>OZ018384.1:38699581-48699581 GCA_963969555.1 Polydrusus pterygomalis
ATTTATTTATTTATTTATTTATTTATTTATTTATTTATTTATTTATTTATTTATTTATTTATTTATTTATTTATTTATTTATTTATTTATTTATTTATTTATTTATTTATTTATTTATTTATTTATTTATTTATTTATTTATTTATTTATTTATTTATTTATTTATTTATTTATTTATTTATTTATTTATTTATTTATTTATTTATTTATTTATTTATTTATTTATTTATTTATTTATTTATTTATTTATTTATTTATTTATTTATTTATTTATTTATTTATTTATTTATTTATTTATTTATTTATTTATTTATTTATTTATTTATTTATTTATTTATTTATTTATTTATTTATTTATTTATTTATTTATTTATTTATTTATTTATTTATTTATTTATTTATTTATTTATTTATTTATTTATTTATTTATTTATTTATTTATTTATTTATTTATTTATTTATTTATTTATTTATTTATTTATTTATTTATTTATTTATTTATTTATTTATTTATTTATTTATTTATTTATTTATTTATTTATTTATTTATTTATTTATTTATTTATTTATTTATTTATTTATTTATTTATTTATTTATTTATTTATTTATTTATTTATTTATTTATTTATTTATTTATTTATTTATTTATTTATTTATTTATTTATTTATTTATTTATTTATTTATTTATTTATTTATTTATTTATTTATTTATTTATTTATTTATTTATTTATTTATTTATTTATTTATTTATTTATTTATTTATTTATTTATTTATTTATTTATTTATTTATTTATTTATTTATTTATTTATTTATTTATTTATTTATTTATTTATTTATTTATTTATTTATTTATTTATTTATTTATTTATTTATTTATTTATTTATTTATTTATTTATTTATTTATTTATTTATTTATTTATTTATTTATTTATTTATTTATTTATTTATTTATTTATTTATTTATTTATTTATTTATTTATTTATTTATTTATTTATTTATTTATTTATTTATTTATTTATTTATTTATTTATTTATTTATTTATTTATTTATTTATTTATTTATTTATTTATTTATTTATTTATTTATTTATTTATTTATTTATTTATTTATTTATTTATTTATTTATTTATTTATTTATTTATTTATTTATTTATTTATTTATTTATTTATTTATTTATTTATTTATTTATTTATTTATTTATTTATTTATTTATTTATTTATTTATTTATTTATTTATTTATTTATTTATTTATTTATTTATTTATTTATTTATTTATTTATTTATTTATTTATTTATTTATTTATTTATTTATTTATTTATTTATTTATTTATTTATTTATTTATTTATTTATTTATTTATTTATTTATTTATTTATTTATTTATTTATTTATTTATTTATTTATTTATTTATTTATTTATTTATTTATTTATTTATTTATTTATTTATTTATTTATTTATTTATTTATTTATTTATTTATTTATTTATTTATTTATTTATTTATTTATTTATTTATTTATTTATTTATTTATTTATTTATTTATTTATTTATTTATTTCATACACTGTTTTACAGTTTCCCAGTTACAAAACAGGTAGAAGGCTGAAAGTTGCTTACAACATAATATGAATGAATGAATTATTTAACAATACATACTAAGATAATCTAGAAATTAATTAATAAAACAACATATATAGAGAACTATGTACCTACATCTAACAACCACTACTGATAAAAGTGCCTTTTGACAGCGCTCAAGCTACAATTAAAGATATCGTACGCTTCGACGTTTTCATTGTAACAGGTACACATTCTATTTACAGGGGAAAATTTATATAAGTTTGTCCGTAAAGGTGGTAAGTAAAACGTATAAAAATTTCGAGAATTTAGAGAAGGAATTCTAAATTTCAGTCTATGCAGCAACTCTTCACAAATAATATTGTTATTAAGAAGTTTGTGTAAAAATAACTGCGTAGAACATTTACGTCTGTCACATAAGCTGACAAGCGAGAATCTTTTCAGCAGCTGGTCGTGAGGAAAACCTCTTTCGGGATAAACTCCAACAGATCTATACCATAAGGCCTTTGCAAAACGTCTCTGAACACACTCAATATTGTCAATATGAGCTTTATAAAAAGGAGACCAGATGATTGAGGAATATTCCAACTTGGACACTACAAAAGAACGATACAAATTTATTAAAGGAATGACAGACTGAAAATCTTTAGTAGTTGTAAGAACAAATCCAAGTAGTTTATAAGCGGCGGATACAATATGATCAATATGAGGAACAAAGGAAAGTTCCTTGTCAAAAACAATTCCTAGATCCGTAAACACCATTGGTCTTTCCAAGATTTTGCCGTTTAAGTTATAGTCGAAATCAAATGTGCTGTTTTTATTAGAGTATGTCATAACATTACATTTAGCAATATTTAAGTTTAATCTGTTCTTTGTGCACCAATCAAATAATATGTCCAAATTACGCTGCAACCTCAAACAATCAACTAAACTTGTGATTAAACAAAATATTTTTAGATCATCGGCATACAGCAGGCAACGAACAGTGAGATTATTAATAATGTCGTTTATAAATAATGTAAAAAGAAGAGGACCAAGGATGGAACCTTGGGGAACCCCGGATGTTGCAGGGTACTCGATAGACCTGACCCCACCATAAGCTACATACTGACGTCTATCCATTAAATATGACTCAAAAAATGACAGTAAATGATAAGAGAAACCAGAGGACTGCAGTTTGTTCAATAATATGGAGTGATCCAGTCGATCGAAAGCCTTTGAAAAGTCAGTGTAAATAACATCTGTCTGCATGCGCTGATCAATACCTTCAGCTAAAAATTGAGTAATACACATTAAATTAGTTGTTGTTGAACGGCCCTTTACAAATCCATGTTGTTCGGGAGCAATAACATTTTTAACTTTATAGTAAATATTATTATGCAGTAGTATTTCGAAAATCTTAGAAAAATTGGAAATTATTGATAAAGGTCTGTAGTTTGAGATGTCTAATTTATCACCTTTCTTATAGACCTTACCTTAGAGGACTTCCATACACTTGGCATTCTACAGGCACTGAGACATTTATTGAACATGAAAGATAGAGGACGTGCAAGCACTCCTGCACAATCTTTAACGACAAATGCAGGAATGTTATCTGGCCCAGTAGTCAACTTGGGTTTAATCCGCTTGATTGCATTAAAAACTTCATCTTCATTAAAACTGACTATATCCAAATTCAGGTCTGACTTTTGAGGTTCCGCTTTTAATATTTTTGAATTTGTTTGACAAAGTTTCGACAGTAACCATGCAAAACAGTAACCATGCGAAAGGTAACATAAAAAACTTGATTAGTAAACTTAATAGCAGGTGCATTTTTACAGGTGCATTTTTATTTTTAAAAATGCCTTTTGCCAAATATTTTTATTCATAGATGAAAGTAGATAAAATTTTGTACAATATTCTTGTTGTAAATTCATATTACTACACTCGATGTTTTATTAAACTCGGCTGACGCCTCGTTTGACAACTTTAACATCTCGTGTTGTAATATGAATCTTTACAACAGATATATCGTAAATAACTATTATTTAATAATTTTATGTAATGTGATACCAATAAGATTGAAACAGTAAAAACATAATACTACAAAATAATGTAGGTACTCGTTAATTAATCTAACAAATATAAACATCAAAATAAGATCATTATAATATATTAAAAGAAAACAAAAACCAAATCTATTAACATTATTACTCAACTTAAAAACTACAAATGTTTTTTAAGTAGGTACTTTGTCATTTGCAAATTTATTAATAATTTCTTCATAATTAATATTATTTAAGGCCTCACTTCCGATGTAAAGGACAGAGAAGGCATCCAGCTTTTCCTGTCCTAAACAAGCCCGATGTTTATTTTTTAAAGGTTTCAACCCTTAATTTTTCGTTTTTGTTTAATATCACTTCATGATTTGTACTTATGATTTTTCCTATTTCAATTGACTTTATAAATTATTTTTGAATTCGCGTCACCGCCTGTGTCCTAAACGAAAGTTTCCTGAATAATAGAAATTTTTATAAACTGTGTCTAGTTAACCTATTTTTTTTTCGATACATGGGTACGAATTTCGGGATTTTCGGTTTGGCCCCCCGGGCCCCCCTAATCTACCGGGCCCTAGGCGGCCGCCTAGTCCGCCTAATGGTTAAATCGGCGCTGTCCCCAACCCAGTGTCTGCACTTAGCATGGCTGTTACAGCTCTTTTTTTATAATGATATCAATAATATTTTTATATACAGGGTTGCCCAGAAGTCCGGAATAAAATTCATACAGTTTTAACCTGTAACTTTTGGGGAAAACAATCCCGGACACGTCAGTATATGCTCACATTTTAACGTCGTTCCTTAGTTTTTTTTATAGACATTTGTCAAAGATAATGTAATAATGTGATAAATTTTGGCGCGATTCTGTCAAGCTGTTTAAAAATGGCGACTGTTCAAAGTTTTTAAAAAATCTAAGCGGAAATTATAAATCATTGATTTTTTTTACCTTTCAAGGTAACATAACATACCGGCTGAAGCCATTCGGAATTCCGTAGATGGATTTTACCATCATGTGGGGGCATGCCAAGTAGATTTTTATTTTTTTTTTACAAAATAAATAACAAATAAACCATAACTATTGTTAAATCACAAAATGTCAGAACGTGAAACAATAAAGATTTATTACCTTGAAAGGTAAAAAAAGCATCAATGATTTACCATTTCCGCTTATTTAAATAGAGATATTTTAAAAACTTTTAACAGTCGCCATTTTGAAATGGCTTAACAGAATAGCGCCAAAATTTATGAGCATATTACGTACGGGATATTAACTTTCAAATGATGTATCACAAGCTGTATGTTTCCATTTAAAAAAAAGAACGATGTCGTCATATTTTTGACAAATGTCTATAAAAAAAACAAACGAATAACGTTAAAATGTGAACATAAGGTAAGGTGGGGTAAATGCAACTGGTTTTTTGAATAGTTGACTTTTGGACTTCCATAAAAAATATGAATGATTCAAATAAAATTTTGCAAAAAATATCATGGGGCGTTCAGTAATTTTGCCATTAATTTATGAAGGAATTTTGGTAAAAGTTCAAACTACAATTTTACAACATATTTTTTTAAAAATAATATCAACATATTACATTTACCCCAGCAAATGGGGCAAATGTAATAGCTGCCTGCATTTGCAAGAGGTACTCTATATGAGATTCGAAAACGGGGCAAATGTAAAAGGAACAGTTTTTACTATACATATGGTTTTTATTTCAACTAAATTCCATTATAACTGAAGAAGTTACAAACTTTTTAATGAATTATGATTAATGGTATCATTTTCAATAAAATAAGAACTAAAGTGAAACACTAGTCATTTTCATTGTATTTTGGGCCTTGGGATTCTTTGACATATGTTCTGACCATGACGCCTAAAACAAAAAATTATCAACCATAAGTCTTAAACGAAAACAAATAATGGGGTAAATATAACAGAGCCTATTACATTTACCCACTACAAACATGTTACATTAACCCCGAAACCGATTTCTCTCGGGGCAAATGTACTACATGAAATAAATCGGTCGTAAATAATGTATTTATTATAATTTTTAATTTGAATCGATATATTGACCCGATCTGACCGTGTAAACTCATATTTACCTGCTAATACTTTTCGTAATGAAAAATAGCCGGCACCGAAATTTGTAACACTAATTTGAAAACTCACTGCAAAATCAGGTGTTTATCTCGCAGCCATAAGCGTCTTACTGAAGTGACAAACATAGGTATGCGCATTGCAGAATGGACGAGGACACTTTAACTACGAAATTAATACATGCGGCGCCATCTCACGCTCAAGGGCGAAAATTATAGGACCAAATAACACATTTACCCCAATCTTGCATTTACCCCACCTTACCTTATATAAAACTGAATTGACGTGCCCGAGCGATTTCCCCAACACAGGTTAAGGCTATATAAATTTTATTCCGGACTTCTGGGCAACCCTGTATATTGATTTGGGAAATGAATAGGGGTGTTTTTTAGGGTGACAGATAATCGATTTCAGTGTATCTTTTATACTTTTTTTTTTAGCTGGGTCAAATAGTGACAAGGCGCAAGAGAAGCATTGTTGGCGCCACAGAAGACGGTGTTTTAGTAAGTTCAGAATCATATTCGCAACGCAGGAGCCATAATTTAACTCAGAGATACCCAGGTTTTAAGGGCTTAACTGTTACATCTTTACCTGCATCTCATTATGGAGGGTATGTATACTCTATCCAAACCAAATAGAATTTTTAAAGACGACGCGACGTTTCCATCCACAATAAACGTGTTTTTAAAATGGCAATAAAAACTACAAATAACGCCGCCAACAGCACTATATACCAGGATTGCTCACTACTACTAAATACTACGCGCTAGGCGGTCAGATTTTAGGCTTACTCTTTACTTAAAAAAGGTTGAACGATCGCGGTCGGCATTCCGTTCGACTGGTTTCTGGTTTCTAACGCTTTGTCTCTTTTCCACTTATAATATTATAGTATCATCTCATGCTATTTAATTGAAATGTTATTTTCAAACGGTTAGTTTCTAGAAAAGCAGTGTCGTGTGTTGACGTGTTTCGATTGTTTCCGAGTTTTCGTTAAGATAAGTATATTTTTATTATAATAATGACTTTTTGGCGCCCGTTTGATGTAGATGAACGGGAATTATTACATGTCGAATTACCTTCGCTAACGACCGCATCGCTAGCCGAAAAATGTTCGGAGTTTAATAAAGATTTACATGTTCAAAGTCAACGAATAATTTTAAATATTTACGGGTGTTTAAAGAAAGAAAATCCCGAACAGTTAGATAAATTCATAATAAAAAGAATTAACGAATTAACAATACTTTCGATATCTACAATTTATCGCATAATTAAGGCAGGAGATGTTACAGATCATTCGGTAAAGCGAAAGAAAAATAACCAACAGTTTCGGAAAGTTGACGACGCAGCAAAAGATGTTATTCGACGAATTGTTTACAATTCATACAAGGAAAATACGGTACCGACATTACAAATTATCTGGGATAAGTTACGCGATTGCCCTGATTATAAGTATCAGTCATTGGAAACGCTTCGGGGTATTTTATTAAATTGCGGATTTAAACATAAAAAAATTAATAATCGAATGGTAATTATGGAGTCACGCCGTCTCGTTGAACATCGTCAAGAATATTTGCGTAAAATAAAAAAATATCGCGAATCAAAAAGGTATATAGTATACTAGACGAGACATGGTTTGATACTCATGATGTTGTTCAGTACGGTTGGGTAGATGAAACTCAAAATTGTAGCTTAAATACACCGTGTTCAAGAGGAAAGCGCATAATAATACTTCATGCCGGAGGTGAAAACGGTTTCGTGCCCAATGCATTGCTTTTGTCGGCCAAAAATATATCAACATCTTCTGCCGATTATCATGAGGACATGACTGGGGATTTATTTGAAAAATGGTTTGTCGATCAGCTCTTACCAAACATTCCACCAAACTCGGTAATAGTCATGGACAATGCATCATACCATTCGCGTATATTAAACAAAATCCCGAATAATAATACTAAAAAGGAGGACATTTTAAATTTTATGAGGAGTAAAAACATGAAAATTCCTGAGAAAGTCCCGGTAAAAAAGAATTACTAAAAATGATAAAGAGTCGAAATTTTAAAAATGAATACATAATTGATAATTTTTGCACTAGACACGGCCATACTGTATTGCGTTTACCTCTTTATTATTGCATATTTAATCCTATAGAAATGATTGGGGGCACTATAAAAAAAACGTCTTCGTAAATGTAATCAGTCACCAACACTAAGCGCAATAGTACTCGATAATATTCGGCAAGTAGTAAGTGAACTAAGCCGCGATATTTGGAAAAACTGTGTGGCCCACGTTATAAAAAAAGAGGAGGAATATCTTATTTTACCGCTAGTAGCACCACTAGTGATTCAAAATGCGAATGAATCCAGTTCCGAATCATCTGACGATTCCAACAGCGTATGAATACATATTTTTTTATTTTAGATTTGATTTTTTGATTCGATTTAAAAGTTTTAACAATAATTAATATTCTTATAAATACAGGATAAGATTGGAAAGGGTGTAGGGGAGAAGGGAGCCCTTTTTTGCGACCAATTAGCAATTTCTACGCTTGATTACAACACGCGCCTTCAAAAGTTTTGATTAAAGTAATAGGTAAATTATTTTTGAGCTCGATTTGACAGGTTTCTAAAATGCTTACCATGTTTATACTGGATTACAAATAATTATAAAAAATAATATATTTATTGCATTAATTTAAAGTCATAATTATCGTTCGACGGCACGCCCATGGATACATTTATTTCGGTGGCGAAACATCGTCTTTAAAAATTCTATTAGGTTTGAATAGACTTTATACAGGGTGACTTTTTGAAGACTTACAATGTCTATATTTTCTATACTAAAGTAAATATCAAAAAACGAAAAATACAATTTCTAAAAAAGCGGCGGAATAAAAATGAGTTATTTTGCGAAATACCCTCACTTACCCTTGAAGCACTACCCCATCCACTTTAAAGTCTTAAATGGCACTTGTGACACCTCTTTGGAAAGCTTATCAAAAATGACTTTGAGCGATACCAAAATTGATGAGATTTAAGTATGAAATGGTAGCAAAATTTTGAGAAAATGTTTTAAAATTGTCTTTTGCAAATTTCCCAAAGTTTTTGTAGAAATGAAATTTTTTGTTTTTTGATATCACCTTTAGTGTAGAAAATTATAGGTTTTCACCCTGTATTCGTTTTTTACGTCTGTTTTAAAATAGTCAAACATTTTTGTCAACCCAAAAACAATTTGTTTTTCCTAGGGTGCCAATGAAAGCGATTTTTTTAAATACCTAAAATTTGGCACCCTCAAAATCGTAACGTAAACTACTTGAACATGTTTTTAGATATGCATCATTGAATACAATATCTCCAAACCAAAAGGGTTTAACTAAAAAATCACCAGTCAATATTAGAGCCTCCAGAGTAATGCACTTTGAAGATAAATCAAAAGCTTTTCGACGGGTGGTTAAATTGTCTGATCTTAAATCGATGGGTACCAGTTCATATGCATCGAACGTACGTATTGGTGCCACGGCGTAGCTAAGGAGGAGTAAAGGTAATTGCCCCCTCCCCAAGTGCCCTAAATAGAGCATTAAATATAATCCGTCTCTAATAAATAAGATTAACAGTACCTACTCTAAAATAACGTAAACTTTTTGCAAAACTTGGACGCGACTCAAATTAACTTTACTGCAGCGTTTTCACTTGGCTCCTTGTCCTTATGTCACGAGTTTAACATTGTCTGCCCCCTCGAAGACCAACTCCCCTAGCTACGCCATTGACAGCAACAACTTTAATAGCAATACATTTTTACAAAAAATTATATGCTACTTTTAGGAATACAATTCTGGTTCATCCGAGTCAGGTTTTTCAGTTGTTCGAGATGATGGAGAAGCTAGAAGAAGAACCCGTCCAAGAATGGAGGTTTTGGACGAGAGACATCCAAGAACTGGGAGGGTAAAACCGTTGCCAACAATTCATTTTGGCGGTGATACTTCTCGATACGTTTTCGGCACTCACGAAAACTTTAATGGTAATACTTAAGGAAAATAGAAAGATTTCATCATCAGCTAATGTGAAATTAAAGAATTCCAACTTCCTATTTATTTTAGGAAACGGCCACCTTAGACACCCACAAAGGACCTTTGTTGATTGGAAGCCGAGCAATTGGGTGGAAAAAACTGGAATGAAGTACCACTTTACCTACCAAGATGGCTACTTAACCATAAAGGAAACTGGAATATACTTTATTTACGCTCAGGTACAGTAAAATGTTATACCGTGCGAGCAAAAATTATTTGCATCAAAGAGGGCCTTGCATCTAAGGACGTATAATGTTAAGCCGTAGAGCTTAATACCATGGGTGTTAGTAACTATCTGAATTAACAATCAATCAGTTATTCCGTCATCTTTGACAGTCGTTACAAGTAATTTGATTCAACGCTAATTTTTCCAATTTCTTAAACAATTCACACAATGGGCTTTACGGAACAGCACAAAACATTCATGGTTGAAGCGTATTTTCGAAACGGGGTTAGAGTAAATGGTGAGTGACAATACAATCCGGGTTTGGGCATGGACGACTTTCACGAACATTTTCGTAACGTTGCTTTTATTGCTGGGGATTTTTATCATTGCCTGAAAATAACCGTGGCTGTGTTTAGGGAAACAGGTTCTATACAACACAAAAAAGGAGCAGGAAGACCATCTGTAAGAACAGAAGAACTTTTTGCAAACGTTAGTAAAATAATGCAAAATACGCCAACAAATTGTATAAGACGCCCGTCCCAAGAAGTGGGAAGATCTTATAGAACATGCAGGACTATTCTTAAGAAGCAGCTAAATTTATTTCCTTATAAAGTGTAAGTATTTCAAGAAATACAAGCCGCAGATTTTGAAAGACGCAGGAATTACTCTCAATGGTTTACCCAAAATTTATTTTTTCCTCATTTAAAGAACACCATTTTTAAAACACCAGTTGCAAATTTAGAATTATTACAAGAAAGGATTATCCAAGAATGTGGTAACATTTCTCTAGAGATGCTGGTCAACACTTTTGAAAATAGGAAGAGACGTGTGAATTTATGCTTGGAGCATGGCGGTGGCCAATTTCAGCAATTTATGTAATTATATTTCTTTTTCTTTCTGTATAATATTCTTACTTTGTTAATTTTGTAAACAACAAAAATAAATTTGTATTTGTTTACTTATTTTATTACTCATTAGTTCGGCATATCGTGCCATAATATAAATTTGACAAAATTTTAGCCTAGATTTGGTTAGATATATCGTCCCCATATCATTGTGATCTGAACCAAGCCCTACGTTTTTTAATCCAATCCCTCTTTGATGCAAATAATTTTTGCTCGCACGGTACAATATACCTGTATCAAAATATCTAGAAGGAGTTCATGTAGGTTTGAAATAGTAAGACTGTTTGCGTCGATTGTTCGTTAATAATTGCCTAATGTGCATCATCCCAGCAGGACCGTAAAAACAAATCCTTAATACACCGAACTTTTTTTTAGATTTATTACTTGGATGAACATGACCGGAATGGTTATAGGGTCTACAAAAATAGCGATAGCATACTCCAGTGTACAGTGTCGTCTCATTCCAGTGGAAGAGTTCAAAAAGGAAATACTTGCTATACTGCAGGGGTTGAGTATTTAGCGGAAGGGGACAGAATAAGCCTAGGAGACTTGTCTGACGGAAGATACTCCCTTTTCGAACCAGGAAAATCATTCTTTGGCGCTATTAAGTTGGGAGATGTCAAAGCTTCAGCTTAGAGTTTAAAAAAATTTTGTACGTTGTGCCAAATACTTGTTAATATATTTTTGTTAAGTACCTACTAACCTTAAAAAAAGTTCTACTCAGTATTGTAAATGTAAATCATAAAAGTATTAAATTATTTATTTATACACAGATCTATCTTCGAATAAACTTGGAAATTAAATATAGTAATTGGGTGTTTATCGTTTAATTATTGTCTGCCTGATTAGGCATCCGGCAATTGATTTTGTTGATAAACGTTTTTAATTACACTGTCAGTAGCAATGCATCAACTCATTTATGTATATATGTACCTATATATAAATAAAGAAATCAAGAGAAATATTTTTTTCACGTGTTGGGATTTTATATAAACAACAATATCTTACATTTAAAATATATTGAAACAGTAAGTAGTATAACCTAATACAGTCCTTTCCATCTCCATGCAAAAAATACATTATTCAAAACGATCTCCTATGAGAAATGTAACATGTTCCGGGTTCCTGTATGTGCTGATATTCTTAATAGATTGATATACATTATTGTCATCCAGTTACATCAGGACAATGAGATCGTTTCTAAATTTTTTAAAATATATATTTGTTTTAACTAATACTCTATGAGTGTTATGATCAAGTTAAACATTAATAATACCATACATAATTTTAAGGTATTTCCAACACAAATTAATATAATTTTCATTAAATTTAAATAAGTAACAACATTTTTTAGATCATATTCTTAAGCAACAACTAGACATTTATAAGTATTTTGTTTGTCTTTCTAACATACTGTGATATTACATACTGCGCTGCACACAAATTTAAGAAGACTCCGAAGTGCTTCACCACCGTTTTTTTATTAACGACTATTTAAAAAAAACGCTTGTTAAGGTAGAATTTGCCAAAAAAAATAAATAAATTGCTATATTCACTTCAATGCAAGAAAGAAACAGTTTTAGACTCTTACTTGTAGATCTTTTTAAATTGAACATTCGGAATCGCAATAAAATTTCGCTTTTAATATGTGATAACAGGCATTTTCACATTTCATTTCTGATCAATAAAATAGAAACGCAAATAAAAGTATTAATAATTTAAGTAATCAGAGCAATGATCTACTTCGGATCTCCTTGAAAAGAATGTGGTCTTTTTAAAGATAGACGGAAGATATACACAAATTATCCCGATTAACTCGGATGCTTCGATAGTAATTTCAAACGACTGCATTACTTGGATAATGCATCATTTTCAGGGCATTGTAACTCGCATTCATCGTTGAGAGCTGATTGAGCTTGTAGAGATTTATTGATATCCAGAAGATATCGTACCGATCGTCGCGCTTCTTTCTTGCATTCTTCTTTCCCTAAGCATAATTCATAGGCCTTTGACAAGAACAGCACGTTACATTGCCTTGTTGGGGAAAACCAGCTGTTGCTACTCTGTAAACGATATTTATATTTAAACAGAAATATTTAAAAAATACGATATTAACTTACACATAACAAGCACATTTGATGAATGTTACAAGCAGCCTCAAAAACATGTCCATAATGCCCTATAATTGAGGCTACGTCGTTACACGCTCTCTGAATGGCTGGGCATTGGTCTGAAAAAAATTAACCATGCATTTAAAATTAAAGAATGGCCTAATTGTAGATGAATTTTGTCACATTTTATACCTACCCAAGTTGGCAAAATGGATATCGAGAACCTCCGAAGGCGTTTTATAGGTCTGGTCATGACAATCCTCTGACGTAGTGCACTTAATATTGTTATCACCTTCAACATCCTCTCTGCTGTCATCAACAGCCTCTTTTCTAGGCACTGAAAGTCTCTTTTCCTCCAACGTATAGTCGTCAAACAGCTTATCGTCACCCTTAGATTTCTCAACTTCTTTTCTGGCCTTTTCAATTTCAATTTTATATTCTTCAATGGCGTTCCGCATTTTTTCAATGTTATAAGCTTGAGCTAAGCGTGCTATAATGTTATCTTTTACTTGTTGCGCCTAAAAAATGATTAAAGCAATTTTTATCATTAGAATAATAACTCCTATTGTTGCACTGCCTCAAACATTAAACTGTATCTATTTTCTAAAGACCTCAAAATTTTAAACTAATCTACATTTATTTCGAAAGTTAATCCAGTATCTACCTCTTTGGTGTCTACGTCATCTTGATGCGCTCCAGTATACTTAAGAGCATCACCAACTATTTCGTCCTCCAGTTTCTCTAATTTAGAATCCATTTCATTAATTTTTTGCGCCTCCTTATCATGAGGGTCTTCCTTTTTTAATGTTGGGGTATCATGATTACGAAATGATTGAAGAGGCAATTCGGCGTTTCTTTTTTTAGCTGTGATAGCTATCGCTTTATGGTATCTTTCCATCAACCTAAAAGTTGATCAGAGTCTTAAAAAATATTTAAATTTCTTTTTTTTTTGCTTACCATTCCTTATCTAGTCCATTATTTTCAGATTTCTTGCGTCGATCTAAACCAAAATAATCAGACCAATCAATGGACTTTTTTTTAATCTGTAAAGGTAACTTTTTCTTTTGAGGTGCTACAGGGGCAAATATTTCTTTGTTGATCTCCTGTCTCGGGTTGTCTTTTTTCTCGATTTTTTTATTTGCGATATCTTCTTTCTTCTTTTCTTTGTCAGGCTTTGGTGTAGTTGTCAGACTTGCTTGTCGTTCTGTAGGCTTCTGCTCAGCTCCAAAAATGTTACTTAAATCTTTTTCTACTTTCGGATCAGTTTGTTTTTTAACTGATCTTTTTTGTTCTCCAGCGTAAGTACTACTTCTTTTAGCTACAGCAAATTTCTGACTGCTGGTATATGAGTGATGAGGCTGATTATATGAATTACCATGGAAATATCGATTTCTGAGGAAGTTTCTTTGATAATCTGAGTCGTCATCCCGTGGGACGTGGTGATGAATCTATAAAGGATAAATATGCAAGAAGAAGCTTCGTCATTATTCTGAAAATCTTAATTAAAAATTTTAAATCAATATTATATACTTACTGAATAAATAGGTTCATCACTATCTAGGATTCGACCACGCTTGCGGAGTCCAACGTTTTCTATTCCATAAGTAGGGTAGTAATAACGTTTATTTATCGCATTTCCATAGTTACTGACGTCATTTCCATAGTAACGATCCCATAAATCTCTTAGATAGTTTTCGTCTACTCCCCCTATAAACAAAAATAAAGTTATGACTATAGTCTTTAAGTTTATAAATACCCTTTATTTCTGTACCTGGCATTCCATTATTTTCTAAATTACTTATAAGATTTTTTGCAAACTCTTCCATCTGTTTTTGCTTATCTTCTTCTAGTTTTTCTCGAAACGAGGAAGTTAACCTTTTGTTAAGCAGATCAGAGCCTTCATCATCCAAGTAGTCTTTGTCATAACCTCTACCATCTAAAAGAATCAAATTTAACGAAAAAGCCAGTAAATTTCTTATATAATGTTACTACCTGCAACGTTATTTAAAAAAGCTAGATCATTGGGCTGATCATAAGGAGAATAACCATACTGCTGCTGTTCTTCATATTCCGCCAGCTCCTTTTGACGGCGATCTATAGCAGCTAAAGCACTCCGAAGATCACTTTGTCCCAGGATCACATCTCCAAGGTAAACCAGGGTAATAATGAGGAAAATGGCGCGGAGTACCGCCATTTTTATTGGGGACGGCTTAGATATTCCCTAGAAGGAGTTAATTAATGGCTTTTACTATTCTGTAGAAAAATTCTATGTTGCCTAGGTGACTTTTTCAAACTTATTAGCAGTGTTCATTGTTATGGTTATGGCATCTTCCTTATTGATGAACATGAAGAGTGAAGAATTAGATGGTTCTTTGACTTTTGGCAACGTTTTTTTTTTTTAATAGCTAGTAAAAATGTTCCAATAGTTGACGAAGCTATACCTAATTTTAATGTAATAGAACTCAGTAAAAACAATCCAATCGTAATAACTTGCTCTAAAGATTAATTAAAATCAATAAATCTGTAAACACTGTTTCTATAGGCAGTAGACCTGTTGCATATGAATTCACATCAAAAAGAATTTATCTATGTTAGGTGACTTGAGCACAAGTTACATACACACATTTTGAGTTTTGATCGTATTTGACAATTATTAGAAGCATAAATCGGCAGAAAAGATCTATTTTACCTACTATTTAAAAAAATGCTACAACTAAATATAAGGCGTTGGCCCTTTTTTACCCTATGAACTTCTGACGCCTATTCAAAATTGCTCTTCTCAATTTTGACTATCTACTATTCAACATATTATTATTTCAATTTATTTTAAGTAGGATAACAATTGTAAAAACAAACTTACCTGGTAAGAGTATCATGGAATTGTGAATGAACGAAGGTGTTACTAGGGTCTGAAAATTTTATACCCAAAATAGATCAGCTCCTGAAGAGCGCTTGCGTCGATCCTTTTATCCTGCCTGGGTGGTCGATAGATTCCAGACAACGCAATGCCAGGATACGAAGAACAAACATTTTTTTACCACTTTTTTAAAATTAAAGATCCACAAATTATTTGTGTATGAAGATTAGGCGTTATGTAAATGAAGTAGGAGATAATTATTTAAGTCAGGCGTTTAAAAAAATCAGATGAATTTTATTGGCCCATATTTCTGAATGGTCTGTATATTGATTTTTACGACCTACACACAATGATGCAGTAATAAACAAGAAAGGGAAAAAGTCACTGCTAAATTAAATACGCCTTTTTAAGTATTCATTAGGATAAAGGTATGTCTACCATGACACAATTGACAATTTGGACAATTTATTGGAGAAGCCGAAAATTGACAATAAAGTTTAAAATGCTATTACAATTTTTAAGAAAACTGTACCCTTTTTGAAAATGTGTTTCAAATAAGTAATTTAAATTCTACAGGTAAGTAGCTTGTTTTCAAATTATTGTTTCTTTTTAATTGTTTCTAGAAAAGTTTTGTGTTCGGAAATATTTTTATTATTGGGTTTTTGATAGGATCATTTCTGAGGTTATTTATTGATGAATAAGATAAATTCATAGTATGAAAGGTTTCTTCCGTTTAAAGTAGGGTTCTTACACATACCTTCTCGTAGTAATCTACTATGCAGTATCCAGACTATGGTATTAAAGATCATGTTTTTGAGTTGGAACGTTAGATGTCTCCATATGTAACTTTTATATTCAGTAGCTATATAAAGATTAGTGATTACAATGCTACTGAATTTTTCCTGCAAAATGATGTGTAAATGCAGGATTCTTTTGATCGATTTAAATTTATATAAATCAATATTTTAGTAGATTCCTGTCGGTGCAATAAAGTTTTTGCTGCTTTGTCAATGAATCAGAGTTTATTGATTTCTTGATATTTCATGGTATATAGATTATAGAAAACAATTCTTAGTCGAAGGAACGAAAACTTTTAAATATCTTTATTTACTTTTTAGGGCTAAGGGGTGGTGATTCATTGATAGAAACTTCACAAGGGACGATAGAACTTTTTTATTGGGGGAATTTATTTTGATTCCATGTTATATTTGATTGAAGGAAGTTTTGGGATTTTAGGAATATCAGGGAAAAGGTAAATAAAAATAAAGTACAAATAGTTTTTCTTTTTTCTTTATTTACTTTTACATCAATAATCAAGAAGTTACAACTTTTTGGAAATACCATGTATACGTAAAAGTAGGAGTAACTCGTTCTCAAAAGATATAAAAAATTTATATTGTATTTACAAACAAATAGAAAAGAATGATCAATGATTATGATCAAAATATTTTCATTATGTAACTTTTTAAAAGTAAACTTGTGCTAAAAAGCTGAAGGACGGATAAAACCAATAATAACTGTTTTAAATATTACTGAAAACCACTCCTCTGTAACTTTTTTCAAAAAGTAAGTAACTGAACAGACATTTTACAAAACAGACTTTAACAACAAATAAATACCTTATCCTGTTCAGTCAACAACTTTTTAAAAAAATGTTTAAGTTAAACTAAAAATACAAATGGTAATTGCAGGGGTTAAAAAACGATCTATCTTCATGGTACTATGGGTTTCTAGTCTTTTGTAGCAGAATTACAATATGCCATCCCTTCTATTTCTACATTGATATGTTGGCACAACGCTACAATTTAAAATTACTACATTCTATAAAAAAATTGATCGAATTTTATCCCAAACCTAACAAAATATTTTGAATTAATAAAAATATATAAAATACTTTCTGAAAATGATCCTTCTGTAAGCTGTAAACTAAAGGGTCTATCACATTTATACAGGGTGTGTATAAAAAGTAAGATTTTTAAATATATAAAAATAAACTAAATACCTACAACTTATTGAAAATTTTATACTTCTTAAACACACCTCGTATGGCAAATATTATTTGGCAATCTTTCGTTTCGAATTTATACAGGGCGTATATATATTCCAGTCCATTTTTGATGTATGAGAAAAATTAAGTGAATTTAATTGAAAATATACAGTGACCGGCAAAATTCTGGCTCCATATGGAGAACGTTTTTATTATTGATTTATCAGGAAATTTTATTCTTGATAAAAGTTTATGCAAGAGATTCAATTTTTTTAAAGTTGCTCAAGAGTAAAGTAGGTACTCTTATTTTTCGCTTTAGATAAAATTTAATTTTCAAAGGTCGTTTAGAATTAAAAGTTATGTCCGAGTATGATGTCACGGCCCTATATTCAAAAAACGAAAAAATACTTATTTTTTTCTGTATAAAGGCCAGATTGAAGAGATCACTTTTTTTTTTTAAAGTTCCCTTTATTGTTTACTTTAGAAATACTGGTCAAACTTTAAATTTCTCGTTAACTATTTCTAATTTTTCTTAAACCATTCAAAATTTTTTTGAAGCAATTAGGTTTAAACCAAAGTTAATGTGAGACCAATATATTCTGGACCTTCTTAAATTTCCTAATTATAAAAATTAATTTAAGTATTAAGTAGTCAGTTATTTTTGATGTCGCAGACACATATGCTGTACGAATTTTTTCTATTTTAATAAGCGCTTTTTTAGTTTAAGCGCGTGCAGAAACTTTTATCAAGAATACAATTTTCTGAGAAATCGATAATAAAAAAGTTTTCCATAAGGAACCAAAATTTTGTTGGTAATTATGTAAATTAGGGTGGGACAAAAAATTATATTTTTAGGTTTGGTATGAGGAACCAAAATGACGATTTGTTTTTTCTTACCATAAAGTGCATTGGGGTATTTTACATGGCGTACAAATATACAGGGTGATTCACGGCGGATGGAACGTTAGACGTTTCTGACGAACCAGTAAGAGAATCGTTCTGAAAATTTGGTCCTTTACATAAACGGATACGCTCTACCTATCTAAAATATTTTTAACAATACAGTGTTGCCGCTTCCACACAAAAATAATAGCTGCTTCGATCATTTAAATGGAACACCCTATATATTATTAAATTTTTAAATTCTACATAAAATTATAATTATTTTTTAATAAAAGCATTATTAGTCTATGCCTAATGGTTTCCGAGATATTGTCTCTTAAAAAATGACATTTTTGAACTTTGACAGCTTCTAGCTTTTTAACTGTACGTCTGAGAGCAAAACGGCTTACATGTCCCTATCTTCGATTTTTATTATTTTTCCAAAAGTGTCAATTTCCGGTTAAACCGGATGTAGGAAATATAATAGTTCGGTTTGACCGGAAGTTGTTACTTTTGGAAAGATAATAAAAATCAAAGATAGGGACATGTACGCCGTTTTGCTCTCAGACGTACAGTTAAAAAGCTAGAAGCTGTCAAAGCTTAAAAATGTCATTTTTCAAGAGACAATATCTCGGAAACCATTAAGCATAGACTAATAATGCTTTTATTAAAAAAGAATTATAATTTTATGTAGAATTTAAAAATTTAATAATATACAGGGTGTTTCATTTAAAATACCGAAGTAGCTATTATTTTTGTGTGGAAGCGGCAACACTGTATTGTTAAAAATATTTTAGATAGGTAGAGCATGTCCGTTTATGTACGCGACCAAATTTTCAGAACGATTCCTTTACTGGTTTGTCAGAAACGTCTAACGTTCCATCCACCGTGAATCACCCTGTATATATAATAATATGAAGAAACCTTTCAATGGATCAGTTTATTTTACCACCACTTCGAGTGCCCCAATGTTAAAAAAAAACATTAATTTAATGCCAAATTATTTTTGCTTAAGTTAGATTTTTTGGAACGATTCAAATTTTTACATGAAGAAATTTTTCTTGGGCCACCATAATAGGCGTAATATAAATACAGATTATTTTTTTAAAAAATATTCCGTATGCCTGTATGCAAGCAGCACCCTGTAGAAACTGTTTTAAAAATACTGCCCATTATGTAGAACTTACTTGAAGTTTAAAATGGTCTAAGGAAAAGTTGTTGTTACGAAAAACGGATTTATCTACTCTTTTATACACTGATATATGCCTTTATTTTAGATAATGATATGGAATAATTTTCCTTTTGTAAAGATAAATACATAGCACGTTGGCTTAACGATAATAATTTACAGTATTGCTTATTTTACATCACTATATGAGCGCAACGTTACTTTAAACATAATTATTTTTGGCATACAGACTGTCTTGCACCAAATACTATTTATATGGTGCCACGTAGCAAAAACTGATATGCTAAAAAACGTTCTTATTTTTTTTTATTACAGTGCGATTATTTTCAAGTCTTTGGCATAGCCAAACTGGATACACGTCGCGACAATAATAACAAATAACCCTGTATATAAAGAACTTAAGTCATATCTCAACCTGACTAATCAATATCTGATTTCGTACCTAAACAGATAACAGTACTCATTTTCGCTATTAATTAACATTTTTATTTACACACAAATGTACAAAAATGGTACTTCACACAAGAAGACTTTCAAAATCAACTACTTAACCTAAAAAAAATCGACACGAGAACACGTATATATAGAATCCAATATACTGACAGTGCCGCATTACTATTTTGACACCACTAGTGACAGTAAACTGGAATATATAATTTTGCGTAGTCCAGAACAGCAATTAAATAATAATTACAAGCATTAACATTTTCGTGGCATTTTAAAATGGAACATTTAAAGCATGCTTCTTTAAAACATTTAATCGAAAATTAACCGAAAAACTCATCAATCTTTCTTTGGAAATCCAAACATTTCGAACGCAATAACGTGTAGAAAACGAGAAAAATTTAATTATACAAAGCGTTGGTCTACTGCTAAACACAGAATATAAAGGTCAATTCTGTGTAATATTTGCCTAACAGATCTGTTCTGAGCATAATCCGAAAATCCATTTGAGTTTCTGAGCAGGGTTACAAACACACATGAGAGCACCGCGGCATTGACAATATACAGGAGCTTATAATGTGCTCACTATTGTTTAAAGTCTGTGGTGAAATTCGAGATCCTTTTTATTTAGTGTCTTTATCACACTCATTTACTCATCTGTATTCACTATGCGTCTAAAATGTTCGTTTGATCAACGTGATCAGAGGATATTGTTAAGTCTTCAGCCATGTTGTCTGATTGTTGCTCCTGATCCATATCGTCATATGCATCATTGTGCATCTCCCTCTTGATCATGTGATGCATTGCTTCCGGCTCCCTAACAATATGGTGATCTTGATTAACTAGCTCTTGTTTTATATGTAGTCCTCCGTTCATAGGAGACCTAAGATATTTGAAAAAAGAACTAATCAATTTTCGTATACGTGTTTGGTGCGGGCCGGCCTAAATAATATCAAGGCTTAGTCAGGCAACACCATACATACCAACGCAAAAGATATTTTAAATTTTCATTCTTAAACGTAGTAATATAGTATTAAAGTGTGAGTTAAAAATATAAGAAAAGAGATACCTGATATGGTGATCGTGTGGGGGTGACTCCGATCGATCCCTAGGTCTTCCTGGCATCAAGTGCGGGTTGGTTAAAAATGATAGGCTGTTGTCTTCCATTAGAGATGCCTGAATAAACTATTTTAATAAATTAGTTAAAATTAATTCTTCAGAATATCATTTATTAGATTTATACCTGATTAGCTGACATATGGTCTCCATATAATGTGGGACTATGATTCATTGTTGGACTTTTTGACGAAGCACCCCTAATCACATAAAAATAAATTTAGTTTTTGGTTTTTAAGGCCAAGTAGTTGAAGTTAGTAACATCAAGAAACAGGAAAAAGCAAATGAGAGAAAAAAGACGTACCAATGAATTCCGAGGCTTCCAAGTAGATATTCTGAGTGAGATTATAAGGAAAATGTAACGATAAAAAACTGTTCGTTATAGAGTATTAATTTTTTTCAGTATATAGCAGTATTTGACATTCTCAATTGTTTTTTTTTTTTAAATTGATAAGGTGGAATGTCTTTTATGGTTTTTGTACTATTATATTTATTGCGAAACAGTTTTTTATTGTTAGTGACTTAGTAGAAACTAACGAAAACAACTAATGTTCCTGTATGCAGTTACCTTATAACAATCGCCTGACATCAGTTTTGGTGACTGACTGACCCGAGCTTTTTGTACATTCATAAAAAAAGATGTGGAAATTTTAAAAAAAGTTTAAAAATATAGAAAAAGAGGCATACAGGAACCGCTACTGAAATAATAATTTAATGGAATTTAAAACATGCGACATAAAGATTTTTGAAAAGAGATAGAAATAAATAATTAAAAGAAAATATAAACATTAATTATTGAAAATGTTAGTTATATCTGATTTTTGGCTTTACCTTATTTGCCTTTAAAAATTGGAGGGTGGGTTTTATTTTAAAAAATATCAAACCAATTTAATTTAAAAAATTGAAATTATTTATTTAAGGAGGGCATCTAAAAAAATATGTTCAATAGAAACTAATCTTTAATTAATAATTTTACATAATTAAATATAGTTTCTCTTGTTAACAACAAAAAATTGCAGATACTAATATGTGAAGGTTTTTGTAAGGTTACTTTTACTTCTTTCTTAAATGACATACTTAAATAAATTAGAAGGATTGATATTTTTTTCCTTTAAAAAAATTGTAACATTTAAGACTAGATTCACATTCATCCAAAACATAAAAATGCTAGTAACGCTTGTTCACAGATCGTTTAAAAAAAATATTTCTTTAATAAGTTTAATTAATAACAATAATGAAAAAGTTAATATTGGAAAAATAATTGAGTATCTTTGCCAAAATAGGATCACCTTTGGATAGGTAGTTCGGATATTTTTGCTAAGCCTTGGGGTCCTTGCTTAAAACGCAGGAGCAATAACTTTGTTAGCGATCGGCATTATTTCCGCGTTACTACGAAACGAAATCGAGAGTACCGGATCACGAAAATTTTTGTTAAAATTGCTATAACATAATTTAAAAACGATCTATGGACTGTGCGTATGCGCTATGTTCCAAACATTCCAAAGCCGGCTCTATAGTTGAACTTCTCTATAAACTAAATCGCTTGGACAGCCGCCTAGATGGATTTAACACGTGCAAATTAAATAGGATTTTTTATAGGGAATTTTGGTGATTGCCACATAAGTAGATTGCACTATTATTTTGTATTGGCACAATATTTTTACGTAAGTTGATTTATATATAATTTTTTTAAATGTGGAAATAATACTTGTCTATTTTGTGTACCATTAGTTGCAATAAGTAAAATGCTTCGATATTATGTAGGTAGGTATAACATTTTGAACTCCGAACGTTTTTATTGTCTTTTCAAGCAACAATTTTTTAAAAACTTTATCTAGACGAGCCGTCAAATATTCTTAAAAGTTTAAAATTCTGTTATTAATTTAACTGGAATTTTCTGTCGCGACAGAAAAAATAATCTCGCGGCACCTATATTATGAGATTTTCGTTTATGTGCTACAGCTGGTGTGATGGTTACATTTTTCGCCTTATTTCATCAAAGCGTAAAGTAACAAGTAAATGAGCGTCAAATTTACCAAATACATTAACTCCTATTTCAGATTTTAATTTTTTATTATCATGAAGTGTAAATCATATTTTTACGAATTGTGTTAGAATTCTAAATAAATGTGTATCATACGTCGAAGAGTCGTTATGAATGAAAACGTTTTACTCACTTGAAATGTTATTTGAATTACGGCTAATAGAAAACGATTGATTGAGCATTGAAATTATGGTCTATGTGATTGGAACTACACGTTTTTTAATCAATGAATTTTAAGCCAAATATTTGTTGCTTATTTTTTTTTGTAAAGTTATTGCATAGCTTAAAATAAATCAAATATTTACTAGGGCCTGTAAGTTCTGACAGGATTTTGTAATCTGCATGTAAGTAATTCACTTTTTTTGGACGCCGTTTTGTGGGGGGGGGGGGGGGGGGGATTTTTATGGCATGCAAATAACTAGGATCAGAAATAAAGCAAGCACTAAAGCTGTGTTTTGTGTGTGTGTCTGACTTCGGTACTCTACATTTTATTTAATTTCACAAAACTTTTCTAATAAAAGCATCTAAGTTAAACTAAAACTTAGGAGTTTTAAGACTAGGCTGAGCATAACAGTCTTCTAAATAGTCAAAACAAAGCTATAACATCGAATTGTTTGTGTTAATAGAGTATACAATCTCACTGGTCGTTTTGTCGAAAATTTAAGACACAAAGGAAGCTCATTATTCTACTTTACCAATATCATTATAAAGAACCTTCAGGATCTAGTCAAAACAATCGATATCGGTGGGTTATCATAATAAAGTAAATTTTGGTATTTGAAATTTGAAAGTAAGTAAACATATTCGGTTGCAAATGATAGTACAAAATTTTGCAAAGGGTAATATTTAGGCAGAATCAGCGTTAAACAATTCTGTTTGTTGTATAACTCGTAAACTCTTTTAAGGTAGGTACATGAATGAGTTTATTACCATAATTTTTTGTCATTGAGATGGTCTATCTATAAAATATATTTGTATTCGTTTTTGTAGCTGGTAAAACGAGTGATTGCCTTTTTGCCGTTTACAAACTTTGAATGGCTTTTTTAACTATACATTTTTTTTTCTATGGGGAGCATATTATAGAAACTGTTAATTTAACGAGTAATATTTATGTATTACCCCTGAAAAGTGCTTGAGCTTTTTTACACTAAGTAAAGTGACTAGTATTAAAAAACCTAGAAAGATTTTATGGATGATCGTTTTGTTGTAAAAAGATATGTTTCTCTTTTGTTCTTTTGATAAGACGTAATGACATTTTCGAAATATTTCGATGAAACGAGTTGTGAGACGAGCTAAAAAAAAATAAGCAGAGCTAGCCGAGCAGACATCAGCACACGCACGGCATGGTCACGTGTTGCGTGACAGTTTAACTGGTGCTTACTGTGCGCAGTGGGGTGGAGTGGGTGACGGGGTTGGGTCATATTTCCGTGGTCGGCCACGCGACAAGTGGCGACGCTTCACGAATTCGGCATCATCCACCATCCAGAATGACCCAAAGTCGTCTTCGTAGCGCACAAAACACTTGTGGAGGGACAGATTGGTGCGTATCGCATTCTACATACCCAGACCCAAGAAAGAGAAAGATAACAATCAAGTGAAGTTCATTTAACGTTTGCTCATGGGCAACTGCGACCTGCTAGTTCTACAAATACCTTGCCAAGTCTTTTAGACTTGCGACTTTACCTTCCCTGTTATGTCTCCGCAGTTAGTAGCCCAAGCCTGCGCCTGCGCGGGCCATGCGGTTACTGAACCGGCTAGACACACTTTCACTCTCGTCACACAAGCCAATGTTAAAGAAATAGTAAATATATAAAAAAGGATAAATATATAAAAAAGAGAAAAAGAGATGTAAAAAATGTAAAAAATCACAAAACACACAAAAGGTACAAAAATGCACCAGTGGGCCAGGGACGTACCCGACGACAGGTTGAGTCAGCGGCCCCGAGGAGCAACGCTGCGGCCTTCTTTTGTAGAACTCCACCTCGTCCACGGTCCACACGGCACCCTTCACATTTTCCACCCGCATGAAACATTTGTGGAGCGACAGGTTGTGGCGAACTGCGTTCTAACAACAAATCAAACACCTCCGAATAAACAGCGCGCCTGGCACTAGTTGCAAGCTGCATTTTTGCTCCCAATCCAAGGAATATTTCTTACTAATATTTAACTAGCAACAGCAACATACACCGATATTGTCGTATAAACTCTAAAGATTGTTTGGTGCATTGGATGCCTGTAAGTAACGCATCTAAAGTACGCCGCGCCAGATTCATCCAATCGTATTTATATTTTTAAAGTAGCGCTTGTTTTGTACGTTACAAGCCAGAGTCGACATTTCAAGTGTGCTTTTATTGGAAATTTCAACACACTTAACAAATTTTAGAATTTGTACGGTAAAATAAAGGTGACATGTGACCGTTATTATGCTCCAATTTCCAAATTGTTTGTTATTTTATATTTATTTGGGCGTCTTACCGTGTTCATTATCGGGCTTATGAGATGAAACTTGTTATTTGATGCTAAATCGTAGCAATAATTTTTTTATTCGTTAATAATTGTCTTGGTGAACTGGTAACGATAATTAAAGTTGGATATCGATATTATTTATTTATTACAAAAAAAATGTGAAGTGTCTGACGTTAACTTTCTGTCCTTTGAAAAATAAAATAATTAAGCGATCAAAAAAAGACGATAAAAATTTAAAAATATGAAAAAAAGGTAAATAATATTTTAAAATAAATTTGATAGAAAAGGTTGTTAACGTCACGTCCCTGATCTTATATATGTCAAAAAAAGTCTTCTTCCAAAATAAAAATCGGTTTTTATTAAGAGCTCATCACCGCATGTAAAACAAACCTTTTCTTTTGCCCTCAGCTGTTACTAAACTTTAATAAATTGTCACATACTATTTATTTCAACATATTCATATTAAAAGACGCATTATTTAACTGTATAAATGTATGTATTTTTAGATTAACCTTTTATTTTTGAGATATACATAAATTCAATAAAGTTAAAAGTACACACGACAAAGATTGTTTGAACCTTAGCTACCCATTGATACCAAATTTTAACTTATTGAATTTAATTAATAATTAAACTGAAAATACCAAATTGCGATGGTGGACCCTTAAAAAAATCATTATTTCAGTATAAAAATACTATTGTTAATATAAGATAAATGTTAACGATAAGGTTTTTTCGTTTTTACTTTCAATGTTAAAAAATATATTCCTTGGATTGGGAGAATAAAAATATATTAAATAAAAATAAAATCTAATAAAATAAAATGTAAATGTAAATGATTGTTAAAGAAATGTTAAAAATTAAGGAACATCATTTCTATTTGAATAAAATGACTAAAATAAAAATTTGTAAAAGAATTATAACTATTGCATGCAAGCTGAAGCTGTTATTGGTCCTGAAAAAATTTCAAATATAAAGAGGTGATTAAGTTATGTACTTTACCAAAAAGACATACTTCTTCACATTAGCTCTCATTTAAAAAAATGTTTATTATTATTTTATTTACTAAACTTATAGTATATAGTAACTTAATATGTAACTAAATTAGTTTTAAACTTAGACTACATTCAAAAAATTATTTTAAAATTATTAAATATTTTACAATACCTTCCAAGTAGCTGCGTTTCTCCTAAAATAGCAAAATGTGTTTTGGAACCAGTTATAAATTTCGTTAAGTGTAAGCTGTTTATCTGGAGATTCGATGATTGACTAAAATTAAAATGACGTTAATAAAGTATCAAAAACGATCAAAGAAAAACGTACCTGTCTAATTAATGAAGCATAAGTGAAAGGCGGCCTTACATCAGCATTTTTATAAAATTCCCTATTTCTTTGGATTTCTGAAATTTAATTAAGTTTTAGATATTAGAATTTTAGCAAAACGTTCAATTAAAATACTTGTATGATATGCAAGATAAAAAATAAATTCTAAGTATTTTAATTTAGTGAAATTGTCTTAATCACAATATGTAAAATTATAACGCGCATTTATTAACTTTTTTCGCAACATACAAAATAATGATTCGCAGTTATTAATTTAGATTCATACGTGGATGAAAGGTTTATGTACTTCCTTATTCGCATTTATTGTTTTAAATTATTTTAAAACACATTTATCAAATTACGCCATTCCAATTTGACGATTTAGTCTATGACTGTTGGACTACATCCACCTACGTTTTCAATTAGAAACTGTAAAAAATACCTTGTTGAACATCAAGTCCAGCCCGTTCAAGCATATAGGGCAAGCCTTTAAGCAGCATGAAAAATGGTTCACCTTTGAGTTATTTTAAATGATTTTTGTTCATTAGGTGCACTTACCGCCAGCCAATGAAAGTGCTGATTTATCACTAAGTCTTCTCCGAATAGGACCTCCAACGTTAGGAGCTGGAGAATGAAGTACTGGAGACCTAACTGCTGACACCATTGGGCCCATATTAACTGGGGGAGGGGGCGCAGTTGAACTAACGGGGATCTTTGGAGGGGCCCCTATGATGGGGTCCTTATGTGGGTCAGGTGACCCCATTTGTTTGGATAGATGCAGGTGGTGCATCATTGCTTGTAGCCTATCCCGTTCTTTTTGTAGTTGTAGTTCTAACTGAGATACTACTTGCATTTGCACTCGTGCCTGTGCCGTTGATCGGTCGTCCAATATATGTTCCGTATTTAAATGCCTAGAATTCGAAGGGGATTTTTGAACCCTTTTATTTATAACGTATTTTTTTATGTCCCTATTAAAATCGAAAACATACACTTTATACATATAAAAGTTTATTAGGAACAAGACACAATGTAATAGAAAGTTTGAAAAAAACTGTTTACCGAAAAATTACGAGGAAATAAAACCGCGAAATAAAAAAACTTTGATGGGCATAAAAATACCCCATAAAATTATATAATTGCTTTGTTTTCAAAACGGTTATGAAGTGTATTGGAAATGAAGTTCCACTGTTAAAGAATTTCAGAAATGATAGTCTAAACGTATTAGGTAAAAATAGGCGAATTTTCAAAAAAACTGAGAGAGACCAACATTTTTACATGCTATTACAAATCATATGATAAATAGTAGAACTGTATTACCTATTTATTCCGCAAAAAAAAAAAATTCGCTTATTTTAGTTGGAATATTCTGTCTCCAAAAGAAAATTAAAAACTGTTAAAGCAACTTTCCAATCTACCTGTAATAATTGTATAATTATTTTCTTTATGCTCACTTTAAAGAACTTTATATAAAAAATCCTAAGTTCACCCAAAAATTTGAATTAATATTTAAAAAAAAAGTGTGTGTCTGATATAACTGGACTATCAGAAACTTTCCGGAATAAGAAGGTTTACGATGTAGATAAACAGTTAAGGGGATGAAATTTATTGTGTTTGTTTTCAGTAAATGACTTATTGATCGCTTATTGTTTGGTTAAAAATTGCTGAAGCAAAATAATAAGCTAAGAAAGAAATGCTGAACAACAGAACAGTAATTAAAAACTTCCAGATTAACAATAAAAATGTCTGCAACAGAGCCTCTTTAAAATAAAATATTGGACTTATTTTTCCAGTGATTTTAAAATGGAGGTTCAATTAAACCCTGTATGTATAGTATACAGGATGCAGCAGAATATTGTAATTTTTTATAATAAAATTATACCCCAATCTTTTTTAAATTTTCAACTGCACAGCGGAATTTCCTTAACAGACACGTAAATAGAAAATTCAAAGGCACCCTTTTTCCTTAACTTAAAAGACGTTAAGGAAGTAATAAAGGCACTGTTAAGGATTAACTTTTAAATCCGACAACGCCGCAATCAAACGGCCTGCATATTAATTAAACATGGCATAATTAGAATTTTTAAAGCGCAGAGTCTTGTCTAATTTATTCCAGGTTGGTTTTTCTTTTGTCGCCGAACGAAGAAAATATTGTAATTTGGTGTTTTACTTAATCTCCCTCTTTCTTTTACATATTAATCACCTCATAAAATGCTAAATATAAACCAAAATTAATGTTGACTTTGACGCCTATAGAATCTTCTTTCGTTATTGTGTCTTGAAAGTGAAAATTGCGACAGTTTCTTTAATTGCACTTTCCAATCTTTTAATCTTGTTTTCGAACACGCCAAACAGTTTAATTAATTTTTTATTAAAATTGACAATACCAAAGTACCAGTAAAACTATTATATAAGTAACTTATAAAATAGAATAATTAAGAGAGCATTTATTTTACACATTGATGTAATGTTATTGTATTAAATTCTATTTGCAACGCCGATCTGCCGCTTCCAAAAATTTACCGCCGGGATCTATTAGCCCCCTTAAACCTCCGATAAATCCGGCACTGATAATTTATACAATTCTTACTTGATAAATGCTTGTAGATCTTCACAAATCGTCTCACAGCCAGGCCACTTGCACACTCCATGACCATAAAGATGATGATGTACCCTATCTGGAGTAGTTGTCCTAATAATAGGTTTTTCTTCTGGAAGGGAATCTTCCCTTCCTGTCGTCCGACTTTGTATGCTTAACAGACCAGGTGAATTGTCTAAAAAAATACCTTTTTTGTTTTTGCGACATATGTCAGCTCATCCTCATCAAACTCATTTGTAAGGTTGAAAATGAGTTAGTTTAAAAATATAATTACATTTCCTAATACCTATAAAGTAACTTTAAAACAGTTTTTTGTTTGTTGTTTAGGGGTTCAAACTAAACGTGGTTGCTGTGTTGTATAAAAATAAACTAACTGTAACGCTATTAAAATTTTATTAAATAGATAAATATACCTAGCGATTTTAATTAACTATTTATCGTAATTGATTACGTCTATGGTTTAGTTTGTTTTTAAAGTAAATTGTTGCGGGGCATCTTGATTATATAATTATTGATTTGTTAATAAATTTAGATTTAGTAAAATTTTACTGGCATGAATCACCTAAATACATGTGTGTTGCCAGTATTTTTCTAAAGGGAAAAATTTGTTTATTTAGCCGCGCTGTAAAATAACCAAATCATACTTAATGACACATTTTTCTTTCCCAAATTCGCTAGGCGTTGCATAAATGTGTTTTACTAACAATAAACTAAAAATTTAATTATAAACGATTATCTAAACATGTGTATACAGTAAACAAATTTCTGATGAAACAAATTTCAAAAATGTCTGCCTATGCCTGATCGAATCTTCTATAAATAACCTTACTGTTAACTGTTAAATATTTTATTGTTTACAGATTTAAATGTTTATTTTTTTATAAGATTGTAGATGGAGTTTTTATTTTTTAGCTAAAAATATCTCTTTGATTTTCATTAAGCATATTAGATAGGTTGAACACGGTATACTAAAGGCTGCATTAGATTGTCAATCAGTAGACCCATTATATGTATAATAAATTATTTTCTATAACTTACCATTTATTTCTGAAGGTGGTTTATTGTTCACCACGTGTTGGGTCGTGTGTTGGTCATTTAGTTCTTTCCAAGGACTCATCACATCCCTTGAACTAAGCCCTGAATAAAAAGTTGAACTTTACAATACATCTGTAGCTAAATAAACTACCCTAAATGAAGGATTATAATCATCGCGAAATATAATCTTTGTTCGAAAAAGTGTGTACACATTTATGTTTGCGGCATCACGTGCGTTTAAAACCGGACATCATTGAACAAATGGATATTTCCAGCTTTTAGGGCAAGGATAAGGCTGACAGGATAAAGAGGAATGGGCAAGTGCCATTGTCAGTGACGAATCAGACCAACTATTTCATTCTAGATTTCAGAAAAATTAACTAAAGGAACGTTACAATCATTATAAGCAACTTTTAACTAAAAATAAACCAGCAGTCCCTAACCCGTTCAAAACACATGCAGTTTGAATTTTGAACAAGAGATTTTTGGACGGGTTTGGCTGAATCATTTCGGCGAAGAGGAAAAGTCTTTAAATTAAAAAGATTTCTGTCGTCACTCGTCACTGACATAAAAGTTTTAAAAGCACGTGATTTACTAGCCGTTCCCGCGTTTGACGTTGATGTGACGTTTAGGTAGTACAAATGGCATTGCCCATATCAAGGAAGTAGTTATGGATAGGGTAAATACGTACCTAAAAGCTGGAAATTTATCGTTCTTGGCCAGTGTTCAGTTTTCGTTCTTCAGTTTAATTATTTACAATTTTTGAAAAAATCGTTTATGTTAAGTTAGTGACAAAAGATTCTACTGTGTAGTAGGTAGAGATTTCTATAAAGTAATAGGTCAAAATTAAAATGAATAAAAAATTTAACTGAATTAATAACTCTTTAGATTTTCTTTCGGCGATATTTTCAAATTTAACTCTTCTTGGACCGATCGAAAGTCTTGCCCTTGCGTCTTCAAGAACATCAGATACTTCAAATTAACCTTCCCCAACTTTTCAATGAATTACCTTGTCCTTGAGCTATCATCAACGGCTGCATACCCATACCTTGATGCACCACATACTGCCGCTGAATCAGTTGAAGCTGCTGGATCAGTTGTTGCTGCTGCAACGCCAGCTGCTGAAGGGAACCCGAAGCTTTCTTCTTATCAGAACTTTGAAGGATATGTGTTTGTTGGATGAGATTCAGTTGAAGCTGTTCTTGAAGCTGTTGCATTGTTTGCTCTATTTGTTTTTTACCTAGTTCAGCTAGCTGATGATGCTAAAATATTTTAGTTTGATATGTAGTTATATATGTAGTTATTAATTGAATTTATTATGAGTTATTACCTGCTGTTGTTGTTGCTGCTGTTGAAGAATAGAATGTTGTTTCATAAGGTTCTGTAACTGAGTAGGACTTAAAACGTGTTGCTGAAGAAGTTGCTGCATGTGGTGCAAATTGGAAGCTGGTGAAGGCATCATCTGCGGTCCCGCATTTTGGGGTTGACTATACGGGGGGTAGTCATTTCCTAATTTTGATTCGGTCTGAAGAAAAATAGATTTTATGAACATATTCATTTGTACCTGCTTGAATGTCCCTTTTATGAAAAGTTATTATAATATTACTGACCTGTGAAACAGGTGGAATGGTGGCGCTAAGACTTTTTTGCGAGTCGGAAGTGGGGAGAGGGGAATCATTCTGGACACGATGTTCTGAACTTTGAGGACTGACGCTGCCATTGCCTTTTATGTCCCTCTCTCCCCTATCTTGGTCCCAACTACTTCGTTCAAGTTCTAATTGCTGGTGTTGTTGCTGTTCTTTTAATACTTTTTCTAGGGATGCCGCCTGCTAAAAAAAAAACACGACGTTGGCATATTAGCTAGGCTGTCATACAAAAGCCAATGCAGCGATTATTAAGAATAAATCAAGAATGATCTAGTTATTATGTCTTAATACCTTTCAATATTACGTAAGTACATACAAATTCATTGTTGATGCCATCAAAAATTACTTTGGTACTTTAAAACTGTAGTTTCTAGAATTCAAGGTACTTTTTACAAATGATAATAATACGTTTCTGGTAAAGTTTTGAAAAGGATCATAACTCCGTAATTTGACATTGCAATCAACATGATTTAGATTTCTAAAAGTAGTATCGTACAATGATGGCACTTTAATTCGAACGGCAAAATACACTTGCCGGATTGGTACAAGGTTGTTATCCAAACACATTGCCAACAAAACCGCTGTTTATATTTCTAATTGGGATAGTCGAGACTCTCACTCATATCTATATAAAGGGCCAGCACCCCAAGGCTTCAACTGGCCGGAATAGAGGAGTAAAAGAGAAATTAAGTTATCCACGAAGATGTTTGTCCAAGAGCGGATTATGGGAGTGCCCGGCTCCAACCGTCTTAAGCTTATTTCCTCAAGAAGCCGTCCATCCGTGCCCTTCGCAGGCCAATTTCAAAACCCAAACACCCTTTGGCCAATAACCTGTATTTTGGTTAAACGTATATAATGTTTTTTAAAGGTCCCTCAAATTTAAATATTAATTACGTTAAGATGTGCAAAATAATATAGAATCGACTAAATGACATGCCTTTTTACAAAACTAAACAAAATACTCTTTATGACAGAGTAGACGTTATAAATTTAGTATAATGTAAACGAAGCCGCGACCCCCATAAAACAAATTATATTTGCGATGGGCCAAAAGAAGCGCGCTTTTTAAAGAGTTGCGAAGACGCCGCAATGAATGATAAGATGTTAAAATGCATTACCATGATGTCACATGAAATAAAAACCATATACAGCGCCGCATTATGGGAAAAATATGGAAATAATATTGCCCCGGCAAGCAAAACAGCCCTTCTGCATATGAAATATGCGCGCCCGAGCCAAACATTGTACCAGGAAAGGGGCGTCAAGTTTTTTAAGTTTTCCGCGAGACGTCACCATGGGAATATCAATGATCTCACCTAACCACATGCTGTTTTATGCTTATTTATGTCCATTATTTCACTTATCGCAAAATAAACTATTCACGATTCCCCGTGACCAAGGAAATTATTAGAATCATTGCAGAAGGCTCGAAATTCACAGCAACAAGTGGGAATTGCGTAAGGATTTACGAATAAAAATATAATTATGCTATTGACCTGAAAGCTTAAAAAAGCCCCAAAAAGTTTTTATTTCCAAATTAAGCTTGACTAAAAAGCTATTGAATTTTCTAATTACACAATCTATATTGTGTAAACTCTGATATAGTCTATAATTAATTTGTGTTGGGCTACATGCTTGGTGAAACTGTTGTTCCATTGCACAGGAAGAAAAAAATAATAACTACTTGTTATGTTTCACAAATTTAATCAGTTTCCTGACACGTGTTTCGGCCCTTGTGGGTCATTTTCAAAGGAGTACAAGAAGATACTAAATTCTACGTGACATTACAAAGGTATTTATATCATATTATGGTAACTATAAACATGTCATAAAATTAAAATTAGGATTAGAAGATTGAATGGTCAACTGTGGGTTTTCCTAATTTTTAAAGGTACAGATACCTATTTAGTCCTAAATAATTGTGCTATAAAGAATTAGGGAAGCACCTGAAGGTATTTCGATTTGATTAATAACAACATTACATTTGTTTTTTATGGGTTTTTTGATAGCTATTGTTTCTAGTAGATTTAGTTTTCTGCTTTTATTGTGCATGTATATGGGTTTTATGTTGTTAGAGATTGAGTGATTGTCTTTTATGCAGTGATCAGCTGACCCTGTTTTATTTTGTTTTTTTAAAATAGATGTTTTGTGTTCTTTAAGCCTGGTGTCAAAATTTCTACCTGTTTGTCCAATGTAGCGAGCATCGCAGATACTAAATCTACTAGAAACAATAGATATCAAAAAAGCCATAAAAACAAATGTAATGTTGTTAATAATCAAACCAAAATACCTTCAGGTGCTTCCATAATTCTTAATAGCACAGTTTTTTAGGACTAAATATGTATCTGTACCTTTAAAAATTAGGAAAACCCACAGTTGACCATTCAATCTTGTAATCCTAATTTTAATTTTATGACATGGTAATAGTTACCATAATATCATATAAATACCTTTGTAATGTCACGTAGAATTTAGTATCTTCCTGTACTCCTTTGACAATGACCCGCAAGGGCCGAAACACGTGTCAGGAAACTAATTAAATTTGTGAAACATAACAAGTAGTTATTATTTTTTCTTCCTGTGCAATGTGATATAGTCGTTTAGCGTGAGATATGGTTTTGATAACGTCATCCGTCAAATGTTTATGTATCGTAAGATATCTGTTCTCGGCAACTGTCCGGAAAGTACCCACTTTCCGGACGCCTTTTCTAGTAGCATTTTTCCGGCCTATTCCGGGAAATACCAAAGCGTCCTGAAGGTGGATACCTACTTTCCGGCAGTGACGCACCGAGGATCGGATTCCGGAAAGGGCAAATTTTTTTTTATTATCTATTATACCATTTGTAAAAAGTATTCTGTTGGGGTTAATAAAAGGGTACCTGTGTCTCTAAAAATACGCCAATATTGTTTTTCTCGATCGTTTTTAATTTTTATCCCGAAATAAAAACATTGTGCTGATTCCTGACATCTTCTAACCCTTCCGTCAAAAATATAAAAATGGAAATTTAAAATCTAATACAAATTCGCAAATTGTTAACTTGTGCATATTTATTAAATTCGGCTGGAAAGGGTCCGAACGAAATATGTTTATTCAAAAGAGGATACTTTGGCAAATTTAAATTAAAATTTGCGCGGGCGACCAAACGTGTTTATTTTCATTTTGGGGCGGACGCCAAAATGCAAAAATATTCTTTTCTCAGTCCGTTATTAGAAAGAGTTAAACACCGCGAAAAGGGGGCATAAAAATATCGCGACACAACCCCGCTTTTTAATTATTGAATTAATTAATTTTCGCCCAGCTTTTAAGTGATTCATTTAGGAAAATGAATTTTTCATGCCAGGAATTATGCGTCTTTTATAAACTTGATTTAGGCAAAAATAAAACAAAAACATTCATAGCGATTTATTGAATTTCAAAAAATACAAACAATTACCGAAAGAATCGTTTAAGAAAAACAAAACAGGAAAACATCGAATCATCGAATTGTAAAACGAAAAATCTGAAAGTTATTTTTCCGGGCAACTTTTGCATCCCAGTCGAAAATTTATTTCTGTGCTCGTGTGTTTGTCTTTGTCTTTTATTTTGTTTTTTGGCAAAGTTTTTTTCTTTCGCTTCGAAATTATTCAAATTCATGTAGATTTGCTACCACTGACTGTGTAAACGCTAAATTCATGTTTTGATAGTGAAAAATTCTAGACCAGGCAAAACAGAGTTCTATTTTCTTAAAAATTTTAAAATCAAAATAACTCTAAAGTACAGTTTGTGTTTCCATGTTTTTTTCAAAGAAAATTTGCGCCAGAAAATATGTTACATTTTTTCTTCTCATAATTGCTAAGAAATCGTTGTAAATCAAGAAACGGATCAAACTTTTATACATACAGGGTGTTTTTTTAAGGTCGACGAGTGGCCATATCTCGGAAACACTGGGCATAGAAACTTAGTAAAAGAAAAATGATAATTAAAGTGGCCATGAGAAAATTCTGGAAATAATTTTTAAGTTCCGCATTTTACCGCAAGAGGGCGTAATTGAAAAGTAAATTTTAAAATTTTACATAACTCCGAAAATTCCACATTAAGGTATATGTTTGATAACACCATTTTAAAGCTTGGACAACTATGCATCATTGGCGTACCGACTTTAATAAGAGTGGGGGAAGCTGTTGAAAGTGTAATCAGTTAATTCGCTGTAACTTATAAACGACTTATCCGATTTTAGCAAACTAAAGACTGTTTGGAAGAGAAATGTATGCACTTTCACCTATCGTATTTAGTTGTCCATAATAGTTCTAAAAAAAATGCTAGAGGGCGCAATTTGCAATAACAATAAATTTTTTGATTTTACTCCGAAAAAATAAATCATATGGTATAATTATGATGCCATAATCGAAAAGTAGATGAAATTTGCAAGAAAAGATGTGAAGACCGCAGTTCGATATCTTTGTTCGTTTCAAAGTTATTACCAAAACAATAATTTTTAATACAAATTGCGCCCTCTAGCAATTTTATTAGAAACTATCTTGTACCATTGGATATGACAATTGAAGGTACTTACCTTTTTCTTCCAAACAAGCTTAAATTTAGTAAAATCGGTTAAGTCGTTTAGAAGTTACAGCGATTTTAATGTTAACACTTTCACTTGATAAGAGTGGGAAAAGCTATTGAAAGTGTAAACATTAAAATCGCTGTAACTTCTAAACGACTTATCCGATTTTACTAAATTTAAGCTTGTTTGGAAGTACCTTCAATTTTCGTATCTATTGGTACACGATAGTTCTACATTATGACCAGTAAAGTCCGCATCATATGGGATTTTTTTTTATTAATAGCTTTATTCGAAATTTGACTTTGGCATCAAGTTCTGCTTCGATCGAGATGAAAATTAAGCAAAAAAATAGTAGTCACGTGATTCGCATTATGTGTAAAATTTTATTTTTTTTCAAAAAATAATTCAAAAGTGGGGTTATTTCTGAAAATATCGAAAAAAGTTATTAGAAAAAGTTTTTTTAAATGCAGTTTCTAGCCCAAATACAAAGTTTCAGCTGCATAAGATAATTTTGATTTTTTACCAATATTTTGTAAATTGCACCACTTTTGCAAAATAAGACTCAAGGCAACCTACATAAAACTTCTTAGTTTTGACAATGCTTTATTTCAGATACATTTTCTTTAAAGTAGCGCCATATTAAATGTGTGTTTTTCTACAAAATCTTTAATCTGTAAAAATTGTGTGTAATAGTACTCCCTTACATGAGCAGGCTATTGCGGCGGAGCACCATCCTATTGAAACCACAGGGTTAAACTTGGTAAATCAGGATCATTATCATCTGGAAATAGAGTGGCGAGAGCTGGAACTAGATCATTTTGAAGGAAATTTAGTTATCTTTCTTCAGTGAGGCCATCATCATAGAAAACAAAACAATGCCCAACCAGACATTAACCTTTTCATTATACTTTTATGAACCAGTAATAATTTTCCTGTGCCCAGTATCGGTAGTTTTGTCTATTAACCTGACCATTTACAAAAAAAAACGTAGCTTCATGGGAAAAACAAATTCTTTGGACAATTTTGGTTATCGGTTAGCTCAATCATTATTTACAAATTTGCTTTCGCCTATCCGGATCATCGTCGAATAACTCTTGTACAATTACTGGTTTGTAGGGTGAAACTTCTCTTTTTAAAAAAATTGGATACGGTGGTTTGTTGTGTGCATGAGCTATGAGAATGTTCCTGTAGTGATAAAAATATGTTTATTTTTTTCTTCTCAGGTATACCAGGACGACCACTTTTAACGCAATCTTTAACAGAACGGGTTTGTTCTTCACTTAATTGCTACCCTATACACTGTCAATTGGCTAATAGGCGGGCAATTTGGGTTTTTTATTAAACATATCATGGACTTCCATGTGACTTCTACTTTTATCTCCACAACCCAACATAATCAAAATTTCAATGGGTTCGTCTTCAGCTAGGCGGATTTTAGATGTAATATCAGCCGAGAAAAATTCAAATTTGATTTACAATCACTGACATTTTGACCTCTCAAACTAAATAGCAAATTGTCAATGCGTTAAAGATTGTGACGTGAGTTCAGAACTTTGCTAGGTCGGGAAACATATCAATGGTGCATACCAGCATTGAAATGTTAATATTTCGTAAACGGTGGAAGATAGGTATAGTATTTGTAGAATTATACCGTGGATCTTTTGACTGCAATAAACCCTCATTATCCCTTTGACCATAAAATAAATAATGAAATCCCAAATTTTAAAACCTTTTCGAGCAGAGCAGGACTAGGTACAAATTCAATTTATACCTATGCGTGATTCATATATAAATACAAACTGATTTTTAATAATTTTAGTCTTTAGTGGTTTTCCGGCGAGTAATATTTAGTTAGGCTTATTAGTGGTAGAATGTGGCGTCCTTGGAATTGTGCTGATAGGGGGGCATCTTCAAGTGTCATTTTTAAAAGAAAGCATTTATCTACCGATGCCAAACTAATAATTAAAAATGTGTATCAATCTTTGTTGAGTAAAAATTTTAATTCGATGGATGCTTTAGCAGAGACGTCTACTTTGACAAAAACTCCTTTATCTTCGGTAAGAGACATAGTACTTAAACCTGTTAATCCTAGAAAAAATCGGAGTGATTCTGGCACATTTAGAAGCATTGACGAAAATGACATGGATTTATTAAGAAGAAAGATTTACCAAATAAATGTATGAGGCACAAACTGTACCCACTTTGATTTCCCTCAAAGAGCGGCTGATTAAAGACGAAACAAATATCGCTTGTTGCCTTTTAAGCTTTAGGAAAATAGTGCGTAAAATGGGTTTTAAATACCGAAGCATTAATAAAAGACAAACATTAATGGAATCTCAATGTTTACGGGAATGGAGACTTAAATATTTAACATCTGTTAAACAATTTAGAGAAGAAAATCGTCCAATTATTTACCTTGACGAAACATGGTTCGATACCCATGACACTCCAAGAAAAGATTGGGATGATTCTTCCAAAAAATGTCAAACCAAGGCACCATCAAATAAAGGCAAAAGAATCACAATATTACATGCTGGTTCAGAGAACGGGTTTGTTTTCAGCTAAAAACATAGCAGATTCTTCTTTAGATTACCATCAAGATACCGACGCACAACTTTTTGAAGATTGGTTTAAACATAATACACATAACTCCTTAAAAATATACCTGAAAATAGCGTCATTGTAATGGACAATGCTAGTTATCATAGTCGGCAAGCAAAAATCATTCCCAATTCTGTGTAGGTACATTTTCAAGCCGACCCTGATCCCATTTAATTCCCTTTGAAGAGGTTGAGGCGTATACAATAGGGTTTAATCAGGTAGTTTATTTTTGGCAGTAAGAGTCAACGGTATAATACTGCAAATACTATACAGGGCATGATTTATGAAAAATGTCTAGAATTGATGGTAGAATGTAAAATGTAAAAATATACAATATGTTTTATAAAAAAAATGTAAGTTAATACATGTAGCATTTTTATATTCCACCTTGTATTTATTTTTTTAAAGAAAGAAATGCTTTTCATAAAAACTAATTCGACGGGTATAAATGACTGATCTGTTTTTTTATCATAACGGGGTATAAGTATCCAATACAATAATTAGTAATAATTCTGTACCTTTATGCAATCGTTCGATATTTTAAATTAGAGCGTAAACGATAGGAAACCAATAAAAAAAAACCAGAACAGCAGACACAAAGGCGGTTCTACACCTCTTAATTAGGGGGGGCTGAAGCCCCAGGGAGAGAATGCCCACCGCAGGTTTCGCCTGAGGCTAATTCGCCGAAGGCGGAAAATTTTGGGGGCGCCACGTCCAATTTTTACCCAAAGTCGTTAAAATCGTTGAAAAAATTACGCCCTCCGCGCCCTCTTGTGTTTGCTGGGTAGTAGATAGGTATATGGATGGATGGAAAGGTTTAAAAATCAAAAATACAGGCAATATTTTTATAATTTAAAAGGTAAAAATGTTTGACACCAGTGGGATTGTATCCTAAATTTACGAAAAAATCTTTGCACAAATAAATTTTTATAAAGCTATTTTTCTACCCACTTTTTTGGAAAAAACATTAATAGCACCTTCCAACTTTACGTCGAGGTCTTTTTTTCATCCTAAATCACATTGGGTCATTGGGTGCTAAATAAAAATCATTATTAGTTGTGTTAGTAGCAGTTTGGTAGCGAAGAAAAGAAAGCTTTTTATGAAAAAGTTAATTAATTAATAAATAGGGAACTTGACAAAAATTTTATATGGGGAAAAAAATCTATAAATCATTAGTATATATTGTCATAAAACATATGGCAGCAAAAAAAAAACAACATATTTCGTCCCAAAAGACCGCTAGCAAGATTTAAAAATGCCCCAAAATTCAAATTATCCCAAGCGGGTAAAAACGGGTCGTGACGTCAAGAAGTATAATTCGTGTGTGACATCCACGAAATAGGTTATAGGTTGGCAATAAATTGAACGACGTTGAGAATTCCACCTTAAAACAACAATAGAATAACAATAACACACGACAATCCAAATGCAAACTCGGTAGCTCGGCCACCGGTCAGGATGACGGATGACGGAAAAGTCATACTTCCTGCCGTCATCGGGCTTGGCGCGCTTAAAAGGTCGTTTGAAATGCTTTTGACACGCGCGAAACTTTAAAGAATTTTCACCAAGTTATTACTGATTTTTACGGAGTAATAATTGGGGAATCTTTTTTTTAGGCCTAACTAAATCATATTATTAAAAAAAAAATTGGAAAGTTCCCTATTAGTAAAATTACTGGAATTATGTAGATATATAGAATTTTTTCGATTGCTACATTTAAATTTGGGGGGGCTAATACGAGATTTGGGGGGGCTTAGCCCCCCCAAGCCCCCACCTAGAACCGCCTATGAGCAGACATGGAAATTCTTAGAAAAACTGAGACAGAGAAAAAAGGAAATGTAAATGCACGTCATTTTCAACTTAAGGCAAATAAATTAGGTTTAAAGTATAAACTCATTTGAGTAAGTAGATTGTGTTTGAAGATTGGACAGATCGAATCGACGGCTGATGCCAAGCGCGAGTGGGAATAAATAAAAGTCTAATAAAGGTTCTAATGGAAAAAGCGCCTGAGAGTGGTTAATAAAAAAGAAACTGTATAATTGACAGTGAGCCAACCGACCAGGAGTATATTGTTGCCGAGCATTGAATCCAAAGGCGTACCCCCTAGGGTAAAACTTTAGAGTAATATTACAAACTTGAACTTTAAAGACGCAATATTAATTCTAACTTATGGTGCAGTTCTGATGGAGCCAAATCTGCTTATAAAGGTAAATGACAAAGGATTTTAGCAAATGCAACAACTCTAAAATGATGCCGCTGCTAAATTTGAAGGTTTTTTTAGAAGCCTTATATTATAAATCTTTGCAGGTTAGGCGTCCCTATTATTTGTAAACAAAGGTTTCTAAGTTATAAATGTAATTTTTTTGTACGTATTAAATATATAATTAAAAATAGGAACGAGAAGAATAGCACAAAGGCTTTCTTCGCAAGCTTAGTAGAATAATAAAGATTATTCCAGATTGGCTCAACACGTTTCGAGCGCAGAAACGCTCATCATTAAAAGGTAGCCATATGCTATACTTTGAGCATGGACTATTTCTTTAATATAATTAAATGTTCTTCGGGTGCAGTAAAAATTTTAATAAACTTTGTCTGCACGAACAATAATTTTTTAAAATTTATATATGGTTTTCTACGCCCTAATCTTTATCGTCATTTCTATGTAGCATATCTATATATCTAACAATCCCCCTCCATCCAACAAAACAACCCCTTTTGTTATTTGTGTAAATTTGACACATTTCCTTATTGTAAAATATTTGCTTCAAATTTCCTTTATCTTTACCGTCTGAGTAATATTCTAAGTGCGCTCATGGTGGAATCCAATATTCAAAGGAAAAAAATGATCGCTAAATATCTAAATCACCTCGATTCGGCGACGAACCCTTATTAACTTTATAGGGTGGCAAAAAGAAGCTCCCCACATTATACTTTATATTTTAATCAGTTTTTTTTAACGTTGATATTTTAGACGACAGAGGTGGCTGGATCGGTAACATATTTTAACTTCCTATTTATTAATTTTCATAAATTAGTTATATTATACAATATGTATTGGTATTTTTTTACACTTCTCTAACTAAGCTGGTAACACTTGATTTCTAACAGCACCCAGCACCATCATTTTATTTCAGGGGCTTTAAACGGTGCTTCCCTATATGGAACGACGCTACTGTCAAACCAACATTTATCACTTTAACTGAGAAAAAAGGGGACATGTTTTATAGGGCAATATTATTATTGCGTCCGGCGAAGACTCCGTCTCCCCCTAGTTTTTACCCTTTTACCTTTCTTTTAAAACGAGCCAATGTGTCACGTCTTCTTACAGCATTACGAGGATACTAGACAGTTAAAATGGTCATATTTTTATATATTAAAAGCCGTATTTTATACCTTTGGACAATAGAAGACATGGGGTAAATACTCTAAAAAAATGCCCTGAGTAATTCTAAAATAGAAGAATTTTAATAGGAACAAAATCGAAATAAATGTAATTTAAACAGGTTTTTTATAACAAGTACATTTTTGTTTCATATCAAGTGCCGAAAAAGTATTTTTAATCGAGTATAAGGGGGTTATTGTTTGCATGGCATTCTTATACAGTGTCACCAGTAAAGTCCGCATCATAAGGGATCTTTTTTAATTAATAGCTTTATTCGAAATTTGACTTTGGCATCAAGTTCTTCTTCGATCGAGATGAAAATTAAGAAAAAAAATAGTAGTCGCGTGATTCGCATTATCTGTGAAATTTTAATTTTTTCCAAAAAATAATTTACAAGTGGGGTTATTTCTGAAAATATCGAAAAAAGTTATTAGAAAAAGTTTTCAGCTGGATAAGATAATTTTGATTTTTTACCTATATTTTGTAAATTGTATATACTTCTTAGTTTTGACAATGCTTTATTTCAGATAAATTTTCTTTAAAGTAGCGCCATATTAAATGTGTAATTTTCTACAAAATTAAAATTGGGCTATTAAAATTTGGTCGCATGTGATGCAAAGTTCATTTGTTTTTGATCCTGTATAAGGTAACTTCATAAAATAAGTATTTTTGAAAACGTAGTTTGTGTCTGAAAGAAATACACCTTGATATTAATATTAATTTGCATGTGGGCTAGAAACTGCATTTAAAAAACATTTTCTAATAACTTTTTTCGATATTTTCAGAAATAACCCCACTTTTAAATTATTTTTTGGAAAAAATTAAAATTTTACAGATAATGCGAATCGCTTGACTACTATTTTTTTTTGCTTAATTTTCATCTCGATCGAAGCAGAACTTGATACCAAAGTCAAATTTTGAATAAAGCTATTAATAAAAAAAAATCCCATATGATGCGGACTTTACTGGTGACACTGTACAAGAGAGTCGAAAATGGCTTTTGCAGCAATATTTAGAAGAAAAACGCCTAAATGATAATGATATTTTTATTCATACACTGCGTCCATTAATTATGGAATAGGTAAAAAAGTACCTACTCAAATTTTAAACATCCATATATTATGTCCATCAAAATTATATCAATCCAATCAATTTTTGGTTTATTATAGGTAGGCCGTCCCTTGGACTACTTAGCACAATGTGTTTAACCTTACTTTATGTCTTTTTTATACAGGACGATGGCTAAGATACCAAGCCGTGTAAAATGTGCTGATTTTAAAATCAATGTTTGGAAAATACGAAGCAATGAAAATTGAATTTTATTAGTGTACTAATTGACACGAACGGCACTGCGCTGTAATTTGTACAGTAAGTACCTAACGTAAAGCTGTTACCAGTACACTAATAAAATTCAATTTTCATCGCTGCGTATTTTCCAAACATTAATTTTAAAATCAGCACATTTTACACGGCTTGGTATCTTAGCCATCATCCTGTATCAAAAAGACATAAAGTAAGGTCAAACACATTGTGCTAAGTAGTCCAAGGGACGACCTACCTAATAAAACAAAAATTGAGTGGAATGATATAATTTTGATTGAGATATGGATGTTTAAGAATTGAGTACTTTTTTACCTATTCCATAATTAATGGACGGTATGTTCGTTTTATTAAAAAATACCTTTGATTTCATGGAAATAACTTTATTAAAAATACGTCAGATATTGATAGTTTCTTTTACCTACACAACTTGAAATATATAAAAATCCCTGTACCTAAGTTCTGCAAAAGCCCGTTTTGCAACGACACAACCCAAGAGTAGGTACTTCTTTATTTTTAAAGACATACTTCATTTTAAGGCATTATTTGGAGGGAAAAATGAATATATGTGCTGCTTTTAAGGCAATCCTATTTTGTTTATACAACGATAATGCCCTTTGCGGAGTTTATAGCATCATAAAAATGAAAAAGTAATTTTGCGTGCTTGTTTTGTGTAATATTATTTTAATAATAAGAAAGATAAATATCTTTGGGCTTGCAGCGTATACTCTACCTAACTCTTGCATAAATTTTAACCATATACGACATTAACATACAGAGCGTTTTAATGATACTGATAAAACCGTAAAGATACAATTGGAATGTTTTGTTCCAATACGTAAGATACAAAAAAGTTTCTAGTGCTTGTATTAAATATTATAACTAGAGAATGTTTAGCCGCGCAGACAAAGTGTTTAAAATTGAAAAGGTTCTATGGCTCCGCCGGGATTCGAACCCGGAACCTCTCGATTACCAGGCAAACGCTCTACCAATGGCGCTACGGAGACCGTGAAATTTTATTACCAACTTCGGCAATATAACTTCTGCAATTTTATGTGAGTGTATAAGTCAAGTCAAAATTAACACAGCAACGAAAGAGGAACAAGCATTCCTGACAATACCTTATGTTAAAGGGATTTCCGAAAGATTAGAAGGATAACCGAAAACTATAATATTAAAACAGCTTTCAAATCCGGAATTACGCTTAGAAGCTTTCTTACAAAAGTAAAACGCCCACGTAATGAAAACCAAAAAAAATGTATTTATCGAATCCCTTGCGAGCGTGGCGAATCGCACATTGGAGAAACAAAAAGACCTCTTCCCGTACGAGTTAAAGATCATCTGAAACATGCCCACAGAGGTGAAACTTCGAGATCAGGTATAGCGAAACATGTATTATGGACCAACCAACATAATATACAGTGGTCAGGAGCCAAGGTTTTGGACACGAAACAGCACTGGAGAAAAAGAAAATTCAAAGAAACAGCTTTCATGAATCAAAATACCCATATATTTAGTAAACCAAGTATAGATATTCCCAGCCTCTTCTTGTCCAAAATCAACAACTCAAACTTCACACTCCAATAAGCACGTAGGCGGAGTCATCAAGCTTCATTGCACATGGAAAGTATTTAAAAGAGTTGTCGTAGAATTATAATTTAGTTTACACTTGAAAACGGTTAGAGATACTAACTAACCGAAATGTTGTGTTAAGTAACAAAATAAAGGAAGTTCGACAAGGGAATTCTTTTGATAATTATACATTGTCTACCTCTACCACCTACAAACAAACATTGGAATATCCTGCTATTTTAAACTGGGGGAGAGTTATTAAGGGAAGAGACTCACTCACGATCACTGATCATTTCACCCTTGCCTCGTCGACATTTGCAAGAATCGATATGTGACCTAGAACGGTGATATAACCTTAATAATTTACAAAGAAGTTTTTTAGTGTCTATATTAAACATTATAACCGAAAAATGTTTATGGACGTACAGAAAACATTTTTAAAAATTAAAAAGTCTACGCCGGGCATCGAACCCGGAACCTTTCGATTACTAGTCGATCGCTCTACCAGTTACGCTACGGAGACTCTGAAACTCTCTCACCAACCTATAATTTATTCAATTCTGATGTTAGTCGTATTCAGTTGGGAAACTCTAGCGATTTCAAACTGGGGAGGGGTTATTAAGGGGAAGGGACAAAATAATTCGCCTGCCCTATATAGCAATTATACTGGATGGCGTTGATATAGAGATTATTAAATGCTTATACACAAACGTTACTGGCTATACTTAATGCTGATACATGCATTGAAAAATACTATTAATGCGGTAAATACGACCTAAAATAGCAATTCCAATTAGTGGGGAAAAGTATCGGTTCCCCGACCGAGCGACACTGCCCCGAAAGCAAAATTACCCCAACTATAAGACGAAGCGGGGGGTTCAATTATGAGAGTTGCATAAAACTAAAGCCGGGGTGATCCCGGATTGAAATTGTACGCGCGATATTGTCTATAGCGATAAACCAAGCCTGACTGGCTATAATATAATAAAGCACCCTTTTCCCACCCCCACGACCCCCGAATTACAAACAGAGGGTGCCTTATGCCCTTATGCTCGTCTCTGTTCCTCCTCTTTCTCGTATTAATGATTCAATATCAATTAGTGGGTACACTGAATTATATAAACTTAATCTTGCCCCTGCAAAAGAAATTATGCTGCCAGACGCTGGAATGTTGTACTGAAAATAAGGCTTTCCGAAAAAATGTTGCTTTATTTTCTGGATTGACTTGAGAGGAAAAATATGAGCCGGGGGGTCAGCTATCTCACTCCCCTCCTTATTCTAATTTCGGTAGAGGTGTTCAATTTTTTTATGTGGATCAGACGTCTCCAGTTCGGCAGTTATTACGAATAATACAATTAATTCTTCAGAAAAATGCAAACAAAATCTCCATAAACCCTAGTTAGAAATTCGGGTTTAAATATACGACCGGACGATAGCAATAATATAGCGATTATGCCAAGAGCTAGCCAAAGCAGGCGAAACAATAAATTAACGGCCTAACTCACAGGCATAACACCACATATAATCGAGGAATTCTCCCGACCGTTCCCGAAGGTTAAACGGTCTTCAATTAATATAAATCCTTAGTCCCAACACTCCGGTAAGTATAAGGTAATTGAGTGAGAGTTATTAATATTTAACAAAAGTCCTTGTTTAGTCCCTGCAGTTACAAATGATTGCTGTCGTTGGCAGGACTGGCCGGCATATGGTGCATCTACGGTTCCTGCTGCCGGACATTTATAAATTACGGCGTCCCGTCCGGTTTAAGTGTACGGATATATAGCTCGGACCGCCCCGAGCTATAAACTGTGAAATTTGGCAATCATAACTACAGACTGACCGCAGGGGGGGGGTTGGTAGCATTAAGACGTTTAACGTCTTAAAAGGGGCGTTTTTGCACTGCTGGTTCACGTTATAGTAGTACCTGACGATGCCGAACTATTCTTAAGATTTTGATTAGGATTTGTATATGTAGTATCACTCGAAAAAACGCTATCTTTATTACCGATATTGCAAGGTGGCCAGGGAAAAATCGGAACTCGTTGCGAAAAACAATGAAGCAAAAAAAAAGGAAAAATGAACCTTTTTTTATAATGTTTATAGTTTTTGTCGAAATTTTTCATTCAGAGAACCATTTGATAAACGATAATAATTGTCGTCGCAAAATCAGCATAACATTGTGTGTTAGTTTTAGCAAAATGTAGAGAGTAGACTACATACTATCAAAAAAATTCACAGATCTTGCATCTTACGCAAGTATTATAGGCGTATTGAAAATACCTACCACATATAGTGGCGAGAAGGAAACCATTATGTCACAGCACAGATTACTCCTATCTGTGAGTATGTAACGTGCCGCTATCACGCGTTATTATGACGGCATGGATGCTCCGATTTAGTTTGAAATAATAATTAAATTATTATACTTAGAACTGTGTAAATTATACCTAGAAATGTGTAAATTTGACTGTTTTGTTAAAATAAAAAATATAGGATAATCTGTATATTAGTACATACCTATTGAAGAGAGCTCAAAACCACCTTTTCAAAAATAGCGACAAAATTATTTCTTTAGCTAATCTAGCCATTTACCTGCTGGTCCTTGCACTCTTTGTTCATGAAATGTCTAAATCTTAAGTCGGCTATGAAATGTTTTGGATTGGTATATCCATTCTCCACCGACTTTCTGTGTAATACGCCAAGACCGCCGCGCTATTTCGCTTTGTTTCAGCGACATTCACTGTTTATTTTTTTCCAATTTTATCGAAATTGAAACAATCAAAAATGCGGTTACCATGATATCGACTAATATGGACACCTGAAAATTTTTAAAATTACGAAAACGTTATCTGATATCAATGAAATTTAGACGAATAAAATCTATTTGCACCGTCGTAGAGTAATTTTGAATGATACACGTTCGATATGAACTTTGTTAATGAAACTTGTGCAATTAAACCACTCGGCTGACGCCTCGTGGTTTAACGTTGCACACGTTTCGTTGTAGTGTTCATCGAACTAGTATCATTAATAACTATCTACTAACTGTTCTCTCTCCCGGCCATATTATCTTAATATCAACAAAAATAATAATAAATGCCGAAACCCAAAACAAAACAATATTAATACTCAGCAGATGATGTCATCGATCCTGTGCTGCTCGGATGTTTGTTTAGACTTCACCGCCGTGTTATTTATGTGCATGTCGCATGTCGCGTTCATTTTTTATGAAATATACCCGTATATACGCACCCAGTAGTATTTTCAATACTAAAATTAGCTATATATGTCGTTATTGTTCTGCAGAATTTTTTGAGAGACGAGAAAACATCTAGCGAGACACCCAAAGCCAAAGCCAAAGAGTTGCCCATTTAAATATAATAAGTATTTTGTATTTTCCATCATCCCGTATATTCTAATTTTATCCATATCGAGTGCAGTAAAAGCTTGAAAGTAATTGTTGTATGCCCATTATTGCCCCTAAAACAAATGCTGCTTTTATTGATGAGCTATTTAAAATAGAGGTTAAGCGATCTGCGGGTATTAGGTCCTTATTTACGCTCTACGAGGCCCATTTCCTTTCTTTTTTCTTAAGATGGTCGTGATCTCGAAATCTCGGGGGATTCGGTTTGATTATTGCTTCGCAACACAGCGGAAAAGTTCCCTTTCCACCCGTGCAATCGGCCTTTTATATTTAAATTGCTAACGGTGGCTCGCCGTGTAAATACAAGTATTACCCCACGCGCCTTGGAAGAAAATTCGGATACCGTTCATCAGATACAGATATTTACTCAACTGTATTTTTCTGCGCTGAATTATTCGAATGGAGTTTTTTTACTTTTACTTCCCCGGTCGTTCTAATTTCATTGTTCTTTCGCCCTCACCGATGTTTTATGTTTCTTTTCAGTTTTTCTTTTTTATTTGACTGTATAGAGGAGAGATGCACCTAATAAGATGCTAAATTGCTCTCTGACACTTCCGTTTTCCGCGCTGTAACTTTCAACAACCGACATCGCTCACGAGAAAAATTATTTCCCGTCAACCCCCAAATATAAATTCATAAAGAATGCCGGCTGTTACTTATTCGTTCTTAAAAAAATATCACCCTCAAAAATGAATGAAACTTTTTGCCATTTTAATTTTCAATATGGACAAAAGTGTCATTTGGACCGGCGACGCTTTGTATCTTTGGGATTAATATTATTTTTTTTATTTCTTAAAGTTTAATTTTATTACTGTAATTTTTCTTATAGCGTACACGTATTAAGGTGGCTACACACGATCCGACAGGCCTATCAGATAAGACTGAACAGTTTGAGTGATCACTGTTAAAAATGCTCGACGTTATAATCAAAAAATCCCATAGTTAATTTAAATTAGTCAAAAATAAATTTAAAATGAATTTAACCATTTTGTATTTATTAAAATCTGTTTTTATGAACTAACTATCCTGGCAGTAGTGAATATAACCGCGAATTAACAATAACATGCGATTCCTCTGTGATTCAAATATATACAGGGTTGGGCAAATGTTCCGGAACGGCTTAATTACAGGCGAACGAAAAGTGATATCGGATCCGGGTTTTGGGCAATCTATAGGATTAAAATTTTACTATTTGACTATTATACCATATGTCAGTAATGTCACCAACTGTCAAGTGTTGACGTTATTTTTTTTTAAATGGAACAACCTGTATATTTTTACATTTTTAAATTCCACATAAAATTATAATTATTTTTTATTAAATGCACTACTAGTCTATACTTCATAGTTTCCGAGATATTGACTCTCGAAAAATGACATTTTTGAACTTTGACAGCTTATAACTTTCTAACAGTACGTCTTAAAGCAAAACGGCTTACATGTCCCTATCTTCAATTTTTATTATCTTCCCAAAAAAATCAACTTTCGGTTAAACCGGATGTAACTCGAAAGCAGGAAATATAGTTGTTAATTGTATATACTTCTTAGTTTTGACAATGCTTTATTTCAGATACATTTTCTTTAAAGTAGCGCCATATTAAATGTGTGTTTTTCTACAAAATCAAAATAGGGCTATATATTAAAATTTGGTCGCATGTGATGCAAAATTTATCTGTTTTTGACCCTGTATAAGGTAACTTCATGAAATAAGTATTTTTGAATACGTAGTTTGTGTCTGAAAGTAATACACCTTAATATTAAGACAAAAAATAACACAGTGTCATCAGTAAAATGTTCATTAAGTGGAAAATAAATTTTAGTGGTGGGTAAAAAATCAAAATTATCTTATGCAGCTAAAATTTTGCATGTGGGCTAGAAACTGCATTGAAAAAAACTTTTTCTAATAACTTTTATCGATATTTTTAGAATTTTGATATTTTGAATTATTTTTTGGAGAAAATTAAAATTTGACAGATAATGCGCATCACATGACTACTATTTTTTTGCTTAATTTTTATCTCGATCGAAGCACAACTTGATGCCAAAGTCAAATTTCGGATAAAGCTATTAATAAAAAAAAAATCTCATATGATGCGGACTTTACTGGTCACGCTGTATAATAAACTCCCAAAATTCCTTTAAAGTGAAAATTGATATTTTAACAAAAAGTCTAATTTTTATAATTTGTCAGTCTCGCAGTTTTAGGGCTTCGCGCGTTACCCGAATTTATCCAACATGCAGGTACGTATGAAGTTAATTACAAAACTTTCCACTTTGGGCCTGTTAAATGTGTGCCATAAAAAAGCAAAAAGTCTAAACTGACACAGAGAACGTGTCAAATATAAAATATCGCGGTCGTGGCGCTAAGCACATTCCGTTCAATTTGCGAAACCCCTGTTAAAAACTTCCGATATAGGAAAAAATAATCGACGGGTGCCTAATTCCTCATAACCTCTCGTCAAATACTGGGAGCATGCATACTTTTTAAAACTGATAATGAAAAAATTCGTGATAAACACGACACCACGCGCGTCCGGACGAAACCTGAGGCATTTTCATCCTGATCCCGACAACTCATCCTTATTTACTCCCCGATGTTTTCAAGACAGGTCCTGACTAAACTTGTTTATATAATAGACATTTTTGCAGAAAGTTATGTTGGAATTTTTATTACAAATTTAAATTAAGAGAACTATGGCAGAGTGACAGACAGCTATGAAGATGTACTACCGTGCGAGCAAAAATTATTTGCATCAAAGAGGGCCTTGCATCTAAGGACGTAATACTTAGCCGTAGAGCTTAATACCTGTTGGGTGTCAGTAACTACCTGATTTAAAAATCAATCAGTTATTCCCGTCATCTTTGACAGTCGTTACAAGTAATTTGGTTCATCGCTAATTTTTCCAATTTCTTGAACAATTCACACGGGGTTAGAGTAAATTGTGAGTGGCAATACAATCCGGGTTTGTGCATGGACGATTTTCACGAACATTTTCCTAGCGTTGCTTTTATTGCTGGGGATTTTCATCATTGCCTGAAAAGAACCGTGGCCGTGTTTAGGGAAACAGGTTCTATACAACACAAAAAAGGAGCAGGAAGACCATCTGTAGGAATAGAAGAACGTGTTGCAGACGTTCGTGAAATAATGCAAAATACGCCAACCAATTGTATAAGACGCCTGTCCCAAGAAGTGGAAAGATCTTATGGAACATGCAGGACTATTCTTAAGAAGCAGCTAAATTTATTTCCTTATAAAGTGCAAGTATTCCAAGAAATACAAGCCGCAGATTTTGAAAGACGCAGGAATTACTCTCAATGGTTTACCCAAAATTTATTGGAAAAAAATGATTTATTAGACCTGACATTTTTTCGGATGAAGCCTGGTTCCACCTCTCCGGTTATGTGAATTCTCAGAATACACGCATGTGGAGTAGTGAAAATCCCCATTTTTTTGTAAAGTCCACATTGCACCCTCAAAAAATTGGTGTCTGGTTAGCTGTTTCCCGAAGAAAAATTGTTGGTCCTATTTTTTTCCATGACACAGTTACAGCACAGCGGTATAGAGACAATATTTTGAATCCATTTGTGGATCAATTACTTGACGACAAACTACGTTTTGGATATTTTCAACAGGACGGTGCAACCGCCCATACAGCCGCCGAAACTATTAACTACTTATGCAATTTTTTCGACGACAGAGTGATCAGTTTTTGATCAGACATTAAATTCCCACCTAGATCACCTTGTTTAACGGTTATGGATTACTTCGTTTTTCCTCATTTAAAGAACGCTATTTTTAAAACACCAGTTGCAAATTTAGAACAATTACAAGAAAGGATTATCCAAGAATGTGGTAACATTTCTCCAGAGATGCTGGTCAACACTTTCGAAAATATGAAGAGACGTGTGAATTTATGCTTGGAGCATGGCGGTGGCCAATTTCAGCAATTTATGTAATTATTTTTGTTTTTCTTTCTGTATATTCTTACTTTGTTAATTTTGTAAACAACAAAAATAAATTTGTATTTGTCTACTTATTTTATTACTCATTAGTTTGGCATATCATGTCATAATATGAATTTGACAAAATTTTAACCTAGATTTGGTAGATATATCGTCCCCATATCATTGTGATCTAAACCAAGCCCCACGTTTTTTTAATCCAAGCCCTCTTTGACGCAAATAATTTTTGCTTGCACGGTATTACCACTAAAAGTAAATCCCATTCTAAAGTATGATGTTGTTTATCCGTCTTTGAATCCATGAATGGATTTTCAAAAATTAGCAAGGGGTACAGACAAGGTAACAAAATATTAAGGAGAGAGAAAACACACCTTGCGCCTAAAGCAAAAACAAATAAATTCCTAACATTTTTTTCATTTGTTTCTTTCGGGGATCCGGGTCCCACCTTTGAAAAAAAGCCGTTGATTAAGTGGATTTAATTAAAGATCTGTTATTTGAATTTAAGCATATTATTAAAAACTATACCAATTATGAAATGATTTTTGCTGATTAATTAGAATCCATATAAATATAGATAGATGTCAAAAATGAACACCGCCCTTGGGTCATTTTGAATTAAACTGACATATTAATATTCGTAATTCACAATTAGAAAGTATATGCATATCATTTTATCGTTTTTAACTAGTTTAACTTGTTAAACCTAACATGTAAAAAGTATTTGAGCTGCAAATTGACCAATATATACTTTATAATTAGCAGTTTGAGGTACATAGAATTCCGTTTTTTGATCAATATGTCGGTACTTCTTCGTTTTATCCAAATAGCGACCAAATACCCCTTTTAGGAGTACAATAATTACCTACAGTGCTATGTTAAATAGGGTTATAGTGATAAATCAATAAAACCAGAAAAAGAAATATGCGCATATGTCATTGTGACAAAATATTATTTTATGCTTTTATTAATTTATCAATTAAATTTCTTTTAACTTAAAACTTTAGGTAACTGCTACCAAATACTGATATTTGGCCGGTTTTTGAAGAAAACGAAAAATAAACGAAAAAAAGAAAAGGAAAAGGCGAATGCTAATGTCACTAGTGTTTGCTCTTAAGAAAACGTATAATGTTTGCTACCATAAGTACCTAAATTGCCTTTAGTAATCTTGTATACACCTTTAAATAATTTTACGATTCTTAAATAAGCTACTGCGCCTTATAAGAAATCCATCATTTACGACTAAACGACTAACTGAATAAAAAGCACAAATAAACAACAGAACAAAACAAAACAATTAACGTCAACGAAAAAAAAACTAATTTCCCAGCGTCCCAAGCCAACCCTGCAAAATGACCGAAACTGGGGGAAAACTGGGGTGATGTTTATATGTTGTTTTGATGCTATATATATCGTATACAACCGTGTACACTGAGGGTTGTTGAGGGTTAGTGCTTCGTCGGCATCCACCGAAGCAACGTCATGCAGCTTCGTTGCCCGACGGCCCGCGTGAAGCTCGAATTTCACCCCTTGTGGAATGCAGTATGAATTTTGCAACCCCGATTTTGTTTTTGTTTTTCGTTTTCGGAATGTTAATCAGTTTACTTGATTTGTCATTTTTTGTTTCGCAGTTGGACACGTTAATTTTCAGCCCGTTTTAGTTATTTATCTTCGTTATTGTGCTTGTGATTACCATGCCTTTTATTTTACATGCAATTATTACTTTAAGATATTTATTTTTGGTGGTTTTGAGCTCATTTTTTTTAACCATTGTAATTAAAATTAAAAAAAGTGAATATAGTTATTAGATTTATAGTTCAATGTTATTTAAAGAAGGGAAAAAAGGTTCAATAAGTTATAATAATAATTTCTAGAATTTAATTTTACATTTAGGTACAGAGCGATTTTTTTATAATTTATTTCATGAATTAATAAAGGGATCCAATTTCATAAAAAGTCACGTGGCTCTTAAATACGAAATCACGTGTCTGTTACAATTTTTGTGGCATATAGGGCACTTGAATTTGCCTTAGTGATAAATCGTGTTGAAAATATACTAAACGAAATGAACTAGATAAAATATATCGAACAATGTATACAAGTTTGTACTTACTTCAAAAGATCGCTTTTGTGTATAGAAAATATTTAAAGAAGTGATTACCACATGTCGATTTAAAAACACGATTGTTTGTTGTATCAAAGCTGGTGCCAAAGAATCCCTGGCGCTGATTTCGCTAAACAAATCGCTCTGGTTGACAGATCAAAGATTAACATTTTTAATTTTTTTTTTGTTATTAAATTTCTCACTGGTACAGTGTACATCTGTAAACAATGAGGGGTAAATATTTACATGATACGTGTTTATTTTGTTCGGGTTATATATAATAATTTATTGTTTTGCCTATACAAACAATACTGAATTCATAAACAGTATATTTTTATAATACTTATAATTTGCGTACACTTGTGTGTCATTGAGCGCTACATCAATTGTTTTCGATAATATAATAATAATAAGTCTACGTACAAACACAGCAAATGCTGCTATATGACAGTTGAACATGCAGCAATGTTGTTATTTTTTTTTTTTTTAAATAATGGAATAATTGCTTGTTGCTATTTTTAAACCTAATATATTAATTTGAATGATAATAAGGTCAATAATTTATCCAAAATGCAACGTTGCTTGGGATGGTCAAGGATAGAAGCAGTTTAACATTAAATTAACTGGAAACAAAAGAAAAACTAAAATACTTCTTACACAAATGTATTAAAATTAAAATAATATTTAATTAAAGGTTCCAACATGTTTCGAGCGTAAAAACGTTCATCATAAGGAGATAGAGAAAGCTTTGCGGATGGTGTTAGCAGAAGAGAAAATGGTAGAAGGCCCTAATTTAAATTTTATTTCCGCAATAAAGATTTCTAATAAATTTTTGGATTATTTTTATTCTATTTTTTATAAAGGCAGAAATAATTATTGGCACTTCAACTAAATGCAAACAAAATTTTTTACAGGGGAAAAATTAAATTTTATTAAATCAAATAATTTTTAAAAAATTTTCTCAAAAATGCTAGTTTAAATTTTTATTTTAATATTTGTCTCATTTTTACTGCAGGTATCAACAAAGGAGTTTTTTGGTCATAATAAAATTTTATTTATTTATAACACTTATTAAAAATAAACCAAAAATTATTTTTTTAAATTGTCGCAATTTTTAAAAAATCCAAAATTTGTTTTTAATTCTTTGATTCATTTATAAAATATTACAACTATTAATTTGAGAATTTACATTAATTTAAACTAATAAATAAATATTTAAGAAAATACAGAAAATATTAAAAAACGAACCATAATGACCTTTTAAATTAATTTTTGCTCATATTATACGCAAAGTGCACAAAAAAGAAATAATACAAGCACAAATAAAATGACAAATAATTATAAAAATAAATAAAAATTATTTAAAACGCACCTGTTTATTATTATTAATAATAAATTATAGGTAGGGAAAATGCATAATAAATAAATTTGGGGTACCTGCGCAAATCAATTCAGGAGTCGCGTTTCGCAGCGGTACATTTAAAAATAAACTAAAGAATTCAATTAGAGAATATATAAAACTACCTGTTGAAAATTGAATAATATAATATTTATAAATAAGTAAAAGTGCATAATAAAAATATATAAGGGGGTACCTGGGCAAAAGAGGCCAGCATTCGCGTTTCGCAGTACTTCATTGGGATGTGGAGCGCGTGAGCTCCCGGCCGGCTCGTGTTCAGTAAACACAACACTCACAGCACAACACCTAAACACAACTAAACACATAAACGGTAACAGCTTCTATTAATTATTTCTTTTTCGCTAGAAAGAACAAGAGTTAGTTGTGTTGTTGCGCAAAAAGGGTCATTGAAGTCGTTGAGATGGCACACGACGGTTTCGTAGGCGGTCCGCGCGTCTACCGATGCGCCGCGATGCTGCCGCCGACGCCGCCGTTGCAGTTTGTGTTGTTTGTATGTGTGTATATCTATAGCAAGGCGAGGCGAGTTGAGCCAAAGCAAAAGAGATGCGACGACGCCGGTGGGGCGGCGGACCACCTCGCCGCCTCGTCTCACACCTTGCGCCCAGCGGCCCAGCGTCTTGCCGATGCATCCCACCCATCCCCCACACTCCATAAACACCATCCTTGTCCGGGGCAATCCAGAGATCGGCTCTATCTCATATGCTTATATCTCTATCTGGGCAATTCAACGCTTGCACGGACTCTATGTGCAGTGTGCACTTCTCTGCGCTTGCAGATATTTTTTTCCGCTTAATATTTATAAAATATTTGTTTTCGATAACTAGCTTTAGGTAACTGCATATTATTATAGATATAAATTACTATTAAAAAATATAGTGAATAATAACAGCTGTTTTATATTTATATAATCTGATCAACAGAAAACACAACTAACTTAATATTATAAAATTATCATATCTACTTAGCTTAAGCAACCCAAAGAATATTTATACAGTGTGACCAGTAAAGTCCGCGTCATATGGGATTTTTTTTTATTAATAATTAACTTTATTCGAAATTTGACTTTGGCATCAAGTTCTGCTTTGATCGAGATGAAAATTAAGCAAAAAAATAGTAGTCACGTGATTCGCATTATCTGTCTGTGTAAAAAGTTTTTTTAAATGCAGTTTCTACCCTTATGCAAAATTTTAGCTGCATAAGATAATTTTGATTTTTTACCCATATTTTGTAAATTGTACCACTTTTGCCAAATATGACTCAACGCAACCTACATAATTCTTAGTTTTGACAATGCTTTATTTCAGATACATTTTCTTTAAAGTTTTTCTACAAAATCAAAATTGGGCTATTAAAATTTTGTGATGCAAAGTTTATTTGTTTTTGACCCTGTATAAGGTAACTTCATAAAATTAGTATTTTTGAAAACGTAGTTTGTGTCTGAAAGTAATTCACCTTAATATTAAGACAAAAAAGAACACAGTGTCATCAGTAAAGTGTTCATTAAGTGGAAAATAAATTTTAGTGGTGGGTAAAAAATCAAAATTATCTTATGCAGTTGAAATTTTGCATAGGGGCTAGAAACTGCATTTAGAAAAACTTTTTTTTATAACTTTTTTCGATATTTTCAGAAATAACCCCACTTTTGAATTATTTTTTGAAAAAAATTAAAATTTGACAGATAATGCGAATAACGTGACTACTATTTTCATCTCGATCGAAGCAGAACTTGATGCCAAAGTCAAATTTCGATTAAAGCTATTAATAAAAAAAAAATCCCATATGATGCGGACGTTACTGGTCACACTGTATGTAAATACACCACTTGAAGAATACACTATTATAAGGTCAAAAGTTGCTAAAAGATGGATAAAGATCAGAGAACAAATTTTTATAAGCAAATATCTTGATCTTTTGATATGTAGTCTCCCTGAACGCAATTATAGTCTATATCGTATAGGTTTGTTCTTGTATTTACTACACTGTTAGAAATCCTGGACGCGAGAATCAAAAAAATTTATAATCAATTAAAATAAATCAAATTTAACTTTAAATGTATAGTTATTTTAACTCTTTTGTGTTTAGTAAAAATCAGATTTTAAGAACTAACTTTTCTGGAAGTCGTTTTAACATAACAGCTAACTAAAATAAACATGCAATTCTTTTACGGTTCAAATGAACCAAATACTAGTAACTTTGATAAAGTTTATAATCATTATAAATATCTTTTTTAGTTAAAATTTTAAAATAAGTTAATACTAACATAAAAAATGTGTCAAATTAACTAATTAAGTTGTAATTTTTACTGCACAATAAAATCAGATTAATGTCAAAATAGTTATAACATATTTTATGAGTTACTGATTGACTGAAGCGGTTTTAGTTAAATTGACAAAAAAACGGGAGTGGACTTTCTGGGACATAAAAAAAGTTAAATTTGATTCTTTTCTTTTAACAGTGTAGGTATCCTTTATAACATTTACAAAGTAAATAATTTTACCTCTAATATTTGAGGTTCTAAAAATCCTAATTTGAGATATTTCAGCGCTATTTTGAGGTTAAAAAAAGTTACACCGAAGTCTGAGATTTCGTTTCGGAAAAATGAACTCCTTGTTGGTTAAACACCGTCGTTTTTTGCTTGGCTAATGTTTGCAATGAACCCCTCATATTATAAATCTCGACTGCTTAATCGAATATACCGAAAGACAAAAAATTGCCCCAAAATCGTCTTGCCGAAAAGCCATTGATAGAAAAGGGCACTTATTCAAAGTCTTCGGAAATGTTGACAGTCTTTTTTGTCGGCAAAGAAGAGAATAGAGACTGAGAAAAAATTAACAATACCCTTATTATTGGTTCCCCTTTTTCCCTATTGCCGACCAATATTAAGCCGTCTCAGCAGAACAGATTTAAAATATGACCGTTTTATTAGTGGCGAATTTTCGCATGTTGTTCATTAAGCCCAGTAACGCTATTTATCATCTAAAACGTTAGAGTAAATTTGATTTTAAATTAATTGTAAAGTAGGGTTCAAAATATACCGTTGACTTTTTGGCTACAATAAATCCTTAATGATGTCTTAGGCCATAAAAGCTCATAAATGTCCATCTTTCTCAGACAGGGCTGGCCCTTAATATTTTACCTGCGACATGAATTATATACCAATTGTTAAGATTATTATTTTCCAATTCATTTTGGGAAAAAAATGGTTAAAATTACCTGTAACTTAAGCACTTAATATAAATAACTAATTATTAATAATATATAATGATATTTTATTAAGGCACTGTAACCTTTTTGAGGTGCGAGTTGTGTGTGCTAATTTTGTATTGAATGTAGTATTGTTTTATAATGTATTTTCTTGTGTATTTTATATGTATTGTATTTGTTTTATTGGATTTTTGACGTACTAGTTAATTTATGGCTGTAAAACCCAACGGTATATTTTGAACATTTCTTTACCGCTAAGTTGAAAAATGAAGAATTTTTGTTTAAAAAATGTAAAAAAATCGAATTTTGTTCAGAAGCTACCCTGAGAACCCCTTTAATGCTATATTAATTCCAGATTTGCTAGAACAGTGTTTTTATTGGTAGTAATCAGTTCCATTAGCAGCACAGTCTGGTTGAATAATAAACTACTTTTAATACAGCAATTTTAAGAAATAAATTGTATCTTCTCAATGCAACCCATTTTGTTCCTAGTAACGTACAGTTAAGAAAGCAGAACAGCGTCCCCAAAAACCAATTGTATCCGGTAGAACCTATAATCCACTAAGACGTTGGTGGGGGTTCGTAGCGATCGGCAATCGCCGCGAGCCCTTTTATTAGTAGTTTTAACGTATTTGTTGCGCAGGTTACATCGTTGTTCGGGTTTGTTCGGGTTGGTCTTCCAGCTGCATTTTTACTTTGTATTGAAGTTTTTTTAAACTTTGCCTGTCAGATAAAGCAATAGAAGATTCTTATTTCGCACAACTCATCATTAGTATTGGCCTTTATAATCTATGGACGAATTTTCAAATATTATTATAATTAATGTCAAGTTTCGTTACAACTGCCAGTCGGATACAGTATATAAAACCAGATTACACCCCCAATGGAACTTGATAATTATTGTGAGTATTCAGAGCCATAATGGCCATAAACCATTCTATGGTAGCAATAATTCGTGTTTCCCATTAGCTAAATAACCCTTATATACAACGGTCTAGCAATTTTCGATGTTTTACAATAGGAAAGCGCGTTGAAGTCACATTTACTGTGAATTCTTCTAGACATGATTTTATTTAGAATGCCTAGTAGACGTGAGGTTGATATAGGCACTATAGGCAGGATCCTCTATAGGCAGGCGGTACAAAACTACCCTAAAACGTCACGACCAAAACTCGCTATACATGACAAAGTGATTCACACGGACGAATACCCCCGAAAGCAAAATAAGACAGAAAGCAAGGGATATCGGGGTTGCTCCATGAACAGTAAACAAATAAATAATCCCCTTGGTCCACGGGAACGGTCAGTTGAGTCCATTTGCAAATTCATAGATTCGTTTGTGTAATGCGAGACAATGTTCGTTCAACAAATTACATCGGATCTATGTAATTAACAATTAGACTAATGAGTAATGATATACATAGTAGGAGACTATAAAGGAGGCTGCTAATAAAGTTTATATTATGTATATGCACATATCGCATATAATATTTTTATCAATTACTTTATTAGATTGGCCAGCTACTCAAAATAACTCCTACGGCAACAACTTTACTTATCAGTAAGACAACCATGGTTTTGGAACTTTCAGGAGGATCTCTGTAAACAAAGAAAAAAACCTTCTCGTTCTTATAAGAATGCATGTACTCTTTATGCAACCAGTGGCGGCTGGTTAATGAAGGGCTCTGGGGCGCCGCGCTCCCTGCAATTATTTCAATACTTTACTTAAAAAACCAATAACGCAACGTATGTAAGCAATCAATTAAAATAATTCAAACCAAACGTAGCCCTATTCTAACGGGCAGGCTATACTCATAGACAAGCGAGTTGCGCGCTCTCAAGGTTGTACTAAGCGCGGGCGGCGGCGGGCGACCGATTATCCGTCCCGATTCAACGCGCCTTCTCGATGGGTTGTCATGACGACGGAGGCCTGACGTCACCTACACATCGCACAACGAGCGGCCACGGAGAGCTCCAATTTTCCGCGCCCACTGTTCGCGAATCGCGGTGCGACCTGTCGTCTGTCGATGCCGCTGACTCGCTGACGTTTTGTTTATTTGTTTTGAGTTATTTATTAGTTGTTATGAAATTGGAAAATTTCGTCTAATATGAAGGTCAGTGATTTACAGGAGGTTGTGTTTAGTTCTCTGAGCTTAAGTGAAAAACTTGATTTAAAAAATGAAGGGCGGCCACTACCAATATTGAACATTGTACAAGTGAAATCAAAATGTAAAAGTAAGGCACAGTTTACGCGTAAGGTTGACAAAGAAATATATAATAAAATATTTTGGATATGTGGTTGTGAGGACAAAAATTATTTTTTTGTTTCGTGTGTCTTCTTTTTGGCGGGGATGATAATTGAACTAAAAATGGGGTGCAGGACTTAAAACATCTTTCAGAGAAAATAAAAAACATGAAAATAGTGCAAAACATCGTTATAATGTGGTAAGTTTTGAGATGTTAGGACAAACTGATATTTTAACTTGTTTAAGTAGTGCTTATGCTGATGAAATTAAAATTCACAACGAGAAAGTTAGAAAAAACAGACACGTACTTTCGAAAATAATAGACATTTTAATTTTTTTATTTAAAGCCAGCGCCCCCCTCACTCACTAGTCACGAGCCGCCACTGTATGCAACTGTTTAATACTATACGTGACAGCAACCCAGCAACGCGCTGTCCTACTGTAAGACAACGAATATTGCTAGACCGTTGTGTAGTGATAATATCGCGGTAATTTAGCCAATAGGAAATAGGAGTTAATGCTACCATAGAATGGTCTGTAGCCATGATTGCTCTGAATAGTCACAGTAATTATCAAGCTCTATTGGGGGTGTAATCTGGTTTTATACACTGTATTAGTTCCGACTGGCAGTTGTAATGAAACTTAACATTAACCATAATAATATTTGCTTGCTACGATTAATAAAGCATATACTTACCACTAAAAATCAGTACTGTGGTTTTCAAAAATTTAAATAGGTTGTAGTGTGATATTGTTCTTGTCGTTTAACATTGCATATGATTATCTAATATGCAACATGGTTAACTAAAATGGTAAAACTTGTCTATAGATTATAAAGCCCAATAGTAATGATAGGTTGTGCGAAATAAGAATATTCTATTAAATAATAAAAACTTAAATACAAAGTAAAAATAAAATTTGAATTCAGACAGGACAACTAGACTACGAATAACGATGTGACCTGTGCAACAAATACGTTAAAACTAATACTACGGCGCGCGCCTATTGCCGATCGCTACTAACCCCCCACCAACGTCTTGGTGGATTATAAGTTCTAACAGATCCAATTCGTTTTTGGGGACGCGATTCTGCTTTGTTAATTGTAAAGAAAGCGCTTTACCAGGAACAAAATGCGTCGCATTGAGAAGATACAATTTATTTCTTAACAAAATTGCTGTATTAAAAGTAGTTCATTATTCAACAAGATGGTGCTGCTAATGGAACTGATTACTACCAATAAAAACACTGTTCTAGCAAATCTGGAATTGATATATCACTAAAGCGGGTTTGATACACTAGCAATTTATTTAATAAGGGTTAATGAAAAACAAGCTATCAATACAAACTATGCCTTAGGAAACCTGTTATATTACATATATTACTAGCGTGTACCCGGCATGCGTTGCAACCCGCTGGTATAAATACAAACCCGAACAAACCCGATATATTAGTACCCAGCATGCCACTTTCTGAAATTCCACCCGTGCGAAGCCGGGGCGGGTCGCTAATTATACATAAAAACCTTCCCCTTGAATCACTCTATCTATTAAAAAAAAACGCTTCAAAATCCGTTGCGTAGTTTTAAAGATTTAAGCACATAAGACAGGATAGCGACTTTGTTTTATACTATGTTAAGATTAAGATTAAGATTTTCCTCAGTGATATCGTTACAAAAAATATTCTAGATAAATAGAGCAGGTCTGTTACTTTTTAAAAGGGAAATAAGAAAACTGTTAATTGATTTGGAACCCTATAACTTGGGCGATATTGTAGTAGTAGTAGTAGTAGTAGTAGTAGATCGATTCGTCATATACGTCTAATGTACCATCCACCGTGAATCACCCTGTATAGTATTTATTAGATGTAATAATAAAGTTTGGTTCCAAAAAAAAAATATATAATTATAAAATTACTTTCGTTGGAAATTATTATAAAGAAAACTTTTCCAATGTATAAACAGGCTATCAAGAATTCTCTATTTATGACTCTAATATCCATGGCTTCATGGCTATGTCTTCTAAACTTGGAAATTTGTAGGGTCAGCTTTTCTCTCTCGAAAACACATAAAAAATCGTAGGCTATATATATTGCCTCAACGCAGTTTTCAATAACATCGGCATTATATGGCTTGGGGTGCCACTGTAAGGTACACAATAAAAATAAAGCATGGGGGACACCCTGTATACGAACGACAATAACACTAACTCATAACGCCTATAATATATTGGTTAAATCCCCAGTTTATGCTTAAAAATATAAAAAAAGGACTGCTATGGGTGACATAAGACCGGAAGTTTTTAGTGCAGATACAGAGTGAGTTTGTAACTTATTGGAATAGTTTTTTTTTTGAAAAAAATTGAGGCACACTTACATATTTTGGGACTTAATAATTTGGTTAAAAAAGGGCCTTTCGTACAAAAATCCAAGGTTTTTCTTTTTGAGATAGGGTCTTCCCGAACAAACCCTCCAAAACATGGACAGTTTAGGTTATTCCTGTTGGCCTTGGAAATATGTATATTTATTATTTTTCAATTTATTATGGTCTCCTAAGCGTCTTTTTCCTCTTAACTCTTTTCATGGAAACGACTGGAAGAGGCCTACATTCAGGAGTCGATGAACATGGGCTAGGAAAGAAAGAAAGAAAGAAAGAAAGAAAGAAAGAAAGAAAGAAGAAGCTGCTTGTTTAAATTTGTAAATATTTTTTTAAAAATAAAATATGACCCACTCTGAGTAAAATGATCGAATACAACAGGTTTGCTAAGACATAGTTTGTATTGATAGTTTATTTTTTATAAATTCATATTAAATAAATTGCTAGTGTATCAAACCCGCTTTAGTGTTATGTCAATTCCAAATTTGCAGTGTTTTTATTGGTAGTAATCAGTTCCATTAGCAGCACAGTCTTGTTGAATAATGAACTGCTTTTAATACAGCAATTTTGTTAAGAAATGCATTGTACCTTCTCAATGCGACGCATTTTGTTCCCAGTAAAGCGCTTTCTCTACAATTAAAAAAGCAGAACAGCGCCCCCGAAACAAATTGTATTCGTCAGAATATATAACTAATCCACAAGACGTTGGTGGGGGTTCGTAGCGATCGGCAATCGCCGCTCGTCAAAGCATTAGTTTTAATGTATTTGTTGCGCAGGTCACATCGTTGTTCGGAGTATTCTAGCTGTTCTGTCTGAATTTGAATTTTATTGATCTTACGAATACCTGTTTCAATTAATTTATTTTTACTTTGTATTTAAGTTTTTTTAAACTTTGCATATCAGATAAAGAATAAAAGGTTCTTATTTCGCACATCCCATCATTAGTATTGGACTTTATAATCTATGGACAAATTTTACCATCTCAGTAAACCATGTTGCATAAGAGATAGGGGAGAGCAAGGCATAATGGCATAGCAGGCAAAATGACATATTACCTGTTTTCGGTCCAGTTCGATTACATTCGTGTTGAGTTCTCTACTACAAAACACATCTTAATACCGCTAAGATCGTCAGTCGTAATAAAATAGCATAGTCGATCGTTTGTTGTTTTTTAGAGAGTTTGTGTATTTTCCTATGTAAAATATCAAGATAAGTGATTGTTTAAATATTTTTGGTTAAAATATATAAGGTCGCTGCCAATGTTTTAGTGTTAACCCACAACTATTAGCCCTCTAGTTTTAATATTACACTAACATTTAAATGATTGAATAAAATTATAACCTAGAAAATATATTTATTCTTTATATTGCACATTGGGCAAAATGACATAGCAGTGTGTAGTCGTTTTGCCTGTATAGCAGTATGTAGTTCTTAATTTATTCATATTTTGTTTCAATATTTTTTTTTAATTTCGTTAATGTACAACAAACATAAAATATAAACAATAGAAACTACATTTTACACTTACATTGTTATTTTTTTTTACTCACTGGACAGTTAATTTCATACAACCATGTCATTATGCCTTTAAGGGAAAAATTTGGTATGTCAATTTGCCTTACCCTATAAGGATAAATGGTTTTCGTAATGCTTGTTATTTTTTGAAATTTTTCCTAAATGTTGCAATTCTTACAAGTAAAATATTTTAATTCACTTAAAACGTTAAGAGGCCATATTAAAAAAAAATAATAAAACCTAATATACCTTTTGGTTTAGTAAAAATTGATGTTCAAAAGATAGTATGTCATATTGCCGTGCTCTCCCCTAATCATAAGCAATGTTAAACGATAAGAACAATATCACACTAGAAGCTATTTAAATTTTTGAGAACTACTGTACACTTTTAGTGCTAAATATATGCTTTATTAACCGTAGCAAGAAAATATTATTAGGATTAATGTCAATTTCAACTACCAGTCAGAACTAGTACAGTATATAAAACCAGATTACACCACCAATAGACCTTGATAATTACTGTCGGTATTTAAAGCAATAATTGCTATAAACCAGTCTATGGTAACATTAACTCCTATTTCCTATTGGCTGAATTACCGTGATATTATCACTACACAACGGTCTAGCAATTTTCGTTGTTTTACAGTAGGAAAGCACGTTGCTGTCACATATAGTATTAAACAGTTGTATAAAGAGTATATGAATTTTTATAAAGAATGGAAGGCTTTCATCTCAGTGCACAAATTTATTTTCAAGAAAAAAAATCTCTTACAGCGGAACTATGGCCGATTTATTTTATAGTAGGCCAAGGTAGTATCGCATATCATACAAAAAAAGCAGGGATACTTTTTGTATAAGTTCTGCAGCCAATATTCCTTTTCGTTGCAGGTGCCAATATTTTCAATATCCCTAAATCTGAAAAGGCGAATATTATGTGCCATTCGTTCGTATTAGATCCACATAAGTGAAAAATGTAAATATTTCATTTCGGGAATATTTTACTACAAGAGTTAATGTTTTTCGTCTTACTACCGCCAGGACGAAAGGAGGGATTATGAAGAGAAATGTCAAGTAGTAAAATGTTATTTCTGGAGCTTCAGCTTTTACATCTGAATTAAAATAGTTAATCTGTAATATCTTTGTTGAATTTGTATTAGTGAAGCAGAAAAAACTGAGTATTTAACATTTCCTTTATTTACAGTTTTTTTTGTATTTGTACAACCTTTATAGGATGAATCTTTGACTAATTTTAAGATAAAAAGTTCATATGAACATGTTCTCAACGGCTTGGTTCTAGAGATACAGGACGTCCAAAAAAGTTATTTTATTTGGATTTTTTGATTATATATTTGTTTAAGGTGGGAGTATCAACATGCTTGCCAACCTATAACCTATTTCGCGTAGATTTATTTGTTTTCTAGCTTTTATACAAAATTTAAAGAAAACCAGTATCGACTTGATAATTAACATATTTAATAAATATCAAGGAATTTCATAACTTATTTTAGGAGAATTGTATAGCGAAAAATATAGGGTAAGATTTTTTTTTACATTATTATGTCATTGTCACTCATTGTTCTTTCACTATACAATTCTCCCAAAATTAGCAATGAAATAAATTGATATTTTTGTAATATATCAGATACTACCTAAATAATTTACCGACGATATTGATTTTCTTTAAATGTTAGTTATTAAAATAATAAACTCAAAAAAGCAACGCGAAATAGGTTATAGGTTGGCAATAGATTGAATGACGTTGAGAATTCAACCTTAATAACATGGCAATATGACGAAATGGCGGTTTTGGAAAAAAAACGGGTTTAAAGCTATATCTGCGTTGGAATTTTCTAAGTTGAATCATTAAGAGTTTTTGAAAAATAAGCGAAAACATATGTATTTTATTTATTAGTTGGTTGCGCGTCAATTTCTAGACGAGAATTACCCTGACCGTTGATAGGGAGCCTGCATGGCCTCGCAGATCAACAGATCTTAATACTTTGGATTATTTTCAGTGGGGTCATTTGAAGTCACTAGTTTACAAAACCTGAATCCAAAATGGACAAGATCTAAGAAACAGGATATTTGAATCGTGTCCCATTATTAATCAGACACCACGTATATTTGAAAGAGTTTGTCAGTCAATGTTAAGGCAGGCGTTGTAATTTTCAGCAATTATTGTGAATGATATCAACTTTTTTGTAGAAGTAGTTTCGTTTTAATCTTGTGAATGATCCAAGTTTGTCACATCACAATACAATCAATAAAAGACACTTTTTTTTTGCTTATTTTTCCTCTTAATGTGTCAAACTACACAGGTTTAAAATTAAACTCATTTTCTTCCAAATCGGCCGCTTTCATCGACAAATATTAAGAGGGTACTAAATTGAATAGAGCCTGTCTAGTCTAGTAGTAGGTTATTTAAATCCAGGTACAACACTGTATGTGGCGCGCTCTAACAATAAACAAAAAAAAAATAAGTAAATATTTGAGCTTCTCATCATCAGTACTCCCAGTATCCCGAATTTCGTCAAATTGCCATGTCATTAAAAAACCAAATAAAACAACTTTTTTAGACGCCCCGCGCCCTAAATAACCAGGCCCATGTTCATATGAACTTTTTATCTTAAAATTAGTCAAAGATTCACCCCTTAAAGGTTGTACAAGTACTTAATAAACACCCTGTATGTATTGGGTTCTATTAAAACTTTAAAAAACTGCCTGTCAGCCTGTCGGTCCCTTGTTTTAAGGTTTATTTCATTCGAAAACTGTATTTAGCCTAAAATAACGAAAAATTAATATTTAAGCGCATCAGCTTATAAAAACCACTTTTAAGTTATCAAAATGCACCTGATAAATGTGCAATCCGATTTGAAAACGCATTTTCTTCCCGCCGCCGCCGAACGGAACGCGGGAATCAAATTTTAATATTATTGGCTCACCGCGACTGCCACAAGTGCATACGAAACTAAAGAAAACCACTACATAACCAAAGTTTTTTTATAAAGAACATAAAGTTACAGGAATAAGTAGGGATTATAGTTAACAAATAATGATAAAAATTTATAAAAATATTTTTCATGAAATATCCAGTGCATGCTTGCAAAGATAAGTTAATAAACCCTTTAGGGTTAGGTAATTATCTATTATAGCTACATGGCCGAAATTGATGATTTCTTCAGGAACTATGTATTTTCGCGTGGTGTTCCTATAGCTATAACAGTTAGTTCGCCGTTGAATACCCATAAATAATATTTCTCTATAGTATGTTCTTGTCAAGTAAAATGAAATTAAAATTTTAATGCGGTACTCCATAACGTACATTATTCTTAGCAGTTTCGCCCAAAACTTTTATTTTATAAACTGAACCGTAACAAAATTTTATGTCACTTTAAAGTATCTAACTGGGGAACAAAAGTTGTTTTGGTGCATAATCTTAATACAGTGTACATTATTCTTCTTAAATTAAAATTAATATGTATTAACTTTTTAAAAGCTTTTATTGATATATTATTGTATACAACAATATGTTTTTTTAGCAAATGGCGTAAGGATAGTTGAGAGATTGAAGAAGATTGTCCTAGACCCTGTAACGTTCGAAAATTGGTGCCGCAGATAGTGTAAAGAAGTAAATTAAAATAAAACGGTGGTTTTTGACGAATGAGGGGACTATGATGAAGTAGACTTTGATGTAATAAAACAAGAGTGTCAATTATAATAATACATTGATTCAAGGGCGTCCGAAGGAACTTTTCCAAGGGGGGGCAAATCATAATTGGAATTATTTTTGTTTCTAGCACTTCAATAAAAGAATAGAGCAAAACTAATTATATTAAATAACAAAAAATAGCTAAACAAAATATTAAAAAATGTTCAAATATAACAGAAAACTTATAAGTTATTCAGATTTATTGGAGAAAAGAAATGTTAATTTTCTTGAATCTTTTGCAAATTCAACAATCATTTTTTCAATTAAATGTCTTTTTTTTTTCTTTTACAAATTTGCGATGAACACTCATCATACATAAACCGTCCAATCGGTGCTCAGTCATAGTCGAGCGAATCCAGGTTTTGACTCTTCTGAGAGTACTGAATGATCTTTCGACTGTACATGCATGTAGTTGGAGGTAAACAAATTGCTATCGCAATTGCCTGACCAATAGTATATCTATTTGTATATTGCTATTATGACTAGCTGTGTAAATTAAAATAAAGCTTTATTTATTCTATTCTAATATTTTTCCTTCGCTATTTAGTGAAGATTTTTGAATTCCACATTTCATTTTATGCTACAAGAGTTCGTTTTACCAATTTTGTCAATTGAATTGTATCTCAATAAATATGTATATCCCAGTTAAATAAAATATCTCAAATCTACTTGGGCCAGGGGGGGGGGGCAAGCGCACCCCCTTGCCCCCCCCCCCCCTTCGGACGCCCTTGCATTGATTATAAATAGTAAATCTTTATATTTTATAAATAAAGCATATATTTATTATGAAGGTTGTTTATTGATTACTAATAAAATATATATTTATTATAAATGATAGTTATTTACCCTAAACAAATGCAGAGGTTATTAAAAATAATACTTTTTTATTTTATATAGAGTGTGACCAGTAAAGTCTGCATCATATGGGATTTTTTTTTATTAATGGCTTTATTCGAAATTTGACTTTGGCATCAAGTTTTGCTTCGACCAAAATTAAGCAAAAAAATAGTAGTCACGTGATTCGCATTATCTGTCAAATTTTAATTTCTCCAAAAAATAATTCAAAAGTTGGGTTATTTTTGAAAACATCGAAAAAAGTTATAATAAAAAGTTTTTTAAATGCAGTTTCTAGCCTACATGCAAAATTTCAGCTGCATAAGATAATTTTGATTTTTTACCCACCACTAAAATTTATTTTCCACTTAATGAACACGTTACTGATGACACTGGGTTCTTTTTTGTCTTAATATTAAGGTGTATTACCTTCAGACACAAACTACGTTTTCAAAAATACTTATTTTCTGAAGTTACCTTATACAGGGTCAAAAACAAATAAACTTTGCATCACATGCGATCAAATTTTAATAGCCCAATTTTGATTTTGTAGAAAAACACACATTTAATATGGCTCTACTTTAAAGAAAATATATCTGAAATAAAGCATTGTCAAAACTAAGAAGTTTTATGTAGGTTGATTTGAGTCTTATATTGCAAAAGTGGTGCAATTTACAAAATATGGGTAAAAAATCAAAATTATCTTATACAGCTTAAATTTTGCATGTGGGCTAGAAACTGCATTTAAAAAAACTTTTTTTAATAATTTTTTCGATACTTTCAGAAATAACCCCCACTTTCAAATTATTTTTTGGAAATAATTAAAATTTTACAGATGATGCGAATTACGTTACTATTATTTTTTTACTTAATTTTCATCTAGATCGAAGCAGAACTTGATGCCATAGTCAAATTTGGAATGAAGTTATTAATAAAAAAAATCCCATATAATGCGGACCTTACTGGTCACACTGTATGTATAAATACCTATGTCGTATTTAATTTATTTACAAAAAAAGAATTGTATATTTATTATAATTTCAGTTTTTTATATTTAATAAATGTATATTTTAAAAAGTTTATTGCATTGTTGTCATAAATAAACTTTCATTCCGCCATTATCAAATAAATAATTTATTAACGATTAATAAATATCGTTAACTGTAAATAAACTGTTTTCTCAGTGTGCAGGTCACTCAGTTAGAAAGTTTCCTCGCATAGAAATATTAAGTATATATTATTTATGCCATAGGCATAGACAGATTATTGACATAACATACGACACTTTTATAGCACAAAACATATTTATGCGTCTCAAAAAAATAAAGTTGCAAAACAAGCATAAAATCTTGCAAATTTTGTACTCGATTAATTTTTTTGTGTGTTTTTATAACAAGATCTTTTGATTATATTTTAAGGATAGCTATCGTTAAAATAAAACTGATTATATGGTAGTATCTCGAGTTGATGAGGAGAAACCGAGTGTTAGGGTAAAGGTACAATAAACAGAAGTTATGATAAATATGCACGACGGGTAAGAAATTCTTTCCAAACTGTAACCTCCGGATTAAGGATTTGACTTCTATTTGAATTTTGCACTGTTCGAGTTTTCATGGCATTACAAGTATGCTTTTGCAATTTTTAACCGACATATGACATCAATTTGATCCGAATGCTAGTTCGCGCGTAACTTTTTCCTTGGTTTACCCAAGTGGCCCTCCCCTCCCCCACTGAAAGTAATTACAAAAAACTGATCACTATAGTTGAAAAAAAATTATTAAATTTTTTTTTATTTAACTACAACAATAACAAAATAAAATGGGGATCTCAAGACTGACGTTCATTCATTTTATTTAAAAAATAACTGGTAATATTTTAATTAAACCGCTTTCAGAATTTAGTTCTTAGTTCAGCCAAAGGATAGCGCTTCCTTTAAAAAAAAACCCAACACTATAGTTAGGCCGTATCACTTTATTATAGGTTGATACTCTATGCAGGATGTTCAGTTTTTATATAACCACAGGAACTTTGAAAGTGACACTGCGTGTACATATATAGAGTGTTATGGAAATGACGCCTGGTTCGCCGTCTAGCTCGCTGACTAGTGCGCAGTCAGTGACTTACTCTCAGAGGAATATACGGCAGCCGCCGAGAAAAAACTGTAGCAAAAGGCCACAAATTTAAAAAGGCAAATGGTGATTATTTTAATTAAAAGTATTTTTGTGTAAAGTTTTCAGGCATTTGTATGTATGTATACTAACGTATTTTATAACTTTTGCATGCGGATCTGCTGTGTGCAGATCACAAGGGCGTCGCCAGCCAGTGAGCTAGGGAGGGGCAGCATAGAAGAACTGAAGAAAACATTAGGATAGAAAAGTTTTAATTAAAAAAAAATAGAAAACGAATAAATTATTTACATACAAAATCAATTTAAACATAATCGTCTAGGGTTGCTAGCGAATTTGTTGGTTACTTTGTTTATAAAATCGTCCAAGTTCTTGAAAATGTGTTGCCTGTGTACACTCATCATGGCGAGGCCATTGAGGCGAGTTCCAGTCATCGTGCTCGTCAACCAGGTTTTGATTCTCCTGAAGCTACTGAATGGCCTTTCAACTGTACAAGTGGTACAAGGTAAAGCAATAAGAATCCTCAAGGCCTTCATTATCGCAGGAAAAAAATCGTCAGTTTCCTTAAGGACTTCCACAACACTTAGTTTGGTCGATTCTGGTTTTTCCTCCCATATTTTTTTTTCCAAAGTTCTATCTCATTCTTGATATCCAAAATACCGTAAAAGTTTCTGAATTCTTCGCATGCTTCTTTAAGGTCTTCCAAAGATATGTTTTTCATTTGCGCAGGGTGTAGTTTTGTTAGGGCAAAGGATGGTCTATTTTCTTCAGAGAACCTTATTTCGAGGGCATTTCTAATTGAGTCCGAATAAGGAATTGTCATAGACCTCCGCCAGAATTTTGAAGGGCTTTTTGCCAGGTGGTTACTGCGGTGTTGTTGTCTTTCATCAGTACGGGGTATGGATTTCATATCTTCCGTCAGTCCAATTTTTTCCGCAATAGCAGTAGCATCTTTGATAATATCTTCTGTAACTTTTTCGGGATCGTTACGGTGGTCTTTGACCAGTTGTAAAATGCGACTCATATGTTGGGATGCCTGAACCGTGTCCAAGGATACTGATTGGAGCAAGTTTACTGTGGGTTTGTTCAATACGAGGCTAAAAATAAATGAAGCTTTGGAAGCTGCCGCATGGAGCTGATACGCATGTTTCCATATTGCCATCTCGAGACAATGTTTCTAAAGCCTCCATTATAGCACAAAAATTCTCTTTAAAAACTCTGATGCTTTTGTGTTTTTCGCTCCACCTTGTTTCGCATAACCGGGAAATATTGGGTATTAATTTCCGTCTTAAAACCGATTCTCGAAAAAAGTTATTATATCCTTGATGGTCCCAACGGTATTTCTGATGTCGGGCAGGGCGTTCAGATCATTGATGACCAGATTGAGCTTATGTGACGAGCAATCTTCGCGGACCGATGCAGTGTTGCCGTTGATTCCCGGTTATTGTTTCGATTAGCCGGGTGCGCGTAATTTTATTTTTAATTCCAGTAAGCCGTATTTTTAGAACCTCTAGGGGGGCTGCTGCCCCCCTCTGGCGACGCCCTTGTGCAGATAGGTATATTGTATCGTCGCTGCCATTCCGTATAGGCCTAACTCGGTTTTTGTAGTTTTTCAGTAGAGCGATTTAAAGAAATCAATGGTGCTTATTTTGGATACAGCATTGACAGCAATTTTTTATTTAGGTTTATTTTTTTTACAGTTTTCTAGAAAAATCAATCTAGAATGATGAGACAAAATAATTTTTAATGAAGTTTTACGGGTTTCGTAAAAAATAAATAATAATCAAGATAGGCCCCTTCGTAAAAACAATAACAAATTCTGATTTGTACATGAAATCAGATAGGCCCCTGTGATATTAATAAAACATTTGTTTTCAAAGAAAAGGAAGCGACATTTTTAAACTTTAAACATTTTTATTTTATAAAAACGGTCCAAAAAATGTCTAAACATATAATTTCAAAAGAATTAAAAACAGCTAGTGTAATATTTAATTATTTATTCTCTAGAGGCATAACAAATTAAAAATGGGATTGGTATTTATTTTATTTTTTAATTTATTACAAATTGTCTTTTATGTGTTAAATAAAATTGCAATAAATAATAAGTTAATAAGGCCTATCTGCAAAGTACTGTTCATCCTTTCAAAATATTTTATAACGTAAAGGAATATGTTGAGATTCGCCCAGTAAGACCCATACAAAAAATATAGAATAGGGGCCAATCTTAAGTTTGGTCGTTACGTAAAAGTATTTTTATCGATCATTTAAGATAGGCCTGACTATAATAACACTATAAAACAAAAACCATGTAGTATTGAGATATGCCAGTTTGTCATAACGTTAAGGCAGTCTTTCCCTGACTTTATATGGGTATAACTCATTTTTGCCAAAAATCGAGATAGGCCCCTACGTAATGACAGCGACGGTATGGTCGTCTTAAATATTAACATTTAACAACAGCAGTATCAACGTTTAAAAAATTGTGAAGTTTTAATATGGACTGCCACTGAATTTAATATGCATGGCCAAACAAAATATGAAAATAAAGAAAGGCGTCGATGTCCAAAATGATAGGAAAAAAAGGTAACATATGCAGGACAGTCGTAACTCATCGGGTCTTTGCAATATTCACGATCGAGTTGGCTTAACAAATAATCGACACCGGTGTCACTTGGAGAAATAAAGGCAATTTCAGAGATACAATCTTTTCATTTTTCTTGCGCACCGTGCAGGGCGGGGGGACCAACGTCGTCCAGGGGGTCCGATCTGATATGGGAGGAATATCTTAGGAAGGGATCTTGGGACTTTCGTAGTTTTAACAGTTTTGTCGAGATGTCATACAGGATTTGCGGATTTTCTACGTTGACCACCAACGAAAAAAGATTGCGAATGACCGGCCAGATTTACGTACAGATTAAGCGTAAATGTAACGTTTTTACGCCGGTCGAGGGCAAGGAAAAACTTAGCCCGGCTGTATTGTTAAAAAGTTTTTTGAGGTAGAATAAAAGGGGGGAAAGAGAATTTGGAGAATGGCGATTGCACGCTAAATCTTCCTCATTTTGTATTTGGTCCTTTGGTGAATGAACGGAGAAGTCGGAAAGACAAAAAGGCAGTATCGTCCCCCTTAAAAAAACAAATCGGCGAATATTATATTTTTGCAGGTCCTGGGCGATAAACGAATTACGCTTTTGTTTAGCAAACGCGCGGGCTGAGAGGAGTCGAATTAAAATGGCCGCCAGTTTTCTCATCCATAGCGTGGCGGTTTATTTCTGTAACAAAAAGACAATAAGAGCCCGCCGACTGACAGGCAGGCAGTATTTGTTTTACAGATGGATCCTGAAACCCAAACACAAACAAGCCGTCGAAGCGGTCGCTCCGTTCGCTTACTCTCATCGCATTCGATGAGAACGAACAACGCTGCCAGTGCTAATCCACCGACGTCATTTTTTATTTTTTTTTCATTATTTACATCTAACCATTAATATTACGTTCTTTACCGTTCGATAAAAAAAATTATACATGTAGGGGATGATGGGCCACGTTGAGACGATTTTTACATTTGTATTTTTAAACCCATCCCTTTGAAATATTTTTGACATCTCGCACACTAAAATGATGCTTCTCAGTGTTGCCTACTAAAATAAATTGTTTAGCAGTCAAAATACCCAGTATTCATTGTTAAACATTTTGAAACATGTATATTTACATCTGTCTTAAGGTGGCCCCAAACAGGGCCTCCTGAAGACATGCAAGGTCTACCATGAGACAAACATAAAAATATTGTTACAAATTTGGTTTAATATGGTTTATTATTATTTGCTGGTTACAAGAATACATAAACAGGTTACATCAGTAAAAAAGACAAAATTAGCGAATATCAATACTGTCAAATTTAATACCAAATGTTACGTAAGCCTGCTGCCTCCTGGTACCTTCACAGTTAGTGTTAGGCGGCAAAACACATTTGATGTCACTGTCTTTTATTAGAGCAATATCTTCGATTTGGGAAAATATAAATGCATTTTTTATTTTATTACTATGGCGCAAATAAGTCACTTCAATGTCGGAATCTTTTATGGCAATAATTTTGGCAATATAGAATACAGACTTTTTATTATGGAATTCAACCAAAACGTAAGAGTTTATTTGTGGCTTATCTTTAAATTTTTCGAATTCCAATTCACTAAAAGATTCTGGGTCAGAGGAGTCTGAAGTAAATGAATTATTTTCCCTAATGTCAGAAGATGATGATGAGACTGTAGCTGTTCTATTCGACTCTTTGGCTAAACCTAATTGCCTTTTTGTTCCTTTTGATAATTGTAGTGATTTTTTTCGTTTCTTCTCATCGTCTTTTTCTTCTATTTCTAATTTCTCCGGTGTATCGGTTACAATTTTACTCCTACCCCTCTGCGTTGACTGTTTTAACTTTCTTGCTTGAGCTTTGGAATATCCGAATAGTTGTTCTGGACTTTTAAACTTATTAGGCCACCTTGAGACATGTCTCATTGTGGCCCATTATGCACCTGAAAATAATAAATGTACTAAAGTCAAAATCCTGAACATAGGACACTTAAGACCTTGAAATAATAAAAACACCATATATTTATTAGGTCATAAGCAAAAACACAATAATCCATTTGCTCTATTTTTTTTTTAAAACAATCGTCAAAAGTAAGTAATAAAATAAACTTTACCTGTCGAAATACACACTACTCATGATAAAAATTTTATTCGCACACAAACAACCACCACGATAGCACGAGAGAGACTGATCGCTGTTTGCCCAACGCGCTGCGGAAGTACTATATTTAATTGGCGCGTATTTCAAAAACTGTAACGGTTGTCTCATGGTGCACGCGTCTCAAGGTGGCCCATCCTCCCCTACGGTGACGACAGATAATTTCGTACCCTAAACTGTGACTCTGTAAATGCAACTTTTTTACCTTTATTACCTTTGTAACGTGTTAATGTATTGTCATTATCTTATTTGTTTTAAAAATGCCTCATTAGAGTATTATTGAAAAAGCAAGAATATTATGTTTAGTAGAACTATGGTATGGAAAAATAGCTGATCATTTTAAAGTACATAGAAGTAGGTACTGTTCAAGGAATTGTAAAAAAATGGCGCTATCTTCAAACACTTGAAAAGTCTGTTGGGTCTGGTTTAAATAATAGAAAATCATTAAATAAAGAAGACCAAAATTTGGTGGAGTATTTAAGGCAAAATCCATTTGAAACTGCAGTATCCGCTATGCACATAACAGGATTCCCTCCTTCATCTAGAGCTGCTCAACGCCGAGTAAGACAATGTTCCGAATTAAGGAATCGAGCAGCTGCATCCAAACCGTTTTTAAAAAATAGTGATAAGGAACAAAGAATTGCGTTTGCTATGCAATATTTACCAGAAAATGATTTTTTTTTGTTAAAATGTTATCTTTTCCGATGAGAAAACTTTTCAGTCTACATATAATGGAAGGATTCAAGTATATATAGACCACCAAATTCCCGATATGATGAGAAGTATGAGCAAACCAGTGAACGTTTTTCCGTTAATGTGTGGGCATGGATAAATGTTTACGGTGCAGGTGTATGCTGGAATATTGGTGGAACACTAAACAGTAATATATATCTTCAGATTTTGGAAAATGTTTTTCTTCCATCTGCCGCGATAGTTTTTGAAGGAAATAACTTTATATTTCAGCAGGATAACTGCTCTGTGCATCCTGCAAGCAATATAGGAAACTGGTTTAGACAAAACAACGTAACATGTCTGCCTTGGTGCTCAAGAAGTCCTGATTTAAATCCAATTGAAAATGTTTGGGAGTTGATGGTAAAAAAAATTTACAAAATAAATTTTAAACCACAGAATGAAATAGAGTTATTTGATAAAATAGAAGAAATTAGGGAAGGGCTAACTCCGGATTACACCAGAAGTATTATTTTGTCAATGTCAAGAAGATTACGATTAGGTAGTGTTAGAATCCAATGGCGCAGCATTTAAATATTAGTATTTTGTTTGTTGTTTGTTAATAAATTTACCCTTTTTGGCTTAATACTTTTGTAGTTTCCTGGTATTATTTTATAATTTTCTTATTTTGCGGCTGAAATTTAAAGCCAAAAATATTTAGAAATAACCATTATTACTTATGGTAAAAAATCGTACGTACAATAATTTACAGCTATGTATATAGCTGGTGTTCTATCCAGGTATAAGCAGCAAGGTGAGAAACCCGTTTTACCCAAGTTTGTGGTAATTGAGTTATGTATGGGAGTCTATAATGGACCCATTGAATGTAGACTTTGCGGTGAAGAGGACGAAACCGCCTCCCATATAATTTACAGCTGCGAAGCGCTAAACCGTAAAAGATTCAAAATCTTCGAAAACGTTCGACGTGGCGACAACCTCCCGCACGACAAACTTGGAAGAAAACTACTGGACCTCGTAGAAGGAACAAATCTTTTCTAACAAGACTGGGGCGCACAATAAGCCAGAAGGCTGCAGTGTAAGAAGCATGTGCCACACGTCGAACCCGACCCCCGCTTTTAACCAACCAACCAACCATGGGTGGAGTGTACGAATTTATATATCGTCAACTGTACATCCACAGTATATAGTGTTGGTATTCGGCAAAAATGTTACAAATAGGTAATTTACTTATTTGTTTGAGTTTGTTGGATCACAATCAGTCATTACAAATATTCAAGAATTGCACTTATCCCCTTAAAATTAAATAATTCTTTTATGAATACCTACATACTTTACATTCTTATCTATATTTGGAATCTCATAATAAATACATTTAAAACCTAGCCTTTGAAGAGCAAGACAGTTTCTACCTATAAAAGGTAAAAATATTTGCCTTATCACGGAGTGACACTCGAAGCTCAATAGTCCTATAATTTAAAACAAAATAGATGAAAACTGAGCCGAGAACTCAAGCCGAATCGCTGAATCTCGGATTGATGGTAAGGATAAAGATCAGGACAGGCCAAAATCAAAGTGAAGCCAAGCAAGCGGTCAGTAGCGCGAGGCGTTGATTGCCGTCCTTCGTCACACGTCAGGGCCTAAGATTACCACCCTCTTAACCATAACACCGCCAGTTTGGCTGTGTGAAAAAGATAAAGAAAAAACGTTCAGCCAATAAAACAAGCAGGGGTTGAAAGAAGAAAAGGTTTTTCATCTGATTAATACTTGCCCTCGGACGTCAATAAGCGAAAGGCCATTTTTGCTGTAGAAGCTATTTTTGCATAAATAACTTACTTTTTGTTTTTAAGGTATACTAATTACTGTGCAATACATGCCAATAAATCGTCAACTTTATTTCAGAAACCATTATTCCAAAAGGGTAAAGTAAAATAGATTAAAACTTTTACACTTTTGTTATTAAAAATACATAGTTTCTATATTATATTTATATTAAAAATAAACTTTTATGTTATTTTTCTAATCGCTGAAATGTATTAACAGATTCCTTCTGTTTTGAGATAATTTATTAATAACTTTTTCAATAAATGTGTCTTCATTTTTATTCACAGATTCTCTGTAAACGCTAAACATACCATGACCAGAGAAGCGGAGGGTACTAAAAGCTCGTTCAATTGTTGTTGTGGTAGGAGGTAAGGCTAAAAAAATTTGTAACTGACAATGTTTATCTGCCGTGCGAGCAAAAATTATTTGCATCAAAGAGGGCCTTGCATCTAAGGACGTAATTCTTTGCCGTAGAGCTTAATACCTGTTGGGTGTATACCTGAATTAACAATCAATCAGTTATTCCGTCATCTTTGACAGTCGTTACAAGTAATTTGATTCATCGCTAATTTTTTCAATTTCTTGAACAATTCACACAATGGGCTTTACGGAACAGCACAAAACATTCATGGTTGAAGCGTATTTTCGAAACGGGGTTAGAGTAAATGGTGAGCGGCAATACAATCCGGGTTTGTGCATGGAAGATTTTCACGAACACTTTCCTAACGTTGCTTTTATTGCTGGGGATTTTTATCATTGCCTGAAAAGAACCGTGTCTGTGTTTAGGGAAACAGGTTCTATACAACACAAAAAAGGAACAGGAAAACCGTCTGTAAGACCAGAAGAACTTGTTGCAAACGTTCATGAAATAATGCAAAATACGCCAACTAATTGTATAAGACGCCTGTCCCAAGAAGTGGGAAGATCTTAGGAACATGCAGGCCTGTTTTAAGAAGCAGTTAAATTTATTTCCTTATAAAGTGCAAGTATTATAATTTTGTAAGCAACAAAAATAAATTTGTATTTGTCTACTTATTTTGTTACTCATTAGTTTGGCATACCATGTCATAATATGAATTTGACAAAATTTTAACCTAGAATTGGTTAGATATATCGTCCCCATATCATTATGATATAAACCAAGCCCTACGTTTTTTAATCCAAGCCCTCTTGATGCTAATAATTTTTGCTCGCACGGTATTAATTCAGCCAACTTGAGCTCAGTTTCAGTACTGCCTCTTTCTACTTTTGAAACACAAATGTATTTCCAAGTATTTGCTTTACAATTCAAACGTTTATACAGTTTTAACACAAAAATAATGCTCTACAGGGGGAGGGGAGCAAGAATTGTCGATTGTACTTCAGAAACTATCATTTGTATTTAAGATAGTGTAAATTGTATATCAGATTCTATATTTTAAATTTGGTTGGCCTTGTTGGTGTTGTGAAATTACATTTAATCATGTCTGAAATACATGTGGCAAACGTGTAGGCATTTATCCTACACTGTAAATCGTAAAACATATATTAAAAAAACTGAGCTTTATAAAAGAAAGATCAAGACTCTTTTATCCTACACACTCAATACATTCTTTGCTTCCTCCGAAATATAAATATTCCTCTTTCCACTTGCTCATGGATCGGGATTTTAACTCGCACATCCATTTATCTAGATAAACGGAAATCCAGTGTACGCATTAATAGTCGCCCGTATCTAAAACAGCATTAGATCTGAACAAAAAGACTTACTTAAGACATAATAGATACGATCCAAGTTCCAAGTTTCGTTACCTTTAGGATACAGAAATTATATTGGGTATATCGAGTCAATAATGCCGTTTAGATCATTATAATAAAATATATTAAGGGTGAAATAAGTATAGATCCTTTTCTTGAAATGTGAAGACTGTAAGTAAGATAGTAGTTACAAAAGAACATTAAAAATTGTAAATAATTCATTTCTATCTCTTAATCTCCTCAATACGTGGACATGCGTGATGGAAAATCGAGCCTATGGTAATTTCCGCCATCAAATATTGTATCCCTGAGTAAAGCTAAAAAGCAACCTGCAAATTAACTCTTTTGGATACCAGTTACAGTGGAAGCCATCATAGGCAAACTGGACAAAAACAAAGCCTGTGGGGCTGATTCAATTAGTGTAGCGGAGGTGCAGAGCCTACAGCACGAACGTGCAAGCATTCTTGCAAAGATGATCAACTTATCATTTGACAGTGGCGAAGTGCCGGACAAATTAATAATTGCAAAAGTTAAACCGTTATTCAAAAATGGTGACTATGAAAATGCATCAAACTATCGACCAGTTTCCATACTACCAGTGTTCTCAAAGATATTGGAAAAATGTGCCAATGAAAGACTACAACAGTATTTGAATGTGCGTACATTTTTTTATAGAGGTCAATATGGTTTTCGCAAAGCCAGGGACATGGAGATTGCAGCAATAGACCTAATCTCTGATTTACAGGTTAAAATTGATAAGGGGTGTGTATGTTCTCTAGTGGCCCTGGACTTGCGAAAGGCATTTGACACAGTTGACCACAATATACTTCTGACGAAACTAGAGGAAGCAGGGGTAAGGGGACCCCACATCGATGGTTTAAAAGCTACCTGACTAATAGAGCACAATTTGTTAATGTTAACTATACCAATAGCTCTCACAAAATAGTGAAATGTGGGGTACCTCAAGGCTCAATATTAGGCCCCACACTGTTTCTAATCTATATTAATTCAATAGGCGAGTTGTCATTAAAGGGCACAGTAAAATTGTACGCAGATGATACTACACTGGTATACTGGGGGAAAGATATACACACAATTAAAGCTGATATTAGTAAAGATCTGGAAAATATAAGCATGTGGCTAAAATCTCATAAACTAACAGCAAATATAGAGAAATCTTCCTATATGTTTATTGGTAAAACAAACTTGAATACTAACTCTCATTTATTATTTGAAAATCAGCAGCTTCAAAATTCTTTACTTTGAGCTGGTCTGCACATATCACTTACTTAAGAAAAGAAATTGCACCTTTTGTTGGAATTCTATATAAAGTTGGTTATCTACTAAGGAAAAACTTACGCCAGAAACTTTACTATGCAAACATATATTTTATAGCCACCTGCATTATCTTATATCAGTGTGGGGCACGGCAGCAAATGTAGCTCTAAAACCACTAAAAACTCTTCAAAATAAAGCATTAAAAAACGTATTTAAACTTTCAATTAGATTCCCTACTAATCTATTGTATTCCCACAATAAATTTCTCAATATTGTAAATATCTACAAATTTAAGGTTCTGCTTTACGTGCATCATATAGTTAATAAGACTAAACAATCTGCAGTACAACTGGTCAATGTAAAAAGTGTACATAACCATCATACTAGACAAGAAAATAATTTTTACCTACCTCAAGTAAGATCAAACAAAGGCTTAAAATCAATCTACTATGATGGTGCCAAAATGTATAACAATTTACCAGAGTCAATTAAGAAAATGGCCAAACATGACTGTTTTAAAAGAAGGCTTAAAGAGCATTTATTAGGTCTATAGGTCTGTATCCAATTATATATGAAGTATGAAAGACTGAAAGAGTATGTTACTATTGCTATATATATATATATGTATTTTTTTCTCTTCCCTTTTGTTGCACAAAGGAACAAAACTGTGATATGTAAAATTGTCTTTTTTAATATTTTAATTATCTTTACTACTACTACTAATTTTATTGTTTTCTTTTTTTTGTTATAGATAGAATTGTCTTTTTACAAAATATTTCTTATTGTTTTTTTGTTATATTTGGAATCGATTTTTTATAGAATAAGCTGATTTCTGTATAAAATCACTGTATTTTTGTGAAATCAATAAAGCCCCTTCTCCAATCGTAATTTTTAGATAACCTATTGCTTTATCCTCGAACCCAACATGTTGTTTAAATGAGTTTTAAAAAGGATTGGGAGTAGTTACATGGCAAGTAAACAATAAAGAAAATGAACTGTATCCCGAGGCTACCAGTACTCTTTCTCCATTCTTCTTCCGGTCACTGTCTCTTATTATTTCGGTTAAACATTTCTCGGCGGCACTCGCTCCAGGAATACTAAATAAACATCAGTTTTAATTGAAGAATCTCGTTGAATCTCCGACTCGAGCTTGGACGCGGCGAGGCTCGAACCTCCTCCCTTCAACCCTCAGCGTTGCGGAACTTCGCGTCGCGTTTTCCCCAGAGTTATTATTAGATCGGCACAAGCTGATGCAAATAGAGATTACAAAGATCGGCCAGATGAAAAATGAGATACAGCATTCGCATTGTCTTATGTTATGACAATAGAGGTTAGCGAGAGACCTAAACTAAATATTTGCCTTCCACCATAATGGTGTACCTTCATCTACATTCTCTTGCGCGAACTTCGCCTTACGAAACGTCGAAATATGGGGTGAAATTCTTAAACAAACATTCCTTTACACACCAACAAACCTGATGCTTTCTTGTTATATAACGAAATAAAATATCATTTCTGTATATCGGCTCTTGAAAAGACACTTTTTTTAATAGGTGCTTAATTTAAAAAACGACACACTGTCTTACCTTTCCAACCTTCAAGGCTTTGACAGTGGGGTAACTTTGTTTATCTAAATAAAATGTTCTTTAAATTGTGAATAGATTTATCGAGATTGCTACATGTTTCCAAATTTAAAAAATATTGATACCTATTTGTGATACCTTGCGAGCAAAAATTACTTGCATCAAAGAGGGCTTGGATTAAAAAACGTAGGGCTTGGTTTAGATCACAATGATATGAGGACGATATAACCAAATCTAGGTTAAAATATTGTCAAATTCATATTATGACATGACATGCCAAACTAATGAGTAATAAAATAAGTAGACAAATACAAATTTATTTTTGTTGTTTACAAAATTAACAAAGTAAGAATATACAGAAAGAAAAAGAAAAATAATTACATAAATAATTTTAATAATAATAATAATTTTGGGTAAACCATTGAGAGTAATTCCTGCGTCTTTCAAAATCTGCGGCTTGTATTTCTTGGAATACTTGCAGTTTATAAGGAAATAAATTTAGCTGCTTCTTAGGAATAGTCATGCCTGTTCCATAAGATCTTCCCACTTCTTGGGACAGGCGTCTTATACAATTAGTTGGCGTATTTTGCATTATTTCACGAACGTTTGCAACAAGTTCTTCTGTTCTTACAGATAGTCTTCCTGGTCCTTTTTTGTGTTGTATAGAACCTGTTTCCCTAAACACGGCAACGGTTCTTTTCAGGCAATGATAAAAATCCCCAGCAATAAAAGCAACGTTAGGAAAATGTTCGTGAAAATCGTCCATGCACAAACCCGGATTGTATTGCCACTCACCATTTACTCTAACCCCGTTTCGAAAATACGCTTTAACCAAGAATGTCTTGTGCTGTTCCGTAAAGCCATTGTGCGAATTGTTCAAGAAATTGGAAAAATTAGCGATGAATCAAATCACTAACCCTAAAAGGTGCTTCAAAGCCAAATGTGTTATCGCCTCTCTTTGAGAGTGAAGAGGCTCAACAAATCAAAAACGCTGCAGAAACTACTGCTGCAATATGTCAATCAAAAACAAGTAATATTTTTTATAAATGTAGATATAATGTGACGCACATATTAAAAACGGATTTAAGATATTTTTCTTCTCGGATCAAGCGTAGGGCCGCTACTGATAAATCGGAGACGACAACGTAGTGCTGACGTAGCACTGCAAGACTCGGTAGCCAGAATGGACAGCTCGGTCGGCTAATGGCCAAATGGGTGCCACTTATTCGCCTTCAACTAAATTGTTAAGGACGGCAAAAAACAGTTTAACCCTACGGTTGCAGTAACGGACTTAATATATTCTATGGTTACCAATACCGGCTCTAAAACGTTAGGTATATTAAATGAATTTAAATTTGACACATGAGAAATTAAAGACAAATGTAGTTTAAGAATAATTAATATTTTTCTTAAATAAAGTTGTTTGTGGTTTCCAAGACGATGCCGACGTCCCGTCCCCTGAGAATCTTTAAAGTTTACCAAATAATGCCTTAGTTTGCATCACAGTATTTTATACAGGGTGTCCGGAGACTTCGTTCGTATACTTTAAGGGGATATTCTACATATGAAAATATGAAAAAAACTTCATATGAATGTAGGTCCTTAAATGACTTATAAGGAAGCTATGGCCGTCCAAAGGTGACCTCTAAAGATTAGTTTCTATTTTATATCTATGCAACCGCTTAAGGTACCGGTGTGCTTTTCGGCACACAAACTAATATTAACAATTGCTAATTTATGATATTGAGAGTTATTATGAAATTTAGTCAGGGACGTTCTTACGGTCAATTTATTTTAACGCTAACCATGGGCTTCTTGATGTTTTTTACTTCAAATTTGTATTTGTCATAAGACTACTTTGATGTTTTAGTTTAAACACAATTCGATAATAGTTTATGCAATGATTTAAATAAATCGATTTTTCTCCTAAATCATTGGTCCAATAATTTTTTTTAAGAATACCTTTTTTGTGTAGAAAAATCACGGGAATTATAATTTTTGGGTAAAATTTTTTAAATGTGTCGTGTAAAAAAATTAGTGACTAAATTTCATAATAACTCTTAATATCATAAATTAGCAATTGTTAATATTAGTTTGTGTGCCAAAAAGCACACCAGTACCTTAAGCGGTTGCATAGATATAAAACAGAAACTAATCTTTAGAGGTCACCTTTGGACGGCCATAGCTTCCTTATAAGTCATTTAAGGACCTACATTTATATGAACTTTTTTTCATATTTTCATATGTTGAATATCTCCTTAAAGTATACGAACGAAGTTTCCGGACACCCTGTATATAATTACCAAAATCATGTCATATCGGTTCGTAATCTTAGACTTGAATTGTGAATATTATTTACCATTAGCTTACATAATAAAATAAATTAACTGCTCGAAATGCCTCATACGTGGCTAACAAAATATCTCAAGTACCTACACACCTTAGGTCTCCTTGCATAATTACACAATACCAGCGATGAAAATAACTTATTTCGGACCTGTAGTGTGACCCTTATACACATACGAACCGGCGATGCAAAGAAACGCCGTCAGCAGCCTTTAATGGGAAATAATTTAAATGCCATCATCGGCCCGTTTAAATCGATAAACTGTGGAATTAATTATCCGATGGCCTCTGTATTTAAGTTCACTTTAAATATTTGGTAAGTGATTTTTATCACTCTATATAATAAATTAAAAAATTAATTAAAAACGAAAGATCGGAGAATCATAATTTGAAAAATTGTGTAGATCACCACAAAACGTACGTCGTACCATTACCAGTTGTTCTAGCGTAAGAAGAAACTTTAAATATTTCGGTTTTAAAGAGAATTATTGTTCCTTGCAAAAAACTGACAATTTTATTCACGAGCCTACCTTAAATTTTAATGGAACATATCTAGTAATTATTTTATTCCACTTTATTAAAATATTATGTGAGTCATATACGCTTCAGTATTAAAGTCATTGATAAAAATAATAATAAGGTATAACAATTTGTTACATACATTACTCATAGAGTACAGTGATATACAGTGTCACCAGTAAAGGCCGCATCATATGGGATTTTTTTTTATTAATAGCTTTATTCGAAATTTTACTTTGGCATCAAGTTCTGCTTTGATCGAAATGAAAATGAAGCAAAAAAATAGTAGTCACGTGATTCGCATTATCTGTAAAATTTTTTTTTTCCAAAAAATAATTCAAAAGTAGTGTCATTTCTGTAAATATCGAAAAAAGTTATTGGAAAAAGTTTTCTTAAATGCAGTTTCTAGCCCACATGCACAATTTCAACTGCATAAGATAATTTTGATTTTTTACCTATATTTTGTATATTGCACCACTTTTGCAAAGTAAGACTCAACGCAACCTACATAAAACTTCTTAGTTTTGACAAGGCTTTATTTCAGATACATTTTCTTTAAAGTTGCGCCATATTAAATGTGTGTTTTTCTACAAAATCAAAATTGGGCTATTAAAATTTGGTCGCATGTGATGCAAGGTTTATTTGTTTTTGACCCTGTATAAGTTAACTTCATAAAATAAGTATTTTTGAAAACGTAGTTTGTGTCTGAAAGTAATACACCTTAATATTAAGACAAAAAAGAACACAGTGTCTTATTCAGTAAAGTGTTTTTTAAGTGGAAAAATAAATTTTATTTTAACAACGTAAAGTTTATCTGTTTTCAACGATTTAATTTAAAACCCCTTTATTTTATTTTTTTTTACTTTCAGACACAAACTACGTTTTCAAAAATACTTATTTTATGAAGTTACCTTTTATACAGGGTCAAAAACACATAAACTTTGCATCACATGCGACTAATTTTAATAGCCCAATTTTGAATTTGTAGAAAAACACACATTTAATATGGCGCTACTTTAAAGAAAATGTATTTGAAATAAAGCATTGTCAAAACTAAGAAGTTTTATGTAGGTTGCGTTGAGACTTATTTTGCAAAAGTGGTGCAATTTACAAAATATAGGTAAAAAATCAAAATTATCTTATGCAGCTGAAATTTTGCATGTGGGCTAGAAACTCCATTTAAAAAAACTTGTACCATTAACTTTTTTCGATATTTTCAGAAATAATCTCACTTTTGAATTATGTTTTGGAAGAAAATTAAAATTTGACAGATAATGCGAATCACATGATTATTATTTTTTGCTTAATTTTCATCTCGATCGAAGCAGAACTTGATGCCAAAATCAAATTTCGAATAAAGTTGTTAATAAAAAAAATCCCATATGATGCGGACTTTACTGGTGACACTGTATAGCAGCCATCAATTCATTCATCATTTTCTACATAAAAATAATATAGTTCAGTGTATTGTTCAATAATTATTATTTCGTAAAAACTACAATATTTTAAGTATTCAGCAATCAGCACCTCTTTAGGCAGATTCAACGTGGCGGATCACTAGATAAACAAAATTTCGTACGCGCCGTTTAAAAGAAAGTAATTTATGTTAGGTAAATATTTCCTTTTAAAATGAGTCACCGCGTATAAGAATAAATATTTTCCTAATTTGCATTCTCGCAACATTTTCACATTAGGATTACGAAAAGGGGAAAGGTGAGGGAGTATAGATAAAGAAAAATATATAGGAAAAATAATATGGGGTTTTAGCAATTAGAATCAGAACCAGAATAAATTAGTGGAATTTAGAATAAAAATTTACATAAACTAATTCTTTGCACTTAAATCTGATAATAAGGGTATAAAGCTGTATTTTTATATCCATCTCACTCAGGTCAATACAATTTGAGTTTAAATTAAAACCTGTCGAGTCGGTTTTATAATTTTTAAATCGTATAATGTATAACAAATAAATGTTAGAATGTACTGTGTACCGACGGGGTGTTTATATTTTAGCTGTAAAAATAAACAGAGGCGGAAGATAAAAGAGCCACCAAACAGGATGGGGTGGAAATAAGGTAAACGGCGGACGTTCTGACCACAGGCCGAATATCTCATCGAGGTGTTTACCTCAGCAGCGACCGCGGCGTTAGCGGCCAACACGCCGGCACGGTTGCTGGGGAGTGGCTTGCTATTTCAAGCAAAATAAACACATGGCTGTTTTCTTTGTTCCGCCAAACTAAACAACCATCCTGGAATCCAAACAAGGCCGGTCAGTCCTAAATTCAATTTAGTCTTTGCATGCGGTTATATCGCGAAACGTCAACACTGCGGATCGGACTGCCGAGGACTTGACGAAAGCCGCTTTCTAAGCTACACGCTAGGCTGCCCTGCCATTGCTGGCCCGTTGCAGTTTGCCCGCTCTTAGTCAATGAAGCCGCTGGCACCAATTACATTATGCCTGATTATTCGTCCCGTTGAAACCATTGCAGAAACATAAAATAATAAATTTAGCGTTCTTCGTGGTTAGACAGGTAACAGGACCAGGGAAGCAGGGAACAGAAAAAGTTTAAACGAAGTAGTTCTCATTAATAAGAAAAATAAAAAATGTCTCTGTATCTTCTAATCTGACGTTTATCGTTGGTGTCACCAAGCGAGGTGATGCTTCTTTTCAGGAATAAAAAATCGCCGCCCGACGAAAGAAAACAGAAAGGGTCAAAATTGCAACGTGTTCAAAATTATTTGCTTACTTCCAATTCAAAGTGGATTAGCGAAGATAAAAGCTTCGGTTTAGCGTAGCGAGGACGCCGGCGAAAAGGGGAGGGGGGACTCCACGAGGGTAGCGAAGTTTGAAGGAAATTTATCGACGACACGTTTCGTTCCTAAAATATATCGAGTAATTACTGGAATTACTTGTCGGATTTCGCGAGCGTGATTTTTCTAACCTAAATTTTATTGTATTCGTTCTTGTAATTGCATCCTTGTTATATCTAAGGCCTAAGAGCGGGCTTAGTGGTTGTTTTCTTTTTAGATTTTACTTTGCCATTGTCGTGTCACAACAAATATTATTCATTTTTATTTTTTACTATTTGTGTTGCTCGAGGAAAGCTCAAAATAGCGCTCCTTTTTTTATTAATGTTATCCACATCAAGCGTCAATATGCAAGAGTAAAAAAAAAAATATTTTCTTTCTCTAAATTAATTTGATTTAAGTATTTACAAAAATCGAAGTTGATCTTCCGATTTTTAAAATTCGCTTTTTTCAATTCGTATGGATTTTCCTTCGTGGCAGTTTTCTTAGAATATAAATCTGTTTTACTAACAAAAGGCTAAAGACCCAAGTTCACGAATGGCATCAGTCTTAAGTCGTCTCAAACTTCGACATAATTTCACACGTCGCTTGAGTTATTTATCTTTTAGAAATTGGCTTGGAATTTCTCGTCTGGGAAGCTTTTATTTTCTATTTAGTTGTACAAAACTTAAATAACTTCTATAATCTTCATGGAATAATAAGTAACTGCAATCTTAACCTCTGCTTTATTGCTATACTTACAAGATCACCGAATAAATACGAGTAGAATTTTATTCTTTGTATTTGAATAGAATTTTAAATCAAAGGTATTAAACTTAGGTACTTATATTGACAAGAAAACGACATTCTGTAACTATGAAACAATATTAAATTGCTATACAATTTCCTGTAGGTCTTGTATAATATATCGAAGTGTGATCTGCTTAGAGTAGTGATAAGCCTGCTAACCAGACAAGCGACCTAAGAAAACATCTCTTATGATACAAAACGCAGATTATTCTATGAAGACAACAGAATTGCCAGGGATATCTTTAAGCATAAAGTTACAACCTTTTTTATTTAAAGCGTTGAGATAAAGAAAGTGGTGAGGAAGCTCTTATTACATGAAGTGGTAAAGCTTGCATGCCTTCTAACAGTATCGGGTAAAACTTAAAATTAGATTTTAGAAGACCAATTATATTACTTTGTAAAACAAACCCGGTAGTTTTTCAAATTTAACACTTTAAACAGCCCCGTATATTTAACTATTCAGCAGAGCGAATCATAAATTAAAACGGAATATTTCCGCTTGATGGATGTGTTCGATAAAGTTTTTCGCGCAGTTCGTTTGCTTCCGGCTCAAAATTAAGATATTTGCGCTGGTGCTGCATAATTAGAAATGAAGCTAATTTTGCAACATTCTTTGTTTTCGGTCTCGTATTTTAATTAAAGATTTTAACAAATGCCAGGTGTCGCCGGCCCGTTGGTTTATCCCCGGTTCTCCGACTTTTTTCTCACCTCCGTATTTTAGGACTTTTCTCAAATGCAACGGTAAAATTAAAAACTGGTTTTAGATATAATTTAATGTGGATTCTGTGAACTTTGTTCGCTGTTAAATGCTTCCACAAATTTAAATTGAAAAACAAAAAGTTTTCGCTCTTTTCATTACCTGACATTTTTCTTATATTAATATTAAAGATTGGGCTGAAGGCTACTGAATATTCTTTTCTTTAAAAATCAATCTCTTTCAGTGAGCGACTAATTTTTTAAAAATTCCCTCAAACTCCTTGTGGAACTTCAATTTCCGTAATTAAGAAAGAATGTGGCTCATGATTGATTGATATCTCAATATGTTTAAATTATATTTTAATGTTTTACTACCATAAGGGATAAAGAAAAACATAAATCGTTTTAAGATACCTATTTAAAGTAAATATTTATATCATAGTTTGATGCAGTTCAATTTTAAAATGTATGACTCACATTCAATAATCAAAATAAAAATTTCACGTTTTTTACGTTTAGCATTTTTATTCATTTTAAATTTACACTGAAATAAACGAATTTAATAAAGAAGTAACCATTTTTTGCAAATGATTATTTGTGATATTTATTATTGCTTATATCACCTTTACGTCTTATCCTAAAAGCAAATTTTCGCTGTTATTTTATTGACCTAAAATCTTTCTGTCCCGGGCTAATGATATTTTCAGCACATTTTTACGTAACGAAAAGAAAACACTTCTTGTTTTTGTTAATAATGTAAAGAAACTGGCCAATAGCCTTTCTGTTATCTTATGGGGTATTTCGAAAAATGGCCTGCGGTAAAAAGAACAATAGAATTTGGTTAGGACGATACCGAAATGAAATGATCACATATTGGTCAACTGGGGTAGTTTAAAGATATTTCAGATTCGGGCCCATAGTTTATTATAGGGCTTTGGTATGCTTTATGACAATCTTTTACCAATACCGTATTTTTGGTAAATGGTAACAATTAACTCTATGGCGAAGAGTGAAAATTGCATACATTTTTTATTGAATCAAAGTTCTAGATAATGATTTTGTGCATTACCTAATAACCCTTTACATACAGTATCACCAGTAAAGTCCGCTTCATATGGTTTTTTTTTATTGATAGCTTTATTCAAAATTTGACTTAAGCATCAAGTTTTGCTTCGATCGAGATAAGAATTAAGCAAAAAAATAGTAGTCGCGTGATTCGCATTATCTGTCAAATTTTAATTCTTTCCAAAAAATAATTCAAAAGTGGGGTTATTTCTGAAAATATCGAAAAAAGTTATTGGAAAAAGTTTTTTTTAAAATGCAGTTTCAACCCCACGCGCAAAATTTCAGCTGCATACGATAATTTTGATTTTTTACCTATATTTTGTAAATTGCACCACTTTTGCAAAATAATACTCAACGCAACCTACATAAAACTTCTTAGTTTTGACAATGCTTTATTTCAGATACATTCTCTTTAAAGTAGCGCCATATTAAATGTGCGTTTTTCTACAAAATGAAAATTGGGCTATTAAAATTTGGTCGCATGTGATGCAAAGTTTATTTGTTTTTGACCCTGTATAAGGTAACTTCATAAAATAAGTATTTTTGAAAACGTAGTTTGTGTGTGAAAGCAATTCCTACACCTTAATATTAAAACAAAAAAGTACATAGTGTCTTCAGTAAAGTGTTCATTAGGTGGAAAATAAATTTTAGTTTAACTTAATGTAGAGTTTATCTATTTTCGACGATTTAATTTAAAACCCCTTTATTTTTTATTTTTTTACTTTCAGGCACACACTACGTTTTTGAAAATACTTATTTTATGAAGTTACCTTATACAGCGTCAAAAACAAATAAACTTTGCATCACAGGCGACCAAATTTTAATAGCCCAACTTTGATTTTGTACAAAAACACACATTCAATATGGCGCTAGTTTAAAGAAAATGTATCTGAAATAAAGCATTGTCAAAACTAAGAAGTTTTATGTAGGTTGCGTTGAGTCTTATTTTGCAAAAGTGGTGCAATTTACAAAATATGGGTAAAAAATCAAAATTATCTTATGCAGCTGATATTTTGCACATAGGCTAAAACCTGCATTTAAGAAAACATTTTTAATAACTTTTTCGATATTTTCAGAAATAACCCCACTTTTGAATTATTTTTTGGAAATAATTAAAATTTGACAGATAATGCGAATCACATGACTTGCTTAATTTTTATCTCGATCGAAGCAGAACTTGATGCCAAAGTCAAATTTTGAATAAAGCTATTAATAAAAAAAAATCCCATATGATGCGGACTTTATTGGTGACACTGTACATACCCTTTTAACCCTTTTAAGAATTTTCTACATTTTTCATAATTATTATTTACCAACTAGGAACAACATGAACGTTTCCTTTCCTAGGTATAAGAATACGTTAAGATATCATTAGCCAAAAAATACAAAGAGTTCAGTCAAGTAGAAAACTAGTGAAAATGCACCGTATAGGGAAAAAATAAGTGACAAAAGCAATATCAGCAAAATCCTCGCATCGTATTAGTAATTTTTTTATCGATGAAAATCTCTTGTCATTGGGTGATGGCTTTTCGCGAGAGAACGGCAGTTTACGCGCCTCCCGATCATATATTTTCTAAGCATTAAGAACTGACACACTTCGTTCGGTCATGCAGAAATTTGCAGCTGCCTCGTATATTGGGGATTCGTTCGATGGAAAAATAAAACTTTGCATTATCTACCCTATACCCGGAAGAATCTTATTTTCTTTAAAGTTTGCCGTTATAAATAGATACTTGCAAATTAAATATTTTTATTTTCAAGAATTGATATACTATATAACTTTAAACTTACATACCGTGCGAGCAAAAATTATTTGAATCAAAGAGGGCCTTGCATCTAAGGACGTAATGCTTAGCCGTAGAGCTTAATACCTGTTGGGTGTCAGTAACTACCTGAATTAACAATCAATCAGTTATTCCGTCATCTTTGACAGTCGTTACAAGTATTTTGATTCATCGCTGATTTTTCCAATTTCTTGAACAATTCACACAATGGCCTTTACGGAACAGCACAAAACATTCATGGTTGAAGCGTATTTTCGAAACAAGGTTAGAGTAAATGGTGAGTGGCAATACAATCCGGGTTTGTGCATGAACGATTTTCACTTTTCAACTTTTTCCTAACGTTGCTTTTATTGCTGGGGATTTTTATCATTCCCTGAAAAGAACCGTGGCTGTGTTTAGGAAAACAGGTTCTATACAACACAAAAAAGGAGCAGGAAGACCATCTGTAAGAACAGAAGAACTTGTTGCAAACGTTCGTGAAATAATGTAAAATACACCAACAAATTGTATAAGACGCATGTCCCAAGAAGTGGGAAGATCTTATGGAACATGCAGGACTATTCTTAAGAAGCAGCTAAATTTATTTCCTTATAAAGTGCAAGTATGCAAAGAAGTACAAGCCGCAGATTTTGAAAGACGCAGGAATTACTCTCAATGGTTTACCCAAAATTTATTGGAAAGAAATTAAAGGATTATCCAAGAATGTGGTAACATTTCTCCAGAGATGCTGGTCAACACATTCGAAAATATGAAGAGACGTGTGAATTTATGCTTAAAGCATGGCGGTGGCCAATTTCAGCAATTTATGTAATTATTTTTCTTTTTCTTTCTGTATATTCTTACTTTGTTAATTTTGTAAACAACAAAAATAAATTTGTATTTGTCTACTTATTTTATTACTCATTAGTTTAGCATATCATGTCATAATATGAATTTGACAAAATTTTAACCTAGATTTGGTTAGATATATCGTCCCTATATCATTGTGATCTAAACCAAGCCCTACGTTTTTTAATCCAAGCCCTCTTTCATGCAAATAATTTTTGCTCGCACGGTATTTTTGTCTTAGTTTTTTTGTTTTTACTCAAAGCTGTAAATTGTCAACTGGTATCATTGCTACCTTTTGTGAATTAATACAAACAAAGATGCTGCTTATTTTTTAATTCCGCATAGTATATTTTCCTAAATGAAAATAACTATGTAGATTTAAATTCTTTTATCTTTAATTTAACTTTGCAAAGGCGCCAAAGAATCCACAAATGCACAAATACGTAAATTATTCTGAAACTTTTCAAATTTCCAAGCGATTCCCTTTCTGTTTGCAAAAAGATGCATTTTAAATTGCGAAACACCGCGAAGACAGCTCTATATTCAGCTCTGTCCTCTCTAATCAGGCGCTGTCTAAAATAGAGCTCTCCCACCCTTTAAACCACCCACTTGCAACGCTTTATTCCTTTACCCCTCCTTGCCCCTTGTCCCCATTTTAAACTACCCTTTCCCCCCTCGTCTTTCCCGTACTAATGCACTGGATTTTTCATCTTAATTGAAAGCGTTTTGCCCAGATGTCTCCAATATAAAACGGGAAGGGAACGAGAGGTGTATTCTTTTTGATTTTAAATGTTTTATTTGTAAAATTGTCTTGAGCTTATACAGGGTGTTTCCTTAATAATGTATCTTCAATCGCCGTATCCAACAGCACACGATAGTGTTTAATAAAATTGCTAAAGGGCGCAATTTGTAATAATAACAGTTTTTTCGATTTTATCCCGAAAATTTAAATCATACGGTATAACTATGACATAATCGAAAAGTAGATGAAAGTTGCAAGAAAAGATGTGAAGATCGCAGTTCGATATCTTTGTTCGTTTCAGAGTTATGGCCAAAACAATAATTTTTAATACAAATTGCGCCCTCTAGCAATTTTATTAAAAACTACCTTTTACCATTGGATACGACAATTGAAGGTACTTACCTTTCTCTTCCAAATAAGCTTAAATTTAGTAAAATCGGTTAAGTCGTTTAGAAGTTACAGCAATTTTGATGTTTACACTTTCACTTGATAAGAGTGGGAGAAGCTATTGAAAGTAAACATTAAAATCGCTGTAACTTCTAAACGACTTATCCGATTTTACTAAATTTAAGCTTGTTTGGAAGAACCTTCAATTGTCGTATCTAATGGTACACGATAGTTTCTAATAAAATTGCTAGAGGGCGCAATTTGTATTAAAAATTATTGTTTTGGCAATAACTCTGAAACGAACAAAGATATCGAACTGCGGTCTTCACATCTTTTCTTAAAAATTTCATCTACTTTTCGATTATGATGTCATAGTTATACTGTATGATTTGAATTTTCGGGATAAAATCGAAAAAACTGTTATTATTACAAATTGCGCCCTCTAGCAATTTTATTAAACACTATCGTGTACTGTTGGATACGGCGGTTGAAGATACTTATCTTTCCCTTCCAAACAAGCTTAAACTCAGTAAAATCGGTTAAGTCGTTTAGAAGTTAATGTTTACACATTCAATAGCTTCCCCCACTCTTATCAAGGTCGGTACGCCAACGAGCCTTAAACCAAAATGATGCAGAATTGTCTAAGCTTTTCGATGATGTTATCAGAGTTATACCTTAATATGGGAATTTTCGGAGAAATTTAGAATTAAAAAAAAAATTTTAATTCCAGATTTTTCTCATGACCGCTTTAATCATAATTTTTTTTCCAAGTTTTTATGCCTAGTAGTTTCCGAGATATGGCCGTTGGCCACCCTTAATAAAACACCCTGTATAGATCTTTAAAAAATATATTTATTTAGAAATTAAACATGTTGCCCGTTACAGATTTAGATCCTTTACCGTTAAACTAAGTAATTAAATAATAAAAAGAGACCAAACCTAATAATTATAAATTTTATTAAAGGCAAATTTTACAATCGATAGATATCTAACGCATATTCAACCCGAAAAGCCATTTATACCATATGGTGTATGGACAAAGTTTTCCTGCGTTTTTTTCTAAATTCTTAAGAGGGAATATTAAATTTCTTTCAACATAAAAAGTAAAAATACAACGTGTGAGGCAAAGCAGATACATTGGCTGACACAGGAGGGGGCGCAGGGGCGTCTCCCCTAAGCAAGGAGGAAAATGAGAATTTTCCTGAATTTTACAACAATTTTGGTAAAATTCTCTATCCTAAGTCAAACTTTGGCTTGGCTTACCTGTTCGACGTCATCCTGATGTAAACTGTCATTTGGCGTCGTAGCGGCAGACGGCCTTTGTGACGTAGAAAGGTTAATGGCACCATCTCCGTCTATCATGTCCTGATCCATAGTTCCATCATCCTAAAAGAGAGAGGTAGATAATTAGGGCTTTTTTTGTAAAAATTCCTGCCTGACTTTGAAAATTTGTTTATTTAAAAAGTTAAAGTAACCGAATAGGAATTATCGCTTTTAGGGTCGGTATGTATTTTTCAAATAATATATATTTCCATTTCATGGAGATAAAATAGTGGTTATTATATTTTTTCGGTACTATAAACTCTTGTAAGGGTGTTTTAAGGGCAAAATAATTATTTTATGGAGCGTTGCTTCTAAAAATGCAGCCCTCTACTAGATAGAGCGGTGGATAGAGCTCCCTGGCCTCCCCTAAATTATTCCAAACCGATGTTTCTTTATAAAAAGATTTAGAGTCCACTTTAAGGCTACAAATAAAGTGTGTATAATAAACATGAATTAATTTCAAGCAAGGAAATAAAAATAAAATATTATATGCGATGGAAAAAACTTTAACCAGTTTTTCTGAAAAATACAAGGTAAAGACCTTAAGAGACTAAAAACCATAATATCTTTACTGCACCCTGGACAGTGCTCGATAAACCCTCTTTTAGCCAATTTGTAATTCGAAAGTCCGGTTTCTGAATTTTTATTGTCATAACGAAGGACTGGGATCGTTCAAGTCTATGGTTATTTTTATGTAACACCGATGTCAAATCTGACAAATTCAAAAAGAAATAAGAAGACGCAAAATAGATTTAATATTATTGAATATGCATGTTATATTATTTCAGATCCGATTTAAAAAAGGACTTTGATCAAGAGGATTTTTTATTCTTATTGAATTATAATAGTTTAAAAAATTAAATACTTGAATAATAAACAAATCATATAAATGCAAGCAAGAAAAGGTCTTAAAATATGTTTTTTTTTTGTGTTCAATGATATACAAGAACACACGGGTTTCGTTTTATTGATCTAAAACTATTTTTAAATTGTGTTTGCTTGTCTAATTCGCGAGACTGATCATTCAAGTCTGTGGTTATTTTTATGTAACACCGATGTCAAATCTGACAAATTCAAAAAGAAATAAGAAGAAGCAAAATAGATTTAATATTATTAAATATGCATGTTATATTATTTCAGATCCGATTTAAAAAAGGACTTTGATCGAGAGGATTTTTTATTCTAATTGAATTAGAATAGTTTAAAAAATTAAATACTTGAATAATAAACAAATCATATAAACGCAAGCAAGAAAAGGTCTTAAACTATGTTTTTTTTGTGTTCAATGATATACAAGAACTCATTGGTTTCGTTTTATTGATCTAAAACTATTTTTAAATTGTGTTTGCTTGTGTAATTCGCGAGACTGATCATTCAAGTCTATGGTTATTTTTATGTAATACCGATGTCAAATCTGACAAATTCAAAAAGAAATAAGAAGAAGCAAAATAGAGTTAATATTATTGAATATGTATGTTATATTATTTCAGATCCGATTTAAAAAAGGACTTTGATCGAGAGGATTTTTTATTCTAATTGAATATTAAATAAATGTGTTTTTTTTTGTGTGTTCGATGATATATAAGAACACATGGGTTTCGTTTTATTGATCTAAAACTATTTTTAAATTGTGTTTGCTTGTGTAATTCGCGAGACTGGAATCTAGACGAATCTGATTGGCGTTTTAGTGAGGTAAGCAAATAATTTCAAACAGGGGGTTGACCATTTTTCTTTACTTAGGACGTAGCATGACAATCGAATCCTCAAACTTTAATATAACTGAGTAGTCTATTGATACAACATCAGGAGCGTAGAAGAGTAAATAACTCTATATTACATTAACAAAAGTTAAGAATTTGGTAGGTAATATTATCCGGATTGTCAATGAACATGTTTGAACGTGAAGGAGCCCATTCACTGGACAATTATCGACCAACCAAGTCGTCCAATCAAATTACTCTCTGCAATCAGTCATTATTTTACAAATAGTCAAGGCGCTTGTGTAGTGACCGTTTCTAATTTAAACAAATGGTTTCCTGAACTGTTAAGTACCGTGCGAGCAAAAATTATTTGCATCAAAGAGAGCCTTGCATCTAAGGACGTAATGCTTAGCCATAGAGCTTAATACCTGTTGGGTGTCAGTAACTACCTGAATTAACAATCAATCAGTTATGCCGTCATCTTTGAGAGTCGTTACAAGTAATTTGATTCATCGCTAATTTTTCCAATTTCTTGAACAATTCACACAATGGGCTTTACGGAACAGCACAAAACATTCATGGTTGAAGCGTATTTTCGAAATGGGGTTAGAGTAAATTGTGAGTGGCAATACAATCCGGGTTTGCGCATGAACGATTTTCACGAACATTTTCCTAACGTTACTTTTATTGCTGGGGATTTTTATCATTGCCTGAAAAGAACCATGGCTGTGTTTAGGGAAACAGATTCTATACAACACAAAAAAGGAAGGTAGACCATCTGTAAGAACAGAAGAACTTATTGCAAACGTTCGTGAAATAATGCAAAGTACGCCAACAAATTGTATAAGACTCCTGTCCCAAGAAGTGGGAAGATCTTATGGAACATGCAGAACTATACTTAAGAAGCAGCTAAAATTATTTCCTTATAAAGGCAAGCAAGCCGCAGATTTTGAAAGACGCAGGAAATACTCTCAATGGTTTACCCAAAATTTATTGGAAATAAATGATTTATTAGACTTGACATTTTTTTCGGATGAAGCCGGGTTCCACCTCTCCGGTTATGTGAATTCTCAGAATACACGCATGTGGAGTAGTGAAAATCCCCATTTTTTTGTAGAGTCCACATTGCACCCTCAAAAAATTTGTGTCTGGTTAGCTGTTTCCCGAAGAAGAATTGTTGGTCCTATTTTTGTCCATGACACAGTTACAGCATAGCGGTATAGAGACAATATTTTGAATCCATTTGTGGAGCAATTAGGTACTCGACGACGAACTACGTTTTGGATATTTTCAACAGGACGGTGCAACCGCCCATACAGCCGCCGAAACTATTAACTACTTACGCAATTTTTTCGACGACAGATTGATCAGTTTTTGGTCAGACATTGAATTCCCACCTAGATCACCTTTGTTTAACGGTTATGGATTACTTTGTTTTTCCTTATTTGAAGAACACTATTTTTAAAACACCAGTTGCAAATTTAGAACAATTACAAGAAAGGATTATCCAAGAATGTGGTAACATTTCTCCAGAGATGCTGATCAACACTTTCGAAAATATGAAGAGACGTGTGAATTTATGCTTGGAGCATGGCGGTGGCCAATTTATGTAATTATTTTTCTTTTTCTTTCTGTATATTCTTACTTTATTAATTTTGTAAACAACAAAAATAAATTTGTATTTGTCTACTTATTTTATTACTCATTAGTTTCTCATGTCATAATATGAATTTGACAAAATTTTAACCTAGATTTGGTTAGAAATATCGTCCCCATATCATTGTGATCTAAACCAAGCCCCACGTTTTTTAATCCAAGCCCTCTTTGATGAAAATAATGTTTGCTCGCACGGTACAATCAAGTTTTTGTTTTTCAATCTTCGTTATGAGCATTCTTCATTTGATACGTATAAAAACAAACCATCAAAAGTTACATACAAATACGAAAAATTTCAAGGAAATCGAGCGATTCGGTTGACGACGTCCATTCACTCAGCAACCTTCTGTAAATTGCGTTCAATCGCAAACCGATTCACTATTCACACATATTGCTTGCTATTTGATTGACATCGCCCACTAACGGGGGGGCAATCTTTTGGAAATTCGGTCGCATGCGACTAGATTGTCAATCTGGTCGCCCCCCTTTAGCTTCAACGCCCAACTTTTAAATCTAAATGGCTAGAATATGATCTGTACGGTTTTCTTTCATTCCCAAATATAGAGTAAATTTCGTTATACACAATTCCTAATGGTCACTTCTTGTATATCGCCTAGTGGCTAGGCTTATCAAGATACAGTTTTGCAGGGCGACAAAAAAGGTCCATTTTTCAAATGGACCACAAAAGAAGCCGTTTGGCAAAGTTGATTACTGACTGCTCTTTTTTCAAGCCCATTCATACAGACGTCAAATAAAGTGGGAGTCGCCATCGAAACTAACCGCCAGAAAGTTCTTATTTACAATTTCAAATGGGTAAAAAGAGAAGAAACACAGGACCGAAATCGACTTTTCCTTTAAAGTAACCTAATTATTTTGGTAGGACAGCAAATACTTAATGCACTTAATTTAATGGAGGTCAATAAAACGCTCTGAGATATATGGTTAATTACTAATATTTTATCAGCCTGACATAGGGATATTATAGATGCTTGATTATTTAAATTATTTACACCTTTTCCGCTAATACTGTTACTAAATTTGTTGTGCAATTTATTGTGCAGCATCAAATAATTTGATATAACGTATATTCATTTTTGTAATTCTTTTTAATACGGAATTTAAATATCACCTCTATACAGCTACCCGACGAAAACTGATAGCGTGCAGACTTGTAAACCATACTATAGTATATCAGTCATCAGTTTTAGTCGCGTACTATACTATTAACCTTTCAGCAGTTATTCTATTAATACATTTTATTTGTTTTGTTAGTCCCGTTTGCTCGTTTTGCAAATACTTGCAGCTATAGATAATCGCCACTAAGCTTATCATAAATTAAAGAAAAATTAATAATAGTAAGGTCCGGCGGCGCAGTAATGTCTAAAACTGAAATACCGAAGAAGTATGAGTCAAAGCTGAAGGTTTGACACGATGAAATCGATGGGGAACAACGCGATGTGGTTGGGAAACCTACCCATTTCTGCTTGAAGGTTTGAGACAATGATGTTTCTTGAATGATGAAAGATTTTTGGACTTCCATTGTCTTTATTTGTTTTAAATCACAGCGTTTCAACTGGTAATTATCTCCTGAAGACGACTGGAGAGACTTACCAGTTACTTACCAGGTGAAACGTTCTGATTTAAAACAAATAAAGACAATGGAAGTGCAAAACTCTTTCATCATTCATACCCATTTCTGTTCCATTTGCGATACTTTATATTTTCAACTCCTCTAACTATAACTTCAAGTCACCCAAAAAGTATATTGTATCAAAATGCACATGTTAGTATGATAAACGTGCTATTTATCTTAGATCCTTTAGGCCTAATCCTGTTCTGAAATATGGAGTAGTGGACACATACAATTGGAAGTTTGCGGAGGTGCCGGGGTGTGAAAGGGGGGGTGAAAAACACTCGAGAGGCGAGAAGAATTGATGCCGAATGTATCTAACGACCGACGCGAGGCATTGGGGTCCCCTGAAATGTGCCGAAACATAAAAAACTGCTTTTATTTTCTTATATTCTTATTATTTATGATAATACGTTTTGGGTTTCTTGAGGAAAAAGTCTAGCAATTTATATTATACACGTTCCGAGTTTTTTCTCGCTTTGCCCGAGAACATTTTTTGCTGAGACGGTATTAGGACTAACGGGGGTAGTTTCAAGGGAAATATGTTTTGCTTTTTATAGCCAGTTGATAGAAAGTACTTTTTTATTAATATAGAGAAGATATACGACTAGAAGCCATCAGCGAGTCAAGTCAATTTACAATTTCACGTCTTCCTACTTTTTTGGAGAACGTAAAACGAATTTAAACTTTTATAAATGTTAGAGGGTAGTATATTAGCAAGTACAGTGATGGGCTAAAATATGGAACAAATTCATTTAAAAATCAGGTATTCAATTTTTGAAAAAACGCTCGGACACGTCGATTATAATTCTTTCTTCCGGATTTTTTGCCCCAAAAAGAAATTATATCGGTTGTGTCAAAAAGTAGATGTAGCAAATTTTTTTTGTTTTTTAAATAGAACCCCCCTATTTTTACTTATTACCCTAATTCTACGTCAAATTCTGCGCATAATTCATGTAGCATACTCTATCCTTATCTCTAACGGTTTTAGAGAAAAATTACATCATAAAAAAAAATTCTTTAAAAAAAGGTTAAAAAATTAGTTTATTAAGTGTTGAAAATGCAAACCATTAACTTCTTGACAATATGCTAATCTACTTAAAAACCCTTCTAAAACATTATTTACAGTATTTTCATTAATTTGCCTAATTTCATATCTAATTTTAAATTTTAAGTCTTCCAAATTTTGTGGTTTATCCTTATACACTTTTGATTTCAAATAACCCCAAAGAAAAAAATCCATGGGTGTAAGATCGGGAGATCTTGCAGGCCATTCTATGGGTCCTTTTCTACCTATACATCGTTCGGGAAATACAGTATTCAAATACTCTCGTACTTGTCGAGCAAAATGAGGCGGAGCACCATCCTGCTGAAACCAAATAGACGCTTCTGGTAGATGAGGCTGATTCGGATTTGGAAAATCCGCTGCTAGTGTGGGAATTAATTCATTTTGAAGAAATTGTAAATACCGGTCTCCTGTAAGATTTCCATTGAAGAAAAAAGGTTCAATAACTCTATCATTTAATATCCCTGCCCAAACATTTACTTTTTGTGGGTATTGCGTGTGCTGTTCTCTCATCCAACGGGGATTATTTGTACTCCAATACCGAAAATTTTGTCTGTTTACCGAACCATTCAAACAAAACGTGGCTTCATCGCTAAAAAGTATGTTGCGATGGAAAAATAGATTTAAGTTGCAAATTTCCATCATAGTTTCACAAAACTGTAGTCGGCGGTCGGGATCATCTTCGTTTAGCTCGTGCAGCAACCTAATTTTGTACGGATGGTACTTTTCTTGTTTCAATACCCGCAACACAGATCGTCGGCTAACATCATTATTAAGGGCTACTCCAGTGGATGCACTATGAGGATTATCTTCAACCTCTAACAAAATGTTCAATTGTGAGTTTTCACTAATTTTTGGACGACCTGGCCGTAGACGATCCTTTACATTCCCTGTTTCCCTGAATTTCTTCTCAATTTTACTTACTGTAGATCTTGTAATCGGCCGTTCTGGATACTTAGCGTTAAACAAGTTACAAACTTCTTCTTGACTTCTTGTTTTGTCTCCACATCCAATTAAAATTAAAATTTCAATTCTTTGTGTTTCATTTAAATGCACCATGATCACCGTTTTTCAAAATTATACATAAACTAATTTTTGATTGACACATGACTTGCTATCGTAGTAACAATTCATTTAAATTTACCTGTTTACCTTTAAGTAGGTACATGTACCTTTTTTTAAAGAATTTTTTTTTATGATGTAATTTTTCTCTAAAACCGTTAGAGATAAGGATAGAGTATGTTACATGAATTATGCGCAGAATTTGACGTAGAATTAGGTTAATAAGTAAAAATAGGGGGGTTCTATTTAAAAAACAAAAAAATTTGCTACATCTACTTTTTGACACACCCGGTATAATTTCTTTTTGAGGAAAAAAATCTGGAAGAAAGAATTATAATCGACGTGTCCGAGCGTTTTTTCAAAAAATGAATACCTGATTTTTAAATGAATTTGTTCCATATATTAGCCCATCACTGTATAAGACATAATGCTAATCCTGTTATTATTATTATAGAAGGAGGTATGTATAGGTATATTAGGAGTATGTATATATTAGGAATATAAATACCTACACCTGAACCTGTAAGGATTTTTTTATAATTTATGTTGATCAAATATTATTTCAACAGTTTACGATACTATCTTTGGAATACCCCCCCCCCCCCCCTTCCCCGCCGTGTATGCCACTGGCTAGCTATAATACAAATACTTGTTCTGAAGAGAATCAAAAATTCAAGTTGCATTGTGCCAAACGCGTTGAACTTCAGGGTATTTATGTAGGAAAATAAAATATACCTTTATTTTGTCTATTGGACCAAGGATTTACTTTTTTCACATTTCATCATTTCCTATAGATCAAAACTTTGTAGGTTCGGTTTAAACTATAGTAGCAAGGTCACATTCAAAGGTAGGTAAATCCACCGTAATCACTAGTCCCTGCCACACCCAGCTCTTCAACGCCTCTCTCCTACAAACGACGTTGTCAACACATTTATGAATGATATGTGTCATCTACAGGGTGGCCCTTTAGTGTGGCAAAGTACAATAGCTCCGTTACTATTTCAAATACATTAAAAATATTAATACAAAAGTTGAAGGGCAGTAAGTGACTTATAACGTAAAATTATTTTTAACTCTATAGGGTGGCTCAAAAAAGCGGAACAATAAAAAATGTACTTTTTTCAAATGGAATACCCTGTATATTTTTTCATTTTTAAATTCCACATAAAATTATAATTATTTTTTATTAAATACATTATTAGTCTATACTTTATAGTTTCCGAGATATTGACTCTTGAAAAGTGACATTTTTGAACTTTGACAGCTTCTAGCTTTCTAACAGTACGTCTTAGAGCAAAACGGCTTACATGTCCCTATCTTTAATTTTTATTATCTTCCCAAAAAAATCAACTTCCGGTTAAACCGGATGTTACTCGAAAGCAGGAAATATAGTTGTTCCGGTTTAACTGGAAGTTGATTTTTTTGGGAAGATAATAAAAATTGAAGATAGAGACATGTAAGCCGTTTTGCTCTAAGACGTACTGTTAGAAAGTTAGAAGCTGTCAAAGTTCAAAAATGTCACTTTTCAAGAGTCAATATCTCGGAAACTATAAAGTATAGACTTATAATGTATTTAATAAAAAATAATTATAATTCTATGTAGAATTTAAAAATGAAAAAATATACAGGGTGTTCCATTTGAAAAAAGTACATTTTTTCTTGTTCCGCTTTTTTGAGCCACCCTATAGAGTTAAAAATAATTTTACGTTATAAGTCACTTACTGCCCTTCAACTTTTGTATTAATATTTTTAATGTATTTGAAATAGTAACGGAGCTATTGTACTTTGCCACACTAAAGGGCCACCCTGTATAGGTATCAGATCATTGGGCATCTGATTACAGGCCGTGAATTGTTGTTATGATTTTTCCTAAATCCACAAAATCTACACCTATGTATATAATGTTAATTAAATTTGTATGCGTAAGTAAAAATTCTATGTTCATCTTCACTTTAGGAGTAAAAGAAGTATAAAACTAATGAAATTTAACGAAGAAGCAACTAATTTTATATATTCAGTAGTTGCAACTGAAGGAAATGAGCAGAATTTTAATAGAACGAAATAAATTAGAAAGGCAAGTGCGCCTGCAAATGAAGTATAGCTGATTTGTGGCGCGGGGCTATTGAAAGAAGTGGGGAACAAATCGAGTAGGATGGTCTAAAAAGGGAAAAGAGGGGAATGGGGGGCCTTGCGATCGCCGCCGAACAAATAAAAAGTATAAAAACATAAATTAAAGCAAAAAAGAGCAATGAAAAGATCCGGGGATCGGACCATTTACATTCATGGAGAGTAGTCAATGGGGTTGCACCGCTATTTGCAATTACGAGGTTTCTTCGACGCCTCGACGATGTTGCCACGTCGGAAATACCTAATTATCTTCCTTATTTTGCATACTATATTTTTTCGTTAAAAAGATTGACAACGTTTCCAGCGGCGTCTGTTTCAGTGATGTTGTATGTAATGATTTCCAAAAAATAAGAAATAATTTTTTTTAAATTTGTGTTGTAGAGTATTTCTGCTAACTTTCAAGAATATATGACAATGCTCGTTTTAATATCCTAGTGAACTACCATCGTTCCATTTGAAAAAATGGAGTAAACGTCAAGAAAACAAAATTAAATTTTTTAAACGCTTGTGAAACTTAGAAAGTCAATTCATATGACATAATTTTAATTTCATATACTTCTTGACTATAAATTAACAGATTTAATTAATTTGTAGCACTCTAGATTAAAAATAAAAAATAAACATAAAAGGTAGTATCCTGGGACCTTTGTTATTTTCTGTTTACACTGCTGATTTTAGTACATACTTAAAATACCTTAACTCACACCAATTTGCTGATGATACTCAACTTTATTACTTCTTTAAAAGCTGCGAAGCACTAGTAGCGCAGGAACGTATAAATAATGATCTTGGCACAATTTGTGACATTTCCAAGGCTCATGGCCTTATACTTAATGAAGCTAAAACGCAACTGCTCGTGTTTGGACAGAGAAGTCTTGACGATGTTCTTAATATTAAAATAAATAATGTAAGGATCAATGATGTTGATTCTGCTAAAAACTTGGGAGTATATTTTGATAAAAAATTCAGATTTCATGATCACGTGTCTTATATTTTAAAGAAAAGCTATGGTAAATTAAAAACCTTATACCTATATAAAGACATTTTAAGTCGAAACATTAAATTGAAACTTTGTGAATCTCTCATCTTGTCTCTTGTTTCTTATTGTGATGTATTATTTTGGCCTGCCTTGACAGCCAGCGATAGGAGTAGTTTACAAAAGTTGCAAAATGGTTGTCTTCGATTTTCTTGCGGAGTTAGGAAGTTTGACCATATCTCCCCTAGTTACCTGGAGTCAGGTTGGTTGAGATTAGACTCTAGATATTTTTTGCATATGTGTACTTTGGTTTTCAAGGTCGGTATGTTTCAGCAGCCTGAGTACCTCTTACAGAAGCTTAAGCGGGGATTAGATACGCATCAACTAACAACACGATATAATTTTCTATATACTGTTCCAAGGCACAGAACTGCTTTATTTCAGCGTTCCTTTTCCTATAATGCTACCAAATGTTACAATTCTTTGCCTCTGGAGTTAAAAGCGAGTTCGACCGTTCCGGTGTTCAAGAGGCGCATCAAAGAGTTTATCAAAAGTAAATAAATCTTTCATGTTAGGTAAAAATTTTATTACGCTTACTATTTAGAATCTTATATCCGTATATTTTGATGTTAGGCCAAGCTATGTTTTTTTTTTTTTCCTTATTATAAAACTATTTAAAAAATCGTCTTATATATACTGTTTAGTCTGTTTTCTCTGAATTGTCTTTTTCCTTTAATCTAAGTTAATTTACTTTATCGATAACACTCTTTTCTGTAATAATTATTAAGTTCATTATATGTGTTAAGTTAATATTTTATTACTATGTAGTACCTAGTAGTTACCTATATTTTAAGTTTTTTTTCTTGTTATTGGTAGGTGGTTAGATGAGTAGCGATTACGCTAGATCCCGCCACCTTTTAGAAACATTTTATTAACTGTTTACTTTCAAGTTATAAATAAAGGCATTTATTATTATTATTATTATTATTAAAATGTATAATACGTCAAAAAATGACAAGTGAGGTGTCATTTTACTCAGAACGTTATGCTGAATCCCAAGAAGTAAAAATATATCAGATGTCACATTTAAAATACCAAAGTCCGGTCAAACCGGAAGTGCTAACAAATTAAAAATTATGCCAATAAATGCAGTCTCATCTCTTATGCGTAATCTCAAAATTTCATTTTAATATCTATAAATACAGAAAAGTTATAGGGGTGAACGTCGTTTGAGAAACACCCGGTATATAGTGTGATAAATATAATTTTTTATGTGCAAATAACTGCCATGCACCTATTTAATCTTTTTACATTTAGACGTTTTACAAAGCGTAGCGTGAAGCCCTTAAAAAATTGTTCCTTGTCCCAACCAAAAACGTTTACATGAAAAATTTTAACTATCCATTTATTATCTTAATGATCGTTTCGTTGATTCAACGTACGTTACGTAAGTAAAGAGATAAAATCCCGAATGTCTGCAATTAGTACCTTTCTGAAGAAACAAACCGCTCTTGCACAGTTTGTGTAAATCAAAAGAGAACGTTTAAAAATGACCATGAAGCCCTCATCATGCACTAAACATTTACAGGAAGCCGATAAGGGGCAGGCACACACAAAGCTGGTCCCTCATGGTCATTTATACCGTTTAAGGGATAATCTGGATAATACGTTCTCCAGTTATCTTTTCGGTTGCCACTGCTTTGAACAAGCCACTCTGTAATACACTCAAACGGATATATACCCTTACCTAACCCCATTTTTCTTTGGATTTTTAACTTCTCATTTTTTATCAGGCAGTGTAAACTGTAACGCAATCAAATATAATTATGTATATTTTTCATTTTATTGTAATTATTTCAAATTGAAAAATCCTTATTCCAAAAGGTATACAGTTAATTTTTTTTTAACTCAAGGCATAGGGTTTGTATAGTTATTTTTTCACCCCATGTTAACTTTTTCTATTAAAAATTTTGGCCAAAACTTGGCAGGTGCATTGTTTAGGAACTTCAATTCGCATTGAAAGGTTTATTTCCCGGTAATCCCGTATCATTTACGGGTAAAATTATTTTGTGTGTTTTTATACCGTGCGAGCAAAAATTATTTGCATCAAAAGAGGGCTTGGATTAAAAAACGTGGGACTTGGTTTAGATCACAATAATATGGGGACGATATATCTAACCAAATCTAGGTTCAAATTTTGTCAAATTCATATTATGACATGATATGCCAAACTAATGAGTAATAAAATAAGTAGACAAATACAAATTTATTTTTGTTGTTTACAAAATTAACAAAGTAAGAATATACAGAAAGAAAAAGAAAAAGAATTACATAAATTGCTGAAATTGGCCACCGCCATGCTTCAAGCATGAATTCACAGGTCTCTTCATATTTTCGAAAGTGTTGACTAACATCTCTGGAGAAATCTTACCACATTTCTTGGAATACTTGCACTTCATAAGGAAATACATTTAGCTGCTTTTTAAGAATAGTCCTGTATGTTCCATAAGATCTTCCCACTTCTTGGGACAGGCGTCTTTTACAATTTGTTGGCGTATTTTGCATTATTTCACGAACGTTTGCAACAAGTTCTTCTGTTCTTACAGATGGTCTTCCTGCTCCTTTTTTGTGTTGTATAGAACCTATTTCCCTAAACACAGCCCCGGTTCTTTTCAGGCAATGATAAAAATCCCCAGCAATAAAAGCAACGCTAAGAAAATGTTCGTGAAACTCGTCCATGGCCAAACCCGGATTGTATTGCCACTCAACATTTACTCTAACCCCGTCTCGAAAATACGCTTCAACCATGAATGTTTTGTGCTGTTCCGTAAAGCCCATTGTGTGAATTGTTCAAGAAATTGGAAAAATTAGCGATGAATCAAATTACTTGTAACGACTGTCAATGATGAGGGAATAACTAATTGATTGTTAATTCAGGTAGTTACTGACACCCAACAGGTATTAAGCTCTACGGCTAAGCATTACGCCCTTAGATGCAAGGCCCTCTTTGATGCAAATAATTTTTGCTCGCACGGTATATTAGGTTATTTTAATGACAATTTTTTTTTTAACAAAAGGTCGCCCGCGCTTTGTCTCTTTAGCGGCAACTTAAGCGCGACTAGTAAACTATTTAAACATAAACAACCTTTATAAACATTTTTGGAATACAGGCCATATCCTAAATAAATTTGCTATCAATTATTCTAGAAAAAGTAATTTTGTTATGCCTCGTGTAGCCAGTTGCTAATAAATTTAAACAATACATGGAACTCAACCGAGTATACATATACCTGACATACAGAGGTTAAAAAAGTTGCGTGTTGTTAAAAAAAGAAGACATTTTCTACATATCTGTTAGCTTCAGCGATAAAAGTAAGTCATTAAGGATTTAAATAACCTTTGTTGCAAATTTGATCTTTTAGTTCGAGTAAAACAAAAATTAAAATGAGGTGAAGAAATGACCATGCAAATCCCTCTTTGCCCTGCACCACTGCTACAGTCAACAGTCAGTAGCATGAACGCAGATAACAAGTCTGTTACGTTTTTGGGACAACTCTGCATTCAATATTACAATCAAGTGCTAATTATATTCCACCAGAGAAAACGAGCATCGACTATTTGTTTTCGATGCTTTCTTGTTCCTGTCTTTCTCCTCTCTTACCCCTCCCCATCTCCCGCTGAAGAGCTTTAAGCTGTGCAAAAGCTTATCCTATCGACTGATAAAAACCCGATTGTTACGACTGCGATAAAGTTTATTTCGAATTCAGTTTCAAATCCGCCGTTTTTTTTTTAAATATGCCTTGAAACATCTAAATATCAGCTATATTTTCAGTTTAGGTATGCAGGAAAAAAAAAGAATTAACTTCTCATAGAATAGGCTAGATTCAAGATTGTTTACGTTTTAATGGAATCAAAGATTCCAGGGTTCACAATAATTTGTCTGGTTAGCTGTGGTTCACGTATGGTCCACATATTAAACTCATACAATTAATAAAATACAAGTATAGTTCAGATAAATTACAAATGTTAATAAAATACTATGAGTAGAACAAGTTTTTGTTTATTTCAATACCAATACCGGCCATTTACCGTAGCAACAAAAACAAGCGTAGTAATCGAATAAACACTTTTTTTTCTGTGAGTAATCGTAGTGTTTGTTTTTGCGATGTAGTGGTTAGTCGTCGGAATATTCGTATTTGTACGTATACTGTGACGTTTTGTATTTTTGTGAGTGTCAGATTTGTGGAAAATTAGATTCCTTTAATTCGAAATTATATTTGCCCATCTCTCTCTTCTGTCTTTATTTTTACATGTACGAATGTTTGATGCAAACAAACAGGCTCTTCATGAATGAATGGCTTAGTGCTTAGTCTATTCTACAGGGTGTTATTTAAGTATGTGGCCAAACTCCAAGGGGTGCTTCTTTAAGTGATTTGAAGAAGAAAACATGGGTCCGAAAATGCACAGTTTTTACGATACGGGGTGTCAAACTTTTAAAAAAAAATCGGATGTTCGTAAATATCTCAATACTCTTTTATTCGATTTTGTTGAAATTTGGCAACTGTTGTAATAGCAAGAGGATAATTTAGCCTCAATTAGATTAAAATTATTAAGTCCAGTGGCGTCCCGGAAGACAGTCCAACTAATATTTTTGACAAAAAAATTGCGCGCCACTGACTTTTTTTAAAATTATGTATTTTTTTCATATTAAGCAACTACAAATACAACTATTTGATCTCCTGAGTTTTTTTATATCTTGCTTTGTTTTCGAGGAAAAAAATAAAAACCACTTTATTGCATGTCTTCTGGACAATAAGAGTAAAAAATTTAAACTACTTACCAAACTATTAAGCAATTAAAATTACACGAAAGTCCTCTTTTGAATTTTTTCGCACAGATTAAAACTGTTTTCGATAAAAGAAATTAACATAAAATAATCGCATACCGTAATAATTTATTACTGCAAAATTTTAAAAGTAACAACTAACTCTTGTTGTCCCGGGGACATGCACCAAAAAGGTTTTTATTTTTTTTCTCGAAAACAAAGCAAGATATGAAAAAAACTCAGGAGATAAAATAGTTGTATTTGTAGTTGCTTAATTCGAAAAAAATACATAATTTAACCCATGTTTATATAAACTTTTCTTCTTAAAATCACTTAAAGAAGCACCCCTTGGAGTTTGGCCACATACTTAAATAACACCCTGTATAAGAAGTCTATGATAAACTATAACAACAATCGAAATACCTTAATAGTTCTCATGATGATTGATTAGACTTGCGTATACTACTTTAATTGATTTTTTTATTTAAAATTAAAAACATATACTTATTTTCTTTAATCAAAAACACGTTCCCCGTGTATCTAAAGCAAATTTTCCTTCCTACTTTCTTTAATCAAGGCATTCAAGACGCTCTTCATACAATAATCATTTAATTAACCTATACACAGCGTTTCATTTTTGCCGCTAAACAAAACAAGCATATTGGAGGCAAGCGATCCGGGGTGGCCATTTATAATTCATAACAAACAAATGAATGGGCCCAGACCTCCTTAGATCGTTTCGTGTAGCCTTAGGCGACGTCCTGACTCCTTAACTTCATCCTTTACTTTGAGCTTATTAGACCCTTAGTTAATCAATAGGAGAGCTTTTACAATATAGCTTAAGATGAAATTTACTGGGTTAACCTTAGCACTATTAAGTATATACAGGATGTTTTATTAAGGGCCACCGGCTGGCTGGCCACCGGCCATATCTCGGAAACTACTAAACATAGAAACTTGGGAAAAAAAATTATGATTAAAGTGGTTATAGGAAAATTCTGGAAATTACTTTTAAGTTCCTCATTTCGCCACAAGGGGGCACAATTGAAAATAATTTTTTTTAATTTTAAATTTCTCCGAAAATTCCCATATTAAGGTATAACTCTGATTACATCATTGGAAAGCAGCCATTTTGGTTTAAGGCTCGTTGGCGTACCAACCTTGATAAGAGTGGGGGAAGCCATTGAATGTGTAAACATTAAAATCGCTGTAACTTCTAAACGACTTATCCGATTTTACTAAATTTAAGCTTGTTTGGAAGGGAAATGTAAGTATCTTCAATCGCCGTGTCCAACAGTACACGATAGTGTTTAATAAAATTGCTAGAGGACGCAATTTGTAATAATAACAGTTTTTACGATTTTATCCCGAAAATTCAAATCATACGGTATAACTATGACATCATAATCAAAAAGTAGATGAAATTTGCAAGATGTGAAGACCGCAGTACGATATCTTTGTTTGTTTCAGAGTTATTGCCAAAACAATAATTTTTAATACATTGCGCCCTCTAGCGATTTTATTAGAAACTATCGTGTACCATTAGATACGACAATTGAAGGTTCTTCCAAACAAGCTTAAATTTAGTAAAATCGGATTAGTCGTTTAGAAGTTACAGCGATTTTAATGTTTACACTTTCAATAGCTTCTCCCACTCTTATTAAGTGAAAGTGTAAACATTAAAATCGCTGTAACTTCTAAACGACTTAACCGATTTTACTAAATTTAAGCTTGTTTGGAAGAGAAAGGTAAGTAACTTTAATAGTCGTATCCAATGGTACAAGATAGTTTCTAATAAAATTGCTAGAGGGCGCAATTAAAAATTATTGTTTTGGCAATAACTCTGAAACGAACAAAGATATCGAACTGCGGTCTTCACATATTTTCTTGCAAATTTCATCTACTTTCCGATTATGATGTCGTAGTTATACAGTATGATTTGAATTTTCGGGATAAAATCGAAAAACTGTTATTATTACAAATTGCGCTCTCTAGCAATTTTATTAAACACTATCGTGTACTGTTGGATACGGCGATTGAAAATACTCCTTTCCCTTCCAAACAAGCTTAAATTTAGTAAAATCGGATAAGTCGTTTAGAAGTTAGAGCAATTTTAATGTTTACATATTCAATAGCTTCCCCCACTCTTATCAAGGTCGGTACGCCAACGAGCCTTAAACCAAAATGATGCAGAATTGTCTAAGCTTTTCGATGATGTAATCAGATTTATACCTAATATGAGAATTTTCGGAGAAATTTAGAATTTAAAAAAAAAATTTTAATTGTGCCCCTTTGGACGCTTTAATTATAATTTTTTTTTTTCAAGTTACTATGCCTAGTCGTTTTCGAGATATGGCCGGTGGCCACCCTTAATGAACACCCTGTATATATATATTTTTAATAAGACTTGTAAAGAAAGATTTGGCTCTGCAAACACCCCTGTTGTTAACCTGTTAAGTCAGAGGGATCAATTTAAATGCGCCTAATATTAAGCAATGCGAATTTTCCCTGATGGGGAGTTTATTTATTAGTTCTTGGAGTGCTTGACAAATCAAAATGATTTACAAGCGAACGCCAAACAAAACAAGCTAAAATTTGATAGTGTCACTCATAGTGGGGGGTGCAAAACAACCAATTTAGCAAGTTTCGGTAATTGCTTAATAAATTAGTTAACTTTCGACTAGACGTCTTATTATTGTGTCACAGAAATATGCTTATAGATTTGTAGTTTGTATGAATTAATTAGAAAAATTACTACACTGAGAAACACACCTTCCATTCCTTATAAGAATTCACATACTCAGTGGCGTAGCGCTACTACCGCGAACCCCCGCAGTTGCGGGGGGGCCCGAAGGCTCCGAGGCCCGAAAGAGCTTATTGCTATGGCCCCGAAGGGGCCGAAGTCCTGGGCGAGGGGGCCTAACACAATTTTCACGGGGGGCCCATAATTTGTCGCTACGCCACTGCACATACTCTTTATACAACTGTTTAATACTATAATATGCGACAGCAACGCGCTTGCCTACCGTAAGACAACGAAAATTGCAAGACCGTTGCGTAGTGATAATATCACGGTAATTTAGCCAATAGCAATTTGGAGTTAATGCTACCATAGGATGGTTTAAAGCAATTATTGCTCTGAATACTAACAGAAATGATCAAGTTCTATTGGGGGTGTAATCTGGTTTTATATACCTACGCTATTAGTTCAGACTGGCAGTTGTAATGGACCTTGACATTAATCATAATAATATTTGCTTGCTACGGTTAATAAAGCATATAAGTACTTACACTAAAAATCAGTACTGTAGTTCTCAAAAATTTAAATAGCCTTTAGAGTGTTATTGTTCTTGTCGTTTAACATTGCATATGATTGTCTAATATGCAACATAGTTTACTAAGATCGTAAAATTCATCCATAGATAATATAGTCCAACACTAATGATGGGGTGTGCGAAATAAGAATCTTCTATTGCTTTATCTGGCATGCAAAGTTTTAAAAAACTTATACACAAAGTCAAAATAAATTAATTGAAACAGGTATTGGTACGATCAGGATAATTCAAATTCAGTCAGGACAGCTAAAAACTCCGAACAACGATGTGACCTGCGCAACAAATACGTTAAAACTAATACTACGATGCGCTGAGATTACCGATCGCTACGAACCCCCACCAATGTACTGTTGGATTATAGGTTCTAACGGATACAATTCGTTTTTGGGGACGTTGTTCTGCTTTCTTAATTGTAGAGAAAGCGCTTTACTGAGAACAAAATGCGTCGCATTGAGAAGATACAATTTATTTCTTAACAAAATTGCTGTATTAAAAGTAGTTTATTATTCAATAAGACTGTGCTGCTAATGGAACTGATTACTACCAATAAAAACACTGTTCTAGGAAATCTGGAATTGATTTAACACGAAAGCGGGTTTAATACACTAGTAATTTATTTAATATGGGTTAATAAAAATCAATCAATACAAACTATGTCTTAGCAAACCTGTTGTATTGGATCATTTTCCTCAGTGTAAACCATTTTTGATTTAATACTTTTCAAATTTATTTATAAAAACGTTTTCAACACTTTTGTAAAAGCATCTTTATATTATTAGGCTTCGAGTTTTCAGATCTTATAGGTACGTATTATTGTTAGCCAAAGCGCAAAGGAAACAAGAAAACTTTGAAACCAAAAAAAAATAAGCGTTTGTTGCACAGAGTAATATAAGGAGCGATTGCTCTAAGGAAATATAGGTCTACGCCCTCGCCTTATTATTGAATGACACTTAATTGTATAACGAAATAATAAAATAACCAATAAGAACATTCTTACCGAAAAATGTCCAAAAAAACATTTTTGATAGGAAAAAATGATCCTGCAATATATAAAGCTCCCAAACAATATATCTTTAGAGTTTTTATCTCTGAAAAGTGTCGTGTATTATAGGTAAAGAAAAATGTGAAAACATTTGAGAGGTGTACATTATAGCGTCGTATAGTATTAGCATAAAATAACATTGCGCTCACTAGTTAGTTATTCAAATCACGGGGGCAATATTTTTAAAAGAAAAGCTACCGTTATTTTTCAGTAGAAAAAACGTCATAATCATACTATCATCCCCTAATTTAGGCCTCTTTTTCCCCTTCGCGCCCAGATAGCGGTTTATGTGAAGGCAAACGACAACCTACATTTTTGCAGACATTCACCAAAAGGTATCTTTACATAGGCGCACCAAAATACACAACATTGAAAATATGTATAAATAAATATGTCTTTGTTGATTTTATATTAGCAAAATTTTCTGAAAATGTTTTATAAAACTATAATTATAATAAAACTAATACTTCGACAAGCATCAAATATCCTCTGGCGCAATTCTTCCAGAGAAACCAGCTGGGTTTTTCAAACTAGTGATTTAATACAGATAACTCCATAAAATAAAGTCAATAGGAAAAAGATCATGTGATCTTGGCGGCCACTCAATTGTACCTCTTCTATCAATCCACCGGTTTGAATAATTTTGGTTCAACCATTCTCTCGCCACAGTAGGTGGGGGTGCACCATCTTGCTGGAAGTGCAGAAGTTCTTTGATCAAATTTAGATTGCCTTGTAGGTGTTTTCGGTCTCCAAGTTTATGAGCACTCGAGAGTTCTATAGTTTGGTTGATCATTTCAGCATAAACTTGGCCGGATAAATTTCCTTCAACTAAAGAAGGACCTATGACATTGTCTTTCAGCATTCCCGCCCAAACATTGATTTTTTGCGGATATATAGTGTGCCCCTCTGTAAAAAGATGTGTATTAACGTCACTCCAACAACAACAGTTCTGTTTATTCCCAAATTAGGAAAAAAAATACTCATCACTGAAGCAATGTTTTTTTTTATAAACTCGGGTGTTGCCGTGATTCGTGATGTCATGGTTTCACAAAACTGAATTCTTCCGTCCGATTTATCAGAATTTCTAAAAACTTGCCCAGTAACCTCAATCAGCATATCCTCGTCCAAAATTCTAGGTTAGTTGTCTTTTTTTATATACAACAGATCCAGTTTCTTAAAATTTTGAAACCAAAACTCTTATGTAGACGTGGTTGACGTTTTTGTCATTAATAAAAAGTACGTTAAATTTTAAATAACACAAAAGATGTAAATGCTTTTGAAGGTTTTCCAAAAATGAAGGTAGTGTTTCAGGGGTGGGTGAGGGTGGACCGAAAAATACCTCAGTTTTATTAAGCCGCGTTTTTGTAGAAACGTTATGTTTGTTTTTTTGATATGTTGTTTAGTGTAGATGTGTAAAAAATATAGCCAATGTAAGTCACCCTGTACAGGCACAGTCACATGTACATTAACAAGTAAGTACGTGAAATATTTTTTTTGTAGAGTCCAGATTGCACCCTCAAAAAATTGGTGTCTGGTTAGCTGTTTTCCGAAGAAGAATTGTTGGTACTATTTTTTTCCTTGACACAGTTACAGCACAGCGGTATAGATGTGATACTTGTGGAGCAATTACTTGACGACGAACTACGTTTTGGATATTTTCAACAGGACGGTGCAACCGCCCATACAGCCGCCGAAACTATTAACACGTACGCAATTTTTTCGACGACAGATTGATCAGTTTTCGATCAGACATTGAATTCCCACCTAGATCACCTTGTTTAACGGTTATGGATTACTTCGTTTTTCCTCATTTAAAGAACACTATTTTTAAAACACCAGTTGCAAATTTAGAACAATTACAAGAAAGGATTATCCAAGTATGTGGTAACATTTCTCCAGAGATGCTGGTCAACACTTTCAAAAATATGAAGAGACGTGTGAATTTATGGTGGCCAATTTCAGCACTTTATGTAATTATTTTTTTTTTCTTTCTGTATATTCTTACTTTGTTAATTTTGTATTTGTCTACTTATTTTACTACTCATTAGTTTGGTATATCATGTCATAATGACAAAATTTTAACCTAGATTTGGTTAGATATATCGTCCCCATATCATTGTGATCTAAACCAAGCCCCAGGTTTTTTAATACAAGCCCTCTTTGATGCAAATAATTTTTGCTCGCACGGTATAAGTATTCATAGCAAAGCTAGTGGCCGATTTTTTTAATTCAACGTCTATTTTCTTTATTTTAGTTAACATTTATCAATTTTGAGATAATTAGTGGTGTGGTTAATTAAATTTAAGTTCCACTCGATGCGAAAGCACAATCAGCCTTTTTCCTAATCAGCTTATTGGTCGTTTCTTATATTTCTCCTTGAACGAAGAATTCCTTAATAGAAATTTTAATGAAATTTCAAAAAAATAAAATAAAAAAGATCTAACCCAATTCTGTTACATTTTAAATATTTGTTTAAGTTTTATTTAAAAATAAAAGCATTAATTACTATCAATTTTATCCTCCAATGTGGTAAATTTGCTCGCTCGTTAAAAAACGCCCTTTTAGCAGCTTCAGTATTTTCCGATAAATTAACTTGTTCTATGCTTACAATCTGTACCTACATACAGGGTGCGTTTTTAACATCTAATTTCATTTTAAATTACGTAAAATATCATAAATGTGTTGCTGACTCAGTAGAGTTTCTGCAGTAATGTTTCATGTAGTGGAAATTACGAGCCAACTTTGATTGTGTGGATCCTCAGCTTTGCGTTCAGTTATATTATGGACATAAACGTTAGATTTTACTTTTTCTGTTTCTACAATTTGTATTAAATAGACTACTTCTTTGTTTTATTATATTGATTGTTTAAACATCGTGCTTTTTAAATACTTCTAAAAATTGCAAGAAATAATAAACATAAAAGATCTCATATAGTATCAAATAAAATCAATGACGTTTGAAACTCTAGGTATTCCACTTCATTTCCATTGTAGCTCAAGTCCAGATATATAAAATATCGGTAGAGATCCCAATCGTCAAATTTCTTAAATTATCTCATATTTTAATTATTGTTCTCCACTGTCTCTCACATTGTCCACAATCGGTAAATCACACCATGTTAAGTAAAACCACAACAACCTGGCAACGAACAAGGAGAAAAAAATTGAACAAAGATCAATTTGGCATTTGCTTCTTATCCAGTTAAGCACGAAAATATTTAAATAAATCGATAACACTATAGGGATGCTAATATTGCTAATCATTAATACTCCTAAAACATCTGATAATTTTTGTTAGGGGAAAAAATCAAAATGTTAATTTTGTCTAAATCACGAAAAGCCTATTATAAACTTTTGGGTTGATGATCCTTAGTCATGGATTGGCAGGGGAACAATTTTTTTATTGGGGTAGGTCGAGCAATGGTGATTTATGATCTTAGGTCTGGTTTATGAAAGATTGAGAGTTATTTCTGGATTTCCAGAACGATTTTAGTTAATGTCTCTTTTTGATTTGTGTGTGAATATCACTGTGGGATTAGAATAAGAAGAAATAGCCGGAAGGCTATTATTATGGAGGTTGGACTGGGTCAAGTTCTGATCGGTAAACAAAAGGCTTTTTGCATCAGTCCCAAATGGCATTAGATGGATAATGGATATTTATATTCTATGGTTATACCTGCGATATTATGTAAGATTAGTTATATTAAATGAAGTTTGTAACCGGTTAAATACACCAACCCTCTCTCTTTCTCTTTTAGAAACAATGGACGAATTCTTCCATTATATTTAATGAATGTTCAATCATCTATATATAGTCAAATATCCATTAGTTGGATATTAAATACAGGGTGTTTCATTAACGGTATTGTCACCGGTCATATCTCGGTAACTACTAAGCATAGAAACTTTTTTAAGTTCCGCATTTCGCCGCAAGGGGACACAAATAAAAATTAATTTTTAAAATTCTAAATTTTTCCGAAAATTACCATATTAAGGTATACCTCTGGTTACGTCATTAAAAAGTTTAGACAATTCTGCACCCCTTTGGTTTAAGGCTTATTGGCGTACCGACCTTGATAAGAGTGGGGGAAGCTATTGAAAGTGTAATCATTTAAATCATTGTAACTTCCAAACGACTTATCCGATTTTATTAAATTTAATGTGGTTTGGAAGATAAAGGTCAGTACTTTTAATTATCGTATCGACTGGTACATAATAGTTTTTAATAAAATTGATAGAGGGCGCAATTTGTAATAATAACAGTTTTTTTGATTTTATCCCGAAAATTCAAATCATACGGTATGACTATGACATTATAATCTGAAAGTAGATAACATTTGCAAGAAAAAATAATGTACCTAAATACCGCAGTTCGATATCTTTGTTCGTTTCAGAGTTATTGCCAAAACAATAATTTTTAACTCTCCCTTAATATGGGAATTTTCGGAGAAATTCATAATTTTAAAATATTATTTTTAATTGTACCTACTTAAAAATAATTTCCAGAATTTTGCAATGGTCACTTTAATCATAATTTTGTTCCCTAAGTTTCTATGCTTAGTAGTTTCCGAGATAAGGCCGGTGGTCACCCTTAATGAAACACCCTGTATAAGTATATTAATCAGGTAATGTCAACCTTTTAGAAAAAAAAATAATGAACGTCCCTTATCCACAGATGACCTAGGTACCTACTTTGAGTGGTAGTGGGCAATGGGCATGTATAGGTATGAATTTTTATTCATGCTTATGTCCAAGTAAAAAATATTTTTGTTTGAAACTGCCTTATTCGTAATGAAGCCACCCAACTATAGGTAGTTACGACTTACGAGCCGGAATGCAAGTCGACAGTAAGTAGATACCAAGATACCTGTCCTTTTAGTAATTATAATTGTGATATTTGTATAATTTGTAAGTAGTGTTCGCGAAAACAGAAAATGTAAGTTTAATTGTTTCGGTGTTTCGTCGCGAAGGAAGAAACATATGGCGTCGCAGGATTTTCGGTAACGTGGCAAAGAAATAAATCAGATGGCTGCATGGCGGTGAGGACCGAGTACAAAGGTTGTTTTATTTGTTTCTTGAACGCTGGCAGGATGGAGCGGTTGTGCATTGGCTTGACCGCGACCAGGCAGCAGGAATAAGGGCAGGTCCGCCCGCGCGGCGCAAGATCCGCAGCATCTCAAGACTTTTATTTTGTTGTTTTGTAGACAAGAAATAGAATAAAATGTGTTGTGTTGTTGCGTGGGCTGGCCCGCGAACGTTCGGATTCGCGGCTGGGCGGCGCACATCGAGCCAACCAGGTGGCGACTGCGCGATCTTTCGACACGCCTCTGGGCCTTCAGCAACGGTCAAGAGCGATATTGCCTTGGATGGACCTTTCTTCAAGGTGCATGTGTCCACTCTTGCATCTGGCATAGCAACTTACACCGCTAGAACGGTCAAAATCGCACAATAATACAGCTATAAACACACATAAATATACCTAATCTATAATATCATAAACATAAACCAATATAATTTATTCAAAAAATATCCACTTTTCTTGGATATGTAAATAAAATATGCACTCATGGGGATTATAACATAGGTACACATTCGTTTGTAATATAGGTAGGTACCTACTTATGTTAAAAAATTCGCTTATGAATATTTGAGTAAAATAAATATTTACTACCAACAGCTAAGTATAGGTACCCTATGAGTATCGCAGGAATATGTATAGAATATCCACTTTTAGCTTCATCAATACATTGTATATCAGGAACTACAAATCTAGGTGCATAGGTACCTATACATATCATATAGAATATATCTATAAATTTACATTGTACCTACCTACATATAGGTACTTACCTCATACTTTGACAACAACAGTAAGTTTTATGTATAACACATTTTATTTAAATTTCAAAATACTAGAAGTTCTATTAGGTACCTAGGTGCAATAGGTACGCATATTATATTTTAAGATTTTTGGGGTAAATAAAGATGTTAATTATCTTATTACTTTTTAAAGTAGTTATGGCTGTTATAGAACCTACTATTATCACAACCGTGAGGTTTATGACATACATTTTATAATAATTTTATTATTTATACCCTTTATGTTATGGCAAGGTAGGTATAAGAGATCCATTGTTTTGGAAGATACTTTTTTCTATTCGCATCACTACAATAAAGTATTTGAGAACGAAAAAAAACAAAAAGTCTTCCGCCACAAGTCTATAAGACTAAAAATTGTTTTTTTTCACCAGTCGCGACTTGTTTCGAACGTATAGAAATGCTCATCATCAGGACATAGAAAAAGGTTTTGCTGATGGTGTTAGCAGAAGAGAAAATGGTAATGTGACCAATTTTAATGGTGCATTTATGAAAGATAAAATGGTGTATTGATATAACATAATATGAGTGATATAATTTCTTTTCTTATAAACTTGTAGAGAAGGACTTTGTGTTTTTGTTTCGGTCCCTTACCAACTTTCAACTTCATTTTGAGCATGCCTATCTGTTATAAAAAAAAACTGTGTATTTCAGTTACCCATTATTTACTGGATTAACTTGGATATTAAGTATATATATTATAATATTCGTGTTTGTTAACGTAACATGCAGATCGCTGGAGACACATATTAAGTATATGAAATAATTAAATTAGATGGGCGTTCGGTTATCGTCTACCACATCTTAGATCACACAGTTACATTATTATAACAAATATATACAAATATTATTGCCTACACAACCGTGAGGTATATGACACACATATTGTCCTTTAAAATTTTGTCTGTTTTATTAATTTTTTTCTATACACACATAGATTATACCTAAAAATAACTTATTGTAGGTACTTACCCTTTAGTTTACTCTAGAAAATGGACTAAAATTTTTGTATAAGTAATCATCATTAGCCTTTGAAATCAGTGATTATTAATGAATCCGTATGAGATAAAGGCAAATTTAAAAGAGACTAATAATATTATATGAAAAAATATGTTGATTAGGTATACTACTATATCTATATTATTTTATTTTCTTATTTCTATGAGTTTTAAAGAAAAGCTCCAATTTAAAAACAACCCCTTACCTTGGGTGGCTCGCAATTTGAACATGCACAAAAATGTTTGAAAACGTACATAAGATAAGGTACATTAGACTACAAAACATAGCCTGAAGAAAACAACAAGCAACTAAGCAAATCAAAATCTCTGACTTCATATTTGTAAAAAAAATATATTTAATTGCTTTCTTTACTAATAAAACTGTTTCCTCTGATATGGATATCTTTATAAAATAATAGTTGGATGATAATAATAACAGTAAAATTAATCTATTTTTTAGTATTCCATTAATTTATGTTTTAAATTTAAGTTGGAATTACCTTGAAGTAAAGACAATAAATTATCAGTTTCCACAATTAATTCGATGATACAATTGAAATAAAGAGTAATAAATGCTTAGCTTTGACTGTAGGTAAAATCTTATAAAGAATAAAAAATAAGATAAATTTATTTTTAAAATGAAATATAATTTTCAACCATTAAATGATAGAAAGTTTTTACGGTTTGGTTCGCAATGTTTAAAACCTAGATTTGGCATCATGGATTATTGGCATATTTCCCAATAGGTACCTACTACATAAATCAACATCCGTTTTAAGAGTCATCTCTCGAGTACCAGTCGAAGACAATAAAAAAACTTCATTGGATCATTGTAAATTATAACGGCTTTTGAATCCTGCAGATGTAGTATTGCGATCCAAAGATGACATCGGGGTTTGTATGTTACTCTTTGGATAAAACGAAACGAAATCAAAAAATCGAGATCAAAAAATTAAATAGCGAGTAATTTATTACTTTAGCTCTAGCTCTTAAACAAAAATATTTTTCGACAAGACTGTAGCTGATGTATAATAAATGTTCTTTGGCAATAGTAGGTATTATAGATGGTACCTATTATTAATTTTTAATAAGCTACTTGGTTACCTATACAGTGTGACCAGTAAAGTCCGCATCATATGGGATTTTTTTTTATTAATAACTTTATTCGAAATTTGACTTTGGCGTCAAGTTCTGCTTCGATCGAGATGAAAATTAAGCAAAAAAATAATAGTTACGTGATTCGCATTATCTGTAAAATTTTAATTTTTTCCAGAAAATAATTCAAAAGTGGGGTTATTTCTAAAAGTATCGAAAAAAGTTATTAAAAAAAGTTTTTCTAAATGCAGTTTCTAGCCCACAAGTAACATGAAAAATTTCAGCTGCATAAGATAATTGATTTTTTACCCATATTTTGTAAATTGCACCATATTTGCAAAATAAGACTCAACGCAACCTACATAAAACTTCTTAGTTTTGACAATGCTTTACTTCAGTAGTATTTTTGGAAACGTAGTTTGTGTCTAAAAGTAATACACCTTAATATTAGGACAAAAAAGAAGAACACAGTGTCATCAGTAAAGTGTTCATTAAGTGGAAAATAAATTTTAGCAGTGGGTAAAAATCAAAATAATCTTATGCAGCTGAAATTTTACATGTGGGCTAGAGACTGCATTTAAAAAAACTTTTTTTTAATAACTTTTTTCGATATTTTCAAAAATAATCCCACTTTTGAATTATTTTTTGGAAAAACTTAAAATTTGACAGATAATGCGAATCACGTGACTACTATTTTTTTTGCTTAAGTTTCATCTCCATCGAAGCAGAACTTGATGCCAAAGTCAAATTTCGAATAAAGCTATTAATAAAAAAAAATTCAATATGATGCGGACTTTACTAGTCACACTGTATATTATGTAGGTATGCTTGCGAGATACTTTTGGTGAGACCTGTATATAAAGTTATTAAAGGTATAACATTTTTAATAAAAAACATGGAAACCTATTTTGCGTCAATTGCGAAAAATGTAAATACATATTATCGAAACAGGTTTATTCCATATTTTAGTAGCCGTAATGCCTAATATACGTGTAGGTACAATATTTTCGATTTCGTCCAGTACTTTTTAGCGACGATCTGACGGAAATGGAAAATAATTTTTTTATGATTTGGTGAACCTAAAATATCATGTCAAGATCTAATAAGATCTCGTAAAGTATTTTTTCGCAATTATACAGTGTGACCAGTAAAGTCCGCATCATATGGGCATTCTTTTTATTAATAGCTTTATTCGAAATTTGACTTTGGCATCAAGTTCTGCTTCGATCAAGATGAAAATTAAGCAAAAAAATTTTATTCACGTGATTCGCATTATCTGTCAAATTTTAATTTTTTCCAAAAAATAATTCAGATGTGGGGTTATTTCTGAAAATATCGAAAAAAGTTATTAGAAAAAGTTTTTTAAATGTAGTTTCTAGCCTACATGCAAAATTTTAGCTGCATAAGATAATTTTGATTTTTTACCCACCACTAAAATTTATTTTCCACCTAATGAACACTTTACTGATGACACTGTGTTCTTTTTTGTCTTAATAATAAGATGTATTACTTTCAGACACAAACTACGTTCTCAAAAATACTTATTTTATGAAGCTACCGTATACAGGGTCAAAAACAAATAAACTTTGCATCACATGCGACCAAATGTTAATAGCCTAATTTTGATTTTGTAGAAAAACACACATTTAATATGGTGCTACTTCAAAGAAAATGTATCTGAAATAAGGCCTTGTCAAAACTAAGAAGTTTTATGTAGGTTGCGTTGAGTCTTTTTGCAAAAGTGGTGCAATTTATAAAATATGGGTGAAAAATCAAAAGTATTTTATGCAGCTGAAATTTTGCATATGCAATTAAAAAAATTTTTTCTAATAACTTTTTTCGATACTTTCAGAAATAACTCTACTGCTGAATTATTTTTTGGAAAAAAACGTGACTACTATTTTTTTGCTTAATTTTCATCTCGGTCGAAGCAGAACTTGATGCCAAAGTCAAATTTCGAATAAAGCTATTAATAAAAAAACCCATATAATGCGGACTTTACTGGTCTCACTGTAGAAGAGCTCCGGTCACATAAAAAAATAATAGGTTTGTGTCATTTTGCCTGTTGAGTTCTTCTGTTTGCTAGAGCTGTATACATATAGGTAAAACAATATTTAGGTGTGCAGACTGCATAAATACCTATAAACATCAGGATATATATGGTCCACTTACCCTCACTCTTTTTCTAGGGAAAATTAGAAAGTTGTTAAGTTCATCACAAACATGATCATAGATTATTCTAGATTTCCATTTAACGAACGGCTTCATAATAAAAATGAATTTTTATTTCACTCTAAGTTTATTTATTTTTTTTGAACAATAATTTTTGTACGAGTTACCGATTTCTTATAAATGTCGTGCCCAGTGAAACGATAAACGACATCTATTTATTAGTTCAACGGATGCGAATTATTGCAATTATCAATAAAATAATGATTTGTTTATCGAATTTGTTTAGATTTAATTTGTTTTATTGTTTAGCTGAGAATTCTCCTGGCATTTCTTTTTCGATATAACGGAATGTACGAACTCATAAACTATTAGTATTGTGTTTGTTTTTCCAAACTAAACAAATCGGTTTATTGCTAAAATGTGTTAATTTAGTTGAGCAACGCTGCTTCAAAAAATATACGAGTTTATGCGTAAGTACACAAAAATTATATTCTAAAAATATTTGCTTTTTCAGACAAGACAAGGCTTTTAAATATATATTTCTTGGTCTTGCCTGGTTAATTATTTTTAAGTACCTACCTACTAACAGTAATTTACTAACTTTCTCTTAATCATACTTACCACAGACGCAGCAGCATTCTTTGGACACGGGGAAAGTCTAGAATTATCTAGTGTCCAACAAAAGATAAAGTTATATACATTCTTAATGATACATATGTCATATGTAAGTACCTACATACGATTATACACAAGGGGAAAATATCAAGACAAGGTATATACACTATACAGTGTGACCAGTAAAGTCCGCATCATATGAGATTTTTTCTTATTAATAACTTTATTCGAAATTTTACTTTAGCATCAAGTTCTGCTTCGATCGAGATGAAAATTAAGCAAAAAAATAGTAGTCACGTCTGTCAAATTTTAATTTTTTCCATAAAATATTTTAAAATTTATTTCTGAAAGTATCGAAAAAAGTTTTTTTAGATGCAGTTTCTAGCCTACATGCAAAATTTTAGCTGCATAAGATAATTTTGATTTTTTAACCATATTTTGTAAATTGCACCACTTTTGCAAAATAAGACTCAACGCAACCTACATAAAACTTCTTAGTTTTGACAATGCTTTATTTCAGATACATTTTCTTTAAAGTAGCGCTATATTAAATGTGTGTTTTTCTACAAAATCAAAATTGGGCTATTAAAATTTGGTCGCATGTGATGCAAAGTTTATTTGTTTTTGACCCTGTATAAGGTAGCTGCATAAAGTAAGTATTTTTGAAAACGTAGTTTGTGTCTGAAAGTAATACACCTTATTATTAAGACAGAAAAGAACACAGTGTCATCAGTAAAGTGTTCATTAAGTGGAAAATAAATTTTAGTGGTGGGTAAAAAATAAAAATGATCTTATGCAGCTGAAATTTTGCATGTGGGCTAGAAACTGCATTTAAAAAAACTTTTTTTAATATTTTCAGAAAAAACCCCACTTTTGAATTCTTTTTTTAAAAAAATTAAAATTTGACAGATAATGCGAATCACGTGATTTTTTTGCTTAATTTTCATCTCGATCGAAGCAGAACTTGATGCCAAAATCAAATTTCGAATAAAGCTATTAATAAAAAAAAATTCCATATGATGCGGAATTTACTGGTCACACTGTATATTCATTTGCCTGTTTTACTGAACACCGCGTGCGTAATATTTTATTAAGTGGGATATTGGGTAGTTTGGTACTTACTTATACACAAAATACATCCCTAATATGTTCTATTTCAAACTCTACATTATTCGAAAAATGTAAACCCAGCCGGAAAACGATGTTTAAAAGTTTAAAAAGTTCCGCGTAATAGCAATAAGTTTAAAACAAATTGGTTTTTCTCATTTCAATTTGACACCCTTAGTAGACAGGTGCATAATTGGAGGAGGTACAGGGGGGAACGTCACCCCTCAATTAAGAAGATAAAGAAAAATAATATGTATTATCAGACGCAGAGCGTGGGTTCTTCCTTTCATTTCTTCAGATCCATCCCTTGACGCGTTTATATATACCTAATTGCCCCCACCAACAGTCCACGTACCTCTTAAGCATGAAAGGTATTTTTGGTTTCTTTCACTGCCCCGCATAACATCAACAATAAAATACAATAGGAAAAACCATTATTTTTTATAATTTGCATAAACCAAAAATAGGATTATCTTAATTCTAAATAGACGAGTACTTTAATATAAAATATCGATAAGCTTGCACAGCTCTACCTAATGCGATAATAATATTATGTAGTAAACTTCATTGTCATTTACCGGCTTTTTCAATTAAATTTTATAAATGTCTGATACTTACATGTCAAAACGTAACCGATGATTTTAAGGAAATCGATGAACACGAAAATAAAAGTATGTGTGGTAACCAAAATTTCAATACCCCTTTTAAATCAAAATTTGGCGTTTCCAGTATAGTAAATAATATAACGTCTATTAAATATAAATAATTTACTTATACTAATAATAATTACCTACAATAAAACATTGTTTTAACCACTAGGGGCGCAAGGTGTAAGGTGTAAAAGAAAAGCACACGAAAAATCGAGACAATATTAATAAGGATACTTATACAGGGTTAGTTGAAATAACCAGAACGGCTAATTTTCTTCAAAACTACCATGGCTAAATCAATGAATTTTGGTACAGGTGGATAACTTAAAAAATTTAATTAAAAATTGACAATTGCGGCGGCCAGATTTTTAGTTTTTTCTGTAATTTAATGAATGTTTTTTTTTAAATGTAACACCTTTCTTTTTTTATTGAATTCGACTCCTCCCATCAACATCACCTTTTCCTGATAGTATCAAATTTTTATCTCAAATAGTTCTATGGGAAAAAAGTTAATTAGTTGCAACTCCAATTCTAAAAAAACCCAATCTATTTCCATTTAAAAACATTTCAAATAATGTGAAAACGAAGGTTGGTAGACATAATGTACATAATAGTATCAATAACGATAATAACAACAAACAACTTCTAACAATAAAATAGCTAGTAAAAATTACTTACATATTATCAGTTTCATAATAAAACTACTAACAATAGCATAGCTAGGTGCCTTTGGAGGTTATATGTAAGAATAGCCATTCAGGGCTAAATATCGCCTCCATCTGGCTGCCTTTTAAGGAAATTCATTTTGTTTGAAGTTATTATAAAGAATACTTTAAATGTAAACTTTTGGATCTCCTAAATAAAAGACGACTATTATTATTATTAGTAAAAATTACTTACACATTATAGTACACTACATTAATTTGATTACGAAACCGATAATATGTAAGAAATTTTTACTAGCTATGTTATTGTTAGACGTTGTTTGTTGTTATTATCATTATCGATACTATTAGGTATCTACATTACGTCTACCAACCTTCCTGTTCACATTAATTGAAACGTTTTTAAATGAAAATAGACTGGATTTTTTTAGAATTAGAGTTGTAACTAATTAACTTTTTTCCCATAGAACTATTTGAGATAAAAATTTGATACTATCAGGAAAAGGTGCTGTTGATGGGAGGAATCGAATTCCATAAAAAAGTGTAGCGTTACATTTAAAAAAAAACATTCATTAAATTACAGAGAAAACTAAAAATCTGGCAACTTTTGTCAATTTTTAATTAAATTTTTTAAGTTATCCACCTGTACCAAAATTCATTGCTTTAGCCTTGGTAGTTTTGAAGAAAATTAGCCGTTCCAGTTATTTCAACCAACCCTGTATAAGAAGGTGTTTTTCTTTGGCATCAGCTCTATTGATTATGGACTGAAGTTCTGTCTCTATGTTTAGAAATTTTTCATGGTGAATAGCCCCGAAAAAACGTACAATCATTGTTGTTTACGAAAAATCGGGCGAAAGGGAGAGACCGGCTGTGGATTGCACCGAGTCATCTTGCCTATGCATTTAGGATGTAAACAAACCCATCACTGTAGAGGATCGGGCCCCATCAAAATACCGACTGTTCTGTTCGGGTGTTGTTTTGCCTTTTTCTTGTTTTTCCGTCTAGTCGGATATTTTTACTGATATTGCATAAAATTGCAAGTAAGACATGCATTGACGGAGATGGAGATAAACGGGCTTCATTTACTATCACATACATACACAAGCTCTCACATTCAACTCACAGCCCACCGGGGGGGGAGTCTACCCAGAGATGCTTGCAGAAACAATTCAAAAATAATAATTGTATGGAAATTAATATAACATAAATAGTTGTTTACAGTTTAATACAGTGTTACCAGTACCTAAAGTCCGCATCATATGGGATTTTTTTTATTATTAGCTTTATTTGAACTTTGAGTTTGGCATCAAGTTCTGCTTCGATCGAGATTAAAATTATGCAAAAAAATAGTAGTCACGTGATTCGCATTAGCTGTCAAATTTTAATTTTTTCCAAAAAATAATTCAAAAGTGGGGTTATTTCTGAGAGTATCGAAAAAAGTTACTAGAAAAAGTTTTTTTAAATGCAGTTTCTAGCCCACATGCAAAATTTCAGCTGCATAAGATAATTTTGATTTTTACCCATATTTTGTAAATTGCACCACTTTTGCAAAATAAGACTCAACGCAACCTACATAAAACTTCTTTGTTCTGACAATGCTTTATTTTAGATACATTTTCTTTAAAGTAGCGCTCTATATTAAATGTGTGTTTTTCTACAAAATCAAAATTGGGCTATTAAAATTTGGTAGCATGTGATGCAAAGTTTATTTGATTTTGACCCTGTATAAGGTAACTTCATAAAGTAAGTACTTTTGAAAACATAGTTTGTGTCTGAAAGTAATACACCTTAATATTAAGACAAAAAAGAACACAGTGTCATCAGTAAAGTGGTTATTAGGTGGAAAACAAATTTTAGTGGTGGGTAAAAAATCAAAATTATCTTATGCAGCTAAAATTTTGCATGTGGGCTAAAAACTGCATTTAAAAACTTTTTCCAATATTTCGATATTTTCAGAAATATCCCCACTTTTGAATTATTTTTTGAAAAAATTAAAACTTGACAGATAATGCGAATCACGTGACTACTATTTTTTTGCTTAATTTTCATCTCGATCGAAGCAGAACTTGATGCCAAAGTCAAATTTCGAATAAAGCTATTAATAAAAAAAAAAATTCATATGATGCGGACTTTACTGTTCACACCGAGGGGGAAATCACCAAAAAAATTTGTACACTGAAATTCCCCTTTCAGAAAAAATTCCCCAATATTACCCAAAATTTTTTCAATTCCCCGAAATACCCTAAATTTTAATACCTTGGAAATTCCTTTAAGTTTTCTGCAATTCCCCAAAAGTTCCCCGCAATTTCCCGAAATTCCCCAAAGCGCTCTTGAAATTCCCAGCAAAATTCGGCCGATTACATTTACAACAATGTTGCCAAATTGTAGAAGATATTATTAAATATTATGAAAAATACGTTTGTGCCTCGAAATACCCCGAAATACCTTGAAATTCGACGAAATACCTCTAAATTCCCCGAAATACCTCGAAATGCCCCTGCAATTTCTTACTTTGTACACTAAAATACCCCAGTGATTTCCCCCTCGGTTTATAGTATATAATATACTAGCGTGTACCCGGCATGCGCTGCAACCCGCTGGTATAAATACAAACCCGAACAAACATGATATATTAGTACCCGGCATGCCACTTTCTGAAATTGCACCCGTGCGAAGCTGGGGCGGGTCGCTAGTTATACATAAAAACCTTCCTCTTGAATCACTCTATCTATTAAAAAAAAAACGCTTCAAAATCCGTTGCGTAGTTTTAAAGATTTAAGCACATATAGGGATATAGGGACAGACGGGCGATAGCGACTTTGTTTTATACTATGTTAAGATTAAGATTGTACTACTGTGGAGGCTTTAAGAGGGGTGGGGGGGGGGGGAGTGCTCCTGTCTAATATTATCCGCAATGTTTAACTATTTACTCATTTTATTATTGAAATATCCAGTAAAGTTTTTTCCATAGACTGGAACTGTGCACTAGTGCGCAAACAAAAGTTAAGTTTTATGGATAAAAAAATTCGTCTAAGTGCACGGCTCGCCGGTCACATCCCTTGGCGCCCGACAGGGATGGTCATGCGCACAGCCCTCTGCTTTAAAGGTTTTCCTTTATTATCAACATTAAATAAATACACTCCAGAACCGGCTCGGCGCCATTTTTGTTGTTACGTTTTCTCTGTGGATTTATCGTATTCTTTCCTTTTTCTTCTTTTAAACAGCATAGCTAAGTAAAAATCTTTGCCTTTTTTAAAAGGAACGCTCACCTTCGCCGTTGGCTCTGATATTTAAAGGCAACTAAAAGGAACTTGATTATTGTTGATTTGTGGGTGTTTACTGTTTAATATTTCGAATTTCTAGCTTTTGTGCACTTTTGTATTGTAGAAGTTAAGGGAATTGTGTTTGTGTTATAAATAAACACTGACTGGTACCGAAAACTTTTTCAAATTCTTGATCAAGAAATTGTGCTTGACAATGTTGTTTTACACGTACTCAAGTTCCTGGCAAATTGTTAAATGTTATCAACTAATTTGACTTGTGGTTAGGTAGGTAGGTACCCGATCACATCGAGGATTGCTGTTTTTGATTAGGGTAAGTTTAATTGCCTTGTTCTCTTGCTTTTCGAACTAAAAACACGACGGCGAATCATTTTTAAAAAATTTTAGAAATGGAATATTAACAACGATTTTCTAACCTCAAAATCTAATTGGTTAGCAGCCACACCAGAAATCACTACCTTTTTCCTCAACTTGAACAAAAATTAGTTCCCGTTTTATGACAATAAATTGCGGCAAGAACTGGGGGGCAAATTCTAGCTATTTACACATAAAATAAATTGACGGTCAACTTTTATAATTTCTTGAGCAAAAGCTTAAATTTTAAAGCCCGGACCTGTCTATTTTCCCATTCTTTAAATGAGAATTTTGCAGCGCGCATGCCTAATTCTGTTTGGCTTTGTTTACATGCGAAAGGCCATAAATTCGCCACTTTCGTGATTATTGTTTTATTGTTTGCTTATCTAAAGGTACATGTCTATGATTTTTTCTCTTAGACTTTTTATAAATACATTTCGGTAATTACTTGGTTCCATAAAAAATACTATCAGTTACAGTAGATCTTCGTTATTTTAATCTTGGTGATTTTTAAGATTTGTTGAAAAAGCACTAAAATCACAATTTTCAAAAAAAATAAAATTAAAAAAAAAATGCAGTGATTTTCATTTTCGAAAATTTTTTTCAATTTTCATAACTGTTAAACTTCATTGCCCTTTTCCTGCTTTTCTAATGTGACCAAGTCCTAAATTCGCCCCTGAATACCCCACCCACTATAAAATAATACCCATAAATCTAAGTAAGTCAATGTAAAAAGTATTCCCTGGCGTGGTCATCCAGTTACCTTTTATAGCCTAAGAGCATGAGATCACCCAAAGAAGAGGGGAGAAGGAGGTATTTTGATGGACTAATAAGAAAGTAGGGGCCACACTAGTTCAACCAGAAGTCCACGCCACCCAATATCTGAACTACCAAATAGATTTAATTATTTATGCGCATTCACCATTGAGTCAGCAATGATTAGTTAGCAATTTAATTTTTCGAATTTTAGTAAAATTTATATAGACATGGTCCAAAACGGGCTTCGCACCTCTATTTCACTCTCTTCTGAAGCACAGACACCTACACAGCGACAAATCAGATACCTACTCAAACACTATCATAGTAAGTAGCTAACAACAAACACAACTAACACTCCGGCTTACTACTGCTACAGATCAGCACTGCAAGTAATCTCCCTGAAATAGTGGGGTCCTCATAGCCGTGAAGCATGGGCACGTGTGATCTCTTCTGAAGCACAAACACGTACACTGCACCAAATGCCTTACACCTACACAAACACCTTCACAGTAAACTGTACACAAACAAAGTATTAGGACATAACCGAAACCTAGATACACCGGTATAGAGGTCTAGGTGAAGTACGAAGCAAAGCACGCACTAGGCGTGCAAAGCGGAAATACTAATCGAGTGGTCTGAAGGTTTATACGCCTAAGGCGCGGAAACCGCAGGAACACGGGGAGTTTAGTCGGTAGGCAGCCTCATCAGGGTTGAATCCGACACTACTCTGCTTCTCACAGAGCGCCAGTCTTTAGAAGATTCTCCTTAAAAAAAAACTCCATTTCCAACATTTTGAGTTGGATTTTACATGACAGTCGCCATCTCCCCCCCCCCCCCCCCGCCCTCCTCCTCCTCCACCCCGCCCCGTGTATCACCAAAATGCAACAATTTGTAATATTAATTGAAAAATTGGATTACCTTTACTACTCTTAAAATTTTAAAATTAATTTAAAAACTGTTGTATTAGGAAACATGTGCTTTAATAATATTTTTTATTTGATACAGAACAGCGCAGCAGCGTATATGAGAATTTTTTTCATCAAAATGGAAAATTGGTTGTTTAATTTAGGAACTATAGTCAGTTCTTTGTTGTTCTTTAAACAACTTTATGCCCTATTTTTCAATTCATTTCAAATATACTGATGTACTTTTTAATCTAGATGTATTTTCCAGTTCAACATCGCACAGAAAAAAATCCTCGCTTAAAAAAAATACTAAAATATTCACCAGCAATTAAAAAGCCGATAGAGGGTTTAGAGACCGGTTACTTTATTATTGATTACCTTTTATTTTGCGTTCTTCAGTTTTGTTTTGCAAGGAGAAATATAAAAGTCTCAGATGACCTGTAAAATCGCAATCAAATTTAAAAACTGTCTGTACATAGGCGTCCATAAAGTTAAGTTAGGCTGCAAAACTGAAAATAAATATATGATATTTTCGACCAAAATTACTTATCTATATATAATAAAATACCCGTTGGATTTTTGGTTGGCGTTACTATAGTTTTAAATGGTTGACAACTTTTTTCTGGGAAAAAAAATTACTTATATTTAAATGGCCGTTTGTGCATGGACGATTTTCACGAACATTTTCCTACCGTTGCTTTTATTGCTGGGGATTTTTATCATTGCCTGAAAAGAACCGTGGCTGTGTTTAGGGAAGCAGGTTCTATACAACACAAAAAAGGAGCAGGAAGACCATCTAAGAACAGAAGAACTTGTTGCAAACGTTCGTGAAATAATGCAAAATACGCCAACAAATTGTATAAGACGCCTGTCCCAAGAAGTGGAAAGATGTTATGAAACATGCAGGACTATTCTTAAAAGCAGCTAAATTTATTTCCTTATAAAGTGCAAGTATTCCAAGGAATACAAGCCGCAGATTTTGAAAGACGCAGGAATTACTCTCAATGGTTTACCCAAAATTTATTGGAAAGAAATGATTTATTAAACCTGACATTTTTTTCGGATGGAGCCTGGCTCCACCTCTCCGGTTATGTGAATTCTCATAATACACGCATGTGGAGTAGTGAAAATCCCCATTTTTCTTTTGTAGAGTCCACATTGCACCCTCAAAAAATTGGTATCTGGTTAGCTGTTTCCCGAAGAAGAATTGTTGGTCCTATTTTTTTCCTTGACACAGTTACAGCACAGGTATAGATGTGATATTTGTGGAGCAATTACTTGACGACGAACTACGTTTTGGATATTTTCAACAGGACGGTGCAACCGCCCATACATCCGCCGAAACTATTAACTACTTACACAATTTTTTACACGACAGATTGATCAGTTTTCGATCAGACATTGAATTCCCACCTAGATCACCTTGTTTAACGGTTACGGATTACTTCGTTTTTCCTCATTTAAAGAAAACTATTTTTAAAACACCAGTTGCAAATTTAGAACAATTACAAGAACGGATTATCCAAGAATGTGGTAACATTTCTCCAGAGATGCTGGTCAACACTTTCGAAAATATGAAGGGGCGTGTGAATTTATGCTTGGAGCATGGCGGTGGCCAACTCCAGCAACTTATGTAATTATTTTTCTTTTTCTTTTTCTTTCTTTATATTTTTACTTTGTTAATTTTGTAAACAACAAAAATAAATTTGTATTTGTCTACTTATTTTATTACTCATTAGTTTGGCATATCATGTCATAATATGAATTTGACAAAATTTTAACCTAGATTTGGTTAGATATATCGTCCCCATATCAATCCGGGCTTGATGCGAATGGTTTTTGCTCGCAGGGTATAATAACTGATTTCCATTATCTCCTGGACGTAAACGAGTCATAATCGTCAGTAACCTTTATGGACGTCTTTCCTTTGTGGGCGAAATAATTATCCCCCTCTACCACCCTTCTCCTATCTAAGCACTTGAATTAGCAATATATTGTATTTATTTATAGGTACAGCATATTATTTATTTCTTTAATTCCCACAGTGCTTCTGTAATAGGCACCTTTTGTTTTCATAAGTTCGGGGTTGTTTTTTTTTTCTTAGGGGCGCCACTGTTAAAGCGGGAAATAGTGGTAAGAAGAGGGTTTTTAGCCATCAAGCGGGCCGATGCTGATTTCTTAACGCCTTTGTCTCCTGCTAGCCTTTTTAAAGAGGATTTAAAAAGGATAATTAAAAACTCTTAGACGTCAAAGTGCAGTCGACTTCATTATTTCAAAAATTAACTTTAAATCGATATTAATTAGTGTTTCTTTGTTAGGGACTTCAATAAATTGTATTTTCACACTCTTTTATCCATAGATAGTATTTTGTAAATAGTCATAACGTTATTTACAAAATCTTACTAAAAATTTACTTTTATTGAGCGTTTTGTCTAAAGTAATGAAAACTGGAATTACTTTGTACCGTGCGAGCAAAAATTATTTGCATCAAATGCGGATTAAAAAACGTAGGGCTTGGTTTAGATCACAGTGATATGGGACAATATATCTAACCAAATCTAGGTTAAAATTTTGTCAAATTCATATTATGACATGATATGCCCAACTAATGAGTAATAAAATAGTAGTGTTGGTTACAAAATTACCAAAGTAAGAATATACGGAAAGAAAAATAATTACATAAATTGCTGAAATTGGCCACCGCCATGCTCCAAGCATAAATTCACACGTCTCTTCATATTTTCGAAAGTGTTGACCAGCATCTCTCGAGAAATGTTACCACATTCTTGGATAATCCTTTCTTGTAATTGTTCTAAATTTGCAACTGGTGTTTTAAAAATAGTGTTCTTTAAATGAGGAAAAACGAAGTAATCCATAACCGTTAAACAAGGTGATGTAGGTGGGAATTCAGTGTCTGATCGAAAACTGATCAATCTGTCGTCAAAAAAATTGCGTAACTAATAGTTTCGGCGGCTGTATGGGCGGTTGCACCGTCCTGTTGAAAATATCCTAAACGTAGTTCGTCGTCAAGTAATTGCTCCACAAATGGATTCAAAATATTTGTCTCTATACCGCTGTGCTGTAACTGTGTCATGGAAAAAAATAGGACCAACAATTCTTCTTCGTGAAACAGCTAACCAGACACCAATTTTTTGAGGGTGCAATGTGGACTCTACAAAAAAATGGGAATTTTCACTACTCCACATGCGTGTATTCTGAGAATTCACATAACCGGAGAGGTGGAACCAGGCTTCATCCGAAAAAATGTCAGGTCTAATAAATTATTTCTTTCCAATAAATTTTGGGTGAACCATTGAGAGTAATTCCTGCGTCTTTCAAAATCTGCGGCTTGTATTTCTTGGAATACTTGCACTTTATAAGGAAATAAATTTAGCTGCTTCTTAAGAATAGTCCTGCATGTTCCATAAGATCTTACCATTTCTTGGGACAGGCGTCTTATACAAATTGTTGGCGTATTTTGCTTTATTTCACGAACGTTTGCAACAAGTTCTTCTGTTCTTACAGATGGTCTTCCTGCTCCTTTTTTGTGTTGAAAAGAAACTGTTTTCCTAAACACAGCCACGCTTCTTTTCAGGCAATGATAAAAATCTCCAGCAATAAATGCAACGTTAGGAAAATGTTTGTGAAAATCGTCCATGCACAAACCCGGATTGTATTGTCACTCACCATTTACTCCAACCCCGTTTCGAAAATACGCTTCAACCATGAATGTTTTATGCTGTTCCGTAAAGCCCATTGTGTGAATTGTTCAAGAAATTGGAAAAATTAGCGATGAATCAAATTACTTGTAACGACTGTGAAAGATGACAAAATAACTGTTTGATTGTTAATTCAGGTAGTTACCGACACCCAACAGGTATTAAGCTCTACGGCTAAGCATTACGTCCTTAGATGCAAGGCCCTCCTTGATGCAAATAAATTTTGCTCGCACGGTATATTGAAATTTTCCTTTTAAAAAAATTCAAAAAAATTATATTTTATAAATAAATGAAAAGCATACTTTTTAGACTTGTTCATAATGTGCGGCTAACAATTATTGCTTAAAGAATTCCCTTAAAGAAAATATTGTTGGTTATTCATTTAAAAGATTTACTGGATAACGTTTATGTTATAATTTTTCAAAGTCATTAATGTTATTATTTTTACTATAAAAATTAAATAAACTCTTATTATTTTACAAATCCTATTCGATTTATTCATATATATCTAGTGCGAAAGTAGGATTATTAAGTTTTAAGTAATTTAAACAAAATGTTTTTGATTACACAATTATTCTAAAAAGTTTATGTTAATGTAATCCATTGAAATTAATATATGTTTACTCAAATTTTATTTGTTTTACATGCATATGTTTTTGTTAACGTTTTGTACAATTGCCGGCTGGCACACGTTTCAGATTATTAAATAGAACAGAAAATTAAATTTACCCCTAATATTACATCGGAAATAATAATTATTGTATTTTGTTAAGCAAATAAATACGTCCATTGAAATAGGTAATTATTTCTAGCAAAAAAATGTATCCGCTATGTGTATATTTAATTTCATTTAGTTACAAACTGGTGGGTTGCCACCACAGACATGTACTGTAAGGAGACAAAACAGTCCATTTATCAAAAGCCATTCGTTTACAATCAGATATAAGTACTTCCAAAGTTTTAGATAAGTTAAGAGAAGATGACGTAAAAAAATGCAACACTGTAAGCTGCAAAATCTCGCTGTTGGCCTTTTTTTTTTTTTATTTATTTATTTTACGTCGGCCTTTTGGCCTTTTTCCGCAACGAGGCCAATCACCGACGCCAGGGAATTTGTCAGACACTATCTGGTAATTTTGCCGAATCCCTCTTTGTCGAGGGTACGGTTCTTTAACGTGCCAACATCCATGACACGGGGCCCACAGTTTAACGTCTCTTCCGAAAGACGGCGCACCTCTTAAACGAAATTCCAAATTTAACATCGACGTTGCCGGCACCGGGAATGGAACCCGGGCCTACGATCTGTGAGGCCGCTGCGCTGACCACTAGACCACAACGCCGATGCTGTTGGCCTTACAGTGCATTGTGTTACAATGTGGTTTTTGTAGGAGCAAAAACAATCCATATATTTTGCAACATTTAGGTACTTAAAATATAAAACTTTCTACAGGGTGGCGCACCGAAAACTTTCCACCCAGGTTTATTTTCTTGTGGGAACCTTAGTTTTCAGGGGGACATATTATTGCTTTACATTTCAGTGTGTTCAATAACTGATTAAAATGACGTATACTCTTCAAGAAAGGGTTGAAATTATTTCACTTTTCCTTAGAAGTAACGATTGTGCTCGAGCTGCCGGCCCTGTCTTATAATGCATTGCATCTAAAAGCACACTTGTCTCATATTTACGTGCTACAATTAGTGGCAAATTTCGTGAAACAGGATCAGTGCTAAACAAAAAGGATTGTTAAAAAATTGTGTAAGAAATGAAGCTGTAGAAGTTGCAGTTTTGGGTCATATTGCCATCGATCCCACACTTAGCACGAGGAAAGTGTCAGCGTACTTTAAAAACTGATAAGTTACATTCCTATAAAATAAAACTGGTTCATGAACTTAATGTAGACGATGACGATCGCCGTTTGTAATTTTGCTAGTAAATTAGTGAAATGATCATTCGCAATCCACAATTTATTTTTAACATTTGTTTCTCCGATAAATGCACGTTTTTTCTTTACGGTACTATCAATCGATAAAATTGCAGGTATTGGTCGGATTCCAACCCCAGAATTTTTAGAGAAGTGCATACTCAACATCCCGAAAAATTAAATGTGTGGGCTGGAAATTTTGGGGACCGTGTTATTGGGCCGTATTTTATACCTGGAAATTTAACAGGTGAAATTTACCTGAACCTGTTGGAAACCACTATTAACCCTGCTTTAACGAATGCCATAGAAGAAAAAACCGTTATCGGTCAGAAAATATTTACTTTGAGCAAGACGGAGCACCCCCGCATTATGCGTTCCCTGTTAGACAGTTTCTGGATGAAAATTTTCCAGGAAAATGGATTGGAAGAAGAGGTCCTATTGAATGGCCTGCAAGATCTCCTGATTTGACGCCACTGGACTTTTTTTTTGTGGGGACATTTAAAGTCCAGAATTTATGCAACCCAACCCAATTTTTTGAAAGACTTGCGACAACAAATAGTGTACGAGTGCCGACAAATAACTCCCGCAATGCTTCATAATGTTCACGAACATGAGAACATTCTGGTAATTATTTTTAAGTTTAGCCACAATTGAAAATTAATTTTTAATTCTAAATTTCTCCGAAAATTCCTATATTATGGTATACCTCTGGTTACATCATTAGAAAGACTAGACAATTCTGCATCATTTTGGTGTAAGGCTCATTGGCGTACCGACCTAGATAAGGGTGGGGGAAGCTATTGAAGTGTAATCATTTAAATCGCTGTAACTTCTAAATGACTCATCCGATTTTACTAAATTTAAGCTTGTTTGGAAGAGAAAGGTAAGTATTTTTAAGTATCGCAACGGTACACGATAGTTTCTAATAAAATTGCTAGAGGGCGCAATTTGTAATAATAACAGTTTTTTTGAGTTTATCCCGAAAATTCAAATTATACAGCATAACCATGGCATCATAGGTAATCGGAAAGTAGATTAAATTTGCAAGAAAAAATGTGAAAACCGCTGTTTGATATCTTTGTTCGTTTCAGAGTTATTGTCAAAATAACAATTTGTAACACTTTATATATATTTTTTATTTTATATATTTCCCTTCATAGTATATCCCTTACTACAACGGACCAGAGAAGGACGAAACAACTTAAAACAATGATCTGTCGTTGCTTGGCGTGGTTTAAGTTGAACGGAGTAATTCAAAACATTATTTGATTGCCGTTGTTGGTGGGTGATTGATGTCTGATGGTATGGTGTACTTTTAGGGAAAGTGCGAGGTGCATGACAATGCAAATCTAATTCTGTGTTCCGTGATATCAGTGTTGTTTAGATGTGTCCTTATCTTCAAGGTTTATTTGTATTTATTTTCGCCTTAACCATAAACTTGATCCTCTGTTGTTATTAACACACTTTATAATAAATAAAAACTAATCCTATTTGGTTTTACGTGGTTGTAAAATTAAATGTTTTCATATAAAAAACATTGTCGTTAATTTTTGTGTTTTATTAAGCCTTATCCCAAATGATATGTTTCTTTAGGTAAGAACTTCTGCGCCATTTTATTTTTCATTATGATTTTCTTACTTTATTTTCTTAAAATAAATATCACTCGTGATAGTCTGGAGCAAAATACCAATAGATTAAAAAGTATCTTAAACAGTGTGACCAGTAAAGTCATATGATATGATATTTTTTTTTATTAATAACTTTGTTAGAAATTTGACTTTGGTATCAAGTTCTGCATCGATCGAAATGAAAATTAAGCAAGAAAATAGTAGTCACGTGATTCGCAGTATCTGTTAAATTTTAATTTTTTCCAAAAAATAATTCAAAAGTGGGATTATTTCTGAAAATATGAAAAAAAGTTATTAGAAAAAGTTTTTTTAAATGCAGTTTCTAGCCTACATGCATTTCAGCTGCATAAGATAATTTTGATTATTTTACCCATATTATATACAGGGTGTTCATTTGAAAACTTCCCACCACGGATTTTCCTGCTTTAAAATGAAAATGTGAAAAATCGCTCGGACCCGTCGATTTTTATTTCGAGGGGGACATCTTTTGCGTATATTGTCAATCTTGTTACTTCAAGCCCCTAAGAGGGAGGGGGGGGGGGGGGGGGGTAAGATCTAAATCTTAAATGGATACCCCTATTTTATATAATTTTTTGGATTCTGCATAAAATTCTGAAAATTTTTTAATAAAAGCATTATTAGTCTATACTAAACAGTTTCCGAGATATTGACTCTTGAAAAATGATATTTTTGAATTTTGACAGCGTCTAGCTTTCTAACTGTACGTCTTAGAGCAAAACGGCTTACATGTCCCTATCTTCGATTTTTATTATCTTTCCAATATTGTCAACTTCCGGTAAAACCGGTTGTAAGAAATATAGTACTTCCGGTTTAACCGGAAGTTGACACTATTGGAAAGATAATAAAAATCGAAGATAGACATGTAAGCCGTTTTGCTCTAAGACGTACAGTTAGAAAGCTAGACGCTTTCAAAGTTCAAAAATCTCATTTTTCAAGAGTCAATATCTCGGAAACTGTTTAGTATAGGCTAATAATGCTTTCATTAAAAAATGTTCAGAATTTTATGCAGAATCCAAAAAAATTATATAAAATAGGGGTATCCATTTAAGATTTAGATCTTACCCCCCCTCCCTCCTAGGGGCTTGACGTAACAAGATTGACAATATACGCAAAAGATGTCCCCCTCGAAATAAAAATCGACGGGTCCGAGCGATTTTCCACATTTTCATTTTAAAGCAGGAAAATCCGTGGTGGGAAGTTTTCAAATGAACACATCAAGCCGCTGCTGTATTCCTGGGTGTAACTCTAACTATAAAAGTGTTTTAAAAACAGGTGAAGAAAGTGTAATATACTTTTATAGTTTAGATTTGACCAATGACTGTATAAATATTGTTATTCAGGTTTCAGTGGACATTGATATGAAGGTAAAGGTTTTTTAAAAGGTAATGAATTGGCTTACAATGATTTGAAATGGATTTTACCCTCTGAAATGAAACCAAGCTGGTAGTCTCAGCTTGAAAACTTATTGTAACGAAGTTACCCAGATAGTAGGTGACTTTCTTAAGACAAGCGTAGATTTCTTAAACAAAGCCTTAAGCTTACTAAATTTTGAGACTTCAGGAGTCGATAGTCAATCCTGTAATTTAAACGCAGAAGATAATAATTTGTATAATAATAATAGAATATTAATTTTGATCGATCAAATAAATCTACTCGTAGTGAAACAAAAAACAGTTTCTCAACGCAATATTACTATTATTTAATAGTTAGGTAAGTTGTTCTTGTTATCCAAACTATTTATTACTTTTTTGTATAATAATAGCATGTGGATCCGCAACTCCCAGCTGATGCTGCGTTGCCCGATGTCACTTCATGGCTTCTTTTCAAGGTGGTTGTGCCTAGAGTATGTGTGCTATTATTACGCTACTTTTTTTTTTATTTTACGTCGGCCTTTTTCCGCAACGAGGCCAATCACCGCCGCCAGGGAATTTGTCACACACTATCTGGTAATTTGGCCGAATCCCTCTTTGTCGAGGGTAGGGTTCTTTAACGTGCCAACATCCATGACACGGGACCCACAGTTTAACGTCTCTTCCGAAAGACGGCGCAGCTCTTAAACCAAATTCCAAATTTAACATCGACGCTTTTTTTGCCGGCACCGGGGAACGAACCCGGGCCTTCGATCTGACAGGCCGCTGCACTGACCACTAGACCACAACGCCGATAATTACGCTACTTCTATTTATTCTGAAACACTGTCGTACCGTGACTGAGCTGCCAACAAGTACCTACATAGTCTGTAAGCTACATTACACTCAGTCCCCATTTTTCTATGGAATCTTTTAAAAAAGCTTTTTCTGAACCCACAAATTACACAAGTTTATTTTGTCCTTGTGTTATCCCTTACCAACACTGTATATATAGAAGTGCTATATGAAAATTAGCATAAAATCCACGGTTTCGGTTACGCAAAGGATAACGATATTTTAGAGGTTGTTTGTATTGTTTAATATTCGTTTTAGTAAACTAAAGGGAGTTAATGAATGCGTACAGTCGTACAACTTTGCCCCGTGTATTTTGCTCAAGTAAACTGGGGTATTTGGATTCTCAAAAATTTATTTCGTGTGTTGTACAGAGGCGGATTTGCTTATTCATCAGAAAAATTCCGAAATTCTGGAAACGGAATATTACCAGGGGAGTCCGGAAGATTCTTCGATCACAATTCTTCCACCACAATTTTTCTCTCACAATTTTTCGACCACAGTTTTTCGACAGCACAATTCATCGATTACACAGTTATTAGTCCTCACTTTTTCGACGGGAAAAATAAAATAAGTTGTGTGTGTGATTGTGGTAAATATTAGTCGTAAAATTAAAATACTTACAATAATAAATTATAATTATGTTAGGTACTAATCCTTAAATTTTAACCTACCGTGTCCTGCCTACCCACATTACTGTCCATGGGTTAAAAGAAAATGCATCTGTGCCCCTGGTTTTTGCACTGTTGCCAAATAAATTGGAAGAAACGTACGTACGCTTTTTCAAGAACTCAAAAATTTAGAACCACTTCTATCGCCGAGAACAATAACAACCGACTTTGAAAAAGCTATGATCAACCCCGTCAAAAAAGAGTTTCCCAATGCAAGACAGAGGGGTTGCTTTTTCCACTTCACCCAGTGTATTTTTCGTATCATCCAAAGCCACGGTTTAAAGCAGAGGTACGAAAATGATGATGCATTTGCCTTAACTATGAAGATGTTGTCAGCTATTGCTTTTGTACCAGCACCTTTGGTAATAGAAGTTTTTGAGACACTTTGCGATAGTGACGTTTTACCTCCAGAAGCACAACAAGTGATAGACTATTTTGAGGACACATGGATTGGTCGCCCACAGAGACGTCAACGGCGACCACCGCAATTTCCTCACGAACTATGGAATTTGCACGAAACCGTGTTAGAAGGTTTACCTAAAACCAATAACTCGATGGAAGGCTGGCATCGCGGATTTCAAGAGCAAGTTGCTGCGATGCATCCAAACATTTGGAAATTTATAAATTGCATAAAAAAACAGCAAAGCTTAAATGAAGGGAGAATTGAACAATATAGGTATTAGTGGTGTTGATCCGCAACAACCAAAGAAGAAATACCGTGACTCTGCACAACGTGTTGGGACAATAGTAAGCCAATTTGATCCCAACAATGTAATTGATTTTTTTAAGCTCATAATATATCATCCTAAAGGAACGTTATCATTTTTTAATTTTAAATTAGCTCTGTATTTAAACATTTTAGATTTAATAATTATTAGTACCTACCTAATATATTATTTTCATTTATAATTGTAAGTATTTTACAACTAACTCCAAATAAAATTTTGAAAATCAACTGTATTACGTTTTATTGCAACCACAAGTCGGAAAATATTCCGGACAAAAAATTGTGGACCAACAATTGTGTAATCGATGAATTGTATCGTCAAAGAATTGTGGTCGAAAAATTGTGGAAGAAGAATTGTTGTCGAAGAACTGTGGTCGAAAAATTTTCCTAGATTCATTTCCAGGATGTGGGCACACCAAAGGCCTACAAAAAAGTAGAATGCTGTAACTTGTTTGAGATTGCCACTCTTTTCACTCCGAACTTACCTAAGTGCACTCCATCCGTTCGAGTATTACATTCGGCATTCCTCTGACGTTCCAGTATAACAAACAGATTGAAAAGTGTTCACTCCAGAAGTCCCATCTCGCTGAGAGGTACTTTGGGAATGTGCATGCATATCTGTATGATTAAGGTTATGTTTTGGGGTAAAGCGTTTGTCTTAAAAGATTTAGTTTCAAAGTCACGTGACGATAATCTACTCTCACTCCATCACTCCAAATCTGTTTTCAATCCCGAACCCAGCGCCAACTTTAAAAATACAGGGTTATGTTTATGGGTGTTGGTTATTTTACTCAACTTCCCATTTCAATTTATTTGGTTAATTAGGTACTACTATTATAGGGAGACACTAACTCTGGAGATTCACTACCTACTATGACAACACATTCCCGCATAAAGGAGTAGGAATTTGGCGCACCCCAAATAATTATGACTCCCCTGCCCCTAAAGGTACGGAACGCTACTGATTTCAGGTACTAGTTTGGTTATGAACGTTTTGTTGACAAAATGGTGACAGTACAAATGTTTTTGTTTGTCGCAATCAAGTACCATACATGAAATCATACTTTATCCAAAGATCAAATTATTTACTTTACAATAAATAACTTATTGATCTCCTCTGGTTGTGTACTACTGGTACTAGTTAGTATCCGTGTTAGTGTTATAAGGATACGAGCTAATAAATTTAATCCTAGTTAAAGTTAGACCAATGGTTTAGTTACTAATGTTAGACATTAAATTTCGATTATTTTCGATATTCTTTATAGTCTCAAGACTCAAGTAAAATTTGCAAGATATTAATAAAATAATAAACGTTCTAGAGCTGTGAAACTACTTTTCCAATTTGTAATGGAAAAACTCTCCAAAATTAAAGATAATAAAACAACAAATTACTGTTATCATTGTTTAGTATTTATATTGTGTTATTAGTTTTGAGATAATCTAAATATGGTGATTAGGATAAGCTGGTAACTAACTATAGGTATCAGAAACATAAATTTGTTTGTTTGTTGACAGTGTTCACACTGTTACGGAAATGCGTTTGTCAAGTCCTGTTTTAAGTTAGCAGTTAATTGCGTTTTGATATGGGGATAAAATATGTTGACAGTCGATATTATATTATTATTAGAGGGTAAAATATCTTTCCCTTATTGCGTAAAATTCTTTGATTTACCCGGTTGCTATACCTAGCATTTGTTACTTGGTTTGGGTTAGTATGTCCATCATGGTACTATTGCTACTCGAATGACGTCTGAATAACAAATAGGAATACAGTTTCTTTTATGACGAACCGGTATCGAGAATCAAACTAACCCAAACCTAGAACTAACTGGAAAAGAAGCCCGTAGCCAGGATTTCGTTCTAGGAGAGCTTCGGAGCTTACTGGAAAAAAAATACATCATCAAAACATTTTTAATATAATTATTGTAAAACTGTATTAAAGTTTACAATCTATATTTATCAATTAAGTACTATTTTTAGCAATGTAGACATTACTCTACACTTTTTTCTCCTCCTCCTCCTCCTCCTCCATCTCCTTTTCCGAGAAGCTGCTACTCCTGCTATTAATTTTCCCAAAATTTGCTGCTTGAACAGTTTTATTCGGGTCAACGATTTTGGTGCCACATAACTTTATATCAATTGAACACATATTTGACACTCAACTATGAGCTGTTTAAACTCCGTTAAGGTGGCCCACCCCGGTTAAAATTTTTTTGCCAAAACGCTAGCACAGATAAAGGGCACCTAGCACAACCTAGCACACCAATTTTTAGAGCTAGCACACCTACAGCATAGCTAAAAAATGCTGTTATATTCGGGGTGGGCCAGGTTAACGCTAGCCCCCCCGGTCTTTTTTTTTGCCAAAAAGCTAGCACAGATAAAGGGCACCTAGCACAACCTAGCACGCCAATTTTTAGAGCTAGCACACCTACAGCATAGCTAAAAAATGCTGTTATATTCGGGGTAAGCCAGGTTAACGCTAGCCCCCCCCCCCGCGGTCATATTTTTTTTGTCAAAACGCTAGCACAAATAAAGGGCACCTAGCACACCAATTTTTAGAGCTAGCACACCTACAGCATAGCTAAAAAATTCTGTTATATTCGGGGTGGGCCAGGTTAACGCTAGCCCCCCCCCCCCCCGGGTCATATTTTTTTTGCCAAAAAGCTAGCACAAATAAAGGGCACCTAGCACAACCTAGCACAACCTAGCACACCAATTTTTAGAGCTAGCACACCTACAGCATAGCTAAAAAATTCTGTTATATTCGGGGTGGGCCAGGTTAACGCTAGCCCCCCCGGTCTTTTTTTTTGCCAAAAAGCTAGCACAGATAAAGGGCACCTAGCACAACCTAGCACACCAATTTTTAGAGCTAGCACACCTACAGCATAGCTAAAAAATTCTGTTATATTCGGGGTGGGCCAGGTTAACGCTAGCCCCCCCGGTCTTTTTTTTGCCAAAAAGCTAGCACAGATAAAGGGCACCTAGCACAACCTAGCACACCAATTTTTAGAGCTAGCACACCTACAGCATAGCTAAAAAATTCTGTTATATTCGGGGTGGGCCAGGTTAACGCTAGCCCCCCCCCCGGGTCATATTTTTTTTGCCAAAAAGCTAGCACAAATAAAGGGCACCTAGCACAACCTAGCACACCAATTTTTAGAGCTAGCACACCTACAGCATAGCTAAAAAATGCTGTTATATTCGGGGTGGGCCAGGTTAACGCTAGCCCCCCCGGTCTTTTTTTTGCCAAAAAGCTAGCACAGATAAAGGGCACCTAGCACAACCTAGCACACCAATTTTTAGAGCTAGCACACCTACAGCATAGCTAAAAAATGCTGTTATATTCGGGGTGGGCCAGGTTAACGCTAGCCCCCCCGGTCTTTTTTTTGCCAAAAAGCTAGCACAGATAAAGGGCACCTAGCACAACCTAGCACGCCAATTTTTAGAGCTAGCACACCTACAGCATAGCTAAAAAATGCTGTTATATTCGGGGTAAGCCAGGTTAACGCTAGCGCCCCCCCCCCCCCCCCCCGCGGTCATATTTTTTTTGCCAAAACGCTAGCACAAATAAAGGGCACCTAGCACAACCTAGCACACCAATGCTGTTATATTCGGGGGGCGCCTGTTACTCTTTAATATTCCTATTAAATTTAGACCATCCAAATACTTAAATCCTATGGTCGCCCAGTTGTGTTTTCCTCGTCTCATATTATTTTAATATGACATTACCTTTTGTGGTATTTTGATTTTTTTGAAATTAAATCGTTCTACCGATAAATAATTTTACCGGGAATATGTTGCAAATATAGTTTTAGTCCCACTAAAAAAGACAGTATGTACGAAAATACTTTTTTCTTTGTAAATTTTAAGAAAAATTACAAACATATTTACAATACAAAACTTAGTTGACTTATTCTCATACTTGTCATTTTAAACCCAGAACTGTCTATTTAGAACGCTTTTAAATTTAGATCCCTTTAGTGAATACGGCTGTTAAAGTCTTGTGTATATGTCGTAGGCAATCTGCCTAATTTTAAATATCGTCACTTCATGAAATGCCACAAAAACAAGGCATATTGTCTAATTCCGTCTAAAAGGTATATTGGCAACTGGTTTGTTCGGGTTTGTCAGAGCATTTTTTTTATTTTTATAAAATAATATTAGTTGAAAAAATTTAATTAAAAAAACAACGAACAAACCAGTTGCCAATATAACTTTTAGACGGAATTACACAATCTGCCGACTGACATGACATCGTTAGGTACTACATGAAGTGACGATATTTAAAATTAGGCAGATTGTGTTATACATAATACGCCGAAACGTCAAGGTCTCTTCATGAAGTGACGCGGCAGATCGTGTAAATTCGTGTTTTTACACAATCTGCCGACGCTTCAAGAAGTGACTAGGCTTTTCATGAAATGACGGATTTCACTATCAGCCTACGACATATACAAAATTATAAAAAAGTTCAAAAATATTAACCTAAAAAACAAAAAATAAGAAAAAATTACTTTTCTACAAGAATTATATTTTATTGTTATTTTTTAGACCACACCTTATGTGACAACGTCTGTTTCTCATGATGTCAGCTACAACTTGAGACAAGTAGAGAAAAATATCGGTGTGCCATCTGTAAAATCACCCTGCATGATAACGATAATTGTATTGTTAAATACAAGGAAAAAATAATATGTAAATTTTGTTTTAAAAATCGTGCTGACGGCCAGTTTTTTATTGAACGAGAAATAGAGGAACAATGGATGAGAAAAAATGTTCCACCTAAAAAGCGGGTTCGTTGTTCCTATCTGGAACCTGATGACGAAACGTTATTAATAGACTACACGAAAACACATAGAGCAATGGCAATTGGATTATTAAGAAACGGAAATATTGTTCACAAAAATCCAATAAAACTTAATAAAAATTTAATAATATTACTAAACACATGTAGCCTTGATGCCATATCACAGCTATTTTGTGTTGCATATTGTGACAGTGCTTCATTTCAAAAGATTTTTAAACAGAATCCAAACAATCTTTTTGCAGATTTAATCCAAAAAATTATTAAAAATGGAATAGCTGCAGCATATAGTACACGGACACAAATATTATTTAATTCATTTCCTCACGATGTACTACCCGGGAATATTCTTTGTGTTCAAGCAGAAAGTACTTTGTTTAATACGGTTTCGATAGCCTTAAATAATTTTTATATGGAAGTAGAGACTATGCAGTGTACGACATGCAAAAATGTAAATTCAAAACAAGTAAATTTTCTTTCTGTCGAAATAAATAATATCTTGGAATTAAACAAAAAAATAGATAACTTATTATCAAAACCTAGTGAATATCAAGCTTGTTTAAAATGTAAAAATAATGTAGTAATCCGAAAAACGGAATTATTTAATAATTATGTTCTAATAGAACCTAATACAAGTGAAATATCTTTAGATTTGAAATTAAGTTTGGATTTGCTGCCAAAATTTTTAAAATGCCGACAAATCACGTTTTCGTTAAGAGGGTTGGTAGGATACCAGAGCGACAGTGATCCAAATTATCTCGGACATTTTGTTGCCTATGGTTATAGACACGATGATAAATGGCTTATGTATAACGATTTGTTAACAAAAGTAAATCCGGTCTCACCTACAACTGGAGTTTTATTCAATATAAAAAATATAATATACCTATAATATTATTGTTTTTTTTTACTACTTTATGTTTCCCAACCCATTCCATGAAAACCTACTACCATAACTCTTGGGTTTGCGATTTGTTGCAATTTGTTCCGATTTGTGCAAATCCTAAAGTGCGGATAATGTTCCTGACTGATGAATTTGAAGATTTTCTGTCAAACCTGTCAGGACGAGCCAATAGGAATATTAAAAAGTATTGTTATTCCAAAGTCAGTGTGATGACATTCCATACGGCGGTAAACAGTCTCAAAGAGACCGACGTTTACCGCCGTATGGAATGATTGGAATGTCATCACACTGACATTGTATAAATTATAACAGGCACCCCCCCCGAATATAACAGCATTTTACAGCTATGCTGTAGGTGTGCTAGCTCTAAAAATTGGTGTGCTAGGTTGTGCTAGGTGCCCTTTATATGTGCTAGCTTATTGGCAAAAAAAAAGACCGGGGAGGGGGGGCTAGCGTTAACCTGGCCCACCCCGAATATAACAGCATTTTTTAGCTATGCTGTAGGTGTGCTAGCTCTAAAAATTGGTGTGCTAGGTTGTGCTAGGTGCCCTTTATTTGTGCTAGCGTTTTGGCAAAAAAATTTTAACCGGGGTGGGTCAGCTTAACGGAGCTAAAAGTTTGTCACTTTTAAACATAGTTGTAGTTCTTTAAATCATTGCGTGGCATGTATTTCGAATAGGCACACAAAGAGATTATATTGTGAAGACTATAAAAGGATGTCCAATATGTGACTAAAAACGGTATCTTTTAAAAGACTGTCTATTAATGGCATTTCATTTTTAATAGTTGTTTGTTTTTCCTGGATGCTTCATCTTTACTCAAACATAGTTAACGCTTAAACAAAACGAAAAAAAAAACTGAACTTGGCTGGTAATATTTATATATTCAAACGAAAGCCGCTTGTATAGATTTAGATAAATATACACAACAAATGTTTGTTAAATATTTCCTCGAAGCCATATTTTCATTGTTTATTCAAATTAACCGATGTATGTATGTGTTCGTATTTCTTCCCATCACCTGTCATATGTGCTGACTTGTCCAGCTGATTTTATTTCATTTAAAACGCGTCTATCATTGGCGGAACAATTTATTTTCCTTGTTTTATAATTTTATTCTTTTTTTTTTAATATTCTTCTTTGTTTCATAACTTTTTTCAATCTCAGACAACTATTATTTTTTCATTTATATATCGTTAATAAGTTTTTTTAATTAAGTTTTGCTCTTTATGTCAGATACGATTTTGTACATGTAATTTTTACGATTTTTGAAAATGTTGTTTTATTTTTAAAAAACTACAATGTAAATTAAATTGATTATCACTTAAAGTAATGTTAATAAGTTATGATCATACCATACAAGGGCGTAAATTTTAATTAATATAAAATCAAGAACTTTTTTAATTTTGCTAGTGTTTCTCCATTTTCATAACAATCCCTTTTTTCCTAATTTTAAGAAATCAGAATCACTTGCCATAATTAATTATATACAGGCTGTCCGAAATTATTTTTTTGTACTTGAAGAAATAGTCCATAATTGAAGTGAAGTTTGCCTGTGAAAGAAAACACTTTAAGTCTCTAAAAAAATTATTTTACAACATCTTTTTGTACTGATTTAATACAATTTGTTTAGATATAATAGTTATTTATGGTACTAGTGTGTTATGTTGAAAATAAGTCGCGCGAGAAAGATTTATACCACGAGGCCGCCAGCCCGAGTGGTATAAATTCTCAAGTGACTTGAGAAACATAACACACGAGTGGCATACAATGTTTTATCCAACAAGTGGAAGAAATCGTTTTTTTATGAGATAATAATAATTAATAATCAAAATAAAAATAATCAAAGCTACTTGCGTCTCAGTAGCCTATAAATTTAATGTCAGAATTACTCGACAGTGACTTTTTTACATTTTGGTCAAAGTTGGCTGATTGTTTGGTTGCCACGGGCATAATATATTGTTAGCAAATGTTTAAATAAATTTTGACACTTGTCCGTTTTCCCTGCAGAAAAGGGAAGCTTTTTTGAAGAAAAAAACCTATAGAAAATGGAGGAAACCGATGGAAATTACGTTCCTGAGGATATCCTTACGGAAGCGGAAGAAGCAGCGATGCAGATTTTGCCAGAAAAGTCCCGAGATGCTTACGACACGGATTTCAAAATGTTTGAGTCTTGGATGAATTCACGGAAGATAAAAGGTATCGATGAAAATGTTCTATTGGCTTATTTTTTACATTTGCAAAAAAAATTAGCCCCCTCGTCGCTATGGACCAAATACTCGATGCTTCGCTCGACTAAATAAAAAATCGACATTTCAAAATATGGCAAACTAACGAGCTTTTTGAAAAGCAAATCACAGGGATACAAACCAAATAAATCCAAGACATTAGAACGACCTGAAATAGAGAAGTTTTTGAACGAAGCTCCCGACGACGAGTACTTGTTGATGAAAGTGGCTTTGATAATGGGGATTAGCGGTGCTTGTAGATGCGATGAATTGATCAAATTGAAAATAGAAAATTATTCAAGACAAAGGGAAATATTTTTACGTAGTTTTGCCAGACACTAAAACCAAGAAATCGAGAAGTATCACCATAGTTGAAGAAGGATTTCCAGTCAACCCGATCAATTTGTGTAAAAAATACATGTCTTTGAGACCAAAGAATATTAGTTCTAGCCGCTTTTTTGTTTTTTTAGAAAAATGGGAGGTGTACCAGTCAGTGTATGGGAATAAATACGTTGTCGAAGATACCTTCAAGAATTGCAATGTTTTTGAAATTGGAGGATCCAGCGCTCTACACCGGTCACTGTCTGAGAAGGTCTTTGGCGACTCTTTTGGCCAATGCAGGAGCTACCATGACTACATTGAAGCGTCACGGAGGATGGAAGTCCTCGACGGTAGCAGAAGGATACCTAGAAGAATCGGTGCATAACAAACTACAAATTGCAGAAAAAATACAAGGTTCTAATATGTAGGCGTCTTCTAGCACTATCAGGCAAGAATTGCAATGTTTTTGAAATTGAAGGATCCAGCGCTCTACACCGGTCACTGTCTGAGAAGGTCTTTGGCGACTCTTTTGGCCAATGCAGGAGCTACCATGACTACATTGAAGCGTCACGGAGGATGGAAGTCCTCGACGGTAGCAGAAGGATACCTAGAAGAATCGGTGCATAACAAACTACAAATTGCAGAAAAAATACAAGGTTCTAATATGTAGGCGTCTTCTAGCACTATCAGGAGCTGTACCGATATGGGAGCATCTGGTTCCAATGAACCTCGACGGTAGCAGAAGGATACCTAGAAGAATCGGTGCATAACAAACTACAAATTGCAGAAAAAATACAAGGTTCTAATGTATAGGCGTCTTCTAGCACTATCAGCAGCTGTACCGATATGGGAGCATCTGGTTCCAATGAACCTCGACGGTAGCAGAAGGATACCTAGAAGAATCGGTGCATAACAAAATACAAATTGCAGAAAAAATACAAGGTTCTAATGTGTAGGCGTCTTCTAGCACTATCAGCAGCTGTACCGATATGGGAGCATCTGGTTCCAATGAACCTGGACGGTAGCAGAAGGATACCTAGAAGAATCGGTGCATAACAAAATACAAATTGCAGAAAAAATACAAGGTTCTAATATGTAGGCGTCTTCTAGCACTATCAGCAGCTGTACCGATATGGGAGCATCTGGTTCCAATGAACCTAGACGGTAGCAGAAGGATACCTAGAAGAATCGGTGCATAACAAAATACAAATTGCAGAAAAAATACAAGGTTCTAATATGTAGGCGTCTTCTAGCACTATCAGCAGCTGTACCGATATGGGAGCATCTGGTTCCAATGAACCTAGACGGTAGCAGAAGGATACCTAGAAGAATCGGTGCATAACAAACTACAAATTGCAGAAAAAATACAAGGTTCTAATGTGTAGGCGTCTTCTAGCACTATCAGCAGCTGTACCGATATGGGAGCATCTGGTTCCAATGAACCAACGAATTTTACCATGACTTCAAATTCGAATAAACCGTTAGCGTTCTCCTTTAATTTTAATGTCAATGTGAATTCTGCTTGTAATTGTTATATAAATAAATAAAATACTACTTTAAATATGAACGCGAGTTATAATCCATAACTCACTAGTGTGTTATTTGATAGTTTACTTGTCTAAAATGACATTGATAATGGTAGTTATAACGTCATGTGTTGGATAAATAATATATTTTTTTGGGTGAACATGCAATAAAAAATAAAAAATATTTTATAGTAGACGATGCAGATTTGTGATTTTATCACTAATTAATTACACACTACACACACACACACACCCTCTCCCATACGCACCCGCGCGGGTAAATAACTTATTAAGTAACAACCGCTTATTTTTTCATTAAATGAAAACCGTTACGCCACTGTAATGAACACGACACAAATAAACACAACATATTAATTTATTATATCAAAGTAGCGCGATATAAAATATTAACTACTTTGTATTAATCGGTGGAAAGGAGATGCCTATAAAAACGTATGTCGACAATTGGATACCGTATATTAAAGACCGTGTATAATAAACATCTTTTATCTGTACATCATGTTTATTTGTTTATTATAACGTGACGTCACTTGTTTATTCAACTTGACAGAATTAGAAATATTGGAAGGTTACTGGTTTTTGAATATGTTATGTATTGTCGCTTGGTTTAGTATTTTTATGGCAAGGCAGTTGTTTTTTAATCCCAAAAATATACCTACATACCTTTTAAAAAAGCATGCATAGGTACAAGGGTACTAAAAATTATATTTTATGGAAAAAATCTGTTCCTTTAACTACTATTAAAGTAAGTTTAAATTTAAGGTATTAATTTTTTATAGAACATTTTCCGTATAAAACACTGGGGTATTATGTATAGTACCTATAATGTAAAATATATTATATCGACCCCAACTGGATTAGCAATAAACGTAAAAATATGTATATTTTAACAAAGGCAATTTTTTTTTCACTGCATAATAGCATAATTTTGGTGAACAATACATACCTTAAGTTGCTACTTATCACCTATATTCTAGATACGAATTTAAACGGATTAAAAAAGTTATACTTATTCAAAACAAATAATTGAAAAATAATGTTGACAAGTGCAAGGACAGAAAGTAATAAATTAATTTCTGGAATTTTATTAACACATTTTAGCGCACTTATGTCCTTAGTTTTTTCAATATAGTCAAAACTAGGGCTGGGCAATATAGAAATTCCAATATCGAATATCGATATTGAAAAAAATATCGATATTGTCGATATATCGATATAGTCGATATATCGATATAGTCGATATATCGGTAATATCGATAAATATCGATAATATCGATAAATATCGATATATCGATATTTTATTTTTTAAATATCGTTTATCGATATATCGATATATCGATAAAAATATCGATATATCCAATTTTTGCCCAACCCTAGTCAAAACCCTGTTGATATCACACCTTTACCAACGTCCTGTTTTGTTTACTTTAACGACTTTCCCAGCCATCAGCTATAAATTGATAAAAGTTAATATGTTTACAAAATGTTGCGGTGGAGTATAGCGCCTCCCACTACGCCCGCGATCAAACCGTAAACAATTTTATCTAAAAAAAACATTTTTTACAAAAGAACTTTGCTAATTTTGGGTAGTTACCCCAGTTATTGTTGTTAATTAATACAGTATACACTAGTATTCGGCCGTTTAGTTGGATTAATTATTGGGAAATAATAAACAGACGAAAGTGATCAATTCATTTTTTGTTGATAAAAATTACATAATGGCAGCAAGTAGTACTAAGTTGTTTACATGAAATTTACGCAAAATAACAGTATCTAGCTTTTTGACCTTTGTAAGAAATTAAAAAAAATTAAATACCCGTTATGTATGTATATAAAAGTGTAACTAACTTTTAAAATAAAAAAAAATTAAAATTTTGTCTGTAGTAATTAAAATAATATACAGTGTTACCAGTAAAGTCCGCATCATATGGGATTTTTTTTTATTAATAGCTCTATTCGAAATTTGACTTTGGCATCAAGTTCTGCTTCGATCGAGATGAAAATTAAGCAAAAAATAGTAGTCACGTGATTCGCATTATCTGTCAAATTTAAATTTTTTTTGAAAAATAATTCAAAAGTGGGGTTATTTCTGAAAATATCGAAAAAAGTTATTAGAAAAAGTTTTTTAAATGCAGTTTCTAGTCCACATGCAAAATTTCAGCTGGATAAGATAATTTTGATTTTTTACCTATATTTTGTAAATTGCACCACTTTTGCAAAATACGACTCAACGCAACCTACGCATAAAACTTCTTAGTTTTGACAATGCTTTATTTCAGATACATTTTCTTTAAAGTAGCGCCATAAAATGTGTGTTTTTCTACAAAATCAAAATTGGGCTATTAAAATTTGGTCGCATGTGATGCAAAGTTCATTTATTTTTGACCCTGTATAAGATAACTTCATAAAATAAGTATTTTTAAAAAGGTAGTTTGTGTCTGAAAGTAAAAAAATAAAAAATAAAATAAAGGGGTTTTAAATTAAAGCGTTGAAAATAAATAAACTTTACGTTAGGTTAAACTAAAATTTATTTTCCACTTAATGAACACTTTACTGATGACACTGTGTTCTTTTTTGTCTTAATATTAAGGTGTATTACTTTCAGACACAAACTACGTTTTCAAAAATACTTATTTTATGAAGTTACCTTATACAGGGTCAAAAACAAATGAACTTTGCATCACATGCGACCAAATTTTAATAGCCCAATTTTGATTTTGTAAAAAAACACACATTTAATATGGCGCTACTTTAAAAAAATGTATCTGAAATAAAGCATTGTCAAAACTAAGACGTTTTATGTAGGTTGCGTTGAGTCTTATTTTGCAAAACTGGTGCAATTTAGATAATATAGGTAAAAAATCAAAATTATCTTATCCAGCTGAAATTTTACATGTGGGCTAGAAACTGCATTTAAAAAAACCTTTTTCTAATAACTTTTATCGATATTTTCAAAAATGACCCCAGTTTTGAATTATTTTTTGGAAAAAATTAAAATTTGACCGATAATGCGAATCACGTGACTACTATTATTTTGCTTAATTTTCATCTCGATCGAAGCAATACTTCATGCCAAAGTCAAATTTTAAATAAAGCTATTAATAAAAAAAAATCCCATATGATGCGGACTTTACTGGTGACACTGTATAAAACCCGAAATATTTAACACTGCATGTATCTTTGGAAAGATATTAAAAAAACTAGAACACAATATAATCAGAATGTGCTTAGTTTGCAAACCGCCAGAAGCAGTTTATTTAATAAACACGACAGTACATGGACAAACAAACAATCCAAATAATGACGAAATAATTGTTGATATTGTTTATTGTAACACAAGTTCTGCTTGTAAACTTGAACCCATTATAGGAGAAAAAATAAAATAAAAAAATTTTAGGAGCTCGTTTACGACATTGACAGGTTGTAGTTCGCTGCAAGTGCCATTTTCCGAGGGGACCTACGGTTTACCGAGGGCTCCGAACCACGATCCCCAGTCATTAGAAGCACCCCCCAAGGTACAAAAACGTGTAAAAACTGAAGAAAATAATGGATTTTCCGATTAGATCGATTATTTAATTTTCAGATTATCGATTAATCGAAATTTAGTTTACTATAATCGATTAATTGTTATAGGATTAAGTTGGTAATAAAACGGGGAAGAGTCAAGTTTAATTATCTTCAAATTAAAATGTCATTTATACCCAGTTAATGTTTTCGTTAAACCTGTTTAAAACGCACAAATAAAATTCGAAAACAAATAGCTTCAAGGCATATTGGTAATAGTTATATTGTTTATCATATTTTTATTGTTTTTGGTAATTAATTAAGCTAGCTTGAGTAGGTGTGTTATCGGGGACAACAATATATTATTCATTCAGGCGAAATAAAATCTATAAAAAATAATTATGAGCTTTGGTTTGGAAACTTGGACACACAAAAATGGAGAAACAAAGATCTTATATATATTATATAGATTATATATATCCTAAAAGTGGGTAGGTACCTTTCTACTTTTAACTCCACAACCCAACATAATCAAAATTTCTATGCTTCAGCCAGGCGCATTTTGGATATAATATGAGTAGAGCAAAATTTAAATTTGATTAACATTGAATGACTTTTTTGACGTCTGAATAGCATTAACATTCAGTAAAACTTAAATAGCAAATTGTCATAGTTAATGCCTTAAAGATTGTGACTTGGGTTCAGAACGTTGCTAAGTCGAGAAACATACCGTGCGAGCAAAAATTATTTGCATCAAAGAGGGCTTGGATTATAAAACGTAGGGCTTGGTTTAGATCACAATGATATGGGAACGATATATCTAACCAAATCTAGGTTAAAATTTTGTCAAATTCATATTATGACATGATATGCCAAACTAATCAGTAATAAAATAAGTACACAAATACAAATTTATTTTTGTTGTTTACAAAATTAACAAAGTAAGAATATACAGAAAGAAAAAGAAAAATAATTAAATAGATTGCTGAAATTGGCCACCGCCATGCTCCAAGCATAAATTCACACGTCTCTTCATATTTTCGAAAGTGTTGACCAGCATCTCTGGAGAAATGGTACCACATTCTTGGATAATCCTTTCTTGTACATAATTGTTCTAAATTTGCAACTGGTGTTTTAAAAATAGTGTACTTTAAATGAGGAAAACGAAGTAATCCATAACCGTTAAACAAGGTGATCTAGGTGGGAATTCAATGCCTGATCGAAAACTGATCAATCTGTCGTCGAAAAAATTGCGAAAGTAGTTAATAGTTTCTTAAGAATAGTCCTGCATGTTCCATAAGATCTTCCGACTTCTTGGGACAGGCGTCTTATACAATTTGTTGGCGTATTTTGCATTATTTCACGAACGTTTGCAACAAGTTCTTCTGTTCTTACAGATGGTCTTCCTGCTCCTTTTTTGTGTTGTATAGAACCTGTTTTTCCTAAACACAGCCACGGTTATTTTCAGGCAATGATAAAAATTCCCAGCAATAAAAGCAACGTTAGGAAAATGTTCGTGAAAATCGTCCATGCACAAACCCGGATTGTATTGCCACTCACCAATTACTCTAACCCCGTTTCGAAAATACGCTTCAACCATGAATGTTTTGTGCTGTTCCGTAAAGCCCATTGTGTGAATTGTTCAAGAAATTGGAAAAATTAGCGATGAATCAAATTACTTGTAATGACTGTCAAAGATGACGGAATAACTGATTGATTGTTAATAGGTATTAAGCTCTACGGCTAAGCATTACGTCCTTAGATGCAAGGCCCTCTTTGATGCAAATAATTTTTGCTCGCACGGTATCAATTGTGCATACCAGCAATATAGTGTTAATATTTCGTAAACGGTTGAAAAACGTATAGGGTATGATTCATGAAAAATGTCTAGAATTGATTGTAGAAAGTGAAAATATACAATATGTTTCATTAAAAAAAAATTAAAGTTGATATATGTAGCTTTTTATGATCCACCCTTTATAATATTATTTTTCTAAAAAAATGCATTTAAAAAAAAATAATTTGACGAGTTCGAGCGATATTTGATTAAGTGGGCGGTATTCTATATAAAAGATTGTTCCGTTTCTTTATAACAACGCTGTATAAAATAACAAAAGGACAACTTCGTGCTTTAAAAAAATATCTTTAAAACAATTAAGGCCCATGATATAGAAAAGCAAAGAATAAAAGAATTGACAAACAAATATTACACAAAAGGTCCCAAAGGAAGGCAATTTTTAACGTAAAGTGTTTACGTGCAGTATTATAAGCATTATGCCGAGTATTCTTCTGAGTCCCCCAACTCAACTTTTATCCATTCCCAAGAATTCCAACCAAAGACGATTTAAGACATTGTTTACTTAAAATTAAAAACGATTCTTCGGTTTTTGCTTCTACTTGCGTATCGTTTGTCATAGGCGGAACACGGAGAATTTATGGTTTTTAAACAATATGGGCAACTTATATAATATTTTTTGTGCCAATGTCATTGCTGTTAAAGAAGTTTACTAAAAGGAGATAAAAATTATCATTAAAATTATTCTTAAATTATTTTATTTATTGGAGTTACATAATCGCTAATCAAACGCAAATCTCTTAAGGGGTAGTTTCCACTTACCCAGGGAAAATTCTTAATAACTACCGTGCAAGCAAAAATTATTTGCATCAAAAAGGGCTTGGATTAAAAAAGGTAGGGCTTGGTTTAGATCACAATGATATGGGAACAATATACCTATCTAACCAAATCTAGGTTAAAATTTTGTCAAATTCATATTATGACATGATATGCCAAACTAATGACTTAATAAGTAATAAAATAAGTAGTTTGTTTACAAAATTAACAAAGTAAGAATATACAGAAAGAAAAAGAAAAATAATTACATAAATTTGCTGAAATTGGCCAATGCCAAGCTCCAAGTATAAATTTACACGTCTCTTCATATTTTCGAAAGTGTTGACCAGCATCTCTGGAGAAATGTTACCACATTCTTGGATAATCCTTTCTTGTAATTGTTCTAAATTTGCAACTGGTGTTTTAAAAATAGTGTCCTTTAAATGAGGAAAAACGAAGTAATCCATAACCGTTAAAAAGGTGATCTAGGTGAGAATTCAATGTCTGATCGAAAAATGATCAATCTGTCGTCGAAAAAATTGCGTAAGTAGTTAAAAGTTTCGGCGGCTGTATGGGAGGTTGCACCGTCCTGTTGAAAATATCCAAAACGTTGTTCGTCGTCAAGTAATTGCTCCACAAATGGATTTAAAATATTGTCTCTATACCGCTGTGCTGTAACTGTGTCATGGAAAAAAATAGGACCAACAATTCTTCGGGAAACAGCTAACCAGACACCAATTTTTTGAGGGTGCAATGTGGACTCTACAAAAAAATGGGGATTTTTACTACTCCACATGCGTGTATTCTGAGAATTCACATAACCGGAGAGGTGGAACCCGGCTTCATCCGAAAAAAATGTCAGGTCTAATAAATCATTTCTTTCCAATAAATTTTGGGTAAACCATTGAGAGTAATTCCTGCGTCTTCAAAATCTGCGACTTGTATTTCTTGGAATACTTGCACTTTATAAGGAAATAAATTTAGCTGCTTCTTAAGAATAGTCCTGCATGTTCCATAAGATCTTCCCACTTCTTGGGACAGGCGTCTTATATAATTTGTTGGCGTATTTTGCATTATTTTACGAACGTTTGCAACAAGTTCTTCTGGTCTCACAGATGGTCTTCCTGCTCCTTTTTTGTGTTGTATAGAACCTGTTTCCCTAAACACAGCCACGGTTCTTTTCGGGCAATAAAAGCAACGTTAGGAAAATGTTCGTGAAAATCGTCCATGCACAAACCCGGATTGTATTGCCACTCACCATTTACTTTAACCCCCGTTTTAAAAATACGCTTCAACCATGAATGTTTTGTGCTGTTCCGTAAAGCCCATTGTGTGAATAATTGTCAAAGAAATTCGAAAAATTAGCGATGAATCAAATTACTTGTAACGACTGTCAAAGATGACGGAATAACTAATTGATTGTTAATTCAGGTAGTTACTGACACCCAACAGGTATTAAGCTCTACGGCTAAGCATTTACGTCCTTAGATGCAAGGCCCTCTTCGATGCAAATAATTTTTGGTCGCACGGTATAATTTTGATGAATGAAATGAAAAATAGAGGCCGCTTGGAAAAAAATTACGTATCAAAACAATTTTTTAACTACTAGAATTTAATTTTGCTGTACTAAATATTTTTTTCTCCTTTAAATTCCGTTAAAAAAAAAAAGCGAAATTAAAACCGTTTAATTTGGGAAGATAAGGTTAGATAACCAATGTCAAAATTATTATTTGTTTGTAAAGTAGGATATTACATATATGTATTTATGTTGTATTGTTTCTTTTGTGATAAATATTTATAAACAATTCAAGGTCGAGAATGATAAGAGCCGTTTATATTTACACACACTTTAAATTAAAATGTAACCGTTTAATAATAGTCTAAAATAAATACATAAGTAGGTAAGTACGTATTCTACTACGTTTATTAAGAGCGGTATAGTTGATATACAGGGTAACAACTAATAACAAACTTGACTGATGAGTTGTAACTCACGCTGTTCAATTATTTGCTTTGCAGTTTGTTTTTTCTCATTTTATGCCAATTTGTCCTTTTCTAATTTTTCTTTATATATTTAATGAGTTTAAAATTTGTTTTAGCAACCTAAACTGAACGCACATTCTTCGGGGTTACTTAGTGTCCACAAGTTTAGTGTCCTTCTAAAAATTTGTTTAAGTTAGTTTGGTTTAGAGTAAGGTAACTAATAAATTAAGTATGCATCGCATTTTTGCTGTTTTTATTTGATTGAGCAGCATTGGCATAGCTAGGATTATACCGTGCCGTGCGAGCAAAAATTATTTGCATCAAAGAGGGCTTGGATTAAAAGACGTAGGGCTTGGTTTAGATCACAATGATATGGGGACGATATACGAGTATCTAACCAAATGTAGGTTAAAATATTGTCAAATTCATATTATGCCATGTGACATGATATGCCAAACTAGTGAGTAATAAAATAGGTAGACAAATACAAATTTATTTTTGTTGTTTACAAAATTAACAAAGTAAGAATATTCAGAAAGAAAAAGAAAAATAATTACTGCTAATTGCTTCTTAAGAATAGTCCTGCATGTTCCATAAGATCTTCCCACTTCTTGGGACAGGCGTCTTATACAATTTGTTGGCGTATTTTGTATTATTTTACGAACGTTTGCAACAAGTTCTTCTGTTCTTACAGATGGTCTTCCTGCCTGCTCCTTTTTGGTGTTGTATAGAACCTGTTTCCCTAAACACAGCCACGGTTCATTTCAGGCAATGATAAAAATCCCCAGCAATAAAAGCAACGTTAGAAAAATGTTCGTGAAAATCGTCCATGCACAAACCCGGATTGTATTGCCACTTACCATTTACTCTAGGCTAACCCCATTTCGAAAATACCTATGCTTCAACCTCAACCATAAATGTTTTGTGCTGTTCCGTAAAGCCCATTGTGTGAATTGTTCAAGAAATTGGAAAAATTAGCGATGAATCAAATTACTTGTAACGACTGTCAAAGATGACGGAATAACTAATTGATTGTTAATTCAGGTATTTACTGACACCAACAGGTATTAAGCTCTACGGCTAAGCATTACGTCCCTAAATGCAAGGCCCTCTTTGATGCAAATAATTTTTGCTCGCACGGTATCTGGAGGGAGAGGGGGGAAGTAGAAAACATTAACGACGCATTCAGCATTTCATTTTTTGTTTTCTTCAAAAAGCGGTCAAATACTGTTGCAATTACCTACAAAAAAAAATATTTCATAAAATTAATTAAAGCAAAAAATTTAATCAAATTTGCCCATATTTCTTCTTCTGCTTTATTAATTTATAAAACTGACTCATTCTCAGTTAAATGAAAAGCAAGTCACGTGCAGGCGCGCTGGCGCGCAGATGCTTTGAGTGTGCCAGGTAAAGAAGTCGCGGCCGCGCTGTTGCCGCTTGCCCTTGTTTAGTTTGGTTTATTCATTATTAGCGTTGATTGAATAATTATTCAACAAAACACGCAACAAGATTAAATTAGCTTAGTAATGTATTTACTTAAATTTGTCAGAGGGGGCTATTTTTATACCCGGGGGATTTAGCCGCCCCAGCTTCCCCTCAGCTACGCCAATATTAATGAGCGCAGCTATTAATTGAATCTTTTAAAACTACTGTGCCTACATACCTACAACTGTCAATTTAAATAATAATGTAATGTTTTGTTGCTTACTGACTAATTATTTCAATAATGTTATTGTAATGTTAAAAGTGTTAACAAGGATAAAAACCCTGCTACTTATTTATTTATTTATTTCCCAAGCAACAGTAAAATCGATTACGGGGTTCGAAGGTTACAAATTACCAAAATATCTAATCTCGTGCCCAATAAAGGTTGTAAATCCGTAGAAAAAGGAAAATTTGGCAAGAAAAAAGGGCAATATAAGCAGCCCTTGGGTTTTAAATCTCCGGAAGAAAGCTTTTTTCAGTGTTGTTCCGAGCTATCCCAGACTGTCGAACTTATTATGATGCCATTATGGCGTAAACACAAACAAGGGTTACAATATTTACGACTTTTTAAACCAAAGGTCCCCCAAAAGTAATTGCCTAAACGATTTTCCCCTTCTCTTACAATTGTATTTAACAACAAATATATTTAATATCGTATGACGGCAAGGAACGATTTTTAAAATAATTTAAGAGCAAACACACTTCGTCAATTCGTTTTTTGATCAATAATTCACATATTCTTTATACAACTGTTTAAATATGTGACAGCAACGCGCTTTCCTACTGTCAGACAACAAAAATTGCTAGACCGTTGTGTAGTGATAATATCACGGTAATTTAGCCAATACGAAATAGGAGTTATTGCTACCATAGAATGGTTTATAGCCGTTATTGCTCTGAATACTCACAATAGTTATTCAAGTTCGATTGGGGGTGCTTTTATATACTGTATTAGTTCCGACTGGCAGTTGTAATGAAACTTGACATTAATCATAATATTCTTTGCTTGCTACGGTTAATAAAGCATATACACTAAAAATCAGTACTGTAGTTCTCAAAAATTTAAATGGCTTCTAGTGCGATATTGTTCTTGTCGTTTAACATTGCATATGATTATCTAATATGCAACATGGTTTACTGAGATGGTAAAATTCGTCCATATATTATAAAGTCCAACACTAATGATGGGTTGTGCGAAATAAGAATCTTCTATTGCTTTATCTGACATGCAAAGTTTTAAAAAACTTAAATACAAAGTAAAAATAAATTAATTGAAATAGGTATTGGTACCGTCAATAAAATACTAATTCAGATAGGACAGCTAGAAGACTCTGAATATGCGCAAAAAATACGTTAAAACTAATACTACGGCTACGATTGCCAATCGCTACAAACCCTCACCAACGTCATGTGGATTATAGGTTTTACCGGATACAATTCGTTTTTGGGGACGCTGTTCCTTTCTTAATTGTAGAGAAAGCGCTTTACTGGGAACAAAATGCGTCGCATTGACAAGATACAATTTATTTCTCAACAAAATTGCTGTATTAAAAGTAGTTTATTATTCAACAATACTGTGCTGCTAATGGAACTGATTACTACCAATAGAAACACTGTTCTAGGAAATCTGGAATTGATATAACACTAAAGCCTATACACTAGGAATTTATTTAATAGGGGTTAATACAAAATAAGCTACCAATACAAACTATGTCTTAGCAAACCTGTTGTACGAGATCATTTTCCACAGTTTAATGACACAATAATATACAGTGTGTTCATTTGAAAACTTCCCACCTCGATTTTCCTGCTTTAAAATGAAAATGTGGAAAATCGCTCGGACCCGTCGATTTTTATTTCGAGAGGGACATCTTTTGCGTATATTGTCAATCTTATTATTTCAAGTCCCTAGGAGGGAGGGGGGTAAGATCTAAATCTTAAATGGATACCCCTATTTTATATAATTTTTTTGGATTCTGCATAAAATTCTGACCGTTTTTTAATAAAAGCATTATTAGTCTATGCTTAACAGTTTCCGAGATATTTACTCTTGAAAAATTACATTTTTGAACTTTGACAGCGTCTAGGTTTCCAGCTGTACGTCTTAGAGCAAAACGGCTTACATGTCCCCATCTTCGATTTTTATTATCTTTCCAATAGTGTGAACTTTCGGGTAAACCGGATGTAAGAAATATAGTACTTCCGGTTTGACCAGAAGTTGAAACTATTGGAAAGATAATAAAAATCGAAGATAGGGACATGTAAGCCGTTTTGCTCTAAGACGTACAGTTACAAAGCTAGACGCTGTCAAATTTCAAAAATGTCATTTTTCAAGAGTAAATATCTCGGAAACTGTTAAGTATAGACTAATAATGCTTTTATTAAAAAATGTTCAGAATTTTATGCAGAATCCAAAAAATTATATAAAATAGGGGTATCCAATTAAGATTTAGATCTTAACCCCCCCCCCCCCCCCCACTCTCTCCTTGGGGCTTAAAGTAACAAGATTGACAATATACGCAAAAGATGTCACCCTCGAAATAAAAATCGACGGGTCCGAGCGATTTTCCATATTTTCATTTTAAAGCAGGAAAATCGAGGTGGGAAGTTTTCAAATGAAGTATAACGTTATATTTTAAAAAATAAATCAAAGAATTTAAAAAACCCTTTCACGATATTTTTGAGATAAAAAAAGCATAATATGTTAAATGGCACTTTTAGCCAAAAGACACCCTACTGATTATTTGGATATATTTACGTTGTCCAATTTATTTTAGTGCTTAATGACCTTTTATTGTATTCAAAAATCGGCCAAATACCCCTATAGAAGTACAATTACCTACAGTTTTGCATTAAAAAAGGTTCGATTTATAAATTAACTAGCGTGTACCCGGCATGCGTTGCAACCCGTTGGTATAAATACAAACCCGAACAAACCCGATATATTAGTACCCGGCATGCCACTTTCTCAAATTGCACCCGCGCGAAGCAGGGGCGGGTCGCTAGTTATACATAAAAACCTTCCCCTTGAATCACTCTATCTATTAAAAAAACCGCTTCAAAATCCGTTGCGTAGTTTTAAAGATTTAAGCGGACATGAAAGGGGACAGACGGGCGACAGCGACTTTGTTTTATACTATGTTAAGATAAAAGCAGAAAAAGAAATATGCCAAATTTGACAAAATTTCGTTTTATGCCTTTAATATTTTTTTTTCAACTTAAAACTGTTGGTAAGTGCTACCGAAAGAAAATGAAATGGTGAATGCGCCACTAGTGTTTACTCTTAATAATTTCGACGCAACCTGTGCTGAACTTTGTTCAAAAATATATAGACGTTCCTTTTTACTTTTCTGTTAAAAAAACAGTATAGTATCTGTTGGTCTTGAATTCAACCAAAACTATTTATTAACGATTAAATAAAAGCTGTACTATTATGAAACCTAAATAATTTTTATACACAAGGTCACCTAAAACAGCAAGTCTACATTTTGTGTATTTCTGCTGCATAATTCAATAATGAATTTATTAATGTTTATTTATTGTTACATAAAGAGATCACCTAACTCGATATTTTCTTGTCATTAAAAACCAAAATAACATTTTACAATTTTCAACAATGTAAGACATTTTTTAATCAACAAGTTCTTTGATTATTTTTTAAATTAGTTTCGAGTATAGTAGTTATAGCAATCAGGAGAGTGTCAAGAAACGATAAATTAGAATTTAAAGTAAATGGGTTATTCTGAATTACTATGAGATTATTTATTAGGTCACCTTATTTTTCCCCATTGGCATTGCATTGGTCAATATTCAATCGTCAATTTAGCATTCGAAAGAACCTATAATACATCCCAGAGAATGGATGTGTTAACATTGTTTATGCAGGGTGTTTCATTAAGGGTGGCCACCGGAAACTACTAGGCATAGAAACTTAAAAAAAAAATGATCAGTAAAGCGGTCATGAGAAAATTCTGGAAATTACTATTAGGTTCCTCATTTCGCCGCAAGGGGGCAAAATTAAATTTTTTTTTTAATTCTAAATTTCTCCGAAAATTCCCATATTAAGGTATAACTCTGATTACATCATCAAAAAGCTTAGCCAATTCTGCATCATTTTGATTTAAGGCTCATTGGCGTACCGACCTTGATAAGAGGGGGGAAGCTATTGAATGTGTAAACATTAAAATCGCTGTAACTTCTAAACGTCTTATCCGATTTTACTAAATTTAAGCTTGTTTGGAAGGGAAAGGTAAGTATCTTCAATCGCCATATCAAAAAGTACACGATAGTGTTTAATAAAATTGCTAGAGGGCGCAAGTTGTAATAATTACAGTTTTTTCGATTTTATCCCGAAAATTAAAATCATACGGTATAAATCGTATATCATAATCGAAAAGTAGATGAAATTTGCAAGAAACGATGTGAAGACCGCAGTTCGATATCTTTGTTCGTTTCAGAGTTGTTGCCAAAATAATAATTTTTAATACAAATTGCGCCCTTTAGCAATTTTATTAGAAACTATCGTGTATCATTAGATACGACAATTGAAAGTTCTACCAAGCAAGCTTAAATTTAGTAAAATCGGATAAGTCGTTTAGAAGTTACAGCGATTTTAATGTTTACACATTCAATAGCTTCCCCACTCTTATCCAGGTCGGTACGCCAATAAGCCTTCAACCAAAATGATGCAGAATTGTCTAAGCTTTTCGATGATGTAATAATTAGAGTTATACCTTAATATGGAAATTTTCGGAGAAATTTAGAATTAAAAAAAAAATTTAATTGTTCCCCCTTGCGGCGAAATGAGGAACTTAAAAGTGATTTCCAGAATTTTCTGATGACCGCTTTAATCATATTTTTTTTTTTCAAGTTTCTATACCTAGTAGTTTCCGAGATATGGCCGGTGGCCACCCTTAATGAAACACCCTGTATAGTTCTAATTTTTGCATACCTAATTACTTAGTATATTATAGGTATATATTACCGGTAAGTGTACCTACATACCTTACCGCCTTCTTATGATATACGTAAAAAATATTTACCTGGAAGAAAATGGGATGAGGGATGCTCTGGCCTATGAAGTACTAACAGTCCATTTAATTCGGAATAACAGCATTATTTCAAAACTTTCTTGATCTCAAAAGTGTGAAAATTCCAGAGAAAAGCGTATAACTTCCCCTAGAGGAAAAGTTAATACCGAATATTTTACAGATATAAACCCGAAAAAGATAAAAGAAATGACTTTAAAATTATATACAGTCTTTAAAATTTCCTTTGTGCCAAGGGTCGGGAAACAAACATATATTTTATTTTTCGGGGAGCTCTCCTTTTGATATACAGTTTGTCTTAGTTGTGTACGCAAAAATACTTTTATTTTGGTTTTAAGGTTTTCAAATATTTATGCATGGGATAGCCTAATAGTCAAAGGACTAGTTTTACTAGTTACCAATTAGAAAAATTGTATAATTAGAATACCTATAATCTATTAAATAGGTCCAGCAAAGCATTGGTTTATAATATGAACCTACAATTTAATTCGTTTGTTTTTAAGAGAGCATCATCGCTTTTACTCAAAACCAGAGCTGTCGCAATTACTCTTAAAAAGTAATTCAATTACAATTACCCATTACCCTCCGAAAAAGGCATCAATTACAATTACCAATTACTAACAGTATGATAAAAATATTTAAATTACCAATTACCAGCTAAAAATAATTGATTCCTTGATCAATTACCGCATTCGAATACCTAAGTTTAATTTAATTACTTTTATACTAGTTCAATTACTTTATAGTAATGGAACTACCCTAAAAGTAATTGAATTACTTTGAATCTATAAATTATAGGCACTTTTTTGGCAAATAAATTACTCTGAGTAATGTCTGTCTTTTTTTATATAATATTTATATAACGATATTTTTTTTATCTAGAGTAAAGGAATTATAAAATTTTTTAAAGGAATTATTTTGGAGTAATTTAATTACTTTTAATCTAATTGAATTATTCGGGAGTATAATTAAATTACATTTTATGTAATTGAATTATTTGGGAGTAATTCAATTACCTTTATTTTAATTGAATTATTTGGGAGTAATTCAATTACTTTTTAAATTAATTGAATTACTTTTAAGTAATTCAATAACCTCAGATTTCTTAAAACCAATTACCAATTACAATTACTTTATCACAATAATTGGAAAATCAATTACAATTACTATTTTCAAAAAGTAATTCAATTACAGTAATTCAATTACTAAAAAGTAATTAAACACGATTTTTCAATTATTTTAATTCAATTACCGACAGCTCTGCTCACAACATGCGTTTATACCATTTACTTGAAACCCTCTAAACTTATCGAATTTATTTCAAGATATAGGGCACTGGTTTTGGCCACTTTAACAAAACATTATCTTTAAAGGCTTGTGTTTCGTATTTAATAAATTATTATGAGTATACTCTTTGCTTAGCGGGATAGCTATATATTTATAGATTTAAACTCTTTAGTTAAAATGAGAAAGAAACAGGATAGACACAATTTTCATACCTTACTATAACAAACTTCTTGTTATCGTCCTCTTTATCAATACTATCTAATAATTCTTCTTTCAATTCGATAATACCACCTTCTCCATCTTCTTCACTTTTGTTATTACTCTTATTAATATCATTTTCCTTTCCCATATCTTCTACACAGTGTCAGTGAAACCACGATACAAAATGCAAATGGCCAAAACTGTTTAAAAGGGTTTGGTATTTGGCCACTTAGGTGGCCAAAACCGAAATAATCATTTTTAATGAATTGAATTTTGTCTGTAGTAATTATAATAATATACAGTGTCACCAGTAAAGTCCGCATCATATGGGATTTTTTTTTAATAATAGCTTTATTCGAAATTTGATTTTGGCATCAAGTTCTGCTTCGATCGAGATGAAAATTAAGCAAAGAAATAGTAGTCACGTGATTCGCATTATCGGTCAAATTTTAATTTTTTCCAAAAAATAATTCAAAAGTGCGGTTATTTCTGAAAATATCGAAAAAGTTATTAGAAAAAAGTTTTTTTTAATGCAGTTTCTAGCCCACATGCAAAATTTTAGCTGCATAAGATAATTTTGATTTTTTACCTATATTTTGTAAAATGCACCACTTTTGCAAAATAAGACCCAACGCAAACTACATAAAACTTCTTAGTTTTGACAATGCCTTATTTCAGATGCATTTTCTTTAAAGTAGCGCCATATTAAATGTGTGTTTTTCTATAAAATCAAAAGTGGGCTATTAAAATTTGGTCAGACACAAACTACGTTTACAAAAATACTTATTTTATGAAGTTACCTTAAGCAGGGTCAAAAACAAATAAACTTTGCATCACATGCGACCAAATTTTAATAGCCCAATTTTGATTTTGTAGAAAAACACACATTTAATATGGCGCTACTTTAAAGAAAATGTATCTGAAATAAAGCCTTGTCAAAACTGAGAAGTTTTATGTAGGTTGCGTTGAGTCTTATTTTGCAAAAGTGGTGCAGTTTACAAAATATAGGTAAAAAATCAAAATTAACTTATGCAGTTGAAATTTTGCATGTGGGCTAGAAACTGCATTAAAAAAAAAACTTTTTCTAATAATTTTTTTCGATATTTTCAGAAATAACCCCACTTTTGAATTATTTTTTGGAAAAAATTTAAATTTGACAGATAATGCGAATCACGCGACTACTATCTTTTTGCTTAATTTTCATCTCGATCGAAGCAGAACTTGATGCCAAAGTCAAATGTTGAATAAAGCTATTAATAAAAAAAAAATCCCATATGATGCGGACTTCACTGGTGACACTGTATATATGAACTTTACAATAATTTTTTTAATACTCACACTATATCGGGAATGTCTAATGCTAGACGGCCAGGGACTTGTGGCACCAGGATAGTGACTCTTTGACCAACCCACAGCAGTTTCGTATGGTACCTCGCCTATATGGCCCTATAAAAAAATTAAAGAAAATTTCAGCTAATGTTTTTAAATAATATTTAGCCATTGATCCAAAAATGGCCTTTTTTGAAGTCGAGTAAAGTACGAAACGTCTTATTTATTATATACCGTGTAAGCAAAATTATTTGCATCAAAGAGGGATTAAAAAACGTAGAGCTTGGTTTAGATCACAAGGATATGGGGACGATATATCTAACCAAAAATTTGGTCAAATTCATATTATGATATGATATGCCAAACTAATGAGTAATAAAATCAGTAGACAAATACAAATTTATTTTTGTTGTTTACAAAATTAACAAAGTAAGAATATACAGAAAGAAAAAGAAAAATAATTACATAAATTGCTGAAATTGGCCAACGCCATGCTCCAAGCATAAAATTACACGTCTCTTCATATTTTCGATCTCTGGATAAATGTTACCACTTTCTTGGATAATCCTTTCTTGTAATTGTTCTAAATTTGCAACTGGTGTTTTAAAAATAGTGTTCTTTAAATGGGGAAAAACGAAGTAATCCATACCGTTAAACAAGGTGATCTAGGTAGGAATTCAATGTCTGATCGAAAACTGATCAATCTGTCGTCGAAAAAATTGCTTAATAGTTAATAGATTCGGCGGCTGTATGGGCGGTTGCACCTTCCTGTTGAAAATATCCAAATCGTAGTTCGTCGTCGAGTAATTGCTCCACAAATGTATTCAAAATATTGTCTCTATACGGCTGTGCTCTAACTGTGTCATGGAAAAAAAATAGGACCAACAATTCTTCTTTGGGAAACAGCTAACCAGACACCAATTTTTTTGAGGGTGCAATCTGGACTCTACAAAAAAATGGGGATTTTCACTACTCCACATGCGTGTATTCTGAGAATTCACATAACCGGAGAGGTAGAACCAGGCTTCATCTGAAAAAAATGTCAGGTCTAAAAAATCATTTCTTTCCAATAAATTTTGGATAAACCATTGAGAATAATTCATGCGTCTTTCAAAATCTGCGGCTTGTATTTCTTGGAATACTTGCACTTTATAAGGAAATAAACTTTCTTGGGACAGGCGTCTTATACAATAATTTGTTGGCGTATTTTGCATTTTTTCACGAACGTTTGCAACAAGTTCTTCTGTTTTTACAGATGGTCTTCCTGCTCCTTTTTTGTGTTGTGTAGAATCTGTTTCCCTAAACACAGCCACGGTTCTTTTCCGGCAATGATAAAAATCCCCAGCAATAAAAGCAAAGTTAGGATAATATTCGTGAAAATCGTCCATGCACAAACCCGGATTGTATAGGCACTCACCATTTACTCTAACCCCGTTTCGAAAATACGCTTCAACCATAAATGTTTTGTGCTGTTCCGTCAAGCCCATTGTGTGAATTGTTTAAGAAATTGGAGAAATTAGCGATGAATCAAATGACTTGTAACGACTGTCAAAGATGACGGAATAACTGATTGACTGTTTATTCAGGTAGTTGCTGACACCCAACAGGTATTAAGCTCTACGGCTAAGCATTACGTCTTTAGATGCAAGGCCCTCTTTGATGCAAATAATTTTTGCTCGCACGGTATTATAATAAAATATTGATTAATAAGGCGCTTGTCAAATTGATTCTTTTTAGCTTTTAGTTAAAAACCAAACGAAAGAAAATAATTTCTCGTTTTAATTGGATAATATGCATTTAGTACCTACACTTCAAAGCCTAATATATACAGGAAAAAATTATACTACCAGCAACTTCCACGTGTGCGAGCAAAGTACACTACATTAAAATTTGTCCCTCAAAAATTAAAATGTTTTGCTATTTATATTTGTTATTTTAAAAAATTTTTAAACAAACAATTGTGCTATTTACACAAGTACTTATCAGTAAACAGATAAATAGTCTACTTTGAATGGCTCTTAACATCAAATTGTCTGAATTTTTTTGAGGATTTCGTATTACAGTACAGAATAAAATACCTAAATAATGCTTATAAAATAGTTATTTATGCAACAAGGGTGTAAAGTAGCATTTTTTCTACGAATGGGAAATTTTTCAATCAAATCACATGAGTAAAAAAAAGGCACTTTACGCACGAATTGCATACACAATTTTTTCTACTACCGGACGTTATACAGGGTCGCTGTTATGTATTGAAATGGTCGATTATTTTTTAAAGGAAGAGAGTTATCTAAAAAATATTAAGAACAAAAGTTATAGGAACATTAACAATAATAAAATTTCATATATTATGTACTTACAAATACGGATTTATTTTCAATTTAATTGTGGACTATATGAATATTAAATGTACAGCTATTAGAATTATTAAAAGTTAATCCTTGGCTCTTAAGTCTAGAATTTACTTGTGAATCTTCACAATCCACACGTCTGCTGTTACAAGCCACATTAGAACTAGATGTAAATGGTGTATCAGTTAGCTTATTTATATTGGTTGAAACTTCAGAAGACAAATTTGATGTAATATTACTTATTTCGATTTCAGGAATATTGTCAAAGGTACTAGTGGAATTAGAAGAGGAAGCATCATTTGTTAATATTTTATTCGATATGTCAATTTTTTTGCTCAGTGTACTGTCAATGTAACCCTCTGCGACGGCAGATTATTTCCATCCCCCATGCTTCTTTACTGTTATAAGGTATCCTCCAGAATTTGCCAACATAGTGGCAGATGACCTTCGAAAAGAGTGACCAGTATAACATGTTGGATTTGGCAACTTCAGATATTCAGCTATTACAGAATGCATCTTACCAAATGTGTTTATGCCCACAGGTTGTTTCGAACATTTATTTTGGGCATATTTTAAAAATAATCTGGATGATTCAATATTAGGAGGTCTTAATGTCATATATTTTATAATGTACGATAAATAATTTATGGAATTATTTGGGTTTAGAACTGTAAAAATTCTTTCCATACCATTTTTTGAATCAGGAATTCTTATAATAAGGACTGTTTCCTTGTTCTCAACATCATTTATTGTCATTTTCATCAGTTCTTCTCTGCGACAAGCCCCAGAAATGCCAATAATAAATGCAACCTAAAATAATAAATCGTGTCGATATAAAATCTATAATAACTATTAAATACAAACATTTTATAGAGTATCTAAAAGTATTAAGAACTAAGGTAAAACTTCTATAATTTTGATATGATATTTTACCTTACCAATAGAATTTAATTGATGTAAAGTTACCTTTATCATTAAAAACTTCGAATCCGGAGCCTCCAAAATAAACTTGATGAAATTACTTTTCTTAAATATTCCTGATTTCTTTGCTTTGTAGCCTTTGCTTCTCTGTTTAAGAAAGGCAATTAACTTGTGGTAGGTTGAAATATCTACTGAATTTTTAATTTTCAAGGTAGCCTTTAGCATGGAAAATATTGACCACATTGTCGATGATTTGTAGCTTTTTAATTCATCTGAAAAATAAGCTAGCAAAGCATTTTCTGAGTACCTTGTCACTTTATTTTTCTTGCACCAACTCATAAACAATGTATATTTTTGCTCGTAAATTAAACGAGACTTGTTGGGAAGCAAATTCAAAGTAACTTCCTGTGCAGAATCTGCAATATTCGGCGGAGTGTTCTCAAAATCCGATAAATCACTGTCCATTATGTTGAGATTTAAAAATCTGAAATAAAATTAAACGAAATCATAACAATATAACCCATTTGATATCACAACTCAAAACTTACCGTATTAAAATCTTCACTAATTCCTTAAATCATTAAAACACCTGGCATAAATCACAAATTGTCAACATTCAGATACGTCAAACAGAAATCGCCATTTGTCCATTTTTTTGGTTTTAACAATTTGCTATCAACATTATTTATGAATTTGTGATCAGTTTCCTGTAAATAGTCAAAATTTGAAAAAAAAACTAATTTTTTAAACGGTTAGAGTACGATACGAATGTTTTTAATATAAATTATTGAAAATGATGAAAATAACACAAAAGCAATATTATACAGGGTGCTCCATTAAATAAACAAGTTTGAGACAACTTTTGGTATAACCGGAGGTAACTGTTATTTCATTTGAAGAGAGCGAAATTATATTACATACAGAAGAGGAAAGTGTTTCATTACTGTCGAGATATTAGTTAGTTATCCGAGACGCGAAGCGTCGAGGTTAACTTTAATCTCGTGACAGTAATGAGAACTTTCCTCTGAGGTTTGAATACTATTTTATTTACAACCACACCGTTAATTGAAAATTAGATAATATTCAATTTTTTCAAAAAAAGTACCTAGTAAAAATGTCAAAATATGACATTTATTGTTTTGGCGCCAAACAAAAATATGCTGGTTGAATGACAAGAATGAGGGAAATGAGTGAGGGAAATGGGTGAGGGAAGTGGGTGAGGGAAGTGGAAGAGGGAAGTAGGCGTAGGTAATGTGAAACTTCCAAACTTTTAAAAATGTTGTAATGTCAACATTACATGTATGGTTGTAAATAAACCCTATTATTTAAATTTGCAGGATGAGATTAGATAGAAGTTACGTTTTGTATATGTTATTCAGGATTTTATTTGTAAGTTCTAAGGGATCACATTAATTTGAAATCACATTATATAATTGGTTGTCGGAACTATAGTTGAATCGCTAACTGCAGAAAGGGGACATGTCCATTTTTTTCCAAAAATGACATTTGCATATTTTCTTAATCTAGACATCTAAACACATCTTGACTGCAGAAACCGGACATGTTGCATTAACGCTATTGACGCTGTGAGCCGATAAAATTTACGTTTACTGCAGAAACGGGACATGTCCAGGAGATGTCTCCTTTCTGTAGTAAATAATTAATTGTAATATAAAAACGATGATTCGTTTCCTCTTGAGTTTACTGGAAGTAAAGCGATTTAATGAAATAGAAATATATTTTCCAATGAGGGGTCATTCATATATGCCATGTGACCGAGACTTTGGTTTAATTAGAAGACAGTTGAATAAACATGAGAGATATTATACTGTTCAGGAATATATCAAAATAATATCTGAAGCATCCAAGAATATGCAAAAATTTTCAGTTGTGCAGGTTACAAACGATTTAGTTTATGATTATAAAAACTGGTGGCCACAATTTTACAAAAAATCTTGCCTTAGTAATGAATCCTATGAAAAACATGTACCTGTTCGTAATACAAAATTTTTTGCAATCTCCTCTTTTCATCACTTGACCATTTCCGCTCCTCAAGAAGTAGTTTGTCGAGAATTCATAATTGTTCTGTAAAAGATATACCTACATATCGACTAAGGAACACTAAAAGTGAAATTACTTTCCCTACAAAAAAAACTTATCATGAGAAGCTTCCTATTAACACAAAAAAGATGGCTGATCAAATGAACACCATCAAATTTATTCAAGAAGATTATTTAGCCTTTTGGAATCAAATAACTGGTTGGCCTACCGCATTAAAGAAACAAGATGACGAATAACTTTTTTTTTTGTTACATATTATAACATATTTTCTATAAGGGTATCTCTAATAAAACAATTTCTTTAAATCTTTTTTGTTCCCTTTACTGCAGAAAGGTGACATCTCCATATGTCAAAACTGACACTTACGCCCATATTAAAATATCAAAAAATAAATGGTCTATTGTAGCATTCACTTAATGAACTGAAAAATTATTTTTCATAAAATTCTAAGCAAAAAAAATATATTAAACAAGTTGGCAGGTTTTTTTAACTTCCTGAACAATTTAGAAAATGTGACATGTCCCCTTTTTGCAGTTAGCGATTCAGTTGTACCTAATTGTCAAACAAATCTTAGCATAATGTTTTAGAGAATATCATATTATGTAGGTATATACTAACTAACATTTATTGCTCTTTTCTCTCTTCTGAAAAATCAAAAACTTCCTAGAATTTTCTAAAAGACTTTAGGTAAGTTTATCAAGACAAATAAAAGTGTCACGATGTTGTATAAACATTTAACAAACACCCAATCACACTATGCAAGTTTGTAGAAATGCATTCCTGTAAAGGAATGTTTCGAAAGAAATAAAACAACATCCCCAGTTTACTCGTTTCAGTTGTTTCTTTCTTTTGGAGATACGGGGCTACAGTACGTGTTTGTAGTGGGATTTAAAGAAAAACATTGACACCTGCGACAAGAATAAACATAAAACAGACCATATTATGATATGGGCGTGCCTTGGTGAAACAAAAGCGGTCATAACAATCAACCTTCTTATTTAGACTCGACTCGACTCTTTTCAAGTGCTGATTAAGCTTCTTTACATATTTAAGAATAATATGTTGCTAATTTTCGATTTATAAACTTTGTGATTTGGTAGTGCATTTTGCTGCCTTTGCAGTCTAATCAGACTTAATGTCTACAGTGCAAGCATAACAATAAATATTTGTTGGGGTGATCGAAATAATAATAATATCAAACTAATGATGGCGACCATGAGAAATGCCATGTAAATTTTGTGACATGAGATTTCCTAATAGACGGTGTCTCAGCATCAGAGTGCCATGTTTCAGAGATCATTTACCTACAACTCTGTTAAATTGTATAACTCCTTACCTAATGAAATGGTTTTCCTTGACAGTAACAAATTTAAATTGCAATATAAAACATATCTACTTAGTTTTCAAAATGAACAACTTCGTTAATTATTTTCGTTAAAGTAATATCTTTATCAATGTTTTGCAGGTCATTCTTCGAATCATGTATTTGTCGTCTTCTCCATCAGGTTCGAATTTAGCGTATTTTTCTTTTTTCTAGAATGTTAACTATTCTACGAAATTTATATAATATTTCATTACATTCATAATTATTTGTATATATTTTTTATTATTATTTTAGCAAGAAATGTGGGGTTCAGTAGAGTAGCCTTTGTGGCTAGACTGCGCCCCGCTTTTGCTTGTCTGCCTATTCTTATTAGTTGCATACCCCTGAAACTGCAATATTTAGTTCTTTCAAATTTTGATGACACACATTTTTATAAATGCCTCTTTTAATGTGACCCTACATGACATAATATTCCCTTCTCGTGCATTTGAAACCAAATATCTTTATTCCCAGGAGCAACTTCTTCTAGTGCAGGTTCAATTTAATTTTGTAAAACATAAATTTAAAATAAAAGGTTGCTCTTTGTACTTCATCACCTTCCCTCAATTCCTGATGCGCTTGGAGTGATGCTTTCCTATAGAACAGTTTTGTCAAGAACCCTGGAGCTAATTACATTATTTTCTTCTGAACAGAGTAAAAGTTCGAAATCTGCAATATTTTCTTGTGCTTTACCACCGGATACATCATTATTTTGCTCCAAGCAGTTGCATTTATAAATTACAGTACCTTTACTGTCAAAATTACGTACAATATTCAGTACTGTTGTTTTGCTTGGAATGGGTCTGTCAGGAAACATCGCATAGAACATTTTGAATACTCTTCGAGAACTATTTTTCTTGTAGTCCACTCTCACCAATCTAAAGAGGATGTAGAAAATGCCTATTTCGAATTTATTTCCAAAAAAAAAATGCAATAACTATTGTAATTATTTCCATACCAGCTTTAGAGCTTACAATAAAAGATGCTGGCAGTTAAATAATGCCGACTGATGCAAACTTAAGGTTTATATTTTATAAGTTTAACGTCGGAAACTAAATTTATACGGGACATTGAGCTTAGTCGAAAAAGATATTATAATTTCATTTGTATAAACGCGTCCTTTCTCAGCTATAAAACATCGCGATGTTCCGTTTATTTCCGGATTCACTCCGGGATATACGCTTTGTCCGATTTTCTGGATCATCCTGGAATAGCCACTTTAAATTAGCTCAGATCAGTGGCGCACGGTCCAGCGAAGCAAACTTTTCCTAAATTTCACTAGGCATCAACATAATGGTTTTTATCCGGAACTTTCATATATACTTTATCATATATAGCTGGAAAGTTAATACGGTCCTGTGTTTTATTATCGGGAGCCATCGGGAGCCATCGGTGCCCCTTAACTATCAATTCAGCAGTCATTTTGTGATATATTGTGTATGCCACGCTTTTCCGCTTTGATGGTTTCCATTTAATGGCTTTACGCCTTTTATCACCTTGTATTCTAAGGCGTGGTAGCCACAGACTGGTAAGGCAAACTATAATTATAAAGATAATGTAGTTGGGTGCAGTGGTGGCGACATAAGCCAGAAAAACAACAAAGAAAAAGACAAAGTGGGCGAAGAAATAGCTTTTGAAGAGCTGAAACTGGAACCGGGAGATTGGTTTATTTATTTACAAATGGATTACAAATCTATTGCACACAAACAAGACAAGCAGTTAAAGCAAGCTACAGGGGCGTCCTTTCACATTTCTCTTGGGGGGGGGGGGGGGGGGGCATACCCAATTTCAAAAAAAAAAACTTTATGGTCGAAAAAAAACACTTTATTGATGCCAAATTAACAGAAAAAAATTTTTTTTGTAAAATATACATTAAAAAAAAACAAAGAAGCTCAGACCTAAACACTAAATTAATGATATACTTAATTTTTTTTTTATTTTTTTAATTTTTTTTTACCTTGTCTTATTAGAACTATCAGCTCCAGTTCACATTTAAAACTTTTTAAACTTTAATTTCTAATTAAGGAATGTCGAGAGCCAAGATTTAAAACTATTATTACTTCTACTCTTAAACAAAGAATGTCTACATGACATAAATTTTTTATATAATAAAATGTTATATATAATTTTCTCTCCTTACACTTAACGGTGTTGTTTCACCAATATGTGACCGCACACAAAATTATTTCTTTATTAGTCCCTTTAATTAGTCAATTGAATCGACCCTTCATTTTACTCAATTCTTTCTGTTCCTTCTTTACAACAATCAGCTTCTTTCTCTTTTGATTACAAATACTCCTTCCTACATTGACACATAACTTACTGCTGTGATAACTTTCTGACTTGTTTCTGCTTATATTTTACGAATGGCCTCTCGTTAGGTCTATCATTATGTTTGCAGTTTCTCCAAATACCTAACTCTACCTTTTCATCATCTTGTAGCTCCGTTTGGACTGTTTGCACCTATTGTATTTCTTATTTTCCTTATTCTATTCTCCTGATGATGAATGTATATATATTCGAAACATGTACCAGTGGAAAAAGTCTTAAAGTGTCTTATTTCTCTCCTTTCACAAAATTAATGGTTTAGTGGGTAACGGCGATGCCTTATTATCAATGATCTGCTAGCTAGCAGATCATTGCTTATTATAGCAAATTCGTCAACTAGTTTGTAGAAGTACACTTAGTTGCACAAAAATTGCTTACAGATATTGAATCCCACGATATATTTAAATGGTGACATACCTGTATTTTACTTTTCCATGTACCTACGCATTTTCTCTGCAACAAAGTGTACAAACTATATATTCGATGCGGTAAACCGTAGTAGGTATATTTAAGTTAAAAGATGTTTTTATTTGTAAAAGCCAAATTTTGAATTTTGTGTGTGAATACTCAGGGGGGGGGGGGGGCAAATGCCCCCCCCCCCCAATTGACGCCCCTGGCAAGCTATTACACCACATCAGCGACTTGCTGCAACTTTAAGATTCCTTTACAGGTGTTAAAAAAATCTGTAAATCACATTTTCAGCTAAATTTGAAAAATTTTTCAGAGATATTTATTTCGTACACATTAATTTACATAAAAACATATTGTATTACTTTAAAATAATCATTATGTACAGGGTGTCCTAAAAAGTATGGTCAAAAACTTTAAAATTGTGTCCTGTCGTCCTGTGTCCACTTACTTCGAAGCTACGTCCCCCTAAAGGGGGTACCCTGAAGATGTTTTTTACTAAATATTTTCGAAACCTTTGTAGATACAAATTTCAAATTTAGATCTTTTGTTAAACATTGTACGCTAAATAGAATTGCGGTCTTAAAAATGTCGATACTTAAGAAATGTGGCCAGAAATAGGGGATAGTTGGATAAAAATAGACATAACTTTTTTTACGCTAATATTTATACTTTTTTATGTCAAATTAGAAAACCCTGACATTTGTTACAAAAAAAAAATGCACTATTGGTACGACATGATTGGATGGTTTTCTGAATAAATTTATTTGAAAATTTCATTCCTGTCATTCTAAGCCAATCACACACTTTCATTTCGACAGTTACCAATGACAACCTTCAAATTTAAATATTTAAAATATTTGAATGCAATTTTGTTCTGCTGAATTCTGGTTTTTCTTAAAAAGGATGGGATATCTTCCTCCAAAATCTTCTGGATAGCTGAGTAAAGGTTTTCTTGATGGGGATTTAATTCAGTTTTTTCCATTAAACATTGCAAATACTTGAAATTTTTATGAGACATATTAATGTCCCCTATTTCAGAGCAAGATTTACAAACACCGTAGGACTTAACATTAGTTTCTTGATTGTTTACTGCCATGATTTAATTATTGTGAACTAAAGAAGCACGTTTAAGAAATAACTGGCGACGTGACGTATAGCAGAGACGATTTTGACATCACAAGCCTAAGCCTACTTGACTGTGGTATCTACTATCTACCTAGATTTTAAAAATTGTTTTATCTGGCATAACTAGCCTAAACTAGACTATACAATGCTTTCCCTTTGTTTTAGTAAATGAAATGTAGTAAAAAAAAATAAAAAGGATAATTTTCACTTATATTTTTTGCATTTCGTTTAACTAAACGGTGAGGAAACTTTTTTTTGAAAGTTTAGGTATTCCCATAATTATGGATAATTTCAATAAAATAATTCAAATAAATTTTAGGTGTGAAATTTTCTTACCGAATCCCCCGCGTCCTTGAATTAATATTCGGAAATTCTTCCTCAGTCACGCATTTTTCTAGAAAAAATGCGTTCCTTCGGAAAAATTTCCGGAAATAATTCGAGATTATAAGTGAAAATTACCTTGCATTTGAAAAAATCGCTTATTTATTTTATTCGCTAGTAAGTACCGTGCGAGCAAAAATTATTTGCATCAAAGAGGGCTTGGATTAAAAAACGTAGAGCTTGGTTTAGATCACAATGATATGGGGACGATATATCTAACCAAATCTAGGTTAACATTTTGTTAAATTCATATTATGACATGATATGCCAAACTAATTAGTAATAAAATAAGTAGACAGATACAAATTTATTTTTGTTCTTTACAAAATTAAAAAAGTAAGAATATACAGAAAGAAAAAGAAAAATAATTACCTAAATTTAGCTGCTTCTTAAGAATAGTCCTGCATGTTCCATAAGATATTCCCACTTCTTGGGACAGGCGTCTTATACAATTTGTTGGCGTATATTGCATTATTTCACGAACGTTTGCAACAAGTTCTTCTGTTCTTACAGATAGTCTTCCTGCTCCATTTTTGTGTTGTATAGAACCTGTTTCCCTAAACACAGCCACGGTTCTTTTCAGGCAATGATAAAAATCCCCAGCAATAAAAGCAACGTTAGGAAAATGTTCGTGAAAATCGTCCATGCACAAACCCGGATTGTATTGCCACTCACTATTTACTCTAACCCCGTCTCGAAAATACGCTTCAACCATGACTGATGTTTTATGCTGTTCCGTAAAGCCCATTGTGTGAACTGTTCAAGAAATTGGAAAAATTAGCGATGAATCAAATTACTTGTAACGACTGTCAAAGCTGACGGAATAACTGATTGATTGTTAATTCAGGTATTTACTGACACCCAACAGGTATTAAGCTCTACCGCTAAGCATTACGTCCTTAGATGCAAGGCCCTCTTTGATGCAAATAATTTTTGCTCGCACGGTATTAACAAATGCTTTTCTTTGTTTCCAAATTAATTTCCTTCATTATTTTTGGGTATTAATAATACCCAAAAATAATCAAAAAGGAAAATTTAAAGTTTATTTTAAAATAGGAAGAAATTAGTAAATAAATTAAATTAAATTGAATAAAATTTTAGGAATTGTTAATTGTCATATGTAAAATATGTTAGGTTTTTCTAATTTTACATAAGAAGTATAAAAGTTATCATAAAAAAGTGATCTCTATTTTTACTCCACTGTCCCCTATTTCTGGCCACATTTCTTAAATATCGATATAGTTTCGTAGAACACAATTTTAAAGTTCTTACTTTATTTTTAACCAATCTATTTAATCCCAAATTATTGACCAGACCTTTAAGGACACCCCGTATATTAGCAAAATATTGCTGACAAAATATGCATTCTTTATAGGATAATTTATTATACTCTGAGACTCTTATCATACATATAGGGTGCCAAATATCGTTTTAGGAGCTTAAATACTCTACTGATAACACCCTAATATGTCTGCATAATTTTTTCCCATATAGCTCTTTTATGTTCTGGAGAATCACTATAAAACATTTTGCTCTTTCCTGATATATTTCACTTTCTTTGTAAAACGTGGTTTTCTTTCCTCTGTTTTTTTAACGCCTACAAAATCACCACAACCTCTATCAGCCTATATCCGTGAATCATAGCCTTTTTTCATAGAGAGAGAACCTAGAGGTAACAATCGTTTTTAAGAAAATGTGCATGTTATATAATGCCGCTCCCTGATTACTTATACGATACGTAATATAAGGCATCCAAAGAATGCTGAAGTAAGCAAAGATCTTTGTGGTGTCTCACAGTCTGGATTTACGCAAAACGCCCTTCCTCACTTAATCAAAGAAGAGGGTCGCCTTTCCCTGGACAGGGCGTTTAACATTTTTTCTCATTGAGTCGAGATGTTTCCAATTAGTGGTAAAATTTCAGAAGTGATCCAAGTTATACAGGGTGAAATACGTGTTATGGAATGAAGCATATACCGTGCGAGCAAAAATTATTTGCATCAAAGAGGGCTTGGATTAAAAAACGCAGGGCTTGGTTTAGATCACAATGATATGGGGACGATATATCTAACCAAATCTAGGTTAAAATTTTGTCAAATTCATATTATGACATGATATGCCAAACTAATGAGTAATAAAATAAGTAGACAAATACAAATTTATTTTTGTTGTTTACAAAATTAACAAAGTAAGAATATACAGAAAGAAAAAGAAAAATCACTAGAACATAAATTGCTGAAATTGGCCAGCGCCATGCTCCAAGCATAAATTCAGACGTCTCTTCATATTTTCGAAAGTGTTGATCAGCATCTCTGGAGAAATGTTACCACATTCTTGGATAATCCTTTCTTGTAATTGTTCTAAATTTGCAACTGGTGTTTTAAAAATAGTGTTCTTTAAATGAGGAAAAACGAAGTAATCCATAACCGTTAAACAAGGTGATCTAGGTGGGAATTCAATGTCTGATCGAAAACTGATCAACCTGTCGTCGAAAAAATTGCGTAAGTAGGTAATAGTTTCGGCGGCTGTATGGGCGGTTGCACCGTCCTGTTGAAAATATCCAAAACGATGTTCGTCGTCAAATAATTGCTCCACAAATGGATTCAAAATATTGACTCTATACCGCTGTGCTGTAACTGTGTTATGGAAAAAATAGGACCAACAATTCTTCTTCGGGAAACAGCTAACCAGACACCAATTTTTTGAGGGTGTACTGTGGACTCTACAAAAAAATGGAGATTTTCACGACTCCACATGCATGTATTCTAAAAACTTTCAGGTCTAATAAATTATTTCTTTCCAATAAATTTTGGGTAAACCATTGAAAGTAATTCCTGCGTCTTTCAAAATCTGCGGCTTGTATTTCTTGGAATACTTGCCCTTCAAGAAATTGGAAAAATTAGCGATGAATCAAATTACTTGTAAGCCTGTCAAGGATGACGGAATAACTGATTGATTGTTAATTCAGGTAGTAACTGACACCCAACAGGTATTAAGCTCTATGGCTAAGCATTACGTCCTTAGATGCAAATAATTTTTGCTCGCACGGTACATGGCGCTTTGCAAACTAAATAGTTTGACAAGATTACTATAATTTTTTTAAATTTTTTACAATCAACAACTTATTTTTCTTGTGGGTTCTTCAAATCAGAGGAGCTAATAAACGATCATTTAACTTTGAAATTTACAATGCAAGGCAGCAAATAAGTTTAATAAATAAAAATAAGAGTTTTCCCCTTTGTTTATATGGCATGAGGCCAGGATATGATGAAACAAAGGGAAAATGTCGTTCACTTGAACTTTGCACGGCGATACCCAAAGGGAGGATGCAATGCAAAGTGACATCTAGCGTACCTAATATAATAAATAAGTTAAAAGAAAATTACAGGAAATAAAGAAAGGCCAGAACGTAAATACTGTTCTCACCCTGTCTGTGGAGTTAGCCAACGTGCAAAACTTGTGAAGCTGTAAAAGTAGCAATTTCAAGGTCATTAGGGGAGACTTAATCCCTTGTAAGAGGAAAATAAAAGCAAAATATAGCTGCCAAGCCATTGGCACGCAGCTATGCCATTTTTTGCCATTACCCGTTTCATAAAACCCGAACAATCGCCTCTTTAACGAATAAAATTACGGGAAAATATTTTATAAATTGATTTGCTTCACTTTCGCCTTTTAAGTTAATTTTTATCCCGAAAAGTTCATTATGTTTTTTTGCCAGTCCAGCGTATCGATCCTAAAAGATTCGTTTTCGGTTTTTTCAGTGTCGTTATTTGTTGTCTGTATTGCGGTCTGTCAGACGGTTTTGATCTTGAACGTATTTAAGAACAATGGTCATATTATTTAATTCATTTATGCCGAAATTTCTCAAAAACTATTTAAAACGCCTCCATATTATTTCTCTATGCAATGGCAGACAAACCATTTTCTTACTGTCGTTAGACAGACAGACTGATCAGTTTTCGTTCAGACATTGAATTCCCACCTAGATCGCCTTGTTTAACGGTTAGGGATTACTTCGTTTTCCTCATTTAAAGAACACTATTTTTAAAACACCAGTTGCAAATTTAGAACAATTACAAGAAAGGATTATCCAAGAATGTGGTAACATTTCTCCAGAGTCCAGAGATGCTGGTCAATACTTTCGAAAATATGAAGAGACGTGTGAATTTATGCTTGGAGCATGGCAGTGGCCAATTTCAGCAATTTATGTAATTATTTTTCTTTTTCTTTCTGTATATTCTTACTTTGTTAATTTTGTAAACAACAAAAATAAATTTGTATTTGTCTCATTAGTTTGGCATATCATGTCATAATATGAATTTGACAAAATTTTAACCTAGATTTGGTTAGATATATCGTCCCCATATCATTGTGATCTAAACCAAGCTCTATGTTTTTTAATCCTTTGATGCAAATAATTTTTGCTCGCACGGTATTTTTATTATTATGTAACAATAATAAAAAGCCAAATATATGTTTATTTAATGATTCTTTGTTATTATACGAACAATAATCCGTGAGTGAATGACGGTGTTATCTTCTTAAAACTGCACTTTCTATGCATCCTAAACTAAAGATAAGCCAAAGTACTATTCTTAACCCAAAAAGCTCGATTTTGTTTAGTTAGAAAATGGAACCAGACAACGCGCTTAACAAACATGCAGAACGTTTTGTGTTTTAATTTACAAATGGCCTTGTTTTTCTTTGTTTATTTTCTTTATCTGATATATGTAAGCATTCGCGGATCTATATTTACGCACTATTACAACAAACAACAATGTGATACTTTTTGTTACTAGTTCAATTTCGCTATTTATTAGATATGATGAACTGTTATTAAAAAAAAAATTTTAAATACATTGTGTACTTTCTGTATGGAGTACTAAAAATGAAATATGTATGTTAAATTGCAAGGGCGTAGATACCTTTTTTTTCTGGGGGGGGGGGGGGGCAAAAAAATAGTAGTCACGTGATTCGCATTATGTCAAATTTTAATTTTTTCCAAAAAATAATTCAGAAGTGGGGTCATTTCTGAAAATATCGAAAAAAGTTATAAGAGAAAGTTTTTTTAAATGCAGTTTCTAGCTCACATGCAAAATTTCAGCTGCATAAGATGATTTGATTTTTTACTCACTACTAAAATTTATTTTCCACTTAATGAACACTTTACTGATGACACTGTTCTTTTTTGTCTTAATATTAAGGTGTATTAGTTTCAGACACAAACTACGTTTTCTAAAATACTTATTTTATGAAGTTACCTTATACAGGGTCAAAAACAAATAAACTTTGCATCACATGCGACCAAATTTTAATAGCCCAATTTTGATTTTGTAGATAAAAACACATTTTGTATGGCGCTAGTTTAAAGAAAATGTATCTGAAATAAAGCATTGTCAAAAGTAAGAAGTTTTATGTAGGTTGCGTTGAGTCTTATTTTGCAAAAGTGGTGCAATTTACAAAATATGGGTACAAAATCAAAATTATCTTATGCAGCTAAAATTTTGCATGTGGGCTAGAAACTGCATTTAAAAAAACTTTATAACTTTTTTCGATACTTCCAGAAATAACCCCACTTTTAAATTATTTTTTGGATAAAATTAAAACTTGACAGATAACGCGAATCACGTGACTACTATATTTTTTTTGTTAATTTTCATCTCGATCGAAGCAGAACTTGATGCCAACGTCAAATTTCGAATAAAGCTATTAATTAAAAAAAATCCCATATGATGCGGACTTTACTGTACATAAGTAATAAGAAGGTACATAAACTGGCAAAAAGTTGCATGTTTTACTCAGTAAGTCGCGTCTCCGTATATTTGCCGCAGTGCGCTATACAGTTAGAAATCTGAAAATATCATTTTTTGTACTAAATATGATCCATTTTAAAGCAACAATAAACCCATTTAACAACCAATAAACTTGTTTTTATCACGTGAACATTTAATTCCAGTCGTAAAAAATATGTTTAAACTAAATTTTTCAAAAATTCACTATTCCTTATTGTTAAATAAAAATAAAGTTTATAAAGCAAGGAACTGTGTATTTTTCCTTGAAGTGTGTGTATTTAATACAAATTAAAAGAAAATTTGAAGTCAGTTAAATGGGTATATAAAAAGATATAAAGCCATTAATCGTTGTAGAAAAACACAAACAATATTATTTGGTTAATTTATTAGATCAGCTATCTTTTTAGAAAAAAGCTCTTGTTTATTTTTATTTTATTAGAAAATAGTTTGCAAATTTATTAAAACAAGCAAGCTGATTATAAAACGTACGTATGAAACAAAACAGATTTGTTTAGAAAAAGCCTTGCGTCGATTTTGTATAAATAGGAGATCGAACGAAATAAAGTAAATATTAAGAATACGTCATTTTTAGGTAAAGTGAAGTATAACTACAGGCCTATAAAAAAGTAGAATGCTTATTAGGCCGTATAAGTGACACGCTATAATATCTCTATCTATAGGTTGCCATCCACTAATGTGAGTTGGCAGCATCATTCCGACTGACTGTAAATTCCTAGCGATCGACGCGCGTCAACTTTGAAAATACAGGGTTGTACAGTGTGACCAGTAAAGTCCGCTTCTAATTTAGACATAGTGTCCTATGTCCACTTACTACGAAGCTACAGGCCCCTAAAGGGGGTACTCTGAAGATGGTTCTTTTTATATACAGTGTCACCAGTAAAGTCCGCATCATATGGGATTTTTTTTTTTAATAGCTTTATTCGAAATTTTACTTTGGCACCAAGTTCTGCTTCGATCGAGATGAAAATTAAGCAAAAAAATAGTAGTCACGTGATTCGCATTATCTGTCAAATTTTAATTTTTTTTTTCCAAAAAATAATTCAAAATTGGAGGGGTTATTTCTAAAAATATCGAAAAAAGTTATTGGAAAAAGTTTTTTTAAATGCAGTTTCTAGCCCACATGCAAAATTTCAGCTGCATAAGATAATTTTGATTTTTTACCTATATTTTGTAAATTGCACCACTTTTGCCAAATAAGACTCAACGCAACCTACATAAAACTGCTCAGTTTTGACAAGGCTTTATTTCAGATACATTTTCTTTAAAGTAGCGCCATATGAAATGTGTGTTTTTCTATGAAATCAAAATTGGGCTATTAAAATTTGGTCGCATGTGATACAAAGTTTATTTGTTTTTGACCCTGTATAAGGTAACTTCATAAAATAAGTATTTTTAATCACGTAGTTTATGTCTGAAAGTAATACACCTTAATATTAAGACAAAAAAGAACACAGTGTCTTCAGTAAAGTATTTTTTAAGTGGAAAATAAATTTTAGTTATTTTCAACGATTTAATGAACACTTTACTGATGACACTGTGTTTTTTTTTCGTCTTAATATTAAGGTGTATTACTTTTAGACACAAACTACGTTTTCAAAAATACTTATTTTATGAAGTTACCTTATACAGGGTCAAAAACAAATAAACTTTGCATCACATGCGACCAAATTTTAATAGTCCAATTTTGATTTTGTAGAAAAACACACATTTTGTATGGCGCTAGTTTAAAGAAAATGTATCTGAAATTAAGCATTGTCAAAACTAAGAAGTTTTATGTAGGTTGCGTTGAGTCTTATTTTGCAAAAGTGGTGCAATGTACAAAATATGGGTACAAAATCAAAATTATCTTATGCAGCTAAAATTTTGCATGTGGGCTAGAAACTGCATTTAAAAAAAAATTTTTTTTTGTAACTTTTTTCGATACTTCCAGAAATAACCCCACTTTTGAATTATTTTTTGGAAAATATTAAAATTTGACAGAACTTGATGCCAAAGTGAAATTTTGAATAAAGCTATTAATAAAAAAAATCCCATATGATGCGCACTTTACTGGTAACACTGTATGTTATAATTTGGGTTTGTTGAAAGGTAAAAAGATAACTAATAATATCTGGACTCACCAAACCACAACAGTTTATCATAAACAATTTTAAATCTAATATCTTTAGAACACAATGCACCTATTGAGATTCATTACCTGTTGAAAGAGATATCCTCTGGCGCACTTTTTCTTACTATAACACAATAATCTTAATATTATCTATATATTAATATCTATTGTGTGGAAAGTTTATATATCACAAAAATAACAACAAATTGTTCAACACCATAAATGAACACCACAATAAACAGGCGAACAATTTAAATAGGCTTGGTTGGCTCGCCGGCTCGCTGTGCTTCGACAAGACTAGTGTTTTTGGTTGGCGTTAATGTCATTTCAAATGGTCGCCAACTTTTTTTCTAGGGGAAAAAACTAAAAAAATAAATCCCTGACCTTACAGCTTCTCCGCGAGATGCTATTTTAAATATACAGGCCTTATGGGGAATACGCATTCTACTTTTTTATAGGCCAGTGAGTATAACCCAGGAAACCTTTTTAACACGTTTTTATTAGCTTCACCTGTATACAGGGTGTGTCAAAAAGGTGTTCGCCTTCGATAGTGCCTAAACTATAGGAGATTTACAAAAAAGTGTTATATAAAAGTTGTAGGATTGACAATGGAGCATAACGATAAAATATTTTATGATATACAGGGTGGCTCAAAAACGCGGAACAAGAAAAAATGTACTTTTTTTAAATGGAACACCCTGTATATTTTTACATTTTCAAATTCCACATAAAATTATAATTATTTTTTATTAGATGCATTATTAGTCTATACTTCATAGTTTCCGAGATATTGACTGTCGAAAAGTGACATTTTTGAACTTTGACAGCTTCTAACTTTCTAACAGTACGTCTTAGAGCAAAACGGCTTACATATCCCTATCTTCAATTTTTATTATCTTCCCAAAAAATCGACTTCCGGTTAAACCGGATGTAACTCGAAAGCAGGAAATATAGTTGTTCCGGTTTAACTAGAAGTTGATTTTTTTGGGAAGATAATAAAAATTGAAGATAGGGATATTTAAGCCGTTTTGCTCTAAGACGTAGGTACTGTTAGAAAGTTAGAAGCTGTCAAAGTTCAAAAATGTCACTTTTCGAGAGTTAATATCTCGGAAACTATGAAGTATAAACTAATAATGCATTTAATAAAAAATAATTATAATTTTATGCGGAATTTAAAATGTAAAAATATACAAAGTGTTCCATTTGAAAAAAGTACATTTTTTCTTGTTCCGCTTTTTTGAGCCATTCTGTATATTTTATCATAAAATATTTTAACGTTATGCTCCATTATCAATCCTATAACTTTTATATAACACTTTTTTATAAATCTCTTATAGTTTAGGCGCTATCGAAGGCGAACACCTTGTTGACACACCCTGTATAACTGTATATGTTTGTTTGTTTGTTTGTAACCGACTTCTTTGAACCCGATTTTGACCCACTTTAAACGGTCAGATTTAATTTAAATTTTGTAGACTTATCAAGAACCGCTGACAATACAATAACATAATACGCAAAAAATTCTCCTGTCAAATTTTGACAGCTGTCAGGTATAAAACGAAGATGCGATTTTGACGAAACAAATTATAGAATCGTATAGTATTCGATGCGGAGACTTCGGGAAAAATAAGCAAAATATTCTCCTGTCAAAATTTGACATCTGTCAATATGTAAAATCGTTTAAAAAAAATGATATTAATGAAAATACTATAAGGTCGTATGTATATTGACGGTGGAAAGTTGAAAAAATACACAAAAAATTCTCTTGTCAAAATTTGACACCTGTCAATATGTCAGAATTTTCAAAAATTTGCAAATATCGGTATTTTCTTATAATTCGGCATAAACGATCGGGTTTGTTCGGGTTTGTATATATGTTTGTTTGTAACCGACTTCTTTGAACCCGATTTTGACCCACTTTAAACGGTCAGATTTTAAAATAAATATAGTTAAAAAAAACTAAAAACACGCTTTAATAATTAATCAGACTAAAAAGCGGAAAATAAATATAGTTTAAAATAATTCTTGAAATTCTTAAAATAGGCAGAAAATAATAATGAACAATAAACATTAGCATTCTTGTGAAAAAAGCGAGGGGTGCTCGGTATACGAAAAATATACCACAAAGCGCCCCACGCTTTTTTCACAATAATACTAATGTTTATCGTTCATTAATATTTTCTGCCTATATTAAGAATTTCAAGAATTATTTTAAACGAAGTAAACTAGTTCCTGTGTTTATAACAGTCTATAGTTCATCGCTGTGATAGCCGGATTAATAACTCGATATCTCGAAAGCGGTTAAGTTTAGATGTGTACTGTGAACAAAATTTTTTTTAGAAACTTGAAAAGAACATAAATATCAGAGTTTCCTATTAAAGAAACCGTAACTTTGTTTTGCTACGACTTTTTGGCTCACCCTGTATAAATAATTATGTTTAACATTTTTCCCTATTGTACTTTAAGAAATTTTGTCTTGGGGTGACAGTAGCCAAGTCGAATTTAACGCTCAAAAAACCCAGGCAGCAGTTTTCTCTAAGAAGGTTAACATTGCAGAACCCGATATCGTTATGGCAGGACACGCAACTCCACTGACTTCGTCTATTAATTTGCTGGGTGTCAACCTGGGAGGAAATATGTCTTGGCATAATCACGTTGTGGCAATCGCCAGGGCAGCTTCTCAGAAGCTCGGTATACTTTTCCGTACCAAAAAGTTGTATACACCTCAACAACTTTTTACACTCTATAAAGCCCAGATTCGACCATCACTGGAATACTGCTCTCATATCTAGAGTTCTGCACCGAAGCATACCCTTCGGTTGTTGGATTCCATCCAGAGGAGAGCCGTTCGTCTAATCGGCGACCACCAGCTGACTAAGAACCTCGACAGCTTAGAACATCGAAGACAGGTTGGTGATTTGACTCTCTTCTACAGATATTTCCATGGCAAGTGTTCGACAGATATTGCCCGCTAGATTCCACCTAGAGTAATGCATAGCAGAAACACACGACGAACCACTGCCGCCCATCCCTATGTGGTTCAACTTAGTACACCCCGAACATCATTGTTTCAGAACTCTTTCATTTGGAGGACGTCATCTTTGTGGAACGGCCTTTCTGAGACCGTGTTTCCAACCGAATATAACCTCCAACGATTCAAGAAAAACGTGAATCGCTTTCTTCGCACACGCACCGCTCCCAGAGCGCCTTAAAGGATTTTTTCTATAGTGCTTGTGCTCGATCATAAAAAAAAAAAAAGAAACAGGCGTCAGTCATACATATCAGAGACCCTGTATATAAAGACTCTGCGTTTAGATTGATTTAATAGGGATTTCAGGTTCTCTCGACACCACTGAGAATAAACAAAATTATAAACACATATGTGTTTATATTTAGAATTGTTTTCGTCAAATTTTAAATCTTGAATTACTTCACTTAAATGTATTCATAAACTGTTGAGTAAGAATAGTTTTTAGATTGTAATTCCAGACTTCTGGATAATAAAATTTTAAAAACCGCGATGCCCCCTTATAAATACTTCTCTTAAAAATAAATTTATTAGTGTCAAACAAACAAACAAACATTTTGCGTGAATTTACAGTTCCTATGCCAAGTTTCGTGGCGTAGACGCATCATGTGTGAAATGTACAGGGTGATACAGTTTACTTTTGATATAATAAAATTTTTAAAAGTTAAATGAAAAAATATGAATAATTAAATTTATTTTCATCTTTCTTTTTTTCTATAGTAAATGAAATAAAACACAACTGTGGACGCCATAACAGTGGTGGCCGAAACCAGTTCACTGTGTTTGGAAATTCAATCTATCCCTAAATGTGTCCCACTTTATATTATTCTACGTTTGTTTTTGTTGTTCTATAAATATGGGAATTTTTTCGTTCTTGTTTGTCTGTAGCCTAGAGAAAACAGAGTAGTTGAAAAACACAAAAGAACCCCCGGCCGGCTTTAGTTTAAGATAGGTAGGTATACCAGATGCTGGTTTATTTACTTATGGGGCAAAAGGCCCTACTAAATAAATATACCGGGGAACATTGAAAAATAACATGATTCGGCGGCTGTAAGTGAATTTTACACCGTTAGAAATCATTCTTGGAAAGATATGTATAGGCACTGATAATCTAATATACAGGATGTCCGAAAAGGTATAGGCAAAAATTTGGGATTGAGTAGATTGGAAGTAAGAACTTCATATAAAATAGTGTCCTATGTTCACTTACTACGAAGCTACAGACCCCTAAAGAGGGTACCCTGAAGATGGTTTTTTCTATATACAGTGTCACCAGTAAAGTCCGCATCATATGGGATTTTTTTTATTAATAGCTTTATTCGAAATTTGACTTTGGCATCAAGTTCTGCTTTGATCGAGACAAGATAAAAATTAAGCAAGAAAATAGTAGCCACGTGATTCGCATTATTTGTCAAATTTTAATTTTTTTAAAAAATAATTCAAAAGTGGGGTTATTTCTGAAAATATCATACTTATAATACAAGTTAACGTTATTATGACATAGCTTAATAATAAATTATAATATAGGGGTTTTAAATGAAATCGTTGAAAATAGATAAACTTGACGTTGTTAAACTAAAATTTATTTTCCACTTAAAAAACACTTTACTGAAGACACTGTGTTCTTTTTTGTCTTAATATTAAGGTTTATTACTTTCAGACACAAACTACGTTTTCAAAAATACTTATTTTATAAAGTTACCTTATACAGGGTCAAAAACAAATAAACTTTGCATCACATGCGACCAAATTTTAATAGCCCAATTTTGATTTTGTAAAACACACATTTAATATGGCGCTAGTTTAAAGAAAATGTATCTGAAATAAAGCATTGTCAAAATTAAGAAATTTTATGTAGGTTGCTCTTATTTTGCAAAAGTGGTGCAATTTACAAAATATAGGTAAAAATCAAAATTATCTTATGCAGCTGAAATTTTGCATGTGGGCTAGAAACTGCATTTAAAAAAACTTTTTCTTATAACTTTTTTCGATATTTTCAGAAATAACCCCACTTTTGAATTATTTTTTGGAAAAAATTAAAATTTGACCGATAATGCGAATCACGTGACTACTATTTCTTTGCTTAATTTTCATCTCGATCGAAGCAGAACTTGATGCCAAAGTCAAGGTTAGGTTAGGTTAGAGTGGCAGACCTCTGGCATTGACCAAACAGTCACATGTAGTCCTGTAGGACCGTTGTGGTACCACACGTGTTCCGCGGAACCTATCCGCTGTGAATAAAGTTATTAATAAAAAAAATCCCATATGATGCGGACTTTACTGGTGACACTGTATATAAAAAGAACCATCTTCAGAGTACCCCCTTTAGGGGCCTGTAGCTTCGTAGTAAGTGGACATAGGACACTATGTCTAAATTAGAAAAACCTGACATATATTATTATAAAAAAAACGTTTTCTACATAAATTTATTTAAAAATCACTGTGCATCCGAAAAATACGATTTAAAGTTTATTTTAAAGTAGCAGGAAATTAGTATCTAAATAATTTAAATTTAGCTAGAAAGCGGCGCATCCAATCATGCCTTACCAATAGCACCTTTTTTCGTAAAATATGTCAGGTGTTTCTAATCTGACATAAAAAAGTATAAATGTGAGCGTAAAAAAAGTTGTCTATTTTTACCCCACTATCCCCTATTTCTGGCCACATTTCTTAAACATCGACATTTTTAAGACCACAGTTCTATTCGGCGTGCAAAGCTTACCAAAATATCTAAATTTCAAATTTGTATCTACAAAGGTTTCGAAAATATTTAGAAAAACCATCTTTAGAATACCCCCTTTAGGAGGCTGTAGCTTCGTAGTAAGTGGACATAGGACACAATTTTATACGAAGTTCTTACTTTATTTTTACCCAAATTATTGGCCATACCTTTTAGGGCACCCTGTATATTCGATTATCTGTGTTCTAGGTAAAGCATATTTTCATTTCGTTTAGTAATAAGTGGTAGACAATAATCCAAAAATTAATGACCTGTCATGTGCTTGTGCAATGTCTATTAAGGTTAAGGTCTATTAATTAAAAGGGTTGTTTATTTTCGCGACCTGACTGATGTTAAATATAATACAAGGAAACTATTTTTTTTTTTTTGGTTTCCTTAAAATTCACAAATAAACACGATAAAATAACAATAGGCTGTTGACTTTCATTGTTTAAAAGATTAAATGTGTATTTAATAATAAATAAATAACACACACGTATATAGTACCCAGGAGATTTATCGCGTTTTGTATATTTTAAGTATTACTACCTATAAATTAAATTATTTTTGAAATTTCGATCGTGTTGTAATACATTTTAAGTACATATAGGTAACGATTTTATATTTTCAAAAATACATTTACAATATCTGCATACATAAGTAACTTGTTGGTAGTTTTAATAGTATCTAGGTACTACTGTATCTATATCTATACCTAGGTATACGCTCAACCGTATGTAGGTTAATGATTTATCGGACATTTACAGAAATAGGTACTGCTTAGCAGGATTATAGTATGCCCTATAGAACAACAATGTACATAAGGCATCCACATAATGCAATCTTAAAAAATATTTACACATTCCAGTTTGTGTTCCACAACTATACTTTATAACCAGGACCTCTAGATGGTAACTATAAAAGTTTAAAATGTTTATACAGATTTCAAGAACTTCAAGATAAAAGATAAAAGCATTGTCCACAGTAAAAGTTTCTTACCAATACGCAAGGTATATAGTAAAAAAAGTGTAAACAATTGAACTCACGAAATATTTTATGTTACATAACATAAGTTTTGCTTGTACATATATTATTTCTTATGAATGTATGCGAAAGGAGGAATTTGTAGGCATACAAGAAAAAAAATGTTTAATAAAGCTGTTAACATAACAATTAAATATTCAGCTGTTCACTTAAATAAATTTATTATTGTTAAGGTAAAAATGGTATGATGACCAGTTTTTTTTATATTCGGCTAGGACTTGTGACACGTGGCAAGGTGCTTTACGAATAAATAAAATATTTATCAAATGTAATACCTACATATTATGACGAGTTAGGTATTTAATTATAAATATGTTTTTATTATTATATTATGCACTGCACTAAATAAATAACATTACCTTAGTATGGTTAGCGCCGTAAAAAGTAATGCCAGGTGCCTGTATTCTATGTTGCTAAGCAACAGTTTTGTGATGATCAGGACCGGAGTAAGCATACTGCCCGTCAAATATTTTACATGTACCCTCGCAAAGCCCTGTTAACCTGTTATAACTCATATGTTAGTTGCACAATGCACAACAATTTAATATTATTTTATTACTAGTCTCATAGTTACACAGGCCTATTGTTAATCTGTAACACGTACTATATAATTTATTTATTATCTATTCCCAAAATATTTTATTATTATTGTTATTTTTAAAAATTACGGGGTTGTAATTTTTGATGTCTGCTGTCTTCCTACGATAATAAAATATTTATAGACAAATAAAAGGAAGTTTCCAAGAAGGGCACTGCCTAGACCAATAAAACGAACACGCAGACAGGCCTGGTCTCAGGAAGTCTTCATTTTACTATAGCACCTTGTAATTAAATGCTAAAAAATAAAGAAAATTGGAAAGCTCAAAGGTACGGTAGTACTAGTAAGTAGGTATTACTTGTGATAAATATCCTAAAGAAAATAACTTTGTTGCCATATGTAGAGTACCAACTTTTTTATAAGGGTTTTCCCTTGACATATATTTTGACGTGTTAACAGGCCATTATGAAAAGTTGACAGTAAACTGTTAAACAGGCAAGTATGAATTATTTTTCAAATTTCTTATTATGTTAATTATTTTATCATATCGATTTGTAAATTGACAGAAAATACTACTCACCGCCAGTGTCACCTTTTAGACATAACTTCCAAAAAACACAATCCAAAGTTTCCAAAGAAAACACTTAATTTTGGCAGAACCTGTCAAAGTGCTGTCAGTGAATCACTTATCACCCGCGGTCCGAACGCGCTACGGCCGTTACGTAACTCCGTCGCTTCCGGCGGAAAAAGCGGGCTTTTCGAAAGTGAGGTTATAACCGTCAGACGCACAAAGTGGCGGCGGACGGTGGCGGCATTGGCAGTCAAGTTATCCGTGGCCGTAGCAAGACAATCGACAATCGAGCCGCCTGAACAGACCGCGTAGTCTGATTCGAACTGAGAGCGTATTTCCACACACGTTTGTGCGGCACTCATAATGTGCTGTGTTGTTTACTGTTTACTTGTCTGCTCGCTCGCCTCGCCCGTATGAGAGATGTTGTTTACACAGTTATATTTAGAGTTAGAGAAATGCAAAAGCAAACTAACTACACCTGCCTCGTCGGCTGGATATCATCCCGCAGGGGCGTATTTGTCGGTAAGGGTCATTCCCAGCCGATTGACATTTTTAACCAGATATACATTTTTTAAGCTACAAAATAAAGAACCTTATGGGAAATCGCTGTCGGCTATTATTTCTGAGTTTTTACTATTTTGTAGATCTTGAAGTCCTGAGTAAAAGTCCATGGCCGTAATCCAATCCTATGACAAGTTTTTGAGTTAGGGCCTTTTAAAATTGGCAATTTCTTACTTTGAGATTTTTTACGTTGCCTGGAATTTTCACTTGTTTCTTAAAAACCATATACTTTTTTTTCTTCTTTATTGGTGGAAAATTAGGCCTTAAGTTTTTTTTCACGTGTACAGAAATAAATTATGTACAGGATGTTGCATATTTATAGGATTAAATAGTTAATAATGTTTAAAAATTACGAAAATTAAAAAAAATTACCAATTTTTTGTATTTTAAAAACAAACGGCTAGTTTTGTTCATATTTTAATATCTTGTAGTATAGGTTGATGTGGAGTATATTGCCTGGTATTTTATTTATTAAAAAAAATTAAAATTTCCCTAAAAACGTAATGAGCTTAATTTATGTTATAAATTATTACATTGAATTATTATCTAATCTGTAACATTTTTTTAACCATAATTATTTTTTAAAACATTTTAATTTAAGATATACAGGGTCATCCAGTTACAATGATTTACATAAGCAAAAACTTAAAAAGATAGGAACATTAAAAAAGGAAGTTTCTGTTATCAAATGACAAAATATTATGGTTGAATTATAAAATATTTTTTTGGTAAAATTTTTGTCTTGGTTCGTGTACAAGACGCGTTCAGACTACTGTAGAATCGTGATAAAATGTGTTTTTTTCATAATTTATATATTGTTTTAAAGTTTAAGTAAAATGTCAGTATTTTTTTGTTTTAACTTTAGAATATATAATTTAATTAATGAAGAAAAACGCATCTTATACAAGAGCAAAGATACAAATTTTACCCAGAAAATATTTTATAGTTTAACAATAATAACATTTGATGCATTGCAACTGGATCACTCTGTATATCTTAGATTAGAAAGTGTCAAAAAATAATAATTGTCCAAAAAAAATGCTACAGATTGGATAATAACTAAATGTATCAATTATACCATGGAAATTAAAGGCGTCATATACATACTCCACATCAACATACCCACTTTTTTCCTCTACACCATGATATTACAAGATATTAAAATATGAACATAATCGAGCGCCAATTTTTTTCGAAGTACAACAAATTGTTTTTTTTTTGGATTTTCATAATTTTTAAATATTATTTTTTTTTATGATTTTATTTGCCCATAAATTATTCAACATCCTGTACATACAAAGAAAACGTAAGGCCTAATCATTGTCAACCAATAAAAAAAGTATTTTTTTAATAAACTGTGCAACTTCTTGTTTAATTTTATGGTTTTTAAATTAACCTCTTGCGGGGCGGGGCTACTGAGCTTTAAATCTCACTACCCCACAAAACACTTTTGTTGGAATGCAATTCTATTGTGATTCCTTCATCATATTGACTAATTTTTACCCTTACAATGTCAACAAACCCGACATAAACCTAAAGATGTTTTATAAAAAATTTTTTAACAATTTTAAATAATCTTCGACACCGTTTTAGAAAGGTTTTCCTTCTTCCCCACTGTTTTTGGTTAGTTTAGACCTTCTTTGCTGACTTCTCACATACTCAGTATGGTTTAATTTTCATCAATTTCTTTCATATTATGTCTCTTCTACACTTCAAGTTCCAATAAGGTTCTACACCACTTTCTCTTCTGCTAATACCATCAGCACCAAATATATTTTCTGTGTCCTGATGATGAACGTTTCTACGTTCGAAACATGTAGAGACCCTTGAATAATTTTTTATTCCATTAAATTTTGTGGAGGAAGAGTTTTAGTTTTTTCTTTCTTTCCCAATAAAAAAAAGTTAATAGTTTTAAGAAACAAGTGAAAACTCCAGGCCATGCAGAAAATATCAAAGTCAGGAACGGACATTGCCATGGACGCTTTTACAAGTTCTACATAATACTAAAAATTCAGAAAAATTCGCCGAAAGTCATTTAAGAGGACCCTTCGTTCACTTGGTAATAGTCAATATAGATTCCCTTTAAACAGCATCGTGGCATAATCGCAGTCAAATTTGATGCCACTGCTACAAAACTAGGCACGATCAAACGTCCAAACGACCCATAGTCAATTTACCTTTAGATACCTACAGCTTATCTCCTGCGCAAACAAAAGTTACGTTTTATGGGTGAAAAAATACGTCCGAGCGCATGACTCGTCGGTCAGCTGTCTTCATTCACAAACCTCGTGTTATCGGCCGTCCTACTTTATCGACAATAATCGACGCGCTGAAGAATACTCTCCAGAACCGGCTCGGCCGCCATTTTTGTTGTTGTGTTTTAAGGTTTCTCTTCTCTGCGGATTCCTTGTAGTTTTCTAAAGTTTTCAGCTATCGGATCGGCTATCGTGGATTGTGGGACTGGTGTTTAATATTTATGGATTTCTGGTTTTTGTGTAGTTTAGTTAGTGAATTGTGTTTGTGCTTTTAGTGACTCGGATTGTAATATAAACAATGACTAGTACTAGTTGCAGCCGTTGTATAATTGTATTATGCCCAAATAGGGGTAAAATAAACCCTCTATGGTGGCATATGAGCAAGAATTTAAATTTTAAAGCCCGGACCTGTCTATTTTCCCATTCGTCAAACGAAAATGTTGCAGTGCGCATGTCTAATAGTTCCCAGTTTTGTTTACATGCGCGAGGCCATAAAACTGCCACATTCGTGATTATTGTTTGTTTATCTAAAGGTAAATTGTCTATGAAACGACCATACCTTTACGTCATAGGTCAGTGCGAACATGGGCACTCATCTCAGGGAATGAATATTCACATTCGGTGTGACAAAAGTCGCATTGATTGAATTGTGAGTGCTATTATGTTGAACAGTTTCAAAATTTCAGGTGTCAGCGATCGGCATAATATAAGTGTGGACGTTTTCGCGTTTTAAGTAATTATACCTTGTTTGTATAAATAAATAACGTTACCAATAACTGTGGGCACATGTACCTACTAATACAAACATTAATTTTGGAAAAAAAATTAGAGACATGTGGATGTATTATAGGCTCAGAATGACCCATCAATCCTCAACGGTCGTTCAAGCCCCTGTTTTTACAGCAGAACCGTAATGGACTTATTTACGACAATAAACTCATTAAGTATGTACCGAAATGTGTTTAATACAGTGTTATCGTTTAATTATCAGTAGCATAATTATCGGGTTAAAGCAAAAATTACATAAATTTAAAAAGGCAGGAATTAAATGCCCATTAGATACACTCGTAATACATACACCGAAAAACGTAACTAGTAGGTATAGTATAGTATAGTATAGTATAGTATAGTATAGTATAGTATAGTATAGTATAGTATAGTATAGTATAGTATAGTATAGTATAGTATAGTATCGTATAGTATAGTATAGTATAGTATAGTATAGTATAGTATAGTATAGTATAGTATAGTATAGTATAGTATAGTATAGTATAGTATAGTATAGTATAGTATAGTATAGTATAGTATAGTATAGTATAGTATAGTATAGTATAGTATAGTATAGTATAGTATAGTATAGTATAGTATAGTATAGTATAGTATAGTATAGTATAGTATAGTATAGTATAGTATAGTATAGTATAGTATAGTATAGTATAGTATAGTATAGTCTATAAGCCTATTGTATGATTTGCCTTGTTACATCATTATGATTTTGATAAATGTAAAATAAAATTAATTAATCAATTTAAACCCGTACTACTAGTTTTTCAAAACAAAGCATCATGGCGTATTGTCGATGTCGAGAAACAAAAAAAAATCACGACCTTCGTTGGGCGCCAAGATTTATTAAAATTAAACTAAAATTTGTTTTTTACGCTTTTGATATGCAAACAGAAAGTAAACATAATTTTTATTAAGTACCTATCATGGTTGTTTTTCTCGGCGGACGGCGGTTCTGAGCTTTGATTACTGAAGGGCAGTTATTATGAGGACAAACCATAGACAATTTACCTTTAGATAAACAAACAATAATCACGAATGTGGCAGTTTTATGGCCTCGCGCATGTAAACAAAACTGGGAACTATTAGACATGCGCACTGCAACATTATCGTTTGACGAATGGGAAAATAGACAGGTCCGGGCTTTAAAATTTAAATTCTTGCTCATATGCCACCATAGAGGGTTTATTTTACCCCTATTTGGGCATAATACAATTATACAACGGCTGCAACTAGTACTAGTCGTTGTTTATATTACAATCCGAGTCACTAAAAGCACAAACACAATTCACTAACTAAACTACACAAAAACCAGAAATCCATAAATATTAAACACCAGTCCCACAATCCACGATAGCCGATCCGATAGCTGAAAACTTTAGAAAACTACAAGGAATCCGCAGAGAAGAGAAACCTTAAAACACAACAACAAAAATGGCGGCCGAGCCGGTTCTGGAGAGTATTCTTGAGCGCGTTGATTATTGTCGATAAAGTAGGACGGCCGATAACACGAGGTTTGTGCGCATGCACGAAGGTTCCCCGAATGAAGACAGCTGACCGACGAGTCATGCGCTCGGACGTATTTTTTCACCCATAAAACGTAACTTTTGTTTGCGCAGGAGATAAGCTGTAGGTATCTAAAGGTAAATTGTCTATGGAACAAACCCTTGATTTTCAAAATTTTAAAGATTTCTCTCTCTTTATTTTTATTTTGTTACTTTAAAAATTAAATTGTTGTAAAGTTTGTTGATCCTGCTAAAAAGGCATTGTGTATTTTCTGTTGTGTTTTGAATAAAAAATTCAACGATTTATATTTGTTTTAGGATGTCGCTTAAAAAGAAATTTTAAATAATACTAGGATTAACTTATTTTTTGTTTTCGAAAGATAAGCACATAGAGGTAAATAAAAAGCAATTCGTGGCCCTGGCAACAGGGAGATAAAAAAAACATACCAACGAGCTAGGTCGACCATTTGTAATTTTATCTTAGTTTAAATAAAGTAAACAAACAAATGAACGAGAATACAACAAATAAAGCATAAGACGTGTGTACGTATTTTTACATCTTATTGTATTTACAAAACGTCCATGATCATGATCATTTACATTGTTTAATTTTCTCATAAAATTTATGGGTAGGTGCGCGCACAGCAGTGGCCAAAAATACTCTCATTTCTCTTAGTAAAAAGGCCTATAGATATTTTTTTGGTAAAGTATATACAGGGTGTTTCCTTAAGGGTGGCCACCGGCCATATCTCGGAAAATACTAAGCATATAAACTTGGGGAAAAAAATTATGATTAAAGCGGTCATGAGAAAATTCTGGAAATTACTTTTAAGTTCCTTATTTCGCCGCAAGGGGGCACAATTGAAAATTATTTTTTTAAATTCTAAATTTCTCCGAAAATTCCCAGATTAAGGTATAACTCTGATTACATCATTAGAAAGCTTAGATAATTCTGCATTGTTTTGGTTTAAGGCTCATTGGCGTACCGACCTTGCTAAGAGTGGGGAAGCTATTGAAAGTGTAAACATTAAAATCGCTGTAACTTCTAAACGCCTTATGCGATTTTGCTAAATTTAAGCTTGTTTGGACGACAAAGGTAGATACTTTTAATTGTCGTATCCAACGGTACACGATAGTTTCTAATAAAATTGCTAGAGGGCGCAATTTGTAATACTTAATAGTTTTTTTGATTATATCCCAAAAATTCAAATCATACGGTATAACTATGGTATTATAATCGGAAAGTAGATTACATTTGCAAGAAAAAAATGTGAAGACCGCAGTTTGATATCTTTGTTCGTTTTAGAGTTATTGCCAAATAATATAATAATAATGGAAAACTTTTTAACGAAACCATCGAAAGATTTATAAATGTTAAAAATGACTTCCATTTTGCAAAATACAACTATCAATTCTTCTTCTAGAACTAGAAATACCTACTTTAATTTTATTCATCCTCGGAAGAAAATTTAATAATAATTTTTTTTTTCTCAAGTTTCTATGCTTAATAGTTTCCGAGATATGGCCAGTGGCCACCCTTAATGAAACACCCTGTACATACTTGGTAAACTTACTTAGTAAAGTTGTCACATTCATAGGTCGTTGTGTTAATAACGAGAGTAAAATAGATATTTTTAAAAAGACTGCAATCAAGTTGTTTAATCAATACATCGATTTTATGAAATTACAATTCTCAATTCAGGGTGTATATTCGTCAATATTTGATATCAACTTTGTCTTGTTAAAATTCGAAGTTAAAATTTAATGCATGGATTATTTTCTAGTTGATAATAGACGATATTTTATGATCGATAAATTATGATGAACATTAATTTGACGAGGCCTGGATGAAAGATAAGTGATCGTGAGTGAGTCCCTTTCCCTTAATAACCCCTCCCTAGTTTGAAATCGCATTTCACAACTGTATACGACTAACATCAAAATTGAATAAGTTATATGGCCGAAGTTGATGAGATAATATCAGTGTCTCCGCACCGCAATTGGCAGAGCGTTCGACTGGTAATCGGACGCATATTATTTTGTTTTAAAATTTCTGGAATAGTAGTTTTTTGGACCACCTGTAGTTCGCTAGCTCGTTTCCTCAATGACAATATGGGGATTTCTCTAACAGACTGCAGTAGGAGGAGAGTCGCTGCATCATCTTCATTGCATTTTTTTTTTACTTTTTTAACGTCTAGTACGGGTCCCGTTTCACGAAATTTCTTGATCAGCTTGCAAACCGCCCATTTGGTTACGGGTGCATTGGGAAAGCTTTCATTAAATTTTTCAACAACGTATCTGTATGAAAAATCTTCGTTACCATAACATTGGATGAAATGTATTCTTTGCTCCGTTGTTAACATTGTGGTACACTAATAAAAATTTTAAAAGTTACTGACAATATGACGTTTAATGTTTGGTGCGCTGTTTCTTACTATGGTATAATTGGACCATATTTTTTGAGAATACTTGTAATAGAAATTCTTATTTAAATATGTTAAATACTTTTTTTTCTGATCATTTGGAACAACTGCCATTAGATTACCTACGAAACATGTACTTCCAGCAAGATGGATGCCCGGTCCATTTTGCTAGAGAAGTAAAGGAATGGCTTGATTTGAAATTTGGACAAAAATGGATCGGGCGAAATGGTCCAGTTTTATGGCCCCCAAGAAGTTCCGATCTTACGTTGGCAGATATGTATTTGTGGGGACGCCTAAAACAGTTAACTGATGCCAATCCTCTGCCAGATGATGAGAACATTTTAAAACAAAAAAGTACACAAGCTAAAGAAGCAATATCCCTAGAAGAGGTGCGGAGGAGCTATAACTATCTTGTAGCCCAACTGGAAAAATGCGTCCTTCGGGGCGGAGCGGTGTTTGAAAAATAATTGTTGTTCTACTATCTGATTTTGGTGTATGATTGTGTTTATCGCATTTTGTTAAATGTTTTATTTTATATTTAGGTGAGGTGTAATTCTTGTAAAAAAATTAAATTTTTAAGTTTTTGGACACCCTGTACACAATATGATTTTTTTTCGTCGACAATCGTATTTTTTCAGCAAGCAAAATTTTTTATAAAGAATTACTTTTCCTCGAAAAATGAAATTTTTGGTCTGTGTGTCCTCTTGTCTACCACATCGCCGGACATACTGTATATGCCTCTAAACATTTTTCAGTTATAACAAAAAATATATTTCGATTTGACGACTCTTCAAACGGATTTATCATTTTTACAGGCGGCGATATACAGGGTGTTAATTTGAAAACTTCCCACCACGAATTTTCCTGCTTTAAAATGAAAATGTGGAAAATCGCTCGGACGCGTCAATTTTTATTTCGAGGGGGACACCTTTTGCGTATATTGTCAATCTTGTTACTTATAGGGAGGGGGAGTAAGATCTAAATCTTAAATGGATTCCCCTATTTTATATAATTTTTTTGGATTCTGCATAAAATTCTGAGCATTTTTTAATAAAAGCATTATTAGTCTATACTAAACAGTTTCCGAGATATTGACTCTTGAAAATGAGATTTTTGAACTTTGACAGCGTCTGGCTTTCTAACAATACGTCTTAGAGCAAAACGGCTTACATGTCCCTATCTTCGATTTTTATTATCTTTCCAATAGTGTCAACTTCCGGTTAAACTGGTTGTAAGAAATATAGTACTTCCGGTTTAACCGGAAGTTGACACTATTGGAAAGATAATAAAAATCGAAGATATGGACATGTAAGCCGTTTTGCTCTAAGACGAACAGTTAGAAAGCTAGACGCTGTCAAAGTTCAAAAATCTCATTTTTCAAGAGTCAATATCTCGGAAACTGTTTAGTATAGACTGACAATGCTTTTATTAAAAAATGTTCATAATTTTATGCAGAATCCAATAAAATTATATAAAATAGGGGTATTCATTTGAGATTTAGATCTTACCCCCCCTCCCTCCTAGGGGCTTGAAGTAACAAGATTGACAATTCGTCACCTTAGAGTTATACTGTGATATGTGCAGTAAACCAAGTTTTGAGAAAAAGCGTTATGAAAAATTGGCTTTTTGTTACAGTGCTATGGACAGACCTACACTTAAGAAAATTTGTACTTAGTTAGTTTCATTATAATTATTACGGTTTTTTAGAAAAAATATACACATATACATTGTTTTTTCTATATTTTGGGCACTAGAAAAAACACATACAATTATGTAACTCTATTTTTTTATTAATTATGAAAACATACAACTCTGTAACGTTACAAAAAAACAAAATAACTACAAATAAGAATATAATCCAGAACTAGAGAAATAAATATGTTAGGCATTATCATTTTTGGGAAGTATAGCCATATAGTATGCCTTATCCACCTCAGGAATCCACTAGCACACTAACTCAACGACCCAACCAAATAAAAACAAAGTTGTATGTGTATTATTTGTGACCATAGGAATAAAATATAAAATTACAAAGGTGTATGTGACACATATACAACTATGAGACTCTAAAAATCGCAATTCACGTTGATACAACAATGTATTTAAGGTTGCCAATGACATATGGTGTAACATACAACATTGTAATTCTCTGGAAGGCAAGTTTGAGGTACATACAACTTATTAACACCAAAAAGTCAATTTCAGAAAAAATGCGACATACAACAGTATAACTCTAAGGTGACGAATTGACAAATACGAAATAAAAATCGACGGGTCTGAGCGATTTTCCACATTTTCATTTTAAAGCAGGAAAATCCGTGGTGGGAAGTTTTCATATGAACACACTGTATGTTTCAAAACTTAAGAATACATCCCCAATCTTCATATTAAACGATTTTGATTCTCGCAAAAGGCCCTATACCTATACGATCAAATTGCCGATATGAACCTCAAAGGTGTAAAATTATTAGGGGATGTATGTGAGGTTAAGGGCACCCGCGCCCCTCAAAGCCTCCATAATGCTGTCAGCTCAATCGTCTGTACTAAAACCCTATTTAGAAAAAGTTGCTTATGAGGGGTCTTTTAAAAACGTAATATATTTTCTGGAATATTGGAGATTTAAACTTGGTTGATGTAATTTTTGCTTAGGTATTTGATAAAACGTAGTTTATTACTTTGAATCTTCTTAAAAATTAAATACGAAAGGTCTTGAGTAACTTTTTTTTTAAATATACCGATTTCAAAATGCATATTTTGTCCTGCAATTAATATTATATACATAATTGTATGTGTTTTTTCTAGTGCCCAAAATATAGAAAAAACAATGTATATGTGTATATTTTTTCCAAAAAACCGTAATAATTATAATGAAACTAACTAAGTACAAATTTTCTTAAGTGTAGGTCTGTCCATAGCACTGTTACAAAAAGCCAATTTTTCATAACGCTTTTTCTCAAAACTTGGTTTACTGCACATACCACAGTATAACTCTAAGGTGACGAATTGTCAATCTTGTTACTTCAAGCCCCTAGGAGGGAGGGGGGGTAAGATCTAAATCTCAAATGAATACCCCTATTTTATATAATTTTATTGGATTCTGCATAAAATTATGAACATTTTTTAATAAAAGCATTGTTAGTCTATACTAAACAGTTTCCGGGATATTGACTCTTGAAAAATGAGATTTTTGAACTTTGACAGCGTCTAGCTTTCTAACTGTACGTCTTAGAGCAAAACGGCTTACATGTCCCTATCTTCGATTTTTATTATCTTTCCAATAGTGTCAACTTCCTGTTAAACCGGAAGTACTATATTTCTTACAACCGGTTTAATCTAATAATGCTTTTATTAAAAAATGTTCAGAATTTTATGCAGAATCCAAAAAAATTATATAAAATAGGGGTATCCATTTAAGATTTAGATCTTACCCCCCCCCCCTCCCTATAAGTAACAAGATTGACAATATACGCAAAAGGTGTCCCCCTCGAAATAAAAATTGACGGGTCCGAGCGATTTTCCACATTTTCATTTTAAAGCAGGAAAATTCGTGGTGGGAAGTTTTCAAATTAACACCCTGTATATCGCCGCCTTTAAAAATGATCAATCCGTTTAAAGAGTCGTCAAATCGAAATATATTTTTTGTTATAACTGAAAAATGTTTAGAGGCATATACAGTATGTCCGGCGATGTGGTAGACGACACACAGAACAAAAATTTCATTTTTCGAGGAAAAGTAATTCTTTATAAAAAATTAATGAATATTTTTTAAGTTTTTTTAAGTTTTAAAAATTTGCATTGTGTGTTGAAAGGTAGTTAGGTATATTATTAATTTTCGTCGGGGGATACAATAAGCTAATATTTTACGACTATTGTGTTAAACAAATTATAGTAGAATTAATCACAGTTTGTATTGTTTTCAATGTCCGATTGATTTTACATGATAAATAATATACAATCCTGTTTACAGTATTAGCCTGAAAATAAACGTATATACACATTCCAGTATTTATTAAAATTTATTATTTATGCCATAAATAATAATTTTGTTTTTGCTATATTATGGAATCAAGTCATTTTTTTGCATAAATATAACACTGGAAATCGATAAAATTTGTTTGGAAACTCGCGTTTATCCACGTGACTTCGTCCGCATGGTCCGCTTTGACGTGCGTCATAATTATATATTACTGTCAGTGTCAAGGAAGTCAGAGCGAGAGTTCTTTCTTTCATTTCGTCAAATCCATCATCGAATGCGTTTCGCTATATCACTGCTCATTTATAATGCTCGTAAGTTCTCTACTTTTGTACCGTGCGAGCAAAAATTATTTGCATCAAAGAGGGCCTTGCATCTAAGGACGTAATGCTTAGCCGTAGAGCTCAGTCAGTAACTACCTGAATTAACAATCAATCAGTTATTCCGTCATCTTTGACAGTCGTTACAAGTAACTTAATTAATCGCTAATTTTTCCAATTCCTTGAACAATTCACACAATGGGCTTTACGGAACAGCACGAAAATACGCTTCATTTCCGAAACGGGGTTAGAGTAAATACGGAGTGGCAATACAATTCGGGTTTGTGCATAGACGATTTTCACGAACATTTTCCTAACGTTGCATTTATTACTGGGGATTTTTATCATTGCCTGAAAAGAACCGTGGATGTGTTTAGGGAAACAGGTTCTATACAACACAAAAAAGGAGCAGAAAGACCATCTGTAAGAACAGAAGAACTTGTTGCAAGCGTTCGTGAAATAATGCAAAATACGCCAACAAATTGTCCCAAGAAGTGGGAAGATCTTATGGAACATGCAGGACTATTCTTAAGAAGGAACTAAATTTATTTCCTTATAAAGTGCAAGTATTCCAAGAAATACAAGCCGCAGATTTTGAAAGACGCAGGAATTACTCTCAATGGTTTACCCAAAATTTATTGGAAAGAAATGATTTATTAGACCTGCCATTTTTTCCGGATGAAGCCTGGTTCCACCTCTCCGGTTATGTGAATTCTCAGAATACACCCCCATTTTTTTGTAGAGTCCACATTGCACCCTCAAAAAATTGTTGTCTGGTTAGCTGTTTCCCGAAGAAGAAAAGGTCCTATTTTCTCCATGACACCGTTACAGCACAGCGGTATAGAGACAATATTGAATCCATTTGTGGAGCAATTACTTGACGACGAACTACGTTTTGGATATTTTCAACAGGATGGTGCAACCGCTCATACAGCCGCCGAAATTATTAACTACTTACGCAATTTTTTCGACGACAGATTGATCAGTTTTCGATCAGACATTGAATTCCCACCTAAATCACCTTGTTTAACGGTTATGGATTACTTCGTTTTTCCTCATTTAAAGAACACTATTTTTAAAACACCAGTTGCAACTTTAGAACAATTTCAAGCAAGGATTATCCAAGAATGTGGTAACATTTCTCCAGAGTTGCTAGTCAACACTTCCGAAAATATGAAGAGACGTGTGAATTTATGCTTGGAGCATGGCGGTGGCCAATTTCAGCAATGTATGTAATTATTTTTCTTTTTCTTTCTGTATTCTTACTTTGTTCATTTTGTAAACAACAAAAATAAATTTGTATTTGTCTACTTATTTTATTACTCACTAGTTTGGCATATCATGTGATAATATGAATTTGACAAAATTTTCACCTATAAATTTGGTTAGATATATCGTCCCCGTATCATTGTGGTCTAAACGAAGCCCTACGTTTTTTAATCCCAGCCCTCCTTGATGCAAATAATTTTTGCTCGCACGGTATCTATCTTTGTTTTTCCGACGGCATTTTTAAATTGATACTTTGGAATAAAGAGGTTTTCACAAATCAAGTATCTGACAACGTAAAATAATTTGTTATTTAATAAAGGTATTAAAAATGTAACAATTCATATTTACAAGCACAACGGCTGTACGAATTCATTTATCGTCCACTGTACCTAACCAAGAGCCGATACATTTCCACTGTACACATTTCTACCTTCTTTGCATATTCTGGGAGTAAAAGTGAATCGATCTTCTTGTTAGCATTTATTTCAAAGCTGCTCCGAAAATTAAAGATATTGAAAAGTCGTAAATTTTCTTTAACGGACCGGAAACTTTTTAGTGGCTTTAATCCCTTTTGTGACGTCACTGATAGAAACAAGAAAACAAGTTGAAGTCCCCGAGGGTGCAAGAACGATTAGAATCCGCCCAGACCCTAATGAAGTAACGCTTGCCGAAACTTTCCACCACATTTTAATGTTCTTTCGCGTTTTTATAATGACACGCTTCGACGGTGGTTGTCTCGCGTTCCCAACTTTCCTTATAAAATAAAAGCCAATTGCCAGGGCCACCAGTTCGATATACCATCGCCACAATTCAAAGATTAAAACGATCCAGGTTCTTGTTTCCATTAGCTTTATTAACTAGATCCTCTTCTTTCCGAGTTAAATAAATACCGGAAAAGATTAAAGAATATTTTATTGTATAAAAGTAGTATTGGGTACACAAAAATGCTTACATACCTCGCAACATTTCACTTAAATTGGGATCATTTTCTTTTAAGATTCGTGGTTCTAGAAAAAAAAAATAACCAACAAACACAAGAGATTTTATATTAAAATTATTTAATTTATAATTGCAAATAATAATATAATAATTAATAATCATTGATGCCAACAAAATTTTAGTTTCCTTTCAAGCTGGTTTTCGAAAAGTGTACTCTACAGAGACAGCCATTTAATGTGTGATTGAGACGTGGAAGAGAACTATTGATAAAGGGGAAAATGTTATAGGTTATAGCTGTATTTTTGGATTTTAAGCGGGCATTCGAAACAATTGACAGGGCTAGATTATTGAATAAATTGTATCAGTATGGTATTCGCGGAAACGTTTATAAATGGTTTAAAAATTATTTAAGTAACAGGTCACAAAAAACAAAAATAACAAAAACATAAATTCAAATAAAAAATAAATAATATAGGAGTTCCTCAAGGAAGTATACTAGGTCCAATATTATTTATTTTATACATCAACGATATGCCTTTAGTTTTAAAAATGTGTAAGTTACAAATGTTTGCTGATGACACCTTAATTTACATTAATGTTTTAAATATTTTTGATGGTCTAAATAGTCTAAATTCTGAGATAAATATATCATTAAATTGGTTAAAAGTAAATAAATTAAAATTAAATATTTCAAAAACTAAATGTACGGTTATGGGTAATAATTTAAATTGTCAAAATATAAATGTTGTAATTGATAGTGAAAAATTGAAATTAGTAAACAGTTTTAAATATTTAGGGATAATCATTGATTCAAAATTGAAATTTTTAAATTATTTTGAAAGTATTATATCGAAGATTGCCGGAAAAGTAGGTTATTTTAAAAGAATCAGTTCTAATTTAAGTTTGTTTTTAAAAAAAAACTGTAGTTAATACTATTATATTACCACTTTTTTTTTATTGTTCGTCCATTTTATATTGTGCTAGTGAGGAAATATTTCATAAATTACAAATTTTACAAAATAAGGCAATGCGGATTATTTTAAATTGTGACCAATATACAAAAATTAATTTCATATTGAAAAATTTACATTGGTTAAATGTCAGAAATTAAATTTTTTATTTAGTATGTATTTATACATAAAATTAAAAATAATTTATTGCCCGAATAAATTATTTTTATGTGGATAAAGTGTCTAAAACATTAGCTTATAACTCTATTTTTTATAAAGGTTTGATAGAATATAATAATTTGGAAAATTCTATTAAATCTCCAAAATCATCAAAACTTAATGTTAAATGGTTTAAAAATTATTTAAGTAACAGGTCACAAAAAATAAAAATATCAAAAAAATATTCAAATAAAAAAATAAATAATATAGGAGATCCTCAAGGAACTATGCTAGGTCCAATATTATATATTTTCTAAATCAACGATATGCCTTTAGTTTTAAAAATGTGTTAGTTACAAATGTTTGCTGATGATACCTTAATTTACATTAATGTTTTAAATATTTTTGATGGTCTCTAAATACTGAGATAAACATATTATTAAATTGGTTGAAAGTAAATAAATTAAAATTAAATATTTCAAAAACTAAATGTATGGTTATGAGTAACAATTTAAATTGTCAAAATATAAATGTTGTAATTTATGGTGAAAAATTAAGGGATAATTATTGATTCAAAATTTAAAAAATTTAATTATTTTAAAAGAATCATAATATGGAAGATTGCCGGAAAAGTCCACATTTATTTTATTGTTCTTCCAATTTATATTGTGCTAGTAAGGAAATATTTGACAAATTACAAATTTTACAAAATAAGGCAATGCGAAAAAGAAATTAAATTTTTTATTTAGTATGTATCTTTATACATAAAATTAAAAATAATTTATTGCCTGACTGTCTAAATTTTTTTTATTTTTTTAATCATGACAATCATAATTATAAAACAAGAACTAATCAAAAATTTTTTGTGGATAGAGTGTCTAAAACATTAGCTTCTAAGTATATTTTTCATAAAGGTTTGATAGAATATAATAATTTAGGAAATTCTATTAAATCTAAAATATCATTCAAACTATTTAAAAAAACTTTAAAATTACATTTTTTTAAAAAAACAAAATGATACGTAATATTTGATACAATTTGCAAAATGTTTAACTTTTCTGTCCGTTTTTTGTTAAAAGAAGGTTCCGTTTTAAAATTAAAAATAGGTAAATCTATAAAAATGTTGTTAGAAAATGTATTCAAAAATATTTAATTGTAGCTTTTTGCTAAATAAAGTTTCTACTACTACTACTACTAATAAGTAGTAGTAATTAGTAACTTAATAGTTAAAAATCAATTGATGTATTACCTAGACAATGTAAATTAAACAAAGTTAAGTTACAAATAGTAGGTATCGTACTGGAAGCGGGACGTTAGAACTGCAGGCAATCGCATTCCCCCCTCCATAGCAGCAAAAACGCTTCAATAGCGAAGCACCCACCGTGATGTTTAAAGTTTTCGTTTTCTATCTTAGCTGATTTTTCAGGTGAGCGTAGATAAGGTGAAATTCTGCTGGTATTTTGAAATGGTTTATTTGCAAATAATATACACTATTGTAATACTAATTTTACGTCACGGGTAGTAAAATGTGAGTAAAATGGAGTAAAAGGCCCATGCAACATGGCCACATTGTTCTCCATAAAACATAATTTGATGTAATTTGAAAATAAATAATTTACATACAATGTAAAATTAACGTAGCTATCCGTTCAAATATCTCGGCCACCATAAATCCGATTGGACTGAAACTCGGACCGAAGACTAATCATTACAATCCGACCATTTTTTCTTATGAAATTTTTATACAGGGTGTACCGAAAAGGTAATAAAAATAGAATTATTTTTTGATCGTTTTAAAATTAAAACTGCGTAAAGAAGTCCGAAATACAAGCAACTTTTCCCCTTGACACTTTTTTCCATTATGGAACCGAAAAAAGTTATGAATTATTAACACGCAAAACTATCTAAAATATTTTTGAAAGATTTAAGAAGTCACCATAAGCTAATAAAAACAAAATGATAAGCAAAAATTTTGGGGATAGTTCTAGACCGAAAATAAATGCGGAGTTACAGGATGTAAAAGTTAAATTTTATTTGCAGTTTTAAAATACATAAGTTACTAGAACAATAAATTAAACATTTAAATCAAAGGTTCAAAGTGACGTTCTTCCTCTTCAATGCATAAATTAATTCTTCTTAAAAAATTTCGACGAACTCCATGGAATATAATTTCTTCCTTTGCTATGCTATGTTTAAGGTTCAAAATAAATTAAAATTATTTTGTATTCATCATATGCAAGCAATGCTATTTTAGCGTTTTTCTCGAAAACGGTTAGATTTATCGAAACAAAAGTAGGATACCTTTTTATGTCAAAAGGTTAGGAGAATAATAATAGTCAGTCAAAATGCGCATACCGTATAGGACAAAAAAGTTGGGACAATTTAAATTAAAGTATGGGCTCCTACGTGGCGCCCTCTACAAAATGCGAAAAAAACGGTGGGCAATTTTGTATTCCTCATCCCGAAAAATTTTACATTTTACTCACATTTTACTACGCGTGACGCCACCGTTACGCCAAATTTTAGGAATTTTCATATTCATTCATTTTCGGTTAATTTTTAGTCGTTTTGTGAAAATATAATTATTTAGTGATTTTTATTAGCTTGCAATAATGGTTCGCCAGTACGTGGTGTGTAAAAAATGGACTATTCTAACCCTGTATTGATATATTTTTTTATGCTATCACCTTCATACTTATCGGAAATTGTAGAAGCATGAATGATTGTAAAGAAATGGCGTTTCATAAATGAAATGTTTTATGTATTTATATGTTACAGTTCTGTGGTTGTAACAATAAAATGTTCTCCTGCAACCCTAGAAATAAAAGGGTGATGTAAGGAGGCAAACCGAGCCAAGAAGTAAGATCAGGCCGGCATTGTTTGCCAAGAAAGTGTATGACAAGTCAGCAAACTTAAAGCTAACTTTAACAACGGTAAAGTGGTTAGTTAGTTATGTAAAAGTACAAATACAACTGCTGGTCCCTTGGGTATAAACCCTAAGCGCACAGTGTTGTAAACACATAAGGTTTCAGTTGGTAGAATTTAGTTTGAAAGCAGTTAAATGACATTTATACGTTTGCTCTTGTATCTAGTTTCTTGATATTACCTATACTTTTTTCTTATAATAACGAAAAAGCTTTTTAATTATTTTTTTCTCTAACCATCTCATCATATTATAACCTATTTTTTCAAAGGTCGTTTGCCGCAGAAATAAGCTAACAAGAAATCGACAGCCTGATCTTGGAGTACCTAAGTTCCTGGAGGTCAAAGAAATAACAATATCATTTTAAATCAATATATCTAATCAACCAAAACATATTTAGTTCGTATTGAAAAATCGAATTTGATTTTTACTTCAATAAATCAACTTTTATATCTTTCTGTTCTGTATCCACTTTATGTTAATACTCATTTTTATTTCAAGTTGTGTCACATTGTGGGGTGGGAAAAATTAAATTCTCGCTACCCGTCTCCTAAGTTTGCATCTTGATACGGTGAGATAGGTTTTATTGGTGAAAAAATCAACGAGGACTAACCGGAATACGAAATTTGGGGGCAAATATTCAATGACAGTGGCGTATTAAGAGGTGAATATGTAAAACCGTGTATTAGAAGTTATTTTGTAATTTGGAAAAATCGTCTATGACACCCCAGTTAAAAAGTATTTGGCGATAAAGGTAATAAAATTACATTTTGTTTGCTTCACATTGTGCTAACCAGCCCTTAGTTTTTTAGGTAGTTTTGATATTTGGAATGTCTGGGGCATGTCGTTGCGACGAATTAGTGAATATGACAGTTGATGATCTTGAAGATATGGGTTCTTTGCTGCTAATAAAAATTCCCAACACCAAAACTAATAAGAGTAGAACTTTCAACGTCCTGGGGGATGAATATTTAAGCAAATATAGAAACTACGTTAATTTGCGTTATGCCGATTTTAAGGAACGACGTTTTTTTTTAAAATATCAAAATGGGAAATGTTATAAGCTGTTATTAAATTGGTAGTGTACCAAAAGATGTGGCATTATATCTAAAGATTCCAAATTGGAAAGAATATACAGGGCATTGTTTAAGACGAACTTCCGCAACAATGCTTGTTAATAGTGGGGGGATATTACTATGCTGAAAAGGCATGGGGGTTGGAAATCTGATACAGTTACATTGAAGATTCTGTGCAAAGTAAAGTAAGCTTTATTTAATGGACCCTCTAATGGATTTTTAAAAGCAGTTCACCCGGGAAAAATTGTTCTGAGCAGTACTGATATTGCACGAAGTGGAGGATTCTTAAATGATTCAAATCTTCTCAATTATTGTACTTTTACTATAAATATTACCAATAAATAATAAATACCACTATGAATACCAATAATCGTTCTGTATTGTGTAAATATTCGTTTATTAAAACTGATAAATTAAAATAAATTTAAATTTCGTGGCAATGAGCAATGCTCAAAGCTAAAAGACAATAAATAAAACAAAAAAAAATTTAGTTATCACTTATATGACGTTTGAAGAAAAAAGCTATTATTTATGCATTTGCTCTATACAACTAGAAAATAAGTTAAGAGATTAAGGGTCTTTAAAATCATAAAGCAAGATTAACTACGGATTAAAAGGATTTTTTTAAAAATCAGCGACTACATACCTACTACTTCTGATGGATTTTAAAAATCATTGCCTACATTTTTTATACGTAAGCGGTTGTCGCCTTTCAGTTTTTTTCGAAGTTATGTTATGTTTTAATAAAGCTAAATGCCCTCGACAGCAGCAGCAGCTGTTAGTATATGTAAGACAGTAGCATTATCTATGTCGTTTAATTATTTGTCCCTACGCTTGCCGATTGTGACGCTACTGGTGACGAACAGATTTCTGCCGGTGTAAATCAAAAAGTTGACAAACAAACCAATGCTGATGAGAAGCATTCATGTGATCTGACAAGACCCAGGAGTTTTTTCCATCCGTCTATATATTCGTGCAGAAAGGACATCGTCCGAAAGCAAATTCAGAAATGACTAACCAAACCTATATTCGGGACGAATTTTAAAAAGTTTATTCTACGAGAGAGTTATCGAAAGCTTCTTTTTGCGAATCGCATTTGATAGCGCTGAAGTTATTTTCTAAAGTATTAGATTGTTTTTGCAAATAACTGGTTTTTCGGGTTTTCAAACTCAAAAATCATCGAAAACTCGCTATGATTAATAATATCATCGGAATCTATTTTAATGTATCCAACTTTTTTATTTTCTCGTTAGAAAATTTCAGTTTTTGAGGCTTGGGGTTGTTTAGCCAAATATCCTCCCCCCTTTTGCGTACATGATCGGCAATTACATACAATTCGAATTTTGAAAAACGTTTCTTGCTGATAACTTGTTCACGATTAACTTTTATTATAAAATTTTCGATATTGTCAAAAAAGTATAGGTTCTCTTGCACTGAGAATAAAAGCCTTCTGTTCCTTATAAGAATTCACATACTCTTTATACAACTGTTTAATACTATATATGTGACAGCAACGCGCTTTCCTAATGTAAGACAACGAAAATTGCTAGACCGTTGTATAGTGATAATATCACGGTAATTTAGCCAATAGGAAAAATAGGAGTTAATGCTACCATAGAATGGTTTATAGTTATTATTGCTCTGAATACTCACAGTAATGATCAACTTCTATTGGGGATGTTATCTGGTTTTATATACTGTATTAATTCCGACTGGCAGTTGTAATGAAACCTGACATTATTTATAATAATATTTGCTTGCTACGGTTAATAAAGCATATAATGACCACTAAAAATCAGTACTATAGTTCTCAAAAATTTAAATAGCTTGTGTAGTGATAGTAGTGATATTGTTCTTGTTGTTTAACATTGCATATGATGATCTATTATGCGACATGGTTTACTGAAATAGGAAAATTCGTCCGTAGATTATAAAGTCCAATACTAATGATGGGTTGTTCTGAATCTCTATTGCTTTATCTGATATGCAAAGTTTAAAAAAAACTTAAATACAAAGTAAAAATTAATTGAAACAGGTATTGATAATCAATAAAGTTCACACTCAGACAGGACAGCTACATGACTCCGAACAACGATATGACCTGCGCAACGAATACGTTGAAACTAATAATACGGCGCGCGGCGATTGCCGATCGCGACGAACCCCCACCAACGTGTTGTGGGTTATAGGTTCTAACGGATACAATTCGTTTTTTCTTAATTGTAGAGAAAGCGCTTTATTTCTTAACAAAATTACTGTATTAAAAGTAGTTCATTATTCAACGAGACTGTTTGCAATAAAAACATTGTTCTAGCAGATCTTCAATTGATATAACACTAAAGCGGGTTTGATATGCTAGCAATTTATTTAATATGGGTTAATAAAAAATAAGCTATCAATCCAAACTATGTCTTAGCAAACCTGTTGTATTAGATCATTTTCTTCAGTGTGAGCAAAATTTATATTTTTGACAAACCTCGTATACGACTGCAAAAATTTGATTGTCTCATTGTAGGTTCTAGAGCATGCATAACTTTTTATGAAAAATAATATTTTTTTTAAATGGATAATAAAAAAGTTTTGCCTATTATTACCTATGATTCCCACTTATAATAGACACACCCAGGGCCGTAGCTACAATAGGGCGGATCAGGGCGCCGCCCTGACAGACAAATATTTTGCCCTGACAGAAAATTTAGAGAATTATCTAATCATATATAATCATCTATTAAAGAATTGTCGGTTGTTAACGATTTCGTCGCCATGGAACAAAAAGAGAGTATATTCTCTAAACTTTACAAACATAGGGAAGCTTTTAGGGCAACATATCAGCTTTTTGCAACAGTTGCTACTTTCGGTTGCAGCACGGCACTTTGTGAATCATATTTTTCTTCGCTGACAGCAATCAATCGACCTCAAAGGTATTTAGCATTTAAACGAAGAAGAGCCGCTGTACTAGACCTAGATTTGTTTCTGCGAAAATTTCACAGTTGTGCTAATAGAAAGCTTCCCCTATTTTAAATATTTAAATCAGGGTATATTTAAAATTTTGTGTTTAGCTGTTATGTTTTCGGGTTTGTTCGGGTTTGTACTGCATTGATATTTTTTTTGATAAATTTGATAATAAAAACTGATAAATTAAATAGTGATTTTTCATTACACTATTATTCTTGAATCAAGTATAATATATTAGATATACCTAATAATGATGTCAAAAAACGCATAAAATTAAAATCGTTGCTCGTCATCAATGACACCATGAGCATATTATGAGATTTACTAGTGGTTATATAACGTGCAACGAAGTTAGTTTTAGAAGTAGACAGAATATAAATACGCTGTTTTCCCCATAAATACAAATACTTTGATAGGTACTTGATGTATAATAATTTGAGTTCCAAATAAAATGTCGCCCTGACAATAAACAGTAATGCCCTGGTACCAACGCAGGTCTGGCTACGGCCCTGGACACACCCCGTATAAACGGTTGTTTATTTCTCATTTCATGATGTTAAACTTTCAATTTGAACCACCTACATGTATTGTATTATGCTCATATAGGTATATAGACTATACTGTTGTCGTTGCTAATTTAGTGAATGTTTAATATCGAAGTAATTTCATCAGAAAGCTCTATGGACTTTTCCCCATGGCATATAATACCCATATATCGGCTAAATTGTACCTGTAAAACATTGAACCCCTTAAACTGATATTGTAAAAGTAGAGCTCCGTTCTTGCTATATTACAAGACAATTAGCCGAGGCCTAAGGGAACAATCACGAGAAATTTCAGTCGCAACTTTGACTTGAATATCTTCGAAGCAAAAGGGTTTAAGAACGACTTGCTCCTCGGTCGTATATTGCTCTTTGAATTACCTTCCCATATACAGAGTGGAACAATTTCTGTACTTTAATTAAATACGTCTAACTTTGTGTATTTTATGACACAAGCTTTGGGGAACTACTCAATAAATTACTTTTAGCATATTATGTAATAACTAATGTCGATGCGTGTTGGAAATTTAGAGGTATAGTATTTGTAGAATTATACCGTTGATCTTTTGACTGCAATAAACCCTCATTATCCCTTTGACCATAAAATAAATAATTAAATCCCAAATTTTAAAACATTTTCGAGCAGAGCCGGACCAGGTACAAATTCAATTTATACCTATGCCTGATTCATATATAAATACAAACTGATTTTTAATAATTGTAGTCTTTAATGGTTTTCCGGCGAGTAATTTTTAGTTAGGCTTATTAGTGGTAGAATGCGGCGTCCTTGGAAATGTGCTGATAGGGGGGCATCTTCAAGTGTCATTTTTAAAAGAAAGCATTCATCTACCGATGCCAAACTAATAATTAAAAATGTGTATCAATCTTTATTGAGTAGAAATTTTAATTCGATGGATGCTTTAGCAGAGACGTCTACTTTGACAAAAACTCCTTTATCTTCGGTAAGAGACATAGTACTTTAATCTGTTAATCGTAGAAAAAATCGGAGTGATTCTGGCATTGATGAAAATGACATGAATTTATTAAGAAGAAAGATTTACCAAATGTACTTTGATTTCCCTCAAAGAGCGGCTGATTAAAGACGAAACAAATATCTTGTTGCCTTTCAAGCCTTAGAAAAATATTGCGTAAAATGGGTTTTAAATACCGAAGCATTAATAAAAGACAAACATTATTGGAATCTCAACGTTTACGGGAATGGAGACTTAAATATTTAACAGCTGTTAAACAATTTAGAGAAGAAAATCGTCCAATTATTTACCTTGACGAAACATGGTTCGATACCCATGACACTCCAAGAAAAGGTTGGGATGATTCTTCCAAAAAATGTCAAACCAAGGCACCATCAAATAAAGGCAAAAAAATCACAATATTACATGCTGGTTCAGAGAACGGGTTTGTTCCCAATTGTCTGTTGCTTTCAGCTAAAAACATAGCAGATTCTTCTTTAGATTACCATCAAGATACCGACGCACAACTTTTTGAAGATTGGTTTAAACATAAACTCCTTAAAAATATACCTGAAAATAGCGTCATTGTAATGGACAATGCTAGTTATTATAGTCGGCAAGCAAAAATATTTCCCAATTCTAATAATACAAAAGCAGAAATTCAAAATATTATGATTGAAGATGATTTATATTTTGAAGAAACTTACAAAAAACGAGAACTGCTAGAAGTATTAAAAGCTTTTAAAATAAATAAGGAATACGAGTGTGACAAACTTGCAGCAGAAAATGGACATACAGTGATTGCGTCTTCCTTCATACTAATATCAATCCTATTGAGCTAATATGGCACCAATTAAAATCCAATATTAGGAGAAATAATATTTCTCCTACATTAAATGCATCTGTAGTAGAATTAATTAAAAACAAAGTAAGAAAAATTTCTGCAGACAGCTGAAAAAACTGTGTACAGCATGTACTTAAGGTGGAAAATTCTTACAATTGTATGATTACAAATGTTCAACCCTTAAATATAAGTTTAGGCTTAGATGAAGATAGTGATAGTGATACAGAGTTAAATTTTGAATAAATTATCAATAGTTTTTTAGAATTTAAATAATTTTTATTGTACTTGTTATCCTAATAGTTATACTTTTAAATTATATTATTTTTAATTATCATTAATTGTTATCATTATTTTACATTTATTATAGGTACCTACCTAAAACTAAAAATACCTATCTATTTATTTTAAATTATAAAAATAAATCATGTGGTGTAGGTACATTTTCAAGCCGACCCTGATTCAATTTAATCGCCTTTAAAGAGGTGGAGGTGTATACAATATGGTTTAAATAGGTAGTTTATTTTTGGCAGTAAGAGTCAACGGTATAATTCTGCAAATACTATATTTTTAAAGATAAATTCATAATCAGCACAACAGAAATAAATCTGTTTGAACCCGGAAGACAATGAAGTAATATTAAAGAAATTACCTTGTCGGACTTTATTTTGTCACTTAACACAACGTTTCGGTTATCTCTAACCGTTTTCAAGTGTAAACTAAATTATAACTCTAAGGCTACTGTCTTAAATACTAAAATACTATCCATGTGCAATGAAGCTTGATGACTTCGCCTACGTGCTTATTGGAATGTGAAGTTCGAGCTGTTGGTTTTGGACAAGAAGAGGCTTCCAGATATTGAGGATATCTATACTTGGTTTGCTAAATATATGGGTATTTTGATTCATAGAGATGCTTCTTTTATACAGTGTGACCAGTAAAATCCGCATCATATGGGATTTTTTTTTATTAATAACTTTATTCGAAATTTGACTTTGGCATCAAGTTCTGCTTCGATCGAGATGAAAATTAAGCAAAAAAATAGTAGTCACGTGATTCGCATTATCTGTCAAACATTAATTTTATTCAAAAAATAATTCAAAAGTAGGGTTATTTCTAAAAGTATCGAAAAAAGTTATTAGAAAAAGTTTTTTTAAATGCAGTTTCTAGCACACATGCGAAATTTCAGCTGCATAAGATAATTTTGATTTTTTACCCATATTTTGTAAATTGCACCACTTTTGCAAAATAAGACTCAACGCAACGTACATAAAACTTTTTAGTTTTGACAATGCTTTATTTTGGATACTTACGTCATTTTCTTTAAAGTAGCGCCATATTAAAGGTGTGTTTTTCTACAAAATCAAAATTGGGCTATTAAAATTTGTTCGCATGTGATGCAAAGTTTATTTGTTTTTGACCTGTATAAGGTAACTTCATAAAATAAGTATTTTTGAAAATGTAGTTTGTGTCTGACAGTAATACACCTTAACATTAAGCAGTGGCGGATTTACAAATTTGCCGCTAGTAGGCTATTCAATTTTTGCCGCCCCTACCAGTGACGGCTCGTGAGTTGTGAAACAGGTGAAGTGTTCGGGAAAGAAAAAGCCCGCTGCAGGCGAAATGCGCCACAGGTGAAAATTTTTTAAGACCACGCCCAAATTTGGTCAATAATTTTTAGTAAATATTTTAAAAATTTATTATTACCTACTTATTATATTGAAAATTAAATTTCTTTCTGCAAAGCCAGTAAAGTTCCAACTACCTTTTTTATCCCCATTAACAGACACGGCCAACAATAAAGTTTATTTAAAAAAATACTACCCGTCAACCATGAATAAAGATTGTACCATTTATTTCTGTAAGATAAAAAAAAATTTTGCCGCCCCCTAAAATCTGCCGCCCTAGGCTCCAGCCTACTCAGCCTACTGGTAAATCCAGCACTATTATTAAGACAAAATAGAACACAGTGTCATCAGTAAAGTGTTCATTAAGTGGAAAATAAACTTTAGTGGTGGGTAAAAAATCAAAATTATCTTATGCCGCAGAAAATTTGTAGAAACTGCATTTAAAAAAAACTTTTTTTAATAACTTTTTTCGATATTTTCAGAAATAACCCCACTTTTGAATTATTTTTTGGCAAAAATTAAAATTTGACAGATAATGCGAATCACGTGACTACTATTTTTTACTTAATTTTCATTTCGATCGAAGCAGAACTTGATGCCAAAGTCAAATTTCAAATAAAGCTATTAATAAAAAAAAATCCCATGCATATGATGCGGACATTACTGGTCACACTGAATATCAATTCCTTGCGAGTGTGGCGAATCGTACATCGGAGAAACAAAAAGACCTCTTCCCGTACGAGTTACAGGACATCTGAAACACACTCAAAGAAGTGAAACTTTGAGATCAGGTATAGCGGAGCACGTATGGACCAACCAACATAATATACAGTGGTCAGAAGCCAAGGTTTTGGACACGGAACAGCACTGGAGAAAACAAAAATTCAAAGAAGCAGCTTTCATAAATCAAAATACCCATATATTTAGTAAACCAAGTATAGATATCCCCAATATCTGGAAGCATCTCCTTGTCCAAAACCAACAGCTCAAACTTCACACTCCAATAAGCACGTAGGCGGAGTCATCAAGCTTCATTGCACATGGATTGGATAGTATTTAAGACAGTAGCCTTAGAATTTAAATTTAGTTTACACTAAAAAACGGTTAGAGATACTAACTAAACAAAACGTCGTGTTAAATAACAAAGTAAAGACAATGGAAGTCCGACAGAAATAAATCTGATGTAAAATATACGGAAAAAAAATGTATTTCCAAAAATGAACACATTTCAAATTATAGAATTCCCCACCCCATTGCATACCCTATCCAGTATCCCTATGAAATTTTTAACAGAACACTAAAAAAATTGTTGCTTTTGTGTGAAACAAATTAATTTAAATAAACTAAAAATTATAAAAACGTATTATTTGTTCAAAAACAAAAACCTTAAGACAAAGTACCTTTCAAACCCAGATAATGCGTAGAATAAAAATAAATGAAAAGGACATAACAATGAAAATGAAGCACAATAAAAACGAATTATGCCCCTGCAACTTCAGGAATTGTTTTTTAAACCGAGTTATTTTGAAGAATATTGGCGGAAATTTACCGAAAGTGTGCCGAGATTTAACTTGAGAAGGGCTATACGGGAAAATAAATGAAATAAGCATCACTGTCTTTAAAAGATAATAAAATAATGAAATTTTCAGTTTTTATTGTTTTGTTTTCATTATACTTATTATTGTTGGTTTTTTTCGTAAAACATTTGTAGGGAACAATATGCCCGTTCTTATTAGTTTTTAACAAAACCTTATTGTCCAGAAATATAGAGCGCCATAATGAATGCCACGTAGATATTTAAGGGAGTAATAGTGCTCCTCAAGATAGAAAAAAATACTATATATCGTCGGCTTAGTGCAAAAACTCACAAGTCAATATTTCAAGGTTTTGAGATTATTGTAAATTTCAGTAAGTCTTCTACCGATACAATATTTGAAAAAATATCACAAAAGTAAAAACTCAATAAGTGTCTAGAAATACCAATATAAAAATCAAACTAAGTCATTTTAGCTATTTGTAGTAGGGTCGAAAACTCACTTAGTCACTTCATGAATTGTGCATATTATAATAAATACTATTTTGTAAAAATATATTGAAAAAAGTTTGTACATATGCACATGACAACTTGGTAGGCATAACATTATTGCACATTTTTTTCACTTAAACTCACTTTCTTAAAACTGGGTTTTACTCAAAACTGTCAACTTTGACTTAATGAATTTTTGCACTAAGCCGATGATATAAACATTACAATAAACCACCAGTTAACCCGATTTTGACCCACTTTAAACGGTCAGATTTAATTTAAATTTTGTAGACATATCAAGAACCGCTGACAATACCATAATTTGATAAGTTTATCTCATTATCCTGATCAGGATCGCCAGAATTAAATCATTTCCTTACAGATCCTCTGTATGAGAGTGAAAGAGCTCGCCGTATGCGCATGCGTACTATCTACCTACTTTCCGGCTCGATCACTCGGCTTAATAGTGTTGGTACATTCTTTCGCTATCAGTTGGTCCGTCCCTATGACTATTTCTACTTAAAATTTTACTTCTAGCTTTGTGCTATATTTTTCGTATATCGAGCACCCCACGCTTTTTTCACAATAATACTAATGTTTATCGTTCATTATTATTTTCTGCCTATATTAAGAATTTTAAGAATTATTTTAAACTATATTTATTTTCCGCTTCTTAGTTTTATTAAAGCGTGTTTTTTAGTTTTTTTACACTATATTTATTGATATACAGGTTGTCAAAGGTTAAATTTTTTTTCGTTTTTTTTACTCTCATATATTTTCCGAGATACTTATATTTCGCATGCTGATTAGTGTTTGAAATATCTACAAGGAAATGTCAAAATTGTCGGAAGCAGTATACAGGGTGTCATTTTTTTGCGCTTGTGACAATTATATTCTCCTGTACTGAGGAACACTATCACTCTCTTAAATATCTACGTTACATTCATTAAAACCATATGTACCGGGTGAACCACTAAGAATGGTCGTCGGCTATATCTCAGAAACTGGAAGTCATAGAGCTTTTAAGTAAAATATGTTTTAGTAAAAGTGCCCAAAAGAAAATGTTGGAAATTATGTTCGAGTTTCTAAACTCACCGCTAGAGGGCGTAAATCCAAAATTTTCCATTTTTTTAAGGGTACACCCTGTATGTTTTTAAATTTTCAAATTCCACATAAAATTATAATTATTTTTTATTAAATGCATTATTAGTCTATACTTCATAGTTTCCGAGATATTGACTCTCGAAAAGCGATATTTTTGAACTTTGACAGCTTCTAACTTTTTAACAGTATGTCTTAGAGCAAAACGGCTTACATGACCCTATCTTCAATTTTTATTATCTTCCCAAAAAATCAACTTCCAGTTAAACCGGAACAACTATATTTCCTGCTTTCGAGTTACATCCGGTTTAACCGGAAGTTGATTTTTTTGGGAAGATAATAAAAATTGAAGATAGGGACATGTAAGCCGTTTTGCTCTAAGACGTACTGTTAGAAAGTTAGAAGCTGTCAAAGTTTAAAAATGTCACTTTTCGAGAGTCAATATCTCGGAAACTATGAAGTATAGACTAATGATGCATTTAATAAAAAATAATTATAATTTTATGTGGAATTTCAAAATTTAAAAACATACAGGGTGTACCCTTCAAAAAATGGAAAATTTTGGATTTACGCCCTCTAGCGGTGAGTTTAGAAACTCGAAAATAATTTCCAACATTTTCTTTTGGGCACTTTTACTAAAAAATATTTTACTTAAAAGCTCTAGGACTTCCAGTTTCTGAGATATAGCCGACGACCATTCTTAGTTGTTCACCCGGTATATATATTTTTGGTAACTCCTAAGGCATTCAATATTTCTCCCGTTTGGGGGTTAACGACTGCCCAAATTTGTATATTTTTTTGCGAATGTACGAGGTACGTTAATAAACTAAAAGAAGGAATTTAAAAATATAAAATTGGGTTAGTAAGATAAACTGTTTTAAACAACTTTAACTAACAAAACCAGAAATATTCATTAGGCATAACTATACCTCCGTGTCTTAGTAAATTGGTAAATAGTATGATAAGATAAGGAATTAAAATAAATTAGCTAGCCCTCATATAAAAAGACCCGAACTAATCTTTTGCTGGTATTTAAATTTTATATTTCGATATACAAACAAACAGGCAATCCATCAATTTGAACGTAGATATTAGAAATGCAAGTTGGAATTAAAGGTACTTACAAACTCCGGCATTCTAAATCCCAAAAAGTCACTTTTCCAGTACATCCTATCATTTTACACATTTTTTTATAGTTTCGTTCACTTTTCTAACGCATGTGCGTTTATCATAGTTAACTGTCATATTTCGGCACAGTTTTAATATCGTATGCAGAACAAAAACAACGAAAAATGAGTTAAACAAATCTTAAAACAAACTGTTTAAATCAATTAATAGTAAAACAAAATACAGAAAAGTGTAGTAGACCTGACGTGACCGCGATATATAAAATTGTTCGTACATTGAAGTTATGTCCACGACTGTATTGTGTTTCCTTACATACATAGTATGTACCCACCGCATGTTTATTGTGTAGGGATGGGGTAAATAAATCAATACGGTAGTATATTTGTACTAAGCAAGAAGACCGACCGTGTGGGGTAAGGGGGTTGCATGCATGTTGTTTACTAGCGAAGAAAAACAAACAAAAAATGTTAGCTAGTTGTGTACCGAGCAACGGTAAAGCTCTATTCGCGTCGTGCGGTTCTAATTTCATCGCATTGTCCCCCACTAGCTCTATTTGCCAACGTACGTCGGTGATATTCGGTTTAGTGCATTCATTACGTGTTTCCCCCGATTCTACTTTTAATTATTATCGATTTGTGCCATTTTATAATCCATGGTCAGTTACTTCTGTTAACACGTGTTTCCTTTAAATCAATGGGCAGGTTTACGAACCAACCTTGCTCTATAGCTTCTTGTAGATAAGATTGTTCGCAGTAGCGTAACTATGTGGTTATTTGTTTGCCTCCCCCCCCCCCAGATATATTTTTTGAAAAATAGCAGTCCTCTCAAAAAACCGGGTAATTAACACGCTTTTATTAGCCTCACCTGTATGTTTGTTTGTAACCGACTTCTTTAAACCCGATTTTGACCCACTTTAAACGGTCAGATTTAATTTAAATTTTGTAGTCTTATCAAGAACCGCTGACAATACAATAATTTGATACAAGCCCGAACAAACCCGATTTTGACCCACTTTAAACGGTCAGATTTAATTTAAATTTTGTAGACTTATCAAGAACCGCTGACAATACAATAATTTGATAAGTTTATCTCATTATCCTGATCAGGATCGCCGGAATTAAATCATTTCCTTACAGATCCTCTGTATGAGAGTGAGAGAGATAGAGCTCACCGTATGCGCATGCGTACTATCTACCTACTTTCCGGCTCGAGCACTCGGCCTAATAGTGTTGGTACATTCTTTCGCTATCAGTTGGTCCGTTGGCCGAGCGGGCTTGTTCAGGTTTGTGGATCCAATGCTTTGAATATAGCCATTTAATAAAAAAAATGGATCCACTGCTTTAAATCTAGCCATTTCAAAAAGTCATTGTTAAATTAGTGACAGTATTCCATCTCTACTCCGGACCTCTCTATGACTATCTCTACTTAAAATTTTTTTTTTCTTAACAATAACTCAAACTAAAAAATGAAAAATAAATATAGTTTGCGTGGGGTTTGTTCGGGTTTGTATTTATGTTTGGTTGTAACCGACTTCTTTGAACCCGATTTTGACCCACTTTAAACGGTCAGATTTAATTTAAATTTTGTAGTCTTATCAAGAACCGCTGACAATACAATAATTTGATACAAGCCCGAACAAACCCGATTTTGACCCACTTTAAACGGTCAGATTTAATTTAAATTTTGTAGACTTATCAAGAACCGCTGACAATACAATAATTTGATAAGTTTATCTCATTATCCTGATCAGGATCGCCGGAATTAAATCATTTCCTTACAGATCCTCTGTATGAGAGTGAGAGAGATAGAGCTCACCGTATGCGCATGCGTACTATCTACCTACTTTCCGGCTCGAGCACTCGGCCTAATAGTGTTGGTACATTCTTTCGCTATCAGTTGGTCCGTTGGCCGAGCGGGCTTGTTCAGGTTTGTGGATCCAATGCTTTGAATATAGCCATTTAATAAAAAAAATGGATCCACTGCTTTAAATCTAGCCATTTCAAAAAGTCATTGTTAAATTAGTGACAGTATTCCATCTCTACTCCGGACCTCTCTATGACTATCTCTACTTAAAATTTTTTTTTTCTTAACAATAACTCAAACTAAAAAATGAAAAATAAATATAGTTTGCGTGGGGTTTGTTCGGGTTTGTATTTATGTTTGGTTGTAACCGACTTCTTTGAACCCGATTTTGACCCACTTTAAACGGTCAGATTTAATTTAAATTTTGTAGTCTTATCAAGAACCGCTGACAATACAATAATTTGATACAAGCCCGAACAAACCCGATTTTGACCCACTTTAAACGGTCAGATTTAATTTAAATTTTGTAGACTTATCAAGAACCGCTGACAATACAATAATTTGATAAGTTTATCTCATTATCCTGATCAGGATCGCCGGAATTAAATCATTTCCTTACAGATCCTCTGTATGAGAGTGAGAGAGATAGAGCTCACCGTATGCGCATGCGTACTATCTACCTACTTTCCGGCTCGAGCACTCGGCCTAATAGTGTTGGTACATTCTTTCGCTATCAGTTGGTCCGTTGGCCGAGCGGGCTTGTTCAGGTTTGTGGATCCAATGCTTTGAATATAGCCATTTAATAAAAAAAATGGATCCACTGCTTTAAATCTAGCCATTTCAAAAAGTCATTGTTAAATTAGTGACAGTATTACATCTCTACTCCGGACCTCTCTATGACTATCTCTACAAAAAAAATTTTTTCTTAACAATAACTTAAACTAAAAAATGAAAAATAAATATAGTTTAAAAAAAACTAAAAAACACGCTTTAATAACACTGGCCGACAAAATTTTTTTTTTTATGTTGTAACACAAAGCTAAATAGCATCTTGTGGTAGAATGGACCTATCCAAATACGAAAATGAGAAAAAAAAAGTTGTAACACGTAACGTTTTCTTGTTACATTTATAGTACCACATTTAATGTTACAATATTTAATATCTATTGAAAAAATAATTTAAGAATTTTCTAACTGTGTATATCGACTATATTTAAAATTTTACACCTACTAAACATACCTTACATCTAGAAAAAACACAAACATTACAAATATTAACTGAACACTAATTAAATTTTATTTTTTCCTTTTATGAGGGGTCATATCTTCTCTTTTCAAAAACCAACAGGAATCACCCATCATGGCTGGATCCCATCGTCCTTGATAGCGAATTTCCATTGTCCTAATATCCTGGTGAAACCTTTTACCCGGCTCGTCGCTGACAGCTCCCAAATTTTCAGGAAAAAATGACAGATGGGAATGGAGGAAGTGAATTTTTAATGACATTCGGGCACCAAGCGATTTGTAGGAATCTAAAAGTTCATCAACTAACTGTTGATAGTTTGCATACATATTGTTGCCCAAAAATCCCCTTACTATACTAACAAATGAGTTCCATGCTCTGAGTTCCTGCCTGGTAAGCTTCTCTGTAAAGTTGACATCGTCCAGCAATTTTCTGATTTGTGGCCCAATAAAAATACCTTCCTTTAATTTGGCATCACTTAACTGGAGAAAGACTTGTCTTAGGTATTTGAATCCATCACCGTCTTTATTCATAGCTTTCACAAAGTTTTTCATCAGCTCAAGTTTAATGTGAAGAGGAGGCAGAAGGACTTTTTTGGGGTCTACAAGAAGTGCAAACTTAACATTTTGAGATCCCGGCTGAAATTCACTTCTTTGTGGCCAATCTTTTATTACATAATGCTGATCTACTGCACGACTGTCCCACAAACAAAGAAAACAGAAATATTTTGTAAATCCTTCCTGAAGTCCTACTAAAATTCCTACAGTTCAGGTAATTTTTCTGTTATAAAATGCATCCATTTTTACCGCCCCTAATTAAATTGACTACCTGCTAATGTAAAATGGTCTTATTAAGCTATTGAAAAATGGTATGTATTGGGGCTTTCCCAATATCTTTTCTATTATTAGAAGGGTATTTTCATTATAAAAATAAAGAGCTGACCTGTGTTAGAAAAATCTTGTCGGCCAGTGTAATTAATCAGACTAAAAAGAGGAAAATAAATATAGTTTAAAATATTTCTTGAAATTCTTAATATAGGCAGAAAATAATAATGAACGATAAACATTAGTATTATTGTGAAAAAAGCGTGGGGTGATCGATATACGAAAAATATAGCACAAAGCGCCCCACGCTTTTTCACAATAATACTAATGTTTATCGTTCATTATTATTTTCTGCCTATATTAAGAATTTCAAGAAATATTTCAAACAAATATGATTAATTATTAAATCGTGTTTTTTAGTTTTTTTTAAACTATATTTATTATACATAGCTGGGTATGTGCGGTGGCGTAACTACCGGGTTTTCAGGAAAACATGCCCCCCTTCGAAGACCACAAAATTTGAGAACCTGCAGGGCTAGATCGTGGTTAATTTTTGGAGGCCTGCAGAATTCTCTTATAATCCGCACCGTTTGGGGTATCTACGCTCACAAGTTCTTTTGACGTAGGTACGCCACTGAGTATATGCTATGGACTTGCTAGGCAATTGTCTCATTATAGGGCAGTGGCGGCTCGTGCCATTTTAGTGAAGTAGGGCCAGGTAAACCCTTAGGGCCGCAGGCAAAAAAATTTTGGGTGCCACGCCCTTTTTTGTTAATAGTTCTTGCTTTTAAAGTAGGAAAAATAAGCAAAAAGGCACCTAATTTAATTTATGAATTTACAATCATATCTTGAATATACCTAAACACGATAACAAGTTGAAACACACAAGCAATGTCAGTGGTTTCATCTGCGATAAACGGAGAGTCCTTTATTTCTTTTATGACTTCATCATGATACACATCTAACATACAGTCCAGAAGTTCATTTTGTAGGGGTTTTGATGTTCCTTTAAATACTTTCGATTTTTCAATATGATCTTTAAGAGTTTTGTCTAATTCTGAGCTGAAATTTATTAATTCACGAAATATGCCCCTATTTTCCGACGTCTCTTTTTCGTCATGACCTCTCAAAGCCAACTCAAATGCACCACAAAACCGAACGCAGTTTATAATTTGGTTTATTATGTATCTGTTTTTATCAATTTGTTCGTTTTTCTTCATTATTTCATTGTGATATGCAGAATTTAATTGAGTTTTAATGTTAATTTTACCAAGCATACTTAAATTAAATAATAATATATTGTTTAAATGAACCTTCGATTTTTCATGTGTCTTCATTTTGTCCCAGAAATGGACCAAATCATCTGTACCTTTTTGGGACCAAGTTTGCTTCCCACCAAATAAAACACACGTAAAACAAAATAGTCTATTAGATTCATCACAACCGCACACCCAAGTATTTTTTCCATAAAGTTTCCTTTAAAAATCTAATAGTATTCATTACTTATGTATTTCTAAAATAAAAAGTTCGTTAACCCTACATTAAATCAGCCGCCGGTCGAACGAAAACAAATCGGGACGCGACGCGAACATCAGCTGTTTGAAACGTCTAACATCAAACGGTCAAACGAAGAGAGCCTGGCTACCCGTCGAGATTTTTGCCTGCTTGCATTCAAGGTCATTTTCCAACGTTTTTTTATTAAGGTGATGGCGTTTCGTCACCTCCCGTGTGCCTCGTCGCGCTTGGCGCGGAAGCTACGTTACCGTTTTACGCATAATCGCTTTCTATTAGATGGAAATTTGCACCCGACTGTGTTCCATTTTTAAATTATTTTGCTAATTGCTTTAAAAACGAGAATATTAATTTTAATAGGTTTTGGTAATTTGTAAAGGGCAGGACGCTAGACAGGAGGGCAGGTAGTGCCATGGCACTGTGGCTCTACCCTACGAGCCGCCACTGTTATAGGGAGAGAACTTGTATCGTTTTCCTTATTTTCTTTTAAACAAAAACGTAGCAATTGAAAATAAATCTATATTAATTAAATGAATTTCCTTAATCTCATTATCTCGTCGTTGCCAAAATTTGCTAATTTAAAACACTTTCAACAACTGATCCTATTATTATTTTGAAATATTCTAGAGAACTTCACTCTGTGTGCTTTTATTTACGTAGGCACAAACATAAACTAGTGCTTATATTTAGAACCAGTTTGTAAACACCCCATATGTTTATTCGATCCATCTTAAACATTAAGAAGCTTTTATACACAAACAAAAATCAATAACGCATATCTTCTTCGGTTTTTATATTTATTACTTAACTTTCCAAATTGCCTTTTAGTTTATTAAACGTGAATTATTTTGTTCATGTGAATAATCAATGAAATCCATATACAGTGTGACCAGTAAAGTCCGCATCATATGGGATTTTTTTTTTATTAATAACTTTATTCGAAATTTGACTTTGGCATCGAGATGAAAATTAAGTCAAAAAATAGTAGTCACGTGATTCGCATTGACTGTCACATTTTAATTTTTTCCAAAAAATAATTCAAAAGTAGGGTTATTTCTGAAAGTATCGAAAATAATTATTTGAAAAGGTTTTTTTAAATGCAGTTCTAGCCCACATGCAAAATTTTAGGTGCATAAGATAATTTTGATTTTTTTACCCATATTTTGTAAATTGCACCACTTTTACAAAATAAGACTCAACGCAACCTACATAAAACTTCTTAGTTTTGACAATGCTTTATTTCAGATACATTTTCTTTAAAGTAGATCCATATTAAATGCGTGTTTTTCCACAAAATCAAAATTGGGCTAGCAAAGTTTATATGTTTTTGACCCTGTATAAGGTAACTTCATAAAATAAGTATTTTTGAAAACTTAGTTTGTGTCTGAAAGTAATACACCTTAATATTAAGACAAAAAAGAACACAGTGTGATCAGTAAAGTGTTCATTAAGTGGAAACGAAATTTAAGTGGTGGGAAAAAAATCAAAATTATTTTATGCAGCTGAAACTTTGCATGTGGGCTAGAAACTGCATTTAACAAAACTTTTTCTAATAACTTTTTTCGATATTTTTAAAAATAACCCCACTTTTGAATTATTTTTTCAAAAAAAATTAAAATTTTACAGATAATGCGAATCACATGACTACTATTTTTTTTTGCTTAATTTTCATCTCGATTGAAGCAAAACTTGATGCCTAAGTCAAATTTCGAATAAAGTTATTAATTTAAAAAATCCCATATACAGATACGGAACGATTAATTTGTATTGGATTTGATAAAATATTCGCCTGCGGCGCTATTTTAGTATGTCGATTGCAAATAAACAGGTGTCTGAAATATACGTGTACAACGTTTGATGGCAGAATCCTGACACATCAAAATAGGACGACTGAATTCAACTTAATTATGAATTTTCTAGTTTAGCCGGTAGAGGGCGTCAAAGTATTTAAACAAATGGATTTTTCCAAACTTTTCTTCAAACGCCATGTAATTTTAATAATAGAGTAGAGAAGAGTAGAGTGGCCATGGGATATCCCATATAAATTTTGCTACCCTCAGATTTGATTAATTTGACATCAAAATTTTGACTCTTTTGAAGGTCCTTGTATGATGTACTCGCATACAAAACTTGATCATTAACCAATAAACCATAGACAACCAGTAACACTTTTATTATGAAAATGTCAAATGTTATACAGGGTGTCTCACGGTCGATGGTACCTTAGACGTTTCTGACGAACCAGTAAAGGAATCGTTCTGAAAATTTGGTCGCTTACATAAACGAACATGCTCTACCAACCTAAAATATTTTTAACAATACAGTGTTGCCGCTTCCACACAAAAATAATAGCTACTTCGGTATTTTAAATGAAACCCTGAAATTTGGTAAATAGTTAACTAATACCATAGGGCTCTTTGCCCTAGTCCCAAATCTTAGTTGCAATATACAGCGTGGTTGAAAAATACACTTATTCTGGTAACTTGAAAAAGTGACCATAAGTCCTTTTTTTCAAATGTAACACCCTGTATAGTATTACGGATTTGAAAAGCTGCTAAAATTTCACTTAATTCTTGTATATCATAGCTCTACCTAACTAACTAGTTTAACCATTTTTCTGACGTATTAAGCATAATTTGTAAAATTTTCTATACAATTCAATTTTTATTCGGTTATTAGTAAGTTAGCCATGACAAAAACTGATGTTTACGTATGTTACTATGGTTATCGTTTTGACATTTCATTAAGTTTAGATACAAAATAGAAATACACTTTAGTCATGGAAGAAAACTATACAAATGCAGTTCTTATGAATTTATTTATTTTATTTGGACAATGTGTGTTTGCATTAACATGCAAAAAACATTAAAACTAAATTTTTCTTGAAATCCATGCAGTCAACACCCGAATATTAAAGTGTTTGGTTGTAAACGGCCAGCGTTTTAAACATCTGTTAAAATAGCATTTTAATAGTTATAATTTTAGTAGTCTTTTATTATTTGACTACCTAGTTAACATTTAATAAAAATGTCCTGCCGTCCTGGATCCTTATGAATTTTCTAAGATTCATTGGGTGTAAATTAGAGTACATTTCGTTAAACTTTATACATGTCCTGGCGATAATTCTATCACATTGTCCAAATAAAATAAATAAATTCATAAGAACTGCATTATTTGTATAGTTTTCTTCCATGACTTTAAAGTGTATTTCTATCTTATATCTAAACTTAATAAAATGTCAAAACGATAACCATAGTAACATACGTAAACATCAGTTTTTGTCATGGCTAACTTACTAATAACCGAATAAAAATTGAATTGTATAGAAAATTTTACAAATTATGCTTAATACGGCAAAAAAATGGTTAAACTAGTTAGTTAGGTACAGCTATGATATACAAGAATTAAGTGAAATTTTAGCAGCTTTTTAAATCCGTAATAATATACAGGGTGTTACATTTGAAAAAAAGGACTTATGGTCACTTTTTCAAGTTACCAGAATAAGTGTATTTTTCAACCACCCTGTATATTTCAACTAAGATTTGGGAATAGGGCAAAGAGCCCTATGGTATTAGTTAACTATTTACCAAATTTCAGGGTTTCAGTGTTTTAGAGTTCTAAATTATCAGCATTTTTAAAAGTGACGTTTTCGGACAAAAAACTGAAATTAATTTATATCTTAGAAACGGTAAGAGATAAGTATGGAGTAGAGTTAACAAAAATTGTAAGGAAAGTAATGGGGGTTTCGAAAATAAAATAAAATATATAGTGTTGCATTTAAAAAATCAAAGTTACTATTATTTTTGTGTGGAAGCGGCAACACTGTATTGTTAAAAATATTTTAGATTGGTAGAGCATGTCCGTTTATGTACGCGACCAAATTTTTAGAACGATTCCTTTACTGGTTCGTCAGAAACGTCTAAGGTACCATCGACCGTGAGAGACACCCTGTATAAATATTATGCGAGAAAATATTTTTCTAACCACCTAAAAAATCCTTATACCTACAATATTGCATTTCATCTAACACAGTAGAGGTGTGTCGTCCGCGAACGATTCGTTCAAAACGAAAGAATCACTTCACTGATGTGAAAGAATTAATTCATCGTTCCAAAAAGATTCGATTCCTTTTTGATTCACCAATTCAGGAATGATTTTCGTTCACTCATTCATTTGGTTCAGTCGTTCACTGGTACCCAAAACCCGATTAAAGTACTTTCAGTGCAATAAATCACAGTTTAATTACGCACGGAGTACCAAAGAAAAACAAAAAAAAGGTCCACGGAGTACAGTTGAAGGCACACAGCATTTCCGATTTATTTTAAAAGGAAAATAATCATTTGAGAACGAATCTTTCTTAACGATTTTTTTTAACTGAATGAAGCAAAAGAATTGATTCACCAAAAAGAATCGAACTTCCCACCTCTACAACACAGTTAGATATTAAAATGCAAGTTTGCAAAGTACTACTAAGAAATTGAAAGTCAATCATCTCAACAGGATGCCACCACCTGCAGACCGGTTTCGAACTCTTTTGTTCCCGTCAGTACATGGTAGGTGTTCATACCTTCGATCTTCGATCAGACAACTTTCGTACTAAAAACTATCATATCAACCTTTGTTGGTTATATATAGCCTTTAGCGCCATCTCTTAATAGTCCCATACAATCTGACACCCGTTTGAGTCTTGTATCATATTTAATCATTGAAATGAATGTTATTATTTATTTCAATGTATTTAATTTATATAATCTACTTGTCAGGTATAGAAAACGGCACGAATTCTCCCGTTTTAAAACAGATGACAGCAGAAATTTGTCATCGATCGGGACATAATAATATCCCCAGATTAGTAGTGGACCGTAATGAGCCCAAACACCGAGTTATGAATTGAGTTTTTGTGCTCTTTGTTTCATTTAATTACGTTTTCAAAATATTTAGTGGTTATGATGCCTTTTATTTTTACTTTCATTGAATTTTAATTACTTTTGTGTGGCCGGTAAGTACCTAGGTACTATTATTATTCATTTGACCAAAAATTTACAGGTTAAAATTTTTTAATTCTTTTTCATTAGGGTTCATAATTACTATTGCGTGCCCAGTGGCGTAGCGCTACTACTGCGAACCCCCGCAGTTGCGGGGGGGCCGAGGGCTCCGAGACCCGAGGGCTCCGAGGCCCGAAAGAGCCTATTGCTATGGCCCCGAAGGGGCCGAAGTCCTGGCCTAAAAAGGCCAACGCCCAGGGCCCCCGGGGGCTTAGACTCGATGTGTGTATGTACTCTGCATAGCTACTGTACAGAAACAGTTTCTGCCTCGCAATAACTACTGAAATATTCAAGATTTTCTCGCTTAATTTAAAATATTTTTGTTTTTATCTCACTGTTGCTTTCAAGTATTTAGTATCGCTACCTTAGCTACCTAAAGAATATTTTAGTTTTTGTCCCTTTTAGTTTTAAAGAATATTTTTTATTTTGTTCTTGTTCCTTGTTCAATAGTTATATTTATTGTAACGTTCTTTACATATCGTGTATTGTATTTTCCTGAGTGTTTTTATAGGCATTTAAGTTAAATTTTATATTAGGTTAGTAGTTTAAATAATAAACAGTATTACCTAATTTTGTTTGGTAACACAAACTTTATATATTATATTCTTAATATAGGCGAGGGGGCCCTAACACAATTTTCGCGGGGGGGGGGGGGGCATAATTGGTCGCTACGCCACTGTGCGTGCCTAACACCTTAGTTTATTTCATCGGTTCGCGCTTATCTTAATACTATTTTTGAAAATAGATAGATTGCAAGGAGGGGAGCTATTGAATGGCCGCGGAGGTCTCCCGACTTAACCCCCCTTGACGTTTTTCTGTGGGTTTACCTTAAAGGTAAAGTTTTTCAAACTAAGCCAATGGACATGGAGGACTGTAAGAATCGAATTGTTCAAGAAATACGGACAATCAGTCCGGAAGTTGTCAGAAATGTGCAGAAAGAATTTTTTGATCGTCTAGGTTACTGCCAATTAACCTTTGGGCAACATTTTCAACATTTATTAAAATGATAAATAATTAATTGTTGTATTTATTTTCGAACTTTAACTGTCGGTAAATCATAATGACATGTTAGATAAAAAAAATGTTCACAATTATGCACAGAATCCTAAAATTAAAAAAAAAATGTGGGTTCCCATTTAAAAAATTAAAGTTGGTCCAAGCAGAGTGCTTTCGGAGACACCCTGTATAATACAAAATATTGAAAAAAATGAATATTAAAAAAACAAAATCGACGTGTCCGAGCGATTTTTAAAAACATTCAGCGTTCCCTAAATAATGAATTTATTCCAGACTTTACGTCCTCACTGTATATGTTTCCTGACAAACCCATTCCAATGAAAACAACACTGTCCTGAATATTGTTCGTAATTTTGAGAAGAAAGATACTGTCATCAACAAATGCAGTAGAGTAAAACAATTATAGAGCATAAGAAAATAATGTATATTTAGACCTTTTACTCCGTGTAGGAAAAAATAAAGGAATTAGCACTAAGCTTCTGACAAAAATGTAGGAAAGCATCACTCCACAGTACTGTGTAAATTACATAAGTATAAATATATCATCCGTATAATTATTATCAAATACATCAGACGTTATGACAACGGAGATATTTTGAATCTTCTTTATCTCCTAATAAAGTTTCGTCGATTTTTCTGGCCGCCAAAATATTTGATTCACATTTTGGTATCTCGGACAAAATTCTTCAAAAAAAAAAAGTCGGTATTTTAGACTAACAATTTCTATTATTTGTATATTGAAAGAAACGAAATTGACACTAGGACTTAATGAAATTCAGCAAACCCCTTATCCAGACTAATAAAAATTCTTTAAATATCTAATTATCATTACAGGACTTTTCACTTTCAGTGGAGGTTTAATTTTAAATGACACTTTGGGGTTAATCGACTGCCTTGCTTCTCCCCTTTTAAATTTCATCAGTTTTGACCGTCAGACTTTAAAGCTTTTAGTGTTGTTATTTTTGTATTTTTTAGGTCTAGAAAGTATACAAGTTTTTAAGCTCCCCGTTGAATAATTATTATCGGGCTACGGAAAGTAGGGATAAATATTTTTATCCCGTATAATCTGTTCTTTCGCTGTGGTGTGTCGTATAGGGGGGCCAGAGAGAGACTGCCCCCTCAGGGGCGTGTTTACAAAACCGTTTTGGGGAAGGACCCGGGTAATGACCTACCAAATATACAGGGTGTCCGCGAAAATGTGAGAAATCTCCCGAAAATTAAAAAAAACACGTGAAAAGAATACAACAAGTTCATATAAACTTATTTCGTATCGGCCTCCTCTTCGGAGATATGGGCTCCCAAAGAGCTCCCATGAAATTAAGATTTTGACACATAATTATTAAACCAACAGGTATATTTCAATTTTTTTTTCATATGATGTATACCAGGTAAGACCCTTTAAATTATTATCCCAGAAAGTGTTGCGAATTACTCACAGCTCCAGGGAGGGACTAGCTGTGACACTAATGTTCCCATTTTTTTTTACGCCCTGTAGGTATGATAAAAACTTCGGACAACGTTTATACATACCTTTAACTATTGACTAAAAATTAAGTACTCTTCATTCATGTCGCTAATCCTAACCGTTTTCGGAAAAACGTCATTTTATTGCGATCATGTATTAATATTAAGCAGTTAAAAGTGAACATTTATAATTTATAGAAACAAAGATGTATCTTTTATTGAAATACGCTAAATATACATAATGTAAATATGTTAAAAATGACGTTTTTCCGAAAACGGTTAGGATTAGCGACATGAATAAAGAGTACTTAATTTTTAGTCAATAGTTAAAGGTATGTAAAAAACGTTGTCCAAAGTTTTTATCATACAGGGCGTAAAAAGAATGGACACATTAGTGTCACAGCTAGTCCGTCCCCGCAGCTGTGAGTAATTCGCAACACTTTCTGGGAGAGTAATTTGAAGGGTCTTACCTGGTACCTATACATCATATGAAAAAAAAATTGAAATATACCTGTTAGTTTAATAATTATGTGTCAAAAACTTAATTCCATGGGAGCTCTTTGGGAGCCCATATCTCCGAAAAGGAGGCCGATACGAAAGAAGTTTATATGAACTTGTAGTATTCTTTTCACGTGTTTTTTCATATCCGGGAGATTTCCCACATTTTCCTGGACACCCTGTATATAAAATGTATAAAATTAGGTCGAACGGATTTTTAAAATTCAGGCGGGTGGGCGGTACATCCCCGGATCCCCCCTCCATAAATACACCCTTGACCAATTCGTTTGGTGTGAGCACCTCTTTTATATCGTTTGTTGTTTAAATATCTCTATAATAGAATTTGTTTTATAAAACAAAATAAATATACTGATCATAAACTGAAAAAAAACATTGGTATTTATGGGTATTACAAATAAATGAGAATAGTAATATAAATCTTCCTTATCTTAGTCCTTATAAAGTTTATTAAATCAATTTTGTAAAACAATAAAAATAATAAACACCAATAAAGGAAGCTAAAAATTATCTAATACTTGATATCTATCTATGTATGTAATAACAGCACTTAAGTCTGTCTGGCGTTTATCCAAACAAAATATTTTTTACAGATTAATATTTCTCAACGAAGCCGAAGGTTTTAAATTCCCTTATGGGTACGAGGGGAGCTTAAAAATAAGTATACTATTTGCAGATTTATACCGTTGACTCTTACTGCCAAAAATAAACTACCTGATTAAACCCTATTGTATACGCCTCAACCTCTTCAAAGGGGATTAATGGGATCAGGGTCGGCTTGAAAATGTACCTACACCATATGATTTATTTTTATAATTTAAAATAAATAGATTGGTATTTTTAGTTTTAAGTAGGTACCTCTAATAAATGTAAAATAATGAAAACAATTAATGATAATTAAAAATAATATAATTTAAAAATATAACTATTAGGATGACAAGTACAATAAAAATTAATTAAATTCTAAAAAAAACTATTGATAATTTATTCAAAATTTAACTCTGTATCACTATCTTAATCTAAGCCTAAACTTATAATTAAGGATTGAACATTTGTAATCATACAATTGTAAGAATTTTTCACCTTAAGTACATGCTGTACACAGTTTTTCCAGCTGTCTGCAGAAATTTTTCTTACTTTGTTTTTAATTAATTCTTCTACAGATGCATTTAATGTAGGAGAAATATTATTTCTCCTAATATTGGATTTTAATTGGTGCCATATTAGTTCAATAGGATTGAATAATATACAATATTATGGAGGAAGACGCAATCACTGTATGTCCATTTTCTGCTGCAAGTTTATCACACTCGTATTCCTTATTTATTTTAAAAGCTTTTAATACTTCTAGCAGTTCTCGTTTTTTGTAAGTTTCTTCAAAATATAAATCATTTTCAATCATAATATTTTGAATTTCTGCTTTTGTATTATTAGAATTGGGAAAGATTTTTGCTTGCCGACTATGATAACTAGCATTGTCCATTACAATGAACCTATTTTCAGGTATATTTTTAAGGGGTTTATGTTTAAACCAATCTTCAAAAAGTTTTGCGTCGGTATCTTGATGGTAATCTAAAGAAGAATCTGCTATGTTTTTAGCTGAAAGCAACAGACAATTTGAAACAAACCCGTTCTCTGAACCAGCATGTAATATTGTGATTCTTTTGCCTTTATTTGACGGTGCCTTGGTTTGACATTTTTTGGAAGAATCATCCCAACCTTTGCTTGGAGTGTCATGGGTATCGAACCATGTTTCGTCAAGGTAAATAATTGGACGATTTTCTTCTCTAAATTGTTTAACAGCTGTTAAATATTTAAGTCTCCATCCCGTAAACGTTGAGATTCCATTAATGTTTGTCTTTTATTAATGCTTCGGTATTAAAAACCCATTTTACGCATTATTTTCCTAAGGCTTGAAAGGCAACAAGATATTTGTTTCGTCTTTAATCAGCCGCTCTTTGAGGGAAATCAAAGTGGGTACAGTTTGTGCCTCATACATTTGGTAAATCTTTCTTCTTAAAATTTCTACTCAACAAAGATTAATACACATTTTAAATTATTAGTTTGGCATCGGTAAATAAATGCTTTCTTTGAAAAATTACACTTGAAGATGCCCCCCTATCAGCAATTCCAAGGACGCCGCATTCTACCACTAATAAGCCTAACTAAAAATTACTCGCCGGGAAACCATTAAAGACTAAAATTATTAAAAATCAGTTTGTATTTATATATGAATTAGGCATAGGTATAAATTAAATTTGTACCTGGTCCGGCTCTGCTCGAAAAGGTTTTAAAATTTGGGATTTCATTATTTATTTTATGGTCAAAGGGATAATGAGGGTTTATTGCAGTCAAAAGATCAACGGTATAATTCTACAAATACTATACCATCAGGTATTTTAGTAAATCTCGTAGGTACCGTGAATACCCTACCATTTAAACTGGAAAAATATTTAAATCGTTTCTTTGACGGAATCTATATGAATTTTTAAATCATAAAATCATCCTTTGTCTCATTTAAATACAAAAATAAAAATAGACAAAAGAAATTTGTCAAGAAGTGATATAAAAATGCCACAGAACCATAAAAGGCAGTAATCGGTGTGATTGAAACCCGAAAAGAAATGGAATAGAATAAACGTCCCCATATATTAAGGAAGCATAAATACAAAACAGAAATATACTGATCCAAATTTGACATTTATAGGGGAGTTAGAATTTCAATATTACAAATCGAAAATTTATCATAAGATTTATTTTTTCTTTGTCTGTCAACATTTAAAAATTGCCCGAAGTGATAATAATAATAATTGATCATGATACCAATGTTAATTATATGTTTCTTAATCACGTCTACACTCTGATGAGACCTATAGGTAGAAACGGGTTTGTTCCTTAGTCAGACACGTACCTATACTCTTATGAGTAAAAGGCTAGGGAAGGGTTGTCGCTATTATTCATTTTATTATACCAGAAAACCACCCTTATAAGTTAAAATTTTAAGATAACATAATTATAACACATAAATTTATATACATTTCAGTAGATACTATGGTTTCTATCCATTTTTAATTGTGTTTTAAATAACGTCTTCGGCTGGCAGTAAGGAAACTAAAACTATAAATTTTTGCCATTTCGTAGCAGGGGCGCCTAATGTAATTGATGTAGTCAAGAGTAGACTGCGACAAAAGGTCCATAATACAAACCGTTTAAAAGTTTGAAAACAGTAAAAACTGCGAGAGAGAGCTCTTATAAACGCGCCAACGGGGATAAGCTAAAAAATCGTTTAACTTTAGTTTGGGGAACACAAAACGACTATAGTTTGCTTTTTTTACAACCGAATAATATAATATATAGCGTTATGATAAAGGAATGATCAGCGTTTTATATAGAGTTGTTAAGAAAAGAACCGAATAGGTTCTTTAGAACAGGTTAGAGGTAGCCTGTTCAGTGAACTGTTCTTTGTGAAAGAACTGAACCGGTTCTTTAGATAGACTTATGACAGATGATTGCGCTTGAGTGATGTTAAAGAGCAGCGAAACGGTAGTTCAGCAGTTCTGACCCGGGAACCTGTTCATCTGTTCTGTCACTCACTTGGTAAAAAAAGAGGTAAAAGGTCGCCATAGTAGTAAAAAACAAAAAACCGCTTTTTGTTAATCACTTTCTAAAAAAAAAAAAAAAAAAAAAAAAAAAAAGGTCGCCAGTTCCGTAAAGAAAGTAAAAACACAGAACACCGCTGCGTGTCCGCGTGTATGCTCTCACTGGTCTCTGTTCCCTGTTCCCTGTTCCCTGTTCTCTGTTCTCTGTTCACTGTTCCCTGTTCTCTGTTCTTCTGTTCTCTGTTCCCTGTTCTGCTCCAAAGAAAGAACAAACAAAGAACACCCTGTTCTTTCTGGAACGACGACCCGCAAGCCATCTTCCATAAATCATCACCAATCACTCATAATCCTAAAAAGAACAGGCTGTTCTTTGAAGGAGACAGGAAACAGGAATGCAGCGATGTTCTTTCTGTCTTGTTAGTTTAGGGAACTCGGAACTGGCGACCTTTTTTTTTTTTTTTTTTTTTTTTTTTTAGAAACTGAACAAAAAGGCTTTTAAGGGTTTTTACTACTTTCCCGACCTTTCAACGTGACAATAATTTATGATCAAAAGAACAGGTTCCCGGGTGAGAACCGAACTGTTCGAACCTGTTCAGCAATTTACCTGCTCTTTAACATCACTAGTTTTATATAGAATACAGAAGAAAATGTTTCCTTTCATTTCGTCAGATCCATCCTTAGATGCGTTTCGCCCTATCAGGGCTCATAAGTAAGGCTAGGATCTAACGAAATAAAGGAACGTGTGTACTACTTAAATGTAGTAAATATGGCGATCAGCCGAGAGCATAAAGCGCATGGTGACATCTGGCGTCGATTTTCGACACCTTTAAAGCATACCAGCACCTCTAAACAGAACTTCATAAAATGAAGTCAAAATGTCAAATTTATTTTTTTGAAATGCATTTCTTATACCGTGCGAGCAAAAATTATTTGCATCAAAGAGGGCCTTGCATCTAAGGACGTAATGCTTAGCCGTAGAGCTTAATACCTGTTGGGTGTCAGTACCTAACTACCTGAATTAACAATCAATCAGTTATTCCGTCATTTTTGACAGTCGTTACAAGTAATTTGATTCATAATAATTTTTCCTATTTCTTGAACAATTCACACAATGGGCTTTACATAACAGCACAAAACATTCATGGTTGAAGCGTATTTTCGAAACGGGGTTAGAGTAAATGCATGGTGAGTGGCAATACAATCCGGGTTTGTGCATGGACGATTTTCACGAACGTTGCTTTTATGGCTTTGGAATTTTATCATTGCCTGAAAAGAACCGTGGCTGTGTTTAGGTAAACAGGTTCTATACAACACAAAAAAGGAGCATGAAGACCATCTGTAAAAACAGAAGAACTTGTTGCAAACGTTCGTGAAATAATGCAAAATACGCCAACAAATTGTATAAGACGCCTGTCCCAAGAAGTGGGAAGATCTTATGGAACATGCAGGACTATTCTTAGGAAGCAGCTAAATTTATTTCCTTATAAAGTGCAAGTATTCCAAGAAATACAAGCCGCAGATTTTAAAAGACGCAGGAAATACTCTCAATGGTTTACCCAAAATTTATTGGAAAGAAATGATTTATTAGACCTGACATTTTTTTTGGATGAAGCCTGGTTCCACCTCTCCGGTTATGTGAATTCTTAGAATACACGCATGTGGACTAGTGAAAATCCCCATTTTTTTGTAGCGTCCACATTGCACCCTCAAAAAATTGGTGTCTGGTTATAGCTGTTTCCCGAAGAAGAATTGTTGGTCCATTGGTTTTCCATGACACAGTTACAGCACAGCGGTATAGAGACTATTAACTACTTACGCAATTTTTTCGACGACAGATTGATAAGTTTTCGATCAAACATCGAATTCCCACCTAGATCACCTTGTTTAACGGTTATGGATTACTTCGTTTTTCCTCATTTAAAGAACACTATTTTTAAAACACAGATCTTTTTTATAAAAGAAATACGTTTCAAAAACATTAATTTGACAGGTCCAAGCGATTCTTGATTATATAATAGTAGATTCTGTAACGAGGTTGGAATGAAAATTTGATCCGAGTGGAAGATTCCGAACGCGAGCGTAGCGAGCGTGAGGAACCACGAGTATCGAATTTTCATTCTAACCGAGTAGCAGACTATATTTTCTCCACAATCATCCAGTTCCATATCTGATTCATCCGATTTTTCACTCATTTTTTGACTTGCACTAAAATTTGTCTGAAAATAATTATTACAACGCGGCCATTTTTATCTGACACTGACAGTTTCGAAATTCATGGCAACCTATGTCGTTTATATCAATTACAGAATATTCATTCCGTATCTTGTTATGGAATGAAAATACACGCAAAACGCATAAGAAGCAAGTGTTTCAGAATAAATATTCCAACTCAAGAGCGAGAATTTTTACATTCTATTATCAAAAATGATTTTGGAATTATTGCATTCAGTAATGGTCGTGGAGAAAATGCTTATTCGTTTCTCTATCATAACCCTTTATATCACATTCGGTTAAACAGAAAAAAAACTCTGGACAATTAGCATAATCCGACACAACTCACCTATAACCAAATTAACCAATGACATCTATTTTCTAATTATTTAGAAACAAAAATGTAAATTAAGCTGCTTTAAATGGCTTAATTGGCGGCGTTGGGGTCAGGAATAAAGCTCAAAACACGAAAACACGGAAAATTATTTTGATAAAATGTGGATTTTCGGCGTAAACGAGGATCATACGCAGCTCATGGTGCCGTGCATCATATATCCACAACAGGTGGTTTGTTTTGTTGTGAGCAGAATACACACATACGTGTCTGTGCCACTCTATTAACATTATTTCCCCCAAAGTTAAGGGTTCAAACAGCGTACAATTTGTCCCGCAGCGGTGGCCTGTCAAAAAAGATTATGATGTCATTGTGTATCTCTCTTGATTTTTATATTTATTTATTTGTACTTGTCCACATAATATTAGGCGATATGCAGTGTTGTCATTTTTTACTTTAAAGGGCAAATCTTTTATCTGCTTTAAGGCTTTCATTTTTATTTCGGCAAGAAAATAAGGCTTGCCAGTGTCTTATTGTTAGGTAAGTTCACTGTTTATTCCTTATAAGAATTCAAATACTCTTTATACGACGGTTAGGTGCCGTAATCTGGGGTGAATTTGATCGTAAAAAAATTTATTTTTACGCAATATTACGAAATTTAAAATATTCCTTATGAACTTTTGTAAATTGAATTAGTTTTGGCCTAAGTTAAAACCCATGATAGTCACAACAACGTCTGACCCTAACTTAACGTTAAAAAAATTACAAAGTGTTCGATCAATTTCATGCTCTACTTGGGGCTAAATTGATCAGGGTATATTTAGTGCATTAAGATGACATAAAATCATTTACACAGCGGTCAATTAACCCCCTTAAATGTTTCTTAATTCGGAAAATTTTTATTCATGAATAACTAATGGGGGCTAAATTGATTTGTTGTTATATTTTATTAAGTTTGCTTTTTCTTTAAATAAAACTATGTAGAAAAGTTAATGATGAGCCATTTTCTAAAGGTGTTTCTAAAGGTCATACACAGAAGAGTATACAAACTTTGTGAAGGGCAAATGTCAAATACACAGTTCGGCTTCCGAGATGCTGTTGGAACAAAAGAGGCATTATTTTGCATACAGGTACTGTTCCAGAGAAGTAGAGATGTTAACTGCGATGTCTATGCCTGTTTTATAGATTACCAAAAGGCATTTGATACAGTTCAACATGAAAAAATGGTTGAAATACTGAAGAACGTTGGTATGGACGACAAGGATATTAGAATAATTATCAACCTGTACTGGAACCAGTCTCCCTTTGTTCGAGTGGAAGGAGAGAAAACAGAAGAAATAGAGATACTGCGCGGTGTAAGGCAGGGTTGTATACTCTCACCGTTATTATTTAACATCTACTCCGAACAAATATTTAAAGAAGCATGTGAGGGAACGGAATGTGGTATACTAATTAACGGAAACCGCATTAATAACATTAGATATGCGGATGATACTGTAGTGTTCGCGGACAGCCTGGAAGATCTCCAAGAAATCATGACCAAAATAACACAAACAAGTAAACAATATGGCCTTGATCTGAATATTAGTAAAACAAAATTTATGGTGATCAGTAGAAACGCAGTGGCAGCAGGAAGAATAACAATAGCCCAGCAGCAGATTGAAAGAGTTAGTAACTACACCTATCTTGGAACTACCGTTAACGACAAGTGGGACCACTCACAGGAAATTCGATGTCGTATAGAGAAGGCCAGGGCGATATTCTTGAAAATGAGAAATGTTTTTAGAAGCATGGATCTAACCCTAACAACAAAGATAAGATTACTGCGCTGCTATGTGCTCTCCGTTCTTCTGTACGGGGTAGAGTCGTGGACGCTGACTGAAGCTACAAGCAAAAAACTGGAGTCTTTTGAAATGTGGCTTTACCGTAGATAGCTACGTATATCATGGACCGATCACGTTACCAACGAGGAGGTGATGAGAAGGATGAACAAGGAAAAGGAAGTACTTATTACGGTAAAGTCCAGAAAGCTCGAATATTTAGGACATATTATGAGAAACCCGAACAGATTCCGGTTACTTCAACAGATATTACAAGGAAAAATCCTTGGACAACGCGGATCAGGACGAAGAAGAATTTCATGGCTGAAAAACCTAAGAACATGGTTTGCAATGACCACCACTGGTCTTTTTCGAGCTGCGGTCAACAAGGTGATAATTGCTGGGTTGATAGCCAACATCCGGAACGGATAGGCACTCAAACAAGAAGAAGAAGAAAAGTTAATTTTAATTTATTTCAAATAATAGCAGATTCTAGAAACAAAAATAATCGCAAAAACTGGCGTAAAATAATAAGGGAAAAACTGGAACACAGATTACATTTCTCTTACTTCTACTCGTTTATGAACCTGTGCCAGGCTTTCTTACATAATTTCTTACCATTTTCGTTGACTAAAAACCAAAAACAGATAAGTTATATAAAAAAAATTAAAATCAATGTGATCAAATTCGCCCGGACTCGAGAACAATTTCGCGTATGCATTATCAATTTGACCACACTAAAAATTTGAATTTGCCGCGTAAAATTATATACTTACAGTATAATGGCAATCATGCTAATATTGTAGGAAAGCATAATAGTATTAGAATTTAATAAGAAAACTGAACGATTTTTCGGCAGTTTTTGTGTACACGTGAAAGTGTATAGTCCTAAAAAACAATGCATTATAAAAGGTTTCAAAAACATTAGTTTTTATTAGAAAAAATGTACTTACCGGGAGCAATACTACACATCTGCCAAAAAAAACAATAACTTTAAAATGCTATGTTATCAGATCTACTAAAAATTTGTTTAACCCTGAGATATTACAAGATATTATTATACTAAAAATAGTCCAGATATCAATTTCGCCCCTTAAGATCAATTACACCCCGTATTACGGTACTGTTTAACACTATATGTGAAAGCAACGCGCTTTCCTACTGTAAGACAACGAAAATTGCTAGACCGTTGTGTAGTGATAACATCACGGTAATTTAGCCAATGGGAAATTTAGGAGTTATTGTTACCATAGAATGGTTTATAACCATTAATGCTCTGAATACTCACAATAATTATTTAAGTTCTATTGGGGGTGGTTTTATATACTGTATTAGTTCCGACTGGCAGTTGTAATGAAACTTGACATTAATCATAATAATATTTGCTTGCTACAGTTAATAAAGCATATACTTACCATTACAAATCAGTACTGTAGTTCTTAAAAATTTAAATAAAATTTTAATAGCTAATTTAAAAAGACTCCGAACAACGATGTGACCTGCGCAACAAATATGTTAAGACTAATAATACGGCACGCGGCGATTGCCGATGGCTACGAACCCCACCAACTTCTTGTGGATTATAGGTTCTAAGGGATACAATTCGTTTTTGGGGACGCTGTTCTGCTTTCTTAAGTGTAGAGAAAGCGCTTTACTGTGAACAAAATGCGTTGCATTGAGAAGAGACAATTTATTTCTTAACAAAATTGCTGTATTAAAAGTAGTTCGTTATTCAACAAGACTGTGCTGCTAATGGAACTGATTACTACCAATAAAAACACTGTTCTAGCAAATCTGGCATTGATATAATACTAAACGTGTTAAATACACTAGCAATTTATTTAATATGGGTTAATAAAACATAAGCTATCAATAAAATAATAAATAATAATAATATCCTTTATTAATAGCAGAAACTGCTAGCATAATACAAAAATTTACAATTAAAAAAAAAATAACAAAACACTTATAGTTACCTAAAAAGTTAACCTCTAACCCTATATCAACCACAATATTTGGAATAAATTATAATATCTTAAATAAATTACAATCTTAAATAAATTACAATCTTAAATAAATCACAACACCCCAGATAAATTACAACACTCAATGACCAATCTTACATTTAATATATTTTTTACATTCAATTTTGAACCTATTTACATTTTCACAGCCCTTTACATTCGCGGGTAATTCGTTGTATTGCTTTAAACCCTTATGAAAAAGGTTGTTTTGGCCAAAATTTGTTGCTACTGATTGAATATAAAAGTTATCTCTTATTCGAGTATTATGGTTGTGGATATCACGGACGTGTATACAATTGTCAATTAAATGTTTTGGAAGTAGATCATGTAAAATCTTAAAAATAAAAACCATTGTATTAAATATTATCGTTTGCTTAACACTTAAGAAATTTGTAATTTCCAACATATCCCTAATTCTGGTATAACGATTGCACTTTAAAATGATGCGCATGGCTTGATTTTGTTTTTTCTGTAAAGTATTAATTTCTGAATCGCTCAATAAAAAAAGTATGGAGGAGCAAAAGTTAAAATGAGGAGCAATTATACTCTGATATATAGTTTTTATTGTCCATGAACTTAGATCTTGATTTATTCTTCTTAAAAGATTCACCTTTTTGGCAACTTTATTGCAGATATATAAGTGATGGTCTGAAAAGCACAAATTCTGGTCAATAATCACACCAAGGTATTTTAGTTTTGTTACCTGTTCATTCTGTACATTATTAATTTTTACGACTGTGTCATTAGGTGCTATATCTGTGGTATTGTATTTACTCTTAATAATCATCATTTTTGTTTTATCTGTATTAATTGCCAAACTATTTACATTTAACCAGTCAAGTAAAATTTTAAGTTCAGAATTTAAGGTATTAATTATTTCATTGATGTTATAGCCCACTACATAAATTAATGTATCATCGGCGAATAGTTGAATTTTACACTTGAATAATCTATTTAAAATGTCATTTAGATATAAAACAAAAAGAGTAGGCCCCAAAACTGTCCCCTGTGAAACACCATAACTTGTCTGTTTCTTTGACGAGGTACAGTTGTTATATCTTGTTTCCTGTTCGCGGTCAGAGAGATATTCACTGAACCATTTTAAAACTCTACAATCAAAACCATATTTTTTAAGCTTTAACAATAGTAGTCTTCGGTCGATTGTCTCGAAGGCACGTCTGAAGTCCAAGAACACCACACCAATGATTTGTTTGTCGTCTAGGGCTTTTTTCCAACTATACAACACTGTTTGTAAAGCAGTTTCACATGAGTTTTTCTCCCTAAATCCAGCCTGGTACACACTTAAAAGGTTATTAGATTCAATATATTCTACTATCTGTTGATTGACAGCCAGCTCCAATAGTTTTTCATATGGGGGCACCATATTTATGGGTCGAAATTCCTGGCACTTTATTGTGTTGCCTTTTTTTTCTATGGGAATTATAGTTGAAGATTTCCATTCTTTGGGGAATGAACCAGTTTCCAAACTGGTATTTATGAGATCAAGAAATCGATTTCCAACCACCTCAAATGACAATTTCAATATTTTTGTATTGATACCATCCACATTGCTTACCTTGTTTGTCATATTATGTATAATACTTTTTAGTCTCGACATGTCTAATAGTGTAAACTTCTCCAATTTACAATTTGACTGCTCTATGTTATTGGCAGCTTGTTCATAGTTTATATTAGTATTTATATTTCTTACTATTTCTTCCATACTTTCTACAAAAAAAGTGTTAAATCTCTCGCAGATTTCATTATCGTCAGTATAAATTCTGTTGTTGAATTCTATACCACTGGGAGTACTTGAACAATTGGGTTTTATTAGCTTTTTTAGTGTTTTCCACATTTCATTGGGGTCTTCCTTAACCATATCAATCCTTTCATTGTAGTAGCTTCGTTTCTGATTTCTTATTAATGTCACTACTCTATTTCTTTGTTGTGTATAGTTTTTCCAGTCCTGTTCTTCTCTTGTTATTATGGCTCTTTTATACAATAAGTCTCGTTGCTTTATTTCTCTGTCTATGTCTTGAGTCCACCACATTTTATTTCCCCATTCACTGTGAATAACTTTCTGTTGCACTGGCGCTACGGCGTTTAGACATGTATGTATATTTTGTGTCACACTTCCAGCCAAATCATCGAGATCTGAATCATTTGGCAACCATTCCATATCCATGAGATCAAGCTGAAATTGTAATGTATTCATCTGATTGTAATTCCTGCTTTTTATAATTTTTGTGTATTTTTGGTAGGGCTCAGCAAGCTCTACTGATATCATATGGTGATCTGTAATTTTTGGTGTGGGGTGAATTTGAAACTTAAGTTTTTTAATATTTGTAATTATTAGGTCGATAATTGTTGCAGAGTCCCGATCTACTCTAGTGAACTGATCAACTATCTGATATAGGCCATGACTTTGAACCATATTCAGTAGTTTCTTAGAATAGTATGTATTCCTTGCTTGATTGATGTTACAATCACCTATAACTATAATTTAACTAAATAACTATAATTCAATAGAAACTATGTCTTAACAAACCAGTTGTATTAGATCATTTTCCTTAGTGTAGTGTATTATTGTCAAGAAGTTCTTTTAAAAGCGTTTCCATCAATGCCCGTTTTTTTAGGCAGATTATTGGTAAATTAAAGTTTAAAATGTAGAAATATTTATAAGAAAAAGGTAGTTTTTTCAAAATATAAATAATAAACAAAATCTATTTAATCAAAATGTGGCAAGCTGAAAATATATTATACGCCACACATGTGATGTGAACTAAGTTTGTGCATTTCCGTTTTTCGCTGAGCGTCAACAATAAAACAATAATATTTACTAAACAAACAAATGGGGAAAGAAAAGGACATCAATCAATACGTGTTGTTTTTCTTTATCCTAATACTAAAAGCTCTTTCACTTAATACCTCTGTATATCTGCCGGTTTGCTTTGTTTGTTTTTTTTTTCGGTCTCGAATTTTTTAAACAGGTGTATCAAATATAGTTCTTTCAGCTAAAATGTTATACTATATAATTTAAGGGCAAACACTAGTTGCGCATTCGCCATTTAATTTTTTTTTTAAATCAATATTTCGTTTTCTCCAAAAAGCGATTATAGACCCGAATTTGAGTATGGGCCTTTTCACTAAATTTTGATTTTGGTACCTAGTAGTGTATAAAGGAACAAAAAATAAAATTTTCTGTGTTTTTACTTTTCTATACTTTTAAGCCATAACTGAGAAAATAAATAAATAAAAAAACTCCTTGAATAAAAACACGGACTTAAACATACCTACGTCATCGCGCCTGAAGTTTGATGCACAGAGGAATGATAGGAATAGCCGAGTCGCTGGCTTAAAATATCAAGAATTCACAGAATCAGCAGCTTGACAGTGTTGCCGATACTCTCAAAAATCATTTCTTATAGTTTATAGTACCAGTGTAATGGTAATTGACTAGCAATTATTAGTAATTATAATATACCAGTTTTCCATTCAATAGCTGCGGAATGAATTATTTTACCAGTATTATGTTTATATTTATTTAAAGTATCCAAATAAAGTTCTAAGAAGAAAGTATATTATTAAGATTATAAAACTTTCTACATATGGCAACAGCGGCTTAATTTGCCGATGGCAGTTCGACAGATCAGCATTTAGGCGTGTGCGAGGTTAAACGCATGCGCTCTAGCAAGCTTTAAACATATCTACGTCATGAGTCGCGCCTGTTTTGAGATTTTCAAATTGGTTGAATTTTACCCGGTTTTTACTGTGCTGAAATAAATTAATGTTATGACCTAGCAATAGTTTTATTGATGAAAAACACTTATTATAGCACCGACTAAACAATTCAAATGCCAAATGTATCAAATTTAAGAATAGTGAAAAGGCCCATTAGGTACCCACAGTTATCTGTTAAAGAACAATTAATTGATAAATTAACAAAAGCAAAAAACGAAATTTTGTCAAATTTGGCCATATTTCGATTTCTGCTTTTATTAATTCATGAATTCAACCTTTTTTACCGTAAATCTGGTAATTGTACTTCAAAGAGAGAAAGTAATTTGCGGTCGATTTTTAAATAAAGCGAAGAAGTAGCGAGATATTGATCAAAAACAAAATGGCGGATGCGTTACTAGTGTTTGCTTTTCTTTATCTTGTATTTATAAAACTATTCAGTATCTTGTATTTATAAAACTATTTACATGGTTTAAAGCGTATATTTTTATTTACGTTCCTATTCTCGATTTTCTGAAATTACCATATAAACCAATGATGACCTTTCTTTGCGTTGGACTAAGTCTGCGTCGATTTTCAAGAAAAAAAAATGAAAGACCATTTTTAGAGAGTGGTTTATTCTTACGAGGAGGTGTAATATATGTGTTTGGCTAAAGTTGGACCTACATATTATACAGTGTGAACAGTAAAGTCCGCATCATACGGGATTTTTTTTTATTAATAGTTTTATTCGAAATTTGACTTTGGCATCAAGTTCTGCTTCGATCGAGATAAAAACTAATCAAAAAAATAGTATAGTCACGTGATTCGCATTATCTGTCAAATTTTAATTTTTTCCAAAAGTAGGAGTTTTTTTAAATGCAGTTTCTAACCCACATGCAAAATTTCAGCTGCATAAGGTAATTTTTATTTTTAATCCACCACTAAAATTTATTTTCCACTTTGAACACTTTACTGATGACACTGTGTTATTTTTTGTCTTAATATTAAGGTGTATTACTTTCAGACACAAACTACGTGTTCAAAAATTCTTATTTTATGAAGTTACCTTATAAAGGGTCACAAACAAATAAACTTTGCATCACATGCGACCAAATTTTAATAGCCAAATTTTGATTTTGTAGAAAAACACACATTTAATATGGCGCTACTTTAAAGAAAATGTATCTGAAATAAAGCATTGTTAAAACTAAGAAGTTTTATGTAGGTTGCGTTGAGTCTTATTTTGCAAATGTGGTGCAATTTACAAAATATGGGTAAAATATCAAAATTGCAGCTAAAATTTTGCAGTGGGCTAGAAACTGCATTTAAAAAAAATTTTTCTAATAACTTTTTTTTGATTCTTTCAGAAATAACCGTACTTTTGAATTATTTTTTGGAAAAAATTTGACAGATAATGCGAATCACGTGACTACTATTTTTTTGCTTAATTTTCATCTCGATCGAAGCAGAACTTGATGTTCAAGTCAAATTTCGAATAAAGCTATTAATAAAAAATAATCTTATATGATGCGGACTTTACTGGTCACACTTTACACATGCATAATTTATGAATCATATATTTGATACATCTGAACATGATAACAAACCCGAACATAGAACACCGACGCCGACGCCGACGCCTTAAAGAATGTTATGTTTATTTACACATATTTTTTAATGTTTACGTAAAACATCCTGTATACGTTATTCTATCATTTGCAAAAAATCAGTTATTTACACGGTCTCCCATGGAGAGGCAATTTATACTCAGTCAAAAATGCGAAGATTCTCACATCCGAACATTAAAGGAAAGCCTTGCTTGTTTATTTGAACGCTAACATATTGACAGAAATTAATTATGGAAACAACGCGTATTATTATTATTGTAATATGTGTTGATAATTTTACCATTCTTTTCCAGCGAACAAATTTGTGAAGGTTTCCGTCTTATAGCTAGTCATCAACAGCTGATCTTCCACTACTTGCTCAAAATATATGTCTCGTTTATGTCTAGCTGTATCACATGCCAATCATTACGTTGCGATGTTGAATACCGATCTATTATCAGGATCCTGATTTTCTAAGTAGATATTTCTGCTATATAAACATCAAGCAGTATTGTCGATTCGTACAAACCGCAGATGGTGCTGTGGTTATACGTCACAGTCATCAGACCCCTGATGACATATGGATCTGTAGTTTGGTGGACAAAAACACAGCAAATCACGACAGCCACAAAACTCAACAGTGTACAGAGGCTGGCCTGCTTGTGTATCACCGGTGCAATGAGAGGCACCCCCACCGCAGCAATGGAAGTTATACTAGGACTAACACCACTACATATACACATCAAAATGGAGGCCAACTGCAGCGCTTCTAGGATGAAAGTAAATGGGGAATGGAAACAACGCCCCGAGAAAATAGGGCACATAAGAGCCACGGACCTTATCAACGACGAGCTCCTGGAGATGCAAACCGATCGCATGAAAGCGAGATATAACTTTACAAAACCATTTAATGTCAGGTGCGACCCTGATATGTGGTGCAAAGGAAAATCTCCGTCACTAGACAATGGCCTAGTCTGGTACACTGATGGATCGAAAACGGCCAACGGAGTAGGCGCAGGTATATTTGGGGAAAGACCCAGAATGGAAATCAGCATCCCTCTGGGGAACTACGCCACAGTATACCAAGCTGAAGTTCATGCGATACAAGCATGCGTACAAAAGAATCTTGAAAAGGGCTACCACGGCCAAAAGATACATATCTTGTCGGACAGCCAAGCTGCCCTGAAGGCTCTGAACTCCTTCCGATTTACATCAAAAATCACAATGGAGTGCCTTAACGACCTAAAAGACCTGGCAGCCAGAAACAACAGGGTTGAACTCCTATGGGTTCCTGGCCATTCAGGGATAAAAGGCAACGAAAAAGCAGATGAACTGGCAAGAACCAGATCTGCTCAAAATTTCAGGGGCCCAGAACCCACCCTTGGAATATCAAAAAAGGCAACCAAAACAACATAGACAGATGGGCGCAAAAACAACACCTATCTCGATGGAATGGTACACCTGGCCAGGCACACGCACGGGCCGTCATCGATAGGCCCTCAAAGAAGCTATCAGCTGGAATGCTGCTCCTGACGCGTACCCAGCTAAAGCAAGTGACCGGCCTACTAACAGGCCACTGTCACTTAAGAAAACACCTTCAACGAATGGGAGTCTATAATGGACCCATTGAATGTAGACTTTGCGGCGAAGAGGATGAAACCGCCTCCCATATCATAAACAGCTGCGAAGCGCTAAACCGTAAAAGATTCAAAATCTTCGGAAACATTCGACGTGGCGATAACCTCCCGCACGACAAACTTGGAAGAAAACTACTGGACCTCGTAGAAGGAACAAATCTTTTCTAACAAGACTGGGGCGCACAATAAGCCAGAAGGCTGCAGTGTAAAAAGCTTGGGCCACACGTCGAACCCGACCCCCGCCTTTAACCAACCAACCAACCAACCATTGTCGATTCGTTCTATAAGTTCTATATTGGACTTTATAATCTATCGACGTTTTACCATCTTAGTAAACCATGTTGCATAAGAGATAATCATATGCAATATTAAACTACAAGAACAATAGCACACTAGAAGCTATTTAAATTTTTTAGAACTACAATACTGATTTTTAGTGGTGTGGTAAGTATATGCTTTATTAATCGTAGCAAGCAAATATTATTATGATTAATATTAAGTGTTATTGTACAATGCTGTTACCAATAAGGCAGCTTATTCGGAATTAAAGGCAAGGTTAACACCAGCACATAGAATTTCTAGACATGACCATCGCTTTAAGTTTGATCAGCCTTTCTTTAAAACGTCATTGGGACTCTTTTCACCTTTGAATAATGGCCTTAAAATTTGGAACTCGTTATCGGCAGATACTTTTAATAGCAACATTCCTCATATAAGCACATTTAAAAAAAAACATTTCTTCTTTACCCGAGAGAACTTTACGCCATTTGACAACTTCAGGTTAGTGCGTGTTAGGTACTATTCTATTTTATTTTGTTGTGATGCTATTTATTATGTTGTTATTACGTTTTATTGTGATAATTGCAATTGTGATAAGAGAGAGTATAGATATATCTAAGAATCTTTACAGTGCTTAAAAAAAAAAATTTAAATTTCGTATATTCAGTTTTTATATAATATTGCTGTATTTTTTAAATTTTGTTAAGGTAACTATGGTGATAAGACTGATTTTTGTAATTATTATAATACTACCACCGGGCAGTAGCCCATTTGTAGCTTAATAAATGAATGAATGAAAAGTTTCATTACAACTGCCAGTCGGAACTAATACAGTATATACAATCAGATTACGCCCCCAATAGAACTTGATAATTACTGTGAGTATTCAGAGCAATAATGGCTATAAACCATTTTATGGTAGCAATAACTCCTATTGGCTAAAGTACCGTGATATTATCACTACACAATGGTCTAGCAATTTTCGTTGTCTTACACTAGGAAAGCACGTTGCTGTCACATATAGTTTCAAACAGTTATATAAAGAGTATGTGAATTCTTATAAGGAATAGAAAGTTTTTTCTCAGTGTATATTACACATATTCCCGCCTCTGAATGTGGGTTTCTTGTATAATATACGGATTCAGACGAGCCCAGATCCTTTTGTTTTGTTTATTGATAGTCCCATTCGCCGAAAACGTACTTTAATCAGTAAAAAAATCGAATTTAAAATATTTAGATTGCGATTGATTTTTTCCATCCACAGTTGGCAACACTCCATGCTTTGGAAATAATCGTTCTTCAACAGTTGTTAAACATTTTCAGTAGAACAAAAATTGGGGTGAAGAATTTCACTGCAAATCCCAGGTATTGAGTTTAAAAAATGCACTGTATAACTTATACAATTATACATACATAATATGGAGGGGATCCATTTTCTTTAGCTAAACTTCTACCACGCTCTACAAAGTCTTTTACTCACGTTCAGCGAAGATTATAGTCGCTGATACTAACAATATTATATATATATATAATAATAATAAACGTTCCTTTAAATTCTCATTCAGACTTTTGCCATTTCCCTTCAAACAAGGAAAGAATCTTGTAAAGCTCCTAATGGGGAAAAAGGACGACGCGTGCGGTTCCCGGCTTACAAAATACATTTTCGTTTATTATCTGGAGCAATTATGCTTACCTACAATTACAGGAAAATTACAAACTACAGCTAAAGATTTTCAGGAGAAACGGGGAAATGGAATCGTTCGGACCACTTAGTAATAGTTCGAAGGCAAATGTTATACAGTTTTGATCAGCCCAAGCATGTAAAAAGTTATCGGGGCTGAACTAAACTAGCGTTATTGTAATTACCTAAACATATAGGTACGAGCGCGAGTAGATGCTAGGGTTAGGGGTTAGGTTAAAAGTGAGTCGGTTACAGCTAACCCTCCACTGCGACCATGCGATCTATTGTGGCTTACACCTTGTTTATATTTCCCCCAATATGTCTAACTTTTTAATGAAATTAATGATGGTATTGGGAGAGACATTTTTCATGTCATCCGGCAGCAGAGTCACCTCGCCGAATAGGGCGAATCTGATTATTCCTGCTGCGGGGCAAGCGCACATTACGTGCTCTGCTGTTTCTGCATCTTCCATGTAGAATACATAAGCATTGTATACTGTATATTCATACTGTAGATCTAGAATATGACAAATGACAACACATTTTCTCGAAAATACCTTGAATACATGTGTATATATACCAACTGTCAGTACCAAATTACTGGTGGTTTTTATATTTTTTCCAATATCTCGGAACTGATATAATTTGTAAGTTGTAAAATAATAATATTATATTATTTATCAATATATTTTTTAAATCGTCAATTAAAATTGCCTTTTTTGAAATCATTTAAAATTTAACTGTCTTGTTTTTGCCATCACTTGTGTGAGGGTGGTTGTTATTTGTAGTTTTTTTATAACTTCTTTAGCGTAAAAAATATAGCCATTGTAAGGTTTCAAAAAGTCCTTCCACATGACAAACTTTACCAGTTATAATTTCTCAGTTAGTCGCTGCATAGGCTGCGGGAATCTTTCTTAATACGACACGCTCTTGGACTAACACTTTAGCTCTATATGCGTTTTTGTATTCCAGGAGCCTCGACTTCTGTTCCCGTTTATTGCACACCAACAGAACGTAATCCTCAATACAATACGTTGCGTTGTACCCATCTAACCCTTGCGGTTTGCTACTTTGTTCGTTAAAATTGCTTTTACTTCGCCTTAAAATCCCTATTACGGCCGATTTAACCCATAAAATGTTACTTTGAACGTTTGTAATTATATATTTATAAATTAGCTCAGCAATTATTCCCAAAATAAGATAAGATTATATTTATCTTGAGATTTTTAAAATTTTGTGATAGTTATTAAAATACAAATCCTAGTTTTCAAGTAAAACAGTTTGCAATCGGCAACATTGCTTTTCTTTGCAGCATGCAACCATAAGACCCATTCTAGCTCTCGGCCACAACCACCTTGAAAGAAGAAGCCGTGAAACAGAAACATCGACAACTCCGCTTGAAGATCCATGTGTCACGTGACTTTTTTGAGGTTATCCATGCTTTAGTATGTAATTTACGCGCGACGTGGGTGTTAACTTTGCGGTTTTTCGTATTAATTTGTATTTTTATTCGGTTTTCAATTGATATTTTGCTTTGCTCTAATAACATTAATAAAGTGAAAAATCCAACAGCCTGGCCGGCCTGGCGGTTTGTTTACGGGTCTTATAAATGGCGGCAGAATTTAATTTGTTTTAATTTATAAGTTGTGTTTTTTTCTATTCTAGTTAGCTCTTTGGGATAAACTTTATTGTTTTGCGGCTACAGTTAATTTATTAAATATTGAAGTGTTTATTTAACTTGAAGGTATATGTGAATTAGTTTGGAAATATCACTGGTAGTGATAGTTCATAAGTAGGTAGGATACCTCTAGATACCTAGATACTTAGGTAAGTACTATTTTTTTCTTTTAGCTTGTTTATTTATCAATATGCCAAGCCCCCGCTGTATTCCTAGGTGTAACTCTAACCATAAAAGTATTTTAAAAGCAGGTGAAGAGAGTGTAATATATTTTTATAGTTTAGATTTGACCAATGACTGTATGTATTGTAGTTTCAGTGGACTTGATATGAAGGTAAAGGTTTTTTTTAAAAGGAAATGAATTGGCTTACAATGATTTGAAATGGATTTTACCCTTTGAAATGAAACTAAGCAGGTGACAATCGTAGATTTCTTAAACAAAGCCTTAAGCTTACTTAATTTTGAGACTTTAGAAGATGATAGTCGATTCTGTAATTTAAACGAAGAAGATAATAATTTATATAACAGAATATTACTTTTGATCGATCAAATAAATCTACTCGTAGTGAAACAAAAACAGCTTCTCAACGCAATATTACTATTATTTAATAATTAGGTAAGTTGTTCTTGTTATCCAAAACTATTTATTACTTTTTTGTCCATTTTTCAATACCAATATAGTAACAACAGAGCCAAAAAAACACAAAAAATATCAGAAAGAATAAAAAAACTTGCCCGTTGCCGCGCGGCATAATAATAACTTGTGGATCCGCAACTCCCAGCTGATGCGGCGATGCCCGATGTCACTTCATGGCTTCTTTTCAAGGTGGTTGTGTCTCGGATCTCAAGTTTACATTGTCTTTAAAAGGAAACTAGATGATACCTAGGTGGCGCACCGATATAATATAGGCTAAATCGTATGCAGGGTGAATTGTTTTTATTGTGAAACCCTGTAGAGTGTAGAGGGATGAAACAGGAGTAGTAGAGATTGTCCCTAAAAACAATGAAAGTCCGAGGATTTCCACGACTTAAAACAGGAATTAATTAAAATCGGATGAACAGCACAATATGTGTAGACGCCGATCAACATTTCAGTGAAAAGTGCTCGCGATCGATATAGAGTGTTTATTTTATCCGTATTATCCGAGCACTAAGTATGCGAGTGGAACTTTACAGGATAGCCCAAACACAAAGAGCCATAGAGCAAATTCGAACAAACCAGAACAAAACTTTTATTCTTTGTTCATAAGAACAATTAAGTATATCATACCTATCTACAGTTTAAAAAAAGTAATTATGTTGATTTAAAAATATTTATTGTCGATTCCTTAAATACATCTGTGGTCCCGGGGAAGAAGGAGATAAGTTCATTTTTATAGTTTTTCAGTAGATTGAATTAAAGTTCAGCTTAGTAGTGCCAATCAGGGGAAGGGTTTAGAAAATTGAAATTTTTGTACTAGAATTATTGGTACCTTGTATTTAATAATATCTAGAACAAAATTATGGTTTTGTGTTATTTGAGAAGTTAGATGCACTTATCCCTTTATGAACTAAGAAAAAATATACTTATCTCATTTGTAACATTTTATTTACTATTGCAAAAATAAAAATAGCCAGTCAAAACTAAAACTTTAATATTCTAATAAAAAATATAAATAATTAGGCGTAATAAATGAAGTTAAAAACTAATATTCTTCATCTGACGTAACCAAGTCAGGATGTGTCTCCTTAGCATCCTCTAGAGTCGGAAGGTTTTGGTAAAAATCTCAAAATATATTCGAAATATAAGGAAGAAATTGCATTAGGTTATCCTTTTTCTTCTTAGAAATTGGTATTTATTAATTTAAATTTACTAAGGAGTAAAAAGTACAACCTAGTTGGTACAATTAGGGATATGTATAAGTAAATAAAAATAAAGTTAGGGATTTAAGGGAGTAAGTATGTAAACTTATTTCTTTATGAACAATTTTTAATTACGGGTTTATATTTGTGCGAAAGGGAATAAGTTTACTTATTCCTTTAAGTACTTTGCGGGGCCAACTTACAACATACCTCCAAAGAAACATAGCTTTATTACTCTTATTGACATGAATTAACTTATCTCATTTGGTACGAAGGTAGATGTAACTATTTATAACGTATACCCCATGATATCCCATTATGGCTAAATTTGGACTTATCTCCTTCTTCCCCGGGACCACGAACATGTTTTTTGGGTTATCCAAATTAGATACATTTAGAAGCTAGTTACTATTATACTGAAAAAAAATACCTTATATTCCTTCTAAGAAATCACATACTCTTTATACAACTTTTTAATACTATATGTGACAGCAACGCGCTTTCCTACTGTAAGACAACGAAAATTGCTAGACCGTTGTGTAGTGATAATATCGCGGTAAATTAGCCAATAGGAAATAGGAATTACTGCTACCATTTATAGCCATTATTGCTCTGAACACTCACAGTAATTATCAAGTTCTATTGGAGGTGTAATCTGGTTTTATATACTGTATTAGTTCCGACTGGCAGTTGTAATGAAACTTGAAATTAATCATAATAATATTTGCTTGCTACCGTTAATAAAGCATATATTTACCACTAAAAATTAGTACTGTAGTTCTCAAAAATTTAAATAGCTGCTAGTCTTATATTGTTCTTGTCGTTTAACATTGCATATGATTATTTATTATGCAACATGGTTTACTGGGATAGTAAAATTCGTCCATACATTACAAAGTCCAATTGTAATGATGGGTTGTGCATAATAAGAATATTCTATTGCTTTATCTAACATGCAAAGTTAGTAGACAAGACAGCTAGAAGAAACCGAACAACGATGTGACCTGCGCAACAAATACGTGAAAACGAATAATACGGCGCGCGGCGATTGGCGATCGCTACGAATCCCCATCAACCATCAACGTCTTGTGTATTATAGGTTCTAACGGATACAATTCGTTTTTGGGGACGCTGTTCTGCTTTCTTAATTGTAAAGACGGCGCTTTACTGGAAACAGAATGCGTCGCATTGAGAAGTTGCAATTTACTTCTTAACAAAATTGATGTATTAAATTCAATAACATTGTGATGCTAATGGGACTGATTACTACCAAAAAAAAACACTGTTCTAGCAAATCTGGAATTGGTATAGATAACACTAAAGCGGGTTTGATACACTGGCAATATATTTAATATGTGTTATTAAAAAATAAGCTATCAGTACAAACTATGTCTTAGCAAACCTGTTGTATTAGATTATTTTCTTCGGTGTAAATATACGAAAGTTTCGTAAAAAACTATAAGTTTTCCTGTGGCCCCAACTTTTGCCTTTCTTCAATTCGTAATGATACAAATGCATTGTTTTGACTCAATCACCCTGTATAATCTGTTAAAACAATTGAGCGAATTTCGCTAGAGTCAGCACACAACACTTCTTTTGCTTACCACGCATTCTCTAACCCTTTTTAGATTATCGCACCCCCTATCTATGACTCACTGTTTATATATTTACACCCCTGTTTTCTTTTCTCCTGTTTGTACTTTGTTATTTATTTTTGTTTGAACACTGGAAATAGATTCGAAAATAAGAATATTTTGCATGAAATATTGTGGAAATATAACGAATATACAAGAAATACGGACAAGTAAATAAGTGGTTTTATAAGTTTGTTTACAACAAAGGTTTTCTACTAAATAAGGTGCAGAATTTATTTTCAGGAATCATTTATTTTTATTTTGAAGAAATAGTCCATACCTTAAGTGGAGTGTATGTTTAAAGGGAAAGAAATAAGACACTTTAAGTCTTCCTCCACTGGTATATTAAAAAGTTTAAGGTTTATTAATACAGGGTAATTTCTCTACATGTTTCGAATGCAGTAGCATTCATCATCGGATAGAATAAGGAAATTTGGAAATGTAACAGGTACAAGCAGTCGTAGCGGAGCTACAAGATGATGGAAAAACAAGCAAATTGTATTGAAAAAACTTTCAACGTCTACCATTGGTAAACCATTACGTTAAAAGTTTTTTCAATACAATTTACTTGTTTTTCCATGATCTTGTAGCTTCGTTAAGACTGTTTGCACCTGTTACATTTCCAAATTTCCTTATTCTATTCTCCTGATGATCAATGCTACTGCATTCGAACCATGTAGAGAATTTACCCTGTATTAATAAACCTTAAACTTTTTAATATACCAGTGGAGGAAGACTTAAAGTGTCTTATTATTTCTTTCCCTTAATTTATTTTTATGTTTTAGAGGAACAAAAATATTGATTCTGTCTACTTTTGATAAGAAGAACAATCTAATATTTCTAACGGCCTTACTTCGTATTTCCGATACTGGGCGTACTTTTATTTCGCCCAAACTACCTTGAAGTGTATATTGCTGATAAATTGTTTTATTATTCCCTCCCTCAAGGGGTAACAGTAAATCCTAAGACCGGATATACAACTACTTGTAAGAAAGTTCTTGTGAAAAGGGGAAATAGGCCCAAAAGGGGCCCCTTACATCTTGCTTTTACTATAATGCTTACCCATATTTGCATAAAACAATTTATTTTAAACTGTCTTCAACAAATTCAAATAAATATTGTACGATTTGTTATAGGTAGTTAAACAGGACCGTAATAAATTTGTAAGTGAGTCTCTTAACAGATATATTTTTTTGGTTTATTTTTATAATCAAGTGGCGATTAAGAGGAATAAAAAACTGTTTTATACTGTTTGCAGGCCTTTATTCAGGTAGGTACACCATATTTTTTGTATAAATATTTCTTGTTACAAAAGACAGAAACGATTGTCTGAAAACAATTAACTTAACAATCAATTACATAATTTCTCTTTAAAGAAGGTTTATTTTATTATTTTCGCGACAACTAAATGCTTTTTAGAAAGACCCTGCACCTGGCTCTGGAACGAGGGCACTAGAGACTGGTAAAGATAAGGGGTGAGTTGACAGCGAGTGCCCAAAAATAAAAGTGTTATTTTTTAATCTATCTTCGTATTAGCGAAAAGGCAAAAACTGTTGATTATGCCTGAATTAAATGTCCTTTTTCAGCAAGTAAATAGTGGGGGCAAAAGCGCGTTAGATCAGAGGCGTAACGTGTTACCACGGATGCATTAGGTCGTTAAGAATAATAATCAACTTTTAATTAACTTTTTTTTACTGTATTGATTTTATATTAAACCAAACTAAATGTTTTTGACAATGTTGTAATTAACTGCATGCTTTATTTTAAGTTAAAATTTGTTAACAAACCCTAACCTTTCTTAAGATACTAAGTGCAAATGAAATATCTAGAGTACAAAATGTACATGTCCAAGCTGGCGAAACTGCTTTTCTATTTTACTAATTTTCTCTTGAGTTAGGTATAGGCGGCAAATTAGGAAGTTTTTCATGAAATAAGCGAGCAACTTCCATTATTTGTGTCCGTGTTTTATCTCCATAACAAATCTTTTGTAGAATTGTTATTTTATGCATTTCTGTTAAATAAACCATTTTTCTGATATGCAGTTAACGAAATTCGAACGCCTATAACACTGACAGCTACTGTCATGCAGACAGACAACAATTTATAACTTTATTTTATTTCATATCAGTAAAAAGAAACGCTGAAATGCAATAAATCTGAAAACACTTAATATTTCCGAAAAAGTTGAAGCTATCTATAGGATATTGTACATGAAACATGTCTAAAATTTTCTGAAGAATCCAAAAATTGAATAATAGTGTTGCATTTAAAATAAGAAAGTTGGTATTAGCCACTGCTACATTACACACCCCGTATAAAAAGTTTTTATTGAAAAAAATGCGCAACTATTAATACCAATTGGCGTATCCGAGCGTTTTTTCGGACACACCCCCATTTATTTATTATCGAATTTATTCCATTTGGCTGATACACTCTGTATAGATACTACATTGTTTATAAATACACAATAGGCTTAATCAAAATAATTTTAGATCTGCTATATGGCCAGCCAAAAAACGTTTTCGAAGATGAAGCATGATTTATATTTAAACAAATTAAAATATATTTTTTTTAATTCCTTACCATTATCACTCTGTAAATATATTTTAAATGCATTTACACACACAACGCATGATGTCAAGTTTCCTCTTTTACTAGATATTACTTCTCATATAGATATCAAATGACCATTGGATAGTATGTTACTTTTCGCCACTGAAGCGTCGCGCGTGATCACCATCCCTAGTATCCCGGATAAATAAATAACTACCCTTCTCCACAAAATAAGATTGTTTGGTTTCCGACAGGTCCCACTTTCTTGATACGCCGCTGGTAAGATACCTACATTCTAACACTAAGCGTAACACTGTCCCATTACATCTTTTTGTAAGGCCAGTTGAACGCGAGAGAAAAAAGTTTTAATTATTAGGGTCGTTTATTTATGACGAAGATAAAGGCGAGTGAGTTATGAGAGCAAAAATATTCTTTTAGTGAATATTGGATTTTTTAATTATAACACCGGGAAGAGAGTTCGCAAGAAAGGACAATTTATTGATATTCATAACTTAGCAGGCCATAGATTCTCCGGGATACGATTTCTTTCGTTCATTTTTGCCCTCTGTTCGAAAACTAATTAATTAAAAATCTTTGAATTTGTTTGCTAACTCGTTCTTAATTTTTACTGGGGATTTTTACTAGAGCCTGTCAATTTAAAATTCATTTGTGGGGCTAATGAAAGGTTTACACCAGGCTTTTTTTTTAAACCTTCATTAACCATCTCTTATGCAGTATTAGGAACTGAATATTATATACTATGTTTCTTAAAGCCTGAGAGCACTGACCTTAAAGCAACTGACCTTAAAGTAAAGACAATAGTTTTAAATGAACACGATGCACTTAACAAACCCGAACAAACACCATCTAGTACTGTCAGAAACCTAGTGTATCAGCATGTGCTAATATGACGGGAGTTAGTAAATCAACAATCTATAGGCTTCCTAGGGAAAAAAAATCTGGAACTGTAGCCCCTCCTAAACAGTCTCCAGGAAGGACACCTATACAAATTTGAAAGAAGCGATAAAACATATAATAAAAGAGGAAAAAAAAATGTGGTACAACATGATGGAAGAAACGGTAGAACCACTTATTATTTCAGTTGACTTCACAGATGAATCCTTCGAATTTGGTGATAGTGAAGACACCTTTTTAGACCTTTAATTTGTTAACTCTTTTAAGTATGACCTGTTTTTGTATTGAGAAAATAAAATTAATTCAGTTAAACAAATCGTTTTTGCACACCTTAAAAACTACATACGAATAAATATAAATTATAAATAAAAATTACATATAGAAACCAAAAAAAAATTAAAATAAGAATGTACCATAATATTACAATTGAAGAGGACAGGTAACTCCGTTAAAAAAATGGGTTAAAACGGTTGAATTTTTCGGCAGACCTGTTTTCTTAAAAGGATACACCATTTCAGTACTATCGGCTAGAACTAAATCAGATAAAGTTTTTACTATGTATAATTTATTTACAACACGGGCAGGAAACAGAAGGAATTTATATTTCATAAATAGAAACCTAAACGACCGCCACTGTCCGAAGATTTATTTTAAATCATCGGCTTACCCTATTGTTACAATTGTACGACCCTATTGTGAAAGGTAAAATTAGGGGTGTGCCAATCTATATGGTGTTTAAACTACCTGTATTGTTGCTAAAATGGCGAAAAATAATATGTTCACCCGATAAGCGAACTATAGCGCTTGTACCGATATGTTATCAATATTATCTATAACAATTATTGTTGGTAATGAAATATGGTAGTAAAGGGTTTGCCGTAATAAAAGATACATCTGTGCTGACAGATCTTGCAAAATAATTCATAATTAATAATAATTTAGGCTAAAATGCTACAGGATGAAACAGCCAGCCCATCTCTGTAAGAACACAAAAATAAACCGCATTGATCAGCCTTATTTGATAGCTGAGGTGCCGTGCATTATTAAACCATTATTGTTCCATCTGCTGTTTATAGCGAAGAGTTCCCTAATTCCACCGCATGAGGAGGTAATTAACAAAACACAAAGTTTTGTTTTGGGAACGAGAAGCAAGACGTCTCTGATAATAATTAAGGTGGAGCAATTAAATATTCATCTACAATCCGGGAAGTTAACAAACTTGAAAATGCAAGACGTGGCTCGACCGAATCGGATATCTATATTCGTTGCTGACTGGCTGGCTGGCTGGCGTTAAATTTGTCTGTGTCGCTAACTTCAACCGTCGCTAGCACGTTCTACACTTTTAATTAATTAATTGATAGTGGCAAAAAAAGGCCAATGTTTACAGATATGGCACTGCTAGTATTTTGCATGTTCTATTATAAAGGAACACGTCCAGTTTACAAGCTGCAATTTTAATGAAAATATTACTTTGGAATCGGGTGCAAATTTTGTCTGGGCTGTTGACTTCAACAGACACGATGAATAATAGTGACAAAGGAGCTAATTTCTCACATTTAATTATTTACATTATCTCTAATTTATTTGTGTTGGGCTTCAAACGGCAGAAAAGGAACAAATCCGTATTGTATTGCTGAAAATATGAATAATTATTACGTTAATAGTATTAAAGAAATAGTTGATGATATCGAGGTTGGAAATGAAATATTATGTCCTAAAATTGCTACATGTTCCAATATCATTGAAGAATTCCGAGAAGTTTCATTAAAAGAATAAAAATTTTAAATTAACAAACTCAAATCAAACAATAATTATAGTGAAATTTTATCAAAAAAAGTAATGAAATAAACTTTTACAAGCACATGTGAAATTATATAAAGATTAATCAATAACTGCCTAAAATATGGAGAAATACCTGAAGATCTAAAATGTTCTATTATAACACCAGTTTCACAAATTAAAAATACAAAAAAAAGTTGTGAAATGAGGTCAATAAATATAGTATGGGATATTGAAAAATTATTAGAAATGACAGTTTATAAACAGATACTCGAATTTATTGAAGATAACAACATTTTAGTAAATATGCAAGGAAGTTTTAGAAAAGGATATTCAACAGAAACGGCAATCCAGTCTGTAATTGAAAATTGGAAGCGAAGCGTTGACAAAAATGAAGTTGAATTGGCAGTATTTTTGGATTTTAAACGTGCATTCGAAACAATTGATAGGGATAAATTATTTAAAAAATTATATCAGTATGGATTAAGGGGAGTTGTTTATAAATGGTTTCAAAATTATTTAAGTAATAGGCAGCAAAAAACAAAAATTGATAATATTTTCTCTAAAAAGGAATATAATAATATTGGGGTACCACAAGGTAGCATTTTAGGTCCATTATTATTTATTCTTTATATAAATGATATGCCAAATGTTTTATTCAAATATTTGCTGATGATACCTTATTATATATAAAGGGTAAAAATATTCTTGATTGTATAGAAATTTTAAATTTTGAATTAAAAACTATATCAAACTGGTTAAAGTTAAATGTTTCTAAAACAAAATTTATGGTTATTGGAAATAACGTGATTAATACAGATATAAATATTTTTGTTGATGATGAAAAATTAGAAATTATACACTCTTTTAAATACTTGGGAGTAATTTTAGATTCTAAGTAAAATTTTAATTACATTTTGAAAATCTGGTATCTAAAATTGGAAAAAAAATTAATTAATTAAAAAGAATTAGTCAATATTTAAGTTTATTTTCACTAAAAACAATTTATAACACTATAATTTTACCTTATTTTTTTATATTGTTCAACTATTTGATACACAGCAAATGATGGGGTCTTTAATAGACTCCAAGTTTTGCAAAATAAAGCTATGCGTATAATTTTAAATGTGGATAAATATGCGAAAATAAATTTTATGTTAGAGAAACTTCAGTGGTTAAATGTTAAAAATTTAATATTTTTTTTTGATTTGTACTTTTATTTTTAAAATACAACATAACTTACTGCCTTCTCATTTGAAAGATTTTATAACTCAAAATTTTGAAAATCATACCTATTCAACCAGGTATAATAAAGATTTTTGTCTAGGTAGGGTATCAAAACATTTGACATATAAATCGGTTTTCTATAAAGGATTAAGTGAATATAATAACTTGAGTATTTCAATCAAATCACAGAGCTCTTTGAAAAATTTTAAAAAATCATTGAAAAATTATTTATTTAAAAAACAAAATAGTGACTAATAAAAAAAAAATTTAATACTTTAAAGATGATATTGTTGGATTAGTTTAAATATATTATAAAGTTTGTTAAATTGTAGCACATTGCTAAATAAATCTTGTTACTACTACTACTACTACTACTACTACTACATGATTGGGTGAAACTGTTGTTTCATTGCACAGGAAGAAAAAAATAATAACTACCAAGTACAAGAAGATACTCTTCGTATCTCGAGTATCTTCTTGTACTCCTTTGACAATGGCCCGCAAGGGGCCAAACACGTGTCAGGAAACTGATTAAATTTGTGAAACATAACAAGTAGTTATAATTTGTTTCTTCCTGTGCAATTTACATTATCGCCAAAACTATTTACGTTGGTAATAGTAGTTTTTTGAAGGCTTTGTTAATTTAAAAAAATAACTCATTGACTTTCTCCCTTACAGTTTTGCTTATACTCGTATATTAATAAAAATAAAGTTTAGAAGGTTTCGGTTGAATTACGTATAAAACTCAACGCAAGAATAAACATATGCAGCGAACGATATTTACGAACAAGCCAATAAAGGTTTTTACATTGGAGTATTACGGAGCGACAATGTGTTTTTGTTTATTTACCACGTTTCTGTAACCGATAATTCAATACATGCCATTTCATTTTTTTTAAAACAATTGTTGACTTTTTTTTTATGATCGAGCACAAGCACTAAAGGAAAAATCCTTTAAGGCGCTCTGGGAGCGGTGCGTGTGCGAAGAAAGTGATTCACGTTTTTCTTGAATCGTTGGAGGTTATATTCGGTTGAAAAAAAAGGTGTCAGAAAGGCCGTTCCACAAAGATGACGTCCTCCAAATAAAAGAGTTCTGAAACAATGATGTTCGGGGTGTACTAAGTTGAACCACATAGGGATGGGCGGCAGTGGTTCGTCGTGTGTTTCTGCTATGCATGACTCTAGGTGGAATCGAGCGGGCAATATCTGTCGAACACTTGCCATGGAAATATCTGTAGAAGAGAGTCAAATCACCAACCTGTCTTCGATGTTCTAAGCTGTCGAGGTTCTTAGTCAGCTCGTGGTCGCCGATTAGACGAACGGCTCTCCTTTGGATGGAATCCAAGAATCCAACAACCGAAGGGTATGCTTCGGTGCAGAAGTCCAGATATGAGAGCAGTATTCCAGTGATGGTCGAATCAGGGCTTTATAGAGTGTCAAAAGTTGTTGAGGTGTATACAACTTGTTGGTACGGAAAAGTATACCGAGCTTCTGAGAAGCTGCCCTGGCGATTGCCACAACGTGATTATGCCAAGACATATTTCCTCCCAGGTTGACACCCAGCAAATTAATATACGAAGTCAGTGGAATTGCGTGTCCTGCCATAACGATATCGGGTTCTGCAATGTTAACCTTCTTAAAGAAAACTGCTGCCTGGGTTTTTGAGCGTTAAATTCGACTTGGTTACTGTCACCCCAAGACAAAATTTCTTCCAGGTCTTTATTGAGTCGTGATACCTCATGTTGTCTGCGAAGATGTGCGTCAGCAGCCGATGTTTGAGATTTCAAAGTAAAAGATGAGATAAGTGTGCTGTCGTCAGCAGAGCTATATTAGTCGTAAAAAGAAACCCTTTATACATTTTGAAACAGGCATTTAAAATTTTGGTACTTTGGCAAAATATGTCAATCATATTATGTAATGATTTATTATTGAAAATTATGTTTTATGAATATATGCACTTAAATTCAGCCAAAATATGAGCATATATATGCCTTGTTTACCTTTAAAATATGCAGTTATTTGCGTTTTTTTTACCAAATATGCTGCCATATTTCTTAATTTATTGTAGTAAAATGAGGGAAAGAAACAAATTGGGTTTTAAAAAATGCAAAAAAAAACCAAAGAAAAATAATTTGCGGACTTTGCAATTTTTTTAAAGGTCTGTTTGCTGCAAACAAAGTCTTCTTGAAAATTTTTCTTTTCAGATTTCGATTTTTCTCTAACATTTTGAAATGCGTTTGTTACACTCGGTTGAAGTTTCTCAGGTTTCATTTTTTGTTACTTTGACTTATGCAGCGGTGTTTTCAAATGTTGATCGATTTGGAACTTGTTTTCACAAACAATAATTTGTGTACAAGCTTTAGAGAAGACTTTTTCTCCACTAAACTCTAACTCTGGGAAATTTTTAATCCACGAAGACGTTTTCGCGACCTTAGACATTCTGAACACCAATTTGAAATTACTTGTTTCACACTGAAAATACTGAAATCTTTCGACAAACTAAAACAGAAATATGTATTACAAATCGATATAAATAAGGTTTGTTAAGCAGGTAATAATAACGCATTATTAAGTGACAATAAACAACTCCTTACAATATACCTGCAAACCACGGAAGCACCCAATAAATACCTTGTGTATAACCAAAATGTGAATATAATTATTATAATCTTTAGATTGGAAAATCCCTGAAATAAGTACCGGAACTGAAAAAAAATGCCCCTAAAAATCATAATTTATGAAAAATATGCATTTTACTATAAAAGTGACAAAATATGCAAAAAAATGCATATACATATATATCCATAACTTTATATGTTTTGTGAGAAATTTAAATAATATCATCACACCTCACAAACCTCCAAAATAAGACGAATGGTAAATAAGTCATTAATATCTTTTTTTCCAGTTTGTTTTTAAAAATACATTTGTCATATTTATTATGATAATTAATTGCATTGTCAAAAGTTATTGAATTATTAAGAAGGAACCAAAAAAATGGAATTTTATATTGGCGCATTTCTACAATCAATTTTGTTTATTTACCATAACTGGTAACTCAATACACGCCATTCCGAGTTTTAAAACAATTGTTGACAAAGTACATTAGTCTTAAAAACAAACCTTCTAAAAAGGGGAGTTTTATTCAAGAATTAGTCAATACCGTTTTTCCAAATCCCAATCGATCACGTCGGGAATAATGCTCTAAACCAATGGCACTGTTCTTTGCTCTTCGACTTTGCTTATAAAATCTATCAGAGATCCTGTTTTTATCCTTGGCAATATAAGTTTCAAACTTTTGTGTTAAGAAATGCTATTTCGGCAAAAGTCCCGACAATATCGCGTAGTATAAATGGCATAGAAGGTATTGCGTTTGTTTTGTTGGGGATTCAATATCATGAGCGCCACAACCTTTTTACTTACTAGATCTGAACATTCTGAACGATAATAATAGTCCTAATACTTGTCTCTTGTAACGGAAAAACCATTAAGTCAATTACAACATTTTTGAAAATGACTTTATTCATGATTATTCTTTGAAAACCTAGTAGTTTGGTAAAATAGATTATCGAAGAGTAAATATTGATACCATGGCATTGGTACACCCATCACCACCCCATGATATATTCGCCGCAATATTATAATTATAGATTTAATATAATATAGTACATATATTTCTGGTTATCCAAAATAAAAAAGAAACGTGTTCTAACGATTTAAAACGTCATGGGCACGCCATTGTGGAAGCTATTAGACATAACAGGAAATAGACGTAATCGTTAAGAGTTCGATTTTCCGTTACAGGGATTAGATATTTATTATGGAAGCTGTTGTTTCATTCTTTTGACGATAGTTTTTTATGTCCTTGTATTTCTCCTCTTTCGTAATTTGGGACGTCGCTTTGGATATTGTCTATTGGTCAAATTATAAATGCAATTAGATAAAAAGTTTTTTGGACTTATAGGAAAGGGACCTGTGGTATACTTATAATTTGTTATAAGTTTTCATAAGAATTCGACAAATCACATAACCAAAGCCATTTTCTCAATCTTTATCATTAGAGAAGTTTCAAATCAGTTTTTAGGTCAAAATTTTTTTTAAAAAATTACCTTGTCGGACTTCCGTTGTCTTTATTTTGTTACTTAACATAACGTTTCGGTTAGTTAGTATCTCTAACCGTTTTCAAGTGTAAACTAAATTATAATTCTAAGGCTATTGTCTTAAATACTACCCATGTGCAATGAAGCTTGATGGCTCCATCTACGTGCTTATTGGAGTGTGAAGTTTAAGCTGTTGGTTTTGGACAAGAAGAAACTTCCAGATATTTGGGATATCTATACTTGGTTTACTAAATATATGGGTATTTTGATTGATGAAAGCTGCTTCTTTAAATTTTCATTTTCTCCAGTGCTGTTACGTGTCCTAGACCTTGGCTTCTGACCACTGTATATTATGTTGGTTGGTCCATACATGTTCCGCTATACCTGATCTCGATATTTCACCTCTTTGAGTATGTTTCAGATGTTCATTAACTCGTACGGGAAGAGTTATTTTTGTTTCTTCAATGTACGATTCTACACACTCGTAAGGAATTTAATAGATACAATTTTTGGTGTTTTCATTACGGGGTGGTTTTACTTTTGTAAGAAAGCTTCTAAGCGTATTTCAGGATTTGAAGGCTGTTTTGATATTATAGTTTTTGGTTATCCCTAATCTTTTCAGAAATCCCCTTGACATAAGGTATTGTAAGAAATGCTTGCTCCTCTTTTGTTGCTCTATTAGTTTCTACTTCGCGACTTTTAAGTTTTGAGATAATATTAGTTACAAAGGTTTCAGGGTAACCATTCTGTTTTAAATCTTTTTTAATGTTTGAAACTTCAATATTAAGGTCTTCCGGATTTTTGCAAATGTTAGATGCTCTGTGATCTAAAGAGTTTAAATTATGCCCTGTTTATGGAGTTTGAATGATTCAATACGTGATTAAGGCATTGCGCTGTGTGAGTGGGTTTCCTGTACACTGAAGTTTTCAGCACTTCGTTTGACCATGTATGGAGACAAATTTTACTTAATGTAGTTTTAAAAGAATTTGTTCAAATCTGATTTATCTATCTATCGACTACGGATTTGAGTTTGCCATTAGTTCAAATTTAGTTACAACAAATGTTCCCCTAGTTCAATTAAATGCTACAAAGTCGTTTTTAGGCAACACGATTTAAATCCTTGTACAGGGTGGGGACTTTAACTGGAATAAATTCGATATTATTAAAACCGCTGAAGTTGCGCCTAAAAAATTAGGTATGTGGGGGTTTTGGAGCATGCGGAATTAAAAAATGATATTGGCGCTGTTGCCAGATTTCCCAGCTTTGCGCTACACGTAGTAATTTTGTTGTTTTAAATGAAGTGCCCAATTTATTTTTATTGCAGTAAATTGGGCCTGTCAAATTTAGTAAGATCCCAAATTTACAAAATTCTATCTTCATTAGTTGCTGAGCTATGGCAACACTGTAGTTCCATTAAAAAGTACAGGAACGCTTATCTACCTTTAAACCCGTTAAAGTTGCGCTTACAAAATGTACTATCTGTGCATGCAAAAATTAACAATGATATCGAAAATGTTGTCAGATTTTTCAGCTGTGTGCTACAGGCGGTAATTTAACTCGAACAAATTTGACAAAAAAATCACAAAAACACGAAACTAGTTCTATCGATTTATTATTTCAAAATTTGTCTAAAATGCGCTCCATTGACTTCTTGGCAAAAAGCCAATCGGTTATAAAACTCATTTTGTAGGCTGCGTAAAACCTGAGGTGGTATAGATCTGATTTCTAGTCTAATCCGATATTATAGATCTTCAATATTTGTAGGTTTTATAACATACACTTTATGTTTCAAATCACCCCATAAATAAAAAGCTAAGGGTGTTAAATCAGACGACCTTGCTGGCCATTTAATAACTCCCCGTCGTCCAATCCACCTGCCAGGAAAGGCGGTATTCACGTAATTCCGTTACCCGCATAGTGCGGAGGCGCCACATCCTTCAGGAAATAAAATTCTTTTTTCCAAGTTATTATTTCCGATGGGGTATGACTCAATCAGTTACGTTGGTGGTCCCCGAAACCGATCATCATGAAAATTTCTATTTTGAAGGTTTTAGTTAAATAAGCCATTTTGACACGACAAGAACTTTGCTTGAAGCTTGTCAATAACTTAGTAACTATGGAGATGTTACCAAAGTAACGCTACTTTAAGGTAAATAAGCGTCCCGGTACTTTTTAATGGAAATACAGTGTTGCCATAGCTCAGCAACTAGTGAAGATAGAATTTTTTTAATTTGGGATTGTACTAAATTTGACACGCCCAATTTACTGCAATAAAAACAGATTGGGTATTCCATTTAAAATAACAAAATTACTACGAGTAGCGCAAAACTAGGAAATCTGGCAACAGCGCCAATATCATTTTTTAATTCCCCATGGTCCAAAACATACACAAACCAAATTTTGTAGGCGCAACTTCAGCGGTTTTAATAATATCGAATTTATTCCAGTTAAAGTCCCCACCCTGTATAGTTTGACTATAACTTTTAATTAAACTATATCGACTTTTCAATGGGCCCCATGGACTTATTCCGGCCCTGTGGACCATCGCGCTCTCCTTGCTCCATGCGGGGGCAACTAGAATTAAATTAAAGTAACAAATCGCAATGTAAAAGGGTTGTTCCGCGAGTCAAGTTGGCATAAACATGTAACTGAGAAAATTAACGAGATGTCGCGTTATATACATCCCGAGACGAACAAACAAGAACAAATGCAAATTAGGTAAAGTGCGATTAACCCATGGGGCTCTTTCTTAGACTACTCATCTAACAACTACATCTAACCCGGCTAGACGAAAGGATTTAAACGCTGCCTAAATGGCTTCGACATTAACCTTTGAGCCACTAATTGTCGGGAAGGGTTACCCTAAATATAAATAAACTTGTAAACATACCGCTTCCTTTAATTAATTAATTTATCAATTAGGTACGCAATGCCCCGCGAGGCGAGGGCTATCCTATCGGTGTACTAATAACAAATAAAATACCTCCAGGCGAAAAAAAAACAGCGGCGTACCATGTTTAACAGATGTATAAGTGTTAATAACTTCTCCCTGCCACTAGTAGAGGGCATGGTATATGTTTTTAATGCAGTCGGTCAGTTAAGGTCTAATGCATTCGGATCTGACGGCATATCTCTTGAAGTGATTAAATTGTGCCGTCCCGTAATCGTTCCTTTTCTAACGCACATCTTTAATTTTTGTATAGAAAATTCTGTGTTTCCTCAGCAGTGGAAAACTGCTATAGTTTTGCCCCTTCCTAAGGTACCTTAGGTTGGCAAAGTGTCTGATTTAAGACCAATAAGTTTATTATCTGTGGTGTCTAAGCTGTTTGAAAAAATAATATACACCCAAACCATTAACTATCTACTTGTTAACAATCTAATGCCTGATTCTCAGTCTGGGTTTCGCAGACACTACATCACATCCTCCGTATTGCTTAAAGTATTAGACGATATAATTCAAGCAACAGATCGCGGAGAGACATCCGCCCTGGTACTGCTGGACTATAGTAAGGCGTTCGACACTTTAGACCATCGTCTTTTATGTGCTAAACTCCATTACTACGGGTTTACGAATAATACTATAACTTTCTTTAAAAATTATCTCTCTGGTCGTTCACAGCGTGTGCTTATTGACAGTAAATTATCCGAACCCTTAGTACTCAGCAAGGGTGTACCACAAGGGTCGATTTTAGGGCCTTTGTTATTTCTAATTTATACTTTTGATATGGAGAATATTGCAACAGACTACATCATGCAGAGGTACGCTGATGATACACAGCTGCGATTTAGCTTTGCCCCCACTGAAGCAGCCCAGTTGCTGAAAGAATGAACCGATGTCTTGATAGTGTCTGCGAATACTCTACTAAAAATGGTCTAAAAATTAACCCGTCTAAATTAGCTGTTATGTTCTTTGGACGATATAGGGAATGGGCAAACGAGAACCTAAACCCTAAAATGTTAGATGTCACTATCCCCACAGTAAAAGAATACAAAAACTTGGGAGTCCTTCTGGACAGCAATCTTAGATTTAAAGGTCAGGTCTCCAAGGTAGTTCAAAAGCCAATTATTTCTCTTCTGAATTTATACAAAAATAAGGAAATTTTGAGTCCGTCTCTTAAGCGGCAATTGTGCAAGTCTCTTGTTCTCTCGCATTGCAACTATGCAGATATTGTTTATGGCCCATGCCTTGATTTTCAGTCCAAACGCAGATTGCAAAGAATTCAAAACTCATGTATTCGTTTTATTTATAACCTTAAACTAAGAGACCCTGTAACTCACAAATTGCGTGACTTAAAATGGCTAAATATAGCAGACAGACTAAAACTGCATCTGGCTTGTTTTTTGCACAAATTGCTTGAGACCGGGACTCCTCGATACTTGCGGGAGAAGCTGACATTTCGCTCTACAACCCACAACGATCAACTTAATATACCGCGTCACCGAACTGCTCTATACGAATGTTGCTTTTCCTACATCATCCCCAAATTATTTAATTCTGAGTTTCGAAACAGGCTCTCTAGTGCCTACTTGTTTAATAAACATTATTAAAACCTAACGGTCCAACAAGTACTAAACTATTAAATTTGTATCAAAATCTAAAACTAAAGTAAAAATTTCTACAATTATTGTGTAATTTTAATACATATGGGGTAGAAATCTTTGGTTAATTCGTAACTTAATATAATATATTTATCTATTTCTATCTATCTTTCTATCTATCTATCTATCTATCTATCTATCTATCTATCTATGTGCGTCGTCTTGTGTTAAGATCTGAAAGTGAGCAAAAAAGACTTGATCGTAATCGTGATGAACCTATTTAAAAAAATGTGTTTCTCTACCGCATCGTAACAAAATCAGAGCCTTATAAAGAACATATTTCCGAAATTTGTTCGCAAAGGAACAATAAATAAAATTCGAAAAGAAAAATGCTTCGGCCCAACAAGGATGGCAATTTCGGTACATTCGGGGGTTGAGAAATGACTTGGGCTCATCCTTTGTCACAGGAATAAAGACTTCTTGGCAGATAAGGCATCCAGGCAGCCAGAGCGGTCAATTTGGTTGGTCACTTGCGTGCTTCGTGTTTGTATTGTTCCGCAGCCGGAATCATTGTGGTAAGGCTAAATGGACCGTGAAGAGATACCGCCGGAGCTGACCGCGTTGACTTATCTTCCTGCGAATTGCGGACAAACAATGCCCTTATGCAGGCCTCGACAATCGGCCCTTTGACATACGTTCTATGCAATTTCTTGTTTGAGCCTTCTTATTTTGGAAAACGATTATTCAAATTGGGCGTTTTCGACAAAAAATTTGTATTTTCCGGAATAGGTCAGGCACAGTGCCGGACTACCGTGCGAGCAAAAATTATTTGCATCAACGAGGGCTTGGATTTTAAAAAACGTAGGGCTTGGTTTAGATCACAATGATATGGGGACGATATATCTAATCAAATCTAGGTTAAAATTTTGTCAAATTCATATTATGACATGATGTGCCAAACTAATGAGTAATAAAATAAATAGACAAATAATATACAGAACGAAAAAGAAAAATACCCGCCATGCTCCAAGCATAAATTGACACGTCTCTTCATATTTTCGAAACGTTTGCAACAAGTTCTTCTGTTCTTACAGATGGTCTTCCTGCTCCTTTTTTATGTTGTATAGAACCTGTTTCCCTAAACACAGCCACGGTTCTTCTCAGGCAATGATAAAAATCCCCAGTAATAAAAGCAACGTTAGGAAAATGTTCGTGAAAATCGTCTATGCACAAACCCGGATTGTATTGCCACTCACCATTTACTCTAACCGACTTTCGAAAATACGCTTCAACCATGAATATTTTGTGCTGTTCCGTAAAGCCCATTGTGTGAATTGTTCAAGAAATTGGAAAAATTAGCGATGAAACAAATTTCTTGTAACGACTGTCAAAGATGACGGAGTAACTGATTGGTTGTTAATTCAGGTAGTTACTGACACCCAACAGGTATTAAGCTCTACGGCTAAGCATTACGTCCGTAGATGCAAGGCCTTCTTTGATGCAAATAATTTTTGCTCGCACAGTAGAAGGGCATATCTAGCTATAACTTTTATTTGTGGCTCGTAATTGTGAAATTCGACTTTCCCTCCTTTCCCCTCCGTAGCTGCTCAATAATTATGTTTTTTTTTTAATTTTAAGGCCACTTTCGAAATATACAGTGTGTTATCGAAGTAAGTCATTGTATTTAAATACATGACCAGCTGACCTAACACCGTGTCGTAGCTGGCTAGGGAACGGGGGGGGGGGGGGGGGAATGGGATTAAAATATTATTGTCTATAAAGAATCAGGTAAATGTTCTGTTACTAACCCCCCCACCCACTATCCCCCTCCAAATCCCATCAAGAATATCAGGATTGAACATACTGAAAAGTATAATAAAGAAAAAAACTTATTTGAGTTGTAAATTTCATCCTTTTTTAATTTTGCTTAATCCTATTTTATCCCTTTTAATGCAAAAATTGGCTAAATTCTTAACAAACTTAAAAAAATTTCGTCTGTGGCACTATTCCACTACAATGACAAAATATCAACACCCCCAAAATTTCTCGCTGGCTAAGTAGTAGTAGTAGTAGTAACATGTTTTATTTAGCAAAAAAAGTTACAATTAAATATTTTTTAATACATTTTTTTTTTACAACATTTTTATAGATTTATTTTTAATTTTAAAAAGAAACCTTCTGTTAACAAAAACAGACAGAAAAGTTAAACATTTTGCAAATTGTATCAAATATTTCCTGTCATTTTGTTTTTTAAATAAATGTAATTTTAAAGTTATTTTAAATAGTTTTAATGATATTTGAGATTTAATAGAATTTTCCAAATTATTGTATTCCATCAAACCTTTATGAAAAATAGACTTATAAGCTAATATTTTAGACACTCTATCCATAAAACAATTTTGATTAGTTCTTGTTTTATAATTATGATGGTCATGATGAAAAGAACAAATTTTTTTTAAACAATCAGGCAATATATTATTTTTAATTTTATGAATAAAGATACATACTAAATAAAAATTAAATTTGCGACATTCAACATCCAATTTAAATTTTTTAACATAAAATTTATTTTTGTATATTTATCACAATTTAAAATACTTAATCCGCATTGCCTTATTTTGTAAAATTTGTAATTTGTGAAATATTTCCTCACTAGCACAATATAAAATGGAAGAACAATAAAGAAAATGTGGTAATATATTAGTATTGAATACAGTTTTTTTAGAGAACAAACTTAAATTAGAACTGATTTTTTTTAAATAACCTACTTTTTCGGCAATCTTCGATATGATACTTTCAAAATAATTAAAAAATTTTAATTTTAAATCAATAATAATTATCCCTAAATTTTTAAAACTGTTTACTAATTATTAAACTGTAACCAGTGGCGTAACTAACGCCCCCGCAGACCCCGCATTGCGGGGGGGGGGCGCAGCAAAGCCAGGGGCGCCCTTAAGTTCCTTGATGAAAAAATAAAACAAATGAAAAGCGACGTTATATATAAAAAAAATCAAGAAATAATAAAATAATTGTTTCATTATCACAATATTAAAGTTAAAAATTAACAATAATGAATGAGAAACAATGAAATATGACTAATATGAGTCCCCTATATAAAATAGGGGTAACGTAAATCATAATTAACAATTTTACCCCAATAACAGTATCAAGGTTCGTACAAATATCCGCGCCAGAAACCCCGCGTGGGCGCCGCTACAATCACACACAGCATTTGTTGAAAACCCGCCAGGAGACGGATCGGGCCACCTTAAGCACCTTACTAATCTAATCTAGAGAATTAGAGCACCTTACTAATCTAGAGAACTCGCTGCGCACCAAAATTCATATTTTGGCGCGCAGCAAAAAGCTGAAATTCGTAGTAGTACATTATTTTTACAACAAAAATTGTTCTCTACAATGTTCTATATCTTTCTCGAGATCTTTCTACCGTGACCGGCAGAAAGTGCGCAGCATATGGGAAAGTTTTTTACCATTAAGTTTAGAAAATTAATTTTATTTTACATAGGTTCTGCATGTTCTCAAACCAAAATAACACCCATTAAATCCCGTAAAAGTCTTATGGTATACGAGGTAGGATCAAAAATTTGAAATTCGACTAAGAGTAAAGTACCACCATCTTTCATTTTAGAATATTTTTTTACAAAGAATTATTGTTTTAATTTCAAAGTTATACCCAAATTCCAAATTTCGCTTATTTTGGATAAAAAAATTGATTTAATCGTGTTTTCTCAATAACCCTGTATAAAAAATAAATGGCAACCGAACAGTACGAAAATAAGATTATTTGCAGACTTTGTTAGAGATTACCCTTGATCATAAGCCCGATTAGTTTGTTTTCATATTATTATGGCTTTTTAAAATAAAAACAAAAAAATATTAAATATTTTTGTTGCACACCGTATTTTATTTTCTGAGGGAAAAAGTTAATTTCATCAAACTGATATTTTTTTATTTACATTGACTTAAAGCATCTCCTAAATAGTTTTTTATACATTGAAGTATGCATAGAAAGTTTCCTTATTTTGCGTGACGAATAAAATCCGATCAAAATATATTTTTAATTTAAATTTTTTTTTTATAAATCAAAAGAAAACTTTCTATGCATACTTCAATGTATAAAAAACTATTTAGGAGATGCTTTAAGTCAATGTCAATTAGAAAATATCAGTTGAATGAAAAATAAAATACGGTGTGCAGCAAAAATATTTAATATTTTTATGTTTTTATTTTAAAAAGGCATAATATTATGAAAACAAACTACTCGGACTTATAATCGACGGTAATCTCTAACAAAGTCTGCAGAAAATCTTATTTTCGTACTGTTCGGTTGCCATTTATTTTTTATACTGAGTTATTGAGAAAACACGATTAAATCCATTTTTATTGTCCAAAATAAGCCAAATTTGGAATTTGGGTATAACTTTGAAATTAAAACAATAATTCTTTGTAAAAAAATATTCTAAAATGAAAGATGGTGGTACTTTACTCTTAGCAGAATTTCAAATTTTTGATCCTACCTCGTATACCATAAGACTTTTACCGAATTTAATGGGTGTTATTTTGGTTTGAGAACATGCAGAACCTATCTATAATAAAATTAATTTTCTAAACTTAAAGGTAAAAAACTTTCCCATATGCTGCGCACTTTCTGCCGGTCACTGTATATTAAACAACGCTTACAAATGACAATATTTTTTACTATGGTATGACAGGTGCAAAATAGCAGGGCGCTTTCAAAATTTTGCGGGGGGGGCGCACATGTCCTTAGTTACGCCACTGACTGTAACAACCATCAACAGATGAATCTGATACCAGAAAGCCACTACTAGCAAAAGTGACAACAAGATTGCAACAATAATAAATAAAAAACGCATTTTTATTCGGCATTTTAATGAACCACCCCACCCCGTTCGCAGGCCCATATCTTAGAGACAAAACGTCGTCGGCGTCGAGGTGGTTTATTCAAAACGCGAGAAACATTTGGACATTAACTGCGACCTGCACGTACGAATAGTCCATAATTTTGTCGCTGTTCCGTCACCAAGGAGTCATTAAATTTGACATAACGAAGAACACAGGTGAGATGCCGAGAGCAGGGGAGAGGAAGCAAAACGACACGCCACGTTTGCCGTGATGAACTGCAAGACTAATGAAATGTGGAAATGCAGAGAAATGTGATGGAATTATGATTCGCTTTGTTCTATACGGGGGTACACAAGAGCTACTAGGTACAATATAAATTTAAGATACGAATAACAGCAATTGGGTAATAATAATGTTTTTGGAACTAGGCTAGATTCTACTTATTTAGACGCAATAATCGATAGCTAAAAGCCAAGGGCGTCCGAAGGAACTTTTCCAAGGGGGGGGGGGGGGGGGGGGGGGGCGCAAATCATAATTGGAATTATTTTTGTTTCTAGCACTTCAACAAGAGTATAAGAAATGTAGCTGTGTATATTAAAATACAGCTTTATTTATTCTATTCTAATATTTTTCCTTCGCTATTTAGTGAAGATTTTTTCATTTTATACAACAAAAGTTCGTTTTACCAATTTTGTCAATTGAATTGTATCTCAATAAATATGTATATCCCAGTTAAATAAAATATCTCAAATCTACTTGGGCCAGGAAAAGGCAAGCGCACCCCCTTGCCCGCCCCCCCCCCCCCCCCCCCCCCCTTCGGACGCCCATGGCTAAAACGTTTATAATTACTTCCTTTATTTGTCTCTTCCTTGTTATAAATTAATACGTTAAAGTAAATAAATGAAGTAGGTATTTATTTTTAAAATCAAACTAGAACAAGTACTTCATTAATAGAGTCAATAATGGATTATATCAAAAGATGCATGCAGTGTACGCATTGGCCTGGCCTTATTTACATTTTTAACATATGGCACATAACAGCCACTCTAAATAGGATAGCGCTATTTTAAAATAATTATGTGATTTTGTAAAACCAACAATCGAGAGGTCGAGCGAGCCAGTTTTCTGTTAAAATAATTTGCTTGTTTTGCTTGTTTGCCATATGTCATTTGCGAGGATTTACTTTATTATTGTCTAGCCATTAAAGGCTTTAATGCTTTCATCTAAACAAAGATATATACCGGTTTAAAAACTAAAATAAATATTACGGAATCCAAGGAAATTATCACGGATTATATACAAAAAATAATGCATGTTTGTTTCATTTTTACAGTGATTGCACTGTTATTTACTTGATACCCACCAAATAAATAACATTATAATAATATGTTTCGATTCGAGGTCGAAAAGAACGAAAATCCTATCGGTTTCTAATTGTTTCGATAAACGGTGTTTTCATTCAGATAGGAACCAACAGCACGTTGTAGACCTTCGAGAAAAATTTCAAAAAACTTTTTCTATAAAACGTATTACCCTGCGGTTTCCACAAGTCGACAATAGTCGATAATAGCCTGTTCTGATGGCATTTTATTGCGAGAGAAGTACAGAAATATCTGAGCTAGTCTATACTGATGGCATTTTCTTGCGAGAATAGTACAGAAATACCTGAGCTAGTCTGTACTAGTGTCATTTTCTTGCGAAAAACGCAAAGAAATACCTGAGCTAGTCTGTACTGGTGGCATTTTATTGCTAGAAAAGTAAGGAAATGCCGGATCTAGTCAGTATTGATGACATTTTATTGCGAGAAAAATACAGAAATACCTGAGCTAGTCTATACTGATGATATTTTATTGCGAGAATAATACAGAAATACCTGACCTAGTCTGTACTATTGGAATTTTCTTGCGAAAAAAGCAAAAAATACCTGAGCTAGTCTGCACTAACGGCATTTTATTACGAGAAAAGTAAGGAAATACCTGATTTAGTCAGTATTGATGATATTTTATTGTGAGAAAAATACAAAAATACCTGAGCCAGTCTGTACTGATGGCATTGTATTGCGAGAAAAATACAGAAATACCTGAGCTAGTCTGTAGTGATGGCATTTTATTGCGAGAAAAGTAAGGAGATACCTGATTTCTTGTTTGAGCCTTCTGTACTGATGGCATTGTATTGCGAGAAAAATGCAGAAATACCTGAGCTAGTCTGCACTAACGGCATTTTATTGCGAGAAAAGTAAGGAAATACCTGATCCAGTCAGTATGGATGACATTTTATTGTGAGAAAAATACAGAAATACCTGAGCCAGTCTGTACTGATGGCATTGTATTGCGAGAAAAATACAGGAATACCTGAGCTAGTCTGTAGTGATGGCATTTTATTGCGAGAAAAGTAAGGAAACACCTCATCTAGTCAGTATTGATGACATTTTATTGTGAGAAAAATACAGAAATACCTGAGCTAGTCTGTAGTGATGGCATTTTATTGCGAGAAAAGTAAGGATACACCTGATCTAGTCAGTATTGATGACATTTTATTGTGAGAAAAATACAGAAATACCTGAGATAGTCTGTACTAGTGGCATTTTCTTGCAAGAAAAGCAAAGAAATACCTGAGCTAGTCTGTACTGGTGGCATTTTATTGCGAGACAAGTAAGGAAATACCTGATCGAGTCAGTATTGATGACATTTTATTGTGAGAAAAATACAGAAATACCTGAGCTAGTCTGTAGTGATGGCATTTTATTGCGAGAAAAATAAGGAAATACCTGATCTAGTCAGTATTGATGACATTTTATTGTGAGGAAAATACAGGAATACCTTAGCTAGTCTATACTGATGGCATTCTATTGCGAGAAAAATACAGAAATACCTGAGCTAGTCTGTAGCGATGGCATTGTATTGCGAGAAAAGTAAGGAAACACCTGATCTAGTCAGTATTGATGACATTTTATTGTGAGAAAAATACAGAAATACCTGAGCTAGTCTGTACTAGTGGCACTTTTTTGCGAGAAAAGCAAAGAAATACCTGAGCTAGTCTGTACTGGTGGCATTTTATTGCGAGACAAGTAAGGAAATACCTGATCTAGTCAGTATTGATGACATTTTATTGTGAGAAAAATACAGAAATACCTGAGCTAGTCTGTACTAGTGGCATTTTCTTGCGAGAAAAGCAAAGAAATACCTGAGCTAGTCTGTACTGGTGGCATTTTATTGCGAGACAAGTAAGGAAATACCTGATCGAGTCAGTATTTTATTGTGAGAAAAATACAGAAAGACCTGAGCTAGTCTGTACTAGTGGCATTTTCTTGCGAGAAAAGCAAAGAAATACCTGAGCTAGTCTGTACTGGTGGCATTTTATTGCGAGACAAGTAAGGAAATACCTGATCGAGTCAGTATTGATGACATTTTATTGTGAGAAAAATACAGAAATACCTGAGCTAGTCTTTACTGATGACATTGTATTGCGAGAAAAATACAGAAATACCTGAGCTTGTCTTTACTGATGGCATTTTATTGCGAGAAAAGTAAGGAAACACCTGATCTAGTCAGTATTGATAACATTTTATTGTGAGAAAACTACAGAAATACCTGAGCTAGTCTGTAGTGATGGCATTTTATTGCGAGAAAAGTAAGGAAACACCTGATCTAGTCAGTATTGATGACATTTTATTGTGAGAAAAATACAGAAATACCTAAGCCAGTCTGTACTGATGGCATTGTATTGCGAGGAAAATACAGAAATACCTGAGCTAGTCTGTAGTGATGGCATTTTATTGCGAGAAAAGTAAGGAAATACCTGATCTAGTCGGTAATGATGGCATTTTATTGACTTTAAAAGCCAAAAGATTAGACCGAATAAAAAATGTGTCAATTTTATATTGAAGGCTATTAAATAAATACGAGTATTTAGGAAGCTTTTAATTGCTATTCAAAAATTAAAAAAAAAAAACTTTAGCCTCGCCCTCATCTACACTCTCATTGAAAAGTTTAATAAGCAAAAAGGATATAGTGACATATCGGCTACATATAAGACATTCTTGGGGTGCGAATTGCATAACAACCCCAATACGTTACGATAATGTCGTCACATTTGTATGGACTGTCGGGATTCTTAGCGCGACTCACCAAGGATTTAGGTGTAAGGCACGTCGAGTTCCAATCGGTCCGGGCGCCTAATAGGGCCCTGGAGGCCCCTCAGCGTCCCTACTTTATTTCTGTTATCAAGGCCCGGATCTACATATTATTGATATTCTACGACATGGGACATTTACTTTTTCTGTTGCGAGTGTTTTTCTTGCTTAAAAGCTATCCCTGAGACGACCGCGCTCCCTCGCTGAGAAAACAATCTATATAAACTTTACATATTTTCCGCGTCACGTGTAGAGGCCATTTTCAGTATATTGTAGCGCCTTTACATGATTGTTACGACAGTCGGGTCGTGTTGAGTGGAATGTACAATTTTACTATGTACCTATTGCGATAAAATCTCGATAGCATTAAAATAAAATATATTTTACAAAGAAAATAATTTATTAATATTTTTTGTTGTTAATAACATCTAAAATATATTAAATATATTTTTAGCATACACATAGCTGGCAAATAGCTTAAACGACCACTGAATTTACCTCGCGAAAATGCCGTTCTTTTCACCCCATCGATGCGACCAAGTCAGAAACGGCTGTTGCATAGAAATCAGGCCTAAATAGCCAAAAGGCACCCTTAAAGTTTGACTTTGCATTCCTCGAGCGCCGATATAAATTTACAAGATACCTATTTATAAAATAATAATGCCCTTTTAACCACTTTAACGTCTGATACCCGAGGCAGGGAGCAAAGAAAATGTTTAGAGGCTGATTTGTTTTCCTCGCCCAGGAGGCTTTTTGAATGTTCGAAAACAAATTTTCCTTCTTAATAAAGTTTTATTGCTTTTAGGTGCAAAATAAATTATTAATGTTTCAGTTTTTGTCATACATGGCCTAGAATAATGATTGGTACCTACGCAGTACTTATTATTTTATAAGTAATTGTATAAGACGTATATATAATAGATTTCAATTGAATAACAATTTATGAAAAGGAAAATATCGAGCAAAAACAGTCGTTTCCATAATTCGACAATAGTCGATAATTGCCTTTTCTGAAGGCATTTTATTGCGAGAAAAGTACAGAAATAACTGACCTAGTCTGTACTGATGGACGTTTTATTGCGAGAAAAGTAAAGACATAACTGACCTAGTCCGTATTGATTACATTTTATTGCGAGAAAAGTACAGATATAACTGACCTAGTCTGTACTGATGGAATTTTATTGCGAGAAAAGTAAAGATATGCCTGAGCTGGTCTGTACAGATGGCATTTTCTTGCGAGAAAAGTAAAGAAATAACTGACCTAGTCTATATTGATGACATCTTATTGAAAAAAATTACAGATATACCTGAGCTAGTCTGTACTGATGGAATTTTATTGCGAGAACAGTGAAGAAATACCTAAGCTAGTCTGGACTGATGGCGTTTTATTACGAGAAAAGTAAAGAAATGCCTGACAAAGTCCGTATTGATGACATTTTATTGTGAGAAAAATACAGAAATACCTGAGCTAGTCTGTACTGATGGCGTTTTCTTGCGAGAAAAAAAACCACACTTGTACCAATATTTAGAATTTTAACGCTTAATTATTCTTATATTTTTGTAAGAATTTAATAATTTTTGGATATAAGGAGGATACATTTCCACACAAAACATTGCTACAGGCAAAATGTTGCCGCTAAGCTTTCTTGGCAGAAACGTTCTGAGTAGCTATAGATTAGCTACAAAGAGAAAGGGTAGAAAATAATAATAATTTTCTAAATAAATCTTGTTTTTGTTGTAAATAGTAGGTATTCCAATAATGTCAACGTTGATTTTTGCTGTATTTTACAAAAAATCATTATTTGTGATCCACTCTGCTTAGCATTTTCTTTGAAGATAATATTGCCTATAGGGGGAGTGGGGGAATCCCAGTCAGGTGGGGAATTCCGGTCACAGTACAATTCTACAGTGTAAACGTACTCAGTTTGTTTAGTACCATGCTGCCATCTAATAAACAACGGTCAGAGTTAAATTCACGTGGTTTCGCTATGATCACCCCATTGTACTGTCTCCAATTGAACCTCAAACTTTTGGCTCTGTTTTGTTATAACTTAAAAAATAATGTATTTTTGGTCTAATGATTCCTGCGTTCATACATATCTAAATCACTACGATTACTTTTAGGGTTAGGGTTTTTGTTGCAAGTAGCTTTTGGGTAATGCCGGTCAACCCAATTGGGGCAATACCAGTCTAAGTTTTGTATTTTTTTCTAGTTTAATTGTTTAATTTTTCTATTTTATAAACATTTAGAAGAACTTGATGAAACCCTTGGTAATATATTACTTTATTATACATGGATGTGCTTTATTCATTTCTTATTAAAAAAATATATTCTAGAGTAATTTTTCCATATAAAATGCATTTAATATGGACTGACCGGAATTACCCGCAGGGTGGGGGAATACTGGTCAACGACACCTCATTTGTCAGGTCCTAACTTCCCTTTTGAGGTGAATTATTTTGATTTAAATGGAAAACCATGATCTAATGGATGGGTTAGGCTATCTTTCATTCTACTTACTTATAGCAAAGCACTACTATTTGTTTAACTATAAGTAATCTAGCTTAAGTGACCGCCATTTCCCCACCCTCCCCTACTCTACATCCAAGAATTATTAAATTGGAATAAATAGTAAAGGAGTTATTGAGCTTTAAAAATGGTCCAAAAACGGAGAAGAAACAAAGCATAGAACCCAATATAATTTAAGACTGCACTAACAATTTTGCTTAAGGCTAATAAAAAGACATGCCGCCTATAATATTCTGGTTAAAGTTTATAAGGTATTTAAATGGGCGCGAGGTATAGAAGCAAGCAATAAAGGATAATAGGTCTCACGTTCAGTTCGTAAGATGAAATATTTCAGTAGTAATTTATAACGTTATGTAAAGTACACCCTTTAGTTATTGGAAGGAAACTATCTAAGAAGTGACACTGGAGGTATTTCCTAATATATTCCGGCGAGATGGCGCGGTCTTGGTACCTTAAGACGCTTTCTCGCGACATTATAGCTTCGAACTAATGCTTTTCTGACCAAACTACATAAATAATCTGCAAATAGCAATTAAGATAAGGACGTGCTTAATATTTCAATGTGCTTATAGGAATAGATTATTGGGGTGCCAGCGTGCGCAATGAACATTTCATGGGACATTCTGAGGTAGGAGTGTGATATTTTTGGCCGGATATTTTCAAATGACTACTACCCTTTCAGTCTTGAAAGGTTTTAAAAAGCATTGATATTTAGTGTGCATATCGATAATCTATAAATACCTATTTAAAAAAATTAAAATATTATTAATAAGAAAAGCAATATTTTAAAATAAAGATTGATTTTGTAGGTACGTGTACCAATAGAATCATCCGCTGAAAAAAAAATTGGTGATTGTGTAAAAGTATTTTTAAAATCTATGAAGTAAGATCGAAAAAAAAAATTTAATTGGAAGAAAATAAGGTAGACATGCGAATTCCATATTAGCTCAGAACAACCCAGATATTGGCGAAGTGTTAAGACTGTTCTAAATCCCACCACTTTAATTAATTCCCAAACTCACCCTTATTGTCTTCTGCCCTCCGTACACAACTTTAATGTGTGTAAATTATCAGAATTGATTTTGCTTACTGTTTAATATAAAGGCGACAACTTTATGCAGGTCTGCAATCTATATTTTTATTTTAAATAAATATAGTTTAAAAAAACTAAAAAACACGCTTAAATAATTAATCAGATTAAAAAGCGGAAAATAAAAATATAGTTTAAAATAATTCTTGAAATTCTTAATATAGGCAGAAAATAATAATGAACGATAAACATTAGTATTATTGTGAAAAAAGCGTGGGACGCTTTGTGGTATATTTTTCGTATATCGAGCACCCCTCGCTTTTTTTACAATAATACTAATGTTTATCGTTCATTATTATTTTCTGCCTATATTAAGAATTTCAATGATTATTTTAAACTATATTTATTTTCTGCTTTTTAGTCTGATTAATTATTACTGGCCGACAAGATTTTTCTAACACAGGTCAGCTCATTATTTTTAAAATGGAAATACCCTTCTAATAATAGAAAAAATATTCGGAAAGCCCCAATACATACCATTTTTCAATAGCTTAACAAGACCATTTTACATTAGCAGGTAGTCAATTTAATTAGGGGACGGTTAAAATGAATGCATTTTATAACAGAAAAATTACTTGAACTGTAGGAATTTTAGTAGGACTTCAGGGAGGATTTACAAAATATTGCTGTTTTCCTTGTTTGTGGTACAGTCGTGCAGTAGATCAGCATTATCTAATAAAAGATTGGCCACAAAGAAGTGAATTTCAGCCGGGATCTCAAAATGTTAAGTTTGCACCTCTTGTAGACCCCAAAAAAGTCCTTCTGCCTCCTCTTCACATTAAACTTGGGCTGATGAAAAACTTTGTGAAAGCTATGAATAAAGACGGTGATGGATTCAAATACCTAAGACAATTCTTTTCCCAGTTAAGTGATGCCAAATTAAAGGAAGGCATTTTTATTGGGCCACAAATCAGAAAATTGCTGGACGATGTCAACTTTACAGAGAAGCTTACCAGGCAGGAACTCAGAGCATGGAACTTATTTGTTAGTATAGTAAGGGGATTTCTGGGCAACAATATGGATGCAAACTATCAACAGTTAGTTGATGAACTTTTACGATTCCTACAAATCGCTTGGTGCCCGAATGTCATTAAAAATTCACTTCCTCCATTCCCATCTGTCATTTTTTCCTGAAAATTTGGGAGCTGTCAGTGACGAGCAGGGTGAAAGGTTCCCCCAGGATATCAGGACAATGGAAATTCGCTATCAAGGACGATGGGATCCAGCCATGATGGGTGATTACTGTTGGTTTTTGAAAAGAGAAGATATGACCCCTCATAAAAGGAAAAAATAAAATTTAATTAGTGTGTTCAGTTAATATTTGTAATGTTTGTGTTTTTCTTAGATGTAAGGTATCTTTAGTAGGTGTAAAAATTTAAATATAGTCGATATACACAGTTAAAAAATTCTTAAATAATTTTTTCAATAGATATTAAATATTGTAACATTAAATGTGGTACTATAAATGTAACAAGAAAACGTTACGTGTTACAACTTTTTTTTTCTCATTTTCGTATTTGGATAGGTCCATTCTACCACAAGATGCTATTTAGCATTGTGTTATAATAAAAAAATAATTTTTTGTCGGCCGTGTTATTAAAGCGTGTTTTTTAGTTTTTTTAAACTATATTTATTTTTCATTTTTTAGTTTGAGTTATTGTTAAGAATTTTTTTTTAGTAGATTGAGCTAGGTTAGTAGATTATTGTATTGTCAGCGGTTCTTGATAAGTCTACAAAATTTAAATTATATCTTGACCGTTTAAAGTGGGTCAAAATCGGGTTCAAAGAAGTCGGTTACAAACAAAGATACATACAAACCCGATCGTTTATGCCGAATTATAAGAAAAGAACGATATTTGCAAATTTTTGAAAATTCTGACATATTGACAGGTGTCAAATTTTGACAAGAGAATTTTTTGAGTATTTTTTTCAACTTTCCACCGTCAATATACATAAGACCTTATAGTTTTTTCATTAATATCATTTTTTTTAAACGATTTGACATATTGACAGCTGCCAAGTTTTGACAGGATAATTTTTTGCTTATTTTTCCCGAAGTCTCCGCATCGAATACTATACGACCCCATAATTTGTTTCGTCAAAATCGCATTTTCGTTTTATACCTGACAGCTGCCAAAAATTTGACAGGAGAATTTTTTGCTTACCAGATTATTGTATTGTCAGCGGTTCTTAATAAGTCTACAAAATTGAAATTAAATCTGACCGTTTAAAGTGGGTCAAAATTGGATTCAAAGAAGTCGGTTACAAACAAAAAACAAACAAACAGGTGAAGCTCATAAAACCGTGTTAAAAAGGGAATATTCGATAATTCTTTCCAAGAGCTAAATTTAAAATACATTTTGTGTAAAAAATATAAATAATATAATAATATAAGGTTCACTGAATAATTTTTTTTTTAATAAGCTTTACAATTCTAGTTTAAACTCAGAATTCTGATTTTAAACTTTAAAATTTTGAGTTTGAATAAGAAGAGGGAATTGGGGTGTTCACGCGCGTGTTAGATCATGTCCAAGCGCGCATGCGTGGTCTATCGCGGCCCCTGTTTAGGGTACGTCTGCCAAAAAGTATGAGCAAAAGACATAGAAACCTTATGGTTTTCGCGACATTTTTGGTAGGGAATGGGACATTGAAACTGCTTATTATTATAAGTAATGACAAATTGAATCCATGCAATTAATGTTATGTAAAAACGTATCTCACATTTCCAAAATATATCAAGTACAATAGCAAGCGATTCTTCCATTTCTATAAACATCAACTAGAACAAAAAAAAAAATAAACACCCTATTTATCAGAGTATGGGACCCCTAATTTATGGAAGACGTGTAACCCAGTAATTGCCAAGTTGTTTATTTCTGTCCAAATGAGAAACAGCACGCAATAATTAGTTTGTAGCTGTTAATACGGTTAAACATCAGTTAAGTGATATCGCGTTGAGAAAGGCAAAACATCAAGAAACCCGGGATTTAACGGATTTACCTCATGCCGTCATATTCCAGAGCCGGAATTCCGGAAGTCGGTGACGTACAGGTCTAATTAACCAAATACAGGGTCATTCATGGTGAATAGCCTATTAAAAGATCGTGGAAACGAGTAAAGTTATTTCTATTAAAATTTGGTGGCAGACATAATTGACTTATTATATTGCCACGTTTGAATCACTTCCGGTTATACCGGAAGTATGGCGAACGTTGCTATTTCAAATAGAATACCTGTATATTTTAGCACTTTTGGATACCTTATTAAAACCTAAGTAAATTTTGTTAATAGTAATCTATAACTATCTCTTATCATTTTTAAGATATGAATTATAAAATTAATTTTTTAAGCAAAAACATATCGAGAAAAATATCAGTAACTTTGAAACTAGTAAAGCTAAACATCTGAATTTTTGATAACTTTTGACTTAAACATAGATATTTAGTTTTCATACAGTATAAACCCACTTTTCAGAAACAATACATAACAATGTTGGTTTTGTAAATGTTATAGTCAATGATGACAAAAATGAAAAATTTCTAATTTTACAGCAGTATATACTTTTTAAATGCTCATAACTCAAAAATTACTTAAGATAGAAGCATGTACGTACTGAGCAATTACATAAAGATACAAGGTGTCCCATTTAAAAAAAATGACTAATGCACATTTATCTAAATAGCCAGATTGGCATAATTTTAAAAAAACCCTGTATGAAAAACATAAAATTAAAGTTATGGAAACTAAAGATCCATGTTTTACTCAAAAGTAATCAACATTTCAAATGTTTAGCTTTAGTAGTTTGAAAGTTACTGAACTTTCTTGTCGGTATGTTTTTACATTATATTAACAAAAGTTACTTGAATGCCCGTGTGTATAAGATATGGTATTAGGCAAATAATGATCTAGCGATTATTTTTTCTAGAAGAACTTAAGATTCTAGAGGCTATTTTAAAATATTTCTGGAATTTTCATACAGAATCACCTAGACGTAGCCCCGGAAATGGATTTCTTTGAGACTTGCAAAATAGGTATTTCCAGCATAAGGGAGTTCCTATAATAATTGATTCTAAAATTTTTTCATCTAAAAACGTATTAATTTTGTGAACAAGTGGAAGTCTAACGAAGTCAAATCTGACGTATTGTATATTATTCAATTTTTAATTTCTTCAGAAAATTTTAGACATATTCCATGTACAATATCCTATACCTATCTTCAACTGTTTCGGAAATATTAAGTATTTTCAGATTTATTGCAAAAATTAACAACACACTCAAAAACTAATAAGTAATACTGTTTATTTCTTGATAATGTAAAAAACAAAAAAAAAATAAAGGTAGAAGATGTTAAAAATGATCGCCGCGAACGTCTTGGCAACATCCTAATCTTAAATAGAAATTTTTTCTAATGTTTCTGAACATCTCAGGCGTGACGGATCTAATCGCAAGCGTTATTTATCTTCTTAAGTCAGCTAAGTCGAGGGGTTTAGTTTTGTATACAATATTTTTGACATAACCCCGTAAGAAGAAGTCTTATGGCGTCAGATCAGGGGATCGTGCTGGCCATTCCATCGATCCACGACTCCCACCGATTTGGAAACACTCGGTTGGGGTACTGCCGGACATTGATTTGGTAATGGGGCAGTGCTCCATCTTACTGAAATCATATCATGTTGGCTGGAAGTTGTGGGTTTGCTGGATCAGGATATAAGTTTGTCAAAGTTGGCAAGACATTATTTTGGAGCAGTGCTAAATAATGATCGTCATTTAAATTGCCGTTAATGAAAAAGGGATCTATGATATATTTCCAACTATTTCTGCCCAAACATTAACCTTTTTAAGATATTGAGTATGTTCTTCTCTAATCCAGTGAAGATTTTCCCTAGACCAATAGCGGCAATTCTGACGATTAGCATGACCGTGAAGTGTAAAGGTGCGTTTATCAGAAAGCAAAACCTGTTCCGATTGGATCACATTGTTATCTAACATTGACACCACATTCACAAAAATACGTTCTCCTATCAAAATCGTCTTCCACGAGCTCATGAGTTGGTATAATTTTATAGGGATACATTTTATTTTCTTGTAATGTTCGAATAATCGATGAATGGCTAACATTGAACATTGCGGCTGTTTTTCGGCTAAAAGTACAAGTAAGATTTTCCTCAAACTCAAGCATAATATCTATATAATTTGGTATCATCACTTATTGCATTAGCAGCTACTTTTTTATCTGCTTGACATGTCCAAGCTGGCGAAACTACTATTTTACTAATTTTCCCTTAAGTGTTAGGCGGCAAATTTAGAAATGTTTCATACAATAAGCGAGCAACTTCCATTTGTGTGCGTGTTTTATCTCCATAACCAATCATCGGTAGAATTGTTATTTTGTGCATTTCTGTTAAATAAACCATTTCTCTGATATGCACGACTATAACACTGACAACTACTGTCATGCAGACAGACAACAATTTGCTAAGGTCAATAGTTTTAAACAAAAATAAACAAAACTATTCGTAGGTACCTTTTTTTTATTTCATATCAGTAAAAAGAAACGCTGAAATGCAATAAATCTGAAAACACTTAATATTTCCGTTCAGTTGAAGATAGATATAGGATATTGTACAAGAAATATGTCTAAAATTTTCTGAAGAATCCAAAAATGGAGTTGCATTTTGCATTTAAAAGAAGAAATTTGGTATTGGCCACTGTTACATGACACACCCTGTATAAAAAAAAATTATTGAAAAAAATGCGCAACTAGAAAAACCAATCGACGTGTCCGAGCGTTTTTTCGGATACGCCTCCATGCATTTATTATCGTATTTATTCCATTTGGCTGATACACACTTGGACAATTAATTGTTGCCAGCATTCTATATTTTTGCGCCCACCTTTCTTGGTACGTTTATTGACGTTCCAAAATTGGTAAGGTTAAACTAATAATTTGGAGTGAATTAGTGAAATTTTGCATTCAAATCAAATGAACATTGTTTATTTAATGGCATACTTGTATGTTGTATTTGGCAAATAGCATTAGTTTGTCATGTTCGTGTTTAAGTGAAAAGAGGAAGAGACTAGGGGAGAGAGAAAGAGGTTAACACATACGAAACAGTTTGTTTATGTTTGCGAACGGTATTGTCGCTTGGATAACCGTCTGTTTATTCTCTAGCTTATTTCATAATACTACACCTGACGATTTCGATTTTGCCAAAACGATACATGTGGTTTTTTGCATTATAGGCAAATTTCCTGTAAACGTAGCAAAACCTGTTTCCTGTTTTTGTCTTATTAGGATATTTAATTATTTATAAAATAATTGACATAAAAAATCATATTTTTTATACTTAAACATACCTGAATGCACAAGAACTCATCTATCTAGTGATAACAACACGGGAAACCCAAAGCAGGTTTAATTTCATACGAATTTCTATAACAAGATTTGAGGCGCCCGATGTCAAAACATAAGCAAATGCTAATTTCCACTTTTGTCGTAAAAAGTTTGGTAAATAATAGTTCTTGAGATTTTTTTAGTTGCACTACGTATAACTAGTTATAAGCTATAGGAAATACGTCATATGCAAGAACTGTCTCAAACAAATAAGCTTTTTCCCAAATACGTTGAAACCTCAGCAATTTCTTTTAGAATAATTTTTTTTCTTTTCAAATTTTTTTAACATTACACGTGTAGGTATATTTTTAAAATAAATTCGGAATCTACATAAATGTAAAATTTGCTTCTTCCAATGTAAAGAACAATTATTTATACTTGCAGTTAAATCATATTTCAATAATAAAATATAATATCCCACCTCTACCCATAAATATTAACTATATACCTCCAACGCCGCCATGTTATTTCAATTGCAACCAAAACAAAACAAAAACGAATTTAAAATTAATCTAACTTATTTGCAAATTTAAACATCCCAACAAAATTAAAAAAAAATCTAGTGCATGTTCATCTCGTGCAAAAGCATCTTTGCGCGAAAGCTGTGGGCGGTAGGAGGAGTAGGAGGAGCTGCTCTGATGCAAAGACGGATCGTCCTCCTTGGAGGCGGCTGCACTACCCCTCCCCCTCCTCAATGCGCCGTCGCCCCTCACCTTCCCCACGTTAAAAATATTAAACTCTCAAATACAGTGTTGCCATCGTACCCCACCTTTATGTTTTTAGTTTATTTTAATATATGCACTTTATAATAATGATAATCAACCTGTTTTATTACTTCTAAGCACTAAGTGACATTTTTTGTTGAAACTAAAGGTAAAGTTTTTTTAAATTATTTATATTTAAAATTATTTTCTATATATAGGAACTTAACTAATATCAGTTAAAACATTTTAGATGCCTTTGGTTTAGTCAATCGTTATTTTTCTAATATTTTCTTAATTTTCTATTTATTTATGCTTAGGTCTTTGTTTATGCTGATAAATTTCCTGTTGCCACATTATTTGTTAAAAACAAAACATTTAGAAAAAAATATTTAAAGCCTTATTTGTTTGTGCAAAAATAATCTTATAAGAAAAGGGGAAGGCAACAGCGCTCAAGAGATGCCAAAGGAGCAACAGCAACAGCATTAGAGCGCAAGGAGTAAATAAGAAAAGAAGTGCATGCTTGCATGTTGCCAAAGTTACCTGGATGGGCCTCCAGCGTGGCTCCAGCATGCCAGCTCGCGTGGCAAAGTACAGGAAAATCGGAGGCACGTGGTTGACGTGACCAACGGCAACGTGGTGCGGACAGAGAAACACGGCCGCGAACACGCGCCGGCTGATGTCAGACTGTGGACAACCGCCGCCAAAACGGTGGGCCATCACCAAAAGGCTGCGGCGCACTTAACTTGACGCCGATGTACAACATGTGCCGATCAACAATTCTTACAGTTAACAACAATAATTGAACTGCTAGAAATATTTTCTCTGGAAAAATTCAGTTTCGCAGGCAAATTCATAAAATTCCTTTGAGCAAAAAATACAATTAAATCCTTATTTCATGCCATTAATGTACTGCAGGGATATGTTACAGTGGTTGTTAAATATCCATGTTTGTATAAGATTTAATAGCAAGCAATAGTTGTAGAACGCTTTCTTACTTGATGGCATATCCACTTCTAAGATTCTCTTCGACAATAAGACATTAAATAATTTATACACCGCCGCAATCATCACAATAAGTACCTGCATGACCCTCATTTCTTGATTAAAAAGTAAGGGTTCTATTAGCAATTTTTTGGAACATTTATTTTTTCAACTATATCCACTTCTAGCATTGTATTCCACAATGAGTAATTGTATGATCCACACGATGTCGTAATGACCACAATAAATACACATATGGCCCACACTTCTTTATTAAAAATAATTAACAAAGTTTTCTATTAGCAATTTATTGGATATTTTTTTAACGCTACATCTACTTCTAATGTAGTAATGTCCACAATAAGTACGACATTGACCCACACTTACTTGTAAAAAGTTATTAGCAAAGGTTTTTTTCAGCAATTTATTGAAATATTAATTTTTTAAAATTACATCCACTCCTAGCATTCTCTTGAGAAATTGTATGATTCACACGATGTCGTAATGACCATAATAAGTACACATATTATCCACACTTACTTATAAAAGTAATTAAGAAAGTTTTCCATTAGCAATTTATTGGAATTAAAAAAAAATATATCCTTAACATTGTTTTTCACAATGAGAAATTGTATGATTCACACGATGTCGTAATGACCACAACAAGGACAGTATATGACCCACACTTCTTTATAAAAAGTAATAAACAAAGTTTTCTATTGGCAATTTATTGCAATATTTTTTTAAAGCTACATACACTTCTAACATTGCCTTCCACAGTAAGTAATTGTATGATATACACGATATAGTAATGACCACAATAAGTACAACACATGATCCACACTTACTTATAAAAAGTTATTAGCAAAGGTTTATTTTAGCAATTCATTATAATATTAATTTCTTTAAATTACATCCACTTCTAGTATTCTCTTTCACAATGACTATTTGTATGATCCACACAATATCGTAATTACCACAACAAATACACATATGACCCACACTTCTTTATAAAAAAGTAATTAACAAAGTTTTCTATTAGCAATTTATTGCAATATTTTTTTAAAGCTATATATAACATTGCCTTCCACATTAGGTAATGGTATGATATACACGATATAGTAATGATCACAATAAGTACGATACATGACCCACACTTACTTATAAAAAGTTATTAGTAAAGGTTTATTTTAGCAATTCATTGTAATATTAATTTTTTTAAGTTACATCCTCTCCTAGTATTCTCTTCCACCATGAGTATTTGTATGATTAACATTATGTCGTAATGACCACAATAAATACACATATGACCCACACTTCTTTATAAAAAGTAATTAACAAAGTTGTCTATTACCAATTTATTGCAATATTTTTTTTAAAGCTACATACACTTCTAACATTGCCTTCCACAGTAAGTAATTGTACGATATACACGATATAGTAATGACCACAATAAGTACGACACATGACCCACAATTCCTTAATAAAAAGTAATTAGCTAAGGTTTATTTTGGCAATTCATTGTAATATTAATTTTTTTTAAATTACATCCACTCCTAGTATTCTCTTCCACAATAAGTATTTGTATGATTGACACGATGTCGTAATGACCACAACAAATACACATATGACCCACACTTCTTTATAAAAAGTAATTAACAATGTTTTCTATTAGAAATTTATTGCAATATTTTTGAAAGCTACATACACTTCTAACATTGCCTTCCACAGTAAGTAATTGTATGATATACACGATATAGTAATGACCACAATAAGTACGACACATGACCCACACTTGCTTATAAAAAGGTATTAGCAAAGGTTTATTTTAGCAATTCATTGTAATATTATTTTTTTTAAATTACATCCACTCAACAAAAAAATGAAAATAACCATACAAGTGACTTAATTAAAAATATCTTAGCGTTATTAAAATTTGCGTAGTGCATCTTTTTAGACCGCTCCAAAAATTGACTTCCATCGTTTTCGCAAATTCAATGTTTACTCTCCTTAGCGCTTATCGCTGGACCGGGTAAGTCCTGGTAACAGATTAACCGTACGTATGCTTCTGGCTGATAGCAAACAAGTGTATCGATCTACCCAAAGCGAGTAAACAACTGGATTTGGGCAAGACTTATGGCGTTTTGTAATTACATGCACTTATCTGAGCTTTTTTCCATTCAATAAAAAAAATTAAAAGTGTTTACCTGCTATAAATTAAAATTATATATATATTTGTTTAATTCTTGTCTGTTGATCATATTGAACATTAGTAAACTGATTTTATTTTCAAATACAAAGTTGCTTTTACAATCTTTGTAGGTATGACTAGCATTATCTTATTACTTCTTAATGATGATATGTGCTGCTTCATGTATATAAATACTTCTTTTTGTTTTATTTGTAAAAATTTTGAAAAAGGCGAACCTGAATAACTCACAAGCGCTAGGTGCTTTATTTTTATTGCCGGCATATCAGAATCGAATGGGTTTTTACCACCTACTATTACATGTAGCAGCATAATATTTTATATCTACTTAACTTACCATGATTAAGTGTAAATACTTCACCCCGTCTACTCCATGTTAAACCAATTCAGTTACATATTAATTTTTTTTAATCGTTATGTCACAATATTAGCTTCATTATTTGCTTCCTATTTTCATAATTTAATAGCATTTTATATATTTATTAATTTTGCTTTAGTTAAAAACATTTATTATTTTACTGGATTAAAGAACTAGAATACACCATCACTGGGACTAAATTGCTTACTGATAGCCGCCTTTTCGGTGTCATTTCAATCTTTCAAAATCATAAGCTTTCTGTATATATTTCTCATCAAAACAACATCATTATCTCCTAACCAATAAGGATTTTCAAATCTTCCCCCAGTTTCCTTAGATCTTGCGCTGTTTTTCTGGAAAAATGAAAAATAACACTTCCCTGGACAAAAGATCGAAAAAGTGATTGATTAGTTTATGTTTATTATTTGTTTGTTGCTTGTAAACACCACCCCTTTTCGTTTTGATTGGCCTAAATCCCTCGATAACAATATGAAAAATGAAAACGTCCATTAAATATGAAACAGCAATATTTACCGCGAAAGAAATTTTTATAAACAGGTAGGTATATCAGTGAAAATCTTTTCATCAATACTAAAATTGTATTTTTTTATTACTTACATACAGGGAGTAGTTTTTGACGACACTTATTCAAAAATTCCGTCATCATCAAACTCTGCAGCTACTATAGCACTTTTATTCCTACAATAATTGTTATTAGATAAAGTACTCATAATATCAAGCAGTAGAAATAAACGTTCTTCTTTTCTAAAATATTTAGAAAAAAACCATCTTCACAGTAGCCCCTTTTTTAGGCTGTAGCTGCGTAGTAAGTGAATGACACAATTTTATATGAAGTTTATTTTTAATCAATTTACTTAATTCCAAATTATTGACCATATCTTTTAGGACATCCTGTATAATATAACCGTTTACTTTAATTCTGTTATAATCGTAATAATAAAACCCCTTTTTAACAACACAGTAGACATTTTAACTTTATTTTTTCGTAAAAACGTTCGTTGGATTGTACATACTCAATAAATGATGAATAATTTATTCCTCTTTAAATTAAAAGATAAATTAACCCTAAAAATCGATGGTCTATATTTTTCCCACTGTCCTATATATGTGCAACGTCAGAGTTTTGCTGCACTTCCTTAGGGGTGAAAAACTTCTATATTAAATGAGGGAACAGATGGCCATTTTCTTATAAAAGGGGAGAAATGCGTGGCCTTGAAAATGCATTGGGTTTTTGTATGTGAAAATTTCTACATTTCGTTCGTATCATCAAAATTCAGGTGTTAATTTTCCAGTTTTAAACAGTCACTTTATTTTTTTCCGTCGTTCTTTATTATTTATTAAATAAATTACAAGCTTTTAATTTACATTTCAGGTAGAGTTCATAAAATTCCCGAACTTTAGAATATTAGGTGTATAACATATCCTTTTATTGACAAATATCAGATTATTCTGTTATTTAGTTATTCCCCTGCGACAGTAAGTCATTAAACACAATTTCCAATTAATTATTTGTTGTTTTGTGTTGTTTATTCTGTTCCCTGCCTTATTTATTTGATTAGCGTTAAGTGCTCAGAGAGCTCCTCCAATGTATTTGCAAAACTCTAGTAAGATATTAGGTATACGTCCAACGCCAAAGACACAAATGTAAAGTAACGGTTATGTCTAGTATTTTTAAATGGAAAGAAATAATACACTTTAAGTCTTCCCCCACGGGTATACAGGGTGTTTGGGGAGGAAAGGGCAATATTTTGGGAATGTGTTCAGAGGGTGAAAATAAGAGAAATAGACCCATATTATGTTTTAGTTCGATTCTCAACCATTTCTGAAATAATACGTTCTAAAGTTTGTTAGTCGCTCGGGTAGCACGTTGGATGGAGAGGGGTTTGTTTTTTTTATAAAAGCTGCAGCATTGAAAATTAGATCGCAGAGTGCTTCTTTCGTTTCCACTGTTTCATATACTAGCGATTTCATCCATCCCCAAAGGCAGTAGTCAAGCGGGTTTAAGTCTGGTGACCTCGGTGGCCAAACTTGCGGACCACCTCTGTCAATCCAGCGATTAGGAAAACGATAATTCAAGAAATTTCGCACACGGAGACTAAAATGAGGTGGGGCTCCATCATGTTGGAAGTACATTCGTTGTCGAATATTTAACGGAACATCATCCAAAATGTGTATCAAATGGTCTTCCAAAAACCGTAAATATCCTTCTCCAGTAAGACGCCCATCCATTTTAAATTGATCAAACAACTGGTCGTTGAGCATTCCACACCAGACATTTATACTGAATCGATGTTGAAAGTTGTGAGTGAACTGAGCTTCATCGCTAAATAAAATGTATTTGTGCAGACTTCGATTTTGATGGATACATTCACAAAATTGTACCCTTGAAGCAGGATCACCATCTAGAAGATGTTGAACGGGTTAAACGTAAAAAGGTTTTAAACTGTTTTTTCTAAGTGACTCCCATACGGCTAGATGTGATGGTATATGAAGTCCATTTGCAACCCGTCCCGTACTTATACCTGAGTTTTCTGCGACAATATCCAGAACATTTTCTATATTTTCCACATCTAGACCCTGCACTCTTTCAGAAACAATTCTCACGCTTGGAAACATTCCAGTTTCCTTAGCACTTGCAAATACTTTTTGAAAAAATCTACCGTTACAGTAACCATACACGAATATCATGTCGGCATACTCCCTGTAACTGAATGTGTGGGGCATTGTAAGTATGAAAATCTTGGATCAATTCGATACGCTCAATATGAAGCTAACTGACAACTACTATGCATGTCAAAACTATCAATCAAAATGTATCGGACATTTAAAACTAAAGCCTCCTTCATTATTTCAATATAAAAAAAATTCAGAACCGATTATTTCAGAAATGGTTGAGAATCGAACTAAAACATATGCGTTTATTTCTCTTATTTTCACCCTCTGAACACATTCTCAAAATATTGCCCTTTCCTTCCCAAACACCCTGTTTATAGCCGGTCAGGCCACTCTAGTGAAAATATAAATAAAACCTACTGAGAAGGAAACTGGTGCAACTGGATACATGCTTCTACAATGAGTGTAGGTATCCTAGAAGGCCTAAAACCTACATGTTTCTATCCGTACCAACTCCACTTCTACTTCATCGAGGAAGACCATACTATATACCAATGGACAGTGGAGGAACACCTAAAGTATCTCATTTCTTTCCTTTCAAATGTACACTCCACTTAAAGTATGGACTATTTCTTATAGTTTTTTAGTTATTTTAACGTACATACAAGTATGTAGATCAACCTATATAATCCTACAATTAAATCGCTAAAAAGGAAAATATTTTTTTCATGAAACATAACTGATCATTGATGTAGTAACGATAACATACATTTATTTTATTTTACGGTTCAAGTTATTTTAACATTGTGAATGAGCCATCCTGTATAATCATTTCGATAAACATAAAAAGCCCAGACCAACACCCTGAACTGTATCTTTGTCACGTCTGTTGTCATCTGCATGGCTCTTGGCCATGCTGGTTTCAAAAGACCAAAATGTGTCATTACCAGTTCTTTGCCAGTTTCTGACATCTCATTTTGGTGATTATTCCTTTGATATTTGTCGCAGCCCACGAAATATCTTTAGACTAAAAAGTGTATTAAAATGTCTACAATATATACATAATGTGCTTTGCTTTATTCGTACAAAACAACGACGACAGTACACCAAATTTTTGGGCGTATTACAATCGGTAAGAAAAGAAAAATAGATATATATAATATAGATATATTTTTTTAATTGTATTATTAATACCGTGCAAGCCAAAATTATTTGCATCAAAGAGGTATTGGATTAAAAAACGTAGGGCTTGGTTTAGATCACAATGATATGGGGACGATATATCTAACCAAATCTAGGTTAAAATTTTGTCAAATTCATATTATGATATGATATGCCAAACTAATGAGTAATAAAATAAGTAGACAAATTCAAATTTATTTTTGTTGTTTACAAAATTAACAAAGTAAGAATATACCGAAAGAAAAAGAAAAATAATTACATAAATTGCTGAAATTGGCCACCGCCATGCTCCAAGCATAAATTCACACGTCTCTTCATATTTTATAGTGTTGACCAGCATCTCTGGAGAAATGTTACCACATTCTTAGATAATCCTTTCTTGTAATTGTTCCAAATTTGCAACTGGTGTTTTAAAAATAGTGTTTTTTAAATGAGGAAAAACGAAGTAATCCATAACCTTTAAACAAGGTGATCTAGGTTGGAATTCAATGTCTGATCGAAAACTGATCAATCTGTCGTCGAAAAAATTGCGTAAGTAGTTAATAGTTTCAGCGGCTGTATGGGCGGTTGGACCATCCTATTGAAAATATCCAAAACGTAGTTCGTCGTCTAATAATTGCTCCACAAATGAATTCAAAATATTGTCTCTATACCGCTGTGCTGTAACTGTGTCATGGAAAAAAATAGGACCAACAATTATTCTTCTTCGGGAAACAGCTAACCAGACACCAATTTTTTGAGGGTGCAATGTGGACTCTACTACAAAAAAGGGGGATTTTCACTACTCCATATGCGTGTATTCTAAAAATTCACATAACCGGAGAGGTGGAACCAGGCTTCATCCGAAAAAAATGTCAGGTCTAATAAATCATTTCTTTCCAATAAATTTTGGGTAAACCATTGAGAGTAATTCCTGCGTCTTTCAAAATCTGCGGCTTGTATTTCTTGGAAAACTTGCACTTACTAAGGAAATAAATTTAGCTGCTTCTTAAGAATAGACCTGCATGTTCCATAAGATATTCCCACTTCTTGGGACAGGCGTCTTATACAATTTGTTGGCGTATTTTGCATTATTTCACGAACGTTCGCAACAAGTTCTTCTCTTCTTACAGATGGTCTTTCTGCTCCTTTTTTGTGTTGTATAGAACCTGTTTCCCTAAACACAGTCACGGTTCTTTTCAGGCAATGATAAAAATCCCCAGCAATAAAAGCAACGTTAGGAAAATGTTCGTGAAAATCGTCCACGCACAAACCCGGATTGTATTGCCACTCACCATTTACTCTAACCCCGTTTCGAAAATACGCTTCAACCATGAATGTTTTGTGCTGTTCCGTAAAGCCCATTGTGTGAATTGTTCAAGAAATTGGAAAAATTAGCGATGAATCAAATTACTTGTAACGACTGTCAAAGATGACGGAATAACTGATTGATTGTTATTTCAGGTAGTTACTGACTAAGCTCTACGGCTAAGCATTACGTCCTTAGATGCAAGGCCCTCTTTGATGCAAATAATTTTTGCTCGCACGGTACAAGCTTTTATAAAACGCAAAGTACAATTTTGTATTTAAAATCGCTCAAAAACTAATATTGTCGCTTTATAAAACTGTCTAGCGACAAAGAAATAAAAAGGTATGAACTCTGTTCGCTGTTAAATTAATAAGCAGAGCTTCGGCCAAAGTTTGCCAACGCTATAACGATGCCAAAGCAAAAAACTGAAGCTTATTAAAAAACCAATCGAATGTCGACACAGCGATTGTCCGGTATTGGAAACGTGTTAATATATAAAACTATTTTAAGAATTTTCAGGTGTGGGTTCGTTAGGCCCCTTGTTTGATATTTCTCTAAAATATACAGTGTGATGCCTTTACCATTTTTAAAGTCATCACAGCGTTTACATAATAATAATAATAATAATAATATACCCGATCAATCCCGTATAATATTATCTACTTCCTTGTTTGAATGATTATGAATTGTGTAATGATTAAAAAAGAAAAGTTCGAAAAATTGTTTTTTAACACTTTTATTACAGGTCTGTAGTTGGGAAACGACATCACGGATTTTAAAGCGGTTTATAGAGTATGAAAGATTGTTTCTTGTAGATTTATAGTGTAGTGGGTCTATGACGTAAACAACGCCCTACAATATTATGCAGTGTGACCAGTAAAGCCCGCATCATATGGGATTTTTTTTATTAATAACTTTATTCGAAATTTGACTTTGGCATCAAGTTCTGCTTCGATCGAGATGAAAATTAAGCAAAAAAATAGTAGTCACGTGATTAGCATTATCTGTCAAATTTTAATTTTTTCCAAAAAATAATTCAAAAGTGGGGTTATTTCTAAAAATATGGAAAACATTTCCAACAACATCAGCATAAAATAGATTTCTGTCTCCTGATGATGAACGTTTCTACGTTCGAAACATGTAGAGACCTTTCTAACTAGAATTTTATTCTATTAAATTTTGTGGAGGAAGACTTTGTGTTTTTCTTTCCTTTTCATTCTTTCTTATTAGAAAAAGTTTTGTTAAATGCAGTTTCTAGCCCACATGCAAAGTTTCAGCTGCATAAGATAATTTTGATTTTTTACCCATCACTAAAATTTCGTTTCCACTTAATGAACACTTTACTGATAACAGTGTTCTTTTTTGTCTTAATATTAAGGTGTATTACTTTCAGACACAAACTAAGTTTTCAAAAATACTTATTTTATGAAGTTACCTTATACAGGGTCAAAAACAAATAAACTTTGCTAGCTCAATTTTGATTTTGTAGAAAAACACGCATTTAATATGGATCTACTTTAAAGAAAATGTATCTGAAATAAAGCATTGTCAAAACTAAGAAGTTTTATGTAGGTTGCGTTGAGTCTTATTTTGCAAAAGTGGTGCAATTTACAAAATATGGGTAAAAAAATCAAAATTATCCTATGCAGCTGAAATTTTGCATGTGGGCTAGAAACTGCATTTAAAAAAAGTTTTTCTCATACATTTTTTTTATATTTTTAGAAATAACCCCACTGTTGAATTATTTTTTGGAAAAAATTAAAATTTGACTGATAATGTTTGACGTGACTACTATTTTTTTGCTTATTTTCACCTCGATCGAAGCAAAACTTGATGCCAAAGTAAAATTTCGAATAAAGCTATTAATAAAAAAAAATCCCGTATGATGCGGACTTTACTGGTCACACTGAACAGGGTGAGGAAGATAGTCGTGCAAAAAATTAAAAATTTTGATAGTAGCGTTTTTTTATGTTACATTTTAACGTCGTTTAATAACCCAAGTCTAAGCTAAACTTTGAATTTAAGACACTCGGTATAAGGTTAAAGGTATTTTATTTAAAATTATTTGCTAAAAAACAATTACAGCTTTCACTTAGAAGAAAAATTTGATATGAAAACACCCTTAGTTTGCTTAGGTGTCTACGTTTTAATTTATGTATTAAAAACAGGTGCTTGTCAAAAAAATAGAAAAATTCTAGTAGGACTACACCCGGTAAATATTTTAAGGTAATTTTTTTTTAAAGAAATAAACCAAATGAGTGCTTATATAGAAAACAAACTGCTTAAACAGTTATCATGTCAGTTGTATCAAAAAAAGCTGTTTTTTTTTTAATAGGATAATTCTTCTCTACGGCATAAAACACACAAAAACCGATATTTTCCTCGAGATATTGACCAGATTGACATTTTCACCATTCCATAAAGGGGTGGTGTGCTTGAGTTCATTGGTACACTAAGAAAAATTATCTAATACAAGCTGCTAAGAGATAGTTTGCATTGATAGCTTATTTTTTAATAATCCATATTAAATAAATTGCTAGTGTATCAAACCCGCTTTAGTGTTATATCAATTCCGGATTTGCTAGAACAGTGTTTTTATTGGTAGTAATAGTTTCATTAGCAGCACAGTCTTGTTCAATAATGAACTACTTTAAATACAGCAATTTTGTTAAGAAATAATTTGTATATTATTCTCAATGCGACGCATTTTGTTCTCAGTAAAGCGCTTTTTCTACAATTAAGAAAGCAGAATAGCGTCCCTAAAAACGAATTGTATCCGTTAGAACCTATAATTCACAAGATGTTGATGGGCGTTCGCAGCGATCGGCAATAGCCGCGGGCCATCGTATTAGTTTTAACGTATTTGTTGCGCAGGTCACATCGTTGTTCGGGGTCTTCTAGCTGTCCTGTCTGAATTTGAATTTTATTGATCGTACCAATACCAGTTTCAATTAATTTATTTTTACTTTGTATTTAAGTTTTCTTAAACTTTGCATGTCAGCTAAAGCAATAGAAGATTCTTATTTCGCACAACCCATCATTAGTATTGGACTTGACTTGACTATAAAACGGCGGTAAAATATACCATAAAAAAATAACAGCAAAATGTGACTTACTTACTTAAAATTTTACAATTTTTTCACGACTTAACTACACTGTTAATCTACAAATAACAATCTTTCATACTCATGCAATGCAAATCGCATTATAATAATAATCGCTGATATCGTTTCCGAACTACATGGCCTGTAGTAAAGGCGTTAAAAAGCATTTTTCGAACTTTGTGATGAGCAGTTTAGTAGTTGAAATAAAATCTTTGTCGGTAAACACAATTTATACAGAAATGTTATACTTTAATCAACATTTTTTTCGGGAAGATATGTGTAAAATCAATTTTTAATGTGTGGTAGTATACAGCATCCATTTTACATCATTCAGAACAAACAGTCGATGCAAACAAACGCTGGAAATTACAAAAACAAATTAATTCAAAGGAAAGAAGCATCCTTTGTGTGTTTAGGCTGGTTAAAATTCAAAATGGATTAACGGCAATTTTTAATGTGCAAATAAATCTTGTGGAGTATGAGTTTTCTTTTTGACCGGACGCTTACGCAGGGTGAAGGGGGTTTAAATAGGCATGGGGTATGGGGCAAATGCGGGATGCGTGTATATACGAGATAACTGTCCCTACTTTATCTTCAGTCCCTACAACAAGCTTGACCGACTATTTTATATACATACCAAATGAATTTATATACGGTGTACCAAACTTAAATGGTTAACGTTAATTTTATACTTGAAGAAATAATCCAACTTAAAGGAATAGTTCATGCTTTAGTGGATTAAGAAGTAGTTGAAAAGATGGTAAAATTTCTACATGTTTCGAATGTACCGTGCGAGCAAAAATTATTTGCATCAAAGAGGGCTTGGTTTAAAAAACGCGGGGCTTGGTTTAGATCACAATGATATATCTAACCGAATCTAGATTAAAATTTTGTCAAATTCATATTATGACATGATATGCCAAACTAATGAGTAATAAAATAAGTAGACAAATACAAGTTTATTTTTGTTGTTTACAAAATTAACAATGTAAGAATATACAGAAAGAAAAAGAAAAATAATTACATAAATTGCTGAAATTAGCTCCAAGTATAAATTCACACGTCTCCTCATATTTTCGAAAGTGTTGACCAGCATCTCTGGAGAAATGTTACCACATTCTTGGATAATCCTTTCTAGTAATTGTTCTAAATTTGCAACTGGTGTTTTAAAAATAGTGTTCTTTAAATGAGGAAAAACGAACTAATCCATAACCGTTAAAAAAGGTGATCTAGGTGGGAATTCAATGTCTGATCGAAAACTGATCAATCTGTCATCGAAAAAATTGCGTAAGCAGTTAATAGTTTCGGCGGCTGTATGGACGTAGTTCGTCGGCAAGTAATTGCTCCATAAATAGATTTAAAATATTGTCTCTATACCGCTGTGCTGGAACTGTGTCATGAAAAAAAATAGGACCAACAATTATTCTTCGGGAAACAGCTAACCAGACACCAATTTTTTGATTGTGCAATGTGGACTCTACAAAAAAATGGGGATTTTTACTACTCCACATGCGTGTATTCTGAAAATTCAGATGACCGGAGAGGTGGAACCAGGCTTCATCCGAAAAAAATGTCAGGTATAATAAATCATTTCTTTCCAATAAATTTTGGGTAAACCATTGAGAGTAATTCCTGCGTCTTTCAAAATCTGCGGCTTGTATTTTTTGGAATACTTACACTTTAAAAGGAAATAAATTTAGCTGCTTCTTAAGAATTGTCCTGCATGTTCCATAAGATCTTCCCACTTCTTGGGACAGGCGTCTTATACAATTTGTTGGCGTATTTTGCATTATTTCACGAACGTTTGCAACAAGTTCTTTTGTTCTTACAGATGGTCTTCCTGCTCGTTTTTTGTGTTGTATAGAACGTGTTTCCCTAAACACAGCTACGGTTCATTTCAGGCAATGATAAAAATCCCCAGCAATAAAAGCAACGTTAGGAAATTGTTCGTGAAAATCGTCCATGCACAAACCCGGATTGTATTGCCACTCACAATTTACTCTAACCCCGTTTCGAAAATACGCTTCAACCATGAATGTTTTGTGCTGTTCCGTAAAGCCCATTGTGTGAATTGTTCAAGAAATTGGAAAAATTAGCGATGAATCAAATTACTTGTAACGACTGTCAAAGATGACGGAATAACTGATTGATTGTTAATTCAGGTAGTTACTGACACCCAACAGGTATTAAGCTCTACGGCTAAGCATTACGTCCCTAGATGCAAGGCCCTCTTTGATGCAAATAATTTTTGCTCGCACGGTATAAACACTCACCAAAAACGATCAGTAACGTGGATCAGCAAAGAAGAATTGAAAATAAACTAAACTATGTTTAAATTTTCGACTGCGTTATGTTTACTTAAAAGATGGATTTAAAACGACCTTAAGCCGGGTACTCACTACACGGGACTTGACAAGTACTTGCGAAGTACTTGGCAAGTAGCGAGTAGTATGTACGACGACTCGCACTGACTTGGACAAGAACTTGCACTTTCCATCGGTTGTCGGAAAACGGGTCCAAGTCAAAGGCAGCGAGTCGATTATTTTCTAGTTTGTTTTGTCTACGCTACACTACGCGGGCTTTACTTGACGAGTAGCTACAAGTTTCTGTATTTGTTAGCGGCCGATTTGTGTGTCTAAATCTTGAAGTGGCGTGGAAAAATGAAGTTACATTGAAGTTTCTTGATATTTATCAGAAGGAACCTATCATTTGGGACCCATCACATAAGCAGCATAAAAGTAGAAATGATGTATAAGATGCCTGGAAACGAATTCAAACCGAGTTTTTCACAGAATGTGACTTGGAATGTAGCATCGAGGATTTAAATTTCTATTTCTGAAAATAAAACTTAATGTCACAAAGGCAGCTAAAGATGTCGAATCAGAATTCTCGTCCATTTTCAAGTACTCGTCTTTATACTTGCACTTCCCGAAATAAAACTGAAACTTTCAAGTAGGCACGTAGTGTGTACCGGGTGAACAACTAAGAATGGTCGTCGGGTATATCTCGGAAACTACTAAACGTAGAAACTTGGGATAAAAAAAATTATGATTAAAGCGGTCATGAGAAAATTCTGGAAATAATTTTTAAGTTCCGCATTTTGCCGCAAGAGGACGTAATTGAAAAGTAAATTTTAAAATTTTACATAACTCCGAAAATTCCACATTAAGGTATATGTTTGATAACACCATTTTAAAGCTTGGATAATTATGCATCATTTTTGTCTTATTTTGTCATTGGGTACCGACTTTAACAAGAGTGGGGGAAGCTGTTCAAAGTGTAAACATTTAAATCGCTGTAACTTCTAAACGACTTATCCGATTTCAGCAAACTAAAGACTGTTTGGAAGAGAAATATATGCACTTTCACCAGTCGTATTTAGTTGTCCATAATAGTTCTCAATAAAATTGCTAGAGGGCGCAATTTGTAATAATAATAGTTTTTTTTGATTTTATCCCGAAAATTCAAATCATACGGTATAATTATGATACCATAATCGAAAAGAAGATGAAATTTTCTAGAAAAAATATTAAAACCGCAGCTCGATATCTTTGTTCGTTTCAGAGTTATTGCCAAAACATTAATTTTTAATACAAATTGCGCCCTCTAGCAATTTTATTTGAAATTCTCGTGTATCAATAGATACGACAATTATTGAAGGTACTTCCAAACAAGCTTAAATTTAGTAAAATAGGATAAGTCGTTTAGAAGTTACAGCGATTTTAATGTTTACACTTTCAATAGCTTCTCCCACTCGTATCAAGTGAAAGTGAAAACATTAAAATCGCTGTAACTTCTAAACGACTTATCCGATTTCACTCAATTTAAGCTTGTTTGGAAGAGAAAGGTAAATACCTTTAATTGTCTTATCCAATGGTACACAATAGTTTCAAATAAAATTGCTAGAGGGCGCAATTTGTATTAAAAATTAATGTTTTGGCAATAACTCTGAAACGAATAAAGATATCAAGCTGCGGTTTTAATATTTTTTCTAGAAAATTTCATCTTCTTTTCGATTATGTTATTATAATTATACCGTATGATTTGAATTTTCGGGATAAAATCAAAAAAACTATTATTATTATAAATTGCGCCCTCTAGCAATTTTATTGAGAACTATTATGGACAACTAAATATGACTGGTGAAAGTGCATATATTTCTCTTCCAAACAGTCTTTAGTTTGCTGAAATCGGATAAGTCGTTTAGAAGTTACAGCGATTTAAATGTTTACACTTTGAACAGCTTCCCCCACTCTTATTAAAGTCGGTACGCCAATGAGCATAAGACAAAAATGATGCATAATTATCCAAGCTTTAAAGTGGTGTTATCAAACATATACCTTAATGTGGAATTTTCGGAGTTATGTAAAATTATAAAATTTACTTTTCAATTACGCCCTCTTGCGGCAAAATGCGAAACTTAAAAATTATTTCCAGAATTTTCTCATGACCGCTTTAATCATATTTTTTTTTATCTCAAGTTTCTACGTTTAGTAGTTTCCGAGATATACCCGACGACCATTCTTAGTTGTTCACCCGGTACAATTTACTTGGACTCGGACAAGTGCATGCCAAGTATATTCCAAGTCGAGTACTTGGCAAGTCCCGCGTAGTGAGTAACCGCCTTAATGAATAAAAGTACGCCTCCTTAATAAATATTTAATAGCTTCAGGGGTGGTGTGTTAATAAAGATGGAAGACAATTAATTGACAAATCCATCGGTCTAAATTAAAAACGCCGTCCGGATTTGTCTTTAATCATAATTTAAAAAGTATATTTTGCACGTGGGAATTAAAAAGTTTCTCTTCTTTTTGACTTGGCGGGTCGCGCCGAGCCTCAGTTCTTATTAGATTCTAATTATTTTCGTATTATCTCCGTGAAACGGCAGAAGTCGTATTCATAATATTAATAAAATTTAATTTTGGAAATTTTAAATAAGGCAGACATTTCCTAATTGTAATTAAATATCTGAAATAGCGAAATGTCATCCTCGTTAATCGCTGACCCTTGTACCCAACAAGATCGGGATTTTATTCGACTAATACCATTGCTAAATTCACAAAATATCCGCTTTAATTGACACTTTATTACTTAAGTTTCGTTTTACCGCGTCAGCTGCTTTCCGCTGCAATTTACTTCTTTCTTTTGCAGATTATAACATGTTCAACTTTGCGATTTCAAATTACTATGCAATTCATCACTTTTCACCAGTTTTAATAAATTATTTTATAGCATTTATTATTTCGTTTCGTATTTACCATATCATTGTGCAGGAACTAAATTGCTGATATGATTCCTTTATATCCAGCTTCCCGACCTGCTGCTGCTATATAGTTAATTAGATCTTTCAAATTTATTTGAATTCGTCACTTCTTTGGTTTCCTTTCGTTAGGATTGCTATGAAAATCCTGAGACCTCCAATTTTTTTCTTGGTTTTGGGCCTTCATACCGTGCGAGCAAAAATTATTTGCATCAAAAAGGGCCTTGTATCTAAGGACATAATACTTAGCCGTAGAGCTTAATACCTGTTGGGTATCAGTAACTACCTGAATTAACAATCAATCAGTTATTCCGTCATCTTTGACAGCCGTTACAAGTAATTTGATTCATCGCTAATTTTTCCATTTTCTTGAACAATTCACACATTGGGCTTTACGGAACACCATAAAACATTCATGGTTGAAGCGTATTTTCGAAACGGGGTTAGAGTAAATTGTGAGTGGCAATACAATCCGGGTTTGTGCATGGACGATTTTCACGAACATTTTCCTAACGTTGCTTTCATTGCTGGGGATTTTGTGTGTGGCTGTGTTTAGTGAAACAGGTTCTATACAACACAAAAAAGGAGCAGGAAGACCATCTGTAAGAACAGAAGAACTTGTTGCAAACGTTCGTGAAATAATGCAAAATACGCCAACAAATTGTATAAGACGCATGTCCCAAGAAGTGGGAAGATCTTATGGAACATGCAGGACTATTCTTAAGAAGCAGCTAAATTTATTTCCTTATAAAGTGCAAGTATTCCAGGAAATACAAGCCGCAGATTTTGAAAGACGCAGGAATTACTCTCAATGGTTTAGCCAAAATTTATTGAAAAGAAAGGATTTATTAGACCTGACATTTTTTCTCGGATGAAGCCTGGTTCCACCTCTCCGGTTATGTGAATTTTCAGAATACACGCATGTGGAGTAGTGAAAATCCCCATTTTTTTGTAGGGTCCACATTGCACCCTCAAAAAATTGGTGCTGGTATTAGCTGTTTCCCGAAGAAGAATTCTTGGTCTTATTTTTTTTCATGACACAGTTACAGCACAGCGGTATAGAGACAATATTTTGAATCCATTTGTGGAGCAATTACTTGACGACGAACTACGTTTTGGATATTTTCAACAGGACGGTGCAACCGCCCATACAGCCGACGAAACTATTAACTACTTAGGCAATTTTTTCGACAACAGATTGATCAGTTTTCGATCAGACATTGAAATCCCACCTAGATCACCTTGTTTAACGGTTATGGATTACTTCGCTTTTCCTCATTTAAAGAACACTATTTTTAAAACACCAGTTGCAAATTTAGAACAATTACAAGAAAGGATTATCCAAGAATGTGGTAACATTTCTCCAGGGATGCTGGTCAACACTTTCGAAAATATGAAGATACGTGTGAATTTATGCTTGGAGCATGGCGGTGGCCAATTTCAGCAATTTATGTAATTATTTTCCTTTTTCTTTCTGTATATTCTTACTTTGTTAATTTTGTAAATAACAAAAATAAATTTGTATTTGTCTACTTATTTTATTACTCATTAGTTTGGCATATTATGTCATAATATGAATTTGACAAAATTTTAACCTAGATTTGGTTAGATATATCGTCCCCATATCATTGTGATCTAAACCAAGCCCTACGTGTTTTAATCCAAGCCCTCTTTGATGCAAATAATTTTTTCTCGCATGGTACAACGTAGTTCTTCCAATCGCTTTTAGTTATTATTGACAGAACCTTGCATCTTATTAAAAGGCTGTTCAGTCTCGCAATAGTCCTTCACTTGAAATCTGCCATTTATTTCATCTTGTCGTCTTCTCAGCTTCGTCGTACGATGACATGCGAGGACCCTTTTTCGTGGCAGAAGTCGGGCACAAAACACTTTATCTGTGCCCTTAATCACTCGATATGAGTGCCTGTTAAGGTTTTTCCCCCCAAACTTATTAACATCTTCGTTTTTTTATTATTTAAGGAAACAATTTACTATACTGCCGTGTTTGTTTTGTTGTAACATATCTTTATTGTTCGAACATAGTTTATCTCTAAGGTTATCTGATACTTAGGATACTTCCCAGACTATTCATGAGGTACTTGTAGTGACCCGTGGTAAGAATAAATGAGTTTTAATTAATGTAGAGCAGCCAGTTCCAGTAATCTTTATGGCTCTAAGGAATATATTAGCTTTTTTAAGCTTGAAAGTTTGATGCTGTTGTTGCTAGAGTTTATAAGATTTACAGGAATTCTTGCTGGCGAAGCGGACGAAAAACCAGTTAGTTTGCCTCAGGTATTGGGTAGCAAGAACGCGTTTGTTTTGCAATAGCTTGAAATTATTGTGTCTTGGTTTAGGGTGTATGTATTTTCGTATTGATTGATACTGTGATAAGTGAGCGAAATGTTGATGTGTTTCGGTTATGTTTTCAATAGTTTTTAGAGGTGAGGACAGGTGCTGGCCAAATTTGCATAAAAAGAGCTGGCATAAAGTAGTACTCCATTATAGCCAGGTTGGAATTGGGTGCGAGGGGATGTCCGCTGCGTAAAGACTGAAAAGGGGGGCTGCAAGTGAGGTACCCTGTTGAAGATCTGCGTGTAGCGTTACGGTAGCGGAGAGGCTATTTTCTAGTTTTACTTTGAGTGTTCTATTTGTTATGTAGAAATGAGTACCTCGGGATTGTTGTAAAAACAATAATGAGGTATAGTCAATCCTTGTTGGCTATTAACTTGTCTTACTCTGACGAACCTCAAGGTGTTGAAACATCTACACATCAACAAATAAAAATATTTGTAAATGTCGATTTTTGTATACCCTAGTTTCAGAAAATATTACTTCTGAACATCGCGTTGCGTAGCTTTCTATACTTAGAGATAAAAGCTAATTATTTGGATTTGTAACTTACCATCTTCTTAGTCAAATTAAATTTGAAATTTCTTAACGTTATTCCAAAAGGGAGTAACATAAGGCCGATTTGGCTAGAAAAGGGACAGGGCTCTTAATAAACACTATGTGATGGTACATTGACGTTCCCAATTATCCGGAGAGGGATAGATACGTAATGACAGAAATCTAAGCAACCATTAAACTAATTTTAGTTCTACAAGCGTAATCAAGATTTTGTAACAGGTGTGCAGGCATTTCCCGCCGATTTCCCGGACGATTCCCCATGTTTAATTTGTTTATATTGGGCTATAATTTTAATTACTTTTGATTAAGGCTTTATTCGTCTCTGTATTTTGCTTCCTTCGATTGCAACGAATAAATATTAATTATTCTATGTGGGAAAAGATTTGCAGTTTTATATTGTTTTATATAATATTAATTTTTCCTAGGGAACACATAAAAAAAAAGCTTTGCTTTTCATAGGTATTTTATTTCATAATTAATTTTATTTTTTTATATCCTGAGAATTTAACTTCGTTAAGTGAAGAAGAATTATAGGTGAAAGCGCGGAATTTACAAACGATATACCAGAAAGACTTGTCCATTTACTCCTAGTCGACTTTTAAGCTTGAGAAAGGGACTTGGAGATACTGTTTCAAAATTAAAAACAGTGTATGAACTTGCGGATCATTTATTAATAAGAAATCGGTGTGTTTCTTCAAATTTTTCAGATGTATCCAGTGCAGTGATGTTATTTCTAACTTTACCAGTTAGTGTGGCATCAGCGGAACGATCTTTTTCCAAAAAGTAAAAACCCATTTACATAACACCATGGGACAACAACGCCTTTCGAATTTATCCTTAATCAGTATCGAACACGAGTTTGTTAAAACATTAAATATCGACGAAATTTTAAACGATTTTGCAAAAAAAACTCTTGACGATCTGGTCGTTTTGTATAATACCTTGTAGAGTACTTAGTGACATAATGTTTCTACAGACTTGTTGAGTGTTCATGTATTTTACTATATTCTGTCTTTTGGATTCTATGAGGCTGGTTCACTGCTACCCACGTTACTACCATACCATACATGGTAAGCAACATTATAAGTGGTGTTTTAAAATTTTTGATTTTGCATCATGTTTGCTGGAATATTACGTATAATGTAATATTAATAACTACCTATGTTATGTCTACCAGTCTACCTAGGATTATAAAATAAATTCGAATTGTTTGCTGTTTTAATAGTTGGTACTTAACACATAATGTGGGTTTAAGCCTAATTAAATTATTACACGATTAACGAATTCAAAAATTCATAAACCTGAACCTAATAGTAATGAAAATAAGAATTATCATTTTCCATTCGTTATATATATTGCGGGGGGAGGGCAGTTTTTGTTACGTCAATGTTATTATAGTCAGGGCCGTTTCTGGCCTGTTGGCCGCCCTTGTGCGACATATGAACTGGCTGCCCTTTAAATCAAATCAGTTACTATTTTACAATTACCTACCTGAAATTATGGCGCAAAGCAATGGTCAGAAAAATAAATCTTTAATAGGTGCCTATTTTTAATATTTTTCTTTTATTCATACTTACCTACAGAGGGGCTCAGCAATTTGGCTTTCAATGGCGATAAGGGCCAAGCCACTAATCCTTTCTTGGGACATAATTGACCGCAAGTAATTTTTAATTAATTTTAACTTTGAAAAACTACGTTCGATAGATACAACAGTAACCGGCAAAGTAATAAAAATTCTCAGCGCAACACAAAGATTTGGAAATGATGAGATTAAATCTTTTTCAGCTATGAATTTTAGCGTATCTACAATTATTATTTTGTACGTTTTATTGGAAAAATTTCTCGGAACGACAAAATTTCCTGGTCGAGCTCTGAGCGATCAATATCTTTGTTTGTGGGACTTCCTTGCTATTGAAGCGCTATATCGAGATCTTTGCGGGATTTTAACAATTTCTCGTCATTTATGGCATTAGCTTCATAGAAGTTCGACAAAAACCCAAAAGTTTCATTACACTTATTAAGTGAAACGAATCTCTCCTTAATTGATTCTATCGCAATATCCAAAGAACAAGTAACCGGTGCCCATAAAGGGTTTCCTCCCTGGCAAAAAAAAAAATATCCAAAATCGAAAAATAAAAATTCACATTGAAACTCTGTTTGGCCTCGACGATGGGGTCATCTTTTAATTCGTAATCAAAATGTCTGGGTACTTTTTTTCGGCGTCGGAAAAGTTATTTGTAACAGCATTTGAAACCGGACATCGGCGGCAAATTTAAATAGGGTGCGTTCTTTTGCCCTGTGAGTATTTGTGCCCCCACCTACCCTACTACCAAGTTAATAAGACCTATAGTTAAATTCACATAAAGTTTTAATGCCAAATGTCAAGACTTGTCATTCTCTAGTTACTTTAGATTGCACCAACTTAATAAATTTCTTTTACAGCTGAGATTGTTCAGTGCTTTTTCTTTTTCTTTTCTGGAATTGTTCGGCCAACTCTTTTTATTTCTATCTCTTTTTAATCGTATGAAATAATACAAGATAGACATACTTTGTGTGCAGGACAATTATACTAATTAAATTTAGCCATTAGAAATTTATATTTGTATATTGAAGTATAATTTGTATTTGACAAGTATGACATAACTGAAATGATACGGCATTAAAAGTTTATGTGAATTCAACTATACCTACATAATTATTCAAATAATATCAATTAGTTTTAATTTTTTGAGTAAACCTAAGACAAAATGTAATTGACGTGGGTTGCAGGGCGGCCACCTCCGTTGAGAATTCTTTTTATTTTCCGATACTTATCTATCTAAAAAGAAATCTCTAATTAACACAAAGGGCGGCTGCCTCATTCTTGACAGCTACTGCATAATTTTTTTTTGAAAACTGAATTTACCATTCTTATTTGACCCTTCATATTTATGAAATCTCCTAGAATTTTTTTTTACGTCTAACATTTTTTTCTGGGAAACTGCAGGCGGCTTTCGCCGCCCTATAACTTTGGCCGCCCTTGTGCGGGGGCACTCCCAGCACACCACTCAGAAACGGCCCTGATTATAGTATATGTAGATGATAAAGCAACCTTCAAAAAAATACTATTGGCAAAAATAATTTATTTTAAATTGTTCTTAAGAACAAGAGTAGTGAAAAATCTTATGTTCGGGGTTTTCAAAACAATCTTCTAAAGGTGTTTTTAACGCTGACTAAGGAAACGGTTTTAAGGGCTATCGGAAGGAACACTTAGAGTGTTTATGCAGCGATAACCGATATCCATCGGTTAAGGATCTGTATTATGCACAACATGAAGATTAATAGCTACTTGATATAAATATATAGCATTTTATTCGGGAATCGCTTGATTTTCCTCAAGCACGGGCTTTAAGGATTTCGGGCAAGCTTCCTCTTAGTGAGCGCTCGTTAGAACTAGGGGAATAACGGGCAAAGCAATCAGTACTATCAAGGTAAAAAATAAAAATTAGTTTGGGTTGAAAAAAATTTATACTTATATCATATTTTAAATAAGTAAACAGTGTGTGCTATTTTAAAATAAACTTAAAATTAGTAAATAAACCAAATTAAATTAAATTTTAGTTTGGAGCTTCGTAGTAAGTAAACATCGGACAAAATTTTATATGAAGTACTTGGTTCATTAAAAAATAGGTATAATTTGTGGTTTACTTGGTACCTGCTTTACTCTAAGCGGACATGTTCCTATAAAAAGTAGTGTTGGGAAAAATCGACTTATTTTAATAATCGACTACCGAGAATTCGAGTGATTTAAAAAATCGAATGATAATCGATTTTTTTTCACTCAAATGCTAATATTAATTATTAATATTGGCGGTTCATCGTTCATGTTGACATATTTTTTTTAAATTTATTTATTTTACGTCGGCCTTTTTCCGCAACGAGGCCAATCACCGACGCCAGGGAATTTGTCACACACTATCTGGTAATTTTTGCCGAATCCCTCTTTGTCGAAGGTAGGGTTCTTTAACGTGCCAACATCCATGACACGGGGCCCACAGTTTAACGTCTCTTCCGAAAGACGGCGCCACCTCTTAAACCAAATTCCAAATTTAACAGCGACGTTGCCGGCACCGGGAATGGAACCCGGGCCTACGATCTGTGAGGCTGCTGCGCTGACCACCAGACCACAACGTCGACTTTCATGTTGATATACAGCATTTGTATTGGGAATAACTGACTCGGTGTTGTTATTCGATTGATTTTTTGCGAATTATTAAATGTGGCGGAGATATTTGTGGATTTTTTGGCATGGTTCCCAGATCTTACAACTTACAATTTAATTTAACTAACCACTTGACTACTTGACCTTGAGATGTCACGATTTATTGCATAACTCATGATATTTATGAATACTGAATACTCACCACTATAATAAATCCTATTATCTTACGCAGGCAACCCGTAATGCAGTATTTAATATGAATAATATCGCCAATAATAACCGAAAACCACTCGGTGTAGCCGCTCGCTACGAGATGGCTCTGGCCGCAGTGAATGATTGACAGGCGGGCAGCAACTTTGGAAACGCGTTGAAAAATAAAAACCATATGTTCGTCACTCATTTCGTCACTCGAGTTATTTCCGAAGATAATCGAATTATTCAAGTGATTGAAAAAATCGAGTTATCGGTTATTTTTCACTCGAGTGATCCCATCACTAATAAAAAGGATTAAACCTACTTTAAATTTATATGAAAAATAATAATTAAAGGAATTTTCTTATATATAAATTTAATATATAATATAAATATCCTTCGTATATAAACAGTTATTAGAATTCATTGACGCCAACAAAATTTTAGTTTCCGTTCAAACTGGTTTTCGAAAAGGGTACTCGACAGAGACAGCCATTTAATGTGTGATTGAGACGTGGAAGAGAACCATTGATCAAGGGGAAAATGTTATAGCTGTATTTTTGGATTTTAAGCGGGCATTCGAAACAATTGACAGGGCTAGATTATTGAGTAAATTGTATCAGTATGGTATTCGCGGAAACGTTTATAAATGGTTTAAAAATTGTTTAAGTAACAGGTCACAAAAAACAAAAATAACAAAAACATATTCAAATAAAAAAATAAATAATATAGGAGTTCCTCAAGGAAGTATACTAGGTCCAATATTATTTATTTTATACATCAACGATATGCCTTTAGTTTTAAAAATTTGTAAGTTACAAATGTTTGCTGATGACACCTTAAGTTACATTAATGTTTTAAATATTTTTGATGGTCTAAATACTCTAAATTCTGAGATAAATATATCATTAAATTGGTTAAAAGTAAATAAATTAAAATTAAATATTTCAAAAACTAAATGTACGGTTATGGGTAATAATTTAAATTGTCAAAATATAAATGTTGTAATTGATGGTGAAAAATTGAAATTAGTAAACAGTTTTAAATATTTAGGGATAATCATTGATTCAAAATTGAAATTTTTTAATTATTTTGAAAGTATTATATCGAATATTGCCTGAAAAGTAGGTTATTTTAAAAGAATCCGTTCTAGCTTAAGTTTGTTTTCTAAAAAACTGTATTTAATACTATAATATTACCACATTTTCTTTATTGTTCTTCCATTTTATATTGTGCTAGTGAGGAAATATTTCATAAATTACAAATTTTACAAAATAAGGCAATGCGGATTATTTTAAATTGTGACAAATATACAAAAATTAATTTTATATTAAAAAATTTAGATTGGTTGAATGTTAGAAATTAAATTTTTTATTTAGTATGTATTTTTATACATAAAATTAAAAATAATTTATTGCCTGAATAAATTATTTTTATGTGGATAGAGTGTCTAAAACATTCGCTTATAAATCTATTTTTTATAAAGGTTTGATAGAATATAATAATTTGAAAAATTCTATTAAATCTCCAAAATCATTAAAACTGCATGTTTAAAAAAACTTTAAAATTAAATTTAATTAAAAAACAAAATGATACGTAATATTTAATACAATGTGCAAAATGTTTAACTTTTCTGTCTGTTTTTGTTAAAAGAAGATTCCGTTTTAAAATTAAAAATAAACCTATAAAAATGTTGTTAAAAAAATGTATTAAAAAATATTTAATTGTAGCTTTTTGCTAAATAAAACATGTTACTACTACTACTACTACTACTACTACTACTACAAATTGTCTCACTCTTCTATATTCCATTAAAATCGCTGTGTAAGAATCGTTACAGAATCGCTACATTAAACTTAGAACGAAGGTAGGTAAAAGTCCCTAGGCAGGCGTAGGTACCTTTTAATTTTAATCTTAAAGAATTAATGGCGATCGCTGAAAATACTTCTGAAACAAATACCATGCAGACAAGAAAGTTGGAAAAATTCTTGCATACTAAAACTCTTATATTAATCACATTTAATTAAGTAACTATATGTATTGCCCAAGCCTCCCCTATACATAAGATTAATAGTAGGCTTTGTTTATCCTATGTAAATGCTATTAGCGCATTTACTCCGCTTAACTCTCTGTGCTCCAGCATTTATTTGTTACAAAACGCTGTTTTCAGTGATTTATCATGCATCTCTAATAGACTGGTTACTTTGTTTTAAACCTTGTTTTTACTATCTTCGCGAGAAAACACCGGGCAAAGGGCTTAAACCTAAGTTTAAAGCGACAAAACTCTCAAAATTTAGATAACGATATTGTTGGAAGCAAACATCAGCGTTTTACACCATGGCAAAATGTAATCTGCAAACGGAATCACATCAAACATCTAACGTTGATTTTTACAATCTATCACAAACCCAAATCATAATATACTAGTGTACGAAAGTAACTTTCTTTTGAATACTACTTATTACCCACTTTATTTTATTTCTAACTAGCGTGTACCCGGCCTGCGTTTCAGCCCGGCATTATACGACGTGAGATAATAAGGCGAACAAACCCGAACAAACCTCAAACTCAACCATTTGCCGGCCCGTCCACAATTCACATCCATGCATAAAACATAGTATGTCTTCGTCTATTCCGGCTTCGGTGTTTCGGATCGATCGTTGAACGGGCCGGGGACCGGTTAGGTTGGGTCGTTCGTTCTCCCTACTCTAATTTGTCAGTGTTTCTCTATAATATTATGCATGTATTATACATAAAAACCTTCCTCTTGAATCACTCTATCTATTAAAAAAAAACGCTTCAAAATCCGTTGCGTAGTTTTAAAGATTTAAGCACATATAGGGACAGGACGGGCGATAGCGACTTCGTTTTATACTATGTTAAGATTCATGTCTACAGGGTCTCACAATGACCATCCATTGGAATATTTCGGAAAGTAGTGCCATATGAATCCTGCGAATTTGAAAAGTGGGATTTTCAGTTACCTACGGTCACAACCACCTTGAAAGAAGCCGTGAAACAGAAACATCGACAACACTGCTTGAAGATCCATGTGTCACGTGACTTTTTTGAAGTTAGTCATGGTTTAGTATATAATTTACGCGTGAAGTAGATGTAGGTGTCCTATTAATTTGTATTTTTATCCGGTTTTCGATTGATATCTAATAGAAAATTTAAGTAACATGATTGCTAAGAACCTCTACAAAATACTAGTCAAAATTTGTGATGCTGGTTTGCTCTAATAGCATTAATAAAGTGAGAAATCGAACAGCCTGGCCGGACGGCGGTTTGTTTACGGGTCTTATAATGGCGGCAGAGTTTTATTTGTTTTAATTTAAAAGTTGTGTTTTTGTATGCTGGTTAGCTCTTTGGGATAAACTTTATTGTTTTGTGGCTACAGTTAATATATTAAATAGTTTAAAAATATCACTAGTAGAGATAGTTCGTAAGTAGGTAGGATTCCTCTAGATACCTCGATACTTAGGTAAGTACTATTTTTTTTCTTTTAGTTTGTTTATTTATCAACATGCCAAGCCCCTGCTGTGTTCCTGGGTGTAACACTAACTATAAAAGTGTTTTAAAAGCAGGTGAAGAGAGTGTATCAGTTTTTCACTTCCGAAAAGATGAAAATCTGAAAATTCTATGGCAAAAAGCCCTTTCAAGAGCTAATTGGTCGCCCGCACAGAATTCTGTAGTTTGTGCTAAGCATTTTGTCCCCATTGACATTAGCCGTGAGGATATTTATCTTTTGCCTGATGGCACCACAAAAAAAATCCAACTAAAGTGGATAAGCCCTGTATACGTACTATTTTAGTAATTAAATAGTTTTGTCAGGATGAAGTCGAGATCTGACCCACAGTATACTGGATCCACTCTTCATCATGGCTTAGCCAGTGCTCTGTACTTACCGCTTTTATCGATGAATAATAAGGTAGTTTTTAGTTTTAAGAAAAGTAAGTAATTTATGTTCGAAAATTAGGATTAATGAGACCACCATCTTCCTAAAATCGAGTTAATTTATACTTCAACAGATAAAAAAAACAGTTAAAAAAAGTTAATCATAAGAAGTTATATATAGTGGGAAAAATTTAAAATAAAAATTTACTGCTTATAGTAAAAACTATGGACTAAGGATTTTCGAAAAAACTGTTAGTTAAGAGCCAGAAATTCGAAAATAGTACGAAATGTCAGGCACAAAATTAAAATATCAAATTTATAGTTTGTTTACCTCTTTAATGTGCCTATTGTTTATGTTATTGTGTGGCTCTACACCTTCGTATTAAAGTTCAACAAATAAAACGATCAATAATACAATTTATCATTTTGGAAAGAAATTTGTCCCCGAAGCGACAATATTTGCTAAAACAAGCAAGAACGGTTTGGCGGTAAAGATATTTATTTCTTGAATCGACGCCCAGGGATGCCCTGAAGTATATATTTTGTCCCAGGGGAAAACAGCGATGCTTTCTGATTTACTTTTAAAAAGAGAAAGCCAGAAAATACGTACATAAAACAAGTGTTTTACTCTTGTCTCGCTTTTTTTCCTGAGACGATTGCTAAGAACCTCTACAAAATACTGATGAAAATTTTTGGTGCTGGTTTGCTCTAATAGTAACTGAAGTAAACTGAAAAATCCAACAGCCTGGGCGGCCTGGCGGTTTGTTTACGGGTCTTATAAATGGCGGCAGAATTTAATTTGTTTTAATTTAAAAGTTGTGTTTTTTGTATTCTAGTTTGCTCTTTGGGATAAACTTAATTTTTTTGTGGCTATAGTTAATTTATTGAATATTAAAGTGTTTATTTAACTTGAAGCTATATGTGAATAGTAGAAATAAAAATATCACTAGTGGAGATAGTTCGTAAGTAAGTAGGATACCTCTAGATACCTAGGTACTGGGGTAAGTATTATTTTTTTTCTTTTAGTTTGCTTATTTATCAACATGCCAAGCCCCTGCTGTATTCCTGGGTGTTACTCTAACTATAAAAGTGTTTTAAAAGCAGGTGAAGAGAGTGTAATATATTTTTATAGTTTAGATTTGACCAATGACTGTATAAATATTGTTAATCAGGTTTCAGTGGCCATTGATATGAAGGTAAAGGTTTTTTTAAAAGATAAACAATTGGCTTACAATGATTTGAAATAGATTTTACCCTTTGAAATGAAACTAAGCTGCTGGTCTCAGCTTGAAAACTTATTGTCTCGGTACCAATTCATACATTGTGAAAGTAACGAAGTTACCCAGATAGTAGGTGACTTTCTTAAGACGAACGTAGATTTCTTAAACAAAGCCTTGAGCTTACTAAATTTTGAGACTTCAGAAGTTGATAGTCAATCCTGTAATTAAACGCAAAAGATAGTAATTTGTATAATAGAATATTACTTTTGTTCGATCAAATAAATCTACTCGTAGTGAAACAAAAACAGCTTCTCAACGCAATATTACTATTATTTAATAATTAGGTGTGTTGTTCTTGTTATCCAAAACTATTTATTACTTTTTTGTACATTTTTCAATGTCAATATAGTGGCAACAGAGCCAAAAAAATACAATAAATATCAGAAAGAATAAAAAAGTCGCTCGTTACCTCGCTCCCAGCTGCTGCGGCGTTGCCCGATGTCACTTCATGGCTTCTTTTCAAGGTGGTTGTGGCACCGCAGTCGTTCGTTTTAGTTTGAATTCGGTTCCAGTGACGCATGCGTATTTGTTAGGTAATATAACTACTATTATTTTGGTCATGTGTGAGTTGAGCGTTAGCAACACTCTGCCAGAACTGCCAGATTTTAACTTTAGAAACACTTTTGAAAATCGATATTTGTAGTGCAATTTATGTTTGCTTTTTTTGGTCGCCAATAGAATTTTAAAAAATGCATTTTTTCTTCTAATATTTTAAATTAAATAACATTCCCGCTATACTAACTAAAATCTTACCGGATAATGGGTTAAAGTAAAAACAAAATGAGTTATTCATAATTAGAGATAAGAAAAATAAATGACAATCAACGCTGAAGTTCATTAGAAGGCAGCAAGGCCAGAAGGCTACGTAAGAAGTTGGAAGCGAGAAAGACAAAACGTTACTACCTTGTTTTTAATTATTGTCGGGAGATTAAAACATGTACCCGAAATGCAAGAGGATATTACCTCATTTATAACAGGGCGAAAGAAGCTCAACTTTTACCCCTTTTACCCTTTCTCGCCCCCTTGTTCAGCCCAAAACCTCAACCTGGTCACCCGGCAAATTATAATTCCGTTCCGTTCTTATTATGCTGCTTAGAAAGTTACGAAAACTTTATTAATAAGACCGCGTGAAAATTCTTTCTTATCTGTCTTAAAGGAAATTGTTACGAGTGCACTGTGCCACACTGAATTAGCCCTCTTTTAAACCACACCACAATAATTATACAGCGAGAATTTAAATACCCACCTTAATATCTTTATTGTTGATTTTTATCTTACTCTTTCTTATGCTGGCATTATGAAATTATTAGAAAATATGATTTGGTTAAATGCCTGCAACTAGCCCATGGCCCATGGGTTACATATATGACATCCTGTATACTAGGTAAGTTCTGGGTGGTCAACTGCAAACGGCCGCCGGCTATATCTCAAAAGCCGTTTGCCATACGGCACAACCACCTTGAAAGAAGCCTTGAAACAGAAACATCGACAACACTGCTTGAAGATCCATGTGTCACGTGACTTTTTTGAGGTTAGCCATGGTTTAGTATGTAATTTACGCGCGATGGTTTCAGTGGACATTGATATGAAGGTAAAGGTTTTTTTAAAAGGTAATGAATTAGCTTACAATGATTTGAAATGGATTTTACCCTTTGAACTGAAACTAAGCAGGTGGTCTAAGCTTAAAAACTTAATTGTCTCGGTACCAATTCATACATTGTGAAAGTAACGAAGTTACCCAGAGAATAGGTGACTTTCTTAAGACAAGCGTAGATTTCTTAAACAAAGCCTTAAGCTCACTAAATTTTGAGACTTCAGAAGTCGATAGTCAATCCTGCAATTTAAACGCAGAAGATAATAATTTGTATAATAGGATATTACTTTTGATCGATCAAGTAAATCTACTCGTAGTAAAACAAAAACAGCTTCTCAACGCAATATTACTATTATTTAATAATTAGGTAAGTTGTTCTTGTTATCCAAAACTATTTATTACTTTTTTATACACTTTTCAATATCAATATAGTGGCAGCAGAGCCAAAAAAACACAAAAAATATCAGAAAGAATAAAAAACTTGCCCGTTGTCGCACGTCATAATAATAGTTGTGGATCCGCAACTCCCAGTTGATGCGGCGTTGCCCGATGTCACTTCATGGCTTATTTTCATGGTAGTTGTGCAAACGGCTTGGAAAAAAAAATTATTAGAAAAGTAACTAAGGGCTGGAGGTTATTTTAAAAGTTCTAGATTGGCTACAATAGTGACACATCAAAAAGCGGAGTTTTCTCAATAATCTTTATAGTAAAGGTGTATCAAAGGTAGCATTTTTTAATCTTATGAAAAGTGTGGATATTTTTGTTATTAAGTTTTTCCTCTGCCTTTTAAGGAGGGTGGGAGGGGACAAACGTTACAATAAAAAAATATTCACAATTATATTGGTTTGGTTTATCAGAATATGACAAAAATTTGAACTCGCTTCTATTGCTTTATCTAACATGCAAAGTTTAAAAAACCTTAAATACAAAGTAAAAATAAATTATGGTACGATCAACAAAGTTCAAGTTCAGTCAGGACAGCTAGAAGACTCCGAACAACGATGTGATCTGCGCAACAAATACGATAAAACTAATAATACAATGTATTTCTTAACAAAATTTCTGTATTAAAAGTCGTTCATTATTCAACAAGACTGTGCTGCTAATGGAACCGATTGCTACCAATAAAAACACTATTCTAGCAAATCTGGAATAATCGATATAACACTAAAGTGGGTTTGATACACTAGCAATTTATTTAATATGGGTTAATGCAAAATAAGCTATCAATACAAACAATGTCTTGGCCAACCTGTTGTATTAGATCATTTTTCTCAGTGTAGAATACCTGTGAAAACCGCAAGTCATTTTTTTTTTAAACCGGAGATATGGAAAATTTCATGTAAAAATAAGCTCCATATAAAAGCCAAATTCATGTTTTGATAGGGTATTATTTGTAGGCAAAAAGTTATACCATTGTATATGAATTCCAATAATAATAATAATTATTATTATTATTATTATTATTATTATTTTCGACTTTTCACATAAGATCTTTCTTATGGCAAGGTGAGTGTGAAGTTCACCGGGTGCACACCGTGCACCTAGGGTAAGCTCTCCATCGGCGATGACATTATTGTAACACTTTACGTATAATGTGGGCAGTTTTCAGAAGAACAGTTTTCTGTATGCTGAGTAGGTGATGTTTTCCCGGGATCTCTTTAATGATCGATTGTGTATAATGTGATATGAGCCCTGTTGCTCCTATGACCACCGGGATAACTTTTGTCTTCATGCCCCACATTCTCTCGATTTCTATTAGTAGGCTCTGATATTTTAGTCTCTTATTTGCCTCTTTCTTGGTGATATTGTAGTCGGAGGGGATGAAAACATCTATGATTAGGCACTGCTTTTGTCCTTTGTCCTTTACTACAAGATCTGGTTTGATGGCCATTATAGATCGATCAGTTTGAATTTTTAGATCCCATATCAGTGTGACCTTATTTGTATCTACCACCGGGTCAGGTTTATGGTCGTACCATTTTTCGGTTACTTTGATTCCATATTTTTTACATATGTTCCAGTGGATGTGGGCGGCGACTGCGTTGTGACGACGCAAGATATTCGTTTTTGGCAAGGATCGAGCAACCTGAGACAATGTGGTGTATGGTCTCGCTTTCTGCCCGGCACAGTCTACACTTTTGGTCTGTGCCAGTTTTCAGAATTTTGGTCTTGAGATAGTTCTAACGCAAACTTATTCTATCAGTCTGAGTGAGTGTGAAAAACAAGTCAATCACAAACAAAACCAACAATAAAGTAAAAAAAAAACACTGGCACTGTCTTACGCTGCAGACTATATATTCTGTGCTTAAGCTCGAGCTAAAAGATATGAGTCATATGCATGCATCACTGTGTCCGGAAGTGAGTTCCATGAGCGATGTACCCGATTTGAGAGAAAGTACTGTCTACAAAGTTTATGGAATCGCTCAAGTACCAGCTTTAGGTTATGGCCTCGCAATCTGTCGTCGCCGCCACGCACAAATATTTCAAAATTAATTGGGTAGTACCCCTGAAGAATTTTGTAGGTTTCGATTAAGTCACCTCGAAGTCTTCTTTCGGTCAGTGTTGTAAGTCCAAGTACCCTCAAACGTTCTTCGTAACTAAATTGACGTAGTTCAGGACACAGCCGTGTTATTCTGCGCTGGGTCTGTTCAAGCGCATGAATATCACCAACAAAGTACGGGTTCCAGACGGGCACAGCAAACTCCAAGATTGGTCAAATGTAGCATTTATATAGCTTGGCCAGTAGTACAGGTTTAATGTTTTTGAATGTGACGGACACCATATAAACCACTGAGTTGACTTTTTTTATAATTTCACCAATGTGTGTAGCCCACTTAGGATCTTTTGTAATTATGACTACGAGGTCTTTTTGTTGATCTACTGCTTTTATTGGGTCACCATAGAGCATATATTGTATGTTAGGATTGTTATGCCCGATGTGGAGCACAGTGCATTTATCAACATTTAATGGCAGGGTCCATTCGTTACACCATGTTTCGACTGTTTGAATGTCTCTTCTGATCATTTCTGCATTTGTTATTGGGTTTGAAAAACATTTTGTATCATCTGCAAAGATCGAGGCATAAGATAATATTTGAGGCGGTAAGTCTGCCATGTAGAAATTAAATAACGGAGGACCCAGTACCGAGCCCTGAAGCACACCACTTTTTATTCTGTATTCGATGGACAAGCAGTTCTCGACTCTAACTTGGGATACCCGATCGCATAGAAAGCCGGACAACAGGCGTAAAAGATTTCCCCTTACTCCGAAATGATCCAGTTTTAAAAGAAGACGCTGATGCGGGACCTGATCAAATGCTCGTTGAAAGTCGAGGTAAATGACGTCCACCGGCTCACCTTTGTCCACAGATTTTGTGGTGATGTGGTGTTATGGCAGTACTACAGTTTTTTAAAAACATTGGTGATATTTCGTCTAGTCCGGGACAGGAATCGGATTTCATTTGAAGTAGTGCGTTTCTTACTTTTTCCTCGGTGAAATCTATGTTGTCAATAAATGTTTCGTTTCTCGAATGTGCAGGAAGAAAAGGCATAACGTCCAGAGTTTCTTCAGAATAGGCTTCAGCAAAATGAGTGGCAAACATGTTCGCTACGTCTTGTGATTCTGTTGTAATGGTCCCATCGTTATTTTTTAGAGATATTTTGGTTACCTTTGATGAAAATGATGATTTGACGTACTTGTAAAAAGTTTTGTTAGTACCATGGTCTACAAGATTATTCTCATAGCTCAAGTAGCTCTAGCGTTTCTTAATATAATAATAATTGTTTATCATTTAAAAAAAAAAGTATATTAACTCTTAACTCCATGCCATTGTACGTTTGTAAGTCCTTATCTTGACAGCTTCCCATTCTGTTTACGCTTAGATCGTATAAATAAGAGGCAGCTCTTTGCATTAAATTACGAGGATCCTTCCTAATCGCCTTGGCCATGAAAAATTAATAAACCATTAAAATGCAAGAAGGATTTGAGACAGGCAACTTGAAATCTTACAGCGGATAAAACACCAAGTTCCTCTAGCTATATGTGATACCGAGTTAAGAATTCAGAGTTTTGCTCTAGTAATGTTCCGTATTCTTGTCCTAGGTTAAAAGCCGGATTATGTACCGATTAATATTCTTATTGTGGATTAACTTGTGTGACAGTCAAGACACAACATTACAGGTCAAACGGCACTAATTTAAAATAAAACAAAATATAAACAGTAATTCCAAAAGACACCATTATACAATTTTGATGTAAAATTAATGCCTATATTTGAGGGTATATAGGAAAATTTACACAGGATGTACCATTGACAATTCTAGCGATGGTATGACATGTTTGGGTCATTTGGGTGTCTCAACTTATGCAACAGTTTGTATAATAAACATATTCAAACTTATTAGTAAATAATTATGAGTCCATGATAAGGAAATACTTACCTATACGTAATAAAAACACAAAAAATTGCAACTATCAAATCCCTTGCGAGTGTGGTGTTTTTTTTTTTAAGGAAATACTTATCTTATAATATAATAATCAAAGAAAGTGTGACATTTTGCGTATTTAGCGGTAACAAATTGAAAAGAAATACCGTCAAAGAATAAAAATAGCGTTAGAATTCATGTTCGTAGGGGAAGTGAATATATACATCGCTAGCCGTTCATGGACCATTGGGTCGGCATCCGGTCGACTCCTTTTACCGGTCAATCTTTACAAATGGATCGGGAAAGTACAACTAAAACCACTTATCCACTCGCGGGGGTTTCTAAGGGCACCTTCGATATTTTTATTCAATAGTATTGTCCACTGACGAATATATTAAGGATTTAGGGCAAAATAAATACAGGCTCACGTATAAAGTAGAATTACTATATAATCACATATCACTACTAATATGTATATAAATCCGCCCTGATATTTTAGACCAGTATGGTAAATATTTATACATTATGTTTTCAGTATGTCTGTTATACCGTGCGAGCAAAACTTATTTGCATCAAAGAGGGCCTTGCATCTAAGGACGTAATGCTTAGCCGTAGAGCTTAATACCTGTTGGGTGTCAGTAACTACCTGAATTAATAATCAATCAGTTATTCCGTCATCTTTGACAGTCGTTACAAGTAATTTGATTCATCGCTAATTTTTCCAATTTCTTGAACAATTCACACAATGGACTTTACGGAACAGCACAAAACATTCATGGTTGAAGCGTATTTTCGAAACGGGGTTAGAGTAAATGGTGAGTGGCAATACAATCTGGGTTTGTACATGGACGATTTTCATGAACACTTTCCTAACGTTGCTTTTATCGCTGAGGATTTCTATCATTGCCTGAAAAGAACCGTGGCTGTGTTTAGGGAAACAGGTTCTATACAACACAAAAAAGGCAGGAAGACCATCTGTAAGAACAGAAGAACTTGTTGCAAACGTTCGTGAAATAATGCAAAATACGCCAACAAATTGTATAAGACGCCTGTCCCAAGAAGTGGGAAGATCTTATGGAACATGCAGGACTATACTTAAGAAACAGCTAAATTTATTTCCTTATAACGTGCAAGAAATACAAGCCGCAGATTTTGAAAGACGCAGGAATTACTCTCAATGGTTTACCCAGAATTTATTGGAAATAAATGATTTATTAGACCTGACATTTTTTTCGGATGAACCTCCTCTCCGGTTATGTAAATTCTCAGAATAGTAGTGAGTAGTGAAAATCCCCATTTTTTTTGTCTAGAGTCCACATTGCACCCTCAAAAAATTGCTATCTGGTTAGCTATTTCCCGAAGAAGAATTGTTGGTCCTATTTTTTTCCATGACACAGTTACAGCACAGCGGTAAAGAGACAATATTTTGAATCCATTTGTTGAGCAATTACTTGACGACGAACCACGTTTTGGATATTTTCAACAGGACGGTGCAACGGCCCATACAGCCGCCGAAACTATTTACTACTTACGCAATTTTTCCGACGACAGATTGATCAGTTTTCGATCAGACATTGAATTCCCACCTAGATCACCTTGTTTAACGGTTATGGATTACTTTGTTTTTTCTCATTTAAAGAACACTATTTTTAAAACACCAGTTACAAATTTAGAACAATTACAAGAAAGGATTACCCAAGAATGTGGTAACATTTCTCCAGAGATGCTGGTCAACACTTTCGAAAATATGAAGGGACGTGTGAATTTATGCTTGGAGCATGGCGGTGGCCAATTTCAGCAATTTATGTAATTCTTTTTCTTTCTGTATATTCTTACTTTGTTAATTTTGTAAACAACAAAAATAAATTTGTATTTGTCTACTTATTTTATTACTCATTAGTTTGGTATAAAATATCAGGTCATAATATGAATTTGACGAAATTTTAACCTAGATTTGATTAGATATGTCGTCCCCATATCATTGTGATCTAAACCAAGCCCTACATTTTTTAATCCAAGCCCTTTTTGATGCAAATAATTTTTGCTCGCACGGTATCTACCTGCTACCTGCTCAATTTTCGAGGACCAAGTAAAAACATGGAAAAATCCTTCTACTTAAGTTTCTAAATACATCCGGTTATATAATATGCAGTAAAATTAATAAAACCTTCTTTCCATCATTAATTTAAAGCGTTACGGTTACTCTGGACCCAGCTTAAGCCATTCGTTTTGTCATGGCGACGGACCGTATAAATATCCTCGACATATAAGTTAATCTTAAAACCTCTTTGGACAAATATTATTATAACAAGGCTGATCCTTCAAAGTAATCGAATTAATTTGTTCCAAGGGATTCGGTAACAGCGTTGTTAACCTCATTATCTATGTACCTCCTGCTCGTGTTACCTGCGTAACGGAGGTAGGTATCCATTTATACAGGGTTACGATAAAGAAACGGATCAGGCTTTTATGTAGAATACCGAGCACTTTATCAAGAATCGCTTTTTTTAGAAAAGAGTTTATTATACAGGGTATTTTTTTAAGGTCGACGAGCGGCCATATCTCGAAAACTGCGGGGCATAGAAACTCAGGAAAAGAAAAATGATAATTAAAGTGGCCATGAGAAAATTCTGGAAATTATTTTTAAGTTCCTAATTTCGCCGCAAGAGGGCACAATTAAAATTTTTTTTTTAATTCTAAATTTCTCCGAAAGTTCCCATATTAAGGTATAACTCTGATTACATCATCGAAAAGCTTAGACAATTCTGCATGATTTTGGTTTAAGGCTCGTTGGCGTACCGACCTTGATAAGAGTGGGGGGGCTATTGAATGTGTAATCATTAAAATCGCTGTAACTTCTAAACGACTTGTCCGATTTTACTAAATTTAAGCTTATTTGGAAGGGAAAGGTAAGTATCTTCAATTGCCGTATCCAACAGTACACAATAGTGTTTAATAAAATTGCTAGAGGGCGCAATTTGTAATAATAACAGTTTTTTCGATTTTATCCCGAAAATTCAAATGATACGGTATAACTATGACATCATAATCGGAAAGTAGATTAAATTTGCAAGAAAAAATTGGAAGACCGCAGTTCGATATCCTTGTTCGTTTCAGAGTTATCGCCAAAATAATAATTATTAATACAAATAGCGCCCTCTATCAATTTTATTAGAAACTATCGTGTACCATTGGTTACAACAACTGAAGGTACTTCCAAACAAGCTTAAATTTAGTAAAATCGGATAAGTCGTTTAGAAGTTACAGCGATTTTAATAATTGCACTTTCACTTGATAAGAGTAGGAGAAGCTATTGGAAGTGTAAACATTAAAATCGCTGTAACTTCTAAACGACTTATCCGATTTTACTAAATTTGAGCTTGTTTGGAAGTACCTTCAGTTGTTGTAACCAGTGGTACACGATAGTTTCTAATAAAATTGCTAGAGGGCGCTATTTGTATTAACAAATATTATTTTGGCGATAACTCTGAAACGAACAAGGATATCGAACTGCGGTCTTCACATTTTTTCTAGCAAATTTCACCTACTTTTTGATTATGTTATCATAATTATACCGTATAATTTATTTTTCCGGCGTAAAACTAAATACGATTGGTGAAAGTGCATACATTTCTCTTCCAAACAGTCTTTAGTTTGCTAAAATCGGATAAGTCGTGTATAGGTTACAGCGATTTAAATGATTACACTTTCAGCAACTTCCCCCACTCTTATTAACGTCGGTACGCTAATGAGCATAAGACCAAAATGATGAATAATTGTCCAAGCTTTAAAATATTGTTATCAAACATATACCTTAATGTGGAATTTTCGGAGTTATGTAAAATTTTAATATTTACTTTTCAATTACGCCCTCTTGCGGCAAAATGCGGAACTTAAAAATTATTTCCAGAATTTTCTTATGGCCACTTTGATTATCATTTTTCTTTTCCCGAGTTTCTATGCCCAGTAGTTTCCGAGATATGGCCGCTCGTCGACCTTAAAAAAACACCCTGTACAAGGTGGATCATAAAAAATGTATGTGAATCAACTTTAATTTTTTTAATGAAATATATTGTATATTTTTATAGTTTTTCATTATTCAGTCAATGCTAGACATTTTTCATAAATCAAGCCCATAAATGCCTTTAACCATTTGCGAAACATTGACTTTGATAACAAAATAAACAAACGACAAAGGACGAAAAGAAACTATTTTATAAGATGTTGAAAACGCTGTCCGCCAGCTGTTCGGCAGTAGAGCTCCACAAGAAAAAGTCCAGTGGGTTAAGATCGGGTGATGTGGGCCGCTACTCTATTGAATCCCGTCTACCTAACTACCGCCCCAGAAAAATTGTATTTAAGTACTCTCACATGTGCAGCACAATGCGGGGGAGCACCATCCTGTTGAAACGATAAGGTTAAACTTGGTAAATCAGGTTCATTATCATCTGGAAATAGATCGGCAAAAGCTGAAAGGAAATTTAGGTATCTTTCTCCAGTGAGTCTTCATGGTCTGATTACCCTATTTTCAACAATGCCAGCCCAGACATTAACCTTCTCATTATACTGGGTGGGATTTTCTAGTGAGGATTTTCTTGTGCATGCCCAGTAGCTGTAGTTATACTTGATTAACATTCCCTAACATTTTTTGACGTCTCAAAGTTAAATAGCAAATTGTCATTGTCAATGCCTTAAAGATTCTGACTTGACTTCAGAGCGTCGAGAAATATAACTGTGGTGCATACCAGCATTAAAGTGTTAATAGTTCGTAAACAGTTGAATATATAATATAGGCCATGATTTATGAAAAATGTCCAGAATTGATTGGAGAATGTAAAAGTTGATTCACATTGTTATGATCCACACTGTACAACATCTTTTTTCTAAAAAAATGCATTTCAAAAAAATTAATTTGGCCGGTCCGAGCGATTCTTGATTAACTGGGCAGTATTCTATATAAAAGGCAATTTTTTTTATCGTAACTCTATATATGCTTCTTTTTTGAATTTGAGACATCGTAGACCGAATGTTACGCAATGCTTAAAAGATGTTATGTAGTAAATAGTAAACTAGAACATAACGTTTGGTCAATACCTAGGAAATAATGTAAGTACCAATACTAAATTCATCCCAAAGAGAAGGTATTGTAAACAAATCTCCGAAGCATTATTAAGACAAGCGCGCAGACCGCACTCGATGTACATCCAACAGATCGGGGTAGCTTGATCATGCACTGGCAGCGTAATATACAGGGTTAGTTGAAATAACCGGAACGGCTAATTTTCTTCAAAAAAAAAGGCTAAATCAATGAATTTTGGTACAGGTGGATAACTTAAAAAATGTAATTGAAAATTGACAATTGCGACGTTGCCAGATTTTTAGTTTTTTCTGTAACTCAAGGAATGTTTTTTTCAAATGTAACACTACTCTTTTTTTTATTGAATTCGATTCCTCCCATCAACATTACCATTTCCTGATAGTATCTATCTCAAATAGTTCTATGGGAAAAAAGTTAATTAGTTACAACTCTAATAAAGAAATCCAATCTATTTCCATTTAAAAACGTTTCAAATAATGTGAAAAGGAAGGTTGGTAGACCTAATGTACCTAACAACTTCTAACAATAACATAGCTAGTAAAAATTACTTACATATTATCGGTTTCATAATCAAATTAATGTTGTGTACTATAATATGTAGATAAGTAATTTTTACTAGCTATGTTATTGTTAGTAGTTGTTTGTTGTTATTAGCATTATTGTTCACGTCTTTTTCTCTTTGGTTATTCTGGTTCTGGTGGCATCTGCTCTATCGATTAGTTGAAATGAAAGGCACTTACTAGTCATTTCACACACGATTTATTTTTATTTAACTCTTTGAAAAACACAACTGAGGTAAATACGGCCTCTTTTTAGTCTCGAAATCTAAAGAACTGCCATCCTCGTGACAGGTGCCAGCTCTCTCTTTTTTTTATTACTGTCTTCGCGACATACTGTCATTTTTATTTTAAGTTGAGTCAAGCCACCTATTCAACGCGGTTCAAACTATCGCGTTCTAATTGTATAAAGTCAAAGGGAGTTAAGAGTATTAAATTAAAATAGAAATTACTACAACACCCCTCCCCATCCGACCTTTCTAGTTTGCAATAGGTAGTAGCTATAAGTATGTGGTTATGGTAATTTTACCTAAAAATCTCTTATAGTTTTAAATAAATATTAACCCAGTCAATGTTCGGCGAAAAGTAGCAAATAAATGTTTCTAGGTGTTAGTAATTCTCGAAAAACGAAAACGAAACGATGCAGAACGCTTGCGTTCCGCCGCTGCGTGAGACGCGTCGCAGTTACGCAATGGCCCCCCTGTGTATCATTTCCCGGCAATCATTCTCATTTAAACAGTAACTTGAGAAAAGTACTTACGTATACGTTAATTTTTATGTTATGCCCTTTCCGTTTCTTACGAAAACAACTTTACCGCAGAATTCCGAACAGCGCGCCAGAAAATTAACCGTTTTATAGCCCTATAAAATACTGATTGCCCTTATTCTTTACAAACAAAACTTAAATATGAATTTTTCATTTTAAGCACTTTTGTATTCCTCCGAAGTCATTTACTATTATACCGGGCTGTTCTACAAAAACGGTTGTACGCTTAGACTAATTACTAATTGGTAATTGGTCTGTACGATAACAAAAAAATTAAATACCGTGCGAGCAAAAATTATTTGCATCAAAGAGGGCCTTGCATCTAAGGACGTAATGCTTAATACCTGTTGGGTGTCAGTAACTACCTGAATTAACAATCAATCAGTTATTCCGTCATCTTTGACAGTCGTTACAAGTAATTTGATTAATCGCTAATTTTTCCAATTTCCTGAACAATTCACACAATGGGCTTTACGGAAAAGCACAAAACATTCATGGTTGAAGCATATTTTCGAAACGGGGTTAGAGTAAATGGTGAGTGGCAATCCGGGTTTGTGCAGGGACGATTTTGACGAACATTTTCCTAACGTTGCTTTTATTGCTGGGGATTTTTATCATTGCCTGAAAAGAACCATGACTGTGTTTAGGGAAACCGCTTCTATACAACACAAAAAAGGAGTAGGAAGATCATCTGTAAGAACAGAAGAACTTGTTGCAAACGTTTGTGAAATAATGCAAAATACGCCAACAAATTGTCCCAAGAAGTGGAAAGATCTTATGGAACATGCAGGACTATTCTTAAGAAGCAGCTAAATTTATTTCCTTATAAAGTGCAAGTATTCCAAGAAATACAAGCCGCAGATTTTGAAAGACGCAGGAATTACTCGCAATGGCTTACCCAAAATTTATTGGAAAGAAATGATTTATTAGACCTGACATTTTTTTCGGATGAAGCCTGGCTCCACCTCTACGGTTATGTGAATTCTCAGAATACACACATGTGGATTAGTGAAAATCCCCAATTTTTGTAGAGTCCACATTGCACCCTCAAAAAATTGGTGTCTGGTTAGCTGTTTCCCGAAAAAGAATTGTTGGTCCTATTTTTTTCCATGACACACTTACAGCACAGCGGTATAGAGACAATATTTTGAATCCATTTGTGGAGCAATTACTTTTTGGATATTTTCAATAACATGTCGGTACAACCGCCCATACAGCCGCCGAAACTATTAAGTACTTACGCAATTTTTTCGACGACAGATTGATCAGTTTTCGATCAGACATTGAATTCCCACCTAGATCACCTTGTTTAACGGTTATGGATTACTTCGTTTTCCCTCATTTAAAGAACACTATTTTTAAAACACCAGTTGCAAATTTAGAACAATTACAAGAAAGGATTACCCAAGAATGTGGTAACATTTCTCCAGAGATGCTGGTCAACACTTTCGAAAATATGAAGAGACGTGTAAATTTATGCTTGGTGGCCAATTTCAGCAATTTATGTAATTATTTTTCTTTTTCTTTCTGTATATTCTTACTTCGTTAATTTTGTAAACAACAAACAACAAAAATAAATTTTTATTTGTCTACTTATTTTATTACTCATTAGTTTGGCATATCATGTCATAATATGAATTTGACAAAATTTTAACCTAGATTTGGTTAGATATATCGTCCCCATATCATTGTGATCTAAACCAAGCCCTACGTTTTTTAATCCAAGCGCTCTTTGATGCAAATAATTTTTGCTCGCACGGTATAAGATTTCGCAAGATCTTCGAGACATACCCGACATAAAATAGTATTATTTGAATAAAAATTCAATACAATGCTATATCTATTATTCTTCTTACAATATCGAACGTTTGGTAATAAATAAGAGTTTTCTATTTTTCTCAAAAGAATAATCGAATATGAGATACTTGGATTGCGATTTATTGTATTTTCAGTGAACAGCGCCCATAAAAACGACGAAACTATACGAAATTCTATTTGAAGTTTTTCCCCTCGTTTTCTAACCACAATATTTACTCAACGCCAAAATTTGACGTTATATAAAGAAGAAATCTTTTTTAAGGCTTACTTATATGGAATTATATTTCTCAAAAATACTGTTAATCTTTCCCAAAAATATTTGTAATAGTTTTAAATAATTGTTGTAGTTATTAAAATAACAAGAATTAATAAAATTACTTTTACTGTGAACTTAATTCTTGCCAGTTAAGTTAGATAGTAGGTATCTACATATAGGTAAATAATACAAGCATATATATGTCGTAGGCTGATAGTGAAATCCGTCATTTCATGAAAAGCCTAGTCATATCATGCTGCACGCTAAAAGGTATATTTGCAACTGGTTTGTTCGTTGTTCCACAGAGCAGTTTTTAAAATTTCTTTTTAATTTAATTTAAATTTTATTTTTATAAAATAATATTAGTTGAAAAAATTGAAAAAAATGCTCTGGGGAACAACGAACAAACCAGTTGCAATATACCTTTTAGCCACGCTTCATGATATGACTAGGCGTATTTTTTTTTTGGGCGACAAATTTGGATCAAGGTAAAAATACTGTTTTTGTATTGCAGACATTAACGATAAAATGATATCGAATTCTTGCAATATTCAATAAAAAGTGTGGACCTTCTGTTAAACTAGCTAGTATTTACTATAGCACGGTTTTCGCTTAAGAAAATAAAAACTATTTTTCTGCATGCACCGAGGAAAATGATCTAATGCAGCAGGTTTGCTAAGAGATAGTTAGTATTAATAGCTTATTTTTTATTAACCCATATTAAATAAATTGCTAGTGTATCAAACCCGCTTTAGTGTTATGTCAATTTCAGATTTGCTAGAACAGTGTTTTTATTGGTAGTAATTAATTGCATTAGCAGCACAGCCTTGTTGAATAATGAACTACTTTTAATACAGCAATTCTGTTAAGAGATAAATTGTATCTTCACAATGCGACGCATGTTGTACCAGTAAAGCGCTTTCTTTCCAATTAAGAAAGCAGAACAGCGTCCCCAAATACGAATTGTATCCGTTAGACCCTATAATCCACAATGCATTGGTGGGGGTCCGTAGCGATCGGCAATCGCCGCGCGCCCATCATTAGTTTAAACGTATTTGTTGTGCAGGTCACATCGTTGTTCAGGGTCTTCTAGCGGCCCTGTCTGAATTTGAATTTTATTCGTACCAATTCCTGTTTCAATTAATTTAATTTTACTTTGTATTTAAGTTTTTTTTAATTTTCCATTCTAGATAAAGCAATAGAATATTCTTATTTCGCACAACCCATCATTAGTATTGGACTTTATAATCTATGGATAAATTTTACCATCTCAGGAAACCATGTTGCATAATAGATAATCATATGCAATGTTAAACGACAAGAACAATATTACACTAGAAGCTATTTAAATTTTTGAGAACTGCAGTAGGTACCGTCAAATGGGGTGAAATTGTTAGCTTTTTTGATTAATATGTAAATTACAAGAAAAGTACACCTAGTTTTGCGCCAAAAAAAATATAATGTATTTGCACTATGCCGAATGAAGACCTCCAGGCTTAAAACAAACTTCAAAAATTGTTTTTTTTGCTAGAAAATAAATAATAACCTCATTATCAAAGTTATGCTCAAATTGGGGCGACTTTGATAGGCACTGTTTTTTTGCATTACAACGAATGCTTTGGATCTAAGAGTTATCAATGTAACACTTTTTCCCTCACTCTTAATATATTTTTTTTATCAATTTTATGTGCGCTTGGGGTGACTTTGAAAATCCATAAGTTTACAGAGATTATCAAAGTCACCCCTTATCACTCAGCATAAGAATTAAATTTTAATAAAATATCCTCGCAAAAGTGAAAATTAGACTTTAGTTATGTTGTCAAAAGAAAACTTTATTTCATATATAAATTACAGAACTTAAATTAACACATTTTAACACAAATTTAACGTTCAAAAACATCAACAGATTCATATATAAATTACTATCAATCTCACCCCGAAAGTGTTATCAAAGTGACCCCGCATAATATATTAACTAATAGTTTTCAACCAAGCATATTTGGCGCCGAATTTTACATGAAATGAGGTTAAGTAGAAACCACCTAATCGTAAATAACCGATTTTTTAATGAAATTGCTAAAAACTGATGAAATAACTTATACTTTTAGACAGTGTCAATTTAACGCTAATTTGCAGTATTATTATAGAATATTTACAAAAATATTATAACAAACACTTACCGGCATGCTAACAGGACACAACAATGGCGAAACTTCACTCTTTCGACTGAGCATGGCGCGGATGTCCGCGGATTATAATTGAGGGATATTTAAATTTATTTAACAAAATATTACCTGTTATCAAAGTCTCCCCATAAAATCAATTTCACCCCATTTGACGGTACTGATTTTAAGTGATAAGTATATGCTTCATCAACATCATATTAAGAAAATTGATAATGGTTAAACCATACTGAGTATTTGAAAACGTTATTAAAGGGGGTGTAAACCAACCAAATAAAATGGGGAAAAAGAAAAACCTTTCTAAGAAGGTGTCGAAGATTATTTAAAAAATTTTAAAAAAGAATTTATCGAACATATGCCTGTAAGACATTATGAGGGTAAAATTGTAGTATCACAATAATATGATAACGTAGTAAAAAGCATTTTTTGGGGTACTGAGGATTAAGAGGTTAATTTGAAACCAATAAAGTCGATTAAAAAGTTAAACATTTTCAAAAACGTTCTAAAGTCAAAAGGTTATTCACGTCCATGTGCTGGGGTAAAAGTGAATTCAATTTTCTCTTTTGCTAACACCATCAGCATAAAATTTAAAAAAAAATTCTTTCTCCTGAGGATGAACGTTTCTACGTTCGAAACATGTAGAGCCCTTTAAACTAAGAATTTTATTCCATTAAATTTTGTAGAGGAAGTCTTTGTGTTTTTCTTTCCTTTTCATACTTTCAACTCTACTTTAAGTATGGACTATTTCTTCAAACTCTGTATTTTGTAAAAATCAAGAATTCTACTAACAAATAAGCCTTAATACGAGAGCAGAAAAAAAATACTCGTTCGCTCTTTTTTAGCATTATGGTTCTCAACGGTTACAAGTAAATATTTAACCCAGTTTTAATTTAAAAAGTTCTATATTAAATTTTAATTCCGTAAAACATTCTCTAATCTGATCTGGTAAAAAGTTTGTTTGATAAAACACAAGATAAGCGATTTATTTAGCCATGTTTTATGGGTCTGGTGAATAAGCTGTAAACTGTAACATTAAGCCGTAAAGGGCCAAGATAGGAAACACAAACGGACTCGTTAAAGAAATTGCCCTATTGATGACCTGAGATTTTGCCGGCCACCAGAAATCGACCTTTTTTCTCCCTGTTAACAGCTTTGGACGAAACATCGATACTCAGCAAAAAAGAACTAAATTTGTAGCTATCTTTATTGATCATCTTAACTACGTATCTCTAGGTATATAGAAAGCTATAGATGTATTAGCAATAATGTCCCTATTGAGAGTTAGTTAGGTACCTATAGTTGTTTCCTTTTAAAGTAAGAAATTAAATATCGAATAAACATAATTGGTAAAAACACTAAAATCTCTATACAGAGTTATCATAAAGAAACGAAGCAGTCATTTATACAGGGTGTTTGGGTTTGTTTGGGGAGGAAAGGGCAATATTTTGGGAATGTGTTCAGAGGGTTAAAATAAGAGAAATAAACCCATATATTTTAGTTCAATTCTCAACCATTTCTGAAATAATAGGTTCTAAAGTTTTTATAAGTTAATTTTTATTTTAAAAACGAATAATTGCAGGTACTGCAGTACAAACTAACTTTAAGAATATTTTCAAAAACCCCTCCACCAACTTCAATACATTTTTCGGCACGTTTGTTAATCGCTCGGGGAGCACGTTGGATTGAGTGGGGATTGTTTTTTATAAAAGCTGCAGCATTGAAAATTCGGTCGCGGAGTGCTTCTCGCGTTTCCACTCGTGTTTCATACTAGCGATTTCATCCATCCCCAAAGGCAATAATCAAGCGAGTTTAAGTCTGGGGACCTCGGTGGCCAAATTTGCGGACCACCTCTGCCAATCCAGCGATTAGGAAAACGATAATTCAAAAAATTTCGCACACGGAGACTAAAATGAGGTGGGGCTCCATCATGTTGGAAGTATATTCGTTGTCAACAATTTTACGGAACATCATCCAAAATGTGTATCAAACGGTCTTTCAAAAACCGTAAATATCCTTCTCCAGTAAGACGCCCATCCATTTCGAATGGACCAAACAACTGGTCGTTGAGCATTCCACACCAGACATTAATACTGAATCAATGTTGAAAGTTTCGTTCAAATGCAGCATGAGGGTTTTCATCTGACCACCGATGTTCATTGTGGCAATTATTAATTCCATCACGAGTGAACAGAGGTTCATCGCTAAACAAAATGTATTTGTGCAGACTTTGATTTTGATTGATCAATTCACAAAATTGTGCCCTTGAAGCAGGATCACCATCTAGAAGATATTGAACGGGTTGAACGTAAAAAGGTTTTAAACCGTTTTTTCTAAGTGACTCCCATACGGCTAGATGTGATGGTATATGAAGTTCATTTGCAACCCTTCTCGTACTAATACCTGAGTTCTCTGCGACAATATCCAGAACATTTTCTTCATTTTCCACATCTAGACCCTGCCCTCTTTCAGAAACAATTCTCACGCTTGGAAACATTCCAGTTTCCTGAGCACTTGCAAACACTTTTTGAAAAACTTTTCTATTAGGAACTCTTCGATTTGAAAAACGACGTCGATATTCATTAAGTGCGCGCGTCGCACTATACCGTTACAGTAACCATACACAAATATCATGTCGGCATACTCCCTGTGACTCCCTGTGTAAGGCATTGTAAGTATGAAAAATGTGGTTCAAGTCGATACGCTCATTATGAAGCTAACTGACAACTACTATGCATATCAAAACTATCATTCAAAATGTATAGGACGTTTAAAACTAAAGCCTCCTTTATTATTTCAATATAAAAAAATTCAGAACCGATTATTTCAGAAATGGTTGAGAACCGAACTAAAACATATGGGTTTATTTCTCTTATTTTCACCCTCTGAACACATTCCCAAAATATTGCCCTTTCTTCCCCAAACACCCTGTAGAAAAGGCATTATCATAACGCTGTATATGGATCCGTCAATAACTTCTAATAAGTTGTCTCTTTATTTTTAAATAGAAATAAAAGGCAATCGACTACTTAAAGAAAATTTCTCAATCGAAGAGAAGCGACTTAATGGTTATTTAAATCCAGGGAAAAACGTTGTTAGGTGAAAAGTTTCAAAGAGGCGTTTTGCGAAAACGGGAAAAGCTGATAAATAAAGAACGCCTTCGGGATTCTGTTGCAGGTAGATTTATCCGAAATTACGCTTCCTCCGAAAAATTATGCGCTAAACATAATTTATACAACACTAAACGTTGTAATAATAAATACATTAACTAAGGGGAGGTTTTTAAATCTTGTAAATCTTATTTGTCGGTGGTTTCTTTATGCAAATAAGCCAGTTAACAATGCTGTTTCTCCCCCGAGGATCTTGTAAGACAACATCATCCCGAAATTACATGGAATTTTAACGGGGCACTCTTATATTTTATATCACCGGAGAATTATGAAATTAAGACAATTTTTATTCTAATTTTTAATGCGTCCTTCCTTTTGATAAGGAACGCGGCCTAAGGAGATGCCATTATTCTGCAATTACAAAACCCAGACCTATACAAAGGAACGGGACGTCACCCTTTTTTGCTTTTATTTATGACGCTTCTCAAAGAAAATACTTTATTTGTCACCAGCCTTTTATTTGGCCTTTTTTTAATCAACACTTATTTTTCGGCATATTGTTTCTGTAAAAGTTCTTACAAATAGCCAAGTTTGTTACTCTTACATTTATTGAATTTTTCTGGAAAATATAGTTAAATTTAGTTTTTAAAAATATTAATACAAATAAATATTACAGTATTTCTTAATTGTTTAAAGTACGATTCACATTTTTTCATTTGGAATTTGTTCTTGGAGTTATATTATTTTCTTTTCGGTATACTTATTAACAAAGGCATTGTTGAAAAAAATTTGCTAGGGACGGGAGCAGGGAGAATACCCCTCCTACCTCCCTCAATTTTCACCTAGCAGGTTGAAGAATACAGTGTGACCAGTAAAGTCCGCATCATATGGGATTTTTTTATATTAATAACTTTATACGAAATTTGACTTTGGCATCAAGTTCTGCTTTGAGCGAGATGAAAATTAGGCAAAAAATAGTAGTCACGTGATTCGCATTATCTGTCAAATTTTAATTATTTCCAAAAAATAATTCAAAAGTGGGGTTATTTCTGAAAATATCAAAAAAAGTTATTAAAAAAAGTTTTTTTTAAAATGCAGTTTCTAGCCCACATGCAAAATTTTAGCTGCATAAGATAATTTTGATTTTTTACCCATATTTTGTAAATTGCACCACTTTTGCAAAATAAGACTTAACGCAACCTACATAAAACTTCTTAGTTTTGACAATGCTTTATTTCAGATACATTTTCTTTAAAGTAGCGCCATATTAAATGTGTGTTTTTCTACAAAATCAAAATTGGGCCATTAAAATTTGGTCGCATATGATGCAAAGTTTATTTGTTTTTGACTTTGTATAAGGTAACTTCATAAAATAAGTATTTTTGAAAACGTAGTTTGTGTCTGAAAGTAATACACCTTAATATTAAGACAAAAAAGAACACAGTGTTATCAGTACAGTGTTCATTAAGTGGAAAATAAATTTTAGTGGTGGGTAAAAAATCAAAATTATCTTATGCAGCTGAAATTTTGCATGTGTGCTAGAAACTGCATTTGAAAACAAACTTTTTTTAATAACTTTTTTCGATACTTTTGAAATATTTTTTGGAAAAAATTAAAATTTGACCGATATTGCGAATCACGTGACTATTATTTTTTTTGCCTAATTTTTATCTCGATCGAAGCAGAACTTGATGCCAAAGTCAAATTTCGAATGAAGCTATTAATTTAAAAAAATCCCATATTATGCTTACCTACTTTACTGACAGAGCCATTTTCGCATAATATGTATTTCCGAATTAATTTTAATAAGTGCGTATTACTTGGAAGTTATTTTTTGGTTTTCCATAATCAAAAATATCATATTTGACCTGAAAGAACTTTTTACGTTCCACATCATAACACTAAACACCTTTTTTTGTGTTTATTATATCATTTTAATGGAAATTAGGGCATTAACAAGCCCACAAATATGATCGTTGTCCTTTAGTGTTTTTTGGCAATTGACCAAGGTCCCTAGCCATAGTCACGAAGACAAAAAAGGGAGTGCCAATGCTATTAACCCCAGTGGCAGTCTGTTCATCGTCTTTTATTGTACCTAGTTGTCCAGTCAGCAAACTGTTTGGAGTTTTTGATAAAGCCAACTCCGAGAAACGACCCTTACACAATCTGATTTCTATTTTTGCGGTGTTACACTTTGTTAGCTTACGGCTCATAGTAAACAAAGCAATATTGATATGGGCCCTTTGCCTTCGATCAAATATTGCTTTATTTAAATGTATCAAAATGGAAATATTATAATAAAAGGAGCGCTCAGCATAATAATGTATGTAAAATGTTACAAAAATTAATATTTATAATAAATAATAGTATAGAATAATGCTAAGTAAACAAAATTAGGTGGGCTGTCATTTATGTTGGTTTTAATAAATTGATCAAACAAAAAGTTATTATAAAGTGAAAATCTTAAACTTAATGAACTTTGTTTTTTTTTTTAAAGACTACTAGAAATGGAACGATTGAAATGCACAGGAAGAAAAAATAATAACTAAGTACTTAGGTATGTTTCACAAATTTAATCAATTTCCTGACACGAGTTTCGGCCCTTGCGGGTCATTGTCAAAGGAGTACAGGAAGATACTAAATTCTATATCATAAAATTAAAATTAGAGGATTTAATGATCAACTGTGGGTTTTCCTAACTTTGAAAGGTATACAGACAGATACATATTTAGTCCTAAATTAGTATGCTACTAAGAATTAGAAAAGCGCCTGAAGGTATTTCGGTTTGATTATTAACAACATTACATTTGCTTTTATGGCTTTTTTGATAGCTATTGTTTCTAGTAAATTTAGTTTTCTGCTTTTATTGTGTATGTATATTGGTTTTATGTTGTTCGAGATTGAGTGGTTGTGTAATATGCAGTGATCAGCAAAACCTGTTTTATTTTGTTTATTTAAAATAGATGTTTTGTGTTCTTTAAGCCTGGTGTCAAAATTTCTACCTGTTTGTCCAATGTAGATAGCCTCGCAGTTGTCGCATTCTATTTGGTAGGAAACTGAATAAATTTGTGAAACATAACAAGTAGTTATTATTTTTTCTTCCTGTGCAATTAGGATTGCCAACTTTCGGATATTGGAATAAAGGACATATTAGGAAATATTTTTGGGTGCCACTGTACGGACTGTACCACTTCTAAAAACCTCCATTTTGTGCTCTCGAATAACATTTTTGGGCTAATAAATTAGGGGCTGGAAAAAATAAGGCAGAAACTAACATATTACTAAACTAGTAGATAACTATAAAATAATTAAAAACTCTAAAATATGCAATCAAACATCTTCATTATTAATTTTACGTAAAAAATTTTCACAAAAAATAACGAAGAAACTAAGAAGTAAGAAGAATTAAGAACTAAGCTTTTTATTTTTTAGTTTATTTGTGGTTTCTTAAATGCATTTAATTATTTTCGGATTTTAAAGGACATTATTTGCAGTCCTTTCACAACTTTTAAAAGGACAAAGGACATAATTTTAAAATAAAGTACTGTCCTTTCAAATAAAGGACGGTTGGCAACCCTATGTGCACTGGAACAACAGTTTCATCAAGCATGTAGCCCAACACAAATTAATTATATATATTTTTTAGTTTTCTATTCATATATCTTTAATAACGAAACAAAGAAGAAATAGCATATTAATAATAATAATAATAATAATAATAATAATAATAATAATAATAATAATAATAATAATAATCTGAACACAATTCTATAATAATTAGCCAATAATGATGACAATGAATCAGCAAAATGGAGCTTAAACTGCCAAACAGTCACAACTTAACACTAAACTGTAAAACCCTGGCGTTTATTCGTCCAGTGTTGCCAGTATCGTGATTGGTCTTTATGATTATTTCTTTGTAATCGTATCTGGCACTTTGTATCGCTTACTATTCGAAATTCTAAATGAATGGCACTACTAAAATTTATTTTCCACTTAATGAACCTTATACAGGGTCAAAAACAAATAAACTTTGCATCACATGCGACCAAATTTTAATAGCGCAATTTTGATTTTGTAGAAAAACACACATTTAATATGGCGCTACTTTAAAGAAAATGTACCTGAAATAAAGCATTGTCAAAACTCAGAAGTTTTATGTAGGTTGCGTTGAGTCTTATTTTGAAAAAAATATTTTTTTGCTTAATTTTCATCTCGATCGAAGCAGAACTTGATGCCAAAGTCAAATTTCGAATAAAGTTATTAATAAAGAAAAAGCCCTATTTATTATTACTATTTATGCGAGACTGATGACAAATTATTGTTAAGCGTTGGTTGAGAGTTTATAAGGTGCTTGGTTTAAACCGCTTAATGTTACTAAGTAGCGTTAGCAATAAAATCGACGGGAATAATGACGTCAAAAATTGTTGGCGCTATACAATGCTCCGTCTAAATAGGTGTCATTTATTAAAAAGTAAGCCCGTGCAAAATCTAATTTCGAAATCCGGCCCCCACGGCTCTAAATAATAAATTAGCACCTATCTGGCGGTTATTTTATTTCCTATCTGGAGCGTTTTTCCCGAAACTACGGAGCGCTAGGCTCACACAAAGCCAGCGTCGGTAAAAACGTCGCAGGTTCTTATTCTGATTTAATGAGTTTAATGTCATTATCCGCAATGATTTTCGGCGTTCGGAGCCGTTTAGAGGCATTTGAATTCGTTGAGCTGGAAGCAATGCTGCCAGACGCTTGATATTTGGCCCTTTTTAACTTTTTCAATTACAGGAACGCATTCAACGCATTTTAAGGGACCTGTAAACAAACCCAAACAAAATCGAAAGAGGCCGTAAGGAAAATTGCAATGTTTTGTACAACCATCCATTTGAAACCAAATATCGCCATTCCCAAGAGCAACTTCTTCTAATGCAGGTTTAATTTGATTTTGTAAAAGTTCTAAAAAATTTACTGTTTCCAATAATCCAATGTCCAAATAAATCCGCCCAAACAATAAGTCCTTGCTTGTACAAATAGGTATGTGTTCATTTTCTGTACTCAATATCTTCAATTTTTAATATTTGGTTCATTGGTTAATGTGAAGGTGCATTGATGGGTAAAACAAACATAGTAAGAATACCCTATCGTTATTTAAACTTTCCATAACGTGAAACAAAATTTACTCTTCGTATATGTAATTTCTGATGTTTTTGATATTTATACGGATGAGATTTATACTTATATAATTATTGGCTCAGTACTGTGTAATAATTCTTTTCTGCACTTTTGCCAAGAAGCCTGGAGCTAATTCCATTATTTTCTTCTATATCTGCAATTTTTTTCTTGTGTTCTACCCATCGAGTACATTATTATTTTGCTCTAAGCACTTGCGTTGAGAATTGCAGCACCTTTACTTTTGAAATTTTCAACACTAATTAGCACTGTTGTTTTCCATGTAGTACACTTGACGACATATAAATTCGTACACTCCACCCATACATAACTCAATTTCAACAAAATTGGGTAAAACGGGTTTCTCACCTTGCTGCTTATACCTGGATAGAGCACCAGCTATATACATAGATGTAAATTATTGTATGTACGATTTTTTACCATAGGTAATAATGGATATTTCTAAATATTTTTGTCGTTAAATTACAGCCGCGAAATAAGAATACCAGCGAAACTACAAAAGTATAAAGCCAAAAAGGGTAAATTTATTAACAAACATCAAACAAAATACTAATGTTTAATTGCTGCGCCATTGGATTCTAACACTAATCGTAATCTGCTTGGCATTGACAAAATAATACTTCTGGTGCAATCCGGAGTTAGCCCTTCTCAAATTTCTTCTATTTTATCAAATAACTCTATTTCATTCTGTGGTTTAAAATTTATTTTGTACATTTTTTTTTACCATCAATCCCCAAATATTTTTAATTGGATTTAAATCAGGACTTCTTGAGCACTAAGGCAGACATGATGTTACGTTGTTTTGCCTAAACCAGTTTCCTATATTTCTTGCAGTATGCACAGGGCACAGTTATCCTGCTGAAATATAAAGTTATTTCTTTTGGTGGTCTATATACTCGAATCCTTCCATTATATGTAGACTGAAAAGTTTTCTCATCGGAAAAGATAACATTTTGCCAAAAAAAATCACTTTCTGGTAAATATTGCATATAGCAAACCCAATTATTTCTTCCTTATCACTATTTTTTAAAAACGGTTTGGATGCAGCTGCTCGATTTCTTAATTCGGAACATTGTCTTACTCGGCGTTGCGCAGTTATAGATGAAGCAGGGAATCCAGTTATGTGCATAGCGGATACTGCAGTTTCAAATGGATTTTGCCTTAAATACTACACCAAATTTCGGTCTTCTTCATTTGATGATTTTCTATTATTTAAACCAGACCCAACAGACCCTTCAAGTGTTTGACGATAGCGCCATTTTTTTACAATTCCTTGAACAGTACTTCGACCACCCTATTTCTACCAAACATATTTTTCTTGCTTTTTCAATAATACTTAAATGAGGAATTTTTAAATCAAATAAGATAATGACAATACTTGACAGGACATAGGTCCTTTAATTTTTTTACATGACAAATGACGTTTGAATAGTTTTTCTGAATTTACACTTGTTTATTTAAATTAACTGGGTCATATTTCAGCTCGGAGGCCTCCCGGTATACATCAAATAAATGTCTAATTTTTGATAATACAGTCCTGTGTGAGTATATCCCTCCAAGAGTATTTCCTTTATTAGAAAAGCGGTTTGCCGGGTGTTTTTCTCTTCTTCTTCGGTGACCTGCATATCCCAGTAGCGGTCTCGTGATTGAACTGATATGTCTGATAAACTCCCCTAAACTTTTTCTCGCGATACTTTGAATTTTATTCGATTTAAACGAATAAGAAGCTTATTTAACGCAAGAAAAACTACCTACTTTCGTTTACTTATTTATCTTATCCTGAACAGTATTCGAAATTTAACAGATGAATAATTACGGGGCTCTGTGCCGTACTTCACAGTATCAACGTCCTAAAATAATAGTATATTAAAGTACTCGTTTCATAAGAAGCGGTTTTAGCGCACGCGTCTATTTTAAAAAACGAGCCACAAAGTGGCGAGTTTTTTTTATTGACACGTGCGCTAAAACGCCTTATGAAACATGTGCTTTATACATTTTTTTCTATTTCACCTTTTATAATAAAAAAAAATACATTTTAAAAAGAAAATAAATCTTTCAAATTTTGTAAATTTTTATGTCTAAATTTGATGTTGGTAATACTATTTTTTATCATAGTAGCCTCTGGACAACAAAAATTATTTTGCAAACTGTCATTTTTTGATTTATTGACCCATTTTCACCACGAGATTCTAAAGTTATTTTAGCGATATGAGATTTGAAATTGGACGGAATACGTTGCGTGATCCTTGTACATTCGGTACATATACGGAAATTCGGGCGATTTTACTATTTTTTCGAATTTTAAAAGACGTGATTTTACGTCACGGCATTGCAATTTAGTATAGGGAAGATGGAAAATTCAAATAAAGTTGAAGTTAAAATCGACATTGGAAGGTTAGTAGATTGAATTTTGGATAGGATTTGGCAAAAAATGATAGCTGGAAGCATCTACAAAAGATTGATTTATAGAATTATGCAACCAACATACATGACTGTTATCCACACAGAATAAAAAAATAAGTTACAAGCTATTTTTCCTCTGCGAAAAATGGATTTTCTCGTAAATCACAAACAAAGGTTTTTTTTCATTTAAATAAATGTTACCAACATCAAATAAAGAAAAAACGCGTATCGAAATAGCTTTATTACGATACGCAAATGCGTATCGTACTGAGCTTATTATGAACGTGGAATAGAAAAAGACTTTTTCGTGCAAATGAATATAAATGGTCCGTATAGTTTGTACCCTATTTGAAACAAAGTTCGTGCATTTTATTTTAATAAAAAACGAAGCAAACAAATCTGAAATGTTCATTAAAATTCTAAATCTGCAAGATATACCTTCTAATACCTCCTAAAGTGAAAATGTTTTGCGACTCGAGTGGGAAAATCCGAATTTAGTTTGCGAATGTCCGTGTCGCGATACGATGCAGATTATTGCAGATTTATTTCCAGAGGTGGCTGAGGTATGGCAAGGCGCCAGAATACCAATGCGAAACACATCCCCTTGCTTGTTTTTCCAGCGGCGTAGAGTCATAGCGATAAGAACTCTTTCTGAATTAATAAAAATCGTAATGCTATTCTTCGTCTAAAATAGACGCTTAATATTATTAATTTTGTAAGAACGATAAAAACATTGAAAATATTGTTGTTATTTTAAAGTTTTGCCTTTCAAATGGCATTAAAAAATTAGAGTAATTTCCCTATTGAAAGCGCGTTGTTGTTCAGTCCTGCTATGCTATATCATGACCTAATTTTGCATAGCCTGGCAATACTACTATAGTAACTACTATACTAGATATATACAGCGTTATGATTAAGAAACGGATCAGCCTTTTATACAGGGTGTCCGGGAAAATGTGGGAAATCTCCCGGATATGAAAAAAAAAACGCGAAAATAATACCACTATAAACTTTTTTTGTATCGGCCTCCTCTTCGGAGATATGGGTTCCCAAAGAGCTCCCATGGAATTAAATGTTTGACACATAATTATTTAACCAACAGGTATATTTCAATTTTTTATATGATGTGTACCAGGTAAGACCCTTCAAATTACTATCCCAGAAAGTGTGGCGAGTTACTCACAGCTGCAGGGACGGACTAGCTGTGACACTAATGTGCCCATTTTTTTACGCCCTGTATCATAAAAACGTTGGACAACGTTTTATACATACCTTTAACTATTGACTAAAAATTAAGTACTTTTCATTCATGTCGCTTATCCTAACCGTTTTCGAAAAAACGTAATTTTATTGCCACCATGTATTAATATTAAGCAGTTAAAAGTGAACATTTATAATTTATAGGAACAAAGATGTATCGTTTATCGAAATTACGCTAAATACATGATCGCAATAAAATGACGTTTTTCCGAAAATGGTTATAATTAGCGACATAAATGAAGAGTAGGTACTTAATTTTTAGTCAATAGTTAAAGGTATGTAAAAAACGTTGTCCAAAGTTTTTATCATACAGGGCGTAAAAAAATGGGCACGTTAGTGTCACAGCTAGTCCGTCCCTGCAGCTGTGAGTAATTGGCAACACTTTCTGGGATAGTAATTTGAATGGTCTTACCTGGTACACATCATAATATGAAAAAAAAATTGAACCTGTTGGTTTAATAATTATGTGTCAAAAATTTAATTCCACGGGAGCTCTTTGGGAGCCCATATCTCCGAAGAGGAGGCCGATACGAAAAGAGATTATATGAACTTGTATATAGTATTCTTTCCACGTGTTTTTTTTTCATATCCGGAAGATTTCCCACATTTTCCCGGACACCCTGTAGATACAGAATACCGTCCACTTAATCAAGAATCGCTCGGACCCGTCAAATTAATTTTTTGAGATGAATTTTTTTCAGAAAATAGATATTATTTATATAGGGTGGGTGATAAAAATGCTCTTGTATCAACTTAATTTTTTTTTAATAAAACATATTGTATGTTTTTATGTTCTACAATCAATTCTAGACAGTTTTCATTAATCGTACCTATATATCTTAGGTTTGGACGTATACATTTTTGGCGTAGTCCCACAAAAAAGTCCAGTAGGTTAAGATCGGACGATCTGGATGGCCACTTTATAAGATCCACGATCCACGTCTACCTATCCACCGCCCCGTAAAAATTGTAAAATTAAATTATTTTTGCATAAGTATTAATGATTTCTATAACTCATCTCCTGGTTAAAAAAGTGTTCTGGTAAATAATAAAAAAGGAAAATATCAAATCGGAATTGAAGAATTACTGCCGGTGATGGCGTGGTTCCTTTGCATTTCAGAATATTCAAATGAAATAAATTAAAATTCAGCATTCCAAACTCCATTCGATAAAAAATCACAAATTTTATTTCGCCCGAATGAGCTCAGAATAATGATTAGGGCTGGATAAAGAACAAAATTTTTATTTTTAAGAATCGCTTTCCGTCTCTATCAGGAAACAAACAGGGGCTAAAAAGAAACCCCAATAAAATGAATATACATAAATTAATTTCGGTTTTGCCAAAGTGTTTAATAACAGCCTGCATAATACACCCTAAGGTTTTAAATTAGTTTTGATTCATGTTGAACTGATGGAAAAAAAAATTATACAATCATGGTTTAAATCGTTCGGAATCACTTTATAAGCTAGGAGTATCAACATTATTGCCATACGTATAACCTATTTCGCGTAGATTTTTTTTTAGCTTTTACACAAAATTTAAATAAAATCATTGTCGACTGCACATTCTATAGGTAATAAAACTGACCTAATAAATAAATATCAAGTTATTTCATAAGTGTGGCCCCTAGATTAAAAGGGGTACCTATAAATACAATAATTGCATTTAAAGTTTATGGAGCCTAATTAATAAAAATGTAGCGATCGCTTTTTCTTATAAAATCGAAGAAATTTCTTGAAAGCCAATGAATAAAAACTAAAGCGATTGCTTTTGCGTCCAGCGATTGCTAAATTAAGGCCAATATATTTATTAAATTTCCTACAAGTGCTGAACTGCTGAAGCTGTTGTGGAAGCCAAACGGTTGTGATCAGAGAGATTTATTTATGTTCCTTCAATTTGTGAACGAATATCAATTGCAATTTCTTCATCTGTACTATCACTTTCCTCATTTTCACTGAAATGTGCCATATCACAAATATAAGATTCCTATTTTCCACAAAAACGTAACAGATTACTATTGTACTAAATAAATAGACCAACGTTGTTGTATTTACCTCAACTCATTTGCAAATTAAGGCACCAAACTGATCATGAAATCTATAATCTGAACAAGTGGATAAGCCACGACTGAACTTGTGTTGAATAAGCATTTGCTACAGAGGTGTAAGAAAAACAGCAATCGCTTCAAAATTTTGTTCATATCCAGATCTAGCAATTGCTTTTACTTATAGCATTTGCTAGTGAAGCAATTGCGTTTACAAAAAAGTAATTGCTTCAAGTAATTGGTTAATTTTTATTCATTAGGCTCATTGTTTTGAATTTTTTTTTTGAAATTTTAAAATTTTTTTAGAAATTGTCTTGTAGGTACCCATTGTTGCCAGAGCTGTCGCAATTACTCTTAAAAAGTAATTCAATTACAATTACTCATTACCCTCCGAAAAAGGCATCAATTACAATTACCAATTACTAACAGTAGATATGATAAAAATATTTAAAATACCAATTACCCACTAAAAGTAATTTATTCCTTGATCAATTACCGCATTCGAATTACTGAAAAAAGAGTTGTATAGGTAAGGCATTATTTTTTTTAATAGCAGTAGGTCGTAGGTCCTACTATCACACTTTATTATAGAAGGAAAATTTAAAAAAATTCGAAATTTATAGTTAAACTTGATCTCCTAATTTTAATAAGTACCTATTTACCTTCAACAAATTGACCAATAATAACAACTGTCTTTTTTTATATAATATGACTTATTTGTTGAAATAAAACAAACGTCATATTAGGAAAAATAAAAAATAATTGAAAAAAGAACTAGGTAGGTACTAATACCTACTACTACTAATAGTACTCTAATATACAGATAGGACCAAAGAAACGCGAAATTTTTACAAAAAGAAAAACCTACGAAACGTTTGTTTTTTATTGGCTTTCAAAATAACTAATTCTTCGAAATGTTTGTTAGATTGAGCATGTCTTTGGCGGCTATTAATGATCTCCGCAAAAGAAAACAGCCTTTCAACCGGAGCAGAGGAGGGTAAACATGTGTTATATTTATAGCACAACTTTTTAATAAACGGATATCTATTTAATGATTCATTTTCCATAGATGGGTCATTAAGATACTGGAGAACCTCCAACTCAATCTTCCTGTGCCCGAGGAAACCTCCTGTTAGCCTTAGCCGCGATTTAACCAAACAATATTTTTTTTATCTAGAGTAAAGGAATTATGAAATTTTTTAAAGGAATTGAATTATTTTGGAGTAATTCTATTACTTTAAATCTAATTGAATTATTCGGAAGTAATTAAATTACATTTTATGTAATTGAATTATTTGGGAGTAATTCAATTACCTTTATTTTAATTGAATTATTCGGGAGTAATTAAATTACTTTTTATGCAATTGAATTGTTTGGGAGTAATTCAATTACGTTTTAAATTAATTGAATTACTTTTAAGTAATTCAATTACCTCAGATTTCTTAAAACCAATTACCAATTACAATTACTTTATCACAATAATTGGAAAATCAATTACAATTACTATTTTCAAAAAGTAATTCAATTACAGTAATTCAATTACTAAAAGGTAATTGAACACGATTTTTCAATTATTTTAATTCAATTACCGACAGCTCTGATTGTTGCTAATATTTTTAATATTTTTTTAATTTTCGAAAAGTATGAATCAGTTTTTATAATTGTGTCAATTATAGATAGATAGATAGATAGAAACGTCTTTATTTTTTAACTCGGCGAAGGGCAGCATTGCTGTTTACTTAACCGAGTATATAAAATACAATATAATAAATTTACAATAATAAAAATAATGATAATTACAAATTATAATTACAATTACTAATAGGAACATATTTTAATAGTATTGGCTATAATATTATGATATATTACATTAAGTTACGAATTAACCAAAGATCTCTACCCCATATGTATTAAAATTACACAAAAATTGTAGAAATTTCTACTGATTTGTAGATTTTGACACAAATTTAATTGTATAGTACTTGTAGGACCGTGAAGTTTTAATAATGTTTATTAAACAAGTAGGCTTTGAACTTTCTTTTAAAAGACATATAGCTAACGCTAGAGAACCTGTTTCGAACCTCAGAATTAAATAATTTGGGGATGACGTAGGAAAAGCAACGTTCGTATAGAGCAGTTCGGTGACGCGGTATATTAAGTTGATCGTTGTGGCGAGTTTCGCGTTGGTGGGTTGTAGAGCGAAATGTATATTGGTAGGTTTTTCGCCTTTCTGTTCCCAATATGGGTTCCATAACTTTAACTCACCTTCTAACTTTGCCACAGAACAAGAGATATCATCATGATAAAATTGTATGGCAGCCAAAAATTTTTCTTGGTTAAGTTTATGAAGGTAGGTAGGAACAATGTTCCATAATTCCGCTACATTGGACTGTTGACTGTTTTTCAGAAAATGTAAACTTTAATTCAGAAGTTAAATAATCTAAAAATGGTAAAAAATAGACAATTTATAATATTGCTCTGTATTAGCGAATTCATAATTTGCACGATTTGTCTGTTTCTTAATAGTTCTGGGCAACTTAATTTCGATATTTAAAATTTGAACTGTGGAACAAATTTTTTCAAAAATCAAGTGAAAATAATTATCACTATCAGATCTTATTTCTTCCAATGCTTTTAAGACTAAATTAGAAATTTCATATGCTTTGCTAATCTCGAGTTGGACACTTTGTAGTTGGGTAGATAGAGGTATTAATAATTTAATACAACACTGATGATAAAAAAAGATACCAAGAAATCAGATGTTGTAGCGGCTGCTAAAAGGGTACTAGCCTTTGGAGGATGATACACTATTGCCATTTTGTTCCGTATCATCTAAGAAGTCGATTAAAGTAGGTCACATTTCCAAGAAGTCAATAATAGCTTCGTGTTTCTCCACCCATCCAGTTTCACACATTCTTTAAATTTTTTTTAAAGGATGGTAATCAGTGGCGGCTCGTGACTAGCGAGTCAGGAGGGCGCTGGCTTTAAATAAAAAAAATTAAAATGTCTATTATTTTCGAAAGTACGTGTCTGTTTTTTCCGAGGTTTTTTCTAACTTTCTCGTTGTGAATTTTAATTTCATTAGCATAAGCACTACTTAAACAAGTTAAAATATTAGTTTGTCCTAACATCTCAAAACTTACCACATTATGACGATGTTTTGCACTATTTTTATGTTTTCTTATTTTCTCTGAAAGATGTTTTAAGTCCCATTTATAGTCCAATTATCATCCCCGTCAAAAAGAAGACACGGAAAAAAAAAAGAATTTTTGTCCTCACAACCGCATATCCAGGATATTTTATTATATATTTCTTTGTCAAACTTACGCGTAAACTGTGCCTTACTTTTACATTTCGATTGCACTTGTACTATGTTCAATTTCTAGCATTTTTCAAGTTCAAGTTTTTCACTTATGCTCAGAGAACTAAACACAAGCTTCTGTAAATCACTGACCTTCATATTACACGCCATTTTCGACTTTAATAACGTAATTAATAAATAACTCAAAACAAATAAACAAAACGTCAGCGAGTCAACGGCATCGACAGACGACAGGTCGCATCGCGAACAGTGGGCGCGGAAAATTGGAGCTCTCCGTGGCCGCTCGTTGTGCGATGTGTAGGTGACGTCAGGCCTCCGTCGTCATGACAACCCATCGAGATGGCGCGTTGAATCGGGACGGATAATCGGTCGCCCGCCGCCGCCCGCGCTTAGTACAAACTTGAGAGCGCACAACTCGCTTGTCTATGAGTATTATAGCCTGCCCGTTAGAATAGGGCTACGTTTGGTTTGAATTATTTTAATTGATTGCTTACCTACATACATTGCGTTATTGGTTTTTTAAGTAAAGTATTTTTGGATTCTGTTCGAAATAATTGCAGTGAGGGCGGCGCCCCAGAGCCCTTCATTAACCAGCCGCCACTGATGGTAATGTTCTTTTGCTTCTTTGAGTTTGACAATAAACTCTTTCATTCGAACGAATGAATTAGCTATCATTTTTTTTGAGGTCTTACAAAGTCAGTCCAAAGAATTCTGAAAAGCAGCATTTCAACCTTAAGCTGCTCTCGTATATGTCGTACCTAAATAATAATTATAAGGTACCTCCGCAAGTTTGCAACTATCAGTATAAAGTAACAGTCATTGTAATCATTTCCTGTAGCCACCAATAAGACGGTGCGGGGGCATTTTCTCTGCCGTGAAATGAATCTTTTAAATGGTTTTGTTTGATGTATGTATTTCCCTGCGTTTTTTGTATCTTTTCACTTTGCTGACTGGCATCATTTGCATTTTGTCATTTACGCTTTTTGCTGGCTGATTTATAGTTTGATTGGCTTCCCCGAGAACCGATTTACCACCGGCGTATTTTTCGAGTTTCGCGGCATTCTTTAAGCTCGTTTGGTAAATGGCCAATTTGTTGCCTCGCTGAGCTGCTATTCTATGTATGCGATTATTCTGCGAGCTCATCCTTAAAACGTAAATAATTTCATAGGTATGCGGTACCTACTACCGTAAATAAATCTTAAGATTATAGTACCTATAATCAAAATCTCTCCTAACCCTGTATGAATCTTTTTCTAGGTACAGAAAATTCAAATCCCTGGTGGTCTAGCTCTAGCCCTGTGTTTCGGGTAAAATAGAAGGCGTATCATAGTCGCCCATTTATTTCTAGGGACAAATAATACACGGCAAAGGCGGAGCAGCAACTATTTAATTCCAGACGATATATGTATAAATTGACTTCCCTTAAATTTGTTATATCCCATGGTGTTCCTAGAGTAGGTAGGTACCTATGTAGGTGATGACAATAAGCTTATACCCTGCCTCCCGAAATCCATTTTTGAAAGGTCTAGTTTCCCTCTATTCCCTTCTTTAAATTAAATAACTTTTTAGATCAAATCACAATAAAATCTTTGCGTTCACTATCCCTTCCTTAATGAAAGCGTTCTTATAATGGTCGTTTGATGTTTAGACATTTTCTGTAAATGCTATATTAGACATTAGGGGTGCATCAGCAGCGGCAGAGGGGTTATATTCAATTGCTTCCAAACAGCTACCCTAATTAACACAATGTAATTAAATCAATTAAAGCCGCACAGTCCGCGTGGGAGATTTATTTAAAACTCCTTTTACCAAGCTGTTAACCCTTCCGGTTTGCATTTCTGCGTCTTAGCGCTATTTGGGATATTGCAGGAAATGAAAATAAAAGTACACTAAAACATTTATAAATTATTTTAGAGCAAAAACTAGTGGCGCATTCGTCATTTCATTTCTGGGTATCAATTGCCTACAGTTTTATGCTAAAAATAATAATAAAATCGTAAAACGAGATTTTGTTGAATTTGGGCATACGGCATACCTATTTATTTTTCTGCTTTTGTACTCCAAAGAGGAGTATGCGGCCAATTTTTGGGTAAAACGAAGAAGTACATTTTAAAAAAATGGTGAATAAAGTGTCACTAGGTTTGCTTAAAACCACCATATTATGAAAAAAAGCTGACATCAAAAATTAATTTGATAAGTGCAGCCCCTGTCGTCATTGATTTTTTATATTATTAAGAAATCTTATAAATTTTATTAAGATCCTATTTTTTTTGTTATACCATAGAAGAGCATTATCTTCTAGACTTTTGGGATAGGTAAGTAAAAAGCTGCGGCCTACGGTACAGTAAAATGAACCAAACTAATGTGATGAATACTGGCTGCCATCTCGTGGTAACTATAAGAATAATAAACACCATGCCATCGGCGGTTTTATTGACTTCGCGGACTCAATTTTACAGATTGTGAATTTATCGACACTATGTTTATTTGCTGAACGCAGGATTCTACTCTACAGTGCCATCGTTTGTTTACTGTACGTACTAAACATTTCCCTTTTTTCGTCAATATGGTAACGACAATCATTGATATGTTTGATGATGGTTCTGGGCAAAAGTAAGGTGGAACGAGAACTGTTTCTGTTTATTGTTCAAAGGCCTCGACTTCAGTCATTTTCGAAATTGTCGTCACTCTTCAGTATAAAGTGGTCGTCGCATCCGACAGGAAAGTCTCCTATTTTGTGTCCTTGTCTCTTTTGGATATGTGTCATCTAATCAGCATGCAATGGAACTATTCTGGCTATTGACATCCATAATTAATTTAATGCGTCCTAATTTTTCTTTTAGCTGTACTGTTATAAATTTCAATGGCATCTAAACGTAAACAATTTGGCGTTTTCTAACATTTATTTTTCATTATTTATTATTTCATTGCTAGGGAATTTGGTTCCTCCTCGTTGTTATGTCCAGCCGTTGGCAAAAGAAAGTAGAGTAGACAAGTGACATCATCTCATCTGACAACAAAAAAAAACGTCAAAATGTTACAGGCACAACACTCTCAAAATCCATTTTTTGGAATGGATATCTCCGAAACATCGTTTAATGTTAATAATTTTAATGTGCCACAAGAATCTGAACCGTCCTATTGCCTTTGTGGGCAACCCTACAACCCAGACATTTTTATGATACAATGCGACTCTTGTAAAGATTGGTTCCATAGCACGTAAGTTTGTAAACAATGAAGTTCCAAGTATTAATTACATTTTTGCGATAAACGGCATAACCGACTTAATTTTTAGTTGTTGCAACTTCCGAGAATGGCAAGCAGTTGAGATAGATAGATACCACTGTCCAAGATGTAGTCCCATCATTGGACCTTCCCTGGGTAAGTTTACAAGGGCAGCTGACTAAGCTTTTTTATTTCCCATCCAGTTTTACAGACAATCTTTAAGCCTCTGTTTTAGGTTTAATGTTATATTAAAAAAGAAGCAAGAAATTGAAATATAGGCCAAAATTAAAAACTATCCTCTGTTTTAGAAAAACCCAGACACAATTCGAATCGTCATGACTACTGGGATCCGAATGGAATACGTAAACCTGTCCAAACTGGTACTACTGCCTTTGTCCAGGAACTTTGTACCCGTCATTTCACCTCAGCAGATGAAGTTGTTATTAAAATAAATGGTTATGAATTAACAGAAGAATTCCTCGATACAAAGGGATTTAATAACCCTATAATAATAGATAATAAGGAAGGTTTGGATATGATTATGCCCCCAGACAACTTTTCCTATATAGATGTATTAAAGTTGGTTGGAGATGATAAAGAAATTGATGTTATCGATGTGTGTCGACAAACCAATATAAGAATGACACTGGGCGAGTTTGTAGAATATGTTGTTAAAAATGATCGATCTAGAATATTTAACGTTGTTAGTTTAGAGTTTTCAAATACAGGGTAAGTTTGTATAATTAATCCGTTATATTTTGCCGATATTTTGCTTCTAACAATCCTAAAATTAGATAATATCCTTAAAGAATTTCATAGTCATAAAAAGATAATTTTTTTGTAATTCTAGAATGACCCACATAATAGAACCACCTTTAATAGCACGAAAACTGGATTGGGCCAACATGATATGGCCCAACAATTTAGAGGGTAGACCACAAGTCCAAAAATATTGTCTTATGAGTATAAAAGATTCATATACGGACTTTCACATCGATTTTGGAGGAACCAGTGTTTGGTACCATATTTTAAGAGGAGAAAAGATATTTTTCTTTGTGAAACCCACTCCTGCAAACTTAACCTTATATTCACAATGGATGACTTCAACAACACAGAGTGAGACTTTTTTTGGGGATCAGGTTAGTACCTACCTACTTAAAACCTTATTAAATTTTCCCCATCATGTTTAATCCCAAACTATTTTTAGGTGGATCAATGTTACAAATGTCATCTACGACAAGGTCAGACCATGTTAATTCCAACAGGTTGGATACATGCAGTTTACACTCCTGTAGATTCATTAGTTTTCGGTGGGAATTTTTTACATAGTTATAACATCAACATGCAGCTGAACTGTTATGAAATAGAGAGGAAAACAAAAACAGAAAAAAAGTATTTATACCCTAGTTTTGTTACTATAAATTTTTTTGCTGCTACAAAATTGCTGGAAGAAATAATAAAAATTAACATGTCAGGGGGAGCCAGAGCTCCTGAAAAACTGTTGATTGGTTTAAAAGCTCTTCAACAAGCTATTAAGCATTGGAACAGTGAAAAAGATGTAAGAATTAACGTTTTATTTTAAAAATTCCACTCTTCCTATTTAATTCCATTTTGTAGTATAATCCCGGTGTAAGGGAACAGTTGCCATATGATATAAACATACCCAAGTTGCTAAAAGATATTGGAAAAGAGATAAGACATGCCGAAAGAATTATAAATCATTTAAATCCTCCAAAGCCAGAAAGAGAATCGAAGAGAAAAAGAAAGAAGCCTGTTAACAAGGATTTTGTGGACTACTCTTTATCGCCTAAAAATTTTAATTTCGATGTAAGTTATACATAGTTCTTTGTTGTAACTAAAGCTATACTTAAATGATAATTTCAGTATATGCCCCTTCCTCAAGCAGAATATAACCCACCTCCAACTTACTCAAAGTCGACAAATAATGCAAATTTGAAATTAACTTTGCCAAAGCCGGCGACATTTCCGTATGAAAGATCGAATCCAGATCCCTCGACCATGATGTTCAACAATCAAGCGGTGCATAATCAGGCATTACCTAGCATGGATAACAGCCAGTTGTGGAATATACAGTTTGACAGACCTCAAGAAACTGTCGCGGAATATAAAGGGGGCACCGTGTTAAAATTTAAATTAGGGTAAGCTTTTTTTCGGTTAATTTGTAGAGCATATATACAGTGTGGTTGTTTAAGTGTGCAACATATGGGCATTTTTTTATTACCGATTTCTCAGAAAATTTTATTCTTGATAAAAGTTGGTGCATGTTCGATAATCATATTAGGTGCACTTGGAATGGTTGCAAGTCAAACGGCGTACAGGGTAGGCCAAAAAATATAAAACTTGTACAAGAATAAAGTACCCCTATTTCAGAAAATTCAGCAAAATGTTATTAAGAAAAGTTGTTTAGAATTAAAAGTTATGCATAGATTCAAAAACGTGATCTAAAATAAAAAATATATTTTCTGAAAAAACATTAATAATTTCCCATTTTTTTTTTTTATATTCACCATAAAGTCCTTCATAAATTAATCAAAATCAAATCAATTTCACATATCTTTGTTCAAATTCAAGCATATTTGTAAAATTTACTTGAATTTTTAATTTATTAAGGAATCACAAACTTCATGTTTGTTGCAACGATATTAAACACAACTTTGAAATATCCTAAAAATTATTTTTAACAAGATAAAACATTAGTAATGATAATATGCTAAATTAAAACACTCTCATTTAAAGTGCAACATTTTTATTTTAAATGTTTATTAAAAAAACTATAAAAATTAAGCGACAAACAGGAAGTTTGTGATTCCTAAATAAATTAAAAATTTAAGTAAATTTTACAAATATCCTTGAATTTGAACAAAGATATGTGGAATTGATTTGATTTTAATTAATTTATGGTCTTTATGGTGAATATAAAAAAAAATTTGGGAAATTATTAATGTTTTTTAAAAAATATATTTTTTTATTTTAGGAGGTCATGTTTTTGAGTCTATACATAACTTTTAATTCTAAACAACTTTTCTTAATAACATTTTGCTGAATTTTCTGAAATAGGAATACTTTATTTTTGTACAAGTTTTATATTTTTTGGCCTACCCTGTACGCCGTTTGACTTGCAACCATTCCAAGTGCACCTAATATGATTATTGAACATGCACCAACTTTTATCAAATAAAATTTTCTGATAAATCGGTAATAAAAAAGATGCCCATATGTTGCACACTTAAACAACCACTGTATAACAAATCTAATTAAAAAAAAATTATTTCTCGGTTTTGATACACAAATCTAGGCAATGCTTATACTTTTTATTGTAGGGCAAAGGATATAATGCCTCCAACGATAGTACAAAATAATATAAGCATGTCAGCTGACATATATGGTGAAGGTTTTGAAAATAAAGACGTTTATGATTTTCACGATGATAGTGATAGAGATGAAGACTGTTTTAATTTTACTATTGATGAGACCCCTAAAAAGAAAAAGGGTGGCATTAAAACGAAACTACCAGGTAATGTATAACACTCAATTTGAGCGAGGACCAAAAATTGGCGCTATAAAAACTGAACAGTAGCGGAAAATTTGTAATTAATGTGTACATTTTTTTAGTTGCCAAAACAAACAAAAAACATAAAATAGCCATGAATTTAACTACTAACGGAATTGAATCTCTGCTTCAAGCATCGCTGACTGTACCGTAAGTATTTTATTTACCCTTTATTATCAAGAATAGGGACAATTTGTTCTAGTGGCAGGTCACATGGGGGCACATCGCCTTCCACGTCGGAGGCCATAGCTGGCATGCTTTCCATTAGCCAAAATTGGACGCCCAACTCTAAAAGCCGACAATACCAAGACAGCCCCGAGGATGATGGCAATAATGTACACCAAGACGAAGACTACAGTAAGTCTAACAAACCCTTTGAAAATTGAAAAAAATAAAATTTAAATTAAAAAAATACCAAAAATCATGGAAATTATTGTTTTTACTTTTATTAACGCCGTTCATACTTGTTTTACCAACATAAGGGTAAAAACCAGAACGTCAAATATTTTTTATGGGAAAGAAAGAAAAAACTTAAAGTCTTCCTGCACAAAATTTAATAGAATAAAAAGTTCTTTATGGGTCTCTACATGTTACATTGATAAACAAAATCTTACGTTTTTCGAGTAATTAAAGTATAAATTTTAATAAATAGCTCAAAATTGTACACGATTAAAAAAAAAATTCGGATCGAGTTTTTTTCGTTTCTTTGCATTTTTTTGAGAACATTTACCATAGTAATGTATATATTTTTTTACACCATCAGAAAGTAGAGATTTCAACGAACAAAAAGCCCACCCTTTTTTAAAAAGCAGATATTTTGACGTGAGAATTTTCGATTGAAAATTAGGGTGCTTTCGATATTAAGTCAAAATAAGGCGAAAAAATTAATATTTTAAATCAAAAAAATTACAGTGTGTTTGGGACATAAAAAGGAAAGTTTTCACCAAATTTCGTTTTTTTGTAAAAGATAAAAATAAAAAGCCAAAAACTTGGTTATTTGGATTTTTCACATAAATTTTGAGGTTATGTGAAAAAAGTGTAAATACAAAAGTTGTAGATCTTTTCATTACCTACAACTTTGCCATTTCTTGTAGTTTTGCCGGAAATCGAGATAAATCGTTTTCTACCCTTAAAAACTCACCCCTTTCCACTTCCCTACCTCGGAACGCCCGTAAATATGTTTCCTTTCATTTTTGTTATATTCTCTTCCTTTTCCAATGGATTTCATCCTACTATTATTTTTTTTCACTTTTTACCATTTTCAAGATATCACAATCTGTAAAAATAAAAATTTAAATTAAAATCAAAGAGTGAAGAAGCAGATAATTTTTTGAACATTTTTTGAAGAAAAAGTAAGTATGTAGATACTTACAAAATACTATCAAATAAGTGTTTCGTGGGGTACCAAGGGTCAAACCCCACAAGTGGTTAATTTAAAACCAATGTAATTAATTAACAAATCACTAATATTTCTAGAAGATAAAGCTCAAATGGTTGTTCACGTCCACGTGTGTGTCACTTTTGTCTCTCGGCTTTAACCCTCAGTACCCCACAAAACACTTATTGGATAGTATGAAAAATGTTTAAAAGATTTTCTACTTCTTCACTCTTTGATTTTAATTTCAATTTTTATGTTTACAGATTGTGATATCTTCGTAATACTATGACTGGTTTTATCCTTATAATGTCTTACAGACACCTTCTTTTTAGAAGGGTTTTTTCTTCTTCCCCAGTTTATTTGGTTGGTTTAGACCCCTTTTACTGACTTTTTCACATACTCGGTATGTTTTAACTTCTCACAATTTTCTTCATATAATGTCACTTCTAAACATCAATTTTTTAATTCCATAAAAGCTCCATTAAGGTTCTACACCATTTTCTCTTCTGCTAAAACCATCAGCATTAAATAAATTTTCTGTCTCCCGATGATGAATGTTTCTACGTTCGAAACAAGTAGAGACCCATAAAGAATTTTTTATTCTATTAAATTTTGTGGGGGAAGACTTTGAGTGTTTTCTTTGTTTCCCATACTTTCAACTCCACTTTAAGCATGGACTATTTTTCTTCCGAGTTTTTTTTATTAAAAGTGGGGAGGGAATTTTATGATGACGCACTTCTCAAGCTGTTAAAGCACAAAGACAAAAATAATGTTCTACTTGCAGTTTATCCATCGCTAGACAACTCGGACGACGAAGATATCCACATATTTAAACCAAGAGGACGGACAAAAGTCGATGAGGCCTGGAATCCAAAGGCAAGAGTGGGACCATTACTACCCAAAATGAACCGTCCAGCTCGAGAGGGTACCAAAAAACAAGCAGTCGAAAAGGTTCTCGAAGCTGCGGCCGCCCGGAGGTCGCTAGACAGTACGGAGAAGGTGCGACACAAAAACCGAGTGACTTAAATACTTTTACAAAAAAAATTTTTTATTTATTTTCAGAGTGTGTTAGCGTCACCGAAACGTCAGTATCGTCGAAAAAAAACAAAGCCAAAGATGGAGGTAAGAACTCAATCGAATTCTTCCACCGCTAGCCTGTTAATGACGGGCAGTACGAGCAGTATATCTGTCTCGAGTACTATCCCTCGGACAGCAAGTTCGGTATCCTCGACCAGTAGTACAACCTTGCCGCAGACCCCTCTCACACCAAAACCCAGAAAAGGAATGAAGACTGTTAAACAACGATTAGGTAAAATATTAAAAATACATAAAATGATACATTAAGCCATAACAATCTATAGGTATTTTGATGTACCGGGTGGTAGACCGCCTGACTGGCAATGGGACATCCCATGTAAATGTTGCTCCCCTATTAATTTTACATGTAAATGGTATTATACCTTTTTGAAGGGTATGGTGTACTCGCACACCAAATTTTATTATTTTCTAATAAGCGAATTAAAAGTTGTGCTGTGATACATTCCTCAATGATGCCAACCAGTAATAATTATGATAATATGTCAAAACGTTACTTAAACGTTTTATTTTTTATTATTTTCAACGTGTTCTATAAGTAGTATTCAAGAAAAAATAATTATTGTACAAAAAACGCCCTAATACTTACCCGATTTTAGGTAGCGGTTACCTACAGTTTTACGAAAAAAAGCTATAAGAAAATATTGCTTCTCATCATATTTTGAGTCTATACCCAAAATAAATAATTTTTAAAAATTTATATGTAATTTTTTTTTCATTTTTTTGGAAATTCATCTTATTGTCCTTTTTTTACTTTTTAGTGAGAGTTTATTTAAAATACTTATTTTGAATCAGGCTAACTGCATTTTAAAAATTTAGTTATCGCATAAACCCAATTTATGCAAAAAAAATTTAAGCCGCCTCTGGACTATTTGTCTTGTTTGCCTGGGGCAAATTTAAATATAAACAACTTATTTTTCTTTATATATTATATACTAGCGTGTGCCCGGCCTGCGTTGCAATGCCAGGCATTATACGCCTCTGAGATAATAATAAGGCGAGTTCACCATCACGTCAAGATTTATAAATGCAAACCCGAACAAACCTCTAAATTTATCAGTGTTTCTCTACAATATTATGCATGTATTATACATAAAAACCTTCCTCTTGAATCACTCTATCTATTAAAAAAACGCTTCAAAATGCGTTGCGTAGTTTTAAAGATTTAAGCACATATAGCTGGGGACAGACGCGACAGCGACTTTGTTTTATACTATGTTAAGATTAAGATATACATAGTTTTGTTTAAATTTGCCCTAGGCAAACAAGACAAATAGTGTAGGAGGGGCTTAAAATGTTTGCTATAAAATAGGTTTATGCGACAACTAAATTTTAAAATGCAGTTAGTCTGATCAAGTATTTAACTGACACAAAAGAGTAAAAAAAAAGGAACGATAAAATGAATTTCAAAAAAAATTTACATATAAATTTTTAATTTGGGTATAGAAAATATGATGAGAAACAAAATTTTCTTATGACAGGTGTAACGCACGTCACAGGTGAAAATTTCAAGCTTTTGTTTTGTTTTATTTTGGGTTGTGGCAAAACCTAATGCCAAAAACAGATTTGCAAAAAAACGCATAAAAAAGTTTTGGTGCAGACTTTTCCGCGGACACTATATATATCAAATAAAACGTCTGGTAACATTTGAAATTTTCATTTAGGTATGTATCACAGCCATATACAGTGTGACCAGTAAAGTCCGCATCATATGGGATTTTTTTTATATTAATAACTTTATTCGAAATTTGATTTTGGCATCAAGTTCTGCTTCGATCGAGATGAAAATTAAGCAAAAAATAGTAGTCACGTAATTCGCATTATCTGTCAAATTTTAATTATTTCCAAAAAATAATTCAAAAGTGGGGTTATTTCTAAAAATATCGAAAAAAGTTATTAAAAAAGGTTTTTTTTAAATGCAGTTTCCAGCCCACATGCAAAATTTTAGCTGCATAAGATAATTTTGATTTTTACCCATATTTTGTAAATTGCATCACTTTTGCAAAATAAGACTCAACGCAACCTACATAAAACTTCTTAGTTTTGACAATGCTTTATTTCAGATACATTTTCTTTAAAATAGCGCCATATTAAGTGTGTGTTTTTCTATTAAATCAAAATTGTGCTATTAAAATTTGATCGCATGTGATGCAAATTTTATTAGTTTTCAACACTGTATAAGGTAACTTCATAAAATAAATATTTTTGAAAACGTAGTTTGTGTCTGAAAGTAATACACCTTAATATTAAGACAAAAAAGAACACAGTGTTATCAGTAAAGTGTTCATTAAGTGGAAAATAAATTTTAAAAATAGTAATCACGTGATTCGTATTATCTGTCAAATTTAAATTTTTTCCAAAAAATAATTCAAAAGTGGGGTTATTTCTGAAAATATCGAAAAAAGTTATAAAAAAAAGTTTTTTTAAATGCAGTTTCTAGCCCACATGCAAAATTTCAGTTGCATAATAAGAAAATTTTGATTTTTTACCCACCACTAAAATTTATTTTCCACTTAATGAACACCTTTTTTTGTCTTAATATTAAGGTCTATTACTTTCAGACACAAACTACGTTTTGAAAAATACTTATTTTATAAAGTTACCTTATACAGGGTCAAAAACAAATAAACTTTGCATCACATGCGACCAAATTTTAATAGCCCAATTTGGATTTTGTAGAAAAACACACATTTAATATGGCGCTACTTTAAAGAAAATGTACATATCTGAAATAAAGCATTGTCATAACTAAGAAGTTTTATGTGGGTTGCGTTTTGCGTTGAGTCTTATTTTGCAAAAGTGGTGCAATTTACAAAATTGGATAAAAAATCAAAATTATCTTATGCAGCTAAAATTTTGCATGTGGGCTAGAAATTGCATTTAAAAAAACTTTTTCTCATAACTTTTTTCGATACTTTCAGAAGTAACCCTACTTTTGAATTATTTTTTGGAAAAAATTAAAATTTGACAGATAATGCGAATCACGTGACTACTATTTTTTTGCTTAATTTTCATCTCGATCGAAACAGAACTTGATGCCAAAGTCAAATTTCGAATAAAGTTATTAATAAAAAAAATCCCATATGATGCGGACTTTACTGGTCACACTGTATACATTTTTAAACAAAAATTTGGGTATAGAATCAAAACATGATGAGAAACAATATTTTCTTACGACTTTTTTTGCACCTCTAAAAAAATTACACTTTCGCCAGTTTGAAACTTTTAAATTGCATTTGACAGGTGTAACGCACATCACAGGTGAAAGTTTCAAGCTTTTGTTTTGTTTTATTTTGGGTCATGCAAAACCTAATGCCAAAAACAGATTTGCAAAAAAACGCATAAAAAAGTTTTGGTGCAGACTTTTCCGCGGACACTATATATATCAAATAAAACGTCTGGTAACATTTGAAATTTTCATTTAGGTATGTATCACAGCCATATACAGTGTGACCAGTAAAGTCCGCATCATATGGGATTTTTTTTATATTAATAACTTTATTCGAAATTTGATTTTGGCATCAAGTTCTGCTTCGATCGAGATGAAAATTAAGCAAAAAATAGTAGTCACGTAATTCGCATTATCTGTCAAATTTTAATTATTTCCAAAAAATAATTCAAAAGTGGGGTTATTTCTGAAAATATCGAAAAAAGTTATTAAAAAAGGTTTTTTTTAAATGCAGTTTCTAGCCCACATGCAAAATTTTAGCTGCATAAGATAATTTTGATTTTTACCCATATTTTGTAAATTGCATCACTTTTGCAAAATAAGACTCAACGCAACCTACATAAAACTTCTTAGTTTTGACAATGCTTTATTTCAGATACATTTTCTTTAAAATAGCGCCATATTAAGTGTGTGTTTTTCTATTAAATCAAAATTGTGCTATTAAAATTTGATCGCATGTGATGCAAATTTTATTAGTTTTCAACACTGTATAAGGTAACTTCATAAAATAAATATTTTTGAAAACGTAGTTTGTGTCTGAAAGTAATACACCTTAATATTAAGACAAAAAAGAACACAGTGTTATCAGTAAAGTGTTCATTAAGTGGAAAATAAATTTTAAAAATAGTAATCACGTGATTCGTATTATCTGTCAAATTTAAATTTTTTCCAAAAAATAATTCAAAAGTGGGGTTATTTCTGAAAATATCGAAAAAAGTTATAAAAAAAGTTTTTTTAAATGCAGTTTCTAGCCCACATGCAAAATTTCAGTTGCATAATAAGAAAATTTTGATTTTTTACCCACCACTAAAATTTATTTTCCACTTAATGAACACCTTTTTTTGTCTTAATATTAAGGTCTATTACTTTCAGACACAAACTACGTTTTGAAAAATACTTATTTTATAAAGTTACCTTATACAGGGTCAAAAACAAATAAACTTTGCATCACATGCGACCAAATTTTAATAGCCCAATTTGGATTTTGTAGAAAAACACACATTTAATATGGCGCTACTTTAAAGAAAATGTACATATCTGAAATAAAGCATTGTCATAACTAAGAAGTTTTATATCTTATGCAGCTAAAATTTTGCATGTGGGCTAGAAACTGCATTTAAAAAAAACCTTTTTTAATAACTTTTTTCGATATTTTCAGAAATAACCCCACTTTTGAATTATTTTTTGGAAATAATTAAAATTTGACAGATAATGCGAATTACGTGACTACTATTTTTTGCTTAATTTTCATCTCGATCGAAACAGAACTTGATGCCAAAGTCAAATTTCGAATAGTTATTAATAAAAAAAATCCCATATGATGCGGACTTTACTGGTCACACTGTATACATTTTTAAACAAAAATTTGGGTATAGAATCAAAACATGATGAGAAACAATATTTTCTTACGACTTTTTTTGCACCTCTAAAAAAATTACACTTTCGCCAGTTTGAAACTTTTAAATTGCATTTGACAGGTGTAACGCACATCACAGGTGAAAGTTTCAAGCTTTTGTTTTGTTTTATTTTGGGTCATGCAAAACCTAATGCCAAAAACAGATTTGCAAAAAAAGCGCATAAAAAAGTTTTGGTGCAGACTTTTCCGCGGATACTGTATATTATATATTATATATATGTCGTAGGCTGATAGTGAAATCCGTCATTTCATGAAAAGCCTAGTCATATCATGAAGCGTGGCTAAAAGATATATTGCAACTGGTTTGTTCGTTGTTCCCCAGAGCATTTTTTTCAATTTTTTCAACTAATATTATTTTATAAAAATAAAATTTAAATTAAATTTTAAAAAAATGCTCTGGGGAACAACGAACAAACCAGTTGCCAATATACCTTTTAGCGTGCAGCATGATATGACTAGGCTTTTTATGAAATGACGGATTTCACTATCAGCCTACAATATATATATATCAAATAAAACGTCTAGTAACATTTGAAATTTTCATTGAGGTATGTATCAGAGCCATATGTAATTTTTTTTAATTTTACGAAATTTCTAAATAACTTTTATTAATTGGCTTCTATCAGAAAATTATAAAATTTGGTGTGCGATACAATTTTAATGTAAAATTAATAGAAGAGTTAAAATTTACATGGGATTGCCCATGTCCAGTTTGGGCGGTGCATTACCCGTTATACCTAATATAATTGGACATTAACAATTTATGCAATCTATTGGGAGAGCTGCGTCACGTTATGATGCTTCATTTACCGTGCAATATAAAAATATGTGGCTACCCGAATTTACAGCTAGAAACAATGGTTAAACGATTGTTCAATGTGCTACAAAGCGTGGCATTTTTCGATGTACTGAGATTCGATTATTGAAAAATAGTACTAACTCATTTTGTATGGTGAACTATGCCGGATTACCGAAGTTATCATGGAGTTACTTTGTACAAAACCATACAGAAAAATTAATATTTGGAATAATTTTACAAAGATTCCACATCTAATTTCATTTTATTTTATTAATTTACCCTGGGGGTATACAGAGTACCGTTTACTCATTAAGCATTGCTTGGACACGTCAATTTTATTTGTTGGTTATGCATTAATCTTATACAGTTGCCGCGTTCGGCAATTACCTCAGACCGCTTGGATTGATCTAAATCGTTCGTTTCGAGGATAATCTTTTTGCTCGGAGTATTTTGACCGAGGAAAGCGACTAATCTTAGCTGATTTTGTGAGGTTAAGTTTGATGTTTATATTTAGGTTTAAAATTTTGGTAGTTTGATTGAACAAAGCCTTTATTTTTCTGTGATTTGACTGAAAATAATATGCAGGAAGTGGAACTATATGATGTGGAAGAACAAAAACGCTATACCATGTTTATTTGACCATAAATACACAGAAATATTCTACATGTTCTATTTAAGACGTCCCAGCAGGTTGACTTGGTTATTCCAAATCGATCAGCGACTGATCTAAATTGAAAATACACATTAGGCAAGGCTAAGGAAGGCATAAACTCTGGTGGGTTTTACCTAAAACTTTCCATATTTGATAAACACCAGATTGCTATCATGGTCTGTTTATCCAATAACATTTCCGGATGGCCAGCACCTACAGCTATCAATCTTCCCTCTGAAACTGCATTTAATTTATTAAGCAAGTCTTCAAAGGTAGTTGGGGACAATCTAAAGTGCTGTCTGAACTGGTGATGTGCAAATCGGGGTACCGTTTCTTCGGCAAAACCGTCTAATACATTTTCCAAAATCTTGACGTATTCCTCATTATCGTCTTCAAACATTAGTTGATATAGCCTCCTTCAATTAAGGCCAATACACTAGGAATACTCATTTTTAGTAACTTTACAAAAAGGAAAAAAAAGTTAGGTTTCTTAGATCAAAACAAAAATATTACATTTTTGACTTTGACAGAGGTCAGCTGTTAGGTACCGTTCGTTTATCACAAAATTCTTCGACCGATCCGAGGTCACGTGACAAAATATCCATCGCATCGCAGATGTAATTGCCGAACGCGGCTAATGTGAAACAGTGCGTTTACGTCGTTTTTTTTTATTGAAACACGTATATTTTTACATTTTCAGATTGCGATCACTTCTGGACATTTTTTGATACATTATGTCCTATACTTACAAACTTTTTTTTAAATATTATCACTTTTAACTAGAAACCGACCGAAGATTCGGTTTCGGCTAGATTCGGCCAAAAAATCTAGTTTCGGTTTCGTCCAAAAATCGGCGGAAACTTCGGGTGCGCCGAAACTCAGTGTTCGTTATTTTTGTTCATATTAAATCGTTAATATAACATGAATAAATAGATATCTTTGTTACATATTTCAATTATTGTTTTTTATTTCCTTTAACACGAGTTCAGTGCCCGTATATGTGTAAAAAATACATTATCAAAAAATAAAATTGACGTGTCCGAGCGATTCTTGATTATGTAAGCGATCCTCTGTAAACAAAGCGGATCCCTTTCTAACACAACCCTGTATACTATACTCTTTCTATACTTTTTATATTTGATCAGTATACAGCGTGTCCAGAGAAGTTCTAGACATATGGGAATTTTTTTTATTGTTCATTTTGTATTGTATTGTATCTGACCGCGTTTTGTAGTCCTTAGTAAAATTTGCTTATAACAATTTGCTCTAAAATAAAAATTGAGGGTACCTTCCTCTTAACGTAATTCTGTGTTTCTATATTTTTTTGGTACATGATATCTTAAGTTTTGATATGTCAATATTATTTGCGCATCAAGCAGAACTTTTTATAAAGAATAACTTGTTTTCGTAAAATCAACAATAAAGAAAATTCCCATATGTCTAGAACTTCTCTGGACACGCTGTATATGAAGCGTCCATGCCACAAAATATGGACTGATACTGCGACGATTATATCTGACTCATCATGTAAACTTGCGGAAAACTTCGTTCAAGTTTACTTGTCAAGTATGCAATTTTTCTTTTTACGCTTAAATTAAGTACAATACAATGCATAAAATCAATCGAGTTTGTAGTCATACTTATCTGAAGGTAAATTAAATATCTACAAATATAGGCCCTTGAGGGCTGACCCAGTGCTTTTATTTCGGCCCAGTTTAGATACTCTGTATAATCAGTACCTATATTTATTTATTTTAATTTACCTGAAGATTGTGTTGTCGTAAAATTTTACAAAATAATGCTTCAATATAAACACCATTGGTTCTATTTTAAATATTGTTAAGATGTTAATGTCGATATAGCGTTAAATGTAAATCTCATAAAAGTTGTATAATTTTTGACAGGTTAGGCACGAGTGTGTTAAAGATATTTTTATTTGAACATTCCGATCTACGGTAACATTTCTTAAGTTTCTTACGGGCATTACTTCAGAAATTTGTGTAAGGAATCATTTCAGTTATAAACGGGATGATTGGTTGCATCCAGACAAAAAGTTTCGTTCGTACTGGAATGAATCTAATTGGCATTTTGTAAAACGATGTCAATAATATACGGGTAAAACAAATACTTTTATGAATTAATAAGTAAATATTGCATTAGAAATAGGTTTTTATCTAGAATTTTTTATTGAACATAATATGCAAACCCTTTTTTTTTTAAGTTTTGCGTTGCATTATTTGTCAGTGCTTATGGTAAGATAACATATTTATTATTAAAATGAATTGACTCGACGAAGATATCAATTTACTTATGTTAGTATATATTTTCTACACCTGTTTAAAAATCTGTACAGCACTCTTGCCTCATCCAAAATAAATTGATGTTAGTATGTAAAAAAAATCAATCCTGACACTTTTGTAATTTAATTGAATTTTTATATTTGTGATAATGTGGTTTGCAGCAAGTAATTTTTGCTAAAAAACTAAATATAAATCGAACAAAAATTTTGGTAACATCATATTGTAATATCCTTATTTATGAAGGGTAATATTTTTATAATAATTAAGTTGAATTTGATAATTTTCATAGCGTGTGTATATTGAATAATATAAGGTTTAGTTTTTATTTTATGTAGTAATTGTATGATATGTACATTATTCGAAATTTTCTAGGGTATTGATTCAGGGAAGTTTTGTCATTTTCTTTTCTATTGATGTAAATAAGAAAAAAGCGTTCGTTTCTGTGATCTTGGCAAAATCAGATTTTGCATAGTGTAATCCATTGATTTTGTATCTGCACAATTTTTTCACCTTTAGTCAGTATTATTATCGACTTCGACTTTAATTTTTTATTTTAACTAAAAGTGGAAAAGTTGTTTTTAAACCATTGCTACTAAGTTCTGCTCTCTCTTTTTATTCTTTATTCACGGATACACTCTCCACAATATTTTCTAGTCAAAAATGGTTTCTTTTGATATTTTACTTTTAATGGTATTTGTTCTGTACCTACTATATATAACAGCCATACTCATACTCGAAACTGTAGGCATATACAGCATAGTCGACAGCTTTCATTGTTACAAAATAAATATTGTATTACTGTTCAAATGTAATTGCCAAACTAAATATTTTTAAAAATTATTTTATCCCACTTCTGATACCTTTACGTTATGGAAATCTGTACCAATGAAACTATTTACTACCCTGTTTATGTTTTAAGTACACATTATTTTTTATAATAAGGATCTTGGTAGCAAATATTTGGGTTTTTTAGAACGTCAATACAAGTGCTTAAACTGATATACAGGGTGTGACGACAGTTACTGTTACATATTTTCTGTAGTTGTTACCATCAAAAGTGATGTCACATTGGTGACAGTGCGTACACTTAAGCCGTCAGATTGGCGTTCCGAAAAACCGAAAAGAAAAATGTACACAAGAAAAGCACGTGACATTCTGGTACTATATAGGTGTATACACTGAATTAAGAAAAACAACACTCTAGTTGTCCATATGGTGTTTTATTTAAATATCTTCATATTCCCACTACCCCCCGTTGTCCCATTATTCGATTTAATGCACAAGAAACATTATGTTGTATATTGTATCTGAAAATTACAATACAGGAAAATATTCCGTAAACATCTTGTTGGTACGAGTGTAGTAGGCAAATCCTACATAAATGTTAGCCCACATATTTTAATAGTAACCAATAGGTAATAATTTTTCTCCCCTCTGACAACAATGTTTTCTGAATACAGTTAAAATAGCCTTGTTATACAGGGTGAGTCGGGAGGAATGGGCCAAACTCTAAGGTTGTAATCTATGCTTCAAAATAATAAGAAAAAACTCAATGTTGTTATCCAATATTCATTTGTTTTTTAATTACAACGCAAAAACAAAATATTGCATTAATTATTTAGCTTTCCTGTAATAAATAGTATTATTGTCCGCTTTAGATTGTTGTGCAGTCACTATCCTGTTAGTGTCAGTATAAAATTTTACATTGATTCGCCGTTAACTTTCGGATTTGTATCATTTAAATTTTATAAAATGCCATACATTTATTCACATCTCGAATACGCCAATATGGTTTTTATTTATGCTGAAGAATATCGTCGACGATTTCCACATCAAAGAACACCGAACAGAAAGGCCTTAATCAGACTTTTCAACAAACTGTGCGAAACCGGAACGCTTCCAAGTGCTAATGTAACATCCGAACGAGCCATTCGACAGGATTTTGAAGAAATAAAAAATGTTCTAGCTTTAGTAGAAGATGCAACGACGAGCTCACGAAGAATTGGAACTCCGTGGTGCGGCACGATCGACAATAATTTAATTGGCCCTTTTCTTTTGGAAAATCGCCTTACAGGGGATCACTAATTAAGTTTTTTACAAAATGAATTGCAAGGCCTACTGGAGGAAATTCCTTTAAACATCAGAATTCAAATGTGTTATCAACACGACGGAGCGCCTGCCCATTTCGATCGTCGGGTCAAGCAATAGTTGGACCAAAAGTTTGGATTGGTCGTGGTGCTCCTATTAGTATTAGTTGGCCTCCTAGATCGCCAGACCTCACACCGTTGGACTATAATTTATGGGGTTGGTCAAAAAATGACTTATACAAAGTAAAAGTAGATACTAGGGATGCATTAATTAGACGCATTAGAAATGCTGCACTCAATATTAAAGAAAGGCACAAATCAATTAGAAGAGCCACGCGCGCCCTTCGTAAACGAAGCAGGAAGTGTTTGGACGTCAATGGCGGTAGTTTTGAAAATTTACTAAACCAATGATTTATTGAAAATAATGTTAATGTTGCATATTTTGGTTTAACAATATTATTATTTTATTTAACTCTGTAATTTGAAAACAAATGAATATTGGGTAACAAACATTTGGGTTTTTTCTTAATATTTTGATGCATAGATTACACCCTTAGAGTTTGGCCCATTCCTCTCGACTCACCCTATATAATGCGCCTGGCCTGTTGGTGTCTATCCAAGGGAGATTGCACCGATTACGTTTTGTGTACCAGGAAAACTATTTATTCTGTCTTATTAACAGCAAGATACATTTAATGGATAAAATACTCAACTCCTAAATAAAAAAAATAATAAAGTCCTAAACTATAATAACAGATTTAAAATTAACCATAACAGTTTGCATAATTTATCACAGTTAGTTGTATTAAAAAATTAAAAATTTCAAAGTGAAGTATAGTATGTAGGTGAAGTTGGGGCTGTAATGAATTAATTTCAATTATCCTGACAGTCAATAAGAATATTAGGGGGACTATCATAGCTTTGGTATTGTTTATAAAGAAAAATAATTTATTTTATAGATCAATTTGAGAACACATAATATAGTTACATATGTATTAGAAATACATTCATACTAAATTTGAACTTATATTAGAATAATGTTCAATTACTTTTACTTCCAATACTTTCTTTTTAACTGACCAAGTTGGAAAGGTGTAAATTACCTAAAATGTATGCATAATGTTATAGATACCTAGTGTCAAGCTTGTTACACCACTCAAAAATTATATAAACTAATTTTTTCGCCCAGAAAATTCAAATCCCCTTTACAAAAAGATAAAACCACCATCAGTTTTTTTCTTTGTCTTTGGTTTTACTAAAAAGGGACCAGAATAATTCAAAATTAATTTATATTACATCTACTTAAGAAAGTAATTATATGGTCCCACATACATAAGAAACACTGTATCACATTTAAAGGTTTTGGCAAGTCCGATTTAACAGGACTAAATCACATTTTTTGGATACTGAAAAAAAATGAATTTAAGTAACAATGAGGGTTTGATACATTAAAAATTCACGATGCACCTCTACAACTAACGTGTTTGACATCATGTCATAACTAGTGCGGTTAAATGGAAATACATAAAAAGTGACGCACAAAGGTAATAATAAGCCAACAATCAGGTTCTTCAAGATTGATCTGACAAGAGCCCGTTGCCACCCAAGAGATTTAACACCTGTTGCTGTAACAGTTTCAACTTGGCGATTCGGTACTAATATTACTGTTTCTATGTTGACTACCATCAGTCCCATACAGCGTTTTCCGGGTGTAGCACACATCTTGCCTCTCAAAAAGTATGTCTACAAAAATAATCAATTTAATTTATTTTCTAGCTAAATGTATGGTTATTTTTTACCTCAAATGCACAAACAACAACTCTGTGAAGGAATTCCAGCAAAATTAATTCAAAAGCTAGTGGATAGCTAAGTTCCTGACCTTCTAACCCTTTTTGAATAGCGTCAAAACCATAAAGATCTAGTGCATTCCTAAAAACAAGTTTAGAGAATGTTTCGTTATTGTAGAATAATTCATGATGTTCCTAGAAACTCAAAATATCACTTTTAATAGTCCTATTTTAATAAAAGTTTTACCCAATACTGAAGCTTTCCATAAACAGAAACGTAAGACCCAGTTTCAAAGAAAATAAAATGCAAAAATCAATCAACTCGGCACATAATCTTTTCCAAAGTGGAGGTATTCTAAATTCGTAAGTAGTTGGGAGTCTCAGCAAGTTTGGGGGTAGCATAACTACAAAAAACGCAGATAATTGAAGAAGCCCTAAGTTTAATCATATCATGTGGCACTTTTTTATCATATTATATACTTACATGGGTATGTTTGATAAAAAGGTACCCCGTTAAATGTAGCTGGATGGGCATTTTGACCCTGTTGCTCATTAGGTACTTGTTGATCATTTCGAAGTCGAAACCCTTCATTTTGTTGAAACAAAGGTGTATGGTAAAATCTAGCATGTGGGTTTGAAGTGTTTTCTCGCTGGGTATTGGGAGCCCCATCAGTACTTGTAATTCCAGCAAAATAGTAGGGAAATCCAGCCGATACGTTATACCATAACGTTGCGTCGTCTAGCCATTTTCTTAATTTTTCAAAATATTCCTCCCTCTCTTTTTTGTCCTGCCTCCAGTCCATGTTTGAAGAGTTGTCACTGTGTTTTGAGGTGCTTTCTGCTTTTTTCATAATAAATATAACGATACTGACGTGGTCTCGTGATTTTATGTTTATTTTTATTTATGTGGAGACTAGGGGTGTGGTGTGATTTCACGACCTGTGATTTTGTCACAGCTCCAGGCCTGTCACAGTCGCGACCAGTTCCGCTTCGACTAAAGGAGCTGTGACGACGTGACCGCGCTAGATATGAGGTTCGCGGACCGGCCGGTGCGCGCTGCGGCTTCCGCTTCGACTAAAGGACCTGCGACGACGTAACTTAACGTGACCGCGCTGGATATGAGGTTCGCGGACCCGACGGTGCGGCATAAAAAAGACCTAACGGTGCGGTAGAGACTGGACTGGAAGTGAGTGACGCGAGCGTAAAAACAGGTCCTGCCGAAACGCAGGAAATGCCGGAATTGGAATCGGTAGGAGAGAGGTCGCCGGAAAGTAGAATGCAGTTGCACCGGCAGGCCAGAAAAATTGATTTAAATATTTATATTTTAATTAAAAAAAAGCAATTTTTGTATGCCATTTTTGATTTAATATTTAGGAAACATAGCTGCATAATAATATTAATCAAAAGCCAATAACCATTCAACAAACAAAAAATATACTTATTATCGGTATAATATTATAATAAAATAGAAAATACCAATTTAATAAAAGAAAAATAAACATTTCGCGGAACTCGTTCAAAAAGTAATTCGGAGAATTCATTTGAGCGTCGCCGCCGCTTCTATAAAATCTAAATCACGTGCTGGTGCTGTGTCGAAGCGCAGAAGGAGCTTGTTGGCAGAGCGGAATATAAATAAGTGTGAAACCGCTACCGCGCTGGTACGCTGCCGTTCGTTTGTGCTTTCGCAGCCAGCATTCCTGCAAATTGCAAGTCCGGAGCTGTGACAAAGTCACAGGTTTCAGTCACAGGTTCAGACCTGGAGCTGTCACAGCTCGGAGCTGTGACAGGAAAATCACGCTTTTTCCCACCCCTAGTGGAGACGAGATGTTTGTAAAATACAGTGTTGCCAGAAAAAAAGTGCATTGTACCAGACAGCGATAAAAAGTGTACCAGGTCCAGATTTAGTATGAATCACAGAATACGGATTTCTTCCGTATTCTGTGGTATGAATGTACCAACTCGGCTCAAGCAGAAAATTTTATACGTAAACAAGTGTTTCAAATATTTTACTTTGTTCTAGAAAATATTTTTAGCTGCAAAATGTTTAACTTGAATAAATAAAACTAACATATCCCTTGAAGTACAAAATAATGTATATTTTATACAAACACAAAAATAAATACATCCGAATAAGAATATTCGGATAAATATTTTATATTAATTACTAAATAATAAATATACATAATATAATTTATTAAATAATGTCTTTTACCTTTTCATAATTTACAGTAATTTAAATTTACTATAAGTCAGGAGTCACACTGAAACACCAATATAATTTAAAAAAAAACAAATCGTATAACATAACGTTTAAAACACCCAAAACTAAACAGAGAACCATGATACAATTTGTATCATGACAAAGAACAGAGTAGGGTAAACCAAGGTCTCTTCTAAACGGGTAAACCACCGAAACAGTACATTCATTCACGATACACCACCATCTATCAGTCAGCAATTGCAACTGATAAATTAGGTTTATCATTTTAAAATCCTAAAAACTGTAAAGTATAAATCTCTTGTGTCGAAACGAAGAAGTAAGTTTTAAATATCGAAATTAATATTGTAACACATATAGGCAAAGTGTACCAACGTACTTTTTTAAAGGTCATTGTACCACATCTGGTACAATTGTACCACCTCTGACAACGCTGGTAAAATAGTTTTATGACATGACATTGACTTTTAAACGACATTGCCAGGTAAACATTACCAGGGGTGCGTTCAGGAAACGTTACAATACAAAGTACACATTTCTTACTTTTTTGTGACCAAGTTCGTTCATAAATTATGTAACATGTTACTCTGTAACTTCTATTTCAGCGTTCATAAATTCATTTTGACTTTACCGAAGGAGTCTATTTCTTACCATGGTCTAGAGCATGGCTATAAATGACAGAGTTTGCGCGTTTTAAATCTTGTTGACAGCTTTGAAAAAAACGTTGTATAACTAACCTACAATTTTAGTTCTCTAATAAACCCTTTATTTTTCTGTGAGTTCTCGGCATACAAATACAAAAGCAACGAACACCAACAAACAAAACAACAGTCAAAAGTTATAGGTTATGTTGAAACGAATTTTGACATTTAAACAAATGAGGTGCAAAATTCGTTCACAAATCTGGGCTGACTCTGGGATCCACTTTAAAATGTCAACAAGTTCCATTACAGTGTAAAGTATTCCTTTCCTTGTTGTTTCCTGAACGCGGTTGATCGGGACAACCGACGACCAATTCGATACCGGGTTATATCTTATTTGCCTATTCTATTATGATTTGAACCGGGAGTTCTTGTGCAACCACGTGATAAAGTGTATTATTTGCGTTAGTAGTCACGTGAGCTGCCAAGTACATAAATATTATCAAACTTACTTTTTGAAACAATTTTAACCTCACTTTTTATGTTTTGACCGCGGGCCGGTAAACGGGCAAACCCTTGTGCGTTGACCGCTAAACAATTCCGTGCTACATAACACAAAGCATATAAGTTGAACTTAAGAAGCTCTTATTATTTTTTGATAGCAAAAATTATATTCAAATGGCTGAAAATAATCCACAACTAGTTAAGACTGAAAACAATAGCGAAGAATATGAAAGATCAACACCACTCCAGCTTACTTTGGCGGCAGTCGCTGACGGTAGGCAAAAAACAAATTATATTATAGGAGCATGGCAGCAGCGACGCTGCCCCAATATGCACAGAACGGCCGAATTGATGGGACAAATAGGAGAAGATCTGACAAAGAAAGGCGAAGATCTGAAACAGAAGTAAGTTTGTGATTCATATAGGTATTTTAAAATTAATATTTCTGGTAAAGCCGACTAACTACACCAGTTTATTAGGCCTTCTATTTATTAGGTGTACATAAATGTGTACTGGGCTAAGGATAGGGAATAGTATACATTGTTGTATATGCAAGAATACTTACCTACACATTTGTTTAACTGCGCTATATACATTTTAATTATAATAATATATTTTTTATAAATAGCGATATGCATTATACCTATACATTTTTTGGCATACAAATTTTCAATAACTTTTGGTGTACGTCTAAGATGAACCTTTTAATGTGTCCTTTGGCTGAAGATTTGTCAACTGGAGTACTGGTGCCTATGTTTTATAATATTTTCAGAGCCGAAATGTTGGAATATGAAGCCAAAGAACTTGCCAAATACTTTACGGCTGTGGAAGAGAGACGTAGGATTCTAGATTTGCAAACCAAAAATTTCATCAATGATGCAAAAACATTTTTTGCTGATGTGGAATTGCATCATAGTAAGCTAGGGTGTTGGGACACAACTTATAAACAAAAAATGGCCCTGGGGACTGTTGGAACTACAGCTCCCGTCGAGCAGTACACTGGCCCTAACAGGGGTCCTTCAGTATGGGAAAGTCAATCTCTTCTTTCATTAAGAAGGTATGCAGATCCTTCACTAGAAAGCTTTGTTTCAATGGGGAGGGGAGCACGCCGCCCTTCTAATTCATCATCTTGAAACTTATATAATTTTTTATGACAATTTGCTGTTAGACAATACTTCCATTCAATTGAATTGAACTGAAGTATTGTCTTTTTTTTTAAATGTTTAATTTTCTACTCTTATTTGAATTATCAGTATTATACAATATACCGGGTGTTTCTCAAAAGACGTTCACCCCTATAACTTTTTTATATTTTTAGATATTAAAATGAAATTTTGAGATTACGCATAAGAGATGAGTCTGCATTTATTGGCATAATTTTCAATTTGTTAGCCCTTCCGGTTTGACCGGAAGTGACCTTGACTTTGGTATTTTAAATGGGACATCTTGTATATGTTTACATATTAGGATTGAGCATAACATTCTGGAGTAAAATGACACCTCACTTGTCATTTTTTGACATCTTAAAACATTTTTATGTTTTTTTTCAACAATTTGATACCATACACCTATGCTATTTTAAAATTGACACTGAAAAATTTGCCTTAAATCCCAATCGCAAATTTAAAAGCGTTATGGATTATTGCCACCCTCTCTTTTCTCAAGAAATATTAAAGGCGACTTTGAAAAATAATGAAATGGTTTTGAAAAGCAATATGGCTTTAATTTAAAGTTGTAATGTCATTAGTTTATAAAATATACAATACATACAATCTTGCGGCATCAGAAGAATTTTTCTAGTCACTCCAAAAATTAGGAGCATATCAATTTGTTCATTTCTAGTAAAACTAACAATTTTACCTGATTTACGATGTAAGTTTAATAAACGAATGGCATTACTATTTTAATTTAAAACCATATTGGTTGTCAAAACCATACAACCATTGTTTTTCAAAGTCGCCTTATATTTCTTTAGAAAAGACAGGGCGGCAATAATGCATAACGCTTTTAAATTTGCGATTGGTACTTAAGGCAAATATTTTCGTGTCAATTTTAAAATAGCATAGGAGTGTATGGTATCAAATTGTTGAAGAAAAAATGCTTGTTTTAAATATCCTAGTGAACTACTATCGTTCCATTTGGAAGTTATTGGAGTTTGAAACGTTTGTGAAACTTAGAAAGTCAATTATTATGACATAATTTTAATTTTCGTATACTACTTGACTATAAATTAACAGGTTTAATTAATTTGTAGCACTCCAGATTGAAAATAAAATATAAACATAAAAATGTTATACCTAACACGTCAAAAAATGACAAGTGAGGTGTCATTTTACTCAGAATGTTATGCTGAATCCCAATAAGTAAAAATATACAAGATGTCCCATTTAAAATATCAAAGTCAAGGTCACTTCCGGTTAAACCGGAAGTGCTAACAAATTGAAAATTATGACAATAAATGCAGACTCATCTCTTATGCATAATCTCAAAATTTCATTTTAATATCTATAAATACAGAAAACTTATAAGGTGGAACGTCTTTTGAGAAACACCCGGTAGGCCCTAGAATAAGTTATTGGAATCTCTTTCCACTAAGGTGATCTCCCCCAACATAAGTCAATGCATACATAAGGTTATGTGGAAACTTTTCTGTGTTAAACTTTGTGATTTATATAAATAGTTGTAGATATCATTATGGTTTCTGATTAATATTTATATATTATTAGTCTTCAAATGTATTTGATGCATAGACTTATTTTATATTTATGACTACTGCATGATTAGTATTATAAATACATATTGCTTCTTTATGCTTCTCCGCTGAGACAGCTTAAAGAAATAGCAAATAGTTTTTTACTGTGTTACCTTTTTCATATTAATAATTGTTAATCTATAATTAGGAAAAAAAATTTTGTTGTTCCCTACTTAAAATAAACTTGAACTTTTATAATAAAAGTTTTCAACTTGTTTATTATATAAAACCTTTTAAAGCCTAGTGGCGCATTCGCCATTTAATTTTTTGCCATTTTTTCGTTTTATTTAAAAATCGACCACACACCACATCTTTGGAACTCTTTCTGTTATCTACACTTTCAAACTAAAAAAGTTAGAATTTATAAAGTTCGTTGTAATAAATACAGAAAAAGGAATATAAAGGCAAATTTAACCAAATGTAATTTTTTGCTGTTTTTCAAATTTAATTCTAGGTGTTAACTACCTAGTGAAGTATTGATTTCGCAAAGAGGTATAGAGATCAATGACTTATTACTGATTACCTACTTGAAGAAGTTTTGTTGCTAAAACAATATTTATAGAAGTTTCAAATCAACGAAGAATTTCTATTGCTATCTTTGGATAGAAAATGAATAGCTTTTAAAGAAATTAAACAAATTGAACTTTGCCCGTTATTAAAAATCGGTCAATTTTTTTACTTTGCGATTTCTGCTCAGAACGCAGAGTGGACAAAGATTTTTTCCCTTATAACAGCACAGTGGTCAACGGTTACGTTACAAGACCGGAAAGTAGTGTTTTTCAGGTCGAGACTAGCATTAGGCGAGTCCTGGAAGCTTGGAGAGACCTGCACAACTAATTTTCGGTTGCGTGACGTACAATATTTTTTTAAGGCCGACACTTCGATATACTTACATTAAATTATTTTATTTTATATTATTTTTAAATGCGTCGTATGACTTCTCGTAACGGGCTTTTGATTTTGCTGGCAATATATCGTAAGTCGCTTTCCTTGCTGCTTCCAAAATTTCTTCTGAAATCTCATTTTCCGTGTCGGATAATTCAAAATCTGAATTCATATTGTTAAATTTGCGCACTCGCGAAACAAGTTTGACGTAAACAACAAATTAAAAATCAACGAACTGTCACTCGACGATACATCGAAATGTTGTCATAGTAACGAAATCAAGGTAGCTTGTATTATCAAAGCGATTGGAAAAACAAAAAACAGGGACCGGAAAAATCTTTTCCGGTCTTGATCGACAAAAGGTTATTTTCTGGACGAAAAATTGTCCAGAAAGTGTGTATTATGTTCTGGTCGGTTTAAAAAAAAATTACCCTTTCATATTTTTTTTTTTTTAATTTGCCATCCTTTTTTATTAAAGATCATATCCTTGTTTGCCGTGTTTATTCTCCTTTAGTTATGCTGGTCACAATGAAGAAGTATATTTTGGAACTTTTCTGCACGTATGCATGGTGGAGGTAGCAAAGAAAATATTAACAATACCTACTTTCAAAAAATGATACGAAAATAAAAGTTATAATAATTTTTTTTTAAATACTTCTACTAGTCTAGGGAGGTACTGGATATGTTATTTTTCTTTTTTTATATACCTTATAATATTATATAGTACTAACCTAAACAAATTATTATATATTATTTGTACATGGTTTTATACAATACAAAAATATAAAAACAACTTAAAAACTATACAAATAAAAAATAGTCTATATACAAAAATCGTGGGTAACATACATATTAAGTGGCGAAATGATTGGCCTTAAGGTTTGAATATATACAGACTGTCCGCGGATAGGGTTTACAATAGCACAAATTGATGAAGAATTTCATTTTTCGGGAAAAAGTCATTCTTGATAAAACGTTTTGCTTGTAAAAAAATGCAATTCACGAAGAGAAAATTTTGATTTTTTATACAGAGTTTTCAAAAACATAATTTTTCTCCAAGAGTAAACTACCTTTATTTTTCATTTTTGACCAAAATGCCAATTAGAAAACTTATTTAGAATAACGCTTGTAATTTAAATCCGAGATTTAAATTATATCTTCGATTTTTTTAGTTTTTTTAATTTTTAGAGGTAAATGGAAATTTTGCTGCTCAATAAAAATATTAATATAAAATTTTATTAGACTATATTTTCATAATGGGTGGTGTGTATTTTATTTTAAAATTTTAAATGCATTCCTACCAGCTTTTGTAAAAACAAGATTTTTTTTACCTTTTTATTACTTTGCTTTACGTATGGGGCAAATTTGAAGTGAGGGAATGGCTTAATTTAATAATACATTTGGCCACAGATGGATTGGTCGGAATGGTCCGGTTCTGTGGCCCCCAAGTAGTCCCGATTTAACTATTTCAGATGCCTATCTTTGGGGGCGCCTCAAACAATTAGTGTACTCCCGTCCAATTGAGAACGACGTACAGCTTCTAAAACAGCGAATTGTTGAAGCTGTTCAAGCAATTTCCATAAAAGAAATTCTAAGAAGTTTTGACCTATTCGTTTACAGCTGGAAAAATGTGTTGAATATGGAGGGAATTTGAATAGCAAATTATGAAATTATTATTTGTTGTTATTTTAAGAATTTTTTGTGTTATTTCCGGGGTCATTTCATTTGTGAAATTAAAAATACATATTTCTGGTAACACCAAAAATCATTTTTTGAAACTTTTTGATACCCCTCTGTCATTGATAATGTATGTATTTCGACCGCTAATGCTGCTATCCAAAAAAAAATTCTTTTACCTCTAAAACTTAAAAAAACTAAAAAAATCGAAGATTTAATTTAAATCTCGGATTTAAATTACAAGCGTTATTCTAAATAAGTTTTCTAATTGGCATTTTGGTCAAAAATGAAAAATAAAGCTAGTTTACTCTTGGAGAAAAATCATGTTTTTGCGAACCCTGTACGTCTTAGAGCAAAACGGCTTACATGTCCCTATCTTCAATTTTTATTATCTTCCCAAAAAAATCAACTTCCGGTTAAACCGGATGTAACTCGAAAGCAGGAAATATAGTTGTTCCGGTTTAACTGGAAGTTGATTTTTTTGGGAAGATAATAAAAATTGAAGATAGGGACATGTAAGCCGTTTTGCTCTAAGACGTAGTGTTAGAAAGTTATAAGCTGTCAAAGTTCAAAAATGTCACTTTTCGAGAGTCAATATCTCGGAAACTATGAAGTATAGACTAATAATGCATTTAATAAAAAATAATTATAATTTTATGTGGAATTTAAAAATGTAAAAATATACTGGGTGTTATATTTAAAAATATAAAATTCGTTCGAATTCCAGACAAACTAAAAAGCTGGCAACAACGCCAATATCGTCATTCGGTGCGTTAGATCCTCTTACACAACTGTACCAAATTTGGTTTGAATCGGCCAGTAAATTGTGATGTTATTAAGCCGTTTCCAGACTTTATACACACACTGTATATTTCAAAGCTTTACGTCTTACAGAAAAATTAAATTTCGAATAGTTAATAAAAAAGAAAGTTTACATCAACAAGATGAAAAATCAGTTAATATTGAGGATTTGGAGAATGCTGGTGATGAAAGGAACTTGGATTTGATTTACTAGAGATCATTTGAGTATTTTGAGAAGGTCTAATTTGGGTACTGCCTCCGACTACACTTCTACCGTCTGGATAACCACCAGTGCTGTGTTTCTGTTGCAGATTCCGTCCTTGGGAACCCAACATAGTATATACAGACTCTGGCCTTCTAGCCCTTGGAGGAGGCGGGTTATTATCGCTACTATCCGAGCTAGATGGGGGTGGAGGAGGTCTTGTTCCATAAGCGCTTTCAGTGGTAGCATAGTTTTCCCTCCTTGAGCGTTCATTTGTGTAATTGTCCCTGGATGCAGGGGCTTGTGGTCTTTCTGTAGAGGCATAATTGTCAGATCTAGTAGAGCTAGTTCCAGGAGTGACGCCTCTCACACCATAAATTTGCTCGGACCTATGTTGCGTTTGATTATGTATATTTTGATTTTGAAGATGGTTCGGTTGATTTAAGCGTATGGGGTACAGAGACTGGGCGGGTACTAATGGTCCTGGTTTTGGTAAGAGCTCTCGGTTGATTGCAGTATTGGATTTTGTGTATACAGATTGGGACCTACAAAAAAAATCCTGTATTAAAGTGTTTAAAAACATGAAAAATGATTTTGTGTTATCCAAAGCAGCTTATTATTTTACCTATTTTGTCTCTGTATAGCGAAACAAATAGATAGGTAAACTTCTTGGGTACAACGAAACTTACCTATTTAAATTTGCTCTAGTCAAAGGAGGGCTTCTACAGAGTGATTTCGTTCCACCGTAAATCGATTCAACTCTTTCCAATCTGGCTGGTGGTGCGGCAAACAAACTCTGACAATAATTCGTCCTGGTCTCTATTCCGGTGGTGGATCTGTAGGTATTGTAAGTGGACCCATGAAATTTAGGCACTTGGGGCTTCTCCAAATCATCGTAATTTAAATCATCATCGGATGGAATACTTGATGTTTCATCTCCAGTTACTTTTTTGGTTTTTTTGACGCGATTAGGGTTAAAAATGTATTCGTAAGAAAGGCCAGAAGCTAAACCTCCAAAAATAGGTCCTACCCAATCCACCCAATGGGCTTCCCATTTGTTGAGAACGAATGATGGACCTAGAGCTCTAGCAGGATTTAAATATGGCATCTGCAAATAAGTATACAAATTTAATATAACATTACATAACCCTAACCTGACCTCTATGTACGTTTATCGTTATTTTTATACTTACAAAAACAAATGAGCAAGCACAATAAGTGGTTCCTATCGTTATAGAACCGGTACCAATCCATTTGCGATAAGTGTCCATTGATACAAAATAGGAAAAAACAACTAAGAATGTTAAAGTAAATTCGATTCCAAATCTTTCCCACGATGAAAAAATATTCGTAGGATGTCCAACTGCGGACGAAAGGTTGTCTTGATGACCATGGTACCCTGGGACCGTTACTCTGAAACAAAAAATGTTAATTTTAGAAAATTCCAGTTATAGGTATAAAAGAATATTATGGATTATCTGTGTACATTTTAATAGTAATAAATCACCTCCAGTAAGACTGTGTGGCATGAAACATTTTGTGCATGCCAGTTTCCAATAATATTCATAACAACACTACTGGCATAAATCGATAAAATTGAAAAATCGCACCAATTCTCTTAAGACAAGTACCTATTTTATTTGCTTTTAATATTATTTTAAATACGTAAATGGGCATCAAATTTCAGCAGATGTATACCACAAGGGGCCTAACCAAGAGAATGATTTGAAATTCCGTTCACCCACATGTGTGTTAGTTTATCTTTAGAAACCACCGTCTTGTAAAAACACATTTTTATTTTGAACACTTGTCGACGTCATTATGTCGATAAGGCAAATACCATCATATCTTCTAAAATGATGTATACAGGGTGTTCCGATGATCATGTTACAAAATTCTAGGGTAGATAAAACACACGAAAATAAGAAAAAAAGTTCATGTGAACATGGGTCCGGAAACGCTTCTTCAGGGAGCTAGGGCCCTTCGAAGATGACCTTCAAAAACTACTTTTCGTTTTATAGCTTCGGTACTACTGCAGCTATCGCAACCAATTTTGGGACATGAAATCTAGTTCGTAGGTTCATCAATTTGAGCCTTCCGGATTTTGTCACCTTTAACCAGGGGCGTACAAACCAAGGGGGTATTTGAGTAAATTTGACCCTACTCCTCTTAGGCTTTAATTTCTTACCATTTTTATATCTGATTATGATTCTCCAATGCCTTTTACATAAAAAAGGTACTCTTAGTAAAAATCGCTATCTGTCACAGTTTCCTCCGAAAATGGCTAAATCCAATCAATAATAAATTATTGGTCTTAAACCAATTATTACGTTGAAATATGAAAATGAGGTTCAGTACAGATAGTGAGCATTATAAGTTAGTCAAATCTTTTTCTTTAATGAAAATAAATTAGATTAGAGAGATTTATTGCCTTTTCGAAATTGGGGGTATAAAAAGTAAAAGGGAACGTATACAAAATATTTCAAAAAAAAAACAATTAAACAGGTTTAACGAGTGAGTCAAGGATAAGGCAGAGTAAATTTTTGTCTTGAAGATGAATTTACTAACGCTGTCGTTGACTGACCCTGTACGTACCAAAATAAATTCAAAATAACAATTGTTGAAAATGCCTGCCACCACGTTCAATACATGTATTACACCTACGTAGCATATTTAAATTGACGTCAGTAAAAACATCAGGCATGGTTTGGATCATTTCAGCCGCAACAGAAATCCTAGCCACCAAATCTTCCTCCGACTGAACTGGAGTTTCATATACAAGGCTTTTCATATGTCCCCAAAGAAAGAAATCCATAGGAGTTAAATCTGGGGACCGGGCTGGCCAGTTGACATCGCTTCCACGTCCAATCCAACGTCCTCTAAAACGATCATCGAGGTGCTCACGTACGACATGTGCAAAATGAGCGGGTGCTCCATCATGCTGGAACCATAGATTCTAATTTATTTTCATTAAAGAAAAAGATTTGACTAACTTATAATGCTCACTATCTGTACTGAACCTCATTTTCATATTTCAACGTAATAATTGGTTTAAGACCAATAATTTATTATTGATTGGATTTAGCCATTTTCGGAGGAAACTGTGACAGATAGCGATTTTTACTAAGAGTACCTTTTTTATGTAAAAGGCATTGGAGAATCATAATCAGATATAAAAATGGTAAGAAATTAAAGCCTAAGAGGAGTAGGGTCAAATTTACTCAAATACCCCCTTGGTTTGTACGCCCCTGGTTAAAGGTGACAAAATCCGGAAGGCTCAAATTGATGAACCTACGAACTAGATTTCATGTCCCAAAATTGGTTGCGATAGCTGCAGTAGTACCGAAGCTATAAAACGAAAAGTAGTTTTTGAAGGTCATCTTCGAAGGGCCCTAGCTCCCTGAAGAAGCGTTTCCGGACCCATGTTCACATGAACTTTTTTTCTTATTTTCGTGTGTTTTATCTACCCTAGAATTTTGTAACATGATCATCGGAACACCCTGTATATAGTGTGTTTTTTTAATTAGTATCTACCTACCCACTTAATTTTAAACAAATTTTGATTCTAGAACTGCCTATACCTATATTTATCTTATCTACAGGCTCTAGTGTATCTACAGACTCGACTTATTTCTTTATACTATTTGGTTTAACTATTACAGCGGTTTTAAACCTACATCTTTACCCAGGGCCGTCTTTAGATTATTGGAGGCCCTGGGCACTTTAGGATAATGGGACCTCTACAGTAGCGCACCGAGAATCTTCCTCTGGGAGGGGTTCCCACCCGGACGAGAGGGTGATTTGGCGCCTGTCTTCTCCCAAAAGGTACAATTTACACCATTTTTTAAATTTCGCTAAATTCGAAATTCTAGGGTAGAACATAGGTATGTAGGTATATAATTGGTTATTGCAAAATTATAGGACTTCCGCTTCTTAAAAAACCTTGTTGGATGGTTTCAGGTTATTTCATCGAAAGGTAGAAGAAATTAAAGTCCTTTATAATTTACACAGATAAACATCTACGGTCGGTTTTTGGACGCTGCCGCCCTATTATTTAAAAATTTTCTTATCCTGTTATTAAGTTGGTACCTACTAGTAAGTATACAGGCTATCCCATAAAAAGACAATACGCAGAGTCCCAATTCCTAACGGGTTTGTTTGTTTTTTATTTTTCCAGCTCGAATCTTATTTGCTTTTAATTCAACTTCATATTTATATATTATAATCTTGTCAAAACTAATTGAAAATTTATATCCCAAAGTCAACTGTTGGCCCGACTACAAAGATTGCAGCTATGTCGACAAGTGTCAGTGGGTCGTTGAAGCCACCCACCGGTAATTAGTTTTTTATGCATTTCAATTAGGATTGGAAATATTATACCCAAAATAAGTTTGCTTAAATCAACATGGCTTATAAAAAATATTGCCGATGAAAGTTTTAATAAGGTAGAGGAACCAAATAAGGCCCTCTACATAATAAAGCCATAACCGTTAGCCCATTCGTAGGTTTTTTTTTATGTATTTTTTCTTAGCTCCATTATTTTTCTACGCGATGTTCTTGACCGTTTTGTTGTGCTAATGTAGTGGTTTTAGTATACCTAGTGTTTTTATGAATTTTTACCTAAAATCTGTTGCATTTCCTAATAAGGCCCGCTTAAATTGTCCATGAAATTTGTGTTGGGCTTACCGAAGAAGACGAGGATTTTGATTGGCCTGGAGGCAATAAATTTTAAGATTGGCAACTTTTAGGTTATTTTTGTTTTAAATGTTTGATATTTACCTTATTTAAATGTACCGGGTGGTCAAATAAGCGAGGACGTGTGTGTTGTTTGTTCGAGTAAAGTGGTCAAGAGAAATTGCTGGAAATTACTTTTAAGTTCCTCATTTCGCCGCAAGGGGGCACAATTAAAAATTGATTTTTTAATTTCTAAACTTCTCCGAAAATTCCCATATTAAGGTATAACTCTGATTACATCATTGGAAAGCTTAGACAATTCTGCATAATTTTGGTTTAAGGCTCATTGGCGTACCGACCTTGATAAGAGTGGGAGAAGCTATTGAAAGTGTAAACATTAAAATCACTGTAACTTCTAAACGACATCCGATTTTACTAAATTAAAGCTTGTTTGGAAGGGGAAAATAAGCATCTTCAATTGCCGTATTCAACAGTACACGATAGTGTTTAATAAAATTGCTAGAGGGCGCAATTTGTAATAATAACAGTTTTTTCGATTTTATCCCGAAAATTCAAATTACACGGTATAACTATGACATCATAATCGAAAAGTAGATGAAATTTGCAAGAAAAGATGTGAAGACCGCAGTTCGATATCTTTGTTCGTTTCAGAGTTATTGCCAAAACAATAATTTTTAATACAAATTGCGCCCTCTAGCAATTTTATTAGAAACTATATTGTACCATTAGATACTCTCTATATATTTCCTGCTTTCGAGTTACATCCGGTTTAACCGGAAGTTGATTTTTTTGGGAAGATAATAAAAATTGAAGATAGGGACATGTAAGCCGTTTTGCTCTAAGACGTACTGTTAGAAAGTTAGAAGCTGTCAAAGTTCAAAAATGTCACTTTTCGAGAGTCAATATCTCGGAAACTATGAAGTATAGACTAATAGTGCATTTAATAAAAAATAATTATAATTTTATGTGGAATTTAAAAATGTTAAAATATACAGGGTGTTCCATTAAAAAAAAATAATAACGTCAACACTTGACAGTTGGTGACATTACTGACATATGGTATAATAGTCAAATAGTAAAATTTTAGTCCTATAGATTGCCCAATACCCGGATCCGATATCACTTTTCGTTCGCCTGTAATTAAGCCGTTCCGGAACATTTGCCCAACCCTGTATACTTAATTAGGATTTAATTTGAAGTTTTTTATTGACATGAAGAAGAGCATTTACATGTGTAAGGGTCAAGATATTTTTGTGGGCCTTGTTAAGACCCAGTGTTCTCAATAAGGCCCGATGAACATTTTTAAATTTTATTACAAAATCAGAAAGTTATTTCTACTTTTTTGGTAGCTAATAGCTTTATTCGAGCTACTTTTAAAACCAAGTAGCTTGTAGCTGTAGCTTTTACATTATTTTTTAGTGTATTCATGAAGCTACTTTTAAAAGTAGCTAGTTAGTCGAAAAAGCTACTTTCGGTAGCACAAACTTTATAATATTTTTATTACTAAACTCTTTTAATGTCGAAGAACGTAGTTTTTCAAAACTGCATTCACTGACATAAAGCAAAGTAACCTTCGCAGAGTAGCTTATAGAAGTAGCTTTAAAAAAAGTAGCTTGTAGCTAAGCTACTTTTATTTAAAAGTAGGTTGATTACACGGTAGCTTAACTACTTTAATTTTAAGTAGCTTGTAGCTAGCTACTTTTTTCCAGTAGCTTGCCCAGCTCTGGGCACTAGTTACAGATTTCGTACACAATTATGAGTGGTAAAATGTTTATATTGGATGGTTTCTCTATGGTTTTAATGAACGTAAACGATATATATATATTTTAAAAAGTAAGGTGGGCCTTATTTGGTTCCTCTACCTTGCATATCAAAAAACACACAATTTCGTGGGTAAAAACTTAAAGTAAAATTCTCACCCCTCACTGGGAATAGGGCACGTGTCGCATATGTCCGAGAAAGGCAATTGTCAAGGGATTATTTTAAATGAATATACTTATACCCCAAATATACGTACGTATCTCGATCATCGTGAGAATTATATCGATTAACTTACAGTTTAAATCGAATAATGAAGCTATTAAAACCATTATTACAATATGTTCCCAGGGTTTAGTCATGTCAGTAATGTTTTCAGTCAATTCGATACCAGCGTTCCAGTTTTTTAAGTATTGTAATTTTAAAGAAATTAACTTTCTCAGGAAGGTTATATGGCACTTGATTTTTATATACCGTCATGATCGAGATAATTTGTTCAATAAACAGAGCCTATTTCTTGTGATGTACTGGGTGTTTCTCAAAAGACGTTCACCCCTATAACTTTTCTGTATTTATAGCTATAAAAATGAAATTTTAATACTATGCATAAGATATGAGTCTGCATTTATTGGCATAATTTTCAATTTGTTAGCACTTCCGGTTTGACCGGAAGTGACCTTGACTTTGGTATTTTAAATGGGACATCTTGTATATTTTTACTTATTGGGATTCAGCATAACATTCTGATTTACCTCACTTGTCATTTTTTGACGTGTTATAACATTTTTATGTTTATTTTTTATTATTAATCTGGATTTTTGATAAAACAAGGAAGTAGCGAAATATTGATCAAAACACGACGTGGCGAATGCATTATTGGTGTTTGCTCTTCAGTGATATAAAATGTATTCTTCAATATTATTTAATAAACAAATATAATATAATATTGAAATACACTACAAAGCTCTGATCGTCCTCAAGTAAACGCAAAAATGAAAGTCGCGAATAAACAATTTACACAAGAGATGATATATCATCGAAAACATTTCGACGAAAAGATCAAATTTATACATAGTCAGTTCATGGTATAATAGGAATTGTGAATGTTACATAAAGTATTTTTTATGATAGGTCAATGACAGGACACAATCACACCCCAATCAGGTTGATCAGGGGTAAGTGCAGTGGTAAAAAGTGAATTAAAATGGCTACCCTGGTTGAAAGTTTCAATAGCCGTATCATATGCGGACAAGTGCAGTTTAATGATTTTGAGGGCTGTAAAGAGTAATCGTTTTTTAGGGGTTGGAAAGCAAGTATGTTTATTTTCACATGGTTATATTTTACTTTTTATTTATTTTGGAATTTAATTGAGTTAAATTAAATTAATTTTCTATAATTTTATTTTTGTATTTGGTATTAAAAAATCTACTTTATGGTTAACTGGACAGCCTTAACTGAACCTCCAAACTGAATGTCAAGATACTAGGTTTTTATAGATATAGGCATTGTGCCAACATCTAAATTGTGTCCCTTCTTTTAAATGCTCGTACCGTAGAATGTACGTAGAATGTTTGGATCCTGACATTCACAATATGGTTTTTAAACATAGTTAGAATAACTATGATGGCATTGGGCGCCCGATGTAATTCCAGGTTCATTCCGATCAATGTCATGCTCTGCCATTACATGCGTGTTGCATTCCACTCGAAATCATTTAAATTTCCTTCCATTTTAACCAGACCATTACTTAAAGAGGTCAGAGCCACCAGAAGTAGTTTCTTGGTGGTTTGAAGTAATTCCAAGGCGTCAAAACCATTACCCCATTAACAATGAAGGTGTTGGTAGTTTCTTCAGAAATTTTCAATTTGTAATTTTTAGGCGAAATGGAAAATTTGACCTTCTTACATCGCCTGCCTTATTGCGTTTATTGTAAACATTTTAGCATATTATAAACATTATTGGTTTGTAGTAGATCAATTTAATTTACATTTCCTGAGATAAAAAGATATATATACTTATTTATAATAATAATTAAGTATATTTTAAATGTATTCTTGGGATGAATTAATGAGTATTGTTTCAAGTCCTATCCCTCTTTAAGCCAAGTCTTACGAATACACAAAGATGTTAAGACGCAACGCGCGCAGAAACGAGTTTGCAGATAACCTAGAGAATTGAGATTTTTAAATATAATATCCATGTTGGTTTGTTATACACAAGCAGCTTAGCAAACCAGTCTGAAAATGTTAATATTTTTATTATTATTTTGCTTTGCATCGACAATAAAGTGTTTTAACCCAAACTGCGTTCGTGAAAACCAATTTCGAAATTTCGCTTTTCCAATTGAAGCGTGTTCTGAAAATTTTCAAGAGAAGTGCAAGTTTCAATCTAAAGGGTATTTTAAATCCGTTGGTGAAGCATCGTTAGTGAAAATACATGAGACCGCAGTGGTACCAACTTGTGCGTTTTTTAATGCAGAAAACCTGAAGTGCATATACGGAGTGAACAGCAATATTAAAGTGCTAGCTACAGGATCTTTTATAAATCTACCTAATTTGGAAAGCATACATTTAGCTTTTAATCAAATAACAGAAGTGCGACAGGATATTTTTAAAAACATTTCAACCGAACTGTTGGATTTGAGTTGGAACAAAATCTTATTTATAGATTCCAATGCCTTTAAAGAAGTGTCAAACTTAAAACGGTTAAATCTGAGTAGGAACTTTTTACAAACAGTGCCTTTAAACCATTTAGCAAAGACTCTTAGAAGTCTAAATTTAGCCTACAATTTACTGGAAACATTTGCTTTAAACTCTGATTCCTTTCTGAATTTGACGTCTGTAGATGTCAGCAACAATGCGATCAACAAAGTGGCAATATCCTTTAGATATCCAGCAGCGAACTTTGACTTGACTAATAATCGTATACAAAACTTCGACTACATGGATATCAATTCTGTAGAAAAACTCAAAATTGGAAAAAATTTATTCGAAGAAACTCCAAGGTACATGGAAAACATAAATGTCAATGAACTTGACATTTATCCAAACCCGTGGAAGTGCGATAAGTTGCTTTTGCTCTGGGAAACTTTGGTGAGCTTTGATGTCCGCCTTGCACCAAAGCAACCGGGAATAAACTCACCTCCTGAGTGTTTCAATGGAAACAGCAGATTGGTAACTGCTACGAGATCTACCGATTGCTTAGACGATCACGAGTGTCCATCCTTTATGACCTGTCGAGCAAAAAAGTGCTGGGACCCCTGCGAGGAATCTTTGTGTCACAGTAGTAGCCTTTGTGAAACGAAACAGCATACCCTCAATTGTTCCTGTTCCGATGGACTTTTAACGGATCCATTGGATATCCAAGCTGAATGTAAAAAAGTCGAGTGTTTTACAGACAAGCATTGTGCCCCTGCGTTTAACTGTTGGGACCAAAAATGTCATAACAGTCAACCATCGGAAAATGAAAATAATTCAGGGATTGGAGGATATCGCGGTGGTTCAAGTGGATTTAGTGCGGGGTATGATATTGGAAATAGTGGTGGATATGGCGGTGATATCGTATCTACCAAATTTCCCGAACTTCCTCACGATCCACCAAACGAACCAGTTGCATCCAAAGAACCAGACGTTCCATGGTGGTTCGACGACATTCCAAGTGTGGCTCCTCCAGAGAAAACAGCAACAGGCGTTTAAAGGGACGGTAATAAGTATTATTTTTAGGACACCTGTTCGATTTAGGTTGAAGGATTGATATGTAACTGAATTGTATAAGTTTTTGAATAAAATGTAAAAAAAAAACCTTTTTTATTATAATGAATGTAGGTATACATAACTCATAACTAAGCTCCCATCGAATTGATCATTAAGAAGAGTATTGGAATTTTTAAGTCTATTTATTTCTAAGGATGCAAGCAAATTTACTTTTGTACTTTTGTTTTCAACATGCAAGATATCATAGTTATGATTAAATGTATGATTTACTTCTAACAGATGGTTAGAATAGTTAGAATCTGTTTTGTTTTTTATAAAACTAGCATGATGTTCATTTATCCGTTTTTCGAAGTTTCGGCCTGTTTGTCCAATATAAACTTTAGAGCAATCATTACATTTTAATTTGTAAACACCAGATTTATTTCCTTTGTTCAATTTACTTTTATTATTTTTAATGTGTTTCCCTAGAGTTTTGTTAGTTTTGAAAGCAATATTAATATTCAAGTTTTTTAAAAACTTTTTTATTTTAGTGCTAATATGACCTATGTAAGAAAGAGATAACTTTATAATTATTTTTATTATTGTTTGCTGTTGGAAAAACTAAGTTTATAGCCTTTTTGTATAATTTTTTATTTAGTATTTTATCTATTGTTATAGCGGAATAACCATTATTTACTGCAATTTGCTTAATAATATTTAATTCAGTTTGAAAATTAGTTTTGTTTAAAGAGTTAATGTTACTAGTCGATGTAGCATACTAAAGAAAGAAGCTAATTTATGTTGTACTGGATGGCAAGATGTGTTATGTATAGTAGTATCAGTGTGAGTAGGTTTATGGTATATTGAAAATTCATGTTTATTTTCGGATTTTTTGATGGTTAGGTCTAAAAAGTTAATAGAATTATTGATTTCTTTTTCAATTGTAAATTTTATATTGTTATGTATATTATTTATAAATTCTAAAAACTGATCTAATTGCCTTTCGGTACCTACAAAACAAGCCAATACATCGTCTACATATCTATACCAATAAAGAATTTTTTTAAACAGAGGATGTTTCAAAATAATGGACTCTATACTGTCCATAAAGATTTCAGCTAGGAGGGGACTTAAAGGGTTTGTTCGGGTTTGTTAATGATCAATTGGATTTGAACGGATCACCTCTTTTGAATCGCTTTAATTAGTCTGTAAACATTATTATTGGTTTTTCCAACAATTTTAAACAACCTGAAAATTACCTGCAATTTTATTGTTACACCTAAGCTATACCTTTTAAGATGCCATTTTTAAGTACCTACTCCTTTGAAGAAGCAACTGTGTTGCGAAACATGGTGAGTTAAAATAAAAATCTGTGGAAAGTGTAAAATTATATATTTTTTTACCATTTATTTAACACAATTAATAATGGATTTCCACCAAGTAAAAGCCGAATCAATTCTATTGTAAATATTTTTATTTAAATAGAATAAAACAGAGGCATTTTTCCTTCGTGCTAATTCTTTGGGTTACACAATGCAAAATTTTATGTTGAAATTTAAAATTAAAAAAATTGTTGCTCATCATTTATTTTGTTGACTGGTACTGTCTTTGGGCTACTGACATTATTTTTATTGACGATTCTATATATAAGATAAGCCATTATCTGGACATAAGAGTGAACGAAATTGTTTGTAAAGGGCGAGAAATGAAAAGGGGCCAAAGATGAGGGTGAAGGTAGGTATAAAATTCAAAAGGAAATGCCGATCCTATTCGGTGGTGGCAAGTGGTAAAAAAAGACCAGGTGGTACTTCTACACACGTGCGAGCGACTCTCAGATTGTGCCTGGTTGTTTTGTGGCAGCTTGCTCTTGATAGACAAGGATAGGTAATTGTTATAAATACAAGGATAGAACCGAATTGAAAATATATTTGAATGCATTTATTTATATTTAAGTTTGAAGAAATAGTCCATTCACAAAGTGGAGTTGAAAGTATGAAAAGGAAAGAAAAACACAAAGTCTTCCTCCACAAAATTTAATAGAATAAAAAAACTCTAGTTTAAAGTATCATGTTTCTTCTACATTTAAAGTTTTTAGGTCCATAAAAGCTCCATTAAGGTTCTAATTTTATCTTTTGCTAAAACCATCAGCATAAAATAAATTTCTGTCTCCTGATGATGAACGTTTCTACGTTCGTAACATGTAGATACCTTTAAACTAGAGTTTTTTTATTCTATTAAATTCTGCGGAGGAAGACTTTGTGTTTTTCTTTCCTTTTCTTATATTTAAGTATTAATCGCCGAAAAACTTTTTTATTACGGATAATTTCTTTATTGTTTTCTAGCTATAAAAACTATTAAAAAATAAGTAATCGTAAAATACAGATAGTACCCATAATTTGCAGGTTTATTGAAAAATGTATTTTTACTACCAAGTGGTGGAAATATAAGCCTGAGGTCTCTCAAGAGACAAGTGGCGCGACTAATAAATAAAAAAGTGACAATTGCCACCCCTCTGTCTTTAGGTCACATGTCAACCTTTACCACAATCACGCCGTTGTATGTCCTATATTGTTTATTGTCGCACTTTTTCGCCCTCAGACCAATTGTTTCCAAATCGAAAGGGGAATGAGCTGGTTTTCCATACCACTTGTTATTGGGCCTTGTTGCCAAAATTCTCACTTTAGGTATTTCAATAAATTAATATGGTATTTCTTCGTCGTATTTCATGTATTATAATACACTCACAGGCAAAATCGATCCACGCAAATTTTCGATGAATTTAAATCACAAATAACTTTTTTATTTAATGTCGGATTTAAACGAATTTGAAAGAATATTGTCGATAAATTAATGGAGATTCGCTAATATTTTAAAAACTTACTAAAAAATAGACGTACGTTTATAATATACAGGTTTAAACAAAAATATGTTTTTTTACCATAAGTTTAAGACACTCTGTGGAGTGGCGAAACAGCATATTGTTCTAAATTAAGATGTAGTTATCAAGTCACACCTATTCTTAACATTTTTGTTTTTGGTTCACCTCCATATCTTTATTTTTGTGGAAAATATGGATTTTTTAAAAAAGCATTGCACTTTCCAATAATTTTTCTGGACGAAGAACTAAGGTTGCCATGGAGGATACCAGTGACTTTTTATTTTCGTCATAAATACGATTTTTTTTTTAAAGAAACAGTACAAACTTATTTAACAAAAGTTTATTAATCCTCTATATAAAACTTTAACTCGAAGCACAAAAATGGCATGCGTGAATTAAATAAAAATGCACTTAAAAAATAACAATAACAATAAACAGTAACAAATAATTCAGTAACGAGTGTTTCCTCCACGTGCTCGAATGACAGCCTCCATACGCCTTGGCATACCTTCAATAAGGTTCCGTATACAATGATCGATCTTGATCAATTTGCTGCCATTCTTCAATGAGTACTTCAGTAAGCTCCTGTAAATTGACTGGACCAGGTACCCGCGACCGTACTTTTCTGCACAATGTGTCCCAGACATGTTCGATCGGGTTTAAGTCGGGGCTGCGGGAAGGCCAATTCATCTTTGGGATTTCCACCTCATCTAAATATACATTACCTAACTACTCTCGCAACATGCGGTCGAGCGATGCATTAACATGAAATCGTCTCCCACAAATGGAGCAAAGGGAACAACATGTAGTTCTAAAACCTGGCGAATATATCTATCCGCTGTCATTGCCCCCCCCCCCCCCCCCATCGACTACTACCAAGTTTGTTCTGCTGTCAAGCTGCACGCCACCCCATACCATAACGGAGCCTCCGCCATAGCGCTTACCCTAGGCGAAAAATGATTTTGCTCCTGTTCTTCTATAGATTCTTTGACGGCCGTCCGGCGATTTTAAACAAAACCTAGATTCGTCAGTAAATAGGATATTTTTCCACTCATCAATACCCCAATTTTGATGTTCCCTACCAAATCTTAGGCGTTCAACCCTGTGGTTTCTTAGCAACTCGGGAGCGGTTGCAGGTCTCCTTGCGTGTAATCCAATATCAGATAACCTCCTTCTTATCGTTCTGTCGCTTATTTGGACCTGCCGTACGTCCTCCAATCTGTTTTTTACCTCCACAGAAGTTACTCTTCGGTCACGTAAAGCATTTAGTCCAATAAAGCGTTCATTCGTACACCTTTTCCTACCACATTGACTCCTTCTACTGTACTCGCCATGCTGGTTAAACCGATTTACAGCCCTTTGTACCTTACTTCTTGTAACGTTTAAAACTCTTGCCACGTAATACTGTGACCGTCCATCCTGGATTAAAGCAATGGCTTTAGCAACATCAGTCGGAGACATATCTATTTTTAAAAGTAAGAAGACACCCCAGAAGTGTAACACACATTAATTTACCAAAAATAATTTTTTAGCTTTTGAAAGCCGTAAATGATACATCATGTCAAGTCATGATTCAACAAAACTGTCACTATCATCCTCCATGGCAACCTTAGTTCTTCGTCCAGAAAAATTATTGGAAAGTGCAATGCTTTTTTAAAAAATCCATATTTTCCACAAAAATAAAGATATGGAGGTGAATCAAAAAAAAAATGTTAAGAATAGATGCGACTTGATAACTGCATCTTAATTTAGAACAATATGCTGTTTCGCCACTCCAAGAGTGTCTTAAACTTATGGTAAAAAACATATTTTTGTTTAAACCTGTATATTATAAACGTACGTCTATTTTTTAGTAAGTTTTTAAAATATTAGCGAATCTCCATTAATTTATCGACAATATTCTTTCAAATTCGTTTAAATCCGACATTAAATAAAAAAGTTATTTGTGATTTAAATTCATCGAAAATCTGCGTGGAAAAATATGTGGTAACGGCAACAGTGCCACGAAATTAATGCTATTGCTAGATAATATACGGCACTTTGTTCTCTAGTTCATAAAAAAGATATTTTAACAGTTGCGCTGGTTATAAAATAAATATTTATTACTCATATAAACACCCTATCATAGGCGACAGCTCATTTGCCTTGCCTACAGGGCGAGAAAATTAAAGGAGTTCCGTTTTAGCATTTTTTTATTCTTATCTAAATAATAAAATGAATTTTTATGAGGTTTATTGTGTATATAATTTAAAATATAATTACACCACAGAGGTCTAAGTAGATTATAAAAAAGCATGCTTCTATTTTATTTAAATGTAACGTCTTTAGTAGTGTTGGGAAAAATCGACTTATTTTAATAATCGACTACCGAGAATTCGAGTGATAATCGATTTTTCACTCAATTGCTAATATTAATATTGGCATTGGCGGATCATCGTTCATGTTGATATACCACGGGGATGAAGGTGGCATTGGGCAACCCGCAACATCTTGCCACCGGATATGTCAGCCACCTGGCCATATTTGAACGTATGTGCAAAAGCAATTGAAACGTACGTGCGATTAAAATTTGACATCGTTGACGTTTCGTTTTCGTAACTTTTCTTTTTTTAGACCGCCTTGTGGAAATCTTTATTGGAGTTCTGTGGTGGAAATGTTTTATTTTTTTGTGATTTTTATCGCACCGGCATTATTATTTATGTTAAAAATGTCACTGAAGTTCTTAGTATTTCTCTGAGTAAGTACTAAATATTGCAATATTATTATTAAGCTAAAAATATTGCATCCGAGAATATTTCTTTTATTTCCAAATAATGTTTCTTGGAGGGATGATTTTTTATAACCTTTGAAATTGAAAGTCTGTACCTGACTGTGAAACTTGCTAATTTTTATTCTAGCGACGTTACTAATCAGTATTTATGTGTTTTATTTAAAGAATATGATGAAAATACTAGACTTACTTATGCCAGTGATAAACTAGTTCGCTTACTCGATGTTATTCCACGAGAAATTGTATCGTTTCCTTAATAATAGTGCATTGCTCACTTAGAAGATACATTTTTAGATATTTATGGAAATGAATTTCAAAAATTTAACTTCTGTGAGCAACACGACATATGTAATGAAATTGTTAAATTATATGTTCGATTAACAGTTTACAAATATTTGAGAGATAAAAATACTCAAAATCAAACTTTAAGTGCTGGACACTATAAAAAGCATAACGTCGTTTAAGAAGTGAACCCTCGTATATACATTTTGTAAAATATGTGATACCTCGTATATGCAAAACCTCTACTTTACAGGAGAGACAAAAAACTTGATAAAAAACACAATGACGTAAAGTTCTTAATATATTAATTTTGTATAGAATGAGAAGCTTCTTAAAGATATTTTTATGATAAAAACTCTAATTCATTGCATTTCTGTTATTTACGACACGTACGAGGTCGCTCATGAAAGAAATTTGCAAAAGTTTGCTGATACGAGGTCTCACATTTTTCATAATATGTAGATACGAGTGTTTACTTCTTAAACGACGATAACATTTTTAATAAAAGTAAAGTTAATGACCCCAGTTATAAAAGATTTAAAACCAATTAAACAGTTTTCTCAGTTTCTATTTAAAAATAATTCTTGTTTTAAAACATTTTACTAATGTATGAGATTATTCTGCCCAATTTTTTTTTTGTTTCATGTTAATGCACACCTACAAGACTAGCCCAATGTTGACCTCCACCGGATTAAGACTTGCCCCACATGAAGACCTAATTTTAATAATGACCAGCCCTATAGTGCAAAATTGAAAAGCATAGGCAAGGAAGCGGTTGAACGACACCACGGTGACTCTAAACTTGTACCTACTAAGAAGGGTGATATAAGAATCACTGGTGGATACCTTAGATGCTTCCTTGGCTTATATTTTTGTACAGGCCCAGGAAGTTAGTCGACTCTGAATACCACCTTTAATCCCTTAGGAAACGTTTATTTTTGATAGTACAATGTTCTGTAACTAGTTCGTACCAGAAGTTCATAGTTATTAGAAATTCGTCTTGTGTTAGACTCATTGGAAGTTATGCCTTCTGCATTAAGATCTTTTTGATCTAAACTTGAAATAAATTATAAACAAAATATGGTCGTTTTTTTTTCTAGAAGTCTTATTGTTTTTTATAGTAAATTAATTTTTTTAATGTTGTTTGCTTTGCTGTTTTTAATCGTTGAATAAAAATAATTTGTCTCAGAAAATTAGAAAGCAAAGTAAACAAACATTAAAAAATTAATTTACTAACCTGCAATTAAAATTAAGCGTTCCCCCGCCTTCCTCACCCCCTGCCACCTAACATGGCGATCGGTTAAACGTCATTCCCGTTTCGTTCAATTAACATGCAAATAACGTTTCTCTTAGTTGGTGTTTTGTGTGATATACAGCATTTGTATTGGGAATAACTGACTCGGTGTTGTTAATCGATTGATTTTTTGCGGATTATTAAATGTGGCGGAGATATTTGTGGATTTTTTGGCATGGTTCCCAGATCTTACAATTTAACAACTTGACTACTTGACCTTGAGATGTCACGATATTGCATAACTCATGATATTTATGAATACTGAATACTCACCACTAAACATTAAGTTTTTAGTAGACGCCGACGATTTAAATCTAAATAAAATAGTAAATCCTATTATGCTACGCAGGCAACCCGTAATGCAGTATTTAAATCTAAATAATAAATCATATTATCTTACACAGGTAACCCGTAATGCAGTATTTAATTTGAATTATATCGCCAATAACCGAAACCACTCGGTGTAGCCGCTCGCTAGGAGATGGCTCTGGCCGCAGTGAGTGATTGACATGCGTGCAGCAACTATGGAGACGGGTTGGAAAATAAAAACCATTTGTTCGTCACTCGAATTATTTCCGAAGATAATCGAATTATTCAAGTGATTGAAAAAACCGAATTAGTTATAGGTTATTTCTCACTCGAGTTATCCCAACACTAGTCTTTAGCCTAGTTATTTTATCATTGTTCAATTACTTCATTCTTAACTTGTATAGTCTTTAAGTATTGTATTTAAACGTTAGTGGAAAGTCGGGTATTGTCGAACAGTCACTGTTTAGGACATTTGCCATCCACTATACAGGGTGTTCTCAAAGTTGAGTCATTTATTTTACCAGGTTGTAGAACTCGTAAAAATTAGTAGTTGTACCAAAAATCATTTATATAAAAGTTGCAGAATAAAGAAGTTATTAACAATTGAAAAAATGTAAAATTTAAAAACTCTAAGACCTGATTTTTTGATATTCTTGACCATCGCGTTATCAACGTTTTGTTTACTGGCGATACTGGGTATGGCTTATTTTTTTGTAGGATACAAATTACTTATCATTCATTCATTTTACGGGTTTTAGTGCGAATTTCGATTTGACCAGTGGTAAATAATTCGCTAAAGTGCGTGATATTTTTGATTTTTGGGCATTTTGTGACTTCTTTATTCTGCAACTTTTATATAAATGATTTTTGGTACAATTACTTATTTTTACGAGTTCTACAACCTGGTAAAATAAATGACTCAACTTTGAGAACACACTGTATTATAGCGGCCAGCGGCCAGGCGTTAAACATATATGTCCATAAATATTTAGGACGTATCGGAAAGTATTATAATAACATACATATTGTATAATAATTGTGGATGAATACATTGTTGGCTTGGAGGACACGTTTTTAAATATTTACAGAACTAAAAAATGAAAGATGTAGTTTTCGTGCACATCATGACATAAACCAAATAATCCCAGAAATAAAAGGTTTATACCCAATAAAACAAGTTTCAGGTTCTTATATTTAAAACCAATTTTGGTAGAGAATTAACATGATTACATAATATACAGGGTTGCCCAGAAGCTGGAATAAAATTAATATAGACTTAACCTGTAACTTTTGGGAAAAACGCTCGGACACGTCAATTTAGTTTTATATATGTTCACATTTTGACGTTATTCGTTTGTTTTTTTTATAGACATTTGTCAAAGATATGACGACATCGATTTTTTTTTTTAATAGAAACATACAGCTTGTGATACATCATTTGAAAGCTAATATCTCGTACAGTATGCTCATAAATTTTGGCGCGATTCTGTCAAGCTATTTCAAAATGGCTACTATTGAAAGTTTTAAAAAAAATCTCTATAAGCGGAAATGATAAATCATTAATGTCATAGTAATCTTTTAAAAGCTCTTGGACAAGATATACTTTGTAAGGGTGGTATTTTTTTTGCTTTCAAAAATCTTCCAATAGTACCTCTAGATGTATATCTAATGATTTTGACCCAATGAAACTGTTGAAACATGCGGATTATCCGGCAGAGATAATGCAATATCCAATTTTTCATCGTCGCCTAAAACACATGGCCGTCCATTCCTAGGCAAGTCCTTTACTGTGCCATGTTCATCAAATTTGTGGAATATTCTCGTCTCGTCTTGCCCCTTTCTCGACGAGACGAGAGAGATATTTTCTCTCGATTAGAGCTCCGAGACGAGAGAAGTACCCTCTTTCGTCGAGAAATTCTCGTCTCTCTCGAGCAAAAAACGTTACTTTTTTCAGCGTTTTTAAATCTTTTTAAATTCCCCTTTGCAAAAATATACATAATGTCTATATTTGGACCAGCGGTTTTCGAGTTATTTAACTGCAAATTGTTTCATCTAGTTAGCCGTACCTGGCCGTTCAGAATAACATGTTATTATGACGTTTTATCGCTGGATAAAATTATTTGCAGTCAAATAACTCAAAAACCATCGGTCCAAATATGGACATTATATATTTTTGATAAGAGGAATTTAAGAAGATTTTAAAAATCTCATAATAGACAGGGTGTCCCAAAAAAAAATATTTTTTAAATTTGCTGATTCTACATAAATTTATAGTAATTACTTTTATTAAATGCATTATTAGTCGATATTTAATAGTTTCCAAGATATTGACTTTTGAAAAATTATATTTTTGAGTTTCGACAGCCTACAGCTTTCTAACAGTACATCTTAGAGCAAAACGGCGCATATGTCTATTTCTTCCATTTTCACTATCTTCCCAAATCAATCAAACTTCTGGCTAAACCGGATGTAACTCGAAAGCAGGAAATATAGTTCTTCCGGTTTAAAAAGAAGGTGATTTTTTTGGGACGATAATAAAAATGGAAGATAGGGATATGTGAGCCGTTTTGCTCTAAGACGTACTGTTAGATCTGTCGAAACTCAAAAATTACATTTTTTAAAAGTCAATATCTTGGAAATGGAAATTTCTTACCGTGCTGATGTTTTGGAGCACCCTGTATAGACAAAAATAATTTTATACGAGGCACCTCTTAACCCTTAATAAGCTTCGTCAAAAGTTTTCCGCTATCTTAGTGGTACAGGAGATATTGACCTTTGTCGCACTAATGGGCCACCCTCTAGTAAATACCAAGCAAAGTTTTAACGCATTTAGGTTAGGGTCTGTCATATTTGACATATATTGCACACAATTTATGTCAAATATGATAGAACCTAACCCAAACGCGTTAAAATTTTGCTAGGTTTTTACTATATTTGGTTTAAATCACGAGAGAAGCGAGACGAGACGAGAGAAGTTCGTCTCTCGTCTCGCCCTCTCTCGACGAGACGAGAGACCCATTTTATCTTGTCTGAAGAAGAAGGCCTTCTCTCGTCTCGTCTCGCCTCGCGGCAACACTAAATATTTTACTAACAGTGTCCTGTGAAATTTGATTATCCGGATATTTAGCATTCAATAAAGTGCAAACTTTACTTTGACTTTTTATTTTATCTCCACATCCTAACAATATCAAGACTTCGATACGCTGTCTTTCCGACAAACCCATTTTTGTTTAGAAAATTGTAAAATAATACTTCCGAAATACCTAAATTAATTTTACAACACAATGTCACAAAATGTCAGGACGTGAAACGATGAAGATTTCTTATTTTGAAAGGTAAAAAAACATCAATGATTCATCGTTTCCGCTTATTTAAATAGAGATTTTTTAAAAACATTTAACAGTCGCCATTTTGAAATAGCTTGACAGAATCGCGCCAAAATTTATGAGCATACTGTACGAAATATTAGTTTTGAAATAATGTTTCACAAACTGTATGTTTCCATTAAAAAAAAAATCGATGTCGGCATATCTTTGACAAATGTCTATAAAAAAACATACGAATAAGGTCAAAATGTGAGCATATATAAAACTAAATTGACGTGTCCGAGGGTTTTCCCCAAAAGTTACAGGTTAGGACTATATTAATTTTATTCCGGACTTAGGGGCAACCCAGTATATTATAACATGATAATAATTTGTACTGCCTTTTTAATTTTTCGAGAAAAAACTTAACATAGTTAAATTATTTTTACTGTGTATAGGAAACTTTTCTTTATTTCACAGTAAATTTCGGATTACAAAAAAAAAACTAAGAAAGCTCAGATGTCCCATACCACCCGACTCTCCCCTATGTCAAAAAACAAATGGAAAAATCGAATTCCTCCGTGAGTATCTTAAATCCACCAGATGTTGGGCATATCCTGGCCCCATTACAAATACAGGTACATTACCTTCAGGTAGAAAAGGTCCCTTTTCTGCTGGCCTTCTTTTGTGTAATAAAATTAAGTACCGCATATGAACACACAGAATGCCAATGAAATCTCTCCGATGGTACGTTATTCACGAAATAGGTACACCATACGTGGTTGTCCTTTGGTTATGGCTATAATATAAATTATCCTTTACGATTTGTGTCAATGGACAGTCAAAAAAATATAAGAATTCCTCAGGACAAAGTTTAGAGACGAAAAAGCCAATTAAAATAAGAAATATGGAACACATGATTCGCATTGGCGTAACATCAAAAAGCGTGAACAGAACCGAATTGTCAGCAGGAATGTTTTGATAAATCGGATGACCCCGCATAGAGTTTGTCAAAAGACATGTTTATAAGGGGACAAAATTGTCAAAGAGGAAGTAGAGGTTCAAGTAACGTTTTTTTACAAGCCGATAAGTTGATCACAAAAATAATATTCCAGGTACCTAGTAGGTACATTTATTATTATATCATTTCATCACAAATAATTTTCGAATTTATACTATTCAAAATATTGTTATACCCACTTTAAATACAGGGTGTCCGGAAATGATAAGGTTTATTTTACATATCATTTTAATCACAGGCAGGACCAATCATAATTCAATAAATCAAATTACAGGGGGGCGTGCTCCTATCCAATATTTTCCGCAATGTCTTATTTATACATTTTTTATTAAAATATTTACGAAAACACTTCATTTCTTGACAAAAAAAAATTATTGAAATCTTCCCTTTAGACTTAATACCCAATTTAGAAATTGCCAACCTAGTTGTGAAAAAGAGAATTAAATTGGGATGTCTCTCCGCCATTGGTATTATTTTCTGAAAGAGAAGTACCATGAAAAAGAAGAATGTTTTAACAACAGCTGAAACCGGGCAGGTGATAGTCGATCTTTCTTGACAGATGGTTGTTATTAAGTTTCAGATACGAAGCAGAGTTTTACGATAAATACTGAAAATTTTGTGAGGCCATCGCAGACAGGCTTATTTGGAAATTATTAGTTTAGTAATTTTTCTATTGTTTTTGCCTAAAGTATTTTTTTAAAGCTACTTTTATACGACATGCTTTTGTTTATATTTTAGCATATCTACATTTTATTGTGTTTTGGCTAGTTCTGTCTACCATCGTGCTAAAATAGATTTGGGAATTGGAAATTATTAGGTTATAGGTACCGGGTGTTTCTCAAAAGACGTTCACCGCTATAATTTTTTTATATTTATAGATATTAAAATGAAATTTTGAGATTATGCATAAAAGATGAGTCTGCATTCATTGGAATAATTTTCAATTTATTAGCACTTCCGGTTTGACCGGAAGTGACCTTGACTTTGGTATTTTAAATGGGGCATCTTGTATATTTTTAGTTATTGGGATTCAGCATAACATTCTGAGTAAAATGACACCTCGCTTGTCATTTTTTGACGTGTTATAACATTTTTATGTTTATTTTTTATTTTCAATCTAGAGTGCTAAAAATTAATTAAATCTGTTAATTTATAGTCAAGTAGGTAGTATATGAAAATTAAAATTATGTCATAATAATTGACTTTCTAAGTTTCACAGGCGTTTAAAAAATGAAATTTTGATTTCTTGACGTTTACTCCATTTTTCCAAATGGAACGATGGTGGTTCACTCGAATATTTAAAACGAGCATTTTCTTTCCGACAATTTGATACCGTACACTTCTATGCTATTTTAAAATTGACGCGAAAAAATTTGCCTTAAGTCCCAATCGCAAATTTAAAAGCGTTATGCATTATTATTGCTAAAGAAATATAAAGGCGGCTTGGAAAAACAATGGAATGGTTTTGAAAACCAATATTATGGTTTTAAATTAAAATAATTGTAATGTCATTCGTTTATTAAACTTACATTGTAAATCGAATAAAATGGTTAGTTTTACTAGAAATGAACAAATTGATATGCTACTAATTTTTGAAGTGACCAGAAAAATTATTCTGAAGCCGCAAGATTGTATGTATTGTTTGTTTTATAAACTAATGACATTACAATTTTAATTCAAAACCATATTGGTTTTCAAAACCATTCCATTGTTTTTCAAAGCCGCCTTTATATTTCTTTAGAAAAGAGATTAAGGGATGTATTTTTTCGTATCAATTTTAAAATAACACAAAAGTGTATGGTATCAAATTGTTGGAAAAAAAATGCTCGTTTTAAATATCCTAGTGAACTACCATCGTTCCATTTGGAAAAATGGAGTAAACGTCAGGAAAACAAAATTTCATTTTTTAAACGCCTGTGAAACTTAGAAAGTCAATTATTATGACATAATTCTAATTTTCATATACTACTTGACTGTTTAATTAATTTTTCTACGAGCGTGTGAAAAGTTAGACTTTTCACACCCATTTCAGTGTGAAAAGTTTTACTTTAACGCACTAGTGTGAAAAGTAAATTACTTTTCACACGCTCGTAGAAAAAATCTTGTATGATACACGTAAGAAAATATCTCGTTTAGGGCACTCATATGAATTGCGAAACTCGCTTCGCTCGTTCCGCAAATTTTCATATGCGTGCCTTAAACCAGTTATTTTCACACTTATATCATAAATAGCACTCTAGATTGAAAATAAAAAATAAACATAAAAATATTATAACACGTCAAAAAATGACAAGCGAGGTGTCATTTTACTCAGAATGTTGTGCTGAATCCCAATAAGTAAAAATATATAAGATGTCCCATTTAAAATATCAATGTCAAAGTCACTTCCGGTTAAACCGGAAGTGCTAACAAATTGAAAATTATGCCAATAAATGCAGATTCATCTCTTATGCATGATCTCAAAATTTCATTTTTATATCTATAAATGCAGAAAAGTTATAGGGGTGAACGTCTTTTGAGAAACACCCGGTATGTGGTCGAATTTGTTCTAATTAACCTTTACCATCGAATATGTCAATTCATACCTACACCTCTTATTCGCTTTCAAATTATAACATGTATTATTTAGACGGTATGTGTAGGCACTGCAATAACATAACTAGATATACATTTGAATGGAAACTTATTAGTGCCTAATATTTGTATTTAAATTTAATTCTAATAATATCTAGAGTTTATTAAAGCTTTATAGCGAACTTTTTCCGGCAAACAACTTTTTTTCTACTTCTTACCTGGGCTTTACCAAATTGTTTACATTTTGTCCCCATCAGAAATAGTTTTTGACAAAAATCAATGGTGACAAATTTCTGCTGTTTGCCCTAGATCATAGATCTACCGCCTGTGTTTAAAAACGAAGGTTATATTAATTATATTAGATGCATTTGTCATATGTAGGTACCTGTTAAGTAAAAATCTTACATTAAGTAAAAACACTATACTAAGTATATGTTTTTTACATTTCCTACTAGTCAAATTATTTAGAGTTTTCTAATGATATCAAATTATAATGCTTTAGGGAAATTACAACGAAAACGCTGTACGGGCATTTTTACTACGAATGACGCACAAGTTTTGATATGCATTCATTATCTAACGTTACAGCGTTGGTGAGCTGTGTTAGTGATCGAGTAAGTGTTAATATTTTTTCGAAATAGAACTATTTTAGTACTAGTTATTATTATTTACAATGGTTTGCCAATGCGTGGTGTGTAAGAGACCGGACTATTCTAACCCTGGATTAATATTTCGGTGGTAAGTGAGGTAATTCAGGTTATGTTTTTTAGCTTGAAAGCAATGGTGTATACAGGGTGTCCAGGATAATGTGGGAAATCTCCCGGATATGAAAAAAACACGTGAAAAGAATACTACAAGTTCATATAAACTTCTTTCGTATCGGCCTCCTCTTCGGAGATATATGGGCTCCCAAAGAGCTCCCATGGAATTAAGTTTTTGACTCATAATTATTAAACCAAACAGGTATATTTCAATTTTTTTTATATGATGTATACCAGGTAAGGCCCTTCAAATTACTATCCCAGAAAGTGTTGCGAATTACTCACAGCTGCAGGGACGGACTAGCTGTGACACTATTGTGCCCATTTTTTTTACGCCCTGTATGATAAAAACTTTGGACAACGTTTTAACATACCTTTAACTGTTGACTAAAAATTAAGTACTCTTCATTCATGTCGCTAATCCTAACCGTTTTCGGAAAAACGTCATTTTATTGGGAGCATGTATTAATATTAAGATGTTAAAAGTGAACATTTATAATTTATAGGAACAAAGAAACAATGCGTAAAAAAAATGGGCACATTAGTGTCACAGCTAGTCTGTCCCTGCAGTTGTGAGTAATTCGCAACACTTTCTGGGATAGTAATTTGAAGGGTCCTACCTGGTATAGATCATGTGAAAAAAAAAAATGAAATATTTGCTCTTTGGGAGCCCACATCTCCGAAGAGGAGGCCGATACGAAAGAAGTTTATATTATCTTGTAGTATTCTTTTCACGTGTTTTTTTCATATCCGGGAGATTTCCCAAATTTTCCCGGATACCCTGTATAGTTCTGTATTTTATATATCTTTCTTCTTTTTTATATTTTTTTTTTCTTTTATATTTTATTATATCCTTCGAACCTATCTGAAACTTTGGAAGTATGTCTGATTAAAAACAAATGATTTTAATATTGACTATAGAAAATATAAGTAGAATCAGGACATAATATGACCGTGAAGTAAGCTCCAAGTTTTTAGCTCCCAGAGTTTTCGCACTACCTATTTAACTTCTCGCGATGTTTGGTCGCACTTTTACGCGTGATTAATTTCAAATTGGTCTCTATATGGTTAGGTTTTTAAATATTTTTTTTTGGGAAACTACTAAGAATAAGTAATACATAATATAAAAGTACATACACCAAAATAATTTATTCCTCCAATTAGGTAATGAGCCTAAGGACTAACGAAAGGCATTTTCAAAATTGGTGCATTTTTAAGTTTGACTTTTGAAAGTAAAATGTTCATAAGATTTTCAAGGATATTTCACTGTATCGAGAATATAGGTACGGCGAAATAATTTGTTCCCCCAAATTATTTTTAGTCTTAATTTAAAACTTGGGTCCAGGCTTCGATGTTTTCAGTGGTTGGTCGTAAAGTTATTATAGGTATAGCTTTGCGCTGTTTGTACAGAAAGAGTAAAAAGTGACGTTATCGTTATAGGACACTTTGGATCTACCCTACTTCAAAGGTGTGATAAACTTTAACAACTAAAAATAATTTATTGTTGTTACTATGGTCAATACCGTAATTAAATTTATGGTAAAATTCCATGACTATTTAAAAACAAATTTTCTAAATACCCAAATAATCATTAGAATGATATTAGTAAGTTATCAATACACAAGAACATTTGAAACGATGAATGCTTTTTACCTGCAATAATAAAATAATCATGTCGTTTTGTCTTTGCTTTGGCCACTATATTAGTATAGTCCTAGAAAATCTTACATCCAGGATTATCATCAAACTATTTGAATTTGACTTATAATTTTTTTACCAGTATCTAAGTCTAAGTTAATAACCACAAGTTTATACAACGTCCAAAAATTTGGTAATACATTTTTTGGCTTCATATCTTATTAGATATACCTAGTAATTCTCTGTAGCTTTTATACGCAAGCATTTTTTGATATTATGCATATTAACGAAGGAAAATTGAAAGTGAAATATTACTGGTGTAGAATCCCATAACTCCCAGATTGAACAGTATGTAAAATAGAATGAATAATTACTTTTAACAATGCCTCAAGTACGTTCAGTCCCAAGTGCGTCTGCACTTAAGATTTAATATGGACAGTATAATAGACGAATACAAAAAATAAATATTCATATTAGTAACATGTTTTATTTAGCAAAAAGCTACAATCAAATATTTTTTAATAAACTTTTTTACCTAATTTTTATAGATTTATTTTTAAAATTTAAAACGCAACCTTTTTTTCAAAAACAGATAGAAAAGTTAAACAATTTGCAAATTGTATCAAATATGACGTTCCTATCATTTTGTTTAATTAAATGTAATTTTAAAGTTTTTTAAAAAATATATATCTGACAACCTTCGCTATGAAAACCAACAAGCATTGCCATTGCGTTTTTTTCTACTGCAGTAGGTAAATGCCTTCACAATACGATAGAGTGAGAACGTTAAACACATTATTTTTCTGTCTATACAGTGAGGACCTAAAGTCCGTCCGTCCCCTCTAACTTCTAAACCGTTCGGTATTATTTAATTAAATTTTGAACGATAATATTTGAGCAAGTCTTGCACTTTTTGACATACCAATGACAGCTTTAAATGTCAAGATGACAGCTGGGTCCGCTTTTGGAATATTTTTTTAAATGGAACACCCTGTATATTTTTACATTTTTAAATTCCACATAAAATTATAATTATTTTTTATTAAATGCATTATTAGTCTATACTTCATAGTTTCCGAGATATTCACTCTCGAAAAGTGACATTTTTGAACTTTGACAGCTTATAACCTTCTAACAGTACGTCTTAGAGCAAAACGGCTTACATGTCCCTATCTTCAATTTTTATTATCTTTCCAAAAAAATCAACTTCCGGTTAAACCGGATGTAACTCGAAAGCAGGAAATATAGTTGTTCCGGTTTAACTGGAATTAGGAGATACCTAAAATTCAGTGTTCTAACAAACGAGAAAATTCGAGAAAAAACGAGAAATTTCTCGACAAGAAACGGTCTTCTCTCGTCTCGTCTCGTGACTTCTCTCGAGAAAAAAATTTCACTCTCGTCTCGTAGACGAGACACGAGAATTTCTCGTCTCGGCGGCATCACTAATTTATAGGCTAATGTTTTAGACACTCTATCCACATAAAAATTTTGGCAATTCAGGCAATAAATTATTTTTAATTTTATGTATAAAGATACATACTAAATAAAAAAATTAATTTCTGACATTCAACCAATCTAAATTTTTCAATATAAAATTACGTTTTGTATATTTGTCAGAATTTAAAATAATCCGCATTGCCTTATTTTGTAAAATTTGTCAAATTGTTTATTTATCAAATATTTCTTTAGATTGATTCGGGTTTTACTTGGTGGAAATCCATTATTTATTGTGTTAAATAAATGGTAAAAAATAATAAAAAAATTATAAGTTTACACTAAACGGATCACCTCTTTTGAATCTCTTTAATTAGCCTGTAAACATTATTATTGGTTTTTCCAACCATTTAAACAACCTGAAAATTACCTGCAATTTTATTGTTACACCTAAATATAACTTTGAAAATACCATTTTTAAGTACTCCTTTGAAGAAGCAACTGTGTTGCGAAACATGTCGAGTCAAAATAAAAATCTGTGGAAAGTGTTTTTTTTTTATTTTTTACCATTTATTTAACACAATTAAATATTTCCTTACTAGCACAATATAAAATAGAAGAGCAATAAAGAAAAAGTGGTGATAGAATATAGTATTGAATACGCTTTTTTTAGAAAACTGATTCTTTTAAAATAACCTACTTTTCCGGTAATCTTGGATATGATACTATCAAAATAATTAAAAAACTTTAATTTTGAATCAACAATTCATCAAACATTAATGTAAATTAAGGTGTCAACAGCAAACATTTGTAAATTGCACTATTTTCTTAAAAGTAGGTACTACACAAGATACCCAACATGCCTTACAGAAAGTTAAATTAATTTATGCTGAATATCTTTAATTAAGAAAAACATTAAAAAACTTACCCATATAGAAACGCAGCTCCAGCTATAGCGCCACCACATTGTGCTATCATGAACATACAGGTTCTCAGTAGCGATATTCTTTTTACCACTCCCATTGCCATGGAAACGGCAGGGTTGATATGAGCCCCTATAAAAAATATTTATAAATATCGATATATTAAAAGCAAAGGACATTATTTGGATTACAGTCCCTTTAGTTACTTTTAAATAGCAAAGCAAAGCCAATGGCGAAGTTGAGCGTTTCTTTTAAAAAATTAACTTAGCACAGCACAGATTTTTTCCTCCCCCTTTGCCGTGGTTAAGTATGCCCCTCTCGATTTACCATACGGACTATACGAAGTTGTTCGCGAAGCGTTCCTTTAACAACTTAGCTAAGCAAAGATTTTTATTTTGCTGTGCGGTTTAAAAAAAGCAAATGGAAAGTACCTATAGACCAGGGCTGAAGCCTTTGAAAATAAAATAATAGTAGGATGAAACCCATTGGAAAAGGAAGAGAATATAACAAAAATGAAAGAAAAAATAATTTACGAGCGATCCGAGGTCGGGAAGTGGAAAGGGGTGAGTTTTTAAGGGTAGAAAACGATTTATCTCGATTTCCGGCGAAACTACAAGTCCTATGGAAAAACGTTAAATGGCAAAGTTGTAGGTAATAAAAAGATCTACAACTTTTGTATTTACACTTTTTTCACATAACCTCAAAATTTATGTGAAAAATTCAAATAACCAAGTTTTTGGTTTTTTATTTTTCTTTTACAAAAAATTTTTTTTTTCACGAAATTTGGTGAAAACTTACCTTTTTATGTCCCAAACACACTGTAATTTTTTTGATTTAAAATATTTATTTTTTCACCTTGTTTTGACTTAATATTGAAAAAGCACCCTAATTTTCAATCGAAAATTCTCACGTCAAAATATCTGCTTTTTTAAAAAAGTCGGTGGGCTTTATGTTTGTTGAAATCTCTACTTTCTGATGGTGTAAAAAAAATATACCTACATTACTATGGTAAATGTGATGAAATCCCTTTAAATCCTACCTTCAATTATATTTAGAACAACTATTTTCGCATGTTTTTTGCGATCTTTATGTTTTATGGATTTGTAATTTTTTTCTTTATCAATGTAACATGGAATCTTACGTTTTTCGAGTAATTAAAGTATAAATTTTAATAAATAGCTCAAAATTGTACCTACATGTTACCTACCAAAATTGTACCTACATGTAGTTTTTTTCGATTCTTTGTATTTTTTGAGAACATTTACCATAGTAATGTATATTTTTTTACACCATCAGAAAGTAGAGATTTCAACGAAGAAAAAGCCCACCGACTTTTTTAAAAAAGCAGATATTTTGACGTGAGAATTTTCGATTGAAAATTTTTTAAGTTTTTCACCAAATTTCGTGAAAAAATTTTTTTTTTGTAAAAGATAAAAATAAAAAACCAAAAACTTGGTTATTTGAATTTTTCACATAAATTTTGAGGTTATGTGAAAAAAGTGTAAATACAAAAGTTGTAGATCTTTTTATTACCTACAACTTTGCCATAACGTTTTTCCATAGGACTTGTAGTTTTGCCGGAAATCGAGATAAATCGTTTTCTACCCTTAAAAACTCACCCCTTTCCACTTCCCGACCTCGGATCGCTCGTAAATTATTTTTCCTGTCATTTTTGTCATATTCTCTTCATTTTCCAATGGGTTTTATCCTACTAATATTTTTTTTGGTTTCAAAAATTATCGACCCTGGTCCACTAAATACTACTAATGATTTTTGTGAGCATTTTCAAATAATGTGACCAGAATTATTAGCTTCGCTAGGATTTTGCCTAATAGAAAGCCAGTTATGAGTTTGGCCCGCCTTAAGACATTAAGGATTTTCCTTGGTTCTTTCATTTCATCGATAAAGCATCAAACAGTTTTATAAATATTTTTTATATTTTATTCGACTATTGACGGCGACAGTTGTTAGCGCTGGCTTAAAAAGCAATCCAACCGTATTTAAGACTCTTATATTATGTATGTTGAGGCTCGATCATGAAAGAAGCTCAAAAGAAAGAAAAGGCACTAAGGCAGATGTTATGAATCTTAAAGATGTGTACATTTTGATAAAAAGAGAGATATCATTGTGCTTTGAGACATGAGTTTTTAAATCTATTCTGTATACTTATTAAAAAAACATTTTTAGCTACAACTGGCATGGTAAACACAATAACATTTTTAATGAATTAATTAGTTGGCTTGTTGGGGCAACAAATTGTGGCTAATGACCGTACTAATTAAGGGCCATCTGCGAATATGTTTCAATTATTATTTAAGGAAATGCGGAGAATTTTAAGCTTTTTAAACATTTTTGGTTGGAAACCCTAATATTAGGTAATTTAAAAAATTGAAGTACCAATTATGTATTATGATAATACAGATGGATAAAATGAGTTAAATACCAAATTTATTCTTGAAAGCTACTAAAAAGAGGTAGTTAAAACTATGAAATATAACAAAGACTGTCACAAAAGTAAAAAAGTAGTGGCGTTTTGCCATTAAAAATTATTTACTTACCAGAAATATGCCCAAAAAATTGCGTTAAAAACGCCATAGTGAACCCCGAGGCCATCGCTGTGACCAAAAAAATATTAGCTGACGATGTGCTCCCCATCCTCGACCCAGCGTTGGCCCCACAAACCAAGAAAACGTAAATAAAACTGGCCAAACATTCCGTAACAACGGATTTCCAAAATTCCAAAGTCCGAAGCTCCATTTGCATGGACACTTTTTTTAAGTTTAAATAACTAATTTTTTCTTTACGTATTCCTTCCAATTTTTCGAATAAAGTCACTAAATGAAATTCTAAGTTTTCTACATCGACGGTAACGTTGTCGTCATTCATTTTGCGTTTTGTATTGGTCCGCGCGTATAGAAAAAAATCGAAAAATGCGAAGAGCGGACACACGACGTACCCCTCGCGAAACACAAGCAACACGGAATGGCACTAAATTCAAATTATTGCGGCCACATGGCAGTGCCTCCCCCTCTTTTTTTATTTCGACCAATTGGGGTCGAGCTCAAACATGTGGTTTATCTTGCGAGGAGTGCATCGGCACACTTTGGGTTTGTTCGATTGTGAACGATGATTTGTGCCTAACAGACTCTTTCAATGAACGAGTTAAGAATTAACAGACCTTTATAAGCTTTCTTTTAGAGCTTTGTCCCCTAGGTATGTTATTTAGAAAAAAAAATATTAAACAAACTATTCATTGTTTTATAATAATCGATCGAGTTTTGGATGGAATTAAAGATTTGCAGTGCATGTTTGCTTCTCATAGGTATTTCATTTCATAATTTCATTTTTTTTATATCCCGAGAATTTAACTTCTCTAACTAAGTGAAGAAGAATTATACGTGAAAGCGCGGAATTTACCAACGATATACCATAAAGACTTGTCCATTGACTTTCCAAGTCAAATTTTAAGCCTCCGAAAGGGACTTGGAGATAGTATTTCAAAATTAAAAACAGTGTATGAACTTGCGGATCATTTATTAATAAAAAATCAATGTGTTCTTCAATTTTTCCAGATGTATCTAGTGCAGTGATGTTATTTTTAACTTTACCAGTTAGTGTGGCATCAGCGGAACGATATTTTTCCAAACTTAAAATGGTGAAAACCCATTTACGTAACACCATGGCACAGCAACGTCTTTCGGATTTAATCAGTATCGAACACGAGTTTGTTAAAACATTAAATATCGACGAAATTATAAATTATTTTGCAAAAAAAAAATTCACAGATCTTGCACCTTACGCAAGCATCCTATGTATTGAAAATACCTGACACAGCTTTAAAATTTTAATGTCCTATGTGATGTAATTAAAGCCCACATTCTAATTTGTATTTTGTAAAAGTTTAAAAAATGTTCTTTAATTCAACAGGGTCCGCCCGAGATATTGCGGTGTTGGGTCGCGACACCGCGACACCAATGCAAAGTTTGCATAAAAACGATCCCAGTAGTATTTTCAATACTAAAAACTCTCTACGATCTGGTCGTTTTGTATAATATCTTGTATAGTATTTAGTAACATATAATGTTTGTGCAGACTTGTTGAGTGTTCATGTGTTTTACTGTTTTCTGTCTTTTGGTCTATGAGTTTGGTAAATTCGAATTGTTTGCTGTTTTAATAGTAGGTAATTCAAAAATTCATAAACCTGAACCTAATAGTAATGAAAATGACAATTATATTTTCCATTCGTTATAGAGAGGGGGCCTCTGAAAACGTTTGCGGGGGTGCCCACTCATTTTTTGTTACGCCACTAAAGATTTGATTACAAAAAAAATTTAAGCATTCTTCATGACAATTTGGCGCACATATCTTTTAATCACTGGCCGACAAAAAAATATTTTTTTGTTATAACACAAAGCTAAATAGCATCTTGTGGTAGAATGGGCCTATCCAAATACGAAAATGAGAAAAAAAAGTTGTAACACGTAACGTTTTCTTGTTACATTTATAGTACCACATTTAATGTTATAATATTTAATATCTATTGAAAAAATAATTTAAGAATTTTCTAACTGTGTATATCGACTATATATAAATTTTTACACCTACTAAACATACCTTACATCTAAGAAAAACACAAACATTACAAATATTAACTGAACACACTAATTAAATTTTATTTTTTTCTTTTATGAGGGGTCATATCTTCTCTTTTCAAAAACCAACAGTAATCACCCATCATGGCTGGATTCCATCGTCCTTGATAGCGAATTTCCATTGTCCTGATATCCTGGTGGAACCTTTCACCCTGCTCGTCACTGACAGGTCCCAAATTTTCAGGAAAAAATTACAGATTGGAATGGAGGAAGTGAATTTTTAATGACATTCGGGCACCAAGCGATTTGAATCTAAAAGTTCATCAACTAACTGTTGATAGTTTGCATCCATATTATTGTTGCCCAAAAATCCCCTAACTATACTAACAAATGAGTTCTATGCTATGAGTTCCTGCCTGGTAAGCTTCTCTGTAAAGTTGACATCGTCCAGCAATTTTCTGATTTGTAGCCTAATAAAAATGCCTTCCTTTAATTTGGCATCACTTAACTGGGGAAAGACTTGTCTTAGGTATTTGAATCCATCACCGTCTTTATTCATAGCTTTCACAAAGTTTTTCATCAGCCCAAGTTTAATGTGAAGAGGAGGCAGAAGGACTTTTTTGGGGTCTACAAGAGGTGCAAACTTAATATTTTGAGATCCCGGCTGAAATTCACTTCTTTGTGGCCAATCTTTTATTACATAATGCTGATCTACTGCACGACTGTCCCACAAACAAAGAAAACAGCAATATTTTGTAAATCCTCCCTGAAGTCCTACTAAAATTCCTACAGTTCAGGTAATTTTTCTGTTATAAAATGCATCCATTTTAACCGTCCCCTAATTAAATTGACTAGCTGCTAATGTAAAACGGTCTTATTAAGCTATTGAAAAATGGTACGTATTGGGGCTTTCCGAATATTTTTTCTATTATTAGAAGGGTATTTCCATTTTAAAAATAAAGAGCTGACCTGTGTTAGAAAAATCTTGTCGGCCAGTGTAATCTTTCTACAAGTTGTGTTAGTAATTCCATTAATTTTTACACGATTAGAAGATTACTGTATTTAATCAATGAAACAAAGATAATTTTAAAACCTCTCATCTCCTCTGTCTATTTTAGGGAAAGGTAGTGCCCATGAAATTAAAAAAAAAAATTAGAACTGACAAATATTCGGGTTTGATTATTATTTTAAAACGTAATATCACTTCTAATATTTTTAGGTTCTAGAAACTTAGATGTTATAAAACAACCGTAGTACCACCTCTTAAAAGTTCAGCTGTAAAAAGAGCCCCTGCAACAATAGTAAAAAAAACAAGGTAGCATTATACAAAACATGCGCTGCAGGTGAAAATTATTATAGTATCTACAGCCGAGCCGTGGGTAGATATCCATGTTCCTAGAAAAAGAAACTTTTTCGAGGATTTAGGTATAGTTTTACAAAAGCAACGGACGCATCAATCATCAACTTTTTTAGGCTCCCACTATAAAACGGTATCGCACCATAGAAGCCAGAGTATGCCAGTGTAAAATAACATACCTACTATCCAAAAAAGAAATATGTACTTTCTTAAGGTCAATTGAACTTTATTAATTAATACTCATTACAGAAATTAAGTTTAACAAGTTGGTAATTCAGAAAAGCTCATAATCCGCACAACCTGAAGACAGATACGTTTATTTATTATTTTAATTTCCCAACGTTAAGTTTTGTTGGCATAGATAGATAAAAATATAGATTATTTTCTTTCAAAGGTATGTAATAAAAGTGTGTCATCCTTATCAAATTACTATCAGGCCAGTATATCATTAGATATCGCTAATAAACATTACTAGCTTTTAATGAAAATTGTTTATACGTATATAGTGTTATAATTAGTCATTTTAAATAGAAAATTATGTTGGGTGGGTCATTTAACATTTAAGCGATGACTAACAACACGCAAAAATGTATTTTGTATAGTCTATATGGTACCATATGCAGTTAAACAGAGAGAGTGTGCCGTCAGGTACGTACCTGGCCATTCCTTTTACCTGTGAAGATGACGTCACTCAGGTAAACGAAACAACGGTGTAAATACAATCAAACATGGCGCTGCCTCGACAGCAGCAAATAAAACTGGTATTGTTATTAGTGATAGTGTTCGTTAGTGATATTATTCTGGGACAGTACGACCAATACGGGTATCATCAATATCAACCCAACCAGCAAAATCCGTATAATATTTACGGTCCTCAGATACCGTATCATGTACCGAACCCTGGTGATAAGGATTATAGGACTTTTGTTTATAAAGGCAGAAGGTATGGACAACAAAACAATTATTACTCTGGAACCCCGGGAGATCCCAGGATAAGGGGTCAGGATGACAGGTTTTCCTATGATAGGGTAAGTTTCTGTTTGAATTGAATTAAATTTTAACGGATTTTATGATACATTTAAGGTCAATAACTTAATGGGATTTTGATATAGGTATCTAACAAAAACTTGAAAATGTAAAAATCTAACTTTATTATTTATTTGCTTAATAAAAGGTTCATCCTCAATCCAGCCCGTCGAAAGTAATGTAGGTACTGCGAAAAGTACCGCATTTTTTTTTTAATTAAAAAAAGTAATGACCTATGCATCACTGATAGTATAGTAAAGTAGTAAGAATGAAATAGGTAGTTTTTCTTCATTATTCATTTTTAGCAAGGAAATGCTGAACCTATACTCCCAGGAATCCTTGGAGGTTGGAGGGAAGACCTGCAAGGCAAGAGAAGGGAACAAACCAAAGAATTACAACGCGATATTTTCGTAAAAACCACCTATGGAGAGGTGCAAGGCTTCCAAACCTACCTTTTTGATAATCCTGATCCTGATTCCCTATACAGACCTGGTGCTGAATTTATAGAGAGACAGATGGGGGTGACCAGTGTGTTTTTGGGTATACCATATGCTCAACCCCCTGTAAATGAGGGGAGGTTTAAGGTAGGTCTACGTTTTGTGAATAAATATTTTCAAAGTTAATAGATAAGTTTGTTGGTGTAGTAAGTTGTGATTGGTGTATCCATCTCTTAGCCACTTGTAAAATGTATCCTAAATCAATATAAAGGAACTCATACCGTGTAGGGCCTAAAATCAATAATATATTATGTATATTTTTTTGGGAAGGAAATTAGACCTATATGTTTACAAAACACAGAATGAATAATCCATAGTTATTTATAGTTTCTCAAGCACTGTAAAATTTATGATTTTTAAAGCCTCCAAGACTACATAGAGGCTGGCAACTTGTGCAAGCAGTAGATTTTGGACCTGCTTGCCCCCAACCCGCAAAATACACTGGGGTAACTCTAGGAGTAAGGGACATGGATGAAGACTGCCTTTATTTAAATGTCTTTGCACCTGATATAGTAAGTATTTTTATTAGTTCTTCAATAGTTTTTTCTATAAATCACAAGCCTATATTATTACCTAATAAACATTGCCTCTAATATATACCAATTTTTAGCATGAAGGCATAGCCCAAAAGTACCCAGTAATGGTATATATCCACGGAGGTGACTTCATTCACGGAGCATCAAATTTGTTCCCTGGCCACATAATGGCTACATTTTACAGGGTCATAGTTGTAACATTCAATTATCGTCTTGGAGCACTTGGTTTCCTATGTACAGGAGATGTAAACTCTCCTGGTAATTACGGAATTTTAGATCAAGCAATGGCCTTGCAGTGGGTGTACGAAAACGCAGAAAAATTCAACGGGGATAGAGACAGTATTACTTTGTTTGGCCCAGGAGCTGGAGCAGCATCAGCTGGGTTGCTTATGGTAGCTCCTCAAACAAGGAATATTGTTACAAAAGTTATAGCACAGGTAAATAAATAAATCATTTAGACCTATAATACAAGTTAAGACCAAGTATTTACAGGACTTTTTTCTAGAGTGGTTCAGCTGTTGCAGATTGGGCTATGATCTTTGACAGATATCGCGCCCAAAATACTAGTAGAGTATTTGGAAGACAAATGGGTTGTAGCATAGAATCCTCATGGAGATTAGTAAACTGTCTTACAAATTCTAGAAGTGCTTTTGAAATAGGAAATGCAGAGTTTCCTCCAGAAGTTGGCTTATTTCCATGGGCTCCAGTCATTGAGATGAATATCTCAATGCCTTATTATGAAGGATGGTACGAAAAAGACTGGCATTTTATAAATGAAAGTGTGGAAAGTCTGATTAGAAAACGAATGTTTAATACAGGATTAAGATATATGAGCAGCGTAACCTTACAAGAAGCAGCAACGTTTTTAAGTAAGTAAACGATATGTTATTCTTAGTTGCATACAAAAATTAAAATTTCCGTTTTACCACTTTTTAGCTTCAAATAAAAGCCTGGAGCCGTACTTTGACATAGATCAGCGATTTTTTGACCATAAGGTATGGGAGTTGGTCCTTAGATACAACTACACTCTTAATCTTAACGGTACATTTGATGCAATCAAGTACATGTATACTTATTGGCCTGACCCTCATAATGTAACGATGATCCGTGAAAAATACATCCAATTGTTGTCAGATTTCTTGTATACTGCTCCCAATGACAAAATTATAAAACTTTTGGTAGAACAGGACGTACCAGTATACATGTACGTCCTGAATACTACTGTAGAGTCGTTTAGACTTCCAGAATGGAGAAAAGTACCTCATAATATAGAGCACTATCTTCTATGTGGTGCTCCATTTTTAGATATAGAAATGCTACCTGCAAAAGAACGATTTATAAGGACTCAATGGACAAATAATGACAGAAATATGAGTCATTTCTTTATGAGAGCTTATACAGATTTTGCGAGGTATGGGAACCCTACTCACACGCAAATTTTAGGCATACATTTTGAGGAATCGAGGCATGGACAGTTAAAATATTTAAATTTAAATACGACCTACAATTCTTCAATAATGTGGAACTATCGACAAACGGAATCGGCTTTCTGGACGATGTATATTCCACAAGTTGTTGGGCATTTGGTTCCAACCTATCCACCAACGACTGAGGTAACAATTTTTTTTCCTGTTTTCTTTACCTAATTCTTTTTCTATTTATTACTTTCCTGCTACGTTCTTTCAAAGGGACGTTTTTAAACTTTTTCATTTCTTTTAGTTTTGGTGGGAACCAAGAACACCGCTTCAAGTAGCCTTCTGGAGTATGTCAGGCTTCTGTTTATTACTTATAGTGCTCTTGGTTCTCTGTTGTATGCTATGGAGGAACTCAAAGAGGTAAGAAAGGTAAATGAACCTCTTACTAAACTTATTTGGGAGTTGTAGAAGGGTTCCTAACTGTTGAGCTAATATAGGTTATCTTTGGTGCATGTTATTAACATAACTAATATTGTAGGATATAGAGTTTTTGGTAGGTAAGCAATTTACTGTAGCAAAATTTGGATTAGTAGCCTGTTTTTGGATAACTAGGTCCCAAAATAGTTTTTGAGTACTTTTATTATTTACAGAAAAGCTTCCATTTATTAAATTGTTACAAATTGCAGGTCCAAAGACAGATACTATAACGCTTTTTTATACCCGTCGGACAACGAAAACGACGATGGCGTTGAAAACACCAGAGGTCCTGAAGAATATTCCGAAAAATATCGAACACAAATCGCCCCAGCGAGAACCAATAGTGCTTCTTCATTACAAACCGTTTCTTTAAAAGAAATGCAAGGTTTTGTTACTCCAAGTCCAACTGGAGAACCACAGAGAAAGGGAACGCCTGTGCTGCTACCTAGGAGCAGGAGTAAATCCCAATCGGCCATTCTACAAGGGGTTCCTCAAACTGACGTCTGATTCTTTGTGTTGTGACCAATGAACAATTTTAAGGCTTAAATTCTTTTGCCAAAATAAGTTTTAAGGAAATGTTGTACATTTTGTTTTTTACAGACTTTAACAGAAAGGACTAACGGCGTCACTGACCTATGAATTTGTTAGTAGCTAATGTGGCGCTTTATTTTTTAACTCTTATGGGTGCCAACATTTTAATAGATTGTGTACTGCCATTTTTTTAATTTCGTGCATGAAAGTAGGTATATGTGTTATATATTCTTTTAGATGTGGTCATTTTTGGCTCTCTTTTTTCTTACTACCCACCATTTACATATTTTTATTGCATTTTTTGGATTAATTTGAATATTAATTGGCGTTGCAGTAATATTTACTCTAAGTCTTGCTAAAAATGAGAGCTTACCCCTGGTACAATATAAAATAAATAATAAATCAGAATGTCATTAAATTACATTGAAAAAAACACCATGTACATTTTGTAGTTTTAGATGTGTCCGTCCAATTATGTGGTATATATATATGTATATTAGATTCGTTTTTTTATATACAATTATCAAAATAATAGATTAATAAGGTATTATTACATACCTAGTACAATAATACATAGTTACATACGAACAAAATTCTAGAATATTGTGCCTTTGTTTAAATGAAAAATTCTAAATTGTAGAAAGTAGATACCTACTTATTAAATTGCTTTATTAATACTTATTAAATGAGTACTTGCAACCAAAGATTTATAAAAACTTGACTATTGACGATGCACAATAAACTGCAATAAAAAAAACTTAAGTATATTAATTTGTACAGATCTCATATTAAATGTTTTTTAAATATCAAGGAGTATTTTTAGTACCGATGCGCCACGCCATGCATTTCGCAATAAAAAAAATAAATATGGACCGTTTACGAAAAATTAACTTTTAAAACAAAGTAGACAAACGACAAAGTATGAAAAGAAATCATTTTATAAGAAGTTCAAAATGTCCTTCACTAACTATTCTGCAGTAGATAAATCGATCTGAAATTTCCTGTGTTGTACATTTTGTACTAGATACTTATGGAGAAATTACTCGTCGAATGGACTCCTTAATCGCCTGGGTTTAGATTTATAAACTAAATTTTTAGCAGACCCACCAAAAAAGTCCAGTGGGTTAAAATCGAGCGATCAAGGTACCCACTCTATTGATCCCCGTCTACCTATCCCGGAAAAATTGTACTTCATTTCAATACTCGGTTACCTTACATGAGCAGCATAATGCGGGGGAGCACCATCCTGTAAAATCATAAGGTTAAACGTGGTAAATCAGGATCATTATCATCTAGAAATACAGTGGCAAGCGCTGGAACCAGATCATTTCGATCAAAATTTAGATATATTTCTTCAGTGAGGTTCCCATCAAAGAAAAATGGTCCGACTGCCCTATTTTCAACAATTCCCACCCAGACATTAACCTGTATACTGCGTGTGATTTTTTATGAACCAATAAGGATTTTCCTTTGCCCGCAGTATATTATGTAGTTTTGTCGATTAACCTGTGACCATTTAAAGAAAACGCAGATTCATCTGAAAAACAAATTCTTTGGTCAATTCGTGCGTGATTATCTGGTTCTATCATTATTTCACAAAATTGCTCTCGCCTATCAGGATCACCGTCCAATAACTCTTGTACAATTACTAACTTGTAGGGATGAAAAAAATAAATACGGTGGTTTGGTAGTATGGTAATCATGCTCAAGTTGTGTGCTTCAGCTATGCGATTATTCCTATTTTTCTCCTCGCGTATACCAGGACGATCACTTTTAACACTATCTTTAACTGTACGGGAGGTTCTCCACTTAATGGTTACCTTAGGCACTGTCGATTGGATAATAGGCGGGTGATTTGGGTATATTTCATTGAACATACTATATCACGGACTTCCCTATGACTTCTACTTTCATCTCTACAACCCAACATTTCTATGCGTTCATCTTCAACAAGGCGCATTTTGGATGTAATGTCAGCAGAGCACAATTCAAATTTGATTAACATTAACTGACATTTTTTGACGTCTCAAACTTTAATAGCAAATTGTCGTTGTCAGTACCTTAAAGATTGCGGCTTGAGTTCAGAACGTTCCTAAGTCGAGAAACATGTCAATGGGGCATACCAGCATTAAAGTGTTAATATTTTGTAATTGATTGAAGATAGCTATAGGCCATGATTTCCACCCTTTTTTCTAAAAAAATTTGAAAGGTCCGAGCTTGACCTTGACATAATGGCGGTATTCTATATAAAAGGCTAATATGTTTCCTTATCATACCGCTGTATATAAAGTTGAATGTAAGAACTGTGTTTGTCCGGGAGAGAAAACCGACTTTCAGATGAGGTGGGAAGTTAAAATTTTTTACATACCTAGATAATGCTACCAATGTTAGCATAGGCGCCGACTTTTAAAAATGTTCATGGGTGCAGGAGTATGTCTATTTGTATTTTATTTCTTATAAGATGCGCCGCAGAAAATTTTTTTCAGGTGCCACGCCCTTTTTTGGAATATTAAAACTTAATTTGATTCTACGTTTCGATAGCCCGACCCGAACAACGTAGAAATACTTAGAGAAATTTTGCACAAATAAAACGAGATTACTACTTGCTAAATAAATTTTATCAAAAATTTAAAAACGAAACACAATGATTTATTAAAGTATTTATTACCAACACAAAACACAAATATACTGTAGTACCTATACTAGGTAGGTATTGTGTAATCAACATTAAACTTTTTAAAATGGTGTTATTGAAATCAACTGTTTTTCAATGCAATGCAAACGTATTTTGGCGAACTACAGCTCGATTTATAAATATATCAGTGACTTCTTCAAGGTCCAAATCATCTGCTATTTCTCGGTTTACGTGCAGTTCCCCAGTACCATTTGATCATTCAGTCTTATTTGCTGGCTCATAGTATTTCTTAAATAAGTTTTTATTCTCCGTAATGCTGGAAATTACCTTTCGGCGGTGCATGTCGATACTGGAATAGTTAAAACGATTTTTACCAATTTAATAACTTCAGATATGATATACAGTCGCCACAGTGGATCTTTTCCCGTGCGTCATCAATCAACGATCAGGACTCAACGTGGTTAATAACTCTGCATCCTTATTTATTACAGTAACAAGTTTAAGTAAAAGCATAAAAGAACGTCTCCAACATTCCGCAATAATATAACGTGCTAGACAAGAATACAACTATAAACGTCAATTAATTACTTTTTTTTATTTGTTTAGTTGACTACCGTTCTATTTTAGAACGTCATTGTCAACCTTGTTTTGATCTGCCAATCTAATTCGTATTTTGTAAATTTGTGTGCCTTAAAACTGTTCCTTTTTCTAAAAGAGTTCTTTTTAGAGCTAATTTGGCGGTAAGTATTTATGGATTTTTATAATAATTTATTAATTTTAAATATTCTAACCGTGAAAGTTCTTTGAAAAAAAAGTTTACGGCAGTGGCTAAATTCCCTTAAATGAAAGGATGTCAAAAATTTTACTTTTGCGATTTTAATAGTCAATAAAACACCAAACTTTTCTAGATTTTAAGCTTTAAAAATAGTATTAAATGTATTAACATTTGTTTGTCAATTTCTTTTAGATAATAGAGAATGCCGGGCAAAACTCTCAAGACACAAGCCCGATAATTTGTGCTCAATCTCTGTGATTACTTTGAATTTGAGAAAGCAAATATGGGACCTTAAATTAAATTATAATAAGAGAAGGATTCTCTATATAGGTATATCCAAAAAAATAGTGAAAAAAATGTTTATAAACATGGATCCGCAAACGATTCGTTTCCGAGATACAGCTGTTAAATATAATTCCCCTTTAAAATAGAATGTTAGTTTAAGATTTCAATAAATGTATTGAAATTCATTTTTAGTTGGGAATTAATGGGTTAGACTGCGTTAGAGTACGAATAAACCCCGAGAGAAACTCGGAATTATAAATAATTTTTCGGGATATTATGTAGGTACGTCAAACGGTAGGCAGGCACGTCCATTTTATGAACTTAGACTTAGTTTTGACTTTTTTCGTCTCGTAATTTTGATTTGATTCATACGATTTTGATGACGTGAAAGTGATGACGCACGGGAAAAGATCCACTGTGGCGACTTTATTTGGTACTCCAGACACACTTACCTACCACACTATTGATAACTTAACACAACTTAGATTTTATTTAAATGAGTTTAAATACGGGCTTCAAGCTCCATACATACAATACATAGCATAGACAACTAAATGCTAAATGAACTGAGTCTGGGACTCTGGGATTCCCCGAAATCCAAAGTGCGCGAAACAGAACAGCGCCCCGCTCCCATCTTCGCCAATTAAACAGCGCCACCCGACTCGCTGATCTGCCAGCAACGGACAGTCATAACAACAACAATTATTAAATTATTAGATATTATTGTCATTGTGGTGCGGATAAAACAACTAAGTAACGCACCCAATATGTGCGGTTTTAAATAATAGGTTTGTATGGGTATGGGTGCTTGCACACCCATGGAGTCCGCGCCTATGCATGTTAGAGTTAAAGCTTTTAGAAAATGCAATATATTTCTTGACGAAATGGCGAAAAGGTAGTCGGAAATGAAGCTACGCTGCGAGCACCGAAAAGCAGAAGGAGAAATATGGCCAAATTGACAGAATTTCTGTTTTTCAGTTATTAATTTATCAATCAAAAAAAAATTTTAGTTGTTGGTATTTCCTGGTATTTGGTCGCTTTTATATCAAATCAAACATTAATTGAAAAAACGAATTGAAAAATCTTTGAAATGTTATTGAGCCTAATGAATAAAAATTAAGCAATTACTTGAAGCAATTACTTTTTAGTAAAAGCAATTGCTTGACTAGCAAATGCTATAAGTACAAGCAATTTCTAGATCAGGATATGAATAAAATTTTGAAGCAATTGCTGCTTTTCTTACACCTCTGTAGCAAATGCGTATTCAACACAAGTTCAGACGTGGCTTATCCACTTGTTCAGATTATAGATTTCATGTTCAGTTTGGTGCCTAATTTACAAAAGTGTTGACGTAAATACAACAACGTTGCTCTATTTATTTAGTACCTACAATAATAATCTGTTACGTTTTTGTGGAAAATAGGAAACTTATATTTGTGATATGGCAGATTTTAGTAAAAATAAGGAAAGTGATAGTACTGATGAAGAAATTAAAGACAAGCTATTGATATTCGTTCTTGAAGGAACATAAATAAATCTCTCTGACCACAATCGTTTAGCTTCCACAACAGCTTCAGCACTTGTAGGAAATTTAATAAAAATATTGGCCTTCTCCAAAACTGCATCCATTACAGAAGTGTATGACTTAGAGACAGTAGTTTGGTGAACACCCAGTTCTTCACCTACAGAATTTTGAAAGCCCGGATTCGATAATCTCCGCAAAAAGACTTATTTAATCTTATTTAAAGGCGACAGTGCACCCCCTCGCCTTTTACCAGTATCAGTCAAAAAATAATTTGCCAACTACTTAACATTTTCGCAGTCAAATCGATATAACTTTCTAAAATCATCATATTTTATATGCCATTTTTACGTACACTGTAGATTTTTCTTTTACGGGCGTTCATATATTTAGCCATAATTGAAGACACAAATTAAGAGCAACGCACGTGTATGCCGCGGTCGCGGAGAACTTAAGTTGACTGCTACCAAGCAAATGATGCAGGGGTCAACCTACCTTAAAAAGTGGAAAGCAATAATTGCTACACTAGAAAAAGCAATTTCTTAATTTATTCATCACATTTTAAGCAAATGATAGCAATTGCTTCTATTTAAAAAAAAAACACTACTAGACGTAATTTCTGCACGTTTAAGCAATCGCTGAACGCAAAAGCAATTACAGTACAGCCTCGGCAATCCGGACAGATATAGTTTAGGTACTCGTCCGAATGGGCGAATTGTCCGGATTACCGAAGTTGTGCTGATAATGAAGAACGGGTTGAGTTTACAGCATTATTGATTTCAACATTACCTTTATGTTTTACAAAAGGCGAAAAGGAATATATTTCAAGTCAAAAAGGCACTACTTTTTTTTTGAGTAAGGTTCTCGTTGTAAAGCTTTCTTGCTAGTTCTAGATTTTTTTTCATTAAAAGGATTTCTTGGTAATTCAATTTGTTTTCTTCCGCCCATTGCACACATTTAAAAAAATACTGTATTGCTTCTAAATGTTTGATCTTCGTCGGAATTTCAATATCATCCTCTTCTTCTTCTTTTTCTACATCATTATTTGTGTTTGATTGTATCGCTTCAATTATTCCTTCGTCGCCAACATTATCAACAGCTACTTCGTCCCTTCCTGTCGCCCAGTTTGTAATTTCTTCATCGTTCAGTTCACTTTGCGGATCTATAATTCTTAACATTTTTTTCAAGTCATCCATTTCCGTAGTTTCTTCAAGTGAGAGTTTTGGTCTTAGATCTGACACCAATTGAGGACATATTCCAACCAAATAAAAAACTAATCCACATTCCACAAGCCGCTGCATGTATAAAAATAGCTTTGTTTACTTTTTCGCATTTAGTCGTTGTGATTTGTCGTGCTTTTTGGCAGTGTACGGATTATAGAGGTAATAATCTGAAAGTGTCCGAACTCTAGCGGGTGTCCGATTGACTGGAGTGTCCAGTTTACGGGGTGTCCGAATTGCCGAGGCTGTACTGTACTTTAGTTTTTATTCATTGGCTTTTAAGAAATTACTTCGATTTTATAAGAAAAAGCAATCGCTACATTTTTATTCATTAGGCTCAATATCTACGTTTAGAAGAGTCAAAGACTGTCACAAAAAAATGTGTATTGACTGGCGGAGTCGATGAAATGCAACAGGTACCCGATGCGTTGCTAAGGAGTAGTCGAAGAGTGAATACAGAGTGCCGTCGATAATAATTTATTATAGTATAATGGTACCCATGAAAAGGTACTACACGGAAATAAAGATTGATTGCATAACTCTGGCACCACAATAAAGGTACTAAATATTTTGCAATGAGAAGTTCATAAATCAGTTGTGTTTATAACTTCCTAAAAAGGCAGTGCGCAAATGCTTAACAACGTTACAAAAATATATGTATGAGGATCGTGAACTTTCACCACATCGCATTTTTGAGGGCTCTATCAATACGGAAAACCTGTACCTAGGTGAAGTTATTTGATCCGTCCGCGGGATATTTTAAAAACTACTGCACCAAGTAACCAGAAATTTAGTACCTCCATCATTTTTTTTTTGGTTGAAAAAAAGCTGATAAAAATAAAATGTTAGTGTCTTTTAGATCATACACTAACGCTTTCGCCATTTTATTTTTGTATCAATATTTCGTTACATTTTCGTTTTATCCAAAAATCGGCCAGTGGAGTACGATTACCTACAGTTTCAGGCGCGTATCTGGAGTTGATCTTTGGGGGGGGGGGGGGACATTTTCACTTTTATGGATTTTCTGTTCTCGTTATAGCATATTTTGTCAATGTTCTTAATAGACAGTAATCTTGTAATAGGTAACACCTATCATTGAATAATTAATTTCTACGATCAATGTTTCTGCAAGACGATTAATAATTAAAATTGCAACAATTTCTATACTTTTTTGACTTTTATAGAAAAACGTATTTAAATATTACTTTTGTTTCTTTTGTCCGACCTTAAAAGTCTTTGGTCCTGTTAGCGGCCAGGAAGCTTTAATAAATAAAATTTTCCCAGCTCGGGAATCTTTATTCTATGGGAGAAAATTCAGGCATTTAATGATACAATTAAAAAATAATTCAAAAGTGGAGTTATTTCTGAAAATATCGAAAAAAGTTACTATAAAAAGTTTTTTTTTAAATGCAGTTTCTAGCCCACATGCAAAATTTCAGCTGCATAAGATTTTGATTTTTTATCCACCACTAAAATTTATTTTCCATTTAATGGAACACTTTACTGATGACACTGTTTTTTTTTTGTCTTAATATTAAGGTGTATTACTTTCAGAAACAAACTACGTTTTCAAAAATACTTATTTTATGAAGTTACCTTATACAGGGTCAAAAACAAATAAACTTTGCATCACATGCGACCAAATTTTGATTTTGTAGAAAAACACACATTTAATATAGCTCTACTTAAAAAAAAATGTATCTGAAATAAAGCATTATCAAAACTAAGAAGTTTTATGCAGGTTGCGTTGAGTCTTATTTTGCAAAAGTGGTGCAATTTACTAAATATGGGTAAAAAATCAAAATTACCTTATGCAGCTGAAATTTTGCATGTGGGCTAGAAACTGCATTTAAAAAAACTATTTCTAATAACTGTTTTTGATACTTTCAGAAATAACCCGACGTCAGTTCTGTATCTTCGTTTCGGCAGCAAGTGAAGAGATCACGGATACGATTTCTTCATGATGCATTGGTGCCAAAAATGAATATTTTTAAAACAGTAGACACATAAGATATTAATCGCCCCTTTCTTAAGTGATTTGCTATTATGAAACTCAAACCGGCGCGCCTCTTAACGCTGTTCAGTACTAACTCACGGTTTATGGCACGCGGTACCATTGGTGGTACTCATAACACTACACTGTGTGTGAACCACGCGCGATACGGATTTGGCGCGCGCGATTTTTTTTTGCGATAATAAAAATAATTGTGCATTAAGTTCGTGGGTGTAATTTTTTTGTGCTTTCTTCGGTGACTGTATTTTGGAAAGATGATCACGCTTTATAGGACAATCAAAGGAACAACGAAGGGTAGAAAAAAGAGGGAAAACAAAGGGTAAGAATATTATTGAATGTAAATTTACAAAAAGTTAAAAAAATTTAAAATATTTTGTTACTGTTGACTGGTGATAGAATGAGAACGGAATTAAATTAGGTCAAAAACCAGTAATCGGCAATATTTTGTAAACACATTTTTTATATGTTTGTTAACGAATTAACAAACAACGATTTGATGGCTTTTAAATTATTTTTTCTCTGGTCTATAAAACTTAATTGCCCCAAAATCATTACCAATTTTTAATTTCATACACATTGTTGCATTTAATAAAAAAAAAATGTGATGCAAAAAAATTACGCAAGAAAACCATTTTTTTAAAATGGTTCGGCAAAACGAAAGTGTAAAAAGACTAGCAATTAGGTATATTAAGATTAAGTAACAAAAATTGTATAGTTTGTAATTAAACAAAATTAAAACAATGTATCGCGCTGATTAACATGCCTAAAGGTAACTATAAAATATAGGTACGCACTTATGAAATTTGTAATTACTAATACTTACAAGGTGAAAATTTTAATATTGATGTGATTGTTATAAAATTACCTGTCAGTTCAGATTAAGTAAAAAATTGGTAATTTTTTGCGTTTTAATTGTTAAATTAATTAATTTTAAAATTGTGCAATGTGCAATTTATGTAGGTATGTGTTTTTCGTATGAATATTTTTGAAAACTGACAGAATTATTTGAACAAAAATATGTCTCGTACTATACTCAGTTACGAGATAGTTATCACAATGCCCATAAAACCATGCAATGCACTTTTAAATATTTTACATTAGATACAGTACGCATTTATCTACAAATGGGGCTTGCAGATACGTTTAGGTAGGTAATATTAAAAAAAAATATTTAAAACGCTTTTTTTAAAAAGTTCATTGTTTTTTTTTTTGGAAATTGGAATAACTATTCAAATTTCATTGTTTGCTCTTCTGCTAATTTATAGTGTAACACGTAGCATACAGGTATCTTGTCCCCAACAACAATTTTTTAAATACAGTGTCACCAGTAAAGTCCGCGTCATATGGAATTTTTTTTATTAATAACTTTATTCGAAATTTGACTTTGGCATCGTGTTCTGCTTCGATTGAGATAAAAATTAAGCAAAAATATAGTAGTCACGTGATTCGCATTATCTGTCAAATTTAAATTTTTTCCAAAAAATAATTCAAAAGTGAGGTTATTTTGAAAATATCGAAAAAGTTAATAGAAAAAGTTTTTTTAAATGCAGTTTCTAGCCCACATGCAAAATTTCAGCTGCATAAGATCATTTTGATTTTTCACCTATATTTTGTAAATTGCACCACTTTTGCAAAATAAGACTCAACCCAACCTACATAAAACTTCTCAATTTTGACAAGGCTTTATTTCAGGTAAATTTTCTTTAAAGTAGCGCCATACTAAATGTGTGTTTTTCTACAAAATCAAAATTAGGCTATTAAAATTTGGTCGCATGTGATGCAAAGTTTATTTGTTTTTGACCCTGTATAAGGTAACTTTGTAAAATAAGTATTTTTGAGAACGTAGTTTGTGTCTGAAAGTAATACACCTTAATATTAAGACAAAAAAGAACACAGTGTCTTCAGTAAAGTGTTTTTCAAGTGGAAAATAAAGTTTAGTTTAACAACGTAAAGTTTATCTATTTTCAAAGATTTAATTTAAAACCCCTTTATTATAATTTATTATTACGCTATGTCATAATAACGTTAACGTGTATTACTTTCAGACACAAACTACGTTTTCAAAAATACTTATTTTATGAAGTTACCTTATACAGGGTCAAAAATAAATAAACTTTGCATCACATGCGACCAAATTTTAATAGCCCAATTTTGATTTTGTAGAAAAACACACATTTAAGTCAAAATCAAAGTTTTGTTTGCTACTTACATAAATTGTTTATAGCACATCATAAATAATAATATATAGGTAAATATAATTTAACATGTGTATATAAATAACAATAAATTAGTGTATAAAGCAAACAATGCACAAACATTAAAATAAAATTTAAAATTAAGAGAAACAAAACTGGCAACTCCACAACCAATGCACATCATCCGGGTAGGCTACCAGGAGGCCAACAGGTACTCATTCAAGGTATAAAAGCAATTGTCTAGTAAATACTTTTTAACATGTTTTTTGAATAGGACATCATCGAGGGCTCGATACCGTCCCGGGATCTTATTATGTAAATTGCAATTAAGTGAGTTGTTTTTAGATTTAGTAAGTCTAAATCGCTGAGCTACTATCCTGTCTGAGCCTCGAGTGTTGTAGCTGTGAATATCTGAATGCTTAGTGAGTTTATCTCTGCGGGAATGTAGCTCCAGCACAGTTTGAAAAATATAAACACAGGGTAGCGGCAATATGCCAAATTTTTTGAACAGAGGCTGACAATGGTCCCTATATCCTGCGTTAGCCAAAAGTCTTACAGCTTTCTTTTGGAGTCGAAAGATCTGTTGTGCATTTGCACTATTTCCCCACAATATTGCCCCAAACGCAATATGGGAGCGAAAAAGGCCGAAGTAAAGTGATTTCAAAACATCCAAAGTCAAACACTTACGCAAGTTTCTAAGAAGAAATATCGTACTCGACAATTTTCGTCCCAGTTCAGTTATATGGGCCTCCCAGGACAAGGAACCATCCAGAGTGATACCCAGTAATTTACATTTATTGTTGTTCAATAGTCGATTACTCGAGATAATCAGTTCTTGAGTCTTACTTGTATTAAGCTGCAAGAGATTGCAAGAAAACCAGTTTTCTGCATCCTTCAGCAGCAGTTGTGATGTCATAATCAAATTCTACAGACTTGAAGCAGAAGTAATAAAAGTAGTGTCGTCTGCAAATATGGTCAAATTGCAAATCCGTTGCATGTAATTTAATATGGCGCTACTTTAAATAAAATGTATCTGAAATAAAGCATTGTCAAAACTGAGAAGTTTTATGTAGGTTGCGTTAAGTCTTATTTTGCAAAAGTGGTGCAATTTACAAAATATAGGTGAAAAATCAAAATGATCTTATGCAGCTGAAATTTTGCATGTGGGCTAGAAACTGCATTTAAAAAAACTTTTTCTAATAACTTTTTCGATATTTTCAGAATAACCTCACTTTTGAAATATTTTTTGAAAAATATTTAAATTTGACAGATAATGCGAGTCACGTGACTACTATTTCTTTGTTTAATTTTCATCTCGATGGAAGCAGAACTTGATGCCAAAGTCAAATTTTGAATAAAGCTATTAAGAGGAAGTAACCCCTTTACCACAATGAAAATTGCCGAACGTTTTGCTGGTCAAACGAAAAGAAAAAATAAAAATTGGTATTTAGAAAATAAATTCTACTTTAAATACCCCATCCAGAAAAATAAATGACGATCGAAAATATTCCCAAAATTTTTTTTATTTTTAGTAATTTTGTAATATTTTAAACAATTCTTTATTGGTCAAAAGCAAAATGACTTTCCCGGGTGTAGAATGTTGTACCAAACAATTTTTCTAAAAGCCATTTTTCAATATCGGCCTTACTTTTTTCTCAAAAACTTTGTAAAGTGAATTTAAGCGTGTAAAGTGGGTTTACGCGCCCAAAGTTTTTGAGAAAAAAGTAAAGCCGATATTGAAAAATGGCTTTAAGAAAAATTGTTTGGTACAACATTCTACACCCGGGAAAGTCATTTTGCTTTTGACCAATAAAGAATTGTTTAAGATATTACAAAATTACTAAAAATAAAAAAAAATTTTGGGAATATTTTCGATCGTCTTTACTTTTCTGGATGGGGTATTTAAAGTAGAATTTATTTTCTAAATATCAATTTTTATTTTTTCTTTTCGTTTGACCAGCAAAACGTTCGGCAATTTTCATTGTGGTAAAGGGGGTTACTGCTCTTAATAAAAAAAAATCCCTTATGATGCGGACTTTACGGGTGACATTGTATATTTGTAGAAAGAAACTCCAGGTCCCTCATAGATTGAACTATTGAGACAACAAGTGAATAAAAACATAATATGTATTTTCATCAGTGTCGCTAAAAAGCTGCTTGAAAAAATGCCAAGTATTTCTTTTACAGACAAGTGAGACAAGTCTTTGTCAACGTTACAAAATAAAAGGCGTCGACGAAATACAGCATAACGTCAGTCGCAATTCTACTTTTTATCTGTAATCTTGAATGTTTTGTGCAAAAACTTCGTATGTTCACCATATAATAAAATACTCACAATAGTCACAATCACAATCAGTGTTGTTAGTCGAGTCGAACTCACGGGGTAAAGAACCCTTTTTTCAGTGGCGTTAAGTGAAGAAGAAATATACGTGAAAGCGCGAAATTTACAAACGATATACCATAAAGACTTGTCCATTGACTTGCCTAGTCAAATTTCAAAATTATAAACAATGTATGAACTTGCGGATCATTTATTAATAAAAAACTAGTGTGTTCTTCACATTTTCCACATGTATCTATTGCAGTGATGTTATTTCTAACTTTATCAGTTCGTGAGGCATCAGCGGAACGATCTTTTTCCAAGCTTAAAATAGTAAAAAACCATTTACGTAACACCATGGGACAACGCCGCCTTCCGGATTTAAGTATCCTTAATCAGTATCGAACACGATTTTTTTAAAACATTAAATATCGACGAAATTATAAACGATTTTGCAAAAAAAAGCTCTCGACGATCTGGTCGTTTCAATACCTTGTATAGTAAGTAGGTACTTAGTGACATAATGTTTGTGCAGACTCGTTGAGTGTTCATGTTTTTTACTATTTTCTGTCTTGGATTCTATGAGGCTCATTCACTGCTACCCCGTTACTACCATACAGGGTAAGCAACATTATAAGTGGTGTTTTAAAATTTTGATTTTGCATCATGTTTGCTGGCATATTACGTACAGGGTGTTTTTTTAAGGTCGACGAGCGGCCATATCTCGGAAACTACTGGGCATGGAAACTCGGGAAAAGAAAAATGATAATTAAAGTGGCCATGAGAAAATTCTGGAAATAATTTTTAAGTTCCGCATTTTGCCGCAAGAGGGCGTAATTGAAAAGTAAATTTTAAAATTTTACATAACTCCGAAAATTCCACATTAAGGTATATGTTTAATAACACCATTTTAAAGCTTGGACAATTATGCATCATTTTGGTCCTATGCTCATTGGCGTACCGACTTTAATAAGAGTGGGGGAAGCTGTTGAAAGTGTAATCCTTTAAATCGCTGTAACTTATAAACGACTTATCCGATTTTAGCAAACTAAAGACTGTTTGGAAGAGAAATGTATGCACTTTCACCAATCGTACTTAGTTGTCCATAATAGCTCTCAAAAAAAATGCTAGAGGGCGCAATTTGCAATAACAATACATTTTTTGATTTTACTCCGAAAAAATAAATCATACGGTATAATTATGATACCATAATCGAAAAGAAGATGAAATTTGCTAGAAAAAATATTAAAACCGCAGTTCGATATCTTTGTTCGTTTCAGAGTTATTGCCAAAACAATAATTTTTAATACAAATTGCGCCCTCTAGCAATTTTATTAGAAACTATCGTGTACCATTAGATACGACAATTGAAGGTTCTTCCAAACAAGCTTAAATTTAGTAAAATCGGATAAGTCGTTTAGAAGTTACAGCGATTTTAATGTTTACACTTTCAATAGCTTCTCCCACTCTTATCAAGTGAAAGTGTAAACATTAAAATCACTGTAACTTCTAAACGACTTAACCGGTTTTACTAAATTTAAGCTTGTTTGGAACAGAAAGGTAAGTTCCTTCAATTGTTGTATCCAATGGTACAAGATAGCTTCTAATAAAATTGCTAGAGGGCGCAATTTGTATTAAAAATTATTGTTTTGGCAATAACTCTGAAACGAACAAAGATATCGAACTGCGGTTTTAATATTTTTTCTAGCAAATTTCATCTACTTTTCGATGATGGTATCATAATTATACCGTATGATTTATTTTTTCGGAGTAAAATCAAAAAATGTATTGTTATTGCAAATTGCGCCCTCTAGCATTTTTTTTAAACTATTATGGACAACTAAGTACGATTGGTGAAAGTGCATACATTTCTCTTCCAAACAGTCTTTAGTTTGCTAAAATCGGATAAGTCGTTTATAAGTTACAGCGATTTAAACGATTACACTTTCAACAGCTTCCCCCCACTCTTATTAAAGTCGGTACGCCAATGAGCATAAGACCAAAATGATGCATAATTGTCGAAGCTTTAAAATGGTGTTATCAAACATTTACCTTAATGTGGAATTTTCGGAGTTATGTAAAATTTCAAAATTTACTTTTCAATTACGCCCTCTTGCGGCAAAATGCGGAACTTAAAAATTATTTCCAGAATTTTCTCATGGCCACTTTAATTATCATTTTTCTTTTCCTGAGTTTCTATGCCCAGTAGTTTCCAAGATATGGCCGCTCGTCGACCATAAAAAAACACCCTGTATAATGACCTAATAACTACCTATGTTATGTCTACCAGTCTAACTAGAATTATTAAATAAATTCAGATTGTTTGCTGTTTTAATAGTAGGTACTTCTTATCACATAATGTGGGTTTAAGCCTAATTAAATTAAAATAAGAATTATCATTTTCCATTCATTATTAAGTTGGCGGGGGGGCACTCAGTTTTTGTTACGCCACTACCTATCTTCTTCCTTACCTAAATATATTTTTTAAAGATACAGAACATAAAAATGTTAAAAAAATTTACTGTCGTATTTGATTCGATAACAAAAGGTTATTATTATTATTATTATTATTATTAGTTATTCCTTATTTTATTGACTTTCGTTGGATAGGTAGGTACTTCTTCACACAACGGAAAATCGGTATGTCAATCCTGTGCCTAGCCTGGAATATTAAAATACCGACATTTAAATGTGAAGGTTTGCGGTTATTAAATCTCGCTGCAATTTTTAATATTGTAAATCTACTCTTTGCTGCAATTATTAGGGAGCTCTTGCAGAAAATAAGTAAGAAGCGTAAATGAAAATGCCCACACGTTCGATTAATTGATAAAAGGGCCTTATAATATGCCGTGGAATCGATCCCGCATCTCTTCAATTATTAGGTACTCTTAGGTAAAAGGTAAACATAAATGAAAAATAGAAATGTCTATATGGTCCTCCCCTCCCACGCCAATCAGCGTCATATGTTTCTATTCAGGACCCTCCGTCTCTTGTTCAGGAGCCACTCTTCTATTCTTTCGTTGCCCTACGCCCCTTGGAGTCCCGGGACCTAGCCCAGATTAACTTCCTTGATATCTGAAAGCCCTTCCAGGACATCTACGCCTGGTTATGTAAGTTCTCAACAAATGATAATGTAAAGCTTTTTATAGGGGAACAAGTTTTAGTAAACGTCTCCGCCAGAATCAACATTTTTGCGTTTAAAGATGTTCTAGCCGACCGCAAAAACTGACCTTACTTATAAAAAGCAGTATCACGGCATGTAATAAGCCCGCTTTTATATACTTATTAACGACTTAACTAGACCATATGATTCTTTTCTATGATATTATAGAACAATTTTTGTGACCTTAATGTTTGACAACATGTAAAAGCTTTTGTTACGTTTGTTCCGCTAAAATTTTTCTGTATTTTTGAAAAAGTTTAATAATTATTATGAGAAACAACGTATAGGAACCTACTGCTTTGCGATATTGGGTACTATAGTACAAAAAATAGTAAAACGATTAGTAAAAATTGAAATCTTTAAAAAATTGTACCCAATTTTTGCCCCCTGCTGTCACCGAGTTTCTCCGCAACTCCACATACAATTTACTTCAATTTAAAAATTTTGAAAGACTCATCCTTAAACTCAGTTTCTTACGCAGCAGATTTTCCGATTACTCCTTTGTTTTCACAATATATTATAACTTCTTTTAGTATAAATAGGTCATCTTTAAAAATTATTTTTTCCCAAGTAAGCATGCGCTAACTAAGCTGACGGATTAGAAACATCCAAATTTAGATACATAATGCATTATTATATTAGTTAATAGTAATAAAAATGTAGAATTAGTATACTGATCTTAGTTATATCACAAAAATAATGTTGTTTTTAGTAACAAAATTTAAACGAAATTACGGAAAATGGCTGCTTAAAATCGGATTAAGGCTTTCAAGAGATTTACAATCAGCCATCTGTTCGATTTATTTTCAAATAATTGAGCAACTTTTGTCACCGACTATCTTTTACTATGTAAGGAAAGTTATTTTTTTTAATGGATTTTCTTAGCTTCTAGGTATATATAATCCAATCGGTATTCCCAATAAGATGAAAACATAAAAATAATTACTATCATGCTCTGTCTAATTTCGTTTAGTTGTTAGAGGCATTTATTAAATAATTAAAATATTCTAGGTCAAATAATTCTGACTATTTTATGAAGCTAACTGCATATAATACTGTTATTATTTTAGTATTCGGTGCAACCACTAAGTGTTGTTCCAAATAAAATCATTAATTGCTTAATTGCTATAACACGTAGTGAAAAGTAGCCTATTATGGGACAGATTTCTAATATACATGATTTATAGTTAACCAGAATTGTACTTAACGCTTAATGACTAGTTTATTTGTGAACAAGTCAAGTTCAAAAATAACTAACAAAAAGGCGTCCTTAATTAGGCTACGTTTCCCTACATACCGATAATTTCCTATGAAACATCACATACCGGGTGACGTTTTGAAAATTTAAATTGGCTATATTTTCTACATTATAGAAAATATCAAAACGCCAAATATACCGTTTCTACAAAAATGCATGGGAATAAAAATGAGGTATTTTTCGGTCCACCCTCACCCACCCCTACCCCACTTGGAATAACCTCTCTGAAAAGCTTATCAAAAGTGCTGTTTGGAAGAAAATGGAGATCATTTTGAGCACTTAATAAAATATTTTAAAAAAATAGTAAAAAACATAAAATTTAAGCAATACAATAGTGTTAAAATATAGGCTTGGGAACATTTTTCATCATTTACGTTTATTTTCTAATGTTTCCTGACAAATCTCAAAATTTTGCTAACATTATTTTGTAGGGTAAAGTCGGGTGAGATGGCCACCGTTTTGAACAGTATGCGCCTGTAAATTTTTTGTAACGGTTAGGATTATGACATAATTTTTTTGTAACAGCTTAACTATAATCCCAACAGGTAAGTAAATAAATAGGGTCAAAATATTTTTAGAATTTTTGTTTTATCTTAACATAGTATAAAACAAAGTCGCTATCGCCCGTCTGTACCTATATGTGCTTAAATCTTTAAAACTACGCAACGGATTTTGAAGAGGTTTTTTTTAATAGATAGAGTGATTCAAGAGGAAGGTTTTTATGTATAATTAGCGGCCCGCCCCGGCTTCGCACGGGTGCAATTTCAGAAAGTGGCATGCCGGGTACTAATATATCGGGTTTGTTCGGGTTTGTATTTATACCAGCGGGTTGCAACGCATGCCGGGTACACGCTAGTTAATTATAAAAATAAGTTGTATGTGGCCATCTACCCCAGTCCTGTGGGGTTAGTTGGCCAATGCAACAAATGAGAAATGGCCACAAAATAAAAATGAAATTAAAATAGATAAACGTTAACATAACAAATTTTTATAAAGTCAGAATAATATTTTCTTCCTTGGTATTAATTTTTCTTCTTTTTAAACGTGGTTTTACCACAATTTTGACAAGTGTTGAAAAAAGAAGAGCAATTTTCATGAAACCCCATCTGGCATATTATGCATTGCAACCAATCTTCTTTTCTTTCGGGTGCTGTTGTAGCTTTCTCCACATCCTGAACATTAGTGTCATCTATCTCGGAAAGGGTTTCACTTTCCTCCAAAAAATAAATGGCCATCTATCCCTATAAGTATGGTGGCCATCTCTCCCAAATGCTAGAGAGAGATGGCTAACGTGACAAACAAAATCCACTGCATGCTTTTAACGGTTTTGAGAGGTTAGAATTATCGAATGAACATCGTACTCACCTAATATGTTAAAATTACCGGTAAATGTTCTTCCACCCATTCACAGTAGTAAGTACTAAGAAACTATTATAAAATTTTGCAAGGACGCGATAGTATTTTTATTTTCTGAGTGCTCTTAATGTGCTTTGACGTGGTCGAAAACACACTGACCGTGTGTACATATAAACGTTGGTCGCCGGGGAGGACACTCGCCATCGAATGGCGCGTTATTGAGTTTTAGCTGTTGGTCATCTCTCCCGGCTGGCCATCTCACCCGACTTTACCCTACTCCGCGTTTTCTTAAAAATGGTATTTTTGGTATCTTCTTTAGCGTAGAAAATATAGCCATTGTTGACATTTGGGTTTTATGTACCAAGGGTTCCAGACAATCAAAGTGCAATTAAAAGACCCCACAAATAGGTTATTATTTATTTAGCTTTATCTCCTAGATCTGGGTCAAATCTAAGATTTAAAGAAAAAACCTAAATTTTTATTACCGATTTCTGTCTGCAATCAATATTAACCTTAATGGTTTAATTAGCATTTTTTAACTACTCAACATTCCTTATTGTCGCTCCATTTTAAGAAATTTATATAATTAATGGCGCTAATGATATTAGATAAATATGATTTTCCAATTAAAATCAACAAATAATGTTAAGGATGACCATGATCTAAAATTCGTAACAAGTAAATGTAGCATCGTTTAATGGCGCCCTTAAGCTGACGATTAGACGAAAGAAATTGTGCAATTTTTGAATTTTTAAACGTATTTTGAAGGTCGATCACTTCTTAAATTTGCATATTATTATGCATTCAAGAAATGACAATCTTCGACAACGATTATCAGATCAGATTAATTTCCACTACACTATAACGTTTCTGTTTAATAAACTGTCACATTAAACATTAATTTCAACATAATTAATATGAAAAAACGTTTTGTCACGTCATCGCATCAGCTCGTAGGTATTTTATAGTGTATCATCTAGTTTAATTTTAACTAGATGCAATAAAAATACCTTGGTGATTTAGGTATAAAAGAGCGTCATCCAATAATCTCTTCTTCATTTAATATAGCTCTAAAAAACTAATAAAAATTTGGTTAGATTAACTTTTAATAAACCAAGCGTAGCTTTTTTAAAAACCTTTTTGATAATTGTTAATTGAATTTCTCTTATAAACCATTTTCCGGCTTTCATTTTTTAGACTTTTGTTTTTTTTACTAAAATATACTTGAAAAAGTTAGATAAGTAGGTAACAATCATCAGTAATTTCCAGTATTACTGTATATAGTTATAGAACCTACCATGGACATATAATAAATAATTTTATGTGTCTATGGAACCAACCTACAAAAAACTAAAAATAATTAACAAATATGACTTTTAAAAATATTTATCAAGGTACGTAATAAAATGTGTACATATTTATCTCTATTTTTAATAAATGAGAAAGTTATTTACCAGTTTTGACATTGAAAAAAGTAGAAAAGACAAAAAATTGCACCATATAATATCAAACTTATTCTTATTTATTACTCTTTGGTAACAAATAAATTGTTTAAAATATAGTTGATCAACATTTAAAACGATATACAGTGTGAGTAGTAAATTCCGCATCATATGGGATTTTTTTTTATTAATAACTTTATTCGAAATTTGACTTTGGCATCAAGGTCTGCTTCGATCGAGATGAAAATTAAGCAAAAAAATAGTAGTCGCGTGATTCGCATTATCTGTAAAATTTCAATTTTTTCCAAAAAATAATTCAAAAATGGGGTTATTTCTGAAAGTATCGAAGAAAGTTATTAGAACAAGTTTTTTTTTAATGCAGTTTCTAGCCCACATGCAAAATTTAAGCTGCATAAGATAATTTTGATTTTTTAACCATATTTTGTAAATTGCACCATTTTTGCAAAATAAGACTCAACGCAACCTACATAAAACTTCTTAGTTTTGACAATGCTTTATTTCAGATACATTTTCTTTAAAGTAGCGCCATATTAAATGTGTGTTTTTCTACAAAATCAAAATTGGGCTATTAAAATTTGGTCGCACGTGATGCAAAGTTTATTTGTTTTTGACCCTGTACAAGGTAACTTTATAAAATAAGTTTTTTTGAAAACGTAGTTTGTGTCTGAAAGTAATACACCTTAATCTTAAGACAAAATAGATCACAGTGTCATCAGTAAAGTGTTCATTAAGTGAAAAATAAATTTCAGTGGTGGGTAAAAAATCAAAATTATCTTATGCAGCTGAAATTTTACAACATTACAATAGTGTTTTAGTTTAGGCTTGGCTTGAAATCGTTCTTCAGTATTCAAAGCCAATTTTAAAATATTTTCTCAAAATTTCGCTAACATTTCGTATATATTATTGTAGAAATGGTATTCTTGGTATCTTCTTTAGTAAAGAAAATATAGCAATGGTAAGAGTTCAAAAAGCCACCTTGTGTAATAATATTTGAATACATATTCTTCAAGCGTTCAAATTATTTTAGGAAATTAATTTAATATTGAATCACTAAATCGCGCATTCACATATTATAGAAAATTACATCATTTTGACCTTTACGTTTTACAATTATTACATGTAACAACCTCCGACATTATTTGAAGTACTGCCCCGCCCTACCTGTCAGAATCCAAAATTTTCAGTAATATTTTCCCAAGATGTTCCCATAATAAATACAATTTTTTTTAAAGAACTATTGTTTGCAATTGTTCTGTGAGTGTCAAAAATGTTTGCATAAATTAAATAATTAAATTTTTATTTGCGTTAGATTTAACAGAATAGTTTTAATCAATAGGATGTTATATTATAGATTGTCGAATTGTTATATTAAAATCATAGACATTTACCTTTAGATAAGCAAACAATAAGCACGAAAGTGGCAAATTTATGGCCGTTCGCATGTAAACAAAACCACACTGATGTCATAGGTATACCGTATGATTTGAATTTTCGGGATAAAATCAAAAAAACTGTTATTATTACAAATTGCGCCCTCTAGAAATTTTATTAGAAACTATCGTGTACCATTGGATACGACGATTGAAGGTACTTACCTTTCCCTTTCAAACAAGCTTAAATTTAGTAAAATCGGATAAGTCGTTTAGAAGTTACAGCGATTTTAATATTTACACATTCAATAAAATCCCCCACTCTTATCAAGGTCGGTACGCCAACGAGCCTTAAACCAAAATGATGCAGAATTGTCTAAGCTTTCCAATGATATAATCAGAGTTATACCTTAATATGGGAATTTTCGGAGAAATTTAAAATTTAAAAAACTAATTTTCCATTGTGCCCTCTTGCGGCGAAATGAGGAACTTTAAAGTAATTTCCAGAATTTTCTCATGACCGCTTTACTCATAAACATTTTGTTCCGAAAGCTGTACGATTAATGGTTTCCGAGATATAGCCGGCGTCCCTTATTAATGGGCCACCCTGTACTACCTACTAAAATTAAAAAAAAGTTTAATAAGTTTGCCCTTCCAAAAATGTTAACGGCCCTTCCTAAAATTTAAGCCTGGCTACGGCCCTGATCCGAGCTACTAAAGGCACAAACATAATTCACTAATTTACACAAAAACTAGAAACCCATAAATATCCACAATAGCAAAGAAAACATCAAGAAATCATATGTGTGAAGTTAGCAACCTTCATCAGTACCGTTTATGCAGCGAGGATTTTTTTTTTTTGGGCTACGTGTCAATTCCGCCTGTGGTGTTTGTAAACGAATTTTAATATTTTTGAGTGGAAAGATTAAAATTCTACGATCTGGATTTATCATCTTCAGTAAACTACTCTATAGGGGTAGAATTTCAATCTTCGCCAATAAAAAAATTATTATTTCCTCTGGTTTTTTGGAAATTCGTATATAGCAGGTAATTTACCCCTTTTTTACTTTTACTAAAGACGATAAATCCAAATGGTAGAATTTTAATCTTCGCCTGTAAAACAATTAAAATTCGTTTACAAACGCTACAGGCAGAATTTATACATACCCTAAAAAAAATTCGTCGCTGCATAAACATAAACATTGCTAGCTTCACACATATCAAGAAATGCACAGAGAAAACGTAAAACAGAACAACAACAATGGCTCCCAGCCGTTTCTAAAGTATATTTTGAGGATGTCACTAAACAAGGAAAACCTAACATTACCTCTGTGATAATTACTACCCATCAATGTCTTTTTGACAAAAACCTAAAAATGTTTTTTAAGAAATTTAAATAATCTTTGACACTTTCTTTTTAGAAAGGTTTTTTCTTCTTCCCCAGTTTTTTTAGTTGGTTTAGGCCACATTTACTGACTTCTCACATACTGAGTATGTTTTAACTTTTATTAATTTCTTCATATTATGGCTCTTTTACACATCATTTTTTAATTCTATGAAAGCTCCATTAAGGTCCTTCACCATTTTCTATTCTGCTAAAACCATCAGCATTATTTAAATACATTTTCTGTCTCCTGATGATGAACGTTTCTACGTTCGAAGCATGTAGAGACCCTTAAGAATTCTATTCTATTAAATTTTGTGGGGAAAGACATTTAGTTCTTTTCTTTCTTTCCCGTAAATGTCAATGATTAAAAATATACGTTTTTATTGTAACAAATGGCAATGTTGACAAAAATTTGGCCTGAAAAATGCTTTGGAAAGTAGTGGCATTGACACTAACCTTATTTATTATATATTACAAACCTAATAGATTCTTAAATTCTTTATTAATTAGTATGCACTATGTACGATATAATATTTGTAGGTATTTGCTGCTTACTGCTTCATTGTGTACAAAACAAAAATTTCGACACCAAACATATTTGATATTTTTGACGCGTAAAAGTAAAACTTTGTACATTATAAACACGACAATTTTTTTTAAAGATTATGACATATATTGACCTTAATGATTACTCCCTTAGTTATTTTTTCCATTTCGGAATTATTTTTAATATATAATTTCTGGAATTAACAGTTGATTCACCAAAATTATAATAATTCAACTTGGTTCGATTAATGATGCACATTTTGGAGTAAAACTTTTATCAATGAAAACATTAAGTATGCCGAGTATACCGGGTGTTTCAATAAAAACTCCCAGGCCAATTATATCAAAAACTAAAAGTGACATGTAAATTCTGTAAACGCCAGTTTTTAGCCTCTATGATTGGCTTCACAACTGTGTAAAAAATGTGTTTGAATAATACAAGATGTAGGCAGCGCCACGCTGCAAAGAATTTTTTCGATGACAGGAACTTTTAAATGTTGTGGTTCTTAAACACAATTTATTTTTGATCAAATTATGTCCCATAATATTTTTTGATAAATCCAACATGAACGGAGATATTTGGGGTTAAGTTTTTTTTTTAAATAATTTTAACGAGTATTTTAATTATAAATATTTTTAATATCCTTTAGCAGATTTTAATTTAATTTTGTTAATGATAATTTCAGTGATAAAACGCTCGTGTAGCGCTAAATTATTACGTCCAGTGACGTCTCAGGGGGCGCCTTAACAAATAATATTGGCAAGAAATAAGACGCCATTGAGTTTTTGGTAATTTTTATATTTTTTTCGGATTAGGCAACTAAAAATATCCTTTTCTTGTCTGTTAAATTATTTTCATATCTTGCTGTATGTGTGTATGAAAACGGCAATAATTTTGAACACCTCATTCGACCCCATTAGATAGTTTTTGGTAGATATTGTTCTAATTTTCATTAATCATTTTGTATAATTTCTCATCAGTTCTTTCATAAAATTTAAAACATCTTTTAATTTAATTTTATTATACTTTAATGTTTTAACTTTGCTTTTAAACAACAAAAAATGCATATTAATTATTTAATGATTTTTATTTTTTTTTAATTGTTTTTATTTTTATTTCTCGAAAAAAATTAAATAATGTGCTATATAGGTATATCAAAATTTCTATCAACAATGCATGGGTCATTTCATTTGTACAGATTTAAATTACAAATATTTGTTAATAGTAGTTATTATAGTTAGGTAACGTCGACAGTCGGTTACTACTACTAGGAAGTATAATAGTAATATAATATGTATGGTTTTAGCGTCTAAAGATCTTTAAAAAATAGTCTTTGCTAGGTAGGTATTCTCAGAAAAACAAAGTGCAGTCGATTGCTGGTAATAATACCGTGCGAGTAAAAATTATTTGCATTAAAGAGGGCCTTGCGTCTAAGGACGTAATGCTTAGCCGTAGAGCTTAATACCAGTTGGGTGTCAGTAACTACCTGAATTAACAATCAATCAGTTATTCCGTCATCTTTGACAGTCGTTATACAAGTAATTTGATTCATCGCTAATTTTTCCAATTTCTTGAACAATTCACACAATGGGCTTTACGGAACAGCACAAAACATTCATGGTTGAAGCGTATTTTCGAAACGGGGTTGGAGTAAATGGTGAGTGGCAATACAATCCGGGTTTGTGCATGGGCGATTTTCACAAACATTTTCCTAACGTTGCTTTTATTGCTGGAGATTTTTATCATTGCCTGAAAAGAACCGTGGCTGTGTTTAGGGAAACAGATTCTACACAACACAAAAAACGAGCAGGGTGACCATCTGTAAGAACAGAAGAACTTGTTGCAAACGTTCGTGAAATAATGCAAAATACGCCAACAAATTGTATAAGCCACCTGTCCCAAGAAGTGGGAAGATCTTATGGAACATGCAGGACTTTTCTTAAGAAGCAGCTAAATTTATTTCCTTATAAAGTGCAAGTATTCCAAGAAATACAAGCCGCAGATTTTGAAAGACGCAGGAATTACTCTCAATGGTTTACCCAAAATTTATTGGAAATAAATGATTTATTAGACCTGGCATTTTTTTCTGATGAAACCTGGTTCCACCTCTCCGGTTATGTGAATTCTCAGAATACACGCATGTGGAGTAGTGAAAATCCCCATTTTTTTGTAGACGCCACATTACACCCTCAAAAATTGGTGTCTGGTTATCTGCTTCCCAAAAAAGAATTGTTGGTCCTATTTTTTTTCATGACACAGTTACAGCACAGCGGTATATAGACAATATTTTGAATCCATTTGTGGAGCAATTACTTGACGACGAACTACGTTTTGGATATTTTCAACAGGACGGTGCAACCGCCCATACAGCCGCCGAAACTACTAACTAGTTACGCAATTTTTTCGACGACAGTGTTTAACGGTTATGGATTACTTCGTTTTTTTCCTCATTTAAAGAACACTATTTTTAAAACACCACTTGCAAATTTAGAGCAACTACAAGAAAGGATTATCCAAGAATGTGGTAACATTTCTCCAGAGATGTTGGTCAACATTTTCGAAAATATGAAGAGACGTGTGAATTTATGCATAGAGCATGGCGGTGGCCAATTTCAGCAATTTATGTAATTATTTTTCTTTTTGTTTCTGTATATTCTTACTTTGTTAATTTTGTAAACAACAAAAATAAATTTGTACCTATTTGTCTACTTATTTTATTACTCATTAGTTTGGCATATCATGTCATAATATGACCAAACCAAGCCCTACGTTTTTTAATCCAAGCCCTCTTTGATGCAAATAATTTTTGCTCGCACGGTATTAGTTAAATTATTTCCCACTGTTAAATGTTTCGCAAATATATAAATTCATAACTTTATTTTTCAAATAAACTCATTAGGTATGCAAGGGTCACCAAAAATGCGGCTTGAATTTTTGTTTACAATGACAACAAGCAAATTTTACCAATGTCAATGATACGTATTGTATAAATGATCGTACCCCAGGTGAACACCCTGCATAAGTGCAACGCACTTTTAAAACGACTCGACGATTTAAATATTGATTACCAAATCAATTGTCAAGGGGACACTCGCGTTTTTTTGCCAGTAATTTACATAAAAGTCTTTGCACACTCTGTACAAAAAATCTACGTAATTTTTTGCTAAATTCGTGACATCCTTATACCGCAACCAAGAACCACACTTTCGAAAAGGTGATATTTATCTATATTAATCTTCAAGCCATTTATATTATGCAAAAGGTTACAAAAACAAATAAAATAAAATTCTATAGGACACCAACACCAATAAATAACAAAGATTTTTTTATACAGAAAGAGAATAATTGTATTAAAATTGTCTTATATAACATCCTACAAAGGCGGTGATTTACTAGAGATGCCTGCTGTGTCATTGGTGAAAATAATTTATACATTTCTTCATTAATGAAGCTTTTGTTGCAAAAAATGTTTAAATATAAATTACATAACATCTTTTAAAGAAGATCTAAATTGATTCTGCTTCTTATTGGCAAATGAGTTATATCGCTTTCATCATGACCTGTAAAAATGTTATGCCTATTGCTTCTGACAATATTAATAGTTTATTCGTTAAAGCTTCTTTAATTCCATTTCTCATAATGGTCAACCAAATGCAATTGACTAAAATTGAATAAGTAAAAAGAAATGCATAACTTCTGTTCGCATAAACCGATATGTCAAGAAGCAATTCTGCCATTATGACTGGGAACATGTACCATAAATATACCAAAGAAAAAACGAGGTCACCCGCTGAGCTCTGTGAAAGACTCTTGCTTCTTGATATCTGCCTTACCTTCAAAATTTGCAAGTTGTGACTTGGTTCTTGAGATTTTTTGCTTAATAACAGGATGTACCCTTTTTTTATATACAAATATAACAACAAAATATGAATGATAGAAGATTTTGAACTTGCATTGGTTTTAAGTCACAACGTTTCAACTGGTATGTATCACCACTCCAGTTGTCTTCAGAGCAAGGAAGAAACCAAAAATGTGGCTGACATATGTGGATGACACCTTCATTATTTGGAATGGAAACGATTACGAACTCAGGGAATTCCTAAATTACATCAACAATCAAATTAACCACGGGGAAAGAAGAAAACAACCAAGTACCTTTTCTAGATGTCAACGTTAAGAAAAATGGCAACGCCATCCAAACTTCTGTATGCAGGAAACCTAAAGGTCAATATCTCGGTTATACATCAGACCACTCAAACAATACAAAACATGGCATAGTAAGAACCCTTGTGGAAAGGGCAATTTCAATCTATAACTCGAAAAAAAGAAACTTATTATATCAAAATATTGGAAAATCGTTGGAATCGGCCAAACCTAACCATGCCTGGACACATACTTTGCTTTTTTAGTATTCACCCGAAGACGACTTTAGATAATTTCCAGTTGAAGAGTTGTGATTTAAAACAAATGAAGACAATGCAAGTCCAAAATTCTTTTATCATTCAAGAAACATCATTGTCTCCAATCTTTAAACAGACACAAACAACATGAAATAATGTTTCCTGTAAATATAACCTACACCCTTAGGTATAATATTTTGCTTACAAAGAATTACTTACCATATTAGATGGGGTAGCTCTTATTAATAATCTATATCATTCTGATTGCCCCAAAAAGGTAAATTGTGATACCCATTCATAAAACCATACTGTTTTTATCGGACTTAATATTTTATGTTAATATATAGACACCATTTCAACGATTACAATGTTATTCTAACCATTTGACATCTATACTGCAAAAGGAGGCGACCCAAGTTTTGTTTTGTATTTTTTGGGATGTGAGGCACCACTGGGATTTTTATTTTATTGGAAATGTGATCCTCTTTAATTAACGAAGTGATTTAATGATACATCATACAGTTATATATTTTCCATACATGATAATGGAAAAATATTATAGTCAGATGCAACCGGTTTACAATTCAAATAATGATTTTAAATTTAACGGAAGTGAGATAAAAAAAAATAGATTCTTTATAGCAGCATGTTAACAAAGATGTCGTTCCATCAATTGTGTATTGTATCCCCAAACTAATGCCACCAAAGTAGTTTTCGATTATTTTTTTTATACAAAAAGACCAAAAACACCGTGATGACTTAGCAAAAACCTCAGGAGATTATGAGCAGTGTGATGGTATCTCTTAGGGTGCATCCACTACAAATGATTCATTGTCGAAAAAAATTACAAGCAATATTATTTATGCCGATGACTTGAACATTATACAGGATATCGTATGGATGCAAATTTAACAGATTAATGGGTAAAGAGAGTATGACTCTCGCAAAAACGATAATAAATAACTTACAGACAATTTTTTACTATTTTTCGATAACCCTGTGCCTTCCACCAAAAATCCAATATCTTGACAATGTCGATAGTACACAACGAATGCAGTACAGCGCTAAACAGCACATAACATATTCCTAAAAGTCTTATTCAATATAGGTATGAAATGTTCCTTAATAACAATAGAGTATTTTGCTTTCATTCGCCGAAGAGTTATTTTTTTATTTAATTTTTCCCATTGGAGGCCGAAATAATTTTTCTTGGAGAAAGACCCATTTAAGGTAGTGACGGTTGACTTTTTCGAAGTGAGTTGGTCTTTTATTGTTCCGAAGAATAATACTAATGAGTGTAGTAAATTATACATTGGCACTACACCTTAAAATGTACAAAAATATGAAAATACTAAAAGTTTTAAAAAAACATTAGTTGCATTTCTATCCTAGTCATATTTATTTGCTTCATTTCATACTACTGTACGAATGATCATGGTTTTCACAAATTTTACTCGGCTCAGTAACAATATTATGCATTCTTGTCGCACTAACACAGAGAGAATTTTTTTCAAACAGAAAATTAGATGCCAGCACTGTCAAAGAATTTGGTTAAAGTAAGATAATAAACATTAAAATTATTGTTTTTTTTTTTTGAAAAAAAAATCAGAAGGAATGTCCAGTTGTGACGTGAAAAATACGGAACAACTAAAAATGTAACCTTTGAAGCCCTCTACAGGCTAAACAAGGCAATTTCCCCATGCAACTAAGTAGGGTTGACTCGGCAGGGCCGAATTAAGGTCGTTTGACGCCTTAGGTCAGACACATTTTGGCGCCTATTTTTTTCAATTTCGATATGGATTCTAAAAAATTGAGCGAGTCATGATACGGATGATCAAATTTGTGCCTAAACGTAATCTGGTAAAAATATGTTTTGCAAGTGGAAATTTGCACGTTCTGTTGAAAAAAAAACTCAGATTAATTTAATTGTAATAATCGTATAATACATGTAAGTACTCAGGGAAAATTATAAAACAAAAAATAGAAGTATAAACAAACAACTTAACAATGTTTACAAAATGTGAAATGAATAAAACAATTAATTTAAAATATCATAACTTAATAAGAGTTTGGTAGTTTCCAAAGTTCAAAAAAACTAATCGACTAATCCAGCTAATTAAGATAAAAAAAAAAAAATCACATTAAAACACAAATTCAGCGCTAAGAGTCAAATGATATTGGTAGATTGGTTCCTTATAAATACACAAAATGATATAAACTAAAGTATAGGGATTACTTCTAAAACAGTATATAAATAACGACTCGTTATTAACGAGATCAATGATATCAACAAATAAAATAATATATGTACTTACCTAAATGTTTTGAGCAAAAAATATAAAGTTAATAAAGGAACAGTTTTCGTGGCCCAATGCCCAAAAACTTTTATTAAAGGTAATTTTTAAAATAACGACATATTTTTAAGAGTATTAAGATACTAGAAATGTTTTTTTTGACATTTTTGACTCGAGAAATTTGGAATAATTTCGTCGAAGGAAGTTGATTTCACGAGATCTGATCAATACTTTAATTAGAATATTTTTGTTTAGATTGGAAGGTGGAATGATCTTTATACATACTTTATAGGTACGATAATTTAGCAATTATGCCATAGTTTAAATAGTGATTTACAAGTATAAACAGTGGCGCAACCAGGGGGGGGGGCTGCCGGGCTGCAGCCCCCCCCCCCCCGAGCTTAGAAACTTTAATTAAACTATTCGTTTAATTGCAAACCAATTTTTCATGTCACGCGAACTATTTTTCCATGTTTTTTGCGATCTCAATGTTTTATGGATATGTAATTTTTTTGTTTATCAATGTAACATGGAATCTTACGTTTTTCGAGTAATTAAAGTATAAATTTTAATAAATAGCTTAAAATTGTACATAATGATTAAAAAAAAAAATTCGGATTCGAGTTTTTTCAGTTTCGTTGCATTTTTTGAGAACATTTACCATAGCAATGTATATAGTTTTTACACCATCAGAAAGTGGAGATTTCAACGAACAAAAAGCCCACCGACTTTTTTAAAACAGCAGATATTTTGACGTGAGAATTTTCGATTGAAAATAAGGGTGCTTTTTCGATATTAAGTCAAAATGAGGTGAAAAATAAAATATTTTAAATCAAAATAATTACAGTGTATTTGGGACATAAAAAGGTAAGTTATCACCAAATTTCGTGAAAAAATAATTTTTTTTGTAAAATATAAAAATAAAAAAATAAAAACTTGGTTATTTGAATTTTTCACATAAATTTTGAGGTAATGTGAAAAAAGTGTTAATACAAAAGTTGTGGATCTTTTTATTACCTACAACTTTGCCATTTAATGTTTTTCCATAGGACTTGTAGTTTTCCCGGAAATCGAGATAAATCGTTTTCTAGCCTTAAAAACTCACCCCCTTCCACTTCCCGACCTCGGATCGCCCGTAAATTATTTTTTCTTTCATTTTTGTTATATTCTCTTTCTTTTCCAATGGGTTTCATCCTACTAAACTGCTGGCCACTCGAACTTACCGATAGAGATTTTTAGGCAAAATTTAAAGTTTAATATTTTCAACAGGAATGTAAATTTTTCAACGCCGATTGCAGATTTTGAAAGCTGGTTTTTTTCGGATTAAGCTGCATGACGTATATTTATTGTAGGACCATAGGTTTATTATATACGGGGTGATCAATAATGTCATGCAAAAAATCAAAAAGTTTGTATGAGTGAAATTTCCAAAATAAATTTTTTTGGTCGTTGCAATAGGGTCCGTTACTTAGGTAACATCAATATCTCTAGACGTTTTTGTCAGTTTTTGGATTAAGGACGTTAGGTCTTGTACACACTACTAAACATAAAATGTGGGTAGCAAAATTTTTAAAATGCTATAACTTGACATTGGATGGACGGTTCTTGATGATTTTTGCGGATTTGGAATCCTTATTTCACGTAGATTTTCTACGATCTAAATATTTTATTTGAGGGTGGAAATTTACACATTATACCGGGTCGATAATAGACAAAAACATAGCGACAAGAACAAGTTTATTACATTATATTCTACAATATACAAGATTGGTTAACAACGGCCCAAAGTCAATCCTTACAAAATTTCTAATTCTAAGCCTAATTTAAAGGTTACTGCAATCCCTAAAAAAATCTGATATACTGTAATAACAAAGATTAGGTATGTATGGAAAAGGATACCTAGTGATAATTGATATTGGTAATTTTTAGTTAATAAAAAAAAATGGCCTGAAAAACATAAATTGTTTGTCCATTAATTTTTGTTTTCAACCCACTGCGTCAAAGATGGGAATTACAACCTTGCATTTTTGGAGTTTAAAATGAAATTGGGTATTTGTTGGCAATAGCGTGTTAAAAGGACGAGGTCATTAAAAGCAACCGGCAAATATCAATGGAAAAATGCCAAGTGTCCTATCTTTAAATACCTAATCTTTGGTAATAATTTACCCGAAATTAAGTAGGTGCATTATAAAAAAAAGGAACTAATATTTTGTTGGTCCTCCTGCTCGACGTATTACTTCCCGACATCTGTTTGGTAGAGTATCCACAAGATTATTTATAAAATCTTGTGGAATATTCTCCCATTCTTCACGAATGGCCTCATTAAGCGTTGCAAAGGTTGCAGGGGGTACATCACGCGATCTTACTTTAAGTTTTAAATAAGACCAAACGTGTTCGATGACATTAAGATCCGGAGACTTTGCAGGCCAGTCCATCCTATTGATGTTCTGTGCCTGCAAAAACTCTGTGATCCTTCGCGCTCTATGAGGTGGAGCGTTGTCATCCACCAATAGAAATTCTGGACCGTAATTTCGAGCAAAAGGAACAACAATAGGTTGCAAAATTTCCTCCTGATAAACAGTAGCGTTAACAGTTTGGTTGGTAATGAATAGCTCGGTTTTACAATTTCTTATGATACCTCCCCATACTGTTACACCTCCGCCACCAAATGCCTCTTGAGGGGCCATGTTTTCCTCCAAATACCGCTGATTTGGCCCTCTCCAAACTAATATTCGGCCATCGGAGTGAATCAAATTAAATCTTGTTTCGTCAGAAAATAAACAATGGCTCCACTCTGCATTACCCCAATTCGCATGCCGATTTGCCCATGCCCGCCTATTCGCTCTATGGTGTCGTAATAACAACACACATTTTGCTCTGCGACGGGCTCTAAAATTTAAAATGTTTGGCATTATGTTGTTTTTGTAAAAATAAATTCTCACCTTAAGTTGTTTTTATTCAATGTTCTTCTTACTGTTCTGTTCGAAACTCTCATCCCAGTTTGTTGCCTTAAAGAGTCATTTAGTTTCCTAGAGTTCTTTGTTCTATTCACCATAGTTTCTCGAATTAAAATTCTTTGGGATCTTTGGTTTATTTTTTTTGTATGTCCACCCCCATGCCCATAATTATGATCACCAGTAGTTTCGACGCGATGGTTAAATTATAAATTGTCTTTTGGCTGACATTGTAAATGCGCGCAATTTGCTTTTTTAGCATTCCTTCGTTGAGAAGTCGAATGCAATTTTCTCTTTCTGTCGTGGTTAAACGCCTCATATTAATTAAAATTTACAAAATTATAACATTGAAATGTGTCAGGTTATTTTTAAAATAATGTTAACTATTTTTAATTCCATAGCAACAAATTTGTTTTTGCAATGCCTACTTTGAAATTGACGCGTCGCGTAGAAATTACAGTCGATCATAAATATGGGCATCGGGGTACATATTTTCGACCCGGTATAATGTGTAAATTTCCACCCTCAAATAAAATATTTAGATCGTAGAAAATCTACGTGAAATAAGGATTCCAAATCCGCAAAAATCATCAAGAACCGTCCATCCAATGTCAAGTTATAGCATTTTAAAAATTTTGCTACCCACATTTTATGTTTAGTAGTGTGTACAAGACCTAACGTCCTTAATCCAAAAACTGACAAAAACGTCTAGAGATATTGATGTTACCTAAGTAACGGACCCTATTGCAACGACCAAAAAAATTTATTTTGGAAATTTCACTCATACAAACTTTTTGATTTTTTGCATGACATTATTGATCACCCCGTATATAATAAACCTATGGTCCTACAATAAATATACGTCATGCAGCTTAATCCGAAAAAAACCAGCTTTCAAAATCTGCAATCGGCGTTGAAAAATTTACATTCCTGTTGAAAATATTAAACTTTAAATTTTGCCTAAAAATCTCTATCGGTAAGTTCGAGTGGCCAGCAGTTTATTATTTTTTTTGTTTGAAAAATTATCGACCCTGGTCTATACCTATTTATGCGAACCAAGATATTGATATTACCGTGGAAGAAATTCTGGACGAAATGGCAAAAACAAAACGAAGAATTTTACTTTAATATTAGTATTATTAGTGATTATTTACAACTTAGTGTATAAGGTTTTTGTTTTGTTTTAGTATAAGTATGCTTAATATATGCGTTACTTATTTTAAATACATTTTTACTAATTAAAATAAAATCTCTAAATTTTTTTTTCATAAATATTTAGTTAGGGCCAGCGGCGTATTATTGCAGAAGTTTTAGGGGGCTGTCGTTCTCGTCAATCATACGTATTTTACCCAAAAAAGGGCGTGGCATCCAAAAATGTTTAAGCCTGCGGCACAAAAAAGCGCCTTCGGCGCAAGAAGTTAAACCCCCCCCCCCGAACAAAATTTCTGGTTGCGCCACTGTGTATTAAATAATAATTATTATAGGTACACTGAAATTCGTTAAAAAGCCTATTTCGTTCGTGGCCCCTTAGTCTATGGCCTATTTGGCATAGTGGTTAATCCGGCCCTGTGACTCGGGCAATCTTGACATCAGGAGTATGTCATCAAACGCTGTACACGTATTTTTAGGACATCCTGTATATGAACGTCGGGGTGTTAAAATAGATAATTATTTATTGACTGATTGATATGCTCTATTATTATAAAATTTACCGCTAAAGACTAGGAGTAGGTCATTAAATTTTCATATAAAGTGGTATAGATTGACATGCAACATTCTATCCATGTTTTAAATGCATATTTATTAAAATTAATCATTTTAAATATTCTTTCCTGCACTTTTGGGTGCGGCAAGCATAATTAATAGAATATTCGCGGAATTTCGCGAATTTTTCAAAATTTGATAAATGTGCCAAACATGACGTGCCTAACCACCTCGGTAATGCAATTTACCAGTTGTATTTACGCAATGACAACTCTTTACAAATGTAAACTTATATGTTCGTAGATTAATGACCGGAGACATAGATAGTCATAATCATAAATATACGTAACATGGATAGATGGCAAATACCCACTCTTGGATTTATTATAATTAAGTAAGTATGGATTTTCGAACTGACAGTGTAAGTTATTTATTAGTGGGTATTTAAATTTTTTTAATTTGAAACTAACAATGTTTAACGGATTTCTTCAGAATTTGATTATTTTGACAATTTTTACCGTAATAGTATAAAAGTTAGTATCTTTTGCCTAATACTCGAAACAACGATTCTTTTGAAGTACCAATGCTCTTAAGTTCTTATTTATGCACATTTACTAATATATTACAAAAAATAATACTGCACATTCAAGATGTGCTCCGTACAATACATTAAATGAAAGTAGCTCACGTTGCTTTGTCCAAGGCTGGATAAATATTAAATCTCAATCGATTAACCGTAATAACGGATAATTATTAGCCATTTAAAAGTCACTTTCTTCGTCCTTTACTGATTTTTTTTGTTATTAAATATGTCTAATGAATACATTTTTACCTTACCTATCAGTAAAAATCGTGTAATTACCACATCCCTCCCCTGTATAACAGCATCTCCGTGCGAGCAAAAATTATTTGCATCAAAGTCGGGCTTGGTTTAGATCACAATGATATGGGGACGATATATCTAACCAAATTTAGCTTAAAATTTTGTCAAATTCATATTATGACATGATATGCCAAACTAATGAGTAATAAAATAAGTAGACAAATACAAATTCATTTTTGTTGTTTACAAAATTAACAAAGTAAGAATATACAGAAAGAAAAAGAAAAATAATTATATAAATTGCTAAAATTGGCCACCGCCATGCTCCAAGCATAAATTCACACGTCTCTTCATATTTTCGAAAGTGTTGACCAGCATCTCTGGAGAAATGTTACCACATTCTTGGATAATCCTTTCTTGTAATTGTTCTAAATTTGCAACTGGTGTTTTAAAAATAGTGTTCTTTAAATGAGGAAAAACGAAGTAATCCATAACCGTTAAACAAGGTGATCTAGGTGGGAATTCAATGTCTGATCGAAAACTGATCAATCTGTCGTCGAAAAAATTGTGTAAGTAGTTTATAGTTTCGGCGGCTGTATGGGCGGTTGCACCGTCCTCTTGAAAATATCCAAAACGTAGTTCGTCGTCAAGTAATTGCTCCACAAATGGATTCAAAATATTGTCTCTATACCGCTGTGCTGTAACTGTGTCAAATTGGACCAACAATTCTTCTTCGAGAAACAGCTAATTTTCAATACTCCACATGCGTGCATTCTGAGAATTCCCATAACCGTAGAGGTGGAACCAGGCTTCATCCGAAAAAATGTCAGGTCCAATACATTTTGGGTAAACCATTGAGAGTAATTCCTGCGTCTTTCAAAATCTGCGGCTTGTATTTCTTGGAATACTACTGCACTTTATAAGGAAATAAATTTAGCTGCTTCTTAAGAATAGTCCTGCATGTTCCATAAGATCTTCCCACTTCTTGGGACAGGCGTCTTATACAATAAAAGCAACGTTAGGAAAATGTTCGTGAAAATCGTCCATGCACAAACCCACTCACCATTTACTCTAACCACGTTTCGAAAATACGCTTCGACCATGAATGTTTTGTGCTGTTCCGTAAAGCCCATTGTGTGAATTGTTCAAGAAATTGGAAAAATTAGCGATGAATCAAATAACTTGTCACGACTGTCAAAGATGACGGAATAACTGATTGATTGTTAATTCAGGTAGTTACTGACACCCAACAGGTATTGAGCTCTACGGCTAAGCATTACGTCCATAGATGCAAGGCCCTCTTTGATGCAAATAATTTTTGCTCGCACGGTACAACCCTCAAATTTCAAAGTTATTTAAAGCAAATCTTTTAAGGACTGGACCGGTTAAAAAATAATTCAGAAATTTAATATACAGGGTGTCCGGAAAATACGTGTACAACGTTTGACGACAGACTCCTGACGTCAAAATAGGTCGATCTAAGCCGACTTAGTTATATCCAAAATTGTCTCGTTTAGCCGGTAGAGGGCGTCAAAAATTTGTAAAAATATTGGCTTTTCCTAAATTACGTGAAAACCTGCTAATCGATTTTAATGATTTTTAGTATGTAGGCTAATACTATAAAATGACGTTTTCTAGTAGTATAGTCACCGGCTGTAAATAAGTGCAAGTGTTATAAAAGTGATATAATACATCAACATTTCTCCTCATTTTTTATATGAACGGCGTTATGACAACCCAGATATTTTTGTAGAGTGACTTAATATTTTTCGTTGAATGAGCTGTTTTGCCAGAAGAAAATATTTACAATATTTAGTATTATTAGTAATAATATTAAAATCAAATTACCTGTAACAATTATTTTTTAAGTGACCTTGTTGCTATGGCATTTAATTGTTAATAATTTTACACATTTGCTTAAGTAATGTTTTTGTTTTACTTAGTTTCTTACAATACATACTTTCCACTTTGTTGTACTTTGTTTTATTTTTATTGTTAATAATTGATGTATGCAGGTAATTGTAAATATTTTCTTCTGGCAAAACAGCTCATTCAACGAAAAATATTAAAGAAGTAAAATAGCTTCCAAATACATCCAGTCACTCTACAAAAATATCTGGGTTGTCATAACGCCTTTCATATAAAAAATGAGGAGAAATGTTGACGTATTATATCACTTTTATAACACTTCCACTTATTTACAGCCGGTGACTATACTACTAGAAAACGTCATTTTATAGTAGTAGTCTACATACTAAAAATCATTAAAATCGATTAGCAGGTTTTCACGTAATTTAGGAAAAACCAATATTTTTACAAATTTTTGACGCCCTCTACCGGCTAAACGAGACAATTTTGGATATAACTAAGTCGGTTTAGATCGACCTATTTTGACGTCAGGAGTCTGTCGTCAAACGTTGTACACGTATTTTCCGGACACCCTGTATAGAAGGGCGCCCACAAAATCGATTTGGTACTCGCCCGTACCCCTGAGCCGAATGCTGGTATAAGGCAACCTAGTAAGTCTATAGATCTTGGATATAATGCGGCCTTACACTATAATATTTTAGTTTAAAAAATTCAGGTATATGCAGAATGACGCGCCACCTGCTTCTCGCATCTCGAGGGTATACTCGCACACAGGTTATGAAAATTCACTTTGAGTAAAATCTGCAGTTAATTTTTTTGCAATTATTATAAAAAAAAAAAAAAATAACAGTAATTTAATACATCCGTAATCGTTTATGTAAATTGTACCATATAAAAATTAAAGCATTATCTTCTCGCTCTAGCGCACAGCTACTACTACTCTTACGGATTTTATTTATTTACACGATTAATAAAACAAATAAAAAAACCTACCTAGTTATTGTGCACACGCAGTGTCTTCTCTTAATAATGAGTGTGGCTATTTACTATGTTCAGAACCGTATTAAAATATTTCTATCATAAATAGGCGCCGTTAACATAAATAACCAACATTTGATACATACCTACTTACTTGTAAATCAAATACAAACCGAAAAAAAAATTGTTGGGTAGTTAAACGAGTTGTGTTTTACGTTTTCTCTGTGGATTTCTTGATATGTGTATATTATGCAGCAACGAATTTTTTTTGGGGTACGTGTCAATTCCGCCTGTAGCGTTTGTAAACAAATTTAAATTTTTTAAGTGTGATGAAGATTTAAATTCTACCATTTGGATTTATCGTCCTTAGTAAACTACCCCCAAAGGGATAAATTACTTAAATGTGATGAATAAATTAAGGAATTGCTTTTTCTAGTGTAGCGATCGCTTTCAACTTTTTAAGGTAGGTCGACCCCTGCATCATTTGCACACTGCTACAGTCAACTTTAGTTCTCCGCGGCATACACGTGCGTTGCTCTTAATTTGTGTCTTCAATTATGGCTGAATATATGAACGTTCGTAAAAGAAAAATCCACAGTGTACGTAAAAATTGCAGATATTATGATGATTTCAGAAAGTTATATCGATTCGACTGCGAAAATTTGAGTGGTTGGAAAATAATTTTTTGACTGATACTGGTAAAAGGCGAGGGGGTGCACTCTCGCCTTTAAATAAGATTAAAGTCTTTCTGCGGAAATTGTCGAATCCGGGCTTTCAAAATTTTGTATAGGTGAAGAACTCGGTATTCACCAAACTACTGTCTGTAAGACATACACTTCTGTAATGGATGCAGTTTTGGAGAAGGCCAATATTTGTATTAAATTTCCTACAAGTGCTGAAGCTGTTGTGGAAGCTAAACGGTTGTGGTCAGAGAGATTTATTTATGTTCCTTCAATTTGTGAACTAATATCAATTGCTTGTCTTTAATTTCTTCATCACTACTATCATTTCCACTGAAATCTGCCATATCACAAAGTTTCCTATTTTCGACAAAAACGTAGGTAACATATTACTATTGTACTAAATAAATACACCAACGTTATTATATTTACGTCAACTCTTTTGCAAATTAGATACCAAACTGAACATCAAATCTATAATCTGAATAAGTAGATAAGCCACGTCTGAACTTGTGTTGAATAAGCATTTGCTACAGAGGTGTAAAAAAGCATCAATCGCTTCAAAATTTTATTCATATCATATCAATTGCTTTTACTTATAGCATTTGCTAGTAGTAAGGTAATTGCTTAATTTTTGGTCATTAGGCTCAATGATTGGTATAGAGACGATCGTATGATTTTATTATGCCCAAAATAGGGGTAAAATATCGAGTAGCTCGTATTTTCTGTAAGTATGAAGTAGTGATAGTTCTTGATATGTAATTTTATTTTATTATGATCAATTTAAACACATCTAACTTAGGCCTAGGTTACAAAAACAAAATGTTAAAGCCCGGACCTGTAAGTTTTCCCATTCGTTAAACGATAATTTTGCAGTGCGCATGCCTATTCCTGTGTGGTTTTGTTTACATACGCAAGGCCATAAATGTGCCACTTTCGTGATTATTGTTTGCTTATCTGGGGGTAAATGTTTATATGAAGAAGACGTTCCGAGTTGCAGTTGACACTGTTGACAGCACTATTTAAACAAACTACGGTTCTGACTACTATCGCCTTTGGCACGAAAGTGATTCTCTTTCTTAGTCTTCTCAGAGTTTATGGAGTAGAACAAATTTCCAATAATAATATTATGTATTAGCTTAGTGCTTATAATTATGATACTCTATTAAGACCACAAAAGACAATAATGATAATAATTATAAAGACTACGTTTAAACAATAATATTATTTTTAAGATTTACATCTCAGTCAATTATTTCAAAAATGGTGCACAATATAAAAAAACTTTCTGTATAAAAGTTGTTGGTCTTAAAGAAATTTATTAAACTAAGACCCTTGTAATTATATAGGGTTGTCCAAAAAGTCGTGGTAACCGAAACTTCATTTTTTTTAAATGGCATAATGACCCTTTTTTGATCGCAGTTTCTGATTCCTCTAAACATTCTAAAAACAATTATGAAACATGTCATATGGCTAAACATATTTGTTTCAGAAATAATTTGAGTTGAAGCACATAAATGCGATAGGTACGATATTACCTACATTTTGCATTTTTATAAGCTGGTACTAGAATTTTTTGCATCACTGTCAAAGTAAATTCTTAAAATGTCGCTCAGCAAAAGGGAACATATAACTTTACTACTAATAATAAGAGGTTTTGGAGACCGACAAAGATCAGTTAGCGAGACAAAGGAATTATTTAATACAACTTTTCCAAACCGAGAGCCTATATCAAAATCTACAGTTCAAAGGTTCGAGGAAACTGGGTTTTGCTAAGATAAGATTCGTTCCGGAAGACCAAAGTCGGCAACTAGTGATGAAAAAAAAATTAGAGACATTACTTAATTTTGTTCAGAATCCACATTTGTCACTCAGAAAAGCTGCTACCCAAGTTGATGTTTGTTTTAAGTCAATTGAGAATATTTTAAAAACCAGTAATTTTCATCCCCATAAAATAACTCTTGTCCAGGAATTATCAGAAGTCGATTTTGATCGTAGATTGGAATTTTGCGAAGTAATGATGCAAAAACACGAAGAAAATAACAATTTTTTTAATCAAATAGGTTTTTACGGATGAGGCAACATTCATGTTGAACGGGTCTCTCAATCGACATAATTGTCGTTACTGGGCTGATCAGAATCCACAGAAATGTTACAAAACGTCATCGACAAATTTTATTATAACCTAGCCCATTGTCAAACTGTGGGAGGAGGACATTTTCAGCATTTAATTAAATAACGACTTACACTTAATTTTATTTTTGTTCTTTTCAAGTTATTGGTAATTTTACTGCTTGTATTTAATAATTTAGTTGTTATTAAAATTTTGACACAACTTGAGTGAGGTACATTTAACACGAGTCTAATGTTTTTTTTTTTAAATTTTAACGTAAAACATTTTGAGCCGACTCGAAACAATGCAAAATGTAGGTAATACCGTACCTATCGCATTTATGTGCTTCAACTTAAATTATTTCTGAAACTAATATGTTTAGACATATGATATGTTTCATAATTGTTTTTTAGAATGTTTAGAGGAATCAGAAACTACGATCAAAAAAGGGTCATTCTATTTAAAAAAAATGAAGTTTCGGTTACCACGACTTATTGGGCCACCCTGTATAATTACAAGGGTCTCAGTTTAATAAATTTCTTTAAGACCAACAACTTTTATACAGAAAGTTTTTTTATATTGTGCACCATTTTTGAAATAATTGACTGTTCCGGGACTTTTTACACACTGTGTATAGAAACAACGACGTTATTAAATCACAACGAACTATGCTGCTTATTTATAGGTACTGCCAAAAGGCCAACCTATAATTCAAAATATAAATATTCGCCAAGTTTTTAAACTAAGACCACATTATACTCCAGGAGGTGACGGCATGAAACTTTTTATTATAGAACATCCGTGTGCCCTTTTAGTAACATTTTTTTAACCACATGGTTCTCCCACTACTTACGCTCTCAGTATATATGGCCAATAAGAGTTCAATGCCTTGACAATTTATTGTCCAATGTACGCTGATGCTCATGCAGCTCAAAGATTTAGGAAATCGAACGGGTACCGATTTATTGTCAAATTATTGTATTGCCAAAAATTCCGGCAGGACTCATGCAGTGCATAACGATCTTCGTGCATGCTTCTCTTAAGACTGCCAAAGTGATCTTAAAGAGGCGTCGAGCTTTCATTCTGGTTCTTTCTTTAGACGCGATTTGAGGGTGCTGGTTAGAATTGAGTTAATTGAGCTGCAAATAAATTTAAACAAACCTAATTCGAAGAGCAGTTTGGGTTTGTTCGGTTCAAAATTTCCCCATCGCTAGAAATGATGCCTCGAATCATAGACTTATACGGTGTGTTTATTTGAAAACTTCCCACTTCGATTTTCCTGCTTTAAAATGAAAATGTGGAAACTCGCTCGGACCCGTCGATTTTTATTTCGAGGGGGACATCTTTTGCGTATATTGTCAATCTTGCTACTTCAAGCCCCTAGGAGGAGGGGGGTAAGAACTAAATCTTAAATGGATACCCCTATTTTATATAATTTTTTTGGATTCTGCATAAAATTCTGAACATTTTTTAATAAAAGCATTATTAGTCTATACTTAACAGTTTCCGAGATATTGACTCTTGAAAAATTACATTTTTGAACTTTGACAGCGTCTAGCTTTCTAACTGTACGTCTTAGAGCAAAACGGCTTACATGTCCCTATCTTCGATTTTTATTATCTTTCCAATAGTGTCAACTTCCGGTCAAACCGGAAGTACTATATTTCTTACATCCGGTTTAACCGAAAGTTCACACTATTGGAAAGATAATAAAAATCGAAGATAGGGACATGTAAGCCGTTTTGCTCTAAGACGTACAGTTAGAAAGCTAGACGCTGTCAAAGTTCAAAAATGTAATTTTTCAAGAGTAAATATCTCGGAAACTGTTAAGTATAGACTAATAATGCTTTTATTAAAAAATGTTCAGAATTTTATGCGGAATCCAAAAAAATTATATAAAATAGGGGTATCCATTTAAGATTTAGATCTTACCCCCCCCCCCCCCCCCCCCCCCCTCCCTCCTAGGGGCTTGAAGTAACAATATTGACAATATACGCAAAAGATGTCCCCCTCGAAATAAAAATCGACAGGTCCGAGCGATTTTCCACATTTTCGTTTTAAAGCAGGAAAATCGAGGTGGGAAGTTTTCAAATGAACACACCCTGTATACCTTTAGACCTATAGTTAAATTTTTCTTAAAACAAAGCGTTTCGACAGAAGACAACGACATTTGACATTAACAGCTGATCTGGTTTAGTCGTTAAAGTTCCCAGATCAGCAGTGGGCCCCTAATTTTGTTTAAACTTTAACATTGTTTTAAAATCATTGTTTTAATAAAAAAGGCTTTATAAATAGAGTTTCATTTAAAAAAATCGTATCTCTTTTAAAAAGAGAGATATCGTAATGAGTCAAAAAAAGAAAATGTTAGGAATACATGTAACTTTATTCTGAAATTAACAGTATAAAAAATAATATCCTCAATAACTCCACAGAGTGTTTAAAACTTAGGACGAAAAAACACACATTGGGTCACTCGGTATAATATCGCACTATCGAGCATGAACCATAAATAAAAAAGTTCAGCAGATTCCTAGTTAAATTATCTATAAAATGTCAAAAAACTGTAAAAATCGGATTCAAGATAAAGAAGTTATAAAGGATCAAAGTTAGCAAAAAATTCAGGGTGCCGGTTTTTTTTGTCCGGGAGTTTATGTTTCGTTAAGAAAAGTGTTTATTTAAATGGTTCTTGCCATCTAGCATTATCTCCAAAAATTAATTGAAATATCAAGATTAATAAAGTACAACTTTTTTACGTATAAAAGATCCCTCTTTCATAATTTGAGGTAAAGCGGTCAGAAATGTGAGAGACAAAAAATATATGAGAGATTTTATCAAACTCATATTGTGTAGCTGGCATTCTCTGGGAGGTATATTAAACGTATTATGGAATCCTCCTTCTTGCCCTCAAAACCATAACTACACCAAATTTGATTTATATCCGCTTCACATCAAATCATCGCCAATTTTATAAAGTATTTATTCACTTGGATCACCCTGTATCTCTTTAACCGTATGTATAAGAAATAAATGACATATTTTCAAGTCCACTATCTCCTATTGCTCTATAGCCCCTTAGTTACGGGACACCAAGGGCGTCCATAGAGCGTTTTTCAGGGGGGGGCAAAAACTTAAACAATACTTTTTATATACAGTGTCACCAGTAAAATCCGCATCATATGGGATTTTTTTTATTATTAGCATTATTTAACATTTGACTTTGGCATCAAGTTCTGCTTCGATCGAGATGAAAATTAAGCAAAAAAATTGTAGTAACGTGATTCGCATTATGTGTCAAATTTTAATTTTTTTCAAAAAATAATTCAAAAGTGGGGTTATTTCTGAAATTATCAAAAAAAAGTTATAGGGAAAAGTTTTTTTAAATGCAGTTTTTAGCCCACATGCAAAATTTCAGCTGGATAAGATAATTTTTATTTTTTACCCATATTTTGTAAATTGAACCACTTTTGCAAAATAACACTCAACGTAACCTACATAAAACTTCTTAGTTTTGACAATGCTTTATTTCAGATACATTTTTTTTTAAAGTAGCGCCATATTATTAAATGTGTGTTTTTCTACGAAATCAAAATTGGGCTATTAAAATTTGGTCGCATGTGATGCAAAGTTTATTTGTTTTTGACTCTGTATAAGGTAACTTCATAAAATAAGTATTTTTGAAAACATAGTTTGTGTCTGGAAGTAATACACCTTAATATTAAGACAAAAAAGAACACACTGTCATCAGTAACGTGTTCATTAAGTGGAAAATAAATTTTTGCTTAACCCAACGGAAAGTTTATCTATTTTCAACGATTTAATTTAAAATCTCTTTATTTTATTTTTTATTTTTTACTTTCAGTCACAAACTACGTTTTCAAAAATACGTATTTTATGAAGTTACCTTATACAGGGTTAAAAACAAATGAACTTTGCATCACATGCGACCAAATTTTAATAGCCCAAATTTGATTTTGTAGAAAAACACACATTTAATATTAGCGTCATACGTCATACGTTTAAAGAAAATGTATCTGAAATAAAGCATTGTCAAAACTTAGAAATTTTATGTATAGGGTTGCGTTGAGTCTTATTTTGCAAAAGTGGTGCAATTTACAAAATATAGGTAAAAAATCAAAATTATCTTATCCAGCTGAAATTTTGCATGTGGGCTAAAAACTGCATTTAAAAAAAATTATAACTTTTTTCGATATTTTCAGAAATAACCCCACTTTTGAATTGTTTTTTGAAAAAAAATTAAAATTTGACAGATAACGCGAATCACGTGACTACTATTTATTTGCCTAATTTTCATCTCGATCGATGCAGAATTTGATGCCAAAGTCAAATTTTGAATAAATATATTAATAAAAAAAAATCCCATATGATGCGGACTTTACTGGTGACACTGTATAAGACTATTTATTTAACTTATTATGCCTAATGTATTAATTTATTGATATGTTTTTATTATGTAATTGTTCAGTTTAGTGATTGGTTGGTCTACTAACTAACCACTGTCCTATTCAATATTTATACTGAATTATGAAATAAAATAGTAATGTGGGCGCCTAGGGGGGGGGGGGGGGGGCAAGTGCTCGTTGTTTTGCCCCCCCCCCCCTATGGACGCCCTTGCGGGACACCCTATATATATATCGATATATAAAATTCCCACAAAAGTAAAGTAACAATACAAAAAGGGTTCCCAATACTACGGTGTTTTAATTAGACGTGCACCACAAAGCTTACACCTCGCAAAAAAGTATTACTTTTTCCTTGTATATAAATACCTATTTTTGCTTTAGTTTTATGATGTTTTCACATACCTATTTTGGTAGGTACTGGTGTCAATATTATATTTTATAAATAATAAAATTAGTATGTACGCTATATCTTTTACAAAATATTAAGACTCCCTTACAACATTTAACAGGTGGCGAAGGCGAAGGTAAAATATTACCTACCTATTCTTGCCTGCGAGCAAGCTCCGCCATATTGAATGTATTTTAATGGACAATGAAAAAATCGGATCTATACCATAACTTCTACTGTGGCCCTCATGATCAACATTTTCTTATAGTTATTAATGATACTAGTTCGATATGAACACTATAATGAAACGTGTGAAACGTTAAACCACGAGGCGTTAGCCGAGTGGTTTATTGCGCAAGTTTCATTAACAAAGTTCATATCGAACGTGTATCATTCAAAATTTAATCTACGACAGTGTAAATAGATTTTATTCGTCCAAATTTCATTGATATCAGATAACGTTTTCGTGATTTTTAAAATTTTCAGGTGTCTATATTAGTCGATATCATGGTAACCGCATTTTTGATTGTTTCAATTTCGATTTTGACAACGTCATCGTCATTATTGCCGTCTAATTTTCTATTGTATGCAAAGTGTTGGCCAAAAATAATTTAAATATGGGAGATTCTGAATCCGAAAGTGTCCCTTCGGATGTTTACAATAAATAAATGCAATCCGTTTTTCTAAGTAATAATAACAAATAAATAGTTTGCACCGACTTTCTTTTTGTTTTTGTGTATCTTAACATTTGGATGTTATAATGAATGCATAATGGCACTGAGTGCTATTATGAAGGTCATAATGACATCTAAATAATAATGCTAAATACGTCATAATGGCAATGTCGTAGATAAAATTTTTAATGTTACAGGATAAAGGGGTGGCATTTTTGAATTTCCTGTTGCGTTGGTACTCTTAACATTTTTTGTTGATTAGTTACGCAATTTATATAGATGTTCTTACGAAACACATTGGCATGTACAATGAGGGGTTGTTGAACCGATAAATCCTGAAAAGCGGCACCGGGGTGAAATAAATAACCCAAATCCGCAAATATCAGAGCAATCGAGGGCCGGTAATTATTTTAAGTACCAGGACGTCTAAAAATATAAATCTTAACGCAGAGCTGCACCTTTAAGCTTAATAAGATGGTTTAAATGTCGTTCTTGAGCTAATTTTTAAAAATACCTTGGAATTGTCAAAAGATTTGTCTTTATAGGCTGTTATTGTCTTTTATACAATCCACAGGCCATAAAAATATTTGGGTACTAATCCCTAATAAATTAACGCCCTGTGGTTCAGAATAAGGCACAGACCAGTGGGGGCTCATTCCAGAATACATGGAAGTAAAAAAGGGGCTCAGCAGGAGTAGGTGTAGCGATTAAGACAAGAAGGTAATTTTATTCTTCTTGTTAAGGCATAATGATCCATTTTATACTTTAGTTGATATATTATATTGGTTATTTTTTTAATGTATCTAAAAATTTCGGTGGAGCAGCCACTGTTAAAAAGGTAGCACTGAAATTGCAGAATTATTTATTCGTGCCATAAGATATATGTGAGGTGTACATAATTTGTCATCTATGTAAATCTGAAGCAAATATATATGCTTGTAAATTATAAAACACCATAAATATTCAAACCAGGTATTTTTCGAATTGTTTATGTCACTTTTTGGGAGTAGCATAAAAAGCAAGCAAATATGCTATGGCATAACTGTCAAAATAACTACTGAGAATACAAATTTATTTACGATTATAAGTAGGTGGTCAAATTTCGTCCAATATTTTTTCGTTTTTCTAAATCCATACTATTATTAAAATAAAATTGTAAAGTTCACTGATTGATTCATCAACGCCTAGTCTAAACCCCTAATCCTAGAGTCATGAAATTTCGAGGATCTCTTTTCCTTATAACGTGGACATCCCCTAAGTAGGGATTTTTCAAAAATCAATCCCTATATAAGGGGATAAAAACTGAATTTCTGTATCTCAGAAACTAAAACTGGTGGAGGTCTAAAAATTTATTTTTGTTGTTTAAAAAATTAACAAAGTAAGAATACCTATACAGATATAAAAAGAAAAATAATTACATAAATTGCTGAAATTGGCCACCGCCATGCTACAAGCATAAATTCACACGTCCCTTCATATTTTCGAAAGTGTTGACCAGCATCTCTGGAGAAATGTTACCACATTCTTGGATAATCCTTTCTTGTAATTGTTCTAAATTTGCAACTGGTGTTTTAAAAATAGTGTTCTTTAAATGAGGAAAAACGAAGTAATACATAACCTGTCGTCGAAAAAATTGCGTAAGTAGTTAATAGTCTCGGCGGCTGTATGGGCGGTTGCACCGTCCTGTTAAAAATATCCAAAACGTAGTTCGTCGTCAAGTAATTGCTCCACAAATGGATTCAAAATATTGTCTCTATACCGCTGTGCTGTAACTGTGTCATGGAAAAAAATAGGACCAACAATTCTTCTTCGAGAAACAGCTAACCAGACACCAATTTCTTGAGGGTGGAATGTGAACTCTACAAAAAAAATGGGGATTTTCACTACTCCACATGCGTGTATTCTGAGAATTCACATAACCGGAAATCGTCCATGCACAAACCCGAATTGTATTGCCACTCACCATTTACTCTAACCCCGTTTCGAAAATCGCTTCAACCATGAATGTTTTGTGCTGTTCCCTAAAGCCCATTGTATGAATTGTTCAAGAAATTCGAAAAATTAGCGATGAATTAAATTACTTGTAACGACTGTCAAAGATGACGGAATAACTGATTGATTGTTAATTCAGGTAGTTACCGACACCCAACAGGTCTTAAGCTCTACGGCTAAGCATTACGTCCTTAGATGCAAGGCCCTCTTTGATGCAAATAATTTTTGCTCGCACGGTATAAACGAATATACGTGTTTCGACATTTTTTTTTTAAATTCACTTTAGGGTTGGAAAAAGGGGAGTCAGTAACCTATTTTGAGGGGATACCTATAACTATCTATAATTCGAAGCTATATTGCTGAAAATTGGTACAATGCTTACTATGTTCAAGTAATTAAATAATTTTAAAAAAATTCCCCTAGGGAGTGGAACAAGGAGTGTACAGGTTTATATTGAAAAGCATATTTTTCGTCCGAATTTCTTGAAACTCTAAGAGTAAATACTCTAAACAAAAGTAATGAAATAACTACTTTCTTGACGAATTTCAATATTTCAATAAATTCCACCCCTAAGGTGTTTATAAACGCAAAGTCCATGGATTCTATGAGCGTTAATAGAGAGTTTTCGTTGTATTGGCAAATTCAAACGGTTAACCATAACGAATACGAATACGCAGCCGCTATTTGACAGATCGTAAAAATAGTTTTCGTTTAATTCGCTTAACGTTAAGTCGAATTCGACAGTAAACATAACAAATATAACATAACCTATCTTTAATGGTTTGTGTTCATATTTTCATATACGTTTTGTGCTATCTTTTTTGGTTGGTTTTAATTTCTTAGTACCCAAAATTCTAAAACATTATGATAGACGAAAGGTTGCTTTTATTGGACTTATCCAGTGATTCGGATTTGGATGATGCTTGATCGCCAGGACATTCAGTATCGAGCACAGTTGTATGGAAATTTGAATTTAGAAAACTATAATAATGTTGAATGCAAACTTTATTTCCAATTTGGTCATTGAAAATGGTCATTACGCATGCGTTCCGTTTTCGCTATGGCTTTGTCTTCCGTCCGTTAGCTCCCGCCACTTATCCGTAACGATAACGATAAATGACAGCTCAAATGTCAAAGTTGTCAAATAGCGGCTATCGGAATCGCTTTTAAAAGACAACGAAAACTGTCTATTAACGATCTCCAATGAAATACACTGAGGAAAATGATCTAATACAACAGGTTTGATAAGACATAGTTTGTATTGATTGATTTTTATTAACCCATATTAAATAAATTACTAGTGTATTAAACCCGCTTTCGTGTTAAATCAATTCCAGATTTGCTAAAACAGTGTTTTTATTGGTACCGGTAGTATCAGTTCCATTGGCGGCACAGTATTGTTGAATAATGAACTACTTTTAATACAGCAATTTTATTAAGAAATAAATTGTATCTTCTCAATGCGACGCATTTTGTTCCCAGTAAAGCGCTTTCTCTACAATTGAGAAAGCAGAACAGCGTCCCCAACAAATTGTATCTATTAGAACCTCTAATCCACCAGACTTTGGTGGGGGTTCGTAGCGATCGGCAATCACCGCGCGCTCTATTATTAGTTTTAACGTATTTGTTGCGCAGGTCACATTGTTGTTCAAAGTCTTCTAGCTGTCCTGTCTGAATTTGAATTTTATTATTCGTACCAATACCTGTTTCACTTCATTTATTTTTAATTTGTATTTAAGGTTTTTTAAACTTTGCATGTCAGATAAAGCAATAGAAGATTCTTATTTCGTACATCAACCCATCATTAATATTAGATTTTATAATCTATGGACGAATTTACCATCTCAGTAAACCATGTTGCATAATAGATAATCATATGCAATGTTAAACGACAAGAACAATATCACACGAGAAGCTATTTAAATTTTTGAGAACTACAGTAGGTACTGATTTTTAGTGGTAAGTATATTATGCTTTATTAATCGTAGCAAGTAAATAATATTATGATTAATGTCAATTTTTATTACAACTGCCAGTCGGACCTAATACAGTGTATAAAATCAGATTACACCCCCATTAGAACTTGATAATTACTGTGAGTATTCTAAGCAACAATATCTATAAACCGTTTTATGGTAGCAATAACTCCTATTTTCTAATGGCTAAAGTCTTACAGTAGGAAAGAGCGTTGCTGTCACATATAGTATTAGACAGTTGTATAGAGTATGTCAATTCTTATTAGGAATAAAATACTTTTCCCTCAGTGTTGATATATTTTTTAATAGTGATGATGAATCTATATTTTTGGTATTATTTTTAGAAACAAAGTTAGGAGATAAATGACATTTTAATTGAAAGGGAATGTAAGAAGCAATGTAAGAAAGCACTAAAGAAATTTATTTAAAAAAATAATATAGTTGTATGTACTATATTAAAGTTTCAATTAAGTAGTATATATCTATGGTTATCGCTGCTTTGTTCCAATCTCGTGTATCAATAAACTTTTTATTACATTTTTAAATTTTCCCCAAAACAAGAATTGTGTAACTGTCACAAAAAAATAATTTATCAAAAAGACTTAATAATCTAGGTCAAATAGAAAGCAGATGCTTTAAGCAGGTGTATCCACAAAAATGTTATGTAACTGAAGATGCCCATACATAACATACTTTATAACAGGTTTCCGTTGCTAAAAATATCATATAAAACACTACTGGCGAATATTTACTCTTTGTACAAAACGCAATCATTTATATTTACAATTAGTTATAAAATCCTAACTGTTCTTGAATAAACTCCATTCGTAAATGGACAATATAACAAAGCTCCACAAGGACTAATATGTTTAATTCATTTATTTTTTGCATTTTTACATAATTTTCTAACTGTATTGTTACCACAAAACATGTTCAATGAGTGAACGTTTGGTATTTTATTGAAAACATAAATTAATAATTGGGTGTGGTTCAATGACGTAAAACGTAGCTCTGAAGGGACGAAATAATTTTTCTTTTGGCAAAATTATAAAAACTGGCCACACCTTGGTTTACACTACAATACATGCCTTCTTATAATACTGTCTTTAGTTTTAATGCAAAACGTGAGTGAGCTAATCTAACGTATTGAGAATTAACTCAGGATATTTTGTAAAAAGAACAAGGTTACATTCTGTTAACTGTTAACGAACAAACCCGAACAAACCCACTGGCTGAGAAAGAATAATTCCAACTTAAAAATAAAGATATGGCACAAAAAAGCAACAAAATCGTAATCACGGTCTGACTGTTAAAGCTTTCGCTTAAAAGTCCCAAAGTCGTTAATATAAACAAAAGTAAAAACCCGACCTTAATGGTAAAAACCGAAAGTGGTGCCGGTACCAAGACTGTGAACCTGCGGGTCCAAAAGCGAAAAATAAAAACGCATTAAGACACTTATACTTGATGGTATTTCAACGGGTCAGGATGCATTTTTTCTTTGCTAATTTGTGAAAACGATCAAAAGGAACTTAGGGCGTGAAGAATTATTTGTTTGGTGGTTCTTTTGATTTACCACTAAGTCATTCCTGGAAGCGGGCTTCATTAAAGATCCATTAGGATCCTAAATATACCTTCTGAGGCCGAACATTTAATCCTGCTGGTATGGGTCGTTTTTAAAGCGTTTTTCACGAACTTCTGTTCTACTATAATATGTATTCAGTTTACACCAATGCATTGTAACAAAGACATTTATACAGGGTTGGGCAAATGTTCCGGAACGGCTTAATTACAGGCGAACGAAAAGTGATATCGGATCCGGGTTTTGGGCAATCTATAGGACTAAAGTTTTACTATTTGACTATTATACCATATGTCAGTAATGTCACCAACTGTCAAGTGTTGACGTTATTATTATTTTTTTAAATGGAACAATCTGTATATTTTTACATTTTTAAATTCCACATAAAATTATAATTATTTTTTATTAAATGCACTATTAGTCTATACTTCATAGTTTCCGAGATATTGACTCTCGAAAAGTGGCATTTTTGAACTTTGACAGCTTATAACTTTCTAACAATACGTCTTAGAGCAAAACGGCTGACATGTCCCTATCTTCAATTTTTATTATCTTCCCAAAAAAATCAACTTCCAGTTAAACCGGAACAACTATATTTCCTGCTTTCGAGTTACATCGAGGGTACTTCCCTCTTAACGTAATTCTGTGTTTCTATATTTTTTTGCCGCCCTGTACATGATATCTTAAGTTTTGGTATGTCAATATTATTTGCGCATCAAGCAAAACTTTTTATAAAGAATACCTTTTTTTTGTAAAATGAACAATAAAAAAAATTCCCATATGTCTAGAACTTCTCTGGACACGCTGCATATTAGCTAGGAAGAAATAGTACCTATATTAAAATTTTAAAAAAATCTCTACAACTATACCGATTAGGAACACCTGCCTAAGGTTTTTTGTTTTGTAAAAATATTTTTAAATATGGTCGAAGTATTCCAGAAAGTAATATCTTAAGTAAGATTCTATATAGGTATGCGTAATACAACATAATTAGCTGTTTTCTACCTAATATAGATCTTAAATTTATAAACCGATAAAAGGAATAATTAATTTTAGACATTACATGTTCACAGTCTACCTTGAATACCAAAGAAACTTGGTGCTCTGAACTTGGCACAAGGAGTACGATCTGCTCTCTGGCCCACAAGGTCAATATCATTTAAATATAATAAAGACAACGCAGGGCCCAGAACGGAGCCCTGTGGAACGCCAATATTAATTTTCAGGGGTGGCGAATCAGTCATCCGTTTCGACTTACCATCAAAGCTACTTACACCAACATACTGTTGGCGATCAAGTACAAACGACCGTATCCACTCAAGTGCACAACCATTAACGTCAAAGTTAATCAGCTTTTGGAAAATTATGTTATGATTCACACAATCAAAGGCCTTACTAATATCAAATCGCGTCAATAAATTTAGTTAATTCATCATAAAAAGCATCGATTGCAGTATTAGTAGATCTTCCGCTCTAAAAGCCATGCTGGTTTGGGAATATTATTTTCGATTTATCTAGATACTAAATTAGATGGTTCAAAAAAAAGAACTCAAACATTTTAGAGAATAGTAAATATCATAAAGCACGAAAATATCTCAAAAACTGATCGGTAGATTTTGTTGTGGCCATGGATACTTTTGATCAGAATGGCATTCTCTACAACATACTAAAAATTAAGGAAATTTAACCAAGGGCTATTTTCCCTAAGAGAAGTGCGGGGTTCTTTGTTTTTTCTTTGAATCTACCACTTTGTAATATTTGCTAATGAATCTCCGCATTAGAACAATTCGGTTTTAAAACAAGATAAGTGTTTATTTTTTCTAAGTAAAAGTCTAATTAAACATTAAAAAAGTTTCTCTCCATATAGATACGCCGATATATTACAGGCCTCTTTGAAATATGCCACCTTGCCTTATTTTACCCAAATTGGACACCGAGCATATTCACTTGAACTGAGTAAAGTGAAAGTGGTTTTTAGACGTAAGAACAAATAAAAAATTCGAGGCAAGCAGCCACTTTAGGGCTTCGGGCGGTTCAATTAAAAAAATATTTTTACGGCGATCGTAAAACTTGGCATTTTGGCACGTGATACCTCATTTGTCCATATAGAAATGTATCACCTGACTTGACTTTACACTTTTAGGATTGGTAGGTAACTATATCAGTTTAACGATTTTTACTGAATCATCATATTAGCAGGAATTAGGGGTACCTATATGTATTTTTAAGTTCCTAAATTTACCTATGCCTGCTGGGCAAAAATTCGATATATCGATAAACGATATTTAAAAAATAAAATATCGATTTATCGATATTATTGATATATACATTTTCTTTAAAGTAGCGCCATATTAAATGTGTGTTTTTCTTCAAAATTAAAATTGGGCTATTAAAATTTGGTCTCATGTGATACAAAGTTTATTTGTTTTTGACCCTGTATAAGGTAACTTCATAAAATAAGTATTTTTGAAAACGTAGTTTGTGTCTGAAAGTAATACACCTTAATATTAAGACAAAAAAGAACACAGTGTCTTCAGTAAAGTGTTTTTTAAGTGGAAAATGAATTTTAGTTTAACAACGTAAAGTTTATCTATTTTCAACGATTTAATTTAAAACCCCTATATCGTGGTCGTACAAGGAAAATCGACTGAGTCCACTTTTGTTATAATCGCAAAAATTGAAGCCATTAAGTCCGTATAGTTACTATACTTCGTATAGAAAAACCTTATAAGTCCAAACGCGCATATAAGGGGTCTGTAACTATCTGTATTTTGACTAAGTCCATATTTCTGTAATACTCATCATGAAGAATCCACTAAGCACGTGCTATGTTAATGTACTTAGTACAAACTATTGACTGCTGAGCCTAGTGTTAAAGACAGTGAAGTAGATGACTCAGAAGACTTCTTCGATGATGAACCTTTCTTTAATTTATCAAACTAAAATGCAAATCTGTAACAGGTTAAATTACTTTAAGTCCAAATTTATATTGAAAACTAACAGGAAAAATACTTTAAGTCCAAATGTTTATAAAAAAAATATAAATAAAATCGTTCAAGTAGATATTTTTTTCATTTATTCATCAATAATTACTTTCAATTACATAAGAAATCTAGGTATATTAATATAAAATATTTAAAATAAAAAATCGATTTTATGCATTCAGGTTAGTATTAAAATGCGTTTTTCTCAAAACTATAAATTATGGACTTAGCTGATTTTTCCTTGTACGCCCACGATATTATAATTTATTATTAAGCTATGCCATAATAACGTTTTTGTAGAAAAACACACATTTAATATGCCGCTACTTTAAAAAAAAATTATCTGAAATAAAACCTTGTCAAAACTGAGAAGTTTTATGTAGGTTCCGTTGAGTCTTATTTTGCCAAAAGTGGTGCAATTTACAAAATATAGGTAAAAATCAAAATTATCTTATGCTGCTGAAATTTTGCATGTGGGCTAGAAACTGTATTTAGAAAATGTTTTTCCAATAACTTTTTTCGTTTTTTTCAGAAATAACCCCACTTTAGAATTATTTTTTGAAAAAAATTAAAATTTGACAGATAATGCGAATCACGTGACTACTATTTTTTGCTTAATTTTTATCTCGATCAAAGCAGAACTTGATGCCAAAGTCAAATTTTGAATAAAGCTATTAATAAAAAAAATCCCACATGATGCGGACTTTACTGGTGACACTGTATTTATAATATAATATTTTTATGTTTTATCGATAAATATATTATCGATATATCGAATAACGATATTTAAGAAATAAAATATCGGCATATCGATATTTAAAAAATATAATATCGATATTATATTTAAAAAATATAATATCGATATTATCGATATTTATCGATATATCGACTATATCGATATTTTTTTAAATATCGATATTCGATATTGGAATTTCAATATCGCCCAGCCCTACCTATGACTACGAAGATTATCGTTTTTTTATCGATAATATGCCAAATAAAGTCATATCAACAAGTAAGTGTTTTATTCTTTGAAATATACGGTTCAACTTCGATTCAATACATTTTGCTCTAACTCGCAAAATAGACCGAAATAGATCCAATAAGGCTGTAAACAATACACATAAATTATGTATAGTTTCCATAGATTCTTGTCCAGAAAATGTAAGGTACCTTCTCAATTTCTTCATACGTTTTTCCAAAAATAACTTTTAAGCGACAGCGTACTTCAAAGTTTAAGGACCTTTGCCAAAAAGACTTTTGAACCCGGCAACATTTATTTTGTTAATGCACTGCACAGTACAATCGTGTGCAAGACAGGACATTTTTCAATGTCAGGAACCGTTTACTTCCATTTTTTATTTTGATTTTATTTAGATCATCGTTTACGATAAAAATACAACTGGTCAAATAGCGACTCGCGTTGTAAGAGTATCTAAAAACTATGCGCCCTTGTTGTAGAGTATAATTTCTGATTCAAGTTTCAAGAAAATATGAATAAAAAAAATTTTCGGCAACCGTCCGGGAAGTACTCACTTCCCGGACGCTTTTCCTTTGAGAAAGTAGCATTTCTTCGACCTAGTCCGCGAAGTACGTACTTCCCGGACTAGGCCGGGAAGAATCACATCAATATTAGCGATTGCTCGAATTTTAATATAAATCTTAACATAGTATAAAACAAAGTCGCTATCGTCCGTCTGTCCCTATATCCCTATATGTGCTTAAATCTTTAAAACTACGCAACGGATTTTGAAGCGGTTTTTTTAAATAGATAGAGTGATTCAAGAGGAAGGTTTTTTATATAACTAGCGACCCGCCCCGGCTTCGCACGGGTGCAATTTCAGAAAGTGGCATGCTGGGTACTAATATATCGGGTTTGTTCGGGTTTGTATTTATACCAGCGGGTTGCAACGCATGCCGGGTACACGCTAGTATTAATATAAATAAGAATTAGAATGTTACTGTTAGTACCTATCTTCTGTTCGAATTTCATTATTTAATACAAATAAGAATTAAAATGTTCGAAATTTTGTTCTACAAAGAAATATAATAAAGAAATGTGTCTCATTGATTTGTTATTCTACACGGTTGCCGAAAAAATAGTGTACGCAACACGTCCGAAAACAGTTTTTTTGGACTCGCAGACTTTCAGGACTCGCCTACGGCTCGTCCTAGAACTTGGTCGACTCGTCCAGAAAAACAGTATTTTCCGGACTTGTAACGTAAATTACTATTTTGTACAGAAACTTTTATACTCCCTTTCATTCCTTTGTTTTCAAAAAAATAAGATATAAGTGTTTTATTAATTGTATATTAGAGTATGCAGAGTTTCAAGAAAGTCCGTCAAAACCATTTTTTTTTAATAGAAACTTTCATAACCCCTTTTCATCCCTTTAGGAGCAAAATTTTCGTAAATGCCTAAACACAATACATGTTTAATTGTTTCAAGCAAAGAATTTGTCTAAATTTTTTTTATATCTTTTTCTCTAGCGTTTGCGTTGGAAAATAGCCCCCCCCCTCCATTTCTACCCCCTAGGGGCAAAATTTCCCAAAACATCAAATCACGTACTGGCTTATTTTAACAGAGTAAGCTTGGCACCAATTTTCAGCAATATAGCTTAAAATTATAGACAGTTACTAGGTACCACCCTCAAAATAGGCGACACCATTTTTTTCAAACCCCAAAGTAAATTTTGAAAAAATGACGAAATACGTATATTCTTATTTCATTAAAGGAACTTATACGCCAATTATTAGAGCTCCACCCATTTTAGTTTCTGAGATACAGAAAGCCTTAACAAAATTTAACCCCATAGGGGTTGATTTTCGAAAAATCCCTTCTTAGTGGATGCCTACGTTAAAAGGAGAAGACGTCTTCGAAATTTCATGGTTCTAGAATTCGGGGTTTAAGCTGGACTTTGATGAATGTTTACAATTTTATATACAGCGTTGCCCAGAAGTCCGGAATAAAATTAATATAGTCTTAACCTTTAACTTTTGGGTTTTTTTATAGACGTTTTTTTAAATGGAAACATACAGCTTGTGATACATCATTTGAAAGCTAATATCTCTTACAATATGCTCATAAATTTTGGCACGATTCTGTCAAACTATTTCAAAATGGCGACTGTTAAAAGTTTAAAAAAAAATCTCTATTTAAATAAGCGGAAATGATAAATCATTGATGTTTTTTTACCTTTCAAGGTAAGAAATCTTCATTGTTTTACGTTCTGTTGATGCCTGCTCTAGTTGTAATTTTTCCCAACGAAGTAGATCCAGATATACCTAATGAAACAATTTGGTTGCAGCAAGATGGTGCTCCCCCGCATTTTGGTGTCAATGTGAGAAGATATCTAGATGAGATATTTTCAGGTCGCTGGATTGGACGACGGTGGTACAATTGAATGGCCACCGAGGTCCCCAGACTTAACGCCTCTAGACCATTTTCTTTGGAGATATTTAAAAGGAAAAGTTTAACAAAATAGGCCAAAGAATATTGAAGATTTGAAATACAAAATTAGATTGGAGACACATAACATACCGGCAGAAGCTATTCGGAATTCCGTCGACGGATTTTACCATCGTCTGGTAGTATGCCAAGTAGAGGGTGGAGGACATTTCCAGCATTTGCCAGGTTAAACCATTTTTTTGTTGTGTTTTGTTGTGCTTCGTTACATTTTTTTTTTGACAAAATAAATAACAAATAAACCATAACTATTGTTAAGTCACAAAAGTCAGAACGTGAAACTATGAAGATTTCTTACCTTGAAAGGTAAAAAAAAACATCAATGATATATTATTTCCGCTTATTTAAATAGAGATTTTTTTAAAACTTTTAACAGTCGCCATTTTGAAATAGCTTGTCGGAATAGCGACAAAATTTATGAGCTTACTGTACGATATATTAGCGTTCAAATGATGTATCACAAGCTATATGCTGTATATATGTCGTCATATCTTTGACAAATGTCTATAAAAAACAAACAAATAACGTCAAAATGTGAGCATATACAGTGAGGACCTAAAGTCCGTCCCCCCCCCCCCCCCTAACTTCTAAACCGTTCGGTATATTTTAATGAAATTTTGAACGATAATATTTGAGCAAGTCTTGCACTTTTTGACATACCAATGACAGCTTTAAATGTCAAGATGACAGCTGGCTCCGCTTTTGGAATATTTTTTTAAATGGAACACCCTGTATATTTTTACATTTTTAAATTCCACATAAAATTATAATTATTTTTTATTAAATGCATTATTAGTCTATACTTCATAGTTTCCGAGATATTGACTCTCGAAAAGTGACATTTTTGAAATTTGACAGCTTATAACCTTCGAACAGTACGTCTTAGAGCAAAACGGCTTACATGTCCCTATCTTCAATTTTTATTATCTTCCCAAAAAAATCAACTTTCGGTTAAACCGGATGTAACTCGAAAGCAGGAAATATAGTTGTTCCGGCTTAACTGGAAGTTGATTTTTTTGGGAAGATAATAAAAATTGAAGATAGGGACATGTAAGCCGTTTTGCTCTAAGACGTACTGTTAGAAGGTTATAAGCTGTCAAAGTTCAAAAATGTCACTTTTCGAGAGTCAATATCTCGGAAACTATGAAGTATAGACTAATAATGCATTTAATAAAAAATAATTATAATTTTATGTGGAATTTAAAAATGTAAAAATATACAGGGTGTTCCATTTAAAAAAATATTCCAAAAGCGGACCCAGCTGTCATCTTGAAATTTAAAGCTGTCATTGGTATGTCAAAAAGTGCAAGACTTGTTCAAATATTATCGTTCAAAATTTCATTAAAATATACCGAACGGTTCCTGTTTTATTTAAAGGGCTTTCATAATTAGGTAATTACAAACAAAACCTAATAAATTGTTTTACATTTTTGAAGAGTCCAAACCAGTTGATTGATAGGTATTTAAAACACGCTGGCCGATGAAAAATTTGAATATCATAATTAAAAATCTTAATGTCCGTTAACTTAACATTCTTTACTACGAAAATTTATTGTTTGTTGCAACATATCGTCACGTCAATACTTCACAGTAGGAAGCATGTATAGTTTTTAATAGAGGAGCTACTAAACAGTCTTGACAGTTCATTTAACATGAAATTTTTCAAATTTAAACTATTAATCTATATTTATTAAAAAAGTTGAACAGTATTAAAAAGAACCCAGCAAAAAGTGAAAACAATGTAAAGTATCAGTAGTGGATACTGGGGTGTAGGTTTGGGCCATTTGAAAGTTTCAAATGAAATTTTTTGTTTTGAACTTTTTAAAACAGAAAAATTTCACTTAACCCAAAAAGTGAAATTTCAGTGACATTTTTACCTGAGACTCTCAACTGATAAACGTCCTTATTACATTCGAAACTTTCAGAAAAATTTCATAAATTTCAGTGAAACTTTCACAAAACCTTTCCATGCAACCAACCACCCCTCGAGTATACAGTGTGATTCACGGTGGATGGAACGTTAGAAGTTTCTGACGAACCAGTAAAAGAATCGTTCTGAAAATTTGGTCGCTTACATAAACGGACATGCTCTACCAACCTAAAATATTTTTGGCAATACAGTGATGCCGCTTCCACACAAAAATAATAGTAACTTCGATTTTTTAAATGCAACACCATATATTTTATTTTATTTTCGAAACCCTCATGACCTTACAATTTTTATTACCTCTAATCTATTCTTATCTCTTACCGTTTCTAAGATATAAATTAATTTCCGTTTTTTTTTGTCTGAAAACGTCACCTATTAAAAATGCTGATAATTTTGAACTCTAAAACACTGAAACCCTGAAATTTGGTAAATAGTTAACTAATACCATAGGGCTCTTTGCCCTAGTCCCAAATCTTAGTTGCAATATACAGGGTGGTTGAAAAATACACTTATTCTGGTAACTTGAAAAAGTGACCATAAGTCCTTTTTTTCAAAATAAACACCCTGTATATTATTACGGATTTTAAAAGCTGCTAAAATTTCTCTTAATTCTTGTATATCATACCTGTACCTAACTAACTAGTTTAACCATTTTTTTTAACGTAAAGCATGATTTGTGAAATTTTCTATACAATTCAATTTTCATTCGGTTATTAGTAAGTTAGCCATGACAAAAACTGATGTTTACGTATGTTACTATGGTTATCGTTTTGACATTTCATTAAGTGAAGAAAACGATACCACCATAATCATCTTCCTCAGCCGACGAAGAGTATTCTCTACACGACTCTGAGTCGAGCTTAGGTCCAATGTCAATGATGATGAAGACAAAATGTCAATGGACGAATACGACAAATAAATAAATTTTTCAGATTACTTTAGATATTTTTTTATTTCATACTTATACATTAGTATGTACTTTAAAAAAATTAAATACCAGATTACAACAGAAAATAAAATTTAATGAAAATTTCAATGAATTTTTCACATTTAAGATTTTTTAAAAAGTTTCATAAATTTCATAAATTCCGAAAGTTTCGCAGAAATTTCATAAGTTTCATAAATTTCATGAAAATTTCAACTTGAAGCTCGCTCAAGTGAAATATGCCCAACCCTAACTGGGGTGCCCCCTTTGAAGCAAACCAGACAACAACATATTTTCTGTTCATACGATTTTAAAACTTAAATAATGAGAATTATTAGTGTAGTGTTCCTAGTTAGTATACAACTATATAAACAATTTAGAAACAAAACGACTTTCACTTTTCTTAAATTAATTTTATACAATTCCGCACTACTAGCGCGAACTACCGACTGCAAATTGTTGTTATTTTGCGTGTTGTTAATGTAATTTAACACAGAGGTCGCCAGTAATCATTCCGCGGCAATTAACTATTGATTCTAACAATTTCACACACTTAAATTTTTAATGGTATAGAATTATTAATTAAATGGTGACATATTGATTTTATCAGACATTGGCTACTTGGAATTTGAAATATTTTCTTGCTTTAAGTAATTTTTTAATTGGCTTAGTTCTCATTAAAAAATAATTTACAATAACAATGAAACATACTTATCTATGTAGAAAGCCTTATTTGTACAACTACTGTAGTTCAGAAATAGGTAGATATATATTCACAAACACAAATCAAATTTACTAATTTATACCGTGTCACCAGTAAAGTCCACATCATATGGGATTTTTTTTTATAAATAGCTTTATTCAAAATTTGACTTTGGCATCAAGTTCTGCTTCGATCGAGATGAAAATTAGGCAAAAAAATAGTAGTCACGTGATTCGCCTTATCTGTCAAATTTTAATTTTTTCCAAAAAATAATTCAAACGGCTGAAGGACCTCGGTCGAAGGACAATTGGGTAACCAATAAACAACATGTTAATAATAATAATAATTCAAAAGTGGGGTTATTTCTGAAAATATCGAAAAAAGTTATTGGAAAAAGTTTTTTTAAATGCAGTTTCTAGCCCTAATGCAAAATTTCAGCTGCATAAGATAATTTTGATTTTTACCCATATTTTGTCAATTGCATCACTTTTGCAAAATAAGACTCAACGCAACCTACATAAAACTTCTTAGTTTTGACAATGCTTTATTTCAGATACATTTTCTTTAAAGTAGCGCCATATGCGCCATATTATAAATGTGCGTTTTTCTACAAAAGCAATATTGGGCTATTAAAATTTGGTCGCATGTGATGCAAAGTTTCTTTGCTTTTGACCCTGTATAAGGTAACTTCATAAAATAAGTCTGAAAGTAATAGACGTTAACGTTATTATGACATACCTTAATAATAAATTATAGTATAGGGGTTTTAAATTAAATCGTTGAAAATAGATAAACTTTACGTTGTTAATCTAAAAAAAAATTTCCACTTTAAAAACACTTTACTGAAGAGACTGTGTTCTTTTTTGTCTTAATATTATGATGTATTACTTTCAGACACAAACTACGTTTTCAAAAATACTTATTTTATGAAGTTGCCTTATACAGGGTCAAAAACAAATAAACTTTGCATGACATGCGACCAAATTTTAGTAGCCCAATTTTTATTTTGTAGAAAAACACACATTTAATATGGCGCTACTTTAAAGAAAATGTATCTGAAATAAAGCATTGTCAAAACTAAAAAGTCTTATGTAGGTTGCGTTGAGTCTTATTTTACAAAAGTGGTGCATTTTACAAAATATAGGTAAAAAATCAAAATTATCTTATGCAGCTGAAATTTTGCATGAAGGCTAGAAACTGCATTAAAAAAAACTTTTTCTTATACATTTTTTCGATATTTTCAGAAATAACCCCACTTTTGAATTATTTTTTGGAAAAAATTAAAATTTGACAGATAAGGCGAAACACGTGACTACTATTTTTGTTGCTTAATTTTCATCTCGATCGAAGCAGAACTTGATGCCAAAGTCAAATTTTGAATAAAGCTATTAATAAAAAAAATCCCATATGATGCGGACTTTACTGGTGACACTGTATCGTTTCAGCGAAAAACTGAACTATTGGAAAACAATGCGACATTTTTGTTGTTACGTTTTCTTTATTCTTTGCTATTAGGTACTTTCCTTTTGGTTTTTTTAAACAGCATGGCTAAGTAAAAATCTTTTCTTAGCTAAGTTGTTAAAGGAACGGTTCGCCAGCAAATCATATAATCGTATGAGAAATATAGATCGGGATACAAGTTATTGTGGATTGTGGTTGTTTCGGATTTCTACTTTTTTTTATTTGTGTAGTTAAGTGAGTTGTGTCAGCGCTATAAACAATGACTGGTACCGAAAACTTTTTTAAATTCTTGATCAAGATATTGTGCTTGATAATGTTGCTCTACACGTACCCAAGTTTTTGGCAAATTGTTAAATGTTACCAACTAATATTTTACTTAAGGTTAGCTACTCGATAACATCGAAAATTGCTGTTTGTTTGTTTTTTATTTTCGATTGCATTTCGAACAAAAAGCACGATAGCAAATCACTTTTAAACAAATTTTGGAAACAAAGCATTAAAAACAATTTTCTATCCCCAAATCGGATAGGTTTGCAGCTACTAGAAATACCAGAAATCACTACCTTTTTCCTCAACTTGGTCAAGAAATTAGAATAAGCTTTTATCTGTTGAGAGGTAAAAGAAATTGAAGGTAAACTTTTACAATTTCTTGAGCAAGAACTTAAATTTTAAAGCCCGGACCTGTATATGTTTTCATTCGTTAAATGAGAATTATGCAGTGCGCATGCCTATTCCTGTATGGATTTGTTTAGGCAAGGATATAGATTTGCTACCTCCGTGATTATTGTTTGCTTATCTAAAGGTACATGTCTACGGTTTGGTGTCACTAAGAGATCCTGGATGTTTGACAAATAGTTTAATTTAAGAATCGTTGCCCTTTAAAAGAAATATTATCCCATACAACAATAATAATTATATTTTATTAACAACCGTAGGTGGCAACTAATAAAAATACACCTAATTTGTTTATTGTGTAATAAATTTACACTGGAGAGTGTGGGTATGTATGAAAAAAAGTACCGCTTAATACTTATTAAGTATACAATGGTTCCTTGATCAACAAGGAATCTGGTTTGGTTATTGAGTAGGTACTATACAACTGTTATTTTTAAAACATAAAGCTAGATGAAAAAAGCGTATTGTAATACACTTCTCGTCAAAATTAGTGAATACTCTAAAATCTAGCAAAAGTTTGTTCTTAACTATTTTTTGAACCGCTCATCCGATTTTGGCGAACTAATTTTTCCAGTCTAACCTAAGGCGTTACAAACCTTTTTAAGTTCCTAGCGTTAATCTGTACAACGATTTAACTGATATACAGGGTGTTATTAGTAGAAGCGATTTTGTGCCGTAAATTTAAAACATTCTGTAGAGTAAACTGGTAAAGTTAGAAATTCCCGGTATGTGCCGTTAGTAAGATGACATCAATATCTCCAGACCTTTTTGCCAGTTTTTTGATAAGGGTCTTTTGGCAATAAATACACTATTAAACAAAAAATGTGTCAAATTTTGGTAGGATAATCTTTACAATGCTGTATCTTGGCAATGGTTGAACAGATTTTGACCAGTATTCAAGATTTTGAAAGTTTTTTTCCTATAGATTTTGCGTGATATAATGGTGATTTTTAAAGATGGCCATTTTCTTCTTATACAGGGGTCGATAAAGTCATAAATATAAAATTCCGAAAATTATGGTAACTGGGTTTATTAAAGCTATGCCAACCGGGCTATATGCTTTTGTTTTGTTTTAAAATTAGTCATTTGACACTTTGGGTCAATATTTCGGGACATTTTTTTTCCTATTTGATTAAGAACTATTTTTCAAAAGATACACTATTAAACAAAAAATGTGGCAGTTCTTTGGGGAAATCTGTAAAAAGCTGTACCTTGATATCGGTTAAATAGATTTCGAGCAGTATTATAGATTTTAAAATTTTAATAATATTAATAATTAAATTTAATGTATATAGGTGTACTCTGGTATACTTACATGTTTTAGAGGGACAAAAAAAATTAAAACGTCATGTTTAAAGCCAAATTTGATTAAATAAATTCACAAAAACATTGCAACATAAAAACACAAAAATAACATTCTAATAATTATTTGTAACGGGTGTTTCCACCTCTTGCTGCAATAACATCATGACATCGTCGTGGCATGCTCAAAATTAGCAGTTGAATCTCCCCTTGATCGATTTGATGCCAAATTCCATTTAATAATAATATAACAAATAGCTCTCAATCAAATAGGAAAAAAAACGTTCCGATATATTGACCCAAAGTATCAAATGAATAATTTTGAAACAAACCAAAAGCATATATTCCGGTTGGCATGGCTTTAATAAACCCAGTTACCATAATTTTAGCAATTTTATATTTATCATTTTCTCGACCCCTGTATAATAAGAAAATGGCCATCTTTAAAAATCACTATTATATCATTTAAATCTATAGGAAAAGAGCTTTCAAAATCTTGAATATGGGCCGAAATCTGTTCAACCATTGCCAAGATACAGCATTGTAAAGATTTTCCTACCAAAATTGGACACATTTTTTGTTTAATAGTGTATCTATTCCCAAAATACACTTATCAAAAAACTGGCAAAAAGGCCTGGAGATATTGATGTCATCTAACTAACGGCACATACCGGGAATTTCTAACTATACCAGTTTACTCTACAGAATGTTTCAAATTTACGGCACAAAATCGCTTCTACTAATAACACCCTGTATATCAGTAAAATCGTTTTACAGATTAACGTTAGGAACTTAAAAAGGTTTGTAACACCTTAGGTTCCACTGAAAAAATTAGTTCGTCAAAATTAAGATCGTTAAGAACAAACTTTTGCTAGATTTTAGAGTATTCGCTAATTTTGACGAGAAGTGTACATTATATAAAAAAAAAATCAGTGCGGTTAAATGCCACCTTTTAATTCAAAGGAACGCAAAATTGCTCAGAAAAAGACGTTTTAAAAAGACGTGGTCATTTTTAAGTGTTGAATGTTTCGGATACTTTTATTTTCACAGCAGCATTATGAGAGCGCTGCTTGTAGCCATTTTTAAGTACCTACACCGAATGAAATACGGCTCTTCACTCGAGATTCTTTTCTTTAATTAAGTTCTCTTAAAAATGCCTTACAGTGTGTTTATTATTGTCTTTTTTTTACCCTCGTATCTGTATAAGGCGATGGTATACAGGCGTTACGTCGAAAATAAACAGCCGTTATATTTTTCATGTCGATACCGTCAGATAAAAACAAGTAGAATCCTTAAATTTACACACGATCATACTAAAAGGTCTCTGTTCGATTCTCGGGTTGTATGTCTTATTGTCTGTTGTTATCATTGCGAATCAAAACCGATTCCCGTAAAAAGGATACGTACACACTCAGGTCAAGGTAAATTACTCTGAGATTTCCAAATTAAGTGCCAGGAGTTTGCCCCAGCTTTGAATTTCAAAAGCTAGAGAGCAACGAAACAATGATAAAAACCAGCAACCTATTTTTGGAGACGAACGACGGGTCTACTCGGAATTCGATCTATCGCAGATATGCCTAGTTGGAGATTGGCGTGTGACGTCAATTTTAGAGTTCAACCCGTTGTGAATAGTTTTTAAATTCAAATTCATCTCTTACTTGCTCACTTTCTAGGCAAATGTCCAAAACAATTAAAATTAGTTAATATTAATAGACCAGGCCTTTGAAAATGGTAAAAAGTGAAAAAAAATAATAGTAGGATGAAACTCATTGGAAAAGGAAGAGAATATAACAAAAATAAAAGGAAAAATAATTTACGGGCGATCCGAGGTCGGGAAGTGGAAAGGGGTGAGTTTTTAAGGGTAGAAAACAATTTATCTCGATTTCCGGCCAAACTACAGGTCCTATGGAAAAACGGTTAATAGCAAAGTTGTAGGTAATAAAAAGGTCTACAACTTTTGTATTTACACTTTTTTCACATAATCTCAAAATTTATGTAAAAAATTCAAATAACCAAGTTTTTGGTTTTTTATTTTTATCTTTTAAAAAAATTTTTTTTTTCACGCAATTTGGTGAAAACGTACTTTTTTATGTCCCAAATAGGCTGTAATTTTTTTGATTTAAAATATTTATTTTTTCACCTTATTTTGACTTAATATCGAAAATGCACCCTAATTTTCAATCGAAAATTCTCACGTCAAAATATCTGCTTTTTTAAAAAAGTCAGTGGGCTTTTTGTTCGTTGAAATCTCTACTTTCTGATGGTGTACAAAAAATATACATTTCTATGGTAAATGTTCTCAAAATATGCAAAGAAAGGAAAAACCTCGAGTTTTTTTCGTTTCTTTGCATTTTTTAAGAACATTTACCAAAGTAATGTTTTTTTTACACTATTAGAAAGTAGAGATTTCAACGAACAAAAAGCCCACCGACTTTTTTAAAAAAGCAGATATTTTGACGTGAGAATTTTCGATTGAAAATTAGGGTGTTTTTTCGATATTAAGTGAAAGTAAGGTGAAAGAATACATATTTCAAATCAAAAAAATTACAGTGTGTTTGGGATATAAAAACGTAAGTTTTCACCAAATTTCGTGAAAAATAAAAAACCAAAAACTTGGTTATTTGAATTTTTCACATAAATTTTGAGGTTATGTGAAAAAAGTGTAAATACAAAAGTTATAGATCTTTTTATTACCTACAACTGTGCCATTTAACGTTTTTCCATAGGACTTGTAGTTTTGCCGGAAATCGAGATAAATCGTTTTCTACCTTTAAAAACTCACCCTCTTCCACTTCCCGACCTCGGATCGCCCGTAAAATATTTTTCCTTTCATTTTTATTATATTCTCTTCCTTTTCCAATGGGTTTCATCCTACTATTATTTTTCTTTTTGGTCCAAAAATTATCGACCCTGGTCTATAAGGAAAATGGTAGAGAAAAGATCGATAATCAGTAACTATAGAATAGACACCAAATTGTCATTTTGAAACGATAGGATATAAACAGCTGTAACTTTGGTGTTAAACATTACCACAAATACAATTTTAAAGTAAATTTTCGCAAAGTTTTGAGGCAATTATAGTTGTTTATGGTGACACTTGATCGAAAATTTATTCACGGAAAATTGCGTCAAAAATGGAACCACAATTAAGTTTTTACGCTAAAGTTATTTAATTTTTGCCAATTATTATTTCATTGATATTCACGACCACACACCGTTCAATTTATGCAAAATATCTCCTGGGACTACCCAGGTACAGCTTGCTGTTTGATGCTAGTCAAAAAGGGCTTCCGTCGTAATGTTTTACTTTCATAAACAAAATTTTATTTGCTAATCACCAAAAATATGCGGTAAATCAAAATAATACCCGAGAAAAATGCTGTTAAATTTCGCAAATGAATCATCGATGAATGGAACACACTTAATTAATAAAAATTAATTGTTAACCGCATTTTATTATCTCGAAGTACCGCAAGATGTCGCCTGACATCATGCAAAACTGCAGTATTGCATTAGATTTGCAACGCCGCCAAATTTCTTAAAACATCATAGTATTCTCTATAAAAGCCTTGCAGTCAAATCAGAAACTTCCTTAAATTGAAACAAGGCAACACTGTTGGTACCATTTATAAGAAAGTGGTTCCTTTACCATTTACCTTGGAAACAGTTACAGTCAAGCTATGGAGACGCTAGTAAGTAACCTACTTAATACGTCATAAGTGTTTGTGACGTATTTTCATATATAGTACTAGATGACAGTGCCGTAACCCAAGAGTAGAGGATGAAGAAAGATAATATAGGGGCTGCAAATTGTGTTTTGCAAAATTTTAACCCGTTAGTAATGGTTTAATTTCAATTTGGTAAAAATCTAATAAAATGGAGGCAAAAAATGTATTCATTGTATGTATGTACCGTACGAACAAAAATTATTTGCATCAAAGAGGGCTTGGATTAAAAAACGTAGGGCTTGGTTTAGATCACAATAATGTGGGGACGATATATCTAACCAAATCTGGGTTAAAATTTTGTCAAATTCATATTATGACATGATATGCCAAACTAATGAGTAATCTAATAAGTAGACAAATACAAATTTATGTTTGTTGTTTACAAAATTAACAAAGTAAAAATATACAGAAAGAAAAAGAAAAATAATTACATAAATTGCTGCAATTGGCCACCGCCATGCTCCAAGCATAAATTCACACGTCTCTTCATATTTTCGAAAGTGTTGACCAGCATCTCTGGAGAAATGTTACCACATTCTTGGATAATCCTTTGTTGTAATTGTTCTAAATTTGCAACTGGTGTAAAATAGTGTTCTTTAAATGAGGAAAAACGAAGTAATCCATAACCGTTAAACAAGTTGTCTGATCGAAAACTGATCAATCTGTCGTCGAAAAAATTGCGTAAGTAGTTAATAGTTTCGGCGGCTGTATGGGCGGTTGCACCGTCCTATTGAAAATATCCAAAACGTAGTTCGTCGCCAAGTAATTGCTCCACAAATGAATTCAAAATATTGTCTCTATACCGCTGTGCTGTAACTGTGTCATGGAAAAAATAGGACCAACAATTCTTCTTCGGGAAACAGCTAACCAGACACCAATTTTTTGAGGGTGCAATGTGGACTCTACAAAAAAATGGGGATTTTCACTACTCCACATGCGTGTATTCTGAGAATTCACATAACCGGAGAGGTGGAACCAAGCTTCATCCGAAAAAAATGTCAGGTCTAATAAATCATTTCTTCCCAATAAATTTTGGGTAAACCATTGAGAGTAATTACTGCGTCTTTCAAAATCTGCGGCTTGTATTTCTTGGAATACTTGCACTTTATAAGGAAATAAATTTAGCTGCTTCTTAAGAATCGTCCTGCATGTTCCATAAGATCTTCCCACTCCTTGCGACAGGCGTCTTATAAAATTTGTTGGCGTATTTTGCATTATTTTACGAACGTTTGCAACAAGTTCTTCTGTTCTTACAGATGGTCTTCCTGCTCCTTTTTTGTGTCGTATAGAACCTGTTTTCCTAAACACAGCCACGGTTCTTTTCAGGCAATGATTAAAATCCCCAGCAATAAAAGCAACGTTAGGAAAATGTTCGTGAAAATCGTCCATACTCACCATTTACTCTAACCCCGTTTCGAAAATACGCTTCAACCATGAATGTTTTGTGCCGTTCCGTAAAGCCCATTGTGTGAATTGTTCAAGAAATTGGAAAAATTAGCGATGAATCAAATTACTTGTAACGACTGTCAAAGATGACGGAATAACTGATTGATTGTTAACTCAGGTAGTTACTGACACCCAACAGGTATTAAGCATTACGTCCTTAGATGCAAGGCCCTCTTTGATGCAAATAATTTTTGCTCGCACGGTACCTGTTTAATTAAATTTTACTGGTAATATTCGGTGACAGTCGAACGCCTGCAACTATTTTTGAAACATTTATCTTCGCAATCGATAGTAGTATATAATTAAATGTACAAAAATTACTTTATTATTTCTAAATAAACAAATATTTCTTAAAATGAATTCGATCGGTTTTAAAGATTTCGAGTAAATGGTAGGGGAAGGGTGTACAAAATGACATAATGGGGTATAATGACACAGTGCTTGTATACACAGGACTCGTCGTTCGGGAGTGCTTGGAAACGAATATGTTATTGTGGCGTGGGTTCTAGTCATGCTAGTTTACATTAAGGTCCGCTTCATCGGTCAGAGTGGAAGCATGTTCGATTATTCAATTTTTAACATCAAAATATTTTTGGCGCGATATATTAAAATCTGCTATAAATTTTTAGTGTGATTAACCGGTAAGTTAGGATATTTATGATAAGTTATGAGGATTATTGCTCTTATGATTGAATATTTCAAATTTGGTAAATAAGTTATTGTTTTGTCAAAAATTGTATTTATTTAAATTGGTTTCATGTGGGGTAAAATGACATAGGTGTGAAGAGGGCAAAATGACATACTATGTCATTTTACCCGAACGTAAGGCACTTCTATTCTAAACTCTACTCCAAATTTGGAAGAGGCCAAAGAAAAGAGCAAACCGAAACTAGAGATCCCAGAAAAAAGAAAAAGAGCGGTAAAAAGAAAAGTCCTTGAAGAATCCAAGTCGGAAACAGAAAAAGAACCCTTTTCTGCTGATGAAGAAGATGATGCCGCTTGCATTTATTGTACAGAGCTGTACAAATTTTCCAAAAAAGGTGACCTGTGGCTATGCTGTTGTTCGTGTCAAAAGTGGGCACATGCTGAGTGTGCCGGGCTAGACAAGAAAACAAAAATTTTTGTTTGTGAGCTTTGAACCGACTGAAAGTTATTAAACAGTATTGATGTGTCATTTTGCCCCCCACGTGGGGTAAAATGAACTTTTTTTGTTTATGTTTTCTTCAAGATTTTATTAAGAAAATGTTTTTTTTTTTTAAAAGATTTATATTTTTTTTAAATGTATGTCATTTTGTACACCCTTCTCCTACCAATACAAGTCGCGTGTAAAAGCGATGGTAGACTCTTAAGAACTAACACATAAAATTGCATTAAAAAGTTTACAGTGTCGAAATAAAACAAAACACATCCGCATCAAGTACCTTGACGAATATTCAATAGTAATCATAATTTAATCGCTCCACTCCAATTATCTTATTTCTCCATAAATTTTGCTTTAATAATTCATTTAACAACACATATAAAATTTTACAATACTGGGACGAACCGGGGTACCACCCGCACAAGCTTCCTTGTTCAACTCACATCGTACAGCATTTTCCGTCTCATTTTCCGCGATATCCCACCCCACAAAAATCGGCAACATAGTTTGGCGGCGCTCGAAAATAACGTGTGGTACCCACAGTAGTACGGCGTCCATGGTTCGCGTACCGCATTGACGGAGGTACCAAAATCGGCGCGCGTGCGAGACCGTCAGCTGTTACGGATCGGCCAAATGTCAACACAACGTTCAATTGTTTTACCGTGCAATCCTTGATTTTTTTGAAAATAGGATCGGTGGCCTAAATAATTTTGATTCCATTTTTTTTTTGGATATTTACCCCCATTTATATTTTCGTAAGTTGATTTTTGACTTTTATATATTTTTTTAATTGTTCCAGTATTTTTTTTACTGAAAAGTTTTTTTTTTAATTTCTTGTTCTATGTAATAAGCGAAATATTTATTATTCTGTAAAATATTTGGATTTATTCTCATTCAGAATATTGTTGTTTTAGAGTAGAGAAATGTTTTTTACATTGCCAGATATCTAAAAAATTTATATTATTTTTTTATGTAAATAAATTACAGTAATTACACGATTAATACCACTTTAGTCAATCCTAACAAAACAATGACATTATTATTATTATTATTATTAATGTACCGTATTTGGTAATGTATGGTATTACTTAGGTAAATCATTTTAGAGTAAGAGATAGTAATACTAGGGGTGTTATGTCTCCGTAAAGGGCAAACAACATTTAAGAGCAAACACGAGTGAAGCCTTCGCCATTTCGTTTTTTGAGTAATATTTCGTTATTTCTTTGTTTTATCCAAAAATCGGCCAAAAAACTCTCTTTGGAGTACAATTACCTACAGTTTTACGTTAAAAAAGGTTGAATTTATAAATAAATGCAAGCAGAAAAAGAGGTACTTAACTGCTAATTTGACAAAATTTCGTTTTATGCTTTTAATTAATTTTCCATTTATTTTTTTTTAACTTAAAAATGTCGGTAAAATGCTATCCCCACACAGGTATTTGGTTGCTATGTGGAGAAAACGAAATATTGATAAGAAAATGAAATGGCGAATGCGTCACTAGTGTATGTTCCAAACATAAATTTGGAACAATAGTTTCATAGTCATTATAGAAATGATTTAAATAGTTTTTAAAAAATCACAATACTTTGGGGTTGCTTCATAAGTATAGGGAATAGAGGAAGTACTATTATTTATTTAAAACTGGAAGGGGATTATTTAATATAATATACCAATTACCCAAACAGAAAGTAAAAACCAAAACGTAGCACTTTCTTGTAAGGGCAAAAGTCTCCATGACATAAGTACGTATTCGTCTGCACTGCAAATAAGATTATTTACTTTAATTTGTTCTGTTATTTCCTTGTGCCTACCAAAGTATATAAGAATGTATGCACGAAATGTACTTAAAATGCAGCCGGTTACCCGAAGAAAATGGTACTGCACGTTGCTCTTGGAATTTTAAATTGACAACTTTTGAATTTTTATGCATTCGTTAGCTTTTTGTCTGAGTAAGCCACGTAATGTGGGACCCAGGTTCGAATACCGGTGATAGCATGACATATAATTTTGTCAACATTTTAAAATTAATCTCTTTCTGCTTATAGTTATAAAAGCTTATTGCGTAATGTAAAAGTGACAAAAAAATTCGGTGCAATATGTGTACATATTGTAGTACTACCTATTAGAACAAGATAATAATATACACGTGTTTTAAACTACTACATAAACATTGTTGTACAACTACTTTCTATTTTATTTGAATTAACTTCGTATACACCAAGAATTCGTCGCCAGCCGCAAAAATTTTAAGTTCCTCTAGGCAGTACTTATGTATAAATCATTTTTAATGTCTCTGTACATTGAAAATTAGGACAATTTCTACCGATTTCTATTGATTATACATATTCACGGCTTATATTATTTGCTATGCTTTAAACAAATAATCTTATTGCTTTAAAATATGCTTTCGATTAAAAGACATTTAAAATCGTTTTCTCTTGTTTATATTTGAATCGAAGCCCGCCCGGCTTCGTACATTAAACTATTTTCCAAATTTGACAGAAGGTTAGAATTGAAAGAATGGAAGTTTTCTTCCAATTTTAACAGCATTTTCAGCAATGGTTTGCTGCGTTAAATGGTGAAAAATTAATCAGATTTAAGTACGAAATATAGAGAAAAGTGGCTTTTCCATTTTTGATAAGCTTTCCAGAGAGGTGTCAGAAGTAGGGTAGTGCCATTTAAGATGGTAGTGCTTGAGTGGTGGGTCAGGGATGGTCTGCAAAATACGTCATTTCTATTCCCCCGTGTTTTTGTAGAAATGGTATTTTTGTTTTTTTGAGTTATTCTTTAGTGTAAAAAATAGAGACATTGTACATTTTCAAAAAGTATGTATATTATACATACTTATTATGAAAGACAATAAACAAAAAAAAAGTGCAAAACATAGCAATAATTAGCTTTAAATCGTCTGTTATTATAAACAATTGGTACCAGTTAAGAAATATAATGTTTATATTATAATGTGCAACAATAAGGTATATTAATTTGTGTAAAATACATCGTATTTATTCCGTAAGAACACAAAGAATAGATCCTTAATAATAGTTGGGCGGATATTTCAAAACTTCTTTTTGTGAGAATCAGGGACAGTACAAGCACTAACGCATCCTTTAAAGTGGGCTTATTCATTGTTGTTAATTTAAATCTGTTTAATTGACTACCTTGGTAAACTCTTTAAGATCTAAAACTATCCTGTTAGTAAGTACAAATGCTGGCCGGGCAGGTTCCACACAGTGTTCTGGTTCTATTATTAACTATAACTATTTTATACGGTGCCGATTTTTTTGTTAATTAAATAGAAGATTTTCTATGTTCGCGTGCATCTCCGCAATACATATATTGTTTTTATATACACAACTTGTAACTATAAATATTCCGTTTTCCACTAAAATAGTCTGCGCTCAAGGGTATCTTTTGACTCTGATATTATGCCAATACATAAACTGTAAAACCGCCGACCGCCTAGAGGCATCTTTAAGATTTATGAAGTCCTTTCAAGTTTTCAGTAGTGTATGCAAGTTTTTTCAGTAGCACAAACTCCATAACTGTATTTTTAAGTTTTTTTCACGCCGATTATGCGGTACCCGTTTAAAAAAATGCGGATAAATACACAATAAATAATTTGGCGACATTGCGTAAGTATTTTAATATAATATACGGCCTTTTGTGTCAAGATTATCCTCTTCAATTCTGAATTACAATTTAAGGAAGCTTATAACACTGCCGAGAGATCACTGACTTCCAGATAATAATTTTTTTAAATGTACGTGCTTTAAAGAAGGCTTTTTGTCTCGATTGATTAATTTTAACAATTAAAAAAAAAGTGCACCGTGCTAATAAAACTTTTGATTGTTAGCTTTTAATCACATAATGGACTTTTCAAAACAATTTAATAAAAGTCTATTAATTTTTTTGTTCACTCTTTTTAATAACAGTGGTCAAGAAAGGTCTATTATCGTCAAATTTAAAAGAGGGACTATTTATGGTGACATATCAAAACTGACCGAGAGTATCTATGCTTTTAGTAAGCTGAGGACCCAGGCCTAATAAATGAAGTGAAATGCTTAATACAGTGTCACCAGTAAAGTCCGCATCATATGGGGTTTTTTTATTAATAACTTTATTCGAAATTTGACTTTGGCATCAAGTTCTGCTTCGATCGAGATGAAAATTAAGCAAAAAAATAGTAGTCACGTGATTCGCATTATCTGTCAAATTTTAATTTTTTCCAAAAAATATTTCTAAAAATATTGAAAAGAGTTATTAGAAAAAGTTTTTTAAATGTAGTTTCTAGCCCACATGCAAAATTTCAGCTGCATAAGGTAATTTTAATTTTTTACGTATATTTTGTAAATTGCACCACTTTTGCAAAATGAGACTCGACGCAACCTACATAAAACTTCTTAGTTTTGACAATGCTTTATTTCAGATACATTTTCTTTAAAGTTGCGCCATATTAAATGTGTGTTTTTCTACAAAATCAAAATTGGGCTATTAAAATTTGGTCGCATGTGATGCAAAGTTTATTTGTTTTTGACCCTGTATAAGGTAACTTCATAAAATAAGTATTTTTGAAAACGTTGTTTGTGTCTGAAAGTAAAAAAATAAAAAATAAAATAAAGGGGTTTTTAATTAAATCGTTGAAAATAGATAAACTTTACGTTAAGTTAAACTAAAATTTATTTTCCACTTAAGGTTGAATTCTCAACGTCATTCAATTTATTGCCAACCTATAACCTATTTCGCGTTGATTTTTTGAGTTTATTATTTTAATAACTAACATTTAAAGAAAATCAATATCGTCGGTACATTATTTAGGTAATATCTGATATATTACAAAAATATCAATTTATTTCAATGCTAATTTTGGGAGAATTGTATAGTGAAAGAACAATGAGTGACAATGACATAATAATGTTAAAAAAAATCTTACCCGATATTTTTCGCTATACCATTATCCTAAAATAAGTTATGAAATTCCTTGATATTTATTAAATATGTCAATTATTACCTATAGAATATCAAGTCGATACTGATTTTCTTTAAATTTAGTATAAAAGCTAGAAAACATAAATAAATCTACGCGAAATAGGTTATAGGTTGGCAAGCATGTTGATACTCCCACCCTAATGAACACTTTACTTATGACACTGTGTTCTTTTTTGTCTTAATATTAAGATGTATTACTTTCAGACAAGAAAAACGTTTTCAAAAATACTTATTTTATGAAGTTACCTTATACAGGGTCAAAAACAAACAAACTTTGCATCACATGCGACCAAATTTTAATAGCCCAATTTTGATTTTGTAGAAAAACACACATTTAATATGGCGCTACTTTAAAGGAAATGTATCTGAAATAAAGCATTGTCAAAACTAAGAAGTTTTATGTAGGTTGCGTTGAGTCTTATTTTGCAAAAGTGGTGCAATTTACAAAATATAGGTAAAAATCAAAATTATCTTATGCAGCTGAAATTTTGCATGTGGGCTAGAAACTGCATTAAAAAAAACTTTTTCTAATAACTTTTTTCGATATTTTCAGAAATAACCTCACTTTTGAATTATTTTTTGGAAATAATTAAAATTTGACAGATAATGCGAATCACGTGACTAATATTTTTTTGCTTAATTTTCATCTCGATCGAAGCCGAACTTGATGCCAAAGTCAAATTTCGATTAAAGCTATTAATAAAAAAAAATCCCATATGATGCGGACTTTACTGGTGACACTGTAGATGGCCATCCACTAATTTGAGTTGGCAGCACCATTCCAACTGACTCTAACTTCGTAGCAATCGACGCGCGCCATCTTTAAAAATACAGGGTTATGTTTTCTTGGTTTGTTGAAGGGTAAAAAAGAGGTAATAATATCTGGACATCATAAAACAATTTTAAATTTTTTTTTAATATTATTTGTAATATCTTCATAAAACAATGCACCTATTGATATTTATAATCTGTTAAAAGAGATATCCATTCTCTGGCGCACTTTTCACACTATAACGCAATTATGCACTAAACACAGAGACATTTGTTAATTCCTATTGTTTTGAAAGTATCACAAAAATAACAACAAATTATTCAACAATAAACACAGGAACAAGTTAATAACAATAGTTTCGATTGACTCGCCGTGGTTCGCCGAGATTCGTGTTTTTGGTTGGCGTTAATATAATTTCGAATGGTTGCCAACTTTTTTCTAGGGGAAAAAATTAATTCCCTGACCACACAGCCTTTCCGTGATTTGCTATTTTAAATACACATGCCTTATAGGGAATAAGCATTTTTTTATAGGCCTGTCGCTGTGACCAACAAACATTGATAGTTGTGGACCAGTGTAATATTTTAATTAAATGGCGACTTGCAAAAAGTGCATCGGCCTGTAATTTTTATCATTTGGTATATCAACTTTAGTACTGTCAAATATGGGTAAAGCCACTACCTACGTTTAAAGCAATATCCTTAAATATATACCTATCGAGCGCTTGACCTAACAGTGATGCTATTAAAATCTTTACTGAAAAATAAGCAATTTATTTAGACAAAAAAGCGTAAACAAAAATAGGGACTGTTTGTTTGCAATAAATTACCGGAATTTTTTGCTATACCTATACCCGATTGCAAACACTTGCTGCTGCTTCTGGTGATTTCATGCATTCTATCGGAAAGAGTTCTAAGCCATAAATTAATGGGTTTAAAGAAAATAAAAAATATAAGCAAACACTACTAATGCATAATTAATTTGTGTTGGGCTACATGTTTGGTGAAACTGTTGTTCGGGTTTGTTCGAGTTTGTTCGGGTTTGTTGCACAGGAAGAAAAAATAATAACTACCTAATTGTTATGTTTCACAAATTTAATCCGTTTCCGTTTTTGAGTATCTTCTTGTACTCCTTTGACAATGGCCCGCAAGGGCCGAAACACGTGTCAGGAAACTGATTACATTTGTGAAACATAACAAGTAGTTATTATTTTTTCTTCCTGTGCAATGGAACTACTAATGCATTCGCCATGTCGTTTTTTGATCAATATTTCGTTACTTTTTTGTTTTATCAAAGAATCGGCCAAATATCCATTTTCGGAATACAAATACTTACAGTTTAATAATATAGGAAATATAGGTAAATTTGATAAAATTTCATTTTTTGCTTTTATTAATTTATCAATTAAATTTCTTTAAACTTAAACGTGTAGATAATTGCTACCCAAGGACGGGTGTTAGCCGTATTTTGAAGAAAACGAAAAATAAACGAAATATTTATAAGAAAATTAAATTGCAAATATGTTAATAGTGTTTGCTCTTACATAAAAACCACTAATTTTCATCTCCCGATGGAATTTTATGAATCTGATTAGACGGCATGAAAAAACAGGAAATGTTCTACGTTCGAGTCGATTGGAGCCATAATAAAAAAATTCCATTATGGTAAAAAATACAGTGTCACCAGTAAAGTCCGGAATATGGAATTTTTTTTTATTAATAGCTTTATTCAAAATTTGACTTTGGCATCAAGTTTTGCTTCCATCGAGATGAAAATTAAGCAAAAAAATAGTAGTCACGTAATTCGCATTATCTGTCAAATTTTAATTTTTTCCAAAAAATAATTCAAAAGTGGGGTTATTTCTGAAAATATCGAAAAAAGTTATTAAAAAAAGTTTTTTTAAATGCAGTTTTTAGCCCAGATGCAAAATTTCAGCTTCATAAGATAATTTTGATTTTTTACCTATATTTTGTATATTGCACCACTTTTGCAAAATAATACTCAACGCAACCTACATAAAACTTCTTAGTTTTGACAATGCTTTATTTCAGATACATTTTCTTTAAAGTAGCGCCGTCTTAAATGTGTGTTTTTCTACAAAATCAAAATAGGGCTATTAAAATTTGGTCGCATGTGATGCAAAGTTTATTTCTTTTTGACCCGGTATAAGGTAACTTCATAAAATAAGTATTTTTGAAAACGTAGTGTGTGCCTGAAAGTAAAAAAATAAAAAATAAAGTAAAGGGGTTTTAACTTAAATCGTTGAAAATTGATAAACTTTACGTTAAGTTAAACTAAAATTTATTTTCCACTTAATGAACACTTTACTGATAACACTGTGTTCTTTTTTGTCTTAATATTAAGGTGTATAACTTTCAGACACAAACTACGTTTTCAAAAATACTTATTTTAGGAAGTTACCTTATACAGGGTCAAAAACAAATAAATTTTGCATCACATGCGACCAAATTTTAATAGGCCAATTTTGATTTTGTAGAAAAACACACATTGAATATGGCGCTACTTTAAAAAAAAAAAGGAATCTGAATTAAAGCCTTGTTAAAACTGAGAAGTTTTATGTAGGTTGCGTTGAGTCTTATTTTGCAAAAGTGGTGCAATTTACAAAATATAGGTAAAAAATCAAAATTCTCTTATGCCGTTGAAATTTTGCATGTGGGTTAGAAACTGCATTTAAAAAGCTTTTTCTAATAACTTTTTTCGATATTTTCAGAAATAACCCCACTTTTCAATTATTTTTTGGAAAAAATTAAAATTTGACAGATAATGAGAATCACGCGACTACTATTTTTTTGCTTAATTTTCATCTCGATTGAAGCAGAACTTGATGCCAAAGTCAAATTTTGAATAAAGCTATTAATAAAAAAAAATCCCATATGATGCGGACTTTACTGGTGACACTGTATATCAAACAAAAAGTGAAAAATTCGTATCTCCCAGAATGACTTAAAAATATGTTAATACTATGCGGTTAAAAGAATTTTCGACTATCTCTACCTGCACTATCGTTAGAGATAAAAAATGGTTTCCAAGATTTTTCCGTATTAAAAGTAACGAATTGCAAAAATTCTCTAATAATTCAGCGGCCTTTACGCCCAACGTAAATTAGTTTATGCAATAAGATCGCTAATAAAATCGATAATTTTCAGAAAAGTCAACAGTAAAATGCCTACGTGCTTTAGTTTGTCCAAAGAGTTGAATGACTTAAAAGTATAGGTTTAGTCATCCTTCTATGTATTTTTATGTTCTTAGAAGAAGCTAAAATTCCGAATTACCAACAAATACATTTTGTCGAGTCACAATAATACCTTTGGAAAATACAGAATAATGTTAAGGATTTTGGGAACAACCCTTTTCGTCAACACTTTATTTACAGATATAATTACAGCATAAAAATGTTTTCTTTTTAATTTTTACTTGAAAACTGTTTGCGGAGTAACTTAAAACAATTTAAGAACCTGAATTTTTAAAAACAGGAAAAGGGTTACTTGCCTTACTGACTGTTCATCTCTTATTTAATCTAGAATCGGTGATGTTGGGCTGCGTAAAGGTTTTCGACTTTGACGTAAATGACATTGACAAACAATGATTACTCAGACTTTGATATTGTAAGAAAACATTTCTGTCAATGTCATTTATGTCACAGTCAAATTTGTTGATTAGTTAATTAATATAGAGGGTCGCTTTTATGTATGGAAACGGTCGATTATTTGCTAAAGTAAGATAGGAATGTTAAATACAAAACTTTTAGGGTTTTTAGAAATCTATTACACTGCACATAAACTAAGTATATAGGATCAGTCAAAAAGCCATGGAAGAACAAAGTTACCTTATTTTAAATGGAACCCCCTGTATATTATTCAATATTTCAATTATTTACAAGATTCTAAATAAAAAATGTTAAGCACACCACATACCCAATCTTAACCGTTTTCGAGATATCGAGTTTCGAATATCATTTTCAAATAAATCTAATAACAATAATAAAAAAGACAAACTAAGTTTTAGTAAACAACAATTTGAAATCCTATTTTATAAGGTGCTCAGAGTGTCCACCGTTTACCTCCTGGTAGTAATGGATTCGGTGAACAAAATTTTGTAGCGAATCTAAAAGGATATTGGGAGGAATACTGGAAATTTCATGCATTATTCTTTGTTGCAAATCTTCGATATTTTGTGGCCTATTTTTGTACACTAAATTTTTGATATGGCCCCACAGGAAAAAGTCAAGAGGGGTCATATCAGGAGACCAAGCAGGCCATTCAATTGCACCTCTGCGCCCAATCCATTTACCAGGAAAAGTTTCCTCTATATTCCTTCACCATTCGTCCAAAATGTGGTGGAGCCCCATCTTGTTGAAACCATATTATTTGTTCAGCCGATAAATTGGGATTATTATGGTTCGGGAATAATCGTCTGAGCTGTGGAACAATATTCTCTTGTAAAAGTAATAAATATCGTTCAGAGTGAAATAAAATTGCTCTTTTAGAATCTGTTCAGCGTAAATTTTTAAAATTTTTGTACTACAAGTCATTTTCAGTTTGTCCACCAAGAGGTACAGATCAAAGGCTTTTGTGTAATTTGTTTAATTTCCCTTCTTTAAGGCTATTGCGTATAGAAGCAGGAATTAGTTTCCTATATAATTTAATTCGAGACAAAATAGATAATAAAGAGTTCTTAGGACAGCTTCCGTTTAGAATAGGTTTAGTCAATACTAGATCCGCACATGTATTTTATGTTTCTGCACCGAGGACATATCTATATAAAAACTCGCCACTTATAAGACTGTGCTCTTATTTTAATAAATATTGTGGTGATATTGACATATACAGGGTGTCCGGAAAATATGTGTACAACGTTTGACGACAGACTCCTGACGTCAAAATAGGTCGATCTAAGCCGACTTAGTTCTATCCAAAATTGTCTCGTTTAGCCGGTAGAGGGCGTCAAAAATTTGTAAAATATTGGTTTTTCCTAAATTACGTGAAAACCTGCTAATTAATTTTAATGATTTTTAGTATGTAGACTAATACTATAAAATGACGTTTCCTAGTAGTCTAGTCACCGGCTGTAAATAAGTGGAAGTGTTATAAAAGTGATATAAAACGTCAACATTTCTCCTCATTTTTTATATGAACGGCGTTATGACAACCCAGATATTTTTGTAGAGTGACTGGATGTATTTGGAAGCTATTTTACCTCTTTAATATTTTTCGTTGAATGAGCTGTTTTGCCAGAAGAAAATATTTACAATATTTAGTATTATTAGTAATAATATTAAAATCAAATTATCTGTAACAATAATTTTTTAAGTGACCTTGTTGCTATGGCATTTAATAATTTGACAATTATTGACAAATTGTCACCAGTCTATGAAATTTACTCAAGTATACGATCAACATTCTTGAATTACAAGTTCATTTTACCATTAAAAAGGGAAAATTATGCGACCTCTGAGAAGGTTGACATGCTCCTGGTATACGGATTTTGTCAAGGAAGTGGGCGTCAGAGTGTTAGGGTTTACATGGAGAGGTTTCCTAACCGTCGAATACCAAACCACCAAACATTTGCCAATATCGAGCGTCATCTTCGGGAAACCGGCAGCTTTGAGAAAAACTTTGAAGGCAGGGGTTGTATGCGAACAACTCGAACTGTGGAAACAGAAGAGATGATTCTGGAAAGAGTTGAAGAAGAACCAAGTACCAGTACCCGTCGCTTAGAACGTGAGTTACATGTTCCTAAAACGATTGTCAATGAGGTTTCAAAAGAACAGTTGTTACATCCTTATCACGTGCAAAAAGTCCAGGAACTTTTACCGACTGATCCCCCCATGCGGTTTAAATTTTATCAAATTATTAGAAACAAAAGAATCCTGGATCCAAATTTTTGTAGAACAATTATGTTTACTGACGAGGCGTGCTTTACAAGATCTGGAGTAACCAATCTGCACAACGAACATATTTATTCCGATGAAAATCCACATGCCATCAAAGTTGCACATCATCAGCATCAATTTAAATTAAATATTTGGGCAGGTATTATTGATCGCTACCTTATTGGTCTCATTTTTATTCCAGACAGGTTAGATGGAAATATTTATTTAAATTTTTTGCAAGACACATTACCAATTCTTCTGGACAATTTGCCCCTTTTACTTCGGAGGGAAATGTGGTATATGCATGATGGTGCCCCGCCCCATTTTTCCGTTGCCGTTCGGCAATACTTACATCATCAATATTCCAACCGATGGATTGGAAGGGGCAATGATGCACCAGTAAAATGGCCACCACGTTCTCCTGAGTTAAATATGTGTGACTTCTGTTTGTGGGGCGCTATTAAAACAGAAGTTTACAAGACTCCGGTAAACACACGCGATGATTTATTGCAGCGGATTTTAAATGCAGGCAACCATTTTAATAACCCCGAGACATTAAATAGGGTCCAATATCATTTTTTAAGGAGTGTTAATAAGTGTATTCAGCAAGATGGCGGTCATTTTACACATTTGCTTAAGTAATGTTTTTGTTTTACTTAGTTTCTTACAATACATACTTTCAACTTTGTTGTACTTTGTTTTATTTTTATTGTTAATAATTGATGTATGCAGGTAATTGTAAATATTTTCTTCTGGCAAAACAGCTCATTCAACGAAAAATATTAAAGAGGTAAAATAGCTTTCAAATACATCCAGTCACTCTACAAAAATATATGGGTTGTCATAACGCCGTTCATATAAAAAATTAGAAGAAATGTTGACGTATTATATCACTTTTATAACACTTCCACTTATTTACAGCAACAGTATAGTCACCATACTACTAGAAAACGTCATTTTATAGTATTAGTCTACATACTGAAAATCATTAAAATCGATTAGCAGGTTTTCACGTAATTTAGGAAAAACCAATATTTTTACAAATTTTTGACGCCCTCTACCGGCTTAACGAGACAATTTTGGATATAACTAAGTCGGCTTAGATCGACCTATTTTGACGTCAGGAGTCTGTCGTCAAACGTTGTACACGTATTTTCCGGACACCCTGTATAATTTAAACTTTGAAAAATTCAAATTAAAATTAAGGAATGAACGGCTTAGGCGATTACTGTAATTGTAACGCCAATTTAATTTATAGCTTAGGTATAAGCTTTTAGAACTAGGGTTTATGTATCTATAATTAACTTGTAAAGTTGTTGATACTATAAATAAATAAATACCTTTTAACTGGCTTAATAAAAAATAATAAAAGTTGGTGTGCGATTCCATCAGACAAGGACCTTCAAAAAAGTCTAATACAATTTTATTAACGGAAATCAAACTGCAGAAATTAAAACTATTACATAATACAGAGTACCTACATAGTACTGCTTATAATAGAAACGAATGAAACCGATTACAAGAGCTAAATAATCAAGTTATTGCTTTTTTAATAAGATTTTTTTGTTGAAACGTTATTTGCTAACAAGAATGAGAAGTACACAAAAGAATCATTGATGGAAAGATTCAATGTAACAAGATTTGGCAATCCAAGATTGTAATCATTTGATAGCCATAGATATGTGTATAAAAAAAATTGATGAGTGCCGATGTCGGAACTCTCTACCTGCCCAAATTGCTGTGATATCCTCGTCTTAACATATTCAAAAAATCTATTGTCTCAGCGATACACCATCAGGAAGTATTTAGGAGAGAGTCCAACCAAAAAATCCGCATTCAAAATATCCGTTCGCCAATCAATTGCCTTGAACAAAAAAAAAACTTTACTTAACCTTGGACCGTTTTCGAGATACATTTTACTTATTTCTATTGCAAAGGTGTGGTTGTCATTCATAGGAAATTAAAGCATAAAGGACAAATTAAAAACATTTGAATTTTTAATAAGTGTCTCAATTATTTTGATTGAAGCAATAGTACCACGCACAATAAATGAATGCAGTTCCTCGTATGTTTTTAATAGGCGAATCAACATAAAAACAGGCTAAGCGCGAGTTAGTGTAATAAAAGTTTTCATACGAATTTTCACCAGCATGTGTTGAAAACGTTAAAGGGGTGAGGAGAGGGGGGGGGGGGAATAAAATGCAAAACGTGGTATGTGGTCAGCTGCCTTCCCTCTGGACACCCTTCAGGACAAACCTCGTGTCATCGGCATGTCCTACATTAACGACATGCTCAAAATACACTCCAGAACCGGCTCGGCCGCCATTTTTGCTGTTGTGTTTTAAGGTTTCTCTGTGGATTCCTTGTAGTTTTCTTAGCTATTGTGGATTGTGGGTGTTTAATATTTACGGATTTCTGATTGTGAGAAAATTAATTCGGTCAAAGTTGCTGGTTGGTTAATTTTTTGGTTAAAATCTGTACACCCCGACATTAAGCTTTTAATAAAGCCAGTATTCCACGGGTCAAGTTCTCGAGCAAACACTTTTCAGATTCTTGAACAAGAAATTTTGCTTGAAAATGTTTTACACGTAGGTACCCTAGTTTTTGCCAAATTGTAAAAATCAATACAAGTTATATAACAACTAATATTTGACTTGACGCGATAACACCGTAGATTGGTTATTTTGCTGGTTTTGTTTGTTTTTGTATTCGATTTTGTAAGACTAGTTTAATTCACTTGTTCTTGTTCTCTTCCTTTTCGAACTAAAAACACGACGACGAATCATTTTTAAACAAAACCTTAAAAACAATTTTCTATCCTTAAAATCCGATACACTGTTAGAAATCCTGGACGTGAGAATCAAAAAAATTTATAATCAATTAAAATAAATCAAATTTAACCTAAAATGTATAGTTATTTTAACTCTTTTGTGTTTAGTAAAAATCAGATTTTAAGAACTAACTTTTCTGGAAGTCGTTTTAACATAACAGCTAACTAAAATTAACATGCAATTCTTTTATGGTTCAAATGAACCAAATACTAGTAACTTTGATAAAGTTTATAATCATTATCAATATCTTTTTTAGTTAAAATTTTAGTTAATACTAACATAAAAAATGTGTCAAATTAACTAATTAAGTTGTAATTTTTACTGCACAATAAAATCAGATTAATGTCAAAATAGTAATAACATATTTTATGAGTTACTGATTGACTGAAGCGGTTTTAGTTAAATTGACAAAAAAACGGGAGTGGATTTTCTGGGACATAAAAAAAAAGTTAAATTTGATTATTTTCTTTTAACAGTGTAGGTTTGCTACTACTAAAAATGCCAGAAATCACTACCTTTTTCCCAACTTGATCAAAAATTGAGAAGATAGTCCAATTTTTTGGCAGGAATTTAAATTTTAAAGCCCGGACCTGTCGATTTTTCCATTCGTCAAACGATAATGTTGCAGTGCGCATGTCTAATAGTGTCTAGCTTTGTTTACATGCGCGAGGCCATAAATCTGCCACTTTCGTAATTATTGTTTGATTATCTAAAGGTAAATTGTCTATGTAAAATACTTGTGCTAAGCCAATCTTACAAATAATAACTAAAACAGCCCTAAAACTCCAAGTAATTTTTACCCTATAACACCATTTATTTTATACGTTCACATTAAAAAATACAACAAAAAATGAAGAAGCATTACAAGTGAACACGTCTCGCAAGCTTCTTATTAAAGTGAAAGTCTAGCCTGAGGTGAAACGTAGGCAGATGAGTTCCATTTAAAGTTTTTTTAAACATAGTTTTTTCACGTAATCGTCAAAACAACTGCTACCTTGAAGTATCGTCGCGGCGTCTTGATTATTTCGTTAATTTTTAGAAATTTCGCTTGTCTAGCACTTTTTCTTTGTGCACGGTGAGCTATTATAACTGTTAGTTACTCATTAGTGACACGGACATGGAATATAAGGAGACAAAACATTCCGTTTATCTAAAACCATTTGTTTACAATCATACAAAGTTTTACATAAGTTGGAAGGAGATGGCTTGAAAAAATGACAACACTGTAAGCTGTAAAAACTCGTTGTTATCCTTACAGTGCAGCAGAGTTCCTTTAGTTAGGTACTTTTAACCAACGGCTAGGTTGAGCGTTCCTTTTAAAAATTTAACTTAGCACAGTAAATACTTTTTCCGTCCCTCTTGCAGCGGTGACGTATGCCCCTCTCTATTTCACGTCAAGCGCGGATACAGGGGGGGGGGGGGCAATGGGGGCAATTGCCCCCCCCCCCCTGAGCAAGCAGAAACTTTTCGGGGCACCCTTGTCAGTGTGGGTAGCCGAAAAGCCCGAACATTTTTTTTTTAACTATACTTACGTCCAAATTTTAACAAATTTGGTCAATAATTTAGAGCAAAATTTTTAAAATCGACTATGTATTGAGATTTTTCACTACTGTCAGTTTTTTTTTCAAACAACGTTCTTATACTTATAATATATCCATGATCCATGATTTCTAAAAATAAAATACTAACATTTTAGTAGGTATGTCCGTACTTTAAGGAATAATAAAAAAAATATGATTTCATAAAATTGTATAGTTATTATTGGGGTGTTTCAATAAAAACTTCCAGACCAATTATTTCGAAAACTAAAAGTGACATGTGACATGTAAATTCTGTAAACGCCCGTTTTTAGGCCCTATGATTGGCTTCACAACTGTGTAAAAAATGTGTGTGAATAATACAAGATGTAGGTGCAAAGAATTTTTTCGATGACAGGAACTTTTAAATGTTGTGGTTCTTAAAGATAATTAATTTTTGATCAAATTATGTTCCATAAAAATATTTGATAAATCCAACATGAACGGAGATATTTGGGGTTAAGTTTTTTTTTAAATAATTTTAATTTTAATATCCTTAAGTAGATTTTAATTTAATTTTGGTAATGATAATTTTAGTGATAAAACGCTCGTGTAGCGGTAAATTATTACGTCCAGTGACATCTCAGGGGGCGCTTTAACAATTAATATTGGCAAAAAATAAGACGCCACTGCGGTTTTGGTAATTTTTATATTTTCTTCGGATTAAGCAACTAAAAATATCCTTTTCTTGTCTGTTAAATTGTTTTCATATCTTGCTTCGTTTTCGAGAAATAAAAATAAAAACAATTTGATTGCAATCTCTGGAAAAGAAAATTCATTAAATAATTGATACGTTGTATTTTTTGTTGTTTAAAAGGAAAGTTAAAACATTAAAGCATAATAAAATAAAATTAAAAGATGTTTTAAATTTTATGAAAGAACTGATGAGAAATTATACAAAATTATTAGTGAAAATTAGAACAATACCAAAAACTAACTATTTCTCGAAGACGAAGCAAGATATGAAAACAATTTAACAGGCAAGAAAAGGATATTTTTAGTTGCTTAATCGGAAAAAAAAATTAAAATTACCAAAAACTCAGTGGCGTCCTATTTTTGCCAATATAATTTGTTAAGGCGCTACCTGAGACGTTACTGGACGTAATAATTTAGCGCTACACGAACGTTTAATCACTAAAATTATCATTATCAAAATTACATTAAAATCTGCTAAAGGATATTAAAAATATTTATAATTAAAATTCTCGTTAAAATTATAAAAAAAAAACTTAACCCCAAATATATCCGTTCATGTTGAACTTATTAAAAATTCTTATGCGAGATAATTTTATCAAAAATTCATTATCTTTAAGAACCACAACATTTAAAAGTTCCTGTCATCGAAAAAATTCTTTGCACCGTGGCGCCACCTACATCTTGTATTATTCAAACAAATTTTTTTACACAGTTGTGAAGCCAATCATAGAGCCTAAAAACTGGCGTTTACAGAATTTACATGCCACTTTTAGTTTTCGAAATAAGGGGCCTGGGAATTTTTATTGAAACACCCTGTATATTATGTGTTTTGTATTTCATATTTTTTTTTTGACGACAAATTAAAGTTTTATGAAATTTTTATTTAGAACGAATTCTCGGGAAGGTAAAATCACAAAAATTAACCCCCTCCTAAATACACCGGGTTGTTTTTGTAATTTTGTTTTGTATTTTTTATTTTTCCCACTTGAAAACCAAGCACCATGATTCAAAAAAGCACCCAAAAAATTTTCGCCTGCGGCGCTGTTTTTTTTAGCGTACTTTCTTTTTGCCCCCATCCTGGGCAAAATCCTAGATCCGCGCCTGTTTCACGTACAGACTATACGACGTTCGCGAAGCGTTCCTTTAACAACTTAGCTAAGCAAAGATTTTTACTTTGCTTTGCTGTTTAAAAGAAGCAAATGAAAAATACCTATTCTGCAACATTTACTTTAAATACAGAACCTTTCACACCATTACTTTTAGGCTAAAAGAACATAACCTGAATAACCTAACTTACCGCCGAAATATTAATGCAGGGTTAGAATAGTCGGATCTCTTATACACCACGCACTGGCGAACCATTGTAAATAATAATAAATAGCACTAAATAGTTCTGTTTCGAAAATATACTAAGAATGAATTAAAAAGGCAATTTATCAAAAACACAGCTCACAAACACTGTAACGCTAGATAATGAATCCATATCAAAAAATTTGTGTCACTGGTAGTAAAAACGTCCATACAGCGTCGCCGTTGTGATTTCCCTAAAACATTTTAACTACTGAATAATTTTAAAAACACTCATATATTTAGTATAATATTTTTATTTAATGGGTACACATTACAAATGCATCTAATATAATTAATATAACCTTAGTTTTTAAACACAGGAAGTAGATCTAGGGCAGTTAGCAGAAATTTGTCATCATTGATTTTTGTTAAAAACGATTCCTGATCGGGACAAAATGTAAACAATTTTGTCTCTTTATACCTACATATATTATAACATGTCTGTCCTGTGGGGTTGATGTACAGTTGACGACATATAAATTCGTAGACTCCACCCATACATAACTCAATTACAACGAAATTGGGTAAAACGAGTTTCTCACCTTGCTTATACCTGGATACAACACCAGCTATATACATAGCTGTAAATTATTGTATGTACGATTTTTTACCTTAAGTAATAATGGTTATTTCTAAATATTTTTGTGTAAATTACAGCCGCGAAATAAGAAAATTATAAAATAATACCAGGAAAACTACAAAAGTATAAAGCCAAAAAGGGTAAATTTATTAACAAACAACAAACAAAATACCAATATTTAATTGCTGCGCCATTCTAACACTAATCGTAATCTTCTTGGCATTGACAAAATAATACTTCTGGTGTAATCCGGAGTTAGCCCTTCCCAAATTTCTTCTATTTTATCAAATAACTCTATTTCATTCTGTGGTTTCAAATTTAGTTTGTACATTTTTTTTACCATCAATCCCCAAACAATTTCAATTGGATTTAAGGACTTCTTGAGCACCAAGGCAGACATGTTACGTTGTTTTGTCTATATAAGTTTCCTATTTCTTGCAGTATGCACAGGGCAGTTATCCGGCTGAAATATAAAATTATTTCCTTCAAAAACTATTGCGACAGAAGGAAGAAAAACGTTTTCCAAAATCTGAAGATATATATTACTGTTTAGTGTTCCACCAATATTCCAGCATACACCTGCACCGTAAACACTTATCCATGCCCACACATTAACGGAGAAACGTCCACTGGGTGCTTTTTTTGAGTATACTTCTCATCATATCGGGAATTTGGTGGTCTATATACTCGAATCCTTCCATTATATGTAGACTGAAAAGTTTTCTTACCCGAAAAGATAACATTTTACAAAAAAAAAATCATTTTCTGGTAAATATTGGATAGCAAACCCAATCCTTTGTTCCCTATCACTATTTTTTAAAAACGGGTTGGATGCAGCTGCTCGATTTCTCAATTCGGAACATTGTCTTACTCGGCGTTGCGCAGTTCTAGATGAAGCAGGGAATCCTGTTATGTGCATAGCGGATACTGCAGTTTCAAATAAATTTTGCCTTAAATACTCCACCAATTACAGTCTTCTTCATTTGAGAATTTTCTATTATTTAAACCAGACCCTACAGACCTTTCAAGTGTTTGATGATTTTTTTACAATTCCTTGAACAGTACTTCTAGGTACTCTAAATTGATCAGCTATGTTTCCATAAAACCACCCTATTTCTACTAAACATATTATTCTTGCATTTTCAATAATACTTAAATGAGGCATTTTTAAATCAATTAAGATAATGACAATACTTTGACAGATATCATGATAACAATTAACACGTTACAAAGGTAATAAAGGTAAAAAAGTTGCATTTACAGGGTCACAGTTTAGCGCACGAAATTATCTGTCGTCAACTGTACCTGTACGACAAATTTAATAATAATAATAATAAAAAAGCCTTTCTTCATGACAAAAAACGTATTAAAAGTGTCAAGAGAAAAGGTGTTGTAACCCATTGGGAAATTAAACAATAATTGCTAAATATAACATCAGCGGGTGATCCTGTATGATATGTTTTCAAAATGTCTGTAATAAAAACACAATTAAGTTTAATAGAGGATGACTCTACACATACATCCTAGGGCTTTATCAAGAATATCTACCATGCACTATCAAATGAGTATTACTTAAATCAGTACATTACTTTTAATTACGATACTATTATGATCCAAAGTAACTCATCGTTTAGTAATCCGAATCGGATTTTTCCTATCAACGACCAATATGTATTAAAAATTTTCTCTAAAAATAATATCCATAAAACAAAATGTAAACTGTGATGCACCACATCCAAGCCATAATAATATACCGTTAAGATCCATAAATAAAATGACAATTTGCTAAATAATATCTTAGTCACAGTGACATTGAGTTACTCCTAACTACATGTAAAAAAACCCATATATGTCTACACTCATCTGCTTATGTAACAGGTAGTACCCATAATATAGTAGGTTGAAGAATAAAGGTCTGCCTACACTTATAATTATTCTAAAAATGTCCTTAAAGAATTATTACCACAAAGTGCCGTCCAACGGTACCACTATTTAATATACATACATGTACGTACTCCATTACATTCTAGGTTGAGTTGTGCTAAATACCATCAGACATTTAAAAAAAAAACTTTCGGTAGCGTGGGATTTTTTGCCCGTAAAGACTGAAATCGCTATACACTACTGGCAAACTCGAATTTTATGTTAGTATGAGAGAGTAATTGATATATTTAGATGCTCGCAAAAAAGGACAACAGATCAATAAGTGTTGCCGACGCGCGGCGTGAACAACGCATGGCGCGGTAAAAGAGAAGATAATTTATTTGTTTAAGTATTCACTTAAGTTATTTAGTAATACAGTGTCACCAGTAAAGTCCGCATCATATTTTTTTTTATTAATAGCTTTATTTAAAATTTGACTTTGGTATCAAGTTCTGCTTCGATCGAGATGAAAATTAAGCAAAAAAATAGTCACGTAATTCGCATTATCTGTGAAATTTTAATTTTTTCCAAAAAATAATTCAAAAGGGTTATTTCAGAAAATGTTGAAAAAAGTTATTAGAAAAGGTTTTTTTAAATGCAGTTTCTAGCCCACATGCACATGCATTTCAGCTGAATAAGATAATTTTGATTTTTTACCTATATTTTGTAAATTGCACCACTTTTGCAAAATAAGACTTAACGCAACCTACATAAAACTTCTTAGTTTTGACAATGCTTTATTTCAGATACATTTTCTTTAAAGTAGCGCCATATTAAATGTGTGTTTTTCTACAAAATCAAAATTGGGCTAATAAAATTTGGTCGCATGTGATGCAAAGTTAATTTGTTTTTGACCCTGTATAAGGTAACTTTATAAAATAAGTATTTTTGAAAACGTAGTTTGTGTCTGAAAGTAATACACCTTAATATTAAGACAAAAAAGAACACAGTGTCAGCAGTAAAGTGTTCATTAAGTGGAAAATAAATTTTAGTTTAACTTAACGTAAAGTTTATCTATTTTCAACGATTTAATTTAAAACCCCTTTATTTTATTTTAACTACGTTTTCAAAAATACTTATTTTATGAAGTTACCTTATACAGGGTCATAAACAAATGAACTTTGCATCACATGCGACCAAATTTTAATAGCCCAATTTTGATTTTGTATGTGTGTTTGTGTTGTATCTGAAATAAAGCATTGTCAAAACTAAGAAGTTTTATGTAGGCTGCGTTGAGTCTAATTTTGCAAAAGTGGTGCAATTTACAAAATATAGGTCAAAAATCAAAATTATCTTATCCAGCTGAAATTTTGCATGTGGGCTAGAAACTGTATTTAAAAAAACTTTTTCTTAAAACTTTTTTCAATATTTGCAGAAATAACCAGAATTTTGAATTATTTTTTGGAAAAAATCAAAATTTGACAGATAATGCGAATCACGTGACTACTATTTTTTGCTTAATTTTTATCTCGATCGAAGCAGAACTTGATGCCAAAGTCAAATTTCGAATAAAGCTATTAATAAAAAAAAAATCCCATATGATGCGGACTTTACGGGCGACACTGTATATGGAATTTCGTTGTACGTTGTACCGCGCATTTTCAAATTATTTTACGAAGGTGTTTTTCATTTTATGGCGTTAACTAATTAATTATTGGGTTTAAAAACGCCACAATTATTTGCAATGCTTTGTTTTTATAAGCTAATGCTGGTATGCACTTCTTAAATCTATCAAAAATATGTAGGATAGTTTTGCTTGCTGGGACAGGGACACCCAACTACTTCCTATGCACTCTCAGCCTTTACGTTACACAATATAATTTTAAGTTTTTGTTCTTGTGAATAAACCATTTTAAAATAACAGCAAAATTCCACCGTATCTATGCTTACCCGAAAAATTCAGCAAAGATAGAAAACGAAACATAAAAAATCGCGGTTGGTGCTTCGCTATCGGAACGCATTTGCTGCTATGGAGGGGGGACTCAGCGCCAATCCCATTTTGTATTAATTTATTTACATTAAAACCGCCGTGTAAATTTAGGCTTGCCAACACGGTAGAAAATCAACCATTGAAAATGGACAGACACATGTGGATTGCCTGGAAAGCGACAAGCTATAGTCAAAGTAATTCACATTCAAGTTCTTAAAAAAACTCATCACTTACACTTTAAATATGCTTTGAACGAAAACTGATATTTTTAAATTAAATTAAATTTCGATTTTTTCTTTGCAGAATACCAAATTTGGAATTACCGCTTCCAGAGACATCATCGGAAATGGTATCAAGACGTAAAATTTTATCAAGGTCACGTGACGATCTACACATGGATTCGACCTTTCAACCCCCGGAAGAAGAAGAAGATGTGTGGTATCAAAGAGATAAATTATATAAGGTAATTATTTCATATTATGCTGCATTGCAACTCTAAAATCTAAGAAAATCTATTTCTAGAACAGCAAAATTTTTTCTTTAAATTTAATGGGTGGGGGGGTCTTTGTTCTGCCTTGTTTCAGGTGGCACCTAATAACAATAACGCTATCAAATATGTATTATGCATTCGGAACAACCTTGTAGGTACAAATTTTTGGCCATCACGCATCTGCTGGTACTTACCGACAAGAAATTCATTTAAAAGAAAAATGAATCGACTATCAACTAATCCTAATTACTTATTATATTAACTGAGATACATCATACATCAATTTTTTATGAGCAATTCGACTTTGTGTAGTATTTAAATTGTTAATATGATCATTGATCATTGATCGGTGCGAGATACGCTTACAATATTATTGGTATTGGTGTTGACTGAGCTTTCTATAATGACCTTTGGCACCATTCGTCAAATTTTCATGTTCGTTTGTTTGAATATTTGATTATAATGATTAATACATGCGATTACTTAACTCGTCGCGTCTTCTCAATTAATAGTTTTAAACACATTTCAAACAAACTGTCTACTAAGGTCACAAATAATGCGCAATTAAATACAGATAAAATAAAAGCGAAATTTGGGAATTTGGTTCAATATACGAAAATCCTTACGAAAGAAAGTAAATTTAACGCTAACGCAACTTTCACTCAGCATCGTTTTTTTGCATTTGATAATTTAAATTTTTATAGGTTGCAATTAAATTTTTTTAATAACACTTTTGTTTTAAAACCCGTCATTTAAAGATGGCCAATTTACAGATTTTAACACATAACGCAAGGTTTTATTTATTGTTTTGATCGGAAAACACTTCACAATGTCTAAATTATCAAGTTTTTATATTATCTTACAGCTACCGTCATTAATTCGTTCTTTTATTGGCCGTAAAAACACATTTTACATATGTTAACTTTTTAGTTGCTTCAATCTAAAATCTGTTCAGGTCCATTTATACAGAGTGTCCGAAATAACGTTACGGCAAATGACACGACTGCATTGATTTTTTCTAATGATTGTTTCCTAATTCATAATTGAAATAAGAAGGTTAGTGTAAAGGAAAAAATCGAAACAAACCTAAACACATTTTTTATATTAATTGGCCAAAAAAGATCAATTTTATGATCTCCATAAGACATGCAAATCATACCTTTAGATAAGCAAGCAATAATCCCGAAAGTGGCAAATTAAGGGCCTTGCGCATCAAAAAAAACACACAGCAAAATTATCGTTTAACGAATGGGAAAATAGCCAGGTCCAGGCTTTAACATCTTGTTGGTGTGGCCTAGGCCTAGGTGTTTAAATCGATCATAATAGATTAAAATTACATGTCAGTAACTATTAGGGGAGATCCGGGCAGCCCCGCCCACTTAAGCAAATATATATATAAAAAAAATTTAAATAAAAAAACTAATATTTTTGGAAAGCTTACAATGGGCGGGGATATCCGCCATAGAGGATAACCCCACCCCGCCCACTATGTCAGTTAATGCAGCCCATATATTATTAATTTTTTTCAGAGGAATGTATGTGAATATAAATTAAAATCGATCATTAGCCTTATCTGATATTTATTTTAGAATGGGTTGACAACAAATTTACATACAAAAATCGCAAATATAGGACTTAAAACCACTTTGACCAGTACAGTCTTTGTGTGCCCATTTGTTACACAAACCAGATTTGAACCATGTTTCAGTTTTCCCAAATTCATGGCAGATAATGCAAAGTTTCTGTTTCCTGCAATCTTCCATGTCATTGGAACTTTCGTCGTTGTATATTACTTCGACTGATTTATCACCCGAACTAGGCTTTCTTTACAAAGTAGACTGTCTACAAAAATACAAACTAGTAATCAAAAGACTAGGATTAATTCCCCTTAGTTTCATATATAAATTATATTGTTTAATGATAATTTACTCTACTTACCGTTAATTTAAAGCTGACTAGACATAAAACGCACAACCTCAAAAAACTGTTGTCGGCCGAATAAACGTTTAAAATGTAGTTTTCAACCTGTTTCTTGTATTGAGCCACATATTGGTTAGTTATGCACCCGACCAATAGATGACACTACTAATACATCGCATCATTTCAGTAATATTGCGATGAGCGGTGTTACCCGCTGGGCGGGGCTACCCGGATCTCCCCTACTACTTCGTACTTAGGTACTGAAAATACGAAATACCTGGCATTTTACCCCTATTTGGGCATAATAAAATCATACAATGGTCTTTGCTCGTCACTGAGTAACTAAACTACACAAAAGCTAGAAATCTATAATCATTAAACATCCACAATCCACAATAGCAAAGAAACCAACAAAAAAATCATATGTGTGAAGTTAGCAACGTTCATCAGCACCGTTTATGCACCAGCGAAATTTTTTTTTGGTAGCGTTTGTAAACAAATTTCAGTTTTTTTAGTGGCGAAGATTGATATTTTACCGCTTGGATTTATCGTCTTTAGTAAACTACCCCATTCGGGTAGAATTTTTATCCTCGTCGCTAACAACATTAAAATTCGTTCACAAACGCTACTTTTCGAAGTTTTTATCCTGGAACTTTTTTCCTCCGGTTTTTTGGAAATTCGCATATAGCGGGCAATTTACCCCTTTGGGGTAGTTTACTAAAGACGATAAATCCACATGGTAGATTTTTACCTCAGAAAAATTACGTTGTTGCATAAACGTTGCTGATAACCACCGCTAACTTCACACACAACAAGAAATCCGTAGAAAAAACGTAAAACACAACAACAAAGATGGCGCTGAGCCATGAGGATCGTGATGACGATGACAATGTCGTTAAACAAGGAAAACCTATTAACAAGAGGGTTGGGCGCATACCCATACCTGTAAGACGGTAAGGCGTGTGACTGGCGAGCTATTTTTTCACCTATGAAACCTAACTTTTGTTGCGCACGAGATAAGCTGTACGGATCTAAAGGGTCTATGATGGAAACCATTAAATCTTGGACAATAACCTGGCAGATGCCTCCAAATGACTCAAAGTTCTTCATGCTGCACCTTGAGAAAACCAACACTAAACTCCCTTATACCTTGAGACCCACCCAGATGAAGAAGGTGAAGGAACATAAAAACCTAGGAATTATCATACACCAAAATTTTAAATGGGAAACGCACATAAATAGAAGTATTAGGAAAATCTCCAAAGCCTTTAAGGGTCTCCAAAAGACATTGAAGCGTTGAGAAAGGGTCCAACGTAGAGCTACCATATTAGCCATCGAATTAAAAAACTTACCATATTAAGAAATACTGCAAAGACTAAACCTTCCAAACCTTTATCTAAGAATGCTTCGAGGCGACCGGTCTTTACTCCTACAACCTAGAAATCTTCCAGCCATAAAAAAATCACAAGAAACTCCAGAGGAAAGATGCGTCAAGCTTCTGCGTAGGAACTTCATCTCGAATAGTGAAAAAAATGAAACCGACTCAGTGAAGAGACAGTCAATGCAACCTCCATTAATCAATTTAAGAACAGACTAGACAGAGACATTATTCAAGGGAACAATTCATTCGTCCATTACACGCTGTGATATTATTTGAGATAAACACTTTAAATTGTAAACGCACATAAATAGAAGTGTTAAGAAAATGTCTAAAGCCTTTAAGGTTCTCTAAAGTAGTCTAAAGGACATTGAAGCGTTAAAAGGGTTCAACTTAGAGCCACCAAATTAGCCATCTAACTAAAAAACTTGCCATATTAAGAATGACTGCAAAGACTAAACCTTCCAAACCTTTATCTAAGATGCTTCGAGGCGACCGGTCTTTACTCCTACAACCTAGAAATCTTCCAGCCATCAAAAAATCACAAGAAACTCCAGAGGAAAGATGTGTCAAAAGCTTCTGCGTAGGAACGTCATCTCGAATAGTGGAAAAAATGAAACCGACTCAGTGAAGAGACAGTCAATGCAACCTCCATAAATCAATTTAAGAACAGACTAGACAGAGACATTATTCAAGGGAACAATTCATTCGTCCATTACACGCTGTGATATTATTTGAGATAAACACTTTAAATTGTAAACGCACATAAATAGAAGTGTTAAGAAAATGTCTAAAGCCTTTAAGGTTCTTTAAAGTAGTCTAAAGGACATTGAAGCGTTAAAAGGGTCCAACTTAGAGCCACCAAATTAGCCATCTAACTAAAAAACTTGCCATATTAAGAATGACTGCAAAGACTAAACCTTCCAAACCTTTATCTAAGATGCTTCGAGGCGACCGGTCTTTACTCCTACAACCTAGAAATCTTCCAGCCAACAAAAAATCACAAGATACTCCAGAGGAAAGATGTGTCAAAAGCTTCTGCGTAGGAACGTCATCTCGAATAGTGGAAAAAATGAAACCGACTCAGTGAAGAGACAGTCAATGCAACCTCCATTAATCAATTTAAGAACAGACTAGACAGAGACATTATTCAAGGGAACAATTCATTCGTCCATTACACGCTGTGATATTATTTGAGATAAACACGTGAGACAACAGGCCAGGGGATAAAAATATTATAATAGGGCATTGATATTAGTGTTAAAATAGCCAAATAGAAGAAAAAAATTATATAGTGTTGCCACTTTGGAATTAAACTTGTCAAGGGATGTACTTTAAAAATCAAAAAAGTTCCCAAGCCCTAAGGGTGAGCTTCATCCCTTAAACCCACCCCTAACGTGCAATTTGTCAGTTTTTTCTTTAAGTGGTTTCTCCTTAAGACCTAATCCACTAAGTAAAAATAAATCATACGTTCCGTGTTAGTCAGGTCATGTCAAATCGTATTAAAGAATGAAGAATGTTAAAACGCTCTGCGCCTGATATTCTTTTTAACAAAAACACGGTATTAGTTGAAACGCAAAGTAAATTTTTAACTAACCTTAACAATAAGGAACGACTTATTTTATTGCTGAACATCTGGACAACCAAAATGTTGGCAAATGTATTGCAGTAGATGATGCTGATGTCGAAATTGTTACCACTGCTATAAAAAAATCACAGGAAAACGAACAAGTCGTAGTGGTTGGTCAAGACGTCGACCTACTTGTTTTAATAATTGCCCTTACCCCAGAGGACACAGATATCATATTCCAAAAGGAGGCTCAAGGTAATGTTAAAAAAAGGCTGTATAGTTCGAAGAACTTACAGTCATCTAATATTGTCCGCAATTGTAAAGAATCTATCTTACTCATTCATGCAATTAGTGGCTGCGATACCAGGTCAGGATTCTTTGGAAAGGGCAAACAACAATTTGTACAACTATTTAATCAGAAGAAAGACCTCGATAGTGTAAATCAGATTTTCAACAACGCTGAGTCAACTCCAGACCAAATTAAGCAAGCTGGGGAAAGATTTATAATGGAGCTTTATAAGGCTAAATTATTAGAGGGCAGTCTAAGTGAGCAAAGATTTGCTTATTTTAATAAATTTGTTGCCCAAGCGGGCAAAGCCGTGTTTCTTTCGAAATTACCTCCAACGTCGGCAGCACTACAACAGCATTCCCGTCGTAGTTACCTTCAAGTGCAAATATGGCATGGACAACATTTGCAGCCTGAGTTATGGGGGTGGAAAAAAAACTATAATGCACTGTCACCTATCTATACCACTAAGCCACCCGCCCCAGCTTCTATTTTAAAATTAATTACCTGCAGTTGCAAACAAGGTTGTGGAAATAGATGCAGCTGTACTAAGGCAGGCTTACGTTGCACAACGATGTGCACAAATTGCCGTGGCCAGAGCTGTATCAATAGAGATTTTACAGATGATGTGGATACTACAGAAGACGTATGATTTATTTTTACTTAGTGGATTAGGTCTTAAGGAGAAACCACCTAAAAAAAAACGCGCGCCGACCTCAATGGTGGTGTGGAAACGAGTGCTCTTGTATTAGTCGTAAAACTTTTTTTGAAATCCCTTCTCCACTGTAATTCAACCTTCATGAAATCACATAGTTTCGAAATCAAAAGTAAAATACGTGATTATACCGTGTTCGTTGGTCCATGTTAAAGAACCCCTAAATTTAATAACTGATTTCTCGAAAACCTCTGGTCTAAACAATTTAGGTTATAGAACCTTTTTTATGCAGAATTTTACGGGGAACATGTTTAGTGAGTAAATTTTTTGTGTGCGATGAACGGTATTCGAGAAAAACGGAAAAAACTGACAAATTGCACGTTAGGGGTGGGTTTAAGGGATGAAGCTCGCCCTAAGGGCTTGGGAACTTTTTTGATTTTTAAAGTACATCCCTTGACAAGTTAAATTCCAAAGTGGCAACACAATATAATTTTTTTCTCCTATTTTTCCTAATATCAATGGCCTATAAGGATGTTTTTACCAGCCTTAACAATTAAATTTTTATGTTCCGCAATTAAACTTTTTAACTGCTGTTAACGAAAGAATTAGCACTTGTGACGGTCAATTCCTGACTACAGTCAAAGTAACCATTCAATTTGTCTTTTTTTATTGATCATAATAAAAGTATATTTTATTTTTACGCGAAGCTAATTTTTGATTGGACCGTTTTTGAAGTATTTTATTAAACCCAATCAAAAAACTTGTTCAGGTACGTTTATACAATACAGGGTGTAAATAAATCTATGGAATATTGAACTGGTGCTGTAGCGACTATAATTCTTTGTGTTTGTCGTTTACCTACGCTTTAACAAAATGTAATTGAAATATACTTTGACAATACCTTTTACATTATCGCATAAATACAGCTCTGAATGATTCAATTCAAAGCATGAAAAATAGGTTTATATGAAATATTATTTCGTTATTATAAAGAAAGCTAGATCAAAGTGGAAATTTTTCAGTTTTTAAAATTTTTAATTTTTTATTGAGAAAATAATTAAGCAAAAGCTACCTAATAAAAGCTCCAATCCAACGATCTGCGTCATAACAAATTGAGTCGTAGTGATTCGCACTGAAGGTCGACTCGCCGGCATCTACCTGTCCATTTAAGTTATCATCGCGGATCATGGAATGACGTACTAGTATCTGGTCTCAACACTCTGCTTTCGCGGCGTCGCGTCGCCCGACTTTATAATTGTTTCTAGGAAAGGTTTGTGATACTCTAGGAAGATTTTTAATATTAAAATGTATTATCAATAGGTTCTAATGTTTTCAATACTGAATACGTTAAATTCGATTATAGTGAAGAAGCAGATTACTATATTATTGTATTGCGAGAAATTTGTAGTGTAACACAAGCAGGAATGCTACAGATAGGTTTTGCAAGGAAAACCCGCAATAATAGTGATGCTATTTTTGTATCCGACACACCCTGTAAGATACCCTTAGATAGGAGCACTAAAACCTTTTTTTAATGGCACCAGTAACAATATTTATTTAAATCTGATGTAACATTAAAATTCCAACCTAACTGGCTGTTTTTGCGAGGTGGGTGTTTGGATAAAACCAGTCTTACCAAAAATATTTCCTTCGAACTAAAGAATAAACATGGCTTGCTGTCCAGTTTATAGGCAGTAATTCTATTTTCGCTTTAATATATTGCTTGTTTAGGATTGATATCAGAGAAATATTCGCTATTTTGTGTAGTTTTACGCATCCAACTTGTTTTATTTGGGTATACCATAAAACCTTGTAAAAATACAAATGCATACAGAGAGATAGAAAAGACGGAGACGTACATCTATAAATTGAAGCTTATCCAGGCGGGTCGTCTAAAACTATATAAATTGTTGTGATTGAAATTTTTATTATTTTTTTTTCATTTTTGTTGCTATGTTGGGCTGTACAAAGGTTTTTACCAATAACTAACCAACCAAGCAACTTTTTCTTTTTGTTTAAACCTTTAGGTACTTGTTTAATTAACTTTACATATCTGTAGATCACAAGCTAAGGTTGAATGCATTAAAGTCATCCTTGATGCTTTTTAGGAATAAGAACAAAATTGGCTTTTTGAATGATAATATCAATATAGTTATTGATGGTGTTAGGCTCCCCGTAGTTAAAACAGCTAAAAATCTGGCTATAATCCTGGATACTGAACTAAGGTTTAGGGAGTATGTCAAGAAACTAATTCAAAAGTCATATATGTCTTTAAGAGTATTATACAACAACCGTCATGTCCTAAATTTTAAATTGCGTAAAATGCTCTGTGAGAGTCTCGTTTTATCCAGCTTTAACTACTGTGATTTCATTTATAGACCGTGCCTTGATGTAGCAGATAGGAATAGGATACAAAGATTACAGAGTAAATGATCACGCCTTATTTTTGGACTTCGATAATTTGATCATATTTCTCATACGTTTAAAAATCTCAAGTGGCTAGTAATGAACAACCGGGAATTTTTTGGTTAAAACTTTAAATAATCCGGCTCTCCCTCTTTCTTTAAAAAGTAGGTTTGTATTTCGTGAAAATATACATTCCCGTGACATGAGATTTCCTAATAGGTTGACGGTGCCTTAGCATCAGAGTGCCATGTTTCAGAGATCATTTGCCTACAACTCTGTTAAATTGTACAACTCCTTACCTAATGAAATGGTTTTCCTTGGCAGTAACAAATTTAAATTGCAATATAAAAAATATCTACTCAGTTTTCAAAATGAACAACTTCGTTAATTATTTTGGTTAAATTATTATTTTTATCAATGTTTTGCAGGTCATTCTTCGAATCGTGTATTTGTCGTCTTCTCCATCGGGTTAGAATGTAGTGTATTTTTCTTTTTTCTAGAATGTTAACTATTTGAACCAACTTTTTTTATTTCTCCCTTCTACGATATTTATATAATATCTATACAATTATAATTCTTTATATATATTTTTTATTATTATTTTAGCAAGCAGTGTGGGGTTGAGTAGAGTAGCCTTTGTGGCTAAACTGCGCCCTGTTTTTGCTTGTCTGTCTGTTATTATTAGTCTTCGTAATTGTTTTCTTTGTTTATCATAATAAAATACTTTTATTATTGATATTATTATTATTATTATTATTATTATTATTATTATTATTTAGTGACAGTCGCGGTTGCAACTATTTTGGTAGGTGTTATTAAATATCCACATAACTTCATTTAATTTTTAAAACAACATATTGTTAATATTGTATTAGATTAATAAACTAACTTTCAATCAGGAAGATAGAGATTATATCTCGCACATTTGAATTTGATGGGGAGCCATTAAACCAAACATTCGACATAAAACCAGTTAAATAAATTTAATCAAACATTAAACTGTCATAGGGCGTTAATGTTAATACTATTTTGCATGTGTATGTGTTATGTAACTTATGGACATTTGTTACCTGCATAAGTAGTGTATTTAAATAGCTTGATTTAATAACTATAGGTACAGTGGATATTCAGTTTATATGTCATCGTCTACATCTACAACAATTTTACTGTATTTAATAACTATTTACATTCTTTACTTTTACTGTTAAAACATTTTAAATTAAATTGAAATTTGATTTTTGCTGAGTTCCCTTTTAGATGTCAACTGTAATTTTAAGGTGACTGATAAAACTAAATTTTCGCCACCTACATACCAACTTTCATGGCAATCGCTTAAGTATAGGTATTATCAATAAAAATACATGCTACATTGTTTCAAATTCAAATCGAAGAAGTAGTCAATCGTCCAATATAGAAAAGTCTTCTCACTTCCTGCCGATCAAAGATATAAGTACCGGTTCCGGTCAACTAGTGACAATGTGATGTGCTGGTAATACTAAGTTATGGGCAGCAACTCAGTTGAAAATTTCTCTTCTTTATATACAATGAAGTAATAGACAGACACACTTTGCAGTTACGTGAAGAAATAATTAGACAATGGACATCCATATATATCCACCTGCAAAAGTAATTTGTATACAGAAAAAGACGACAGTGGAAAAACATTATACCTACGATCGATAACATTCATTGGGTTCAAGTAATATTTTTTCAACGATTGCAACAAAGTACTTAGTTTTAGCAAAAGTTTATTGTATTTTAATATCTATTCGGCGAAGCTTTTCGATTTGTGCCGCGTGGACGTCAATCTATAGACATAATATTCTTTGCTATCTAATTTTGTATAGGCGATAAAGTTTATTTGCTGTGCTAATAATTTAATTACTTTGCCGTACACTCTTGAATCCGTTTTATTATTTAAAATTAAGATTATGCTTCTTGTTATTCTTGGAGCAGCTCACATGACATTTCCACCTTTGTGTTTCACAAATTCTATATTTAAACCCAACAAGATATATTTAAGAGGTTCACGTTTAATATGTGCACACGCCTATAAAAAGAAATAGGCTGTATAAATGGCACACTATAATATATCTGTACTAACGGGGGTTTTAGTTTTTATAGGTTACCATCACAGGCCTATAAAAAAAGTAGAATGCTTCATAGGTTGTATAAATGGCACACCTTAATAACTCTGTACTAATTAGGTTTTAGTTTTTATAGGTTGCCATCACAGGCCTATAAAAAAATTAGAATGCTTCATAGGTTGTATAAATGGCACACTTTAATAACTCTATAAACGGGGTTTTAGTTTTTATAGGTTACCATCACCGGCCTACAAAAAAATTAGAATGCTTCATAGGTTGTATAAATGGCACACTTCAATAACTCTATAAACGGGCTTTTAGTTTTTATAGGTTACCATCACCGGCCTATAAAAAAATTAGAATGCTTCATAGGTTGTATAAATGGTACACTTTAATAACTCTGTACTAAAGGGATTTTAGTTTTTATAGGTTACCATCACAGGCCTTTAAAAAAATTAGAATGCTTTATAGGTTGTATAAATGGCACACTTCAATAACTCTATAAAGGGGGTTTTAGTTTTTATAAGTTACCATCACCGGCTTATAAACAAATTAGAATGCTTCATAGGTTGTATAAATGGCACACTTTAATAACTCTATAAACGGGGTTTTAGTTTTTATAGGTTACCATCACAGGCCTATAAAAAAATTAGAATGCTTCATAGGTTGTGTAAATGGCACAATTCAATAACTCAAAAACGGGGTTTTAGTTTTTATAGGTTACCATCACCGGCCTATAAAAAATTAGAATGCTTCATAGGTTGTGTAAATGGCACAATTCAATAACTCAAAAACGGGGTTTTAGTTTTTATAGGTTACCATCACCGGCCTATAAAAAAATTAGAATGCTTCATAGGCTGTATAAATGGCACACTATAATATATCTGTACTAACGGGGTTTCAGTTTTTATAGGGTGCCATCACAGACTTATAAAAAAAGTGAGGCTGTTTAAATGGCACACTTTAATAACTCTTTAAGCGGGGTTTTAGTTTTTATAGGTTGGCATCCACTAATTTGAGTTGGTAGCATCATTCTAACTGACAATAATACAAAGTTATGTTATTTGGGTTTGTTGAAAGGTAAAAAAAATAAGTAATAATATATGGACATCAACACTTTATCATAAATAATTTTTAAACGATTATAAAAATTTCCTTATGATATTTATAATATTATCTTAATAAAACAACGCACCTATCATTACCTGTTGAAGGATTTATCCATCCTCTGCGGCATTTTTCTCACTATAGCACAATTATGCAGTAAACACAATGGCATTGTTAATACCTATTGTTTTGAAAATTTATATATCACAAAAATAAACTAACACCACAATAAACACTCGAACAAGTTAATAACAATAGATTTGATTGGCTCGCTGTGATTCGGCAAGACTCGTGTTTTTGATTGGCGTTAATATCATTTCAATGGTTGCCAACTTTTTTCTAGGGAAAAAAATTATTTTCAGACCAGACAGGCCTGAGCATCAATACTAAATACAATCAATACCTACTAAACAAATTCAAAATTATCCCAAGGCCAGAACAAGTAAATCAACACTGTCAGTAATGAATTTTCTTACAGGTAAAATTCTCAGTAACATCTTTAAACGGCATATAGATTAATTACTTTTGAAAAACCTTGTGTAGCGGGAACATACATACATACACACATAAATATAAGAGATTACAAGCTGCAATGCCCGCCATGTTGTTTTTTGCCGTGGATTTTGTTATCACGATCAAAGGCCGTTCGCCGAAGGAGCAAACAGAAAACTCACCTTTTGAACCCGGTCTTGTGGTCTGCCATAACAATGACTCGTGCTGTTGATATACATCTAATTGTATCATAGTACTGTCCTCTTGCCACCAGGTTATAGTCTCTTCTGTGTGAATAGCGCCATTTTAGACACTTAGGGTGCTTAGATACTGAAAATGGATAAAGGAAATGAATAAATTTTCATTTCAATTGATGATAGTAATTTCAATTAAAAGATTATATATATAGATAATTTTAATTAAAAGAAGCGTATAAGGATCCAGAGTTACTTTTGTAGTAGCGAGATTGTACATTGGACAAGATATTGTTAATGTTCAGGCTTTTGGTGCATTTTTCATGACTTTTGAAGCACGCTGTATAAAACACACATTAATACAGAACTATTCTAGCTTCTGCTTTCACGATTTCGTTGCACAATGCAGAAAGTAAGGATGCTACTTCGCTATAGATATGATGATAGATTTTTCCTTGAGCTCTAATAAGCACACGATTTTCTATAGTGAATGCAGGTACCACAAGAATAAGTAAATAACCAGGTACCTATTTAGTAGGCAGTCCTTTTACTATCATCTAAACATCTGTTAATTAAACTATTATTAATACAGTGTTATTTTTTTTAACTTACAACGCCTAAATTTCTACACTAAAGACGATATCTTTTAAATAAACCTACTTTTCCGACAATCTTTGATATGATACTTTCAAAATAATTTAAAAATTTAATTTTGAATCCATAATTATCCCTAAATATTTAAAATTGTTTACTAACTCCAATGTTTCACCATCGATTACAAAATTGTTTAAATTTTTACCCATAACCATACATTTAGTTTTTGAAATATTTAATTTCAATTTATTTACGTTTAGCCAATTTAATAATATATTTATCTCAGAATTTAGAGTATTTGGACCATCAAAAATATTTAAAACATTAATGTAAATTAAGGTGTCATCAGCAAACATTTCTAACTTAAACATTTTTAAAACTAAAGGCATATCGTTCATGTATAAAATAAATAATATTGGACCTAGTATATTTCCTTGAGGAACTCCTATATTATTTATTTTTTATTTGAATATGTTTTTGATATCTTTGTGTTTTATGACTTGTTACTTAAATAATTTTTAAACCATTTATAAACGTTTTCGCGAATACCATACTGATACAATCTACTTAATAATCTAGCCCTGTCAATTGTTTCGAATGCCCGCTTGAAATCCAAAAATACAGCTATAAAATTTTCCCCTAGATCAATGGTTCTCTTCCATGTCTCAATCACACATTGAATGGCTGTCTCTCTAGAGTACCCTTTTCGAAAACCAGCTTGAATGGAAATTTAAATTTTGTTGATATCAATAAATTCCAATAACTGTACATATACGAGTTCTAATAATTTCTCAACATCCCATAAAACATTTACTGGCCTCATCTCATCCCATCTTTTAGTGTTTTTTACTTTTGGCACTGGTGTAATGTAAGAACATTTTAATTCATCAGGCATATTTTCATATTTTTAACAAGAATTTCTAAAATTTAATAATGGGTAGCCAATGCTGCTAAATGTTTCTTTTAACACCTTTGTATTCAAAAATTTTCACATACATTTTTTATTTCAACTAAGATCCAATTATGATCACTAATTTTAGGGTTACTTTCATCTCCGACATTAAAAGAAAATTCATTTATTATTACCATATCTATAACAGTTTTTCATTTCTCGGCAACTCATGTATATTCTGATTAATTGCTTCATTCTATATAAACCAATATTTTTTTAAATTTCCTTACATAGCAATCATCATTAATAAAATTTAGGTTAAAATCACCCATATGTATACTTATATTATTTTGATTCCATTTCACATTTTTTCCAAAAAAATCTAGAGATTTTGCAGTATTTCCACTTGGTGATCTACAATAGAAACAAATATCGTAAACTTGTTTTGTCATTTTTACCAGTAGGTACTCGTAATCCACAAATATTTCGTTAAAATAAGATACCGATATTTTGTCATAAATCCATACTAAAAGCCCTTCAGTGTGTTTTGAGTTTGATGTACATTTGAACAAATTATAATTCTTTTTCCTCATTTCACTGTTGCTTATAATAATATCTTTCTTAACATGTGTTTCCGATAAACATAAAATAATTGGTTTCTATTTTGTGATAAAATTTTTAACCTCATCTGTTAAGCTAAAATAACCTTGTACATGCAAATTGTAAATTTTTTTTCCATAAAGATCCTGATCTTTGACGTTGCTTTTCAGTATCTGTTTTTCTGATTGCTAATCTTTTTGTTTATAATAAATTTTTGAATTTGTTGAATGTATGTTTTACAATTTAAATCGAATGGGCAATGATTTATAAAATACCCCAAAATAAATTTTTCATTTACTTCATTGCAATTTGGACAAATTACCATTTTACTTGTAGTATTGCACACTGTTGCGTTGTGACCTTTGTTTTTGTTTTGTTTTGTTTTGTTATTATGCAAACTTTATCTTTCGTACAATTTTTAGCTGAATGATTGTACCCTGTACACTTAAAGCATTTTAATAAATCTACGTGCTCAAATACTGGACATATTGAAAAGTAAACAAAAAGAATACCTTGTTCCATTAATCGCATAAAAATTAATAGGATTAACTTCTAAAATTGCCATATATTTTGTCTTCATTTCTTTAATGACAATAATTTTAATTTGGGGATTTAAAAAAAAATTGTTATTATGTTTTTCTTTATGTAAATCGTATAATTTAAGTATTAGTTACTTGTACTTAAACCTAATGTGGTGTTTCTGGTTACATAGGTATTAATATTGACGGAAAACGTATATTTTGTGAACGAATCAACATTTTAGTGTTTTTATAGCGATTCGTTGGAATTGCACTTTAAATCTGCAGTGTTGCATTCCCTAGTTGTATAACGTAAAAACAATTAATTTATTATAAGAAAAGGTAAGGTTGAATTTAATCGAATTACATTTGAAACGAATAGCGAATCAATTTTTTTCCCCATTGCGACTGTGCTTTGTGGTATTTTGAAAGCCGCCGACAGAAAATAACTTTTATAAGTAATTTTTCCTGCATGAAGCAGGTAAAATTCTATTAATGTAGTTCTTTAATGCGGAACATTAAAAATTATAGTGTGCGTATCGGCTGTTTAAGCTCAAGATTGTCAGAAATTTTCATTTTTGAAAGTTTTGTCTCATTTTAATTTAACGGCATAACGTAAAGTATAACGGCCCTCAAATTAAAAAAAAATCAATTATCATTGTCACGAAAATCAATTGAAATGACATCCGTACCGTCGCAAATTTCAAATTTCTGCTTGAGGCCCGTAGTTTCAAAAACCAGGCGAATTAGGTAAATCCCTCTGTACCAGGTGAGTCAACGATTGCGCGGAGAAGGAATACCTAATAACAAGACGGTCGTACGCATGCGCATCGCTGTTTGTCGTCGAAAAATGTGACCGCATGGGCCGTGAGTACAAACGTATTGTAAATAAATAATAATTTGTTTACAACTAATATAGAAGCGAAGACGAGGGTACAAGATATTATTATATACAGGATTTTAGCCAGCTTGCTTAAGAATAACATAAGAAATCAAAACTTTATGGGAAATATATTAGGCGGTTCGTGCTTGACCAGCAAATTGGTTTTTATGAGATAATGTGTAAAGTGAAGGTTTTAACACAAATATTAAATGATCCACAATATTATTGCTCGTTGCAAAAATAGAAAATTTGCTGAGTTGTTTAAATTTTTTTTTTTTAATGATCGAGCACAAGCACTATAGGAAAAATCCTTTAAGGCGCTCTGGGAGCGGTGCATGTGCGAAGAAAGCGATTCACGTTTTTCTTGAATCGTTGGAGGTTATATTCGGTTGGAAACACGGTCTCAGAAAGGCCGTTCCACAAAGATGACGTCCTCCAAATGAAAGAGTTCTGAAACAATGATGTTCGGGGTGTACTAAGTTGAACCACATAGGAATGAGCGGCAGTGGTTCGTCGTGTGTTTCTGCTATGTATTGCTCTAGGTGGAATCGAGCGGGCAATATCTGTCGAACACTTGCCATGGAAATATCTGTAGAAGAGAGTCAAATCACCAACCTGTCTTCGATGTTCTAAGCTGTCGAGGTTCTTAGTCAGCTCGTAGTCGCCGATTAGACGAACGGCTCTCCTTTGGATGGAATCCAACAACCGAAGGGTATGCTTCGGTGCAGAACTCCAGATATGAGAGCAGTATTCCAGTGATGGTCGAATCTGGGCTTTATAGAGTGTCAAAAGTTGTTGAGGTGTATACAACTTTTTGGTACGGAAAAGTACACCGAGCTTCTGAGAAGCTGCCTTTGGCGATTGCCACAACGTGATTATGCCAATACATATTTCCTCCCAGGTTGACACCCAGCAAATTAATAGACGAAGTCAGTGGAATTGCGTGTCCTGCCATAACGATATCGGGTTCTGCAATGTTAACCTTCTTAGAGAAAACAGCTGCCTGGGTTTTTTGAGCGTTAAATTCGACTTGGTTACTGTCACCCCAAGACAAAATTTCTTCCAGGTCTTTATTGAGGCGTGATACCTCATGTTGTCTGCGAAGATGTGCGTCAGCAGCCGATGTTTGAGATTTCAAAGTAAAAGATGAGATAAGTGTGCTGTCGTCAGCAAAGCTATATATTGGATTTTCTGTTTTCGCTAGAAGGTCGTTAATGTACAGTAAGAAGAGAGTGGGGGATAATATGGACCCTTGAGGAACACCAGCATTGATGGTGAATGTGTCTGAGAGAAACCCGTCAATCGCCACTTGCAGAGAACGGTCCTTGAAGAAGCTAGACAACCATGGAAATAAATTAAGAAATAAAAAATAATACAGTAGGAAAAATACCGAAATATATCGTTTTTCTTCTCTCAGATTTGCTAGAAGAGTGTTTTATTGGTAGTAATCAGTTCCAGTGATCCACACAGTCTTGCTGAATAATGAACTACTTTTAATACAGCAATTTTGTTAAGAAATAAATTGCATCTTCTCAATGCGACCCATTTTCTTCCCTGTAAAGTGCTTTTTCTACAATTAAGAAAGCAGAAAAGTGTCCCCGAAAACAGATTGTATCCATTAGAACCTATAATCCACAGACGTTATTAGGTTTAACGTATTTTTTGCGCAGGTCACATAGTTGTTCGAAGTCTTCTAGCTGTTCTTTCTGAATTTGAATTTTATTGATCGTACCAATACCTATTTCAATTAATTTATTTTTACTTTGTATTTATCTTTTTTAACTTGCAAGTCAGAAAAAGCAATAGAAGATTCTTATTTCGCACAACCCTTAATTAGTATTGGACTTTATAATCTATGTACGAATTTTATCATGTCACTAAACCATGTGGCATAATAGATAATCATATGCAATGTTAAACGATAAGAACAATATTACATTAGAAGATACTTAAATTTTTGGGACCTACAGTACGGATTCTTAGTGGTAAGTATATGCTTTATTAACCGTAGCAAGCAAATATTATTATGATTAATGTCAAGTTTCATTACAACTGCCAGTGGGAACTAATACATTATATAAACAGATTACACCCCCAATAGAATAGCAATAACTCTTATTTTCTATTGGCTAAATTACCGTGATATTATCACTACACAACGGTCTAGCAATTTTCGTTGTCTTACAGTAGGGAAGCACGTTGCTGTCAGATACAGTATTAAACAGTTGTATAAAGAGTATGTGAATTATTATAAGGAATAGAAGGTTTTTTCTCAATGTACGTCTGGGTTGACACCAGGGTTCACGTCCATTTTGGATCCAATACAGAATATTGGAAATATATTCATCTATCCTTTAAATTAAAAATACCACATTTGAAATAATTGTTGTGATTTTATTGGGCAACCCTCTATCACTTTGTTCACCTAGACCGCGACATTTAATTCTTTTAACACTTTATTTAATGTAAAACAGGATGTAATTTTTTTCGAATTGATGTATTTTCGTAAAAGCATTTAGACACGAGTACCAAGGTCGCTGGTTCCTTTACTATACATATAATGCACAACTTTAGTTGGACAAAAGTCTGTATTCAAGACCTTGATACCAAGATTCATTTTTGCAAAATACGCCGCTTTGTAAAGAGAACCTCTGAGATCATTGATTTTAAATTTGAATAATGATTGCTCTTCTGTCATCAAGTGATTTCGCACAACCGAAATACTATACACAAATCGCATTATCATTAGATCATTCAATTCTATGGTCCCTCTTACACATCATATTATATAATGAATGATCTATAAATAGTTGATTTGGTCTCTGGATAGATACAGTGTGTAACAGTAAAGTCCGCATCATATGGTATTTTTTTTTATCAATAGCTTTATTCAGAATTTTACTTTCAGATCAAGTTCTGCTTCGATCCAGATGGAAATTAAGCAAAAAAAATAGTAGTCACGTGATTCGCATTATCTGTCAAATTTTAATTTTTTCCAAAAAATAATTCAAAAGTGGGGTTATTTCTGAAAATATCGAAAAAAGTTATTGGAAAAAGTTTTTTTAAATGCAGTTTCTAGCCAACATGCAAAATTTCAGCTGCATAAGATAATTTTGATTTTTTACCCATATTTTGTAAATTGCACCACTTTTGGAAAATAAGACTCAACGCAACCTACATAAAAGTTCTTAGTTTTGACAATGCTTTATTTCAGATAAATTTTCTTTAAAGTAGCGCCGTATTAAATGTGCGTTTTTCTACAAAATCTAAATTGGACTATTAAAAGTTGGTCGCATGTGATGCAAAATTTATTTGTTTTTGACCCTGTATAAGGTAACTTCATAAAATAAGTATTTTTGAAAACCTAGTTTGTGTCTGAGTGTCTGAAAGTAATACACCCTAATATTAAGATAAAAAAGAACACAGTGTCATCAGTAAAGTGTTCATTAAGTGGAAAATAAATTTTAGTTTAACTTAACGTAAAGTTTTTCTATTTTCATTCATTTCATTTCATCATTTAATTTAAAACCCCTTTATTAAAATTTCTTATTAAGCTATGTCATAAAAAAAGTAAAAATAGTCTTTTAAGTGCATTTAAGTGCAGTTTTCAAAAAATTAATTACAATGACCAAAAACACGTTTACAACGACAAAATATGGGTAAAAAATCAAAATTATCTTATGCAGCTGAAATTTTGCAAAAACTTTTTCTAATAACTTTTTTCGATATTTTTAAAAATAACTCCATTTTTGAATTATTTTTTGGTAAAAATTAAAATTTGACAGACAATGCGAATCACGTGACTACTATTTTTTTGCTTAATTTTCATCTCAATCGAAGCAGTTCTTGATGCCAAAGTCAAATTTCGAATAAAGCTATTAATAAAAAAAAATCCCATAGGATGCGGACTTTACTGGTCACACTGTATTAGAATTTTTAGTATTTAGGGGAGAATGGCCCAAAATGAACCCCCTAACGGGAAAATTCCTCGTAAACCGAGTGTATGATTTAGGGAGATCCATAATCATAGTTATGGGAGTCCCCAATTCTTATGCTTTCAGATTTGGATGCGCAGAGTGTTTAATAAAAAACCTAATATTGTTATTTATATAATTATGAACTTGGTCAAAAGGATCATTTTATCCTACCTGGTTGGGCAAAATGATCCCTTAAGGTAGGGTAAAATGATCCCCCAATTTAATTTAAGAAAAAATGCAAAATTGTTGATTATAAGTCAATATTTACAAAAACAGATAGGCCGTACTTTATTATTGAAGAGAAAAGAGTAAGAAAATACAAACATTCTTATCATAAAACTAAAAATAAGAAAACTTACTAGACCAAAAAATTCGGGTAAAAAAAATCCCGGAATCGTTTTACTCTACTTCATGAGGGATCATTTTGCCCGAATGTGCTAAATTTACTAACCGCCATGTTTATCACTTAGTCGTTAAGTTTAAAAACTTTACAAATATCTGAAAATATAGCTAAAGTAATAAGCTTCTAAGAAATATACTACATTTTAACATTCCTGTTATCTGTCAAAAGCTGTTACAAAAGTCTGTAGGTACGTACCTTAGATCAGAATAAGCAAAAATCACTTTTTTATTGATAGCGCACCAACCGCTAACAAGTTTTGATTCAACTGACAAGCACAACTCGTCGGAAGACAAGGAAGGTATAGTGGCTTATGAAAACCATAGATGGCACCATCCGTATTAACGATAATAGGGGGGATCGTTTTGCCCGCTGGGATCATTTTAGGCCATTCTCCCCTACTAATTGTTGGTTTTTCGTTATCCCATGATATTTATAGCTTAAAATAAAAATGCAATTTCTGTCAAGTAAAATAAAAATATCGTATTTTAGCATACAAAGTGGTTATATATGAAATTAAATTTATCTGGTTAGAAACGACTTATTAAAAGCCTGGGAGTAATATGATATGATACTTATTCCTTCTTTTGTATGGAAGGTCGCTTCATACGGCTAATTTTATTGTATATAGGATTTATGTTCCCTACGGAAGAAAAAATCATCAGCCATGACGTACGCAATAAAATTTGAAACTGGATACTTGATGAAAAAATGCGTTAAAAGACAAAAATAACGCGTGGGACTTTGAGATATAAAGAAATATTTATAGCCACTTATCTAAGTTTAATTACCAATATGGTTTCGTGTTATTCAAAACATAAATACTGTGGGAGATACATTAAATTAATATTTGGTTAAAATTTATTAAAAAAAAGCCGGAAAATGACAAGGAAAAGTTATTCCAATTTTCGAAAAAACTTTATAACGCTTTTTTTTTTATTTTGATACGAAAAACTTAACTTCATTTTATTGGCACCATGTTCTTACATAGAAGCACAACTTTTTGTGATCAATGTGTTTCCTGGTAGCTCGTAATTAGGCAAAAAACCAAAGTTTACTACTAATTAACAAGTACCCAAGATATTATCAAGCTGGAGAAAAATCAAATGACATAAAATAGGTTCCCCGTAAGTCAAAGTTTATACCGGATGTTTCTGAAAAGACGTTCACCCCTATAACTTTTCTGTATTTATAGATATTAAAATTAAATTTTGAGATTATGCATAAGAGACGAGTCTGCATTTATTGGCATATAATTTTCAATTTTTTAGCACTTCCGGTTTGACCGGAAATTACCTTGACTTTGATATTTTAAATGGGACATATTGTATATTTTTACTTATTTGGGTTCCGTATAACATTATTAGTGAAATGACACCTCACTTGTCATTTTTTGACGTGTTATAAAATTTTTATGTTTCTTTTTTATTTTCAATCTAGAGTGCTACAAATTAATTAAATCTGTTAATTCATAGTCAAGTGGTAGGTATATGAAAATTAAATGTCATAATAATTCACTTTCTAAGTTTCACAAGCGTTTAAAAAATGAAATTTTGTTTTCTTGACATTTACTCCATTTTTCCAAATGGAACGATGGTAGTTCACTAGGATATAAAACGAGCATTTTTTTTTCAACAATTTGATACCATACATGCTAATTTAAAATTGACACTAAAAAATTTGCTATAAATCCCAATCGCAAATTTAAAAGCGTTATGCATTATTGCCGCCCTCTCTTTTCTAAAGAAATATAAAGGCGGCTTTGAAAAACAATGGAATGGTTTTAAAAAGCAATATGGCTTTAATTTAAGGTTGTAATGTAATTAGTTTATAAAACATACAATCAGGGCCGTTTCTGGCCTGTTGGCCGCCCTTGTGCGACATATGAACTGGCTGCCCTTTAAATCAAATCAGTTACTATTTTACAATTACCTACCTGAAATTATGGCGCAAAGCAATTGTCAGAAAAATAAATCTTTAATAGGTGTCTATTTTTAATATTTTTCCTTTATTCATACTTACCTACAGAGGGATTCAGCAATTTGGCTTTCAATGGCGATAAGGGCCAAGCCACTAATCCTTTCTTCGGACATAATTGACCGCAAGTAATTTTTAATTAATTTTAACTTTGAAAAACTACGTTCGATAGATGCAACAGTAACCGGCAGAGTAATAAAAATTCTCAGCGCAACACAAAGATTTGGAAATGATGAGATGAAATCTTTTTCAGCTATGAATTTTAGCGTATCTACAATTATTATTTTGTACGTTTTATTGGAAAAATTTCTCGGACCGACAAAATTTTCTGGTCGAGCTCTGAGCGATCAATATCTTTGTTTGTGGGACTTCCTTGCTATTGAAGCGCTATATCGAGATCTTTGCAGGATTTTAACAATTTCTCGTCATTTATGGCATTAGCTTCATAGAAGTTCGACAAAAACCCAAAAGTTTCATTACACTTATTAAGTGAAACGAATCTCTCCTTAATTGATTCTATCGCAATATCCAAAGAACAAGTAACCGGTGCCCATAAAGGGTTTCCCCTGGCAAAAAAAAAATATATATCCAAAATCGAAAAATAAAAATTCACATTGAAACTCTGTTTGGCCTCGACGATGGGGTCATATTTTAATTCGTAATCAAAATGTCTGGGTACTTTTTTCGGCGTCGGAAAAGTTATTTGTAACAGCATTTGAAACCGGACATCGGCGGCAAATTTAAATAGGGTGCGTTCTTTTGCCCTGTGAGTATTTGTGCCCCCACCTACCCTACTACCAAATTAATAAGACCTATAGTTAAATTTACATAAAGTTTTAATGCCAAATGTCAAGACTTGTCATTGTCTAGTTACTTTAAATTTCACCAACTTACTAAATTTCTTATACAGCTGAGATTGGTCAGTGTTTTTAATTTTTCTTTTCTGGAATTGCTCGGCCAACTCTTTTTATTTCTATCTCTTTTTAATCGTATGAAATAATACAAAATATACATACTTTGTGTGCAGTACAATTATACTAATTAAATTTAGCCATTAGAAATTTATATTTTATGAGTTGCTGCAGTATTTGACAAGTATGACAGAACTAAAATGTCACGGCATTAAAAGTTTATGTGAATTCAACTATACCTACATAATTATTCAAATAATATCAATTAGTTTTAATTTTTTGAGTAAACCTAAGACAAAATGTAATTGACGTGGGTTGCAGGGCGGCCACCTCCGTTGAGAATTCTTTTTATTTTTCCGATACTTATCAATCTAAAAAGAAATCTCTAATTAACACAAAGGGCGGCTGCCTCATTCTTGATAGCTACTGCATAATTTTTTTTTGAAAACTGAATTTACCATTCTTATTTGACCCTTCATATTTATAAAAACTCCTAGAATTTTTTTTTACGTCTAACATTTTTTTCTGTGAAACTGCAGGCGGCTTTCGCCGCCCTATAACTTTGGCCGCCCTTGTGCGGGGGCACTCCCAGCACACCACTCAGAAACGGCCCTGCATACAATACATACAATCTTGCGCTTGAGGCCTCAGAAGAATTTTTCTGGTCACTCCAAAAGTAGCAGCATATCAATTTGTTCATTTCTAGTAAAACTAACCATTTTATCTGATTTACAATGTAAGTTTAATAAACGAATGACATTACAATTTTAATTTAAAACCATATTGGTTTTCACCACCATTCCATTGTTTTTCAAAGCCGCCTTTATATTTCTTTAGAAAAGACAGGGCGGCAATAATGCATAACGCTTTTAAATTTGCGATTGGGACTTAAGGCAAATGTTATAACACGTAAAAAAATGACAAGTGAGGTGTCATTTCACTCATAATGTTATGCTGAACCCAAATGAGTAAAAATATACAAGATGTCCCATTTAAAATATCAAAATCAAGGTAATTTCCGGTCAAACCGGAAGTGCTAACAAATTGGAAATTATGCCAATAAATGCAGACTCATCTCTTATGCATAATCTCAATATTTTATTTTAATATCTATGAATATAACAAATGGGGGTGAACGTCTTTTGAGAAACACCCGGTATAACAATATTAATTCAACATACAATTTTGTATAAATATTAATATAACAACTGTATATACCGTTCTTATTGTTTGGTATTCTGGTCTAGTATAGCGCCTTTTGCTTTTGCAGAAAATAGTTTGGCGCAAAAAAATTGGCATGGAACTAACTGAGAATACAGACTACTTCGAGCAGTGACCTAAGGTGTATCGTGATAATTCTTACATACTATGTTCTTTTAACTGATTAAAAATACATTTCAACAGAAAAACATTGTAGGAATTACAAATTTTTGTTTTAGAAACATGTAATGTTTTAAAATCTCGTTTAAAATTGCTGGAAAAAGTGGAACGCAGGAACTTTGGAAAAAGTATAACCCGCTTCGCAGCCTTTTTAAAAACCAAATATCGTTCTGTAACGGCGATAAGTTATTTTGGTACCCCCTATATAAAATTTAAATCAAGAGATCTTTTTGCCATAGTAAAATTTTCATCAGATGTCTAGTTTTATGTGTACATTTTTTGTAAATGCCAATCTGCCATAAATTTAGTCTGTGAGGACGTTTATTTGCGCATTACCATATCGTAAATAGATTTTTTCCTAGCTGAGAATAGAGAAATAGATAGAACCACAACTACAGATTAGTTTATGGTCTAGGAACTCTATATAATAGTCATAACAAAAACATCTCCAAGAAATAAACGTGTCAATTTTTCCTAGTACATCTGCCATTAGATTAGATGCCACCCAAACCATTAGGTGACATTTTTTGAATAAAAAGGCTATACAGGGTGTTCGGAAAATGCGTTAGGAAATTTTAAGGGGTAATTCTACATATAAAAATAATGCTAGTAGATCATTTGGCAAAATGTCGAAGTTTCCATGGTTACCAAGATACAGGGGTTTAAATTTGATCTTTTAGTTTAGTTTATCCTCATACTACTTATTTTTGAACCAAATCATTTGATATTCGGCACACATATTAATCTCGAGCGACTATACAATTTAATGATAAGAGTGCTTTTTTTAAACCGCTAGAGGGCACTTTACCTGAAACATAAATATTATTTCCGTCATAACTTTTTTCTTTTGGTAGCTGAAGCAAAACCGAAGGTGCCATTTTAGTGACAATTAAGAACACAAAAAATAAGTTACTCTTAATCAAGGTCGATAAACCCCACCGTTAAGCCACTAATCGATATCAAATCTTTCATTGCTCTCAACCAAATGCCTACGTACATAAATGGAATCGCGTCAAATCAAGTGGCCTGGTTTCAAATTATGCGAAATTTGACAACTTAATAATTTGATTACCAATTTGTCAATTTGATTACTGTCAAGTTTAGATGGGGAGAGTTTTTTGGTACTCAACATTTGAATATTCTCGTTCCATTTTAACTTTGTCTTTTTATGACAAAAAACTCTCCCCATCTAAACTTGACAGTAATCAAATTATTTAGTTGTCAAATTTCGCATAATCTGAAACCAGGCCACTTGATTTGACGCGATTGCATTGATGTACATAGGCGTTTGGTTGAGAGCAATGAAAGCTTTGATATCGATTAGTGGCTAAACGGTGGGGTATATCGACCTTGATTAAGAGTAACTTATTTTTTGTGTTCTTAATTGTCACTAAAATGGCACCTTCGGTATTGCTCCAGCTACAAAAAGAAAAAAGTTATGACGGAAATAATATTTATGTTTCAGGTAAAGTGCCCTCTAGCGGTTTAAAAAAAAGCACTCTTATCATTAAATTGTATAGTCGCTCGAGATTAGTATGTGTGCCGAATATCAAATGATTTGGTTCGAAAATACATGTAGTATGACGAAAAACTAAAACTAAAAGATCAAATTTAAATTAAACCCAACACGATTAAATCAAAACAATGCATATTTTTACTAGTTTAATCAGAATGCATGCAAAACAGGGCCGTATAAAGAAATTTTACGTATAATAGAACCTTAGTAGAGTAAAAAAGTACTTTTTAGTACCGTACTGTACCCCCGTAATACCAATTTAAAAACGTTGCATGGAGAACTATCAAAAACAAACAATGGTTTCAAAATCAAAGCGTTGACAAAAACTTGTTTACGGTAAACAATACAAAATGGTACCAGGGTATTGTTTTAAGTGCCTATTCCGATTACACGGAGGGTTACACGTTATTTTAACTTCATTGACATGTTTAATCTTGTCATCTTTATTGATGAGACCAATGAATTGTATTTTAATTCAGTGGATGAGACACAGTTTATCGGATAAGCTAGAATTTAAGAATTAAAAGGTATCGGATTTTGCTGTCATACCAGGTTCTTTAAAAATGTTAATTAATATAATATCTCCTTACTTCCAAATTGAAGAATTTTTGTCAATAAATCCATGTTTTTAAAGATTTAAATTCTACGAAGGCGTAGAAGGGCCAAATAAATTTTATTTTTATTTCACTAAATTCCTACTTTAAACTCGGAATATTACTAAATTTCGACTTTAAACTCGGAATTTAACTAAATTCTTACCTTAAACTCGGAATTTAACTAATTTCCGACTTTAAACGCGGAATTTAACTAAATTCCGACTTTAAACTCGGAATTTAACTAAAGTCCTAGTTTAAACTCGGAATATTACTAAATTCCGACTTTAAACTCGGAATTTAACAACATTGTATTTTTCGTGAGTTTCGGCATCGGAAATAGAAGTGCATGTATTGTGAAAAATGTCATTGCTATAATATACCTAATAGCGTACCTATATATACGATAAAGTGTAAAATGAATAACCATGTAACTTTATTGGTTTACATATTTTCGCTTGTTTATAGCCAGCAGAGGCACCACTAGCCTGACATTTTTTTGGGGGCTTAATTTAGTAATATTCCGAGTTTAAAGTCGGAATTTAGTTAAATTCCGAGTTTATGTGGCCCTTCTACGCCTTCGTAAAATTCTATTACACCAAGCCCCAAATGTTTTTTTTTTTAAGTATCTGAAATATAATTTTTTTCTTAGACTTCATAACTTGCAATTGGCTCAAACGTTTCAACAGGTTTTAGGTTACATTGGACGGACGGACAGACAGACAGACGTAAAGATCCTAAAAATATATAATTAAATAATTAAACATGTTTCAAAGTTTATTGATGTTCACCTGGTAAGACGCCGCTCCGAGTAGTTCTAAATATTTATACGTGAAAGTTGTTTGGTTCGTAGTCGAGGTCTTTTTGATCAAAAATGTCAAGAGTAACAGCCCGGGCAGTTTACTTGTTTCCAATAATAATCATCGTCACAATCAAAACCAGATCCCCTACAAAAAAAAAGCAGCCAAAACATATTATTACCAACTGATACATCATTATTTTAAATTGTTGCAGATTGAGGAAAAAAACTGAAGAACTAATTAAATTTAAAAATAAAATATTTTTTGTTTTGCATCTTAGAATTCATTATATGTATAGATTTTAAATATGTTTAATTTATTATGACATTTTATAAATCAATAATTCGTTACACAGACATAATGAAAAAAAATAGCCACCGGTATTTTTAGGTACGACCTTGCTTGGTTTCAAACTGGTCTAATTTTACTTTTTTTTTTCGATCATGTTACTATAACAATCAGAAGCAATATTGATACTTGTTTTATCAATTTCTTTGTTTGGTTTAAAAGGAACAAGATATCTCTATTTTTGATCAATGTTTCGTTATTTTTTTATTTTATTCAAAAATGGGCCAAATACCCATCGTTGGAGTACAATTGTTACCTACAGTTTTACATTAGAAAAGGTAACAGTAATTATCAAGTTCTATTGAGGGTGTAATCTGGTTCTATATCTCGTTGGCGGTTGTGATAATATTTGACATTAATCATACCTAATAATATTTGCTTGCTACGGTTAATAAAACATATACTTACCACTAAAAATCAGTACTGCAGTTCTCAAAAATAGCGTGAGATTGTTCTTGTCGTTTAACATTGCATATGCTTATCTACACTCACCGACATTAAATTCTGGACATCCAAAATTTAGATCAAATTTAATGTATTATAACTTTTTCTTTCATAGTCCGATTTCAACCTTTTTTTTTTAAATGTAGATAATTGTTTCGGGTTTAATTAATTTTATTCAATTTTTAAAAATACAGTTTACAGGTTGAAATATACAGGAAAATAAAAAGTATGTTTTTTTCCTTTAAGTTTGTTCTCTGTAGAGTAATTTTGCAACATAAACTACACTGGATATGCTTTTCTGCACAGTCTGATTCATTTTTAACATTTTGCTGTTTTATTCTTCTCTGTATCGTTATCGGTTTAAGAGATATGAATTTTTGAAATAAACATTTCGGTTTTAGATTAAGAGTATTTTTAATTAAAACATAAAAAGTAGGAGTTTTAAAAGTTAGTACCTCGTGTTACCTCCTCTACCTCTTATAACAGCTACTAAACGTCGATTCATTCCTTTAATTAGGTTTTGGATATCCTCTTGTGGAATATTACCCCATTCTTCTTCTAGAGCATTTCGGAGTTGTTGAATAGTGAATAACTATCCTCGGCGTTTTCTGATTCGTCTACCTAACATGTCCCATACATGTTCTATCGGATGAAGGTCAGGACTACGAGCGGGCCAGCGCATAACGTTTATTCCAACCTCTTCTAAACGGGCATTATCATGCATGAAAACGAATTCGTTACCGACAAATTGTGCAAAAACAACAATATGTTCTTTCAGAATTTCTTCAATGTACCTTTGGGCAGTTACAGTTCCTCTGTCAATAAAAACAAGTTCTGTTCGAGCGTTAAATGAAATACCGCCCCACACCATAATGGACCCACCACCAAAGCTAACCCTTTCGCTAAAATTACATTGGGCAAATCTCTCCCCTTGTCGTCTCCATACTCTTTCTCGTCCGTCAGGAAACCTCAGGCAAAATCTGGACTCGTCTGAAAATAGAACTTGCCTCCACTCTTGAAGGTTCCAGTTAATGTGTTCTTGCGAAAAAAGAAGTCTATTAACTCGATGCTGTCTGAGGAGCTCTGGTCCAGTTGCCGGTCTTCTGGCCCGTAAATTGACTTCATGACGTCTTCTTCTTACTGTAATTTCATTGACAGCAACTTGACGAACCCTTTGGAGTTCATTTCTTATCACTACTGCACTGGTATGCCAATCTCTTAAAACTGAGACTCTTATAAAGCGGTCATCAAGGGCGGAAGTAGCACGATTTCTTCCAGATCTAAGTATTCTACCATAACTTCCAGTCTCACGAAACCTTGCAGCGGCTCTTTCCACGCTAGATTTTGTGAAACCTAGCATATTCGCCACTTCTCTATAGGAATAACCAACATCATGAAGAGCAACGGCTCTAGCAGATGACAAAGGCATCGTAAAATAAAAAATAAATTTAGAATTCACTCACGAAACGTTTTAAATGCTCGAAATGTCTGATAAAACTGATTGATAAATGCAGAACACGTTTCCAAGGAAACCTAAACATTCCAAAAAAAAATCCAGAGTTGTAAAAAGTGTAGTTTATTTATAAAATCCATATCTCTTAAACCGATAACGATACAGAGAAGAATAAAACATCAAAATGTTAAAAATGAATCAATCTGTGCAAAAAAGCGTATCCAGTGTAGTTTATGTTGCAAAATTACTCTACAGAGTGTTACAAACCTAAAGGGAAAAAACATACTTTTTTATTTTCCTGTATATTTCAACATGTAAACTGTATTTTTGAAAATTGAATAAAATTAATTAAATCCGAAACAATTATCTACATTTTGTAAAAAAAAAGGTTGAAATCGGACTATGGAAGAAAAAGTTATAATACATTAAATTTGATCTAAATTTTGGTTGTCCCGAATTTAATGTCGGTGAGTGTATTATGCAACATGGTTTACTGAGATGGTAAAATTCGTCCATAGATTATAAAGTCCAACACTAATGATGGGTTGTGCGAAATAAGAATATTCTATTGCTTTATCTGAGATGCAAAGTTTAAAAAAACTTAAATACAAAGTAAAAATAAATTAATTGAAACAGGTATTGGTACGATCAAAAAAATTCAAATTCAGACAGACAGCTAGAAGACAACAAATACGTTAAAACTAATACTATGGCACGCGGCCATTGCCGATCGTTACGAACCCCCACCAACGTCTTGTGGATTATAGGTGCTAACGGATACAATTCGTTTCTGGGGACGCTCTTCTGCTTTCTTAATTGTAGAGAAAGCGCTTTACTGGGAACAAAATGCGTTACATTGAGAAGATACAATTTATTTCTTAGCAAATTTGCTGTATTAAAAGTAGTTCAATATTAAACAAGATGGTGCTGCTAATGGAACTGATTACTACCAATAAAAACACTGTTCTAGCAAATCTAGAACTGATGCAACACTAAAGCGGGTTTGATACACTAGCAATGTATTTAATACGGCTTAATAAAAAATAAGCAATCAATACAAACTATGTCTTAGCAAAGGTACTGAAATAAATGAAACTGTTTTAAATTGCGGAGCAAAAGAAAGCTTGGTCATTATCGTTTAAAGTTATTTTCCTACCTAATTTAAAACGATCAAAACTATTTAGGGAATTCAGATAGTTCTTTGTGTTCTGCCTAAGGAAAAAAAAAACATTTAAAATGTAACCGGTACCGCTTGGCGACAATACAGGCTTTTTTGCCTTGACTTTTAAACTTTTGAAGTCAAAAATTACCATTTTTTTGGAAAATAAAAGCATGTTTATTTGAAAATAATGTAAATTTAATCGATACCGACCTTCAAAGTTTTCTTTAAACTTGGCCATTAAAATTGTTTTTAAATAATTTCTACAGCCTTCATATAATATTTATATATAGGAATGAAATTAATTGGCCAAGTTGTTAACACCCGTATTGTTGATTTTTTCTAAATTACGTAGGCTAAAAGCTATTTAATACCCGATTTGTTAACAAACCTTATAATAACAATATTTTTTATATAAAAAAACAACACACCAATACAATTTGATTTTCATCTTTAACAAATCAAACACCAATTATTTATATAATTTAATATAAACGCTAAGAATGAATGTTGTGTAATGTAAAAATATTCGGTATTGGTATTGTGTTTACATTTTTGCAATTAAAACCTATTAACTAGTTTTTTTTTGAAAAAAAAAACGCGTACAAAGTCCAAGTCACGGCGAATTTAATATATTATAAATAGGCGTTGCTATGACCATCAGCTTATTGATTGGATTCCACAGGTTTGACAGTTATGTAATTACTAATTACTTCTTTTGGTGGTTTAATCCTATTGTCTTACGGCTATTCATAAAACCGTCTCTACGTGTTGATCCAGTGGCGCACCCAGGGGGGGGGGGGGGGGGCAAGGGGGCCTTGCCCCCCCCCCCAAAACCCCCAATGAAATTGACTTTAACTATACCCACTAACCCGCTAAAAAAAACTTTAATTTCCAGGCGCGATACAAAGAACGATATAATTTTTATTACTTTTGTACAGTATACCTTAGATTCACTTATTACCAACCTAGACGATCGATTCATTAATCACAGGAAAATTATATTGCTATTTAACTGTTTATTGCCCTGTCCCAATAAACAAGTAGAAAATTTGCAAAGCTTTCTCAGCCTTCATTCTTTTTATGCAAATTATTAATTTTTTGAAAATTTTTATAATGAAAGCATTCTAATATGCGAATTTAAATTATGGAACGACAAGTTTACAGATAGCAAAGAAATACCCTCCGATATGTTTAAGCTATATATTCAATATGTATGTATATGTATGTATGATATTTCCCAATATAAAAAACTTTTGCAAATTTTTTTACCCTTCACCACCAGTACCTCTCAAAGGTCATTTTCCACATTAAAGTACTTAAAATCGTACTTTTAAGAAATTCCACCGGGAAAGTAAGACTTAATGGCTTGGCAAATTTATTTATTCATAAGAATGTTCCTGTTTCTTGTGAAGAAATTTTAAATAAACTTTCTAAGGGTCGAAGAAAATTAGATTTACATATTTAACAAATGCAAAGGTGTTATAAAAAAGTTTTGGTTTCTATTATTTATAAAATATTGTTTATTGTTGTGCTTTGTACTAATTTATATTTTTAAATAAATATATTTGTGTTATGGATATGTCGTCATTACTATTACCTATATTTTATGTGGTAAAAAGAGTGGTATGTTTTGTCCGGAATAATTATTAAAGTGGATATTTTAAAGTCAATTTTTTTAGATATTTACCTCGATTGAACTGGGCTATTGCGATCTTCCAAGAGTACCTGTTAAAAAAGCTCCAAAGTTCTAGAAAAATGCGTAACTTAAAAGTTTATTAAAAAATTTGCTTCCGGCACTGGTTAGCGGCCCCCCCCCCCCTAACATAAAATCCTGGGTGCGCCGCTGTGTTACTCTTTCGAACATATACTTACGTATGTCGTATATATTTAGTCGTTAATAAAACAAATGTGGTTAGTAAGTGCAAAAATTCTCTTAATCTGTTGTGGTTACCTTGTAAACGACATTTCTGTGCTGTTTCGTGTGAATTTCGATAAAATTCAACACTGTGTCCCAACTACGGACTTTTAAATTGTATTTATTGCACCATGAGAACCCTGCCTGTTGTCTTTTGAATTTATTGCAATTTTGTTTGCTAAACTTTTTGCAGTTGAAACTGGAGCTGCCAATTTCAAAGGTTAAGGGATTTTATATTTCACAAGAATCGTGGTCAAGTCCGAATCAACCTTGCGTGATTAATGATTTTGACGTGACTGTGACGTAATTTTTGCAAATTTTGTCCAGTCAAGTATATTATTTTGAATGAACAAACTAAATATTTTTCATCGCTTCGTATGTCCCATACTTTTAAATTTTAAAAATGACAACTACACGGCGCAAATTTCAAATTTTTGTGAATAATTGCTGATCAGATCCTCATGTAAAAAAGGAAATAAAAAGATCATTAACTTTTGCGATAGTTTGTTGCTTAAAACTGTTCTCGTATCGTCGATAATAAGGGTGGGATTGGGATCGATAATTAGTTGTGGACGGTTTCTACCCCAAAAACAGGGATACATTTCATGAAGGCACTAAAAAAGTATGCCCAACTAAAAATAAACGCAGCCGTAGTTCTGTATTTTTTCAGCAAGTAAAAGAGGCTTTCTAATACTAAATTTATTACAGTTAAAGTATTTTTATATCGTATTTAATGGCCAGGAAAACATATTTCATTATTAGGATCTTATTGATGCCTTTAGTCAGCATTCAGATTGTAAAAATATTTTTTAGGATTGCTGTATCTTCCAAACCCTTTGTAGATAATTTTTTACTTATTAAAAATCCGAAAAATTAAATTGAAAATCAAACTAGCTATGTAATTTTTTAAATAATAAACAACGCGTTAAATACACAAAAATGTGTATAACATATATATTAACTTTTTATTTCCTTTATTACATTAGGACAGCGATTATTCACGAAAATTTAAATTTTTAGTTATATGATTTGGAAAGTTAAAAATATTTGTCATCAATTTTTCTTGTTCCATAGAGTCAATAAATTATTTTCCAGAAACATTTAGGCCTATATACCTTGCCGGCCTTAGTCTGACACTCGGTATACAGTGTGACCAATAAAGTCCGCATTATATGAGATTTTTTTTATTAATAACTTTATTCGAAATTTGACTTTGGCATCAAGTTCTGCTTCGATCGAGATGAAAATTAAGCAAAAAAATAGTAGTCACGTGATTTGCATTATCTGTCAAATTTAAATTTTTTCCAAAAAATAATTCAAAAGTTTTTCTAGAAGTATCGAAAAAAAATATTAGAAAAAGTTTTTTTAAATGCAGTTTCTAGCCCACATGCAAAATTTTAGCTGCATAAGATAATTTTGATTTTTTACCCATATTTTGTAAATTGCTCCACTTTTGCAAAATAAGACTCAACGCAATACATTTTCTTTAAAGTAGCGCCATATTAAATGTGTGTTTTTCTATAAAATCAAAAATGTAATGTAATTGTAAGTATTTCTGAAAACGTAGTTTGTGTCTGAAAGTAATACACCTTAATATTAAGACAAAAAAGAACACAGTGTCATCAGTAAAGTGTTCATTAAGTGGAAAATACATTTTAGTGGTGGGTAAAAATTCAAAATTATCTTATGCAGCTGAAATTTTGCATGTGGGCTAGAAACTGCATTTAAAAAAACTTTTTCTTATAACTTTTTCGATATTTTGAGAAATAACCCCACTGTTGAATTATTTTTTGGAAAAAAATTAAAACTTGACAGATAATGCGAGACACGTGACTACTATTTTTTTGCTTAATTTTCATCTCGATCGAAGCAGAACTTGATGCCAAAGTCAAATTTCGAATAAAGCTATTAATAAAAAAAAATCCCATATGATGCGGACTTTACTGGTCACACTGCAAAGTTTAGAGAAAAAATTGAACAAACCCGAACAAAAGCCAAAAAATATTAAAAACGCTAATTTATGAATCTCATAAAAAAATCATATAAATCGTTATTGGTACATCAGGAAGTCGCCGCCATACTTCATTAGTTGTTTTTTTGTAAACAAAAATATTTATCTTAATTATAATAAAACTATATCATACCTATATCAATATTCCAAACTTTAAAGGACATCCAGTTTGTGATTAAAAGCGATTTTGAAAAAACAGCAAGGTTAAAGTCTTCTTTGTTTTTGGAAGAACAATAATTAATTCGGTGGTATAGCCGATTTATCGCAGCAGTTAAATGATGGCTGGCCACCAGTGCCGTACTGAGGGCGAGGCGACTGAGGCGCTTGCCTCGGGCGCAATCACCGAGGGGGCGCCAAAAATTGACAAAATAATCTGAGATTTAGCAATTTTCAAATTTCGCGGACTTTTTCAAGGATTTCGCATCGATATCACACAGTCAGTCGATATTTTGATTACGGAAATAAATTGGAGATTCGAGAAGTCGATGGAAGTCGTCGGGGATTTTTGTCTGACGAATCCTTGCATTCTATGACCAAAACCGAGTTAGAAAAAGTAGCAACTGATTTGGCAATGAAATATGAAAGAGATATCAATGCAGCAGAATTCATTGATGAAATTTCAGACTTATAGCATTTGGCGCTCTCAATTTTGTCCGACAACATTGAATCTGCAACCACTCTAGAGTTACTTCAATTGCTCCATAATTACAATCTAAAAGAATCATACCCAAATATTGAAATTGCATTCAGGATTTTTTTTGACTACTCCAGTGACAATAGCCACCTGTGAACGCAGCTTCAGCAAGCTGAAACTCATCAAAAATTATTTGAGATCAACCATGAGACAAGAAAGACTGACTAACTTGACAATTATGTCGATTGAATATGAGATTGCTCAGAGTATTAATTTTGACGATATAATTGACGAATTCGCTGCAATGAAATCTCGAAAAATTTTGTTCTAAATCAAGAAAATTGAATATATTTTGTATAATGCAATTCTACTTTTCTTGTGTACAATAATTATCCTTATATTGTCATTGTAAATTGCAGCAAAATAAACATAAAAGCTTGACTTCAAAATAGTGTTGAAAATGTTCGATTTATTTAAAATTCTGTTGAGGGAAGGGGGCGAAAAATTTGTAATAAGTATCTACTATTAAAACAGCAAAAAATTCTCATTTATTTTATAATCCTAGATAGACTGGTAGACATAACATAGGTTGTTATTAAGTCATTATACGTGATATTCCAGCAAACTTGATGCAAAATAAAAAATTTTAAAAGACCACTTATAATGTTGCTTACCATGTATGGTAGTAACGGGGGTAGCAGTGATCGAGCCTCATAGAATCCAAAAGACAGAAAACAGTAAAACATATAAACACTTAACAAGTCTGCACAAACATTATGTCACTAAGTACTATACAAGGTATTATACAAAACGACCAGATATATAATTTCATCGATATTTAATGTTTTACCAAACTCTTGTTCGATACTGATTAAGGATAAATCCTAAAGGCGTTGTGGTCCCATGGTGTTACGTAAATGGGTTATTACTATTTTAAGTTTGGAAAAAGATAGTTCCGCTGATGCCACACTAACTGGTAAAGTTAGAAATAACATCACTGCACTAGATACATCTGGAAAATTTGAAGAACACACTGATTTTTTATTAATAAATGATAATTTTGAAATACTATCTCCAAGTTCCTTTATGAGGCTTAACATTTGACTAGGAAAGTCAATGGACAAGTGTTTATGGTATATCGTTTGATGAAATGAAATACCTATGAAAACCAAAGCTGTCAGCAAATTTTGAAGGGGCCGTCAATATATAAATAATTGAATTATTTACACTTTCCATCTACAATCTCTCTCTGTTGAATCTGTATTATCGAATATGATGAGTTTCTTAAACACTTTTACTTAATTTATATAAATAAATAGTCTATTATCGGAAAATGCATGTCAGATAGATTTCTTAACTATTTAAAGGTTGGAATTTAATTACGATCAAGTAAAAATTATTCGGCGCTTTTAATCTTGATCATAACAAGCATGATCCCGATTTAAGAGTCATCTTCTTGTTTTTATCGTCTTTAATTGATCAAAGATAATGTTACCAAACAATTAATAAAAAAACGTGTTTAAGGCAAACTGGAGTAAATTATTATTTCTCAACGTCAAGATGAATACGAATTAACCTATAACAAGCTTAGAATTCTAACTATTCTTAGGCTTGTCTTTTGCTGACATTCTTCGTGCTAGAATATTCACCGCAAATAATTGATTTACTGTAAGAGCAACTTATAAGCTGGGTTTGCCGGTTTTTGTTGCTATATCTATTCCAACATGATTTCATATCTTTGTTTGCAATGTTAGATCCAAGGTTTTTTTGCCTATTTATTTATATCTTATATTCTTATATAAAATACAACGCCCTAACCTTTGCCTTTGCATCCGCGCGGAAATGAGATTCGTGCTTTTTTGAATCGCTCTGGTCGGGTCTGCACAAATTCGATTAAAATGTTTTATTAAGCAGGTCAAGACTTTTTAGGAGTAATGAACTAGCCCATCGTTTAACTGTATACATCACAGGCCTTGTCACCTTCACAAGCAACAGAATGATTCCCGAATTGTCGCAGATTTGTCGAAAATCGAACCACATAGACTGCGTTTTAATGTAATAATTTGACGTTTCCGCAGAATAATCATGATTTAATTTAATAAATTTATATTTTCTGCCACTTTAAATGTCAACAGTAACAACATGAGAGGGAATACAACGTTTTCAAATACGATTTTAAATAATCCAGCTTTTTTTTATAAACGATAATAATTTTTGATTGATGTACACGTAAATACGACAGCTGATTTTATTTGATGTTATTCTCTCAGTTCAGTTGGAAGCTAAATACTTTTTTACTACTCAAGAGAAGCTTATGATGATGATAAATAATGATTAATATTCTGCAGTAAAAAATAAGAATTTATGTTTACCAGACGTCGCGCCATATAATAATAATAATAATAATAACACACTTGGTGAAAACACTATTTCTTTATTATCCTACAACCGCTTATTTTAGCCATTTTAGCAACCAGTCCAATTGACCAAACGAGAGGACCCGCACCACCCCCATATATGGCTGCAGAAGTTCTCGGTGTACTACAAAATGTATTATTAAGTTAATTCTTTGTGGCTGTATCATGGGCAAAACAAAAAAACCGGCTGAAATTTTTCTAGACGAAATGCTTTATTATTTTACATGACTAAATATAGATATGTAAGTATAAGCGATCAAAATTATTTTTTTAAAGCACGTTTACGTGGATAGAGAGCCTTAAAGGAAAAAATACCTGATTTATATTAAAAATTATAGATGGGGATACAGATTTTCACAAAGAAATATTTAAGCTTGTTTACCTCTGTAGTTTTGTAAAGGAAATTAACTATTAATACTAATATATTAATGATAATATACAGGGTGTTATTTAATAAGTGTCCGATATTGTACAGGACGATTCCCCAGTTATTTATAAGGTGAAAAGTTCATATAAGCATGGGTTTGCAAGGTCTTCATTTTTAAGATACAGGGTGTTAAAAATTTTATTTTATATTTGTTATTCCTAAATAATTTTTGAAATGATGTTGATATTTGGAAGAAAATTAGTATTTGTGGATTTTTTACTATGAGAAATTCAAATTTGATCTTAGTTTGGCCCTTAATTGTATGAGGCGCCACCCACAGGCCTATTTCTCTTTTTGGGAGTTTTGAATCGAACTTTTGTTAACCGTTGGATAGGTCGGGGAGGGCCTCAATCATGGCCCCTTAGGTCACCAGACCTTAACAGTTTGGATTTTTTTCTTTGGGGACATCTCAAATCCTTAGTTTACCAGACACCTATTTAAAATATAGAAGAATTAAGAAACCGAATAATAAACTCTTGTTGAACCATTAAAAATTCTCCAGAAATTTTCCAAAGAGTTCGCGAATCAATGAGAAGAAGATTGGATGCGTGCATACAGGCAGGGGTGGACATTTTCAACTTTTATTGTGATTTTAATTTAGTTTTAACGTTCCGTTGTTTATTGTTGTTTAAAACTAGCTTTGAAATGTTTCTATCATGATTAAAAAAAAGGTTTTCAAAATTATTTCACTTTAAAAAAAAAGCGATTAATTTAAATCAAAATATCTGGAAAACGTCTTCTTGTAGCAATTTTTAACAAGCATAGCTTTTTCGAATAAAAATGATAGAAAAATTGATTTTTCATTTAAAAAATGTGATACATACACGCACAAGAAATTTGTGACTCCCAAAAAGAGAAATAGGCCTGTGGGTGGCGCCTCATACAATTAAGGGCCAAACTAAGATTAAATTTAAATTTCTTATAGTAAAAAATCCACAAATACTAATTTTCTTCCAAATATCGACCTTATTTCAAAAATTATTTACGAATAACAAAAATAAAATAAAATTTGTAACACCCTGTATCTTTAAAATGAAGGCCTTGCGAACCCATGCTTATATGAACTTTTCACCTTATAAATAACTGGGGAATCGTCCTGTACAATATCGGACACTTATTAAATAACATCCTGTATATTAATAATAAAAACAAAGGTATTTTATTATGATAAATAAAAAAACAATTACAAAGACTAATAATAATAGGCAGACAAGCAAAAGTGGGGCGCAGTCTAGCCACAAAGGCTACTCTACTGAACCTCGCACTGCTTGTTAAAATAATAATAAAAATATAAAGAAATATGAATGTCCAGTTACAGCCATTAAATCTTGGGCAGAACCTTTTTAGCTTTGTAACATTTACACATACACCTCATTTTACTATAAGTATACCTGTAATACCTGTTGAACAAAGTTTCTATTAAAAATGTCATTATGGAATAAATGTCACAGTTTTAATTTATGAAAAATGCAAAATTTAACGACCCAGCAGAAAGTTTTAATAATTCATTATATTGAGCAGGAAGGTTGGTCTGAAAGGGGAGTTTCAGAAAGGCTCAACATCCCAAAGAGTACGGTTCATTTTTTCAAAACAAAGTGGCAAGAAACGCATTCCTTGGAAAGAAGACCTGGAAGTGGTGGTCCCAAACAATCCAATGAAGAACAGGATAACAATTTGGTTAACATATTAAGGGACCAACCTTTTAAATCCATTGTAAGGGCTAAAATAGAAATAAACTTCCCGGGATCGGTGAGAACAGCTTGACGAAGGGTTAGAGAAATCTCTGAATTACGCTGTCATCCAGCAGCTAAAAAGCCATTCTTAACTACCGAAAATAAGGAACAACGGGTCGGTTTTTCGTTACAGTATTACTTGGAACCTCTAGTTTTCTGGGAAAAGGTAATATTTACAGACGAGAAAGTATTTCAGTCTTGCTACAACAAAAGACTAAGAGTATATAGGCCTCCAAGAACTTTCGATGAAAGATTTACCCAAAAGGATCGAAATAGTGGTCGATTTTCTGTAAACGTCTGGGCATGGATGAGTGCTCAAGGATTTGGTGTGTGTCACTTTATTGAAGGGCGATTTAATACAGAGGTATACATGAATATTTTACAAAATACCATGTTACCTTCTGTATTAGAACGATTTCCAGGAAGGGATTTTATTTATCAGCAAGATAATTGTCCCATTCACACGGCCCGACAAGTAACGGAATGGATGGATCAGGAACAAATTATCATTTTACCATGGCCCTCACGCAGTCCGGATTTAAATGTAATGGAAAATGTTTGGGGTGTTTTAGTCAAAAAAATTATTGGTGAGAATAATTTTAGGCCACAAAATTTGAACGAATTAAAAAATAAAATTGCACAAGCTTGGAATGAGTTAAATCGGGACTTCGCAAGGGCTTTGGTAACTTCAATGCCTAGAAGGATAAACTCTGTCTTGGACAAAGGGGGAGCCGCGCTAAAATATTAAAATTTGATTAATTATAATAATATGATGTATTGTAAATAGGTACCGATTGAATTTGTTTAAATTGTTTAAATGAAATTTCCCAAATGCGAAGTTATACGGTTGTTCATTACTAGCCCCTTGAGCTTTTTAAACTTATGAGAAATATGATTAAATTTTCGAAGTCCAAAAAATAAGGCGTGAGCATGTGTTCTGTACTTTCTGTTTTCTATTCTAATTAGCGACATCAAGGCATGGCCCATAAATGAAATCGTAGTATCCCTTAACCTCAGTTCAGTATCCAACTCCAACAATAACTATATTGATATTAATGTTTAAAAAGCCAATTCTACATTTATTCTCAAAAAGCATCAATATTATTATCAACATATTTATTATTCTGCTTTATTAATCCAACCTTTTGTGTCTTAAATCTTTCTAATCTTCAAATGCAAATTAATTCATAATTTAAAACCAAAAAAAGGCGACAGAGAAGCGCCATGTTATATTTTCTACAAGTCACAGTAAAATATATTATCACATTATGTAAATTTTGGTAAAAAATACACGGAAAAAATCATCAGTAACCCAGTCTCGCGAAATAAACAGTTATAAATCAGGAACCATTATACTACTCTAGTGGCAGAACCTGCTTTTATAGAACACTGTCATACCTAGTTTATAAAAAGTAAGCCAGTAGTATCATTTCTACACGTGGACGATCTTCGAGATTACATAGTGTAACTATTACTAGATTTCATATTAACATGTACTACTAGAATGTGTTTTATTTCTTTATTTAACGTTTTCGATTGCGTAACTTGCTTCAATGTTCTCAAAACGGTCTATAGGGCTTTAAAAACTACATAACCTTTGCTAACGGTTATTTCGCTCGTGCCACTGCCACTGGCACATTTTTATTTAAATAAGTTATGGTCATTCTAGGCTAAACTTATTATACCAGATGTCTTATAGGATATATCGTAATTGAAGTGTCAAATAAGTGATTTTCATTAATGTTTGATCTTTTATCCTTTCCTTTAAACATGGGAAAATAAATTATAAGAATCCAAAGGCACCAAACCATTGACATACATAATGCAGTATTACTTTGTCTTAACAGTACCACTAGGTAACCGTTTTTAATAAATTATAATTAAATACATAATGTATGTATAATAGAATTATTAATATCTGAAAACTTACAACAACCTTGTATGGTCGAATTAACCTAGTATTTAAGACGTATTGCCAAATGCTGAAATGGAACCATATATGGTCCTTTCACATTATTCTAATTGTAACTAAGCACATTCCCTCAGAGCTCGCATCGAGATGTCAACGCAAAATTGCTCCAAATAAATTATTATTATTATAATAAATGACACAACAACAACAAATGCAACATTTCAAGGCGTAGATTTAGATTAGCAAGATAAAAAAAAAATTTACAAAAGTCGTGCGGTTCGTAAAGTAGTACCATAGGTTTCTTTAATTAAGTACCTACTTCGGACAATAGAAATGTCGCTTGCTACGTAAGGTTAACCATGATTTTTCTTGTATAACTTTTTGACAAGGAACATTTGAAAATACTTTCGTTTATTATTGATTGGAAACAGTGCCGGATTAACAGGGCGGGGGGCTTTTGGGGGTTAAATAAATACATTGTCCCCGCAATACATTTCAATTTACTCACAAACTAAATATTATCCATTTGGTTCTCGGCTTATAAATACAATTATTATTTATACCGTGCGAGCAAAAAGTATTTGCATCAAAGAGGGCTTGGATTAAAAAAACGTGTGGCTTGGTTTAGATCACAATGATATGGGGATGATATATCTAACCAAATCTAGGTTAAAATTTTGTCAAATTCATATTATGACATGATATGCCAAATTAATGAGTAATAAAATAAGTAGACAAATACAAATTTATTTTTGCTGTTTATAAAATTAACAAATTAAGAATATACAGAAAGAAAAAGAAAAATATATACATAAATTGCTGAAATTGGCCACCGCCATGCTCCAAGCATAAATTCACACGTCTCTTCATATTTTCGAAAGTGTTGACCAGCATCTCTGGAGAAATGTTACCACATTCTACAAAAAAATGGGGATTTCCACTACTCCACATGCGTGTATTCTGAGAATTCACATAACCGGAGAGGTGGAACCAGGCTTCATCCGAAAAAAATATCAGGTCTAATAAATCATTTCTTTCCAATAAATTTTGGGTAAACCATTGAGAGTAATTCCTGCGTCTTTCAAAATCTGGGGTTTGTATTTCTTGGAATACTTGCACTTTATAAGGAAATAAATTTAGCTGCTTCTTAAGAATAGTCCTGCATGTTCCATAAGATCTTCCCACTTCTTGGGACATGCGTCTTATACAATTTGTTGGCCTATTTTGCATTATTTCACGAACGTTTGCAACAAGTTTTTCTGTTCTTACAGATGGTCTTCCTGTCCCTTTTTCTGTGTTGTATAAAACGTGTTTCCCTAAACACAGCCACGGTTCTTTTCAGGCAATGATAAAAATCCCCAGCAATAAAAGCAACGTTAGGAAAATGTTCCTGAAAATCGTCCATGCACAAACCCGGATTGTATTGCACTCACCATTTACTCTAACCCCGTTTCGAAAATACGGTTCAACCATGAATGTTTTGTGCTGTTCCGTAAAGTCCATTGTGTGAATTGTTCAAGAAATTGGAAAAATTAGCGATGAATCAAATTACTTGTAACGACTGTCAAAGATGACGGAATAACTGATTGATTGTTAATTCAGGTAGTTACTGACACCCAACATGTATTAAGCTCTACGGCTAAGCATTACGTCCTTAGATGCAAGGCCCTCTTTGATGCAAATAATTTTTTCTCGCACGGTTTATAACCATAATTTTAATGCTAGCACGTAATTTGTGTGAATGGTTTCAATATTGTAATGAAATTTCGCTTATGATGTAAGTGAATGTTGCTTTTAAATAATAACAGACATTATGGGAAAATAATCATCTTTTTCTATCGATTTTTGTTAATAAAACATTGTTTCTCAACAAGCCAGTGAAAATTATTTCGCATAATAAAATCACTTTTACATAAAGTCGATAGCGAATAATCTATCAAAATCAAAAAACTATCCATTACATAAAACCGAATAAAACAGTAATAAGATATGCATTTAATTGCGGGTACAAACAATTTAGGAAATTATTCCGAAAGGTTGTTAATATAATAATTATACCTCGACTAGGCATCAGATCTAATGATACCCGAAAAGTAAAAGTTGTTTTTGATAAATTTGATTTTACAGGTACCTAATTTCTGAATAATTTGTAACATATTAATCTTATATCTAAAACCAGTAATTTTACCTATCAAAATTAATTTTTGTTAGGCGTCAATTTAATAATTAGTTTTTTTTTTAAATATTAGTTTAAAGAATCGTAATCAATGTGATGCAAAGCATGCAAGGAAAATTTTAATCAAGGTTAAATAATTGTTCTGATCGGTTAGGAATTAATTGTCATTCAAAATTCTTACATTTCATCAATAATTTATTTTCGCATACGCCTTTGCCTAGACTGCATTATATTTGTCCATTAAGGTGGGATTAACGACGCCATTTTCTATCGTCAATTCGATTTGACAAACTATTGAAGATTCGCATGCGCACTGCAGTACTGTGTTGATCAGAGTAGTTATTTTTATGCTTTTGGCATACGAAGAAGAAAGACAGACATATTCTGGAGCTGGTAGAGGGCAGATGTTAGTCAGCTGGTCATTGTTTTGTTTGCTTTCGTGTTTTGTGCAATTACGGAACCTTTCCTGTTGAAACAAACACATATTCTCTTGACTTCTTAGGAGGGATGACATCTAGATAGACTAGAAAATATCGTGTTATCAGTAAAAATTGTTGTTTTTACTTCAGTTCTGAAAATCGACGTGTTTACTTGCAACGATTTTAAGGTAAATTGTGGCAATTTTAGTGGTTTTTAACGTTTCTGTGCATTTATTTAAAAAAAAACACCGGCATCTGCATTCAAGCCATTTATAGGTCTTTTATACATGATTGATCTTGAGGACTATGCCCTTAAAATAACATAAAATATTTTTTTTACTTATCAGATTCCTTTAAAGTTTTATTGTGGAATGATAAAACTTATTACACAATAAAAGGCAAGATATTTTTGCCCCTGCTCTATTTGAAATACCTCCTGAAGTATGCAAAACTTGCAAATATTTAAGAAAAATACATTTTAAACAAAAATCTACAATTTGCTTCAACTAAATATTTCCTTGTATTTCAACCCCGTATCATGCTAGAAAATCTGAATAAATGAATAGGCAAGGAATATTTGCATGATCATGTATTGTAGCCATATGTTCCTAAAATTATGATGCTTCAAATGACACCTCGAAATGTTTTCGTAGATTGTAACGACTGATCAAAATGTAACAGGACGAGCATTCTAAGTTAGAATTTCAATTCTTAGAATAAACTTTAAAATTTATTATCTGAGAACGATGTGGATGTACGAGGGGTTTAAATTAAATAATTTTATGAATTCCATTTGCGTTCTTAACGAGAAAAAAACATAAGCAACTGTGAGTGTATGTAAACATCGAGAGGCAAGTAAGTAGTATAGAAGTAATAGAGAGGAGAATCCGAGACCTGGCAAGTAGAACAACGGCGATCCTTTTTGCCTACCCGAGAGTCTTCCTCCAACCACTCTAACCACCTTATAAAGGCAGTATATCGCTCCAGGCCAGGGTCATAATTTCAACCTTTTGGAGAACCGTCGATCCTACACTTCTCTCTTCTAGGCATCCATCGCAGATTAGATTTTGTATCCCTATTAAGGGTTACACATCGTCCTCTATTTAGTAAAGTGGACAGGTTATAAAGTCCTTCTTGTGTGCACCCTTGAACCATCTGCCATTGATCCACGTGCATTGGTCAGCGCAGATCCTATCTGTTGTTTAGTTATGTGTTTCTTTGACCGGCTCAAGTGCAAGAAATGGTGTCCCGGCTCTACTTCTCTGCCAAGTTCACTGGTATCTCGTTTACCTCTTTTCTCCTTGAAAGCCTCTCCAAGGTATTCACTACATTCGTGGACGAGGTTGGGTGTGACCCTTGGTTTACAACTAAGTGCGTTTTAAAGTGATTCTGTTATTTACTTTGTTGCATTCTACAAAAATTAATATGATAACAACGAAATAGCTTCATAAACAATCAGGGTTTAGGCCCGGCTATAGCTGTGAAAGTGCCTTGATGGACCTGACCGATGATATTCTCAGAGCAACCGATGAAAATAAGGTAAGTGCGTTGGTGTTGCTGGATTTTAGTAAGGCTTTTGATATGCTAAACCATGAAATCCTTCTGGCAATACTTCATTATGTTGGTTTTTCGGAAAGCGCCTATAATATTATATAATAATTTTTTAAACTTGTTTCTGTCAGGACGGACCCAGCAGGTTGTGTATAATCAACAGCACTCAACTTTCTTAGATGTTCGATTGGGAGTTCCGCAGGGTAGTATCCTGGGACCTTTGTTGTACATCATCTATTCTTCAAAATTTTTTAGTTACCTCCGGCATTGCGGCTGTCACGTTTACGCTGACGATGCTCAATTATATTACTCATTTTAAGAACAATACTTACATGTAGCGGAGGATCTAATTAACATGGATTTAAATACTTTCTATGAACTAGCTGGGGATCATCATCTCAAAGTTAATCCTGGCAAATCGTCAGTTCTTTTATTTGGAAACGAAAATCAAGTTAGCCTACTTAGTAGTAATATGAATCTAAAATTGAATAACGTAACTTTACCCTTCTCTAATACATGTAAGAGCTTGGGACAATTGCTTGATTCCAATTTGCGTTTTAAAGAGCACGTTACTGCCAAATTAAGAATTGCTTATGGTAACCTCAAGCTTATATATGGTAACCGACATTGTCTCTCCCAAGAAACCAGGAAACTCTTATGTGATTATTTGGTATTGTCACAGTTTGACTACGGTAGTGGAGTTTACATGCCTTGCTTGGATGCTGCGGACCGTTCTCGGATTCAAAAAGTTCAGAATTCGTGTTTGAGACTAATTTATGGTGTTAAACGAAGAAATCATATTACCCCTTACCTGGCTATGTCAGGATGGCTTAGTATGTATAACAGATTTAAATTACACATTACTACATTTTATTTTAAATTACTTAAATCTAAACTACCTTTTTAATTATATAATAAAATTACGTTTCGAACAGATGTTCATGACTTGGCTCTGCGCAGAAAGCATCTTCTTACAATTCCCCGCCATCACAAAGAAAGTTTTAAAAAGTCCTTCACGTATAACATCGCCTTTACCGTTAACACCATTGATTGTTTTAATACAGATATAAGTCTACATTATCATTCAAAAACAAAGTAAAAAAACAATCACAGTAGTGGCTGGCTTTATTATCTGCATTGATATCATATTATCAGTTTACACCTCTTCTCTTCCCCCTCCCATGCCTTTTCCCTTTGAACAAGCAATATTTCTCTTATATAATATTAATTAAACTATTAGCGCTTCTCAAATTTAAATTATTTTACTAGTTTTAGTTAGATATTTGATTATTCAATATAAATGAGGGCCTGAATAGTATCTGGATTTAATCTAGATGGCTGCCATACTAAGGCCTATTGTTGTCCGCTCAATTTGCAATATTTCCTACACAATAATTGTAACAATTTAAAAGAATGGATTATAACAATAAATGTATATTAATATTATACATAATGGTTTATAATTATTACCTAACTATATTATGTTCTATTAAATTGTCCAGGCGTTTGGCGGATCCCCACCTTAATGGTGAAAATAATGGATAAAATCATGGATTTCATTAAACAGCATAAAATACAAATGGATTAATTCATGTATGACATAATTATTCCCAGTGCTCTTTAGCACTTAGGAACGCGTAAGTGGTACTAAAAATTATTTCCAATTCCCTCGATATCACTTCGAGAAAACAGACAGAGATTAAAACTACAAACACACATCTTTTAGAATGTCAAGGTTTGTAGGAGCGGTGAAAACGAACGTAAAAGTGGAAAATAGATAAATAACAGGCTTGAAAACAAAAACACCGTCGGGAGAGGTATAAAGTCATGGTCCTCCCAAAGTGATCGGATTTGTATCATCTCTAAAATTAAATTATCTCTCGGCTACCTAAGGTACCGAAGGTGAGTTATGGGTATGCGTCATTCCCAAAATAGTTTTTAACAAGACCGATGAAAACAATAAAGAGAGGAGTCAAATGCAACCAATGCGAGAAGTACTCACGGGATAAGATGACGTTTGGTATAAAATTCTACAGCTACAAATACTACCAAACTATAGACGTAACTTTCGTTCCTGATCGGGTTAGTATATTTCAATTCTTTGTCGAAGGAAAAACACATTCAGCGGACACGCAAACATTAATAGATTAGGAATAATCAAATTTGTATAATTTCTAAAATTAAACTAGCCAAATCGTTAATGCGCCTAAAGCTACCCATGAGTCATCCCAACTTAAAATTTTGCGGATGTCTTTACGCGAGGTACTGTTAAAGTAATTGCTAATTCCTATGTCTGAACGAATCGCGGTTTTTTTGCGCATAACGCGCTAACTATAACGCTATAGTCATTTCGCTTTGCAGGAGCTCCAAGCGTACCACAAAGTACCGCCATTCCGTTATAGAAACGGCCTTGCTGAGAACGAACGTCGGCTCTGTATAGTCGTGCAAAACATATAGGGATTGTGTTATAGTGCTGTTTTTTGAAGAATAAAGACGGTGTTAAATAAATAACTCGAACATGCACCCCAATACCAGTAATAATCCATTAAGGCGAAATAAGGACTCTCCGGAATGCAAAAAGAGTAATAATGTCTGATTTTTATAGGGTTGCCACATCATTAATATGTATCAGAAAAAGTAAAGGGCCAAGGATAGAGTCCTGTGACCACCCAGAAGTCAAGCGTAAACTAGAGCAAATGCTGTTATTGAAAATGACTGATGATGATCTGACAAATACGACCTGATCCAATAAGTGACGAAGGTCCCTTGGAAACCATAGATTGCACGCTTGCCGAGCAGTACCTCATGATATCTACAGTCAAATGCTTTAGTAAAATCACAAAACACCGCAGCGGAGTTCTCTCCGTCGTTAAGGGAGATAAGTCACTTATAAAAGAAATGGCATCTTCAGTGATTTTCTGCGCACGACATCCAAACTGGGCAACGTTCAAAATACCTCTAGCATTCAATAAACTTATGCGTAATACGCTTTTTACCGAGTCTTTCAACAATTTTGGATTTGTGGTCTAACTGTAGGCCAAATGCGTAGTTGGCCTAAAGTTAGATGGAGTGGCAGAATCACTCCTTTTAAATAGTGGAACGACTCTAGCAACGCCCAGCGTAAACCCCTAATCGTAGAATCATGAAATTTCGAGTTCTTTTACTTATAACGTTGGCATCCACTAAGAAAGGATTTTTCAAAAAGCAACCCCTAAAGGGGTAAAAGCGAGGGTTGAAATTTTCATAAGAATTTCTGTATCTCAGAAACTAATACTGGTGGATATCTGAAAATTGGTATATAAGTTCCTTTAATAAAATAATAATATATCTACATGTTTGGTATTTTTTTCAAACTTCACTTAGGGGTTGAAAAGGGGTACATATAACTGTCCATGAGCTTAAGCTATATTTTTGAAAATTGGTACTTTTTTACTCTGTTAAAATAAGCAATTACGTGTTTTGATGTTTTGGGAAATTTTGCCCCTACGGGATAGAAATGGAGGAGGGTTATTTTCAACGCAACCGCTAGACAAAAACATGTAGGTAAATAAAAAAATTACACAAATTATTTATTTGGAACAAATAAACTAGTATTTAGGCATTCACAGAAATGTTTCCCCTATTTAATATTTCAATAAATTTCATCCCTAAGTTGTTTATATGCGCAAGGTCCATGGAAGGTTCTGTGAGCGTTAATCGCGTTCCATATTTTTTAATAATGATGATGAATCTTAATTTTTGGTATTATTTTCATGAAAAAAGCTAGAAAAAAAGTAAATATTTATTGAAAGAAAAAGAAATAATATAAGAAAACACCAAAGAAATTTTTTAGCCTTCTAAACTATAAATTATATAATAATCCATTACAAATCTTTAAAATTAATTATTATTTGAAGGATTCCTAAAAGGGGTACAGTTATACTAAAAATGTATTCAACTTATATGAATGCTAGCGGTTACTAGGTAATTGGCTTTTCTTCTACAAAAAAATACGTCCAAACTAAAATCAACGACGTATTCATTCCTCAAAACTTTCACGATGGCGACATGACATAAGATATTGTTAGAATCTTAAATATTGCAATTTCGATGTAAAATTGGGTTAATAAGGAACAACATGATTGGTACAGTTAAAGTTTTTATTTTAAAATTCTATCGTTTAGTTAAAGTAAAAGAAAAGAGAGATTTGACGTGTAGAAAACGGAGCGACCACAGATTTGCTAAAAAGCAAAGAAAACAATTAAAGTGTTAATAGTTGTTATTTAAAAAAGCACTGAACGCTTACGCTGTGTAATAATAATAAATTTTGAAATTAAGTCGACCAGAAAACACGTACACGTAGAATTCCTTAAAACTGATTATTGACCAAGTTTTTTTTAACCATTGCATTTCTGGTTACATGAGCCAGGCATCATCACAATAGCAATAAATATACCCTGTATTAGCCAACTCTAACTGGAACACAACTGTACTAAATGTATAGTATTTGCAGAATTATACTGTTGACTCTTATTGCCAAAAATAAACTACCTGATTAAACCCTATTGTATACGCATCAACCTCTTCAAAGGGGATTAAATGGGATCAGGGTCGGTTTGAAAATGTACCTACACCACATGATTTATTTTTATAATTTAAAATAAATAGATAGGTATTTTTAGTTTTAGGTAGGTACCTATAATAAATGTAAAATAATGATAACAATTAATGATAATTGAAAATAATATAATTTAAATGTATAACTATTAGGATAACAAGTACAATAAAAATTAATTAAATTCTAAAAAACTATTGATATATTATTCAAAACTTAACTCTGTATCACTATCACTATCTTCATCTAAGCCTAAACTTATAATTAAGGGTTGCACATTTGTAATCATACAATTTTTCACCTTAAGTACATGCTGTACACAGTTTTTCCAGCTGTCTGCAGAAATTTTTCTTACTTCGTTTTTAATTAATTCTACTACAGATGCATTTAATGTAGGAGAAATATTATTTCTCCTAATATTGGATTTTAATTGGTGCCATATTAGCTCAATAGGATTGAATAATATACAATAGTATGGAGGAAGACGCAACACTGTATGTCCATTTTCTGCTGCAAGTTTGTCACACTCGTATTCCTTATTTATTTTAAAAGCTTTTAATACTTCTAGCAGTTCTCGATTTTTGTAAGTTTCTTCAAAATATAAATCATTTTCAATCATAGAATTTTGAATTTCTGCTTTTTTATTATTAGAATTGGGAATGATTTTTGCTTGCCGACTATGATAACTAGCATTGTCCATTACAATGACGCTATTTTCAGGTATATTTTTAAGGAGTTTATGTTTAAACAAATCTTCAAAAAGTTGTGCGTCGGTATCTTGATGGTAATCTAAAGAAGAATCTGCTATGTTTTTAGCTGAAACCAACAGACAATTTGGAACAAACCCGTTCTCTGAACCAGCATGTGATATTGTGATTATTTTGCCTTTATTTGATGGTGCCTTGGTTTGACATTTTTTGGAAGAATCATCCCAACCTTTTCTTAGAGTGTCATGGATATCGAACCATGTTTCGTCAAGGTAAATAATTGGACGATTTTCTTCTCTAAATTGTTTAACAGCTGTTAAATATTTAAGTCTCCACTCCATTCCCGTAAACGTTGAGATTCCATTAATGTTTGTCTTTTATTAATGCTTCGGTATTTAAAACCCATTTTACGCAATATTTTCCAAAGGCTTGAAAGGCAACAAGAGATATTTGTTTCGTCTTTAATCAGCCGCTCTTTGAGGGAAATCAAAGTGGGTACAGTTTGTGCCTCATACATTTGGTAAATCTTTCTTCTTAATAAATCCATGTCATTTTTGTCAATGCTTCTAAATGTGCCAGAATCACTCCGATTTTTTCTAGGATTAACAGTAACAAGTACTATGTCTCTTACCGAAGACAAAGGCGTTTTTGTCAAAGTAGCCGTCTCTGCTAAAGCATCCATCGAATTAAAATTTCTACTCAACAAAGATTGATACACATTTTTAATTATTAGTTTGGCATCGGTAGATAAATGCCCCCCTATCAGCACAATTCCAAAGAACATTCTACCACTAATAAGCCTAACTAAAAATTACTCGCCGGAAAACCACTAAAGACTAAAATTATTAAAAATCAGTTTGTATTTATATATGAATCAGGTATAGGTATGAATTGAATTTGTACCTGGTCCGGCTCTGCCGCAAAAGGTTTTAAAATTTGGGATTTCATTATTTATTTTATGGTCAAAGGGATAATGAGGGTTTATTGCAGTCAAAAGATCAACGGTATAATTCTACAAATACTATACTTAGCTTTTTTGACAATGGCGTTATATTTTAAGAAAATCAATGCAAATCAATTATTCAGATTATGCAAAATTCTGTCTGTGATAAATATAATAACAATAACAAACAAAACAACTCTTTATTTCCTAAATAACCCCCTATTATTTCTGATATTTGTTTTGATCTTACCCAATATAATAAATTGTCATACCTACATATTTTTGTTTTATTTCCTTTTGTTACACTGTTTAATATTAAGGACAGTTTACAACAACGTTAAGGCTTGCTTAACAATTTAACACAGCTCAATGATGCTTATAAAATATGAACTTTTACAGGACAGTTTCGTTTTACAGTTCAAATTTCGAAATGTAATTAATAATTTTAACACACGATGTATTGTATAATTTGTAAAATGCTTCTTGTTAAATTGGCTTAATATTAATTTAACTTACCGTGTAGAACCTATCAAAAAATTAGTTCTGCACGAAATAATGTTTTATCGTTAAGAAATAAATATCTTGTCATTGTTGTTGGTGCACACAATAATATGTTGAATTTTGGAAAATCTTTATTCAACAGTTACATTGATCAAAAACGATTTAAAATGATACAATATCTTTTTTATACAACTTTAATAAATCAACTAGTAACATTAAAATCAATGTTCTTCAAAATATTTTAGATATAAATATTTTGAAAAAAAAAGTTTGGCCCATTATCAAATTTAGTAAATAATAGTTAGTTCGTCGGTACTGATTTGACAAAACATGTTTACCTTAGATATTTTTTTATTGTCAATATGAAACTTGACGTATTTATTTTTATTTCAGGATCATATACAGGAAGTTTTAGACAAGTGGACGCAAATTGATGATGAAATTTGGGCAAAAGTCATAGTCTTGGAAAGAAATAGAAGGGTAGCCAAAGCATATGCGCGCGCACCTGTCTTAACTGTCAATGGTTCTGATGACGGATTCGATGGTTTCAGGTATGAAATTATTTTTAACAAATTCTACAAAACCGCCCGGAGTTCCTACGCACCGTCTGTATTACATCAGTATAACTTGTCAATCCTAACAAAATAATGACGTTATTATTGTAATTTATTTACTACTTTAGTCATTTTAGAACTGACAACACTGACATAAGTAATACTGATCGCATAGGGTCCTCATTATAGACAGTTCTATTAGTCACCAACGGATTCTTTCAGAGGCAAATTTTCGCCAAATCACTAGAAAACGCATTTTCTTAAATATGGTAAATACAAACTTTATGTTATTGAGTAGTTAAAATAAGCAAACAAAAATGATGCCACCAAAAGTCACACTTCATCGATCGATAATCTGTGTTAAATGAAAACCATGACAATGACAACTCCCAGAATAACAAATAAAATAGAAAATTTGTTTTTAACATGAAAGTGAAGAGCTAGTTTTTGCCACAGAGAGCCACTGCCTCGTATTTAGTGAACCGATTTATTTAGCTTTTTTTATTAATCCACAAAAACAAACTTAATTGTTAACTTATCTGATCTGCTAAATAAAATCAAAGTAAATGCGACAAATACATCAGCACTAGTGCCACTAGTTTTCGTAGCCAATAGTAGTAGTAGTAGTAGTAGTAACATGTTTTATTTAGCAAAAAACTATTTGGCATAGTTCTTCATTTCCTGAATTTATTGACTGAACAATTTCTTCAATGCTATGAAGATAATAAGAATTTAATTTTTCAGCAATAATAAATTGTTCCGTTTCTTTTTATCTTCAAAAATTATTTCTTTAATGTTATTTCTAACTGTAGGTTTAACTAAATTTTTTAAGGTTCTCCTCATTTTTTTACCATCGCCCTTGTTATTATCTATTTGTTTATCATAATATAATATAATAATATAATAAAATAAATCTTTCACCTTTAGTAAATATTTTAAGTTGTGTACGTTTTCAACCAGAATAAATGAGACAACTCAACGCGTCCGAAATAACCAGTATCGGTATTTGGACTAACCAAACATTAATCTGATGAAGGTATACAAAAACGAACTAGTGTTAAATATATAATAATATGTAGATCTATATCGTTAACTGCAAGCCGTGTAAACTCTTCTTAAGCTTATTTAAATGTTGTTCTGATCTTGTTCGTCATTAAAAAGTTATTGCTTTCTCTTAAGCATGTAGTATCTACGTTGTCTTTGGTGTTATATAGTTAAAGCCAACATTGTACAAGAAATAAAAAAATAACCAGTAAAGATGTAAATGTGTAACGATGTTGTTACCGATCATTTTCTTTAGATTATTTCTATAATTACAAACAAACCAACCAGAAAATGTTTTTTTTACTACGTAATGACTAGAGACCGGATTATATGCAACCAAAAGTCTGTGAGATATGCACATATTATATAGATACCTATATTTTTTAAAATATATGGGTGAAGACGAATTAATTACAAGTATATTAGAAAAGAATAGTTTTATAAAAAATGCAAAAATAAAACTAATTACAATTAAAAAAAATGCAAAAAAAATATTTAGCAATTTTGGAAATAGATGGCCTAAATTTTAAAAATATTATGGAAAAAGGATTTATTTTTATAGATTTTTCTGTATGTGCAGTTTATGAACATGTTGACATTGCTCGTTGTTATAACTGTTCGGGATATTACCATTCAGCTAAAACTTGCACAAAAATAAAAATATGCATGAAATGTGGTAACACTGGACACAATGCCAATGAATGCACCATTTCCAAAGAAAACATTATTTGCCCAAACTGCAATGAATTCAATGAAAAATATAATACTGGGTATTTTATAAACCATTCACCATTTGATTTTAATTGTGAAATATTTAAACAAAACATCGACAAAGCTAAAAGAAAAATTGATTATAGTATTGAAGAATAGCAATTACAAAATATAGTAATTGAAGAAATGTTAGTAAAACGTGATGAAGAACATAACAAAATTTACCATTTAAATACACAAGGATTTTTGAAAATTAGAGACGAAATTAAGCAGTTTGTAGTGAATAAAAAACCGTTGGTATTGTGTTTATCAGAGACTCACGTAACAAACGAAATAAATAGTCACGAATTAGAAATAGACAATTACAATTTATATCGTTGCAACTCAAATTCAAACCATACGGGAGGACTCTTAGTTTATGTATATTATAAAATTATAGTCAATACTTTTAAAGACATTTCTGTGGACTATCAATATTGGTATATTTATATAAATTTAAAAATTAACCGACAGTTTTACGAACTTTGTGTTTACTACAGATCGCCTAGTGGAAATATAACGGATTTTCTTACATTTTTTGAAATGCAATGTAATTTGACATGGGAAAAAATGGCACAGTGATACATATTGGAGACTTTAATATAAATTTCATAAATAATGATTTTTATGTTAAAAAATTTAAACAAATAATCAATATAAATGGTATGAAGCAAATGATAACAGATTACACCAGAGTAACTAATAAATCTAAAACAATTATTGACTTAATAATATCAAACGACCATTATTTAAATACCAGTGTTGTACAGGAGCCGAAAATTAGTGATCACGATTGGATTTATGTAAATATTGAAAAGTTTTTAGAAGACAGAGATAAAAGTAAAATTATGAAGTATGTTGACTACAAAAAATTGTCAAATGAACTATTATCAAGTGTCTGGAATTATAATAGTTTAAATGTAAATGTTTTGTTTGACAATATAATATGTAATGTTGAAAAGTCTATTAACAAAATTGTAATAACAAAGATAGTCACCAATAGAAATCATCCGACACCATGGTTTAACAAAATTATTATGGAAGCGAAGAAAAAACGTGACAATATGTATAAAAAATTTATTATTACCAAAAGTTCTAATGATTGGGAGGAGTACAAAAAATTAAGAAACTGTTGTGTCAGTGTCTTACGAAAAGAAAAAGAAAAATATTATGATGAACAAATAGATAGAAATAAATATGATCCAAAAAGAATGTGGAAAACTTTAAAGAATTTTGTCAAGCCAACTACAAAAAGTGAAATAAAGGAAATGATATTTAACGGCAGAAAAGAAACAAATCCGTATTGTATTGCTGAAAATATGAATAATTATTACGTTAATAGTATTAAAGAAATAGTTGATGATATCGAGGTTGGAAATGAAATATTATGTCCTAAAATTGCTACATGTTCCAATATAATTGAAGAGTTCCGAGAAGTTTCATTAAAAGAATTAAAATTTAAAATTAACAAACTCAAATCAAACAATAATTATAGTGAAATTTTATCAAAAAAAGTAATGAAAGAAACTTTTACAAGCACAGGTGAAATTATATTAAGATTAATCAATACCTGCCTAAAATATGGAGAAATACCTGAAGATATAAAATGTTCTATTATAACACCAGTTCCAAAAATTAAAAATACAAAAAAAAACTGTGAAATGAGGCCAATAAATATATTATGGGATATTGAAAAATTATTGGAAATGACAGTTTATGAACAGACACTCGAATTTATTGAAGAAAACAAAATTTTAGTAAATATGCAAGGAGGTTTTAGAAAAGGATATTCAACAGAAACGGCAATCCAGTCTGTAATTGAAAATTGGAAGCGAAGCGTTGACAAAAATGAAGTTGTATTGGCAGTATTTTTGGATTTTAAACGTGCATTCGAAACAATTGATAGGGATAAATTATTAAAAAAATTATATCAGTATGGATTAAGGGGAGTTGTTTATAAATGGTTTCAAAATTATATAAGTAATAGGCAGCAAAAAACAAAAATTGATAATATTTTTTCTAAAAAGGAATATAATAATATTGGGGTACCACAAGGTAGCATTTTGGGTCCATTTTTATTTATTCTTTATATAAATGATATGCCAAATGTTTTAAAACAAAGTTTTATTCAAATGTTTGCTGACGATACCTTATAATATATAAAGGGTAAAAATATTCTTGATTGTATAGACATTTTAAATTTTGAATTAAAAATTTTATCAAACTGGTTAAAGGTAAATAAATTAAAATTAAATGTTTCTAAAACAAAATTTATGGTTATTGGAAATAGCGTGATTAATACAGACATAAATATTTTTGTTGATGATGAAAAATTAGAAATTATAGACTCTTTTAAATATTTGGGAGTAATTTTAGATTCTAAGTTAAAATTTGAATTACATTTTGAAAATCTGGTATCTAAAATTGGAAAAAAAATTAATTATTTAAAAAGAATTAGTCAAAATTTGAGTTTATTTTCACGAAAAACAATTTATAACACTATAATTTTACCACATTTTTTATATTGTTCAACTATTTTATACACCGCAAATGATGGGGTCTTTAATAGACTCCAAGTTTTGCAAAATAAAGCTATGCGTATAATTTTAAATGTGGATAAATATACGAAAATAAATTTAATGTTAAAGAAACTTCAGTGGTTAAATGTTAAAAATTTAGTATTTCTTTTGATTTGTACTTTTATTTTTAAAATACAACATAACTTACTGCCTTCTCATTTGAAAGATTTTATAACTCAAAATTTTGAAAATCATAACTATTCAACCAGGTATAATAAAGATTTTTGTCTAGGTAGGGTATCAAAACATTTGACATATAAATCGGTTTTCTATAAAGGATTAAGTGAATACAATAACTTGAATATTTTAATTAAATCACAGACCTCATTGAAAAATTTTAAAAAATCATTGAAAAATTATTTATTTAAAAAACAAAATAGTGACTGATAAAATTTTTTTAAAGATGATATTGTTAAATTAGTTCAAATATTTTATATAACATGTTAAATTGTAGCACATTGCTAAATAAATCTTGTTACTACTACTACTACTTACTATATATGCAAAAAACAAAGAAATATGCAATGAATATGCAGTAATACGAAAAATATAATATGACTTATCGTTGGATTAAATTAGGGTTTTACTAAACTAAGGCATTGGGTATTTAATAAAAACCACCAAAAAACAGGTAAACGTGTAAAAATTTTATTAAATCTGCATTATGGTACAAATACAAATAAAAACATTAATACTAGTCCGCAGAACTATAACATGCACTGGTTACAATATGTAATTCAATGTTTTTTACTAAAAAATTCTGTCTTCTATCACTAAGAATATGTTTATATAATGAAAAAGATCTTTCTACATCTATCTACCGATGTTATAGGACAAAATTTTAACTTTGGAACTAGGCTCAGTTTAAAATCCAAATTATCTACATTTTCCCCTGACAGAACTTTTGAAACATTTATTAAAAATTTAAAACCTTTATTCGTTTCTATTATTCCTTCTAACTTCGACATTACTGCTTTTCCTACCTCACCTCGTACTTGCTTACAATTATTAATGCATTTTTCTACAATATCCATTGACTCTAATAGACTACTAGATGTTTTTTCTAGTTTTAAAATACTTTCAGCTACAAAACTATAGTTACATTTTATATAAATCAATTGTTGTTCCACTTTAGAATTTTGAAATATTTGTTTGCATTTTTTAATACACTGAGAATCATCTTCAATTTGAGAAACAATCTCTTTTAATTTTTGAAAATGCTCCGCATAAAACACTGCCGCATGAATCGGGGACAACAGGTTCAGGTGGTAGTGGTGTTCCGGGCTTGTAAAACTGCACTCTTAATGGAGCTTTTATGAAATTTTTTTTCACATTGGCTATTAAGTCATTGACCAAAGGGAAGGAAGCTCTAATAGTTTCTGCAAATCTATTTAATCCATGGGCCAGACAAGTTACACGAATCAAATTTTCATAAAATATTTTTAAATTCTGTCCTACCTTCAACATATATGACGCAGCATCGGATAAAAGGATAAGAATTTTCTCTGTAGGAACTGAATTTGGCAACCAAAAATTTGTTAAAGTTTCTTGTAATTCTTGTCTTCTAATAAAATAAAACCGCCCTTAAATAATTATAATCCTTTCACAGGTAAATAGGTATCTAAGATAATCCGTAAATAAATGAAAATAAAATATTTCGTTTTGATCAACTTAGTACTTGAATTGGGTTATACCTTTTAAATTAGAAAAATATGCAAATTATGCCCTACGTACCCTAAATATGCGGTCGATGGCCAACTTTCAAGATATATGCAAAATATGCATTAAATATGCATTTTGCATAAAATCCTGTCTCTAGTAATGACTGAATATTTTTATAATATTCGATTTGGTTTGAGCAGATATAGTATTTGCAGAATTATACCGTTGACTCTTACTGCCAAAAATAAACTACCTGATTAAACCCTATTGAATACGCCTCAACCTCTTCAAAGGGGATTAAATGGGATCAGGGTCGGCTTGAAAATGTACCTAGACCACATGATTTATTTTTATAATTTAAAATAAATAGATAGGTATTTTTAGTTTTAGGTAGGTACCTGGTAGGTATTGAATTTATACCTGGTCCGGCTCTGCTCGAAAAGGTTTTAAAATTTGGGATTTCATTATTTATTTTATGGTCAAAGGGATAATGAGGGTTTATTGAAGTCAAAAGATCAACGGTATAATTCTACAAATACTATACCTACATGATTAATATGATACATGGTACCTATGTATACTATAAGCAGTTATCCCTTAAAAGTCGAGTGATTAAATCAAGTAGGTATAAAGCTGAAAGTCAAAAAAACAAGAGTACTGAGCCCGATCTTGATAGGTCCTTGAAGACAATCGAAAACCGCCAATAAATTTATTGATTGGCGAAGTGAACGAGCTTTGTATTCATTCTCCGCCATTTAAGTCGGCAGTATTTTCCCTTTTTTCGATCTCTCTTTAAAAGAAATTGTGTCGGAAAAAATTGTTCGATTAAAAACAAGCGGAGGAGACACGGACGTGTGCGTTTGATGAGATTGACCCTTGTATCGGCTATTCAATGCAAATTAGGAATCCTCACTTCAAACGCTGCGTAAAAGTAACAGTATTGTTCGCATTCGGCGCATTCTATTGAGCGTTTATAAAATTTGAAACTTATAAACAGTCCTGATTATGTTAACTTTTTTCGATATTTTCCGAAATAATCCCACTTTTGAATTATATTTTCCGAAATAATCCCACTTTTGAATTATTTTTTGGAAAATATTAAAATTTGACAGATAATGCGAATCACGTGGCTACTTTTTTTGCTTAATTTTCATCTCGATCGAAGCAGAAGTTGATGCCAAAGTCAAATTTCGAATAAAGCTATTAATAAAAAAAAGTCCCATATGATGCGGACTTTACTGGTCACACTGTACTTAGCACAAAGTGCATACAGACAAAGATGGCCGCCCCTTTCTCCAGAGAGAAGCTACCCCTAGATTACTAAATATATTCATATCATATCATAAGTCACAAACTTATTTTAAATTTGAAATTTAAAAATTGGTTCCTTAAGGTGGTATAAGCGCCATTTTCTATCGTCCATTCGATTTGCCGAACTGTTGACGATTCGCAGGCGCACTGCAGTGCTGTGTTGATCAGAGTAGTTATTTTTATGCTTTTGGCATACGAAGAAGAAAGACATACCTATTCTGGAGCTGGTAGAACAAGGCATATGTTAGTCGCCCGGTCATTGTTTTGTTTACTTTCGTGTTTTGTGCAATTACGGAACCTTTCCTGTTAAAACAAACACATATTCTCTAGAATTCTTAGGATGGATGACATCTAGATAGACTGGAAAATATCGTGTTACCAGTAAAAATTGTTGTTTTTACTTCAGTTCTGAAACATCGACGTGTTTACTTTCAAGGATTTTAAGGTAAATTGTGGCAACTTTAGTGGTTTTTAAGTTTCTGTGCATTTATTAAAAAAAAAAACACTGGCATACTATTCGTCAATGCCTCCCTGAACAGCCCTTCCAAATAGTGTTGCCGCAAGACGAGACGAGACGAGAGAAGGCCTTTTCTCGTCTCGTCTCGTCAGACGAGTTAAAATGGGTCTCTCGTCTCGTCGAGAGAGGGCGAGACGAGAGAAGACGACCTTCTCTCGTCTCGTCTCGCTTCTCTCGTGATTTATACCAAGAATAGTAAAAACCAAGCAAAATTTTAACGCGTTTAGGTTAGGTTCTATCATATTTGACATAAATTGTGTGCAATATATGTCAAATATGACAGAACCTAACCTAAATGCGTTAAAACTTTACTTGGTATTTACTACAGGGTGGCCCATTAGTGCGACAAAGGTCAATATCTCCTGTAACACTAAGATAGAGGAAAACTTTTGATGAAGCCTATTAAATTATTATTGTCTATACAGGGTGCTCCAAAACACCAGCACGGTAAGAAATTTCCATTTCCAAGATATTGACTTTTAAAAAATGTATTTTTGGAGTTTCGAGAGATCTAACAGTACGTCTTAGAGCAAAACGGCTCACATGTCCCTATCTTCCATTTTTATTATCTTCCCAAAAAAATCACCTTCCGGTTAAACCGGAAGAACTATATTTCCTGCTTTTGAGTTACATCCGGTTTAGCCGGAAGTTTGATTGATTTGGGAAGATAGTGAAAATGAAAGATATAGACATATGCGCCGTTTTGCTCTAAGATGTACTGTTGGAAAGCTATAGGCTGTCGAAACTCAAAAATATAATTTTTCAAAAGTCAATATCTTGGAAACTATTAACTGTAGAATAATAATGCATTTAATAAAAGTAATTATAAATGTATGTAGAATCAGAATTTAAAAAAATAATTTTGGGACACCCTGTCTATTATGAGATTTTTAAAATCTTCTTAAATTCCTCTTATCACAAATATATAATGTCCATATTTGGACCGACGGTTTTCGAGTTATTTGACTGCAAATAATTTTATCCAGCGATAAAACGTCATAATAATATGTTATTCTGAATGGCCAGGCACGGCTAACTAGACGAATCTATTTGCAGTTAAATAACTCGAAAACCGCTGGTCCAAATATAGACATTATGTATATTTTTGCAAAGAGGAATTTAAGAAGATTTAAAAAAGCTCAAAAAGTTACGTTTTTTGCTCGAGAGAGACGAGAATTTCTCGACGAGAGAGGGTATTTCTCTCGTCTTGTCTGGGATCTTTATTCGAGAGAAAATATCTCTCTCGTCTCGTCGAGAGAGGGCCAGAGGAGTCGAGAGACGAGAATCTCTCATCTCGGCGGCAACACTACTTCCAAAACTAGATACTAATTTTTTTTTTTAATAATTACAAAGTTCCGGGAGTTAGCCCTGCATTCAAGCCATTTATAGGTATTTTATACATGATTGACATTCAGAACTGTGCCCTTAAACTAATAGTTAATAACAATGCAGTTGTGCCATTGAACAAACTTCATTTCGCGTGATTTGCTGCGGGCTGACTTGATATGTACCGGGTGTCCCACTAAGAATAGCTCTCGGCCGTATCTCAGAAAGGGTTAGTCAAATGACTTGCGGAAAATTTTTTTTTTAGTAAAAGTGGCCATGAGAAATTGCTGAAAGTTATTTTTAAGTTCCTCATTTCGCCACAAGAGGGCACAATTAAATATTTTTTTTTTAATTCTAAATTTCTCCGAAAATTCCCATATTAAGGTATAACTCTGATTACATCATCGAAAAGCTTAGACAATTCTGCATCATTTTGGTTTAAGGCTCGTTGGCGTACCGACCTTGATAAGAGTGGGGGAAGCTATTGAATGTGTAAACATTAAAATCGCTGTAACTTCTAAACGACTTATCCGATTTTACTAAATTTAGGCTTGTTTGTGTAAGTAACTTCAATTGCCGTATCCAATGATACACGATAGTTTCTAATAAAATTGCTAGAGGGCGCAATTTGTAATAATAACAATTTTTTCGATTTTATCCCGAAAATTCAAATCATACGGTATAACTATGACATCATAATCGGAAAGTAGATGAAATTTGCAAAAAAAGATGTGAAGCCCGCAGTTCGATATATTTGTTCGTTTCAGAGTTATTGCCAAAACAATAATTTTTAATAGAAATTGCGCCCTCTAGCAATTTTATTAGAAACTATCGTGTACCATTGGATACGACAATTGAAGGTACTTCCAAACAAGCTTAAATTTAGTAAAATCAGATAATTCGCTTAGAAGTTACAGCGGTTTTAATGTTTACACATTCAATAGCTTCCCCCACTCTTATCAAGGTCGGTACGCCAATGAGCCTTAAACCAAAATGATGCAGAATTATCTATTCTTTCTAATGATGTAACTAGAAGTATACCATAATGTGAGAATTTTCGGAAAAATTTAGAATTAAAAAAAAAAATATTTTAATTGTGCCCTCTTGCGGCGAAATGAGGAACTTAAAAATAAGTTCCAGCAATTTCTTATTGCCACTTTTACTGAAAAAATTTTTTTTCGCAAGCCATACGACTAACCCTTTCTGAGTACGGCCGAGAGCTATTCTTAGTGGGACACCCAGTACATACAAAATAAGGAAAATATGGTTATTACAGCATGGGCGTGGAGGACGTATTACGCAAAAACAGTGACTATTAGCCACCAGTTTATCTAAGACAAGTTTGCCTTTCTAATGTTTTTCTTTAAGTTTAAAGACAAGCGAACCCGAGCCAATTGTATGTATGGCTTGGTTGTGTTACAATTTTAACGATTACCGCTTGCATTTAGCTATGAATTTTTTTTTAATTATCTTATGTAATCTATACAAAATGATTACCTTAGATTGTATAGTAAAACACGCTTCAGTGAGTTTAGCATATTTTCTAGTGCGTATGACCAGTGAGAGTTTTGAAGAATTACGTTTGGTTGCAAGCAAACTGTTTTTGTCCATTATCTGCTTCAAAAAATCACAAAAAATCAATTTTGGGCAATAGGTATCTAAATTGAAAATTGAAAGGAACCTGATTAATAATAACGGTGCTTAAATTTAAAATTACTTTTACTTTTGGTTTCTGAACCTCAACTTTTTTAATAATTTCTTTTATTCGTTGTACGTAACAATGCATTCTATTCAACGAGAAGATCATCTTTAAAACTAAATTTTGAGTGTTTACTTTGTGTTATTAAAACAGGCATTAAAATAGTCTATTAAACTCCTCTACGACTACGTCCGATGATGTTGATTAAAATGAATTAGTTCCGCATTTGTTCTTGTTTCCTTGGTAACAATGAACTGTTTAGTTAGGTACAAAGATATCGTGTATATCGGTAGTATGTCCTACTTAATTAATAATTAAGTAGGTACCTACCTAACAGCAAGTTCCAAAAAACCAATACGTTCCAGCAGAGGCAGATTTAAAATATTTAAGTATTAAGTACTTGTATTTAGGGGCAAACTCTAGTGACGCATCCACCATTTCATTATCTTATGAATATTTCGTTTATTTTTTGTTTTCTCTAAAAAGCGGCCAAATACCCGTGTTTCGTAACTAAAGTTAAAGAAAATTTAATTGATAGATTAATAAAAGCATAAAACGAAATTTGCTCATATTTATTTTTCTGCTTTTATCTTAACATAGTATAAAACAAAGTCGCTGTCGCCCGTCTGTCCCCTTTCATATGTGCTTAAATCTTTAAAATTACGCAACGGATTTTGAAGCGTTTTTTTTAATAGATAGAGTGATTCAAGAGGAAGGTTTTTATGTATAATACATGCATAATATTGTGGAGAAACACTGATAAATTTAGAGGTTTGTTCGGGTTTGTATTTATAAATCTTGACGTGATGGTGAACTCGCCTTATTATCTCAGAGAAAGCGTTGCAACGCGGGCCGGGTACACGCTAGTTAATTCATAAATCCAACCTTTTTTAACATAAAACTGTTGGTAGATAATTGTTCTCCAAAAGGTTTTTTTTGGCCCTTTTATTAAATTATTCTTAAAGAGAAAGTGATGCCGGAAAGATTCTTTTATCCTTTAACGCAGTTTACGAGGTAAGTAGATATATTAAAGCAGGAATTGTGTTTTAGAGAGTTTCTAATACTTAGGGAGTGTCGTGTTCAGCAATCCAACGAATTAAGCTAAAGGGGATAGAGAAGGATGTAGATTTTAAGAATCGCAATAACGTGGCTATTTTGTCATCCCGTGGTCGACAACTTCACGAAATTCAGGAACATACCATAAGAGAGCGTATTTATGGGATGTATAGAGCAGATGAATACGTTACCATTCCCTCAATACAACTTAACCTTAAAAACATTGATGGTGTTGAAATATCCACTGGTTCTTTAGCGCACTGTTTAAAAAATCTTTGGATAAAACGAAGAAGTTACGAACTATTGATAAAGCACGAAATGGTGACTAGTGTTTGCTCTTAAATATTATAATATTAAATTTTAATAATTTAAGTACAAGTACGCTGAGAAATAACCTTCTATTCTTTATACGAATTCACATACTCTTTATACAACTGTTTGATACTATATATGTGACAGCGACGCGCTTTCCTAATGTAAGACAACGGAAATTGCTAGACCATTGTGTAGTGATAATATCACAGTAATGTAGCCAATAGGAAATAGGAGTTAATGCTACCATAGAATGGTTTATAGCCATTATTGCTCTGAATTATCACAGTAATTATCAAGTTCTATGGGGGTGTAAAATGGTTTTATATACTGTATTAATTCCTACTGGCAGTTGTAATGAAATTTGACATTAATCATAATAATATTTGCTTGCTACGGTTAATAAAGCATATACTTACGTCTAAAAATCAGTACTGTAGTTCTCAAAAATTTAAATAGCTTCTATTGTTCTTGTCGCTAAACATTCCATACGATTATCTATTATGCAACATGGTTTACTGAGATGGTAAAATGCATCCATAGATTATAAAGTCCAATACTAAGGATGGGTTGTGCAAAATAAGACTCTTCTATTGCTTTATCCGACATGCAAAGTTTTAAAAACCTTTATACAAAGTACAAATGAACTAATAATTGAAACAGGTATTAGTACGATCAATATTTAAATTCAGACAGGACAGCTAGGAGACTCCGAACAACGATGTAACATGCGCAACAAATACGTTAAAACTAGCACTAGGGCGCGCGGCGATTGTCGATCGCTACGAACCCCCACCAACGTCTTGTGGATCATAGGTTCTAACGGATACAATTCGTATACAAAATTAGCTATCAATACAAACTATGTCTTAGCAAACCTGTTGTATTACTGTATTAGATCATTTTCTTCAGTGTAATACGTACCAAATATGTGTACTTCCTATTTAAATTTAAAAATTGATGTAGTTGGCACTTCAAGCTTGACTTGTAAGTGCTTTATTTTTCAATAAAGTACTTTTTAATATTTAAAAGCTTACTAACAATTAGGGCCTAAAAAGTTAAAACACAAAATCTGTTAAAAGCTCCCAAGTACTTATAATTACAATACCAGCTTTTCAGGAAAGTAAAAATATAGTATGTACAATGTACATAATAATATGTTTGTAGATAAATTTAACAATTATTTATACTTAGTTGGTATTACAAAGAGTATTTAACCATTTAATTTTATATGCTGCTACTAAAACTGCGACAACTTATAATTAATATCTAACTATCCATAGTGTACTCAGGAAATAGTAATATTACATAACTAAATGCACTTTCTTCAGTTTCTATTATACCCAAAGCATTTTAAGTAACCAGCGTCGTTTCTTATAATTAAATTTTCTGCCACCTACTGTTTTGTATGCTTAGAGTTATTCTCATTCGCTATGAAATTACTTGTTGTCTTTTTAAAGTCTTAATCCCTTTCAACTTGAGACAACCATATTTCATCTCTATTATAAGTGGTAATTTTTAAAAACTATTTTGACACATAAACAGTTCCCACAAAGTAATTCTTGCAGAAAAAACAAAACCACTTTTAAATTAAGTATATGTTATCCTGTTATCTAGATAAGAAGAAGATGTTTTCTTGTATTTAATTCCACACGAAAAAAAATCTTACTAAAGCTATAGGTGCATCTTGACTAACGTGAGGCAATGTCGCTTTCAGAATGTTGTACTGTCAGCTATAGAATAGGGCTTGCCATACACCAAAACACGATGCCTATGCTATGTTACTGTCAAATTTCATAATGAGCTTTAATGAAGGTGACAAAAAACCATAGATATTTACCTTTAGATAAGCAAACAATAATCACGAAAGTTGCAGTTTTATGGCCTCGCGCATGTAAACAAAGCTAGACACTATTAGACATGCGCACTGCAACATTATCGTTTGACGAATGGGAAAATAAACAGGTCCGGGCTTTAAAATTTAAATTCTTGTCAAAAAATTGGAATTTCTTCTCAATTTTTTTGATCAGGTTGGGAATTAAGTTAGTGATTTCTGGAATTTTTAACAGTTGCGAAAACTTTTTGAAGATTGCAGGGCTGCAAATAAAATATACCAGAACATGCATCGGGTTAATCTGTCTTGGTGCGGGTTTCTCTTTATTTTCATACCTTTTTTGTGTTGCCTAGGGCCTAGTTTGATGTGTTTAAATTGATCATAATAAAATAAAGTTATTCATACAACGGCTGTTACTAGTCATTGTTTATATTCCAATCAAAGTCGCTTAAAGCACAAACACAATTTACTATACTACCTACACAAAAACTAGAAATCCGTAAATATTAAATACCCACAATCCACAATAGCAAAGAAAACTACAACGAATCCACAGAGAAACCTTCCTAAAACACAACAACCAAAATGGCGACCGAGCTGGTTCTGGAGTGTATTTTCAGCATGTTGCTAAAGAAGGACAGGCCGATAACACGAGGTTTGTGCGCATGCCCGATGCTGCTCAGAGAAAAGGCAGCTGACCGGCGAGTCATGCGCTCGGACGTATTTTTTCACCCATAAAACGTAACTTTTGTTTGCGCAGGAGATAAGCTGTACTTATCTAAATTCAAATTCAAATTCAAAATTCTTATATTTAGAAAAATACTTAAATGTATTTAACAAAGCTGCGTCAATAATAATCACAACAAACAGAATTTAAAATAAATAAATACATAAATACAAAACTTTATAACACATTAAAATTTTTAATAAAATTAAAACAAAGGTACATATTATACTTTCACGACATATTGAAATCTTCAATAAAAACTGAGCATAATTTAAATTTTAACCAAAGGAAAACAAAGCAAAGAAATCATGAAAAGATGGCCTACATTGCCGATGACAGAAACTCCCCAACATTGTAGGGTTCTATAGCAATGATATAATTTAATAAGTTCCTCTTGAAGCAATGCAAGCTATTCGCCTGCTTGAGCTTCAAAGGAAGTTTGTTGTAATATTGTATACACGAAAAGGCAGGACCGCGTTTAGAGAGAGTCAGTTTGCGCAAAGGGATGTTATAGTTAAGTGACCTGGTATCGTATTCATGTTGTGGTAAGTAAGTGGAGAACAGATTCTTATTTTTATATAAAAAGATCACACATTCATAAATATATAAGCCTATTAGTGTAAGCAAGTGGTGACTCCTAAATACTCCCCTACAAGACTCCAGCCTACCCATGCCCAGAACTATGCGCAACGCCCTCTTCTGTACAAGGAAAACTCTCCATGCTGTCACACTGCTACCCCAGAATATGACCCCACAACGAAGAATAAAAACAAAGTTTGCGTGGTAAATCATAAGCAGGGTATCAGCATCCACATAGTCTCTCAAAACCCGAAGCGAATAGCAGCAGCCGTTCAGCCTTCCAGAGACGTACTCGACTTCCCTCTCCTAGCTGAGATGGCAATCCAGGTAGATCCCCAAAAACTTAGCCTCTGGTGCGACAGTCAGGTCCTGAGACAGCAGCCTTATCCGGTCTGGACAAACAATACTTGATTGTGCAGATCTGAAAAAATAAAGTTTGACTTGCCTGTCTTAAGCACAAGCCTATTACCGTTGAACCATTTCTCCGCAGAGGACAGACCCTCGTCATTGCCTCCAGGACACCATCCACAGTGGGCGCATCCGCCAAAATGTTTTTATCATCGGCATATTTAAGAACTGAAACTTCCTTATCAGTCACTTCTTCGCTTAAGTCGTTGATGTAACATATAAATAGAAGGGGCCTATAACACTTCCCTGCGGAACACCCATAGTCAACGGCAAGTCCTCGGAATAACAGTTTTGCCCATGTTTCGTTATCGCAACCCTCTGCTTTCGACCCTGCAAATAAGACCGTATCCACAACGCTAAAGGTAAATGTCTATGCAAAAAACACAGTAATTCCATATAAAGGTGTTTTTTAGTTATATTTTAGTTAATTATCAGCAGACAAAATTGGATTAGTTTAACTCTAAAATTATTCACCAATACTATAAAGATAAATCTTGACGTGTATGGTTGCCCATAAGGTATCGCAGGTAAGTAAGACACCTTTACAACTTTTGCTTTTTGACAAACAACCTCTAGTGAAGTTGCAATGGCGTTTATTATTTATAATTTCATTATAAAGGAGTAATGCAAGTTTTCTTTGTCGACTGCACATGACTCCAATTTGATATGTCAAAATAACGCGACATAAATAAGGACTAAGATACATTTAGGTTGTCATGGTAACGATGCAAACAGTCCTTACACCTCACAGAGTGGGCACAGTTACACTGCATGGTACGGTCTTGACATTTAACTGTCAACAATAATTAACTTCGCGAAAAAAATTAAAACTAGATATTTAAAAAGCCATAAAAGACGTTGTGTTGTGATATATTGCCCGCCAGGTCAGGAGGATGTTATTAGAGACAGAAGAGGATTTGTACGAAATTTTTATAACCCTGACCTTTCTTTAACATACATAAATGAATACTTAAAAAGCATCCTACCAGGCGATTGTGTAATAAAGATTTTAGAAAAAATCCAAAAATAAAAACAGGTAAAGCTTGAAAATTTATCACTCAAATATTATTATACGACTTTTATGCAAAAATATTGAATATATTTGCCATTAAATTAGGACATGTAGACAGTTTTTGACTTGAACAGACCTACACGTTTAAATGGAAAACCAAAAAACAGTCTATACCGGGTGTTTCTCAAAAGACGTTCACCCCTATAACTTTTCTGTATTCATAGATATTAAAATAAAATTTTGAGATTATGCATAAGAAATGAGTCTGCATTTATTGGCATAATTTTCAATTTGTTAGCACTTCCGGTTTGACCGGAAGTGACCTTGAATTTGGTATTTTAAATGGGACATTTTGTATATTTTCACTTATTGGGAATCAGCATAACATTCTGAGTACAATAACACCTCACTTGTCATTTTTTGACGTATAATAACATTTTTTTGTTTATTTTTTATTTTCAATCTAGAGTGCTACAAATTAATTAAATCTGTTAATTTATAGTCAAGTAGTATATGAAAATTAAAATTATGTCATAATAATTGACTTTCTAAGTTTCACAAGCGTTTAAAAAATAAAATTTTGTTTTTTTGACGTTTTACTCCATTTTTCCAAATGGATCGATGGTAGTTCATTAGGATATTTAGAACGAGCATTTTTTTTCAACAATTTGATACTATACACTCCTATGCTATTTTAAAATTGACACGAAAATATTTGCCTTAAGCCCCAATCGCAAATTTAAAACCGTTATGCATTATTGCCTTTCTAAAGAAATATAAAGGCGGCTTTGAAAAACATTTGTAATTTCATTCGTTTATTAAACTTACATTGTAAATCAGATAAAATGGTTAGTTTTACTAGAAAAGATCAAATTGATATGCTTATAATTTTTGGAGTGACCAGAAAAATTCTTCTGAAGCCGCAAGATTGTATGTATTGTATGTTTTCTAAACTAATAACATTACAACTTTAAATTAACGCCATATTGCCAAGATTTATAAATGCAAACCCGAACAAACCTCTAAATTTATCAGTGTTTCTCTACAATATTATGCATGTATTATACATAAAAACCTTCCTCTTGAATCACTATCTATTAAAAAAAACCGCTGCAAAGTCCGTTGGGTAGTTTTAAAGATTTAAGCACATATAGCTGGGGACAGACGCGACAGCGACTTTGTTTTATACTATGTTAAGATTATCTTAATAAACCAATGCACCTATTAAGATTTATTACCTGTTGAAAGAGATATCCATCCTCTGCCGCAGTTTTCTCACTATAACAAAATTATGCAACACAGTGGCATTATTAATAACAATAGGTTTGATTGACTTGCCTACTTGACGTGGTTCGACGAGACTCGTGTTAACGGTTCTCTGTTTGTGTTCTGTGGTTGGCGTTAATATAATTTCAAACGGTTGCCATTTTTTATAGGAAAAAAAATTAATTTCCCGACCGGGCAGCCGTTTCTAGAGATGCTATTGTAAATAACACAGGTTTTATGGGGAATAAGTAGTATTCTACTATCGCAGCATATATTTTTGCATCGGCATTGTGCAACAACTCCTACGCGTCCTCTTGCAGCGTCAAAAATATTATTATAAAGTTATTTAAAGACGTTTTGGACGTTTACGATCTAGACGACCTTGGCGACATTCATTGCTTTCGTTAGTCGCCCATTCGCCCCAATCACGATCGAGATCTATTTTGAAAAACAATGTATTATAAATTTGACTACCGAGACCAAGCCGTAACCCGTGTATGCAATGCGAACTGATTACGGCATATTATAGTGATGCATGTTCTATTTTTTGTACTTGGCTGGTAAACACAGCGTCATACAGGGTGTTGCATGCGGCAACCAACGTAATACTAATCTGGTGATTTTATAATCAAAGTCAATAAAAAAAATCGTATATTGGTTGTACTGAAAACAATTATAAGTATCCAGTACAAATACATGCTCACCAAGCGTCATTGGCGTGGCTAAGTTTTTCTTAGAGGGGGGCTGACTGGTCTTTATAACTTTATTACTTATAACCGAAAAAAATTACTACAATAATTTTTTAATTGCCAAAAAGCGGCCAAATACCCTTTGGACGGTCACGTGCAGGCGCGCAGATGCATTGAGGGTGCCGGGTGAGGGAGTCGCGGCCGCGCTGTTGCAGCTTGGCAGCTTGCCCCTGTTTAGTTTGGTTTATTCATTATTAGCGTTGATTGAATCATTATTCAATTATAGTTATCAATGATACTAGTTCGATATGAACACTATAATGAAACGTGTGCAACGTTGGCGGCCAACGCCTCGTGGTTTAATTGCACAAGTTTCATTAACAAAGTTCATATCGAACGTGTATCATTCAAAATGTAATCTACGACAGTGCAAATAGATTTTATTCGTCTAAATTTCATTGATATCAGATAACGTTTTCGTAATTTTAAAAATTTTCAGGTGTCAATAATAGTCGATATCATGGTAACCGCATTTTTGATTGTTTCAATTTCGATTTTGACAACGTCATTATTGCCGTCTAATTTTCTATTGTATGCAAAGTGTTGGCCAAAAATAATTTAAATATGGGAGATTCTGAATCCGAAAGTGTTCCTTCGGATGTTTACAATAAATAAATGCAATCCGTTTTTCTAAGTAATAATAACAAATAAATAGTTTGCACCGACTTTCTTCTTGTTTTTGTATCTTAACATTTTGATGTTATTATGAATTCATAATGGCACTAAGTGCTATTATGAAGGTCATAATGACATCTAAATGATAATGCTAAATACGTCATAATGGCACTATCGTAGATTACCGTTATTAACAACACGCAACAAGACTTAATTAGCTTAGTTATGTATTTACTCAAATTTGTCAGAGGGGGCTATTTTTATAACAGGAGAAGGGCAAGGCAGGAGCTGGGGGCCTCCAGCCTCCCCCCTTAGCTACGCCAATGCCATGCGTCCAGTGAGCCAATGACAAATATCCACCAAAAGGATAAGCTTATCCTAAATGTTTATTTTGAAGAAATATAGTCCATGCTTAAAGTGAAGTTGAAAGTATGGAAAAGAAAGAAAAAACTCAAAGTCTTCCTCCTCAATATTTAATAGAATAAGAATATTCGAGGGTCTCTACATGTGTCGAACGTAGAAACGTTCATCATCAGGAGACAGAAAAAATATTTGGTGCTGATGGTTTTAGCAGAAGAGAAAATGGTGAAGAACCTTAATGGAGCTTTTATGGAATTAAAAAAAAATTTTAAATGTAAAAGAGAAATAATATAGAGAAATTGATGAAAGTAAAAACATACTGAGTATGTGAGAAGTCAGTAAATGGGGTCTAAACCAACCAAATAAACTGGGGAAGAAGAAGAAAAAACCTTTCTAAAAAGAAGGTGTCGAGGATTATTTAAAAATATTTAAAATCCTTTAAAAGACATTTTTAAGTATAAGTCTAAGACATTATGAGGACAAAAATAGTCGGAATTATTAGGGTAATCTGTAAAAAACAGAAATTGAAATTAAAATCAAAAAAAGTAAAAGATTTTTTTGGAATATTGTTTTTTCGATAAAAAGTAAGTACTTACGAAATTATATACGATAGAAGAGTTTGTGGGGTACTGAGGTTTTAAGCAGTAACCCCGCAATAGGTTAATTTAAAACCAGTAAAGTTAATTCAAAAGTTGCACATTTAAAAAAAAAAATTTAGAGGTCAAAGAGGTTGTTCACGTCCACGTGCTGGGACTAAAGTGAATGATAGAAGGGTTGATTGTCAATCAACTCAGTATGTTTTAACTTTCATCAATTTCTCTATATTATTTCCCTTCTCCATTTATTTTTTTTTTTAATTCCATAAAAGCTCCATTAAGGTTCTTCATCATTTTCTCTTCTGCTAAAACCATCAGCACCAAATATTTTTTCTGTCTCCTGATGATGAACGTTTCTACGTTCGAAACATGTAGATACCCTTGAATATTCTTATTATATTAAATTTTGTGGAGGAAGACTTTGAGTTTTTCTTTCTTTCCCCTAAATTTTTATGCTAAATGAGTAAAAGTTATTGGGAATGTTATTTCCTAAAGAAGTCATGACGGGGGCAGGTTTGTACGCCACTGAAAATAATTATTTTTGTACTAAATCCATTTTAAGGTCCTTATATTGCAACACAGTTTATGTTACGGTCGAAAATATAGCTCTTACGTTGGTCTTCATGGTCATAAGTCTCGCCCATGTAATTGTGATAAAAATGTGCCTTACAGTATTATGTAGGTCTTTCTTAGCACAGCACATAAGAATTGTTACGCACTGATTACTGGTGCTGAAAACAATATTAAATATTGATTTCGCTAGAATTAATTCATTACTGTGCCAAGCGGCAGCGATAAGTTATGTAAAAAATGCAAATGAGGATAAACAATATGAAGTTGTAACTCTCTAAATCTTTATAGGTTTTTTATTGTTTTAACACATTAGCATAATCTCGTTTTCCTCAATGCAACTAAAAATAAATCCATCCTTTCACTTTTCACATTGAAATCGAAAATTTACAACTAATGCTAAGTAGGTTCAAAAATCCGTGTAACCGGTTTGATTCGGGCCCAAATGGATTGAAAATAATTAAAAATTAAATATACCTCAACATTGTTTTATTTTTCTCTTATTATACTGCTGAATTCCAAAGGAAACCGAAAATACGTTAAATTAGGGTCATTTATACGATACGATTCAAGAAATTCTTCGCCTGCAAGTAAAAGTGGTTTGAACATTTGTATTTCGGCCTTAGGGCAATCATTAAACTAAGCTTATTTTCATGATTTATATTTTAGATTTAGACCTCAATGTTATTAGTAAGTAGTAGTTTTTGTTACCGATTAGTAGTATTCTTTTTATACTGTTAAAATATTTGAAGGCCTTATTTGACTTGCAGGACAAAGACATGATCGGAATCTTCCTCCCATAGCTTCCAGTAATACCAACAACCTAAGGCAGCAATAGTTTTCTAATTTATTAAAATGTTACCAAAAAATGTTACTTGCATCTCAATTTTCTTGTATGTTCTCTATTTTTTTAAAGTATTTACTAGCAACAAAAGTCTGCAGATCCCTTTGGCAATAAAAATTTTTTTTCGCAGGAAAATATCTACAGAAAAAATCAAAAATTTACGTAATGTAAACACGATATTTCATAGTAAATCGACATGGTATTACTTTGAATCAAGATTGATTCAAAATCGTTTATGAAAATTATAGTCCTGCTGTTTTCTCTTATTCGATTTGCCCCAGTTTATCTGGTAATGTCAGCAGGTACATTGCAGGTATTTCTTTCTTGTCAGTAAAAGTAGGTGCATAGATATTTGTGGCTTGGAATAATTGCATCATAACTTTAAAATACCCAATTTTAAAAATAAGTCTCTATATTAGTTTATATAAGTATACCAAAATTTCTCACTTGAAGCAATAAATCAAGTTCAATAATGTTTAAAATAAATAGGCTGCACGTACATGTTTTTTTTTGCAGTGTGTTAACGGAAAACACAGGAATTTCGAAAAACCTTAATGGTAAATAAACGCTACCTAACACATTCCTGTCAATAAAACGGGCTAAAAACTCGATAAATAATAATTTAAATGATGGAAATCAATCAAACAAGGAATGTGATATGATGAATAAAATTAAAAATAAATAGATTTATGTATAATGTATGTTTATAAACAGGAGAAAGTGTGAGGATAGGCGTCAAATGGACTTAAACGAATTTTTAATGAGTATAGGATAAATGGATTTTGGGTTAGGCCTAAGAAAATTAAAAATTGACTTCAGATGTTTTTAATTGCTAACGAATTTCGTAAGGATTATTTATATCTATTGCATTAACTGGGAAGAACCTTTTATAATGATTAATCAAAAGAGGTACGGATTGGACACACTGGTGCATAATCGGTTTCCATGGCAGCAGTCCTGATAATTCATCAAAGCCGTGGGAGATGGAAATATGTACAAAACAAGAGTTGGTCAAATTACCCAAAATAACCCCTAATGGATTTTTTAAAAGACGATGAAGAAAGTGGCTCATTAATCAGGAAGAATTCCTTGCTCATTTCGTTGGCGTCAAGACATAATATTTCATCTTGATTGCTAAATTCTCTTGACCTGAAATTTGCATTGACAGACAGATCGCTATCTTCTAAATTGATTAGTATATCAGCAACTAAAAGATTTTTTTAATGGCATTTTTTGGCTCCATATCTTTTTTGATATTGATATGATAGGATAAGAAATAGTTAGGTAGTTATTATGCTTTCATTTTAATGTCGCTTTTTTAAAAGAAGTGATCTTAGCTCAGGTATGCATAAGAGGTTTCTTTTAGTTTATCTCTACAGAAAAAGAAGGCATGTCCAAAATTAGTAACTAGTTTATTCTCTTTGTTAAAGAGCAAATGTAGTATACGAATATCACAGCAAATTGTTAACAAAAGCTAGAAACAAACCGCTGGCGCTGGTTGATTGGTTATACGACAATTTTTCAGGCAAAGGTCTACAGTGGCTCCTAAATAGGAGACGGCGGGCCCTCAATCTGTCAATAGATATTTTGACTAGGCACTGTCGGCTGGGGAAGCATATGGCGCTGATTGGCGTGGATTAGGACCCAATTTATTCTGGGTTTCAGGAAGAGGATGAAATAAAGCTGCACTTTCTGGGGAAACTGAGACATTAGTTCTTTGGTTCAGCGGTTCTCCGAAAAGAGGAAGTTACTGCACTCGCCTGGAAATACATCCTGACTTGGGGACATTGGCGGATCCAGGGGGGGGCGAAGGTTGACCCCCCTCCCTAAATGAAAAAAGCCAAATCTGCCCTTGCCTTGCACCTAAATATATTTCTTTAGTTTTTGTTGGGTGGGCCCCCTCCCCAAATTTATTTCTGGATCCGCCAGTGCTTGGGGGAAGGCAAAATGGATCACCTTGGTCTACTTGCTATAGGCTTCTGAGCTTCCCCTCAACAACTACTACTACTACTACTAGCGGCGTAGTATCTTCAATTACAGCCAATTCAAAAAATCCTTCAGTATTATTGAATTGCAACATGCTATTTAAATTTTACACAGTTTATTAATTAATAAATGTAAAAATTTAAATGGTAAACACGGTTATGCAACGCAAATTCATCTTTAAATGTTAAAGAGCAAGATTCCTCTGTGTTTTTTCTCGTCTTGTTTTATCGGCATGTAGATATCCTTAGTAAGTTAGTTACTAATTGGTTTCTTTCGTCATATGTATTTAAATTATAAGTATCATAAACTGGTAGTGCCTTGGGGGCAAGATGTTATTTTTAGCATTTACCCAGTTTCTGTGGGTGCTAAAACTTGACCCAATTTTTCGCATATAATGAATAAGTAAATGTCAGGCAATTATTTTGTCAAAATTAGTTTTCTATTAAAAACAAATTATTTTTGCATGATACTTAAGCAATAATAATGTTGGATCGTTCAGCATTTATAAAAAGTCTATAGTAGTAGGCAAAAAAAGTAACCTTTTTGTTTTCCATAGATTTTATGGTTAAAATTATCAAGAACAACTTTATTTCCAAGTCTTAAAGCTGTCATAAAACTGGTCACAACAAAGAATGGCAAATACGTATCTACATCTTATCTTATTTGTTATTTTTTCTGAAAGTTGACATATGTATAGCTTCTCGAAATAAAAAAAATCATATCGATGTCGTATCCTGATAATATGTCCATAAAGTTGCTTTAAAATCAATAGCCGTTATCTATAATCTGTATAGGACTTTTACTTTCTGTTAAAACGCGATCGTACCGTACCAAGCGCATATATATACGTTTTTTTTTTGGTCGGTGCTGGTGTTCTCATTTTATATAAGACAAATTATTTATCTACTGCCTTGCAATGATATGCTAAAAGAAAATATGTAGCATGTTGTACTTTATAAGGAGTTGAGTACCGCGCTTTGTACCTATTGTCAGAGACACAATAAAACTAAGACTACTTGTAAGATAAAGAATGTATTACAATTTTATAATAGCTTATTAACTGAGTGTATTTATATGAGCGCGTCTCTATTTTTTTAATGCTCTATAAGGAAGAACGATTTGTCATCGCTTTATATTTTTTTTTTTGCAACAGGCATACAATATGCACGGACGGATGTCGTCGAGTCGTATAAAAAAGGAGTTTAAACCACAGACATGTAATACACTGTGACCAGTAAAGTCCGCATCATATGGAATTTTTTTTTATTAATATTTTTATTCGAAATTTGACTTTGGCATCAAGTTCTGCTTCGATCGAAATGATTCGCATTCTCTGTCAAATTTTAATATTTTTCAAAAAATAATTCAAAAGTGGGGTTATTTCTAAAAATATCGAAAAAAGTTATTAGAAATTTTTTTTTAAATGCAGTTTCTAGCCCACATGCAAAATTTCAGCTGCATAAGATAATTTTGATTTTTTACCCATTTTGTAAATTGCACCACTATTGCAAAATAAGACTCAACGCAACCTACATAAAACTTCTTAGTTTTGACAATGCTTTATTTCAGATACATTTTCTTTAAAGTAGCTCCATATTAAATGTGTGTTTTTCTACCAAATCAAATTTGGGCTATTCAAATTTGGTCGCATGTGATGAAAGTGTATTTGTTTTTGACCCTGTATAAGGTACCTAACTTCATAAAATAAGTATTTTTGAAAGCGTAGTTTGTGTCTGAAAGTAATACACGTTATCGTTAAGAAAATAGTTTAATGAAAAAAGTCAATTGTTTTAATAAAAAATCATATAAAAATTAATTTTAATAAACTTTGATTTTGTAGAAAAACACACATTTAATATGGCGCTACTTTAAAGAAAATGTATCTGAAATAAAGCATTGTCAAAACTAAGAAGTTTTATGTAGGTTGCGTTGAGTCTTATTTTGCAAAAGTGGCGCAATTTACATAATATGGGTAAAAAATCAAAATTATCTTATGCAGCTGAAATTTTAAATGTGGGCTAGAAACTGCATTTAAAAAAACTTTTTCTAATAACTTTTTTCGATATTTTCAGAAATAATCCCTCAAAATTAAAATTTGACATATAATGCGAATCACGTGACTACTATTTTTTTTGCTTAATTTTCATATGATGCGGACTTTACTGGCCACACTGTATATAAGATGACCAAATTGTTTACATTTTGTCCCGATCCAAAGTCGATATTAACAGAAATCAATGATGACATTAAGTAAAAATAATAAACGAATGAACGATATGTGTATTTTTTAAATTTTCTGCTAGTCAAATAATGTATAGTTTCTAATGATATCAAATTATTATGGTTTAGTGAAATCAAAACGGCCACGCTGTACGGACGTTTCTACTACGAATGACGCAGATGATAGTGATGGTGATATTCATCATCTCTCATTATCCAACAGTGTTGATGAGCTGTGTTTGAGATCGATTGCTATTTTTTGGTATTTTTTCGAAATAGAACTATTTAATGCTATTTATTACTATATACAATAGTTCGCCATTACGTAGTACGTGGTGTGAGACCCAACTATTCTAACCCTGGATTAATATTTCGGAGGTAAGAATAACCTCTATTCAAGTTATGTTTTTTACCTTAAAAGCAACGTTGTCCTTCTAACTTATCTGAAACTTTGGAAGTTTGTTTGATTGTAAACAAATGGTTTTTAATGAATAGAATGCTTTGTCTACTTATATTACATGTCTATGATTTAAGCCTTATTTGTAACTCACTATAGCTGCGTATTTAAAAAAAATTACCAGTTTTTCTTAAGGGTCTATCATTGCTTGTAGGGATTCTCCATTCACGATTTGCATTTGTACCATTTACTCAAAATCTATTAGCTAAGAAATTTATTTCAAGATATACAGGGTGAGTCGGGAGGAATGGGCCAAACTCTAAGGGTGTAATCTATGCATTAAAATAATAAGAAAAAACTCAAATGTTGTTATCCAATATTCATTTGTTTTCAAATTTTAGCGTTAAATAAAATAAGAATATTGTTAAACCAAAATATGCAACATTAACATTATTTTAAATAAATCATTGGTTTAGTAAATTTTCAAATATACCGCCTTGGACTTACAACCATTTCCTGCTTTTTTTGATTCCTTTAAACATCAGAATTTAAATGTATTATCAACACGACGGAGCGCCTGCCCATTTCGATCGTCGGGTCAAGCAATATTTGGACCAAAAGTTTCCAGAGGTTTGGATTGGTCGCGGTGGTCCTATTAGTTGGCCTCCTAGATGGCCAGAGCTCACACCGTTAGACTATAATTTATGGGGTTGATAGAAAATTAGGTATACAAAGTAAAAGGAGATACTAGGGATGCATTAATTAGACGCATTAGAAATACTGCACTCAATATTAAAGAAAGCATGTAGCATGTTGTACTTTATAAGGAGTTGAGTACCGCGCTTTGTACCTATTGTCAAAGACACAATAAAACTAAGACTACTTGTAAGATAAAGAATGTATTACAATTTTATAATAGCTTATTAACTGAGTGTATTTATATGAGCGCGTCTCTATTTTTTTCATGCTCTATAAGGAAGAACGATTTGTCATCGCTTTATAATTTTTTTTTTGCAACAGGCATACAATATGCACGGACGGATGTCGTCGAGTCGTATAAAAAAAGGAGTTTAAACCACAGACATGTAATACACTGTGGCCAGTAAAGTCCGCATCATATGGAATTTTTTTTTATTAATATTTTTATTCGAAATTTGACTTTGGCATCAAGTTCTGCTTCGATCGAAATGATTCGCATTCTCTGTCAAATTTTAATTTTTTTCAAAAAATAATTCAAAAGTGGGGTTATTTCTAAAAATATCGAAAAAAGTTATTAGAAATTTTTTTTAAATGCAGTTTCTAGCCCACATGCAAAATTTCAGCTGCATAAGATAATTTTTATTTTTTACCCATTTTGTAAATTGCACCACTTTTGCAAAATAAGACTCATCGCAACCTACATAAAACTTCTTAGTTTTGACAATACTTTATTTTAGATACATATTCTTTAAAGTAGCGCCATATTAAATGTGTGTTTTTCTACAAAATCAAATTTGGGCTATTCAAATTTGGTCGCATGTGATGCAAAGTGTATTTGTTTTTGACCCTGTATAAGGTACCTAACTTCATAAAATAAGTATTTTTGAAAACGTAGTTTCTGTCTGAAAGTAATACACGTTATCGTTAAGAAAATAGTTTAATGAAAAAAATCAATTGTTTTAATAAAAAATCATATAAAAATTAATTTTAATAAACTTTGATTTTGTAGAAAAACACACATTTAATATGGCGCTACTTTAAAGAAAATGTATCTGAAATAAAGCATTGTCAAAACTAAGAAGTTTTATTTAGGTTGCGTTGAGTCTTATTTTGCAAAAGTGGCGCAATTTACATAATATGGGTAAAAAATCAAAATTATCTTATGCAGCTGAAATTTTGAATGTGGGCCAGAAACTGCATTTAAAAAAAACTTTTTCTAATAACTTTTTTCGATATTTTCAGAAATAACCCCTCAAAATTAAAATTTGACATATAATGCGAATCACGTGACTACTATTTTTTTTGCTTAATTTTCATATGATGCGGACTTTACTGGCCACACTGTATATAAGATGACCAAATTGTTTACATTTTGTCCCGATCCAAAGTTGATTTTAACAGAAATCAATGATGACATTAAGTAAAAAAATTTAACGAAAGATATGTGTTTTTTTTTTAATTTTCTGCTAGTCAAATAATGTATAGTTTCTAATGATATCAAATTATTATGGTTTAGTGAAATCAAAACGGCCACGCTGTACGGACGTTTCTACTACGAATGACGCAGATGATAGTGATAGTGATATTTATTACACCCTTAGAGTTTGGCCCATTCCTCCCGACTCACCCTGTAGTTGTGTGACATGACATATAGAACAGAAAGGTCTAAGATAGATAAGTGTCGTTTTACACAGACGTAATTCTAACACAAATTTTGTGCTAAAATTTATGATAAATTTTATTGGTAAAAATTTATAACAAAAATAATATGTACAAAATTAAATGGAATTTTAGTGTGTATGACACAGTAACAAATTTGGATGCAATTTTTGCAAGAAATCATGCGTACTAAAGACCAGTGACGCATTGTTAAATGTCAATGTCAAATTATATCTAACCCAGCTTTACGGTAAATAAAAATAAAGTAATTTAGGAAATAGCAAATATAACCTCCGAATGCCAATTTCAATCAAACGTAACCTTTCTTTTTCGGCTTTTCTTAAAAGATTTTGACAAGTGTTATTTTAAATTACTGCGCATATTTTGACGTACTTTTATTAATTTTTTTGATAAAATATAGAAATGTTTTTATATTTTCGTAAAATATTATAATATTTTTCTAATAAAATTTGTAAAGTGTGTATTACACGTTAAAATTTAGTTGTAAACAAATTTCTGCTTAAATTTATCGTCAAATTTGCTACTGTGTAAAACGATACTAAGAGATAAACCAAAACGGTTGCAAAATGATTCTTTAAAAATTGAGGTGTTTGAGAAGTTTGATTTATCCCTGTAGCGGTGGCAGCAAACTATTATAAGCAAGTTTATTTTCAAAAACAAATCATCCATTTAAAAGCTGTCCTGGGAGAACAGAAAAATACGTCTGTACGATTTAATACCAAAATTATGCATTTCAAGATTTATATGACAAGGTTATGTGTTGGTAAAGCCCTGTCAAATCAATAATAATAAGGAAGAAGATTGTGATATGCGGTCAGGCAACATAAACCAGACATTTTTGTTTTCCCCGACGAAAGAAAAATATAACTCACCAGTAATATTCAAGAAAACCTTGAACAACACCAGTAATGATATTTTTGTTTTTATCTTGGCCATAATTTTCTTTTATTTACTTCGGTGCGTAATTTTATTTCTTCCTGCAAAATTACCAACAATCCACAAAATTAAAATTGTAGTAAGTATTTCTAGGTTTTGAAATATTGTTGTGTAGCAGAAATATCCCATAGTATAAAATATTTGTCGCCTAAAACTTGAATTTCCATATAAGTAACATTTTCTTCAGGTTGTTTTACAAAATTTTGTTCCATCTCAAGCTTGCTTTACAGATATTCAGCTTGTCCAATCCGATAGGTCTTTTTGTCCAATTAAGCTATTTGAATTGGTGATATATCAGTAGTTAAATAGTTACCATACGGTATTTAAAAAAAAAAGAACCCAAAGCATCGTTTCGAGCTAAAAGCAGACGGCCTTGTGTAATTGGCAAGGCGTCTCTTCGCTTATATGCTATATATGCTACTATATCCTAAATAACACAAACTGACATCTTTACGCATTTTTATTACTGTTACTGTGTATATCCTAAACGCTTAGTGGATTCTCATTATCCTTTATTATACAGGATCGCCAAAATATAATTTATAATATTTTTATTTCAAGCAGTGACGAATTCAGGAGGAAAGTCTCTTTGTCCTCTAAAGCAAGCAAAAATAAGTATAGTTTAAAAAAACTAAAAAACACGCTCTAATAATAATTAATCAAACTAAAAAGCGGAAAATAAATATAGTTTAAAATAATTCTTGAAATTCTTAATATAGGCAGAAAATAATAATGAACGATAAACACTAGTATTTTTGTGAGAAAAAAAGCGTGGGGCGCTTTGTGCTATATTTTTCGTATATCGAGCACCCCACGCTTTTTTCACAATAATACTTATGTTTATCGTTCATTATTATTTTCTGCCTATATTAAGAATTTCAAGAATTATTTTAAACTACATTTATTTTCCGCTTTTTAGTTTGATTAATTATTAAAGCGTGTTTTTTAGTTTTTTAAACTATATTTATTTTTCATTTTTTAGTTTGAGTTATTGTTAAAAATGTCTACAAAATTTAAATTAAATCTGACCGTTTAAAGTGGATCAAAATCGGGTTCAAAGAAGTCGGTTACAAACAAACATACATACAAACCCGAACAAACCCGATCGTCTATGCCGAATTATAAGGAAAGAACGATATTTGCAATTTTTTTTAAAATTTTAATTTCCCGACATTTTCCCATATTTCAGGAAAATTTCATAATATTCCTAAATTGCCATTTTTCTCAGAAAGTATAAACTTTAGGAAAAAAGTCTATATACTTAACTAAAAAGTTGAATCTCAAAAAAATCTACATCTCAGCTTGTTATTATTTTTTCGTATCTCTTACGGTTTTTGAGATATCGGCCAAAATATGATTTCTATGTTTTGCCTCATATCTCGAAACTGATAATACTTGGACGAAAATTTTTAAAATAAAAAAGACGCATCTTTGAACGTTCCATAAATATAGTTATATAACATTTTTCTCTCAAACTTACAATAACGGAGTTATTCGCAAGAAATAAAAAAACGACAAAAATTTTTTTTTTAAATTTGTCGAAATTTAATTTTGACGGGTAGAATTTTTTTTATAATTTTTCTCTATTTTTAGCGACAATATCTATACGACCCCACGTTTGTTTTATTACTATCGGTTATTGTAATAATTCCGACATATTGACAGGTGTCAAATTTTGACAAGAGAATTTTTTGCGTATTTTTTTCAACTTTCCAACGACAATATACATACGACCTTGTAGTTTTTTCATTAATATCATTTTTTTTTAAATGATTTGACATATTGACAGCTGTTAAATTTTTACAGGAGAATTTTTTGCTTATTTTTCCCGAAGTCTCCGCATCGAATACAATACGACCCCATAATTTGTTTCGTCAAAAGCGCATCTTCGTTTTATTTATACCTGACAGCTGTCAAAATTTGACAGGATAATTTTTGCGTATAGATTATTATATTGTCAGCGGTTTTTGATAAGTCTACAAAATTTAAATTAAATCTGACCGTTTAAAGTGGGTCAAAATCGGGTTCAAAGAAGTCGGTTACAAACATACATACAAACATACAGGTGAAGCTAATAAAAGCGTGTCAAAAAAAGGCAATATCCTTAATTTTTATGAAATAAAATCTTACAATAATTAAGGAATCGAAAAACTAAGAAAAAAAAATTATTAAAATGTAAGATTGTGTGCAATAGCAAAAGTAAAAACGGTGTTTATCGTAACAGAACGAATTTTAAATACACCGACTTGAATTTCTTTATTACACCTTCTAGAAATCTATACCCGGTATGTAGATCGCTATTCCACGTATAGCACCAAAACCAAGGCTGTTCGACGCCCACAAGTACTTTTAAACAGATCGTACCTTTTCAATTCCTTGTAATTGAGAAACAATGAACTCCAGAATACCTACTAGCTCGGGCAATAGGTACAGGGTGTACCCCATGCATATTTAATTTTTTTTTGTCACGCATCTAGGCGCCGCCGCATCACAAGAGTTCCGATTATTTAGTTCGTTAAAGATGTATGAAAAGGAGACATTCAATTATGTTAATAGTATTGTAATTAACTACCTTCCCTCTAAAAGTAAGAATTAAGTAGGGCTATTCAAGCATGTGATGAAGATCGCAATATCATAAGTAGAGGTTAGAAAAGCCGTATCGGATTGCAGTTTTTTTTTCAAATGGATGGAATATTGGCACGATGGCACGTGTCAATCTAAAATTTAGCAGTGGCATAACAAAAACTCACTGAGTGCCCCCTCCCTCCCCGCAAACGTTTTCAGGAGCCCCCTCTCTATAACGAATGGAAAAAATAATTCTTATTTTCATTACTATTAGGTTCAGGTTTATGAATTTTTGAATTCGTTAATCGTGTAATAATTTAATTAGGCTTATACCCACATTATGCGTTAACTACCTACTATTAAGACAGCAAACAATTCGAATTTATTTTATACTCCTAGGTAGACTGGAAGACATAACATAGGTAGCTATTAAGTCATTATACGTATTATTCCAGCAAACATGATTCAAAATCAAAATTTTAAAACACCACCTATCATGTTGCTTACCATGTATGGTAGTAACGGGGGTAGCAGTGATCGAGCCTCATAGAATCCAAAAGACAGAAAACAGTAAAATGAACACTTAACAAGTCTGCACAAACATTATGTCACTAAGTACTATACAAGGTAATATACAAAACGGCCAGATCGTAGAGAGTTTTTTTTTGGCAAAATTGTTTATAATTTCGTCGATATTTAATGTTTTAACAAACTCGTGTTCGATACTGATTAAGGATAAATCTGAAAGGCGTTGTTGTCCCATGGTGTTACGTAAATAGGTTTTTACTATTTTAAGTTTGGAAAAATATCGTTCCGCTGATGCCACACTAACTGGTAGAGTTAGAAATAACATTACTGCACTAGATACATCTGGAAAATTTGAATAAACACATTTACTTACTTACTAATAAATAATCCGCAAGTTCATACACTGTTTTTAATTTTGAAATACTATCTCCAAGTCCCTTTCGGAGGCTTAAAATTTGACTAGGAAAGTCAATGGACAAGTCTTTATGGTATATCGTTTGTAAATTCCGCGCTTTCACGTATACTTCTTCTTCACTTAACGAAGTTAAATTCTCAGGATATAAAAAAATTTAATTAATTATGAAATGCAAAGCTGGCAGCAAATTTTGAAGGGGCCTCTTATACCTTCCTCAAATCATTGCTGGCCTCCAAGAACACTCTTAGATACTCCTTACGTACAATTCAGACATACATACCTAAATACAGACCCCAATACTTGTAATTTATTTTTTTTTATATTCTTACTTTTGTGCAAAAGAACAATACTGTGCTTAGTTTAAATAAACCACAACAGATTTTTACTCCATAGAAGTAAGATTGGATGTAAAAGTAATAGGTAGAAGAAAGATATAAATCTGAATGAAAATACTACATTTCTAAAAAAGGGTTATCGTCCAATACCAAAGCTGTATGCTAAGTTAACCAACTTGATATGTATGTATGTATATCTAGTAAGCCCACAGACTACTCTGAAAAGCCTAATAAAATATCGGGCTTGATAGATACCGATCTGAAAAAAAGTTTCTTTTAAAACGCTTCATAAATTGTCTAGCGAACTTCAATTGTTGAACTTGATTTGTATAGTCTACACAGAAATTTAAAGTAGCTATACAACTTGCCTATACAGGGTGCTATAGATTTAAATGGAAGAAATATTTAGGAATAAGAAATACGATGGACTTATCAATAAATGATGAAACATTCTCTTTTTTTTTACAGAATTGGTTTGTGCGGTTTTGACAATCCGATGAGAGACCAAAAAACCGAAGAATTTAAAAGACACATAGGCCACGTAAGTACTAAACTCATTAGATAGAGTACAAAGTTGAAAAAGAAATTTTTACAAAACCAAATAATTTTTTTTTTAATACCGTTTTTTTTTTCGAATATTTATCGTACACCCAGTAATCGATTGAGTTAGTTTATTTCAGTTTAGCAATGTCACAAAAATTGTTGCGTGCCGAGAGACAATATATACGTTTTGTATGGTCTTTGAAAATTAAAACGGCTTTTAATTATATTTATTAAGCACTTTTGTTTATAATGGACTAAGACTAAAACGCCAAGCGGTGGGCAGTAGCCATTCAAGGTTGGTAGTACGCTGGTACCTACCAATTATCACAAATACTTAGGTTGTCAATATATATACAGGACGATCTCGATACGACCTTTATGAAGACTACAATAATAATTATAAACTCTAGAGTTCCTAACAGGAATATGCATACAGGTATGCAATATTTCTTAATTTGTATAGTAAAATGAGGGAAAGAAACACATTGGGTTCTAAAAATGTGTTTATTTAAAAAAAAAAAACAAAGAAAAAAAGTAAAAGTGTATAAAATGTATTACTAAATATTTTTCAAAATTTTCAACTAAAATTATTGTCTTCTATTAGTAAAAATATGTTAATACAAAGAGAAGCTTGTTTCAACATCTACTGATGTAATCGGACAATACTGCGACTTAGATAGCAAAATATAAGGCCAAGATACAACTTCGTCGGATGGTTTAACCCCTTAAATGCTTTTTACTGCAGTTCAGTATTTAAATCCTTCATTATTTTACAATTACATCCGATTTGTTCCTTACTTGACCTCTTACTTTACCGGGAATGTTGTTATATTTAGCGAAAAAAGTTTCAACAATACTAACTGAGTCTCTTAAACTTAAATTTCTACTCTCCAACGAGGATATCATGTCCGGTATAAAACTGAAATTTACCTTAATCAAAACAATATATAAATACAATTTGTTAAACAGGTAATAATAACGCATTATTAAAACAACCCCTAACGATATATACCTGAAAAACCTGGAAGCCCCCAATATAAATATTAATATAATTATTATAATCTTCAGATTGGAAAATCCCTGAAATAAGTAGGGGAGAATGGCCCAAAATGATCCCAGCGAACAAAACGACCCCCCCCCCCCCCCTATTATCGTTAATACGGATGGTGCCATCTATGGTTTTTGTAAGCCACTGTACCTTCCTTGTCTTCCGTCGAGTTGTGCTTGTCAGTTGAATCGAAACTTGTTAGCCGTTGGTGCGCTGTCAATAAAAAAGTGATTTTTGCTTATTCTGATCTAAGATACGTACCCTACCGACTTTTGTAACAGCTTTTGACAGATAACAGGAATGTTAAAATGTAGTATATTTCTTAGAAGCTTATTACTTTAGCTAATATTTTAAGATATTTGTAAAGTTTTTAAACTCAACGACTAAGTGATAAACATGGCGGTTAGTAAATTTTGCACATTCGGGCAAAATGATCCCTCATGAGGTATGGTAAAACGATTCCGGGATAATTTTACAAGATTTTTTTGGTTTAATATAAGAAATATTATAAAGTGTTAAGTTAGGTACCTATCTAGGTATTCTTTGAAGATACAAGTTTTAACAATAGGTCTCTTTCTGTTTTTGTAAATATTGACTTATAATCAACAATTTTGCATTTTTTCCTAAATTAAATTGGAGGATCATTTTACCCTACCTTAAGGGATCATTTTGCCCAACCAGGTAGGGTAGAATGATCCTTTTGACCAAGTTCATAATTATATAAATAACATTATTAGGTTTTTTTATTAAACACTGCGCATCCAAATCTGAAAGCATAACAATTGGGGAATTCCATAACTATGATTATGGATCTTCCTAAATCATACACTCGGTTTACGAGGGATTTTCCCGTTAGGGAGATCATTTTGGGCCATTCTCCCCTACCGAACTAGAGCCTTTAACGTTTTAAATTTAGATAGAGCCGAAAACATAAAAATATGATCTTAAAATAATAATTTATGAAAAATATGCATTTTATTATAAAATTGACGAAATATGCAAAGAATGCATATATATCTATATGCATTTTGCATATTGTGTATATTTAAAATGGCCTAATCCATATTGTCGCCTTTACTCTACCTTCTATTTTCTGCATATTTTTTCTTAAGTTGTTTTTCCAAATTAAAAACGCTTGCTTTATGCTTTTCGCGGTCATTACTATTTTATGTAAATAATACAGATCTAAGATAAGCTAAATCCAAAAGTTAAGCGTGGTTCTATTAGCACGTGATGCCAACTAATAAATTGGCGCTTTCTTCTGTTTCAACGATTCTCAGAGGCATCAAATTATTCATAAAAATTAGTAATAATTAACACTAAGATCTGACTATTATGGTAAACATAGTATTAAGTACGAGGACCTATAAAAATTGACCTGCAACCTCTAGAATATCCAGATTTAAATCCGACAGATTTTTTATATTACATAAATAAAGATAAAATTTACATAACACTGTGACGGCGACAGCTTTTATTTCATTGTAACGTTACTTTTCAAGATGTCAATCGTTACATATTTTTACAGGGTGTTAAAATCAAAATGGACGACGCAGGAAATATTTTAATCAAGAGGGTATCGAAATGCAACGTCTACATCAAAAGCACGGGACAGGGTGAAGAGAACGCCATAGGTAACGAAATTTTAAAATTGCCAAATAACGCATTAGAACCAGAGAAACCTGTCAAGATATTTGACATGAAGAAATTCCAGTCAAATGTCAATAGAGAACTGAGACGGGGATATCCCGACCGTAAAAGACTGGAATGTCAATGTCTTAGTGCGATAGCTTTTGTCAAGAACGAACAGGAACTGTTAGAATGTCCCATATGGGTTCTTATTATTAATGTTGTAGCTATGGATATGCTGAAATCAAAATTACCGCCAGGTATGTATACATTTTGATTGATCTGTCTTAAACCCAGGTCCAAACTAGTATACCGGGTGTTTCTCAAAAGACGTTCATCCCTATAACTTTTCTGTATATAGATATTAAAATGAAATTTTGAGATTATGCATAAGAGATGAGTCTGCATTTATTGGCATAATTTTCAATTTGTTAGCACTTCCAGTTTGACTGGAAGTGACCTTGACTTTGACATTTTGAATGGGACATCTTGTATATATAATATATATATAGCATAACATTCTGAGTAAAATGACACCTCACTTGTCATTTTTTAACGTGTTATAACATTTGTATGTTTATTTTTTATTTTCAATCTAGAGTGCTACAAATTAATTAAATGTGTTAATTTATCGTCAAGTAGTATATGAAAATTAAAATTATGTCATAATAGTTGACTTTTTAAGTTTCACAAGCGTTTAAAAAATGAAATTTTGTTTTCTTGACGTTTACTCCGGTCAAACCGGAAGTGCTAACAAATTGAAAATTATGCCAATAAATGCAGACTCATCTCTTATGCATAATCTCAAAACTTCATATTAATATCTATAAATATAAAAAAGTTATAGGGGTGAACGTCTTTTGAGAAACACCCGGTAGATTTTAATAATAACACCATCCCTCCTTTAACTTAGAACCAATAAGGCAAATAGGAAGGTGGTAATAATTCTGGTAATAATTTAATCTAGCAAAAAAATATTGCTTACGATACACCTACATTATTCAAATAAATAGCCACTAATTAATAGTTTATTATGGTTTTGTGAACGCCTCGTATTCTAACAGACACATGTCTTGTTTTGCTACAGGTATGATAGTGTACGGAACCCTTATACAACGTATCAGAGTGTATCAAATTCATTATAACAGCAAATCACTGCACACAAAAGAGTTTCTTGCCGCTTCATTTTTTTTACAAGGTTCTCGAGTCTTGTACCACTACCAAAGAATTTTCTTTTTATTTTCTTTTATTCGCCTTTTTGACAGACACCAGCAAGGTGTAATTTTATTGCTGCTAGATAAATTATATTGGATGAATAGGAGTTTCCAAAGAAAGAAAAGCACATAGTTGAATAGAACGGATTTTTTTTTTAAATATGTGCAGCACCAAGTATAAAGTTTTGAAATTTTAGCGAAAAAATCTTTATGCTCGGAATTATATAGATATTAGATCTTGACGTTTTAAGGCCAATAGTACTCAATAGTTTATAAGTTGGTCTGTCGATTAATGTATCTGTCTGTTGGCCAGTAAGTTTCAAAACTACTAGAACAAGTTCAAGCTTATTTTATTTAATACAGTGATAGTGAATTCCTAAAAACTTCTTTAAATCTACCTTAACGATATTGTTTCAACCTACTTTCTTTTATTTGTATATTTAGGTTTAATTTAAAAAAACTATGGGATAGTGTTATGGAAATGATTAAATCATATTTAAATGGGTTTGAATGACTCCATGCATGGGTGTCCTAAAAAAACTGCAACCGCAATATTTACCTCTATAACCAAAGTATTTTTCATCCAGTCATAAATTTCAAAAGTAATTTGTTTTTATATTGGGATTTGCAGCTTTTATTATAATAAGCCATTTATATTCTACCCTGTATAGCGTATACAGGGTTATAATTTTTAAAAAAACCCCAGCCTTTTATATAGAATGCCGCCACGTCAAATTAATTTTTTTGAAGTTCATTTTAGAAAAAAATTATTATATATTATGGTGGGTAGTAAAAATGCTTTAGTTATTTTAATAAAACATTGTTACATTTTCACATTCGACAATCAATTCTAGATATTTTTCATATGCACAAATTCGTTGGACCACTCTTACGTGATTATCATTATTTCACAAAATTGATCTCGCCTATCAGGATCATCGTCCAATACCTCTTCTAGAATTTGAAGAAATAGTCCATGCTTAAAGTGAAGTTGAAAGTATGGGAAAGAAAGAAAAACCTAAAGTCTTCCTCCACAAAATTTAATAGAATAAAAATTCCCTAGGGGTCTCTAAATGTTTCGAACGTAGAAACGTTCATCATCAGGAGACAGAAAATTTATTTAGTGCTGATGGTTTTAGCAGAAGAGAAAATGGTGTGGAACCTTAAAGGAGCTTTTATGAAATAAAAAAATTGATGTGTAGAAGAGACATAATATGAAGAAAATTGATAAAGGTTAAACCATACTGAGTATGTTAAAAAAGTTATTAAAGGGGGTCTAAACCAACCAAATAAACTGGGGAAGAAAGAAGAAAAAACCTTCCTGAAAAGAAGGTGTCGAAGATTATTTAAAATTTTTTATAAAACCTTTCAAGTTTATGTCAGTAAGACATTATAAGGATAAAATTGTCATATCACATCACATTGTGATAAAAATCAAAATGTCTATGCGTTCATCTTTAATGAGGCGCATTTTGGATGTAATACAGCAGAGCAAAATTCAAATTTGATTAACATTGACTGACATTTTTTGACGTCTCAAACTTAAATTTTCAATTCTGTACTCGGGAGGCTTACTACACTATGTCCAATTTTTACAAAAAATGAGTATATTAAATGGAAATGGTATGCATTTTGGTAAAAGGAAAAGTAATATTAGACCAAATAAAAACTTATTGCCGCCTAAATTCCGATAATCAGCTGGCGTTTCAACATTATGTGTATTCCCCACCTACTATTATGTAGATCTAGTTAGAGGCATATAACACCAAGTAATTATATAGTGTTCTATGCCGCTAAATGTGTTGCTAAAGATATTACTAAAGATCCGAGGCATATAGATATTATTACCTTGGTGTCTTAGGCCTCTGAATAAAAATGCACATAGTGTTAAAAGTCTACCCTGTTTCTCAGCTACCTTAACTAATTGGACTTGCTGTTGTATGCCCCACAAAAGAGTTTAATTTTCTGAATAAAACTACATAGTTACCTAATTTTTGTAAAAATTGGACATAGTGTCTTATGCCTCCGGAGTACAGAATTGTTATTGTCAATTCCTTAAAGTGCAAATATTTCGTAAACGGTTGAAAGGCATGATTTATGAAAAATGTCTAGAATTGATTGTAGAATCTAAAAATGTAAAAATATACAATTATGTTACATTAAAAAAAAAGTTAAAACGTAGCATTTTCTGTTTTCTTTTTTCTAAAAAAAATGCATTCTAAAAAAATTTATTTGACTGGTCCCGGCGATTCTTGATTAAGTGGGACTGTATTCTATATAAAAGGCTTAATCATAACGCTGTACGTGACCAGTTGACTACTTTCAACGTTTCTCCCTGTAAGTATAAAATTTTAAAGTGACCTTAAAGCCCAACAAAAACATCAAGAGATAATTTTTGTTCGCGTGTAAGTTACAGAATGTCGATTAGGCGTTGATAAAGTAAAGCCTACCAAAAGGTTCATTATAATCACATCGAGATTTATTATAGACCATTTGAAAGCGCTAACCGATTTAACAAAAAAAAAACGCAAAACGCAAGTCGGTATTTTAATCCTTTTAATTAATCCGTGAGTAAAAGTGTTCGGACAAAATTAATCCTTTCAGCTCAATGACACGCTGAGGCGCGCACTACAAAATAAGAATGTGTAACACCTTATGTTTGTTTTTACAATCGTTTCAACACTGCGAGAACTTTTTTGAATTTCGTTATTTAGCCTCCATTGTTTCGTATAAAATTACAGCGTGGAATAATTCCGACCCATTTAAAACATCTTAGTACTGACCTACTATCTATTCGCGTAGTTAGGGGAGGGGCAAAGGGGGGACATTGCTATGGACTAAAACCTAAATAGTATATTAAAGTACACGTTTCATAAGAAGCGGTTTTAGCGCACGCGTCTATTTTAAAAAACGAGCCACAAAGTGGCGAGTTTTTTTATTGACACGTGCGCTAAAACGCCTTATGAAACATGTGCTTTATACATTTTTTTCTATTTCACCTTTTATAATCAAGAAAAATACGTTTTAAAAAGAAAATAAATCCTTCAAATTTTGTAAATTTTATGTTGGTAATACTATTTTTTATCATAGTAGCCTCTGGACAACAAAAATTATTTTGCAAACTGTCATTTTTTGATTTATTGACCCATTTTCACCACGAGATTCTAAAGTTATTTTAGCGATATGAGATTTGAAATTGGACGCAATACGTTGTGTGATCCTTGTACATTCGGTACATATACAGAGCGTTCGGAAATTCGGGAGATTTTGCTACTTTTTTTCGAATTTCAAAAGACGTGATTTTACGTCACGGCATTGCAATTTAATATAGGGAAGATGGAAAATTCAAATAAAGTTGAAGTTAAAATCGACATTGGAAGGTTAGTAGATTGAATTTTGGATAGGATTTGGCAGAAAATGATAGCTTGAAGCATCTACAAAAGATTGATTTATAGTTATAGATTTATGCAACCAACATACATGACTGTTATCCACACAGAATAAAAAAGTAAGTTATCAAGCTATTTTTCCTCTGCGAAAAATGGGTTTTCTCGTAAATCACAAAGGCCGCGCAAGTCAATGAAATAAAACATTTAAATGTTACCAACATCAAATAAAGAAAAAACACGTATCGAAATAGCTTCATTACGATACGCAAATACGTATCGTACTGAGCTTATTATGAACGTGAAATAGAAAAACTAAAATTTGTACGCCGCTGCAATCTTTTGTTTCTTTTAATGTAAATACCATTCACGAAAATTTGTAATTAGAGCACTTACCTACTTAGTGTTAATTACAAAAAATTTGCAGCGATTTTATCAGGAAATTGTTGATTAATGATATAAGCAAGGCTGTTAGAATGTTACGACCGCTAACCTCAGAGGTTAGAGGTCATACTTCCTGGCCAATTTAATTATTTTATAAAGATCAATGGGTCATTTGGAGTAACTAACGAAAAATATTTAAAATGTATAAAACAACATTTATATTTTAATTTGGATAGTATAACAGCGCTTAGAGACTCTAGCTTTAACATGTATCATCAAAGCTCAAAAAGCTCCTTACCGTCTTGGAACGGTGTGGAGTTCGTGGTAGGGTTTTAGATATCTTTGAAAGCATATAGGGAACAACGGGTAAAAATCAATGATACACTCAGCGAACCCAGAGTAGAAAAAATCGGGGTTCCTCAGGGAACTGTCCTTGGCCCGATACTTTTTCTAGCTTATATAAACTCACTTTTATCTATTAAGGCCCGGGCGAAAATTGTGTCATATGCTGATGATGATACAGTAGCTATATTTTGCGAAAACTCCTGGAATGAAACAAAAATTGCCTGCCAACATGGTATGGAAAAGATAAAAAATTGGCTAGATATGTATCAGCTCTCCTTGAATGCAAGTAAAACTCATTATATATATATAAGCCTTTACCTTAACAGGAATTAACAAACCTAACTTTGCTAGTATTAAAATAAATAATATGGTTGATGAAATCAAGGAAACAAATGAAATAAAATACCTGGGCATAATTATTGACGAAAACTTAAAATGGAGTATCATATAAATTATTTAACAAATAAAGTACGAAAACTTATTTACAAATTTTATCAACTGCGTGAAACACTGTCTTGAAAATTATTAGTAACTATATACAAAACTCTAGCCGAATCACTCTTCCGTTATGGTATTTTAATATGGGGGGGAATGTATAAGAACTTACTACAAAAATTAAATATTACGCAAAATTACATATTAAAAATTATATTTAAAAAGACTAGGCTGTTCCCTACTGACCTACTGTATATATAATATCTTACCATTATATATTAGACAGATAAATAACCTAAAAGTATTCTCAAGACTATCAAAAAAAATGTATCTTTGAAAATTACCGTGAATTTGTTAACATAATAGAAAATTGACCGTTTCATTTATTAGATATGTATATAATAAATAATATCTTTATAATTTTCTTTTAGTTAGTTTTTTTCTTTCACTCTTAGATTTAGTTTAGTAATTGCCTTCTTACTAAGGTATAGCACAACACAAGTGTTTTGCATATACATACATACAATTCAAAAGTTCAAAGTTTTCAGTGCTAACTCGATCCGATTTATTTTTAGTTCAACGTGTTATGGACATCAAAAACAGGCCCCGCATCCCCATCCCCGACGAAGATCCTTACAGTATCGCCGGAAATGGAAGCGGCTCTTCCGGAAGTTCCGGTTTTGCCGGAGGCAGTGTCGCCGCAACAAGGGAGCAACTTTTGTTGCAAAGTCAACAACATGCGCAAAGACGTGGAGATAAACCACCCAAGTTACCACCGAGGGATATGTACCCCCATGATATTCCTAAGGTAATTATTATAGATTTTTTCTTATTATCTTAAATATAATCTTGAACTTTTGCATATGGGTTTAGAATTTAATTCCACATAACTTTTTTAAATACATTTTTTTGGATATCTTATCACCTAACCTCAATTTTGTAAATTAACAATTTTTTTCTTAATTTTTCGCTACAATATTAATATTAAGTGGACATGTAAAGCAGATAAAAAAAAAACAGCTGCCAATGCAATAAGTGACGATACCAAATTAGATATTATTCTTGAGTTTGAGGAAAACCCCTAGTCGAAAAACAGCCCCAATGTCCAATCGATGGAATGGCCAGCACGATCCGCTGATCTGACGCCATTAGACTTCTTCTTATGGGGTTATGTCGAAAACATTGTATATACAAAACTAAATCCCTCGACTTAGCTGACTTACGGAGACGAATAACGCTTGCGATTAGATCGCCTGAGATGTTTAGTAACATTAGAAGAAATTTCTATTTAAGATTAGGATGTTGCCAAGATGTTCGCGGCGAGAATTTTCAACATCTCCTACATTAATGTTTTTTCGTTTTTTACATTATCAAGAAATAAACAGTATTACTTATCAGAGTGTGTTGTTAATTTTTGCAATAAATCTGAAACACTTAATATTTCCGAAACAATTAAAGATAGGTATAGGATATTGTACATGAATTAAAAAATTAAATAATTTATAATTAATAATTTTTTTGCATTTAAAATAAGATGTTACATTACACAACCTGTATAAAAACCTTTTGCTGAAAAAAATGCGCAACTAGAAATACCAATCGACGTGTCCGAGTGTTTTCTCGGATACATGTATTTATTATCGAATTTATTCCACACTGTATATTCCTTAAGCAAAAGTAGCATGTGAATTTTATATTAACATTTTTCATTTTTGGCCCTTTTAGCTAGGGTTATGTAACAATTTTGTTTAATTAAATTAAAGTTACAGTTAATTTGATTAGTTATCGTATAGGAGTGATCATTTTTTAATTTGACTTTATAAAGATCGACCTGTGTATTATTGTGTATACATCATTTCTTTAAAGAAGGCGCAATTTACATGCACCTGAAAAGAATGAGCAATTGATTACTACGCACCCTATATAATAAACACATAAATAGCATACCGCACTTACTAACGTGGTAGAAGCCGATATTATCGACCGTTAATTATGACCAACTAACTGTGTAACAACCGCCTATTATTGACTTTGATTACCTTCGTTAAGTTAGCGCTTCTCTAAAAATAGACTAAACCATCCACCCACGAACGAACATGTAGCACCACGTTTAAAAAGAAAATTTTAAATTTGAATGGCGAGAGCAAGATTTCTTCTTTAATAGTGTGTGTGGGGCACCTTAGACAAGACATGCTTTTAGTGAGACCTACGTTCACCAGGTTATTTTTTAACTTTTTCGTCGCCTTATTGGAAAATCGTGTATCTTCGACGTGTTAAAAAATAGTAAGACGTATTAAACTGATATCACCTTGACAACTAACACTGAATTAAATTGTCCTACTGCAAGTAATGATCCTACTTTACATGTATATTTTTTTTTGTTCTTAAAGTAGAGAATATTTCAATAAAACTTTATTAATCAGGTACCTACCTACTTTGCTTTTTAAATTGCTAATTGCTACTCATAAATTCGAGTAAAATTTATCTTGCTTTTCGACCGCCAGCAAACTCTTTAAAGGACTAAAAGTGTACACTTATTTATAAATATTAAAATAGTGAAAGGGTAAAGACCATTAAAGCAGCACCTGTTTATTGAAATATTTTGCCTCGATCGACAACTGCTTTCAAAAAATCGTTACTTGCCAATAATGTGGTCTACATACATATTTCATAGATTTAATAAAAGTTCTTTACTTGCCATTACGTAATTTTCAATAGATCCAAATAAATCGACTGATTCTTAATAACATAGAAATTACATATTGCAAAGAGCAGCATTTTTCTAAATTTTAATATAACGTAAGTACTTATGAGAAAAAAATTAACAAAATGTAAATCTATGCAACCAAGCTAGTATGATTACAGTTTTAATGATCTGTCTCATTTTCATAATACCCAAGGACGTTTTAAAAATTATTTGGCATTCTCTCAACCATCTCAGATAGATTGTATGACCTAAACTTGCACTATAGACAATAATAATAACGATATATAATTTTAGAACAACGCTGTAGGCATAGTACTTAAATCCAAAGTAAAAAGAGCCCAACAGGCGATAAAGCAAGTAACCTTTTTATCAGTGCATGTTTAAAATATATACAGGTTGTTCCTTAATGACGTGCTAATATTTTAGGGTGTAATTCCTCAAGTCATTTTATGAAGAAAAGTTCATATAAACATATGTCCTAAACGGCTTAAATTTTTTGCTACAGGGTGTTGAATTTTTTCCTTTTTAATGCGTTTTTTGTAATATCTCCGAAAGTACTTTAGATAATATTTTCAATTTTGGCATGTGCTAATACGACATAAAACCACATATTTAAATTATAAAAGTTATTTTTTGTCCCACCAGTGGCGTTCCTGCAAACATGTCCTCTGATATTTTTTACAAAAAAAGTGGTACGCCACTGACATTTTTCCATGTGGATATTATTTCTGATTAGCCTAATCAATTCTATATAAAAATGGCCTCTTGCGTTTTTCTCCTCAGGCACACTGTCCTTAATTAAAATAATTTAATTAAATTAGCTTTATTTTGAAGTATTGACGAATAATTTTTGATCACATAAATCTTTATCCTGGAATGGTGACGTTCTTAAAACATAATTAACGCCTTACCGACAGTCTTATCTGCATTTGCTCCAAGAAGAACTACCTGTGTTACTTGAAGATGTACCATATGCGCTAAGGAATCAAATGTGGTACATGCAAGATGGAGCTCCTGCTCATTTCAGTGTAATCGTTCGTAGCCATTTAGATGCAGTTTATCCGAATCGTTGGATAAGTCGCAGAGGAGCTCAACAATGGCCAGCAAGATCCCCTGATCTCAATAGTTTCGATTTTTTCTTGTGGGTCATCTTAAGACTCTAGTGTATAAAACTCCCATTAACACTTTAGAAAATTTAAGGGAGCGAATAATTGCCTTCTGTGAAACAATACGGAATTCGCCTGGAATATTTGAACGAGTGCGCTATTTGATGCAAAGATGGGAGAAAGCATGCCTATTAAGTGAAGGTGGTCATTTCCAACAATTTTTATAAAACAAAATTTTGCACTATCAATGTTAATAATAATAAATAATAGAGATTAGCACATGCCAAAATTGAAAATATTATCTAAAGTTTAGTATTCTCGAAGATATTACAAAAAACTCATTAGAAAAGAAAAAAAATCAAAAAATTTAAGCCGTTTACGACATATGTTTATATGAACTTTTCTTCATAAAATGACTTGAGGAATCACACCCTAAAATATTAGCACGTCATTAAGGATATATGGCTAAAATATTAGCTCAAAACACACATTTTGACATTATTTTTAATTCTTTCCCATATAAATCCCGTGCCTAATCATATACCTATAAAGAACTGATATTGTTACATTAATAAAAATGTTTGACGTTGCGATTCCAGGTAGTTACAAAGCATTTGGTGGCGCTAAACGGCTTTTATTTTCGCGAATAAATCATTTTGGTTTTATAATGTATGGGCATACATTATAAAATAGGAAGACAATATTATCAATCTTCATAAGAAAACCCTAGAAGGAAAATTTATTAACCTTTAGTAACTGGATTAAAGCTCATAAAAGTTAAACAAGTATAATGGTAGCTAATAAATTTTGATATATTATAGGTAACCTTTAAATAATCTTCTGTTTTCTTCGTTTAAATCAAAAATAATTGTTTTTACTGTTCCTTATATCAAAACTGAAAACATGGATATACTTTGGAGGATGTTTGACGCAGAGAGCTTAAATTTGGCATGACACTCCCTTACCTTACAGCGCAAACAAAAGACGCGTTTTAATAAAAAAAAAATCGCGAAACCAGCAAGCTAAGTCATAACAAATTGACCAGTCGAAGGAACTTGGACTGCCGGCATTCACAGGAATAATATCTCGCGTCCAGTCTCCTGTTCTTATCTATTTAAATCATCAAAACAAAGATAACGATATAAGCGACCTGAAGAGTTGCAAATAAAAGAATTGCGCTCATCTGACCTCATGGTTTCAAACTTTCCGCTTTCGTGGTGTCTTTTTAATTATTTCTAGGAAAGGTTCCTGACACTCTATGAAGATTTATCGTCAGGAGTATGTCTGTCAAAAGTTGTGCATGTATTTTTCAGACAACCTGTATATCAACAGCCCATGGTACGTGAGACTCGCCCTTGAATGCTTTTGCAAGTAGTAATCTCAACCGTAGTACTTTACATTTGGGGAATTTTTTGGTTAAGATTCTAATAATCCGGCTCAGCCTCTTTTTTAGCATGCTTTTATTAGCTTCACCTGTATGTTTGTATGTATGTTTGTAACCGACTTCTTTGAACCCGATTTTGACCCACTTTAAACGGTCAGATTTAATTTAAAGGGGCATTTTTTGGTTAAGACTCTAAATAATCCAGCTCTGCCTCTTTTTTAACATGCTTTTATTAGCTTCACCTGTATGTTTGTACAGGCGCGGATCTGGGTCAAAATCTAGGGGGGGGGGGGGGTAATTGAATCTCAAAGATATTTTTTTTAATATAGTTATAGTTAACCCATATCTTTTAAGTACCTATATTTTTAGTGTCAAATTGTCTAATAATTATTGAAAAATAAACAAACCATTACATTAACGAAACATTATTTTTCTACGATCGTTCAAAAAATGTCATTTTGTGTATGAATTTCTAATGACAAAAGTAGGTCTTTATTGCATACTATGCAATATATTAACGTACACGTTTTATAAAGCATCATTTTATAGCACGCGTCCATGTTAAAAAAAACGAGCCGTCGCTTGCGGCGAGTTTTATAACGGGACAAGTGCTTAAAACTGCTTTATATAACACGTACGTTATACTATTTTTTCTAATTTGTAATTATTTCAATAAAAAACACATATTTAAAAAGAAAATAAATCCTTCAAATTTTGTAAATTTTTATGTCTAAATTTTATGTTGGTAATACTATTTTTTATCATAGTAGCCTCTGGACAACAAAAATTATTTTGCGAACTGTCATTTTTTGATTTATTGACCCATTTTCACCACGAGATTCTAAAGTTATTTTAGCAATATGAGATTTGAAATTGGACGGAATACGTTGTGTGATTCTTGTACATTCGGTACATATACAGAGCGTTCGGAAATTCGGGAGATTTTGCTACTTTTTTTCGAATTTCAAAAGACGTGATTTTACGTCACGGCATTGCAATTTAGTATAGGGAAGATGGAAAATTCAAATAAAGTTGAAGTTAAAATCGACATTGGAAGGTTAGTAGATTAAATTTTGGATAGGATTTGGCAGAAAATGATAGCTTGAAGCATCTACAAAAGATTGATTTATAGATGTATGCAACCAACATACATGACTTTTATTCACACAGAATAAAAAAAGTAGGTTATCAAGCTATTTTTCCTCTGCGAAAAATGGGTTTTCTCGTAAATCACAAAGGCCGCGCAAGTCAATGAAATAAAACATTTAAATGTTACCAACATCAAATAAAGAAAAAACGCGTATCGAAATAGCTTCATTACGATACGCAAATGCGTATCGTAATAGATTTGTTATAATACGATACAAAAAGTACTTTTTGCCCTAGTGCAATAAAGTAAATTACCTAGGAAACGAACAATTTGTTTATAGTATGGGTATTGTGCGTTGCACACCGTCAATACCCTATCGAAATAGAATTCACGTTGACAGGGCGCCATAATTTTATTATGTTGAAGTCAAAGGTATCTATGATCCATTGCCAAATTTGAATTACAACTTTTGCACACAAAGGGGAGGTAATACAGAGCGATTTTAAACTTTTTTGTTAAATAAAAAAACGATCGTAGAAAAAATAGTGTATGTAACATGTGCAAAAAGTGTGCTTATTGCACATGGCATAATATTCACCTCGACTACGTCTCGGTGAATAACTTCTATGCCGTTTGCAATAAACTTACACTTTTTGCACTAGTTGCATAAATAACTATTTATCATATTAGGTACTATAGGTACCAACCTACAACCTACAACAAAATTTACAGGAACTTATAAAGAGAATAAAAGAAACATAATAATAATCAAATACTTAGTAAAAACACATTTATAAAATTAAATCTATTAAACGATGTTTTAATATTTATAAGTATAAGAGGACACTCAAGTTTGGTTGGGTTTAGGATCCAGGGGGGGGGGGGTAATTCCCCTCCCTACCCCTCCCCGAAATCCGCGCTGGTGTTTGTAACCGACTTCTTTGAACCCGATTTTCACCCACTTTAAACGGTCAGATTTAATTTAAATTTTGTAGGCTTATCAAGAACCGCTGCCAATACAATAATTTGATAAGTTTATCTCATTTTCAGCAATTTTTTAGTTTGTTCGAGTTTGTTGCGGTAAATATTAATGACTTTTGAGATTACTACAGTTAACGATAGCAACCATAGAAAAATCATGATAGAGCAACTGTTGAAGAAGGACAATAAAGTCTATATTGTAGAAAAAAATGGATCCATTAAAAAAAATGGATCCAATGCTTTAAATCTAGCCATTTTAAAAAGTCATTGTTAAATTAGTGACAGTATTCCATCTCTACTCAGGACCTCTCTATGACTATCTCTACTCAAAAAAAATTTTTTTCTTAACAATAACACAAACTAAAAAATGAAAAATAAATATAGTTTAAAAAAACGAAATAATTAATCAAACTAAAACAACGGAAAATAAATAAATATAGTTTAAAATAATTCTTGAAATTCTTAATATAGGCAGAAAATAATAATAAACAATAAACATTAGTATTATTGTGAAAAAAACGTAGGGCGCTTTGTGCTATATTTTTCGTATATCGAGCACTCCACGCTTTTTTCTTTCACAGTAATACTAATGTTTATCGTTCATTATTATTTTCTGCCTATATTAAGAATTTCAAGAATTATTTTAAACTATATTTATTTATTTTCCGTTTGATTAATTATTAAAGCGTGTTTTTTCGTTCTTTTTTAACTATATTTATTTAAAAAGTAGGTTTGTATTTCGTGAAAATATACATTCCCGTGACATTCCCACTGAAATGGGTCTCCTTGACAGTAACAAATTTAAATTACAAAATTAAAAATATCTACTCGATTTTCAAAATGAACAACTTCGTTAATTATTTTTGTTAAATTATTGTTTATATCAATGTTTTGCTGGTCATTCTTCGAATCATGTATTTGTCGTCTTCTCCATCGGGTTAGAATGTACCGTATTTTTCTTTTTTCTAGAATGTTAACTAAATATTTGAACCTTCTTTTTATTTCTCCTTTCTACGATGTTTATGTAATATCTGTACATTCATAATTCTTTATATTTTTTTTTATTATTATTTTAGCAAGCAGTGTGGGGTTGAGTAGAGTAGCCTTTGTGGCAAGAATGCGCCCCGCTTTTGCTTGTCTGCCTAATTATTATTAGTCTTTGTAATTATTTTGTTTATTCATCATAATAAAAGACGTTTATTAATATTATTTTATTCAATCTTAATAAAAACCCTATTTTACAAAACTGCGTTTAATAAAATCCATGCCATTGTTGCGTGGTACAAAGTGTGAAAATAAAATCGAATTCAACGAAGTATGAATCGGTCGGTACTGATAAGTTGTACCAATAAAGAACCACCAAAGGTGCAAACAATTCCTAGACAGGATAAAAATTCAATACAAGCCGATGTGAAGTAAAGGACTAGTGCATAAAGTGGCCATATCACATTATTTGTCTTTGTATACAACGTTAAATTATTTTGCAGATGTTGGAAGATACAAACCTTGTTGCTTACTTGGTTTCGCCTTGTTTTCGCCGACAAAACATTATTTTAACACCCAGTTGGTTTCTTATCTACAGGGTGATGCATCAGGCTTTCATTGGTATCAAGTTTCAGCCCATAATGATATGTCCTTCTGTCTATATCTCTATTTAGAATTGAGTATATATAACCACGAATGTATAGACGTCTAGAGAAGCCATGTTTTAAGTGTACGAACATTCTTCAGTTATATTTAATATAGACATAAAAAAAAAAATTACTAAATATAAAACTGTTTTGGTAGCCGATACTTTTTATTCTTTGGCGATCATTTTAACTTTTTTTTAACTGTGTAGATAATTTTAAAGAACTAAAAATAAGGTATCTACAGTCTACAACAAAGCGTTTAGAAAAAGTATAAGCTAATGCGACAATTTTTCAAATTAAGATTCCTTAACGATGACATACACCCACACATTTGGTACTTATAGGTATCTAGGTTACTATAAGCGCCAATGTAATACTAATGTTTATATCTGATATTCTAAACAATGACTATGAGACGTTAAAATAGACCCTTTCTCACGATTTTTGAATAATTAAGACTTCCACACCTATAAAGTATTGTTATACTGAAATTTAGTTCGTTTTACTTACGCAGTATTAAAAGTCAACTGCTATATATAATATAATAATATGTACTATGTATACAAACATACCTATATAGGTATATATTTATGTATTATACAGGGTGTTATCAAATGACTTGAACCCTCCAATTCTGCTATAAAAACAAATTGCACAAAAATATTTTTAAATATCACTTTGCTTTACGAAGCGAGATAACTCACCATTTTTGTCTTTTGAAATTGGTGGTCCGCTGCATTTAAAGGCGGAACTTAGTAGATTTTGTTTCTTTATGTCTTGATACAGATCAATAGAATATAAATTATAGATTGTTTTTTTAATTTTCTAAATCCGCTTATCGGCTAAGCTTTTATATTTTGATTTCAGCCTGATTATGACGACCAGGAAGAAAAGAAAATCATTAAGGCTGCCTTCCCATCGTCTAGAAACAATAAAGAAAAATTAAAAGACAATAAAAAATATGGTAAGCGAAATAAAACCTAATCGAAGCAGATTGTTCAGAATGTTTAGATTAATGGGATTGCGAAAGCCGCTTATTAAAATACGTTAGTATAAGAATTATTATACTATATATAATATTATTTTTTAGATGATCCCTATTACTGTGGGCTTCGAGCAAGAGTCCCCAATTTCGTAGCTAAATCCAAAGCCAAGGAATCAATTCCGACCAAAAGATATTCAATTACTCATCAACAGCAGCAACAACAGCAACAAATGTTAATACATCAGCACATGAACATGAACCATCATCAAATTCATCCTCACTCCATGTGGCATGCGAGAAGCTATGAAAGTGGAATAGGTAACTATATATATTTATAATATTATTTGAAAAAAATAATACAGGGTCGGAAGTAAAAAAATTATAATTATTAATCAAAGGCGAATAATATGCACTTAAATTCAGCCAAAATATGCACATATATATGCCTTGTTTGTCTATAAAATATGCAGTTATTTGCATTTTTTTACCAAATATGCATACTGGTATGCAATATTTCTTAAGTTATTATACTAAAATGAGGTAAACACATTGGATTCTTAAAAATATGTTTATTTTTAAAAAAAATGCAAAAAAAAAACAAAGAAAAATAATTTGCGGATTTTTTTAAGGTAATTTTTTAAAGGTTTGCTGCGACCAAAGCCTTGCATAAGTCTTCTTGAAAAATTTCCTATTCAGATTTCGATTTTTTTCCAACTTTTTGAAATGCGTTAGTTTCACTCGGCTGAAGTGGCTCCGATTTAATTTTTTGTAACTTTGACTTATGCAGCGGTGTTTTCAAATGTTGATCGATTTGGAACTTCTTTTCACAATCAATGATTTTTGTACAAGCTTTACAGAAGACTTTTTCTCCACTAAACTCAGGGAAATTTTTAATCCACGAAGAGAACATTTACCATAGTAATGTATATTTTTTTTACACCATCAGAAAGTAGAGATTTTAACGAACATAAAGCCCACCGACTTTTTTAAAAAAGCAGATATTTTGACGTGAGAATTTTCGATTGAAAATTAGGGTGCTTTTTCGATATTAAGTCGTAAGTAAATAAGGTAAAAAATAAATATTTTAAATCAAAAAAATTACAGCGTGTTTGGGACATAAAAAGGTAAGTTTTCACCAAATTCCGTGAAAAAAAAATTTTTTTTGTAAAAGATAAATAAAAAACCAAAAACTTGGGTATTTGAATTTTTCACATAAATTAGGAGGCTATGTGAAAAAAGTGTAAATACAAAAGTTGTAGATCTTTTGATTACCTACACCTTTTCCATTTAAGGTTTTTTTATAGGACTTGTAGTTTTGCCGAGAATCGAGATAAATCGTTTTCTACCCTTAAAAACTCACCCCTTTCCACTTCCCGACCTCGGATCGCCTGTAAATTATTTTTCCTTTCATTTTTGTTATATTCTCTTCCTTTTTCAATGGGTTTCATCCTACTATTTTTTTTTTGTTTCAAAAATTATCGACCCTGGTCTATTTAACGTTTTAAATTTTTTGATAAAGCTGAAAACATAAAAATATGCAAAAAATGCATATATTCCGCCCTTTAATTATTAATGTATAATTTACCTGTCTGTTTAAGCATAGTTAGTTAGTAAAGTGTATACGATGTTAGTTGAGACAAACAAAAAAACTAAAAAAATTTTGATGACAGACCTGTCAAGTCCACGTGGTTTATCTTCGAACATCTATATAGGGAGCGATCAATACAAATTTTGTTATATTTGTATTGTAGTTTCAGTGTGTGATGCAGTAAATTGATCGTACTCCCCAATATTTACTTTGTCTCAACTGACTTCGCAGATGCATCAACAATACATATTTTTCCCAAAAATATTTAAATATGTTTTTTTTTTTTAGATTCAGACGCCGTAGAATCCCCATACAACCAAATCTATGGTCGTTTACCCATCCCTACCAGAAATTACATACCAGCTCAACCACGGACGATGTACATCGGAGAGTGGGATTGAAATAATTCTTGTAAATTACTTAATTCTTGCATATTTTTGGATTTTTCTTAATAAAGTAACATTTTACTTTTTACGCAACCCAAAAAAAAAGTACCCGTAGTTTAGCGGGTGTTTTTTTTTGTTGTAGTTGTCATAGTTGTAAGTTTTTACCAATGTTCTTTTCAATATCTATGAGTGCTTGGTTGGGTTATATAAAATATTTTAAAGCAAAAAATTAGGAATGATTGATATCTAAGGCAGGTTTGATGCCAATTATTTTTATTTATTAGTTAAGGCCGGATTTCTATAGCTCATTTCAGGTCCGGATTCTGTTACCCTGGTAAATTCTTTTAAAACCATACATTTTTTTAAGGTAGCTCTAAATTTCAATAAATTAGACGTTTATCTGTAGAAATAGGTGGTGACAATTTTACAGTTGTTTGTTGTTCTTCAACGTTCGAAATTCAAAGGTACAGAGGTTTTACATTTTTGCTTTAAAAACGTGCTTGTTATCGTTCCGATTGAATCATCGCCAATTTTGCAATATTGCAAAAAATATTTTTATTAATTATACCATCTGTAATAAATAAGTTTAGTTTCTCGGGTCCTTGATCCTGCAAGGTTTAGGTACATTTTTGTATAAGTATTGGAGTTGGAGATGGATATTTTGATCTGTGAACGATATGATTTAAACATCCCCGATGGAAGAGCTGAAGTATTTTTTTTAAGTGTATCAACCAAGCACTCCATGGACTTACTTATTTACCTATAGTTTGTCTCCATATCTATATATTTTTAGTTCCATAATATATTTTGTAAATATTTAAAGTAATTTAAAAAATATAAAATGCAATATTACGTTTAAGAACCCTAGCAAAATTAAGTTAAAATACTCAAATATATTGTATTGTCGTTGTTTTAAAAATATGGTGCGTTATCATATAATTTTTGTATGTTATAGTAACATTATATTTTTAAATAATGTGATTACACTCTAAGTAAACTTCTTAATTTAAGTTTCGTAATTTATCCGATAGATAATTTTGTAAAGTATTTTTTTGTATATTCGTTTGATATTTTTTTAATTTATACAAATACATGGTGATGGCAAATTAATTAAGTTGTTTTATTTTAGCAAAAAGCAAACACTGTAGTGACTCAATATATTTCGTTACTTCTTCGTTTGATCCAAAAATTGGCCAAATGCCTACCGTTTTACGTGAAAAAGGATTGGATGTATAAATTAATAAAAGCAATAAAAGAAATATGCCCATATTAGACAAAATTTCGTTTTATGCTTATATTAATTTATCAATTAATTATTTTTTAACCTGCAGGTAAGCTACCCAAATAATGGTGTTTGGCCGCTTTTTGACGAAAACGAAATATTGATAAGAAAAACAAAATGGCGCAGTAATTTTTAAAGATTAGTTTAGAAAATTCCGAATAGTTCTGAAAAAGGTAACTAATGACTGTTCCTTTAAGACGTTTATAATAGGCACCTACATAATAGGAGGAGAAACTCTGCTCTTGCGCATAATATTTTCAAAGGAAAACAATGACTAGTACATAAAAATTGAAAATTTATTGCTATTATGCAATTCCACATATCTTAGACAAGATAATAGCTCTAATATTTTTAGATTGCTTGACCAGAAGAGGTTAACGCAGCGCCATCTTTTATAATAAAATTGAAACATAGCTACTACAGAGCCATGTTTTGCCTAGCATCTAAAGTTTTTCAAAAATTTCGCTTATGATAAATAGATATCTTCTTCGAATTTATCCTGGTTAAAGTTATCTGTAATTAATTTCTTTAAATAAAAAGCAGATTTCTTCATTATAAATTGAATAGGAAGGAATCTACCCATAATTCAAAACGAAAGTTTTATGTATTATCTTTTACTAACAGCCGTACATTGGTAGATAATTAACTTTATCTACAACCATTTAATAATAGGTGCATAATACTTCTGATAATAAGAGCATTATACTATCCATAATACAACAAGTGTAATTATCATAAAACAACAAGTGTAATTATTATATTTCCCATATGAACTCAACTTTTTTTCAGGCACTGTATAAATGGATGGTTTTAGATAAAGTATAGTATTTGACTCGCGTCTAGTGAATAATAATACACTCGAATGATTTACAACACTCGCCTTTGGCTCGTGCCGTTAACTTCATTCTCGTTTTATTATGGCCTACATTATTCGCTCGTTAAATAATATACTATTATAGAGGATATCCATATCATGGATTTTTGTTTTTAGTTATGCCGACAGTTCAGAGGTGACGCCAGTAGGTATGCACACAGGCTATTTTCGCGCACAAAATTGAAAATATAATAATATAGTAGAGACCTCTGAACATTTTAGTTCTAATAACTTTTGTGGAGGAAGACTTTTAAGTTTTTCTTTCCTTTGCAACTATACATACAGTGATGGGCTAAAATATGGAACAAATTCATTTAAAAATCAGGTATTCATTTTTTGAAAAAACGCTCGGACACGTCGATTATAATTCTTTCTTCCGGATTTTTTGCCTCAAAAAGAAATTATACCGGGTGTGTCAAAAAGTAGATGTAGCAAATTTTTTTTGTTTTTTAAATAGAACCCCCCTATTTTTACTTATTACCCTAATTCTACGTCAAATTCTGCGCATAATTCATGTAGCATACTCTCTCTATCCTTATCTCTAACGGTTTTAGAGAAAAATTACATCATAAAAAAAAATTCTTTAAAAAAAGGTACATGTACCTACTTAAAGGTAAACAGGTAAATTTAAATGAATTGTTACTACGATAGTAAGTCATGTGTCAATCAAAAATTAGTTTAGGTATAATTTTGAAAAACGGTGATCATGGTGCTTTTAAATGAAACACAAAGAATCGAAATTTTAATTTTAATTGGATGTGGAGACAAAACAAGAAGTCAAGAAGAAGTTTGTAACTTGTTTAACGCTAAGTATCCAGAACGGCCGATTACAAGATCTACAGTAAGTAAAATTGAGAAGAAATTCAGGGAAACAGGGAATGTAAAGGATCGTCTACGGCCAGGTCGTCCAAAAATTAGTGAAAACTCGCAATTGAACATTTTGTTAGAGGTTGAAGATAATCCTCATAGTGCATCCACTGAAGTAGCCCTTAATAATGATATTAGCCGACGATCTGAGTTGCGGGTATTGAAACAAGAAAAGTACCATCCGTACAAAATTAGGTTGCTGCACGAGCTAAACGAAGATGATCTTGACCGCCGACTACAGTTTTGTGAAACTATGATGGAAATTTGCAACTTAAATCTATTTTTCCATCGCAACATACTTTTTAGCGATGAAGCCACGTTTTGTTTGAATGGTTCGGTAAACAGACAAAATTTTCGGTATTGGAGTACAAATAATCCCCGTTGGATGAGAGAACAGCACACGCAATACCCACAAAAAGTAAATGTTTGGGCAGGGATATTAAATGATAGAATTATTGGACCTTTTTTCTTCGATGGAAATCTTACAGGAGACCGGTATTTACAATTTCTTCAAAATGAATTAATTCCCACACTAGCAGCGGATTTTTCAAATCCGAATCAGCCTCATCTACCAGAAGCGTCTATTTGGTTTCAGCAGGATGGTGCTCCGCCTCATTTTGCTCGACAAGTACGAGAGTATTTGAATACTGTATTTCCCGAACGATGGATAGGTAGAAGAGGACCCATAGAATGGCCTGCAAGATCTCCCGATCTTACACCCATGGATTTCTTTCTTTGGGGTTATTTGAAATCAAAAGTGTATAAGGATAAACCACAAAATTTGGAAGACTTAAAATTTAAAATTAGATATGAAATTAGGCAAATTAATGAAAATACTGTAAATAATGTTTTAGAAGGGTTTTTAAGTAGATTAGCATATTGTCAAGAAGTTAATGGTTTGCATTTTCAACACTTAATAAACTATTTTTTTAACCTTTTTTTAAAGAATTTTTTTTATGATGTAATTTTTCTCTAAAACCGTTAGAGATAAGGATATGCTACATGAATTATGCGCAGAATTTGACGTAGAATTAGGGTAATAAGTAAAAATAGGGGGGTTCTATTTAAAAAACAAAAAAATTTTGCTACATCTACTTTTTGACACACCCGGTATAATTTCTTTTTGAGGCAAAAAATCCGGAAGAAAGAATTATAATCGACGTGTCCGAGCGTTTTTTCAAAAAATGAATACCTGATTTTTAAATGAATTTGTTCCATATTTTAGCCCATCACTGTATATATTTTTTAACTTAAGCAATAAGAAGAATATGTGAAAACAGCATGACAATATCTTTTTTTAAACTAGAGAGAGATATGGAAAATATAAAAATGAGCTCGATAAAAACAAACTGACGTTTTGGTACAGTACATTGTAGGCAAGAAGGTACAAATACCTTATACCTTACTTAAATTAATGTAATGTAAATTTAAATTATTTACAACAAAAATAATTATTTAGGTTACATTAATAAATTTTAATATGATATAAATTAAAATAATTAATTTAAATAGCACGCACTACCCCTAAAACGCTGGATCCACTCGAGGACATACCTACCTTATGGTATGATCTTCCTGCTCTTCTACTTTACAAAGCAGGAATATGTACTCCACATAATAACCATTAGCTACTATTCTATAACTGGTATCCATAGAGGCTTCCAATTTGATCCCATAGTCAAATGGTTATAAACGAATCTATAATATATCGGATTATCGACAAGAAAGCCAGCAGGTTTTCCTTTTTTTTACCTAAAAACAACAAGAACCAGCGTTAAAAAATATTTTAGAAAATAAACTGTACCTACAAATAATTAAGATTCCTTAATAAAAAAAAAATGCTTAACTCCCTTAAAAAAAATTATGAATATATACCATAGAAAAAGTATTTTTCAGAAAAATCAGTTTTATTCGTACCGTTTTAGTTTCGCTTAAAAATAGCCCCTTTTGAGTCGTATAATTTTATATTCGCATTAAATATTTCTCATTTAAAACTTTTTCGTTCCTGTGAAATTCCGTTTTCTTTGTTTTTTTTTGTTTGTACCTGTAATGGTGATTAAGTAAATATTGGCTTTAGCTAATACATTAGCCTGTTTTGTGTAGTATTTTCATGTAGGTATATTAAATATTTTTAAAATGAATAATATATTTCATTTCAACATTTCAGTTTACGTTTCCCTCTTCCAAACTATATTCGTGGACACAATGTAGAAAGCATTTTACAAAAAAAAAATGACTAAAAATAAACGACAAACAAACATACCCTCTATTTACATCCTTTAAAGCCTCAGCAACTGTTTCGGCCTTCCCTTGCCATCATCAGTGTTGTATGGACCCTGTTCGGAACACGTGGTCAACAACAGACAGCTGCTTACTCGTTGTGTACATATGGTTACCTGAAACGTAACCAGCTGCCAAGAATATACAAGGATCTTACAACTCTGATCACTTATAGTATATTCTTAAGATCTAAAAAAGAAGTATTTAATTAGTAAAAGCTGAAAAAGAAAAATGGTTTTGCGCATCAACATTTAGTATCTAGTAAAATGTTGGATTAAACCGTTATATTAAAAAATCATTAGGTTAAAATATGCAACTAACAACCTAAAAGAAAGTGGTTTTATGCATCAACATCTAATCTCACAATTAGATGTTGGATGAAACCATTTATATTAAAAAAATATGTACCTTTAAATATTTTACAGCCATCAAAACCTAAAAAACGGTTTTATGCATCAACATTCTCAGTGAAATGTTGGATAAAACCGTTATACCAAAAAAAAACATAACGTTAAAATATGCAACGTTCAACAACCTAAAAAAAAGGTGGTTTTATGCATCAACATTTAGAGGTTCACAATTTTAAATGTTGGATAAAACCTTTATACTAAAAAAATCTATTACCTTAACATATGCAACTTTTGCATTATTTATTTCAACATCGTTTTCATCTTTTTTGCCTTCTTCTTCAACCCAAGTATCTAAGTATTTCTTTATTTTTTTATTTTTCGGCAAACAGAAAGTGTACAAGAACCCTAAAAGGAAAAAAAGTATTAGTTTGCAATTAGTTTTAAATATATATTAAGTATATCATCTTAAGAAACTAAGGAAAAAATATAACTATTATTTTACATACCTTATTCCTTTTTGTTTGCATTGCAATTAAGAGCTTACCGCAGGTGTCTAATCTTTTATTCTTCAGTTGAACCTTCTCCACGGAATTATTATCACACTCGTTTATTTTCTTACAATTGACAACATCTTGTCTTGAAAGCAGTTCCGTTATTTCTCAATATACTTTAATCATTAAAAAATAAAACGAAAACAACTAAACTTTGAAAGACTTTAGCAAACAAAGCTGTAAAACTTTTGCCCCAAATTCACTAAAGCAGTCTGCAAGTAGTTGTGGGTAGTTATATCGAATCGTACCTACATTAAATACCATTTTAAAACTATAACATTCTTAAACCGGTAACTTTTTAGTCAATACAGTTGTTTAACTTTAAAATCGAGAGTAATTTAGTCCCAGAAATATCTATGCTTTTGTAGCTTTACTTCCAGTAAAACGAAATTATAATTTAAGAAAAACGAATGCGACTTCATCTCTTTCACCTGCGGTAACAGAAAAGGAAAGATAACTACCTTACCTTTTAAAAATGAAAGAATTGAATTATGTTAAAGTCATTTGTAAGAAGATAAACTTTCTTTAAAAAGGTATAACAACAAACACAAACACCCGAAAAAAATCGCGCACTCGCGAGAAGAATGTTTACTTACAATCGGGAACCATTAAATTGGAACCAACGATACTACAACCCATGCTTACTGACCTGAAACAAAAGAGAAAACCTATTAGTTATTGATGTACTTGTAAATCAAATTGTCAATCAATTTTTGTTCTTGTTAACATATCGCTTTCCGCGATATGTTATTCGTCGCCTTCACGCGGAATCACGGCAACCCCGACTGCTTCCCGAAAATTTTGCACTATATCGTCTGCTTCATTTGAAATATGTGCGTATGTTGTCCGTGTCGGCGGCGTCGTCGTCGTCGTCGTCAGTTTCGACATTTTCACATTTGCGATTTTTTTTCTCGGAAACGGTTAATGTGGGACAATTGAAACTTTTTGGGTTTACAAAGGAATAGTGGGGGTACGTTGTGTGAAAATTTCGAATATACAGGGTGTGCCGGAAAAAAGTTATTAATTTTTAAAGTCGAGAAATATCGGGATCTCGTTGGCATTCAATACAGGACACAAAAATTAGTTTTTTCGATTTAAACTTTTTCGACGCGTAGACGACCGTGGGCTACAGAACCCTATTGTTTGTGAGCGCGATCGAAAGTTTGGAAGTAATTTTTTTGATTTTTTCAAAGTCAAAATTTGGTCGAAAATGGTACCTCTTGGATCGCTAATAAGTCGAATTGGGTGCATCCAATCGACATGCGGTTTGGATAATCGGTTAGGCCATCTCAAAATCTACCTTTTTCCAATATATCGTTCTATACCTAACTGGAATGGAAATTGCCGAAAATGGTAAGAAACTGGAAACCACAGTGTAAGGCGTGATTTTTTTCTCCGTTTTTATTCCGTTTATTTTTTTTTCGTACGGAAAACGATTTTTGATTGAAACGTTGTATACTTTAGCGGATAGAGCCGTCAAATTGTATTTAAGAGATATTTTTTCGTTTTTTTATCTTTAATACTGAAAAAACGGCAGCTTATGAACTTTTTCCTGTAATTTCTGTTGGCGTTGCACTGGTTTGCTTAAATAATTCTGCAAGTGTCTATAATATATAACATTTTGAATTTTTTCTTGGTACACTATATCAACGGATAAAGAAGCTTTAATTTGTATTATAAGCGATCTTTGGGAAAACATATTTTGTGGCTCAAAAAAATTAATTTATGATTTTTTTATAGGTTCCTTCACCAGAGGTTTTACTATATCGACTGTAGCTTATTCAATTTTTAACAAAACCGTTTTATTTTTTTCTCAAAATATGCGCTGATTACTTCTCAATATTCCTGCATGTCCAAACTTATCAAAATATATTCGCAAATTTGAGCAAAGTTGCTTTTTTGGGTGCGGAAACAGGCACAATTTTCAAATTCTAACACCATTCGATTTAAGGAAAGTTGGCTATGGTTTCACCACGTGCGTTTTCCTGAACTTTAACTTTTATACCATCTGTCAAAAAAAGGTGAAAAATGCGATTTCCAAATTGACTTTTTAGAGGAATAAGACCATTTAGGCCACGTCTTTTGTGGGAAATACCTACCTTGAACCTTTATCTTTTTCGTTTGACCAAAAATAAGGGGGGAAATATCGCATTTATACTCGTACTTGTAATAATAAAAATGGCTTGCAGGAGGCATATTAACTTCAATTTTAATAGTTTTTATAATATTTGGAAAGTATTTAATGTATGAAACACTCGTTTTGGACCTTTTTCTTTGCGTTTGAACAAAAATAATTGAAAAAAATGTATTATTTGTGTGTATCTTCAATACTTAACGTTCTGTGTAATATCGAATACGGCATTAATATCCTATATACCACAAACTAATCTGTAAGCTTCGGTGGCGCAATGGTAGAGAGTTGGGGTTTTGGAACGAAGGTCCCAGGTTCAAATCCGCATGTGTATATAAACTTTTTTTTTAATTTTTTTTTTTAATTTCGTTATTTAGGTACCTACTGAAAATTTTTTAAATTTTGCAGATCTACAGCTATAATAATCTATACGAAAAAAGCTTAAAAAAATTGACACTTACCTGTCAAAATCTGACAGGTATCGTATAAAACCTTGTTATCAAGGTACTGAATTTTTTTTTAATTTGGGATTCTTACAGCTATAACCGTCGCTAGGAAAAAGCTAAAAAAAAATTGACACTTACCTGTCAAAATCTGACAGCTGTCGTATAGAACTTTGTTATTTAGGTACTGAATTTTTTTTAAATTTCGAATTCTTACAGCTATAATCCTAGATACAAGAAAAGCTTAAAAAAAACTTGCAATTTACCTGTCAAAATGACAGCTGTCGTATATAACTTTGTTATTTAGGAACTGAAAAATTTTTCATTTAGGATTCTTACAGCTATAAATCTCGCTACTAAAAATCTAAAAAATTTTTTTAACTTACCTGTCAAAATTTGACAGCTGTCGTTTAGAACTTTGTTATTTAGATACTGAATTTTTTTTAAATTTCGAACTCTTACAGCTATAATCCTAGATACAAGAAAAGCTTAAAAAAAAACTTGCAATTTACCTGTCAAAATGACAGCTGTCGTATATAACTTTGTTATTTAGGAACTGAAAAATTTTTCATTTAGGATTCTTACAGCTATAAATCTCGCTACGAAAAATCTAAAAAAAAAAAACTTACCTGTCAAAATTTGACAGCTGTCGTATAGAACTTTGTTATTTAACTACTGATTTTTTTTTAAATTTTGGATTCTTACAGCTTTAATCCTAGATACAAGAAAAGCTTAAAAAAAAATTGACATTTACCTGTCAAAATGACAGCTGTCGTATAGAACTTTGTTATTTATTCTGAAAAATTTTTCACTTTAGGATTTTTACAGCGATAACCCTCGCTACGAAAAGGATAAAAAAAAACTGACTCCTACCTGTCAAAATTTGACAGCTATCGTATAAAACATTCTTATTTAGGTACCTGAAAATTTTTTAATTTCGAATTCTTACAGCTATAACCCTCGCTACGAAAAAGCTTACCTGTCAAAGTGACAGCTCTCGTATAATTAAATGAACGAACTAGAACAGTGCCGTGCCCGAAGGGCTCGGCACAATAATATTTCTACAAATTTATTAGCTGATAATTGATAGCTTCCATGTAAGAATAATTTTTTGCTTATGTTTTAATCGATTGAATACTTACATATTTTCATAGAGCAAATATGGAAAGTATATCCCACATTGCACAAAGTTGTGCGAGTTTAAAGAGCACCTATACGGCGCCGTCTCAGAAAACTACCTATCTATACGAGAAAACGGAAATTTTGCACCATTGTGTAGTTTTGGTCAGTTGTTATAATGACAATTTGGCGATATGTTTTCCCTTCACGTTCCGCAGGAAGGTGAGGCAAAAAAAGCAATAGTAAATAGAAAAAAAGAAAAGAAAAGTATTTTTTTATTGTAAATTTTTGTAAATCTTTTTAGTACTAATATTAGATGCACTCTCGGCTGACGAGAAATTTTTTGTAGGTCTTATAGTTTTTGAGATATGGAATTAAAAGTGGTTTTCATGTATTTGCCAATATCTCGAAACTGATAGAACTTAGATAGAAACTCTTTAAATAAAAAAGTTGCCTTTTTCTATTGTCCAGATAAAACGTTATATTAACTTTTGTTCCAAAGGCCGTAATAAGGGACGTATTGAGGAAACTGTGAAAACCGACCAAAAAATCCGAGTTTTCTGGATTTTTTTTTTAAATTCATAGAATTGTTATTTATCATATTTTCTTCGCTATTTTCGGGTTTTACGTTATTTTTGATGGAAATGTACCGAAAAATTGACTTATTTGCGAATTTTAAATTTTGGCATTTTTTCCATGTATGCTCAGGAAAATGCTATGAAATCCATAAAAGACCATTTTCCTCGGAAACTGAAAGAGATACGGCAACAATGTATATAACTAATAAGTAGCATCCTTAAGAGATCTTTACTTTAAGTTCTTAGAAATTTTTTGTACGTCTTATAGTTTTTGAGATATGGAATTAAAAGTGGTTTTCATGTATTTGCCAATATCTCGAAACTGATAGAACTTAGATAGAAACTCTTCAAATAAAAAAGTTGCCTTTTTCTATTGTCCAGATAAAACGTTATATTGATCTCTATTCTAAAAGCGATAATAAGGGACGTATTGGCTCGGCACAATAATATTTCTACAAATTTATTAGCTGATAATTATTGATAGCTTCCATGTAAGAATAATTTTTTGCTTATGTTTTAATCGATTGAATACTTACATATTTTTATAGAGCACATATGGAAAGTATATCCCACATTGCACAAAGGTGTGCGAGTTTAAAGAGCACCTATACGGCGCAGTCTCAGAAAACTACCTATCTATACGAGAAAACGGAAATTTTGCACCATTGTGTAGTTTTGGTCAGTTGTTATAATGACAATTTGGCGATATGTTTTCCCTTCACGTTCCGCAGGAAGGTGAGGCAAAAAAAGCAATAGTAAATAGAAAAAAAGAAAAGAAAAGTATTTTTTTATTGTAAATTTTTGTAAATCTTTTTAGTACTAATATTAGATGCACTCTCGGCTGACGATTAGCGATATGTACCCAGTCTAGTTATATTTTTTCGAGTACTTTTAGAAGTTATTGACTGGGTGGTTCCAGCCGTTTGCGACAGCATTACAGGAACATTATTAAATTTACAATGTCCATGTTTTTACACCCCAGAACTAAAAAAACTGTTAAATTATAATAAAATCGTTAGTTTACCCCTTTTATGTTACAATTTTTGAATATCTCACCTTAAATCCTTCGGCAGGTTGCTCTAATCCATCTTTTGTCCCGAACTTTAAAATTCTGTTTTAGCTTTTCATGGCAGCACCTAATTGAAGCCCCTTAGACAGATCCAAAAAACAAATTGTCTTTTGCAACAATTGTCCTCCAAGCGACAATTAAACAGATTCAGAAACCAGCCCTGACTTTGACCAGACTTGTGGTCGTGTGATCGAAACTTTTAGATTTAATTTAAATTAAAAAGAGAAGAAGAAGCATAATAAGGCAATAAACAATCTGAAGGTACATAAACAATCATGTAATAGCGTGATTTAGGTAGTGGCAAAGCAAACTTGTCCAAAAAAGACAGCTAAAGTAGTATAGACAGTATAGAATATAAAAGTCCTTCCTAAATAGGAACTTGTGAATTATTGCCTTAAATTTCTTATATCAATGTGCGCTTGAACTATGTGCAGTGAAAAAATATTGAGAATTAAAATGTTGATACATATATAATAATATGAAAGTTATTTTACAAGATTTGAATGTTAGAAATTGCTTCCTGGAAGGGGGCGTGTGAGTGTTGCCATGAATTTTTTGTATTATTTATGTGCACTTGGACTATTTGCTGTAAAGGAAAATTGAGGGCAGAAACATTTGAACGTAAATACATAAAAAAATGCATACATATATAATATAAGAATAATATGAAAGCGATTTTCTTCCCGAAAGAAGGCATGTGATGTATTTACTAGAATTCCTTGTATGAATGTGCAGCTTGGACTATATGTGCAGAAAGACTGAGAATATATATTCAAATAAAGGTGCATAAATAAATGTTGATACATAAGAATGGCACAATAACAAATTTAGGATAATAGAATATCTGTAATATGTAGAGATAAAAAGATAATCAAACGATATGGAACCAATAATATGGAGGTCGTATTCACCTGGATGCCTAGTTGAAGATATAGCCAGAGTCTAAGTAAGGTCTAGGTCAGAGACTAATTTCATACACTTTTGTACATATATAAAATGAATATTAATAGATAATGGAAATCAAATAATTAGTAGAGAAATGGTTAAACTGGAAAGATCCTATAGAATATTACCTTCTTCGTTAACTATGTTAAAAATAAAAAATAAAAACCCGTTCAATTCAACATTTCCTGTACGTTAGACTAAGAAAGGTAGGATTGTTTAAACTACTGGTTTCTGTAACTTATGCCACCCTGAAAAAATCGCGACGCGGTTTTTACACTTTTTAATTATTATTGATGAATCTGAAACAAAAGAAAAATTGTTTAGTTTTAAAATATCAATAACTTAATTGTTATCTTATACACATGTTTGGGACAACTATTAAACAGTTCCTGATTTTCAGAGCTCATAATTTCGCCAAACAACAAGTTTTTATTGCCAGAACAATAAATAATAATTATTTATTTTAGTTTTATTTAATTTCATACACACAGGAGAGCCTTCAAAAATGTTCTTAAAAGTATGAAATATTAAGTCAAGATATTTAGGGTAGATTCTCAATGATCATACTGGGTCCTTAGAAAAGTTTAGACATTTCCATATTTTTTTAGGGTCTTTAAAAAATATAGTTTTTGGACAGCTATATAGTAGACAAAAAGATTTTATTTATTATTTTATATATATATTATACAGTGTCCGCAAGAAAGTTCGCATCGAATGGGATTTTTTTTTATTATTAGGTATAGGTAAAAATTGAAAAGACAGTTAGTTTTTGCTTACCTAAAAACCAAAAATGACGTATACTGAAGCAGCTGCACGACTTGCGTTACCTGTCAAATTTGACATTTTTAATAAAATAGGTTCAAAAATGCCATTATTTATCAAAATATCGAAAAACTTTATTTGAGAAAGTTGTTTATTTAGGCATTTTTAGTCTCTATACGAAATTTTGACAGTCTAATACAATTTTTATTTTTTGCCAGGTTTTTGAAAATTTTGATCAACCGTAGATTAACTTTTATACATCGATGTAAAACCATTTGCCTTTACTTCATTTGTAATCTTAATGCAATTTTGTGTAAAATTTTTGTTTCCTATTATTTATTTTGGTTCAAAAACTGAAATTGTTATTGATTAGTGTGTAATGTTTGATGCAAAGTTTATCTAATTACATCAGTTTTGCCAAAACCGACGTTTCTCATTTCTTTTAAATTAGTAAACAGATGTACAAAAAGAAAATATTGGAAGCTTTCGTTGAAATTTTACTTAATTAATATTAAATTAAATTAATTATATTAAACTATATTTTTGTTGAATAAAATGTTTCGAGCGATTAATTATTTTAAATGTCAGCCCATTCTTTTTAATCCAATATTAATTAAGTAAAATTTCAACGAAAGCTTCCTAATATTTTCTTTTTGTACATCTGTTTACTAACTTAAGAAAAATAGGAAACGTCGGTTTTGGCAAAACTGATGTAATTAGATAAACTCTGCATCAAACATTACATACTAATCAATAACAATTTCAGTTTTTGAAGCAAAACAAATAATAGGAAACAAAAATTTTACACAAAATTGCATTAAGATTACAAATGAAGTAAAGGCAAATGGTTTTACATAGATGTATAAAAGTTAATCTACGAGGGTTGATCAAAATTTTCAAGAACCTGGCAAAAAATAAAAATTGTATTAGACAGTCAAAGTTTCGGACAGAGACTAAAAATGCCTAAATAAACAACTTTTTCGATATTTTGTTAAATAAGGGCATTTTTGAACCTATTTTATTAAAAATGTCAAATTTGACAGGTAACGCAAGTCGTGCAGCTGCTTCAGTATACGTCATTTTTGGTTTTTAGGTAAGCAAACACTAACTGCCTTTTCAATTTTTACCTATACCTAATAATAAAAAAAAATCCTATTTGATGCGGACTTTCTTGCGGACACTGTATATCTCATAAATGCACGCATGTATGTATGGTGTGATAAAACACCTCAACACTTACTTTTAAAACACAGTGACAAAACAGCTTTATTCTTACTTTTTTCAGTCGTCACATTTCCAATTTTAAATTTAACCTCCGTTTTTGAGTTAAAATATGGTTTATTTTCAAAATTTGTTAAGTGCATGGGAAATTATTATGCTCGGTTAAAAAATGTCTACAATAGGTACGCGATATTTACCTCCTGTTCCATATCCATTTGCCCGATGACTCTCCTTCATTTTGTCGTCTCCATACACATATTGTTCATATTCAACTCGTCAGAGGATACGAGAAAATGGGTGCCGATGCACCCAGGACAGGCCGCCCTGTCAGCCCATTCCACACATCCGTGGATCTTTAAAGGCCATTTTTATCGCGCTTCTAAACAACGACAATGTTTAGGTACATTATTCCTCTGAAGAGAAGAATCAGCACACGCGCACACACTTCTGTTTAGTGGATCACTTATTGTCTGAAATTAAAAAAAAAATAAGTCAATAATATACATATAACGATATTGGAGTGCTAAATCTCAAGGCATGTAAGCAAGGGCGTCCATAGGGGGGGGGGGGGGCAAAACGGGCACTTGCCCCCCCCCCCCCCCCCTAGGCGCCCACATTACTATTTTATTTCATAATTCAGTATAAATATTGAATAGTACAGTGGTTAGTTAGTAGACCAACAAATCACTAAACTGAACAATTACATAATAAAAACATATCAATAAATTAATACATTAGGCATAAGTTAAACAAATAGTCTTATACAGTGTCACCAGTAAAGTCCGCATCATATGGGCTTTTTTTTATTAATATCTTTATTCAAAATTTGACTTTGGCATCAAGTTCTGCATCGATCGAGATGAAAATTCGGCAAATAAATAGTAGACACGTAATTCGCATTATCTGTCAAATTTTAATTTTTTTTCAAAAAATAATTCAAAAGTGAGGTTATTTCTGAAAATATCAAAAAAAGTTATAATTTTTTTTAAATGCAGTTTCTAGCCCACATGCAAAATTTCAGCTGGATAAGATAATTTTGATTTTTTACCTATATTTTGTAAATTGCACCACTTTTGCAAAATAAGACTCAACGCAACCTATACATAAAATTTCTTAGTTTTGACAATGCTTTAATTCAGATACATTTTCTTTAAACTAGCGTCATATTAAATGTGTGTTTTTCTACAAAATCAAAATTGGGCCATTAAAATTTGGTCGCATGTGATACAAAGTTTATTTGTTTTTGACCCTGTATAAGGTAACTTCATAAAATACGTATTTTTGAAAACGTAGTTTGTGACTGAAAGTAAAAAAATAAAAAATAAAATAAAGAGATTTTAAATTAAATCGTTGAAAAAAGATAAACTTTCCGTTGGGTTAAGCAAAAATTTATTTTCCACTTAATGAACACTTTACTGATGACACTGTGTACTTTTTTGTCTTAATATTAAGGTGTATAACTTTCAGACACAAACTATGTTTTCCAAAATACTTATTTTATGAAGTAACCTTATAGAGGGTCAATAACAAATGAACTTTGCATCACATGCGACCAAATTTTAATAGCCCAATTTTGATTTCGTAGAAAAACACACATTTAATATAAAGCTATTTTAAAAAAAATATATCTAAAATAAAGCATTGTCAAAACTAAGAAGTTTTATGTAGGTTATGTTGAGTGTTATTATGCAAAAGTGGTGCAATTTACAAAATATGGGTAAAAAATAAAAATTATCTTATCCAGCTGAAATTTTGCATGTGGGCTAGAAACTGCATTTAAAAAAACTTTTCCCTAAAAATTTTTTTTGATATTTTCAGAAATAACCTCACTTTTGAATTATTTTTTGAAAAAAAATTAAAATTTGACAGATAATGCGATTCGCGTTACTACTATTTTTTTGCTTAATTTTCATCTCGATCGAAGCAGAACTTGATGCCAAAGTCAAATTTCGAATAAAGCTATTAATAAAAAAAAATCCCATATGATGCGGACTTTACTGGTGACACTGTATATAAAACGTATTGTTTAAGTTTTTGCCCCCCCCCCCCCCCTGAAAAACGCTCTATGGACGCCCTTGCATGTAAGGCACGTCTGCATAAGAGCTTTGGTTTCAAAATTTCAAGAAACTGGATACGTTAGAAATAAAAATAGACAACAACCTAGAGTTTTGGATGAAGATATACATATTGAAGTTATTGGGCAAGTTTCTATAAGTCATTGCGTCATTTACCTGACAGTTATCGAAGTATTCAGAGATTCTGTTAGGAAATAAGTATGTAGGTAATGAAAATGCATAAATTTCATCCTCGCTACTGGAGTAACGTTAATCTAGATTTTTTTTACAGAGAGGCACACTCAATATTCTTCAAATTAGGAATACTGGGAGACAATATCTAAGGGCATTTTTTATTGAAGGAAATTTACCCGGTCAAGTTTAGGCTGAAATGCTCAACCCAACAGGAACTTGAAAACCAAAAAGACTAACAAGGCAATATAAATTTGAACAAAGAACTTCTACACTTCCAGCAAGATAGTGCACCTCACACTCTCCTGCTATGGCGAGAGAGTGGTTTGACCAAAATTATCCAAATCAGTCGATTGGCAGAGGAGGTACAATCGAGTGTCCGCCAAGATCACCTGATCTTACCCCCCTGGAGTTCACAAAACCCAGCCTGCTTCTCTGAAAAAATTGTGTCAGAGGATAGTGAATATTTGTCAAAGTATTCCAAGAGATATTTTTCGGAAAGTTGAGAGGAATTTGAAAATCGACTTTATTTCTGTTTAGAACAAAATAGACATCATTTTGAGTAGGTACACTAGGTACTCAATAAAATTTAAAGAAAGACTAATAACACGTGTTTATGTTAATTTTTTCATTTTCCTGCCAAAGAGCAAGTTTAAAAATATTTCGTACTTAAATCTTATAAATATAAAATATTTTAAAAAACTTACCTTATTTATTTTTATGTGCTGGCCGTACTTTCTTCTTTCTTCCAGTGCTCTGCTGTTGTCCAGAAACATAAGGCCGCCGAGAAAAGTTTCTGGATAATAAAATTTTGTATCCACGCCAGATTTCCCCCACAAGCACCGGTTTCCCCCCCCGATGTGCGGCCCACGCCCCGGGCGAAAGGTCTGGGGTGGAAAACTCAGGTCCGAAGCTCCATTGGTTGTTGTTCTTGGAATGGGTTCCCACATGTCCTCGAAACCAACCGGAGGAAGTATCCTACATGCAAGTGGAGTCCACCCGGTCGACCACGACGCGGGAATTTAGATTTTCGTCTGTAAAAAGATAATTTTAGATTAATAAAGTAAAACTGAAAACAAAATTCCTTATTTTAAAAGATCCATCCCTAGATGCCTTTCGCTGTATCATGGCTTGTCGGTGTGGTTAGAATTTGACTAGAGGAAAAATAAGTGTAAATAGGCGCTTTAGATATTACTATAGCGCGACTTCGCTGGCGTAATTTAATTGTTATAATTTTCCTCTCGAAACAGAGCAGCGGGTACCTTCAATAGAACCTTTAATAGGTACCAATATTATTTTTTAAAATACTTTTTTTCGTACTTTCTTACATTATTTATTTCCCGATCAATAAAAATGTCATTTTATCTCATAGCTTATTATTTGTTAATGACAATAATACCAAAAATATACAGTGTGTCCACAGATAGAGTTTGGAAGAGGAAAAACTTCTTTATTAGTAGGCATAGAAGAAAAAGTCATTCTTTATAAAAACGTCTGCTTGTGCTGAAACTACAATTTCGAATATCATATTTGCAATTACTCTATAGGGTTCGTCAAAAACAACAGTTTGTGTTTTTTGCATTTTTTTTTAATTCTAATTTTCAATTCCTTTTGATGATTGGCTAAATCATCACTTTGGAAACAAATGGAATGAATATATGGTCCAAATCAGTTGGCACGTAGGAGTCCCGATCTTACAATTATCGACTTTTAATTATGGGGATATCTGAAGCCACATTTGTGTATAAAACCACTTTCAATAATAACTTAGATCTCTTGAAAGAAAAAATAAGAGTAGTTATTGCAAATATCCCAATACAACAAGTTAGGAACTGATGGTATCGGTAATTCAGATGTCGGGTTGACCTATATGCGTTAACTCGGTGGTACCACGTTTGAATAAAAGTTTTATATAGGCCAGATATAAAATCATATTCGAATTAAGAAAGCACCGTAGTTGTTTGTTTTTACGTAAATTTATTTTAAACGAAATCGAAAAAACTAAAAATGTTGTGTTTGTGACGAACCCTGTATAGTAATCGCAAATATAATAGCTGAAATTGCAGTTTCAACACTAGCAAAATTCATTAAATAAATCAAAGGAATTGAAAAAGAAATCCTAAAAAGTAAAAATGTTGTTTGTGACGAACCCTGTATAGTAATCGCAAATCTGATATTCGAAATTGTAGTTTCAGCACAAGCAGGCGTTTTTATAAAGAATGACTTTTTCTTCAATACCTATGCTAATAAAAAAGTTTTTCCTCTTCCAAACTCTATCCGTGGACACTGTAGATTCAGGATCATTTTTCAAAATACCTATATCTATTTTATTACAGAAATTTCAAGACAATATAATAAAAAATATTTTTTTAATTGAAACTTTGATGCCCCTTTAGGGACCGATTTTCAAAAAAATAAGAAATCCTACATGTTTTATTAATTGTAGATATATTAGAGTATTTATGCTGAGTTTCCAGAAACACCGTAAAATTTTTTTTTTCCAATATAAACTTTTATAACCTATTTTTCCACCCCCTAGAGGCAAAATTTCCCAAAACTTCAAAGCACGTACCTACTTGGTTATTTTAACAGAGTAAGCATAGAACCAATTTTTAGCAACATAGCTTAAAATTATAGACAGTTGTAGGTTGTAGGTACAGGGTTATTTTTTATATTTGCGTACCCACCTACAGGGCTTAATATAAGTGACAGAAAAAAACTTTTAATACAAAAGTTGCATAATGTTTCCCGTCATATCTTTTAGACTTATTAAAAAAAACATCTGCACATCGGAAAGTTAAAAAACAAATGAAAGTATTATTTTTTTAAATGGATCACCCTATATATTTTTTACCAGGGCGAAAGATCTCTTTCTCCTGATTTCAAAAATATATAACATGTCATCATTTAATTCAGTCGTTTGTGAAATATTTGAGTTTTTGATTAATTGAATTGACTATAATCTAGTCGGCGCGGCGCGGCGTTCCGCATACTTCAACGTGTATATCCCATTTTCCTTACTGAATCTTTCAATTAAAAGTAAAGTGACAAATATGTCACGTTGAAGTATGCGGAACGCCGACTAGATTATAGTCAATTCAATTAATCAAAAAAATATTTCACAAACGACTGGATTAAATGATAACATGTTATATATTTTTGAAATCAGGAGAAAGAGATCTTTCGCCCTGGTAAAAAATATATAGGGTGTCCCGTTTAAAAAAAGAATACTTTCATTTGTTTTTTAACTTTCCGATGTGCAGATGTTTTTTTTAATAAGTCTAAAAGATATGACGGGAAACATTATGCAACTTTTGTATTAAAAGTTTTTTTCTGTCACTTATATTAAGCCCTGTAGGTGGGTACGCAAATATAAAAAATAACCCTGTACATCTTTCAAAATAGGCTACACTACTTTTTTCAACCTTAAAGTGAATTTTGGAAAAATGCCGAAATACGTTTATTATTATTTTATTAAAGGAACTTATATACCAATTTTTGAACCTCCGCCAGTTTTAGCTTCCGAGATACAGAACTACGAACAAATTGTTATCAGACACAAAATTTATAAGTTGAGGATGTTACTGAGAACTTAATTTTTGAACTAAATGTATTAAATTTATTAGCAGAATAACAGAATATACAGCTAGCACTAGCAGTACCTATAAGTACTGATACTGATGACGATTATGTATAAGGGCCGAAACGTAAGAAAATTGGGTCGAGTGTCACATAGTTTGGGGTAAAACGTTCTCTATAAAAAAAAAATCCAGGCCCGTACTTCCCATCTTCACGTTAGAAAAACGCCCCCTTTTGCGTACGTATGTATTTTAATGCCGCGTCCTAATTTATAGTCTACAGTTTTTTACTTTATAATTTGCAGACAAATTAAAACACGCCTCATAATATATTTTTTTTTAAGTATTACCTAAACATGAAAACAAATTATTATTAAATTGATATTTTATGTCGTTATATTTTGCTTTAGTTTCGTCATCCAAACGCTCAAAGTCTGTAGCACAGTTTTACTTTAATACGCCACCCACTGATAAAAATGTCAGTTAGCAAACAGGCAAAATTGACCCGATAGAGGGAAAAGGAGTTTCAATAACAAATTCAATATTTAACGGACAGAGAAAACAAATGTTAGGTAAGTAGTGATTCACACGCGTACCTACTTAATTACGTAATAAATTGGCAAAACCCTAATATAATAGGTCAAAAGCACTAACATGTAACACCAAACCATTCATAGGAAAAAAATTGTGTTAAAGAAAAATTAGATAACTATACAGTATCACCAGTAAAGTCCGCATCATATGGGATTTTTTATTAATAGCTTTATTCAAAATTTCACTTTGGCATCAAGTTCTGCTTCGATCGAGATGAAAATTAAGCAAAAAAATAGTAGTCACGTGATTCGCATTACATATCTGTTAAATTTTAATTTTTTCCAAAAAATAATTCAAAAGTGGGGTTATTTCTGAAAATATCGAAAAAAGTTATAAGAACAAGTTTTTTTAAATATAGTTTCTAGCCCACATGCAAAATTTCAGCTGCATAAGACAATTTTGATTTTTTACCTATATTTTGTAAATTGCACCTTTTGCAAAATAAGACTCAGCGCAACCTACATAAAACTTTTTAGTTTTGACAATGCTTTATTTCAGATACCTACATTTTTTTAAAAGTAGCGCCATATTAAATGTGTGTTTTTCTACAAAATCAAAATTGGGCTATTAAAATTTGGTCGCATGTGCATGATGCAAAGTTTATTTGTTTTTGACCCTGTATAAGGTAACTTCATAAAACAAGTATTTTTGAAAACGTAGTTTGTGTCAGAAAGTAAAAAAATTAAGTAAAGGGGTTTTAAATTAAATCGTTGAAAATAGATAAACTTTACTTCAAGTTAAACTAAAATTTATTTTCCACTTAATGAACACTACTGATGACACTGTGTTCTTTTTTGTCTTAATATTAAGGTGTATTACTTTCAGATATAAACTACGTTTTCAAAAATACTTATTTTTTAAAGTTACCTTATACAGGGTCCAAAACAAATAAACTTTGCATCACATGCGACCAAATTTGAATAGCCCAATTTTGATTTTGTAGAAAAACACACATTTAATATGGCGCTACTTTAAAGAAAATGTATCTGAAATAAAGCATTGTCAAAACTAAGAAGTTTTATGTAGGTAGCGTTGAGTCTTATTTTGCAAAAGTGGTGCAATTTACAAAATATAGGTAAAAAATCAAAATTATCTTATGCAGCTGAAATTTTGCATTTGGGCTAGAAAGAAACTGCATTTAAAAAAAAACTTTTTCTAATAACTTTTTTCGATATTTTCAGAAATAAGCCCACTTTCGAATTATCTTTTGGGAAATATTAAAGTTTGACATATAATGCGAATCACGTGACTACTATTTTTTGCTTAATTTTCATCTCGATCGAAGCAGAACTTGGTGCCAAAGTCAAATTTTGAATAAAGCTATTAATAAAAAAAATCCCATACGATGCCGGACTTTACTGGTGATACTGTATATAAGGCGCCTATCGCGAATTATTATTTGTTCTTAAAATTAAAATGCTAAAATGGCAGTTAATTAGCGCCTAGTTAGCTCGTTCAAAAGGAACAAAGCAGGTTAATTGCAAAAGGACCCCTTCGCCCATAAACAAAATAACCATAAATAAAAAAAGTACACAAACACTTACCTTTTTATGAAGCAGAGCACACTTTATATTAGGATGCGCGAAATCAAAAAGTTTCCCGAAACCGAAAGACACTTTATCCCAATGGGAGCTTTAAAAAAATTGGACGCAACGAACCACCCCGCGGTAGTTTTCCAAAAATTTAAGAAGAGCTCCGAACGGTTCAACCACTGGAAATAAAGTGACGAACGAAATATTAAAATCGAGGCAAAACGTTTACCTTTTTTTGTTTAACGATAAGCAGGAAAAAGGTATGTTTATACAATTACGTAACGCGTTTTGTTGGAGTATATTTTGAAAATAAATGCGTTTATACCTGTGAAAATTTTTTACATGTGGAGTAAATTATTATTTTACAAATAAATCGGTAAAGTGCAAGTCGAGCTTTTTTTTTTCTTTTACAATTTTTTTTATTTTTAGAACGGGATATGTTACAGGGGTGGTGGGTAGGACGCCGATTTTTCAAAATTTTCAATTCGCACGCTGCTGTATTGATTAGTGCAGGGTTTCCCCTGAACACAGTGTTGCCAATGACATTAGGTGAAAAGGTCCGCCCAGTGGCACGAAAAAGTCCGATTTAGTCCGCGTCGAAATGAAAATGCTTCGTCTGGCGCATTCGCCATAAGTGAAATTTATTTTTTACTGTTGGAGGTATATTATACAGGGTGATTCAAAAGTACTTTGACAAACTTCAGGAGGTAATTGCTGGCAATATTTTAACATGAAAAGTTCTTATAAACAGTGGTCCTTGGCGACTTCCTTACGGAGATACAGGGTGTTGAAATGTTAAAAGAAATAGTAATAATTTTTAAATAACTTCTTAACGAGTTATTTTTTTTTTATAAAATTATGTGAATTAAATAAGCATCTAAGGACACTTATTTTCAAAGTAAAACACGTTCGTAAATTTAACCAGTGGCGTCGGTACAAAATGTTACTATCATATTTTTTGTGAAAAGTATGCTACACCACTGATTTATTTTATTTTAACTTTTTTCCTATAAATCCCCCCTTTATTTACAACAAAAAAGATCACGCGTGTTTTTTTGATACGAGGGACGGTTTAAGCGTAAATGATTATTTTATTTGAATATACACAAATATTAAAAAATGTGTTTTAAACTGATCAACCACTCAAATATTTATTAGTATTTTAACGAATACCTACATACATACTAACTAATAAACAAACATGTATATGCCTAAGGAAGGTATCTGAGGATGCCTATTTTCTAAGTATAACACGTTTTCAGTGGCATACATATTTATTTATTAGTACCTATGTTATTTTTTAATATTTTGTGTTTTGACAAGGGGGCTTTGGAAATGCTTTTTTAATATATTGTGTTTTGACAAGGCGGCTTTGGAAATGCATTTTTTGTCGATAAATTAAAACATATTTGACAGTTAGTTACCACTGAAAATAACAAAACTGAAGAAATAAAACTCAATGGAACTAACTGTCAAATATGTTTTAATTTATCGACAAATGCATTTCCAAAGCCGCCTTGTCAAAATACAAAATATTAAAAAATAAAATACTAATAAATAAATATGTATGCCACTGAAAAAATGTTATAGGTACTTAGAAAATAGGCATCCTCAGATACCTTCCTTAGGCATATACATATTTGTTTATGAGTAAGTATGTATGTAGGTATTCGTTAAAATACTTTAATAAATATTTGAGTGGTTGATTAGTTTAAAACACATTTTTTAATATTTGTGTATAGTCAAATAAAATGATCATTTACCCTTAAACCGTCCCTCGTATCAAAAAAACATACGTGATTGTTTTTGTTGTAAATGAAGGGGGGATTCATAAGAAGAAAGTTAAAATAAAATAAGTCAGTGGCGTAGCATAGTTTTCACAAAAAATATGGTAGTAACATTTCGTACCGACCCCACTGGTTAAATTTACGAACGTGTTGTACTTTGAAAATGAGTGTCCTTTGATGCTTATTTAATTCACTAAATTTCATAAAAAAACATAACTCGTTAAGGAGTTATTTTAAAATTATTACTATTCCTTTTAACATTTCAACACCCTGTATCTCCGTAACGAAGTCGCCAAGGACCACTGTTTATAAGAACTTTTCATCTTAAAATATTGCCGGCAATTACCTCCCGAAGTTTGTCAAAGTACTTTTGAATCACCCTGTATAATAAAAAAGACTGATAACTCTATAAACATTTACTTTTTAATAACAAAAAAAACAATAATAAAAAAGTTAATGTAATAAGTAATAAGACAACCCAACACTTGGTAAATAAATAATAAGTTACCTGCCGATTTTATTTCCAAATTTGTGCATTTAGCATATTTTCGTCAGGTATCAAGAAGTCCGAAATAGTTTCAAAGTCCGACAAAAGTCCATAGCCTTAAAAAAAAGTCCGAAAGTCGGACTAAAGTCCGCCGATTGGCAACACTGCCTGAACAACATAAAAATAAAATAATAGGTTCCTCCTCAAGACGCCTGGGTTTGGTCTGAGGGTTTCCCGTTTTTAGGATATCGACACAAAGAACAGTGCCATCCCTTCGCCACAGGATGGCGCTACTATAGACGTCAAACTTTGAGGTTAGAGTACCCTGCTTTCTGTGTTGTGTATTTTTCACAAAACATAACAAACCCTTTATTTTTCTGTGACATAACCTTACCAACGATCAAAAGGAATTATGCGTGTAAGCACAAATTTCTAATAATTAACTTGAGATAAATTTATAATATATTTTCTTCTAGGAAACCCAAGACTATAAAGACTTTTCCCTTCCCGCTTGGTATGAAAAATTTGAACAGGTAACACTAAAGACTATTTTTGTGGACCTTTCTGAAGAAGTACTAAAACGATTTCAGTTTCAAGAGGCCCAAGAAAGTTCTGAGGATGAGGATACATTTAGTGAGGAAACTCCTTTTCCACAAGAGTTTAAAGATAATATAAAAAATGCTTTTAACACATTGGGAAAAACAATTTTTGTGAAAAATAATTGGCATGCTCCAATAGTAAGTTCTGTAGTTAGTTCCTAAAAGCAGCAGGAATATTATATTTTAATGACAAAAATAAGGGCACAGCAACATCAAGAATAAAATGATCTATAAACAATATGTTTTAGGATGCTAAAATGTTTAGTATGGGAAACACATTAAAAGCAGAAAATATTGATGAAATTATACTTTATTTTACCACATCTGGCATTATTCAAGAGGACTTTACAGTTGTAAAAGGTATTCCTTTTTGTTTAGCCTTAAGAAAATGGATTAGCATACATCCAGCAGCAGAATTTAGATGCATTGTTATAAACAATGTTCTTAGAGGTGGGTAGGTAGGTACATATGGCTTCTTGAAGAGGCAGTTTTATTGTTTGTAAAATGAGTAGCTGTAATTTAATTTGATGGAATTTAGAAATCTGATAGCTGGATGGATAGTATGTTTACTTTTTAGGTATAACTCCAAGAGATTGGCCAACTTTCTATGCTCATTTTAAAGAAGAGGGTCCACAAATTATTGAAACTATTTCGAGCTTTTTTACTGAAAGTATCAGACAAACATTCCCTCGTGAAACATGTAAGATGAAAAACACTACATAAATGCCTGAACAAATGTACTCATATGTACTTATACATTTTTAGATATTTTTGATGTAGTTTTATCATACCCCGATAAACCCTTTATATTGGATTTTGGACCATTAAATAATAAAACTAACTTGTATGCATTTTCATGGAAAGAAATCAGTCCATTACTAAGCAAAGTAAGATTTTCAATTTTAGTAGAATAAGTAAAATTTCTTCTCTTCTGCTGTTCTTCAAAGAAATACAAGGTCCATTTTACATATATAATATTTTAGGATGTACCAGAGGAAATTCCACCTGTTTTTAGATATCTTGAAACAGATATAGGAATAATGACTAGAGCAACTGCTCTGATGAAGATTCAACAGTCTCAATCTGAATAGTGCATTTTCTTTATACAACTTCTTTATTTTTATACTTATACACTTTAAACCATATTTGATTTAAAATTCATCATATTTGAGAGCAATTAATTATACAATAAAATTGTCATGCATAACAATATAGTTTTATTGTACCAATAAAGGAATTAAGTTTATTTGGTTGCATAATACAAAGAAATAATTTTATTACTACTTATATTGGTAGGTTAGTAAATATTTTACATACAAGTGATACAGGGCATTTGACTGGAAGTATTCTAATATATATGTATGTGTAAGTGATCATGATCAAGGAACGTCAGTGTAAACCCTTTATTTTTCTGTGCGTCAGTGCTAAATAGTGTAACCTAAATCAATGTTTTTTATAAAATATAATGCTTCTAAAGCTAATATTTCTATTTTGGGTCAATAATTTGGTTGAAAGTACTGTAGTACCCCAACAAATTCATATTGTAAGTAGGACACAACAGACACCGATAAATTGAGGTTATCTTATATGTTTATTATTTTTTAGCTATTCAGGCATGGGGAAAGATCTCCTACAAGCACATATCCTAATGATCCCCACAAGAATTACAAATGGGAAGGGGGACTTGGATACTTAACGAACGTAAGTCTCATACATAATAAAGTTGTAGGTACATAACCAAATTTAAAAATTCCACATTTTTAGAGAGGAAAACTACAGATATACACTTTGGGCAAGCATTTTAGAAGTTACTATACAGGGTTCTTACCAAAGTATTACTGGCCTGCAGATGTCAATTTTACCAGTAGCTACTCAGAAAGATGTTTGATGAGTGCTGAGCTAGCTGGGGCAGGAATGTTTCCTCCTGAGGATTTTCAAGTTTGGAATGCAGAGCTACATTGGCAACCTATTCCAGTTCACTATTTACCCAGAAATTTAGACAATGTAAGTAATAAATAGGTGATAGTATATTTTTACCTATAATATATTTAGGTAGGTACCTACATTATTCTCTTATTCACAGGCCCGCATTAGTTAATTCAAGCTAATTTTTACAGCTTATTGCCATGAAAACTAACTGTACAGGGTATGATAAGGAATTCCTTGAAGTTCAAAATTCCTCAAAAGTAAAACAATTAAATGAAGAAAATCAGGAATTATATAAGTATCTTACCAAACACACAGGAATGACTATAGACAACATTGAGGCAGTGGAATCTTTGTATAACACCCTGGAAATTGAACAATTAAACAATTTGACATTGCCGCATTGGGTTAATTCTTCTCTTATGACTCAAATGAGGCCCATTGCTGCTCAGAATTTGGCTATTTACTCGGAGACAAACTACATGAAAAAAATGAAAGGGGGTAAGTAAGTATGATGGGTACAGTGGGTACCATCTACTATAATATTTAGGTATATTTTGTTCCTATGATTTTTATTTTTAGGGTTCTTTCTCAGAACAGTAGTAGATTTAATGAAAAAGTTTTCACTAGGGAGGAATGTGCCCCTAATAAACATGTATGCAGGACATGATTTAACATTAGTTCACGTTCTAAGAGCGTTGGGCTTAGTTGACACCATTAAACCAGAGTTTGGAGCTTCTCTAATTTTCGAACTTTATGAAAATTCAGTATTGAAAGTAAGTTAAATTTGTTGTGTAACAAGACCTGTCTGAAATTTAACACTTTTATGAACTTTATACATTTTAGTTATTCTACATGAAAAATTGGGCTGACAGTCCTCAAGAACTAACTCTGGCAAATTGTTCCAGTTACTGTTCTCTAGAAAAATTTGAGGAGGCTTACGAAACAGTATTACCCGTAAATTGGGCAGAACAATGTCAAATAAGGAGTTGATCTTGAAAATCAATTCATATATTTTGACTACCACATTTTAAAAAACTTGTCAGTATAAGCATAAGCCATAAGTTATTCATTGTTATTATTCTAAGAATCTTTATATAATGTATGCTCGTCGATAGCAATAAACAAAATTTTAACTATATTTGATTAGGAATTTTTATAGAAACAACGTTACCGCCCCCTGTCAATGCAGAAGAAATAAAAAGCAGATAATTACTGGTATTTGTTATAAATACTATTTGTAGTAAATAATATTTATTATCATTTTAATGTCCATTCTAATTTTAAAATTATTACTTAAATAAATTAAAATCAAAACCAACAAAAAATGGGGGGTCCCGGGCATAGACAATTTAAATTGTTTACGGTCCCGGGCGATAAAATATACTGCCATTTTTGGGAAATAAATTTGACAACGTTGGGATTGTTTGCTATTTATTTTAGAGTATTTTCTGGTGATTGTGGGGAACCAAGCGCGATTATTATTATAATATAGCCGGATATTGTTTATTTTTAGAGATACAATGTAACTTTTACAGATACGGATAATAGTTAATTTTAAGTTTTATAAATAATAAATATCTATGGAACAGAAAGCAAAGATTTTCCATTTTTAGCCATTTTATCAGAAACCCGATTCTCGTGTGACACAGAACTCGTTCTTACAACGAATACTTACAACATTCTTAAAACAATCCAAACTAGTGAGTAGTGATTGACCGAGAGTCGAGAGTGCATCCGAAAAATGAAGTCGAGCTCTTGTAAACAGAAACACCCCTTATGTGGCAACGTTGCCGAGGTTGTCATTTTTTGTGACATTTGACACAGTTTTTCCGATTTGTCAACGTCAGTTTCACTTCGTTTTCGTACTCAACATTTTTTAAGTGAATGTGTCCGATATAAGGAAATTATAGAGCTCTTACAGTTAGAAATTCGAAGGTAGGTTTTCCGTCCGCCTTTCCACGTAGACAGGAATTTTTTCGTTTGGCTAAAGCGTAAGTGTCTTGTTATTGTAAGTTATATTTAGCCTCTGTCAAACCGCTATCAATAAGGGGGAGGTTCTCATTAGATATTTTAATTCATAATAGTTGCCAAAATACTATTTCTAATTTGAAAATTTTTAGATATTTCTGAACATATTCTGTAGGCTGACAAAAAAAACATGCCAGCCGTTCGGGGTGATGGCATGCGAGGCCTGGCAGTGTTTATATCCGACATCAGAAACTGTAAGTACGATCCATATAATCTTTAGGAGCAAGAGTTTAAAAATATAGTAAATACAACTAGATTCTAAGTCATAAAAATTAATAATGATCATTACACAAATAACCATTAACATACCCATCATTCCTGTTATCACACAAACAATTTATGGCTTTTAGGTAAGAGTAAGGAGGCTGAAATAAAAAGAATAAATAAGGAATTAGCAAACATACGTAGCAAATTTAAAGGAGATAAGACATTAGATGGATATCAGAAGAAAAAATATGTGTGCAAACTGCTCTTTATTTTTCTTCTTGGGCACGATATTGACTTTGGACACATGGAAGCTGTTAATTTGTTGTCCTCAAACAAATACTCAGAAAAGCAGATAGTAAGTATTCTAACTATATTAAGTCAAAAACTAAATGTTTGTTTCTTCTTTCAGTTCTATGCAATACAAAAGGGTGTAATGTACTTATATTTTAAAAAAAATATAAGTACATTATATTATTAAAGAAATAATACTTATTTTTTAGGGCTATCTTTTCATATCAGTCCTAGTAAATACAAACAGCGAACTCATTAAGTTAATAATCCAAAGTATAAAAAATGATCTTGCTTCCCGAAACCCAATCCATGTTAATTTGGCTTTACAATGCATTGCAAACATAGGAAGCAGAGAAATGGCTGAAGCTTTTGGCCATGACATTCCTAAACTTCTTGTTTCTGGGTAAGTAGTAAGTTGGTAAAGTAAACTTATAAATAAAAATTAGCTTATAAAGTGGTGGTTGACACAAATTCTTGATATTTTTAGTGATACCATGGATGTAGTCAAACAAAGTGCAGCTTTATGTTTGCTAAGGCTCTTTAGAACATCCCAAGAAATAATTCCAGGGGGAGAGTGGACCTCACGTATAATTCACTTGTTGAACGATCAGCATATGGGTGTGGTAACAGCCGCTACCAGTCTAATTGATGCTTTAGTCAAAAAGAATCCTGATGAGTACAAAGGATGTGTCTCTTTGGCTGTATCCAGACTTAGTAGAGTATGTTCTGTAGGATACTGGTAGTATTTAAAGTAATTTTGTGATTATTGTAGATTGTAACGGCTAGCTACACAGACCTGCAAGACTATACTTACTATTTTGTACCAGCACCTTGGCTCTCTGTTAAGTTACTACGTTTATTGCAAAACTATACTCCTCCAGGTAAGTTTCCCTTTTTCGTAGTTTTAGCTCAAATATAATAAACATTTTACACACTCTAAATTTATCTACCATAGATAAATAAATAAATTTTCTTACAGCCGAAGATCCAGGCGTTCGGGGAAGATTGAATGAATGCCTAGAGACTATTTTAAATAAAGCACAAGAACCCCCCAAGTCTAAGAAGGTTCAGCATTCCAATGCTAAAAATGCTGTACTGTTTGAGGCTATAAGCCTTATCATCCATAATGATAGGTAAGAAAAATAAATGGTTTAATTAAAACATCAATTAATTTATTTACCTTTTAGTGAGGCTAATTTACTAGTAAGAGCTTGTAACCAGTTAGGCCAGTTTTTGAGTAATAGAGAAACAAATCTTAGATATTTAGCACTGGAGTCTATGTGCCACTTGGCAACTTCAGAATTTTCCCACGAAGCTGTTAAGAAACACCAGGAGGTTGTTATTTTATCCATGAAAATGGAGAAAGATGTATCTGTAAGACAGCAGGCTGTTGATTTGCTTTATGCGATGTGTGATAAGAGCAATGCCGAAGAAATTGTGCAGGAGATGTTAAATTACCTAGAAACCGCAGATTACTCTATCAGAGAAGAGATGGTTTTAAAAGTAGCCATACTTGCTGAAAAATATGCAACAGATTATACTTGGTACGTGGATGTGATTCTTAACCTCATTAGAATTGCTGGAGATTATGTTTCGGAGGAAGTTTGGTACAGGGTGATACAAATAGTCATCAATCGTGATGAAGTCCAAGGGTATGCGGCAAAGACTGTATTTGAGGCCCTGCAAGCTCCAGCTTGCCACGAAAACATGGTTAAAGTCGGCGGCTATATTCTTGGAGAGTTTGGAAACTTGATTGCTGGCGATCAAAGGTCTTCACCGACTGTTCAGTTCCAGCTTTTACATTCAAAATATCACCTCTGCTCACCCATGACAAGGGCCCTGTTGCTATCAACATACATTAAATTTATAAACTTATTCCCTGAAATCCGAACGCAAATCCAGGATGTGTTCAAGCAAGACAGTAATCTAAGATCGGCAGATGCAGAATTACAGCAGAGGGCCTCAGAATATCTGCAGTTAAGCATTATCGCGAGCTCAGACGTTTTGGCCACTGTTCTGGAAGAAATGCCTGCGTTCCCAGAAAGGGAAAGCTCAATTTTGGCTGTTCTCAAGAAGAAAAAGCCTGGAAGAGTGCCAGAAAATGATGTTAAGGAGAGTAAGAGTCCAACTCCTGTTGTCACATCAAATCATACCAGTGAGATTAGTACTAGGTAAGAAACGATCATCAAAGAAATATGCTTCTTATAACCTTTATTTAACTTTTAGCAACACCAACCAGGCCGATTTGCTAGGTTTGTCAACCCCACCGACTTCTCAGCCAAATAACTCTAGCAACACTGGAGTGCTTCTCGATGTTTTAGGAGATATTTACAGTAAGCCAAGCAACAACGTCTCTGCACAAAACTCGTCTTCTTGGAATGTTGATCCGAAGAAGTATGGAATATTTCTTATTTTGATATATTTGGTAATTATTAATCTTTTCAAATTTCTGTAGGTTTGTTTGTAAAAACAATGGCGTTCTGTTTGAAAATGATCTCATTCAAATTGGTATCAAGAGTGAGTTTCGTCAAAATTTGGGTAGACTAGGTTTGTTTTATGGAAACAAGACCACAAACGCTTTACAAAACTTTATTCCTACCCTCATGTGGAATGATGAGCAATCAGCTAAGATGAGCGTACAAATGAAGCCAGTGGAACCAGTTTTGGAAGCTGGAGCACAAATTCAACAAATGATTAATGCCGAATGTATCGACGATTACACTGGTAAGTGAAGCAAATATAATTAATTTTATTGACGCGATTATTTAAAAAAAATTAAAACATGATAATTTTTATTTTAGATTCTCCTAGCATAGCGATTAGTTTTGTCTACAATGGTGTACCACAGAAAATCACTATCAAACTTCCTTTGACATTAAATAAATTTTTTGAGCCTACTGAAATGAACGGAGAATCTTTCTTTGCAAGATGGAAAAATTTGGGAAAGTGAGTCTCAAATAAAAACTGTTATAATATTTAAATAATATACCTACTCTTGTGTGATCAATCACATAATCGACACAATTTGTTTTTTTTAAATATAATAAATTTTTTTAGTGCAAATCAACAAAGATCTCAAAAAATTTTCAAAGCAAGTACGCCAATGGACTTACAAGCTGCCAGAACTAAAATGATTGGTTTTGGAATGCAGCTGTTGGACGGAATCGATCCCAATCCGGATAACTTCGTCTGTGCTGGAATTATCCATATGAGAAGCCAACAGGTCGGGTGCTTACTTCGATTGGAACCAAACAAAAATGCTCAGGTATGTTTTTTTTTTATGTTTACTTAAATACCCACTTTGGATTTTTCTATTTAGTTTTGTAGTTTCATTTTTTTTTAATAATTAAATAAGGATATGTCACAAATATTGTTAATTACAGGGTGTTCGAAAAATAGACGGAGATATTTTAGAGGGTGATTCCTTGTTAAAAAATATGAAAAAAAGTTTCTATAAACATGGGCCCGGAAATGCAGGGTTTTCAAGATACAGGATGTTAAAAAAATAGAAATAAAAAATGAAATTATTAATTAAATTAAAAATACTTACTCGATGCTGTTGAAATTTGGCAATGATATTTGCTGTATTAAGAGGCTAATTTAGCCCTAAATAGATTAAAATTATTGAGTCCAATGGCGTCCCGGGGGGCACCTTAGCGAATATTATTATCAAAAAAATGTACGCCACTGTATTTTTTGTAGCTTTAATATTTTTTGTTTAATTAAGCATCTAAAGATACAACTTCTTTGCCTCTTGTATTTTTTTTCTATCTCACTTCATTTTCGAGAAAAAAAATAAAAACCGTTTTATTGTAAGTCATTGGACAAAATTGGTTTATTAATTTCTACTAAAATAAATCACAAGTGAATTGGACCACAAATAATAAAAAACATTTCTAGGAAAGAATGTTATTGCAACTTTTCCAATACCATAACATAAACTACAACAAATGTTGGAAATGTCCACCATCCATTTCCGTACACCTTCTCACTCGACGCATCATTGAACGACGAACTCGAGCTAAAATTCGAGGTCTATTTTTTATTTCTTCGCAAGCATTTACGATTTTATTTCTTAGTTCTTCTATTGTTTCCATGGGAGTAGTGTAAACCATCGTCTTAAGGTGTCCCCATAAATAAAAATCTAATGGATTTAAGTCAGGGGAGCGAGGTGGTCAGTTAATTGGTCCACCTCTTTCAATCCAATTTTCACCAAAGATGTTACTCAGATGAGTTCTGACAGGTCTACTAAAATGAGGAGGAGCTCCATCGTGCATAAAAGTTATTTGGTTACGTATATTTAGAGGAACTTCTTCTAGCAGTACGGGCAATTCTTGTAGAAGAAACTCTAAGTAAGATTCGCCGTTTAATCTTAAGGGTAAAAAGAAAGGACCAATTAAATTGTTACCAACAATAACCATCCACACATTTAAAGAAAATTGTTCCTGGTGGCGACACTGCACGAAAGCATGGGGATTTTCGTCACTCCATACGTGAGTGTAATGGTAATTAACAATACCATCCCGCCGAAATCCTGCTTCGTCTGTAAAAAGTATGGTTTTATTAAAATTCCTATTATTATTAACCTCTTGGTAGTACCATTGGCAAAACTGTAAACGAGGAAGAAAATCTCTTGGTAGTAATGCTTGCACACGTTGGACATGATAGGGATACAAGAGTTGCTCGGAGAGAACCTGCCACACAGTGCTGTTGGAATGATTACGCCCTAATCTAGTTGCTATAGTCCTAATACTGATACCAGGATTTTGTTCCACGGCACGTAAAACTGCATCGTCAAACTCGGGCGTTCTTATGGACCTCGGCCGGTCTCTATCATTGGTGGGAACGGCAAAATTTCCTAAATAACATTATTGTCAAAAACATCACAAAAAAGAAATAAGAAAATTTACCTCTTTCCCGTAATCTACGGTCTACGCTTTTAAAGGTTTTACTATCTGGAAGTTGCCGATTGGGAAACGCTTCTGCATACAGGCGCCTCGCTGCATAACAGTTACTATAGGCACGTGCATACGTTACATGCATGTCTGCCATTTCCTCAAAAGTGTAATTTTCCATCACAAAAACCGAGACAAAATCTTTTTAGAACAATTTCGCCAAAAAAAGTGTATAATTCTTTTCTAAAAGAACTAACGCGCAAATGTCAATCCTTCATGCAGAAATGATTATTTGTTTTCCAATGCACTTGTGATTTATTTTAGTAGAAATTAATAAACCAATTTTGTCCAATGACATACAATAAAACGGATTTTTTTTCTCGAAAATGAAGTGAGATAGAAAAAAAATACAAGAGGCAAAGAAGTTGTATCTTTAGATGCTTAATTAAACAAAAAATATTAAAGCCCCAAAAAAGACAGTGGCGTACATTTTTTTGATAATAATATTCGCTAAGGTGCCCCCCGGGACGCCACTGGACTCAATAATTTTAATCTATTTAGGGCTAAATTAGCCTCTTAATACAACAAATATCATTGCCAAATTTCAACAGCATCGAGTAAGTATTTTTAATTTAATTAATAATTTCATTTTTTATTTCTATTTTTTTAACATCCTGTATCTTGAAAACCCTGCATTTCCGGACCCATGTTTATAGAAACTTTTTTTCATATTTTTTAACAAGGAATCACCATCTAAAATATCTCCGTCTATTTTTCGAACACCCTGTATATATTATAAGGGTCATCTATGCTTAAAGAGATCAACTATGAAAATAAGATAGGTTAATACAATATGCTCGGAATTGACTCGATTTTTTGGGTATTTCGTTCGATTCCTGTTTGGCAAAACGGGCTCCAGTTCAGTGGCGTAACAAACCCCGCAGACCGTACACCGCGGGGGGGGGGGGGGGGGGGCTACATTGACGGCCTCTTCAAAATTTGCTGCCAGCTTTGCTTTCCATAGGTATTTCATTTCATAATTAATTTTATTTTTTTATTTACAAATGATATACCTACTATAAGACTTGTTCATTGCTTTCCTAGTCAAATTTTAAGCCTCAAAAAGGGAATTGTGAAACTGTGTATGAACTTGCCAGAGCTCTCGCAATTACTCTTAAAAAGTAATTCAATTACAATTACCCATTACCCTCCGAAAATGGCATCAATTACAATTACCAATTACTAACAGTATGATAAAAATATTTAAATTACCAAGTACCCACTAAAAGTAATTGATTCCTTGATCAATTACCGCATTTGAATTACTGAGTTTAATTCAATTACTTTTATACTAATTCAATTACTTTATAGTAATGGAGCTACCCGCGAATTACATTTTTAAAATTGAATTAGTATACAGTGACCGGCAAAGAGTTCGCACCATATGAGAAAAAAATTTATTAGCGGAATATTGAAAAATCTTTTTTGGGGGATTGGATGTGCATGTCCCATAACCTTAAAATCGATTTTGACATACGTCACGTGACCAATGGTACGGCGGGAAAGTTGAAAAAACCAATATGAAATGGTCATAAATCAGATAAAATGATGAGATATCGAAAAAATTCCAAGAATAAAAAGTGTTAAGAATTCCATTAGAACCTTAAATACAATGTTTGGGATATCTACTTGAAAAAACATAAAATGGAATATTTTTGTAAATATTTTTTTACCGAATTAAAAATTTCCATATTTTTTCCTTTCCTAAAGCTTCATTAATGTAAAACTGACATCTGGTGACCACAACTAGAAATATTCTTTTGTTTTTCTGACAATTTGGAGCAATAATTCAAAAAATTCGTTTACACTTGGATACCAGCTGTTGCAATAGTCTATTTCTAATAACCTTATCGATATTTTTTTATATCGAAATATTCGATTATGTTAAGAAATCCTTAAATTCATTAATCCAAAGCAAATTTTATTTATTAGCGTAAAAAATAATTTTGAAGTTCACAGAAATCTTTATAAAAATCTAAAAATTAATAAAAATTTAAATTATTTTATTGAGCCAAATAAACAACAATTTATACATATTATACCAAACAAAAGGATGACAAAGTAGGCGTTGAAATTAAAACAAGACACTTCTAATAGAAATCTGCCATTTTGTTCTACATAAATGTATCATTATTATTTTGACAACTATTGACAAAATTTGGCTCAATAAAATAATTTAAATTTTTATTAATTTTTTTAAAGATTTCTGCGAAATTCAAAATTATTTTTTACGGTTATAAATAAAATTTGCTTTGAATTAATGAATTTTAGGATTTCTTAACATAATAGAATATTTCGATATAAAAAATATTGATAAGGTTATTAGAAATAGACTATTGCAACAGCTGGTATCCTAAACGAATTTTTTGAATTATTGCTCCAAATTGTCAAAAAAACAAAAGAATATTTCTAGTTGTGGTCACCAGATGTCAGTTTTACTTTAATGAAGCTTTAAGAAAGGAAAAATATGGAAATTTTTAATTCGGTAAAAAAATATTTACAAAAATATTCGATTTTATGTTTTTTCAAGTAGATATCCCAAACATTGTATTTAAGGTTCTAAAGGAATTCTAAACACTTTTTATTCTTGAAATTTTTTCGATATCTCATCACCTTATCTGATTTATGATGATTTCATATTGGTTTTTTCAACTTTCCCGCCATACCATTGGTCACGTGACGTATGTCAAAATCGATTTTAAGGTTATGGGACATGCATGCACATCCAATCCCCCCAAAAAGATTTTTCAATATTCCTCTAATAAAAATTTTTCCCATATGTTGCGAACTCTTTGCCGGTCACTGTATGAGCAATGTAATTACTTTTTTTACATTTTAATATAAAAGAGTTGTATAGGTAAGGTATTATCTTTTTTAATAGCAGCAGGTACTACTATCACACTTTATTATAGAAAGAAATTTAAAAAATTTCGAAATTTATAGTTAAACTTGATCTCCTAATTTTGATAGGTACCTTTAACAAATTGACCAATAATAACAACTGTCTTTTTTATATAATATGATTTATTTGTTGAAATAAAACAAACGTAATATTAGGGAAAATAAAAAATAATTGAAAAAAAACTAGGTAGGTACTAATACCCACTACTACTAATAGTACTATAATATACAGATAGGTACAAAGAAACGCGAAATTTTTACAAAAACAAATACCTACGAAACGTTTGTTTTTTTATTGGCTTTCAAAATAACTAATTCTTCGAAATGTTTGTCAGATTGAGCATGTCTTCGGGGGGGCTATTAATGATCTTAGCCGCGATTTTACCAAACAATATTTTTTTCTTTCTAGAGTAAATAAATTATGAAAATTTTTAAAGGAATTGAATTATTTGGGAGTAATTCAATTACCTTTATTCTAATTGAATTATTTGGGAGTAATTATATTACTTTTTATGTAATTGAATTATTTGGGAGTAATTCAATTACTTTTTAAAATAATTGAATTACTTAAAAGCAATAATAATAATTGAATTACTTTTAAGTAATTCAATTACCTCAGATTTCTTAAAACAAATTACCAATTACAATTCCTTTATCACAATAATCGGAAAATCAACAGGGTTGGGCAAAATTTTATTTTTATTAAAAAATCAAAAATCATTGATTTTTTGATTTTTATTGATTTTATTAAAAATTTAACATTTTTCTCTTTTCAAATATTTTAATGTCGGTCTAACAATATAGTAGGTCTAAATTCTACCCAAAATATTGTCAGAACGCGCTTCTTGCAAGAAAATATACAACGAAAACAAAAATACAGAAACATAAAGTTTATATGTATGTATTATACAGTGTCCGCAAAAAAGTCCGCATCAAATGGGATTTTTTTTTTATTATTAGGTATAGGTAAAAAATGAAAAAGCAGTTAGTTTTTGCTTACCTAAAAACCAAAAATGACGTATACTGAAGCAGCTGCGCGACTTACATTACCTGTCAAATTTGACATTTTCAATAAAATAGGTTGAAAAATGCCATTATTTATCAAAATATCGAAAAACTTTATTCAAGTTGTTTATTTAGGCATTTTTAGCCTTTGTACGAAATTTTGACAGTCTAATACAATTTTAATTTTTTGCCAGGTTCTTGAAAATGTTGATCAACCCTCGTAGATTAACTTTTATACATCGATGTATAACCATTTGCCTTTACTTCATTTGTAATCTTAATGCAATTTTGTGTAAAATTTTTGTTTCCAATTATTTATTTTGCTTCAAAAACTGAAATTGTTATTGATCAGTATGTAATGTTTGATGCAAAGTTTATCTAATTACATCAGTTTTGCCAAAACCGACGTTTCTCATTTTTCTTAAGTTAGTAAACAGATATACAAAAAGAAAATATTAGGAAGCTTTCATTGCAATTTTACTTAATTAATATTGGATCAAAAAGAATAAATATTAATTTCTCGAAACATTTTATTCAACAAAAATATAGTTTAATATAATTAATTTAATTTAATATTAATTAAGTAAAATTTCAACGAAAGCTTCCTAATATTTTCTTTTTGCACGTTTGTTTACTAACTTAAGAAAAATGAGAACCGTCGGTTTTGGCAAAACTGATGTAATTAGATAAACTTTGCATCAAACATTACATACTGATCAAAAACAATTTCAGTTTTTGAAGCAAAATAAATAATTGGAAACAAAAATTTTACACAAAATTGCATTAAGATTACAAATGAAGTAAAGGCAAACGGTTTTACATCGATAAATAAAAGTTAATCTACGAGGGTTGATCAAAATTTTTAAGAACCTGGCAAAAAATAAAAATCCTATTAGACTGTCAAAATTTCGTACAGAGGCTAAAAATGCCTAAATAAACAACTTTCTCGAATAAAATTTTTCGATATTTTGATAAATAATGGCATTTTTAAATCTATTTTATTAAAAATGTCAAATTTGACAGATAACGCAAGTCGTGCCGCTGCTTCAGTATACGTCATTTTTGGTTTTTAGGTAAGCAAAAACTAACCGCTTTTTCAATTTTTACCTATACCTAATAATTAAAAAAAATCCCATTTGATGCGAACTTTCTTGCAGACACTGTATACGTACTACTTTTTTATTTCTTAAAAGCGCGAGTTCTATATACTGTTGGTTGATTTTTGAAAATATTTTTTTAATATGTTATATTGTTCATTGTTCTGAATTAAAAATAAATAGTATCATGATTTTTTTAAAAAATAAAGTGATACATAAGTGATTTAAATCATAATTTTAAAAAAATCAAGTGATTTAAATCAGCCCAATCCTGGACAACAACGCCTTTCGGATTTATCCTTAATCTGTATCGAACACGAGTTTGTTAAAACATTAAATATCGACGAAATTATAAACGATTTGCCAAAAAAAGACTCGACCATCTGGACGTTTTGTATAATACCTTGTATAGTACTTACTTAGTGACATAATGTTTGCGCAGACTTGTTGAGTGTTCATGTGTTTTACCGTTTTCTGTCTTTTGGATTCTATGAGGCTCGATCACTGCTACCCCCGTTACTACCATACATGGTAAGCATACCATACATGGTAAGCAACATTATAAGTGGTGTTTTAAAATTTTGATTTTGCATCATGTTTGCTGGAATATTACGTATAATGACTTAACTACTACCTATGTTATGTTTACCAGTGTACCTAGGATTATAAAATAAATTCGAATTGTTTGCTGTTTTAATTTAATAATATGGGTTTGGGCCTAATTAAATTATAACACGATTAACGAATTCAAAAATTCACAAATCTTAACCTAATAGTAATGAAAATAAGAATTATCATTTTTCATTCGTTATAGAGAGGGGGCCTCTGAAAACGTTTGCGGGAGGGGCACTCAGTTTTTGTTACGTCACTGCGCTAATTTAAAGTGTTAACAATTTTCCATGTTTAAATTTTTTTGCAGATGTATCGTTTGACAGTGCGTTCAAGCAAAGAAAGTGTATCAGTAGAACTTTGCGAGTTATTAGCAGATCAGTTTTGAAGAGATTTTACCTAAACGATTAAAACTACATTCCAATTATATTGCTGTGTAATAAATATATCAGAAAATCATCTGTAAAATATATTGTGTTTAACAATTCGTTGTTAAGTTTTTGAGAGAAAGACTACTTTGGGAGAAAGTACCATTACCTACTCTAATTAAAAAAAAGTTCTAGGCACCCTGTATATTTTTATTTAGGTTCGCTTCTTTTGTGGTTCTATTATCCATGCACTGGCATTATTTGTTAAGTGTGGTTGAAAATCATAGACAATAAGTCCCCATATAACCAAAAATGTATGTAAAAAAGACAAAGATTTTAAACTTGTGAAATGTGTAATAGATGTTACTAGGTTTTTTTGTTTCCTTTTGCGCATTTATTTATTTTTAAAGGATTGTGGATAGTTAGCACCAATTTATAATTATTTAAATTAATACTCCTATTGCAGTCGATCAAAATGCCATCTTTAGGCCATTGGTAACTTGTCTTAATTTAATAGTAAGTAGAATGAATTTAGTAATTGCTAGGAAATTTTTCTTTTTTGTTCTCACAATCGACAATGGTGAAATAACTTATGTAGTCCCTATTTTTAATAGTTTCCAATTTTATTATGGGAGAATAACTTTCTGTCTGTGTTAGGATAGTAGATTCTGTAACGAGGTTGGAATGAAAATTCGATCCGAGCGTGAGGAACCACGAGTATCGAATTTTCATTCTAACCGAGTAGCAGACTATATTTTCTCCACGACCATCCAGTTCCATATCTGATTTATCCGATTTTTCACTAATTTTTTGACTTGCACTAAAATTTGTCTGAAAATAATTATTACAACGCGGCCATTTTTATCGGACACTGACAGTTTCGAAATTCATGGCAACCGATGTCGTTTATATCAATTACAGAATATTCATTCCGTATCTTGTTATGGAATGAAAATACACGCAAAATGCATAAGAAGCAAGTGTTTCAGAATAAATATTCCAACTCAAGAGCGAGAATTTTTACATTCTATTATCAAAAATGATTTTGGAATTATTGCATTCAGTAATGGTCGTGGAGAAAGTTATTACTAAAGGTTGTTCCAATAACGCGACAACGACGAAAATAATAAGGAGACCTCCAGGGGGCGCATTTAATAGTAGATTCTGTAACGAGGTTGGAATGAAAATTCGATCCGAGTGGAAGATTCCGAACGCGAGCGTGAGGAACCACGAGTATCATATTTTCATTCTAACCGAGTAGCAGACTATATTTTCTTCACGACCATCCAGTTCCATATCTGATTCATCCGATTTTGCACTCATTTTTTGACTTGCACTAAAATTTGTCTGAAAATAATTATTACAACGCGGCCATTTTTATCTGACACTGACAGTTTCGAAATTCATGGCAACCTATGTCGTTTATATCAATTACAGAATATTCATTCCGTATCTTGTTATGGAATGAAAATACACGCAAAACGCATAAGAAGCAAGTGTTTCAGAATAAATATTCCAACTCAAGAGCGAGAATTTTTACAGTCTATTATCAAAAATGATTTTGGAATTATTGCATTCAGTAATGGTCGTGGAGAAAGTTATTACTAAAGGTTGTTCCAATAACGCGACAACGACGAAAATAATAAGGAGACCTCCAGGGGGCGCATTTAATAGTAGATTCTGTAACGAGGTTGGAATGAAAATTCGATCCGAGTGGAAGATTCCGAACGCGAGCGTGAGGAACCACGAGTATCATATTTTCATTCTAACCGAGTAGCAGACTATATTTTCTCCACGACCATCCAGTTCCATATCTGATTCATCCGATTTTTCACTCATTTTTTGACTTGCACTAAAATTTGTCTGAAAATAATTATTACAACGCGGCCATTTTTATCTGACACTGACAGTTTCGAAATTCATGGCAACCGATGTCGTTTATATCAATTACAGAATATTCATTCCGTATCTTGTTATGGAATGAAAATACACGCAAAATGCATAAGAAGCAAGTGTTTCAGAATAAATATTCCAACTCAAGAGCGAGAATTTTTACATTCTATTATCAAAAATGATTTTGGAATTATTGCATTCAGTAATGGTCGTGGAGAAAGTTATTACTAAAGGTTGTTCCAATAACGCGACAACGACGAAAATAATAAGGAGACCTCCAGGGGGCGCATTTAATAGTAGATTCTGTAACGAGGTTGGAATGAAAATTCGATCCGAGTGGAAGATTCCGAACGCGAGCGTGAGGAACCACGAGTATCATATTTTCATTCTAACCGAGTAGCAGACTATATTTTCTCCACGACCATCCAGTTCCATATCTGATTCATCCGATTTTTCACTCATTTTTTGACTTGCACTAAAATTTGTCTGAAAATAATTATTACAACGCGGCCATTTTTATCTGACACTGACAGTTTCGAAATTCATGGCAACCTATGTCGTTTATATCAATTACAGAATATTCATTCCGTATCTTGTTATGGAATGAAAATACACGCAAAACGCATAAGAAGCAAGTGTTTCAGAATAAATATTCCAACTCAAGAGCGAGAATTTTTACAGTCTATTATCAAAAATGATTTTGGAATTATTGCATTCAGTAATGGTCGTGGAGAAAAATTGTTCTGACATACAAAGTGTCTAATAATTAAATTCCAAAACAATGTCTTTTTAACGGAATATATTGTAATTAAGGGCGTTCCTAAGTTCTGAGGATTAAACGGTGAAGTCGCCGTCATTTACAGTATCTGTACGATTTAAAAATCCCTTACGTTGCCTTTGATCTTAATTCTTGGACGCCCTTGTCTCCATATCTTTAAACAAAAACAAGTTATTTTATTTTGTGGCACCGTTTGGGGCGACACTCTGTATATAAAAATGTCTACGATGTTTTACAGCAGGTACCCAAGCATCGACATGGGCAAACGCTGTCGCGTCTAAAGGCAACTTCAATCTTGATATTCAGAGAACCTTTTTAAAAAAAATTGGCGGCTCTTAAGAATTTTGCAAATGACACTGCTTCACTCAGTACTTTTGTTAAAGCAATCAACAATTCATAGTTAGAGCCACACATACTTTAAGGTTCTGTTGCAACAAAAGCATCCCTATATGAAATATCTTATAGAACAAAAAAGAAAATTTTGGAAAGTTAGGTAACGAATTAAATAAAACTCATTTATTTTTGTTATATAAGTTTATTTTGCTTATAATGTATGTTACAGCGTTATTGTCGATAAAATTCTAAAGGCCCTCCTTCTTCCTGTACATTTTAAATTAACGTTTTATTAAACAGATCTGCAGAGTCGAATAAGTTTTGATTTTTTTGCTATATTTGTTATGTATAGATTTAGTTTTAAAGTATATAATGTAAAAACATGCAATGTATAATTTATCATTATTGTAATTAGTAATCTAAATGAATATACGCTACATAACGTTTAGCAAAACATTGACTTTTTTAAATCCTAGCATTGGTTTACCACAGAAGAAAAGAGTTTCTCCAATTCCTTTTTTTTTTCAGATCATGTTACATAATTTACAATAATTAGGTACCTATACCGGGTGTCCACGGTGAAGCGCCTCTTAACTTTTTTGTTTTAGAAGATAATGAAATAAAATTCGGGGGATTTGTATACGACATAAAACTGGATTATTTGACAGGTGACTCAACATTATGGAACTTCCGGTTTAACTGGAAGTGACACAAACTCTCGATTTTTAAATGGGACACCTGGTATATTTTTCCTTTTTTTGACTCCATACGACATTCTAAATACAACGATGTGTCACTTGTCACTTTTTGTCACCAAGAAAATATTTTTTTTCCAAATTTATTGTTTTATCTAGAGGGCTATGAATACCTTAAAGTCACTTATTTCAGTTCTCTAATCTTGGGAAAAATACAATTTTTACTATTTTTGATCCAATGCTATGTGCTATGTTAAATTTAATCTTTAAAGTTGTATAACTCATATTTTTTAAATGACAACATGGTGGCTCGTCGGGTTAAGAAAAAAGAGGATTTTATTACGATTATTTTGATAACATACACTATTAGGTTTTAGAAAAGCTGCTGTTAAAAAACTTTAAAAAGTTAACTTAGAACTTTCCTAAAATGAAGCATCTTTTGAGAATAAATTTAGATCAGCAAAACTGATAAAACAAAATCATGCCTTGAAGAAAATTGAAATGCCAACAGCTTCTGCCAAAGTAAATTAGTTTGTTGTTTAAAAAATATGGAAAATAATAGTTTTACAAGGAGTGAAAAAGTTGAAAATTTTTTTTTTCTTGGTGACAAAAAGTGACAAGTGACACATCGTTGTATTTAGAATGTCATATGGAGTCAAAACAAGTAAAAATATACCAGGTTTCCCATTTAAAAATCGAAAGTTTATGTCACTTCCGGTTAAACCGGAAGTTCCATAATGTTCAGTCACGTGTCAAAAAATGCAGTTTTATGTCGTATACAAAAAATTCATAAACAATAACATAGCTAGTAATAATTACTTACATATTATCGGTTTCATAATCAAATTAATGTAGTGTACTATAATGTAAGTAATGTTTACTAGCTAGTAGTTGTTTGTTGTTATTATCGTTATCGATACTATTGGGTACATTATGTCTACCAACCTTCCTTTTCACATTATTTGAAACGTTTTCAAATGGAAATTTGGATTTTTTTAGAGTTAGAGTTGTAACCAATTAACTTTTTTTCCCATAGAGAACTATTTGAGATAAAAATTTGATACTATTAAGAAATGGTAATGTTGATGGCAGGAATCGAATTCAATAAAAAAAATAGTAGGGTTACATATGAAAAAAAACATTCCTTGAGTTACAGAAAAAACTAAAAATCTGGCAACGTCGCAATTGTCAATTTTTAATTCCATTTTTTAAGTTATCCACCTGTGCAAAAATTTATTGATTAAGCCTTGGTAGTTTTAAAGAAAATTGAATATATGCAACTTGCGTACGTGCAACTTGCGTACAAGGATTATTTCTTCCAACTTGCGTACACGGGTAGGTAGGTCCCACGAACCAGGTAAAACTGCAAGAGTACATTATTCCAACTTGCGTACATACACAAATATTAGAAGCTTATAAACAAACTAAGGACATAAAAAAATGCTCTGATAACAACGAACAAACCGGTTGCCAATACACCTTTTAGAACCGATTGGAGAGGGCGTATTATTACGGTCCGTTTAAAACCCTGTGTATGTGAAGACATAAAAAAATGCTCTGATAACAACGAACAAACCGGTTTCCAATACACCTTTTAGAACCGATTGGAGAGGGCGTATTATTACGGTCCGTTTAAAACCCTGTGTATGTGAAAGACATAAAAAAAATGCTCTGATAACAACGAACAAACCGGTTGCCAATACACCTTTTAGAACCGATTGGAGAGGGCGTATTATTACGGTCCGTTTAAAACCCTGTGTATGTGAAGACATTAAAAAAAGCTCTGATAACAACGAACAAACCGGTTGCCAATACACCTTTTAGAACCGATTGGAGAGGGCGTATTATTACGGTCCGTTTAAAACTCTGTGTATGTGAAGACATAAAAAAATGCTCTGATAACAACGAACAAACCGGTTGCCAATACACCTTTTAGAACCGATTGGAGCGGGCGTATTATTACGGTCCGTTTAAAACCCTGTGATGTGAAGACATAAAAAAATGCTCTGATAACAACGAACAAACCGGTTGCCAATACACCTTTTAGAACCGATTGGAGAGGGCGTATTATTACGGTCCGTTTAAAACTCTGTGTATGTGAAGACATAAAAAAATGCCCGGATAACAACGAACAAACCGGTTGCCAATACACCTTTTAGAACAGATTGGAGAGGGCGTATTATTACGGTCCGTTTAAAACCCTGTGTATGTACGCAAGTTGGAATAATGTACTTTTGCAGTTTTACTTGGTTCGCGGGACCTACCTACCCATGTACGCCAGTTGGCAGAAATATTGCTTGTACGCAAATTGGACGTACGCAAGTTGGAGGATACCAAAATAATTAGCCGTTCCGGTTATTTCAACTAATTGAATGATTTTTCGGTAAGGCCTGTGTATGGGATAATTGATATCTAACGTTCTCGTGCCGTGTTGATGACCAACGGGTTTGTTTGCCTATAAACAGTTTTTGTTTTTAAAGAAAAATATTAAGCACTCATAAATAATGTATACTGTCAATATTCCCAATTTTTTAAAAACGGACCGACATTGAAATCTATTTTTTTTTAAATTATTCTGACTAATCGCTTCTGAATTACAAATATACTTTGAATTTGACTATCCCTTTTTAAAGTTTTTTCTCCATGTATTGACAAGTAACACGAATATACCATAGCAAATACTATGGCGAAAAACGAGTTCTGGGATCACCCTTTTTTTAAATTGGTTTTACTTCTGCTATTTTTAAATTTTTAGGGAAAATACCATATTAAAATGAGTTGTTTATTATGTAACATAGAATCAGTGGCGGACCCAGGGGGGCTTGCCCCCCCCCCTGAGACTATGAAAATTGGCAAAACAAAACCAAAACTTTCCATAAAAACTAGGAAAAAGAAGCACATTTCGCAATATTTTTCCTTCCAGGTTTGTTTTTGTTTCGTATAAGACCACCGCATCATCAATTAAAATAAATATCTATATCTGTAACAGTAAAGCTACACCAGCTAAAGTCCATTTGGCAGGCTTATCTTTAGTCTTTAAATTAAAGGTCCACACAAACGTAGGGCCTCTAGTCTTGGTTTTGTACACGGGACATTCATACATATTTCTCAAATCTTGTTTATCTTGCGTAATGGCCTTTATGTTTATAACGGGCATTGCTGGGTACAATTCTTTAAGTTTTGAATCCATAATTATGCCAGCTTGTACGTCCCAACGCGCTCCTTCCATAAGAAGTCCATGGACATATGCACCGTCTCTTGGAGCACTCCTAAAATGAAATATTATATTTTTTTGAGGGTTTTGTGAATTGAAAGTTTTTTCTAAGTTCTTAAAACTCTCTGCATTAGTAAAGAATAGTCCATTGAAACTAAATATGGCCTTGTAGTTTATCCGAAATGATTTTTTTTCTGAGCGGTTGTATCCGATTTAACAGGTTTTCTTGATAAAATACTGTTAAACTGCCAAGCTTGTTCCTAATCTTTTAAAAACATGCCCGGGAGTCAAGAAGGCCCCAGTTTCCATAATGAACTAAACCATTCTTACGTAAACTCTTCCTTTTGCTTCTTGGTAACATCACATTGTAAGCACATTTTATCTAAAGGTAACTCATTTCTTCTGGCAGTACTTTGCATAATAGCTGTCAAAAGAGACTGCGGATTAAAAAATCCGGCTAGCCATACCGACGCAGGCAACTAAAACAAAAATTTTAATAAGAAAAGAGTATGTATTCGAGATACCTTCTCTAAACGTACCACAAAATCAGTAGACCAAGTTTCTAATTCTCTTATCCTTAATAGTAGGTCCGCAAACCAGGGGGTAAGCCCCAAAAGAGAAGGATACGCCCTTTGAGCCCACGTTGGCGGAACTTGGTCTAAAAATACAGCATTCTCCAAGTCCTCCATATCTGAGGTAATCGTTAATTCCCCCTTTAGCCCTAATTCCAGCTCTTTAAGGGTTTGCTTCATCTTTCCTGTTAGTAAGTTCATTCGTTCGCACTCCTGGAAGGCTACAATAACATAGGGAGTGCGTTCTTCAACTTTTCCCATTATTTCAATCATATTAAAATCTTCTGGAAGCTTTTCTAACATCTCATCCACCATTTGCTTTACCTAAAATATTTTTTTTACACAACGCCGCAAAAACATAATATGCCCCCCCCCCCCACCAAATTGCCCTTTGCATGAACAAACTAAAATTACCCAAAAATGCACATACCTTTTCTTCGCGAGTTACCGTTGCTCCGCCAGAAGCCCCAGCGTCTCTCGGTTGCATCTCAAAGACCGTTTTGAATAATTTATCAGCGGTAGTAGTTAGGAAACCTATTTCTGCATTAGGGTGCAGTCCATACAAGTTTGGCGACTCCGGTGGTAACATCTCGTCAATATAGTTATGGTAACCTTGGTAATCGGTATTTGGTGGAGCTGCAAAGCCTGGAGCTAACATCAGCTCGCCATCTACCTAAAAATATATCAGACATATTAGTGCAAAGCGCGTCAACTTAAGACCTCCACATTACAAAGTAAAACCTTACCAACTCTGGCTGTAATATCTCTTCCAAATAGGTAATACACAGTCTTCTGTCCCAATCATCTGTGATATGACCTCCATACATTATCTCACCAAAAAGGTACCTAAGATCTTCCCATGGCACCTTTGAATTTGCCTCCAGATAATTAAATAACACAAATACACTAATGTTAAGGTCGCCCACGTTAAATGGATACATTTTATTCCACCCCTGAGGGCCAAATTTTCTTCTCTCAGCCACCACTGCATGAAAATAACACAGGGAAAAAAGGATGACTTTGAATTCAGCTTCTTTTCCACATTGCTCAAGGGTTTCTTGGTTAAAATTTGTTAATGCTTTGTGTATGTTAGCCTGCATTCCCGTTGGTGGTTCGTTTGTGATTTTTATTGAAGACTCGAGAATACCCTGTTAAATTTGATGATAAGTAGGGGAAATTGGGGCATAAGGAATATAGCATTATTTTTACCCGAGTTTTACCATACTTGATTCCTTTTGCCCAAACGTCTGATTTCATATGCCCTATAGGGGTGGGCAAAAGGAATCAAATACACTATTCCCTTTTCTTCTACACAAAATTTGCAGGAAAATAACAAAAGATGAAGTGAAAATCAAAAAAATTAAGTGACTCCTTTTGCACAAGTCTCCCCTATTTGGTTTGACAGCAATAAGATCTTACTTGAGGAATAATGTGACCAGCAGCAGAACTTGCTGGTTCAGCACTCATAAACACTCTATAATCACAGTGGGATCCCACCGCACGATTCTCCAAATGTTTTTCCAGCTGCGGCAGCCATTTTTTAACCAAATGTATGTTCTGTAGAACAACCCAATGGCCATTTTTTGCCGCTATTTCCAATGCTTTTTCTGCAACGGCTTCTTGTCCCTGCCCTAATGAGACATTGTGAAAATTTTGCTTTTCCGCGGTAAAGCCTAGTTTTTCACCTAATTCCTCAACATCCTTCAAGGGGTTTACACCGGGGGATAAAATAAAAAATATTGGTGTAGAGGGGCTTGTCTCTTCGTACGATTTTGCAAATTCGACTGTCTTATTCCCCACGTACTTGGCGCCAAGTTTTTCTTCAATAAAAGCGCTAAAAATAATTTTTATTAATACTTAATAGTGCATATAACTTTAGCAGACGACATAACGATTTTAGCAGTAAAAACCTAGGTATAATATAATGTTTATGCTACAAACTCTGTAAAACTACTTTTCTATTATACTCCGTATCAAAATCACTAAGATTTACCAAAAGTACAACTTACAGCATAGCGTAAAGCATTCTATCAGGTCTCAGTGCCCTCATCATACACAACCTCTGCAACGCAGTTTTATTTTTCCATTCCTGAGGTAATTTTTCTCTTTCAGGACACTCGCATTCCACTAACTTTTTCCACCTTTTGGGCGAATTTTCAATATCGCGATCCAAATTTCTGAACTCATCTCTGGTTGATAAACTACAAATACCACCCCAACTTGTATTTGCCAAAAAATCCACAGGACTTGTAACGTGAGGCTTTATTGGAAATCGCAGAAGAAAATCTAAATCTGTAGATAGAATTTCTTGGTTCATCAGAAGAATCTAGAAACCGTGTTTAAAAACTATATATTATAGGTTGGATACCACAGACATATCGGTATTACCTGAAAAGTCATTTGAGAAGCAAAAATTAGCTTGTCACTTTCAAATAAACCTCTTGTTGTGTATTGGTACACAGAAAATGATATACAGTCTATTAAGTTGTTAACTCTAGCAGCAACTATGTCAGCAGGAACAGCTTTGGCTATAGCTTTTTGAAACACTACGTTAAACGCCTAAAATTGCATGTTAAATACCTGTAACAATCCCTTAAAATTATGTATTACCTTAAGTGAAAATTGATAAATTGGATTAATAGTATTTAGGTCATTTAAAATAAAATAGAGCAAACTAGCCCTCGCAGCTGCAGGTCTATAATGTTCTCTTGCTTGATCGATTTCAACAGAAGTAATTTTAGCTTCAGCCACTTTCAGCTCTATGTCAGCTGCTGTGCGTTTTGTAGTCTCCAAATTTTCTACCAAAGTCGTATCTCCAAGGAGATTTCCTCCAGCAGAAGATAAACGGGAGAGCAAGTCGTCTTCAAGACTTTTTAGCATTATCTTGAAGTCGTTTTGTTGCTTAGTAAGGTCGGCTTTAAGTTCTTCTAAATCAGGGCGCTCTGCTTTAACAACTTCTGCTAAAAGTTGATCTTCTAAACCATCCCTGGTTACTGTAAAATTAATAAGAGTTGCCTGAGCTTGCATTTCAGGCTTATAGTGGGGATTTGCCAGCTTAGTTTGAAGGATTAAGCGAAACCTTGAATTGTATTCTATTTCTTTCTCACCTATTTTAATCGCTCTACAAAAAAAATTTCAATGTAACAAAGAAAATGAGGTAAGCAGAAATCATTAATAAAATTATTATAAAAATAGGTACATACTTTCCCTTTTTAATTAAATTCCTTCCTAAAAGCGTATCTAAAACTGGATCTACAGTTTCTTCTATGTTTTCTACTAGAACTGTGGCTCCTTGAGCAATGGATTGTTCTATTACATCCAAGTAACCCTTTTGACCTAACCGTATTATCCTAAGGTCGTTGCCAAATTTTTGTTTTATCCATTTCATTCCTTGTAACTAAAATATTAAATTTAGTGTTCTTTCTTTGAGGTACCTACTTAACTTCTATTAACTTTGTTAAAAAGGTTAATACTCATATATATTTTATTCTTACTTGAGGATCAATCATAAGAGGCCACCTATCGGAATTAATTAAAATAGTAGCATTTTCAGTTGACATTCTGTCACTAGGCAGACCTTCATTGTTCCATTTTGCAATAATTGTGTCGTCCGTTAACAGAGCCAATGGATCAAGGTCTTCTGTTAGAGGAACTTTAGGCTAAATATTGAAAGAATACAACGTGTAACACAAGAATAATAAACATTATATAAATGTTGCGCGTTGCAGTTACTTACATCCATAGCTTTAATAAAAGGAAACCACATCTTATGCAACAAATCATGCCTATACTGCTTGGTAAAACAACCTACGTAGGAAATAAATGCAGTTGTCAATAAAACGTCACCAGGCATCATTTTGCCACTCTCAAGAAAGCTAAAGCAAAAAAATGTAAAATTTTAGGAACATTTACAATTACCAAGCCAAAGAGCTAAGTTAAAATTAACATACTTATTAACGCTCTCAGCCCAGCGTACATTTTCACTAGCTAACCCTCCCACCAGGCGATTAGCTAGGCTTATGGTTGCATTAGTAGCATCAGCTTCTTGTTGGCAAAGCAACTTTTCTCTAGTGGCATTTTCGAAATCGGCTGTCAGTTTTGCTAGCTGACTTTCCAATGACTACAAAATTTTAAGTATAGGCAACAACGATTTTCTTATACAAACTATACTTACAGCAACTTTTTTCTTAATCGAGTTTAGTTTATCCTGTGCAGCTGCGAGCTCAGCATTTGCAGCTGCTAAAGCTTTTCTCTTTGGTTCTACGTCACAATACACTTCGTAAAATTTAATAATGTTGATAACCCAGGCGCACAGGCCCGCCGCGGCCCCACTTTTAGATCGTACAAATTCTGGCTCAAATTCGGCATCTTTAAGGTATGGTTCAATCGCTTTTATAATTTCTGGATGAATATTTTCCTTGTCGTAGTTTATAAGAGCATCCAAAAAGGCATCCACTTTGGCCATCGTAATTTTTGCAGCTTTCCAGCTACGGTCCTTTGGAATTTTCCCTGAAGGCGCTAACAGAACCATGACAGCTGCGGTAACATTGGTTACAGCTCCTGGCGGAGAACCAAAAGATTTAAGCTCAGTTAAGTTGGCTTTATTAAGAGTATTTAAAGCTTCTTGAGCGGCTAAAAGGGCTGGCTCTGCTTTAACAAGATCCTCTTCGCAGTCTTTCTGTTTCTTGCTGACTTCTTCAGCAATGAACGCCACTTTCTCTTCTTCCTCGTCAGCCAGTCTCTTTTCGATTGATACTTTCTCGGTTTCTACGCCTACAATTTCAATCAAAGCATCTGCAGCGTCATTTTTTTCTTTTAGTTCAAGTTCTTGCACCGCAAGCTTTTTTTTAAGCTCTTCTACCTGTGCAGAAGTTACTCTAAGTTTGGCAAGCCCATTTTCCAGTCTTTCCACGTTTAAGGTCAATTCTTTACATTTTTGTTTAAGTAACTTTGAGTATAAATTGATTTGCTCTAAATAAGACTTTGGAGTGGTATAATTATATCTTCTCTCATTCTGCAAGTAAGTTTTCGAGGTAGTATTGACAGATGTATGAGCGTACGCCATAAACCGTGCAGCTGATTCCCTTAGTTCCTCGGGAAGGACCTCTAACTCCTGTAAAAATGTTAAAGACACTGAAATTAATGCTTCTTGAGGCCATTCGTGGAACCAATTAATTTGAGTACAGTTTATGACGGCAGGAAACTTTCTAGAACGCACTCTTAGCGTTGAACCTACTGGGGAAAAACACAAAACTAATTTTAGTTGTTTTCTTACTCGATCAATAAAAAACTTCCAACAGTTTTCGCGAGTATCGAGTATTCCTGCGCCCTTAACTTCATTTCTGACTCCAGCAATAATATTTTCGATTTCATCATCAGGAAACATATCAGGTACTTCTCCCGATGCTAACATATCGTTTATTAGAACCAAGAACTGTTCATTGGGTACTTGAGCGTCAGTCATTAGGAACATTATTCCCACATTCTTTAGACCAGACTTTAGAAAAAGTGAGGAAAGTTCATGTTTTAGATCAGTAACACCATAACCTTTCTTTAACTGAATCTGCGTTACTTCCAAAGATGAAATAAAAGCACCTAAGCGAGATAGCGACTGTTTTCCACTACCACCGACTCCTACGAGAAGGCAACTTCCTCTAGGAGACTCTAAGATTCTATTTATCCTACAAACATGCATCATCGCATCCTCAAAGAGAACTAGATTCATAGCAGCGACCAAATCGTTGTAGCTAGTCATAGCTTCATTGAGAAGTTTACTTAAGGTGTTCCATTTAAAAATAGGCATATATTTAGGTTCTCCTATTCCACCAGCAAAATGGCAGTAGATAATTGGCCTTTCAAAAACTACAGATTCATCGATTTCCTCAAAGTTTTTTTTGAATACGTCCACTTGGAGTTTGGAAAAAGCGTCGATATCCTTTTCCTCGATGAGTTTGTCCCCATATACTCTCTGGGTTTCATGCAGCCATAAACGTACGAGATCAGACGGTTGATTTAAGCAATCCATACCGCTAAATAAAAGACCCTAGAACGTAAGACTGGTTTATACTCCGAACTATTTTTTAATAGAAAAGCTTACCTGAAAAACATTAGAAATGTCTCGCAAATTGAAAATGTAATGAAATTTTATAGCAGTTGGTAAAAACATCTGTGTAGCTTTGTGGTGTAGCGCAACTGAAGCAGCAACGATATTTTCGGAAAGTTTTATAACGATTGTAGGAAATTTGTATTCGGGATTCACTAAGTGTTGACTTAAAATTGCATGATAGATAGTTGTCAGAGCCTCAATCCCTGGAAAACTTATGGCAAATACATAAAAATGTCGCTGCAGGCGGGGATTTATTGTAAAACTTCCCGCAGTGGGGTTCATGCAGGAAACATATTGACAGTTGTGGATGTCTTTTAAAGACAACTTGCTTCGGTCGTACCAGTGATTATAGTCCAAGTGTTGTCGAATTAAAGTGTGGGGTTGTACCGTACCGTAAGCGTCAACTTCAGGCATATTCATGTCATCAATAAAGTATATCAACGTTTTATTACCAGGAGGGCCATAGTTCCTCCCAGCCTTTTTCTCTAAAGGCTTTTCTAAAATCTTTTGGAGCATTTCCGAAGACGTGTAAAAGTTAAAGGCTATATTTGTAATGGCATAGTTTTCGGAGAGTGTAGTTAATCTTTCCGTAACCAGAACAGTTTTACCACAACCAGCATTGCCCACTAACATCACAGGATGACGTCTTTCTAACAGGATGTCCAAAAAATACCTTACCCTAATAGACTCTGCTGTGTGAACAAGAACTGCCTAAAAAACAGTTCTTAGTTTGACAATATCAAATTATAACTCAATGAAAGACAATTTATTTTGTCAAATTTCCAGTTTTATTGAAAAACTTTTTCTTTACACGACGCGTTTCGCTACATCGTAGCTTCTTCGGGTGTATGCTGCTAATTAATTTTATTTCAGTACAATAACAAAATGGTTTGGATACCTAATTACTCAATTCAGGTATACACATTACAAGCTTAATTATTTAATTTTATGTTCTTAACACTGTTTAGGTATTGTAAACTTAAATATTATTGTCGGTATAATATAACTTAATCTTATGCATGGGAAATCCAAAGAACCCTATTTAGATCATTGATACAGATTTAGCAAAGGAGAACTATTTAGTTCTAATTGTTGTTTCATAATGCATCGGAATTTTTCAATCGATTTATTTCTAAACTTTCCAAAAGATTCAAGTTTTTGACCCTTGTTTTTAATAGGTATGTAAAATTTTAAATTTGTTATTAAAATTATGTTGTTCCTGTAATAGATGATTAGAATAAGTTAAGTTGGTTTTTTGACTGAGAAAACTTCTTCTATGTTCCAAAATTCTCGTTTTAAATGATGACTAACAATTCTTTGAGAAACTTTTTAAAAAACTATAAAACAATAAGGATAATAAATCGGGGGTTTACCAATTAAATTGTGGCTCTTATTGTCCCAAAACTTATATAGGCCAAACAGGTGGATCATTTAAAACGAGAATTCTGGAACATAGAAGAAGTTTTCTCAGTCAAAAAATCGACTCAACTTCTTCTAATCAACTTAATTTTTTGGAAAATTTAGAAATAAAACGATTGAAAAATTCCGGTGCATTATTAAACGACTAATTAGAACTAAATAGTTCCCCTTTGCTAAATCTGTGTCAATAGTCTAAATAGGGTTCTTTGGATTTCCCATAAGATTAAGATATATTATACCGATAATAATATTTAAGTTTACAATACTTAAACAGTGTTAAGAACATATAATTAAATAATTAAGCTTGTAATGTGTATACCTGAATAGAGTAATTAAGTATCTAGAATCTAGACCATTTTGTTATTGTACTGAAATAAAATTAGTTAGCACCATACACCCGAAGAAGCTTCAATATGTAGCGAAACGCGTCGTGTAAAGAAAAAAGTTTTTCAATAAAAGTGGAAATTTGACAAAATAAATTGTCTTTCATTGAGTTATAATGAATTTCCATCAAGTAAAGGCCTCAACGATTCAAAGTTTAAAAAAAAATCAAATTATAATTAACAAATAATATAGACCTGAAGAGGTATATCAGGATCAAGCTCGAATTTGCTTAATTTGTCTGTCCAAGGAACAAATTGCTTAGTTTCGTCGTCTATATAATAGTCGAATACAGTTCCTTGCGAAGGAAATTTGACGGTTTTAAATTCGTTTACCCACCATTTTGTAAATTCAACTCTATAGTCGGTAGCCTAAAAAAAAATTATTTAAGTACCGCAAAGACTAGTGAGCAATATTCAAATCAAAAGTTGTTAAAAAGTTATCATGACTGACATAAGCTTATATACAACTAGACAATGATAATACTATTTTCTGACTAAAATACAGTCCATTTATAGCTTAAACTGAAATTACCTGTTCTTGAAACATAGCAGATCCAAACGCCCAAACACAACAAAAGGCAAAGTACAACTCGTACCAGTCTTTGGGACAGTCAACGGGGGTATTTTGAGGTGTCAAAACACACTCTAAAAGGTGACACAGCATTTCTATATGAGACGTTTCAGGAATAGGGGTAATTTTCTTAAATCGGGTTCGAACAATTTCGAGACAAATAGGTATGTATTTATCGAAAAGCATTATAAGATTTGATTTTTCTGTTCCGCTTTCCCTGGTTTCTATCCAGCTTGTCACATAACTAAAATTTAAAAAAAAATAGAAAAAAGTTAGGCGTAGGAAAATTATCAAGTTTCTTACGGATTCCAGCCAAGATCTTGAGGATTTATATAAAGTATTCCAGCTCTTGACACTGTAGCCGGTGTAGCGGTCCTCAGATTTGATATCTCAAATATTAACCTCATGACAGGTGTAAGCGCTATTCGTTCATTACTAGCCAAAGTTAACACCTTATTATCGTCCATGACAGTATTCAGGGACTCGATCCACATGGGATCAATATCTCCATCCAGAATAATCCACTTGGGACTGTCACCTGGATAATTAGCTTGATCCCGCATTAACACTGAAAGAAGACCATCCTTCCATTCCCTGGTAGCTGGGTTGATGATTCCAAAAAGCTCATCATTGGTGACAGCCTTGGGATTTAAGTCGTTGAACAGTGGTTTTCTTTTAATGTTGACATATGTGCGAAAAAGTGTTTTCCAGACTTGAGTTTTTCCTGTACCGGCATTGCCGACGATAAATACAGAGTGGCGGACCTCTAACAATTCTTCCAATTGAACCACCTAGGAATTTAGACGATAATCAGAATACATATCTAAACCCGTATGATTTAATTGGGCTGCATACATTGCATGACATTACTCTACTGGAAGTAGGAATACATAAAAATATCATGCAAGCAACAAACATAGCTACCATAGACATAGGGGAAAACACATAGGAAAAATTGAAAAAGGTGTAAGTACATATTTACCTTCAAAATAAAGTTATCCTCAGGCTGCAACTTCAGATCGATAGCAGCTTGTTTAACGGTTCTTTCAAATTCCGCATCCCTTTTTCTAGGAACTTCCAATGCAGGAAATAGGTCACTGATAAGTCCCATAAAAACAGGAGTATCATCTGTCACAATTTTTGGAATATTAAAGTCTCTTAAAGCTCTCATAAGAACCTCTTCTTCAGGTCTACCTGGATCACCCCTCTACAATACAACTCGCAAGTGATTAGAAAAAAATCGTTTATAAAAGTAAAATATCTTACTTTTAAAGACCCGGCAACCACCAACACTGACTTGATAGCTCTTAGACCCCAGTCGTAATGGTCTTGTTTTGAGAGTAATTCCTTACATAGAGTGTATAGAGTGATAAATTTTCGTGCCAGAATTCTTGCCTCTTGGAATCCTTCGGCGACTAACATAATTTCACAGATAAGCTCGAAATCTGGAACAACCATTGCACAAGGCCTAAAAATAAAGTTAAACGAATTTAATATCATTTTGCTCGGTACGTACTTCCTTGCACCTTCTCTACTACCGTCACGGAGAAAGAGCTTACTTGAGACCTGAAAGGGAAAGAACACGCTTGTTGTAAGCGTAAACTTACCTAAATAGAGCCTTTAAATTTTCAGGCAACTCAGTTCTGCCTGCGTATCCAGGATTCATAGTGATAAAAATACCAACTGTTGGTGTCAAATTAATCATGTCACCCATAAAATCAAATGTAGTCTTTTTATTTTTAATTGCATCCAATACAGATTTCACTTGTACAGCCACTACAGATAAAACTTCTACCGAGATTCTATTGAATTCATCGAAACAGCCCCAAGCTCCTGTTTGTGCAAGTCCTTTGTAGATATTTCCACAGGACTGATAGTCCATCTGTTCTGAGCAGTTAAAAACGTAAACCATTATTCCAAGGGCTCGTCCTAAATCTTTTGTCGTTTCTGTTTTACCTGTACCAGCTGGACCAGCAGGCCCACCACCCATTACTAGATGGAGAGACTTAAAAAAGCAAAAATACTTTTAGGAAAATGATCCCAAAACAAAGATAGACTACAAATCGTCATTCGTCAAAGCATGTATCATTACCTGGGTAAGAGTTATATAGCATCGATCAGTCAGCGGTGTAATAACCAATCTGGGCGTATTTCCCAAATATTCATAGGAATAAATAAACTGTGCATCACAAATGTTCGCAAAGCAATGTTTTTCTTTTTCACACCATCTGTGCCTTAACTGGGAAACCCATTGGAAGGCGAGTCCACTGTCAACTTTACTCTGAATAAGTTTACTGACAACATCCCTTGAATGTACGTCAATGGTACAAATTGTCATGATCTTTTGCCTATCTTGTTTGGTTAGATCACCCAGCAGCAGGGAAATCAAAGTACTTAGCTGTGACACTTGTTTTTTGTAATAGTCTCGAATAGCATTATCATATCCCTCTTCTAATCGAGAAAAGGCGATGTTTACCTCAGTGGTCCACCAAATTTGAGTCCCACATAGAGAAACTTGCGCTGGAAAATCAAACAACCACTGGTCCCTAGGTTTTTCTTCGTAGCAAACAACCCCCTCTCCAGTATTATGTTTTATTGTATACCTCATAGCCGCTTGCACGCGATTTAACCAAACTTCAACCTAAGAAAAAACGTAGATATGCGAAGTTTATTTTTATGTAGAAAAATAATTAGTTTATTAATACTTACAGGTCCAATGCAATTAGTTATATTGTCAAATGGAACATATTCTCCATCTTTAGCATACATTCCTAGAATATTATTGGTAAGCGTTTCGTTTTCATTTATTTCAAAATTAAGGCGAGCTATAGAGTCAAATAATTTTGTCAAATGTTTTGCCACTTGCTTCGGCTGATTGCCGTTCGACAAAATATCCAGCAGATCCGCCGAAGAAACAAAGTAGAATCGTGGGAATGCCAATCTTTTTGTTTCCAGGTACACTGCTAACGCCTTCTCGCATAGAGTTAAATTATTCTGAATTTCTTCCAATACTTCTAGTAAACCTGGCTTGTTAGTGGACTCAACCACATTAGGCACTTTAGTCATATCTTTCATAAGTTCTTTAAAATCCCTGTCAATAATATCGAACCTTGTTGAGTCTTCAGGTAGTTGCTTTCGAATATCCTCGGAGCTCATAAAAATCGATTCTAGATGCATCCAAGTTCTTTGTACTTCAAACCAAACTGTAATTACTTGATCCGCTAATCCAAGCTTACATTGCCACGAGGACACTTCCTCTAAAAAATGCGCTATAAACTTGGAAGTGATCAAATTCTGAAGTTGCACTTGATTATCTTCTAGAGTTTCTATAAGTTCTTCACTAGCTCTGAGTAAAGTGCATCCAGTTCTAGGGTGATTTTCTTGCTCAAACTCCATTGTGGACCAAGTAGAATTTAGTTCTCTTAAAATTTTTTCCATGGACATTTCTTTAACGGCTTTGTCAACAATATTTTTCACCTCTTCTTCACACTCATGAAGATTAAGTTCTAGAAGGTCCGCAAGAGTAGTGTTGTAATCCATGACAATTTTTGTCTGAAATTTGAACATTAAAAAGTACATATATAATTATTATTTACGCTAGTGCTGCGTTATAATAGGGCCGTGCCGTGATATAGGTACTATATGTAATAAAGCAGAAAAAGTGTATTTTAAAATTTTCCGACCAGTGCAAAATACAACATACAGCAACACTACTTAACATAAACAACAAAAATTAATTCTTTATACAGAAAATGTTCATGCGAAAAAAACAATAGGTACTGGAAAACTTATTATAAAATGATCTTGATATCATTTCAGACAAATTGATTTTATTTTTTATACACAATGTTTTAATTAGTACCGCGTACCCCTATATACAGGGTGTCCGGAAAATACGTGTACAACGTTTGACGACAGACTCCTGACGTCAAAATAGGTCGATCTAAGCCGACTTAGTTATATCCAAAATTGCCTCGCTTAGGTAGAGGGCGTCAAAAATTTGTAAAAATATTGGTTTTTCCTAAATTACGTGAAAACCTGCTAATCGATTTTAATGATTTTTAGTATGTAGACTAATACTATAAAGTGACGTTTTCTGGTAGTATAGTCACCGGCTGTAAATAAGTGGAAGTTTTATTAAAGTGATAAAATACGCCAACATTTCTCCTCATTTTTTATATGAACGGCGTTATGACAACCCAGATATTTTTGTAGAGTGGCTGGATGTATTTGGAAGCTGTTTTACCTCTTTAATATTTTTCGTTGAATGAGCTGTTTTGCCAGAAGAAAATATTATTAATCATTAGGTCTTAAATGATACCTTACTAACCACTATATACGTTTTAATTAATAATAAAATGGAGATCATAAAAGTCAAGTAAGATCAGTTTTACCAATTCAACAGCGTCTACCAAAAATAAAGAGAGAATGATATATAGTAATATAAATAAGACCTACGATTTTTTGTAGTAAACTTACTTTAAACTCTTGAGGTAATGCAGCAAGATTCTGCAACAAATTTTTGAATCTGAACGATGTTATTTACAGTGAACAATTTGTATTTTACATGTTGCCATGATTATTTACAATATTTACAAAAAATAAAACTAAATGCACTAAATAAATCTACCTTGGTTGACACCATAAGTTGATCCCAATGCCTTTCCCGAATTGCTGGATTCTGCAATTCACCTACAGCCTTTAAGGATGTTAGCGTGTTTTTGACAGTACTCTCTAAACCAGTGTAAGTATCCCAACCACGCATTTCCTTGTCTAGCATCCTTATTTCTTTCGCAAACTTTTTGCATTCTATGTCCATATTCTCCACATCAATTTTTCTCCAAGGTGTAGTTTTCCAATCATCAACGCAAGTATGGACAATAAAAACGTAATCCCATAATTGCTAAAATTATTTCTCGCTAAACTACCATCTACAAGTTTTGTATTAACTTACCTTTAGTAGTCTAAGGTCCCTTCTACATTGCTTCAATACCTTAAAATCAGGAACGTTGACTTCGAATAACGAACCAGACTCGTGGATTGACTTCATTTCATTTTCGAGCTTTCTGAGATCCTTGTCAACTTTGTCGATCATGCCATAAGGATCAGGACAACAATATCTAAAGAATGAGTATTTTTTAAACACTTCTCGGTAAGTGGATATCTTGTTATCAAATTCTTGAATTTTCTTCCGTATGCATGTGACTTCTGCAGCTTGCAAAGGTGCTAACTGTTGTTTTATAGTAATAGCTATTTTTTTGGTATTATTCCATTGTTCTGGCAATTCCTGTAAATAGACGTTGACTTCCTCTGGAATGTCTTGATCGTAGAACTTTAACAGTTCAATAGTTTCTCTAAGCGGGATAAACATATCATCAGTGGTAACCTGTCGTTCTTTGACATGAAGGAGGTAACCCATGACGTTAACCAACGCTTGATAGTCTCCTTCTTGCACAGACTGCTGGAGACCTTCATCTGCCTTTCTTATAAACTGGCCAAGATCACAAAGGCTATTGGTTACAGTGTTAACTAGATACTGTTTAAACATGTCTCCCCACTTGCGAATTGTATTAAGAAGAGCTTGTTTGAAAGGCTTTATATTAACTTGAAACCAAGCGGTAAAAATCTCATTTTCTTGGATATGCTCTACTTCGGAAAAAAGATTCTCAAAATTATCTATTTGCTCTCTAAAAGTTTCCATTTTAGGGGGACACAATTTGGGGGCACACGAATCTTTTATTGCGATTAACTCTAATTCTTCATTGGTTAACTGCCGACCGTAGTTTAATATTTGATCTAAATACTCTTTACGGTCGTCCAACCACAAATATGAATAGTTCTGAAAGCTGTTACAAAACTCATAAGCTTCTTCCAAAACCTTATCGACGTTAAGCAATATATCTTTTTTGATATCAATGATGTCCTGATTTCTGTCAATTTCCTCCATATAAGTCTCTTCAACTGTCTTTGACAGCCTTGGCACTATAGAAGCAGTTTTAATAATGTCACCAATAAGGCCGTTTATTAAAGCGTTAAAACCATCTGCAGCATTGGCTTCTATAGAAGGGACAAAGACGATGTTGGGTTCTTGTAGAAGTAGTTGAGATTCAAAGAGTGGGGCCAAATTATTAGTGGAGTCCATATGCTCATTAATGTATCCAAGACTAAAAAATAGCGGGATGTGTTTTTATTGAATGATGCCACACAAAGAATAATAACTATACCTGCAACCTACAGATTGATACAAATAACTCAAAACTATCTGATCGACATAACCTATATAACTTATCCATTCTTTACGCTCCGGATGATCAGTCATTCTAAATAGTTTCATATTGGTATCTAATAGTTCCGTAATAGTTTGCGTGGCATTTTTAATTTCGCAATGCCTCTTAGCTATACGTTCGTCGCGATCGTCTATGCATAAAAAGGCATCTCGCTTGCCGTCCTTTCTTTCAAAGAGCGGTTTTCTAGCAAACGGTATTAGTATAGATTTTACGCTGTTGAGGTTATCCTGACACTTCTGCAGATTATCTTGAAGATTTTTCACAAGGTTATGTAGGTTTGTTATATAATTCCATAGATCTGGAATGTACACACAGAAAATTTTAACAATAATCTTAATGCTATAATGTTGGCAATACTTTATTACCTTCCGAATTCCAACTAAGGCTATTTTGGCCTAAAGAAATTCGTTTGTCGATTTCTTCTATTTCATTTTTAATAAGGTCAAACTCAACGTTCTTTGTTGACCGTCGAATTTTGTTGTACCACCCAATAGTAGAATTCAAATTTGAAATATATTTCCTGAAAATTTCATTTTTCTCTGCCAGATTAAGGGCGATCTCGGGAATGTCTGATACCTCCATGAGGTTAAGGTAATGAACCTCCCTTAAAATGGCAGATAACTGAGGATTAAAATTTTGATGTAATTCTTTGCTTTTAGGATTTTGAATTAAGAGGCACAACTTTAAATTCTCTTCTATTTGAGCGGGTATTTTTTTAGCCCAGTCTGTTAAGGCTTCTTGGGCTACCTTTTGTGTTTTTTCGAATAAAATATCAAACTTTTTTATAACTTCTATAGCTTTCGGGTCTTCTGTTATCCTGAAAAATATTTTAACGCAATTTTAAATAAATTATCCTATAGAGAACTACCTACGGATGTTGAAAACTAAGAATCTTTTTTTTTACAGCCATCATTCTCGCTTCCAAATTTCGAGTCCACCTTAGAGCCCCGGTCACTGGAGGGACATACTTATCAACAATAAATTCACCATATTTCTTTTTATGATTCATTTGTTCTTCAAAAGAAGCCTAAAATGACGATAGGAAAATGCAAAGAAAAATTGAAGCTTGAAAATTTACCTCTATCATTTTAGCCTCGAACCCCAACATATCCGCAATCAAAACATACTTTTTTGTAAACTCATTTTTAATAAAAGGCCTTTCCAGCAAACATCCGGATATTTCTATCAATTTAAAAATGCTTTCCAAATTGGAACAGTCTTCAAATGCCTGGCAAAGAATAGCTGATAGTTTCATATCCATTTCAAAAATTCTTTGCTTAAATACTTGGAAATCTTCTAGAAATGAAAGATCATCTGGATCCAAAACATCATAGGATTTGCCAGAAAAGATTGAATAGCACTGCTGGAATTCGCTGAAGACCCGAGTTACTCTTGAACTAAGAATTCTGCCCTTGATTCCACCTATTTCAACTTTTTCCAACTTGCTAAATTCCAAAACAGTATTGAAAAACCACTGAATGGTTTGTAATCTCTCTGAAAAAGCTAAAAATCTTTCAAAAACCATGTTTGCATCGAAATTCCATAAACTCGGTTCTCGATCTTTAAAATATCTTGCCAAATTTAGTTTATAAATTTTAAAGAGACTCATAAACTGTTTTTGGGCTTTAATACAATGACCTACTCGCTGCATGGCTTCATCTATGTCACTATGAAATAGTGTTGTTGGATCTAAAAATTTTTTTGCCTAAAAATAATATAGGTAAACAACAATCAATCAAAGTATGTATAGCGCAAATGTTTGAACTTACCTCAAGAATAAGCAGATTACAAATTTGCTTTAACAATGTTATAAGCTTAACTTGATCATATGATTCACAAGTCGCCCATATCAAGCAAACTACATGCATTACTGGTGACAACAAGGGGATACATTCACTGAAATCAGTTTCTTCCAAAAGAGTTATATGCTTTTTTAAGGGTGTGAGATGTAAATAAACATCTTTTGCTTCTGCTAGAGCGATCACCACATTTTTGAACAAATTTTTAAAGCAAGCATAGTACGCACTTTTCGTTTTTTCGAGGATGACGGCCATGCTTCTCACTTTGGGTTCTTTTAGTTGTTCATAAATGTATTGCAGGTTTTTGAGACGTTCACTCCAAAATTGAATTTCTAGAATATCATTTGATTTTTTTAGGAAAATAAACTATGTTTCAGCAAAAAGCAACGGTTCCGAGTCAAAAACGAAACGAGAACAACGCAAAGAACAAAACAGCAATAACACAGAGACAATAATTTTTAGTCAAGGTTTGCGTGTGTTAAGTATATGAAACCAAACACCAGATAATCGGGTGTGTGTAGTTTGTTAGGTGAAGATAATACAATATACTCCGACTCACCGACAGAGGGTACAGGATTGACACCCTTATCAGACGAATCATTAACTAAAACATCATTAACTTGAGCAGTCCACTTCATAACAACTCCTTCTATTCCGCTTTTTAAGTATAAATCACATATCTCTCCATCACTATCTGTTACCGTTTTTTCAACTTCAAAAACCCTTTCTACCCCTACAGGCATAGGTAGCACAGTCTGTCCATTAACTTGCCCTTTGACTTGATACACGGTACTTTTGAGACTGTGAACATGTTTATGGACATCTTTGGCTATTACCGCTGGCCATTCTCCGTGGTTTTTGGGATTTGAAAGAATTGGTACTAAAATCTGTTTATCAAAACTATTATTTAAAGGATGTATTTTACTATTTTTATAGCTTTATCATTTTCATACTACATACCTACTATTTTGATTTTGTCCTCAAAATGAACAATTTCAGTTTTAAGTTTGAGACACAAATTTTTTTCTAAATCTACAAAATTACAAAACAATAAGTACTACCTCATCCACCAAAGAAGCTAATTGATCAACAAGTTTTGGAGATAAATCTCCAACTATCACAGATTTAGCAGGAACGGTCTTACAAACAGGTGCTAGTTCCTTTTTAATAAAAAATACTCCTAAAAAAGAAACATTACCTCGTTCTTCTTGCATTGGAAATTGTAGTTTACCAAAAGTCACTATATCAATTAGAGTTTACTTACCTTTGGTTTTTAATTGGGTTAAAGGGAATCCATTTGAAGGCACTAGTTGAGCCGACGGAGTTAAAATAATAACCAGCAGGTTTGGGGCAGGTCTTTCTAAAAATTTCATAACCATGCCTTTATTCTCTTCGGCACTAATCATTCTTGTCCATTTTTCCGGTTTCAGTTTTAGGGATTTTTGAATGTAATTGCCCAAGAACTCCATACGATTATCTACGGCCGGGGCTGGAGGCTGATCCATATCTTTTATAATTAAACCTCTCTATAAAGCAGTGGTTTTTGTTTAATTTTCTTGGGCTACATATTGGTAATAAATAATATATTTATTCAAAACCGTTTTTGCCATAACAATTTGTTATTGCCTAGATTTTTATTTACCATCTGAACCTATTTTTACACTATGTATTTAGTAATCACAATACGTTTTTAAATACGAGAATAAATTTAAATGACCTTAAATTGATACAGGTCTCTAGGGTATGACACGTTTTGAATACTTAAAAGGATAAGCCGGTAGTACCACAAAATTAAATAATATGAACAAATACATAAAAAAAATGTACGAGCTACAATACCTACAAACCTATAGTAAAAATTAAAATATACATACCTTTTGAGAAAAGTCGACGAATCACTAAACAAATATTATATTTTCAAAATAAAAGTAATTGATTGATGTTTATGTCGCAAAGATAAACTTTGTTTTGCGTGGATTCCCTTGCTTAAAGGAATCTAAAACTTAGGATACTCCGTACCAAGACACGCTGATGGCAGTCGCATAAAATGCCATCATATCATAAATAATAAGAAATAAAATGGCGTGTCAGTAGTAGGTATTTGCCCTTTAACTCGAATCTTAATGAAAGCAAAATAAGTTTGTTAATTATACATCAGTTGCCTAATATACTACTTAATAGGGCAGGTGTAGGAGTTCATTTGTTTTCTCCATAATTGCAAAAATTGTGCCTTCCTGTGATAGGGGAAGACAGGATATACCCATGTATTATTACCTACTAATTGTATGGGGTAAAGAAAAAACATTGTCCACAGTAAAGAAATTTATTGAAACATCAAAACTCGTTCCTGTAATAGACAGGACGGTGCAACCGCTCATACAGCCGCCGAAACTATTAACTACTTACGCAATTTTTTCGACGACAGATTCATCAGTTTTCGATCAGACATTGAATTCCCACCTAGATCACCTTGTTTAACGGTTATGGATTATTTCGTTTTTCCTCATTTAAAGAACACTATTTTTAAAACACCAGTTGCAAATTTAGGACAATTACAACAAAGGATTATCCAAGAATGTGGTAACATTTCTCCAGAGATGCTGGTCAACACTTTCGAAAATATGAAGAGACGGCAATTTATGTAATTATTTTTCTTTTTCTTTCTGTATATTCTTACTTTGTTAATTTTGTAAACAAAAATAAATTTGTATTTGTCTACTTATTTTATTACTCATTAGTTTGGCATATCATGTCATAATATGAATTTGACAAAATTTTAACCTAGGTTTGGTTATCGCACTTAGCTTCCCAGTACACAGCAATTTTTTAAGATCTGAAGTTCTAGCAGCCACAATAAAGTTCAAAAAATCGTTCCTTAAACTAGTTTTAAGAGCGTGAAAATATATACTTTACCTACACAATGTTATAATGATGTTGGAAGAGAAAACCGAACTTAACGAAAATCATCTTGGTCCATGGGGAAATTTTGAAATTCCCATAATTTCTCCAAGCGGCTTGGAAAAATTTTTAGTATAGCCGCAGAGATTGATGGACAGATATATCATCAAATAACCGGATTTTTACGACCGTAGGACTAGCAAGTAATAAAACACCCTTAAACAAGCAATCTAATAGATTGTTTCCTGCGATTTATTAACCGAATTAAAAATTTTCGCTGTGGTCAATTCTTCACAACATAATTATAGTCTAATTCAGAAAGGTGTAGAGTAATAAAATGGGAAATTCAGTCCAGTTCGGCTCAATTTCGGTGTCGGCCATAGGCGCAGGTAAACTTTGTGCATTAAATTATTTATGATAACTAACCAAAAATTTCAGAGAAAAAATACTATTGTTTGTAAAATTAAAATTTCAAGTAATTGCGTAAGAGGATTAGAAAAGGTATATTTTCTGGCCTGAAATGTCAAAATCCAAATATTGTGTAGGGGTTAGTTAATTAGTAGATTATAAAGTTGCGTTTTGCGTTTAACAGGTACCATTTAACAGGTACCGAGTTTGGCTTTGGCCTCATTGGCTGATCATATAAATAGGTGGTAATTTGGAATAAACTTCATATATCGTGGGTGTGTATGACCTTAATAAGTATATTTGTTTAGTTTAACGCATCAGTATTTGCTGTTAAGCCGTATATTATAGTGTTCACAGTATTATAAGATTAGTAATCAAATGGCGACATTCACACCAAGAAAAAGATGTTCCAATAATTCTCCACTATCAGTAAGTGAAAAAGTTATTAATTTAAATGTACATGATTGCATAAAATACGACTACCCGACTTTTACTGTACAAGAAACTGTCGACCGATGTTTCCGAATGACTGGAGTTGGAAAGTCCACCATTTTTAAATTATTGCGGGAGAGAAAGACAGCAGGTCAAGTAGAACATCCCAAGAAAAGTCCAGGCAGACCAGTGTAGTTCGAAGAAAAGTTCACTCTTTTTATTTTAAAAAAGAAATACCTATCCTAGATAAGATTCTAATGGAGCTTTGCCAGGATGACAGTATTCCGTTGATAACAAGAAAACTTTTATGGACCACTTTAAAAAATATGGATTTTGTCTGGGAAAAGCATAACCGTAAATCACTTTTACTGGAAAGCGATGAAATTGTTTGCTGGCGAAGAAAATACTTAAGAAGTATGAAGCAGTACAGAAGAGAGCAGAAAGAATCTTTTATCTTGATGAGAAATGGATTAATAAAGGCTATATAGTTCCAAAATTGTGGCAAGACAAAAATATAACCAGTGCTCGCCAAGCTTTTATGGAAGGCCTGTCAACGGGTATTAAGGTGCCTTCAGGTAAAGGGAAGAGACTAATAATTGTCCATATTGGAAGCGAAGAGGGATTTTTAAAAGAAGGTTTGCTAACCTTTCAGTCGATCAATACGGGAGATTATCACGAGGACATGAATTCGAATGTTTTTGAGGACTATTTTGGTGAAATGATAACATATCTTCCAGCCGATTCAGTAGTAGTTATGGATAACGCAACCTATCATTCACGACGCACAGAGAATACTCCAACTTTATCTTGAAGAAAACAAGAAATTATCGACTGGTTAACCATCAAAAGTATTGAGTTTGAAGATAATTTGATAAAGAAGGAACTATTAGCTATAGCAAATTTACACAAACATCGTTTTATGAAATATACCGTGGAAGATATAGCAGAAAAACATGGTATAACTGTGCTGCGCATACCGCCATATCATTGCGAACTAAATCCTATAGAACTTACATGGGCGCAAGTAAAAGGATTTGTAGCAAGACACAACACGACATTCAAAATGAAAGACGTTAAGCTACTATTTGAGCAAGCCGTTAAGAAAAAGACACCAGAGAACTGGCAAAAAGCAGTCCATCATGTCATTAAAGAAGAGGAGAAAATGTGGGATCTTGACCACCTGATCGATCGGACCGTCGACCCGTTAATTATAACGTCAAGAGGAGATGACAGTTCCTCAGATGACAAAGAATATTATGATTTTTTATAATTTAATTTCTGTATAATGTATTTTTTGTATTTTGTATTTTTTTATAATGTTTAATAAAAAATAAGTGTAGCTAATACTATGTACATAATGCCTCATTTTTATTCTGGTAAAATAAAATTACTTCCTTTTTACGAATATCCTACCGGCACTCCTTTATCACACCATTTTCAGTGTTTGTGAATGGACAACAATAGGCAAAACCCATAAATTGACCCAAACCCGGGTGGTACTACCTGCACTTGATGAAAAGAAAGAATTTCGCAATGAAATCAATGCCAAATTATGAAAGTGGCTTAAATATTCGTTGGATCACTCTGTAGTCCCTTTGCATACCTAATGAGCTTTTATTATCCTACACCTTTCTGAAATAGACTATAGTTACAGTTGCACTTTTGCACAGGTTTCCCCTATGTCATAAAGGTAAATGATAGGTATGTTTTATTATCGTTGACACGGAATTCTAGTTTTGCGAACGACATAGCGTGTTCGCCAATGAAAAGGCATTTGTTAACAAATCCATGAACTTTTTTGTACGATTCACTAATTAATTTGTTTAATTGTGTCTTACTATTTGTGATTAGCGCAAATTAAAAGTCAATTTCCGTATGTTGTTGCTAATTGATCGGGTAAAAATAGAAGGTGCCTAGAGTTATGATAACGAAACGAATTAGCCATTTATATAGAACTAGCGTAACCCGTATATTAGTACCGGGCATGCCACTTTCTAAAATTGCACCCGTGCGAAGCCGGGGCGGGTCGCTAATTATACATAAAAACCTTCCTCTTGAATCACTCTATCTATTAAAAAAAAACGCTTCAAAATCCGTTGCGTAGTTTTAAAGATTTAAGCATATATAGGGACGGACGGACAGCGAGAGCGACTTTGTTTTATACTATGTTAAGATACCGCCCACTTAATCAAGAATCGCTCGGACCCGTCAAATTAATATTTTAAAAACTTTTTTTTTAGAAAAAGATATTATACAGGGTGGATCATAAAAATGTTACGTGTATCAACTTTTATTTTTTAAATGAAACATATTGTATATTTTTACAAGTTTACATTTATTTATTTATTTATTTATTATACAACTTTGAAATATTAAATAAATAATGGCCCTAATAATATTAAAAGAATATAATTTTAATTTTTTCTTTCTATAGTTTAAAAACCTGTCAAAAGAATAATTAAAATTATTTTTAAAATAAAAATAAAGAATAATAGGTAAACACGTACAGTAGACGACAGAAAATTTCGTACACTAAATTGTGACACTGTAAATGCAACGTTTTTACCTTTATTACCTTTGTAACGTGTTAATTGTTATCATGATATCTGTCAAAGTATTGTCATTATCTTATTTGATTTAAAAATGCCTCATTTAACTATTATTCAAAAAAATCAAAAAGCAAGAATAATATGTTTAGTAGAAATAGGGTGGTCTTATGGAAAAATAGCTGATCATTTTAGAGTACCTAGAAGTACTTTTTAAGGAATTGTAAAAAATGGCGCTATCATCAAACACTTAAAAGGTCTGTTGGGTCTGGTTTAAGTAATAGAAAATCATCAAATGAAGAAGATCGAAATTTGGTGGAGTATTTAAGGCAAAATCCATTTGAAACTGCAGTATCCGCTATGCACATAACATGATTCCCTGCTTCGTCTAGAACTGCGCAACGCCGAGTAAGACAATGTTCCGAATTAAGAAATCGAGCAGCTGCATCCAAACCGTTTTTAAAAAATAGTGATAAGGAACAAATAATTGGGTTTGCTCTGCAATATATACCAGAAAATGATTTTTTTTTTGGCAAAATGTTATCTTTTCCGACGAGAAAACTTTTTAGTCTACATATAATGGAAGGATTCGAGTATGTATACCACCAAATTCCCGATATGATGAAAAGTATACTCAAAAAAAGTAAACCAGTGGACTTTTCTCCGTTAATGTATTCACGGTGCAGGTGTAATGCTAGTATGCTGGAATATTGGTGGAACACTAAACAGTAATATATATCTTCAAATTTTGGAAAATGGTTTTCTTCCTTCTGCCGCGATAGTTTTTGAATTAACTTTATATTTCAGCATGTGTGCATACTGCAAGAAATATAGGAAACTTGTATAGACAAAACAAACAACGTAATATGTCTGCCTTGGTGCTCAAGAAGTCCTGATATAAACCCAATTGAAAATGTTTGGGTTGGTATTATTTTATGATTTTCTTATTTCGCGGCTGTAATTTAAACACAAAAATAGTTAGAAATAACCATTATTACTTATGGTAAAAAATCGCACATACAATAATTTACAGCTATGTATATAGCTGGTGTTCTATCCAGGTATAGGCAGCAATGTGAGAAACCCGTTTTACCCAATTTTGTTGTAATTGAGTTATGTATGGGTGGAGTGTACGAATTTATATGTCGTCAACTGAAATTTACTCAGTTATATGAAAGAAAATTGAATTTAAGCCTTATTATCCAGTAATCAACTTTTTATATATTTTTTAAAACAAAATTTACTTGATTTAATTTTTTTCGGTAACATATTGACCTCCGTCTACCTATTCACTGCCTCGGAAAAATTGTATTCAAGTACCATCGTCCACCTTACATGGCAAGAGCTGGAATTAGATCATTTCAAAGGAAATTTATATATATTTCTCCATTGAGGCTCTCATCAAAGATAAAAGGTCCGATTATCCTATTTTCGACAGGCCCGTCCTGACATTAATCCTTTCATTATACTGGGTGTGATTTTTTAGGAACCAGTAAGGATTTTCCTGTGCCCAGTTGTTTTGTTTATTAACCTGACCATTTAAAGAAAACGTAGCTTCAGCTTCATCTAAAAAAAAACAAATTCTTTGGACAATTCGTGCGTGATTATCTGTTCATTCATTATTCCACAAAATTGCTCTCCGATATCAGGATCATCGTCTAATAAATCTTGTACAATATTACTGGTTTTTAGGGATGAAACTTCCCTTTTCTAAGATATTGAGCTATGAGAATCTTGTTGGGTAAGTGTGTAGCAAAATTTGAATAGTTCATGTTTAGGTGGATATAAAAAAAGAAGTATTAGTTATTTTAAATTAAAATTTTATCCACCTATATCTATAGCCAATAGCTTTAGGTGACTTGCATTAAAAGTTTTTATAGTAATTGGTTCCGAAGATATTATTTTTTTAAAATCTATGTTCATAATACACACTTTCCCCGTAGAACGGGGCAAGTGTGTAAGCGGCCGACATTGTTTAAATACATTCAGTAATTGCAATTTTTGGGGCAAGTGTGTAAAAGTATAGAATCATAGCTATCGATTGCTGGTTGAACGGTTTATTTAAGTTGAAAACGAAATGAGCTACAAACTTTTAAGTTACTTAAAAGTGTTTTAACATTCGTTAAAATAAAAACTAAAAAAATATATTTTTGACACAACTTTCAAATTAAAACTGTTTTAACATTCTTTAAGATAAAAACTGAAAAATTATATTTTTGACACAAAAAGAAAAAAAAAAGTAGGAGATTACTGAATATTATAATTGGTAAACGAAATTCCGAAACAATGTAAACCTCGTTTAGTAACGTCGGGTTTTGGTAAAATCAAAACAATGTATTTTATTCCTACAAAGCTACATTCTTCTGGATGTGCCCAAACAAAACAAGTGGATCTTTGAGGATCTATGGAACGTACTTTACGTGTAAATTTCACTTGTATCTCGTCATCATCTTTCTTAACGCATAATATTTGACCGACATTACATACACACTTACCCTCTCCAAATAGTACACACTTCCCTGGTGACATATTTTTAGAAGGCAAGTGTGTACTAGCCCAAAATAAATACCAAAAAATTATCTGGACACAAAATAACAGTAATAGGTCAAAACTACAGTATTTCTTACCTTATAAGTAAAAAAAATGGGTTAAAATCAATGTACTTCTGCCGATGATTATAGATTGAAAAAAGAGCAACGAACTGGGTGTCTTTACCACACAAACATGATAGCCGAAAACACAATTTTTATCCTAACCGCACGTATCTATTTTTGCTTTATATCTTAGTTTATATATGTGTCTTCAGTAATTCATAGATGGCGGGACCAGTGGCGTAGCGTGGATGAAGGGGCGGAAACTTCAAAGGCAAGGGCGGTTTTTTTGATGAGAGAGACGGCAAAAGAGGTCGAAAAAAAAAACGCGCCGCAGGTGAAAAATTTTTGGGTGCCACGCCCTTTTTTCAATGAAGTTGCCTGATTTTCAAGTGGAAAAAATATAAAATACACAAGATCCTTAAGAAAATCACAAAAAAATTAATCAAGTAAAAAAAAGTGCTTCGTTTTCATGGCTCATTATGGGTCCTGGGGGGGGGGGGTAATTACCCCTTTATCTACGCCCATGTTGAAAGGGCGCCTCACTGCTAATGTATAATTTCGTTTGTTTAGTAAATTTTGGCCAGAGAAATAAAGTTTGTGATTCGTCATGTCTAAAATGGTCACATGAAAACAGAATATGAACACGGCAAGGGGAATTTTGTTAAAACTCTACAAAGTGTTTTATGCATAATATTACATAATTATTCTCATTGGCGACAATAACACACTTTTAAAAAGATAAAATTTAGTCTCTAGTAAATTAAAGATTTCAAGAAATTTTTAATTTGTTACAAAAACAACTGAAAGAATACAAATTATTGATCGTGGCAAAATATTTTTATTATTAATTAAATCAAGTAGTGAAAATAAAATAGAATCTCGAAATAGGTAACAGGTTTATTTTTTTCTTTACTCTTAAAGTTATAAACAAATAATAATAACCTAATTAAAACCGGGAACTGGGAACTACTGGGAGAGTGGGAAGGGGGCGCCGTTTGGGAACCGGCTCAAAGGGCGGGGGAGGGGGGGGCGGTCGCCCCCCCTGGCCCCCTGCACGCTACGCCACTGGGCGGGACCAGTATTGATACCACTTAAGGAATATTTTTAGCTAACACACTCACCCCGCAAACATACTTACCCCACCTTACCTTAATAATAATGTTTTTTTTCGCCTTCAGATTTTTGGCGAATGCGCAGGTTTTTATTTTTATTGATTATTAATGATTACACAAAGTTTCGGTGAAATTTAATTACAAAACTGATTATAATTTTGTTTTCTGTCATTAAATCAAATAAATAAAGGAATAAATTTATTTATTTAACAGTTTTAGCATGTTGAGAATATAAAAGAAACTCCTCTGCATTGTAGGTAATATAAATAAGATAGCAATAGTCGATTGGGACCTAAACCCACCATTTTTGTTCTGAGTAGTAAGTGAGAGTTATCATTGATTGATTTATGCTTTTACACAGAAATTTTAATATTCCTATAAATTTAATATAATAACGAAACCAATAAAAAAAAATTAAATGCGGTTGCTGACATTGAACTCAAAACGCTGGTGTTCAGTCGAATCCTGCCGTTCACCAACGTATTTTTGGCTCAAAATCGTGCTAACAAGGTGCGAGTCCGCATTTGTTTTATTCCATAACAACCAGATGCAGATGAAATTAAAGAATCCAAACACGTAAATATGTACATCGTACACACGTTGTAAATAAACATTACAAGGCAAGTGCTTCAACTGTTAAGCGAACGAGTAATTTTAAGGGGGGGCCCGGTGGAATGCCTACCTGTTCACCATAACCCCTCCACTTTTCTGCTTGCCTTGTTCTTACTGTGTTCTTGCTTTATCATCATCCGTAGTACCAAAACCAAGTAACCAAGCACTTTATAACTGTTATCGTATAAATTTTATTGTAAGTCCGTACGTTTCGAGTTATATTCGCAGCTTTATAGATGGGCTTTTGTGCAGACTACCGGAAGTCATCCCATCGGGCTCGAAATGACGGTTAACCCTCTAGTTATTGTGCCACCCCATAAAATATGTTTGTTGTGATCGCACCGCTCGGATTATTTAAAAAATAATAGTGAACGAAAGCTGTTTATCTTAGAATCAGTTCCTTGTTGCCGCCAATAAAAGGTAATGACTTGTGTGTATGTGTGTGTTATTATTTCTGTGGTACTTTTACATAGGTATTGGTTACGCAAGAACCCAAAGTCTAAATAGTTTAAAGGGCACTGACATCAAGGATGTTTAAACCGCTGCTGCTAATGGGATTCTATTTTAAACACACCTGTTCTGCTCTCCACATATGACAGTTGACAACGGTATTCTTCAGAATTCAGATAGATAAGAAGTTGTTTCAAAGCTCTAGAGAAGCTTTGATAAGGTCTAACGAATAGTCGAAGCATTTTGTTGCAAACACCGCAATGATCAATGATCCTGGTACCTATAATATTACAGTTGGCGCTATTCATAAGCTAATTTTAAGTGTGAAACATAAAATTCTTTAGTACATTGTAGAGTGGTCGATTAATAATATTTATGTTTGACTGGACTTTCAGTAAACATAAACAACTGTAATTATTGCATGCATAAAAGGGACGGAATCGGATATCTACCATTTACATTTCAAATTTTATTCCAAACACATATTTCTTTTCTACCAATTTTCCCACACATAAAAATCTAAAGTTCCTCTTTAATTTTGTTTAGCTTAGCACCTATGTAGGCATTTATCTTACAATATAAATTTTAAAAGTTTTTTAAAAAAATTGTGTTAATTTGGATATTAAAATTATATTATTAATATATAATATTAAATTAATAATATTAATATTGGAAGACAGGCGAGTTTAAACATTTTCAAAATTATTTGGGATCGGAGTTATTTAACTATTTTTTATTTTGAGAAATATGTCACCTGCGAATATACTTTTGGGTCAATATCAGCATTATGGCGGAGGAACTTTAGACAAGAAAACATCCTACAATAAATATAGGTCACTAGTTTTTAATCCATTCATTACCGAAAAGTATATGGCCAACCCTTCATTTGCTATTTTGATGTAGGTAGGTACTTAAAGTTTGCAATAAAGAGATTATTATTTTGTTAATTTACCTTAATATTCTTTCTATTGCAAATTTTGTAAAATTCGTATTGTTTCTCTTGCCTTTCTTAAGCAATCCATCATAATATGACGAAAAAATTACAATGTTTCTTCGGAAGCGAAAAGAGAATAATATAGTGCCTAACATTCCTCCACCCATTCATGTTGTGATATAGCGATAACCGACACCAATGAATAAGCAAAATATTTTATATACAGTGTGTGTATAGTCTGGAAACGGCTTAATAACATCACAATTTACTGGCCGATTTAAACCAAATTTGGTACAGTTGTGTAAGAGGATCTAACGCACCGAATGACGATATTGGCGTTGTTGCCAGCTTTTTAGTTTGTCTGGAATTCGAACGAATTTTATATTTTTAAATATAACACCCAGTATATTTTTACATTTTTAAATTCCACATAAAATTATAATTATTTTTTATCAAATGCAATATTAGTCTATACTTCATAGTTTCCGAGATATTGACTCTCGAAAAGTGACATTTTTGAACTTTGACAGCTTATAACTTTCTAACAGTACGTCTTAGAGCAAAACGGCTCACATGTCCCTATCTTCAATTTTTATTATCTTCCCAAAAAAATCAACTTCCAGTTAAACCGGAACAACTATATTTCCTGCTTTCGAGTTACATCCGGTTTAACCGGAAGTTGATTTTTTTGGAAAGATAATAAAAATTAAAGATAGGGACATGTAAGCCGTTTTGCTCTAAGACGTACTGTTAGAAAGTTATAAGCTGTCAAAGTTCAAAAATGTGACTTTTCGAGAGTCAATATCTCGGAAACTATGAAGTATAGACTAATAATGCATTTAATAAAAAATAATTATAATTTTATGTGGAATTTAAAAATGTAAAAATATACTGGGTGTTATATTTAAAAATATGAAATTCGTTCGAATTCCAGACAAACTAAAAAGCTGGCAACAACGCCAATATTGTCATTCGGTGCGTTAAATCTAGTGATGGGAAAAATCGAGTTACCGAGAATTCGAGTGATTTAAAAAACCGAATGATAATCGATTGTTCACTCAAATGCTATATGAGGGGCAATTTAAAAAAAAAATATTTTTTTAATCACTTAAATAATCAAGCACATATATTTTTACACTTCTAAAAAAAAAAAAAAGGTCGCCAGTTCCATAAACTAACTACTTTGTATAGCCCTGCAATGAGTGATCGGTTATTTTTTAACTCGAGTGATCCCATCACTATCAAAAACCATTATGTTCATCACTCATTTCGTCACTCGAATGATTTCCGAAGATAATCGAATAATTCGAGTGATTGAAAAAACCGAGTGATCGGTTATTTTTCACTCGAGTTATCCCATCACTAGTTAGATCCTCTTACACAAATGTACCAAATTTGGTTTAAATCGGCCAGTAAATTGTGATGTTATTAAGCCGTTTCCAGATTTTATACACACGCTGTATATACATAATCTTAAAATAAAGTTTTGTTATTTATGTTTATGGCCTATATTTTAGATTAGCTATATTTTTACATGTACATTAGATTTATGCCTGAAAATTAGGGTAATTAGTATCATGGTACCATACTCGTAATAGGAGTAACATACAAACATATCAGAACTGTGCATGCTGATACCTGACGGGTGGATTTACGGAGGGGGTACCCCGTCCCCGTGAATCACCAAAAAATGTATGAAAATACAAGCCATTAATATTTTCATAGTTAAAGTAAAGTAAACTTTTTTCGGGCCTCTATGTAAAATAAATAGGTACCGCAGGTAGGTACATAATAATGTCTAATTCAAGGAGTCAATATGTCATAGGTATTGCTTTAATTTACAATGGTATTGGTTCAGTCACGTTTTTATAGCACTTGGGGCTTAATCACTAATCAGTTACTCGTGTAGAATTGTTTAGTCTTGCCGGTTGCGAAAATTTTTTTTTTATAAAACAATGGGACCATTAAATGGGTAACATAAGAGTTAGAATCGAAAGAACTCTCATTCTGTCAATGGATTTGATTCGGTTAACGTAAATTTCACTGTAAGCTTTTTAATTGGTTTGGTGTTGATAAACGCAATTAGTACGGTGTGTCTTATGGTATCGACGAAGATGACAGGCGTTGTCTATTTTAATTCATTTGATATATTTATTGATATGTAAACTTCCGCTTGATACCTACGACAAAGTAAATACAAAATACAGAAGTGGATATTTAGTATCTATCTCAGCATCTTTTTCTAGAATGCCGTATGCCGTAGGTATATACATATACAACTTACCGCTTTTTTTCTAAACCATACCTAGTAATAATAATAATCTTTATTTCAAATTGGTTGGTTTGGTTACAATGTACAACAAAGCAAAACAAAATGAAATGACGTCACATTAAAGAAAGACAAATAACAAACTTATAGTAATAGACCAGGGTCGATAACTTTTGAAACCAAAAAAAATAATAGCAGGATGAAACCCATTGGAAAAGGAAGAGAATATAACAAAAATGAAAGGAAAAATAATTTACGGGCGATCCGAGGTCGGGAAGTGGAAGGGGGTGGGTTTTTAAGGGTAGAAAACGATTTATCTCGATTTTCGCCAAAACTACAAGTCCTATGAAAAAACGTTAAATGGAAAAGTTGTAGGTAATAAAAAGATCTACAACTTTGGTATTTACACTTTTTTCACATAACCTCAAAATTTATGTGAAAAATTCAAATAACCAAGTTTTTGGTTTTTTATTTTTATCTTTTACAAAAAAAAAAATTTTTTCACGAAATTTGGTGAAAACTTACCTTTTTATGTCCCAAATACACTGTAATTTTTTTGATTTAAAATATTTATTTTTTCACCTTATTTTGACTTAATATCGAAAAAGCACCCTAATTTTCAATCGAAAATTCTCATGTCAAAATATCTGCTTTTTTAAAAAAGTCGGTGGGCTTTTTGTTCGTTGAAATCTCTACTTTCTGATGGTGTAAAAAAATATACATTACTATGGTAAATGTTCTCAAAAAATGCAAAGAAACGAAAAAAACTCGAATCCGAATTTTTTTTTAAATCATTACCTATGTACAATTTTGGGCTATTTATTAAAATGTATACTTTAATTACTCGAAAAACGTAAGATTCCATGTTACATTGATAAACAAAAAAAATTACAAATCCATAAAACATAAAGTACGCAAAAAACATGCGAAAATAGTTGTGCTAAATATAAATTAAAGGTAGGATTTAAAGGGGATTTCATCACATTTACCATAGTAATGTACTTTTTTTTACACCATCAGAAAGTAGAGATTTCAACGAACAAAAAGCCCACCGACTTTTTAAAAAAGCAGATATTTTGACGTGAGAATTTTCGATTGAAAATTAGGGTGCTTTTCGATATTAAGTCAAAATAAGGTGAAAAAATAAATATTTTAAATCAAAAAAATTGCAGTGTGTTTGGGACATAAAAAGGTAAGTTTTCACCAAATTTCGTAAAAAAAATTTTTTTTTTAAAAGATAAAAATAAAAAACCAAAAACTTGGTTATTTGAATTTTTAACATAAATTTTGAGGTTATGTGAAAAAAGTGTAAATACTTACAAAAGTTTTAGGTCTTTTTATTACCTACAACTTCTCTATTTAACGTTTTTCCATAGGACTTGTAGTTTCGCCGGAAATCGAGATAAATCGTTTTCTACCTTTAAAAACTCACCCCTTTCCACTTCCCGACCTCGGATCGCCCGTAAATTATTTTTCCTTTTATTTTTGTTATATTCTCTTCCTTTTTCAATGGGTTTCATCCTACTATTATTTTTTTCACTTTTTACCATTTCCAAAGGCACTGGTCTATAATACGCTAAATTTTTATAAATGTTCACAAAAGTCTTTCAAACTATAAGGTTCCAGGTCAGTTAAATATTTTCTTAGTTCTCTTTTAAACATTTTTTTGCGTACCAATTTGTTTTAAATATTCTGGCAATGTATTAAATAACTTAAGGCGCATAATATAATGTGGAGATTTTTCGGTCAGTGTTAGTCTATGTATCGGATGCTCTGGTACTGTACTTATGCTTGGAATCTATATCAAAATAATATTTGTGTTTAAAAAAGAACATTAGACATTCAAACATATAGACAGCGTACACAGTCATAACACCCATTTCCCTAAAGACAGTTCTACAACTTTCTAAGTAATTCATTTTTTTTTAATACCCTAATTAATCTTTTCTGGACTATAAAGACACTCTGTATTCTACTATTTCCACCCCAGAAGATAATTCCTTTTCTAACATCATTGTTTCATGATCGATGTTTAAAATATTAAAATGTATGATTCTTAAGATGATTATGATGTTTTTAGAGACCGTCTAATATAGAGCTGAAACTAGCCAAAGCTTTGATTTTATTTATGCGACTTTGTAATAGTTATACATACTTTAAAAGAAAGCAAAGCCTCAGTGTTATTATATAAAATGTGTACCTTTTTTATAACAATAACCTCAGGGTATTTCTCGTTATTGATATTCTTTGAAACGTTCATATAGGTCCAGTGAGTAATTTAATACGTGTACTTAATTAATAAGCATGATTTGTCAATGGAAAAGCCGATCCCAAATTTTTTTGACATCGTCCAATATGGGCTAGTTATACAACGAGTCATTATAGTATGTTTTTTAGTGTAAATAATACTATTTTTGCCAATTTGGTCACATCCGGTGTACATGGCTTAGATACTAATTTGTTGTTGTAAATAAATACATGTTACAATGAAATAAATGTAGTGGTTTGGTTAAATACCAAACAATGTGGCATATTACTTGGGAAGGTCACAATATTGTTATTATTCAGCGTATTGGTATGTGCTATAGAAATGAAATTTCACACCATAATAATTATTAATCTATTCATCATTAAAGAAATTATTAAATTTGGTCTTTCAGCTACATTGCCCAATTTTTTGCATTTATTTAAATCATTTTATTATTGCCCAATAGAGTTTTTTTGTTTTTATTTTTTTTATACTGGATTTACCTATTGCAAATAAGACCATGAATATCGAAGAAAAGATAGGAAAAATGTTCACTTATTTGTAAATCCGATATGTAATGATAAGTTGTCACTTTAAAATCGCATAGAAAATTATCAATGAAAGTAATCAATGCAGGATAATTTCTGATAAGCCTAACAGGTTTATTTCACAGATTATGTCATTTCAAATAAAAACAAAATCGCTAATTTCGGTATCAATAGGAGTGTTTTAAGAGCCATTTTTTTCTGTATGGAATTACACTGGTTCTCTTTTCCAACGAGTGTTTTATAAACCAGTGCATTTTAGTGCAGGTTCGTGCAGCATCCACAAACAAATCCTTCATAACCATTACTTATCGCGTTTTAAATATAAACTTTTACACATTTGCTTGGTCAGTTTATACGGTAAGATTGTGTTTGCATTTTTCAGTGTTTATTTTTATACCAATACAAATTCCTATCACGTTATTTTTAGCATTATCACTGTTTTTAATTAGTTTTGATCATCTGCCACTTAAATTTTGCAGATGGTCCCTTGTTCAGTTATTTTGGGGAATTTTTAGTTATTATTGATTTAAAGAAAAATATTTAATTTTGACCTGTGATTTTTTACAATAGATGAAAATATATATGTATTATAGAAGGTTGTGTAAGAAGTATTTAGTAGAGGGGTGGAAAACCCAGATTGTAATAATGTGTGAAAAATAAAAATTACATTATAATGGGGTTAATTATTTTCTAAAATTAATATTTTTTCTCAAATTTATGAATTCAATTTGGGAAATTTAATGGTTATACATTTCCATCTACCTACAGGGTGTTTCATTAGGGGTGGCCACCGGCCATATCTCGGAAACTACTAAGCATAGAAACTTGGGAAAAAAATTATAATTAAAGCGGTCATGAGAAAATTCTGGAAATTTCATTTCACCGCAAAAGGGCACACTTGGAAATTATTTTTTTAAATTCTAAATTTCTCCCAAAATTCCCATATTAAGGTATAACTCTGATTACATCATTAGAAAGCTTAGACAATTCTGCATCATTTAATTTAAGGCTCATTGGCGTACCGACCTTCATAAGAGTGGGGGAAGCTATTGAAAGTGTAAACATTAAAATCGCTGTAACTTCTAAACGACTTATCCGATTTTACTAAATTTAAGCTTGTTTGAAAGAGAAAGGTAAGTACCTTCAATTGCCGTATCCAACGGTACACGATAGTTTCTGATAAAATTGCTAGAGGGCGCAATTTGTAATAATAACAGTTTTTTTGATTTTATCCCGAAAAATTCAAATCAGACGGTATAAGGTATAACTAAATATATAAAGGTATAAAGTGTAAAGGTAGGCATGGAAGATGAGAAATGAAAACCTATTATTACTAATCCAATCTACATACCTACCTATGGAAATATAAAAACAATAATTTCTTTAAATAAACTGTTAAAAATTATTGTTTTGGCAATAACTCTGAAACGAACAAAGATATCGAACTACAATCTTCACATTTTTTCTTGCAAATTTAATCTACTTTCCGATTATGATGTTATAGTTATACCGTATGATTTGAATTTTCAGGATAAAATCAAAAAAACTGTTATTATTACAAATTGCGTCCTGTAGCAATTTTATTAGAAACTATCGCGTACCGTTGTATACGGCAATTGAAGGTACTTACCTTTCTCTTTCTAACAAGCTTAAATTTAGTAAAATCGGATAAGTCGTTTAGAAGTTACAGCGATTTTAATTTTTACATTTTCAATAGCTTCCCCCACTCTTATGAAGGTCGGTACGCCAATGAGCCTTAAATTAAAATAATGCAGAATTATCTAAGCTTTCTAATGATGTAATCAGAGTTATACCTTAATATGGGAATTTTCGAAGAAATTTAGAATTTAAAAAAAATATTTTCAATTGTGCCCTCTTGCGGTGAAATGAGGAACTTAAAAATAATTTCAAGAATTTTCTCATGACCGCTTTAATCATAATTTTTTTCCCAAGTTTCTATACGCTTAGTAGTTTTCGAGATATGGCCGGTGGCCACCCTTAATGAAACACCCTGTATATCACGTTTTTATTTTTATATTTTATCTTGCTCGCCTTTCAAAAAAAATAATGTCCGCAAAGTATCATCATGGTATAACAAAATAAAAGTTTTTCAGAATAACCAGTTTTGGGACTAAACCCCCCAGTAAGCTGCCTTTAAGGCATCTTTATAAATCTTGTAACAATGCTCCTTCCAAGAAGGGAATAAGGGCCAAAAATAAAAAAGTGCATCATAATAAATAATCATCCAACCGTTGTGACTACAGCGTCGTCAATACTCCCTAGACTATAGGGGTGTCGGCGAAAGGCTTTTCATCTTTGTCCCTCTCATTGAGAGATGTTATCGCTTTCTTTTCTTCCTTGACCCTTCACAGTCAGACCTTATTCCTTTGCCAATCCTAACCGATATAAACCAGTCGAATTAAACAATAACGACCGCACATGTTTTTCTGAAAACGATTGGGTAATTTTCGTTTTCAAATTTCAAATTGATTTATCAAAAACTTACAGTACAGTATAGAACGTTTGATAACAGCCGCATATAGGTACTTCCCAAATTTTTTTTTATTGGCGCAGGCCATAATCTACAAAATTTTCCCAAACGTTCCGTTTGGTACTGTCACAATAAAAAACGTAGGTAATACTCTTACCTAAACTATACAAAGCTAATTCTTCTTTGAATATAAACATATTCCTCTTATTTCCCACAGATTTCTCCACAATTACTGGACTAACTGCAGAGCACGCGCATCAATACCAGGCACTATGTATCCCGATTTTAGTTTTCCCGATCCTGTATTGAAATAGTGCCATTCTTTCGTGTTATCCTCTCAAAAACCCGGAAACCGACCTTTTTTCAACCCTTTAGAGCACCGATTAGAAGCCCTTTAAAAATGACATTTAACTCCTTTAAAATGGGGGCTGATAAACTACGGAAATCGTCATGGTGACCTAAATAGACGTGCGAAAAATGTAAAAACCAGTGCTAGTATGTAACCGTCTCTTAGTGATTAAAAAAAAATTACCGGTTAACGATCCTACATTTAAAAAAAAATGTTTTCCTGTCTGTGGCAACTTTGGGATTGGTAATATTTTTTTTGCAAACAAATAAGGTCTATTTTTAAACGTTCCATTTGAAAGAAAAATAAACGAAAATCCTTCAATTTTTATTATTATTACCTACATCTAATATGCATGTAATGAACACAGTTTACATATTGATGTTTTACTATTTTTACCGTGATTTGTATATGCTATTATGCAATGGTAACAATAGAAAAACTATGTAAACAATAGATATTTTAAATTTAAATAATACTAATGATTGAATACATTCGGGTAATTAATTTTCAGTATTCATAGTAATTATCAGTTTCTAATGGAAATAATAAGGCACTTTACCTAACAGTTTCAAACAATAGACGTAATTTGTACTCTTTAACATGTATTGAGGTCCTAGAGATAAGGGAAACAGTTAAATGGAGAAAGTAATAACGTTTTCGTTAAAAACCGTTTATTGCATTTGATTTTCAACACTAATTTCATTCAGATTGAATAAAGAAAACTCTTAAGACGTGATATTTTTTGCGCGATGCAGATTATTTTAACAACAAATAATTTTTGTACCACGCCCAAATTTTAATAAATTTTTAATTAATTATTACTGTACCGGGTGTCCCACTAAGAATAGCTCTCGGCCGTATCTCAGAAAGGGTTAGTCGTATGGCTTGCGGAAAAAAATTTTTTTGGTAAAAGTGGCCATGAGAAAATGCTGGAAATTATTTTTAAGTTCCTCATTTCGCCGCAAGAGGGCACAATTAAGTTTTTTTTTTTAATTCTAAATTTCTCCGAAAATTCCCATATTAAGGTATAACTTTGATTACATCATCGAAAAGCTTAGACAATTCTGCATCATTTTGGTTTAAGGCTCGTTGGCGTACCGACCTTGATAAGAGTGGGGGAAGCTATTGAATGTGTAGACATTAAAATCGCTGTAACTTCTAAACGACTTATCCGATTTTACTAAATTTAAGCTTGTTTGGAATGGAAAGGTAAGTAACTACAATTGCCGTATCCAATGATACACGATAGTTTCTAATAAAATTGCTAGAGGGCGCAATTTGTAATAATAACAGTTTTTTCGATTTTATCCCGAAAATTCAAATCATACGGTATAACTATGACATCATAATCGGAAAGTAGATGAAATTTGCAAGAAAAGATGTGAAGACCGCAGTTCGATATATTTGTTCGTTTCAGAGTTATTGCCAAAACAATAATTTTTAATACAAATTGCGCCCTCTAGCAATTTTATTAGAAACTATCGTGTACCATTGGATACGACAATTGAAGGTACTTCCAAACAAGCTTAAATTTTGTAAAATCGGATAAGTCGTTTAGAAGTTACAGCGATTTTAATGTTTACACTTTCACTTGATAAGAGTGGGAGAAGCTATTGAAAGTGTAAACATTAAAATCCCTGTAACTTCGAAAAGACTTATCCGATTTTACTAAATTTATGCTTGTTTGGAAGTACCTTCAATTGTCGTATCCAATGGTACACACACGATAGTTTCTAATAAAATTGCTAGAGGGCGCTATTTGTATTAATAATTATTACTTTGGCGATAACTCTGAAACGAACAAGGATATCGAACAGCGGTCTTCACATCTTTTCTTGCCAATTTCATCTACTTTCCGATTATGATGTCATAGTTATACCGTATGATTTGAATTTTCGGGATAAAATCGAAAAAACCGTTATTATTACAAATTGCGCCTTCTAGCCATTTTATTAAACACTATCGTGTACTCTTGAATAAGGAGATTAAAGATACTTACCTTTCCCTTCCAAACAAGCTTAAATTTAGTAAAATCGAATAAGTCGTTTAGAAGTTACAGCGATTTTAATGTTTACACATTTAATAGCTTCCCCCACTCTTATCAAGGTCGGTACGCCAACGAGCCTTAAACCAAAATGATGCAGAATTGTCTAAGCTTTTCGATGATGTAATTAGAGTTATACCTTAATATGGGAATTTTCGGAGAAATTTAGAATTAAAAAAAAAAAAATTTAATTGTGTCCTCTTGCGGCGAAATGAGGAACTTAAAAATAATTTCCAGCGATTTCTCATGGCCACTTTTACTAAAAAATTTTTTTTCCGCAAGCCATACGACTAATCCTTTCTGAGATACGGCCGAGAGCTATTCTTAGTGGGACACCCGGTATACAGTGTGTATCAGCCAAATGGAATAAATTCGATAATAAATACGTGGGGGCGTGTCCGAAGAAACGCTCGGACACGTCGATTGGTTTCTAGTTGCGCATTTTTTTTAATACAAACTTTTTATACAGGGTGTGTCATGTAACAGTGGCCAATACCAACTTTCTTATTTTAAATGCAACACCCTGTATATTATTCAATTTTTGGATCCTTTAGAATAGTTTAATAATTTCATGTAAAATATCCTATACTTTTACTTTTGTTTAAAACTCCTGACCTTAGCAAATTATTGCCTGTCTGAATGACAGTAGTTGTCAGTGTTATAGTCGTTTGAAGTTCGTTAACTGCATATCAGAAAAATGGTTTATTTAACAGAAATGCACAAAATAACAATTTAACAGATGATTGGTTATAGACATAACACATAACAAATGGAAGTTGCTCGCTTATTTCATGAAAAATTTCCAAATTTGGGAAAATAAGAAAAATAGAGAAGCAGTTTCGCCAGCTTGGACATGTAAAGCAGATAAAAATAAGTAGCTGCTAATGCAATAAGTGATGATACCAAATTAGATATTCTGCTGGAGTTTGAGGAAAACCCACATACTTCTAGTCGAAAAACAGCACCAATGTTCAATGTTAGCCATTCATCGATTATTCGAACATTACAATAAAATAAAATGTATCCCTATAAAATGATACCTACTCATGAGCTCATGGAAGACGAGGACCGCCCCATTACCAAATCAATGTTCGACTACCTCAACCGAGTATTTCCAAATCGGTGGATAGGCGTGGATCGATGGAATGGCCAGAACGAACCCATGATATGACGCCATTAGACTTCTTATGGGGTTATGTTAAAAATATTGTATATGTCGTAGGCTGATAGTGAAATCCGTCGTTTCATAAAAAGCCTAGTCACTTCATGAAGCGTCGGTAGATTGTGTAAAAACATGAAATTACACGATCTGCCGCGTCACTTCATGAAGAGACCTTGACGTTTCGGCGTATTATGTATAACACAATCTGTCTAATTTTAAATATCGTCACTTCATGAAATGCCACAAAAACAAGGCATATTGTGTAATTCCGTCTAAAAGGTATATTGGCAACTGGTTTGTTCGGGTTTGTCAGAGCATTTTTTTAATTTTTATAAAATAATATTAGTTGAAAAAATTTAATTAAAAAAAAATGCTCTGGGGAACAACGAACAAACCAGTTGCCAATATACCTTTTAGACGGAATTAAACAATCTGCCGACTGACATGACATCGTTAGGTACTACATGAAGTGACGATATTTAAAATTAGGCAGATTGTGTTATACATAATACGCCGAAACGTCAAGGTCTCTTCATGAAGTGACGCGGCAGATCGTGTAATTTCATGTTTTTACACAATCTGCCGACGCTTCATGAAGTGACTAGGCTTTTCATGAAATGACGGATTTCACTATCAGCCTACGACATATACAAAACTAAACCCCTCGACTTAGCTGACTTAAGGAGACAAATAACGCTTGCGATTAGATTGGTCACACCTGAGATGTTCAGTAACATTAGAAGAAATTTCTATTTAAGATTAGGATGTTGCCCAAAAGTTAGCGGCGAGCATTCTCAACAATTCCTACAGTAAAGTTTTTTTTTATTTTTTACACTATCAAGAAATTAACAGTATTACTTATTAGTTTTTGAGTGTGCTGTTATTTTTTGCAATAAATCTGAAAACACTTAATATTTCCGAAACAGTTACAGATAGGTACAGGATATTGTACATGAAATATGTCTAAAATTTTGTGAAGAATCCAAAAATTGAATAATATACAGGGTGTTGCATTTCAAATAAGATAGTTCGTATTGGCCACTGTTACATGACACCTGTATAAAAAGTTTTTATTGAAAAAAATGCAGTTATAGAATTAAGTTTATAAAATTGGACGATTGTTGGTTTACTTTCTTAGTCAGAAATACATTGACACAGTTGAATCCATCGATGAAAATTACATGGCAAACAAAATACTTTTTGTTTATCCAGACATTTCAAATGTGATGGAATTTAGTTTCGACGAAATTATAGCAAAGTATCCCTCAAAAGAGTCGAAGAGGTATTTTAATATTTAAAGTGGACGCCAATCAGTGAAATTAACTTTGCATTTGTTGTTTGATGTAAATGAGAAACATTTTTCTATAAATAAACGAAAAAAGTACTTCAGGTAGCTTGAGATTTTAGCCTCCCCGCCAAATGTGACTTTGGTCCCCCTCAAAATTTATATCACGACAATATCACAATCCGATACATAATTACATTGTGGATGTAGAAGTCACAACCTCACTCACTCATTTTAAGAGCATTGGAGACTGGTCAGTCGTACGTACGTCTTTTAGAATGAGTAAAGGCAGCATGTAGAAATTATAATATTTTTTAATACATTGTAGAGCATGGGTCTTTTAATAAGCGATAAATATAACATAAAAGGTGGTGTAATATATTATGTTACATAAGTACATGCTATTTTCAAAATATTTCGTTGTAATTATTGAGGCGTGCTTGGAAAAACAGAGTTAATTTATTGCAGGGTCACAAAAATATTTTTACCCGCAAGAACAAAACAAAATATTCACGTCAATGAAAAAAATTGCTCTGTACGTCATACCTTGTAAAAAATTAATCACTGCTGGACATGCAAATCGTTATTTCGCCTTTGAAAAATCCTCCCGTGACTTACAACTAACAGTATACATGGCTTTTGTTCGGTTTCTTCAATAATTTAAGGGCTTTCATTCGTTGCACGTTGTAAAAAGAATTTTTAACATCGGAAGGCATTTTAAATTATCCGCTAACGACTACTCGAGTAAATATACAATTTAAAAACTTTTTAGTATATCGTTTTTTTTTTGTAAACGAAAATATTTATTTTTAATTTCAGGATTGATCCAGGCGTAATGGACAAAACTCAGAAACCCCAAACAATGGAAAATACGCAGAGTCAAGATATGACCAACAAGGAGTCGGTGCCGCATCAGATTCATCAACATAACACTGCCCCCCACTACTACCCCCTTATACATCAGCACCCCCAAGTTTATAATAAAAATCATCCCCATCCAATTCAATCTCCACTTTTATTAAATATCAGTAATCAACAAATGATACATACCACGGCACATAGGCACTTTCAACATTATTCCCAATATGGAATTAACGTAAACTCCAATGATTTCTTACACCAACATAACATGGCGCGAGTAAATCCTCAACAGCTACATCTAATCAATAACAACCCCTTACAAGAACAACAACCACAATCCCTAACAAATCCAGAAATATCTACGGTGCATCAAAATAACTACCAAATGGAACAACAACCAAAGCAAGAGCCTAGCAAAGAGGAGCCACTAAAGGCTCCAACCCCAAAACTCAAGGCCAAGGAGGTAGAGAAAAAACAACTAAGGTCTCCGTCCGCAAGGAGGCCCCTTAACGCACCGGTAGCATTACAAGGCTGGTTGCATAAACAAGGTTCAGAAGGCCTAATGCTTTGGAAAAAACGATGGTTTGTCTTATCCGAATATTGCTTGTTTTACTACAAAGGTACAACTATTGTTTATAATATGTTTTAATTAAAAATAATGACACAAATTCGTTGTAGGTTCCCAGGAAGAAAAATTACTTGGATCAATTTTACTCCCATCCTATAAAGTTTCAGTTTGTGGACCGGACGATAAAGTAAACAGAAAGTTCGCCTTCAAATGTGAACACGCTAATATGCGTACATACATATTAGCTGCTGATTCACAGGAGCTAATGATGCAATGGGTGCATGTTTTAAATCTGGCTTGCAATCTTCAAAATAACTTGTAGGTATTTTAGTTTACTTAAAAGACGTATTCGATTTATATTTTTAATTTTTTTCAGGGAACCGTCCACAGAACAACGAATGCAACAAACCTCCGATGCTAATAGGTTGAAACCCAATACCCCTTCAGGACAGACGAACATTTACTACAGCAATCAAATAAACGCGCCCAATAGAAGCAATCCTCTCCACACTCATACTTCCAGCAATACCACTGACTTAAGCAATTCCAGTCAACAAGAGCTGAATCAATATAATCAACCTTTATATGCGAATGCACCTCCCAAACCAAGAAGAATGACTGATGGATATTGCTCACCAGGTCCCGAGGTTTTAGATCGGTACCCGAGTTATCCTGGGCCTAAAAGTGGTGCTAAAAGTCCTTGTGTCTATGGACGGCAGCCAACACCTCAAGAGCAAATTTATAACGAGAGAGTGTTTTTGGCACCTCAGAATGTAGATAGAAGGACCCCAGACACTTACGGAAGAAGTAATCTAACGAAATATAGAAACCCGTCGGATTATGAGGATATCTACTCTGAGCAGAGTGCTTACAAGAGGCCCTTAAGTCCAGTTGCTGCGGACAACATACTCAAAAAAGGGTACCCAACAGTAAATGTGGGGTACCCTATGGTAAAAGGATATGCCCCACCCCCTATAGAAATGTTAAGAGCTCATTATCCTGATCCCATTATAATGCGTAAGCCAGCAGCACCCACGATCTCAAGACCTCATAGTGCAGACTTTTTAGAATATAAGCCAAATAAGCTGGAAACTAATCCGTCCGTTACTCCAGTAACTCAGCAGGCAAGACCTAAATCAAGCCTAGATATTAACATGTACTCTAAAGACTGTGACCCTGTACCTAGGTAAGTTGTGTCATCAAACAAACAATTTTTGAAATTTACAAACTGAAACTATTTTGGAGTAAAAATATTTTTGTTCTGCCCAGGTCAAACAGCTATTTCGTCAATTCCAGGGACCGGCAAAGAGACAACGACTATTTTTATTCTCAAGAAAGGTATGCGGAAAAGATGAGAAAAAGTGCTCAGTACCTTCAAAAAATGCCCCTTAAGTATCAACCTGCAGACCCTAGTCATAGAAAACACCGAGAACGGTACGAACTTGATCTTCCACACACCTTTACAATTAGTAGTCATCCATATAGAGAACCCGAGGTAACGAGAAATCATCAGCCTGTAAGAAGTAGAAGCGCTTTAAGTGAAGGTTCTCTGCTTTGTGCTCAAGATATAGAAAATGAAAGTATTATCAGAGACTGTCAATTAAGTAATGATCAAAATTTAAGTCATAATATTAGAAATATGGCTCCAGATCAATTTACAAGATCCGCAAGTGCTAGACTGTCTCAAAGTAATAGGGACGGATCCAATTTTGAAGAAAATGTAACAAGAATGGAGGGAGAACGAAAGGTAGACTTTTTTGCGAATATATGTTTTTCAACACAACAGCATACATAAAAAAATTTTAGAGAGAAGAATCAATGAAAAGGCTGCTGGAATGGAAACAACGAATGCTTCAGTCTCCTTTAAATAGAAAGGCCCAGGCACAGTCAAACAGAGGTTATCCACCAGGAAAAGAAAATACATATGCTTACCAAAGTTATTCTGTAGATAAAAAGCCAAAAAAATCTACTATTACAAACAGAAGATCGGTTCACAATCTGGTCCAGTACAACAGCTACTCCTCTGATGATGAAGGTATGTGCTTGTTTTTTTTTCTTCGGTGACTGTTATTGTTATATTTGTAAAGTACTTTTCAATGCAATGTTATTTTTATTTTATTAGGAGAATATTTACTCATGGGTTTTTTTACAGCCTGTCTATGAACAATTATCTTTATTAACCAATGAGTAAATGTTTAAGTAACTTTGTCTTGTGTGTACTGGTGTCGGTTCTTTAGGGTAGTCTCTATAGGTCCTTCCTGCCTGACTGAAACTTTGAGTCTTATTTATATGTAACTAACATTTTTAAATAACTTTCGTAACTATTACTAACAGATTAATCAAAGCTCTGATGGCAATGGACTCCTTCTTGATGTAAATTTTTTATGGGTTCAGAGAATGGGGATCGAACAAGCAAGACAAGTATGCACTCACAGGCAGGACGGACCGTGGACACATTTCCGAATAATTCTGACTCACTTACACATGCACCAATTACTTCTACCACTGCTTTAAAACTTCCTGAGAAACCTGCCGCATCCACAACTTTGCCTAAACCACCTACTAACCAAACCATGGAAGAAAAAGAAACCCTTCCAAGTGAATCTTCTGCACATATCTCTGTATCCGATGAATTCTCCCATCCCACTATCATAACTGACATTAAATCGAGCGGTGCACTTGTCAAAGCTATTCTCTCGGAGTTTCAAAACCCTTATGCACAAGAGCAATTGATTATGGAAGGAAACTACATGCCAATGACTCCAAAAAATAACATTTTACAGTCTAAAAGTGACACTAATAGTGATATAACTGTTATTTTCAACGATGCAGATGAGAATCACTATGTAGAAATGACACGCACGGTGAACAGCGCTCTTCTAGATTCATCGAATAATTTTGATCCAAATGATCAACAACAGTACGAAATTGTGTGCTTTGGAGAAAGTAAAATCGAGCCTGTTTATATGGAGGTGCCTGGAGTGGAACAGGGCAAGAAACAAGATCTTGAGGACCTACCAGACATACTAAAGAGTCCAAGTGGACAGCTAGGCAACAAAGACAATAAGTCTGATAGCAGCGATGCAGATGATGAGGCATCAAAAGATTTAGAGTCACTGGAAAATACAAATCAACCAAGGTTTAGCCTTTCAGATACGTTTAGGCCTGCGTCATATTATTTAGGCGTAAGCAAAGTAATTCCAGAGTTTCAAGATAGCTCCGATAGTGAGCTTGTTTCACCTCCTCCAATTCCTGCCAACTCACCACCTCTGGATGATGATGATTATTTACCAAACCTTAGAACAAAGGACAGAGGTTTAAATTCGTCTTTACAAAGTAGAAATTCGGATCAATTTTTTAATAGTAATAACAGAACCAGAGGAAGTTCCATGAAGGAGAATAAGGCGACCTTGGAAGCCAGAACAAGTTTCATGTCACTTAAAGACTTTAAAGATCAGGATTCGTCATCATTTTGTTATGCACATCTAGATCTGAATGATAGTCTTAGCATATTATCATCAAACAGTGGTTCAGTCGCTGAACTGACAATACCAAACAGTCGACGTCCAGTGTCAGCAGATTTTAGCACCCCAACAGAGTATGGAAAAATTATAGACCTTAAAAGTGTGGAAAAATACTTTGAAGGTCTAAAAATTACTGATGAGACATTACAGTCTGCTATAGATGGTATTAGTGAAGACGGTCACGCTTATGAGAATTTTATGATCACAGCAGTGTCTCAAGAATCTCACAATGCTGGGCCTCAAGTAAACAGTTCATTAAAGAAACGACTTGCATCGCCGAGCCCTTTAGAAGATTTTCGACCTAGATGCAGACCAGAGAGCAGCTGTTCTGTGTCTGCTGAAATTAGTAGTTTTTTTGTCAACTCTAACCGTTCTACTCCGATAGCTAGTAACAAGGATCTTTCTAACAGCCAGATGGATCTCCTTCCTCAGATCGCGCCTTATTACTATTCAGATTTGTCTGGTAATATTTCAAGTCTTTCGCCCTCGCTGACCCTTAATAATCAGCGAGAAAGTATTAATGGAAGTAAGAGAGATATAACTCTTATTATAAACCCTATCAAGTGCAATACCCGAGAGGAAAGACATTTGCAACAAGATAACCCGAACATCTTAGCTGCGCAGGCACGTTCAGTATCTGTCGACTTTCTGAATTTGACAGACAAATCAGACAGTATTGATAAGAAGAACATCTACGAATCAGATACATTAAAGAGACAAAAAGCTGGAGATCTACAAATTCTTAGTAGTACAGGTTCTCGAAATTATTACCTGCATCGAAAAAGCAATAAGTTTGACCAAGCAGAGTTGGGAAACGAAAAAATTGTTCGAAAATCATACTCGTTAGAAGGTCTTTTGGAAAATGTACTCAACGAAAACATTGCCAATGATACAAGCAATCGTGGTGTTGTAAATACAGTAAATCCAGCTTCAGAGGGAAGCTATTTATGGGAAGAAGACTCTATTTGGAGGGAGCAGCTAAGATCCGTAAGTCAGCGACACACAAAATCCATGGACGACTTGGATTCCATAGAAGTAGATCAAGAAGCCATTCCAAAAAAACCGTCTAGAGCTATAACTCGTGAGGTGACCTATGTAAACGACATCCTATTTAAAGCCAATGATTCATTAAAAAGGTCTCCCAAATCCTCGAGAACAGAGATCAAAAAGAAAGGGAGTTTTTTAATAGACAGGGAAACATTGAGGCAATGGGATCTGCTTTCGAGTGCACCCTCCGATGATCAATTGTTAAAAGTGGTGGATGCGCAGTGTAATCAGGGCCTTGCGGTGGTAGAGTCTGGTGAAGGTAGTACCGACACTGGCGATAATGGAAACAACCAAGAAACAGGTATACAATTTTTATTTTTATATTCTTTACCACCGACCACCATAACTAAATTTCAACTTAGACATATTTTGTCTAAAACACAGTAAGAAATGTTTAACGGCGTAGATATGGGGTGAGCAGGGCCGTAACTAGGATTTTATTTCGAGGGGGGGGGTACCAACATATTTATAAATGTATATTTATGTATATTTTTTTAATCGTGACAATATATAATATATAGCACTTTAAACTGACGAAGCGAAGCTGAACAAACCTGACCTTAGATTAAATGTAAATATAAGATAACTATTCATAACTAAATAGTAAGTAAATACTTATTTCCTGTATAAATATTTTTTAACATTACTTTTCAACAACACTTGTATAAAATACATTGAGCTATGTTTTCATAAAATTATCACGAACTGGACATTTATTTGCACAATTATTTCATTACAAATTATTATTGGGTACTTACGTAGAAAAATATTTATCAACGATAACTTTTAATATATTACGTACTTATGTACACAGGGTATGGAATACATTTTTTTTAAATGGGTATTTAGAATACGCGGTAGTAAGACAAGGCAGCAAACAAAAACCCACCACATTTGTCTGGAAAACGGTATTGTGATGTTTGCGTCGCTGTAAATTCACATATGTATGAAGAAACACCCTGCATATAGAAACATTATTAAAATTTAAAATTTTTATTAAATTGCAGTCTAAGATTTTTTAAGATAATATAATCTAGTAAACAATTATATATGTTCTTATAGCCTCGGGATCAATATCAATAAACCCAAGAGATGTAACATTACACAGAGACACCTTTCCAAGAGGAATGACAGCTAAAAGAAGTGTCACTCCTAACATGCAGAATATGCAAGCTAGGAGCATTACTAATTTGGATAGAGCAGCTTATAAATATGACAAGAATATGTGAGTTTCTGGTCTTAATTTGTGTGTGAAATATTTAAAAATTATATTTTTTAGAGCAAACTACCCTTCTTGGATGAATCAATCCCAATATCTCTATGAGCGTGATCAAGAATTTAGAACATCTCAAAACGTAAGTGTAAATTTGACAGACAAGAACGTTCTATTATAAACTCCCGGACAAAAAAAACGACATCCTGGATTGTTTGCTAAGTTCGATCCGTAATAACTTTTTTGTTTTAATCCAATTTTTACCAAAAGAATTGTAAATATCGGATTAAAGACAAGAAAGTTATAAAGGATCAAACTTGGGAAAAAATCCAGGGTGCCGTTTTTCTGTTCGAGAGTTTAGTATAGTTATACATTATACAGGGTCCTGCACCTCACCTCCCATCTTCTATAGCTCACTTAGTAATTAAGTTAGAATTTTCATATTTTGCAGACCTTATCTATATCTTGGGGCGCATTTCAGGAAAATATTTTTTTTCATAAAGGGTGTTCCAAAAAAGTGTGACGTCATAAGGGTGTATTTTTTAAATTACATGCCATATATTTTTTTACTTATTTGGGCGCCTCTTATAGTTACCTACATATCCCTAAAATTTTATTGAAATCGATTCAGTATTATAGACGAAAAAAATTATCAGTTTTGCACCACTGGTATTAAAAATAAAAATAATGCCTCGTTAATAAAATTATACAAAGGCACTTATTAAACAAGTTTGATTATTACGAGTTGTACAGGGTGTCCAAAGTTTAGTGTCAAACTTTGCAAACTTTAAACCAATTTATTTTTCTTATTTCAAATATGAACCCCTGTATCTTTTTATGTCATTCGATGGAGAATTAAAAATCAAACATTTTTTCTAATTGCAACCCTATCGCAATTTCTAACGCAAGACTTATTTGCAGAAAACTCATTTTATCAACTATTCAAACCGTCATTATTATCAATAAATATCGAAGGTGGCTTTGAAAAACAATTTATATGTACTAAAGTTTATTAAAGTGACCAGAGACCATTTTGACTTTAGTAATCTAAAAGTTTCAAATATTGTTAAATTGATAGTAATTATTTAAGATGTTATAATTACTTTATATGGTTTTTTGTGATGGACTACAACCAAGAAGAGCTCGTAGATATGATTTTTATATTAGGAGTATGCGAAAAGAACTCTTTTTTGGCAAGCCGAGTTTACGCACAGCGTTATCCGGAACGACGATATCCAGACAAACGGAGCCTGCAAAACATATTAGAGAGGTTTATACAAACGGGAAATGTAAACTACCCAAAACCAGTGAGAAATAAACCGGTCCGAACTGAAGAAAATCAATTGGCTGTGCTATTATCTGTTATAGAAAATACTTCAGTTACTCAACAAGCAGTCGCTGATGCCGTAGATGTAAGCGAAAGAACAGTTCAACGAATTTTAAAGGATAACCATATCCACGATTATCATTTCCAGTTAATAATTACTAACAATAATTTAACAATATTTGAAACTTTTAGATTACTAAAGTCAAAATGGTCTCTGTTCACTTTAATAAACTTTAATACCTATAAATTGTTTTTCAAAGCCACCTTCGATATTTATTCATAAGAATGATGGTTTGAATATTGATAAAACGAGTCTTCTGCAAATAAGTCTTGGCGCGTTAGAAATTGCCATAGGGTTGCAATTAGGAAAAAAGTTTGATGTTTTGATTCTCCATCGAATCACATAAAAAGATACAGGGGTTCCTATTTGAAATAAGAAAAATAAATTGCTTTAAAGTTTGCAAAGTTTGACACTAAACTTTGGACACCCTGTACAATTCATAATAATCAAACTTGGTTGACGAGACTGTTATACCTTGTTTAATAAGTACCATTGTATAATTTTATTAACGAGGCATTATTTTTATTTTTTATTTATTTTTAATACCAGTGGTGCAAAACTGATATTTTTTAGTTTTTATTTTTTTTCGTCTATAATACTGAATCGCTTTCAATAAAATTTAAGGGGTATGTAGGTAACTATAGGAGGCACCCAAATAAGTAAAACAATATATGGCATGTAGTTTAAAAAAATACACCCTTATGAAGTCACACTTTTTTGGAACCCTGTAGGAAAAAAATTATTTTCCTGAAATGCGCTTCAAGATATGGATAAGGTCTGCAAAATATGAAAATTCTAACTTAATTACTAAGTGAGCTATAGAAGACGGGAGGTGAGGTGCAGGACCCTGTATACAGATTATGTATTGTATTTATTTACTTGTATGGTGTTTTTTAAGGAATTAGTTCCCAAAACTAAAATGAACGTCTCAGCAGGTGAGCTTCTAGGCCGAACTCACGAAGAACTTGTTTTACTTTTAATACAATTGCGTAGACAGCAAGCACAAACATTTCAGGCTATAGAAAGTTGCTACAATGAAATAGACAACTTGCAGGTTTGACGTCATTTCTATCGCTATACAACTAACATTTTATCTGTTATAAACATCGCACTAACTTTTTTCTCAACAGCTTGGCGAGGTGGATGCTAACATGTCATACTTACGACTGTATCGCTAACATATTGGGGAATGAATAAATTTTTCATTATATTTAAGATGATCTTACCTTTTTAGATGCATATGCACAATATGGATCAAATAAAACGAATGGAAAACCTTCAAAAACTCGAACGCATCAAACAAAATCTTTTAGAGCTGGAAAAACAATATGAAAAACGAAAACCTTTAGTAAATTTGGTAGACAACATGGTTAAACTAGGTTCTTTGTATCGAAATCCGAATGAACGAAGTGACATGGCAAGACATATCCGTGAAAGGTTAGAATTCAATCAACACGTTCAAGAAAGACGTCTGTTAGCAGAAGAGAAAAGAGACTGGAATAGGATAGAGCCTAGCCACATACAACTACAAGAAAAAGTCAGACAACTCTATCAACTCGATGGTCTCATACAAGAAGAGTCCCGAAACCTTCATATTCTTCAAAGGGACAAAGAAGATATAGAACGAGCCCTTGGAGGACTAAGAAATAGACTGTTAAAGGGCCTAAATAATCCTGAAGAAATAGAGCAAGCTAGACGACAGCAATTTATACTAGAAAATGACCTGAGTAGAGTACACTTAATGTTAGCACAAAATTCGAAGAAGCTTGAGGAAACTGTTGCTGGAAATGCTAGGTTAGAGCAAGAACTACTGGTGTTAAAGCAAAAGTTGCAGAGCTCTAGGCAACAAAGAAGCTCACCGCAATTTTCTAATGCTGGTAAGAATATGTTCTGACTGCAAATTTTTTTTGTAAACACTTTATAGGTCAATAATTAAATAAGCTCTATTTTCAGGAGATAGTTTACCTTATTTATCTGGTACCAGCCAAGCGTTGGAGACCGATCTAGAACGCGTACAAAAGAAAATTGGGGATCTTCAAAAACAACGTGAAGAACTTAGCTTGCAAGTAAGGCAGCTAACAGATAGATCTAGTACTCCTCATTTACATCAAAGCAAACATTCATCACCTATTGACAATCAACCTAACAATAGTAAGTAAAAAAAAAACGTTCCCAAAAAACAAATAATTTTAAAAATAGCTAATTTATCAAAATTTCAAATTAAATAATTCTTACTTTTAGGTAATAAGAAAAAGCCAACATCATTTTGGCGAGAAACCGATTTGGACACGATGAGTTCTATCGATCATGGCTACGATAGCTATTCAAGTACATCTACTACCCCACTGTACATCAACACTGACGTAAAATCATTGGAACCCCCCGAGTACCATGACAGAAATTTAAAAACCAGTGACTCTACCAGCGATGACACAGCACTCTCATCAAATCCACTAGAGAAACAAGAAATTAAAACCGTTCGAATAGTTAAAAGAGAATCTGAACGCCGTCAAAGAGATCGAGAAAAAACGTTCAACGGTAAATGCGATCCTTTAGTAGAGGAAGACGATTCTTCCCAAAATTCTTCTGTGCTATTTAGACCAACGTCCTTACCCCAAAAACTTCCTTTTGAACAGCAACATCATCATTCTCTACCGACCCGCATAAATCGCCATAAGCCAGAAGAACTAAGTCCTGTATTCAAGAGCGAGGCTGCACGACAGATCATAACGGAGGTCTCGAAAAAAGCCCCCACGACACAGGGTCAACGTAGGGCAGTCCCTAGAGAACGCCGTAGGCATCATACTGCACCCCATGATAATCTGGTGATTCTGGGGAACCTGGAAGAGCGTAGAGCTAGGGACGATTTAGATATTGAACGAGCTTTGAGACAGAGGATAGATGCTCCTGATTTAGTTAGATCAACTTTGAGTAATAAAGAGTTAAAATATAATGAGGATACGATAGACAATCTTTTAAGCACGCCAAATAAAATTCTAATTCCTGAAAGGTATATTCCGGAGCAGTTACCTCAACCCAGTGCTGAGGAACAAGAGAAAAGAAAGAAAAAGGTAGAAAGTATCAAGAAAATGTTGTCGGATACTGCTATTATTAGTGCACCAGCAACAACTAGTCATACAGGTACGTTTTTTAAACAAACCAGGCTCTATTCCTTGAAGCAATCTGCCGTTAATCTACTAAATATTTTTTGTGTATAGAAGTGTAATGTACATATGAGTGGTATTTCAAGAAATAGAAGCCACACATACCATCTAAGGGAAAATAATAATGCAGGAAAAAATTATTTTGTAGATGAGAGGTCACTAGATAGAAAAGCTAGCCCTAGCGGAAAAAATGCTTCAACGTCAAGCATTATGGAAGAGAAAAAACAAAGGGAACACCTTTTACAGCTGAATCAAATTTTAGCTAAACAAGTCATGGAAATGAGCAAAGTCGTTGCAGGTAACTTGTTTTAACTAAAAAAGAACCACTGCTTGTTACAGAATAAACATATACAGCAATCATTGTTTGCATTAACTAAAATTCATGCACCTTTGATTTTCAAAACTGACCACCTATTTTTGGAGTCGAACGCATGATTTATAAGCCCATTTTGAAGTTCAATGCCTTGAATAATGAATAATCTCTTTTATCGGAATTTCTGTACAGATTGAAGTTCAAAGCCTGCACCAATATCATTTATATATTGTGCTGTGTTTTGGTACAAAAAATCACCGAGAATTTGTATTTTAAAAGTGGAATTTTATGACGGAATGCCTGGTCACAGTAAAATTTTTAGTGCACGGGTTTTTTTATTATTATTTTTTTTTAAATTTTTATTTGCTTTAATACCAGCTTTTTTTTGTTTTATAGGTAGCACTGAACGTGACCATAGTTGATATGTGTGTGGAATAGCATTAGGTGTGTTTTATGTTTTTTTTGCATGAAATAATAATGGCCGTAGATTGGCCGTCTAATAGACGCCAAGTATTATATATTTCTCCATTGACTTATAGAAGCTATTAGCAACCAATGTTTGATTTTTTGGTATATAGCGTCTTAACCAATATTATACATTTCTAAAGTTTTGACCCCTTATCCCTTACTCTAAAAGCTTTCTAAGCCAAAAAAAAATTAAAAAAAAAACTAGAATAGATTAATTAGTAGAATAATATAGTGTCATTATTTTGTTATTACTGACAGTAAAACTGATCGTGTGGAATGTTATAATCATAAGAATTTGATTTTTCTTTAAGAAAAGCATTAAAATATCTTGGTAACTGCTCGTGTTCTATTTTATACAGGGCGAGTCGGGAGGAATGGGCCAAACTCTAAGGGTGTAATCTATGCATCAAAATAATAAGAAAAAACTCAATGTTGTTATCCAATATTCATTTGTTTTCAAATTACAGCGTTAAATAAAATAATAATATTGGTAAACCAAAATATGCAACATTAACATTGTTTTAAATAAATCATTGGTTTAGTAAATTTTAAAAAATACAGCCATTGACTTCCAAACATTTCCTGCTTCGTTTACGAAGGGCGCGCGTGGCTTTCTTTAATATTGAGTGCAGCATTTCTAATGCGTCTAACTAATGCATCCCTAGTATCTACTTTTACTTTGTATACCTCATTTTTTAACCAACCCCATAAATTATAGTCCAACGGTGTGAGGTCTGGCGATCTAGGAGGTCAACTAATAGGACCACCGCGACCAATCCAAACCTCTGGAAACTTTTGGTCCAAATATTGCTTGACCCAACGATCGAAATGGGCAGGCGCTCCGTCGCGTCGTGATGATAATACATTTGAATCCTGATGTTTACAGGAATCTCCTCCAGTAGTCCTTACGATTCATTTTGTTAAAAACTTAAGTAGTGATCCCCTGTAAGGCGATTTTATAAAAGAAAAGGGCCAATTGAATTATTGTCGATCATGCCGCACCACACGTTTACTGAAAACCTGTGTTAAAAATTATTTTCGACTATTACCTACGTGAGGATTTTTGTGCGACCATACATGGGAGTTTCGATTATTGTTGATGCCGTCACGGGTGAATATAGTAAATCCAGACTGTCCCACAAACAATAACTGATTACTTTCAAGATATTTTCTTAGTTGTCGACAGATAAATAATTGTTTCAATGATCTCAAAGGCAGTAATTTCAATTAACCCTCAAACATAGGAGTTAATACTTTAGAAATGTAGAGTAGATAATACGTCCTCAAAATTAATGCTTATTCTCGAAATGGAGTATTTTAGTTTCATTTATGTGGAATAGATTCTAAAAAATATTATTTTAAGCACTTTTATGTTGAGTAAATATTGTGTTTAATTTTTAGTAAAGAATCTGGCGAAGTTGCAACTAAATCCCCAAACAATAAGTACAGAAGAAGAGGACTCTTCCCCTGTAGCTCCTTTGCCATTATATCAACAACGAGAAAATTTCTATAGCTAATTTATTTTTTTTATTAGAAAATTCTCGAAACACGCGCCATAGTTCGAGAAAAAAAATTAAAATGAAAATTTAGCATTAGGTTTCATCATTAAAATTCCACAAGGATGGTATTAATTACATTGGAAAACACAATTTTTGATTTACACTTTTTTTTAGTAAAAGTGGGTAGGTACCAGCTCAATATACATATTATATTGCCATATATACTGATTGCGAAAACCCAATACAAAATTTTATGTCAGATATAATTATAAGTTTACTTTCTTCGAATGAGTTGCGTAATACATAAATGTTTCGTTACCGCTAGATGACATATTCAGCCTATAAAGTCAATTTTATATTTTTGTGACAAATTAGGGTATTTTTCTGGAAGCTGTGTTAAACATAATATGTATCGCTAGAACAGCTATGATTTTTTAAACTAAAATAAAGAATGAATTAAACCAGCCTATAAAACTTAGTGGGATTAATATAAGATATTCTATTTTATACAGTAATGGTGGATCGAAAATAGGATCGTCCAAGAAGAGCGTGAAGAGTCTAAACATAAGGCTTGATGCGCACGTAAATGGAAACTTATATCAGAGATTTCAAAATAATCGAATTGCTATTAGATTGCATTAGATTTTAAAATTTGGTGGTAAGTGTGATCGCGGTACTATGTCAAAGTACTTAAACAGACTGAAAATCTTATTTGTTACTGTTTACATGTACCTTTTTTATTAAGTACAAAATATTTATTATATGTTTTAGTTTGAAATTGTTCTTCACCTTTTAACGTTGCTTGTACTAATTTTTTTTTAAATGTACCTGGTGAGTCAACGTCAACGATTGCGACGATTGAGTAATTTTATGCCTTGAAGATAAGATTTGTCGATAATAAGCTTTTGTATTAAGGTATGGTTGGATATCTGACACATTTTAAAAATATTTTGAATTATACAGGGTGTGCCCAAAAAGTAGGGTGTCATAAAGTTACATTTCTTTAAATGGGACACCCTATATATTTTTCTGTCATCTTATAGCTCGTCATAAACTCTTCAATTTTCTTGAAGAACGTCCTATCCCTATCTCTAATAGTTTTTGAAATATTTTGATATTTCGAGATTTAATGTCCTTGTTATTGAAGTTCAAAGTCTGCACCAATATCATTTATATATTGTGCTGTGTTTTGGAACAAAAAAAAAACACCGAGAGAATTTGTACATGGATCACGCCTGTTGAATCAAACATTTCCAATAAATTTTGAAAATTTATTTCATCCTGTATAGTCGTTTAGCAAAAAGACAATTTTTATCCGCCTCGCCCAAAACATAAATCATATCAATTAATTCATTTTGAGTACCAACTTATAAAATGACTGGGACAATAAACTTTGCATTAAAAAGGCTTAATTTTAACATTGATGTGATTCTTAATGTCATCCACTACCATTATTTTCATTTATTTTCCATGGCTACTGTGATCCATTGACAAAAGATGCTATAACGAGGACATTAAATCTCGAAATATCAAAATATTTCAAAACCTATTAGAGATAGGAAAAGGACGTTCTTCACGAAAGTTGAAGAGTTTATAACGAGCTAGATGATCTAAAAATATATAGGGTGTTCCATTTAATAAAAGTAATATTTTTCAATTAGAAGTTTTCTGAGTTTGGTCCCAGAATGTAAACACCCTGTAAAAGAGACGTCAAATATTTCATAGTGAATATGTATTTTTGACTTTATTTAGTAAGTATAAAAACTATGAATCACTTAGAGTCAAAATGTAAGTAGGATTTTCACAAGAACGAGATACTTGCAAATGCAAAATTTTCATCATAAGTCACCATTAATAAAAATTTATGAAATAACACGTAGAATTAATAAATGTGTTTAAATATAGGGTAGGGTGTCCCATTTAAAAAAAAATGTAACTATGTGACACCCTACTTTTTGGGCGCACCCTGTATATTTTAAAATGTGCCAGATATCCAACCATACCTTATTACAAAAGCTTCTTATCGACAAATTTTTAAAATTACTCCACGCAATCGTTGACTCACCCGGTACAGATCAGTGAACTAACTTTAGTGAGATCTCCAGAAAGATTGGTGTATTATAGGGAAATTCTTGCACATTGGTGCTTAAAAATAAATGTTAGCAATATTTAAAATAATTTGTGCAAACCTTACATTCAGCAAAACTCACACATCCTGTGTTATCGAATTAAATATCCTTTTTGTATCCATAGCAATATTCATATTTTATGTCAAGAAAATTATCTTTTACCTGTTTAATTAGGTTAGATAATCAATAAATAAATTAAATTTCATTGTTTTAAATACTTAGGTATAAGTATTATAAGAATAATACATTTATGTGTATTAAAATTAAATACGATAATATACTTAACATAGATTTAGCCCAGTATTTAGAACGTGTATTAGTATCAACGACGTTTTTCAAAAAGTCATTTTTCGTTTTTAAATTCCAAACTTAAAAAATACACCTAATATCTCCCAAAATTAATAATTAAATACTTAATTAATTTTAAAAAATCGTACTCACGTAGAAATGATAAATCTTAAACGGGTAAAATCAATGACATTACTTTGTTTTGTGTAGGTCATTAACACCATTTTAAATCCTTAAATTAAACAAAAAAAAATATAACGTCTCACACCAGTAACTCCGATTTGTTCCTTGGCTTGCGATTTCAAATGGTGTGTTACGACCATTATTGTGGTAAGATATTGCGACATAGGCTTGCAGATGTCCCAGCAATAAAAACACGTGATAAAATTAAATTGATGGGATCTGTCGCAAGTCAGGTTTGAGCACACCACAACAATTTTCAGAAAATGCAATATCTCAGTCAAAATAAGTAACTTTTTTAAATACCTATAAAAAAACTGTTTTCTTAAAATAAATATATTAGGTTTTTCCTTGACATCATGCCTAAACAATTTTTTAATGTACAGGGTGTCCAGTTTTCAACACTTTTGACGGGTATCTCAGTTATTAGTACAGATAGAATGATGTGGTTTTCGCAAACCTGTGTCACTTTTTTATGAAACAAACCATGCCCTTAACGGATTTATTATGGCCATCTTGGTTTTTGAGATACATGGCGAAATTGAAAACGGTGCATCTTCAGACACCCCTTGTATTTTAATTATCTTATACCTTATTGAAAATATAAGAACGGGGAGTTATACAGTTTTTTACGTAGAATCCAGTGGTGTAGTTAGTATTTTTCCAGGTGTTCCCATTTTTGAGAAATATACCAAAGTTGTTTTTTTAAATGGAACGCCCTGTATATTTTTTCATATTTGCATTCTGCTTACTGAGAGCTTTCCAAAAATATATAATAGTTGGCACTTTGTTTTAACAGGAAGGTTAAAATTCATATTTTTTTAAAAATTGGGAGCAGGCCTTGGATTTTGTTTCACTAAAACAATTAAATTGTGGATTAAAATGCACACTTTTTATTTATAAATATTGTTGAAAATGGTTGCCATTTAAAAAAAACATAACTTTGGTATATTTCTCAAAAATAGGGACACCTGGATAAATACTAACTACGCCACTGGACTCTACGTAAAAAACTGTATAACACTCCGTTCTTATATTTTCGATAAGGTATAAGATAGCTAAAATACAAGGGGTGTCTGAAAATGCACCGTTTTCAATTTCGCCCTATATCTCAAAAACCAAGATGGCCATGATAAATCCGTTAAGGGCATCGTTTGTTTCACAAAAAAGTGACACAGGTTTGCGAAATCCGCATCATTCTATCTGTACTAATAACTGAGATACCCGTCAAAAGTGTCGAAAACTGGACACCCTGTACAGGGTCTAACAGAAACTATTTTAAACCAAAACTTTGGTATTCTTCTTCAAAAGTCTGAACATTTTAGTAGCTAAAAGTTTAAATTGTTTTATGATATTTAACAATTTCAATCTCGTATTAAAGGTCCATTACTTTCGCCCCCCTGTAACAATAATATATTTTATAATTTGCTCAAATCGGAGGCAGTTTTAAAATAAATATTTTTGGTGGTTATTTATAATAATAAAATATTTCTGTGCCTTTTGCTCAAACTAAACGCATGCGGTTCTCTTATTATTTTTATAAATATATTTACCTTAAAATTTTATGTAATTGTAAATTGTTTGCTGATCAAGCGCAGCAAATGGGGGAGGATGAAGGGGGACATGATAGCCAATTGAAAGAGAGAGACATATCGAACACTATGTCTTAGTAGATACGAGAGCTAAATAGGTTATATTATGCGGAATTTGAAATGACGACCTGCACTGCGTTTTATAGCCGGGGAGCCAGCGCAAAAAATATGCAAGAGTTTTCTGAAGGCTAATATTTTCAAGGCGGGTTCAACTTTAGTGATTAAAAGTTAGTGTACAGTCAGCAGTTACAGTTCCGGGACACCTGGCGGCGGGACGCGCGCAAAGGTGTAATTTTAATTAGTGTCTCCAAACTTGTTTTCTGAAGGCTCAAAATTTGTACAAAACGAGCAAATATAATATAAAACAGGAATCTAATAGTCAGACAGCGGAACATGGGGACACATAGAGTCAGCGCTACTCCATACTTGTCAAAAAAATGTCCTGACCAAAAGTGTTTTCTCAAGGCTCAAACTTTTTTAAATAATAATAACAACTATAAAGTTTAAAAAAAATACAGGCAGACTCCTCTGCGATAGAACCACTTCAGTCAGCAGTCGATAGAAGTGTGAGTGGGCACTGCGCGCATCAGTATGTCTAGCCTCAATATCTGTCAATAACGTTTCATAAAAAAGATATTCATAATATTTTGATAATTTTAGTTGTTTAGAACGACAAATGATAAAATAATATTATAAATATGATATATTTCTTCTAGCGATTAAGCTATGCTTTTTTTAATTCTCAAATACGTATGAGAGGTTGATTAAAAAAAAATAGTAAAATCAAATTAATGAAAGTTAATTTGATTTTACTATTTTTTTTTAATCAACCTTTCATACGTATTTGAGAATTTAAAAAAAGCATAGCTTAATCACTAGAAGAAATTTATCATATTTATAATATTATTTTATCATTTGTCGGTCTACTCTAAACAACTAAAATTATCAAAAAATTATGAATTTCTTTTTTATGAAACGTTATTGACAGATATTGAGGCTAGACATACTGATGCGCGCAGTGCCCACTCACACTTCTATCGACTGCTGACTGAAGTGGTTCTATCGCAGAGGAGTCTGACTGTATTTTTTTTTTAACTTTATAGTTATTATTATTTAAAAAAGTTTGAGCCTTCAGAAAACACTTTTGGTCAGGACATTTTTTGACAAGGATATGGAGTAGCGCTGACTCTATGTGTCCCCATGTTCCGCTGTCTGACTATTAGATTCCTGTTTTATATTATATTTGCTCGTTTTGTACAAATTTTGAGCCTTCAGAAAACAGTTTGGAGATACTAATTAAAATTACACCTTTGCGCGCGTCCCGCCGCCAGGTGTCCCGGAACTGTAACTGCTGACTGTAAAGTTGAACCCGTCTTAAAAATATTAGCCTTCAGAAAACTCTTGCATATTTTTTGCGCTGGCTCCTGGACTATTACTACATTATCAATAAAACACGGTAAATGGTGGAGGAATCGTTACCCAGCCTCTTAAATTTATTAATTATTATCAATCGACGTTATTTGCTCTAAACAGTTATTGTTAAGGTTTGTAGTCTGTAAATACGTGTAATATATTATTTATAAGTTATAAAAATATACATTATCAGTTATCTATCTATATACAAGTGTAAATAATAGTTTCTATTGTAAAAATATGGCAAAATGTCGCAGTGTACATAGTTTTTGTAGAAGAAATGTCTTTTAAATAAAATTACGTTTTAAAATTGACTGCTAGTTGTCTTGTTTTAAGTGTTGCTTTAGCAGGATTTCTTGATTGAAACAACTTGTTTATTTCACCAATTCTTAAGGGGGTTTCCGGAAGGATGCCATATTATGTCACAATCAATTTTACATACCACCCCTAACCGTTGGAATTTAATAAATCTAACAAGAAATATTTTTTTTAAAGTGGAAATATCCGATATGTAGGTACCGTAGAATGGGGTAATATGAAACACATTTTTAACAAAAATGATTATAATTTTCTTAATTATCCAATAATTTTGGAAATAACATGTCTGGATGCGGGTTGACTAGAGCAATCATATCCATAACTAAAAAAAATTTAGTCAACCCACTTCCGAAAATAAATTTTTCTTATAGGTGTTTCGTTTAACCCCACGCTTGGGGTTATACGAAACACTAGCATTTTTCTGTAGTAAAGGTAACAACATCTGGATTTTTGTTTCTTATTAGACTAGTTGGGGTTTTATGAAACATATTATACCATCCTTGTAACGTAGCGACCTTGTGGATAAGATAAGTAGGCATATATATATTTAAAGAATATTTCATATGCTTTCAGCTCTATTAATAGTTGTCGATCGATTTGTAGGGGAAAAATAAAAGTTAAGAACGTTTTATAAACTTATTTTAATGAAAAAGAAAATCGGAATGAACAATGAACATATTTTCTTAAACGTAGAATTACAAAACTGCTTAGCCAACTTTCTTTTATATTTTCTAGGCATGTTTCATATTACCTCTAAAAAAGACGATTTTTGTTATTTTCAACCTCAACAAAAATTGCTATAATTTAAACTAATTTTGTTTACATAAGATGTTTGTTGAGGTTATGAACTCACATTTTTTTCATTAGAGTCTATTTGTAACTATAATAATAAACTCTGTACTGATGAGACTCTATGGGATTCACAAAAAGTCATATTTTAATCAGATTTTTTAAATAAATTTAAAGTGTTTGTAAGGTACTTACCAGAAACCAATTAATCGTAAATAGCACAGACGGTTATCTGTCGGAACCGCAAAATTTTCTTGACAATATCAGACAACTGCCAGATGTCAATTTTTGCGCCTAATTGGAAATAGGTACGTTTGTTTCATATAACCCCAAGTGTTTCATAATCCCCCATTCTACGGTATGTAATAAGTGCTAAATTAAAGTCAATGTGCCGACCCTGTAGAAGTCCACCCTATATATTTACTTTCTGATTTACAGGTATAGTTTTAAAGTAATTATACCTAGAGTTTTTCAAAAATCTAGTTTTGAACCACGATCCCTCTTTTTCAAAATTACTCACGATTATGACTATGACCAGACAAGTTATTTAAACGTTTTAGCTTGTTCTTGCGTAAAATAGAGCTTTTCTTTGCCATGACTGTACTGCCTACGATTTGAAACCCGACTATCATACTGCAAATTAAATCTCCCAAGAAGAATGTTTACGCTTAAAATTGAAAAACATGTTTATCTACTGAAAACGAAAAAAAATCGTAGATCAAACCAATTTGCTTTGAATGAAAACATAATCTGCTTTGCGTATAATCAAAAATATTTTTAAAATGTTCTTTTTTTTAATGTACAGGGTGGCCCATTAATAAGGGACGCCGGCTATATCTCGGAAACCATTAATCGTACAGCTTTCGGAACAAAATTTTTATGAGTAAAGTGGTCATGAGAAAATTCTGGAAATTACTTTCAAGTTCCTCATTTCGCCGCAAGGGGGCACAATTGAAAATTAGTTTTTTAAATATTAAATTTCTCCGAAAATTCCCATATTAAGGTATAACTCTGATTATATCATTGGAAAGCTTAGACAATTCTGCATCATTTTGGTTTAAGGCTCGTTGGCGTACCGACCTTGATAAGAGTGGGGGAAGCTATTGAATGTGTAAACATTAAAATCGCCGTAACTTCTAAACGACTTATCCGATTTTACTAAATTTAAGCTTACTTTTGGAAGGGAAAGGTAAGTACCTTCAATCGTGGTATCCAATGGTACACGATAGTTTCTAATAAAATTGCTAAAGGGCGCATTTTGTAATAATAACAGTTTTTTGATTTTATCCCGAAAATTCAAATCATACGGTATAGCTATGACATCATAATCGGAGAGTAGATGGAATTTACAAGAAAATATGTGAAAACCGCAGTTTGATATCTTTGTTCGTTTTAGAGTTATTGCCAGAACAATAATTTTTAATACAAATTGCGCCCTTTAGCAATTGTATTAGAAACTATTGTGTACCATTGGATACGACAATTGAAGGTACTTCCAAACAAGCTTAAATTTAGTAAAATCGGATAAGTCTTTTAGAAGTTACAGCGATTTTAATGTTTACACTTTCAATAGCATCTCCCACTCTTATCAAGTGAAAGTGTAAACATTAAAATCGCTGTAACTTTTAAACAGCTTATCCGATTTATCTAAATTTAAGCTTTTTTGGAAGGAAAAGGTAAGTACTTTTAATTGTCATATCCAATGGCACACAATAGTTTCTAATAAAATTGCTAGAGGGCGCAATTTGAATTAAAAGTTATTGTTTTGGCAATAATTCTGAAACGAACAACAATATCGAACTGCGGTCTTTACATTTTTTCTTGCAACTTTAATCTACTTTCCGAATATGATGTCATAGTTATACCGTATGATTTGAATTTTCTGGATAAAATTAAAAAAACTGTTATTATTACAAATTGCGCCCTCTAGCAATTTTATTAAACACTATCGTGTGCTGCTGGATACGACGATTGAAGGTACTTACCTTTCCCTTCCAAACAAGCTTAAATTTAGTAAAATCGGATAAGTCGTTTAGAAGTTACAGCGATTTTAATGTTTACACATTCAATAGCTTCCCCCACTCTTATCAAGGTCGGTACGCCAACAAGCCTTAAACCAAAATGATGCAGAATTGTCTAAGCTTTCCAATGATATAATCAGAGTTATACCTTAATATGGGAATTAATTAATTAAATTGAAAATAATTTCCAGAATTTTCTCATGACCGCTTTACTCACAAAATTTTTTTTCCGAAAGCTGTACGATTAATGGTTTCCGAGATATAGCCGGAGTCCCTTATTAATGGGCCACCCTGTACTTACACATTATTTTTCAGATATTTTTTAAACTAATAAGTATCTAAGAAGATACAAGGGACAGTTTTATGTCTGTTTCCTATTGCCTGACAGCTAAGAATCCTCAGGTAACATGTTTACCTGTTATTGTTACGCTTATGGTTTATTGAGGTTTTACGACTCATGACCCTCAGCTGTGCTGTCAGGCTTTAAGAAACAGAGTTTAAAACTAAAACTTTGCTTGCAAACGCAAAGGAAAGCTTTATTTTAGAATACCTCATCTAGATAGGTATTTGATACCAGACGCGATGGGCTGAGAAGCATTTTCAAATTTCATTGTCAATTTAGAATAGAAATATAGTCATAAAACTACATTTTTATGCCCAAAGTTATAAAACAACTCTTAAACGGTCTCTGTCCTGGTGTACGTATTCGTTGGTCTCTGTTGCTGTTATTGCAAAAGGTTTGACAGCCTTCTTGAAGGCAGGGCCGGAGCTACAGCTGAATAGGCCCCTTATTGAAATTACTTTTGATAATAGCACAGTATTATTGTCGGGTAAGAATAACAGTATTTTGTTAAAGTAGATATTTATTGTATCTTATACCAACTTGTTGGAACAGCTATTACTATAATCTGGCAATCTTCTACACATATAATCTACGTAAACACCGCGCCCTCATGATATTTTGTCACAAATGCAAGAACTTACAACTAAAAACACTTCTTTCTAGATTTTATAGTGGCAAATTCGTTTATCACTTTATTAAAGTCAATTTTGCGCGCTCTTCGATTTTCAATGGACAGTAGCGCTAAATTACTGAGTCTATTTTGTCCCATTGAGGTACGCAAGTAGTTTTTTTATCAACTTTAATTTGGAGAAACTCCGTTAAGCTTTCGCAGTAGTGACAGAGACAGTAAGGAACATCAGAAGTGCTCTGCACACATCTGGATAACTGGACGACAACGACGCATTCTGAATGATCAAGAAACGGGCTAACTCTTTAACATCTTTCATTAAACTTATCTCTTCCGAAAATGTCGACCATACAGTAAGCAACTAAGAGGAAAAAGCAGGTGACACATCGTCTGAGAAAGTTTTGGAAAACAGATCAGCTTCTTGCTCCAACTCGCTTTTCGATGAATTTGTGAGATATTGAGGTTGCAGGATTTTATAAGTATTCAGATTGATAACATTAGGTCCGATTAGCAAACTTTGAGATTTGCTTTTTTTTTATTACCTGAGCATATTTTTTTTAAAGTTTGCTGGAGTATAGACAAAAAAATTGTTTTGCAATGTATTAATGTATTCGAATAAAGCTAAATATTTTCCTCTTCCCAACACCTGCCGGGGGGCCCCTCTGGGTCGGTTGCCCCGGGGCGCCGCCCCTCTGTAGATCCGGCCCTGCTTGAAGGCCTTCTGTTCGGTATTAATATTAACTTCATTGTTATTGCCTTATAATTATTTCTGATTTAAAAGAAATAATGTTTCCAGCGAAAACTCTCTTATTATTTTACGGGGTCACAAAGTACTTTATGTACCTATGGTGTTCCGGCTTCTTTAACGTAGGTACTTAAGAAGCGTTTTTGCATTCGGCCAACGGCAACAGATCCTTTAAACGCTAATGACACGGAATTGGCTAGACATCAGGCGCGGATCCAGGAATTCCTTCAGGGGGGGCGCAAAAAAACTAATTAAAACGTTTTTTTATTGTAACATTACTAACATTTATTACTAAAATAAAAACCAAATTGTTACAGTTAGAAGATGTGAGACAAAAACAAACCTGGTCTTGCCTTCTGGTTATTTTTAACACGATTTTATTAGCTTCACCTGTATGTTTGTATGTATGTTTGTAACCGACTTCTTTGAACCCGATTTTGAACCACTTTAAACGGTCAGATTTAATTTAAATTTTGTAGACTTATCAAGAACCGCTGACAATACAATAGTCTACACGCAAAAAATTCTCCTGTCAAATTTTGACAGCTGTCAGGTATAAAACGAAGAAGCGATTTTGACGAAACAAATTATGGAGTCGTATAGTATTCGATGCGGAGACTTCGGGAAAAATAGGCAAAAAATTCTCCTGTCAAAATTTTACAGCTGTCAATATGTCAAATCGTTTAAAAAAAATTATATTAATGAAAAAACTATAAGGTCGTATGTAAATTGACGGTGGAAAGTTGAAAAAAATACGCAAAAAATTCTCTTGTCAAAATTTGACACCTGTCAATATGTCAGAATTATTACAATAACCGATAGTAATGAGACAAACGTGAGGTCGTATAGATATTGTCGCTAAGAATAGAGACAAATTTTTTAAAAAATTCTATCCTTCAAAATGAAATTTTGACAAATTAAAAAATTTTAAAATTTTTTGTCGTTTGTTCTAGTTTATATGTATGTTTGTTTGTAACCGACTTCTTTGAACCCGATTTTGCCCACTTTAAACGGCCAGATTTAGTTTAAATTTTGTAGACTTACCAAAAACCGCTGACAATACAATAATCTACTAATCTAGCTCAATCTACTCAAAAAAAATGTTTTTCTTAACAATAACTCAAACTAAAAAATAAATATAGTTTAAAAAACTAAAAAACACGCTTTAATAATTAATCAAACTAAAAAGCGGAAAATAAAAAATATAGGTAGTTTAACATAATTATTGAAATTCTTAATATTGGCAGAAAATAATAATGAACGATAAACATTAGTATTATAGTGAAAAAAAGCGTGGGGCGCTTTGTGCTATATTTTTCGTATATCGAACACACCACGCTTTTTTCACAATAATACTAATGTTTATCGTTCATTATTATTTTCTGCCTAGGTAGGTATATTAAGATTTTCAAAAATTATTTTAAACCACCTAGGTATATTTATTTTCCGCTTTTTAGTTTGATTAATTATTAAAGCATGTTTTTTTAGGTTTTTTAAACTATATTTATTCCTATTATTTTATGGAAGTTTTGATTTTGTTTCGACAATTTTCATAATATCAGGAAGGGGCGCGCCCCCCTGCGCCCTACCCACTGGATCCGCCACTGCTAGACATAAAACAAGATTGTATCGTCAAAAAGAAAGGTGTTTGCACTCAATATGATGTAAATGTTAATAAATTGGTACCTGAGATTAAAGAGAATTTTGCGTCTTAAAGATTACAAGCGTGACTCATACAGTCCCTATCAGGTTGGTATTTACGCAGTTAAGAGTCATTTACACCATAAATAAATAATACATCGACAAGCTAAAATGGCAGCCTGCCGCAAAACAATAATAAAATTGTCAAAGGGTAGTAGGTATGTCGTATACGTAGTATAATGCGTTATTCCAAAATGTAAAAATATACAAATGTTTCATTAAAAAAAATAAAGTTAATACATGTAGCATTTTTTTGATCCCCTGTATATCTTTTTTCTAAAAAAAATTAATTTTATAAAAATTAGTTTCGACGGATTCGAGCAATTCTTGATTAAGTGGGCGGTATTCTATACAGTGTGACCCAGTAAAGTCCGCATTATATGGGATTTTTTTTTATTAATAACTTTATTCGAAATTTGACTTTGGCATCAAGTTCTGCTTCGATCGAGATGAAAATTAAGCAAAAAAAATAGTAGTCACGTGATTCGCATTATCTGTCAAATTTTATTTTTTTTTCCAAAAAATAATGCAAAATTGGGGTTATTTCTGAAAATATCAAAAAAAATTATTAGAAAAAGTTTTTTTGAATGCAGTTTCTAGCCCACATCCAAAATTTCAGCTGCATAAGATAATTTTGATTTTTTATCCACCACAATAATTTAATTAACTCTTTACTGATGACGCTGTGTTCTTTTTTGTCTTAATATTAAATTAAGACGTATTACTTTCAGACACAAACTACGTTTTCAAAAATACTTATTTTATGAAGTTACCTTATACAGGGTCAAAAACAAATAAACTTTGCATCACAGGCGACCAAATTTTAATAGCCCAATTTTGATTTTGTAGAAAAACACACATTTTATATGGCGCAACTTTAAATAATTTCAGCTGCATAAGGTAATTTTGATTTTTTACCCATATTTTGTAAATTGCACCACTTTTGCAAAATAAGACTCAACGCAACCTACATAAAACTTCTTAGTGTTGACAATGCTTTATTTCAGATACATTTTCTTTACAGTAGCGCCATATTAAATGTGTGTTTTTCTATAAAATCAAAATTGGGCTATTAAAATTTGGTCGCATGTGATGCAAAGTTTATTTGTTTTTGACCCTGTATAATGTAACTTCATAAAATAAGTATTTGTGTCTGAAAGTAATACACCTTAATATTAAGACAAAAAAGAACGCAGTGTCATCAGTAAAGTGTTCATTAAGTGGAAAATAAATTTTAGTGGTGGGTAAAAAATCAAAATTATCTTATGCAGCTGAAATTTTGCATGTGGGTTAGAAACTGCATTAAAAAATACTTTTTCTAATAACTTTTTTCGATACTTTCAGAAATAATTTTTTGAAAATAATTAAAATTTGACAGATAATGCGAATCACTTGACAACTTTTTTTTTGCTTAATTTTCATCTCGATCGAAGCAGAACTTGATGCCAAAGTCAAATTTCGAATAAAGCTATTAATAAAAAAAAATCCCATATGTTTCTTTATTATAATGCTGAAATGCTGTATAGAGTAGTCGGCAGAAGCAGAACGTCTTATAGAAAAATATGTTAGGTTTAAATTAAATACATGTTTCTTAATTATTGTCACAATTCGCTTCGCTGCTTATTCATAATTTAATGAATAATCTATAGAATTTGCAAATTACAACAGCTCGTGCTCGAAAAAAAAACATTTTTCAGGATTCGGTATTAAAACCCATGGAAATGAAGGTACTTATAGTTTCAACGAAATTAAAAACACAATACATAAAATTAAAATATTTTTAACTCCAAAATGCAGTAACTTTCAATGATGGCAATTATTTAGTTAAAAATATACAGATGTCGGCGCAAAGTTTACACCAAGAATATTTGTTACTATTGATTTCACCAAGATTTTAATTCTTGACAAGGAAACATCACTGGAATATTTTTCAATTAGAGTATAGGTACTACAGACTACAGGGAGTATGGTATTTGCAGAATTATACCGTTGACTCTTACTGCCAAAAATAAACTACCTGATTAAACCCTATGGTATACGCCTCAACCTATTCAAAGGGGATTAAATGGGATCAGGGTCGGCTTGAAAATGTACCTACACCACATGATTTATTTTTATAATTTAAAATAAATAGATAGGTATTTTTAGTTTTAGGTAGGAACCTATAATAAATGTAAAATAATGATAACAATTAATGATAATTGAAAATAACATAATTTAAAAGTATAACTATTAGGATAACAAGTACAATAAAAATTAATTAAATTCTAAAAAACTATTGATAATTTATTCAAAATTTAACTCTGTATCACTATCACTATCTTCATCTAAGCCTAAACTTATAATTAAGGGTTGAACATTTGTAATCATACAATTGTAAGAATTTTCCACCTTAAGTACATGCTGTACACAGTTTTTCCAGCCGTCTGCAGAAATTTTTCTTACTTCGTTTTTAATTAATTCTACTACAGATGCATTTAATGTAGGAGAAATATTATTTCTCCTAATATTGGATTTTAATTGGTGCCATATTAGCTCAATAGGATTGAATATACAATAGTATGGAGGAAGACGCAACACTGTATGTCCATTTTCTGCTGCAAGTTTGCCACACTCGTATTCCTTATTTATTTTAAAAGCTTTTAATACTTCTAGCAGTTCTCGTTTTTTTGTAAGTTTCTTCAAAATATAAATCATTTTCAATCATAAAATTTTGAATTTCTGCTTTTGTATTATTAGAATGGAAATTATTTTTGCTTGCCGACTATGAAAACTAGCATTGTCCATTACAATGACGCTATTTTCAGGTATATTTTTAAGGAGTTTATGTTTAAACCAATCTTCAAAAAGTTGTGCGTCGGTATCTTGATGGTAATCTAAAGAAGAATCTGCTATGTTTTTAGCTGAAAGCAACAGACAATTTGGAACAAACCCGTTCTCTGAACCAGCATGTAATATTGTGATTATTTTGCCTTTATTTGATGGTGCCTTTTTGACATTTTTTGGAAGAATCATCCCAACCTTTTCTTGGAGTGTCATGGGTATCGAACCATATTTCGTTAAGGTAAATAATTGGACGATTTTATTCTCTAAATTGTTTAACAGCTGTTAAATATTTAAGTCTCCATTCCCGTAAACGTTGAGATTCCATTAATGTTTGTCTTTTATTAATGCTTCGGTATTTAAAACCCATTTTGCGCAATATTTTCCTAAGGCTTGAAAGGCAACAAGAGATATTTGTTTCGTCTTTAATCAGCCGCTCTTTGATGAAAATCAAAGTGGGTACAGTTTGTGCCTCATACATTTGGTAAATTTCTTCTTAATAAATCCATGTAATTTTCGTGAATGCTTCTAAATGTGCCAGAATCACTCCGATATTTTCTAGGATTAACAGGTTTAAATGTCTCTTACCGAAAATAAAGGAGTTTTTGTCTCTGCTAAAGCATCCATCGAATTAAAATTTCTACTCAACAAAGATTGATACACATTTTTAATTATTGGTTTGGCATCGGTAGATAAATGCTTTCTTTTAAAAATGACACTTGAAGATGCCCCCTTATCAGCACAATTCCAAGGACGCCACATTCTACCACTAATAAGCCTAACTAAAAATTACTCGCCGGAAAACCACTAAAGACTAAAATTATTAAAAATCAGTTTGTATTTATATATGAATACATAGGTATAAATTGAATTTGTACCTGGTCCGGCTCTGCTTGAAAAGGTTTTAAAATTTGGGATTTCTTTATTTATTTTATGGTCAAAGGAATAATGGGGGTTTATTGCAGTAAAAAAATCAACGGTATAATTCTACAAATACTATACGGGGAGCCTCAAAAAAACAAATATTCTGTCCAGAAAAACTAAATAGGTATACTTATCTGAATATACTATTTTTAACACTGGAAATAAAAATTATTTAGAGTATTTGCAAAGCTTATCGTTACTAACGGTTTAATCGTGTTGTAAATATTTATAAAAAATAAAGAAATTAACACTAATGTATCTTCTATTAATAGAAATAGGCATTAAAGTGTCTTTTTCTGCGTCTGCACTCTGCATTGTCCTATCGAGAATCTGTTTTGAATGGGTAATTTTCATATTTTCAATAAACGGGAAACCCGTAATTACTGCATGAATGGCCTTATTAGTAGAGAGACAGTTTTTTGCAATGGTTTCGCCTAAGATTAAAAATCAATAACGCAAATAGGTCATGAAAAACAGAAAACAACGTCAGGCCTTCAATATTATATACACTAAAAAATAAGAGACTGAATAATGTTCGTTTAAAAAATACAGGGCCCGGGATACTGATTTTCATAACATTTTTTCAAAATTTTACCTAATAAAACTAATAAGTAATAGTGAAGAAGTCGTCCATGCTCAAAGTGGAAGTGGAGTTAAATGTATAGAAAAAAGAAAAGCACAAAGTCTTTCTCCACAAGTTTATTAGAATAACTAGGCGAACCTAGAATAATTCTTAATAATTCGACATGTTTCGATTGTGGAAACACTCATCACCAAGAAAACAAAGTAAATAGTACAATGCTGATGTTCAATATAGAGAAAATAATAAGTGAGATGGAGTCGTAATGGATCATTCAATGGTGTACACGAGGTGTAAAATATGAATTTAATAAAATGAAGCAAATTTCATTTTAATAGTATCTTAAGGTCTAAAAACCGTAGTAAAAGCTATTGCAGTTCCATAATGTTTTCATAGGTTGTTTGGTTTGGAAATCTATATCTGGACTGCCTGTCTTCTCTTTTTCTGCAGTGGGGTTCGATTAACTCGATATTATGTTGTCTCTTGGCAAACTTTGTGTTTAACTGTTGTATTCTTTGTTCGATAGGTTGTATGTGTGTTTTTCTGTACAAGAGTTCGTTGCTGGGTTTGTGCAATTGGTTTTGGGGATGCCTCATCTTGGTTATAGCACGCAGAGCTAAGGTTTCTGCGACTAAGATGTTCTTTAGTGTTGAGGGTCTTAGATTAGAAAATAGCATATGCCCGTATTCCAAAATGGGTCTGCAGATGGATTTATAAATTTTCACGGCTGTTCTTGTGTTTATTCCTTGGTTCTTAAAAGTTAATGATCGGAAGTATTTTGTGATTTGTGTGGATTTGGAACAAGACGCCAGTTCCGGAACCAGGCTTCTGTGTCAGTTATTAGGTTTTGTAGGTTGGCTGTGGCTTTTTTGGTTGTTTTTGAGTGGGTTATCAGGGTCGTATCATCAGCGAATAGAAGGGTGTGTTGATTTTGGTCCATGTTGGTGATGCTTTCTGGTAAATCGTAGCAGTAAATATTATAAAGTAATGGTGACAGTGGTGAACCCTGGGGAACTCCCTGTTCGGGGGTAAATTCTTCTGATTTGTGATTGTTTATTTTAATCGAAAGTTTCCTGTTATCCAAAAAATCTTTGATGATGTTGATAAGATACCTGGGAGTATTTAGAGCATTCAGTTTATACAGAAGGCCCCTGTGCCAAACACTGTCAAAGGCCTTTTCGATGTCTAAAAATAATGCTGCAGTATAGTAAGTATAGTCAAGGGATGAATTGTAGAACATTTTTCTTTAAAGCCAAACTGGTGTTTTGGTATCCGTTCGCCTACTATGTTTGTTAGAATATTTCTTATAATTTTCTCATAGATTTTTCCTATAACTGGCAATAAGGTAATAGGTCTGTAATTTTCTGGTTTTTTGTGATCAGCATTGGCCTTTGGAATGTTAATAATTGTACCTCTCTTCCACTGATTTGGGAAACAGTTTTTGTTAAGGCAGTATTCTAGGATTCTAGCTGTTTTATTATATTCCATGGGACGTTGTCTGATCCCGGGGCGCTATTTTTTTTGAGAGTGAATTATTTTGAAATATTCGTTAGCATCCATTTTTAAAAGTTCATGGTCAGCCGCTTGGTTGTTAAAGAAGGTTCGGTACCAACGGTTAACGTTTTGCTGGTTGGTGTTGTTGAAACTAGGGTGATTTTTTTCTTTAAAGTGTTCTTTATAATATTCGTAAAATTTTTTAGCTTTTTCTTGGTCTGTTGAAAATATCGTTCCATTGTCTTCCAGGTCGGGTGTTGAGGGAGCTGCTTTGTACCTAGTGAGTTTTTTAATCTTACTGTAAAAATTCTTTCCTTGTTCGTCGTTTATTTCTTTGTACGTAGTTGGCCACGAATTTTCTTTGTATGTATTGATTAATCCTTGTATGTACTTGCTAAACTTATTGATTTTTGTTTTAACTTCAGGATCTGGTCTCGAATAGTAATCTCGAAGCATTTTCCTCTTTTCTTTAATTAGTTTAATTATATATGGGGGTAGTGGGTAGGAAAAGGGTTGCTGGGTAATAAATGGAGTATTTTCTTCGATTACTTTAGAAATGTTATTGAAATTTTCAATTCATATTTTACACTTCGTTCTCGTGTACACCTTTGAAAGCTCCATTACGGCTCAATCCCACTTATTGTTTTCTCTATTGCTAACAACATCAGCATTGTACTATTTACTTTGTTTTCCTGATGATGAGTGTTTCTACACTCGAAACATGTCGAATTATTCTAGGTTCGCCTAGTTATTTTAATAAACTTGTGGAGAAAGGCTTTGTGCTTTTCTTTTTTCTGATAAGTAATAATGATTGAGGCAAACGACATATTTTTCGATATCTTATGTTGTCAGCCTTCATTAGAGAAATACGTTTGGTACAGAAAATGTTTGGTTACTAGTTCGACCCTCAATGAATTGCCTGTGCTGGCATTCACTTGCAAATAACCGATAACATTTCCGCATCTAGGCAACACGTTAAAATACTACGTCAAATGGTCTTTGACAACAAGTGCTATGACATTGTCGATTGGATACGTGTTTTGTTTTTCCTAATTTCCTACAGAGCACTAAAAATAAGAATTCGACAGAGGTTACTTCTTTTTTGTTTTACACAGGATACTGCGTCATTTGCAAGACAAGACAACCAGATGTTGTAGATTTCTGACGAAATCCTGAAATGGCAAACAACTTCAATGGGTACGGCAACGTTCGCTTAGTTAATTAAAAATATTTTTTGGCTTTCGACGGCTCTCCCACGTTGCTCGTTTTGATACGCATGACATCTAATCATGGAATGATTTTCATTCATGTTACTATGTCATGTTGTTGTCGCTTCTACGATGTATGCTAATCCGACAAGTACACTTTCAAAATGTAGATATATCAGTTTAAAAACTACGGCTGAAAAGGAAAGAATGTCTTGAAAACTGGCAACAACGCACAGAGGCACGAAGTGTAGTAGAGAGAATCGCCAAACAAACACCGGTGAAGTTTTGTGTCTTACCAAGCATGGTGGGCGAGTGTTATTAAACTGTTTAACTTTTAAAATAAGATATTTCGAAAACACGGCGACGTATCGGTGACCATTGGCATGTGTTTTATTATACTGTGTGTGTACTGTGTGTAGTGTCTCTTAAAAAATGTGAATTCCACATGTTCTGGCCTAAAAAGGGATTGCGTAGGTATGTTTTGATATAGCTTGTGTGAAGGTAAACAATATTTTGGTAGGTCCCAAAATGTGCTTTTTATACGTACGAATTCGCCGCCTCACCTGAAAGGTTACCACGTCTCGGACGAGGTATTAAGTCCTATCTGCAACCTTTAAAACGTTTCTAAATTTAAGTACCTATCTAAATTATTCAGTAAACACGTATCGTCTACCAAAGTCGACCTACCTCCTCCGTCGTACTCACTCAGGTATTCCAATAAAATAACAACATTATTCAGTTGTTCAAAGGCATTTTACGCATTATTTACATTCCGTCGACGGTGGTCAATTATTCCCTCTCAACATTAGAGACCCAACAGATCTTATTGTGCATTAGACCTGATGGCGTGGACATTTAAAAATTCCCTGGCATTGTTTACTAGTCTGGTCTGGATATTTTTATTTATTTTTAACGTATCCGGAGCCAAGCAAACGTCCATTGTCATCAAAAATAAGCGATAATTTCTAAATTACTTTGGGTGGCGTCTACCATAACATGTTTCACGGGTTGCAGAATATTGATTTAGTTGGCCGTCAAAACATTTACCCTGTCTCTTTTCATTCAAAATTTTATTGTTGTACGTTGTACGATATTTCTTGCAGACATCCATGATAGGCTCGAATTCAACTTCAAGGTCAGGTTTACGTTTTGGGTTAACCCAAAAGGAAGTTAGTTAACTACCTACTATAATTATTAAGTCCTTTGCTTGCGTTTAAAACACATTTTTAACTATGTAGATTGGGCATTGGATCTTAATTTTTAACCGCATGACTTACTTTTTTCGTAATAATTTTTACCTTGATTACAAAGCGGTACTTACAAGTTTAGTACCTATTTGTTTTTATTGCTATATAGCTATTATAATTATGTATGTACCTACGTAGGTACTACCCGTTGATTGTAATATTATTACACGGCTTTACAACATGTACTAAACTAGCTAATAGAAAGAGGGATGCTTGTTTTTGTTTTAGGCGTATTTTTTTCAACATTTAAATCGGGTTAAACCAGATTTTTGGAGTTCAATGGGTTTGTTTTCGAAAATTATATTTTCCGTTTTATTTATTTTTGTAGATATACAATACCTACACTATTGGCTAAAAATATTGCGTAATTTTTCAAAAGGTAAACATGTACTGTGGGTCTACTACAGTAATTAATCAGGCCACGGGCACCCACAAAAAAATTTGTAAATATAACGAAGTTGAATCTTTTAATATAGAATATATCAATGCAAATCTCCTGGCTTTAAAACCGATTTTATTCAGTCACGTAAGTTTTTCATATTAAATAACGACCTATGCTTTGAAATTCACCATCTAATTGGTCAAGTTACATATCTTAGATTTGTTTTGAAAAGCATGTTATGGTATTTTGATTTAATAAGAATTATGGGAAGTTAAAAGTTGGATTAAAATATTTACCAAATTGACGTTTCAAAATTAGTTCGGCAAACATGACAGTACCGGAAAACATTTCCTAAACCCTGTAGTAACCACGCCACTGTAGACGGAGGCCCAGCGTAGGTTTTGCCAAAATTTGCAGGTCAATCAACTATAAAACTGTTTCAACAGACAATTTTCTTAATTAAAGCGATTTATGAGGTAGGTATTAAAAATATTACTTCATTCTTAACACCCTGTAAACAAATGTGCACATATTTATACGGTTTTTTTTCTTATTGGGGTGGGCAAAATAATCGATTATAAACTATTAAAGTCGATTAATCGATTTTCCGATAAATCCATAATTTTATTAATAAAACATTCTCAAGGGACTTTAAACGGAAAAAAGTACCTAATCGCTGGAATATTAAGTACCAAGTCGTCAAGTACATTGAATCAAAGGTTTATTTAGATTTCGAGGGGACACAGACAATGCAATTACAGCAGAGTAGAACTCTGCACGAGCCGGGTTTTCATCTCGGGCCTCTACGCGGCCCGGCCCTACCCGGGTCGGGTCACTTTATCAATAAAGGTTCGGGCCCTAATAAATGTTTGCGGGCCAACCAGGCCTTTTGCTCTTAGTTAATAATTTCTTCGGGCCGGGTCAGGCCGTAAAATTCCGGCTCGCGCAGGGCTCTACACCAGAGTGATCTGCTGTCGCGTGGTCCGTTGAGTGGCGATCTTTCAATCTCCCTGCCGCACGTAATATTTTAAGCAATATATATTAACACCTACCATAAAAACAAACCTAGACATTCCAGTTAAAGGGGCGAAAGCGAGGCCAATGCCGCGATGTAAATGACAAGAAGCGAAGTGACTTTAGACGAATATTCCCGTTCGCCAAATGTTTATCACAGGCAACGTTACAGATTTGGACGTCGCGTCGTCCAGAATTATGAGCGATCAAATGTTTAAATTGGATGGTTTCTCTTGGGTTTGTTTCTCTATGTATTTACAAACACAAACGGCAGTCAGTGTCAGGCTGTTGTTGTCTTTTTATTTAATCGTTTAACGAGCCTAATGAAGTACCTTTTTATACCTCTTTTATTTTAATACTTTATAATTTTATTTTAATTCAAACATTAAAATGTCAAAAATTTTATATTATTAACTAGCCCCGGCTTCGCACGCGGGTCTAAAATGTGTTTATTTACGACATCACATTAGAAACCTCTAAATTTATCAGTGTTTCTCTACAATATTATGCATGTATTATACCTACATATAAACCTTCCTCTTGAGTCACTCTATCTATTAAAAAAAAAAACGCTTCAAAATCCGTTGCGTAGTTTTAAAGATTTAATAGGGACGGACAAACAGCGACTTGGTTTTATACTATGTAGTGATACCATAATCGCAGAGTCCAAGTGTTATATTATGTAGAGATAGATGCTCTTTACATTAGTTGATGATTTTTAAAACTCCTTTCACAAATTGAAAAAATGTAATGAAACACTCCCAAGAGCTTTATCACAAGTGATTTTATTTTAAAGTAATCACATTTACCTACACTCCATATACATGAGCTCGTACATGAGAGTATGTGTATCTTCGAATGGTGTTTTCTTTATTTCGTTTATCCAGGACTTTAGAGTTTGAAAGCAATTCAATCCTGAATACGTATTGTTTCTAGGTTCCTTTTATTAGTCAGCTGATTACTCTAAAACGATGATTCAAACAAATACCCAGCTGGGAATTAGTTATTTAAAGGATCTATAATTTCTACTTGCCAATGATTGTTCTTTCTAAAAACAAAGGAAAACATTATTTGTATGGATCTCATCCACTGTTTATGTGTATCTGTATATTTTATGCAGAGATGCTCTTTACTTTCATTGAGGATTTTTAAAACACCTTTCACAAATTGAAAAAAATGTAATCAAACACGCATCTCTACAACAATCCCGAGAGTTTTATCACAAGCGATTTTATTTTAAAGTAATCACATTTACCTACACGAAAGTGTGTATCTTCGGATAGTGTTTTGCTATGAATTTCTATTGTTCTTTCTAAAAACAAAGAAAAACATTATTTGCATGGATTTCATCCACTGTTTATGTGTATCTGTATCTGTATATTTTAAAATAAAGAATAAACAGAAAAAATTGGATAAGAATAAAAGTAGCCGCTTTACCAAATCAAGTTGGCTACCAACCACGTCAACGAATTAACGAATACATGACAGAGACAAAAGAAAAATAGTTCACAATTTTTAATAAAATTAACAAAAATCAAAAACTTCTAGACATTAAGAAAGTTAGGTATATTAACTCAATAATAAAAATCAAAAAAGAAATGTCCACAAAAAAAGGTTGCTGAGGCTTTTTCTTTGTTAAATCGTTTTGCCATTGGGCAAAAAACGGGCCATGCAAGTCTGGATTTAATCGTGAAGACATTTGCTACGTGACAGTTTTTGCTGACTATAAGAAAAACAACTGAATTGATTAGAACTGATTAGTTACTAGAACTTGATTGTTTTGAATTTTTTTCTATAATAAAAGATGCAAACAAATGATTGGTTACATTTTTCTAAAGTAATGTGACTGGTGTACCTTTAGGTTATTTCCATTATTCGTTTGTTTATTGCTTTCAAATATTCATAAAACTGTCCATTATTACTTCACCTCATGTAATATGGGAGATGGACTCCAAAAACCACATATATAATATTCGTTAAACAACCACATACAGGGTGGGGACTTTAAATGGAACGCTGCTTATAGCGGCTCTGAGAATAAGATTTCTCTAAAATCCAAAAACACGTCCTCAAAAATTTTTTATGGGCCACGCTTTTGTCATGTAAAAAAAATGGGGACCCCTAAAGGGGGGCGCAGCCCTAACGAACTTTCTTTTTTCAAATTAGACGATACCACTTGTGGCACCTTTTTGGGAAGCTTATTGAAGAAGGAATTTGTCCATATTATTTTTTTTAACATCTGTCAAACCATGTGTCAGAAATTAAATAAAAACTAATTTTTAACGAATTCATATTATAAAATAACTTGGAAACCGAATTGCCACTTTTTTAACGTAACAATTGTTGAAAATGTGCTCCAGAGACAGACCCATCCGTTTCCATGGTAATACAGCCTGTTTTGTTACATTTGACAAGTTGTTTAATTTTTATCGCTTTAATTTAGAAATTTTAAAAATGTATTTAACTGAAACGCTAAAAATTAAAATATTGATGATGGTCGGGTTTGGAGTAGTGCTGGGAAGTTTAGTTCACTTTGCCGATTTCAATCTTTCGATCTCGTTCAATAAAGTGAATAGTTCAAAAGACTAGTTCGTTTAGTTCGGTAGGTAGGTCGGTCAGGTGACAAAACTACAAAACCTATAATCTCGGTCGTCTCGCTCTCGCTTGCGTAGTACATTCCGTTTAGACTTTAGTTCGCCTTGTTTCAATCTTTTAGTAATTACTGATTGAATCTTTTAGTTCAGTTGCCAGATTCGATCTTTTGAACTAGTTCGTTCGCGAACTACACAACTCTAGTTTGGAGAAAGAAAACGGAGTCAAGAAGAAGTTGCTGCGTTGTTTTATGAAAGTCATCCCGATTTGCCACCTCTGTCGCGAAGTACAGTCAGTAAAATTGAAAAGCAATTTCGAGAATTGGGTCATGTAAGACATGTTCTTCGAAGAAGACCCCCAAAAGTATCAGATGAGACTAAATTGGATATCATATTGACTTATCAAGAAAACCCAATTACACCAGCAAGGCAAATATCTCGTGATCACAATATCGATCATAAAACGGTGTTAAAGATCACAAAGTCTACTGGGATAAAACCATTTAAAATGCAGCCAGTACAAGAGTTATTGGAGGATGACTTAGACAGAAGGGTAGAATTTTGCGAAGTTATGATGGCCGCATTGGACAACCGACAAATTGATTTAGCATGGATACTTTTTTCTGATGAAGCAACATTTACTTTAAATGGTCAAGTAAGTTCGAAAGTTAAGCAAAAAATTATGTTTTAAAAGCAATTAACGGTTATACATTCGCTGGGCAAATCTAAACATATTATTAATTAATTTCCATTTTAGGTTAGTCGACAAAATTGCCGATATTATTCCGACGAAAATCCTCATTGGATTGTTGAATGTCATTCTCAACGCCCAGGGAAAGTGAATGTTTGGGCTGGAATAATAGGCGACAGAATAATTGGTCCATTCTTTTTTGAAGGCAATTTAAATGGAGAACTGTATTTAAATTTTCTTCAGACATTTTTAATACCACAACTCCAAAGAATATTTCCTAATAATTATGGAAATCTAGATCAAAGGATCTTTTTCCAGCAGGATGGAGCCCCTCCGCACTTTGCAAGAAATGTAATAGAATTCTTAAATATGACATTTCCAAACAGGTGGATAGGACGCCGAGGATTTATAGAATGGCCACCCAGATCCCCGGATATTACACCATTAGATTTTTATTTATGGGGCGATTTAAAAAGCAGGGTCTATGTCATCAGACCTAGAAATCTGGAAGAGTTGAAAGTAAGGATTCGAGCAGAGATAAGTTTAATCACTCCAGAAGTTTTGGAAAGAGTAAGGGAAGAGTTCTACCATCGGTTGGGTCTGTGCCAACAGGTTTATGGGGCACATTTTCAACAATTGTTACGCTAAAAAAGTGGCATTTCGGTTTCCAAGTTATCTTATATAATTATTCGTTAAAAATTAGTTTTTATTAAATTTCTGACACATGGTTTGACAGATGTCGAAAAAAAGAATATGGACAAATTCCTTCTTCAATAAGCTTCCCAAAAAGGTGCCACAAGTGGTATTGTCTAATTTGAAAAAAGAAAGTTCGTTAGGGCTGCGCCCCCCCTTTGGGGTCCCCATTTTTTTTTACATGACCAATGCGTGGCCCATAGAAAATCTTTGAGGACGTATTTTTGGATTTTACAGAAATCTTATTCTCAGAGCCGCTATAAGCAGCGTTCCATTTAAAGTCCCTACCCTGTATAAGTTATTAAAATACCACCATGCACTATTTATAGCGAATTTATTAGTGAGTTTACATCGCATACTGTAGGTACACACGATTATGACCATTTTCCGTTTATTGATAAAACTCCGTTTTAAGCCCAACCAATAGCTACTTATAGAGCAAAATGGGAAAAACCAGAGAAAAGGGTTTGTCAACCAAAAATATACTGTCGCGTAAATTCATTTCAACTGAAATGACCGAGATAAACCTAATCGGAATCCAAGCTGATTATCATATTGATCTATTGCAAATCTCGACTTAGTTACTAAATATTCAGGTTCCTAGGTTATGGATAAATAGATAATTTAAAATCTTGACGAATCAAACGATTATTACTTCTTTTGCATAACTGTGTTCCGTTATGGGGGAAGTTCACCTACTATAGTACCGGGGGTATCTCATAAAATGTTACTGTAAAAATCATCCAGTTTCTTTTATTACCGAGGAGCCTCGCGAGGCAACCTTGTGAGTCATTGCTTTGCCCGTTGTAGCCAGCGAGGCTGCCGTATGTAGATTTTATCCAGCGGCACCAGGCTATCAACGCCCAATCCATGACTTTTTGTCCTCCCATTGTGACTGTGTACTATAATAGTTGTTTGGCTGTCTTCCTTTTTGTCCTTCGTCGTACTGCTAGGTGCCGTTCGACGCTAAACTAACTTCCCCTAAATGTTTACAAAATTGTTTTCCATATTTGTAAAGATAAAATGTTACTAAAATGCATTAAATAAATACAATTAATTGTTTTTAAATGCAATAAATTATTACATTCCTTTGTTTTGCGTAGCAGCAGTATCGTGCATTGGTTGTTGTTAAATAATACGTAGTTTATTTTTAAGTATCGATGTTTTATCTTATCTATTATTTTCATTTATGCTCTTCATTTTACCTTTAAGTTATACATGACATCTTGGGTGTTCTAGAAAAACACTCCATACTTTTTTTTGTTCATTGTCGACGGTCTAAAACATGGGGTAACATAACACCCTGTATAGTTTAGTTTTTTTTGCATAAAATATCGATTCTGTTGTGCAAACCTAAAGAAATGTGCAATGGTTTTCCACGAATCAAATACTATTAGACGAGGGTCGATAATTTTTGAAACCAAAAAAAATAATATTAGGATGAAACCCATTGGAAACGGAAGAGAATATAACAAAAATGAAAGGAAAAATAATTTACGGGCGATCCGAGGTCGGGAAGTGGAAGGGGGTGAGTTTTTAAGGGTAGAAAACGATTTATCTTGATTTCCGGCAAAACTAGTCCTAGTCCTATGGAAAAACGTTAAATGGTAATGTTGTAGGTAATAAAAAGATCTACAACCAGTGTATTTACACTTTTTTCACATAACCTCAAAATTTATGTGAAAAATTCAAATAACCAAGTTTTTGGTTTTTTATTTTTATCTTTTACAAAAATTTTTTCACGAAATTTGGTGAAAACTTACCTTTTTCTGTCCCAAACACACTGTAATTTTTTTGATTTAAAATTTTTTTTTCACCTTATTTTGACTTAATATCGAAAAAGCACCCTAATTTTCAATCGAAAATTCTCACGTCAAATAATCTGCTTTTTTAAAAAGTCGGTGGGCTTTTTGTTCGTTGAAATCTCTATTTTCTGATGGTGTAAAAAATATACATAACTATGGTAAATGTTCTCAAAAAATGTAAAGAAGTTGCAAGTCTTATTAAATATTAACTTTATTAACTTATTTGGTTGTTAATTATAGTAGGTAGTATATTTCGACTTGCAATTTTTTGTTTATCAATGTAACATGGAATCTTACGTTTTTCGAGTAACTAAAGTATAAATTTTAATAAATAGCTCAAAATTATACATAATGATTTTAAAGTAAATTTCGGATTCGAGTTTTTTTCGTTTCTACGGATCGTCCGTAAATTATTTTTCCTTTCATTTTTGTTATATTCTCTTCCTTTTCCAATGGGTTTTATCCTACTATTATTTTTTTCACTTTTTACCATTTTCAAAGGCTTCAGCACTGTATATTCAATCATTTTGTAATTTTTTTTCCCTAAATCGCGCCTCTATCGATTTTTTAAAAATGTTCATTAAAATGATTATTCATTAATATGTCGCTGATCTAAACCAGTTCCCGGCAATTTTGGGAAATTTTGCAACGTTATTTAATGTATCGATAAACATTTAGACAAAGATCACACCAAACTAGGTAAAGTGTGGCGTTCCGAGAGCAAAGAACTTTTTTTACGTAATTCTCAAAAAATTCCAACAACTAACAATAATTAGAGAACACGTGTTAGAGTCGATAGACATGTTTACTTCGTTTTTACACCAGAAATACCTAATAAAAATAAATAATGACTCTTACAATATTTAATAGAAGGTATTTTAACAGCCAATTAAAAAATATATAATAATAAAATTGCTGTTAGTGGGTCCAAGACAGAAAAAGTCTCTTTTGGCTCTCCGGGATTTACATGGTCTCCGTCCCAGCTTGACTGATACATCGGGCTGATCCCGCCCTTGTTACTTTCTACTTTCCTTGATTTTTGTCAAACTTGTCGCTTGGCGCGACCTTTTAATAAAGGCCTAAGTTGCGCATATAAGTTAAAAGTAGTTTTTTGGTTCACCTTTGAATATATTTAAAATATTTGAAAAATTAACTGCTAGAATTATAATAATATGAATAATTGAATCCAAACCTGTGCAAAAAGTGAGTCGACAGAATGTCATACAAGAGATAGGTACTCATCCTCGTGTCCAATGAATGACTGTATTATTTTTATTTACCTTCATGTCTGACGTGCATTCCTTTCAATACAGGTAGAATAAGGGCGATGACACACACAGCGGTTGCCCGCCCGCGCTTCCTCAGCACGGTGCCTAAGCCCCCTCTACTGCCCGATCAAATAAATGTTTATATATAATATATATATATACACAGGGTGTCCGGGAAAATGTGGGAAAGCTCCCGGATATGAAAAAAACACGTGAAAAGAATAATACAAGTTCATATAAACTTCTTTCGTCTCGGCCTCCTCTTCGGAGATATGGGCTCCAAACAGCTCCCATGGAATTAGGTTTTTGACACATAATTATTAAACCAACAGGTATATTTCAATTTATTTTCATATGATGTATACCAGGTAAGACCCTTCAAATTACTATTCCAGAAAGTGTTGCGAATTACTCACAGCTACAGGGACGGACTAGCTGTGACACTATTGTGCCCATTTTTTTACGCCTATTGACTAAAAATTAAGTACTCTTCATTCATGTCGATAATCCTAACCGTTTCCGGAAAAACGTCATTTTTTACATATTTACATCATGTATATTTAGCGTATTTCAATAAAAGATACATCTTTGTTCCTATAAATTATAAATGTTCACTTTTAACTGCTTAATATTAATACATGATGGCAATAAAATGACGTTTTTTCGAAAACGGTTAGGATTAGCGACATGAATGAAGAGTACTTAATTTTTAGTCAATAGTTAAGGGTATGTAAAAAACGTTGTCCAAAGTTTTTATCATACAGGGCGTAAAAAAATGGGCACATTAGTGTCACAGCTAGTCCGTCCCTGCAGCTGTGAGTAATTCGCAACACTTTCTGGGATAGTAATTTGAAGGGTCTTACCTGGTAAAGTCGATTTAGCCAGTAAACCTGCAAGATGGCGGCGGATAATCCATGTCAGCGCTCTCCAATCACAAATAAATTAAGGCAAAAAGTTACTAGGATTTCACACCAGAAATTATTAAAATTCAATTCCAAACATAAGTAAAAGCAACTATTATTAAGTCCCTAAATCATATATCTTTCTTGTTTCTTCGTATCGAGTTAAATGCATGATAGAGGGAGACACACACCGGTGCTAACCAACACGAAGCCTTATATGATCACAGGGCAGGCCAGGCATTACTTTTGTAAAGCGCAACGTTTCCGGGGTTTCCAGGAGTAGCAACACGCAATACGTCTTGAACGGAATATAACGTGTTAGACAGAGATATAATTATAAAGTAATATTCGAGTTAATGTTTAAGGTTTTAGTTGACATTGTTCAATTTTGGTGTTTTAATTTGTCGTTTTAATTCGTTTTAATCCATTTTTGTGCCTTGAAACTTTATTTAATTCTAAAAACAGTTCTTTTCAGAGCTATTCCATTGTGCTATTGTGTTGCCGGTAAGTATTTTTAGACATTTATGACCTATTGCTGCTAATATTATTCTTACTAAAAATTAATTAGCTGGAATATGACTTTTGTCATATGACATGTCGGCCATCTTGCAGGTTTACTGGCTGAATCGACTTTATACATCATATGAAAAAAAAAATTGAAATATACCTGTTGGTTTAATAATTATGTGTTAAAAACTTAACCATGGGAGCTCTTTGGGAGCCCATATCTCCGAAGAGGAGGCCGATACGAAAGAAGTTTATATGAACTTGTAGTATTCTTTTCACGTGTTTTTTTTTCATAACCGGGAGATTTCTCATATTTTCCCGGATACCCTGTATATATATATATTTTTAAAAAAGGGTAGAGTAATCTCGTTCGTATAATTTATAATAATGAAAAATAATCTCGGCTAGTGAACTTTAAAGTCTGTATTTTGCATTGAAGAGTATAGTATTTGTAGAATTATACTGTTGATCTTTTGACTGCAATAAACCCTCATTATCCCTTTGACCATAAAATAAATAATTAAATCCCAAATTTTAAAACCTTTTCGAGCAGAGCCGGACCAGGTACAAAAATTCAATTTATACCTATGCCTGATTCATAATATAAATACAAACTGATTTTTTATAATTTTAGTCTTTAGTGGTTTTCCGGCGAGTAATTTTTAGTTAGGCTTATTAGTGGTAGAATGTGGCGTCCTTGGAATTGTGCTTATAGGGGGGCATCTTCAAGTGTCATTTTTAAAAGAAAGCATTTATCTACCGATGCCAAGCTAATAATTAAAAATGTGTATCAATCTTTGTTGAGTAGAAATTTTAATTCGATGGATGCTTTAGCAGAGACGTCTACTTTGACAAAAACTCCTTTATCTTCGGTAAGGGACATAGTACTTAAACCTGTTAATCCTAGAAAAAATCGGAGTGATTCTGGCACATTTAGAAGCATTGACGAAAATGCAAGGATTTATTAGGAAGAAAGGTTTACCAAATGTATGAGGCACAAACTGTACCCACTTTGATTTCCCTCAAAGAGCGGGCTGATTAAAGACGAAACAAATATCTCTTGCTGCCTTTCAAGCCTTAGGAAAATATCGCGTAAAATGGGTTTTAAATACCGAAGCATTAATAAAAGACAAACATTAATGGAATCTCAACGTTTACGGGAATGGAGACTTAAATATTTAACATCTGTTAAACAATTTAGAGAAGAAAATCGTCCAATTATTTACCTTGACGAAACATGGTTCTATACCCATGACATTCCAAGAAAAGGCCGACCCTGATCCCATTTAATCCCCTTTGAAGAGGTTGAGGCGTATACAATAGGGTTTAATCAGGTAGTTTATTTTTGGCAGTAAGAGTCAACGGTATAATTCTGCAAATACTATACTCGGCACACTATATCTCTGTACTAATGAGGGTTTTGGTTTTTATGGGTTGTCATCCACTAATTTGAGTTGGCAGCATCGTTCCAACTGACTGTAACTTCATAGCGATCGACGCGCGCCAATTTTGAAAATACAGGGTTATTGTTTGGGTTTGTTGAAAGTTTAAAAAAACAAAATAGCTACAAAATGCCAACATTTGTCTAGGGAAAAAATTAATTCCCCAACAAGACAGACATATTATATGCCATTATAGGCCTGTGATTGGTTCAAGTATTATACCTGCAAATAGTGTCATTGTAATGGACAATGCTAGTTATCATAGTCGGCAAGCAAAAATCATTTCCAATTCTAATTAATACAAAAGCAGAAATTTAAAATTTTATGATTGAAAATGATTTATATTTTGAAGAAACTTACAAAAAACGAGAACTACTAGAAGTATTAAAAGCTTTTAAAATAAATAAGGAATACGAGTGTGACAAACTTGCAGCAGAAAATGGACATACAGTGTTGCGTCTTCCTCCATACTATTGTATATTCAATCCTATTGAGCTAATATGGCACCAATTAAAATCCAATATTAGGAGAAATGATATTTCTCCTACATTAACTGCATCTGTAGTAGAATTAATTAAAAACTAAGTAAGGAAAATTTCTGCAGACAGCTGGAAAAACTTTGTACAGCATGTACTTAAGGTGGAAAATTCTTACAATTGTATCATTACAAATGTTCAACCCTTAATTATAAGTTAAGGCTTAGATGAAGATAGTGATAGTGATACAGGGTTAAATTTTGAATAAATTATCAATAGTTTTTTAAAATTTAATTAATTTTTATTGTACTTGTTATCCTAATACTTATACTTTTAAATTATATTATTTTCAATTATCATTTATGTTATCATTATTTTACATTTATTATAGGTACCTACCTAAAACTAATAATACCTATCTATTTATTTTAAATCCTAAAAATAAATCATGTGGTGTAGGTACATTTTCAAGCCGACCCTGATCCCATTTAATCCCCTTTGAAGAGGCTGAGGCGTATACCATAGGGTTTAATCAGGTAGTTTATTTTTGGCAGTAAGAGTCAACGGTATAATTTTGCAAATACTATACCTGGAATTATAGCATTTACTCTTTAAAGGTTAAGTAAGAATTCAAGGTAGCGGAAAACTCCGGGTTTTTATTACAGATACAAGAAAAATTAAAATATTTTTTAAAGTTTCGTCATTCCAAGCTCCGTGTCTTCTAGCATCAGTCACTAGTTCAGGTAATTTAAACTCCCAACGTTGAATGGATTTTCTTAGTTCAAGAATACGCGCCCAGCTGTGGATTTTGTGGGTAAACGACCGTCGAGAATAACCTTTAAATAAACAAAACGATTAAAAATTATTATTAACTCCAAGCAAATATATATATTTTATAGTTGATTGAATAACAAATCTAAACAACCCATAGTTTACTTTAAAATGTTTTTTTTATGCATTTACATCCGTCGGAAGACTTATATGGCTACTTTTCAGTTAATTTGGATTATATATAACTTAAAACCTAATAATAACGAAGAAAATATGCAAAATAACGTTTTTACGATTTTTTTTTTTAAATTCCAAAAATTTTCTTTTTAGGTTATTTCTTACATTTTTAAAAATATCTAATTTATCCTTAACTTTAGAGTAAAAGTGAATATAATTGTTTTTATGGACGATTTAAAAATACAACTTTTTTATTTGAAACATTTTTTTTCTAAGTTATATCAGCTCAGAGATATTGGGAAAAACATAAAAACCATATTTAAATAGATATCTCGAAAACTATAAGAGATACTAAAAATTCGTAAGAAGTAAAAGTTTATATCTCATAAAAATACAACTTTATGGTTATATACATTGTTGCCGTATCTCTTATACTTTTTGAGAAAAATGATTTTATGGATATTATGAAAATTTCATGATCATACCTAATATGCATAGAAATTTTTGAAAATTTAAAAAAATGGTAAAACTTTAAAATAGAACTATTTTTTAATTATCATGGATCAAATTTAACTTAAAACCTAATATTAGCAAAAAAATATGCAAAATGACGTTTTTACGAATTTAAAAAAAAATCCTAAAATTTAAAATTTTTACTTAGGTCGTTTTTTACATTTTTAAAAATATCTCATTCGTCTTTAACTTTAGAGTACAAGTGAATATAATTAATGACGTTTTTACGAATTTAAAAAAAAATTTCTAAAATTTAAAATTTTTACTTAGGTCATTTTTTACATTTTTAAAAATATCTCATTCGTCTTTAACTTTAGAGTACAAGTGAATATAATTACCAGACAACCCCCAATATCAACATATTTTTAATGAAATGCATTCATGCCCGTGTCCGTATGCGAACCTGGAACCTTCGGTGTTACATCGGGATCTGACCTTAGCAGACTTTTATCCAAAATAGGAAATTTAAGGTCTTGGAGGCTTAATATTATTTTATAAATTAATTCCATTTAGGACAAATTCAATTTTTGGGACCAATCTCGAGACGGAGAATGCTATATCGCAATCTTAATAAACAAGCGTGATTCATTTATCTTTGAAATGTAGCCAATAAATTCTACGATACAAACATAAAAATGTATACTTTTAAGGGGGCATGCTTAGTCAGAAGGTCGGAGAAAAACGTAATTTTTGGCAGGCATTTTGAAGATCAATTATTGTTGTTGTTGAAATGACGGGGAACCGTTTCAACTTTTCTGGAAAACGGTGTTTTTATAACAAAAAAAAATTATTACCATATATCAAGAACCTTGTCAAACCCCCAAGACAATCCACTAAATAAATAATTTTACGGACAACGCGAAAACCTCTACAGTGTCCGCAAGAAAGTCCGCATCAAATGGGATTTTTTTTTATTATTAGGTATAGGTAAAAATTGAAAAAGCAGTTAGTTTTTGCTTACCTAAAAACCAAAAATGACGTATACTGAAGCAGCTGCACGACTTGCGTTACGTGTCAAATTTGACATTTTTAATAAAATAGGTTCAAAAATGCCATTATTTATCAAAATATCGAAAAACTTTATTTGAGAAAGTTGTTTATTTAGGCATTTTTAGTCTCTATACGAAATTTTGACAGTCTAATACAATTTTTATTTTTTGCCAGGTTTTTGAAAATTTTGATCAACCCTCGTAGATTAACTTTTATACATCGATGTAAAACCATTTGCCTTTACTTCATTGTAATCTTAATGCAATTTTGTGTAAAATTTTTGTTTCCTATTATTTATTTTGGTTCAAAAACTGAAATTGTTATTGATCAGTATGTAATGTTTGATGCAAAGTTTATCTAATTACATCAGTTTTGCCAAAACCGACGTTTCTCATTTCTCTTAAGTTAGTAAACAGATGTACAGAAAGAAAATATTGGAAGCTTTCGTTGAAATTTTACTTAATTAATATTAAATTAAATTAATTATATTAAACTATATTTTTGTTGAATAAAATGTTTCGAGCGATTAATATATATTCTTTTTAATCCAATATTAATTAAGTAAAATTTCAACGAAAGCTTTCCAATATTTTCTTTTTGTACTTCTGTTTACTAACTTAAGAAAAATAGGAAACGTCGGTTTTGGCAAAACTGATGTAATTAGATAAACTTTGCATCTTTGCATACTAATCAATAACAATTTCAGTTTTTGAAGCAAAACAAATAATAGGAAACAAAAATTTTACACAAAATTGCATTAAGATTACAAATGAAGTAAAGGCAAATGGTTTTACATCGATGTATAAAAGTTAATCTACGAGGGTTGATCAAAATTTTCAAGAACCTGGCAAAAAATAAAAATTGTATTAGACAATCAAAATTTCGGACAGAGACTAAAAATGCCTAAATAAACAACTTTTTCGAATAAAGTTTTTCGATATTTTGTTAAATAAGGGCATTTTTAAACCTATTTTATTAAAAATGTCAAATTTGACAGGTAACGCAAGCCGTGCAGCTGCTTCACTATACGTTATTTTTGGTTTTTAGGTAAGCAAAAACTAACTGCCTTTTCAATTTTTACCTATACCTAATAATAAAAAAAAATCCCATTTGATGCGGACTTTCTTGCGGACACTGTATATCAATATCAAATAAGATTTTTTTTAAATAAATGCAAACTACATTTCAAAAAATTATTATTACTCATTACCAATTTTCTCTTATTAAATAGAATGTTTGTAACAAACACTGTTGCGAAAAAATAATTATTGTCTTGTTAATAACTATGACGATTGCCAATCAAAATAGGTTGGAAGAATATTTATTACGCACATTTAAGAGCAAATTATGGCCGAAACTACTTAACTTATTGTACCTACTGTATTGGGATAATACGAAAAACACATAAATTTCCTCCAGTTAGTTACTTTAAAGCATCTTAAAATAATTTTTTTCAAAATGATTTATTTCTCGTTAGGCTTAATTTTTTAAAACGAGCTTTTTGGACGAAACTGCTAAACTTATTGCGCTGTCTTAAGTTTATGCAAAAAAAGCACAAGTGTCATTCATTTAGTTGCTTTAAAGGGAAATAAAATAACTTTTTTTTAATTATTTATTTACTTGCTAGGCTTATTTTTTTTTAAATGAACTAGTGACGCCTTCGCCATTAAGTTTTATCCAAAAATCGGCTAAATATTCCTCTTAGGAGTACCTACAATTACCGTAAAAAAGGTTGAATTTAGAAATTAATAAAAGCAGAAAAAGAAATATGCGCGTTTGTTCTTAATACATGCCAAATTTCAGTGGCGCAGCCAGAATTTTGTATTAGGGGGGGTTTTCAAAAAAAAGAACAGGATTTCAAAATTTTTAAAACTAAAATTAAACCAGGCTCGATAATTTTTGAAACCAAAAAAAATAATAGTAGATGAAACCCATTGGAAAAGGAAGAGAATATAATAAAAATGAAAGGAAAAATAATTTACGGGCGATTCGAGGTCGGGAAGTGGAAGAGGGTGAGTTTTTAAGGGTAGAAAACGATTTATCTCGTTTTCCGGCAAAACTACAAGTCCTATTATGGAAAAACGTTAAATGGCAAAGTTGTAGGTAATAAAAAGATTTACAGCTTTTGTATTTACACTTTTTTCACGTAACCTCAAAATTTATGTGAAAAATTTAAATAACCAAGTTTTTGGTTTTTTATTTTTATCTTTTACAAGAAAAATAAATTTGTTGAAAATTTACCTTTTTATGTCCCAAACACACTGTAATTTTTTTGATTTAAAATATTTATTTTTTCACCTTATTTTGACTTAATATCGAAAAAGCACCCTGATTTTCAATCGAAAATTCTCACGTCAAAATATCTGCTTTTTTAAAAAAGTCGGTGGGCTTTTTGTTCGTTGAAATCTCTGCTTTCTGATGGTGTAAAAAAATATACATTACTATGGTAAATGTTCTCAAAAAATGCAAAGAAACGAAAAAAACTCGAATCCGAATTTTTTTTAAAATTATTATGTACAATTTTGAGCTATTTATTAAAATGTATACTTTAATTACTCGAAAAACGTAAGATTCCATGTTACATTGATAAACAAAAAAATTACAAATCCATAAAATATAAAGATCGCAAAAAATATGCGAAAATAGTTGTTCTAAATATAATTATTAAAGGTAGGATTTAAAGGAGATTTCATCACATTTACCATAGTAATGTATATTTTTTTACACCATCAGAAAGTAGAGATTTCAACGAACAAAAAGCCCACCGACTTTTTTAAAAAAGCAGATATTTTGACGTGAGAATTTTCGATTGAAAATTAGGGTGCTTTTTCGATATTAAGTCAAAATAAGGTGAAAAAATAAATATTTTAAATCAAAAAAATTACAGTGTGTTTGGGACATAAAAGGGTAAGTTTTCACCAAATTTCGTAAAAAAAAAATTTTTTTTGTAAAAGATAAAAATAAAAAACCAAAAACTTGGTTATTTGAATTTTTCACATAAATTTTGAGTTTATGTGAAAAAAGTGTAAATACAAAAGTTCTTTCTTTCTTTTTATTACCTACAACTTTGCCATTTAACGTTTTTTCATAGGACTTGTAGTTTTGCCGGAAATCAAGATAAATCGTTTTCTACCCTTAAAAACTCACCCCCTTCCACTTCCCGACCTCGGATCGCCCGTATTTTTCATTTCATTTTTGTTATATTCTCTTTCTTTTCCAATGGGTTTCATCCTACTATTATTTTTTTTCACTTTTTACCATTTTCAAAGGCTTCAGCGCTGGTCTAAACCGTAAAAAACCATCTTAGTCTGGGCGTCTGGGGGGGGTTTAACCCCTAACCCCCCCCCCCCCTCGCTGCGCCACTGCCAAATTTCAGCCCTTTGCTCAAACCGACTCAAATAAAATAAGACGAGCTGATTTCATGTTTGCAAAAAAAAATCCAGAAATGTTTTTTAAGCTTCTTATTTCATCATACATATTTATAGTCCAATACACGAAAAGCTTAAAAAGGAGTTGTGGAGGCTTTACGTCTCTCACACTTGTTTGCCAAAGCGTGTAAATATTTTTTATTTTCTAAATTTTTTATGTCATTCTTATTTCTTTATAAGCCATGTATTTTTCTAAACAAATTTTAGTTTTAAATCAAACGTGCTAATATTTAATTTTCTTTTACAGCTTTCAAAACCTAATTACAAATTCTTGAAAGTTCTTTACAAATAGATATTTTGCATTTTATGTTAGCAGTTACGTTTATTAAGTTAGGCTATTGTTAAATAACATCTGGATTATTGTACCATCAGTTAAGAATACCCGGGATTGTTTATTAAGGTAGTGGCCATTAACTCGGGTTCAAAATTTTAAGGTTTCGTTACGTACGATTAACAGCCCGGTAATTCCAGCAATTTTAGGCATGGTACAATAAACCCTGTAGTAAATAATATAACCTACGTCACAAAAATTCACCCTTGCCGGACTAGCTAGCCAATGAGAAACTCGCGTTGAGACAGGGGGTAGTACTATCATTTTCGACTAGAGAAGTGGGAAGAATTTTTGTGGCAGTAGAGTTTTTAGTTAGAGTTCAGTTTTTTCATTCGGTCAAGACCTGTCATATCGCGCAAGCTAAATAACAATATTTTTGCTATATTTTGTGAGTAACCCGTGTATGTATTTTTGTTGAAATAAAAGGTTTTCGTGTTTTTTAGTAAGGTGGCGTTCATTATTCCGTCCTCTACCTCCTTATCAAAAATAAACAGTGCATCTGTACACTCACACCTTAAACAATAAAAAAAGGTGTTTGTCCTCGATACAACGCAGCAAACGCCAAAGAGTTTTAGTTAGAAAGTTGCTTTTTTGGAGGAGGATAGACTCGTGAAAGAACACTCGTACTATTATGTGTCAAGCCTTTGCACGAAAGTTAAAAACCCCCTCCAAATGGGGTTGAAAATTTTTTTTTGGAAAAAGTCTTTAACAAATATTTTAGAGCTTTAAATTTTGCAAAAGAAAGGCTATTACTACTTTTTTCTTATCTACAATCGATAAGCCATAAGAGGTTCGCAAACTTCAAAAACAATTTTTCGGCCAGGTCTTTAATATTGGAACTTAAATGTCGATATGCCGGGTCCATCACTGTCGTACTTGGAGTACAGTTGCAGCGTAAATGCGGCATTTTGAAAATATATAATCGGGGTTTTAGATGCTGTATGATGATGCAGTGTTGCCAAGTGAAATTTCGTAGACGCCGATTAACCCTCAAAATTCACATGATTCTATGGCCATAACTATTCGAGAGATCGTAAAAATGATTATAAACTTTTTTATTCAGATTAAAATGCTGTATGTACAACTTTTGTCTGAAACTTTTTTCTAGCGTTTTTAATTAATTTTCCATGCCTCATGCAAGGGTTGAATACAAAATAATAACGAAGTTTCTTTTTAAACAATAAAATGTACCTTGCACCAAAAAATCAGCTTTCTAACTGAAACTAAACTGCTGTTCTTTTATTGGACTATTATGGCTTGTCAAGCGAAAGGTTCCAAAAACACATTTCAAGTAGTATAGATTCCAATTCTATCTACGCAATTTCAATGTGGCACGGCAGTGGAAAATGCATGGCAAGAAAATCAATATAGCCTCTGTGGCGCAATTTGTAGTGCCTAGTTTTGAAAAGCGGAAAAGGCCCTTGGATTCAAATTATGTGAAGGCTACTTCGCCTGTTGTCAGTATTTTAATTACATGAGTTTCTACTAAATAATAATTCGTGATTCGTGATGTTTGTTCTAAAATAGTATCATATACACTGTCGAAAGTAAAGCAACAATACATACAGGGAACGACAATTTGGCTGACCTTAACCTAGTTAGAAGAGTTAAAAAAATTGCAATGAGAACAATAAATGGGTACTGTTTCTCCATCACATTGCATCTCATCCTTCTCACTGTCAAGCCTTCCGCTTCGATTAATACTATTATCCATCTTTCTTCGATTTATGATAACCTGCATTGCCTTACATATCCGTACTACTTCCACCTTACTGTTGGCAATAATTGCCAATGGTGTATATTCCGATTCAATTATTTCAAAGCGCATTGCTGTAGAAACTTCATTATAGCTGCATTCTACTAGTTACTTTCCTTTGAACTTAAATAACTTCCAAAGTTTCTGTGTTTTATGCTGCACTAACCTTTAAAAACTACAACAGCTCATGTCTTGTATTTGAAAGCAATATTGCTTGTTTTAGATTTGGTCCTAAATCGAAAATATAAACTTCTAAACCGCAATAAAACAATAATTGCACAAAAAATATCTTTTTCGGCAACCGTCCGGGAAGTACCCACTTCCCGGACGCTTTTCCTTTGAGAAAGTAGCATTTCTCCGGCCTAGTCCGGGAAGTACGTACTTCCCGGACTAGGCCGGGAAGAATCACATGAATATTAGCAATTGCTCGAATTTTAATATAAATATTAATATAAATAAGAATTAGAATGTTTCTGTTAGTACCTATCTTCGGTTCGAATTTCAATATTTTATACAAATAAGAATTAAAATGTTCGAAATTTTGTTCTACAAAGAAATATAATAAAGAAATCTGTCTCATTGATTTGTTATTCTACACGGTTGCCGAAAAAATCGTGTACGCAACACGTCCGAAAGCAGTTTTTTTGGACTTGCAGACTTCCAGGACTCGCCTACGGCTCGTCCTAGAATTTTGTTGTACGAAGGATGCTCAACAAGGAAACAAAAGATTTTTTAATCATTTTATGTTTTTTTTAATCTCCCCTAACCTTAACACACTAAAAAATATTTTTTTTTTTGGCTCAGTGGTAGATAATTTGCGTTTAAGATATGTGCTTAAGATTAGTAGTTTTTTAATAGCGCTGACTAGACTTGCTTTAATTAATATCTAGCACAGAACTGCCAAACAGTTGGACGTGCGGGAACTAATAAATAACTTTGCAAAAACAAAACAGAAACGGCGCGTGTTGAATAGCCTTATTAATAATTTTTTTCAGCTATTCCTCTAAACTCTAGAATATGATGTTTCCTTTAAAGCAAACTAAACTCATGGTATACTGGCAACATTTCCAATGGAAATTATTTTAAAGAAATACCCATCGTTTCTTTGTAGCTTTCGCTTATTGTTTTATTGATTTTTGGTAAGCGCAATTATCAACAAGAAAGTTTTATTTGTTTCAATATAATTTATGGTTTACATCTGTGTTTGTTATGTTTAATTATTAAGATAATAATTTAATTGCGATTTGTAACGTAACTATTCTTTTGTAAGCGTTTAAAAGTATATTTTGAGATTACTCAGGAATAGTTCATTAAGAATAACAATCAATGAAATAATTTAACGTGCTTTTATTAGCGACTTGTTTTCCTTGGCTGAAGACGGCCCTGATTTGCAAGAAAATGCAACTCGTGAAATATAAAAAAGAATAAGAAAAAATATTGTCTTAAACATTGAAGGGAGTTTAAGCAGCAGTTCTTTGTGCTGTGCTGAAAAACTGTTCAAAAACCTTGCAGAAGTACCGCATATAATATACATACAGGTCCATCACTACCTGATGTCCGCACCACTTCTGATTACTAAATGTTTACTGATGATAGGTGATTATTATTGATGTTCGAGTAGATTTCGCCTATAATGTTTCTTACAAGTTTTCTAGGGACCTCCGTAATATTTTCTCAAATTGTCTGCAGTCAATTTATGTCTGTTTTATTTGACCTGTTGTCCATGTTCTCCATCAATTATTATTTATACTTAGCTTGGCAAAAGCAGTTTAATATGGGGTCATGTCACCATCTTTAACTACCAATAACAATAATTAATAAAGGTATGCGTGGATCAATCGCATAAGTTGTACCCCGCCAGTTGAAGTTTTGATTCCGAAAAACAAGCTTCTCCTACGGGGGGAGTTTTTCTTATCATTGCGTATTGGGGGACACTACCCGATCAACATTACTACTGTCACTACTAAAGTACCACCAAACATTACAATAGTGTTATTGTTTCATTAGTATTGGTAGTAATATCTACTGCTACGTGTAATATTAATGGTATAACGGACCCTTATTGTAACTTTATGTAGTTTTTTATGTTCCTGAGCTTTAAGAGGGAGATAAATTTAAAAGCTTTTTAACGACTCAAAAATCAGATTGGTGTAGTGTTTTGTAGTGACTTTTGTGGTCGACTAAGATTAGACTGAAATGAAGGAAGTCTATGTGTAGCCAGAGCAACAAACAACTTAGGGCAATGACATGTATGTATATAACAATATTTTAAATAATTGCACTGATTTAGATTTAGAACAATATGTTTTCATATAATTTATTGGACAGTATAAGGTCGTCTTAGGAGCCTGCGGAGACGGGGCTGTAAAATGCGTAAACTGGTCAATTTTACCTATGATTGTATAGGCGTATATATATTTCTTTATATACCGGACTTTACATATTATGTACAGTATAGTACAGATGGAGTCTCCCTGAAAAATATTATTGCATTTTTTTAATGGTATAATCTTGTATGTAATTTATATTTAGTTTGATATGCCATATCGAGGATTTCCTGCCAAAAGGTCGTATCAACCAAAACATGGTTTTAGAGGATTCAATAATAAATGTTAGTAAGCATATGTTTTGAATACCTACTACTATTTACTTGACGAATTTGGTGAAAACAAACCGTAAAAATCAAAATTTGGTGATACAACCTTCTGGTTCGATGAACCGAAAACGTTTGGACAAAATCTTCTCTCTCATTGCTTGTAAACTCATCTCGTCCTCGTCATCTGTATTGTCATGGGTACTTGTATTTTGAACGACTGGAAGATTTCTATAAAAATCGTGGTATTCTGCTATAATAATATTGTCGGATAATGCCATTAAATCTTCATATTTTTTTTTAAATATCGAGATTATTTGTATGAAGGCTTTTGGTGGTTGCAAAATAATTAAGGAACATCTCCCTTTTCTTAAATTGGTATTCCAGTATTTGCCTTGACTTGAAAAACAGTGAATTCGGAAAATCTTTGCGAAAGAGTAAACATCTAACACCTTTCCAATTTAAAATGGTTGAATCAGTAGCCTTGTGAACAGTGGCGGCTCGTGACTAGTGAGTCAGGGGGGCGCTGGCTTTAAATAAAAAAAATTAAAATGTCTATTATTTTCGAAAGTACGTGTCTGTTTTTTCTAACTTTCTCGTTGTGAATTTTAATTTCATTACCATAAGCACTACTTAAACACACAAGTTAAAATGTTAGTTTGTCCTAACATCTCAAAACTTACTACATTATAACGATGTTTTGCACTATTTTCATGTTTTTTTATTTTCTCTGAAAGATGTTTTAAGTCCTGCACCCCATTTTTAGTCCAATTATCGTCCTCGCCAAAAAGAAGACACACAAAACAAAAAAAAAGAATTTTTGTTCTCACAACCACATATCCAGAATATTTTATTATATATTTCTTTGTCAAACCTACGCGTAAACTGTGCCTTACTTTTACATTTTGATTGCACTTGTACAATGTTCAATATTCGTAGTGCCGCCCTGCATTTTTTTAATCAAGTTTTTCACTTAAGCTCAGAGAACTATACACAACCTTCTGTAAATCACTGACCTTCATAAGACGAAATTTTCCAACTTTATAACAACCAATAAATAACTCAAAACAAATAAACAAAACGTCAGCGAGTCAGCGGCATCGACAGGTCGCATCGCGATTCGCGAACAGTGGGCGCGGAAAATTGGAGCTCTCCGTGGCCGCTCGTTGTGCGATGTGTAGGTGACGTCAGGCCTCCGTCGTCATGACAACCCATCGAGAAGGCGCGTTGAATCGGGACGGATAATCGGTCGCCCGCCGCCGCCCGCGCTTAGTACAACCTTGAGAGCGCGCAACTCGCTTGTCTATGAGTATAGCCTGCCCGTTAGAATAGGGCTACGTTTGGTTTGAATTATTTTAATTGATTGCTTACATACATTGCGTTATTGGTTTTTTAAGTAAAGTATTTTTGGATTCTGTTTGAAATAATTGCAGGGAGGGCGGCGCCCCAGAGCCGTTCATTAACCAGCCGCCACTGCTTGTGAACATTAGGCATTTGCATAGTTTTAGAGCTTTTGAAATCCAGAAAGTCATTGTATGTCAAGCGATTTATTTTATACGGCAATCCCCGTTTCTTGGCTATTGGCTATTGGCCATTGGCCATCGTATGGTCATATTACGGATTACCTTACAAATAATATACGTATGTCGTTTTAACAGGACGTATGTACATACAACTTTCTGGCAATTTTAACTTGGCGATACAGCGGCGCACCCAGGATTTTATGTTAGGGGGGGGGGCCGCCAACCAGTGCTGGAAGCAAATTTTGTAGCTTTTTTAAGGTACTCTTGCAGGGAAGATCGCAATAGCCTAGTCATGGGAGTCGTTAAACGGTTTCTTAGGGGGGGGGGGGGCGTTGGCGGCTTGTGACTTGTTAACTTGGGGGTGTACTAAAAGCCTGCTGTAGGCGAAATGCGCCGCAGGCGAAATTTAAATAAATTAAATATTTTAAAAATTTATGATTACCTTCTTATTCTATTGAAAATGAAATAAGATAAAAAATAGAAAGGCTAATTTATTTTTCATTAGTGGGTACATTGTTTAAAAGTAAAGTTCATTCATCTGTTTTTATTTGCAGCAAACTTATCAATAACAATAAAGTCCCTAGATTTACACTTTGTGGTCTGTCACAAGTTAATTTCGAGTTTAGGTCTTCCCTCAATTTTAATTTCAATTTTTTGCTCAATACTTAATGAGCTAAAATTGTTTCTCAAACATTCATAGTCGTTTTGGCATTAAAACTGTTTATTTTTATTAAAATAAGTCTTTACTACCCCAAAATAATAACAAAAATATAAAGGAAAACTCGAAATAATAAAGTCATAAATTTAATCAAACCATATTAAACCTCAATAAGTCAACTTTTGTCAATAAGTCAACTTCCAGGGGGAGTGGGGGGGGGGGGGGGGGGCAAATGCCCCACCTGGCCCCCCTCAAACGAGGCCCGTGAGGTAAATCTAAGAAAATTGACTTTTTAAAATACTTATCCACTTTCATAATTTTTATTTCATTGGGGGTTTTGGGGGGGGCCAAGGCCCCCTTGCCCCCCCCCCCCCCCCGGGTGCGCCACTGTGGCGATAACTGTTGATATACGTCTAAAGAAATAAGCAAGTAGCTATGTAACCATTAGTCTGACGAATACGACCTTTTGGCATGACAAATATATGACTATAAGCATCACATTTAGGTTACAAGCCCAAAATCGCAATTTTGTGGATACGCCCTTCTGGCAGGAAATCCTCGATATGATTTAAGCATTCCTGAATTCAGTCATGGATAAGAAGTAAAGCATTGGCTGACTACTATTTTTGGTTAGTTATCTTCCCGAAATATATTTTTTTTATATATTTATACGTGTTTTCTTTTTTAGGGCCGAATGATAGGGTTGAAAGGTGCTGCCACTACCAAAGGCCGCCGACCCCCAGCGGGCCGCCTCTGATGGCCGTTGCGGCTCCGGATCGGCCGCGGGGGTCCCCCTCGACCCTCCTTTTACTACTGTCTTTTTGGTTCCTTTCTTGGGTGGGCCCCTTGGACGCTGGTGAACTTATTTCTGCTTTTCCTGAATCTGGCAGTAAGTAGTGTATTTTTCTCTTTTGTGGAATGACCGATCTGAATGCATTCATTATTCGTATAAAAGTTTATAAGATCGAAGTCGCAGTACCAATTTAATTGATACGAATTTATTTTATTTTTCAACGGCCCTGGATATTTTAATGCTGCTATAAGGACTTTGCTAAACTTTGCGTTTCTGGAGTACAAGGAATAAAATGCCTGTATTAGTGTATAAGTTTACTCGTTGACGTTAATATTTTTGTGCCGCCTTGAAGGACATACGTAAATCCGTATGAAAGGGATTATTAGCTAGGCAAAACGCATTTTTAAAGTTATTAGGGTCAAGTCCAAGCAGAAAACAATAGGACACTGATTCTTGCAAAAGTCACATTTGAAGACGTATGTATCTAATGGTACACGATAGTTTCTAATAAAATTGCTAGAGGGCGCAATTTGTATTAAAATTATTGTTTTGGCAATAACTCTGAAACGAACAAAGATATCGAACTGCGGTTTTCACATCTTTTCTTGCAAATTTTATCTACTTTTCGATTATGATGTCATAGTTATACCGTATGATTTGAATTTTCGGGATATAATCGAAAAAACTGTTATTATTACAAATTGCGCCCTCTAGCAATTTTATTAAACACTATCGTGTACTGTTGGATACGGCAATTGAAGATGCTTATTTTCTCCTTCCAAACAAGCTTAAATTTAGTAAAATCGGATAAGTCGTTTAGAAGTTACAGCGATTTTAATGTTTACACTTTCAATAGCTTCTCCCACTCTTATCAAAGTCGGTACGCGAATGAGCCTTAAACCAAAATGATGCAAAATTGTCTAAGCTTTCCAATGATGTAATCAGAGTTATACCTTAATATGGGAATTTTCGGAGAAATTTAGAATTTAAGAAAACAATTTTTAATTGTGCCCCCTTGCGGCGAAATGAGGAACTTAAAAGTAATTTCCAGCAATTTCTCTTGACCACTTTACACATAAAAAAATCTCTTCGAAAGTTGTACGATTAATGGTTTCCGAGATAAAGCCGACGTCCTCGCTTATTTGACCACCCGGTACATTCTCCAACAGCATTGTTGTTTCAACATGTAAACCTTTAAAAGACGGAGATGCGTTTTATTTCTTTATTATTTATTACACAGACAGTTTCACGCCACAGCAACAAAAAAAAAATTAATAATTAGTGTTGGGATCACTCGAGTGAAAAATAACCTATCACTCGGTTTTTTCAATCACTTGAATTATTCGGTTTATCATCGGTAATAATTCGACTGACGAAAATTCGGTTTTTATTTTCCAACGACCCGCATGCCATTCATACCAATCACTTATTGCGGCTAGACAAACTAGTTTACGGAATGAATCGGTTTTTTACTAGTTCACGGAACCGGCGACCTTTTTTTTTTAGAAGTCAGCAGTGTTTTCTAGCATGCGAGTGAAGAACCGGTTTTCATCCGGTTTTTAAAATCACTTGAAATCTCGGTAGTCGGTTATTAAAATAACTCGGTTTTTCCCATCACTATTAATAATCCTTTTGTTTCAGTTTGCAAAAGTGTAGATGTTCGAAACAAACTAGACTCCTTTAAACAACTGGAGGGGTGTCAAGTAATTGAGGGTTCACTTCAAATACTTCTCTTTGATCATGGAAACGAGACTGAACTAGCCAGAATTTCCTTTCCGGAATTGGTAGAAATTACCGGTTATTTGTTATTATTTAGAGTAAATGGCCTTCGAAGTATTGGACAGCTATTTCCAAACCTTGCTGTCATCCGCGGCCAAGACTTGTTTCCCGGGTTTAAGGCATTGATCGTTTTTGAAATGTCTTCCCTACAAGAAATTGGTTTGCATTCGCTTACGAATATAATGAGCGGTATTGTCTACATCGATAAAAATCCGTCTCTCTGTTTTGTTCACACCATCGACTGGAACAAAATAGTCCATGATAAAACAACTCCTTCGTATCTTAAAAGCCTGAAACCAGAAAATGAGTGCCCAGTGTGCCCGGGCTCAGTTAATGGGAAACCATGTCCGCGGAACGAAAAAGACGATAATAAGTTTCTGTGTTGGAACGGAGATCATTGCCAAAAAATCTGTAGCGGATGCGAGAACAGAACTTGCAATGATGCTGGCCAATGTTGTGATAAACACTGTGTCGGCGGATGTGGAAATGACACAGCGAAATGCGTACTGTGTCGAGATTATGCGCTAAGTAGTAAGGCGGGCGAACTGATAAAGTGCGTTGAAAAGTGCCCAGTGCAATTTTACTCGTTCCTAGGCAGGCGATGCGTCTCAAGATCGGAGTGCATTAACATGACACGGCCTGCAGAATTACCCGACAATGACAACAGCAACACTATCGACGTGCCACACCCTTACAAAATATTCAATGGTTCGTGTATTTTGGAATGCCCCGCAGATTACTCAAATAACTACACGGATCACAGCTGCCGAAAATGTGATAATACATGCAAAAAAGAGTGTCCGGGAGCAAGAATTGATAGTATCAATCTAGCTCAACATTTGAAGGGTTGTACTCATATTACTAGTTCTCTTGAAATTCAGATTCGAGGTGGCAATAAGGTCGTTAAGGAACTTGAAGAAAATCTGGGTATGATAGAAGAAATTGATGGATATTTAAAGGTAGTACGGTCGTTATCTCTGGTTAGTCTGAATTTTTTCCAAAAACTCAAACGAATTCGAGGGAAATACCTTGAAAGCCAACGTTATAGCCTGGTAGTTCTAGACAACCAAAATTTGCAAGATCTTTTTGATTGGAGCACTCACAAGGATTTTAAAATTGACAATGGAAGTTTGTTCTTTCACTTTAATCCTAAACTGTGTATAAATAAAATAGAAAAGCTGAGAAAAGTTGCCAATTTAACCGCATTTACTGAAATGGAAGTTGCTTCTAATTCAAACGGCGATAAAGTAGCATGTACAGTGACTGAATTGAAAGTAAATATTATTAGTATCAACAGCAGAGGAGTCATTCTGGCATGGCATCCCTTTGAAATAGACGACCCCAGAAAACTTCTAAGTTATATCGTATATCACATAGAGGCTCCCAACAAAAACGTCAATTTTTATGACGGCAGAGACGCGTGTGGCCAGGACAATTGGCACGTGGACGACGTGGCTAATAATTTAGAAAACGATCCTGTACAACATGTCCTAACTAACTTAAAGCCGTTTACACAATACGCGTTCTACGTTAAAACGTACACTATTGCAACTGAAAAGAATGGGGCACAAAGTACAATTAAATACTTCAAAACAAAACCTGCCCAACCATCGCTGCCTCGGCAACTTTATGTTACCAGTAACTCTAGCGATTCTTTGACGTTGAAATGGATGCCTCCATCAGAACCCAGTGGAATTATATCGCACTATATGGTGTCCGGTGTGAAGCACGCCTCTATTACAGAAAATAATAGAGATTATTGCAAAGACACGGTATCTCAAAGTGTACCCAGAAACAAGCCTCAGCAAATACCTGCGACTCAGAAGCCTAGTAAAGATACATGTGGAAACGGCAAAAGTAAACCTGATGTTCTTTTGTATGATGAACAAGAAGAAATCAGCAGAATAAACTTTGAAAATGAACTTCATAACAAGGTTTACGTAAAACGAAAAGATGTGGTGCAAACCCGAAATAGACGGACATCTGATGTCTTAATAGATAAGAACACCATCAACGGATCATTCCATGCCAAAAGTTACCTGCCTGAAACTTTTCCTATGTCTGAAAACAAACTTGTTAACGAGTCGATAATAGAAAATAAAACAGAGCCTGGGAGTAATAATAAAATTTGGGAGTCCTTTAGTTTTCCTGTGTATGGAGCGGAGACTTTCCATATTCAAAATTTACATCACTACACTACATATGACATTAGCGTCAGAGCTTGCAGACAAATTGTTACGGATGACTTTGAACCACCTTGTAGTGAAATGCAAACCGAACTTGGAGTCACGTCAAAGAAAGGTTGGTATTTTTTATGTAGTCAGTTCTTTCCTCTGAACAACGCATTGTCATATTATTTTAAAATCTAATTTAAATTCAAAAATCCAAACAACCTTACAAATATTATTTCGTTAAAAACAAACATCGTGGTATATCTATGGACAGTGGAGAACAAACAAATGTAACCTTTATAATAAACCACACAGGAATAATGTCAATATATTAGCAAAACATTTTATTAGGTAGGTACCTGTTACTGAAGTCACCTTCTACACAAACAAAAAAATATTTTGTCCGAAAGTTAAATAATGTCTTATATTATAATTATAATATCTATATCTCGTCCCTGCGTCATTTGAAACCGAAAGATTTATGTCGGATATAGAAATAGTTAGGAGAACCGATAAAAGTGAATTTAAAGTCAGTTATACTTCCAGAGTAGAATTTAATGATTAATTTTCTTTTAGTGGGCGCTGATAATATAACTAGTGTAACAGTATTAAACATAACCTCTGACAGTGTAACGGTCAGATGGAAGCAACCCAACGATCCCAATGGAATGATTGTATCAGTAACAATATTGTATAAACGGGAAGGTAGTAAAAATGTAAGAAAATTGGTAGTTTTTGCCTGTTGTTTGAAAACTAAAATTCCTTAACTTTATTAAATAATAAAGAACCTTGGTAAAACCCAGTAAAGTAGTTTTTTAATTTTTTAGTCTCAATACATTGGCGAATGTATTTCCTTCAAAGACTTTAAGAATTTCAGTACGGACAACCTAACAATGATGTATACAATTTCCAAACTCTTCTCTGGCAACCACAGCCTTTGTATTAAGGCCGCATCATTCGCTGGATTTAGTGACATTTCCGAATGTGTAAACTTCGTGATACCCGAGAAAACATCTAATGCTGTGCTTATTACAGTGTTGGTGTTACTTGTAGTATTTGTGGTAAGTATTTTTAACTCCTTAGTTCTAATACTCATACACGAAATATGCCATGTCCAATTTTCTATTTATATGAAATTATCAAATAATTTTGATGTATCTACTCTACACCACATGCATATTCGAGTTTCAAGCTGCCCCACTTCTCGCAATAGTAAAGAGAGATTTTTACTTTAAAAATCTTTCTTGGAGTAGGGGTTACTCGGGCAAAGACCTAAACATATTTAAAAACCATCCGCTTACATTTACGTACATAATACTAATATATTTTTTTTTTAGTTCATTATGGGTGGTGTCTGGTGGTTCTACAAGAAGACCATGAAAGAAAGAGATATAAGACTGTTATCCACAGTAAACCCAGAGTATGTTGCAAGTGTTTATGTTGCAGATGAATGGGAGGTTCCCCGAAAAAAGATAGAATTCATAAAAGAGTTGGGACAAGGTAGTTTTGGCATGGTATGGGAAGGACTAGCCTATGATATCAAAGGGAAAACGTCGGTGCGTTGTGCAGTTAAGACTGTAAATGAACATGCTACAAATAGGTAAAATATTTATGTTTTCACTTTCGATTCGTGGTTTCATTTTCAGCAAAAGTGTAAGGACCTTAAATTGGTCGGAGATAGTTCTTTGTCACATACTATTTTGACTAAAAAAAATATTTATACAGTCATATTTTGCTAATACCAGTGATTTATGTTATGACACAGACCCACAGATTATTAATTTTATTCGTAATTTTACCTTAAAACAAATAATACCCATACAGACATACATACATGTAGGTACTTTTCAAATAAAAAAAAATGCCACTACTAAAAGTAATGTCACTGTTTAAGTGTTTGTAGACAACCCCTGAGCTATTTGGAATTTTTATTTTTGTCTCAAGGAAGGATATATTCATATTCACTACGCCCACCTATACAAACATCACATAAATTTTACACGCTGCGCTGTTTACAAAAACAGTTGAAGATTATTCCTGTCAGTTTAAAACAAAAACACGACAAATCAAGTTTAAACGGCATGTAAAAAAACGTTACTGTAATGTTGGAAATATCAAAGGACAATTTTATTTTTTGGTTAAGTGCCTCATTATTTGTTATCGCATAACTGAGCCCAAGTTAGTTAAACAATAAAAGTAGAATTAAACATATTTCTTGCATAAGAGTTTATGATTATTTAAAATGCACTTAAAAATCTTTTATTGCAAAATTCAGGGGGGTTCATAAAAAGTTTTATTTTCATAACTATAACTTTTAAATACCCTACAGTAAAATCTTGATTTTCAATAATATTTAATTAACTAAAATTTTTCTAGATTATTAAAGGTTAACACATATTTTTAGGGAGAGAATAGACTTTTTAAACGAAGCGTCTGTCATGAAAGCATTTGACACAACCCACGTAGTGAGGCTATTAGGCGTAGTATCCCAGGGGCAACCAACTTTGGTCATAATGGAGCTGATGGCCCAAGGAGACCTAAAAACGTATTTGCGGTCGCACAGACCAGAAAACAACGATGGAAAATCATCACCAACGCTCAAACAAATTCTACAAATGGCCATAGAAATTGCCGATGGCATGGCCTACTTAGAGGCTAAAAAGTTCGTCCACAGGGACCTTGCAGCACGAAATTGCATGGTTGCCGAAAACTTAACTGTCAAAATCGGAGATTTCGGAATGACTCGCGATATCTACGAGACTGACTATTACCGCAAAGGTTCCAAAGGGCTGCTACCAGTACGCTGGATGGCTCCTGAGAGCCTTAAAGATGGCGTATTCTCTAGCAGTAGTGACGTTTGGAGTTACGGAGTAGTTCTCTGGGAAATGGCCACTCTGGCATCCCAGCCTTACCAAGGTCTCGCGAACGACCAAGTGCTCAGGTACGTGATCGAAGGAGGAGTAATGGAGCGTCCCGAGAATTGTCCGGACAAACTGTATGAACTAATGAGACATTGTTGGGACTCCAAACCAGGGCGGAGGCCCACGTTTATGACGCTATGTCAACTGCTCTTAGGAGATGCCAACGAGCTGTTCTTTAAAGTGTCGTTCTACCACGGTCCGGCAGGGAACGAGGTGCGGGCTGCGAGAGCGGCAGCATTGGCGACTACTGAGAATGGTGAAGGGGAAACCGATGGAGATGATGCGGACGCGTCTACGCCGTTAAATGCTCTTCCTCCTGACATGCGCATTGTTAGTGGGTACGCGATGTCATCTTCGGAAAAATCGGACAGCATTCATAGCGTTCACATCGATCCTAATCCTAGGTTCTATAGCATGTCCGAGGATCAGACGACAGCCAATGGCTACGTACGAGGAGCGGGCCGCACCAAAAACGGAACGGCCCAGTCGCAATGTTAAAAGTCTGAAAAAATGCTTCTGTGTGCAGATTACAAGTGAAAAAGTTATTGCTACATTTCAAAAGAAACAGTTAATAGTAACGATAGAGCAAATATTTCTAAAGCGGTAAAATTGAAATTTTTGTCCAATAGGTACCATTGCATATTGCAAACGAATGGAATTTATTTTTGATGTCAGAAGTCTGCATGGGTAAGGAAGTCGCGCATAGCTAGATATACACACTACCGCAAGCCTTAGAATTACGTAACCATAAACAGAAAATACAGGGTATTTCATCTTTAAGATCCCTAGTTCTTGATTTTTATTGAATCATATTTAAATACACACCTCGTTAAATTTAAGAGCATTGAATTTTGGTTTCTGAATATACATTTTTTATTTATCCATAAATTTGCAAATGTAGTATCAACATTTATTTTCTTTTAATACACGATAGTTTCATTAAGCGAGAGGGGTTTTAGCTAAAAGGATATTGCTGCCGACTTTTTTTTTCGGTTTTTGAGATATATACACATGCCTTATTTATACTCACAGCCATTGAATTAATAATAATAGTGTAATTTTTATAACCAATTCCTTTGTGTTTGTCTAACTATAAAGTCAGCTGTAAAATAATATGTAATTATCAAACTGATGTAACTTAAAGTTTATACTACATTTTGAATGGTTCTATCAAGCAAGTTGGTTGTTGATAATATTACATTGTAAGGTTGTAATTTTTGCTTCTTTTCCTTAGTTACCTGCACATAGATACATTTTTATATAATTGGGGCCTTTTACAATAAACTTGAAAATTATTATATTATGGTAGATGCGTTTGCCATGAACAACTTATTTGTATATATTGTCGCTTTAATAGATTTATTTTAAGATTTTTTACCGAATAATTATAAAATAGTAGGTATAGTTTCCCGTTCCTTTTTTTGTCTATTGTAGAAAGGCCTTAATATAAAGCGCTGGCCCGAGCTGTTGAAAAGTTAAGTCATATCTAGATAAATTTGGTACAGATCGCGATTTCTATTTTTTTACAGACTCCCACCGGAAATAACTTGTGTGAATTTTCTTTGATACTGAATGTTGAACGTAGGAAATTATATTGAATATTAGAAGTTTGATCAATCAGTTTATTATACATATTATTATGTATAATTAAGAAAAGATCTATCACATCATATTTTTCAAAAAAACAACTTTTTTTTTAGAAAAAATTAAAGTAAAAAATAATGTTTCCAAATTGCGTATTCGTATTATTAGTTAGGGAACTTTTCATTGTATTGATTTCATATGTCCCGTCTAGATATGATTATTTCGACTTCGAGTCATTTTTTAGTAAGAGTTTTGTAGTCCGTTTTAATTTGTATATAGAATTTGTAATCCTGCCCCAGTGCATAAATGAATTATAAATTTTTTTTTAAATTTTTACAAATATGCTACAATATCTCGTGGGAGCAAATAATAGACACATTTTTTGGTAGCCTTATCGATTTTAAACGCAAAACCACAACCAACAATGTTTGAAGCTTTAGCAATCCAGTGATACCGAATTTATACTAGGGCTAGGAATTTTTAAAATATAAGTATTCGAATAGTCGTTTGGTATGTTATTCGAATAGTCCAATAATTCGAATAGTCGAATATAGTCGAATAGTCAAATATTCGAATTTCGAATAGTCGAATATTTGAATAGTCGAATATTTAGATAGTCGAATATTCGTAAATTAAAATTAAAATTAACAGTTTCACAGAAAACACGAATAGTCGAACATATAAATATCCGAACAAAGTCAAATAGTTAATATTCGAATGGTCGAATATTCAAATAGTCGAATAGATACTTGAATAGTCGAATAGTCAAATATTCGAATTTCGAATAGTCGAATTTTTGAATAGTCGAATTTTTTAACTAACAAAAAATTTGAATTTAGAATAGTCGAATATTCGAATTATTCGAGTACAATTCTGAGCCCTAGTTTATTTAAGCATTTCTATGATATTTTGTGACATTCAAACGCCTGCAGGTATTTTGAAATATGCTAATCAATAGTCGGTAAAAGCATAAAATATGTATTCACTTTAATTTTTTTTGTATTTTATTACCAAACTAGGACCTGGACAGAATTCGGCAAAACCAGCTTTTTCTTTAAATGTTCACATTTAAAATACGGTAAATAACATAAATTAAGTAAATGTTGAATAAATCGTAAATTTATACTGTATTAGATGCACTGGGTATTATTTTAAGCGAGATTAAGGAACTCCTTTAAAGTGTTCAGATGGTTTCCAAGGAAGCCTTTATTAACCGCGAAACGATTTTTTTATACACTCAGGAAAATACTCGAAATCTCATTCAAAAAAGTTTTGTACTGTACAGGGTGTCCAGACTGAGAGCTGCTCAATTAAAACTGTTATAACTTCGAAAATAGAAACCCTTGAAAATTTTACTTTATACACTATTGGACAAAAGTAGAGCCACTATTGGACAAAATTAGAGCAACAAAGTGCTGTTATTTCTTTGAATTTGAAAATTTAATTATATGATTGTGATCCCCAGCTAATTTTAATGAAATCCGATCCCCACAATATCAGTAATATTTCACAATATTTTGGTACACTTTAAACAAAATAAAGGTAGAGAAATACTTATAATTATAAAAATCGACGAAATGAAGTGCGACATAAGTGAAGCAACAAATTGTGTCAACAGTATTTTATTTTAGATATTACGATGAAAGAACATTAAACACATTTAATAATTACCACAGCCAGAAAGAAGTATTATATTAATAGTTAATAGAATATCCATTATTATTTATTATTTGCCGACAACGTCGCGGCATTGAATCAATCAATTTTTGAAAAGTATTTTCGGGAAGATTTGTCCAATCTTCATTGATTTTATTTACCAATGATTGTTTATTTGGAAATAATTGTGTACGTATTCCACGTTCTATTTCCTCCCATATATTTTCAATGGGGTTAAGGTCTGGGGATTGTGCCGGCCGCTGCAAAACCCGAACGTTATTTTCTTGAAACCACTCTTGAATAATTCCTGAAGAGTGTGTTGGATCGTTATCCTGTTGGAAAATAAAACGCAACAGCATTTGCCACTCTGCATTATATCTCTATAGACAAATCGATCCATGGTGTCATTAATAAAGCTTAAAGGACCCACCCCATTCCATGAGAAACAACCCCATAGAAAAACACTGCCTTTACCATGTTTAACTGTGGGTGTAACGTATTTGGGATTAAACCTTGTGTTAATTGGCCGTCTTATACGCTTCATTCCATCAAAATTGAAAATCTTATAAGGCATTTCATCGCTAAATAGAACTTTTTTCCACTCGTCTTTTGTCCAATTTAAATTTCGACGTGCAAATTCAAGCCTAGCCACTCTATTTCTTGCCGAAAGAAGCGGCTTTTTAGCCGGGCGTCTACTAAATAGCTTTGCGTCTTTCTTTGCACTGTCCGTGGACTAACCATAATTCCGGGAATTTCAGCAATAATTCTAGGTGCAGACAACCAAGGATCGTTTTGGGAAATTCTTTTAATACGTCTGTCTGTCCAAATTGTTGTTTTTCTCGGTCTTCCCGATTTTGGTAGATTCTCAAAATGTCCCCTTTCATGGTAACTTGAAATTATTTTGGATACGCTGTATCTGGGTAAAACAAACCGTCTTGAAATTGTGGCTTGTATTGTACCTTCCAAGTGCGCATTCACTACTCTCTGCTTTAATTCTTTCGCAATTGGAATACCTCTTGGCATGATTAATCCAGCACAGAAACATTAGTTAAACATAAAATAAACTCGGAAAATTTTTTGAACCTTTTACTTTCACTAAAACCTTTGTTTTTTAGGAAAATATTAAAATGTTGCTTTACTTTTGACGCATTACAATACTGTATTTGAAAGTTTATGTCAATATCGGTTCATTTGTTTTGATTGTTGGAAAAAGCTGTTGCCGTCGATAACAGCAGCCTACTTTGATATTTAAGACACAATGTATTTAAATACGATATCATACATTTACTATTATTAAATCGAGATTTCTTTCGTTTTTCGAAAGTGTTGCTTTACTTTTGTCCGATAGTGTATGTCATGTATTATATTCTTTTTAACAGCAATTTTTAAACCTGGAAATGGCTTTTCTGAACCATTTTATCTGTAGTTCCCATCTGGGACACCCTGTATGTGCTTCCTTGCTGCATGACATAATTTTAAATTAGTTTTAAGCAAAAATTACCAAAGATAGAAGTATTGATACGCCGAATGGCCTTACGTAGGCTTTTTTTTAGTTTTTTTTTATAGGTAAATTCTTATTTCCAGTAATCGATCTGATCTGTATTATTTTAAAACTTTAATCAACTGTGAAAATTAAACAAATAATGTATTTTTCATGTTTTTACGATGCAATATTGTTACATAACTAAGTGCTTTGCATTTTGGGAATAAAGTTCTTTGTTCACAAACTTAAAATATATGGAGGATGGTCTCACGGTCCCTTGGAATATTTCGGTCGACGGTCACAGTGAGACACCCTGTAGGGGAGACCGGGGCAAGAAGATCCCCCTAATAGTTTTGGCCTTAGATGTCCCATCCACTGAGAGTTAGGAGTTTGTCTTTTTGCAAGCATGTAGTTTTATATGTTGTTTATATTTTTTGGTTAAGTTGATTTTAAAATTTCAGCCAGTAAAGTAGACATATGCAAAGTAATCATTTTGCCCCGCTACTTGGGGCAAAATGATTCCCTATGCAAATTAAATGAAATTTTCTTGTTTTTGCTAAATTTGTGGATATAAAATTAACAAGCCGTTTTCTAAGCATTTTTAGTAAAGAAAAGAACCAAATGAACCGAAAAAAATATAAAACAAACAAAATCCTAAAAGTTATCATTTTGCCCCATTGTTTTAGGGGATCATTTTGCCCCATTGTTAACGAGATCCTTTTGCCCCATTTGCAAGCGGCATAATAAAGTTAACCTAACTTTTTTTAAACGTACTAAAATTTGCAAAACTATCGACCAGTTTGTTCACTACACTATACTTTCTCATAGCTACTATCGAATATTTTTATACCTAACTGTTTTTTAGTAACGAACATGGATAATATGAAATGATTTCCTATTATCAAGTCGGCAAATATCATAACATGCTTTACACTGCCAAAACACTTGCAAATCGATCGCTGTCATTTATTGTACTAACCCGCCGTACTTGAAAGGCACTGTTGCCAAGTCTACGAATGCTCTTGTGCATACAGTGGCGACAAAAAGACGTGGGATCGTTTGACCCCAGGGGATCTTCTTGCCCCGGTCTCCCCTATATATATATATTTTTACGCCTGAAAGTATAAATAACTGATAGGCCATTAAACCAAACGGCGTATTAGCCATTTTTTTAAGCGGGCATATACATAACAAAACATGGATGTTCTTAAAAAAATTATATGAGAACAAAAAACATATATATTTTATTAGTAGACCAGGGTCGATAATTTTTGAAACCAAAAAAAATAATAGTAGGATGAAACCCATTGGAAAAGAAGAGAATATAACAAAAATGAAAGGACAAATAATTTACGGGCGATCCGAGGTCGGGAAGTGGAAGGGGGTGAGTTTTTAAGGGTAGAAAACGATTTATCTCGATTTCCGGCAAAACTACAAGTCCTATGGAAAAACGTTAAATGGCAAAGTTGTAGGTAATAACATCTACAACTTTTGTATTTACACTTTTTTCACATAACCTCAAAATTTATGTGAAAAATGTAAATAACCAAGTTTTTGGTTTTTTATTTTTATCTTTTACAAAAAAAAATTTTTTTCACGAAATTTGATGAAAACTTACCTTTTTTATCCCGAACACTCTGTAATTTTTCTGATTTAAAATATTAATTTTTTCACCTTATTTTGACTTAATATCGAAAAACCACCCTAATTTTCAATCGAAAATTCTCACGTCAAAATATCTGTTTTTTTTTAAGTCGGTGGGCTTTTTGTTCGTTGAAATCTTTACTTTATGATGGTGTAAAACAAATATACATTACTACTGTAAATGTTCTCAAAAAATGCAAAGAAACGAAACAAACTCGAATCCGAAATATTTTTTTTAATCATTATGTACAATTTTGAGCTATTTATTAAAATGTATACTTTAATTACTCGAAAAACGTAAGATTCAATGTTACATTGATAAACAAAAAAATTACAAATCCATAAAACATAAAGATCGCAAAAATCATGCGAAAATAGTTGTTCTAAATATAATTAGAGGTAGGGGTTTTTTCGTTTCTTTGCATTTTTTAAGAACATTTACCATAGTAATGTATATTTTTTTACACCATCAGAAAGTAGAGATTTCAACGAACAAAAAGCCCACCGACTTTTTAAAAAAAGCAGATATTTTGACGTGAGAATTTTCGATTGAAAATTAGGGTGCTTTTTCGATATTAAGTAAGTCAAAATATGGTGAAAAAATTAATATCTTAAATCAAAACAATTACAGTGTGTTTGGGGCATAAAATGGTAGTGAAAAAAAATTTTTTTTTGTAAAAGATAAAAATAAAAAACCAAAAACTTGGTTATTTGAATTTTTCACATACATTTTGAGGTTATGTGAAAAAAGTGTAAATACAAAAGTTGTAGATCTTTTTATTACCTACAACTTTGCCATTTAACGTTTTTCCATAGGACTTGTAGTTTTGCCGGAAATCGAGATAAATCGTTTTCTACCCTTAAAAACTCACCCCTTTCCACTTACCGACCTCGGATCGCCCGTAAATTATTTTTCCTTTCATTTTTGCTACATTCTCTTCCTTTTCCAATAGGTTTCATCCTACTATTATTTTTTTTTAACTTTTTACCATTTTCAAAGGCGTCAGCCCTGGTCTATAGTATGTCTTCATTACTTTCTAGAAGTACCCTTGGTTCTTATACTGTCACTGAGCTGAAAATACTTTAAGTCCAATGGACAAGCTTATTTCAGAATTATCAAAGTTTTACGATGTTATAAAATAAGAAATGTGTGTGAATAAAGAACTTCAAATTATTTTGATTACAGGATTTATTTTTCAAAATTCTATCTTTGCTTCCGTATTATGTATATTGGTTTCAGTTTTAACATTTAAAACGTTCATTTGTATATATTGGTATTTTATCACAAATGTTTGTCAGAAACGAATTTAATTTCCATTTATATTTGGAGCAAGATATTATATGTACAAGTCCTCAGAGGTAAAAGAAAAGCTTAAGAGCACTTGGCAGTGACCTCCATATAGGTAGAAAGGTAGGATAAACTACAAGAAAACTATTGGACAGAATAAAAATTAGATTTAGCTTCGAAATTTGATACTACAGCATAACTGTATCACCTTTATACTTTCAATTTTGAATTTCGTCAAATTTGTCACACATTTTTACCTATAATGGAGGGTCACTGATAAGCGCTCTTACCATCCTACACATTTCATTGATCAGCTGATTTAAAATGATAAATTTATTGGTTAATCAGTCCGGTCAGCGTTTCTAAACTCGTCAATTCTTTTATTGATAACAGATAATAATGAATATATTCCTGAGGTTTAATTTCGAACAGGAAAAACTGTTTTTGCTTTAATCGCCACAACTACGAACAATAATAGTCTCAAAAATGTGTAAACATTTTTGGTGTTAGAGCCAAAAAAATGCTAATCAAAATTTAAAGCAGTTTATCTCTATGAGGCCGATGCATAACAAAAATAATTTGGCAATGTGAATAAAATATAAGAATCTCTTAGTTTTTTTTTAAGTAAAAATAGCAACATCCATCAGTTTGGTGTTTTTGGCCTAAAAGTTTGCTAACCTTATTTTAAACAGGTTATCAAACTTTGGCAACGAAGCAACCTAAATGAGTAATAGCGAATTCCATTGGAGTATACTTTCCATTGGCCGAACTGATCGGCACGAATGCAATATTTGTCGACCATTTTGTGCAGTGTTTTAAATTCCATTGGGAAACTGGTGCGGTACTTTTTGCCCCGAGTGCAATCAGTTCCGCACCTGCTCCTGAAGGTCGTGCACCGATGAATTTTAAAGATTTATGGTTTTGACGTTTATTTCCCAGTGCGATACTTTCGTTACCAATGGAATTCGCTATAAGTTTAAGCCAGAGTCCCCGTGAGCGTAAATTTGACAGCGTAAAGGTAGAATGTTTTACTTGACGACAGAGCGACATGCGATAGCGACGTGCGACACAGCTGCGTGTCGGCGAGTTACTCTAGCAGTAGTCAAATGAATGTAAAGTTTTACCTATCGACTTGCGGCGACGATATTGCGACACCGCGGTTGTCGCTGCGACATGCCGTCGAGAAATAAAAAATGTTTTCTCAACGGCATCGCATCACAGTACTGCAGTAGTCTTGTACGACGAATAGTGGTCATCTTGCCAAATTTACTGCTCCGAACCTTTTTTTAGACTGAAGTGTCGCATGGTAAAACACACATTTGTCGCAAACTCGCAATACGCGTCGCCACAGTTCATCGCACGTCGCTATCGCAGGTCGCGGTGTCGGCAAGTAAAACATCCTACCTTAAGCGCAACGTGATTATCAAAATAAGACTTATTTAAATAGATTTAATATAATACAAACCCTTTTATAAGCAAGGCCTTTTCTTTATATATTTTTTACAGATGAATATGCTTCTAAATATATCTAACTATATAAATAGGCCGACATTTTAAAAAATGATAATCATCAATCGCCTTTTAAGAATTAGGTGCGCTGTCAAATTTACCCCAATAGGGATCTCAATTATATTCAAAAAACTAATTAGTAAATTATTGTTGATTAATTAATTTTATACTTAGGTAGAAAATATGTTTACTAGATAAAGAAAAATGTTGCTAATTCAAAATAACCATGTAAAACACAAAATCATTTAATTTGGGCCATTTTTATTAGTTTTATTTGTGTACGTTAACAGTATTTTTATTATTTATTTTGTTAAAGTTACTATTTACCTTAGGACCTTAGCATAAACCTAGCATAACCAGCAATAGTCATTTAACAGGGTTTTCTACTTACTTTTTTTTAAATCAAAATAAGACTTATTTAAATAGATTTAATAGAATACAAGCCCTTTTATAAGCAAGGCCTTTTCTTTATATATTTTTTACAGATGAATATGCTTCTAAATATATCTAACTATATAAATGGGCCAAAATTTTTACAATATACGAATTTAGGCATGTATATAAATACATTTTTGTTTATATTGGTATTAGCCCATGTATGTTTTTTGAGTAATTTATATTTACAAGATACACATAATACACACTTATACCTTTTTTAAGGATTTTTTGGACTACAAGTCCATAAAGGTATTTTTTATGTGGAAAAATATATAAAAAATTTAATTTAATAAAAGTTTAATGTGAAACTGAGAATCGGCTCCAATATACCCAAAATTAAATGACGTTTCCTGTTATGCTGATTGAAAAAATTGTAATTCATAGATGTGTATATTGTAAACGAACCATATTTAAAAGACATATGTTACTGTGGACGTTTTTGATATGTGTCATAGATTCTGGATAAAATGAACTGCGCCCGTGTCTGAGTTCCTGTTAATTCTACCCTGTGGTAGTCTTTAAAACTACTGGGAAAATTATTAAAATAATGTACCTACTACTATTTATATTTTTAATTCTATTTTGTACTCTGTGACATATTGTACATTTCACTATTATTTTCTACGAAATAAAAAACAAGTTGTTAAACCTTGCTTTATTTTTGTTCCAGTAAATTTAACTGGTCATTCATTGCTATTAGATAAAGATGACGTAGAAATGTAAAAACGCAAAAATGTTACGTCATAGCATTTTATATTTTTACAAAACTACAACATCCAACGTTGTCATATCTTACGATTTTTATAAAAATCTACCAATATACGAGGCGTGTTCGATTCACTAGTTTAGATCCCGCCGGACGGATCTAACTGATCTGACCTGTGTTCGATTGGCAAATGATCACTGTTCCCCCACTACCGTCAAAGTGATCCAAAATGAACCTGGGAAATTGCAGGATTACTAAAATAAGATTTTGCAGGATCACTAAAATAAGATTAGTTTTTGTTTTGTTTACTTTATGGTTTTGGAAGTTATAGTTCCATTATGTCAGTGTTTTTGGATTTTCGTTGGGTATTTATTAGTATTCTTTGATTATGCCTTTTTTCAAGAAAATGAGCTTAAGTCATAATCGAAATCCAAACGAACAACTGGCATAAAAATCCGGCCTTGGATCACTGAACTGATTTTTAGAATCAGATCGATCCAAATCTCTGTCCCAATCGAATACGGAATAAGGATTGGTACATGGCCAAAGGATTGTTCCTTTATACTGGCTGCACAAAACTGTATTGATTTTTTCCAAGAAGGGGCGTTGCCTAAGAAGATCGCATACGAGTGGATTACAAGCAAACAAACCTAACTTATCCCATGGACTTCTCATTCGTGACACCAAAAAAAATTTATACAGTACCTGCTGCCATCTTTCCAAAATGGTCGAATGAAGAAGTAACAGAAAACCAATAACTAATTTTCAGGTTTTGTTTAGGGGGCGCTATTATCGAATACGAATAGCTTTGACTTTACTGTCGTCACTGCAGGACATAGAGCCACTGAGATTCCATATGTAGTAGTGATGATAAAAGAGCATTTGCTTGGGACAAAAGCTTAACAGAAAGTTTGTTAGCGCCTTTTTTCTATAATTTAAGACTATATACTTTTAGTAAGCTTGCACTACCAGACAATCAACTTAACTACCAGTAGTCAGCTACTAAAACCGGTATACAACATGACAAGGTTACCAATGCCATACTTGTCAATGGTCGTTGTCTATATGGCGAACAAAACTGAATTTGCAACAAAAATATTCCAAAACCAAGTTTAGTAAAAACTACAACCATTATAAATTACATGTATTGAGTAAGATTTAAGACTGGTGACAATTTTAAAGTGCCAAATAAATATTAGTTGTTTGACACATCACACGAAGGTTTACCAGGAAATCATTTTATAACAGGTAAAGATTTAGATTTTAGTCTCATCTTATAAATTTAGGGCTGTAAGTCACTAATTCTTCAATTAGCATCGTTTTATAACAACTATTTATCTGCTGACCATTAATTTTTAGTTCATTAACTCTGCCACACATAATTAGTCATCACCCAAAAGTAAAGAACACAGGTTGTCAAAAAAAACCTAAATTACACAAGTTGTGAAACGAAAATGAACCCAATAAACCCCCTAAGAAATTCGGCTCCTAAGAAAACACCTATTACTGATGACTATGAAATTACTAAACAAGTTTTGGGCCTTGGTATCAATGGCAAAGTTGTGGAATGTTTTTCCAAAAAAACCAGGGAGAAATATGCTTTAAAGGTAGGAAAGAAAATAGTTTTCTCTAGAAAAGTCTAAATGTATAATTTATGCTATAAACAAAGTAGGTAAATTGGTAAATGTAATCAAAAATAAACTGTTCAATGTTAAAGTTAAACTATGTAAGCAGTTTTGAAGGTTAGAAATATTTTTTTTTTAGATCCTGATTGAGAGTGAGAAAGCCAAAAGAGAAGTGAGTTTACATTGGAGGGCCAGTGGATGTCGTCACATTGTCAACATTATAGATGTTTATGAAAATAAATATCATAACAATACATGCCTGTTGGTAGTTATGGAATGGTAAGAACCATAGATTATACATAAGGAAATGAAGCATATACCTATCTATTATGAAATCAAAAAAAAATTATTAGGTATATTAAATACTATTAATAATATGCATATATTTTTTAGTATGGAAGGAGGCGAGTTATTTCAGAGGATTCAAGATAGACCAGAGGGGGCATTTACAGAAAGAGGTAAATATATATTTGATTAGATTATTTTTCTTTACACTTTTTGGAATTTAGTGTATAATATAGTCATATTTTTACATTATCTTGTCATTTTACAGTACAGTTACATGCACAGTCATACCAAAAATGAAAATTCACTTTAACCATGGGCAAACCTAACCCAACATTTTTTTTTCTAGAGGCGGCACAAGTAATGCATGAAATCTGCGTGGCCGCCAAATATTTACATGATATCAATATAGCTCATAGAGATTTGAAGCCAGAAAACTTGCTATATTCGAAAAAAGGTACTTATGGCGTACTTAAACTGACAGATTTTGGTTTTGCCAAAGAAACAATTAATAAGGATACTTTGCAGACGCCTTGTTATACCCCATACTACGTCGGTACGTAAATAAGTATTTAAAAAGAAAAACAGTAATTAGTTAATTATTATTTTTTAGCACCTGAAGTTTTGGGACCAGAGAAATATGACAAGAGCTGTGATATTTGGTCGCTAGGCGTCATTATGTATATTTTGTAAGTTATACAACCAACATAACATCAAATTAAAGCCCCCCATTCATTATCGGATTGGTCCGTCCCAACTTGTCGGCCGACCGATCCGCTAATAAATGGTAATGAGAATGAAAGACAAAGTTAAAGTGAATTTAAAATGTCTTTTGAAGATAACAAATCGTTTTGGGTGGAATTTATACAACTTTATCACGAAAATCGATGCTTATGGGACATCAACGCTGCTTATAATTGATAAATGCAAAGAACTGCTTCCAAATGCGAACAAGGAATTTTTTTACAAAAAGATCATCCTTACGGCCAACAGCCAACGCTACTTTAGCCTTTTTAGACAATACAGGAGACATAATACAGTAATGTCCGCCTGTAACGAACCCGCCTATTGCGAACTTTCGTTTATAACGAACCAAATCTATAAGTACGAACTTCAGTGTGTTAATTTTTTCGCAAATAACGAACTTTGGGTTAAAACAAACCCTAAATTTCGAGATTTTTCTTTTATAACGAACCTAAAACGGTATTTTACCGCTTGCTTAACCAGGGAATTCACCGGATTCTTTTGATGGCACATATGGGCCTGTGGCAGTGGCGTAGCTAGGATATTGTCTTGGGGGGGGGGGGGGCATATAGTTGCATAGAGGCGTAAAGCCCGCCCAAATTTTGCTAAATTTTTCTATTATCTATAATTGTAACGTAATCGCCTAAGTACAATCCGCAACTGAAATAATCTAGAAGTCCTACAAACAAACCACAACCAAACGTAATTACCTAGGTTTTCCTACGATGTTTATATCTTACTTTGTCTTATTTACGTAAATAAAAGAGAGAAAAGGAAATTTACACCACCAGATCCGCGAATGTCACATAAAACAAGACGACGGGGATGTGATGACCAAAACAGACGCGTTGTTTCTCAAAGTAAGCCTACCTACGTTAAATTTAAAAGGGCAAAAAAATTAAATTTAAATATTGTTTTTGAAATATTGTTGATAATTACTTTTTTTCATGGCTCTCGGGGGGGGGGGGCAAATGCCCCGATGCCCCCCCCCCCTAGCTACGCCGGTGCTGTGGGCGGCCGCCGTCGTCAATTCGTTTCGTCTGTAATCATTTGGATGGAATAAACTTCATTCATATGGCACGGCAGAGGGTATCAAAACAAACAATCTTTAATTGTTTTCAACACGGTGGTTTTCTGAAGGTAGAAAATGATTTTGATTCAGACGATGACTTGCCATTAGCCGAATGGCTGAAAAAAGTTGGACAGGAAGATGATAACAATATTCTAGACAATTTTCCTTGTTCTAAAAATGAGTTCAATGAATTTGTCCATATTGATGATAATGTTGTAAGTGTCAAATATTTGGATGATGACGCCATTGCCGCTTCTGTGTCTTCTCCAGTTTGTATTGATGACGATGAGGAGGCGAAACAATCAAGAATCTGTAAGTACAGAATTAAGACAAGTCCAACCACATCAGAGACACTTCAGCATATTGACAACGTTCGTCATTTCCTTCAGTCACGAAATACTCCGCAAAGTGTTCTTAATCGATTAGCCGAACTAGAATTACATTCGCATGTACAAACCCGAACCGTTTTCGTCGGTCCTATGAGGTTCGTTATAACCGGACATGTATCTACCACGTTCAATATATTAATGAGCTCCTTCGCATTCGCATATTCGTTTTATGTCTGTGTGATGTACTGACAACCCATGATACTAAAACAGGCAGGTGGCATGCTGACAACCTTAGATAAGTCGTTTGTTGGGTCTCGGTTGGGAGTCAGGTCTGGGCTCTTATAGTGAGTGGGGGGCTTAACGGAAATGGCAGATCATAAACATTAATAATTTAGTCAAAAGAAGTAATAGTACTTTTTTTTTAAAACATGGGTATTTTTATTTTTATTTAATTTTGTTTAGGTTATGCGGTTTTCCTCCATTTTACAGTAACCACGGACTTGCAATTTCTCCAGGCATGAAAAAACGAATCAGAACTGGACAGTTTTCCTTCCCCCTTCCTGAGTGGCAAAACGTCAGTCAAGACGCTAAAGATCTCATAAACGGAATGCTAAACGTCGATCCTGCTAAAAGATTGACCATTGCTCAAGTTATGAGCAATAGGTGGATTGCGGTAAGCATGTTAGATTCAGTTACCGATGATTCGATAAAGGTCGATAAAATTGGATAATAATATAAATATTTTAATTTTGAAGAAGTAGTCCATACTCAAAGTGGAGTTAAATGATATAGAAAAAAGAAAAGCACAAAGTCTTTCTCCACAATTTTTTATTCGAATAACTAGGCGAACCTAGAATGATTCATAATAAATTAAATCGACATGTTTCGAGTGTGGAAACACTCATCATCAGGAAAACGAAGAACAATGGTTGTTACTTCGTTTAATTTAATTTTTTTTACTTTTTTCTAGCAATACACTGCCGTACCACAAACCCCACTTCACACCAATAAAATGCTAAAAGAAGGCGAAGAGATGTGGCCCGAGGTACAAGAAGAGATGACAAGGTCCTTGGCTACGATGCGCGTGGATTACGACCAGGTTCAAATGAAGCCGCTAGAAAAATCAAATAACTCCTTGTTGAATAAACGTCGTAAAAAGATCGTAAGTCCGGCAGGTTCAACAAAAAAAATCTAGCTAATTTCAAAGGTAGTTTTGATGTGGGAGTGACTTAAGAACGCAGACCGACTTGCTATGTCAAAATTTGACATTTAATGTCAAAACGGAGAAGCTTAGATTGCTATACTAGTCACTAGGTACATGTATTTGTTTATTAAACAAATTCTTTTTCAGCATTTACAGTTATATGTAATATTATGTACTTTAAACAGTCCACTTTTTAGATTAAGTTAATTTTAACATCACAAACGTTATTTTTATTTTCTAGAAAAACTGGCAAAATAAAGGAAATTTACTTTTTACAAATGAGACCGTTTTAGTTTTAAAATGTTTAGTTAGGTTATTTTAAACGATAGCTTTGTTCGTACAGCGATCAGGAACTGTCAGCAATTTAACGACGCATGCGCGCGTGTTTAAAAGCGTTCGCACACGACAAATCCCAAACCGCTGACCGTTCGCAGAAGCCGTAACGTAAAGGCAAAGCATTAAATTTCCATTACGCATGCGCAGAGGAAAATTGGAAATAGGTTGACAATTGCTTGTACGAACGAAGCTATTAAATGCTTGGCTGACCCCCTGAACCTATGCAACTAATGTTAATTAAAAAAAAATATACCGTGCGAGCAAAAATTATTTTTATCAAACAGGGCTTGAATTAAAAAACGTAGGGCTTGGTTTGGATCACAATGATATGGGGACGATATATCTAACCAAATCTAGGTTAAAATTTTGTCAAATTCATATTATGACATGATATGCCAAACTAATGAGTAAGTAGTAAGTAATGAGTAAGTAGACAAATACAAATTTATTTGTGTTGTTTACAAAATTAATAAAGTATACTTTCACTTTATATGGAAATAAATTTAGCTGCTTCTTAAGAATAGTCCTGCATGTTCCATAAGATCTTCCCACTTCTTGGGACAGGCGTCTTATACAATTTGTTGGCGTATTTTGCATTATTTCACGAACGTTTGCAACAAGTTCTTCTGTTCTTACAGATGGTCTTCCTGCTCCTTTTTTGTGTTGTATAGAACCTGTTTCCCTAAACACAGCCACGGTTCCAGGGGCGCGCCAACGATATTTGCCGCCCGGGTGCCAGATCTTATTTGCCGCCGTATGTCGACAATAAAACACAATAAAATTATATATGTATGTATTTAAATATAATGTCATTTTTTTACATTTGAAAATTATTATTAGATAGATTGCAAAAAATTAAAAAAAAGAGAAAAACACATTTTAAATAAATGTATTTTATTAAACAATACTATAGTAAACATTTATACAGTGAGGACCTAAAGTCCGTCCCCCCCCCCCCTCTAACTTCTAAACCGTTCGGTATATTTTAATGAAATTTTGAACGATAATATTTTAGCAAGTCTTGCACTTTTTGACATACCAATGACAGCTTTAAATGTCAAGATGACAGCTGGGTCCGCTTTTGGAATATTTTTTTAAATGGAAAGGGGGTTCCAATGGTACCTCATTTTGAAGGTCTTTTAATGCTTAAAACATTCTCCAATTTAAAAAACATTTGGTTCAGTATAAAATGAAATTTATTAATTATAAGTATTTTAAACAAAAGATAAAGGGACACATCTACAAAACAGTGTTTACTTCAACAATTGTTGAAAATGACCGCCATGGACCTCTTGGCAAATAAATATTCTATTAGTAAATTCCTCTCGGACATTGTGAAGCACGTGTGGCGTTATCCTTAAACAAACATCTGTAATTCGTTGCCTAAGTTCATCTAATGAGCCTGGAGCCGTTTTATAAACCTCAGTTTTAACGTATCCCCAAAGAAAAAAATCTAGAGGCGTTAGGTCTGGCGATCTAGCTGGCCATTCTGTCGGACCTCGACGACCAATCCACCTATTTTCATAAGATTCGTCTAGGTAATTTCTGACTTGCCTAAAATAGTGTGGCGGGGCACCATCTTGTTGAAATACAACCTCTTGAAACTCATGTGGGTTTTGGGCAACAACATCATTAATAAGTGGAGTAATTGTATGTTGCAACATATCCAGGTACCTGGGGCCATTAAGATTATATTTCAGAAAAATGGGACCTATAATGTGATTACCCAAAATGCATGCCCAAACATTTATTTTTTATTTTCATTTTATATGGGTGAAATTTATGGCTTTTCAAAATTCTTTTGATATAACTACGAGAAACATTACATGCCTCAGCCACGTGTTTCGTTGGCTGTTGGGGAGTAACAACCATTTTAGCTAAAACTTGGACTTTCACATCACATCTTTCACGATTTTTGGCCTTCCAGACCTTGGTGCGTCTTTAACCGAACCAGTTTCTTGAAATTTTAAGATTAGTTTTCGCAAAAATTTTTTGCATATTTGGCGTTCCGGATATCGTTCATTGAACATACGAACAGCAGCATGGTAATTTCGGTTAGCTTCGCCAAAAATAATAATCGCTTTAAATTTATCTTCTAAAGAACGAGCCATTTAAGACAATTTCGAGGTAAAAATATTTTCTGTCAATCAGACATTTAAAAACAGTATGACAGCAACAATCAATAGACAACTATAGGTAAAAAAAGTGTGTTATAAACAGTGGTAGTCATAATGTAGAAACCGATATTATTGATTCCTGTTTAAAAAATACTGAACCAAATGTTTTTTAAATTGGAGAATGTTTTAAGCATTAAAAGACCTTCAAAATGAGGTACCATTGGAATCCCCTTTCCATTTAAAAAAATATTCCAAAAGCGGACCCAGCTGTCATTGGTATGTCAAAACGTGCAAGACTTGCTCAAATATTATCGTTCAAAATTTCATTAAAATATACCGAACGGTTTAGAAGTTAGAGGGGGGGGGGGGGACGGACTTTAGGTCCTCACTGTATATGACAACACAAGTACATAATAATTATACAATAACATACTATTATAATACTGAATATAGTTATGTATATAATACTGTAATACTACCTCTGTACATTTGTGCAAAACTAAAATATATTTACTTAGTTTAATCTTGACCTTTTAACTGCAAATTGATCGACAATATCAGAAATATTTAATTCGTCAACAGACTGACTTTCAATACTTATTTATTATGCTTAAATTAGAAAGTCTTTCTTGAGACATTGTAGATCTTAAATAATTCTTAATAAGTCTTAATTTGGAGAACGATCATTCTCCAGAGGCTACAGTTACAGGCATGGACAAAAATATTCTTAATGCTACCATAATATTTGGAAAAAGATTATGGAGATCATGTGAAAATAAATAATCCAGAACAGTTGCTGCATTCATATTTTTTGTTTCCATAATATAGGTATGGTGCTAGATTTTCAATTTCATCGCACAAATCTAATGAATTGATATAGTTTTGTTTTTTTTGTAGGATCAGACAGTTTAATTTGTAAATCTGCACAATATTTCATTTTGGTCTCTCGATCAACCGACATTAAAGAATGAATATCGTTTAAAAAACCAAAACTTTCGTTATGTGCGTTCAAAAGGTCAAAACGTTTTTTGATTTTGAAAATTCCTGTATCTAAAATTGTGAAATAAAACTTGATTTTGTAATGATGTTCCGGTTCATCAATTGTTTCATCAGTATTTTCGTAAAGAAATAATGCCTTTTTTTGCGCGGTCTGATAGCACCAACTTTTGGAAATATTGTTTCGCAATCTATTTCCTTTGCAGTTGTTGCTGCCTCAGCCAACATGATTTTAAAACTATTGTCTGATCTGCACTCTTTCAAGTAATTATTAACTTGTTTAAGCGAAATTTCACGCACTGTGAATTTTTCACTGTTACCAAAACATGTTATTATGATTATTATTATTATTATTATTATGAAAAACGAGGCGGCTTTTTGCCGCCCGTCTGCGGTGCACTCCTTGCACCCTTGGCTTGGCGCGCCCCTGCACGGTTCTTTTCAGGCCATGATAAAAATCCCCAAGCAATAAAAGCAACGTTAGGAAAATGTTCGTGAAAATCGTCCATGCACACAAATCCGGATTGTATTGCCACTCACCATTTACTCTAACCCTGTTTCGAAAATACGCTTCAACCATGAACGTTTTGTGCTGTTCCGTGAAGCCCATTGTGTGAATTGTTCAAGAAATTAAAAAAATTAGCGATGAATCAAATTACTTGTAACGACTGTCAAAGATGACGGAATAACTGATTGATTGTTAATTCAGGTAGTTACTGACACCCAACAAGTATTATGCTCTACGGCTAAGCATTACGTCCTTAGATGCAAGGCCCTCTTTGATGCAATTAATGCATTGCTCGCACGGTATATGGGATAAAAAAACATGTTGGCAGGGACGTAACTAGACGTCATTCTTGGGGAGGGGCTGGCAAAAATTAAATAAAAATAAAGGAGCATTCACCATTTTGCCTAAACTAGTGGTTTTGAGCTCCTGAGTCAAATTTTCTGGTTAGGTGAAGGATAATAAATAAAAATTCATTCGCGCTATATTCAAATTTCGTATCATTGCTTATACCGAACACGAAGCCAAAATACCGGACAAACTGGACATTCCTGACCAGACCGAGTCCCCCCGAGCGTAAATTTGACAGTGTGACATGATTGGTCCATTAGAACGAATATTAATCCAATAACCTCCCTCCCCTTCCCCCACGGTGTCACTGTACGAAAACGCTTATTTTTTTCTTACAAAGGTGTAAACACTTGACGTGACACACCACCGGGGGCACATATTTTTTCGGGGGCAAATTAATCTAGTTACGTCTCTGCATGTTGGTATGTGAAACAAAATAAAAATTTATAAAACAGGTGACGTAAAGAATATTTTTAAAGATTGGTGGGTTGGTGGTTTTGTCTAATAAAATTAAAATGGTTTCATTATAGGGTTAAAAATTTTGTTATTTAATCGGAATCTGTTGTAGGGAAATTTTAATTAACTAACAAACAGAAAAACAAATTGTCGAATGACTTGTCCTAAGATAAGGCCTTAATTTAGCTTAAGTTGTCTTGTGCAATGTAGAAACGAAGCAAAGGGAAAAATTTTAAATCCGTGTGTGCCTTTATGAAATATCTCATGGACAAAACGTTTACTATTAAAAAAAAAAAGATGAAGGAAACATTTTGTCTGCAGAAATGATCTTGCAACACAAGAACCTTTACGGTAACTGTGCCACGTTACATTAGGATATCTGATGTTAACAGTAAAATTAGTGAAGTAACACCATACAATATCAGACCAGTGTCATTATTCTCTTAGCAGTCACAGTAATACTGATGTGATATTGATCGTCCATGTGGTCAAGTGGAATTGCGGAAGTGTCTAATATGTTAAATAATTTGTTTTAGAGTTCTATAGGCGTTAAAGAATGGAATATGGGGGAATTGGAGGTTAAAAAAATTACGAATGAGATAAGAGAAAAATGTTGGGTGGACTACGATGTTTTTTTAGAAAAAATAATGATCATTGATGAATAATTACAGCTCAAATTATGTTTTGTTTATTATTCAGTAGGTACCTAACTACTTAACTAGTGGTAAAGTGTTTACGATCTGTACAAATTATACAATACAAATTTTGTTATATTTGTATTGTAGTTTCAGTGTGTGACGCAGTTAATTGATCGTACCCCAATATTTACTTTGTCTCAACTGACTTCCTATGAAGTATATCTCTGGTCAGCTAACGGCTTGTCGTGCAATAGACTTTTAATTGATTAGTGCAATATTTTTAAAATACCATAATAATATACAGTGTCACCAGTAAAGTCCGCATCATATGGGATTTTTTTTTATTAATAGCTTTATTCAAATTTATTAATAGCTTTATTCAAAATTTGACTTTGGCATCAAATTCTGCTTCGATCGAGATGAAAATTAAGAAAAAAATAGTAGTCACGTGATTCGCATTATCTCTCAAATTTTAATTTTTTCCAAAAAATAATTCAAATGTGGTGTTATTTCTGAAAATATTTAAAAAAGTTATAAGAAAATGTTTTTTTAAATACAGTTTCTAGCCCACATGCAAAATTTCAGCTGCATAAGATAATTTTGATTTTTTACCCATATTTTGTAAATTGCACCACTTTTGCAAAATAAGACTCAACGCAACCTACATAAAACTTCTTAGTTTTGACAATGTTGACCATGAATAAATAAATAAATAAATAAATGCTTTATTTCAGATGTATTTTCTTTAAAGTAGCGCCATATTAAATTTGTGTTTTTCTACAAAATCAAAAGTGGGCTATTAAAATTTGGTCGCATGTGATGCAAAGTTTATTTGTTTTTGGCCCTGTATAAGGTAACTTCATAAAATAAGTATTTTTGAAAACGTAGTTTGTGCCTGAAAGTAAAAAAATAAAGTAAAGGGGTTTTAAATTAAATTGAAAATAGATGAACTTTACATTAGGTAAGTTAAACTTATATTTATTTTCCCCTTAAAAAACACTTTACTGAATACACTGTGTTGTTTTTTGTCTTAATATTAAGGTGTATTACTTTCAAACACAAACTGCGTTTTCAAAAATACTTATTTTATGAAGTTACCTTATACAGGGTCATAAACAAAAAATAAACTTTGCATCACATGCGACCAAATTTTAATAGCCCAATTTTGATTTTGTAGAAAAACACACATTTAATATGGCGCTACTTTAAAGAAAATCTGAAATAAGGCAATGCTTTAAAAGCATTGTCAAAACTAAGAAGTTTTATGTAGGTTTTAAGTCTTATTTTGCAAAAGTGGTGCAATTTACAAAATATGGGTAAAAAATCAAAATTATCTTATGCAGTTGAAATTTTGCACGTGGGCTAGAAACTGCATTTAAAAAAACTTTTTCTAATAACTTTTTCGATATTTTCAGAAATAACCCGACTTTTGAATTATTTTTTGGAAAAACTTAAAATTTGACAGATAATGCGAAACACGTGACTACTATTTTTTTGCTTAATTTTCATCTCGATCGAAGCAGAACTTGATGCCAAAGTCAAATTTTGAATAAAGCTATTAATAAAAAAAAAATCCAATATGATGCGGACTTTACTGGTCACACTGGTAGATATGGAGTATTTTCTTGCTAACAAATTTATAAGTGTAATCGTAGGTATCAATCAAATTAAAAACGAAATCTAATAACAGCGGAGGGCAAAAATGTTGTTATGCACTGTTTATAAAAAAACAGTTCAAAACTATTTTTTAGTTTTGAGGGACTTTGTGATATAGAATTTATTGTTTATATATTTAATTTAAGTTCCTAAAACCATAGCATCTTTAAAAAAAAATACCTCCCTTACTGCTCTAAAACGCATACAGGGTGTGATATAAAAACAAATTGCAGAAAAACATCTCCTAAATGTCGCTGTGCTAATAGGGGAGAAAATTTACCATTTGCTAACCACATGGGATGGAATGACAAGTCAACACTCGGTTGTGTGAAGAATTTGGTCAGTTTTTAGGGGTCCCTACTCAACCTTTCTTTTTAAGTATAATGCCATTTCCATAATACCCTGTATATTCCACACCAGTTTTCCGAACATCACATAAAGATTCTGCATTTAATAATTTTATCAATGTACAGGGTGGCCAACTAAGAATGCGAGGTACTGTATCTGGGAAACTATCCATCGTAGAGGCTTGCGGCAAAAAAAAATATTACTAAAACGGCCAAGAGAAAAACCTGGAAAATATCTTCAAGTATCTGAAATGGCCGCTAGGGGGCGTAACTGCAATCTTGAATCTAAAAAAGTGATGTTTCTGTAAATTCCGCTATATTAACCTAATTTAAAAAATCCTGATCTTTAAAGTCGACGATAATCTGAACCCTTTTTGTTTGGCACTTTTTGCAGTATCTCTAAAAATAAAGTGGTGGGGTATTCAAACGTTTCCGTAAATAACATCCTGTATCTTCGAAACGGCTAAGCCGATTTGAACAAACTTGGGCTCGTTAAAAGGAGCTATTCTTGGGCTACAAACATCATTATATTTGAAGTTTTGTAAGTTTCACATATCGCGGCTAGAGGGCTTTTTTCGACATTCCAACAGAAATGTTTAATTTTCTCAACAAAATAAAATGCATTAGTATGATTTTTTTTTCATAAAAAAGTAGCTAAATGATGCCTAAATTAGCTCGCGAAAACCGCATCTCAATATCTTGTTCCTAACCCAAAATATCGGCAATAGAAAATTTTATACGAAGATCACTTAAATTTTCATTTTATTGTACCTATATTTTTCTGGAATTAGCCGTTTCGAAGATACAGGATGTTATTTACGGAAACGTTTGAATACCCCACCACTTTATTTTTAGAGATACTGCAAAAAGTGTCAAACAAAAAGGGTTCAGATTATCCTCGACTTTAAAGGCCAGGATTTTTTTTATTAGGTTAATATAGCGGAATTTACAGAAACGTCACTTTTTTAGATTCAAGATTGCAGTTACGCCCCCTAGCGGCCATTTCAGAAACTTGAAAATATTTTCCAGGTTTTTCTCTTGGCCGTTTTAGTCATAATTTTTTTTGCCGCAAGCCTCTACGATGGATAGTTTCCCAGATACAGTACCTCGCATTCTTAGTTGGCCACCCTGTACTATTTTTAATTAAAATAAAACGTCTTTACTTGGAAATGAGCACCCAAAGGATCTCTTGTCGGACCTGTATGTTATTTTTGGCCATGAGGTTATTTTAAAACAATGTTTGTTCTAAATTAGAATTTTGCAGAAATAAGTGATGTATTTTTAAGAAGCTAGAATTGCGTGTATTATGTACTAATATTGTTACGGTTACATTTTCATATTGAAATGTATTAATTTTATTAAAATTAGTAGTTACATGTTAGATAGATGTAAATGATGATAACATTGTCATTTTAATAATTTACAAGTTTCTATTCAATAAATGACTTGTGATTAAACCAAATGTTTTATTTTTGCAAAATATTAGCATGATTCATCGTTTTTGAGAGTAATAAACAGTAATAATGATAAATTTAATAATAATGGATTTTAAACAATTTCAGTATTGTTCCACCAATGACGAGCGGTGTTAAGTCAATACAAACATAAAATTATAAACAAACCATAGGCTGAATATAGAAATCAATTGCAACTATGCTCTACCTCAAAAACAGACAATAATTGTTTAAAGTAGGGAAATCCTACTAAGAAAATAATTCCCGTGTTAATTTTCTGTGAAGATATGGGAAAAGAAACTCAGTCAGTGGCGTAGCCAGCCTTGCGGGGCGGGAGGGGCGAACATATATGGGGGCGCTTTATGATTTTTTAGAACCACTATTATTATTATTATTATTATTATTATTATTATTATTATTAAAAGTATGGTGTTTGTTTTTCAAAATACATACAGTGTCCGCAAGAAAGTTCGCATCAAATGGGATTTTTTTTTATTATTAGGTATAGGTAAAAATTGAAAAAGCAGGTAGTTTTTGCTTACCTAAAAACCAAAAATGACGTATACTGAAGCAGCTGAACGACTTGCGTTACCTGTCAAATTTGACATTTTTAATAAAATATGTTTAAAAATGCCATTATTTATCAAAATATCGAAAATTTTTATTCGAGAAAGTTGGTTATTTAGGCATTTTTAGTCTCTGTACGAAATTTTGACAGTCTAATACAATTTTTATTTTTTGCCAGGTTCTTGAAAATTTTGATCAACCCTCGTAGATTAACTTTTATACATCGATGTAAAACCATTTGCCTTTACTTCATTTGTAATCTTAATGCAAGTTTGTGTAAAATTTTTGTTTCCTATTATTTATTTTGCTTCAAAAACTGAAATTGTTATTGATCAGTATGTAATGTTTGATGCAAAGTTTATCTAATTACATCAGTTTTGCCAAAACCGATGTGTCTCATTTTTCTTAAGTTAGTAAACAGATGTACAAAAAGAAAATATTAGGAAGCTTTCGTTGAAATTTTACTTAATATTAAATTTAAATAATTATATTAAACTATATTTTTGTTGAATAAAATGTTTCGAGCGATTAATATTTATTCTTTTTAATCCAATATTAATTAAGTAAAATTTCAACGAAAGCTTCCTAATATTTTCTTTTTGTACATCTGTTTACTAACTTAAGAAAAATAAGAAACGTCGGTTTTGGCAAAACTGATGTAATTAGATAAACTTTGCATCAAACACTACATATTAATCAATAACAATTTCAGTTTTTAAAGCAAAACAAATAATAGGAAACAAAAATTTTACACAAAATTACATTAAGATTACAAATGAAGTAAAGGCAAATGGTTTTACATCGATGTATAAAAGTTAATCGACGAGGGTTGATCAAAATTTTCAAGAACCTGGCAAAAAATAAAAATTGTATTAGACTGTCAAAATTTCGTACAGAGACTAAAAATGCCTAAATAAACAACTTTTTCGAATAAAGTTTTTCGATATTTTGTTAAATATGGGCATTTTTGAACCTATTTTATTAAAAATGTCAAATTTGACAGGTAACGCAAGTCGTGCAGCTGCTTTAGTATACGTCATTTTTGGTTTTTAGGTAAGCAAAAACGAACTGCCTTTTCAATTTTTACCTATACCTAATAATGAAAAAAAATCCCATTTGATGCGGACTTTCTTGCGGGCACTGTATAATAGAATACCAAATTATTTTCAATTTCAATAAATGTTACAGGGTGTAATTAAAGTATATTTTTATTTTGCATACGGGCACCAAGCGGCAAGGAGCGCCATGCAAGGGGGGCAGGCGCCCCCCCTGGCCCCCACCTGGCTACGCCACTGCTCACAGTCATCTCCACAAATAATATATGAAAAGTCAATTTATTGGGGTGTACGTTTCGGTACTAGAGAGTACCATCATCAGCTCAAGAGCCTCTTACACGAAGGAATGTAAACAAATATTAAAAACATGAAAAGGACCAGAACATATTGTATACTTGGACGAAAACAAATTTAAATTATTAATAATTTTAAAAAAAATTAAAAATCGGTATTAAAATTCGAAAGGAGTTTCCTCCTCTCTTCCTTCCCGTACATATTAAACACAGTGTTTGTTGACAAATATGACAGACTTATGCAATTTTGACATGAAAGAAAGATATGTATTTAATTTTCAGCGATTCACAAAAGTTTGTACCTGTCACCATCGTCTTGATTTAAAGATGTCAGTTTTGTGAGTTTGACAACTAATTTAATGGGCCAATATGAACGATAAAAAGCAATTTTTTGGTTTTTTGTATCCCTAAGCAAAAAAAATGGTGCTTAATTTGTTAAACTATTTCCAGAATGAAAGAAAAAGTGAAAATTCGACAACCAATATGCAGGAAACCGTAGCAAAAGCTCTGGGAATTAGTTTAAGGAATGTGCAGAAAATTGTGCATGAAGAAAGCATAATATAATACCGAAGAATACTAAAAAATGTAAACGAAGAAAGCCAAAGACTGAAGATTTGAGCGAAAATATTAAAATGGGAGTTCGGAACGTGATTTATGATTTATAGATTAAAAACCAATGGAACTCTTCCAGTTTTAAAAGAAAATTAAAAAATTCGAGGTGTTTTGGAAATCGGACTTGAATCGTTATCAAAATTAATAAAAAAGTTGGGTTTTCGCTATAAAAAAATATTGAAACCGGAGATTTTTATGTGATTTGCCACAGATAGTGAGTCAGCGTGACGTTCAGTTTTTAAAAAAATATACGGAAAATTACAAATCAAAATTTAGAAAACTAGTATTTTTAGACGAAACATGGATATTTTCAAATGGAAGTGGTTCAAAGTCTTGGCAATATGATTCTGTGAAGGGCGTGAAAAGAAAAAAGGGATGTGGCACGGGAAAGCGGTTTATTATTTTACATGCCCGTTGTGTAATAGGATATGTTCCAGGTGCAAGCTTAATTTTTTCTTCCACATCAAAAAGTTCTGACTACCATGACAATATGAATTGCGAAATGTTTAAAAAATGGCTAAAAGTTTAATTAATCCCAAATTTAGATGAGCCGTCTTAATTGTATTAGACAATGCATCATATCATTCAAGAATTTTAAATAAACAATCTAGTTCATCTTGGCGAAAAAGTGATATTTATAAGTAGCTTGAAAAACACAACCAAAATCCTTAACCAATTATGTTAAAATCCGAACTCCTATCAATGGCAAAGTCTCTCAAATCACCCAAAATATATACGCTATAGATAAAATATTGCGTGAATATGGCCATGAGGTTCTACGACTGCCGCCATATCATTGCCAGTTTAATGCGATAGAATTAATATGGGCTGGGGCAAAATGATGGTCTTAAATCCTCGCAAGTAGAGATAGTTTGGCAAGGTTCGTTGATCATATTTCGCAGGAGTACTGGAAGAAATCGGTGGAACATACAGAAAAATTAATAAGGAATTGGTGGGATCGAGAACAAATATTAGATGTCGAAGTAGCGCCGATGATCACTGCTCTATTCGAGGACGACTCAGATGACGAGGGCTTTTTAGAATTTCTAAGTGATGATGACTGTTTTTAGTCTATAATAATTAGGGTTGTGCCTGGTCAATTGACCGGGTCAAATTCGGTCAAAAACTTTTGCAGCCTTTTGTGAGAGAAATTCGTCCTCATGGGGCATTGTCCAAATCAAGCTTCGCAACCGATTGAAAACCACTCGCTCAGGAAAGCTTGTTTATATAAAGTACAACTTAAAGCTGTTAAGTGGCAGTGGAAATAAAAAATATGGAAATTCGGAGGAACCAGCGCTAAATTTCAGTAGTGAGGATGAAACCAGTAATTCAGATTCTGAAGAACATAAAGGCAATGCCGGGGTCCCGGAGGTGACTTCAGTGATGAAGATGATGTAGCTTTATCTAAGCTATCTACCAAAGCCAGCACTGCCAGCAGTCTCTCATCTCATCATCAATCAGTCACTCATTACTTCATTAGTAATTTAATATTGTTAGATTAATATTATACATAATATTTATATGTCATTTTTGTGTTTTTGTACCTCAGAATGGTTTCTTTATTTTTTGTCAGCTGTTTTTTAATAAAGACACATTTTTATGTAATTACTCATGGCTTCATTTCTTTTGACAAAACTGAGGAATTTGACCGGGGCTTAGTCAATTGACCACAAAAGATTTTGACGGTCAAAATCCCAACCCTAAAATAATTATAAACGCTTTTCTTTGTTTACATTTTTTAGTATTCTTCGGTATTATATTATTTCTTTCATGGACAATTTTATGTACAATCCTTTAATTGATTTATCAGTGCTTTTGCTACTGTTTTCTATTTATTTGGTTGGCAAATTACTTTCTTATTTCTTGAAATAGTTAATCGGATTAAATTCCATTGTATTTTTAGGTTAGGTAATTTTATTGCTAAAATAAATTACCCTGTTTATTATTGTCGTTTTTAATAAATAGATTTAGTAGATATACTATTTACAGGGATGGCGAACCAATGGCTCGCGTGCCATTGATGGCACGCGACATAAAATTTTGGGCACGCCACCGATCACAAAGTTTACTGTGAATTATTATATTACGAATTTGACGGCACGTCTATGGCCTCATTAAACATTTCTTTAGAAAAAATGACACGTTAGTAATAATATTATGTGTGGCAGTGTGGCTATCTTCACGACACTTAAAATAATAAAACTCTCTTTTCTCCGGGTATATTGATACCTACATAATCTCACAACATTTTGATAAGCTCTGGAATTTTCGAATTGATTATTCGTATGATCGGTGACAGTGGCGGAACTACCGGTGTTCAATGTGTGCGAAACACACGGGCCCGGGCTAAAAAGGGCCCGGGAGCGAAGCCACAAAAACATAAAAATGCAAAACAAAATGTTCTTATAGAAAAAAATGCAATACTCCGGAAACGTATCCGCAAAACTACTCTACTCAATACTTTTATAGATAGTATTTCTGAAATAATCACATAAAACGGCCTTTATTTTTTTTATTTTTGTTTTTATTAAACCGCAATTCCTAATACCGGCATTTAGTTTATAGGGCGGTGTTTGTGTCGGCGATTATTGAACTTGGATAAGAGAAATTAGGAATTTCTACGATTTAGTTGAAAGTGTCTATGTTTTTTTTTTGACAAAGCATTAAACGGTGGACACTTTTGCAAAGTGTTACTAATGCCAAAATAACTTTAAAAAAATTGACACCCGATGGTCATCGAGACACGATGCATTAGAAGCTCTTCGTTTTAGATATTATTATGTAGATATTTTAAAAACGCTGGCAAAAATAATTTTAACCTCTACAAATAAAGCGGAAGTTTATGAAGCAAAGTCTTTAAGAAACCACGTGGAAAAATTTGAAACCGTTTTTCAAAATAAAATTTTAAAGAATATTGATGCTTTGACAAATCTTTTACAAAAAACAAGAGCAAAATATTGAAGCTGCGTCTAAAATGTTTACCACCGCCACTGAAATCATAAATCAAATGAGAAATAATTTTGATGTAAGTAATTAAAACGGACTCAGTTATTTTCGCTAGGCAATGGGGCACTACTTCTGAATTCGAAAACAAAAGGATATCAAGACAAAAAATAATTTTTGATGATTAATAACCAATATCAAGTTCAAACAATGTGATGATTGGTTTAGAATAAATGTGTTTTTTAAAACTATAAATATAATTACAGCTCAATTAAAAAATCGAAGTTCGGGCCTGTACAAAATTTGTTCTTATTTTCGCGTTTTGTTCCCCAACGTTATTCTGATAAGGTATTTACGCTATGATTCCAAGCACTGCATTTTCAATATCTAGAAGATATCGCTGATACAATTTCATCGCAAGTGCTTTCATTTAGAGAATGTTTTAAGAATGATTTAGATAATTTAACTTCTATTTTTGATTTATTAGATTTTATATTGGTAAAAAATAATTATTCATCTTCCAGTTTTAGGGAAATTGTAACTGCCTGCATTATTTTTTTGACCATCCCTATTTCGGCTGCAACAGCTGAACGGTCTTTTTCCAAGTTAAAGTTAATTAAAACTTATTTGAGAAATTGCATGACCGATAAAAAATTATCAGCTTTAGCAATTATTTCTATCGAAAATGAGGAAGCTCAAAAAATAGACATTTCTAATCTGATTTCAAACTTTGCGCATGCAAAAGCAAGAAAAAATGATTTTTTTATATGGTTATCAATAATAATACTCCGTATCATAATGGGGGCCCGGCAGAGTTTTCGCACACGGGCCCGTGGCTACGTTGTTCCGCCACTGATCGGTGACTTTGGACCCGCATGATAAGACCAGATTTGACTATATACCAACGATAATATCATACGATGAAATAAAAATGGGATAATAGCCTTTTTAATCGAGTATAGATATGTATGTACATGTACAAACATATAACGTTTTCTATTAATTATACACCAAGACTAAGTTTAAAGCTAAATAAGTCAAGGCATGTCAGATCCCCTGGTGTATAGGTATGCACATTTCACTTAAATAAGAACGCATTACCTTGGCGTACAAAATAAATTTAAATATATTTTTTAAACAATAATAGCTATTTCCATATTCATCAGAGAAATGTTTAAATGAAATCGCTCGCGCAATCGAAACTTCTAGTACTTATATTCGATTTTTTGCATTTGTCAATATTTGATGTTACGAAATATGAGAGAATTACTAGTGGTCTAGCTTATTAATTTAAACTATCTTGAGTTAACAAAAGTTCAAAGAGATTGGGTCATCAAAACGGGCAACTTTTTAATTAAAAAATAAAATTAAGTGAATTATGACTTGCAGGGTATGTACTTTCATATTTTCGTTAAATTCAATGAAACATTGCATCTCTGTTGCAAGAAAATAATGTAGGTATGTCGCTCATTATAAGTCAAGTATTTATATGTTAATAGTTTCTTATGACTTATGACCTCTTGTCATTTTGTTTAATATAATATACTTTCTATTGACAACAATAATGATAAATAATTTAGATATCTCGCATGCATTGATCTTTGAATTGCACACTTCCAATGTTTTTCACAATAATTATAGGTAGAGAGTAGATTTTCTAAAATTTGATTGCTTAGGATAAACTCATTTATTTCAAATAAATATTCTCATCAAACTATTATTGGCTACAAAATAACGACATGAGATACACGAGAAAAAATGCTTTATCAATTTAAAATATTTTGGATATACAGAGTGTGACCAGTAAAGTCCGCATCATATGGGATTTTTTTTATTAATAACTTTATTCGAAATTTGACTTTGGCATCAAGTTCTGCTTCAATCGAGATGAAAATTAAGCAAAAAAATAGTAGTCACGTGATTCGCATTATCTGTCAAATTTTAATTTTTTCCAAAAAGAATTCAAAAGTGGGGTTATTTCTGAAAGTATCGAAAAAAGTTATTAGAAAAAGTTTTTTAAATGTAGTTTCTAGCCTACATGCAAAATTTTAGCTGCATAAGATAATTTTAATTTTTTACCCATATTTTGTAAATTGCACCACTTTTGCAAAATAAGACTCAACGCAACCTACATAAAACTTCTTAGTTTTGACAATGCTCTATTTCAATTATTTCAGATACATTTTCTTTAAAGTAGCGCCATATTAGATGTGCGTTTTTCTACAAAATCAAAATTGGGCTATTAAAATTTGGTCGCATGTGATGCAAAGTTTATTTGTTTTTGACCCTGTATAAGGTAACTTCATAAAATAAATATTTTTGAAAACGTAGTTTGTGTCTGAAAGTAATACACCTAAATATTAGGACAAAAAAAAACACAGTGTCATCAGTAAAGTCAAAACTGTTCATAAGTGAAAAATAAATTTTAGTGGAGGGTACAAAATCAAAATTATCTTACGCAGCTGAAATTTTGCATGTGGGATACAAACTGCATTTAAAAAAACTTTTTCTAATAACTTTTTTCGATACTTTCAGAAATAACCCCACTTTTGAATTATTTTTTGGAAAAAATTAAAATTTGACAGATAATGCGAATCACATGACTTGCTTAATTTTTATCTCGATCGAAGCAAAACTTGATGCCAAAGTCAAATTTCTATTCATAAAAAAAAATCCAATATGATGCGGACTTTACTGGCCACACTGTATATATACGTTATTATACGTGTTTTGATCAATATTCCGTTAATTCTGCGTTATTTCCAAAAATTTGCCAAATACACCTCAGGTTTGGAGTACAATTATCTCCAGTTTTACGTTAAAAGAGGATTTATAAAGTAATAAAACCAGAAAAAGAAATATGGGCAAATTGACAAAATTTCGTTTTTGGCTATATTTTTCGTTTGTTGGTGTATAATATATTGATTTTTTGCCGATTTTCTAACTTTATTTGGCCGATTTTTGGATAAAACGACAAAATCACGAAATATTGATTGAAAAATTAGCTATTAACCACCATATAAACTCAGGCCTGGATTTAGGGGGTTCTTAGGGTGCTATAGCACCCGGCCTCAAGATCAAAAGGGCCCCGGCCAGGACGGTGATAACTAAAACGTCACCGAGGAACTTAATACTCTAAAAAAAAAGGTTTAAGTATCTGTTTTATTCAAATCCGTAGGCACCGTAGGCAATGTAACAATAGTCTTCTAAAAAAAAATGAGGGCACCACAAGTATTTAGCACCCGGCCCCACGAAGCTTAAATCCGGCCATGTATAAACCAGATTTTTGTTCAGTCAAATGCTTTTAAACATAAAATTATGTTTTGCCGTGTATTAACTACATAAGTTAAAGTCATCATATTATTGTTTTTAAACAATTAATAGCCAAAATCAGAAAATTACAGTGATGGTAACATGTTTAAAGTGAGGGTATCCAAAGGTGACGTTTCGATAAAATGTCAAGGGCTCCATATAAAATTTCTACATACTACATGGCAGGCGCACAATTTAGTTATTTCTCGGCACGACTACGCTACGTGCAACCTTCTGTCAGAATCAGAATCATTACGATAACAAATAAAGTGAAAGTCCAGTAAATTTTGCTTAGTTAATTTGTGCATTAACAATTCCAGGTTGGATTTTCAAATTTCAAAGGCCTTATTGTCGGTATTTCAAGTCCCAGTGTTAAAGGTGAGAGATAAGCGATAATCCCGTCAGATTTTGAGGTTACGTAATGTTTTACTTTCTTTCAAGGTTTCGCAACAACTACCAAGATGCCGTGCCCTTTTCTAACGAGACTCAGCCAGAACTATGTAAAGAATTATGCCCCCGTGCTCATTAAAATGTATGGGAATCAATGCCCGGTGATTTCCAGATCAATTAACCAAATGGCTAATAACGAAGTCCAAGGTAAGCAAACAATAATGTTTTTTCTTATATTAAATGCTTATAAATTTGACGTATGATTGTAGAAAATTTGACTGCTTCGGTCTCGAAATGTCCATTCCTCGGTGAAGTTTCCAGTTCCATTAAAGAATTGAAACAGGATGACGTGATTGAGGTCAATCAAGACACCAAAATTTCCTCTAATGGTAATAAAAGATAGATTAAAAATTTCCGTAATGACTAAAATAATATAAATTTTTAGATGTGTTTGCTTATGACCAATTCTTTCACCAACAAATCATGAAGAAGAAAAAAGAACATTCCTACCGAATTTTCAAGAAGGTTAATCGCCTGGCTGGGCCAGGACAATTTCCCAGGGCAATTGAATTCTCCTCTGGAGAAAAACCCATTACTGTATGGTGCTCAAATGACTATTTAGGCATGTCATGTCATCCAGTTGTCAAAAATGCCGTCAGGTAATAAAATAGACAGACAACTGCCCTCAATTATTAAATTTTATATTTAAAAAATAATTGATTGAAGTTAATGCTTTTGAATGCGGATTTCAGTGATTTTTGTTGCAAAACGAATATTCAAAATAATCCGATTATTTTAATGCATTGAGTGGTACCTACTCGGCCCAATATTTCCAAATAAAAAATATGTCAAATATTGTGTATTCAAAGGCTATCAACGCGTTTACTTGCGACTGGCTTTTATTAGTTTTACTAAAAACCAAAACTCTACAACTATGGAATTATTTACGTATTAAAAACTACTCATGTAATTTTTTATACATTTTCAAGTGTCATTTATATTATCTATTGTTAACAAGTTTTAGATAATAAATAATGACCTTGGTATTATATAAGCTTTTTTTAAATTATCACTGCCCAGTGATATACACTACTTACATATATTAATATTAATATAAGTAGTGGCGCAAAAAAATGTATTTATATTTTATTTGCAAATAGGCCAATTATATTATTGTTTTACTTCTAAACCTTTTTTAAAACAATGGAGACGACAGAGAAAGAAAACAACTTAAACATTTAGGAGTTCTAAAATAAAACCAGAATGATGAAACTACCAACGAAATTTATCTAATCACTGTTTAAAATTCATTACATAATTTGTTTGGCACATCGAATCATGCGAAATATCAGTATCCTGATAATGATCCAAATAATACTCTCCCACAGCTATTTATAAAAAATATATTTTCAATCTACACTAATTTTTAATATCAATTTAATCAGCCCGTTAGGAAGCATTCCTATTGCTTACTTAAAAATATACTACGTTTTTCAGAAATGCTTTGGACATGTATGGTACTGGAGCTGGTGGTACAAGAAACATTTCCGGAAACTCTACTCTTCATGAAGGCTTGGAACAAACACTAGCGGAACTTCACGAAAAAGAGGCGGCCCTTTTATTTACGTCATGCTTCGTAGCGAACGACACTACTCTCTTTACTTTAGCCAAAGCACTGCCAGGTTGTCACATCTTCTCTGATGCTGGCAACCACGCTTCCATGATTCAAGGAATCAGAAACAGTTACGTTCCTAAGCATATCTTTCGGCACAATGACCCTCAGCATTTGGAAGAATTACTTCAGAAAGTTGATAAAAGTGTTCCCAAAATCGTAGCTTTTGAAACAGTCCATTCAATGACGGGTGCTGTTTGTCCTTTAGAGGAAATATGCGATATTGCGCAGAAATACGGCGCTTTAACGTTTGTAGATGAAGTCCATGCTGTAGGGCTATATGGGGAACATGGGGCTGGCATTGGAGAAAGAGATCATGTAATGCACAAAATGGATATGATATCGGGAACTCTTGGGAAAGCTTTTGGAAATATTGGTGGTTATGTTGGTAAGCATTGGTGTTATTTCATAAGACAATGGCAATATTACCAAACAATAAAATTAACTTGCCCAACATTGAGCTACAACCTAATTTCAAACTTGCCAGTTGTATGGTTCATATTGTCATATATCCGAAAGTTCTGTTTCAAAAATTTTCTGTCTCCTTACTTACGAAACAAGGTGTACGACATAACAACGACCATGCTTTTTTAACAATATAGGAAGCTTTAAATAAAATCCGTAATATATTTTTTTATTGCAGCTGGTAATGCCAAATTGATTGACATGGTAAGATCTTATGGGGCTGGCTTTATCTTCACCACCTCCCTTCCACCCACAGTACTAACAGGGGCTAAGAAGGCTATAGAGATTCTAGCCTCAGATGAGGGCCGTCTCTTGCGTCAGACTCACCAGGATAACGTTCAGTATCTTAGGCAATCTCTTTTAAGAAACGGGTTTCCTGTCGAACATACACCCAGCCATATCATTCCAATTAAAATCGGAAACCCCGTGCAATGCGCTGCCGTAAGCGATACGCTTTTGAGAGAAAAGGGACACTATATCCAAGCGATTAATTACCCCACTGTGGCAAGAGGACAAGAGAAATTGAGGTTAGCCCCCACTCCTCATCACACTAGGGAAATGATGGACTTACTCGTGGCGGATTTGAGGGAAGTATGGGAGAGACTGGAACTGCCTTTTACCGGCCTCCAATGTGGACAGGTAATGCTTATATATAAATATTTGTATATTAAATTAATAATTGTTTTTTCGATTTTGGATGTACTACCACCAAGAGGTGACAATTTACGTTTAATAACATTTCTTTTTCTAGGAGTGTCAGTTCTGTCAAAAACCCATTCTTTTCGACTATTATGAATCCAGGGATAGATGTAAAGTGCCAAATTGTCCTCAGATGGTAGCTGCCGCGTAACCCCTATGCCTTTTTCAAATAAATGTCTCTCTAACATTCGAAATTTTTAAATAAATGTTATTTTTAAATAAAGAAAATATGTTAAAGTTTATATTTTTACAATTTATATATACAACTTATTATTTGAATATTTTTGTTACTGTTATAGAAACTATTGATTTTATTTTTGGAAAAATTGATTTAGCCTATTTATATGATATAGGGATTGTCTCCGGTGATAGGTTAACGCATTTACCAAAAGATGCGTTCTTTTTTCTATACTAATATATTAATGATGGATGACTAATGAGGGATGTTCGAATTTCAATAAAGGGTGATTTTTGTTGCAATTTTATTTTATTGATCCATGTTAATACAGATAAAAACATGCTCTGTAGACCCACAAATAAATCACAGCAGAATCGAATTTAAACGGCGATTAGTATTTATTTCTGCCATCGATTATTTCGCGTCGGTCTGTGGAAACCATTAAGAGAAACTTTTAAGTGATACAAGTCCAGTAGGCATCACTAAATGAGGTTTTTAAAGCAGGTTTTTAGGGTTGTATGGGGAAAAAGACTTTATGTTGTCCAGCAGTACCAGGGCTTTTTACATTGTTTTTTTTTAAATAGCTCCAAGCAGTATGCCGAATGACCTTTCGTAGCAACCTTTCGTCCACTAGTTAAACAACTGACTGACAGGTGTCACTGCTTGTTCCAAAAATTACTAAAATGCTGAACAAAATAAAGAGATACTGGGAAACTAGAAAATTTTTCATGTTAAATCTCCTTTATTATTAGAAAATTTAGAAGAAGTAATGATATAATCAGCGTTTTTTTGTTAAGAAAAAAACGCTGAAATAATTTCATGCCACTGAAATTAGGTTTAATATGAGCCAACGTTGAAATTATGTCGCAAGAAAAAAATTGACAAAACGCCGTGTATACGGCTATTTTTTTCTATTCGAGCATCAATAATAGCTTTGATTGGTCAGGTTTAACCCCTCTTAAACCTGCGCAGTGGGCCGTTAAATCTTCTACGGACAACAAATAGGGTCGTTGCCTGAAAATGTTAGTACTCTTAGAATACGCCATATATTTGGCGGTTTCCATAAATTAAAAATAATAAATTCCTCGAGTTTGAAGAAGAAGAATCGTGTTGTAAAAGAGTATTCGATTAGTTTCTTGCATGGGACAACAAAGGAGCCACTGAAGCGATAGTCATTTTGTAACGGGACGTACATCTAACGCATGCTCACTGTTCAGTATCCTAGTGATGATTTTGTAGCGGCGGCGTCGAGAGAGAAATTAAACTCGATATTCGATGTGTTGTGTCGAATTTTCTGTGTGAATCCGAATTATTTTACAGTGAACTCAAAATCTTAATAACTATGATTTTACGTGTGAAGTTATCATAGTGTGAAAGAGTGAGATATAGCTATGAACCGACACTTTTATCATGTAGGACCAGTGTGTGTAAATAATAATCACCCGTAATCAAATATAACTGCATGTAGGTTACGTTCGCTTAAATACATTTATTCCTTATTTTTTAAAATGTATGCGAAAGGAAAAGGATCATCAGTGCCGTCTGATGCACAAGCCAGAGAAAAGTAAGTTATCCCTTTTTTATTATTATTATTATTATTATTATTTTCGCAGGTCCGTACTACATCTCTGTTTAACTACTAACAATACCCTCAATCCTCAATTATAATGTGCTACCTACTGATTATTCATTTCATCTTAAATTTGTACTCGTCGTATCTGATAGATCAGTTTTAGAAAAGTTTGAGAAATCGTTTGAATTGAGAAACTAAATAAAGAATTTTTAATTTAGACAGTAAAATTTGTCTGTAAAATCCAAATTCATTGATTGTTTACATTAGAGTACAGAGTATCCTTGGAAAAATCGGCAGCGTACCAACCCACACGAAACAATATTATAGTGCAATGAGCTTCGAAAGTCTATTTCTATTTTTAATTAAAAATTTTCACCTACAGGTTGGCATTATACGTTTACGAATATTTGCTGCATGTCGGCGCACAAAAGGCAGCCCAAACGTTTCTTTCAGAGGTAAGATCGCATTTTCCGAAAAACTGGAACACCGCATACTAAATATCCGATTTTTTTTAGATAAGGTGGGAAAAGAACATAACGTTAGGAGAACCCCCAGGATTTTTGCACTCTTGGTGGTGGTACGTTGGCATTTTTGTTAATGAGAGTTATAACGTTTTTTTAACCGGTTGTTTTTTAGCGTGTTTTGGGATTTGTATTGTGCAGCCCCTGAAAGAAGGGATACATGCGAACATTCTTCGGAAGCAAAGGCCTTTCACGATTACGTGAGTATCATCCATACTCCTCGTATTGTGAGCCGATCAATACTTGGTCGGAGGTTTGGCAACGCTGCGCGAATATACGCGTTTGACCAGGTGTAATCGCCCAATTCGGTATTCGCTTTCGACTAAAATTGAAAAAACTATGCTGTTTTTTCTCTTAAGTTCGCACACGTGCAGTTTTGCCCACAAGTGCGTAATTTCCTTTATCACTGCACTTGTTCACTCGCCAACATTGCTGCTGATAACCGTACTATTTTTGTTTTGACGAATGATATTTGTTTGGTCGACATTCTTACGGACTAACTTGAGGACCTTGAGTTTTTATCTACCAACTCGAAACAACGATATCGTAGTTTTGAAATTCAGGTGACTGAATTTCTGTGGTAAAATTTCAACTCGAGTAGGTACTCTCCAATCATTTTATTTTACATCATATCCTTGCTCAAACCGTGGGTTTATTGTTTTATACGAGGTTCTGTCAAAAAAAAATGGATAAGTATCTCACTTTGTTAATATGCTCAGGTACAAGGAAATAATATTGGAAAATGATTTAACAAATCGTCTGCAATATTCGGCTGTACTTAGTAAATATTAGCAATTATTATTTTACAAATCAATAAATCTATTTACGAATTGGTATTCCATCACTGTCAAAAATAAATATTACAAGTGCAAATAGGTAGTTGTTATGTAAAACAGGTGGGATACCCATCAGTAACATGGCCAAGTTTCAGGTACCTATACAAAAACTAAACAAAACTAAAATTTGGGTCGTTCCCTTTGAAACGGGAATAAATGTTAACCATAAATTAAAATAAAATTTAAAAAATTCTAACGTTAAATGAATATTTTTAAGTTTCTAAATTATATAAAAAAAAATTAAAATAATAAAATTAAATTTTAAACAATAAAATAATACCTTTTAATTTTGAAAACAATTTGAGGAATCTACAAGAAAAACGGTTTTAACATAACTTGTACAATAGGGTGGAGTGAAGGTACACGTGTCGAAAAAAAAATTCGTTTTTCAAATCGGAATAGCTGCAAAAACATGCTCCACTACTTAACTAAGAGCTATGCGAAAGATTGTTTCTCTAAAATTATGTTTTGAGGTGCCCCAAGAATTTTAAAATAAAAAAAAAATCGATGATTGTGAAAAAAAATTAGTTTTTCAAAACGGAATAGCTGCAAAAACCTGCTTCACTACTTATCTAAGTGCTATAAGAAAAATAATTTTTTTAACGTTATATTTCGTGGTGCCCTAAGCCTTTTTAAATTAGAAAATTTTCGCGAAAATTGAACACTAATTTTTTTAGGCAACTACCATGCTTATTTTAAATTATCATTTCTGTTTTAGTTTGTATACTTTTTTTTGCCAAAGAGTTTGTATTCTTTCTAACTTGATTATTTTATGAAAGGAATAAACTAAATAAAAATCATGTTTTTTTTTTTAATATAAGACCTTTGGGGCACCTCGAAATATAATGTTAGAAAAATTATCTTTTGCATAGCACTTAGTTACTTAAGTAGTGAAGCAGGTTTTTGCAGCTATTTCATTTTGAAAAACTAATATTTTTTTTTTCATGATCATCGATTTTTTTTTAATTTAAAAAATTCTTGGGGCACCTCAGAACATAATTTTAGAGAACCCATCTTTCGCATAGCTCTTAGTTAAGTAGTGGAGCATGTTTTTGCAGCTATTCCGATTTGAAAAACGATTTTTTTTTCGACACGACACCACCCTATTGTACCGGGTGGTCAACTGAGAATGGCCGCCGGCTATATCTCAGAAACTACTAAACATAGAAGCTTGGGAAAAAAAATTATGATTAAAGCGGTCATGAGAAAATTCTGGAAATTACCTTCAAGTTCCTCATTTCGCCGCAAGGGGGCACAATTGAAAATTTGGGTATAACTCTGATTACATCATTGGAAAGCTTAGACAATTCTGCATCATTTTAGTTTAAGGCTCGTTGTCTTACCGAAATTGATAAGAGTGGAGGAAGCTACTGAATGTGTAAACATTAAAATCGCCGTAACTTCTAAACGCCTTATCCGATTTTACTAAATTTAAGCTTGTTTGGAAGGGAAAGGTAAGTACCAAGTACCGTCGTATCCAATGATACACGATAGTTCCTAATAAAATTGCTAGAGGGCGCAATTTGTAATAATAGCAGTTTTTTTGATTTTATCCCGAAAATTCAAATCATACGGTATACTTATGACATCATAATCGGAAAGTAGATGTAATTTACAAGAAAAAATGTGAAAACCGCAGTTCGATATCTTTGTTCGTTTCAGAGTTATTGCCAAAACAATAATTTTTAATGCAAATTGCGCCCTCTAGCACTTTTATTAGAAACTATTGTGTACCATTGGATACGACAATTGAAGGTACTTCCAAAGAAGCGTAAATTTAGTAAAATCGGATAAGTCGTTTAGAAGTTACAGCGATTTTAATGTTTACACATTCAATAGCTTCTCCCACTCTTATCAAGTGCTTTTCTTGTAAATTTCATCTACTTTCCGATTATGATGTCATAAGTATACCATATGATTTGGAATTTCGGGATAAAATAAAAAAAACTGTTATTATTACAAATTGCGCCCTCTAGCAATTTTATTAGAAACTATCGTGTATCATTGCATACGACGATTTAAGGTACTTACCTTTCCCTTCCAAACAAGCTTAAATTTAGTAAAATCGGATAAGGCGTTTAGAAGTTACGGCGATTTTAATGTTTACACATTCAATAGCTTCCCCCACTCTTATCAAGGTCGGTACACCAACGAGCCATAAACCAAAATGATGCAGAATTGTCTAAGCTTTCCAATGATGTAATCAGAGTTATACCCTAATATGGGAATTTTCGGAGAAATTTAAAATTTAAAAAAATAATTTTCAATTGCGCCCCCTTGCGGCGAAATGAGGAACTTGAAAGTAATTTCCAGAATTTTCTCATGACCGCTTTAATCATAATTTTTTTTTCCCAAGCTTCTATCTGTAGTAGTTTCTGAGATATAGCCGGCGGCCATTCTTAGTTGACCACCCGGTACAAGTTACTGGAGTTACTGGCACCGTGGGTGGAGATTCGTCTTAACTGATAAAGGAATGGATATTTAGAAATGAGTTTTATGCTGGATTTGAAGACTTAATTGTTTTTGAGGGCTTCTTAAAAGGTAATTTAACAAACCATCTCTGTTTATTTATCAAACTTCATAATGGAAGTAGACACATAATAATTGTTATCAATTTCACAGTTAGAACTTAGAACCCATATAAAATGTAGAACAACTTCGTTTAACAAATTATTATTGGCACCACTACTTTATTTACAGTTTTAAGAACCGCTAATGCAGAAATAATTGCTAGTAAAAAATTAAAACATTACATAAATAGACAGGTGTTTAAGAAAAATATCACGCATTACTTTTAAACCCTGTATGTAATGTACAGGGTGAGCCAATGAGGTTTGTATTTTAAAAATCACGAAACTCAAAAACCACCTATAAGACATAGGTATACTCTAGGGTGGAGTGAAGTTATGTGTCGAAAAAAAAATTTTTTCAAATCGGAATAGCTGCAAAAACATGCTCCACTACTTAACTAAGAGCTATGCGAAAGATGGTTTTTTTAAAATTATGTTTCGAGGTGCCCCAAGAATTTTTAAAATAAAAAAAAATCGATGATCATGAAAAAAAAATTAGTTTTTCAAAACGGAATAGCTGCAAAAACCTGCTTCGCTACTTAACTAAGTGTTATGTGAAAGATAATTTTTCTAACATTATATTTCGAGGTGCCCCAAAGGTCTCTAAAAAAACATGATTTTTATTTAGTATATTCCTTTAATAAAATAATCAAGTTAAAAAGAAAACAAATTTTTTGGCAAAAAAAAAGTATACAAACTAAAACAGAAATGATAATTTATAATAAAAAGTATACAAACTAAAACAGAAATGATAATTTAAAATAAGCATTAGTTGCATAAAAAAATTAGTGTTCAATTTTCGCAAAAATTTTCTAATTTAATAAAGGCTTGGGGCACCTCGAAATATAATGTTAGAAAAATTATCTTTCGCATAGCACTTAGTTAAGTAGTGAAGCAGGTTTTTGCAGCTATTCCCTTTTGAAAAACTATAATTTTTTTTCATGATCATCGATTTTTTTTTAATTTTAAAAATTCTTGGGGCACCTCAAAACATAATTTAAAAAAAAACCATCTTTCGCATAGCTCTTAGTTAAGTAGTGGAGCATGTTTTTGCAGCTATTCCGATTTGAAAAACAATTTTTTTTTTCGACACGTATAACTTCCCTCCACCCTAAATACTCGCTAGGTTTCCGCAGGCGAATCTGCGGATAAAAACTGTACGATAAAGATGAATATCTTATTCTGAGCAAAACATGTTTCAAAAGACGAATAGTGCCAATGTTACGTATGAAGTTAATACTGTGTTTATAGTTTCTTATTTATATTAAGAATTCTAAATATAGATGATAGCCCTGGTGGATAACTACGTTTTAGTAAATTAAAGGAGTTATGTAATAAACAACACCGCTGGTAGTAATAATTACTTAAATAAACTAAAGGTTATTTTGAAAAATGAATTAAAATTTATATGGTACCTTTTATAGTTGCAAATTAGAAGAACCTACCCATTGAATGTGTTGGGGATGCAAATACCTATTCGTATGTGCTACAAGTTTTCTGCTCTTATTTGGAAAATTTGCACTTCTTTTCTAATCGGTTTCCTAAAAAAAATATTTAAAAATAATACCGATAAAAATTTTCATATGACAACTCAAGATTGATCTACATTTCTTGCCCTTTATCATAAAACACCCTATTTCCTGGTGTGTTAATTTTTTTTATTTTCATAATTTATCCTTTTTCCATTTGTAAAGTGTGACACCTAATTTGGAAAGTACCTACTTAAAACAAAATAGTCCTGTTGCGGAAAAACGGTAAAAAACCTGGTCACCTAGTAAGAAATCGTTCCTCTTTAATATGGATGAAGTTTTTTTTTACCCTTTTTCAGCAATATAATTTTTTTGTTTCATAATAATAATTGTAATATCTTCTAAAAACTAAACTGGCCTAATTTTTTGCTCCTGAACCTATATCTTAAATATAATAATGCAAAAGTTATGTTTCATTATTTCACAAATTTGCCATAACAGGTTGAAATTATGCTTCTGCTTTCTATTCTACCGTAATTTTTACCTTTCACTAATCTTTGCAGCAATTACGCGCAGGTGCCAAATTTGACAAACTGGTACTTGCTTTGTATAGAATTTGATATAGTATTTATCAGGTGGGTTACTAATCCAATAAGAGTTGGCCCGGGTTGGCCGTCAAAAAGAAAAAAAAAATTAAACCAAATTATCATATATGTACCGTGTTATTCACGTTACTCGACACATTATTATAGCTAAATTATTTGTTTTAGATTAAGAAAAATTAGGGTGGATAAGGGCCTGTTGGAGGTACATTTAAAAATAATTTCTCTAATGTACAGGTTGTCGCAAAAACACAAAACGTATAAAAGTTGTATTTCTTTAAATGTAATGCCCTGTATATTACTTCATTTTCGGATTCTACGGTCAAAATAAAAAGAAGTTACATCGAGGTTTACCGTACTTAAACCTCACGGTTTTTGAAATATTTCTTATTTTGTGAAACTGTAGTAAGTTTTAATGAATAAATTCTGTATTTTCTTTTTTCAAATCAAATTCACACTGGAGTCTACTAACTGATTAGGTTTTGTGCCGCATTTATGAAAAATTCACTAACGGGAGACTCGGGCAAGAAGAACCACTTAATTTTAAATGCCTGCCAAAATGTTCCGATTGTTCTCATATTATCAGGAAAATGAAATAATTTGCTTAAAGCATATCTTTAGAAACAAAACTTATTTATTAAAAACACAAAAGAAAATATATTTTCCTTTCAAAAACAACATAAACCAAAACTCTGCGTTTGGTTCCTTTTGCCCAGACCCGCGGGCATAAAGAACCTTTGTCTTGGGCAAAATGAACCAACATATAAAATGCCTTTGGGCAACACAAACCTTAAAAAATAACATTATTATTTAGTGTCTTTTAATGAGCTTAAAACCGTACCCTTGCAAGTGTCACATAGTGTATGATAGTCGGCACATAAGTGATGCGCCCTCTTTTGGCAGAAATTACACTGAATCCACCAGTTCCTTTTGCCCGGTTCTTTTTGCCCTATTTGTAAATTAAAATATATCAATCCGTTTAAAAATAAATAGATTTCAGATACCGCGGAAATATTTTGAGGTTAAGTAAGGCGAAAAGATCCTTTTTCCATATATTCAATCATGATGTTATACATTTTTACTGTTTAGAAATAGTTTCAAAACTCCTGAAACCTGTTAAATCATTCCGAACGTACATATTTCTATATTCACTGTAAAATATGAAAAAAACAACTTACCGTAATATATTTCACAACAAACACTGCAGAAATGCGGCGGCTATCTAAACTAGATGACAAAATTAGAGCGGCAAATTTAAATTTTAAAATATTTGATCGATTCTTTTTGCCCATATGGTTCTTCTTGCCCGAGTCTCCCCTACAAGGTGTCCAAAAAGTACGACAAAATAATTATTACAGTTTGAAATGGTAATCTGGTTTACTTCATATACTTAATATCCTGTATTTTATGGTAGATGTAACCTATAATAATAATTGTCTATCAAAAAGTATTAAGCTTTTCCATATATAATTGCTTACCTTTTCATGAAAAATGCAAATATTCCTAATGCATACTGATTCTAACCAAATTAATATTAAACAAGTCCCTTATGGCATTTCGACAACTCGCATGATTATCATTTATGTTTGTCAGTTATTTCTAAAAGTGTTGCATTGCAAATACTCATTTAGGTAGTTGCTGCAAAACTGTTTACTGGCTTCGCGAGCTCAAAAATTTTCGAACAGAAATCATCCAAATACAGTCGTTTTCGAAAAACTGTCGACTTATAATTTCATTATAAGTATATATATATTATTCATCAATCATTAAAATTGTTACTTACTACATTTTCACAAAATACGAAATATTTCAAAATCCGTTTTTAGTACGGTAAACCTCGATGAAACTAACTTTTATTTCAATCGTAGAATCCAAAAATGAAATACTATACAGGGCGTTCCATTTAAAAAATGCAACTTTGATACGTTTCGTATTTTTGCGTATACATTATAAAAATAATATTAAAATGTACCTCCAACGGGCTATAATAATGTGTCGAATAACGTGACTAGCACGGTATGTATATGTATAGAATGTATATATTATATGAATCCATTATTCTAATTCTAATAGTATTTTGTATAATAATCACTAATTGTTTTAAAAATGATATTAAACGGACAACCAAAAATACCTTACTTTTAGAACAGAACCAATTACTTATTACTTCCTTAAAAAATTTACTAATAAAAACCCCCAGATATGGTAACTGTTGGTAACAATTTTGGTTTAGAAGCGATTTTAGCAGACGCAGCGTTGCCAAATATACATCGATACAGGACTGGCTCTAAAATATTTATTAACATACTTAGTATCCCAGGAGTAAATTGAAATACTTTTTAGGGTTTTGTAAATTCTGGATATGGCGTTAATGGAATTGCCCACGTAAGTTAAATATAATTTGATTTTTTGGGAACTTTACTAACATTATTTTTTCTATGTAGAACACTGGCCCAGCACCGAGTCCACTGGGGCAAATGCCCCCAGCTGATGGAATGCCAGGTGGACCCATACCACCAGGGTTCTTTCCTGTAAGTAATTTTCTTTATTCCAGGACAGTACGGCTCTGCCTTTTCATTAAATAAACTCAAAATATGTATTTGGGCCCATTGAACGAGATTGCGATCAGCTATAAGCTAACCTAATCGTGCGATTGTTGACCGGGTCCGATTTTAATGCTAACGAATAATAATTAACGAGGACAGGTACCTACTACTATAAATGTAATGAATTTGGTTTAATCCTTGAACGGGTTAGTATTCAATGTTCGAATAACCCACCGGTTCAGTTTAATCGTTAAACGGGTCGGGATTTAATGCCAACGAATAATAATTTACGAGGATAGGTACCTACTACTATTAATGTAATGAATTTGGTTTAATCCTTGAACGGGTTAGTATTTAATGTTGTTCGAATAACCTACCGGGCCAGTTTAATCGTTAAACGGGTCGGGATTTAATGCTAACGAATAATAATTAACGAGGACAGATACTACTACAAATATAATAAATTTGGTTTAATCCCTGAACGGGTTAGTATTCAATGTTGTTCGAATAACGTACTGGTTCAGTTTAATCGTTAAACGGGTCGGGATTTAATGCTAACGAATAATAATTTACGAGGATAGGTACCTACTACTATAAATGTAATGAATTAGGTTTAATCCTTGAACGGGTTAGTATTCAATGTTGTTCGAATAACCTACCGGGCCAGTTTAATCGTTAAATGGGTCGGGATTTAATGCTAACGAATAATAATTAACGAGGACAGGTACCTACTACTATAAATGTAAGGAATTTGGTTTAATCCTTGAACGGGTTAGTATTCAATGTTGTTCGAATGACCTACCGGGCCAGTTTAATCGTTAAATGGGTCGGGATTTAATGCTAACGAATAATAATTAACGAGGACAGGTACCTACTACTATAAATGTAACGAATTTGGTTTAATCCTTGAACGGGTTAGTATTCAATGTCGTTCGAATGGCCTACCGGGCCAGTTTAATCGTTAAACGGGTCGTGATTTATTGCTAACGAATAATAATTAACGAGGACAGGTACCTACTACTATAAATGTAACGCATTTGGTTCAATCCTTAAACGGGTTAGTATTCAATGTTGTTCGAATGACCTACCGGGCCAGTTTAATCGTTAAACGGGTCGGGATTTAATGCTAACGAATAATAATTAACGAGGACAGATACTACTATAAATATAATGCATTTGGTTCAATCTTTGAACGGGTTAGTATTCAATGCTGTTCGAATGACCTACCGGGCCAGTTTAATCGTTAAACGGTCATTAATCTTTCCAATTTTAATAATTTTTGAATAGGCAAAGCCGGCACCGATTATAGAAGACCAATACTTAGAACCACTTATTAGAAGAGTCCATAAAATTTCAGCGTCATTTTTTCTTGTAGAACTCAACGTTGCGACCCTCACCCCCTACCCACCCGTCAAGTCAGCCGTCTCCCCACTCACAACCTCCTCCCCCGCACTCCAACATTATGACGTCACAGCCCTTCATGAACCCAAGGTACCCTGCAGGACCACGGCCTGGCGTGAGAATGCCACAGATAGGAAGCGATTTTAATGGAGTATGTATTTCTTTGACAAAATTGTTTCACGTAATATTATTTATGAATTAAAATATATACTACTTTTCTGCCTTAATATTGCAGGGAACTTTTCGTGAAATACCCTTTATCTACAATGAACTGTGGATCACGTGACATACTATAGCGTTATGTGATCTGCATGAAGCTGTAGATCAACGAAATTTCGTAAAAATGTTTTTAAGAAAGTAGGTCGGGTAAATCAAATTTGTTATTTATTTATTGTATTTTGTATTCAACAATAGGGGTTCCTTCAAATTTAGAAAAAAATTTTAAAGTGAGCCTCAAAAATTAAAGCTTTACAGTCAAAAGAACCTCATTAAACATACCAAATCGTCATTATCATGTCAAGTACCTAACATTGCAAAGTATATCGTTGATCTTTTGACTCCAATAACTGTATTGATATCCTTTGCATTAAAAATCAGCAAACTTCCAAGACAGGCTTATATTATTTCTTATTATGTATTTTTTAAACAGATAAATTTAATTTTAAAAATCTTACAGCGACGTAGAGGTTCGCATCTACACAATTAAATATTAACTATTTTAATAGGTAAATTATTTATTGTAAGCAAATGGCAAAGATATATTTTGAAATGTAGTTTTATTTTTAATAATTCATATTTCCTCATAAAAATATTTTTTTAGCCCCCCGGACAGCCCCTGATGCCGAATAATATGGACCCAACGAGACAAGGTATACATTTTTTATTAATTAATTTGATCAATACTAAAAGTATTGTATTAATCGAATATCTAACACCTTATAGCCACAGAGTGGCAGATTTTGAATGACATTTACTAACAGTAGAGTTGAAAGTGCGATATGCAGGACAGATAAAATAAAAAGGCACTAACCTGTAGGCAGTTTTGGGTAGCCGTTTTTCTTTCAAGAAACTGGTGTTGCCAAATTACTAATATTATGTTAATTATTTATAATCAAAATGCTCTTGGATGGCGTCAGCACTTTCTTTTAAATCAAATAGTTACCTAAGGGTGGTATGCACAGTTACCTAAGGGTACCTTGAAGCTTCCTTGGCCTATGCTTTCGTAAATGCCATGGAAGCCTTTAAGGAGTCCTTAGACAAATCAACATTTCAAGGTTTTAGTGTATCGTGATACCACCATAAGTCGTTATATTTCTTATTTTATTTGTCTCTGACCCTACCCGAAAATGCATCATCGAAAATTTGCAAAGTTCTAATCACCACAGAAATAAAAATCACATTGAAGAGCTTCTGAACTAATCTAAAAGAAAAATGTGTGTTTCTTGGCTAAAGTATAAACAATATGAATTTTTGTTAAACGGTATCATTGATGTATTTTTGGGAGGAAAATCAAATGTACATAAGCCCGGTGGGGACATACAGATATTGGAGTTTATTTTCACAATGAGATTAACATAGTTTTATGTTACAACTATAAGAATCTAAAGGACTAGGTAGGTCCTAGATCACAAAACTAATGATCAAAAGTGTAACTTTTACTGTTTACAATCTGAGCAACTACGCCTCATTATTAGAATTGGTATATCATAGTTGAATATTACATAGTTCCAAACCTTAATTAAAAGCAAAACTTTGCCGATAACTTGTTATTAACAAACATCAATAAAATTGCACATTTAAAATGACAGCAGCAATTATGTAGAATTTTATTGATACGTCATTTGAACGACGAATTACCTGGCCTGTTCTTACTATGGCTGAACTTAACCGCTATGGTATCAAACTATGACGTAGCATAGATTGATACCATAGCGGTTAATAAAATTTGTAATGTGTGATTACTCTAAGTGCCTAGAGGTAGTTACTGGGATGATCATTATAGTCGTTAGGTAGTAGTATTCTGATGTGTCCCCACCAGGCTTCAGTACGAGTGTATAGGCTTTGTAAGGTGCATTTGGTCTTAGAACTTGAACTTTTAAAGACCTATAACCGAGTTTCAACGTACTGGAACTTTCGCTGTTGGTTGGTGTATATGAAGTAGAACCTAACAGGACCTGGCTGGTATTTGAGGCTTCTAGCAACTTTTTGGCTGTAAGGTGTGAAGAAATTAATAATTCAATAATAAAAGTAATATTAATACTGATGACGTAACCATAATTTTGAAAAGAGCCGATTGCACAAAAGCATGAAAGTCCATTTCATGATTTGCCTCATGTAATGCATCTATTTCTTGTCTCCAGGTGATGGCGGAGAATTTGTAGGTTGGCAAGGTAGGCAAATGCGCTCTTTCACCATCACACTACCATACGCATACACTTCTTGCTTGCTTTGCTTCTTTTAGCTCTTAAACAGGGTCCATCATCTATTCTATCTCAAATTGATTAAATTTAACCCTGTTACCACTCCACAATCACCATCGAAATCTGAACAACTCATTTAACGATTAATTCAAGCGACTGACTCATTTCTAATCAAATATATGTTAAATCGGTCTTTCGTTTTACTAGGTAGTTTAAAAAACAGCATAACTAATAATCGCACATATACAGGGATTTAGTTCTCTGGGTGCAAAACTAAAATATCCTATAAGACTATAAAAACGTTTATATATATATATAATATAAATCTTGTAGGTAGACATTTCTTTTCAGGAATATGTACTATATTATTATTATTATAAATAGAAAAATAAATAGTTGTGCAATAACAACACACTTTTTAAAAAATTAAATGTATTGGTAACAACACAATAATCAGACTGAGGTCGCTAGACGCTAGATTGCATAGTTGATTATGACGTAATTCATATAGGTTTTTTTTTACGTAGTACATACAAACGATAAAAGTTAAATTAGTGTTAGATACTAGTGTAGGGTTGACCAAAGATTTTAAACAATAATTAACTAACCCCACAATTTTGACATCAATGACATTGACAGAAATGAGTTATTCACAAAGTCGCCCGAAAATCATTTCTGCCAATGTCATTTAAATCAGGTGAGGTAATTATTCTTTATAAGCTTTGTGCAACACAACAAACATCATCCAAAATCCAAGATAGTTTTATTTCCATGAAAAAAACCTTATGGACCCTAAAAGCTTTCTGAAGATGCATTGGTAAAATAAGTTATTGTTTTTATTTAATAAAAAATCCTAAAATATTAAACAATAATTTCCAAATTACATACCCTCTTATTTTACTCGTGTACCTCATCTTTCCATAATGCTGGCATGCGGTGGCGTTGCTACTACATCAAAGTTTTGCTTATCAAAACGTCCAAAAAAGACTAAAGACTACCTTCATAGGTCCCCCGGCAGCTATGAACAGAATGAACCCCCCTCGAGGGCCGTCGATGGGGCCTCTAGGACCCAGCAGTTATGGTCCTGGGCTTAGGGGGCCCCCGCCAAACAGTAGTTTAGGACCTGGAGGCCCTATGCCTCCGATGACCATGGGAGGACCTGGAGGACGACCGCAATGGCAACCTAATACGTCGACAGTAAGTATCATGCACTTTTGTATTTCTTCTGGAAAGTATAACTAATGGAAAAAATTCCAAGAATACCCATTTTCAAATGTCGTTACCACGAACCGTTAGTTTGCTACAGCAATGGTCTGAAATAGATGTGTTTGCTTTCAGCCAATGAATTACTCTTCATCATCGCCGGGTAACTACGGCGGACCGCCTGGATCTGCGGGTCCAGCCGGTCCAGGAACGCCTATAATGCCCAGTCCACAAGATTCCAGCAATTCGGGAGGAGAGAACATGTACACATTAATGAAACCAGCCGTGGGAGGTAGTATGCCCGGAGACTTCCAAATGGGAGGAGGTCCAGACGCGGGCGGGCCCATGGGTCCAATGGGTCCCAACTCAATGGGACCTGTTATGAATGGAGACGGAATGGATGGAATGAAAAATTCACCTGCCAATGGAGGCCCGGGTACGCCACGGGAGGATAGCGGCAGCGGCATGGGAGATTACAATCTTGGAGGATTTGGAGGGCCTGGGGAAAATGTAAGTAAAATGAGGAGTCAGTGGGTGAAGCTCAGAATTTAAGGTTTTTTTTTTTAAATTGACAAGCGAAGGATTAATTTTTCGAATAGACTACTACATTTATCAAATCAGGTGATTTATTTGTTGAATATAATAATTCTAAGAGAACATACATATTATAGCAAACTGTCGTATTTAAACAAACTTCTCATCGGGCTTTTATTTACACTATTTCCTTATATTATTCATGCGTGGTCCATTTTTCAGTTTAGTGTCAGAGTTGTCATTCGAAAAATTATTTAGCTGATTTTTCTGCTTTAAATTTAATTGCGCTTACCTAGTAGCAACTTAATTTCTTAAGAATTCTTTAAGCCAAGCTTTTTAATTTTAGGCCTCATTTCTGCATAGTACACAATAGAATATAAACTTTAAAAAAAAGTTTTGCATGTTAGCATGGGCCCCTTTAATTAGTACAGTAAATGATATTTAGGTCACAAGCTAGTATAGACTTTACCATAAAAATGTCGCTATTCCTTGGGCAGTTTCAGCAACATGAGAGTGTAGATGGAAATGACCATTGGAAATTGACATTGCCTATGCTTAAAAATTTATTTTAAACTATATTTTTGGAAATTTAGTTTAGGGAATACCTACTTGTAATGTACTAAGAATTAGTTTTTCATTATTTGAATCAGTTTAAGTTAGAATTGAACAAATAATTGATAAAAGATCCACTAGCGGGTTTTCAGAAATTACCGTTATATACAAATAAGTTTAGCAGACTTAAAGATACAAAAATTACAACACCAATTTGAAAAAAGTTCGCTAATTCTAACTTTAACTGATTTTAGAAGTAAAAATCAAGGCGGTACTATAGCTTATTATGCACACTCGACCTCTCTTAAGAAAATAGGGTGACGCCCTTTATTTTCAGACAATTTTTTTTCAATATATCCGTATTGAAAAATTCCCCTTATACCGAATCTTCTAGATATTGGGATCACCATTTTAATAGAACACAAGGCTTAGGTACACCAATACAACTTCTGATAGCGAATTATAAACCTGCTAACGCCTTAATTTCAAAAAATACTATTTTCTGTTGGTAATTACTTCCTATGAATTAGCACAAAATAAACCTAAACATCCTCAAATTAATAAAGCAAGAGGCATATGATGATTTCTTGAATTTATCACACATATTTTATTAAGTTGTTTTGGAAATTAAAGGGGGAAAGATTTTGTTGTATTTTTTAATTCTAATTGGTGAATGTCGGGTATTATCCAGTTGTCTATCGCCCGACCAAACCCGAACTATAACCTGATAATAATTATTAGAGTAAGTTCCCTAATTATTTACTAGCCCGGTAATGGACCACAGTTATAGAACAATAACTACGCAATCACCTAAATGTATACGCTTATGTGACGTTTCTTTTCAGACAGCATTTGACAAAAAGTGACCGATTTTATTAGAGAAAAGAATTATTTAAAAATACTTTACAGTAGTCTATATTTAGGGAACTTTTTAAGAAATAGGAGTAACTGAATACCCCGACTACTCTAGTGAGAAATAATCACTTACAGCCCTTAAGAAACTATTCATATTTTGAGGTAGGTTTAAACATACAGTGATACATACCGTTATATTTTGTGAGGATAAAGATATAAAGTAAAAATTTAACAATAAAAACCAATTGAGTTTTTGACATGCACCATACCACCCCTGTTATTTTTTTTGGGTTATGGAAGTGCAAGTGGTTAACAGTTAGTATAAGACGCAACGAAGCCATTAATTATTTAAAAATAATATTATTGGCTTGTTGGCAATGAAACACGAATTATGCCAAAAGGCACTTTATCCAAAATCATTCGGCCCTACCAAGAAATAACGTATGCGTCAAGCGTTTAGGTCATGTTTCAAAAGGAACTAAAACGCAAGACTTTTCCAATTCTTGTTGTATGAATTTGTACATTTAAAATATTAACGTTGTTGGTCCGGAGATATGCGAAGGGTACAAGGAAAGAAGAGGAAAGTCCATCGTTCATACCTAATGATCCGATTTCAGCTATGGATTTGCACTTTCATTAGATAGACAGTGACTGAAAGATTGCTGTTACCTTTCCTTCGTACCTGACCTGCTAGTTCAGTTTTGGTATTTATTCCATTAACTACGGTTTATCTCTGAAGTCTAGTTTTATACTTGCCTCCGTAATAATAAAATATGTCATGATAACTCAATTTTATCCCATTACTTAAAAAAATTGGAATTCCTAACTTTAAAAAAGTAGGTATTTTCCGATTTAAATGAAAAGCGAACTAAATCAAGTTTTTAACAATATATTTTACTTAAAATGTAATCGTTTGAAACAATACAGAAATTAAAATGTATGTATGTAAAAAGCCAAGTTTCCTGTTATTGGCATGGTGGTCTCATGTTCGTTCGGTCATGGATGAACTCGAGTACCTATTTCCATGTGCCCTTCCTCCGATGGCGGTGGCTTAAGTAAAAGCATAAGAGAGGTCGAATGTGTAACGGAGAATGGTGCTGGTGCTTGCGCTTAGTAGACTGACCCTTAACCACTAAAGGTCGCTTTCCTTGCAGGACCAAACGGAATCGGCTGCTATTTTGAAAATAAAAGAGAGCATGCAAGAGGAGGCCAAGAGGTTTGAGAAAGACTCGGATCATCCTGAGTATTTCATGCAATAACTCGCCTCGGCTGGCCCTATTTAGGCTGGTGGACTATGCCTCTTCCTTGACCTAACCTACTAACATGGGCGGTGGTGTGTTCAGCAAAGTCGCCAACTCTTCAGGCCGCGCCACTAGTCATCACTGTTCTATTTGTTTCCAGATATTCCTGTGATTCTGACCTGACAAAGCCTGTCAGCCCAGGGAGCACAGGACACATCGCACGTCTCAAGTTCCTTCATCCCGAATATTTCACAATTTGTCCACCAGCCTAGGCGGGCTGGACGTATCCGGTGCGTTGTTATCATGGCAACCCAGTGTTGAGTATCATACTCCTTTACTACATTCATTATAGGCGACCTAGAGATGTTAAATTCTTTTATTTTAACGACCTATACTTACCTATCCTAAGGAATCGTTTTGAACCGGCACCTCTTGCTGCAATTTTCTCAGCAAGCGACTTTCACAGGTGTAAATACCTTGCCCGATTATGGATTAACACTGGAAAGGGCAGGATAGGCTCTGTTTTAGTTCTGTAATAAAAACTGACTAACTGGGAGAAACTGTTGACGACTTACCTCAGTTTAACAAATGGACACACACACACGTCTAAGCGCGTATTTTGAATCTTTCAAATTAAAGGCTCAGTTATGATTTGTTCCTACATACATAATGTATTAATAAACCTTTGTAAATGAATATATGCTCTAAAAATAAAGCACAGTCAAAAGTTTTAAAAACGTAGGGGTTAAACACTACTCCGAATTCATTACAAAAAAATATCTTGAATAAGTAACACTGACGTGTGGTGACCTTAAGCAACTTGCCAAGAAACTTTGTCCATTCTTTTGCAAAATCGCTTGTTCAAAAAATTGCTGTTAGAACGGGTCAGGTCTCAACACATCATTAGATTTCCATGAAAATCTTCTGGAATTTGTAATACTGGCTATGAATTTTATCTTTATATTGCATAAAGGCACAAAATGTTTGTGTACTAATAATAATATTGAAAAACAAAATAATGACACGAAAGGTAAGGGAAAGCGCGGACTAATCTCTACGTTTTAAACTAAAACTATCGATTTATAAAGATTTCATTGAAAATAGGGGTAAATGTTATACGTTAATACACTTCCCGTTGTGTCATGTTCGATCATGCACAGAAGTATATCATTTTAAAGTAGATAAGTATAAAAATGAAAGTTTATTTTGATTGATTTGATTTTTTAGAAATACAGTCTGCACTTTCTCAAGCACATGTCATCATCAGTTTCGCGAACAAACCCATTCACTGAAAATAAAGCTATTAAAGCGCCAATAGTAAGTCTGGGTACCAATTAGTGGAATACGCAATTATCTTGATTAAGCCAACCCTGGATTTTTATTTAAAATTTCTGTTTTAAAATTCCGGCCAAAATTAAAAAACCCCGGACTTCTCTTATGGAAAATGGCCCTCGGTTAAATTTTCTAAATTTTTAGTATGTTGTAGAGAATAACATTTTGATCAAAAGTGTTCATGGCCACAACAATATCTGCCGACCAGTTTTTGAGATACAGGGTGTCCAAGTTGCAAAATATGAATTCTACATACTTTATATTTTCGTAGTTTATAATATTAATTCGTTTTGTTTTTCTAAATTTTTGATGGCCCTGTCGTAGATAGGATAGAATACTATAAAAATAGTTTAAATTTTTTTATTATATACCGGGTGAGTGACGAAAATTATTTAATATTTTTTGTTAAATCATTTTATTTTCGGCATTAAATTAAATGTTAACAAAGTAATACTGTAGATGACATTAGCTTGGAGCAAGCTATCAGAATTTATAATATATTTATACAGGGTAACTCAAAAAAGTTAATATTTTTTTTATTAGTTTTGAAAGAAATTTTGTAGATATTTCTTTATGTACTACTTGTCACTTATCGTATGCTTCCAAATATATATAAGTATCAAGGTTATACAGGAAGTTTCCGATGATAAGCGATAGAAAAATAATATAAAAATGCATGTATTTATAAATCTACCGGTATATTAAAAATGGATCGGTTAAATTTCGTTATTTTTTAATATTTTTGGCTTGAAGTGTCTTACTTACATGTTTGCTATTGATTTCCCTTTTCCTATGACCAGTTTTGGAGATATACAGCGTCGAACAGACTTAAAACTCAAAAAATAAGCAAATAAAATAACAATGTTTTTTTAATTTCAATAAAAATTTGTTATGTAAGTACATTTTATGGTAAAAATAAATATATTTAATGCTATACCTACAGGGTGTTTCGAAAAATTAGGGGTCTACCTTTTATTTTTGGATAAAATAATTTGGATATAGGTAATAATTGTTCATAGTTTTTATATATATTTCTTATTTGCAATACAGTGTTAAAATACCCTAATTATTCGAAACACCCTGTATAGCATTAAATATTTATTTTTAACCATAAAATGAACTTACATAACAAAATTTATTGAAATTAATCAAAAATTGTTATTTTATTTGCTTATTTTTTGAGTTTTGAGTCTGTTCGACGCTGTATATCTCCAGAACTAGTCATAGGAAAATCAATAGCAAACATGTAAGTAACACACTTCAAGCAAGAAATATTAAAAAATAACGAAATTTAACCGATCCATTTTTAATATACCGGGTGATTTATAAGTACATGCATTTTTATCTTATTCTTCTATCGCTTATTATCGGAAACACCCTGTATAACCTTGATAATTATATATATATTTGGAAGCATACAATAAGCGACAAGCGGTACATAAAGAAATATCTACAAAATTTCTTTAAAAACTAATAAAAGAAATATTAATTTTTTTGAGTTACCCTGTATAAATATAAATAATATAAATTCTGATAGCTTGCTCCAATCTAATGTCATCTGCAGTATTACTTTGTTAACATTTAATTTAATGCCGAAAATACAATGATTTAACAAAAAATATTAAATAATTTTCGTCACTCACTCGGTATATATTAAAAAATTTAAACTATTTTTATAGTATTCTATCCTATCTACGACATGGCCATTAAAAATTTAGAAAATCCAAACGAATTAATATTATAAACTACGAAAATATAATGTATTGAGAATTAATATTTTGCAACTTGGACACCCTGTATCTCAAAAATTGGTGGGCAGATATTGTTGTGGCCATGAACACTTTTGATCAAAATGACATTCTCTACAACATACTAAAAATTTAGAAAATTTAACCGAGGGCCATTTTCCATAAGAGAAGTGCGGGGTTCTGTGATCAATAAATTTCCAGCATTATCTTTTTTAATTTGTTATGCAGGCAAAATTCAAAGTATAAAGTTTATACAACAATAACCATTACTAAATTAAAATAACACCTCCTTCATGAAACTATCAAACAGTTGAAAATTTAGTAGTCCAATCCAGTCTTGAAGCATCCAGTTAGTCCGGATCTATAATTAAGCCTAATAAGGACTACTAAAAAAAAACATTTCCCCTATAGTGATTAATTATCTCTATTGGCAGACAGACCAGCATAAAAATGCTGCAAACCAATAATAGTAAGCGTCCATGTCGAACCTATAAGAGTCTATAGGACACAGCGATTTAACGCAAGACAAAAAAAAAACTTTTATGTCTTACGAAACGTTCTATTTTTTTTAATTCTTAGATTTTAGATATTGTTTTACTGAATTAAATTATCACCAAAACAGGTACACCCATCATTTTTGTAAAAAAAACTTCTATACCTACGTGAAAATTTGTAAGTATGTAACCTGCGCGAGCAAATTGAAAAAAGAGATATGTGCCCCATAAAAACAAGAATATTCTTGGAACAGGATACCCTATGACCTCAACAACAAATAAATAATGTTTTCCTTAATTTTTAAATCTTTTGGTAACGGGGGAAGGGGGATTATGTATGAAAACGACCTTCAAAACAAGTTCAGACGACAAACGCAAAGTTTTGAAGTGAAAGGGTAAAATAACTACAAGAAATTAACGGACGTCCCCTTTTTGTCAATGATTTCGGAGCTAGTTAATCCAGATTGGGAATGTCACATTCCCAAATAACTGTCCTTTAAATTATGCAAGGGGGTTCATAGTGACATCCTGTTTCTGAATTTTAAAAATGTCCATCGACTACGTATACACAGTAGGGTGGAGCGAAAAATTGATTTTTTTTTTTTCAAAATTTTGATATTGGCTAGGAGCCAAAATGTTCTATCTATAAACACTATTTCCTGCACAAAATTTTAACTTCCTACTCATTTGTTTTGAGGGGTCACACAATCCTCAAAGTTATAGCAATTTAGGTATATTATTTTATTTTTGATATCGGTTAAATTATGTCGGACTTTTGCTAGTTCATAGTAAAATTTTGCGCAGGAAATAGTGTTTATAGATAGAACATTTTGGCTCCTAGTCAATATCAAAATTTTGAAAAAAAAAATTTCGCTCCACCCTAATACACAGTGACCTGCAGAAAGTGCGCAGCATATGGGAAAGTTTTTTTATCTTTAAGTTTAGAAAATTAATTTTATTTTAGATAGGTTCTGCATGTTCTCAAACCAAAATAACACCAATTAAATCCGGTAAAAGTCTTATGGTATACGAGGTAGGATCAAAAATTTGAAATTCCGCTAAGAGTATCTTTCATTTTAGAATATTTTTTTACTAAGAATTATTGTTTTAATTTCAAAGTTATACCCAAATTTCAAATTTCGCCTATTTTGGACAAAAAAATGGATTTAATCGTGTTTTCTGAATAACCCTGTATAAAAAATAAATGACAACCGAACAGTACGAAAATAAGATTTTCTGCAGACTTTGTTAGAGATTACCGTCGATCATAAGTCCGATTAGTTTGCTTTCATAATATTATGGCTTTTTAAAATAAAAACATAAAAATATTTAATATTTTTGCTGCACACCGTATTTTATTTTTTGAGGGAACAAGTTAATTTCATCGAAGTGATATTTTTTTATTTACATTGACTTAAAGCATCTCCTAAATGGTTTTTTTATACATTGAAGTATGCATAGAAATTTTTCATAATTTACATGACGAATAAAATCCGTTTAAAACATATTTTTAATTTAAATTATTTTCTTTATAAATCAAAAGGAAACTTTCTATGCACACTTCAATATATAAAAAACTATTAAGGAGATGCTTAAAGTCAATGTAAATCAAAAAATATCAATTAGATTAAATTAACTTGTTCCCTCAGAAAATAAAATACGGTGTGCAGCAAAAATATTTAATATTTTTATGTTTTTATTTTAAAAAGCCATAATATTATGATAACCTACTAATCGGACTTATAATCGACGGTTATCTCTAACAAAGTTTGCAAAAAATCTTATTTTCGTACTGTTCGCTTGCCATTTATTTTTTATACAGGGTTATTCAGAAAACCCGATTAAATACATTTTTTTGTCCAAAAAAAGCGAAATTAGGAATTTGGGTATAACTTGGAAATTAAAACAATAATTCTTAGTAAAAAAATATTCTAAAATGAAAGATACTCTTAGCGGAATTTCAAATTTTTGATCCTACCTCGTATACCATAAAACTTTTACCGGATTTAATGGATGTTATTTTGGTTTGAGAATATGCAGAACCTATCTAAAATAAAATCAATTTTCTAAACTTAAAGATAAAAAAAACTTTCCCATAATATGCTGCGCACTTTCTGCCGGTCACTGTATATAGAAAAATAGACAATAATCAATCAGTTTGTGTTGTTGATTGAGTTTCATTCTGACAATTTTTTTCAACTGCTAAAATTTTATAACTAATAAAACTTCAGAAAAAATCGTTGTTTGTATCCGCTCAAGATGGGCTTTTTAAATTATATATTGTAGTCAAAAATTCAGCAAATGGGGCGCACCATTTCCAACCATATTTTTTAGTTTTAGGACCTATCAAAAATACCTGGTTAAATTAAATTTGCTCCTTCGGGTATTTTACCCTATTTTTCATCTGGATGCAACAAAGAAACTTGTATCATCAGCTTACATAACATTATTTTAATGTGTTGAGCTAAGCTACTTTTATAAGTATGTACCTAAATGTATATTGTCTATTATTTGTCCTTAGATGGTATTTTAGAAGAATTGTACAGATGAAAATTTATTAGTAAAATTTCAACATTTGGAAATTTGACATCTCTAACTAAACCCTGGAATTTCAAGTAGTGGAGCCTTATTATACAGGTTATGTTAATAAAAACTTTAAGTTAACTTTTAAGTATTATAGGCAATTATCTGAAAGTTCCAGTAAAACTATATGACTGTAGTTTCTATGCATGTTTTAAACACACCATTCAAGACGAATCCGTTTCAGTATAACAGATATACTTTTTTCGTTAAAAAATCTTCCACTGGGCTGGACAGTTACAGGCTTAAGAATTGATCAGTATTATAACATAATTTAAGCTATAAAAAGTAGACTTATTATGAATACATGCAAGGAATTAAAAATAATTCAACACCCCAATTTTCTAACATCTGACAGCTAAAGATCAACTTTGTTTCTTGAAGTTATCCTTATAAAAATATCGGTTTTTGCCGACTTGCTTTCGGTAAGCAAATAAGCGATGCGAAAAGTACCGAGTACCCAGGAAATCGGTTACTATATAATATTTTTTTTTAGTAATCTAATCACAGTAATCACATTAAATTATTTAATTTATATAAAAAAATAGGCACGGATCCGTCTTGACAATTAAATGGGTGGGTAACCGAATTGCAGTAGGTACATTAAATACATGCAATAGGGTATGTTTTAAAAATATTAGTAGTAGTTTTGCCTATTTATTAGAAAATGCTCAAAGCCTATATAGGCCCGTTTGACGACCCGATGTCGTAAAATGCGTCCGATTCATAAGCGGGTCGCTCGCTATTCTATGGCTTGACGTCGTCAATCGTTAAACGGGCGTAAATTTTTAATGTTTTCTAATAAGAGGACAAGATTATACTGAAAGATACAGAGTACTGTCTCCCAAAAATGTAATTCTATGACATATACAGGTACATTATGTATTGTTGATCTATGTAAGTACCTCTCCACCTGAGAATTTTTATTTCCTTCGTAATTATTTGATGATCTTGGACCGTAACTAAAGTAAGACGTTAATTTATAAAATATTCTCTTAAAGTATATACTTAAATTGATTTATTAGACTATTAGTTAGATTTTTTTCTGAATGGGAATGTGTGAGAAGTACGGCTGATATGTGATATGAAATTATTGTGAAGATGTGAAGTTATTAATATTATTGTTTTCTTTTTTGTATGGATAATAAATATCAAAAGTTTATTTATTATGTTTTATTGCTTTCCATCGCACAATCCCTAACTGAAAGAATTGGTGCCGGAAATTTGGACACCCTGTATACTTCGATACTTCTAGATCGTTCAGCACATACAAGAAAAACCTGAGTTAATAATTTGTTCCCTCGTGCAGACGGACTGGTTCATTAACACATGCTCCGCTATGCCTATCCCCCATTATGAGGACCACACACACGCTCAGATTCTAAAGGCCCCCATACACGCTCAGTTCTTTACTCCGGCTTGCCTGCGCAAACCAGGTTTGTGCAGTCAAAACGAAACGTCTGTGGACACTTCAGGGACTGCTGGTCCGAGTGAATTTAGTGCTTGCGCAAACCAAACAAGTTTGTGCGTGTATGAGTAGTTCAGGCTTCGGCTCAGTCCCATTATTCAGTCCTTTGAGGTATTAATGACAAGGTTATCTTGGATAACGGTAATAAAACCACAAAAGGTAACAACAACAAAAGTTTCTTGCTAATTTCATTGATTTAAAAGTTCCTTGTTTATGGAGAGTGAAAACCAAGGAAATTGTCTCTTCAGCACGCCATTTTTGAACACTGAACAAAGCTGGTGCGACTATAAATAAAGCAAAAAAAAACTGAACGTCTGAGCGTCTTTTGGGGGCCTAAGAACGGCCGAGCTGAAAGTTTTTTAAAAACAGCTGAACATCAGTAAATTATGTTAAAAGTAAGGAAAATATTAATGGGAATACCTACATGCATAATTTATAAGCGACAGATTACACCATGGCAGCCAACTAATTCAAAGAAACAGATAACACAATTTGACTGTGTTCTATTCAGCAACAGTAATATAGGAAAACTAGAGCTTGACAAATAAAAAAAGAACCCAATAAAATCGATTTTACAGAAAGCTCCAGGATACTGTTCTAGTGGGATTGTTCTATTGCATGAAATAACCGCCAGGGACGTAGCTAGGAATTTTGGCGCCCCGGGCGAATAGTGGTTCTGCGCCCTACCAGACAATCTTAAAACTAAAATTATACATCTAAAATTTTAGTTTAAAAAATATATTAACAGCAGTGGCGACTCGTGATTTGTAAACTTGGGGGGTGTACTAAAAGCCCGCTGAAGGCGAAATGCGCCGCAGGCGAAAATTTTTCAAGACCACGCCCAAATTTGGTCAATAATTTTTAGTAAATATTTTAAAAATTTATGATTTCCTACTTATTTTATTGATAATTAAATAAAAAAAAGGCCAATTTATTTTTCATTAGTGGGTACATTGTTTAAAAGTAAAGTCACTTATTCTGTTTTTATATGCAGCAAACTTATCAACAGATCAAACAGCTTCATTCAAGTTTGGAATAACTGTAATGTATTGTTTCTCAAATATTCCACATTCATAGTCGTTTTGGCATTAAAACTGTTCATTTTTATTAAAATAAGTCTTTACTACCCCAAAATACTAACAAAAATATAAAGGATAAAGGTAAACTCCAAATAATAAATTCATACAGCAATGAACTCAACGGCGCACATTTAATTTGTGCGAGTTTTCCTATTAGAATCGCGCTTTCCCCCACCACACCTGCTAGTACAAGATGCATAGAGAAACAGCAGAAACCCCGCCTACGTAACGCATGTGTGCGACTTATGAATTCCTACGCGCCATACGGTTGCTTTTGACAACCGGCTTCTTGGCGAGAGCTATTACACCACGTTTCGTTCGATTGTTTGACGGTACGTTAAAATAGGATGGTTCTAACTTATATTACGGTAAGAATATAAAGAAGATAAATTTAAATGAAATCCTATGGAGAAACCGCCACTGATTAACAAACTTGAACTTAACATTCGTGAAAAGAAAAATTGCTTGTTCGGACTTGTGTGACTTATGTCGTGGCAACTCACAATTTACGTAGCATAGTGACGCAATCGAATCGCGGCGCCTTTTCTTCAAATATCGGCGTTGCCAAATGTCAAAATCAATCCAGCCGTAATTGCATATTAGTACATTTTTAAATTCCCGTATTTCTAATGACCATATTGACGCCCTAGGCGGTCGCCCTATTCTCCCCCCCCCCCCCTTGCTACGTCCCTGATAACCGCATACGTTTCCGCTCTTGATACCAATTCTATCCAGACACTGCTTAGTAATGATTGTTTTATAATGACAATGTTACCACCAAACGATTAATTTTGTTGTAAATATAGACAAAACATTCTGTAAAGTGTAAATGGAAGTATAGTCATAACTGATAACGGATATGGTCCTCTTGTGCAGTTTGAGTTAGCCGTTGAGGAACATAGTAAAACCCCTATATGTAAGTACTTTTGTATAGGTACGAAAATAGAGTTCATTTATTCCCAATGGATTCAGGGATATTGGGTCACATCAAATTGATAAAATAATTTTTTGCAACTACAGTTACGCTAACGGCCATTTTTCAAATAATTTCAGATTAAACAAGACAGTATAAAGGTGGCCTACTGAAAAATTATTAATGCTTGATTCATCCTATTATTGTCAATTAAAAGCAGACATATCTAAAATGGGTGTGCACCATAAAAATACCTAAACGTCGCAGCAGGGGACAATTTCTCAAACAATGCCCTAAAATAACCAGGCACAGGTGCATTAGGAGTAGGTACAGTTCTAAATCAGTGCAAGTGATATTTAAGTTTAAACTAGGCGCACACAATTAGTGGAATATTTAATTGTTTGGTAAAAGTGACCTAATTAACAAAATAATTGCCTCATGACTGTGAATATGGATAAAGATTATGAGGATTTATATACGAATCTCAATAATCTTCTAAAAGGTTAGTAAGGTACTAATTCTTAACTTTATATAGATTTTAATTTTAAAATTGTTTTTAGTTTTTTGCATTTGTTAATTACTGTTATCGGAATAAAATTTGATTAGATGTTCAATTTAATCGATTTAAGGTGGAATTTTCAATGTCATTCAATCTATTGCCAACTATATAACCTATTTCGCGTTGTTTTTTAGTTTATTATTTTATTTACTAACTTTTAAATAAAATCAATATCGTCGGCCTATTATTTAGGTAATATCTGATATATTACAAAAGTATCAATTTATTGCATTGCTAATTTTCGGAGAATTGTATAGTGAAAGAATATGACATGACAATGACATAATAATATTTTAAAAAAATCTTACTCAATATTTTTCGTTACACAATTCTTCTAAAATAATTTATGAAATTTCTTGATATTTATTTAATATGTCAATTATTACCTATAGAATATGCAGTCGATATTGATTTTATTTAAATTTTGTGTAAAAGCTAGAAAAATAAATAAAATCTGCGTAAAATTATAGGTTGGCAAGCATGTTGATACTCCCACCTTAAATAAAGAATGCTTTCGCATACTACCTAATAAAATCATAAACAATTTTTTTATATTCTTTTAGCAGTTTTTCCGTCAAGGCTGCTTTTAATTATTAAATCAGCAATCGAAACTGAGAATTGCACAAAAATTATAGTACCCATTCCATTTTTAGTACTTATATGAAATTTAATTTAAAATCAGCATTTAAAGCAACAGTTTCGAAAATACATAATTTTTATTAATATTTTGTGTATTTTAAGTTTTCTTCAAAAAGCGGCCAAATACCTTAGTTAAAAAAAATTAACTTGAAAACAACATGAAATGTTGGTTGCATACTCTTAGTAGTAGTAAAAATAATATTTGACTCTAAAAATTTAAAAACGATCAAGAATATGTAGCAAGTAAGGAATAATAAAAGATTGTGTAGTCATGCGTTCATATAAACAAATATTGAAACCAGGGTGTGTCTAGCAAAAATCGAAAACAAAATTCCCGACTAATTCCCAGTTTTTCCCGGTCGGTTTTTGAAAATTTCCCGGCTGGGTAACACTTTTGTTGTTAAATTTTAAAACATTTATTTGAAAAACACATGGCTTAAGCACAACCAAATAATACAGTTACTTTTTTAATTTTACGATTTCTTGTTCTATAGCTGCCAAATCTTTTTGTGATTGTTTGATAATTTTTTTCTTTTTAGTTTCCAGTTCTTCTGCTTGCTTTTGAAGCTTCCTTTTTTCTGCTTTTTTCAAGTAGCTGTCAACCTCTTTTGCCTTTTTATCTTTTTGTGCTGTGTTGTACCTTGAATAGGCATTTCTCATGGAAAGTTTCATGGCTTTTGTAATGTCCATAGGTTGAACTCCTCCAATTTTTTGTAGTGAATCGTACACTAATCTTTGGAATATAAGTGACTTCTTTTAAATTTTCCACCAAAATCTCCTTATTAACAGAAAATCCCCTTTTTGCTGTGGCATTTCCATGAGAAATTGTTAGAAGAAGTTGCAGCACGTTTTTTAAACTGTCATTTGTGATGGTTTCCATCCAAAAGTCATCTACTCTGTGACATCTGGAATAATTTTTCATTTTATTTATTATAGTCTGATCAGTAAGAATGTCTCTAAATGCTCTATCTGCTTCTTCCAATTTAGTCGCGTTGCATCTGTTTGAATTTAACAAAATTTCAAATGCTTTGGACATCAGTTGCAAGGATTTTATTGGGTCTCTGCCAGTTTTATTGGGGTTAGGGAAACTTATAGCTTCAGTTAATTTATATGCTAACGGACATTTTTCCAAAAGTTTGGAAACGGTATACATCAAGCATCAAGCAGTTTCGACAATCCTGGCGAAAGATCATAATTTCTTTATCTTTAACTCCGACGCATTTTTTGATAGCCGCTCTAGTCCCATATCCTAGATCAATCTCTTGGACTTTTTTAAGGTTGCAATATAAACCATTCTTGTCTTTTTTAAAAACATCTATTTTGAAAATAGGAGTGCTTTGTAGAACTTCGTCTGTAACAAAACGTCTCATTAAGTTATTAATAATGGATAATAGGTCTTCATAAAGAAATGGAACTAGAGGCCAATCACTTTGAAATTGCCTTAGGAATGGTTCTAGTACTTCAGAGAGTGACTGAAAGAAGGCTAATTCAGCTAACAGCAGTTTATTATCCATAAACTTTACTACAATTTTGTAACTTCCACACGATGGCTTTTGATTAGTATTTTGCACAGAAGATATGAAATTATCTGCTCATTCAAAATTCCCGGCTTAAACTTGATTTTCCCCTCGAATCCCCGGTTTTTTCCGGCTTTGTAAAATTCCCGTTTTTTCCCGGATTTCCCGGCTCCTAGACACCCTGTGAAACGTATCTATTAGGAAAATACCCTGTATAACTTTCAATATTAAAAATAATTTCAGACATATGCACATTTTTGGAAACAAAGTCCCTAAATTTGTCTCCTGCGGACAAAAAAAAGGCAAATAGTTTAATTGAAAGGTCCCAAAAACATTTGAAAATAATCGAAAAATTTACCGCCAGCAATAAAAATAACTGCTGTGCTGAAATACAAGAGGTTGCTGGAAACAGTCAAGAAAATGAATCCGAACGCTATGTTGACATGACCAAAAAAACAGGTAAGCCAAAATGAACTTAATGCTGGTCCTTTCGACACATAATTAACTAATTTGGTATTGATTAACTTTGATAAATGTTTTGACTGTTATAAGTGACAGGAGAATAGATAAATGTTGACACATTCCAAATGTGCGATTAAAATAATCGGGTAACAAATGTGTTGATTAGGACCGAAAGTTTTAACGACCCTGCAGCAATTGATAAGAAATTAAATAGCGCGTTAGTTCTTCTAGATTTTTTAAAAGCCTTTGATACCCTGAATCATTTACTTTTGCTGGCAAAATTAAAATATTATGGCTTTGAAGAATCATCCTTAAATCTGATTAGTTCATACTTCAACAACACGTGCCAAAAAATTTTCAATAAAAACAATTATTCAGAACAAATTCAAATTTTGTCTGGCGTACCTCAAGGATCTATCCTTGGACCTTTTCTATTTATTATCTATAACCTCAGATATTTTAAAATATTTAAAGCGCTGTAAGGTTGAGGCATATGCAGAGGATACACAAATTTACCTTCACTTTGACTGCCAAGACTATATAAACGCATCGAATTTGCTTAACGAAGATTTAAGCATGTTAAATCAACTTTCTCTAGATCACAATATAAGGTTGAATTCATTGAAGTCATCCTTGATGCTTTTTGGGAATTAGAACAAAATTGGCCTTTTGAATAATAATATCAATATAGTTATTGATGGTGTTAGGCTCCCCGTAGTTAAAACATCTAAAAATATGGGTATAATCCAGGATACTGAACTAAGGTTTAGGGAGTATATGCCAAAAACCGAATTCAAAAGTCATTTATGTCTTTAAGAGTATTAGGTATACAGCAACCGCCATGTCCTAAATTTTAAATTGCGTAAAATGCTCTGTGAGAGTCTCGTTTTATCCAGCTTTAACTACTGTGATTTCATTTATGGGCCATGCCTTGATGTAGCAGATAGGAATAGGATACAAAGAGGACAGAATACATGCTCACGACTTTGAAAATTTGATCATATTTCTCATATACGTTTAAAAAAATCAAGTGGCTAGTAATGAACAACTTTACATGTGCGGAATTTTTTGGTTAAAACTCTAAATAATCCGGCTCTGCCTCTTTTTTTAAAAAGTAGGGGATTTATAGGTACATAATATATGTATTTAGTCATGATATTTTTTAATTCTACAGGAAATAGTAGATACCTTCGGCATCTAATCAATCTACAATTATACAGGGTGTTCTCAAAGTTGAGTCATTTATTTTACCAGGTTGTAGAACTCGTAAAAATAAGTAATTGTACCAAAAATCATTTATATAAAAGTTGCAGAATAAAGAAGTTATTAACAATTGAAAAAATGTAAAATTTAAGAACTGTAAGACCTGCTTTTTGGATATTCTCGACCACTGCGTTATGAATGTTTTGTTTACTGGCGATAAGGTATGCCCTTTTTTTTGTAGGATACAAATTACTTATCATTCATTCATTTTACGGGTTTTAATGCGAATTTCGATTTGACCAGTGCTAAATAATTCGCTAAAGTGCGTGATATTTTTGATTTTTGGGCATTTTGTGCGATAAAAATGGCGCAAGTTTATGAAAACAATGAACTAGTGGACATAATATTAACTTACGGGGAGTGTCAACAAAATGCAGCCGCCGCATGTCATTTGTACGCGGAAAGGTTTCCTTTAAGAAATCGTCCGGCTCCGCGGATGTTTGTAAATTTAGTTACAAGACTTCGCGACACAGGCTACTTAAAGGAACAACGAGGTGGTCACGCTGGAAGACCTCCTCCACGCGAAATGGTACAGAGTGAGGAGGACATTTTAGGAATTGTCGAAAACGACCCAACAACGTCCACTAGGTCAGTAGCAGCTCAAGTTGAAACTGCTCACAGCAAAGTGTGGAAGACTATACGACAAGAACAACTTTATCCCTACCATTATCAACGGGTACAAGCGTTACAACCCGAAGATGGTCCTAGAAGAGTTGAATTTTGTCAATGGCTATTAAATCAATACAACAGAAATGAAAATTTTACCAAATTTATTTTGGCTACTGACGAGGCCACATTTACAAGAAATGGAGTTACAAATTTTCACAACAACCATATTTGGGCAGTGGAAAATCCGCATGCTGTGACAAGAACCCAATTTCAGGACAGATTTTCAGTAAATGTTTGGGCTGGCGTAGTAAATGGCATGCTTATTGGGCCTTACTTTTTTCTAGCTCGACTGACAGGTGACATTTATTTAGACTTTCTTCAAAACACTCTGCCACAATTATTAGAAGATGTTCCTTTAAATGTGAGACAAAATATGTGGCTTTTACATGATGGAGCACCGCCACATTTTAGACGAGAAGTTAGGGAACATTTAAATAATGAGTTTCCTAATAGATGGATAGGGCGCAATGGCTACATTTCCTGGCCTGCACGCTCTCCGGATCTAACGCTCTGCGATTTTTTTCTGTGGGGCTATTTAAAACAGTTGGTTTATCACGATGCAGAGGTAAATACTGTGCAAGAACTACAACAGCGCATCAGAAACGCTTGTGATGTTGTTCGTGGACACCCGGATTTTATTTTTGAAGCGTGTAGTCACTCATGGATACGCCGAGCAAGACTTTGCGCAAACCGAACAAATGGTGATAATTTTGAACAATTTTTGTAACATCGGGATGCATTTTGCCGGTGAGTAATGAATTATTGTGAGTTGCAATAAAAATAAAACGCAGTGGTCGAGAATACCAAAGAGCAGGTCTTAAGTTTTTAAATTTTAAATTTTTCCAATTGTTAATGACTTCTTTATTCTGCAACTTTTATATAAATGATTTTTGGTACAATTACTTATTTTTACGAGTTCTACAACCTGGTAAAATAAATGACTCAACTTTGAGAACACCCTGTATTTTACAGCTTTTTTAAATGTATTTTTTAAAACGATATAATTTTTCAGTTTCTCCACAAAGAACCTTACGGGCGGAGCTGCCACTGTATGAATCAAAATGTCCCTTTCAAGGTAAATTATTTTTTTGGATTATAAATACAACATACCAAATATTATACCGTCCAAACTTACAGTCAACAGAAATTTAGTTTTAGGTTTTGGTAATATTTGGAACTTTGTTTGGATCGTGCCGCACATTGAATTTTAATTCCTCTCGCAAGATATAGATTCCGAGTCACCTGACACTCTGTCAATTCTGGTCTATTGAAGTTTTATACGTTGGTATGAATTCCAGGACCGGACTTGAAAAGTATACATGTGACAACATTTAAAACAATTGATTCAATAATCGGTTCTACCGTTTGCTATTGGCGAAAAATGATAATAATTTATTTTGAAAATTTACTTTTATAAAAATTATTATTGTCCAAACCTCGAAAATTCTCAATAACTGAAGCGCAACTTTAAATGGCACTAAATAGCAGATATGTTTCCTTTATGCACAGTTTTTAGTATGCATACTTAAGTACCGGGTGTTCCACCTAAGGAGGTAATCGGCTATATCTCAGAAAGTAAGAACACTAGGACTTTGGGAAAAAATATGTAGCCATAAAAACGGCCAAGAGAATTTGCTTGAAATTATTTCCAAGTTCGAAAAATGACCGCTAGGGGGCGTAAGAGAACTTTCAAAATAGAAATGCCGGTTTTCTCTTGATTTTTCTTAATAAAAATATGTTAAAAATATAAGCAATGTATTCTTCATAAAATTATGCAACTTTATGTTAGGAATCGTTTTTTCCTATTTTCGATAATAAAGTGGTGGGAGAAGGTCAAACCTTTTTTCTTTCAAACGCTGATATCTCTGCTTTGGATAAACCGATTTTATTCAACTTGGTCTTGAAAAAAAGCCCTTCTTTTCCTCTACACGTAGAGCTATTAACTATACCATATTGATTCTGATAGTGGCCACTAGATGGCGTTTTTCCGTAATTCCTCAATGAATAAGGATTTTCTCAAAAAAAATCAAATATTATGATATGACTTTTTCATCATATTTTATTTTAGGCTTATAAAGGCTATTAAATAGTCGAATAAAAAATCCAGGTCCGTATTTAAAATAAAAAAGTTGATGATGGTCGCTCGAATCCGAAACGTCGGATTAAAAAACTAACCCCATCACCGCAACGTGATATCTTTTGCTAAACTAGAGAAATTTGGGATAATAATAATTAATATGGAAAAATAGGATTTTATAATTTATTCATATTAATTATTATTATCCCAAATTTCTCTAGTTTAGCAAAAGATATCACGTAACTTTTCCTCCTCTACAAGCTGATGGGGTTAGTTTTTTAATCCGACGTTTCGGATTCGAGCGACCATCATCAAGTTTTTTATTTTAAATACGGACCTGGATTTTTTATTCCACTATTTAATAGCCTTTATAAGCCTTAAATAAAATATGATAAAAAAGTCATATCATAACATTTGATTTTTTTGAGAAAATCCTTATTCATTGAGGAATTACGGATAAACGCCATCTAGTGGCCACTATCAGAATCAATATGGTATAGTTAATAGATCTACGGGTAGAGGAAAAGAAGGGCTTTTTTTCAAGGCCAAGTTGAATAAAATCGGTTTATCCAAAGCAGAGATAACTGCGTTTGAAAGAAAAAAGTTTGACCTTCCCCCACAACTTTATTAATGAAAATAGAAAAAAACGATTTCTAACACAAAGTTGCATAACTTTATGAAGAATGCAATGCTTATATTTTTATTAAGAAAAATCAAGAGAAAATCGGCATTTCTATTTTGAAAGTTCTCTTACGCCCCCTAGCGGTCATTTTTCGAACTTGAAAATAATTTCCAGCAATTTCTCTTGGCCGTTTTTATGGCTATATATTTTTTCCCAAAGTCCTAGTGTTATTACTTTCTGAGATATAGCCGATTACCTCCTTAGGTGGAACACCCGGTACAGTTCGAAGATTTAATTCATGAACTGTGGTAACTTCCCTAAATTTCTGATCTGTCCAATGTTGAATTATATCTTTCATGAAACGAACTAAGATATTTTAACAATAGTTAACATCATAAAAAAACGGTAAAAACTATAATTCTTTTCAATTCAAATAGCTGATTTTTAAAGGTTATTAATAAGAAAAGTTGTTTTTATTTTTTGAGACTATGGTGTAGTGCCAGGGGTGTACCTACCTCGTTCGAGTAAGTAACAAAAAAGTTTATAAATAACATGTACTTTCGTATGCGCGTAATTTTAAAGTCAATGCAATCGATTTATATTTTCGACGCGTCGCGACGCTTAGCTGTTAGTAGGCGTCGAATTTTTTAAACTTTGAAAAATATCTAATTGACTCCATCCCATATAGTGACTACTTTTTACAGAAATTAAATATTTCTATTCGTTTTCGAGATATTGGCGTGGGGAGTTTTAAGTGAAAAACCGTGTATAGCCTACGGTGAAAAATAAACCCTCCTACTACCAACCTTCGCATTTCATAAAATATTTTTTTGTTTGCTCCTATATGGAGGGGGAATGCAGCAAGAGAGAATGTAAATCGCGCTCGAGCAGAAGTTATATAGAATATTTTTGTAGATTTGCCAGCCAAGGAAGCCTCACAAAATATAAAATGTGGTACATTGACCAAACGTAGAAAAGTTCTAAATATAATCGAAGTTTCGACAAAAATATACGCAGTGATTCACGAAAATTGGCTTTTACTGTACAACTCGAGCAAAGATCTTAAACCCGATTGCACATTGGACCTAAAACAGTACGCAGCAAAAGAAGACGAAAGCGATCCGAACTTAACTCAGGTCGACCTAAGCAAAGAAGGGGGTTTAAAGAAAACTACTACTTCGTTTAAGGTCTTTGATTCTTCATCTTCGCAAAAAAAATGTTATAGTGTAAGTATTTATACAGGGTGATTCACAGTGAATGGAACGTTAGACGTTTCTGACGAACCAGTAAAGGAATCGTTCTGAAAATTTGGCCGTTTACATAAACGGACACGCTCTACCTATCTAAAATATTTTTAACAATACAGTGTTGCCGCTTCCACACAAAAATAATAGCCACTTCGATATTTTAAATGGAACACCCTATATATTATTAAATTTTTAAATTCTACATAAAATTATAATTATTTTTTAATAAAAGCATTATTAGTCTATGCTTAATGGTTTCCGAGATATTGTCTCTTGAAAAATGACATTTTTGAACTTTGACAGCTTCTTGCTTTTTAACTGTACGTCTGAGAGGAAAACGGCTTACATGTCCCTATCTTCGATTTTTATTATCTTTCCAAAAGTAACAACTTCCGGTCAAACCGGAAGTATTATATTTCCTACATCCGGTTTAACCGGAAATTGACACTTTTGGAAAGATAATAAAAATCGAAGATAGGGACATGTAAGCCGTTTTGCTCTCAGACGTACAGTTAAGAAGCTAGAAGCTGTCAAAGTTCAAAAATGTCATTTTTCAAGAGACAATATCTCGGAAACCATTAAGCATAGACTAATAATGCTTTTATTAAAAAATAATTATAATTTTATGTAGAATTTAAAAATTTAATAATATATAGGGTGTTCCATTTAAAATATCGAAGTGGCTATTATTTTTGTGTGGAAGCGGCAACACTGTATTGTTAAAAATATTTTAGATAGGTAGAGCGTGTCCGTTTATGTAAACGGCCAAATTTTCAGAACGATTCCTTGACTGGTTCGTCAGAAACGTCTAACGTTCCATCCACCGTGAATCACCCTGTATAAGGGCATTTTAAGATAGCCAATCCACATTGTATTAAGTCAGAGCAAATATCAGTAACGCCCATGGGCGTCGTTAAACAGTTTCTTAGAGGGGGGCAGTGGTGGCTCGTGACTTGTTAACTTGGGGGGCACTAAAAGCCCGCAGGCGAAAAAATTTTAAGACCACGACTAAATTTGGTCAATATTTATTAGTAAATATTTTAAAAATTTATGATTATCTTCTTATTTTATTGAAAATGAAATAAGATAAAAAAAAGGCCAATTTATTTTTCATTAGTGGATACCTACATTGTTTTAAAAGTAAAGTTCATTCTTCTGTTTTTATTTGCAGCAAACTTATCAATAACAATAAAGTCCCTAGATTTACACTTTGTGGTCTGAGTCAAGTTAATTTCGAGTTTAGGTCTTCCCTCAATTTTAATTTCAATTTTTTGCTCAATACTTAATGAGCTAAAATTGTTTCTCAAATATTCCACATTCATAGTCGTCTTGGCATTAAAACTGTTCATTTTTATTAAAATAAGTCTTTACTACCCCAAAATAATAACAAAAATATAAAGGAAAACTCCAAATAATAAATTCATACGTTCAATCAAACCATATTAAACCTCAATAAACAAGAAAAATAGTCAAAATACCGGCAAAAAATTTCCGCGAATTTGACCGACTGGTTAAATTATCAAATTAATAAAGAACGCGAAACGCGACATACACAAGCTAGATGGCGCTCTATCAACACCTCCTCTACTACAAGGATCAGCAAAACATACAAAATGATCGCAACCCATAATTGTCAATAAGTCAACTTCCGGGGGGGGGGGGGGGCAAATGCCCCACCTTGCCTCCCCCCCCCCCCCCCCAAGGTAACGCCTCGCTATTTAGTACAAGCGTAAATTTGACAAAATAAATTTCGTTTTATGCTTTTATTAATATATCAATTAAATTTTCTTAAACTTAAAACTTTAGATAATTGCTACCCTAACTAACTAAGACATGGACTGTTTTTTATCCTAACAAAAAGTACATACCGTATATACAGTGTCACCAGTAAAGTCCGCATCATATGGGATTTTTTTTTTATTAATCATCAAAATTTGACTTTGGCATCAAGTTCTGCTTCGATCGAGATGAAAATTAAGCAGAAAAATAGTAGTCACGTGATTCGCATTATCTGTCAAATTTTAATTTTCTCCAAAACATAATTCAAAAGTGGGGTTATTTCTGAAAGTATCGAAAAGTTATTAGAAAATTTTTTTTTAAATGCGGCTTCTAGCCAACATGCAAAATTTTAGGTGCCTAAGATAATTTTGATTTTTTACCCATATTTTGTAAATTGCACCACTTTTGCAAAATAAGACTCAACGCAACCTACATAAAACTTCTTAGTTTTGCCAATGCTTTATTTCAGATACATTTCCTTTAAAGTAGCGCCATATTAAATGTGTGTTTTTCTACAAAATCAAAATTTGGTCGCATGTGATGCAAAGTTTATCTGTTTTTGACCCTGTATAAGGTAACTTCATAAAATAAGTATTTTTGAAAACTTAGTTTGTGTCTGAAAGTAATACACCAAAAAATAACAGTGTCATCAGTACCTAAAGTGTTCATTAGTGAAGAATAAATTTTAGTGGTGGGTAAAAAATCAAAATTATCTTATGCAGCTGAAATTTTGCATGTGGGCTAGAAACTGCATTTAAAAAAACTTTTTTCGATATTTTCAGGAATAAGAAGTTACCTTATACAGGGTCAAAAACAAATAAACTCTGCATCACATGCGACAAAATTTTAATAGCCCAATTCTGATTTTGTAGACAAACACACATTTAATATAGCGCTACTTTAAAGAAAATGTATCTGAAATAAAGCCTTGTCAAAACTGAGAAGTTTTATGTAGGTTGCGTTGAGTCTTATTTTGCAAAAGTGGTGCAATTTACAAAATATGGGTAAAAAATCAAAATTATCTTATGTAGCTGACATTTTTCATGTGGGCTAGAAACTAAATTAAAAAAAAAAAAATTTCTAATAACTTTTTCGATATTTTCAATGTTTTGAAAAAAATTAAAATTTGACAGATAATGCGAATCACGTGACTACTATTTTTTTGCTTAATTTTCATCTCGATCGAAGCAGAACTTGATGCCAAAGTCAAATTTTGAATAAAGTTATTAATGAAAAAAATACCATATGATGCCGACTTTACTGGTGACACTGTAGTGTGTCAAAATAATTTTATTACGAAGAGCAAAGTTGATGCTTGAAAAATCCAATTTTTCTTTAGTTTGTTGCTGCTACTTACAAAGATATGCTTCAATGGGTAGCCAATATTAACAGAGGTCATGATAAGGCAATGTTCGCAAATAAACACATTCATGACGAACAAAATTATGAAATATGTCAAGATTTCCAAGACGCCGAAGAAGAGGAAAACATTTACAATGAAATTGAAATGTAAGTAACAATGGTAATGAAATATTGTGCTAATGAAGTAATGAATAACAATCAATTTGAAAAATTGGATCGAGTATATAAACAAAATTAAATATTATTTATGGTCAACGCCGAAACTGTTAATAAATTGTTCTTATCATTGATCAAACATTGATTAAGGTTAGCAATATTTTTGAGGTATCGTTACATAAAATTAGTATTGCAAATTTAGTTCAGTCACTAATATTGCAAAACATTGTTTTAGGCCTAGTCGATCAGCAGGAGACCGATCGCTTAACTTAGAAATACAAGAAAATGATCCCCCTGCTATTCCAGAGAAGCGACCGATCGTTCCTAAATATATTCCGCCACCTCCGCCTATATCTACAAATCTATCTCCATCTACAGAAAGCATAGTATCATATGAAGAAGTTGACAAAAAAGTATCTTTACAAAATGCCTCTAAGTCATCTTCTTTAGATTCTTTTGAACACTCAGAAGAGGAAGACCGGACCTATTATGAACTTAATACAGTAAAAAAGAGAAAATCAAATGAAAAACAAACTTTGGAAGAAAATGATACTGGCACTAATGGGCCGTCACCTTACTGTGCGCCTTTAAAGACTGATGAAAATATGAGTAATAAAGATGACGCCGCTTATGAAAACCGCCTTACTCTACAAATACCCCAATCACCAAATAAGGAAAATGACCTAAAAAGTGAAGGTAATGAATTGTCATTGTTAAAAACTAAACTTCCGGGGTCAAATGAGGAAGTTACAGCAAACCCATGCCCAGCTGAACAAAATTTTCCAAATCCAATAATAATAAAACCAAAAATTATATCACCCAAGCCCTGGAAGCCGTTCAAAAAAAGTAACTCCAATAAAAATTGTAGAAGTCCTCCTATTTCCAAAAATAGGCCTATTCGTGAGAGCCTAACGAGCCACAAAAAACCTTCTTTGAAAGAATCATCCACTAAACATGTATTACCATCCAAAGAAAATTCTACTTCATCCAGTAATGATTGTCGTAACAGTTCGACTGATATTATTTCTTCAAAACCAACCCAAGATAGTAGTATAGTTCAAATAATTCGTAGCAAGTGGTCTACTAATCAAAGTTTACCATGTAACTTGGAAACATTTTCCAGAAACACAAAAATAGAAACGTTTCAAGCAAGTCCAACCAAAGAAACGATGTCTACGGATTCTTTAAGACCAATTGACTCATTACTTGCAGATGTAACTAGGAATGGTAAACATGAAGGTGCTAGACCTGTGGTTTTGTTAAAGCCTTTGGAGGAAGGAGAGTCTCCCAAGAAATTAAATAAATCTCCCGTTGTGCCGGTGAAGCCGAAACAAGCGGCAAAAAAATCACTAACCTAAGAGAAATTTTTGCAAAAGGGGAAAATGATAGTAGATATTGTTAATTTATTAAAATGTTATTTTTTGTACATAATTGTAGAAGTATTTTTATATTATGGTCTGTATATTATTAAAAAGTATTGTTCTAGCTAGATTGTTTGTGCATATGTATGTAATAAAATATAGATAAGGAGTTGTCTGTTATATAAATATAATCTTGATGGCCTAATTTAATAATAATTATCAAAAATACTTATAGGATTATAATAACGACTAAATGATATTTTAATGACCCACGAATTTATAAATCTTTGTGATATTCAATTTAGGTTAATTGTGTCAAAAACAGTGGCGTAACTAACACCCCCGCAGACACCGCAACTGCTCCAGAAAAAGGCAATTTGAGAATAAGATTATTAGTGGTCCTGGTCATGGTAAATAGATCTGTGAAATACTTCTCCGCTTCTCCGTGCAGGGCTTCCAAAGCTGCCATATATCAAATCCAACTGGCAGCTTTGGAAGCCCTACACGGAGCGATACGTATTGGCGGCAATGAATTTCCGTTTCCCAGGCTCTGCAGTATCTCACGAACTGCTCCAGAAAAAGGCAATTGGAGAATAAGATTATTAGTGGTCCTGGTCATGGTAAATAAATCTGTGAAATACTTCTCCGTGCAGGGCTTCCAAAGCTGCCATATATCGAATCCAACTGGCAGCTTTAGAAGCCCTGCACGGAGCGATACGTATTGGCGGCAATGAATTGCCGTTTCCCAGGCTCTGCAGTATCTCACGAACTGGTCGAGAAAAAGGCAATTTGAGAATAAGATTATTAGTGGTCTTGGTCATGGTCCCCTGTTTTTTTAGGGAGTACTCTTCTTTCTCATTTTTTATTCTAAAACAAATAAAAATATAGGTATACAGGGTGTTCCTTAATGACGTGCTAAAATTTTAGGGTGCATGTGACTCCTTAAGTCATGTTATGAAGAAAAGTTCATATATAAACATATTATGTCGTAAACGGCTTAAATTTTTTGCTTTTTAATGAGTTTTTTGTAATATCTCCGAACGTACTTACCTACTTTAAATAATATTTTCAATTTTGGCATGTGCTAATAGGACATAAAACCATATGTTTTAGTTATAAAAGTTATTGTTTTGTCCCACCAGTGGCGTCCCTACAAACATGTCCTCTGATATTTTTTAGGCACACTGTTCTTAATTAAAATAATTTTATTAAATTAGCTTCATTTCGCAGTATTGAGGAATAATTTTTGATAACTTACTTAAATCTAGTTATCCTGGAACGCTGACGTTCTTAAAAGCATAATTAACGCCTTAAAGGCAGCCTTATCTGCATTTCCTCCAAGAAGAACTGACACTGACTGTGTTACTTGAAGGTGTACCATATGCGCTCCTGGGCGTAAATGTGGTACATGCATGATGGAGCTCCTGCTCAGTTCAGTGTAATCGTTCGCGACCATTTAGATGCAGTTTATCCGAATCGTTGGATCGGTCGCGGAGGAGCTCAACAATGGCCAGCAAGATCCCCTGATCTCAATAGTTTGGATTTTTTCTTGTGGGTCATCGTAAAATTCTAGTGTATAAAACTCCCATTAACACTTTAGAAAATTTAAGGGAGCGAGCCTTCTGTGAAACAATTCGGGTTTGTTCGCCTGGAATATTTGAACGAGCGCGCTATTCGATGCAAAGACGGGCGAAAGCATGCCTATGAAGGTGGTCATTTCCTACAATTTTTATAAAACTAAATTTTGCATTATCAATGTAAATAATAATAAATAGTAGAGCTAATTTAATTTAATTATTTTAATTAAGAACGGTGTGCCTGAGGAGACAAACTTAAGAGGCCATTTTTATGTAGAATTGACCATCAGGCTAATCAGAAATAAATATCAGAGGGCATGTTTGTGCAGGGACGCCCACTGGTGGGACAAAAAATGACTTTTATAACTAAAACATGTGGTTTTATGTCCTATTAGCAGATAATATAGTTTTTATTTCTTTATTATTTGTTTGTGATTACATAATTTTTTACTTAGGTAAACTATACCGGGTGTCCACGGAAGGTGGTTCGCCCCTATAACTTTTTTGTTTTTCAAGATAATGGAATAAAATTTAGGGGATTTGTAAACGACATAAAACTGCATTTTTTGACAGGTGACTCAACATTATGGAACTTCCGGTTTAACCGGAAGTGACATACATTCTCTATTTTTAAATGGGACACCTGGTATATTTTTCCTTATTTTGACCCCATATGACATTCTAAATATAACGATGTGTCACTTGTCACTTTTTGTCACCAAGAAAATATTTTTTTCCAAATTTATTGTTTTATCTAGAGGGCTGTGAATACCTTAAAATCACTTATTTCAGTTCTTTAATCCTTGGAAAAATACAATTTTACTATTTCTGGTCCAATGCCACGTGCTGTGTAAAATATAATCTTTAAAGTTGTACAACTCGTTTTTTTTTAAACGGCAACATGGTGTATTAGGTTTTAGAACGCGTTGCGTCGTCGCGTTTTTGGCTGTGGTAGTTTGTATAGACTTTACGGAGTATTTTATTTTATGACATTTCATAAAATCAAGTTAGCGTGTTGTATCCGTGGCGGCCCGTGCTCTATTTATGCGGGTAGGCGACGCCTATACACGACAGCGACTGAAATAACCTAGAAGTCCTACAACCTACAACCAAACGGAATTACCTGATATAGTACCTAATTTTTTCTAAGATTATCATAATATCTTACTTTGTCTTATTAATGTTGTAAAATTAAAATATAAATGATTTAAAATTTAAAGAAATAATAGAAATGTCCCTTTGTACTTAGCTGTGTTTATCGAAAAATTCTAAACTTTCTTCAAATGTCGAATTTCACTGGCTAGTGGCTACACAATACACCATAACTGGATCACCGCATTTCCCGAATTCCCCGTACCTCGAATAGTTTACTTACGTAGAGGTCACTATTGTACAACAAAAACAACAACAAACAACAAAACCTCGCTCGTTAATGCACCGATGCAAGATGCAAGCACCGAATGCACCAGCCAGTTGCTGTTTCTGCTGGCCAGGAATCGATTTCTATTGATCAACAGAGTCACGTGCTCCGATGGGTTAAGGCGCCGAATCGATCGACTTGCCGGGAAGGTAGCTCGCGTCTCGTTTCTCGTTTCCACCGTTCGTGACTTCCACCAGCAGTAGAGTGAAGGGTATCGTGCCGTATACAACATGAAAGGCGCTAAATTTATAGCCTACCTTAGTGGACTTCTCATTGCAACCGAGCTTGGTAGCCAATCGCTGGCGGCGTAGTTAAAATTATGGAATATAATATACTAGCTTTTAGGACTAGTACATTGATGAAATCAAACTGTTAGAAGCACATATTGACATATTTTAAAAAGTATTACTTTAATATGTTATGAACGGGAAGGTAGCATAAGATTGGAGTGCTTGGGCATGAACTTTAATGGTAGGCAGCGCCTACCTTGCCTACCCCGACGGGCTGTAAATGTTCAGAACCTGTAATGATTACAGAAGAACATTTGAAAACTAACGCATGCATATTTGCCCAATTGGGAAGGAAGGTCTCTGTTAAATTACGGGGTAAGACACTTTTAAATAAATCATAATGAATGAGAGTATCTAATTTTACTATCATAAATATCTTATCATCATAAATGATGTTTGACAAAAACTTATAACATAATTTTAGTTGATGTTTAATAGATAACGTTAGAGTGATATTTCTTCTCTCTTCTGGAAGTAGTAACATTCGCTGCTGTTTTTGATTCCTTATATTTTGATTCAAATCTCATAGACCAAAGATTTTTAAGCGGTCCTACTTGTGACATAATATATGGATAATGCACCATATGATGATGCTTTGGTTTTAAACGCCCTTTAAATATATCGGATAAGATATAGCTCATGGTGGTCAGTAATGAGAGCTTTTAATAAAATTACTTTCTGGCTACAAACTAAACTTGAAAATATAATATCAATAATTTCTCTTAAAACTATGTAAAGCTGCCAACTTTCGTCTGCTTTTGGTACTAGATCACCCACAAATAAACCAAAATATCGCGTAAAACATAACATTTCAGAAGCCGACATTTTAAATTTGGTCTTATTTAAAAAATCAAAATTTTCCTCTGGTGGTGGCTTATTTTTTTGATTCTAAGCTTGAATAGTTAAATGTTTTCATACAAAAATTTAAATTTTCTAACTTAAAGTACTTCATGTCAACTACAAATCGTTTTAGAATCATGAAAAAATCGTAATGGCATACGCCTTCTAATATATCGTGCATTATATCAACCGACAGATTTTCCACAGCATGAAATATTTAAGAATTCCAAACACAAGGTTCTCTAACTCCAGTTAAACTTATATTAGACAGTTTTCGTTGTCTTTTAAAAGCGATTCCGATAGCCGCTATTTGACAACTTTGACATTTGAGCTGTCATTTATCGTTATCGTTACGGATAAGTGGCGGGAGCTAACGGACGGAAGACAAAGCCATAGCGAAAACGTAACGCATGCGTAATGACCATTTTTTTGACAGATGCAATCAACATAACCTATTTTTTGTTAAGATCTGTTTTTAAAGTTTGTGGTTAGTATTTTTTGTTTTCGCCATGGATTCAACAGAAAATTCCCTCAAAAGATCGAGAAATCGTTTCACGGATGAGAACGATATCATTTTATTAGAGGAAATATTGGCCAACAACCCATATGGCGACCCATGTAAATAGGCTTCGGTAGTAGCCAAGGGACTCTCTTAGTATCCCAGCATCATGCTTCCTACGCTCATATCTACCTTTTAAACTAACCACAAGACCATCAGGACATGTAACAGCCTGATACTTTATAGTACTTTACACAATGGTTACGCTTATGTCCAGAGTAATATGCTTCTTGATTCACAGATGGTCTGCAAATTCCTCGAGTGGTACCATCTATGAATCCCCAACAGTTGGGTATTGGGGCTCCTTTTTCACGAACTGCATTTGCATACATCCTTAGCCGTTCACGGTTTAACCACTGAAGGTTCCTTAAATCGGAAAGTAAGTGTCCAAAATTGTCATATATATGGTTGTTCATGAAGTCAATGATTTTTGAGAAAGCTGGAGCTGACCGTCCAAAAAAGAGCTCCAAATCAACTAGCCTACTAGGGTAGCTTAATCTTCTTAACAAAATGCAAAGCCCTTTCACGCCAGAAACATTATGGTTGCTTTCTGTTATTACATTATTGGGAATCCTAAAGTCCTTCAGTGATTTTTTTCAAATCGGAAATAAAGTTTGCATTCAGCATTAATATAGTTTTCTAAATTGAAATTTCCATACAACTGTGCTCAATACTGAATGTCCTGGCGATCAAGCACCTCCAAGAGAAGGGAGGGCATCATCCATATCCGAATCAGTGGATGAGTCCAATAAAAGCAACCTTTCGTCTATCATGATGTTTTAGAATTTTGGGTACTAGGAAATTAAAACCAAGCAAAAAAGATAGCACAAAACGTATATGAAAATATGAACACAAACCATTAAAGATAGGTTATGTTATATTTGTTATGTTTACTGTCGAATTCGACTTAACGTTAACGTTAAGCGAATTGAACGAAAACTATTTTTACGATCTGTCAAATAGCGGCTTCGTATTCGTTATGGTTAACCGTTTGAATTTGCCAATACAACGAAAACTCTATTATCCATTTTGATATCAGCTTCGTAATTAGTGCGATTTCTTAGACGATTATCACATTGAGAACAGGAAATTTTTAAATCGGATTTGTGTATTTTACAGAATCGACAAGAAAAATTTGCAGAAAAGCTTTCACTGAACCCTAATACAGTATGGAGACCTAAATTGTCCCAAATTATAAGTGCCAATGAAAAATAAATAATATGTTCTCCAGTAGGTGTTTTAACACAAATTCCAGTTTCTTCCAGGAGACTTAGTTCCCCAGCAAGATGTTCAAATATTGCTTTATTTCAAATTTTTTTTTCTGTCCTGACTATGATGTAGTTGAAATAAAAGTATTCGATCTAGAGAACCTTGAAGATGCGCTGGAAGGAACGACAAACTGATATACATAGTACCAATTTTGTGAACGCCCGCATGCGATCCAAGTGAATTTCCTGACTCGTAATCATCATATTACATGAATAAGGGAAACACAATTTTATTGCCAAAACTTCAAATAACTCAGAATGAACAAAATTTATTACATTATTAGTTTGAACAGGTTCTATAAAATTTAATGATTTTTCAAAAACTTCGGGTAATTCAAAAAGATGTTTAAGAACGGTTCTAAGAGTAATAAATGTTGCGGTAACATCTTTTAATGTCAATATTGTGTTACCATCTTATCTTTAATAGTAGTTGTACAATAATTTGTCTTCAGGCAGCTAAGAAACTTGTCTATTCCAAAAGGCATTGTTTGTAATATATAACAAAATATTGTTTTGGACACATAAGTTATGGTTTTTAGATTGCTAACGTAGGACTTAAAAACTTATTTACGTTAAATAATTTCACAATTCTACAAGTTTTTTGATTATTTTAAAAATAATTACCTATTCTATTTAAATATGTGTTAAGCATCCACGGCATAAAATAAGGTCGTGTCAATTAAAAGTTTTCTGTTAAGTCTACACAAAAATGCCTATAGTACTAAATAACACTTCTTTTAAAAATAAATATATAATGTGTCATGTGTTTAAACTACACGATTAAAATTATTAAACATAAACAAACGTTTTGTGTGTTTTTAATTATTAGCAAGTTGTGTAGTTGTATAATCTAATTCAGATTAGGTTTAATTTGAATTCGAAAATATCGTTAGAAGAAAAAACTATTTCTTGTGCATAATCACATAATGTGTCTTTTAAATTTGACTACTATGATTTTTATTGACACATATAATCTAATAAATTTCTCATTAGATAATAAGTCTTATCTAATATACAAAGTTTTTTTTTCTGTGTAATAAGTGGTGTTTTAAAATTTTGATTTTGCAGTCTTATCTAATATACAAAGTTTTTTTCTGTGTAATAAGAGGTGTTTTAAAATTTTGATTTTGCAGTCTTATCTAATATACAAAGTTTTTTTTCTGTGTAATAAGTGGTGTTTTAAAATTTTGATTTTGCAGTCTTATCTAATATACAAAGTTTTTTTCTGTGTAATAAGTGGTGTTTTAAAATTTTGATTTTGCATCATGTTTGCTGGAATATTACGTATAATGACTTAATACCTACCTATGTTATGTCTACCAGTGTACCAAGGATTATGAAATAAATTCGAATTGTTTGCTGTTTTAATAGTAGGTACTTAACACATAATGTTGGTTTAAGCCTAATTAAATTATTACACGATTAACGAATTCAAAAATTCATAAACCTGTTATTGACAATAAGAATTATCATTTTCCATTCGTTATAGTATAGAGAGGGGGCCCCTGAAAACGATTGCGGGGGGGCCCACTCAGTTTTTGTTACGCCACGCCACTGGTCAAAAAAAGATTTTTTCAACATTTTTTTTACGGGAGAATTGTAAATTTCCATTTCAGAAAAAGTTATAAAAAAAATTTGCGCTCCAACGTAAAGCAGCCTTGAAATGAAACCCACGCAATCACTTTTGAACACGATAAGAAAAAGAATTAAAATAATTAGATCGTCCTGTAGAAGTGACATCCAAATGTCATTGGCCGTAGAACCGTCGCCATGGCAACTCGCAAACCCCAGGTATACGTTGCTACGCATGCGTAAAAAAAGGGTGTGCTTGCTCGCGTCTATGACTTTGGTTAGTCCTTCAATGTAAACGAAAATCCAAAAGTGTAAAGCCCCAAAACTCACGGCCCTGATCATTTAATGGAAAACAGCTGTATGTATTTTAAACACACTCACCCATTCATTTCACGAATAAATGCTTTCATTTGCACCCTCTTTTGTTTTATTTTTAGTTGTGTTTCGTTTATTTTGATTTGTTCACTCTGACTGGCTCATTTTTGAAATTGCGATTCGAAAAGCTTGAAACTCATCATAAGCAATTTAGAATTTTTCTAATTTTTTTTAAATAATTTGTCTCGTTTTTTTTAAAATTTAAGCATATTGCATAATTTTATTTAACAGTACTAGTACAGTACCCTTGACAAAATAGAGCTCTGATCATGACTTTCAATACTTTTAAATAACGATATCAGTCAGAATTTCTATTTTTTGTAATGTCCTTTAGATATTAAGCATCGGACTTTAAATTTTTGAAAATATAATATTAGAAGCTACTTTTTTACTTGTATCAGATGTATGCTTAAAAATATAAATATATAAGTTATAAACACATATAAAATAAAAGTTATAAATAGTTTTATATGTAATTGAATATAGAGTAGATTTGTATGTTTTATATTAATTATAGTCATTGGAAAAGCAGAAAAATGACAAATAAAAGTTACTTCAAAATTCAGAAAAAACACGTAGGTAGATAAGCTTAATTTTCAAACAAAACAAATATGTAGGTATGTCATTATTATAATAATTTAAATATTTTAAATTTTTAGTACAAAAGGTCAATAGAAATTATTGGTTGTAATTTTTTTATTAACTAAATGTTATTATTAATAACAATAACTGTCCATATCGTAATGTGTTAGATGGACTCTTAAAAGTGATTCATTGAAATAAACAAATGAAATTATGCGTATGTGCTGACGTTTGTCTTTTACGCACCGCAAACATTTTTACCTTGAAACCATGCAAGGTTACCTCGACCGCCTATAACGCTGTTGTAACTTCCTCATGGGTCATGTGATGTGTTAAATGATTTTGGTGATTTAAAACAAACTGGAGAAAAACAGTACAAAAGATCAGGAGTTTAGGAATAGTTCTTTAGGATAAATCAAAGTAACCAGATTTTTTTTCGTTTCCAAAAAATGTATTAAGGGGGTTTCAAATGAAAGCTAACAAGTTGAAGAAAGAATCCAGAGATATTATACAGTGTCACCAGTAAAGTCCGCATCATAGTCACGTGATTCGCATTATCTGTCAAATTTTAATTATTTCCAAAAAAGTAGGGTTATTTCTGAAAATATCGAAAAAGTTATTAGAAAAAGTTTTTTTTAAATTCAGTTTCTAGCCCACATGCAAAATGTCAGCTACATAAGATAATTTTGATTTTTTACCCATATTTTGTAAATTGCACCACTTTTGCAAAATAAGACTCAACGCAACCTACATAAAACTTCTCAGTTTTGACAATGCTTTATTTCAGATACATTTTCTTTAAAGTGGCGCCATATTAAATGTGTGTTTTTCTACAAAATCAAAATTGGGCTATTAAAATTTGGTCGCATGTGATGCAGTTTATTTGTTTTTGACTCTGTATAAGGTAGCTTCATAAAAGAAGTATTTTTGAAAACGTAGTTTGCGCCTGAAAGTAAAAAATAAAGTAAAGGGGTTTTAAATTAAATCGTTGAAAATAGGTAAGTTAAACTAAAATTTATTTTCCACTTAATGAACACTTCACTGATGACACTGTGTTCTTTTTTATCTTAATATTAAGGTGTTTTACTTTCAGACACAAGCTACGTTTTCAAAAATACTTATTTTATGAAGTTACCTTATACAGGATCCAAGATCCAAAACAAATACACTTTGCATCACATGCGACCAAATTTTAATAACCCAATTTTGATTTTGTAGAAAAACACACATTTAGTATGGCGCTACTTTAAAGAAAATGTATCCGAAATAAAGCATTGTCAAAACTAAGAGGTTTTATGTAGGTTGCGTTGAGTTTTATTTTGCAAAAGTGGTGCCATTTACAAAATATAGGTAAAAAATCAAAATTATCTTATGCAGCTGAAGTTTTTGCATGTGGGCTAGAAACTGCATTTAAAAAGGATTTTTCTAATAACTTTCTTCGATATTTTCAGAAATAACCCCACATTTGAATTATTTTTTGGAAAAAATTGCGAATGTGAATCACGTGACTACTATTTTTTTGCTTAATTTTCATCTTGATCGAAGCAGAACTTGATGCCAAAGTCAAATTTCGAATAAAGCTATTAATAAAAAAAATCCCATATGATGCGGACTTTACAGATGACACTGTATTGTAGAGGTTAATTGACGTTCGAAAAAGTAACGGCGGTGCACAGTTGGACTTTTCCCGTTTGTTACATGCAATTTAAATTTTTTTTTATCAACTTTGTAGCTGAGTAATGCGCCTAATTTTTTGGACTTTGTGACAATGAACGACTGAACGGTTTCCCCTCTCTGCAAATGTTTATGGGTTAACGAAATTCACACGATTCGATGTTTCAGTATTAATTATACTGGGTCTAGGCCAATAATGTGACTTTCTTACATAACTTATTGCAGTTTAACAAGTTCCCCTTCCGCTCTATATACAGGGTGTCTCTGGATGGGGTTACCTAAATACCACAAATGGGCCTAATTTTTAATTTCTGCATTCTTTAAAAAAATGTTGCTTGTAAAAATTAAGATTTGTCATAAGAAATTTAGGTTTTTCTACAGCGTGACCAGTAAAGTCCGCATCGATCGAGATGAAAATTAAGCAAAAAAAATAGTAGTCACGTGATTCGCATGGTCTGTCAAATTTTATTTTTTTCCAAAAAATAATTCAAAAGTGGGGTTATTTCTGAAAATATCGAAAAAAGTTATAAGAAAAAGTTTTTTTAAATGCAGTTTCTAGCCCACATGCAAAATTTCAGCTGCATAAGATAATTTTGATTGTTTATCCACCACTAAAATTTATTTTTCCTACAGACGTGTGGAAAAATCAATTTTCCGCACTGATATCCGTGCGGAAAATTGGTTTTTCCACACTAGTGCGGAAAAATTTTTCGGCACGATTATGTCAAAAATCCGTGCGGAAAAATTTTTCGGCACGGTTATGTCAAAATCAATAATATATCAATTATAACTTGTAGTTATTACTTTTTTTCTCAGAATTAGTTACTGTTACATAATATGTATGTGATTGTTATAGTTAATTAAATATTATTAAATTTCTTTGAAATATGTGTTACTCATTTCCACACGTCTGTAGAAAAACTATTGTACCGGACACGTGCGGAAAATGTTTTCCCTGCACTCGGCTGCTTCACCGGCAGACTCGAGCGGAAAAATTCATTTTCCGCACTTGTTAGGTAAATAGCTATTCAACTTAATGAACACTTTACTGATGACACTGTGTTCTTTTTGTCTTAATATTAAGGTGTATTACTTTCAGACACAAACTAAGTTTTCAAAAATACTTATTTTATGAAGAAGTTACCTTATACAGGGTCAAAAACAGATAAACTTTGCATCACATGCGACCAAATTTTAATAGCCCAATTTTGATTTTGTAGAAAAACACACATTTAATATAGCGCTACTTGAAAGAAAATGTATATATCTGAAATAAAGCATTGTCAAAACTAAGAAATTTTATGTAGGTTGCGTCGAGTCTTATTTTGCAAAAGTGGTGCAATTTACAAAATATGGGTAAAAACAAAATTATCTTATGCAGCTAAAATATTGCATGTGGGCTAGAAACTGCATTAAAAAAAATTTTCTAATAACTTTCTTCGATACTTTCAGAAATAACCTTACTTTTGAATTATTTTTTAGAAAAAATTAAAATTTGACAGATAATGCGAATCAAGTGACGTACTATTTTTTTGCTTAATTTTCATCTCGATCGAAGGAGAACTTGATGCCAAAGTCCAATTTCGAATAAAGTAATTAATAAAAAAAATCCCATATGATGCGGACTTTACTGGTCACACTGTATAGGGTGGTCCATATAATTTTTTGTTTTTTAAAGTAAATTTTCTTTCAATCTTGAATTATGACGATCCTAATTCTAATCAACATTTGCTAATGGCATTTTTCTTAAAAAATAAAAATTAGGTAGTTTACTCTTAGGTAAAATTAGTATTTTTTAGGATTTTTGACCTCCCTGTATAAAAATAGGTACTAAATTTTCTATTGACATATCTTAATTTTTTTACAAGGAATTTTTTTTATAAAAAATGACTTTTTGTCGAGAAATTGAATATTAGGTCCATTTGTGGTATATAGGTAACCCTATCCTGGTACACCCTGTATACACACCACATATTCGTATGTTTAACCTCCTAATTATATTTTAGGAGATGTTTGTTTAACCCGTGTACCGATGATTTACGTGGTTTCACTGTTTGCACACAATATTATCATCATTATACTATTTTCAATATCCAATTTTATCATTACCTATCCATAAAAAAAATAGCATCATCCATTTAGAGCAAAAACAAGATAAGTAAGCTTTTTTAGTTAAGTGGGACAACGCTAATAAACACTTCGAAAAACGGGCTTTTCGTCATTAGAGAACTTAAAATACAATTTTATAAACAGCAATAATAATATAGCATAAAAGATAAAAATTAGGGGTCAACAAACTTAAGTAGGTATATATAACGCAGTTTTAAAACGAAAATTTAAAACGAGTAATAAGGGTTATTTTGAAGGCTTTTTTAAACCATAAACTATGTTTAAAAGTTTATTTTTCTTGTCCGTGGCAGAGTGTGAGGCGTCCCCCTCCCCTCCTCTCCTCAAGAATAAAATATTATACTACAATAAATAACACGTAATATTACTGCTACATTAATATTTATAAAGTAAGTTTCGCAAAGTAAACAATGACTAAGTGGGTAATTTTATTATTATTTGTGAAACTACGAAGTTCAAAATTTTTAAAAATGTATTTTTTTGCGGCGTAGTTCTGCCAGCAGCTTCCATAAAAAAATCTATTAACAATTGACTCAATAATCGCTAAATTTGTTAATAGAATGCACTAAAAATAATCCACGAAATTTGTACTTATATGAAGTAGTTCAAGATAAAATAAGTGTTGATAAAACCAGGAAAGCAGATACTCGAGAAAGTACCTATTAAATCACTTGCAATGTGTGGCAAAAAAAGCCGTTCAAGGTTTGAGATGTATTATGTTGAAATATCTTTAATAAAAATGACATCAACTCGAGTTTTTCTAGGTTGGCTTGCAAAATCTTAGTGGGTACTCTATTTTAATAACATTGTATTTATGACAATTTATGTAACGTCCACCTTTTAATTGTTTTAACAACGAAAGGCCATAATTACGTCATTAGAGTAGGCATTCCTCTTTCTTTTTTGCTGTCATTTTACAAGAAATAGTTTTATTATTACAAAACCGAAGTTGGTTAGAATACCTATCTCAAAGTTATAATGTTAATATTCGAATAAAACAAAGAAAGACGGTTAAGAATTGAAAGCAATATAAAATAATAAAATTAATCTTATATTACTTGTGAACCCAGTTTCTCAGATCATGCTGGCTTTGCGTGCATTGCAAATACACTCGACTTTCATTGTGTTAGGTGCGTATTTATTTTTAATTTTGTTTGTTTGTTTTAAACGTGGGAAATATTGAACGAATGAAATAAATACTTAAAATTTATCATATATCATATCACACCTAAGGAAGCTGATGGATCGATGCGATGATGATATGAATGACCTGATTATCCTTATCAGTGTTCTACGTGTATGTAGCTTCTCTTTCTATACGTGTGCCGAACAAAAAATCGTGCATCAAAGTGCCGGTCACGGGAATCTATGAAATCCTTTGTATAATATAAATACAGTGACGGTTGTAGGACGCGGGGCAAAAGGGTGGCTCGCCCCCCCCCCCAAATTTACGCGAAAATATGAATTTACAATATAATATTTTACAATTTACCGTATACAAATATTTTTTAAATCTTTCATTTATTTATGGCAATTTCTAAATTTAATTTTATAATTACAAGGTAGATTTTCAAAAAACCATTGTAAGATAACAGCGTTATGGAATAAAAATATAAACTAAATGAACAGGCCTTTTTCGAGATCGCAAAAACAGACTGTTTCTTTTTCCAAATATTAAAATTCTACTACAGATTCTGGCAACAATACCAGTAACAAGTTGTTTATCGAAAAGAATATTTTCATCTTTAAGGTTATTAAAATCATATTTGAAATCAATTAACATTCCCCAAAAGGCAAATTATGTCACTCCCGAAGAAGTTCTGGAGGAATTTTGCAGAAATCACAAGTAATAATAATAATAATAATAAAAAGTTTATTCAATAAATATAGGTACATATAATAAAATATTTGCAAATTTTAAATTATAACTTTGAATAAACTAAAATGAAATATAATGAAACTCACGAAGTCTTACTTGTAGTGAGTAATAATTATGGTATTATAATTTCATATCCATGAATATAATGAATTTTATACATATTATGTATCACAATAATATAATATAATATAATATAATATATCACAACAATATAAACAATCATATATAATATATTTTATATTTTAAAATATTTATCCATAATATTATTGAAAAAATATCTTTGATTTTTTATTATCCATAGTTTAATTTCTTGTTTGTATTTAATCATAGATTTAATTGCTTTAATCGATTTTGGGAGAATATCAAAAATATAAGGAATTATGTTTAAAAAATGTTTTTGACCTATAACTTTGTTGATTTTATTTTTTAACGTTATATTATTTATATTTCTAGTGTTATATTTATGAATATTAAAATTTAATTTATTTTTATTTTTAAAAATATAGATTAATATGTTATAAAAAAAATAATTGTCGGGTATCCATTTTTTTGCTTTCTTTATAAAGCATATCAGAAGAGTATAAATATTTTTTATTATAAATAATTTTTAAAATTCATTTTTGACTAATTTCAATATTACGGAGATTATTTTTATTTATTCCACCCCAACCTAATATTCCATAATTTATTTGCGTTTGTACCAATGAATAATATATGGTTTCTAAATGTTTAATATCTAAAAATTGTTTAAGATGTTTAAATTTTGGTATAAGTATTCTCAATTTTTTAGTAATATATTCACTATGTAAATTCCATTTTAAATGTTTGTCAATAATTATTCCTAAATATTTAATATTTTCAGCTTGTTCAATTTTTATATTATCATTAATATTTATAGTATTTATATTATTTGGTAAATTACTTTTATAAGAAGTAAATGGGAGGTATTTTGTTTTATTATAATTTATTGTTAATAAATTATTATTAAACCAGTTGTTAATTTTAATAAAATCATCAATAATTATATTTTTTACAATATTCCAATTCAATCCTTCATAAAAAATTACAGTATCATCAGCAAAACTGTGTAATTTACCTTGACAATTTAGTTTAAATATATTTATATATATATTAAAAAACAATGGTCCTAAGACTGTGCCTTGTGGGACTCCATAGTTAAATATTTTTGGTATACTTATACTTTTACCAATTTTTACATGTTGTGGTCTATTATTTAAATAACTTTCAAATAAATTTAATACATTTCCTCGAAAACCAATTATTTATAATTTTTTTAAAAGTATTTCATGACTTACAGTATCAAATGCTTTTGCTAAATCCAAAAATATACATATGCTTTGCCTTTTATTATCAATTGAGTTATATATTTGAGTTGTTAATTCACAAATTGCATCTTGAGTAGTGAAAGCTTAAACTGCAAAACCGAACATTAATTATCAATATATCAAAAATTATATGGATCAAGATCAAGAAGACTTTTAAATATCAATTTTTTACAGGATTCTATCAAAATTGACGTTTTAGAGCCAGTTAGTTATAGGTACCTATATTTTTTTTCTGCGTTATTGTTAATGTGCACACTTTTCCTTTCAATCCAAGATGTACCTATGTATAGGTATTAGATTTTATATTGAATTCCTTAGTGAGTTGTTTATTTGTATTTTCTATATTTCTAATAAATAATACATAACACGTTCTTCCTTATTACGATAAGATATTTCAGTTCGTTTTACTTGCCCGCTTTACTAGATAATAATTATTTGTATTTTAGTAATTACGGCAATATCGAATTTTAATTCTTTATTTAGTCGCCCCTCCCCCCATAAAAGAATCCTGGATCCGCCGCAGTATAAGGATATTAAAGGTCACCTATCATTAATTTATTATAGCCCCGGTTAACTTGTAGCTTTTTGAACGTTAAACGAACGCTATGGAGATATATTCAAGGTTTATCATGAAGTCCACATTCTATACTATATTCTGAAACTACCTATTTGAAAAGACGAAATTTTGTACGCACTTTAAGCACGTAGATTGAGCGAAGATACATCCTACATTTTCTAACCCTAAACGACCAAGTTGTTAATAAGGTTAGGTTCGTCGTCGCGCATGGTTCTTTGTTTTGAGTTAATAAATTATGCATAATATCGAAAATTAAATGGGAATATATAGTATAGAATGAGCGATTAGGTTCAGTTTTTATAATCTGTTTATAAAATCAGTAAAAACTAAAGTGATTGTTGTAGTAAATTGGAATTAGTTCAATTTTGAGGTTAGTTGATGTTGCCTTTGTTGTTATGGCAGGCAATGCAAACTGTGGGGTTTGTTCACTGGATCTGGGCCCTGATGAGAGGCAGACAATTGCATGCGATAGTTGTAGAACTCGCATGCATTTGAATGAGCGATGCTCAGGATTATCGGCTTCGGAGGTTAGAGCAGTCATATTACAGAAGCGAGTACTTATGCATTTCTGCGAAACTTGCCGTGACGCATTCAAGAGTGTTCCTGTTATGGTGAGGAAGATATCGGTTTTGGAGGAAGAAATCAGGTCTTTAAAAGAAAAGGTTTCGGAGCTGGAAAAGGCACAGTCAATACCAACTGAGACTATAATGCATGAGATCAGTGAACGTACCAGTAGGGCTCAGAACCTAATGATATATAATGTGCCGGAATCTGGCTCTCTAGTTCTTGGAGAACGTGTTGACCATGATAAATCCAAGATCATTGAGGTTTTTAATGAACTGGGTCTCCAGGGAGAAAAAGCATTAAAGGTGGTTCGAGTGGGCAAGAAGATGGCCAATATTACAATGTCTAGACCCATTAAGGTGATATGTGAGGGAACTGATATAGTAAAATCTGCACTAAGGGCGGGAAGCAAACTGCGTAACTCTGTCTACAAAATATCTAGCGACCAGACGAAAATGCAACGTGAGGCATACAAGAGTGCTAAAGACTTACTAAGTTCCAGGAAGAGGGCTGGAGAAGACAATTTAGTTATCAGATATCGTAACGGGTTGCCGGTGGTGGAGAAAAGACAGCAAACAAACGTTGCAACACCCCATTAACTGTATACTATCACAATGTTGGTGGGCTTCGAACCAAGATGGTTGCTCTTCTACAATCAGTTGCTACTTGCTCTTATGACATTATTGTACTAGTAGAAAGCAACCTAAATGATCAAATTCTGGATACCGAGTTAAAGTGTGATGGTTTTACTCTATATAGAAGTGATCGTAGTCCATTGACTAGTGGAAAGCTGGGTGGTGGTGGGGTGCTAGTGTTCGTAAGGAATACAATCAGATCTCAGTGCATTCAAACATCTGAATCTCGTGTGGAACAGCTATTTATTTTATGCCACTTGAACAATTTTAAGTTTGTCATTGGGGGTGTATACCTTCCACCTCGATCAGCCATGGAAGTGTACGAACGGCACTGTGAGTCGGTCGAGAGAGTCTGTCAACATTATGCTTCAGGGAATATTTATTTGTTTGGTGATTATAACCTGCCTAATGCCTTGTGGTCCAACGATGAGTATGGTGTGACTGTGCAGTGTCCGATTGGAGATCCGGCTCTCCGGGTGGCTCAAGCATTTGGTTATCTTAAACTTTTTCAGATTAACAAGGTGCCTAATAGTAGAAATGTGTTCCTAGATTTAGTATTTTCTAATGTATGTGATGCAGCAATTACAGTGGCTACTGATCCACTTTTCGAAAGCAGCATCCATCATGTTGGTTGTGAGTGTTCTGTTTCTGTTGCTGAGGCACTAAAGAGAGACAGCTTGGTTTACTTTGAATATTATTATGACTTTAAGAATGCCAACTATTGGGAAATTAATAATTTTCTGGCTTCGGTTGATTGGGAAGAGACATTAAGTGTTATTGATATTAATTTAGCGACCAATATTTTTTATGAACTGCTTGCCACATGTGTAGCGTACTTTGTTCCGCTGAGAAGGTATAGGGCGTCATCATTCCCTAAGTGGTTCTCTTCACAACTGAGAAAATTAACACTGCAAAAAAAAAGAGCTCACTTTTTGTATATACAAGATCGCTCTCATGTGAACTACAGAAGGTTCTCGGATTTGCGGGCAGAGTGTAAAAGACTTTCTGATGTTTGTTTTTCAACATATATTAGGGGTATTGATGTAAAACTGCAGGAGGATCCTAGATCCTTCTGGAAGTTTATTAATGATAAAAGGTCTAGCCATTTATTGCCGAATTCGTTGCACTGTAACAATCGGTATGCGTCAACTGGTCAGGATATTGCTAATTTGTTTAGGGAATTTTTTCAAACTGTTTATGTAGATAGTCATGAATTGCCATTCTCCTATGATCCAGCGTTAGACAATGATATTGGTAGAAATATTAACTGCTCGGTAATAACAAAGAAAGACATATTTGATCAGATATTTCAGCTTCCCATGAAACTTTCAGTGGGTCCTGATGGTCTACCTGATTATTTTTTAAGGAAGTGTGTTTGTACAATCACCTTGCCTCTTTATATTCTTTTTGGTAGATCGTTGGAATCGTCAGTCTTTCCGGATGTGTGGAAGGTAAGCTTTGTTGTTCCAATTTTTAAGAGTGGTCAAAGAAATAATATTGAAAATTACCGAAGTGTATGTATTCAGTCTTCTATCCCTAAACTTTTTGACTCACTTGTTAGCAGGCAGCTGGGATGGCTGTGCAAAGGCTTGATTTCTGATGAGCAACATGGATTTTGCCAAAACAAATCCACACTAACAAATTTAGTCTCATATCAATCAAACATTTTGAGGAGCATGGAGAATCATAAGCAGATTGATTCAATATATACTGATTTTTCTAAAGCATTTGATCGGGTCGACCATCGAATTCTTTTGCAAAAGTTACAAAAAATCGGTCTGAATCGTCAGCTGGTGCTTTGGTTTAGTAGTTCCTTGACTGGTCGTGTGCAATATGTTAAAATTGATGGATATTTTTCCGAGTCCATTTATGTAAGTTCCGGTGTCCCTCAAGGAGGGCACTGTTCACCTCTACTTTTCAATATATTTGTGAATGATATTATACATTGTTTTATACATAGTAAAAGTTTAAAGTTTGCTGATGATTTAAAATTTTGGAAAACGGTTGAGAGCACATTGGATCAGGAACTTTTGCAGCAAGATTTAAACCGATTATGTCTATGGTGTAAGGTTAATAGGTTGGATCTTAATGTAAAGAAATGTGTATTTATTAGTTTTACCCGTAAAGTAAATAGGTTCCAATCTTCTTATTTTATAAATGATAGGGCTATTGAATGTGTCACCAGCGTTAGAGATTTGGGTGTTGTTATGGATAGCAGGTTATCATTTATTGATCAAATTAACTCTGTATCTGTGAGGAGTACAAAAATGCTAGGTTTTGTTTTAAGAAATTGCCAGTATTTTTCTGTGGGTGCTACCAGAATGGTTTATTGTTCCTTGGTTAGGTCACTCTTAGAGTACTGCTCTATTGTATGGTCACCATACTTTCAGAATCACTCAAGTTCCTTAGAAAGAGTTCAACATAAGTTTTTAAGAGTATGTGCTTTTAAGTGTGGCAGTAGAGTGGTAGATCATGATTACACGGTAGTGGAGCAGCAGTTGAACTTACCTCCTCTTAGCATTCGGAGGGAGAGGTTTGGAATAATGTTTATTTTTAAACTGGTGAATGGCATGTTGGACTGTCCTGGCCTTTTAAATTCTGTCGGGTTCAATGTACCTTATCAAGGGCTGAGACAGCAACTGCCTTTTTGCATACCCTTTCACAGAACTTCTTATGGCATAAATAGTCCAATTGATAGATATTTATCTGTTTTGAATGACCGTAACATTGATATTTTTAATGTATCTTTAAGTCAACTGAAGAGTTATCTGAATAAATATTAGTTTGGTATTTGATGCTGTATCTCTGTGGTGATGTATTTACTTCTATATTGTTGAATATATTGTTGTTTAAGTGTAATATATTATAATTTATTGTTGTTTGAGTGTAACATTGTTGTATTTCAGCTTTGTTATACTGTAGAATTATTTTATTTAGGTTATTATTTAGTTATACCTAACTTTATCATTGTTATTATTGTAACAGTTAATGGGGTTTTCCCGTACTTAATAAATAAATAAATAAATAAATAAATAAATAAATAAATAAATAAATAAATAAAAAATAAATAAAAGTTGCATTCTATGCATGTTACAACTATATTGGACAATAGATACTTTAACCTCTATCAATACACAAAAAAATCCACAGCTATGATAACCAATTAAAATAGAGGCCAAATTTTTTTTTTAAATCATTGAGAGGTATTTATTTTACCAATGAATAAACACCTACATCCTGTTATATTTTTGCAAAGCAAATTTCGTTGTAGGTACATAAGATTTCGTACCTATTTTAAGGATGGTAATAAATAAACGAAACAAAATATTTGTTTAAATAATTATCTATGGCCTTTATTTTCGCATAACAATCATGTGATAAGAATATCTCTGAATAATCATCATCGAAAACAAAGAGTGATACAAAATCTACTGTTTAGGGTGACATTCAAAATTTAAATCATAAACCATTATTGAACAAACCCAAAATTAATACTATTAATAATTAATAGTATAAGACATAGATCATGGTCATATTAAAAATTGACGAAAAATATTTTTTTCATAGATTACAAAGTACCATCCAAAATTTGGTCTTTTCAATTTTTTTTTATGCATGTTTTTATTATTTCCAATTGTTAAAACTGCTGCTCAACCAATCTAGTTCAGTAAAAATTCAAAAAACCGAAAAATTATAGGTTTTTTTTTGTACAGGAAGTGCCAAACATCGATAAATTCAATCTTTTAGGACAAAAATAATGAAGGAAAACTTAATGTGGAAATAAAGCTAATTTTAGACTTTTTACTAATAATAATAAGTGGCTTCCAATATGTATTGTACAACTGTCACTCTGCACTGTTTTCATGAAAAATAATAAGACTAAAATAAATTTTTTCATAGATTACAAAGTACCATCCAAAATTTGTTCTTTTCAATTTTTTTGTATGCATGTTTTTATTATTTCCAATTGTTACAACTGCTGCTCAACCAATCTATAGTTCAGTAAAAATTCAAAAAACTTAATGTGGAAATAAAGCTAATTTTAGACTTTTTACTAATAATACTAAGTGGCTTCCAATATCTATTGTACATTACTGCCAAGGTAATAACAACATAATCTGTAGTGTTAAAAACGTCATACCTCCTTCAATATTTAACAAACATCAGACGTGAAAATAGCAAAAATATTGAGATTAGGCCTTTATTTTCATGTAAACAAAGCACTTATCATTTTTTCGCATCACCACACATGAATTTCGTTTAAGAGGGGCTACCTACGAAATAATAATACACAAATTGAACTTTGGACAAACCTTTGTTTACCGGTTTAGCGATTCCATCTGGAAAATCGACAATGTTGTCGATATATAACACGATTTCCTCAAATTAAGGATATAACACGAATAATCACAGATATTTTACAAAAATAGCCAAGTTCCTGATAATACTAGAAAAACTTACGTTACAAAGAAAAAAGGAAGAAAAATTGTTATTTTAATAACGTATTTCCAGAATTCGTTAACGTAGTAATTATCTATCCATACCGTATACATATACAAAATTTCGGTAAAATAGTTTTTTAGTTGGTGGAACCCGAAAGCGGAAATCTGTAAAAATATTTATTATTTTTAGGTATACCTAAATATAAATTTTTCTCTGATGTGTACCTATATAAATAATAGATATAAATGGCAACGCAGTTACATAGATCAGATGGTCGATTGATCCCGAAAAGAAGCAGTGTTGTCAAAATGTCATTCAAAGCGAATTTTTTATTAGGCCACAATAAATGATGATCTTAGATCAATTTTAGTCTTAAATACCTATGACAAATTCTTAGAAGAATGCGGCGGCCTAACACCTGCAAATAAAATAAATCGCCATAATTTGGTAGTACCTATGCCTGTAATAGGTATCAAAAATTGATAAAAGAGCCATTCATTTTTCGGATATAGACTTTTTTAAAAGGGCGAGAAATTTATCAAATTTTCCTGTTTTTAAAAATTTTTAAAGAAAAAGGGGGTTACTTGTTTAAGAAAAGTAAATGTGACACGCTGGCAATACCGCGCCTCCAGCAAAGCTGTGCTATCACGTCGTATGCACGTGCAAGGCATATTTGAGTGAAGCTTGTTGTAAACACCAGTTCCGTAAATAGGCGTACCGATCGGAGTACCAGTTTAGTGTTTCGTATAACGCTTGGCAAAAAACAATCATCTGAACGAAATATTTCATTGGAAAAACATAAGTGCCCTCTTCTAATATCAGTTTTCCCAGGGTGAAAACCATATGTGAATTTAGAGTGCCTGGAAATCGAATTTGAACATTTTTCTTTTGTATGATTGATATCTGGGTTGTATCCATTTTTAAATGATGTTGACCGAAAGTGCCTTAATTAGTTTTAACAACTCCCACACAGGGTAAGCATCACTGTTTTATCAAAAGCTTGAAGAAATTACCCTAATTAATCTTTATGGCGTTTTTAATCGAGTTTTAAAATTTTATTATTTCTACCTACTGTTTTTGCCACCTGACTTAACAGGTAACAAAGATAGCTTATCTTAATGGATTAGGCTATGTTTATTTTTTAGCAAAAACGACCATTTAAAAAACAGCGGTTTTTGCGTTTTATAAGCATAAATAATTGCGTATTGGATAACGTGGTTTTCCATTGTCTCTAGTTTACAGCAGGGCGTCTACTTTTTTGATATGCTAGGGGCTAGGGCTATTTTCAAATTTAGAGAAGGAAAATATTGGTGCCTGATGATGACTGAAGCTATTTTCGAAACAAGTGAATAGAAATTTGAAGCACGACAGTTATTATGGTTTTTATTTTCAACGACCTTCGCAGTACATTACAGGAAATATAAACAATAAATAAGAAAATTAAATAATACTAAATAAAGAAAACTAATAAAATAGTTATAAGGTCTTTATATTTAAAAATCATTAGGTTTAAATGTAGGTTGCTGATATGTGTGGGAATGGTCGATTATTTCCCAAAGTAAGATAATTATTAGCGAAAAATGTTAAACACAAAAAGTGGTTTTTAAAGTCTATTAGAATCAAGAAAAATTAAGTACAACAACCTACATCTTATTCGATACTTATTTTATTTTCAAAATTCTAAAAAAAATATTATAGTAAACGTAATGAAGATTTAATAAGTTAAGGATAAAGGTAACTAAAAAAAAACATTTTGATAATAATTTATTAGAAAATTCCTAATATATAACTCGATATATCAAAAACAGTTAAGTTTAGATGTGTAGGGTTTTTTTAGAATTTTGAAAACACATAAAAATCGAATAAACTACAGTGTTTTTCGTTAAAAAAAGTAACTTAGTTTTTCTACTACTTTTTGGCTCGTCCTGTATACTTAAATTTTGCTTGTTTTTTTTTTCAATAAATTCTTTTATTATTGGGAAAGGGTGCATGTGTGTCAGTGGCGGCGATAAGGTCCCCGCAAGCGGGGTCCCCACTCCGCCTGCCTAGCTGACGTATTTATAAATTATAGATTAATATTAAAAAAAACATAAAAAAAAACAATAAAAATTAGTATTTATGTATATTATCACATAATTTTGCGGGGGGGCCCCAAATGTTTACCGCCGCCACTGATGTGTGTATCTGTATTTTTTTATACTAAACGTAGTAAGTATAGCTACATTTACATAATATCTATTGAAATCAGTTAAATAGTATTAATATTAACAATAAAGTGGAATTGACTTCATGACACACATAAATTAATAAGAGAATATCGCTTATAAATTATATAAAAAATAAGCACATTAAATTTAATAATAATATTTACAGTTCCTTCATAAAATTAATGCGTTTTGATCACATTAATTGCTAACTTATTAAATTAGTATGCTATAAACAATGATATAAAAACACAACATATATAGTCGCAATAATCTTTTCAATACATAATCAATCACACAAAAAAACATTTGTGTTTTAACACTAGATAAAGTAGTAATAAATATGAGTAATTTTCTGGTAAGATAACTTGTATCAGCTGTAGTATTTTTGCGTAGCGAAAAAATTTATGAAATAATGATGATAATATTGATGAATAAATGATCTTAATTCCTGTTCTTAACCACTATTTAACAATTCTGTACACTTAGTCTACCATTTCTAGAAATATTTCAAGTTAACCAAAATATCATATTTCCCCTGGTACATGGGACGGGACAAAGGCAGGGGAGAGAAGTTTTCACGAACAGAGCTATTTGACTTTTTCATTATGCCATGGGAAAAATTTTAAAATTAAATTTGTTCATACTTTTCACACATCAAGATCTGGATTAGGAGTTTCATACAAATTTTAGTTTTAAATGGAATCCGGAGCTACCCGCTTTCAAAGTTTTTTTTCATTTTCTGTGTCCTCTTTAATAATATTTTCTTTACTTTCAGATCTGGCAATATGAATAAACTTTGCCGTCAAGTATCCATTGAGTCCCCTGGACCAATTATCAAAGACTGCGTATTTAGCTTCGAAGTACCTGTGCCCGATGTTCCAGCACAAGGTGCTCGCATCCGCGTGGTGTGCGCCGGTGCTTGCTACCGAATGCGCACACGCAGTCCTTCTACATCCAGTGTCTCGTCCGTAGAAGACTCTGGATATTCCCCTGCACACCATGGTTTACGCGATGGTGCTCTTTTCCCTGGCTATGAAGTTGCTGGAGTAGTAGACGCTTTGGGATCAGAAGTTCAAGCATCTGATGTAAGTATTCTCCACTATCTACTAATTTTGTTGGTTTTGATTATCATGGTTAATTATTATACGCTTTTGCTATCAAAAGCTCCCATTTTCAACGTTAAAATATGATTCTGCTTTATTTTTAGGATATTCAAGTTGGAGGTCGGGTAGTTCTATTTCCATACGAAGGAATACCTCATGGATACGCTGAATATATCGTGGTACCCTCCATAGACTTCTTGGTACCAATTCCCGACACCCTTCCACTTGGAGTAGCAGCCATGTTGCCTACTGGGGCGCTTCTGGCTAAAAATGCAGTAGTAACCGCACACAGACACGTTCTACAGCTCTTTGACGACCGCGCTCCCGATCATTTAGTGCGTATTTTGATCGTTGGTACTGGTGGACTTGCTTTATGGGCCCTAAGAATTGTTGAACATCATTTTAAAGCACCTGAATATTGTAACAGAGTTAAAATTACCGTTGCTACCTTGAAGGATGAAGGACTTATTAGAGCTGCATCTGAACTTAAAAGGTAAATATTATAAGTTCTTAATATAGGTGTTTTATTAGTTAATAAGGTTTGAATTTTTATTTTAAAAAATCATGTGAACGCCATTAAATTTGTCTTATTTTATTGGTTAATCAGGGAGAATTTATAAAAGTTCAATTTAATATCTTCGACTTCTTTTGTTGCAGAGTGAACTTGGTTCAATGGAATGAAGATTTATATGAGAAGCAACTGATCGAAAGAACTAAAAATGCTTGCAATGGCTTGGTAGATATTGTTATCGATTTTGGAACCACTTCCAGATCCCTGCACAGATCCCTTCAGTGTCTAAATTCTGTAAGTATGATTGCAATACATAACTAATACTTTGGAATTATTAATTAAATAACTTTTATTTAAACTAATTTGATTAGACTTTCTTGGTCATTGTTTTATACAATTATATATTCTTAACTTTTCTTGTTCTATAATACTGGTTTCATTTTAAGGGTGGTGTTGTTTTGGTAAGCGAGGAGGTAGCAGAACGTCTTTTACCAAAGTTCTCACGACTTATTCATCAAACGAATCAAAAGATCGAAGCAGTAGCCAATGGCACAATTGACCAACTAAAAGATTTGGTGAAATATGTAGCAAATGGAGATATTGTAGCGCCTCCTCACACAGAGTTCTCAGCAGATGAGGCCTCAAAAGTGATAGAAAAACTCTGTCATTCAGAAATACCAGGAAGGGCCATTTTACGTTTTCACGATATCCAATAAGTAGTCGTTAGAATTTATTTCATATTTCATCGTGAAATATGCATCATATTTCGCTTTCCACATTTTCCTATTTATGATCTTTTTTTACCAAATATAAATGTTTTGTGATTGTATTACTAGATTTTAGGTTGAAGTATTAATAACTGTGAATCAATCCCAAATGAAGGGAATTTATTTAACTCGCATCTAGGCAAGATTTGCCTCGACTTACTAAAAAGATACAAATGTTGTTTAGATGTTTACTTGTACACTTGGCATTGTGATAAGCTTTAATTTCAGGTCTTACTTGTCGAGTCGAAATATGAACTTTTCTTACCCAACTGCTTACCTACCTAATTAGATTCTAGATAATATACTTATATATTCCACTGAATTTTCCTATATTTCTGCATTTTAAATATCTGACAACTTAGGTAAACAGTTGGATGTCTTATTAAATTATTAAATTTATATTTTGCTTCGACATAACTATTAGGACTTACAGTAGTTAGTTTTAGTTAGTTAACTTGTTAATATTTTGTATTAATTTTGACCTAATTTTACAGGTTCGTTTATATGTATGTTTATATTTTTTTGTATGTACATATAAAGAATATTACAATAAATAATACTTAGTATATGTTTTTATTGGTCGTTTTTGTTACTAGTCCAAACCTCAAACACAGGCTACGTTTTGTTATTAAGCAATGTTCTTTTAAGAGGAAACATTAGTGGCGCTTTCGCCATTTAGTTTTTTTCATAAATATTGTATTACCTCTTAGTTATATATAAAAATCGGCCAAATACCCGTCTTTGGGGTACCATTATCTACATGTTTACGTTAAAAAAGGTTGTATATATTTATTAATAAAAACAGAAAAATGTGCTTTTTTTTAATTTATAAATTCCATTTTTTCTTACCTAAACCTGTTGTAGGTGTAGATAGTTGCCACCCATACACGAGCATTTTCCGCTTTTTGGAAAAAACTAAATATTGATAAGAAAATGCAATGGCGAATGCGTCACTAGTGTTTGCTCTTAACTTAAGAGATATATTTTTTCAAAGGGCCCATTTGTTGTTTTAAGTTGTCCAAGTATGCGTTTGACCTTCTGCCAATCAATATTATTGTTTGTAATCATTTCACCTCCATATCCAACCAAGAAAAACATCGCAATTTTTATATTTTTAATTTAAGTGTACCCTTGATCAGGTGCGCACCGAGAATCTTCCTCTGGAAGTGGTTCACTCAGGCCCGGACTGGCCAGGTCCGCGATCGCGTAGGGCCCCGGGCCCGAGGGGCCCCCCACAGAACGTACAAAAAATTTAAAAAAAAAGTTAACATTGATGTCGAGTTACAGTAACGTCAAAGAGAAAATTGATGCTCGGTGAAAAATCAAAAGATGAAGTTGACTCTATTTCGACAGTTCAACATTACAAAATTGTATATTTTGATATTTTAGACTGCGCGAGGATAAGTATTGAAGAAAGATTTTGCGCAAACAAAGACATTTTACAGGATTGCTCTTGGTTGGACCCCAAAAGTTTGACTCTATCTTGAAACTTAAAACATGTCCCACAGAAGCCCTGCACAGTGTTTCTAAACTGTGTAAAATTGAAAGAAGTCGGCTGTTGATAGAACTGCGACAGTTTGCACAACAATACAGCAACTTCATAGCGGCAGAGTCTACTAAGAAGTACGGAGACAGATGCAGTGACGAAGAAGACGATTTTGACCCAACCGAAGAAGCAGAAAAAAATGCTCACATTTAGTGCTCTGAAAAGAGACAATGACTTACTCAATCTGGACTGTTTAGCAACCTGTATATTGCATATAAATTTGTTCTTACCGTACCTTCTACCCAAGTCACATGTGAACGAGTTTTTTCTAAACTTAAAATAGTTAAAAATCGACTTCGGTCGTCTTTAAGCCAAGACCTTATGTCCAGTCTGATTTTTATTAATGTTGAGAGGGATTTATTTTATGATTTGGACAAAAATAAAATAATAGATGAAGTAGCTTTAACAAGTGAGTTGCTTACAAAGAAGCTGTTACTGTAGGCCTAGGGGAGTAAAATGTCGAATCATCTCAGTTAAGTTAAGCCCCTTCTATTCTACTATAACAACATTGTAAACTGTTAAATACACAGGATTTTTAAAAAAATGTTAGTATTATTTTTCTAATCCCTAAAATCCGTTTGTCATTATTTTCATTACACAAATAATTTTGACATAATTATATACTTTGGGGTGAATAAAATACTGCACTTAATTTTGAACTCCGTTGTAATTATTAGCAGTTCTACAGCATGTGTTTTGTAGTGTTTTGGTATCCTAAAAATACTGTGAATTTCTTATTTTAATGAATAATAAAGTTAACAAAAGTCGAAAATCATAATATTCGTATAAAAACCTAGCTGAATTTAGTCTCCTTTATAAGTGCCAAAATAGCGTAAAAACGCGTTTTCATTATTTTCAAGCACCTAATTTTCAACACCCAGACCCCCGTAGAGGGGTTTAGCTGAGGACCCCAAATGGTCCCAGTCCGGGCCTGGGTTCACTCAATGCGCTGATACATTCATGATCCCAGATCCAACCTTTTGTACAGAAAATACATTAAAAAACGCAATTTTCTGAATTTTCGGTAGGACTAAATTTATAAACTTCCGAGTTATTCGAAACTTAGGTCATTTATTAACGGCTGTTGAAACATTACGGTGATATGAAGCTTTTTACGGTGCATACATATTGTATGCGGTATATCTCTATTCAGGACAAAGGGTTACTTCAAGTTAAAGATTGTGCGACAAGTCGCTAAACTAAAACTTCCAAAGCTAACTTCAGAGCTTCAGAATGATGACCTCATTTTACGCTTGCCACATGGTTCAAACTTACTATTTATTGACAATAATTATTTAGTAAAATGACAATAATATTGCTAAACGTGGACGTATGAACAATGCTATTGTTAATACCAACTAAACTAAATTGAAAACTAACTTTTTTACACGGGAGGAAAGAGCTTTAAAGTGGATGTGTGACGACGGTTGGCAACACTGCTTTCAGTCAATTTTCAGGCTGTTCTGTGTTCTGTTTTCTTTTCAGTCATTTCAGTTCACTGTTTACACTAAGACCATGAAGGGACAGGACGTTTTAATATATTTGCTATTTTTCTAAACATGTGCCAGTAAAAAAATCATGTAACCTTATTAACGACGTTTTCTGCAATGGGCAGTGAGGTTCTTCTTATACCTTGGCTTTTGTACCTGTTTCCGATACTCCTAAAAGCAGAGCAAGGTAGGTATTTTTAATTTTGCTTTATTTTTAAAAAGATTAATCATTATGTGTATATTTAAATCTTTGTATGAGCTTTGAAAAGATAAACTACTCATCATTAATTGCGGATCATTTGAAAATTGAAAAAAAAATCGATTAATAAAACTTAAATTTACATATCCGTATTTTTTACAGCATCTTTTTATGGAAACAGCTATATCTCCGTGCCGTTTGAAGAATCGAAACCCTCGACCGATATTTATTTTAAATTTAGGACTCGTTTGGCGGACACTTTAATTCTATTGGTGGCAGGCACAACAGACTATTGTAAAGTAGACCTAGAAAACGGAAAAATTAGGGTTGTGGTAAATTTGGGAAATGGAGAGGCTGAACTAATATCACATGCTTCCACGAAATTAAACGATTTCAAATGGCATGATGTTACCATTACTAGAAGGGATGGAAATTTGTCTTTGGTTATTGATAAAGCGAGAAAAATACAGTAAGTTTATAATATATTCTTTGTCATTGTAGTAAAACAAATCAGTAGTGAATTTTATAATAAAATTATTTTTATTAAGAGCATGCACTAGTGACGCATTCGCCATTTCGTTTTTTATATCAATATATCGTTACTTCTGCATTTTATACAAAAATCGGCCAAATACCCATCTTTGTAGTATAATTAACTACATTGCATAGGAAGTAAAAATAATAACTACTTGTTATGTTTTATAAAAAATTTAATCAGTTTCCTGACACGTGTTTCGGCCCTTGCGGGTCATTGTGAGAGGAGTACAAGAAGATACTAAATTCTACGTCACATTACAAAGGTATTTATATCAAATTATGGTAACTATAAACATGTCATAAAATTAAAATCAGGATTAGAAGATTGAATGGTCAACTGTGGGTTTTCCTAATTTTTAAAGGTACATATACATATTTAGTCCTAAATAAGTGTGCTATTAGGAATTAGGGAAGCACCTGAAGGTATTCCGGTTTGATTATTAACAACATTATATTTGTCTTTTATGGCTTTTTTGATAGCTATTGTGTCTAGTAGATTTAGTTTTCTGCTTTTATTGTGTATATGTATATGTTGTTAGGGATTGAGTGATTGTCTTTTATGCAGTGATCAGCTAACCCTGTTTTATTTTTTTTTAAATAGATGTTTTGTGTTCTTTAAGCCTGCTGTAAAAATTTCCACCTGTTTGTCCAATGTAGATGGCATCGCAGTTGTCGCATTCTATTTGGTAGACCCCATCACTTTGTAAAAGTTTGTTCTTAGTTTCTATTTCAGCATTGGATATATTGTGTTTGTGGAAGTTGTTTTTATTGACTTGTATAGGAATGATATTAAGGTTTTTAAGTTTTTTGGAGATTTTTTGGCTTGTGTTCCCTGTATATCTTATTGAGCAGTATTTTTCCTTAATTGGAGTGGGATGTTCTTTGTAGGGAAGTTTTTGTGTGTTTTGTTTTTGTTTTTCTTTATTATAGGTGTATGATTTTCAGGGGCGGATGGGACACCTCGGACCGGCGCGGGAAGTCAATTGAAACGGCGCCGCGTCGTGTCGATCCAATAAAAAAATTAAAAGACATAAATATGTATTTTTTCATCCACTTACGACATATTTTTTATAATAACTCATAAATAAAAAAACAAACTTCATTTTTTAGCACGCTTTTTTTTTTTAATTATTAGCTTCATCTGTATGTTTGTATATATGTTTGTAACCGACTTTTTCAAACCCGATTTTGACCCACTTTAACTTTAAACGGTCAGATTTAATTTAAATATTGTAGACTTATCAAGAACCGCTGACAATACAATTTTGACAGCTGTCAGTTATAAAACAAAGATGCGATTTTGACGAAACAAATTATGGAGTCTTATAGTATTCGATGCGGAGACTTCGGGAAAAATAAGCAAAAAATTCTCCTGTAAAAATTTGACAGCTGTCAATATGTCAAATCGTTTTAAAAAAAATGATAATAATGAAAAAAACGATAAGGTCGTATGTATATTGACGGTGGAAAGTTGAAAAAAATACGCAAAAAATTCTCTTGTCAAAATTTGACATCTGTCAATATGTCACGATTATTACAATAAACGATAGTAATGAAACAAACGTGGGGTCGTATAGATATTATCGCTAAGAATAGAGAAAAATTATTAAAAAAATTCTACCCGTCAAAATAAAATTTTGACAATTTTTTTTTAATTTTGAAAATTTTTGAATTTCTTGCGAATAACTCCGTTATTGTAAGTTTAAGAGAAAAATGTTATATAACTATATTTATGGAACGTTTGAAGGCGCGTCTTTTTTATTTTAAAATTTTTCGTCCAAGTATTATCAGTTTCGAGATATGAGGCAAAATATAGAAATCATATTTTGGCCGATATCTCGAAACTCGTAAGAGATACGAAAAAATAATAACAAGCTGAGATGTACAACTTTTTATCTATATTATAGACTTTTTACTAAAGTTTATACTTTCTGCGAAAAATGGCAATTTATGAATATTACGAAATTTTCCTGAATATGTAGGTATGGAAAATGTCGGCAAATTAAAATTTTTAAAAAATTTGCAAATATCGTTCTTTTCTTATAATTCGGCATATTTATACGATCGGGTTTATATGTATGTTTGTTTGTAAGCAACTTCTTTGAACCCGATTCTGACCCACTTTAAATGGTCAGATTTAATTTAAATTTTGTAGACTTATCAAGAACCGCTGACAATGCAATAATCTACTAATCTAGCTCAATCTACTTTTAAAAAAATTCTTAACATTAACTCAAACTAAAAAATGAAAAATAAATATAGTTTAAAAAAACTAAAAAACACGCTTTAATATAATTAATCAAACTAAAAAGCGGAAAATAAATATAGTTTAAAATAATTCTTGAAATTCTTAATACATATAGGCAGAAAATAATAATGAACGATAAACATTAGTATTATTATGAAAAAAGCGTGGGGCGCTTTGTGCTATATTTTTCGTATATCGAACACCCCATGCTTTTTTCACAGTAATACTAATGTTTATCGTTCATTATTATTTTCTGCCTATATTAAAAATTTCAAGAATTATTTTAAACTATAGTTATTTTCCGCTTTTTAGTTTGATTAATTACATATTAAAGCGTTTTTTTTAGTTTTTTTAAACTATATTTATTACATTTAAAACACATTTAGGTGAAAAAAATAGTTATTATTATTTTAATATAAAAATTAAATAAGAAATATTTAACATAAAGATAACATAAATAAATTCTGGTTTTTTGCTCTTTCGATTGTTTTCAAAATTAATTCAAATTGTTAAAAAAGAAAAGAAAAAAGTTCGCAAGCAGCGGCGGCCCCTATCGGCGCCTGATTGACCGATTGACTGATTATTGCTATTGGATGTCTGAGAGAGGACTGTTAACTAGTCGATGTACCATACTATTGAATGCAGCTAGTTTTGTTTGTTGGGGGTGCTTTGAATCTGCGGGTATGCTATATCTGTGGTAGATGCTTTTCTATAAATTAAAAAAAACGAAAAATTAACCAAATATTAATAAGAAAATGAAATGGCGAATGCACCACTAGTGCTTGCTCTTAACAAAAAATCCAAGACAGTCGATTTTTTTAAACGTTTATGTTACATTACTATCTTATTTACAGAAAACTAACAGATATGATTTTGGTTGGCTTGTTAAATGCAAATAATTACATAAAACCACTATTATTAATATTAATAGTTCGAATTTTTTTTTTAATTTGTATTTAGACTTTACAAACAACTTTGTTTTATAAAAATTGTGTTAAAAGTATTAAATATTGGTAGGTACCTACTTCTTGAAGCATCATGGGTTCCTAATAAAATAAATAAGTACTTCTGATCTAAAAATGTTATATTGTGAATTCATTTTTTCAACAAGCAGAACTCTTTATAAAGAATTACTTTTGGTCGTAAAATGAATAAAAAAGATTTTTTCCCTCTTGTGAACTCCATCCACGGACACACTATATACAGGGTGTCCGGGAAAATATGGGAAATCTCCCGGATAAGAAAAAAACAAATACGCTAAATGGCTAAATACATGATGTAAATAAAATCGTGTTTTTCCGAAAACGGTTAGGATTAGCGACATGAATGAAGAGTACTTAATTTTTAATCAGTAGTTAAAGGTACAGGGTTGGTTGAATTCGTCCAAGTGGACATAATTGGACGAAAATCAATTGTTCTGGACAAAATGGACAAAATTGTACAAAATCAATTAAACACATATAAAATTAAAAAAACTTTATTATATTAGGATTAGGGCGTCAAACAAAACTTAAACAACAATAACGGGATACCGTCGGATCATCGTGCCGTCGGATGACGGACGCATGAAAATTCACCTTAGGGCCCCATAATGAAATAACAAATATCCATTTTCTGGAATTTTCAATTTGGTATTTATTGTTTATATAATGCACAATACAAACGTGTATTTTGGGTTGCCTAAATCAACAAATTTATTAAAATGTAATGAAATTTGATTTTGTCCAATATTGTCCGATTTTGTCCGTTTTTGTCCAATTTTGTCCATGTCCTGGACAAAATCAAAAAAAGTGGACAAAATCACAACCCTGTAAAGGTATGTAAAAAACATTGTCCAAAGTTATTATCATAGAGGGCATAAAAAAATTAGCACATTAGTGTCACAGCTAGTCCGTCCCTGCAGCTGCGAGTAATTCGCAACACTTTCTGGGATAGTAATTTGAAGGCTCTTACGACTCTTACCTGGTATACATCATATGAAAAAAAAAATTGAAATATACGTGTTGGTTTAATAATTATGTGTCAAAAACTTAATTCCATGGGAGCTCTTTGGGAGTCCATATCTCCGAAGAGGAGGCCGATACGAATGAAGTTTATATAAACTTGTAGTATTCTTTTCAAGTGTTTTTTTCATATCAGGGAGATTTCCAACATTTTCCCGGACGGAATATTTGTACCTATCGACGAAAGGAGTATGGAATAAAAATATTTATTAAACAATGGCTCAGATAAAGCTCGATTGTTCAAAATTATCAGGAATTTTAGCACAATATCTAAAATGTAAAATATCTACTGGGAACGATAGTTACTGCTATGAAACTATGTCGATGCAGTAGCGCACCCAGGGGGGGGGCCTTAGCCCCCCCAAAACCCCCAATGAAATTGACTTCAACTATACTATTTAACGGTTTATTGCCCCGTCCCAATAAACAAGTAGAAAATTTGCAAAGCTTTCTCAGCCTTCATTCTTTTTATGCAAATTACTTATTCATTTTTTGAAAATTTTTATAATGAAAGCATTTTAATATGTGAATTTAAATTATGGCACGACAAGTTTACAGATAGCAAGGAAATACCCTCCGATATGTTTAAGCCAATGTAAATGGTATGATATTTCCCAATATAAAAAAAAAACTTTTGCAAATTTTTGTTACCCTTCCCGCTTCCTGTCGCCACCAGTGCCTCTGAAAGGTAATTTTCCACATTAAAGTACTTAAAATCGTACTTAAGAAATTCCACCGGGCAAGTAAGACTTAATGGTTTGGCAAATTTATTTATTCATAAGAATGTTACAGTTTCTTGTGAAGAAATTTGAAATACACTTTCTAAGGGTCGAAGAAAATTAGATTTGCATATTTAACAAATGCAAAGGTGTTATAAAAAAGTTTTGGTTTCTATTATTTATAAAATATTGTTTATTGTTGTGCTTTGTACTAATTTATATTTTTAAATAAATATATTTGTGTTATGGATATGTCGTCATTACTATTACCTATATTTTATTTGGTAAAAAGAGTGGTATGTTTTGTCCGAAATAATTATTAAAGTGGATATTTTAAAAAGTCAATTTTTTTAGATATTTACCTCGATTGAACCAGGCTATTGCGATCTTCCAAGAGTACCTGTTAAAAAAGCTCCAAAGATCTAGAAAAATGCGTAACTTAAAAGTTTATTAAAAAATTTGCTTTCGGCACTGGTTGGCGCCCCCCCCCCCCCCTAACATAAAATCCTGGGTGCGCCGCTGTGTCGATGGATAATATTATTTATTTTAAGCACAAAATTTTGTTATTCATTAGCTCTACACATTATGTGAACCCCGTTTTATCTATAAAATAACCCATAATACCGTGTTTATTTAAAATAAATATCATTTTAAACCAAAACGTATCACCATTTTGATCAGACGATATTCTGTTCTTGCCCTAAATAGGCTCAAAATATACTATAAATATGTCAAGTGAAAAAACGCTTCATAAATCTGGATCTCGGGTTAACATACTCAATTTTATTGAGTGTTTATCTACAGATTTGCTAAACTGGCACACTGGTTTATGCCTTATGCAATATTTTTAAGGAAAAGTTTTTCGGAGGATTTTTATATTATAGTATTGTAAGAAAGTTTCTTTGGTGGTAATTTTTGAATTATTCGATAGCAATTCATGCTTTTTTCTCAGGAAAGAATATTCAAACCGCCCGATTTATTATTTGCAGCAGATTCCAAAATACTGCTGCATTTTTATTTTTGAGGGGGAATATATACCTACACTATATCGTACTATTCGTAGGAGTAAAGATATTAAATTATATAAAATGTACAGCGTGTCCAGAGAAGTTTCTAGACATATGGGATTTTTTTTTATTGGTCATTTTACGAAAAAAAAGTTATTCTTTATAAAAAGTTCTGCTTGATGCGCAAATAATCTTGACATATCAAAACTTAAGATATCATGTACAGGGCGGCCAAAAAATATAGAAACACAGAATTACGTTAAGAGGGAAAAGTACCCTCAACTTTTATTTTAGAACAAATTATTATAAGAAAACTTTACTAAGGACTACAAAACGCGGTCAGATACAATTTTTCGTTGAAATATTTTAATTTACAGGGTACCATCAAAAAATCTCTTGTTAATAAGTCGAAAAATATTAAATGATTTTTGACTAACATGTCAATATTCGTTGCTATAGTATTGCACATACATAGTTGTTGCGAAATTGTTGCAGGTAAAAATTAAAGAAATAAAATAAAAAAATATTTTACAAAGGCTTTTTGATGGTACCCTCAAAGTTTATAATTATTGGTTAATTCAAGAACTCTTTTTTTAGCTCAAGAATCCCGGGAAAGCATTACAAGTTAGATATTCACTATGGTTTGTTTGTTGGAGATCACCGAAATAAAAACAATTCCGATTTATTTTTCGGACATATCAAAACTTTTCGAGGTTGTCTATCAGGGGTACGATATCAAAATGTATTTTAAAAAATCGAAATATAAAAACGATATATTTTTCAACAACTCTAAATAAAATTATTTTTAGTTAAAATACAACGATGTAACCGTACTAGACACAGCCAGACTGCGGCAATCACGAGCCACAGTCGAGGGCATTACTTGGAATTGTGCGGCCGAATTCGAAGCTTCAGTGGACTCACCAATCAGTTTTGTTGAGGATGATGCCTTTTTGGTTATCCCACAAAAAACCGGGTTTAAAGACATTAGTATTAAGATGGAAATCAAAACTATGGTAGGTGTGTTCCGCTGTACCTACCGTAACTACCTACTAAACTATTTTTTTATAGGTAAATGAGGGTCTTATATTTTACAATCCAGGAGCAACAAGACTGGATTTTTTACTTCTCGAAGTGTCAAACTACAGTCTAGCTGCCACCGTCAAAATGAATGACAGAGCAGTCAAACTACATGTTGCTAAGAAGCCAGTATCAGAAGGAAGCTGGAATCAGGTCGGTAAATGAACTTTTAGTAAAAATCATGTTTACTATGTAGATTTTCTTCTAGATTGGCTTTCGTCTAACATCAACTACTATAGAGTTATCCGTGAATGAGCACGTTGAATTTGGCAGAAATATTCACGCATCTCTCATCCAGCTAGGTGACGTATCCTACATCGGAGGTCTTGAGGCAGCTCGAAAATTTAGAGCAAACCAAAAGGGCTGTGGACCCGCGTGTGATCTTGGGTTTAAAGGCTGTATTCGTGGAGTTATTGTAGGAGAAACACGACGTGGTCTACCAGACGCACAGGTCAGTATATGAGGCGACAAATCCACATTAATTTCAAAAAATATAATATATTTTCTGCTCTGCAGTGTTCCGATGGCCTTCTCCCAGGCTGTGTTTGGAGCTATCCATGCTTGAGACATCCATGTAGCGAGGGAGCAATATGCTTGCAACGTGGCCTAGATTCATTTCAATGTCGTTGCGAAAATAGCATTGATGGGACATGTATGCAACGTAACTACACTGACGGCTACTCGGTGTTCTCCAAGGCTGCCAGTTTGGCCACCGAGTTGGAGCTCTTAAGTGTAGAACCTTTGGAGGTATGTAGGAATTTTAATCTGCTTGATGCTTTTGGGTGTAGCTGTTATGGTAACGAAAAAAAAATTAAATTCTCTAGGTTCTAGAGGGTGGGAGTGAGATAATAACCACAACAAACCTTCACTTAGTACTAGACTACAGAAAATATGGGATTAAAGACTCGGGAGTCACTTTTTCGGTTCAGCATGGGCCCGAACACGGCGCTGTTACAGTGGACGGGTGGCCACAGAAGCAAACATTTTCATTACTGGATGTAGCCAGGGATAAGGTACATTATGTTCACGACGGATCAGAAGAGAAAAGGGACAGTATCGCTTTGGCAGTGGCGTTCTCTGCAGCAGACACTTATACCCTTCCTGTATACTTACAAGGAGATTTCAGGTGCGCTATTTAATAAAAAATTATATTTTTTTAATGTTGAATATAAGAAGAAATCAAACATTTAGTACATAACTACTATCCTTGTAGGTTTACCATGACAGTGAATATAGTGCCAAAAAATGATGCGCCAGTTTTTGACACATCAGAGACGCGCGTGCTGCGAGTGGTGCAGGTAAACCAACAAACTAACAAACAATAATACTTAAGCATGATTGTTTTTGGAATGATAATTAAGTAAGCTTAATATTTATCATTTATTAATCAATTGCTACTGTATATTAGCTTTTTATTAAAACATAATAATATCTAGGTTTACCTTAATATGTAATTAATTTCCCATTCTATAGTATTTTAGTGTTTGGCTCTGATGCATTTTTATTTTTTGTTCGGCATGATTTTTTGACTAAAGGTGAGTTCAACTTTCAATAAGTTTTGTTACGTTCATTTTATTGTATTATACTCTACCCACTCATTCAATTATTTATTTTTGTTTCTTTTAATGGAAACTTGGTAGTTATTTATCAACCATTACTAAAACATGTCCAATTTTAGGGAGCAAAAAAGGTCATAACCTCTGACCTTTTCAAAACCGAAGATCCAGACAATGCACCGTCAGAGCTTGTTTATCGCATAATCAAATGTGAGGTGGGCTATTTCGAGCATTTACGAAAACTTGGAGCCAAAGTCGATTCATTTACTCAAGAAGACATTAACAAAAAGAAAATTATTTTTGTACATACGAGTCAAGACTCCACAGACTCTTATGTCTCTTTAGAGGTCTCCGATGGGGTTGAAGTGAGTCCCGTGTATAAAGTAAGAATATCTGTAACACCCCAAGTTTGGAGGTTGGATAAAAACACTGGTGTTCAACTTTTACACCAAACTTCCCAGATTGTGACCACCTCAAATCTAAGTTATACATCAAATGTGCCTAACTCTGATTATAAGGTTTTATTTAAAATAGTTAAGAAACCTAGTTTCGGAGATGTAGAAGTTGAAAGAAGCGTCAATATGTGGGAACCCACAGACGTATTTTCCAGTATAGATCTTAAACAGCACAGGGTAAGATACAGGCACTCCTCTGGAGAACCCTTGTTTGACGAATTTCAATTTAGAACAGCTTTAAACAAAAGCCAACTATACACATTTCGCCTTACCTTTGTAGACTGTAAGCTCTTCCAAGTGTCTTCCAAAATACTTGAGCTGAACAGCGCATGGGAGGCACCTGTGACAACAAAATCACTTTTATTCGAAACTAGACCGACAAAATCTTCAGCATCTATTATTTATCAAGTCATCAAATATCCACAATATGGATACCTTTTTTCAGCAGTGTCCAAGTACAAAATAAAATGTTTTGATAACTTTACTCAGGAAGATGTTATATCTGAAAATATCCGCTACAGGCTGTACCAAAAAGCATTTTCTGATGTGACGGACCTGATAACTCTGTCAGTTAAGTCGCCAGGGTGTGGTAATATTACAGCCAATATTACTATAAAGTATTACCCTTCAAATGAGGATAAGTTTAAGGTTCAAGTCAACATAAAACAACTGGTGGTTGAAGAAGGCATGTCTGCAATAGTCGATAGGGCCCATCTATATATTCATGCTAACTTTGTAACAGACTTAATTTTTAACATTACTACCCCGCCTCAAAATGGCCTTTTGCAAGCTATCAAAAGCGATTATGTTAAAAATCATACCAGATCATTTTCTGTCCAAGAATTGAATGATAATCAAATTTATTACTTACATGATGGCTCAGAAACAACCCAAGACAGCTTCAAATTTATGGCCTTATCTACCGCAGATGAAACTTTCCAATACGTAGGTCAGTTTTTGATAAATATCCAACTTAAAAACGATCATAGTCCTGTAAGAGTGGTGGATAAAGTTTTTCAAGTGGTCGTGGGGGGCGAAAAACTTCTCACCGATAAAGATTTAAAGTATATAGATATGGATGTTGGAACACCAACAGCAGGCATAATTTACACATGCAGAGAAATTCCAAATGGACAATTTTTCCATCTAAGAGATTTGTCCAGAAATACAACAGAGTTTACACAAGAGGATTTAGATAAAAAATTAATACTTTTTAAGCACAAAGGTCCCGAGTATTCCAAGGTTCGACTGTGGGTAACCGACGGTCAATTTCATGTCAACGGAATCCTAGAAATACAAGCTTCAGGCCCTTTTATCCACATTGAAATGGACAAAAAACTTATTGTGGAAACTGCAAAATCAGCTATTTTAACACCAGAAAATCTACACTATGCAACCAATCTGTACACAACCGATTCAAAGGTGTTTTATGAAGTTATAGGAGGTCTAGCGTTTGGAAAAATTGTAGACCAACAAAACCAAGCCTTAAAACACTTTACCCAAGAAGACGTTGTCTATGGATATGTCAAATATCAAAATGACGTAACATCGGGAAATGCAGACGAGATAGGCCTTAAAATTAGATGTAAAGATGCCGTTAATGTAGCTCAAATAGGTGTTCTGATTCTTCCATCTTCTTACTGGGAACCTTTACAGTTAAAACGATTAAAGAAATTGACTGTTGAAGAATCTACAAGTGCGCTTATAACTAAAGATAACCTAGAGGTAAGACCAGAAATATATTTTTTAAACAGAATACTTAAACTTATATATTAATATCTCAGCACATACGTAGGTAGGTACATAGAATTTATATCATGATTTAGGTTTTTTTTTTTTAGATAACACAGAGTAATGTTCCTGCCGCCATAATTACACTTCATATACGGGACCGGCCCCAATTTGGCTATCTAACCATCCTTTCCGAATCAAAAAATGGAAGTGAGATAATAAATGTGGCATCTTTTTCTCAAGATCTGATAAATGAAAATAGAGTACTTTATATTCAAGCTGGAGTAAACCAATCTCGAGACACAATTACTTTTAATGTTACAAATGGATTAGTCTGGTTGACAAATGTCAGATTGGAAATAATTATTATCCCTGAAAGATGGTACCTGGGTAGCAATGAAATAATCGTGAATGAAGGGGGAACCATTCAAATATCCCCAGTTCATCTCTATGTGGAAACAGAGTATTACCGTTCGAAGCAAGTAACGTTTAAAATACTGGATAATTTTAAACATGGCTGTATTCAAATATACAAACAATGCTCTAAATCAAAATCTTTTACTTCCAATGATTTATCAGCTGGTATAGTGGAGTACCTTCATGATGGTACTGAAAACCTTAAAGATTGGTCAACTCTCATGGCTCAAATCGATGACAAGAAAAGCGAAACTACCAAAATGACAGTATTAGTGGTGCCAGTCAATGACCATGTGCCTAAATTACTTAATAATACTGGGTTAGAAATGTGGGAAGGTGGAACTGCAGTTATTACTAACAGTATGCTTGGTAAGAATATTTTTTAATGGCAAAACACATTTTATAACATCTTTTTTACTAATTAAAAAGTTGATTTTTATTTCAGCTGCTTCTGATGAAGATCGGCCTAAGGAAACCCTAAAATACCATGTTCAAAGTTGTTGGTGGGGTAATGTATCCTTAATTACAGATGTAAAAACGTCTCTTCATTATTTTACTCAAGAGTTTATTGATAATGGGTTGGTCGTATTTAAACATCACAGTAAGTAAATGAACAACTTGCTAATAAATAGCGGTATTTATCATTTCCCATGCCTAAGTTCAAATATGAATAGGTAGGTAATATAAAAAAACAAAAAAAAGCGAAAAAAATAATAAATATGGAAAAGTCTTATAGGGACAGAAAAAACAGCAGTTACGGATTATTTAAGACCTAGAGAATTATTTGTGCTTGAGACTATATAACAAACTGCCCGAGAAATTAAAAAGAATTAACAGCGAAAAACGATTTAAAAGAGAAATCAAAACCATGTTATTGGAATTGGAGCCGTATAAACTCGAGGATTTTTTGAATATGTAAATTTTGTTAAAATATCTAAGTAGCATTTTTGTTTTTGTCCTTTCTTTTGTTTTTTTGACGTCATTTCACTTTGTGTTTATAATTGAATGTTAAATTAAATTATGTAACATAATCTGAAATAAAGAAATTAAGTAAGTAAGTAAGTAAGTAGAGATCTAAATTTGTAGAGAAAAGTAGCTAAAATTCCTAAAAATGCATGGTCGATACAGAGTCGATACCGTAATCGATCGATACTTTTGCCCCACACTAGAAAAAAGTTAAATACATTTTCAGTAAATTTTCTTTGCTTTGGCCATAATATTGTAACTCTAACAGCTAAGTGTATGTTTATTAACATAGAATGTTAAATAGTTTAGTATTCATTCATCAACAGCCCAATTTTTCATATAAGGCAAGAGACACTACTGATTATTTGTTCTTATTGTTAATAATTCTGTATAAAATTGATGTGACAACATTCGCATGCTAAATTAACAAGTTATTTCTGAACAAACAACACTTACCTTTATTTGTCTCACACAAGAAACCAGCTATTTTCAAAAATTGTTTAACCTGCGCACTAAATACCCGAAATAAATCATTTTCGAATGAGAGATCACGAACAGCGGCGTCTAGATGTAACTATTGAAAGTATGGTGGACATTTAAACTACTAGCATCATCTACCCGCAGGTATGAAAGTTCATAGCGTTTTCCATTGGAAAAACTCGTGCAACATAGGCGGTAGTTATGTATGTAGGTGTAAACTTATTTAACTTGAATACAATCTATAATTATTATTACATTTTAGATGGAACAAGGGCACGATTTTTGTTTAATATAAGCGATGGGCCTCATACAACAAAGGATTATCTCTTTGAAATTAGAACAAAGAAAGTACAAATCAAGCTATTCACCAACAAACCATTGCACATATTTCCTCTGCAGAAAAAAGTTATAAACAGCGGTAACTTGCTCACGAAGAATTCTGACGGAAGGAGTATTCTGTACGTAGTTACTAAACCTCCTATGTTAGGGAGACTGATGATAAAATCCACTACTAGGGAATATAATAGTGTTGTATCCAATTTTACTCAAGAAGATATTGATAATGAGACAATTTATTATGAACATTTGCATCCCTTTTTGGACCTATATGCCAATGATTCTTTTGTTTTTTCTGTGAAATCATATTTAGCACCGGTTCTAGAAAACGAGGTAGGTGCCATATCCAACACAGAAAACCATAAAATGTATTTTAAATCTTTTGTTAATAAGTTTTTGCGGTTTGGTGTAGGTATATATAATGTCATATCTCTCGTTGCAAGCGTCGATTTAGTATTTGTGCAATTAAGTCATATTAAGTATATATGTACCTAAAACTAATAGAACCTTTTTCAGATCTTTAGGATAGACATTTCAGTCTCTTCAGGTGGTCTAGACTCATATGTCCAAATACCAAAAATAGTAGTAGACGAAGGAGGGATGACGAATATTCACCTAAACCTTTCTGAAGTAGTGTCATTTCTGGAAATGCACGCTGGCCTAAGATCCCCCGTTATCCACGTATCTGCAGAGAATTCGCGTCATGGAAGACTGTTTTTGCAAAACGACAAAGACAGTGGCCTTATGACTTTTACGCAACAACAACTTGAGTCTGGACAAGTGTTTTACGAACATGACAATTCCGATACGCTGAGTGACATTGTAAGGTTCTCTCTGTATCTGGTTCCTGGATACATAATGCTTTGTAATTTGACAGCTAATATAACGGTGCATCCTGTAAATGATCAACCCTTTAAACTAGTTACTCCCGCTCCCAGTTTTGCTGTGGTGCAAGGAGAGAATCATACTATAACTCGGCAAGAGTTATGTACCGAAGATGAGGATACTCCATCAAAAGATATTAAGTATGATTTAGTAAATGGACCATCTAGTGGGAGGTTGCTTCTACTTCCTAAATTGGAACCTGTCAATCATTTTACTCAGGCAGATGTAGATCAAAATCGCTTGATTTATATCCACGAAAGCGCCGTTTTGAAGGATTCGTTTCATTTACGCATCTGGGATGAAAAATTCAAACCCGAATTTACTTTTTTTAACATAGTTGTAATTCCAGTGAATGTAGTCATTAAACCTGGGCTTCCCGTTCAAGTCAGGCAGGGTACCAATGTCGGTTTTCTCAATGATCAAAATATTTTTGTTGAGACCAACGCCGATGAAAATAAAATTCTTTACGTTGTTTCCCGAGGTCCTAAACATGGAGTTATTTTTAAAGAAAACAACCAGACGACAAAATTTACTCAAGAAGACTTATACAGGAACCATGTGATGTATCTACAATTTGATACCACAGCTTCCAATGACAGTCTTAGACTAACTGGGCAGATAGATATAGGAAATTTGACTTTTAAGCAGGAAGTAGAACTCTATGTGGAGGTAAAACCTTTTATGCACATCCATGAATGCGCCGTGAAACCTGGCAAAATGACGAGGCTAACTCAAGGAATTTTGGATGCTACTCCCTTGGCAAAACTCACTGGGAGCAATCCCCGTTATACCCTAATCTACATTCCTTCCTTCTGTCAAATTAGAAAAATTATTCGCAGTTCAGGGGAGAGGAGACATGTTTTAGACACTATTGTAAAAAGTTTTACTCACGAAGAAGTCCTGGGAGGCCTCATATACCTCGATGTAAAAAGCATTGAGGTTAAACCTTTCGGATTAAATGATAAAATTGTATTTACTTTGATGGCTAGTATCTTTCAACCAGCTGTTGGCGAATTAAAGATTACTATTACGCCTGAGACAAATGAGGTTTTTACAACGTTGCCAGGGCCCAGTGATCCGGAGGGACATGAGGGTGACGTCTTATTAACTACCACAAGTATTACTAGAGACTACATCCTTATAGGTATGTACGTAATAGGTACGCATTATTTTCCTTACTATTTTGATGTTGTGGATTGTGGGATATACCATAATATATATAATAAACTGACTAGAATAATTTGGGTTTCCAAATAAATAAATGATTTGTTAAATAAAGGTAATTACCTCTGACCTCTGACCAATTGGTAATTGGTCTGAGGCAATTACGCAGAGTATTATAGTTTGGTATATCTGCATGTAGCTTTAACAACAAAAAATACCATAGACCTTTTCTACTAACAAACTAACACTAACTACTAACATTTTAAATGTTGAGTTTTGGTTGAAGTATATTAGGGTATAGTGTCACCTCTAAATTGTTTTGCAGATATTAGAACACTTGGAATGTTTCAAGTTTAACAATAACGTTTTTGATTGTTATGCACAAGCTTTTAATAATATAACTAATAATATGATCTTGCTGTCACCATTAAGTCAATAAAAACATTCACCAGGCAGTCTTTTAATCTGGACTTGTTTAAACAGTGAAAGCTTGCATCTCTAGAGATATCGCTTTGACTTCTTAAATAGACGATAATGAAAGTAATGAAACTGTTGTTCCAACCCAGCAAAAAAATCGAACGATCATTTCCATAGTCGCTCAACTAATTTGCCATTGGAATAACAATCAATGGCTATATAAGTTGAAAATTGTAATGATAGACTGGAAACTATATATACCGTTCACTAACGATTTTCTTGCTTTGAAATAAAGCAATACTTACATCACACAAGCATTAAAAGGTATAAAAGGTCTATTCTTTAAAAACTGTTCTTATAGCACCAATAATTCTTTTTCAGTAACGATCGTCTTAGCTATAGTAATAACAACGATAGTGGTAATTATAATAATAAAATGCAAGGCAATGGAACGGGGCACCTCCCACAAAGAAGATGTTCCCATGGGACCTCTCCCAAGACCACCAGATCGTCTTCTGGGGTCCCCTGTCAAGTCTTTAGGATTAACGCCACCTCCTGTGGCTCCACCGCAATGTAAAGTAACACCGTTAGGGATAACGGAGTTTGAAGCACCCTCACCCCATGCGGGCTATCCATATGGGGTGGGAGATGAACTGCCAGATGACTGGAGTAGTGTGGACAATGCTTCGGATCAAGCATCGAAGAGCATTATGCTTAGAAGAAATCAGTACTGGGTGTAGATGTCTATGAATCAATTTACGAGGTATACAATTCTAGCTATATAGCATGCATGAGAAGTGAACATGGAACATTGCGAATGTTTGATTTTAGTTCGGATTAAGATTATACATTATATAGGTACTGTATCTATAAATAATTTCGTTTTTATATAAACCGACTTATGCAAGATGACATGCGCCAAATATTTGTAAAGAAATTTTAAAGATTTATAATAGAGGCAACTGCGCGAAAAATTAATGTAAAAATTACAGCGTATAGAAAAACGGTTGTACATATATAGATAAAAAAAAAGAATTTAGTAGGCCTTGTTGTTGGTAGAAGTTAAATATTAGTTTTTTTTTTTAATTATGGATGCTAAAGTGCCAAAGATTACCATGCCAAAAAGAAAAAAATTGTCTGTTTATATTTTGCTGGTGGTAACAAATCTAAATTTATACTTTTAACGCGTTTAGAAGTTAGATGAATTTTTAGAGCGATTTCGAGAAGACTCTTTTTTTTATTATGTTCGTGCCTGGACCGATCATCAGGACTGACCATCAGTCGTGTGGAAACGCTCTTATAAATGTTAAATGACGTCAGACGTTATCTTTTTGACCAGCATATCATTAATTTAAAAATGTGGTCTGCTATAAATAAAAATATTTATTTCGATTTATTATGCAGGTACTTAGACGTATAAGTACTTAGTTTTTGTTAAGTTTTTTTTTATATACAAGTATATAATGGGGACCCGTCACCATCAGTATAACTGATGTCAATTCTTAAGTATAATATCACGTTAACTTGTCATTCATTTTGTTAGTAATGACAGCAATGCTGATCGTGTAACGGGCCCTTACGAGTGCTATTGTAGGTTGTACTTTTTATTGACTGACTTAGAACATTACGAAATATTTAAAACATAAGAGATTCCGCAAATTGATACCTGACCTAAGGATCTAAGACAATGTGTAATTTCCTAATACTTTTTAATGATTTTTAGGATAATTTTTATACCTTTTATCAATATAACAAGTTTACATTAACCTCTGTGTAATAATTCTAAATATTTTTGTACAAAATCAAATATACATACATGCAAGGGTAAATATATAATATATTATAACACATATTTTTAAAATTGTAACAAAACTTTAAAATTACAAGACTATGGTTAATGTAAATGGGAAAACGATAAATAAAGATAGCAAAAACACCAAGTGTTGATGATTATTATAACTGTTTTAATGAAATAAAATATAAAAAATTATTAGTTTAATTTAATTCCTCTATCTTTAAAGTCAAATTTATCTAAGAACACGCCGGCATCGTGGCTAAGTCACCTGTCATTTATGGCACCCTGTTGAAGTCTGGTCTATTTTATTTTATACGTTTATATGTTGGCGACAGAGACAGGACTAAGTTCTTTTATCATCGCATTCACCATATTTTAAACTTATGCGTGGTTTATAAGCATAGAGAGTTTTCGTTGTATTGGCAAATTCAAACGGTTAACCATAACGAATACGAATACGAAGCCGCTATTTGACAGATCGTAAAAATAGTTTTCGTTCAATTCGCTTAACGTTAAGTCGAATTCGACAGTAAACATAACAAATGACAAATATAACACAACTTACATAACCTATCTTTAATGGTTTGTGTTCATATTTTCATATACGTTTTGTGCTATCTTTTTTGCTTGGTTTTAATTTCCTAGTACCCAAAATTCTAAAACATCATGATAGACGAAAGGTTGCTTTTATATTGGACTCATCCAGTGATTCGGATTTGGATGATGCCCTTCTCTTGATCGCCAGGGCATTTACATGCATCGCCATATGGGTTGTTGGCCAATATTTCCTCTTATAAAATGATATCGTCCTCATCCGTGAAACGATTTCTCGATTTTTTGGGGGAATTTACTGTTGAATCCATGAGGAAAACAAAAAATACTAACCAAAAACTTTAAAAACAGACCTCAACAAAAAATAGGTTATGTTGATTGCATCTGTCAAAAAAATTGTCATTACGCATCCGTTCCATTTTCGCTTAAGTCTGGATCCACATATATACATCCGTGATACGCATCCGTTGTGTACCACATGATTAATATGAACCAATGAAATTCTATTCCCTAATATTTCATTGGTTCATATTAATCATGTGGTACAGAACGGATGCGTATCACGGATGTATGTGGATCCAGCCTTAGCCTGGATCCACATACATCCGTGATACGCATTCGTTCTGTACCACATGATTAATATGAACCAATGAAATTTTATTCCCTAAAATTTCATTGGTTCATATTAATCATCGTGGTACACAACGGATGCGTATCACGGATGTTGGTGGATCCGGCCTAAGGCTTTTGTCTTCCGTCCGTTAGCTCCCGCCACTAAGGCTGGATCCACATACATCCGTGATACGCATCCGTTGTGTACCACATGATTAATATGAACCAATGAAATTTTATTCCCTAAAATTTCATTGGTTCATATTAATCATCGTGGTACACAACGGATGCGTATCACGGATGTTTGTGGATCCGGCCTAAGGCTTTTGTCTTCCGACCGTTAGCTCCCGCCACTAAGGCTGGATCCACATACATCCGTGATACGCATCCGTTTTGTACCACATGATTAATATGAACCAATGAAATTTTATTGTACCACATGATTAATATGAACCAATGAAATTTTAGGGAATAAAATTTCATTGGTTCATATTAATCATGTGGTACACAACGGATGCGTATCAAATGTATGTGGATCCAGCCTTATCCGTAACGATAACGATAAATGACAGCTCAAATGTCAAAGTTGTCAAATAGCGGCTATCGGAATTGCTTTTAAAAGACAACGAAAACTGTCTAATGGCTTGTAAAAATACGTTTATTTTATTTACAATTGAAACATCGAACTTATCAACGTGCGATAGATTAAAAGTTATGGGCGTTATTCATTGGTAAAACATATAGAAATACATTTTTTGACAAGTACTAAACTTACCCATGGAAAACGCTATGATTGTGCATGTTTCCCGTTCAATGCTAGTTTGCCATATTATAATTTACGTTCGCGGCGTTGTACAAAGCCGCCAAAATGACATGCGACTTTAAATACAAACAACAGGATTAGTTTTCAGTGAGCGCCAGGTTTGACAATAACGTACTGTACCGTATATAATTAAAATGAATAATAAATTAATAATAAATGATAAATAAAATGCTTGTTATTGGAGAGTTAATTAACCTAAACAGGTTTATTCGCTACTCACAGTTCAACTTAAATAATAAACACCAAGAAAATTTAGACTATGACGCGTCTTGCTACGGCCCTTTTTATACTGAACTGGGAACTTTTAGAACTAAACCAGTATCAGCTGTTAATGTCACATGTGGGTGTCAACTGTCGGAACGCTTTGTTTTTAAAAAAAGTTTACTTTTATAGCAAAAGTCAGTGGGAGCCGGGGTACAGGGGCGGATCCAGAATTTCTCTCAGGAAGGGGCGATTCTAAAAATACATATACACGCAATGTTCGGAAAATTATTTTGACTCTTAAAATAGTATAGGTAGGTATTAAAAAACTTAATGACAAAATTTAATTTTACCTTTTATTTTACTTAACACATAAAAAACAAAAACACATTAGTTTCATAATTAATTAAAAAAAAAACACTATGAAACATGTAATGGAGCAGTCTAAAGAAAAAAATAAGCGAACTTAGGGAATTATAATACTAAAAAGTAACGTAACCAAAACTAACAAAAAAATAGTAGTAGAGCAATTAAAAATTGCTTTATGATAATAATTATTACTATAAAACAAATTGCAACTTTCTAGATGCCTTAGCAAATCTATCAATCACCCTTGTCAACTTCAATATCTATGTCTCTATGCGAACATGCAACAAGGCCAATCCATCCAAACGATCTTGTGTCATACGAGAACGCATCCAACTCAAGTCTACGTAATGTGGAAAAGCTGCTTCTTTCAGAAGTTGCCACTGATATTGGCAACGTTACTAAAATTTTTAAATACTTTGCGATAATGGGATAAAAGTATTGATCTATTTTGACGAGTGTTTCAATAACAGAGTTTGACATGAAGTATTTTTTTCAATGTTTTTTTGATAAATTTGTGGGTAACAAATGTAACAATTTCGCGATCTCATTTTTAACATTCAGTTAATCCTAAAAACTGATTACATATTATTGTAATATTTTCTTTAAGAATGCTGTAGTCCGTCAAGAGCAATAAATTTATGGGGAAGCATTAAGTGAAAAACAATGTAACGTTTTGTCAGAAAATCTTTCGGTTTTCGGTTAAATCTATATAATATCATGTACCTACCTACCTAGTCTAAAATAGGAATAAAACTTGCTTTCCTCCAATAATCTACCGCGTTTGGAGCTGGAATATTGACCCGCTGAGTTTGTCGAGACGTTATAAGGGAGGAATCTGTAATTCTAGACCAAAAGTTTCTAAGAGATTAGAAGCACTTTGGATTATTGATGAGAACTCATTTTCTGAGTTAGTTCTTTTTTATTACTGGTTGAATATTTACGGTGGTGTCGGTGGTTACCGTAAAACGGGGTGGACGAGAACGCATCCAACTCTTAAGTCTACGTAATGTGGAAAAGCTTATTTCAGAAGTTGCCACTGATATTGGCAACGTTACTAAAATTTTTAAATACTTTGCGATAATGGGATAAAAGTATTGATCTATTTTGACGAGTGTTTCAATAACAGAGTTTTGACATGAAGTATTTTTTTCAATGTTTTTTTGATAAATTTGTAGGTAACAATGTAACAATTTCGCGATCTCATTTTTAACATTCAGTTAATCCTAAAAACTGATTACATATTATTGTAATATTTTCTTTAAGAATGCTGTAGTCCGTCAAGAGCAGTAAATTTATGGGGAAGCATTAAGTGAAAAACAATGTAACGTTTTGTCAGAAAATCTTTCGGTTAAATCTAATATCATGTACCTACCTACCTAGTATCTAAAATAGGAATAAAACTTGCTTTCCTCCAATAATCTACCGCGTTTGGAGCTGGAATATTGACCCGCTGAGTTTGTCGAGACGTTATAAAGGGAGGAACCTGTAATTCTAGACCAAAAGTTTTTAAGAGATTAGAAGCACTTTGGATTATTGATGAGAACTCATTTTCTGAGTTAGTTCTTTTTTGTTACTGGTTGAATATTTACGGTGGTGTCGGTGGTTACCGTAAAACGGGGTGGATAGGATCAGCGGGGTGAATATAGGATTGAAGTCGTTACCTTCAAATTTCAAAAATCTGTAATAACTTTAATTTTAAAGGGTATAGGTCTTTTCTATGTACAGATTTTAAGTAACGGTTGTTAAAAGTAATTTTTATGACATTAAACTTAAAAAAACTTGGCCACATCGCAGGCTGAATACCATAACCGAAAACGTCAAATTTAGCGGTTAAACTGTTGCCATTTTATCTTTGCTTTTGTCTTACAAACTTCATATCTCTACAACTATGCAGCACTTATAAAATTTAGGTAATATTATTTTTAGTACTCTCTTATATTACTTAAGATAAATTTGTGTGCAAAATTCTATACACCCCGCGGTTGTTTAAATGCGATACAGTCAATAAATCAATCAATGATGCTATTGACACCGCCTGCGGGGTAAATAGGATTTTTGCACAAAAAAATATATACAGGGTGTTAGTGAATAAGTGAGACAAACTTCAGGGGGTGCTTCTTTAAGTGATTTTAAGAAGAAAAGTTCATATAAACATGGGTCCGAAAATGCATAGTTTTTACGATACAGGGTGTCAAACTTTAAAAAAAAATCGGATGTTCGTAAATATCTCGATACTCTTGTATTCAATTTTGTTGAAATTTGGTAATTCTATTTGTAATAACAAGACGATAATTTAGCCTCAATTAGATTAAAATTTTTAAGTCCAGTGGCGTCCCGGAAGACAGTCCAACTAATATTTTTGACAAAAAAAAATGCGCGCCACTGGCTTTTTTAAAAATTATGTATTTTTTTCGAATTAAACAACTACAAATACAAATATTTTATTTCTTGAGTTTTTTTTATATCTTGCTTTGTTTTTGAGAAAAAAAAAAATAAAAACCACTTTATTGTATGTCCCCGGGACAATAAGAGTAAAAATTTAAACCACTTACTATGCTAATAACCAATTAAAATTACACAAAAGTTCTCTTTCGAATTTTTCGCATAGATTTTAAAATATTAAAATTCAAAAGAGGACTTTCGTGTAATTAATGGCTTAATAGCATAGTAAGTAGTTTACATTTTTTACTCTTATTGTCCCGGGGACATGCAATAAAGTGGTTTCTATTTTTTTTTCTCAAAAACAAAGCAAGATATGAAAAAACTCAAAAATAACATATTTGTATTTCTAGTTGCTTAATTCGAAAAAAATACATAATTTTTAAAAAAGCCAGTGGCGCGCAGTTTTGTTGTCAAAAATATTAGTTGGACTGTCTTCCGGGACGCCACTGGACTTAAAAATTTTAATCTAATTGAGGCTAAATTATCCTCTTGTTATTATAAATAAAATTACCAAATTTCAACAAAATCGAATAAAAGAATATCGAGATATTTACGAACATCCGATTTTTTTTTAAAGTTTGACACCCTGTATCGTAAAAACTATGCATTTTCGGACCCATGTTTATATGAACTATTTTTCTTAAAATCACTTAAAGAAGCACCCCCTGAAGTTTGTCGCACTTATTCACTAACACCCTGTATACAGGAGGGTTACCCATTTAAAACGAAACAGGCTAAATATCTGGTTCCACGTTAATTAAAAAAAAAACGCTCGGACCCGTCGATTTTTATTTCAAGGGGGACATCTTTTGCGTATATTGTCAATCTTGTTACTTCAAGCCCCAAGGAGGGAGAGGGAGGAGGGGTAAGATCTAAATCTTAAATGGATACCCCTATTTTATAATTTTTTTGGATTCTGCATAAAATTCTGAACATTTTTTAATAAAAGCATTATTAGTCTATACTAAACAGTTTCCGAGATATTGACTCTTGAAAAATGAGATTTTTGAATTTTGACAGCGTCTAGCTTTCTAACTGTACGTCTTAGCGTAAAACGGCTTACATGTCCCTATCTTCGATTTTTGTTATCTTTCGAATAGTGTCAACTTCCGGTTAAACCGGAAGTACTATATTTCTTACAACCGGTATACAACAGGGTACACCCTGTATAAAAACTTATACCACCATTTAAAAGTACCAACCTTAACTCATGTTTTAAGCTATTGAGAAACGTATTCAGGCAGATAGTTTTCAAGTTACAAGCTTTCAAAGTTGAAAATTGATCCTATTCGCCCCGTTTTACGGTATCTTAGCAATTCTCAGGTGGGGGCGAAACCCCCTTCCCCCCTAAATCCGCCACTGGAGGGGTATTTAAAAAAGAAAAGGTCGGGCTAAAGTTGGGAATAATGGAAGTTACACAACATTTACAAAAGTATTTTTTTATTGAAATAAGTATGTAAGAAATAGAGAAACAATTTTACATAACATATAATATTATTGGCCATGAATTTCAGTAGGAAATCTGAAAACTTTAAGAGGTACAAAAACGGCCCATTATATTGACATTTGTATTTTGTTAAATATCGATTTAGTAAGTAAACCTTCCAAAATTGGTTAATTCAGCTTTCTGAAAAGTCTAGATAAGTTAACCTAGAAAAAAAGTACAAATACTTACGGAATATGGAGTTCTAACCCCACACAGTATCACAATCCTTATATTGCCTTAAAACTAGTTTACAGTCAAAAATAAGCTTAACTAATAGTCAATTATAGCAAATAATAACATTTGCAATAATTGACAGAACAATAAACAATACAAATTTCTGGAATCACAGAAATCCAGAATACTGGAGAAATAAAAAATATTAAAGTTGTCGACGTTGTATTTGAAGTAGTGTTTCTTAAATTGAAGTAATAACAACTATTTATAAATTATATAATGACATCTGAAAACCATAGGAGCTATCTTCAAATACAGCATCACAAAACAAGAACAAAAGAACAAAAAACATAAAAAATAAGATTACAGATTCAGTTTTGCTGGAATTTTTTCAAGCTAAAATGCTGATCTTCAGTTATGGTGGTGTTCCTCTGATTGAAGGGACTCCGGGCTCGGATACCAAGCGTGGTCAACCTTCCGTCTGGGTCTTCGTTCAGCATGTTTTGTAGCAATGAAAACTAACATTAAAAAAAAATAAGCAGTGTTAGAAATTTACAGCCAAAGCAGTTAAGCTATAGTATTGCTGACTGCGTGCAGCAGCAACGCAAATTTAATAACTGGTCTGATCTATTGGGTCCTTTGGGTTCATACCAAGTTAAAATAATAATTTATATGATTTATCCTCCTTTTTAAATTTAATTTTTGCAATTTTTGCTTTGCCTTTATTAATTTATCAATTAATTTTTTTAACTTAAAACTATAGGTAACTGCTACCCAACCACGGTTATTTGGCCGCTTTTTGGAGAAAATGAGCAATATACAGACTGTCCGCGGATAGGGTTTACAACAGCACAAATCAGGGTTGGACAAAATTTGATTTTTATTAAAAAAATCAAAAATCATTGATTTTTATGGATTTTATTAAAAATTTAACATTTTTCTCTCTTTCTAAATTAATAGGTACAAATTATTTTAATGTCTGTCTAACAATATAGTAGATCTAAATTCTATATACCCAAAATATTGTCAGAACGCGCTTCTAAAGTTTATATTATGTATTATATAGGTACACCTACTAATTTTTTATTTCTTAAAAGCGCGAGTTCTATAAATACTTATACTGTTGATTTTTGAAAATATTTTTTTAATGTTATATTGTTCATTGTTCTCAAGGGCGTCCGAAGGGGGGGGGGGGGCAAGGGGGTGCGCTTGCCCCCCCCCCCCCTCCTGGCCCAAGTAGATTTGAGATATTTTATTTAACTGGGATATACATATTTATTGAGATACAATTCAATTGACAAAATTGGTAAAACGAACTCTTGTTGCATAAAATGAAATGTGGAATTCAAAAATCTTCACTAAATAACGAAGGAAAAATATTAGAATAGAATAAATAAAGCTTTATTTTAATTTACACAGCTAGTCATAATAGCAATATACAAATAGATATACAACCAACACATCTAATTCCCAATCCAAAAATGAACGACAAAAACAAAACACAAAGGGCAGATCAATAGATATGCTAGAAGTTAAAAAACATATCAACCTCCTAATAAATATGTTTCAAAAACATCGAAATGAACAAGTCGATTCAACATTGCATAAAATATTCTGCGAGCCAAAGGCTGTTGCTGAATTGTTTGACATAGATCTTAAAGCTCCAAGATTGGCTGGACGACAAATTCATCGTGATAATTACAATTCAACTTCGATCGAAGAATATTACAGAAGATCGATATTTATTAACTATTTGGATTCTTTAGTACAGTCGCTTTGTGATAGGTTCTCGGAAGACAATAACCCAGCTTTCATGCTTTACCAACTACATCCCCATAACTTAAAAAAAAATTAAAACTGAGGAATTTGAAAAAATAATTCACAAAATTTATTGTCATTATAGCATAGACAATTTTAAAGAAGAAGCCCTTTCATGATATTATCTTTGGACAAGTCAAAATAAAACTGTAGATATTACAGAAGATACATCCATGTTAGAATTACTGGAACATTGCAAGTTCTATCCAGCTATTGGTCAGGCAATTGCGATAGCAATTTGTTTACCACCGACTAAAAGTACAGTCGAAAGATCATTCAGTACTCTCAGAAGAGTAAAAACCTGGATTCGCTCGACTATGACTGAGAACCGATTGGACGGTTTATGTATGATGAGTGTTCATCGCAAATTTGTAAAAGAAAAAAAGACATTTAATTGAAAAAATTATTGATGAATTTGCAAAAGATTCAAGAAAATTAAGATTTCTTTTCTCCAATAAATCTGAATAACTTATAAGTTTTTTGTTGTATTTTTTTTTTGTTATATATGAACATTTTTAAATATTTTGTTTAGCTATTTTTTGTTATTTAATATAAGCATTAGTTGTTTTGCTCTATTCTTTTATTGAAGGTTTGTTGAAGTGCTAGAAACAAAAATAATTCCAATTATGATTTGCCCCCCCCCTTGGAAAAGTTCCTTCGGACGCCCGGGCCTTGGCACAAATGGATGAAAAATTTCATTTTTCGGAAAAAAGTCATTCTTGATAAAACGTTTTGCATGTAAAAAAAACTGCAATTCACAAAGAGAAAATTTTGATTTTTTATACAGGGTTCGCGAAAACTTCAAAAACATGATTTTTCTCCAAGAGTAAAAACTACCTTTATTTTTCATTTTTGATCAAAATGCCAATTAGAAAACTTATTTAGAGTAACGATTGTAATTTAAATCCGAGATTTAAAATAAATCTTCGATTTTTTTTCATTTTTAGAGGTAAATGGAAATTTTGCTGCTCAATAAAAATATTAATATAAAATTTTATTAGACTCTATTTATATCTTATTTTAAAATTTTAAATGCATTCCTATCGTCTTTTGTAAAAACAAGGATTTTTTTTACCATTTTATTGCTTTGCTTTACGTATGGGGCAAATTTGAAGTTGTCAAATAGAATTTGATGTTGACCTTAGAACAAAAGGATTTATTTAGTTCAATGTTACGGTACGGGCGAAAGTTCTTACAATTTTGTGATAGAGAAATTTAATCAAAGATACCCTAACGTTTACGTCTCAAAAATGGGACTTCATAAATTATTTAGAAAATTTCAGGTGGTTCAGTTTCCAATTAAAAAAAACGTTGGAAGAAGGAGACGAAGCCAAACGTTTGGATTTTTGTCTTTGGGTCGGAAACTAAAGTGAAAACGGGAATTTTCATAAATTTATCATGTTCTCCGATGAATTGACATTTTCAACAAACGGGAAAGTGTCTTCTGAGCATATTAGATACTGGAGCGAAAATAATCTCCGTTTTAGAATTCCTGCAAGAAGACAATATTACAAAAAAGTAAATGTCTGCTGTACGATTTCTTATTATGGCATTATTGGCCCATACTTTTTCGAAAACACGTGTAACCGTAGGAGTTACCTTGAATTGTTAGGAAAGATTCCTTTCTGACAACCTAGAAGAATTGCCTCTCCAATTTAGGAACGAAATATTTCATATAATTTCAACAAGATGGATGCCCTGCGCATTTCGCAAATGAAGTGAGGAAATGACCTAATAATACATTTGGCCACAGATAATAATAATAATAAGTTTATTTAAAATTTAATAATATAATAAATATGTTTATTGAGTAATAGATGTGTTTTGGACTTACATTGCCTTTAGTTTTTCATATCACAACGTTTCAACTGGTAAGCATCTCCAGTCGTCTTCAGGTGAATACTGGAGAGACGACTGGAGATACTTACAAGTTGAAACGTTGTGATATGAAAAATTCACAGATCTTGCACCTTACGCAAGCATCCTATGTATTGAAAATACCTGACACAGCTTTAAAATTTTAATGTCCTATGTGATGTAATTAAAGCCCACATTCTAATTTGTATTTTGTAAAAGTTTAAAAAATGTTCTTTAATTCTACAGGGTCCGCCCAAATTTGGTTAACAAATGGGATAATTTTTTATTATTGATTTCTCAGAAAATTTTATTCTACATAAAAGTTTTGCATCTTGAGTAAATCATTTTGACGTATTCAAATGTTCTGTGGCATATACAGGGTGAATATAAAATAGAAAAATATGACGTCAGTGACTTAAAAAATTTTAATAATTTAAAAACTGAAACAGCCATATTAACAGTTAATATGTAAAGTTAATATGAAAAGTGTAAAAATTCAATAAGGGCAAAAATTTAATTTTTAACTTGACTTTTCTTGAAAATTATTAGCACTAGAAAAAAACTTTATTTAACTTTTTATCTTGGATTTATTAGTTCTTTAATATGGCTGTTTCAGTTTTTAAATTTTTAAAAAATTTTGAGTCACTGACGTCATCTATTTTACATTCACCCTGTATATGCCACAGAAGATTTGAATACGTCAAAATGATTTATTCAAGATGCAAAACTTTTATGTACAATAACATTTTCTGAGAAATCAATAATAAAAAAATTATCCCATTTGTTAACCAAATTTGGGCGGACCCTGTATATGCAATTATTGTGCTCCCACTTTTTTTTTCGATATAATATTCCGATTTAAATAACGTGAACTTACATTATTTAACAAAATTATTATGGCAGTCTTCAAAACACAAATATACATAAGTATATAACTTATCTCAATAAAACACTTTTTAACAAAATTATTATGGCATTCTTTAAAACACAAACTAAAAATTATTTACTTGCCGACTTTACGCTGTTATTCATATTTATATTTACCAAGTATTATCAGAGTAAAGTTAAATCAAAAGAATTTCCGTTGCACGTCAGCTGATAATTGAAAATCGGTCAGGAAACATAAGGAAATTAAATTTGTGCAAAAAATATATAAATTTCATGCGATATTGAATGTAAAAGAAACTTAATGTATTCTTCTTTGATACTTAGGCCCAATTGTATAGGTGTCGGTAAAACTTAGGTTTAACCTTTAGTTTAACTTTAGGTTTAACAGCAAGTTTAAACCAAACATCATTAAAATATCGATTGTATACCTTTTGGTTATTTATATCTTTGGCTAACTTCTGGCGAGTTGAAAAGTCAATACTTATTTCTTTATTATTATAATGGAAATTAATTAAAAAGTAGTTCAGAATCTCCAGTCTGTATTCCCAACTCTCTTGTCTAGGAGTCCAGAGAAAGAGAAATGCTAAACGTGTGTCAAACCTAGGTTTCTGTATATTTTGTAAACAAAAAAGTTAACCTTACTTAATTTTCAAATGTTCATTGGTTTGATTTGTTGTATTATTGTTAAAATTTTGAAATAGAATAGTATCAGCCTAGTACAGCAGATCATTGTATAGTCTCGACAGATCGTTTTGATATTCTAAAACGTTGGATAAATTCTTTATCTCTGTACCGATCCATATTGGTTATTCGCGGTCTGAATATTCGGGGCCGCCTTGGATTTTTAATAATGTTAATAATATTATTTAAGTCCTCATCATCATCTGACAACAAATCCTCAAATAAATCAAAAATATCCATTTTCTCTACACAATTCTACAATCCCAACCTCAATATTTTAGTTATTTTGAATTTCGGATTTTTTGTGGTTATGTCAGTTTCAGTTAAATTGACATTTTGCATGCATTTAACCATCAGTTGAAGTTTAACTGGTGCCTTCTCCACCAGTTGATAGTTAAACTGTAGTTTGATCGTCAACGTAACCTATACAAACGGTTTTTTGAATAAACTCTAGTTTAAACCCAGCGTTCTAGTTAAACCGAACCTATACAATTGGGCCTAAACCGCTTAAAGAAAATGTTTTTTAAATTTAACCTTTTAAAAATTAATATCATTTGAATTTTTTGGGATAACAGTTGGCAACAGAAGTGTCAACGCATCGGTGATGCCAGTTTATTTCTTGGCGAATTTTGATTGATGTTTATATTGTTTTCATTTCGTGTTTTCGTGAGTTTATTTAAGTCGTTTTTAACTAAAACTGCAAATCCTTTTATAAATAGGATTAAAAACTGTTCTTTTAAGAACAACAAAGGGATACATACACATTTCTGTTGATTACGTTGTTTACCTTTATTGAAAAATGCCGAAGCATTTAAATAGCTGTTGCAAAGAGCTAATAGCTTCTCTAATAAGCTATTTTAATGAAGAACGTAAAAACAATAGTCCATTATTACCCTTGACAGCAGTTAGAGAAGTAAGTTTAAAGTTAAATGTTAAGGTCTACAGGGGTATTTTGATTACAAACTGGCAACACTGCTGATACTCGAAGGTATGACGTGCAACGGAAATTCTTTTGAGTTAACTATACATATTATGTTACAAGACCGCTCGAGATATTGCGGTGTTGGGTCGCGACACCAATGAAAAGTTTGCATAAAAACGATCCCAATAGTATTTTCAATACTAAAACTAAAGGCAATGGAAGTCCAAAACACATCTATTACTCAAGATACATTATTGTCTACAACCTTCAAACAAATATGTTTAGGTTGTCTTCGATAAACTTATTCTTCAATCCCCTGAAGCTGAGCTTGTTAGGGGCAAATCTTATTTTTTGTTTTAGTATGTAAAATCATAAATCATAAACATGCATTAAAAATCAAGTTTTAAAGTAAAAATGTTAATTTATAGTATAAACGCAGCTTTTTTGAAGAAATATATTACCTATAATAAAATTATTAATTTATAATTTTTAAGTAAAAAATATTACTTATATAAATTATTCAGAACAATATTATTTAATTAAAGCCTTTCTAAAAATATTTTCAAATTGTCTGTTTTTAATATCCATGTTTTTATTTCGACGAATTTTTTTAATGAAATCAATTTTTTAATTTTTGTTGGTAAAAATAATCGTTTAAATAAAAACATAAATATTTGAAATAGATGAATTGGTTGGAATGGTCCGATTCTGTGGCCCCCAAGTAGTCCCGATTTAACCATTTCAGATGCCTATTTTTGGGGGCGCCTCAAACAATTAGTGTACTCCCGTCCAATTGAGAACGGCGTACAGCTTCTAAAACAGCGAATTGTTGAAGCTGTTCAAACAATTTCCATTGAAGAAATTCGAAGAAGTTTTGACCACATTCGTTTACAGCTGGAAAAATGTGTTGAATATGCAGGGGGAGTGTTTGAATAGCAAATTATGAAATTATTATTTGTTGTTATTTTAAGATTTTTTTGTGTTATTTCCGGGGTCATTTCATATCGTCGGCTTGCGGCGAAAACTCACTAAGTCAAAATATGAAGTTTCGAGAAAATGCCATTTAAAAAATTACTTAGACACTTGTGGTTTAAATCCAAATAATGAAACAAATATTTAAGTTTTAAGTTTGGATTATAGAAAATATATACTGTTTCTTTAACATTTTTTAACAAAATAATGTTACATGAATTTAATTTTTTGCGTAAAAATAGAAAAATACAAGTGGTGTGACCCGGGGTGTGACTTAGTGAGTTTTAAATTTGATCATGTTTTAATAGAGGACTGACTTATTAAAAAAAAATTATATTTTATATTATCGCGGCTCCAACTTAATGCTTTTTGATAGCTGAATGGTCTAATTGATTCGTCTGCTTTACTGCAACTAATAAATTTTCATGCACCAGTTAGGGTGACCAGACAAGTTAGTCTGTTTAGTATTGATACACATTGGGTTAATTATACTTTTCACAGCCCCATCTCTAGATTTTGCCGTAAAGCAAATGAACTGCCCGTAAATATTGATTTGTTTAATTTGACACTGCAGGGCTTAAAATCTAATTTGAAAAAAACACTTCCTTAGTTGGGTATAGTGTTACTTATATTGAAATTTACTGTTGCAGCTATTTACTATGTATCTATATATATTGTATCAGTAGATGTTTTGTATTCTAAAATGGCAAGTCCGTTAATAAACATTTATTTATTTATTTAATAATTATTATTAATTTTGGCATATAATACTCATTAAGTCAGATTTTGCGCAGCACCCTATACATAAAATTCACCAAGTCACTTTTAGTGAGTTCTTGCATTAACTACCAAAGGACAATATTGACTTAACGCGATTCTTAGTATGCCATTTCTGGTTACTTAGTGCGTTTTTAAACGAAAATACATGGTAATATGTTAGACCTAAATCAGACTTGATGAAATATATAAAAATGTCAAAACTGGAAAAATATGACTTAGTGAGTTTTCGCCACAAGCCCACGATATGTGAAATTAAAAATACATATTTCTGGTAACACCAAAAATCAGATTTTAAAACTTTTTGATACCCCTCTGTCATTGATAATGTATGTATTTCGACTGCTAATGCTGCTATCCAAAAAAAAAATCGTTTACCTCTAAGAATTAAAAAAACTAAAAAAATCTAAGATTTATTTTAAATCTCGGATTTCAATTATAAACGTTATTCTAAATAAGTTTTCTAATTGGCATTTTCGTCAAAAATTAAAAATAAAGGTAGTTTACTCTTGGAGAAAAATCATGTTTTTGGTTTTTGTGAACCCTGTAAAAAAAATCAAAATTTTCTCTTCGTGAATTGCATTTTTTTTACAAGCAAAACCTTTTATCAAGAATTACTTTTTCCCGAAAAATGAAATTTTTCATCCATTTATGCTATTGTAAACCCTATCCGCGGACAGCCTGTATAGCAAGATATATTAAGAACGACTGTGTAAAGCCTGCTGTAAAAATAAAGTCAGTGGGTATGTGTAGTATTACCTCAGAGGGAAATTTTTCCTCAAATCCACTTGGGTATTTCTGTGCTTTGAGATCCATCAAAGTCTTAATCCTTTCCATGTCAGTAGAAAACGGGACCAACAACTCAAACAAAATAACACCCAACGAATAAATGTCAACTTTATAGTCATAAATTCGACTCTTAAATTGTTCAGGACTCATATATAGGGTAGTCCCGACTTCTTTGGTATGACCTCTATGAGAGGTAGAATTACTTCTTCTGCTTAGCTCTAAATCAATAGTGCTCTCTATGTCTTTGACCAAACCAAAATCGCCCACCTTAATTTGGCCATCTAGTGAGAAAAATATGTTGCTCGGCTAGAAAAAGATAAAGCTTCGTTAAATAAACTACTAAATCGTACCTTTTAAAAAAAAACAGATATTGTGCAATGTAAAGGCAAGCAAATGACACGAATTTGGCACCTAAAAACATAAAACATGTGCTTAAAAATAACACATTATTTTTATATGTTTTATTTTGATAAATTTAGTCAAGGTCAGGCAAATTGAAATTTTAAATACCATTTGTCTTAGATAACTCTGATAAGAGGATTAATAATTTATGATTTTGTTAACACCACGTATATTTATGCAAATTAACCCAGCAGTATCAGTACCTTAAGATCGCGATGAATAAGTTTTCTTAAGTGTACATATTCCACGGCATCCAATATTTGTAAAAATATTTTCAAAGTATACTCATAATTCCTATCCTTATTGATGCCAAGCCATTCCTTGAGACTTTCTTTTTGGCATAGCTGCATCTGAATGTAAAGATACATCGGAGGGTCTCTGGTAAACAGAGAAATTGAGCTATTCTGAGTCAAATCCCAAGAATGGTGCTTTCGTCCCGGTCTTTTCCAGTCTATTTTCATGTTATGGTGTTCAGAGGTTGACAGAGATCCCTTAGCCTTAACCGTTATATTACCAATAGTTTGTAAACTGTCTTCACCTTCGGCAGTGACATCGTTGTCGATATTGGCGGAATTTTCAAAAACGATAAACGAATCACCGGCACTTTGAGAAGATGTGGTAGAATTAAAGTCTTTTGCTTGATCTGGTGACGCATCTTTCTCAAATACAACAAAGGAATCTTCCTCTTCAGAGGTGTGTCCGCTGTCACTGTCAAAACTTGGTTCATTGCATTTTTGTAAAGGAATATCGATGCTTATTGAATAGGATTTGGTTCTCTTTGCCGGTGACGTTGTTGAAGTTGTTTCTATAGAAGTCATTCCTGAGATTGATAACCTAAAACAGGAGTAGTATACTGTAGATTCTAATATATTTAAAAAATGTATTAAACTACTAAAAATTGACTTACTCAAACCAGTTTTTATCATGTTCTTGTTCCCAGCCTAGTGGTGGATGCTCTAGCCAACAAGAGAAATACCGAACAATATTTTTATGGTCTAACTTGGCCAATGCTTTAACCTCTCTCATAACCCTCGTTTTAGATGTCTGACTGTAAAAAAATACAAATTTGGAACCAAGTTAAAAAGCAAAATTAAGATAAAAAAAAAAGCTTACTCATCAGGAAGCGTGATTCTCTTGATAGCATAATGGCAGTCATCATACTTTTGTTTCACTTCAAAAACAACTCCAAAACCTCCTTTTCCCAGACACTGTATTGTATCAAAATCATCCATAAATCTTGACGTGAATCCTTCTGTACTCCTGTCAGAATTTTGTCTCTCTGGCCGTGTCACCTGCGCTTCGACTGGCTTCTCAATTATAATTATTTCCTGGTTTTTTGGATTACCTTTATTCCAAAATTTAAATAATAATGGACCTAGAGCCGCCGTAAACACCATTAAAATGTATTGTTTGCTAAAAATATTAGGGTAAAAGTTAGTATTCAAGCAACTCACAACACTACCTACTAAACACAGAACTTGTTCTGTGCTACTTATATTAGGTATGATGATTATGATGATGATTATGATGGTATATACTACTATATACTACACCCTATGGGTAATTTGTAAGGACAAATAAAGATTATGATTATGATTATAAAACTTACTAATAACCAAAGTAGGTTCCTATGGAAGATAAAACACTGGTATAAACAATTTCCTCTTCTACTATAACTGGATCAATAACCCCACTACGATTTTTTTCACAAAGCATATTATGGTCCTTTTCTTTAAGATCGTGCTCAGTATACAAGTAGTATCCATTACCATTTACGTATTCAGAGTTGTTTAGCACTGACAAAGCAGTAGAGTCATCTTCAGTAGGCTCAGAAGAGGCTGAAATTGGTTTCCAAGGAATCTTGGCAATACTAGTGCTCTCTGCTGGAACAAGGTCTGTTTTCTGACGACCTTGAAGTAAATTTTGCATAACTATTGACTCGTGAATGTAAAGCTAAAAAAATATTGCTGTATAGTTTCTCGATTTACCTATTTGAAATAAATTCACTCCTGAAAGAAGCAAGTTAGATTTACCTGTTTCTTGTGCATTCCGATATAAATAGACGGTAGTGTGGTTGTTTGAGCGATCAAACCAGGCATGTTTTTAGGCTCAAATAAGTTAATCTCACTTAATTTCATGCCATCCCATTTCCAAACCCGAACAATGGGAGAATGGAATTTATATTGCCAGCTATCTTCAGCATTATTTTTAATGTTTGATACGGAGAGGAGACCCTCAGGAATAACAGCGCTAATGTTAGAGTCAAAAAGTTTAGTGTCAATGCATGACACTTGAGGAAGCTTAATGTTATGAAGTCCGACGCTAAAGTTCCACCTAAAGACGGATAAAACTCCTATATTTTTAATTCAACTACCAATAAATAATGTAGCACTAACCTTTCATGACCAGTTCTTGGTTCAACAGCTCTGATAGTTTGTGTACTACGTTCAACAACCATCACATCATCCATTTCCTCTTTTTCATGATTGGTGCATTTGCTTTGAGAACACTCGTAAAACAATTTACCTGTACGAAAACCGACACCATAGGTCCGGACTTCTATACCGCCTACAAAATTTAAATATTAAAGTCTTTGAATAAAATGTATTGCTGTACATTTTGGAAAACAAATAAATGCGTACCTGCAATAACAAGGTCATCCGAATATCTAAATGAAGAGCGAAGTAAAGTTTCTGCATTTATAGATATGGGATCTATTGTATTGCCATCAAATTTGTACAGGGTTCCACTCAGTGATGGAATAATTCTTATCCATTCTCCATTATTTGTAAGCTAAAACATTTATATTACTGCTATTCCTCTTAAGCACAGAAACATTCTAGAATTATCTTACCTCAAGCTTGTGAATGTTGGATATTAATAGAGGTCCAGGGCCAGTTTCTATTTCCCATGTTATGTGCCCAGAAGAATTGATAGCAGATAATTTACCATCTAATGTACTAACTAACACGACTCTAAAATAAAAAACTAAGGTAAAACTAAGAGTTCAGACGAAAAAGAAGACACAAATTTCAATCTTACCCTGATCCGTTCTTGTTGGGGCAAAAAGGTAAAGATCGGACATCCTGGCTATTTGAATTTGATGCCTTGACTACACTACACATTATTCTTAACGCAACAACCCCGATAACTAATTTCGTCCACATTTCTGCCACCTAACTCTACATTTTCAGAACAAAACATAAATATTAAGCAGATATTTCTATTGACAACAATTTCCAATTCCACTATTCCACAACAAAACACGTTATCTTACGGATCATGCGCAGTCCAGCAGTATTCTTCCAACTCCTCAGACCTTACGTATTGGGTATTATGGCAGCAACAGGTGATATATCGTAATAATTAGCGCCAACAAACAAACAAACCAGAGTCCCCATGAGAGTAAATTTGACACTTTTGACAGCGAAGGCGTGACGTGATTGGTCGATTAGGCCGACATTTAAAAAAATTGCTGTAATCAACCAATCACCTCTTGAAGAATAAGTACACTGTCAAGCTTACGCTGTTCAATTGAATCCCATGAGCGTAAATTTGACAGCGTCCCTTTAAGTGATAATTGGTTGTTTACCGCCATTTTTTAAAATGTCGGTTTACGCTGACAAATTTACGCTTAAGGAGATTCAAGCTCAGACCGAATCTTCAGCCTTTTTTTTAAAGGAGCTTTAGGCTAAAGGCCCATTAAAGGGCCATTAGAGTATAATGCATCTTGCACCGATTTTAATGGTCTCTTAAAGCGTCTTGTAAAGGAGCATTAACTAATTGGTCGAATTTGGTCAATTAGCTTTTGTGTGGTTTTAAGATTGGTTGTGCCCCGCTTTTTTTATATGGTATAGTTCAATTTTCACACAAATTCATAAACAGAAAGTCAAAAAGGATGGATTATGTAAATATTATTGAAGATGAGTTAGTAGAGGATGCTCTTGAAGACGATCTTGAAATTTTGGATTTTGTTGTTTTTGGCTTTCCTTGAAGGCTCAATGTGCGCTGTAATTATTACGAAGAAATGGACCCTTTGAATTTTTTTCGAAGATTTAGGTTAGCCAAGGCAACTGGTACTGCACAATGATCTGCTAGCTAGCTAGCAGATCATTGGTACTGCATCTGTTAACACAGATTGAGGACCAATTGGAATATCCAGATACCAGTGTAGGTACTCCAACCTATTACAGGTTTACTTATTAAGACGTTATAAGGCAACGCCCTTGGAGAATAACATAAAATACCTACCTACTATTTTTTGAATGCCCTTAATAGGTATATGTATATATGCCTTGCTATAGTGTGGCTAGTGTGAGGACAGTAATGTCCCCGCCACCCCGCACAACCAAACAAATAATTTTTAAGGTTAACCCCATAGAAAAGTAAAGGTTCCATCACAAAAAAACAGAAATCCCTAGATCCGTGCGACGTTGCCACATTGTTGCAAGAGTAAAGAGCCATTTAGTTAAAGTTCCGAAAGAAATGACTACGTGCAAGTCATGTCAAATTAATGATCCGTTAAAATTTAAAGGTAATTTTTTTAATGGTCCCTTAAAAAAAAGTCGCTGCAAGTGGCTGTAAAGACAAGGAATTTAAAAGGCGATTGGTTGATTACCGCCATTTTTTTAAATGGCGGGTTAATCGACTAATCACGTCACATTTACGCTGTCAACTTTAAGCCCATGAGATTCACCACCTTTGAATTACAACTTATATTATATGGAAATACTACTAACTCAAAGATAAGATGGTGGATCACAAACAAACAATCTAATTAAATGACTTTTTAACTTTTTAGACCGAATTTCCTAGGGAAATTAAAGTAAATAAAGAAGCCCACAAAAAATAAAAGTGTAACAGTCAGTGAAAATGAATAAAATTAATCAAGGAGAAAAATGTGTGGTCGTATAATATGTTGTAAATGCAGACCAATTTACGATCGCCCAAATTGTCCTGGCGCTTACCGCAGCAGACGCCAAGAAGAGGTGAAGAAGAAGTAACATATAAACGAAACCTAACCTATAGTTGTTTGGCATTGAACAAAATAATAAACATTGGTATTTTGTATTTATCTATGTAGAAGATAAGAATAAAGAATAGATACCATAGGTATTTTTCTATGAAGAAACAGATAAGTGAAATACCACTTTTAATGTTCTGTCTAGTCTAGGTGGTATCGTGGTTCTGGTACGATGGTTTATGGCTGTGTTTAGTGTCTTCTTGAGCTAGCTATGGTTGTTTAAAGACTGAAAAACTTTCCACTCAGGTTACCTCACTTTTGTATTATTGTAAGTAATAATCTGAATTTTCCTAAATTTACTAACTTAAAAATTCGGTAAAATTTATATATTACACACTAATTTTATTACTGCAGGTATTTTGGATTTACACCTCGATTCACACAAAACAAAATGAACTTCATCGCTACTTTACAACATCATTACGATAAGCTACCCAACATGACCGTAGTTACAAAATTATGGAAGGAAATCATCTCCGGAAAAAAGTGTGAGGTTGCCTCTGACCACTTAATTGAGTATAGCTTCCATTACCCTGTAGATACAGATTTATATTTGGAAGAGTTAATTCAAAAGTTTGACATCTCAATGAAAGAAGATCTGAGAACTATCGAAGGACCTCTTAAGGCATATTTACAAACATTTTTATATTACTGCCTTGGGTCAGGTGATAGGATGCCGATAAGAACAGAATTATATGCAGCAGAGCTGTATTTAAAGATTATCTTGCTTCCTTCTGATATAGGAAAACTTTATTTTGAAAGAAATATTTTTATTATTGTTTTAAAAGCACTAAATAGTGTTTCCAGAAAGTCAACTTTTCCTGAACATCAAGTTCAAAATATTTTGCAGTTGATTTTTAAATATAATTCAGAAAATGCAGTTCCTTTTTATATCATACAGGGTACTGCAAATGTATATGCCAATATTGTGAAACATAGGGCTCCAAAAGGTAATATTAAGCAATGTAAGTACACATGTTTTAATTAGTACTTTTTTTTTGGTAATGTGGTATTTTTATTAAAGGCGATGATGACTTAGCAACGTACAGTCTCCAATCTCTAAAAAACCTCATAGTTATTAAGGAGCATCCGAAAGAAATAAAATATATCATGGAGAGCATGTTGCGTTGTCTAAGAAGTAAACCTTGTGAGAGTATATCTTTAGGTTTACGCAGACTTGCTGTAAATGCATCCAAAACCTTTATTAAGACCGTTTTACTAAGAGAAATTGAGGATAAGAATAAAATTCAGTATTTTATTGATTCATTGTTTGATATTATGGGAATGGAAGACTTAGATTTATTTGAGGTAGGTTAACCAAAATATTGATTTGAAGTTGGCACAATTTTGCTATAATATAGCTCAATAACAAAAATATCTGTTGGCTTTTTAGGATTGTGTTGAAATTATAAACATGCTTGACGAACAACTGTATAAAGAATTTCTTCGAAGAATTCCAAACTACTTGGAATCAAAAAATCACGAGAAATACCACATAAATATTATGTTGATGTTTTACCAAATCTTAATGACACCTCACCCTGGCAGATTTGATAAACTCGATGTTCTGATGTCCTTGTGCTTTAAAGAAATGGTGATGCACCTCTTGAATAAAAAACGACAGATTCAAGATAGAACTGTTGATATTTTAGCTAAAATTTGTTTATTGCAAAATAATGCTATGGTTGATGGAATATTTGAGGTAAGTACTTAGGATATAGGTAGTATTTCTACTAAAAGCTAAAGATCACACAGTGTAGCTCCCCTAGGTACAAATTATTTAAGCTACAATTTTTTTTTAAATTTTTAGTTAGTAAATGTGACCGACAAATTTGTCACACTGGAAACCACCAGTATATTACGAGCTCTGATACAGATTTTGAACGATCGATACGCCGGTAACACAATTAGAAGCAAAGGTATCCTTAACATTGTGTCCAAGATGTTGATTTCATTAAATAAATTTGATGCTGAGCTAGCTTGTGAAGTCCTTTATTTAATATGTAAGGACGGCACCCCTTTTAGTATTAAAAATATACTAAAAGAACTACACGAACTGTACATTCTGTTATCTGAAAAAGTGGAAAAGAATGTAAGACTTGCAATACTCAGGATATTTTTTAAAATGGCCATGCGTTCAGATGCTTCATCTTCTGAATTTTCAGAGGTAGGCACTTTTAAATACTTAAGATACTTTCAATTGTTCCTGATTTATTGAGTAAATTAATACAAATTCCTAAAAAATAATATCCTTTATTAATAGCAGAAACTGCTAGCATAATACAAAAATTTACAGTTAAAAAAAATAACAAAACACTTATAGTTACCTAAAAAGCTAACCTCTAACACTATATCAACTATAATATTTTGAATAAATTATAGTAGTAGTAGTATGATCTTTATTGGTTTCCCAAAAGGCCATCGACCAAAGTCCTTCAGCCACAGTGTATTACATAATATGTATATTATCATTAACAATTTATAGGATTAGATAAAGTATAATGTTTACATGTAGTTTTAAAAGAAACGGAACAAAAAAAAAAAAAAAAAAAAAAAAAAAACTTAATTATTTGAAGAATTTTTCCTTTGTAGATTTCTCTCTGACTGTATTGTCTCTTAGGATCTCCAATATGGTTTGTTCTGGATACCGATATCTAGCTTCTTGGTAGTTTCTGGTGAGACACAGCTCTTCAATGAGTTCAAGATTTTTTGGTTTGGCCTTGAATTTTCCAGTCAGTTGTATTAGTCTTTGTTCGATGGGTTGTATATTTGTTTTTTCGTAAAGTAGTTGGTTGCTGGGGTTGTGAAGTGAGTTTTGTGGGTGTCGAATTTTGGTTATAATTCTTAGGGCTGATGTTTCTGCCACTTTAATGTTTTTTATGGCCGTTGGTCTGGCATTGCTCAACAATATGTGCCCATAGTCTAATAATGGCCTGCATATAGATTTGTAGATTTTTGTTGCGGTTTTAATGTTAATGCCTTCGTTCTTGAATGTTAGTGACCTGAAGTACTTGGCTCGATTTTTAACTTTGTATTTAATGGTACGAGTGTGTATATTAAAGTTCAATTTGGAGTCTAATTGTATGCCCAGGTACTTTGCAGTATTATTTGGCTTCACTTGTTGGTTTCCCAGAGTTATCTGCGGCGAGTGGCCTGTAATGTGGTGGTTAAAAAGAAGAAGTTGAGATTTTTTTGGGTTTGGTATGACTCTCCATTTTTTAAACCATTCTTCGATGCTTACAACTGCATCCTGTAGTTCTTCTGTGGCTTTCCAAGTAGAATTCATGTGTGCTATAATACCTGTGTCGTCTGCAAATTGTAGCAAGTAGCAGTTGGCATTGTCTTTCATGTCCATACCCATGTCGTAGCAATATATATTGTATAAAGTTGGCGAGAGTGGAGAACCCTGTGGCACACCTTGTTCAGGAGTAAATTCTTCGGACACTATACCGTTAATTCTGACCGTTAATGTGCGCAAATTGAGAAATTCTCTTATGATGCATATTAAATATTTAGGCACCTCCAGTTGGTGTAGTTTGTATAACAGTCCCTCGTGCCAGACACTGTCAAATGCTTTCTTGATGTCCAAAAGAAGCGCAGCCGACTTAAGGTTGCGGTGTTTGGCTGTTTGTACATTAGAACAAATCAAATCAAATCAAATCAAATCATATATTACGGCTATGAATTTTTACACAAAATTTTACCGACGTCAATAAATGTAATCTATTAAAATAAAATTTCTATTAAAAAGAAAAATGTTTTTTTTTTTTTTTTTTTTTTTTTTGTTGCCTAAGAATCTTAATGTCAAATTTGAATTAGGTTACAACACATTAAAAAGTTACTAATTAAAATTTTACGTATCAAACAAAACAAAATAAAATAAAAATGAAATCACACTGCACCTGTCCTACTCGAAATCATGCTCTAAGAATTCAGTACTATTGTAAAAGGCATTTTGCACCAAGAGCCTCTTTACACTATTCTTAAACTGCCTCTCTGGCATATTCCTATAGTGGGCAGGAAGTTTGTTGTAGAAAGTTGGAGAGTAATAATTTGATGAGATGCGTGACTTTTCCAATCTTAAATATTCCGGTCTTATTTGATATGCCTGTCTTGTAGGGTAATCGTGGTAAGCCTGATTAGAGTTATACTGTTCAACATTTTTATAGCAGTGCATGAGACATTCATATATGTATTGACAAGGTATGGTTATAATACCATGTCTTATGAAAGCTGTTCTTACATCCTCTCTATATCCCAACAAAGTATTGTTAGTGGGTGGATTGTGGAGCAGCCCTCCCCAAAACCGAACTGGCACTTTGGAATCTTGTTTTGTACAGATTCCAGTAGTCTATTTCTAATAATTTTTTCGTAAAGTTTTCCCAGCACCGGCAGTAGGGTAATCGGCCTATAGTTCTTTGGTAGTTTGTGGTCGCTGTGTGGTTTGGGAATGTTTATTATGGTTCCTCTTTAATATATCTTAAATAAATTACAATCTTAAATAAATTACAATCTTAAATAAATCACAACACCCCAGATAAATTACAACACTCAATGACCAATCTTACATTTAATATATTTTTTACATTTAATTTTGAACCTATTTACATTTTCACAGCCCTTTACATTCGCGGGTAATTCGTTGTATTGCTTTAAACCCTTATGAAAAAGGTTGTTTTGGCCAAAATGTGTTGCTACTGATTGAATATAAAAGTTATCTCTTATTCGAGTATTATGGTTGTGGATATCACGGACGTGTATACAATTGTCAATTAAATGTTTTGGAAGTAGATCATGTAACATCTTAAAAATAAAAACCATTGTATTAAATATTATCGTTTGCTTAACACTTAAGAAATTTGTAATTTCCAACATATCCCTAATTCTGGTATAACGATTGCACTTTAAAATGATGCGCATGGCTTGATTTTGTTTTTTCTGTAAAGTATTAATTTCTGAATCGCTCAATAAAAAAAGTATGGAGGAGCAAAAGTTAAAATGAGGAGCAATTATACTCTGATATATAGTTTTTATTGTCCATGAACTTAGATCTTGATTTATTCTTCTTAAAAGATTCACCTTTTTGGCAACTTTATTGCAGATATATAAGTGATGGTCTGAAAAGCACAAATTCTGGTCAATAATCACACCAAGGTATTTTAGTTTTGTTACCTGTTCTATCTGTACAATATTAATTTTTACGACTGTATCATTAGGGGGTATATCTGTGGTATTGTATTTACTCTTAATAATCATCATTTTTGTTTTATCTGTATTAATTGCCAAACTATTTACATTTAACCAGTCAAGTAAAATTTTAAGTTCAGAATTTAAGGTATTAATTATTTCATTGATGTTATAGCCCACTACATAAATTAATGTATCATCGGCGAATAGTTGAATTTTACACTTGAATAATCTATTTACAATGTCATTTAGATATAAAACAAAAAGAGTAGGCCCCAAAACTGTCCCCTGTGGAACACCATAACTTGTCTGTTTCTTTGACGAGGTACAGTTGTTATATCTTGTTTCCTGTTCGCGGTCAGAGAGATATTCACTAAACCATTTTAAAACTCTACAATCAAAACCATATTTTTTAAGCTTTAACAATAGTAGTCTTCGGTCGATTGTCTCGAAGGCACGTCTGAAGTCCAAGAACACCACACCAATGATTTGTTTGTCGTCTAGGGCTTTTCCTTTTACGTGTGGTATAAATGAGAATGTAAGCTCTTTGTTTCTGAACCCTGTAAAAGCCTGTTTACATTAGGTGCAATCGCTGCATGCAGTTTATAGCGAGGCAATTAATTGCATTGCATGACCGTTTACATTATGAAGCAATTAATTTCAAGCAAGTATCTTGACAACAGATATTACCAATACCAACCCAAACATCAGCTGATTAAATAAGAGGTTATGTTGATTTTCCTGTAAGTGTTTCTGTGATTTTTGTTAATTAAAACATATTGTACTTTCAAAAATATATTATAATAAAGAAAATTACAAAAACCTACACCAAACGCTTCAAAATACAAACAAATACTTTTGTAGAGGGTATATTTACTTTTCTTATCAGGTTGGTATTGAAAATATTACTAGAAAAATAACTAAAATTGCATGCTATTTGCAATCAAATTAGAACATTTTCTAATTTCGTGCGATGCAAATAAAATTGCATCAGCTGATCTGAAAGTCACCAAAGCGCATGCCTGGAGGCAATTTTTTATTGCAATTGCATTGACTGCATCTAATGTAAACAGGCTTTAACCCCGAAAGAAGTTTGTGAAATAGCACGGAAACTAAAAAATAAAAACAGTAGTGGCATTGATGAAATTCCTACAAGCATTGTTAAAATAGCAGCTAGTGAATTGCAAAATATTCTGTGCTACATCATAAATAATTCTTTTAGTTTTGGAGTATTTCCGGAGCACTTGAAGATAGCGCTAATCAAACCTTTATATAAAAACGGTGACCCCGAGGCACTGAACAATTATAGGCCAATAAGTTTATTACCAGGTTTTTCAAAAGTATTTGAGATGGCTATGAGTACAAGATTAGTAAAGTTTCTAAACCACTGTAATTTATTCAGTAAGTGCCAGCATGGCTTTTTAAAGGGAAAATCAACTCAAACGGCTATCTATGATTTTATTAAAAAAATTCTGGAACATTTGGAGAGGGGCGAATTGGCGTTCGGGATACTCCTAGACTTGTCTAAAGCCTATGATTGTTTGGATAGGGGATTGCTAGTACAAAAGTTAGAAAAATACGGTATAAGAGGAAATGTAAAACTTTGGTTAACATCATATTTAAATGACAGAAAACAAGTTGTAACTGTAACAAAAGAGGGAAGGAATGCTAGATCGGAATTGTTACTGAATAGGGTAGGAATAGCACAGGGAAGTATACTGGGTCCCGTTCTTTTTATATTGTTTGTTAATGATTTATATCTATTAATTAACTCGCCCAACCAACATATAGTAAAGTATGCGGATGATACAAATTTGATCATTGGAGATAAATCCCTACAAGATTTAGTAACAATGGCTGAGGAATTTTTTCGGTTAGTTACAAACTGGTTTATGACCAATAAAAATAATTTTAAATAAAGAAAAATCAAAGGTACTTTTGTTTAGGACAAAACAATCAAAAATAGTAAAGCCATTAAATTTAAACTTTGAGAATAAAGAAATAAACATAGTCAGTAATGCAAGGTTCTTGGGCATCCATGTAGATGAACATCTAAACTGGGCATGTCATATTAACAACCTAATTAAAAAACTTAACTCTATTTGTTATGGCATTAGGGTTATTAGCAAATATATGAACGAAAGCTCACTTAAAATTTTGTACTATACTAATTTCGAGTCGGTACTTAAATATGGTATTATATTTTGGGGAAGAGACAGCATGACCCAGAAAATTTTTGTTGTTCAAAAAAGACTTATTAGAATCATTAAAAAAATGAACTATTTACAAAGTTGTAGATCTGTGTTTAAAACTTTGGGTATAATGACGGTATATGCTGTGTACATATACGAATGTTTGATGTTTATATTTAAAAACAAAAACCTTTTTGACATACAATCAAAACACGAGTACAACACCAGAACCTTAGATGTTAACTATGCAGCTCATAAACTGACTCTAACTGAGAAATCCCCCAGCTATATGTGCATAAAACTGTTTAACACTCTCCCAGGTTGGTTAAAAGGGATCACCTCACATAACAAATTTAAAAAAGAAATTAAAACATTGTTAATAGATTTAGAGCCCTATAGTTTGAGGGAATTTTGCCCAGATTTGTAAAGAATGTTCGATTTTTGACGTCATTTCATTTTATGTTACTTGTACCATGATTTGAAATAAAGATTATTATTATTATTATTATTATTATTATTATTATTATTATTATTATTATTATTATTATTATTATTATTATTATTATTATTATTATTATTATTATTATTATTATTATTATTATTATTATTATTATTATTATTATTATTATTATTATTATTATTATTATTATTATTATTATTATTATTATTATTATTATTATTATTATTATTATTATTATTATTATTATTATTATTATTATTATTATTATTATTATTATTACTTGTTACATTTTCATTTTATTCAAGAAGCGGCGAAATACCCATCTTTGTAATACATTTACCTAGGGTTTTATGTTAAACAGTTCTGGATTTATTAATAGTATAAGCAGAAAAAGAAATATGGGCAAATTTGACAAAATTTCTTCTTTTGCTTTTATTAATTTTTCAATCAAATTTTTTTTTAATTTAAAACTGTTGCGTCCCATATTATGCTCAGAGATAAACCGGTTTTGATGGAGACAGTTGCATCCATTTGTTTTCCAACGGCCGTTACTAATATTTTCTGTTATTAATTGACAATAATAAATTAACATTACTTAATCAAGGGAAAATTTTATAGTTGTATTTTTGGATTTTAAGCGGGAATTCGAAACAATTGACAGAGCTAGATTATTGAGTAAATTGTATCAGTATGGTATTCGCGGAAACGTTTATAAATGGTTTAAAAAATTTTTAAGTAACAGGTCACAAAAAACAAAAATATCAAAAACATATTCAAATAAAAAAATAAATAATATAGAAATTCCTCAAGGATACTAGGTCCAATATTATTTATTTTATAAATCGATGATAGGTATGCCTTTAGTTTTAAAAATGTGTAAGTTACAAATGTTTGCTGATTGATACCTTAATTTACGTTAATGTTTTAAATATTTTTGATGATCTAAATACTCTAAATTCTGCGATAAATATATAATTAAATTGGCTAAAAGTAAATAAATTAAAATTAAATAATATTTCAAAAACTAAATGTATGGTTATGGGTAATAATTTAAATTGTCAAAATATAAATGTTGTAATTGATGGTAAAAAATTGGTCTTAGTGAACAGTTTTAAATATTTAGGGATAATTTTATTATTGATTCAAAATTAAAAATTTTTAATTATTTTGAAAGTATCATGCCTGCTTTATACCTCCCATTTAACATTTAATTTAATTTAAGATTTAAGCTAAACTAAGAATTTAAAAGTTGAAAGTTAATTTTCTTATGCATGCGTTTATACCTCTCATTTAAACTAATTTATCATTTAATTTAATTTAAGAGTTGACCAACTTTCAACTTAAGGTAAAAGATCGTGCCAGATCGTGCTAAATCGCGTTAGATCGTTCTCCACAACTGTCCGTGATTGGCCAGGAAGAAAGATGAATAATTTGATGGGTGACAATAACCTAAAATTATACTTAGAATTTTTATTTTTATCAACAAATAAAGTGCTTTTTCTCTATTTATTTTGACTGCTTGTGATTTGTAATGGAAGACTACGATTTGTTTTTTACTACTTGCTTTTTGTTGTAACAACAGCTGGAAAAATCTTCTTTTTTTTGCACTTCATTTAATTTAATTTAGTGGCACGTTTTCGAGGTATAAATTAACAAAATTATTTCTTAGCTTAGTTTAAATGATAAATTAAATCTTAAATTAACTTAAATCTTAAATGAGAGGTATAAAGATCATATCGAAGATTGCCGGAAAAGTAGGTTATTTTTTTTAAAAGAATCAGTTCTAATTTAAGTTTGTTTTCTAAAAAAACTGTATTTAATACTATTATATTACCACATTTTCTTTATTGTTCTTCCATTTTATATTGTGCTAGTGAGGAAATATTTGATAAATTACCAATTTTACAAAATACGGCAAAATTGTGACAAATATACAAAAATAAATGTATGTTAAAAAATTTAGATTGGTTGAATGTTAGAAATTTAATTTTTTTTTTAGTATATGTATCTTTATACAATATACATATAATTAAAAATAATTTATTGCCTGATTGTTTAAACATTTTTTTGTTCTTTTAATTATGACCATCATAATTATAAAATAAGAACTAATTAAAATTTTTATGTGAGGAGAGTGTCTAAAACATTAGCCTATAAGTCTATTTTTCCCAAAGGTTTGATAGAATATAATAATTTGGAAAATTCTATTAAATCTCAAATATCATTAAAACTATTTAAAAAACTTTAAAATTACAAATTAAAAAACAAAATGATACGTAATATTTGATACAATTTGCAAAATGTTTAACTTTTCTGTCTGTTTTTGTTAAAGAAGGTTGCGTTTTAAAATTTAAAAATAAATCTATAAAAATGTGTTAAAAAAATGTAATAAAAAATATTTAATTGTAGCTTTTGGCTACATAAAACATGTTACTACTACTACTACTAACAAAATATGGACATACAAAACGATTTAAATTCTTCGTATTTTTCTAAATTTTGGAACCAGACCGTTTATAGGTGCATTTTTGCAGGATCTCGTATTATAGTTTTAAATTCTGCTTTATACATGCTCTCATTTCCAGTTTTGCCCCATTTATTGGCACCCACAGAATATTTTAATTTTAAGGCGTCGATTCAATAACTTAAAGGGAACAAATAATTAAAAATATGCATTTGAGAAAATTATTGATTGACAGGTTCATCTTTTTGTAGCACTTGTACAAGTGTATAGTGTTTTCGTCCACTATTAACGGAAAGAAGTATGGTCCAGAATGTTATTCTAACGTTTTGCTCACTGACGACTTCGAGTATTCCTTACTGCTGGCGAAATGTAGACCGCTAATCAAGTACGTTTTAAATCGATCTTTTATTAAACTTTTTTTTAATCCTAAATTATCACATTGCAGATATGACCATGTATATCACACCATAGCGAATTTAAATTTTCACCATCCCGGACACCTTATTTTATTAAAGTCCCTTTTGGAGTTTGTCACCTATAAAGAGTACAACACATTGACAGATTACCTAGTGGAAAACTATACAGAAGTAATGTAGATGTAATAATTTAACAGGGATTTTTGCTAAATACATTTTTTGTAGATGTGTTTTGTGGAAAACGCTGGCCAACTTTTGAGTTCTTTCAATATAATTTTGGTAAATAAAGGTGTATATAACCGGGCAGATTTCCCGAAGTTCGATACAATCCACGGGCTCCTATGGGATTCCCTTTTTAAACAAGTATGCGGCATTAATAACATAAAACCTACTTTTGTATTGATCGATACATTAAAAGGTATTCTGCAACTGGGGGACGATGAGATTCAAAGGAATAATTTACTGACAATAACAAGTGAACGAGCTTACAGAGCTCTAACTTTAAATCAGTTCCATCAAGGTTCCGTCATGCATTTGACAGAACTCTGTATAACGCTTAGAAGACTTCCTCGTCAAGAAATTTTGGTTATTTTTGAAAACGTTATGGATCATCCAGGCACTATGACTTGTAAGTGTGTAATTTTTATTTTCTTTTGTTTTGCGCTCAATTTCTTTTGTCGTTGTTTATGCTCGATATAGGGTGGGTGAAAAGTTTAAAAACTCTTTTTCAGTGCTGAGAACTCGTTGCAAAGACACATTAATTCAATTAATTGCATTTTTTGGTACAATGGCAATGATGGATCGAAGGAAAATCCCTCTAGCGTCTAGATTGTTCAGGATGGCTTTAGAGGTTGAAGACCCGGTAGTACGTCTAACAGCGGTTAAAATGTACTACAATCTTTGTTCAGAGTAAGAATTTAATAACTACATACTTAATGTAAAATGTTAAAATTATTATTGTCACATTTTTTTTTTTTTTTGGCAGAATCACTCATGAATTCGAAGATATTATTAAATTTTGTCTGGAGAACATTACTTCTTCCCATCCAGTACTTAGTAGAGTATGCGTTCTCATTCTGGAGGAATTGATCCATGACAACTATGTCCTGTTGAATTCGGAAGACTTTTTGAGATTCGTACACAGGATTGGATCTCTTAGTTTACATGAGTTCATGGAAAATACCTTGGAAAAAAGATTCGTGCTCTCTAACAAGCATGATATTGGCCGTTTCTACATGACGACTTTGGTTTATATAACTGGACACACCAAGGTAATTATATACTTATATTAACAATAACCAGGGTTGGCAAATATCATGATATTTATACAGTGACAGGCAAAAAGTGCGCAGCATATGGGAAAGTTTTTTATCTTTAAGTTTAGAAAATTAATTTTATTTTAGATGGGTTCTGCATGTTCTCAAACCAAAATAACACCCATTAAATCCTGTAAAAGTCTTACGGTATACGAGGTAGGATCAAAAATTTGAAATTCCGCTAAGAGTAAAGTAGGTACCTCCATCTTTCATTTTAGAATAATTTTTTACTAAGAATTATTGTTTTAATTTCAAAGTTATGCCCAAATTCCAAAATTTCGCTTATTTTGGACTAAAAAATGGATTTAATCGCGTTTTCTTAATGACTATAAAAAATAAATGGCAACCGAACAGTAAGAAAATTAGATTTTCTGCAGACTTTGTTAGAGATAACCGTCGATCATAAGTCCGATTAGTTTGTTTTCATAATATTATGGCTTTTTAAAATAAAAACATAAAAATATTAAATATTTTTGCTGCACACCGTATTTTATTTTCTGAGGGAACAAGTTAATTTCATCTAACTGATATTTTTTGATTTCCATTGACCTAATGCATGTCCTAAATAGTTTTTTATACATTGAAGTATGCATAGAAAGTTTCCTTTTGATTTATAAAGAAAAAAATTTAAATTAAAAATATATTTTGAACGGATTTCATTCGTCACGCAAAATATAAAACTTTCTATGCATACTTCAATGTATAAAAAACTATTTAGAAGATGCTTTAAGTCATTGTAAATCAAAAAATATCAGTTAGATGAAATTAAATTGTTCCCTCAGAAAATAAAATACGGTGTGCAGCAAAAATATTTAATATTTTTATGTTTTTATTTTAAAAAGCCATAATATTATGAAAACAAAATAATCGGACTTATGATCGACGGTTATCTTTAACAAAGTCTGCAGAAAATCTAATTTTCGTACTGTTCGGTTGCCATTTATTTTTTATACAGGGTTATTCAGAAAACACGATTAAATCCATTTTTTAGTCCAAAATAAGCGAAATTTGTAATTTGGGTATAACGTTGAAATTAAAACAATAATTCTTTGCAAAAAAATATTCTGAAATGAAAGATGGAGGTACTTTACTCTTAGCGGAATTTCAAATTTTTGATCCTACCTCGTATACCATAAGACTTTTACCGGATTTAATGGGTGTTATTTTGGTTTGAGAACATGCAGAACCTATCTAAAATAAAATTAATTTTCTAAACTTAAAGATAAAAAACTTTCCCATATGCTGCGCACTTTCTGCTGGTCACTGTATAAATATCCAAATATCCGATATATATTCAAATTTGGATATTTATTTATATTTTTAATAATTTTAAAATTATTTCATCTGTTTTCTGTAAAGATATATTTTAAAAATTCAAAATCACCCAGAATTACTAGGCTTGTTAATTAAATCAAAATGAACCCAAACTGGATTTTTTATTTTTGGCATTGTAAAATTTGTATTTCATAAAACAAACAGCAAAATATTGCTCCGTTCAATCAGAAATCGGAACTAAATAAAAATGCCACGCGGCAAAGAACAGGTAGTCAACGTCTCGAAAAGATGGGGAATCACCCAGCAGCATAATACGCTGTTGCCGGCTCAGCGGCGCCATATTTTTATACTGATGAATAGAATATTAGAAAAAAAAAATATTGACATATATCAGGATATTTATCACGGATATATATCCTGCCAACCTTGTTAACAACTATTATAATAAACTTTAAATAATAATTTTTTTTATTTCAGCTTGACAACTATTCAGTTGAGTTCAGTTTTGCGAACGACCTAAACCTAATAAGGTCTTTAGTGGATTGCCCCCACGACCTCCTCAAATTTTTGTTCAATGCGATTCAGATCAAAACTAGATTGAACATTTTAAAGGAAATAAGCTCAATTTTAGGTAATATTGGATTCATATAAACTTGCACAGGAAGAAAAAATAATAACTACTTGTTATGTTTCACAAATTTAATCGGTTTCCTGACACGTGTTTCGGCCCTTGCGAGCCATTGTCAAAGGAGTACAGGAAGATCATCTTTTGTTCTTGTATCTTTTATAGAAACACGCTAAATACATGACGTAAATAAAATGACGTTTTTCCGAAAACGGTTAGGATTAGCGACATGAATGAAGAGTACTTAATTTTTAGTCAATAGTTAAAGGTATGTAAAAAACGTTGTCCAAAGCTTTTATCGTACAGGGCGTGAAAAAAAATGGGCACATTATTGTCACAGCTAGTCCATCCCTGCAGTTGTGAGTAATTCGCAACACTTTCTGGGATAGTAATTTGAAGGATCTTACCTGGTACACATCATATGAAAAAAAAATTGAAATATACCTGTGGGTTTAATAATTATGTGTCAAAAACTTAATTCCATGGGAGCTCTTTGGGAGCCCATATCTCCGAAGAGAAAGCCGATACGAAAGAAATTTATATGAACTTGTAGTATTCTTTTTACGTGTTTTTTTCATATCCGGGAGATTTCCCACATTTTCCCGGACACCCTGTATGTCCAAAACGTTTCGATGGACGCACAATATAATTAAATTACACTACAGATTTGGCCAGCTAGGTCTCCTGATCTTTTACCAAACGACACAAGAAGATAATCTTTTTGTACTCCTTTGCCAATGGCCCGCAAGGGCCGAAACACGTGTCAGGAAACTGATTAAATTTGCGAAACATAACAAGTAAGTAGTTATTAATTTTTCTTCCTGTGTAATGGACCAACAGTTTCACCAAGCATGAAGCCCAACACAAATTACTTACATATAAACTTGGTCGACGTTAAAAGGTTTTTTGCCGATTTTAGATACGCTAGTGGCCGGAAAATGCAGAGTAGACGAACAGTTTTTCACATTCATCCGCCATTCTTTGTATACCTTTAAACTGATGGCTCACAAGGGAGAGTTCACTTACAAGGAAAATTATTACGGACAAGTTTGTCGTGCCATCGAAAAGCAGATCTTAAATAAAGATCCCAAGTTTAACGATCCATCGTTCTATGGGGTAAAAAAATTATATATTTGTCTCCAAAAAATATTTTTTCCATTATTTTTTTTTTTGCAGGAGTATGAGGTCGAGGTTCGAAAGTGCACGCTGTCCCTGTCGGAACTTTTATTTTTTATTAAAAATGAAGAGCGAATGCAAGAATTACTGTTGCCCGTGTTTGATGCGCTTATGTGTTGGATCGAACATGTCAAACCCGAGGTATAGTATTTCTAAACTTAATTGAAACTCATAAACATCCGGAAGTTAAGCAGAAAGATTTTTCCATTTATGTCAATTGGCTATGTGCACCGCCGCCAGACCAAAATTGTATTAGACTTTTACTATCCCAGAAATTTCTAATTTTCTAATAAGCCAGTTAGAAGTTATTTAGGAAAAAAGACTGCGTAAAATTCTTAAAAATTAAATTCGTATGTGATACATACTTCAATTAAACCACCAGTAATACTTATGATAACGCCAAAAAATGTTACTAGAGCTTAAATATTAGTTTCAACTTGTTTTAAAGTATTCAAGAAAAAATAATGATTCTACTAATTTAATAAAGGCTACTTAAAACGAAATAATGAGAACTTTATTTATTTCAATATTTAGAGACAAGTAAAAAAACTACACTTTTTATATTGTGCGTCAATCGAAAACGTTTTGAACATACAGGGTGTCCGGGAAAATGTGGAAAATCTCCCTGATATAAAAAAAAACCGTGAAAAGAATACTACAACTTCATATACAGGGTGGCCCTTTAGTGTGGCAAAGTACAATAGCTCCGTTACTATTTCAAATACATTAAAAATATTAATACAAAAGTTGAAGGGCAGTAAGTGACTTATAACGTAAAATTATTTTTAACTTTATAGGGTGGCTCAAAAAAGCGGAACAATAAAAAATGTACTTTTTTCAAATGGAACACCCTGTATATTTTTTCATTTTTAAATTCCATATTAAATTATAATTATTTTTTATTAAATACATTATTAGTCTATACTTTATAGTTTCCGAGATATTTGCTCTTGAAAAGTGACATTTTTGAACTTTGACAGCTTCTAGCTTTCTAACAGTACGTCTTAGAGCAAAACGGCTTACATGTCCCTATCTTTAATTTTTATTATCTTCCCAAAAAAATCAACTTCCGGTTAAACCGGATGTTACTCGAAAGCAGGAAATATAGTTGTTCCGGTTTAACTGGAAGTTGATTTTTTTGGGAAGATAATAAAAATTGAAGATAGGGACATGTAAGCCGTTTTGCTCTAAGACGTACTGTTAGAAAGTTAGAAGCTGTCAAAGTTCAAAAATGTCACTTTTTAACAGTCAATATCTCGGAAACTATAAAGTATAGACTAATAATGTATTTCATAAAAAATAATTATAATTCTATGTAGAATTTAAAAATGAAAAAATATACAGGGTGTTCCATTTGAAAAAAGTACATTTTTTTTGTTCCGCTTTTTCGAGCCACCCTATAAAGTTAAAAATAATTTTACGTTATAAGTCACTTACTGCCCTTCAACTTTTGTATTAATATTTTTAATGTATTTGAAATAGTAACGGAGCTATTGTACTTTGCCACACTAAAAGGCCACCCTGTATAAACTTCTTTCGTAGCGGCCTCGTCTTCAGGGATACGGGCTCCCAGAGAGCTCCCATGGAATTAAGTTTTTGACACATAATTATTAAACCAACAGGTATATTTCAATTATTTTTTCATATGATGTATACCAGAGGTAAGACCCTTCAAATTACTATCCCAGGAAGTGTTGCGAATGACTCACAGCTGCTGGGACGGACTAGCTGTGACACTAATGTGCCCATTTTTTTTTACGCCCTGTATGATAAAATCTTTGGACAACGTTTGTTACATACCTTTAACTATTGACTAAAAATTAAGTACTCTTCATTCTTGTCGCTAATCCTAACCGTTTTCGGAAAAACGTCATATTATTTACATCATGTATTAGCGTATTTCTATAAAAGATACATCTTTGTCAAAAAATTAAATTAAAACTTTACCTGCTTCGTAAGTGGGTTCTACATGGGCTCCGTGAAGTTTTTTTTTATCATAAGGTTGAACATTTGATAGGTACCTACAAAGATGTGTCGTTTATCGAAATACGCTAAATACATGATGTAAATAAAATGACGTTTTTCCGAAAACGGTTAGGATTGCCGACATGAATAAGAGTACTTAATTTTTAGTTAATAGTTAACGGTATATACATAAACGTCCAAAGTTTTTATCATACAGGGCGTAAAAAAATGGGCACATTAGTGTCACAGCTAGTCCGTTACTGCAGCTGTGAGTAATTTGCAACACTTTCTGGGATAGTATTTTAAAGGGTCTTACCATGGTATACATCATATGAAGAAAAAAATTAAAATATACCTGTTGGTTTAATAATTATGTGTCAAAAACCTAAGTTCATGGGAGCTCTTTGGGAGCCCATATCTCCGAAGAGGAGGCCGATACGAAAGAAGTTTATATGAACTTGTAGTATTCTTCTCACGTGTTTTTTTCATATCCGGGAAATTTCCCACATTTTCCCGGACACCCTGTATACCCTTTTCGTGCAGTGTGCGCAGAAGAAAAGTTTTTCCAAATAACTTTCTTGACTTATTAGAAAATAATAAGATTTGGCGTGTGAGTCCATCATACAAGTACCTACTATAATACTATACAGGGTGTCCGGAAATGACGATGAAAAATTTTAAGGTGTGATTCTACATAAAAAGATATGAAAAAGAGTTTATATTAACATAGGTCCGGAAATGCTTCCAGAGGGAGCTACAGGCCCTTGAAGATGGTGTCATAAAAGTGGTTTTTATTTAATTTATTAGGATCTACTTACAATACAGGAATTAACTTCTACGTATAAGTTAGAGTGATTGTAGGTCACTCTTTAAAAATATCAGGTGACCTATAATTGTAACCAGTGGCGTGGGAACAAAGGGTGGTTAGTTATTTAGGGTTTTATTTTTTCGTCGAGTGTATTTTCGCTATCTTTTAAATAAATTATGATTCTTTGAACATTTTAACGTAAAAAAGGTTCCCTTGTTATAAAGTCGTATAGTCGACCGTTTTCGAGATAAACGGAATTTAATGCTCAGATTTTTTTTTTTTTTTAATAATAATTTTAATAATAAAAATACCAACAAATCAATAACAAAATAATAAACAACGCTGTCCCTAAATTTAAATCCTTTTCAATGTTATTATAAATTTTATAATAAGTGTTGAAAATGATTTCCGTTTATTTCAATGCATCCTCGAACTCGTTTTCTCATAGAACTTCTAACTTTTCTAAAAATACCAGGTTTATTTCTTATAACTTCACAACAAGCAAACACCCGCTGCTCTAATTCTTCAACGCTGCGAACTGGTACTTCGTATACTAAGGATTTTAGGTAACCCCATAAAAAAAAAATCTGAGCATTAAAGTCCGTTTATCTCGAAAACGGTCGACTATACGACTTTATACCAAGGGAACCTTTTTTACGTAAAAATGTTCAAAGAATCATAATTTATTTAAAAGAGAGCGAAAATACACTCGGGGAAAAAATATAACCCTATATAACTAACCACCCCTTTGTTCCCACGCCACTGGTTGCAATTATGGGTCACCTGATATTTTCAAAGAGTGACCTCCAATCACTCTAACTTATACGTAGAAGTTAATTCCTGTATTGTAAGTAGATCCTAATAAATTAAATAAAAACCACTTTTATGACACCATCTTCAAGGGCCTGTAGCTCCCTCTGGAAGCATTTCCGGCCCTATGTTAATATGAACTTTTTTTCATATCTTTTTATGTAGAATCATACCTTAAAATTTTTTATCGTCATTTCCAGACACCCTGTATACACTAGAGACTAGAACAACCTTTTTCCACCGTTACACATTTGTCTTTTCGCAGCTTATACATTATAAACATTATGAAAAAGGAAAAGACTATGACCACCACTTCAAAAGACTTATCCATTTTTACAAACAAAACAAAGAAAGACTGGAAAATTACATCGGCAATCAGGAAAGGTAAATATTTCTATTATTCTGTATATGCGATTATTTAAAAGAAAATATATTGGAGTACAATTAAAAAAAAATAATACTACAGAAGAACTTTCTTTTCTTATAATATTGTGTTTAATAATGAAAGGGTTGTGTGGCACCCAACTATTGCAACACCTTTCAGGAGAAACAATGACAACTTTTTTTTTAATCTCAGAAAATTTTTTATTTCGTGTATTTTAATCGAAAATAATAATTGCAAATTGACTACCAAGCGCATAAAGTGACTAGCAGTAAGCAGTGGTGTAACTTATTTTGTTAAAGTTGGTATATGCCGGCATTAATTAGCGTAAACCAGTCATTCTCCAACAGTGAACTTCTGCCGCTGCCCGCAAATACCAACCAGTACAAAATTGTATATTAACAAAAATGTTTTGATACGCATACTTTCACCACTCATGACGATATTTTTTACAGTATCGCCATTAACTGTCATACTAATATTATACGTTGCGGGAATCCTATTTTGTGATTAAGAGATATTTATATTTGTTATTTATTTATTATTATCTAATTTATTAGCAAAAATAATTCAGAAGATTTAAATGTTAGACCGAAAATCTTTCATTTTGAGTATAAATACTCTTAATCAATGTTAAAAAATATTGTACCTTTTGATATTCTGTGTGTTACTAAACTTTTCATAGATCTCGTTAGTACATAGTGTTCTTAGGGTTTATCATATTCTCTACAAGTAGGTATAGTATTTGCAGAATTATACCGTTAACTCTTACTGCCAAAAATAAACTACCTGATTAAACCCTATTGTATACGCCTCAACCTCTTCAAAGGGGATTAAATGGGATCAGGGTCGGCTTGAAAATGTACCTACACCACATGATTTATTTTTATAATTTAAAATAAATAGATAGGAATTTTTTGTTTTAGGTAGGTACCTATAATAAATCTAAAATAATGATAACAATTAATGATAATAGAAAATAATATAATTTAAAAGTATAACTATTAGGATAACCAGTACAATAAAAATTAATTAAATTCTAAAAAGCTATTGATAATTTATTCCAAATTTAACTCTGTATCACTATCATCATCGTCATCTATTTTCAGGTATATTTTTAAGGAGTTTATGTTTAAACCAATCTTCAAAAATTTGTGCGTCGGTATCTTGATGGTAATCTAAAGAAGAATCTGCTATGTTTTTAGCTGAAAGCAACAGACAATTTGGAACAAACCCGTTCTCTGAACCAGCATGTAATATTGTGATTCTTTTGCCTTTATTTGATGGTGCCTTGGTTTGACATTTTTTGGAAGAATCATCCCAACCTTTTCTTGTGTGAGTGTCATGGGTATCGAACCATGTTTCGTCAAGGTAAATAATTGGATGAGTTTCTTTTCTAAATTGTTTAACAGCTGTTAAATATTTAAGTCTCCATTCCCGTAAACGTTGAGATTCCATTAATGTTTGTCTTTTATTAATGCTTCGGTATATTTAAAACCCATTTTACGCAATATTTTCCTAAGGCTTGAAAGGCAACAAGAGATATTTGTTTCGTCTTTAATCAGCCGCTCTTTGAGGGAAATCAAAGTGGGTACAGTTTGTGCCTCATACATTTGGTAAATCTTTCTTCTTAATAAATCCATGTCATTTTCGTCAATGCTTCTAAATGTGCCAGAATCGCTCCGAATTTTTCTAGGATTCATAGGTTTAAGTACTATGTCTCTTACCGAAGATAAAGGAGTTTTTGTCAAAGTAGACGTCTCTGCTAAAGCATCCATCGAATTAAATTTTCTACTCAACAAAGATTGATACACATTTACACATTTTTAATTATTAGTTTGGCATCGGTAGATAAATGCTTTCTTTTAAAAATGACACTTGAAGATGCCCCCAGCACAATTCCAAGGACGCCACATTCTACCACTAATAAGCCTAACTAAAAATTACACGCCGGAAAACCACTAAAGACTAAAATTATTAAAAATCAGTTAGTATTTATATATGAATCAGGCATAGGTATAAATTGAATTTGTACCTGGTCCGGCTCAGCTCTAAAAGGTTTTAAAATTTGGGATTTCATTATTTATTTTATGGTTAAAGGGATAATGAGGGTTTATTGCAGTCAAAAGATCAACGGTATAATTCTACGAATACTATACTCATAATAGATTAATCATTTAAAAAATCGCAAAACACAACATGTTTGTACCTTTAAACCGTGTATTTGTAAGTTTAAAGGTACGAATAGCAAAGAAAGTGTAGAAATTACAGATTAAAACTTTAAGAACAACCTGTATGTATTTGTTTTAATCCTATATCTGCTATATTTATTGACTTATCTATATGTTAGTACCCCAATCATTTCATTATAAAATTGTACTCCAAAAATTGATGTTCTTTGTTTTCAAAATATTTATGTGATTTTTTCTTGTAGTACGTCCGAGATGGTCGCCTTAGAATAACAACTCCCTTTTTGCCTGAGACCGTGTGTGCTTTGTAAATATGGATTTTTTTGCACGATTTTTTTAAAGTATAGTTTGTCATCGTAGACATTTAAGGACATTGATCATTTAAGAAGCAAAACATACTATAATAGTACTTTTGTAGGATAATTATTTCTTGGATAATTTGTAAAAATATTTGCGTAACTGAAATTACGATCAAATTCCTAGAAACTAGGAAGTGTGAAATTGCTTTGAAAATGATCCATGTTCTTATGGTTCCATTTTTTTTCAGCATTTCATCCAGCATGTTTTTTTATACTTTGGGTTTAACCTTTTAAATCATTTTTTCTTATAGCCTAAAGCATGTACTGCCAAGATTTTGCTGATGTTGACAAAACTTCTAAGCATTTTTTACCTTTTAGCCTAAATAAATATTAAAAGAAACATTAAATTACAAAATGGATTTGATTATGGATCAAAATAGGTGCAAATTTTGGTCAATTACTTAAATTTATAACAACGCACAAAAATCTATGGCGGTACTTACTACATTTTTGTAACGCTGTTTCCCTTTTAATATAAATTTTAGAGCTTTCCTGCAATCCTCTACAAGGGCATACATTTTGTTGATAAAAAACTTTTATCGTTTAGTTTTAGTTTAATTGCTTTTTCAAAATGTACCCAAGTAAGAAGGTTTTTATTCACCCCACATTTCTGTTTGATTTGTTAACTACGACGTATGTAAGTATGACCCTTGTTAAAAATAGTTTTTGTCAAAATGTGTCCTCGATAAGTTCAAAAATAGAAGTTTTATGTGCTTTTGAAAAGTCAATTTTGATGTAACTCGAATTTGTATATTTATCTAAAATATATTGCACAATATATTTTATGTACAGGGGGCCGATTGACCAATGAATTACCTACTGTAGGTATTCTTATATTAAGGGGTTAAAAAGCAAACACTAGTGGGTGGCGCTTCCGTCATTTCGGTTTAAATCAATATTTCGTTACTTCTTCGTTTTATCCAAAAATCGGGCAAATACTACTACTATAGTTTTACGTTAAAAAAGGTTGGATATATAAATTAATAAAAGTAAAAAAGAAATAGCGCAAATTTGCCAAAATTTCGTTTTATGCTTTTATTAATTTATCAATTAATTTTTTTTTACTTAAAACTGTAGGTAGCTGCTACCCAAACACCGGTATTTGGCCGCTTTTTCGAGAAAATTAAAGATGAAGGAAATATTGACAAGAAAACGAAAAGGCGAATGCCTCGCTACTGTTTGCTCTTACGGTTTTGAGAAGAAAAATAAAATAATATTAGATACCTGAATAGTACATACTTACCTACATATGTATGTAGAAGTAGTTATTGTATTGTTGTTAATTTTGTCAGCTTTTTGCTTTTAATTCACGTTTTTATTTTTGATCTCTGTTAAGAAAGCTTTTATTTTTTAAATTACGCGTTTGCCACGTATTTCTTTATTAAGAGTAAAAGTAAAATTTCGGTTTTTCATTATTATTTCGTGACTTCATTTTATCCAAAAATCGGCTTAATACCCGTCTTAAATTTAATGTTGCTCTGAATATTTTACTTTATCAATATCTCAGCAAACCTTCTGGACCCAATTACTTGTGTTTTACGTTTAAAAGATTCATTATTCATAAGAAAAACTGAACAGTGGCTATGCTTACATTAATTGCTAGTGCTTTGGTTCAGTATTTTTTAAGCTGCGAAATATGGGTGATTCGATCCGATATACGGAATCTGGGCTTATTTTAGATAAAGCAAAAATATAGGTAACGCAGGTGACCCGGCACTTGAACAACACTCAACAGAATTACAGCACCTTTAGCAGCCTTAGACATGAGAAAATCATGTTTATAAGGCGCCTGATGGCGATGCATTTTTGGTTTTTAAATGACGGGGTCACCCACGTTACCATGGAAGTACGACCAATAAAGTGGCGGACGCCTTTTCTCACTATGCCAGTGACATTAAGTATAATTTAAAGTCTCTGGCTGCACATTTCATTTGCTTTTTGATTTTTTTTATTATTTTTTTGTCCGACCAAGATGTAATACTTACATTTTTTTTTATGTTTTTTAGACCTTCATATAAATATTCCCGTGAATACCTGTAAATATCTGCTACAGAACTGTATTACAGAAAACTACTTTTCATTCTACCTTTTATGTATTTTTATACCAAACTATTTTAGGATGTTTTAATTAAAAAAATGTTTATTGTCATTGGTTTTTTATTTCTCGAAATTAGGGATTGGATATATTTTCCCACTACTGTCGGCTGCGTAAAAATACTAGTAAAATTATTTTGTGGGCGGGGAACAGACCAATTCAGCACCAAACCCCTGCGGTAATAAAAGTAGGTGGGCGAATCGAACACTTAGTCTTCCAGACTATTCGGAGATACACCAACTGGGTAATTGGGGGTCCTGGTACTTTATTATTTACCGGGTATTGTTTTTTTAAATGGGTATTCCAACTTGTACAATAATAATTAATGTATGACTAGACAGGTTATATCAGTGTGTCCCCGGATGGAGTTGACAAGAGGAAAATATCTTTATTATTGATTTTACGACGAAAAGTTATTCTTTATAAATAATTCTGCTCGTCGAGAAAATGAATTTACCATATAAAAATTTAAGATCAGATGTACATACCCGCCGATACCTTCTTCAGCTTTGGTAAGGAGGTCGATCATTTTTGAAAGTAGAAAGTTTTATAACCACCTTCCTATGTTTATCAGGGCTCGTCCCACGCTAGTTTTGTTTAAGAGCTCTTTGAAACAGCTTTTGGTGGAGAGAGCTTACTATACGAGTTAGGAGACTTTTATGACGAATTATAGAATTGTATTTTGTCTGTGGTTCTCATTTTTGATTTTTACATTGTTTGTCATTTTCTTTTTATATACTGTTATTACCCAGATAACCAAAACTGTATCCAAAAGCGCTTAAAAAGTACTTGTTATCTGTTACTGTAGAATCGGAGAAGCGCTTTCATATTTAACTTGCAAAGCGCCCCGGCGTCCGGACGGCCGGCTAAATCCACGCGGTACTTTTTCAGCAAATATGGCCGCCGGGCTCGCTATAACGATTGCTAAAAAAGCACTTTAAAAGCGCTACCTCTGAATAAGTATTCTACGCGCTTTAAATGCACTGCTTTCAAGTGACGGAATTTCAATGCTCCAGGTCTTAGTTAAGGCACATACAGGAGGAGGCGATATAACTAAAGGAATAAATTCCGTCGAAAAGGTACAGGGTTAGGAAAAATTACCAGAACGGTCGATTATTTTAAAATATACAGGGGTTATCAAAAAACGTCTTTTATAAAAAATGTAGGGCTGTTAAAAATCTGCATATCGGTGATAAATTAAAATATACAGGGTCGCCCACAAAGTTGTGGAGAATGATAGTTATATTTTTTTAAATGGAACACCCTGTATATTTTTACATTTTTAAATTCCACATAAAATTATAATTATTTTTTTTTTAATGCACTATTAGTCTATACTTCATAGTTTCCGAGATATTGACTCTCGAAAAGTGACATTTTTGAACTTTGACAGCTTATAACTTTTTAACAGTACGTCTTAGAGCAAAACGGCTTACATGTCCCTATCTTCAAATTTTATTATCTTTCCAAAAAAATTAACTTCTGGTTAAACCGGATGTAACTCGAAAGAAGGAAATATAGTTGTTCCGGTTTAACTGGAAGTTGATTTTTTTGGGAAGATAACAAAAATTGAAGATAGGGACATGTAAGCCGTTTTGCTCTAAGACGTACTGTTAGAAAGTTATAAGCTGTCAAAGTTCAAAAATGTCACTTTTCGAGAGTCAATATCTCGGAAACTATGTAGTATAGACTAATAGTGCATTTAATAAAAAATAATTATAATTTTATGTGGAATTTAAAAATGTAAAAATATACAGGGTGTTCAATTTAAAAAATATAACTATCATTCTCCACAACTTTGTGGGCGACCCTGTATATTTCAATTTATCACCAATATGTAGATTTTTAACAGCCCTACATTTTTTAAATAAGACGTTTTTTGATAACCCCCTGTATATTTTGAAATAATCGACCGTTCTGGTAATTTTTCCTAACCCTGTATATGGTGTCCATATAAAGTGCACATTTTAATTATTATATTTTGTGTAATTTTTAAGATTTTTTTATGTATCGCTATAACGTAATTATTTTATTTGGTCGCACCAAAAATGAATGTACCAAAACCTAGACCTTTTCCTTTCGCAAGCATTAAATTTTCTCCAGTATTCTAAAACTTAAGGGAGTAGGGGAGAAAATTAAATAAGACTTTTAAATGCAAAATAATTTTAATATTTAATTTTTTTACCTCGTCAGAAACATTTATAATTAATACATCGATAAACTAAAAGTAGCATATTAGTTATGACATTGATTAATACAAGCATTTTGGACTTGCATTGTCAAGTTTCAACTGGTAAGTATCTCCAGTCGTCTTCAGGTGAATACTAAATTAGTAAAGTAAAGTAACTACAGGTCTATTTATACTAGCTAAATAGGTGCACTGAAATATGTGCAGTCATGCATTTAATTCGAGGTCTTATTCTAAGATTACATATCTTAACAAAGGTTTCCATATATTTCCTATGTCCAATGATGTTCAAGGAAGCTGTGGCTATTCATCAAAACCTAGGTTGCTTCAGTAAATATTAGTAGACAAAAGAAATATATTGAAACCTTTGTTAAGTAGATGTAATCTTATCATAACTGCACACATATTTCAGGCATGCTTCAGTCGAGGCTTCAGTGCACCTAGCTAGTATAGACCTGTAGTTACTTTTCTTATTTAGTATTCACCTGAAGACGACTGGAGACACATACCAGTTGAAACTTTGTGATTTAAACCAAATAAAGACAATGAAAGTCCAAAATTCTTCGATCAATCAAGATCATGCATTGTCTCCAACCTCAGACAGTTAAAGACACTGTTTATAAAAATAAGATTAGACCCAGCAATAAACAGTTTTATATTTATAGATTTAATGCCTGGATCTTCGAAACTGTATAAAAGTGCTGTGTTTAAAAGATTAGTTAGTTTTGTAACCAGCTGTATAAGTACGTAAATATATACATATAAATACATAGTTGCACATGGAGACAAAAATCATTTTAGCAATTGCAAAGTGGTATATAATATGTGCCACACATATAACTTGGTAACACAAAGACATAAAAATACGGAAGACATTTTAAAGATAATATATATAGTATACATACAATTTTGTTTCTTTTAAATCAGCTTGGTATCCTGGAAATTATAGATTGGACAGCAGTAAAACTAATAATTATGCAGTTATTTTTCCCCTTCCTCCTTCTCTGTTCCTTAGATATAATTTAATTGTACTTCTACATCTTTTTCGGTGGCATTTCTTGAAAAACATTTTTTTTCTTACAGCAACGTACTACAAAATAAAAAGCAAACTTTTATATTTAAAGCACTTTTATCTACAAACTTTAACACTATTAAAAATAGGCTTTTTAAATTTTAATTTTCAATGTCAAAAATGATTAATTTTAAGATGGCAATTTTAAGTCTTACTTTAAACACCAGTGTAAAAAAATAGTTTTACTTTAACACCATTAGTCCTTACTAAGTAAGGTGTTAGAAGTTGTAACACCATGCGTAATGGTTAATTTTAATTTTGAAAAAGTTTTTAAAATATTATCGTCTATTTTAGTGCCAAGTTCAACAGTTTTTGTAAAAATAATGTATGATGTAAGTATCCCTTAAAAGTGGTTTTATCTTAATGTTCCTTTCTACTAAATAAATTGGAACTTTTAACACTATAACATCATGAACTACTATTAATTAAACTAAAAAAAATGTCAATAATTATTGTTTTAAACAAATTCACAAAAAAATGTAGTTTTAAAAATTGACTACCTATATAGTTTATTGACACACACAGATATGAAGTGTCTATAACCATCTAGCTGAGCTTGGATATTTAAATATATACGGTTAGTAATGAAAATATACTTATAATATTGTCTTTTACATCCTTACCTAAAATTAATTTTCAGTCAATTGAGAAAAAGTAATCTTATTATTACGTCTTGTCCAGTTTAGTTCCTTCTGCGAAAGTGTTCTTAATAATTTGCACTTATTATTATTCGAGTTGTGTCAATGGAGTCGTCCACCTACAACTTCAAAATCCTCTCTGACCTAAAAGGTTATAGTAAAATTTAATGTACATTCACGTTATTTGCAAAATATTTATTTGTTAATTATATACCTGCGCATTTTTAGGTAAAAGTTATTTAATATTTAGTAATAAATGATTTATTTTTACTTTTAATTATCAGTATTTTGCACGAAGCTACAAAAATATCACTAAATACTAAATCTCGTATATTCTTTAGTCATAACCCCCATTTCGCTGCAGAGGGGAAGGGTAAATATTCTTTTAGAAATGCATTTATAGTCTTATAGTCATTATCAACTGTAAAATTCATAGTAGGTATAAGAATTTAAAGTTAATTTATTTATATAAATTTCATATAATGCCAAAAGCGACCAATATGGCCGCGGGTCGTTTCTATCTTTTTTTTTCTGTGGTTTCTATCCTGAAGCCGAATAAAATGGAAAACTCAACAGCTCTTGCCGTTATAGCCCGCTATTACATAGTTCCTTGCTTAATTAAGTAATTTGCAGTTACTAAAATGTGTAAATTATAATATACATACCTCATTTTCTTGAAGTTTCTTGCTATATAATTTCACTAAACAAGTGTACCAAACAAAAAACCAATTAAAAATGGACGAAGTGACGAAAGTCGAAGACCGAACACCAAAAACGACGAAACTATATAACCTCACTCGGTGTGACTGAACTGTCAACGTCTTACGCGCTTTTAAAGCGTATTACTTTTAAGTGCTTGCACAACATGCACAAGATATGCACTTCTGGCATACGGTTACAGAGGTGCTAATTTTATAAATGCCGGCCGTTATATTTTAAGCGGTTGTTCGTTAAAGCTGAAATAAACCAACGAATAATTATTGCTTTTTCCGCACCACAAAGTGAGTAATCCTTTTATGACTGCCGGCCAACGCAATATCGGCAGATTAAAACCAAGTGTGTTATCTGGGTACCTGCTTTTATTATATTTAAATATTTTTATTATTATTATTATTTGTTTTTTATTTTTCTCTAAATGGTTTTCAGCTTTGTCAATAAGATTCTGTCTTGGACAATAAAGCATATTTTAACTTTGACTTTGTTGTTGTTGTTGTTGCTGTTGTTGTTTGTTGATAAATTAGGAAAACATGAAAATGCTTTAAGAGAGAATTACTTATTATACCATTATTTATTATTTTAGACAAAATGTTTAGCAAAAAAGTTGTTTATAATCCAAAATAAAGCCTAAATACAAAATTTGAAATCTGAATTCTAATTTTTGTTTTTTATTTTTTACAATAGAATTTATTAACATTTAAAATGAAAACCTGAGAGTGCTGTCCTATTTATTTAATTTATTTCTAATTTGAAGAAATGTGTGCATGTTAGAGGAGGATATGTAGAATATAATAACTTTTTCCACAATTGTACATTTTGAATGTTCATAAATTCTATTGTCAAAAATAAAAAACAAAAATTAGAATTCAGATTTCAAATTTTGTATTTAGGCTTTATTTTTTATAAACAACTTTATTTCATAAACATTTTGTCCACAATAATAAATAATGGCACTTCTCTCTTAAAGCATTTTCATGTTTTCTTAATTTAGTAAGTACATCTGATCTAAAATTTTTATATGGTAAATTCATTTTCGAGAAAATCTGATACAAAATATTTTTCCACTAGAAACTTTTTCACCCTATTGGGGACCGATTTCCAAAAAATAAGAAATACGTGTTAATTGTATTAGAGTAATTATGTCGAGTTTCAAGAAATTCAGGTCAAAACGTTTTTTCCAGTATAAACTTTTATACTCCTATTGCCTCCTTGATCAAAATCCCTTCTTAGTGGATCGCTCGACATTTCATAATTCTGGGAGTCACTTTACAAAATATTATAGATAACTCCGACCTTTGGTCAGGCCCCGGCCAGGGGCACAAGTGTCAGAAATCTCTTTAGCGTTTCAAAGAAATATTTCTTGAAATATAGTGCAAATGGATTGTGACTAGGGAATCCAATCCCGCAAATGCTGGATCCCCGCGGTTATTTCGCGGGATTCGATGTGGGTGCTGTAAGTTAATAAAAAGTTGTTTTATGCAATTAAAAACAGAGTAGAGTAGCAGGAAAATATTTATTGCATATAGGTACAATATAATAATAGTACGACTAGTTTAACGGTTACATGTTTCATTGATTTTGGAAGTATTTTCGGAGGAAAGATAACATGTTTAATGTTTCATCTTTTAGATTTGATCTTATATTTTATTGCACATGTATCCTGCGGCTGAAAACGCACGTTATATGCAGCTTCCAAGTACATTCCTCTATTCCCTCCGCATTTAAAAAGTGTCATCTCATGTTTTAGTAACTGGTAAAGTGATGCTCGGGCGGGCAGATACATTTGTGGCCCTCTGATTCGAATATTTGGAGCATATCGATCGATGTGATAAACTTTCCAAAGGGTATACCATCTTTAGCTACCATTCGAGACACTCTTCCCTCCATCGAATCTTTTTTCTCAGATAAAAAGAAATCTGTAATTTTCATTTTCTTAGGTACCTAGCACAGAAGAACCACTAACATCTGAGCGCTTAATAATAGAACTAAACGACTCGAGCTGCTAGTGCAGTGGCGCAGCGAGGGGGGGGGGGGTGTTTAGGGGTTAAACCACCCCCCCCCCCCCCCAGACTAAGATGGTTTTTTACGGTTTAGACCAGGGCTGAAGCCTTTGAAAATGGATAAAAGTGAAAAAAAAAAGAATAGTAGGATGAAACCCATTGGAAAAGAAAGAGAATATAACAAAAATTAAAGGAAAAATAATTTACGGGCGATCTGAGGTCGGGAAGTGGAAGGGGGGTGAGTTTTTAAGGGTTGAAAACGATTTATCTCGATTTCCGGCAAAACTACAAGTCCTATGGAAAAACGTTAAATCGCAAAGTTGTAGGTAATAAAAAGAAAGAAAGAACTTTTGTATTTACACTTTTTTCACATAAACTCAAAATTTATGTGAAAAATTCAAATAACCAAGTTTTTGGTTTTTTATTTTTATCTTTTACAAAAAAAAAATTTTTTTCACGAAATTTGGTGAAGACTTACCTTTTTATGTCCCAAACATACTGTCATTTTTTAAATTTAAAATATTTATTTTTTCACCTTATTTTGACTTAATACCGAAAAAGCACCCTAATTTTCAATCGAAAATTCTCACGTCAAAATATCTGCTTTTTTAAAAAAGTCGGTGGGCTTCTTGTTCGTTGAAATCTCTACTTTTTGATGGTGTAAAAAAATATACATTACTATGGTAAATGTGATGAAATCTCCTTTAAATCCTTCCTTTAATAATTATATTTAGAACAACTATTTTCGCATATTTTTTGCGATCTTTATGTTTTATGGATTTGTAATTTTTTTGTTTATCAATGTAACATGGAATCTTACGTTTTTCGAGTAATTAAAGTTTAAATTTTAATAAATAGCTCAAAATTGTACATAATAATTTTTAAAAAAAATTCGGATTCGAGTTTTTTCGTTTCTTTGCATTTTTTGAGAACATTTACCATAGTAATGTATATTTTTTTACACCATCAGAAAGCAGAGATTTCAACGAACAAAAAGCTCACCGACTTTTTTAAAAAAGCAGATATTTTGACGTGAGAATTTTTGATTGAAAATTAGGGTGCATTTTCGATATTAAGTCAAAATAAGGTGAAAAAATAAAAATTTTAAATCAAAAAAATTACAGTGTGTTTGGGACATAAAAAGGTAAGTTTTCACCATATTTCGGGAAAAATTTTTTTTTTTGTAAAAGATAAAAATAAAAAACCAAAAACTTGGTTATTTGAATTTTTCTCATACATTTTGAGGTTATGTGAAAAAAGTGTAAATACAAAAGTTGTAAATCTTTTTATTACCTACAACTTTGCCATTTAACGTTTTTCCATAGGACTTGTAGTTTTGCCGGAAATCGAGATAAATCGTTTTCTACCCTTAAAAACTCACCCCCTTCCACTTCCCGACCTCGAATCGCCCGTAAATTATTTTTTCTTTCATTTTTGTTATATTCTCTTCCTTTTCTAATGGGTTTCATACTACTAATATTTTTTTTTGGTTTCAAAAATTATCGAGCCTGGTTTAATTTGTTTTTAAAATTTTGAAATCCTGTTCTTTTTTTTGAAAACCCCCCCCCTAATACAAAATTCTGGCTGCGCCACTGAGTGGGTGTGAAGACCTTTGGTGGAACAATCAGAGATTTTGATAATGCTAGGGCATAACTTACATTTAGCTGTAAGACCATTTTCAGACTTTAAAAAATAATTCCAAACTAAACTTGATCCTTTATTCTCTTTGTAACCTACACTGACACTCATTTTTCTGATTGCTGTTCAAATTCCATGTATTATATTCAACCACTTGACTTGATAAATGTCACGAGATACTAGTAAGCAAGAAAACTGTTCTGTTTAACGTATTCTCAATAGTCCAGTAGGACGGGGAATCCCCGACGCGTCGACCAAAAATACCGCAGTTCATTGTTTGCTATCCCGCAGATCGATGGGCTCAATCCCGCAGGTTTGCGGGATTAAAGTTTGGGTACGGGATTGGATTCCCTACTTGTGACAACCAATCTCACTCATCTTCGGTTAAAATAAAACATCATGTTTAGAAGTCATAAATAAATTTTACATTTATTAAGCACTTTTTTAACAAGCATTGTAAGGACTGTAATCTCACATATTATTAAGGTTACAATTTAAGAAGATATGAACTTATAATTGCCTTGTGGTAAATTTTATTTAAATATTCATTATTATAAATATGAATGACGAGTTATAGGAAAATGAAAATTTTTAATCTAACGAATTATATAATTATATATTTTTCACAGTCAGCGTTAAAGTTTTTCCATCCCTCTAAGGCTATACAAAAATCTATGTAACATGCTAAAACTGGTCATGTGTATTTGACAGTATAATGGTTTTCAATGCCTACAGTCTTTATCCTGACAAGTTTATACGAAAAAGTTGCTTCAAAAAAAAATCACACAGACAAGTGTCATTTTGACGAGTATTGACAAAGCCGTTGTAAAGACAAAACGCAGCGATTTTTACCAGTTAATAGGACACATGAGTAACTACGATTTTTGTTAAACTTAACTCGTTTGTGTCGTTTATGCTCGTCGCTGTGTCTTGCCAACAAAAGGCGTTTAGTCCACACACAAAAAGACACAAAATGTAAAAAAATAATACAACAAACATTTATATATATATTATAATAATATATTGAAATTCGAAGCAAGATTTTAAGTAAAACAGAGGTAAAGAACTGTGCCTACGTAAAAAATAACAAAAACAAATATTGCGGGTCTCTAGAAATTTTGGCGTCTAAATAAGGTTATAGACAACGACGATAGACAATCGTCATAACGTCAAATTCAATTTTAGTATTGAAATTACTACTGGGTGCGTATATACGGGTATGTTTCATGAAAAATGAACGCGACATGCACATAAATAACACGGCGGTGAAGTCTAAACAAACATCCGAGCAGCACAGGATGGATGACATCATCTGTTGAGTATTAATATTGTTTTGTTTTGGGTTTCGGCATTTATTATTATATTGGTTGATATTAAGATAATATGGCCGGGAGAGAGAACAGTAGAAGTCTGAGAACAGTTAGTAGATAGTTATTAATGATACTAGTTCGATGAACACTAATGAAACGTGTGCAACGTTAAACCACGATGCGTTAGCCGAGTGGTTTAATTGCACAAGTTTCATTAACAAAGTTCATATCGAACGTGTAACATTCAAAATTTATTCTACGACAGTGCAAATAGATTTTATTCGACTAAATTTCATTGATATCAGATAACGTTTTCGTAATTTTTAAAATTTTCAGGTGTCCATATTAGTCGATATCATGGTAACCGCATTTTTGTATGTTTCAATTTCGATAAAATTGAAAAATACGACGCGCGAAATAGCGCGGCGGTCTTGGCGTATTACACAGAAAGTCGGGGGAGAATGGATATACCAATCCAAAACATTTCATAGCCGACTTAAGATTTAGACATTTCATGAACAAAGAGTACAAGGACCAGCAGGTAAATGGCTGTGTATAGCTAAAGAAATAATTTTGTCGCTATTTTTGAAAAGGTGGTTTTGAGCTCTGTTCAATATGTACTAATATACAGATTATCCTATATTTTTTATTTTAACAAAACAGTTAAATTTACACATTTTTAAGTATAATAATTTAATTATTATTTCAAACTAAATCGGAGCATCCATGCCGCCATAATATCGCGTGATAGCGGCACGTTACATACTCACAGATAGGAGTAATCTGTGCTGTGACATAATGGTTTCCTTCTCGCCCCTGTATGTGGTAGGTATTTTCAATACGCCTATGATACTTGCGTAAGATGCAAGATCTGTGAATTTTTTGTTCTCTTTAGTTTGTTAGCTGTTGTCAATGGTGCAATTCATTGTGTTATATTTAACAACTTTATACTTTAAATTAAGTTTTTTACGGTAATTACACCAAAATTTCTAGAACCGCGTTTTTCAAAAACCCTCGCTTACGTAGTTTTTAACAAAAATGACCATTCAACTAATTTATATAACATGTTTTATCAATTCAAATAAAACCAACAAAACAGCGATTTTATTTAAAGAATCTAAAAATTTAAAATGCAGCAATGTAAAATAAAACTGCAACTTATTAAAAATATACAGGACATCCCAATGGTGATTTACCCATGTCCACAGAATATACACAATTCGTAAAGTAAAAGTACTAGAATATTGTGGTCTTGATCCTACTGTATCGAACAAGCAACAACCAAAAAAAAAATTCCACCGTGTTGGCCTTTAAACTCTTGAATTATTTAAGTAAGTACGTACCGAGAAAATAATTTTTTAAAACTTGTAACTATCCTTTTTCGGTACCCTTACTACTACTGGTACTGGGTACACCTTTAAGATAAACCAGACTATAAGTCTTTTAGGGTCACCTGTCAACGAATAGCAATCCTAGCAATTTTAGTTAGGTTTTCAAAAAGTGTTTAAAAAAATGTTTCGATAATAATAGTTTTGAAACTTAAAAATAGGGATATTGAATTTTTCAAATCTTTGTAGGTATCCTTTTTCGGTACCCAATTAAACTGGTATACCTTTAAGATAAACCAGACCTACGCGTCTTTACTTTGTAATAGTTAGGAGGGTCACCTGTCAACGAATAGCAGCAAAAAGCGCCACCTTCTAGCAATTTTAGTTACGAAATTGGTATAGTTTAAAAAATGATTACATCCATACTCGGGACATCCTTTATTGATTACTATAGGCTGTTATTAAAACAGCACAGAGTATATTATACAACAATTTAACATACAAGATGACTAGTATAGACCGAGTTGTTAAATAAAAAACCTGGAAGATTTTATCCTGATGGAAAAAACATAAGACTGTCATTCAACACCACAATTCTTTATAATTGAGGGAAATGTTCTGAAGTTATTGTATTATTTAGTAAGTGCTAATTTAGTTAATGCAAGAAACAATTTTCCGCGTTAGAAATGTAATATGTATTCCTGTTGGGTTTTCGTGAACAGTACGATTGTATAAAAATAAATATGCTGAGAGTAGTAATACTTAACGTTTTCCGGTAAATGAATGTCGATAATAATTAGTCTGGTCTTATACAGGGTGTCCGGGAAAATGTGGGAAATCTGCCGGATATGAAAAAAACACGTGAAAAGAATACTACAAGTTCATATAAACTTCTTTCGTATCGGCCTCCTCTTCGGAGATATGGGATCCCAAAGAGCTCCAATGGAATTAAGTTTTTGACACATAATTATTAAACCAACAGGTATATTTAAATTTTTTTTTTTCATATGATGTATACCAGGTAAGACTCTTCAAATTACTATCCCAGAAAGTGTTGCGAATTACTCACAGCTGTAGGGACGGACTAGCTGTGACACTAATGTGCCCATTTTTTTTCGCCCTGTATGATAAAAACTTTGGACAACGTTTTTTACATACCTTTAACTATTGACTACAAATTAAGTACCCTTCATTCATGTCGCTAATCCTAACCGTTTTCGGAAAAACGTCATTTTATTGCGATCATGTATTAATATTAAGCAGTTAAAAGTGAACATTTATAATTTATAGGAACAAAGATGTAGGTATCGTTTATTGAAACACGCTAAATATACGTGATGTAAATATGTTAAAAATAACGTTTTTCCGAAGACGGTTAGGATTAGCGACATGAATGAAGAGTACTTAATTTTTAGTCAATAAGTTAAAGGTACCTATGTAAAAAACGTTGTCCAAAGTTTTTATCATACAGGGAAGTAGAAAAAAAATGGGCACATTAGTGTCACAGCTAGTCCGTCCCTGCAGCTGTGAGTAATTCGCAACACTTTCTGGGATAGTAATTTGAAGGGTCTTACCTGATATAGATTATATGAAAAAAAAATTGAAATATACCTGTTGGTTTAATAATTATGTGCCAAAAACTTAATTCCATGGGAGCTCTTTGGGAACCCATATCTCCGAAGATGAGGCCGATACGAAAGAAGTTTACATGAACTTGTAGTATTCGTTTCACGTGTTTTTTCCCATCCGGGAGATTTCTCACATTTTTCCGGACACCTTGTATATATTTTAAAAATAAGGTGACATTAATTTTTACTTAAAAATAATCAAAATATAATAATCGCAATGATGCAATACGTGTGAATCTCAGTCTTACTCCTGACAAAAAGTTCAGGATTTTTTTCGGTCAGGACGAACCTTGTCCTATCATCTCAGTCGCATCTAACCAATTAACAAAGGTAAAACGAGTTGCCTTTCTTCATAAATATTCTATCATCTCAATATACAACCGCCTCCGTTATCAATGCATAACATAACACACGCATAAAAATACAAAATAAATTATTTAAAATTGTTAGGACAAGGACTACTCTAGTAAATTTTATTATTCTTACGGTTTTTCGTTTACCTGTGTTCAGCTCACATTTATATTTCTGAAAAACACAGATCAATTCAATCTTTAACTATTATTATTATTGCATACTAGGTTACCGTACTGCTGTGTCGGCTGCCACGAGCTGTTCGAATTTATCGAATCCGTATTTATCGTGTCCGCTACTGTGTTGGCATTCTTTACACTCTCATCTGGAATTCTATAAATTTCTATTTTATCATCTTTTTTACTAAAGTATCTTATAGGTAAATCTACAAAACTTGACGAACAAAATATGTATTTAAGGAACGTTTTGTAGAGAAAAAATATCTCTCCTAACTATCTTGTAACTATAAATATAAATTTTTTGAAGCAAAATCCTACTTAAAACAAGTTACTTTTTTGCTATATTATCATGGAAGTAATTACACAATCGATATTTTCTTTTGGTATCTAAGTCTTAGCTTTCATATCGGCTGTCACATTGACAGATAAACGTAACGTATTACAGAAAATTATTTAATTTTAGAAAAATCATATGTAAAAATGCACGTTTGTCAAGTTTTGCACCTATTTCTCAAAGACCTTTACAGCTACTACTGCTCTAGAAACTAATATATCACATTTAACGAACCTTAATAATGAAAACTTACTAGTGATGGGCGGTATCAGGAGAGCACATTGTTCTCAGATAAAAACTCTAAAATCGCTGTAAAGATCTCGAAGAACAGATTTTGTCACTAGTCACAATAAATAGCACACATACACCATTATTAACTATTTAAAGATACATACATATTATCTACGATCCCAACGTCTTTTCCATTCTTGGTGGTTTCTGTGGTACCATTTTCTTGCTTGGTCCCATTCAATTTATTTTCATTTACTTTGTTTTCTTCATTCAGTTTATTTTCAACTTGGTCTTTGTCATCAGACGCATTTTCATTCTTATCTTGTGAATTCTGTAATAGAAACAATATGTTTAGGCAATGTATAGCCAAATTTGTATTAAGGAACGTTCATATATATTATGTAATATCTCACCTGTTGAGAAGCTAAATTATTAGCGTTATTCTTTCCTCTCGTCCTAGACATAATCATCTCTACTCTCTTTCTTCGCTCTTCACGCTCTTTTTCTTCATTCTCCAGTTTTTTCTGGAGTTCAGCCTTTTGCCTGTCTGCTTCTTCCCGCGCCTTCTGATCAGCCTCTTCTTTTAATATTTTTTGCTTCTGTTCTTCCTCTTTTCTTAGCCTTTCTTCTTCCTCACGCTTTTCCGCCTCTCTTATGGCCTAAAAAATATTATATATTATTAATATGATAATTATAATGTTATCTAATTTTTACCTCCTGTAATCTTTCCTGCTCAGCTTGCCTTTGCATTTCTGCAAGAAGCCTTAGTTGTTCCTCTTCCTTTTGTTGCCTTTCCAGCTCAGCTATCTGTTCTGCTTCCATTCTCTGTCTTTCTAGCTCCGCTTGCCTTTCAGTTTCTTCTCTAATAAATCTTCGTCTCTCAGCCAAGGCGGCTTTAGCCTCTTCCTCTGTTGTGATTCGCGGTTTCGACATTGAGGTAGTCATTTCATTAGACGCATCGCCATTTTCTTGCTTGGCCTCTTCCTTTATGTCTTTCAATTCTTCTCTTATTACTTTAACTTCTTTTGTTTCAACAACCGAAGAAGAAACAGAAGACTGGGATTGTTCCACTATTTCACTTGCTGTGCGTGTAGTTGTAACTTCCTCAGCTGCCTTTCGTTCAGTGTTGATAAAGTTCTGAATGACATTATTTTCTTTTAAAGGCTGTTGCTGAAATTCTTTGGGTTCTGCAGGCTTGGGAACTTGTTCTTCCTGAACCTGTGGGACTGGTGCTTTCCTAGAACAAAAGTAAAATTTACGGTATCTAGTAGAAAATGAAGAAAATCTAAATAAACTCACTTTATCTCTGCAACATGGGGCGGAGGAGTAGGTTCTTTACTCTGAGCAGGTTCAGAGGCCTTAGTTTCATTTTCTGTCGTTTTCTGAACGCTTTCTTCCCGTTTTTTAACATCTTTAGTATCTTTTTTATCTTCACTAACAATTCTGGGCGCTGTTTCTTCAGCAGGTGATTTAATAGGCTTGGGTTTCAGCGGAACTTTTTCAATTTTTTCAGAAGTATTGGTTTTGGATAGGGACTTTCTGGTTTTGGGCAGAGGTGGCTTATTCTCGCCCTTATCAATAATTAATCTATCGTGGGTAACCCCGGTAACAGCGATGCTAGCGGGGCGAGGCCTGCGTGGTGTGTTAGAAATGCGGTGTTTCACATGGAGCGAACTGGTCACACTATTTGTGCTTTGTTGGCTCAACGAACTACTTGGCCGGGATGAAGCTATGGAAATGATAATTTTATTTAAAATAAATTTGTTAAGGCAATAACGATCATATAAGCCACTTTGCGTGGATGCAGATTGTGGAATTTGCCACTAAATCTTTTTTTAATACGGAAATTTTATCAAAAACACCTAGAATAAAATTGGTGCGTACTAGATGATAAGTTATATGAAGAACCAAAAAAATGTTACCTTTGTCTAAAAATGGTAAAAATATTTAATGTGTAAAGATTTTGTGGTAAATCCGTGAATTCTGCACGAAGATCTAGATAGGTGGCCGAAAGTGTTTTTTAATGGTAGACTAAAAATGCCAATCAAAAAAGTTCAAAAAATTGAATACCAAAACCAACATGAACGCATATATAATTTTATATGTACATATTTAGAGATGAATGCAGCTTACTTTAGGACTATCTAGACCTTATGAAGTGTTAAATTGTTAAAAGTTAAACATATATAAGTACTATCCCATTATTTTTTAAGTACTCTAGCACTGTACCTACTAATTACCGTATATGTATCTATGTGAGTTTGTATTTACCCTAACAATAACTACAGAGGGCAAACACCAGACAACAAAATAAACACACCAAGGTAAAAATACATATTTGCAAATAAAAATTTGTAGCTCTAAATGAAAAAGCCATTGTTCCTATTGTGAAAAACGATGTGCAAAGTGCAGTGTACTTAAAAAGCTACAAATGAGTGTGTAAGTTCCTTTTTACAATAAGTGCCACCACCTATACGGGTCGCAAGTCGTTAGAGGATGCCTTGAAAGCTCCCTTGGCCTATCCGTTTGTATAGACAAGACATCCTCATACGACTCTGCATACCACTTGAATAGAATTTAAATTATGGTACATAGTACATACAAAGAAAATTATTAATAAAATAAGCTTATTAAGTATATGGTTTCAAGGCTGAGTAGCTTTGTTAGGTGACGAGGAATTGAAGTGATGAGGATTAGATCTAAAATGATCATAAAGTAAATTCAACTGTTACATGAAATTGTATAAGTACAAAACTAGTAACCTTAGAACGACGTTATTAGCAGCCTTTACAACTAGATGAGTATCAAAGAACACAGGATCTAAATTACTGAAAATGAAGTCGAAAGACCTTGAAGAAAAAGGTATTATTTCTTTAAAGAATTGGCTTGCTTACATACGTTATGGCAATAAAAAAAAATAGAATTGACTCATTTTAAGTTACTTGCTTGAGCTCAGATAGTCCAGTAGCTCAATGGCATCCACCAATGGCTTTAATACATTCCGAGATTGAGTACAATAGTATTTTTTTGATTTATTACCTCAGGCTACCTGTAGATTACTTTATCCTAGCTAGTTTAGGACATAAGCTAGCTAGCTCATTAAGTAAACGACAGATTGCTTTACCAGCTAATTGCCATCATATTAAGAGTGGTATAGCAATTCACATACAGTTTTTCTCCAAGATATTTGGATACTATTAGACCTAAACCAACTGATATCTGGCCCAAAAAGTTATTACAAGATAAGACGACACCAGAACCCACCGCCGGGACTTAGAAAGACAAAACGAAGCAAGGTACTCGTACCCTCGCTGGTACTGCTGGACTGTTGAGCCATGAGCAATTTTTGTTGCCTCAACTGAGTGGCACGATTCGCTCTGGGAGGAGCCACCGGAGGTTGTGGAGCGTCTGGACTCAGCTGGTGCATACTGCGACTGTCCGCTTTACTAAGCGGTTTACGTGGAGACAGTTTTGTACCAACATGAGCAAGATGACTCATGCTGCGAGTCACTGAACTCTTTGGCGCCATATTGGATTCGTTTAGCGCTGGCAACTGAGGTTTCCTGGGCTTTGCAAGCTGGTCTAAGCGAGACATTGAATATGCCCTACCTGTGGGTGGCAATTTTTGTATATTTGGGTGCCATTAAATACTATAACAGTTTAAATTATGTATGTATACTCGTCGATTGTTAGTGCTCAAATAAATAACCTTTATTAAAAAAATAATGTCGTTTTCTAGGTTTGAAGATCTATGGGAGGTTGGTTTTTGACATTTAAACACGATTTGAAGAGATCCTAAGGAAGGTCCCGTTATGCATTTACATAAAGAATCGCCGAAAACAACCTTCGACCATCAAACACTGAAACCAACATTGTACAATAATTGTTGACAAATTTTAAAGGTTAAATACTTAAGTATTCAAAAGACACTGTCAAAAGCTTTAGAAAGATCACAGTACCTGGAGAGTGGTTGAGAGACTTGCGCGACGTGGACGAATGGAAAGAGGAATCCCTTGAAGGAATTGTCGGCACCAAGTCGGTTCGGCGACGTCCCAGGTACCCGCTTGCGCACCCCGCTGGCGTCGTCGGACTCGTCAAACCTAAAAAGCACTACGTGCTAGCACAATCTTCCTTGCTTCCTTATAAATCTATATCTATGGGGATATTTGCCCAGTTTGCATCTCTAAGCCGTAGAACATTTTTAATCCGTATAAGTTGCAAGGGTGCGTCCACATTGGCATTTTTGGACAACAGAGGAAATGGACGTGTACAGCCTATACGCCTGGTTAAAGGACGACTTTGCGACAATAATATCAGTAATTAATTTCGTTACTGTTAACAATCTAACTCTGACTGTTGCCTGTTGCATTTATTTAAATTTGTTGAATATTTACAGTTTTTCAAATAATAATGAGAATATGTATATTGCTTGTGACAGTTGATGTAAATGTTTTATGGCTTTGAGGTGCAATGAACGAACGATACAAATTTGAACTTTGTTTAAAGAATAACAAATCTTATATGCAACTCGTGATACTCGTCGTATTCTTTAATCCCACTTTAAATGAATTTTTGGTAATTGGTACCACGATAAGAACGAACTTAAACTGGATTAAAGTTATTACATACCGCTGTTAATATGCTATCTCAGTGAAGAGACAACGATTAAACAAGCGGTCACCATATTCTAATCATATATTATTTTAATCCGTCATTATTTATGAATACAATTGATATGCAAAGCGCTGCTATTATTCTTCCCAATAATGTGGGCCTCTTTCGTTGGTATCTTTATATTTATTCCACTATTGCTTTACAAAGTAGCGACTGTTTTTTTTTTGGAAATCTTGTTTAACAATGTTTAGAATGAAAAGTTCAGTAACAATGATGATACCTCACAAAATTTGTTTTTTTTATTTCACTTGCAGAAAAATATGCCTAATAACAATTTACAGTGACAGACAAAAAGTAGGAAACCAATTTATTAGTAAATAATCGAAAAAACTTTTTCGGGGAATCGGTTCTGCATGTCCGATAACCGAAAAATCGATTTTGACATAATATGTCAAGTGACTACTGGTATAGCGCCCGCTGCCAAATTGCCAATTGTAAGGCCCATATTCCACGGGTCAAGTTCTTGGTCAAGGAATTGTAAAAGTTGACCTCCAATTTATTTCCACGTGTAAAAAGCTCAAATTTGCTCAAAGCCACATTTTATTGTGCAAAAATATTGGGACTTGTTCTAATTTTTTGGCCAACTTCTGGTGTTTCAGTGTGATAAAGTTTTTAGAAATTTTTTTCGATGGCTACTTTGCTAACAGATACATTATTTTTATCATGTGTTGCGAACTTATTGCAGGTCACTGTAAGCTGTAAGTATATAAAAATAGAGAAAGACAGAATCTTTATATTTTAGTACCTAAATAAGAATTGTAGATATACAACAATAGGTATAAAATATTCTATTAGACCTTAGCAAATGATTGTATGTCCTAGGTAGCACTTAAATTTATAACATCGTTTAACTGACTGTAGGTACGAGTGTACGTTCCATACTACTGCTTATTGCAGAAATAAACAGCAAATAATATTTACATATGACGCAAAGGAGTGGCCAATAAAATAAAGCTAAAAGCGGTAAAGATATAACTTAAAGAAAATATAACTAATGGACCTTAGAAGGCCGATGAATACGCAATAAACCTTATTTTCTTATTCAATTTTGTTTAATGCTTTTTAAGATGGAGAAAGTACTTCTGGTTTCAAATAAATTTTATTATATCTACCATTGGATCTGACGAAATGAAAAACTCTTCTGATTAAGTAATGTATCTTACTTTAAATTTTCTTATGTATGTACAGGGTGAAGACCATAAAGAGCCTAAAGGCGAATGTAGTGCACTGAAAGATTTCATGATATTTAATAGCTGTGGCCCTAAAAAGTATAACTACTCTGCAATGCTTTTTTTGGGCACGACTGTACTTGTTTCCCACATTTCTAAAGGTTAAAAATATTAATCCTTTATTATCTAATAATGTAAATAAACTTTATGGCTGTAAAAATTCATTCGCCAAGTTCAAAAACCGAATTAAACCTTTTGAGATAAGAAAATCTTCTACACACAAGAATTTTATTGTACCTATGTAAACACAGTTTTCAGCTTGGTTGACTTGAATTCAGAAGATATTTGAAACGCTTCAGCATTGTCATTAGTTGATGTAAATACATTTGTGGAACTTTTAGCTACTAGAAACCCAAAATAAACAACTGCCTTTTGTGCAGAGTGGATATGTGATAAAAACTCAGACAAAAAGTAAAAGGAAACAAAGCTATCCATTCCGAAAACGGCATTTATTTTAAACATTTAAAAGAAGTTAAACCGTCATCTTGAGACAGCAATGGAATGTAAATAGCTTTATCTGTATTTGCTTGTTTGTCTGTGAAAAAAAATAAACCCATGCAAGAATAAAACGTGTATACACGCAAAGTACTTAAAAAATTTCCACTGTGTTTAATAGTGTGTGGTATGGACAAAAATAAAAAATAAACACACAGCAAACAAAATTATCACCTATTTGAAAAAAAATTAAACCGTTTCATGCTACATCAAATCGTAAACAACCAAAATTATTCCTGCTAAATATTTCCTTTTTAATTATACAGGGCGTGCCGAAATTAGCATATGTTGCATCAAGCACAGTTTGTAATTAAAAATTATTTTATTTTCAGAATTTTTGATTTAAAAAAAAGCCCATGACTATACAGTGTCACCAGTAAAGTCCGCATCATATGGGATTTTTTTTTATTAATAGCTTTATTCAAAATTTGACTTTGGCATCAAGTTCTGCTTCGATCGAGATGAAAATTAAGCGAAAAAATAGTTGTCACGTGATTCGCATTATCTGTAAAATTTTAATTTTTTCCAAAAAATAATTCTGAAAATATCGAAAAAAGTTATTAGAAAAAGTTTTTTTTTAATGCAGTTTCTAGCCCACATGCAAAATTTCAGCTGCATAAGATAATTTTGATTTTTTACCTATATTTTGTAAATTGCACCACTTTTGCAAAATAAGTCTCTGCGCAACCTACATAAAATTTCTTGGTTTTGACAATGCTTTATTTCAGATACATTTTCTTTAATATTAAATGTGTGTTTTTCTACAAAATCAAAATTGGGCTATTAAAATTTGGTCGCACGTGATGAAGAGTTTATTTGTTTTTGACCCTGTATAAGGTAACTTTATAAAATAAGTATTTTTGAAAACGTAGTTTGTGTCTGAAAGTAAAAAAATAAAAAAAAAGTAAACGGGTTTTAAATTAAATCGTTGAAAATAGATAAACTTTACGTTAAGTTAAACTAAAATTTATTTTCCACTTAATGAACACTTTACTGATGACACTGTGTTCTTTTTTGTCTTAATATTAAGGTTTGAGGCACAAACTAAGTTTTCAAAAATGAAGTTACCTTATACAGGGTCAAAAACAAATAAACTTTGCATCACATGCGACCAAATTTTAATAGCCCAATTTTGATTTTGTAGAAAAACACACATTTAAAGAACATGTATCTAAAATAAAGCATTGTCAAAACTGAGAAGTTTTATGTAAGTTGCGTTGAGTCTTATTTTGCAAAAGTGTTGCAATTTACAAAATATAGGTAAAAAATCAAAATTATCTTATGCAGCTGAAATTTTGCATGTGGGCTAGAAACTGCATTTAAAAAAACCTTTTCTAATAACTACTTTCGATATTTTCAGAAACAACCCCACTTTTGAATTACTTTTTGGAAAAAATTAAAATTTGACAGATAATGCGAACCACGTGACTACTATTTTTTGCTTAATTTTCATCTCGATCGAAGCAGAACTTGATGTCAAAGTCAAATTTTGAATAAAGCTATTAATAAAAAAAAATCCCATATGATGCGGACTTTACTGATTACACTGTATTTTAAGGGTCTGTAGAGGTTCATTTACATTTGGTATTACTTCCAGTCACAAAACAAGCTTCTAAATTGCTAATTAGAGACACCCCATATATCCCCACCAATCCATTAACTTTTTATGATTTTCCTTTTTTTAATACAAGACTAATTAATTGCTAGATAAAAAGTACGTACTTTCGCCGGCTCTTTCAAGACCTCCAGCTGACGTCGCTCTTTTTTTGCTACCAGCATCCAAGTCCCTCTCACTCTGTCTCCTTGTCAAAGAAGTCCCCGTGGACGCCGAGGTAATATTTTGAGTGGAGGTAGCTCTTCTCTGTCCCCAATACGAGGCAGACATATCCGTAGGGTCCAGCATACGGGGCGTAGAGGAGCCAAATGCAAACACTATATTACTTCGCTCGTGGCGTTTTTTCGTTTCTATTCTAGCATGCCTTTCATTGTTTCTTTGAAGAATCGACTCTAGCCTATCTCTTTCCGCATCATTTATAGCTTTCTTTCTCTCTTCAACTTGCAGTCTTCTCTGGTCGTCTTTTACCCTCATATCGTCGAGCCTTCTTCTTCTTTCGTGTTCTTTTTGCTCCTTGAATCTTTGTGCCGCTAGAGCTTGTGCTTTGATTTCTTCCAGTTTTTTCTGTCTTTCATCATTTTGACGTTCTTTTAGATTGCGCAGTCTCACTTCTTTATCAACTAAAACAAAATTAAATAAATAAAATCTTTTGCTAACAAATATACATTTTTGCAGCAAAAGTTAAAAAATATAATTATTTGCGTCTCAGGGGACCACATTACAATAATTGTATGTAATACATCAAGTGTAATTTATTAATAAGGATTAGTGATGTTAGTAAAAGTGCAGCGATTTTTTAAATCTACCTCAAAAGCAAACAATTAACTTCAGAATTAAAAAAAGAAATACCTACAAATATATGAGGAAAATACAGACAAGGAAAAAAACATATCAGCCGGCTGAATCTACACTAACATTTTCCGGTAGGTGTGTTGACACTGCACGTAAAGAAAAAACAAAAAGAACTAAGTTTGTTGAACTGCACCAGCATCAAAATTTAATGTGATTCCTATTTTTAACGAAAATAAACACAAACCTGAGACAGTTTCTTTTAATTACTGGCGGTCTTTTCTTCAGTCTGTTTTTGGCATTTTCGGGGAATTTTAGATTGGGAAAAAAGAATGGCCTCGTTTAGCCGGTAGAGGATATTCGATTCTTTTTAGTATTGAAAATACAACTAGGTGCGTATATACGGGTATATTTCATGAAAAATGAACGCGACATGCGACATGCACATAAAAATAACACGGCGGTGAAGTCTAAACAAACATTCGAGCAGCACAGGATCGATGACATCGTCTGCTGAGTATTAATATTGTTTTGTTTTGGGTTTCGGCATTTATTATTATATTTGTTGATATTAAGATAATATGGCCGGGAAAGAGAACAGTAGAAGTCTGAGAACAGTTAGTAGTTAACCTTTCTAAGTATAATAATTTAATTATTATTTCAAACTAAATCGGAGCATCCATGCCGTCATAATAACGCGTGATAGCGGCACGTTACATACTCACAGATAGAAGTAATCTGTGCTGTGACATAATGGTTTCCTTCTCGCCACTGTATGTGGTAGGTATTTTCAATACGCCTATGATACTTGCGTAAGATGCAAGATCTGTGAATTTTTCTCATACATTTTCCAATTTTTGTTTGAAGGTGGTAGACAATGAAATAATATCAAAAAATTCACAGATCTTACATCTTACGCAAGTATCATAGGCGTATTGAAAATACCTACCACATACAGTGGCGAGAAGGAAACCATTATGTCACAGCACAGATTACTTCTATCTGTGAGTATGTAACGTGCCGCTATCACGCGTTATTATGACGGCATGGATGCTCCGATTTAGTTTGAAATAATAATTAAATTATTATACTTAGAAATTTGTAAATTTGACTGTTTTGTTAAATTAAAAAATATAAGATAATCTCTATATTAGTACATATTTAAGAGAGCTCGAAACCACCTTTTCGAAAATAGCGACAAAATTATTTCTTTAGCTATACACAGCCATTTACCTGCTGGTCCTTGTACTCTTTGTTCATGAAATGTCTAAATCTTAAGTCGGCTATGAAATGTTTTGGATTGGTATATCCATTCTCCCCAGACTTTCTGTGTAATACGCCAAGACCGCCGCGCTATATCGCTTTGTTTCAGCGACATTCAATGTTTATTTTTTTCCAATTTTATCGAAATTGAAACAATCAAAAATGCGGTTACCATGATATCGACTAATATGGACACCTGAAAATTTTAAAAATTACGAAAACGTTATCTGATATCAATGAAATTTAGACGAATAAAATCTATTTGCACTGTCACAGATTAAATTTTGAATGATACACGTTTGATATGAACTTTGTTAATGAAACTTGTGCAATTAAACCACTCGGCTGACGCCTCGTGGTTTAACGTTGCACACGTTTCGTTATAGTGTTCATCGAACTAGTATCATTAACTACTAACTGTTCTCAGACTTCTACTGTTCTCTATCCCGGCCATATTATCTTAATATCAACAAATATAATAATAAATGCCGAAACCCAAAACAAAACAATATTAATACTCAGCAGATGATGTCATCGATCCTGTGCTGCTCGGATGTTTGTTTAGACTTCACCGCCGTGTTATTTATGTGCATGTCGCGTTAATTTTTCATGAAATATACCCGTATATACGCACCCAGTAGTATTTTCAATACTAAAATTATTACCTTGGCGAACTTCCATTGTCTTTATTTTGTTACTTAACACAACGTTTCGGTTAGTTATAGTATCTCTTCCGGACGGATTTTCCATCTGACAAAAACTAATAAATGTACCAAATTGGATATAATTATCTCGGAATATGGGTGAGAAAAACAAAAAAAAATTAAAACTTTGACACCCTGTATGTCAAAAATGAATGCCTGTTTGACCGCACGTTCAGAAGTATTTTTTTTCCTAATCGCTCCCTTAAATATTTACGTGACATAGTAGCTATAAATAAGCGAAAGTGTTATCATAAAAGTCGCATATAAACATTTCGTGTCATCAAAGTTATGATTATGTACCACTGGTGCTTTTGTTGGGCGAATATACAGTATGTCCACGGAGAGAGTTTGGACGAGGAAATACTTTTTTTATTAGTAGCTATAAAAGAAAGAGTCATTCTTTATAAAAACGTCTGCTTGTGCTGAAAATGCAATTTCAACTATTAGATTTGCGACTACTAGGTATACAGGGTTTGTCAAAAACAACAGTTTTTGTTTTTTGATTTTTTTTTTAATTCCTTTTGATGATTGGCTAAATCATTACTCTGGGAACAAATGGATTGGACGGTACCCATGGTCCAAATCATCTGGCACGTAGGAGTCCTGATCTCACGATTATCGACTTTCAGTTATGGGGATATCTGAAGCCACGCGTGTATAAAACCAATTTCAATAATAACTTAGATCTCTTGAAAGAAAAAATAAGAGTACTTAGTTATTGCAAATATCCCAATACAGCAAGTTAGGAACTGATGGTATCGGTAATTCAGATGTTGAGTTGAACTATGCGCTAACTCGGTGGTACCAACGTTTGAATAAAAGTTTTATAATTTATGATTGAATGAATTGAAGAAATATGACATGCAATAATAAAAATACTTCAAAAGTAGGCAAATAAAAAATGGTGGTTTTCTTACAACAAAATCGTTACTCGGCCAGATATATACAGTGACCGGCAGAAAGTGCGCAGCGTAGGGGAAAGTGTTTTATCTTTAAGTTCAGAAAATTAATTTTATTTTAGATAGGTTCTGCATGTTCTCAAACCAAAATAACACCCATTAAATCCGGTAAAAGTCTTATGGTATACGAGGTAGGATCAAAAATTCGAAATTCCGCTAAGAGTAAAGTACCTCCACCTTTTATTTTAGAATATTTTTTTACTAAGAATTTTTGTTTTAATTTCAAAGTTATACCCAAATTTCGCCTATTTTGGACAAAAAATGGATTTAATCGTGTTTTGTGAATAACCCCGTATAAAAAATAAATGGCAACCGAACAGTACGAAAATAAGATTTTCTGCAGACTTTGTTAGAGATTACCGTCGATCATAAGTCCGATTAGTTTGTTTTCATAATATTATGGCTTTTTAAAATAAAAACATAAAAATATTAAATATTTTTGCTGCACACCGCATTTTATTTTCTGAGGGAACAAGTTAATTTTATCTAACTGATATTTTTTGATTTACATTGACTTAAAGCATCTCCTAAATAGTTTTTTATACATTGAAGTATGCATAGAAAGTTTCCTTTTGATATACAAAGAAAAAAATATATTTTGAACGGATTTTATTCGTCACGCAAAATAAGGATCAATAATATATTTTGTACACATTTTAAATAATTTTAAAATTATGTTTCTTTTTTATGCCCCAAATTAATTTTGTTCTCATAATCTATACTATTTAAGATCAAAGCAGCCAAATATAAATATAAATAAAAAAATCAAAAGGAAACTTTCTATGCATACTTTAATGTATAAAAAACTATTTAGGAGATGCTTTAAGTCAATGTAAATAAAAAACTATCAGTTAGATGAAATTAACTTGTTCCCTCAGAAAATAAAATACAGTGTGCAGCAAAAATATTTAATATTTTTATGTTTTTATTTTAAAAAGCCATAATATTATGAAAACAATCTAATCGGACTTATGATCGACGGTTATCTCTAACAAAGTCTGCAGAAAATCTTATTTTCGTACTGTTCGGTTGCCTTTTTACACCGGGTTATTCAGAAAACACGATTAAATCCATTTTTTTGTCCAAAATAGGCGAAATTTGGAATTTGGGTATAACTTTAAAATTAAAACAATAATACTTAGTAAAAAAATATTCTAAAATGAAAGATGGATGTACTTTACTCTTAGCGGAATTTCAAATTTTTGATCCTACCTCGTATACCATAAGACTTTTACCGGATTTAATGGGTGTTATTTTGGTTTGAGAACATGCAGAACCTATCTAAAATAAAATTAATTTTCTGAACTTAAAGATAAAAAACTTTCTCATATGCTGCGCACTTTCTGCCTGTCACTGTATAAAATCATATTTAATGTAAGAAAGCAACAATAATTGTTTGTTTTTAGGTAAATTTATTTTAATCGAAATCCAAAAATGAAAACCTTGTTCTTGACGAACCCTGTATAGTAATCGCAAATGTGATGTTTGAAATTATAGTTTCAGCACAAGCAAAATTCATTTAATAAATCAAGGAATTGAAAAAAAAATCCTAAAAAGTAAAAATGTTGTTTATGACGAACCCTGAAATAGTAATCGCAAATAAGATTTTCGAAATTGTAGTTTCAGCACAAGCAGACTTTTTTTTATAAAGAATGACTTTTCCTTCTATACCTACTAATAAAAAAGTTTTTCCTCTTCCAAACTCTATCCGTGGACACAATGTATATTAATTTGGAATTTTTTTTAAACCCTACATACATTTTTGTTGGATGAGCCATCTTGCTTAAAAATTTTTTTTGTATGACTAATAAAAGAAGCTGACAATATGCATATTCATTGCGTCACAGTTCCACAAGGGCGGTAGGTATTTATGTTTTTAGTACGATTTTATAATTTTTCTTTACTTCACAATACAAAAATCAGTTCAACTTGGCATCACCACACCCTTAATGTTTTCAGGAAATAATCCGAAACCCTTTTCGGTAAAACAGGAGTGTTTTAAAATCGATAAAATAAGAAATAAAAGCAATAACTTTCGTAACAGTTATCCGTGTTTAAACAAAATAAAGACAGGAGATAAACTATCAATATATGGAATTTACTATAACAATGGGGGTACACGTAAATGACAAAAATTACTTATAGACCAGGTGCGTATCAAGCTTGTTTTAACAGGCTACCCTTGTTTAATTGAATAAAAACGACATAAATACGTTAAACATTGTTTTACTGAGTAAAATTAATTACCAACATACCTACCTGCCTTAAAATAGAAGTGTAAACTTCGTATTCTTTCAAATTAACAATTACATACGTTTAAATTTTAACAAGGTAACGCTGTGTAATAGCACAACAAAGTGTTTCCTAGTGACTCATAACAGAATAAAAAGAAAATCCTTATATAGATATTACATGGATATGTCTAGTATGTGCCTGTATAACTGTCGGTTATATTACTGCAAGTATGCACTTTACACTGTAAAAATTTAGAGGAAGCCTTTAGAGAACCGGACACTCTTACAGCAAATAATATGGTGCTTTGTTTTCTCAGTTATTTAATAATAGACCAGGGTCGATAATTTTTGAAACCAAAAAAAATAATAGTAGGATGAAACCCATTGGAAAAGGAAGATAATATAACAAAAATGAAAGGAAAAATAATTTACGGACGATCTGAGGTCGGGAAGTGGAAGGGGGTGATTTTTTAAGGGTAGAAAACGATTTATCTCGATTTCCGGCAAAACTACAAGTCCTATGGAAAAACGTTAAATGGCAAAGTTGTAGGTAATAAAAAGATTTAATATTTACACTTTTTTCACATAACCTTAAAATTTATGTGAAAAATTCAAATAACAAGTTTTTGGTTTTTCATTTTTATCTTTTACAAAAAAAAACTTTTTTTTTCATGAAATTTGGTGAAACTTACCTTTTTATGTCCCAAACACACTGTATTTTTTTTTTTTATTTAAAATATTTATTTTTTCACCTTATTTTGACTTAATATCGAAAAAACACCCTAATTTTCAATCGAAAATTCTCACGTCAAAATATCTGCTTTTTTGAAAAAGTCCATGGGCTTTTTGTTCGTTGAAATCTCTACTTTCTGATGGTGTAAAAAAGTATACATTACTGTGGTAAATGTTCTCAAAAAATGCAAAGAAACGAAAAAGAATTTTTTTATTTATAATCATTTTTTTTTTGTTTTATGATCGAGCACAAGCACTATAGGAAAAATCCTTTATGGCGCTCTGGGAGCGGTGCGTGTGCGAAGAAAGCGATTCACGTTTTTCTTGAATCGTTGGAGGTTATATTCGGTTGGAAACACGGTCTCAGAAAGGCCGTTCCACAAAGATGACGTCCTCCAAATGAAAGAGTTCTGAAACAATGATGTTCGGGGTGTACTAAGTTGAACCACATAGGGATGGGTGGCAGTGGTTCGTCGTTCGTCGTTATGTACCATAACACATAAAGATCGCAAAAACATGCGAAAATAGTTGTTCTAAATATAATTAAAGGTACCATAGTAATGTACCTATATTTTTTTTACACCATCAGAAAGTTGAGATTTCAACGAATAAAAAGCCCACCGACTTTTTTTTAAGAAGCAAATATTTTGACGTGAGCATTTTCGATTGAAAATTAGGGTGTTTTTTCGATATTAAGTCAAAATAAGGTGAAAAAATAAATATTTTAAATCAAAAAAATTACAATATGTTTAGGACATAAAAAGGTAAGTTTTCACCAAATTTCGTGAAAAAATTTTTTTTTGTAAAAGATAAAAATAAAAAACCAAAAACTTGTTATTTGAATTTTTCACATAAATTTTGAGGTTATGTGAAAAAAGGGTGAATACAAAAGTTGTAGATCTTTTTATTACCTACAACTTTGCCATTTAACGTTTTTCCATAGGACTTGTAGTTTTGCCGGAAATCGAGATAAATCGTTTTCTACCCTTAAAAACTCACCCCTTTCCACTTCCCGACCTCGGATCGCCCGTAAATTATTTTTCCTTTCATTTTTGTTATATTCTCTTCCTTTTCCAATGGGTTTTATCCTACTATTATTTTTTTTCACTTTTTACCATTTTCAAAGGCTTCATTCAGCCCTAGTCTATAATACCCTGGAGGAACCATTTAATGGACATTTTTTTACCGCTTATGATTTTAGACGACTGGGGGGATGCCGACACCTAAATCTGTAAAGGGTCCGATATAATATCTGTCTAAAGTCACTTCTCTTTTTGGCGTTTTATAAGTGGGATGTATAAGTTTATTTATTTGGTTTATGATAAATACCTAATACTAATGTCATCTGATGCGTAATAAACAAGCCTTGATTTTTTTGACAAGCTATGGGGACAGGAGAACGATTTTTATGTGACGCAGATGATACGGATACTAAAGGTAGTTGTCCGATGTTAGTAATGTATCCCCTACATATTTTTACGTAACCTTTCTTTTGCATTCCTCGCATAGCGTGCAAAGGCCGTTGGAAGGTAGATATTTAATTTGATTTACAAATAAAAATACTCTTAATTTACCTATGTTGCTTAGGTGTCTATATTAATTTTCTTTCAAACGCTGTGTGATGGAATGGATTATCTATTAATTATTTTACGCCCCGCCACGTAGATTTTAGATTATGGATGGTTCTCGATTATTTATTTTAAAATTAAGACTTGCGTACAGGGTCGGCTTTAGGCTTCGTGGGGCCGGATGCTAACTGTACTTGTGGGGCTCTCATTTTTCTCTGTTTTTTTTTTAGAAGACTATGGGCCTACGTTACGCTATTTTGAATAAAACAGATAGATATATTTACTTTTAATTTAAATCACAGAGGCCTCAAAAACAATTTTTTAAAATTAAAGTTTCGACAATAATTTTTGATTAAAAAGCTATCAAAAGATTATAGAATTTATTACTGTATTTGTTGTTTAAATCCATACAAAAATACTCGTTTTCTTTTTTAAAATGTTAAGGCCTGAAAGGAGCCCACAACCTGCGGACTTGTTCGCTGCTTTGCTTCACAAGCAGTGGCGGTTGCTCTATAAGGCCGCGTGGCCGCGCGCCCCTCCTAGGAATTTTAACATAACACACAAATTAAATGTTTATTTAAATATTTATTATTACTATTCATTTTAATACTAATATTATTATTATTATTCATTTATGGTAGTTAAAATTTCTAAATTTTAAAAAACCATAGCAACTCACCAATTCTGAACTCATCTCTAATTGTCCGTTTTCGTTGACCAGCGATAAGCAAGCCTCCTCGTGTGAATTTTAGGTAATTGAATTCCGTTGTTGAAACGCTGCGACGGACGGTGAATCTCGCCTGGCGTATATAAATTTCGCGGAACGAACCCGAACGTCACCTGGTTATATCCGATTTATTTAGGGACTCTACCGCCGCGGTATTTTAGCGCCTGCATTGCTTTAGTTAGTTACATTTCGGACTTTGTTGTGGCGTAAGCGCGCGTCGAGTTCGAACTAATAAAAATGAATTTCGTCAATAATATAATTCAAATAAATTTTTGTAGCCTGCCATTACCGGATAAACTTAAAATTAAAGAACTGGGGAGGCCGTTGCCACATATAAAGTTATCACAAACTTGTGAACGACGGGCCGAAAACCGATCTTTTACGCGTCGGTTTTCAAAAGACATTTATAAATGTATGTATTAATTTACCTAAAATTTTTTTTATAAATATATACTTTTTCGAGCAATTTGCTTATATGTCATTTGGTATTGGATTTCTATTGCGCCCCTCCAAAAACAAACCCCACGACACGCCACTGTTCACAAGCAATCTGTTCGAAAAAAAACAACGCACAATGTATGCTTTATAGTATAGGTAGCAGCCCACAAACTGCACTAACCGCTAATCGGCACCCGAGGGTGCCTCTAATATTGGTACCTAGCTAAAAACTAACCGACTTTTTTAAATTTTTTTATTGTCTTTCTTTCCATTACACTCATGCGGACTATGATTAGAAAACTTATTGCTAAAAATGGTCAAAATAAAACCGAAAATTTGCTACAAGGTGCTCATGTAGTGTAATAACTTGTCTTAACTGCGTGTCTTGTTTAATGATAAGAGAGGCAGTAGCGCACCGAGAATCTTCCTCCGGGAGGGGTTCACTCAATGCGCCGATACATTTACAAAATCAAAACCTTTTGTACAGAAGTTACATTTAAGAAAAGCAATTTTCTAGATTTTTAGGACCAAGGGGGGAAATTGCCTCCCTTTGCCCCATGTGGCTACGCTACTGCCATAACACCTTGTATGCGTCTAGGTCTAGGTGATACACAGGTCTGGCAGACGATCTTTTGGGTGGGCATTCGCGTATGGTTTCGTACAAGTATAACAAAACATGAAACCTATAAAAATTAATAAACTCCACGCCCCAATAAAAGAGAACAAAGAAATTATGGATTTTTACTGGACAACCCTAGACGTAAAAATCGTTAATTCCACACACAGACAAAATATAGAGAAATACAGAGCGGAGCGAAACAAACGTTGAAGCGGCTCACAGTCTAACGAACGGCAAGGGCATCAGAAAAAATTGATGACCAAGACTGTCAAATCTTATTATTGTAAAGGTTACACTTTATTTTTTTATGGCCTTCAAGTTATGTAACGATTTAAATATCTTTAAACACGACTTAATTATTATTATTGTAATTTAAATATAATTAAATTGTTTACAAACACAGGATTAATTTTAAATATTTGTTGTACCTACATTCCTTTGAGAAAATCAGGGTAACCTCACGTGAGTCTGCGCATTATTTACCCTTTCATATATGCAGTAAGGGCCATATAAACATATTAAATTAAGGACGAGTTGGTTTTAGCAAAAAGCTACAATTAAATATTTTTTAATACATTTTTATAGATTTATTTTTAAATTTTAAAACGTAACCTTCTTTTAACAAAAACAGACAGAAAAGTAAAACATTTTGTAAATTGTATCAAATATTACGTATCATTTTGTTTTTTAATTAAATGTAATTTTAAAGTTTTTTCAAACAGTTTTAATGATTTTTGAGATTTAATAGAATTTTCCAAATTATTATATTCTATCAAACCTTTATAAAAAATAGATTTATAAGCTAATGTTTTAGACACTCTATCCACTTAAAAATTTTGATTAGTTCTTGTTTTATAATTATGATGGTCAAAATTAAAAGAACAAAATTATTTTTAATTTTATGTATAAAGATACATACTAAATAAAAAATTAAATTCCTGACATTCAACCAATCTAAATTTTTCAAAATAAAATTGATTTTTGTATAATTGTCACACTTTAAAATAATCCGCATTGCCTTATTTTGTAAAATTTGTAATTTATCAAATATTTCCTCACTAGCACAATATAAAATGGAAGAACAATAAAGAAAATGTGGTAATATAATAGTATTAAATACAGTTTTTTTTAGAAAACAAACTTAAATTTGAACTGATTCTTTTAAAATAACCTGCTTTTCTGGCAATCTTCAATATAATACTTTCAAAATAATTGAAAAATTTTAATTTTGAATCAATGATTTTCCCTAAATATTTAAAACTGTTTACTAATTCCAATTTTTCACCATTAATTACAACATTTATATTTTGACAACTTAAATTATTACCCATAACCATACATTTATTTTTTGAAATATTTAATTTTAATTTATTTACTTTTAGCCAATTTAATCATATATTTATCTCAGAATTTAAGAGTATTTAGACCATCAAAAATATTTAAAACATTAATGTAAATTAAGGTGTCATCAGCAAACATTTGTAACTTACACATTTTTAAAACTAAAGGCATTGTTGATGTATAAAATAAATAATATTGGACCTAGTATACTTCCTTGAGGAACTCCAATATTATTTATTTTTTTATTTGAATATGTTTTTGATGTTTTTGTTTTTTGTGACCTGTTACTTAAATAATTTTTAAACCATTTATAAACGTTTCTGCGAATACTGTACTGTCAATAATCTAGCCCTGTCAATTGTTTCGAATGCCCGCTTAAAATCCAAAAATCGGTTGTTTGTTCATCTTAATACATTTTTCATGCACAACAATTTTTTTACTATTTATAAATAGGAAGTTTTCCCGCGTCATTTTTTTAGATATGTAATTATAATGGTATAATCAGCGGCACAATTAAAAAGACATGGACGGTGATAAAAAAATAGGATTGTTAACTTTTACCAGTTATGCTGGATTATTTTTTTAAAAGAGAAATTAAGCAATAAGATAATACATTAATTAATTTCCGAAAAAAATAAGTGTAAAGTTTTAATAAATACTTTCAAGGTGCTTTCATTTTGCGGTATTAATGTGCTAGTACAATTTTATATACATAAAGACGGAACAGTCGGGACCTATTAAAACAACGGTTTATTCGTAAGGTACGCATGGGCGTCGTTGGGCGAGTGACAAGGGGGGTAACTTGTCAAGTCCATAGAAGAAGCCGAAAAATCTTGTTAACTATACATTTAAAAATAAATCGTTTTACATGAAGTGCTCAATCAGCATCGGCTAAAAAAAATCGTACTTGCCCTACTTTTAGCTTTAACAAGGTGTAGCCTTGAACCCCAATCGTTGTTTATTAAAATTTGGCAACCGAATCTCTCATTTTTTTGAAAATATGCCAATGTTTTTACCTTCATCGAAATTATCGTATTTGGAATTAAAATTGGTAATAAAATGAGTATTATGTAGTAAGTAGTAGTAGTAGTAGTAACATGTTTTATTTAGCAAAAAGCTACAATTAAATATTTTTAAATACATTTTTATAGATTTATTTAGTGATGGGATCACTCGAGTGAAAAATAACCGATCACTCGATTTTTTCAATCACTTGAATTATTCGGTTATCATCGGTAATAATTTGAGTGACGAAAATTCGAATTATTTTATTTTCAAACGACCCGCATGCCATTCATAAATCACCAATCACTCATTGCGGCTACACAAACTAGTTAGTTTACGGACTGGCGACCTTTTTTTTTTAGAAGTCTAAAAAAATATGTGGTTGATTATTGAAGTGATTAAAAAAAAACGGTTTTTTACTACTTTGGCGACCTTTTCTTTCCCTAATATAGAATTCGAGTGAAAAATCGATTATCATGCGGTTTTTTAAATCACTCGAATACTCGGTAGTCGATTATTAAAATAACTCGATTTTTCCCATCACTACCTTTAATTTTAAAACGGAACCTTCTTTTAACAAAAAACAGACAGCAAAGTTAAAAATTTTGCAAATTGTATCAAATATTACGTATCATTTTGTTTTTTAAATAAATGTAATTTTAAAGTTTTTTTAAATAGTTTTAATGATATTTGAGATTTAATAGAATTTTCCAAATTATTATATTCTATCAAACCTTTATGAAAAATAGACTTATAAGCTAATGCTTTAGACACTCTATCCACAAAAAAATGTTGATTAGTTCTTGTTTTATAATTATGATGATCATGATTAAAAGAACAAATTTTTTTTAAACAATCAGGCAACAAATTATTTTTAATTTTATGTATAAATATACATACTAAATAATAAATTAAATTTCTGACATTCAACCAATCTAAATTTTTTAACATAAAATTTATTTTTGTATATTTGTCAGAACTTAAAATAATCAGCATTGCCTTATTTTGTAATTTGTCAAATATTTCCTCACTAGCACAATATAAAATGGAAGAACAATAAAGAAAATGTGGTAATATAATAGTAATACAGTTTTTTTAGAAAATAACCTTAAATTAGAACTGATTCTTTTAAAATAACCTACTTTTCCGGCAATCTATGATGTGTTACTTTCAAAATAATTAAAAATTTTTAATTTTGAATCAATGATTATCCCTAAATATTTAAAACTGTTTACTAATTTCAATTTTTCACCATCAATTACAACATTTATATTTTGACTATTTAAATTATTACCTATAACCATACATTTAGTTTTTGAAAGGAATTTCCTTTTCTTTTTCTAGTACATAGTAAAAAAAATTAACTTCTCGACAACGACGATTGTCAAGTTTTAAGAAGATTAGGAAATAAAACTTTAACAAAAATGTATCATAAAATTAAACAGCTTATAAGATTTTAAAACTATGAATTACGAGCATAGGCACTAACAAATCTGTATTTCGCATTGTTTTAAAAATCCTGTTCTAATTTAAAATAATTACAACATGCTGCTTCACAATAACCTGTACTACCATCTATTCAAAAACGTAATTTTAGAGCAAGGATTTTTTCTGTAAATAGTGAAACTTCGTTCGATCAGGCAATTTGTCATACTATTTAAAATACTTCACAAGTACTCAAGTATACCTGTCGACTTATTGCTTAAAATATACTGGGTGATTTAGAGTTTCGCTTATAGAAAGCATATATATTATTACTATACAGGGTGGTCCAACGTCCAACAAAAACTTAACACCTCGATTTTCCTGCTTTATAATGAAAATGTGGAAAATCGCTCGGAACAGTCGATTTTTATTTCAAGGGGGACATCTTTTGCGTATATTGTCAATCTTGTTACTTCAAGCCCCTAGGAGGGAGGGGGGTATCCATTTAAGATTTAGATCTTACCACCATTTTTCAATATAATTTCCGAAAATACTCTAATTTGAATTAAGCTAAAAAAATAATACCGCTTGTCTTTGGAATACGTTCTCGTTTCAATGGTTTATTCTTTGCAAAATAACCTCGAACAGACCTAATATGAAAATAATAAAACAAAAATGACAATTTTAAATCTGTTTTAATTAAGATATGATATTTAGAACAAAGTACAAAAAAACATGTAATCAAAGATCAAAGTAAATACAAAATTTTCGGTTGGTTGCGTCTTGTTTTTTTCCAATTTTTGGTATTTCCAGTTAATTAATGTACATATAAAGTATGCCAGTGCCAGTCGTTTTCATCGACTTTTTGCAAATTTAAAATTATGTATAACTGTACGAAAGTACGTAAAGCTCTGCTCCACTTGTTTGAAGAATGAAGTTTCTTTAATATATTATTTCCGTTGTATTCCTAAAGAGCTAGAAATTAAAACCGACACATTTATTACAAGATTAAACGCATTAGTAAATTACACCTATAAATGACAGTAAACCAGTCATCAAAAGTAGTCGCGACTAAGGTATATTAATTCATTTTTTTCTAATCATTAATTAGGTAAAATAACCCTAAAGATTTTCAGAAATCACGAAGGTGGAAAACAGAACCAATAACCATTGTTTTAGTGATATAAATCAACCTCTTATGTCAGTCTTTTAAGAGGATACGGTAGATACTGGCAATTAGTGTTTTTTCATTTTTTAGCTGTTCGGCTAATCTGTGTCGCGGCTCTGAGAGTAGCAATCGCCACTGAAGTTAGAAAGAGAAACAATCAGTGGGCGACTGAGATGGATTATTAATTATAGGCTTAGAAATAGAATAAAAGTTAAGATTCCGGTTTATAAAAAAAACAGTAATTCGTTTGATAAATGACGTTTGTGTCTATATTATTATTTGACGATGGTATAAAATCAGAGATAGCTAAACGTTTATTAAAATATGTTTAAATATTAATGTTTACTGTTACGATTTGTTTAATTAAACACCTACATCTAAATTTAAGAACGAATTAAAAAAATATTTCCGGTTTATTGTAAGGATATTTATTTATTTTGTCCATGGAGTTGAAAAATAATAATGAAAACAAGGCAAAAGGCTTTTTTGAGTAAGTAAATGGTAATAAAAATAACTAATTATATCGTATTCCTGAACTTACCCTTAAAAAAATATAGAAAAGGTTTGAAAAATGTTATAAATCTTCCAAATATAAAAAGATCAAAACACGGATGAATTTTTATTTTATCCACTTCACAGACATGCTACTTCATGGACATGCAAAATCCATGGAGTGAAAATATTTAAGCCATTACGTCGTTTTCTTGCTGACATCGAATGGGCGATAATAAAAATATTTATAACTGAAAAATAATAATCGGCGTAAAATAAACTTTGTCTGCAAAGTTTTTAAAATTGAAAAAAGTTTTACACCTCCGCTGGGATCACGCCGATTATTATTTTTCAGTTATATTAAATACAGACGATAAAAAACTACCATTTTTAAAAATACTTATAGTATTAATTTAACAATGTTTTGGCCATAAAACAACATTTCAACAGACACTCACATCATTTTTCCTTAAGAGCCTACAGCATACTGAGACCATTTTTATATAGAATTGATCGGGCTAATCAGAAATAATATCCACATGGAAAAATGTCAGTGGCGTACCATTTTTTTCTAAAAAATATCAGAGGACATGTTTGCAGGGACGCCACTGGTGGGACAAAAAAAAACTTTTATAGCTAAAACATGTGGTTTTATGTCCTATTAGCACATGCCAAAATTAAAAATATTATCTAATGTACTTTCGGAGATTTTACAAAAGATTCATTAAAAAAGAAAAAATTCAACACCCTGTAGAAAAAAATTTAAGTCGTTTACGACATATGTTTATATGAACTTTTCTTCATAAAATGACTTGAGGAATCACACCCTAAAATATTAGCACGTCATTAAGGAACATCCTGTATATATTTACAATTGCAATTATTTCTCCTAGTCCGTGGAGTGGACATCAAAAAATGGTTACAACCATAAATATTGACACATAAGCAGTATTTTACAGAATCGTTTATACAGTATGTTCACTAAATATAGGTACCTACTGTATTAAAAAACTACTTTCCCAATATTTTTTCTTTAATTTCTAATTTTTTTTTTTAAATCCATTAATATACCCGTAAAAGTAAATCTCGTGTTTAAGGTATACGGAGTCCTCTTAAGGAAGGGGGAAGGAAGACTATTTCGAACTTATTCATGGGCAAAACACGCGAGTTTAAGCTAAAACAAAACCATTAATAAAAAACAATTTTATAGGTTGCATTCCTAGCCATGAAAGCCTGACAAGTGAATAATTATTTATGGATGTAAGGATGAAATCGCATACCACAACTGAAGTAGACATTATCACGCACATCATATAGTTAGTGGATGTGGATGCAAAGTTAAAAACTGACCAACAAATCTACATAATTGAAGCAAGGTTCTAGATAATTAAGAACAAACACAAGGGGCGCATTCACCATTTAATTTTCTTATTAATACATACAGTGTCTCACCAGTAATGTCCGCATCATATGGGATTTTTTATTTCAAATTTACATTGTAAACCGCCGTTAATTTATCATTTTAATTTAAAACCACATTTAACACTTATATTGGTACACACACACACACACACGTATATTATAATAAAATACCTAATGTACGTATGCATTTAAAGGAACTCAAAACATGGTAAAACTCTGGCAACAAAGTGTTATATACAGTGTGACCAGTAAAGTCCGCATCATATGGGATTTTTTTTATTAATAGCTTTATTCGAAATTTGACTTTGGCATCAAGTTCTGCTTCGATCAAGATTAAAATTAAGCAAAAAATAGTAGTTCGTGATTCGCATTATCTGTCATATTTTAATTTTTTTCAAAAAACAATTCAAGAGTGGGGTTATTTCTGAAAATATCGAAAAAAGTTATTAGAAAAAGTTTTTTTTTAATGCAGTTTCCAGCCCACATGCAAAATTTCAGCTGCATAATATAATTTTGATTTTTTACCTATATTTTGTAAATTGCAAAAAAATTGACAGATAATGCGAATCTCGTGACCACTATTTTTTTGTTTAATTTTCATCTCGATCGAAGCAGAACTTGATGCCAAAGTCAAATTTCGAATAAAGTTATTAATAAAAAAAAATCCCATATGATGCGGACTTTACTGGTGACACTGTATATCGTTTGTTTCTTGTTTTCTCCAAAAAGCGCCCAAATACCCGTGCTTGGGTAAAAATTACCTACAGTTTTAAGTTGAAAAAAATTTAGTTGATAAATTAGTAAAAGCATAAAACGAAATTTTGTCAAATTTGCCCATATTTCTTTTTCTGCTTTTATTAATTTTATAAATCCAACATTTTTACCGTTAAACTGTAGGTAATTGTACTCCTAGGATGAGTATTAGGCCGATTTTTGGATAAAACGAAATGGGTTCAGAGTGGGTTATCTTTTCAAACAAATATAATTTTACCGGATTGACAACAAAATTTTAAAAAATTCAATAGATCACAAACCTGTAAATTTAAATATAACAAAGGCGTTTAAATAATTATAATATAAGCGATTGCATTAAAAATTATAAAACCACCATTTTCGCTGTCTAAATATAGTTATGACAAGAAAAAAATGAATATATTATCGTATCCGTGGTGAAATAGCTATAGGTACAGAATTAAAGGTGTAGTAGATGAATAATAATGAGCGGTAAAAATACCACAACTCAAGGATCTCTCTATATATTGTCTATAGAAACTACAAAAATGAACGCCAATTAGTCATTAAAAAATGAAAATTTCTATGAATTTCAATTTAAAACACAATAAGAAATGTACAAATTGTGTAAAGTTCATTATGAGTAAAAAAATACTCCACCAATCAAAGTTCGGGTTGATGATGGCAAGTTGGTTTACTCAAACCGAATTCGTCGGGCCTGGCTTTGTTAGCTACCAACTATGAAATATCATCAAATGGTTAAGAGGACGCTATTGTTGAGACACCGCGTAGATATAGAGGCCAATTAAAACACATCATTACCAAGAATATTGCTCAACCAATAAACAAAACAAATCGTAAGGTCGCCTATGGGCTATCAATAATTTACTTGGCTTTTAAAATAGCACCCACTCATTGTGAAACATTGCATTTAATTACGTTCAGATATTTTAATTGTAATTCTTTTAAAATACCTGAAATTTTAAGAGTCATAGAAGCAGAGGCCAAAAACATCAATCAACAACTGTACCTATGCATATCTTAACATAGTATAAAACAAAGTCGCTGTCGCTGTCTGTCCGTCCCTACCTATATATGCTTAAATCTTTAAAACTACGCAACGGATTTTGAAGCGGTTTTTTTTAATAGATAGAGTGATTCAAGAGGAAGGTTTTTATGTATAACTAGCGACCCGCCCCGGCTTCGCACGGGTGCAATTTCAGAAAGTGGCATGCCGGGTACTAATATATCGGGTTTGTATTTATACCAGCGGGTTGCAACGCATGCCGGATACACGCTAGTGATACAATAAATCCCTATTAAAAAATTAAATGTAAATAGATCAGGGTATTTCGGGTTTCCAAGGGGACACATAAATGAGGATAAATTGGTGCTTAGCGTTTTTGTGGACTTACAACGTGCATTTGAAACCATTGATCGTGAGATTCTCATAAAAAAAATTGTTATATGGTATAAGTGGTCGTGCGTTGGACTGGATAAGTTATTACCTACTTAGTTAAGGGTATCAAAAAACAAAAGTAGACAATACTTTCACATAACAGGGAAAGTAGATGTGGTGTACCTCAAGGAAGTGTTTTAGGTCCTCTTTTGTTTGTTATATACGTTAATGATATTCATACAATTTTAAAAAGGTAATTTATTAACTTATTTGCAGATGACACTCTTATATGTGTGGCAGGTGACAATTTTTGAGAAATAACTAATATTTTGCATGCGGAACTTGAAATTTTATATAACTGGCTTTGTCAAAATAAATTGAAGCTAAATGCTTTGAAAACAAAGTGTATGGTAATAGGTTCCAAAGCAAAATGTGAAAAATATTTAGACTTAGGGTTAACAGTTAAAATTAATGACAGTGTAATTAACAATGTCTCAGAAATAAAATATCTAGGCATTTTTTTAGATCCTCAGCTAACATCTTCAAATCACATAGACTATCTTTGTAAAAAAATGGGTAAAAAGGTTGGATTTTTTTGTTGCGTCTCAAATTGTCTGTCACAATGGGCCAAAACATTGGTTTATAATACTATTATTCAACCGCATTTTAATGACTGTTCTTCATTATTAATATCGTGCACTCAAGAAAATATATATATAGATTGCAAATACAACAAAATAAAGCTATGCGTATAATTCTTAATTGTAGTAAGTACCGGGTGAACAACTAAGAATGGTCGTCGGCTATATCTCAGAAACTGGAAGTCATAGAGCTTTTAAGTAAAATATTTCTTAGTAAAAGTGCCAAAAGAAAATGTTGGAAATTGTTTTCGTGTTTGTAAAACGTCCGCAAGGGGGCATCACAGTCATGACCACTGCAAATATTAAGATTTTTTTCGTGTTTTGACTAAATAAGAGGTACCGAAAACATCTTTGTTTTAATGCTTACATATTTCGTTATAAATTTTATAATTCACAAATTTCTTTATCTAGTGAAATAAAGTGGTGGGGGAATTCAAATGTTTTTTTACATAAACTACGATTACTCCCATTTGGCATAACCGATTTTAACTAACTTGGTCTCATTTAAGAGAGGAGTATTTTATTTACAAATTGTGCCTTTTTTATTATATCCTTGAACTTTACCTTCACCGCTAGATGGCGTTAACTGAAATATAAGCGAATATTAGGCTTTTTCGCGACAAAATTGAATACAATGATAGGTCTGTTTTAAAAGGATTAGATAGAAAATTAAACTCTTAACATTTTCGTGAAAACCTCGTATTCGTACCTTTTATAGAATCTGAGTTATTGACTAAAATAGACTAATATATCATATTTTTTTCGTTTAAAGGGCCTTTAAGTTTATATATTTGATGCGTTTCGCACACATTAATTATAAATGAACACACAGTTACAAAAAGTGTTAACTATAACAATAAAAATATTATTGAAAACCTATATTTTCACTATTTATAATAAATTATTTATACTGCTATTTACTTCTTTAAAATCGCACACTAAATATTGGGGGAAAATGTTAATGACGGCCCAAATGTTCAAAATGATGTCCATCATTATTAATGCAAGCCTGCAACCTCTCCTGTGTGCATAAAACAGCAGTTTCAATTTCCGCAACTGATATATTTCCTAACGCCGCGCCGCTGTAATTTTCTCTATCATATTTTCTCTGGTTGTAGGCCGGTTGGCAAAAACAATGTCCTTAACCCTCCCCCACAAATAAAAATAAGTTTTTTAGGGATGCCTCGACATAATTTATTTTCCAATGCGGAAATGCGTGATATGCATGCTTTGTATTTATGCACAAGAAAATTTTAACGGTCGGAGTGCAGGGCGCAGGTAAATGTATGAAAGTCAATGTTGGCCATTTTGAACAATCATTGCTATCACGGCGTTACTATTTTTTTCTATTTTGTTACTTTTAAATGTTATTAAACAAATTAAATAAAATTTTTGATTGGAGTAAAATTAGTAATTCCGTAGGTATACGAAAAGGCGTTTTTATTAGAAAAAAATAGTCAACCTTAAACAAATGTAGCTGATTTACAATAATTTTAAGTTAGAAATTCATCGTTGCTTGATTTTCCGCTGCTTTTGGACCACGTACTTAGTTGCATAGGACATATGAAATGCGATTATCTCGAAAATGGTTGCTCCTAGCGACTTCAATAAGTTATACGTTTTTGATGTAAAAGAAGTAAAGAAACTTATTTTTTTAATAGTCGAATCGATATAAGAATCCTAAACAAAGTTATGCCAGATAAAAGGAGTGGGTCATGCCGTAGGCAGCGCCCTCTACTGGTTACATAAAAACTATGGATAGTTTTGAATTCCTCACCTCAAAAAAACCCAAAATCCTTAATTTTGTGCTGCTATGTCGTTTCGTTAAGAAATAATCGCAAAAAAACGAAAACAAAATTAAAACTTTGACACCCTATATCTTGGTTGTTATCAATTGTGGGATAAGGCAAGTTTAAGTAAGTCGCATTATTTCGCCTTAAGGAGTCTGCTATTGCTCTGTGTCCCATTACGTTTGGGACACCCTGTATAGTGAATATATAGGTTTTCAATAATATTTTTATTGTTATATTATAGTTAACACTTTTTGTAACTGTCTGTTCATTTAGAATTAATGTGTGCGAAATGCATCAAATATATAAACTAAAAGGCCCTTAAAACAAAAAACACGATATATTAGTCTATTTTACTCAATAACTCAGATTCTATAAAAGATACGAATATGAAGTTTTCACGAAAATGTTAAGAGTTTAATTCTCTATCTAATTCTGTTAAAACAGACCTATCATTGTATTCAACTTAGTCGCTTTATTTCACTAGATAGAGAAATTTGTGAATTATAAAATTTATAAAGAAATATGTTAGCATTAAAACAAAGATGTTTTCGGTACCTCTTATTTAGTCAAAACACGAAGAAAATCTTAATATTTGCAGTGTTCATGACTGTGACGCCCCCTTGCGGATGTTTTACAAACTCGAGAACAATTTCCAACCTTTTCTTTTGGGCACTTTTACTAAAAAATATTTTACTTAACAGCTCTATGACTTCCAGTTTCTGAGATATAGCCGACGACCATTCTTAGTTGTTCGCCCCGTACACCCCAATAAAACCAATGCTGCGCAGTGCGCACCTTGAATTGGTTGTCTGTTGAAGAGGGTATTAAAAAGGCGAACCTTATTCTGATATATAAAATCCGTCCAGCGTATTTAGATGATTTTCTTGAAAAGAGATCCAATTTTTTTGAATATAATATTCGATCTAGACAAAATTTCAATATTCAGTTTGTAAAGTCTTCAAGCCTACAAAAATCATTGTTTAATGAGGATGTTCGCCTCTATAATGCTCTTCCCGATGCGTTAAAGAGTGCAACTAGTCTAGCAACCTTTGGTAAGAAAGAATATATGCAAAGTGTATAAGAATGTAACTAGCAGTAGTAATATGTATTTATATGTATCTTTTTGTATTTGTATCTACTAGCCAAGTGCTAAATAAAAAACGTATTATTATTATTTAACTCTTAAATAATTTAACTTGCTTTGCTTGGACACAAGTAAAGTTGGGAAGCTGGAATAATAGCTTTTATTGTTAGCTAGACAACTACTCATACTTTTGTTGTTTATATTCAACCAAATTTTAAGTTTAATGACCCCCTTAAAAAATTATTACAATTAAAAAATGGGGACATTTTTATTATTTTATAGGCTACAAATTCTATTGACAGACAGGTGGAAATTGCCGCGGCAAATTGATTTTATTGTATCTTTCAAAATAATCCCCGATATAAATTACCTACCATTTGGTAAATGAAATGTTTCACAAGAAATTATAGTTATTACTGATATCCAGCGAGTTTAAGCAATGGTTTATATATTATTAACCCAATTTAAAATTAGTTCCTTAATATAATGGGTGTAAAACTGAAGGTATAAAGAAATAATCAATGGAGAACGATGAAGCGTACTTTGAAAAGATTTATTATTTTCGCAAAACATTGAGGTTTTTTTAATTTTATTTGTTATTGTTAATTTATTCGAAATATTATGTGACAAATCAAAATACGACGTAACTAGTTTACTTAATGGGTTTGCGTTATTGTATGGATAGCCAAAAACTCTAAGAACGCAGCAAAGAAATGATAACACGACGATTTTTGAAAAATTGGAGTTTATTTTCATGTGGTTTCATTGTGGAACGTGAGGACTTTTGCATTTGACATCCTGTCGGCTTGCTATGATATAAAGAGACTTAGATACATAGGTTAAGAAATTGCATTGACCCGCCATTTATGGATGACGCAGGGTCGCGGTCGCGATAAGGCGACAATTTTATATGTACATAAAGGCAAATTTATGCCTTTAACATCCTGTATATTCAGGGAAATTTCTCAGATAAGAAAGGCAAATTAAGTGCATTCATTTCGACACATTGAGTGACTAATATTTCAAATTTACATTGTAAACCGCCGTTAATTTATCATTTTAATTTAAAACCACATTTAACGCTTATATTGGTACACACACACACACACGTATATTATAATAAAATACCTAATGTACGTATGCATTCAAAGGAACTCAAAACATGGCAAAACTCTGGCAACAAAGTGTTATATACAGTGTGACCCGTAAAGTCCGCATCATATGGGATTTTTTTTTTATTAATAGCTTTATTCGAAATTTGACTTTGGCATCAAGTTCTGCTTCGATGGAGATGAAAATTAGGCAAAAAAATAGTAGTCACGTGATTCGCATTATGTCAAATTTTAATTTTTTCCAAAAAATAATTTCTGAAAATATCGAAAAAAGTTATAAGAAAAAGTTTTTTTAAATGCAGTTTCTAGCCCACATGGAAAATTTCAGCTGCATAAGATAATTTTGATTTTTTACCCACCACTAAAATTTATTTTCCACTTAATAAACACTTTACTGATGACACTGTGTTCTTTTTTGTCTTAATATTAAGTGTATTACTTTTAGACACAAACTACGTTCTCAAAAATACTTATTTTATGAAGTTACCTTATACAGGGCTTGCATCACATGCGACCAAATTTTAATAGCACAATTTTGATTTTGTAGAAAAACACACATTTAATATTAAAGAAAATGTATCTGAAATAAAGCATTGTCAAAACTAAGAAGTTTTATATAGGTTGCGTTGAGTCTTATTTTGCAAAAGTGGTGCAATTTACAAAATATGGGTAAAAAATCAAAATTATCTTATGCAGCTTTTTTTTGCATGTGGGCTAGAAACTGCATTTAAAAAAACTTTTTCTAATAACTTTTTTCGATACTTTCAGAAATAACCCTACTTTTGAATTTTTTTGAGAAACACCCTGTATAAGAATTGTAACGATTTTCTCCAAATAAATTACAAACTACCTATCTATAACAAATGTTCTATGATGGAAAATTTAAGTTTCATTTTTTTAAGCGCGTAAAAAATAGTTTTGTGGTTACAAATTTTTATATACAGTCCCAAATATTCGCCATAAAGTCTTATTAGTGTTTATTAACGTTTTGCTTTATTTCCAGCGATTTAAAAATTAGGTTAATGGAATCAAGGTTGAAACAAAACAAGTAGTTTTATAATAGAAAGAAAGAAAATATTTACACTCAGACTGAAATCTTTAAAAGAATTTTCTCTCCCAAACTTTAGTTCGTCAATTGCCTACTCACATCAAAACAAGAAGAAGAGGATGTGATCGTTTCTAACGGTGGAAAAATACGTTTCATACATTTTTTTCCAATTTTGTGTTATGTCATATTTGTTGTTATCAAATACCATATTAACCGAATTTTAACTTCTTACATACCTACATGTTTAGATTGGGTATGGTTATCCTGAACGTTCCTACCAAACTTTTTAACTTTGAGCACATCACTTTTCGAAACATTTTCTTGCGACAGCGTCCTAACTAAGATACTCCGAATAAAGTTGATATGTTCGCTAAAGTTATCGTTCTGGTACCGCGAGGGTGCCATCATCCTTCACCAACGTTCCGGTACTCTACCGAACCGAAAATTTGATAATCTTCTCGGAAGAATTCGACCGCCGCAAGCTGTACAAAGTGTTCCGACATTCGTTCTTACAATTACACAACAGAACTGAAACATATTATTTGTTTATCGACGATTCGAGGTCTCGGCTGATAGATAAAACACGATGAAAACATTGTATATAAACCTGCGCGCATTTGTTATTTGTTAATGTTTTCTTCGTTTTGACTGACCGTGTGATGACCATCTATGAGCGGTTTGTATGAACGAACAACGAACGATACAATTATTTTTGCGCTCCTTACCGACACAGGCATTGCCACCTTAAGAGGTCTTATCGATTTGAAAGCGCGCGATAGGTGGAACCTCATTATCAACCAATCTACAGCTGAAGTTAGCACTTTGAAAAACTATATTTATTATGTCTACATGTCTACATCACCTGTTAAAGTTTTTGGGGTTAAAATAATTTCCAATGTCGCTCAAAGTACGACCGCATTAAGGATATTATGTTTTATGATTTTGATACATTATTATACATTTTCGTTTGGATGGTAACTGACATCAAATATACAGGGTCCTGCAATAGCGCGTCAGGCTTCCATAGTTCCTATACGAATTTAGTTAGGACTTTCATTCATACGCTAACTTATACTGTATCATACGGGGTACTTCTGGAAAATATTTTTTCATATACAGGGTGGCCCAAAAAAGTTGTGATTTTTTAAATGGAATACCCCATATTTTTTTGCATATTTAGATTTATGCTATGGTCCTTTATAAATGCCTAAAATTTGATTTGCTTTGGTAGTTTAAGAGCAATCAATTAAAAACTAAAAAAAAATTATATATTAAGTCGTAGAAAAAATATCAAAAAAAACAATCTAAAATTAGTTTTTCAACCACGGTATTAAGTGAGTTTAATGATAAGAGGTTTAAAGATACTATGAATCGAATAGTATTTATCTATTTTATACAGTGTGTTCATAATAAGGTTCCAAAAATGACACATTTCAAACCTATTTTTCAACAGAACACCCTGTATATTATTTCGGTATTTTATTTAAAATACACAAGCAATTCTTTTTTGTAGTTGAAGCATATAAGTTATTTCCAGCCGTTTTCGAAATAAATGCAGATTTCATAAATTATGTTGATTAAACAGTTTATTTTTAAAATTAAGCGTAGGCTACTAGACTAATAATTAAAAACTACAGTAATTGATCAAAATGGCATCCATTTTGTTCTGTGCACAAGCCAACCTGTTTTTGAAAAGATCTGTTTATTTTCCTTTTAACATTTCAATTGCAATACCAGCAAAGAGGGTCATTCGTAAGGTTTATCTCTAAAGCCCATAGTAGGCTTTGAAATAAAACATGGATTCTTATACTTAGTTTGACAATTTCTTTAATTCATTTTAAAAAGGTGTAATATCGGGCGAATAAATTATAAGAAATAATCTTGATAATACCTCTCCGAACCAATGGATCGGTAGAAACGGACCCCCCTGTCAGATAGATCGCCGGATCTTACAAAACTAGACTTTTCTTATGGGGACACGTAAAACAAATTGTTTATAATGATCCACCTACAACTGCTAATAAAATGCTGCAAAGGATAAGAGACGTGTTTGCTAGTATTTCCCCTGAAATGTTAAGGGAAGGAAACAGATCTTTTGGAAAGCGTGTTGGCTTGTGCACAGAACAAAATGGAAGACATTTTGAACAATTACTGTAGTTTTTAATTATTAGTCTAGTCGCCTACGCTTAATTTTAGAAATAAACTCTGTTTAATCAACATAATTTATGAAATTTGCATTTATTTCGAAAACGGCTGAAAATAACTTATCTGCTTCAACTACAAAAAATAATTGCTTGTGTATTTTATATAAAATACCATAATAATATACAGGGTGTTCCTTTTGAAAAAGTTGAGAAAAATAGGTTTGAAATGTGGCATTTTTGAAACCTTACTATTAACACCCTGTATAAAACAGATAAATACTATTCGATTTATAGTATCTTTAAACCTCTTGTCATTAAACTCACTTAATACCGTGGTTAAAAAACTAATTTTAGATTGTTTTTTTTTTGATATTTTTTCCACGACTTCAAAATAATTTTTTTTTAGTTTTTAATTGATTGCTCTTAAACTACCAAAGCAAATCAAACAAAAGTTTAGGCATTTATAAAGGACGATAGCATAAATCTAAATATGGAAAAAAATATGGGGTATGCCATTTAAAAAATCACAACTTTTTATGAGCACGCTTTTTTGGGCCACCCTTGTATATGAAAAAATATTTTCCAGAAGTACCCCGTATGATACAGTATAAGTTAGCGTATAAATGAAAATCCTAACTAAATTCGTATAGGAGCTATGGAAGCCTGACGCGCTATTGCAGGACCCTGTATATTAGAATATTGTATGTGAACCCGCATAGATATGAGATAGAATACTTACTAATTAGTTACATCTTTCTTAATAAGGGTTCGTCGGTGTAGAAAAACAAAACTAAGTAATACCTAAATCAATTTTCTAAGAAAATTTTATTTGTTGTCGTGTATGTCGGTGTTGTAAATTAATTAAATAATTATTTTAACGATAGTGAGTACGTTGTATATAAATGTATTAAGGTGGATTATAGTCTAATAAGAAAATAAGGTTATTATTAGACTTCCCGTAAGTAAAAAATCAAATCATATCTGAATGTAAGTATAGAAGAAAAAGTCATTCTTTATAAGAACGGCTGCTTGTGCTGAAGCGGTATTTTTGCATATCAGATTTGCGATTATTATACAGGGTTCGTCAAAAACAACATTTTTAGTTTTTTGGATATCGTTTAAAATAAATTTACGTTTACTTCGAATATGGTTGTATATCTGGCCGAGTTGCGATTTTGTTGTAGGAAACCCATTTTTTATTTGCCTACTTTTCAAGTATTTTTATTATTACATGTCATATTTCTTCAATTCATTCAATAATAAATTATAAAACTTTTATTTAAACGTGGTACCACCGAGTTCAACTCGACATCTGATTCCCGACAACATCAGTTCCTAACTTGCTGTATTGATTGGGATATTTGCAATAACTACTCTTAGTTTTTCTTTCAAGAGATCTAAGTTATTACTGAAATTGGTATTATATACATGTGGCTTCAGATATCCCCATAAATGAAAGTCGAGAATTGTGAGATCGGGACTCCTACGTGCCAACAAATTTGGACCATAGGTACCTTCCAACTTCCAACCCATTTGTTCCCAAAGTGATGATTCAGCCAATCCAAAAAACAAAAATTGTTGTTTCTGACGAACCCTGTATAGTAATCGCAAATCTAATAGTTGAAATTGCAGTTTCAACACTAGCAAAATTAATTTAATAAATCAAGAAATTGAAAAAAAGATCCAAAAAACTAAAAATGTTGTTTGTGACGAACCCTGTATAGTAATCGCAAATCTGATATTCGAAATTGTAGTTTCAGCACGAGCAGACGTTTTTATAAAGAATGACTTTTCCTTCTACACCTACTAATAAAAAAGTTTTTCCTCTTCCAAACTCTTGCAACTTGCAAGCTCTTGCTTGTAGCATAAAATAATAATAATCAAAGTATGACCTCCACATTTAAGAGAAGGCGAAAGAATTTATTTGCTGGATTCTAGCTAACAGAATTAATAGGAATTTAATAATCCGTATATCCAAATAAACAAATACCTTATAATTACTTTTCGTTATTTTTCTTTGATTACTTACTGGTTCCTTGTTCAACAACTTTAAATCCTTTTTAGGATCAATCGAACTGAACAAATCTTTTGTTTTAGCCGATGCAGGAAGTTAACCTTATTATGCATTGATTTTAAGCAATTTAGCAAGTCAGCACATTTAAATACAGTACAAGCTCAATAATTCGAATCAATTAAAACGACAAAATAATCCGAATTAAGGTAAAGGCTAACTTAATGAAATTTTAATTATAATGCGTATAGAGTGTAAAGGACGTCAACATTAACTCCTACACAACGAAGTGGTTACTTGTCATTTCATCCCATGCGGCTGTATTTAATGTCACCCTGTTAAAGTCTGGTATACTTTACGTTAAGCGGTTGCCTACAGAACAGAAATTTTTTTAAATTACACTTTTTTACCCCCTTGTAATTTATGTAATTAATTAACTACCTTAGATAGAGAAAAATATAGACACGGCTGTCACTATTTTCCTGACTTTCATGAAATTAGTTTAAATTATTAAACTTTATTGAAATAAAAGTTCTACTTTAGAATTATTAAGAAAATTAATACATTTTAAACCACTTAAAATAAAACATATTTAATACAAACTAAATAATCATCAACATTGTATAATTTCGGTACAACTTGCCAAATATTATAAAAATGTCACATACCAGTTTATGTCAAATATACCTGGGTAAACTTAATATACAGGGCTGGGCAAAACAGCGTGATATTATAACTTAAAATGGTATTTTTCAATATTTTGCGTTAGTAAAGTAATACAAAAATGGTCCTAAATTGGATATGAGACCACAAGAAATATTTGTGTAAAATTTCAACTCGTAGTTCTCAATAGAAATGTGCCTAACATAGACTTAAAGATTTACAATGTAAATCCCTATAGCCCGCGTTAAGAAAAATGCACTGTATATATATGGATATATAGGGTGTCCTGTAACTAAGGGGCTATACCACAACAGGGGATACTGGACTTGAAAATAAGTCATTTAATTTCATTTCTTATACGGTTAAAGAGATACAGGGTGATCCAAGTAAATGTTTACTTGGAAGATTCCATAATGAGTTTTAAGATATATCCTAGAGAACGCTAGCTACACACATTTCTAACCGCTTTACCTCAAATTATGAAAAAGAGAGAAAGAACCTTTTATACGTAAAAAAGTTGTACTTCATTAATCTCGATATTTTAATTAGCTTATAAATTTTTAATTGCGTTTAAATGCTAGATAGCAAAAAAACATTTAAATAAACACCTTTCTTAACGAAACATATTTATTGAAAATTAACCGTGCGTTTATAAGCATAAATGACATATTTTCAAGTCTCCTATTGCTGGATTTGCCCCTTAGTTGCATGGTGTTTGTACTCACTATTAAACTTAAATAATAAACACCAAGAAAATCTGTCTCTGAAATATATAAAATCCAAAAGTAAAATGTTTAAAACACACGCTATACAAAAAAATGAAAAAACAGCCACAGAAACACTTAAAAAACACCAAAATCGGAAGAAAATAATATGACAACCTTTGTTTGAAAACATGATATCAAAACCTTATTACGTCATCCCATTATCCGCGCAATTCTTTTATTTGTCAGTCTCGACGGATTATATTGCTATCTTTGTTTCGATAAATTAAATAGACAGAACAGCTTCAAAATAGAAAACAACCCGCCCGATATTCAGGTAGACGCGGCGTTCGACCTTCAGCTGAACAACTGCGACCGGTCGGTGTAATAATTCAAAATTTTATTTTTTTTTTTTCTATGCGATAGGGTCAAAATTCAAAATTTAGAGGAAAAAGTCCATTCTACGTCTATTTTTCTCTTGTTCGCTCTATTTGTAGCGCAATCGATGTCGTTCATCTGACTGGAAACCATTCCAGCACAATGGATATACCAGACCAGAGGGTAAGAGTTGAATGTTTATCATTTGAGGTTACAATTACATATTCCAAAAACGTTTTTGAGTGCACCTCGAATAAAACATAATATAAGCGTTAAAAATTATTTAGACAAAACAGCTAGTTTCCACAACCAAGCAAAAACGTTAATGCTTAGAATAACGCGAAATAAATGCCAGTTTATATTAGAGTCCTCATTAAATGCCTCACCCATGCATGTTAAATTGCCTTATGTCGTTTTTGTATACAGTCGAAAAGAAAAGTAATGGATAAAAAATAAAATAAATTAGTAGGTACTGTAAGAGTTTATTGCATTCTTTAAAAGAAAACGTGACGTAGATAATTATCCTAAAGAAAAAACCGTAGACACTAAACCCTAATATACTTAACATAATTTTCGATCAAAGGCCTATAAAAAAAAAGTACCGTGCGAGCAAAAATTATTTGCATCAAAGAGGGCCTTGCATCTAAGGACGTAATGCTTAGCCGTAGAGCTTAATACCTGTTGGGTGTCAGTAACTACCTGAATTAACAATCATTCAGTTATTCCGTCATCTTTGACAGTCGTTACAAGTAATTTGATTCATCGCTAATTTTTCCAATTTCTTGAACAATTCACACAATGGGCTTTACAGAACAGCACAAAACATTCATGGTTGAAGCGTATTTTCGAAACGGGGTAATAGTAAGTAAATGGTGAGTGGCACTACAATCCGGGATTGTGCATGGACGATTTTCACGAACATTTTCCTAACGTTGCTTTTATTGCTGGGGATTTTTATCAGTGCCTGAAAAGAACCGTGGCTGTGTTTAGGGAAACAGGTTCTATACAACACAAAAAAGGAGCAGGAAGACCATCTGTAAGAACAGAAGAACTTGTTGCAAACGTTCGTGAAATAAGGCAAAATACGCCAACAAATTGTATAAGACGCCTGTCCCAAGAAGTGGAAAGATCTTATGGAACATGCAGGACTATTCTTAAGAAGCAGCTAAATTTATTTTCTTATAAAGTGCAAGTATTCCAAGAAATATAAGCCGCAGATTTTGAAAGACGCAGGAATTACTCTCAATGGTTTACCCAAAATTTATTGGAAAGAAATGATTTATTAGACCTGACATTTTCTTCGGATAAAGCCTGGTCCCACCTCTCCCGTTATGTGATATCGGAATACATGTAATTTTTTTTTTCTGTATATTCTTACTTTGTTAATTTTGTAAACAACAAAAATAAATTTGTATTTGTCTACGTATTTTATTACTCATTAGTTTGGCATATCATGTCATAATATGAATTTGACAAAATTTTAACCTAGATTTGGTTAGAAATATCGTCCCCATATCATTGTGATCTAAACCAAGCCACACGTTTTTTAATCCAAGCCCTCTTTGATGCACGGTATAGACAACACTGCCTACGAACCCACCCAAAGTTAGCCGAACGGTGCGCGACAATTCACGAACACTGAGTTTCAGCATGGCCGAAGGTTTGGCAGCTTTTTGACCGAAACCGAAACTGTGGCCGAAACACGATTTTTTGACCGAAACTAGCCGAAACCGAACCTTCGGTCGGTCACTAGTTTTTGGTTTTTATAGGCTGCCCTCCACTAATTTGAGTTGGCCGCATCATTCCAACTGACTGTAACTTCGTAGCGATTAACGCGCGTCAACATTGAAAATACAAGGTTATGTTATTTAGGTTTGTTTGCAAGGTTAAAAAATAGCTAGTAATATCTGAACATCACCAAAGCACAAGTTTATCATAAACATTGTTAAAAATTTCTTTATGATATTACTAGCGTGTACCCGGCATGCGTTGCAACCTGCTGGTATAAATACAAACCCGAACAAACCCGATATATTAGTACCCGGCATGCCACTTTCTGAAATTGCACCCGTGCGAAGCCGGGGCGGGTCGCTAGTTATACATAAAAACCTTCCCCTTGAATCACTCTATCTATTTAAAAAAACCGCTTCAAAATCTGTTGCGTAGTTTTAAAGATTTACGCACATAAGGGGACAGACGGGCGACAGCGACTTTGTTTTATACTATGTTAAGATTATACAGCGACTTTGTTTTATACTATGTTAAGATACTATGTTAAGATTATAATCTTAACATAGTATAAAACAAAGTCGCTATCGCCCGTCTGTCCCTATAGCCCTATATGTGCTTAAATCTTTAAAACTACGCAACGGATTTTGAAGCGGTTTTTTTTAATAGATAGAGTGATTCAAGAGGAAGGTTTTTATGTATAATTAGCGACCCGCCCCGGCTTCGCACAGGTGCAATTTCAGAAAGTGGCATGCCGGGTACTAATATATCGGGTTTGTTCGGGTTTGTATTTATACCAGCGGGTTGCAACGCATGCCGGGTACACGCTAGTATCTTAAGAAAACATTATGTACCTATTGAGATTCATTACCTGTTGAAAGATATATCTATCCTCTGCCGCAATTTTCTTATTATAACACAAAAAATCAATGTAGATGCGCGATTTTAGTCTTTATGTATGTACGTAAAAGTTCCTTAGTAATTCTGTAAGCTATAAATAGTTAATTTTATTAAATTAAAACTAAGGGGGTAGTTGGATTATTTAGGATAAAAAAAAAATTAAAAAACTGCTCAGTTACATTTGCACTGCAGACAAGTTAGCTAGGGTTAAAAATAAAATGGTTAATACTATGGTCGAATCAGAATATGGAAGATCATGAAAACGCAGTTAACTTGCTGTGGTAAAGTGGTCAATTCGTCTCAATTGCAAGCGCAAACGAAATAAATAAGTTGCGCTCTTCTTTATTGAGATCCGACCATATAAAAATCTACTTAAAAAAATATCCTCACCATCTTGTTCGTAATTAAAACTAGAAAAATGTAGTGGGTGGCAATCTGAAATAAATATAAATATAGAAGAGATTATCCCCTGAGGTAGAAATAAATGAAATGCCAACATCTGTGCATTTAAAACATGTTTTTTTCTTGAATTAAAATACCTACTTGCACCAGCTTATAATCATTTATAGTTGTAAGCAATTACAATAAGTATTAATTTATTGTTGTTTTATTCAATATTTCGTTACTTTTTTGTTTTTATTATCCAAAAAGCAGGTAATTGCCATCTTGTGGGCCAAAATACCGTTTCCAGTAGAAAATATTTTTTTTTCTTTTCCTAATTTCTGAATCAAGATTTTTTAAAATTAAGCTTTACCTAATTGGACACAAATGAGGTATTTTATATAAAACAAAAAAGGAAGGAAGTATTGACCAATTAACGAAATGGAAAAATCGTGACTAGTCCTACATCTTGTACATCTATAGGAAAATTGAGTTTTCAGCATTTCAGTACTAAAATATCACCGCCATTCCTAAATGCATTGCTAACAATTTTAGCAGGTATTCTCAATATAGAATATACAACCAAAATAACAAACAGCTAAATACGTTGAATTTCAGGTGGTACCTACGTTAAGTATACGGGAAAAATCATAGACAGATTATAAACATGTTATTTTTAATGTTAGATAAGATAAAAAAAAACTTGCATATTAAATAAAATTTACTATACTATATCAGATGCCTAAATTTTATATAATTTAGATCTTTTGCTTCTCGAACACAACGTAAAACCTGCTCTACATGGGACATATTATTTTTACGCAATTGCTATTTTAATTGCGCGCAAGTTACGAATTAATGTTTAGTACCTACACATATTTCTCAAATTACACTTGATCTTAACAGTTATTGGGTTTGCTTTTCCCAAAGATGCTACCTATTCTGTAAAAATGGATTCATGAAAATGATTTCAACAATAATTGGTACAGTGGACAATTTTAATTAATTTTAATTGCATCCAGGAAAAATTATAAATCGTGAAAATTGCATTAGCATTTAATTAAATAAAATTGTTGGAATTATGGTCTCAAGATGCAATTAAAATGGAAAGCAATTTAAAAAAATGCAAAAAGAAACACAGGGCAACGCGTTAAAGCGGGCTTTGCTAATGGATGATTCATCTCATCAGCTTGGAGCTCTAGCTACGTTAATAGCAAATTGAAAAGGAAAACGGGGAAAATATCCAATTAGAAAAAAATAAGAATTAAATGGTACTTGACAAGGACACACAGCGACACAGCCATATTTTTTAGCATATTATGTACCTAATATTTTGATAATAATATTAACCAATATGTAAATATTCTAATGCTATTTATCTATCTATTCTACCACTTAAGATATTTGGTCAATGGTCTGAAATTTATAAATACTAACGGGAACCATATAAAGGCTTGTAGACCATAAAAATCATCATGTCTACGAAGTGAATAGAATATTAAAATGTGCTAATAGCCTTTCGGTTTGGGTAATGAGTAATACCTAATTTTTACAATAAGGTTTTAGAAGTCGAAAATAAACAATACAAAGATTCATTTTCTTATAGTTGCCATCGCGTTACCATCCCGCCGTCCATGCCATCTAGAAGGGCGGACACCCAAAATGGCGTATAAAAGTTTTCATTATGTAATTTTGATCAAATCTTGTTTATGGTTTCTGTTATCGCCACAAAATCCATAAATACATATAAAAAAATGTATAATCTGATATCCCTGTTTTTTTTTGCTACTAACAAAGGGATGGATCAATATCTTCGATAAAAATAAATGATCTATTAGGCGTACCTACCTACATAAATCAAATTTTCATCACGTCAGTGAGTGTAAAGATATGCATCCGATAGGAAATACTTTAAATAAACACCTCTTTATTTATAGAAATGAGTTAAATTGACTAGCCCCACATACTACTACCAATGATTTTTCATTCAAAAATATATTGACGACAGAATAAAGAAATAATTTACAAAAATTGAATACCTACTTACATAAAAGAATTATTTGAACAATTAACCAACAAAAATATCTATTTAATAATTAATTTTTAGACTGACTAATACAATCCTCAATCAGTAATGAAATGATTCAAAACAAATTATGAATAATTATACGCAATCATGTGGGTTGTCTTAAAATTCTTTTGATTGTCATTCAAATTACTCAGACTTTTTACAAAATTTACTCTTTGTTTTAACTTTTACCTTACCTTTTTTTTTAGTTTAGAAATCTTGCAAGCTGATTTATCTCCATTTTTTAACTGACAATACAGAGCAGAAGCTATTTCTATCTACCTAAATATAGTGCTATTTTTTATAGGTAGGAGGTAGATAGGTACCTATATAACATAATAATTTTTGTATGATAGTATGATGCCCTGTAGATAATTCCCAATAAAAATGATAATAAGAAAAAACTAATAATTGGCCAATTATTTCCATGTAGTGTAATATGCATAATAATGAAAATTATGTAAATATTACGAAAAACCGGTTAGCCTTACACTTGCCAAAAACACTCTTCTTAATGTGAGGTTCCTGTATCAAGTTTTTGATAAGATAAAGCCTGGGTAATGGGTATAATTTTTTTACAGTTTTACGTTATTATGTCAGGTTTATTTATATATGCATCTAGATTGTAATATTTATTCATGGCCATTATTAAATAGACCACAGGTCGGCAATTTACAGAAAAAAAAAACACGCAAAAGGCCTGAATCCGAGCATCTAGATGTGTTAACCGAGTTACCCTTGACTGCCTTGAATGGGACAACTTGTCTAGGACGTCTATTATCTATCTGTGTTTAATTATTACGGTTTTATGACAGTCATGTAATTGATTAAAGCTAAAAATAAAGATGCTAACAGATATATAATAATAATAGGTACATCGTGGACAGTTATCTTGATGAATGGTAAACATAAAAAACATACAACCCCTATAACATTTCCTTCACATTTTGGCCGTTTTTAAGGCTAATCTAGAATTACTGCTAGGGGACTCATCAGTAATGTCATCAGTCACATAAAAATTATAAAAACAGGACGTAGTGAGTATAACATCTTATTTGTATTGTTAAATCCTACTAAACACCAACGTATTATAAAGATAATACCTATGTGGTTCAAAAGGAGAGGCATCTACCTAGTGTACATGAATGGGTGTCAAAAAATTATTGCCTGGTTGTCATCTTCCATACAGCTCAAGGCTGCTTAATTTCCGGGGCTGTATTTCATGTAAAACCCAATTAAAATTACCAAAATGAATCGATTGCAGGTTCTTTTTATAAAAAAAAATAAAAAGACCCACAGATGGTGGATTTTTCACTTATATAACGAGCTAATTTACCCCTTCATTAAGGGCCATAGGATAAACATGGATCTCCAAAACTAAGAAAGATACATGGACGAATAATTAAAGAACTTAACTAACCTGTATTTTTGGTTTGTTCTGGAATTTCTCGTCCATTTTCTGCCATTTTGGCACCACTAACACTACACACTATTCCGCCAACGACATATCACAGTGAAACCGAACATTTCATTCCTAGTTTGACAGATGAAGTAACGAGCTTCTGATATCCTTTGCAGATGGCGCTACCATTAGTGTAACGCTACAGTGACTTTATACTCATTTAAGTGATAAGTTGTTCAATTAATTGTTAATGTTAATAGTGTTTTTCTACCTTAATGATTTATCTGAATTACAAGATTTTAATGCACTTTTCTTTTGAATTATGGGTCTAACAAAACCTATAATGAACATATTGATGGCTAGCATTTATATTAAATCTTGATTTCACCATTACGTCCAGAAATAAGCATGGATCAATAAAAAAATGCCTTTTCTTTTATTGTGATTTATCATCCATCATGATCTAAGTTTTATATGTTTTCTTAGCTTGTTCATATATTCAAGGTCTTCCAAGGACTTTTCCAAGGGGGGGCAAATCATAATTGGAATTATTTTTGTTTCTAGCACTTCAACAAACCTTCAATAAAAGACTAGAGCAAAACACCTAATACTTATATTAAATAACAAAAAATAGCTAAACAAAATATTTAAAAATGTTCAAATATAACCAAAAAAAAAAATACAACAAAAAACTTATAAGTTATTCAGATTTATTGGAGAAAAAAAATGATAATTTTCTTGAATCTTTTGCAACATCAATAATTTTTTTAATTAAATGTCTTTTTTTTTTCTTTTACAAATTTGCGATGAACACTCATCATACGTCCAATCGGTGCTCAGTCATAATCGAGCGAATCCAGGTTTTTACTCTTCTGAGAGTACTGAATGATCTTTCGACTGTACATGTAGTTGGAGGTAAACAAATTGCTATCGCCCTGACTAATAGCTGGATAGAACTTGCAATGTTCCAGTAATTCTAACATGGATGTATCTTCTGTGTAAATTAAAATAAAGCTTTATTTATTCTATTCTAATATTTTTCCTTCGCTATTTAGTGAAGATTTTTGAATTCCACATTTCATTTTATGCAACAAGAGTTCGTTTTACCAATTTTGTCAATTGAATTGTATCTCAATAAATATTCTCAAATCTACTTGGGCCAGGGGGGGGGGGGGGGGGCAAGCGCATCCCCTTGCCCCCCCTTCGGACGCCCTTGAGGTCTTGTCTGATACTTTGAAATTTAAAAATATCGGTGTATCATCGGTAGATGCGTTTGAGTTTGAGATTACCAATTACCATTCTTCACTTCGTCCGTTCGACCTTCTGTCGTTCATAGGCGTAGTTAGGGGGGTACTTAGGGGTGCTAAGCACCCCCGAAATCTAAATTAGCACCCCCCAAAAAAAAATTACAATATATAGGCTAATTTTAGAAGTAACCTATTTTTATAATATAAATTATATGTAATGAATTTTTCATATTAATATTTCAAGCATTCGAATTCTGGTACAAATTCAAGTATATTTAGGTAGTTGCGGATTCTGTTCAAAATTTCTCTCCGTGTACCGTGTAGTTCACGCCCAGTTTACTTGTCAGAGCGGGTCTATGCATGATCATTAAAATCTCGTAAAATACGAGAGCGGCATAATAGCTTGTGTATGTCTTGTTCTGCAATTCTGCATTAATTTGATAATTTAATTTTAACCAGTCGTAGTCGTTCAAATTCGCGGAAATTTTTAGCCGGTATTTTGACTATTTTTTTTGTTTTAAGGTTTAATATGGTTTTATTGAATTCAGTTAAAGTATAAAGATAAATAAACACGAAAAAACAATGAGTGCGTCGTCGGATATAAAATATACCGTGGAATTTTTGAAAAAATCTTTTAGCAAGTTAGTTGGAGGAGAAAGTGATTGTCAAGAACATTGAAAGACCTAAACCTGCTATTAACATCACATTAAAATATTTACTAAAAATTATTCACCAGATTTATTGGGCGTGGTCTTAAAAATTTTTTTGGGGCTTTTTGTGCACCCCCACGTTAAAATATTGCAGAAAATATGTCTGGTGCGTTTACACTGAACTTGCAATGTTAAATATTTGTGAAAAGGAAAAGCAGAGCAAAACTTTATTTAAAATGGCGGGTCAACAAGGTCGATATGCCGCTGCATACTGCATATATAGTTTTACGTTTAACGAAAAAAAACTCAGAAAAAGAAGAGATTATGGACAAGAGATTGGATATTGAAAAGATGTGATCTTAGGGTTCATGAGACCTTATTGTCCGAATACTCCGAATTAAGAATAGAAGATCCAAAACAACTTGATAATTTTTTGCGAATGTCAAATGCTGATTTTGACTATCTTTTAAAATTAGTTGGACTTAACATAACCAAAAGTGATACGCGAGACGTGACACGCGAAAAAGTGTCATCTTTCGACCAACACTTTTTTTCTGCAATTTTATAACTTTATACTCTCGCGTAAAATTTCCAACAGGTATGGAAATAAAATCTTGAACTCTGAGAGAAGAATATACGTCGTCTACACTGGCACGTATTGACTTGCAGAGATCAACTGTCGCAAGTCGCAAGTACACCTCACCTCTCGGACTTTGGTCTCGGGAGTGTTTACACAGACGCTGACATCTACTTGCGCAATAAATGTCGCAAGTTTCTTGCTAATGTACACGTACCTTAACAGCATGCTCACCTTAACCATGCAGATAGGCTAATACGCATGCCCGCCCAGTTCTAAAGCAGTTAAAACACCTCTCAGGGAGACCACAGAACTACAATAAAGCGAGACGGGACGTTTGAAGAGAGTGGAAAGAGTGAAAAGCACAGAACGCCAATGTGTGTGAAAGGAGTGGTAACGCACCTAAAAGTGCAGATATGATGGAAAAAGGAATGCAATCGGTAGAGTTTTCTCATGTAGATGCGTGTGATGCGCGCAGTGGCCTATATAAAAAAGTATAGGCCTCTGTGGTATGATCTAGTATTTGATTATTTATTTTTAAATTTGGCGGCAGTAAACACGCGGAGTTTAAATTTCTGTTTCAACCTATGGGTCTAAATTCCGTAATCACTGGTTTTATATGCCAAAAATGGTATGTCATTCCTTAGAATTTGATATTCAAAGGTCATTCCCTTGAAATAATTTGTTTAGCGACATCTCAATGGTTATTATCTTATCGCATCCAATTGTGATAAATACTATTTTTTGTTAGAGTTCTATGATAAGTACCTACAAGGGCTTTTACCGCCAAATTTTAAAACTAAAATTGTTGTTAAAGAAAACGTGTTCCTATATTCTTATTAAATAAGTATTTATTACTACGAGGACAAATAATAACATTTATTGATTAAACTAATTATTTTTAATAACTATAATATGTATCTAGTTATGAGAGAGGTGATTGGTTTCTTTTAAATATAGGTCATTCAAAATGTTATAACTATACCTACGTATTTTATTTAAAATTGTGTTTAGATGTCCAATAAAGAGAATGGATCTTAATTTAATTAAAGACCGTTATAAATCAAAATTCGAGACACATTATTTGGATTCTCTGGTGCCACCTGGTATCACCCTTTGCATGGAATTTCGTGGATTCAGTGACTTTGGAAGAAATATTGCGCTGTAGTTTCTCCACACAATGTAGTTATTTGCGAATACATGTAAATTTTCACGGGAGGTCTTGTATGTACTTTGAACTTCGATAATTAAAGTTTTTGTGAATTTTTACAATATTGATATCTTAGATAACAAGGATGGATGCGTGTTATCAGGCTTTCGACAAGGATGGGTAAGTAGGATATCCACTTATGTTTACGTATTTAATTTTTTTTAGACGTAGAAAACCATTGCCGGAATAAAATTGGTGTTTAATAATAATAATTTATGGGAATGCTAATTGTATTTAATTGGTTGGCGAATGCGCTGGAATAACCAATTGAACTGAAACAATTCTTTTAAATGTCCATTATGCAAAAAGCATTTCGCTGTCCCCTATTTAACAAGAGTTCTATGCTGCATTAGAAAAATATTTGTTACGGCTGCACATACAACTTGTAGATAAAATCCACTGTAATTGCATGTGTGTATCGCAACCGAAAAGCTATAAAGCAGAAAAAACTCTTAAGCAGCAAAGCGTAATTTGCTGGAGCTTTTCTGTAACCACCAATAAAACCATTTTACTAATGTTGAAGCTTTTCGTCTAAAATATATTGCTGCCAGTTTCAAACAGAAACAATATTTAATTTAATTGCAATGTGATTTTTATAAAAAAACTTTAAGTACCAGTAAAGGTTCAGTTGAGCTGATGTTAAAAAGCCCTTTTATACGGCCTAAGGAAACTGAGGGTGTGTGCAACAGTAGATACCAAATAAAACACTTTAACTTGGCTGTTTAACTAGTTGATCAAAATTTGTCTTTGTTTCTGGGAGTAACTTATTCAATATATCTACACGTCAGAATATTTAAACTCAACTATCCCACGATGCTACACACAGATTTATGGTTGTTAATATAAGATTAATTAAAAATATTTCAATCCATAAGTGATACATAAATCAGAGCCCAACTTTAAATTCTCGAGGGATGATTACAATAACTGATCCCACTCATGAAGCCTTCTGTGATAGCTTGTAGATGAAATTTCATTTCAGATAGATTGAATTATTTTTAAGGATTTCTAGTTGAGGTAGGTAATTACTTCCCTAAAGCAAAAAGTTTGTTTTCTCTTCAACTTAAAATACAAAAAATAATTTCTTCAGTTTTTAAAATTTTTATTAAATAAATAACAAAGTAATATTGCTATAAATAAAAATAAAGTAATTAACTCGGACAAACAAATTAGGTTTAGTTACACCTAAAACTAAAGTAATCGAATAACCTATTTTACATTATTAACAGAAAATTCGTAAATAGCGCGAGGGCGGGCCGCGGGCAATGTACAGGAACGAACAAAATGATAATAGTGCATTACCCTTCATCAGAAGACAGAATATTTTGTAACTGAAGTCTTCTACGGTATTTTTTGGAAAATTGGTCTAAAACTTCTGGTGACACAATTTGATTTTTATGGGTGTAAAGTAAGGCAAGACCATTCAACCTATAAAGTAAATATTCATTTAAAAGCAAAAATTGAACCTAGTATGTAGTATATTAGTATGTAGTTGAGTTTGAAATCTAATTTTATTGTAATAAATTAGTAGGTTAGTTTCAATTTACCTATTAAAAATGTGGGAAAGAAAAAAAAAACCTAGTCTTTCTCCACAAAATTTAATAGAATAAAAATTCTCTAGGGGTTTCTACATGTTTCGAACGTAGAAACGTTCATCATCAGGAGACAGAAAATTTATTTAGTGCTGATGGTTTTAGCAGAAGAGAAAATGGTGTAGAACCTTAATGGAGCTTTTATTGAATTAAAAAATGATGATGTGTAGAAGAGACACAATATGAAGAAAATTGATAAAGGTTAAACCATACTGAATATGGTTAATAAGTTATTCAAGGGGGTCTAAATCAACCAAATAAACTGAGGAAGAAAAAAAAACCTTCATAAAAAGAAGGTGTCGAAGATTATTTAAAATTTTTATAAAACTTTTCAAGTGTATGTCAGTAAGACATTATAAGGATAAAATTGTCATAATTATGAAGATATAAAAATAAAATTACACTGCAAAAAGAGTTTTGTGGGGTACTGAGGATTAAAGCTCAGTAACCCCCGCAAGCGGTTGATTTAAAACCAATAAAATTAATTAAGCTGCACATAAAAAAAAATTCGAGGTCAAAAGGTTGTTCACGTCCACGTGTTGGGACAAAAGTGACAAAGACAAAGAGACTTCATATTGTGTCTCTTCTACACATCAATTTTTTAATTCCATAAAAGCTTCATTAAGGTTCTACACCATTTTCTCTTCTGCTAAAACCATTAGCACTCCTGGTAATGAACGTTTCTACGTTCGAAACATGTTAGAGAATTTTTATTCTATTAAATTTTGTGGAGGAAGACTTTAGGTTTTTTCTTTCTTTCCCATACTTTTAACTCCACTTTAAGTATGGACTATTTCTTTATAAGTCCCGATTTTACCTTGCACGCCCCGATTTTTTTTCAATAAATCCCGAAAAAGTCATTCCCAGAGTTTTTATTTTTTAAATTTTTTTTAAAGGATGGTAATGTTCTTTTGCTTCTTTAAGTTTGACAATAAACTCGTTCATTCGAATTTGAACAAATGAATTAGTTATCATTTTTTTTTTTGAGATCTTACATGTAGGGGGCCCGGGCCCCTTCGCCCCCTCCCCCCTGGATCCGCCAGTGGTAGTACTGACAGTAATACTGATACGATACTGATCGTCTAAGGAGAGGCGTATTAACACTTGGAAGCACCCAAAGCTCTGGGATATTTTTGGCCCCCCCCCCTTCTATTTTTTTCATAGTTTAAATGACCCGCATATTTAAAGGCAAAAGTGCAAAACATTTTATTTTCAAATTAACAATAAGTATACACGAACAAAGTATATCAAGTTTAGATATCACATAGATATAAAAAAATAAAGTTTAAGTAATATAAATATAATAATGTATAACAAAAAAAGGACCTTAGGAAAATATCTTTTTTCTTGATTTATTTGCTGCAAAAACTTGAATTATCTCTGTCGCGTCTCGATTTTTAAGTAAGTCTGATTAAGGCTAAGTCACTAACTTCGGAATCGACTAACTTGGATCTTAAGTAATTTTTAATCCTCTTAAAAGTCCAAAAAGATCTCTCTCCTGAACAATTAGTTACTTCTTTAGATATATTCTTAATGCTATTTCCAAGTTTGAAAATATGCAAGCTAGATTAAATGATTTCAATAAATTCCTTGGCTCCAGCGGAATATTTGGAATATGTTTAACTTGAAAAATTTCATTTTCGATGTCAATATCGAAATCATTTTTCTAAATATTGGTCAACCTCAAGCAGCCTTGCTTAAGATCATTATCACTCAAAGCGGCTAGATTGGTAAGAAACCCAAATTCTTTATTTACTTTTTGGTATGCATCTTTCCTCTTTAACAGCTCATTTATTAATTTATCTATTAAGGGGAGAAATATAGTTATTCGATATTTTGTTTTTCCGTCTATAAAATCGATTTCATTTTTTGCTTCGTCAAAAGATACCTTTCTTTTTCGTTTCCTCGATATATCATATTGAAAAATATTATTTTGGCATAAAGTAGCAGCTTCAGTAAAAAACGATTCAAATTGATCGCGTATATTAGTTAAAATACCCGTGTAGAGTCATATAACCGAAGCACTGATTGTAAATCGATGTCAACTGATTGGAGAGCTAAGAGAGCTTTGCTTGTTTGATTAAATCTTTCCAATATTTTATGCCAAAAACAAGTCATTATTGCAACTTCGAATTGCATTAATTTATCTGCTAAATTTTTTGCTTCCGATCTTGTAGCAGATTTTTGAAGTTCATCCTGAGCCTCGTCCTGAGCTATTGATAGCAAAACCTCAGATATTTCATGGTATGACATGTATAATGCTTTACTAGCATCCGCTCGTGCACTCCAGAGGGTAACTGATAAATTTTTAATGGAAAACTTAGACCGAAGCAAGGACCATCGCCGGGTTTTTTCTAACCACGGTTGAAATCGCTTAATAATCTTTTTTGGTTATAAGGTGGAGTCTTGGCGCCCTTTCAGATTTGGCGCTACAAGCCTAGGCTTGGTCGGCTTGTACTATAATCCGCCTCTGCCTAAGGCCGCTACTTAAGTAACAATTATATTACAATATTAATAACTTATAACAAACATAAAAATTTATTTGGTAACTATATTTCAACAAATTTTTCTACTATTTTATCGATAATAATTTTAGGGATGGTTATCTAAATATAGAAGAATTTCGATTGTTAACAAGGGCATTATTCCGAAATGACAGGGGCAAAATTTATCACCTGGACGAACCAAAACTAAAAGATACTTTTTCCGTTTTTGATTTAAACGGCGATGGCAAAATTGATAAGGAGGAGTTCACTTTTTGTTGGAATCATTGGATTAAAATTGTAAGAAATGTTTTTGTTCGTCTTTAAAATCGGTTTGTGATTTACAAACACTAGTGACGCATTCACCATTTCGTTTTTTGATCAATATTTAGTTACTTCTTCGTTTTTGGAATACCCATCTTTGGAGTACCATTACCAGGGCCGTCGAGAGCCAGGTCAGGTCCGGGGGCTGCCAGATTTAAAATATTTAAAAGCGGGAGGTAGGGTCCTAGCCAGTGGCGGCTTGTGACTTATTAACTTGGGGGTGCACTAAAAGCTTGTTGCAGGCGAAAAATTTTTAAGACCACGCCCAAATTTTGTCAATAATTTTTAATAAATATTTTAAAAATTTATGATTACCCACTTATTTTATTGAAAATGAAATAAGATTAAAAAAAATAAAAAAGGCCAATTTACTTTTCATTAGTGGGTACATTGTTTAAAAGTAAAGTTCATTCTTCTGTTTTTATTTGCAGCAAACTTATTAATAACAATAAGGTCTTCCCTCAATTTTAATTTCAATTTTTTGCTCAATACTTAATGAGCTAAAATTGTTTCTCAAATATTCCACATTCATAGTCGTTTTGGCATTAAAACATTTTTATTAAAATAAGTCTTTACTACCCCAAAATAATAACAAAAATATAATTTTTAAATTAGAAACCCATTGTTGGTCAATTCTAAAATGTACAAAATTTTCAGGTAGGTTCTCCAAAAAAGAGGAAAGTTTTATAAATTTTTCGAATAATAAATCGATGTTAATACAAATATTGGGCCGGACGTGCGAGGACAAAATTTATCGATATTTGATACTTAGAACATTAATTATTCGCCAACTCGCCTAACAATTTACATACCTATGTAATGTTTACAAAGTAATTTTTTGTCAACAGAGATTTTATATTTTTTTTTATAATTTATCATATTTTTTTAACTGCGCAGCCCGAGCACGGGCCCTTAAAAGAGACGTGGGCCCGGGAAATTTGCCCCCCCCCCCCCCCCAGCCCCCCCTCTTGTCAGCCCTGACCATTACCTACAGTTTTACGTTTAAAAAGGTTGGATTTATTTATACAGTGTGACCAGTAAAGTCCGCATGGGATTTTTTTTTATTAATAACTTTATTCGAAATTTGACTGCATCAAGTTCTGCTTCGATCGAGATGAAAATTAAGAAAAAAATGGTAGTCACGTGAAATTTTCAAATTTTTTCCAAAAAATAATTCAAAAGTTAAAAAGGGTTATTTCTAAAAGTATCGAAAAAGTTATAAGAAAAAGTTTTTTTAATGCAGTTTCTAGCCCACATGCAAAATTTTAGCTGCATATGATAATTTTGATTTTTTACCCATATTTTGTAAATTGCACCACTTTTGCAAAATAAGACTCAACGCAACCTACTAACTGCTTAGTTTTGATAATGCTTTATTTCAGATACATTTTCTTTAAAGTTGCGCCATATTAAATGTGTGTTTTTCTACAAAATCAAAATTTGGCTATTAAAATTTGGTCGCATGTGATGCAAAGTTTATTTGTTTTTGACCCTGTATAAGGTAACTTCATAAAGTAAGTATTTTTGAAAACGTAGTTTGTGTCCGAAAGTAATACACCTTAATATTAAGACAAAAAAGAACACAGTGTCATCAGTAGGTAAAGTGTTCATTAAGTGGAAAATAAATTTTAGTAGTGGCTAAAAAATTATCTTATGCAGCTAAAATTTTGCATGTGGGCTGGAAACTGCATTTAAAAAAACTTTTTTCGATATTTTCAGAAACAACCCCACTTTTGAATTATTTCTTGGAAAAAATTAAAATTTGACAGATAAAGCGAATCACGTGACTACTATTTTTTTGCTTAATTTTCATCTCGATCGAAGCAGAATAATAAAAATCCCATATGATGCGGACTTTTACTGGTCACATGGTCACACTGTATATTAATACAAACAGAAAACGAAAAATAAACAAAATATTGATAAAAAAAATTTAGTGGCGACTGCTTTTAAATTCTAGTGTTTGCTCTTAAGAAAAACTTATAAACTTGATAAGTTAAAAACTTTTGATTCCACTTACCTAAATGTGTTTACGTTAAGTTATTTTTAATCAAAAATTTTTAGATCGTCCGACCAATATCGGCATTTCTAATAGTCGACGTGCAAAACGACTTTATCTCCGGAACTTTAAACATAAGCAACTGTTCTGCTCAACAAAATGGTAAAAAAAGTATTTAATCATCATTTCATCAGTCATCATTATTAATAAGTATTTCTTCTTAGGTTTAGACGTAATCGATCCAATCAACAAACTTTTGGATACTATCAAATTTGATGCAATATTTTACTCGTTAGATTGGCACCCAAGTGATCACGTGTCGTTTATAGAAAATATTGGGGAGAGGGAAATTGATCCTAGTAGCCCAGTAACAGCTGAAAATGCCCAAACGTATGACACCGTGGTTTTCTGTGGTTCCCCGCCACAAAAGCAAAGGTTATGGCCTAGGCATTGTGTGCAAGATACTTGGGGCTCTGAACTACATAAGGATTTAAAGGTACCTCATGACGCATATATATGCATTTTTTGCATATTTTGTCAATTATACAGTGGGGACCAGAAGTCCTGCATAAATTCGATAAAAAATTAGGGATGCATTTTTCGGAAAATTGCTTAAACACGTAAATTTTTTAATTTTCATTTACGCATCTTTTGACGTGAAAATTTAGTATACAGGGTGGCACATGTTAAAGATATGACATAAGTTGGTATTTTTTCTTATGAAACCCCGTATATTTTTCGATTTTTTAATTCTGATAAACATATCCTCGAAAAAGTGGTTTGGGGCACTGAATTGTAAAATATTCCATTTTAATACATGATGCCTACAATGCCTATGTTTTTAGTAAGAAAACCTTTTTGACATTTTCTTTTTAGAAGTGTTTTTCTACCTCCACGTTGCCTTTTTTTGGTTGTTCTAGACCCTTTCAACTGACTTTTCTACATACTACGTAACTTATCTTCATTTCTAATGTCTTCACATAATGTAATTTCAATAAACTATTTTTTGATGCCATAAAAGCTCCATTAAGGTGTTATGCCTACCACTTATCATTTTCTGTTTTGCTAAAACCATCAGCAATAGATTTTTCTGTCTCCTGATGATGAACGTTTCTGCGTTCGAATCATGTAGAGATCTTTAAATAAAGAATTTTTTATTCTATAAAATTTTGTGGAGGAAGACTTTGTGTGGTTCTTTACTAGTCATACTTTCAACTCCACTTAAGTAGATATGGACTATTTCTTCAAAGTTTTTATATTAGTTTTTCTGAATGCCACTTTATATGTTTTTTAGTTTGTAACATTGTAACGTATATAAGTATACCGGGTGTTTCTCAAAAGACGATCACCCCTTAAAATTTTTTATATTTAGTATAGATATTAAAATGAAATTTTGAGATTATGCATAAGAGATGAGTCTACATTTATTGGCATAATTTTCAATTTGTTAACACTTCCGGTTTGACCGGAAGTGACCTTATCTTTGATATTTTAAATGTGACATCTTGTATATTTTTACTTATTTGGGTTCAGCATAACATTATGAGTGAAATGACACCTCATGCTGAATCCCAATAAGTAAAAATATACGAGATGTCCTATTTAAAATACCAAAGTCAAGGTAACTTCTGGTCAAACCGGAAGTGCTAACAAATTGAAAATTATGCCAATAAATGCAGACTCCTCTTGTATGCATAATCTCAAAATTTCATTTTAATATCTATATATAAATACAGAAAAATTATAGGGGTGAACGTCTTTTGAGAAACACCCGGTATACAATGACGTACATAAATATGTCCTTCCAGAAATAGCAATAATCGTGAAGACTTTGACCTTGCTTATAGGGCTGTAAATGATTTTACTATAAATAGAAATTATTTTTTTTTTAGGTTTTGGATAACGCAATTAAAGTCTACAAAGGCACCAATCCAGATGTAGATTCCTACTCCGTATTTTGGGACAACAAGAAAATGACAGATACAACATTATGCGCCCAACTTCGCATGAGAAATGCCACTGATATTTATATCTGTGGTCTTGCCTATGACGTTTGCGTGGGTAATAAAAACGTCAATTTTTTTTAATCTACAATTTGTAAACACATCAATAATTCAGAAGAGTTTTCTTCTTTCCGACCAAAGAAAGGAAACTTGTCGGTTAAGAACGACAAGTTTTTTTTCAATACTTGTTTATACGTATTTTCTATTTATTTCTAGGCGCTACAGCTGTAGACGCGCTTGCCATAGGTTATAGAACGATTCTACTTGATGACTGTAGCAGGGGAGTAGATCTTTCAGACATAGAAAAAACAAAAAACACCGTTATAACCAATAATGGTGTAATAGTAAATTCTTCCCAAGTGAAAGCTATGGTAGAAGGAAGAGATCGGCGACCCGAGCTGGGATACAAATTGGCAATGGAGTTGAAAGCTACTTTAAATGAGAGAGAGGAAAAAAATCCCTGTTAAAAATGTAGTCTAAAAGCCGTTGTTTCGAGATCAATATGTAGTATATTTAGAAAAGGTTATAGTTCCTATAATATCAACACTGTTAGTAACTTTAATAATAGACAAGCCTCTCTTATCTTATCTACATTTATTTTCATTTTTTAGAAAAAGCAAACCCTTATAGACCAGGGCTAAAGCCTTTGAAAATGGTAAAAATCAAAAAAAAAAGTAGGATGATACCCATTGGAAAAGGAAGAGAATATAACAAAAATGAAAGGAAAAATTATTTACGGGCGATCCGCGGTCGGAAAGTGGAAGGGGTGAGTTTTTAAGGGTAGAAAACGATTTATCTCGATTTCCGGCAAAACTACAAGTCCTATGGAAAACCGTTAATTAGCAAAGTTGTAGGTAATAAAAAGATCTACAACTTTTGTATTTACACTTTTTTCACATAACCTCAAAATTTATGTGAAAAATTCAAATAACCAAGTTTTTGGTTTTTTATTTTTATCTTTTACAAAAAAAATTTTTTTTCACGAAATATGGTGAAAACTTACTTATGTCCCAAACACACTTTAATTTTTTTTGATTTAAAATATTTATTTTTTCACCTTATTTTAACTTAATATCGAAACTCTACTTTCTGATGGTGTAAAAAAATATACATTACTATGGTAAATGTTCTTAAAAAATGCAAACAAACGAAAAAACTCGAATCCGAAATTTTCTTTTTTAATCATTATGTAGGTACCTACAATTTTGAGCTATTAATTAAAATTAATACTTTAATTACTCGAAAAAGTAAGATTCCATGTTACATTAATAAACAAAAAATTGCAAGTCGAAATATACTACTATAATTAACAACCAAATAAGTTAATAAAGTTAATATTTAATAAGACGTTTGTTTCTTTGCATTTTTTGAGAACATTTACCATAGTAATGTATATTTTTTTACACCATTAGAAAGTAGAGATTTCAAGGAACAAAAGGCCCACCGACTTTTTTAAAAAAGCAGATATTTTGACGTGAGAATTTTCGATTGAAAATCAGGGTGCTTTTTCGATATTATGTCAAAATAAGGTGAAAAAATAAATATTTTAAATCAAAAAAATTACAGTGTGTTTGGGACATAAAAAGGTAAGTTTTCACCAAATTTTCTGAAAAAAAAATCTTTTTTTCTAAAAGATAAAAATAAAAAACCAAAAACTTGGTTATTTGAATTTTTCAAATAAATTTTAGGGTTATGTGAAAAAAGTGTGGATACAAAAGTTGTAGATCTTTTTATTACCTACAAGTTTGCCATTTAACGTTTTTCCTTAGGACTTGTAGTTTTGCCGGAAATCGAGATAAATCGTTTTCTACCCTTAAAAACTCACCCTTTTCCACTTCCCGACCTCGGATCGCCCGTAAATTATTTTTCCTTTCATTTTTGTTATATTCTCTTCCTTTTCCAATGGGTTTCATCCTACTTTTTTTTTTTTTTGGTTTCAAAAATTATCCACCCTGGTCTATTATCTGAACATAGATTTATTAATTTGTTTTAGTGTACGTTTTTTGCAGATCTTTGTAGTCTTAAGTTAGCTGATATCTAAAAAATATATAAAATTGTTACGAGGTTAAACGTCAATATACTTCTTCCCAGTGGATGAATATATGCATTTTTTTTTCGTTTTTCAACAGTTCGTTAAAAAAAAACGAATTTCTTGGACGTCGATTAATCCCAATAATATGTACCGTGCGAGCAAAAATTATTTGCATCAAAGAGGGCCTTGCATCTAAGGACGTAATGCGTTGCCGTATAGCTTAATACCTGTCGGGTGCTGATGCCTAGTCGGGGTATAATTATTATATTAACAACCTTTCGGAATAATTTCCTAAATTGTTTGTACCCGCAATTAAATGCATATCTTATTACTGTTTTATTCGGTTTTATGAAATGGATAGTTTTTTGATTTTGATAGATTATTCGCTATCGACTTTATGTAAAAGTGATTTTATTATGCGAAATAATTTTCACTGGCTTGTTGAGAAACAATGTTTTATTAACAAAAATCGATAGAAAAAGATGATTATTTTCCCATAATGTCTGTTATTATTTAAAAGCAACATTCACTTACATCATACGCGAAACTTCATTACAATATTGAAACCATTCACACAAATTACGTGCAGCATTAAAATTATGGTTTTATACCGTGCGAGAAAAAATTATTTGCATCAAAGAGGGCCTTGCATCTAAGGACGTAATGCTTAGCCGTATAGCTTAATACCTGTCGGGTGTCAGTAACTACCTAAATTAACAATTAATCAGTTATTCAGTCATCTTTGACAGTCGTTACAAGTAATTTGATTCATCGCTAATTTTTTCAATTTCTTAAACAATTCACACAATGGGCTTTACGGAACAGCACAAAACATTCATGGTTGAAGCGTATTTTCGACACGGGGTTAGACTAAATAGTGAGTGGCAATACAATCCGGGTTTGTGCATGGACGATTTTTTACGAACATTTTCCTAACGTTGCTTTTATTGCTGGGGATTTTTATCATTGCCTGAAAAGAACCGTGGCTGTGTTTAGGGAAGCAGGTTCTATACAACGCAAAAAAAAAGAGCAGGAATACCATCTGTAAGAACAGAAAAATGAAATAATGTAAAATACGCCAACAAATTGTATAATACACCTGTCCCAAAAAGTGGGAAGATCTTATGGAACATGCAGGACTATTATTAAGAAGCAGCTAAATTTATTTCCTTATAAAGTGCAAGTATTCCAAGAAATACAAGCCGCAGACTTTGAAAGAAGCAGGAATTACTCTCAATGGTTTACCCAAAATATATTGGAAATAAATGATTTATTAAACCTGACATTTTTTTCGGATGAAGCCTGGTTCCACCTCTCCGGTTATGTGAATTCGCACAATACACGCATGGGGAGTAGTGAAAATCCCCATTTTTTTGCAGAGTCCACATTGCACCCCACTACTTACGCAATTTTTTCGACGACAGATTGATCAGTTTTTGATCAGACATTGAATTCCCACCTAGATCACCTTGTTTAACGGTTATGGATTACTTCGTTTTTCCTCATTTAAAGAATACTATTTTTAAAACACCAGTTGCAAATTTAGAACAATTACAGGAAAGGATTATCCAAGAATGTGGTAACATTTCTCCAGAGATGCTGGTCAACACTTTCGAAAATATGAAGAGACGTGTGAATTTATGCTTGGAGCATGGCGGTGGCCAATTTCAGCAATTTATGTAGTTATTTTTCTTTTTCTTTCTGCATATTCTTACTTTGTTAATTTTGTAAACAACAAAAATAAATTTGTATTTGTCTACTTATTTTATAACTCATTAGTTTGGCATAATATCATGTCATAATATGAATTTGACAAAATTTTAACCTAGATTTGGTTAGATATATCGTCCCCATATCATTGTGATCTAAACCAAGCCCTACGTCTTTTAATCCAAGCCCTGTTTGATGCAAATAATTTTTGCTACCACGGTACTTACTTATATCCAAATCGTAATATATATATATAGGTAATCGGAATTCCCCCCTCCCTTTCCTTTGATACGCCACTGCGGGGAGCAATGACGACATCAACACGATAAGGGTCCTGGTGTGACGTCATAGAAATGCTGCTGCGTGCGTATTATCGTAAAGTTATAATTAGACTACGATTTTGTAGTAAAAACTTTCTTGGAGGGAATTTTTTTTAATATGCAAGGATTTAATATGGCAAAAGGGACACGTGTCCCATGTCGTCTGAGTGGTTACGGGGAAGGTACCTATATAAAGCGCAGAAATGAGCGGGAATTCTCATTTTGAGTGAAAATTTGAGAGAGCGAAGCCAGAAAAGGCAGGCGTTTTGGCGATCTGGCCTGACGATCAATATAGTCCTCTGAGCGTCCCGCCTCGATCCTTAAAATCAGACAGAGTTCAGTTGAGGTAGACGGCAGTTTGTGCTTACCAAGACTGAATGTCCGCCAGTGATAAAAGTTATTGCACCCGAATATGTTTGTGACTAATTAAAAATTAAACAATTATTTTTCCATTTTTTTTTGGCAATGAACAACAGATTTATTTTGGTTATCCTCCTGCCAGCATTTTATTTTTCAATGTAAGTACTGTTTTATTAAATTTTATTTGTTTCATATGCTTGATATATTCTTACATGTTTTTCTACTGGGTTTGGTCCTATTTACATTATTATTTGGAAAATTTTGGATCAGAATTAATCTATCTAATACACACATATAGAACTTTTAACCTCTTTTCTAAAAATCACCAAATGTTTACAATTATTTAAGTTAGTATTTGGATACTTATTCAGCTTATTCCTTTTAAAATGCATATTTAAGCTAATACAAATTGGCATTATGAACTGGAATAAATTCAGTATTAGAAAGCCTCTTTATTTGCCGAAAAAATACAGAAATACGGCTGCATTTATTTTTAATTTGGCATACTTTCTTCGTGTCTTCATGAAATTTATCCCCCTTTGGGGGTACAACTTTTTTTTCAAATGTAAAGGTATGTAGGTACAGTGATCGCTCGTTGGAAAGACGACCCACTATTTACTGTTGCATTTTATTGTAAAAATTGTTGGAAAGGTTGCATTTTTTTCTTGACAAACCCCTAATCTAAAGTAAAATTCATTCTTGATTATGTACCATACCGGGTGTTTCTCAAAAGACGTTCACCCCTATAACTTTTCTGTATTAATAGATATTAAAATAAAATTTTGAGATTATGCATAAGAGATGAGTCTGAATATATTGGCATAATTTTTAATTTGTTAGCACGTCCGGTTTGACCGGAAATGACCTTGGCTTTGGTATTTTAAATGGGTCATCTTGTATATTTTTACTTATTGGGATTCAGCATGTCTTTTCCAAAGAAATATAAAGGCGGCTTTGAAAAACAATGGAATGGTGTTGAAAACCAATATAGGTAATTTTAAATTAAAATTGTAATGTCATTAGTTTATTAAACTTACATTGTAAATCAGATAAAATAGTTAATTTTACTAGAAATGAACAAATTGATATGCTCCTAATTTTTGGAGAGACCAGAAAAATTCTTCTGAGGCCGCAGATTGTATGTATTGTAAGTTTTATAATTTAATGACATTACAACTTTAAATTAAAGCCATATTGATTGCTTTTCGAAACCATTCCATTGTTTTTCAAAGCCGCCTTTATATTTTTTTTTAGAAAATAGAGGGCGGCAATAATACATAACGCTTTAAAATTTGCGATTGGGATCTATAGCAAATTTTTCAGTGTCAATTTTAAAATAGCATAGGAGTGTATGGTAGCAAATTGTTGGAAAAAAAAATGCTCGTTTTAAATATCCTAGTAAACTACCATCGTTCCATTTAGAAAAAAGTAGTAAACGATAAGAAAACCAAATTTCATTTTTTAAACGCTTGTGAAACTTAGAAAGTCAATTATTATGACATAATTTTAATATTCCTATACTGCTTGACTATAAATTAACAGATTTAATTAATTTGTAGCACTCTAGATTGAAAATAAAAAATAAACATAAAAATATTATAACACGTCAAAAAATGACAAGTGAGGTGTCATTCCACTAATAATGTTATGCTGAACCCAAATAAGTAAAAATATACAAGATGTCCCATTTAGAATATCAAAGTCACGGTCACTTCCGGTCAAACCGGAAGTGCTAACAAATTGAAAATTATGCCAATAAATGCAGACTCATCTCTTATGCATAATCTCAAAATTTCATTGTTATATCTATAAATATAAAAAAGTTCTAGGGGTGAACGTCTTTTGAGAAACACCCGGTATATCCGGGATTATTTGGCGAATTTCGTGTGTAAGTCGTTGATTAAGTTCCTCTAAATTTTCTGGTTTTGTTAAGTAAACTTTGGGTTTTTAGGTGACCCCAAAGAAAATAATCTAGACGATTAAGGTACTACAACAGATAAGTATTCATATCACAATAGATATCTATACATTAAAAAAAAATTTGGGGCGATTTCTACCCCAAAAGAGGGGTAAATTTCATGGTTTGCCAAACTAAAAATAAACGCAGCCGTAGTTATGTATTTTTTCAGCAAATCAAGAGGATTCCTAACACTGAATTTATTCCAGTTAAAACTTCAATCCTTTATAGTAGATACTGTTTGTACTATCTGTAAACCTTTAAAATCTGACCTATACATATCTAAATGTGATATAGGTATCCAAAATGTAAGGGCATGCGATGTGTAAGAATAAATTAAAATAATAAATAGTAGGTATGGTTGCGTTTTTTTTTAAATTTTGTTTCGGAAAACAAGAAAATTAATTCACAATAATATAATATATTATATACAGTGTGACCAGTAAAGTCCGCATCATATGGGATTTTTTTTATTAATAGCAAAAGTGGGGTTATTTCTGAAAATATCGATAAAAGTTGTTGGAAAAAGTTCTTTTAAATGCAGTTTAAGCCCACATGCAAAATTTCAGCTGCATAAGATAATTTTGATTTTTACGCACCACTAAAATTTATTTTCCACTTAAACACACTTTACTGATGACGCTGTGTTCTTTTTTGTCTTAATATTAACGTGTATTACTTTCAGACACAAACTGCGTTTTCAAAAATACTTATTTTATGAAGTTACCGTATACAGGGTCAAAAACAAATAAACTTTGTATCATATGCGACCAAATTTTAATAGCCCAATTTTGATTTTGTAGAAAAACACACGTTTAATATGGCGCTACTTTAAAGAAAATGTAGCTGAAATAAAGCGTTGTCAAATCTAAGAAATTTTATGTAGGTAGCTTTGAGTCTTATTTTGCAAAAGTGGTGCAATTTACAAAATATGGGTAAAAAATTAAAATTATCTTATGCAGCTGAAGTTTTGCATGTGGGCTAGACACTGCATTTAAAAAAACTTTTTCCAATAACTTTTTTCGATACTTTCAGAAATAATCCCACTTGAAATATTTTTTGGAAAAAATTTAAAATTTGACAGATAATGCGAATCACGTGACTGCTATTTTTTTGCTTAATTTTCATCCCGATCGAAGCAGAACTTGATGCCAAAGTCAAATTTTGAATAAAGCTATTAATAAAAAAAATCCCATATGATGCGGACTTTACTGGTCACACTGTATAAAATAGTAATTTTTTTGTGTTCCTTTATTTTCAATAACTTTTTATTGAAAGCTGTTTTATCCTGCTCAATCAGTTTCTCAGAAAAAAAAAATTGGAATTGTATCTATACAGACGCGTGTCATTGTCAGGGACAATTAATACTTTATTTGTCATGGTCTTACCAAAAATCAATAGGGCTGTTTACCTCATCTTAGGGGATAGATAGGAAATGTTCTAGCCTATTCATTAAATTTTTCATAACCACATAGCAGTGTATTTAAAAAAATTCACAGATCTTGCATCTTACGCAAGTATCATAGGCGTATTGAAAATACCTACCACATACAGTGGCGAGAAGGAAACCATTATGTCACAGCACAGATTACTCCTATCTGTGAGTATGTAACGTGTCGCTATCACGCGTTATTATGATGGCATGGATGCTCCAATTTAGTTTGAAATAATAATTAAATTATTATACTTAGAAATGTGTAAATTATACTTAGAAATGTGTAAATTATACTTAGAAATGTGTAAATTATACTTAGAAATGTGTAAATTTGACTGTTTTGTTAAAATAAAAAATATAGGATAATCTGTATATTAGTACATATTGAAGAGAGCTCAAAACCACCTTTTCAAAAATAGCGACCAAATTATTTATTTAGCTATACACAGCCATTTACCTGCTGGTCTTTATACCCTTTGTTCATGAAATGTCTAAATCTTAAGTCGGCTATGAAATGTTTTGGATTGGTATATCCGTTCTCCCCCGACTTTCTGTGTAATACGCCAAGACCGCCGCGCTATTCCGCTTTGTTTCAGCGACATTGACTGTTTATTTTTTCCAATTTTATCGAAATTGAAACAATCAAAAATGCGGTTACCATGATATCGACTAATATGGACACCTAAAAATTTTTAAAATTACGAAAACGTTATCTGATATCAATGAAATTTAGACGAATAAAATCTATTTGCACTGTCGTAAATTAAATTTTGAATAATACACGTTCGATATGAACTTTGTTAATGAAACTTGTGCAATTTAACGTTGCACGCGTTTCATTATAGTGTTCATCGAACTAGTATCATTAATAACTATAATGTAAGAATATAGAACAATAATAAAGATAATCTACTTTTTATTATGTCCAAATAAAGGTATATTCAAAATTCAAACACACAGTATAATATTTAAATAGTAATAATATTTGGTTTAAATAAACATCCTGATAAAGCCGACGCCGCTTGTGTGCAGCTGTGGCTTTTGGGAGATCCCGTAACATGAAAGTAGGTACTGGCCGATTCAATACTAACTAGTACTAACTACTATATAACTGTTCTCTCTCCCGGCCATATCTTAATATCAACAAATATAATAATAAATGCCGAAACCCAAAACAAAACAATATTAATACTCAGCAGATGATGTCATCGATCCTGTGCTGCTCGGATGTTTATTTAGACTTCACCGCCGTGTTATTTATGTGCATGTCGCATGTCGCGTTCATTTTTCATGAAATAGACCCGTATATACGCACCCAGTAGTATTTTCAATACTAAAAATTTTTTTTTTCTTGTATCTAAAATTTCATTTTCCGACAATTCATTATCGAGCAAAATAATATCTAATTTCACAACTGGAATTGCGATCCTCTTTCATCTTTGAAAATATATTCAATTTTAGGCGACACCTTTTAAAAGGTCAAATTTTGAGAAAAACAAAGAGAAACGGGTACAGTATGATACAAAAACGTTTAATAAAAATGATTGGAAATAAAGAAAGGACCACAAAAAATATATATTAGACAGGGTGCTCCATTTAAAATAAGTAAGTTTGAGATAACTTCTGGCATAACCGCTACTTGGAGAGAGCGTCTCCCCATTATTCAAATTTGCCAGGTTGCAATTCTATTACTTTCCGAAATATTTCAATGAACGATCACCGTAATACACCCTGTATATGGAATTTACGTTTCGTATACGTTATTCATAGATTTATTTACCGTGCGAACAAAAATTATTTGCATCAAAGAGGTCTTGGATAAAAGAAACATAGGGCTTGGTTTAGATCACAATGATATGGGGGCGATATATCTAACCAAATCTAGGTTAAAATTTTGTCAAATTCATGTTATCACATGATATGCCAAACTAATGAGTAATAAAATAAGTAGACAAATACAAATTTATTTTTGTTGTTTACAAAATTAACAAAGTAAGAATATACTGAAAGAAAAAGAAAAATAATTACATAAATTGCTAAAATTGGCCACCGCCATGCTCCAAGCATAAATTCACACGTCTCTTCATATTTCGAAAGTGTTGACCAGCATCTCTGGAGAAATGTTACCACATTCTTGGATAATCCTTTCTTGTAATTGTTCTAAATTTGCAACTGGTGTTTTAAAAATAGTGTTCTTTAAATGAGGAAAAACGAAGTAATACATAACCGTTAAACAAGGTTATCTAGGTGGAAAATCAATGTCTGATCGAAAATGGATCAATCTGTTGTCGAAAAAATTGCGTAAGTAGTTAATAGTTTCGGCGGCTGTATGGACGCTTGCACCATGCATCCTGTTGAAAATATCCAAAACGTAGTTCGTCGTCAAGTAATTGCTCCACAAATGGATTCAATATTGTCTCTATACCGCTGTGCTGTAACTGTGTCATGGAGAAAATAGGACCTTTTCTTCTTCGGGAAACAGCTAACCAGACACCAATTTTTTGAGGGTGCAATGTGGACTCTACAAAAAAATGGGGATTTTCACTACTCCACATGCGTGTATTCTGAGAATTCACATAACCGGGGAGGTGTAACCAGGCTTCATCCGAAAAAAATGTCAGGTCTAATAAGTCATTTCCTGTCAATAAATTTTGGGTAAACCATTGAGAGTGATTCCTGATGCGTCTTTCAAAATCTGCGGCTTGTATTTCTTGGAATACTTGCACTTTATAAGTATATAATAAATAAATTTAGCTGCTTCTTAAGAATATTCCTGCATGTTCCATAAGATCTTCCCACTTCTTGGGACAGGCGTCTTATACAATTTGTTGGCGTATTTTGCATTATTTTACGAACGTTTGCAACAAGTTCTTCTGTTCTAACAGATGGTCTTCCTGCTCCTTTTTGTGTTGTATAGAACCTGTTTCCCTAAACACAGCCACGGTTCTTTTCAGGCAATGATAAAAATCACCAGCAATAAAAGCAACGTTAGGAAAATGTTCGTGAAAATCGTCCATGCACAAACCCGGATTGTATTGCCACTTACCATTTACTCTAACCCCGTTTCGAAAATACGCTTCAACCATGAATGTTTTGTGCTGTTCCGTAAAGCCCATTGTGAGAATTGTTCAAGAAATTAGAAGAATTAGCGATGAATCAAATTACTTGTAACGACTGTCAAAGATGGCGGAATAACTGATTGATTGTTAATTCAGGTAGTCACTGACACCCAACAGGTATTAAGCTCTACTGCTAAGCATTACGTCCTTAGATGCAAGGCCCTCTTTGATGCAAATAATTTTTGCTCTCACGATATAAGTTCTCTATTGCCTAATAGATATATGCATTTGTTTTGCAGTAATGTTTCTTTATTAGTCTATTCACTTCTAAAAACAATTTAGATCATGTGCCCCCACCCCCCTTAGTGAAGTTCTAAAAATCCACCACTGGATGGATACCGTTTTCTTTGTACGCAACTTAAAAAACCTTCGTACCAATAATTTAGAGTTAAATTTTAGATATACATATCGACAGAATATTTTAAAAACATTTTCTCCGGGTACCTAAAATGTGTGATGGACAACACCAATGCCGGAATATAGATTTAAATAGCAGAATATGCCGGCCTACGGTTCGGGGTTATTGAGGTCAGAGAATTCAATTTGATAATGAAGAGTTACAGGGGTGGAGAACAATTTTGTTTTCAGCTATGTCCAGTACCGTGCGAGCAAAAATTATTTGCATCAAAGAGGGCCTTGCATCTAAGGACGTAATGCTTAGCCGAAGAGCTTAATACCTGTTGGGTGTCAGTAACTACCTGAATTAACAATCAATCAGTTATTCCGTCATCTTTGACAGTCGTTACAAGTAATTTGATTCATCGCTAATTTTTCTAATTTCTTGAACAATTCACACAATGGGCTTTACGGAACAGCACAAAACATTTATGGCCGTGGCTGCGTTTAGGAAAACAGGTTCTATACAACACAAAAAAGGATCAGGAAAACCATCTGTAAGAACAGAAGAACTTGTTGCAAACGTTCGTAAAATAATGCAAAATACGCCAATAATTTGTGATTATCCAAGAATGTGGTAACCTGGTAACATTTCTCCAGAGATGCTGGTCAACACTTTCGAAAATATGAAGAGACATGTGATTTTATGCTTGGAGCATGGCGGTGGCCAATTTCAGCAATTTATGTATATATTTTTCTTTTTCTTTTTGTATATTCTTACTTTGTTAATTTTGTAAACAACAAAAATAAATTTGTATTTGTATACTTATTTTATTACTCATTAGTTTGGCATATCATGTCATAATATGAATTTGACCAAATTTTAACCTAGATTTGGTTATATATCTAACCACCGTCCCCATATCATTGTGATCTAAACCAATCCCTACGTTTTTTAATCCAATCCCTCTATGATGCAAATAATTTTTGCTCGCACCGTATAAAATGCAAGCCACAATATTTTTGATCGGACCGTGACCGGTGACCTGACCGCGATCACGCCGTAACTAGACTTATACTATAAAATATTTTAGGTTTTTGCATACCTAAACTTTGAATTTTTTTTAGCTGTTCAAGTTCCAACGCCAAAATCAACTTTCGCGAAAAGGAAAAAGAAGTACTGGATCAAATCTTGGGACCAGGACGGTACGATGCCAGGATACGACCGTCCGGGGTGAACGGGACAGGTGAGTTATCACAACATTTCGGTCTCGTAACTGACATACCTACTTACGGAAGCGACGAGCGAGCGCCAGACAGCGAACGAAAACATGGCCACCATTCTTGTTTGTAAATTATTTGTAATAATTATATACATTTGTACCTAAATTGTTTCAAGGCAGACAGAACATAATCTGAAAAACTGAAACCTTCCATAATAGTATTAATTTGTCATCTATCTCTGGCTTTCTCTATTCCATGCAATCGTTTCACTTTTACGAGAATTCCGCTAAATTAAAGTAAGGTGTTAGAATGTTAGAATGAATAAACGTAAAATCCCCTCATATCTGTAGATGGGCCAGCGATTGTACGAGTTAACCTGTTCGTACGTTCCATTACAACCATAAGCGACATAAAGATGGTAAGTGGAGGTCACCCCCCACCCCCCCGTTCTTGTAGATAGCTTAGAGGTGCTCCACATTAGCTACAACAGGCCATAGGGGCCCTTGCAATTACCCTTGTATAAAGCACGGTCGCCTGATGCGTTTCACATTTTACACGCAACAACGCAGCATTGTTGGATAAAATTTGGAACATTTAATCCTTGCTTTCACAGTCCGCAAAAGTGTGATACAAAGAAAGGCAGTAAAAAAATCGAAAAAGTCAAAAGTTAATGAAAAATTCAGTTAATTTCACTTAATATTTCCGAAACAGTTGAAGATACGTATATGATACTGTACATGAAATATGTCTAAAATTTTCTGAAGAATCCAAAAATTGAATAATTATACATTATATATGTATTTAAAATAAGAAAGTTGGTGTTGGCCACTGTTACATGACACACCCTGTATAAAAAGTTTTTATTGAAAAAAATGCGCAACTAGAAATACCAATCGACGTGTCCGAGCGTTTTTTCGGACAGTAAAGTCCGCATCATATGGGATTTTTTTTTATTAATAGCTTTATTCGAAATTTGTCTTTGACATCACCTTCTGCCTCGATCGAGATGAAAATTAAGCAAAAAAAATGTAGTCACGTAATTCGCATTATCTGTCAAATTTTAATTTTTTCAAAAAAATAATTCAAAAGTGGGGTTATTTCTGAAAGTATCGAAAAAAGTTATTAGAAAAGGTTTTCTTAAGTGCAGTTTCTAGCCCACATGCAAAATTTCAGCTGCATAAGATAATTTTGATTTTTTACCCATATTTTGTAAATTGCACCACTTTTGCAAAATAAGACTCAACGCAACCTACATAAAACTTCTCAGTTGTGACAAGGCTTTATTTCAAATACATTTACTTTAAAGTAGCGCAATATTAAATGTGTGTTTTTCTACAAAATCAAAATTGGGCAATTAAAATTTAGTCGCATGTTATGCAAAGTTTATTTGTTTTTGACCCAGTATAAGGTAACTTCCTAAAATAAGTATTTTTGAAAACTTAGTTTGTGTCTGAAAGTAATACACCTTAATATTAGGACAAAAAAGAGCACAGTGTCATCAGTAAAGTGTTCATTAAGTGGAAAATAAATTTTAGTGGAGGGTAAACAATCAAAATTATCTTATGCCGCTGAAATTTTGCATGTGGGCCAGAAACTGCATTTAAAAAACTTTTTCTAATAACTTTTTTCGATATTTTCAGAATTAACCCCACTTTTGAATTATTTTTTGAAAGAAATTAAAATTTGACAAATAATGCGAATCACGTGACTACTATTTTTTTGCTTAGTTTTCATCTCGATCGAAGCAGAACTTGTTGCCAAAGTCAAATTTCGAATAAAGGTTTTAATAAAAAAAAATCCCATATGATGCGGACTTTACTGGTCACATTGTATATTTGTATATAAACTCGGAATTTTTCCTTAAAGTGGGACAATTCTAGAAATATTTCCACTTTAAAGTCGATGATTCTATACCCAAGCCACGATAGTTAAGTTTTACAGAAGAGGCTATTTTCAAGTCCAGCACCTGTTAACCCTCCTAGCCGATTTATTATTTATTAAACAATTTAGTGGCAAGTAATGCTACGGATGCCACCTTTATGAAATTGCTGCCTTCAACCTTTTAAACAAGTACTGTTAAAATTACATCATCAATTATATAATATTTATATAGCCATAATATAGCAGCTATTAAATGTATATAGATTCGGCTAAAAAACAATATTTCCATAAATAATTGTTTTATTGGAGTTTAGATTGTGAATTAAGCTAGAACTTTTTTTACAGCGAACTTTTATTTTGTCTTTGTCGTTATTTAAGATTTTAGGTCAAATTTATTATTTATTGTGCTATGAATAAGTTTAAACTTTCCCTTTCAGTTAAATATCTATTTTTAGTAACACTAATGTAGGTACTTCATTAATGCCAGAGCACTCTATGGCTTATGGCTCATTTAAAAAAATCTAAACCAGTCACTCCTTTATGTTTTCTGGCAAAATTTAAATTGGATTTATAGATCATTGGCTTGGGTTGTTTTGTATTTTTTTTATTGCTTTTATGATATATTATGTATCTTAAAATTTTTACAAGGGACCGAAAAAAGTTGTTTTGATGTCGGAGAGGCCGCTAACTTCACGTCAGTGGAAACAAATGGGTTTTAAAAGATCAATTTATCTCTTTTAAACACTACACGTGAAATAATTTTCACTTTTTTTTTCAATTTTCTTATTCAAATTTAAACCTCAAATGTAAAAAATCTGAATTTATTACCATAATCACAGTATGCGTATTAGGAAATTTGTAGTGAGACTGAGAAAGAATCATCTAACGATCATAATAGATTATATTTATAAACGATATTTAGTTGAAAAATTTTAAGGAAAATAATAGAAGTTTTCTAAAAATAACTGTCCTTTGATTATTGAGGGAGCGGTTTTCTTCTTTATTTCAAATTTAGACGTTTTAAAAGCTACCTTTCCTTTCTGTGTAGATATAGACAGTATAGGCTAAAATGTAAGAGGTTTTTTTTCCGGATAAACATTTGCAATATGATGGATTTTATATTTCGTGCTTTAGTCCTGAAACAGAAATGTTTCTTTTGACGGAGTTGTTTTTAGAATATAAAGTTTTCACTTAGATTTATGAAAAACTTTTTTCTTTTTCAAACGGTGGTGTCTCGGACATGTCAAATGATCGATAGCCGAATGGAAATAAGGATTGTAAATTTATTTTCTGCGAATGATTTGCCAAGAATTTGGGTCTCTGACCTTTAACGTGAATGTTGATTTGTATAATTGACAACCGAGTTAAAAATGATCTTTCAATTTTTATATATAACCACAATAACAAAATAAATCATTTCTGCCAGGTTAAATCCAGATAACACAGGCAGTGAGACCTTAGTATTCAAAATAATCAATTATAAAGATTTTACTTCCAGATAATAGTACCTAACTACCAATAACAAATGCACTGTTCCACCATAAAACATTGTTGCACCTAACTATTATTTATTTACCTAGGTACATTCCAAACAAAATATTTACGACCTTACTTTCCGACAAGACAAATGGGTGTTCGCTGTGCCAAGGTATTTATAGAAAAAATATTGTCGACAACTTTCCAATTATTATTTATTTATTTATTTATTTATTTATTTTCAAATAAACGGGCATTGCCCAATAAAATACAATCTATAAAATTAAAGTTATATACAATTTGTATATGCAAAATAACATACATTAATGGCAATTACTTACGTAACTTACAAAGTAAAATTATATACAATATTCATTGATATCGTTCTAATTATTTCTTTTTAAGTAACCCTTCAATCTGGCTAGAGACGTATTAAATAAATCAGTATTGGCATTATTGCAGTTATTCATCATTCTGTTCACCCCACTGTTTTGACCATATCGAGTTCGATGATGTTGAGGTTCAAAAATCTTACTTTCTCGAAGAGATCTAGGTGGAATATAAAAACTGAACTTCGATAGTAATTCGGGACAGTTACATAGACCGTTAATCAATTTAAAAACAAATATAACGTCCATGTTATTTCGCCTGCTTTCTAAAGAGCCTATATTAAGATCCTTTTCCAATTTAGAGTAGTTAATGTTATCTACTAATATATGTCTTTTATAAGCTACATATTTAAGAAATTTCCTTTGAACTCCGTTCAACATATCTTGATAAATATTATAATACGGGGACCACACACTGTATCCATTTTCTAGATGTGGTCGCACCAGTGAGGTATACAGTAATGTTATTGCCTTGACGTCAGAGAAATCCCTGGTGTTTCTTTTTATAAATCCTAGCATTTTCATAGCCTTATTTCTACAAATCTCAATGTGATGATTGAAACTTAACTTATGATCAAAAATCACTCCAAGATCCCTAATAACTTTCACATTTTCTAATATGTTATTATTAAAATGATAGCTATTTACAACACTATTCAAAGATTTACTAAATTGTATATATTTACACTTTGATATATTTAAAAACAGTTTATTCCTACAACACCAAGTGTAAAATCGGTCAAGGTCGCTCTGTAGTTTAAACATTGAAAAAACATTAAGTAACGGTAAAAAGATCTTTATGTCGTCAGCATACAAGAGAAAATAGCAAAAATGAAAACAACCAGCAACGTCATTTATAAAAATGTTAAAAAGAATGGGCGCTAAATGGGCGCCTTGCGGAACACCCGATTGAACCTTGATTGAGTTAGACACATAGTTGTTTATCCTTACAATTTGTAGTAAGTAAGTATGATTTCAGCCAACGCAAAACGTTTCCTTGGATACCATAAGCATAAAGTTTGTTTAAAAGGATATAAATATTTAGCTTGTCGAAGGCTTTAGCAAAGTCTGTGTAAATAGAGTCAACACTATAGCCACTTTCCAAAGCTTCCACTATCTGCTCGTGATATACTAGAAGGTTGGAGGCAGTTGAACGACCCTGAGAGAAACCATGTTGATTTGAAATTATAATATTTTTAAAAGTTTTCTTGAAAAAGTCTGCAACAATAGATTCAAAAATCTTAGGAATAAGTGACATTAATGAGATAGGTCGGTAGCTTTCAATGTTTTCTCTACTTCCACTGTTTTTAAAGATCGGTACTATATAAGAAGTTTTCCAGGTTTCTGGAAATAATCCATTAGAAAGAGATTTATTAAATAATAGCCATAACGGCCTGGACAATGGAAATGCACAATTTTTGAGAAAATAAGCAGATATTCCATCAGGGCCCGGACCTTTAGATACATCTAGGGATTCTAACTTATTGAAAATATCACTTATTGGAATATAAAATGAAGAGATATTTAAGTCAGGTCCTAAAACCTCGTTATCAAACAATTTGTCATTGATATTACCAGAATCATTATTTGAACTCACATAGACACTTGCAAAATGCTCAGCAAAGGCATTGGCAATGTCATTTCCATTATCATAGTTTACATTTTTATATTTCATTATTGAAGGAATATCATTTGTTTTATTTTTTGAATGAATAAATTTCCAAAATGAGTTTATATCTTGTTTTAGGTTATTTTCAATATTCCTTATATATGATGCATGGTCAATTCTGGCCTTATTTTTACAAAGGGAACGTATATTGCAAAACAATAAGTAATCATCCATTGATCTGCTTACTTTATACTGCATGTGAGCTGCTTTTTTCTCAAAAGTTAAATCTTTGAGTTCTTGACTAAACCTATTATAATTTATACTTCCGATACGAAAGAAATTTACCTAACATCAATGTTCTTTTAAAATTTTTGTTAATGTATTGGAGATGCAGTGAATATAAAGCCACAATCCGGCCTCAACCTCAATCTTCCCATTCGCCACATGCATCGCTAAACACAACAAGGCGACGACATAGCACTATTGATCATCGTTGGCGAAGCCGCTAAGCGTTTAAATGGTACTATGCGACCAGTGAGCCTAAATAATTGGCCAGCCACCATGAAGTCGATTGAGCAAGCTATTCACGAAGGTTCTCGCAAAGCGACCTTTGACGGAAAGATAAATATTTTCTGAAAGTTTTTAGTATATATAGGAATGTGGAAATTATAGCTCAGGCGATCGTGCAAATATGGGGTGCAATTTAGCAAGGATGTTTTTACCCCTTTTAGCTTGTAGGGTAGCCGTTTGCAGAATAGTCGCGTTTGATTGCTGAGAATGCTGTTTTATTGGGGGTTGGCGCTAGGCATATTTTAAGCTACCATAAAAACCGTTATACTGCTGGGCGCAAAAGGTAACATAATTACCCTATTTTTTAATTTAATGCCTGCTACTTGATGTTTACTAAAAATATCTTATGACTATTTTTGTGTTAATACGGTGACCGGCAGAAAGTACGCACCAAAGGGGATTTTTTTTTATTTGAAAACTTACCATTTTTTTTTTGCGGTGAAAAGGTTATGCATGTTCTGAAACAAAAAAGAACATACACAAAACTAATAAATATTGCGTCGTATACGAAAGAGAGGTGAAAACGTTAAATTCACTCAAGAATAAAGTACTCTTATTTTTCACCGTAGACTTTTTTTTATTAGAAAATGTTGTTTGCACTTAAAAGTTATCCATAAATACCAAATTTTAGCTTAATAGGACAAAAAAATGTTTATACTTTTTTTTTGACGCCCCCTCGTATAACGAGTTGATAGGAGCTATGCAACCTAAAAATTCTGTTTTTTAACAGCTCGTGAGTAATTAGACACATAACTTACTTAAATTTGTTTAAATATGCGAAAACTGGACTTTTAATTCAATAACGTCAAAAATAATCTCATTTTTCTGGTGCACACCGTACATTATTTTATAGATAAGCGAAATAACTTTATGTAAAATAAATGAGGGTTTACTTCGTACATTTAACAAGATTTTGCCGTTCCAAATTTTTCAAAAACTCTTAAACCCATTGGTTCATGATTTAAAGTTTAAACTCTTACAATAAAATTCGTTTTTCGGCAACCGTCCGGGAAGTACCCACTTCCCGGACGCTCTTCCTTTGAGAAAGTAGCATTTCTCCGGCCTAGTCCGGGAAGTACGTGCCTAGTCCAGGAAGTACGTACTTCCCGGACTAGGCCGGGAAGATTCACATCAATATTAGCAATTGCTCGAATTTTAATATAAATATTAATATAAATAAGAATTAGAATGCTTCTGTTAGTACCTACCTTCGGTTCGAATTTCAATATTTAATACAAATAAGAATTAAAATGTTCGAAATTTTGTTCTACAAAGAAATATAATAAAGAAATGTGTCTCATTGATTTGTTATTCTACACGGTTGCCGAAAAAATAGTGTACGCAACACGTCCGAAAACAGTTTTTTTGGACTCGCAGACTTCCAGGACTCGCCTACGGCTCGTCCTAGAATTTTGTCGACTCGTCCAAAAAAAAACAGTATTTTCCGGACTTTTAACGTAAATTACTATTTCATTTAAATCTAGTTGCCATGAAAAATATTTATATTTGTGCTACCGAGCTGAAGTTTGTTATTTATGGATTACTTTTAAGTGCAAACAACATTTCCTTATAAAAAAAAATTCCATAGTGAAAAATAAGGGCAATTTATTCTTGAGTAAATTTAACGTTTTCACTTCTCCCTCGTATACGGCGCATTATTTACTAGTTTTGTATATGCTCTTTTTTGTTTAGGGACATGCAGAACTTTTCCACCGCCAAAAAAATTTGGTAAGTTTTGAAATAAAAAAAAATCCCCTTTGGTGCGGACTTTCTGCCGGTCACTGTATAATAAGTTGTTGTCTATGGTGTTCTGTTCTATCACCTATTAAAGCCTGATTTTTGTCACAAAATAGACACAAATCACCTGTTAATCGCGTTCAGTTGTTATCGGCGGCGCCTGTACTACATCATGTGACATAGTACAACATTACGATTTCAAATCACTTTACGCTACATGCACTAGTTTAAAAGTTGGAACACGACCTGTAACTACTGGTCGATGTCATTTGTCTGTTGTCAGAATTGAATTAAAGTTAACTTTATTTTTTTCAACAGAGTAAAAACTGTTTTTCGGCAGAGAAAATATACATCAAGTTTTTTGTACTTAAGGTTCCTTTATTAATAAAATTTAATGAGTTCTTTAGAGGTGGGCGGTAAACTGATGATATTAGATAAATCAAAAAGATATGCTAATATTTAAACAAAGCTAAACTGGAACACCACTTAGAAAAGAACAAAATAGAGGTTATAAATTTAAGATTAAAATTCAGCTTAACATTTCTCCTAGTTTTTTAATTGTTCGTTGTGCGAACTGATGCGGAACAATTATAAATGTACCTACCAATCGCAAAAAAAAATTAATAAAATAGGAGTTATTATGAAAAATTAATTCGGGAAAGATTAAAATGTACACTGTGCGGCATATTTAACGCATTACGAAAAAATTGCCTCAATTTTGATGTTATATATTTTCCAAATTTGTGGTTTGTTTTTAATGATTTTTTTTTTCTAATTGTAGGTTTTTTCCTTAAGCATATCACTGCCTTTGTTGTTTTGCTTAAAAAAGTAACTTTGGTATTAAACCGGGTGTTATAAAACTGTTATGTTTTTTTTACGGAAATTCAAAACACCCTGTGGGATTTACTAGCCATTGCAAGTTATCGCAATTAGAGCCAAATGAAAGTCCTAGTGATGCCGCAAGACGAGACGAGACGAGACGAGACGAGAATTGGCCCATTCTCGTCTCGTCTCGTGAGGCGAGAATTTTTTTTTATCTCGTCTCGACGAGAAACGCGTTTTTCTCGCTCGAGAGTGCCATTGTCTCGTCTCGTCTCGTTTTTTCTCGTGAGTAGGGAATCATAAAAAATATTTTTTTATACGAATCTTAAAGGGGGTAAACATTTAAAAGTATCTAGTCGTCTCGCAGAAGGGTTTAATATAAGTCGGTTTGTTAGTCATGTGACTTAGAAACTATTTTTCTTAGATCAACAAAATATTGCAAGCGGCCATAAGACATAATTCACGTAATGTAATAGGCTTGGCACCGAGGTATTTTCAGTCCAAAATATACGGGGTGGTAAAAGATACAGAATAGAGAACGATTTATAATAATAATAATTGATTCATAATGGAACTACCCTTCTTTTATTATTTATTTTTTGGCATAATTCGGGGCATAATTAACTGCAATAGTTTGGAAAATATTCGACTAAATAAAGGGATCAGCCCAGAATGTCATCTGGGGAAAAACCTTCATTTTTTTATTACATTAATAGAAAGTGCAAGAGAAAGAACTTAAAGAAGTATTTCCGAAAATGCTCTATTTGACATATCAAAATTTAAAAATTCACTTTATTTTTTGCTCCTTTTACCCAAAAAATACAAAAATTTATTACGAACAAGCTTAATTTTACGCAATTAGGAAAAATATTGTAAGTAACATGTAAGAAAAGTTCCGTTTCCACACTCACTTAGTGGCATGCCCGGACTTGCTTCGAGTCGTTAGTGCAACTGCCACCTCGTGCGGAAAAGTATCATTTACCGCACTTAATAATTATTTTCAATAGCCAAATTTATGTCTGAGACCTGTGTATTAAAATGAGGCAAAATAAGGCATACACTTGAATCATTCGTACTGAATGTCACTTTACCTATTATATCAGACTTTTTATTTTTAATTTATTTACTAATGTCATAATTGAGACTATTAACTTAATGCTATTGTTTCAATAACACTAGTTTCATGGCCCTCCGTTGTCCTTATCTGTGATTTCCTAATAAAGTTTCGGTTGATATACAGGGTGTTATGAAAGTAATGTCAAATATTAAAACTGGTAAGAGAGATATGAAATGAAATTCACATTTTTATTAATGATTTTTGTGTGAGAAGTTTTTGGCGAATTTCGAATTTTTGATAAAAAATTGTTAAATTTAGTCAAAAACTATCGTCTTTCGCCTTGTGAATGAAATTTGACTGGGGTCCTTTTCGATATTGTGTTTTCAATCAAAAATGCTTTCTTTCAGATTTGGTTAATTATTTAAAAATGTCAACTACTAACCGTAGACAGAAGAAAGAGGCTAGACAATTTGATTCTGTTCTCTTGACTATCTGTTTTAAGATAAATGCCTTCACAATACGATAGAGTGAGAACGTTAAACACATTATTTTTCTGTCTATATATTAGAAGGTACCTAAAATTCAGTGTTCTAACAAACGAGAAAATTCGAGAAAAAACGAGAAATTTCTCGACGAGAAACGGTCTTCTCTCGTCTCGTCTCGTGACTTCTCTCGAGAAAAAAATGTCACTAGAAAGTCCCATGTTTCCTTTACATTTTCTTTTTTGATTCATTGGTTTATCTCTGTTTTTTATGAAATATTCAATTTTTAGTTCAACGTGATTTTCATAAAAAAATGTTTGGTTAAAAAATACAAAATAAACGAAATGCTTCGATTAATGCAACAGTAAGAAAAAACAAATTATAAAGTAAATAAAGAATCAATATCTGGTATTAATTAATTTTATTGAATCCACAAAACAGGGCAAAAAAATACTGGGAAAAAAATTGTAATTTCTAAAGGTAAGTATTCAAAAAAATTAAAAAGAGTGGAACAAAATTATCTCCAAGAAACAGAAATTTTAACTTTGCCTTGGCCAGCAAGAAGCCCTGATATTGATCCTATTGAGCATTTATGGGATAACATGGGACGACATCTTAGAGCCATGCTTCCTCCTCCTAGAAACTTAAATGATATGTCATTGAGGCTTATGGAAATATGGAATCAGATTAATCACGTTGAAATCTGATATCTGATTTTAAGTATGCCGTATGCCAAAAAGATGCGAAGCAATTATTAGAGCAAAGGGAGGTAATACTTGCTACTAATTATTTAATTTTTTTGAATACCTTTAGAAATTACAATTTTTTTCCCTGTATTTTTTTGCCCTATTTTGTGGGTTCAATAAAATTAATTAATACCAGATATTGATTCTTTATTTACTTTATAATTTGTTTTTTCTTGCTGTTGCATTAATCAAAGCATTTCGTTTATTTTGTATTTTTTAACTGAACATTTTTTTATGAAAATCATGTTGAAATAAAAATTGAATATTTCATAAAAAACAGAGATAAACCAATGAATCAAAAAAGAAAATGTAAAGAAAACATGGGACTTTTATTTGGCTGTAATTGCGATAACTTGTAATGGCTAGTAAATCCCACAGGGTGTTATGAATTTCCGTAAAAAAAACATAACAGTTTTATAACACCCGGTATAATACCAAAGTTACTTTTTTAAGCAAAACAACAAAGGCAGTGATATGCTTAAGGAAAAAACCTACAATTAGAAAAAAAAATCATTAAAAACGAACCACAAATTTGGAAAATATATAACATCAAAATTAAGGCAATTTTTCGTTATGCGTTAAATATGCCGCGCAGTCTATATTAAAAAAGCTAATACAGTAATGATAGTGGTCATAGGCCGGTAGTATACAGGTTTCTATGGGTAGAATAAAGCTAGGTTTTCCATAGGTTCTAGAAAAGTTTGGTGCCGGTGCCTTATGGCCAATAAAATCTAAAAAATCCCCCTCGACTAAAACGTGCCTAATCGAAATTAAATGTGCGGAAGCTCCGCGGTCTTATAACGAGATTTTAAAACGCAATACGAAAGGTGCAAATTGAAAATTCAGCTAACTCAATATTAAAATGTCAAAATTGAATTACTTTTGATTTTAGGTCATAGTCATGAGACAATTTTATATCTGTGTTAATTTCCAGAACTTTCTCTAATTAATTATATTGATCTCAGCTTCTTGAAAAATCAAGGCCGACAGCAGTCGAAAAATGAAAATATATATTTAGTAAAATAAGCTGTGGACCCGCCTTTTAAAGGGTAATACCAAAGAGCTTTTGCAAGAATTGAGTTAATAATTCTTTTTCCGTTTTCTTTTTCCCTTAACCGCTAGATGGCCCGGCTATAGTTCGTGTCAACATATTTGTCAGAAGTATCTCAAAGATAGATGACGTTACCATGGTAAGTGCCAATTGGACCAGAGAATGGGACTGACTATCTCTATTTGTGTAGTTGTGGATGGTAGTCTAGTTCATTCTATGCTAATGAAACATGTTACAGGTTCTTGCCATGTTTTTAACGCATTTTCTTCCACAACTGATTCTTAGCACATTTGAATTTTTATTAATGTTTATAAACTATAATCACGTTTGGTAATATTTATTAGGTTTCTATCTACGCAAGTATACAGGGTGTCTGGGAAAATGTGGGAAATCTCTCGGATATGAAAAAAACACGTGAAAGAATACTACAAGTTCATATAAACTTCTTTCGTATCGGCCTCCTCTTCGGAGATATGGGCTCCCAAAGAGCTCCCATGGAATTAAGTTTTTGACACATAATTATTAAACCAACAGGTATATTTCAATTTTTTTTTCATATTATGATCTATACCAGGTAAGACCCTTCAAATTACTATCCCAGAAAATGTTGCGAATTACTCACAGCTGCAGGAACGGACTAGCTGTGACACTAATGTGCCCATTTTTTTTACGCCCTGTATGATAAAAACTTTGGACAACGTTTTTTACATACCTTTAACTATTGACTAAAAATTAAGTACTCTTCATTCATGTCGCTAATCCTAACCGTTTTCGGAAAAACGTAATTTTTAACTTATTTACATCATGTATATTTAGCGTATTTCAATAAAAGATACATCTTTGTTCCTATAAATTATAAATGTTCACTTTAAACTGCTTACTATTAATACATGATCGCAATACAATGACGTTTTTCCGAAAACGGTTAGGATTAGCGACATGAATGAAGATTACTTAATGTCTAATCAATAGTTAAAGAAAACAGGGCGTAAAAAAAATGGGCACATTAGTGTCACAGCTAGTCCGTCCCTGCAGCTGTGAGTAATTCGCATCACTTTCTGGGATAGTAATTTGAAAGGCCTTACCTGGTATAGATCATATGAAAAAAAATTGAAATATACCTGTTGGTTTAATAATTATGTGTCAACAACTTAATTCCATGGGAGCTCTTTGGGAGCCCATATCTCCGAAGAGGAGGCCGATACGAAAGAAGTTTATATGAACTTGTAGTATTCTTTTCACGTGTTTTTTTCATATCCGGGAGATTTCCCACATTTTCCCGGACACCCTGTATAATATGTTATATCAAATTACCCAAATTAATTTGTCTAAAGTTGCTAATGGTTTCGAAAAAAAAACAATGAAAGCATGTCGCACATTAACGCCTGACACAAAAGATCTCCAACAACAATAGAGCAAAACTATCAAGAATTTGGGTCTAGACTCATGTCTCTGTCGTTACCAGGATAGTCGTCACATATTTTTTAATAGCGGTATATAAATCAATTTCGTTTGTGTAACTTTTGCGTTTATTTTTATCTTTAAACGATACGTACAATACTATTGAGTTACATGGGCTCTTTTATTGAGAAATTCAATACATAACTAGGCGACTAGATCGAAAAATGCGAATAGAAATTCATTTCCCGATTTTCAATTTTGTATTTTCGAATTGAAACCTTAGTTATGCAATGGAAATTAATACAGTCACGAACAAAATTATACAGGGTGTCCGGAAAATACGTGTACAACAGACTCCTGACGTCAAAATAGGTCGATCTAAGCCGACTTAGTTATATCCAAAATTGTCTCGTTTAGCCGGTAGAGGGCGTCAAAAATTTGTAAAAATACTGGTTTTTGCTAAATTACGTGAAAACATGCTAATCGATTTTAATGATTTTTAGTATGTAGACTAATACTATAAAATGACGTTTTCTAGTAGTATAGTCACCGGCTGTAAATAAGTGGAAGTGTTATAAAAGTGATATAATACGTCAACATGTCTCCTCATTTTTTATATGAACGGCGTTATGACAACCCAGATATTTTTGTAGAGTGACTGGATGTATTTGGAAGCTATTTTACCTCTTTAATTTTTTTCGTTGAATGAGCTGTTTTGCCAGAAGAAAATATTTACAACTACCTGCATAGCGGATTTTAAATGCAGGCAACCATTTTAATAACCCCGAGACATTAGATAGGGTCCAATATCATTTTTTAAGGAGTGTTAATAAGTGTATTCAGCAAGATGGCGGTCATTTTACACATTTGCTTAAGTCATGTTTTTGTTTTACTTAGTTTCTTACAATACATACTTTCAACTTTGTTGTACTTTGTTTTATTTTTATTGTTAATAATTGATGTATGCAGGTAATTGTAAATATTTTCTTCTGGCAAAACAGCTCATTCAACGAAAAATATTAAATAGGTAAAATAGCTTCCAAATACATCCAGTCACTCTACAAAAATATATGGGTTGTCATAACGCCGTTCATATAAAAAATGAGGAGAAATGTTGACGCATTATATCACTTTTATAACACTTCCACTTATTTACAGCCGGTGAATATACTACTAGAAAACGTCATTTTATAGTATTAGTCTACATATTAAAAATCATTAAAATCGATTAGCAGGTTTTCACGTAATTTAGGAAAAAACCAATATTTTTACAAATTTTTGACGCCCTCTACCGGCTAAACGAGACAATTTTGGATATAACTAAGTCGGCTTAGATCGACCTATTTTGACGTCAGGAGTCTGTCGTCAAACGTTGTACACGTATTTTCCGGACACCCTGTATATAATTTATAACACAAGAGTTAACATGTATCAAACTTTTATCCGAGACTGTATTAAAAATTGTACGCAATTCAATGTTAATGCGAATATACAGTGTGAGTGTGTAACTTGGAACAAATTCAGTAAATCCAGTATAGTTTGTTTTTTGGAAAAATGCATACTAAGTTGTGAAACAAAATATTGATACAGTGTGTTTCAAGTTAGAGATATGACGATATCCATCATTTTTTTAAATAGCATCCCTTGTTTTTTATTAAATATTTCTACGTTATACATAAGTACCGAATAAAAATTTTTTATTCCTTATACGAAACCTGCAAATGTTAAGTAGTTGAAAGCACGAATAAGACAACGAGTGTAGGTTAATTTTTCCCGAAGTAATTAGAAATGTTCAAAACGAGTTTTACTTGCTTTAGAATATTGCCAAATATTGAATGGATATTTTGAGTACCTATTTATTGACGAAAAGTTTTAACGATGGATAAAATTTTTTTTTTATTTTTCAATTAAATTAATTGTTGTTGAATAAAAACTTGAAACTTGGTACCATGTATAACTTAATATGCACTTTAAAAATCGTCAATAAAAAACTAGGGTTGCTATTTAAAAAAAAATATCAATATACAGTGTCATCAGTAGAGTCCGCATCATATGGGATTTTTTTTATTAATAGCTTTATTCAAAATTTGACTTTGGCATCAAGTTCTGCTTCGATCGGGATCAAAATTAAGCAAAAAAATAGTAGTCACGTGATGTGCATTATCTCAAATTTAAATTTTTTCCAAAAATAATCAAAAGTGGGGTTATTTCTGAAAATATCGAAAAAAGTTATTAGAAAAAGTTGTTTTAAATGCAGTTTCTAGCCCACACGCAAAATTTCAGCTGCATAAGATAATTTTGAATTTTTACCCACCACTAAAATTTATTTTCCACTTAATGAACACTTTACTGATGATACTATGTTTTTTTTTGTCTTAATATTAAGGTGTTTTACTTTAAGACACACTACGTTTTCAAAAATACTTATTTTATGAAGTTACCTTATACAGGGTCAAAAACAAATAAACTTTGCATCATATGCGACCAAATTTTGATTTTGTAGAAAAACACACATTTAATATGGCGCTACTTTAAAGAAAATGTATCTGAAATAAAGCCTTGTCAAAACTGAGAAGTTTTATGTAGGTTGCGTTGAGTCTTATTTTGCAAAAGTGGTGCAATTTACAAAATATAGATAAAAATCAAAATTATCTTATGCAGCTGAAATTTTGCATGTGGGCTAGAAACTGCATTTAAAAAAACTTTTTCTAATAACTTTTTCGATATTTTCAGATCAAACATTTGACAGATAATGCGAATCACGTGACTACTATTTTTTTGATTAATTTTTATCTCGATCGAAGCAGAACTTGATGCCAAAGTCAACTTTCGAATAAAGCTATCAATAAAAAAAAATCCCATATGATGGGGACTTTACTGGTGACACTGTATATAACACAACGTTTTCGCTAGTTAGTATCTCTGACCGTTTCAAGTGTAAACTAAATATAAATACTAAGGCTACTGTCTTAAATACTATCCATGTGCATGTGCAATAAAGCTTGATGACTCCGCCTACGTGCTTTATTGGAGTGTGAAGTTTGAGCTGTTGCTTTTGGATAAGAAGAGGCTTCCAGATATTGGGGATATCTATACTTGGTTTACTAAATACATGGGTATTTTGATTCATGAAAGCCGCTTCTTTGAATTTTCGTTTACTCCAGTGCTGTTCCGTGTCCAAAACCTTGGCTTCTGATCACTGTATATTATGTTGGTTGGTTGGTCTATACATGTTCCGCTATACCTGATCTCGTTTCACCATGTCTGAAACATCTGAAACATACTCATAGAGGTGAAAATTCGAGATCAGGTATAGCGTAACATGTATGGACCAACCAACATAATATACAATGGTCAAAAGCCAAGGTTTTGGACACGGAACAGCACTGGAGAAAACGAAAATTCAAAGAAGCAGCTTTCATGAATCAAGATACCTATATATTTAGTAAACCAAGTATAGATATCCCCAATATCTGGAAGCCTCTTCTTGTCCAAAACCAACAGCTCAAACTTCACACTCCAATAAGCACGTAGGCGGAGTCACCAAGCTTCCTTGCACATGGATAGTATTTAAGACAGTTAGTAGCCTTAGAATTATAATTTAGTTTACACTTGAAAACGGTTAGAGATACTAAGTAACCGAAACGTTGTGTTAAGAAACAAAAAAAAAGACAATGGAACTCCGACAAGGTAATTTTGTTTATATTACTTCCTTGTCTACCACCTTCAAACAAACATTAAAAAGTTAATATCCGTATCCAGCTTTTTTCCAAAAAAAACTGTATTGAATTTACTAAATTTATTCAATGTTACAAACTCACACTGTATGTAGGTACGTTTCCTTTAAAAATAAAGTAGAACCAAAATTTGGCGGTCAAACAACCACTAAAAATGGTCATTACATGATTAAATTACATTTTGTCCCTTAAAACTTAAAAAAATTAGACCAATGTATTACCAAAAATGATATAAGTACATAATTATGACAGTTTTAACAATACTTCAATTGCAACATTTAAACTAAAACTAACCGAGACTAGTATTTCTTCCAAATTTTGAACTGGTTGTGCTTAACATAGTGTCTGTGTATGTTGAAAAATTATTTCTGCCTGTTTATTTTGTCAGTACATTCAAAAAAAAATTAAGGAAATTTGACTGTGCTGACTGTATTTTGGATATTTCAGATCGTATCGTTATTAAGATAGAGTTGGATGTGCTAGATAAGCTTATTTTAACCAAGAGACATTTCATTATTATAAGTACTAAACAATTAGTAGAGTAGTAGTAGATTAAGGCCGGTTCTGATACCTCCCCCTCCCCCCATTCGCCCCTGATCTTCCGTTGTTGTATAGTTTTTAACAAAAATTTTATATACCTACACTTGCAAATATTACCAAAATCTTTTAAAAAATTCTGCTGTTACTGTTACAATCTAATAACATCACAATAACACATTGAGGGAAACTGAGTTTTCGAAAATTTTTAACATTTTTCAAAGGTTGTAATATTATGACCTTTGTATCAGATGTATGCCATTTGCTCTAAATATTTTTAAAAATTTAATAAAGGGTAGTTATGTCATATTGGAAAAGCCGAAAAAATTCAATTAAGGTTAAAAAGTTGTTCCAATTTTCAAAATTTTCAGAAAAACTTAACTTTACAATAAAAATATTTCAAATAATTTAAATTCATAAATTGTCAAAGGTCCATTTTTAGAAAGACCCTTAATTAGCAAACTATTACAAAACATTTATGCATATAATTGTATAAAGGCTAAATATAAATAGAAATAGTTACCTTGATCAAGTGATTGAATTCTAAAAAGTAATTTATTTAATTTTTTATTTTGTTTTTTTAATTAAAATTGAAATAACATTCCAAGCTATTTATAACAGATCGTACAGAAAAAAATTAGACACCATAACTATATACAGGGTGTCCGGAAATGATGAGCAAAAAATTTTGAGGATAATTCTAGACCTCTTTCTATAACATTTTTTCGAAAATTGATTTTTAACGGAGTTACGGGGTGTTAAAGTTAAATTTTATTTGCAGTTTTTTTTTTGCAATACCGTTTGCTACGCTCATAATATTTTAACGAAATCTCGTATATGGGGCTTTTTCCGGATGAGGAATAGAGGAATACAAATTTGCCCACCGTTTTTTCGCATTTTGTAGAGGGCGCCACGAAAGGAGCCAATACTGTAATTTCAATGATCCCACTGAATTTTGATTGACTGAATATTTTTATTCTCCTAACCTTTTGACATAAAAAAGGTATACTGCTTTTGTTTCGATAAATCTAACTGTTTTCGAGAAAAACGCTAAAACAACATTGCTTGCATGTGATGAATACGAAATCATTTTAATTTATTTTCAATCTTAAACATATAGACCAGGGTCGATAATTTTTGAAACCAAATAAAATAGGTATGGATGAAACCCATTGGAAAAGGAAGAGAATAGAACAAAAATTAAAGGAAAAATAAATTACGGGCGATCCGAGGTCGGGAAGAGGGGGAGGGGGGGTTTTAAGGGTAGAAAACGATTTATCTCGATTTCCGGTAAAACTACAAGTCCTATGGAAAAACATTAAATCGCAAAATTGTAGGTAATAAAAAGATCTACAACTTTTGTATTTACACTTTTTTTATATAACCTCAAAATGTGAGTGAAAAATTCAAATAACCAAGTTTTTGGTTTTTTATTTTTATCTTATACAAAAATTTTTTTTTATCTACGAAATTTGGTGAAAACATACCTTTTTATGTCCTAAACACACTGTAATTTTTTTGATTTAAAATATTTATTTTTTAACCTTATTTTGACTTAATATCGAAAAAACACCCTAATTTTCAATCGAAAATTCTCACGTCAAAATATTTGCTTTTTTAAAAAAGTCGGTGAGCTTTTTGTTCGTTGAAATCTCTACTTTCTGATGGTGTTAAAAAAAATATACATTACTATGGTAAATGTTCTCAAAAAAATGCAAAGAAACACAAAAAACTCGAATCCGATTTTTTTTTTTAGATCAATATGTACAATTTTGAGCTATTTATTAAAATTTATACTTTAATTACTCGAAAAACGTAAGATTCCATGTTACATTGATAAAAAAAAGTATAAATTTTAATAAATAGCTCAAAATTGTACATATTGATCTAAAAAAAAATTTCGGATTCGAGTTTTTTTCGTTTCTTTGCATTTTTTTGAGAACATTTACCATAGTAATGTATATACTTTTTAACTCCATCAGAAAGTAGAGTTTCGATATTAAGTCAAAATAAGGTGAAAAAATAAATATTTTAAATCAAAAAAATTAAAGTGTGTTTGGGACATACAAAGGTAAGTTTTCACCAAATTTCGTGAATAAAAAAATTTTTTTGTAAAAGATAACAATAAAAAACCAAAAACTTGGTTATTTGAATTTTTCACATACATTTTGAGGTTATATGAAAAAAGTGTGACTACAAAAGTTGTAGATCTTTTTATTACCTACAATTTTGCAATTTAACGTTTTTCCATAGGACTTGTAGTTTTACCGGAAATCGAGATAAATCGTTTTCTACCCTTAAACCCCCCCCCCCCCCTCCCTCCCCCCTTCCCGACCTCGGATGACCCGTAACTTATTTTTCCTTTCATTTTTGTTCTATTCTCTTCCTTTTCCAATGGGTTTCATCCTACTATTATTTTTTTTTACTTTTTACCATTTTCAAAGGCTTCAGCACTGGTCTAATAGCATAGCCAACGAAGGAATATTCCATGGAGTTCGTCGGAATTTTTTAAGAAGAATTAATTTATGCATAGAAGAGGAAGGACGTCACTTTGAACCTTTGATTTGAATGTTTAATTTATTGTTCTAGTTACTTATGTATTTTAAAACTGCAAATAAAATTTAACTTTAACACCCTGTAACTCCCTTAATAATCAATTTTCGAAAAAATGTTATAGGAAGAGATAGCATTTATTTTCGGACTAGAATTATCCCCTAAATTTTTGCTCATTATTTCCGGACACCCTGTATTTTAATAATCCCTTGAAAATTAAATTTGTTCCATCAAAGGTAACAAAATTCGTTTTACCGTATAGTTTTAGAGAAATTAATTTAAAAAATCAGAACTAGAGAAATTAAATCCTACAATTTGCGATCAAATACGGCTTTTGATAAAAATTATAAATTCATCTTTTAGAAAAAAAGTTTAGATACATCGCGGTGCGAAAAAATGTATTTTTTATAAAAAGTTCTGCATGGTCAACATAAGTGGACACACTGAATATTTGAAATAAACGTTTGTATAATAAATTTAAAAATATTTAAATTATGGTCAAATAGGATTTCGCTTATGCAGGAAAATTCGCTGATTAATAATAATCTTTTTGAGATATTAGTTAAGAAATAAACTGCATAAAAAATTCTTCAATAGTTTATTTTAAAAATCGACTTTTGTAATAAAAAAATTATCATAGTTCTGGGACTCCCCTGTGTAAGAGTTTACAGAATCTGTCTTTGTCTAACCCTTCGGTTTCTACCAAACGACTTGTACTTGTCCTTTAGTTTTAGTTGGTGATGATTGATTGGCACGTATGTTTGAACCATCAATTGAATGTGAAGAGAGTCAGTTGTGATATCATTTTGAAAACGACATTATATTTTTTCACCAACTTTTGACCAATCTTTGTATGTGTTTTTTTATATTATACTTTATAAAAAACAGGAGAGGTTGAATATATCCCGTTACGTCGCGTCGCGTCGCGCTACATATAATACTTCTTTCACTAAAAATACTTTTACAGTCATATACATTATTTGTTATTCCGTTGTGGAGATTTAAAATATTAATTTTTATGTTCTACAGGCATAACAAAAATAGTTTAGTCATTTTAGCACCTATAATATGTACCTTTAATCTAAAAATTAAATTTTCTTTCAAACTGGCGTAAAATAATACCTATACATAATATTATGTATGTATATACATGTGCCATCATTAATTCTCAATATATTAACAATATCACGTTCCCAACTGAATTAATAGGTCACTTGTTTAAATGAAATTACTTATACCATAACATCAATTAATCGCTAACATAATAACACAAAGGATTTTGGGCTTTAAATAATTATCTTAACACAAGGGTTATGCCATTAACATCATTTATCTACAGGGTGTATCACGCTGACCGTCCCTTAGAATATTCCGGAAAGTAATGCGATTTTAATTCTGCCAATTTGGATAATATGGTTTTCGGAGACAGTATCTTTAAATGAAGTAACAGCGACAAAATGCAACTTCCGGTATAATGGGAAGTCGCATATGGTCGCTGTTACTTCATTTGATGGAAGTGTCTCCGAAAACCCCATTCTCCAAATTTGTAGGGTTAAAATCGCATTACTTTCCGAAATATTTCAATGAGCGGCCAGCGTAAGAGCAATTGAGTGTATGTTTGTGACAAGAAAAAATTCATAATTACGGTACATTGTTTTTAATGTAAATTTTTTTTTATTTAAGTCTAATAAAACTCGTATATACACGGTGGGCCAAAAAAAGTGACCACATTTGAATTTTTGGAATAACTTTGTTGTTGAAAACTATTTTTGAACCAAATTTGCAGGACATATTAACAAAAGTATAGGTTCTTGTAAAATAAATTTAAAAATGAGAAGAGTGTTTTACAATATCATACAGGGCAGGTTAAAATAAGAAGTTACTTGAAGCTAGTCGCAAAAATAGTTTTTTTATTTTTTAAAATAGTTATGACTTACATCTTAAAGCTTGTTATACGTCCTTAACAAAAATGAATTTTCACATTTTTTGATATTTCATTCGGTTCGATAGTTATAAGCAATTAAAAAAAATGTTTCTATGCGATTTATTAACATCAAATCAAATCTAATAATCTAAAATTAAAACATTTAAAAAATTGTTCAATATGTCCTCCAGTTTGTTCAGTGCATTTCTGTAAACGTCTTTTCCATTGACTTATTGCGCCATTGATTGTATTTTGGTCAAAATTTTCCCAACAGCGTACAATTTCTCCTTTTAAGTCGTCCATACTATTCAAATTTCTATTTTGGTGCACGGCTGCTTCCAAATTTCCCCATATGGCGTAATCCACAGGATTGAGGTCTGGACTGTTTGGTGGTCATTCATTTAGAGCGATAATTTCTGGATACTGTTGTCTTAAAAACTATTGGTATATTGTGATCGATGGGCAGGGGCACCATCTTGCATGAAAATATAATAATCCTGAAACGTTTCCAATTCCGGTAGCATGATTTCAAGAACTTCGTGGCAGTATACAACAGAATTACCTTTCGCACCAGAGTTTATAAAAATTAAACTTGTTTTGCCTAGTTTTGTTACACCAAGGGAGACCATCACGCCTGGAACAAAGTGTCCTTGTTCAATAAGTAGCCTATCTGCACGAATATTTTCTTTGTTAGCGACATTATCATACAACATTATTCTTGGAATTTTTCGGTGGTCGCAAGTAAAACATGTTTTTGTCCGTAAACCAAATGTTATTGACACTATTATTTCTTCTAAATTTTCTCTGCAAACCTATACACCTATCCAATCTTGACCGTTTTGCCACTTCCGATAATTTGTGCACATAAATTATTTTAAATATTTTAAAATAAAGATCTTCCCTAACTTGAAATGTTTTTTTTTAATTGCTTATAATAAATGAAATATCAAAAAATGTGAAAAGACGTTTTTTGTTAAGGACATAACAAGCTTTAAGATGTAAGTCATAATTATTTAAAAAAATTAAAAAAACATTTTTACGACTAGTTTCAAGTAACTTCTTATTTTAACCTGTCCTGTATGATATTGTAATTTACTCTTATTATTTTTAAATTTATTTTACAAGAACCTATACTTTTGTTAATATGTCCTGCAAATTTGGTTCAAAAATAATTTTCAACAACAAAGTTATTCCAAAAATTCAAATGTGGTCACTTTTTTTGGCCGACCTTGTAGAGGCGTTTTTATTATTCTGCATTTTAAATTTTTTTAATAAATATGGGTATGCAAGCAAATTTTGTGGCTGGGTAATATTCTTATTATGCGATCTTAAATTATAACAGAAATAGTTTCAACTTCCCGGAAGTGTTATAATCAGTTCTGAACAATGCGTTTGAATTCAATGTAATAAATTCCCTGTATAAATTAATATTTCAGGTTAACATTCCAGAAACTAACATATTATAAATTTCCGAGTACTTTCCAGAATCCATTCTTTTCTATACAAAACATGTTCCATATTAAATTTTGCACAATTTCTCACTTACACATACAACATAGTATTTCTTTTATTCTGCAACTCTAGGGTGAGATGCTAAAATGACTAAGTTATTAAAGGTTTTCATGAAGTACAAAAACGTGCGACGTGGTTGCTGTGGAGGTAATCGGGCCTAGCCACGCTTGCATGAGCAAATCCGCCAATGCGAGATGTGATTGGCATGGCTGAAACCCAGAAGCTCTTCGCCACCTGCCACCTAATACCCTGCTGACTTTAGTTTTAGTCCAATCAATAGACCTTTTTTGGAAAAAATCACAAAAAGTGAATTATCGTCAACTGTATTCATTCAGAATCATACGACCGTCTGTGGTTACGGAGAGGTTTAGAGCTACATGACTTTAAAATAAACTTGAAATTCATAGCGCAGCATCCGACTCATTCGATTGCCCTTGCATGCATTACCATTGTTTATTCATATTATCTTCATTTATTTCTTCAGTTACCAATATTTTACTTGGCGCCAGCAGGACACGGCAACTTTTAAAGTACTTTTTATTCTCCATTAGTAACACCCTGTATGAAATAAAGGACCCAAGGCAAAAACTAATCAATAAAATACAGATAATTGACAATGCTAACTTGAGTAAGCAAGGTCCTTCATAGCAAACAAGACCGACTAAATGTCATTAAATCTATATGCGTATAAACTTAGGATGTTTTTTGAGGTTGTCTTGTTGTGATTACACAAAAGATAACTCAATTGTCGAAGAGGTTGAGTTTAAAGGAACTGATGGTGCATTTATATGTTACCAAAATTCATCTTTTACAATTTTCCAATAATTAAATGAAGATTTTTGTGATGTTTTCTATAATAGGTTGTCTATTAACTGGACTAAGTCCATAAGTAAATAAAATTTTGTTTTTCACACGCAGTGGCAGGAGACGGCCCAACTGCAGTTTACATCAACATCTTCTTACGGTCTATCAGCAAAATTGACGATTATAAAATGGTGAGTGCTGAGTGCACGGTCTGCCAGTCATGTCAAGTATTGATGAACAAAGAGCAGATAAGTATACCAAATGCAGCACTCTGCTTTGTATATAACGCCTACAAGGCAATAATACTATGTCTACTAGCAAGAGCACTATCATATTAGGGATCTGTATATATCGACCTAAAAGGAAAGTGTCTATTTAGTCGTTTAAATTGTTCCACTATGTGGATGCATTTAAAAAACTTATTGTGTTCTCTTACAAGGATTATAGTAGTTTTGCTTAAATCGACAGAGATAAAGTAAATAAATATCTGGGGAGTTCACCAACATTCAGATTATTCAAAGGGACTTGGGTAAAGAGTTTTTTAAAAAATTAATTTAAATTATATTTTATGACCTGCGTAAACTACTTCAAAAAAATACACATAAAGCGAGATTTTCTAAATAAAAATAAAAATAATAGAAGAGTAACGTAATCTTGTAAGTACTTACTTTTTTATTTAAAAAAGTATTTCAAAAACTTTTGCACTACTTCACTCTTTGATTTTAATTTCAATTTATATTTTTTACAGATTGTGATACCTACCCTTAATTTCATCCTCATAATGTCTTTCAGATATATGTTGGATAAGGTTTTTTTAAAAATTTAAATAATCTTCGACACCTTCTTAGAAAGGTTTTTTCTTCTTCCCCATTTTATTTGGTTGGTTTAAACCTCCATTAATAACGTTTTCACATACTCAGTATGGTTTAACCTTATCAATTTTCTTCATATCATGTTTCTTCTACACTTCAATTTTTTAAGTCCATAAGAGCTCCATTAAGGTTCTAATTTTTTCTTTTGCTAACACCATCAGCATAAAATAAAATTTTTCTGTCTCCTGATGATGAACGTTTCTACGTTCGAAACATGTAGAGACCCTTGAATAGTTTTTTATTCTATTAAATTTTGTGGAGGAAGACTTTTAGTTTTTTTTTTCTTTCCCATACTTTAACTCCACTTTAAGCAAATTCAAAAAAAAATAATAAAAGTTTGTTTACTTTTCAACACAATCCTGTAAGAAATAGAGTTCCGGGTTCTCGGGTTATTCACAGGGACTTGGGTAAGGAGTCTTTAAATTTTATTTCATGACCTTCGTAAAATACCTCAAATTAATACACATAAAGCGAATTTCTCTAAATAAGAAGCACCTTAATACTTATTTTGAGTAGCTAGCCATTTTTTTAACGGTTGATTTGAATTTCAAAATCAGTTAACAGTAATTATTATGTAATTATGGATGTCATCAAAGTTAAAAATCAATGGTAAATTTCTCTGAAGTTAATGGTGTTTCCAGCTAAGCTCTAGTTAAGCATATTATACTTATGTTTAAAAGCTTTTATTAGTTTCATTCTTCCCAAAATAAATACCTATTAAGGGAGAAATAATCAGAATAGTTTGTTCACTTTTCAACATGATCCTGTAAGAAATAGAAATAGAGATTAAGAAATGGCGATTTAACAACAGGTGGGCACCAGCAATTTATTTAATTTATAGCATTTTCGCAAGCCATGCAAAGCCTAATGAGAAATAATGAAGCTCTGAACAAGGTAGAATTGTGCTAACCAGCCTTTAGAAATGTTTTTATTTAAAAAACTTTTACATTGTCCAATTTTGCTTTGAGTGTATTCTTACTTATTTGAAACCACATATAGGGCGTTAACATTTTAAGACTTGCCTTTTCACTGCTTAATCACTGATCAACAACTACATTGAGTAATATCACTATTTCACCGCCAAGCTTTTGTCACTAGTCATCATTAAATGTTCTTTACCAAAAGACTTCTAAGATCTTGTTTTGTCCAGAATTTATTTTAGGATCTTTTCAGAAAATCTGTTACGGCTGTGTGGTTTTTTTTACTGTACCAAATATTTTAAACACATGCATATGCAGCTATTTTTACTGTTATGGTACAATAAACAATAAGTGCTTAATTGTTGGATTCGTAAATGCTACTTGGTGTTTTGTATATATCGTCTGGAACAACTGACATATATAAATGTTTTTACTGGTCATACAAATAATAACGTTATCTTACTTAATGTGTTATCCAGGAGAAAATGTAAACAACATGACCATTAATTCAGTTTATTTTTGGCAAGTACCAAGCTGTCGTCTATTTTATTTTGCACATCATTACCAATTAATACATTTTCGAAAGTGGCGAAACACAGAGTGAGACTAAAAAAACTCTATTAAAAATGTATTTACTATCCTAAAATAAAACAATTTATAATTTAAAAAGGTATATTTATCTGCTCTTGATTGGTTTTGATGGGTGTACTGTAACGATGTAACTGTATATACTTTAAACTGTATTGTCCTTTTTGGGATGTCATCTTGCATTTTCTGCACAGGATCGAGAAATGGTGATTGGTGAAGGCACCAGCACCAGCGCAAGCATGTAAAGCGTCGGTGATTATATTGTACACGCTACTGCCCAACTGATATTTTTTTGACGGTTTAGTGTTTATTGCATGCTTTTTATAGGATGTCCCAACAAAAACGCATTTTAATTTTAAAAAAAATATTTTATTTTTCTATGGGGCAGTGTGTTATGGAAATGAAAGTTGGGAGAATACTACTACAATCAAACCGAATGCGGCGCACGCCAATACACAATAAAGTGTATTTCATTCCATGCTGCTATGTTTATAATTAATTTTTTCGCCTATTATAGCAATGCGCCATTAAAAATATTGCCAGTATTTGCAGGTTTAAATATAATAAGTCATTTCCATAACACACTGTTAATTGACGGTTAGTTCTAGTTAGTTCGCTTGGTTACTAATATTTAGGTTAATATCCCTTAATACGTATATTTCTTTCAGGGATATACAGTGTCACCAGTAAAGTCCGCATCATATGGGATTTTTTTTTATTAATAGCTTTATTCGAAATTTGACTTTGGCATCAAGCTCTGCTTCGATAGAGATGAAAATTAAGTAAAAAAATAGTAGTCACGTGATTCGCATTATCTGTCAAATTTTAATTTTTTCAAAAAAATAATTTAAAAGTGGGGTTATTTTTGAAAATATCGAAAAAAGTTATTAGAAAAAGTTTTTTTAAATGCAGTTTCTAGCCCACATGCAAAATTTCAGCCGCATAAGATAATTTTCATTTTTTACCTATATTTTGTAAATTGCACCACTTTTGCAAAATAAGACTCAACGCAACTTACATAAAACTTCTTAGTTTTGACTATGCTTTATTTCAGATACATTTTCTTTAAAGAAGCGCCACATTAAATGTGTGTTTTTCTACAAAATCTATATTGGGCTATTAAAATTTGGTCGCATGTGATGCAAAGTTTATTTGTCTTGGACCCTGTATAAAGTAACTTTATAAAATAAGTATTTTTGAAAACGTAGTTTGTGGTTGAAAGTAATACACGTTAACGTTATTATGACATAGCTTAATAATAAATTATAATATAGGGGTTTTAAATTAAATCGTTGAAAATAGATAAATTTTATGTTGTTAAACTAAAATTTATTTTTCAATTAAAAAACACTTTACTGAAGAACCTGTGTTATTTTTTGTCTTAATATTAAGGTGTATTACTTTCAGACACAAACTACCTTTTCAAAAATACCTATTTTATGGAGTTACCTTATACAGGGTCAAAAACAAATAAACTTTGCATTACATACGACCAAATTTTAATAGCCCAATTTTGATTTTGTAGAAAAACACACATTTAATATGGCGCTACTTTAAAGAAAATATATCTGAAATAAATCCTTGTCAAAACTAAGAAGTTTTATGTAGGTTGCGTTGAGTCTTATTTTGCAAAAGTGGTGTAATTTACAAAATATAGGTAAAAAATCAAAATTATCCTATGCAGCTGAAATTTTGCATGTGAACTAGAAACTGCATTTAGAAAAACTTTTTCTAATAACTTTTTTCGATATTTTCAGAAATAACCCCACTTTTGAATTATTTTTTTGAAAAAATTAAAATTTGACAGATAATGCGAATCACGTGACTACTATTTTTTTGCTTAATTTTCATCTCGATCGAAGCAGAGCTTGATGCCAAAGTCAAATTTCGAATAAAGCTATTAATAAAAAAAAATCCCATATGATGCGTACTTTACTGGTGACACTGTATATAAAATACATACAATTTTTTTAAAAGATTTAAGCCCTTTTTTCAGGTACTCTGCTTGTTTGGTACTATTGACCAAGAGTTTTCGTTGGAACACCCTTTATGTATATACTAGCACATCCACTCAGATAATACTTCTATTTCCTTACAGCACATCTCAATTTCTTGCTCGTATCTAAATCATCTGGAAATTTAGAAGTGCTGCTTATATTGAGATGGGAATTATCAGTTGTAAACTATCAATTCATATTATCCTTTTAAAACTGAGGTTACTTGAAACTAAAGATAGCCGAGCACTGATAAACCTGTCCTAAGTGTTTCTATTTGTTGTTTTAACCGCTGTATATGTTTTATATGTTATTTTTGTGTTCTTATTGGGTTACAAACTGCTTCCACGCATTGCTGTTTTGTTGTTTGTGTGTTTCTATATTTTTGTCCAACTGTCAGTAATTACGACAATACTATACTGAAAACTTTCACTTGAATTAAAATACATATTTATGTAGGAATCGAAAAAGACGAACTTCCTTTAAAAGTATTTTAAATATGTTAAATAAATAGTATACATACGTCTATTTCTATACTAAAAGTAACGTAACGAAATTTGTTCTATACAGGGTCCTGCACCTCACCGCCCGTCTTCTATAGCTCACTTAGTAATTAAGGTAGAATTTTCATATTTTGTAGACCTTATCTATATCTTGGGGCGCATTTCAGGAAATTATTTTTTTTATACAGGGTGTTCCAAAAAAGTGTGACGTCATAAGGATGTATTTTTTTAGATTACGATCCATATATTTTCTTACTTATTTGGATGCCTCCTATAGTTATCTACATACCCCTAAAATTTTATTCAAATCGATTCAGTATTATAGACGAAAAAAATAAAAACTAAAAAATATCAGTTTTGCACCACTGGTTTTAAAAACAAATAAAAAATAAAAATAATGCCTCGTTCATAAAATTATACAAAGGTACTTATTAAACAAGGTATATCAGTCTCGTCAACCAAGTTTGATCAACACGAATTGTACAGGGTGTCCAAAGTTTAGTGTCAAACTTTGCAAATTGTAAAGCAATTTATTTTTTTTATTTCAAATGGGAACCCCTGTATCTTTTTATGTCATTCGATGCAGAATTAAAAATCAAACAGTTTTCCTAATTGCAACCCTATCGCAATTTCTAACGCATCAAGACTTATTTGCAAAAAACTCATTTTATCAACTATTCTAACAGTCATTATTATAAATAAATATCGAAGGTGCCTTTGAAAAACAATTTATAGGTATTAAAGTTTATTAAAGTGACCAGATACCATTTTGACTTTAGTAATCTAAAAGTTTCAAATATTGTTAAATTGTTAGTAATTATTAACCGGAAATGATAATCATGGATATAGTTATCCTTTAAAATTCGTTGAACTGTTCTTTCGATTACATCTACGGCATCAGCGAATCAAACAGTTTTCCTAATTGCAACCCTATCGCAATTTCTAACGCATCAAGACTTATTTGCAGAAAACTCATTTTATCAACTATTCCAACAGTCATTATTATGAATAAATATCGAGGGTGGCTTTGAAAAACAATTTATAGGTATTAAAGTTTATTAAAGTGACCAGAGACCATTTTGACTTTAGTAATCTAAAAGTTTCAAATATTGTTAAATTGTTAGTAGGTAATTATTTAAGCTGTTATAATTACTTTATATTGTTTTTTGTGATGGACTACAACCAAGAAGAGCTCGTAGATATGATATTTATATTAGGAGCATGCGAAAATAACTCTTTTTTGGCAAGCCGAGTTTACGCACAGTGTTATCCGGATCGACGACATCCAGACAAACGGAGCCTGCAAATATTAGAGAGGTTTGTACAAACGGGAAATGTAAACTACCCAAAACCAGTGAGAAATAAACCGGTCCGAACTTAACAAAATCAATTGGCTGTACTACTATATGTTATTGAAAATACTCAGTTACTCAACAAGCAGTCGCTGATGCCGTAGATGTAATCGAAAGAACAGTTCAACGAATTTTAAAGGATAACTATATCCATGATTATCATTTCCGGTTAATAATTACTAACAATTTAACAATATTTGAAACTTTTAGATTACTAAAGTCAAAATGGTATCTGGTCACTTTAATAAACTTTAATACCTATAAATTGTTTTTCAAAGGCACCTTCGATATTTATTTATAATAATGACTGTTAGAATAGTTGATAAAATGAGTTTTTTGCAAATAAGTCTTGATGCGTTAGAAATTGCGATAGGGTTGCAATTAGGAAAACTGTTTGATTTTTAATTCTGCATCGAATGACATAAAAAGATACAGGGGTTCCCATTTGAAATAAAAAAAATAAATTGCTTTACAATTTGCAAAGTTTGACACTAAACTTTGGACACCCTGTACAATTCGTGTTGATCAAACTTGGTTGACGAGACTGATATACCTTGTTTAATAAGTACCTTTGTATAATTTTATGAACGAGGCATTATTTTTATTTTTTATTTATTTTTAAAACCAGTGCTGCAAGACTGATATTTTTTAATTTTTATTTTTTTTTCGTCTATAATACTGAATCGATTTCAATAAAATTTTAGGGGTATGTAGGTAACTATAGGAGGCACCCAAATAAGTAAGAAAATATATGGCATGTAATCTAAAAAAATACATCCTTATAACGTCACACTTTATGGAACACCCTGTATAAAAAAGTTTTTCCTGAAATGCACCCCAAGATACAGGTAAGGTCTGCAAAATATCACAATTTTAACTTAATTACTAAGTGAGCTATAGAAGACGGGAGGTGAGGTGCAGGACCCTGTATACATAGACACCATATATTTTATTAATGGACCCTTCAAGACATGTTGCGATTAAATATAGCAACGGAAAAGTGACTTTTATCTTTATTATAGGACTTCTTAAATTGGATCGAGAAAAGGTTATTAAGATTTGCTAGCGGTTGAAAATCTTTAAAGATGTACGAAAAGCCTCATTGCCATTATAATAAAACCGAAACCTTAATATCATAATTTATAATAGATACCTTCAGAGATTAATAGTCATTTCTCATACAACAATATTGTTTATATTTAACTAAATATAAAGTTCTCGATCTAATTGATGTTGTCGATAAAACACAAATTAAAGTTAAAATATATGCAATTTATTGCCAACTAGTTTATATTTTCTAGTTAATCGAAAATTAAACTGCATTCTTAATTAAGTACTTCGTTGCTTAATTCTAAAATAATTAATTGAGCAATTTTTAATCGCGTTTAGATCAAACAAATTGCATAAATATTTAAACTGCAGGCGTCAGTTTGAAATTTTAGGTGGCGTTTAGTAAATCAGTAAAACAAACTTTAAAATTAATATTTTTCTTTTGAAATTAAATGTAAGGAAAAGCTCAATTGTGGAATTGTGACTTTTTGTTTGGAGTGAGCGAAATTTATTTACTTTGGCGCGTAAAATCCAATTTGACTAATCGATCGGATATCTCGAAAGAAACCAAAGGAAAATATCTAAATAACGCATTTTAGTTTTAGCAATATCACATGCCCAATATGTATTCCAGATCTAAGAGTATACATCGTTTATTTAAAATCTTTTCAATTATTATTAAAATAATTTTAAAAGCCAAACAGTAATATTTTTCATAATGTTTATGAGCTATTGTATATTATGCATCTTTACTGTAAACATTTTATTAAATTACATAGGATAAACTATCCAATGATTGATTCTTTAAGGAGGGTGTTCACCTTTTTCTAGTTTATCTTCTATTAAGGAAAAAGTAATAACAATTTGACGAGTTGTATTGGATAGATTATTTTGTTTACCTTCAAGAGTTTTAATTTAAATTTAAAATTTTATACAGATAAATGTACAAAAAAGCAAAGGTTTAAGTTTCCCAATGATTGGCAGTTCAGTATCCTATTGTTGGCATTCGATCACATCATTATTGGCACCCTCAAAAATTGGGTACAAACCCGTACATTTATAAGTCAATTTTTGAGGATTGAAACATTTAGTAAATAGGGATTGTATAGGACTTAGGTATTATACACTGCTCAAAAAAATTAAAGAACACTTTTGGATAACCCTGTAACCTATTAAGTGATAGTTATATACAGATGAACATATATATTCTGAAAGACACATATTTTCTTCTAATAAATCGATTAATAAAACTTTCAACTAATCCTTTATTCGTAAACTAAGATTACCAATTTAAAAAAAAAGTGTGAATAACAAAATGAAAAGAAAAGATTTTTTAATGGCAATGTTCCGCTATCTGAAAACCAGCCCTCGAATGCCTTCCTGTGGTATACTGTCCCACTCTTCGACTAGGGCTTCTGTTAGTTCCTAAAGGGTTTGAGGTGGATTTGGACGACGTCGAATACGTCTGTCCAATATATCCCATAAGTGTTCAATTGGATTAAGGTCAAGGCTTATCGCTGGCCAATCCATTTCACGAATTTCATGCTCGTTAAGAAAATCTATAGTAATCGCAGCAGTATGAGGCCTTGCATTATCTTGCATGAAAAGAAAAACAGGGCCTATACCATATGCTGCAGGAATAACGTGATCTGACAGAATTATATCAATATATCTTGCAGCTGTAAGACTTCCTGGTATCACTACAAGATCGGTTTTTTCCTCCAAACTTATTCCACCCCAGACCGTTACCGAACCATCTCCAAATCTGGATACTTCTTGCACAGGAGCAGCGGCGTATCGTTTATTGGGACGTCTCTACACACGCACCCAGCCATCACAACGAGTAAGACGAAATCTTGATTCGTCTGTAAAAAGTACTGGTCTCCATTGTCGAAGTTGCCCTCCCAAATGATGTCGAGTTAAAACAGGTTTTCGTACCGGTCTTCTTGGTTTTAAATTTGCTTCCCGTAACCTGTTTCTAACGTTCTGGTTAGAAATGGTTTCCTGATGAGCCATCCAAAGTGTACTTTGAAGGTCTTTTGCTGTCGCTATTCGTTTTCGCAAAGAAGAAACTACTAAATATCGGTCCTGAATTTGTGTAGTTTTTCGCTTTCGACCTTGTCCGGTTCGTCTTTTATATCGTACAGTCTCTCTAAAGCGATCATACACACTTTGATGACTGACGGACTGCGATTAACATTTCTTGCTACTTGCCGACTTTTTACACCATTTTTAATTAAAGCTATAGCACGAGCGTCTTCTATCTCGCAAAGGCCCGGTATCTTCATCCTCGGTTAAAACTCAGTTATTTTTATTGCTTAGTTAAACTTGTTTTGTGACACATAAAGCATGTTATAAACATCAAATGTCAAGTTTAACCGAGGAATTAAAATAACCTAGCTTTAACCGAGGATGAAAATACCGGCCCTAAGATCTCTCATTTTGACAAATAATGACAACTACAAACTGTCATGCCGTTGCCCGGTGAAGCTCTCTAAGCCTGCCGCAACATAAAACCTAAACGTGAATATTTTCATAATCACTTTATCTTTTGTACTTGCTGTGCAACATTAAACTTATCTCGAATAAATTAGCATAAACACGTTTATTTTTTAACAAATCGCTAAAACAAAATGTAAATCAATTATGAAAATATAGTTTTCATTTGTTAATAACAGCAAGCCAAAAAGTTACAGGGTTATCCAAAAGTGTTCCTTTATTTTTTTTGAGCAGTGTATATTTTTTAAAAATGTAGCTTTTGTTTTTGGTAATTTTTGTTGTATTAAGGTATAACCCTGATTACATCATTGGAAAGCTTAGACAATTCGGCATCATTTTGGTTAAAGGCTCATTGGCGTACCGACCTTGATAAGAGTGGGAGATGCTATTGAAAGTGTAAACATTAAAATCGCTGTAACTTCGAAACGACTTATCCGATTTTACTAAATTTAAGCTTGTTTGGAAGGGGAAAATAAGTTTCTTCAATTGCCGTATCCAACAGTACACGAGAGTGTTTAATAAAATTGCTAGAGGGCGCAATTTGTAATAATAACAGTTTTTTCGATTTTATCCCGAAAATTCAAATCAGATAGTATAACTATGACATCATAATCTAAAAGTAGATGAAATTTGCAAGAAAAGATGTGAAGACCGCAGTTCGATATCTTTGTTCGTTTCAGAGTTATTGCCAAAGCAATAATTTTTAATACAAATTGCGCCCTCTAGCAATTTTATTAGAAACTATCTTGTAACATTGGATAGGACAATTGAAGGAACATACCTTTTTCTTTCAAACAAGCTTAAATTTAGTATAATCGGTTAAGTCGTTTAGAAGTTACAGCGATTTATTGTTTACACTTTTACTTGATAAGAGTGGGAGAAGCTATTAAAAGTGTAAACATTAAAATCGCTGTAACTTCTAAACGACTTATCCGATTTTACTAAATTTAAGCTTGTTTGGAAGTACCTTCAATTGTCGTATTTAATGGTACACGATAGTTTCTAATAAAATCGCTAGAGGGCGCAATTTGTATTAAAAATTAGTTAGTTATACCGTATAATTTGAATTTTCGGAATAAAATCGAAAAAAACTGTTATTATTACTAATTGCGCCCTCTAGCAATTTTATTAAACACTATCGTGTACTGTTGGATACGGCAATTGAAGATGCTTATTTTCCCCTTCCAAGCAAGCTTAAATTTAGTAAAATCGGATAAATCGTTTAGAAGTTACAGCTATTTTAATGTTTACATTTTCAATAGCTTCTCCCACTCTTATCAAGGTCGGTACGCCAATGAGCCTTAAACCAAAATGATGCAGAATTGTCTAAGCTTTCCAATGATCTAATCAGAGTTATACCTTAATATGGGAATTTTCGGAGAAATTTAGAATTTAAAAAAACAATTTTTAATTGTGCCCCCTTGCGGCGAAATGAGGAACTTAAAGGTCATTTCCAGCAATTTCTCTGGACCACTTTACTCATAAAAAAATCTTTCCGAAAGTTGTACGATTAATGGTTTCCGAGATAAAGCCGACGCCCTCGCTTATTTGACCACCCGGTACATTCTGAGAAATCCAAGAGTAGAATGCACATTTTCATTTGTTATTGGGAATTTAGCAGGGCTATGGCGGTGCCTAATGCCGATTTCAAGAAAAGCTAACAATCAATCAAAAATTTAACTTCTATCTTGGCTCGATTGTCGAACATGTGTAGATAAAGCGATTTATATTTTAAATATGTAACAACTTATATGACAGACATTTATTTTATAGATATTTCCATTGAGTAAATTATTGAGGATATTGAATTAAGCTTTGTAGCTGACGAAAAACGAGTGCAACATAAAATATGATAAACGTTTATTTGTATCCATCTGCTTTTGCATACTATTGTACCTGTCATGTGGAGGATTTTGCGTCAATCAACTTTAAGTAATTTTCCCCGTATTTCCAATCAACACATTTCAATTTCCAACCGTGATTATTTCCGCAATTAAAAATCGGTTTGATTGATTATAAACTGAATTTCGTAAAATTTTAATAGGAATGTCAAACAAATAATTGACTTTTAATAAAATTCTCTTAATTTATTTAATCAAACAATCAATTACGGCAACTATCTGAACTTAATTAACCAGGAAAATGCTAGATCACCACTAAAAGAAAAAAAAATTATGAAAAAGCCCAGGACAGTATAAATAATTATGTAAATAGGTATGTAATAAATTATCCTTACATATAGAAGAGATAAGTATTTAGCAGTCTTATGAATGATATACAGGGTGTTAGTGAATAAGTGCGACAAACTTGAGGGGGAGATTCTACATGAAAAAATAATGATAGTTTGCTATATAACTTTTGTCCGCAAATGCTTTGATTTCCGAGATACAGGGTGTTAAAGTTTTTATTAAAAAGTGACGATTTATTTATTGCTCTGAAACCCATCGAGATATGCAAATGAAATTTGGTAGGTTTTAAGAGGTAGTTATTGCGCATTTTCTGACATGCAATTAAGAATTTTATGTTTATCATTGGCGCGCATAAGGGTAATTATCTCAATTTTTTTAAAGAAAAAAATGATACGCCACTGAGATATATCAAACTAAAAATAATTTTTGAATTTCTCATTCAATTTGTGACAAAAAATCTCTCTTGCCTTTTTTCGTATTGGGCGCCGTTTTTATTCAAAAAAAAAAAACATCTTAACGCGTATTTTTCATTTCTTTAATACATTATCTAGGCTACTGTCAACATTCTGTTAAATACGAATATTTCAACGAAATGTCAAATTATTAGAGTTTCTTCATTTTTAAGCTTTTAGTTTGGTATAGCATTAATGTTAATAAGTAATTAATTTTTCTTTTATCGAAAAGAATGGAAAATTATACAAATGCGGAAATGTCAGACATGCATTTTGTCTATGGTCGAAGTAATGGAAATGGTCGGCAAGCTACCTGCTCTTTTAGAAGAAATCCCTCTACAGCTGAGACAACACTTCTGGTTCATGCATGATGGCGCACCAGCCCATTTTAGCATTAATGTACCTAATCACTTAGATACAGCTATATCCAAATCGTTGGATAGGTAGGGGAGGTATGGAAAATTGGCCTGCTCGATCGCCGGATTTAAATGCTCTAGATTTTTGCATTTGGGGTTTTCTTAAGTCGTTAGTTTATTCCACTCCTGCCGAAAATGTTGAAGACCTAAGGAATCGAATTATAGCCGGCTGTGAGACAATAAGAAATACACCAGGAATATTTGCGCGAATACGACAATCAATGAGGCGAAGAGTTGAATCTTGTATCACGTATGAGGGAGGTTATTTTGAACATTTCTTGTGCTTTGCGCCTATTTATTTATTAGTGTTATTTTCTGTAATTGTTCTGGTTTAATGTTATTGTATTAGATAGTTTTTAATAATGTATTAAAGAAATGAAAAATACGCGTTAAGATGTTTTATTTTTTTGCATAAAAACGGCGCCCAATACGAAAAAAGGTAAGAGAGATTTTTTGTCACAAATTGAATGAGAAATTCAAAAATTGTTTTTAGTTTGATATATCTCAGTGGCGTATCATTTTTTTCTTTAAAAAAATTGAGATTATTACCCTTATGCGCGCCAATGATAAACATAAAATTTTAATTGCATGTCAGAAAATGCGCAATAACTACCTCTTAAAACCTACCAAATTTCATTTGCATATCTCGATGGGTTTCAGAGCAATAAATAAATCGTCACTTTTTAATAAAAACTTTAACACCCTGTATCTCGGAAATCAAAGCATTTGCGGACAAAAGTTATATAGCAAAACTATCATTATTTTTTCATGTAGAATCACCCCCTGAAGTTTGTCGCACTTATTCACTAACACCCTGTATAGAAAATGCATGATTAAACTCTGAAGCTTGGAATTACAATATTAGTGGTACCGAGTTTATTTGCACTGCACGAAGAATAACATATATGTGGTCGTGCCGAGTCGGTTAATTAGACTATAAAGTCGGTAATTAAATTGATAATCTGATCAAGAACTTTCGATATTGATTCGAAAAGAGATTTTGCTAAACAGCATAGAAAATGCACAAAAAAAACTCGACGACAATCCCGAAACTGCATTCGCTTTTGATTTTTTTACATTTCATCGTAAAGAGTTCAAAGCGGGTATTTGCCGTCTTCACTTGTAGCGTTCGAAATAACTTGGAACAATTTTCATCAGAGCTCGCCTTGATTCATAAAGTTTTTGAAATTTCTGCAAATAAAGAAAAATGTACCATTAAATCGATCAAATCCATTGTTCACCTGCAACCCGAATTCTTTGTAGAGGAACCCGAAAGTATCCAAGTCGATTTGCAAACGCTTTATGAGTCATGTGGAGATGTCAGAATTTTGTGGTATTTCGAAAAAATCGTATACCAAGTACGGAAAATACTGCCCCGTGCTTATACACTGCACTGCATATTTAACGCATAACGAAAAAATTGCCTCAATTTTGATTTTATATATTTTCCAAATTTGTGGTTCGTTTTTAATGATTTTTTTTCTAATTGTAGGTTTTTTCCTTAAGCATATCTCTGCCTTTGTTGTTTTGCTTAAAAAAGTAACTTTGGTATTATACCGGGTGTTATAAAACTGTTATGTTTTTTTTACAGAAATTCAAAACACCCTGTGGGATTTACTAGCCATTGCTGGTTATCGCAATTACAGCCATATGAAAGTCCCATGTTTCTTTTACATTTTCTTTTTTAATTCATTGGTTTATCTCTGGTTTTTCATGAAATATTCAATTTTTTTGTTCAACGTGGTTTTCATAAAAAAATGTTTAGTTAAAAAATACAAAATAAATGAAATGCTTTGATTAATGCAACAGCAAGAAAAAACAAATTATAAAGTAAATAAAGAATCAATATCTGGTATTAATTAATTTTATTGAATCCACAAAACAGGGCAAAAAAATACAGGGAAAAAAATTGTAATTTCTAAAGGTATTCAAAAAAATTAAATATGAATAATTAGTAGCGAGTATTGCCTCCCCTTGCTTAAATGACTACTTCGCATTTTCTTGGCATACTAACAGATTTCTGGTTTCATCTTGATTAACCTGATTCCATATTTCCATAGGCCTCAATGACAGATCATTTAAGTTTCTAGGAGGAGGAAGCATGGCTCTAAGATGTCGTCCCATGTTATCCCATAATTGCTCAATAGGATTAATGTCAGGGCTTCTTGCTAGCCATGGCAAGGTTAAAAGTTCTGTTTCTTGGAGATAATTTTGTACCACTCTTTTTAATTTTTTTTAATACCTTTAGAAATTACAATTTTTTTTCCTGTATTTTTTTGCCCTGTTTTGTGGATTCCATAAAATTAATTAATACCAGATATTGATTCTTTATTTACTTTATAATTTGTTTTTTTCTTGCTGTTGCATTAATCAAAGCATTTCGTTTATTTTGTATTTTTTAACTAAACATTTTTTTTATGAAAATCACGTTGAACAAAAAAATTTAATATTTCATGAAAAAACAGAGATAAACCAATGAATCAAAAAAAGAATGTAAAGGAAACATGGGACTTTAATTTGGCTGTAATTGCGATAACTTGCAATGGCTAGTAAATCCCACAGGGTGTTTTGAATTTCCGTAAAAAAACATAACAGTTTTATAACATCCGGTATAATACCAAAGTTACTTTTTTAAGCAAAACAACAAAGGCAGAGATATGCTTAAGGAAAAAACCTACAATTAGAAAAAAAAATCATTAATAACGAACCACAAATTTGGAAAATATATAAAATCAAAATTGAGGCAATTTTTTCGTTATGCGTTAAATATGCCGCGCCGTGTATAATTTCTTCGGGTTTTTTCTCGAGTTTTTCTTTGATGTTAATGTTTTTTTCGAAAGATATTGTGGACCGAATAAACGTCAATGAAATCGTAAGAGCCTGGTCCCGTTTTAATTTAGAATTGACATAGTTTTGGGTTGTACAACATAAACTCATTGAAAAATAAATTGATTGTTTCGTAATAGTTCACTTTCTTGAAAAATTGTACACAATAACTCTTCACAGTCGGCAAATTCCACCCGTTGAGTCGGCATTTATGGCAATACTCACCTCCCAGAACTCAATACGCCAGCAACGTCCCTGTATATATATTGTTAAAGAGGTTAAATGGATGAATTTTTAAAAATCTGCATAAATTAAAAGCACCCACGTTTTGTTATTCAGCATCGAATTGAATAGTAAGGTACTTTTGTCTCAATATTCCACTAATGGATTGGTAAATAGGATTTTCAATTTCCCAAATACATTACAGCTAGAAATTACGGTGAAATTGTGTGGTTTTAGCTGCTTTCATTGGAACTAATAGGGTTAATTTTCAGGGAGAATTTCACCAAACGGCGTTTACCGTGCATCGCCATACTAGCCATAGGAAATCACATGTGAATTTTGCTACCCCCAAGTATTGGTTCTCCTATTAATTATACCTTAAGAACTTATTTAAAAGTCCTTGTATAATAGACCCTCACACCAAATTTTATTATTTTCTAATAAACCAATGAAATTTAGAAAAAAATCTGGCGTAAAATTCTTAAAAATTAAATACGGCTGTAATAATAATAATAATTAGAAGATAATATAGTGTCCTTTAAAACAATTAAAAGCGAATAATTTTGGCATATCGGACCAGCGTGTAACTGTTTTTTATATCGGTATACACAGGGATCCAAGCACAAGGGATACCATGGGGCGGGCAGATCACGACGGCCGTTTCGTCCTTGCTAGGACTCTAGGGGCATTAAAAGCCTTTTACAAAAGTAAAGCGACCATCAATATACTTACTATAGCACCATCCCAGCGGAATTAACTCCAATATAAAAGGCAGTCACACTGGTAATAATCGAAAGGTAGACAACTAAATAAACCACGAAGTGCATCACAATCCAGTATAGGGAACGCTATTTGCGTTTTCACCGAAACACTCACTGTTTTTTATATTGGAATACACAGGAATCCAAGCACAATGGATACCCTGGAGCAGGTAGACCACGACGGCCATTTCGTCCTTGTTAGGACTCTACGGGCAGCCATAACCCAAGGAGTTAATTCCGCTGGGATGGCGCTACATTAGCCGCGTTCGGCAATTACCTCAGACGTAACTCAGACCGCTTGGATTGATCTAAATCGTTCGTTTATGACATCTAAATGTAGGGGAAATAAATCTCAACAGTTCAGCAATTAAAATCGGAGCGCTCCGAGGATAATCTTTTTGCTCGGAGTATTTTGACCGAGGAAAGCGATTAATCTCAGCTGAATTTGTGAGGTTAAGTTTGATGTTTATATTTAGGTTTTAAATTTTGGTAGTTTGATTGAAAAAGGCCTTTATTTTTCTATGATTTGACTGAAAATAATATGCAGGAAGTGGAACTATATGATGTGGAAGAACAAAAACGCTATACCATGTTTATTTGACCATAAATACACAGAAATATTCTACATGTTCTATATAAGACGTCCCAGCAGGTTGACTTGGTTATTCCAAATCGATCAGCGACTGATCTAAATTGAAATGCACATTAGGCAAGGCTAAGGAAGGCATAAACTCTGATGGGTTTTACCTAAAACTTTCCATATTTGATAAACACCAGATTGCTATTATGGTCTGTTTATCCAATAACATTTCCGGATGGCCAGCACCTACAGCTATCAATCTTCCCTCTGAAACTGCATTTAATTTATTAAGCAAGTCTTCAAAGGTAGTTGGGGACAATCTAAAGTGATGTCTGAACTGGTGATGTGCAAATCGGGGTACCATTTCTTCGTCAAAACCGTTTACCTTTTCCAAAATCTTGACGTCTTCCTCATTATCGTCTTCAAACATTAGTTGATAGCCTCCTTCAATTAAGGCCAATACAACGCTAGGAATACTCATTTTTATTAACTTTACAAAAAGGGAAAACAGGTTAGCTTTCTTAGATCAAAACAAATATTACATTTTTGACTTTGACAGAGGTCAGCTGTTAGGTACCGTTCGTTTATCACAAAATTCTCCGACCGATCCGTAGATGTAATTGCCGAACGCGGCTTGTATTGATGGCCGCTTTACTTTTGTGAATAGCTTTTAATACATCTTACCGCAGGCTGTTGTTGCTTGGGTTATGGCTGCCCGTAGAGTCCTAACAAGGACGAAACGACCGTCGTGGTTCACCCGCCCCAGGGTATCCCTTCTGCTTGGATCACTGTGTATTCCAATATAAAAAACAGTTACACATTTTCATAATGTCAAAACTAGACTACTACTTGAAACGAAATAATGTGAACATTTTTGTACTCCAATATCTACAATTTTGAACATTTGGTTCATTGTTTAATGAGTATATTACGCCGCCCATTGTATTAAATCTAATATTAGCTATTTTATCCATAAAGGAGTATAGTAAACTTTTGTCTTCGATAATCTAGGTTGAAAGGGACCACCAGTGGAACGACTGATGTGTATTCTAATTTTAATCATGCATTTGGTTTTTAACTGACGTAAAATTTACGTTATCCTTCTATTTGGCCCGAGAAAATAATAACCCACGGTTTGGTTGAATACGTACATTTATTATTAAAACTTTTAAATGCTTTGGTACACAGTTTAAGCGATATACATAACATGTATTTTTTTTTATACAGTGTCCGCGGAAAAGTCTGCACCATATCGAAAACTTTTTAAACATCACAAAACATTTAAACAAAAATTTGGGTATAGACTTAAAGTATGATGAGAAGCAATACAATATATCTTCTTCCAAACTTAAAATAGTAAAAACCTATTTACGTAACACCATGGGACAACAACGCCTTTCGGATTTATCCTTAATCAGTATCGAATACGAGTCTGGTAAAACATTAAATATCGACGAAATTATAAACGCAAAAAAAACTCTCGACGATCTGGTTGTTTTGTATAATACCTTGTACTTAGAGACATAATGTTTGTGCAGACTTGTTGAGTGTTCATGTGTTTTCTGTCTTTTGGATTCTATGAGGCTCGATCACTGCTACCCCCGTTACTACCATACATGATAAGCAACTTTATAAGTGGTGTTTTAAAATTTTGATTTTGCATCAAGTTTGCTGGAATATTACGTATAACTACCTATGTTATGTCTACCAGTCTACCTAGGATTATAAATAAATTCGAATTGTTTGCTGTTTTAATGGCTGCGCGAACTCCGCCGGATTAAGACAGCCACAGGTATATTTCAAAAATTGGCCTGTATGGAGTACCCATAAACTCCGCCGTAGTGGTAATTAGGGGTTGTTCCAGGTAATTGTACAAATCGATCAAGTTTCTTGATGTAGGTAAAATAATTAGATTTTATATATTTATTTATATTAGTATTAGGTAGTTATATTCCCAAACAGGTAAAATAGCCTAATTCATAAAGTTCGTCACATTGACAGAGAATTATTAGTTTATTCGTTTTAGTGGAGTAGGAAGGTATATTTTTGAAAAAGTGAAAATAATGGAAGTGATCACCGGTCAACGTGGAAATAAGTTAATAGTAGAAGATGAATACAAGTTTCATAGAGTCGAAGAGACTTCGTTTGGAGTAAAATGGAAATGCGTCCAAAAAAAGTGCAATTCTAAAATTTATGTTGACGATGAACTTACAACCATATTCAAAAAGGATGGGTCTCATAACCACCCGCCGCCTAAACATCTAAGTAGGCAACATATATCCAACAGCATTAAAAGAAAAGCTGTGGAAAACATAAGCGAGAGGCCACTCAAACTAATTAGAAGGGAAATAACGTCAAATAACATTGATGAATTGACAACAAGAGATTTTACATACATAAGAAATAATATGTATAATGCTCAAAAATCTGTCTTCCCTGCTCTGCCAAAATCTGTTGAAAAAATCCAAGAATATTTGAAAAATGCTAATATAACAGCGATAAAAAACTAACCATTTTTAATGGAGAATGACGAAGTTAACAAGATTGTGATATTCTCATGTGCAACTAATCTCCAGTTTTTAAGTAAAAAATCTTCGTTGATGGAACTTTTGATTACTGCCCAAAACTGTTTCTTCAGTTTTTCACTATACACGGCTTACAAAACTCTCACTATATTCCATTGGTGTTTTGTTTATTGCCTGATAAAAAGTTGACAACGTATATGCAAGCATTCAAAGCAATTGCCGCAAGGTGTCAGAGTTTAAACTTAATTTTCCAACCCAAGGAAATCGTTGCCGACTTTGAAAACGCCATCCATGATGCAGCAAGGAACGTTTTTCCAAATGTCCGGATTACAGGATGCCGATTCCATTTGTGCCAAAGTTTCTGGAGAAGAATTCAAAAGTTGGGATTAGTGAATGACTATAAAAATAAATCATCTAAAGTTGGTGAATGGCTACGGTGGACCTTTGGTTTAACAATGCTCGAACCAAGTGATGCTAGTGACTGTTTTGTGTTTAGTCTTATATCTGTGATTCCTACTAACCAAAAACTAATTAAGTTTGCTGACTATTTGACGGACAATTATATTGATGAGTATAGTTTATTTCCTCCATCTATCTGGGCAAGTGCTACAGAAACTGAACGCACTACAAATGCTTGTGAGTCCTTTCATAGTAAATTCAACTCATATTTTTATAATGCCCATCCAAACATTTTTCTTTTTATTGATGTTTTAAAAAATATTCAGATAGATACATACGTAAAAATAAATTATATTTAAGGAAGAAATTATTTTTTAAAGACAAAATAACCTTGTACAAATCCAAAACGATAACGAAATTTGAGTTTGTGAAATTAGTTTCATATTATTTAAAGAAATAATCTTTAAATTATAAGCTTTAGGATATTAAGTGTACAGTTTTAGACAGGGTTTAATAAAAAATTGAAATGAAGTTTTATTTACTATATTACGCATAATTATGATGCGGCGGAGTTTATGTATGAGATTCTTGAAGTTGCCGGCGGAGTTTATGTATAGTAAATATGACTGGTCAATTAGTCCGGCGGAGTTTAGGAACCGTTTTAATAGTAGGTACTTAACACATAATGTGGGTTTAACCCTAATTAAATTATTACACGATTAACGAATTCAAAAATTCATAAACCTGAACCTAGTAGTAATGAAAAGAGGAATTATCATTTACCATTCGTTATAGAAAGGGGACCCCTGAAAATGTTTGCGGGGGGACCCACTCAGTTTTTGTTGCGCCACTGATTGTACTGCGTACATGGTGTAATTTATATTTATCACGAACATCACAGAAAATATTACAGCCAATGCACGTACAGTCTTTCTGTTCTATATATTGACACTAAATTTATCAAAATCAATGTTAATACAGTTATTAACACTTAGGTAACACGTGTTGCCAATAATATTCCCACATCTTTACGTTAGCTTAGCGCTGAGGCTTTGTGTTAGAGGGGGCCAGACTGGGCCAGGGGGGCACTTGTTTTTACTTTATTGCTTTGCTTTGGTACCCTATTTAAATCAATTTATATCAAAAAAGGTATGGAGGGTAATATTGAGATTCATTGATTAAGGTAATAAGAAGCAGAGAAGTAGGTAGATATAGGTTAAGGTAATAATAAACATTTAAATTAAATTATATTGAAACATTACAAAAATACATCAACGTATATACAAGACATTTCCAAGTAAAAAAAATATTTTACCGCAACCTAAAGCAGTAAGATTCTTCTGTTATTATGATTCTTAGCAAAAATATCAACAATTTTGTCGAGAATAATATTTTTAATGCGTTCTTTTTGCCGGTGTATAGTTAAGTATGGTGTATGCGTTGTCAGTATGGGCCGGTTCGGCATTATAGATGTAGGCTACCGCTAGAATTTTGTGTGATTTAGTAAATTAGTCGAATGGGTCTGTTATTCGTAATTATTGCAGTACGCTGTAGACTTTTTCATGCAACTTTTGACATTACAGGGGGGGGGCGGCTAAACTTCAGGAGGGGCCCGGGCCCCCTCTGCCCCCGCCCCTGGCGTCGCCACTGAGCTTAGGTTGAAGTGGCCCTTAGTGGAGATGAACACATTTCGATTTCGCTATAAACACTTAAACTAGAACCGTACTTCTTTCATATTAACTTAACCGCTTTTTGAAACAAGCCACCCTCTTTAATTACATGCATTGTTGAAAACGTAGGGGTCGGTTTCTCCATCGCGATGTTCATTGTTTAAAGAACTAGAAATTTGAATTATCTGATTCTTCTGTACAGCAAAATTTGCGGGTTTTATCTGTAAAAATATTCGTATGACACTATTGGCTATCCAAAATCAATGGAAATCAGGAATATTTGTTTAATTGCCGGTCAATTAGGAAAGAGCGGACCGGCACGGCTAAGTGCTTTTTGTAATTTAATTTAAGATCTTAAAGCTTCTAAGATCCCTTAGCTAATGTTGGTGGAAACAAAAGGTGGTTCTTTTGATTATTCTTTTATTGTTATGTTGACACCCATTATTTGAAAGAGATAGAAGTACAACCTGTTCTTGTCTTTAAAATTAGTTTTTGCCGACTGTCGTCGAGCATTTTTGTCTCTTATATTTTATATTTCCTTTGCATATTTGATTTCCTGTTCTTTTAATTAGCAAAATGAATAGAAAATATAAGAGGATCCTTGATCCTCGACATGTATGTGCATTCGTCGGTAAAACAGACATTGCGTCATAATTCCCTATTGTTTTACGTTTTCATTTTGTATTTCATCACCTCCCTCAATTCCTGATGTTTTTGATGTTCATACCGATGATATTTATACTTTGTCATCGTATATAAATCAAGCAAAACTAATTTTATTTTTAAAATATTGTCATTTTAAAAATACGTTTATTTGAAAACTTTAGAAATTACCTTTATAATTAGTGGTTAAGGTTTTTAATTTGCCTAGTGGAGATTTTACTCGTTTAAAATAATTCGTGGAAGCAAACTTATATTTTAATGTTACTTATTAAGTGCTTGTCATTATGTTTATAGTCGTTGCATAACAATTATTAAGCTTGCCTAAATTTTTATTATATTTTATCTTCTACATATTTCTCAAAACACAAAGATATGATATAGAGCTCTATATTTCAGTCCACGAAAATTACTTATAAACAGATTCTGATAGTCTTCCCTTACCGTTTTTATATTGTCTCCATGTTAAGGTAAAAGTAAAAAAACACGTTATTAAAGAAGTTATTTTTCATAAAAGGATGGCAAACAGTCTAAGGTTTATATAAAAAAAGTGTAATTTAAGGAAGGTATTTTTCCTTCTTCTTTTAATAACGTCCAACATAAAACACTGCTTTCTTTCGCATGTATATAGTTATATTAGTGCTGATTAAGCATGCCGCATGTGTTTAGGTTAATTTGACAAAAACTTTGATCTTTGAACCTAACTTAAAATGTTTTTTACTATCTAGGTTGTAAAGTAAACTGTTCTAGACTATTACAACATTGGTTACAACGGCATTAACTAAAGCTTATTGCAATTTCGAAATTGTCTTTGAAACAATAGGTTTTCGTATGGATTTAGTACAATGTTTATTGTAATTACCAACCACACTTTGTCTCTAAGTATCTTAGAGGCCCTATACTACCAAAAACCAGGTTTGTGCAGGCATATTGGAACGTGTATTGATGACGTCTGCACATGATTGGCCTGGTCTAAATAAATTTCTGATCTATGTGGGGTGGTCTATTCGGTAAGAAATTAAAAAAAAGTTTCTTAAAATTTCATATTTTATGTCACGCAGGGGTAAATTTTTAAACATTTACCGTTGATTTTAATTAACGTTGGCTTTCCAATGAAGCGTTTTAGGGGCGCAATTAATGCAATAATTCCAGCACTTTATACCAATTATTAACTCAATGGCTTTTAATTATACAATTTTATTAGTTTGGGCGAAAAACTGAAACCTATAAATTTCCAAACTGGAATTTCCAATTCGTTTACAATTTGACCGAGAATTTTTCAAATATTAATAATATTAACATCATCTCACGTATCCATCCTGCCGGTTTTAATTTCATAAAAACACCAAGAGCAAATACACTCACCGACTTTAAATTCGATCCATCCAAAATTTTGTTCAAGTTTAATGTATGGTAACTTTTTTTTCCGTAGTCCGATTTAAATGATTTCTTTCTCAATTGTAGATACATGCTTCAGCTTTAATTTTATTTTTCCGTTTTTTAAAAAGCTGCATACTTGGTGAAATATACAGGGGAATAAAAAGTATGTTTTTTTCGTTTAAGTTTGTAACACCCTGTAGAGTGATTTTGCAATATTAGCTCTAATAAAGAAGCAAATTTGCGAAGTTTAATCTGTTCCTAACAGATTGCTTTTTTACTTGGCTCAATATCTTTATCGGTTCAAGAGATACTATTTTTTTAAGAAAACACTACACATTTTAGTAAAAGATTTTAATTTTAACATTTTTTGCGAAATATTTTTAATTTAAAAAAATAATATAGCTAGCGGTAAAGAACTAAAAAAAACATCGGGTATTACCACCCCGAGCACAAACAACTGCCTTTTTTCGCCTTGGCATTCCTTGAAGACTTTGATCGATTTGACCCTATACTTCGATTAGTGCTTCTTTAAACTGTTCTAAATTATTCAGAACCGGAACTCGTTTTCGAATTTTCTACTCATCATGTCCCAGACATGCTTTATGAGGTTAAGGTCTGGGCTAAGTTATGGCCAGTCCATTTTTCGTACTTCTACGTCTTCTAAATATTGTGTAACAATTATTGCAGTGTAAGGACGAACATTATCTTACATCAGTATGAACTTTGTGCTGTAGAGAAATGGTTTTGTAAATTGCGCTCACCTGATCTACGATATATTCTCTGACGATCATCTCGGGCATTTATACATTGTTTTCTGCCAGATCCTATTCTCCTCGAAAAATTACCAGTTTGGTTAAAACGTTCCACGGCTCTCTGAACACTGTATCTATACATCCTAAAACTCTAGCAGTATAATACTGCGACCTTCCATCGTTTACTAAAGCTACTCCTCTTGCCGCATCATCTTGACCATAATTTTCAACTTACAAAAATTTAAATACAGCAGAATAATAATTACACAAAAACCGTCAAGATATGACTTTTGAAGGTTGGAGACAATGATGTTTCTTGAATGATGAAAGAGTTTTGGACTTCCATTGTCTTTATTTGTTTTAAATCACAACGTTTCAACTGGTAAGTATCTCCAGTCGTCTTCAGGTGAATACTAAATAAGTAAAGTAACTGCAAGACTATTTATACTAGCTAGGTGCACCGTAGCATAACTGAGGTGGGTGCAGTCATGCGTTCAGTTGGCACGCGATCTTATCCTAAGATTACATCTATCTAACAAAGGTTTCCAGATATTTCTTATGTCCGTTATGCTACCTAGTGCACCTAGCTAGTATAAATAGTCTTGTAGTTACTTTACTTATTTAGTATTCACCTGAAGACGACTGAAGATACTTGCCACTTGAAACGTTGTGATTTAAAACAAATAAAGACAATGGAAGTCCAAAAGTTCATCATTCAAGATATGACTTGTTTTACAAAGCCATAGCACCCTTTGTTTTATTATTTACAAATTACAATTTAAATTGAAAGTTTTTTAATAAAATGTGTAGTGTTTTCTTAAAAAATTCGTATCTCTTGAACCGAGAAAGATATCGAGCCAAATTAAAAAGCAATCTGTTAGGAATAGATGAATCTTTGCAAATTTGCTTCTTTATTAGGGTTAATATTGCAAAATCACTCTACAGGGTGTTACAAACTTAAAAGCAAAAAAAAACATACTTTTTATTCCCCTGTATATTTCACCAAGTATGCAGCTTTTTAAAAAACGGAAAAATCGAATTAAAGCTGAAGCATGTATCTACAATTGAAAAAAGAAATCATTTAAATCGGACTACGGAAAAAAAAGTTACCATATATTAAACTTAAACAAAATTTTGGATGGATCGAATTTAAAGTCGGTGAGTGTATTAAAGTCATCATTAATTAATAGACAATCTTTTTATCAAAAAATTTGAGAATTCCTCAGGATTCCTATTTAATAAAAAAAAATCGTATTTCTTTACTGTCCCTTTAAAAAATAAATTGACAAAATGAAACTGCACTTCTTTCAGATGTCATCTGTTTTGTTACGTTATGTTCTTGTTTCTCGTAATTGGTGCTGTTACGTGATTGGAGGTTGTCACAAAATAACTGAGATAAGGTAAATAATAAGGGTAAAATATTTTAAATAGAATAAAATCACTTTACAGATGATAAATTTGTGAAGTTTCTGTAGCTTACTCAATTGCTATATGAATGGGTTGGTTATGTAGGCGTGCCTCAAAAAAGTGTCATAACTAAAGCACCTAGGTACTAGTTTTATGCTACAAACTTAATCTACAGGGAAACGGATCAGCCTTTTATACAGGATTGAATGTTTAGCTGGAATAAATTCAGTATTAAAAAGCCTCTTTATTTGCTGAAGAAATACAGAACTACGGCTGCGTTCATTTTCAGTAAAAGTAAAAGTAAAATTTATTCTTGACATTATGTAAGGTAAATGACCCAAATTCAGACAGCGTCCATAATTCCGACATATATTTAAAAAACTACTAAAAATAAGAAATCTGTAAAAAAAAATAAACTAACTAATATTTTAGCCCAAAGAGGAAACTGTTACCGGTGCTTGTGTATAAAGTTTTCTTCTTTATCTGAAAATAGTTATAGTGAAAAATAACCTAAAACAAGCACATGTCAGTGCACTCGTAGTCGATACAACAACGTGTTGCTTTTGTTATAAGGTAAGCCACATTTGCTATGATTTAGTTGTACTGTATATTAATTAGTTTAAAAAAAAATGGTGGAATATTTGAGTTATGCGTTTAATAGGCTTTAAATATATGATTTAAAATGAAGATTAGTTAAAATTTTAAAGAGATTTAAATATTTTTAGGGTGTCGGATTTAGGTACACTCAAACAATAGTTTCCTAATTCAGACATAGGTGTCGAAATTATATACAATGTTCAATAGGCAAAATATATATTTTTTCTCTTTAATTTTTAATAATAATGTATGCTCTATCCTTCATTGCATTTGATAGTGCGTATTTATTCACTTGCTATAAGTCCGACAGGGGTGTCGGATTTATGTACACAAAGTGTCGAAATTAGGTTAAGCAGATCTCACTTAAATTGTTACCTAATCTAATCATAAGAAAGTATAAATGAGATTATAATTTATATTTATTTTAATTAATTATAATTAACTAAAAATTTTGACATTACCAAATACTAAAACAAAAAATATTTTAACTCCAAAAAGTCAGTATGAAAACGAAATGACACCAGAAAAAAATTAAACAATAATCCATCAAAGAATCAACAAAAAAAAAAAGGAAGTAATACCAGAACAAACAAAAGACTTATTGAAAAACACGAATGTTAAAACAACAAAAAATCAGAAGGAAAACAAAGAAAACCAAACAAATGAACTAATAGAAAAAAATAAAGAGGATGAAGAATGCGAAAATGCAAACAAAAAAAATCATTAACTGAACCAAATGGAACACAAGAAGGAGTTCTTCCAGGGGTAAATATTCCTACTCCTTTTAAAAAATCGCTATTTTGGCCTGAACCATCGACAAACAAAAAGACTACTACAATTAAAACACTAATAAAAGCCCCTTCTGTAGGAACATCAGATGCTTGGAAAGAATATTTTATTAATAAAAAAGAACGACAAAAAAAATCGAAGAAACAAAAGAACATCGAAAAAGAAGAGAGAAGAAATTAAAGCTTTACGTCAAAACGGATTAGCTTAAAAATTACGTAAGAAAAAAATCAAACCAGATCAAGACAATACCAAAAAAGAACGCAAGAAAATATTCAAAGAAGATGAAAGTATAAACAATTTTAGGAAAAATGATACTACCAATGATATTAGTACAAACACTAATTATGTTATTGTCAACTTTGAGAATAAATTATATCTAGAAATTATTAATAATAAGATAGCCGACTACACCATTGAGGAGTCTGTTTTTTTATATTGAACATTTTTTTATAAGAATCCAAAATATATTTTAATGTTTTATGAGTAATGTGGTTTTTTGTTTCATATTTAACCTAATAACAATAATAACATGTAATTTTAGTTTTATTTAAAAATGTATTTTTAAATTTTTAAGTAGGTATATAAAACTAAGTGAATTTAGGTACGTACTTGGTACTTAGGTGAGTAAGTAAGTACATGCTTTTATTCATGTGTCAGATTATTGTTCTTAAAATGACGGATTTAAAGCCACTGTCTAAACAACGGTCATGACAATGTCAGATTTATGGACAATTTCTTTTTTACAATGTCGGATTTATGTTCAGATGAACAAAAAGATAAAATAATTATTTTTGTGGTTTCTTTTTTATGTTTGGTTAAAAAATATTATGAAAATAAATTTTAAAAGGATCAAACTTTTTCGGAAATATACCAAAGTAACTCCAAAAAGTGATTTAGGTACAATTCTGCTTAAAAACAGTACATAGTATGCTTAAAGTGTCTGAATTTGGGTCGTTTACTTTACCATATCTGGGGTTATTTGGCAAATTTCGTGTATAAGTCGTTGCCTAAGTTCCTCTAAATTTTCTGGTTTTGTTACGTCAACTTTGGTTTTTATGTGACCCCAAAGGAAATAATCTAGGATTAAGGTACTACCACAACCACCTTAAAAGAAGCCGTGAAACAGAAACATCGACAACACTGCTTGAAGATCCATAAGTCACGTGCTTTTTTTGAGGTTAGCCATGGTTTAGTATGTAATTTACGCGCGAACTAGGTGTAGGTGTCGTATTAATTTGTATTTTTATCCGATTTTCGATTGATCTAATAGAAAATTTAAATGACATGATTACTAAGAACCTCTACAAAATACTGATGAAAATTTTTGGTGCGGGTTTGCTCTAATATCATTAATAAAGTGAAAAATCCAACAGCCTGGCCGGCCTGGCGGTTTGTTTAGGTACGGGTATTATAAATGGCGGCAGAATTTAATTTGTTTTACGTTAAAACTTGTGTTTTTTGTATTCTAGTTAGCTCTTTGGGATAAACTTTATTGTTTTGTGGCTACAGTTAATTTATTAAATATTAAAGTTTTTATTTAACTTGAAGGTATATGTAAATTAGTTTAAAAATATCACTAGTAGAGATAGTTCATAAGTAGGTAGGCGTAGGATACCTCTAGATACCTAGGTACTTAGGAAAGTACTATATTTTTATAGTTTAGATTTGAAAAATGACTGTATAAATATTGTTAATCAGGTTTCAGTGGAGATTGATATGAAGGTAAAGGTTTTTTTTTTAAAGGTAGTGAATTGGCTTACAATGCTTGGAAATGGATTTTACACTTTAAAATGAAACTAAGCAGGTGATCTCAGCTTGAAAACTTATTGTCTCGGTACCAATTCATACATTGTAAAAGTAACGAAGTTACCCAGATAGTAGGTGACTTTCTTAAGACAAGCGTAAATTTCTTAAACAAAGCCTTAAGCTTACTAAGTTTTGGGACTTCAGAAGTCGATAGTCAAACCTGTAATTTAAACGCAGAAGATAATAATTTTGTACTTATAATAGAATATTACTTTTGATCGATCAAATAAATCTACTCGTAGTGAAACAAAAACAGCTTCTCAACGCAATATTACTATTATTTAATAATTAGGTAAGTTGTTCTTGTTATCCAAAACTATTTATTACTTTTTTGTACATTTTTCAATATCAATATGGTGGCAACAGAGCCAAAAAACACAAAAAATATCAGAAAGAATAAAAAACTTGCCCGTTGCCGCGCGGCATAATAATAGCTTGTGGATCCGCAACTCCCAGCTGATGCGGCGTTGCCCGATGTCACTTCATGGCTTCTTTTTAATGTGGTTGTGGTACTACAATAGATAAGTATTCACTTCTTCTAAACCGAAAATAAAATAAAGACCATTGGAATGCGGCATCAACTTAACAAACAACCTTATCAATAACATGTTTCTTGTTTTTTAAATAGTCTACGCTGGCGAAACCCAAATTGTAGTATCAATTGTTGCTAAAATGGCCAGTTTTCTTTGCGGGTTTTCTAGGTTAAGATAATGCAAAAGTAAGTGGTGGGTCGTATTCCCCTTTTCAACGAACTATCACAATACATACCTTTACATTTGAAAAAAAAAGTTGGAGGCGGTTTCCACTCCAAAAAAAAGGGGTAAATTTCACGAAGAAGACACGAAAAAGGTATGCCAAACTAAAAATAAACGCAGTCATAGTCCTGTATTTTTCTAAGCAAGTACAGACGCCTAAATACTGAATTTATTCCAGTTAATAATTCCACTCTGTATAGAATACCACAGTCGAGAACAGTGGCGCAGCCAGAATTTTGTATTAGGGGGGGGGGGGGGTTTTAAAAAAAAGAACAGGATTTTAAAATTTTAAAAATTAAAATTAAACCAGGCTCGATAATTTTTGAAACCAAAAAAAATAATAGTAGTATGAAACCCATTGGAAAAGGAAGAGAATATAACAAAAATGAAAGGAAAAATAATTTACGGGCGATTCGAGGTCGGGAAGTGGAAGGGGGTGAGTTTTTAAGGGTAGAAAACGATTTATCTCGATTTCCGGCAAAACTACAACTCCTATGGAAAAACGTTAAATGGAAAAGTTGTAGGTAATAAAAAGGTTTACAACTTTTGTATTTACACTTTTTCACATAACCTCAAAATTTATGTGAAAAATTCAAATAACCAAGTTTTTGTTTTTTTATTTTTATCTTTTACAAAAAAAAATTTTTTTCACGAAATATGGTAAAAACTTACCTTTTTATGTCCCAAACACACTGTAATTTTTTTGATTTAAAATATTTATTTTTTCACCTTATTTTGACTTAATATCGAAAATGCACCCTAATTTTCAATCAAAAATTCTCACGTCAAAATATCTGCTTTTTAAAAAAGTCGGTGAGCTTTTTGTTCGTTGAAATCTCTGCTTTCTGATGGTGTAAAAAAATATACATTACTATGGTAAATGTTCTCAAAAAATGCAAGGAAACGAAAAAAACTCGAATCAGAATTTTTTTTAAAAATTAGTATGTACAATTTTGAGCTATTTATTAAAATTTAAACTTTAATTACTCGAAAAACGTAAGATTCCATGTTACATTGATAAACAAAAAAAATTACAAATCCATAAAACATAAAGATCGCAAAAAATATGCGAAAATAGTTGTTCTAAATATAATTATTAAAGGTAGGATTTAAAGGAGATTTTATCACATTTACCATAGTAATGTATATTTTTTTACACCATCAGAAAGTAGAGATTTCAACGAACAAGAACCGACTTTTTTAAAAAAGCAGATATTTTGACGTGAGAATTTTCGATTGAAAGTTAGGGTTGCTTTTTCGGTATTAAGTCAAAATAAGGTGAAAAAATAAATATTTTAAATTAAAAAAATTACAGTATGTTTGGGACATGAAAAGGTAAGTTTTCACCAAATTTCGTGAAAAAAATTTTTTTTTTGTAAAAGATAAAAATAAAAAACCAAAAACTTGGTTATTTGAATTTTTCACATAAATTTTGAGTTTATGTGAAAAAAGTGTAAATACAAAAGTTCTTTCTTTCTTTTTATTACCTACAACTTTGCGATTTAACGTTTTTCCATAGGACTTGTAGTTTTGCCGGAAATCGAGATAAATCATTTTCTAACCTTAAAAACTCACCCCGTTCCACTTCCCGACCTCAGATCGCCCGTAAATTATTTTTCCTTTCATTTTTGTTATATTCTCTTTCTTTTCCAATGGGTTTCATCCTACTATTCTTTTTTTTCACTTTTATCCATTTTCAAAGGCTTCAGCCCTGGTCTAAACCGTAAAGAAACATCTTAGTCTGGGCGTCTGGGGGCGGGGGGGGGGGGGTTAACCCCTAAACCCCCCCCTCGCTGCGCCACTGGTCGAGAAATATAACAATGGTGCATACAAGCATTTAAGTGTTATTATGTCGTGACCGGTTAAAGATAAGTATGATTTATGAAAAAGTTCCAGCAGTGTTTCATTAAAAAAAATAAAAGTTGATACACACACACATTTTCGTGATCAAGCCTGTATTATATTTTTTTTTCTAAAAAAAATATATTTGGAGGGATGATGGTCAATCCGGGTCTTTTTTTGGATCCGGATCATCACAAAAATTCGGATTTCTGAACCGGGTCTCGGATCTGCGGCTGTATAAATCAAAACAACACATAGACATTCGCCTTTTAAAAAATTTTAATTGCTGCGATCCGGTTCAGATCAAAAAAACGACCCGGATCACCTAGATCTCGGTAAACATTTAGATTCCTGAACCGGACAGTCGCTGTCGACTGATCCGATTCTACACTATCGCTAATGCCGTTTAAACTGATGCGGTTTAACCTATAATTAATTTAGTTTACTTTACATACTGGTGTCTAAATTCCTGGATATTTCATTATATTGAACAAATAATTTCGCCAGCAATGCACCGCCAATTACGAGTCGAGTGTTCGAGATCAAAGTAATCAATTCGAATGGATCGTTCAAACATCAAGATTCACAACCCATATTTGCCAGGGTTATGAAGTTTAATTCATTTTAGGATTTCGTTTTTATTGTATTAAACAATTGACGTTTAGCTTTTATAAATTCTTATACGCTTCTAGTAAGTCGTTGTTTATAAAGAATTTAATAGGACGCTTTGTAAAAGTTTTTCAATTTTTATTTGGAAAAATTTTTTCCTAAATTTTAAAAGTTAATTATTGTTTTTAGAAGTAGCATAATCCAAAAAACCAAAATATTTGTGCCTCGAGGGTCTACAAGTGAAAGGTACCGTTAAAACTACATACGTTTTTTAGGAATATTCGGTTCAATTAACATTTCGAGAACAATGGCTGGATGAGAGGTTAAAATTTAACGATTTCCATGGGAGGTTGAAATATTTAACCCTCACGGAAGCTAACAGGGTGTGGATGCCTGATCTGTTCTTCTCCAACGAGATTGAGGGTCATACGCATAATATCATTATGCCTAATGTGTATATTCGTATTTTTCCTTATGGTTCCGTATTGTACAGTATCAGGTTTGTATACACAACTTTAAAAATATTTATACTTATTATCATAATATTGTTATTTTTTAGGATATCACTTACACTATCGTGCCCTATGAACCTCAAGTTATACCCCTTAGACAGACAGATCTGCTCCCTAAGAATGGCTAGCTGTAAGTGTATCTTTCTTTTTTCATATGTTTTTACAAAGTGACCTTATACCGTGCGAACAAAAATTATTTGCATCACAGAGGGCTTGGATTAAAAAACGTAGGCTTGGTTTAGATCACAATGATATGGGGACGATATATCTAACCAAAACTAGGTTAAAATTTTGTCAAATTCATATTATGACATGGTATGCCAAACTAATGAGTAATAAAATAAGTAGACAAATACAAATTTATTTTTGTTGTTTACAAAATTAACAAAGTAAGAATATACAGAAAAAAAAATAATTACATAAATTGCTGAAATTGGCCACCGCCATGCTCCAAGCATAAATTCACACGTCTCTTTATATTTTCGAAAGTATTGACCAGCATTTTTGGAGAAATGTTACCACATGCATGGATAATCCTTTCTTGTAATTGTTCTAAATTTGCAACTGGTGTTTTAAAAAGAGTGTTCTTTAAATGACGAAAAACGAAGTAATCCATAACCGTTAAACAAGGTGATCTAGGTGGGAATTTAATGTCTGATCGAAAACTGATCAATCTGTCGTCGAAAAAATCTTCTGTTCTTACAGATGGTCTTCCTGCTCCTTTTTTGTGTTGTATAGAACCTGTTTCCCTAAACACAGCCACGGTTCTTTTCAGGCAATGATCAAAATCCCCAGCAGTAAAAGCAACGTTAGGAAAATGTTCGTGAAAATCGTCCATGCACAAACCCGGATTGTATTGCCACTCACCATTTACTCTAACCCCGTTTCGAAAATACGCTTTAACAATGAATGTTTTGTGCTGTTCCGTAAAGCCCATTGTGTGAATTGTTCAAGAAATTGGAAAAATTAGCGATGAATCAAATTACTTGTAACGACTGTCAAAGATGACGGAATAACTTATTGATTGTTAATTCAGGTAGTTACTGACACCCAACAGGTATTAAACTCTACGGCTAAGCATTGCGTTCTTAGATGCAAGGCCCTCTTTGATGCAAATAATTTTTGCTCGCACGGTACAAATCTGGTATCTAAAAATAAATCATAAACAACTTTTGAAGCCTATTTAGTTCCAAGCATCTCAATCGTCAAAAATAAAGCTTATACAATATAGTAGTGCTAGTACTAACTTATTTGTGAAAAGCGGATATTAGGTAGTGAAAGGACCTTTAATCCAGAGTCGGCATGAGGACTAATTGAAAAATAATATATTAGAGACTAAAATTTTACAGACAATTATAGTACTTATCACAAAGTGAATAAATACATGCATTGACGGCTGCCCCTTCCCCAGGGCCAGGCCAAAGCCTCGCATAAGTTTGTACAAGTTCGCACTAGTTTGTACAAGATTGTACAGGTTATTTAATATAATGTGTATAGGGTAAAGTCGCCCAAATCGTACCATTTGTAGCATCTTACAGGAACTACGGTTTCTTCAAAATTAAATAAAAAATACTATTTTAAAAGTAGCAGTTATGTGTCCAAAATACCGATCTATTGTTTTAAACTAAAAAATATATATTTCATTTATCAGTTTGTAAGAAAAAAAAAACCAAAAGTGGTACGACCTAGGCAACTTTACCCAACACAATAAATCTTCACAGTCGGCAAATTCCACTTATTAAGTCGGCATTTATGACAATACTCACCCCTCCCTTAAAACAAAACACGCTTGCTACGCCCCTGTGTGCTATATTTTTGTTAAATTGATGTAGTTAATCTAATACGAAAGCCAACACGCAAGAACCCCATTAAAATGTTTATTTAAAAAAATAAAAAGTTTTGATGGATTATCGGAGACTATCGTCGACAAACAGATAATAGCTAATGGGAAACAAGTTTTATTTTTATCACAAACTAGTAGTTAACTCTTAAAATACCAGGGTCCGTCCCTACGACGCGACGGCCGTTAGCCGTATATTATTAATCCTGGGTTAGAATAGTAGCGTGTGGCAAATAGCACTAAATATTCATTTATCAGTTTGTAAGAAAAAAAAAACCAAAAGTGGTACGACCTAGGCAACTTTACCCAACACAATAAATCTTCACAGTCGGCAAATTCCACTTATTAAGTCGGCATTTATAACAATACTCACCCCCCCCCTTAAAACAAAACACGCTTGCTACGCCCCTGTGTGCTATATTTTTGTTAAATTGATGTAGTTAATCTAATACGAAAGCCAACACGCAAGAACCCCATTAAAATGTTTATTTAAAAAAATAAAAAGTTTTGATGGATTATCGGAGACTATCGTCGACAAACAGATAATAGCTAATGGGAAACAAGTTTTATTTTTATCACAAACTAGTAGTTAACTCTTAAAATACCAGGGCCCGTCCCTACGACGCGACGGCCGTTAGCCGTATATTATTAATCCAGGGTTAGAATAGTAGCGTGTGGCAAATAACACTAAATAGTTCTATTTCGAAAAAATACTAAAAATTATATCGTTAAATAATGAATGAATAACAAAAATTCTGCGTCACTCGTAGTAAAAACGTTCGTACAGCGTTGCCATTATTAGGAAACTATAAATAATTTGACTAGTAAAAAAAATAGTAAATTATTTGTACTTAATAGGTACCTACACATCACAAATGCATTTAATGTAATTAATATAACCTTCGTTATCAAACACAGGCGGTAGATCTAGGGCAATCAGTAGAATTTTGTCATCTGATTGGGACAAATTGAAAACAATTTAGTCTCCTTCTATATTACATGTCTGTGGTATATGCCAACAGACTACAGGTTTAAACTATTTCGCTCAAATTGTCAAAGTAACAGCTTGAGGCTGTTTAATTATGAAGATAACATATTGGTATGCAGTGACGACGGTATAAGACCTAAAAACAACAAAGAGGATAAAGTGGACGAAGGAATAGCTTTTAAAGAGACACCAGTTTACTCATATTAATGTATTAAAAGAGCTGAAACTGGAACCGGAAGATTGGTTTATTTATTTACGAATGGATTACGAATTATGTATTGTACTTTTTTTAAAATAAGTAACCCTTCTTGTAATTAAGCAAGACTTTGATGCAATAAGCACATGCTCGACTTGTACCAGGCAGAAATTATCAAAAAAAAATTGCTGTTTTTTTGACAATATGAGCGATGTGTTTCCTAACCACAGTCCGCAAGAGTGAGACAATTCAAAAACAGTTAATTGTTAGGCATACCTAGGTAAAGTATTTTTCACCCTAAATGGTATCGACTTATTGGCTGCAATAAAACTGCCGGTTTAATCCCATTGTTATAAACAATCAACAAGCAAATACACTACAGGGTAGGACTTTAGATATTTAATTCGTTATTAATAATATATTACACTTCCTAAGAAACACAAAGACTGAAAGATGTTATCGCAAGCACAAGATAGTTAAATATTACCTGCTATAATTACAGATTATAATCCGACCCTGACCGACAGTTTATTTGCATTTTTATGGCCGAGCTCTTGCAAAACGTCCCAGGTAGTTAAGCGGTGTTAACAATTTATTGTGAAAAATACTTTACTCATATTAGAGGCACTTTCGTGTGCCGATTAGCGAGGTGCAACCTAGTTTAAACCTGCAGTCTATTGGCTACCACGCAACTGCTATAATATATAATACCTGATAAAAAAATTTATATAGATATTAAGCGACACAGAAATAACAAGAAAAGGTTATTATGACAAGTGCGTTGAATAGATATATCATCCGGCTTTGAATTTCAGCCTACGGTAATGATTGACCTTATTTTTGACCGAGAATTCGTAATTTTTTAGACGGCTGGACCACAGACGACTTGGTGTTCCTTTGGAAGGAAGGTGACCCGGTACAAGTTGTGAAAAACTTACACCTACCACGATTCACCTTGGAAAAATTTCTTACTGATTATTGTAACAGCAAGACTATTACAGGTAAGAATTAATCATTTAAAGTGCATTTCATTTTTATACGTATGGTACTAATATCTGATTGAACTACAAATAGAGGAAGGTTGTGTCATCTAATGTAAACAACCAATAAACTTGCTTCATATGTAGTCGATTCTGTGCTTCAATCGAAAGAAGACGACATCAAAACATAGACATTTACCTTTAGATCCGTGCAGTTTATCTCGTGCGCAAACAAAAGTTAAGTTTTATGGGTAAAAAAATGCGTTTGTCACAGTCCTTGCCGCCCTACAGCGTACAACCCTCTTGTTATTAGGTACTCCTTGTTTAGCGACATTCTCGAAATACACTCCAGAACCGGCTCGGCGCCATATTTGTTGTTATGTTTTACGTTTTCTCTGTGGATTTCTTGATATGTGTGAGGTTAGCGATGTTTATGCAGAAACTATTTTTTTTAGGGTACTTGTCAATTCTACCTGTAGCGAATTTTAATTTTTTTAGTGGCGCAAATTGAACTTCTACCATTTGGATTTATCATCATTAGTAAACTACCTCATAGGGGTTAACTTACCTGGTATACAGGGTTAGTTGAAATAACCGGAACGGCTAATTTTCTTCAAAACTAGAAGAAAATTAGCCGTTCCAGTTATTTCAACTAACCCTGTATATGGATTTTCCAAAACCCGGAGGAAAAAGTTACATAATAAAAACTTCCAAAAGCAGCGGTTGTTAACGAATTTTAATTTTTTAGTGGCGAAGATTGAACCTCTACCATTTGGATTCATCGTCATTTATAAACTACCCCATAGGGGTAAATTACCTGTTTTCTTGTTTTTGTGTAATTTAGTGAATTTTATTTATGCCTTTAGTGACTCGAATACAATGACTAGTAAAGACCATTGTAATGTATGATATTATTATGCCAAAAATTCCGGGTATTTCGTATTTTCAGTAAGTATAAAGTGGTGATAGTTCTTGGGGCCTTAGCCATACAAACAAGATATTTAAGCCCGGACCTGTCTATTTTCCCCATTCGTTAAATGATAGCTTTGCAGCGCGCACGCATATTCCCATGTCGTTTTGTTGACATGCGCAAGGCGATAAATTTGTCACTTTCGTGATTATTGTTTGCTTATCTTAAGGTAAATGTCTATGCATCAAAAGCTTTTTGTAATAAGGCAAATAATATCGGTATCATATTTTTTTAGGCGAGTACAGTTGCCTAAAAGTAGATTTGCTGTTTAAAAGAGAATTCAGTTACTACCTCATTCAAATATACATCCCCTGCTGCATGTTGGTCATTGTATCTTGGGTGTCATTTTGGTTAGACCAAGGAGCTGTGCCTGCAAGAGTATCTCTCGGTAAGTTTTGGAAGAGTTGAAATCGACGTTTTTACAGATTTTCTTATTAATTTTGGCCTGCAGTTGTCATTCTTAGCAGTTAAGCCGCTACCGTGCGAGCAAAAATTATTTGCATCAAAGAGGGCTTGGATTAAAAAACGTACGGCATGGTATAGGTAGATCACAATGATATGGGGACGATACATCTAACCAAATCTAGGTTAAAATTTCGTCAAATTCATATTATGACATGATAGGCCAAACTAATGAATAATAAAATTAGTAGACAAATACAAATTCATTTTTGTCGTTTACAAAATTAACAAAGTAGCAAGAAAAAGAAAAATAATTACATAAATTGCTGAAATTGGCCACCGCCATGCTCCAAGCATAAATTCACACGTCTCTTCATATTTTCGAAAGTGTTGACCAGCATCTCTGGAGAAATGTCACCACATTCTTGGATAATCCTTTCTTGTAATTGTTCTAAATTTGCAACTGGTGTTTTAAAAATAGTGTTCTTTAAATGAGGAAAAACGAAGTAATGCATAACCGTTAAACAAGGTGATCTAGGTGGGAATTTAATGCCTGTAGTTTGATCGAAAACTGATCAATCTGTCGTCGAAAAAATTGCGTAAGTAGTTAAAAGTTTCGGCGGTTGTATGGGCGGTGCACTGTCCTGTTAAAAATATCCAAAACGTAGTTTGTCGTCAAGTAATTGCTTCACAAATGGATTCAAAATATTGTCTCTATACCGCTGTGCTGTTACTGTGTCACGGGAAAAAATAGGACCAACAATTCTTCTTCGGTAAACAGCTAACCCGACACCAATTTTTTGAGGGTGCAATGTGGACTCTACAAAAAAATGGGGATTTTCACTACTCCACATGCCTGTATTCTGAGAATTCACATAACCGGAGAGGTGGAACCAGGCTTCATCCGAATAAAATGTCAGGTCTAATAAATCATTTCTTTCCAATAAATTTTGGGTAAACCATTGAGAGTAATTCCTGCGTCTTTCAAAATCTGCGGCTTGTATTTCTTGGAATACTTGCACTTTATAAGGAAATAAATTTAGCTGCTTCTTAAGAATAGTCCTGCATGTTCCATAAGATCTTCCCACTTCTTGGGACAGGCGTCTTATACAATTTGTTGGCGTATTTTGCATTATTTCACGAACGTTTGCAACAACTTCTTCGGTTCTTACAGATGGTCTTCCTGCTCCTTTTTTGTGTTGTATAGAACCTGTTTCCCTAAACACAGCCACGGTTCTTTTCAGGCATTGATAAAAGTTCCCAGCAATAAAAGCAACGTTAGGAAAATGTTCGTGAAAATCGTCCATGCACAAACCCGGATTGTATTGCCACTCACCATTTACTCTAATTCCGTTTCGAAAATACGCTTTAACCATGAATGTTTTGTGCTGTTCCGTAAAACCCATTGTGTGAATTGTTCAAGAAATTGGAAAAATTAGCGATGAATCAAATTGCTTGTAACGACTGTCAAAGATGACGGAATAACTGATTGATTGTTAATTCAGGTAGTTACTGACACCCAACAGGTATTAAGCTCTACGGCTAAGCATTACGTCCTTAGATGCAAGGCCCTCTTTGATGCAAATAATTTTTGCTCGCACGGTATAATGCACCCGCTAGAAAATGTTCTGTAGGCCTCCATGATCACAGGTGTTATAGGAGGTATAAACTGTCCCTTTTGTTGGTTTTGTTGGCCTTAATTGAACAATACTTTTATAATTCCCAAAATTCATAAAAACGGACTTATTAATTAATTTAGCATCTTCCTGAGCCCATTGCCCGTTTTCACCATTAAAACTGCGTGGGACAAATCCTTTTTTGTACTTCGATTAATAGACCAGGTTCGATAAATTTTGAAACCAAAAAAAATAATAGTAGGATGAAACCCATTGGAAAAGGATATATATATATAACAAAAATGAAAGGAAAAATAATTTACGGGCGATTCGATTTCGGGAAGTGGAAGGGGGTGAGTTTTTAAGGGTAGGAAATGATTTATCTCGATTTCCGGCAAGACTACAAGTCCTATGAAAAAACGTTAAATAGCAAAGTTGTAGGTAATAAAAATATCTACAACTTTTGTATTTACCCTTTTTTCAAATAACCTCAAAATTTATGTGAAAAATTCAAATAACCAAGTTTTTGGTTTTTTATTTTTATCTTTTACAAAAAAAATTCTTTTTAACGAAATTTGGTGAAAACTTACCTTTTTATGTAACCGTAATTTTTTTGATTTAAAATATTTATTTTTTCACCTTACTTTGACTTAATATCGAAAAAGCACTCTAATTTTCAATCGAAAATTATCACTTCAAAATATCTGCTTTTTTAAAAAAAGTCGGTGGGCTTTCTGTTCGTTGAAATCTTTACTTTCTGATGGTGTAAAAAAAAATATACATTACTATGGTAAATGTTCTCAAAAAATGCAAAGAAACGAAAAAATCTCGAATCAGAATTTTTTTAAAATTATTATGTACAATTTTGAGCTATTTATTAAAATTTATACTTTAATTACTCGAAAAACGTAAGATTCCATGTTACATGTTAGTAATTAAAGTATAAATTTTAATAAATAGCTCAAAATTGTAAATAATGATTTAAAAAAAAATTCGGATTCGAGTTTTTTTCGTTTCTTTGCATTTTTGAGAACATTTACCATAGTAATGTATATTTTTTTACAACATCAGAAAGTAGAGATTTCAACGAACAAAAAGCCCACCGACTTGTTTAAAAAAGCAGATATTTTGACGTGAGAATTTTCGATTGAAAATTAGGTTGCTTTTTCGATATTAAGTCAAAATAAGGTGAAAAAATAAATATTTTAAATCAAAAAAATTACAGTATGTTTGGGACATAAAAAGGTAAGTTTTCACCAAATTTCGTAAAAAAAAAATTTTTTTGTAAAAGATAAAAATAAAAAACCAAAAACTTGGTTATTTGAATTTTTCACATAAATTTTGAAGTTATGTGAAAAAAGTGTAAATACAAAAGTTCTTTCTTTCTTTTTATAACCTACAACTTTGTCATTTAACGATTTTCCATAGGAGTTGTAGTTTTGCCGGAAATCGACATAAATTATTTTCTACCCTTAAAAACTCACCCCTTTCCACTTTCCGACCTAGGATCGCCCGTAAATTATTTTTCCTTTCATTTTTGTTATATTCTCTTTCTTTTCCAATGGGTTTCATCCTACTATTATTTTTTTTCACTTTTTACCATTTTCAAAGGCTTCAGCCCTGGTCTATAAATACGCCTCTGTAAAGGAACACTTACGAGCTTGCCACGTGGCGTGTCCCTGTTTATAAATCCTATATTAAATTGAATATCCCCTAAAGTGTATAAACAATGTTAAATTTGTTTACTTTATTTTAAACACTTAAGCGAAGTATGAAATATATACAGAATACCAATTATTGGATCACACTAAAAGCTCTAAAAGTATATAATGACACTCTTCCTGTAGAGATGACAATACTACGACAGATCAGCTAATGTTTATGCTGGAACATCTACATATGTTGGTGTTTCTCCCGCGTATTTTCCCCCGAAGATATTTTTAAACGTGTCTGTATTTAATTTTGTGGATTTAGTTTTTGAGCGCTTTTCGTGTTCGCACTCCTTTTTTGGGCCGAAATTAATTTCAAAAATTTTTTTATTGTTCTTTAGAATTTTGTTACATATTTTATACATATAGTAAGTTACTCGTCGGTTGGGTTGATTTTATAAACGACCTATTTTGATATATCGACTCTACACTGAGAAAAATGATCCAATACAACAGGTTTGCTAAGACATACTTTGTATTGATAGCTTATTTTTATTAACCCATATTAAATAAATTGCTAGTGTATCAAACAGGCTTTAGTGTCATATCAATTCCAGATTTGCTAGAACAGTGTTTTTATTGATAGCAATCATCAGCACATTCTTGTTAAATAATGAAGTACTTTTAATACAGCAATTTTGTTAAGAAATTAATTGTATCTTCTCAATGCGATGCTTTTTGTTTCCAGTAAAGTAATTTCTCTACAATTAAGAAAGCAGAACAGCGTCCACAAAGACCAATTGTATCCATTAGAACCTAAAATCCACAAGAAGTTGGTGGGGGTTCGTATCGATCGGCAATCGCCGCGCGCCCTTGTATTAGTTTTAACGTATTTGTTGCGCAGGTTACACCATTGTTCGGAGTCTACTAACTACTGTCCTGTCCGAATTTGAATTTTATTGATCGTACCAATAATACCTGTTTCAATTAATTTATTAGGACTTTGTATATAAGTTCTTTTAAACTTTACATGTCAGTTAAAACAATAGAATATTCTTATTTTGCAGAACCCATAATTAGTATTGGATCTTATAAGTTATGGACCAATTTAACCATCTCAGTAAACCATGTTGCATATTGGATAATCATATACAATGGAAAACGACAAGAACAATATCACACTAGAAGCCATTTAAATTTTTGAGAACTACAGTACTGATTTCTAGTAGTAAAAAGCAAATATTATTATGATTAATATCAAGTTTCATTACAACTGCCAGTCGAAACTAATATAGTATATAAAATCAGATTACACCCCCAATAGAACTTGATAATTACAGTGAGTATTCAGAGCAATAATGGCTATAAACCATTCTATGATGGTAGCAAGAACTCCTATTTCCTATTGGCTAAATTACCGTGAATTATCACTACACAACGGTTTAGCAATTTTTCTTTGTCTTACAAAAGGAAAGCACGTTGCTGTCACATATAGTATTAAACAGTTGTATAAAGAGTATGTGAATTCTTACAAGCGATAGAAGGCTTTTTTTCTCAGTGTACATTACCGTTTTTGATTGAATTGAAAAATTCATCACATCACATTTTAATTATTAATAAAAAAACCTATGAAATAAAATTAATTTTTTATGTGTAATCTAATCTATTATAGAATCTCAACCGCGATCAAAAAATACTGAGGCAAAAACTAAGTACATATATACATACCAAAGATTTTACTTTAAAAGGTTATTGGTATAAACCTATTTTGATTATAAACTCGAACGGTAAAGACAGCACGACCTTTCCACTTTGGTCATTAAATCTCTGGGTAAATATCACAGTTCATATAGTAACTTAGGACTATACTGACCATATTTTGAGTTGGCTAAGTAGAAACTTAAACTTTTACTTCACGTCCAGCTTTCTCAATTAGTAACTTCAGGAGCGACCGCATAATAACTTCATGAATAGTATAGAGTTTATCGAACTTTCCACATCATGTCTTATATTCCCTTGAAGTAGTTGCCTAGGTATTTTAAATTCAGCTTGTAATACTGGGATGTAGAGAATGTACGCAGCTTGTTCTCAATACAGGGCTGATGTATTCAATTGAGCTGGGCTTTACAGAATTCTGTTCGGCAAACTATTAATCGGCGGGCTACAATTTCGCTTAAAAGGATTGATAATTAAGGATTAAACGACTTACCTGGTGCGAAAGTTGTAATCCTGATTATACGAGATTGGACACGTCCTCCTAGATCACCCTGTAGACGTTTATAGGTATATGGAGGCGATCTTATTGCCACTACTTAACGGGGAAAATTGATTATGTTATTTAAAAATACACACAGAACCATTTATAAGAAGAAGTGATATGTTGAAAGCATAACTAGTGATTGGAATTATTTTGTCACTTTAAGTAGGATACATTACAACTTATTTCTTCTATCGTGCGAGCCAAAATTTTTGTATCAAAGAGGGCCTTGCATCTAAGGACTTAATGCTTAGCCGTAGAGCCTAATACCTGTTGGGTGTAAGTAACTATACCTGAATTAACAATCAATCAGTTATTCCGTCATCTTTGACAGTCGTTACAAGTAATTTGATTCATCGCTAATTTTTCCAATCTCTTAAACAATTTACACAATGGGCTTTACGGAACAGCACAAAACATTCATGTTTGAAGCGTATTTCGAAACGAGGTCGGGAGTGGCAATACAATCCGGGTTTGTGCATGGACGATTTTCACGAACATTTTCCTAACGTTGCTTTTATTGCTGGGGATTTTTATCATTGCCTGAAAAGAACCGTGGCTGTGTTTAGGGAAACAGGTTCCATACAACACAAAAAAGGAGCAGGAAGACCATCTGTAAGAACAGAAGAACTTGTTGCAAACGTTCGTGAAATAATGCAAAATACGCCAACAAATTGTATAAGACGCCTGTCCCAAGAAGTGGGAAGATCTTATTGAACATGCAGGACTATTCTTAAGAAGCAGCTAAATTTATTTCCTTATAAAGTGCAAGTATTTAAGAAATGCAAGCCGCAGATTTTGAAAGACGCAGGAATTACTCTCAATGGTTTACCCAAAATTTATTGGAAAGAAATGATTTATTAGACCTGACATTTTTTCGGATGAAGCTTGGTTCTACCTCTCCGGTTATGTGAATCCTAAGAATACACGCATATGGAGTAGTGAAAATCCCTATTTTTTTTGTAGAGTCCACATCGCATCCTCAAAAAATTGCTATTTTTTTCCATGACACAGTTACAGCACAGCGGTATAGAGACAATATTTTGAATCCATTTTTGAAGCAATTACTTGACGACGAACTACGTTTTGGATATTTTCTACAGGACGGTGCAACCGCCCATAAAGCCGCCGAAACTATTAACTACTTATGCAATTTTTTTCACCGACAGATTGATCAGTTTTCGATCAGACACTAAATTCCCACTTAGATCACCTTGTTTAACGGTTATGGATTACTTCGTTTTTCCTCATTTAAAGAATACTATTTTTTAAACACCAGTTGCAAATTTAGAACAATTACAAGAAAGGATTATCCAAGAAAGTGGTAACATTTCTCCAGAGATGCTGGTCAACACTTTCGAAAATATGAAGAGACGTTTGAATTTATGCTTGGAGCATGGCGGTGGCCAATTTCAGCAATTTATGTAATTATTGTTCTTTTTCTTTCTGTATATTCTTACTTCGTTAATTTTGTAAACAACAAAAATAAATTTGTATGTGTCTACTTATTTTACCCATTAGTTTGGCATATCATGTCATAATATGTATTTGACAAAATTTTAACCTAGATTTGGTTAGATATATCGTCCCCATATCATTGTGATCTAAACCAAGCCCTACGTTTTTTAATCTAAGCCCTTTTTGATGCAAATAATTTTTGCTCGCACGGTATATTAATACACGTAAGGAAATGGTTCAGTATACTTAGTTCCACACACATATATAGCAATAACGTGTTTATATATTTTTGGCTAATGTGTCTATGTTATTACCTAGTTATTGGTCTATTGTAACATTTCTATAATGAATTTGAACTTTAGGACCAGCCAGCGGATATTATTGATGGATATTTCAGTTCGTAGAAGCCACTAAATGGCTAGTGCCCTTTAAACTTTTTTGTGTATACACTGATATTTAACCCATTTTTTTTGTGAATCGGCTTAAAGTTTGGGAGGAAATCTCCCTGACCTCGTAGTAATTTTGTACATTCTATATAATGGAGAATAGGACTGGTAGTACAGAATTCTGGTTTTCCTTATGAAAGAAGAAATTTAACTAAGGTTGAAGGTATTTAGGTGCATTACTAGTTTTTCTACTTTCTAAGGGATATATATTTGCTAGCATGATTGGAGCGGGCTGTCGATTACAGATTTCGTCATATCTTGGGACAGATGGTCTGGTCTTAAAACCCCCTTTCCCCCATCTAATAGTAGGTTTAAAGCTATTCTGTGCATGAGCATTTATGGTGAAATAAGTTTTGATATTCTTAAGAAGGTCTAGGATATCTTGTCTTTGGTAGTTTATATTGTCAACTAAAACTCTCAGTTGTCCGGTATATTTTGGATACTCGACCACTGTGCGTTGTTGAGGCCGCGACCCACTGTACGCCAATCGGGGTCAAGTGCGTCGCAACCTCAGCGTATATTCGGCTATATAAACTGGGCCAGCTTGAGCTGCAACCATCGGTTATCATTGCCCGGTCAAATTACATCTACTAACAATTGGCCAAGCCTTGGGCTTGGCCAAGTGACGTCTCTGCCCATTACCCTAACCGACATACGCGTCATCAGACAAGACATGCTGGTTCGCCTTCTAGGATAGAAACTAAGAAGAATCCAATAGACGCCTTTTTGTAACTTTAGATTTTTATTCATCTATCTACGTCCCCGGAACACGAAGAGAAATTCGTGACAATATTTTTGAAACCAGGAAATTCACCATTTAGAGTGGGGAAATTATATTTTATCAGTGATTTACTCCCTAAGATCATTGTGTTCTATTTGTGTTTCGACATAAGGCTGTATCAACATTAATTCCATGCATTGTCTTTCCAGTTATATATTTATTGTTGTAGACTTTTCTGTGAAGTCTACACCATGGGCGATGCGGTTCGTTCAAAGGGAATAAAATTAAATCAGACTTTGGGTGAAGATATCTGATTTCTAAAGATACATTTTTTTCGAAAACCGAGCTTGAGACTTCCACATAAGAAAATCATTATGCATTTCGCCTTATCGGACACGACATTTTATTTAGAATTTTGGGTTTGTTCGGGTTTGTGAGAGTAAGAAGGGAGGAAAAATGTAACCTTTAAGGTTTTTCCGTAAGAGTGAAGGCGTCGCTCCCTAATCTTTCGGGATCGGGGTGACAAGAAAAAAAATGTAAATCAATTTTTGGTGTTCCTAATTTTTCAATAACTTTATTACAAGCTGAAGGATGCAAGGAATAATATGGTATTTAAGTTGGAATAACATATGATACGTCGGAAATGTTATCTAGGAGAATATGCAGGTAGAGAAGTAAAGTGATTTTCTTCGGTAGGAAATTGCTTTTAGGTCTATAATTGATGTGTTTCTCTATCGTTTGCATCCCAAAAATCGTTTCCTTCCTTTGTTATTGCAAAATGCATCGGTGAATCTGTGACAAACGTGCTTGGGACTCTTAATAATATTTGTGAAGGTGTCTAACGGTGTCTATATTTAACCAAAGTAAATTGCTTTGTAGACTATCAAGGAGTTTTATAACTGAATTATAGTTACCAGTATTTAGTTTTAAAGCTAAATAACTTTCGCTCTCGAACTGTTTTGTGTAAAGCCATCCATATTGAGTAAATTTTGAAAATTCTTTTGTTGTATTCGTGGCTAAAACGTATTCGGTAATTTTTGTTTAATTTTTACTTTTTGTCATCTGCGATGTTTTATAACTGGTTTTAAAATGTTTGTAAAAGTTTAGGGTGTTGATGACAGACCAAGGGAAGGCATTGAAATTTAAAATTTGGTTTTTCAATTCGAACTTTAATATTTTTTATGGTTTTAATGTAATGGCACTAAAAAATACAGATATTTTAAGTCTGCATGCAAGCAGTTTATATAATAATATATATCATATATATCATTTTATTGCGATCATGTATTAATATAAAGCAGTTAAAAGTGAACATTTATAATTTATAGGAACCAAGATGTGTCTTTTATTGAAATACGCTAAATATACATGATGTAAATATGTTAAAAATGACGTTTTTCCGAAAACGGTTAGGATTAGCGACATGAATAAAGAGTACTTAACTTTTAGTCAATAGTTAAAGGTATGTAAAAAACGTTGTCCAAAGTTTTTATCATACAGGGCGTAAAAAAATGGGCACATTAGTGTCACAGCTAGTCCGTCCCTACAGCTGTGAGTAATTCGCAACACTTTCTGGGGTAGTAATTTGAAGGGCTTACCTCGTATAGATCATATGAAAAAAAAAATTGAAATATTCCTGTTGGTTTAATAATTATGTGTCAAAAACTTAATTCCATGGGAGCTCTTTGGGAGCCCATATCTCCGAAGAGGAGGCCGATACGAAAGAAGTTTATATGAACTTGTAGTATTCTTTTCGCGTGTTTTTTCATAACCGGGAGATTTCCCACATTTTCCCGGACACCCTGTATATATCCTTGTTGATTTATTGAAGGTTTAAAATGTATAACTATCATTCGACTGTCGTCTTAGAAAATAACTTAATAAAAATTTCCCTTTACATTTTTAAACATTTTATATGTTACGGCTTGCGAAAAGAATTAAGTTTTATATTATCCGAATAAAATTGTTCGACTTCTGCACCTAATTTTAGAGGGAATTTGGGAGAGGAGCTTTGAATAAAAGAATGAGAAAAAATTATAAAAATAATGTGAATTTCACTAAGTATATAATAGGAATAAAGGCGATATCATTTATTTAAATTAAATAATTTGCCTTTAAATTGTTCTTTATCAAATTTACAATGTATGGTTTAATTTGTTTAATAATCGTCTTCTCGGGAATATAACGGGTATATATGCATTAGCGATAAAGCCTGGCAGGAAATACCTTGTCAGAAAGAATACGGATTTTTTAATTAATACAAAAACCAAAGCATTAATGCAGGGCAGGGTCATTAGTTTGGTTTCTCCCTATGGCAGCACTGACAAAGTCAGTAGCTTACAGCTAAGCTGCGGTATCGGGTCCCACCCAACATAAATGTCAATTTTACATTAAGGGCAGTTTAAAAACTACACTGAAAAAAGGAATGGTTGATAGTTAACAAACATTTATTTGATGGATTTTGTTTACAATAAATATTTTTTTAAAATATATATTTAATACCGTGCGAGCAAAAATTATTTGCATCAAAGAGGGCTTGGATTAAAAAATGTAGGGCTTGGTTTAGATCACAATGATATGGGGAGGATATATCTAACCAAATCTAGGTTAAAATTTTGTCAAATACATATTATGACATGATATGCCAAACTAATGTGTAATAAAATAAGAAGTAGACAAATACAAATTTATTTTTGTTGTTTTCAAAATTAACAAAGTAAGAATATACAGAAAGAAAAAGAAAAATAATTACATAAATTGCTGAAATTGACCACCGCTATGCTCCAAGCATAAATTCACACGTCTTTTCATATTTTCGAAAGTGTTGACCAGCATCTCTGGAGAAATGTTACCTCATTCTTGGATAATCCTTTCTTGCACCTAATTGTATTCTGAGAATTTACATAACCGGAGAGGTGGAACCAGGCTTCATCCGAAAAAAATGTCAGGTCTAATAAATCATTTATTTCCAATAAATTTTGGGTAAACCATTGAGAGTAATTCCTGCGTCTTTCAAAATTTGCGGTTTGTATTTCTTGAAATACTTGCACTTTATAAGAAAATAAATTTAGCTGCTTCTTAAGAATAGTCCTGCATGTTCCATAAGATCTTCCCACTTCTTGGGACAGGCGTCTTATACAATTTGTTGGCGTATTTTGCATTATTTCGCGAATGTTTGCAACAAGTTCTTCTGTTCTTACAGATGGTATTCCTGCTCCTTTTTTGTGTTGTATAGAACCTGTTTCCCTAAACACAGCCACGGTTCTTTTCAGGCAATGATAAAAATCCCCAGCAATAAAAGCAACGTTAGGAAAATGTTCGTAAAAATCGTCCATGCACAAACCCGGATTGTATTGCCACTCACCATTTACTCTAACCCCGTTTCGAAAATACGCTTCAACCATAAATGTTTTGTGCTGTTCCGTAAAGCCCATTGTGTGAATTGTATTGTATTGTGTATAATTGGAAAAATTAGCGATGAATCAAATTAAAATTACTTGTAACGACTGTCAAAGATGACGGAATAACTGATTGATCGCTAATTCAGGTAGTTACTGACACCCAACAGGTATTAAGCTCTACGGCTAAGCAATACGTCCTTAGATGCAAGGCCCTCTTTGATGCAAATAATTTTTGCTCGCACGGTAGTTAACAAATGTTTATTTTTTTTTATAAATTAATTCAATGTTTTATTTTAAAAGAATTGATAGATTTTTAAGTAAAAATAAATATTTACTTGTTTGAAGGTGGTAGACAATGAAGCAATATCAAAAAAATTACCTTGTCGGACTTCCATCGTCTTAATTTTGTTACTTAACACAACGTTTCGGTAAGTAAGTATCTCTAACCGTTTTCAAGTGTAAACTAAATTATAATTCTAAGGCTACTGTCTTAAATACTATCCATGTGCAATGAAGCTTGATGATTCCGCCTACGTGCTTATTGGAGTATGAAGTTTGAGCTGTTGGTTTTGGACAAGAAGACGCGTCCAGATATTGGGGATTTCTATACTTGGTTTACTGAATATATGTGTACTTTGATTCATGAAAGCTGCTTCCTTGAATTTTCGTTTTCTCCAGTGCTGTTCCGTGTCCAAAACCTTGGCTTCTGACCACTGTAAATATTATGTTGTTTGGTTCATACATGTTCCGCTATACCTGATCTCGAAGTTTCACCTCTTTGAGTATGTTTCAGATGTTCTACATTGGAGAAACAAAAGGACCTCTTCCCGTACGAGTAAAAGAACATCTGAAACATACTCAAAAAGTTGAAACTTCGAGATCAGGTATAGCGGAACATGTATGAACCAACCAATATAATATTTACAGTGGTCAGAAGCCAAGGTTTTGGACACGGAACAGCACTGGAGAAAACGAAAATTCAAGGAAGCAGCTTTCATGAATCAAAGTACACATATATTCAGTAAACCAAGTATAGAAATCCCCAATATCTGGACGCGTCTTCTTGTCCAAAACCAACAGCTCAAACTTCACACTCCAATAACCACGTAGGCCGAGTCATCAAGCTTCATTGCACATGGATAGTAGTTAAGACAGTAGCCTTACAATTATAATTTAGTTTACACTTGAAAACGGTTAGAGATACCAACTAACCGAAATGTTGTGTTAAGTAACAAAATAAAGACAATGGAAGTTCGACAAGGTAATTTTTTTGAAAGGTTTACTTATTTACTACTGCGCCAAACGCGAGTGTTTCTGCTCGCGTGTCGTATTTCCGGCATTTCAAAAATTACTTTTTCATTTGTCGCACTATAGGTATCATCATATCAGATCAGATCAGTTTCATGTTTCATCAGTTAGTTGATGCCGTGTGCGGGTATTAATTATAGTCGTTATAATGTGCAAATTTAGTTAACTTGGTGTTATCGCATTAGAAAATTGATATTAAAGGAAATAAAATAATGATGTGGATGAATATCGATGCTTTGTATAACGTATTAATGTATACTTATGACTATTATGAAAAACTAGAACAGCGGATGGCCGGGAAAAGTTACTCGGTGAAAATAATTTTTATAAAATATGTGCTAGCAAAGGTAAGTTTATAAACCCTTTGTGATTATCTGTTATAGTAGTAATAGCGACAAGCGCCAAAATTGATAATTTGTTCAAGAATGATGTATTATCATAAATAATAATTCTCTATAAATTCTTAGTTATTAAACAATAAAATAGCCAGCAAGCAACGCTACAAGTACAATAGAATTAAAATTTATTTTCAATAGCTATTGGGAGTTAATAGAATTACTGGGTATAGTGGTACTTTCACCAATATTACTCTGGTTTATTTTTAATAAATAAATTTACTGATAATACATTTAGGTGTCAGCTAAAATTAAAATTATTGTGTATTAACTTTTTAAAAGCTTTTATTGATAGAATTATTTTTATAAACAGTATATACTAGGGTGTTTGGGGAGGAAAGGGCAATATTTTGGGAATGTATTCAGAGGGTGAAAATAAGAGAAATAAACCCATATGTTTTTGTTCAATTCTCAACCATTTCTGAAATAATAAGTTCTAAAGTTTTTGTAAGTTAATTTTTATTTTAAAAGCGAATAATTGCAGGTACTGCAGTACAAACTAACTTAAAGATTATTTTCAAAAACCCCTCCACCAACTTCAATACATTTTTTGGCACTTTGTTAATCGCTCGGGTAGCAGGCTGGATTGAGTGGGGACTGTTTTTTTTATAAAAGCTGCAGCATTAAAAATTCGATTGCGGAGTGCTTCTCTCGTTTCCACTCGTGTTTCATATACTAGCGATTTCATCCATCCCCAAAGGCAATAATCAAGCGGGTTTAAGTCTGGTGACCTCGGTGGCCAAACTTGCGGACCACCTCTGCCAATCCAGCAATTAGGAAAACGATAATTCAAGAAATTTCGCACACGGAGACTAAAATGAGGTGGGGCTCCATCATGTTGGAAGTACATTCGTTGTCGAACATTTAACGGAACATCATCCAAAATGTGTATCAAATGGCCATCCAAAAACCGTAAATATCCTTCTCCAGTAAGACGCCCATCCATTTCAAATGGACCAAACAACTGGTCGTTCAGAATTCCACACCAGACATTAATACTGAATCGATGTTGAAAGTTTCGTTCTAAAGTAGCATGAGGATTTTCATCTGACCACCGACGTTCACTTTGGGAATTATTAATTCCATCACGGATGAACTGAGCTTCATCGCTATATAAAATGTATTTGTGCAGATCTCGATTTTGATGGATCCATTCACAAAATTGTATCCTTGAAGCAGGATCAACATCTAGAAGATGTTGAACGTGTTGAACGTGAAAAGGTTTTAAACAGTTTTTTCTAAGTGACTCCCATTCATACGGCTAGATGTGATGGTATATGAAGTTCATTTGCAACCCGTCTCGTACTTATGCCTGAGTTCTCTGCGACAATATCTAGAACATTTTCCACATCTAGACCCTGCACTCTTTCAGAAACAATTCTCACGCTTGGAAACATTCCAGTTTCCTGAACACTTGCAAATCTTTTTTGAAAAACTCTTCTATTAGGAACTCTTCGATTTGGAAAATGCATGTCAAAACTATTAATCAAAATATATAAAGCCTTCTTCCTTATTTTAATATAAAAAAAATTGAGAACCAATTATTTCAGAAATGGTTGAGAATCGAACTAAAACATATGGGCCTATTTCTCTTATTTTCACCCTCTGAATACATTCCCAAAATATTGCCCTTTCCTCCCCAAACACCCTGTATATACTTTTAGCAAATGGCGTAGATAGTTTAAAGACTCTGAAAAAGATCGTCCTGGACCCTGCGCATGCGGCGTTCAACGAATTGTTGCCGCAGATAATGTAAAGACTAACGAGGTGACGAAGACTTGGTAAACTTTTAGGTAAAACACAAACACAAGATTAAAAATAAATAATGTAGGTATACATTTATAATAAAATAAGTTGTTATGTATTTAATAAATAATTTTTATTTACAAAAAATAATTGCTTATTTCTTATAAGTTCAGGTTTTTTATAATTAATAAATCTATATTTACTAAAAATTACTTTTAATTTAGCAGGTACTAATAAATGTATTTTAAAAAAAGTTTAATGCATCGTTTGTTTCTCATAAAAGTAAACTTTTATTCCGCCATTATCGAATAAATAAATTATTAACAGTTAATAAATATTGTTAACTGTAAATAAACTTTATTCTCAGTGTAGATGCATTTTAGAGTATTATATAAAGTGGAATTTCCTATACATACCTACTAAACTACCAAGCAAACTAATTGCCTAATGTTAATAATAGATCACTTTACATTTTTCAGGTGTTACTACTTTACTAACAATGGCAACACAAACCTCAGGAATCAACGCTTCATTACCGCCAGTGTCGTACACAAAAGCCATTGACGTCTGGACGGGGGTATGCCTTACATTCGTTTTCGGGGCCCTTTTAGAATTTGCTCTTGTAAATTATGCTTCAAGGTCCGATATGCATCGGGAAAATATGAAGAAGCAACGAAGACAGGTAGAACTTGAACATGCTGCTTCTTTAGACGCCACTTCTGATATGATTGATACCGATAGTAATGCCACTTTTGCTATGGTAAGAAACAGATCGCTTCAAAATCACATAGAGGTTAATAATCCTTCTCCTTTGCTTCAGAAACCTCTGGTACGCCCACCGGGTGACCCAATGAGATTAGAAAAGGCTCGGCATTGTGAGGTTCATATGCAACCAAGACCGAATTGTTGCAGGTCTTGGTTGTCTAAATTTCCGACCCGGTCTAAGCGCATTGACGTCATTTCCAGAATAACATTTCCTCTGGTTTTTGCCTTGTTTAATGTCATCTACTGGTCCACTTACCTCTTTAGGGAGGAAGCGGAGGAATCGTAAATTCCTTACAGTATTCCTTACGCTCTCCCAGGCCTATTAGGTACATAGAGCGGACGAGTTGTGATGACAGCCTATTAAAACCTAAATTGTTATTGTTAATTTGGAAGTTGCATAATTTTTTGTTACCTAACCGTTATCGTCATTGGCGGCCTTACCTCACCAAAAAAATCTAAATAGTCTTGGCCCTTTTAACGAACGATTCATCCGAAATCCGTATAGGTACACAGTGTGTAAAAAGTCCCGGAACAGTCAATTATTTCAAAAATGGTGCACAATATAAAAAACTTTCTGTATAAAAGTTGTTGGTCTTAAAGAAATTTATTAAACTAATACCCTTGTAATTATACAGGGTTGCCCAAAAAGTCATGGTAACCGAAACTTAATTTTTTTTAAATGGAATGACCCTTTTTTGATCGCAGTTTCTGATTCCTTTAAACATTCTAAAAAATAATTATGAAAGATGTCATATGGCTAAACATATTAGTTTTAGAAATAATTTGAGTTGAAGCACATAAATGCGATAGGTACGATATTACCTACATTTTGCATTGTTTCGAGTCGGCTCAAAATGTTTTACGTTAAAATTTAAAAAAAAACATTAAACTTGTGTTAAAGGTACCTCATTCAAGTTGTGTCAAAATTTTAATAACAACTAAATTACAGTAAAATTAAAAATAACTTGAAAAGAACAAAAATAAAAGTAAGTGTAAGTCGTTATTTAATTAAATGCTGAAAATGTCCTCCTCCCACAGTTTGACAATGGGCTAGGTTATAATAAAATTTGTCGATGACGTTTTGTAACATTTCTTGGTTAATAGATGCACATTCTTCAATAATTCTTCCTCTTAATTCATTCATATCTGCAGGTTTTGTCACAAACACTTTATTTTTTAGGTGTCCCCAAAGAAAATATTCAAGGGGCGTTAAGTCTGGCGACCTAGCAGGCCATTCTATGGGGCCTCTTCGTCCTATCCAGCGGTTAGGAAAAGTGTTGTTTAAATAATTTCTAACAGCTAACCCAACATGAGGAGGAGCTCCATCCTGCTGAAATCGCGTATTGCGTAATAGTGGTCCTACTTCATTGTTTATTGCTGGCACAATTTCATTTTGCAGCATGTGGAGATACATTTCGGCATTCAAATTCCCCTCTATAAAGAAAGGCCCCACCAATCTGTTGCCAATAATTCCAGCCCACACATTAACTTTCTGGGGTGTTGAGTATGTGTTTCTCTCATCCAATGTGGATTCTGATCAGCCCAGTAACGACAATTATGTCGATTGAGAGACCCCTTCAACATGAATGTTGCCTTATCCATAAAAACTATTTGATTCAAAAAATTGTTATTGTCTTCATGTTTTTGCATCATTACTTCGCAAAATTCCAATCTACGATCAAAATCGTCTTCTGATAATTCCTGGACAAGAGTTATTTTATAGGGATGAAAACTACTGGTTTTTAAAATATTCTCAATTGATTTAAAACAAATATCAACTTGGGTAGCAGCTTTTCTAAGTGACAAATGTGGATTCTGAACAAAATAAAGTAATGTCTCTAAGTAATTTTTTTTCATCAGTAGTTGCCGACTTTGGTATTCCGGAACGAATCTTATCTCTGCAACACCCGGTTTCCTCGAACCTTTGAACTGTTCTCACAACTGTAGATTTTGATATAGGCTCTCGGTTTGGAAAAGTTGTATTAAATAATTCCTTTGTCTCGCTGTCGGTCTCCAAAACCTCTTATTATTAGTAAAGTTATACGTTCCCTTTCGCTGAGCGACATTTTGAGAATTTACTTTGACAGTGACGCAACAAATTCTAATACCAGCTTATAAAAATACAAAATGTAGGTATTATAATACCTATCGCATTTATGTGCTTTAACTCAAATTATTTCTGAAACTAATATGTTTAGCCATATGACATGTTTGATAATTGTTTTTTAGAATGTTTAGAGGAATCAGAAACTGCGATCAAAAAAGGGTCATTCCATTTAAAAAAATGAAGTTTCGGTTACCACGACTTTTTGGGCAACCCTGTATAATTACAAGAGTCTTAGTTTAATAAATTTCTTTAAGACCAACAACTTTCATACAGAAAGTTTTTTTATATTGTGCACCATTTTTGAAATAATTGACTGTTCCGGGACTTTTTACACACTGTGTATACAGAGGCATGTGACAAAATCATAAACCTTATTCTAGTTATTATTTAAATACTGTTACATTACAATGGCATTCACCTGTGAGCCAACGGTCTTTGTTTAACTAATCTTATTAGACGAGGACGAGACATAGAGAATGGATTTTATACGATGATAGATCGATTGGTAGATCGTTAAATGGGCCCGGCGTCTTTTGGGTACAAAACAGAGCCGGCACTGATTATCGTACCAATTTGTTTTTTACAGTAATATACTTTGAAAAATAGATGTTAAGCAATAATCAGAATGGTTGTTTATTCTTGCTCAAATGTTTAGTCTATTTGGCAACAATGCAATAATTTTTAGTTTTTGTTGTGGGAGTTTTCGACGTTTGACTGCTTGCCCAACAAAAAATATAATTTTTCTTCCGTGCGTTGCGTTGCCTAGCAAAAATGGTTGGAAACCAATTTATGTGTTAAACAATAAAGTGTTAGTTATTGTCTTAGATGATCAAATAGTTAATATAATAGAAAATATGAAGATGCCACCTGACAATGCGGATAAATTGTTCGCCAAACTATCCACAATGCACACGAAATGTAGTGATACACTTATCACCTTCAAATTTATATTATTGTCATTAAAAACATAATTGACAAACTGTACAAAATTAGCATAATTAATAAAGTTATTTATAATTTTGTTGGAGCTCGCAGCGCTCAAACTTCGTATTTCTGGTTACATACAATAATATGTAATTATATTTGTCATTAAATCAAACCCTCGCAATTTACCGGTATTACGAATAATCAATAATGTCGCTTCAGTGCCAAATTTATTGATTTCTTCCTTAATTTAAAACCAAATGTAAAAACATTATGTAAGTATAAAGTCATCATGTAAATAAATCCGAAAAAGGTTAATCATCCCACCAGCACCAGCACCAGCAAATAGAAGCACGCATTTTAGAAATTTAAAAGTTTAGTTGGTAGAATTCAATTTCTGCCGTTGCAGGAACACAACTAAACGAGCTCAAAATAAAACACATCCGTCTCGGTTACAAGAAAAACAGGTTAAACTTAGTATTTATTGGGCATAAAAGTCCTCTATTACAAAGACGGCGATATGGTTGGCTGTAGATTTTGCACCATAAGAAATTAGGCAACCCCTTTGAAGAACCAAAGCACTTCGTCGTCTTTAAAAAGAATAATCATTTAATTTAAACAAAAACAGGAAAAGGAAAATGTGACTGGTGCCAACCATACATTCCTCTTAGTCAAAAGTATAGTATGGCTAGGCTAAAAATATACCGAGTGTCCCGCTAAGCTCGGCCAGCGGATGTATCTCGGAAAGTGCCGATCATACATGTTCAGGAAATTTTTTGCCGCAAGAATATATATAGACCAAAAATGGTAAAAAGTGAAAAAAAATAATAGTAGGATGAAACCCATTGGAAAAGGAAGAGAATATAACAAAAATGAAAGAAAAATTAATTTACGGGCGATCCGAGGTCGGGAAGTGGAAAGGGGTGAGTTTTTAAGGGTAGAAAACGATTTATCTCGATTTCCGGCAAAACTACAAGTCCTATGGAAAAACGTTTAATGGCAAAGTTGTGAGTAATAAAAAGATCTACAACTTTTCTATTTACACTTTTTTTACATTACCTCAAAATTTATGTGAAAAATTCAAATAACCAAGTTTTTGGTTTTTTATTTTTATCTTTTAAAAAAAAAATTTTTTTCACGAAATTTGGTGAAAACTTACATTTTTATGTCCCAAACAACTGTAATTTTTTTGATTTAAAATATTTATTTTTTCACCTTATTTTGACTTAATAGGTATCGAAAAAGCACCCTAATTTTCAATCGAAAATTCTCACGTCAAAGTATCTGCTTTTTAAAAAAAGTCGGTAAGCTTTTTGTTCATTGAAATTTCTACTTTCTGATGGTGTAAAAAAAATATACATTACTATGGTAAATGTGATGAAATCCAATTTAAATCCTACCTTTAATTATATTTAGAACAACTATTTTCGCATGTTTTTACGATCTTTATGTTTTATGGATTTGTAATTTTTTTATTTATCAATGTAACATGGAGTCTTACGCTTTTCGAGTAATTAAAGTATAACTTTTAATAAATAGCTCTAAATTGTACAAAATAATTAAAAAAAAAAATTCGGATTCGAGTTTTTTTCGTTTCTTTACATTTTTTGAGAACATTTACCATAGTAATGAATATTTTTTTTACACCATCAGAAAGTAGAGATTTCAACGAACCGACTTTTTTTAAAAAGCAGATATTTTGACGTGAGAATTTTCGATTGAAAATTAGGGTGCTTTTTCGATATTAAGTCAAAATAAGGTGAAAAAATAAATATTTTAAATCAAAAAAATTACAGTGTGTTTGGGACATAAAAAGGTAAATTTTCACGAAATTTTATGAAAAAAAATTTTTTTTTGTAGAAGATAAAAATAAAAAACCAAAAACTTGGTTATTTGAATTGTTCACATAAATTTTGAGGTTATGTGAAAAACGTGTAAATACAAAAGTTGTAGATCTTTTTATTACCTACAACTTTGCTATTTAACGTTTTTCCATAGGACTAGTAGTTTTGCCGGAAATCGAGATAAATCGTTTTCTACCCTTAAAAACTCACCCCCTTCCACTTCCCGACCTCGGATCGCCCGTAAATTATTTTTCCTTTTATTTTTGTTATATTCTCTTCCTTTTCCAATGGGTTTCATCCTACTATTATTTTTTTTGGTTTCAAAAATTATCGACTCTGGTACTCTGGTCTAATAAGCCATTCCCGATATCAAGTCCTTAATGGGGATATTTTTAAAATAACTTGAATTTTGTGCCGTCAGTTACACCCTCTAGCGGCAATCGTACAACTTTACAAATAATTCCCAGTGTTTTCTTTTTGCCGGTTTACTTATAAAAAAAATTACCGAAAATGTAAGATTAATACTTTCCGAGATACAGCCGTTGGCTTACCTTAGCGGGATACCCGGTACACGTCAATTGATGTGCGTATAAACGGTACCGATAATGGTCGGCCATTTCATAAAGAAAAAACTTTTATTTTTTGCTAACATAAAATGGGCAACTTATTTTTGCGCTTTTCCGTGCAATAATACCTGATGTACAATAAATAAGGCATAACCTGTACACATAACTTTGTAAAAATATTTCTAACACCTAATATGATACCTACCCTTTACTATTAGAATGAAACATTCCAAAATGTGATATAGTTATATATAGTCGTTAATAAAAGAGATTGTAGTATGCAACTTTTGGAAAAATCTAGCCAATCAAATATTATTGTAGATTTAAAATCTGTTGATCCAAAAAAACTGAACCTTTAGTTGACAAGTCAAGAGTTTTAATTTTCCTGCCATAGAGAATGTTTGCTCTTTTTCAATAAAATTTAACTTTAAGAAATCATACACTTTTTTGGAAACTGGTATTGACACGCCAGGCTGCAATGGAACTGACGTATCCGTATACAGTTTGCATTTCCTCTAATTTGGGGCCAAAGCAATTTCCATAATGAACACTCACTTATTTACCACTACATGTCATGCGTTGGTAACGCATCTTTCTAATTCTGTACCATCAAAATGGGCGGGAGTAACGCCTAAGTATCCAGAAATGATGCGTGTGGGGGTGGATGACGAATGCCATTTGGGGAAATTGGGCTTCGACCACAATTAATAAAAATTACCTTTATATTGCATCCCTAGTATTTATAGGTTCCCCAGGTCAGCGGCATAAATTTTGCACTCGAATAATAACAATCACATGTGCAGTTTGTGTAAAAACCAGTAGGACCTCAATTCATCAAAATTATTTGGTTGTGTTGTGTAGTAATTTTACAGGGTACTGTTAAAAACAATGTTTAAAATTAAATTCTATTCGTTCGGACTTTTGATGTTTATAAATTTTGACAAGAGTTTTCTACGTTTTAAATTAGACAATTAAGGGGAAACACTTGTGGCGCATTCGCCATTTTGTTTTTAAATGAATATTTCTTTACTTCTTCATTTTATCCAAAAATCGGCTTAATATTCGTCTTTGAAGTACAATTACCTACAGTTTTACGTTAAAAAAGGTTGATTTATAAATTTAATAAAAGCAGAAAAAGAAATAATAATATGGGAAAATTTGACCAAACTTTGTTTTTTGCTTTTATTAAATTATCAATTAATTACTACTCAAAGATGGTATTATGTCACTTTTTTGGAGAAAACAAAAAATAAATGAAATACTGGTAAGAAAGTTAAATGGCAAAGGCGTCAGTGGTATTTGCTCCTAACAAGTTTTTCTCGATAAAAATAACAGAAAATAATATTTATCATGTATAATAAGTAGAAATGAAAATTAAAAATTAATTAAGAATATTTTGTTTATATCGACGATTTTGTAGATGTTCAGTACAGTTGTTTTATTGGGTTTAGAAAGTAGGCTCCACAACAACAAACTATCAATTTTTAACGCGGTTTATAAGGTTATACACAATTATACAGGATGTTTGGAAAATACGACTAGATACTACGTTCAAGAGCAGTCTTTTGACGTCAAAATAAGTCAATTCTAGCTAAGTTCGGTATATTCGAAATTGCCTAGTCTAGCCGATAGAGGGCTTCAAATATTTTAAAGTTTGGTTTTTTCTAAATTTCTTGAAAAAGTGCCAATTGATTTTACGATTTTTGTGTATACCTATATATTATCTACAGCTATACAGTGTGACCAGTAAAGTCCGCATCATATGAGATTTTTTTTTATTAACAGCTTTATTCAAACTTTGACTTTGGCATCAAGTTCTGCTTCGATCGAGATGAAAATTAAGCAAGAAAAATAGTACTCACGTGATTGGCATTAACTGTCAAATTTAAATTTTTGCCAAAAAAATAATTCAAAAGTGGGGTTATTTCTGAAAATATCGAAAAAAGTTATTAGAAAAAGTTTTTTTAAATGCAGTTTCTAGCCCACATGCAAAATTTCAGCTGCATAAGATAATTTTGATTTTTACTCACCCCTAAAATTTATTTTTCACTTAATGAACACTTTACTGATGACACTGTGTTCTTTTTTGTCTTAATAATAAAGTGTTTTACTTTCAGACACAAACTACGTTTTTAAAAATATTTATGAAGTTACCTTATACAGGGTCAAAAACAAATAAACTTTGCATCACATGCGACCAAATTTTAATAGCCCAATTTTGATTTTGTAGAAAAACAGACATTTAATATTGCGCTACTTTAAAGAAGTATCTAAAATAAAGCATTGTCAAAACTAAGAAGTTTTATGTAGGTTGCGTTGAGTCTTATTTTGCAAAAGTGGTGCAATTTACAAAATATGGATAAAAAAATCAAAATTATCTTATGCAGTTGAAATTTTGCATGTTGGCTAGAAACTGCATTTAAAAAACTTTTTCTAATAACTTTTATCGATACTTTTAGAAATAACCCTACTTTGAATTATTTTTTGGAAAAAATTAAAATTTGACAGATAATGCGAATCACGTGACTACTATTTTTTGCTTAATTTTCATCTCGATCGAAGCAGAACTTGATGCCAAAGTCAAATTTCGAATAAAGTTATTAATAAAAGAAATCCCATATGATGCGGACTTTACTGGTCACACTGTATAATAACGTTTAAGTGAGCATTATAAAAGTGACGTCACTTTGGAGAAGGGGGAAGGGGGAGGTTATTGAGTTGATATTAATTAACTTATTATGAATTACACGGCAGTATTTTTTATGCGTTAAGTTTTTATTTTGTTGAAACTTTTAATCAAACGAAATCATTTGGCCACTATGGTTGACTGAGGTATAGATTTTCTGGTATTCCTACTTCGTATTCGTTATAAGAAAATGATAAATATATCGGACAAAATTTGAATATTTAAATTGATGGAATATGGCGCAAATGATTTGAATTTTTATTTATTATTCGTCACCTAACCAGGAACTTTGACGAAAGAGCCCAGAAATCGCGAATGCGACTGAAAAAATCTGGCCTGCGGCGCTTTTCATTTGCCAGCCTTACCCAAAACTTGCCTTGTGATTAATTTCATTAAAGTTATGACAATCCAGGTATTTTTATTAATATGGATGTATTTATTATACAGGGTGTCCCGAAATTATCTGACAATATTTTAAGGAGATAAAGTACATCCAAAAATAAGACTAATACCCTCTATTAATATACCTTCAAAAACGCTTCGTTATGGGGCTAGAGCCCCCCGAATTGGAGCTATGATAAGCAGTTTTTTCACAATATCTCAAATACCGATTAGGGTATCGAAACAAAATTTGATACATGTTTTACCCATGACAAGACGCAATAAACAATTTAATTAGCTTAACTTTATTTCTTTCAGTGGCGTCCCACTGGGTAGGTAGTTGGAAAAATATTGCCCTAAGTTTTTTATTTTTAGGATTTTTTACTTTCAGGTTCATTTTTTAGAAGCCTTGAAGTCTTTTGTTGAAAAAAGGTACTCTTGTTTCATTGCGGTAGGATTCACCATTTTCCAGTAAAATCGATTTTAAAATTTTCGGTTTTTTGAAATCCGGTGAAAAGGCTAAGGTTTTTTTTGCATATCTCAGCAAAAACTTAATATTAAAACATGAAATTTATTAGAAGTTCTACTAGCGACAAGGCATATTATTATGTATTAAAGGATGTTACTTTAAAATATTTTTCCAGTGACGTCGCACGGGGTGGAGCCTTAAGTAAATATTACTATTATTTTTTTTTTATTTCATAGTTTTAATGTATTTTTATTTTTATTTTAAATTTTTTGTTAATAAAAACCTTCTATTATTGTAATTTGACAAAATGTAACGTTTTTAAATTGAACATATTTTTAAATTCCTTTGTTTTTCAAATATTTATTTTCATGGAGATTTTAAGAGAGTTTTAAAATAAAACAAAAATAATAACAAATTGCAAATTAAATTTGATTGTGAACCACACGGGAAACTAATTCTTAAGCAAGTACCAGTCATGTGTCCCCAAAAATAATAATCAAGGGGATTTAAATCAGGTGATCTTGGTGGCCAGGCTATGGCTTCCAATCCACCTGGTAATTTTCTTCAAGCCAATTCCTCACTTAATGTCCGTAGTGAGCTGGTGCCCCATCATGTTAAAAGAAGTGCCCTAAACGTAAATCCAATGGCACATTATTTAATAAATCCCAATAAGTTGATTATGTATCATTATTTGTCGCTGTAGAACTTCTAATAAATTTCATGTTTTAATATTAAGTGTTTGCTGAGATATGCAAAAAAAAACCTTAGCCTTTTCACCGGATTTCAAAAAACCGAGAATTTTAAAATCGACTTTACTGGAAAATGGTGAATCCTACCGCAATGAAACAAGAGTACATTTTTTCAACAAAATACTTCATGGCTTCTAAAAATTTCACCTAAAGTTAAAAAGTCCTACAAATAAAAAACTTAGGGCAATATTTTCCCAACTACCTACCCAGTGGGACGCCACTGGAAGAAATACAGTTAAGCTAATTAAACCATTTATTGCGTCTAGCTATGGGTAAAACATGTATCAAATTTTGTTTTGATACCCTAATCGGTTTCTGAGATATTGTAAAAAAACTGCTTGTCATAGCTCCAATTCGGGGGGCTCTAGCCCCATAGCGAAGCGTTTTTGAAGGTATATTAATAGAGGATTTTAGTCTTATTTTTGAATGTACTTTATTCCCTTAAAATATTGTCAGCTAATTTCGGGACACCCTGTATATTAATAAATGTACCTGCCATTACTTAAAACCTTCTTTAAAAATCTTTAAAGCACTCTGTGGCTAAAGGATGCAATTTCGAATATAACTAAGCTGGTTTTTATCCACTTACTATGACGTCTGTGATCATCATTATCATGATCATGTTCGTCAAACGTCATAAACGTATTTTCCCGACACCCAAATATTTATTATATTATATTGTAATTATTATACTAAACATACAATATACAGGGTGTCCGGAAAATACGTGTACAACGTTTGACGACAGACTCCTGACGTCAAAATAGGTCAATCTAAGCCGACTTATTTATATCCAAAATTGTCTCGTTTAGCCGGTAGAGGGCGTCAAAAATTTGTAAAAATATTGGTTTTTCCTAAATTACGTGAAAACCTGCTAATCGATTTTAATGATTTTTAGTATGTAGACTAATACTATAAAATGACGTTTTCTAGTAGTATAGTCACCGGCTGTAAATAAGTGGAAGTGTTATAAAAGTGATATAATACGTCAACATTTCTCCTCGTTTTTTATATGAACGGCGTTATGACAACCCAAATATTTTTGTAGAGTGACTGGATGTATTTTGAAGCTATTTTACCTCTTTAATATTTTTCGTTGAATGAGCTGTTTTGCCAGAAGAAAATATTTACAATTACCTGCATACATCAATTATTAACAATAAAAATAAAACAAAGTACAACAAAGTTGAAAGTATGTATTGTAAAAAACTAAGTAAAACAAAAACATTACTTAAGCAAAAGTGTAAAATGACCGCCATCTTGCTGAATACACTTATTAACACTCCTTACAAAATGATATTGGACCCTATCTAATGTCTCGGGGTTATTAAAATGGTTGCCTGCATTTAAAATCCGCTGCAATAAATCATCGCGTGTGTTTACCGGAGTCTTGTAAACTTCTGTTTGAATAGCGCCCCACAAAAAGAAGTCACACATATTTAACTCAGGAGAACGTGGTGGCCATTTTACTGGTGCATCATTGCCCCTTCCAATCCATCGGTTGGGATATTGATGATGTAAGTATTGCCGAACAGCAACGGAAAAATGGGGCGGGGCACCATCATGCATATACCACATTTCCCTCCGAAGTAAAAGGGGCAAATTGTCCAGAAGAATTGGTAATGTGTCTTGCAAAAAATTTAAATAAATATTTCCATCTAACCTGTCTGGAATAACAATGGGACCAATAAGGTAGCGATCAATAATACCTGCCCAAATATTTAATTTAAATTGATGCTGATGATGTGCAACTTTAATGGCATGTGGATTTTCATCGGAATAAATATGTTCGTTGTGCAGATTGGTTACTCCAGATCTTGTAAAGCACGCCTCGTCAGTAAACATAATTGTTCTACAAAAATTTGGATCACGGATTCTTTTGTTTCTAATAATTTGATAAAATGTAAGCCGCATGGGGGGATCAGTCGGTAAAAGTTCCTGGACTTTTTGCACGTGATAAGGATGTAAGAACTGTTCTTTTAAAGCCTCATTGACAATCGTTTTAGGAACATGTAACTCACGTTCTACGCGACGGGTACTGGTACTTGGTTCTTCTTCAACTCTTTCCAGAATCATCTCTTCTGTTTTCACAGTTCGAGTTGTTCGCATATGACCCCTGCCTTCAAAGTTTTTCTCAAAGCTGCCCGTTTTCCGAAGATGACGCTCGATATTGGCAAATGTTTGGTGGTTTGGTATTCGACGGTTAGGAAACCTGTCCATGTAAACCCTAACACTCTGACGCCCATTTCCTTGACAAAACCCGTCAGGAGCATGTCAACCTTCTCAGAGTTCGTATAATATTCCATTTTTAATGGTAAAATAAACTTGTAATTAAAGAATGTTGATCGTATACTTGAGTAAATTTCATAGACTGGTGACAATTTGTCAATAATTGTCAAATTATTAAATGCCATAGCAACAAGGTCACTTAAAAAATTATTGTTACAGGTAATTTGATTTTAATATTATTACTAATAATACTAAATATTGTAAATATTTTCTTCTGGCAAAACAGCTCATTCAACGAAAAATATTAAAGAGGTAAAATAGCTTCCAAATACATCCAGTCACTTTACAAAAATATCTGGGTTGTCACAACGCCGTTTATATAAAAAATGAGGAGAAATGTTGATGTATTATATCACTTTTATAACACTTCCACTTATTTACAGCCGGTGACTATACTACTAGAAAACGTAATTTTATTGTATAAGTCTACATATTAAAAATCATTAAAATCGATTAGCAGGTTTTCATGTAATTTAGGAAAAACCAATATTTTTACAAATTTTTGACGCCCTCTACCGGCTAAACGAGACAATTTTGGATATAACTAAGTCGGCTTAGATCGACCTATTTTGACGTCAGGAGTCTGTCGTCAAACGTTGTACACGTATTTTTCGGACACCCTGTATATGACATATATCATAATATTGTAATATTACTGATCGCTGAACAACGTTGCAAAATTCAGAATAGATTCTTGTCCAAAATTATTTTTATTATTTTGGTAACACAAATGTTCTTTTGTCCACAATTAAAATTAATTTCCAGGGATTTGGTAAGTCGAATATTTATTACCTATTTAAAATTAATTTTGTAATAAAATTATCACTATTATGTATGCGAGATAAATCCAGTAAAACAAGAATTTCGTTCTTGTTACACCGTTCTTGTTAAATGAAAAATGTGGGTTTACCTTGACAATGTATGGTCAGTAACCGACAGATTCAATTATTTGTACAATATTTAAGTAATGTATATTTAGCCAATAAACGTTATGCGAAAAAGTTGCTTCAGTTATACAGGGTGGCAGAAGGCTAGACGACTCATCATTTACACAATTTAAATCAACATTTTATCCGTTTTTTTTGTATTAACTGTCAATAAAGTCGTGAACACCATACGGTTATTAAAAGTATTTTCATTAATTTTGTAAATACCTTTTTGTAGAAAATAGAATAAAGACTTTTTATTAAGAAACTTTGATATGTACTCATACGAACAAATATTATGTATAAGTGTTTCTTTAAAAATTATTAAATTTTGACTATTAATGTAATAAATTGTAGAATAATTTTATGTTTGTTTTATTTTAGTCCTTTATCTTTTCAATGCTTAGTACCGGGTAAACAACTAAGAATGGTCGTCGGCTATATCTCAGAAACTGGAAGTCCTAGAGCTTTTAAGTAAAATATTTTTTAGTTAAAGTGCCCAAAAGAAAATGTTGGAAATTATTTTCGAGTTTCTAAACTCACCGCTAGAGGGCGTAAATCCAAAATTTTCCATTTTTTGAAGGGTACACCCTGTATGTTTTTAAATTTTCAAATTCCACATAAAATTATAATTATTTTTTATTAAATGCATCATTAGTCTATACTTCATAGTTTCCGAGATATTGACTCTCGAAAAGTGACATTTTTAAACTTTGACAGCTTCTAACTTTCTAACAGTACGTCTTAGAGCAAAACGGCTTACATGTCCCTATCTTCAATTTTTATTATCTTCCCAAAAAAATCAACTTCCGGTTAAACCGGATGTAACTCGAAAGCAGGAAATATAGTTGTTCCGGTTTAACTGGAAGTTGATTTTTTTGGGAAGATAATAAAAATTGAAGATAGGGTCATGTAAGCCGTTTTGCTCTAAGACATACTGTTAAAAAGTTAGAAGCTGTCAAAGTTCAAAAATATCACTTTTCGAGAGTCAATATCTCGGAAACTATGAAGTATAGACTAATAATGCATGCAAAATTTAAAAACATACAGGGTGTACCCTTCAAAAAATGGAAAATTTTGGATTTACGCCCTCTAGCGGTGAGTTTAGAAACTCGAAAATAATTTCCAACATTTTCTTTTGGGCACTTTTACTAAAACATATGTTACTTAAAAGCTCTATGACTTCCAGTTTCTGAGATATAGCCGACGACCATTCTTAGTGGTTCACCCGGTACAGTAACATATTTATTATTTATACACTGAGCTCAAAAAGGTTGGAATAAATTCGTTTAAAATTCAGGTGATTATTTTCTGGAAAAACGCTTGGACATGTCGATTATTATTTTTAAATGCGATTTTTTGACATAAAAAATCTGTATACAGGTTGTCTCTAGAAGAACATATACCGTCAACATTGATTTTTTTAAATAGAACACCCAGTATATTATATTATTTTTAAATTCTACGATACATTCTGAACACTTTTTTTTACCATATCTCCAAAATCAATGGTTTTTGATATATGGACATTTTAATATTTTTCTGAAAAAATGCTGAGATATCGGTGGATTTTTAGTTTTAATTGCGCATTTCTTTATTATTATTGTAACCTGTTACATGAATTAATTTATTTTGACACAGACATTTACTTCTTGTCAAAAATTCTTCAAATTGTGTAAATCTATCTAACTTCAAGTAATTCTGTAAAAATGGCGCGGTTAAGTGAAAAAGATAGGATAGAGGTATTAATGATGCTTGGCTATGGAGATAGAATGCGTACCCAAACAGAACTGTGTGAGTTATTTAACAATAAGTACCCCAATACGGGGGGTTCCCCATTTAAAACGAAACATGCTAAATATCTGGTTCCACGTTAATTAAAAAAAAACACGCTCGTACACGTCATTAGGTTTGTCAAGGGGGAGGTTTTTTGGGGCCATTTTAAACACTGCAGTATGCGCCCTTTAGGAAGGGTGGGACCAACCCTTAATATTTCAAATGGAACAAGGGGTCGAGTGATACCTCTTTTAAAAGGGAATTTAATTCTCTTTCAAATGAGATATCATTCGTAAAATTCGGTCAGATAGGTTCCGAGATAATTATCTAATTGTGTAATGTTTTTTTCTAATCTAATTATTTAAATTACTACACTGAGGAAAATAATTTGTAGCCATTACTAAAAATTTAGTTACCACAGCAATATTTTTCATTAAAATAGGGGACAGCAAGGTGGATGACTTATAACAACTAAATCAAGTTTGCTGGAATATATTAGTAGCTACAACTATAGGATTTAGTAGATAACGAACTTATGTTGTTGGGTTTACTAAATGGTCTTATAGTTACAGTTACTAAAAAAAAACTGAGTTAGCACAGCTAATATATATATTCGTTACAAGTAGGTGGTTTGTTAAAGCTATTATATCATTTAGTTGCAGGAACTAAGCGTAGATGTTAACGTTACTAATAAATTATATAATAGTAACTAAATTATGTAGTTAACCCAAATTGGGTGTTTAGTAAATACAAATAAAAATATTAGTTTAAAAGTAGCCACAATTTTTTTTTTATTTGGCAACGATTGCACGCACCTTCAGTCCCCTAAGGCCTTATTATATAAGGGCATCTTAACAGTAGCTCAAGTGAACCTTTAACTTGAACCTTCCCATAAAAATCACATTGTCGTCAAATCCGGTTTTTTGTTTGGAACTGGCAGCAACGAAAAGCTTACTCTAGTCACCACAGCAAAAAGTATTTCGCTGTCCCCTATTTAACAAGAGTTCTATGCTGCATTAGAAAAATATTTGTTACGGCTGCACATACAACTTGTAGATAAAATCCACTGTAATTGCATGTGTGTATCGCAATCGAAAAGCTCGGTATACAGCAGAAACAACTCTAAGCAGCAAAGCGTAGTTTGCTGGAGCTTTTCTGTAACCCACCAATAAAACCATTTTAGAGATGTTGAAGCTTTTCGTCTAAAATATATTGCTGCCAGTTTCAAACAGAAACAATATTTAATTTAACTGCAATGTGATTTTTGTAAAAAACTTTAAGTACCAGTAAAGGTTCAGTTAAGCTGATGTTAAAAAGCCCTTTTATACGGCCTAAGGAAACTGAAGGTGTGTGCAACAGTAGATACCAAATAAAACACTTTGACTTGGCTGTTTAACTAGTTGATCAAAATTTGTCTTTGTTTCTGGGAGTAACTTATTCAATATATCTACACGTCAGAATATTTAAATTCAACTATCCCACGATGCTACACACAGATTTATGGTTGTTAATATAAGATTAATTAAAAATATTTCAATCCATAAGTGATACATAAATCGAGGGATGATTACAATAACTGATCTCACTCGTGAAGCCTTCCGTGATAGCTTGTAGATGAAATTTCATTTCAGATAGATTGAATTATTTTTAAGGCTTTCTAGTTGAGGTAGGTAATTACTTCCCTAAAGCAAAAAGTTTGTTTTCTCTTCAACTTAAAATACAAAAAATAATTTTTTCAGTTTTTAAAATTTTTATTAAATAAATAACATTGATAAATCCTATAACACAACACAACTTTACCTTTAAATGCATCTAGATGGGTTTGAAGCCCCCATTCTAACAATAAAAGTCTGTAATACATCACTATAAACTATAATAAATAAATAACTCTAATAAATACACACACACACACACACACCCTCACACACACACACACACACACACCGCGGCAAGAAGCACCTGAAGCACGGAGACGAAATGATTGTTACCGCGTGGATGACCAATGATCGCGTGCGCGATAGGGTAAATTAACTAAATATTTAGTAATGGCTACCATATTTTTCGTTACGACAACTTAAGGCATTATTTAAAATATATTTTTTTAGTTGTCACAAGTATAACAAAATCTTACGCCCTTGTTAGTTATCACAACAAAGGATGTATTTACCGCAAGTCTACCAAATCAATTTTCGGCGTACAGCCTACTAAATCGATTAGTAATTGTAAGTGGAGGGCAAAAAATATATTTGTTAGTCCCTGTAAATAACTTTGCGGTATTATGGTAACTAAGTCTGCGGACATTTTTAGTAGCTACAACTAAAAAAAAATCAACTAAGTAATTTAGTTGGCGGGTTTTTCTCAGTGTATTACTAATGATTAAATGTAATACAATACTTACGTAATTATTTACACAGATGTTGAAAATAACCACCTCCAACTTTCATGCAATGATAAAGGTGTGATTCAAATTTTTCACGAACTGCCTGTAGCGTTTCTGGAGTTATCAGCCGGCATTCTTGGACAATTCGTTCCCTTACTTCTTCTAAATCGTTTGGCTTAGTTGCAAGAGCAAGTAATATCCACTTATACTTTAATAATACTATTTGCTTACGATGCAGTGGCGGCGTTAGACTTCTTTTTCTGCTGAGAGTTCCGCCGGAGAAGTATTTTAAAAAGCACGTCATTTAACTTGATTTTTATTATTATCTCGGAACCTATCTGACCGAATTTTACGAATGAGATCTCCTTTGAAAGAGAATTTAATGCCCTTTTAAAAGAGGTATCACTCGACCCGTTGTTCCATTTGAAATATTAAGGGTTGGTCCAACCCTTCCTAGAGGGCGCAAACTGCAGTGTTTAAAATGGCCCCAAAAAACCTCCCCCTTGACAAATCTAATGACGTGTACGAGCGTTTTTTTTTTAAATTAACGTGGAACCAGATATTTAGCCTGTTTCGTTTTAAATGGGGAACCCTGTATAAATGCCATTGTAAGCCACTCCAACGGATTAGAAAAAACAATTAACCGGAAAAGTTGAGAGGTTTTTCGCTATTTTGACACCAGATTTGGTTTCTACCGAGGTTTCTACGAAAAATTCTACGAGGTAAATTTTTCCGCTTTTTACGAAAAAATTTACTATTTTTTGGCCGATCTAATTTTTTTTAATGTTTAGGATAAAATAAATGGTTTGAAGAATCGCTTTACTGGGCCGTTTTCAAAAATAAAAGATATAGAGTTAATGATCCGGGTAACATCTATTTTCATTATCCGCTAAATTTATTTACATCAACATTAGTCGCAGAACATCCCATAAATAAATTCTCCAGTCTCTCAAGATCTTATCTGGATAATATCTTTCTAGTGGAAAATGTAAATAAAAACGAATCAAAAATTATACTGAGAAAATGTATTTGTTATAATAATATGCTCATTATAACATAATAAAATACAGTGCTGTTGGCATTGTTTAAAACATTTTGCCACAGCTTAGCCAACACATATCAAAGCTTAGTTTGCAAGATTCATGCTTTTAATAGCCTAAAAATTACCTCTAAACGACAGAATACCCTCTCTCACGCTACTCTGTTTTATCAATGGGACTTTCCTTATTATTGTTTTAAAATATTTACTATGCGGGGGCGGTGATAGTAAAATTCGGAAAAGTAGTACGAAGGTCAACTGTTTCATGAATGAACTCGGCCGCCATCCTTCGGTTGACATGGTAACCCGAAATAAGGGCGAAGTAGTCTTCGACAAAAATCGTCGTTTCAAAATGGCTTCTTCTAACAAGTTACAGGTGTTTTGTTGTTTTGAATATTTTTCAAAAACTTTCGGTGTTTATAAGCGACCCTTTGACCATGTAACTGTTATTAAGTGTTAATATTGTGATAAATAATATATCTTATGTAAATTGCCTGGTGAGTTTGTGACTTCTTCCTGGTTTTCTCCAAAATGCGGAGTTTTGTCTTTAAAACTACGGAGAGGTAGGTGAATCATATTATTGTAAATTTTTTATTTAAAATATTTTAAGCATAATCTTTGTTATTACAGTGAAATTATCTTTAAATTTAGAACCTTTAGCCCGCTTTCTTTCTACGACACAGATTAAATCGATTGGTTTTCATTATTTATGTTGATTAAAATGTCGAGAAGGTGTTACAGGTTGCCTAGTCCCAAAACAATCTTTCTAATAAGCATTTATTTTTGCGAGATTTAGGTACGTACAGTACACTGTACAGCTTTTAGAATTTTCAAATATTTTCATGAAAAATAGGGCTAATAAAATCTGTATTTTTCAAAAGTGTGTTAATATTTATACTGTCAATTTATACAAGTTAACAACCGGGCAAACAACAAGCTAAAGCAAGGGACCCCGCAAGGGACCTAGTTAGTGGGTTAGCTGTTATCTGCAGCAGAAGTGAAATACCTAAATTGAGGCAAAGCAAAAATGTTATCACCAGTTTACCTTCAGTGTCAATTGAGAGGCTCCTTACTCGTGCCTGAAAAAGTAGTATACGAACTACTTACCTACTTGTTATTTATTCCAGTTGGTTACAATGGTTACTAGCAGGGTGACCACCTCTCCGGTTTTCACCCGGAGTCTCCGTTTTTTTATACTTGACCTCCGGGCTCCGGTTTTTTTAGTAACAGCTCCGGTTTTTAACAATTTTCGTATTTTTCCTACAAAATAACTTTAGTGAAGAAACTTTTTCTTTTTATATTCTCTTGTATTTAAGTAGGCAACTTACTTAAAGTGATTTTAGAATTTATTTTATGTTTGTGTTAACTTTTCACTAAGAGTTTGTTTGTTGTTATTTTTTTAATTTGGACCTAAAAACTTATTTTGGAATTTATCTAGATGTGGCAATTATTATTAATAAAAATGTTTGAAAACAATAATCCTTACCTGGTTAAAGAACTACCGCACCGCCCATAATAATTATTGGGTTTTAAGGCAATTCCTGACGTATTAAGTTTATTTATGTTTAATTTGTTGAGTTTGTTTTTCTCTGTATTTGACATGTCCGACGCCTTATGGGCAAAATTTTGTGTTGTATGTATACATATTGGACAAATATAGATTTTTCATTTCATTTGATTTTATATAAATAAAAATAATTTTTTTATTTCAGCTTTTATTGTGTACCTACTTATAATTATTATTAAAGTTGTTGACCGTTACTCATAGAATCTCTAGGGTTTGATAGCCCAAAAAAGGGCGTGGCACCCAAAAAATTTTGCCTGCGGCGCATTTTTAAACGAGTTTAAAAAAAAATTTAATATCTCCGGTTTTCAACTGGATACAAGGTGGTCACCCTGGTTACTAGGTATATGAGACGAGTTTATTTTCAATTCTGAAATCTAGATTTTATACTTATAACTAAAACCACAGAAACCAGGTATTATACTAAACATTTTTGGGAGTGACTGTTTTTATAAGGATAATATATATATAACAATAACTTATGGTACCAGCAAGATAGAGCACCAGCCCATTACACACGCCCGGTGCGTGAGTACTTGGATACAGTCTTTCCTGGCAAGTGGATTGGTCGACGGGGTCCAATAGAATGACCGGCAAGGTCACCAGATTTGACCCCGCTAGATTTTTTTTCTGTGGGGCTAATTAATATCTAAAATGTACTTTAACAGACCTAACAATATTAATAAACTTAAAGCTCGAATAAGGCATGAGGATTAATAGAGCCCCAGGCGAGGCCCCAGGTAATCCATAACGTTTTGGAAGAATTCAAAGATCGACTTGTATATTGCCAGGAATGTGGTGGTGGTCAATTTCAACATTTATTAAAATAAAATTTAATATAGGTAGTCCGGGAGGAAGTCTATGTAAATATTATAGACTAAATAGATGTAAAGAGTTCATTTTTAATTATTGTAGTTTTCGTACCAGAAAAAATTTCAATATATCGAAAACCGTTGATTTTGAAGATATGGTATGTTATACAAAAAGTGTTCAGAATGTATCGTGGAATTTAAAAATAATATAATATTCAGGGTGTTCTATTTAAAAAAATCAATGTTGACGGTACTTATATGTTCTTCTTGAGACAACCTGTATACACATTTCTTATGTCAAAAAATTCGCAATTAAAAATAATGACAGGTCCAAGCGTTTTTCCAGAAAATAATCACCTGAATTTTAAACGAATTCATTCCAACCTTTTTGAGCTCACTGTAGTATACATGCATGCTACAAACTTAAAGGAACCCTGTATATCTACTTTTGGGGTAATTTAAAAGGGCAGCGATATATTACGATTTTCATACATCTCAATATACGATTGGGCGGTGAAGATTGATCAGTTAATAAAACAAAAAATGCGCTGTGACAAAGTTTACACTAAGTCCACAGGAGTGTGATATACAGGGTGTTCCTAAATTAATGGTACATCCGAAAGTAGGCGATTCTTTGGCTTATTTCATAAATAAAATGTTATATAAACATGGGACCGAAAAAGCTTTGTTTCTGAGATACAGGGTGTTAACATTTTAATTAAAAAAATATTTTTTCATTGCCATTTTCAAACCACTCTAGATATTTTTATGAAATTTGGTACACGTCTTTTGAGCATCGAAAGGCAATTTTTGGTGTAAAATAATTTTTAAAAATTTTAGCAGTGGCGTCCGTGCGGGGCTTGCATTTAATATTTTTGAAGAAAAAAATGGTGCGCCACTGCTTTTTTTTTAAATAAAAATTATTTTTGAAATTCCCGTCTAATTTAGAGCAAATTCGGTCTCTTGACCTCTTTTCTTACCGTGCATCGTTTTCGAGTAAAAAATAAAAATCATTTTAATGCACATTCCTGGAAACACATACCTAACCTATTTAATTACCATGGAAAATGGCAATGAAAAAATATTTTTTTAATTAAAATGTTAACACCCTGTATCTCGGAAACGAAGCTTTTTTGGTCCCATGTTTATATAACATTTTATTTATGAAATAAGCCAAAGAATCGCCTACTTTCGGATGTAGGTACCATTAATTTAGGAACACCCTGTATACAAAGAAAGACAGTAAAATAGAAAAAAAATCAGGTTTATTTTTAAATACCAATAGTTATTGTTAAACATTCTGTATTTAATTAAAATTTGAAGGAACAAGTTTTTTATTACATCTATTTTCCAGCAATTAATATATTCAATTTTGCATACTAACAAGTCTAGTCTTTTCCACAAGATGAATGATAATATAAAATATACAGGGTGTTATTTAATAAGTGTCCGATATTGTACAGGGCGATTCCCCAGTTAGTTATAAGGTGAAAAGTTCATATAAGCATGGGTTCGCAAGGCCTTCATTTTAAGATACAGGGTGTTAAAAATTTTATTTTATTTTTGTTATTCCTAAATAATTTTTGAAATAATGTCGATATTTGGGAAGAAACTTAGTACTTGTGGATTTTTTACTATGAGAAATTCAAATTTGATCTTAGTTTGGCCAACAAGCATAGCTTTTTCGAATAAAAATGATAGAAACATTGATTTTTCATTTAAAAAATGTGATACATACACGCACAAGAAATTTGTGACTCCCAAAAAGAGAAATAGGCCTGTGGGTGGCGCCCCATACAATTAAGGGCCAAACTCCACAAATACTAATTTTCTTCCAAATATCGACATTATTTCAAAAATTATTTACGAATAACAAAAATAAAATAAAATTTTTAACACCCTGTATCTTAAAAATGAAGGCCTTGTGAACCCATGCTTATATGAACTTTTCACCTTATAAAGAACTGGAGAATCGTCCTGTACAATATCGGACACTTATTAAATAACACCCTGTATATAAAAAGTATATATATAAAGTTGCCTTTCAGATCTTATAAATACACATATAAATCATGCTCGACGGGCTACCACAGTGTAGTTGTTTTTTTTTTTTTTGGTCTTTGTACGTCTGCACTGACTAAAAGGCTGTGCTGTGCTCTTCAAAAAATACCTTTTGGTAGTTGCAATTACAAAAAATCACTCTAATAGCCGAAAAAAGAGAATTTTATTGTAACCATTTGCAACTGATGTTTTTCAATTAATTTGTGTTGGCCTACATGCTTGGTGAAACTGTTGTTCCATTGCACAGGAAGAAAAAATAATAACAACTTGCTATGTTTCACAAATTTAATCAGTTTCCTTACACGTGTTTCGGCCCTTGCGGGCCATTGTCAAATGAGTACAAGAAGATACTAAATTCTACGTGACATTACAACGGTATTTATGTCATATTATGGTAGTTATAAACATGTGATAACATTAAAATTAGAATAATTAGAAGATTGATTGGTCAACTGTGGGTTTTCCTAACTTTTAAAGGTACAGATACATATTTAGTCCTAAATTAGTGTGCTATTAAGAATTAGGGAAGCGCCTGAAGGTATTTCGGTTTGATTATTAACAACATTACATTTGTTTTCTATGGCTTTTTTGATAGCTATTGTTTCTAGTAAATTTACTACTGTTTCTAGTAAAAAAAACAAATGTAATGTTGTTAGTAATCAAACCGAAATACCTTCAGGCGCTTCCCTAATTATTAATAGCACACTTATTTAGGACTAAATATGTATTTGTACCTTCAAAAATTAGGAAAACCCACAGTTGACCATTCAATCTTCTAATCCTAATTTTAATTTTATGACATGTTTACATATAGTTACCATGATATGATGTAAATGCCTTTGTAATGTCACGTAGAATTTAGGATCTCCTTGTACTTATTTGACAATGGCCCGCAAGGGCCGACACACATGTCAGGAAATTGATTAAATTTGTGAAACATAACAAGTAGGTATTTTTTTTTCTTCCTGTGCAATGATGTTATTCAGGTTTTATAGGTATACATTTTTGATTAGGGGTTAAAAAGACAATAATTTATTATAAACGTAACAATAATTTATTAAACATTAATGCAACAAGTAAGCGTATCGAGAGAGTTGTACTCGGACTGGCAGTGGTGTAATATTCTTTCCACGTTCTGAAAACAAAAGAAAATGAATAAATGTCTTGTATAAAATCAGAATGCAGTGTTGAGGAATAAAATAAGTACGACTTATTTCTCGCTATTCTAGTAAAAAAAAATACGTACTACCAATCATAATAGTCATAACCGCTATTGTATCCATAACCACCATTGTATCCATAATCATCATAATCGTGAACGTGATGAACTACGTGGTAATGAGGGCGATCATAGCCATATCCGTATCCGTGACCTCCATATCCGTATCCTCCATATCCGTGACCTCCATATCCATATCCTCCACTGTGAACAAATATTAAATATGTTATCTATATGATACGTGTTTGACACGTATCATATTTATTTCATAATATTTTGGCTTAATATTTATATAGGACTGAATGTATTGACCTTTACAAAATAAAAGAATTTATAATAGCTATTTTGTTATTTCACGTCCATATTTATACAAACTGACAGGAACTTCTGGTTAAAACTATAAATTTTACTTAAAACTTGCAATCTAGTACCCAGAATTATCAACTTTTTAACGGGTAGATACTAAAGTAAAAAGTAGATATTAATCGGATACAGGTACTTTATAAACATATTAACATTGTTGCTGAAATTGACAATGAAATTCTTTTAATATTAATTACAAACAAAATAAAATACCGACAATAATGAAAACTTCACAATTTTTAGGCAATAAGAAGCATTACTTTTATCTCATTATTATGGAAACCACAAAACTTTCCGGAATTTTTTGCCTCCTGGGTACCCTGGGTGTGATTACAGCAATAGTTTTTCTGTCAAATGCACAGCCAATCTATATACCGGGTGTTTCTCAAAAGACGTTCACCCCTATAACTTTTTTTATATTTATGGACATTAAAATAAAATTTTGAGATTAGGCTTAGGAGATGAGTCTGCATTTATTGGCATAATTTTTAATTTGTTAGCGCTTCCGGTTTGACCGGAAGTAACCTTGACTTTGATATTTTAAACGGGAAATCTTGTATATTTTTACTTATAAATTCAGCATAACATTCTAAGTAAAATGACACCTCACTTGTAATTTTTGGACGTGTTATAACATTTTTATGTTTATTTTTTATTTTTAATCTAGAACAAATTAATCAAATCTGTTAATTTATAGTGAAGTAGTATATGAAAATTAAAATTATGTCATAATAATTGACTTTCTACGTTTCACAAGCCTTTAAAAAATGAAATTTTGTTTTCTTGACGTTTACTCTATTTTTCCAAATAGACCGATAGGACCACTAGGATATTTAAAACGAGCATTTTTTTTCAACAATTTGATACCATACACTCCTATATACAGTGTGTGTATAAAGTCTGGAAACGGCTTAATAACATCACAATTTACTGGCCGATTTAAACCAAATTTGGTACAGTTGTGTAAGAGGATCTAACGCACCGAATGACGATATTGGCGTTGTTGCCAGCTTTTTAGTTTGTCTGGAATTCGAACGAATTTTATATTTTTAAATATAACACCCAGTATATTTTTACATTTTTAAATTCCACATAAACTTATAATTATTTTTTATTAAATGCATTATTAGTCTATACTTCATAGTTTCCGAGATATTGACTCTCGAAAAGTGACATTTTTGAACTTTGACAGCTTATAACTTTCTAACAGTACGTCTTAGAGCAAAACGGCTTACATGTCCCTATCTTCAATTTTTATTATCTTCCCAAAAAAATCAACTTCCGGTTAAACCGGATGTAACTCGAAAGCAGGAAATATAGTTGTTCCGGTTTAACTGGAAGTTGATTTTTTTGGGAAGATAATAAAAATTGAAGATAGGGACATGCAAGCCGTTTTGCTCTAAGACGTACTGTTAGAAAGTTATAAGCTGTCAAAGTTCAAAAATGTCACTTTTCGAGAGTCAATATCTCGGAAACTATGAAGTATAGACTAATAATGCATATAATAAAAAATAATTATAATTTTATGTGGAACTTAAAAATGTGAAAATATACTGGGTGTTATATTTAAAAATATAAAATTCGTTCGAATTCCAGACAAACTAAAAAGCTGGCAACAACGCCAATATCGTCATTCGGTGCGTTAGATCCTCTTACACAACTGTACCAAATTTGGTTTAAATCGACCAGTAAATTGTGATGTTATTAAGCCGTTTCCAGACTTTATACACACACTGTATGTATATATGATATTTTAAAATTGACACTGAAAAATTTGCGCAAATTTAAAAGCGTTATGCATTATTGCCGCCCTCTCTTTTCTAAAGAAATATAAAGGCGGCTTTGAAAAACAATGGAATGGTTATGAAAGCAATATGGCTTTAATTTATAGTTGTAATGTCATTAGTTTATAAAACATACAATACATACAATCTTGCGGCTTCAGAAGAATTTTTCTGGCCACTCCAAAAATTAGGAGCGTATAGCGTATCAATTTGTTCATTTCTAGTAAAATTAACCATTTTATCTGCGTTACAATGTAAGTTTAATAAACGAATGACATTACAATTTTAATTTAAAACCATATTGGTTTTTAAAACCATTCCATTGTTTTTTAAAGCCGCCTTTATATTTCTTTAGAAAAGACGGCGGCAATAATTCATAACGATTTTAAATTTGCGATTGGGACTTAAGGCAAATTTTTTCGTGTCAATTTTAAAATAGCATAGGAGTGTATGGTATCAAATTGTTGGAAAAAAATGGTCGTTTTAAATATTCTAGTGAACTACCATCGTTCCATTTGGAAAAAGGGAGTAAACGCCAAGAAAAATAAATTTCATTTTTTAAACGCTTATGAAACTTAAAAAGTCAATTATTATGACATTATTTTAATTTTCATATTATACCTACTACTTAACTATAAATTAACAGATTTAATTAATTTGTAACAGTCTAGATTGAAAATAAAAAATAAACATAAAAATGTTATAACACGTCAAAAAATGACAAGTAAGGTGTCATTTTACTCAGAATGTTATGCTCAATCCCAATAAGTAAAAATATACAAGATGTCCCATTTAAAATATCAAAGTCAAGGTCACTTCCGGTCAAACCGGAAGTGCTAACAAATTGAAAATCATGCCAATAAATGCAGACTCATCTCTAATGCATAATCTCAAAATTTCATTTTAATATCTATAAATACAGAAAAGTTAGAGGGGTGAACGTCTTTTAAGAAACACCCGGTATAATTATATTATATTCCCAAAAAATATGTTGGTAGGATTTTAGTAATGTGAAACAAACATTTATTCGTCAAAAATAATGTATTCAAATTAGCTATCAACAAATCTGTATTACTACAGTCACAGAATATATAGCTACGCGTAGCTATATATTCTGTGCTACAGTGAACGAAGGTCTGTATTTTTATCATTTTTGTTTATCAGGTGTCTATATTTTGTAAAGAATTCGTTAGATATTTGTCAGTTGACAGGCACAGAGCCTACTTGGTTGAGAATGTCATCTATTTGATAGAATTCTGAAAACAATGTGTAGTGCTTATTCTATTAATTTAATTTAATTGCAATAAGAACTGAAAAAAAAATCTTACTAGCTTCTGCCCAAAACTCCACCAACAGCGACACCCTTAGCAACACCAAGACCTATAGCTCCAGCACCTATGGCTCCAGCACCTATAATTCCAGCTCCTAGAGCACCAGCCCCAATAGCTCCAGCTCCTAAAATTCCCAGGCCTAAGGCTGCACCTAAAATTGGGCTTCTTTTCTCTCTTACTTCTTCAGGGTTGTAAACAGTAACTGATGCTGCATTGACGATGTAAACCACACAGGCAAAGGCGATTATTAATGAAATTTTCATTTTAATTTTTTTTAATATCGAAAGTGAAGTGTTTTTTGGTCTTTAAGACACACTAATACTGATTAAATGGGCGAGGTGGGTAACCTTATATATGTTTCCAAGAAGTCTGAAAGAAATATTATCACGAAGGTCGGGGCCACGCGAAATTAACATAGTTGCTGAATTGATTAGAGTCTAGTAAAAAAAATTTAATTGTTTCATCGTCGATTGGTATTTATTGAATTTTAATTTTGGATGGACATTTTACAAAATTTCGCCGTCGCCTTCGCCTACGTTTAAAAATTCTTAGGTTATGTTATATCTTTTGTCCAAAAATAGGATAATTAGTCTTTGAGCAGCTGTTTCTAAGATAATCGAATTTAAATATTTTATTGCGTATCTACTAACTCATCGTAGTCCCACTATCCAGGTACTGTAAGAAATTTTGGTAACTTATAAGCAGGGAGAAGGTATAACATTAATAAATATAGTTTAAAAAAACTAAAAAACACCCTTTAATAATAATTAATCAAACTAAAAAGCGGAAAATAAATATAGTTTAAAATAATCCTTGAAATTCTTAATATAGGTTGAAAATAATAATGAACGATAAACATTAGTATTATTGTGAAAAGCGCATGGAGTGCTCGATATACGAAAAATATAGCACAAAGCGCCCCACGCTTTTTTCACAATAATACTAATGTTTATCGTTCATTATTATTTTCTGCCTATATTTAGAATTTCAAGAATTATTTTAAGCTATATTTATTTTCCGCTTTTTAGTTTGATTAATTATTAAAGCGTGTTTTTTAGTTTTTTTAAACTATATATATTTTTCATTTTTTAGTTTGAGTTATTGTTAAGAAAAAAAAAATTTTTTTGAGTAGATTGAGCTAGATTAGTAGATTATTGTATTGTCAGCGGTTCTTGATAAGTCTACAAAATTTAAATTAAATCTGACCGTTTAAAGTGGGTCAAAATCGGGTTCAAAGAAGTCGGTTACAAAAATACATACAAACATACAGGTGAAAAAGCATGTTAAAAAACCAACAAATTCCATAAAAACCACTTTTGGGTCTACGTACCTTACGTAAGTCAAAAACTGTTAAAGTAGGGTTTCCATTGACAGAAAAATTAGATCCCTGGGTATATTGAAGCTTTTAACTTTATGTTAGCTCGCATACAAGTCTAGAAATGTAACCGTATCATAGCCAACAAATTCAATAGAAACCATATTTGGGTCTACGTACCTTACGTAAGTCATATATGGGGATTTCCTTGACAGTAAATGTAATATCTGACTGAATTCAATAGGTTTATGTTGAACTGTAGGTATGGTATTTTACCTATATAGGTGTAATCTAAACAAATTTAAAAAAAAATTCTGTTGTAAATATGAGTGACAGAATCCTAAGTTGCGTTTCAGTTAATTTAGTATTTTTAAGGTTTGGATAATTATAATTATAATATTATAAAGTTTTTAAATCTATTTTGACACTTTATCTTTAAACCATATAAAAATTCATGTTTATTATTACCTACCTTAAATTATAATATTTATAAAACAAAACTTTCAAAAGAAATTATTATTATTATTTGGCAATATTAAACCGGTAGAACCGATGAGACTATTGCATCAATTGTTTTAGAAGATGTATAATTTTCAAGTCCGGCCCTAAACTTCATGCCAACTTATAAAAATTTAATAGACTAAAATTGACAGAGTGTCACGTGACTTTGCGTGACTTGCGAGAGTATTCAAAATTTTTACTATATTTAATAATTTAGTTTGCGGAAAATCTTGAAAAATAAAATTTGATAATACCTAATTTTGATAATATTTTAATTTTATTTTTAATTTCTGAATCATAAATTTTTAAAATGATTTACTCGAATTAAAAGCCGCTTCAAGTCTATTTAAATTCCTGACAAAATTATAAATCCATACCGTTTATATGTTAATCAAGTTTAATTATTTGCATATTATGTTAACAAAATTTAAATTATTTAAACTTATTTTTAGTACCTTTCAGGATCTCTTAATTATTAAAAATACCTTTGTTTGGTATTTCCAGGTATGTCGGGGACACAGGAAAAATTATGAAAGAAAATATCATTCTTATCGTTGGAAAAATATCGCTAAATGAAGGAAATAATTTATTTTTGTTCATTTTCACATTAAAAAGTTATTTCAAGTTTTCGTGAATAGGTATATTATACAGTTATATGTTATGGAAATGGCTTATTCTATTTAAATGATACTTCTACAGGGTGTTTAAAACTTAGGACAAAAACCACACAATGATTAACCCGGTAGAAGGTCGTCCTATCGAACATGACCCATTATTAAAAAAAACGTAGCACATTCCCAAATAATTTGTCTATAAAATTGCAAAAGAATGGTAAAAATCGGAATAAAAACAAAAAAGTTATATAGGATTAAACTTAGCAAAAAATCCAGGATACCGTTTTTCTTTTGCCCGGGAGTTTATTAATAAAAGTAAGTTTACTAATAAAAGCAGAAAACGAAATTGATTTTTTAAAAACGCCTATAATTAATAAATGTAGCAAAAATGGCTATTTCTCTAGGATTTCAACGCTTTAATAAAATTAAAAATTGCAAAATTTTGGCAGAAGCCGAAATGGAATTATACTTTCCCACTATTTTTGGGATAATTTTTAAACGACAAAAGAAAACGATCTGCTGTTTTTGCAGTCGCGCAGAGTGACTTGAATTATATTAGAAGATTCAATTTCTGAAATATTCTTATGGACGGCCACCGCCACCGGCGAATACAAGGGGGGGGGGGTAATGGGGTAATTACCCCCCCCCCCCCCCCACAAGATTACTCGGCAACATAGGCAACACATTAAACATTTCCTACACTATTACATTTTCTTCACCTCAATTATTACCGGGTTTGTTTTTGTGCTTTTCTTGAGGATTTTGTGTTGTGTTTTTTATTTTTCCCACTTGAACTTGAAAACCAAGCACCATGATTCAAAAAAGGGCGTGGCACCCAAAAAATTTTCGCCTGTGGCGCATCCCGATGGCCCCCCCCGAGAAGAAATCCTGGCTACGTGCCTGATCCTAGCCGATCGATTACCCCCCCCCCCCCCAGACGCATGAGCTGGATACGCCGTTGGCCACCGCGAGACACTCTGCATAATAAACACAATTTTAATTTGTAGCCTTTTGACATTAACAGTTTTCCTTAAAACAAAAACATAAAACAATGCAGTGTCCCCATAATTTTGTTAAAGTTTTAATGTTCTGGAAATAATAAACGTACTTTGAAAATACTGAAAGTATAGAAAATCAATTTAAGTGCAAACAAGTATTGAAGTGGGGCACTGGGCAGGGCCGATCCTAGCAGGTGTGCAGCGCGTGCACCGCACGCGGGCGGCCAAAACAAGGGGCGGCCAGATAGGTGCCAGCGCCAGTGGTGAAATTTCTAGTTTTTTTGATGTGGTACAAGAGGTATATAATTACTTTTTTGCGTCCCCATATTGATGGGATTTACTCAAAAAACACGTGAAAACTCTTACTTTCAAACCGTTAAGTGAAACAAGATGGGGAAGTCGTATCAATGCTTCTAGACCTCTTAAATTAAAGCTAAAAAACATTATTACCGCATTAAAGGCCTTAATTGAAGATACCACCAGAGACACGAAAACAAAAATAGGTGCTAAATTAATAATTAAAAGTCTTGAAACATTTAAGTTTTTGTGTTCAATTTTAATTTGGCATGATTTATAATCAAGAATTGATGTATTGAGTAATGCGTTAAAGGCTTAGATAATTTTAAAAAATATTTAGTTTCCCAAAGATCTGACGGTAAATTTTAAAATATTTGTCGATTCAGCAACAACACTTGCTAGAGATTTAGGTATTGATCCCGAATTTTCCATCTCGAAGCTCAGAAAAAAGTTCGTTTATTTGATTACGAGGGCAGTGATGAACCATTTTTAAATCCCTTCCTGCAATTCAAGATTGCTTTCTATTTTGCAGTTCTTGATTACGCGATCTCTTCGATAAATAAAAGATTTACCCTATTATCTGAGTGCTATTCAATATTCTGCTTTCTGTATGAGTTTTACACCATTTCTAATGATGACCTCATGAAAGCCTGCATGGACTTAGATATTAAGTTACAGGTACAGGAGGAAGGAACTATTGTGAAAGATATAGACGGTATACAACTCTTTAATTAAATAACTTCATTTAAAGATATTTTTCCAGGGAAAAAACAGCCAATTAAGATATTAGAAATTTTAGTCAAAAATGATCTCATTCCCTGTTTTTCAAATTTTGCTCTAGCAATAAGGATTTTTTTAACCTTACCTGTTTCTGTGGCTTCAGGTGAAAGAAGTTTCAGTAAATTAAAAATTATTAAAAATTACTTAAGAAATAATATGACACAAGAAAGACTTTCAGATTTGGCCATCATCTCTATTGAATCCGAAATCTCTAAAAAAATTGATCTCACCGCAATTATTGACAAATTTGCTTCTCAGAAAGCCAGAAAAATTATTTTATAGTTAATTATTAGGTAGTCTTCGAGGAAGGACTGATTTATATACTTTTCGTTTCGCGAGATTTATGCTTTAGTACTTTTTGTTATTTTATATTTTCTGGTAAATACTGTTGTTTTACATTTCTAATTATAAAATGTCTATTTTTGTTTCGAAAGTAATATTTTTGTTGGTTTATTATTTTGTTAAAGTAAAAAGAAAAAAAGGTGTCGCTAATATAACATATTAGCTGGCCCAAAAATAAAGTCTCCCGTAAAATTTTATTTGTAGTTTGCATTTTTATTAATGTTTAACTTTTTACTCTTATGTACATGTAGATGAGTTTATAACGTCAACGTTAAGTATTACTCAAAATAGGAAAAATTCTTTAGAGGGGCGGCATAATAGGTCTTTGCACGCGGGCGGCCGACACCCTAGGATCGGCCCTGGCACTGGGACACAATAAGAAAAATTTTATTTTAATTTTTTAATTGGTTGAAGTTCATTCATCACATTCTAACCTTTACCTTGTAACATTTAGTCTATCTAGAGCGTTTTAATCGAATTGCGAACTAAATCAGTTATATATTCAATGTTACTATATTGATTTTAAAATTCTGGTATTGATGAACGATGAAAATTAACACGATTTAAGTATATTCTAATATAAAACCTTTCGGACAGCCTTTAAAAATTCTGTAGGATCGCTAAGCAAGGCAACATAAATATTTCAGCTTATATGTGCTATGTATGTGCTAGTACAGTGGCAGTGGCAGCTTTTTTCAAAGGGGCGGGGCGGGGGGGAGGGGGGGCATGGTTTGGTAGGTAATGACTTGACCTATGTCGGACGTCGGGTTGGGAGATTTAAAAATAATGAATATATTTGCAAAAATAGGAAAATAAATCAAAAATCTAAAAATTTATATATTACAACAATCTTCATTTTTTAAAATAACTTTTTTCGGTTTCATAGTGGAAAAAAGTGTCATTGGAAAAAGTTGCTTGTATTTCGGCCCTTTTTGCGTCGTTCCAGTTTTAAAACGATCGGACAAAAATTCGATTTTTTCTACCTTTTCGGTACCTATACCCTATATAAGAATGTCATAAGAAAAACATGTTCAGATTGTGTTTTCAGTCGGAGTTTCAGTCCCTTCGGATTTATGGTGGCCGAGATATTTGAACGGATGCGTTTTAGCATCATTAGTTGGCAATATATTGTCCGTTTTTAACACTAAAGACAACAGAACTATTAAAAAAAATGCAATTAAAAATCTGCCTGTAACCTTCAAAACGGTTGTTAAGTTATAACTTATGGATTAATTATTATTAGGTCATCCTAATTGTATGATTTCTTAAAATAGGTAGGATGTTACACGTTCTTGTTAAAAACAGGTATAACAAGCTCATCATATTTGTATTATTAAAAAACCATATATAAATGTTATAATGTTACTAAGCTGCCTTACTAGTTTTTGGTTTTTGTAATTTACATTTTCTCTTATAATACAAATCAATAATAATTTTAAATTTAGTTCTACTAGGTGGCCTTATAACAATTATTCTACCATTGAAAATATAATATACCTACAGGGTCCTGCAATATTATTGCGTCAGCTCCTATACGGATTGAGTTAGGAATTTTATTCATATGCTGACTTATACTGTAACGCGGGATGTATTTTAGGAAAATATTTTCGCATATACCCAAAAAAAATGTGATAACATAAAGTTGTATTTTTTTAAATGGGAGACCCTACATTTGTTTTGGGTTTTTAGATTTGTATTGGTGTTCTTTTTGACTGTTTATAATTTTATTGAATTTGCTTTAGTAGTTTAGGAGTAATAAATTAAAGATTAAGATCACTACAAATTCAATAAATTTTATCTATTTTATACAGGGTGCTCAAAATAAGGTCTCAAAAATGACACAATGAACAATTTTTGACAAAAAACAAACAATTTTTTTATTTGCAATATATTTACAATTCCAACCCGTTTTCATAATATTTATCAAAAAACATAAACGTCGCGTCGCTATCCATATAAAAATTGCTAGGCGGCCATGGGAAAACAACCAAATTTAACAATTAAATGCATTTTGACACTATTTGTCAGAAAAAAGTAGGTACTTAAGAAAAATAATATACAGGGTGTTCCATTTGAAAAACTTGAAAAAAATTAGTTTAAAGTATGTCCTATTTGAAACCTTATTTTGATCAACCTGTATAAAATAGATAAAATCTATTTAATTTATAATATCTCTCGACCCCTTGACATTAATCGCACACAATTTCATAATAGATGGTGTGTTCAAAATAAATTGCCGTTAAATATCAGTAAGTGTAACATAATGACATTTTCATTGAAACGACATACCATTGTGTATGATTACAAAATTAATAACATGACAGAGCTGAGACTTTTCGCGATTTGGGTGTATTATTTGACAGTAAACTATCTTTTGTTCCCCACATAAATGACCTTGTTGCCTCCTGTCATAGATCCCTAGGTTTTATAATAAGACATACTCGTGATTTTTTAAATTGTCAAACACTAAAAATACTTTTTTATGCATTTGTAAGATCTAAATTGGAGTACGCTTCGGTTGTATGGTCTCCATATTATCAAGTGCACCTTAATCGTATTGAAAGGGTCCAACGACGTTTTCTAAAATATCTAAGTTTTCAAATTGATGGTCAGTATCCGGAAATCGGTATTCTAGAAGAAGCTCTATTACAAAGGCACTCGTTTTGCTCCTTAGAAGATCGACGTACAGTTTCTCAACTTAAATTTCTTCATAATATCTTGCATAATAGAGTTCAATGCAGTGATATATTAGAAAACCTGCAATTTCTCGTTCCTAGAACACGTCATTTCCACACTTTTTATGTACCAACCGCGCGTACTTACTGTAAATACTCCCCTATTTATCGATTGTGCAACACATACAATCTGCACCAAAATAGATTTGACATTTTTAGCTGTGGTTTATCCAGTATAAATCTAAATTAGCATGTTAGTGTCTTTTTAGGCATAATTATTCCGTTTCAATTTAGTAATTTAAGTCTAAATTTCTTGTTATCACAAAATTTTTGAATTATTGTTATAGTAGGTATTACCTATTTTATTTTAAATAGCCTATATACCCATTTGTTAATTGGTTCATTGTAACTGTGAAATGGTGTAAAATAAATAAATAAATAAATAAATAAATAAATAATTGAAAGCATGCTTTTAGATTATTTATTTGATTATTTTTTCCAGGGCTGCTAAACTTTTTTTTTAGTTTTTATTTTATTACTTCTAAACCACCAAATCAAATTTAATATAATTACAAACAATTATAAAGGGTACTTATACGAACCTAAAAATACAAAAAAATACAGGGTGACCCCTATAAAAAATACAACTTTATGTTATCATACATTTTTGGACCACCCTGTATATAGAAAAAATATTTTTCTTAAATACACTCTGTGAAGCAGTTTAAGTCAGCATAAGAATAAAGTTCCTAACTTAACTCGTATAGGAGCTATGGAAGCTTGACGCACTATTGCAGAGGATGCATTAACAGCGTTCCACCACTCTCTCCCTCCCCCTCTTTTAGTTAACCCAAGACACTATTTATTATTAGCAGATTTGCAGGATCAAAATAAACAAATATTTTATTTTATAAGTAGTTTTTGTAACTTTGTATTTCTTGTTTTCTCACTGGGCCGTTCGCCAGCCCAACATCTACCAAACAGCCTCCTTGAAAAATGCTGTGACAATCGCTGGTAATATTATTATACCATTCAGGTGTGCCATTTGTCACTAGGATGCGTAAATTTATATAAAAACATTAGGTAGTACCCTGGTTTATATTCATTGCTTTTAAGTAGTTATTTGTATACTAACATTTTTTTTTCTTGATTGTACGTTTATACGTCCTTTTAACATTTAGAAAAAATTAATTAATTAAATTTAAAATTTGGTTTGGTTGATTTAAAATTTATTTGACATTATTGTGATAAAACAAGATGTTGATTTAAATAATATTTTAAGTGGTGTCTAAATTATCATAATAAAAGTGAGAATCAGAAGGAATACAGGTGGAATCAAAATTTATAAAATATTAGGTAGACAAATATATGATGTTCCTTTTCCACAATATGTATATTTTTCTTTCTTATCACACCAAGTTAATAAATAGAGAAAGAAAAATGCCTCAATAAATAGAAATTAGACCAGGCAAAATGTTACCTATGAAAAATTAAACTTATAGCTACGTATATGATAGGCCTTTTTTAACTTTGTGCATAATCCATGGGTTTATGATAGGCCATTTTTTATGTTTATTGATTTAACTTTAAAATATTTTTTACAAGCACTAGTACTGTAGACGCAGCTTAAGATTTACGTTTTGTTATTAAATAATAGATGGCAAAAGAAGTTAGAAATTCCAAAGTAATTATTTCCAACAACCGTGTAAAACGATTATGTTATAAATTAACATATTGAAAGGTTGGTTGGTTGGTAAGGTAAAAAACATTTTTTACCTTGTTTTAAGAGGAATCATCACTATTTGTTTAGTTTTTTTAAACAAGTTTGGTCAAAAAGATCTCGGTAGTTCCCTGTTTTTAATCGTTAAAATAAACAATTTTAATTGAAACTGGTGGGGGAGCTTGTTTATTTAATATTTTTATATAAATAAGAAGTGACAACATTTTTTATTACCAAAACATCTAAATAATGGATTTTAAAAGTGCTTGTGTAGTGCTGTGCGCAGTTCTGGCTGTTTGTAGTGCTGCGGTTTACGAATGTAAGTACCGAAAATTCTGAACCCTTAGTACTATCACCAAACGGGATCTGAGAAAACCATTAAAATATTTTATTATAACGTTTTACATAAAAAACATGTTCCTTGATTTTAATTTAATGTTACGTCAGTCAATTTATTTACAGGTGGACACTTCTTATATTATTATGTAAAATATTATATAATTCTTATTTTGAATTTTAATTTTTGGAAATTACAGTGGTAGTGGTGATCATCAGACAGAGGTAGTTACAATGTTAACTTAAGTTACTTGCTTCGTTTTGGGGTAAATATTATAATTTGTACATACAAAAAAAATTTATTTGGGTAAAACAAATTTTTTGCGTATAATTCAGGGGATCCATATTTTCAAAAATGGGTTATATCGTAATTATTTTCACACAAAATATGTTTTATTAAAGAACTTGAACATAAAGTTTAAAAAGTAATTTTAATTTTCAGAAAAAAACTATACAATTCGACAAAAATTTTACAGCCGATATTATTACATTAGGATCATAGACTATGGGGGCATTCGGCATTTTATTTTCTTACCTCCTTTTGGGTAGCAATAGGGAACTTGCATTAAAATTAAATTTAAAAAATATTGCTCTTAAGCGCAAACTAATATCATCAAAAGACCAACAGTTCACAAAGAAATGTTTTTTTAATCGTCTGAAGCGACTAAAGTTTGCTTGTGACGTCAAAGCGTACGACAATACATAGCGCGAGAGCGGTCTATTCATACTACGTGACGTCACACGGCGACCTTTTATTATTTATAGAAAAATTAAGGAGTGATATTTAAGACGTATTATTTTGTATAAGTATGTTATTTTTTGGTGTGGTCGTAGAACATATTTATTCAATAAAAAAATGTGTGCAAGTTCCCCATTACCTACGGTTTTAAGTTTAAAAAAATGTACGAAATGGCGAATGCTACCCCAAGTGTTTAATAAATTAAAACATGTTTGTCCATTTCTTACCGACTTATAATAAAAATGTTCCTTCTAGATATCCCTGGTATTGAATTCGATGGGGAAATCTACGTACCCCTAAATTTAGTATCCGGAGTTAGAGTAGCTCGCTCGGCATATCCAGACCCTCGACGGCACCATGGTTTCAGAGGTTATGGTGGTGAGGCGCAGGCAAATTCCAATGCTGAAGCTGGAAGTTTAAGCGGACCCTATGGAAGTGGTAGCGCAGCCAAAGCTGATTCGTCTGCAGCAGCACAAGGTAAAGAAAATTAAGAAATGCTTTGATGATGCTTTGCAGAGTTGTCCCCTGATATATTAATTGATCGTCGTGTATTTTAGGTGGTGGATTTAATTTCCCCGGTGAATATAGCGGTGGTGGTGGTGGTGGGTTCCCCGGTGGAGCTGGCGGAAATTTTGGACATGGTAAGTCGAGGTTACTGAAGTTTGTACATATTGCGCCGGCACCGAGGCGTTTTGCATCATTTAAAAACACATTACTATGTGCCGACTAAGGTAGCCGCGAAGGCTGCATTATACTAAACCAAACGCGAGCAAACTTAAACAAACGGATCAAAATGAATTAAAATGCAACAAAATGTGTCTAATCATTTTTTTTTCGAGCACTCACAGAATATAGTGATTTAAATGTAGTAGCACGTTCCACACCTACACGAAAATCAGTTTTTTTGTCTCTAGCGAAAAAGTGCTCCATTATCCTATTTTATACACTATTGCAAATTGTTAAATATATTATTTGTAAGAGCAGTAACCCCTTTTACCGCAATGAAAATTGCCGAACGTTTTGCTGGTCAAACGAAAAGAAAAAATAAAAATTGGTATTTAGAAAATAAATTCTACTTTAAATACCCCATCCAGAAAAGTAAATGACGATCGAAAATATTCCCAAAATTTTTTTTAGAATTTTTTTTTATTTTTAGTAATTTTGTAATATCTTAAACAATTCTTTATTGGTCAAAGGCAAAATTACTTTCCCGGGTGTAGAATGTTGTACCAAACAATTTTTCTTAAAGCCATTTTTCAATATCGGCCTTACTTTTTTCTCAAAAACGTTGGGCGCGTAAAGTGAATTTAAGCGTGTAAAGTGGATTTACGCGCCCAACGTTTTTGAGAAAAAAGTAAGGCCGATATTGAAAAATGGCTTTAAGAAAAATTGTTTGGTACAACATTCTACACCCGGAAAAGTCATTTTGCTTTTGACCAATAAAGAATTGTTTAAGATATTACAAAATTACTAAAAATAAAAAAAATTTGTAAAAAAAATTTTGGGAATATTTTCGATCGTCATTTACTTTTCTGGATGGGGTATTTAAAGTAGAATTTATTTTCTAAATACCAATTTTTATTTTTTCTTTTCGTTTGACCAGCAAAACGTTCGGCAATTTTCATTGTGGTAAAAGGGGTTACTTCCTCTTAAAAGAAAATTAACAAGAAATGATAAAGTGATCTAATGTATATGGCCATTTCTTTTAAACATACCTAACGCATTCTTGATTTTGAAAATTATTTTCTTCATCTTAGAGTGGAAACCTGCAAATAAGTCCATTTTACGACCTGATATTAAGAGCAAACAGGCGCATTCGCCATTTTTTGGGATCAAAATTGCGTTACTTCTTCGTTCTATCCAAAAATCGGCCAAATACCCCTTTTTGAAGTACAATTACCTACAGTTTTACGTTAAAAAAAGGTTGATTTATAAACTTAATGAAAGCAGAAAACGAAATAGGCGCAAATTTGACAAAATTTCGTTGTATGCTTTTATTAATTTACGAATACATTTTTTTTTTTTTTTACAAAGAGATGGATTTTTGGAGAAAACGAACGAATGCGCCACTATAGTGTTTGCTATTAATAGCCGAATATTGTAAAATAAATCTAGCACCTTTTTGTCGTCATAAAATAAGAATTCTGGGATTTATTCGCGGTTCTATCCGACACTTTTCCTATAAGTAGAGCGAGATTGCTTTAATATCATTTTTTTTTAATCATTTAAGGAGGCGGAGGCAATAATGCTCCATTCTACCCTGGTCAGAGCGGTGTCGGGTTTCCTGGTGGTCCAGGACTTGGAGGCAATTTAGGAGGCGGAAATGCCAAAGCAGGTAAAGTGTTTTTTTAAATAATATCTTAAGTAACAATCTCCAGACTTAAATGAGCATTTTTTAAAGTATGAATCAAAATTGGGTATACCTATATAAAGCCTATCTATTTATTTCCAAGATAGACTGAATATAAACAGATCCTGGCTTTACTTAATTAACAGCTAGCGGTATGCAAGGTTGTAGAATTAACTAAGTATAATTAGGATTAAATAATAAAGCAGGATTAAAAAATAATCTGGATTTAGGACGGGTGGTGCATACCGATGTAAAACTTAAGATTAACATATTTTATTTGCAATTTTATCGTCCTTTAACTGTTTTAGGTGCAAGTGGAGGAACTGACGCTACTGCAAACGCTAACACGCAAACATTCGTAGGACAAGGATATACGGCCACATCTTCCTCCTCTTCTTCCTCTAGTCATACCCAACCAGGCGTCTACGGTGGAGGTGGTTCTCAAGCCGTAGCTAATGCCGAAGCAGTTGCCGCTAGCTAGATAATTTTTTAATTTATGTTTTGTCAATAAATTTGTATTTTTTTTTACCGTGGACTTTTTAACCCTCGTACACACACACCACCACATATTTATGTACGGAAAAACTCAAAATTCTATTTACCTATATACAGTACATCCATAAATCGGGAAGCAACGATTTTTAGTGATAGGCGATTTATAAGAAATTTAAAAAAAAAATCATTTTGGAACAAAAAGCAGTGGCAACCGCAATCTTTTAAAGAGGTTGATATAATTAGGTGTGATGCGTATATGCATGGTATCAATGTGCATTCTTTAGATAACATCAATGTCGTAAAATCGTAGTAATAAAACATTTCAAAGTTGTAACGACATTCATTATACCTATTTATAAAGCTAACAATTGAATTATTTTTTAAAATAGTCAATTGTTAGGAAAGCATCAATGCCAGAAGATATATTCAACTATATACACTGGAAATAAACAAATGCAGATATTTTTTTAAACGGTAATCAAAAATGCGAACTAAACAAAACGGATTGTTTGTTTATCATATGAACCACTCATCAGGGGCGGATGGGACACCTCGGACCAGCGCGGGAAGTCAATTGAAACGGCGCCGCGTCGTGTCGATCCAATAAAAATATTAAAAGACAATATGTATTTTTTCATCCACTTACGACATATTTTTTATAATAACTCATAAATAAAAAAAAAACTTCATTTTTTACATTTAAAACACATTTAGGTGAAAAAAATGAGCCCAATAAATAAAAATGTAGCAATTGCTTTTTCTTATAAAATCGAAGTAATTTCTTGAAAGCCAATAAAAGCTAAAGTAATTACTTTTGCGTCCAGCAATTATTGCTTAAAAGTGCAGAAATTGCTTCTAGTCAATGCTTTTTCTTAGAAAATAGAAGCGATCGCTATCGTTTGGTTAAAACGTGATGAATAAATTAAGGAATTGTTTTTTCTAGTGTAGCAATCGCTTCCAACTTTTTAAGGTAGGTCGACCCTTGCATCATTTGCTTGGTAGCAGTCAACTTTAGTTCACCACGTGCGTTGCTCTTAATTTGTGTCTTCAATTATGGCTGAATATATAAACGTCCGTAAAAGAAAAATCTACAGTGAACGTAAAAATTGCAGATATGATGATTTCAGAAAGTTATATTGATTTTACTGCGAAAATGTTGAATGGTTGGCAAATTATTTTTTGACTGATACTGGTAAAAGGCGAGGGGTGCACTGTCGCCTTTAAATAAGATTAAAGTCTTCCTGCGGAAATTGTCGGATCCGGGCTTTCAAAATTCTGTAGGTGAAGAACTCGGTGTTCACCAAACTACTGTCTGTAAGACATACACTTCTGTAATGGATGCAGTTTTGGAGAAGGCCAATATTTTTATTAAATTTCCTATAAGTGCTGAGGCTGTTGTGGAAGCTAAACGGTGGTGGTCAGAGAGAATTATTTATGTTCCTTCAATTTGTGAACGAATATCAATTGCTTGTCTTTAATTTCTTCATCACTACTATCACTTTCCAACTTTCCTCATTTTCACTGAAATCTGCCATATCACAAATATAAGTTTCCTATTTTCTACAAAAACATAACAGATTCCTATTGTACTAAATAAATAGACCAACGTTGTTATATTTACCTCAACTCTTTCGAAAATTAGGCACCAAACTGAACATGAAATCTATAATCTGAACAAGTGGATAAGTCACGTCTAACCTTGTGTTGAATAAGCATTTGCTACAGAGGTGTAAGAAATTGCTTCAAAATTTTAATCATATCCAGATCTAGCAATCGCTTTTACTTATAGAATTTGCTAGTCAAGCAATTGCTATTGCTTCAAGTAATTGCTTAATTTTTTAATATTTATTATTAATATAAAAATTAAATAAAAAATATTTAACATAAAGATAACATAACAATTCAAATTGTTAAAAAAGAAAAGAAAAAAGTTGGCAAACAGCGGCGGCGTCTATCGGCGTACCGGGAAATCTCCCGGTCTCCCGGTGTCCCGGTGTCCCGGTGGGCCCATCCGCCCCAGCTGGTTGGTTTAAAGTAGACAAAAATTATTAAATATAAATTGTTTATCTTTTTCAAACGTCTGCGGTTCTAATACAAGAATCTATCGTGGTTACCTTTTTTCTGACCTTATCAAGGATTTATTGACAGTCATAAATTTTAAGTACCTATATAGTAATTTGGTAATAAATAAACAAATCAAAAATTGTAAAAATCCTGTTTCTATTGGTTGACTAAAACATAAGACATTTTATCATATTATAAATTAGTTTTATTGCATAGGTTTTACGATACTGTAATATTAACTTGCGCATGCTCATCACAGTCATCACACCTAAATATCTGAAGTTGAATGTTTACCTCTTTAAAGCTATGCTATAGGAATACCATACCAGGGAACGTCGAATGGCGGTAGCTATTACATTCTTCCTGACAAACTATTTATATCAAGAGTAAAGGTACCTATGGTTCATTAAAAAGTAAGAAACTTCCATTAACATGTAAATTAGTTTAATAACATATAGTTTTATTATTTAAAAATACCTACACAACAGAATTATTACTATTATTGTAATCAGTATACCTAATATAAATCACCAACCACACAAAAATATAATCTATCATTTTTCACCTCTCTAAACTTTTTCTATCCTAATACAAAGATTTTGTAGGAACATAGTTATCGGCCTTTTTCAACAATTTATATGGTATGTACGATGTACGGTCATTAATTTTAAGTATTGGTAGATAAAGAAATCATTAATTATTGTAAAAATCCTTTTGCTTATTGGTTGATCAAAATGAAAGAAATTTTATCATAATCTTAATTAGTTTTATTTTAAAGACTTTTACGATACTGGTCTGTTATCTAAAGAATGTCAAATACCATAGAAACCATTCATTCTGATATTAACCAGCGCATGCTCATCGCATATCTAAATATCATGAGTAAAACTTTTACCTCTTTAAACTTCTGGTATCCTAATACCAGGAACGGCGGTAGTCACATTTTACTGACTAATTAATGTGTGCGTGGCGTGATGTGATGAAGAAGGTTGGAGTTAGTTACTTAATTAGAAGACAAACAATATTGTAAAGTTACCCCAATAAAACTAGTTGAGGATGTTGAGACATGAGATTATGAGGAAATTCCTTACTTTTGGCCAATCAAAATATTCTGTTTTCAAGATAAGAAAGAAAGAGTCCATGCATCAATCTCATTTTTTAATATTTAACCAAATGTGTGCATTGCGAAAAATATTAATAATTTTTATTAGGAGAGCATAAATGCAAGACAAGAAAATAAAGTTACATCAAATTTTTATTTGACCAACCAAATGTACGAAACCGAAAGCCTTACCTTACCGACAGCAAGCTTTTCAATTTTCTCCCCTATTTTTGGTGTTTGTATACCACTTTTCCGCAATGTGACTGTAGGTATTACAATATCGGGGGTTTCTTTTAGATTTCATAGACAGGTAATTTTTATGTTTATTAGTATAAGTAGCTAAGTGGTATGTCGACACTACACAACAAACATCTTTATATTAATATGGTAACTAGTAAACTACAGACAAAAATATATCTATATTTTAGATCAGAAGCTCAATTATATGTCTAAAGACATCTTGAAAAAATTAGGCAGGAATATATCCGACTGTCGGCCTAATCGTCCCCCGGCAATCCCGGCATTATTTATTATAGTAGAAGTTTGTCAAATTAAATATATTATAAAAATATGATTGCTGAGTGGCACGCATGCGCTTATTAGGAGAGTAGTTGTTATGGTATTGATACAAAATGCAAACATTCTCTAGATAAACGGACAGTGTTATTGTGAAGCATCTGCAATAAAAGTAATTCAGATTAGGATAACATTCCTTACACTTGGAGGCAACCAATAGAAAAAAGATTTATTAATTTATAACTTGTTTTACTCACCATACTTAAAATTTATTACCGCGGCTATAACAATTTCTTAATAAGGTCAGGAAAAAAGGAATATGGATCCCTATTATAGTAGGATAGCAAAAGTCTGAAGAGATGAAGATATAAATTATATTTAGATTTGAGAACAGCGTATACACTTTAGTTACAATAATAGTAGGTATGCAAGCAAACATTCTTTAGATAACAAGCTATTGGCTACAAAAGTGATTTGGATTAAAATGGAATTTCGTACTTTTTAGTCAACCAATAGAAAAAAATATTTTTAAAATTTATGATTCGTTTTTATTAATTATCGTAATTTACCATCCTTAAAATTTATGAGCGTCCTTAACAAATAAATAACATAGGGATATGGTTAGGAATTACGTAATACTGCAGACTGGTGTGAAGTTGGCAGAAAAAAGTTAGCAGCCAAAATACCGAACATTGTCGAATTGCCAGTGGCGTCGGGCTATTAAAAAGAGGTATATGCGAATACAGGAAAATAAAAATTTAGATTGGAGAAGTACTAATAATATTAAAGATAAAATTAAGCCGTTTCAAATTTTTCCATTTTCGGCTGATAACTTATTTTAATTAATTTCTCGAAAACTGAACATAGTAACAGACTTATATTTACAGGGTAAGTAGAGGGCTACTATTGCTACAGTTTGCCATTAGTGGCGTTTACTCGCAAGCCGTTTCAAATTTTTCCATTTTTGGCTGATAACCTATTTTAATTAATTTCTCGAAAACTAAACATAGTAACAGATTTATATTTACAGGGTAAGTAGAGGGCTACTAGTGCTACAGTTTGCCATTAGTGGCGTCTACTCGCAAGCCGTTTCAAATTTTTCCATTTTTGGCTGATAACCTATTTTATTTAATTTCTCGAAAACTAAACATATTAACAGATTTATATTTACAGGGTAAGTAGAGGGATACTATTGCTACAGTTTGCCATTAGTGGCGTCTACTCGCAAGCCGTTTCAAATGTTTCCATTTTTGGCTGATAACCTATTTTAATTAATTTCTCGAAAACTAAACATAGTAACAGATTTATATTTACAGGGTAAGTAGAGGGCTACTAGTGCTACAGTTTGCCTATAGTGGCGTTTACTCGCAAGCCGTTTCAAATTTTTCCATTTTTGGCTGATAACTAACTTTAATTAATTTCTCGAAAACTAAACATAGTAACAGATTTATATTTACAGGGTAAGTAGAGGGATACTATTGCTACAGTTTGCCATTAGTGGCGTCTACTCGCAAGCCGTTTCAAATTTTTCAATTTTTGGCTGATAACTAATTTTAATTAATTTCTCGAAAACTAAACATAGTAACAGATTTATATTTACAGGGTAAGTAGAGGGCTACTATTGCTACAGTTTGTCATTAGTGGCGTTTACTCGCAAGCCGTTTAAAATTTTTTAATTTTTGGCTGATAACCTATTTTAATTAATTTCTCGAAAACTAAACATAGTAACAGATTTATATTTACAGGGTAAGTAGAGGGCTACTAGTGCTACAGTTTGCCATTAGTGGCGTTTACTCGCAAGCCGTTTCAAATTTTTCCATTTTTGGCTGATAACTAACTTTAATTAATTTCTCGAAAACTAAACATAGTAACAGATTTATATTTACAGGGTAAGTAGAGGGATACTATTGCTACAGTTTGCCATTAGTGGCGTCTACTCGCAAGCCGTTTCAAATTTTTCAATTTTTGGCTGATAACTAATTTTAATTAATTTCTCGAAAACTAAACATAGTAACAGATTTATATTTACAGGGTAAGTAGAGGGCTACTATTGCTACAGTTTGTCATTAGTGGCGTTTACTCGCAAGCCGTTTAAAATTTTTTAATTTTTGGCTGATAACCTATTTTAATTAATTTCTCGAAAACTAAACATAGTAACAGACTTATATTTACAGGGTAAGTAGAGGGCTACTATTGCTACAGTTTGCCATTAGTGGCGTTTACTCGCAAGCCGTTTCAAATTTTTCCATTTTTGGCTGATAACCTATTTTAATTAATTTCTCGAAAACTAAACATAGTAACAGACTTATATTTACAGGGTAAGTAGAGGGCTACTATTGCTACAGTTTGCCATTAGTGGCGTTTACTCGCAAGCCGTTTCAAATTTTTCCATTTTTGGCTGATAACCTATTTTAATTAATTTCTCGAAAACTAAACATAGTAACAGATTTATATTTACAGGGTAAGTAGAGGGCTACTATTGCTACAGTTTGCCATTAGTGGCGTCTACTCGCAAGCCGTTTCAAATTTTTCAATTTTTGGCTGATAACTAATTTTAATTAATTTCTCGAAAACTAAACATAGTAACAGATTTATATTTACAGGGTAAGTAGAGGGCTACTATTGCTACAGTTTGTCATTAGTGGCGTTTACTCGCAAGCCGTTTAAAATTTTTTAATTTTTGGCTGATAACCTATTTTAATTAATTTCTCGAAAACTAAACATAGTAACAGACTTATATTTACAGGGTAAGTAGAGGGCTACTAGTGCTACAGTTTGCCATTAGTGGCGTTTACTCGCAAGCCGTTTCAAATTTTTCCATTTTTGGCTGATAACCTATTTTAATTAATTTCTCGAAAACTAAACATAGTAACAGATTTATATTTACAGGGTAAGTAGAGGGATACTATTGCTACAGTTTGCCATTAGTGGCGTCTACTCGCAAGCCGTTTCAAATTTTTCAATTTTTGGCTGATAACTAATTTTAATTAATTTCTCGAAAACTAAACATAGTAACAGATTTATATTTACAGGGTAAGTAGAGGGCTACTATTGCTACAGTTTGTCATTAGTGGCGTTTACTCGCAAGCCGTTTAAAATTTTTTAATGTTTGGCTGATAACCTATTTTAATTAATTTCTCGAAAACTAAACATAGTAACAGACTTATATTTACAGGGTAAGTAGAGGGCTACTATTGCTACAGTTTGCCATTAGTGGCGTTTACTCGCAAGCCGTTTCAAATTTTTCCATTTTTGGCTGATAACCTATTTTAATTAATTTCTCGAAAACTAAACATAGTAACAGATTTATATTTACAGGGTAAGTAGAGGGCTACTAGTGCTACAGTTTGCCATTAGTGGCGTCTACTCGCAAGCCGTTTCAAATTTTTCCATTTTTGGCTGATAACCTATTTTAATTAATTTCTCGAAAACTAAACATAGTAACAGATTTATATTTACAGGGTAAGTAGAGGGATACTATTGCTACAGTTTGCCATTAGTGGCGTCTACTCGCAAGCCGTTTCAAATGTTTCCATTTTTGGCTGATAACCTATTTTAATTAATTTCTCGAAAACTAAACATAGTAACAGATTTATATTTACAGGGTAAGTAGAGGGCTACTAGTGCTACAGTTTGCCTATAGTGGCGTTTACTCGCAAGCCGTTTCAAATTTTTCCATTTTTGGCTGATAACTAACTTTAATTAATTTCTCGAAAACTAAACATAGTAACAGATTTATATTTACAGGGTAAGTAGAGGGATACTATTGCTACAGTTTGCCATTAGTGGCGTCTACTCGCAAGCCGTTTCAAATTTTTCAATTTTTGGCTGATAACTAATTTTAATTAATTTCTCGAAAACTAAACATAGTAACAGATTTATATTTACAGGGTAAGTAGAGGGCTACTATTGCTACAGTTTGTCATTAGTGGCGTTTACTCGCAAGCCGTTTAAAATTTTTTAATTTTTGGCTGATAACCTATTTTAATTAATTTCTCGAAAACTAAACATAGTAACAGACTTATATTTACAGGGTAAGTAGAGGGCTACTATTGCTACAGTTTGCCATTAGTGGCGTTTACTCGCAAGCCGTTTCAAATTTTTCCATTTTTGGCTGATAACCTATTTTAATTAATTTCTCGAAAACTAAACATAGTAACAGATTTATATTTACAGGGTAAGTAGAGGGCTACTAGTGCTACAGTTTGCCATTAGTGGCGTCTACTCGCAAGCCGTTTCAAATTTTTCCATTTTTGGCTGATAACCTATTTTAATTAATTTCTCGAAAACTACAACATGCCAATTATTTTAAACCACAACCATTTCTGTCTGGCTTTTATAAATTTTGACCAAAACACATTTTCGTTTATCGATCCACTGGGGAGTTCTTACCTACGTGCAAAATTATATCTACAAAAATTTCAAAATTTTCTTTACAGGTATAACCAATTTCATGATACGAATTTCTCATTAGACAATTCAACAATCGTTATGCATAAGCACATTTTGCAGCAAGATGGATTTAATTGTGGGCCCTTGATAACTTTTATATTCAATAAAATTAATAATCAAGAATCTGCTGAAAATGAATGCGATTTACAGGAATATAGGAAAATTTTGAAAAATACAATTTTGCAGAACTCTCCAGATGTTACAGAGAGTTGTTTATTCTGTGCTAGGAAATGTTTAATAACAGACTCCCTTCAGTGCAGATTATGCAAGAGAAAAGCGCATTTAAGTTGTGTTAAACTAGATGAACACTCCTGCCTTAAGTATAATATGTGTGATCTTTGTCGTATGTATTAAAGGCTAACAAATTCAAAAGACGCAACTAAACTTCTAATAAAAAAACATAACGCTCCACATCTCAAAACCTATTTCAAAGTTTATTTTTTTGCATTCATAATTCAATGTCACATACCCAGTAAATAGAAATTTTGACAACACCACAGCCGGCTACTAGTACTACTAATACTTATCTATAGAAGCACTCTACTATTTACCCTATTAAAATGGATAAAAAAAATTTGAAACGGCTTGCGAGTAAACGCCATTAATGGCAAACTGTAGCACTAGTAGCCCTCTACTTACCCTGTAAATATAAATCTGTTACTATGTTTAGTTTTCGAGAAATTAATTAAAATAGGTTATCAGCCAAAAATGGAAAAATTTGAAACGGCTTGCGAGTAAACGCCACTAATGGCAAACTGTAGCACTAGTAGCCCTCTACTTACCCTGTAAATATAAATCTGTTACTATGTTTAGTTTTCGAGAAATTAATTAAAATAGGTTATCAGCCAAAAATGGAAAAATTTGAAACGGCTTGCGAGTAAACGCCACTAATGGCAAACTGTAGCAATAGTAGCCCTCTACTTACCCTGTAAATATAAGTCTGTTACTATGTTCAGTTTTCGAGAAATTAATTAAAATAGGTTATCAGCCAAAAATGGAAAAATTTGAAACGGCTTGCGAGTAAACGCCACTAATGGCAAACTGTAGCACTAGTAGCCCTCTACTTACCCTGTAAATATAAATCTGTTACTATGTTTAGTTTTCGAGAAATTAATTAAAATAGGTTATCAGCCAAAAATGGAAAAATTTGAAACGGCTTGCGAGTAAACGCCACTAATGGCAAACTGTAGCACTAGTAGCCCTCTACTTACCCTGTAAATATAAATCTGTTACTATGTTTAGTTTTCGAGAAATTAATTAAAATAGGTTATCAGCCAAAAATGGAAAAATTTGAAACGGCTTGCGAGTAAACGCCACTAATGGCAAACTGTAGCACTAGTAGCCCTCTACTTACCCTGTAAATATAAATCTGTTACTATGTTTAGTTTTCGAGAAATTAATTAAAATAGGTTATCAGCCAAAAATGGAAAAATTTGAAACGGCTTGCGAGTAGACGCCACTAATGGCAAACTGTAGCACTAGTAGCCCTCTACTTACCCTGTAAATATAAATCTGTTACTATGTTTAGTTTTCGAGAAATTAATTAAAATAGGTTATCAGCCAAAAATGGAAAAATTTGAAACGGCTTGCGAGTAAACGCCACTAATGGCAAACTGTAGCAATAGTAGCCCTCTACTTACCCTGTAAATATAAGTCTGTTACTATGTTTAGTTTTCGAGAAATTAATTAAAATAGGTTATCAGCCAAAAATTAAAAAATTTTAAACGGCTTGCGAGTAAACGCCACTAATGACAAACTGTAGCAATAGTAGCCCTCTACTTACCCTGTAAATATAAATCTGTTACTATGTTTAGTTTTCGAGAAATTAATTAAAGTTAGTTATCAGCCAAAAATGGAAAAATTTGAAACGGCTTGCGAGTAAACGCCACTATAGGCAAACTGTAGCACTAGTAGCCCTCTACTTACCCTGTAAATATAAATCTGTTACTATGTTTAGTTTTCGAGAAATTAATTAAAATAGGTTATCAGCCAAAAATGGAAACATTTGAAACGGCTTGCGAGTAGACGCCACTAATGGCAAACTGTAGCAATAGTATCCCTCTACTTACCCTGTAAATATAAATCTGTTACTATGTTTAGTTTTCGAGAAATTAATTAAAATAGGTTATCAGCCAAAAATGGAAAAATTTGAAACGGCTTGCGAGTAGACGCCACTAATGGCAAACTGTAGCACTAGTAGCCCTCTACTTACCCTGTAAATATAAATCTGTTACTATGTTTAGTTTTCGAGAAATTAATTAAAATAGGTTATCAGCCAAAAATGGAAAAATTTGAAACGGCTTGCGAGTAAACGCCACTAATGGCAAACTGTAGCAATAGTAGCCCTCTACTTACCCTGTAAATATAAGTCTGTTACTATGTTCAGTTTTCGAGAAATTAATTAAAATAAGTTATCAGCCGAAAATGGAAAAATTTGAAACGGCTTAATTTTATCTTTAATATTATTAGTACTTCTCCAATCTAAATTTTTATTTTCCTGTATTCGCATATACCTCTTTTTAATAGCCCGACGCCACTGGCAATTCGACAATGTTCGGTATTTTGGCTGCTAACTTTTTTCTGCCAACTTCACACCAGTATACTGCAGATCCTTGTATAAGGATAGTAAAAGTTAACAGAGGTAAAAATTTATAAGTTAAGGTGTGTCGAGTTGCAATATATTCTATGCATTGCAGACACACATTCTTTCGATAACAGAAACCTCTACAAAACTAATTTAGATTATAATAAAATTCCTTACCTTGAGTCAACCAATTGAAGAAAAGATTTTTACAGTTTATGATATTTGTTTTATTTATTACCAATAATTACCATACTTAAAGTTGATGACCATATAATATGTCCATAACAAATTCTCAATAAGGCTAGGAATAATGTAACCACAACAGATTCTTTTAATAGGATCGCAAACGTTTAAAGAGGTGAAATTATATTTAGGTATGATGCGAACGTCCATGGTATCCGGAAGCATTCTTTAGATAACATCAATGTCGTAAAATCGCAGCAATAAATTTTTTTACAGTTATAATACTTTTTATCTAAAATATGTTGTTTAAATATGAAATAAATACATTTGTCGACGTTGTGGTCTAGTGGTCAGCGCAGCGGCCTCACAGATCGTAGGCCCGGGTTCCATTCCCGGTGCCGGCAACGTGGATGTTAAATTTGGAATTTGGTTTAAGAGGTGCGCCGTCTTTCGGAAGAGACGTTAAACTGTGGGCCCCGTGTCATGGATGTTGGCACGTTAAAGAACCCTACCCTCGACAAAGAGGGATTCGGCAAAATTACCAGATAGTGTGTGACAAATTCCCTGGCGTCGGTGATTGGCCTCGTTGCGGAAAAAGGCCGACGTAAAAAAAATAAATAAAAAAAAAATAAAGACATTTGTGCTTTTATTGTATCTAGCCAATCAGGTAACTAATTAATAATTGAATTTCATTATTTAAAATATGCGCAAAGGTAGGCATTCCAAACAAACCCGAACAAACCCAAACCAAACTACATTTTGTGTGTAATAATTGCGAAGAGAATTAATAATATTTGTTAGCAGAGCATAAATGTCAGAAGATCATCAACTATGTACACTGAAAATAAAAAAAATTTGAATTTTTATTAGATGTGTGATGTGTCCTCAGACCAATGACCGATTAGAACGAATGAATAATGGATGATCCATTTAAAGTCATCACAACAACAACGGCTTCCTGGTATTACGATAGCAGAAATTTAAAGAGGTAAAAATTGTAGTTTTGATATTTATGTTTGATGGGCATGCGCTGGTTAATATAAGAATAGTGTTTATATGGCATTCGACATTTTTTAGATAACAGGACAGTATTGTAAAAGCGTATGCAATAAAACTAATTGCGATTATTATAAAATTAATTTCTGGTTAACCAATAGAAAAAGGATTTTGGCAGTTTATGATTTATTTAATCACCATACTTAAAATTAATGACCGTCCGTCCCCATAATAAATTCATGATATGGCCATAAATAATGTAACTACAGGAAATCCTTCTATTAGGATAGCAAAAGTTTGAAAAGGTGAAAAATATATTAGGTATATTTAAATGTAATGCATACTATACATTATTTTTGACTGAGGATTTAAAAGCTCTATTAAAGAAATAATTAGAAACGACCACTACTTTTAAAACAAATCTTTAAAATAAAAAGGAAATATAAAGCGAACGATTCAGCCAAATTAGAAACATTCACATACATTTTCCTAATTTACGTTCAAATAAATTTTTTGTACCTTTAGGAGGGGGAGGAGCAAAGGGTGCTATTTGCCTTCCTCCACCTGAAAACGCCACTAGCCCTGTGGTAAAAAAAAAAAGCTTGCATACCATAAAAAACTTATTTTTTATGACAGGTTCTTATACTCTTCAAACCTAAATATCTTTTATACATATATCTTTACCTCCGCAAGCTTCTACATTCCTAAAACCAGCAAACGTCTGTAGTCACATTGTTTCTATCTAATTAATATAATAATTATATGGACGGTCATATATTTGACGTATATATACCGTCTGGCATATATATGGTAAAACAAAATCGTAAATTGTAAAAATATTTTTTCTGTATGTTGGTCTAAAAGTAAGAAATGTTGTTAATGTTAATTACTTTTTATTGCAAAGGGAATAACTGTTCTGTTATCTAAAGAATTCCTGCATACCATAACAATTACGCATGCGCATCACACCTACATATTATATGTTAAATTTACACGTCGACAAACTTCTGCTATCCTAATACCAGAGAACGGCGATATCGTTGCAATTTGTGTCCGTATTCGAGATCGTGTGCATTTAAAAATTGAGGTTACACGTCATCATATGGGGTGCGTTGATTCGATTGTATAAGGATGGAGGACTTGAGGCTAGTCCTCCATAGATATGAGTTTTGCTTTGTACTTACAAGAACCAATAAGATGGGGTTTAGAGTGTTCGTTGCACCAAGACGTGGATTAAGGAGGATTGAGTCAGTGGCAACGAATTCTTTCTTACTTCTTCCTTTTATGTCGAAAAACATTGAGTATTTGAGTAAGACAAAAAGTGTGTCATATGAATCGTTTGACGATACTCTTCAGTAGCTAATTAATTAAAGATATTTGAAAAAGAACTAAACTTTTTAGAGACACTATCTTTGTCATTGCTTTTTTTTCCTTTGGGCGCCCATGGCTATAGGTATATAGATACTATAAACGCGTTAAAAAACCTTTAATATAAAATAATCAATTAAAAAATGCATGTAATAGATATTTACCTTAGGTAAATTGTCTATGATGTAATGACGGCTTTATAAAACACCTTCCAAAATTTCTGAACTTGAATATCTTCTGGCATTTATGCTCTCCCAATAATAAATGATAATATTTTTCACAATGCCCAAGACACATTAAAATTAAAAATAAAATCCGTTAGTTGCAACATTGTCCTGTTATCTAAAGAATGCTTGCATATACCATGGAACGACGGTATAGTCATACTTCTTTATTATTGGCATTTGATATTAAATTTATCATCTATTGTTTAACCAAAAAGGTAGAAAACTTCACAATAATAGTAATACTATTTTTTCATTATTAATTAATTGTTCTCTGTTATCTAAAGAATGTTTGCATACCATAACAAGAAGTATTTTTAAAGCCCAATTCTGATAACTGACATTTTCTTATCACACCTAAATATCAGACGTCAAATTTTTACCTCTTTAAACGTCTGCTATCCTAATACCGGTGAACGATTAGGCGGGAGTCGACCGAGTTGGGATGCCATATTTCCTGACTTATTTATTAATTTGAACGTCTGGATAGTTGGACCTATTTTTCCCACAGAAAAATATTTTTCCTATATGAAATAAGTAGACATTTTGGATTCAGCTTACGCCAAAGCTGCCGTTTTTTTAATACTAGAAAGAAATTGTGTCCTCGGAACTAGACGATGGCGGGCGCTGTTTTTAGCAGTTTCGACATTTCCTTATATAATTTTTTTGGAACATAAACCGTTTTTTCTTCTGTGGTGGCAACCAAATAAACCGTTTTTATTTCTGTGGTGGCAACCAACCAAGAGCCAACCCTTTATTTTTCTGTGGTGGCAACCACTGACTTCAATAGACTGAACTTTTTCTTTTCTTTTTATAAAAAAATCCGTAACAGGCAGAGCCGTTTGTTGTGCAGCTTAGTTTGAAGGATAAATTTATGTAAGTATTGGTTTTAATCTCAGGATTTTCATTACGATTCATTACTGTTAATCATGTTTTCAATTTACACAACATACCTACCTATATACGTTTAAAAACTGCCCATGGATAAAGGTTTATAGGGGGCTTTGCCAACATTTTTTACGCCGAATATACATAACCTAGAACACATTTTATTTTAGCCCTACAAAATGAAAAATATGAACGTAAACGAAATCTGGTTAAACAAAAAGTCTTATGACGACGCTGAACAGGCGTACTATGAGAATTTGGCTAAGGTAAGTGAAATATTGTTCACCCCATCTGGTTAGTATTATAATACAAGGTTTGCACCTTCTGCAGGGCTTAAAGTTTTATTTGTTACATTGCTTTTAGTCTACACTTTATTAATTCGTACAACTGATGTATAACAAAAATGTTCTTCATCCATACAGAATGACACTGTATGTACTGATTATAATTCTTTTTTCATGTAGGTAGCTTTAACTCCTCTGTCTGGGGAAGTAGCCAAGGCCCGGCAGAAACTAATTGAAAGTAGGGACACATTTTCTGTGAGTAATCGTCCCTTTTTATTATAGGACATTTTATTGTTTTGTAATAACATCTGGGTTGAGTGGCCGCATTGCCTAATTTTTGCATTTTGCATGTAACCACTAATTTTAAATTTCTATATGTACCTACCTATAGGGCACAACAAAGGTTTCATGAAGCACAGACGACTTTAAAAACATGTATTAATAAAACCTTTTGTGTGAAATTTTAATAAGCTGTTTTAGGGCTTTAAAAATATTTAATTGGTGCTTTTGTGTCGCATGGGTTAACTTCCTTGCATGATTTTTTTAAAACGATATCTCTACGGTTAAAAACTAAGAAAATTTATTTTATTATTCACTTTAGAATACTTAATACTTTTATTAATAATAAGATCATATACATATTTATTAATCAGCAATTTTTGTCCCAATTTAATAATATCTAATCACTTTCAATTAAACTATAAGTTATTTTTAATCTGCTGGCACTCATAACATGTTATGTCTGTGCTATTTGTAGTTTTGCATGTTTTAGACTTGTGTAATGTGTTTATTTAAAATTGATGTTATCTGTTTATTTAATAGTAACTTTATACCTAACGAAATGTAAAAGAAAAATATAATTAATTTGATGTTACAAGGCAAACCTAAATTAACCTAGCCTTTGAATATCAACCTAAGTATACCCAACTTAGCTTTTGATCTGATGCTGGCCTAACAAAAGCTATGGAACTATTGGCCATATTATATTTTTAGCTAGAGTATTTTTAAATCTTGTAACTTGGTTTGATGTGTTTTTTGTATGTGTATCTACCATTTGATTTGTATGTATGTACAGGTTTATGTTTTTGATGACATTGGCTTGATGCATAAATATTCTGGAAGGGTTTACTGTGTTTGTTGTTTTTTATTTTCTTATGGATCTGTCCAATGCAGAAATCATGACTTAGAAAAAGCTTTAGTTAATTATTCGTTTACTAATCAGTAAGTATATCCATAAAAAAACACAATGCAGCATTCTTTCAGTGTTAAAATAAAATAATATCTAAACTTTTATTTTTAGAGTGAAATTAGTGCAGTTCCTTTTGACACTGGAGCTTTCAAATTCATAGAAAAAAGGGTCGTGGATTTTGAAAAATGTAAGTTTTCTTCTTGGGATTTACATTGCAGGGTTTACTTAGGTAGTTTATGGTTTCATCCACTACTATTTTTTATGTTTTTTTAGCAATTAATCAAATTTTGGATCAGCTCAAATCATTGGACCTTAGAGTATCAGCTATAGAAAAATCAGTCAGTCAATCTACTGGCGTACATGAAATAAACATAGCACAACGGCCACAAATCAAAACAGAACTTGACAAAAACGATGATGATGATGATGTTGATCTTTTTGCCTCGGATTCGGATGAAGAGGACGCTGAAGCGGCTAAAATAAGGGAAGAAAGATTGGCTGCTTATGCTGCTAAGAAATCTAAAAGTAAGGGAGAACGAAATTTATATATTACCACTCATAAAGTACGTACAACAGTATTTTTTTAGTGGTAGGTAGAGTTGGGCATGGTCAATCGGTCAATTGACCATGACGTATTTGACCGGTCAAATTCAGTCAAAATATATCAATTTTATTTTATTATTTATGCATTTGTGATCTGTCCAGATTACCTCCTACCACCCAGGATAATGTTTAGTGTATCGTTATAGCGCCGTTACTTTACTGCTTGTAATAATTCAGCTACCTAAAATCCCGAGTCTGATATTTTATTTTAAGTGTTCATGGTTTTATGTTTTCATGGTTACATAAAGATAAACTATTGAGATATACACTTATAGAATGTGTACCTGGATGGCGGATGGACCTAACTATAGCATCCATTCGACCACCCTGTATAAAATTTAGGTATGGCAATAGACTTTTCAGAACAAGCAAAACTTGTTATAAAAAATTAATTTTTTCCAAAATACAAAATAAGAAATTTGGCAAGTATAGTTAGGGTCATCCACTGCATTTTTAAATTTAAATTTATTTCAGTCAATTGACTGGTCAATTGACCAAAAACGAATTTACTGGTCAAATCCACAACCCTAGTGGTAGGTATATGCAGGGTGATCCACGAAGGGTGAGGAGCAGCTGTATCTAAAACCATACAGTCCTCTTTGCTAACTAGTAACCTACAGAATAAACGTTAAATTGTTTAGTAATTGCGTTTAAATTTTTTATTGACACATTAATTTTAATAATATTTATATAAACGGTCAATGAAGATAAAACGTTCTTTGGAATAAGCCATTATTTGTTAAATTAGGTTAACGCAGACCGAAGTTACAGCCTTTTAAGTACTTTTAATTGTTACCCTTACAAAATTTATAGAGGATATTACAGACTTACAGAGCATATAAAAACTTACTTTCTGACCTTCATTGCATTAAAGTTATTACCCTTCGTGCATCACCCTGTATATTCTGAATCAGTACTATTTTTCTTTTAGAACCCGTTCTCATTGCTAAATCAAATATAATTCTTGATGTGAAGCCATGGGATGATGAGACTGACATGAAAGTAATGGAAACAGAAGTTAGGAAAATTAAAATGGATGGACTGCTCTGGGGGGCCTCCAAATTAGTTCCTTTAGCGTTTGGAATACACAAACTACAAATAGCATCTGTGGTAGAAGATGATAAGGTTTCAATCGATTTGCTGACTGAGCAGATTGAAGCCATAGACGATTATGTAAGTAAATCTACCACAGTGTTAATGACCCAAACATCTCTTGCCGCCCTACAGGTTTGGGCATGCGCACAACCGTCTTGTTATTAGGTTTTCCTTGTTTAGCGAAATCCTCAAAATACACTCCAGAACCGGCTCGGCACCATTTTTGTTGTTGTGGTTTACGTTTTCTCTGTGGATTCCTGGATATGTGTGAAGTTAGCAATGTTTATCAGCAACGTATAGCGTTTGTAAACGAATTTTAAATTTTTTAGTGGCCCAGATTGAAATTCTACTATTTGGATTTATCGTCTTTAGTAAACTACCCCAAAGGGTAGGGATGTGCAATTTGAAAATTTCAAATTAAATTTTCGCATAAGTGAAATATTTCACTTGGCATAAAAAGTGAAATTTCAGTGAAAACTTTAAAAATTTCAAGTGAAACTTTCACCTTATAAATTTCAGTGAAAGTTTCGCGAAAATTTTACACGCGACTGCCCCTTTATTTATTAAAATGGAACGGTTCCCGAAATAGCCAATCGGATGCATACATTCGCTGCGTGCCACACGTATTATGCGTAGGGATGTGCCATTTGAAAATTTCAAATGAAATTTTCGCATTTGAAAATTTCAAAAGTGAAATATTTCACTTAAATTTTAGTGAAAACTTTGAAAATTTCAAGTGAAACTTTCACCTTATAAATTTCAGTGAAAGTTTCGCGAAAAATTCACTAAAATTTCATGAACTTCCACTGGTTTCGCAAAAATTTCACTAAAATTTCATAAATTTCAGTGAAAGTTTCGCAAAAATTTCACATGCGACTGCCCAACTGATGAAAGTGGTGAAAGTAATTTAACTACATGATACAGACTCCAGTTTAGGGCCAGAATCATTTAGTGATCAAGAAAACGATCAATAATTTGTCTTCATTGTTAAAGAAAAATATGCAGTATAAAGTAGCAAGTAGCTCATTTTAACTACTTTTGTTCCTTTTCTTATGGGAATATTTTTGTTTATTTTTCATTGAACTAATAAAGTGACTAAAAGGAAAAGGTACGTTTTTCTATTACGACAATGCCATTACTGTTGCAGTCAATCTGAGGAAACTTTCACATTATTATTTTTGCTACAGGAATTAAGCCCGGGATTCAGTCTTACAATAATGGAAACTTATGTGAAAGTTTCACCGACATTTTTACTGAAAATTTCACTAAAATTTAATGCCTCTGTGAAAGTTTCATAACTTTCAATAAATTTCGCAAAAATTTCACTTACCTTGAAAGTTTCGCGAAAATTTCATATATTTCATAAATTTCATGAAAATTTCCAAGTGAAATTTCAAAGAAGGCTGAAAGTGAAATTTACCCAACCCTACAAAGGGGTAAATTACCTGGTATATACGAATTTTCAAAAACCCAGAGGACAAAAGTTACAGGATAAAAACTTCGAAAAGTATCGTTTCCAAACGAATTTTACTTTTTTTAGTGGCGAAGATTGAAATTCTACCCCCATGGGGTAGTGTATTAAAGACGATAAATTCAAATTACAAACGCTATTTCACAGACGGAATTGACACGTACCCCAAAAAAATTTCGTTGCTGCATAAACGGTGCTGATGAAAGTTGCTTCACACGTATGATTTCTTGTTGTTTTCTTTGCTATCGTGGATTGTGGGTCCGTTCAATCAGGAATCGGAACTAAATAAAAATGCCACGCGACAGAGAACAACAGGTGGTCAACGTCTCAGAAAGATGGGGAATCACCGCATCGTTAGCAGCAAAATACGCTGTTGCCGGCTCAGCGGCAGCGGGGCAATACTTTTATACTGATAAAAAATATTGATATATATCAGGATAAATATCGTCGCATAAATATCATGATATTTATCAAATATCAGGATATATATCCTGCCAACCTTGCTTTATTGACTCTGATACAATGACTAGTAAAGACCATTGTACGATTTTATTATACCCAAATAGGGGTATTTCGTATTTTCAGTAAGTTTGAAGTAGTGACAGTTCTTGATATAGTGGCCACACAAACAAGATGTTAAAGCCCGGACCTGTCCTATTTTCCCATTCGTTATGCAGTGCGCATGTCTATTCTGTGTGGTTTTGTTTACATAGGCAAGGCAATAAATTTGCCACTTTTGCTATTATTGTTTGCTTATCTAAACGTAAATGTCTATGTCTGGCTCTATGGTTCATATGACCCCTAAGACCTAGAGCGACGATAATTTGGTACCTCGTTCATTTTAAGAACGGGTCATTTTAAGAATGATCTGCTGTGAACCGGGTCACGAAAAAGTGGTTCTTCCCATCCCTACTTTGAATATACAGGGTGAGTTTTTAAAGTCTTACAAGGCGATATCTCGAAAACGGTTCAAAATATTTTCTTAAAATTTTAGTAAGGGAATGGGGAGATGGGGGGACATATTTAAACATATTTTTGATGTCTGTCCCCTTTCCCCATTTTGAGGGGGGTAACTTTGGAATTTTAAATGAGACAATGTACTATTTTTTGGTAAATACGAACCTACGTAAAAAACTACGTACGTATACAAAAAATCTTTTGTTTTGCTCCCCTGGTTACGAAATTATGATTTATTAGGTTATAAAACACAAAAAATACTTTAGACTATAGACTATATACACTATAGACAAAACATGCCACTCATTGCCATTCATGAAAGAGGGGTTGTTGTGTTGACAAATTTCAAGTCACATTGCGATGCAACAGCGATACAAGTAAGTCCCCCACCACTATAAGGGGTGATCAATCGGAGCGCGCGGAGAACCGGACGAAATGGAGGGGATACGTCTTGTAAAGCGCTTCGACAAGGAGTGTCGAACGTCGAACGGCGATCACAGCCGTATTGCTACTACAGTGCGTAAATTCTTATACTGTGAACATAAAACTGTTTTTATGACCAAATGTAAATAGCTTTGTCTATAGTGCTTGGTCTGAGAACTGAACATTTTAATAATAACAAAAATATAGACTGAGGTAGGTAAATTAACATCATTATTACCATATTTCCTTGCTCCAAGTTTTTTCTTATAAACCCTGCCCATATCTGACGCAGAACTGCAAATAAAAGTAAATAACTCGTTTGCAAAGTTACCACCGCAAAGTATCAAATTTAAATCTAACCGCCATAACTTAACAATGGCAACCCCGATGGAAGCAAATTTACCGCCAAAAAGTGCATAAGACAACACTCAATATAAATCTAGTCACATTTGATTGCAAAATAAACGTATGTATTGTGTACGTACCTTAGAATGTCACTATTATGATTTTCACCAATTTTTGTACATTAATAATGTGATAATTTATTGCAAAAATGCCACTATTATGCCGCTCTGCCACCTGTCTGCACCCTAAACATGCTCTAACAAATAACCGCGTGGACTCGAGATGCTTCCCATGTTGCCGATTTTCATATGGAAAAAATTAAGTTACGAAATATCAACGGTGTGCAAAGTTACCCCCCTTGTGCAAACTAACCCCGCGTTACGGTACTTAATGTTTTATTTTTGTTTCAGGTCCAAAGCGTTGACATTGCTGCCTTTAATAAAATCTAAATTTCATTTTTGTTGTATGTAATAACTAATTCATAAAATTTACTTTTTATATTAATTGTTTTTATTACCAATTAGTGGGCTTTTTGACTAAATTCTAATCTTGACCCTACCGCAGAGACCAAATTGTCTGACAGTGTTTTTGAAAATGTTGAATTACTTAATAAAAAAAATTTAAACAAAATGCTCCACGCTAGATCCTTATACCGCCGGTCATCTACCAATGAATCGAATCCGGCCTATGTTCTTTATCCCGAAGAGTTACATTTCGCCAAACAAGAGTTTTCATTAGTTTTAATTATTGCAAGTTACTGACAAAACTACTAGCGTGGATAACGATTACCGAAGTAAGCGGAGCAATGGAGTTTCGTGCGCCATCTACCAAGGGTGATATTAACCATGTTTGGCTGGTAAAATTACAGCCCTGTCTAAATTTAACTGCGGTAATTTATTATGATTTGTAAATCCACTCTTCGCCAAGAGGTTGCGCCGTACTTGACGAGGTTTCTAGAGAAAATATCCTAAGTCTTAAAAACTCATGTTTAAATAGAAATCGGGATGCCGTATCTAAGCTGTGTGCTGTATGTGTTGACGACATATAAATTCGTACACTCCACCCATACATAACTCGATTACAACAAAATTGGGTAAAACTGGTTTCTTACCTTGCTGCTTTTACCTGGATAGAACACCAGCTATATACAAATATAGTTGTAAATTATTGTATGTACGATTTTTTACCATTAATAAGAATGGATATTTCTAAATATGTTTGTGTTTAAATTACAGCCGCGAAATAAGAAAATTATAAAATAATTCCAGGAAAACTACAAAAGTATAATAATAAACAATAAACATAATACTTAATTGCTGTGTCATTGGATTCTAACACTAATCGTAATCTTCTTGGCATTGACAAAATAATACTTCTGGTGTAATCCGGAGTTAGCCCTTCCCAAATTTCTTCTATTTTATCAAATAACTCTATTTCGTTCTGTGGTTTAAAATTTATTTTGTACATTTTTTTTTACCATCAATCCCCAAACATTTTCAATTGGATTTAAATCAGGACTTCTTAAGCACCAAGGCAGACATGTAACGTTGTTTTGTCTAAACCAGTTTCCTATATTTCTAGCAGTATGCACAGGGCAGTTATCCTGCTGAAATATAAAGTTATTTCCTTCAAAAACTATCGCGGCAGAAGGAAGAAAAACATTTTCCAAAATCTGAAGATATATATTACTGTTTAGTGTTCCACCAATATTCCAGCATACACCTGCACCGTAAACACTTATCCATGCCCACACCCTAACGGAGAAACATCCACTGGTTTTTTTTTAGTATACTTCTCATCATTTCGGGAATTTGGTTGTCTACATACTCGAATCCTTGTAGACTGAAAAGTTTTCTCACCGGAAAAGATAACATTTTGCCAAAAAAAAAAATTTTCAGGTAAATATTGCATAGCAACCCCAATTCTTTGTTCCTTATCACTATTTTTTAAAAACGGTTTGGAAGCAGGAAATCGTGTTATGTGCATAGCGGATACTGCAGTTTAAAATGGATTTTGCCTTAAATACTCCACCAAATTTCGGTCTTCTTCATTTGATGATTTTCTATTATTTAAACCAGACCCAACAGACCTTTCAAGTGTTTGATGATAGCGCCATTTTTTTACAATTCCTTGAACAGTACTTCTAGGTACTCTAAACTGATCAGCTATTTTTCCATAAGACCACCATATTTCTACTAAATATATTATTCTTGCTTTTTTAATAATTCTTAAATGAGGCATTTTTAAATCAAATAAGATAATGACAATACTTTGACAGATATCATGATAACAATTAACACGTTACAAAGGTAATAAAGATAAAAAAGTTGCATTTGCAGTCACAGTTTAGTGTACGAAATTATCTGTCGTCAACTGTACTTACGAAATGTCACATTTGTTCTTCCACGCATGAGAAAAAGTATTAAATGCCTTATTTTTCACTTCGAAGCATGTGACAAAATAAGGGCCTCTGGTGTGGGAGGAAGAAATAAATAAAAGACATTTTAATTTCTAATCGTTTTATTCATGTGGGATACTAATTTCTATTACCTATGACACATATTTAACGACTTACAATATGTCGATTTTTTTTTATTTTCTCTAAAAAGTGATTAAACTTTTATTTTATATTCATTATCTTATTGCTTAAAAGTTTGAAGAGATACTTTAGAATTTTTAGGGTTTTAGATAACACAGTTTTAGTTTAATTTTAACATTTAGAAGGGTTGTAGCCCACATATTTTTAGTATAGGGGTGTTTTAAATTTTTGATAAAAATAGGTCTCTTAAGATGAAACTGTCGAATTAGAATTAAACATAGTAATATATACCACACAGGGGTAACGTAATTGTTTTTAGAACATTCACCATAACATTTTTTTTCAACAAAAACACTGACGTGCAGTTATCAAATTTTACGTCACTTATAATATAATATAATACTTTTTGTGTTTGTGCATACATTTTTGAGTAAAAACTTAAATATAAAAATAGTTGGCATTTTTAACAATAGGTAGGTAATTGGATATTGTTTGTTAAAAACCGAGTATTTTTCTTTACTAGCTAGGGCTATTTCCGCCGTTTCGTTTTTTGATAAATATTTCATTACTTTTTAGTTATAAATATACAAAAGCCAACCAAATTTTTTGAACGCAACTATCTGCCTACAGTGCAGTATTAAAAATTATTGGCAACACTGCGCAAGCGTCTCACTATCTGTCCAGCCGCTAAACTGGCGGAGTGACAAGAACGTTCGCCATCGTGTCAAGGAATTATTTACAGAATTATTTATTCTATAACTTTACAGGATTGCAAGTGTGCCAATTTTCGAGTTTTCCTACTTAAAAGTTGTAACATTGACCCCCATACAGGGTTGGCAAATATCATGATATTTATATAAATATCCGATACAGGTAGGTATATCCAAATTTGGATATTTATTTTTATATTTTAAATTATTTCATCTGTTTTCTATAGATATATTTTAAAAATTCAAAATCACATAATTTAATATAAACATGTTATAAACCTGTAAATTTGTATTTCAATTATTCTATCCAATGATAGTTGCTATCACAATAACAAGTTTTTTTAGTACTCCTATGTTAGGAATGTAAAATGTAGGTAAAAACTACAAGTTTATGAATATGAACACGTGATATATATTTTTGATTTTTACTTAGGTTCAACTTAAAACCCAGAATTACTGGGCTTGTTAATTAAATGAAAATGAACCCAAACTAAATTTTTTATTTTTGGCATTGTAAAATTTTTATTTCATAAAACAAACAGCAAAACATTGCTCCGTTCAATCAGAAATCGAAATAAAAATGCCACGCGGCAAAGAACAACAGGTGGTCAACGTCTAGGAAAGACGGGGAATCACCGCATAAGCAGTACAATACGCTGTTGCCGGCTCAGCGGCAGCGGGGCCATATTTTTATACTGATAAATAGAATTTTAGAAAAAAAAATATTGATATATATCAGGATAAATATCGTCGCATAAATATCAGGATATTTATCATGGATATATATCCTGCCAACCTTGCCCCCATACGGAATTTGAACCCTTTAAAACATCGCGGGTCGGCACGAGATGGTTCCTGTGGCGTACCTTTAAATACCGGTATTTGGCCGCTTTTTAAATAACACATAAAGTAACGAAATATTGCTAAAAAACCATTGCAACGAAAAATAATTGCACATTCACCATTTTCACTAAATTTTGTTTACTTTCCTTTAATACGCTTCGTTCATTTTTACCAAAAATTTTCTAACTTTTTTATATTAGGTTTGTTATGGTATATAAAATGACAAATAAAGTCAAATTATATTCAGTTGCTGAAAAAGGTAAATGTACGATTAAACTATTTCTAATAAATGGTCTTGTAAAATAAAATTAAATACAGAATGGGACTAGATGCGATAATAAAAATCAAAGAGCAAACTCTAGAGGCGCGTTCGCCATTTCGTTTTGTTATCAAAATTTCTTTACATCTTCGTTTTTATACAAAAATCTGCCAAATACTCCTCTGTGGAGTACAATTACCTACTGTTTTGCGTTAAAAATGTTGGATTTATGAATTAATAAGAGCAGAAAACAAATATGGACAAATTTGACCAAAATTGCTTTTAATAAATTATAAATACACCATTTTTAACTCAAAATAGTAGGTATTTGCTATCCAAAGCCGGGTATTTGACCGCTTTTTGGAAACACCGAAATATTGATGAAAAACCTAAACGGCGGTTACGTCACCACGGTTTGCTCTTAAAGGAGTTTGGAAATGGAATGGTTTTTCTTAAAATAATGTTTTGTGCAATAATAAATAATACCTTTTTTTATCCTAATTTACATAAGGGTCCAGAACGGCGGCAAATTGAATTTTTTTCTCTTTAACACTTGGCTTTTCATTTTGCGTAAACAAGACAAGACGTATAAAAAGACAAAGATCTATTGTCTTTTGGAATAATGTCGGGATTTCCGGCACCCTTACAATAATAACAATGTAGAAATAACAACTAGAAAACAGTATTTTTATAGGTAACTTGAAAAACAGTCGTAGAAAAGCACTTCGATAGAAAGATTATCAAATGCAGCATATTTTGTAAATGATACATTACTTAAATTAGCCATCAAAAATACGTTTTCAACATGTACAATCAACAACATTTTCAATTTTTTTACTGTATTGACGATGTATATACAGGGTGGTCCAACGAAAACTTAACACCTCGATTTTCCTGCTTTAAAATGAAAATGTGAAAAATCGCTCGGACCCGTCGATTTTTATTTCGAGGGGGACATCTTTTGCGTATATTGTCAATCTTGTTACTTGAAGCCCCTAGGAGGGAGGGGGGGGGGGGGGGTAAGATCTAAATCTTAAATGGATACCCCTATTTTATATTATTTTTTTTGTATTCTGCATAAAATTCTGAAAATTTTTTAATAAAAGCATTATTAGTCTATACTTAACAGTTTCCGAGATATTGACTCTTGAAAAATGACATTTTTAAACTTTGACAGCGTCTAGCTTTCTAACTGTACGTCTTAGAGCAAAACGGCTTACATGTCCCTATCTTCGATTTTTATTATCTTTCCTCTTTTGGTTAAACCGGATGTTGACACTATTGGAAAGATAATAAAAATCGAAGATAGGGACATGTAAGCCGTTCTGCTCTAAGACGTACAGTTAAAAAGCTAGACGCTGTCAAAGTTTAAAAATGTCATTTTTCAAGAGTCAATATCTCGGAAACAGTTATGTATAGACTAATAATGCTTTTATTAAAAAATGTTCAGAATTTTATGCAGAATACAAAAAAAAAAATATAAAATGGGGGCATCCATTTAAGATTTAGATCTTACCCCCCCCCCCCCCCCTAGGGGCTTGAAGTAACAAGATTGACAATATACGCAAAAGATGAAATAAAAATCGACGGGTCCGAGCGATTTTCCACATTTTCATTTTAAAGCAGAAAAATCGAGGTGTTAATAAGTTTTCGTTGGACCACCCTATGTAAGTGCCGACTATTGGTCGATATCAATACATTTAAGGTTTTTGTTTAAGAAATTAATTCCAATAAATTGACACTTATTTTGATCGTATTTTTTTAACGATGACTATTTTTAGGGAGAATATAGTTGACAGTCTACATACAGGCGCAACCATTAATAAATATGTATTTTTGTAACGACAATCCCTGGCAAGAAAAAAACGCCACTCTTCGAATTAAATTCATGATCCACTAAGACCATTAAAATATGTCAAAATTTTGGGCGTTTTTTTTTTGGCGGGGGGTTTTTATACCTATTACGTATATGTCATCAACGACAAGCTACGTTTTTCTGGCTTCTTATATTCCTAGTCCTAGTTTAGTGGCGTGTTGTTGATTCTACAAGATCGGATGTCTTTAGGGGCGACCTGCATCCAAATGCTCTTCTTCGGATGAGTAGACTTGCGATTCCGCCAAGGACGATTGTTTTGACAGTGACTGAAAAGGTCAATATTTTTATTACAAAGCCTTGGACGAGGAAACATCAGGTTTCTTATATTAACCTTATTAAAAGAGTTCAAACTGGAACCGGTTAGACCAGGGCTGAACCTTTGAAAATGGTAAGAAGTGAAAAAAAAATAATAGTAGGATGAAACCCATTGGAAAAGGAAGAGAATATAACAAAAATGAAAGGAAAAATAATTTACGGGCGATCCGAGGTCGGGAAGTGGAAAGGGGTGAATTTTTAAGGGTAGAAAACGATTTATCTCGATTTCCGGCAAAACTGCAAGTCCTATAGAAAAACGTTAAATAGCAAAGTTGTAGGTAATAAAAAGATCTACAACTTTTGTATTTACACTCTTTTTTCACATAACCTCAAAATTTATGTGAAAAATTCAAATAACCAAGTTTTTGGTTTTTTATTTTTATCTTTTACAAAAAAAATTTTTTTTCACGAAATTTGGTGAAAACTTACCTTTTTATGTCCCAAACACACTGTAATTTTTTCTATTTAAAATATTTATTTTTTCACCTTATTTTGACTTAATATCGAAAAAGCACCCTAATTTTCAATCGAAATAAATTCTCACGTCAAAATATCTGCTTTTTTAAAAAAGTCGGTGGGCTTTTTGTTCGTTGAAATCTTTATTTTCTGATTGTTGTAAAAAAAATATACATTACTATGGTATATGTGATGAAACCCCCTTTAAATCCTACCTTTAATCATATTTAGGACAACTATTTTCGCATGTTTTTTGCGATCTTTATGTTTTATGGATTTGTAATTTTTTTGTTTGTCAATGTAACATGGAATCTTACGTTTTTCGAGTAATTAAAGTATAAATTTTAATAAATAGCTCAAAATTGTACATAATGGTTAAAAAAAATAATTTCGGATTCGAGTTTTTTTCGTTTCTTTACATTTTTTGAGAACATTTACCATAGTAATGTATATTTTTTTTACACCATCAGAAAGTAGAGATTTCAACGAACAAAAAGCCCACCGACTTTTTTAAAAAAGCAGATATTTTGACTTGAGAATTTTCGATTGAAAATTAGGGTGCTTTTTCGATATTGATATTAAGTCAAAATAAGGTGAAAAAATAAATATTTTAAATCAAAAAAATTACATTGTGTTTGGGACATAAAAAAGTAAGTTTTACCAAATTTCGTGAATAAAAAATTTTTCTTGTAAAAGATAAAAAACCAAAAACTTGGTTATTTGAATTTTTCACATAAATTTTGAGGTTATGTGAAAAAAGTGTAAATACAAAAGTTGTAGATCTTTTTATTACCTACAACTTTGCCATTAAACGTTTTTCCATAGGCCTTGTAGTTTTGCCGGAAATCGAGATAAATCGTTTTCTACCCTTAAAAACTCACCCCCTTCCACTTCCCGACCTCGCATCGCCCGTAAATTATTTTTCCTTTCATTTTTGTTATATTCTCTTCCTTATCCAATGGGTTTCATCCTACTATTATTTTTTTTGGTTTCAAAATTATCGACCCTGGTCTAGGTGGCTACCATAGCCATTTACCTTTAGTACAGCTTATCTCGTGCGCAAATAAAAGTTTAAGTTTTATTGGTGACAAAAATACGGCCGAGCTCGCCGGTTAGATGCCTTCCCTCCCAGCAGCATTGGGCATGCGCACAAACCTCTTGTTATCGGCCTGTCCTTTAGCGACATGCTCAAAATACACTCCAGGACCGGCTCGGCGCCAATTTTGTTGTTGTATTTCTCTGTGGATTCCTTGTTTTTTTTTGCTATTGTGGATGTTTAATATTTATGGATTTCTAGTTTTTGTGTAGGTAGTTTATCGAATTGTGTTTGTGCTTTTAAGACAGATTATCCCGATGCATGTTTTGGTATATTTTATTTGCAGCCCTGCAATCTAATTAGGTAGGTACGTCTATTTTTCGGGCAATATATTGCTTTAAAAAGTTTTAAAGACACTTTTCTCTATACTTATATCATATAAAAGAAAAACGTAAATACCTAGGTACGTTTATATTAATCCAAGGGTGAAAATCTTCCACGGGTCAAGGTCTCGAGCAAAAACTTTTTCAAATTCTTGAACAAGAAATTGTGCTTGAAAATGCGTTACACGTACAATACCCAAGTTTTTGTTAAATTGTAAAAACGATACAAGTTATATACCAACTAATATTTGACTTGAGGTTAGGTACGCGACAACATCGAAGATTGATTATTTTGCTGGTTTTGTTTGTTTTTTATATTCGATTTTATAAAACTAGTTTAATCGTCTTGTTCTCTTCCTTTTCGACCTAAAAACACGACGATGAATCATTTTTAAACAAATTTTAGAAGCAAAACCTTAAAAACATTTTTCGATCTTTAAAATTTTATAGGGTTGCAACTACTAAGAATGCCAAAAATTACACTTTTTTTCCAACTTGATCAAAAATTGAGAAGAAATTCCAATTTTTGGGCAAGAATTAGGGGCAAATTTCAGCTGTTTACACGTAAAAATAAATTGAAGGTCAACTTTTACAATTTCTTGAGCAATAACTTAAATTTTAAAGCCCGAACCTGTCTATTTTCCCATTAGTCAAATGATAATGTTGAAGTGCGCATGTCTAATCGTGTGTAGCTTTGTTTACATGCATTAAATTTCCACTTTCGTGATTTTTGTTTGCTTATCTAAAGGTAAATATCTATGATGGCGTTGTTTTTGTTCGAATATAATGTTCCTCTCCATTATACAGTGAGGACGTAAAGTCTGGAATAAATTCATTATTTAGGGAACGCTGAATGTTTTTAAAAATCGCTCGGACACGTCGATTTTGTTTTTTTAATACGCATTTTTTTCAACATTTTTTATTATACAGGGTGTCTCCGAAAGCACTCTGCTAGGACCAACTTTAATTTTTTTAAATGGGAACCCCCATTTTTTTTTTAATTTTAGGATTCTGTGCATAATTATGAACATTTTTTATCTAACATGTCATTATGATTTATCTAGAGTAAAAGTTCGAAAATAAATAAAACAATTAATTACTTATCATTTTAATAAATGTTGAAAATGTTGCCCAAAGGTTAATTGGCAGTAACCTAGACTATCGAAAAATTCTTTCTGCACATTTCTGACAACTCCCGGACTGATTGACCGTATTTCTTAAACAATTCGATTCTTTAAGTCCTCCATGTCCATTGGCTTAGTTTGGAAAACTTTATCTTTAAGGTAACCCCACAGAAAAAAGTCAAGGGGGGTTAAGTCGGGAGACCTCGGCGGCCATTCAATAGCTCCCCTTCTTCCAATCCATCTATTTTCAAAAGTTCGCACTTATCTTAATACTATTTTTGAAAATAGATAGATTGCAAGGAGGGGAGCTATTGAATGGCCGCGGAGGTCTCCCGACTTAACCCCCCTTGACTTTTTTCTGTGGGTTTACCTTAAAGGTAAAGTTTTCCAAACTAAGCCAATGGACATGGAGGACTTAAAGAATCGAATTATTCAAGAAATACGGACAATCATTCTGGAAGTTGTCAGAAATGTGCAGAAAGAATTTTTCGATCGTCTAGGTTACTGCCAATTAACCTTTGGGCAACATTTTCAACATTTATTAAAATGATAAATAATTAATTGTTTTATTTATTTTCGAACTTTAACTGTCGATAAATCATAATGACATGTTAGATAAAAAATGTTCACAATTATGCACAGAACCCTAAAATAAAAAAAAAATGTGAGTTCCCATTTAAAAAATTAAAGTTGGTCCAAGCAGAGTGCTTTCGGAGACACCCTGTATAAAAAAAAATATTGAAAAAAATGCGTATTAAAAAAACAAAATTGACGTGGCCGAGCGATTTTTAAAAACATTCAGCGTTCCCTAAATAATGAATTTATTCCAGACTTTACGTCCTTACTGTATACGATTTCCACACAAGCCCAAACAGTCCATTCTCATTAAATGTACCATCAGTCTGAATTTTTTTGTCTGAGCAATAAAAACTTGACGGCGTTGTATTTATATTTTCCATTGAAGAAATAAATTTTCCTCCTACAAAAGACACTACACAACACGGCCTAAAGCCTTTATTTTTCCCTTCTTTCCGTTTTGGTATGAAAAACGTTGTCGCATTTCGGCGGAGGCGGTTTGAACGACAAACACCTTTTTCTTTTAAATAATGTCATCGAAAAGGTGGCACTGTGCAGATACTGAACAAGGGGATTAATTGCGTTTTTAAAACAACTTTATTTTCGTGTTTTTTTGTAGATACCTGTATATTTGTTAAGCCCTTTTTTAAGACAGGTAAAAAGTAGCTGTCAGTGTCCAAAGTTCCTCCGCCGTCGCTTTTTCTAGGTCAACTGACGGGAGTCAAAATCCACCGAAGGATATTCCAGGCAGTTTTTCCTTAGTATGGAAAGAGCGTTTTCTACCAATTAAGATATATTCGTCCTGCGGGATATTACAAAATATTTTTGCAATTTTCCAAAAAAACCGTGCGAAGCGTTATATCTTATTTGAAACGGTAAACTGCCTTATTTTTTATAAGTGCTTGGGTAAAAAATAGGGTAAGAAGTGGGCTGGGGACCATCCTAGGTATTTTGTGACGTCATAAGCGTATATTTTTTATATACGTACATACCATATATTTTGTTAGTTATTTGAATGCCTCTTATACATAGGTACCCCTAACCTCTTGTTGAAATCGGTTAGTAATATAGTAAAAAAAAAATAGAAACTAAAAAAAAATCTATAACTAATTTGTGTTGGGCTATATGCTTGGTGAAACTGTTATTTCTTACGCAGGAAGTAAAAATAACTACTTGTTAGGTTTCACAAATTTATTCAGTTTCGACCTTTGCGGGTCATTTTCAAAGGAGTACAAGAAGATACTAAATTCTGCATGACATTACAAAGGTATTTATATCTTATTATGGCCATTGTAAACATATCATAAAAAGGAGTACAAGAGAAACTTCTTGTACTCATTTGAAAATAACCCGCAAGGGCCGAAAGACGTGTCAGGAAACTGAATAAAAATTTGTCCAATTTAAAATTAAAAAAATCTACCGTTAAAAAAATTAAAATACATTTTTTTAAATTGTATAAAGTCGCCACAGTGGTTCTTTTCCCGTGCGTCATCACTTTCACGTCATCAAAATCGTATGAATCAAATCAAAATTACGAGACTAAAAAAGTCAAAACTAAGTCTAAGTTCATAAAATGGACGTGCCTGCCTACCGTTTGACAGTTTGACGTACCTACATAATATCCCGAAAAATTAATATTTATTTTAAGTTTTGCCCGGCATTCTCTATTATCTAAAAGAAATTGACAAACAAATGTTAATACATTTAATACTATTTTTAAAGCTTAAAATCTAGAAAAGTTTGGTGTTTTATTGACTATTAAAATCGCAAAGGTCAAATTTTTGACATCCTTTCATTTAAGGGAATTTAGCCACTGCCGTAAACTTTTACGGTTAGAGTATTTAAAACAAATAAATTGGGTATTATAAAAATCCATAAATACTTACCGCCAAAACAGATGGTGGGTATAATTAGCTCTAAAAAGAACTATTTTTAGAAAAAGGAACAGTTTTAAGGCACACAAATTTACAAAATACGAATTAGATTGGCAGAGAAATAAGGTTGACAATGACGTTCTAAAATACAACGGTAGTCAACTAAACAAATAAAAAAAGTAATTAATTGACGTTTATAGTTTTATTCTTGTCTAGCACGTTATATTATTGCGGAATCTTGGAGACGTTCTTTTATGCTTTTATTCAAACTTGTTACTGTAATAAATAAGGATGCAGAGTTATTAACCACGTTGAGTCCTGATCGTTGATTGATGACGCACGGGAAAAGATCCACTGTGGCGACTTTATGTAGTTATTTTAAGCTGCTAATTTTTCCTGGAAGATTTGGAAAATGGAGACTGGCTGAACCAAATTTTATTTTACATAAAAATATCTAAAAGATACTTTATTCCCAAGCGTAATCATGAAAACACCTTCATCTTAATTTCTCAAGACAAAAATGTCGGTGGCTTCTAAAATATTTATTAAATCCCATAACCAAAAAATAAGAGAATTGTGTCTACCTTAGCATCGAGCAAGCACCCTCATACATTTTTAAGGTGCATTTTCCTTATACACTTGTTTATTCGGGGTAAAAATTTTCGTTATTTTTCCTATAAAATCCATTATATTTTAAAAGATGGGGGAACGCGTGCAAAAGAAAAACAAGTTAATCTGGTAAAAAAGATAAAGATTACAGGGATAATGTGGGTGGGGTATTTAACGACCCTAAACGTTTTATATTTTTCCGGAAGCTCAAAAAAAGGAAAAACAATAACCTTTGGGGCATCGACTACCTTTTTACATGTATTAGATTTATGCCTGTTATGCTCTTATTATAAATCTTATGAAAAGGGGATTAGAGGAATTATTTTAAATTAAAGAACAAAGCGATTGATTTTTGCTTTTATAAAAATATAGGGTATCTAAGGTTGATTATATGAAATATTCCACATTTGCCACGTGCCGTTTTGCCACGACAATAAAAAAGTGCTGTTTCGCCACGCATAATTTTCATATTTTCTAACGAGTGCTGTTTTGCCATGCATACTTTTATTTCTTACCTGCCTAGATTTTAAGCCTTTTCTTGCAAAACTATCTTAATTATACAAAAGTTAAGTATTAAAATATTTATTTTTGTATACCATGTATTGGTTCTCATAATTTTTAATTAGAAGAAGATAATAAACATTATCGAAAGCTTGGCTAATAGACCAGCCCTTTGAAAATGGTAAAACATGAAAAAAAATAATAGTAGGATGAAACCCATTGAAAAAGAAAGAGAATATAACAAAAATGAAAGGAAAAATAATTTACGGGCGATCCGAGGTCGGGAAGTGGAAGGGGGTGAGTTTTTAAAGGTAGAAAACGATTTATCTCGATTTTCGGCAAAACTACAATTCCTATGGAAAACGTTAAATGGCAAAGTTGTAGATAATAAAAAGATCTACAACTTTTGTATTTACACTTTTTTCATATAACCTCAAAATTTATGTGAAAAATTCAAATAACCAAGTTTTTGGGTTTTCATTTTTATCTTTTACAAAAATACATTTTTTTCACAAAATTTGGTGAAAACTTAACTTTTTATGTCTTAAACACAATGTAATTTTTTTGCTTTAAAATATTTATTTTTTCACCTTATTTTGACTTAATATTTAAAAAGCACCCTCATTTTCAATCGAAAATTCTCACGTCAAAATATCTGCTTTTTTAAAAAAGTCGGTGAGCTTTTTGTTCGTTGAAATCTCTACTTTCTGATGGTGTAAAAAAATATACATTACTATGGTAAATGTTCTCAAAAACGCAAAGAAACGAAAAAAATTCGAATCCGATTTTTTTTTAAAATCATTATGTACAATTTTAAGTTATTTATTAAAATTAATACTTTAATTACTCGAAAAACGTAAGATTCCATGTCAAAGTCAATTTTGAAATGAATCGGATTAAAATACACAATGGGATTGACCCAGGTAGCCTCACTGCCGTAATAGACGAAAGGACGAGTGGCGAATCTGCACTGACGTGTTAGGTTATCTAATTACCATGGCAAAACGCTACTAAAACAGGTAAATTTCCTTTTCGTGGCGAACCAGGAAATTACCGATTATATTCCACCTGATTTTGTATAAAGTTATCACTACTACCTAGTATTTTTCTTTGAATCAAATTTGTATTGGTGCGATTTAAGCAACTTACTTATAGTGGGATATAGGATACTTGTTATTTATAAGTAGAAATACGTTTGTAACTCCAAATATTTATCATAAAGTTAGTTTTGCATATTAACTCAACAAAATACAAGCCCATCGTAAATGTGCATTTACTTATTATCATTACCTACCTTATGGCTAATCCTTTACGACAGGTAACAGGACATTGCAGAGCAAGTAACACTCAATGTTACACTAATGTCTAGTCAGTGACCTAACAAAAACTGAGTGCCCCCCCCCCGCAAACGTTTTCAGGGGCTCACTCTCTATAACGAATGGAAAATGATAATTCTTATTTTCATTCCTATTAGGTTCAGGTTTATGAATTTTTGAATTCGTTAATCGTGTAATAATTTAATTAGGGTTAAACCCACGTTATGTGTTAAGTACCTACTATTAAAACAGCAAACTATTCGAATTTATTCTATAATCCTAGGTAGACTGGTAGACATAACATAGGTAGTTATTAAGTCATTTATTATACGTAATATTCCAGCAAACATGATGCAAAATCAAAATTTTAAAACAACACTTATAATGTTGCAGTGATCGAGCATCATAGAATCCAAAAGACAGAAAACAGTAAAACACATGAACACTCAACAAGTCTTCACAAACATTATGTCACTAAGTAGATACTATACAAAACGACCCGATCGTCGAGAGTTTTTTTCTTGCAAAATCGTTTATAATTTCGTCGATATTTAATGTTTTAACAAACTCGTGTTCGATACTGATTAAGGATAAATCCGAAAGGCGTTGTGTCCTATGGTGTTACGTCAATAGGTTTTTACTATTTTAAGTTTGGGAAAAGATCGTTTTGCTGATGCCACACTAACTGGTAAAGTTAGAAATAACATCACTGCACTAGATACATCTGGAAAATTTGAAGAAACACACTGATTTTTTATTAATAAATGATCCGCAAGTTCATACACTGTTTTTAATTTTGAAATACTATCTCTAAGTCCTTTTCTGAGGCTTAAAATTTGACTAGGAAAGTCAATGGACAAGTAAGATGCCAAATATACCGAATAGTTTTCTGTTAATCAAGAGTGGTGCGATTTTGGAACCGGTGCAATATTGACAACCTTACCCTGTATTTTTTGCAATATTTTCCACAATATTCCTTTTCCCAAAAATTAAGCTTTGTAATAAACAATTAAATTATAAAAAATATTTCCTGGAGAATTTTTTTTTTAGTTTTTTCTGAAAATCGGAAAACTTTAGTGTTATTTTCTGACTTTTGCAATAAACAAGTTATCTTTGGGGGCAATAATAAACATATTTTGTGTGGAAATAACTACCCTATATCTAATTTTCGAAAATATTTATAACAAAAGCACAACAAGCAAAAATTCACTTACTTGATGAAGTTTTCGTCTATTAGGGGGTGATCTCTTATTCCAAAGCGCCTCAAGTTGATCGAAATGCTGAGATTGCGCCAGTGAAGCTTGTTTTGAGCCCATTCCCTGTAAATTCATTAGTAAGAAGCTTTTGGATTGTATATTTCAAAATTATTGAAATAAGAAACCGACCAAAAAATTTCTGAAAGAAATTAGTTAACTTTCAGATAAATCGGGAACTAAAATTATCCATGTAGAAGGCATTTTTCTCGATACTAAATCTTTACTAGGGTTCAAGAACGAACTGTAAATAATCGAAGATTTAGTCTTTTTATACAGGGTGTTTCAGAATAAGATGCTGATCCTTAACGGTGTGAATCCTTAAGTGATTTTAAGAAGAAAAGTTCAAATTTATATATATCCTTAACCTATCAACTTTCGAACTACAGGGCGTTAAAGTTTTAAGAAAAAAATCGTTTTTCTATCATAACTTTAAAAACTTTCTAGCTATTTTCACACATGCCCTCTAAGCATCAATAGCCATTTTTTAAACATTTTTAACCAGTGTCGTCCTGAAAGGGTTTGGACTAGACATTTTGGAAAAATATTATGTACGCCACTGCTTTTTCTCAAGATAAAAATTATTTTTAAAATACTCATTCATTTTAGGCCAAATTTAATATCTTGCCTTTTTATCGTTGACAAACAGTTTCCGACAAAAAAAATAAAAACATTAAATGCGCATTCGCTATGTGCCTATGGTTTGTTTTGACACTATCAGGAATACTCCAGGAATTTTTCAAAGGGTACGAGACTCAATGAGGAGAAGAGCTGAAGCATGCATTATTGCATGTGGTGGCCACTTTCAACAGCTAATCCAAATTATTTTCGTTTTTGTTCACACGTTATTTAATGTTAGTTGTTTTAATTTATTGTTAAAAATAAACCATAGGCACATAGCGAATGCGCATTTAATGCTTTTTATTTTTTTTGTCGGAAACTGTTTGTCGGACGATAAAAAGGCAAGATATTAAATTTGGCCTAAAATGATTGAGTATTTTAAAAATAATTTTTATCTTGAGAAGAAGCAGTGGCGTACATAATATTTTTCCAAAATGTCTAGTCCAAACCCTTTCAGGACGCCACTGGTTAAAAATTTTAGAAAATTTTCTACACCAAAAAATGGCTATTGATGCTTAGAGGGCATGTGTGAAAAATTCATAAAAATAGCTAGAAAGTTTTTAAAGTTATAATAGAAAAACGATTTTTTTCTTAAAACTTTAACGCCCTGTAGTTCGAAAGTTGATAGGTTAAGGATATATATTAATTTGAACTTTTCTTCTTAAAATCACCTAAGAATTTACACCGTTAAGGATCAGCATCTTATTCTGAAACACCCTGTATATTTTAAATCAAGATACTTGTATATATTATTGCAATTTCTCGTTTCCATAGTAACGGCAATGCGGCGTGGCGTGAATGGCATTAGATAGTCCGTAACAATCATTATGTTCTGAACAATGACGAGAAAATATCAACGCTGCTGCTTAAAATTACAATTTTGAGAAAAACTAAAATTAAAAAAGAATTACATTTATGTTCATGTTCAAAAGAGTTAGTTCGGTAGTTATTACTGATTTACTTCTTCACACGGCAATGCGTACACAAAGGATCGTTTGTCCGCAAACTAAGACCCCGGAGAAAAATGTACTATCTACATCCATTTAAAACAGGGTAAGAGAAAAGCCATTACATTAATTATGTAAAATGAATTTTTCCAGCCTGTTCAAGTACCTATTCTATTGAAACTTTTGAGACCCTCTTCAAAATGTTGAAGGATATCTGTCACATGGGATTGTTTGTTATCAAACACTTATAACGTCGATGTTTGCCAACTTACTTTTTGCTCGGTCTGCGGTATTTTCGATATTTCTTCCATGCTTGCAGACACTGAAAACCGCCTTTTGAATCGTTCATCTATTGAAGGGATGACTAGATTTGAAGTGAGGTGAGCGTACTTTTTTTGCCACGTATATGTATCCAGCGACACTTCCTTTTTAAGCAGTCTTTTCATTTGCCGTTTTGGAGCAGGTTTCGGATCTATAAAATACGTACAAATTGTAAAAGTGCGATTTATATTATAGGGGTCGCCAGACCCTTGCCGTTTACAATACAATACAATACAGCTAATTTTGTGTGGTAATAATAAATTATATTTAGTGACTTACTCTCAATAATGTCCTTATCAGGCGCACAGTACGTAGGCAATTTGACATACTTAGCGGGAGTATTGTGCAGGCAAATTATGGGGCTATATTGAGTATCTTTGAGTAGAACTGCTATCCTGGAAAAGTCGGATGTAGGTTCCACACCAACTATTGGATAATGTAGCTGGAGGGAAGTCAATTGTAAGCCTTGCTTTGTATCCCAGATTATAATACTTTTGTCATCGGATCCTATTAAGCAAAGTTATTGAGTGCTTAGGGGTGTTTTGTCACTATATAAACGGGTTTGCAGGCTTTAAACATTACGTTTGATCAGCTACTCGACTGGTTTATTTCGTAATGGGATCGGAGCAATTTTTTTACAGAGGTTTATGATTATGACTATTGCGCTGTTAATTTAAATAATTTTTAAAACTGGTTTTAAGGTACTTAATTAAATAATGTTTATATTATGATTGTGGCTGCTTCATGAGAAATTTAGTTTAATCTAATATTTCCTTGCCTGCGGCAAAACACCAAAAAAGTATTTTTCAAATGGGGTAATTATACACAAACTATGCTTTATATTACACTTTAAGTTGGAAAATATGACAAAATGTCTTTTTACAATATATTAAATTATGATACGCAAGTTTTAGTTCCTACAACAATATATTTGGATATGATATGCCGTTTAATAAATCTGAAAAAATTATAGTCCAATGAATTAATGAATAGTATCCTATTGAAGCCAATAAAAGTGAATTAAGTATCTTAAATATGAAAATATACAGTGTGTACTGTAAGTATAGATGTTGATACCCGAGCATACATATAATTATTGCTGTTCCGTAACTTGAAATAAATTCAGTGAATTCAGTAGAGTTTTTTTTTGGAAAAGTGTTCTTGCATGGGTATCAACATTTTAAGTTGTGGTATTTTTTTACAAAAAAAAATATTTATACAGTGTATCACAAATTAGAGATATACAGTATGTCTCCGTAAGTTGGAACCATATGGAAAACTTTTTTATTATTAATTTTACGAAAAAAAGTTATTCTTAATAAAAAGTTCTGGATGGTCCATATCTCTAATTTGGGACACCCTGTATCAATATTTTTTTATAAAAAATACTACAACTTAATATGTATATGTATACTCCCAGTAAAACCAAATATTATTAAGTTTAATTTGACTATAGTGAAGTTTTCGAATCACAGCAATGAATGAGAGGTTGCGTTTGAGCACAAATTTTATTTGAGTTGACTGACAACAACACTGTATACAGCTATTTTAAATTTAATTTTATAGTCTACACTGTCGATAATCAAGGACAAAAAATCATATACCGTGCGAGCAAAAATTATTTGCATCAAAGAGGGCCTTGCATCTAAGGACGTAATGCTTAGCCGTAGAGCTTAATACCTGTTGGGTGTCAGTAACTACCTGAATTAACAGTCAATCAGTTATTCCGTCATCTTTGACAGTCGTTACAAGTAATTTGATTCATCGCTAATTTTTCCAATTTCTTGAACAATTCACACAATGGGCTTTACGGAACAGCACAAAACATTCATGGTTGAAGCGTATTTTCGAAACGGGGTTAGAGTAAATGGTGAGTGGCAATTTAATCCAGGTTTGTGCATGGACGATTTTCACGAACATTTCCCTAACGTTGTTTTTATTGCTGGGGATTTTTATCATTGCCTGAAAAGAACCGTGGCTGTGTTTAGGGAAACAGGTTCTATACAACACAAAAAAGGAGCAGGAAGACCATCTGTAAGAACAGAAGAACTTGTTGCAAAAGTTCGTGAAATAATGCAAAATACGCCAACAAATTGTATAAGACGCCTGTCCCAAGAAGTGGGAAGATCTTATGGAACATGCAGGACTATTCTTAAGAAGCAGGTAAATTTATTTCCTTATGAAGTGCAAATATTCCACGAAATACAAACCGCAGATTTTGAAAGACGCAGGAATTACTCTCAATGGTTTAACCAAATTTTATTGGAAAGAAATGATTTATTAGACCTGACATTTTTTTTTGGATGAAGCCTCGTTCCACCTCTCCGATTATGTGAATTGTAATTATTTTTCTTTCTGTATATTCTTACTTTGTTAATTTTGTAAATAACAAAAATAAATTTGTATTTGTCTCCTTATTTTATTACTCGTTAGTTTGGCATATCATGTCATAATATGAATTTGACAAAATTGTAACCTAGATTTGGTTAGATATATCGTCCCCATATCATTGTGATCTAAACCAAGCCCTACGTTTTTTAATCCAAGCCCTCTTTGATGCAAATAATTTTTGCTCCCACGGTACATGAAATTAAGATCAGTAAGTTTTAGGTATAAAAAACATATATCATATATCAAGAACCCGCGCCCGCTTTGTGTTCTTCTAGTGAACTGGAATAAAAAATGCTTAGCTGTTAATGGGACGCCTTGTTAAAAAGTTATTCCAATTAATCCCATTTTTAGAAAACATCTTTTAAACACACATTTTTTAGAATTCAAATTTACAAGTCCAAAGCGATTTTTTTTTGTATTTTAATGACGCGTTGTAAAAAAAATTTTATTTGAGATTGAAAATACCTTTTTTAAACCTATTGTAATTTTTCGGCATTTTCAATAAATTTATCCAATTATCTATTATGTATAGGTATGTGATATGGAACATTTTTTGTGTACAGATAACGGCCCTAATTTTTGAAAATATATATACGAGGAGCACAATAAGGAATCTGCTCTAATTAAATTATTTATTTTATTATAGTGAAAAATTAAAAAAACATTCTAAAGTCATAAAAGTTCCTTTAAAAATTACAAGTTTTGTTAGTCTCAGAAACTAGTCTCTCGAGTTTTGACTTTATAACATTGTTCGTCGTGTTTATAGTAGGTATAGTCTTTACTTCTAATTTTTAATTGCTTAGACCGCACTGCAAAAGTCAGAGTTACAAAGAAACTTTGGCGTATCCATTTAAAAATGTTTCAATTTATTACTGGTTTAAGATTTTGAATTTTTTTTATGTTATCACTTTTAGTTCTCTCGCAAAAAGTGTTGTAATTGACAAAAAAATATGTTTGAGATATTGGCAGTTGTCGACGTTTTTGGTTCTAAAGCTACTTGACGGGAATAGATGAAATACTATATGTGGATTGGGCATTAAATCTGTTCAAAACCGACTATAGTTTGGTTTTGCTATATACCGTGCGAGCAAAAATTATTTGCATCAAAGAGGGCCTTGCATCTAAGGACATAATCATTGCCTGAAAAGAACCGTGGCTGTTTTTAGGGAAACAAGTTCTATACAACACAAAAAAGGAGCAGGTAGACCATCTGTAAGAACAGAAGAACTTGTTGCAAACGTTTGTGAAATAATGCGAAATACGCCAACAAATTGTATAAGACGCCTGTCCCAAGAAGTGGGAAGATCTTATAGAACACGCAGGACTATTCTTAAGAAGCAGCTAAATTTATTTCCTTATAAAGTGCAAATATTCCAAGAAATACAAGCCGCAGATTTTGAAAGGCGCAGGAATTACTCTCAATGGTTTACCCAAAATTTATTGGAAAGAAATGATTTATTAGACCTGACATTTTTTTCGGATGAAGCCTGGTTCCACCTCTCCGGTTATGTGAATTCTCAGAATACACGCATGTGGAGTAGTGAAAATCCCCATTTTTTTGTAGAGTCCACATTGCACCCTCAAAAAATTGGTGGCTGGTTAGCTGTTTCCCGAAGAAGAATTGTTGGTCCTATTTTTTTCATGACACAGTTACAGCACAGCGGTATAAAGACAATATTTTGAATCCCTTTGTGGAGCAATTACTTGACGACGAACTACGTTTTGGATATTTTCAACCGCCCATACAGCCGCCGAAACTATTAACTACTTACGCAATTTTTTCGACGACAGATTGATCAGTTTTCGATCAGACATTGAATTCCCACCTAGATCACCTTGTTTAACGGTTATGGATTACTTCGTTTTTAATCATTTAAATAACACTATTTTTAAAACACCAGTTGCAAATTTAGAACAATTTCAAGAAAGCATTATCCAAGAATGTGGTAACATTTCTCTAGAGATGGTCAACACTTTTGAAAATATGAAGAGACGTGTGAATTTATGCTTGGAGCATGGCGGTGGCCAATTTCGGCAATTTATGTAATTATTTTCCTTTTTTTTTCTGTATATTCTTACTTTGTTAATTTTGTAAACAACAAAAATTAATTTGTATTTGTCTACTTATTTTATTACTCATTAGTTTGGCATATCATGTCATAATATGAATTTGACAAAATTTTAACCTAGATTTGGTTAGATATATCGTCCCCATATCATTGTGATCTAAATCAAGCCCTACGTTTTTTTAATTTTGATGCAAATAATTTTTACTCGCACAGTACAATATTGGTATAGTTTTTTTGGAAAAATGTTTGGGGACGGGTATTAACATTCTAGGTTGTGATCTTATTTATAATAACACTGTTTAACTATCTACTACATTAATTCAAAATATGATTTCTTGGACTTAAAAATGACACACACACATATTTTTTTATTAAAATATACTAGAAAAAGTATATCTTACCAGATACGACGATAGTGCCATCCCCGCTCATCTTACAGCAACTGACGAAACTTAAATGGGCCGACAACGTATGTAAGTCCGCTCCTGTGTTTATGTCCCAGACTATTAGGTTGTTGTCACAGCTGCCTGAGACTACGTGAGTTTTGTCTGAGACTGCCACTGCTACGCATGTCACCGTGTCTGTGTGACTGATGAGCACCTAGTGAAATTAAATAAATAAAACTGACGTGCAAAAAGTAAAAAATATTAATTAGAAAATGAAATAGCGAAGGTGTCCTTATCACCAACTTTTAAGAGCATTTACTAAAGGCGTCTAAACTAAAACCCGTTCTAAATTGACAGTTCTAGGGATAAAATGACAAGTATCGGAGTTAATCATTTAATGTATTGTAAATTTTTTTGGGTTTTCTTTAAATTATTCATACATTTTTCTGATATGTATATTTAATACATATTACATATATTTAATAGAGCTAAAACTAGTTTGGCAAGAACATCTCGGTAAAGTTATTTAGGTATCAATAGAACAATATGATTGCAAAAACATTAGGCAACTAAGATAGATCTAAATATCTTGATGTACCTACTAAATTTAAAACATTAGTAAATCTGGGTTCAGTGTTTATAATTTTTAAAACATGTGAATTCTATCCGTGATAACTTACGGAATGGCCTTAACGAGCTTTATTTACATAAAAGGGTGGCCTCATCAGAAATTAAAATATTTACTTAAGTATTTAGCAGTTAAGATGTTTTAAGGGGCCCATTTCAATTTCCCCAGTTCTTTGTGTTACATAATTTCTCATAACTTACTGTATTTTGCCAGCTTCTTCTCACCGATCAGCTTTTTAATGTTGTTCGATATCTTATTTATTATTTACTGTTTAACAATTTTATTTCGATGTATTTAAGAACGAAAAAAGCAAATGAAAGGGATTTGGAACTGTGCGTATATTATATTCAATTTGCCCAGATTAGTTCTACATCCATATATAACCAGTTAAGACTGATTAAAGTATTGGTCATTCTATGTACTAAATTTTTAAATTACTAATCCAAATATTGACTTGAAATTTAATACATGTTAGGTCACTATTTGAAAGTTCTACACTGAGGAAAATGATCTAATACAACAGGTTTGCTAAGACATGGTTTGTATGGATAGCTTATCTGTTATCGACCAATATTAAATACATTGCTAGTGTATCAAACCCGCTTTAGTGTTATATCGATTCCAGATTTGCAGTGCGACGCATTTTATTTCCATCAGTAAAGTGCTTGTTCTACAATTAAGAAAGCAGAACAGCGTCCCCAAAAACCAATTGTATCTGTTAGAACCTATAATCCACAAGACGTTGGTGGTCCGTAGTTTCAACGTAGGGGAGAGCCACCAACAGTGGCCATCCTTTTTTTTATTTCCACGTATTTCAAAAACGTTTAAAAAATTTATGCTTTTTCCATTATTTTTGACTACATATACGATAAGGCTGTACAAATATGACTCTATTTAATTTTAAAAAGTATAGGATCTTTTCCTAAATATGTTTTTAAGAACATACCACTATGGCCACTGTCTGTACCGAACCACATAATGGTACAGTGGCCATAGTGAAAAAGCATACTGAAGACTGTTTTTAAGTTGGTAATAAGTAATAAGACTTCATACAAAATCCTTTAATTAGGAAATTTATAAGTATACACATCGAAAAATAAAAGAAACATGTATCATATAAATGCAATTTTTTTTATTCAAATAATTTAAGAAACAGTGGCTACCCCTTTATAATATATGAGAGTAGTGGCCAATGTACCCTCCGTTAAGGTGGCCACTGTAAGAAAGGGAACATAAAAAATAAAACCTAACCTAACAGAAAAACAATGCAGATTCTTTAGCCTTTTACCACTGAACTTCGTACTGCAATAGCACATCCTTAAGAAGCATGCAATAAAGTGACTGAAACACTTACCAGCTTTGAATGATTAAAACGAAAAGTCACTCTAATAAAAAACTTTCCACACCGAATTTCAATGTCGCACTTATTACGACGAAGCCGGCCATTTAACTGAAAGTATTCGGCGCGCCACGTGCTGGAAACATACTTAAGCACGGATTCAAGAGAGGGCGCTAGCGGTGTACGTTTTGTAAGAGAATAGTCACTGGCGGCCACTGTACCTGCCATGGCCACTGTTGGTGGCTCTCCCCTATTTGTTGTGCAGGTCACATCGTTGTTCGGAGCATTCTAGCTGTCCTGTCTGAATTTGAATTTTATTAATCGTACCACACCTGTTTTAATTAATTAATTTTTATTTTGTATTTAAGTTTTTTTAAGCTTTGCATGTCAGATAAAGCAAGAAAAATCTTATTTCGCACAACCCATCATTAGTATTGGACTTTATAATATTGCATAAGAGATAATCATATGCAATGTTAAATCACAGGAACAATATCCCACTAGAAGCTATGTAAATTTTTGAGAACTACAGTACTGATTGTTAGTGGTAAGTATATGCTTTATTAACCGTAGCAAGCAAATATTATTATGATTAATGTCAACTTTCATTACAATTGCCAGTCGGAACTAGTACAGTATATAAAACCGGATTACACCCCCAATAGAGCTTAATAATGACTGCATGAGTATTCAGAGCAATAATGTCTAAACCATTTTATGGTTCCTATTGGCAAAATTACCGTGATATTATCACTACACAACGGTTTAGCAATTTTCGTTGTCTTACAGTAGGAAAGCGCGTTGAGGTCACATATAGTATTAAACAGTTTTATAAAGACTATGTAACTTCTTCTAAGGAATAGAAGGTAAAGCCCCTTTTACTACACTATTTGAAAGCACCAAGGCACTATTAGAGAGTTCATTGATTAAAAGTGCTATTAACAACACTGCCCTATTTCAAAAGTCAATGATAGTTTTTCTAATATGTGTAATTTGAATTTCTTCAATCAGCCCTACTGTCCCACGATTCTTATCGCCTTCTTTGAAAACCTAGACTTGTAAAATCAAATGTCTGTTCTTGCGTCTTTGGAAAAATATTCCAAGCGGAAATGTACGGTATAAAGTGTCTGAAAGTTTGCTATTTTCCAATAAATTTATATTTTCTATTTTTAGAAGCGTACTTTACTTTAACTTGCAGAGTATTGAACAATAATAGAAATATTATCGTGTTGAATATATCGAAATGTTTAAAAATATTTGCAAAGCAAATTTCCTATTTCTAAAATGAGTTTAAAATTAAATAAAAATATTATTTTGAAAGCAAGAATTGCTAACTGTGTAATGTGTTAACTAACCAATCAACCAAAACATGTTCAGTAACAAGTGTAAGTCCGACCAAATTATTTTTTTTTTATAATACAGCATTTGTGTTTCACTTTTAAACAAAAAAAAACTTAAAAAATTTAGTGAAACCTACAGTTAGAAATAATATTAAAGAAATAATTTTTGAAGATAAAAAAGAAACGGAACCATTTATTATTGCTGAAAAACTAAATTCTTATTATATTCATAGCATTGAAGAAATTGTTCAGTCAATAAATACAGAAAATGAAGAACTATGCCAAATAGTAAATAGAAGTAATAATTTTTTTGAAGAATTCAATAAAATATCATCAAATAAATTAAAACTGGCAATTTCAAAATTAAATTCAAATAACAACTATGGAGAAATATTGAATAAAAAGGTGTTAAAAGCAACATTTGGCAGCATTGGTTACCCATTATTAAATTTAATAAATTCTTGTATGAATTAAAATTTTCTTACATTACACCAGTGCCAAAAGCAAAAAAACACTAAAAGATGGGATGAGGCCAGTAAATGTCTTATTGGATATTGAAAAAGTATTGGAAGAAGTCGTATATGAACTGTTATTAGAATTCATTGATGCCAACAAAATTTTAGTTTCCGTTCAAGCTGGTTTTCGAAAGGGTATATACCTACTCGACAGAGATAGCCATTCAATGTGTGATTGAGATGTGGAAGAGAACCATTGAACAAGGGAAAATGTTATAGCTGTATTTTTGGATTTTAAGCGGGCATTCGAAACAATTGACAAGGCTAGATTATTGAGTAAATTGTATCAGTATGGTATTCGCGGAAACGTTTATAAATGGTTTAAAATTATTTAAATACCAGGTCACAAAAAACAAAAATATCAAAAACATATTCAAATAAAAAAATAAATAATATAGGAGTTCCTCAAGGAAGTATACTAGGTCCAATATTATTAATATTATAAATCAACGATATGCCTTTAGTTTTAAAAATGTGTAAGTTACAAATGTTTGCTGATGACACCTTAATTTACATTATTGTTTTAAATATTTTTGATGGTCTAAATACTCTAAATTCTGAGATAAATATTATTAAATTTGCTAAAAGTAAATAAATTAAAATTAAATATTTCAAAAACTAAATGTATGGTTATGGGTAATAATTTAAATTGTCAAAATATAAATGTTGTAATTAATGGTAAAAAATTGGAATTAGTAAACAGTTTTAAATATTTAGGGATAATCATTGATTCAAAATTAAAAATTTTTAATTATTTTAAAAGTATTATATCGAAGATTGCCGGAAAAGTAGGTTATTTTAAAAGAATCAGTTCTAACTTAAGTTTGTTTTCTAAAAAAAACTGTATTTAATACTATTATATTACCACATTTTATTGTTCTTCCATTTTATATTGTGCTAGTGAGGAAATATTTGATAAATTACAAATTTTACAAAATAAGGCAGTGCGAATTATTTTCAATTGTGACAAATATACAAAAATTAATTTTATGTTGAAAAATTTAGATTGGTTGAATGTCAGAAATTTAATTTTTTATTTAGTATGTATCTTTATACATAAAATTAAAAATAAATTATTGCCTGATTGTTTTAAAGATTTTTGTTCTTTTAATTATGACCATCATAATAATAAAACTAGAACTGATCAAAATTTTTATGTGGATAGAGTGTCTAAAACATTACCTTATAAATCTTTTTTTTATAAAGGTTTAATAGAATATAATAATTTGGAAAATTCTATTGAATCTCAAAAATCATTAAAACTGTTTAAAAAAACTTTAAAATTACATTTAATTAAAAAACAAAATGACACGTAATATTTGATACAATTTACAAAATGTTGTTTTTCTGTCTGTTTTTGTTAAAAGAAGGTTGCGTTTTAAAATTTAAAAATAAATCTATAAAAATGTGTTAAAAAAATGTATTAAAGAATATTGAATTGTAGCTTTTTGCTAAATAAAGCATGTTACTACTACTACTACTACTACTACTACTACTACTACTACTACTAAAGGCGGTAGAAAGGTATTTTTCTATACGTTATTTGAGGCAGCAGTACCTAAAATAAAATTTTAATACATATGTTTATCATTACGTTAAAAAAAATAGCTGCTGATCAACATAAGTTAAATCAAATAATAACAATCTATCATTTTTTAACGTCGTTAATGTAGTGGTAAAAATGGGAAAAAATTGTATAAATGCTATTTTTAAATCACACTAATGCATAAAATCATGTCACTTAAACGTTAACAAATTTCCAATCGAATTTCATTTTTTCGTTGTCAGGGTTACTTATTAATAATTACGAATCTCTTGTAAGCGATTTTCTTTAAATCTTTACTACTTAAAAACAATTGAAATTCTGTTCCACATGGCCGCTTGCAATTATTTTTGTGAGCTGTTTTATCTATTGGCAACATTTATTACTCTTATACGACCTCTTTAACCGTTTTTCAGGTAATTTGTAGTTATTTGTGAAATCTTCACACAAGAATTTTATGGCATTTTATTTCATTCATAATTTTTTTTAAAACCGACCAGAAAATATACACTTTCTGGACAATTTTTCGTCCAGAAACTAACGTTTGGTCGATCAAGACCGAAAAATTGACGTTAGAGACAGGAAAAGATTTTTCCGGTCCATGTTTTTTGTTTTTCCAATCGCTCTTTGATAATACAAGCTACCTTGATTTCGTTACTATGACAACATTTTGATATATTGTCGAGTGACAGTTCGTTGATTTTTAATTTGTTGTTTATGTCAAACTGTTTCGCGAGTGCGCAAATTTAACAATTTGAATTCAGATTTTGAATTATCCGACACGGAAAATGAGATTTCAGAAGAAATTTTGGAAACAGCAAGGAAAGCGACTTAGATATATTGCCAGTAAAATCAAAAGCCCGTTACGAGAAGTCATACGACGTATTTAAAAATAATATAAAATAAAATAATTTAATGTAAGTATATCGAAGTGTCGGTCTTAAAAAAATATTGTACGTCACGCAACCGAAAATTAGTGTTGTGCACACTGTACATGCCTTCAGTACTTCCTAATTGCGCAACATACGCCCCCTAGCGGACATCTCGCGAACTTACAAATAATTTTCAGCAATTTATCTTGACAGTGATTACTAACGACATTTTTTCTGAAAGCTGTAAAGTTAACGGTCTCTGGGCCGTTTTTATTCCCGGTACATCAAGCAACTTTTTAATTGTACAGTTTAGTACATTTTTATATAAATATGATCTGTTATTATTATCCCGGCAAAATTCGCCCTTAAAGACGATTCATCACACTCGCGTTTCATCCTTTTGGGACGATACTTTTATTTACATTACAGGATTTATGGTCGGCAACACCTTTTCACCCACTAGTAACCTTTGAAGTTAAATCAGAAGAAAAGTTACATTAATATGAGAAGGGATATACCTTTTCAAACTACATTATTATTTATCTTTAATGTGTTCTAGTTAGAATTATTAAACATTATGTAAATAGACAGAATTATGAGGGATCCCCTTGAGATTAAATATTTTCTTATAATATATTTGGAATTCACTTGCACCAATATTTTAGATTTGCATGGCAAAGCATGTACATACATGTCTTGCAAACGATTCGTTAACCATAGGGGTATATCGACGTTGCCACACCTGTAGATATAGAGTATTGGCCAGCACGATCCCCTGATCTGATGCCATTGGACTTCTTTTTATAGTGTTATGTCAAAGTACAAACCAATTTCCAATAAAAAGAGGCGTTATACAGGGCGATACCATCTCACCCAAATTGTTAACTCTTTTGTTAGAATATATGTGTAAGGAAATATACTGGAAGGAAATGGGAGTAAATATAAATGGCGAAAAGCTAAACCATCTCAGATTTGCGGATGACATCGTCTTGATCGCGGACAGTATGAACGAGCCTCAATGTTGGAAAAATTGTATGCTGCCTCACAAAAAGTCGGATTAAAGATCAACATGACAAAGACTGAAATTATTACAAATCTTGTACTTGGTGGAAATGTTAGAATAGATGGAGAAATAGTAAGGAAAACAACCGCTTATAAATATCTAGGACATGAGATTCGTATCAACAGGGATAATCAAACATACGAACTTGCTCGTAGAATAGGATTGACATGGGCTGCCTTTGGCAAGCTTAAAGACGTCTTCAAGTCAACACTCCCAATAGGTCTAAAGAGGAAGGTTTTCAACCAATGTGTGTGGTGCGGAAACCTTAACACTGACAAAACAAACTATAAGGAAAATCAAAGTAGCTCAGTATGCAATGGAGCGATCTATACTTGGATTATCATTAAGGGATCGGGTACCAAATATTGAAATCCGCAGACGAACCGGACTGCAAGATGCCATACAAACTATAGCCAGGCTAAAATGGAACTGGGCAGGACACATCGCTGGAATGACGGATGATAGATGGACCAAGCGCATTACAGAATGGAGACCAAGAGCGGACGCCTTAGGAAGTAGAGGACGACCCCCAACCAGATAGTCAGACGATTTGAAGCGTATATGTACAAACTGGATGCTGGCGGCTCAAGACCGAGCTTTATGAGTAAATTTACGGGCGGCTTATGTCCAGCAGTGGACTAGGATAAGCTGATGATGATGTCAAAAATAGTGTATACAAAACTAAACCCCTCGACTTAGCTGACTTAAGAAGACGACTAACGCTTGCGATTAGATCGGTCACGCCTGAGATGTTCACTAACACTAGAAGAAATTCCTATTTAAGATTAGGATATTGCCAAGACGTTCACGGCGAGCATTTTCATTATCTCCTACATTAATGTTTTTTTTTTTTTTGTTTTTTACATTATCAAGAAATAAACAGTATTACTTATTAGTTTTTGAGTGTGTTGTTAATTTTTGCAATAAATCTGAAAACACTTAATATATCCGAAACAGTTGAAGATAGGTATAGGATATTGTACATGAAATATGTCTAAAATTTTCTGAAGAATCCAAAAATTGAATAATATACAGGGTATTGCATTTACAATAAGAAAGTTGGTATTGGCCACTGTTACATGACACACCCTGTATAAAAAGTTTTTATTGAAAAAAATGCGCAACCAGAAATATCAATCGACGTATCCGAGCGTTTTTTTGGACACGCCCCTATGTATTTTTTATCAAATTTATTCCATTTGGCTGATACACACTGTATATGCATTTAACAAATCGATCCGTTCGGTTTAGTATTGTTATGAAGCGACACAGAATAATAAGCCCTCGATTAACTTTAAAGGGTGGATTTTTAGATATTCAACGTCAAACCTGAACTACTTTAAAAGCGATTAATTACCATTACCTTTAACTGCGTTATATAAAAATTTAGCACCCTGTTGCGGTGATTCCATTCCATCCCCTAATGGCATTTTCGTGTCGATAATTTTTTTTATTTCGCAACAACTGTCATTCTACGCAATACGTTCGCCAATAATTATTGGAAAAAATGCGTAATTTATGTAGGTGAATTTTTTTCCCATGATTGGATTTTGAACACCAAACGCGTAATATTTTATACGAAAGGGTAAATAGGTGCATTAAAATAATAGACCAGGGTCGATAATTTTTGAAACCAAAAAAAATAATAGTAGGATGAAACCCATTGGAAAAGGAAGAGAATATAACAGAAATTAAAGGAAAAATAACACTGGCCGACATGATTTTTCTAACACAGGTCAGCTCTTTATTTTTAAAATGGAAATACCCTTCTAATAATAGAAAAAATATTCGGAAAGCCCCAATACATACCATTTTTCAATAGCTTAATAAGACCATTTTACATTAGAAGGTAGTCAATTTAATTAGGGGACGGTTAAAATGGATGCATTTTATAACAGAAAAATTACCTGAACTGTAGGAATTTTTGTAGGACTTCAGGGAGGATTTACAAAATATTGCTGTTTTCTTTGTTTGTGGGACAGTCGTGCAGTAGATCAGCAGTATGTAATAAAAGATTGGCCACAAAGAAGTGAATTTCAGCCGGGATCTCAAAATGTTAAGTTTGCACCTCTTGTAGACCCCAAAAAAGTCCTTCTGCCTCCTCTTCACATTAAACTTGGGCTGATGAAAAACTTTGTGAAAGCTAAGAATAAAGACGGTGATGGATTCAAATACCTAAGACAAGTCTTTCCCCAGTTAAGTGATGCCAAATTAAAGGAAGGCATTTTTATTGGGCCACAAATCAGAAAATTGCTGGACGATGTCAACTTTACAGAGAAGCTTACCAGGCAGGAACTCAGAGCATGGAACTCATTTGTTAGTATAGTAAGGGGATTTTTGGGCAACAATATGGATGCAAACTATCAACAGTTAGTTGATGAACTTTTAGATTCCTAAAAATCGCTTGGTGCCCGAAGGTCGTCATTAAAAATTCACTTCCTCCATTCCCATCTGTAATTTTTTCCTGACAATTAGGGAGCTGTCAGTGACGAACAGGGTGAAAGGTTCCACCAGGATATCAGGACAATGGAAATTCGCTATCAAGGACGATGGGATCCAGCCATGATGGGTGATTACTGTTGGTTTTTGAAAAGAGAAGATATGACCCCTCATAAAAGGAAAAAATTTAATTAGTGTGTTCAGTTAATATTTGTAATGTTTGTGTTTTTCTTAGATGTAAGGTATGTTTAGTAGGTGTAAAAATTTAAATATAGTCGATATACACAGTTAGAAAATTCTTAAATTATTGTTTCAATAGATATTAAATATTGTAACATTAATGTGGTACTATAAATGTAACAAGAAAACGTTACGTGTTACAACTTTTTTTTTCTCATTTTCGTATTTGGATAGGTCCATTCTAACACAAGATGCTATTTAGCTTTGTGTTACAACAAAAAAACATTTTTTTGTCGGCCAGTGTAATTTACGGCCGATCCGAGGTCGGGAAGTGGGTGAGTTTTTAAGGGTAGAAAACGATTTATCTGGATTTCCGGCAAAACTACAAGTCCTATGGAAAAACGTTAAATGGCAAAGTTGTAGGTAATAAAAAGATTTACAACTTTTGTATTTGCACTTTTTTCACATAACCTCAAAATTTATGTGAAAAATTCAAATAGCCAAGTTTTTGGTTTTTTATATACATTTAGTAAACCAAGTCACACAAAACCACACTATTTGAAAGATCATTTAGTTATCAGGTGTCTTTAATATACAACAAAGTTCCAGTTAATTTAAAATCTGCGCCAATTCACACATTTAAAAATGCCATTCGTCCTCTTGTCCATCAAATATGTTCTGACACATATTAGATCAGTCCAGTTGTACTGCCTCTCAATGCCCTTCACATGCCCACGTTAAAGTTAATAGGATTTAACTGTAAAATCTGTTACTATCATTACTTATTACGTAATTTTTTCAACCTATAAGTATCATAACTACTGTAAAATATTACTACCATGTTATTAGTTATAATGTTAGGTTAAGTGAGGAAGCCTAGCTTCAACTTCGCCTTTTGTAATTTTGTCCTTAATTACAATAAAGACATTTATTATTATTATTATTATTATAGATATTCCCAATATCTGGAAGCCTCTTCTTGTCCAAAACCAACAGCTCAAACTTCACACTCCAATAAGCATGAAGGCGGAGTCATTAAGCTTCACTGCACATGGATAGTATTTAAGACAGTAGCCTTAGAATTATAATTTAGTTTACACTTGAAAACGGTTAGAGATACTAACTAACCGAAACGTTGTGTTAAGTAACAAAATAAAGACAATGGACGACAAGGTAATTTTTTTTGAGAGATAAAAGTAATTAGATAATTTAAAACGAACTCATTTGGCCCTGAAAATGGAAAATTTCGATGGGATTTCCCACGACCAGTGCGGCGGTGCACTACCCGTTATACAGCTTCTTTTACTTTCTTTGCCCGAAGACAAATATTTTTGTAAAAATCTAACAATACATTCTCAATCATGTTCGTGTTACTTACCTACTGCAAAACACGAACTTTAAATTACAGCTCCAAACCTCGTATTCCGATATTTAACACAAACGATAGGGATTTAATTTGTAGAGAAAGGTCTTCGTTTAAACGATGCTATAATTATTTTTGGGAGAATTTAAAGCTTACCAAAAAAGTTCCGTTAATTGCTAATTTTAACTTTTTTTGTCTAAGTTAAGTTCAGTTAAAGTTTACATGTATTTATTTAATAAAAGGGTATTTGGCAAGTACACTAAAACCGCCTATATTAGCAATTAGATTTATTATAATTTGTAAATACAGGGTGTTGTGGAAATGTACCCCCAAAACAGACAAGGTGAAGTGAGGTAGTGCAGGCCACCTTTCGTTAAGTTGGACTTTAAACGTATATATTGTGAATTGGTAACAAAATACATCATATCTTTATTGTACACAGTATCGCGCTAATATTTTGTTTTAAATTGAGTTGCATTGTCCCCATTTTTAGTTTTATATTTATAAAAAAAAAACAAAAATATTACTGGCAAGTCAATAGTCCGCACTTTCCCCCCATAACGGGGTAAGAGCGTACAAACCAGATTAAAACATATTAACAACCCATGGAATATTATAGGGGGTATGACCGTAATTCTTGGCATATCTATTTTTAAATGTTTTTTACCACATTTAATTATCTTTTTTAGTTTTAGAGTTAATATCTGTTGTATGTATGATTTCATTTTTATTTTCCAGAAGAGTTGTTTAATATTAATTAATTAATTACAGATAAGAACATATATTAATTAGATATTTTATTGACAATGTGCACAACTTTTAAGAAAGTTATTAATAAATAAAAAAAAGTGAAATTACAACATCTAGGCACTAAAAACCAAAAAATATATAGGTGAATAAATTTAAAAAATACAAACGAATACAAAATAAGTTAAATATTTTATGGAAACAAAAAATTTGAAAACTTAAATAAGTACACGTAGTCAGTATTTACTATTACGTTAATCATCTTGACAACGTTGGCACTCGTACTGAGGATTCTGAGAGCCCTTATTATATATAGGTACCGCATACCCACTGCATACAACATACAACTTACACACCGAATCCATTCTTTCTTATCGAGGAAATGACGAAAATATCATAGACAAATAGAGCACAAATTGTCATCCTTGGAGGAAGTGGCAATTTCACTTAAAGGAACATCACTATCTGAGGAAAAATCGTTATAATATGTTAAATTCTTCTTGTTAGATTTTTTCTTTCTTGACTTTAATTTTTCAATTTAAAGTTTTACGGTCACGAAAAAATGCACAAGGTCAAAAAAACGCATTATGTGGTAAGTGCAGATCACCGCGCACTTTCCCGCCAATTTGGTCTGATCTTGCCCAATTACTCCTTATTGTCTTGCCCCGTATGATAATATCAGCGGGGCAAGAGCAAATTAGTGATTTTTAGGTAAAATAGGAGATAAAACAAGTTTGCTTGTTTAAGGTAGGCCATAAGGTATATTTTTACATACTTACCAATATTTATGTCTCACAATATCATATTATTATGACTATTAACGTATTAATGCAACACACACAACTTTAACGTTTATCACATTTGTAACTTTGTTTTCAACCGTTGGTAAAAGACGCCCAATTTATATTTTACCGCGCCATCTGTGTTATAAATGTATAATGTAACTTTTAGTAGATTTCAACAAGTAAAAAATTGACATTTGATCAATATATTAGTAATATTAATAACTTAATGCACTTGCCCAATTACGAACTTACCCCACTACACCTCACCTATATTTTCTTCAAAATTGACCATCTCAACCAAGTAAAGCCCGCGTCACCGATTTTCAGCTGCCGAAGGAATGCGGGCATGCATTGTTGTCTTAGTGCTCCGTTCAAATGTCAATATTTATTATAAATAGTTTATTCACATTTTTATTTATCCCACTAAGGTAAAGTATTTTTCACAATAAATGGTTGACTCCGTTTAACTACCTGGCACGTTTTTCAAGAGCTCGGCCATAAAACTGCCAATAAACTGTCGGCCAGGGTCGGATTATAATTTGTAACTATAGCAGGTAATATTTAACTATCTTGTGCTTGCGATAACATCTTTAATTTTTCACATTTAATATATTATTAATAACGAATTAAATATCTAAAGTCCTACCCTGTAGTGTATTTGCTTGTTGATTGTGTATAACAATGGGATTAAACCGGTAGTTTTATTGCAGTCAATAAGTCGATACCATTTAGGGTGAAAAATACTTTACATAATAAATGCTCCTCCATCTGTAACATATGCATGCGTTTTTAATCCATCAGTAGCAGCGGGTCATAAATTTCAATAGTAAATTTTCTCTTTTATTATAGAAAAGCAACTTTTAAAATTATTTTCTGCAATTTATTTATAAAAACTAAGAAGCTAATTCATTTTTAATCAATTTAAGCTTTCAATGATGCATATTATTATTTTCCGCTTTAAATTAGATTAATTAATATAAGTTACAGTTAAGCGCTTAAACAAGTCTTAACAAATACCTTTTGTGTCTCGCCATATCCAAAATGCTCTAAACTGCTTACTTTACGAAGTATTTTACTCTCTTGGCATTATTTTAATGCCACTATTTCTGCTGTTCCGACGCTATTACAGAAAACTTTTCAAAGATTACACTTTTGAACTAACATAACTACTAAACTTAGTTTCTAGTAAAAACAACCCTGTTTTCGTCGGCTTAATATCTCTTTGTAATGCTCAATTTAAGCAGCAGTCGTTTTGCTGTGGTCTTTTAGCTGATAAAACACAACGGAAATCATTCTTTAAGGGCCATGACACATCGCGGTTTGTGCCGACTCGGCAGCTGCCGAGTCGGCACTAATATATGTGTTTTTAAGTGATGCATAACACACACAGCAGTGGATCACGTCGCGAAGTTTTGAACCCCCCTCAGCGTTAAAAATTATCATAGTATATCATAGTAGTAGTAGTAACATGTTTTATTTAGCAAAAAGCTACAATTAAATATTTTTAAATACATTTTTTAACAACATTTTTATAGATTTATTTTTATGTTTTAAACGGAACCTTCTTTTAACAAAAAACAGACAGCAAAGTTAAACATTTTGCAAATTGTATCAAATATTACGTATCATTTTGTTTTTAAATAAATGTAATTTTAAAGGTTTTTTAAATAGTTTTAATGATATTTGAGATTTAATAGAGTTTTCCAAATTATTATATTCTATCAAACCTTTATGAAAAAATAGACTTATAAGCTAATTTTTTAGACACTCTATCCACAAAAAAATGTTGATTAGTTCTTGTTTTATAATTATGATGGTCAGGAATAAAAGAACAATTTTTTTTTAAACAATCAGGCAATAAATGATTTTTAATTTTATGTATAAAAATACATACTAAATAAAAAATTTAATTTTTGACATTCAGCCAATCTAAATTTTTTAACATAAAACAAATTTTTGTATATTTGTCACAATTTAAAATAATCCTCATTGCCTTATTTTGTAAAATTTGTAATTTGTCAAATATTTCCTCACTAGCATAAGATGGAAGAACAATAAAGAAAATGTGGTAATATAATAGTATTAAATACAGTTTTTTTTAGAAAACAAACTTAAATTAGAACTGATTCTTTTAAAATAACTTACTTTTCCGGCAATCTTCGATATGATACTTAACATAATACAAAATAATTAAAAAATTTTAATTTTGAATCAATAATAGATATATAGTAGTAGATATTAAATGTAGCTTCACACATAACGCCAAAGGGATGCTTTTGCGGACAACCCCATTTTGTAGGAACACAGATAATGAAAACAATACCCTGGCAATATAAATATAAGGATAGGCTGGTGGTGCGTCCACATTATATCGCCGACACATTGATCGATTTGTTTTACCAAGTCGGTGGCATAATATGGGCGTACCTTTACTCTTACTACTTAATTTTGAAGAAGTAATCCATACTCAAAGTGGAGTTAAATGATATAGAAAAAAGAAAAGCACAAAGTTTTTCTCCGCAATTTTTATTAGGAAAACTAGGCGAACCTGGAATAATTCATAATAAATAAATTCGACATGTTTCGAGTGTAGAAACACTCATCATCAGGAAAACAAAGTGAATGGTACAATGCTGATGTTGTTAGCAATAGAGAAAATAATTGTGGGATTGAGCCGTAATGGAGCTTTCAAACGTGTACAAGAGGTGTAAAAAAATTGATTAGTAAAAAACCGACAATCAAGACTTCAGCATACTGGAAACTCAGGGGTTAGTATAAAGGCCCTGCCTTGGGCAGAAAAATGAAAAATATAAAAGAAAAACTAGGGAGTTTTAATAGACTTTGTGGAAAACATTTGTTAAGTAGTGAAAAATCTTAAGTTTTATTCAGCTTTGTTAGAGACATGTAAAAGTATTGAAATAAGAGGGAAAGAAAAAGAAAAAAATGTTTATCATAAAAGTGAAAGCATCATTTAGGTTAAAGTAAAATTCTGTTGGGGTACCAGGCTTTTTACGGCCCATTTTTTTCCTTCTGACACGTGCTGGTTGCAGTGGAACTTCTCTAACAAAGATGTTCTAGTAAAACAAAAATCTTTTTTAAAATTTTTTAAAACTTAATTTTGCACATAATGTGTACTTTTTGACTCCTACCGGGGTAACTGGGCCGTAAAAAGCCTGGTACCCCAACAGAATTTTACTTTAAGCTAAATGATGCTTTAACTTTTATCATAAACAATTTTTTCTTTAACAAAGCTGAATAAAACTTAAGATTTTTCACTACTTAACAAATGTTTTCCACAAAGTCTGTTAAAACTCCCTAGTTTTTCTTTAACATTTTTCATTTTTCTGTCCAAGACAGGGCATTTATACTAACCCCTGACTTTCCAGTATGCTGAAGTCTTGATTGTCGATTTATTACTATTTAATTTTTTTACAACTCTTGTACACCTTGGAAAGCTCCATTACGGCTCAATCCCACTATTATTTTCTCTATTGCTAACAACATCAGCATTGTACCATTCACTTTGTTTTCCTGATGATTAGTGTTTCTACACTCGAAACATGTCGAATTTATTTATTATGAATTATTCTAGGTTCGCCTAGTTTTCCTAATAAAAATTGTTGAGAAAGACTTTGTGATTTTCTTTTTTCTATCTTACTACTTAGTTTGCTCTTTTTTCGTAGTCCGACTTCTGAATTAAAATTAGATTGGCTGAATAACATAATTCAGAATTTCCGAAGTTTGCCGTTAGACGGTACGAAATAGAACTAAAAAGATTTACAGATTTACATTACAGTTTCATCGTTGTTTAAAAAGTCTTTTGGCGTTTTAAAAGGGGGGTTTCGAATGAGTTTCTATTTTATTTGCCGCACTAAAACTGCCTATTGTGTTATGAATGGGAGACTTGGGAAAACTGCACCACTAAACGACTATGACGCATTCGAAGCAGAAACTTTTTAAAGTACTTTGAAAATTAATGTGCTCGGCGAACGAATTTTACTTCAAGTGACAGGAAACTAAATTAAGCATACCGATTTACATTAAATAATAAGCAAAATTACTTAAGATTGTTTTAAGGAAAAGCATAAATTGTAAAAAAAAATGTTCAGGTTTTTAAAACAATACTAATTTTACTTTGTACAGGGTGTCCGGGAAAATTTATATGTATATGGATATGAAAAAAACACGTGAAAAGAATACTACAAGTTCATATAAACTTCTTTCGTATCGGCTCCCAAAGAGCTCCCATAGAATTAAGTTTTTGACACATACTTATTAAACCAACAGGTATATTTCAATTTTTTTTTTCATATGATGTATACCAGGTAAGACCCTTCAAAATACTATCCCAGAAAGTGTTGCGAATTACTCACAGCTGCAGGGACGGACTAGATGTGACACTAATGTGCCCATTTTTTTACGCCCTGTATGATAAAAACTTGGACAACGTTTTTTACATACCTTTAACTATTGACTAAAAATTAAATACTCTTCATTCATGTCGCTAATCCTAACCGTTTTCTAAAAAACGTAATTTTTAACATATTTACATCATGTTTATTTAGCGTATTTCAATAAAAGATACATCTTTGTTCCTATAAATTATAAATGTTCACTTTTAACTGCTTAATATTAATACATGATCGCAATAAAATGACGTTTTCCAAAAACGGTTAGGATTAGCGACATAAATGAAGAGTACTTAATTTTTAGTCAATAGTTAAAGGTATGTAAAAAACGTTGTCCAAAGTTTTTATCATACAGGGCGTAAAAAAAATGGGCACATTAGTGTCACAGCTAGTCCGTCCCTGCAGCTGTGAGTAATTCGCAGCAATTTCTGGGATAGTAATTGGAAGGGCCTTACCTGGTATAGATCATATAAAAAAAAAATTGAAATATACCTGTTGGTTTAATAATTATGTGTCAAAAACTTAATTCCATGGGAGCTCTTTGGGATCCCATATCTCCGAAGAGGAGGCCGATACGAAAGAAGTTTATATGAACTTGTAGTATTCTCTTCACGCGTTTTTTTCATATCCGGGAGATTTCCCACATTTTTCCGGACACCCTGTATATTATTTTATAGTTGAAACTTGTGATGGGTATCTAAAATTTTACTTTTTTTTTAAATTTAATTTTCAATGAATTTTACGTTGGTGTTCGTTTTAAGTGTAGGAAATTATCTAGGCTTGGAAATCCATTAGATGCCGTGCATTAATTACCCTACTCTATAATAAATGATGTCTAACAAAGAGTGAGTTAAAATAAAAATAATAAAAGATTTATCAACTTCATTTTTAATGAGTTTCTGGAGAACGAGCAGGGCACACATTTTTTAAATGGTAAATTCCCCTCATGTAATTTATATATTATGTATATACTTATGCAGCGGTATGATAAAGAAACGGGTCAGTTTTTTTTATATACAGTGTCACCAGTAAAGTCCACATCATATGGGATTTTTTTTATTAATAGCTTTATTTAAAATTTGACTTTTTCATCAAGTTCTGCTTTGATCGAGATGAAAATTAAGCAAAAAAATAGTAGTCAAGTGATTCGCATTATCTGTCAAATTTTAATTTTTTCCAAAAAATAATTCAAAAGTGGGGTTATTTCTGAAAATATCGAAAAAAGTTATTGGAAAAAGTTCTTTTAAATGCAGTTTCTAGCCCACATGCAATATTTCAGCTGCATAAGATAATTTTGGTTTTTTACCTATATTTTGTAAATTGCACCACTTTTGCAAAATAAGACTTAACGCAACCCACATAAAACTTCTTAGTTTTGACAATGCTTTATTTCAGATACATTTTCTTTAAAGTAGCGCCATAATAAATGTGTGTGATTTTCTACAAAATCAAAATTGGGCTATTAAAATTTGGTCGCATGTGATGCAAAGTTTATTTGTTTTTGACACTGTATAAGGTAACTTCATAAAATAAGTATTTTTGAAAACGTCTTGTGTCTGAAAGTAATACACCTTAATATTAAGACAAAAAAGAACACAGTGTTTTCAGTAAAGTGTTCATTAAGTGGAAAATAAATTTTAGTTTAACAACATAAAGTTTATCTATTTTCAACGATTTAATTTAAAACCCCTATACCTATTATAATTTATTATTAAGCTATGTCATAATAACGTTAACGTGTATTACTTTCAGACACAAACTACGTTTATAAAATACTTATTTTATGAAGTTACCTTTATACAGGGTCAAGAACAAATATACTTTGTATCACATACGACTAAATTTTAATAGCCCAATTTTGATTTTGTGGAAAAACACACATTTATAAAAAATGTATCTGAAAGGATTGTCAAAACTAAGAAGTTTTATGTAGGTTGCGTCGAGTCTTATTTTGCAAAAGTGGTGCAATTTACAAAATATAGGTAAAAAATCAAAATTATCTTATGCAGCTGAAATTTTTGCAGGTGGGCTACGACACTGCATTTAAAAAAACTTTTTTTAATAACTTTTTTCGATATTTTCAGAAATAACCCCACTTTTGATTTATTTTTTGGAAAAAATTAAAATTTGACAAATAATGCGAATCACGTGACTACTATTTTTTTTTGCTTAATTTTCATCTCGATCAAAGCAGAACTTGATGCCAACATCAAATTTTGAATAAAGCTAAAAAAAAAAAATTCCCATTATGATGCGGACTTTATTGATAACTAGTGATGGAAAAAATCGAGTTATTTTAATAATCGACTACCGAGTATTCAAGTGATTTAAAAAACCGAATAATAATCGTAAATTAACCAGTTTATGTAGTATGTAGCCGCCAATGAGTGATTGGTGATTGGTATGAATGGCATGCAGGTCGTTGAAAAATAAAATAATTCGAATTTTCGTCACTCGAATTATTACCGATGATAACCGAATAATTCAAGTGATTAAAAAAATCGAGTGATCGGTTATTTTTCACTCGAGTGATCCCATCACTACTGATAACACTGTAGAATAATCAAGAATCGCTCGGACCCCTCAAATTTATTTAAAAATATTTTTCTGCAAAATATTTGCATATCAGGATTTGCGGTTTAAAGTATAATAAGTAATTTGCATAACACCCTGTAGTGTTGATGTTAAAACGGGGTATTGGAATAATTTATTATTAGGGTGCGTATTGTGATGGCCGGGGCCCTTTAAACCAGAGTCGGCATAAGGACTCATTGAAAAATATTATTTATTATTATTAAAGAGATTCAAATTTTACAGGCAATTAGTACTTACCACAAAGGACATACACATAATACATTGACGGTGCTCCATCCTGGGGGGAGCTGTACGGCTGTCCCTAATGTAATATCATCATTATTAAAAAGCAAAATCTCAAAAACGATCAAGCCCAGGAAGCTAAAATTTTACAGACAGTCTACGTATATGTTTATACACATTTGTACAAGCTTGTACGAGTATGGACGAGTCTACACGTTTGTACAAGTTTATACAGATATGTACAAATGGGTACAAACTTGTAAAACCTTGCATTAACTTGTACAAACTTGCTCAAACTCGTGGAAACCTATACAAGACAAGGCTCGTACAAGAGCTAACTAAGCCACTTTGATTGTGAGTAAATTATGTTTGTCAATATTAGGGCTGGGCGATATAATAAAATATCGATAATATCGATTTTTCGATATTTTATTTTTTAAATATCGTTATTCGATATATCGATATATCAAATTGTTGCCCAGCCCTACTTCTATCTATATCAAATTAGTGTTAGGCGATATTAAATATCAATATGTCTATTAATACACTGACATTTATATTATACCAAAAGATTGACTTTATTAAACAGAATACACCTGTATAAAAATTCATTAGTGACAGTCAAAAATGACATTAAACACTAAACAAATCAGGTAAAGGCGTAAATAAAGGATAAAAACAATAATGATTATCGCATTCTTCCCTCCTTTTATTATCAATGATATTCATCCAAATTTTTAGGCGACATTCTTACACCAACATCAAAAAATCGATATTATTGATATTTATCGATATTATCGGTTTTTCGATATTTTATTTTTTAAATATCGTTATTCGATGTATCGATAAAAACATCGATATATCGAATTTTTGCCCAGCCCTAGTCAATATCATTACTATCACAGTCAAAGTTACCAGATTAGGTAATCAGTGTTAATAACCTTTGTGCAATTCAATAGAGGTGTCTTCACAATTTCAGCTTCCTGAGAGTTACCGTTTTTGAGATATCGCTTTTTAATATTGGCATTAAATTAGGAGCAGCTCCCCCTGGGAAAAGGGGCAGCGGTAAATGTATGTATCCACTTTGTGGTAGGTACTATAATTGTCTGTAAAATTTAAGTGTCTAATAATAATTAGAAACCGACCGAAGATTCGGTTTCGGCCAAAAATCGGCGGAAAGTTCGGGTGCGCCGAACTCAGTGTTCGTGAATTGTCGCGCACCGTTCGGCTAACTTTGGGTTAGTTCGTAGGCAGTGTTGTCTATATAAATAGATATCTTTGTTACATATTTCAATTGTTTTTTATTTCATTTAACACGAGTTCACTGTTCGTATAGGTATGTGTAAAAAATACAGTAGATTTTAGTATACAATGGAATTTTTAACATGTATAAATAAGTTTCGGTGTCGGCCGAAACTGAGACCAAGGCCGAAGATTCGGTTTCGGCTGAAAATCTTGTGTCGGTCGGACACTAACAAGAATAAATATCTAATAGTTTCCAATTAGTCCTTATGCCGACTCTGGTTTAAAGGTCCTTTCACTACCTAATATCCGCTCTTTATTTATTATCTAAGGACAGATCTATCTTGTATTGTCTTCTCCCCACGCCATTTAATCCATTATTTATGAAATCAAGGAATAAGTCATTAAAATTCCACTGTTTAGTCGAGGCATAAAAGTTATTTCAGGTAAGTGAACACGACAAAAATGTCACAACCTGAATTTTTAACGCTTCAGTAAAATTTTACCCTTTTTTATGCCCCAATCGAAAGGCCGGGCCGACCACAAATTGTGATATCGGGAGAAATGTATTTCTCTCTTCTTGGAATATGCTATGTTCCGTAAATTTGTAAATTTTCCCTTGCACAAGTATTTTTGTGTGTTTTTCCAAGCGGAAATTATACTCCTGTTCGAATATTATAGGCTTATTCAACATACATAAAGACCCTAAGCTGTAAAAAAAATTTAGGGGTGTAATAGGGCACTATCCATTTTGAAAACTTTAAGAAAACTCTAGGAATAAGGATTTTTAACATGATATTGATTTTAAAACGGGACAACCTGTATTTTATATAGTTTTAAATCCAAACTGGTAACATTATCATTTAAAAGAATAAAGTTTACCTGGCATCACGTTACTAGTTATTTTTAAATTTAATGCTCGATGGCGTTTTGCCAACAAATAGCTTCTTTCCTTTTATACACAAACCCACGGATTTTCTATTTTTCTACTCGGATTATCTTGAAAAGAAGGAACAAAGGTTTACCAATACTTCCATAAAAGAAACAATGGTTTTTTTAAAAATAGATTCTTAAACTCCTATGTAGGTGCCAAAATTACTATACCTACTTTAAACATATTCGTTGTGCCTAATGTGGCTTTTGCTTGGATTTTATTAATTTTCCTAAAGTCACTTTCCCTAATTAGCGTACATGAAATCCAGTCACTGCTATACTTTCTAACACCTTTTGAAATTCAACGAGCTCAACGATCAAAGGCCTTATTAACTTTTGAATAAAGAACCTCCTTTACCTGTGAAAGTTTCCCTCCAGCCACTTGCCACACTTTTAATGACATATCTTTTGATCCAGTGATAATATGTTGGGAGTCGATTGTGACGACGAAACACGTGATTTCTTCCGAATGAGTAATCGTGTGTCTTTCATCGTCTTTCACTAGAGACCAGATTTTCAAAGTCGTATCTCCGTTTGTGGCAACAGCGTATTTCATGTTAGTTGTCGTTTTAACGCACTCGCTTGGTCCCGAATATGTTTGCAGGACTGTCCCGTTATCAGCATGCCAGATGTGGATTGTATCGTTAATATCACTGGATATTATCCTGCTTGAATCCATAAGCACGAAAACGGCCGTTACTGCTGCGGAGTGTCGCTAAAAATTACGTTTTTATTAGACGAAAACTTCTCTTAATTGTATGATAATATTTGATAATAAAAAGCACTTGCGCGTTTTTCCGTAAAAAGTTTTATAAAAATAATATAAAAAAGTTTAGGACCTTAACTTAAAATCCCGCTGTTTTTAACGGTTGTTTAATAGTGGAGCTGAAGAGAGAAAATAAATGTTTACCGGCTCCATTTTCAGCTACCTGAAAGCTCAAGAAGCACGTTAAGTGGTGCATAGTTGTAATTAAGTTTTTGTTCTTTTTTCAATTTAAAATAAAGCCTAAGAATTTTTTAAAGTTATACCTACTATAAGTTCTACAAAATTGTTAATACCGTGCGAGCAAAAATTATTCATCAAAGAGGGCCTTGCATATAAGGACGTAATGCTTAGCCTTAATACCTGTTGGGTGTCAGTAACTACCTGAATTAACAATCAATCAGTTATTCCGTCATCTTTGACAGTCGTTACAAGTAATTTGATTCATCGCTAATTTTTCCAATTTCTTGAACAATTCACACAATGGGTTTACGGAACAGCACAAAACATTCATGGTAAGTGGCAATACAATCCGGGTTTGTGCATGGACGATTTTCACGAACATTTTCCTAACGTTGCTTTTATTGCTGGGGATTTTTATCATTACCTGAAAAGAACCGTGGCTGTGTTTAGGGAAACAGGTTCTATACAACACAAAAAAGGAGCAGGAATACCATCTGTAAGAACAGAAGAACTTGTTGCAAATGTTCGTGAAATAATGCAAAATACGCCAACAAATTGTATAAGACTCCTGTCCCAAGAAGTGGGAAGATCTTATGGAACATGCAGGACTATTCTTAAGAAGCAGCTAGATTTATTTCCGTATAAAGTGCAAGTATTCCAAGAAATACAAGTCGCAGATTTTGAAAGACGCAGGAATTACTCTCAATGGTTTACCCAAAATAGTAGAAATGATTTATTATACCTGACATTTTTTTCGGATGAAGCCTGGTTCCACCTTTTCGGTTATGTGAATTCTCAGAATACACGCATGTGGAGTAGTGAAAATCCCCATTTTTTTGTAGAGTCCACATTGCACCCTCAAAAAATTGCTGTTTCCCGAAGAAGAATTGTTGGTCCTATTTTTTCCATGACACAGTTACAGCACAGCGGTATAGAGACAATATTTGGAATCCTATTGTGGAGCAATTACTTGACGACGAACTACGTTTAGGATATTTTCAACAGGACGGTGCAACCACCCATACTACCGCCGAAACTATTAATTACTTACGCAATTTTTTCGACGACAGATTGACCAATTTTCGATTAGACATTGAATTCCCACCTAGACCATCTTGTTTATCGGTTATGGATTACTTCGTTTTTCCTCATTTAAAGTACACTATTTTTAAAACACCAGTTGCAAACTTAGAACAATTACAAGAAAGGATTATCCAAGAATGTGGTAACATTTCTCCAGAGATGTTGGTCAACACTTTCCAAAATATGAAGAGACGTGTAAATTTATGCTTGGAGCATGGCGGTGGCCAATTTCAGCAATTTATTTAATTATTTTTCTTTTTCTTTCCGTATATTCTTACTTTGTTAATTTTGTAAGCAACAAAAATAAATTTGTGTTTGTCTTCTTATTTTGTTACTCATTAGTTTGGCATATCATGTCATAATATAAATTTGACAAAATTTTAACTTATATTTGGTTAGATATGTCGTCCCCATATCATTGTGATCTAAACCAAGCAATACGTTTTTTAATCCAAGCCCTCTTTGATGCAAATCATTTTTGCTCGCACGGTAGCAATAATTGCGGAAAATAACACAATCCAATTATTAAAATTAGATTTTAACGTTTTTTTTTAATATAAAACTTAAGAAAATCCTGTTTTAATTGATCCATATTATATTGATTGACATGATGAAAAACCGAGCTTTAAAAGTTATATATTACTAAACTAGGATAATCTTGTGATCCCTAAACCACAAAAAAATTAATTAGTTCATCCCTAGCCCAAGAGGTTTCCGGATTCCAACTTCCATGAAACAAATTAGGAACAAATTACAAAAACAACGGTGTTTCTGTCCTCTGTAGATAGGGTGTTCCTGTTTTCGCTAGCTTTGATACGGTAAAACTACGCTAACGATAACGTAAAATACTATCTAGTTAAAACCGCTCGTACATTTGTTTTGCATTTTTACTGAGAGGACATTGGACAGGTGCTGCAAAAAAAGCAACGTGACCATGATAAGCCGTTTTATAGGACTTTAGCGTGTGAGTTAGAAGGATTTTTATGACGCCTGTAATATAATAATAATAATCTGCACAAAAAAATTATTTTACAAAATTTATGCAATCAAAACAAGAAAGTAATTTTTTTTTTAACTTTCTTGAATAGAGTTTTTTTTTTTCGTTGCGTATTAAGGACTGCGGCTTTGCTGGCTGCTTTGCTCGACGAGCCATAGTCTTTAGGCTACGTTGGCAAGGGTTTGCTCTACAGCAAAATGTTAACAATTTTTTTGTGTCTACCTTTAAAAATTAATTTTAAATTAAAATTTCTTGGAATTGACTCGCTTTAAAGCTTGGCACAAAATGTACATTTTCCAGTATATTTCCCAAAAAAAGTGAAATTTTAAAACCGAGTTTATAATAAAAAGTATCATTATAATTTTTTAATCGTATATATAACGATAAATTTTAAATATAATCGTTTTCAAATAAATCTTATGAACTTAACGACGTAAATGTGTTTTTTTTCTACGTCATTAATGGACGTAAAACGTAGGTTGCCGACGATATAAAAAATTTAAGTTGCAAACGACACATGTGTGGTTTGCGGTAATAGATTCCAGACCTTTTTTTTATTACCCAATTGAATTTCTTCTTGATTTTAAATTGATCCTTTTGTGTGTTTATTAAATCATATGTCTTGGAGATACAGATAACTAACCCCGTTAAGACAGTTTTATCATAAACTTAAAATGTTTTCCAGTTTCACTGGTATTTAAACCTGGGGCATTTATAACAACAGGTACTATTAGGCAATCACGAAGCAAACCCGACTTTTCTTAGTTTTAGAATAATCATGATAATATTAAAATAAATACACGCAATAATGTGAGTCAGAGCACTGACTGCAAACTTACCGAAAAAGTTAAAACAAGCGTTCCAAGTGTCAATCCCCAAACTTTTACACTTTTGTCTTCAGATCCCGAAGCTACAAACAGTCCACTGGGAGCAAAACTGACAGCTGTCACTGGTCCGCTATGACTATTAAGCGTCAAAACCAATTCTTGGTTATTTAGCTGCCACACATTGATCATGTGATCTGTAGCACCTGTAACTGACAGCTGACCGTCACGTGATATGTCTAGACACGTGATAAAGCCTGCGTGAGCTGTTAAATGGTGATGGGTCTTCTTTTTGAGCTTTAAAAAGCTTTTGATGTGATCAGTGCTTCGAAATGGATAGAATATGATACGATTTCCACCTAGAATATTATTTTATATACTAGAAATGTGATTGATTAATTTGTATTGCTAAACATAGGTGAGATTTAACTTGATTAAGAGTTGATCTTAATTTGAAAATTAAATTGTTTTAACTCCTTGTTTTTACTTTCAAAGAAAGCCCAGTCAGAGGAGTGAAAATGTTAAATAAAAAAGTTTTTTTAGGAATTGTTTATTAAAAAACTTCCCTGCGGGTTATTTCATTTTATTTTTAACTGCAAACATCCATTAAGATGGTTGGTTGTTCAAGGAGAATAAAATACGATTAATTTTTTTATTTAAAATTGCCCTTTGATACGATTATACAATTTTTTCATTTTTCATTGAACAGCTTTTAATAAAAGCTTATTTTGAAAAGTTTCTATTTTAATTCTGATTTTGTATACACTTTAATTCGTAAATTTATATTTATTTATCAAAAAATACCCTGCAAATAATTTCTTTTATATAAACTGTATTCTTATTTTTTTTTTTTCAGATATTATTTGCTTACAATTTTTTCAACTTTTAACGAATTACTAATTATATATAATAATTACAATTTATTTAAACTTGCCTTATCCCAAAATTGATAACAACCAAGATACAGGGTGTCAAAGTTTTAATTTTGTTTTCGTTTTTTGCGATTATTTCTTAACGAAACGACATAGCAGCACAAAATTCAGGATTTTGTGGTTTTTGAGGTGAGGAATTTAAAATTATCCAGAGTTTTTGTGTAACCAGTAGAGGGCGCTGCCTACGGCATGGCCCACTTCATTTACCTGGCATAACTTTGTTTAGGCTTCTTATATCAATCCGACTATTAAAAAAATAAGTTACTTTACTTCTTTTACATCAAAAACGTATAACTTATTAAAGTCGCTAGGAGCAACCATTTTCGAGATAATCGCATTTCATATTATGTCCAATGCAACTAAGTACGTGGTCCAAAAGCAACGGAAAATCGAGCAACGGTGAATTTCTGACTTAAAATTATTGTTAATCAGCTACATTTGCTAAGTGTCAAAGTTAATGTAGATACTTAAAGTTGACTATTTTTTTCTAATAAAAACGTTTTTTCGTATACGGAATTACTCATTTTATTCAAATCAAAAATTTTATTTAATAACATTTAAAAGTAACAAAAATAGTTAGAAATAAAAATGGTAACGTCGTGATAGCAATTGTTCAAAATGGCCACCATTGACCTCAATATATTTCGCTATAGGTACGTTTTACAAAAGACTGTCGGACTTTAAACTAGAGATCTTCATCATTTCTGAGCAGATTAAGAGAATTTATAATTTGACTGATTTAACTCATTATAACTTGTTATAAACATTGGTTTTCAAATAACCCTAAATGCAGAAGTTCATTGGATTAAAATCCGGACTTCGCGCCGGCCAAGGCAAAGGGCCACCACGGCCTATCCAACGTTCAGGGAACTGTTCATTTAGATAATATCGCATATTTCCGCATTGGAAAATAAATTATGTCGAGGCATTACTAAAAAATTTGTATTGTGCGTAGAAAATTAATAACTTTGACAGATGATACTTTGTGTAACACAACAATCAAGCTGTGATAAATAATAAATACGATTACACAATTATTTTAAATATTTTAGCATTCTTGCATTAAAAATATCGAATGCGATTATCTCGAAAATGGTTGCTCCCAGCGACTTCAATAAGTTATACATTTTTGATGTAAAAGAAGTAAAGTAACTTATTTTTTTAATAGTCGGATCGATATAAGAAGCCTAAACAAAGTTATGCCAGCTAAAAGGAGTGGGCCATGTCGTAGGCAGCGCCCTCTACTGGTTACACAAAAACTAGAAATAAATTCCTCCCCTCAAAAAACCCCAAAATCCTTAATTTTGTGCTGCTATGCCGTTTCGTTAAGAAATAATCGCAAAGAAACGAAAACAACATTAAAAATTTGACACCCTGTATCTAGGTTGTTATCAATTTTGGGATAAGGCAAGTTTAAATAAATCCCATTATTTCGCCTTAAGGAGTCTGCTGTTGCTCTGTGTCCCATTACTTTTGGGACACCCTGTATACGTAAAGATATAAGATTCCCGAGTACATTTGTACATGTAGGTACAGTTACGGCCATTAAATCTTGGGCAGCAAATCTGTCAGATTTTGACTTTTTACTAATTTTTGGTAAATTGCTCTTTTACCTTAATTTACATTTAATCATTAGTAATTACCAAGGACCAAGAGGTATCAGAACTTTTGTTTATTATTTCGAAAAATTAACAAACTATAAAACTATAACAAATTCAATCGGTACCTATTTACAATACATCATGTTATTATAATTAATCAAATTTTAATATTTTAGCGCGGCTCCCCCTTTGTCCAAGACAGAGTTTATCCTTCTAGGCATTGAAGTTACCAAAGCCCTTGCGAAGTCCCGATTTAACTCATTCCAAGCTTGTGCAATTTTATTTTTTAATTCGTTCAAATTTTGTGGCCTAAAATTATTCTCACCATTAATTTTTTTGACTAAAACACCCCAAACATTTTCCATTACATTTAAATCCGGACTGCGTGAGGGCCATGGTAAAATGATAATTCGTTCCTGATCCATCCTTTCCCTCACTTGTCGGGCCGTGTGAATGGGACAATTATCTTGCTGATAAATAAAATCCCTTCCTGGAAATCGTTCTAATACAGAAGGTAACATGGTATTTTGTAAAATATTCATGTATACCTCTCTATTAAATCGCCCTTCAATAAAGTGACACACACCAAATCCTTGAGCACTCATCCATGCCTAAACGTTTACAGAAAATCGACCACTATTTCGATCCTTTTGGGTAAATCTTTCATCGAATCGAGTTCTTGGAGGCCTATATACTCTTAGTCTTCCGTTGTAGCAAGACTGAAACACTTTCTCGTCTGTAAATATTACCTTTTCCCAGAAAACTAGAGGTTCCAAGTAATACTGTAACGAAAAACCGACCCGTTGTTCCTTATTTTCGGTTGTTAAAAATTTCTTTTTAGCTGCTGGATGACAGCGTAATTCAGAGATTTCTCTAACCCTTCGTCGAGCTGTTCTCACCGATCCCGGGAAGTTTATTTCTATTTTAGCCCTTACAATGGATTTAAAAGGTTGGTCCCTTAATATGTTAACCAAATTGTTATCCTGTTCTTTATTGGATTGTTTGGGACCACCACTTCCAGGTCTTCTTTCCAAGAAATGCGTTTCTTGCCACTTTGTTTTAAAAAAATGAAGCGTACTCTTTGGGATGTTGAGCCTTTCTGAAACTCCCCTTTCAGACCAACCTTCCTGCTCAATATAATGAATTATTAAAACTTTCCGCTGGGTCGTTAAATTTGGCATTTTTCATAAATTAAAACTGTGACATTTATTCTATAATGACATTTTTAATAGATACTTTGTTCAACAGGTATTACAGGTATACCTATAGTAAAATGAGGTGTATGTGTTAATGTTACAAAGCTAAAAAGGTTCTGCCCAAGATTTAATGGCTGTAACTGTACATATTTTAACTAGTAGACAAATGGGATTTCTTTGAAGAATATTGAAAAATTCCAAAGAGACATAGTAATTTAATATTAGCCCGGAATAACCCCTGTGGAAAAATGAACGGTTCCATTTAACCGAACGAAGGTTATTTTCCAATTTTCGTCTAATTTCGACGAGTAAACGATATCGGTTTAATGTATAAATAAAAAAAGGAAAACGAGAAATATCAAATCTGAAATATACGAGAAATTGAATGGGACCCCGATGGATTTTAGCCTTACACAATGGCTCTGATAAAAAGCTATTACTGATCCCGGAAAAAAAAAATAGGGCTGGATTTTTAAATAAAAGGTTTTACGGTGTAGTTTTGCTGCCGAACACGTGAAAAGCACAAAAATTACCTACTAGGCTTTCTGTGCATGTCCGATTTCAGACTGTTTGTTTTTCTGTACAAGAGTCGATAGAAAAGTTTTCTAAAGCCGTTGTAGTTAAGATTATGGTTAATTTATATGGGACGTTTTCACTCTGTAAGGTTTGAACCCCCGGTGTAAGTTTTATTGGCATAGGAGGGGTCGAATGAATCCGTCCCGTGTCCGGTACGCCTTAGTAAACATTCACATTTATTGGAACTGAAAATATGATTGATATACATATGAGAAGTTTAGATTCAAAGTGTACAATCTCCATGTTTCATTAAAAATGAGATATTTGTCGTTTTACATAGTAATTGTAGCCCTGAATCGAAATAACTCATAATTTCTTGTCAAAACGGGCAAGCTTCAACCACTCCAACGAATTTTGATGGCAGAAAATTGGGATTAAATTCAAAATGTACAAGCTACATTGACATTTAAGTTTCAAACCGTACAATCTCCTGTTCAATTTTAAAAATCAAAGTGTACAATCTCCAATGGGTTGTTTTGCTGTTAGTTTCGAATTATTTCAAAGCGTGCAAAATCCTGCACAGACTTGTTGTGATAATAATTCGCGCCAAAGCCATTCCGAGTTTACTTTTTTAAGTTAGTTGCAAGTAATGCGTGAACCATTAAACAGTGATTGTTTGTTGTTTACTATTTTTTTTGGTATTTTTCACGGGTTTCTTAAAATAATAATGGAAGGTAACCGGTAATACAGCAAGAAAAAGACAACGTATTACGGCGTCGTGGAAAAGAGCCCAGCAAAAAAAATTAAGGTATAGTCCACATTCGCTCCCAATTTATCCAAAATGTGGACACAAAAGTGGTGCCCTTCAATGTAGGGGTACCTTACTAACAATGGGCGAAATAAGACGGTTTCATTCAAAATTTTATGAAAAATGATCCCTAAATTATTTTCAAAGTGGGCAAACTCCATATTTATTTGCTATTTTCAAAATGAACAAACTCCGATTGTTATTTCCAAAACAAACAATCTCCATCCCTTTTTTCCAAATAACTTTTGATATTTTTAAAAATGTTAAGGAGGGTCCTTATCCACCTTTATGGACGATCGACTTTAAAAGAAAAGTTTCCGGAATTAACCATTGGCATTTTAAACTGTACATAAAACCAACAAATTAATTAAATATCAAAAGAGGTATTGAACTTTGCCACACTAAATTATCTTCCTTTATATATTTTCGTATCAAACCTAAACAATTTAATCGGGGATAAAAAGAATGAAATAAAAATAACAAAAGGGTATTATATACCAAATATACTAACAATATAATCGGATTGGGCCATAATTGTTTTCAGAATTTCAACCAAATACCGTTATATTATTGGTTAAAGTCCTGTAAACCGATTAGGGAATGCGGGCAAAATGTTTATGCTACAAGTACCTGTAAAAAAATTATTACCATCGTTTAGCAAACTGCAGTATTGGTTTTTAAAACGCAGAAATCTACTAAACAATGGTTGAAAATAAGTATATTTTTCATTGTACTTTTTTACTTCGGCCTCTTTACTTAAGGTTGCCATCTCAAAATTTTCAAAACCAGGATTAGAACATTTAAAAAACAGAACGCCATATCAGAGCAATATATAAGTAATAAGCAAAGTAGACAGTTAATGAAAGGCAACTGAACTAAATAACCTAAACTCACAACCTGTTAAAGTGATGAAAACATGAAACACAAGGGAAAAAATTACGGCTATTTCGTTCGTCACCTTTTTATCACACAAATGCACCTTCTTACCTGCTGTGATTAAAAAGTCATCTTTATCATTAACCTTCATGGAAGTCACTTCCCCATTTTGCCCTGATAGAGTTTTAATTAATTTGGCTGAATGGATATCATAAATATAGACCTTCCTATCTGAACACCCCATTACTATTCTGCAACTATCTTGAGTTATACATAAACTTCTAACCTAAAAAATTAATGGATTATTTAAAGAGAAAAAATAGTTTTACTTGAAATGTATCTACCTAAAGCATACATTTTCGTATGTGGACGTTCAATGAGTTTTGCGTATAAAATACATAGACATTTACCTTTAGATAAGCAAACAATAATAACGAAAGGGGCAATTTTAAAGCCTTGCGCATGTAAACAAAACCACACAGGAATATGCATGCGCACTGCAAAATTATCATTTAACGAATGAAAAAATAGACAGGTCCGGGCTTTAACAGTTTGTTTTTGTGGCCTAGGCCTAGTTAGATGTGTTTAAATTGATTATAATAAAATAAAATTACATACATACTTACTGAAAATACGAAATACCCGGTATTTTACCCCTATTTGGGCATAATAAAATCATACAATGGTCTTTACTACCATAGACAATTTACCTTTAGATACGTACAGCTTATCTCCTGCGCAAACAAAAGTTACGTTTTATGGGTGAAAAAATACGTCCGAGCGCATGACTCGCCAGTCAGCTGCCTTCCTTCTGGACACCTTCGTGCATGCGCACAAACCTCGTGTTATCGGCCTGCCTACTTTATCGATAATAATCGACATGCTCAAGATACTCAAGGTTGCAAGATATATACTCTCCAGAACCGGCTCGGCCGCCATTTTTGTTGTTGTGCTTTAAGTTTTCTCTGTGGATTTCTTTTTGTTTATTGTGGGTGTTTAATATTTACGGATTTTTAGTTTTTGTGTAGTTTAGTGAATTGTGTTTGTGCTTTTAGTGACTCCAATTGGAATATAAACAATGACAGTACCTATATAACAGCCGGTGTATTATTTTGTTATGCCGAAAATTTTATATTTTTAGTAATTATGGAGTAGTGATGTGTCTTGATATATAACCTTATTTTATTATGAGCAATTTAAACACATCTAACTAGGCCTAGGCTACAAAAATAAGGTATGAAAATAATGAGAAACACACACCAAGACAGATTATCCCGATGCATGCAAAGAAAAAGTAAGTCAAGTTCTCGAGCAAACACTTTTTCAAATTCTTGAACAAAACAAGGTTTTACCAAATTGTAAAAATCAATACAGGTTATATAGGTACCAATTATTTGACTTGAGGTTAGGTACGCGATAACACCGTAGATTGGTTATTTTGTTGGTTTTGTTTGTTTTTATATTCGATTTTATAAGACTAGTTTAATTTACCTGTTCTTGTTCTCTTCCTTTTCGAACTAAAAACACGACGACGAATCAATTTTAAACAAATTGTAAAAACGAAACCTTAAAAACAATTTTCTATACTTAAAATCTGATATGTTTGCTACTACTAAAAATGCCAGAAATCACTACCTTTTTTCCCAACTTCATCAAAATTGAGAAGAAATTCCAATTTTTTGGCAAGAATTTAAATCTTAAAGCCCGGACCTGTCTATTTTCCCATTCGTCAAACGATAATGTTGCAGTGCCAGCAGTGCGCATGGCTAATAGTGTCCAGCTTTGTTTACATGCGCGAGGCCATAAAACTGCCACTTTCGTGATTATTGTTTGCTTATCTAAAGGTAAATTGTCTATGTTTACTACTCTTTGTAGCTAAGTCACTTAGGGTACAAAACACAATTCACTAAACTACATAAAAACAAGAAATCCATGAATATTAAACATCCACACTAGCAAAGAAAACAACAAGTAATCATATGTGTGAAGTTAGCGACGTTCCTCAGCACCGTTCATGCTGCAACGAAACTTTTTTGGGGTACGTGTCAATTCCGCCTGTAGCGTTAATAAACGAATTTTAATTTTTTTTGTGGGGAAGATTAAAATTCTACCATTTGGATTTATCGTCTTTAGTAAACTACCCCATCGGGGTATAATTTCAATCTTCGCCACTAGAAAAATGAAGATTCGTTTGCAAACGCTATTTTCTCGAAGTTTTTGTCCTGTAAATTTTTTTCTCCTGTCCGGTCCTTTGGGTAAAAAATTTAGAATTCGTTTATAAACGATGTAGACGGAATTGACACGTACCCAAAAAAATTTCGTTGCTGCATGAACGTTGCTGATAAACATTGCTAACTTCACACATATCAAGAAATCCACAGAGGAAACGTAAAACACATCAACAAAAATGGCGCGGAGCCAGTTCTGGAGTAGGGGAGACCGGGGACAATTGTAACATGGTACAATTGTTACAGCGGCCGTATCAAAATGTTAACATTCTTTAAATCTCGCACCACAATCTGCTTGGTCTCGTTGATGAAAGAGATGTGTGCCGCTGTAGTTTAGTTATGCCAGTAGTGGTGCAGTTGTTGCTATGTGCGGATGGGCGAATTTTTAAACCGTAAGTAATGTTTTCGAATTATAATGTTTTTGTTAAAAGGGACAGTCAATATGAATCAAATAAGCTGAAATTTCGCCTAGGTTTTATTAAGATATTATGGCACTGTTCGTTGTGAAAATTAAGACTTATAAGGAGGTTACTATTTCGTGTAAATTTATTTTAAATAATAATATGACAGCTGGGGACATTTGTAACATTCGACTGGGAGACGATTGTTACATGTTACATGTTACAATTGTCCCCTTGCTACAAGGTAATAAAAAACAAACCCGATTTTAGATGATAAGGCTGTACCATCTACGTCCAGAGATCATAATCCATCCACATTCAAACAAACTGATGAAGTCATACCAGTGCCCGCAACTGTCTCAGTAAATAATCAATCGTCATCAGGAACATCCAGTCAAGCTGATGAGTTAAACACTTCCAAGGAATTGTTAAGAAACATTCGACCGTTTTCAAAAGCTCCTACTACTTTTAAGAAAACTAGCACTAATAGAAGAAAAAGAAAAACAGCTATTTCGACTGAAACACCAGAAAAGATCGCTCTTGAAGAGGAAGCAGCAAAAGTAAGAAAGAAGAATGCGAAAACAGAAAAAAGAACAATGAAGTTGAAAATTGAGTCAAGCTCGTCGGATGATGACGACCCCTTGTGTTTGTATTGCCTAGAGGCCTACTCTAAGGATAGGCAGGTTGAGCAATGGGTAAAATGCCAACAATGCAAAGGCTGGGCTCATTTCGAATGCAGAGATGATCAAGGAGATTTATTTTTTTACTGTATTAACTGTAGAAAATAAATTTTTTCATTTAATATTCTCCATTAGGTGATTTTTATGATATATTTTATAATATACCTTAAAGAATCTGTATTTTACGTTCCAATTTTTTAGTTTGATTTTTGTTTGCGCACGACATAAGCTGTACGGACCTTAAGGTCTATGATAAAACAGGCAAATTTCCCACAAAACATTTCAATCTTAGATCTCTTTGTCTCATACAAACTTCGTTTCGTAATCAAGAAGCTTCCTTAGCTAAATTTTTGAAAAGTAATTTTCATTGATTGTAGGTATCTTACCCTTCAGTAAGATTCTAAATTTATGCTATTACTTCTGGGAATTCGAAATGCTTACAGAAATTAAGGACTGGTGGCTGAGCTAAGGTAAACCGAATCCTAACACAAATTAAAGATTTCTGGAATGTGATTTAGTAAACAGTGTTTATTTTTATAAACATTTTCGTTTTGGTGGTTGGCATTTAAAAACATGTAAATCTGACATTTTTAAAATTAAAATAACGATATTATATTATTAGATATACAGGGTGCCTCACGGTGATCATCGTCCTTTAGAATATTTCGGAAAGTAATGCTATTTGAATCCTGCAAATTTGGATAATAGGGTTTTTGGAGACATATAATATATTTTTTCTTCATTTCCAATAACTTTTATTAAAAGTTTTTGGATCCTGCTCTGACCGTTAGACCAGGGTCGATAATTTTTGAAACCAAAAAAAATAATAGTAGGATGAAACTCATTGGAAAAGGAAAAGAATATATCAAAAATGAAAGGAAAAATAATTTGCGGGCGATCCGAGGTCGGGAAGTGGAAGGGGGTGAGTTTTTAAGGGTAGAAAACGATTTACCTCGATTTCCGGCAAAACTACAAATCTTATGGAAAAACGTTAAATAGCAAAGTTGTAGGTAATAAAAAGATCTACAACTTTTGTATTTACACTTTTTTCACATAACCTCAAAATTTATGCGAAAAATTCAAATAACCAAGTTTTTGGGTTTTTATTTTTATCTTTTACAAAAAAAAAAAAAATTTTTTCATGAAATTTGGTGAAAATTTACCTTTTTATGTCCCAAACACACTGTAATTTTTTTGATTTAAAATATTTATTTTTTCACCTTATTTTGACTTAATATTGAAAAAGCACCCTAATTTTCAATCGAAAATTCTCACGTCAAAATATCTGCTTTTTTAAAAAGGTCGGTGGGCTTTTTGTTCGTTGAAATCTCTACTTTCTGATGGTGTAAAAAAAATATACATTACTATGGTAAATGTTTTCAAAAAATGCAAAGAAACGAAAAAAACTCGAATCCGAATTTTTGTTTTAATCATTATGTACAATTTTGAGCTATTTATTAAAATTTATAGAAGTTTATTTCGACTTGCAATTTTTTTTTATCAATGTAACATGGAATTTTACGTTTTTCGACGAATTAAAGTGTAAATTTTAATAAATAGCTCAAAATTGTACATAATGATTTAAAAAAAAAAATTCGGAATCGAGTTTTTTTCGTTTCTTTGCATTTTTTGAGAACACTTACCATAGTAATGTACCCTCAAAAAGTAGAGATTTCAACGAACAAAAAGCCCACCGACTTTTTTAAAAAAGCAGATATTTTGACGTGAGAATTTTCGATTCAAAATTAGGGTGCTTTTTCGATATTAAGTCAAAATAAGGTGAAAAAATAAATATTTTAAATCAAAAAAATTAGTGTGTTTGGGACATAAAATGGTAAATTCTTACCAAATTTCGTAAAGAAAAAATTTTTGTAAAGATAAAAATAAAAAACCAAAAACTTGGTTATTTGAATTTTTCACATAAATTTTTAGGTTATGTGAAAAAAGTGTAAATACAAAAGTTGTAGATCTTTTTATTACTTACAACTTTGCTATTTAACGTTTTTCCATAGGACTTGTAGTTTGGCCGGAAATCGAGATAAATCGTTTTCTACCCTTAAAAACTCACCCCTTTCCACTTTCCGACCTCGGATTGCCCGTAAATTATTTTTCCTTTCGTTTTTGTTATATTCTCTTCCTTTTCCAATGAGTTTCATCCTACTATTATTTTTTTCACTTTTTACCATTTTCAAAGGCTTCAGCCCTGGTCTACGTGTCTGTATTGTTATTTGATTTTAAGTGAAATGTGAAAGATTCAACTCGCATTACTATCCCAAATGTTCTAATAGACGGTAAACTACAAAATATCAATTATAATTAAGTGGCTGAATTATCTAGTTTTGATTTTATAATAAAATTGCAGATAGTGGTGAACCTTATTATAAATACTTTTTAGACTCTTGTTTAAAAAAAAAGTACTTACCTTGGCTTTATGTTCTCCTAAAACAATAGTATGTACATCAGTACCGGTTGCAACTGTTTTTATGTAAACTTTGTTATCTTTACAACACGCTACTAGCCAAATAGAGTCCATGGACACATCGAGCATTTGTACAGGCGAGCATATCGTTATGGTATTAAGGATTTTGTAATTGTTTAGGGACCAAAGGCACACTTTTCCATCTTTACTGCCCGATACCATGATATCACCGTGGGAAGTCACCTTTAAAAAGCAAAATTAAATTAGCTATTTGATACTTACTTCCCTGTCGCAAAGGAGCTTGGCCCACAGAAGGGATCAGGTTTATTGTGGGAAACTTAGAGGTCTTGAACACGAAGGTGGTCAATTTTCATGAAAAATCCTTACAACTTTTACATACATTTTATTAAATCATATTTCACAATCATTACGATTGATATGCACCATTGGCGATGAAAACGTACATAATTTTCGTTATACTATCAATAATAGATATTAAATCGGTTAACGAAATACGTGATTTAGGTGTTATAATGGACAGTCAGTTAATTTTCAGCTCTCACATTGAACAGGTTGTCAATAAATGTAATCGATTTTTAGAATTTATAATAAAAAACAGTTTAAATTTTAATAATACTTAAAGAGTTCTAAACTTGTATTACGCGTTTATACCGTGCGAGCAAAAATTATATTTGCATCAAAGAGGGCCTTGCATCTAAGTACATAATGCTTAGCCGTAGAGCTTAATACGTGTTGGGTGTCAGTAACTACCTGAATTAACAATCAATCAGTTATTCCGTCATATTTGACAGTCGTTACAAGTAATTTGATTCATCGCTAATTTTTACAATTTCCTGAACAATTCACACAATGGGCTTTACGGAACAGCCCAAAACATTCATGGTTGAAGCGTTTTTTTTGAAACGGGGTTAGAGTAAATGGTGAGTGACAATACAATCTGGGTTTGTGCATGGACGATTTTCACGAACATTTTCCTAACGTTGCTTTTATTACCGGGGATTTTTATCATTGCCTAAAAAAAACCGTGGCTGTGTTTAGGGAAACAGGTTCTATACAACACAAAAAAGGAGCAGGTAGACCGTCTGTAAGAAAAGAAGAACTTGTTGCAAACGTTCGTGAAATAATGCAAAATACGCCAACAAATTGTATAAGACGCCTGGTCCAAGAAGTGGGAAGATCTTATTGAACATGCAGGACTGTCCTTAAGAAGCAGCTAACTTTATTTCCTTATAAAGTGCAAGTATTCCAAGAAATACAAGCCGCAGATTTTGAAAGAAGCAGGAATTACTCTGAATGGTTTACCCAAAATTTATTGAAAATAAATTATTTATTAGACCTGACATTTTTTTCGGATGAAGCCTGGTTCCACCTCTCCGGTTATGTGAATTCTCAGAATACACGCATGTAGAGTGGTGAAAATCCCCAATATTCTTACTTTGTTAATTTTGTAAACAACAAAAATAAATTTGTATTTGTCTACTTATTTTATTACTCATTAGTTTAGCATATCATGTCATAATATGAATTTGACAAAATTTTAACCTATATTTGGTTAGATATATCATCCCCATATTACTGTGATCTAAACCAAGCCCTACGTTTTTTAATCCAAGCCCTCTTTGATGCAAATATCTTTTGCTCGCACGGTATTTAGTAAACTTAATTTTGCATCAGTTGTTTGGAACCCTCAGTACGTGGTTTACCAGCGAAGGCTGGAAAGTATACAAAATAAATTTTTATTGTTCTTATCACGTAAGACAGACATAGCTATAGTCAATTGCAATTATTATAAACCTATTAAGAAAAAAATATTCAATGACACTTACTGAAAGACAGATGATTTTCGATCTTATTATGATTTACAAATTGGTAAACTGTCATATTGATTCATCAACACTTAGATCAAATCTAACGTACCGATTATATGCATAGCTGTAAATTATTGTATGTAGGACTTTTTACCATAACTAATAATTGTTATTTTTAAATATTTTTGTGTTTAAATTACAGCCACGAAATAAGAAAATTATAAAATAATACCAGGAAAACTACCAAAGTACAAAGCCAAAAAGGGTAAATTTATTAACAAACAACAAACAAAATACTAATATTTAATTGCTGCGCGATTGGATTCTAACACTATAATCGTAATCTTCTTGGCATTGACAAAATAATACTTCTGGTGTAATCCGTAGTTAGCCCTTCCCAAATTTCTTCTATTTTATCAAATAACTCTATTTCATTCTGTGGTTTAAAATTTATTTTGTACATTTTCAATTGGATTTAAATCAGGACTTCTTGAGCACCATGTTACGTTGTTTTGTCTAAACCAGTTTCCTATATTTCTTGCAGTATGCACGGGGCAGTTATCCTGCATATAAAGGTATTTCCTTCAAAAACTATCGCGGCAGAAGAAAGAAAAACATTTTCCAAAATCTAAAGATATATATTACTGTTTAGTGTTTCACCAATATTCCAGCATACACCTGCACCGTAAATTCTTATCCATGCCCACACATTAACGGAAAAACGTCCACTGGTTTGCTTTTTTTGAGTATACTTCTCATCATGTCGGGAATTTGGTGGTCTATATACTCGAATCGTTCCATTATAATAATACTAGCGTGTACCCGGCATGCGTTGCAACCCGCTGGTATAAATACAAACCCGAACAAACCCGATATATTAGTACCCGGCATGCCACTTTCTGAAATTGCACCCGTGCGAAGCGGGTCGCTAGTTATACATAAAAACCTTCCCCTTGAATTACTGTATCTATTAAAAAAACCCGCTTCAAAATCCGTTGCGTAGTTTTAAAGATTTACGCACATAAGGGGACAGACGGGCGACAGCGACTTTGTTTTATACTATCTTAAGAAGATGTAGACTGAAAAGTTTTCTCATCGGAAAAGATAACATTTTGCCAAAAAAAATCATTTTCTGGTAAACAACAAACCCAATTCTTTGTTCCTTATCACTATTTTTTGAAAACGGTTTGGATGCAGCTGCTCGATTTCTTAATTTGGAACATTGTCCTATTCGGCGTTGCGCAGTTCTAGATGAAGCAGGGAATTCTGTTATGTGCATAGCGGACACTGCAGTTTCAAATTTGCCTTAAATACTTCACCAAATTTCGGTCTTCTTCATTTGATGATTTTCTATTATTTAAACCAGACCCAACAGACCTTCCAAGTGTTTGATGATAGCGCCATTTTTTTACAATTCCTTGAACAGTACTTCTAGGTACTCTAAAATGATCAGCTATTTTCTACTAAACATATTATTCTTCCTTTTTCAATACTACTTAAATGAGGCATTTTTAAATCAAATAAGATCATGACAATACTTTGACAGATATCATGATAACAATTAACACGTTACATATATTATTGGGCTCAGTATCCCTATTTGTAAATAAATAAATAAATGTCGTAAAAGAATGTACACAACTAATTCTTATTATAAAGCCAATCAAACCACCTTTACTTCCTTGAGTAGTTTCCTACAGTAACAAGGAGCAATATTTCATTAACCGCCAGACACAATTTCAAGGAAGCCAAATTAAATTAGCCATTTGATATTTACCTTAATAGCTGTAACAGGTCCACGGTGATGATCAATTTTAGTAACAACCTTTCCTGTCGCAAGGGAGCTTATAATAATACTGCTGTCTTCACCGCCGCTTATAATAACTGAATTGTTTAGGGCACTGGTAACACACAGGACCGGAGCTATGTGCGACGATATTTTTAATTTCATCGTTAATCCTTTTAGATCCCAAACAATTATGCTAATGTCTTCTGATCCTGTTAACAAATATTGACTCTGCTTGGTAACTGCCATGCAGTTTACTTTGTCCGTATGCCCTGAAAATCAAATTTTAATACAAATTTGTTAATTAAAAAACGTAATAGTAATAATAATAATAAATACAGGGTGTTTCATTAAGGGTGACTACCGGCCATATCTCGGAAACTACTAAGCATAGAAACTTGAGAAAAAAAAAGTGATGATTAAAGCGGTCATGAGAAAATTGTGAAAATTATTTGTAAGTTCCTCATTTCGCCGCAACAGGGCACAATTAAATTTTTTTTTTTTTAATTCTAAATTTCACCGAAGATTCCCATATTAAGGTATAACTCTGATTACATCATTGGAGAGCTTAGACAATTCTGCATAATTTTGGTTTAAGGCTCATTGGCGTACCGACTTTGCTAAGAGTGGGGGAAGCTATTGAATGTGTAAACATTAAAATCGCTGTAACTTCTAAAGGACTTATCCGATTTTACTAAATTTAAGCTTGTTTGGAAGGGAATGGTAAGTATCTTCAATCGCCGTATCCAACAGTACACGATAGTGTTTAATAAAATTGCTGGAGGGCGCAATTTGTAACAGTTTTTTCGATTTTATCCCGAAAATTCAAATCATAAGGTATAATTATGACATCATAATCGAAAAGTAGATGAAATTTGCAAGAAGAGATGTGAAGACCGCAGTTCGATATCCTTGTTCGTTTCAGAGTTATTGCCAAAACAATAATTATTAATACAAATAGCGCCTTCTAGCAATTTTATTAGAAACTATCGTGTACCATTGGATATGACAATCGCTCCGACCCGTCGATTTTTATTTCAAGGGGGACATCTTTTTCGTATATTGTCAATATTGTTACTTCAAGCTCCTAGGAGGGAGGGGGGGGGGGGGGGGTAAGATCTAAATCTTAAATGAATACCCCTATTTTATATAATTTTTTTGGATTCTGCATAAAATTCTGAACCTTTTTAATAAAAGCATTATTAGTTTATACTTAACAGTTTCCGAGATATTTACTCTTGAAAAATGACATTTTTGTACTTTGACAGCGTCTAGCTTTCTAACTGTACGTCTTAGAGCAAAACGGCTTACATGTCCCTATCTTCGATTTTTGTTATCTTTCCAATAGTGTCAACTCCCGGAAGTACTATATTTCTTACAATCGGTTTAACCGGAAGTTGACACTATTGGAAAGATAATAAAAATCGAAGATAGGGACATGTAAGCCGTTTTGCTTTAAGACGTACAGTTAGAAAGCTAAACGCTCGCAAAGTTCAAAAATGTCAAGAGTCAACATCTCGGAAACTGTTAAGTATAGACTAATAATGCTTTCATTAAAATGTTTACAATTTTATGCAGAATCCAAAAAAATTATATAAAATAAGGGTATCCATTTAAGATTTAGATTTTACACCCCTTCCCCCCCCCCCCCCCCCCTCCCTCCTAGGGGCTTCAAGTAACAAGATTGACAATATACGCAAAGGATGTCCCCCTCGAAATAAAAATCGACGGGTCCGAGCGATTTTCCACATTTTCATTTTAAAGCAGGAAAATCGAGGTGGAAAGTTTTCAAATGAACACCCTGTATGGTTTTAAAACCAGTGCAAAACCAAAGCCTTTAAGTAATACCATCGTATAGTGTTATTCTGATTGGCTTATTTTCAGATATTATAATTTCTTAAATCTAAATTCGACGCTAGATGTCGCCATGCGCTTCATCCTTTCGACTGATCGCTATTTTTACTACATTTAAGTAGTACACACAAGTTTCAATCGTTGTTTGTCTTGTAACACATTTTTAAGTTAGGCCTTTCTTTTGAAAAAATATTTTTTAAAGTTTACCTATTTATACACTCCCGTGCAAAAAAAACGGGCATCTTAAAATTTGGATTAAGTTTAGGGCTTTATAACTTTTCTATTTTTACTCTGATTTAACAAATAAAGGGTTTTCCAATAAGAACGATATGATTTTGAAACGATATGGTAACCATGGTAATAAAGTTATACCTGTCACCAGTTGTCAGTTATTGTCAGTAAACTATAACAATTTATTATGGCTAAATACGCGCTTCAAGAACATTTGGTTATTATCCAAAAATTTTACGAAAATAGACTATCTTTTGTGAACACTTATCGCGCACTTCGCGAAAACTTTGGTGTAAATAATCGTCCTCCTTTGCTTGCCATTCGTCGCATCGTTGAGAAATTTGAAAATAATTTTACTTTTCACGATGTAAAAACCCCAAGAAGACATCGAAACGCAAGCACTGTTGAGAATATTGCTGCTGTAAGAGCTAGTGTTGCAGTGGATCCAAATTTATCAATTCCTCGTCGTGCTCAAGAGTTAAGGATTAAAAAACCGACAACTTGGCGTATTTTGAAAGAAGACTGGAATTTACACCCGTATAAGATTGTTTTGACCCAAGAACTTAAGCCACTGGACCATCGTCGGCGCAGAGAATTTTCTGTTTGGAGTGTAGAACAACTTGAAAGGGATCCTAATTTTGCCAAAAAAATTATCTTTTCAGATGAAGCTCATTTTTGGTTAAGTGGATACGTTAACAAGCAAAATTGCCGTTTTTGGTTTGAAAACAATCCACAACAGATTCATGAGAAGCCTTTGTATCCGCTAAAGGTAACTGTATGGTGTGGTTTATGGTATGGTGGCATCATCGGACCATTTTTTTTCCAAAATGAGGCAGGAGATGCAGTAACAGTGAATGGTGAACGATATCGACAGATGTTAAGAAATTTTTTGTGGCCAAATTTAGATGCACTTGATTTGGAGGATATGTGGTTCCAGCAAGACGGTGTCACATGTCACACTGCTCATGAAACTATCGATATACTGCAAGAAAAGTTTGACGAAAGGATAATTTCAAGGAATGCTACTGTTCAGTGGCCTCCAAGAAGCTGTGATTTAACTCCTTTAGATTACTTCTTGTGGGGCTATTTGAAATCTAAGGTTTATGAAAACAGACCACAAACACTTGATGCATTAAGGTTGAACACTGAACCCTGCATTCGTCAGATCACGCCCGATTTATTGCATAAAGTCATCGAAAATTGGGTTCGTCGAATTCACTCGTGTACACGAAGTCGCGGAGGACATTTAAACGATGTGGTATTCAAAACATAAATGTTATCGACTATACTTTAAGATAATATAAAACCACTTACGTTTTGTTGTATCTGAAATTATTTTAATTTTATTTCATTTTGAAATCATATCGTTCTTATTGGAAAACCCTTTATTTTAAAGAGCTGTAGATACATTTGTTGTTTTTAATATGCGTACACAAATTTTAAGGGAAATGGGGTTTTTGACATATTATACAATTATAATCGAAAAGTTGTTTTTTTTGCTTAGCGTCAAAACACCCTGTAGACTAATTAAGAAGCAAAATTACTTCAGAATATTAGTTTACATTGGGCCGCAAATATTCTTTGCATTTTGGTTTTTGGTTCATGTCATTCGTTCTCACCCAAATGCAAAATGATCTTGATGATGTCAATAATTTAAATTTTTAAATAATTTTCTCATTCCCATTGCATTAAAAATAAAATAGATTTTTAAAATGCAAGAAAACCAATGTTATTGTAATAATTAAGATTTATTAAACAAATAAATTTATGGAAAAAGCTGCGTACACCTAAGATTTAAATAATAACATTTTCGCAAAACAAACTTAACAGGTACCAACAAGAACTTTTTCACTTAAAGTCATCTCTATTATTTCTATTGCCTTCTCTAGCCCTTACTACTGCCTGTACAGTGTACACATCGGTTCATGCCATCAATTAGCCCACGAATATCATCCTGGGTAATATTTCTCCTTTCTTGACTCCTATGACGCGGTAATAATTTAGGTCCAGTTGCTGGTCTGCGTGAGTTTAAATTACCTTCGCGTAATCTTCGACGAACTGTCCCTGTACCTACTGACATTTTTAATTCGAACCTCTCGAAGTTGGTTTTTCGCCTGTAGTCATGTCAAACGACGGTTCCGAATAGTTTTAACAAGAAATCGGTCATCAATAGCTTTAGTTTTGCGTTTCCTAAATTATTGACATCATCAAGATCATATTGCATTTGGGTAAGAAAAAATGCACGTATTGACATGAACCAAAAACCAAAACGCAAAGAATATTTGCGGCCTTATGGAAACTGATATTTTGAAGTAATTTGCTTCTTAATTAGTCCACAGGGTGTTTTGACGCTGGGCAAAAACAAAACAACTTTTGGATTATCTTTGTATAATATGTGAAAAAACAATTTCTCTCTTTGTGTATTTTTCTCGGAAGCAGACTCCTATTTTACATAATTAAAAAATAATTTAGGTGATATTAGTTAACTAGTTTAACTGTTATCCTGGGAAGAGACAGACAAAGTATTTAGTTTTAAAAAATATTTTAAAGATTATTCTTGATTTTGATTGGCGAGTAAAATAAGAGATATCTAGCCTAGTTTTTTGTATTAAAGAGAAGGTTCCTCTTTTTAATTTACTTATTGGTCATTGTTTTTTAATTTATAATATAATATTGTATAGAATAGTATTACCGCGAGCGAAGCTGCGCGTACAGGAAACTTTGCGTAGTTTCCTCGGAAGCAGACGGCTATTTTACATAAGTAAACCAACTTTAGGTCACATTGGTTAACTAGTTTAAGTGTTATCCTGGGGAGAGACAGACAAAGTATTTAGTTTTAAAAAATATTTTTAAGAAAATTTTTGATTTCGGTTTGCGAGTGAAATAAAAGTAAGTGAGCCCATTTTTTGTATTACAAATAAGGTTCCTCTTTTTAATTTACTTATTGTTTTTTTTTTTCAATTTATAATATAATATTGTATAGAATAGTATCACCGCCAGCGAAGCTGCGGGTACAGGAAATTTTGCGTATTTTTCTCGGAAGCAGACGCCTATTTTACATATGTAAACCAATTTTAGGTCACATCGGTTAACTAGTTTCAGTGTTATCCTGGGGAGAGACAGACAAAGTATATAATTTTAAAAAATATATTAAAGAAAATAATTCTTGATTTCGATTGGCGAGTAAAATAAAATATAGCTAGCCTATTTTTTTGTATTGCAGAGAAGGTTCCTCTTTTTAATTTACTTATTGGTCATTGTTTTTCAATTTATAATATAATATTGTATAGAATAGTATCACCGCGAGCGAAGCTGCGGGTACAGGAAATTTTGCGTATTTTCCTCGGAAGCAGACGCCTATTTTACATACGTAAACCAATTTTAGGTCACATCGGTTAACTAGTTTAAGTGTTATCCTGGGGAGAGACAGACAAAGTATATAATTTTAAAAAATATATTAAAGAAAATAATTCTTGATTTCGATTGGCGAGTAAAATAAAATATAGCTAGCCTATTTTTTTGTATTGCAGAGAAGGTTCCTCTTTTTAATTTACTTATTGGTCATTGTTTTTCAATTTATAATATAATATTGTATAGAATAGTATCACCGCGAGCGAAGCTGCGGGTACTGGAAATTTTGCGTATTTTCCTCGGAAGCAGTCGCCTATTTTACATAAGTAAACCAATTTTAGGTTACATCGGTTAACTAGTTTAAGTGTTATCCTGGGGAGAGACAGACAAAGTATATAATTTTAAAAAATATATTAAAGAAAATAATTCTTGATTTCGATTGGCGAGTAAAATAAAATATAGCTAGCCTATTTTTTTGTATTAAAGAGAAGGTTCCTCTTTTTAATTTACTTATTGGTCATTGTTTTTCAATTTATAATATAATTTTGTATAGAATAGTATCACCGCGAGCGAAGCTGCGGGTACTGGAAATTTTGTGTATTTTCCTCGGAAGCAGACGCCTATTTTACATAAGTAAACCAACTTTATGTCACATCGGTTAACTAGTTTAAGTGTTATCCTGGGGAGAGACAGACAAAGAATATAGTTTTATAAAAATTTTTAAAGAAAATTCTTTATTTCGATTGGGGAGTGAACTAAAAGATAGCTAGCCTATTTTCTTGTCTTGAAGAAAAGGTTCCTCTTTTTAATTTACTTATTGGTCATTGTTTTTTAATTTATAGTATAATATTGTATAGAATAGTATCACCGCGAGCAAAGCTGCGGGTATAGGAAACTTTGCGTATTTTCCTCGGAAGCAAACGCCTATTTTACATAAGTAAACCAACTTTAGGTCACATCGGTTAACTAGTTTAAGTGTTATCCTGGGGAGAGACAGACAAAGTATATAATTTTAAAATATATATTAAAGAAAATGATTCTTGATTTCGATTGGCGAGTAAAATAAAAGATTGCTAGCCTATTTTCTTGCATTAAATAAAAGGTTACTCTTTTTAATTTACTTATTGGTCATTGTTTTTTAATTTATAATATAATATTGTATAGAATAGTATCACCGCGAGCGAAGCTGCGGGCACAGGTCATTTTGCGTATTTTCCTCGGAAGCAGACGCCTATTTTACATAAGTAAACCAACTTTAGGTCACATTGGTTAACTAGTTTAAGTGTTATCCTGCGGAGAGACAGACAAAGTATATTACTTTAAAAAAATATTTTAAAGATAATTCTTGATTTCGATTGTCGAGTGAAATAAAACATAGCTAGCTTGTTTTTGTATTAAAGAGTTTCCTCTTTTTAATTTACTTATTGGTCATTGTTTTTTAATTTATAGTATAATATTGTATAGAATAGTATCACCGCGAGCGAAGCTGCGGACACAGGTCATTTTGCGTACTTTCCTCGGAAGCAGACGCCTATTTTACATAAGTAAACCAACTTTAGGTCACATCGGTTAACTAGTTTAAGTGTTATCCTGCGGTGAGACAGACAAAGTATATTACTTTTAAAAAATATTTTAAAGATAATTCTTGATTTCGATTGTCGAGTGAAATAAAACAAAGCTAGCCTGTTTTTATATTAAAGAGTTTCCTCTTTTTAATTTACTTATTGGTCATTGTTTTTTAATTTATAGTATAATATTGTATAGAATAGTATCACCGCGAGCGAAGCTGCGGGCACAGGTCATTTTGCGTATTTTCCTCGGAAGCAGACGCCTATTTTACATAAGTAAACCAACTTTGGGTCACATCGGTTATCTAGTTTAAGTGTTATCCTGTGGAGAGACAGACAAATTATAAAGCCCTAAACTTAATCCAAATAATATGATGTCCGTTTTTTTTGCACGGGAGTGTATTAACACATATTATAGTATATTTTGAAAACGAAAGGATAATCGAAATATCTGCTTCATGAGAAACAGAGTTTAAGGATTTGTCTTTCAACTTTTTGAAATTGAAGTTAATCGTATGTGCGGTTTTGGAGAAATTCGGTGACAGCGGAGGGCTAAAATTGGGTTTATTTTAGATGCGATAATGCACCCTTGAAAGTAAACTGTTTAATCCCACTTTTCATGAAAGTATGAAATTTTCCCGTTATAATATAAACCAAGAGCTTTTCTAATACATTACCGTATGTGATAAGTGTAGAAAGATGTTGTAAAACAAGGCAAATTGCTTTTTTAGCGACATTCTATTTAAGTTCCTTCATAAATTTTATGGGAGAAATGATTTTAGCTGGGTGACTAAAAACGGACATTAAGGGCTGCTTTTTATGCCCTAGCGATTTATTAAATGGATACGTGTAGGTTGTTAAGGGGTTTCTCTTGTACACGAGTATAGGTTAGTGGTTTACTTAAAAGTTTTCGGAATATACACAGTGTACCTTCGAAAATCTAAGCCCTGGAAGGATAATCCGCATCGTCAAAATAAATGTGTGTTGTAGTTGTAGTCTATTCATGGATCAACCAAATTCGAAATGACTAGAAAAAAAATACGTTGTAGTTTTAATGGTGTAAGAAGTATGTGTGACCCTTATTTCCAATGCCATTTGATATCTGGGTAATGTCAACGTCAACTAGACGGACTGCAGTTTTAACGACCGATGTTTTTTACCTTAACGGCGGAGGAAGGAATAGCCTATTACCTATATTTAATGCTAATTCTAAAAAATAAACAACCTAAAAAGATGGTACAATTGTTTCTTAATGTTGTCGGCCTCGCTGTGTATTGATCATACAAAACTGCTTTATTTTACTGCAAATAATTTTTGGGAAAACTTAATTTAAATTTTAAAACAAGAATCTACGGATTTTGTAGCCAGACGATGCATGGAATATTCATAAGAGTGACCCAGTTTCAATTTAGACACCTACAACTTGTTCTCTAATTTTTGCAAGGAGAGCACACACACACACACACACACACACACACACTCTTACACCCTTCTATAACATTATATGTTACCGGGCGTTATATAAAGAAGCAAACCCCCAAGGTGTGTACAGGTTTTGAAGCAAAAAATCCTTCTGTAAGACAGTAAATAAATAAATAATACAGCCTTTATTAAATATGGGGTGAGTCGGAAGGAATGGGCCAAACTCTAAGGGTTTAATCTATGCATCAAAATAATAAGAAAAAACTGAAATGTTGTTATCTAATATTCATTTGTTTTTAAATTATAACCCAAAAACAAAATATTGCATTAATTTATAGCTTTCCTGCAATAAATGGTATTATTGTCCTCTTTTAATTGTTGTGCTGTCATTATCCTGTTAGTGTCAGTATAAATGCCCATTTCGATCGTAGGGTCAAGCAATATTTGGACCAAAAGTTTCCAGAGATTTGGATTGGTCGCGGTGGTCCTATTAGTTGGCCTCCTAGATCGCCAGACCTCACACCGTTGGACTATAATTTATGGGGTTGGTTAAAAAATTATGTATACAAAGTAAAAGTAGATACTAGGGATGCATTAATTAGACGCATTAGAAATGCTGCACTCAATATTAAAGAAAGGCACGACTCAATTAGAAGAGCCACGCGCGCCCTTCCTTAAACGAATCAGGAAATGTTTGGAAGTTAATGGCGGTATATTTGAAAATTTACTTAACCAATGATTTATTTAAAACAATGTTAATGTTGCATATTTTGGTTTAACAATATTATTATTTTATTTAATTGAATATTGGATAACAACATTTGGGTTTTTTTCTTATTATTTTGATGCATAGATTACACCCTTAGAGTTTGGCCCATTCCTCCCGACTCACCCTGTATAAACCAATAAAGTAATTATGTTTAAATTATGGCAAGATCTAGCGATGCTATTCGTCTAACCGTTGTGTAATGATTAATATTGAAAAACATTTTCAAATTCTATGGCAAAAATCACGTATCTCTTAATTTTATGTTTAAGATGATCAAAAACCATATTTGATCACAGCAGTAAAACCCAGTAAGGTTTTATAGTGTTTTAACTATCCCGTTTGCTTGGGAAACGTTTTTAATTTAGTAATGGAAGACGACATAAGTTACACATTGTAAGGGAACAAGACGTTCAGAAAATGTTTACTTACAGAACTTCCAGAAGGGTTAAAACAGAAAACCGTTTATGCTTGTATTAAGGAAAGAACTAACTTCACTGATTGCCATGTCGTTTTTACAAATAAGTAAATTGCAGGTTGAAGGAAGTGAACAATACAGGGTTGTGGTAAAGGCAAGAGCAATTTTGTGAATAGATAATTGAACTAACAGAAAATCACGCACGAATTGTCCAAAGAATTTGTTGTTTAGCTGAACGATCTGGATTTTTTTTGTGGGGCTAGAGAGAAATAGTCCAGTCCACGAGTGATACGAGAAATGTATCCACAAGTAGTACACACTTTACAACATAAATTTTTAGATCGACTGATCCAGTGCAGAACAGTTGTTGGAGGACATTTTCAACCTATATACACTATAGGCAAACTCGAATCTAGGGTGCCGATATAAACGCATCAGACGGAGATTATTAGTAGCATATAACACGTTAAATAGAGAACACGCTATCCCCTACCTCCTACCTTCCATTCTTTAGAAGAAGTATTAACTGTTATTTTAAATTAATAATGTATTCACGCGAACAAAAAATTAATATCATTAAGTGGTATTTACCAGCTGTACTATGGAGTACCCAAAAAGTTGTTGGGCGATTTACTTTTTATTTTATAGGAGGTATTATTTATTGAATTAATTTTTGGGATTATCATTATTTTCTTAGAATACCAGTTTTTATTTCGGTTTTAGGTTTAAGGCTAATAAATAAAATTAACATTTATACGGCTATTGTATTGTCAAATGCAACAGCGAAAAACATGATATAAAAATGAAAACATCGTAAAAATATCGCACGACAAAAAACATCAGACTCTCGCTCCATCGAAGCTTCTTTGTTACTAAATTTGAATTAAAGGATCGGCCACACCAAACACATATCCCCCCTTTCAGTAGGAATGTAGGAGTGGTTAGGTGTCTCTTTTTAACAGAAGGTTTTACCCATATGTGCCTTCTCTCTTGGTTGCATTAGAGATTTCGCACCGCAGATTCGATTTTGCCAATAGTGTATATAAAATAGTTCCTTTTCATACTTTGTCGTTTGTTTATTTTGTTTTAAAAGTTAACGGTTGAAGATAGGTATATGATCTAGAAAAAATGTCTAAAATTGATTGTAGAATGTAAAAATCTCGAAATATACACTGTTTCTTTAAAAAATTAAAGTAAAAAGGATGATGCGTTTCTTTATTATAACGCTGTACAGGGTGTTTCATTCAGGGTGGCCACCGGCCATATCTCGGAAACTACAAAGCATAGAAACTTGGGAAAATAAAATTATGACTAACGCGGTCATGAGAAAATTCTGAAAATTATATTTAAGTGCCTCATTTAGCCGCAAGGGGGCACAATTGAAAATTATTTTTTTAAATTCTAAATTTCTCCGAAAATTTTCACATTAAGGTATAACTATGATTACATCATCGAAAAGCTTAGACAATTCTGCATCATTTTGGTTTAAGGCTCATTGGCGTACCGACCTTAATAAGAGTGGGGGAAGCTATTGAAAGTGTAAACATTAAAATCGCTGTAACTTCTAAACGACTTATCCGATTTTACCAAATTTAAGTTTTTTTTTTAAGAGAAAGGTAAGTACCTTCAAGTTCCGTATCCACTGGTAAACGGTAGTTTATAATAAAATTGCTAGAGGGCGCAATTTGTAATACTAACAGTTTTTTTGATTTTATCTCGAAAATTCAAATTATATGGTATAACTATGACATTATAATCAAAAAGTAGATTAAATTTGCAAGAAAAAATGTGAAGACCGCCGTTCGAGATATGGCCGGTGGCCATCCTTAACGAACCACCCTGTATATAAAAAATATTTTTTACTATATAAGAAAATTTTCACATGTAGAAATGTAACCTGTGCTTTTTTACATCCACTATTAGCCTAAGCCTCAAATATCAATTCAAAAGCTTACTGATAAAACGGCTCTTTTCTAATCTATCATGATTGATTGTAGTTCTCTCTCTTCCAGCATCTTACAGACGGTTATTTTTCCTTTTAAAAGACTTTTCCGCATATAGATCTTCTTTAAGTGAAACTAGATTGACTAGCTCGGTTCGACAGCACTTATTGTATTAAGAGGGTGTCTACGGTACAAAACTGTCGATATTAAACAAAGCTTTCTAGAAAAGGGGTTAAAGTAAAATTTCCGTTACAGTTTTAACGCTAAAGAAAAACTACCTATACAGTACAAACCCTATTTTGGAGTAAGTGCCGCATTTGACCTGGCTTCGATTTATCTCGGTGTTGGATATCTGCGTGAGGTATTTATTTCAAAGCCTTGTTAAGGGAGGATAATTATCAATTAAATTTAATACAGGGTGATTCACGTTGAGTGGTCTATTAGAAGATCTCGGAAACGAGTAAAGTTATATTTTTAAAAATTTGGTAGGGGCTTTAAACTTTCAAAATATTATATTTCGACATTTGTATCACTTCCGGTTATACCGGAAGTTATGGCCAACAATTTCAAATAAAATACCCTGTATATTTTAGCATTTTTGGATACCTTATTCAAACCTAAGAAACTTTTATTAACAATGATCTATACCTATCTCTAACCGTTTTTGAGATATGAATTATAAAATGCATTTTTTATGTAAAAACCTTACCGAGAAGAAAGTTCAATAATTTTGAAATTAATTAAGCTAAACATTTAAAATTTTGTAGGCTTTTAACTAAAACATAGATCTTTAGACTACATTACTTAAGTTTCATGTTTGGCATACAGGGGTTTTTTAAAAGTGTGCCAATGTGGCCATTTAGATAAATGTGCATAAGTCAATTTTTGCAAATGAAACACCATATTTTTTATTTTAGTAACGTGTAGAGAATCAAATTTCCCATCTAAATGTTTAATATGTCAGTATCAATATTTTTAGTCGTTTTGAAATTATGAGCAATTTGAAAAAAAATTCTTAAAATATGTGTTTGTGTTAAGTTCATAAGACATTATTTTTGTAAAAAAGGGATCTGGATAGGCATGAAAATGTCCTAAAACAGTAATTTGCTTTTCTTCAGAGTTCAGAACAGGCATCGGTAGTGTCCTTTTGGCTTTTGTATGACCAAACTTATAAAAATTGGCCTCAATTCTTCTAAATTGTTTATCGCTAATTGTAAGTAAATGTGGATATCGTTCATTAAACACTCTGCATGTTCTGCTTATGATTCGTAGACATCTCCATTAATATAAAATAAATTTAAAATATCGTTATTATAATAATTATTATTTGCCATTCTTAGATTATAAAGTATGAAAGTAATTTTCAATACCTATGTAAACTAGAATATGACAACAGACCTAAGGTGAGTGTCAACTTTAAAACTTTTTCAGTCAAAGCCTACTTTACTAATTGGTAACAAAGCTTAATGTCAAACAAAAATCGGAGTCAAAGCCTTCGTTACAAAAATAATGTCTTATAAACTTAACACAAACACATATTTTAAGATTTTTTTTAAATTGCTTATAATTCCAAAACGACTAAAAATAGTGATACTGGCATATTAAACATTTAGATGGGACATTTGATTCTCTACACGTTACTAAGATAAAAAACCGGGTGTCCGGGGTGTCCCATTCGCAAAAATTGACTTATGGCACATTTACCTAATTGGCCACATTGGCACACTTTTAAAAAACCCCTGTATGCAAAACAGGAAACTTAAGTAAAGATCTATGTTTTAGTTAAAAGCCTACAAAATTTTAAATGTTTAACTTTATTAATTTCAAAATTACTGAAGTTTCTTCTCGGTAAGGTTTTTACATAAAAAATGCATTTTATAATTCATATCTTAAAAACGGCTAGAGATAGGTAGGTATAGATCATTGTTAATAAAAGTTACTTAGGTTTCAATAAGGTATCCAAAAATGCTAAAATATACAGGGTATTCCATTTGAAATACCAAAGTTGGCCATAACTTCCGGTATAACCGGAAGTGATACAAACGTCAAAATATAATATTTTAAAAGTTCAAAGCCAATCATGCCCGCTACCAAATTTTTAGAAATATAACTTTACTCGTTTCCAAGATCTTCTAATAGGCCACTCAACGTGAATCACCCTGTATATCTTTGTAAAATAATGTTAACAGGTTTACACCGGAAGGTGGTACAACAGTTAGATGAGCACAACGGTACTATTACATTCGACTTTCTATGGAGTTTGGTTAAAGGTTTTACAATCATAATGGTTATGAAAAGTTTAAAAAATTAGGTGTGTGTATTTCCTTAAAGCAAATCGGTCCAAAACACATAAAATGTTGAGCATTGTGCTGTCGGTCGGTCAAACTGGGGCCATCTTAAATCTGACCTTTCCCTTTTCTACGATTTATCTATTTATTTTGACGACTTTCTCGTCCTGGTCAATATAGTTTGATTTAAAATCCTTTTATTACTTTCTTCCCAAACTTTTTCATGAATTTATTACCTTCTAGCTACGCTATTGCGCTATCAAAATGACAAACTATCGAGGTACAAAAACAATGGTACAAACATTTCCTCTTATCATTTGTTTTATGCAGTGATAAGTACTCCCGTTAACAGAGATAAACTTTTTGTGTCCTTATTAGGGACGAATGGTGTTTTGTTGTTTACGTGAAAAGGGATAACAAACCTTGATTTGTTAAATTATGTTTATAAAAATATGTACATAATATGTCCACGTTGTAGAGCCCTGCACGGGTCGGAATTTTACGGCCCGACCCGACCCGGCAACCAAGACATTGACGCGGCCCGAAGAAATTATCAACTAAGAGCAAAAAAAAACCCGGTCTGTCCGAAAAACCTGGTCGGCTCGAAAACATTTATTAGGGCCCGACGACCCGAACCTTTATTGATTAATTTTGATTTGATTTTAAGAAACATGGATAATCGGAAGCAGGTCGACGTTGTGTATACGGACTTCAGTAAGGCGTTTGACAAAATTTGTCATTCCATACTGATTGAGCGCCTTGCTGATGTCGGTGTGCATGGGAGCTTACTGAAATGGATTTGGTCTTATCTCAGTGATAGACGACAGATAGTTTCCATTGGTGCTTTTTACTCTAAGCCTTTTAACGTGCCGTCTGGTGTACCTCAGGGCAGTCACCTCGGTCCCTTGTTTTTTATTATACATTAGCAACATTCAACAATGCTTCAAATTCTCTAAATTTTTGATGTACGCAGATGACCTAAAATTTTTTCGAATAATCGGGGTACCGGTGGATTGCAACAGGCTGCAGGACGATCTTAATGCCTTGGTAAGATTCTGTGAAAGTCAGAGTTTATTTCGCAATCTAGACAAGTGTGTATTGATAACGTTTACCAGAAACAAAAATGTTCATAATTTTCGTTATACTATTAATAATAGTGATATAAAATCGGTTAATGAAATACGTGATTTAGGTGTTATAATGGACAGTAAGTTAATATTTAGCTCTCACGTCGAACAGGTTGTCAATAAGTGTAATCGATTTTTAAGATTTATTATAAGAAACAGTTTAAATTTTAATAATCCTCAAACAGTTTTAAACTTGTATTACGCGTTTATATTTAGTAAATTTAATTTTGCATCAGTTGATTGGAACCCTCAGTACGTGGTTTAAAAGCGAAGGCTGGAAAGTATTCAAAATAAATTTTTACGGTTCTTATCACGTAAGACATAGCCTATAGTCAATAAACCTATTATGAAAAAATATTCAATAATGACACTTTTTTATTATTTTTCAATTATGATTTACAAATTGGTGAACTGTCATGTTGAATCACCAACACTCAGATCAAAATTAAGCTTTAATCTACCGATTAGGGACTTAAGGCTTCATAATACTTTTAATATTCCACTTAGAAATACTAAATCGGGAAAGAATTCTCCTCTCTGTAGAGCGACTCGTGCCTTAAATAGGCTGTTTTTAGGCATGGAAATGTTCGATATGTCTATAATTAGATTTAAAAAATATGTATAATCACTGGTGTGATTTTTTTACAATTTTTATAAATTAATGAACTTACCTAATTTAAATATTATTAATTCCCACTAGCTAATACCACAACGTGGATGCTATATTGGGCTCAGTGTCTGTTGCATCCCTATTTATAATAAATTTTAAAAAAAGTGGCCCGACCCGACCCGAACCGGAGAGTCGTGCCGGGCCGCGTAGAGGCCCGAAATGTAAACCCGGCCCGTGCAGGGCTCTACCACGTTGTCATAATCTATACTTTTATACTATAATATAAAATTGTAAACATATTGACAGATTCATCAACCCCCAACCTAAACTCGTAATCCCAGAATCATGGGGTAAAAAGAGGTTTTGAATTTTTTATAGAAATTTTTGTATCTCATTAACAAAAATTAGTATATAAGTTGCTTTTTCCTTTTTTGAAAAGGGTGCTCTACAGAGACAGCCATTCAATGTGTGATTAAGACGTGGAAGTGATAAAGGGGAAAATGTTATAGCTGTATTTTTGGATTTTAAGCGGGCATTCGAAACATAACTGACAGGGCTAGATTATTGAGTAAATTGTGTCAGTATGGTATTCGATGAAACGTTTATAAATGGTTTAAAAATTATTTAAGTAACAGATCCCAAAAAAACAAAAATTTCAAAAACATTCAAATAAAAAAATAAATAATATAGGATTTCCTCAAGGAAGTATACGAGGTCCAATATTATTTATTTTATACATAAACGATATGCCTTTAGCTTTAAAAATGTGTAAGTTACAAATGTTTGCTGATGTCACCTTAATTTACATTAATGTTTTAAATAGTTTTGATGATTTAAATCCTCTAAATTGTGAGATAAATATATTATTAAATTGGCTAAAAGTAAATAAATTAAAATTAAATATTTATATACATAACAGGTGTTATGTGCCCTGGTGCTGTAATTAGTGCAACACTGTGTTTTCTGTTCCCGCCCGCTCCCACCCGTACTACCCGCAGCAGTTTCTAACCTAACATTATTTTTAAATTTGTTACTTGTTCTTTAACAAGCGTGTCTGCCAATATTTAATTAGGTTTTATTGGTATTAATAAATAAGAATCCAGGATCCACTATGGGAAAGTGGGAAAAATGAGATAATAGACTTATGTAATAAGGTGTTATGATTTTCACATTAGCTGCTCCTTTGATTTCTGCCCAAACAAATGAACTACTAAAATTTTTTATTTGATGAGAAATTCTGTATAACCTAAATTTTACATATGAAAACTGGGTTTTAGCTTCTTTATAATTTAAAATATAAATAAATTTAAAAATATAATGCATGATTAATACATTTCTGACAATTTTGATAATAAAATTTAACTTTGCATTGGATTGGCAACATTGTTTTAATTTTTGCGATTTTGGGCGACAGAGAACGGCCGAGTTTGCGCCGAAGGTTTATAGAAATCTGGCCACACTGCTCTCAGATCCTCTAGGCCAGTGGTTCTCAACCTTTTTGTGTTGGCGGAACACTTTTGGTAGCAATAGGAAAATGGCGGAACACCACCTTTGTCAACATATTTGCGGTGAAGTAATAGACCAGGGCTGAAACCTTTGAAAAGGGTAAAAAGTGAAAAAAAATAATAGTAGGATAAAACCCATTGAAAAAGGAAGAGAATATAACAAAAATGAAAGGAAAAATAATTTACGGCAGATCCGAGCTTGGGAAGTGGAAGGGGGTGAGTTTTTAAGGGTAGAAGACGATTTATCCCGATTTCCGGCAAAAATACAAGTCCTATGGAAAAACGTTAAATGGCAAAGTTGTAGGTAATAGAAAGATCTACAACTTTTGTATTTACACTTTTTTTACATAACCTCAAAATTTATGTGAAAAATTTAAATAACCAAGGTTTTTTTTTATCTTTTACAATCAAATTTTTTTTTCACGAAATTTGGTAAAAACTTACCTTTTTATGTCCCAAACAGACTGTAATTTTTTTGATTTAAAATATTTATTTTTTCACCTTATTTTGACTTAATATCGAAAAAGCACCCTAATTTTCAATCGAAAATGCTCACGTCAAAATATCTGCTTTTTAAAAAAGTCGGTGTGCTTTTTGTTCATTGAAATCTCTACTTTTTGATGATGTAAAAAAAAATATTTTTCGATTATTTCGATATTAAGTCAAAATAAGGTGAGAAAATAAATATTTTAAATCAAAAAAATTAAAGTGTGTTTGGGACATAAAAAGGTAAGTTTTCACCAAATTTCGTGAAAAAAAATTGATTGTAAAAGATAAAAAAAAACCTTGGTTATTTGAATTTTTCACATAAATTTTGAGGTTATGTGAAAAAAGTGTAAATACAAAAGTTGTAGATCTTTCTATCACCTACAACTTTGACATTTAACGTTTTTCCATAGGACTTGTATTTTTGCCGGAAATCGGGATAAATCGTTTTCTACCCTTAAAAACTCACCCCCTTCCACTTCCCGACCTCGGATCGCCCGTAAATTATTTTTCCTTTCATTTTTGTTATATTCTCTTCCTTTTCCAATGGGTTTCATCTTACTATTATTTTTTTTGGTTTCAAAAACTATCGACCCTGGTCTATAATCAGTTTATCAAATACTATCGCATGATTCAGATTAGTTGATATTACTAAATTATTTCGCGGAACACCAGTGTTCCGCGGAACGGCGGTTGAGAACCACTGCTCTAGGCAATGGGTACACTAAAAATCACAATTCTATTTTAATGAATAACTACAAAACACGATGTAGTTTAATTGGGCAAGAAAAAACATGAAGACTTTAGCTTGGTATGCATGCCGGTTTACGATATACTGAGCATTAGGCGGTGAGATATTTATGACTATTCATAGAGGGCATTACACGCCTATGACACTCCAATTTATTTAGGTTTTTACATCGTGTGGTTTGCGGAAAATTTTAATAGTCCCAGTATGGAACCTGACCCAGTATACAACACTCTCCCCTAATTTGTCGGATTAAAATATTTTTGAATAATGTTGATGAATCTAGGATAAGTAGGATAAATGACATTTATTGAAAGACAAAGAAGCAATGTAAAACAGCACCAAAAATATAAAAATAAAATAATATGGGTAAGTACCTATTGAAGGTTGAGTATAGTGGATTTCACCTTAGTTTTTAATGGCCGCCGCTGACACATGTCATTTATAACATTTCTTTTTACAGAACTTAAGGATTGGCCAGGGCCGGACTTAAAAATTATGTGTGAACATGGGTCAATTTATTTGTAGTTGTAATTATGGATAGAAACGAGAATTACCTAAGCAATTTTTAAGATATTTCAAAAAAAAACACTGAAGGGATATGAAGAAAAACAATTTCATTTAATTTTTATTCATAATATAATAAAGTGCTGTTATTTTGGTAAAAACACACTCTTAATTTAGTACAATAAAAAATATACAAGGGGCAGTCGTGAATCTAGTATCATCAATAATTAACTACGTTTTTTATTAAAGAATTATTTTGTTTTTTAATTTGAATTTAGACCATGCAGTGTTAAGTTGAAAAAATCTTTATATTATATTTAATAGCTTATTGTTTACTTTTTTATTTTCTTATTCACGGGTAGATATTTTTTTCTTTAGACTAGGTTCTAAAGAGTTTAAAGTTTACAATAGGTCTAACTTTTCGTTGGTTTATAATAAAACAGTAAAAGTTTGTAATGTTATCGAATTAGGTATTTTTTTTTAATGAATAAAGGAAAAATAATGTAAGTAGATACTACAAAAAAAGATTTTTGTCCATGCGTTTGCAGAACAGATACCTCAAGCACTCTTCAATACAACTGTATGTAAAACTTATTTTAGCATAATGGTTCACTGTGGTTTTCAAATTTAATTTTGTTGCAAGTTCCCTATTATTTTTGGTCTTCATCTGACAAGCTGTCGATGTCGTCGTCACCGTCCGAGACATTAATAATTATTTACTTACTTTTGCATAAAAAGAAACACGTCACAGATACACACAGTCCGGCAGTTTAAAACCAAAAAGTTTAATACGCACAAAATATAAGCAAAATGCTGAATGAAAAATACCAAAAACAATAACACGAACGATCAAGAATTAAAGACTCTAAGAATTAACAGCAGAATGCACGCGGTGTGTCCCAAGTCCCAATGCGGCTCTGTGATATTTAAAGAACGCGACGAGACAATCGAATTAATGAAGTACGAAAAGAGATATGCGAGAGCAAATGCGTAAGACAAAGATGCGCATACTAACGGCATATACGAGCGATGCTGTGCTTTTGACGAGTTTGAGCTCATTGAAGGGCAACGTATTGAACTGTGTAGTGTGCATCTTCGTCATGTACATGTAACTATACGGTCAGTTATATATCCATCTTTTGTTAACCTAGCCAATGCCCGCGCCTGAAAGCCGTTTATAGAATTAGGGATTTTTAAATCACGTGTTGACTAATATGTTTGACAAGAGAGACGTCAAAGCATTAAAAACTAAGGTGAAATCCACTATAGTATGTATGTTAACCGGTGCTTTGTTTAGCGAATTTATAACAATTGAATTGCACGAGCGAAGTCGCTGGTCGGGGTATCCGCTATAGTATGTAATAATAGTCGAAATACATAATAACATTATTAATCTAGTGTTTAAAATAGTGCTAATATTGTTAAGGGCATTTCGGATTTGACGGTAATTACCAACATGATTGCTTAGCAGATTAAATTTAGATGTAATCAATATACTGTCGAATGGTTCGCAGTGCATACAGTTTTGCACAAAGTAGCCATTTTTCAAAGTTCCTTGTCAAATTAGGTAAATTTATAACAAAAAGGTTCCCCCTTTTTTTTGGCATTATTAAAAAATTTCCTAAATATCCACTCTGTTTAAATAGAGATTATGCCAGTCAAAATATTCAGTCTTATAATACGCCACCCTGGAAAAATAAATTACTTAAACATTTTAAAACATAAAAGAATTCGTTATTTTTTGCCTGAAAATAACTGGCGGAAAATCCAGCTTTTGTACGTCTAAAAAAAATTTGAAAAAAAACTAATTGTAGGTTATAGATCTTGCAACAGGACGAAGTAATTAATTTTAAGTGCCTCAACCATCGAGGAAAAGAGATATTCAACAGGGCGACGCGCTAAGTTAAAAAAAGCAAATAGTGGTCAAGTAATTACTTTCTTTCTAAAGCACTTAAAAACTTTTTTCTGAATAAAATTTTTCTGAAGGGCAAGTCGAATGTCTCCTATCTGAAAAAAAAGCAATTGACGGACGTTATTGTTGATTTAGAGACACTTATCTAAAAGGGTCTCGAAAATTGGCGTAATTTTTTGCACAAAACAAAGTTCAGTCAAGCGATCCGGAAAGAAAGAAAGCGTTATCTCGTTTCGGGTTTTTTTCCAGGTGCTGTAGGATCGTTTTTTAATAGAAATTGCTTACCTATTATATAATAATAGTAATAATAATATTAATATTATTAATAATAAAGTCAGATCTCTCACTACAATTATTCTAATTCTAATTAACATTCTATTAATTAACTTACCTTTAAATACATGTACCAATTGATTGGTCATAATATGCCATAATTGTGGATCATGATCTACAACCACAACTACATGTTGTCCATTAGGCGTACATTCTATTAATCTGACATCCGGGGTGGTCATAATTTTCGATTGAGTTGGCAAAGGTGGTTGCAACCAATCATTTAATGGCACGACCAAGGGTAGTGTGAATCCGTCACACCATGCCATTGCTGATGTTACCAGGGCACTCATTAGGCCACCCCCGCGTTCTGTTACTGGTCTTAACCACGAAATAAGCTGAAAAATATAAATAATTGTAGTGGGGAAATATATACAGGGTGATTCATTAAGGGTGGCGACCGGCCATATCTCGGAAACTACTAGGCATAGAAACTTGGAAAAAAAAATTATGATTAAAGCGGTCATGAGAAAATTCTGGAAATTACTCGTAAGTTCCTCATTTCGCCGCAAGGGGGCACAATTAAAAAATTTTTTTTAATTCTAAATTTCTCCGAAATTTCCCATATTAAGATATAACTCTGATTACATCATCGAAGAGCTTAGATAATTCTGCATCATTTTGGTTTAAGACTCATTGGCGTACCGACCTTGATAAGAGTGGGGGAAGCTATTAAATGTGTAAACATTAAAATCGCTGTAGCTTCTAAACGACTTATCCGATTTTACTTAATTTAAGCTTGTTTGGAAGGGAAAGGTAAGTATCTTCAATCGTCGTATCCAACAGTACACGATAGTGTTTAATAAAATTGCTAGAGGGCGCAATTTGTAATAATAACGGTTTTTTCGATTTTATCCCGGAAATTCAAATCATACGGTATAACTATGACATCATAATCGAGAAGTAGATGAAATTTGCAAGAAAAGATGTGAAGTCCGCAATTCGATATCTTTGTTCGTTTCAGAGTTATTGCCAAAACAATAATTTTTAATACAAATTGCGCCTTCTAGCAATTTAATTAGAAACTATCTTGTACCATTAGATACGACAATTGAAGGTTCTTCCAAACAAGCTTAAATTTAGTAAAATCGGATAAGTCGTTTAGAAGTTACAGCGGTTTTAATGTTTACACTTTCAATAGCTTCTCCCACTCTTATCAAGTGAAACTGTAAACATTAAAATCGCTGTAACTTCTAAACGACTTAACCGATTTTAATAAATTAAAGCTTGTTTGGAAGAAAAAGGTAAGTACCTTCAATTGTCGTATCCAATGGTACAAGATAATTTCTAATAAAATTGCTAGAGGGCGCAATTTGTATTAAAAATTATTGTTTTGGCAATAACTCTGAAACGAACAAAGATATCGAACTGCGGTCTTCACATCTTTTTTTGCAAATTTCATCTACTTTTCGATTATGATGTCATAGTTATACCGTATGATTTGAATTTCCGGGATAAAATCGAAAAAACTGTTATTATTACAAATTGCGCCCTCTAGCAATTTTATTAAACACTATTGTGTACTATTGGATACGGCGATTGAAGATACTTACCTTTCCCTTCCAAACAAGCTTAAATTTAGTAAAATCGGATAAGTCGTTTACAAGTTACAGCGATTTTAATGTTTGCACATTCAATAGCTTCCCCCACTCTTATCAAGGCCGGTACGCCAATGAGCCTTAAACCAAAATGATGCAGAATTGTCTAAGCTTTTCGATGATGTAATCAGAGTTATACCTTAATATGGGAAATTTCGGAGAAATTTAGAATTAAAAAAAAAAATTTAATTGTGCCCCCTTGCGGCGAAATGAGAAACTTAAAAGTAATTTCCAGAATTTTCTCATGACCGCTTTAATCATAATTTTTTTTCTCCAAGTTTCTATGCCTAGTAGTTTCCGAGATATGGCCGGTCGCCACCCTTAATGAATCACCCTGTATAATATGACTTAATGAAAGACAATTTATTTTGTCAAATTTCCACTTTTATTTGAAAAACTTTTTCTTTACACGACGCGTTTCGCTACATTGTAGCTTCTTCGGGTGTATGGTGCTAACTAATTTTATTTCAGTACAACGCCAAAACGGTCTAGATACTTAATTACTCAATTCAGGTATACACATTACAAGCTTAATTATTTAATTATATTTTCTTAAAACTGTTTAGGTATTGTAAACTTAAATATTATTGTCGGTATAATATATCTTAATCTTATGGGAAATCCAAAGAACCCTATTTAGATTATTGACACAGATTTAGCAAAGGGGAACTATTTAGTTCTAATTGGTCGTTTAATAATGCACCGAAATTTTTCAATTCATTTATTTCTAAACTTTCCAAAATACTAAGTTTTTGACCCTTGTTTTCAATATGTAAAATTTTAAATTTGTTATCAAAATTATGTTGTTCCTGTAAAATATGATTAGAATAAGTTGAGTCGGTTTTATGACTGAGAAAACTTCTTCTATGTTCCAAAATTCTAGTTTTAAATAGCCACTGGCCTTGTCCCAAAACTTATATAGGCCGAACAGGTCGATCATTTAAAACTAGAATTTTGGAACATAGAAGAAGTTTTCTCAGTCATAAAACCGACTCAACTTATTCTAATCATCTTTTACGGGAACAACATAATTTTGATACCAAATTTAAAATTTTACATATTGAAAACAAGGGTCAAAAACTTAATCTTTTGGAAAGTTTAGAAATAAATCGATTGAAAAAGTCCGGTGCATAATTAAACGACCAATTATAACTAAATAGTTCCCCTTTGCTAAATCTGTGTCAATAATCTAAATAGGGTTCTTTGGATTTCCCATAAGATTAAGATATATTATACCGACAATAATATTTAAGTTTACAATACCTAAACAGTTTGAAGAAAATATAATTAAATAATTAAGCTTGTAATGTGTATACCTGAATTAAGTAATTAAGTATCTAGAGCATTTTGTTATTGCACTGAAATAAAATTAGTTAGCACCATACACCCGAAAAGCTACAATGTAGCGAAACGCGTAATGTAAAGAAAAAGTTTTTCAAATAAAAGTGGAAATTTGACAAAATAAATTGTCTTTCATTGCGTTATAATGAATTTCCATCAAGTAAAGGCCTCAACGAATCAAAATATATAATATGTCTCAACACTACAAAAAATTACAATTTAAACCCATTTTTATGCAATGAATTTTATAAAATTATTCTGTAAGCAAAATGAACTGCTATTTGAGCGTATTAATTTCAACATGAACCCAGAAATCTTTTATGTGTAGTCTTAATTCCATTAAGTGAATAAACACAACGGGTTGACTTTTCAAGTAATTAAACGTTGGTAGTTAAATGTCGTTAATTAGTTACATACTTAGCAATATGACGAACTATATATAGAAATGGAAAATAAAGTCAGTGTTTGGCAACACAAAACTGAAACCTTTTGAGGTATATCTTTTAAGTAAAGTGAAGTATTATATCATAAAGTTTCGGTTTTAGCGCTCAGCAACTTTTTATCCATACAGACCTCAAGCTGCTTAAGTACTTTAATAATGTCTAGTTTCATGATATTCGGAAAGTGTTAGTTAGCTCAGTCAGGATTAGGGCTGGGCGATATTGAAAAAATATCGATATAGTCTATATATCGATAATATATATTATCGATAAAAATATTGGCCTTCTCCAAAACTGCATCCATTACAGAAGTGTATATCTTACAGACAGTAGTTTGGTGAAAACCGAGTTCTTCACCTATAGAATTTTAAATGCCCGGATCCGACAATTGCCGCAGAAAGACTTACATCTTATTTAAATGCGACAGAGCACCCCTTCGCCTTTTACCAGTATCATTCAAAAAATAATTTGCCAACCACTCAACATTTTCGCAGTCAAATCGATATATTCATCCATAATTGAAGACACAAATTAAGAGCAACGCGTGTGTATGCCACGGAGAACTAAAGTTGACTGCTACCAAGCAAATGATGCAGGGGTCGACCTACCTTAAATAGTTGAAAGCGATTGCTACACTAGAAAAAGCAATTCCTTAATTTATTCATCACATTTTAAGCAAACGATAGCAATTAGTTCTATTTTTTAAGAAAAAGCATTGACTAGAAGCAATTCCTGCACTTTTAAGCGATTGCCGGAAGCAAAAGCAATTACTTTAGTTTTTATTCATTGGCTTTCAAGAAGTTACTTCGATTTTATAAGAAAAAGCAATCGCTACATTTTTATTCATTAGGCTTATATTACAAAATAATAGGATTTGATGTTCAAGCCTAATACAATTTGCATGTAAAATCAACAAGATTGCTTCATGTGAATTCCCTATGCAAGGTATTGAAATTACATTTTTGAAAAATCTAATTTCCATTAAATGACCTTAAAAAAAAATGTCAATAGGCCGAGAATAAGTAGTTTATTTAGGTGATAGGCATACGAAAAAAGGAAAGATAAAACCGACAAAACAGTCGATAGCTATATAATAAAACGGAAATATTAAAGTTCCGAGCTAAATGATTAAAAAAATGTTCGTTCATGCAGTCAACTCTGCTTAATTTGATTTGCGAAATGGTTTTTTGCGAGCCGTAGTTTCGCCCTAGTTTATGTATTAAAACTGAGCTTTTCATGGTAGTTTCAAGGTTTTCGGTTAGTTAAGCAACAAATTTACGGCCATTTTAACGTGTTCATAACGGCCTGCAGATTGGGCCATTCTTGAGTTAGTCATACAACAAGAAGTAAAAAACTTTAAACTTTATTATTTCCGTAAAATTTACAAATCAAAATATATCGACGGTTTTTTACTCGATCAATGCAGGAATAAAGCAGGACTGGCATTGAATCAAGTCGGTACATTTCGTTCGGAAAGCCGACAGTCAACTCGCATTGAATCGGCCATCGCATCGGTTCCTAAAAGTGAGTCATCGCATGTGAAATAGCTGTCGCCGAATTTTTCCGAAACCACTCATACGATTTACTTCACAAAGCAGATGGACAGGGCTGGCAACTTGTAGCATCTCCAGGCAATTGTGGCCCCTACTTGACGACAGGAAAACCGCAGTGCTTTTACAACACAGTCGGAAGGACCTAAGAAACATCACTGCCGTAGTCACCGGACATTGCCTGTTCGGTAGACACGCTGAACGTATGCAAATACCAACTAACGACTTTTGTAGAAGTTGCAGAGATAAAGAAGAGGAGGAAAGTATTCAGCATTTCTTGTGTGAATGCCCCGGCCTCGCTAGAAGAAGGTTCAATGCCCTGGGCGAACCATTCTTTAATGATCTGGAGGAAGTGAACAGCCTGCAACTGGGTCGACTCACGAAGTTTATTAACAGCAGTGGCCAGTGGTGGGCAACACGGATCTATTTTGGGATTCGGTCACCAAATCCAAATCAGCACAAAGATCCGACTCAATGAGCCGGATCCCGGGTCTTGTCCCAAAAATCATAAAGAAAATCTTATCGGTTCTCGGCTCGGTTATTCTGAGTCACGATCCGTGTCATTGATCATTATTTTAAACGATCTTACGCGGTAGCGCCATTTAACATTATTCAAAAAATAAGAACCCCCCAGTGATCACAGAAATGGACAAACATTTAAATGAACCGCTTATTAAAAGATACGAAGATTCTTTAATATGGTGGTTTTATAGAAAAAACTTAATTCCAGACTCTATGAAATCATCAAGAAATAAGTGACGCAACCCACAATACAATAAACACAACAGTAATAAACCGCCACGCTTCGTTTTCTTTTCCAACGCTGCGACCCGCATGTCAGGCATCGGAACCCGGAACGACTTTAAAAAATCTTTTAACGGATCCGAGAGCCACGAGCCACTCTCCATCGCAGCTCGTGGTGCCGTAGCAGTGAATTCTACCCCTACGCCGAACGTGAACCTAGCGGTCGACAATCAAATCAAATAGATCCGTCAGATCCCTGATCCGTCTATTTTATTTTGAGAGTCGGATCAGTATGAATCTTTCTTAAGATCCGACTCACCGATCCGGCTCAGATCCGATCCGCCCATCGCTAGCAGTGGCTGGTTTAAATGAGCTGTCAAGATTCTTCTACGATCTACGTCACGTCGCGTTAACCATCAGGAGACTGATGCGGATAGGTTCAGCGGAACACGTGTGGTACCACAACGGTCCTACAGGACTACGTGTGACTGTTTGGTCAACGCCAGAGGTCTGCCACTCTAACCTAACCTAACCTACTTCAATTTAAAAATATTGAAACCTTCGTAACTAATACCATCCCAAAACTTAAAAATCGCGAAGTAAAACCTAATACAGAAACGACAGAGGAGCAAGCATTTCTTACAATACCTTATGTCAAGGGGATTTCTGAAAAGATTAGAAGGATAACCAAAAACTATAATATCAAAACAGCCCTTAAATCCGGAAACACGCTTAGAAGCTTTCTCACGAAAGTAAAACCACCCCGTAATGAAAACACAAAAAATTGTATCTATCAAATCCCATGCGAGTGTGGCGAATCGTACAATGGAGGAACAAAAAGGCATCTTCCCCTATGAGTTAAAGAACATCTGAAAGATACTCAAAGGGGTGAAACTTCGAGATCAGGTATAGCGGAACATGCATGGACCAACCAACATAATATACAGTGGTCAGCACTGGAGAATACGAAAATTCAAAGGAGCAGCTTTCATGAATCAAACTACCCATATATTTAGTAAACCAAGTATAGATATCCCCAATATCTGGAAACCTCTTCTTGTCCAAAACCAAAAGCTCAAACTTCACGCTCCAATAAGCACGTAGGCGGAGTCCTCAAGCTTCATTGCACATGGATAGTATTTAAGACAGTAGCCTCAGAATTATAATTTAGTTTACGCTTGAAAACAGTTAGAGATATCAACTAACCGAAACGTTGTGTTAAGTAACAAAAAAAAAGACAATGGAAGTCCGATAACGTAATTTCTTTGATGTTAACTCGTAATATTTAGTGATAGCCGAATGCCTGCAACTATTTTTGAAATATTTATCTTGACGAAGATAACGTCGTCCGCCATTGCAAACCGTACAAAGAAGTAATTTCTTGAAAGCCAATGAATAAAAACTAAAGTAATTGCTTTTGCATCCAGCAATTGCTCAAAAGTGCAGGAATTGCTTCTAGTCAATGCTTTTTCTTACAAAATAGAAGCAATTGCTATCGTTTGTTTAAAATGTGATGAATAAATTAAGGAATTTATTTTTCTAGTGTAGCGATTGCTTTCAACTTTTTAAGGTAGGTCGACCCCTGCATCATTTGCTTGGTAGCAGTCAACTTTAGTTCTCCGCGGCATACACGTGCGTTGCTCTTAATTTGTGTCTTCAATTATGGCTGAATATATGAACGTCCGTAAAAGAAAAATCTACAGTGTACGTAAAAATTGCAGATATGATGATTTCAGAAAGTTATATCGATTTGACTGCGAAACTGTTGAGTGGTTGGCAAATCATTTTTTCACTGATACTGGTAAAAGGCGAGAGGGTGCACTGTCGCCTTTAAATAAGATGAAAGTCTTTCTGCGGCAATTGTCGGATCCGGGCTTTCAAAATTATGTAGGCGAAGAACTCTGTGTTCACCAAACTACTGTCTGTAAGACATACACTTCTGTAATGGATGCAGTTTTGGACAAGGCCAATATTTTAATTTAATGTTCCTTCAAGTGCTGAAGCTGTTGTGGAAGCTAAACAGTTGTGGTCAGAGAGACACCGGTTTTCAAATGCCATCGGCGTGATAGACCGTACACACGTCAGGATTCCAAGATTTCAAGAATTCGGTGATGAATATATAAACCGAAAAGGGTACCCCAGCATCAACGTGCAGGCAACTTGTAACGAACACGTTGCGAAGACACGCCTGAACTTGTGTTGAATAAGCATTGGCTACAGAGGTGTAAGAAAAGCAGCAATTGCTTCAAAATTTTATTCATATCCAGATCTAGCAATTGCTTTTACTTATAGCATTTGCTAGTCAAATAATTGCTTTTACTAAAAAGTAATTGCTTCAACTAGTTGCTTACTTTTTATTCATTAGGCTCACCTTCAAATAGAACTACTCGTAGATTGCAAAGTTTAAATAAAATAGCCCGTCTAATTTATTTTAATAAAACCTCCTAGACATTTTTGTGTTTACAAACAAAATCTAGTTAAATAGAAATTCTTTTATGCCAAAATTCGAATGGATCCAGGGCTTTAATAGCTACTATCTTGCAAGCATTGTATGCTTTTAGCCAATCTGAGAACTAGCACTGGCTGCCCCCAGTGCGACTATACATAAATTCAAACGTGCCTTTGCTTAAAATCACACACTTGGGTCAAAACTAACGCCTTTTAAAGCAATAAAAACAAAATTGTAAAGGAGAGTCGTAAACTTTTATTTTAGTTTTGAACGTGCATATACAAAAATTACAGTTTTTTCTTGAGTTAATTTCGCCCATAAAACCGAAATGAGCAAACCCTAGAAGTAGAAAAATACCTACATGTAAATATAATATTCAGCTTGTTTCGTATAACGAACTAAACTACCAGGACTTTAATAATTTTTGTATGCATACCTGAGTTCCCAATTGAAATGTGTCCCTTGTTAAAACGTCAGTAGATTTTCGTATCGAATAATAGACCAATTCAATTTCTCTGTCTAGTAGATAACAGCGGACGTGCTCTAATAAACATCTCAGATAACTTACCGAGAACGTTTGAAGCTAAAATTTAAAATGTATATAACTCACTTACATGTCCTTGGGGCATCTATACAGCGTGAGTCAGGAGGAATAGGCCAAACTCTAAGGGTGTAATCTATGCATCAAAATAATAAGAAAACACTCAAATGTTGTTATCCAATATTCTTTTGTTTTTAAATTATAACGCAAAAACAAAATATTGCATTAATTTAGCTTTCCTGTAATAAATGGTATTATTGTCCGCTTTTGATTGTTGCGCTGTCACTATCCTATTAGTGTCAGTATAAAATTTTACATTGATTCACCGTTAACTTTCGGATTTGTATCATTTAAATTTTATAAAATGCCATACATTTATTCACATCTCGAATATGCCAATATAGTTTTTATTTATGGTTTGTGTAATGTGAATGCTACAGCTGCTGCTGAAGAATATCGTCAACGATTTCCACATCAAAGAACACCAAACAGAAAGGCATTTATCAGAGTTTTCAATAAACTGTACGAGACCGGAAATCTTCCAAGTACTAATGTAACATCCGAACGAGCCATTCGCCAGGATTTAGAAGAAATAGAAAATGTTCTAGCTTTAGTAGAAGAAGATGCAACGACCAGCTGGGATTTGGAACTCAGTTGGGGATTCCCCCAAAAAGAGTGATCAATACGCTTTACGAGCAAGGCTTATACCCGTACAATGTACAGCGTGTACAGAATCTTCAACCTGGAGACTACGCCAAGCGTATGCAATTTTGTGAGTGGATAATTAATAATCGTCATCTTGTACCATCCATACTTTTTACTGACGAAGCTACATTCACCCGTGACGACATCAACAATAATCGAAACTCCCATGTATGGTCGGACGAAAATCCTCACGCAATAGTCGAAAATAATTTTTAACACAGGTTTTCAGAAAACGTGTGGTGCGGCATAATCGACAATCATTTAATTGGCCCTTTTCCTTTGGAAAATCGCCTTACACGGGATCACTACTTAAGTTTTTTACAAAATGAATTGCAAGGACTACTAGAGGAGATTCCTTTAAATATCAGAATTCAAATGTATTATCAACAGGACGGAGCGCCTGCCCATTTCGATCGTCGAGTCCAGCATTGGACCAAAAGTTTCCAGAGGTTTGGATTGGTCGCGGTGGTCCTATTAGTTGGCCTCCTAGATAGTCAGACCTCACACCGTTAGACTATAATTTATGAGGTCGGGCAAAAAATGAGGTATACAAAGTAAAAGTAGATACTAGGGATTCATTCATTAGACGCATTAGAAATGCTGCACTCAATATTAAAGAAAGGCACGAATCAATTTGAAGAGCCACGCGCGCCCTTCGGAAACGAAGCAGGAAATGTTTGGAAGTCAATGGCGGTATATTTGAAAATTTACTTAACCAATGATTTATTTAAAACAATGTTAATGTTGCATATTTTGGTTTAATAATATTATTATTTAATTTAACGCTAAAATTTGAAAACAAATGAATATTGGATAACAACATTTGAGTTTTTTCTTATTTTTTTGATGCATAGATTACACGCTTAGAGTTTGGACCATTCCTTCCGACTCACCCTGGTATAAGCCATTTTTTTTAACGATAATTATTTTCCAATCAGTAAAAGTTTTTTTAATATTCTTTCTAAACAAGCACAAAACATGTTTTTATAAGTCTCTATAAGCCATTAATGGGGCTAAAACATTCTAATACATAAGACCTCAAATTAATACAGGAAGTAGCGTTGCATTGTCTCGAGGAATTTTATATTGAATAAATTTCGTTTTTATCAGTTGATTAATATTCAATAATCAGCAAAATGAACGTCCGTTACCGGATCCGTCGCGTGGAGCTACAGGTGACGGTATGTTAAAATTTCTAAAAAAATGTAATGTAAAAAGTATTTTCATACCATGCCAAAATTTATGAGATGGTTTTTTGGAAAAATTATAGTCAGCTGTATTAAAAATAGCTGATTATTATTTTTTTCTTGAAAATGATCTAAATAATCGTCCCGTGAATTTTGGCATGAAAATACTCAAAGCATAATTTTTTTAACAACCTTGTTGTTTAAGGTTAGAGGTAATAACGTTTCTTAAATGACGGAAGAGTTTTGGGCGCGCATTGTCTTTATTTATTTTAAATCACAACGTTTCAAATGGTATGCGTCTTCTCCATAACTCTTCTGTCATTCAACTTTAACATGTTGTCACCTTTACTAGAGTACCTGACGTTCAAATCGCTTATGTATTAGGGGAGAACTATTGTTGTTATGACTTTTAGTGGGTTCCGTACAAGAAGCAGTAAAACGTTGTTTTAATTTTCATGTCCCTTTCAAATGACTTAGGATAAAAGTAGAATAAATAAGCAGAATATCTGTGAGAGCCGCAAGTCAATATCTTTCTTTAAACATGAGATATTAAAAATATGATATAACAATGAGCTCCATAAGAACAAACAGACATTTTAATATGATATTTGTTGGCCAGAAGTTACAAATATCATACAATTTTGTTCTCTACAAAGCGGTTATCTAAATTAATGTTCTGCAAATTGCATTTAATTACAACAAAATATTACTGGAGGGTTTCATTAACGAAACAAAGTGCAGTAAAATGTGGGCTGTGAAACAAAAAAAAAGGGAAGAAGGCAATAATTTACGATATGAAATAGTACGTGTCAAACTTTTAATAAGTTAAATTTTGATTTATTTTCTTACAAGTTGTGCTGCGTCAAAATGCCGACCTCCATCGAAGAGGCGTTTAACGTGCTTAAAATATTAAAGAAATAAAACAAAATTTAACCCATTTAACTTTTGACACGTACTATCTCCTATTTTAAATCGGTCTTCATGCATTTTTCTGTTTTATGCTTGAAAGTAATTTGGAATACCTTTGTTAAAAACCACATTTTCGATTATCACACATTATACCGTGCGAGCAAAAATTATTTGCACCAAAGAGGGCTTGGATTAAAAAACGTAGGGCTTGGTTTAGATCACAATGATATGGGGACGATATATCTAACCAAATCTAGGTTAAAATTTTGTCAAATTTATATTATGACATGATATGCCAAACTAATGAGTTATAAAATAAGTAGACAAATACAAATTTATTTTTGTTGTTTACAAAATTAACAAAGTAAGAATATACAGAAAGAAAAAGAAAAATAATTACATAAATTGCTGAAATTGGCCACCGCCAAGCATAAATTCACACGTCTCTTCATATTTTCGAAAGTGTTGACCAGCATCTCTGGAGAAATGTTACCACATTCTTGGACAATCCTTTCTTGTAATTGTTCTAAATTTGCAACTGGTGTTTCAAAAATAGTGTTCTTTAAATGAGGAAAAACGAAGTAATCCATAACCGTTAAACAAGGTGATCTAGATGGGAATTCAATGTCTGATCGAAAACTGATCAATCTGTCGTAAAAAAAATTGCGTAAGTAGTTAATAGTTTCGGCGGCTGTATGGGCGGTTGCACCGTCCTGTTCAAAATATCCAAAACGTAGTTTGTCGTCAAGTAATTGCTTCACAAATGAATTCAAAATATTGTCTCTATACCGCTGTGCTGTAACTGTGTCATGGAAAAAATAGGACCAACAAGTCTTCTTCGGGAAACAGCTAACCAGACACCAATTTTTTCAGGGTGCAAAGTGGACTCTACAAAAAAATGGGGATTTTCACTACTCCAGATGCGTGTATTCTGAGAATTCACATAACTGGAGAGGTGGAACCAGGCTTCATTCGAAAAATATGTCAGGTCTAATAAATCATTTATTTCCAATAAATTTTGAATAACCCATTGAGAGCAATTCCTGCGTCTTTCAAAATCTGCGGCTTGTATTTCTTGGAATACTTGCACTTTATAAGGAAATAAATTTAGCTGCTTCTTAAGAATAGTCCTGCATGTTCCATAAGATCTTCCCACTTCTTGGGACAGGCGTCTTATACAATTTGTTGGCGTATTTTGCATTATTTCACGAACGTTTGCAACAAGTTCTTCTGTTCTTACAGATGGTCTTCCTGCTCCTTTTTTGTGTTGTATAGAACCTGTTTCCCTAAACACAGCCACGGTTCTTTTCAGGCAATAATAAAAATCCCCAGCAATAAAAGCAACGTTAGGAAAATGTTCGTGAAAATCGTCCATGCACAAACCCGGATTGTATTGCCACTCATAATTTACTCTAACCCCGTTTCGAAAATACGCTTCAACCATGAATGTTTTGTGCTGTTCCGTAAAGTCCATTGTGTGAATTGTTCAAGAAATTGGAAAAATTAGCGATGAATCAAATTACTTGTAACGACTGTCAAAGATGACGGAATAACTGATTGATTGATCATTCAGGTCGTTACTGACACCCAACAGGTATTAAGCTCTACGGCTAAGCATTACGTCCTTAGATGCAAAGCCCTCTTTGATGCAAATAATTTTTGCTCGCATGGTATTATAATTACTTCATTAAAATAGTGGCTAGAAACATTAATATATAACATATTATTTGGACTTCCATTCAGTGGCTATTCCAATAAACGTCAAATTGATTCAGCGGTTTGTCAGCTGTTCATCAGTCGAATTGAGTTTTGCGGTTAGAAGCTTCCTCAAATAATGTTTAATATTAAATTGATTAAAATCTCTAATACGATTAGATATACCTTTTTCAAAATATGTTTAGGGCAATTCTTCGTAATCATTTAGAAATGAATAGTAGCAGCTTTTTAGTATCCTTTACATGGATAGACGGGATAAGCAATAAGCATTTATTTTAATGTAAACCGTTTGACCCTAAAGTTTTCGGGGTTAAATCCAGCTTCTCTTTTGTTTTAAATGATAAAATAGCTTTTAATGTAACGTAGGGGTGGTAAAACTAATGAGATTGAAACACGAAAATCTAACCTCAAAACCATTTATTTAGAAAGTCCGGGCAATGTTAGCGTTATTTAATAATTAAATATTGATGGGAAGAGTGTAAAGTTTTAGTAAAATTAAACCCTTGAAACGAATCCGACGACAATATTATGGGATTATTTTATGGGGTACCACTTCGCGGTTATTTTAGTATTGAAAATACTACTGGTTGCGTATATACCGGTCCATTTTATAAAAAATGAACGAGCGTCACGCGTCACGGTAGAGCTTAGTCGACCGGCTTGGCGGTGTGCTTAGGTCAAGGTTGCCTAGGCCAAAATTAAGGACATAAATAACACGGCGGTGAAGTCTAAACATCCGAGCAGCACAGGATCGATGACATCATCTGCTGAGTGTTAATATTGTTTTGTTTTGGGTTTCGGCATTTATTTTTATATTTGTTGATATTAAGATAATATGGCCGGGAGAGAGAACAGTCAGTAGTATTGAATTGGCCAGTACTTGTACGGTTTACGTTTTTTATTAAACATATGATAACTAAATTATTCATTTTAATTCTTATCCCTTATTTACAATATGCCAAACGTTGAACCGGCTAGAGTAATTCTTATTCATCGGGAGCTCTGATAAATTGTAGGAATTAAAAAAAATAAACCAATAAATCAATTAAGAATAATTAGTCAAGACTGTATCACATAATATGTAAATCCTGAAATAAATAATTTATTGTGATAAGCGGTAATGAAAGGTCACACTGACAGGTTAGTTAGACATAAGGGTCACTTAGACCGGTGGTCAAAAGTGGATATCCCCGGATCTAAGAAAAATAGCGCGGTGGTCTTGAAATATTACAAAGGAAGTTGGGGGTAAAGAATTAAAAAAAGTGGAAAAAACTAAACCGTGAATGTCTCTGAAACAAAGCGATATAGCGCGGCGGTGTTGGCGTATTACACAGAAAGTCAGGGGTGAAGATTTCAAAAAAGCAGAAAAAGCTCAAAAGTGAATATTTCTGGAACTAAGAACATTAGCGCGGCGGTCTTGAAATATTACAAAGGAAGTTGGGGGTAAAGAAATAAAAAAAAAGTTGAAAAAACTAAAAAGTGAATATCTCTGAAACAAAGCGAAATAGCGCGGCGGTCTTGACGTATTACAACGAAAGTGGGGGGGCGAAGATTGCAGAAAAGCAGGAAAAACTCAAAAATGCATATCTCTGGAACTAAGAACAATAGCGCGGCGGTCTTGAAATATTACAAAAGAAGTGGGGGTAAATAATTGAAAAAATTGGAAAAATTGGAAAAAAAAAATAAACAGTGAATGTCGCTGAAACAAAGCGAAATAGCGCGGCGGTCTTGGCGTATTACACATAATGTCGGGGGAGAATAGATATACCAATCCAAAACATTTCGTAGCCGACTTAAGATTTAGACATTTCATGAACAAAGAGTACAATAAGGACCAGCAGGTAAATAGCTGTGTATAGCTAAGAAATAATTTTGTCGCTATTTTTGGAAAGCTGGTTTTGAGCTCTCTTCAATATGTACTAATATAGAGATTATCCTATATTTTTTATTTTAACAAAACAGTCAAATTTACACATATCTAAGTATAATAATTTAATTATTATTTCAAATTAAATCGGAGCATCCATGCCGTCATAATAACGCGTGATAGCGGCTCCATTGTGTCAACACGTTACATACTCACAGATAAGAGTAAATGTGACATAATGGGTTACTTCTTGCCACTGTATGTGGTAGGTATTTTCAATACGCCCATGATACTTGCATAAGATGCAAAATCTGTGGATTTTTAATTAAATATTTGAGTATCCACAATAGGTAAAACAAAATGTATTTTCTAAATCGTTCTGCAAAGCCTAACTTACCCTGTAAAAGAGACATAAATAATACAGTGTCCGCAAGAAAGTCCGCATCAAATGGGATTTTTTTTATTATTAGGTATAGGTAAAAATTGAAAAGGTAGTTAGTTTTTGCTTACCTAAAAACCAAAAATGACGTATACTGAAGCAGCTGCACGACTTGCGTTACCTGTCAAATTTTACATTTTTAATAAAATAGGTTCAAAAATGCCCTTATTTAACAAAATATCGAAAAACTTTATTCGAAAAAGTTGTTTATTTAGGCATTTTTAGTCTCTGTCCAAAATTTTGACTGTCTAATACAATAATTATTTTTTGCCAGGTTCTTGAAAATTTTGATCAACCCTCGTAGATTAACTTTTATACATCGATGTAAAACAATTTGCCTTTACTTTATTTGTAATCTTAATGCAATTTTGTGTAAACTTTTTGTTTCGTATTATTTGTTTTGCTTTAAAAACTGAAATTATTTTTGATTAGTATGTAATGTTTGATGCAAAGTTTATCTCATTACATCAGTTTTGCCAAAACCGACGTTTCCTATTTTTCTTAAGTTAGTAAACAGATGTACAAAAAGAAAATATTAGGAAGCTTTCGTTGAAATTTTACTTAATTAATATTGGATTAAAAAGAATAAAATATTAATCGCTCGAAACATTTTATTCAACAAAAATATAGTTTAATATAATTAATTTAATTTAATATAAATTAAGTAAAATTTTAACGAAAGCTTCCAATATTTTCTTTTTGTACATCTGTTTACCAACTTAAGAGAAATGAGAAACGTCGGTTTTGGCAAAACTGATGTAATTAGATAAACTTTGCATCAAACATTACATACTGATCAATAACAATTTCAGTTTTTAAAGCAAAATAAATAATAGGAAACAAAAATTTTACACAAAATTGCATTAAGATTACAAATGAAGTAAAGGGAAATGGTTTTACATCGATGTATAAAAGTTAATCTACGAGTGTTGATCAAAATTTTCAAGAACCTGGCAAAAAATAAAAATTGTATTAGACTGTCAAAATTTCGTACAGAGACTAAAAATGCCTAAATAAACAACTTTCTCAAATAAGGTTTTTCGATATTTTGATAAATAATGCCATTTTTGAACCTATTTTAATAAAAATGTCAAATTTGACAGGTAACGCAAGTCGTGCAGCTGCTTCAGTATGCGTCATTTTTGGTTTTTAGGTAAGCAAAAACTAACTGCTTTTTCAATTTTTACCTATACCTAATAATAAAAAAAATCCCATTTGATGCGAACTTTTTTGCGGACACTGTATAAGTATAAAAGCATCTATTAAGTCTACAGAGGGGAATTTTTTTATTACGTTCCACAATTTTTGCGAGATATTTTATCACGAAAGTAAGCGTTTGAGATTCCCTTATTCCTAATTTATCCCAATTATTAAATTTACTTTTGGGCTGTGCAACTTCTTGCTGGATTCTGTGTTTTTTTTTTATTCTATACTGAGGTATTACATTACTTTTATCTTACAGAGAAAATGTATCTTTAATTAAGGAAAACAAATCGAAGTTGTTTTGAAGGAACATAATTGTTGTCTTCTTAGGTTTGTTTGTATTTTTCCAATTTGGCGCCCCCGGAATAGTCATTAATCAGTTTCCTGGCAAAGGACCAGTACACTGACAAAGACAGCTAACATTTGGTAATGTAAATAAGCTAATTTAAGGGGATTAATCAATATAAATTCGAGACATTCCATATTTTTAGCATGTTTTTACTGATTCTGTTAAAGAAAAGTTGTTGAAAAATTATATTTTTGTGTGTGTGTGTTGATATTATACAGGGTAAATCATAAAGATGTTGCGTGTATCAACTTTAATTTGTTTAATGAAACATATTGTATATTTCCTTAACAGTTTACGAACTATTAACGCTTAAATCTGGTATGCACCATTGATATCTATGTTTTTCGATTTAGCAACGGTCTGAACTTAAGTTATAATCTTAAACGCATTAACAATGAAAATGTATAAATTTATTTTCAACCAATTAGAAGGCTTTTGTTTAAATTGCTTATAGCAACGGGAGACTATCGCGATAGTCTATAGCCTATTAACCTAATAAAATTAATAAGTGATCATTTTTCTTAGCTACGACTTAATTTTAATTCAAATGTCAAGTCATTTCGAAGGGACAGGTAAGACAATCCAATGTCTTTATAGTTTTAAATTCAAATATAACTTTAAAAACATATTTCCGATAAGTTTAGTTTAATATGACGTACTGTATTTTTACAATAGAAGTTGATTTTACTTGTTAGTAACTAAGGTTTATTACTAAAATTTCAGGAACATTAAAAGAAACTCAAATTTATGAAATTTTCTTACCGAATCTCCCACGCAGCAGAATTAATTCCCGATAATTTTTTTCTCGATTTCACTCATATTTTTGTTGATAGAAAATTTCCCTCGTCTTCGACTCGGGATAATTTTCTATCAACAAAACCATTTGTGACCTTAAAAAAAATTATCGGTAATAATTCTGCTGCTAGGGAGATTATAAGTGACAATTTCCTATTTAAGTTTAAGACGTCAAGAAATGTCAGGAAAAGTTAATCAAATTTAAATTTTGCTCTACTGATATTACATTCAAAATGCGTCTCGGTCAAGATGAACGCATAGAAATTTTGATTATGTTGGGTTGTGAAAATAAAAATCGAACTCATAGAGAAGCCCGTGATATTGTTCAAAGAAAAAAAAAATCGCCGGCCGATTAGCTAATCGACAGCGTTTAGGGTAGCAATTAAGGGGAGACCTTCCCGTACTGATACAAGTGGTCGTTCTGGTATACCTGAGGAAAGGAAAAACACATTATTATTACTAAAGGGCGGAATATACATATATGCAAAATGCATATACAGGGTGTTTCAATAAAAACTCCCAGGCCAATTATTTCGAAAACTAAAAGTGACATGTAAATTCTGTAAACGCCAGTTTTTAGCCTCTATGATTGGCTTCACAACTGTGTAAGAAAATGCGTTTGAATAATACAAGATGTAGGAAGCGCCACGGTGCAAAGAAACTTTTCAATGACAGGAACTTTTAAATATTGTCGTTCTTAAAGATAATTAATTTTTGATCAAATTATGTCCCATTAAAAAATGTTGATAAATTCAACGTGAATGGAGATATTTGGGGTTAAGTTTTTTTTTTAAATAATTTTAACGAGTAGTTATTTTAATTATAAATATTTTAAATATCCTTTAGCAGATTTTAATTTAATTTTGGTAATGATAATTTTACTGATAAAATTCTCGTGTAGCGCTAAATTATTACGTCCAGTGACGTCTCAGGGGGCGCCTTAACAAATACTATTGGCAAAAAATAGGACGCCACTGCGTTTTTGGTAATTTTTATATTTTTTTTTCGGATTAATCAACTAAAAATATCCTTTTCTTGTCTGTTAAATTGTTTTCTTATCTTGCCTGGTTTTCGAGAAATAAAAATAAAAACAATTTTATTCCATATCTCAGGAAAACAAAAATCTTTAAATAATTAATACGTTGTATTTTTTATTGTTTAAAAGCATTAAAACGTTAAAGCATTATAAAATAAAATTAAAATAATCAGATGTTTTAAATTTTATGAAAGAACTGATGAGAAATTATACAAAATTATTAATGAAAATTAGAACAATACCAAAAACTATTTAATGGGGTCGAATGGGAACACCAGAACATGTGTGAACATGTGAACATAACAAATTGTTTAGCAGAGTGATGTCCAAAATATTTCACCATGGCTTCATCAATCGACAAATTTTCATAAAATATTCCGAACTGTTGAAAATTCTTATTCAGTTTATCCATCAGCGATCTCATCTTGTACATCTTATCGTTATTATCTATTTGAGTATTGTCAGCAAAATGAATATATCTCTTGATTTCATGAAAGCGATTTCGCGACATGCTGTTTGCCACTGGAGGAACTAAAAGATCTTTATCTAAACACTAATAGAAACGTTCTCTTGGCAATTTGTGGTAACCACTTAGAAGGAGAATTCCCACAAAAATTTCTTCTTCACTGACATTAAACAAGTGGTTATTATTTTGGGAAGCGTACAAATTTGTTTGATTTGCTATAAATGTAATAATCTCTTTATCCATAAGCCGCTCAAAGATTTCGACTGGCGTTTCATTTTGAATACATTCTTTTAGATTATGGAGTTGTTCCAAATAGCCAGTAGTTGAAGGCATTCCAATTTCCACGAATTCTTCGGTCCATAATGGTTCTCTGTCTGTGACATTACTGTTCGCAGTCAAGCGTTCAGCCAAAATTGCAAGAGGGATACTGTCTTCTTCATCGCTACTCGTCTTATGAAGCTGATTAGCCAAATTGGATAAAGGCACGTTATCCTCTTCATCACTGGCATAGTGAAGTTCTATTTCACATGGAACGTCATTAGGGAAATGTGCAGGCTGTAGATCGTCATCATCAATATCCTCATTATCAGTTTGATAATCAGTATCTGGAGGAACAATTACAACGTCTATATCATGATGAGTAGATTGAGCGACATCTTTAGCAGCTGCCCGAAGCGTTCTAAAACGTTTTCCATAAAACTGGACTGGATTTATTTCCTCGAATCCGTCTACGTCCATTTTTCTATAAAAAGGTATCTGAAATAAACATACACAATTATAATATATATACTCCCACTGTACTCAAATGAGTACATGTGTATTTTGTTGTGGTTAGTAGGCATTTTTTTTTGAAAATAGCAAATACAAAAATGTCTTTAGTACATACCTGTTCAGCAAAATAACTCGGCGCAATAAGAAAATAACAATAAACACAGCCAAAACTAAAATAATTGTGTCACATACAAGAACAGACTTGCTTACACCTCAAACAAGTACGGTGGGATAAAATGGGTTAAGTGGGCAGTATTCTATATAGGGTAGTCCAACGAAAACTTAACACCTCGATTTTCCTGCTTTAAAATGAAAATGTGGAAAATCGCTCGGACCCGTCGATTTTTATTTCGAGGGGGGCATCTTTTGCGTATATTGTCAATCTTGTTACTTCAAGCCCCTAGGAGGGAGGGGGGATAAGATCTAAATCTTAAATGGATACCCCTATTTTATATAATTTTTTTGGATTCTGCATAAAATTCTGAATATTTTTTAACAAAAGCATTATTAGTCTATACTTAAAAGTTTCCGAGATATTGCCTCTTGAAAAATGACATTTTTGAACTTTGACAGCGTCTAGCTTTCTAACTGTACGTCTTAGAGCAAAACGGCTTACATGTCCCTATCTTCGATTTTTATTATCTTTCCAATAGTGTCAACTTTCGGTTAAACCGGATGTAAGAAATATAGTACTTAAAATAGGGGTATCCATTTAAGATTTAGATCTTATCCCCCCTCCCTAATAGTGGCTTGAAGTAACAAGATTGACAATATACGCAAAAGATGTCCCCCTCGAAATAAAAATCGACGGATTCGAGCGATTTTCCACATTTTCATTTTAAAGCAGGAAAATCGAGGTGTTAAGTTTTCGTTGGACTACCCTGTATAAAAGGCTGATCCGTTTCATAACGCTATATAAAGTGTTTTTTTCTAACCGCTAAAAACATCTAGCATTGAAAATACAACTACAAAATGTAGTCATTTCAGTTTGATGTTAACAAAAAAGGTTTTGCCTATATAAATGTCTTTGTCAGCCTGTTTTTGTTCGTTAATTGTTCCTGCAACAAAATGGAAGCAAAATAACGTTATAGCACTTTTTGCAAACAACGCGTTGTTAATTGCGGTCTAACAACAAAAAAGTATCATATAAATTTGTCGGAATGTAAAAAATTTAGACCAGCCCGGGATACACGGGTGATATTAAGGCAACCCTCAAGTCTTCTAATAAGGTAATCAATCTTGTATACCAAGAAACACAACCGTGTCAAATTAATTTTGGATGAACGAACTTTTCTGCGGTGTCCGAAATTTGACATTTATTGGTGTTCACTGCAAGCATTCAATACAAGCCTTATTTAAATTACTAAACTGACTTATATTAATGGTTATACAGGGTGTCCATTTAGTGTGCCGGTGGACGATATATCGTAAACGGTCGACTTAAGGACTAAAACTTTTATACAAAGGTTGTACAGGTTAACATCGCGCTCCTTTTAAAAATAATTTTAAATATACAGGTTGGACCAAAAATCCAGGGTGGGCCAGACATAACTTTTTTTAAATGGAACACCATATATTTTTTTCAGTATATTAAAGCCTTTAGTAGTCCTCTATTCTACTTTAAAAAATTTTGATTATCAAAAGCGACATTGTCAAGATATGATTTTTTCAATGGACTTTTGGCTAAAAATGAGTTTACATCAAATTCGTTGAATTTTAACTATCTTTACACATTTGTTTACTAAAACTTAGGAAGATAAAGTTATAACGGTTATTATAATTGGTATAAGTACTACAGAGTGTTGAACATCTTGGTCCAAACTTAATGAATTTAAAACCAAGATTTCGTTTTTTTTTCAAATGAAACACCCGGTATTTGTATTTTAAATTTTTTTCGAAAAGATATTTTAATTCTCTTTAATTTCATATGTGATACCCTATTTTAAAAAGTTGTCAATGAAAAAGATTTTAAAAAATTGTGTCATAAAGGCAAGCATAAATTCGTGATGCTTTCAATTTAATAACTAGTTGGCCATGCATTTCTATCATTTAACTTTTCTGCAAATGACAGACATAATAATCATCAATTATTTGACGTTTTATGGTGGCCTGTCTACGATTATCAGTCAGCCTAACAAAATCATGTTGCAAAAATTCCAAAAATAAACGACCATTCAAGTGGCCTTCAAAGAAATGAGGACCAATGACATAGTCGGGGATAACACCACCCCAAACGTTTAAGCTCCACTGATGTTGAAAATTATTTACTAGCAGAGCATGTGGATTTTTTTTATCATAAAAGTGAAAATTATGTCTATTGACGAACCCATTTCTATGAAATGTCGATTCGTCGGTGAACATGACATATTATGTAAAAAAATCTTCATCTTCAGCAGTGGTATTTTGGACCCATTGACAAAATAATGTTCTTCTTTCAAAATCATTGTCGCTTAATTCTTGATGTAATTAAATCTTATAGGGATGAAACTTGTTTGTCAGTAAACAAATATTCGCTTATGATTTTTTTATTTCCAAATCAGAACTAATTTTTCTGACACTTATTTCTGGATTCTCCACCACCGCCTATGCAATGGCTAGCTGGTTATCTTGATTAAGCACTGTTTTGGTCCTAGATGTTTCGCTGCACGCTTCCCGTTCTCTCAAATCGATCCTGTAGTTTAATTATTGATCTTTCGTCCGGACATCGAGCTTTTGGAAACTTCTGAGCGTATAAACGTGATGCCATAAAACAATTTCCATCACTTTCTCCAATTGCGTAATTCATATTTACTAGTTTCTACTCGTGTGTAATTAAAATATTCATTTAGACAATTAACGTAGACAGAGCCACCATAAAACGTAAAATAATTGATGATTATTATGTCTCATTTGCAGAAAAGTTAAATTTGATAGAAATGCATGGCCAACTAGTTATTAAATTGAAAGCATCACGAATTTACGCTTTCATTTAGGACACAATTTTTTAAAATCATGTTTTCATCGACAACTTTTTAAAATAGGGTATCACATATTGGTATCAAATTAAAGAGAATTAAAATATCCTTTCGAAAAAAATTTAAAATACAGGGTGTTTCGTTTGAAAAAAAAAAACGAAATCTTGGTTTTAAATTCATTAAGTTTGGACCAAGATGTTGAACACTCTGTAGTACTAATACCAATTCTAATAACCGTTTGATAACTTTATCTTCCTACGTAGTAAAAAAAATTGTAAAGATAGTTAAAATTCAACGAATTTGATGTAAACTCATTTTTAGCCAAAAATCCATTGAAAAAATCATATCTTGACAACATCGCATTTGATAATCAAATTTTTTTAAAGTATAATAGAGGACTACTAAAGGCTTCAATATAATGAAAAAAATATATTGTGTTCCATTTAAAAAAAGTTATGTCTAACCCACCCTGGATTTTTGGTCCAACCTGTATATTTAAATTTATTTTTGAAAGGTGCGGGACGTTAACCTGTACAACCTTTGTATAAAAGTTTTATTCCTTAAGTCGACCGTTTACGATATATCGTCCACCGGCACACTAAAGCACTGTATTTAATCCACTCTGTATTTATTAGTATAGAGTCGCTTGGCGTATTAAAAGGTTGATGAAATACCAAGACTTAATAATAGGTATATATTTATTTATAGTATAATAAATTAACTTGGACTATTCTGGAGCAGGACCATACTTACCGCTGCTAGAAGAAAATCATAATTGCACATACACAAATTTTTTAATTTGACTATATCTCCACTTTTAAGTAAATGGATCCAAGATTCCTCTACATGTCTCAATCTATATGTCACGTCTTTATGCAAAGTAGATTGAAATGGAGTCTCTTTTATTTCTGATAAGAGAGGAGCTGAAACAAAAAAATGTATTATTGGATTAGAAAAAGTAATGGTTTACGATGAGAGCTGAGAGCTTAGAGCACAAAGATACAAAACCATTAGGAAAAAATGTCTTAACTCAATTTGTCTTATAAATAAATAATAATATAAAAGCGGTAAAAGAGAATTCTTACAATTCCTTATCCTTAATATCCTAATCAAAAATAATAATAAAAATAAATTTCTTTGTGCAATCAATTACAGTTTTTCAGTCAATTGATTTCTTTATTGCCGTATCAATCAAACTTTATTATATCTGTCGAATCATCTCTATGGTAATTTTTTCCATAGACCCTTACTTAAACGTGTTAGACCCTTTATTGAATATAAAACCCGCCATTTCTAATGACAATGTTCTTGTGGAAAAATGAAGTGCAATTAGGAAACGAATTTATATTTTTATGGAAGAATTAAACATTTTCTTTATTATCACCTCATTTTTTAAGAAAAAACGTTCAAAGTTGTTTTCAAGTACAAAGAAATTTGGGGTTAACAGGGAAACTTTATCGAAAATGGAAATCGCAAACCCTGGTGCAAGAGCGGGTTAACCAACTTTTAAAACTTTTTAATAAAAATGTAGAGGTATTAAACTCTTGGCTTTAATATTAAACAGTGAAAAGTTTAAAAGGACGGTCATATTAGCAATTTTATTTTTCCATTACCAATACCAGTGATGCGAAAAACTTCCTTGGCTAGCTTTAGATAACCAATTTGTTAATGCAAAAATGTTATAACGATGCACCGTTTCTGTGATTGTAATATTTTACATCGTAAAGATTATAATACTAGCAAAACCATGCAGTCATGTCAGACATAAAAACAACGATAAAACAGAGCGACAAAAACAATTTTATAGCACACCCTACAAAGTTTATATAGCTTTCCAAAAGCTGTACTTAGCTGGTAGAGGGTGTTGTTACTTCACTGCTACAAGAACACTTCTAGCATATTTAGGAAATATTTTGATTTACGCGATGAGAATATTTTTTAAATATTAGATAATTGATTTAGCTTTAAGGATTCCCCACACCTTTACTGCTTTACCTCTTCGGTGCGGGGAATCCTTTACTGTATTTTTAGTATTGAAAATACTATTAGGATCGTGTTTACGCAAACTTTGCATTGCATGTCGATGTCGCTCATGTCGATGTCGCTCTGCCGTCTGTCGCGGCCAACAGCGCAATATCTAGATCGGTCTTGTAACATAATACTCTGATAATACTTGGTAGAAATATAAATATGAATCAGCGTAAAGTCGGCAAGTAAATAATAAATAATGTTTAGTTTAGTTTGTGTTTTAAAGAACGCCATAGTAACTTTGTTAAAAAGTGTTTTATTGAGATAAGTTATAACTAAGGTAAGTTCACGTTATTTAAATCGGAATATTATATCGAAAAAAAAAGCGGGAGGCAAAAAGTTGGAGCACAATAATTGCATATTACAGGGTCCGCCCAAATTTGGTTAACAAATGGGATAATTTTTTTATTATTGATTTCTCAGAAAATGTTATTGTACCGGGTGATTGGTTATATTTTGCACCCCTACCTATCTCATGAAAATCTTCATGGTCTATTTTGAACGCTTGGGTAAATAAGTTTAATTTAAAAACATAGCATAAGTAGGCTTAGACAATATGACCGATTGAATATAAGGCAATTGTTCACCTTGGTTGGTCTGCTATGTGAATATTATTGTTTATAAACAAATTAATATTAATTATTCTTAGAAATAAAACCATACAGTTAATATAATATGTTTTAGTTAATATACAGGGTGTCCCAAACGTAATGGGACACAGAGCAACAGCAGGCTCCTTAAGGCGAAATAATGCGATTTATTTAAACTTGCATTATCCCAAAATTGATAACAACCAAGATAAAGGGTGTCAAACTTTTATTTTTGTTTTCGTTTTTTTGGGATTATTTATAGTTCACCTTGGTTGGTCTGCTATGTGAATATTATTGTTTATAAACAAATTTATATGAATTATTCTTAGAAATAAATTTTTTATTATTGTTTTCTCAGAAAATGTTATTTTACATAAAAGTTTTGCATCTTGAGTAAATCATTTTGACGTATTCAAATCTTCTGTGGCATAAACAAGGTGACTATAAAATAGAAAAATATGACGTCAGTGACTCAAAATTTTTTTAAAATTTAAAAACTGAAACAGCCATATTAAAGAACTAATAAATCCAAGATAAAAAGTTAAATAAAGTTTTTTTCTAGTGCTAATAGTTTTCAAGAAAAGTCAAGTTAAAAATCAAATTTTTGCCCTTATTGAATTTTTACACTTTTCATATTAACTTTCCACATTAACTGTTAATATGGCTGTTTCAGTTTTTAAATTTTTAAAATTTTTTGAGTCACTGACGTCATATTTTTCTCTTTTATATTCACCCTGTTTATGCCACAGAAGATTTGAATACGTCAAAACGATTTACTCAAGATGCAAAACTTTTATGTAGAATAAAATTTTCTGAGAAATCAATAATAAAAAATTATCCCATTTGTTAAAACCAAATTTGGGCGGACCCTGTAAAATTAAAGAACATTTTTTAAACTTTTACACAATCCAAATTAGAATGTGGGCTTTAATTACATGACATAGGTCATTAAAATTTTAAAGCTGTGTCAGGTATTTTCAATACATAGGATGCTTGCGTAAGGTGCAAGATCTGTGAATTTTTTTTAGGGATTCAAGGAAATTAATAAGAAAACGTTTTCCAAAAAACAACGGATGTAAGTAGGGGGAAGTTGCCTAAGATGGGGTGGACGGCTAAGACGGGGTACGTGGTTTTTTCTTAAAAGTACTAGCGACATCTATACTAACATAGGCTAAATAGGTTTCTTACCCCAAACTCACCATTGATAAATCTTTCTGAGAAGATAACTTTGTTTATGTATATAATATGGCCGAAATTAAAAATTTCAACGGTATCGCTGTTTAGTTCCGTCGGTGTTTTAAAAGTGCTTGTGAAGTAATTTTAAAGAATATTAATAAGGTAAATACTAAATATAAGACTCTAAGGTTTCCACAATATGGTTAGCTTATCATTTATTTGATTTTCAGCTATTTTTTAATTAAAAGTTGAAACAATCGCAAAATTGTATAGTGCGGGTAAGATGGGGGTGAATAGAATTCGGGTAAAGTGGGGTACCCCGTCTTATCCGACTTTATTTTAATTTATTTTTCTCCAAAACGGGTTTCTGTTGGAACAGAACCTGATACGCAGGAATGAACAAGCCTATAGAGATTAATACTCAGCAGACCCCGCCAAAGGTAGAATTAACTTCTTTTTTTTATACCTTCTATGGACCTATTGAAAGTGCCTGAAGCACCATATAGAAACTAGAAAATACAAATCGTCGCGGCAAAACGGCAGTTCTTACTTCAACGTCATATAAAAATGAATTAGAGAAGAAATTAATATAGCTGATAACAATAAAAAACAGAAATTAAAAAAAGGTTTTAAGTAGAGTAGAAAATAACATCGGGAGCAAAGGTAAAAGAAAAATGCCAAAGAAAAACACAAAAACAGAAAGTTCTTCTAGAAGGAAACAGAGGAAAATGCCTTCTGCCTATATTGCGACGACTTATTTTCCGACGCCAGAAGTATGGAGTATCCAGTGTGAGAAGTGCAAGAACTGGGTACATGAGGTATGTGCAGGAGTTGAGCCAAATGATTGTGATACTTTTACGTGCGATTTATGTCAATAATTTAAAGACTTTTTTTTAAACATTTGAAACCTATATTTTATTATATATTTTTCGTTGGTTGTTAATATTAAAACTATCTGTTCCATTTAGAAGTAGTAAATTTATAAAAAAACAAGCTTCATTTAATATACCCCATTTTACCCGACGGGAAATCACATCTTATACGCACATTCGGTTAAGATGGGGTAATAGACACTATTTAAAGAAAATGCATTTTTACTCTCTTTTTCCTCAAAATAGTTTAGTTTAACAATGATTTATAGATAGTATATAGTATTTATAGGTAATCTACTAACATCAAAGGACATAATTATTAAATCCGGACATATAATATACCTTTTAATCCTAAGTACCCCATCTTAGGCAACTCTCCCCTACTGCTTCGTCGAATTAACGACAAACGGACATTTTAAGGCCAAGACTGATGTTTGGCTACCTAGAGAAGTTTTAACTAACTTAAAGCACACATCATCGAAAATTATTTTTTTTCAATATTTATATAGTAGTTTCAAATTATCAAAATCAAATAATTTCTTTATCAATTGAAATTCTTACAGTAAGCGTTTATTTATATAAATCAATTTTTAACTAGATTCCGGTTTATTCATTTAATTAGGTCTTTATACCGCTATAGAAAAATTTTATGTCGGAAGTTTGCTAATAAATAATATTTTTTAACCTTTTTAAATAAATCAATTCGGCTAGTTTTATTTAAATGTGAGTTGTCCGAAATTTTATAGTGGTCGGTATCTCCTCGTGGAATTCAATTCCGCAAAGCCTGGCGAAGGGTTTTTTCTTTCGAAAAATCTGATGTAATATTTCAACCTACCCAAAACCCCAAAAATTAGCATAGGATTTTTTTTATATCTGTGTGATTAGATTATTTTCAACAGCTAGGCTGCGAAAATAAATTTCGGAAAAAGTTTCATATTTTTTTACTAATAATAAATATTGTATCCATGAAATGGATAAACAATAGTTAGTTTTCTTATAGGTTTTAAGTCAACACTTAACGCAGTGTTAGTTAGGCAGATCAAATAGTTACGTAAATTTACCTTGTTGCGTGTCTACTTTCTTTAGCCAACGCATGTAATTTAATACAAACGAACCTTTTTTGTATCTCTGTTGTTTTCAAAAGGTAACAAATCGGTTTTAGATTATTTCTACGCGCAAGTATTTAAAGAGCCATTTGTTACTTAATACCTGGCAAGTTTTTCCTTTTCTTTTAACGATTTAGGAAAAAAACATCGTTTAAGTAAGAAAGTTATTTCTGAATTCGATATTATTTGAGACTCTTCTTGTCTTGGAAAAAAAACTTGACACTTTATAAGCAAATGTGACGTCGAAAGGGGTTTAAGGATACAGGCTGTGGGAGAGGAAGAAGAACGCGGACTGATCACTTTCAAGAAACTGTGTAGTAAACAATTCTGGATGGAACTAAAAGACTTTGGTCAATCTTACTCTTTTATTCATTAAAAAAAATCCTTAATTTTATCATTTTTATGATTTTCTGTTTTAACTCTTAAGGAATAAACTTTAACATTATACCCTATACTATAGGAGTTTGTTTAAAAGCAATGTGGAACTGTGACATCGCTAAACAGATCAATTAGTGGCATTAATCATTCCATAATGCTTTGGTGTCATGAGCTTTCCTTTGAATAATTATCTTACTCTGCTGCCCTGGAAACGTCTTTTACTGAAGTTTATTGGATTAGTTTGTGAAAATATGGCGGAAGACAAAAGTTATTCAAGAGAGTTCTTAATAAAATGTGGCCTTTTTGTGTGTGTAATTTTTGGTAAAGTACATCGTCTTGGCTTTTGCTATACCTGTCATTTAATTTAATAAAACCTCATTGTTGTACACCTGAAAGGTCTACAATGTGATATATTTACAATTTTAATAATGTCACTTGTTTACCATTATTTTGCATATAAATGTTGTCCTTGTTATCAAGAGCAGGTAGGTCTACCTAGTATTCGATAAGTTTATGGCGTTTGCAATAGTTATTTAGGTTAGGCACACTTTTTAATTGACCCCAGAGCCGGGCCTGAGGCAATTAGGATACATAATTATTTGAGAAATTTGCATTTTCTTAATTGATGTCAAAAAGACATGACAATATTTTGAGATATACTTTAACTGATGAACAGTGAAAACGTAGTTTAGAGGATGATCCGCATGAGTTGTCTCATTTGGAAAATGTCTTATGTGCTAAAAGATCAGGTGACATAATAATATATAGAATTAAATAAAAATTACCTGGCTCTCCTTCTGACGCCTCATCATCGCTGTTTTCTTCCAAAAATTCGCTAAAAAACAGCGTGGCCATTTCAAGATGAAGATTTTTTGTCACTTCAGCACTTGGTAAGTACCTGGCCTTAGTAAGTTCTTTTATCATCACATGTCTCCATTCGATTAAGAGCATACCGCTCATAATTTTTTCCCTAATTAACGGTTCTGAAACAAATCAAAAAAGATTGTGTGAAAAAGTTTTAAAAAATCGAATAGACAAATTTTTATATAAAAATAAAATCATATCAGAAAAACAATTTGGTTTCCAAAAAAATAAATCTACTCAAGATGCAATTTGTGAATTAACAACTCAAATATATAACTCAATTGATAATAAAAGGCAAAGCATATGTATATTTTTGGATTTAGCAAAAGCATTTGATACTGTAAGTCATGAAATACTTTTAAAAAAATTAGAAATAATTGGTTTTCGAGGAAATGTATTAAATTTATTTGAAAGTTATTTAAATAATAGACCACAACATGTAAAAATTGGTAAAAGTATAAGTATACCAAAAATATTTAACTATGGAGTCCCACAAGGCACAGTCTTAGGACCATTGTTTTTTAATATATGTATATATAAATGATATATTTGAACTAAATTGTCAAGGTAAATTACACAGTTTCGCTGATGATACTGTAATTTTTTATGAAGGATTGAATTGGAATATTGTAAAAAATATAATTATTGATGATTTTATTAAAATTAACAACTGGTTTAATAATAATTTATTAACAATAAATTATAATAAAACAAAATACCTCCCATTTACTTCTTATAAAAGTAATTTACCAAATAATATAAATACTATAGATATTAATGATAATATAAAAATTGAACAAGCTGAAAATATTAAATATTTGGGAATAATTATTGACAAACATTTAAAATGGAATTTACATAGTGAATATATTACTAAAAAATTGAGAATACTTATACCAAAATTTAAACATCTTAAACAATTTTTAGATATTAAACATTTAGAAACCATATATTATTCATTAGTACAAACGCAAATAAATTATGGAATATTAGGTTGGGGTGGAATAAATAAAAATAATCTCCGTAATATTGAAATTATTCAAAAATGGATTTTAAAAATTATTTATAATAAAGAATATTTATACTCTTCTGATATGCTTTATAAAGAAAGCAAAAAAATGGATACCCGACAATTATTTTTTTATAACATATTAATCTATATTTTTAAAAATAAAAATAAATTAAATTTTAATATTCATAAATATAACACTAGAAATATAAATAATATAACGTTAAAAAATAAAATCAACAAAGTTATAGGTCAAAAACATTTTTTAAACATAATTCCTTATATTTTTGATATTCTCCCAAAATCGATTAAAACAATTAAATCTATGATTAAATACAAACAAGAAATTAAACTATGGATAATAAAAAATCAAAGATATTTTTTCAATAATATTATGGATAAATGTTTTAAAATATAAAATATATTATATATGATTGCGTATATTGTTGTGATATATTATATTATATTATATTATTGTGATACATAATATGTATAAAATTCATTATATTCATGGATATGAAATTATAATACCATAATTATTACTCACTACAAGTAAGACTTCGTGAGTTTCATTATATTTCATTTTAGTTTATTCAAAGTTATAATTTAAAATTTGCAAATATTTTATTATATGTACAATATATTGAATAAACTTTTTATTATTATTATTATTATTATTATTATTATTATTATTATGTAAAAATAGTTTTAATTATTATTTTTGTAATATGTCGACAACAATTTCTTCGACAAGAGTGTTAATTCAGGTAATTGTTTTAATTAAGATAAATATTAATTAAAACTTGGTGGCTTAAGTTTCATTCTTTAAAATTTCAAATAACTAAAATATAATTTCCACAAATTTTAAGCTTATTTTATTCTTGAATGCGAATTAAGAGCAATTAAGCTGATTGTCTTACTGTTGAATTAATACAAAAGAACTAAAAGATTCGTTGCAAAATTACAAAATAAACAAAAGAGCTTTCTAAACGTTAATTAAACATTTTTAATGAATACAACTTTGAGTGCAATTAATTGATGCTCTTGGTCAAAAATTTTTGTATATTTTTTTTAATTTTTTTTTTATTTATTTATTTGCATGTACATATTTTATTATTTAATACTATATATAACTAGTTGGGTGTAATAAATAGTAAAACTTAGTAATAGACACCTAGGTGCAGAACACCTGTATGTGTCAATATCTAAAAGTATAGACTTATGTGTACTATATAATAATAAGCTATATTTTATACTGTATTTACCCAAGTATACACCTCCATGTGACAAACATTATATAGACTTATATTATTTTAAGATTTTTTTTTATTTATGAACAAATTCCCAACGAACTTTAAAAGTCCATTACAGGGAATTAAATTAATAAAAAAAAATTTAAAAAAAACGGAATCATTTATTTTGTTAAATAATACAATTTAGATTTTTAAATAGTACTAATTTTTTAATGTTTTTATATTTATTTGATTATTTGGTAGGTTATAATAGATCATAATCCCATTGTATAATAATAATCGTTTACCGAAATTACTTCTAATATTTACTGCCAAAAGAGTTTCAGTTTGCCGGGTATGATGATTATGTAAAGTATTAATTTTTTTAAATATGATTTTTGATTTTTTTTTGAGTAATGGTTATTGAATGAATAATAATACATATTTTTAATTTATATAAATTTTCTAAGTTTAAATATCCCAATGGTTTGTATAAATTTATTGTTGGTTCCAAAAAGGAAAGCTTGTATATACATTCCCTTCCACTATACTTATGACATTCCAACATTCTTAGTAGGTACCTATTCGAACAACAGTAACTATTTTTTTTTCTTTTAAATTTTTGATTTAAAGAAAAATGTTTATTCTCTTTCCTTGTATCACTTTTGCCCGTAGCAAGGAATCTGGGCAATTATAGTCCGCCTGACGAGCCTGTGGCCTAAGAAGACGGGGTGTGATAAATGGCACCAAGGAAATTATCATCAAACAAGAGACGCTGTTATTTTGAACAACATGTTATCTAATCACACGCCGCAGGAGTAGGATACAAACAAAGACAATCAAAAAAAAGCATCAAAAGAATCAAGCTAAGAAATTCAGCTATTCTCAATATAAAATATAATAGTTAAATTATTTAGAGCAAAATCTGTAATCGCTGGAATAGCGATATATAGTTTCCTAATTCCATTTGTCTGTATACTGGAAATACGTTTATCTCGCTTTGATATGAGTTATCATCAAACTGAACTAAGCTAACTTTCAGCTGAATACACTACTTCACAAATACATATTATACGTTATGCCTAAAAGTTAGCTATACATTTGTTTAATATTGAGCAAAGCAGGCAGTGGAGTATGTTTTTTCTAGGAGACGTGTATATATTTATATATTATAAGCTAGAGCTGGACAACGATTGGACATTTCTTTAGTATACTTTTAAGGTCTACCTGTGCCCGTGACGCAAATGTAATGTTTGCCTCAAAATTTTCCAAATAATTTTTTGCGGTAAACGGTTTCCGAGATAAAGCCGGCGTATCTTTTTAGTTGTACACCCGGTATATATCTTTGAACATTGCCATACATTTTTTCGGTTAAGTTGTGTGTGGATTTTTCATTACTGATGGTTGTTTAAATTTAGTTTTTTTTTAGCTACTAACAGTTTAAGTTATGAAAAGTGCAATTTTTGTTATATATATGAACTAAGTAACTGAATAATATAGTTAATTATAAAATGAGCAACCGAATAAGAATAAAAACTCACACATAGACTTACATATGCCCATCCCAAAAATTTCGGGCCCGTTTGTGCCCACCAATAATTGGAATTATCACTTGCGCCGTCACTGGTAAGGACCCCTGAAATCAGACCAAATGCGTCACACGCCAATATTCACCCCCTACACAAGCAAGTCACTGAACAAATAAAACCAATTGTTTACTTTACATTTTGTCCCATGCCGCTGTGTTCATAATACACCAGTGGCGGCGGGCGATAAACATCAAACGACAAATGGTGAATTTTCTCGTCTAATGTGGCAAAGTGACATTTACCAATATATTTTTGCAATTCGTTATTATATTAGGATTTGCGGGTTTAATTATAATAAGTAATATCCTGTAAGCTGTATGCCTACGACTCCCGAATTGCTTTATTTCTCGATTAAATTAACACCTTTAAAGTGTCACTACATGTGCGCCTCTGCATAAGATAAGGCCCCAATTGCTCCATAATATTTATTTGTACTTTTAACGCTATAATAACTATAAAGGTAATACCAAGAAAAAAAAATTACCGCTAATTAAAAATTTCATAATGAAATTTAAGAAAATTGATTAATGATTATTATCGTTAAATTCTTTTGTTATTTAAGTCTCATTTTAACGACAATTAGCCCCACGCAAAATAAACTTTCCTAACTCATCGTCTTAAATTACAATAACGGCGAGTTTTTGCTATCGATTAGCCGATTAGCTCCGTAAATCGCAAGAATGTAGGAACTGATGACTGACGTGTTTATTTTTGAAATTAAAAATATAACAGGCAGATGTTGTGTTAATGAAAAAGTTCTATTAAGTATATCAAAACCTACCAAAGTGCACAGTGCTTGTGCTCGATCATAAAAAAAAAAAAAAAAAAAATGTGCTAAAAATTATTTTATTTACAAGAATGTTCGTTATACCGTGCGAGCAAAAATTATTTGCATCAAAGAGGGCCTTGCCTCTAAGGACGTAATGCTTAGCCGTAGAGCTTAATACCTGTTGGGTGTCAGTAACTACCTGAATTAACAATCAATCAGTTATTCCGGCATCTTTGACAGTCGTTACAAGTAATTTGATTCATTGCTAATTTTTCCAATTTCTTGTACAATTCACACAATGGGCTTTACGGAACAGCACAAAACATTCATGGTTGAAGCGTATTTTTGAAACAGGGTTAGAGTAAGTGGTGAGTGGCAATACAATCCGGGTTTGTGATTGGACGATTTTCACGAACATTTTCCTAAAGTTGCTTTTATTGCTGGGGACTTTTATCATTGCCTGAAGAACCGTGACTGTGTTTGGGGAAACAGGTTCTATACAACACAAAAAAGGAGCAGAAAGACCATCTGTAAGAATAGAAGAACTTGTTGCAAACGTTCGTGAACTAATGCAAAATACGTAAATTGTATAAGACGCCTGTCCCAAGAAGTGGGGAGATCTTATGGAACATGCAGGACTATTCTTAAGAAGCAGCTATATTTATTTCCTTATACAGGGTGTTTTTTTAAGGTCGACGAGCGGCCATATCTCGGAAACTACTGGGCATAGAAACTCAGGAAAAGAAAAATGATAATTAAAGTGACCATAAGAAAATTCTGGAAATAATTTTTAAGTTCCGCATTTTGCCGCAAGAGGGCGTAAATTTAAAAATTTTACATAACTCCAAAAATTCCACATTAAGGTATATGTTTGATAACGCCATTTTAAAGCTTGGACAATTATGCATCATTTTGGTCTTATGCTCATTGGCATATCGACTTTAATAAGAGTGAGGGAAGCTGTTGAAAGTGTAATCATTTAAATCGCTATAACTTATAAACGACTTATCTGATTTTACTAAATTTAAGCTTGTTTGGAAGAACCTTCAATTGTCGTATCTAATGGTACACGATAGTTTCTAATAAAATTGCTAAATTTATTTCCTTACAAAGTGCAAGTATTCCAAGAAATACAAGCCGCAGATTTTGAAAGACGCAGGAATTACTCTCAATGGTTTATTCAAAATTTATTGGAAATAAATGATTTATTGGACCTGGCATTTTTTTCGGATGAAGCCTGGTTCCACCTCTCCGGTTATGTGAATGCTCAGAATACACGCATGTGGCGTAGTGAAAATCCCCATCTTTTTGTAGAGTCCACTTTGCACCCTGAAAAATTGGTGTCTGGTTAGCTGTTTCCCGAAGAAGAATTGTTGGTCCTAATTTTTTCCATGACACAGTTACAGCACAGCGGTATAGAGACAATATTTTGAATCCATTTGTGGAACAATTACTTGACGACGAACTACGTTTTGGATATTTTCAACAGGACGGTGCAACCGCCCATATAGCCACCGAAACTATTAACGACGCAATTTTTTCGACGACAGATTAATCAGTTTCCGATCAGACATTGAATTCCCACCTAGATCACCTTGTTTAACGGTTACGGATTACTTTGTTTTTCCTCATTTAAAGATCACTATTTTTAAAACACTAGTTGCAAATTTAGAACAATTACAAGAAAGGATTATCCAAGAATGTAGTAACATTTCTTCAGAGATGCTGGTCAACACTTTCGAAAATATGAAGAGACGTGTGAATTTATGCTTGGAGCATGGCGGTGACCAATTTCAGCAATTTATGTAATTATTTTTCTTTTTCTTTCTGTATATTTTTACTTTGTTAATTTTGTAATGTGTATTTGTCTACTTATTTTATTACTCATTAGTTTGGCATATCATGTCATAATATGAATTTGACAAAATTTTAACCTAGATTTGGTTAGATATATCGTCCCCATATCATTGTGATCTAAACCAAGCCCTACGTTTTTTAATCCAAGCCCTCTTTGATGCAAATAATTTTTGCTCGCACGGTACTTTGAGAGTATATTTACTGCTTGTTTGTTTTTTGAAACATCATATCATGTCAAATATTGACATAAGGCTTGTATATACCTATAATAGTTCCACCAATAGCACAAACTTTACTCTACATGCATGGCTAAACAAATGTGTGTATTTCACAGAGTTGTAGACACAAACTCTTGTAATGTTTTACCCAAACTTTCCCCGAGCGTGTTTAATTTTAAACACGCAACTCCACAATTTATTATCCCGAAGTTAACTTACATTGACTTGACCTCTCAAGTCTCAAACAGTTTTTTTTTTCTACGTTGAAAACTGAAATTTGGATGGATTGATTAAATATGTTACATTTTTAAACGTATAAATAGGGTTTGATTCACGATAAAATCTTTCTTGCTAGTGGATATTGATAATTTTGAAACCATGAAGAATTTTTGCTCTATTGGATACGTTGTTCTAAATTCTAACTATCTATCTAAACTGAGATTGTCACTTTTGATGCTATACCCTTTTGCATTAATAGTTTTCATGCCAATTTTGCGATATAAAGGGACGTTCGACTCTATCGGCCCCTTGACGAACCATTCTCATTCAAATTAAATCAAGAATGAACAGATCACAAAATCAACGAACATGATATTAATTTTAGCGTCTGTTGTCGGCTTTGGAGCTAATTGATGTTGAGAAGTTCGATTTTAGAGTCAGCCTCTTTATTTGCTGAAAAATACAGAACTACGGCTACGAAAAAAGTATGCCAAACTAAAAATAAATGCAGTTGTAGTTCTGTATTTTTTCAGAAAATAAAGAGGCTTTCTAATACAATTTCCTAAAGAGGACTATTGAACACACAAGAAAATCTTATAAAATGAAGCATTACGACGGATTTTATTACCTTATTGTTATCAATTTCCGCTTTTATATCGAGGTAGTTAATCCAGAAAAAATTGCTTTACCTTGATTAAAAATTATCCAACGAAATTTGAGTAAATTGATTAATGAGCTATAATCATCGTGAAAAATGGACTCTAGAGTTTTAAGCAAACGATACTTCCAGGTAATAATTAGGTACGCATCGGGTTATGCTAAAAACGATAAGTTAGTTATTTTATTGGGATAATATACTGCAAAATATTATCTTCACAATCCTTTTTTAAATCTTTTATAGCGGAGTACAAATTTAAAGCGTGTTCTTTTTTGTGCGCGAATTTTTGTTTTTATTGCAATTATTGATAGCAGTGGCGGAACAATCCCCCCGCAGACCCCACCTAGCGGGGAGGGGGGGGCCACATCGACGGCCCCTTCAATATTTGCTGCCAGCTTTGCTTTTCATTGGTATTTCATTTCATAATTTATTTTATTTTTTTTTACCCTGAGAATTTAACTTCGTTAAGGGAAGAAGAATTATTATACTTGAAACCGCGGAAGTTACAAGCGATATACCATAAAGACTTGTCCATTGACTTTCCTAGTCAAATTTTAAGCCTCAGAAAGGGACTTGGAGATAGTATTTCAAAATTAAAAACAGTGTATGAACTTGCGGATCATTTATTAATAAGAAAACAGTGTGTTTCTTCAAATTTTCCAGATGTATCTAACTTTGCCAGTTAGTGTGGCATCAGCGGAACGATCTTTTTCCAAACTTAAAATAGTAAAAACTCATTTACGTAACACCATGGGACAACAACGCCTTTCGGATTTATCCCTAATTAGTATCGAACGCGAGTTTTTTAAAACATTAAATATCGACGAAATGATAAACGATTTTGCAAAAAAAACTCTCGACGATCTAGTCGTTTTATACAGTGATGGGCTAAAATATGGAACAAATTCATTTAAAAATCAGGTATTCATTTTTTGAAAAAACGCTCGGACATGTCGATTATAATTTTTTCTTCCGGATTTTTTGCCTCAAAAAGAAATTATACCGGGTGTGTCAAAAAGCAGATGTAGCAAAATTTTTTTGTTTTTTAAATAGAACCCCCCTATTTTTACTTATTACCCTAATTCTACGTCAAATTCTGCGCATAATTCATGTAGCATACTCTATCCTTATCTCTAACGGTTTTAGAGAAAGATTACATCATAAAAAAAAAATTCTTTAAAAAAAGGTACATGTACCTACTTAAAGGTAAACAGGTAAATTTAAATGAATTGTTACTACGATAGCAAGTCATGTGTCAATCAAAAATTAGTTTAGGTATAGTTTTGAAAAACGATGATCATGGTGCATTTAAATGAAACACAAAGAATCGAAATTTTAATTTTAATTGGATGTGGAGACAAAACAAGAAGTCAAGAAGAAGTTTGGAACTTGTTTAACGCTAAGTATCCAGAACGGCCGATTACAAGATCTACAGTAAGTAAAATTGAGAAGAAATTCAGGGAAACAGGGAATGTAAAGGATCGTCTACGGCCAGGTCGTCCAAAAATTAGTGAAAACTCACAATTGAACATTTTGTTAGAGGTTGAAGATAATCCTCATAGTGCATCCATTGAAGTATAGCCCTTAATAATGATGTTAGCCGACGATCTGTGTTGCGGGTATTGAAACAAGAAAAGTACCATCCGTACAAAATTAGGTTGCTGCACGAGCTAAACGAAGATGATCCCGACCGCCGACTACAGTTTTGTGAAACTAAGATGGAAATTTGCAACTTAAATCTATTTTTCCATCGCAACATACTTTTTACCGATGAAGCCACGTTTTGTTTGAATGGTTCAGTAAACAGGCAAAATTTTCGGTATTGGAGTACAAATAATCTCCCCGTTGGATGAGAGAACAGCACACGCAATACCCACAAAAAGTAAATGTTTGGGCAGGGATATTAAATGATAGAATTATTGGACCTTTTTTCTTCGATGGAAATCTTACAGGAGACCGGTATTTACAATTTCTTCAAAATGAATTAATTCCCACACTAGCAGCGGATTTTCCAAATCTGAATCAGCCTCATCTACCAGAAGCGTCTATTTGATTTCAGCAGGATAGTGCTCCGCCTCATTTTGCTCGACAAGTACGAGAGTATTTGAATACTGTATTTCCCGAACGATGGATAGGTAGAAGAGGACCCATAGAATGGCCTGCAAGATCTCCCGATCTTACACCCATGGATCTATTTCTTTGGGGTTATTTGAAATCAAAAGTGTATAAGGATAAACCACAAAATTTGGAAGACTTAAAATTTAAATTTAGATATGAAATTAGGCAAATTAATGAAAATACTGTAAATAATGTTTTAGAAGGGTTTTTAAGTAGATTAGCATATTGTCAAAAAGTTAATGGTTTGCATTTTCAACACTTAATAAACTAATTTTTTAACCTTTTTTTAAAGAATTTTTTTTTTATGATGTAATTTTTCTCTAAACCCGTTAAAGATAAGGGTAGAGTATTCTACATGAATTAAGCGCAGAATTTGACGTAGAATTAGGGTAATAAGTAAAAATAGGGGGGTTCTATTTAAAAAACAAAAAATTTTTGCTACATCTACTTTTTGACACACCCGGTATAATTTCTTTTTGAGGCAAAAAATCCGGAAGAAAGAATTATAATCGACGTGTCCGAGTGTTTTTTCAAAAAATGAATACCTGATTTTTAAATGAATTTGTTCCATATTTTAGCCCATCACTGTATAATACCTTGTTTAGTACTTAGTGACACAATGTTTGTACAGACTTGTTGAGTGTTCATGTTTTCTGTCTTTTGGATTCTAAGAGGCTCGCTCACTGCTACCCCCGTTACTACCATACATGGTAAGCAACATTATAAGTGGTGTTTTAAAATTTTGATTTTGCACTATGTTTGCTGGAATATTACGTATAATGACTTAATACCTACCTATGTTATGTCTACCAGTCTACCTAAGATTATAAAATAAATTCGAATTGTTTGCCGTTTTAATAGTAGGTAGGGGAAGGTTGCCTATATTGAACCGCTGCCTAAATTGGACCACAGTACATTTCTCCGAAACCAAACAAGTGCCATATCATCTGGCAACACTGTAACATACTTTCACCCAGAACCTTTGATCGACAACAAACTCAACTAGTTGGCCGTTAGTGCTTGGCGTGTACAGAGCAAAACGTAATTTACACAATTTTAATGTAATATTTTTAGGATTTTCCTAAAAATTTACCTTAGAATTATAAAACTCTAAGCAAAATATTTTTTATGGAAGTTATCAAGTAAGTTTTTCTCTTTCTATTTCTCCTATTACCATGCCATATTTGTTTTTTCTTGTTTCTTTCCTGGGTGGTTTTGTAAAACACGTGGTAGTTGCTTAAATTGGACCACTGGGTGATTGCCAAAAATGAACCGGTCCAATTTAGGCAATTTCTTCAATTTGTGCAAAAATAATTGTTCTCTTTAAATAAGTTAATGTCATGAACTAACACCATTTCAATATTGCTAAAATCTTTTTTCTTTGAGTTAAAAAATTAAACTATGACTGGTCCAATATAAGAAACCAATAGGTACTTTTTTTTGCATTAGGATGTCTTCTACCGAAATTTTGATTGTAAATTTGATGTTTTTTTGAAATATAAGTATAAAACTTCCTATACCAACAATTTTATTTTTTATTTATTTATTTAACACCTAAGCTTCCTATTTAAATCATGTGGTCCAATTTTGGAACCTCCAGGTGCAATTTAGGCAACCGGTTTCCTATATTGAACCACTTGCAGAGGTTTTTTTATAACCTGGTATATCATAGATACTTTGAAATAAAATTCTGCAAAAAATCCTGCAGTTGAACAACATACTAAAGTATACTAAGGTATAGCTTCAAGATCGATTTTGCGTTATTATCGGGATCTATGATAAGAAATCTGGAAATTGGTCCAATATGGGCAACCTTCCCCTACTTAACACATAATGTGGGTTTAAGCCTAATTAAATTATTACACGATTAACGAATTCAAAAATTCATAAACCTGAACCTAATAGTAATGAAAATAAGAATTATCATTTTCCATTCGTTATAGAGAGGAGGCCCCTGAAAACGTTTGCGGGGGGGGGGGCACCTAGTTTGTTACGCCACTGATTGATAGTTCTGCCACGTGTACAGGGTGTCCAGTTTTCGTGGGTTTTCATATACCAGCTCCCTTATTATAAAAGATATAAAGATGGGGTTTGCGGGTTACTGTTCCACTTTTTTATGAAACTTTCATTACCGCAAACGAATTTTTCATAGCCCTCTCAGTTTCTAACATACATTTTCAAATTTTGTCATTTTTGACGCTCCCCTGTATCTCGATTATTTGATAACTTATCGATAATGTAAAAATGGATTGTCATATAGTTTTTTATGTTGAATTCAGTGGCGTAGTTAGTTTTTTTTCTAAAAAGTATTGTTTATGAGTTATGACCCAAACTTATATTTTTTTTTAATGGGACACCCTATATATTAGTTATTTTTCTTGTTCCTCTTTTTAAGAGCTTTTCAAAAATGTATAATAGTCCATATTTTTTTCTTTTAAAAAGGGACAATTTTAACTTTTTTTGTAAAATTAATCATTTTTCGAATAGAGGGCTATGCCCGCAAATAAAAAAAAATTAACAACATTATTTTTATTAAACATAACTTTAAACCAACAATTAAGCAATTATATAAAAAACAAAGAAGTGGTTCGTGTCTGTGAAAATTAAAATAAATTGCCACGAACTTTTCACTAAAATTTCAAATAAACTAACAAAATCAAACAAATAGTATAATATTTGACAATAATCTGTAATGGCGCATTTACAAAACTTTGTTTTCTGGCATGTCTATCCATGATTGATCATGGCCTTCTGGATTCTAAATGAAAATGATTAATTTTACAAAAAAAGTTAAAATTGTCCCTTTTTAAAAGAAAAAAATATGGACTATTATATATTATTGAAAAGCTCTTAAAAAAAGGAACAAAAAAAATAAATAATATATAGGGTGTCCCATTAAAAAAAATATAAATTTGGGTCATAACTCATAAACAAAACTTTTTAGAAAAAACTAACTACGCCACTGAATTCAACATAAAAAACTATATATCAATCCATTTTTATCTTATTGATAAGTTATCAAATAATTGAGATACAGGGGAGCGTCAAAAATGACAAAATTTGAAAATGGCCCTGTATGTCAGAAACTGAGAGGGCTATGAAAATTTCGTTAACGGCAAAGTTTCATAAAAAAATAGAATAGTAAGCCGCAAACCCCATCTTTCTACCTTTTATACTAAGGGAGCTGGTATATGAATACACACGAAAACTGGACACCCTGTACAGATTATCTTTATCAAAGCTTTGAAGCAGATAGTAATTTGGGAACATTTTTAAATAGATCTCTTAATAAATTAAATTGTAAAATAGAAAAACGTAACAAGAGATGCGTTTCGACATCCTGTTTGCTCGATTGAACGATTGCTTACGTCAAACCCCTTTTCCAACGGCACCAACGTAAAATTATAGTCCCTAATGAATTTGCGTAATTTCATTCGACAGGTCTTAAAGAAAATTTTAACAAAGTTAGCCTTTGGAAGTTGGCAAAGTATAAAAATAACTTTACAACCCTCATAACAGTTTGGGACTTCGTCTGACCCACCTTTTGTCCCGATTTAGATTGATGTTAAGAGAAAATCACTAACTTAATAGCAATTTATAGGATTCGGCTATTTTAATTACCTTGTCGATAGGGATGCTATGCCGTTTTTGAAATGATACCTTCTTCTTAATGAAGCATAACTTCAAATGTGCTTTTTCGACTGTTTTCTGGTTATATAAAAAAGATAGTGACATTCTTATTGGCCCGCTTCTTTATTATTCATGTTTCCCGTTTTTTTCCTATAGTAAACATTTCAATTAAATACTGCTGTGATACATACCTCGATAAAACCACCAGTATTATAATAATGTCAAATGTTACTAGATGTTTTATTTTTGATGTGTTTCAACATGTTTCATAGAATTCAAGAAAAAATAATGAACACCATTCAAGGAAAACAATTGGACAACGAAGTTTTACTCTTTTGTGGTTAACAGTACACTGTGTCTCATACAGTGACCGGCAGAAAGTGCGCAGCATATGGGAAAGTTTTTTATCTTTAAGTTTAGAAAATTAATTTTATTTTAGATAGGTTCTGCATGTTCTCAAACCAAAATAACACCCATTAAATCCGGTAAAAGTCTTATGGTATACGAGGTAGGATCAAAAATTTGATATTCCGCTAAGAGTAAAGTACCTCCATCTTTCGTTTTAAGATATTTTTTTACTAAGAATTATTGTTTTAATTTCAAAGTTATACCCAAATCCCAAAATTTCGCTTATTTTGGACAAAAAAATGGATTTAATCTGAATAACCCTGTATAAAAAATTAATGACAATCGAACAGTACGAAAATAAGATTTTTCTGCAGACTTTGTTAGAGATAGCCGTCGATCATAAGTCCGATTAGTTTGTTTTTATAATAATATGGCTTTTTAAAATAAAAACATAAAAATATTAAATATTTTTGCTGCACACCGTATTTTATTTTCTGAGGGAACAAGTTAATTTCATCTAACTGATATTTTTTGATTTAAATTGACTAAAAGCATCTCCTAAATAGTTTTTTATAAATTGAAGTATGCATAGAAAGTTTCCTTTTGATTAATAAAGAAAAAAATTTTAATCAAAAATATATTTTGAACGAAATTTATTCGTCACGCAAAATAAGGAGACAAAAAACTATTTAGGAGATGCTTTTAGTCAATTTAAATCAAAAAATATCAGTTAGATGAAATTAATTTAATAAAATACGGTGTGCAGCAAAAATATTTAATATTTTTATGTTTTTATTTTAAAAAGCCATATTATTATGAAAACATACTAATCGGACTTATGATCGACGGTTATCTCTAACAAAGTCTGCAGAAAATCTTATTTTCGTACTGTTCGATTGTCATTTATTTTTTATACAGGGTTATTCAGAAAACACGATTAAATCCATTTTTTTGTCCAAAATAAGCGAAATTTGGAATTTGGGTATAACTTTGAAATTAAAACAATAATTCTTAGTAAAAAAATATCCTAAAACGAGAGATGAAGGTACTTTACTCTTAGCGGAATATCAAATTTTTGATCCTACCTCGTATACCATAAGACTTTTACCGGATTTAATGGGTGTTATTTTGGTTTGAGAACATGCAGAACCTATCTAAAATAAAATTAATTTTCTAAATGTAAAGATAAAAAACTTTCCCATATGCTGCGCACTTTCTGCCGGTCACTGTATAAAAAAAAATTGGACACTCGTTCTTGAACTTCCCAGCATTAAAATTTATTAAAATTGCAAGTTGGCGTTATTGATAAAAAAAACAATTTTTGAACCCTACGAAAAGAGCTCTTTTGACTACTTTGAAGATTTTTTACCGATAAATTACATCAAAGAATTTCTTCCTGCGGTAGCTCGGGTTACAATCAAATTTAAATCGACGCCAAATAAACCCCTCGAAAAGACAAATTACACCAAAAAATTTAAATCTCTAGACTTAGCACAATATATTGCAAATTAAAATCCAATGTGATTTAATTCGTTTCAAGTGGATACTGTTGCTTGAAATTTAGAATGTCAGACGTTTTGCAGATATCGTATTTAAAAGAAAATTGGATTTGTTTAAAACACCAGTGCCTTCTTAAGGGAGCTTTGAAGCTTTGAGCAAGCTTTTGAAAACAATTGCCATAATCTTGTCAAAACCATTTCTGTTCCTGTTTCCTGTTTTAAATTATATACAGTGCAATGAGATTTGGATGGTAATTTTTTCACCCCATGTTACCTTTTGTTCTACTAAACATTTTCGGCAGGTGCATCGTTTAGTGGCTTCAATTCACGTTGAATGGATTTTTTCCCCGCGTACCAATTTCAGGAAAAATTATTATTTTTTGATGATAAATTAGGCTTTTTTTATTCCTTGTGTATTAAGCTACCTTTTTTTTTAAATCATTTGGTTATTATACAGCGTGTCCAGAGAAGTTCTAGACATATGGGAATTTTCTTTATTAATTTTATGGAAGTAGTCCATCTCACTCTCACTCTTACTGTCATATTTTCTTTATTGATGATTTTAAGAAAAAAAGTTATTCTTAATATATAGAGTAAAGTAGCCGTATGTGGAATACTGCCTAAAATGTGGAATACCTCCTTTGCGGCCAAACTAATATCGCCATCTCACTTCCAATAGCCTAATCAGAAGCTCTTTCTATTATGTTTCACCCCTACCAACACCATGGAGCATGTCGCGGTTGTCGTTTGTCGGTATTGGTTCGAACACAAGTTGTAACGATTCGCTATATTTCTGCACGTGTTGAAATAAACATGTAATGCGACTCCGTTTATAGAAATTTTCGCAAAATTGGTGTATAACCGTAAAGGTAGGTAGTGGATGATTGTGAAATATTTTAAATATTTTATTAATATTTTGTTTTTAATATTTTACAAACATTTTTTATAAATATCTAAAAGGTCGGTATTGTGGAATACTAAGTAGGGTCTGAATGTGGAATATTCCACATAAGGCTTCTTTGAAAATATTTTTCCTATTTCAGAAAATGCCTCTGAGAAATGTAAAAGAACACAAATGGACTGAAGAAAACATGAGAATGGCGGTACACACAAGTCTATTAATTCAGTAATGGAGAAACGGAAAATGAATGAATGACAAAAAAGTTTTTGATGCAGAACCAGGATGCAGTGGAATGCAAAATAAACTAAAAAAACAAAAGAAGCTGAAAATTTCTGCTAAACGCTAAAAAAGAGTTTCATCTTCATCAAGCTCAGAATCTAACGAAAGTATTTCCTTGTAAAATTCTTTAGGCGATGAAGAAAACTTTCCGCTAGAAACGTGCCCTGATGACGCAATTTGTCTTTTTTGTGAAAAAAGATTTTCAAATGATACTCGTGGTGAAATATGGGTTTCATGTGCAACTGCTGGGCACACGAATAATGTGCAGGTGCCGAAAAAGACCTATACATATGTGATTTTTGTTCTTGGGTATTTTGTTCTAAGTTATTCTTGTTCTTACTAACTTTTATGTTCATTTATTGTTTTGTTTTTCGTATTTTATAATAGAATAAAATAAATGTACCTATGTTATTTTCCAATAATCTTTTGCTTCACTTAAACGAATAACAAATTATTTTAATATCAAGTCTAATATTTAACCTATTCCACATTACCCACCCATTTTTCAGTTAGAAAAAAAGTGCACTTTTTTGTAAATTGTTTTTCATACATGCATTTTTCAATTTATAATTTTTATTTTTTCTGTATTTTTGTTTATAATACTTAAGCTATTTATTTTCCAAAATGTGGATAATAATGTTAAAGTTTTCATTTTTATTTTTTCAAAAAACAAAACAGTATTCCACAATCGGCTACTTTACTCTATATTATTTCAAGTTTTGCTTGATGCGCAAATATTATTGACATATCAAATCTTAATATATCATGTACAGGGCGGCAAAAAAATATAAAAACACAGAATTACGTTAAGAGGGAAGTATCCCCAATTTTTATTTTAGGGCAAATTGTTATAAGAAAATTTTACTAAGGACTACAAAACGCGGTCAGATACAATTTTTCGTTGAAATATTTTAATTTCCAGGGTACCATCAAAAAGCCTTTGCAAAATATTTTTTTATTTTATTTCTTTGATTTTTACCTGCAACAGTTTCGCAACAACTATGTGCAATATTATAGTAACGAATATTGAAATATTAGTCAAAAATCATTTAATATTTTTCGACTTATTAACAAGAGATTTTCGTTAGTTTCATCATGGTTGTAAAGTTAACGCTGCAGGAAAAAATAGAAATTGTACTTATTGTCGGAGATCACTATAAACCTATTAGGGAAGCCGCACACATATTTAATAATAGACACCCTGACGAAATGGTATGTAGCGCCACTATAGCAAATAACGTAATGAATAAATTTAAAGCTACAGGTTCCGTTGAAAATGTATTTAAGAAACAACACAACAAATGGTCCACAACAAAAGAAAATCAATTCAATGTAATTCAAGCGGCTATCGAAAACCCGAAAATGTCTTTAAGAAAATTGTCACAAACTATTCCAGTTGACGTCAAAAAGTCTACTGCTGGTAATATTTTGAAAATAAATAAATTTTATCCATATAAACCGAAGTAGGTACATTCACACGCTTCTTCCCAGAGATTTTGAATCCCGTTTCCTATTTTGCGCGTGGTTCCAAAGCGAGTGTGAAGATGATCCTTTTTTTGCAAGAAAACTATTATTTACAGACGAAGCTATGTTTACTTCCAACGGCGTGGTAAGCTCCCAAAATTGTCGGTGGTGCAGTGACAACAAACCAATTTTTTTAATCGAATGCCGTAGTCAATATTCATTTAAAACCAATGTTTGGTGTGGCATTTTTAATGATCGGATCGTTGGACCATACTTTTTCCGACAAAATATAAATGCTTCTATTTACCTGGACTTCTTAAGGAACCAGTTGTCTCAATTTCTTGACGAACTGCCACTAACTATAAGACGTATAATTTGGTATCAACATGATGGAGCCCGATGCCATAGTACCAACACAGTAACTGGGTATTTGAATGAAGTATTTTTGCAACGTTGGTTAGGCAGACGTTCAAATATTCCTTGGCCAGCCAGGTCGCCTGACATCACACCCCTGGACTTCTTTTTATGGGGCCGATTAAAAGAAATGGTGTATGAGCATAGACCTTTTCAGGATATTGACCATCTTGAAGCAGTAATAACAAACTGTGCCCAAGAAATCACTCCCAATATGATACGGGCGACTGTAGGAAAAATTACAAGGCGTACTATAGTTTGCATGGAAAAAGGAGAGGGACATGTCAAGACATAATTTATCACTTTAAACTACTTTTTTTTAGATTACTTTTATCATGTAATTGCTAAAATATTGTTTATTAGTCATATTCACAATTTAATTTTGCTCTAAGGAAATTTAATGTTTTTAATATTCCTGATAGGTAGATAGGATTTTAGAACATGAAAAAATCTCACATTATTTTTTTTACGTAATTGGTTTCCAACAAGAGGTAATGAATTCTCAACGTGTTTTTGATGGTACCCTGTAAATTAAAATATTTCAACGAAAAATTGTATCTGACCGCGTTTTGTAGTCCTTAGTAAAATTTTCTTATAACAATTTGTTCTAAAATAAAAATTGAGGGTACTTCCCTCTTAACGTAATTCTGTGTTTTTATATTTTTTTGCCGTCCTGTACATGATATCTTAAGTTTTGATATGTCAATATTACTTGCGCACCAAGCAGAACTTTTTATAAAGAATAACTTTTTTCGTAAAATGAACAATAAAAAAAAATTTCATATGTCTAGAACTTTTCTGGACACGCTGTATATGAGCATATTAAATTTTTGAAATTCAGGCCATTTTCTAAATAAATATTCATTGCTAACAGCTGTTCTAGAAAAGTTAAGCCTTGTATAGCCAGTTACAAATTCATTTAAACAATACACGGAACTGTCAGAATCCTACCTTACCAACAGAGATCAAGAAGTAGCAATTTGCCAAAAAAAAAAGTAATTTTCCACATATCTGCTAGCTTCACTGGTAAAAGTAAGTCACTGTAGCGTCTTCCAAGCATTTAAATAACCTCTGGTGCAAATTTTATCTTTTAGTTCCAAATAAAACAAAAGTTACCATGAATTGAAAAAATTATCATGCAAAGCTTAAGGGAAGGTTGCCTATATTGAACCACTACCTAAATTGGACCACAGTACATTTCTCCGAAACTAAACAAGTGCCCTATCATCTGGCAACACTGTAACATACTTCCACCTAGAACCTTTGATCGGCAACAAACTCAACTAGTTGGCCGTTAGTGCTTGGCGTGTACAGAGCAAAATCTAATTTACACAATTTTAATGTAATATTTTTAGGATTTTCCTAAGAATTTACCTCAGAACCATAAAACTCTAAGCAATATCTTTTTTATGGAAGTTTTCAAGTAAGTTTTTCTATTTCTCCTATTACCATGCCATATTTGTTTTTTCTTGTTTCTTTCCTGGGTGGTTTTGTAAAACGCGTACTAGTTGCTCAAATTGGACCACTGGGTGATTGCCAAAATTAAACCGGTCCAATTTAGGCAATTTTTCCAAATTGTGCAAAAATAATTTTTCTCTTTAAATAAGTTAATGTCATGAACTAACACCATTTCAATATTGCTAAAATCTTTTTTCTTTGAGTTAAAAAATGAAATTATGACTGGTCCAATATAGGAAACTAATAGGTACTTTTTTTGCATTAGGATGTCTTCTACCGAAATTTTGATTGTAAATTTGATGTTTTTTTTTTAAATATAAGTATAAAACTTCCTATACCAACAATTGTATTCTTTATTTATTTATTTAACACCTAAGCTTCCGATTTAAATCATGTGGTCCAATTTTGGAACCCCCAGGTGCAATTTAGGCAACCAGTTTCCTATATTGAACCACTTGCAGAGGTTTTTTTATAGCCTGGTATATCATAGATACTTTGAAATAAAATTCTGCAAAAAATCCTGCAGTTGAACAACATACTAAAGTATACTAAGGTATAGCTTCAAGATCGATTTTGCGGTATTATCAGTATCTGTAATAAGAAATCTGGAAATTGGTCCAATATGGGCAACCTTCCCCTATGTCTCCAGTTAAAAAAAATGCACTATAATATGTCGGAATTTCGTCTACTCTGGAATAATGCCGTATCCCATTAGATTTGTTTGTTTTTTATATACATAATATGAAAAAAGTAAACCCGAATCCATCATCTTTTCTTTCCTAATATAGAACCCTTAAAAGCACGAACATATATAATTTTTGAGGACGTGACAGTCCGATGGATTAGGCACGCAGGCAGTGTTTCGTTATTTTGTCAATATAAACTTCTCAAACTCGATTTTGGATACAAAGCAAGAATTTATAAAAAAAGGCATTGTTTTTCTGCTGGACGTGACGTCACATACTAATGGTTTCTATTTGCTGCTTTTCCATAAAGAACGACTCTTAAAAATAAAAATAAAAACAGCAGACGAAATGATTAAACGCAAAAGAAAACGGACTTAATATACAGGGTGTCCGGAAAATGCGTGTACAACGTTTGACGACAGACTCCTGACGTTAAAATAGGTCGATCTAAGCCGACTTAGTTATATCCAAAATTGTCTCGTTTAGCCGGTAGAGGGCGTCAAAAATTTGTAAAAATACTGGTTTTTCCTAAATTACGTGAAAACCTGCTAATCGATTTTAATGATTTTTAGTATGTAGACTAATACTATAAAATGACGTTTTCTAGTAGTATAGTCACCGGCTGTAAATAAGTGGAAGTGTTATAAAAGTGATATAATACGTCAACATTTCTCCTCATTTTTTATATGAACGGCGTTATGACAACCGAGATATTTTTGTAGAGTGACTGGATGTATTTGGAAGCTATTTTACCTCTTTAATATTGTATAATAACACTCCTTAAAAAATGATATTGGACCCTATCTAATGTCTCGGGGTTATTAAAATGGTTGCCTGCATTTAAAATCCGCTGCAATAAATCATCGCGTGTGTTTACCGGAGTCTTGTAAACTTCTGTTTTAATAGCGCCCCACAAAAATTAGTGACACATATTTAACTCAGGAGAACGTGGTGGCCATTTTACTGATGCATCATTGCCCCTTCCGATCCATCGGTTGGGATATTGATGATGTAAGTATTGCCGAACGGCAACGGAAAAATGGGGCGGGGCACCATCATGCATATACCACATTTCCCTCCGAAGTAAAAGGGGCAAATTGTCCAGAAGAATTGGTAATGTGTCTTGCAAAAAATTTAAATAAATATTTCCATCTAACCTGTCTGGAATAACAATGGGACCAATAAGGTAGCGATCAATAATAAATGCCCAAATATTTAATTTAAATTGATGCTGATGATGTGCAACTTTAATGGCATGTGGATTTTCATCGGAATAAATATGTTCGTTGTGCAGATTGGTTACTCCAGATCTTGTAAAGCACGCCTCGTCAGTAAACATAATTGTTCTACAGAAATTTGGATCACGGATTCTATTGTTTCTAATAATTTGACAAAATGTAAGCCGTATGGGGGGATCAGTCGGTAAAAGTTCCTGGACTTTTTGCACGTGATAAGGATGTAACAACTGTTCTTTTAAAACCTCATTGACTATCGTTTTAGGAACATGTAACTCACGTTCTAAGCGACGGGTACTGGTACTTGGTTCTTCTTCAACTCTTTCGAGAATCATCTCTTCTGTTTCCACAGTTCGAGTTGTTCGCATACGACCCCTGCCTTCAAAGTTTTTCTCAAAGCTGCCCGTTTCCCGAAGATGACGCTCGATATTGGCAAATGCTTGGTGGTTTGGTATTCGACGGTTAGGAAACCTCTCCATGTAAACCCTAACACTCTGACGCCCATTTCCTTGACAAAACCGTATACCAGGAGCATGTCAACCTTCTCAGAGTTCGTATAATTTTCCATTTTTAATGGTAAAATGAACTTGTAATTCAAGAATGTTGATCTTATACTTGAGTAAATTTCATAGACTGGTGACAATTTGTCAATAATTGTCAAATTATTAAATGCCATAGCAAAAAGGTCACTTAAAAAATTATTGTTACAGGTAATTTGACTTTAATATTATTACTAATAATACTAAATATTGTAAATATTTTCTTCTGGCAAAACAGCTCATTCAACGAAAAATATTAAAGAGGTAAAATAGCTTCCAAATACATCCAGTCACTCTACAAAAATATCTGGGTTGTCATAACGCCGTTCATATAAAAAATGAGGAGAAATGTTGACGTATTATATAACTTTTATAACACTTCCACTTATTTACAGCCGGTGACTATACTACTAGAAAACGTAATTTTATAGTATTAGTCTACATACAAAAAATCAATAAAATCGATTAGCAGGTGTTCACGTAATTTAGGAAAAACCAATATTTTTACAAATTTTCAACGCCCTCTACCGGCTAAACGAGACAATTTTGGATATAACTAAGTCGGCTTAGATCGACCTATTTTGACGTCAGGAGTCTGTCTTCAAACGTTGTACACGTATTTTCCGGACACCCTGTATATAGTATACCAATAATTCCACAAGTCATTATTTGTAAGGTGCTGTATGGTGTATGGACCAAGATTTCAGCCTAATCGAACGTACGGTAGTCCGACTGTAAGTTGTCGTAGTACCGTGCGCTCGATACGTGCCGAGGTCGAGCATCACGATACAAAAATGCCGTGACACTTACCAGTCAAAAGTTGACAGACAGACCTCGGTTACTGCGAAATTACCCGAATGCGGTGTACTGGACGCTCGATACAAAAATGCCACCCGGCATGCGTTGCAACCCGCTGGTATAAATACAAACCCGATATATTAGTACCCGGCATGCTACTTTCTGAAATTGCACCCGTGCGAAGCCGGGGCGGGTCGCTAGTTATACATAAAAACCTTCCTCTTGAATCACTCTATCTAGACAGACGGGCGATAGCGACTTTGTTTTATACTAAGTTAAGAAGTTGTACCGAATGCAATAGCTCTATATATTGCCCCCTCCTCCCTAGCTATGTCGATTAACACCCTGTATATGAGTAGAATATGAAAAGCATGTATAGAAAATATTTTTCTTAAATCAAATTTCTATTTTTGCTAACCTTTATCAACAGAGAATCTAAATCTCAAGAATGGAACGTGATGCCACGTTTCTACTTACAGCAAAGCCTTTTTATAAATTTTTTTCTTGTTTTCTTGTTAGAGCGGATTTTCTGCTATACTGAAAAAATTACAAATCATCTCTTTGATAAGCCACTTTGGTATTATCTTGAATGTACGCTGATTTGACTGCCTTATTTTGATATGCTACTTTTTATAAAGCAAAAAATCGCCTGTCAAAATCAAATCTTAGTTAAACAGATTCCAACAAATTGACAACAAAGAACGCACAACAACGTGTGCCCAATAAAGCATTTTTTATTCTAATAATTACAAAGTTCTTGTTAAACTGGAGCAAAGGAAAATGCTAAGAGATTTATAAAGAAAATTCCTAAGAGAACGAAGATAATCGTTTCTTAGATCTGCTCATCCGGAATTTTTAGCGATATCCTATAAAAGGTTAATTGAAATCCTGCCATGCTCTTTCCTGATACAAATACACTTTATCCTCCCATTGTATTACACTTAAGAGAGCTCTGAACTGAAGCCCATTTTGTATGTAAATTTAGAGCTTTATTTTACTGGTAAAAAATGTAAAATGTAGTTAAAAAAAACTTACTGTACTGTAAAGCGTAGGTACTACTTATCAAAGCAGGGGTGAAATTAGGCAATTAATTTGATGGGTTTTTAACAAAACTCAATGAAATCAAATTATAATGTTTTAGGGAAATCTCAACGGAAACGCTGTACGGAAGTTTTTATTACGAGTAATGCAGATTTTTTGATATTGCGTTTTTTGATTAATTTTTAGTATTTGTTTTAAAGAGAACTATTTAGTGCTATTTATTATTTACGATGGTTTGCCAGTGCATATTGTGTAAGTAACTACCCGACCATTCTATCCCCGGATTAATAGTTCGGCGGTAAGGGAGGGGAGTTAAAAGCAATGGGATACATAGATCTGTATGTTAAGTAAGTGTTGCAAAATATATGAATTGTTTTGATCCTCAGGAAACCACATACCAATGCACTGTAAAGTAACAGCGAGTTTTTACAGCTAGTGTTGCCATTTTTTCAAGCCATATCGTTCTAAACTATCTGAAACTTTGAAAGTATGTACGATTGTAAAAAAATAGTTTTGTCTCCATGTATTACATGTCAGTGGTTTTATATTATACAGGGTGTTTCATTAAGAGTGGCCACCGGCCATATCTCGGAAACTACTAGGCATAGAAACTTGGAAAAAAAAATTATGATTAAAGCGGCCATGAGAAAATTCTGGAAATTACTTTTAAGTTCCTCATTTCGCCGCAAGGGGGCACAATTAAATTTTTTTTTAATTCTAAATTTCTCCGAAAATTCCCATATTAAGGTATAACTCTGATTTCATCATCGAAAAGCTTAGACAATTCTGCATCATTTTGGTTTAAGGTTCATTGGCGTACCGACCTTAATAAGAGTGGGGGAAGCTATTGAATGTTTAAACATTAAAATCGCTGTAACTGCTCAACGACTTATCCGATTTTACTAAATTTAAGCTTGTTTGGAAGGGAGGTATCGCCGTATCCGACAGTACACGATAGTGTTTAATAAAATTGCTAGAGGGCGCAATTTGTAATAATAACAGTTTTTTTGATTTTATCCCGAAAATTCAAATCATACGGTATAACTATGACATCATAATCGAAAAGTAAATAAAATTTGCAAGAAAAGATGTTAAGACCGCAGTTCAATATCTTTGTTCGTTTCAGAGTTATTGCCAAAACAATAATTTTTAATACTAATTGCGCCCTCTAACAATTTTATTAGAAACTATCGTGTACCATTAGATACGACAATTGAAGGTTCTTCCAAACAAGCTTAAATTTAGTAAAATCGGATAAGTCGTTTAGAAGTTACAGCGATTTTAATGTTTACACTTTCAATAGCTTCTCCCATTCTTAACAAGTGAAAGTGTAAACATTAAAATCGCTGTAACTTCTAAACGACTTTACGACGATTTTACTAAATTTAAGCTTGTTTGGAAGAGAAAGGTAAGTACCTTCAATTAGCTTCCCCCACTCTTATCAAGGTCGGTACGCCAATGAGCCTTAAACCAAAATGATGCAGAATTGTCTAAGCTTTCTAATAATGTAATCAGAGTTATACCTTAATATGGGAATTTTCGGAGAAATTTAGAATTAAAAAAAATATTTTCAATTGTGCCCCCCTGCGGCGAAATGAGGAACTTAAAAATAATTTCTTTTTAATTTAATTCTCCAAGTTTCTATGCTTTGTAGTTTCCGAGATATGTCCCGTGGCCACCCTTAATGAAACACCCTGTATAAATATTCTTGTGCAAATTTATTTCCTCACCAAGCAGGACTTTTTAGGAAGCGGCACTTTTTTTCGTAGAGTTAATAATAAAAAAGTTTCCCATTTGGTAAGAACTTCCGAAGACACGCTGTACTTACATGTCAGTGGTTTTATATTATATTTAAATTTCATCGCCTACAATAACTTTCGTGAAATTTGGAGTTGGGTTTTGGATCGTACAAAGCGATTTTATAAATTACATTTCGTGGTTAGTTTTCTCGTAAATATTGAACTACGTAACACAGGCATTATTACTATAACCAATGTATTATGAAGTAAAAGTTGTGAAATTATTTAATATATTATAGTTATTAATGATACTAGTTCGAAATGAACACTATAATGAAACGGGTGCAACGTTAAATCACGAGGCGTTAGCCGAGTGGTTTAATTGCACAAGTTTCATTAACAAAGTTCATATCGAACGTGTATCATTCAAAATTTAATCTACGATAGTGCAAATAGATTTTATTCGTCTAAATTTCATTGATATCAGATAACGTTTTCGTATTTTTAAAAATTTTCAGGTGTCCATATTAGTCGATATCATGGTAATCGCATTTTTGATTGTTTTAATTTCGATTTTGACAACGTCATTATTGCCGTCTAATTTTCTATTGTATGCAAAGTGTTGGCCAAAAATAATTTAAATATGGGAGATTCTGAATCCGAAAGTGTCACTTCGGATGTTTACAATAAATAAATGCAATCCGTTTTTCTAAGTAATAATAACCATTAAATAGTTTGCACCGACTTTCTTTTTGTTTTTGTATCTTAACTTTTGGATGTTATTATGAATTCATAATGGTACTGAGTGCTATTATGAAGGTCATAATGACATCTAAATGATAATGGTAAATACGTCATAATGGCACTGCCATAGATTAAAAAAATTTAATCATCATTTTTTAAGTATACTTTTATAACAACGTGTTAAAAAGAAAATTTAAATAACCAAACAGATTTTCGCATAAAACCATAAAATCCACAAATTCCAGAATTTTCCAATCAGTTACAGAGGAAGTTTGTGAATATCTATTATCATAAGCAAACTCAGGAAAATAGAATGCTAGCAGGGAACGGCCGATTCAATTTAATTTTTAATTTAAAATAACAAACTATGCACATATTTTTAAAACAAATGGATACCTACTTTATCCGAAGTGAATAGAAACACATAGCAATCAAAGAGCTTAGTCATGTTTCTGTTTAGTTTAGTTAAAGGACAGTGTCACCAGTAAAGTCCGCATTATATGGGATTTTTTGAAGTGAAAACTTCTTTAGGCGCGTTTAGCAATTTTTGTGGGCACTGAATTAAACTGAGCCGTCACGCGGCAGCGTCAGGTATCAGATTCGGCTGTGTAACGCTCGAATTCGACTCCGCTGCCGCATCAGTCGACGTGTAAACAGTGTGCGACACTTGTTGCGTCTCAGGTATGTTCTGGCGTTTTTTAAATTATATATTTACGTAGGGTGAAGTAAGGTAATTAGTTTTACCGTAATTGCTTATTCCGTGGACCTAATTTATTATGATTTCTGACTTCTGTTGAAGATGTAAAAATTCAAGGGTTGTTCAATTTTAGGAAATATCTTTTTTCGTATGCAGTAAAATTATCCCGTATTCCAAGTTTATGTTATTTTTGAAGTGAAAATTTCTTTAGGCGCGTTTAGCACTTTTTTGTGGGCACTGAATTAACCTTGTTGAAGTTTTCACTTCTGTCGTGTGGTCTTAAGCACACACAATTTTTTTATTAATAGCTTTATTCAAAATTTGACTTTAGTATCAAGTTCTGCTTCGATCGAGATGAAAATTAAGCAAAAAAATAGTAGTCACGTGATTCGCATTATCTGTCAAATTTTAATTTTTTTCAAAAAATAGTTCAAAAGGGGGGTTATTTCTGAAAATATCGAAAAAAGTTATTAGAAAAAGTTTTTTTAAATGCAGTTTCTAGCCCACATGCAAAATTTCAGCTGCATAAGATAATTTTTATTTTTTACCTATATTTTCTAAATTGCACCACTTTTGCAAAATAAGACTCAACGCAACCTACATAAAACTTCTTAGTTTTGACAATGCTTTATTTCAGATACATTTTCTTTAAAGTAGCGCCATATTAAATGTGTGTTTTTCTACAAAATCAAAATTGGGCTATTAAAATTTGGTCGCATGTGATGCAAAGTTTATTTGTTTTTGACCCTGTATAAGGTAACTTCATAAAATAAGTATTTTTGAAAATGTAGTTTCCGTCTGAAAGTAATACACGTTAACGTTATTATGACATGGCTTAATAATAAATTATAATATAAGGGTTTTAAATTAAATCATTGAAAATAGATAAACTTTACCTTTATTTATTTATTTATTTATTTGCAGGTTTGTTTATAATAATATTAAAAATCGATAATATTGTTTTTTTTTTAATAAAAATAAATTTAATGAAAGCATCATTACAAAACCATAGATTAACAAATCTGTCCGATTTTGTAATGAAAAAATATATACCCATATAGATTATTAATTTTAATCAGATCATAAATATAATATTTAAAAATATAAGTTGTTAAACTAAAATTTATTTTTCACTTAAAAAACACTTTACTGAAAACACTGTGTTCTTTTTTGTCTTAATATTAAGATGTATTACATTTAGACACAAACTACGTTTTCAAAAATACTTATTTTATGAAGTTACCTTATATAGGGTAAAAAACAAATCAACTTTGCATCACATGCGACCAAATTTTAATAGCCCAATTTTGATTTTGTAGAAAAACACATATTTAATATGGCGCTACTTTAAAGAAAATGTATTTGAAATAAAACATTGTCAAAACTAAGAAGTTTTATGTAGGTTGCGTTGAGTCTTATTTTGCAAAACTGGTGCAATTTACAAAATATAGGTAAAAAATAAAAATTATCTTATTCAACTGAAATTTTGCATGTGGGCTAGAAACTGCATTTAAAAAAACTTTTTCTAATAACTTTTTTCGATATTTTCAGAAATAACCCCACTATTTTTTGGAAAAAATTAAAATTGGACAGATAATGCGAATCACGTGACTACTACTTTTTTGCTTAATTTTCATCTCGATCAAAGCAAAACTTGATGCCAAAGTCAAACTTTGAATAAAGCTATTAAAAAAAAATCCCATATGATGCGGACTTTATTGGTGACACCGTATACTTGCTTATATCACAATACAGTAAAAAAATAAGAGTAGGTAGGTTGGAAATTGGTTCTCCAGCACTGCATGTGAAAATTGAATAAAGCCATAGCCTTGCTCATTCCGATAACATTCAAAGCGATTCTAAAAAATGCGCCGTAGGCGAAAATTTAAAAATACACTATATTTGCAGCTTTAGATTGTAGGGTCAGGGTTATTTTACAAGTTTTACCCTGTACATCATTAGAAAAGTTTTTTGCTTGATGTGCAATCCTGTTAGGTCCAATATAGGTGACAAAACGTATGACAAGGGTCCCCTGTCCTAGTAACAAGGTGTCAATGAAGTAAGATATTTTAGGTAACATTTATGTCAACTTATTAGTCGCGGTTTCTATTTCATTTTTATTGAGCCTTGTCAGAGAATTTATTGGCGGCATTCCAATAAAGCTTCTTAAATGTTTTAGGGTGTTTCATAAAATTCCTCAGTGATTTTGGGATAAACATAAACATTTTATTTCAAACGGTTAGGATGTTATATTTTGATATAATAATATGTAAGTTGTTAGTATTACAAAATTGAATTTTTCTTGTGTTTGGTGCCAAAATGGAATAACTGGATGGATATGTCCCTCTGAGCAGCTTTTTTTCGTAGAGAACAAACCCGAACAGTAGTTAATTTAAGGTGGGATTAACGACGCCATTTTTTATCATCAATTCGATTTGCCTGCGCATGCGCACTGCAGTGCTGTGTTGATCAGAGTAGTTATTTTTATGCTTCTGGCATACGAAGAAGAAAGACACACATATTCTGAAGCTGGTAGAGCAAGGCAGATGTTAGTCAGCCGGTCATAGTTTTGTTTACTTTAGTGTTTTGTGCAATATTACCGAACCTTTCCTGTTAAAACAAACGCATATTCTCTAGAATTCTTAGGATAGATGACATCTAGATAGACTAAAAAATCTCGTGGTACCACCAAAAATTGTTGTTTTTACTTCAGTTCTGAAAATCCACGTGTTTGCTTTCAAGGATTTTAAGGTAAATTGTGGCAACTTTAGTGATTTCAAAAAACGGCTTTTTTTTAAGTTTCTGTGCCTTTATTTTAAAGAACCCACTGGCATAGTATTTGTCAATGCCTCCCTGACCAGCCCTTTCAAAATTAGATACTAATTTTTTTTTAATAATTTATTTATTTATTTCAGTTAAGTACATTACAGATACAAATCCAAATAGTACATTTAAGCATTTCTTATAATCTAATAGGCACCTAGCTAATTTAGGAGAACAGAAAGGACAAAAAGTGACAATAAACAATAAGTAAAACCAATATGTATCTTAAATAGCAAATATAAAATAACATGGCATTTGACTTGCAATTGTTTCGCGATCTTCAAATAATGGTGGATAAAGTCAACTTTAAGTTAGTTTTAAATGTTAAAACGGAACTATTAAATTCGATGGTGGCGGGAAGATATTTATTGAAATACTGCATTATGCAATAATTGCAAGGTTCCGGAAGTTAGCCCTGTATTCAAGCCATATGATTGACCTTTCAGTATAAAAGGAATGGAATTTAAGTAAATTAATTGTGGATTTTTAAAAAAACAGCCGATCTTTGTTTGCTTTTTGTTACCACCCCAAACAAAACAACACTAATCTAATTTTGATAAAACAAAAACAAATGTATTCTTGTTAGTCCCAGGCGTAATTTAGGGTTAGTCGAAATTACCTTTCACTATTTGCGTGTTCGAGTTTTTATCTTTTATGTTTGAAAATAAAATTATTGTTACTCTTTATCATATTTAATAATAACTTTTAATAAATGATCCACTTATTTTACCCTTAAATTAATCTTGCTTTACGATTTTGTTTACAAATTATACAGTGTGTCTTCGGATCGACTCATAAACAGTTAAAAAAGAATGACATTTTTTTAGTTGAAACTCCATCTTCTGGGATTCAGCCCTGCTTCGATTGAAACTAATTATTTTAGTTTCAAAAAAATCAAAAACAATATGAATAATTTAATTTGTTAATATGTAACACCACAAAGTAAGGGACTACTTAATCCAACATTACAAAATAAATTGTTGAAAAAATTGTCAAGGAAGTAGGGCCACTAGTCTATTTTCTTGTCCTCTTTCTATTCTCTTCAGTACATATATTTTTATCAGAAGATATATACGATTAATATAAATTATATCTTGCTTACTTATTCTTTTTACCAAGAAAAATAATTACTATGGTTTTTAATTTGGATTTACAGCTGACAGAATAATGATTTGAACCTATACCACTAATTAAATTTAAGATTGTATTATTCTTTACTTTTAATTACGCATTTCTAAATTTCCCTTCAAATTGTTTGGAGGCCCTGAAAAGTTTTATGCTGGAATTTTGCCAATAAATTTTCCGCTGAAAAGGCATATCTAAAATAAAGCGGAAAATTCACTTATCACCAAAACCGCAGTGTAAAGCGAGGTTTGTTCTAGCCGGTATGACAAGAGGTAGTTTTATATATAAAATCTTATTTGATTTTGCTTGATGGATATAAGGAAAATCCCTCTTTGTTATAATTTTTTTAAATGTCAATAAATACTTTTTGTAATATTATAGTATACTTTGTCTGTTTAACGGTTGAAGACAATGATGTTTCCTGAAGGATAGATGAGTTGTGGACTTGCATTGAATTTATTTGTTTAATTAAGGTTATTAGACTTGAGGAAGACCATATTCTATATGAAAGAACACCGCCGCCTATTAATACCATCGTCGAATTATTAGAATGTTACATCAACAATTCCTACTTCCAAAAGAAGATAGATTCTTTATCCGAGTATACGGACTACCGATGAGCAGCTCATCTCTTTCGCCAATAATCGCCAATTTTTACATGGAATGGTTTGAATCCGAAGCAATAAAACAAACAAAGACGAAACCAAAAATATGGCTGAGGTATGTGGATGACACCTTCATTATTTGAAACGGAAACGATGACGAACTCAGGGAATTCCTAAATCACATCAATAGTTTCACACCGACAATCGAATTAGCCATGGAGAAAGAAGAAAACAACGAATTACCTTTCCTAGATGTCAACGTAAAGAAAAATGGCGACACCATCCAAACTTCAGTATACAGGAAACCTACGCATCTATATAGCAACACAAAACATGGCATAGTAAGAATCCTTGTGGATAGAGCAATAACAATTTGTAACTCCGAAGAAGCCTTCGAAAGAGAAACTAACTACATCAAGACGGACCTCAACAAAAATGGCTACCCAATGAGATTAGATTAGAAAAGATGCACAGCCAACACTCATCTCCTCAGGTCAAAGGAGTGTCAGAGAGAATAAGAAGACTAGGACAACGATAAAATATCAATACGGTGTTTCGCTCAAAAAACCCCCCAGTGCACCTAGCTAGTATATACAGTGTCACCAGTAAAGTCCGCATCATATGGGATTTTTTATTAATAGCTTTATTCAAAATTTGACTCATCAAGTTCTGCTTCGATCGAGATGAAAATTAAGCAAAATAGTAGTCACGTGATTCGCATTATCTGTCAAATTTTAATTTTTTCCAAAAAATAACTCAAAAGTGGGGTTATTTCTAAAAATATCGAAAAAGTTATAAGAAAAAGTTAAATGCAGTTTCTAGCCTATATGCAAAATTTCAGCTGCATAAGATAATTTTGATTTTTTACCCACCACTAAAATTTATTTTCCACTTAATGAACACTTTACTGATGACACTGTGTTCTTTTTTGTCTTAATAATAAGACACAATCTAAGTTTTCAAAAATACTTATTTTATGAAGTTACCTTGTACAGGGTCAAAAACAAATAAACTTTGCATCACATGCGACCAAATTTTAATAGCTCAATTTTGATTTTGTAGAAAAACACACATTTAATATGGCGCTACTTTAAAGAAAATGTATCTAAAATAAAGCCTTGTCAAAACTGAGAAGTTTTATGTAGGTAGCGTTGAGTCTTATTTTGCAAAAGTGGTGCAATTTACAAAATACAGGTAAAAAATCAAAATTATCTTATGCAGCTGAAATTTTGCATGTGGGCTAGAAACTGCATTTAAAAAACTTTTTCTAATAACTTTTTCGATATTTTCAGAAATAACCCCACTTTTGAATTATTTTTTGGAAAAAATTAAAATTTGACAGATAATGCGAATATATTTTTTTTGCTTAATTTTTATCTCGATCGAAGCAGAACTTGATGCCAAAATAAAAGTTTGAATAAAGCTATTAATAAAAAAAAATTCCATATGATGCGGACTTTACTGGTGACACTGTATACTATAAATGGAGTTGTAGTTACTTTGGTGATTTAGAATTCACCTGAAGACGACTGGATATACTTACCAGTTGAAACGTTATGATTAAGCATAAATGAAGGCAATGCAATCCATCATTTAACAGTATACACACTCCAACAAGAAAAGTGACATAAGTCAAAAACAATAAATTGTCTAGGTGAGAAAAAAAATATTTAGATTCAAGAACTTTTCTTGCGGTTATTACGGTTGCCAGAACATATTTTCATCAATTCATTGACATAGAATGTATAAATTTATCAGTTTTTGCTGTTAGCTGGCAGTGAAAACAACGATATATAGCCGTTTTGAACACCATACTCCTACAGACTTCTTGTTCGTCGTTATTTACAATGAAGCTATTTTAATTAATGTTAAAAGCATTTAATGGTTTAAATGATTCGAAACAAATTACAATAATGACATGCTGTCATAAATAATTCACGGCCCCGTTTAGGTTGAACGTGATATGAGTAAATAATAATCAACAATACAATTGCTAATTTGTATTGTCCAAGGCAAACGTAGGTAGGACGTTTAGTCGATATCAATCATAAGGATCTTACACCGCACAATGTAAAAATGTCCTAGCTTTGCGGTGAAAGATCTTTTTAAAGGTTTTTATGAGAATTTTAGTCACTAATTGGTTTTTACTCGTAACTAGGGCTGGGCGATATTAAAATTTCAATATCGAATATCGATATTAAAAAAAATACCGATATAGTCGATATATCGATATTTTATTTTTTAAATATCGATATATCGATATTTTATTTTTTCAATATCGTTATTCGATATATCGATAATATATATTATCGATAAAACATAAAAATATTATATTATAAATACAGTGTCACCAGTAAAGTCCGCATCATATGGGATTTTATTAATAGCTTTATTCAAAATTTGACTTTGGCATCAAGTTCTGCTTCAATCGAGATGAAAATTAAGCAAAAAAATAGTAGTCACGTGATTCGCATTATCTGTCATATTTTAATTTTTTCCAAAAAATAATTCAAAAGTGGGGTTATTTTTGAAAAAATAGAAAAAAGTTATTAGAAAAAGCAACGCAACCTACATAAAACTTCTCAGTTTTGACAAGACTTTATTTCAGATACATTTTCTTTAAAGTAGCGCCATATTAAATGTGTGTTTTTCTACAAAAACGTTATTATGTCATAGCTTAATAATAAATTATAATATAGGGGTTTTAAATTAAATCGTTGAAAATAGATAAACTTTACGTTGTTAAACTAGAATTTATTTTCCACTTAAAAAACACTTTACTGAAGACACTGTGTTCTTTTTTGTCTTAATATTAAGGTGTATTACTTTCAGACACAAACTACGTTTTTAAAAATACTTATTTTATGAAGTTACCTTATACAGGGTCAAAAACAAATAAAATTTGCATCACATGCGACCAAATTTTAATAGCCCAATTTTGATTTTGTAGAAAAACACACATTTAATATGGCGCTACTTTAAAGAAAATATATCTGAAATAAAGCATTGTCAAAACTAAGAAGTTTTATGTAGGTTGCGTTAAGTCATATTTTGCAAAAGTGGTGCAATTTACAAAATATAGGTAAAAAATCAAAATTATCTTATGCAGCTGAAATTTTGCATGTGGGCTATAAACTGCATTTCAAAAAACTTTTTCTAATAATTTTTTTCGATATTTTCAAAAATAACCCCACTTTTGAATTATTTTTTGGAAAAAATTAAAATTTGACAGATAATGCGAATCACGTGACTACTATTTTTTGCTTAATTCTATTGTTTTGTTAAGTAACAAAATAAAGACAATGGAAGTCCGACAAGGTTCATTCCAAGGGGAGACTCTAATTATGAAAACATGAAGAAAAAAGATTAAATTAAATATTGGTCCTTAAATGTGTTATAAGGACGATATTGAGACTCCAATCGAATATCGATAATATCGAAAATATTGATAATATCGATAAATATCGATAATATCGATAATATCGACAAATATCGATAATATCGATAAATATCGATAATATCGCTAATATTGATAAATCAATATTTTATTTTTTAAATATCGTTTATCGATATATCGAATTTTTGCCCAGCCCTACTCGTAACTATGCAATGCCCTACATTAAAAAAAATACGAACCCATACAAATTTTTGATGTGTACAATGTTGCATTACAAATTCCAACAACCACTCTAATTTATTGCGAAACATCAAAATGAACTTCATGTCATTATGCTAACCCTTTTCAGAAGTTAACGTACTAAAACGGTTCCCATGGTTGCAAATTTGGGTGAAATCAACAACCTGCTTAATAATAAGTCAATCCATTTGCCGATGGCACATAAAAGGCCGTTCGCCACATCATATTTTGAACTCCAATCGCTGGTATATAAATTGGTTTTCACACGAAGTTAGGTTTAAAGGTGCAGAAACTGCATAAGTGGTGTTATAAGTGTTTTTTATGCTTGGGAGGATTTATTTGATTTGCTATCAGCTTAAAATTTATACGTATCTACCTTATTAAATCAGAGTCTAAATTCTGCAAAAACTATGAAAATATTTTAGTATTGAAAATACTACTGGGTGCGTATATACGGGTATATTTCATGAAAAATGAACGCGACATGCGACATGCACATAAATAACACGGCGGTAAAGTCTACACAAACATCCGAGCAGCACAGGATCGATGACATCATCTGCTAAGTGTTAATATTGTTTTGTTTTGGGTTTCGGCATTTATTATTATATTTGTTGATATTAAGATATGGCCGGGAGAGAGAACAGTTATAGTATAGTAGTTAGTATTGAATCGGTCAGTACCTACTTTCATGTTACGGGATCTCCCAAAAGCCACAGCTGCACACAAGCGGCGTCGGCTTTATCAGGATGTTTATTTAAACCAAATATTATTACTATTTAAATATTATACTGTGTGTTTGAATTTTGAATATACCTTTATTTGGACATAATAAAAAGTAGATTATCTTTATTATTGTTCTATATTCTTACATTATAGTTATTAATGATACTAGTTCGATGAACACTATAATAAAACATGTGCAACGTTAAACCACGAGGCGTCAGCCGACGGCATTCATTTCATTGATATCAGATAACGTTTTCGTAATTTTTAAAATTTCAGGTGTCCATATTAGTCGATATCATGGTAACCGCATTTTTGATTGTTTCAATTTCGATAAAATTGGAAAAAAATAAAAAGTAAATGTCGCTGAAACAAAGCGAAATGGCGCGGCGGTCTTGGCGTATTACACAGAAAGTCAGGGGAGAATGGATATACCAATCCAAAACATTTCATAGCCGACTTAAGATTTAGACATTTCATAAACAAAGAGTAGGTACAAGGACCAGCAGGTAAATGGCTGTGTATAGCTAAAGAAATAATTTTGTCGCTATTTTTGAAAAGGTGGTTTTGAGCTCTCTTCAATATGTACTAATATACAGATTATCCTATATTTTTTGATTTAACAAAACAGTCAAATTTACACATTTCTAGGTATAATAATTTAATTATTATTTCAAACTAAATCGGAGCATCCATGAACCTTTAAACATTTCAGTTATTTGCAAAATGTTTTTGGACTAAACGGAAAAATGAAATATACCTGATCTATCGTATGAGTTGATTGATATCCCAAATAGTGCATAGTAGAGATATTTGAAATTTTGAAAGTTACGACATTTCGACTTAGAAAATATGCAGATTTTTTGCATTGACAATGACCTATCTTTTTGACAGTTGCTACTTTTGGACTTTGGATTATCAAGATACGACATAATCCTCTTTGTGTTATACATTTAGTGTGTAATTCTTCGATATCTCAAATACTATCCTATATAGAGAAAAACTTAAAATAGAGGACTGTTGAAGGTGTATATTATAAAAATATTTTTAAATATACAGTGTGTTTCACAAAAGCCAGACCATTAAAATTTAAATATTTTTAAATAGAACACCCTATATTTTTTCTTGCAATTAGTGCTACTCCATATTGTTTATGTAATCTCAATTTTTTTTTTCAATCTGTTGCATTGTTGCCAAGATATTCATTATTTTCCTAGTTTTTTTGCTTATGTACGGTCTCAATAAATATGCTACAGCTTCTTCTTTATTGATTTTAATTTAATTATTATTTTTTACAGACGGTTGCATCTGGGTTCTATGAGTAGTATTTATAAGATTATATCCGATTTTTTTATACAGACTGCTTCAATTTTAATCCCAAATTTCGGGAAGTTAAGATTAAATTTACTCAATATTCTTAAATGAAACACCCTGTATATTTTGTCAAGAATTGAAACTTCTTCTAAGTTCCCTTTTAACTGTTTAAGATTTTATTTTTATTTTGCGACGTTGCTAAATTGTAACGACTTTCTCAAAATTTTTGTTATTTGCTTCTTGATTTGTTTTTATTTTAATTGTATCCTGTATTTTATTGTATTATAACGTTCTAATTTTACCCTTAAACATAATACCAAATTTTATAACGTCCAGGTAAATAAAAAATTAATAAAATAAAAAATAACAACTTTAATTTATTTTGGTATCATAATATTTCTGCGGTGTTCCAATTATAATAATTAAATATTGTACCAAAATTATTTACTTAGTTAAAGAAGTTGTTCAAAGTGTCATCGGGTTGGATCAATGCAAGTTTGAATTCGAATTATAAAATTGTCTCTTACATTAGATAAGGTATGAGGTGTTATGCTATGAAATGCTTCTCTAATTAGTTCTTTCATATCATCACAAGTGGTGGCTGGTAAGCGATATACTTTTGATTTTACGTAATCCCATAAGAAATCGTCCATGCTAGTCAGATCAGGTGATCTGGCAGGCCAGTTAATTGGTCCTTCTCGGCCTATCCATTTTTGAGAATTTTTTTTTTGTTTTATTAATTTTTTATTTATCTGGACGTTATAAAATTTGGTATTATGTTTAAGGGTAAGAACGTTATAATACAATAAAATACAGGATACAATTAAAATAAAAACAAATTAGAAAGCAAATAACGAAAATTTTGATAAAGTCGTTACAATTTGGCAACGTCGCAAAATAAAAATAAAATATTTTACAGTTAAAAGGGGACTTAGTAGACGTTTCAATTTCTGACAAAATATACAGGATGTTTCATTTAAGAATATTGAGTAAATTTAATCTTAGCTTCCCTAAATTTGGAAGTAAAATTGAAGCACCCTGTATAAAAAAATCGGATATAATCTTATAAATACTACTCATAGAACCCAGATGCAACCGTCTGTAAAAAATAATAATTAAATTAAAATCAATAAAGAAGCTGTAGCATATTTATTGAGACCGTACAAAAGCAAAAAAACTAGGAAAATAATGAATATCTTGGCAACAATGCAACATATTAAAAAAAAAAGTTGAAATTACATAAACAATATGGAGGGGCACTAATTGCAAAAAAAAATATAGGGTGTTCCATTTAAAAATATTCAAATTTTAGTGGTCCGGCTTTTGCGAAACACACTGTATATTTAAAAATATTTTTATAATATACACCTTCAACAGTCCTCTATTTTTACATTTAAAGTTTTTCTCTATATAGGATAGTATTTGAGATATCGAAGAATTACACACTAATTGGACACCCTGTATAATTGTGGATAAATATAATAACAACTTACGACATACAGTCTTAAGAATATTTTGGAATAATATATCGTTTAAATTACAATGTAATGTTACAAACATTGTTATCATGGGTTGAGATAGGAAAATATCATTGTTCAGTGAGAAATAAAACAATGAAATGAAAAACCTGTAAATATAATATTAAGTCATTATTAACTCAAATGTAAAATAAAGATTAATTTTCAAAAATACGAGCATTATTGTTAAAATAAATATTTTAGTCATCAAGATTTGTATCTTCATGATTTTCGAGCAAATTTTGCCAAAACATGATTCTACTCTGTGAAATACCCATAGCTGTCAGTTGTTTTTTTTTAGCACGGCAGCATTTACCATTTTACTTTTATGTCAATATTTCTTTTATTTTTCGTTTCCTCCAAAAAGTATAGCCAAATAATTAGCTGCAGTTTTAAGTTTAAAATAATTTAATTGATGGTAATTGTACTGAAAAGACGGGTATTGGCAAATTTTTGGATGAAACGAAGAAGTAACAAAATATTAATTAAAAACCGAAACGGCGAAGGCGTCACTAGGTGCTTGTTTTGAAGGGAGAATTCTATAGTGTAGATTCTTATTAAAATTAGTTAAAAAAACATAATTAAAATTGGTTTATTATTAATGAAACAGCAGCTTATTAATTTGAAGATATATTTTTGACGCAGCTTATCTACAATAATAAATATTGCTGATACATTAGCACTTACCTAGTTTTCGTGTGACAGAGCACAAGGAGGAGAAATTAAAGTTGGCATTCTTTATGGAAATGATTGCTTCGCTATCCGAGGTGGGCATTAATATTTCCAGTATTTCAGTTTCTGTCAGACCATATTCGGAACACGTGATAAGCGAAGCCAGTCTAGAAATAGCTTCCTTGCAATAAACTTTTTCCAGGCGGTTGAGCGTGTCTTCCACAAAAACTGGAATAAAGGTAAGAAAGGCGTAAACGTTTTGATTAATAGCGTTCTTATGATATATGAGTTTCATTTAAAGGTTTGGTCCAAAAATGACTTTAAGTCAAAAATCTAACAACAAATGTTTTCGACTTTATCTCGCTACAACGCGACGTTGATGTGCTGCCTGTTCATTATAAAACTTAAGAGATGTTATGCATAAATGTTAAGATTATTATTATTATATCATGTATACCAATCCCATATTTGTTACTTGAAATTAAAGAGTTACGTGATTACGACTTTGTTCGTAGAAATTAAGTGCAGAACTTCCCATGCTGTTGAAGATAGTGTTAAAAGAGGTCGTCCTGTTATACCCGAGAAGAAAAAAAATAAAGATATTATTTTCACTACAGGAAGATTCTCATAGCTCAAGCACACAACTTGGGCGTGACTACGATACTCACAAAACCACCGTATCTAAAGTTTTTCTAAAAGAGAAGGTTTATCCCTACAACCCAGTAGGTGTACAAGAGTTATGGAACGATGATCCTGATAGGCGAGAGCAATTTTGTGAAATAATGATTGAGCTAACAGACAATTACTCACGAATTGTCCAAACAAGTTTTTCAGATTAAGCTACAGGCTACGTTTTCTGTAAATATTCAGGGGAATAGAAAAAACTACACAGTTACTGGGCACATGAAATCCCTCACTGGTTCATAGAAAATCACACTCAGTATAACGAAGCGGTCGATGTATGGGCGGTCATTGTTGAAAATAAGGTAATCGGATCAGTTTTCTTTGCTGAGAGCCTCACGGGAGGAAGATATCTAAATTTCCTTCGAACTGATCTGGTTCCAGCTCTTGACACTCCATTTCCAGCTGATAATGATCCTGATTTAACCAGGTTTAACCTTATGGTTTCAGCAGGATGGTGCCCCCCCCCTCTTTATGCTGCTCATTTAAGGGAGTACCTAAATACAAATTTTCCGAGCCAGGTAGACGAGGGTCAATAGAGTGGCCATCCAGATTGCCCGATCTTAACTCACTAGAGTTTTTTCGTGAAGCTACGATAGATACGCTTAAGGAGTCCATTTGACGAGTAATACAAGAAATTTCTTATTTTTCGTAAAATCATCAAAAAGAGTTTCTTTTCATACTTTGTCGTTTGTCTATTTTTTTTATAGTTAATATTTCGTAAACGGTTGAAGATAGGTATATACAGGGTGTTTTTTTAAAGTCGACGAGCGGCCATATCTCGAAAACTACTGGGCATAGAAACTCAGGAAAAGAAAAATGATAATTAAAGTGGCCATGAGAAAATTCTGGAAATAATTTTTAAGTTCCGCATTTTGCCGCAAGAGGGCGTAATTGAAAAGTAAATTTTAAAATTTTACATAACTCCGAAAATTCCACATTAAGGTATATGTTTGATAACACCATTTTAAAGCTTAGACAATTATGCATCATTTTGGTCTTGTGCTTATTGGCGTACCGACTTTAATAAGAGTGGGGGAAGCTATTGAATGTGTAAACATTACAATCGCTGTAACTTCTAAACGATTTATCCGATTTTACTAAATTTAAGCTTGTTTGGAAGGGAAAGGTAAATATCTTCAATTGCCGTATCCAACAGTACACGATGTGTTTAATAAAATTGCTAGAGGGCGCAATTTGTAATAATAACAGTTTTTACGATTTTATCCCGAAAATTCAAATCATACGGTATAACTATGACATCATAATCGAAAAGTAGATGAAATTTGCAAGAAAAGATGTGAAGACCGCAGTTCGATATCTTTGTTCGTTTCAGAGTTATTGCCAAAACAATAATTTTTAATACAAATTGCGCCCTCTAGCAATTTTATTAGAAACGATCGTGTACCATTAGATACGACAATTGAAGGTTCTTCCAAACAAGCTTAAATTTAGTAAAATCGGATAAGTCGTTTAGAAGTTACAGCGATTTTAATGTTTACACTTTCACTTGATAAGAGTGGGGAGAATCTATTGAAAGTGTAAACATTAAAATCGCTGTAACTTCCAAACGACTTATCCGATTTTACTAAGTTTAAGCTTGTTTGGAAGTACCTTCAATTTTCGTATCTAATGGTACACGATAGTTTCTAATAAAATTGCTAGAGGGCGAAATTTATATTAAAAATTATTGTTTTGGCAATAACTCTGAAACGAACAAAGATATCGAACTGCGGTCTTCACATCTTTTCTTGCAAATTTCATCTACTTTTTGATTATAATGTCATAGTTATACCGTATGATTTGAATTTTCGGGATAAAATCGAAAAAACTGTTATTATTACAAATTGCGCCCTCTAGCATTTTTTTTGAGAACTATTATGGACAACTAAATACGACTGGTAAAAGTGCATACATTTCTCTTCCAAATAGTCTTTAGTTTGCTAAAATCGGATAAGTCGTTAATAAGTTACAGCGATTTAAATGATTACACTTTCAACAGCTTCCCCCACTCTTATTAAAGTCGGTACGCCAATGATGCATAGTTGTCCAAGCTTTAAAATGGTGTTATCAAACATATACCTTAATGTGGAATTTTTGGAGTTATGTAAAATTTTAAAATTTACTTTTCAATTACGCCCTCTTGCGGCAAAATGCGGAACTTAAAAATTATTTCCAGAATTTTCTCATGGCCACTATAATTACCATTTTTCTTTTCCTGAGTTTCTATGCCTAGTAGTTTCCGAGATATGGCCGCTCGCCGATCTTAAAAAAACACCCTGTATATAGGCATGGTTTATAAAAAAATGTCTAGGATTGATTATAGAATGAGAAAACGTAAAGATAAAAATTGCATTTCGAAAAAATAAAGTTGACGGGTCCGAGCAATTATTAATTAAGTGGGGGGTATTCTTTATAAAAGGCTGATCCTTTTATTCATCATAACCCAGCATATTGCGTACAATGTACATTTTACTGCCGTTTATTACGTTAAGCATACATATTGTTTTTCTCCGACGAGCATAATGCATTTAAATTAAGGTTGCACAATTCCGGGTTTATGATACGCCAAGTTTCATTTTACATAATTTTTAAAGGTATGACCGGCATGGGCAGTAGTAAACCTATTGTTTACCCTAAATTGCTTAAAACAAACGTGTTAAGGTTTATTTTTTATTATCAATTTTCATAACATGGCGTGATGTCATGCCCATATTCCTAATTGAAAAATAAATGAAACCACATCAATAATAATAATAATAATAATAATAATAAACAATCTTTATTTCAAAGGTATGTTAAAGCTACAGCCACAACATAAAACGAAATAACGTCATAAAAAAAAAAACACAACATAAATATGTAGAAAAGATGACACAAAAGTCTAACAATTTCTCATATGTTCAAAATATTCCTCTACATTGTATGGTTCCATATTTACTAACAAATTAAATATTTTTGTCTTTAAACAGCTAACATTATCAATCATTTTTATATTCATCGGCAGGTAATTGAAAAACTTTATACAATTGTAATAACCACCTTTTTCTGTTATTGTTAATCTGTGTCTTGGATACTTATAATTTACATGTCTAGATAAATACATATTCTGCGGAGCACTATCTCTGAATAACTCTTTATTTTTGAAAAAAAACAATATACATTCCTGAATATACACTCCGGTTATTGTTAAGAGTTTATTTTCTCTAAATTTGCCTCTACAGGATTCCCGAAATTTTAATCCTAGCATTATTCTTACTGCCCTCTTTTGGCACACAAATAATTTCTCTATATCCTTACAACTTCCATATATAACTATACCGTATCTAATGTGGGATTCAAAATTTGAGTGATATATAACTTTCTTAGTATGTAGGTCTGTATATTTTGCTAATACACGGAAACTATAACATGCGGTGTTCAATTTTTTTCGGACATATTCAATGTGGTTTTCCCACGATATTACATCATCCAGGACGATTCCCAAAAATTTAACATTCCTAACTATATTAAGAGAATTGTCATTGATTTCCATTGTTTGTGGTTGTTCTACACGTGACCTATTTGTTTTAAAAATTACAATATTGGTTTTATTACCGTTTAAAATTAGTTTGTTTTTTGCAAACCAACTGCTGGCCTCCGTCATTATGTTATTGGTTTTTTCTTCAACATGAGTGATATTTTCATCACTAATCAATATATTTGTGTCATCTGCGTAGTTTGTTAGTTAACACCAATCTCCATAGCTGCAAGCTATTTCCGTTATATTGTTTAGGTATATGATAAAAAGAATCGGCCCTAGTACACTGCCCTGCGGTACGCCAAGTTCTATCGAAACCTCGCTGGATAAATATTCTTTATTGTTCTGTCTAATTAAAACTTGTTGTGTCCTTTTTGAAAGGTAAGATTTAAATAAGTTTAAAGACGTTCCTCTGACTCCGTAAGAATTTAGCTTTTGAAAAAGTATGTCATAATTTAATGTATCGTATGCTTTGGATAAATCCAAGAATAGACCCAAAGGGACCTTTCCGGCTTCCAAGGAATTCAAAATATACTGTATAAATTGGAATACCGCAGTTTGTGTAGACCTACCCTTCATATAGCCATGTTGTTGATCGCGTAACAAACTGTTCGATATAAAAAATGCAAGCAAACGTTCAGATATTATACTTTCAAACAGTTTAGAGAATGACGGAAGTAAGCTGATCGGTCTGTAATTATCCATTACCGTTTCATCACCCTTTTTAAAGACTGGTACAACTTGTGCAATTTTAAGACTATCTGGGAAAATACCAAATTTCAGAGAGTTATTAAGGATATAACAGATGGGCTGGACTATCTCCCTTATAACATACTTGCTCAGATTAGAGGACACTCCGTCATGGCCACTACTATGTTTGTTTTTCATCATATTGACTACACCAAGAATTTCTTTTAAGTTAGTTGGACGCATTTCTAGTGTGTTATCATTATATTCTATTTTAGAATTGAAAGGTGGGGTCTCTAAGTTTTCAAGTAGAGATGTGGCTGCGTTTGCAAAAAATGTGTTAAAATTATTTACAACAGTCTTTGGATACCCTATAACTTTAATTTGAGGTTTTGATGAACTTTTGCCTTTAATTTGATTAACAACAGACCATGTACTTTTTGCTTTATTATCAGAATTTTTTATTTTATCTGCAAAATAATTTTTTTTTAGCTTCAATTAACAAGTTGTTATATTCTTTCTTTTTTTCGTTGTATAAGTCTTTAAACCGGATATATTTACCCTTTAGAACATATAAAACATTTAATTGATTTTTACATTCTTCTATCTCCAATATACATAATTATAATTTTATCAAATCACTTTGAAGCGAAATAAGAATGACGGTGATGATATTAATTATAATTTATTGCTTTATTTTAATCATTGATTTCATAGTCACTGATTATTTAAGTGGTGTGATAAGTGATTTATATTCGTAATCGAGTATAATTTTTCACCTGTATTTGTAGATATATTTTCCTGTTTCCTCCAAACAATTTCAAAGCATAATATATACAGACTGTCCGCGGATAGGGTTTACAATAGCACAAATGTATGAAAATTTTCATTTTTCGGGAAAAAGTCATTCTTGATCAAAAGTTTTGCTTGTAAAAAAATGCAATTCGCGAAGAGAAAATTTTGATTTTTTATACAGGTTTCGCAAAAACTTCAAAAACATGATTTTCCTCCAGGAGTAAACTACCTTTATTTTTCATTTTTGACCAAAATGCCAATTGGAAAACTTATTTAGAATAACGTTTGTAATTTAAATCCGAGATTTAAAATAAATCTTCGATTTTTTTAGTTATTTTTTATTTTTAGAGGTAAAGAAATTTTTTTTTGGATAGCAGCATTAGCGGTCGAAATACATACATTATCAATGGCAGAGAGGTATCAAAAAGTTTCAAAAACTGATTTTTGGTGTTGCCAGAAATATGTATTTTTAATTTCACAAATGAAATGATCCCGGAAATAACAAAAAAAAATCCTAAAATAACAACATATCATCACCTTAGATTTATACTGTGGTATGTGCAGTAAACCAAGTTTTGAGAAAATGCGTTATGAAAAATTGGCTTTTTGTTACAGTGCTATGGACAGACCTACACTTAAGAAAATTTGTACTTAGTTAGTTTCATTATAATTATTACGGTTTTTTAGAAAAAATATACACATATACATTGTTTTTTCTATATTTTGGGCACTAGAAAAAACACATACAATTATGTAACCTATTTTTTTATTAATTATGAAAACATACAACTCTGTAACGTTACAAAAAACAAAATAACTACAAATAAGAATATAATCCAGAACTAAAGAAATAAATATGTTAGGCATTATCATTTTTGGGAAGTATAGCCATATAGTATGCCTTATCCACCTCAGGAATCCACTAGCACACTAACTCAACGACCCAACCAAATAAAAACAAAGTTGTATGTGTATTATTTGTGACCATAGGAATAAAATATAAAATTACAAAGGTGTATGTGACACATATACAACTATGAGACTCTAAAAACCGCAATTCACGTTGATACAATAATGTATTTATGGTTGCCAATGACATATGGTGTAACATACAACATTGTAATTCTCTGGAAGGCAAGTTTGAGGTACATACAACTTATTAACACCAAAAAGTCAATTTCAGAAAAATGCGACATACAACAGTATAACTCTAAGGTGACGATATAATAATTTCATAATTTGCTATTCAAACACTCCCCCTCCATATTCAACACATTTTTCCAGCTGTAAACGAATGTGGTCAAAAGTACTTCGAATTTCTTCAATGGAAATTGCTTGAACAGCTTCAACAATTCGCTGTTTCAGAAGCTGTACGTCGTTCTCAATTGGACGGGAGTACACTAATTGTTTGAGGCTCCCCCGAAAATAGGAATCTTAAATAGTTAAATCGGGACTACTTGGGGGCCACAGAACCGGACCATTTCGACCAATCCATCTGTGGCCGAATGTATTATTAAGCCATTCCCTCACTTCAATTGCGAAATGCGCAGGGCATCCATCTTGTTGAAAGTACATTTTGTTCCTAAATTGGAGATGCAATTTAGGTCTAGGTTGTCAGAAAGGAATGTTTCCAACATGTCAAGGTAACTCCTACGGTTACACGTGTTTTCAAAAAAGTATGGGCCAATAATGCCATAATAAGAAATCGCACACCAGACATTTACTTTTTTGTAATATTCTAAAACGGGGATTATTTTCGCTCCAGTATCTAATATGCGCAGAAGACACTTTCCCGTTTGGTGAAAATGTCGATTCATCGGAGAACATGATAAATTTATGTACTGTAACCGTAACATTGAACTAAATAAACCCTTTGTTCTAAGGTCAACATTTTCAAAACTCATCAAATTCTATTTGACAACTTCAAATTTGCCAATAGTTAAAGCAAAGTAATAAAAAGGTAAAAAAATTCCTTGCTTTTACAAAAGATGGTAGGAATGCATTTAAAATAAGATACACACCACCCTTTATGAAAATAGAGTCTAATAAAATTTTATAATAATATTTTTATTGAGCAGCAAAATTTCCATTTACCTAATTAAAAAAACTAAAAAAATCGAAGATTTATTTTAAATCTCGGATTTAAATTACAAACGTTATTCTAAATAGGTTTTTTTAATTGGCATTTTGGACAAAAATAAAAACTAAAGGTAGTTTATTCTTAGAGAAAAATTATGTTTTTTAAGTTTTTGCAAACCCTGTATAAAAAATCAATTTTTTCTTCGTGAATTGCATTTTTTTTTACAAGCAAAAATGACTTTTTCCCGAAAAATGAAATTTTTCATCAATTTGTGCTATTGTAAACCTTATCCGCGGAGAGTCTGTAGATACTTAATAATATTAAGTTTTGTATATTTCTGAATAAATAAAGAATATGTTGAGACAGTAAAACTAGATGTTATTGCGTAACTGAACCTTTAAATTGAAAGATGCAGAAAGGAAATTCAAAGAACAATTTTTGTCGCATCTCTGGATTTGAAGGCTCGGTTGTGCAGTGACCTTTTGTTTTCCTATCTCGACGTTATTCTTATACAGGTTGGAATTTTTAACTAAAATAAATTAAATATTAAAAAGCCCCTTTATTTGCTGAAAAAATACAGATCTACGACTGCGTTTATTATTAGTTTGGCATACTTTTTCCTGTCTTCATGACATTTACCTCCTCCTTTGGGGGTAGGAATCACAAAAAAAATTAACAAAGCCAGTAACAGTTAGCAAATTATCAGATTAAAAGCTTTAGAATAGTCAAGGAGCAGCAAAATTGTCAGTTTATTATTATTATCAGTCTCAGTAAGGATATCATCAGTAACCTTTGTTGATCTTTCTTTGAAAAACGAGACTGTTGCTCAGGAAAAATTTTATTCTCATCAGTAGACTTCGTCATTTGTCCTTCAACAGTATTTCCTAATGCCTTCGACAGTACCTACGCATAAAATACTGATATGTCTTAAATCCTTTAATCCAGAAGGTGTCGACATTTTTGGTATAGGAACAACATGCGATTTCTTGCAAATAGAAGGAAATATACTGCTTGAGATACAAATTGAAAATGTATTTTATAATAGGTATATAGTATCCTAGGACAGTTCATACGTAACATGCTGATACTAATACCATCTGGGCCAACAGATTTAGATTTGATGCTTTTAACTTATAAGCTTGTACATTAAGAAAAAACTGTCGATTTGACAGATGTTTAAGAAGGGGTGAATTATTTTTATAGCTTATGTAAAATATATATTTTTTAAATAAAGTACTAAGACAACCTTAAAAGTTATTTCATAAATAAAAACCCTAAAGTAGATTGTAGATAAAGCTTTTAAGAACAGCTTGTCCCCACTTTTTATAACAACCAAAGCGTATTTTTAAATGTCAATTTCTGCTTTATTCCACCTTAAAGTGTCGATGCCTTAAGGCTATTATTTTTAATTTTGTTTGACATTTTAATCTTTCTGTACCAAAAATCTACTTATATTTTATGGGACGATTGTTTACGACCTGTTTTGTCGATTGAACATTTCTTTTATGCTTCAATCAAAAGATAAAAGAAGTTTCTTCAGAGTTGATTAATTTTTTTAATTAAATTATTTTTCTGTTCCCAGAAAGTATTAAAATATGGACTTCAAGTTTGTCATGTAAAAATATTTAAGATTACTAGTAAAATTCTTTAGGGCTAAGTTGAAAATTCAAAAAATACAAGTTGGGTATATTTAAAAAACGAATCCTTAGGGAGCAACAGTTACATCCATACTACCTTCAAAAAGTCCACGCGCTTCTTCCTGAAGACTTTCCGCGAAGGATGGAATTTTGTAACTGGGTTTTAGATCGGCACAGAAACGATGCAAATTTCATTGGTTCAGTTCTCTTTACGGACGAAGCTTGGTTTTCCAAAAACGGCATCATAAATTCTCATAATTTACATTTATGGGCAGAGGAAAATCCCCATGCTTCTATTGTAACGTATTATCAGCACCAATTTGAACCCATCAACGTGTGGGCCGGAATTATCAGACAACACTTAATTAGACCATTTGTATTGCCAAGAAGGTTAAATGGAGAGAGGTATTTGGAATTTCTTCAAAACAATCTGCCAGAACTTTTAGAAGATCTACCTCTGCAACTACGACATAATATGTGGTTCATGCATGATGGGGCTCCGCCACATTTTAGTCTAGTAGTTCGAGAACACCTAAACAGAGTCTTCGAAAATCAATGGATAGGAAGGGGAGGACCAGTGGCTTGGCCTCCTCGATCACCAGACCTAAATCCATTAGATTTTTTTTGTGGGGCTATGTAAAATGTTTAGTATACGCCAATCCAATACAAAATCGGGAACACTTATTGGAACTGATTAACTTCCATTGTCGCGAAATAAGGAATAATGTTGGCGCATTGTGGAGGATCCAACAATCTACAATTAAAAGATGTAGGGAATACATTGCAGTAGAAGGAGCTCATGTTGAACCGACGTACAAAATGAATCAGTAAAAATATGGTATTTATCGAATATTTTATAAAAAGAAGGCATATGGAACAAAAAATTTTTTTTTTCGTAAGCGGTTTACTTTATCGATGTCGATGAAGAGTACCTTTTTTTTAGTTTAAGGTTTCAGCTGTTCAATAGTATTATTGATATGCCCCTATCATACAGGGTGTAAAAGAAATAAGCATTATTCTGTTAAAGCTAGTCCGTCCCTGGAAAACTAAATAAGCCGAATAAAATTAAAATGGTTCATTTTGAGGAGACTTACCTAGCAACCATCATACTGAAAAATTATTAAATTACACCAAGTACTTTAAGAATTATTCAAGATAAACCGATTTCCAGAGGCGTCCTTCAGGGGATTATATCTCAATAGGGAGGGCCTGTAGCAAATTTTTTTATGGGAACTTGTATATTATTTTTTCATATTCTATCCGAATCCGGGAGATTGGCCACATATTCTGGGGCACACTGTAGAACAAGGTAATCCAGATTTTTTAAATTTTATTTCATGCGCAGGACAGAAAAGTATTCTCTGATATTCTCAACAGAAATCATATACTCTGATGGCTCAAGTAGCTTACGCTCGCCTTTTGTTTTAATCTTAGGGAGACGGGTTTTCTATTGCCCCCTTGTAAATGACAAAAATTAATAGGTTTTTAAAGGCTTACAATAATTAACTACGTTCTTAAGTCCCTTCTTTGCGAGACCTGGAAATCTTTATTCGGGCACTGCCCAACGTACCGGTCGTCTACAGCTCCGTAAGCATTAACTAGATTAACATTTTTAAATTTCGCAGGAAGCTTTTAAACAAATACGAAAATTATGCGACTCTGTTCCTGCTTTTCGCTTTGTGGGTACATTTGTAAAAGTCCTGTTTATCTTTTACCTTTGCGAAAATATATTTTTCACGTTTTTTACACCGTGATGTTATAAATAAAAGTCGTTTTTTAAGCGATGATATTAATTTTTCCGGTATCGCTGCCTGTGTTAAATCTGTTATAAGTATTGAATTTTTGGCTGGGAATATTGGTTCGTTTTGGTTAAGTTTATTTCGGAAAGTTCTTCTATAATAATTGCACTGATATAACTAACTGATACTACTAAGTCAAAATTAGTAGGGCGCTGTAGCAACAATCTCTGCACACTTGGTGCTCAACATCGAATCACCTTGTGTTGGGTTCCTGGACACAGCAACATATATGGCAACGAGACTGCTGATGCGCTTGCCAGGGAGGGCGCAAGCATGCCTGTCGAACTAGCAGAGAATACTCTGGCTAGACCACTGGGATCAGTCAAAGAAGAGATAGATCGAATAGCTAAACAACCTGCGCAAAGCAGATGGACAGTGCTTACAACTTGTAGCATCTCCAGGCAATTGTGGCCCTCACTTGATAACAGGAAAACCGCAGCGCTATTACAGCACAGTCGGAAGGACCTAAGAAACATCACTGCCGTAATCATCGGACATTGCCTGTTCAGTAGACACGCTGAACGTATGCAAATACCAACTAACGACTTCTACAGAAGTTGCAGGGATGAAGAAGAGGAGGACAGTATTCAGCATTTCTTGTGTGAATGCCCTGGCCTTGCGAGAAGAAGGTTCAATGCACTGGGCGAACCATTTTTTAATGATCTGGAGAAAGTGAGCAGCCTGCAACTGGGTCGACTTACTAACAGTGGCTGGTTTGATTGAGCTGTCAAGATTCTTTTACGATTGCGTTAATTATCAGGTAGCTGATGCAAATAGGTTCCGCGGAACATGTGTGGTACCACAACGGTCCTTATAGGACTACGTGTGACTGTTTGAACAATGGCAGAGGTCTGCCACTCTAACCTAACCTAACCTTATTTAAAATAGGAATGATTCTATTACAGTCTGAATATGGTTAGAAAACATTATCTACTTACCGACATAAGAACTGGCTAGTGGCATCTCTATATAACAGTCTGGTTGTCTCAGCTTATCTTTCTGAACCGGAGTTAACCTCATCATGTCAATCTGAATCCCGGAGGTACAGATTATGTGCACATTCTTCGGTAAACTGATTGGTAACCAACTTAGTGTAGATACCATATCAGAATCCAATGGATTTATTAAATGCAAGTCATCCAGAAATATTCCCAACACGAAATTAAGTTCTTCGAAGGTCCTTAATAAGGACTGAAACCAGTTATTCGTGTACAAAGGGTCGAAACTGGCATCCTTAGGTAAAAACCCTTCGGGTAACTTTAAGGCAATACAAATTTGCTGACAAATGATTCGGAGAAGTTCTAGACTATATGACGATCTTGGCGTTGTTCCGATAAATCTTACAATCCTTAATGTTCTGCAGGAGAACCAGTTCTCAAAGTTCCGATATACAGTTTGAATAAGCGATGTTTTGCCAGCTCCCTGATTTCCATATAATAAAATGGGCGTGTGTCGCCTTTGATTTCCGTCCTCAATCAATTGCTTTATTTTGTCGTGAATTTCGGAGTTTGAAAAGTCCGTTTTCACTTCTCCGTAACACAGCGTTAAGTGCGTAATATTTTCTTGAAAGTTTTCCTGAAAGCAAAAAATAGGTTGTGAAAGATAACAGCAACTAAGAGCTTTTTGAAGTTATATTGCGCTTTACGTTTTTACAAGACAATTTTGTAAAAATGACTGAAACATTCCAAGCCATATTTTTTCTCATATAATTAGTTCTTTAATTATGGTAACAACCAAGGGCGGATCCAGGGGGGGGGTCACGACCCCCCCCCCCCTGGGCGGTTTACATTTCAACATACGTAAAAACTATTGTGGAGTCAAAAAGAGTGAGTTCATAACCCAGTGCACATTTTTTCTACAAATTGAAAACACTGTTATTTTACGGCGTCGTGCAAAAAGAAACTCGTTACCTACTCATTTTCATTGTAAAAGGAACTTCATTAATAAGATTATAATTTAGGATTATCTCTAAAAAATGTACTAATAAAATCTCTAGTTTTGTATATTTCAGGAGTTGGTTCTCTAAACCTACGTTCTTTTTCATTAAAAACTCGGCGACTGCCGGTCTTGGATCAAAATGGTCTGTTCCAACTCCATTCAATGACACTAAGAGGAGATCATTCATTGTGTCTTCATTTAATGAAATTCTTCCAGGCGTTTTTAATTTGTTATAATGGGAAATAATCCTCTCAGTAGTCATTGAATGAGGACTTATTAGCAATAACGAGACTAAAAGCTTTTGTAATATATCCTTAGTGCAAACTATAAGTTTTCTTAATTTATTAGCAAGTCTGGTGCCTTCATCGGGAGTATCAATGTCTGAAATTTCTTGAATTAAAGGCCAGCAATCACACGCGGATGTCGCAAAATTGGACACTTCCTCTGAACCGAAGAGATTCTCCACTAATGGTCGGCCTGCGGATATCATTTTAGCTTCGGCACAAATAATGTTTATCATATTTTTAATTGTTTCATCTTCTGCCTCTAAAAACCTCCAAAAATTTTCCCCTGCGGCGCTGTGTGACCCCCCCAGAATTAATTTTTGGATCCGCCCTTGGTAACAACGGTGCAAAGTTTAGTCTTATTCCAAAATGGCGCCAGTTTTAATAAGGCTATTTGCAAGCACATTTCGGGTAGTCGTAAACAAACTCTAAACTCTGTAATGGCTACAGACTATTAGTTATGACGTAGGATGTTCTGGCATATTTATAGGTTTATTATAGAAACGGACTAAAATCGATTTGATATACTATTTTTTTCATTGTCCAAAGAAACTTCGAAAACCACGATTTTTCGAACCATTAAACATTTTTATCTCTCCGCACCCACAGCAATTTGGAAATAATTCTCTCGCGGACCGCATGAAAAAAATTCAAAAAAAAATCACAAAAATCTTAGGTTTGTGCAGATCGATAGAGAAAATAAATATCCCTTTAAAATTATCCTCCTACAGACACGTGTACGAACGCTAGTCAAAATCAACCTATATTTCTTTTGACTCGACAATATCATATAACATCCCTCTGGCCGTAATAGTAAGAAAAAAATAGGGAAAATAGACAATAAATTACAGGGGTGTATGTTGTACGTGTTATCTAAGCTATTCCGGGATCAAAGAGCTAGTTCAATTTTGTATTCGTCTCCTATAACAGCCTTATCCAATAGCTTAGGTTGTTTAACGCACTATGTAACACTCAATGTGGCATACGACTATTTATTCGGTTGAGCTTAAGGATAACGTTACCCCTTGTATGTTATATACGTAAATTTATATGCAGCTTCAATGAAAAAACCCTGTTGTCGTTTATTCATCATTCAATATACAGGGTGGTTATGATAAAGAAACGAATCCGCCCTTTACCTATATAGAATACCGCCCACTTAATCAGGAATCCATACTAGATATTTTTCATAAATACCTTAATACCTACAAGGTGACAATTTAAAAACTTGAAATGGCCATATCTTAGGAAAGAAAAACTGAAGAAAAAAACGCAAAAAACAGTTTCTATAAAACGAAGGGGGAACAAAAACAAGCGTATTATTTAAGAACAGTTGACTTTCGGTTAAGTTTAAACGAAAAGCAGCACTTCTTATCTTTAACAATGGTGTACAGCACAGCTGAACGTGTAGAAATTATTTTCATTTATGGTTCCCAGGATCAATGTTTCTTAAGGACAGCTCAACGTTTTAACGAAAGGCATCAAGGTTAAAATGTAAGCCCGGAGTATGTTCGCCAACTAGTAGCCAAATTTAAAGAAACTGGTTCTGTCGCGAATAAAAAGAGAAATCAACCGAGACTAGCCGACGAAGCAGCGCAAATTGAAATTCTGGGGCAGTTTGCAATGAATTCAACTTTATCTACTCGTCAAGCAGCTGTAGCAACTGGATTATCTCGTGAATCAATAAGAAAGGTACCTAAATTTCATAAGTTTTATCCCTATAAACTGCACATACTGCAAGAACTTGGTGACGACGACCCGGACAGAAGAATTCAGTTTTGTGAAATAATGACAGATAGAATGACGGCAGAACCTCGACTAGTTAAAAATATTTGCTTCAGTGATGAGTGTACCTTTTATTTAAATGGGCGTGTTAATAAGCAAAACTGTCGTTACTGGAATGAAGAAAACCCCCACGTATTTAGAGAAGGGCATACCCAGTACCCCCAGAAAATTAATGTTTGGGCTGGTATATTGGGGGATGGTATTATCGGCCCAATATTTATACAAGGAAATTTAAATGGCGACAGGTATGCTGAAATGCTACAGAGGTCTATCGAACCACTAATAGTGCGAGAATTAGAAAATCAGAGGGACATACTCGGAAATTTATTTTTAGAAGAACGCTTACTACATTTCCAACAGGATGGAGCACCTCCGTATTATGTAGTTCCCGTTAGGCAGTGGTTGGATGATAATTATCCCAACCAGTGGATTGGAAGAAGAGGTCCTGTTGAATGGCCACCTAGATCCCCGGACCTAACACCTCTTGACTTCTTTTTGTGGGGTCACCTAAAATCTGTGGTTTTTAAAACGCAACCTGAGTCACTAGAGCAACTTCAGCATAGAATAGTTCAGGAATGCCGTGCTATATCCAGAGAAATATTTGCAAATGTACGTGAAGAATTTGAAAGTAGGCTTTATTATTGTCTTCAAAACAACGGAAATCATTTTGAACATTTAATTAAATAATAATAAAAAATTTCAAAATTGTGTTTTCATTTGCTGTTTTCCTAAATAAGAAATTCCTGAAATGTAGCTTTCTATGGTACCATTGGAAAGCATTTTTCAAGAGCTTCAAAATGATGTATCACTCGACCCCCCTTTCTATTTAAAATTTCAGGGGTGTATCTCACCCTGTCCAAGGGGTTGCAGATAAGGGTGGGATAATACGCTTGTTTTTGTTCCCCCTTCGTTTTATAGAAATTGTTTTTTGCGTGTTTTTCTTCAGTTTTTCGTTCCTAAGATATGGCCATTTCAAGTTTTTAAATTGTCACCCTGTATATGAAACCGTTTACGAAATACTAACTACAACATAGACAAACGATAAAGAATGAAAAGAAACTATTTTATAATGTTGGAAATGTCCTTCATTAACTATTCTGCTGTAGATTAATATCCTTAAGTGTATCTATCGAGTTGGGTTTAGATTTATAAATTACATTTTTTACGTAGGCCCACAAAAAAGTTCAGTGGGTTAAGGTCAGGCGATCTGGGTGGCCACGCTATTGACCCCCCTCGCGTACCTATCCACCGCCCCGAAGAATTGTAATTCGGGGGATCACCATCCTGTTGAAACCATAAGGTTAAACTTGATAAATCAGGATCATTATCATCTGGAAATAGAGTAGCAAGAGCTGAAACCAGATCGTTTTGAAGGAAATTTAGATATCTTTCTAAAATCAGGCTATCATAAAAGAAAACTGGTCCGATTACACTATTGTCAAAAGTGCCCGCCCAGACATTAACCATTTTATTATACTGGGTGTGATTTTCTATAAACCAGTTAGGATTTTCTTGTGCCCAGCATCTGTAGTTTTGTCTATTAACATGACTATTTAAAGAAAACGTAACTTTAACTGAAAAACAAATTCTTTGGACAATTCGTGCGTGATTATCTGTTAGCTCCATCATTATTTTACAAAATTCCTTTCGCCTATCACGATCATCGTCCAATAACTCTTGTACAATTACTGGTTTGTAGGGATGAAACTTCCCTTTATTTATTTTGATTCAATGGTTTGGTGAGTATCGTAGTCATACCCAAGTTGTGTGCTTAAGCTATGAAAACCATCCTGTGATATTAATATATTTATTTTTTCTCCTCGGATATACCAGGACGACCACTTTTAACACTATCTTTGACAGTACGGAAAGTTCTCCATTTAATTGCTACCCTAGACACTGTCCATTGGATAATAGGCGGGCGCTTTGGGTATTTTTCATTGAACATATCATGTACTTCCCTATGACGATCCAACATAATCAAAATTTATATGCGTTTATCTTCAGGGAGACGCATTTTGGATGTAATATCAGCATAGCAAAATTCAAATTTGATTAACATTCACTGACGTTTTGCAGTCTCAAACTTAAATAGCAAATTGTTATTGTTAATGAGCCTAATGAATAAAAATGTAGCGATCGCTTTTTCTTATAAAATCGAAGTAATTTCTTGAAAGCCAATGAATAAAAACTAAAGTAATTGCTTTTGCGTCCAGCGATTGCTTAAAAGTGCAGGAATTGCTTCTAGTCAATGCTGTTTCTTAAAAAATAGAAGCAATTGCTATCGTTTGCTTAAAATGTGATGAATATATTAAGGAATTGCTTTTTCTAGTGTAGCGATTGCTTTCAACTTTTTAAGGTAGGTCGACCCCTGCATCATTTGCTTGGTAGCAGTCAACTTTAGTTCTCCGTGGCATACACGTGCGTTGCTTTTAATTTGTGTCTTCAATTATAGCTGAATATATAACATATTTACGTCCGTAAAAGAAAAATCTACAGTGTACGTAAAAATTGCAGATATGATGATTTCAGAAAGATATATCGATTTGACTGCGAAAATGTTGAGTGGTTGGCAAATTATTTTTTGACTGATAGTGGTAAAAGGCGAGGGGTGAACTGTCGCCTTTAAATAAGAATAAAGTCTTTCTGCGGAAATTGTCGGATCCGGGCTTTCAAAATTCTGTAGGTAAAGAACTCGGTGTTCACCAAACTACTATCTGCAAGACTTACACTTCTGTAATAGATGTCGGTTTGGAAGAGGTCAATATTTTTATTAAATTTTCTCCAAGTGCTGAAGCTGTTGTGGAAGCTAAACGGTTGTGGTCAGAGAGATTTATTTATGTTCCTTCAATTTATTCTTCACTACTAGCACTTTTCTCATTTTTACTGAAATCTGCCATATCACAAATATAAGTTTCCTATTTTCCACAAAAACGTAACAGGCTACTATTGTACTAAATAAGTAGACCAACGTTGTTGTATTTACGTCAACTCTTTTGCAAATTAGGCACCAAACTGAACATGAAATCTATAATCTGAACAAGTGGATAAGACACGTCTGACCTTGTGTTGAATAAGCATTTGCTACAGACGTGAAAGAAAACCAGCAATTGCTTCAAAATTTTATTCGTATCCAGATCTAGCAATTGCTTTTACTTATAGCATTTGCTAGTCAAGCAATTGCTTTTACTAAAAAGTAATTGCTTCAAGTAATTGCTTAATTTTTATTCATTAGGCTTATTGTCTTAAATATTTTGACTTAAGAATAATATTGCTTGGTCGAGTAACAGATCAATGGTGCATACCAGCATTAAAGTGGTAATATTTCATAAACGGAAAGATTTGGGGATAGGGCATGATTTATGAAAAATGTCTTAGAATTTATTGTTAAATATACAAACCAGTACCGTTATTCTATATAAAAGGTATGAGAATAGGGTGGCATTTTTGGTGGTTTATATATCCAAATAGCTAAAATTTCCAACAAAAAAAGTCCCAACATTAAATTTTGAATATAAAGGAAAAAAGTTTTTATCAAGCCCAGTTATTTAAGGTAATAACCAAGAGCTAATAAACCGAGGAATCCTAAAATAATATGAAAGGTATTTATTTAATTAACCAAAACTTTGTTCATTCTTGTTTAAAAATAAACATTGAAATACAAAATAATGCTTATTTGTAAACTGTAAAGTTTTAGGGTTTATTACGCTGAAATTTTACGGCATTTTTAATAACAGTGCTTTTAAACTGTAACCACCTATCAGCTAAAAATGTTGATTAAATTAAAGGTCTTGTTAGTTTGCCTTAGGATGGACAAGGACAGACAATGTATTATAATAAAATTAATTTTACGAAATTTCCTATTTGAAATAATATGTTTTGTTACTTCTAGGACAAAGGGAAAGAAAAGCCCTGTCAGTAATAAGGAAATGAGGTTATTAAGAAGCTATAATGTAGGAACCCCGCTGTTTTCTTAAATGAAATTCTTTGTCGACTGGTGAAAATACATTTTTGTATCAAAAGCGATAATATCTTAGAACTTATTTTCACTAAATTTAAAAAGTTTAAAAAATTCACCCTGAAAGTCTAATTTAAAATAATTTACTCGGAATTCGATCTATCTCAGACATGCCGCGTTCGAGATCAACGTGCAACAAAACGAATCTCCCATTGAAGTCACGACGATTTTGAAGCTAAACACGTTTTAAATACGAAAAGGAAAGAAAAACACAAAGTCTTCCTCCACAAAATTTAATAGAATAAAAAATTCTAGTTTAAAGGTCTCTACATGTTTCGAACGTAGAAACGTTCATCATCAGGAGACAGAAAAGGTATGTTGCTGATGGTTGCAGCAAAAGAGAAAATGATAAGTGGTAGGCGTAAAACCCTAATGGAGCTTTTATGGCATCAAAAGTTGTAATGTTAAAATTACATTTATGAAGATAATAAAATGAAAGTAAGTCAAAACGTACAGGGTATGTGGAAAAGACGTTTAAAAGGGTCTAGAACAACCAAAAAGCGGAAATGAAGTCAGAAAAATACTTCTAGAAAGAGGATGTCCAGAAAGTTTTCTTAAAAACATGTCTCATAGACAATGTAAAAAGTGATTTTATATACAGGGTGTTTATTTGAAAACTTCCCACCTCGATTTTCCTGCTTTAAAATGAAAATGTGGAAAATCGCTCAGACCCGTCGATTTTTATTTCGAGGGGGACATCTTTTGCGTATATTGTCAATCTTGTTACTTCAAGCCCCTAGGAGGGAGGGGGGGTAAGATCTAAATCTTAAATGGATACCCCTATTTTATATAATTTTTTTGGATTCTGCATAAAATTCTGAACATTTTTCAATAAAAGTATTATTAGTCTATACTTAACAGTTTCCGAGATATTGTCTCTTAAAAAATGACATTTTTGAACTTTGACAGCGTCTAGCTTTCTAACTGTACGTCTTAGAGCAAAACCGGAAGTACTATATTTCCTACATCCTGTTTAACCGAAAGTTCACACTGTTGGAAAGATAATAAAAATCGAAGATAGGGACATGTAAGCCGTTTTGCTCTAAGACGTACAGTTAGAAAGCTAGACGCTGTGAAAGTTTAAAAAATGTCATTTTTCAAGAGTAAATATCTCGGAAACTGTTAAGTATAGACTAATAATGCTTTTATTAAAAAATGTTCAGAATTTTATGCAGAATCCAAAAAAATTATATAAAATAGGGGTATCCATTTAAGATTTAGATCTTACCCCCCCCCCCGGTCCTAGGGGCTTGAAGTAACAAGATTGACAATATACGCAAAAGATGTCCCCCTCGAAATAAAAATCGACGGATCCGAGCGATTTTCCACATTTTCATTTTAAAGCAGGAAAATCGAGGTGGAAAGTTTTCAAATGAACACCCTATATAAATTGCACATTGTAGGCATCATGTACTGAATTCTGTAAAAATGAAATAAAAAGGAGATTGAAATTTAATTTTTTTAAATGTAGTGAGAGTACTTACTGAGTATTTATCCGGAAAAGTAGTTTGGGTACTGAATTCTAAGGTTCAATAACCCCACCGTGTAATAATTTCAAATTGATTGAATTAATTGCATATTTAAACATTTTAAAATAAGGAAATAAAAGAATTTTCCAACTTTTCACGTGCTAGGGCGAAAGTGAAAGAAAATGGAGTGACAGTTGACAAGACAGATAATATAACGGTAAGTACAACTTTTGATGCCATAAAAGCTCCATTAAGGTTTTACTCCTACCACTTATCATTTTCTCTTTTTCTACAACCATCAGCAACATACCTTTTCTGTCTCCTGTCCTGATGATAAACGTTTCTACGTTCGAAACATGTAGATACCTTTAAACTAAGAATTTTTTATTCTATTAAATTTTGTGGAGGAAGACTTTGTGTTTTTCTTTCCTTTTCATACTTTCAACTCCACTTTAAGTATGGACTATTTCTTCACGTTTTAAATAGTTTTTATCAATCAGTATTTCTCTAGAGATTAAAATTCAAATATTAAACTAAACAATAAGAAAAAGAAATTATTATGACCTATATACCGGGTGTCCACGGAACATATCAACTTTTTTACTCCTTGTAAAACTATTATTTTCCATGTTTTTTAAACAACAAACTAATTTACTTCGGCAGAAGCTGTTGGCATTTCAATTTTCTTCAAGGCATGATTTGGTTTTATCAGTTTTGCTGGTCACAGGCTACTTGATGCATTTAAATCTAAATTTATTTTCAAAAGATGCTTCATTTTAGGAAAGTTCTACGTTCACTTTTTAAAGTTTTTTTATGGCAGCTTTTCTAAAACCTAATAGTGCATGGTATCAAAATAATCGTAATAAAATCCTCTTTTTCCTTAACCCGACGAGCTACCATGTTGCCATTTAAAAAAATGAATTATACAACTTTAAAAATTAAATTTTACATAGCACATAGCATTGGATCAAAAATAGTAAAATTGTATTTTTCCCAAGATTAGAGAACTTAAATAAGTGATTTTAAGGTATTCATAGCCCTCTGGATATAACAATAAATTTGGAAAAAAAATATTTTCTTTTTGACAAAAAGTGACAAGTGACACATCGTTGTATTTAGAATGTCATATGGAGTCAAAAAAAGTAAAAATATACCAGGTGTCCCATTTAAAAATCGAAAGTTTATGTCACTTCCGGTTAAACCGGAAGTTCCATAATGTTGAATTACCTGTCAAAAAATGCAGTTTTATGTCGTATACAAATCCCCCGAGTTTTATTTCATTATCTTGAAAAACAGAAAAGTTAGATGGGCGAGCCACCTTCCGAGGACACCCGGTATTTAATAAACTAATTGATACACCTGTAACATTAAACGATATTAAAAAATACACAGGAATGAAAAGCACTTCTTTTGTGTTTTTCGTAAAATTAAAGCTATTTCTGTTTAAGATTTTTGCTAAATAGAAAAGCGTTACGATCAGCTAGACGATCTTGCGTGGCTTTTTGCTAGGTTCGTGGCGCGATAACAGATTTGATAAGGAACTGTTAACACAATGTTTAATTATTAAATAAGCAACATAAACAATTGAAAATTTTTATATCTTTATATTGGAAACGAATATTTTTGCTGTTTTATTATTCCTTAAAATGTATATTTATTATCCTTTTACGTGCGCTGTATAATATTTTATTGTCAGCTATATTTTTTGCCCGCTGCGCAAAAACAAAAAAATAAATAAATAAAACTTCCTGGACGGGTTCATTTTATTTGAAAAGTAGCTATAGGAAATCAAATAATTTCCGTACTTTGAGCGTTAACTTTAAACTCTCGACTTTAAGACGTCAGTTTTATTCGATTATGTACTTTTTACAAACAACAAATACAAACCCCCGAAACAACATATTTTATTCATTATTATTGCATTGCATTGGCTTAAAAGTATTTTTAACTAAGAAGACGCGTATTTTTCCACATATCAAAAAAGCGGATATTTTTGTTAAAAATATCAATTAATAAATATTATATGTATTTTTACTGCATCGTGCATCTGCTATGAGAAGCCATAAATATTTACGTTGGATCGTAAAAAAAACAATTTTTGAGGGCTTATTGTTTTAAAATTTAGTTTGTTGTTTCTTTTAATATATTAGAATTAGTTTATTTTATTATTGAATTAATTGTTGTGTTTCCATGAACAAAAATAAAAGATTTGCGTGAAAACGAATGACTGTAAGACTGCTTATAGACGATAATACCTCACCTCGCGACACTGAGACGGCCTTATGTGTTCAGAATTTTCACTTATTACTCGGGGGGTTCCTCAGGGTAGTATTCTTGGCCCTATCATTTTTCCTTAAAGATTTTCTCACAGCAGAATTAAAATTAAATGATTATCTTGATATTATTGTTAGTCTCTCAGGCACACTCACTTAAATTAAATGAAAACAAAACACAAGTATTGTTGTTTGCATAAGGATATTCTTACTACTGGTATTAAGCTAAAACTATGTGACACTTTAATTCTTTCATTTGTCTCTTATTGTGATGTTGTTTTCTGGCCTGCGTTACGTCAGCAAGATCGGCATTCCTTGCAAAATTCCTGTGTTCGATTCTCTTACAATTTAGGTACGTAAATTTGATTGAATTCCCACTGGCTAAACCTGGATGAACGGTTTAAAGTACAGGGTGGCCCATTAATAAGGGACGCCGGCTATATCACGGAAACCATTAATCGTACAGCTTTCGGAAAAACAATTTTATGAGTAAAGCGGTCATGAGAAAATTCTGGAAATTACTTTCAAGTTTCTCATTTCGCCGCAAGTTAAAAGTTAGTTTTTTAAATTTTAAATTTCTCCGAAAATTCCCATATTAAGGTATAACTCTGATTATATCATTGGAAAGCTTAGACAATTCTGCATCATTTTGGTTTAAGGCTCGTTGGCGTACCGACCTTGATAAGAGTGGGGAAAGCTATTGAATGTGTAAACATTAAAATCGCCGTAACTCTTAAACGACTTATCCGATTTTACTAAATTTAAGCTTGTTTGGAAGGGAAAGATAAGTACCTTCAATCGTCGTATCCAATGGTACACGATAGTTTCTAATAAAATTGCTAGAGGGCGCAATTTGTTATAATAACAGTTTTTTTGATTTTATCCCGAAAATTCAAATCATACGGTATACCTATGACATCATAATCGGAAAGTAGATGGAATTTACAAGAAAAGATGTGAAAACCGCAGTTCGATATCTTTGTTCGTTTTAGAGTTATTGCCAGAAAAATAATTTTTAATACAAATTGCGCCCTCTAGCAATTTTATTAGAAACTATTGTGTACCATTGGATACGATAATTGAAGGTACTTCCAAACAAGCTTAAATTTCGTAAAATCGGATAAGTCGTTTAGAAGTTACAGCGATTTTAATGTTTACACTTTCGATAGCTTCTCCCACTCTTATCAAGTGAAAGTGTAAACATTAAAATCGCTGTAACTTCTAAATCACTTATCCGATTTTACCAAATTTAAGCTTTTTTGGAAAAAAAAGGTAAGTACCTTTAATTGTCATATCCAATGGTACACAATAGTCTCTAATAAAATTGATAGAGGGCGCAATTTGAATTAAAACTTATTGTTTTGGCAATAATTCTGAAACGAACAACAATATCGAACTGCGGTCTTTACATTTTTTCTTGCAAATTTAATCTACTTTCCGAATATGATGTCATAGTTATACCGTATGATTTGAATTTTCTGGATAAAATTTAAAAAAAACTGTTATTATTACAAATTGCGCCCTCTAGCAATTTTATTAAACACTTTCGTGCACTGCTGGATACGACGATTGAAGGAACTTACCTTTCCCTTCCAAATAAGCTTAAATTTAGTAAAATCGAGTAAGTCGTTTAGAAGTTACAGCGATTTTAATGTTTACACATTCAATAGCTTCCCCCACTCTTATCAATGTCGGTACGCCAACAAGCCTTAAAACAAAATGATGCAGAATTGTCTAAGCTTTCCAATGATATAATCAAAGTTATACCTTAATATGGGAATTTTCGGAGAAATTTAAAATTTTAAAAACTAATTTTCAATTGTGCCCCCTTGCGGCGAAATGAGAAACTTGAAAATAATTTCCAGAATTTTCTCATGACCGCTTTACTCATAAATTTTTTTTTCCGAAAGCTGTACGATTAATGGTTTCCGCGATAAAGCCGGCCTCCCTTATTATTGGGCCACCCTGTACATATGGCCTGTTTGGTTTATAAAATTAATAAGATTAAAATTCCTCCTTACTTATATCAAAAACTCTTCAAAGGAGCAAACATACATAACCGTCTAACAAGATCATCATCCCTTTACAGTATTCGCAGGCATTACACCTCCTTGTTTCGGCGATCATTTTCTTATAATGCGGCAAAAATTTATAACAATATCCCGGAAGTCATTAAGAGTTCCTCAAGTTTTCAAGTTTTTAAAGGTAAGGTGGGTAAGTTTGTGCTGGGAGAGCGTGTGTGATTTTGTAACTATGTCATTGTGTAACTTGCTATAGTGATTCATTTATTTTTTATTTTCTAACTGTTTACTTCATTACTTAGTATATCGTAGGTTAGCTATTATTGAATTAATATTTTATTTTATACCTGTTGGTTGCGTGGCAGAGCATTAATTTGAACGTCCCCATCCCTTTTCATTAAGTTTTTTTTTTATAAATTTCTTTGGTATTAAATAAAGACATTTTGTATTGTATTGTAAAATAAAAATCTAAGCCATCCAATGCTAAGATGCTTATTTATCATTTGATTTCGGTAAATAAAAAAAATACGCTTACCTCTACAATTTTTTTTCTAGACTTAAGTTCGGGTTCGTCTTCTAAATTCTTACTGATAAGTGCTTTAATCTTATGAAAAATGCTATTTTTAAATTTACTGAGATATGCTTCATGTTCCGGATGTTCGTGGTTTAATTCTTCATTTTTCCAAGGGACACTTAAATAGAAAAAAAAACTGGTTACACTTTGACGGCTGACATTTTATGACATGCACTTACTGAAAGCATAACCTGTTTTCCTCCGGAATAATGTTTCTTATGTGGGATCGAAAATTTTCCAGTTGAGATTCACAATAGGTATTTAAATCGTCTGAATACTGTAGTTTAGCCTAAAAATGTTAAGAATTTTATTGTAAGGCAGTTTATTTAATAGTTTATACAATACAGGGTTAGTTGAAATAACCGAAACGGCTAATTTTCTTCAAAACTACCCAGGCTAAATCAATGAATTTTGGTACAGGTGGATAACTTAAAAAATTGAATTAAGAACTGACAGTTGCGACGTTGCCAGATTTTTAGTTTTTCTGTAACTTAATGAATGTTTTTTTTTTTCAAATGTAACACTACTCTTTTTTTTATTGAATTCGATTCCTTCCATCAACATCACCTTTTCCTGATAGTATCAAATTTTTATCTCAAATAGTTCTATGGGAAAAAAGTTAATTAATTACAACTCTATCTCTAAAAAAATCCAATCTATTTCCATTTAAAAACGTTTCAAATAATGTGAAAAGGAAGGTTGGTAGATATAATGTACCTATCTGTGCTAATATAGTATCGATAACGATAATAACAACTAACAAACAACTACTAACAATAATAACATAGCTAGTAAAAATTACTTTCATATTATAGGTTTCATAATCAAATTAATGTACTACTACATTAATTTGATTATGAAACCCATTCATGAATTTTTCTTTACTCAAAATTGTATTATGTACTAACTGTTGACCTATAGTTGAATTAAGAAGTTAGTTTATATTTGTATTTTAACTCACTAAATAGTAAGTTATTATTATTATTACTCATTAACTACTCAATAATAAACATTTGTCGAAACAATTACAAATATTTTTAATACATCGCGTGTGCCACGGCCTTATTTTGTTAAATATCGAGCGTACCATGGCGCCAGATTTGTTTGACAGAATTTTAATTTTTACTAGCTATGTTATTGTTAGAAGTTGTTTGTTAGGCGGGTGACACACTGGAGAAATAACTTTCATGAAACTTGTGGCTAAAGCAAGTTACGTCAAACTTTTTTTTATGTCAATGCACACTCGAGAAACTGGCTTCTATAACAGTATTCTTTGACATGTCCTCGGATGAAGACGTCATTTTGTTGTGTTTGGTAAACCGCCGAAAGAAGTTATGAGCGAAGAGAAAAAGACGCTTTTGGGTACATCCTGCTAATATCGTTAACCTCAAATATAGTGCTAGTGTTGTTGGTAAAGAACTCTGGCAACATCCTGATCAGTTTAAGGTGTCAGTCTGTCACCCACCTAAGTTGTTATTATCGTTATCGATACTATTAGGTACATTATGTTTACCAACCTTTCCTTTCACATTATTTGAAACGTTTTTAGATGGAAATAGATTGGATTTTTTTAGAGTTGGAGTTGTAACTAATTAACTTTTTTCCCATAGAACTATTTGAGATAAAAATTTGATACTTTTAGGGAAAGGTAACGTTGATCGGAGGAATCGAATTCAATAAAAAAAAGAGTAGTGTTACATTTGAAAAAAAAAACATTCCTTAAGTTACAGAAAAAAAACTATAAATCTGGCAACGTCGCAATTGTCAATTTTTGATTCAATTTTTTAAGTTGTCCACCTGTACCAAAATTCATTGATTTAGCCTTGGTAGTTTTGAAGAAAATTAGCCCTTCCGGTTATGTCAACTAACCCTGTATAGTTATATAGTATACAGGGTGTTTCAGAATAAGATGCTGATCCTTAACGGTGTGAATCCTTAGGTTATTTTAAGAAGAAAAGTTCATATTATTATATATCCTTAACCTATCAACTTTCGAACTACAGGGCGTTAAAGTTTTAAGAAAAAAATCGTTTTTCTATCATAACTTTAAAAACTTTCTAGCTATTTTTAGGAATTTTTCACACATGCCCTCTAAACATCAATAGCCATCTTTTGGTGTAGAAAAATTTTAAAATTTTTTAACCAGTGGCGTCCTGAAAGGGTTTGGACTAGACATTTTAGAAAAATATTATGTACGCCACTGCTTTTTCTCAAGATAAAAATTATTTTTAAAATACTCATTCATTTTAGGCCAAATTTAATATCTTGCCTTTTTATCGTTCGACAAACAGTTTCCGACAAAAAAAAATAAAAACATTAAATGCGCATTCGCTATATGCCTATGGTTTGTTTTGACCCTATCAGGAATACTCCAGGAATTTTCAAAGGGTACGAGACTCAAGGCATGCATTCTTGCAAGTGGTGGCCACTTTCAATAGCTAATCTAAATTATTTTCGTTTTTGTTTCAACGTTATTTAAAGTTAGCTGTTTTAATTTAATGTTAAAAAATAAAACCTTAGGCACATAGCGAATGCGCATTTAATGCTTTTTATTTTTTTTTGTCGGAAACTGTTTATCGGATGATAAAAAGGCAAGATATTAAATTTGGCCTAAAATGAATGAGTATTTTAAAAATAATTTTTATCTTGAGAAAAAGCAGTGGCGTAGATAATATTTTTCCAAAATGTCTAGACAAACCCTTTCAAGACGCCACTGGTTAAAAAATTTTAAAATTTTTCTACACCAAAAAATGGCTATTGATGCTTAGAGGGCATGTGTAAAAAAATCCTAAAAATAGCTAGAAAGTTTTTAAAGTTATGATAGAAAAACGATTTTTTTCTTAAAACTTTAACGCCCTGTAGTTCGAAAGTTGATAGGTTAAGGATATATATTAATATGAACTTTTCTTCTTAAAATCACCTAAGGATTCACACCGTTAAGGATCAGCATCTTATTCTGAAACACCCTGTATAACTGAAAAATGTTAATTGGCGTGCAGACAAAGTATTTACAATTAAAAAAAAAATTATGTCTTCGCTGCCATATAACATTTTCAATTTTAAATAACTTTATCTGCACGCCGACTTTTTTCAGTTATTTTTATCTTGCGGATATCTGCATGGGTACCATCTGCATGCCCCGGTATAGAGCTTAGATTGTTTGTAATAGTATTTTTATAATTTTCATCGGCTTTCAAATTGATGAAATGAAATTTGGATCCAGAATTTTGTTTCTCGAGGGCTTAAAAGCAAAAAAATATCCCGTAATCCTAATTGCTTTTATTACGTACCTTATAATAACATTTTATATCGTCTGGATTTTCATCGTCATATTCTCGTATAACACTAACCACGTGATGGGCTGTCCCCGGTGCTAATCCTAAAACAAACTGTTTTCAGAATCCAAATTACGAAACAATAGGAAAAAGTTTTTTTTTTTTTTTTTTTTTTTTTTTTTTTTTTTTTTGGCCTTGAGCGTAGCTCATTTAGCCACCGCAGAGTATATTAATTAAATAAATTATAGATTAAATAGTTTTTTACGATTTAATGATAGGGATATAGGCAGGAAAAAGTTAAAACCTTTATAAGCGCTTATCCATATTATAGGAAAAATAGTCGGTCTAATAGGTATACAGGGTGTCCCAGATAAGAATGCACTCTACAGGGATCTCGTAAAGCACAGGAGATACAGAGATGGTTAAATTAGAGGAAAGTTGCGCATTACTCAATCCTGTAACGTCATGTTTTCAAATTTAAAAAATTCCGAATGCTTCCGAAGATATTTGGATAAAACCGAATCTTCGCGATTTCGTTTTAATTGATTTATGGTTTTATTTGAGAAGACATGTCAAAATAAATTTGACATTCTCATTGCCACTTTTTCTCTCCTACAAATTACATTTTTGATCCGACGTTTCGTTTAGTCACAACTATAATCAACTTTGTTATTTTAAATAGTAGGAAAATTTTATTTTATGCTAAATAAATTCTACGCTTTATTCTTAATCTAACGGTGTATCACACTTATTATTTATTAGACGTTTCGATATTTAAAAACACATCATCAATGAAAATAGGCACATTATCGAAAATATTTTTGTTTTTATTGTTGTATTTAAACACTACTGGGATTTTAAAACATTTTTTTAAAAGAAACTTATAACAAAACATAATATCTAATAACACTTATCTGAAAAATGCAACAAGTAATAATTAATTTTACTTGTTAAATACAATTATTTTTTATTTTTAAAAAATGCATGATAATATTCAAACATAACGTACTATTTAAATTCGGCATCATATGGGTGGCTATGAAATTGATTGACGATATTGACGTTCGCAATTGTTTAAATAGTTTCTTTAGATCTGTCACTTAGTTACAGAGACCTGTTAGTTGTAACAATTATTGTTTTAAAAAAAAAAAGTTAATTCCAGAAATGTTAAATAACGTTATGGAAGAAATTGTTTACCGGTGTTATTTATGTTTGGAGAATGAGGGTGGATTTTTGGAAATAAAAAATAATTTGTTATAAAAATAATTGTATTTAATAATTAAAATTAATTATTACTTACTTGTTTCATTTTTCAGATAAGTTTTATTATATATTATGTTTTGTTATGAGTTTCTTTCAAAAAAATGTTTTAAAATCCAACTAGTGTTCAAATACAACAATAAAAACAAAAATATTTTCGATAATGTGCCTATTTTCATTGATGATGTGTTTTTAAATATCGAAACGTCTAATAAATAATAAGTGTGATACACCGTTAGATTAAGAATAAAGCGTAGAATTAATTAAGCATAAAATAAAAATTTTCTACTATTTAAAATAACAAAGTTGATGATGGTTGTGACTAAACGAAACGTCGGATCAAAAATGTAATTAAACCATCTTGTAGGGGAGAAAAAGTGACGATGAGAATGTCAAGTTTATTTTGACATGTCTCCTCAAATAAAATTATAAATCAATTAAAACAAAATCGCGAAAATTCGGTTTTATCCAAATATCTTCGGAAGCATTCGGAATTTTTTAAATTTGAAAACATGACGTTAAAGGATTTAGTAATGCGCAACTTTTCTCTAATTTAACCATCACTGTATCTCCTATGGTTTACGAGATCCCTGTAGAGTGCATTCTTATCTGGGACACCCTGTATATGCGGTCAAATATACACATATTTTTATAAAAGCTTTCATTTGTCAAGTATGCTACTTAGTTTCTCAAATTATGCAAGCCTCGCTGGTAGCCAGTGCACAAAATACCAACCTTTTTTAATTATTCCGTTTTTCAAATCAAAATTATACACTGGAAATATGCGACAATCCATATCCCTTTTCAATTTCAGCTATTAAAGAGTTTTTCCCTTATATTAAAACTTGACGCAATATCAGGTTTTTTTCGAATGAATGAAACCAATTTTTACTTATATAGGATTTAAACTTTATTAAAAAAATGGTGTATTGGTGAAAATTGTACAATAAATGGTACTGAAGAAAGCACTGTATTGTGGATCGTAATCAGGTAAATCTTTACCTTTTAAATAATGGTAGTACTCCTATAAAAAAGTGGTTTTACAATGCTACTTTATAGGCAGAAGCAAATTAAAAACAGCTTTGCGCTTCTGGAAAATTGTTTACAACAATAATTTAAAATTTAATTTGAAAAAATAGTGCATGCTTAAAGTGGAGTTGAAAGTATAGGACCGAAAGAAAAACTCAAAGTCTTCCTCCACAAAGTTTAATGATAAAATTATTTATCAAAAGTATCTACATGTTTCGAACGTAGTGACGTTCATCATCGGGAGGCAGAAAATAAAAACTTAGTGCTGATGGTTTTAGCAGGAGAGAAAATGGTGTCGAACCTAAATGGAGCTTTTATGGAATTAAAAATTTGATATGTAAATCAAACTTAATAAGAAGAAAATGATGAAATTTAAAAACATACTGAGTATATGAGGAGTCAGTAACTGAGGTCTAAACCAACCAAATAAACTAGGGAGGAAAGAAAAAAAATTTTTTTAAAAAGGAATAGAAAATTTAAAATTTTCTCCGACACCTTTTTAGAAAAAAGTTTTTTCTTTCCTCCCTAGTTTATTTGGTTGGTTTAGACCTCAGTTTCTGACTCCTCATATACTCAGTATGTTTTTAAATTTCATCATTTTCTTCTTATTAAGTTTGATTTACATATCAAATTTTTAATTCCATAAAAGCTCCATTAAGGTTCGACACCATTTTCTCTCCTGCTAAAACCATCAGCACTAAGTTTTTATTTTCTGTCTCCTGATGATGAGCGTCACTACGTTCCAAACGTGTAGAGACTTTTAATAAATAATTTTATCATTAAACTTTGTGGAGGAAGACTTTGAGTTTTTCTTTCGTTCCTATAATTTAAAATTTCCTTACTACATACCTTACTTAAAAATTCTGCAAAACAATTTTTACAACGGATTTAGTATAGAAGCAATATTATATTTTTAATTATCATAAATAAATATAAATTTTGGTGGCCTAATAATTCTTAACAAAAGTTTCCTTCAACAAAGCAAATAACAATTTGTCGAATCGTCAGCAACTTTACTTCCTAAAATATTCGTTGATCTGGCAAATGAATATTCCGTTGGAGTTTGTTTGCGGAATTGGTTGGTACCCTAAGGCCCTTTTCTGACATTTTAGAGATTAAAGCCACGCGTAGAAATCAAGTTACCTCTGGTGATTACCGGAGAAAGCAGTTCGCTTTGGATATCAATTTACTGGAAGTTAACCGGTTTCGTAAGAGTAAGAGCATTTTCTTTACATTGAAATTGACATACATACACAATATACAGGGTGTTCTAAAAATTACTTATAATATTTAAAACCGCAAAACTTGAACTTATTATAACAGTGTAGTTGACTCACGTGGACGCACATATTTTGCGGGGTAAGTGCGTCCATAGCTCTAACTGTCAAAAAAGTCAATTTTCTTGTACTGTTAATAATAAAAGTAAGTAGGTAAAAAGTACAATTATCATATAAAATCATAATAATCTCGATTTTTTTAAAAAGTACCTACTTACTTACTCCTTCTGTAATAGGAAATGTTATTGTGAGGTTAAAATTCTGCCAGCTGGCTGATCGGTTTATGCAGCGTTGCCATATCACTCTGCCGTGACCGTTACAATGTAGTGAACCAACGATTATATACAAGAAGGATAGCTTACTTCGCCTGATTTCTCTGCCGAAGGTCAAATATGCAGTGTCGTCACATCAGTACACTTTCAGACGTGCCCCGTTTAGAATGCATGGTAATACATAGCAATTTTATTTCAATAATTTTTTTGAAGCATTTCTAGTCGTCAAACGTAAAAATTGTATAGAAAGTAAGGTATTCTCCTTGTAATGAGCTGTATTACAGTATTTTTTATTTTTTTTAAATCGCAAAATTACGCGGGTTACTTAGCGCGCAATAATTTAATAATTTTTTTGGGACATTTCCGGTCGTCTAACGCAAATTTGTATAGAAAAGAAAATGTTTCACTTGTCAAGAACTATATTACAGTATTTTTTATTTTTCAAAAATCGCAATATCAACGAATATAGACTTTGCGCAGGTTTTTTTGGTTCCGAGTGTTATATTTATATATGATAAAATTTTAGTAGAATTTTAGTAGAATCACTTAAAAAAGTATACTTACAAACTATATTATTTACAATTCAATAATAAAATAAAATATTTATTACCGGACAAGCCATTTACGACTGTATACCTTAACTAGGCACAATACAATAATAGTATAAAAAATAAAATCTGCCCAGGCATCGCAATCTATAGCAACAAAATAGTATTTTAGATATATTTTTTGAGTATTTTATTGAAAAAACTTACCAAAACTGTTAAAAAACTGATTCGAATGCAAAAATGTCCAAATACTGATAAAAAACCAAGTACGGGTAAACACAAAAAAAATACACAAAATTAGGCTTAAATTATAAAATTTTGATTGTTCGATGTTCGTAAGTGTTTATTATTACTAAAAAACAGTTAAAAATTAAAAAATAGTCACAGAAAACTAACAAAAAATACAATTAATCACAACAAAAACACATAGGCTTTCACCGATAAAAACAAATTCGGTACTGTCGTGTCGTCACAACCGTTCAGTCCACCGTCCGTTAAAAATCCAACGTTGCTCTTATGGCAATAAGCTATCCTTCTTGTTTACTTGGTAGTGAACATGTTATCACAGTGTTGCCACCTTTAACTATTAATATTTCTGAATTATCAGAAATGGTTGCAGTTACCCCAAGTGCGCTCTTACCCCAACTGACCTTATCTAATAAGCGAGAAAATTTACTATTTGTCTTTTGAAATTTATTATGGACTATAGCAACAGAAATCCCAAATAAAGAGCACTTCAACAGATTTAATTGTTTTTTTTTAAAGTATCTATCTACCGGTTAGATTATTTTAGAAATGTAGGTATTCAATTATCGACGAAAACACAGAACTTGTTTTCTATATTCCCAGTTTAAAAGCAGTTTCATGTAGTTGAAACCGAGGAAATGTCTAATGATAAATCCTGAGCACCGAATGTTTTGCCTAAACTCTAGGGGTTGCAAAATATGCATTAGGAAATAGAATAGCAATATTAAATGTCTCGAGTGGGCTACTATCTTATTTATTATTATCCACAGTTTTTTTTTTTAAATATGTTTGTAATGTTATTTAGTATTTTCTTGTACCTACGTCTTCGCCCACAGTAACAATCTAAACCAGTATAATTATAATTAGTGCTACTGTTTGTCTAAATAGGAACATACCTGGAGAAAACCTGATTAAATTTCTTTCGGCCAAAATACATTTTTCTTTATATCTTTGTTTAATATATAAAAATTCCTTTGGCTTTTATGAAGTAATAATATTTTATGAAATTAATAATAAGATATTATTATTATTTGTTATCTTAAAATAAAATTACAGTAATGTCCGCCTGTAACGAACCCACTTATTGCGAACTTCTTTAATTTTTCTTTTATAACGTACCAAAAACGGAGAACAAGAACAAATACCAGTTCCAAATTACAGCCTATGGATCAGGGTGTCATCCATAGCTTAAAAAGCAATTATCGCCGGCTTCTTCGCTTTCGCTATCAACCTTTTGGATGGAATAAACTTCATTCATATGGCATGGCAGAGGGTATCAAAACAAAAAAAAATAATTGTTTTCAACACGGTGATTTCCTGAAGGTAGAAAATGATTTTGATTCAGACGGTTACCTGCCATTGCCATTAGCCGAGTGGCTGAAAAAAGTTAGACAGGAAGATGATAACAATATTCTAGACAATCTTCCTTGTTCTGAAAATTAGTTCAATGAATTTGTCCATATTGATGATAATTTTGTAAGTGTCGAATACTTGAATGATGATGCTTGATGCCATTGTCGCTTCTGCGTCTTCTTCAGTTTGTATTGATGGCGATGGGGAGGTGGAAGATGAATAATCTGTAAGTACAGAATTAGGACAAGTTCCAACCACATCAGAGACACTTCAGCATATTATTGACAACGTTCGTCATTTCCTTCAGTCACGAAATACTCCGCAAAGTGTTCTTAATCGATTAGCCGAAGTAGAATTACATATTAATGATATTCATTTCACAAAAATAAAACAAACTAAGATAAAAGATTTTTTCAAATTTGACTCTTAAAAACAGTTGCTACTTATTACAAAACTTTTTTATGTACCTTCACATGTACAATATATGTATGTATATTAATAAAAATACCACATTTTTTATATGTATCAGCATTCCTCGTTTATTGCGAACTTCGCTTATAACGAACCGTTTTCGTCGGTCCCATGAGGTTCGTTATCCGGACATTACTGTATATTACATAATAAGTGTTTATAAAATAGAAAGACGAATATCACAAACAAAATATTATAGAAATAAAGTTTTTGCAGTCAAATTACAGTTAATTTTTATCTCCTCATTTTTCAAATTCTTGGCTGTACTTTTGTGTAAACCTAGATTTGAGAATAGTATTTGAGTGTCCTGCAAACAATTGCCATATTGTCCAAGTTTAGGAAGTTATGTTTAAAATCTGTTAAAAGTATTATTATATACTTAATTTTAATATGCAATAATTTTATGGAATATTCAAATACATTTCAAATTCAATCTGCATTATTTTTCTTAATAAATAAATTAATATTACCTTTTAAATTAATTGATTCAGCCGATACTAGGTGGAAATCCATAATTATAGTATTATGGGATACAGTAAAACAAAGTTTAACTTGGAAATTTCCACTATATTAACTAGAAAAATGACGTGTTTCGCTAACACTGTAGCTTCGTCAGATGACAATGATTTAATAAAGGTGAAAATTAAAAATTGGAGTGCAATAAAATTAAATTATTGAAGATGTAAATAAAACAGTGGAAGATTATTTAAATCTTTTTGATCATTAAGTAACAGGTCCGTATTTTTAAGTTTATTTCTTACATTACCTTAAAAAATGTAAATCTGGTCAAAAAAAAAGAAATTATCAATTCTCTTACAGTATGCCTTGAACAAAATTATTTTGAGTTCAATGACAAAATATACACTTGCAAAAATGGTCTTACTATGGGTTTGTTCGAAAGTATTTATGGCTTTTTAGAAGATAAAATAAGCAATCATCCTCTTTTCAAACAGTTTCTTTATTAGCATAGGTATGTTGATGACGTCTTAACATGTTTTCTTGGTACTGATAGACAGTTAAAAGTCTTTTTAGAATATATTAACAGCCTACACAAAAATATCAAGTTCACAATAGAACACGAAAATGACAATTCTATCAATTTTCTTGATTTAAATATTAAGAGAGAAAATAATAGACACGTTTTCTCCGTTTTCCATAAACCATCTCATACTGATACTGTCATACACAACTCTTCTTGCCACCCTATACAACACAAATTAGCTTCTTTTCACAGTATGATCCATAGACTAATAACTCTCCCTCTAAATAAAATCAATTTTCAAAAAGAACTAAACATTATTAAACAAATTGCAGTTAATAACGGATATAACTCAAATCTAATTGACCAAATCCTAAAAAATAAAACTTACAAAAAAGCTATTGACTTAGTTTTTTCTAGAAGCAAAAACTCTGACCAATTTAAACTTGTCACTTTCTTTGGACAACCTAGCAAAGTAATTGGCAATTTTCTTAACAAACTTGATATAAATGTGTGTTACAAAACTAATAACTCTTTAAGTAAATTTATCAAAAAAAATAAAACTAAAAGCGATAAAAACAAAAAATCAGGCGTCTATAAATTAAAATGCCAAGATTGTCCTAAAACATACATTGGCCAAACGGGTAGACATTTTGACAAAAGAATACAGGAACATTATAACAGTTTTCTAAAAAATAAAATAGACTCAATCTATGCTAACCATTTACTTGATTATCAACATAATTGCGATCCTTCCTTTAAAATCTTACCTACAGAAAACAAAGGCTTGAAACTAAATTTGCTAGAATCTATGGAAATAAATAAACTTAAAAATACGGACCTGTTACTTAATGATCAACTAGATTTAAATAATTCACCTTTGTTAAATTTATTCTGTTGACCATATACTTACTTAAGATTTTATAAATTACCCATATTGTACCTAATTTAATTTAATTTTTAAACCCTCTGTTGGATTTTCCCGCTATTGTAACCCCTCCACTGTTTTATTTACATATTCAATAATTTAATTTTATTGCACTCCAATTTTTAATTTTCACCTTTATTAAATCATTGTCTCTGACGAAGCTGTAGTGTTAGCGAAACATGTCATTTTTCTAGTAAATATAGTGGAAATTTCCAAGTTCAACTTTGTTTTACTGTATACCATAATACTATAATTACCTTTTATTTTAGGGTTTAAAATATCATTACTTTTCTTTGTCACAGATTCATTTAAAAAGTAGCCTAGCCTTTTCCTAAAACAATGATCTTTCAAACCTTAAAATTATTAAGCAATATATTGCAGATTGAATTTGACCTATGTTTTCAACTTAGAGTTGTGGGCGAGTTGTTAGTTCCTTCAAGCTTTTCAACAAAAACTCATTGATAATGTCGAGCGTATAAAGACTCTTAATTAAAGCTTTATTGTTACTACATATGTATGTACCTAAAAATTTACAAATCGATTAAAAAATAACGCAAAGAAAAAATCAAATACGCACTGCGTGTACGCAGGTAATTATTTATTAACTTTTGCGATAATAATCATTAAAACACCGATTGACTGGTTAACGGTCTAAATTATAAATGACAAAGGATCATTAGAAAGACTGGGAAAACGTTCAACGAAAACAAAGACTGTTTCACATCGATTTTAACTTTGTCGGTATTTTTACTGGCCCAGCAACTCTAATTAAATTTAATTTAAGGAAAAATTGACGTCAAAAATTGTTAACTAGCAAAAATGTAAAAAAGGACAGTTCATTATCATTAGTGGCAGGGAAGTCGACGGAAATATACAAAAATATTTGCAATTGCCTGTGAGTTTTACCATTATTTGTTTGCCTTATGTTATGATTCGTTATACAGAGTGATACAGAGTACCCCCATATTTTTTTCGTAGTTTTATTAATACAGTGTCACCAGTAAAGTCCGCATTATATGGGATTTATTTTATTAATAGCTTTATTCTAAATTTGACTTTGGCATCAAGTTCTGCTTCGATCAAGATGAAAATTAAGCAAAAAAATAGTAGTCACGTGATTCGCATTATCTGTCAAATTTTAATTTTTTCCAAAAAATAATTCCAAAGTGGAGTTGTTTCTGAAAATATCGAAAAAAGTTATTAGAAAAAGTTTTTTTAAATGCAGTTTCTAGCCAACATGCAAAATTTCAGCGGCATAAGATAATTTTGATTTTTTACCTATATTTTGTAAATTGCACCACTTTTGCAAAATAAGACTTAACGCAACCTACATAAAACTTCTTAGTTTTGACAATGCTTTATTTCAGATACCTTTTCTTTAAAGTAGCGCCATATTAAATGTGTGTTTTTCTACAAAATCAAAATTGGGCTATTAAAATTTGCTCGCATGTGATGCAAAGTTTATTTGTTTTTGACCCTGTATAAGGTAACTTCATAAAATAAGTATTTTTGAAAACGTAGTTTGTGTCTGAAAGTAATACACCTTAATATTAAGACAAAAAAGAACACAGTGTCTTCAGTAAAGTGTTTATTAAGTGGAAAATAAATTTTAGTTTAACAACGTAAAGTTTATCTATTTTCAACGATTTAATTTAAAACCCCTATATTATAATTTATTATTAAGCTATGTCATAATACAGTTAACGTGTATTACTTTCAGACACAAACTACGTTTTCAAAAATACTTATTTTATGAAGTTACCTTATACAGGGTCAAAAACAAATAAACTTTGTATCACATGCGACCAAATTTTAATAGCCCAATTTTGATTTTGTAGAAAAACAAACATTTAATATGGCGCCACTTTAAAGAAAATGTATCTGAAATAAAGCCTTGTCAAAACTGAGAAGTTTTATGTAGGTTGCGTTGAGTCATATTTTGCAAAAGTAGTGCAATTTACAAAATATAGGTAAAAAATACAAATTATCTTATGCAGCTGAAATTTTGCAAGTGGGCTAGAAACTGCATTTAAAAAAACTTTTTCTTATAACTTTTTTCGATATTTTCAGAATTAACCCCACTTTTGAATTAATTTTTGGAAAAAATTAAAATTTGACAGATAATGCGAATCACGTGACTACTATTTTTTTGCTTAATCTTCATCTCGATCAAAGCAGAACTTGATGCCAAAGTCAAATTTTGAATGAAGCTATTAATAAAAAAATTCCAGATGATGCGGACTTCACTGGTGACACTGTATAAATTTAAAAAATTCAGAAAATTCCACGTGTATATTTTGCGAGCTTTTAGTAAAATCAGACATTTAATCGCTTCCGGTTTAACCGGAAATGGTAATAATTTTTGTTTGATATTTGAAATCTGCGAAAAATTCCCTTTAAAATGACGTATGCACTTAGAATCTAATGAAATTTTTGAATTTTTATTAATAAAAATACGAAAAAAATAGGTGGGGAAGTAACAACATTCCTTGTCACCCGGTATATATTGTTTGGGAACTGCTGTACATGTATACAAGCCTACTAATTATGTGCTATTACCCTAACTGGTGTTTGGGGACTAATTATTATTACGGGAGACATAGATAAAAAGCCATAATTAAATTATAAAAATAATTAATTAAACTGGCAGTATACCACTATTAAGATCTAACAATATAATATACTTGTCAATTTTAGTTCATATTTTCTTCGTTATATGTCTAGTTATTAATCTATACTATTATATAAAATTATAAATTGACTGACTAATCCTAGAACCATGAAATTTCGACAATGCCTTTTGTTTATAATGTGGGCATCCACTAAGACTGGATTTTTCAAAAATTAACCCCTGAAAATCTCATGTTAGTTTTTTGTTAAACTTTCGAACAAAGTATTAGAACGGTTGGTTGGTTGGTTGGTTCAAGGCGGGGGTCGGGTTCGACGTATGGCCCAAGCTTCTTACACTGCAGCCTTCTGGCTTATTGTGCGCCCCAGTCGTGTTAGAAAAGATTTGTTCTTTCTACGAGGTCCAGTAGTTTTCTTCCAAGTTTGTCGTGCGGGAGGTTATCGCCACGTCGAATGTTTCCGAAGATTTAAATCTTTTACGGTTTAGCGCTTCGCAGCTGTATATGATATGGGAGGCGGTTTCATCCTCTTCGCCGCAAAGTCTACATTCAATGGGTCCATTATAGAATATCATTCGTTGAAGGTGTTTTCTTAAGTGACAATGGCCTGTTAGTAGGCCGGTCACTTGCTTTAGCTGGGTACGCGTCGAGAGCAGCATTCCAGCTGATAGCTTCTTCGAGGGCCTATCGATGACGGCCCGTGCGTGTGCCTGGCCAGGTGTACCATTCCATCGAGATAGATGTTGTTTTTGCGCCCATCTGTCTTATGTTGTTTTGGTTACCTTTTTTGATATTCCAAGGGCGGGTTCTGGGCCCCTGAAATTTTGAGCAGATCCGGTTCTTGCCAGTTCATCTGCTTTTTCGTTGCCTTCTATCCTTGAATGGCCAGGAACCCATAGGAGTTCAACCCTGTTGTTTCTGGCTGCCAGGTCTTTTAGGTCGTTAAGGCACTCCATTGTGATTTTTGACGTAAATCGGAAGGAGTTCAGAGCCTTCAGGGCAGCTTGGCTGTCCGACAGGATATGTATCTTTTGGTCGTGGTAGCCCTTTTTAAGATTCTTTTGTACGCATGCTTGTATCGCATGAACTTCTGCTTGGTATACTGTGGCATAGTTTCCCAGGGGGATGCTGATTTCCATTCTAGGCCAAATATACCTGCGCCTACTCCGTTGGCCGTTTTCGATCCATCAGTACATTAGAACACTTCAACGTCAAGATATTATCAATATATCTAAAAATGAACATGACGGTTTCAACACGAGACTCGGTTTCTACATGTCTGAATAAGAAATACTTTTTCCTAATTAGAAAACTTGACGACAGTTCAGGAAAAAGATCATGTAGCGGCTTAATTTGTCGGATTAACGCGGGACTGATTAATCAGGTAAGGCTGGGTAAATGCGTCCTCTGGGTTAGCCGTCTTCGAGCAAATAAAGTAAATAAGTTAGATCACAGACGCTGAAATTAAGCCAGCGATTAAGAAACGAGATAAATCTTATATTAAGACGTTTTCGATCTCTCTATTGTAGGATTGCCGTCTCCAAATTGTGTTTTTTTTTTTTATTTTTTGGCTTTGCACATAATGCATACAGCCACTACCGTAACTTAATTTATATTTTTTTATTTTTAAAACATTCATACTACCTCATTCTCACTAATAATTAAATCGACATTTCTAAGAGACAAGTATTAACCCTATGCGATACATAAATAAACAGGGACACACGCTTCACGCCACAGGGGTCCTTCTGGGCGACTTAAAAAACACACACATACACACAGTACTGGACCACGGATGGTAAAGAGTTAAACACATAGGATAATCAAGGCCCTACAACTTTATCTCACACATTCTAACAAATGATATAAAAACCTCAAAAACCTTATTGTCACTTCTAACTAGTGACATCAAGCCTTCAGCATTAATGGGTAAACTGTTATAGTTGGCCAATTATGCAGGTAATTAAATAACCAATGGTTTAGATCATCAATACTTGTACCATCGCACGAGCAGAATGGGCTATCCACAAGTTTAATCTTGTTTAGTAAATATCTTAAGTTTCCATGGCCAAATAATGCTCTCACAAAAGTTTTGTAGTCTCGTCTATTGAGTGATGTGACTTGTATACTAGGTTTCGAAACTAATAATTTGTTATTCCGGGTATAGTAGTTGGAGTTATTGGATGCATAGTGTGCATAAGATTCCTTCTACATATTTTTAATATTTCCTTTGACTACTGAAACTAAATCATTATGTTGTAACCCAGTTATAACTGTACCGTTTTGAATAGCCTGTTTAGCAAATAAGTCCACTTTGTCATTATGAACAATTCCCGCATGACCTTTAACCCAGATAAAGGAGACCTTAATATTTTTTGATTTCAGCTCTGATACTTTTTGACAAATTTCGAATATAATAGGGTTTATATAAACATTTTTAGAAGACAGGATTGGAAGGTGAAAAAATACTAGAACAATTTAGTTAAAAAACAGGACGCAGTATAAGAGCACTAGATAGTAATACGCAATGGTCAATGAATTTTATAAAAATGTCGGTTCCTTGCAACCGATTTCATTTTCTTGTAGGGGTGGGGGGAATAAAAATTACTCAGTTATCATTTTTCTAATACATAAGGTGGGATTAACGATGCCATTTTTTTATCGTCAATTCGATTTGCCTAACTATGGACCATTATTTTTATTCTTTTCGCATATGAAGAAGAAATACAGTCTTATTCTGGAGCTGGTAGAGGCAGATGTTAGTCAGCCGGTCATAGTTTTGTTTACTTTCGTGTTTTGTGCAATTGCGGAACCTTCCCTGTTAAAACAAACATATATTCTCTAGAATTCTTAGGATAGATGACATCTAGATAGACTAGAAAATATCGTGTTACCAGTAAAAATTGTTGTTTTTACTTCAGTTCTAAAAATCGACGTGTTTACTTTCAATGATTTTAAGGTAAATTGTGGCAATTTTAGTGATTTCAATAAACTGCTTTTTTTTTAAGTTTCTGTACATTTATTAAAAAAAAAAACACCGACATTCAAGTATTTTATATATGATTGATCTTGAGAACTGTGCCCTTGAAGTGATTTATTTTCCAACGGCATAAATTTCTGGTCGCAGTTACCCCGACTTACTTTATTTTCCGTCGCAATTTTTGCAGGTCCCATAAAAATGATGCTTTTTATTTTCAGTCTCTGCTGGGGACGCGGACGCGTTTTAATTTTTATACCGCCTTGTAATATAACCCGCTGCGTGATGGATCACTGTTTTCAGTACCGTATTTTATTTTTCTATACCTAGAGTTAATTAAAAAATGTAATGAAAGGTATGAACTATTGGTATTTAAAAAAAGGAATAGGTAGTTTTATAATAATTTTTACATTTTATATTAGAAACATCCAAAGCATGTTGTAGACGCTATTACTAGGAAATCAATTCCTTAGCCTTTTCTAAGAGACATTTGATTGTACCGTCTGTGGCCTTCTCAGCATTGCAGAGACATATTTCAGTTAATGGTCCAAAAATTTATAATGCTTTACCATACGAATTTAAACAAAAATCATATAGACGCCTAAAAAATAAAATCAATGACTGGATTATAGAAAGTAGGATTAACATTGAACAGTTGTATCACTGAAGTGTAACCTTAATACTTCTTCCTCTCTGTCCTTGCAGAATGTGTAAAACTTCTTTTTTAATTTCGTCTTCTCAGTCTGTAGATTGATGGCATATACCTGACTTTAGGTTTAGCTGAGTCCTTGGGAAGCACTCACAGATTCACTTGAATCCATTGTGCTGCCTAAATACCTTACTGTCATTCCGGTATGTACCTACATAATAGTTCTTACTTAGAAACTAATTGTTGAAACTCATAATTTACGGACTGATATAATATGTCATATTATTGTGTTATGTGATTCATACTCTTTAATAATGTTTTATGAAGCTTGTATTGTAATATTGTACCTAAAGTGCTTACTTTAATGTTATTATTATAAAATATTATAAAAATATTATTATTATTATTATTATTATTATTATATAAATCATATACTGTAAATTTTGAATATTTGACGAAGTGGTATAAATAGAAGCTTATTTTTTAGTTTTTGAAGCTTTTGAAAATTATCTGTATAAACTTAATTTTGTTTTTATTCTTTTGTATATTTAAATATTATTAAATATTTTTTAAGAAACCTAAATAAATATGTAATTTTCAATTATTAAAATATTATAAAAATTAAAATCTATTTTGCTTTCAACAAATTTTAAAAGTAGGTTACTTATACAAATTTACAATTAATTCTACAATAAATAAAATGTTATTAGAAACTATTGTGTACCATTGGATACGACAATTGAAAATACTTCCAAACAAGCTTAAATTTAGTAAAATCGGATAAGTCGTTTAGAAGTTACAGCGATTTTAATGTTTACACTTTCAATAGCTTCTCCCACTCTTATCAAGTGAAAGTGTAAACATTAAAATCGCTGTAACTTCTAAACAACTTATCCGATTTTACTAAATTTAAGCTTTTTTGGAAGGAAAAGGTAAGTACCTTTAATTGTTATATCCAATGGTACACAATAGTTTCTAATAAAATTGCTAGAGGGCGCAATTTGAATTAAAAGTTATTGTTTTGGCATTAATTCTGAAACGAACAACAATATCGAACTGCGGTCTTTACATTTTTTCTTGCAAATTTAATATACTTTCTGAATATGATGTCATAGTTATACCGTATGATTTGAATTTTCTGGATAAAATCAAAAATACTGTTATTATTACAAATTGCGCCCTCTAGCAATTTTATTAAACACTATCGTGTACTGCTGGATACGACGATTGAAGGTACGTACCTTTCCCTTCCAAACAAGCCTAAATTTAGTCAAATCGGATAAGTCGTTTAGAAGTTACAGCGATTTTAATGTTTACACATTCAATAGCTTCCCCCACTCTTATCAAGGTCGGTACGCCAACAAGCCTTAAACCAAAATGATGCCGAATTGTCTAAGCTTTTCAATGATATAATCAGAGTTATACCCTAATATGGGAATTTTCGGAGAAATTTAAAATTTAATAAACTAATTGTCAATTGTGCCCCCCTTGCGGTCAAATGAGGAACTTGAAAGTAATTTCCAGAATTTTTTTATGACCGCTTTACTCATACATTTTTTTTTCCGAAAGCTGTACGATTAATGGTTTCCGAGATAATGCCGGCCTCCCTTATTAATGGGCCACCCTGTACGTACTACGTAAATTGTTAGCAAAATATTAAAGTTCTTCTCTCGGTACCATTTAATGAAAAATTTTGATTTAAACTTTAACTGTGGCAATAAATTTTATTTATTTGCTTGCCAACTTTTGCGGACTCTTGGACAAGATAAAAGCTCCGGGGCCGACTTGTTAAAGTCGGATGGATTAGATAAAGTTGACATGCATCTTTAATCTCTTACTGTGTCTGGTAAAAGTATATTTTATGTTTACGTTCCCTTAATACACTGAATAGTTTAAAACTTTTTTTTCAAGGATTTCTTAGTGTTTAAATGCTGATAAAGTCTGGAATAATCGATTTTTCTTGAAAACGCAAAAGTTTTTCCCAATCTCTCAACAAATTCTAACTGTACATTATGTACAATTTCTGGGGTAATCTGTCTTATGGTTGTTGTTATACGCGTTTTGAGAACATCAATATCTTCTGGTTTATTTTTGTATACCCTTTCCTTAATATAGCCCCCCAGAAAGAAGTTCAATGGCGTTAAGTCGGGGGACCTCGCAGGCCACTCTATTTGACCCCGTCGACCTATCCAATGATGATGAAATAACTCATTCAGGTATCTACGGACTTCGGCCGAATAGTGGACTGGTGCACCATCCTGCTGAAACCAGATAGTTGTATCATGTGAATCAGGAATGTTCCGATCGGGAAATAGGGCAATCAACGCTGGAGCGAGGTCTTCTTCAAGAAACTGCAAATATCTTTGGCCAGTCAAATTTTCCTTAAAAAAATAGGGTCCTATAACAGTATCCCGAATTATTCCTGCCCATACATTAATTTTTCTCGTTCGCTGGGTATGAATTTCTCGGAACCAATGGGGATTTTCGCTGGACCAATATCGGCAATTTTGACGATTTACCATGCCATCCAAGAAAAAAGTCGCCTCATCGGAAAAAATTATGTTACTCGAAAATAATGCATCGTTAATCAAGTAATTATCCATGAGAATTTTACAGAACTCATTCCTTCTGTCAGGGTCGTCTTCAAAAGGTTCCTGTACTCCTTGACATTTATAGGCATGCCATTTTTCCTTTTTTAGGAACTTTGCCACCGTTGAATCGTGGATATTTTCAAAATTTTGAGAAATGCTTCTTATGCTCGAATGTGGTATATCTTCCAACGAAACTAGAATATCAAGTTTGACATCGTCGGAAATTTTAGGTCGTTCACTTCTAGGTTTATCCCTAACGTGACCAACTTCATTATACTTCTTAATAATTTTGGAAACAGTTGCCTGATTTATGTGTTCTCTATTTGGATATTTATCATTAAAATACTCACAAACTTCTATTTGTGTTCGCTTTCGATCTTCACATCCTACTATTATTAATATTTCGATTCTCTCATTTTTATGGGTAAAAGTGACAACTTTGGAGTAAATATTAAATGTTTTGACATATGCATCACTAAGTTATTATGTAGAAACCGGTAAAAAGGTAAATACCTAGACCTTAAAATTATACCTTGATTTTTATTGGGGGCCCTGTTTTTCAATTCCTGTTGACTTTAGCCATTTAGTCTAGAGTTTAGCGAGGAATCTGAATATTGGAGAAAAAAAGGGGTGTTCTATTTGAAAAAGTGAAGTTGACACTTGTCTAGCGTTTTTGGCGCATCCGGTATAATATTGAAGAACGTCAAAAAATTTTAAAGAATAAAATAAAATCCACGGGTCTGAGCGTTTTTCGAAAAACTTTTGCGTTTTCAAGAAAAATCGATTATTCCAGACTTTATCAGCACCCTGTATTTCGCTGTTATGTTATCAAAATACCATTATAACGTTATAGAAAAAAAGCAATATAATATGTTTTTTTATCGTGAACCAAAAATATTTTTTATATAAATGATTCTTCAATAAAATGCTAATAAGGACCAAACAATAGCTAACATCTGCGTAAAGTACGCATTTCTGGACTATTAATGATTAATACCGAAAAAATATAATTTTAACTCTCTTTTATTTGGTCGTTATTTTATCCCACACGGGGCTGACATTCTTTGTTTATTAAACTGACTGGCGTGATGATTACTTTTTTAGCTAACTGAAAGGGTTCATTAAAAGAAGAAACATTAAAATTTTTGAATAAAACTCAAAATATGTATTTAACACTGCGAAACCATAGTAATAATACTGATGCTTCACCAAAGTTAAACTTTGATTTGTTATTCAAAATTTACTTGCTCATAAGGTATCCAAATGACAGGCACTTGCTTTAAAGAAATTGCATGTTTTGAAGTTACACATAGGGTTGTGTAAGACGTCTTTAAATTCCATCTTTTAATGTGAAACTAATAAATTTGACCCTTCTTTATAAATCAGGAAAAATGCTGTTTGTTTAGGTTTGTTGTTAAAAGCTGTAAAATCGGATTTAATATTAAAAAAGAGTGAAACGTGTTATAAAGTTTATTTTAGGAAGTTTTATAATGGTTTTTTCCTTTTTTAAATTGAAATGCAACTAATCACAAAGTTGTTAAAATTATTTTAATGACTTTGACTTTTAAAATGACTAGATTTTGCTAAAGTTATATAAGAAATTTAATTTAACAGCCTTTCCTTTACATTTACAATCGCAACAATATTTTCAGACAGCTCATTATAGTATTGCATTCCTGACTAATAATTTACACTGTGAATTTTCTCCGTAAATATTGTAGCCCTGAAATTTCTGCAATATCTGCCAAAAACTAATTAATTCAAAATTAAGTTACACGTACTTTCTAATTATTATGGGTTCTCTTTACTGCTTATTTACTTTGTTAATATGCAGTATCTATTCTTATGTATGCTCCTTTTCTCCAGATTGTTGATCTTCAAAATGGAATTAAGATTATAACTTATCACCTTTGACTTGTTAACGATTAAGGGAAACTTGTGAAATCTATTATCAAAAGAGAATTCACAAGAATTTCAAGCTTGTGCGTATCTGGAACGATAGCTACCCTTTAGGAGAATGTTACAAATTGTTCACTAATGAAGGAACATCGAAATCGCATACTAGATAATTAGCCAATTAGGCTTGATTCTCTTGGGTTTACAGAATCGTATTCTATAAACGTTGCTAACCCAAAGGCCCATAAGGTAAAAAAAAACTTTTAACATTACGGAGACCTGCAAAACATCGGATCTCTAAAAAGTCTTTTCCAACATTATTTAATTGTAGAGCAAAGGTTTTCATTTTACACTTCAGTAAAGTTAAAATGAGGGGTAGATTAGATTATGTAGTTTTACATAGTAATTGTAGCCCTGAATCGAAATAACTCATAATTTCTTGTCAAAACGGGCAAGCTCCAACCACTCCAACGGATTTTGATGGCAGAAAATTGGGATTAAATTCAAAATGTACAAGCTCCATTGTCATTTAAGTTTCGAACCGTACAATCTCCTGTTCAATTTTAAAAATCAAAGTGTACAACCTCCAATGGGTTGTTTTGCTGTTAGTTTAGAATTATTTCAAAGCGTGCAAAATCCTGCACAGACTTGTTGATAATATTTCGCGCCAAAGCCATTCCGAGTTTACTTTTTTAAGTTAGTTGCATGTGATGCGTTGTTTGTTGTTTACTATTTTTTTTGTATTTTTCACGAGTTTCTTAAAATAATAATGGAAGGTAACCGGTAATACAGCAAGAAAAAGACAACGTATTACGGCGTCGTGGAAAAGAGCCCAGCAAAAAAAATTGAGGTATAGTCCACATTCGCTCCCAATTTATTCAAAATGTGGACACAAAAGTGGTGCCCTTCAATGTACCTTACTAACAATGGGCGAAATAAGACGGTTTCGTTCAAAATTTTATGAAAAATAATACTTAAATTATTTTCAAAATGGGCAAACTCCATATTTGCTATTTTCAAAATGGACAAACTCCAATTGTTATTTCCAAAACGTACAATCTCCATCTCCTTTTTCCAAATAACTTTGATATTTTTTAAAAATGTTAAGGAAAAAATAGTTTTTTTTAGTGATAAATTCTTTTCGTCTTCTGATAATTTAGGAAATATGGAGATTTTACACTTTGAATCCATGCCCTTTAAATAATAAAAATATTCTGGACTAAAGATCGACTTGCCGTCAATATACCCCATAAAGTAATATATAAACTCATAAAACTTAACCAACTATATTTACCTAATGCGTAACTAAATTGCTGTTCAACTGTCGAATACAATAGCTGTCCAACTTTTCTTCGTGATGTATCAGGCATTTTTTCCATACATGCGTGTATAAGGTTTAATATTTCCGTTGACGAAGCTTGCCATTCTTCAAAGTTGATATCTCTAAAAATAGACGTTAGTAAATAAGTACACAAACATGTCTGGGTGGTTTAATGACGTAGGGGTTATTGATTGCCATACAGTGCCTGTCTAAAGTCCCCACCCCTTGATAAGTTTTAAACTAATTGATGTGTGTAACATACCTTAGTAAATATAGCTGCTAAAGTAGATACGATTACAAAAAAAGGTAGCCTGACAACTTTAGAAAAATTGGTTATAAAATTCCTTGGATCATTTCGTTTTTGAGATATTGCTATACTCTTATGAAATATAGTAATAATATTATAATTTTTCACGTGTGTTCTAAACGGGAATGTGCTTGGCAGTCCTATTGGGTTTGTTACTTGGCCTTGTTGTGTCGTTAAATCGCAAATATAATATAAACTATTTATTTTAGTTTGATAACATAACTTCCCTTCTTCAAGCACTGTTTTGTTTATTTGATAAAGTGTAATAAATAACGTTTACAAATAAATTGAATGAATAATTAAAATCGACAGTGAATATATTAAGTGGTGTTATAAGCTGTTAAAACATTAATACTTCAAATTCAACGATAATTAATATTAGATAAAACAAAATATTTTTCGAAGAGAGCGAAGGTTTAATTTAAATAAATGACAGTCTATTGTTCTACAGCTGGCACAGCACCTACTAAAGTTCCTTATTGTTTGGGCAAAGAACGTTCCTTTGTTTTTGAAATTAAGGATGAATCTCAGTAAACCGAAAATATGGATATTCGGGGTCTTCCTTTGATAACTTAATGATTTTGATTAATAATGTAGAGAGTCTATCCAATATTTCACTCTCATAAATAAATTAAACGCCAGGCTTTTCCTAGAGACCTGACAGACTAAAGATGTGAGCACTTATAGATGTAAGTTGTAATGCAGTATCATTATGCAAAATTTTCTTGCCCTTTCTTTCACAACATAATATTTACGTACGTTTGTAGGTCAGTTTTCCCATTTTCTCTATTTATATCACTGTATAACCTTATCTATACTGAGTAAAACGACACATTCCACTAAATTATATGCACTTACATAAATTATATTTATTTTGTATTAACAAGGAATGGTATATCGTAATTATTGTGATTTAACAAAAGAACTGTTTATCGTAACTCAACATATTGTGTACCAACAAATAAATGTCTATCGTAATTCTAAATATTGTGTAAACGGTATATCATAATTCTACGTATAATTGTACTTATTATAGAGTAATAAACACAACGTGCATCGTAAATCTAGTTATTTAACGGTAAGTAGGCTCTAATTTTATTTGCTATATAGTTACGGGACCTGCCGTCTTATTTCTTTTGCGGTAAAAAAATATATAACCATTATAAATTTAAAAAGATATCTTTCTATTTATGTTGTAAATACTGAAAATAATGTAATGTACCTGATGTCATTTAAAACATAGTCTTCGTTTTCTTTGGTGTAAAGTCTTTCTAGTATTTCACAACTCTCTCCTAAATCTTTTGCTACATTTATTAAAGACAAATATATGTCTTTGTCAAACTTGTCAGGAGCTATTAAAGGATCGTATTTATCTCCAACCAAACTCTAAAATTATCAAGTTTTACAATTAGAGCTATGTGATATAAAATTACCAATATAGTGCGAAATAATGTAATTCCATAAATATTGAATATGCCTTTTTCGAAGCTGATGGAGAATTGTGTGGATTAAATGCAGTTTAACAGAAAGTTGCTAGCGAAACGTGTTTTCCGGTTAAATATTTAAACAATTTATTGATTCAGGTTTATAAAAAGGAAAAATAAAATACATTATTCACGTTATAAATACCTTATTTATATTATTTTACTGGATTTTTATGAAAAAAAAACTAACCACAAAAAAGCACCCTTTTGATATTTTATGACAGTTTCTTATTTCGTGTAGATGGTCTTTAAATATCCATGGATCGTACTGTTCACTTTCAGGTGACCCAAAATGCATATCAACTAGTTCTATCTAAAAAATAAAAATAAAACTTAAGATAATATAAAAGTTTTAAATTAAATTTGTCTGTCGGTTTTCCATTATCTTCATACTTGAGATTTATGAAGTTTCAACGAGCGTATCCTGGCTTAGTTCATTCATTACCACAAAGTTAAACTAAGATTAAAAAAGTTCTTGGAGAAGTCTTAATCTATGACAATTAAGTTTAAAATTTTATGAAACTGCGTTTAAATACGATATTTTCTTGCATAGGCAATGGCGACTCCGTGTTCTTAACGTTTTTTGGGTAAAACATATTTTTAAGGATACATTGCGTCCAACATTTGAATAGAAATATTTATTACCTCAATTTTATGGTCCTCAAATACCGAGTGTAGTTCGGGTCCAACATTTTCTAACAATATTCGTCTTTCATTGGTAAAATCTAAAACGTGAAATACCAGACAAATGAGAAAAATAACTGCTATTTTTTGTAATAGGACATGTGACAACAAAAAATACACGGTTTTCTACGGAATAAAGGATTGCCACTTTACGGCCTTTTTGCCAAAAGTTTGCCACTAAATCTTTTTCTTTTGGTTGGCCGCAATCAAAGTTTTCTAACAATAAAAATCCAAAGTGATGGAGTGGAAAAGCAACGTCCAAAAATAACTGACAAAACAAGAAATAATGGTAAAAATCAGAAAGTTACTCTGAAAGGATGTGGCTATCATCCAGTTTAAATATGTACGTACCCAGCTGCGTTTTATGTTTCTGTTAGAACTATATGAGAAGTATTTTTCATTCCATGCATGTTTAACAATAATTTTAAATAACTGACTCAGAAAAAAATGTGGATATTGTTATAATTTTGCATATTCTGCACCAACAAAGAAATGAATACTTCGAGTTTTTGTATAAAATTCACTAATAATGTTATAAATATTGTTGGTTTATACAGGGTGTTAGTGAATAAGTGCGACAAACTTCAGGGGGTGATTCTACATGAAAAAATAATGATAGTTTGCTATATAACTTTTGTCCGCAAATGCTTTGATTTCCGAGATACAGGGTGTTAAACTTTTTATTAAAAAGTGACGATTTATTTATTGCTCTGAAACCCATAGAGATATGCAAATGAAATTTGGTAGGTTTTAAGAGGTAGTTATTGCGCATTTGCTGACATGCAATTAAGAATTTTATGTTTATCATTGGCGCGCATTAGGGTAATAATCTCTATTTTTTAAAGAAAAAAATGATACGCCACTGAGATATATGAAACTAAAAACAATTTTTGAATTTCTCATTCAATTTGTGACAAAAAATCTCTCTTGCCTTTTTTCGTATTGGGCGCCGTTTTTATGCAAAAAAATAAAACATCTTAACGCGTATTTTTCATTTCTTTAATACATTATTAAAAACTATCCAATACAATAACATTAAACCAGAACAATTACAGAAAATAACACTAATAAATAAATAGGCGCAAAGCTACAACAAATGTTCAAAATGACCTCCCTTATACGTGATACAAGATTCAACTCTTCGCCTCATTGATTGTCGTATTCGCGCAAATATTATTCCTGGTGTATTTCTTATTGTCTCACAGCCGGCTATAATTCGATTCCTCAGGTCTTCAACATTTTCGGCAGGAGTGGAATAAACTAACGACTTAAGAAAACCCCAAATGCAAAAATCTAGAGCATTTAAATCCGGCGATCGAGCAGGCCAATTTTTCATACCTCCCCTACCTATCCAACGATTTGGATATAGCTGTATCTAAGTGATTACGTACATTAATGCTAAAATGGGCTGGTGCGCCATCATGCATGAACCAGAAGTGTTGTCTCAGCTGTAGAGGGATTTCTTCTAAAAGAGCAGGTAGCTTGCCGACCATTTCCATTACTTCGACCATAGTCAAAATGCATGTCACATTTCCGCATTTGTATAATTTTCCATTCTTTTCGATAAAAGAAAAATTAATTACTTATTAACATTAATGCTATACCAAACTAAAAGCTTAAAAATGAAGAAACTCTAATAATTTGACATTTCGTCGAAATATTCGTATTTAACAGAATGTTGACTAGATGATGTATTAAAGAAATGAAAAATACGCGTTAAGATGTTTTATTTTTTTGCATAAAAACGGCGCCCAATACGAAAAAAGGCAAGAGAGATTTTTTGTCACAAATTGAATGAGAAATTCAAAAATTATTTTTAGTTTGAAATATCTCAGTGGCTTTTCTTAAAAAAAATTGAGATTATTACCCTTATGCGCGCCAATGATAAACATAAAATTCTTAATTGCATGTCAGAAAATGCGCAATAACTACCTCTTAAAACCTACCAAATTTCATTTGCATATCTCGATGGGTTTCAGAGCAATAAATAAATCGTCACTTTTTAATAAAAACTTTAACACCCTGTATCTCGGAAATCAAAGCATTTGCGGACAAAAGTTATATAGCAAACTATCATTATTTTTTCATGTAGAATCACCCCCTGAAGTTTGTCGCACTTATTCACTAACACCCTGTATATTGTGCACAAACGAAGAAATGCATATCGTACTTCTACATATTGTGCACGAACAAACAAATGTATGTCGTTATTCTATATATTTTATGTGCTGTAGCAAGAACTATATTATAGTGAAGTAACGTGCTTGTAGCTGGAATTGTTTTACATCGACAGTACTAGTTGTCGCCGTTTGTTGCAACTAACTAGCTACTTACGTTATGGTATAATTATTGGTTGTGTCAAGAAACTGAATATGGTAACCTGTTTTGTACACAGTAACCACAAGATTTTATTTTTACTTTTAGTTTTCGCGATTTTCCATTGGCGCCAAGGTAATTACTAACTACCTCTTTAATTTTTTTTATTTGGTTGTGAAGGTAATCAGTACTTGGCATTTTTTTAAATATTCGAAGCAGACAAAGAAAAATGAGTTTAAAAAGATAAAAGTATAGCATGTAGAGAACCTTTAACCGCGTCTATTACACTTTCGCGTGTTGTCAGGTTCATTAAAAAACCTTTCGCAGTCCATTAACAATACCTTGCTCTCGTGCGATTTTACACAAAAGAACTCTTAGATTGAAGCAATTAAATTTAAAAAATGATGGCTTTGTGTTTCTTTTGGTTTGTTTAATAATAAAATTGTGTTATGTAATAAACAATTTTGTCGATTATATTCCGATATTATAGGTTTATTTTAAATTTATTTCGTATTGGGACTTGTCAAGTGCAAATTGCAGTTTTCCATGTAAAGGTTATATTTATTTAAATGCCTAACTGTCTTTAATTAATAACGGTATTGAAATTTTAATCTTTTTTGAAAACGTGCTGCGAAACTACAAATATAACTCCCGAATTCTGAATTCCCTTTGACATGTTTTAAACCCCCAGCCAAAACGATCAACATGACAAAAATAATGTATCTTTTAAATTCGTAACAGAAAAAGCATTTTTGTGGATCGTCCCACACTTGAATCTGACAGTTTGTTGCCGCACACAAAACATCTGTGCGTTCGTATATGTTTACGATGTATGTAAATAGAATTTTCCGATACCAAGACAGCATTTGATTGTATGGTTAAATATTACGAATTTGAAAAATATTTATAGGTATACTAACCGATATTTTTATAAATTAATGACTACTTCTTTACTTGCTCAGTGGATATTGTTAAGTAAATAAAACTGTTCTAACAGAGAAGTTAACTCTAAATAAAAATTCGCTGCTCCATAAGCAACGAAAACTAACTAAAGTCTTGAAAGCCAAAAGCCAATTCCGTTCAAGTGTATAAATTAAGCTTAGTTTAAAAACATCTATGGCAACCCTTTACTTAGGAAGTCTTGATGAATTTTTTAACTAAAACAAAGAGATAAATAACAATTCTATTTTATCAAAAAAAAACCGCACTTTTGTTGCAAAGAATTTAAAGATATTATAGTGCACATATCTTATTTTGTTAGGTTAGTCTTAAAATAAATACGTTAATGAATTGTCTCTTTAATTTATCATGGATGGCTATGGCAGTTACGGTGTATACTTTATGTATGTGTACAATGTAAACAAAGTCTTACCTCCTTTAGTGCTGGCTATGAAAATTTTAACCATTTTGGCACTGGGCCATTTCGTAGTTTTGTGTCCTTGCAAAATTTCCAAAATAGTTTCATCGTTATTCTTCATTGTGTCTTTTATCTTTTTGTCTTTAAAATCTATTTATTTTACAGTATTTTTAGTCTACAACGATTGTCTCTTCAAGGTATCTTTTTCAGTTAGGTTAAAATACTTAAATATGATCAGTAGATTTTAGTTTCTTCTTATAATTTTAGACATATTTATTCCCATTAAATTCCATTTTTGACCTAAAAATGCAGGTTACTTTTTGCTTAAAGAGACGAGTACTTACCTTTATATTTACTTTAATTAAGCAGTAACGTTGCTGCCTCGTTATTTTTTAAAAACGATGCCGTAGGAAAATCTCGTCTTAAAACTGACAAGCCGGCAGAAATTTTAGTTATCTTGAAGTGCTTTTTTTAATCCTTAGGGATTATCCGTTTTCATAGAGCGTCTTATCGCTCTGGTAATGTCTTTATCGGCTTGTGTCTAGTATAATGGACAATCTATGTCATTAGGTTCAAGCTTTCCCTGTCTTTAATTACAAAATTTCACAAAATTGCTTTTAAGGTAAATTAGACATGTATTGTATTTACGCTTTAAAGCATCATGACTAACACAGTAAATTTTTGGGTTTGTGTTTATCAAGTTTAAAGAAAAATGAGATAATTTGGTCTATACTATATTCAAAACGAAGAATCGGTACCTAAATAAAAATAACATGTCGGATTTCCGTTCGCTGACTCTTGGTTTTAAATAGAGCATAGGCCGATTTGTTAATCGGCAGACCGTAAATTACAAGGCCCACCTCTTATTCTAAGAGCGCAATCTCATTTCTATAGGACCTTTAAACATATATTTTACTTGACGTGGAAGAAATTTTTTTAACTGGAACTAATTGGGTAGCCCTTAAATAGCTTTGTGTATTTGAGATCCAAAAGTGTGCGATTTAAAATCCTGTCAATCAATAACGAAAAACCCCTATTGTATACAGGGTGTCCGGAAAATACGTGTACAACGTTTGACGACAGACTCCTGACGTCAAAATAGGTCGATCTAAGCCGACTTAGTTATATCCAAAATTGTCTCGTTTAGCCGGTAGAGGGCGTCAAAAATTTGTAAAAATATTGGTTTTTCCTAAATTACCTGAAAACCTGCTAATCGATTTTAATGATTTTTAGTATGTAGACTAATAAATAAGTGGAAGTGTTATAAAAGTGATATAATACGTCAACATTTCTCCTCATTTTTTATATGAACGGCGTTATGACAACCCAGATATTTTTGTAGAGTGACTGGATGTATTTGGAAGCTAGTTTACCTCTTTAATATTTTTCGTTGAATGAGCTGTTTTGCCAGAAGAAAATATTTACAATATTTAGTATTATTAGTAATAATATTAAAATCAAATTACCTGTAACAATAATTTTTTAAGTGAGCTTGTTCCTATGGCTTTTAAAAATTTGACAATTATTGACAAATTGTCACCAGTTTATAAAATTTACTCAAGTATACGATCAACATTCTTGAATTACAAGTTCATTTTACCATTAAAAATGGAAAATTATACGAACTCTGAGAAGGTTGACATGCTCCTGGTATACGGGTTTTGTCAAGGAAATGGGCGTCAGAATGTTAGGGTTTACATGGAGAGGTTTCCTAACCGTCGAATACCAAACAACCAAACATTTGCCAATATCGAGCGTCATCTTCGGGAAACGGGCAGCTTTGAGAAAAACTTTGAAGGCGTACGTATGCGAGCAACTCGAACTGTGGAAACAGAAGAGATGATTCTGGAAAGAGTTGAAGAAGAACCAAGTACCACTACCCGTCGCTTAGAACGCGAGTTACATGTTCCTAAAACGATTGTCAATGAGGTTTTAAAAGAACAGTTGTTAAATCCTTATCACGTGCAAAAAGTCCAGGAACTTTTACCGACTGCTCCCCCCATGCGGCTTACATTTTGTCAAATTATTAGAAACAAAAAAATCTGTGATCCAAATTTTTGTAGAACAATTATGTTTACTGACGAACTGACAACGAACATATTTATTCCGATGAAAATCCACATGCCATTAAAGTTGCACATCATCAGCATCAGTTTAAATTAAATATTTGGGCAGGTATTATTGATCGCTACCTTATTGGTCCCATTGTTATTCCAGACAGGTTAGATGGAAATATTTATTTAAATTTTTTGCAAGACACATTACCAATTTTTCTGGATAATTTGCCCCTTTAACTTCGGAGGGAAATGTGGTATATGCATGATGGTGCCCCGCCCCATTTTTTCGTTGCCGTTCGGCAATACTTACATCATCAATATCCCAACCGATGGATTGGAAGGGGCAATGATGCACCAGTAAAATGGCCACCACGTTCTCCTGAGTTAAATATGTGTGACTTCTTTTTGTGGGGCGCTATTAAAACAGAAGTTTACAAGACTCCGGTAAACACACGCGATGATTTATTGCAGCGGATTTTAAATGCAGGCAACCATTTTAATAACCCCGAGACATTAGATAGGGTCCAATATCATTTTTTACGGAGTGTTATTAAGTGTATTCAGCAATATGGCGGTCATTTTACACATTAGCTTAAGTAATGTTTTTGTTTTAGTTAGTTTCTTACAATACATACTTTCAACTTTGTTGTATTTTGTTTTATTTTTATTGTTAATAATTGATGTATGCAGGTAATTGCAAATATTTTCTTCTGGCAAAACAGCTCATTCAACGAAAAATATTAAAGAGGTAAAATAGCTTCCAAATACATCCAGTCACTCTACAAAAATATCTGGGTTGTCATAACGCCGTTCATATAAAAAATGAGGAGAAATGTTGACGTATTATATCACTTTTATAACATTTCCACTTATTTACAGCCGGTGACTATACTACTAGAAAACGTCATTTTAGAGTATTAGTCTACATACTAAAAATCGTCAGGAGTCTGTCGTCAAACGTTGTACACGTATTTTCCGGACACCCTGCATATTATATACAGGGCCTAGAAGTCCGGAATAAAATTAATATAGCCTTTACCTGTAACTTTTGGGAAAAACGCTCGGACACGTCAATTTAGTTTTATACATGCTCACATTTAGACGTTATTCGTTTTTTTATAGACATTTGTCAAAGATATGACGACATTTTTTTTTAATGGAAACATACAGCTTGTGATACATCATTTGTAAGCTAATATCTCGCACAGTATGCTCATAAATTTTTCCGCGATTCTGTCAAGCTATTTCAAAATAGCGACTGTTAAAAGTTTTTAAAAAATCTCTATTTAAATAAGCGGAAATGATAAATTATTGATGTTTTTTTTTACCTTTCAAAGTAAGAAATCGTCATTGTTCCACGAGTTGATGCCTGCTCTAGCTGTCATTTTTCCCAACGAAGTAGATCCATATATACCTAATGAAACAATTTGGTTGCAGCAAGATGGTGCTCCCCGCATTTTGGTGTCAATGTAAGAAGATATTTAGATGAGATATTTCCAGGTCGCTGGATTGGACGACGTGGTACAATTGAATGGCCACCGAGGTCCCCAGACCTAACGCCTCTAGACAATTTTCTTTGGGGATATTTAAAAAAAAAAGTTTAACAAAATAGGCCAAAGAATATTGAAGATTTAAAATACAAAATTAGATTGGTGGCACATAGCATACCGCAGTGGCGTATTTAGGGGGGGGTCCGAGGGGTCTGGACCCCCCCCCCCCCCCCCCGTGGGCTCAACATTAAAAAAACTCAGAACAGATCAGATGCCTTGTTGCATTTAATGTAGACAGGGCGAACTGAACCTCGCCCGATAACAAAATGTAATAATTTTTTATTTTACAATTTTTGAATAAAGCCTTTTATTATTATTATTATTATTATTATTATTATTATTATTAAATAAAATTATTAAAAAATTGAAACGATGTTCACTTAGTTTTGTAATTTTTTTGCAAACTAGAACTATTAGCAATACTTTGTTTTTACAAATAATGAAGTAACTGTGTCACAGATAACAAAACAACATGGCCAAACTTGGCAAAAAAAAAATGGCAAAAATAACTTGAAAACCAATAATTTTCGGAATCGGTCATATTATGTAGAAATATATATTTTTAAACATAAATATTTAAAAAAATATACAGGGTGATTCAAAAGTACTTTGACAAACTTCAGGAGGTAATTGCCGGCAATATTTTAAGATGAAAAGTTCTTATAAACAGTGGTCCTTGGCGACTTCGTTACGGAGATACAGGGTGTTGAAATGTTAAAAGGAATAGTAATAATTTTTAAATAACTCCTTAACGACTTATTTTTTTTTAATGAAATTTAGTGAGTTAAATAAGCTTCTAAGGACACTTATTTTCGAAGTACAACACGTTCGTAAATTTAACCAGTGGTGTCGGTACAAAATGTTACTCTCATATTTTTTGTGAAAACCATGCTACACCACTGACTTATTTTATTTTAACTTTTTTTTTATAAATCAGCCCTTCATTTACAACAAAAAAGATCACGTGTGTTTTTTTGATACGAGGGACGGTTTAAGGGTAAATGATTATTTTATTTGACTATACACAATTATTAAAAAATGTGTTTTAAACTAATCAACCACTCAAATATTTATTAAAGTATTTTAACGAATACCTACATACATACTTACTAATAAACAAATATGTATATGCCTAAGGAAGGTATCTGAGGATGACTATTTTCTAAGTATAACACGTTTTCAGTGGCATACATATTTATTTATTAGTATGTTATTTTTTAATATTTTGTATTTTGAGAAGGCGGCTTTGGAAATGCATTTGTCGATAAATTAAAACATATTTGACAGTTAGTTACCATTGAGTTTTATTTCTTCAGTTTTGTTATTTTCAATGGTAACTAACTGTCAAATATGTTTTAATTTATCGACAAAAAATGCATTTCCAAAGCCGCCTTGTCAAAACACAAAATATTAAAAAAAACCATACTAATAAATAAATATGTATGCCACTGAAAACGTGTTATACTTAGAAAATAGGCATCCTCAGATACCTTCCTTAGGCATATACATATTTGTTTATTAGTAGGTATGTATGTAGGTATTCGTTAAAATACTTTAATAAATATTTGAGTGGTTGATTAGTTTAAAACACATTTTTTAATATTTGTGTATATTCAAATAAAATAATCATTTACGCTTAAACCGTGCCTCGTATCAAAAAAACACACGTAATCTATTTTGTTGTAAATAAAGGTGGGATTTATATGAAAAAAGTTAAAATAAAATAAGTCAGTGGTGTAGCATAGTTTTCACAAAAAATATGAGAGTGACATTTTGTACCGACGCCACTGGTTAAATTTACGAACGTGTTCTACTTTGAAAATTAGTGTCCTTAGATGCTTATTTAATTCACAAACTTTCATAAAAAAAAAATAACTCGTTAAGGAGTTATTTAAAAATTATTACTATTTCTTTTAACATTTCAACACCCTGTATCTCCGTAACGAAGTCGCCAAGGACCACTGTTTATAGGAACTTTTCATGTTAAAAAATTGCCAGCAATTACCTCCCGAAGTTTGTCAAAGTACTTTTGAATAACCCTGTATATTCCCATTATTGCGTTTATATTTAAAAATTTCTTAATTTCTTCCTTTTTTGGGTTCAGCTATCAAAACATAGAAATTATAAATTTTGATAGTTCAAAATAGGGCGTGGCACCGAAAAATTTTTCGCCTGCGGCGCTTTTTTAAAAACAGAAAGAAAGAAAGACAGAAAGATACAACGAAAGGTATAGACCCCCCCCCCCCCCGTGGCAATATTCTAAATACGCCACTGGCATACCGGCTGAAGCCATTCGGAATTCCGTCGACGGGTTTTACCATCATCTGGGAGCATGCCAAGTAGAGGGTTGAGGACATTTCCAGCATTTGCCACGTTGAACCACCTTTTTGTTGTGTTTTGTCGTGCTTCGTTAAATTTTTTTTGACAAAATAAATAACAAATAAACCATAACTATAGTTAAGTCACAAAATGTCAGAACGTAAAACAATGAAGATTTCTTACCTTGAAACGTAAAAAAAAACATTAATATATCTTTTCCGCTTATTTAAATAGAGATTTTTTTAAAACTTTTAACAGGCGCCATTTTGAAATAGCTTGACAGAATCGCGCCAAAAATTACAAGCATACGGTACGAGATATTAGCTTTCAAATGATATATCACAAGCTGTATGTTTATCGTCATATCTTTGACAAATGTCTATAAAAAAACAAACGAATAACGTCAAAATGTGAGCATATACAGTGTCACCATTAAAGTCCGCACCATATGGAACTTTTTTTTATTAATGAGGTTTGTTAAAATTACATATCAGCAATCGTTTCTGCTTCAAATTAAACTAAAAATTATATATTCAATGTCACCATCTGCCATTCGGTATCTGTCAAAAATGACATTTTTGTCAAAAAATGCTGAAAAATGGCATTGTTTTACCGAATTTTAAAAAATGTTATTAGAAAAAGTTGTTTCTAGTACAATTTTAGGCCTAAGTACAAAGTTTCAGATGTCTAGCGCAAAGTTGAATTTTTTGCCATTTTTTCAAAGTAACTTTTTTTTATATAATGTAAGTTGGCTTAATGGATTTTAAGCTTTTTGTTTATACCATACTTAATATTTTATTTAGTTTGTATGCTTATTTTTTCACTAGAATACCATTTTTTTTCAAAATATAAAATTAGAGACAAAAAAAATTTACACGGGTGGTGCAAAGTTATCATAATTTAAAAATTTTAACAGATAGACGTCATATGTTCTATTTTTTTTATAGTACATACACGTAAAAAGTTTAGAAAACTTATAATTAAATTTTCAGATATCAGATTAGTTCACAAATTTCAAATGACAAATTATATTATTTAATATTTCATAAAAATGTAATTTTATACTAAATATAATTTGTCATTTGAAATTTGGGAACTAATCTGATATCTGGAAATTTAATTATAAGTTTTTTAAACTTTTTACGTGTATGTACTATAAAAAAAATAGAACATATGACGTCTATCTGTTAAAATTTTTAAACTATGATAACGTTGCACCACCCGTGTAACTTTTTTTTGTCTCTAATTTTATATTTTGAAAAAAAATGGTATTCTAGTGAAAAAATAAGCATACAAACTAAATAAAATATTAGGTATGGTATAAACAAAAAGTTTAAAATCCATTAAGCCAACTTACATTATATAAAAAAAGTTACTTTGAAAAAATGGCAAAAAATTCAACTTTGCGCTAGACATCTGAAACTTTGTATTTAGACCTAAAATTGTACTAGAAACAACTTTTTCTTATACCATTTTTTGAAATTCGGTAAAACAATGCCATTTGTTAGCATTTTTGAACAAAAATGTCATTTTTGACAGATACCGAATGACAGATGGTGACAATTGAATATATAATTTTTAGTCTAATTTGAAGCAAAAACGATTGCTGATATGTAATTTTAACTAACCTCATTAATAAAAAAAAGTTCCATATGGTGCGGACTTTAATGGTGACACTGTATAAGACTAAATTGACGTGTCCGAGTGTTTTCTACAAAAAATACAGGTTAAGGCTATATTAATTTTATTCCGTACTTCTGGGCAACCCTGTATATTATAATATTGAAAAATACTTTTTAAAGTTTTGTTAATACAGGAAATATATATCTGGGTTATTTTAAAAGACTTATTGTGCTGAAAATTCTAAAATATTTGTACAATAAGTCGTTCTTATAAAATTTACTTTTTTAATTTGAAAACAATAATTTTAAAAGGCAATACTGACTTTGTATACCGAAAACTAAAGTTTGGTTAAAATAGTTTGCTTTATATCCTTTTAACTTTCCAAAATTTGGCGACATTGTTGTCGTCTTATCGAAAAATGCTTTACATACCCTGAAGACTTTGTTTTTATTTCATACATTCTGCTGTTGTTTTAAATTCGTCTTTAACTTTACTAATATAGAGGCACTTTTTGTATTCTAGCTAAAGTGCTGTTTTTTATTTACAATATTTTTCTTCTGCTTTGAAAAATGTATTCGGAAAACGTATTTTATAAAAGATAAAAAATTGCTGCAAATTTTATACTTCACCTTTCTGACTAAGTTCTGTTGATAGCAAAACACACAAATTTAAACTTAAAATTCGCTTTGAACTTGTAGTAAAGCTCGGGGATTTAGAAATAGCTATGCTTTATGTTTTTGTAGTAATAGCTAATTAAAAATAACGTCATCTGCAAAAATAAATTGCAAAAATCTTGATGAAGACTTTTTTTTACTTTTTAATTAATTATCATAGACAAAGGACCAAAAAAAGTGTACCCTGATTATATCAATTGTATGCCCGGTGATAATGTCAAACGTTACTTGACGTTTTATTTTTTATTTGTCTCAACAAGTTTTACAGTATTTAGAGAAAATAAGAGTGGAACATGGACAATAGTTCTCGAACAGTATCCTGTACTCTGCGATGTTTCCTGACATCTGTCAGGATTGGAATGAGTCCTCATTCCAAGCAAAACAACAGTCCTGAATATTGTTCCTAATTTTGATAGTAAAACGTCTAATAACTTTTGACATTATCATAATTATTATTGGTGGAATACATTGGGGTATGTATTATAGCCGTATACAGTGTGTCCCGCTTTTCATGAATACACCCTGATATCTCAGTTATTAATAATGCGATTTTCTTCAAATTTTGGTGGTGATTGTATGTTAAAAAAATAAAGTATTTGGCATAGTGAACACTTTTATGCATCATAGGCGTGCGGTCTTGGGGGTAAAAAAGGGTTGATTTTTTGAGAAAAGTATATTAGGGCTTATTTTAAATAATTTTTTCTATCAGATTTAGAATCAGCATCCCAAAAAAACCCTTAATTAATATTTACAAAATCTCAAGAGCTGATTTTAGCAGTAAATATTTTTTTTTAATTTGGCACTGTTTTAATAACTCCTTTATTTAAAACTATGATATCAAAATTACAAATTATATTATTTTAGATTTCTGTATTTTCAACATAACTACCTTCTAAAACAATACACTTTTCAACAATTCTTCTTAAACGTAAATTCACTTTTCTTAAAGTTTGGGGAGTAATTTCCTGACACGCTTGCCTAATTCTAATGCAAAGTTTCTGTCTATTACGCGGCCTAGTATCATACACTTTGGGTTTCAAGTACCCCCACAGATAAAAGTCAGAAGGGGTAATATCCGGCGATCTGGGGGGCCATGGTTCTAAAGGAGAATTTCTACCTATCCACTTCATAGGAACGTTTACATTTAGAAAGTTCCTAACTATCAGAGGATTATGTGCGGGGGCACCATCTAATTGAAAGAAAAAGTTTTCTCTCTGTGCTAAAGGCAATTCCATGAGAAAATCATAAAAATCACTTTGTAAAAAATGCAGAAAATTTTCTCCATTCAGGTTATCCAGGAAAAAAGGGCCAACAATTCGTTCGTTAAGTGTACCACACCACACGTTAACTTTTTTACTGTATTGGTTTTTAGAGTTAATTACCCAATTCGGATTTTCGGCTGCCCAAAACCTACAATTTTGACTAGATACCACACCGTTTCTAGTAAACGTTGCCTCGTCAGTAAACATTATGTTCTTTAGAAAATGTCTATTGTTAAGATAGTTACCTTGCAACCATAAGCAAAATTCAAACCGCCGATCAAAATCACCATTTAACAGAGTATGTAGAAATTTTAGTTTAAATGCCCTAACCCTATTGCGTTTCAAACACCTCCATACTTTGTTTTTCGTTAAATTCAGGATTCTCGTCACTGATCTTATACTACCATTTAGGTTGTTTCTAAATTCTGCTAAGATACGTTCGTCATCTGGATAGCGTCTTTGATTTTAATTGTACCTCCTTAGTATTTTCTTGAAAACCGCTCCTGCACTTGCGAACAATCTGTTGATTTTGGCAGCAGTATTGTGAGAAATTGGTGCTCGATCATGATGCCTTTCATTAAATATTTCACTAACCTGACGCGAGGATCTTTCATTATTACCAAATAAGTGGATAATTTCTACTTTTTCTACAATTGTAAGAACTACTCTTTGGTTTTGTGCCATCTTCTTAACAGTTAAGTAAGACTGCTTGACTTATTGCAGTTCATACGAATTACTAAATGCCAAACAAAAACTTTTGTTTCAAAGCACTCTGCGATTAATTTGCTCAAAAACAACACAGGCCAGCAACAGTAACACAGCGCGCGTATCTTAGCAAAATTTCGAAAAAAACTTAATCATAGTAGTTGCGAGGAAACTGAATTCAACGAAATGATTATGGAGGCGTTTGAAACGTAATAGGATCAAGACATTAAAACCAAAAAGTTAGAAATAAACAACCTATTAAAAAAAAAGTGCCAAATTAAAAAAATATTTTTTTACTGCTAAAATCAGCTGTTGAGATTTTGAAAATATTAATTAAGGGGTTTTTTGGGATGCCGATTCTAAATCTGATAGAAAAAATTATTTAAAATAAGCCCTAATATACTTTTCTCAAAAAATCAACCCTTTTTTACCCCCCAAGACCGCACGCCTATGATGCATAAAAGTGTTCACTATGCCAAATACTTCATTTTTCTAACATACAATCACCACCAAATTTTGAAGAAAATCGCATTATTAATAACTGAGATATCAGGGTGTATTCATGAAAAGCGGGACACACTGTATATTTCGAAATATAAAAGATGTGCTGTGACATAAAGCCCTTGGTAGAAAAAATAATTTAACGGTGTGCGTTGGTATATAGTAAAGAGAAAGTAATAAAAGTTGCACTCTATAGCTTCTCTCCTTTTGGGGGGAAATTAAATCACATCCCCATTTAACTAATTACAAACTTAAAAGGTTTTGACCTGATTTTTTTATCATTTATTTAAATTGCACGGGAGGTAATTGGACTGTCGAAATAAGCCAATGACAAGCCATCAAATTTTAACTCAAGATCTACATTTAAATTAAACTTGAGTCGTTAAATAACCTTAATGGCCCTGATATCTCCTTTTTTAATCTCGTGCTGGACAGGACATATCGATTTTTAAAGCTCCTTTAGTTTTAACCGAAAATATAGGGTGTTTGAAATAAACCCATATGTTTTAGTACGATTCTCAACCATTTCTGAATTTTTTTTATATTGAAATAATGAAGAAGGCTTTAGTTTTAAACGTCCGATACATTTTGATTGATAGTTTTGACATGCATAGTAGTTGTCAGTTAGCTTCATATTGAGCGTATCGACTTGAACCAAGATTTTCATACTTACAATGCCCCACACATTCAGTCACAGGGAGTATGCCGACATGATATTCGTGTATGGTTACTGTCACGGTAGTGCGATGCGTGCAATTAATGAATATCGACGTCGTTTTCCAAATCAAAGAGTTCCTAATAGAATAGTTTTTCAAAAAGCATTTGCAGTGCTGAGGAAACTAGAAGTTTTCCAAGCGTGAGAATTGTTTCTGAAAGAGTGCAGGGTCTAGATGTGGAAAATGAAGAAAATATTCTGGATATTGTCGCACAGAACTCAGGTATAAGTACGAGACGGGTTGCAAATGAACTTCATATACCATCACATCTAGCCGTATGGGAGTCACTTAGAAAAAACGGTTTAAAACATTTTCACGTTCAACATCTTCTAGATGGTGATCCTGCTTCAAGGGTTCAATATTGTGAATGGATCTATCAAAATCGAAGTCTGCACAAACACATTTTATTTAGCGATGAAGCTCAGTTCACTCGTGATGGAATTAATAATTGCAACAATGAACATCGGTGGTCAGATAAAAACCCTCATGCTAGATTTGAACGAAACTTTCAATATCGGTTCAGTATTAATATCTAGTCTGGAATGCTCAACGACCAGTTGTTTGGACCATTTGAAATGGATGGGCGTCTTACTGGAGAAGGATATTTACGGACCATTTTGAATGATGTTCCGTTAAATGTTCGACAACGAATGTACTTCCAACATTATGGAGCTCCACTTCATTTTAGTCGCCGTGTGCGAAATTTCTTGAATTACCGTTTTCCTAATCGCTAGATTGGCAGAGGTGGTCCGCAAGTTTGGCCACTGAGGTCATCAGGCTTAAACCCGCTTGATTATTGCCTTTGGGGATGGATGAAATCGCTAGTATATGAAACACGAGTGGAAACGCGAGAAGCACTCCGCGATCGAATTTTCAATGCTGCAGCTTTCATAAAAAACAATCCCCCTTCAATGCTACCCAACAAACAAACGTGCCGAAAAATGTATTGAAGTTGGTGGAGGGGTTTTTGAAAATATTCTTTAAGTTAGTTTGTACTGCAGTACCTGCAATTATTCGCTTTTTGAATAAAAATTAACTTACAAAATCTTTAGAACCTATTATTTCAGAAATGGTTGAGAATCGAACTAAAACATATTATTTCTCTTATTTTCACCCTCTGAACACATTCTCAAAATATTGCCCTTTCCTCCCCAAACACCCTGTATACATTTTTTTTAGATTTTATTTTAATTTTTTTTTTAATTGAAACGTTCCTTACAAAACTTATTGACTTTCGTCACAGAAAATATAGCTACGCAACAGAACGCTGATGAGAATAGGAAGACAGGCGACAAACGAAAACGGCCGCGAATGGTTACTCGAAAGGTTCGAGGTGGCGCTGCGAGTAACAGTACAAGCATTTATCGTATTTCGCCGATTTCGCGCTGTTCTGAGAAAGAATTTATTTGGTGATGTTGCCGTTCAGATACACTCTTGCAATTCGATTTACGCTTACTTGGATTTTCGCAAGTTTATTTATTATTTTATATTATAATGCGGTTTATTGAATGACAGACCTATCAAAATAAAAATGTACTTACATATAATATAACAGAAAGGGTCACATGATATAATAATAATAATAATAATAATAAAGGTCGCAAATTTTTTTTTACATTATGAGATGTCGATGTTTTGGGGGTCCCTAGATGACGGAGAATGATAAAATTTTGTATATGGATTAAGAATTAACACTGCTTCAAACCTGTTATAAGTAATTTGATTGTGCTATACCAGCGCGTTATATGGGTATTCTGTGATCAGAGTCTAGTAGATTCAGGGCAAACAACTAAAAATGTATATCGACTATCGAGCGACAAATAAAGTGCTGGGCAAAGGTGGGTATTTGGCAATTTTTTAAATTGGAATAACTTTTTTATTTTATTTTTGTTATTTTAATAGACTAAAAACCGATCAAACTTTTGTTTTTTACACTTTTCGTTTTAACTATCTTTAAAAAATTATCGACATCGATTATTAGCGACCCTGATGAAATATAAAAGTAACGCTGACTAAGAGCTTATTCTGTTTATGGTTTATCTGAATGTCGAACCGATTTGATTATGTTTCGACGATGGCGGTTCCATTTTCCATTTTCATGGCGTAATTCGAGACGTAATATTTGTCAAGGGTTCTTTCTGTTTGTTTTAAGAAAGAACAGTAAGTTAGAGTTCATATTGTCTATCACAATAATTCACAAGCCCGGTCTTTGTAACCATTCGTTTTTGTTCGTAATAAAGTATTTTACATTTTACCTGAGTTTCATAATTATTTCTCTTAGTACCACCACTTAATCTCAACAGACCCTGTATATAGTGTAAAAAGTTATGTTAACCAACATAAAATATTTTGTAGAAGTTCTTTTTTAATTACGAAAAACAGTGGTTTATTTGAAAGATTTTAATGACGAGGTTTCTAATTTATGAATTTAGTTATTTAAAATCACAGCATTTTATTTTGTCCCTGTAAAAATAAATATTTTTTTATATTTTGGCTAGTTTCCGACCGAAACAAGATTTTCAGCCCAAACCGAAACCGAACCTTCAGCCTTGGTCTCAGTTTCGACTGAAACCGAAACTTTTATACATGTTAAAAATTTTATTGTATGCTAAAATCTAATTTATTTTATATAGGACGAGATCGATCTTGGGAACGGATTGAACTCTTCCCACCTAAAAAAAAAGGTCAACAGCGAAAAAACATTATTTATATAGACAACACTGCCTACGAACTCACCCTAATTTAGGCGAACGGTTCGCGACAATTCACGAACACTGAGTTTCGGCGCGGCCGAAGGTTTGGCCGATTTGTGGCCGAAACCGAAACTGTCACCGAAACTAGATTTTTTGGCCGAAACTAGCCGAAACCGAACCTTCGGTTGGTCTTTAATTTTGGCATTGCTTCATAATGAGAGTTTAAAACCTTGCCGCTAATAATGTCGGAGAGACTTCAAACGTTTTGCCGGAATGCCGCTTCCTATCGGCGTTTTTTTCGGCGGCTAAAGTGGTAGATCAGAGAGGTTTACCTTTTACCCTCTTTTAGACAAACCAAGGTTCGCCCCCGCTACAACAAAAACATACATTTTATGCGAAAGCCACCTCTATAAATTAAAATCGCTCCTTGATCTTACAGACTGCGAAATTACCTACTACCAAAAATTATTAAGTTATTATTATATACGGGGGTGTCTGCTAATTAATGGTACATAGAAAAACCACAGACTCCTTATGTAAAAATATTAGGATTTATTCATACATACATATATCCCAAAGTTGATTTTAACTGAGGTAGGTTAAAGAAAACTTTATTTTCGTTTTTCTCCAATAACTTTAAGAAAAACTGACGTTTTTTCAAAAATTTTGCATTAAGGGTTTTTTTAGGTCGAGAAATTAATTTTTTTATGAAATTTTAATGTACAATGTAGGGGGCGCTCTCTGCGGTATTTTTCGCACATTTATTAGGTCATGACGTTTTTGTGTCTCAGTGTATTTAAGTTTTTAATGAAGATAATAAAAACATTATATTTTACTTGCCTGAGCTAGTACACTGAATAATTTAAATGCCAATATCTCTGAAACGGTAACTCTGTAAAGTATTATTTTCGTTAAAAACTTAAATACACTGAGGCACAAAAAAGTTATGACCTAATAAATGTGCGAAAAATACCGCAAACAGCACCACCTACTTTGTACATTAAAATTTCACACTCAAATAAACTTCTCGTTCTAAAAAAAACTTAATTGCAAAATTTTGTGAAAAAACGTTTTTCTCAAAGCTATTGGACACAATCAAAAATTAAGTTTTAACTTGTTACCCTGTATCTCAGTCAATATCAACTTTCGGATGTAGATAATTAAGTTTGATTAAATGATAATATTTTTACGTAATGAGTCTGTGGTTTTTCGGTATACCATTAATTAGCGGACACCCTGTATATCTATAATATAGATAAATACCCAGAAATAAAATATCACCAGCACTATTTATGCGTTCGGATTCGCAATTCAAGTAAAGCGGTAACTAAGACTTAAAAACTAAGATTTAAAAAATCTTCATTTTAAACCTGCAACCTCTAAAATAAAATGTTATTTTTTAAGGGCAAAGAGACATTATACCTAGATAAGATTTTTAAAATAGTCAGTTGAACTGTAAATAACTACCTTTCAAAATACCCATAACATGTATTTATTTTAAACTTGGAGGAATATTCAATTTATGGCTTTCCTAATGTCATTATTAAAATACCACAAATTTAAAGGAGATCCGTTATGAGAAATATTTTGGCTCTTGAAATTAGGTGGCCTTATACTGTTACATTAATGTCCGACATTTTTTCACTAACGTGGCAACTTTAAGGATTGTAATTATAAGAGATTGGATCTATTTAGTGAACATGGAAATAATTCAGTCAGCTTTATAGGTACCTATATAAAATATTAAAATTCTCACAAATGCAACGTTCAATCGTTATCGGTGAAAAGTATAAAATTTATATAATAGTTTGACACACACAAACTTTCCGTTTTATGCAGTTCCAGTAGGTTTTTTATTTTATATTTACTTTCAATGAACATTAATTTTCCAAAATAATGAACTTGCTTGTTCTAGAACGCAACTTTAAATTGTAGTTTAATTATTTTACTGATTATACAACTCAATGTACCAGGTGGTGAAATAAGCGAGGACGTAGGCTTTATCTCGGAAACCATTATTCGCACAACTTTCGGAAATATTTTTTATAAGTAAAGTGGTCAAGAGAAATTGCTGGAAATTACTTTTAAGTTCCTCATTTCGCCGCAAGGGGGCACAATTAAAAATTGTTTTTTTAAATTCTAAATTTCTCCGAAAATTCCCATATTACGGTATAACTCTGATTACATCTTTGGAAAGCTTAGACAATTCTGCATCATTTTGGTTTAAGGCTCATTGGCGTATCGACCTTGATAAGAGTGGGAGAAGCTATTGAAAGTGTAAACATTTAAATCGCTGTAACTTCTAAACGACTTATCCGATTTTACTAGATTTAAGCTTGTTTGGAAGGGGAAAACAAGTATCTTCAATTGTCGTATCCAACAGTACACGATAGTGTTTAATAAAATTGCTAGAGGGCGCAATTTGTAATAATAACAGTTTTTTCGATTTTATCCCGAAAATTCAAATCATAGGGTATAACTATGACATCATAATCGAAAAGTAGGTGAAATTTGCAACCAAAGATGTAAAGACCGCAGTTCGATATCTTTGTTCGTTTCAGAGTTATTGCCAAAACAATAATTTTCAATACAAATTGCGCCCTCTACCAATTTTATTAGTTTATTAGAAACTATCTTGTACCATTGGATACGACAATTGAAGATACTTACCTTTTTTTTCCAAACAAGCTTAAATTTACTAAAATCGGTTAAGTCGTTTAGAAGTTACAGCGATTTTAATGTTTACAATTTTACTTGATAAGAGTGGGAGAAGCTATTGAAAGTGTAAAGATTAAAATCGCTGTAACTTCTAAACGACTTATCCAATTTTACTAAATTTAAGCATGTTTGGAAGTACCTTCAATTGCCGTATCTAATGGTACACGAGAGTTTCTAATAAAATTGTTATAGGGCGCAATTTGTATTAAACATTATTGTTTTGGCAATAACTCTGAAACGAATAAAGATATCAAACTGCGGTCTTCACATCTTTTGTTGCAAATTTCATCTACTTTTCGATTATGATGTCATAGTTATACCGTATGATTTGAATTTTCGGGATAAAATCGAAAAAACTGTTATTATTACAAATTGCGCCCTCTAGCAATTTTATAGAAGAATATATAGAACATTGTACTGTTGGATACGGCAATTGAAGATACTTATTTTCCCCTTCCAATAAACAAGCTTAAATTTAGTAAAATCGGATAAGTCGTTTAGAAGTTACAGCGATTTTAATGTTTACACTTTCAATAGCTTCTCCCACTCTTATCAAGGTCGGTACGCCAATGAGCCTTAAACCAAAATGATGCAAAATTGTCTAGGCTTTCGAATAATGTAATCAGAGTTATACCTTAATACGGGAATTTTTGGAGAAATGTAGAATTTAAAAAAACAATTTTTGATTGTGCCCCCTTGCGGCGAAATGAGGAACTTAAAAGTAATTTCCAGCAATTTCTCTTGACCACTTTACTCATAAAAAAATCTTTCCGAAAGTTGTACGATTAATGGTTTCCAAGATAAAGCTAACGTCCTCGCTTATTTGACTATACCCGGTACATAATTCCCATATAGCTCGAGAGGCTTATGATAAGTGATAAGCCTTTGGGATTATCGCTTTTGGTGGAACGATTGTTACTGTCATGGCAACACATTATCAAATATTTAATTGTGACAAAATTTTAAAAAAAATGTCAAACCAAACGAGATTTGGAAGTGTTTCGTTGCCCGAAGTGAATTTGAGGCCAAAAAATACAGAAAAATCGCACTGGAGTAAATAATATTTATTATAATAATTGTAACTTTGTTATCAATAATAATAAAAATGAATAATTGTTCAAATTATGGTTCGTTATATAATCTTTTGAATACCACTCGATGTTTTGGGATTATTTAATACTTTTACCTGGCACTCAACGAGTTACCATCAGCAACACCACTCCTCCAAAAGTATTATTTGGTAATCCCGAAACATCTTGTGGTAGATATTACATTCGATAATTACTGAGTATACAAAAATATGGCTTTTAAATATTTTGGTAACTTAAGCCGTCCCATTTCATACATTGTTAAAATAATAAAACTACCATATAACCTTGTTAATCTCTTACCTTAGTAATTATTATATTGGTCAGAATAATTGAAATTAGTTTTTCCCATGTAAAAATATAGTACCTGTTCAGCCTTACTGACGAGGAGGAATGTAAACAATTAAGTAAAATATAAACGATTCATAATTTTTTTAATATAAAAGTAAAATCACATTTGTATCATCACATATATAACATATTATATAGTTCTCTATATGTTTACGATTTGCTCCTAAACAACATAAACGTAAACACCACAAACTAGAAATATGTTTCTAGTGAAACACTGTGAAACATAGTGAAAACTATTTAACACTTATAATAAATGAAATCTCCATATTATATAGGCACTCCTTAAATTCAATTCAAAAATATATTTATTTTCATTAAACAATAAATACATGAATAACAATAAGTAAATAACATAAACAAATATATTGAAAATTGCGATCATCAACAAAAAAATGTGTAAAAAGTAAGAGCACACATCAGCAGATTTGCAAAGCATGATGCTTGAATGCTAATCTGTGTGTGTTTGTGTTAAGTTAATGCGCGTACTCCAAATCTAATACATAAGATTTTGAGTATCAATTTATCAAAAAATTTATAGATATATTTTTAGATACTACAGAATTTAATATAATAATAATGAGTTATTTACTAATATCTTTAATTGTGATAAGGAACTATCTATTTACTTTAAGTATGTTATTTTTTAACTTCGTTAATTTAAAAAATATAAAAATTGCAAAGTAAGCAAATAAGCGAAATCAATATTGCACTCACAGGAGCAAATAATCTTAGAGCAATTTTGTTTTCTAGATAAATTATTGGAGAATTAGCAAGAAGCCATTTCATTCATCCAGTTTTAAATCTTACTTGACGAATTATACTTTTAAGATTTTGTGGAATAATGTTAAATAACCTGGATCCCACATATAAAAAAAAACTTCTTTGTCCCAACGACGTGGACATTTTAGGCAATTTTTTATTATCAAGGTGAAACCTAGTTTGATAGCTTGATGTATGTGGCAAGTCAAAATAATTAGTTCTAATTAAATATGGTAGGGAATTTTTGTAATAAATATTTCTAACGTCTAAAGAATTTGTAAATTCGAACAGCTGATCAGTGGGGAATCTCATAGTTAGACCATAAATAGTTTTAATATTTCTTTTTTGCGCAACTTCCAAAGGTTTAAGGGTATTTTCGTAAGCTCCTCCCGATTCAGTTATTCCGTAGCTTAACAGAGACTAAACTAAAGCAAAATATACTGTTCGCATACAACTTATGTCAGATATTTTTTTGATATGTTTGAACAGATAAAATAAGGACCGAAGTTTCTTAGTAAGTTGCTATATATGATTGTTCCATTTTAAATGATTATCAAATAATATTCCTAAATAATTAACAGAGTCAGATTTTTCTAAGTTCCAAATCTTTTCTTTTCTAAATGGTAAGTCGACATTTATTTGCTCATTTTGCGGAAGGCCTGAGATATTACTTGCAAAGGGTAAATACTTGGTTTTACTTAAATTGATGGTTAACAAATTATCATCCAACCACCGCACAATTTTTTGTAAATTACAATTAATTTTTTGTTCGACTCCTTTCCATGTGTTACTTTCAACAAACAAAACTGTGTCATCCGCAAAAGATATTACTTCACCAGTATAATTCTGAATTAACAAATTATTTATATAAATGTTGAACAGTATTGGATTGAATTTGCTTGCTTTTACAAACTTAAAATTGTCAGTAAGTTTGACGTTAAAAGAATAAAAATTAGCATAATAATCCTAAAGTACACCTACCTATATACTTATATTTCAACAAAACTGACAAAAGTTATATGTAAGTATATACATTTAACGTAGAAATAAAAAAGTTGACTTTACTTACCTATCGTTAATGATCTAAATAATTCCATTGGAACATCCCCATCCTTTAACTGGCCCTGTACCTACTTACATTTTCGATATGTTTTTAAAAACAAACATTTTGGAAGTATTATATTATAATATATTTGTTTTGTTTCACTTATAATTGGTAAACTTAGTGAACCAAGAAATTCGTTTTCATCACAACCAACCCCTCCAAAGACTTATTAAAAAATTAATCTTAATAGTTATTATTGAAGTAGGTACCCATTAATAATAGACAAACACATATGTCGCCTACACCGCATTGCCTGCGGTACACCTACCTTATATAATAAGAACATTTTTTGTGGTAAAAACCCCCCCTAGGTGGAATTTCTCGCTGCGCCACTACTTAGTCTGTGTTGGCATTAATTATCGCCTAAATCTTTTCCATGATAATAAAATATGTTGTATCAAGGCTTTAATGTTGATAATACATAAATTTAATATACTCTTTAAAATCAGCCTTTTAAATTTTATAATTCTACATTTTCTATAAGATAGTACTTTGATTTATTAAAATACTTTTCCTCACATTTAAATACACAACGGTACGTTTGGCAACGTGGGACTTGCACGCACGACATCTCTTAGGAAATCTTCCCATAGAAACCGCCTGAATCTTGTAGGGAAGCCCGCTGCCGGCAGCCGGCTTCTTTTTTCGGGGGCGGTTTGTTGCCACGTCTCCATCGTTCTGTTGCGTAGCTATATTTTCTGTGCTTTCGTTAACTGAACAGATTGGTTATTTTTCAATTTTTTGAATTAGATTACGAATGTCAGGGTGTCCAACTAAGAATGCGAGGTACTGTATCTAGGAAACTATCCATCGTAGAGGCTTGCGACAAAAAAAAATATTACTAAAACGGCCAAGAGAAAAACCTGGAAAATGTTTTCAACTTTCTGAAATGGCCACTAGGGGGCGTAAATCCAAAATTTTCAAATTCCACATAAAATTATAATTATTTTTTATTAAATGCATTATAAGCCTATACTTCATAGTTTCCGAGATATTGACTCTCGAAAAGTGACATTTTTGAACTTTGACAGCTTCTAACTTTCTAACAGTACGTCTTAGAGCAAAACGGCTTACATATCCCTATCTTCAATTTTTATTATCTTCCGAAAAAATCAACTTCTGCTTAAACCGGATGTAACTCGAAAGCAGGAAATATAGTTGTTCCGGTTTAACTGAAAGTTGATTTGTTTGGGAAGATAATAAAAATTGAAGATAGGGACATGTAAGCCATTTTGCTCTAAGACGTACTGTTAGAAAGTTAGAAGCTGTCAAAGTTCAAAAAGTCACTTTTCGAGAGTCAATATCTCGGAAACTATGAAGTATAGACTAATAATGCATTTAATAAAAAATAATTATAATTTTATGTGGAATTTGAAAATTCAAAAATTTACTGGGTTTACCCTTCAAAAAATGGAAAATTTTGAATTTACGCCCTCTAGCGGTGGATTTAGAAACTTAAAAATATTTTCCAGGTTTTTCTCTTGGCCGTTTTAGTAATAAGGTTTTTTGCCGCAAGCCTCTACGATGGATATTTTCCCAGATACAGTACCTCGCATTCTTAGTTGGCCACCGTGTACAGGAAACAAGAAAAAACTCATATTCGTAATCTAACAGTACCTAACTGGTTAATAAGTTTTTGAACTGGGACGTAGATAAGACTTGTTTTCTCCGCAAGGGTACATTACTTTGGGGAAAAAGGTACAGAGTAGAACATTTTTTTTTGTAAATAAAAAGTCAGTTAACGTAAAGCAGCCACCTTCAGCAGCAAATTTTAAAATTTACATTATAATTAAAATGTATGTGTATAATTTTCTGGCAACACAATATAATGTGTAGGACCCAGGTGTTGTTATTCCCAACCCTTGGTATCAATTATTTTTATAGTAGTCGGTTTTCCCAGCGTAATATTGCTTTTTTTTTAATTCCCTGTGGCTGTAAACTGTATTAAACGCAAGAGTAATGCCGCAATTAATGTTTTAACGCATTTTAAATAATCCTGTAAAGAAGTTTTCTTGCTGTAAATTAACAAGTCTTATTTGTATAATAACTATTCAAGTTGGCTGCCTATAAATGGAAGATATTTACCGCATAAATTGCCCCATTGGTGTTTGCAAAAGTTTAGGGGAAGTTTAAAACACCTGGGTCCCAAGTGGCGTAAATAATATCTTAATAAACCCGACCAAGTTTATAGTTATTTTAAGGCCGATAATAAGAACTTTTTACTATATACGTTTTTAACTTGTTTATAAACTATTATACAGGGTGTCCGGGAAAATGTGGGAAATATCCCGTGAACACGTGAAAAGAATACTACAAGTTCATATAAACTTCTTTCGTAGCGGCCTCCTCTTCGGAAATATGGACTCCCAAAGAGCTCCCATGTAATTAAGTTTTTGACACATAATTATTAAACCAACAGGTATATTTCATTCTGTATGATAAAAACTTTAGACAACGTTTTTTACATAATACGCTAATCCTAACAGTTTTCGGAAAAACGTCATTTTATTGCGATCATGTATTAATATTAAGCAGTTAAAAGTGAACATTTATAATTTATAGGAACAAAGATGTATCTTTTATTGAAATACCTACGCTAAATATACATGATGCAAATATGTTAAAAATTACGTTTTTCCGAAAACGGTTAGGATTAGCGACATGAATGAAGAGTACTTAATTTTTAGTCAATAGTTAAAGGTATGTAAAAAACGTTGTCCAAAGTTTTTATCATACAGGGCTTTAAAAAAAAATGGGCACATTAGTGTCACAGCTAGTCCGTTCCTTCAAATTCATAATTCGCAACACTTTCTGGGATAGTAATTTGAAGGGTCTTACCTGGTATAGATCATATGAAAAAAAATTGAAATATACCTGTTTGGTTTAATAATTATGAGTCAAAAACTTAATTCCATGGGAGCTCTTTGGGAGCCCATATATCTCCGAAGAGGAGGCCGATACGAAAGAAGTTTATATGAACTTGTAGTATTCTTTTCACGTGTTTTTTTCATATCCAGGAGATTTCCCACATTTTTCCGGACATCCTGTAGTTAGCGTATTTATCTTTCTATGGCGTTTGCGGCCTGTTTATCGGTTATTAAATTTGATTGAACTTCAGATATGTTAAAGAATATAATTTTTTCTTGAAGGCCTGTGAGACCTTTTTTCCCAATTGCGAAAAGAAAAATTCGTAATAGAGATATATCGAAACCGATATTTTGGCACAATTCTGTAAACATCGTGTTTATAATAATTCAAGCTTCTCTTAGTATCTCCAGTATTATTGCCGTATGAATACTTGTATGCTTACATCAAAATATGAATTAGCTTTACTATGTCAAATAACCATAAATACATTTTAAATGGAAAATATACCGCATTTAACTGAAGATTTACAAGTACATTACTCGGGCGAACTCTCAAAGAATATTGAATTTGAAGTTAAAGCAAATGCTAAATTTCCTGCTTTTATATCTTTTTATGGGTTTATTTCAATTTTACAAACTCTATAAAGCAACAGAATTGTGTCGAGAAGAAATATTTTCTTTCGTAAGATATAAACCTGACTAAATCAAACACGTACCTAATATGAACGATAATGTTAACAGGTATTTTTATTTTAAGGTCCCATTCTATGGTATTGTCTAGAGTATTTGAATGTATAATATTGTCTTGGAGTTACACGGTCAAAATGGACGAAATGGGTGTATAAAATAAGCAGCAATTTTTTTTTCATGTAATGGAATCAGTAACACCTACCCTGTACTTACTGATAAAATCAAAAGGTTTCGAAACCGGTATATAGGTGATTACATTCCACCTATCCAAAAAGCTCCCTTCTTTGGTATTACATACCATGCACTCGAAATTAGTATTTTAATATCTAACAGTGTTAGACAAAATACGTCAAATTTTACTCTTTGTAACATAGCAGTATTTCTTTTTTCATTTCGTTTTTTCCATCTTCCTGTTGGAATTAGCGCATATTCACCGTTCAGCAATACTTTTCGTTCGTCTAAAACGAGCCTTAAGTGCGTCACATATTGTAGCGATGAAATTGTGTGTGTGAGAATAATTTAAATTAATTTAATTAAGAAACCACTGCTCTAGATAGACGTGAACATTTAATTGCAGAAGTACGTCGCAACCACATCGTCAATTTGCTGTTAAAGTTTATCTTTAGCGTTAATCTTAATGAATGTGGCACATTTTAATATGATTAGTGGTATTTTGATTTCGTTTATAACTAGTCCGTTTTACCTTTTATACGTACCTATATACGAGAGATTGGCTATTTAAAGCCCGATTGTATGGTAATTAAAATATGTTTTTTAATTGATATTCATTATCGTATATAATGTCTCGTATACTCTCTAAATCGAAAAATGCAACACCCTTAAGAGCAGTAACCCCTTTTACCACAATGAAAATTGCCGAACGTTTTGCTGGTCAAACGGAAAGAAAAAATAAAAATTGGTATTTAGAAAATAAATTCTACTTTAAATACCCCATCCAGAAAAGTAAATGACGATCGGAAATATTCCCAAAATTTTTTTTTGGATTTTTTTTTATTTTTAGTAATTTTGTAATATCTTAAACAATTCTTTATTGGTCAAAAGCAAAATGACTTTCCCGGGTGTAGAATGTTGTACCAAACAATTTTTCTTAAAGCCATTTTTCAATATCGGCCTTACTTTTTTCTCAAAAACGTTGGGCGCGTAAAGTGAATTTAAGCGTGTAAAGTGGATTTACGCGTTGCATAATAAAATCTGCATATTAAAGATTATTGCCACTTAGTGACTACAGACATTGAATTTTATCTTAAACCAAAGTATAAAACCCCTATTTTACAAGCAAAAACCAAACAATAAACAAAAAAACTTACCTTTGTGTTATCATTCAGTATTATTCGTATCACAGCTCTTCTTAAATAAATTAGGTAATACTTACAGATTACTATTTCATACTCGGTGTTATCTGTAAAGAAAATAAAAATATTCATGAGAAGCGAAGTTTTCTAATTTAATTCTTGTAAGCGTTTTGACAACTTTAAAAGAAATATTATTTCGGGAGAAAATATAAACTTTCTAAATTGGGAGGTAAATGGCTAAAAAAAGATCTTAAAAAACTCTCGGCTCGAGTTTAAGTCGTACCTAAAATGCTACAGGGATGCCAAGTTTCATCTTTCCACATCCAACGACCTTTCCTGTAATTTGCTTTATATTAATTGATGCCATATACAGTGTGTGTATAAAGTCTGGAAACGGCTTAATAACATCACAATTTACTGGCCGATTTAAACCAAATTTGGTACAGTTGTGTAAGAGGATCTAACGCACCCAATGACGATATTGGCGTTGTTGCCAGCTTTTTAGTTTGTCTGGAATTCGAACGAATTTTATATTTTTAAATATAACACCCAGTATATTTTTACATTTTTAAATTCCACATAAAATTATAATTACTTTTTATTAAATGCATTATTAGTCTATACTTCATAGTTTCCGAGATATTGACTCTCGAAAAGTGACATTTTTGAACTTTGACAGCTTATAACTTTCTAACAGTACGTCTTAGAGCAAAACGGCTTACATGTCCCTATCTTTAATTTTTATTATCTTCCCAAAAAAATCAACTTCCAGTTAAACCGGAACAACTATATTTCCTGCTTTCGAGTTACATCCGGTTTAACCGAAAGTTGATTTTTTTTGGGAAGATAATAAAAATTGAAGATAGGGACATGTAAGCCGTTTTGCTCTAAGACGTACTGTTAGAAAGTTATAAGCTGTCAAAGTTCAAAAATGTCACTTTTCGAGAGTCAATATCTCGGAAACTATGAAGTATAGACTAATAATGCATTTAATAAAAAATAATTATAATTTTATGTGGAATTTAAAAATGTAAAAATATACTGGGTGTTATATTTAAAAATATAAAATTCGTTCGAATTCCAGACAAACTAAAAAGCTGGCAACAACGCCAATATCGTCATTCGGTGCGTTAGATCCTCTTACACAACTGTACCAAATTTGGTTTAAATCGGCCAGTAAATTGTGATGTTATTAAGCCGTTTCCAGACTTTATACACACACCGTATAAAAATCAAAAATGTGTGTATTAATCTTAATATTCTGTTAATTTAAAAGACCAATAGTGTTTATTAAACGAAATAATAATATTTTATTTAACGAGCGTTTAATGTAGGCCATAATTAGCGAGAATGATTATCATCCTAGTGTATTATGGTTCATTATACGCTAGCCAAATACTATGGTTTATCTACTACCATTCATCGTATTTCATTTTCATTATTTTCAAAATACATTATTACTTATTAAACAGACAAAGCGAATTTTTTACATTTAAATCAAGATACCTAGGTATATGGACATTTCTCGTTTCCATAATAACGGCAATGCGGCGCGTCTAGAATGACAACAGATAATCCGGGAGTCTGCAAGTGATTTTGGTCAGATATTTCGCTGCAGCTGATTTTTAGTTATAATCAAACTGGAACGCCAGCGGTAGGTTCAACTATGGCTGTGTGATATATCACAAAAAACAAAAATTTTAAAAACATACGCCAATAAAAAAATAAATAATATAGGAGTTCCTCAAGGAAGTATACTAGGTCCTATATAATTTATTTTATACATAAACGATATGCCTTTAGTTTTAAAAATGTGTAACTTACAAATGGTCGCTGATGACACCTTAATTTACGTTAATGTTTTTGATGGTCTAAATCCTCTAAATTCTGAGATAAATATATTATTAAATTGGCTAAAAGTAAATAAATTAAAATTAAATATTTCAAAAACTAAATGTATGGTTACGGGTAATAATTTAAAGTGTCAGAATATAAATGTTGTAATTGATGGTGAAAAATTAAAATTAGTGAACAGTCTTAAATATTTAGGGATAATAATTGATTCAAAATTAAAATTTTTAAATTATTTTGAAAGTATCATATCGAAGATTGCCGGAAAAGTAGGTTATTTTAAAAGAATCAGTTCTAATTTAAGTTTGTTTTCTAAAAAAACTGTATTTAATACTATTATATTACCACATTTTCTTTATTGTTCTTCAATTTTATATTGTGCTAGTGAGAAAATATTTGACCAATTACAAATTTTAGAAAATAAGGCAATGCGGATTATTTTAAATTGTGACAAATATACAAAAATAAATTTTATGTTAAAAAATTTAGATTGGTTGAATGTCAGAAATTTAATTTTTTATTTAGTATATATAAAATTAAAAATAATTTATTGATTGTTTTAAAAAAATTTGTTCTTTTAATCATGCCCATCATAATTATAAAACAATAACTAATCAACATTTTTTTTGTAGATAGAGTGTCTAAAACATTAGCTTATAATTCTATTTTTTTTCATACAGGTTTGATAGAATATAATAATTTGGAAAATTCTATTAAATCTCAAATATCATTAAAACCAAATTATACGTAATATTTGATACAATTTGCAAAATGTTTAACTTTTCTGTCTGTTTTTTGTTAAAAGAAGGTTCCGTTTTAAAATTAAAAATAAATCTATAAAAATGTTGTTTAAAAAATGTATTAAAAAGTATTTAATTGTAGCTTTTTGCTAAAAAATAAAACACACAACAGCTAATAAACAGCTTTGAACTACTAATGAACATTGAACAACTAATGAACAGCTTTGAACGACTATCGAACAGCTAATGAACAGCTTTGAAAGGGCGCACTGATGGCGCATGCGCAGAAGAGATTGGCGCAATCTGGCGTTGAACATCCCATCTAAAACTACTAACTCTGGTTAAAAAAAGAACGAAGGTCATAATATACCCAAAAAGTTGTACCTATAGTCCGCCTAACGAGTATGTGAAGCGATAAAACGCTTAAACAATTCAATTTTACCTGTTGGGTTATTATAGGTTTATAAGATGATATAGTGTCCGCGAAAATAATCCTAACTCCTAACAAGGACGAAACGGCCGTCGTGGTCTACCCGCCCCAGGGTATCCATTAAACTTGGATCCCTGATGTGTATTCCAATATAAAAAATAGTTACACACTTGTCCGATATGCCACAATATTTTCTTTTAATTATAGGTTTATATTTTTTGCTCGCATTATTTCGATAGCTACAGACGCGAAAGTCGAACTTTATATATTTGGTCCTGCAATATTGTGTTTCCAATAGCATTGAATACGATAGCCTTATTGCGTGAGGTCGAACTAACAAAGCCGTTTTATACATTTAGGTTTTTGTACATCTCCCCGAAATAAAAATGTTTACGATTTGGCGAGTTTAAAACAAGAAATCTGGGTCAAATCCCAAGAAATTGTGAAAAGCGAAATATATTTGCTCGCAGCGATGTGTTCTTTGCACGACGTCGACACGTAGGTATACCGATACTAAGTAGCTTGTCAGTTCTAGCAATGTTTTTATTGTTTTTAATGGTTTTGAACATAAATGATCAAATTGCGTTTGATATATTTAAATAATAATATAATATATTAACATATCATGTTACAGAAATAGAAATATAGTATAAATTTACCAACAAAATATTTAATTTATTTAATAAATGTACTATGCTAATTTTAAATTTTAATGAAAGTTAGTAATACATAAACATTTAATAAATCATTTCATATACGTTTTCATGGTATGGATTGTAACTTTATAATATGATACCAGTATAAATTACAAAACCTACTCTATCGTAAATTTTATAGAAAATACTTCATACAGCAAATTTTACCCAATTATTGCAAAGCTTTTAATACTTATTACAAATAATTGAAAATTGTTGTATGTAGTGTGTCTCAAGGATGAAGAAAATAATAAATACCCTTTTGTTAAATTATCCTTTTAATTTATATTGGAAGTGTCTGACATCACACATTACATTAAACCTATAACTGCAATTAGTACACATCAATATAATAAGAAATCTACATCGCTTGGTTGTACCACAGACATATAAAACGCTATGCGATTATGCGATTACTATACAGGGTTCGTCAGAAACAACATTTTAATTTTTTGGATTTCGATTAAAATAAATTTACGTAAAAACAAACAAATTGTCGCTTTCTTACTTCGAATATGATTTTATATCTGGCCGGGTTGCGATTTTTTTGTAAGGAAACCATTTTTTATTAGCCTACTTTTGAAGTATTTTTATTATTACATGTCATATTTCTTCAATTCATTCAATCATAAATTATAAAACTTTTACACAAACTGAATTGCCGATAACAGTTCCCAACTTGCTGTATTGGGACATTTGCAACAACTACTCGTATTTTTTCTTTTAAGAGATCCAAGTTATTATTGAAATTGGTTTTATACACATGTGGCTTCAGATATCCCCATAAGTCGATAATTATTGTGGGATCGGGATTCCTACGTGCCAACTGATCTGGAACTGATCGAATCCATTTGTTCCCAAGTGATGATTTAGCCAATCATCAAAAAGATTTGAAAATTAGAATTGAAAAGAAATCCAAAAAACCAAAAACTGTTGTTTCTGACGAACCCTGTATAGTAATCGCACATCTAATAGTTGAAATTATAGTTTTAACACAAGAAAAATTCATTTAATAAACCAAGGAGTTAAAAGAAAAAGATCCAAAAAACTAAAAATGTTGTTTGTGACGAACCCTGTATAGTGATCGCGAATCTGATATTCGAAATTGTAGTGTCAGCAGAAGCAGACGTTTTTATAAAGAATGACTTTTTCTTCTATACCTACTAACAAAAAAGTTTTTCCTCTTTTAAACTTTATCCGTGGTCCGTGGACGCAGTGTATGTATTCATATTCGCATAATAGTGAGTTTGGAAAAGTACCACGCTGCTTCGTTAGGTACCAGTACCATATTCCATTAAACTTTACCTGAGAGGGGTAGCAAATACTCAAGGGCGGATTTAGTTTCTTGGCATTGGGGGTATTCCCTATAGGGACCGTTTTATTTTCTCATTCATGAGAGGAGGTGCAGTGACGTAGCAAGGGGGGGGGGCGAATAGGGCGACCGCCCGGGGCGCCATATTAACAGGGCGCCAAAATGGTCATTAGAAATACGGGAATTTAAAAATTTACTTTAATCAGTTAATCAGTGGCGGTTTCTCCATAGGAGCACAGGAGCACGTGCACCCCCATACTCCGTAAAGAATTACCCCATAAAGAAAAAATAATGTTCATTTAAATTTATCTTCTTTATATTCTTGCCGTAATAGCTCTCGCCAAGCCGGTTGTCAAGAGCAACCGTATGGCGCGTAGGAATTCAGAAGTCGCACACATGCGTTACGTAGGCGGGGTTTCTGCTGTTTCTCTATGCATCTTGTACTAGCAGATGTGGTGGGGGAGAGCGCGATTCTAATAGGAAAACTCTCACAAATTAAATGTGCGCCGTTGAGTTCATTGCTGTATGAATTTATTATTTGGAGTTTACCTTTATATTTTTGTTATTATTTTGGGGTAGTAAAGACTTACTTTAATAAAAATGAACAGTTTTAATGCCAAAACGACTATGAATGTGGAATATTTGAAAAACAATACATTACAGTTATTCCAAACTTTAATGAAGCTGTTATTGATAAGTTTGCTGCAAATAAAAACAGAAGAAGTGACTTTACTTTTAAACAATGTACCCACTAATGAAAAATAGATTGGCCTTTTTTATTTTATTTATCTCATTTAATTTTCAATAAAATAAGTAAGTAGGTAATCATAAATTTTTAAAATATTTACTAAAAATTATTGACCAAATTTGGGCGTGGTCTTGAAAAAATTTCGCCTGCGGCGCATTTCGCCTGCAGCGAGCTTTTAGTACACCCCCAAGTTTACAAATCACGAGTAGCCACTGCTGTTAATATATTTTTTTTAAACTAAAATTTATAGATGTATAATTTTAGTTTTAAGATTGTCTGGTAGGGCGCAGAACTACTATTCGCCCGGGGCGCCAAAATTCCTAGCTACGTCCCTGAGGGGGTGTAACCTCGAGTTTTTTTTACAGTTAGTAAAGTAATGCTTTCGCCTATTAATGTATTACGGTTTCACGTTAATGCATATTTGCTCACTCGCTTATGGGGTTGACAAAACCGAATAAAATTACTAAATGTTGGCTGCTGGTATGCGATACATAAATTTTTTCCTATATTTCCTTCTAGTGTATTTTTCGCATTTAAATGAAGAACAAAACATTAATCCTCTTTAATTTCCCCCTGTCATAATAAAAAACAACCATTTAAAAACGGCTTTAAACGGACCAAATACCTTTTATTTTGTTCGGTTATATTTCGGCGAATTAGATCAATCACAGCGTAAATGTACATAAACTAAAATATAGCAAAATATCTGATTTATAACGGAGCTGCAAGGGTAAGAAACAATTCAACAATTACATTTGAAAACTTCCCATCTTGATTTTCCTGCTTTAAAATGAAAATGTGGAAAATCGCTCGGACCCGTCGATTTTTATTTCGAGGGGGACATCTTTTGCGTATATTGTCAATCTTGTTACTTCAAGCCCCTAGGAGGGAGGAGGGGCAAGATCTAAATCTTAAATGGATACCCCTATGTTATATATTTTTTTTGTATTCTGCATAAATTCTGAACATTTTTTAATAAAAACATTATTAGTCTATCCTTAACAGTTTCCGAGATATTGACTCTTGAAAAATGACATTTTTGAACTTTGACAGCGTCTAGCTTTTTAACTGTACGTCTTAGAGTAAAACGGTTTACATGTCCATATCTTCGATTTTTATTATCTTTCCAATAGTGTCAACTTCCGGTCAAACTGGAAGTACTATATTTCTTACATCCGATTTAACCGAAAGCTCACACTATTGGAAAGATAATAAAAATCGAAGATAGGAACATGTAAGCCGTTTTGCTCTAAGACGTACAGTTAGAAAGCTAGACGCTGTCAAAGTTCAAAAATGTCATTTTTCAAGAGTAAATATCTCGGAAACTGTAGTAGTATAGACTAATAATGCCTTTATAAAAATTATATAAAATAGGGGTATCCTTTTAAGATTTAGATCTTACCCTCCCTCCCTCCTAGGGGCTTGAAGTAACAAGATTGACAATATACGCAAAAGATGTCCCCCTCGAAATAAAAATCGACGGGTCCGAGCGATTTTTCACATTTTCATTTTAAAGCAGGAAAATCGAGGTGGGATGTTTTCAAATGAACGCCCTGTATAAAATGGGGTAATAGATTAAACATATTTTCAAGTTAAAAGCCTGTTGTAGGATCAAAAATGTAAAAATTATACTATATACCGTGCGAGCAAAAATTATTTGCATCAAAGAGGGCCTTGCATCTAAGGACGTCATGCTTAGCCGTAGAGCTTAATACCTGTTGGATGTCAGTAACTACCTGAATTAACAATCAATCAGTTATTCCGTCATCTTTGACAGTCGTTACAAGTAATTTGATTCATCGCTAATTTTTCCAATTTCTTGAACAATTCACACAATGGGCTTTACGGAACAGCACAAAACATTCATGGTTGAAGCGTATTTTCAAAACGGGGTTAGTAAATTGTGAGTGGCAATACAATCCGGGTTTGTGCATGGACGATTTTCACGAACATTTTCCTAACGTTGCTTTTATTGCTGAGGATTTTTATCATTGCCTGAAAAGAACCGTGGCTGTGTTTAGGGAAACAGGTTCTACACAATACAAAAAAGGAGCAGGAAGACCATCTGTAAGAACAGAAGAACTTGAACCCGAACAAACCCAAACGTTCGTAAAGTAATGCAAAATACTCCAACAAATTGTATAAGACGCCTGCCCCAAGAAGTGGGAAGATCTTATAGAACATGCAGGACTATTCTTAAGAAGCAGCTAAATTTATTTCCTTATAAAGTGCAAGTATTCCGAGAAATACAAGCCGCAGATTTTGAAAGATGCAGGAATTACTCCCAATGGTTTACCCAAAATGTATTGGAAAGAAATGATTTATTAGACCTGGCATTTTTTTCGGATGAAGCCTGGTTCCACCTCTCTGGTTATGTGAATTCTCAGAATACACGCATGTGGAGTAGTGAATATCGCCATTTTTTTATAGAGTCCACATTGCACCCTCAAAAAATTGGTGTCTGGTTAGCTGTTTCCCGAAGAAGAATTGTTGGTCATATTTTTTTCCATGACACAGTTGCAGCACAGCGGTATAGAGACAATATTTTGAATCCATTTGTGGAGCAATTACTTGACTACGAACTACATTTTGGATATTTTCAACAGGACGGTGCAACCGCCTATACAGCCGCCGAAACTATAAACTACTTACGCAATTTTTTCGACGAGAGATTGATCAGTTTTCGATCAGACATTGAATTCCCACCTAGATCACCTTGTTTAACAGTTATGGATTACTTCGTTTTTCCTCTTTTAAAGAACACTATTTTTAAAACACCAGTTGCAAATTTAGAACAATTACAAGAAAGGATTATCCAAGAATGTGGTAACATTTCTCCGAAGATGCTGGTCAATACTTTCGAAAATATGAAGAGACGTGTGAATTTATGCTTGGAGCATGGCGGTGGTCAATTTCAGCAATTTGTGAGTAATTATTTTTCTTTTTCTTTCTGTATATTCTTACCTTGTTAATTTTGTAAACAACAAAAATAAATTTGTATTTGTCTACTTATTTTATTACTCATTAGTTTGGCATATTATGTCATAATATGAATTTGATAAAATTTTAACCTAGATTTCATTAGATATATCGTCCCCATATTATTGTGATCTAAACCAAGCCCTACATTTTTTAATCCAAGCCTTCTTTGATGCAAATAATTTTTGCTCGCACGGTATAACAGATTTACGCCGTGTCCTAGCTAAATACGAGTGCGTGCGATGCGGGAACTACGTTGCACGCACGCATCGTCCTTTTTTGCGGAGAAAGCGGAGGTGGCAAATTACGGAACGATATTTGACGTATTGCGTTCACACATAGTAGCAATATTATTAGTTTTAAAAATTAGTATTAAAAATATTAATGAGACGTAAAAGAGAAAAACTCATATGATCTTTAGAAACAGGTTAATTTATGGTGAGTTTCTTCATTTTTATCCGCAATTGCGTGCCGATTAGAGACCGACCGAAGGTTCTGTTTCGGCTAGTTTCGGCCAAAAAATCTAGTTTTGACCAAAAATCCCGAAACTCAGTGTTCGTCAATTGTTGCGCACCGTTCGGCTAACTTTGGGAGGGTTCCGTAGGCAGTGTTGTCTATTATAAGTAAATAGATTTTTTCGCTGTTGGTCCTTTTTTTTTTAATGGGAAGAGTTTAATCCGTTTCCAAGATCGATCTCGTCCTATATATATAAAATAAATTAAATTTCAGCATGCAATAAAATTTCTAACATGTATAAATAAGTTTCGGTTTTGGCCGAAACTGAGACCAAGGTCGAATAAGATTCGGTTTCGGCCGAAACTGAAAATCTTGTTTCGGTCGGACACTAGTGCCAGCCAGCAGTATACCAGAATGAAAATAAGACATTTTGACTGAGGATTTCTTTTGTTCCAAAGTATTTTTTTTTACACTTCCAAAATTAACACCTCCATTGCAATTTGTCGGACGAGAACTTACAGAAAAATAAAACCGTTTTAATTTTAAAACATTGCGTGCGATGCGAGTTGCCGCAACGCACGCATTTCGTGTTTAATTTGGACATCTTCATCTGTTGCTCTGCGGTTAATTCTAAATGTCACCGCGTCGCACGCATCGCTCCGCACGCATCGCACGCACTCGTATTTAGCTAGGACACGGCGTAATGGTAAAAAAAGCTTAGTATTATGTAAAAAAAGATAAGGAAGAAACAACCAAATAAATATTATATTTTCATTTTAAATGCTACAAACTAACAACACACGTAACAAATCGCAAATAGCCTTCTTACGACAATGTGTCGCATAACATCGGACGATAAACAAATCGCACTTACTCCGAAAAGTCCCATATTAAGGTATATCTCTGGTTACATCATTAGAAAGCTCAGACAATTCTGCATCATTTTGGTTTAAGGCTCATTGGCGTGCCGACCTTGATAAGAGTGGGGGAAGCTATTGAAGGTGTAATTATTTAAATCGCTGTAGCTTCTAAACGACTTATTCGATTTTACTAAATTTAGGCTTGTTTGGAAGAGAAAGGTAAGTACTTTTATTGTCGTATCCAACGGTACACGATACTTTCTAGTAAAATTGCTAGAGGGCGCAATTTGTAATAATAACAGTTTTTTTATTTTATCCCGAAAATTCAAATCATACGGATAACTATGACATCATAATCGGAAAATATGGAAATTTTAAAAATAAATTTTCAATTGCGCCCCCTTGTGGCGAAATGCGGAACTTAAAAATAATTTCCAGAATTTTCTCATGACCACCTTATTCATAATTTTTTTTCCCCAAAGCTTCGATGCTTAGTAGTTTCCGAGATGTGTCCGATGCCCACCCTTAATGAAACACCCTGTATATACGGTTAGCACATTTAAAAATGGTAAAATTTTGCCGTGAATGTTTGGGTACAGTTAGCCTATGAAATACATATGGCGCTTTGTTTTTGCCGATATTTTCAAATTTTACATTATTTTTTACAAAAATGCTCTAGTCGCTTAGAAAAGCAAGTGTAAATATTATTAATGTGGGAAAAGGTGCGAGTTTATTTTATATATGAAACAGATCGATAAAATAAGTGATCGCATGCACATTTCTCATGTAAAAAACCTTTCTCAATAAGGCTTTTTAAAGAAATTTACTACCGCTAAGTAATTTTTTTTTCATCAAAATAGTTATTCCTGATAAGTCGAAAACTCATTTTATTTAAATTACATGATTTGCGAAAAGTTAATAAAAGGACAGTGCAGGGATTCTCGGAATAGCAATTCGTTGGCCGTTTCGTGTAAAAGCCTTTTTTCATTTTTCGCACCAACGTGACCTAGTATCACGACGAATATATGTATATTATTTTTTATCAGGTTCGTATTGTGTCATGAGCAAAATTGTAAAAGGTCTACCACATGCGATACTTACGTCACAATACACATACACTAATAAACAATTTGTTTGACCTTAAGGTTAAAATAGCCATAGGTAGAAAATTTAAAATGTAAAAAATATTGAGTTTTTCATAGCTAACAAAAATGGGTATGTTTCCCACCACATAGCATCGCCCCTTACCGCTGTCTGTTGTCACCGATGTGGAGCCTCCTGCTGCGATTATTACTCTTCAGAATAAAAATGAATGTTCTTTAAATCCGATTTTAAGAAACAACTCTTACTACCTAATAACTAATTTTGTCTGTAATATCTTATTATATCTGTTAACTAGCGTGTATCAGGCATGCGTTGCAACCCGCTGGTATAAATACAAACCCAAACAAATCCGAACAAACCCGATATTTTAGTACCCGGCATGCCACTTTCTGAAATTGCACCCGTGCGAAGCCGGGGCGGGTCGCTAGTTATACATAAAAACCTTCCTCTTGAATCACTCTATCTATTAAAAAAAACCGCTTCAAAATCCGTTGCGTAGTTTTAAAGATTTAAGCATATATAATAGGTAGGGACGGACGGACAGACAGCGACAGCGACTTTGTTTTATACTATGTTAAGATATCTAATTTATAATCGTTATTCTTTAGAATGATATCTCAATGTAAGACTTGTTATTATTATTACTTTTTATACTTATATTTTGTATTTCCCATTTTTATATGCTCGGTTAAGTTAACAGCTCAGCTGACCTTCGCCGAGTTGAAGATAAAGGCGTGTTTATCTATTTATTTATTTATTTATTTATTTATTTATTTATTTTCTTTTACTTTCACAGGTTGCCGCGCCGCCCTATCACCCCTCACTACTATTATTCATCGTTCTTCAATTTATGGTAACTTTTATTGCGTTAGATATCTGTACTATTTTCAGTTGGAGGGTGGCGATCTACTTAATTGTACCGTAACAAAAACTGAGTCGGGCCCCCGCAAACGTTTTTAGGGGCCCCCTCTCTATAACGGATGGAAAATGATAATTCTTATTTTCATTACTATTAGGTTCAGGTTTATGAATTTTTGAGTTCGTTAATCGTGTAATAATTTAATTAGGCTTAAACCCACATTATGTGTTAAGTACCTACTATTAAAATAGCAAACAATTCGAATTTATTTTATAATCCTATAGATAGACTGGTAGACATAACATAGGTAGTTATGAAGTCATTATACGTAATATTCCAGCAAACATGATGCAATATCAACATTTTTAAACACCACTTATATTGTTGCTGATGTTGCTTACCATGTATGGTAGTAACGGGGGTAGCAGTGATCGAGCCTCATAGAATCCAAAAGACAGAAAACAGTAAAACACATGAACACTCAACAAGTCTGCACAAATATTATGTCACTAAGTACTATACAAGGTATTATACAAAACGACCAGATCGTAGAGAGTTTTTTTTTCAAAATCGTTCAGAATTTCGTCAATATTTAATGTTTTAACAAACTCGTGTTCGATACTGATTAAGGATAAATCCGAAAAGCGTTGTTGTCCCATGGTGTTACGTAAATGGGTTATTACTATTTTAAATTTGGGAAAAGATCGTTCCGCTGTTGCCACACTAACTGGTAAACAGTGGCGTAACTAACGCCCCCGCAGACCCGCATTGCGGGGGGGCGCAGCAAAGCCAGGGGCGCCCTCAAGTTCCTTGATGAAAAAATAAAACAAATGAAAAGCGACGTTATATATAAAAAAAATCAAGAAATAATAAAATAATTGTTTCATTATCACAATATTAAAGTTAAAAATTAACAATAATGAATGAGAAACAATGAAATATGACTAATATGAGTCCCCTATATAAAATAGGGGTAACGTAAATCATAATTAACAATTTTACCCCAATAACAGTATCAAGGTTCGTACAAATATCCGCGCCGGAAACCCCGCGTGGGCGCCGCTACAATCACACACAGCATTTGTTGAAAACCTGCCAGGAGACGGATCGGGCCACCTTACCTAATCTAATCTAGAGAATTAGAGCACCTTACTAATCTAGAGAACTCGCTGCGCACCAAAATTCATATTTTGGCGCGCAGCAATAAGCTGAAATTCGTAGTAGTGCATTATTTTTACAACAAAAATTGTTCTCTACAATGTTCTATATCTTTCTCGAGATCTTTCTATAGTGACCGGCAGTAAGTGCGCAGCATATGGGAAAGTTTTTTACCTTTAAGTTTAAAAAATTAATTTTATTTTAGATAGGTTCTGCATGTTCTCAAACCAAAATAACACCCATTAAATCCCGTAAAAGTCTTATGGTATACGAGGTAGGATCAAAAATTTTAAATTCCACTAAGAGTAAAGTACCACCATCTTTCATTTTAGAATATTTTTTTACTAAGAATTATTGTTTTAATTTCAAAGTTATACCCAAATTCCAAATTTCGCTTATTTTTGACAAAAAAATTGATGTAATCGTGTTTTCTCAATAACCCTGTATAAAAAATAAATGGCAACCGAACAGTACGAAAATAAGATTTTTTGCAGACTTTGTTAGAGATTACCGTGGATCATAAGTCCGATTAGTTTGTTTTCATATTATTATGGCTTTTTAAAATAAAAACAAAAAAACATTAAATATTTTTGTTGCACACCGTATTTTATTTTCTGAGGGAAAAAGTTAATTTCATCAAACTGATATTTTTTGATTTACATTGACTTAAAGCATCTCCTAAATAGTTTTTTATAGATTGAAGTATGCATAGAAAGTTTCCTTATTTTGCGTGACGAATAAAATCCGTTCAAAATATATTTTTAATTTAAATTTTTTTCTTTATAAATCAAAAGAAAACTTTCTATGCATACTTCAATGTATAAAAAACTATTTAGGAGATGCTTTAAGTCAATGTAAATTAAAAAATATCAGTTGAATGAAAAATAAAATACGGTGTGTGCAGCAAAAATATTTAATATTTTTATGTTTTTATTTTAAAAAGGCATAATATTATAAAAACAAACTAATCGGACTTATGATCGACGGTAATCTCTAACAAAGTCTGCAGAAAATCTTATTTTCGTACTGTTCGGTTGCCATTTATTTTTTATACTGAGTTATTGAGAAAATACAATTAAATCCATTTTTATTGTCCAAAATAAGCCAAATTTGGAATTTGGGTATAACTTTGAAATTAAAACAATAATTCTTTGTAAAAAAATATTCTAAAATGAAAGATGGTGGTACTTTACTCTTAGCGGAATTTAAAATTTTTTATCCTACCTCGTATACCATAAGACTTTTACCGGATTTAATGGGTGTTATTTTGGTTTGAGAACATGCAGAACCTATCTATAATAAAATTAATTTTCTAAACTTAAAGGTAAAAAGCTTTTCCATATGCTGCGCACTTTCTGCCGGTCACTGTATATTAAACAACGCTTACAAATGACAATATTTTTTACTATGGTATGACAGGTGCAAAATAGCAGGGCGCTTTCAAAATTTTGCGGGGGGGCGCACATGTCCTTAGTTACGCCACTGCTGGTAAAGTTAGAAATAACATCACTGCACTAGATACATCTGGAAAATTTGAAGAAACACACTGATTTTTTATTAATAAATGATCCGCAAGTTCATACACTATTTTTTTTTGACTAGGAAAGTCAATGGACAAGTCTTTATGGTACCTATCGTTGGTAAATTCCGCGCTTTCGCGTATAATTCTTCTACACTTAACGAAGTTAAATTCTCAGGATATAAAAAAATATAATTAATTATGAAATGAAATACCCATAAGAAGCAAAGCTGGCAGTGCATTTTGAAGGGCCCGTCGATGTGGGCCCCCCGCGGTGCGGGTTTGTTCGGGTTTGTTACACCACTGTAATTCTGCAACTTTTAATTTTGGAAAATCTTCACACTGGGTAATTTTTTAAATTTTACATGCACTTTAACCAGTAATTATTTTTTTCTCTAAAAACTTGCGGTTGCTGCCGAGTCGCCGCACACCGCTGTGTGTGTCATCGCTCTAATTAAAAATTGACGCTACACAGATTTTGTAAATATACAGGGTGTCCCGAAATTAGCTGACAATATTGTAAGGAGATAAAGTACATCCAAAAATAAGACTAACACCCTCTATTAATATACCTTCAAAAACGCTTCGTTATGGGGCTAGAGCCCCCCGAATTGGAGCTATGATAAGCAGATTTTTCACAATATCTCAAACACCGATTAGGGTATCGAAACAAAATTTAATACATGTTTTACCCATGACAAGACGCAATAAACGATTTTATTAGCTTAACTTTATTTCTTCCAGTGGCGTCCCACTGGGTAGGTAGTTGGGAGAATATTGCCCTAAGTTTTTTATTTTTAGGATTTTTTAACTTCAGGTGCAATTTTTAGAAAGAAGCCTTGAAGTCTTTTGTTGAAAAAAGGTACTCTTGTTTCATTGAGGTAGGATTCACCATTTTCCAGTAAAATCGATTTTCATTTTCGGTTTTTTGAAATCCGGTGAAAAAGCTAAGGTTTTTTTTGCATATCTCAGCAAACACTTAATATTAAAACATGAAATTTATTAGAAGTTCTACTAGCGACAAGGCATATTATTATGTATATGTTACTTTAAAATACTTTTCCAGTGACGTCGAACGGGGTGGAGCCTTAAGTAAATATTACTATTATTTTTTTTTATTTCATAGTTTTAATGTATTTTTTTGTAAATTTTATATTTTTTGTTAATAAAACCTTCTATTATTGTAATTTGACAGAATGTAACGTTTTTAAATTAAACATATTTTTAAATTCCTTTGTTTTTTAAATATTTATTTTCATGGAGATTTTAAGATAGTTTTAAAATAAAACAAAAAAGAATAACAAATTGCAAATCAAATTTGATTGTGAACCACACGGGAAACTAATTTTTAAGCAAGTACCAGTCATGTGTCCCCAAAAATAATAATCAAGGGGATTTAAATCAGGTGATCTTGGTGGCCAGGCTATGGCTACCAATCCACCTGGTAATTTTCTTCAAGCCAATTCCTTACTTGACGTCCGTAGTGAGCTGGTGCCCCATCATGTTGAAAGAAGTGCCCTAAACGTAAATCCAGTGGCACATTATCTAATAAATCCCCAAGTTGATTATGTATTATTATTATTTGTCGCTAGTAGAACTTCTAACAAATTTCATGTTTTAATATTAAGTGTTTGCTGAGATATGCAAACAAAAACCTTAGCCTTTTCACCGGATTTCAAAAAACCGAGAATTTTAAAATCGATTTCACTGGAAAATGGTGAATCCTACCGCAATAAAACAAGAGTACGTTTTTTCAACAACAGACTTCATGGCTTCTAAAAATTTCACCTAAAGTTAAAAAATCCTACAAATAAAAAACTTAGGGCAATATTCTCCCAACTACCTACCCAGTGGGACGCCACTGGAAGAAATACAGTTAAGCTAATTAAACCATTTATTGCATCTAGCTATGGGTAAAACATGTATCAAATTTTGTTTTGATACCCTAATCGGTTTCTGAGATATTGTAAAAAAACTGCTTGTCATAGCTCCAAGTAGGGGGGCTCTAGCCCCATAGCGAAGCGTTTTTGATAGAAGATTTTAGTCTTATTTTTGAATGTACTTTATCCCCTTAAAATATTGTCAGCTAATTTCGGGACACCCTGTATATGTCCTGATAGCTACTACAAAACCGTAGAGAAAATTGAACATAAATATATTATTCACATTTACACGAGGTTTGAAAATTGGGTAACAATTAGCTTTTAGAAGGTAATTTACACGTTAGAAATTTAATGGATCAATTTCCATTAAAATTTACTCGAAGTGTTGACAATGTAATTTAGTTTGTTATTATACGGAGTCCGGAATAAACATTTATTGTCAAATGTTTATTTAAACGTCATATTTTAAAGCAATGTATGGTGTAATAATAATATGATAGACAGTACATTTAACGCATAAACCAGAAACATAATAAATAAACAAGCTAATTCCACTAGTTAGCATAATACTTTAGTATAAATTTTCATGTAAAGCAGAATAGCTTTGTTAGGATTTAAAAAAAAATATTATCCTTTAATTATTAGCTGGATTAAGTAGTTTCATGGTGATAAGCACACTTTAATTAGTTTCAGCTTCGGTGGAACAAGTAAATTGTTCAGCTAAAACAAGATTTTGACGTTGTTACACAAAAAAAAATCTTAAAAGCGTGGTTTTTTTTTAAATGCTTAGATTCATTGAAACTTCAAAAATCTTGAATACATTTCATTAGAGGATTAGAATCCATTTATGCATTAATATGTAAACAAATATGGGTTTTAATTAAAAGCATAACTACTTATAGCTGGCACTAAAAACGCCATAAAGTTTGCCACAGTATTAGAGCCAAAGGCAATAAAAAAATTAACTGCATTTTACAACGGACCGTAATCAGATCCATTATTTTTCACATTAGCAACTAGGTCATTAATAACATTATGAATCAAGATTATGTCTACTTAAATTTTTGTGTTGTGGTTTATTACAAACCACAATTAACGCGTAGTTAATTAGTTTGTTTTTCTCTTTTTTGTGCCAAAAATTGTTAACCTACAGCTACTGTACAGTTGATGACATATAAATTCGTACACTCTACCCATACATAACTCAATTACAACAAAATTGGGTAAAACGGGTTTCTCACCTTGCTGCTTATACCATACCTGGATAGAACACCAGCTATATACATAGCTGTAAATTATTGTATGTACGATTTTTTACCATAAGTAATAATGGTTATTTCTAAATATTTTTTTGTTTAAATTACAGCCGCGAAATAAGAAAATTATAAAATAATACCAGGAAAACTACAAAAGTATAAAGCCAAAAAGGGTAAATTTATTAACAAACAAGAAGCAAACTAATATTTATTTGCTGCGCCATTCGATTCTAACACTAATCGTAATCTTCTTGGCATTGACAAAATAATACTTCTGATGGTGTAATCCGGAGTTACCCCTTCCCAAATTTCTTCTATTTTATCAAATAACTTTATTTCATTCTGTGGTTTAAAATTTGTTTTGTACATTTTTTTACCGCCAATCCCCAAAGATTTTCAATTGGATTTTAATCATGACTTCTTGAGCACCAAGGCAGACATGTTAAGTTGTTTTGTCTAAACCAGTTTTCTATATTTCTTGCAGTATGAACAGGGCAGTTATCCTGCTGAAATATAAAGTTATTTCCTTCAAAAACTATCGCAGCAGAAGGAAGAAAAACATTTTCCAAAATCTGAAGATAGTGTCCACCAATATTCCAGCATACACATGCACCGTAATCACTTATTCATGCCCACACATTAACGGAGAAACGTCCACTGGTTTGTTTGTTTTTAGTATAGTTCTAATCATATCGAGGATTTGTTGGTCTATATACTCGAATCCTTCCGTTATATGTAGACTGAAAAGTTTTCTCATCGGAAAAGATAACATTTTGCCAAAAAAAAATCATTTTCTGATAAATATTGCATAGCAAACCCAATTCTTTGTTCCTTATCACTATTTTTTAAGAACGGTTGGGATGCAGCTGCTCGATTTCTTAATTCGGAACATTGTCTTACTCGGCGTTGCGCAGTTCTAGATGAAGCAGGGAATCCTGGTTATGTGCATATCGGATACTACAGTTTCAAATGGATTTTGCCTTAAATACTCCACCAAATTTCGGTCTTCTTCATTTGATGATTTTCTATTATTTAAACCAGACCCAACAGACCTTTCAAGTGTTTGATGATAGCGCCATTTTTTTACAATTCCTTGAACAGTACTTCTAGGTACTCTAAAATTATCAGATATTTTTCCATAAGACCAGCCTAATTCTACTAAACATAATATTGTTGCTTTTTCAATAATACTTAAATAAGGCATTTTCAAATCAAATAAGATAATGTTAATACTTTGACAGATATCATGATAACAATTAACACGTAACAAAGGTAAAAAAAAGTTGCATTTACAGTATCACAGTTTAGTGAACGAAATTTTCTGTCGTCAACTGTACAATGGACATTATGCTTGTATACTTAGTGTCTAGTGTACAATACAGGGTAATTCACGACAAGTTTCCTTTAGAGAATTGCGTATATTATGCTGGGGGGCGGACAGTCATTTTCCCTGTCATGGGGTCTGCGGAAATAAGGTCTGACAAACCGAGATATATATTTATCAGTTCCACGTATAACAACTCGGAATATATTACATACCTAATTATGTATACATATATGATACAAATATAGTATATTTGAGCTCCTAATGTATTAATTAATAACTAACAACCCAAGATTACTACAATCATACTTTATATATATTTTTTTTGGTGTATTTATTGTTCGATGCATTTAACATATCGTATTGTATTATATTTCCTTGTGGCTCAGCATTAAGGTGTGATATCAGAAAACAATTTGATTTATTTTGCAGATCCCAGTTTGATAAATGTTCTTTGAAACTGTAAACCCAGGGAGAATTTCCCTGGAGGTGTTCCATTAATTCCCGTTTGCATATCAGGGGACTTGAAACTTCGCGGCGGCTTGAGAGGGAATTTAGATAGAAACACCCTTCTATTTTACCATATCCAATTGTAAAATTTTTTCACGGAATTATTTAGTCCTAAATTTATAAAATGTACTCATGTAGTGCTGTCATGTTACTCCACGAACTAGTAATGACAGTTTTTTACGTGCCTCCAACACGGTGAACATATTTTATGTTTAAAACTTTAGGGAATCGAATTGATTTTTGATATATAGCACACATCTGGTTGTTTAACAAAAATAACGTTGCTTCGTATTGTGTTAAAAAACAACAAAAAATAAAAAAGTAGACCGGAAACAATGTTTACAAAACATTGGAATAAAGAAAGTTCAGGGAGATCGAAAATCCTAGGTCCCTTTTTTCTTTATATGCAGAAAAGTTTCTTACTGAAATCTCTAAAGACTATTAAAAAGTTAGAATTGCGAAAAATGTCCTTACAAATCCCAGAGGTATTTGAAAAGTTGGGATAACGATTTCATTAAAAAAAAACTTTCGTTGCTTAAAAAAAATCTTAAAATTTTTTTTTTAATAAAAACATGCCATCATTTACTTATAAAGACGTGTAACGCGTTGCCAATAATTGTTTTCCAAAGTAAAGATGTAACCTTTAAATTTTTAAAGTTACAGAGGTAGGAGAGCGATTTTTATGTTGTTTCAGAAAATTTGTATTACTCACATACAGGGTGTCCGGTAAGTATATGGCATTCTCTCGGGAGCGTATAGGGGAGGTCAAAATAACTCATCACTTTGTCATATAAAAAAACCTAAAGTGCCCCTTAACGGAGATACAGGGCCCCAAAGAGGTACCCAGCGACTTATCTTTTCGGCTCTAACTTTTGAACCGACACGTATAATTTAATGAAAAAAAAAACGGACCTATAATCCTGTCTTGAAATATTCCAGCCCAAACATTGACTTTTTCGGGATGTTGCGTATGAGCCACTTGAGCCCAATGCGTATTCTCTGTGGACCAGTATCTACAGTTTTGTCGGTTGACAGTACCATTAAGAAAAAAGGTAGCTTCATCGGAAAATAAAACATTTCTACAAAAAAATGGATCTATATTGCACCGCTCTTGCATATTTTCTCAAAACTGAATTCGGCGGTCATAGTCGTCTTCATTTAATTCATGTATTAATCTTATTTTGTATGGATGATACTTTGCCTTTTTTAAAATATTTTTTACCGATGTTTGACCAATGGACAAATCTGATGTTACTTGGTTTGTAGGTAAATGTGGATTTTCGTTATAACTGAGTAAAACATCTAATTTCTTATCTCTATCTAGATCTTTTACACAACCATGTTCGAGGAATTTATAGACAATTTTGCTGAGTGCAGATATCGTAATTTCTTGTCCGCGCTCTGGATATGTGTTATTAAAAAGTTCACAAACTTCGCCCAAATGTCTTTGGCGATCTCCCTAGCCAAACATCATTAGAATTTCAATTCTTTCTCGCTCTGAGAGCATTTTTAATAACTTGACAGTAACAGAACTGTCCTACAGTATGTTAAAAATTGGCACAGTTTTTATAATGACAATGAGTCAAAGTGACATAAAGTTACTAGATTTCTCCTAGATTTTACGTTGTATCATGGTTTTTCTCTTAATGAAAAAATGAATAATTTCAACTGGCAATATTTTAAAAACAATTGAATTTAATTATAGGACATCCTATATAAAATATACTTAGAATTGTCCGTAGAATCCAAAAATGCAATAATATACAGGGTATCCCATTAAAAAAAAAGAAGTTAATAGCTGCCCAGCTTTCTTGAAGCACCCTGTATATATTTCAGAAATCTTAGAAGATAAAAGACAATTAAATAAAATCGACGTGCCCGAGCGTTTTTTATTCAGGTGCTTCGTTTACTTGCAAAAGGTAGTTTTCCAGACTTTATGTCCTCACTGTATATTAAGTATATTAGATGATTTGTGATATGTACATACCTATTAAGTCAAAATAATATACTAAATATGTGTTTTACATTTTCTACTAGTCAAATTATTTATAGTTTTCTAATGATATCAAATTATAATGCTTTAGGGAAATCACAATGGAAACGCTGTACGGACATTTTTACTACGAGTTAACCCTTAAAATAAAATAAAAACCATTCAGAATCCGTGACTAATAGTTTTTTACCAGTAAAAGTGAAATTATTTCAGGAACAGCGTAGAAAAACACATTTTCTTAATACGCAAAATGAAAAATCACGTATTTTACGACTAAGTGAAATTACAGAGCCTGTAACGTGTACTGAGCGGGGTGCCATACGTTTTTTAGCTTCTAAATGGATGAGGATCTACCGGTGAAAAAATTTTCGTTCTTTTTTTAACATCAATGTTAATGCTGTTTATGTTAACCCTTCATTTGTTACTGTTGACAGTTCATTTACAAAATGGAATAGTTTGGTTGGATTTGTCTTTCCCGACCTTTCAGGGACGTAGTGGGTCTATAAATGATGTTTGTATTATTTTTAAAAGTCCGAATGGGATTCCTCAACTCTGTCATTATTACATTACTTTAAAGTCCATTATTAAAATACTTACGTACAAATTGTAGTTACGGTAGTAACTTGCAATGTCTTTATTTGTTTATTTAAGGTTAACAGAAGCGGACTTGAGAAATACCAGATTCTACATGAAAGAACACCGCCGCCTATTAATGCCATCGTCAAATTTTTAAAATGTTGCATCAACAATTCCTACTTCCAAGAAAAAGATAGATTCTTCATCCAAGTATACGGACTACCGATGGGCTCATCTCGTTCTCCAATAATCGCCAATTTTTACATGGAATGGTTTGAATCCGAAGCAATAAAATAACCAAAGAATAAAACAAAAATGTGGCTGATGTATGTGGCACCTTCATTATTTAGAACGGAAACGATTCAGATCAATACCAATTAAATTCACCATGAAGAAAGAAGAAAACAACGAATTACCTTTCCTAAATGTCAACGTAAAGACAAATGGCGACGCCATCCAAACTTCAGTATACAGGAAACCTACGCATACAGGTCAATATCTCGGTTATACATCAAAAATCACTCAAGCAACACAAGACATGGCATAGTAAGAAGCCTTGTGGATAAAGCAATTACAATTAGTGATGCCGCGAGACGAGAATTGGCCCATTCTCGTCTCGTCTCGTGAGGCGAGAATTTTTTTTTATCTCGTCTCGACGAGAAACGCGTTTTTCTCGCTCGAGAGTGCCATTGTCTCGTCTCGTCTTGTTTTTTCTCGTGAGTAGGGAATCATAAAAAATATTTTTTTATACGAATCTTAAAGGGGGGTAAACATTTAAAAGTATCTGGTCGTCTCGCAGAAGGGTTTAATATAAGTCGGTTTGTTAGTCATGTGACTTAGAAACTATTTTTCTTAGATCAACAAAATATTGCAAGCGGCCATAAGACATAATTCACGTAATGTAATAGGCTTGGCACCGAGGTATTTTCAGTCCAAAATATACGGGGTGGTAAAAGATACAGAATAGAGAACGATTTATAATAATAATAATAATTGATTCATATTGGAACTACCCTTCTTTTATTATTTATTTTTTGGCATAATTCGGGGCATAATTAACTGCAATAGTTTAGAAAATATTCGACTAAATAAAGGGATCAGCCCAAAATGTCATCCGGGGAAAAACATTAATTTTTTTATTACATTAATAGAAAGTGCAAGAGAAAGAACTTAAAGAAGTATTTCCGAAAATGCTCTATTTGACATATCAATATCTCATAGTTTATGAAATATTCGGACTAAATCGCGGTAACATTAGATAATTAATTATTGTGTCCTTCTTTTACATATGAGTTATACAATGTAAACTGTAATTGGTTTAAGATCACCGCCGCGCCGCTACAACAGAAAGTTTTACAATACCTATAAGAATCTCATATATTTTTGTTTAGTCTCATATACTTTTGTTGTATCTCTATGTTTCTAAGAAATATATATCTGACAACCTTTGGTATGAAAACCAACAAGCATTGCCATGCATTGCGTTTTTTTCTACTGCAGTACTGCAGTGCGTGAAGTACCAAATCTAAGCATGCTTAATAAAGCGTAAAGTAAGTATTTTTCGCACTATTGCGTGAAATTTATGTGACTTTTGTTGTTAAATACGCGTGATATGTTGAATGTTGCTATAAAATTAAAGAAGGGTATTGATAATTTAACGCGAAGCAACGACTACTTGAAAAAATGTTCGCTAACTGAAGAAGAATGGGATTTAATTGACACTATGTGCAAATTTCTGAAATATTTCAAAACGTTAAGTAATTCATTATGTGGAGAATCTTACCCGACACTACCTATGGTTGTAGTTGGTTTCAATATCTTGCTAGATAAATTGGAAACTTTTTTAATAGAACTCGATACGTCAGGTACAGAAACAAATGTCGATAGAGCATTAATACAAGCATTTCAAGCAGGAAGGGATAAGATGATCAAGCATTATACTAAAACAAATTGGATTTACTGTGCCGTGTTAATTTTAGACCCTAGACACAAACTTGAAACCTTCACATTAACCTCATGGGGAAGAGAACTTAAGGACCAGTCTTTGAAAAAATTCGAAGAAATATATTATTCAAAATATATGAAGCCCACTCCACAATCGGTCGTTGCTGAAAAAGATTTTTCGTCATCATCCTTATCGAGTAGTGAAGAATTTCTGACAGGATTATACCAAAAATCGACAGACACGGGAAAAACAAAGCTCCAAAAATACATAGAAAGTGTAAGGGTCAGTCGGGACACAGATATTTTAAGATGGTGGAAAGATCACGAACTAATTTACCCAAATCTTTACAGAATGTCTAGAGATTTATTAGCCATACCAGCCACTAGTGTCCCGGCAGAACGATTATTTTCAAAAGCGGGACTTATAATTAGAAAGCACAGGAATCGTCTCAATGCAGATTCTGCTAGAACTCTTTTATGTTTGAATTCCTGGTATTCATCAATATTGAGTAGAGATTTATTTTAGGTTTGTTTTGTTTCTTGTTTAAGTTGTTAATTTTCTTGTTTGTTATCTATATGTTCAAATTAATTCATGATTAGATTTGTTCATTTTTTGTTTATTATTTATACTTACAAATAAAGAGAAAAATTCAGAGCGCCTGATTTTTTTTCCTACTTGCGTGCGGAAAAAAGTCATCTACACACATCGTTGGAATTTTTTTTAAGCACGCTATCTTTTTTTAAAAATAATTTATTGTTATATATTGTTTCAATAACACTAGTTTCATGGCCCTCCGTTGTCTTTATCTGTGATTTCCTAATAAAGTTTCGGTTGATATACAGGGTGTTAGGAAAGTAATGTCAAATATTAAAACTGGGAAGATGAAATAAAATTCACGCTTTTATTAATGATTTTTGTGTGAGAAGTTTTTGGCGAATTTCGAATTTTTGATACAAAATTGTTAAATTTATAGTCAAAATCTATCGCCTTTCGCCTTGTGAATGAAATTTGACTGGGGTACTTTTCGATATTGTGTTTTCAATCGAAAATGCTTTCTTTCAGATTTGGTTAATTATTTAAAAATGTCAACTACCAACCGTAGACAGAAGAAAGAGGCTAGACAATTTGATTCTGTTCTCTTGAATATCTGTTTTAAGGTAAATGCCTTCACAATACGATAGAGTGAGAACGTTAAACACATTATTTTTCTGTCTATATATTAGGAGATACCTAAAATTCAGTGTTCTAACAAACGAGAAAATTCGAGAAAAAACGATAAATTTCTCGACGAGAAACGGTCTTCTCTCGTCTCGTCTCGTGACTTCTCTCGAGAAAAAAATTTCACTCTTGTCTCGTCGAGACGAGACACGAGAATTTCGTCTCGGCGGCATCACTAATTACAATTAGTAGTGCCAAGGCGTATGTGGGCGAATAAGAAGACTAGGACAACGATACAACATCAATATGGTATTCAGCTCGAGAGACACCTTAAGGAGGAAAATTACTTTTGGAATAAACTTGGAATTCCAATTTTTTCAAAAACTCCCACTTTCTTAGTAGTAAGGATACTGAAAGAACTTTTGGAATTCAGTAAGAGTAACGCGTGAAAAAAAATAATTGTTTTCAAGTAAAGTTTTAAGATTGACTTGGCTGTTTTCGTTCTCTAAACATATCTACAAAAGTGGTATAACATGCAAACCCCTTAAACTTAATACCAGGTTTATTGAAAGAGTATATATTTTCTTGAAACTCCATACAAAAGTTTTACGAAAGTTCTGCATCACTTACACTCCCCTGATGTAAAGAAGCAGAATTAATGAAACAACTTCTGGGAAATCCTCCGAAGATACGTCAGGTTGGCAATTTCAATAAACAACTATCGCGGAAACTCAAATCTCATAAATAAATTATGTCATAATTTATGGAATAACGATCTTTCTTTCTTTTGTTTTTCGCTTAAAGTAAATAGAAAACAATGGGAAGTTCCAATCGGAACATAAGCATCCATTCCTTTAAAACAACTGTAGAAAATCGGCAAATACTTTTGCTCGGAATTTTCCTTGGTATTTTTATTTTTTGTTAGTTACTCACTCTGATTCATATGTTCGATTTTGTCAAAAGTAAATGATATTGTTTAACAAATATGTCGGGGTGGGGGGGGGGGGGCACATTGACGGCCCCTTCAAAACTTGCTGCCAGCTTTGCTTTTCATAAGTATTTCATTTCATAATTAATTTTATTTTTTATATCCTGAGAATTTAACTTCGTTAAGTGAAGAAGAATTGTCCAGTGATTTTCCCAGTCAAATTTTAAGCCTCAAAAAGGGACTTGGAAATAGTGTTTCAAAATTAAAAATAGTGTATGAACTTGCGGATCATTTATTATTAAAAAATCAGTACCAGTTAGTGGGGCATCAGCGGAACGATCTTTTTTCAACCTTAAATTAGTAAAAACCTATTTACGTAACACCATGGGACAACAACGCCTTTTGAATTTATCCTTAATCAGTATCGAACACGAGTTTGTTAAAAAATTAAATATCGATGAAATTATAAACGATTTTGCAAAAAAAAAATCTCGACGATCTGGTCGTTTTGTATATTACCTTGTATAGTACTTAGTGACATAATGTTTGTGCAGAATTGCAAGATGGTCCAGAATTAAATAAGTGAACTAAATATTGACCGCTTGATTGACCTTCCCTTGAGGTATTTATTCATGCCGGTTCTCCGAGAAAATATCTCACTCATTCATAAAACTCAAACGAATCACACCAAATACTTTTGGCGGACTTGTAACTCTTAGGTTGTATATATTGTCCATAAATATTTAGCACACAAACTCACACTCGATAAATCAGATTTTTTCTGATATCATAACTCATCGAAAATAGCCTGCCACAAGGTCTCGTAATGAAACTGCCTATATCCAGATATTTATTGCCCACCTGAAACCGTTACAATCACTTCAAATAAGCAACCGAAATCTTACATCTAAAGCACCCCACATACGCCCAGGCTTTTACTACGGTTTGTTTCCACCCGTAGAGTTCTATTTCTTTGTTTATTATAATTAATTTATTATTATTTTATTTAAACTCCTTAACGCTGACAAATGTTATAAATTTAAGCTGCGATTCAAACTAAGTTCTTCCCCCACTAGACACTTTAAACATGCAAGACACAAATCCAAACGTTTATTCAGAGAAATTATTAACTGTTTTATACTGCTTTCAATCCTTTATTTAAAGTATTTTTTTTTCATTTTTCTATAAAACAAAAGCCAATGTAATGGCAAGCAATTGACCGAATACAGACGTTGATATTTGAATGTTTTAAGGATTTTTTTTTAATAATACAGGTTTTTTACAAGAAAATCAGCGATTCAAAATTAAAAAATTCAAATTCGAAATAGATATATTAAGGTTTGGTATAGCATACAATTAATTGTTAACAATTATGGTTTTAGGTTTAAGGCGCCTAAGCACGAATGTGCTTGTGTTGCGCTATATTCAATACTAGGATTATAATACAATAATAACGTTAGATAGATCCAAGTAATCTATTAAGAATTCAGAAACAAACAAAATAAATCTTACAATAACCTAAAATACAATACAATGAAGGAATACCAGATATTTAGATTAGTTTCAAATTTATTGAGTTAGACAACAAACATTTTTTGAGTTGAGATTGCCTAAATTAATTTGAAAATTGTCACTCATCTCTACATCAAAGCGCTGTCTCAGATCTCGGTCTGCGGGCTGCATGTTGACTAGCGTGTATTGTAGGTTGCGGTATGTCCTATTTCTTGCAAATGATCGTAGCATTTTTGAGAAAAAAGAAGACGCCAATTATAATATTGGACTGAAGTCAATCTAATCAAATGTTTACCGATTTATTGCTCTCGATATTTTAAGCAAAAAAAAGGCTCATGGGGGGGGGGGGGGTAGCTACCCCCATTTCCCCACCCTCCTCAAATACGCGCCTGCGTTTACGAGGCTTCACAAATCATTTTATATAATATCAGACGAATTACAATGTCTGACCGAAATCAGTCTCTGGCTCCCGGACTAAGCAATACTTAGATTTTATACGACAAAAACTTTTGTCGTTTTTAATGGCTTGAAAGAGAGCCGTAAGCAATCAAAACGTAATTCATTTTATTAGTAATTATTGTCAAAATTAATGAATTAATTTTAACCCCATTAAATTTTAATAATTTAATGCAAATCGGTATTTAATTTCCCTTTGTTTACATTGGCAAGCCAAAATCCATAATTATAATAATAGATTTAATTTCGGAAGCTGTGAATGTGCACGAACATAATTTCCAATTTGTGTTATACTACATCCATGATCCATGTTAACGGTTTAAGAACAATTGAACCCAATTATACCAGAATGGATGAAATAACACCTTGTTTGTATTTATCGAAATATAAACCACTAAACCCCCTTCCACGTGAAATTGATATGAAATTATAAAAATCAATTTATGACCTTTAGGTACATTAAAATGAATATGAGGAGCCCATGGAAGACGTATCATCACTTAACGTTCTTTATGTAATACATGGACTGATTCCTTTATTTTCTATATTTTAACAAAGGTTTTCGTCGTCCAAAAAATACCCAAATATGATTAAGATTCAACAACGGAACAGCGCAACCATTATATTTGTTTTTCTCAAAATAGCCTATCCCAACGCTTTTATATCTACCCTGTTTATCCCATGATTGTTAAGGCAGTGTCCTGAAAACAAAGCAATTTTGGATCATAGCTTGTTTTCCTTTACGATTATATTGCAAAAATTCATACAATCCATATATACAGGGTATGATAAAGAGCCCTTAAATAAAATACGGCCAACTTAATCAAGAATTGCTCAGACCCGTCAAATTAATTTTTTTGAAATGCATTATTTTTTTAGAATAAAGCTATTATACAGAGTGGATCATAAAAATGCTACGTGCATCAACTTTCATTTTTTTTTTATGAAACCCTGTATATTTTTACATTTAAATAATTATTCTAAAATTAATTCTAGACATTTTTCATAAATTATGCCCTATACCTATCTTCAACCGGTTACGAAATATTAACTTTTAAAACAAAATAGACAAAAGACAATGTTTGAAAAAAAAATATTTTATAATATGTTGAAAATGTTCTGCACCAACTGTTCTGCAGTAGATTAATCCTATTATACAGGGTGGAATTTTTAACTAGAATAAATTCAGTATTAGAAAGCCTCTTTAATTATTTGCTAAAAAAATGCAGAACTACGGCTGCGTTTATTTTGAGTTTGGCATACTTTTTTTCGTGTCTTCATGAAATTTATCACTCTTTTTTTAGGTTACAAACCGCCCCCAACTTTTTTTCTCAGATGTAAAGGTACCGTGCGAGCAAAAATTATTTGCATCAATGGAGGCCTTGCATTTAAGGACGTAATGCTTAGCCGTAGAGCTTAATACCTGTTGGGTGTCAGTAACTACCTGAATTAACAACCAATCAGTTGTTCCGTCATCTTTGACAGTCGTAACAAGTAATTTGATTCATCGCTAATTTTTCCAATGTCTTGAACAATTCACACAATGGGCTTTACGGAACAGCACAAAACATTCATGGTTAAAGCGTATTTTCGAAACGGGGTTAGAGTAAATGGTGAGTGGCAATACAATCCGGGTTTGTGCTTGGACAATTTTCACGGACATTTTCCTAACGTTGCTTTTATTGCTGGGATTTTTATCATTGCCTGAAAAGAAAAGAACCGTGGCTGTGTTTAGGGAAACATGTTCTATACAACACAAAAAAGGAGCAGGAAGACCATCTGTAAGAATAGAAGAACTTGTTGCAAACGTTCGTGAAATAATGCAAAATACGCCAACAAATTGTATAAGACGCCTGTCCCAAGAAGTGGGAAGATCTTATGGAACATGCAGGACTATTCTTAAGAAGCAGCTAAATTTATTTCCTTATAACATGCAAGTATTCCAAGAAATCCAAGCCGTAGATTTTGAAAGACGCAGGAATTACTCTCAATGGTTTACCCAAAATTTATTGGAAAGAAATGATTTATTAGACCTGACATTGTTTTTCGGATGAAGCCTGGTATCACCTTTCCGGTTATGTGGAGTAGTGAAAATCCCCATTTTTTTGAGTCCACATTGCACCCTCAGCAATTTATGTAATTATTTTTCTTTTTCTTTCTGTATATTCTTACTTTGTTAATTTTGTAAACAACAAAAATAAATTTGTATTTGTCTACTTATTTTATTACTCGTTAGTTTGGCACATCATGTCATAATATGAATTTGACAAAATTTTAACTTAGATTTGGTTAGAATTATATCGTCCCCATATCATTGTGATCTAAACCAAGCCCCACGTTTTTTAATCCAAGCCCTCTTTGATGCAAATAATTTTTGCTCGCACGGTAGTACCTTAATCCTCTAGGTTAATTTCCTTTGGGGTCACCTAAAAACCAAAGTTTACGTAACAAAACCAGAAAATTTAGCGGAACTTAGGCAACGAATTATATACGAAATTCGCCAAATAACCTTGGATATGGTACATAATATCTGTAATGAATTATACTTTCGAATACCTAGGGGTTTGTCAGCGTCTACATTACCGAAATGCAAAAGTAAATAGTGGATCAAATTCCCTTTTTATGCCAACGAGTTATCACGATACATACATTTACATTTAAAAAAATAGTTGGGGGCAGTTTTCCACCCAAAAGAGCGGTAAAAGTATGTCAAACTAAAAATAAACTCAGGCGTAGTTATATTTTTTTCAGCAAATAAAGAGGATTTCTAATACTGAATTTATTCCGGTTAAAAATTCCACCCTGTATATAGCAAGACTTATTATTTCTAGTGCAAAATCGCCATGAAGAAAACAAAAAGCTAAATAAAGAATCAACTTCCTATGTTCGGAAACAAGAAGCATCATACAGACTAGCCATTTAAAATGTTAAATGTTAATGTCATTAAGTTTCGATTTCCCAACCCTTGATTTGTCTTATCATCAAATCGGAAAGTGCAGAAGTTGTTTGATTGGAAACATTTCTGCATGGAATAGGACGATTTCCTTAACTAGGAAATTTTTGGGTATATAGCCACAAAATGTAATTTCCGTTAAGAATTTTTTTTATGTTCTAATTAAGTAACTACTAGTAGTAGCAGTAGTCGGATTTCTACCGACAAAAAACTTCTTCCCCCGGACACAATTGTTTTCCTCCTTGGAACTGGCTTCCGGTATTACATCAAAGGGGAGTGTATATTTTTTGTTGTTCATTCCTCTATCTACTTTCTTCCCTAACCTTTCATTTCCATTATTTTAATTTTCAGGATTGTTTTTGCGAAATTTTTAACTCGATTATATTTCCCGATGCTGTCCCAGTAGGTTTTCCATTGTTCGTGTTTTTTCCTCCCATCTTTCATCTTCGCTACTTTTCTGATGGGAGTGCCCATAGACGTATTTCTATTAGGATGTAGACCTACTAGGTACTTGGTTAAAAGTATTCACTAAGAATTTGTAAATAATAATTTGCGTTTAGCCTTTCTTCCAGGAAAAATGGACCAATTATTTTATTGAACGTGAACGCACACCATACGTTTACTTTCTTAAATTTCTGGCTGTTTCTACCAATTCTAAACTGAGGATTCTCTTTAGCCCAAAATGGACAATTTTGACTAGAGATTATTCCATTTGTTGTAAAGGTAGATTCGTCACTGAATACCATATGATGGGAAAAGGAAGTCGAGGATTATTACAAATCGAATCTAACACCAAAATGGTAGCAGCATCATTTTCATCATAAGTCTTTTTGGTTTTTTTCACATCTTTAACATCACCATAAACATTAAATTTACGTACCAATTTCTTTAAGCCATTTAAAGAAACGTGTACACCGGGAAAATTTCGATGGAAAATTTCAATTACATATTTATAGCTCACCTCTCCAATGCCATAACACTTAATCAAGTAAATGGGCTGCTCTAAGATTAGCATTTTTTGAAGATAACAGTTTACAAATGTTGACAAAGAATTTGATTGAAATGTCAATTAAACATTATATGACAGCAACAAGCACACCTAATAAAATCGATTCACTTTAATTTATTTTGAACATTATTAATTTCGTTAAACTTTTTACTATTTTTTACGCACCCTGTACAATAAAATCGAATTTTCTCAACGCGAATTGTATTTTTATAACAAGCAGAAGAAATTATGAAGAATTATTTTTTTTCGAAAAAGTGAAAATAAGATCATTTACAAGTATAGTGAACTCCATCCGTGGACACACTATACAAAACGTAACTTCTTCTTGCGGTGATCGGCCATTAGAATATTTCAAAAAATAATGCAATTTGAATACTGCAAATTTAAATAATAGGGTTTTCGAAGACGCTCCCTTCAAATGAAATAAGAGCGACCATATTATGCGATATTATATGATTATAATAGAAAACGTACCTAATCTATGTTTTGATTTTATGAAACGATTGATTATATTTTCTGTCAATATTTTAAAAAAATCTAAATGTACAAGGGGGGGGGGGGGGCAATTGCCCCTTGAATCCGCCACTGATCCTCTATCTATGGTGACCGTAGTAGTAGTTAGGTATAGTAGTAAGAAATATGAAAAATCAATTAAATAGATGCATTGGCTGAGTAGAGAGAATTAAAGTAATATACCTACTGATTTTTTTTAACATCGCAACGCAAAAAAATCCTTACCCAACTTTTTAGATAGTCGATTAAATAAGATAGTTATTTCCATAATACCCTGTACATTGGATTAAAGATAAATGCTTCTATTTTTTTTTAATATCAAGTTCATCTAAAAGACAGTTAAAAATAATTTGGAAATGTTTTTTTTATTTCAAATTAAGATTTTCCCCCTAAATAGACATTTGGGGGATTAAGGCAACCAAAGGATGAGCTTTCTTAAGCCAGCTTAAAAGTTAAATAGACGCTTAAAAAACAGCCATCTGTATAATTGAATATCTTTTTTTGAAATCTTAATCCAGCTGCAAAATAAGTTCTTGTAAGACCTTAAATCTTCTAATCTACACAAAAGTCTTAAATAACTAAACAAAATGGTTATATAGTAACCACCAATTCTCATTGAAGGAAAACTTTTTTGGTTTTCGTAATTTACTTCATTACTTTTCTATATGAAAGCCACTAAACACATTCGAATTTCCCGTATTTTCTATAAAAGAAAAAATAATATCGAAGAAAGACGAAAACGGCAAAAAATAAGTAAATTGAACCAAACTCGATCACTTTACTGACAAGATAATAATAGGCTTTTATTGGTTGTAGGCTCGTCTTTCTTTTGTATGTTTTGAAAAAAACGACGTTTATTATTACCTACTTTTTAATTGTAAAAGAATAAACGAACTATTGCTTTTTCTTTTTTTTTTTGATTTGCAAATTAAAGAACGCATCTTCTTCATAAAAAAACCTAATTTCTTTTAAAAGGCGAGGTAAAAGTTTGTGTCGATTGCCTAATTCGACTGGCAGACGTGCAGTCAATAATAGTCAACCTTATAAACTCTAAATTTTATTTTTTTCTCGAAAAACAACATATAATTTGAGTTAACTCTATCGACTACAATAATCTGATTTCTAACAGACTTTAAAAAAAAATTATTAAAATATTAATACACTCACATTTTATTTACGAATACAATATAAGTAATATTGAATGAGTTTAATTATTGCAACTAATCGAATAATCGAAACTATAATAGTAATATGCTCAATAATTATATCGAGATAAACAATGTTGTTTGCACTAAACTCAAAAGTTAGATTAAGTATATTATTATAACTGCAATTACTAACAATAGAGATTGCATTATTCAGGCCATCAGTTGATGTTTAATTTAGGTTTTAGCATAAAACAAAGAATTTAGAATAATAATTATTATTATTTCCCTTTTTCATAGGTTATTGTTGGTATAGTATTTGTAGAATTATACCGTTGATCTTTTGACTGCAATAAACCCTCATTATCCCTTTGACCATAAAATAAATAATGAAATCCCAAATTTTAAAACCTTTTCGAGCAGAGACGGACCAGGTACAAATTCAATTTATACCTATGCCTGATTCATATATAAAATAAATACAAACTGATTTTTAATAATTTTAGTCTTTAGTGGTTTTCCGGCGAGTAATTTTTAGTTATGCTTATTAGTGGTAGAATGTGGCGTCCTTGGAATTGTGCTGATAGGGGGGCATCTTCAAGTGTCATTTTTAAAAGAAAGCATTTATCTACAGATGCCAACAAGTTGGTTCCAAATTGTCTGTTGCTTTCAGCTAAAAACAGCAGATTCTTCTTTAGATTACCATCAAGATACGACGCACAACTTTTTGAATATTGGTTTAAACAGAAACTCCTTAAAAATATACCTGAAAATAGCGTCATTGTAATGGACAATGCTAGTTATCATAGTCGGCAAGCAAAAATCATTCCCAATTCTAATAATACAAAAGCAGAAATTCAAAATTTTATGATTGAAAATGATTTATATTTTGAAGAAACTTACAAAAAACGAGAACTGCGAGAAGTATTAAAAGCTTTTAAAATAAATAAGGAATACGAGTGTGACAAACTTGCAGCAGAAAATGGACATACAGTCTTGCGTCTTCCTCCATACTATTGTATATTCAATCCTATTGAGCTAATATGGCGCCAATTAAAATCCAATATTAGGAGAAATAATATTTCTGCATTTAGCATCTGTAGTAGAATTAATTAAAAACGAAGTAAGAAAAATTTCTGCAGACCGCTGGAAAAACTGTCTACAGCATGTACTTAAGGTGGAACATTCTTACAAATTGTATGATTACAAATGTTCAACCCTTAATTATAAGTTTAGGCTTAGATGAAGATAGTGATAGTGATACAGAGTTAAATTTTGAATAAATTATCAATAGTTTTTTAGAATTTAATTAATTTTAAATTATATTATTTTCAATTATCATTAATTGTTATTATTATTTTACATTTATTATAGGTACCTACCTAAAACTAAAAATACCTATCTATTTATTTTAAATTATAAAAATAAATCATGTGGTGTAGGTACATTTTCAAGCCGACCCTGATCCCATTTAATCCCCTTTGAAGATGTTGAGGCGTATACAATAGGGTTTAATCAGGTAGTTTATTTTTGGCAGTAAGAGACAACGGTATAATTCTGCAAATACTATATTGCTATTTTTTTTACAGTACAGAGAAGAAATTCGTCTTAATCTGTAGATACTTTTAAAAAAATTTCTTACTGTGTGGCAATTTTGGAGAATAAAGCTTTTCTGAATTTGTTGGTTAAAATAATAGCTTGAAAGTTCTAAGTTTTTTAACGTTTTGCGTTATAGCTCACTCCACCGATGGAATTATTTCTATTTTTTAAGCTTCCATATATTTTTAATTGCCAAATTTTAGCACTTGGTTTTTTTTCTCCCGTAGAGAGGGCAATCTATATCGATCATAAAAGTTGTTTTGTTATTCTTTTCGATTAGAAGAATATCCGGACTGTAGTGATCTACTGTTTTATCTGTTATTATTGGCTGCTTCCAGTATAAGAGATATTGAGGAGATTCAAGAACTGGTTCGTGTGAGTATTGATAGTATGATGAAAGGTTTTTTTTTAGGCCTAGTTTATGAGCCAGTTCTTTGTGAATGATCTTTGTAGCCTGATTATGAATTCCTGGACAAAACATTTTGTGCCATAGCACCACAATCCGCCGTAAAATGTTCAACTGTCTCTCCAGGGAAATTGCATTTTATGAATACATCTTCTATACTTATACAGACTGTCCGCGGATAGGGTTTACAATAGCACAAATGAATGAAAAATTCATTTTCGGGAAAAAGTAATTCTTAATAAAAAGTTTTACTTGTAAAAAAATGCAATTCACGAAGAGACCACGAGTAAACTACCTTTATTTTTCATTGTTGACCAAAATGCCAATTAGAAAACTTATTTAGGATAACGTTTGTAATTTAAATCCGAGATTTAAAATAAATCTTCGATTTTTTTAGTTTTTTTAATTTTTAGATGTAAATGAAAATTTTGCTGCTCAATAAAAATATTATTATAAAATTTTATTGGACTCTATTTTCATAATGGGTGGTGTGTATCTTAATTTAAAATTTTAAATGCATTCCTACCATCTTTTGTAAGAACAAGGAGTTTTTTTACCTTTTTATTACTTTGCTTTACGTATGGGGCAAATTTGAAGTTGTCAAATAGAATTTGATGTTGACCTTAGAACAAAGGGTTTATTTAGTTCAATGTTACGGTGCGGGCGAAACAGATGGATTGGTTGGAATGGTCCGGTTCTATGGTCCTCAAGAAGTCCCGATTTAACTATTTCAGATGCCTATCTTTGGGGGCGCCTCAAACAATAAGTGTACTCCCGTCCAATTGAGAACGACATACCTACAGCTTCTAAAACAGCGAATTGTTGAAGCTATTCAAACAATTTCCATTGGAGAAATTCGAAGAAGTTTTGACCTCATTCGTTTACAGCTGGAAAAATGTGTTGAATATGGAGGAGGAGTGTTTGAATAGCAAATTATGAAATTATTATTTGTTGTTATTTTAAGATTTTTTTGTGTTATTTGTGAAATTAAAAATACATATTTTTGGTAACACCAAAAATCAGTTTTTAAAACTTTTTGATACCTCTCTGTCATTGATAATGTATGTATTTCGACCGCTAATGCTGCTATCCAAAAAAAAATTCTTTTACCTCTAAAAATTAAAAAAACGAAAAAAATTGACGATTTAGAAATTTTTTTTTATTTTTTTATTCTGAAATAAAGACATTTATTATTATTATTATTATTATTATTATTATTATTATTATTATTTATTTTAAATCTCGGATTTAAATTACAAACGTTATTCTAAATAAGTTTTCTAATTGGCATTTTGGTCAAAAATAAAAAATAAAGGTAGTTTACTCTTGGAGTTTTGCGAACTCTGTATAAAAAAATCAAAATTTTCTCTTCGTGAATTGCATTTTTTTACAAGCAAAACTTTTTATCAGGAATAACTTTTTTCCGAAAAATGAAATTTTTCATCCATTGTGCTATTGTAAACCCTATCCTCGTACAGTCTGTATATTATTATTTTATTATTATTATTATTATTATTAGTATTATTTTTAGTATTATTATTATTAATATTATGTTCTGTGTACAGACCACAGGCCTCTTAAAACAAGAGGCCTGTGGTACAGACCATTTATTTTATAAAATTTTTGTTCTCCCAATTTTATTCCCTATTCCCACTGTTAGTAAATACAGAATAATTTTTGTCTACTTTTATAAAGCCCCCATGTTACGAAAAGTTTTTTTTAACTTCGTATGGTTTTTTTTGCGAATCTCTCGGGAAAATGATTCTGTGAGGGATAAAATACCTGATTTCTTACAAAATTTTTGTTACATATGGAATTTTATGAGATTATTTTAAGCCCTACATGGCACCTTAGAAAAACTAGGGACAGTTAATAGGTGGGTGGTTAATAGATTACCCTTAAGAGTCTACGATCGCTTTTACTGCGACATGCATTAATACACGATAATTTAAGATACATTTGTTTACGTACAATTAATAAAGTAAATTCTGTACATTTGGCTTCTGTAGATACTATTAACGATAGCCAAAATAAATATTTCAAAAATAGTCGCAGACGTTCGGCTGTCACTAAATATCATCAGTCAAATTGATTTAGACAGGGATATATTCGGTATCAATGGCTAGCTTAAGGTTCAAAGTTGTTTGTCTTGTAAAGGATCTGTCAAATTTTAATTTTTTCCAAAAAATAATTCAAAAGTGGGGTTATTTTTGAAAATATCGAAAAAAGTTATAAGAAAAAGTTTTTTAAATGCAGTTTCTAGCCCACATGAAAAATTTTAGCTGCATAATATCATTTTGATTTTTTACCTATATTTTGTAAATTGCACCACTTTTGCAAAATAAGACTCAACGCAACCTACATAAAACTTCTTAGTTTTGACAAAGCTTTATTTCACATACATTTTCTTCATATTAAATGTGTGTTTTTCTACAAAATCAAAATTGGGCTATTAAAATTTGGTCGCATGTGATGCAAAGTTAATTTGTTTTTGACCCTGTATAAGGTAACTTCATAAAATAAGTATTTTTGAAAACGTAGTTTGTGTCTGAAAGTAATACACGTTAACGTTATTATGACATAGCTTAATAATAAATTATAATATAGGGTTTTTAAATTAAATCGTTGAAAATAGATAAACTTAACGTTGTTAAACTAAAATTTATTTTCCACTTAAAAAACACTTTACTGAAGACACTGTGTTCTTTTGTCTTATCATTAAGGTGTATTACTTTCAGACACAAACTACGTTTTCAAAAATACTAATTTTATGAAGTTACCTTCTACAGGGTCAAAAACAAACTTTGCGACACATGCGACCAAATTTTAATAGCCCAATTTTGATTTTGTAGAAAAGCACACATTTAATATGGCGCTACTTTAAAGAAAATGTATCTGAAATAAAGCATTGTCAAAACTAAGAAGTTTTATGTAGGTTGCGTTGAGTCTTATTTTGCAAAAGTGGTGCAATTTACAAAATATAGGAAAAAATCAAAATTATCTTAGGCAGCTGAAATTTTGCATGTGGGCTAGAAACTGCATAACTTTTTCTAACAACTTTTTTCGATATTTTTAGAAATAACCTCACTTTTGAATTATTTTTTGGAAAAAATTAAAATTTGACAGATAATGCGAATCACGTGACAACTATTTTTTGGCTTACTTTCATCTCGATCGAAGCCGAACTTGATGCCAAAGTCAAATTTTGAATAAAGCTATTAATAAAAAAAAATCCCATATGATTCGGACTTTACTGGTGACACTGTATTTGGACGTCAGCGATCAGGAGTATGTCACTAAACGTTGTTAACGTATTTCCCTGTACGTATAACTAAATATGTATAAGAACTAAAAGTTAAAAAAACGAATCATTATTCCTAGCAATCGCATTATGAATATTATGTTGTTTCCAATTATTATTCAAAATGACTTTATTAAGTTGAATTCTCTAACAGAATAGATTTTTCTTTACACAAAATAATTTTTCCCATTTGTTTTCCGTCAGAATGGATGGCTCACATTGATAGATGAAATGGCTGGACAAAATCCTACTTTATATACTATTTATTTTTTTAAACTAAGTTACGAGACTTCTAGTTTAAAAAAAATATTTAATATTTTTACGATTTTATGATATATACTTTAGATGTATTTTATACATTATAATTTTTAAGGTCGGCCTGTCCAAAAAAGTAAATATTTAGAAAATGGACGTTAATAAAGATAGATGTCGGAAAGGTGTGGCTTTAATTGCGCCGGTGCCGGTGTTAAACCGTTAATAACTTAAAATTTTTTTTAAATATTTTGATTAAATAAATACCGTGTCATGTTTTTTAAATATTTTTTTAAAGTTATTAGCAGTTAGTATTAACAATTAGGTTGTAGGTGAAATAAATTAAATAGCTGATGGAGTAATAACAATTTGTTACCCTTTATAAACTATGCATTGGCGCACCAAGGGGAGAAGGGATTTGAAGGTTAGAACTCCTTCCAGGGGCTGGTGAAAAAAACATGAAGGTGCATAATACAGGGTCGCTTTTATGTATGGAAACGGTCGATTATTTGCTAAAGTAAGATAGCTAGCGAAGAATGTTAAATACAAAACTTTTAGGGTTTTTAGAAATTTATTACACTGCACATAAACTAAGTATACAGGATCAGTCAAAAAGCCATGGAAGAACAAAGTTACTTTAACGAACGTAGGAAAAAAGTTACGGTATAAAAACTTCGAAAAGTAGCGTTTGTAAACGAATTTTAATTTTTTAGTGGCGAAGATTGAAATTCTACCATTTGGATTTATCGTCGTTAGTAAACTACTTCATAGGGGTAAATTACCTGCTATATACGAATTTCCAAAAACCCGGAGGAAAAAAGTTACAGTATAAAAACTTCGAAAAGTAGCGTTTGTAAACGAATTTTAATTTTTGAGTGGCGAAGATTGAAATTCTATTCAGTGGCGGATTTACAAATTTGCCGCTAGTAGGCTATTCAATTTTTGCCGCCTCTATACCAGTGACGGCTCGTGAGTTGTGAAACAGGTGAAGTGTTCGGGAAAGATAAAGCCCGCTGCAGGCGAAATGCGCCGCAGGCGAACATTTTTTAAGACCACGCCCAAATTTGGTCAATAATTTTTAGTAAATATTTAAAAAATTTATGATTACCTACTAATTTTATTGAAAATGAAATTTCTTTCTGCAAAGCCAGTAAAGTTCCAACTACCTTTTTTTATCCCCATTAACAGACACAGCCAACAATAAAGTTTATTTAAAAAATACTACCCGTCGACCATGAATAAAGATTGTACCATTTATTTCTGTAAGACAAAAAAAAATTTTGGGCCAAATTTGCCGTCCCCTAAAATCTGCCGCCCTAGGCTCCAGCCTACTCAGCCTAATGGTAAATCCAGCACTGATTCTATTATTTGGATTTATCGGCTTTAGTAAACTACTCCATAGGGGTAAAATACCTGTTATATACGAATTTCCAAAAACCCGTAGGAAATTCGAAAAAGTTACAGTATAAGAACTTCGAAAAGTAGCGTTTGTAAACGAATTTTAATTTTTTAGTGGCGAAGATTGAAATTCTATTATTTGGATTTATCGGCTTTAGTAAACTACTCCATAGGGGTAAAATACCTGCTATATACGAATTTCCAAAAACCCGTAGGAAAAAAGTTACGGTATAAAAAATTCAAAAAGTAGCGTTTGTAAACGAATTTTAAATTTTTAGTGGCGAAGATTGAAATTCTTTTATTTGGATTTATCGGCTTTAGTAAACTACTCCATAGGGGTAAAATACCTGCTATATACGAATTTCCAAAAACCCGTAGGAAAAAAGTTACGGTATAAAAACTTCGAAAAGTAGCTTTTGTAAACGAATTTTAATTTTTTAGTGGCGATGATTGAAATTCTACCATTTGGACTTATAGTCTTTAGTAAACTACTCCATAGGGGGGTAAATGACCTGTTATATACGAATTTCCAAAAACCCGTAGGAAAAAAGTTACGGTATAGAAACTTCGAAAAGTAGCGTTTGTAAACCAATTTTATTTTTTTAGTGGCGAAGATTGAAATTCTATCATTTGGACTTATCGGCTTTAGTAAACTACTCCATAGGGGTAAATTACCTGCTATATACGATTTTCCAAAAACCCGTAGGAAAAAAGTGACTGTATAAAAACTTCGAAAAGTAGCGTTTGTAAACGAATTTTAATTTTTTAGTGGCGAAGATTGAAAATCTATTATTTGGATTTATCGGCTTTAGTAAACTACTCCATAGGGGTAAAATACCTGTTATATACGAATTTCCAAAAACCCGTAGGAAATTCGAAAAAGTTACAGTATAAAAACTTCGAAAAGTAGCGTTTGTAAACGAATTTTAATTTTTTAGTGGCGAAGATTGAAATTCTACCATTTGGACTTATAGTCTTTAGTAAACTACTCCATAGGGTAAATTACCTGTTATATACGAATTTCCAAAAACACGTAGGAAAAAAGTGACGGCATAAAAACTTCGAAAAGTAGCGTTTGTAAACCAATTTTAATTTTTTAGTGGCGAAGATTGAAATTCTATCATTTGGATTTATCGGCTTTAGTAAACTACTCCATAGGGGTAAAATACCTGCTATGTACGAATTTCCAAAAATCCGTAGGAAAAAAGTTACGGTATAAAAACTTCGAAAAGTTGCGTTTGTAGACGAATTTTAATTTTTTAGTGGCGAAGATTGAAATTCTATTATTTGGATTTATCGGCTTTAGTACACTACTTCATAGGGGTAAAATACCTGCTATATACAAATTTCCAAAAAACCGTAGGAAAAAAGTGACGGTATAAAAACTTCGAAAAGTAGCGTTTGTAAACGAATTTTATTTTTTTTAGTGGCGAAGATTGAAATTCTATCATTTGGATTTATCGGCTTTAGTAAACTACTCCATAGGGGTAAATTACCTGCTGTATACGAATTTACAAAAACCCGTAGGAAAAAAGTTACGGTATAAAAACTTCGAAAAGTAGCGTTTGTAAACGAATTTTAATTTTTTAGTGGCGAAGATTGAAATTTTACCCTTTGGATTTATCGTCTTTAGTAAACTACTCCGTAGGGGTAAATTATCTGCTATATACGAATTTCCAAAAACCCGTAGGAAAGAAGTACAGCGTATTATTCTGGAGGAAAAAATGGTGTGTACCTATATTTTCATGTGATTTCATTTCGCACTATCTTGCACTGTCATCGTGACCCGTTACAGAGTATTTATGTATTTTTATACCAAAATAACGTTAAATTTATTGACAATGGAGTTCAAAACGTAATTCTAATTTTCAGAAAAACTTTTTTTTAAATTGAATAAAGTAAATATAATAATAATAACTCCAACGCCCTTAAAGCCTGTTTACATTAGGTGCAAGTACTACATGCAAGTTATTGCGACGCAATGGTTGTTTTTAAATGAGTAAAAACGCTGATTAAAAAAAATAAAAAATAAAAAAATTTGGCTTGCACATGCAACTAATGTAAAAAGGCCATTAAGGTTGTTTATAAAAATATCATAAAACCAAAAATCCTTAGGGGCATGTCTTTAGAAAAGCTTATCCAGTTTTAGATTAAAAGCTTCAGTCTTTTTTCCGCCATTATATAAAAAAAATTAAAAGCCATTAAAATGTTTGTTCTCCTTTAAAGCGTATTTTTAATGTAAGTATTTGTGTTAAATCTAGCATCGCCTATTCCGTAAAAGGTACCCCTTAAAATAGAAACCATGCATGAATAATTTTCGATCGGCAAAATATTTTTTATTCGAAAATCCAACAGATTTAGCGACAAAATTGTTTATTTTAAGTCCGTTAACTACGGTTAACAAATACGTTTATTAAATTTTTTTCGGATGTTTTTTTGTTGGGTTTTCCAGTTTAGAGTTTAGCAGTTATAATTTACACGCATTTATATAACACCTTTAAATATAAACCATTTATTTGCACTTACGTCGACAAAATTATTGAATATAATAGAAAAATTCAATATAGGATATATTTTTACCAAATTTACTTCTAACACTTTATCGCCTTTCTCATAATTTGTATTAGGTTAAAAGAAGTTATTCGTAAAATTCCGATTTTTTGTATTTGTCGGCTGTAGTTTAACTCAACGTTAAACAATATACAGGGTTAGTTGAATAACCGTAACGGCTAATTTTCTTCAAAACTACACCAAGGCTAAATCAATGAATTTTGGTACAGGTGGATAACTTAAAAAATTGAATTGAAAATTGACAATTGCGACGTTGCCAGATTCTTAGTTTTTTCTGTAACTCAAGGAATGTTTTTTTTTCAAATGTAACACTATAGTGGATTTCACCTTAGTTTTTAATGCTTTGACGTCTCTTTTGTCAAACATATTAGCCAACATGTGATTTTAAAATCCCTAATTCTATAAACGGCTTTCAGGCACGGGCATTGGCTAGATTAACAAGAGATGGATATATAACTGACCGTATAGTTACATGTACATGACGAAGATGCACACTACACAGTTCAATACGTTGCCCTTCAATAAGCTCAAACTCGTCAAAAGCACAGCATCGCTCGTATATGCCGTTAGTATGTGCATCTTTTCTTTTTTTGTAGTATCTACTTACATTATTTTTTCTTTATTCATTAAAAAAAATATTCGATAACATTACAAACTTTTGTTGTTTTATTATAAACCAACGAAAAGTTAGACCTATTGTAAACTTCAAACTCTTTAGAACCTAGTCTAAAGAAAAAAATATTTACCCGTGAATAAGAAAATAAAAAAGTAAACAATAAGTTATTAAATATAATATATAGATTTTTTCAACTTAACACTGCATGGTCTAAAATCAAATTAAAAAACAAAATAATTCTTTAATAAAAAACGTAGTTAATTATTGATGATACTAGATTCACGACTGCCCCTTGTATATTTTTTATTGTGCTAAATTAAGTGTGTGTTTTTACCAAAATAACAGCACTTTATTATATTATGAATAAAAATGAAATGAAATTGTTTTTCTGATATTCTATCCTATTTCCATTCCCCTTCAGTGTTTTTTTTTAAATATCTTAAAAATTGCTTGGGTAATTCTCGTTTTCATCCATAATTACAACTACAAATAAATTGACCCATGTTCACACATAATTTTTAAGTCCGGCCCTGGCCAATCCTTAAGTTCTGTAAAAAGAAATGTTATAAATGACATGTGTCAGCGGCGGCCATTAAAAACTAAGGTGAAATTCACTATACTCTTTTTTTTATTGAATTCGATTCCTCCCATCAACATTATCATTTCCTGATAGTATCAAATTTTTATCTCAAATAGTTCTATGAGAAAAAAAGTTGATTAGTTACAACTCTAACTCTAAAATAAAAAAAAAAATTCAATCTATTTCCATTTAAAAACGTTTGAAATAACGTAAAAAGAAAAGCTGGTAGACATAATGTACCTAATAGTATCGATTTCATAATCAAATTAATGTAGGGTACTATATTATGTAAGTAATTTTTACTAGCTATGTTATTGTTAGTAGTTGTTTGTTGTTATTATCGTTATCGATACTATTAGGTACATTATGTCTACCAACACCAACCTTCCTTTTCACATTATTTGAAACGTTTTTGAATGGAAATAGATTGGATAATTTTTTTGTTTTAGAGTTAGAGTTGTAACTAATTAACTTTTTTTCTCATAGAACTATTTGAAATAAAAATTTGATACTATCAGGAAACGGTAATGTTGATGGGAGGAATCGACTTCAATAAAAAAAAGAGTAGTGTTACATTTGAAAAAAAAAACATTCCTCGAGTTACAGAAAAAACTAAAAATCTGGCAACGTTGCAATTGTCAATTATCAATTCAAGGAAGGAAACAGATAAAACCTTTTTCGAATTAATATCTGTGGTCCGGCACTTGTACCGGTTTTGTGAGCGCACTTGCAAAATTTTCTGTTTTTACAGAATAATCCCTTTACGACTGACCTTTTCTAAGGTACCGTACTGGGACGCAAGATGTCGCACCGGGTTCTATAATTCTCGTCGATAATCGATCCTGACAAGTGATTTGTCTTCGAGCCCTGTTTCCTTCTGCCAGACTGAGCCTCACTGATGAGCCGTAAACGGCGAAACGCGTCTGGGGATGAGTTTGGCGGAAGGAAACAGATAAAACCTTTTTCGAATTAATATCTGTGGTCCGGCACTTGTACCGGTTTTGTGAGCGCACTTGCAAAATTTTCTGTTTTTACAGAATAATCCCTTTACGACTGACCTTTTCTAAGGTACCGTACTGGGACGCAAGATGTCGCACCGGGTTCTATAATTCCCGTCGATAATCGATCCTGACAAGTGATTTGTCTTCGAGCCCTGTTTCCTTCTGCCAGACTGAGCCTCACTGATGAGCCGTAAACGGCGAAACGCGTCTGGGGATGAGTTTGGCGGAAGGAAACAGATAAAACCTTTTTCGAATTAATATCTGTGGTCCGGCACTTGTACCGGTTTTGTGAGCGCACTTGCAAAATTTTCTGTTTTTACAGAATAATCCCTTTACGACTGACCTTTTCTAAGATACCGTACTGGGACGCAAGATGTCGCACCGGGTTCTATAATTCCCGTCGATAATCGATCCTGGCAAGTGATTTGTCTTCGAGCCCTGTTTCCTTCTGCCAGACTGAGCCTCACTGATGAGCCGTAAACGGCGAAACGCGTCTGGGGATGAGTTTGGCGGAAGGAAACAGATAAAACCTTTTTCGAATTAATATCTGTGGTCCGGCACTTGTACCGGTTTTGTGAGCGCACTTGCAAAATTTTCTGTTTTTACAGAATAATCCCTTTACGACTGACCTTTTCTAAGGTACCGTACTGGGACGCAAGATGTCGCACCGGGTTCTATAATTCCCGTCGATAATCGATCCTGACAAGTGATTTGTCTTCGAGCCCTGTTTCCTTCTGCCAGACTGAGCCTCACTGATGAGCCGTAAACGGCGAAACGCGTCTGGGGATGAGTTTGGCGGAAGGAAACAGATAAAACCTTTTTCGAATTAATATCTGTGGTCCGGCACTTGTACCGGTTTTGTGAGCGCACTTGCAAAATTTTCTGTTTTTACAGAATAATCCCTTTACGACTGACCTTTTTCTAAGGTACCGTACTGGGACGCAAGATGTCGCACCGGGTTCTATAATTCCCGTCGATAATCGATCCTGACAAGTGATTTGTCTTCGAGCCCTGTTTCCTTCTGCCAGACTGAGCCTCACTGATGAGCCGTAAACGGCGAAACGCGTCTGGGGATGAGTTTGGCGGAAGGAAACAGATAAAACCTTTTTCGAATCAATTTTTTAAGTTATCCACCTGTACCAATTTTCATTGATTTAGCTATGGTAGTTTTGAAGAAAATTAGCCGTTTCGGTTATTTCAACTAACCCTGTATAATATACCAACAGGAATGTCCCTGGCAGCAATACGACATTCAAAATTGAAATAGAGCTATGATAATCCAAATATCTACATTTTTTAATAATAATTTCTTTAGCTGTAAACGGTCTTGAATAAAAACAATACATTAATTGAAAAATTGATCATGAATGATATATTTTACTGAAAGAATTTGCTACCGTTTACAATGTTTATGCCAAATTTCTTCATCAATCATTGGAATCTATGATAAAATATATCTATTTGAAAGTGTGTGGTACAAAACATTTGCAACTTAAAATAAACCATTGTTGAAATTAATTTTTCAATGGACTTCAAAAGCTATTTTCAATCGTGGCATTTTAAAAATAAAATTTTTATCGGCAACTGAAATATTTTAGTTGCAACCAACTGTAATAAAGCATCCGCGCGATATAACAAAAAATGGTTACCAGGGCTGTCTTTAATTAAGCATATAATAAATAAAACAAATTAAATTAATTTTTTTAATTACAATTTTTCATGTTTTTCCTTCTGTTAAAAGATTATTTCAAAAATCTATACTGGGTCGTCAGAAAAGCATCTAACAAGTGGAAATTCAGTTATTGTAAATTTACCAACAAATATTATTCAACGATACAAATTAATACCTAAGGCATGAACTTTCAAAAAATTCATAATTTGTGCAATATCCAACTAATTTTATTTAATTATTACATGTTTTATCGAGAAAGATTTCTTAATAAAGAATAAACAAACCCAAACATGAAATTTATATTGTTTGGTTGATTTCAAGGATTTTTCAGTTTTTTAACTTTACTTGACAGGCGAAAATATTTCAATTACACATTCCTCCCAAACTAAATTGTTTGAGGGGATTAAAAAAATTTTTTTTTAATTTTTTCTAAGTCTATTGTATACTGTTGTACCTGTGGCCCACGAGCGATGTTTTGGAACAGGATCACTCACGAACTTGTTGCGATAAACGGTGTGACTGGAGCGGCACGGCAAGTCAGGAGACGGGAGAATGGGATCACACCGTCCCGGAGGCCAGCATTGATCCTGCGCACCCTTTCCGGCGGGATAAAACTCTTTTTTCTGGTTGTGTATGAATTTTTAAAAATTTTCGACGGGAAGAACCATTTTTTCTTTGTTCAGGTTTGCTTGCTGCCCGGACCTATTCACGAGGGAACATAATATACTCCAAGCGCGTATCCAGGGGGGGAGGGGGGGGCCCCGATATATATTTTTTCTGTTGATTGAAGTTAAAAATAAATTAATATATACAAATACTTTGGAGCAATTGCTTTGTATTATTATTTTAACTCCGTCCAGTACCGGAGGAGAGCTTGACCGGCTCTATCATAGGGAGCGGATGTGCCTTCGGCCCTTTTTTGGCGGCATTTCTCAATAAATAAAGCACAGGAACTGACGAGCCTTTGCTTTGTCGCAATTTGCTGGAACTCCTTGTTAGCCTGGTTTGTTTTTAGGTCGATAGGTAAAGCCGTAAAGAGTGAAAAAATATTTGTGACACTTACCATGTTACTCCAGCCTATAGACAACGTAATATATAAAATATAAAACTAGAATTTAGAGGCGAAATTCACTTAAAATGTTGTATTCATAAAATAATTTCTACTAAAAAATTCACAGATCTTGCATCTTACGCAAGTATCATAGGCGTATTGAAAATACCTACCACATACAGTGGCGAGAAGGAAACCATTATGTCACAGCACAGATTACTCCTATCTGTGAGTATGTAACGTGCCGCTATCACGCGTTATTATGACGGCATGGATGCTCCGATTTAGTTTGAAATAATAATTAAATTATTATACTTAGAAATGTGTAAATTATACTTAGAAATGTGTAAATTTGACTGTTTCGTTAAAATAAAAAATATAGGATAATCTGTACATTAGTACATATTAAAGAGAGCTCAATTTTTATTTTTATTTTCTTTAGCTATACACAGCCATTTACCTGATGGTCCTTGTACTCTTTGTTCATGAAATGTCTAAATCTTAAGTCGGCTATGAAATGTTTTGGATTGGTACCTATATCCATTCATTCTCCCCCGACTTTCTGTGTAATACGCCAAGACCGCCGCGCTATTTCGCTTTGTTTCAGCGATATTCACTGTTTATTTTTTTCCAATTTATCGAAATTGAAACAATCAAAAATGCGGTTACCATGATATCGACTAATATGGACACCTGAAAATTTTAAAAATTACGAAAACGTTATCTGATATCAATGAAATTTAGACGAATAAAATCTATTTGCACTGTCGTAGATTAAATTTTGAATGATACACGTTCGACATGAACTTTGTTAATAAAACTTGTGCAATTAAACCACTCGGCTGACGCCTCGTGGTTTAACGTTGCACACGTTTCATTATAGTGTTCATCGAACTAGTATCATTAATAACTATAATGTAAGAATATAGAACAATAATAAAGATAATCTACTTTTTATTATGTCCAAATAAAGGTATATTCAAAATTCAAACACACAGTATAATATTTAAATAGTAATAATATTTGGTTTAAATAAACATCCTGATAAAGCCGACGCCGCTTGTGTACAGCTGTGGCTTTTGGGAGATCCCATAACATGAAAGTAGGTACTGGCCGATTCAATACTAACTACTATAACTGTTCTCTCTCCCGGCCATATCTTAATATCAACAAATAATAATAAATGCCGAAACCCAAAACAAAACTATATTAACACTTAGCAGATGATGTCATTGATCCTGTGCTGCTCGGATGTTTGTTTAGACTTCACCGCCGTGTTATTTATGTGCATGTCGCATGTCGCGTTCATTTTTCATGAAATAGACCCGTATGTACGCACCCAGTAGTATTTTCAATACTAAAAACTAGATTATTTATATGAAAAAATTTAATTTAGAATTAACCACTACATAAATACTAGATATGGAAATAATTTGGAAATACCAATACATCAAAAAGGAAAATATAAAACTTCTTTTAAATATAATAATAATAATTCAATAACAATATAGAATCTGCTTTAAAAAAAAACTAAACTATTCGGCGTGTAAAAGTCATTTTAAAAAACATTAACTTAAGATCGGATTGGAAGATTGATTAGGTAATTGTTAATCAAAATCCTACCACCTTTTTGTGCCAACTAGTAGGGAAACTTGGGGTAAAATGACGAATGGGGTAAGATGACTAACGCCGAAATTTTGCATTAAAAATTATTATTTGAATTTGCACATTTGGCAACATCTAAGGCGTGACATGTAGAATTAGGTTGGGGCAGCCATTTGTCGCAGCGTTTGTAGAGTGACGTACATGTGGTCGGATTGTTTTTTACAACGGTCGTTATAATATTTAGGTTAGAGAATTTAGTGGTTTTGCCTGTTAATGAGTAAGTACGATTTTCATTATTTTTACAAATGATATAGTGGTAGTAAGAATAAACAAACACTGCTTGGATGTATCGATATGTTTTTGTTTTAATTTAGAGATAATTAAATAAAGTTATTTGTGCATCAGGGGCAAGATGACGGGGGTAAGACGACGAGTCGTCATCTTACCCCATAAATATTATATCATACCTTTTAACATGAAAAACTATTACAATATTATTGTTTTTATTACAGAATGCCAAGAAATTATAAACGAAAGACCAACCGTAGAGAATGGGACAAAAACTCTCTCAGGTGAGCCCTACAAGCTGTGGAACTAGGTAATTTATGTTGTAATGCGGCGGCTACTGAGCATAAAATTCCTGAGGCAACGCTGAGGCGATAACGAAGAAAACAACTCACGGGGGAAGAACTTCCACAACATGCAGGTCGATTTAAAAATACTTTTACTCCACAGCAGACTGTAGAATTTGTTCAATATATCACAGAATGTAATAGTCGTGGCCTTGGGCTGACTTCAATTCAAGTGCGTAAATTAGCTTTTGAATTTGCTGATAAAAACGGAATACAACACAGATTTAATAGCGAACCCAAAATAGCAGGAATTGATTGGTTTGAAGGGTTTAAAGCAGCCAACCATCTGAGCCTTAGAAATCCAGAAGCAACGTCTGTTGCTCGTCTTAGAGGGTTCAATCGAGTCTCAGTTGAAAAAAAATTTTTGATCCTTAGAGATGTTAAAGATAAATATAAGTTTAGTGCTGATCGCGTCTATAATGCTGACGAGTCCGGCCTATCTACAGTGCCAACAAAACTACCAAAAATTGTAACGCCTAAAGGACAACGTAGAGTAGCAAAAATTATCCGCTGAAAGAGGCCGTGCAACAACTTTAGTTTGTTGCATGAACGCTGTGGGTTCCTATATGCCACCTTTTTTACTACAATCAAGTGTGTGATGCGTTTCTGGTCGACAATCCTGGAGCAGTAATTTCTGACAAAAATATTGGTCCATTATTTTCCGAAGCTTACTGTAAAGCTGCTACAGTGAGCAATTCCGTGAAAGGGTTTAAAGCATGCGGAATCGAACCATTTAATCCAATAATTTTTTATGACAGTGATTTCGCCGCAGCCATAAGTACAGAACGGGATAACCCAGAAGAAGACGCTCGAGAAGATGCGCGAGAAGACGCTCGATAAGACACTGTATCAATTTCCCCAAGAAATATTAACTCTCCGTTAATCATTGACTCGGAATCAGATTCTGATGACAACGTTTCTTTATCTACCCTTGCCAAAAAAATCAGACTGAACCAGACTCCAGAGCAAAAAATACCTAATTTAATGAATGCTAATAATTCAGCTGCAGATAAACTAGAATTAACTACGAAGCGAAATTTATTTGGAGGAAACCAAAGAGCTTTTAAAGAAATGTCTGCCTCTGTTATTAGTAGCACGCCTGTAAAGGAGGCTTTGGAAATGAAACAAAATGAACAAGCAGAAAAAGGGGTAAAAAGAAAATTAAGATTGGAAAAAAAGGCAATAAGAGAGAAAGAAAATAAGTTAAAAAAAAAAGTAGACAAAAGACAAAAACGTTTTGATCAAGCAACACCCACACAATGTGACTACGATAAAGCTGGACCAAGTGGTCTTAATTCTACTAATCAGATGACACTTAGTAAAAGTAGCTACATTTGTCCAGGTTGTACCGAGTTATATACAGATCCTCCAATTGAAAATTGGATCCAATGTTCGTCTTGTTTGTCATGGTGGCACGAGGACTGTTCTTCTTTCGTAGCTGGTGACTTCCATTGCGATTTTTGTATATAAGCCATCTTACCCCAATACATTCGTCATCTTACCCGATGTATGGGGTAAGATGACTAAAATGTCAGTTTTTAGTTTTTATTTTTTTAGAAAAGGTTGTTTGCTTTTTTTGTGATATTTGCTATCTGAATAATGTGGCAAATAAATTTGTAGTTCTACATTTTCATTTTCGTTTCTTAAAATTTATATTTTCGTTATTAATTTAAGTGTTTCCCTTAACATCGCCAATTTACGCCAAGTTCCCCTATGTTACAGTCACCAATAACTATTTTAAGTTGTTATGTTTTATATTTTTTAAAAACTTATTTGATGTTTTGGCACAAATAAATAAAGAGGTCGAAACAATGAAGAACCATATCTACATTTGCAGAAACGCCATGACTTGGAACACTGAAATTTACCGCTATTGCTTACCGGACTTTATAAAACCTGATTTCTTCATGTCATAAAGATCAGAAAAAATTTACCACTGGGCACAAAATTTCCAAAAACTGATAAATAATTTAGAAATAGTAGTCACAGTGCCAGTAAAGTGGGAGGGGCTCCATGGGCTCTAACCCCCATAGCCAAGTGGGAGGTTATGGGGGGGAATGTAATTCCCTAGAATTTGAAAATGTAATAAAATGTAATGTGTTTGATTTAAAAAGGTAATATTCCTTCTTCCCACGTTTTTGAGCCAAGCTGAAAAATCAAAGATTTTTTGCGTATGTTTAATAGCAAGCAAAGTCTGCGAATTTAGCTTTTTGGCATCGGTAGTAACGCTTGAAAAAAAATGTGTTGAGGTATTGAGGTATATACAGATCAGCTTGTGATAACGACTTTAATAGTAGATAAAGCAGGGAAAAGACAATGAAGTTTAAAATGTATGAAAGTTTCTTTCAAACATGAAGATGAATATAACTTTTCTTTAAATTTTAGATTTTTTTTGTAATTTTTTGATTTTTTTGTCAAATCTTAAAAATCACCAAGATAGAAATAACGAAAAACTACCGATATTATTTATATTAACAAGTAATTAATTATTCATATCCTGTTAAAGGTATTTACAGGGTGTTTCATTAAGGATGGCCATCGGCCATATCTCGGAAACTACTGGGCATAGAAACTTGGGAAAAAAATATTATGATTAAAGCTGTCATAAGAAAATTCTGGAAATTATTTTTAAATTCCTCATTTCGCCGCATTGGGGCACAATTAAAAATTTTTTTTTATTGATACCCTATTTCGCTTATTTAAAGTACGCCTCAGCGTGTTTAAATACCACTTTCAAAAACGCGCGTGTTTTAAAGTTACCATGGCAACATCAACAACCCGTGAAACGTGAAGTCTAAATATGTCAACTTTTTAATTATTGATTTGACAGAATTACCTTTTAACGTCAAATAAAATATTTTTTTAAGCAATAGACAACCAATGTCAACGGTGACAACAATGAATCTTATGTGACAGATTGGAAGGTATTTTTTGTTCTCCTCATTTTCATGACAACGAAAGGTATATCACATCGCGAATTCGACCATTTCACTTACTTACTAAGTTATTATTTCCATTTTTTGTAATATAAATACCAATCAATTAATGATTTCAAAGTGTACCAATAAAAAAAATAATGTAAAGTATTCGTGGATAACTGGTCTTTAAAACACTTGCTCTATTTCAAGCACGACGGCGCAGCCGGAGTGCTTGCAAAATCGCGCGTGATTTAAAGACCTTAATATATACTTATACTTTAATATACTATTTTTAAATTCTAAATTTCTCCGAAAACTCCCATATTAAGGTATAACTCTGATTACAAAATTAGAAAGCTTAGACAATTCTGCATCATTTTGGTTTAAAGCTCATTGGCGTACCGACCTTGATAAGAGTGGGGGAAGCTATTGAAAGTGTAACCATTAAAATCGCTGTAACTTCTAAACGACTTATCCGATTTTACTAAATTTAAGCTTGATTGGAAGAGAAAGGTCAACCTTCAAGTGCCGTATCCAATGGTACACGATAGTTTCTTATAAAATTGCTAGAGGGCGCAATTTGTAATAATAACCGTTTTTTTGATTTTACTCCGAAAATTCAAATCATATACGGTATAACTATGACATCATAATCGGAAAGTAGATTAAATTTACAAGAAAAAATGTAGACTGCAGTTTGATATCTTTGTTCGTTTCAGAGCAAAACAATAATTTTTAACGTTTTAATCGAAGAAATTATTATACAGGGTTAGGAAAAATTACCAGACGGTCGATTATTTCAAAATATACAGGGGTTATCAAAAAACGTCTTATATAAAAAATGTAGGGCTGTTAAAAATCTACATATCGGTGATAAATTGAAATAAACAGGGTCGCCCACAAAGTTGTGGAGAATGCTAGTTATATTTTTTTAAATGGAACACCCTGTATATTTTTACATTTTTAAATTCCACATAAAATTATAAATATTTTTTATTAAATGCACTATTAGTCTATACTTCATAGTTTCCGAGATATTGACTCTCGAAAAGTGACATTTTTGAACTTTGACAGCTTATAACTTTTTAACAGTACGTCTTAGATCAAAACGGCTTACATGTCCCTATCTTCAATTTTTTTTATCTTCCCAAAAAATGAAATTCCAGTTAAACCGGAACAACTACATTTCCTGCTTTCGAGTTACATCCGGTTTAACAGAAGTTGATTTTTTTGGGAAGATAATAAAAATTGAAGATAGGGACATGTAAGCCGTTTTGCTCTAAGACGTACTGTTAAAAAGTTATAAGCTGTCAAAGTTCAAAAATGTCACTTTTCAAGAGTCAATATCTCGGAAACTATGAAGTATAGACTAATAGTGCATTTAATAAAAAATAATTATAATTTTATGTGGAATTTAAAAATGTAAAAATATACAGGGTGTTCCATTTAAAAAAATATAACTATCATTCTCCACAACTTTGTGGGCGACCCTGTATATTTCAATTTATCACCGATATATAGATTTTTAACAGCCCTACATTTTTTATGTAAGACGTTTTTTGATAACCCCTGTATATTTTGAAATAATAGACCGTTCTGGTAATTTTTCCTAACTCTGTATAAAAAAAATTAAATTATTAAATTATTATTATCATCAGATCTGTCATTGGAGGGGTGTCTATAGTCACTGCATGTTCGCACCAGGGCGTCGTTTACCCTAGAGACGGCACTGATTATCATAAACTATAAGTTACTGACTAATGTTACCGCGTCATAATTTTCTTACTCTTCAAATCGGTGGCGGTTGTGGTCGATGATATTGGGAGGTCAGTAGTAAATTTAAAAAATAGGCATATCTCGTACTTAAAAATACAAATAAATATATTCCCTTTAAATGAGGCTTTAAATAGGTACTCATGAACTTCAGGGTGATCCTTATTCGTTCTTTAGAATTGGAAAAGTGCTGAATGAAGTACATGCATATGTTCGTTGAAATTGCATAGTCCTTTTATAAACGACTCTCGATATTTAACAACGCGCCAGTTGCCTTGAAATCAATTAATTTTGCAAAATTAGGTTCGTTAGCACTTTTTAGTTGTTTAATTTTTTACACCACCGATATTTTAATTCACAAGCGAACCATAAAAATAGGAAATTATTACAAAAAAACCGTAAACAAATCGATTTTGATCAATGAAAATACCCGAAACTCAGATGAAAACAATACCGTGACCAACCTTAAGCTATTTCTACGCTGGCTGCGGAGTGCTGCGCTGATGACCCGACCCACCCTAATAAATGCAGTTTGCTAGAGGTGTGACGATATAACTGTCACGGTTAAAAGTAACCGGTTATTAAGAAATAACAGTCGCTATCGGTGATTAAATATAATCTGAGGCAGTTACCAGTTATTCAATATACCAAGCGCTCGCACATCGCCTGCCGACTGAGTTCGCTGGCTCATGGCAGCCTTCTTTCGCTGCACGCTGTTATTTTCTAAATAACTGGATAAAGAATAACATGGTTATTTTAGTAATAGGATGTGAAGCAACTACTAGTGATTCGTATACCAACCGATCGCACAGCACTGCCGCTGCTTAAGTCGCCGGCTCATGCAGCCTTCTCTCGCTGTTAAATAACTGGATATTAAAAAATAACATATGGTTATTATTAGTAATCGGATAATTTTCATATCACTTTGTGGGCGGTAACGGTAAGGTATAATTAATTTGCAATGAACGTTATTTCTCTGATATTTGATAGTCCTGGTTTGCAGGATGCTTATGCTTAAAGGAAAGGTGTTAAATAGTTACAAGATAATTTCACGTTTTCACTACTCTTCACGTTTAAAATTGCGAGGGAAATAGTGGATTGGTGGATAGGTTGGCAATTGTATATTTTGTAATTCCCCGAAGCGCGTTGTGGCGTTGTGTTTAATGTATTTTCTATTTATGTGTGTGTATGTCGTGAGTAGTGACCGTCGTATTGTGTGTATTTACTTAGTATATGATGCTACATAGACTTTATTTTTATTGGTAATTTAACTAGAGACTAGGGTGTGCGGTATGTGATGGGTACAGTAACATAATATGCTGAAAATAAAATAGAGAAAACGTTGTTATTTTTCAAAATAACAGTTATTTTAATTTGGCGCCAATAAAATATTTAAAAAGAGAAAAAGTCGATTATTTAAATTGACACCTTCACCTTAGTAAATCTCATTTTTTAAAAATAACTGGTAACTGTTTAAAATAACAGTTAATTTAAAATAACAGTCACCGGTATACCGGTGATTCAAAAATAACTCTTAAGCCCACCTCTACAGTTTGCTTAAATGTTCTTCCTACCGCTCGGTAGCTGCGAAATCTTCGGGTAGGTACTTCTGCCAAGCTCTAAACCCAGGAGGTCAATTCCGGACGCCAGCCCAATCTCAATGCCCGGGTTTGAATATATAATACACATATTGAGCCTAATGAATAAAAATTAAGCAATTACTTGAAGCAATTACTTTTTAGTAAAAGCAATTGCTTCACTAGCAAATGCTATAAGTAAAAGCAATGGCTAAGTCTGGATTTGAATAAAATTTTGAAGCAATCGCTGCTTTTCTTACACCTTTGTAGCAAATGCTTATTCAACACAAGTTCAGACGTCCATTTGTTCAGATTATAGATTTCACGTTCAGTTTGGTACCTAATTTGCAAAAGAGTTGACGTAAATACAACAACGTTGGTCTATTTATTAAATACAATAATAATCTGTTACGTTTTTGTGGAAAATAGGAAACTTATATTTGTGATATGGCAGATTTCAGTGAAAATGAGGAAAGTGATAGTAGTGATGAAGAAATTAAAGACAAGCAATTCACAAATTGAAGGAACATAAATAAATCTCTCTGGTCACAACCGTTCAGCTTCCACAACAGCTTCAGCAGTGGTAGGAAATTTAATAAAAATATTAATGGCCTTCTCCAAAACTGCATCCATTACAGAAGTGTACCTATATGTCTTACAGACAGTAGTTTGGTGAACAGCGAGTTCTTCACCTACAGAATTTCGAAAGCCCGAATCCGACAATTTCCGCAGAAAGACTTTAATCGTAATTTAAAGGTGACAGTGCACCCCCTCGCTTTTATCAGTATCAGTCAAAAAATAATTTGCCAACCGCTCAACATTTTCGCGGTCAAATCGATATAACTTTCTGAAATCATCATATCTGCAATTTTTACGTACACTGTAGATTTTTCTTTTACGGACGTTCATATTCAGCCATAATTAAAGACACAAATTAAGAGCAACGCACGTGTATGCCGCGGACAACTAAACTTGACTGCTGCCAGCAAATGATGGGTCGACCTACCTTAAAAAGTTAAAAGCAATTGCCACACTAGAAAAAGCCATTCATTAATTTATTCATCACATTTTAAGCAAACGATAGCAAATGCTTCTATTTTTTAAGAAAAAGCATTGACTAGAAGCATTTCCTGCACTTTTAAGCGATCGCTGGACGCAAAAGCAATTAATTTAGTTTTTATTCATTGGCTTTCAAGAAATTACTTCCTGATACATTTTCCAATATTTTTGGGATTTCATTGACCAAATTACCATATGAAAGAGACGTACGCCACTGCTTCAAATACCAAAATGTATCCAATAAAACGTATTATTTTTGGTCTCTGCAACAGACAAATTTCTCGAGCCGTCTTAAAACCCCAATTAACCTTTTTTCAGCTACCTAAGCAAGTCATATCTTTGACTCAGTTCCCAAATATCCTAAAGGCAAATCCTTGTAGTAAGTATAGAGGCAGAGCTTTATTCGTCCCTTTAATTCGAGCTTAGTATGTCAACACCCCCCAGTAGCGCATCCGAAAAAGGTTTATGGTGGGGCAACATTCTATTTAATTTAAGTGTTTTTGGAAGGAGAGGTAAATTTTTTCTACAAAATCGATAAAAGGGATAGCTAGCTTGGCAGTTTAGAAACACTGACGAAATTGAATAAATTGATGGTAAAACATTTAGAGCCTTCATTTTCTTTTAATAATTAATGTACCGTGCGAGCAAAAATTATTTGCATCAAAGAGGGCTTGGATTAAAAAACGAAGGGCTTGGTTTAGATCACAATAATATGGGGACGATATATCTAACCAAATCTAGGTTAAAATTTTGTCAAATTCATATTATGACATGATATGCCAAACTACTGAGTAATAAAATAAGTATAGACAAATACAAGTTTATTTTTGTTGTTTAGAAAATTAACAAAGTAAGAATATACAGAAAGAAAAAGAAAAATAATTACATGTATTCTGAAAATTCACACAACCGGAGAGGTGGAACCAGGGCTTCATCCGAAAAAATGTCAGGTCTAATAAATCATTTCTTTCCAATAAATTTTGGGTAAACTATTGAGGGTAATTCCTGCGTCTTTCAAAATCTGCGGCTTGTATTTCTTGGAATACTTTCACTTTATAAGGAAATAAATTTAGCTGCTTCTTAAGAATAGTCCTGCATGTTCCATTAGATCTTACCACTTCTTGGGACAGGCTTCTTATACAATTTGTTGGCGTATTTTGCATTATTTCACGGACATTTGCAACAAGTTCTTCTCTTCTTACAGATGGTCTTCCTGCTCCTTTTTTGTGTTGAATAGAACCAGTTTCCCTAAACACAGCCACGGTTTTCTTTTTAGGCAATGATAAAAATACCCAGCAATAAAAGCAACGTTAGGAAAATGTTCGTGAAAATCGTCCATGCACAAACCCGGATTGTATTGCCACTCACCATTTACTCTAACCCTGTTTCGAAAATACGCTTCAACCATGAATGTTTTTGTGCTGTTGCGTAAAGCCCATTATGTGTGAATTGTTCAAGAAATTGGAAAAATTAGCAAAAGATGCAAATAATTTTTGCTCGCACTGTACTTAATTAAAGTTGCATAAGTATACAAGTGTTTAGTTATTGCGAATGATTCTCCGTTGTTCAGTCTTAGCAACAGTGGCGGAGCGAGGGGGGGGGGGGGTGTTTCGGGGTTAACCCCCGCCCCCCGACGCCCAAACTCAGATGGTTTTTTACGGTTTCAGTTTTTAAAATTTTGAAATTCTGTTCTTTTTTTTTTGAAAACCCCCCCCTAATACAAAATTCTGGCTGCGCCACTGGTTAGCAATTAGTATAAATTAGCAACGCCTGTAGATACACGTGGTTATTTAAAAACAGAATATAAAAAATGGAGGGGATAAGTTTCTAATAGAAACTTTTATACTCCTTTTCCACCCCTAGGGGCAAAATTTCCCAAAACATCAAAATACGTACCTACTTGCTTATATTTTAACAGAGTATACAATCATAGTATCAATTTTTAGCAATAAAACTTAAAATTATAAACAGTATCCCCTCAAAATAGACTACACCTCTTTTTTCAACCCCTAGGTGGATTTTGGTAAAATGACGAAATACCTATATTATTATTTTAGTAAAGCAACATTTATATACTAATGCAAATATCGCACACAGAATGCAAATTTCGTTTAAGTACCGTAAAATGGGGTGAATAGGATCAGCGGGGTAAATAGGATTGAAATTTACCTTAAATTTTCAAAAATCTGTAATAATGGTATTTTTAAAGTGTAGGCCATTTCAATGTACAGATTTTAAGTAGGTAACGGTTGTTAAAAGTAATTTTTATGACATTAAACTTAAAATAACTTGGCCACATCGCAGGCTGAATACCATAATCTAAAACGTCAAATTTAGCGGTTAAACTGTTGGCCATATTATCTTTGCTTTAGTCTTACAAACTTCATATCTCTACAACTCTGCAGCACTTATAAAATTTACGTAATATTATTTTTAGTACTCTTTTATATTACTTAAGATAAATTTGTGTGCAAAATTCTATACACCCCGCGGTTGTTTAAATGCGATACAGTCAATAAATCAATCAATGATCCTATTGACACGGCCTGCGGGGTGAATAGGATTTGTGCACAAAAAAATATATATTACACCCGGTATAAAAACTTATACCACCGTTTAAAAGTACCAACCTTAACTCATGTTTTAAGCTATTGAGAAATTTATTCAGGCAGATAGTTTTCAAGTTACAAGCTTTCAAAGTGGAAAATTGATTCTATTCACCCCATTTTACGGTATCTAATGCTTAAGTAGTAAGTATATACTTTAAAATCTGCTTTATTTCTTATACTCGATAATAACTTACTCAATTAGTTATCTTAATTTATAAAAGACTTCGTTTTAACAATATTCAGTAATTTTAATTCAGTTTGTCAGCCAGTTTTTCTGAATTAGTATAATCTGCCCACTCCGATCCCTATTTTGCCTGTAGGGGCCCTTCAAAATAAATTTTAAACCACTTTGGGCGAATTCATATCCCGGTCTGTGATGATGGAATTAACATATTAAAGGAAAATCCAATTTTCTATAAGTTATTCAAATTACTTGCGCCCCATTGAGATTTACACCGGCGTTAAGAGGAGGGGAAAACTTTTTGAAATTAATATTCTCTCGCCCGAATTGAAAAGTCCTCGGGAAATTTTTGAGCTCTTGTTCTGTCAATTATTATTTATCCTGATTTGTTTATCTGTCTATGGGAATAACAAAAACGCTGTCGAGTGATTAATGATTGTATGTAATATGTTAAGCTTTAGAGCCGGATTTAGGCACAAGGTAACCTATCCCCATTTTTTAGAAACTCTAAGCGTACCTACTTTAAAAAAAAACGGGCTCCTAAGTCCTAACTATAAATATAACTTTTAATATGGGTAATTATTTACTAGCAGGACCCTGTTTACTACGCCGCGCGCCGCTCTCTTACGTTCCATCGACTCTATTCTCTCCGTCGTAATTTTGTCGAGGCGAATAAGTAGCTACAGATTTTTTTTCAGCTTCCTGAGGGAACGAAAAGAAAATAAATATTCCAGATATAGTGGTGCTACCTATTGACATTGGAAATACTTATTTGCACGCTCCGACCAATACGCGCAAGGTTTCTAGAGTAGGGTTTGTTCGCTATAAACCATGGACATCTAGCCAATTTCCGATTATTGAACGCACCCACTGTGGTCACGTCCGTAAACGCACACTTTAACGATCGAAATCACGTGACATAAATGTTTTTTGGGTTGTCTAAGCATAATAATGGGCAAAAGTGGTTAGGTTATTTTTCAACAGAGTTGCAAAATAAAGGTAAGCCGTAGGTCGTAGGTTGACTGGACGGGCTTCTTTAAGAATTTTCCAGGAAAGTTACGATGGCACCCTTTAAAATTGTAATGGTACGTCATGGAGAGTCTGAGTGGAACGAAAAAAACCTTTTCTGTGGTTGGTTCGATGCAGATTTAAGTGAAAAAGGTAAGTTTGATTCATGACCTTCCTTTGACCTTTTTGCAACATTAGAAAATTTAGACCCCTGGCTGAATTTAATAAAAAAGCCATAATAGAAAAATTCCACTTGTACGTCTAAGCGAAACCTTACATTTTCAACCCCTGTACATTCCTGCTTTTTAAGTTTAAACAATACTTTAAAAAAAAAATTTTGCAGGAAAACAAGAAGCTAATAATGCTGGAAAAGCTCTTAAGGACGCCGGATATAAATTCGACGTCGCTTTTACCTCTGTCCTCACCAGGGCACAAAACACCCTCCAATCGATCCTCAAAGAAATTGGCCAAACTGACCTTTCCGTTGTAAAAACATGGAGGTTAAATGAAAGGCACTATGGAGGTCTCACTGGTCTAAACAAAGCTGAAACCGCTGCAAAATATGGAGATGAACAAGTGGCCATTTGGCGTAGAAGCTTTGATATTCCCCCACCACCTATGGAAGCTGACCATGCTTACTATGAGAAAATTGTAAAAGACCCTAGATATGCCGATGGGCCTGCACAAGATCAGTTCCCTAAATTTGAAAGTCTTAAGCTAACCATTGAAAGAACACTTCCTTTCTGGAATGATACCATTGTCCCACAGATCAAGGCTGGCAAGCAAATTCTTATTGCTGCACATGGAAACAGTTTACGTGGCATTGTTAAACATTTAGATCGTAAGTTTTAGATTTTACTTTTCATCTAAGTACCACTAATATAAAATTAATCAATTTTTTAGAAATGACTGATGATCAAATCATGTTATTGAACCTGCCTACTGGCATTCCATTTGTATACACTTTGGATGAAAATCTTAAACCAATTAAAAGTTTGGAATTTTTGGGAGATCCTGAAACTGTTAAAAAAGCCATGGAAGCTGTAGCTGCCCAAGGAAAAGCTAAATAATTTTCAATCAGTAATTTGAGTTACCTACCTAAAACTCTAGTGTATTGTGAGGTCTTTGAATGTCTGAAAGTGACTAGTAATTATCAAAATTTAATTTATTTTTAATTTAGGTTATATTATGTATATTGTAGGTATGTCCTTAAGGAAATAAAACAACAAATTATTTTCGATAAAATTTTATTTCAGAATGTTTTAATTTTCTTTAAAGTTACAATAATATGTTTATTTATATGAATATAAAGTATAAAATTTTAAAATAAAGCCAATGTTACCACTATAAAATGGTGTTTTAAAATAACAAATAAAAACTTGTAGTTCATAAACTACAAACACTGGGAAGTTTATCACACTAGATTTTAAAATCCAATCAAAATCAATAAATACTTATTTTAAACCGTAACAAAATTTATGAACTACAAATTGGTATCACACAAAACTTACATGTAAAGCAGTTTTCAATCAAATCCTACAAAGTTAAAAAAAACGGGGCACCAAACTATATATAAGTATGTAGGTATAATTATTTTTAAAATATGCAAGTATTATACATATTATACAGGGTGGTCCAACGAAAACTTAACACCTCGATGTTCCTGCTTTAAAATGAAAATGTGGAAAATCGCTCGGACCCGTCGATTTTTATTTCGAGGGGGACATCTTTTGCGTATATTGTCAATCTTGTTACTTCAAGCCCCTAGAAGGGAGGGGGGGTAAGATCTAAATCTTAAATGGATACCCCTATTTTATATAATTTTTTTGGATTCTGCATAAAATTCTGAACATTTTTTAATAAAAGCATTATAAGTCTATACTTAACAGTTTCCGAGATATTGACTCCTGAAAAATGACATTTTTGAACTTTGACAGCGTCGAGCTTTCTAACTGTACGTCTTAGAGCAAAACGGCTTACATGTCCCTATCTTCGATTTTTACTATCTTTCCAATAGTGTCAACTTTAAACCGGATGTAAGAAGTATAGTACTTCCGGTTTAACCGGAAGTTAACACTATTGGAAAGATAATAAAAATCGAAGATAGGTACATGTAAGCCGTTTTGCTCTAAGACGTACAGTTAGAAAGCTAGACGCTGTCAAAGTTCAAACATGTCATTTTTCAAGAGTCAATATCTCGGAAACTGTTAAGTATAGACTAATAATGCTTTTATTAAAAAATGTTCAGAATTTTATGCAGAATCCAAAAAAATTATATAAAATAGGGGTATCCATTTAAGATTTAGATCTTGTCCCTCCCTCCTAGGGGCTTGAAGTAACAAGATTGACAATTTACGCAAAAGATGTCCCCCTCGAAATAAAAATTGACGGGTCCGAGCGATTTTCCACATTTACATTTTAAAGCAGGAAAATCGAGGTGTTAGGTTTCCGTTGGACCACCCTGTATAAAGACAAAATTATACTTAAAATTCCTTTAAAAAATGTACTCATTGTCGACAATAGACTTTTTCACTGTAACCGAGTTTATTATACATATTTAGCAGTAACATCCTGTCTTAGAAACTACTGAAGATATCTTCACAAAATTTTGCTAGGAACAAGTAAATACCAAGCTGAAAGTTTGAAAAGAAGCAAACGTCATCCAATTTATCCATAATTAATTTGTGTTGGGCTACATGCTTGGTGAAACTGTTGTTCCATTGCACAGGAAGAAAAAATAATAACTACTTGTTATGTTTCACAAATTTAATCAGTTTCCTGACACGTGTTTCGGCCCTTTCGGGTCATTTTCAAAGGAGTACAAGAAGATACTAAATTCTACGTGACATTACAAAATATCGTTATGGTAACTACACTACTCCAAGAATTTAACGCACCACCAAAAAATAACCAAAAGTTTAAAGTAAATTTTTGTCTAAACTGCTAGTCCGATTTGAATGAATTTTTTTTTTGAATGACAGGTTGACACTTCCAGAGAGTTAGTGTACTACTGTATTTGCATACAAACTTATTTTTGTATAAATACAGGGTGTTGCAATGATAACCTGATTTATTCATAAAATTTGTAACATCCTGTGGAGTTCAACAGTAACAATATCAACTTAAAATTAAAATCAAACTGTTGCTTTATCTTTTTGTAACATTTTGTTTTTTGATTTACTCTATTATCTTGGTTACAACAAGAGAAAATCAATTTTATAAAATAACATGTTTTTTATTAAAATTTATTATCAAACTTTAACAACGAAAAACAAAGAAACAAAACGTAAAAAAAAGTCAGTAGCGATTATTTCCGCCTCTGGCAGAAATAACTGCTTGGCACCGACGGCCCATACTTAAAATAAGCGACCGTATATCATTTTGGTCAATTTCTTCCCATATTTCAATCAGTCGCCTCCCCACGTCTTCCAAGGTGTTCAAGTTCCGTTCCTCTCGTACCCTCCTCCCAAGAGTGTCCCAGAGATTCTCTATGGGATTTAAATCAGGGCTTCGAGCTGGCCATGCCATGGTATCGATGCCAACTTCCTCTAGATAATTCCTCACAACTCCAGCAACATGAGGCCTGGCATTATCTTGCATCAACAAAAATCCTTGCCCTATATATGGCGCAAATGGCATTACATGTTGGTCTAAAATCTCCAATATGTACCTTTCAGCTGTAAGGCTTCCATTATTTATGACCACAAGTTCTGTGCGACCAGTCAAAGAAATACCTCCCCAGACCATCACAGATCCTCCTCCAAATAATGTGGTATTTGAGAAATTACACTGAGCATATCGTTCGTTAGTGCGTCGATATACACGTATGCGCCTGTCATTATTGTACAAACAAAATCTTGACTCATCCGTAAATAATACCTGTTGCCATTCCGCTTCTAACCAGTTACGATGTTCCCTGGCAAAATTCAGCCTCGCTCTTCGATGATCTCTAGTTAGAGCTGGCCCCCGAGCAGCAATTCTAGGTCTCAAATTGTGTTCTCGTAGTCGCTGACGAACTGTTTCACCACAAATTTGTAAACCAGTAGCATCTCGAAGCCGGGTTTGAAGGGTCCGGGCTGTTACAAAACGTTGTCTTAATGCCGATATTCTTAAAAAACGGTTCTCAATAGGGGTTGTTATTCGATTCCTTCCTTGTCCCGGTCTGCGACCATGACTTCCCGTCTCTCTATATCTTTGTATAACTCGTGAAACGGTTGTATGATATACATTAAATCGTCTACCAATTCTTCGGTAATTCCAGCCTTCCTCGAACAATATTAATGCTTGAGCACACTGTTCACGAGTAAGATTTCGTGTTTCACGTTGCATATTAATTAAAATAAAAGTTTTTGTAAAAAAAAACGTAAGGACTAACACTAAAAATACACTTCTATGAAATGCTTTTTGACACCTGTATTTAGCTAATGACAATTTACTGTAACTTATTGTTTTTCATAGCCTGCTACTCACATTTATTATTATAAATTTTAATAAAAACACGTTATGCTATAAAATTGATTTTCTCTTGTTGTAACCAAGATAATAGAGTAAATCAAAAACAAAATGTTACAAAAAGATAAAGCAACAGTTTGATTTTAATTTTAAGTTGATATTGTTACTGTTGAACTCCACGGGCTGTTCCAAATTTTATGAAAAAATCAGGTTATCATTGCAACACCCCGTATTTATACAAAAATAAGTTTGTATGCAAATACAGTAGTACACTAACTCCCTGGAAGTGTCAACCTGTCATTCAAAAAAAAAATTCATTCAAATCGGACAAGCAGTTTAGACAAAAATTTACTTTAAACTTTTGGTTATTTTTTGGTGGTGCGTTAAATTCTTGGTAGTGTATAAACATGTCATCAAATTAAAGTTAGGATTAGAAAGAAACATTGATACTGATAATAAAAACAACTTACACAAACACATATCCAATGCTAAAATATAAACTAAAAATAAACTTTTACAAAGTGGGGGCAAATAGAATTCGACAACTGCGATGCCATCTACATTGGACAAACAGGTAGAAATTTTGACACCAGGCTTAAAGAACACAAAACATCTATTTAAAAAAATAAAAAAATAAAACAGTGTTACACAGACAATCACTCAATCTCTAACAACATAAAACCAATATACATACACGATAAAAGTAGAAAATTAAATCTACTAGAAACAATAGCTATCAAAAAAGCCATAAAAAACAAATGTAATGTTGTGAATAATCAATCCGAAATACCTTCAGGTGCTTCCCTAATTCTTGATAGCACACTTATTTAGGACTAAATATGTATCTGTACCTTTAATAAATTTGGAAAACCCACAGTGACCATTCAATCTTCTAATTTTAATTTTATGACATGTTTATAGTTACCATAATATGATATAAATACCTTTGTAATGTCATGTAGAAATTAGTATATTCTTGTACTCCTTTGAAAATGACCCGAAAGGGCCGATACACGTGTCAGGAAACTGATTAAATTTGTGAAACATAACAAGTAGTTATTATTTTTTCTTCCTGAGCAATGGCAATTTATCCATATTTCTTTTATTTGCCAGTGGAATGGCCTATTTGCTTTGAGGGCGCCAGACAGAATTCCGTCCGCTGCTGTCGACTGACTGACAGATTTTTCGCGTGATTTCATTAGAGAGCGTATTTAGTTTATCAAATTATTTTCTTAGCAAATAATTTACGATTTTAAAAAATGAAACGGCATAGAACTTCATTTTTTCTTCCTTTTTGCGGTGGAGACAAAATTTTGCGAAAAAGCCCTATTGTAAACCAAATTTGTTTTATTTAGTTTCGTTTGAAACTAGCACTAAGACTTATTATTTGACTTGTGGAACAAATCCACTTGAAAGCCAAACACTTTGTCAATAATATATTATAGGTACGCTTGTTAAAATTAGTAAAGCAATTTTATCATTTTGGGAGAGATCAAGAAATCTTCCATTAAAAAATACATGGCAATATGGGCTAATATAATAAAATTATTTTCTGAGCCCCTGGCTGAATAGAAAGGTTTTTCTCAGGATTACAGGGATTTTTAAAAAACTAGCGGGTTTTAAACATAGACATATACGTTTACATCACGAAAGTGGCAAATTTATGGCCTTGTGCATGTAAACGAAGCCAAACATACATGTGCACGGCCAAATTCTTATTTAACGAATACAAAGATAGACAGGTCCGGACTTTCAAAAAAAAAGTCATTGTTCAGGAAATTGTAAAAGTTGGCCTTTAATTTATTTTTACGTGTAAATAGCTAAGATTTTTTCTTCCCCCTCTTGCCGCGGTTAAGTATGCCCATCTATATTTCTCATAGAATTATACGATTTGTTCGAGAAGCGTTAAGGAACGTTTGTTGTTAAAGGTAACAACTTAGCTAACCAGAGACTTTTACTTTGCTATGCTGTTTAAAAGAAGCAAAAGGAAAGTACCTAATAGCAAAGAATACAAAAATCCACTGGGAAACGTAACGTAAATAAATATAGTTTAAAAAAACTAAAAACACCCGCTTTAAAAATTAATCAAACTAAAAAGCGGAAAATTAATATAGTTTAAAATAATTCTTGAAATTCTTAATATAGGCAGAGGGTCAGTGGCGTATTTAGAATATTGCCACGGGGGGGTCTATACCTTTCGCTTTATCTTTCTTTCTTTAAAAAAGCGCCGCAGGCGAAAAAATTTTCGGTGCCACGCCCTATTTTGAACTATCAAAATTTATAATTTCTATGTTTTGATAGCTGAACCCAAAAAAGGAAAAAATTAAGAAATTTTTAAATATAAACTCAATAATGGGAATCTATATTTTTTTAAATATTTATGTTTAAAAATATATATTTCTACATAATATGACCGATTGCGAAAATGATTGGTTTTCAAGTTATTTTTGCCATTTTTTTTTGCCAAGTTTGGCCATGTTGTTTTGTTATCTGTGACACAGTTACTTAATTATTTGTAAAAACAAAGTATTGCTAATAGTTCTAGTTTGCAAAAAAATTACAAAACTAAGTGAACATCATTTCAATTTTTTTAAATTAAATAAATTAGACACACGGGTAAAAAACAAGAAAAAAATTGAAATAACTCGAAAACCAAGCATTTTCGGAATAGGTCATATTTAAGAAAAACTCACAAATTACCTCCTGCGAGGAATTAATCGAATTATCAATCACCATGTATATATTATTTTACTCACTTAAATTAGAAATTAAATGCAACAAGGCATCTGATCTGTTCTGAGTTTTTTTTAATGTTGAGCCCACGGGGGGGGTCTAGACCCCTCGGACCCCCCCCCCTAAATACGCCACTGCAGAGGGTGCTCGATATACGAAAAATATAGCACAAAGCGCCCCCACGCTTTTTTCACAATAATACGAATGTTTATCGTTCATTATTATTTTCTGTCTATATTAAGAATTTCAAGAATTATTTTAAACCATATTTATTTTCCGCTTTTTAGTTTAATTACTAAAGCCGTTTGTTTTTTAGTTTTTTTAAACTATATTTATTTTTCATTTTTTAGTTTGAGTTATTGTTAAGAAAAAACAATTTTTTTGAGTAGAGATAGTCATAGAGAGGTCCGGAGTAGAGATGGAATACTGTCACTAATTTAACAATGACTTTTTGAAATGGCTAGATTTAAAGCAGTGGATCCATTTTTTTTTAAATGGCTAGATTCAAAGCATTGGATCCACAAACCGCTCGGCCAACGGACCAACTGATAGCGAAAGAATGTACCAACACCACGGTATAATAAATAAATCGATATATCGCACATCTAATGGAAAAAGACCTAACTGCAAAATTGGTTGTTTTGAGAAAACGCGCTTTTAAAAATTGAATTTGAATTATTTTAATTTTTATAGTACAAAGTTTGGTTTAAAAACAAAATCGACTAGGTTTTTTCATTAATTATTAATAATGAACAAATTACTGAGTTTTTTTTAAATGCTTTAGTAAATAACAAAAATATGTAATTGCGACACTTTTCTTCTTAAAAAATTAACGATTCTTTCTTAGTTACACTAAAATAAAACGACATTATTATATTTTTTTGTATTAAAAATAAACAATATAAGGTTTAAACGAAAGTAACCATAAACACGAGGAACTTTAAACTATAAAAGTAATGGTAACTTTATAAAATAAAAACTATAATATACTTGTATTTTACCTAACAAAAAATAAAGAGAATAAAAGAAAAGTGACCTAAACTACAATTAAGTCAATTTCAAAAATAAAAATATTGCCAAATTTAGAGAAAAACCGTCTTAACTGGTACTTACGTCATTTTTTTGTTGAAAATTGCGTGCACCTGCGTCGAAGGCTAAAGCCGAACTTATAGTTGGGTCACTGTCAGTGTTGCCAGGCCGATCAGATCAAAAATCGCTACCAGCCGCTCTCAAAGTCGCAACTTGTCGCTACGAGGGAATTTTATTATACTTATTTAAGTGAGGTGTAATAAAACGATCAATTAATCAAATAACACAAAAACAATAATTAAGTTTTTATGAAAAAAAAAATGATATTTTCAAAAATGTAAAAATAATTGAAATAATGAAAAGTTAAATTATACGATTCCAGTTTTTTTTTTTTTAGAAGTCAAAATATCTGGGGACGCTAAAAAATACATATTGTGATTTTTCCATTTCGCATTTCCATGCGGAATTATTAAAATAGCCGTAATAATTAATCATAATCAACTAAAGTCAAAAAGTCGCTACAAATCGGGTTATTTTTGTAAATCGCCGCTACGTTTCAAGGCAATCAAAAAGTCGCTACGAATGGCAACACTGGTCACTGTTCCAATTAAAAGTAGCGCGAAAGAAAGGTGACACTACAGCCATCTCGCGTTTGTTTGCTTCAACACAATAATGTCGTTATTCCATTAGAAAGAATATAGCATTAGGACACTTATGACGCTTATAACTTAAAAATGGAATTTTTTGCAGTTAGGTCTTTTTTCCATTAGATGTGCGATATGTACTCTGCCAACACTATTAAGCCGAGTGCTCGAGCCGGAAAGTAGGCAGATAGTACGCATGCGCATACGGTGAGCTCTATCTCTCTCACTCTCATACAGAGGATCTGTAAGGAAATGATTTAATTCCGGCGATCCTGATTAAGTCTACAAAATTTAAATTAAATCTGACCGTTTAAAGTGGGCCAAAATCGGGTTCAAAGAAGTCTACAAACAAACATACAGGTGAAGCTAATAAAACCGTGTTAAAATGGCGTCAAGCCGGTTCTGAAGTTTATTTATATGGTGTCGATAAAGAAGGAAAACCTAATAACAAGAGGGTTGTACGCATGCCCTTCTCCGTTGGGCGCCAAGGAATCTAACTGGCAAGGCGCGCCTACAAACGTATTCCCTTTGTTTGCCCACGAGATAAGCTGTACGGATCGAAAGGTATATGTCTATAGTTTTAAACCTTTAATTAATCCCGGTAATACATCGTAAAATCTCACGACCTTTAACGGGCTAGGCCTTAAAATTATCAGCAAATGTGTTTTATAATTTACTTTATATTCTACCGTTTAACTTATGTACAATCCTAAATGTAAATGGCCTAAAATTAGTATTCAAATCGTTCATCCACCATTATAATTTTTTAAATATAAAATATGTTAAATGTTGTATTTTTTGGGCTGCGTTTCTAGGCAATAATATTTCAGATAGGCCAACCCTGCCATATTACGAAAAATAAATTTCCAATAATTTAAATGCTGAATATATGATTGAACTTCACATATAAATAGTTTATCTAAATCTACTTGTTTAACTGTCTAAATGAAAATCTTAAAATTACTCTTTATCACAGCCTAAAAGTTATACAGTGTCCCCCTTTATAGTTTATTCACCCTGCAACATTTTCAAAATATCTTAAGTGTTAATAAAAGCTTGGTTTTCCACTAGTTGCAGGGTTTACGGAAGACCCTGTATATAAACCATTGAAAGGTCATGTGCAAATATAATTTGGCTTTTTATTTAAACTTAAAAATGGCACAAAGTTTTCAGTTAACTTGCTGTATTTTATCAACTTTAGCTCAGTAAAGCAACTCATTGTATATTGGCGGTTTTTAAAGGTTCAGTTCGATAAAAATGTACAGCTATTTGTTCGAGTTGCAGACAGTAGCGGCTCGTGAACTAGTCCTACCATCTAAAATTTATATTCTTATTTTTAAAGCAATTAGCAAAGTATCTTTGAATCTGGAACGCAGTCGGTAGCGATTATGCGTAAAATCGGTAACGTATTTCTCACGGGCTTAACCCAGTATAAGGTATCTAAATTTTTTAGGCCAAGGCACCCAACCAATGCAAATATTTCAGACAGTTGCGTGCGCCAGCAGCATCTTATTTTACGCGGTGACGCAGTTTAGTTGTTGGTTGCGTGTTGTTTGTTCATTCTAACTTTTTATAATGGAAAAGTTATGAATAAGATTAGTTAGTAAGGGCGGCCGTAACCCGATTTAAAAATAGAAAAACTCATACAGTGTCACCAGTAAAGTCCGCATCATATGGAATTTTTTTTTATTAATAGCTTTATTCGAAATTTGACTTTGGCATCAAGTTCTGCTTTGATCGAGATGAAAATTAAGCAAAAAAAATAGTAGTCACGTGATTTGCATTATCTGTCAAATTTTAATTTTTTCGAAAAAATATTTCTGAAAGTATCGAAAAAAGTTATTAGAATTTTTTTTTTAAATGCAGTTTCTAGCCCACATGCAAAATTTTAGCTGCATAAGATAATTTTGATTTTTTACCCATATTTTGTAAATTGCACCACTTTTGCAAAATAAGACTCAACGCAACCTACATAAAACTTCTTAGTTTTGGCAATGCTTTATTTCAAAAACATTTTCTTTAAAGTAGCGTTATATTAAGGGTATGGTCCGAAAGTAACTAGTGTCGTGGTTTAGCGTTCCGTATTTAACCAGATGATAGCGGTAACCAAAAAATAGGTTTATTTTGGAACACGGTTTTCGGATATGACGTCACCCAAATGTCAAAATGCTCACCGGCTTTAAACGCCGGTTACAAGTGGTTTCTCCTGTCACTTGTCATTATAAAATATTGTTATGAATTTAATTTCAAAATATTTGGCCGATGGTTGGTAATTTATTAAGAGAATGAATCTCAATGAAATTATAAGTAAGTGTATTTAGCATTTCTGTAAATTATCAATCTGTCGTGAACTTTTTAAAATTAAAGGTTATGCTTTTAACGAACATGGTGATTTTTCGTCCCGAATATAACCGGATTTTTATGGTTGATCTGTCATTTGTCGAGGTTAACCGTGGTTACTGGTGGTGATATTCGGACCATACCCTTAATGTGTGTTTTTCTACAAAATCAAAATTGGGCTATTAAAATCGCATGGTCGCATTTGATTCAAAGTTTATTTGTTTTTGACCCTGTATAAAGTAACTTCATAAAATAAGTATTTTTGAAAACGTAGTTTGTGTTTGAAAGTAATACACCTTAATATTAAGACAAAAAAGAACAGTCATCACTTCAGTAAAGCGTTCAAATAAATTTAAGTGGTGGGTAAAAAAATCAAAATTATCTTATGCAGCTGAAATTTTGCATGTGGGCTAGAAAATGCATATAAAACTTTTTCTAATAACCTTTTTCGATATTTTCAGAAATAACCTCACTTTTGAATTATTTTTTGGAAAAAATTAAAATTTGACAGATAATGCGAATCACGTGACTACTATTTTTTGCTTAATTTTCATCGCGATCGAATCAGAACTTGATGCCAAAGTCAAATTTCGAATAAAGCTATTAATAAAAAAAAATCCCATATGATGGGGACATTACTGGTCACACTGTATATATACTATAAAATATTGACTAAATTTAGTAATATTTGGGCGTGGTCCTCGTGGGCGCGCTCGTTATCCTGCAAATAATTTTCGGACATACCTTACTAAAATTTCACGAGTCGCCAATGATTTCAGATACCCAATATAATAATAAAATTATAGGAAACAATGTACCTGGTTGGTTATGTTAATAAGAGTGTCAAAGCTACCTTCTTTTGGTATGGTCATCGTTAGTTAACAAGATCTACAACGAAATCGGACTATGAGAAGCCATACTGTAAAGTTTTAATACTTATATCGACCACATCCTAAAGTTTGACCACAGAAACTAAGAAAGAAAAGTTATAGGCGTAGTTTCGTGTATATTGAGCACTATTTTCATTAAGGAAAGTTATGGCATGTATCTAAAACATTCAGTGGTATTATTACATTATTTATGCAGTATTGTAAAGAGGTATAAATGTTTTCTTGTTTGAGTTTCTATCGTTTGCACTTAAGATAAATAATTATTGTGTTATTATCAGTTTGTGGTCCCAAAAGAGTGCCTTTAATAATCAAATACAGCAGCACCGAATGCCTATCTACCTTACAAAAACCCATTTAAATGTATTTATTCAATGCCTCTAGGGCCGTCTATAGGCATTGTATGTAATACCTCGTCAAGTAATTGCAAAGCTCTATGCAGATGCACCTCAATCCAACATGGGGTTTCTTTGATCGACTGCCTAGGGTAGTCTGGACCCCAACCCTTAACGAAACTCAGTCTTAAAATGCAGAGCCGCCTCAAGTCATCCACTCCAATGCCTGTTGCTGCAGACAAACCTAGAAAAGAAACGTCAACATTCGTATCAAACCTTATCGGTTAGGTTCGACAGTAGTAGAAGAAAATACTCTAATAAAATGCCGTTTGTATTAGGTGCAGTCAATGCAATTGCAAAAAAAAATTAAAATTAGAAATTTATTTATTTTTTTATCGACGGGCAAAACCCAATTACAATTTTTACTTAAGAAACTAATTATTATTATTATAACGGTGAACAGAAAACAAGATATCTGAATTTTAAACTAGCTCTCCCATAATAAAGCAAGACTAATTACAGTGAATTGTTAGAAATATTTCTCTTAAAGGAAGCTATAGTCCGGGAGGTGGTTTCACTTTTGGACTAGTGATAGATCTGCACACGAATTTTTTACCATGCGTAGTTCTCCACATTAACATACAATCCGCGCGTCAGTCCCAGGGTTGCCATTGCTAGGGAAATTTCCCTAAATCTGGGGAAAATCTGTAATCAGTAGGGAAAAAGGAAAATTTTCGATAATTTAGGGAATTTCTATACTTCTTTGATTTTGTGATATTTGTAAAAAATATATTAAGCAATCACTTAAAAAATTATTAGCAATCGATTGACCCATGGAAAAAAGGCTATCTATCCTAAGTCCGATTCACTATTAGCAACTCAGAATCTGAGGCAGTGAGGCAGGTCGAATTTACTATAAACCTTACTATAAAGATATAAACAACGAGAAACTCGGTAAATCCCAGGTCTCCGTTCGCTGATATTTTAAGGGGGATCACACAAAGGGAACCACGCATTTTTTCAATTTTTTGCGTTAATTTCAATAATTCAAATAATAGCTATGACCAGTTTATTTTCTATGTATTTATTTTGTATTAAATGTATTATTGTTTATTGTTGAATAAAAAATGTATTATTTTTTGAATGCAAAATGAACCATAAGATAAGTGGTTTGATTTTTATTTGTAGAAAAATTTTTATTAATAAATAGGGATATGTTTTGTTTTCGAGTATCTTTTTTCTTCGTTTTCAAATTAAATGGTCTGGGGAAAATCTGGAGAATTTTTAGGAAATTATATAGGGAAAAAAATTTTTGGACCTGGCAACACTGGTCAGTCAGTCCGATAGCGGTGGGTGTGGGCGTGGGAGGCTGTGAAACTCGTCGGAAAAACTATGAAAAAAAGTGATAAATCTGGTGATGGAAATTTGTTAGATTGTAAATTATTGATGATTAAACGTGAAAATATTCGTCAGTCACTTTCCCGACGGGGGAAACATCGTCAGTCAGAGGTTTGAAGCCGTCGGAAAAATTGGAAAATTCAAGTGATCGATCTTCACTTAAAATTTTGTGGAATGATTATTAATATCTAATCAAGCATGAAAATGAACGTCAGCCACGTTTATCGTGGTGGATTCTTTGTCAGTCGGCTTTCCAAAGTCGAGAGTGCTGACCAGGTTCCTCTAGCGCGCTGCATGTTATGCAGCTCGACTGACGAAAAATCCACCGGCTTCGTGCCGACTGACGATTGTTTGTTTGAAGTATGAAACAAGTTCTCTATAATTTATTAATTTCAAGTCAATATAGGTAGGTACAGTATGTCCACGGATTGACTATCGAAGATGAAAAACTTTTTTATTTGTGGGTTTATGAAAAAAAGTTATTTTTCATAAAAACTACTGCTTGTTCTCAAACGACCAAAAAGCATATTATTTTTTTAAATTTATATACCGGGTGTTCAGAATTTAGAAAAATATGAAAAAGCTAAGAACAAAGTACCCTTATGTGTAAAGATAGGATAAAAAGTAATAAGTAAAAGTTGTTGTGGTTGAAAACCTACGTCTCATTACCAAGTTTTGACTTATTAGCTAAATGTACAGAGACCGGCAAAAAGTTCAAACTCATAAAATATGATTTGCTTTACATCAACGCATTTTGCAAATTAGTTAGTCTTTAGAAGGTATTATTCTGTAAAATCTTTATCTTTATACGAGGAATTGTCGAAAATGGCTAAGTAACTGTATAATAATAACTGTAAAATAGTAATAATATGACCCATATTATTAAAAATCAATACGTTTTAAAATAAAACCATGCACTATTCATAATTAAACGAATTTATTAGAAAACAAATGAGGAGTAAAAATTTTTCTTAAAGAAATGTTAGTGAAAAAAGGCAGGTTATCAGCAAAAAAAAATATTCAAAGGTTTAAAATTCACCAACCACCTCGCATCGTTGGACTTTCTTAATAAATGCTTTATATGCGTTTCGTCTCTCTTGCAATGGGATAGCTTGAATCGCTTCTCTAATTCTAATTTTTAAATTATCAAGATCAGGTTCCAATTGAGATGCATACACTTTATGTCCGTCAATTGTCATCGAAACGTATACTATAAAGCTTTTACAAATAAATACCGTCTAAAGACAAACAGTGTTTTAACTTTTTGCAAAATGCGTTAATTTTAAGCAAATCATATTTTATGAGTTTCAACTTTTTGCCGTTCTCTGTATATTTAGCTAATAAGTAAAAACTTGGTAATGAGACGTAGGTTTTCAACCACAACAACTTTTACTAATTACTTTTTATCCTATCTTTACACCTACTTTGTTCTTAGCTTTTTTCATACTTTTCTAAATTCTGAACACCCGGTATATAAATTTAAAAAAATAATATGCTTTTTGGTCGTTTGAGAACAAGCAGTAGTTTTTATGAAAAATAACTTTTTTTCATAAACATACAAATAAAAAAGTTTTTCATCTTCGATAGTCAATCCGTGGACACACTGTATATTGACTTGAAATTAATAAATTATAGAGAACTTGTTTCATACTTCAAACAAACAATCGTCAGTCGGCACGAAGCCGGTGGATTCTTAGTCAGTCGAGCTGCATAAGATGCAGCGCGCTAGAGGAACCTGGTCAGCACTCTCGACTTTGGAAAGCCGACTGACAAAGAATCCACCACGATAAACGTGGCTGACGTTCATTTTCATGCTTGATTAGATATTAATAATCATTCCACAAAATTTCAAGTGAAGATCGATCACTTGAATTTTCCAATTTTTCCTACGGCTTCAAACCTCTGACTGACGATGTTTCCCCCGTCGGGAAAGTGACTGATGAATATTTTCACGTTTAATCATCAATAATTTACAATCTAACAAATTTTCATCACCAGATTTATCACTTTTTTCATAGTTTTTCCGACGAGTTTCACAGCCTCCCACGCCCACACCCACCGCTACTGGACTGACTGACGCGCGGATCGTATATGTTAATGTGGAGAACTACGCATGGTAAAAAATTCGTGTGCAGATCGATCACTAGTCCAAAAGTGACACCACCTCCCGGACCATAACAAGAGTTTTTTAAATCGTATTCAAGCTGTCAATATTCTGGAAATCCGTAGTATTTCTCCACATGAATCCTAATAACTTTAATAATTTGTTTACAATGTATTTTCATAGTGAATATGGAAATGTAATCTTATATGGAAATCTAATTTGATTGCAAATAGCACGCTATTTTAATAATATTTCTCGTCGTGTGCCAGCTATTTTATTGCTAATTTATTACCCATTTTAAAACTTCGCTCAAATTATTTTATAAACACGTCTTTGGAACAATCAGTCTTTTCTCATTTGCATTCCATTGTTTTTCAAACCGGCCTTTATATTTCTTTAGAAAAGACAGGGCGGCAATAATGTATAACCCTTTTAAATTTGCGATTGGGACTTAAAAATAAAAAATGAACATAAAAATGTTATAACACGTCAAAAATGACAAGTTAGGTGTCATTTTACTCAGAATGTTATGCTGAATCCCAATAAGTAAAAATATACAAGATGTCCAATTTAAAATACCAAATTGAAGGTCATTTCCGGTCAAACCGGAAGTGCTAACAAATTGAAAATTATGCCAATAAATGCAGACTCATCTCTTATGCATAATATCAGAATTTCATTTTAATATCTATAAATACAGAAAAGTTATAGGGGTGGACGTTTTTTGAGAAACACCCGGTATAGGTTTCTTTGACACGTCACGTATGCCAAAAATACTCTCCTTTTTAGAATTCTCAAAGTTCATTACTACTTTATTATCACAATTTATGTCATAATTTGAATTTAATCCCAGAAGATAAATAGTTTCAATGTTGTTACGTAACGAGAATTGTTTAATAAAAATGTTCTAAAAGAAACCGAAAATTGTCATGTGTTCCTTTTTTTGTTTTATTAATTATTTTGTATTTTGCAATAAGATTTCTCAATACAAAAAAAATCAAAACCTGTAAAAGTAATAAGTACATTATTAACGTAGGTAAGTAGTAGGTTTAGTCAAACATAATAGTCACACTCGGGAAGGTTGTAATGTAACATCACATTTTTTCCAATCTAAACCATCCTCTTCAAAAAAAAAACCTCAACATTGGAAAAAATTTCCATATTCCAAATTTTTCGTCTTGCGAAAATCAGGGTAATTTGTTTAGTTTATTATTTTATTTCATTAATTTTTTCGCCTTAATTTAATAGGAAATAATATAATGATTTACGTGCGTTTTTTTCTAAAATTCTATTCATCAGTATAAAAATATGGCCCCGGTGCCGCTGAGCCGGCAACAGCGTGTTATGCTGTTTACGATGCGGTGATTCCCCATATTTCCAAGACGTTGACCAACTGTTGTTCTTTGCCGCGTGCCGCCGCATGCCGCATGGCATTTTTATTTAGTTCCGATTTCTGATTGAAAGGAGCAATATTTTGCAGTTTGTTTTATGAAATAAAAATTTTACAATGCCAAAAATAAAACATCCAGATTGGGTTCATTTAGATTTAATTAACAAGCCCAGTAATTCTGGGTTTTAAGCTGAACCATAGTTAAAAGCAAAAATATATGTTCATATTCATAAACTTGTATTTTTTACCTAAATTTTACATTCCTAACATAGGAGTATCAAAAAAACTTGTTATTGTGATTGCAACTATCATTGAATAGGATTAAAATGCAAATTTACAGGTTTATAACATGTTTATATTAAATTAAGTGATTTTGAATTTTTAAAATATATCTTTACAGAAAACACGAAATAATTTAAAATATAAATAAATATCCAAATTTGGATATACAGGGTTGGGCAAATGTTCCGGAACGGCTTAATTACAGGCGAACGAAAAGTGATATCGGATCCGGGTTTTGGGCAATCTATAGGACTAAAATTTTACTATTTAACTATTATACCATATGTCAGTAATGTCTCCAACTGTCAAGTGTTGACGTTATTTTTTTTTTAAATGGAACACCCTGTATATTTTTACATTTTTAAATTCCACATAAAATTATAATTATTTTTTATTAAATCCACTATTAGTCTATACTTCATAGTTTCCGAGATATTGACTCTCGAAAAGTGACATTTTTGAACTTTGACAGCTTATAACTTTCTAACAGTACGTCTTAGAGCAAAACGGCTTACATGTCCCTATCTTCAACTTTTATTATCTTCCCAAAAAATCAACTCCCGGTTAAACCGGATGTAACTCGAAAGCAGGAAATATAGTTGTTCCGGTTTAACTGAAAGTTGATTTTTTTGGGAAGATAATAAAAATTGAAGATAGGGACATGTAAGCCGTTTTGCTCTAAGACGTACTGTTAGAAAGTTAGAAGCTGTCAAAGTTCAAAAATGTCACTTTTCGAGAGTCAATATCTCGGAAACTATGAAGTATAGACTAATAGTGCATTTAATAAAAAATAATTATAATTTTATGTGGAATTTAAAAATGTAAAAATATACAGGGTGTTCCATTTAAAAAAAAAAAAAAGAACATCAACACGACAATTGGTGCCATTACTGAGTAAGCGCTTATTTAAAATATTCTAAGGAATCACCAAAATTATTATCACTTTAAAAATACTTACTTATTGCAGGCGCTATGCCTCCTACTGAATGGGGCCCAGGAATATGCCCGGCAACAGCAGCCGCTTGTGCGGCAGCTGCGGCCTGAGCGGTCTGAGCCTGCGTTGTCATTTGGTGATGACACTGTCTTAAATCGAAAACCTGTAAAGCAAAAAGGTTTATAAATTCGACCGAGTTTAATAATTTCACAACGATTACCTTTATATAGGCAGCAGGGTAGATCTTGTGAACTGCATCGCCAGGCTGCCGTCCAGCTTCTCTGTCTAGATAATAGCTTTGAACAAAGACAGAATGATCACTAAGACAACGTAACCAAACATCCCCTTCACCCCGTAGATCCAACTGGACGCCCTTCCCTATGTGTAACCTAAAATATAAAAATTATCTGTGTAGGTATCTCTAAAATTGAGTATGTATTTATAGAGTTTATTACCTGGCTCTTTCGCTCTGGTCAGTCCGGTGCACGTTGCTCAAAGCTCCCAAGCAAAACCTGTTTCCACCAGAAGGATCGACATACCCATCTATAGTAACGTTAGGGCAATTTGATGGTACTTTAAAGGTTTCACCCACTTGAGTATCCAGCTCGAAATAAGCTACTGAACACCAATATTCCGGTGCAGGTTGAGTAGACAACAATCCTCCAATACTAACATCCGAACCAATTTGATTTGAGGAGTTGTGATTCCCTAAAATACAGTGTAAAGGTCTACCAAAAAACACAACAAAAAATATTAAAGCTTAACTTACAGTAAGCATTGTGATGGTTCCTAGTATCTGGAGGCTGCATACTCTGAGTATAGGTAAGTGTATTGGAACCTGTCCATGTCCCACCAGCACCAGTATATGCTTGTCCCAAAGTTGTTGCCGCTTGAGTAATTGCTGGTGCATTACTGACAGCTGGAACTGAGGTGCTTGTACCGTTAAAACCATTTTGTTGCAGATGGGGTGAAACAGGAGAATTACTTCCTAAGAAAAATTACATTTTTAACAGTTTTTTCAACATTTTTTAATAAAAATTATAAAGGCTACCTATGTTTTGAGCAATAGTTTCCTGGGGTCTATCAGAACTGACTACAGTTGTGGTGTTACTGTAAAATTGTCCTGGACTATTGTGAACGGGTGTATTATGCATAACTGCAGTTGAACCCCCTGGTTGTTGATTATTTATGACAGTTGCAGCTACTTGATTTTGACCTTAAATTAAAAGATTTATGTAATACACAATATTTCGTACCCCAATTACACAAAGAAAAAACAAGCTAAATAAAAGTTCTTACGATGCAAATGCATGTGTGGCAACCAATTCGACCGGGATTGGTCAGGTCCCCCCTCGATTTTTGGCATTGTGGGGCCCAAAACGCCCCTATTTGAAGGACTATACATTCCTGGATCACCTACCACAATAACGAAAAGAAAAAATCATGCATAACAAAAAAGTTAACATATAAATAAATTATATATATACCTAAATACTCAATGTAAAAAAAAAATCTAATATTTGCTACTATAAAAATGGCAGTTTAATAATAGTTTACCAAAAGTATTCTATTTGTAAGCTATTTAACAGCCCTGTTTATCAAGCTTAAACCTTAAAAATGCAAAATATAATATAGGTAGCTAGTCTTGTAATTTCTATCAACATTTTGTATGTATAAACAATAAAAGCTATTTTAAAACTCTACATAAGCATATTTTATCATATCTACAGTTTATTTGTGTGAAATGTTTTATTGTTTAATTTTTGTAATTATTTAGATTTCCCTTGCTTAATTTTTTAATGGGTGCCTACCCATTATTCATTCTAAAGAATCAGAAACCATCCAAAAAAGAACTATTCTAAAATATCTACTGCTATCTACTATTATTACTTTAATATAAACAGACAAGAAAATACTGTACATAATAAACTTTTTTTTATCAGCTTTGTGACTGGCCCCAATTTGAGGTAGACATAAGGACTGAATCAACCTGAAGAGAGGAAAAATTAACTTACTTGTAGGAGGTTGCATACCACCCAAATTGAAATTCTGCTGTGGAGGGTGATGTTGTATAGTTTGGGAAACAGCCAAGCCCAAGTCTCCATCCACATCCATGGATGTACCAGGTACTGAGCCTGCACTATACTCATCTTTCATTCTAGGTGTCCCAGCTTGTAATGTAAGCCCCGAAAGGTCTATTCCAGGGGACACCACTCTTTCGTAATGGTATGGGTTCACACATACAGAGTCACATTTAAGATCAAATGCAAACTGACAGTACTTTACATGCTTTAGCTCATTTTTGTGGAGGTCTGGCCATCTCCAAATTCTTGCATATATGACATGAGGAAAACCTTTAAAAGTGTTGTTTTAGTAAACTGAAATGTTTAAAAATCAATGTTATACCTTTACGACCAGCAACCTGAAGGCGCCCATCCAGAGTCCTCTGTATAGTAACACATTTGCTTGGATGAGCCCCACTTGTAGTTATAGCGGTAATAAGAGAATCCAATTCATCCCGCTTTTCCTTTAGCTTCTTGACTAGCGATTCTATAGCTCTCTTTGCAAAACCTTCACTTTCTCCCCCTTGTCTGTGACACATAAGACTGTGTACAATGCTTAAGCATGCATCAGCTGATGAGGGGGCATTTGTTGTTAGTCCAGCCATATCTTAGGTCTAAAAAGTCAACATTTGTATAGAAATTCTTAAGAAAAATTAGGTGGGTATTAAATTTATTGGATATCACAGGACATGGTTTATTATGTAAACGCTAATGTTTGTGTATTGGTGCATTCTAAAATTACACTAATGCTTTTTCTTTTATTTGCGATTTTCTTACGGAGCTGCAGTTTTATCAAATAAACATATTTATAAAAACTAGTGATAATGTACAATTGGCTAATTACTGAATAATGAATGGGTAGTTTAAACAAAAATAGAACAAATAAAGTGAAATAGAAATAAATATCTATGGAAAGGTGTTCCATGAATCTTTTTCAATGAGGTGGTCCAATAATTTTATTTTGTATTTGTATGGTAAAGATTTCTTTGCCTTTACTTGTTAAAACCAGTTAGTAGTGATTGGCGTAGTTCAGAAATAAACCATATCCATGCGTAAATTAAAGAAAATCAAAGAAATTCAATGTCCAATCTCTACCTTGGCTGCCAGAAATTTATAGAATGACATAACCTTAGTTTTGTTAAACTAAAAATAACAATAATCCTTTTAACACTGGAAAAGGCACTCCGCGCACAACCTTAATTACATCAAAGGATTGGATTCATGCTTCATTCACTTTTCCATATAAAAAAATATACCCGCAATGATCATAGTGCCACTATATTTTATTTCGCCATGTAATCGATAATCTTATTTATTTAATGATAAATAACAAACAAAACAAATAATTGCAGTGCTCTTTAGATGAATAACTGCGTCTCACTCTTTCATAGTACTACGACCTACGACTACGCTCAATAATGGTTAGCTCGGGCAATATCGGTCCCAGGCGAACAAGGCCTTTTTATTTCCCTTTGCTGTGACAATAAAAACAGGAAAGACGGGATAAATTATTTCGCCTCATTACCGAATCAATGTTACCCCGTCACTACAATCACTATATATATACAATATACATAGCGGTTCTTGGAAGAGAAAATAATTTTATTCATGATGTATTACTGGTTGCCTATCTTTAGAATATCTGACTAGTTCCATAACGACTTTGATAGCATTGATAGAGAATATCCAACGACGCATTGACTTCTGTACAGTAGGAACAAAGAAAATAAAAACGAAGAAAGAAGATACTGTATGACGTTGATTTTAAACATGACTAAAGGACATGAGTCATCATCATGACGCAGGGAGCAATGTTGCCAACCCTAAAAACTTATTAGTAAATCTTGTTTGTGAAATTTCACGAGGTCCATGTGTTTATGGAACGGGTAAAAGCGTAAAAAAATATTTCCTATTTTTTTTTGTGGTATCTATGTAACTGAAAAATTCGTAAAAATACAGGAAAAAAACAAGTGTGAATATAATTTTCAAGGCTGCAGAAGATTACATTAGGCGCGTTCGGCATTGTCATCGCGGAGCAGACGAGATTTTTGATCACGTGACCACAGATCTGTCGGACCTATCTGCACTTAGTGCGTTCGGTTAATGCAAATCTGTCTCCTCGGTCTGCTCATTGGTGCAGTGTTGCGTTCGTTTATTAGATCTATGACCTCGGGTGTAACTGCTCGGCGTTCGATATTTGAAAAATCGAGCACTCGGAGTTACCTCGTATCGCCTCACCTAAAAATATGGAGCTAGCAGAGCAAACTAATTGAATTTGTGTTTTGACAGCAAATTTGGAAATTTGTTTTACCTAACCTAACATACAAAATCAAACATAATTCCCGTACCGCGAAATCATTCCAAATTGGACAAACACCAGATCAAAACTAAAAGTTCTTTTTCCAACGGTATTGATGGATGTCCTTTGTGAGTTGCTTCGGGAGGCAAAATACTGTGCACTTTTTGCAATAGAACTTCAAAAGTTTCTGGTGTTATACGAAAATTATATTGAAATTGTTTGTCAGAGAATGCTGGGACAATATTTTCGGCATAGCCATCAACTTTTGTAATCGAACAGCTTTCTTCCTCGTCGCTATTATCATCAAACATCATCATTTGTCCTCCCCTAAGTGCTGGAATATTTTCCATTTTCGTTAGGGGTGTTACAGTGGAACTGGACCTGTTCTTTTGGAATAGGTATCATCTGCCTATTCCGCGTACCTATTACCTATTACCAGGTACCTATTCCAGGTCCGTTGGCACTGTCACATGTTTGATTCTCTGGTTTCATTGTTATTCCTTTTTCAAGTTGTCAGGTACAGGTACGATATAGGGAATGGAACGGCTACAGGTTTTGCTTTAAATTCATATAATATGTTTATAATATGGCGAATTTGCAGTTGAGAATTTTAAACGTTGCCGTTACAAGCATATTGCAATAATTAAAATAATCTCACTAAATAAAGATAAAGGGAAATAGTAATAAATAATAAATATTTCTAAAAATATTGTAATAATTTATTGGGCAACAAAATATAGCGTATTTAATGTAGGATATGCAACCAGCAATGAGGAATTGATTAAAAAGGCAACATAATATTGTGGATGTACCTATGCCTATTCTTCATGTTTTCTTTAAATAATAGGCCTGCGTTACAATCAAATCTTCCAAAAAAGTCTGTTGCGAAAAATATTAATCTGTTACAAAAATTTATAACTAAATTTAATTCGAACAATCGGAAACTGCTGGCCACGCTGGAGTTCTAGCGGCCTTCTTTAAAAACTCGTGTCGGCCATGCAGCCGGAATAGCTCCAATCGGCGGAGCGGCGTTTAAGTTTGACCTGGAATAGTTTGGACCTGTAATAGGTATTTGGAATAGGTTCGGGTTTGGAATAGGTACAGGTCCAACTAGGTACGAGAAAAAGCTATTCCGTAACATCCCTAATTTTCGTCTCTTCAAACCACCAACATAAAGTGAGGTTAATTTTATATTTTATGTCAGATATAACTCGACAAACTCTATAAGGGTTCGGTAAATGCTACGCGCTCGTTTAGCCCGAATATCACGTGACATTAAATCTGCATCTGCTCGCTCTGCTCGACCTTTTCAAAACCGAACGCACTAACTATACGAACGATTAAGATTTTAAAACTGACAAACTGACAAATGGATAGGTTAGGTGATCCGATCCGAGTTTGTTTGTTTTTGTTTACCTGTTCCCAGGCGTGAAGAAAAACAACCCTACCAAGTCAGTTCTTGTTTATCTATAACTAAATGAACTAAAAACAATTTTTATTTTCTTTTTTTAAATCTAGGAAAGTTAATAGAGGTGTAAAAAGTTATTAATTATGGGTGGGATTTGCCAAGTCATAAAAGATGCCATAGTAGCAGTAGAGAATGGTCATTAATTTTTATCAACAAAAACAAACCCCAAAACAGTAAAACACAAATAACCTAACCTCATAAAACAAGATTAATCTTTTTGCTCTGCCATCCTGAGACGGAGCGGTGAGATTACATCTAGATCGGTCCGAAGTCATTTACCGAACGAAACCGATTTACCTCCCCTACATCCAGATGCCATTACCGAACGATCTAGACGAATCAGACTGGTCTGACGACAATGCCGAACGCGCCTATTTACAAATGACAATCAATGACACATAAGACGTCAAAACCAGCTGGTAGAAGTAGAAGGACGATTAAGGGAAATTTTTGTTTTTATTTAAATCAATTAGCATTATTTAGTGTAATTATTTAGAACATGATGTGTTTAACGCGAACATTAGTGTCTTAAACAATGGATACCAAGATCTACGTATATTATATAGCATTGCTAACACAATTCTTTCTAGTCTATGGTAAGTATTTCTGTATTTACCATAGAATATAAAGTTTTAATATTGAAATCAATATTTTTATTAGGAACAATACACAAAAACCTCAAGTACTTTCAGATCATACAAGCTGATGATCTGACGCATAAAATAGTAAAAAGAGGAATACAGGTAAGCAACCACCCATTTAACAAAATTAAGGAGGTACATCTTAGAAGTCATGACAGAAATTTTCGACTCATTTTGTCACCAAAACGAAGTATCTTACATTCGAAGTTTAAAGCTTATTCAGTTAATGGAGATGGTGAGGAGACCCATGTTCCTATTGGTAAGATAATAGAGTAGATTAAATTGTTAGATAGGAGGTGCAATAATTTTGTATCCTTGTAGACCATGATAGTTTCTATGAAGGACGTGTATTTGGAGAGACCACCTCACATGTTAACATGCACATTGAGGATGGAGTTGTGACAGGAAACATTCATACACCAGATGAAATCTATCACATAGAGGTAGGTATATTATTTTAATTTATTAGTACTTCTCAGTGTCATTAAGAATCTCCTGCTGAGCTGTTTTTCAGCCATCTTGGAGACATATACCAGAACATGACAACCGAACAATGATATCGTATAAACAATCAGACATAAAATTTAGTTGGGACCCTGAGAATTTACCTCCTGACTATCCGACCCCAAAAATGTGTGCCTATGTTAAAGAAGGGGTAGAACTAGAAGAAAATTACACTGAACATCACATTAAAAAAAGGCAAATTGATCAGTATGACCAGTACAAGCTGACTAAAACAAGGTGTCCATTGTTGCTGGTTGCTGACTATAGGTTCTTTCAGGAAATGGGTGGAAGTAACACTAAAACTACCATAAACTATTTGGTAAGATCTTTACTTGACTAATTTGAAAACCCAGATTTTATTGGTTTTTTTGTAATTTGTAGATCAGCCTTATAGATAGGGTCCACAAAATTTACAATGATACAGTCTGGCAGGACCGTCAAGAAGTAGACGGCTTTAAAGGCATGGGGTTTGTTATTAAGAAAATAGTTGTTCATAATGAACCAACACGAATTAAATCAGGGGAAGCACATTACAATATGGTTCGAGAAAAATGGGATGTGAGAAATTTACTTGAGGTGAGATCTTTGAAAATTCATGACCAGAAATGCATGTTTATTACTAGTAATATTTTTTGTTCCATTCAAAATTAAATGTTCAATGTTACTTAAACAAAACAAAAAAAAAGAAAAAATTTAACTGTATTTTTTTAAAGGAATTTTCTAGAGCACCTCAAGAAGATAAGTACTGTTTGGCACACCTTTTTACCCACCAAACCTTTAGAGCTCGCAATTCAGTAGTGTTAGGACTCGCTTATATTGCCTCCCCCAGGTTAAGATCGCAAGGAGGCATTTGCACAAATGGTTATTATTTTCTTATTTATATTTTGCTTTTTTAATAGCTTAATGTGGGTCATTGCTTTCTAAAACTTATTTGTTTACTTCATAAGTTACAATTTTTTAATCAAAAATTAGGGCACACTTTTACATACTTACCTAGAAAAGTAGTATTGAAAAGGAAAGTAATCAAGATGAACTTCTTTACAGCATATTGAGACAATTTCCGTTATACCGGGTGTTTCTCAAAAGACGTTCACCCCTATAACTTTTCTGTATTTATAGATATTAAAATGAAATTTTGAGATTATGCATAAGAGATGAGTCTGCATTTATTGGCATAATTTTCAATTTGTTAGCACTTCCGGTTTGACCGGAAGTGACCTTCACTTTGGTGTTTTAAATGGGACATCTTGTATATTTTTACTTATTTGGGTTCAGCATAACCTAATGAGTGAAATGACACCTCACCTGTCATTTTTTGATGTGTTATAACATTTTTATGTTTATTTTTTATTTTCAATCTAGAGTGCTACAAATTAATTAAATCTGTTAATTTATAGTCAGGTAGTATATAAAAATTAAAATTATTTCATAATAATTGACTTTCTAAGTTTTACAAGCGTTTAAAAAATGAAATTTTGTTTTCTTGACATTTACTCCATTTTTCCAAATGGAACGATGGTGGTTCACTAGGATATTTAAAACGAGCATTTTTCTCCAACAATTTGATACCATACACTCCTATGCTTTTTTAAAATTGACACTAAAAAGTTTGCCTTAAATCCCAATCGCAAATTTGAAAGCGTTATGCATTATTGCCGCCCTCTCTTTTCTAAAGAAATATAAAGACGACTTTGAAAAACAATGGAATGGTTTTGAAATAGTATATTAGAGTACGAGTTTCATAAGAAGCGGTTTTAGCGCCCGCGTCTATTTTAAAAAACGAGCCACGAAGTGGCGAGTTTTTTTATTGACACGGGCGCTAAAACGCCTTATGAAACATGTGCTTTATACATTTACAATTACTTTGTAAATTTTTATGTCTAAATTTTATGTTGGTAATACTATTTTTTATCATAGGAGCCTCTGGACAACAAAAATTATTTTGCAAACTGTCATTTTTTGATTTATTGACCCATTTTCACCACGAGATTCTAAAGTTATTTTAGCGATATGAGATTTGAAATTGGACGGAATACGTTGTGTGATCCTTGTACATTCGGTACATATACAGAGCGTTCGGAAATTCGGGAGATTTTGCTACTTTTTTTCGAATTTCAAAAGACGTGATTTTACGTCACGGCATTGCAATTTAGTATAGGGAAGATGGAAAATTCAAATAAAGTTGAAGTTAAAATCGATATTAGAAGGTTAGTAGATTGAATTTTGGATAGGATTTGGCAGAAAATGATAGCTTGAAGCATCTACAAAAGATTGATTTATAGATTTATGCAACCAACATACATGACTGTTATCCACACAGAATAAAAAAGTAAGTTATCAAGCTAGTTTTCCTCTGCTAAAAATGGGTTTTCTCGTAAATCACAAAGGCCGCGCAAGTCAATGAAATAAAACATTTAAATGTTACCAACATCAAATAAAGAAAAAACGCGTATCGAAATAACTTCATTACGATCCGCAAATGAGGGTCGTACTGAACTCATTATGAACGTGAAATAGAAAAAAAAATTTTCGTTACAATTTTAAAATAGCATAGGAGTTAATGGTATCAAATTGTTGAAAAAAAAAATGCTCGTTTTAAATATTATGACATATAATTTTAATTTTCATATACTACTTGACTATAAGTTAACAGATTTAATTGATTTGTAGAACTCTATATTGAAAATAAAAAATAAACGTTATAACACGTAAAAAAATGATAAGTGAGGTGTCAGTTTACTCAGAATGTTATGCTGATTTGCTGAACCCAAATAAGTAAAAATATACAAGATGTCCCATTTAAAATATCAAAGGCAAGGTCACTTCCGGTCAAACCGGAAGTGCTAACAAATTAAAAAGTATGCCAATAAATGCAGACTCATCTCTTATGCATAGTCTCAAAATTTCATTTTAATATCTATAAATACAGAAAAGTTATAGGGGTGAACGTCTTTTGAGAAACACACGGTATATATGTGTGTAAACAAAAAAGTTTTTGCCATTATTGTTAAACTTCATCTTTCATACAACTAACCCTTCTTCTTTCATGCTGCCAAAAGGTGTTTAGTAGAGAATTCACACACAAGGATTTTTGTTTGGCCCATCTTTTTACCGATTTAAAATTTGAAGGTGGTATTTTGGGTCTTGCTTACGTTGGCTCACCTAGAAGAAATTCGGTTGGGGGTATTTGTACACCAGGTAAATTTGGAATGGTTATACTTTTGTTTGGTTTTGTCCTTGTTATGTTTTAGACCTTATGAAGTTTTAGCTTGTACTTAAATAATTGATTGGATTGGTTGTGGGTTTTCAGAACTAATCAGTTGCAATTTTTTCTTGCCTTGCATAATTCGACCAAGCATTTGCTAGATTATCATAGTTAAGAAATTTTTGCCATTTTAGAATACTTCAAGAACGGTTATACATTGTACCTTAATTCTGGACTAAGTTCAAGTAGAAATCACTATGGCCAAAGGGTGATCACCCGTGAGGCTGACTTAGTAACAGCCCATGAGTTTGGTCATAATTGGGGTTCTGAGCACGACCCTGATATTCCTGAGTGTTCTCCCAGCGCTAGCCAAGGAGGTTCTTATTTGATGTACACCTACAGTGTCAGCGGGTATGACGTCAACAACAAGGTACCTAACAAAAAAAAATAATACTTTTAGGGTAGGTATTTAACGCAGGTGTATTTTAGAGGTTCTCTCCATGTAGTTTGAGATCTATAAGAAAAGTTCTTCAGGCAAAATCAGAAAAGTGTTTCTCAGAACCAGAAGAAAGCTTCTGTGGTAACCTGAGGGTCGAAGGAGATGAAGAATGTGACGCGGGTCTCCTAGGAACTGAAGATAATGACGCCTGTTGTGATAAAGACTGCAAGCTTCGCCTTAAGGCCATGTGCAGGTAAATTAATATTGCATAATTATTGAAATTTCATTTGTACTGATGCAATTCTTGTAGTGACAAAAATTCTCCATGTTGCCAAAATTGCCAGTTCATGCGCAGTGGTGTCAAATGCCGCGAAGCTCAATATGCCACTTGTGAAGAGGAATCAAGATGCACAGGGCACTCTTCTGAATGCCCAAAAAGTCCCCCTATGGTGGATAACACCGATTGCCAAGAAAGGGGTAAATGCAGGGGAGGAAAGTGTATACCTTTCTGTGAAACTCAGGGAATGCAGAGCTGTATGTGTGACATTAGTAAGTGCCTAGAAATATTTTGTAGGCGGAAGTTTTATGAAATTTTGTTTTCAGTTGAGAACGCGTGCAAGAGGTGCTGCAGATCAAATATTAATGAAACTTGTTCCCCAGTCGATTCTGCAGATATTCTAGCGGATGGTACCCCTTGCATACAAGGCTTTTGCAACAATGTAAGTTTAGGGGGTTTCATTAAGGGTGGCCACCGGCCATATCTCGGAAACTACTAAGCATTGAAACTTGGAAAAAAAAATTATGATTAAAGCGGTTATGAGAAAATTCTGGAAATTACTTTTAAGTTCCTCTTTTCGCCGCAAGGGGGCACAAATTGAAATTTTTTTTTTAAATTCTAAATTTCTCCGAAAATTCCCATATTAAGGTATAACTCTGAGTACATCATCGAAAAGCTTAGACACTTCTGCATCATTTTGGTTTAAGGCTCATTGGCGTACCGACCTTGGTAAGAGTGGGAGAAGCTATTGAAAGTGTAAACATTAAAATCGCTGTAACTTCTAAACGACTTATCCGATTTTACTAAATTTAAGCTTGTTTGGAAGAACCTTCAATTGTCGTATCTAATGGTACACGATAGTTTCTAATAAACTTGCTAGAGGGCGCAATTTGTATTAAAAATTATTGTTTTGGCAATAACTCTGAAACGAACAAAGATATCAAACTGCGGTCTTCACATCTTTTTTTTGCAAATTTCATCTACTTTTCGATTATGATGTCATAGTGATTTAAATTTTCGGGATAAAATCGAAAAAACTGTTATTATTACAAATTGCGCCCTCTAGCGATTTTATTAAACACTATCGTGTACTGTTGGATACGGCGATTGAAAATACTTACCTTTCCCTTCCAAACAAGCTTAAATTTAGTAAAATCGGATAACTCGTTTAGAAGTTACAGCGATTTTAATGTTTACACATTCAATAGCTTCCCCCACTCTTATCAAGGTCGGTACGCCAATGAGCCTTAAACCAAAATGATTCAGAATTGTCTAAGCTTTTCGATGATGTAATCAGAGTTATACCTTAATATGGGAATTTTCGGAGAAATTTAGAATAAAAAAAAAATTTCAATTGTGCCCCCTTGCGGCGAAATGAGGAACTTAAAAGTAATTTCCAGAATTTTCTCATAACCGCTTTAATCATGAGATACGGCCGGTGGCCACCCTTAATGAAACACCCTGTACATCTTGTTTTGTTCATAGCTGTAAAAAATATATTTATTTTTTAGGGTCATTGTGAGAAAACTGTCCAGGATGTTGTAGAGCGATTCTGGGACATTATAGAAGACATCAACATTAATAAAGTGCTGCTATTTTTGCGAGATAACATTGTCGGTACCGTTGTATTAATAACAGCGTTTTTATGGATTCCAGCTAGTTGTATAATCGGTTATATTGATAGAAAAAGGCGGAGACAAGAATTAAAAAGGTGGGAGTGGAGAAACAAACAAGATTTAGTTCATAGCTCCGAAAAGGTAAAAAAAGTTTACAGACTCAGGGTACCAAATAAAAGAGACACTGGTTCTAAGCCTTCAGAGCAGTCTCCTTCCAAGTCTTCAGAATAGTCATTCCAGAACAATGTTTGTGATATTATTTTTGTTACCAATTAGTAATTTAATGCAGTATTGTGCTTTGTTGTATCGTTTTTATTTAAAGTGTTTTTGTTTGTAAAAAAGTACTTAATTTTTTTCTGTAAATATTGTGAGCAATAAAGTGAGTGAGGTATATTGAATCGACATAATATAAATATTTTTTTAAAGGCGTTTTTCTAGGGGTAATAGTTCCACCACCATAATGTCTTCACTTTTAAATATCTCATTTTGTTCTTCTCTAGGTATAAAATGATCAACAAAATTATGCTTCACCGTTTGTAAAAAATAATTCCAACAATCTTGTTGCTTTTTACTTGTTCGAATTTCTTGACTTAACAGAATTTTTGTTTGGGGTCCACATAAATCTTTTAAGGTGGATATTAAGGGATCAATTGACTAAAATAGAAATAAAAAAGATGTAGGATTTACCTACTATATGTATATATTAAAGAAAACATAGTAAATTACCTCCTGATAATAAATACAATCGGCCAGTAAAATTAAGTCAGGTTTTTTATCCACCCCAAGTACTACCTCACCCCATTTCAGTGGTAAAACTGTAATCATTCCAGTATTTAAAGGTAGGTTTTCTTTATTTAGTTCAACATTTTTTTCTAGTAGTGGAATGATGTCTGGCAAATCTGTTAATAAAATATTTGCACTAAAATAATATACCTACTGGATAAAAAAATGATGACTAAAATTTAGAATTAAAAAATGTTTACCCTAAACTGGCGGCTGTTAAACCAACACATCCAACGCCAGAGCCAAGTTCAATAACAGTTTTTTGTTTAAAATATTCTGGATCCTTTTTATACAGTTCTTCCAGATATTTTGCCAACACAATAGATGCGTCCCACACCACAGTTCCAACGTCTCCCTCAAATTTTTGCAGTAAACTAAGTGATGTGCCTACAACATCCACTAGAAACTCCCTTATAAAATATTTCTCACAGTTCCACATGTTTTAATAATTCTGTAAAGGCACTTAACTATAGAAAAAATGCAAAAGTTTAAAATTTTAGGTTACAATAAGATAAACAAAAATTCTAGTATGCATGCAATGTTATAAACAATTTAGAGAGTCTTGCTACATACAGATGTCGCCACAAAGTTCTGTCCTAAGGTATAGGCAACGTGCGTGACGCTGAGTATAACCAAGCACTTAAGCTTGTGCAGAATATGTCCATATCACACATAGCCCTAGGGAATGAGGGGGGATTTTACAAAAATGCAAATAAATCAAACCATTTAGCGATTAATTATTAATTATAAATTTTATTCTATCAGGGAATTTAAATATCTTACACATCTACGCCAATAAGGCCCATTTAAAAATCCTATAAAAACTAACATTAGAAAATACAAAAAAATAGCAATCCAAAGAAAATGTTTTCTGATGAAAGGCTTGACAATCGATGGTGCTTTATATCTATAGACCAAAAGATATTTGACTTTGACTAGTTCACTATTCGTCACGACAAAATATTTTTCAGGAATAGCACCATAACTGTTTTGGTTAATGGCTCGTTTTTTATTCTTTTCATCTAAAAAAAAGTAATTGACAATACTTATAAATTAATAATAAGGAAAAGTTGACCATTAAAAAACTATTATTACCTTTACACTTAACTTCTTCCTCATCATTTATTACTTCGCATACAGCTATTATGCTATGCTTACTACCAAGAATACTATTTTTCCATGTTTCTCCGAACGGCGCATAGTTTGTGCAAACAGATATCTCATTAGATAGGTATATTCCACTTCCAAATATAACTTCCTAAAAGCATGTTAGGAATAATAAAATTTGTTGTTACTTTATTGTAAGAAAATACACTTTATACACTACAAAATACATGGCACAGTTAATTTACCTTTCCCCTATTGAAATGTTGCTGTAGTCCAATCTTTAGAATAGAATAAAAGTTATCAGTTGAGCTTCCATGGAAGGCATAAATAATGTCTCTGCTTCCTATTCTTTTCTTCCACATTTCTTCTGTTTTTTTATTATATGTGACCTCAAATACATACTGGGGTAAAACATTGATACTTGCCTGTTTGTTGATTACAGATAGAGGAAGGTTTTCCTAAAAATATATAAGTATATAGAAGGCGAGAAAGGCAGCTAAGAAAAAGTATCCCTTCTTACCACAGAATGTAGTTTTAAAACTGGAAAGCCAGAATCAATAAAAAGCCATGTAAGTAGATTTAGGACGTCTCCAGAAATGCTTTTTGCCGGAATATTTAGAAAATCTCTTAAAGAAAGAACTTTATCACAGGCGGCTTTCTAAAAAATTTGATTGAATTTATTGTATATACTCTAATTTAATATGACTTTATTTGCTTGGGATACATAACATAAGACTTACAAGAGAAGCGAAGTCTTTTTCATTGTTCTCATTAACAAAATACTGAGGAAAAGGTCGTAGGCAACAGTCTAATCGATACGATTTTAATGCAGCAACAAAACTGCACACTATTAGATCACATCCCAAAATGTTCTTCTTTATTATTTCTTTTAGTTTTTGAACTGTGGAACTATGTTCTAGAGAAAGCTTACTCTGCCTTAATCTGAGTTCATTATTGGAACTATATGATTCTTCACCGTGGTGTTCTACCGTCTCATCTAGTTTTAGTATATTATCCCGTTCTTCAGTCTCCATTTTTTAAATTAAGTTTAAACATACTTCAATACGCTTTTTAATGAAACTAAGACGTACTAAATAAAGTACTAAGACTTGTCCCGATTTTATTGGATAAGTATTTGTTTTGATAATAATTGAACAGCTGATTGTCAATGTCACATAAAAACTAATTTTCTTTCCTTGTTCCTCACACTTTTGCACTTGGTTTTAGTGTATAAGTGGTTATCTAATCCTAGGTTAAATTGAGTACGTTTACCCTGATTTAAAATAACAGCTTTCAACCAACGGATAATAATTTTAATTTCATGTAATGTATTTTAACGGCTCAAACGTGTCATGTTGGTTATGGATGATAAATGAGATGATGACTAAGAATTAAAAAAAAATTGTAACGATTTTAACCGTCAGAAATAAGTGTACAGAAACGGTTGGTCTAAGAACGCTACACTGAAAAATATTGATACCTATATAATTTTTTTTGGCCTAGAGTGATCGATATTACGACAGCGCCTTGTTTCTACGTCTGTTCAAAACTCCTTTTGCCATTAAAACATGGGGTCTCTGAAGACAACAAAGGGCAATCAATACCAACGAACAGTTCTGAAAATAGAAGCGTAGCTCCTTGTCCAAAGTTAAGAAGGCTGTGCTGGGAACCAATTCACAGAACCGTTTGGGTAGGCTATTACGCTAATTCGACCGTTGGTGGAAAGGTATAATTTCTTCGGCGCGGTTTAGACTTCGAGCAGACGCACAGTACATTGAGAAGTATATTCCCCTCAGTCATTCATGCTTCACAAGCGCTGCATTTAACCGACTGATGTGATAAAGTTTTTAACCCAGAGAATACAATGGCAAGAATTTAAAGATTACATCGAAACCTTCTCAAGACGACCTAAGTACCTACAGTCAAAGTCAAAATGAACTGTTGAGGAACCAGCCACCTTATTTGGTGCGGAAGAAACAGTTAATTTATATTTTAAAGAAGACGAAAAGTGACCTAACCTAACTTTGCTGCAGTCGAGAAGTTCAGTGCATTATAAGTTAACCAGGGCAGTTTTTGTGAGAAGTGAATTTCATTTAAGTTTTTCGTGTTTTTTAAACACAAAATTTGAGGGATAACGAAACGTTTGCCTCTAGAAACAGAAATGTCTTCAAACTTAGGTAAGTAAAATTGTCATCCGTTCTACCTACTTAGTTAATTGATGTTTTTTATGATAGCATAAGGTTTTTGTGCTAATCCATTTAAAAAAACTATGTTTGGTGTTTTTCTAGCGTGGATTATAAATATGGATAGGTAGTAGTTATTAGGATATTTGATCTAAAGTACCTGTTTGTGAAGGTTAGGTTTGTGATGCATAATATAGGTACGCATACATACTTTTTTGATACCTACAGCCTACAGCGGTGCTTAAAAGGAAAAGGACAGAGTTCTATGCTGTTTGGCCCATGTTGCGCCTAGTTTTTTCTCCTTTTGGCTGTTTTTAAATTAGAAAATACTAACATAATTTACAACCTATCTTTAAACATTCCTACCTACTTGATTCTATGACAAAATAAAAACAGTGCCAGACTATTTTTTAAACTAGAAATGTTAAGTGAAAAATACTCAAAATGTGATTTTTTTATAGGAATGCAATTTGAATACAGGAATACCTAGGTACTAAATAAAATTTGGAACCCTTGAGTGTAGTTTCTCTAGTTTGATTAAGACCCAAATTATTAATATCTTGTTAAGACTAACTGTAAGATAACTTCTACCGATACCATTATTGGAACAGTTGTCATGGAAGTTATGGCTATTACTACTAACAGGACACTACTTAGGCCTTATTTTGATGTAATTTGTAAAACTACATTAATGCAGATGTTTTTGTCATCAAATTATTTCTTGACACTCATACAAGTTGCAGAATCCATCTAGTTTTTTTTTTAAATGCGCACATTTTTTGCTATTGATGTGATAAAACAAGTTTTAAAGTCGGGACAAAATAATACTTTTTCTTGAAAATAATACACATGCATAACTTACATTTTATGCAAGGCTAAGTTTTTCAAAGGAGCTCAGTCATGTGTAATAATAGTAATAGATATAATACCTAGCATACCTACCTGCATCTCCCTTGGAGTGTTTTCCATAACACTTATGTTTGGTTGTCTTAAATTATAAAAAATATCAGCATCTTCGAAGGGTGTTTAAATCACTTTCATCACATGATATTTAGGGTGGGTGCCCCCTTCCTACCCTTCGCCCCCTAGCTTTTTAATAACTTAATTTAAATAACTTGATTACTTTTACCATAGAGAAACAAAACCTAGTTTATGCTTTTACATAAAATTGCTAAATTAATATCATGTCATAATTCTGGCATTAATTACAGGTGGGACAAATTATTTCTTATACCTACTATTTACCATAAAAGTTGGCATGTAGGAATAATTCTAGTTCTTAACGCCTTTTTGCATATATTTAGGTATATATAGCAGGTCGCCAAGCAATGTGGACTGCATACCTACCTATATTGCATAATACTTAAGGCTGGTTTAACGCAACGTTGTTATCTTTTGAAGATGACGGACAAATAATTTTCTAACCACCTAAAAATAGAAAATGGAATTAACATTTATTTTAATTAATTTTAAAAATATTAAGAGCCTAAGTATATTAAACAACGACGACATTTGCTTGGTATCGTGGATATTAGGTACCTAAGAGAAAATTAAATCGCGGAAATAATTGTTCATCCAATTAGGAGTACTACCTGTACCTGTGCTGTGTAACAACAAAAGTTGACTTTTAACCAATTCATGTCTAAATTGCTTCTTCTTTATTCTCGAGTTTATCCTTTCTCTATTTTTTAAAAATTCAGGTAATTTCCATAACAGGGCTTTGATCTTCGAATCTTTAAATTATGAGAAAGTTAAAGTATATATTAGCTAATATCCATAATGGTTAAGAAGAGTTCATTTTCACCCTGTTAATTATAGCCCATTATACACGATGTTCTAAATCGAATCTAAACCAATAAATGAATTACATACTTTTGGATGAAGTGAATCATCAAACAAAGAACATAGGCAAATTACTGTCGTTCATGTTTAAGATGTTTTGATACTGATAATAAGATATATTATTCAAACGAAAACAAGCATTAATAGTCTCAGGGTAACTGTACTTTACTTGTATGATGATTTTTTTGTGACATGTTCCGAGCAGCGGTCGTTATGCGGGAATGTTCAATTATTATTCTTGCTTTTCCTGTATATTTTGCATGGGTAGGTCTAACATTGTGTCCCTATATACTTTAGATTTGCACCCATCGATGAATTTACTATAAAATGTTAATTTTGAAAGAAATTGAAATTTTTTATCACGCTTTGCATATTATTTCAAATTTCTTCTAGGTAAACAACATTCACAGGACAAAACAGTTTAAAATAATTATTATTTATTGTTCGGACAAATTCCGAATGCAAATCGCCTTAAAAAATTGTTTTATCCGCTTGATCCAAAATCAATAAGAAATCAATATCGGATGTGACGTAATTCTTATACATTCTATAGGTTGACTATGGATGTGAAAACTGAAAATTGACTGCAACTCAGTTTGATAAAGATGTAAAATATACCTACTACCTTTTACTCAGTTTTATCATACCTATAAGACTTATACGTCGCTGCTTATTGCTTAATATTATGCATAATACCTATACAGTGTGACCAGTAAAGTCCGCATCATATCATGTTTTTTTTATTAATAGCTTTATTCGAAATTTGACTTTGGCTTCAAGTTCTGCTTCGATCGAGATGAAAATTAAGCAAAAAATAGTAGTCACGTGATTCGCATTATCTGTCAAATTTTAATTTTTTCCAAGAAATAATTCAAATATCGGGTTTGTTCTGAAAATATCGAAAAAAGTTATTAGAAAAAGTTTTTTTAAATGCAGTTTCTAGCCAACATGCAAAATTTTAGCTCCATAAGATAATTTTGATTTTTTACCCACCACTAAAATTTATTTTTCACTTCACTTAATGAACACTTTACTGATGACACTGTGTTCTTTTTTGTCTTAATATTAAGGCGTATTACTTTTAGACACAAACTTCGTTTTCAAAAATACTTATTTTATGAAGTTACCTTATACAGGGTCAAAAACAAATAAACTTTGCATCACATGCGACCAAATTTTAATAGCCCAATTTTGATTTTGTAGAAAAGCACACATTTAGTATGGCCCTACTTTAAAGAAAATGTATCTGAAATAAAGCATTGTCAAAACTAAGAAGTTTTATGTAGGTTGCGTTGAGTCTTATTTTGCAAAAGTGGTGCAATTTACAAAATATGGGTAGAAAATCAAAATTATCTTATGCAGCTTAAATTTTGCATGTGGGCTAGAAACTGCATTTAAAAAAACTTTTTCTAATAACTTTTTTCGATACTTTCAGAAATTACCCTACTTTTGAATTATTTTTTGGAAAAAATCGAGGAAAAAATAATTCAAAAGTGGGGTTTGTTCGGGTTTGTAGTAAGTAAAAAAATAAAGTAAAGGGGTTTTAAATTAAATCGTTGAAAATAGATAAACTTTACGTTAAGTTAAACTAAAATTTATTTTCCACTTAATGAACACTTTACTGATAACACTGTGTTTTTGTCTTAATATTAAGGTGTATTACTTTTAGACACAAAGTACCTTTTCAAAAATACTTATTTTATGAAGTTACCTTATACAGGGTCAAAAACAAATAAACTTTGCATCACATGCGACCAAATTTTAATAGCCCAATTTTGATTTTGTAGAAAAACACACATTTAATATGACGCTACTTTATAGAAAATGTATTTGAAATAAAGCATTGTTGGCATTTTTTGGTTAATTTTCATCTTGATCAAAGCAGAGCTTGATGCCAAAGTGAAATTTTGAATAAACCTATTAATAAAAAAAATCCCATATGATGCGGACTTTACTGGTGACACTGTATAAGTTTATTGTCAGTTTGTATTTAAATACAGTATTGCATTGGGCTGACATAATTTCAGGTTATTTTAAACGCGCTTACGCACAGGGTGACTCTTTGAAGCCTTACAATGTCTATATTTGCTATACTAAACAAGATATCAAAAAAACCAAAAATACCATTTCTACAAAAACGCAAGAGAATAAAAATGAGGTATTTTGAGGACCACCCTCGCTCACCCCTGAAGCACTACCCTTTGTGACACCTCTCTGAAAAGCTTATCAAAACATATCATACATTTCGTACTTACATCTCATTAATTTTAGTATTGCTGAAAAGCATTTTCGATAAGCTTTCCATTTTTTGATAAGATTTCTACACACCGTAAAATAAATTATTTTGTAAAACTGGAAAACAACGAATGAGAGTCATGTAATGTATAACTCGAAATCATATTATTTCACCAACCAAGTACCTAATTGAGATACGCCTTTTTGTCAGAGCGGGGACGATGGTATGTACAATAGGTACGCGAAAACACTATAAAACAAACGATAACCCACGCCCATGTGATTATGGCGGCATTAAGCTTTTTAAAAATCGGTAACACCTGTATAAGCCGATTGTACGTGACTTTACAGAAAACAAAACAAATGGTATTATGTCTAAAGGCAATGAAACTGTTTTTTTATAAGGCTTACGTTCATCTGTTTATGGGCAAATTGGAAAATATACATACACACGTTGGTCGTTGTGAAAAGTTGAAACACAAGTCACTTTTTCTTAAAATCATTTTATAATTTGTATAGGTCTGGGGATGGTGCACTTTGTGACCATCGGAATTTCACAATTTTTAGAAGAAAAACTGATAAAGTATTTAATTTTGAGTAATTCTACATGAAAAAACATATAGATAAAGCGTTTTTTACAAAGTTAGCAAAAAATCATTTAAGATTGTGATACAAGGAAGTGTATGTGATCTTTTACAGCAAGCGTACTTTACTATGGAATACTTTTTACCCATATCCTATCCATAGGAATTACTAAAGTACAGTGTGACCAGTAAAGTCCGCATCATAATAATATGGGATTTTTTTTTATTAATAGCTTTATTTGAAATTTGACTTTGGCATCAAGTTCTGCTTCAATCGAGATGAAAATTAGGCAAAAAACTAGTAGTCACCTGATTCGCGTTATCTGTCAAATTTTAATTTTTTCCAAAATATAATTCAAAAGGGGTTATTTCTGAAAATATTGAAAAAAGTTATTGGAAAAAGTTTTTTTAAATGCAGTTTTTAGCCCACATGCAAAATTAGCAGCATAAGATAATTTTGATTTTTTTCGCACATTTTGTAAATTGCACCACTTTTGCAAAGTAAGACTCAACGGAACCTACATAAAACTTTTTAGTTTTGACAATGCTTTATTTCAGATACATTTTCTTTAAAGTAGCGCCATATTAAATGTGTGTTTTTCTACACAATCAAAATTGTACTATTAAAATTTGGTCGCATGTGATGCAAAGTTTAATAAAGGGGTTTTAAATTAAATCGTTGAAAATAGATAAACTCTACGTTAAGTTAAACTAAAATTTATTTTCCACTTAATGAACACTTTACTGATGACACTGTGTTCTTTTTTGTCTTAATATTAAGGTGTATTCCTTTCAGACACGAACTACGTTTTCAAAAATACTTATTTTATGAATTTACCTTATACAGGGTCAAAAACAAATAAACTTTGCATCACATGCGACCAAATTTTAATACCCCAATTTTGATTTTGTTAAAAAACACACATTTAATAAGGCGCTACTTTAAAGAAAATGTATCTAAAATAAAGCATTGTCAAAACTAAGAAGTTTTATGTAGGTAGGTTGCGTTGAGTCTTATTTTGCAAAAGTGGTGCAATTTACAAAACATGGGTAAAAAATCAAAATTATCTTATGCAGCTGAAATTTTGCATGTGGGCTAGAAACTGCATTTAAAAAAACTTTTTTCGATATTTTCAGAAATAACCCCAATTTTAAATTATTTTTTTGGAAAAAATTAAAATTTGACAGATAATGCGAATCACGTGACTACTATTTTTTTGCTTAATTTGCATCTCGATCGAAGCAGAACTTGATGCAAAAGTGAAATTTCGAATAAACCTATTACTTAATAAAAAAAATCCCATATGATGCGGACTTTACTGGTGACACTGTATATGCAAACCAAAAATTAGATAAAAAGGGCTGATTATTATTAAAAAAAAAAAAAATTTTTTTATGATAATATAAAATTACGATTTTGGTATTAATTTATCAGATCAAAACTGCTTTCCCACAAATTATCGAAACTAGGGGAGGGGACTTGACTTGACATTTTCTCCAATCGGTTCTAAAAGCTGTATTGGGAACCGGTTTGTTCGAGTATTTTTTTTTAATTTAATTTTTTATATTTTTTGAACTGAATTGGTCCAAAAAAAAGTTAAATACTGTATGTCCGGCAACATTATTAGGAATGACGTACATAACAGGGAGTTTTCGCATAAAAATAGCTATCAAAGACGATATTTTTTTTTAGAGAAAAACAGTCTCGTCCATAATTTTTTTGCCTTTAATGGGTTCTATACAAACAGGTCTTTCCATGGCACTTTCAAAAATTGTGAAATTCCGAGGATTCTAAAGTGCACCAGACCCGTATAGGTCTTTGAAGACAAGAAAACTTCCCTAGGCTTCTTTCTCTAGGCTCACCCTAATTTTATATACGCATACATAGCACAATATTTTCCCATGTAGTAAAGACGTGTCAAGTGTCTGTATAGCGAATGGTCAATATTTGATTTCCCCTCTTATTAGTCATCCATCCACCCTGTTCATGGATCTATTATAAGGGGAATATCTGTCTACGGACGAGGTGTATGTTTAAAAACTTTTCGGGGCGGAATTATGGGGCTTATATAGGTATAGTGATTTACGTTTTATGGGTATTTTTATAGTCAAGAATCATGCAAGTATTTGTAGGGACCGAAGAAATCAGTTTTTTACCTATGTCTGTTTCCTATTGCTGACAGCTAAGAACCCACATTAAAAATGCAAAACACAAATTTTAGCTAACCGGGTGAACATATTATTTTTCGCCTGAAAGTATATGTTTTTAGTAACAATACAGGTAGTTTAAACACTATACCGGGTGTCCACGGAAGGTGGCTCGCCCCTCTAACTTTTTGTTTTTCAAGATAATGAAATAAAATTCGGGGGATTTGTATACGACATAAAATTGAATTTTTTGTGAAAAAGTTGATATGTTATTAGTGTTTGGAGAATGTAGAAATAATTCAACCGATGCTGCACGACTTTACGCACAAAGCATTTTTTAAGGGGCGTCATCCAACCCGGCACTATTAGGTACCCAAAACTGGTTCTGAAAATGCGAAATGAGTCTGACAATAATAACATATCCACTTTTTCACTCCTTGTAAAACTATTATTTTCCATGTTTTTTAAACAACAAACTAATTTACTTTGGCAGAAGCTGTCGACATGTCAATTTTCTTCAAGGCATAATTTTGTTTTATCAGTTTTGCTGGTCACTGGCTACTTGATGCATTTAAATCTAAATTTATTCTCAAAAGATGCTTCATTTTAGGAAAGTTCTAAGTTAACTTTTTAAAGTTTTTTAATGGCAGCTTTTCTAAAACCCAAGAGTGTATGGTATCAAAATAATCGTAATAAAATCCTCTTTTTTCTTAACCCGACAAGCCACCATGTTGCCATTTAAAAAAATTAGTTATACAACTTTAAAGATTAAATTTTACATAGCACATAGCATTGGACCAAAAATAGTAAAGTCGTATTTGTCCCAACATTAAAGAACTGAAATAAGTGATTTTAAGGTATTCATAGCCCTCTAGATAAAACAATAAATTTGGAAAAAAAAATATTTTCTTGGTGACAAAAAGTGACAAGTGACACATCGTTGTATTTAGAATGTCATATGGAGTCAAAAAAAGTAAAAATATACCAGGTGTCCCATTTAAAAATCGAAAGTTTGTGTTCCATAATGTTGAGTCACCTGTCAACAAATGCAGTTTTATGTCGTATACAAATCCCCCGAATTTTATTTCATTATCTTGAAAAAGAAAAAAATTAGAGGGGCGAGCCACCTTCCGTGGACACCCGGTATATAGATTGGCACACCCCTAATTTTACCTTTCACAATAGGGTCGTAAGATTGTAACAATAGGGCAAGCCGATGATTTAGAATACGTCTTCGGACAGTGGCGGTCGGCCCGTGTTGCAAATAAATTATACATAATAAAAGCTTTTTCTCTCGCCTTCTTTTACAGCATTTAACATTTTATCCAATGTTGGGATCTCTATGGAAATAAAAATTATGCACATTTCTTCTTATGATACTTTTCACATCCTCATCAATTTGTGTAGGTGTCCTTCCTGGCGACTGTTTAGGAGGGGCTACAGTTCCAGATTTTCTTTCCCTAAGAAGCCTTTAGATTGTTGATTCACTTACTCCCGTCATATTAGCCCATGCTGATACTAGGTTTCTGACACTACTAGATGGTGTTTGGTGCACAAGTGCATCGTGCACATTTAAAACTATTGTGTTTGCTTTCAGGTCAATCACACCTTTACGAAACAGTGGGGAATAATTATTCGCTATTTTTGTATTTTTTTTTATAATATACACACAGTGGCGTAGCTAGCATGGGTGACACCCGCGGCGGAATTCGTGGTGTCACCCCAAAAATGAAAACTGATTATTATTTTTTTCTAATTAAAATATAAATGAGTAAACAAAAATATGTAACTACCTTAAAAGCACTTTTTTCTAGATTTAACAGCTGCAAACTCACTAATTACGTCCTCAAAATTTATTTTTTGCGTTGCCTCGTGTTCTATTGTTAACATGCTTAGACTGTTGAGTCTTCTTTCGCTCATTGTAGCCCTCAAATAGTTTTTTATTAATTTGAGTTTGCTGAAACTTCTTTCACACGAGGCTACCGATACGCAAATTGTTACAAATAGTTTGAGAGCGACCACAAGATTTGGCACAGATTCTATAAAATCCCATTGCACAATAAACTTTAAAAAGTCTAGAGACAACCATGATAAAAATTGTCATAATTATGATTTGTGTATTTTTTTCATCACTGTCGGGTTATCGGGTGGGTCGGGTGTCACCCCTAAAAGGGTGACACCCGGGGCGGTCCGCCCCCGCCCCCCCTTTAGATACGCCACTGTATACACACAAGCTTTCGATAACACGTTAAAAAAATAAAAAAATAAACTAAACTACCTTACTTGAAGTTGGAAATATTCTATGACGTAAGCCACCTACCTGTATACCTATGCAATAATAGATAATTTAGTTACTTAAGATCAGGTACCTGTTATTGTTACGCTTATGGTTTATTGAGGTTTTACGACTCATGACCCTCAGCTGTGCTGTCAGGCTTTAAGAAACAGAGCATAACATAACATTACAAATCATTTTGATTATAGGTACTGAATGTTTGTCTCGACAAAATGTTCGCTAATCAAAATGGTTTGTTCTCGTTGCTCTCCCATGTCGTGGGAGCTTTCTTCGAACAGGTCGAAGGCAAAATGTGGACCCTCAGGTCGAAGGCAAAATGTTGACGCACCTCTACGTGAATATTTTGCCGACAAAGTTGACCGGTACTTCGGCCTAGAAACATGCCGCTGGAGCTTCTTAACATAGTATAAACAAAGTCGCTGTCGCGTCTGTCCCCAGCTATATGTGCTTAAATCTTTAAAACTACGCAACGGATTTTGAAGCGGTTTTTTTTAATAGATAGAGTGATTCAAGGGGAAGGTTTTTATGTATAACTAGCGACCCGCCCCGGCTTCGCACGGGTGCAATTTCAGAAAGTGGCATGCCGGGTACTAATATATCGGGTTTGTTCGGGTTTGTATTTATACCAGCGGGTTGCAACGCATGCCGGATACACGCTAGTATAATATAAAGTAAATATTACATTGAAAAATAGCTTAATAAATAGTTTTTCAAGGTTACTGATTCTTCCGCAAAACTATCAAAGAGGCCGCAAAACAATGAGAACTGTGTCTCGTTCTTTGTGTTGTGTGGGACACTATTTTGTTATTGTTAAAAGAGTATTATGTTAGAACAAGCCTAATAATAATGCACCTACAACATTAAATGAAAATGTTAATTTAATCTTAGATTGAAAGTGGTCTAATTGTGCAAAAATTAAAAGGCAAGGTGGCTGGAATCTGTAGGCGGGTCATGTAAACATAATTAGAGAGTTTTCGCACTTTCTGTTAGTGATTAGGGAGTTTTGCTATCAATTAACTAACACACAGTATTGTTACATTTTAAAATCAATTCTAGACATTTTTTATAAATCATGCCCTATACCTACTTTCCTATTTTCAACGGTTTACGACATATTATCAACTTTTAAACCAAAATAGACAAAGTATGAAAAAAAAAATTGTAACATGGTGAAAATATGTCCTTCGCCGATCTTAAAATGCCTGTTGTACATTTTTTACTACTTTTGTTTAGATTTATAAACTAATTTTGACGTAGCCCCACAAAAAAAGTCCAGTCTGTTAAGATCGGGTGATCTAGGTGGCCACTTCATTGATTACCGTCTACCTATCTATCGCCCCGGAAATTGTACAGCAGTGGCGGCTTGTGACTAGCGAGTCAGGGGGGGGCGCTGGCTTTAAATTAAAAAAAATTTAAATGTCTTATTATTTTCAAAAGTACGTGTCTGTTTTTTCTAACTTTCTCGTTGTGAATTTTAATTTCATCAGCATAAGCACTACTTAAACAAGTTAAAATATTAGTCCTAACATCTCAAAACTTACCACATTATGACGATGTTTTGCACTATTTTCATGTTTTTTTATTTTCTCTGAAAGATGTTTTAAGTCCTGCACCCCATTTATAGTCCAATTATCATCTCCGTCAAAAAGAAGACACACAAAACAAAAAAAATATTTTTTGTCCTCACAACCGCATACCTATTCAGGATTTTTTATTATATATTTCTTTGTCAAACTTACGCGTAAACTGTGCCTTACTTTTACATTTTGATTGCACTTATACTATGTTCAATTTCTAGTGGCCGCCCTGCATTTTTTAAATCAAGTTTTTCACTTAAGCTCAGAGAACTAAACACAAGCTTCTGTAAATCACTGACCTTCATATTACACGACATTTTCCAACTTTATAACGTAACTAATAAATCAAATCAAAACAAATAAACAAAACATTAGCGCCTAGCCGCATCGACAGGTCGCCTCGTCCGAGCACATAATATATCGATTATTCTACCGTGGCATCGCGAACAGCTGTTGTTGGGCGCGGAAAATTGGAGCTTGTCCGTGGCCGCTCGTTGTGCGATGTGTAGGTGACGTCACGCCTTTGTCGTCATGGCAACTCATCGAGAAGCCGCGTTGAATCGGGACGGATAATCGGTCGCCCCCGCCCGCCCGCGCTTAGTATAACATTGAGAGTGCGGAACTCGCTTGTCTTAGTGCTGGGAAGTTTAGTTCACTTTGCCGATTTCAATCTTTCGTTCTTGTTCAATAAAGTGAATAGTTCAAAAGACTAGTTCGTTTAGTTCATTTAGTTCACTGATTTATACTGGCATAGTGAAGTAAAAAAAATATTTTAAAATTTAAATTATATTATTAAATTAACAAAAAATACAGTAGACACAGACAATATTTTTTATTCATTTCAATATCGAAATAGTCCGAAATCATCGCGGCATGCATCGGTCGGTCAGGTGACAAAACCTATACTCTCGGTCGTCTCGCTCTCGCTTGCGTAGTACATTCCGTTTAGACTTTAGTTCGCCTTGTTTCAATATCTCAGTAATTACTGATTGAATCTTTTAGTTCAGTTGTCAGATTCGATCTTTTGAACTAGTTCGTTCGCGAACTACACAACTCTATTGTCTATCAGTATAACCTGCCCGTTGGAATAGGGCTATGTTTGGTTTATGCCCGCGCTTAGTATAACCTACCCGCTGGAATAGGGCTGTGTTTGGTTTGAATTATTTTAATGGATTGCTTACATAGATTGCTTTATTGGTTTTTTAAGTAAAGTATTTTTGGATTCTGTTTGAAATAATTGCAGGGAGGGCGGCGCCCCAGAGCCCTTCATTAACGAGCCGCCACTGTTGTACAGAATTGTATTCCCTTACATGAGCAGCATAATGCGGGGGGACCGCCATCCTGTTGAATCCATAAGGTTAAACTTGGTAAATCAGTATCATTATCATCTGGAAATGGAATGGCAAGAGCTAGAACCAGATCGTTGCAAAGGGAATTTAGATATATTTCCTCCAGTGAGGCTTTCATCAAAGAAAAATGGTCCGATTACCCTATTTTCACCAGACATTAACCTTTTCATTATACCTTTACATTATACTGGGTGTGGTTTGCTATGAAGCGGTTTTATGACTGAGAAAACTTCTTCTATGTTCCAAAATTCTTGTTTCAAATGATCGACCTGTTTGGCCTATATAAGTTTTGGGACAAGAGCCACCATTTAATTGGTACACCCCCGATTTACTATCCTTGTTGCTTTTTGATTTATAGTTTTTTTTAAATTTTCCCAGAGAATTTATATTTTTTTAAGCGACGTTGATATTCCTTTGATTAAGGTGTTTTTTAATTTTATCCGATGGGTTTCCAAAATAAGTGATAGTTGTAAAGAGGCATGGTTTTTCCTTTATAAGAGGGTAGGTTTCAGAAATAGCCTTCTTTTTTAGTTTTTTCGACATTATGGTATCAATCATAGATGATGAATAGCCGTTATTAACTGCTGTTTGTTTAATTAAATTTAATTCGGGGTTATGCCTGCTTTATACCTCCCATTTAACATTTAATTTAATTTAAGATTTAAACTAAACTAAGAATTTAAAAGTTGAAAGTTAATTTTCTTATGCATACGTTTATACCTCTCATTTAAACTAATTTATCATTTAATTTAATTTAAGAGTTGACCAACTTTCAACTTAAGGTAAAAGATCGTGCCAGATCGTGCTAAATCGCGTTAGATCGTTCTCCACAACTGTCCGTGATTGGCCAGGAAGAAAGATGAATATTTTGATGGGTGACAATAACCTAAAATTATACTTGGAATCTTTATTTTTATCAACAAATAAAGTGCTTTTTCTCTATTTATTTTGACTGCTTGTGATTTGTAATGGAAGACTACGATTTGTTTTTTACTACTTGCTTTTTGTTGTAACAACAGCTGGAAAAATCTTCTTTTTTTTGCACTTCATTTAATTTAATTTAGTGGCACGTTTTCGAGGTATAAATTAACAAAATTATTTCTTAGCTTAGTTTAAATGATAAATTAAATCTTAAATTAACTTAAATCTTAAATGAGAGGTATAAAGCAAGCATTAAAGTTGTTAGCAGATAAGGGAACACTAGTCAATCTATGAACCATGCTGTGATATACAGCTACCTTGTGCTGTATTGGGTGAGAGGAGCTTTTGTGAATTGTTGTATCTAGTGATGTAAAATTCTCGGTAATAATCTTTTGGAGAATATTCTCGAGAATATTCTCCTCTCACATCACTAGTCTCACCACCACCAAACCATTTACAATTCACACAGCTGTATACGAGTATACGTTCGCGCTTCTAGGGGATTTCCCTGAATCACTGTTGCCAGACGTAAAACACTGTTGCCAGAGTTATAGAAAAGGTTAGAGAAACTCAAAATTTTAAAAATCATTGCAAAATTTTTCAGTGTAAATCGAGGCGGTGTAAATTATGTAGAAAAACTTCTCTAGGGAATATTCTCGAAAGAATTTTCTTACAGAGAATATTCTCGAGAATATTCCCGTTCTCGAGAATATTCCCCTCTCACATCACTAGTTGTATCAGTATGTGATGGTTTGTGGTAAATGGAAAAATTATGTTTAATTGCGACTATGGTAATTGTTAAATCTAAAAAGTCCGGAGAGCTATTTTCTTCCATTTCTATTGTGAATTTAATATTCTTATGAATAGAGTTTAAATATTCCAAAAAACTATCAAGCTGTCTACTTGTACCTACAAAACAAGCAAACAATTTTTTTTTAACTAGAGTGAGACAAGTGTGTGAAGCCTTGAATATTTGTCAACAACTAAACCGTGTCATAAATGAAGCATGAGCCCAAGCATTTTAAAGTTACTAAGCATAATCTGGATTTTCTTCTCCGTTTGTCAGTTTCCTTTTGACAGTCTGTTAATAAGAAAGTCACATTTTCGATTTTTTATTCGCGTAGAGCAATGACATTTTAAAAGCTCCGTGATAATAATAATCGTTCATAAATGTTATAATTATAGCTTGCAAATAAAAGGAAACTAAGTAAATAATGAACGCAATATCGCATAATATGAAAAACGATATAATAAATTACATAAAATTTTTGCATTAATATGGTAGGTAATTTATTAGGAATATTTTAATGTCCAGTTAACTTTACGACTCAATAAGAAATTGTTACAGGGGTTTAACTCATAGACATACAGTGTCACCAGTAAAGTACCTATGCATCATATGGGATTTTTTTTTTAATTAATAGCTTTATTCAAAATTTAACTTTGGCTTCAAGTTCTGCTTCGATCGAGATGAAAATTAAGCAAAAAAAAAAATAGTAGTCACGTGATTCGCATTACCTGTCAAATTTTAATTTTTTCCCAAAAATAATTCAAAAGTGGATTTATTTCTAAAAATATCGAAAAAAGTTACTGGAAAACGGTTTTTTTAAATGCAGTTTCTAGCCCACATGAAAAATTTCAGCTGCATAAGATAATTTTGATTTTTTACCTATATTTTGTAAATTGCACCACTTTTGCATAATAAGACTCAACGCAACCTACATAAACGCAATACTTTATTTCAGATACGTTTTATTTAAAGTAGCACCATATTAAATGTGTGTTTTTCTACAAAATCAAAATTGGGCTATTAAAATTTGGTCGCATGTGATGCAAAGTTTATTTGTTTTTGACCCTGTATAAGGTTACTTCATAAAATAAGTATTTTTGAAAACGTAGTTTGTGTCTGAAAGTAATACACCTTGATATTAAGACAAAGAAGAACACAGTGTCATCAGTAAAGTGTTCATTAATTGAAAAATAAATTTTAGTGGTGGGTAAAAAATCAAAATTATCTTATGCAGCTGAAATTTTGCGTGTGGGCTAGAAACTGCATTTAAAAAAACGTTTTCTAATAACTTTTTTCGATATTTTCAGAAATAACCCCATTTTTGAATTATTTTTTGGAAAAAAGTCAAATTTGACAGATAATGCGAATCACGGCTGACGCCTCGTGGTTTAACGTTGCACACGTTTCATTATAGTGTTCATCGAACTAGTATCATTAATAACTATCTACTAAACTGTTCTCTCTCCCGGCCATATTATCTTAATATCAACAAATATAATAATAAATGCCGAAACTCAAAACAAAACAATATTAATACTCAGCAGATGATGTCATCGATCCTGTGCTGCTCGGATGTTTGTTTAGACTTCACCGCCGTGTTATTTATGTGCATGTCGCGTTCATTTTTCATGAAATGGACCTGTATATACGCACCCAGTAGTATTTTCAATACTAAAAATTCATCGCTACTCCATACTTACTGAAAACACGAATTACCCGGTATTTGACTCCTATCTGGACAAAATAAAATCAAATAACCATCGGTACCAGTCATTGTTTATATTCCAAACCAAGACACTATGCTAAGCACAAATACAATTCACTAAGCTAGAACAAGAAATCCACAGAGAAAACGTATCAACAAAAATGGCATCGAGCTGGTTCTGGAGTGTATTGATGTCGCTAAAGAAGGAAAACTTAAAAACAAGAGGGAAATAAAGGAATTGACTTGAAATTTTTGTCATCGTTAATTAAAAATGTTTTTCTAGTTCACATTCATAATAAGCTCAGTACGATACGCATTTGCGTATCGTAATGAAGCTATTTCGACACGCGTTTTTTCTTTATTTGATGTTGGTAACATTTAAATGTTTTATTTCATTGACTTGCGCGGCCTTTGTGACTTACGATAAGACCCATTTTTCGCAGAGGAAAAATAGCTTGATAACCTACTTTTTTATTCTGTGTGGATAACAGTCCTGTATGTTGGTTGCATAAATCTATAAATCAATCTTTTGTAGATGCTTCAAGCGATCATTTTCTGCCAAATCCTATCCAAAATTCAATCTACTAACCTTCCAATGTCGATTTTAACTTCAACTTTATTTGAATTTTCCATCTTTCCTATACTAAATTGCAATGCCGTGACGTAAAATCACGTCTTTTGAAATTCGAAAAAAAGTAGTAAAATCGCCCGAATTTCCGAACGCTCTGTATATGTACCGAATGTACAAGGATCACACAACGTATTCCGTCCAATTTCATATCTCATCGCTAAAATAACTTTAGAATCTCGTGGTGGAAATGGGTCAATAAATCAAAAAATGACAGTTTGCAAAATAACTTTTGTTGTCCAGAGGCTACTATGATAAAAAATAGTATTACCAACATAAAATTTAGACATAAAAATTTACAAAATTTGAAGGATTTATTTTCTTTTTAAAATGTATTTTTCTTAATTATAAAAGGTGAAATAGAAAAAAATGTATAAAGCACATGTTTCATAAGGCGTTTTAGCCCACGTGTCAATAAAAAAACTCGCCACTTTGTGGCTCGTTTTTTAAAATAGACGCGTGCGCTAAAACCGCTTTTTATGAAACGTGTATGTACTTTAATATACTATTCTGAGTAAGTACCACCTAGTTTTTCAAACTTTTGACAGTACTTACTTTATCTTTAAAATGTACCTCAGTACCTGGCTACAGGCCCCAAAAAAAATGTAAATAAAAATTCCTAAAATTTTGAAAATTTCCGAATTTCAAGTAGGAGTAGGATTTTACACGTGGCCTTTGTATTATTATACTGTAATTTCGTTCTAAGAAACAATTTTTTGCAATGTAGTAGATACGTCTCAATGTCAAATATTCAAGATGTTATCAGGATCATTTTTATTAATATACTTACACCTTGATATTATCGAAAATTGAAGACCTAGTTTGGTCTCCTTAGAAAAAAATTACTTTCATATTTTGTTGATAGAAAAAAAAATAATTAAACGCAGAACAAACGTCAAAGAAAGGATGCTATTAGGAAAGTATAATACCTAATTATTATTTTATTCTATTTACATAGGTGTATAAGAGTTTAAATACTGCAATAAATAAGATTTAATGTCCATTGTGCATATATAGATAGGAAAGACGGAGAGGAGAGCGGTTTCAAATAGTTAAGTTTCCCTTTCATGGGCATGATGGTGTTTAACTTTTTTGTTTTCCCTTGATACCATGTCACATAAGCATAAGTTGCTTGTTAGTTCGGATAGATTCTAAATTTAAAGCAATAGCAAATAACTGACGTCTATTTAAATTCATCTCTTGTAACCAGAAAATGGTCCTTGATAGTACATAGAAACCCATGGGCTTAAGGTGGAATTATCAACGTCATTCAATTTATTGCCAACCTATAACCTATTTCGCCTTGTTTTTCTTAGTTTATTATTTTATTGACTAAGATTTAAATAAAAACAATATCGTCTGCACATTATTTAGGTAGATAATATCTGATATATTAAAAAATATCAATTTATTTCATTGCTTAGGGGAGGATGGGGGAATAAGAAACAGGGGTAATAAGATTTTTTTTTTTCCTTTCTTTTTTGTACATGGAAAAAATCTAAAAAAAAACAAGATACCTATAACCTTCATCCACAAGACCTAAAAGGTTTTTCGGGCAATGTCACGAAATTCTATAAATTCTTTGCTTAACAAGTTGGGTCTGTATAAAACTTAATCAGCCCAAAGTAGTGCTTTTTAAGACATTTTTACAACATTAAAATATATAAACATTAAAAACAATTTTGTGCCTTTATTTCTTTTCTTGTTGCTGCTGTAAAAAAAGAACCACTTCCATAAAAATTATAAAAATTTCAGGGTAATAAGATTCACCTCAATAGTGTACCTTAATACCCCAAGTCCATTTTTAATGTTGGTAAATCAGTTCAGTTGTTGTATCTTATTACCCCATTGGGGGAAATAAGAAACATTTAGTAGGGGTAATAAGAAAAAAATTCTTATAATTTTTGGTTTTTGAATTAATATGATATATTACATATAAATGAGTACCCTCAGTTAAAATTAATACCAGAAAGAGAAATCAGAGTTATATACTTGAAACTATCACCTGTACAAATTTTATTGGTTTCTTATTTCCCCATGTGTTTCTTATTCCCCCATACTCCCCTATTTTGGGAGAATTGTATAGTGAAAAAACAATGACATAATAATGTTAAAAAAAAATCTTAACCGATATTTTTCGATATACAATTCTCCTTAAGTAACTTATGAAATTCCTTGATATTTATTTAACATGTTAATTATCACCTATAGAATATGAAGACGATATTGATTTTATTTAAATTTTGTGTAAAAGTTAGAAAAAATAAATAAATCTACGCGAAATAGGTTATAGGTTGGCACGCATGTTGATACTCCCACCTTAAAGGTGCGTGCTATATTTTATGTACTTGTCGACCAAAGAGATTTTAGGTAAACCAGCATTTTTACGTATTATTTTAGGGGTTGGAGGAGGATTATAATTTATTTTGAAATCGTCTATTATATAAAAAAAACTACATATTGCAAGGTTCATTTTTTGATTAAACGTTTGACCCAGTAACTATAAGCTGTTATATTATATATAGTGTGACCAGTAAAGTCCGCATCATATGGGATTTTTTTTATTAATAGCTTTATTCGAAATTTTACTTTGGCATCAAGTTCTGCTTCGATCGAGATGAAAATTAAGCAAAAAAATAGTAGTCCCGTGATTCGCATTATCTGTCAAATTTTAATTTTTTCCAAAAAATGATTCAAAAGTGGGGTTATTTCTGAAAATATTGAAAAAAGTTATTAGAAAAAGTTTTTTTAAATGCAGTTTCTAGCCCACATGCAAAATTTCAGCTGCATAAGATAATTTTGATTCTTTACCCATATTTTGTAAATTGCACCACTTTTGCAAAATAAGACTCAACGCAACCTACATAAAACTTCTTAGTTTTGACAATGCTTTATTTCAGATACATTTTCTTTAAAGTAGCGCCATATTAAATGTGGGTTTTTCTACAAAATCAAAATTGGGCTATTAACATTTGGTCGCATGTGATGCAAAGTTTATTTGTTTTTGACCCTGTATAAGGTAACTTCATAAAACAAGTATTTTTGAAAACGTAGTTTGTATGTGAGAGTAATACACCTTAATATTAAGACAAAAAAACTTTTTCTAATAACTTTTTTCGATACTTTTAGGAATAACCCTACTTTTGAATTATTTTTTGGAAAAAATTAAAATTTGACAGATAATACGAATCACGTGACTACTATTTTTTTTTTCGCTTAATTTTCATCTCGATCGAAGCAGAACTTGATGCCAAAGTCAAATATCGAATAAAGTTATTAATAAAAACAAATCCCATATAATGCGGACTTTACTGGTCACACTGTATATATAGCTGGGTACCTACCTACCCCTCAATGTTAATAATAAAAATAGATTTCAGAGTATGAATCGTATGCTTTGCATTTCTTTTCTATAAAAGCTTTCCACTCGATTAAACGCTGTACTAAATAATAGTATTTACTATAATCCGAGACCCAGAATTATTATGGAACTTTCCTCTTCCCTTTTTTCCACACATAATAGTCTACTTTTCTTAACACCCACATTATCAATAATCTTGTATTACTGTGATTACCTGATATAGGTACCTATTATAGAACCTATATGTTTTAAATTTGTAAACATTCTTATGCTTAAGGTTAACTAAAATATTGTAGCCGTTCTGCAGCCGGTTCTTTACAGTGGCGCTACACCGAACAATTTTCGTTTTTAAAAGTATAAACACCCGATACATCAGTGTGGAATATTCTGAATAATAAACCCATTTTTTTAAACTGTAAAGTTAAATGTTTGCTGCCAGAACAGCTGTTCTTGAAACAGACATCGTGCGCCGCCATAACACTGGTAAATTCTCAATAGTTACAAGATTTAAGCTCAAATAAAACCGAAAAGGGGCGAGTCTTTGGAGTTGCCGACAACAGCGTATTATTCTTGAGTTAAAATTGGTGTGTATTTTCACGTGGATTTATTATACCGTGCGAGCAAAAATTATGTGCATCAAAGAGGGCCTTGCATCTTAGGACGTAATGCTTAGCCGTAGAACTTAATACCTGTTGGGTGTCAGTAACTACCTGAATGAACAATCGATCAGTTATTCCGTCATCTTTGACAGTCGTTACAAGTAATTTGATTCATCGCTAATTTTTCCAATTTCTCGAACAATTCACACAATTGGCTTTACGGAACAGCACAAAACATTCATGGTTGCAGCGTATTTTCGAAACGGGGTTAGAGTAAATGGTGAGTGGCAATACAATCCGGGTTTGTGCATGGACGATTTTTATGAACATTTTCCTAACTTTTATTGCTGGAGATTTTTATCATTGCCTGAAAAGAACCGTGGCTGTGTTTAGGGAAACAGATTCTATGCAACACAAAAAAGGAGCAGGAAGTGCATCTGTAAGAACAGAAGAACTTGTTGCAAACGTTCGTGAAATAATGCAAAATACGCCAACAAATTGTATAAGACCCTGTCCCAAGAAGTGGGAAGATCTTATGGAACATGCAGGACTATTCTTAAGAAGCAGCTAAATTTATTTCCTTATAAAGTGCAAGTACTCCGAAAAATACAAGACGCAGGAATTACTTTCAATGGTTTACCCAAAATTGATTCGAAAGAAATGATTTATTAGACCTAAAATTTTTTTTGTATGAAGCCTGGTTCCACCTCTCCGGTTATGTGAATTCTCAGAATACACGCATGTGGAGTAGTGAAAATCCCCATTTTTTTGTAGAGTCCACATTGCACCCTCAAAAAATTGGTGTCTGGTTAGCTGTTTCCCGAAGAAGAATTGTTGGTCCTAATTTTTTCCATGACACAGTTACAGCACAGTGGTATAGAGACAATATTTTGAATCCATTTGTGGAGCAATGACTTGAGGACGAACTACGTTTTAGACATTTTCAACAGGACGGTGCAACCGCCCATACAGCCGCCGAAACTATTAACTACTTACGCAATTTTTTCGACGACAGTTTGGTCAGTTTTCGATCAGAAATTGAATTCCCACCTATATCACCTTGTTTAACGGTTATGGATTACTTCGTTTTTCCTCAATTAAAGAACACTATTTTTAAAACACCAGTTGCAAATTTAGAACAATTACAAGAAAGGATTATCCAAGAATGTAGTAACATTTCTCCAGAGATGCTGGTCAACACTTTCGAAAATAAGAAGAGACGTGTGAATTTATGCTTTGAGCATGGCTGTGGCCAATTTCAGCAATTTATGTAATTATTTTTCTTTTTCTTTCTGTATATTCTTACTTTGTTAATTTTGTAAACAACAAAAATAAATTTGTATTTGTCTACTTATTTTATTACTCATTAGTTTGGCATATCATGTTCTAATATGAATTTGACAAAATTTTAACCTAGATTTGGTTAGATATATCGTCTCCATATCATTGTGATCTAAAGCTCCACGTTTTTTAATCCAAGCCCTCTCTGATGCAAATAATTTTTGCTCGCACGGTAGATAGGGTGTTTAACAAGCATCAGTTTGATAAAGCAAAATTAATCTTTAATAATTTTAGCCGCCACTGGTACCCTGGTACTACACTTTCATGTAATACCAGTGCAGATAGCTAATTTTCATTTTTTTCGCTGTTCATTTGAATACTGACATTGCCCAGAGGGTTTCAGAGTGTACACCCACGTAGAAACTTTGCCACACACCATGACGAAGAAGTTCAAATACCTCTTTCCTATACTGTTATAATAATTATCAATTTTTTTTTAGTTTCAGTTGAGTATGCCATTTTAGTTAATGCACTTTGCATATTTATTAAGAAGATGCAAATATGTCTATTAATTTTCAATTTCACTTAAAGTCACATTCGAACAGACGACAGTGAAGAAACTGTTTTGTCGTTATCTAATTAATTGATACATACTTTTTTCTGATACATACCTATACACGATTTATTTAGTTCACAAAATGTTTTATATGATAAAAAAAATACCCTGTCCCAGTCATTTTCTCATTTTTTCTATAGAAGAACAAGCTTTCCGATAAAATTGAAGAAAGCTTTCGCAGACATTTTTCTAGATTTCTAGGTCTAGTCTAGGTATATTGTTTCAAGATAGCGTTAATGCGTATGTTTATAGTCGGTTCCGATAGAAGACAATAACGGTTTTCGATAATGAGTACATAAATAGATATGAATTTACATGTGTTAATAGCAAATATATTTCTCAATGAGATAACACTGCCATGTCAAAAGTGAAGGCTAAATCCGCGCTAACAAGCCAAAAGAAATCGTAAATTAGTTAACAAATAAATAAAATATCTAAGTATTAGTACCGTGGTACCTATCTTTATAGGCCAGTCAAATGTTGTTAAACCTCGTGAAAAAGTGGCCACTTGAAATTGTTGATGGTTTGTGGTATAATATAATGAGTCAGGAGTACATATAGGTTGTTATTTTGAATATTATGTATGCAGTTATAGTATAGCATAGTAGTCCCGTCAAAAAAATTGATACTTGGCACTTGGTAACTAGGTTTAATATCAACATGCCAACACACCCCCAACTTTTATTTTCTAATGTAAAGGTATGTATTGTGCTCGTTGGTATTCCAGTTGAATTCCACCCTGTATATACGAATTTAATTTCTAGATTTCAGAGATGATCTCTAAATATTCTGGACTATATAAGTATTACCCTTGACACAATTTTTTTAAATTTTATGCCTTATTTGTCGTATATTGTGACTAAAAATAAATATACATACAAGTAGGTGTTTTTAATCTATTATAAGCTATTTCCTAACTTTGAAGTGGCTGTGACCATAGTGTAAAAATTAATTCAAGGACTGTCAATATTTTTATGGTTTTAGCTTATGGTAATTTTTTTCTATAAAATTGTTTAGGACATAACAATGACCAAGTATAAAGATTTTAAAGGTAGATAGATATATCTATGTATATACCTACTTACTATAGCACTTTTATCCATAGTTTTAATCAATTTAATTTTTAGGACAAGATCGAATGAAGTTTTTTGGTCTAATTGTCTATTAATGTATACTTAAAATGAAGAAAGGCGGAAACATACTTATTTTTACATTTCAAATGTCTTATTTAGTAATAACAGCAAGGATATAGCAGATTAAACTGATTAAAAACTGGTTCTAAACTTTAACCTCAGTGATAAACCGTTCACACGCTTATTTTAACAAAATTTTGATGTTGGGTCAAAGTAGATTTAATTTTATGGGAAAAAAATTGGTTTGGTGTTCGAGCCCGGGATGTTGAGTATCAAAAGATGAAAGTTAACGCGTTGTTCTATCCCTGTATAGTCAGGGGTACAGTGGAGTTGAAAAAGTTACAAAAAAATTATATAATCGTTAATTATATACCTACTGTACCCTTTAATTAAAAACGACAATAATAAACTGCAATTTATTTTAACAATTTTACTACTAAAACCTAAAAATACAATGGCATCTAGTCTGATAAACTATTTCGATAATGAAAGAAAAAGTGGAAATTCGCAAACCAATATGCAGGAAACCGTAATGAAAACACTGGGAATTAGTTTAAGGACTATGCAGAATAATGTGCATGAAAAAAAGCATAATATAATACCCAAGAATACTAAAAAATGTAAACGAAAAACACCGTTTATAATTATAGCCTAAATACTTTCATCGTCACTTATAAAATCTGAAAAGTCCTCGTCGTCTTCGAATAGAGCAATTATCATTGGCGCTACTTCGACATCTAGTACTTGTTCTCGATCCCACCAATCCCTTATTAATATTTCTGTATGTTCCACCGATTTCTTCCAGTACTCTTGTGTAATATGATCTAACGAATCTTGCCAAACTATTTGTACTTGGTCAGATTTAAGACCATCACCTACATGTTTTTCATAATAAGACTTTGCACCAGCCCATATTAATTCTATTGCGTTAAACTGGCAATGATATGGCGGCAGTCGTAGAACCTCATGACCATATTCACGCAGTATTTCATCTACCGCGTATATTTTGGGTTTTTTAAGAGACTGCTATTGATAGGAGTTCCGATTTAAGCATATTTGGTAAAGGATTTTGGTTGTGTTTTTCCAGCCACTCATAAATATCACTTTACCTCCAAGATGAAGTGGGCTGTTTATTTAAATTTCTTGAATGATATGATGCATTATCTAATACAATTAAAGACGGAGCATCCAAATTTGGTATCAATTGAACTTTTAACCATTTTTCAAACATTTCGCAATTCATATTATCATGATAGTTAGCACTGTTTGATGTTGAAGAAAAAATTAAACTCTCACCTGCAACATATCCTGTTGTAGAACCGGCATGCAAAATAATAAAACGCTTTTCCGTACCGCACCCCTTTTTCCTTTTAACACTTTTTACAGACTCATCTTGCCAAGATTTTGAACCACTTCCATTCGAAAATATCCACGTTTCGTCTAAAAATACCACTTTTCTAAATTTCGATTTGTAATTGTCCGTATATTTTTTTAAAAACTGAACACGCTGACTCACTATCTGTGGCTGCTCACATAAAAATCTTCGGTTACAGTCTTTTTTATAGCGAAAGCCTAAATTTTTTATTAATTTTGATAACGCTTCAAGTCCAATTTCCAAAACACCCCGAATTTTAAATGTTTTTTGTAAAACTGGAAGAGTTACATTGGTTTTTGATTTGTATAAATCGTAAATCACATTTCGAACTTCCATTTTAATATTTTCGCTTAAATCCTCAGTCTTTGGCTTTCTTTGTTTACACTTTTTAGTATTCTTGGGTATTTTTTTTTTTATTTATTTATTTTACGTCGGCCTTTTTCCGCAACGAGGCCAATCACCGACGCCAGGGAATTTGTCACACACTATCTGGTAATTTTGCCGAATCCCTCTTTGTCGAGGGTAGGGTTCTTTAACGTGCCAACATCCATGACACGGGGCCCACAGTTTAACGTCTCTTCCGAAAGACGGCGCCACCTCTTAAACCAAATTCCAAATTTAACATCGACGTTGCCGGCACCGGGAATGGAACTCGGGCCTACGATCTGTAAGGCTGTAGCGCTAACCACTAGACCACAACGTCGACAAATTCTTGGGTATTATGTTATGTTTTGTTTCATGCACAATTTTCTGCACAGTCCTTAAACTAATTCCCAGTGCTTTGGCTACTGTTTCCTGAATATTGGTTGGCGAATTTCCACTTTTTCTTTCATTTTCGAAATAGTTTATCAGATTAAGTACCATTTTTTTTTATTGGGGATGCAAAAACCCAGAAAATTGTTTCATTTTGTCAAAAACTGTCAAAGTCACAAAACTGGCATATTTAAAATAAAACGTAGCTGGTGCTATTATAAGGTTTTTTTAGAATCGCTGGAAAGTAAATACATATCCTTTTTTTTCATGTCAAAATGGAATAAGTCTGTCTCATTTATCTTACGTATTTTATTTAGAGGGTAAAATTAAACGCAAGTAAAGAAAACAAAAACTGAGAGTATGTCTTTCTTGAATCGTATGATCCGCACGATAAGACCAGATCCGACTATATCTCCTTTTAACATAAAAGTTAAAATAAAATCTAAATTTGTTTAAGGATTTTTGGAATGACGTACACAATAAAACATTTTTTGTGATTTCTACATCTATTATCTCATTGACGTGCTAGCGTGATTCCGATCAGATAAACCACCCTAGGGTAGTTTTTTTAGTAAATTGTTTTGTTTAAATATGCGGTGTTTACACCGTTTACATTTGATATGGCCCTTTACAACTAACAAGTGACTAATTTTCACGCGGTAACGACTTTACTCACGACTGTTTTAGAAGGTCAATATTTTCTTTTTATATTGAAGGGATATATACAGGGTATTATGGAAATCACTGTATATTTATAACAGTGACTGTTTGGGTCTCCCAGAAAAGCTCTCCTCCATACATTTTTTTAAATTGGAGTAATTGGACAATGACAAATGGTGAATGTTCTTGCTTATATATACAGGGTGAAATTTTTAACTGGAATAACTTCAGTATTCGGAAGCCTTATTATTTTCTGAAAAATACAGAACTACGGCTGCGTTTATTTTTAGTTTGGCATACTTTTTTCGTGTCTTATAAAATTTACCCTTCTTTTTGGGGAAGAAACCGCCCCGAACATTGTTTTTTTAAATGTAAAAAAGGTACAGTTGACTACAGATTATTTCGTACACTAAACTGTGACACTGTAAATACAACTTTTTTTACCTTTATTACCTTACTAACGTGTTGTTATCATGATATCTGTCAAAGTATTGTCATTCATTATCTTATTTAATTTAAAAATGCCTCATTAGAGTATTATTGATTGAAGAAGCAAGAATAATATGTTTAGTAGAAATAGGGTGTTCTTATGGAAAAATAGCTGATCATTTTAGAGTACCTAGAAGTACTGCTCAAGGAATTGTAAAAAAATGGCGCTAATCAAACACTTGAAAGGTCTGTTGGGTTTGGTTTAAATATTAGAAAATCATCAAATAAACATAGCAGGATTCCATGCTACATCTAGAACTGCGCAACGCCGAGTAAGACAATGTTCCGAATTAGGAAATCGAGCAGCTGCATCCAAACCGTTTTTAAAAAATAGTGATAAGGAACAAAGAATTGGGTTTGCTATGCAATATTTACCAGAAAATGATTTTTTTTGGCAAAATGTTATCTTCTCCGATGAGAAAAATTTCAGTAATGGAAGGATTCGAGTTATAGACCACCAAATTTCCGATATGATGAGAAGTATACTCAAAAAAAGCAAACCAGTGGACATTTCTCCGGTAATGTGTGGGCATGGATAAGTGTTTACGGTGCAGGTGTATTCTGGAATAATGGTGGAACACTAAACAGTAATATATATCTTCAGATTTTGGAAAATATTTTTCTTCCTTCTGCCGCGATAGTTTTTGAAGGAAATAACGTAACATGTCTGCCTTGGTGCTCAAGAAGTCCTGATTTAAACCCAATTGAAAATGTTTGGGGATTGATGGTAAAAAATAATTTTAAACCACAGAATAAAATAGAGTTATTTGATAAAATAGAAGAAATTTGGGAAGGGCTAACTCCGGACTACACCAGAACTATTATTTTGTCAATGCCACGAAGATAACGATTAGTGTTAGAATCCAATGGCGCAGCAATTAAATATTAGTATTTTGTTTGTTGTTTGTTAATAAATTTACCCTTTTTAGCTTTATACTTTTGTAGTTTTCCTGGTATTATTTTATAATTTTTTTATTTCGCGGCTGTAATTTAAACACAAAAATATTTAGAAATAACCATTATTACTTATCGTAAAAAATCGTGCATACAATAAATTACAGCTATGTATATAGCTGGTGTTCTATCCAAGTATAAGCAGCAAGGTGAGAAACCCGTTTTACCAAATTTTGTTGTAATTTAGTTATGTATGGGTGGAGTGTACGAATTTATATGTCGTCAACTGCATGCATGTATTGTGACAGCTTGTTTGAAAAGGCATAAAAAAGGGAATATGACCCACTATTTACTTTTGCATTTCAGTAATCTAGAAAGCCAAAAAAAAACTGGCCATTTTAGCAACAATTAATACTAGGTTTTGTCAGCGCAAACTGTTTAAAAAAATTGAAACATGTTATTGATAAGTTTGTTGACTTGATTCCGCATTCAAATGTTAATTTATTTTTGGGTTTAGAAGAAGTGAATCCTTATCTGTTGTAGTATTTTGTGCTGTTTAAACCGTTGTTTTATAGTAAAAATTATTTGTGACTGTAATGTCTATGTCGTAGGCTAATTACAAATTTAGTCGTTTTATAAAACGCCGAATTTTACAATTCGACTGAATTTTTAGTCGTTTCATAAAACGCCGAATTGCTCTCAGGCTTATTGTAAACGGTTCTTCAATCTTGTTTGTTTTAGGATATGACTGATTATAACTAGTCGTTTTGTAAAAGACTCGGAAGTACTTAGGCATTTTATGAAACACCGATTTATATTGTTGCTTCATCGTATAATATTTCAACCAAATAAATAGTAAGTTGGACACTTTATTTTTGTTATAACATCATAACTTAATGGGTAACTCTTACAACCATGTTCCGACATTCCCTAGCTAAATTTAGGTATATATTTACATAATGTAATTCAACATAATTTAAATTATTTTACTTATTTGAACACGGTCCGCTTGAATGACATTTACTATTGCATTTCAAGTGAGCCTTAAAACAAAAACACTTATTTGTGTGTCACTGCGTTTTGCTTGCTTTGCAGGAACATTTTTTGAATACCTGCCCTCCAAATTTAGAAAACTTTGTTAAAGCTTCTCTCAGAGAAATCATTTTTCCTTCCAAAACCTGAATTGGTTGGGGATATTCAATGCCAACGATTTCATCTCTTGAAAGCCTGAGAGGAATTCGGCGTTTTATGAAACGCCCAAAAAGTTCAGTCAAATTGTAAAAATTCCGTATATATTCTTCATTTTACAATATGCCTAGTCATTTATGAAACGACTAGGCGTTTTATAAAACGACTAAATTTGTGATTAGCCTACGACATCTATACCTAGTGTACGAGTATGTATGCAGTATATCGAGAATGTGCTATTTTGTTGCTGGGTTCCAGTTTGAATGATTTTGGTAATATAACATTGATAGGGTTTATTAGGTCTTCGTTTATAATATTTATAATAAATTAATGTAATAATGTTGTAATAAATTAAAGCGTACCCACTCACCGAGTAGGCTTTAGTGGATTAAGTTTTTATTTATCTCTGTTTAAAGTATGTACATATATATGATTTATCTTATGTAATATTATTGTAATATACTTAATTTGAATATACCATACCGAAAATAAAGTAACCATTGAAATGTGGCATCAAGTAAACAAACAACCTTATACCTTATCAATAACATGGTTCCTTTTTTTTAAACAGTCTCCGCTGGTAAAATTGTTGCTAAAATTGCCAGTTTTTTTCTGGCTTTCTAGATTACCCAAATGCAAAAGTAAATAGTGGGTAGCATTCCCTTTTTTATGCCTTTTCCAACGAGCTATCACAATACATACCTTAACATTTGAAAAAGAAAGTTGGGGGTAGTTTCTACCCTCAAAAAAGGGGTACATTTCATGATGACGCGAAAAAAGTGTGTCACTACAACTAAAAATTAACGCAGTCATAGTTCTGTATTTTTTTCAGCAACTAAAGAGGCTTTCTAATACTGAATTTATCCTAGTTAAAGAGTTCCTTGTTCCAAAGAGGTGTTACAAGTAGGAATTTTTAAAATATAAGTATTCGAATGTTTGGTATGTTATTCGAATAGTCGAATAATTCGAGTAGTCGAATAATTCGAATAGTCGAATAATTTGAATAGTCGAATAATTCAAATGGTCGAATATAGTCGAATAATTCAAATAGTCGAATAATTCGAATAGTCGAATATAGTCGAATAATTCAAATAGTCGAATAATTCGAATAGTTATAGTCAAATATTCGAATTTCGAATTGTCGCATATTTGAATAGTCGAATATTTAAATAGTCGAATATTCGATTAGTCTATTTAAATATCGAAATACAGTCGCTTAATCACGATAGAAGTGGTTTAACTGCTTGCTAACTATATAATTTTATTTTTGTTTTTCTTTTTTACGTTAAAATTTACAGTTTCACAGAAAACACGAATAGTCGAACATATAAATATCCGAACAAAGTAAAATAGTTAAATATTCGAATGGTCGAATATTCAAATAGTCGAATAGATACTTGAATAGTCGAATATGCGAATAGTCGAATTTTTTAACTAACGGAAAATTCGAATTTAGAATAGTCCAATATTCGAATTATTCGAATACAATTCCCAGCCCTAGTTACAAGTAGGCTAGTGCCATTTAAGATTTTACAGTGGATGAGGGTAGTAGTGCTTCAGGTGTGGATGAGGATAGTCCGCAGAATACCTCATTTTTATTTCCCCGCCTTTTGCCTTAAATAAATTGAAAACCATTCATTTACTTAAAACAACGATCTTAATTAAAACAAATTTATAAAATTAATTAGGTTTTACCACATTAAGGCACGGAAGTCAGGTTGTTGAAACAATAAAAATATACCGCGTGCAGGTTTTATTTTAAATATGTATAATGGTGCTTCAGCTATTTGAAGAAAAAAAAAATGATGTAGATACGTATTAATTAATACCTTTGTTTATATAGTGCCTTCATTCGTCAAAATATTAATGTATGTTTAAATTACCGTGCAAAAGCTAAATACGATATTAATTTAATTCGAGTATCTATTATACAGGGACCGACAAAAAGGTCACAATATTTGGGAAATTTTTTCTCCTATAACCTAAAAGTCGATTTTGACATACATCACCCGTCAGTGACTACTGGTATAGTGGTGGCAAATAAAAAAAATTAATTTATGACAAGGGTGGTTGGGTTACGAGATACAAAAAATGTATTTGAAAAAGTGGTAGAATTAAACTCTAGGATTATATGCAACATTTTTAGATTTTATTTAAAAAATTTGGATTTTTTAAAAATATTTTTTATCAATTTACAAATTTTCATTTTTTTATATTTTAAATAGCTTGCCTAAAGTGAAGTATTTGGATGAAAATAAACAAATGTTGTTTGACACTAGAAAATCTATTTTTTTTTAAATTTGTTCTAAAGTACAGTTGACGACATATAAATTCGTACACTCCACCCATACATAACTCAATTACAACAAAATTGGGTAAAACGGGTTTCTCACCTTGCTGCTTATACCTGGATAGAACACCAGCTATATACATAGCTGTAAATTATTGTATGTACGATTTTTTACCATGGTTAATATGGTTATTTCTAAATAACGAAATAAGAAAATTATAAAATAATACCAGGAAAACTACCAAAGTATAAAGCCCAAAAAGGTAAATTTATTAACAAACAACAAACAAAATACTAATATTTAATTGCTGCGTTATTGGATTCTAACACTAATCGTAATCTTGTTAACATTGACAAAATAATACTTCTGGTGTAATCCGGAGTAAGCCCTTCCCAAATTTATTCTATTTTATCAAATAACTCTATTTCATTCTGTGGTTTAAAATTTATTTTGTACATTTTTTTAACAATAAATCCCCAAACGTTTTCAATTGGATTTAAATCAGGACTTCTTAAGCACCAAGGCAGACATGTTACGTTGTTTTGTCTAAACCAGTTTCCTATATTTCTTGCAGTATGCACAGGGCAGTTATCCTGCTGAAATATAAAGTTATTTCCTTCAAAAACCATCGCGGCAGAAGGAAGAAAAACATTTTTCAAAATCTGAAGATATATTTACTGTTTAGGGTTCCACCAATATTCCAGCATACACCTGCACCGTAAACAATCCATGCCCACACATTAACGGAGAAACGTCAACTGGTTTGCTTTTTTGAGTACCTATACTTCTCATCATATCGGGAATTTGGTGGTCTATATACTCGAATTCTTCCATTATATGTAGACTGAAAGTTTTTTCATCGGAAAAGATAACATTTTGCCAAACAAATCATGTTCTGGTAAATATTGTAAGTATAGCAAACCAAATTCATTATCACTATTTTTTAAAAACGGTTTGGATGCAGCTGCTCGATTTCTTAATTCGGAACATTGTCTTACTCGGCGTTGCGCAGTTCTAGATGTAGCACGGAATCCTGTTATGTGCATAGCGGATACTGCAGTTTCAAATGGATTTTGCCTTAAATACTCCACCAAATTTCGGTCTTCTTCATTTGATGATTTTCTAATATTTAAACCAGACCCAACAGACCTTTCAAGTATTTGATGATAGCGCCATTTTTTTACCATTCCTTGAACAGTACTTCTAGGTACTCTAAAATGATCAGCTATTTTTCCATAAGACCACCCTGTTTCTACTAAACATATTATTCTTGCTTTTTCAATAATACTTAAATGAAGCATTTTTAAATCAAATAAGATAATCACAATACTTTGACAGATATCATGATAACAATTAACACGTTACAAAGGTAATAAAGGTAAAAAAGTTGCATTTACAGTGTCACAGTTTAGTGTACGAAATTATCGGTCGTCAACAGTACCTTGAAAAAGACAATTTTGAAAATAGTTTTAAAAAAAATAGCGTTTTAAATTTTTTAAAATTAAATGTTGAAATTTAGCATATTATGGGCCTAAAATTGAATGCGAAACAACTTTTTCAAATACATTATTTGTATATCTCGTCACCCAACCTTATTTTTTTTAATTTGTCGCTATTCCAGTACCTACGTGACGCATGTCAATACCGATCGAACAAGCAGAACCGATCCCCTGGAAGTTTTTTCGGTACTCTGCTAATAAATTTGTTTCCTTTATGTTGCGAACATTAAATCCTAGAGGTATTTTTTCTAACTAGAATTTATCAGATTATAAACGTTACCATGTTAAAAAAAAAGACATTTCCAAGTACGTCTAAAACCAGATAAGATAAGCTTATATGGGATTTTTTTTTAATTCTACGTATGAGAACATAATCCTTACGGTATTACATTAAACACCTTGCAGTTAGAGTACACACACTTTCACATATTTAACACATGTTTGTCTATTTGACGCAACTTTTTTTTAAACGTAATCGGTATTAACGAGCACACCCACAGAAAAATCTGTAGGGCGTAACATTCCGACTTATGAAAGATAACAGGAAACGTCACTAATTCAGTAATTTGTCTAAAAACCTAGGGCCGGTCCTGTACCCTTGTTAACTATGAGAGTGCGAACTACTGCATAATATGCATATATATTTTTTAAATATGCATTATAAAATTGTTGTTTCGACATAATAATTATTTCAATTTACAATAATTGAGTGACAGAAATGACAACAATTACAGAAAATGATTATTGTCTATTTACAGTTGAGTAAACTCTCCGGCAACTTACATCAAAAGTATCAAACACCTGAGAGTTCCATAAAAATTGTCTACTATGGTATGGGACTTTATTCTCAAATCTCTAATAAAATAGTATCTGTTATAATCTGTTAACAAAAGTCGGTTTCTCTTTATTCATGTTTTCTCTAATAAATAATTTGAGAGGTAGAGAAATGATATAAAAAAAGGTCCCCCCTCTTGGAGCCATGTAATTTGCCCAAACGACGGAAATTGGGAGCTATACAGGGTGTTTCAATAAAAACTCCCAGGCCAATTATTTCGAAAACTAAAAGTGACATGTAAATTCTGTAAACGCCAGTTTTTAGCCTTTATGATTGGCTTCACAACTGTGATCAAAAATTAATTGTCTTTAAGAACGACAACATTTAAAAGTTCCTGTCATCCAGTGGCGGCTCGTGCCATTTAAGTGAAGTAGGGCCAGGTAAACCCTTAGCGCCACAGGAAAAAAAATTTTGGGTGCCACGCCCTTTTTTGTTAATAGTTCTTGCTTTTGAAGTAGGAGAAATAAGCAAAAAGTCATCTAATTTAATTTATGAATTTACAATCATATCTTGAATAGGTATACCTAAACACGATAACAAGTTGAAACACACAAGCAATGTCAGTGGTTTCATCTGCGATAACAGCGATAAACGGAGAGTCCTTTATTTCTTTTATGACTTCATCATGATACACATCTAACATACAGTCCAGAAGTTCATTTTGTATGGTTTTTGATGTTCCTTTAAATACTTTTGATTTTTCAATATGATCTTTAAGAGTTTTGTCTAATTCTGAGCTGATATTTATTAATTCACGAAATATGCCCCTATTTTCCGACGTCTCTTTTTCGTCATGACCTCGCAAAGCCAACTCAAATGCACCACAAAACCGAACGCAGTTTATAATTTGGTTTAATATGTATCTGTTTTTATCAATTTGTTCGTTTTTCTTCATTATTTCATTGTGATATGCAGAATTTAATTGAGTTTTAATGTTAATTTTACCAAGCATACTGAAATTAAATATATTGTTTAAATGTACCTTCGATTTTTCATGTGTCTTCATTTTGTCCCAGATATGGACCAAATCATCTGTACCCCCCACCAAATAAAACACACATAAAATAAAATAGTCTATTAGATTCATCACAACCGCACACCCAAGTATTTTTTCCATAAATATTTCTATTAAATTAACGCAAACGCACTTTCTGTCCGCCCTGAGTTTTTTCTATATTTAAATCTGGTAACGGTCGTCCTAATTCCTTAATTTCCAATTTCTGTTCTAAGGAAATGGTAGAAAATGGAGTTTCCTTTAAAAATCTAATAGTATTCATTACTTATGTATTTCTAAAAGAAAAAGTTCGTTAACCCTACATTAAATCAGCCGGCCGAACGAAAACAAATCGAGACGCGACGCGAACATCAGCTGTTTGAAACGTCTAACATCAAACGGTCAAACGAAGAGAGCCGGGCTACGTCGCCGAGATTTTTGCCTGCTTGCATTCAAGGTCATTTTCCAATGTTTTTTTTATTGAGGTGATGGCGTTTCGTCACCTCCCGTGTGCCTCGTCGCGCTTGGCGCGGAAGCTACGTTACCGTTTTACGCATAATCGCTTCCTTTTAGATGGAAATTTGCACCCGACTGTGTTCCATTTTTAAATTATTTTGCTAATTGCTTTAAAAACGAGAATATTTATTTTAGTAGGTTTTGGTAATTTGTAAAGGGCAGGACGCTAGACAGGAGGGCAGGTAGTGCCATGGCACTGTGGCTCTACCCCACGAGCCGCCACTGCTGTAATCGAAAAATTTCTTTGCACCGTGGCGCCACCTACATCTTGTATTATTCAAACACATTCTTTACACAGTTGTGAAGCCAATCATAAAGGCTAAAAACTGGCGTTTACAGAATTTACATGTCGCTTTTAGTTTTCGAAATAATTGGCCTGGGAGTTTTTATTGAAACACCCTGTATAGCTAAAGCGTATAGAAAAATTTGCCATTTGGGTTGGAGAATAGATCCCCTGGTAACATGTAAAAGATGTTCTGATACTAATGAAACTATTAGTTTTTTCACAGTTAAACAAGCCGACTTTGTTATACAATGACGATAACAGATCTTTTTAAAATGACCATTGATTAAAAAAAAACCATTAGTCAATATGAACAAATAGTTGTAATTGTTCATTATGGCTTAGTTTGCTCTAATTAGCAGGTCCTAGATTTTTCTGATTGCACAATAATTAGGCCAATAATTTTTTTAAATGCTTGAGAATATAAATCACAAAGCATTATTTTTTATTGAAGTTGTTTTTTGACAAAACCTGTTGGGACCCCTCCACCATCGTGTGTCACATTAGTATTAAAAATATTATAAAATAATGACGTTGTTATTTTTATTTATTTAGTAACGAATTATAGTATTTGTAGAATTATACTGTTGATCTTTTGACTGCAATAAACCCTCATTATCCCTTTGACCACAAAATAAATAATGAAATCCCAAATTTTAAAACATTTTCGAGCAGAGCCGGACCAGGTACAAATTCAATTTATACCTATACCTGATTCGTATATAAATACAAACTGATTTTTAATAATTTTAGTCTTTAGTGGTTTTCCGGCGAGTAATTTAGTTAGGCTTATTAGTGGTAGAATGCGGCGTCCTTGGAATTGTGCTGATAGGGGGGCATCTTCAAGTGTCATTTAAAAAAAAAAAAGCATTTATCTACCGATGCCAAACTAATAATTCAAATTGTGTATCAATCTTTGTTGAGTAGAAATTTTAATTCGATGGATCCTTTAGCAGAGACGTCTACTTTGACAAACACTCCTTTATCTTTGGTAAAAGACATAGTACTTAAACCTGTTAATCCTAGAAAAAAATCGGAGTGATTCTGGCACATTTAGAAGCATTGACGAAAATTACATGGATTTATTAAGAAGAAAGGTTTACCAAATGATGAGGCCCAAACTGTACCCACTTTGATTTCCCTCAAAGAGCGGCTGATTAAAGACAAAACAAATATTTTTTGTTGTCTTTCAAGCCTTATATATATATAGGAAAATATTGCGTAAAATGGGTTTTAAATACCGAAGCATTTATAAAAGACAGCAGCTGTTAAACAATTTAGACGAAACATGGTTCGATACCCATGACACTACAAGAAAAGGTTGGGATGATTCTTCCAAAAAGTGTCAAACCAAGGCACCATCAAACAACGGCAACAGAATCACAATATTACATGCTGGTTCAGAGAACGGGTTTGTTCCAAATTGTCTGTTGCTTTCAGCTAAAAACATAGCAGATTCTTCTTTAGATTACCATCAAGATACCGACGCACAACTTTTTGAAGATTCGTTTAAACATAAACTCCTTAAAAATATACCTGAAAATAGCGTCATTCTAATGGAAAATGCTAGTTATCATAGTCGGCAAGCAAATATCATTCCCAATTCTATTAATACAAAAGCAGAAATTCAAAATTTTATGATTGAAAATGATTTATATTTTGAAGAAACTTACAAAAAACGAGAACTGCTAGAAGTATTAAAAGCTTTTAAAATAAATAAGAAATACGAGTGTGACAAACTTGCAGCAGAAATGGACATACAGTGTTGCGTCTTCCTCCATACTATTGTATATTCAATCCTATTGAGCTAATATGGCACCAATTAAAATCCAATATTAGGAGAAATAATATTTCTCCTACATTAAATGCATCTATAGTAGATTTAATTAAAAACGAAGTAAGAAAAATTTCTGCAGACAGCTGGAAAAACTGTGTAGAGCATGTACTTAAGGTGGAAAATTCTTACAATTGTATGATTACAAATAATGTTCAACCCTTAATTATAAGTTTAGGCTTAGATGAAGATAGTGATAGTGATACAGAATTAAATTTTGAATAAATTATCAATAGTTTTTTCGAATTTAATTAATTTTTATTGTACTTGTTATCCTAATAGTTATACTTTTAAATTATATTATTTTCAATTATCATTCATTGTTATCATTATTTTACATTTATTATAGGTACCTACCTAAAACTAAAAATATCTATTTTAAATTATAAAAATAAATCATGTATTGTGGTGTAGGTACATTTTCAAGCCGACCCTGATCCCATTTAATCCCCTTTGAAGAGGTTGAGGCGTATACGATAGGGTTTATTCAGGTAGTTTATTTTTGGCAGTAAGAGTCAACGGTATAATTCTGCAAATACTATACTTCAGTCATTTTAGTATTGACATAAGTATTACTGACAGTCAGAGCTAGCTAGCTACAAGTCGATAATATTATGTACTTAAGTATTTAATAGTTGTATTTTCAACTATTAGTACAAGTAATAATACTAAATTTCAGTTATTTTAGTACACGTATCAGGTAATTTCGAGCACTGGCTGTATAATACAGCTAATAATATACTGTTGCGTATCAATTATCGAAACATACTTTTAAAGGAAAGGAAACTTAATACTTAAAAAGTACTTATTCGTTATTGGCAATAATTCTACCTATACTTGACTAATAAATTATTCTGTTTGCTATTTAAAAATGTTTAATTATGCAATGTCACAACAGTATAGAACACTAAATAAAATGATGACCACATGTAAGCTAGTTTTTGGATACCCAACTAACGTTTGGTTTGTTTATTTTAAGATAGGTGCGTTATCTATTCCGTGGTAACGTTTATGCGCGTTAAGCCCACATTGACGGCCCCTTCAAAACTTGCTGCCAGCTTTGCTTTTCATAGGTATTTCATTTCATAATTAATTTTACTTTTTTATATCCCGAGAATTTAACTTCGTTAAGTGCAGAAATATTATATACGTGAAAGCGCGGAATTTACAAAAAATATACCATAAAGACTTGTCCATTGACTTTCCTAGTCAAATTGTAAGAATCAGAAAAGGACTTAGAGATAGTATTTCAAAATTAAAAATGGACTTGCGGATCATTTATTAATAAAAAAAATCAGTGTGTTTCTTCAAATTTTCCAGATGTATCTAGTGCAGTGATGCTATTTCTAACTTTACCAATTAGTGGGGCACCAGCGGAACGATCTTTTTCCAAACTTAAAATAATAAAAACCTATTTATGTATCATCATGGGACAACAACGCCTTTCGGATTTATCCTTAATCAGTATCAAACACGAGTTTGTTAAAACATTAAATATCGACGATGCAAAAAAAAAACTCTCGACGATCTGGTCGTTTTGTATAATACCTGGTATAGTTGCGTAGCTATATATTCTGTGCTACAGTGTTAGCGAAACATGTCATTTTTCTAGTTAATATAGTAAAAATTTACAAGTTCAACTTTGTTTTACTGTATCCCATAATACTATAATTATGGTTAATTTTCTTATCAATACAGGGTGTCCCAGAATATGTGGGCAATCTACCGGATTCGGATAGAATATGAAAAAATAATAGGACAAGTTCCCATAAAAAAATTTCCTACAGGCCCTCCCTACTGAGATATAAGCCCCTGAAGGACGCCTCTGTAAATCGGTTTATCTTGAATAATTCTTAAAGTACTTGGTGTAATTTAATAATTTTTCAGTATGATAGTTGCTAGGTAAGTCTCCTCAAAATGAACCATTTTAATTTTATTCGGCTTATTTAGTTTTCCAGGGACGGACTAGCTTTAACAGAATAATGCTTATTTTTTTTACACCCTGTATGATAGAGGCATATCAATAATACTATTGAACAGCTGAAACCTTAAACTAAAAAAAGGTACTCTTTATCGACATCGATAAAGTAAACCGTTTACGAGAAAAAAAAATTTGTTCCATATGCCTTTTTTTTTATAAAATATTCGATAAATACCATATTTTTACTGATTCATTTTGTACGTCGGTTCAACATGAGCTCCTTCTACTGCAATGTATTCCCTACATCTTTTAATTGTAGATTGTTGGATCCTCCACAATGCGCCAACATTATTCCTTATTTCGCGACAATGGAAGTTAATCAGTTCCAATAAGTGTTCCCGATTTTGTATTGGATTGGCGTATACTAAACATTTTACATAGCCCCACAAAAAAAATCTAATGGATTTAGGTCTGGTGATCGAGGAGGCCAAGCCACTGGTCCTCCCCTTCCTATCCATTGATTTTCGAAGACTCTGTTTAGGTGTTCTCGAACTACTAGACTAAAATGTGGCGGAGCCCCATCATGCATGAACCACATATTATGTCGTAGTTGCAGAGGTAGATCTTCTAAAAGTTCTGGTAGATTGTTTTGAAGAAATTCCAAATACCTTTCTCCATTTAACCTTCTTGGCAATACAAATGGTCCAATTAAGTGTTGTCTGATAATTCCGGCCCACACGTTGATGGGTTCAAATTGGTGCGGATGATGCGTTACAATAGAAGCATGGGGATTTTCCTCTGCCCATAAATGTAAATTATAAGAATTTATGATGCCGTTTTTGGAAGAAGCGCGTGGACTCTTTGAAGGTGGTATGGATGTAACTGTTGCTCTCTAAGGATTCTAAAGACCATTGATTTTGAACAATCAAATTCAGCAGCCAATTTTAGAGCACTTGCAGCAGGATCTACTTCTACGGCATTAAGGATGGTTTCTTCAAGACCATCAACGCGATGGTTTTGATTTCCACAATTGTGACTGGCTTTGTCAAACTTTCCTAAAATTATTTACGACCTAAATACTTTAAATTAAATCTTTATCATCCGATAAGTACAAATTAAAAATAAAACAACTTAGTTTTTACCTGTCTCTCTTAAACGACGATCTACTCTTTCAAAGGTTTTTCTGTCAGGAATTCTTCTGTTTGGAAATCGTTCTTCATAAAGCCTTCGGGCTTCTAAGGCATTACTTGATGCAAGCCCATACATTAAATGCATGTCGGCATATTCCTCAAACGTAAATTCCATACCAAAAAGAAGCAGAAGAAATATGATCAAAAACTTAAACACACTCAATTTCCAACTGACACTTCAGTAATTATTGTTTATTTTAACTGGTACATATTAACTAAACCATATCAACAAAATAAGGAATTTATCGAATATTTTATAAAAAAAAAGGCATATGGAACAAAATTTTTTTCTCGTAAACGGTTTACTTTATCGATGTCGATGAAGAGTGCCTTTTTTTTAGTTTAAGGTTTCAGCTGTTCAATAGTATTATTGATATGCCTCTATCATACAGGGTGTAAAAAAAATAAGCATTATTCTGTTAAAGCTAGTCCATCCCTGGAAAACTAAATAAGCCGAATAAAATTAAAATGGTTCATTTTGAGGAGACTTACCTAGCAACCATCATACTGAAAAATTATTAAATTACACCAAGTACTTTAAGAATTATTCAAGATAAACCGATTTCCAGAGGCGTCCTTCAGGGGCTTATATCTCAGTAGGGAGGGCCTGTAGGAATTTTTTTTATGGGAACTTGTCATATTATTTTTTCATATTCTATCCGAATCCGGGAGATTGCCCACATATTCTGGGACACCCTGTATACCGATTATTTTTCGTTTTCTCCAAAAAACGGTCAAAGTACCGGTCTTTGGGTTTTTTTGTCTGTTTTTATTAATTTATAAATCCAACCTTTGATAACTTAAAACTGTAGGTAATTGTACGCCAAAGATGGACATTTGGCGGAGGTCAAAAATTGGGTTTATTTTACATACGCTGATGAAACCTTAACGCGAACATATTATAGGAAGGCGTAAATATTAGTATTCTATTTTTTTGTATACATAATTTAAACTGGTAGAATAATAAAAAGGTCGTTATCCAGGATGAGTACGTAATGCGAATCCAAAGTCACCTTATTTTAAATTTTTGTCACATTATGGATCAGTGTCTTTTTTCATTGGCACATTAATATTTCACCGATTGTTTTATGGTAGTCACGTGTCAATTATTTGTTACTAAACATTGAGACATCTAGACATCGACCTGCGTTGAGTTTTAATAACCAGAGAAATAGTTTGAAAAATATTGAACAATAAAATAAGTTTTACCTTAATGCTATCTATCTAATAGTGATTTTCTTATTCAGAGATGTATTTTGCATGTTTAAAATATAAAATAATAAACCGTTAGAAGCACATTCAATATTGGACATACCTACATATGTTTATATGTTTTTAATTCTCTGTAAAATTGCATCTTATCATCTGCAGTTTTGCAGCACTTAGGAATGGTAGTATTAACTTTACCGATCGATATTAATCACCATATTTATCGATAAACAATAATATGCAGATTATTAGATATAAATGGAGAATGTAATTTAAATAATTTAATATGACACTGAAAAATTTGCTTGAATATAATTGATATACCTACAGTGTCACCAGTAAAGTCCGCCTCATACAGGATTTTTTTTTATTAATAGCTTTATGCAAAATTTGACTTTGGCATCAAGTTCTGCTTCGATCGAGATGAAAATAAAGCAAAAAAATAGTAGTCACGTGATTCGCATTATCTGTCAAATTTTAATTTTTTCCAAAAAATAATTCAAAAGTGGGGTTATTTCTGAAAATATCGAAAAAGTTATTAGAAATTTTTTTTTAAATGCAGTTTTCATTATATATTTTGTAAATTGTACCACTTTTGCGAGCACTTTTGCAAAATAAGACTCAATGCAACCTACATAAAACTTATCAGTTTTGACAAGGCTTTAGTTCAGATACATTTTCTTTAAAGTAGCGCCATATTAAATGTGTGTTTTTCTACAAAATCAAACTTGGGCTATTAACATTTGGTCGCATGTGATGCAAAGCTTATTTGTTTTTGACCCTGTATAAGGTAACTTTATAAAATAAGTATTTTTAAAAACGTAGTTTGTGTCTGAAAGTAATACACCTTAATATTAAGACAAAAAATAACACAGTGTCTTCACTGTCTTCAGTAAAGTGTGGAAAATAAATTTTATTTTAACAACGTAAAGTTTATCTATTTTCAACGATTTAATTTAAACCCCCTATATTATAATTTATTATTAAGCTATGTCATAATAACGTTAACGTGTATTACTTTCAGACACAAACTACATTTTTAAAACCACTTATTTTATGAAGTTACCTTATACAGGGTCAAAAACAATTAAACTTTGCATCACATGCGACCAAATTTTATTAGCCCGATTTTGATTTTGTAGAAAAACACACATTTAATATGGCGCACTTTAAAGAAAATGTATCTGAAATAAAGCATTGTCAAAACTGAGAAGTTTTATGTAGGTTGCGTTGAGTCTTATTTTGCAAAAGTGGGCAAAATATGGGCAAAAAATCAAAATTATCTCATGCAGCTGAAATTTGCATGTGGGCTAGAAACTGTTTTGGAAAAAAAATTCTAATAACTTTTTTCGATATTTTCAGAAATAACCCCACTTTTGAATTATTTTTTGGATAAAATTAAAATTTGACAGATAATGCGAATCACGTGAATACTATTTTTTTGCTTAATTTTCATCTCGATCGAAGCAGAATTTGATGCCAAAGTCAAATTTTAAATAAAGCTATTAATAAAAAAAAATCCCATATGATGTGGACTTTACTGGTGACACTGTATGTACTTACCAATAAAAAATATTGAAAAATACACTATAATATTTCCTAGGCTTTAAAATTATTTCCTTATATTAAAAATACATGGTTATCTTTAAGAGCAAACACTAGTGACGCAATAAAGGCAGAAAAAGAACCCCGCACTTCTCTTATGGAAAATGGCCCTCGGTTAAATTTCCTAAATTTTTAGTATGTTGTAGAGAACGCCATTCTGATCAAAAGTATCCATGAAGAAAAATATTAACTTCTTTGACTTATACCCTGTTTAAATATACAAAATATAAATTATGATATAGCTTGCCCCAAGGTAATTTCATCTAAAGTATTAATTTGTTAACATTTAATTTAATGCCGAAAATACATTGATTTAACAAAAAATATTAAATAATTTTCGTCACTCGCCCGGTATATAATAAGATAATTGAATCGATGAGTGGAGTCCAAGTGACCATTTTTGACATTTTCAAGTGAGATATGCATTTTGTTAAAATAACATTCTTCCATCGACTGAGCCGAAATACGATCCAAAATTCAATACAGTTTGCCTACAATCATCATCCACCTGCGAAGCAGACTGGGCGGAAGAACGGTCCATGTGCATGTCGTATGGACCGTTCTACCACTCCAACTGCGTCTGGCGTCTTTAGAGGTTATTTTCTATATATTAGTTATCGAGCCCGTTAACAAGTGTGAAAAACGAGAAAAAATATTAAGCTTGTTCTGAAGCAGTACCTATCAACGATAAGAAAATCCAGGGCTTAAAAAAGATAATACAATACGTTAGTGGTAAAGATTTAGAGTTCTATTACCATATTGTGTCATGGAATGTTATACCACTGCGGAAACTGTTGAATAAAATTATTGAATTACACCTTGTATACAGTGTTATCCAAATTAAGTGTCCACCATTGGTAACTTTCTTATTATTAAAAATACAAACGTGTTTAAATTAGCAAACTAGTAGTATTTGTACAGCCCATTAAGAAACAAGAATAAAAAAAACAGTAGAGCATCGTGTTTTTGAGGTTAGAAGTAAAATGCCATTTTTTGAAATGGAAACCCCTGTATATTACATTTTTATCTGTTAAAGCTTTAAATTTTTCACAAAAAAGTTTATAATGAATTTCTCCTAGGATAAAAACTAAAGAAGTTATAAAGCCCAAATTGAAACAATGAAGATAGATTTACCAACTTTCGTCTTATTATTTTACTACTATTAATATTTAGAAATTCAATATTGACGTTATTTTTGACTTAAGTAGAAAAGTCATTATAAGCTTTTTTGTTTAAAATTTAAAGCTTTAACAGATAAAAATATAATATACGGGGGTTCCATTAAAAAAAAAAAAGGCATTTTACTTCTAACCTCAAAAACGCGATGCTCTACTGTTTTTTTATTCTTGTATCTTAATGAGCTGTAAAAATACTACTAGTTTGCTAATTTAAGCAATTTTCTATCTTTAATAATAACAAAGTTACCAATGGTGGACACTTAATTTGGATAACCCTATATACTCTTTTAGTATCCCTTATATTTTATAGAATGGAAATAAAACAAAATAAAAGAATAAACAATAAAAAAACATTAAAAAAATCAACTGAGTGGAAGAAAGGTACAAAATGATAAAATATTTTCTGCGAAAAGGGATATATCCGATATGGCAAGAAATCTTATTTTTTTATAAAACAACCCCAAGTACCATAAGGAATAAGTTACCTGTGCACACCGACACGAAATTCTCCTTCCTTTTTGAAATAATCAGTTTTTTTTGTTTCCTCTAAAATTTTTATTTCTGCCTTTGGACCCTTCTTCCACTCATCGATTCAATTAGACTATTTTTAGAGTATTCTATCCTATCTACGACAGGGTCAACAAAAATCCAGAAAAACAAAACGAATTAATATTATAAACTACGAAAATATAATGTAGTGAAAAGTTATATTTTGCAACTTGAACACCCTGTATCTCAAAAACTGGTAGGCAGATTTTGTTGTGGCCATGGATACTTTTGATCAGAATGGCATTCTCATTCACCTTTTTTGGATATTATATTATGTAATATCGAAGAATTTTGTAAAATATATCGATCTTCATAATTTATCGACGTGTCATTGCCATTCCTAGACATGTGATGGTAATTTTCGTTTTAACACCCGATACTTTTAGTGCCCTAACGGTGAATTCTATACCTAGGGACCAAGAAAGTGTCAAAAGCCAATAAACGTTTATATGTATAATGTTTCTCTCTCTATGCAAATATTGTAAACATTGGCATTGTTGAAAAACTTACGTACATACTACTACAAGGCGATATTTACATATTATTATGTTTCTCTACATATTACAGCACAGATAATAACATTAATAAACGTATAAAATGCTGCGTTTTAGGTTTCAGTTTATATTACTTTTGTTTGTAAAGGTAACCTTGCTTGATATGTTTAAGGAGCAGGTATTGAGGGCCAGGGGCCTTAGATAGGCATGATGTGTGTCTAATTCATTATTAATTTAAACTCTGCCGAATTTCAGCGCTCTATGTCATATACGGTTGAGAAACGGCGCGTTTTTTTATCATTGAAAAACATTTAAAAAATCATGGTTTACGAACATTAAATATTTATATTGTGCCGATTAACCTCGAAATTTTGGGTAACTTAAATAATTAAATTATGTATGTATGTACATATTATATCCACATTATTAAATCTATACGCATTTGTTTGTTTTCTGGGCTTGTTTTTTCTTTGCCAGGTTAAATTTAATAATGACGTTAACATTTTGCTTCAAATAATAATTAAAATGTTAATAAATATTTTAAAAATGTATTCACAGATTGATTTGTTGGGTGCACTTACACGGGTCTAATGTCTTTGTCCTCCCTTCAAAATGCAGATGTAAAACATGAGCAATTTGACAGTTGCGATTCGAATATGAATTCGAAATTCGATATGAAAAAAACCAAGTCCTTCGTGACGTACCGTGCGAGCAAAAATTATTTGCATCAAAGAGGGCTTGGATTAAAAAACGTAGGGCTTGGTTTAGATCACAATGATATGGGGACGATATATCTAACCAAATCTAGGTTAAAATGTTGTCAAATTCATATTATGACATGATATGCCAAACTAATGAGTAATAAAATAAGTAGACAAATACAAATTTATTTTTGTTGTTTACACAATTAACAAAGTAAGAATATACAGAAAGAAAAAGAAATATAATTACATAAATTGCTGAAATTGGCCACCGCCATGCTCCAAGCATAAATTCACACGTCTCTTCATATTTTCGAAAGTGTTGACCCGCATCTCTGGAGAACTTTTACCACATTCTTGGATAATCCTTTCTTGTAATTGTTCTAAATTTGCAACTGGTGTTTTAAAAATAGTGTTCTTTAATTGAGGAAAAACGAAGTAATCCATAACCGTTAAACAAGGTAATCTAGGTGGGAATTCAATGTCTGATCGAAAAGTAGTGCGTAAGTAGTTAATAGTTTCGGCGGCTGAATGGGCGGTTGCACCGTCCTGTTGAAAATATCCAAAACGTAGTTCGTCGTCAAGTAATTGCTCCACAAATGGATTCAAAATATTGTCTCTATACCGCTGTGCTGTAACAACTATGTCATGGAAAAAAATAGGACCAACAATTGTTCTTTGGGAAACAGCTAACCAGACACCAATTTTTTGAGGGTGCAATTTGGACTCTACAAAAAAATAGGGATTTTCACTACTCCACATTCGTGTATTCTGAGAATTCACATAACCGGAGAGGTGAAACCAGGCTTCATCTGAAAAAAATTTCAGGTCTAATAAATCATTTCTTTCCAATAAATTTTGGGTAAACCGTTCCTGCGTCTTTCAAAATCTGCGGCTTGTATTTCTTGGAATACTTGCACTTTATAAGGAAATAAATTTAGCGGCTTCTTAAGAATAGTCCCGCATGTTCCATAAGATCTTCCCACTTCTTGGGACAGGCGTCTTATACAATTTGTTGGCGTATTTTGCATTATTTCACGAACGTTTGCAACAAGTTATTCTGTTCTTAAAGATGGTCTTCATGCTCCTTTTTTGTGTATTATAGAACCTGTTTCCCTAAACACAGCCACGGTTCTTTTCAGGCAATGATAAAAATCCCTATATAGCAATGAAAGTAACGCTAGGAAAATGTTTGTGCTGTTCCGCAAAGCCCATTGTGTAAATTGTTCAAGAAATTGGAAAAATTAGCGATGAATCAAATTACTTGTAACGACTGTCAAAGATGACGGAATAACTGATTGATTGTTAATTCAGGTAGTTACTGACACCCAACAGGTATTAAGCTCTACGGCTAACCATTACGTCCTTAGATGCAAGGCCCTCTTTAATGCAAATAATTTTTGCTCGCACGGTATAAGAGCACCAAATAAATACATCTGTGACTTAATTAAAAAAACCAATCCAACAAAAAAAAATTTGAAAAATTACATTTAGATACTTTACAATTCGACAGAAAGCACGCCAATGCGCAGATGTGTAAAATGTAGATGTAGGCTTTACATGGATCTGTTACCTTTATAAACACTATCTGAAAGATTGTTCCTAATATAATCAGAAAACTTGATCATTCATTAAAAAAGATGTCTTGGTTTTAATGACAACCGGATGGTTAAACCATTTTAGGAATTGACATTGCTGATTTAGCTTGTTACAGGTTGTCGTGTACAGTACAGGGTGTTTCACTGAAACGATTCTGAAACCACATGGCCGGCAAATTCTCCTTAATTTGTTATATTTGGAGTCCATTTTAAGGAAACAGTTTATGTTAAACATCCTGTAGACCTGCAGCATGTTCTGTACTGATGTATTTAACATTGATACAAAGGTGAAGATGTTAAATAAGGTACATTCAAGGTATTAAAGACGTAGAATTTGTCATATTGAATTATTTGCCATATTGCTATTAAATTATTTAAAATATACTTTACGATTTTAAAGGTTGTTAGGATAATATACATATTTCGCGAGTCTTGTCGGGTGTTATAGACCAAGTGCTCGGAGGAGCATGCTACTCCTGATTCGAGAATTCGCCCGCCAGGTGTAACGTCATAATCAAACAATCTTTATTAATAATTGTTTTTTAATTAATTAATAGAAAATTTGATTATTTTAAAAAGATAATTGCACCCTAGCATAAGCTGCTATTAATTAAGTGTTGTTGTGACTACTGACTACCGATGATAAATTAATAATTCTCGCTTCACCATGTGCTTGTTAAGTCTATTTTTAAATATAATTACTACAAGTTGGTCGCGAAGGAAAGGTTTTTATTAGAAATACATAACAGTTTAATAGGAAAACTTAAACATAAAATAATATATAAGGCGTAATAAGTAAATGTATGCAGATAAGTAATAAATATTTATTTTTCTTATTGAGTTGGTAATTAAAAATTAAAAAAGTAAAAAAAAAATTATTATATTAAAGCACACAATTAGTTTTAAAGTAGTTATATAGTAATATATATGTACAATAATAATATAATAATGGAATAACTTTGTTACCGTATATCGGGTGTTTCTCAAAAGACGTTCACCCCTATAACTTTTCTGTATTTATAGATATAAAAATGAAATTTTGAGATTATGCATAAGAGATAAGTCTGCATTTATTGGCATAATTTTCGATTTGTTAGCACTTCCGGTTTGACCGGAAGTGACCTTGACTTTGGTATTTTAAATGGGACATCTTGTATATTTTTACTTATTGGGATTCAGCATAACATTCTGAGTAAAATGACACCTCACTTATAATTTTTTGACGTGTTATAACGTTTATTTTTTATTTTCAATATAGAGTGCTACAAATCAATTAAATCTGTTAACTTATAGTCAAGTAGTATATGAAAATTAAAATTATATGTCATAATAATATTTAAAACGAGCATTTTTTTTTCAACAATTTGATACCATTAACTCCTATGCTATTTTAAAATTGTAACGAAAAAATTTGCCTTAAGGCCCAATCACAAATTTAAAAGCGTTATACATTATTGCCGCCCTCTCTTTTGTAAAGAAATATAAAGGCGGCTTTGAAAAACAATGGAATGGTTTTGATAAGCAATATGGCTTTAATTTAAAGTTGTAATGTCATTAGTTTATAAAACATACAATCTTACGGCTTCAGAAGAATTTTTCTGGTCACTCCAAAAATTAGGAGCTTATCAGTTTGTTCGTTTCTAGTAAAACTAACCATTTTATCTGATTTACAATGTAAGTTAAATAAACGAATGACATTACAATTTTAATTTAAAACAATATTGGTTTTCAAAACCATTCCATTGTTTTTCAAAGCCGCCTTTATATTTCTTTAGAAAAGAGAGGGCGGCAATAATGCATAACGCTTTTAAATTTGCGATTGGGATCTAAGGCAAATTTTTCAGTGTCAATTTTAAAATAGCATAGAAGTGTATGGTATCAAATTGTTTGAAAAAAATGCTCGTTTTAAATATCCCAGTGAACCACCATGGTTCCATTTGGAAAAATGGAGTTATCGTCAAGAAAAGAAAATTTCATTTTTTAAACGCTTGTCAAACTTAGAAAGTCAATTATTATGACATAATTTTAATTTTCATATACTACTTCACTATAAATTAACAGATTTAATAATTAATTTGTAGCACTCTAGATTGAAAATAAAAAATAAACATAAAAATGTTATAACACGTCAAAAAATGACGAGTGATATAATATTATGCTAAACCCAAATAAGTAAAAATATACAAGATGTCCCACTTAAAATATCAAAGTCAAGGCCACTTCCGGTGAAACCGGAAGTGCTAACAAATTGAAAATTATGCCAATAAATGCAGACTCATCTCTTGTGCATAATCTCAAAATTTAATTTTAATTAATTAAAGTTATAGGGGTGAACGTCTTTTGAGAAACACCCGGTATAACACTAGTGACACCGTCGCTATTTCGTTTTTTGATCAATATTTCGTTACTTCTTCGTTTTATCCAACAATCGGCCTGCACTGAAATACAATTAACTACAGTTTACGTTAAAAAAGGTTGGATTTATAAATTAATAAGAACATTAGAAATATGGGCAAATTTGACAAAATTTCGTTTAGGTTTTTTTTTTTAAATTAATCAAATGAAAATTTTTTTAACTTAAAGCGAAAAATAAACGAAATATTGATAAGAGAATAAAATGGCGAATGCGTCACTAGTCACTAGTGTTTGCTCTTGCATTTTCTGTTAAATTTTCCAAATTATCTATGGCGTCTTAAGTTTCAAATTTTAGGATATTCCTATAAATTGATAAACATATTTTTTATAAAATCTTTTGATCGGGTCATTTTGTTACGTATACAGGGTGTCCGGAAGGTCAAAATAACTCTACTTTGTCATGTAAAAAAAACCTAAAGTGCTCCTTAACAGAGATACAGGGCCCCAAAGAGGTACCCAGCGACTTACCTTTTTCGCTCTAACTTTTGAACCGACACGTATAATTTAATGAAATTTTAGTATATTATTAGCCCATAGAGACTCATGAAACCGTACTACCTTAGATTAGATGTTTTATATCGTTAGGGAAGTCAGGAACCGACTTGCCACAACACTCGTTGGGCCAAAGGTGTCATTTTTGACAGAGCTAAAAACTGATTTTATAAAATTTAGTTATTTTTATTTAAAAAAGGTCATCTACATTTGTCTCGATTAGCGGTTATCGAGAAAAATAAGGTTTTTGTATATCACGTTAATAAAATAATAAATCATGCTACTACAATATACCACCATGCAGTCGTTTTTATATCGTTGACAATGTGTAAATGACAACAGTTTTCAAAGTTGTCTGATTGAGTGAGTACAAAAGACTTAAGTAATGGAGAATTATTCCTATAGCGAATATGCTGATATGCATCTAATTTTATGGACATGCATTCGGTAATTGTGTGGAGGCAAAACAAATTTATTCTGATACATTTCCAAATCGGCGTTTACCGCACCGAAGAACTTTTGAAAGGGTCGATCGTAGCTTTCATTAAATTATACGTGTCGGTTCAAAAGTTAGAGCCGAAAAGGTAAATCGCTGGGGCTGGGGCTTGGGGCCCTGTATCTCCGTTAAGGGGCACTTTAGGTTTTTTTTCAGAGTATGCCATATACTTCCCGGACACCCTGTATATTATTACCCACCGACGACATTCAGAAAAAATCGTGCATCTATTACTTCACATTTCTACAAATAGATTTTAAAAAAAGATCGAAGGTGGGTAGAACATGATATTGCTTTGATCTCGAACGTAAGACACAGTTTTTGATAAGCCAAGCCAATAAAGAAATAATTTATTTCCCGTTTTAGAATATTGTCATTTTGCCCCGTTTCATTTATGCACATACTCAGGCTGTCCGTGGTCAACGTGTGAAAGTTTGTTTTGTTTTGCCTATTCTCTTCAATTACCCATTAAATTTCCTATAATAAATGCATACAACACACATTATAAAATTTAATTTACTAGTATTCAGACTTGTGTGTTTATTATTTACACTAAAATCTGACAAACGCACAGTGTTAAAATAAAGAAGAAATGTTTAAATTTTATTATTTATTTAAAAGATAAGGTACCTAGAAGACAAGTCAACAACCGAACCGTGGTTCCATTTTAGGTTTTCGTTACGTAACACGCTGCACTGCATCGGTTACCATATTGGGATGTTGGTTGGCCTGTCAAATTAAAAAGTACAGTCGTGGCCAAAAAGAGTTTCATTTTTCTCTCATTAAGAACAATTCTCATGAATTATTATTTGGAAAGATGTAGATTGTTGTAGTACAGTAACATTATTGGCTACTGCTTGACAATTAACATGGACCTGATGAGATTTTAACTATAATTGAATTTAACACATTTTTTTATATGTCACTCTTGAGGTCGATGACATCTTTATCTTTGTTTGATAACTGAAATAGACACAAACATGAAACTAGACGTAAAATATTATTCAGGTAGATGCTGGCGGGTCGACCTTCAGTCCAAGCCCCGGGGATTGGTCAATTTATTTTCAAATCGCGAGTTTTTTTTAAACGCGTCTTTTGTTGAATTATTTTCTCAGCAAATAATGCAACATTTAAAAAACTAAAACGGTGGGACATTTTTTCTTCCCTATGCGATCTAGGGTAAAAATCAAAATAGTATACATATACAGTGTGACCAGTAAAGTCCGCATCATATGGGATTTTTTTTTATTAATAGCTTTATTCGAATTTGGACTTTGGCATTAAGTTCTGCCTCGATCGACATGAAAATTAAGCAAAAAAAATAAGAGTAGTCACGTGATTCGCATTATCTGTCAAATTTTAATTTTTTTCAAAAAATAATTCAAAAGTGGGGTTAGTTCTGAAAATATCGAAAAACGTTATTAGAAAAAGTTTTTTAAATGCAGTTTCTAGCCCACATGCAAAATTTCAGCTGCATAAGATAATTTTGATTTTTTACCCACCACTAAAATTTATTTTCCACATAATGAACACTTTACTGATGACACTGTGTTCTTTTTTGTCTTAATATTAAGGTGTATTACTTTTAGACACAGACTACGTTTTCAAAAATACTTATTTTATGAAGTTACCTTATACAGGGTCAAAAACAAATAAACTTTGCATCACATGCGACCAAATTTTAATAGCCCAATTTTGATTTTGTAGAAAAACCCACATTTAATATGGCGCTACTTTAAAGAAAATGTATCTGAAATAAAGCATTGTCAAAACTAAGAAGTTTTATGTAGGTTGCGTTGAGTCTTATTTTGCAAAAGTGGTGCAATTTACAAAATATGGGTAAAGAATCAAAATTATCTTATGCAGCTGAAATTTAGCATGTGGGCTAGAAACTGCATTTAAAAAACTTTTTCTTATAACTTTTTTCGATACTTTCAGAAATAACCACACTTTTGAATTATTTTTTGGAAAAAATTAAAATTTGACAGATAATGCGAATCACGTGACTACTATTTTTTGCTTAATTTTTATCTCGATCGAAGCAGAACGTGATGCCAAAGTCAAATTTCGAATAAAGCTTTTAATAAAAAAAAATCCCTTACGATGCGGACTTTACTGGTCACACTGTACCTGTGATATTTTCCAAACTTCATTTCCTGTTTTCAATTGAAGTAAATACATTTTTTTTTGTCGTAAAGATTTATGTACGTAATAATATGTACCTAGAAAACCTACCCAGGCTATTAATACTATTTGCAAAAAACACAAGGTAACGTGCTTTTAATAGAATAAATACTATAAATATGAAGAATATTACATCATTCATTTACAATTATAATTGGCTATATTAAGATACCATCGTCTATAGAAGCAAAGAATTAAATTATGTTGTCCATTATATCGCCCGTAAACTTTTAATTAAATTGGCACAAATTATTTAAATTAATTTAGGAAAAAAAATGTATTCTTCTAAAAAGCCTTCATACCAACGTGAATTGCTATTTTGGCATTAAATATCACGATGTAGCGATAGCGTGACTGTGTCAAAAACGATTTTCATAGTAAAGGAAACTTTACTGTTTTCCTATAAAAGTTTTTTTATGGTTATTAATGGCTGACAACCATAATAGTGAAACAAAGAGTTCTTGCAATACAACCATAGAAGTTACAGCATCTGACAAACTCGCCAAATTTTAACTATTTACATCAAACGGTTTCTGAGAAGAGTGTTTGTCTCCAATTTTAATTACTAATACAGTAATTAGTACAAAGATTTGCTGTCTTCTAGTAGGTGGAGTATTCGCAAGTCGTGGCAGCGTCTGCCTCCTACCGGCACCAAGTGAAAATAAGAAAAGAAAATACAACAATTTTTGAAATAGATTAATAAAAAAAATGTTAGGTTAATCTGAAAATAGTAATGAATTTTAAAAAATTATAACAAAACAATATACAAGGCAGTCAGAAGTCATTCACAAACTTTCACAGCATAAGGTATTGTAAGAAATGCTTGCTCCTATTTTTCTAAGTTTTGAGATGATATTAAAGGTTTTAGGGTAACCATTCTGTTTTAAACCTTTTTTGATGTTTGAAATTTCAATATTAAGGTCTTCCGAATTGTTGCAAACGTTAGATGCTCTGTGATGAAGAGTTTGAATTATGCCCTGATTTGTGTTTCCATGGTGAATTTAATGGATTGTCTTATACTATTAATATGTTCCAAAAACCGTATCAGCTCTTCGTTGTTTTCTGTCCAGATAATAAAGGTACCATCAACATATCCAAGCCAAAGTTTAGGTTTATTCTTGGCAGTGTTAATAGCGTGTGACTCAAACCATTCCATGTACATGTTAGCCATCACCGGAGAGAGTGATGAACCCATTGGAAGACCCTCATCGTGGGCATAGAACCTATCTTTTACTTGAAAGTAGGAACTACGTAGACAACACTCCAATAGTTCCATCACTCCATCCAGCGGCAAACTAGTGCGTTCTGAAAGGGTTGGGTCTTCTTGTAACGTTTGCTTGATGATAAGCAGTGATTCCCCTATTGGGTGTATATAAGCTTCCTACGTCGAAACTGACAAATGTGTCTTGTGGTTCTAAATTGACGGTTTTCAGAATAGAAACATTTTGTTAAGTAACAAAATAAAGACAATGAAAGTCCGACAAGGTAATTCTTTTGATATTACTTCATTGTCTACCACCTTCAAACACACACTAGGTATAAACTATTTTAGAAATACTTCAATAAATTCACATTTTTTTGAATTATCCATCGGATCTCTATTTTGAGCTGCTTTTTTATATTGTTGATGTGCTATAACTATCTATAACTATTGAAAAATCAAGGCAAATCAAAGCAAGGGTTCACTGAGTGACAACAAAAGCAAATTACTCCGACTAAAACCACCGGTGCGGTTGGTTAAAAAATTAAGCAGGCTATGCATTTACTTGCTGTACACGTTTGGTGCATTGAATTTTTTGAACCTCATCGATTGGGATTGCATGCCTTCGGTTAATTTATTGAAGAGGCATCGATAATAAATTCAGTATTGTAAGACAGAATAACTGTCACCTTTTTATCGAATTATATTGGGAACATGTTTACATAAACACCGTATGTCTATTGTCTTAAGTCTTTCTTTCCGTTTTTGAGTTAAGTGGTGCAATTTTGTAACCAATGCCGATGGTGTCATGGTGTAAAGAGTTTCATTAGATGAAAGAAAAACCCGCGTTGTCGGAGTGTATTTGTCCCACCTATAAATTTATATATGACAAAGTGTCTACAAGTTCTTTAAGACAAAAACAGCCAATGTTTAACTCTACTGTATAAGGCCTAGTTCTGGAGGTTCCAATTTCAAAGGCTCCAATTATATATTCATGAAAAAAAAACAGTTAAAAATATTATTAGACAACATGCTCGCATGATTAGAGTTTATTATTTATTGGTGCAGATTTTTAAACGATCCTGTATATGGCCATACATAATCCGAATCTATTGTTTTCATCTGAGATAATTCGACTTTTAAACGGTGATTCAGATAATGCAGAACGCATGTTCAAAGGTGTAGAATCGGTGATATCCGTTTAGAATGATTGAAATTATAATTGGTTCGCTCCCTAAAATAGTTGTGTTGCAGACAATAGGCAGGTTTTGCAATATCCCGTTCATTCAATCATTAACGTTATATCTTCTATAAAACCAGAAGTAAAATTTCGGAAATCATTTTAACTGTTTTGGATTATACATATTTATATTGCTGTTTATATTATGTTTATTAAAAGTTGATAGGTATTTAGAGATATAAACCATGCACGAACTTGACGAGTAAGGTTTGGGGATCACAAAGGGTTCCCAGTTCTCGAAGACAGGCATGACTCTTTTTAAAAATAATAGAGAAGACTGATAACATACGCTATTCCCTAGCAAACGTTTGCGTCCTAAAACTGGAGTTGTCTATTATACACAGACCACCGCTGTTTTTTCTTTAATGTACAAACATTTGAATATACAGGTTAAAGTTAAGTATAGACACGCCTTTATTAATTAAAGATGCAAAGGACCTACCTCCTACATCACTAAGTTATTAGACCTATTAGGTCTGTTCAGTACAATGTGCTGCTGCCGTAAAAAAAACATGTTTATGTTTTGGTAGCAATGACGAAGCTTTTCTTAGCATTACAAAAAACATTCGTCAATAAATCGAAGTTAATAAATTAGTTAATAACGAAATTGGGAGCTTTTATATCTACAGCGTTATGACAAAGAAACGGACCAGCCTTTTATACAAAAAAAAAACGCATGAAGAGAATACTACAAGTTCATATAAACTTCTTTCGTATCGGCCTCCTCTTCGGAGCTCCCATGGAATTAAGTTTTTGACACATAATTATTAAACCAACAGGTATATTTAATTTTTCTTTCATATGATGTATACCAGGTAAGAAGGGCCTTCAAATTACTATCCCAGAAAGTGTTGCGAATTACTCACAGCTTCAGGGACGGACTAGCTATGACACTAATGTGCCCATTTTTTTTACGCCCTGTATGATAAAAACTTTGGACAACGTTTTTTTACAAACCTTTAACTATTGACTAAAAATTAAGTACTCTTCATTCATGTCGCTAATCCTAACCGTTTTCAGAAAAACGTCATTTTATTGCGATCAAAAAAGTATAACAACTATTATAGTTCTTAATGTCACGGGGACATGCAATAAAGCGGTTTTTATTTTTTTTCTCGAAAGCAAAGCAAGATATGGAAAAACTCAGGAGATAAAATAGTTGTATTTGTAGTTGTTTAATTCGAAAAATACATAATTAAAAAAAAAAAGTCAGTGGCGCGCAATTTTTCTGCCAATAATATTAGTTGGACTGTCTTCCGGGACGCCACTGGACTTAATAATTTTAATCTAATTAAGGCTAAATTATCCTCTTGTTATTACAGACAGAATTGCCAAATTTCAACAAAATCGAATAAAAGAGTATTGAGATATTTACGAACATCCGATTTTTTAAAAGTTTGACACCCTGTATCGTAAAAACTATGCATTTTCGGATCCATGTTTATATGAACTTTTCTTCTTAAAATCACTTAAAAGAAGCACCCCTTAGAGTTTGACCACCTACTTAAATAACACCCTGTATAAGGATCATTGTTATCAGGAAATCGAGTGGCAAGAACTGGAACTAAATCATTTCGAATGAGATTTAGATATCTTTTTTTAGTGAGGGTGTCGCCTCTAGTGTTGCCGCCGAGACGAGAGATTCTCGTCCCGTCTGGCCCTCTCTCGACGAGACGAGAGAGATATTTTCTCTCGAATAAAGCGACGAGACGAGAGAAGTACCCTCTCTCGTCGAGAAATTCTCGTCTCTCTCGATCTCTCTCGAGCAAAAAACGTTACTTTTTTGAGCATTTTTAAATCTTCTTAAATTCCTCTTTGCAAAAATATACATAATGTCTATATTTGGACCAGCGGTTTTCGAGTTATTTAACTGCAAATAGTTTCATCTAGTTAGCCGTGCCTGGCCATTCAGAATAACATATTATTATGACGTTTTATCGCTGGATAAAATTATTTGCAGTCAAATAACTCGAAAACCGTCCGTCCAAATATGGACATTATACAGGGTGTCCCGAAATTAGCTGACAATATTTTAAAGGGATAAAGTACATTCAAAAATAAGACTAATATCCTCTATTAATATACCTTCAAAAACGCTTCGCTATGGGGCTAGAGCCCCCCCGGAGCTATGATAAGCAGTTTTTTCTCAATATCTCAAAAACCAATTAGGGTATCGAAACAAAATTTGATACATGTTTTACCCATAGCTAGACGCAATAAATGGTTTAATTAGCTTAACTGTATTTTTTCCAGTGGCGTCCCACTGGGTAGGTAATTGGGAGAACATTGCCCTAAGTTTTTTTATTTGTAGGATTTTTTAACTTAAGTTGAAATTTTTAGAAGCCTTGAAGTCTTTTGTTGAAAAAGGGTACTCTTGTTTCATTGCGGTAGGATTCACCATTTTCCAGTAAAATAGATTTTAAAATTTTCGGTTTTTTGAAATCCGGTGAAAAGGCTAAGGTTTTTTTTGCATATCTCAGCAAACACTTAATATTAAAACATGAAATTTATTAGATAATGTGCCACTGGATTTACGTTTAGGGCACTTCTTTCAACATGATGGGGCACCAGCTCACTACGGACGTCAAGTGAGGAATTGGCTTGGAGAAAATTACCAGGTGGATTGGTAGCCATAGGCTGGCCACCAAGATCACTTGATTTAAATCCCCTTGATTATTATTTTTGGATACACATGACTGGTACGTGCTTAAGAATTATTTTCCCGTGTGGTTTACCATCAAATTTGATTTGCAATTTGTTATTCGTTTTTGTTTTATTTTAAAACTCTCTTAAAATCTCCATGAAAATAAATATTTAAAAAACAAAGGAATCTAAAAATATGTTTAATTTAAAAACGTTACATTCTGTCAAATTACAACAATAGAAGGTTTTATTAACAAAAAATTTAAAATTAAAAAAAAATACATTAAATCTATCAAATAAAAAAAAAATAATAGTAATATTTACTTAAGGCTCCACCGAGGGCTCCACCATGTGCGACGTCACTGGAAATTTTTTTTAAAGTAACGTCCTTTAATACATAATAATATGCCTTGTCGCTGGTAGAACTTCTAATAAATTTCATGTTTTAATATTAAGTGTTTGCTAAGATATGCAAAAAAAAACCTTAGCCTTTTCACCGGATTTCAAAAAACCGAAAATTTTAAAATCGATTTTACTGGAAAATGGTGAATCCTACCTGAATAATACAAGAGTACCTTTTTTCAACAAAATACTTCAAGGCTTCTAAAAATTGCACCTGAAGTTAAAAAATCCTAAAAATAAAAAACTTAGGGCAATATTCTCCCAACTACCTACCCAGTGGGATGCCACTGGAAGAAATAAAGTTAAGCTAATTAAATCGTTTATTGCGTCTTGTCATGGGTAAAACATGTATCAAATTTTGTTTCGATACCCTAATCGGTTTTTGAGATATTGTGAAAAAACTGCTTATCATAGCTCCAGTTCGGGGGGCTCTAGCCCCACAACGAAGCGTTTTTGAAGGTATATTAATAGAGGGTATTAGTCTTATTTTTGGATGTACTTTAATTCCTTAAAATATTGTCAGCTAATTTCGGGACACCCTGTATATTTTTGATAAGAGGAATTTAAGAAGATTTTAAAAATCTCATAATAGACAGAGTGTCCTAAAAAAATATTTTTTAAATTTGCTGATTCTACATAAATTTATAATTTTATTACTTTTATTAAATGCATTATTAGTCTATTGTTAATAGTTTCCAAGATATTGACTTTTGAAAAATTATATTTTTGAATTTCGACAGCCAGTACATCTTAGAGCAAAACGGCGCATATATCTATATCTTCCATTGTCATTATCTTCCCAAATCAATCAAACTGCCGGCTAAACCGGATGTAACGCGAAAGCAGGAAATATAGTTCTTCCGGTTTAACCGGAAGGTGATTTTTTTGGGAAGATAATAAAAATGGAAGATAGGGACATGTGAGCCGTTTTGCTCTAAGACGTACTGTTAGATCTGTCGAAACTCAAAAATTACATTTTTTAAAAGTCAATATCTTGGAAATGGAAATTTCTTACCGTGCTGGTGTTTTGGAGCACCCTGTATAGACAAAAATAATTTTATAAGAGGCCTCTCTTAACCCTTAATAAGCTTCGTCAAAAGTTTTCCGTTATCTTATGCCCAGTTATATAGGTTCCGGTTAATCGGCATTTCATTGTTATAGGTTGCGGTTATCTAAAAATGTTCAGATTAACCGTTGGTTTGAAATTATAGGTAGCGATTAGCTCGAAACTTGGGGTTTAACTAACAGTTAATTTAACAGGCCAAAAAGCACCTGTTGAAAATCAATCTTAGGATTAAAATAGGAAAAATTACATACTTCTAACATATAACCTAAAAATCCTAAAATAGTTATATTATAAAATATGTTGATGATGTGATTTTATTATTATGTTAAATGATCTTATCGAAATGGACGAATTATTAGGTGATGATGAGTTATGATAGGTTAGGTTCAGTTATTAGTTTAAAATTCGCTACTAAGTTAGCGACTATTTGGTTTAACCGGGACTTATAAAACTGATATATTTTATTAATCTTAACATTAAAGTGGTGCTTAATCTTATCTTTAGCGTTCAAATTAATCAGGACCTATACAACTGGGCATTAGTGGTACAGGAGATATTGACCTTTGTCGCACTAATGGGCCACCCTGTATAGTAAATACCAAGCAAAGTTTTAACGCATTTAGGTTAGGTTCTGTCATATTTGACATATATTGCACACAGTTTATGTCAAATATGATAGAACCTAACCTAAACGCGTTAAAATTTTGCTTGGTTTTTACTATATTTGGTTTAAATCACGAGAGAAGCGAGACGAGACGAGAGAAGGTCGTCTCTCGTCTCGCCCTCTCTCGACGAGACGAGAGACCCATTTTGTCTCGTCTCGCGGCAACACTAGTCGCCTCAAACTTAAATAGCAAATTGTCACTGTCAATGCCTGAAAGATTATGACTTAAGTTCAGAACATAATTTGACGGGTCCGAGCGATTGTTGATTAAGTGGGTGGTATTCCATATAAAAGGCTGATCTATTTCTTTATCACCAACGCTGTAAATCTATCTTATAAATCAACTCTATACTAGGTATAACATCATTGCAATAAGATAATTGTATATTATTTCACTTAATTATGTAGATATATTTTTTTAATCAACTTTTCTTGTTACAGGAAATGAAGCTAATTATTGCTAAATAGAGTAACAAGGGACCTGGATTTTTTTACGGCGACTTTGCAACGGACATTGGATTACCGAATACATAATGCCAGTAGGAATAAGTAAGTATATATCGGGTGTTTTAGGAGTACGGTAGGTAGCGTAAGGAAGTGATTCCTTATAATATTCCAAGAGGAAATGTTGTCCGGAATTGGCCCGTTTTTAAAGTACAGTTTAAAAAAAATCGTTTTTTTTTAATATTTTTTATTGAAATTTGGTACCCTTATTCGTAATGATAAGGGGTACCCTTATTCGTAATGATAAGGGGCTGAATTAGCCCTAACTAGATTAAATTTATTAAGTGTGTAGTGTTGTCGCCGAGACGAGGGATTCTCGTCTCGTCTGGCCCTCTCTCGACGAGACGAGAGAGATATTTTCTCTCGAATAAAGCTCCGAGACGAGACGAGAGAAGTACCCTCTCTCGTCGAGAAATTCTCGCCTCTCTCGATCTCTCTCGAGCAAAAAACGTTACTTTTTTGAGCTTTTTTAAATCTTCTTAAATTCCTCTTTGCAAAAATATACATAATGTCTATATTTGGACCAGCGGTTTTCGAGTTATTTAACTGCAAATAGTTTCATCTAGTTAGCCGTGCCTGGCCATTCAGAATAACATATTATTATGACGTTTTATCGCTGTATGGATAAAATTATTTGCAGTCAAATAACTCGAAAACCGTCGGTCCAAATATGGACATTATATATTTTTGATAATAGGAATTTAAGATTTTAAAAATCTCATAATAGACAGGGTGTCCCAAAAAAATTTTTTTTTAAATTTGCTGATTATGTGACACTCACTGTGACAGACATACAGTTTTGAAATTAGCACAATAAAAATGTTTGTGTAAAGCCCGAAAAACTTTTATATTATCTTTTTTGCTGTATCTCGTGAGTCACTGACACCTCACCACACTTGGGTTTTTAGGAACAAAACGATGCAAAACTTCCCAGCTTTTATTACATCGACGGTTAATGCTATAGTAATTTTTCCCAAGATTATAGAACTGAAATAAGTGATTTTTAAGGTATTCATAGCTCTCTAGACAAAACAATAAATGTGGAAAAAAAATATTTTCTTGGTGACAAAAAGTGACAAGCGACACATCGTTGTATTTAGAATGTCATATGGAGTCAAAAAAGAGAAAAATATACCAGGTGTCCCATTTAAAAATCGAAAGTTTATGTCACTTCCGATTAAACCGGAAGTTCCATAATGTTGAGTCACCTGACAAAAAATGCAGTTTTATGTCGTATACAAATCCTCCAAATTTTATTATATTATCTTGAAAAACAAAAAAGTTAGAGGGGAGCCAACTTCCGTGGACACCCGGTATGTGTATTTACTCTTTGTGTAAAATACTTATTTTCAGACCATTTTTTTAAATCTTTGCTATTTAAACTGTCAAAAATGGTGAGATCTATCGTCTCCAATTCAACTCAAAAGGCTTTCGTTTTAATCAGCTGACCTCTGGGGTCGCCATTTTGTAAAAAAGGCAATGGGCTACAGCAAAGGATACGAAATATAAAAATTGAGGACTTGGAGTGCAAAGCTTGAAAACGGGTCAAAGTTCAACTTTACAGATTACCTGGGTGATATCAATTATTTCCTGAAGGGGTACTACACAATCATTTTTATTGTCTTAACAACGAAAAGTTTTGGTTTTAAAACGATATTAATTTACTTATAATACTACTAAACGATTTTTTTTCTATAGGGTCACATTAAAAGATTTGTGTATTTATAAAAAGTACCTTCTTATCAGAATTAGAAAGAACTTTAGATTTCAGGGATATGCGTTCTTCTTCTTATATATGCTTATGCCTAACATGTACTACTTTTACAGCCAATTACAATTCTCTACTTTTTGTATCGCGGACCTGTTCCTTTTAAAAAAAAACTTTTTCTATGTCGAAGTCCGATTGTTCTTCATCGAAATGAATACCAAACACTCTCTCATTCACTATTTAATTTTGTTTGATCCATGTTAAACATAAACTATCAAGATTATACAAAAGAAGAAAGAAGAGATTAGAAAGGAATCTATAAAATAACTGTTCTTATCACCGTGTAAAGCTCTAATGTATGAATACGTTGGAAGTTGAAACCTTGCTATATCACAGACCACAGCAACGGATAATTGTTGTAACCCAATCATCTGGGACCTATAGATGACACATGTCATTTATAAACGCTATTAGAATAACATTGTATGTAGAGCGAGGCGGTGAAGAGCTGGGTGGGGGGCAGGAAGTAGGGATTGCGGTGGGTTTACCATTGAATGTGACCTTGCTACTATAGTTTAAACCTAACCTACACATAACCCAACTTTCTATTAACTCACCTGTAAGAAGTAACTGCAGAATTATTATTTTCCGAATTGTCGCATACTTGACACTCGCGACTTATCTTAATTAGTGAGCAAAAAATACTAACAAACACTGAAATTATTACACAAAACCGATAAACTTAAGAAAATTTCAGACCGCTCTCAAAGAAACACCAAACGAAAATTCGGATGTTCGATATACATCGACTCATCGAAAACATCGATATTTTCAATGCGATACATCGTTTTTAAGCGTCGATATATTTTAATCCATGTATTGATCATTGATCCTTAATTTTATTGGTAAAATAATTGTTTTGTCTGAAGAAATAGTCCATTTTATGGAATTACAAAAATTATGTGTAGAAGTGACATAATATGAAGAAAATTGAGAAAGGTCAAAACATACTGAGTATGTGAAAAAGTCGGTAAAGGGGGTCTAAACCAACCAAATAAACTAGGGAAGAAGAAAACCGCTTCTAAAAAGAAGGTGTCGAGGGTTATTTAAAATTTTTTATAAAACTTTTTAAGTATGTTTTTGTAAGACATTGTAAAGATAAAATTTGTCATTTGTGGAAGTATTATGAAGATATCACAATGAAAATACTGTCTAACAAGTGGTTTGTGGGGTACTGAGGGTTAAAGCCAAGTAACCCCACAAGCGGTTAATTTAAATACAATGGAATAAATTATAAAATCAGACAATCAGACAGTGAGACAACAACTCGTGGATGTGAGCAACAATTTGACCTTTATTTTCTAAAAATTTGTGATTTTAGAATTTATTTCATCGTATTTAAAATGTCTTACAGACATACTTAAAAAGTTTTATAAAATTTTTTAAATAACCCTCGACACCTTCTTTTTAGAAGGGTTTTTCTTCTTCCCTAGTTTATTTGGTTGGTTTAGACCCCCCTTACTGACTTTTTCACATACTCAGTATGTTTTGACTTTTCTCAATTTTCTTCATATTATGTCACTTCTACACATAATTTTTTAATTCCATAAAAGGTCCATTACGGTTCTACACCATTTTCTCTTCTGCTGAAACCATCAGCATTATAGTATATTAAAGTACACGTTTCATAAGAAGCGGTTTTAGCGCACGCGTCTATTTTAAAAAACGAGCCACAAAGTGGCGAGTTTTTTTATTGACACGTGCGCTAAAACGCCTTATGAAACGTGTGCTTTATACATTTTTTTCTTTTTCACCTTTTACAATCATTTTAAAAAGAAAATAAATCCTTTAAATTTTGTAACTTTTTATGTCTAAATTTTATGTTGGTAATACTATTTTTTTATCATAGTAGCCTCTGGACAACAAAAATTATTTTGCAAACTTGATTTATTGACCCATTTTTACCACGAGATTCTAAAGTTATTTTAGCGATATGAGATTTGAAATTGGACGGAATACGTTGTGTGATCCTTGTACATTCGGTACATATACAGAGCGTTCGGAAATTCGGGCGATTTTGCTACTTTTTTTCGAATTTCAAAATACGTGATTTTACGTCACGGCATTACAATTTAGTATAGGGAAGATGGAAAATTCAAATAAAGTTGAAGTTAAAATCGACAATGGAAGGTTAGTAGATTGAATTTTGGATAGGATTTGGCAGAAAATGATAGCTTGAAGCATCTACAAAAGATTGATTTATAGATTTATGCAACCAACATACATGACTGTTATCCACACAGAATAAAAAAGTAAGTTATCAAGCTATTTTTCCTCTGCGAAAAATGGGTTTTCTCGTAAATCACAAAGGCCGTGCAAATCAATGAAATAAAACATTTAAATGTTACCAACATCAAATAAAGAAAAAACGCGAATCGAAATAGCTTCATTACGATACGCAAATGCGTATCGTACTGAGCTTATTATGAACGTGAAATAGAAAAAATAAATTTTCTGTCTCCTGATGATGAACGTTTCTACGTTCGAACATGTTCGAAACCCCTAAAGAATTTTTATTCTATTAAAGTTTGTGGACGAAGACTTTTAGTTAGTTGTTTCTTTTCCAATTGTTTTGTCGTTGCCTCTTGATTTTGATTATACCTTTAAAACCTTTGGTTTCAGATAAGGTGTGAAATTAGAATAATTATATTTGTAATTTTTTTGTGATTCTAATTCCATTTAAAAAATTGTTTTCGATGCATCGCAACCATCAATGTTTTTTCGCGATACATTTTCTGTGGACTTTTTTAAAAGGAAAAGAATGAAACAATGTCATCATGGTCTCAGACCAATATCGTGACGGACACATCTTTCGTGCGGATCTCTTACTGCTGCGTGATTTAAATTTCTCACCACATCATGTTAATACTCTTAACCGAGTAAGTTTGGCAATCAAAGTGGAGGGGCAAGATTTATATGTCGATTTACTTCGAATAGACTACGATTATGTCATTAGGTTCATTTGTTATTGTTATAACCTCTTTACCATTTAATCAAAAACGATTTAAACTATCGATATTATTTCCTTGCTTTCTATTTTTCTCTTTTTTTTTGGTTCTGCTGTCCTTACAGCCAGTTGTAACCGCCAAGTTGCCAAGGTTTGACTGACTGAAACTTTAGTTTGTCGGTGGCTGTACATTTTTTAATTCAATAATTGATTTAGTTGAAAATGTCAAGGAAAAGAAGTCACCAAGATTTGTTCCTAAACATTAAGGAAATGAAACTAATTAAGAATATAATATAATGGTACTCGTTTTAGTCATTGGTACGCACTGCTCATTTTAATCATTATGATTATATCATTCCTGTTTTAGTCACGTATTGTATTATTAAAAATAATAATAATAATTATTGTTAATAAAAATAACTATAGAGTACAAGAAGTACGCCTGCAAAATGAAATATAACTTTATTTTTAAAGAATATATTTTCAAAAATATTGGGTATTTTCAAGGATGTATGTCGCGTATGGCCAGAGGTAAAGAGGATCTGAAACCAAAAAAATTTATTATTTAAATTAATAATACTTGTAATTTAATTCTGTGATGGGTAATTGTGCGCATACTGCGTACAATTCCCCACACCACATTATAAGTAGAAAAACAGTCATTACAGAAAAAAACTTGTTTACAGTAAGTTATCTTACATCAAAAGACGCCTAAAACCTAAAACTATAATAATTATGGCTGTACATACCAAAAAAAAAAATAATTAAAAGTAGATAGTCAACCTACAATGTTATAACGAAAGAACCACTTGCACTATATTTTGACAGCGTTCGTAAAATAAGTGAAATGGAGTGAATTCCGCCGCTACTTCATACAACAGCCGCTAAATGACAGTGTTTGTCGAAGTCGTAAACGTCAATATTAATCAATTACCCACTCTCCTTTAATTTGGAAATAAATAATTTTACGAGTATTAAATTTTAAAAAAAGCACGCACATAATATATTTAGTATAATATTTTTACTTAATATGTACACATGACAAAATGCATCTAAAATAATTAATATAACCTTTGTTTTGAAACACTGGCGGTAGATCTAGGACAATCTGGGGTCTCCTTATACAGGGTGTTCATTTGAAAACTTTCCACCTCGATTTTCCTGCTTTAAAATGAAAATGTGGAAAATCGCTCGGACCCGTCGATTTTTATTTCGAGGGGGACATCTTTTGCGTATATTGTCAATCTTGTTACTTCAAGCCCCTAGGAGGGAGGGGGGTAAGGTTTAAATCTTAAATGGATACCCCTATTTTATATATTTTTTTTGGATTCTGCATAAAATTCTGAACATTTAAAAAAAAAGCATTATTAGTCTATACTTAACAGTTTCCGAGATATTTACTCTTGAAAAATTACATTTTTGAATTTTGACAGCGTCTAGCTTTCTAACTGTGCGTCTTAGAGCAAAACGGCTTACATGTCCCTATCTTCGATTTTTATTATCTTTCCAATAATGTGAACTTTCGGTTAAACCGGATGTAAGAAATAAAGTACTTCCGGTTTGACCGGAACTTGACACTATTGGAAAGATAATAAAAATCGAAGATAGGGACAAGTAAGCCGTTTTGCTCTAAGACGTACAGTTAGAAAGCTAGACGCTGTCAAAGTTCAAAAATGTCATTTTTCAAGAGTCTATATCTCGGAAACTGTTAAGTATAAACTAATAATGCTTTTATTAAAAAATGTTCAGAATTTTATGCGGAATCCAAACAAATTATATAAAATGGGGGTAGGTATCCATTTAAGATTTAGATCTTACCCCCCCTCCCTCCTAGGGGCTTGAAGTAACAAGATTAACAATATACGCAAAAGATGTCCCCCTCGAAATAAAAATCGACGGGTCCGAGCGATTTTCCACTTTTTCATTTTAAAGCAGGAAAATCGAGGTGGGAAGTTTTCAAATGAACACCCTGTATATTACAGGTCTGTGATCTCTTACTTCAAAAATACAAACCTTTTTCAGACCCATGCAATTATGTACACCGATAATAGCGAATAATAAAATTTAATAATAATTGAATTGAACAATTTTAAATTAACTAATGACTTTACCACTTTGTCTCATCAAAGTGGTAAGTTGCTCATTGAAATTCGAAAGTGTTGGAAGTTATTTATGAAGAAAGGCAAGTGATAAACAAATAATGTTTGTAAAGCTGAACTTAAATTTTAATAGCGTACTCATCTTCTTCGACAAGTAATAAATAGTAAAATTTAACTATTTCTAGTGCACTAATAAGTATTGTACTGGCCCAAATAAACGTCAGTACATAGAAGTGGAAGCTCTTAATTTTTTTCTACAACCTAAATCCAAAAACATCCTAATGTGCTCTATTTTTGTATTTAAATCATTCATTTCAAAATAAATTTTTTATTAATATACATGCATATGTCGTAGGCTGATAGTGAAATCCGTCATTTCATGAAACGCCTAGTAATATCATGAAGCGTGGCTGAAAGGTATATTGCAACTGGTTTGTTGTTTGTTCGTTGTTCCCCAGAGCATTTTTTTCAATTTTTTTTAAATTTAATTTAAATTTTATTTTTATAAAATAATATTAGTTGAAAAAATTGAAAAAAATGCTCTGGGGAACAACGAACAAACCAGTTGCAAATATACCTTTTAGCGTGCAGCATAATATGACTAGGCTTTTCATGAAATGACGGATTTCACTATCAGCCTACGACACATATAAATGGTATGTATGTGGTAAAGCATATTTTAAAATATCTGTAGCCAGTTAGTAGTCACGAAGTTAACACTCCTGCTCTCCTTCATTTAACAATATAAAATATCGCAATGTGTCGTTTGACACTCGAGCCTTAACAATTTCACTAAATTATTTAAATACACATACAGTTATACAATGGATTTTACTGTCACTATTTAGTTACAGTCTTTCCTATTTTTCCTTAAAAGGCTTTATATGCATCAACTTTCTGTTTGGTCGCGGCAATTTTTTATATTGCTCTTAAATCGTTAAACCAGGTCAACAGTTTTTCACCATTGTAGTTTACCCACGTAAAATACTCCTATCCTACTGATTAAAGTGCTTTTGTTTTTGGTAGGGATTTTTTTGTTTCGAAACTCTACCGGGTGTTTCTCAAAAGACGTTTCTCCCCTATAACTTTTTTATATTTATAGAATCAGATATTAATTATTAATTTTTTATTTAATTTTATTTTATTTTAATTAAATTAAAATGAAATTTTGAGATTATGCATGGTGGTTCACTAGGATATTTGAAACGAGCTTTTTTTCCCAACAATTTATTACCATACACTCCTATATGCTATTTTAAAATTGACACTGAAAAATTTGCCTTAAATCCCAATCGCAAATTTAAAAGCGTTATGCATTATTGCCGCCCTCTCTGTTCTAAAGAAATATAAAGGTGGCTTTGAAAAACAACGGAATGGTTTTGAAAAGCAATATGGCTTTAATTTATAGTTGTAATGTCATTAGTTTATAAAACATACAACACATACAATCTTGCGGCTTCAGAAGAATTTTTCTGGCCACTCCAAAAATTAGGAGCATATCAATTTGTTCATTTCTATTAAAACTAACCATTTTATCTGATTTACAATGTAACTTTAAAAAACGAATGACAATACAAACCGGAAGTGCTATCAAATTGAAAATTATGCCAATAAATGCAGACTTATCTCTTATGCATAATCTCAAAATTTCATTTTTTTATTTATAAATACAGAAAAGTTATAGGGGTGAACGTCTTTTGAGAAACACCCGGTATACTGGTTTTGATCAAGAAATGTAATATAATACCTTAGACATGTGCCTTTAGATAAGCAAACAATAATCGCGAAAGTGCCAAATTTATGCGCACGTAAACAAAACCACACATGTGTGCGCATGCGCATTCCACTGTTATAATTTAACGAATGGGAAAATATCCAGGTCCGGGCTTAAAAATTTAAGTTCTTACTCAAGAAATTGTAAAAGTCGACCTTCAATTTATTTTTACTTATAATAAACAGCTAAAATTTGCCCCAGTCTTTGTTTATAGCGCAAACATAATTTACTTCACTACACAATACACAAGTACACAAAAGCTAGAAATCCGAAATATGTATTAAACACCATGCACAATCCACAATTACCCGAGTTCCTTTTAGTTGCTTTTAAATTCGGCTAAGTTGAACGTTCCTTTTTAAAATTTAACTCAGCTCAGCAATAGTAATTTTTTTAAAACCGACCAGAAAATTTACACTTTCTCTACAATTTTTCGTCTAGAAAATAACGTTTTTCCGGTCTCTAATGTCACTGTCACCCTGTTTTTTGTTTTTTCAATCGCTCTTTGATAATACAAGATACCTTGATTTCGTTATTATGACAACAACATTTCGATGTATTGTCGAGTGACAGTTAGTTGATTTTTAATTTTCTTCTTTATGTCAAACTTGTTTCGCGTAGATTATAAAATATATCAAAGTGTCGGTCTTAAAAAAAATATTATACGTCACGCAACCGAAAATTAGTGTTTCCAGGTCTCTCCAAGCTTCCAGGACTCGCCTATGGCTCGCCCTGGAAATGCTTGTCTCGACCTGAAAAACACTACTTTCCGGTCTCGTAACGTAAATTACTATTACGTTACAAGACCGGAAAGTAGTGTTTTTCAGGTCGAGACAAGCATTTCCAGGGCGACGTTACAAGACCGGAAAGTAGTGTTTTTCAGGTCGAGACAAGCATTTCCAGGGCGAGCCGTAGCCAGGCTCGGAGAGACCTGCACAACACTAATTTTCGGTTGCGTAACGTACAATATTTTTTTTAAGACCGACACTTCGATATACTTACATTAAATTATTTTATATTCTTTTAAAATGCGTCGTATGACTTTTCAATTTGATAGCACTTCCGGTTTGTATTGTCATTCGTTTTTTAAACTTACATTGTAAATCACTATTTCAGCGAACCCAATATTTTGGCATCAGGACCTAGTCGTTTCCGCATAATTTACCTTGAAATAATCGGTGAAAGTGTTTGCAAAAATCTGAAATAAAATAAACAAAATTCACCTTAATACGCAATATTGAAGTCCCCTCTTAAATTGTTATTATAAAGACGGTTAAAATGAGGAACTTAATATTTTGTCTAATAAAATATAATCAGGAGTACATATATTTAAGGGAAAGTGTTTTTTAACGAGTGCTTTACGAACTAATTTGTCTATATTAGATGCAATAAAGACCTTTACTATGTTGTTAACCGTTTAATGATGTAGCTAAGGCCAAACCATTATCACGATTATATACAGGGTGTTTCAATAAAAACTCCCAGGCCAATTATTTCGAAAACTAAAAGTGACATGTAAATTCTGTATACGCCAGTTTTTAGCCTCTACGATTGGCTTCACAACTGTGTAAAAAATGTGTTTGAATAATACAAGATGTAGGTGGCGCCACGGTGCAAAGAAATTTTTCGATGACAGGAACCTTTAAATGTTGTCGTCCTTAAAGATAATTCATTTTTGGTCAAATTATGTCCCATAAAAAATGTTGATAAATCCAACATGAAAGGGGGTTAAGTTTTTTTTTAAAATAATTTTAACGAGTATTTTAATTATAAATATTTTTAATATCCTTTAGCAGATTTTAGTTTAATTTTGCTAATGATAATTTTAGAGAGAAAACGCTCGTGTAGGGCTAAATTATTACGTCCAGTGACGTCTCAGGGGGCGCCTTAACAAATAATATTGGCAAAAAATAATACGCCACTGAGTTTCTGGTAATTTTTATATTTTTTTCGGATTAAGCAACTAAAAATATCCCTTTCTTGTATGTTAAATTGTTTTCATATCTTGCTTGATTATCGAGAAATAAAAATAAAATCAATTTTATTGCATAATAATATCTCTTGAAAATAAAAATCATTAAATAATTAACATTCTTAACACTCAGTGTCAGTGTCAGTAAATTAATATTAATACAACGTATTAATTATTTAATGATTCTTGTTTTCCAGGGATATGCAATAAAATTGTTTTTATTTTTATTTCTCGAAAAGGAAGCAAGATATGAAAACAATTTAACAGGCAAGAAAAATACACTTTTACTTGCTTAATCCGAGAAAAATATAAAAATTACCAAAAACTCAGTGGGGTCCTATTTTTTGCCAATATTATTTGTTAAGGCGCCCCCTGAGACATCACTGGACGTAACAATTTAGCTCTACACAAGCCTTTTATCGCTAAAATTATTATTACCAAAATTTAATTAAAATCTCCTAAAGGTTATATTAAAAATATTTATAATTAATAAGTAAAAATTATAAAAAAAAACATAACCCCAAATATCTCCGTTCATGTTCGATTTATCAAAAATTTTCGTAGGACATAATTTGATTAAAAATTTTAATTACCTTCAAGAACCACAACATTTAAAAGTTCCTGTCATCGAAAAAATTCTTTGCACCGTGGCGCCACCTACATCTTGTTTTATTTAAACACATTTTTTACACAGCTGTGAAGCCAATCATAGAGGCTAAAAACTGGCGTTTACAGAATTTACCTGTCACTTTTAGTTTTTGAAATAATTGGCCTGGGAGTTTTTATTGAAACACCCTGTATACAGGGTGTTTGTTAAGTGTGTACTTCTTTGACCGTTTTAAATAAATTATATATACTTTCGTTATGATCCAAGCAAACACCGAAAAATATGTACACTTAAGTCTTAAGTCCTTAAATCACACATCCCGAATTTCTGGGCGAAACAATATAAAAATAAGGCCTTTATTTTAGCGACGGAACCTCCGCATTGTTGGACGGGACCACAGACACGTAATATAAGGAGACAAAAAATTCCATTTATCAAAAACCATTTATTTGCAAACTGACATACTTCCAAAGTTTCAGATAAATTAGAAGGAAAAAATTGCCACACTAAGCTGTAAAAGCTCACTGTTATCCATACTTGGCATGTTTTTAAGATCGAAAACAATCCATATATTATTTTGCAACATTTACTTAAAATACAGAGCTTTCTATTACTTTAAAGCTAAAAAACATAACCTGAATAACCTTACTTACCCCCGAAATATTAATCCGCGTTTAGAATAGTCGGGTCTGTTACACACCACGCACTGGCGAACCATTGTAAACAATATAATGATCACAAGCACAGCTTACCAACACTGTAACGTTAGATAATGAAAAAATATGAAAAATTCGGCGTCACGCGTAGTAAAAACGTCCGTACAGCGTTGCCGTTGTGATTTCCCATAATCATTATAATTTGATATCATTAGGAAACTATAGATAATATGACTGGTAGAAAATTTATAAAACACACATATTTAGTATATTATTTTTACTCTATAGGTACCCACACATCACAAATGCGTCTAATGTAATTAATATAACCTTAGTTTTCAAACACAGGCGGTAGATCTAGGCCTGGGTCAGCTACTGGACGATGTAAAAACTGTTTTTTTTTTAATTTGTTTTAGTAAATACTTTATTTAAAGCTTAATTCACTTTTTGAAAGCTAAGGAACTTAGGTATGTAATAATTGTACACAGACACCCTGTATATGTATAATATAGAAAGAAAGCTAATATTTCCAAGCAATTTATGATGTATATTTGATTACATACTGTCAAATCGTGAGCGTTTATTTTTTCGTTTCTGCGATATTTTTAAATTTTGGTCCGCTTTGCAGTTAATTTAGTTTCTATAGATGACATTTAACGGGTCGTTTATAGAAATTCCAACGTAATTTATATCAAATTAATCTTGAAATATTAAACGAATTAAGGCCGGTTGTACCATTTTAATGGATTAATTTTAATCAACGATCAACATGGTCAGGTATATATTTTTAATCAATTAAATGGTCAAATTTTTGTTCGTTTATGGACAGATTATCTTTTTTTTTAAAGCTATAAGCAAAATATTTTTATACTTTCATAAAATCGACATAGCTATAGTATTTGCAGAATTATACCGTTGACTCTTACTGCCAAAAATAAACTACCTGAATAAACCCTATTGTATACGCCTCAACCTCTTCAAAGGGGATTAAATGGGATCAGGGTCGGCTTGAAAATGTACCAACACCACAATACATGATTTATTTTTATAATTCAAAATAAATAGATAGGTATTTTTAGTTTTAGGTAGGTACCTATAATAAATGTAAAATAATGATAACAATGAATGATAATTGAAAATAATATAATTTAAAAGTATAACTATTAGGATAACAAGTACAATAAAAATTAAATTCTAAAAAACTATTGATAATTTATTCAAAATTTAACTCCGTATCACTATCACTATCTTCATCTAAGCCTAAACTTATAATTAAGGGTTGAACATTTGTAATCATACAATTGTAAGAATTTTTCACCTTAAGTACATGCTGTACACAGTTTTTCCAGCTGTCTGCAGTAATTTTTCTTACTTCGTTTTTAATTAATTCTACTACAGATGCATTTAATGTAGGAGAAATATTATTTCTCCTAATATTGGATTTTAATTGGTGCCATATTAGCTCAATAGGATTGCATAAACAATAGTATGGAGGAAAACGCAACACTGCATGTCCATTTTCTGCTGCAAGTTTGTCACAATCGTATTCCTTATTTATTTTAAAAGCTTTTAATACTTTTAGCAGTTCTCGTTTTTTGTAAGATTCTTCAAAATATAAATCATTTTCAATCATAAAATTTTGAATTTCTGCTTTTGTATTATTAGAATTGGGAATGATTTATGCTTGCCGACTATGATAACTAGCATTGTCCATTACAATGACGCTATTTTCAGGTATATTTTTAAGGAGTTTATGTTTAAACCAATCTTCAAAAAGTTGTGCGTCGGTATCTTGATGGTAATCTAAAGAAGAATCTGCTATGTTTTTAGCTGAAAGCAACAGACAATTTGGAACAAACCCGTTCTCTGAACCAGCATGTAATATTGTGATTCTTTTGCCAGCTGTTAAATATTTAAGTCTCCATTCCCGTAAACATTGACATTCCATTAATGTTTGTCTTTTCTTAATGCTTCGGTATTTAAAACTCATTTTACTCAATATTTTCCTAAGGCTTGAAAGGCAAAAAGAGATATTTGTTTCGTCTTTAATCAGCCGTTCTTTGAGGGAAATCAAAGTGTGTACAGTTTGTGCCTTATACATTTGGTCAATCTTTCTTCTTGATAAATCCATGTCATTTTCGTCAATGCTTCTAAATGTACCAGAATCACTCCGATTTTTTCTAGGATTAACAGGTTTAAGTACTATGTCTCTTACCGAAGATAAAGGAGTGTTTGTCAAAGTAGACGCCTCTGCTAAAGCATCCATCGAATTAAAATTTCTACTCAACAAAGATTGATACACATTTTCAATTATTAGTTTGGCATCGGTAGATAAATGCTTTCTTTTAAAAATGACACTTGAAGATGCCCCCCTATCAGCACAATTCCAAGGACGCCTTCTACCACTAATAAGCCTAACTAAAAAATACTCGCCGGAAAACCACTAAAGACTAAAATTATTAAAAATCAGTTTGTATTTATATATGAATCAGGCATAGGTATAAATTGAATTTGTACCTGGTCCGGCTCTGCTCGAAAAGGTTTTAATATTTAGGAGTTCATTAGTTATTTTGTGGTCAAAGGGATAATGAGCGTTTATTGCAGTCAAAAGATCAACGGTATTTATTTATTATTACATTTGGGATGCAGACAGAACTATAATATAATTCTACAAATACTATAATACATATTATTTGTACAATATACATGTTTTACGTTAACATAACTCAAATTTGACTTGGGATTAAATGAGTTGCAACTATTGTCTATTGTAAAGTTTGTTTTAATTTAGGAAATTAAGTATTGCACAATTTTAATATCTGTTTTTTTTTCTCTTTCGAGGTCAGCTGATTCAGCGTCTACAGGAAATTTTATACCATTACTTACAACCTTTTTTAAGAGTTTTTTGAGAACCCTTAATATTTTGTAAATATTACTTTCACAAATTAGTGGTTAGAAATGGATGGAAAAAGTATATTTGGTCCTAATTTCTTAAAACTCGGCATAAATACTCTAAACACAAATAAAGAAACACATATTTCTTATTTTTTTTAACGTCGCGGTCCCTAAATGGATGAAAAGGGGTTATAAAAATGTTTTCTATTTCATGTTCATAATAAGCCCAGTACGATACGCATTTGCGTATCGTAATGAAGCTATTTCGATACGCGTTTTTTCTTTGACTTGCGCGGCCTTTGTGATTTACGAGAAAACCCATTTTTCGCAGAGGAAAAATAGCTTGATAACTTACTTTTTTATTCTGTGTGGATAACAGTCATACTCTAAACACAAATAAAGAAACACATATTTCTTATTTTTTTTAACGTCGCGGTCCCTAAATGGATGAAAAGGGGTTATAAAAATGTTTTCTATTTCATGTTCATAATAAGCCCAGTATGATACGCATTTGCGTATCGTAATGAAGCTATTTCGATACGCGTTTTTTCTTTGACTTGCGCGGCCTTTGTGATTTACGAGAAAACCCATTTTTCGCAGAGGAAAAATAGCTTGATAACTTACTTTTTTATTCTGTGTGGATAACAGTCATGTATGTTGGTTGCATAAATCTGTAATTCAATCTTTTGTAGATGCTTCAAGCTATAATTTTCTGCCAAATCCTATCCAAAATTCAATCTACTAACCTTCCAATGTCGATTTTAACTTCAACTTTATTTGTACACGTCTTTTGAAATTCGAAAAAAAGTAGCAAAATCTCCCGAATTTCCGAACGCTCTGTATATGTACCGAATGTACAAGGATCACACAACGTATTCCGTCCAATTTCAAATCTCATATTGCCAAAATAACTTTCGAATCTCGTGGTGAAAATGGGTCAATAAATCAAAAAATGACAGTTTGCAAAATAATTTTTGTTGTCCAGAGGCTACTACGATAAAAAATAGTATTACCCACATAAAATTTAGACATAAAAATTTACAAAATTTTAAGGATTTATTTTCTTTTTAAAATGTATTTATCTTGATTATAAAAGGTGAAAAAAAAATGTATAAAGCACATGTTTCATAAGGCGTTTTAGCGCACGTGTCAATAAAAAAACTCGCAACTTTGTGGCTCGTTTTTTAAAATAGACGCGTGCGCTAAAACCGCTTCTTATGAAACGTGTACTTTAATATACTAATATATATCGGAATAAATATTATTTGACGGCTTTTTTAAAGCTAGCGTAAATATTCTAATATACAATAATAAATAAAACACTTATTTCTTTGAAAGTCTGCCCTTAAAGTGGGTGAAAAGGAGGTGTAAAACTTTCTATAGGAAAAATACAAATTGTCCTATCTTCTTGAATGAATAGTATACCGTGCGAGCAAAAATTATTTGCATCAAAGAGGGCTTTGATTAAAAAATAGGGCTTGGTTTAGATCACAATGATATGGGGACGATATATCTAACCAAATCTAGGTAAAAATTTTGTCAAATTTATATTATGACATAATATGCTAAACTAATGAGTAATAAAATAAGTAGACAAGGACAAATTTATTTTTGTTGTTTACAAAATTAACAAAGTAAGAATATACAGAAAGAAAAAGAAAAATAATTACATAAATTGCTGAAATTGGCCACCGCCATGCTCCAAGCATAAATTCAGGTCTGATAAATCATTTCTTTCCAATAAATTTTGGGTAAACCATTGAGAGTAATTCCTGCGTCTTTCAAAATCTGCGGCTTGTATTTCTTGGAATACTTGCATTTTATAAGGAAATAAATTTAGCTGCTTCTTAAGAATAGTCCTGCATGTTCCATAAGATCTTCCCACTTCTTGGGACAGGCGTTTTATACAATTTGTTGGCGTAACTTTTGCAACAAGTTCTTCTGTTCTTACAGATGGTCTTCCTGCTCCTTTTTTGTGTTGCATAGAACCTGTTTCCCTAAACACAGCCACGGTTCTTTTCAGGCAATCATAAAAATCTCCAGCAATAAAAGCAACGTTAGGAAAATGTTCGTGAAAATCGTCCATACACAAACCCGGATTGTATTGCCACTCACAATTTACTCTAACCCCGTTTCGAAAATACGCTTTAACCATGAATGTTTTGTGCTGTTCCGTAAAGCCCATTGTGTGAATTGTTCAAGAAATTGGAAAAATTAGCGATGAATCAAATTACTTGAAACGACTGTCAAAGATGACGGAATAACTGATTGATTGGTAATTCAGGTAGTTACTGACACCCAACAGGTATTAAGCTCTACGGCTAAGCATTACGTCCTTAGATGCAAGGCCCTCTTTGATACAAATAATTTTTGCTCGCACGTTAAATATATAAAATACATGTACCAAAATTATAATCTAATATTTCTAGCAGTTCCTGCCCCCAAATAGTTTTCCTGTTTTTAGCGGATGTTTGGCTAAAAGACAGACGGCATCATTTTACACATCATTTGTACATTTTCCTCGACTGGAAGAGTTTTTTTTTCCTTGTAATTTAAACACTTTTTCGTATTTTAAAATGTCAGTTTCTTAAAGGTTGCGCTTGGGACTGAACTTAAAAATGCTATAAATATATCATGGGCTCTTGAATATTTTCGTACATATATACGTATATAAGCATTCGGAAGTTTGACACTAAGAGCGATAGAACAGTTGAAATTATAGGCCAATTAGAATTACGGTGTAAAAAAATATTTTGTATACATATAACACGTATACAGAGTGACTTTTTGACAACTTATTCACTAAAGATGATATCAAAAAACCAAAATAAACACATCGCGTCTATATAGAAGAGAAATGGTATTTTTGGTTTTTTGATATCTTCTTTAATGTAGAACATTATAGCCATTGTAAGTTTTGGAAAAGTAACCCTGTATAATACTATATGTAAGCATATTTAATAACTTAAATAACTCAATAAGTATCTATAAATTTTTATATATTTTTCGACTGTGACGTTTAATAATTTTTTTCCGGTACACCCAGTATATTCTAAATTTTCGCACAACGTATCCCCACTATACCCACCACTCCCCACCCCCACTCTAAAACCAAAAAGTTTTAATCGTCCCGCTCCAACCGTTTCCGAAAAAAAGAATCGTAAATGTGAATATGTCAAAAGAGACGGCGACAACAACGACAACATACAATAGATACATACATTATTTTCATATAGCAAAATCAATTTTTGTTCATTTAAGTTTTGCAATAACCGCATAATAAAGCTCCTGGACAAGCGACAACATCCATGTTTCAGTCAAAAAATGATAAGCTTATTCAATACGTCCAACAACACATAATATTACCCAACGCGGCCCAAACTTTACAAAATGTGTTCAAACTCCCTTAAAATAAACTCCATATGTGATGTGTGCATCCTGTACACGGATTTTATTAATAACTACAAAACAAAATAAAAATCTCGTTTGTGGAAGATCAAATAGTTCCCGAGGAATTTAGAATGTCTCCTCGTTTACCAGGCTGAAGGAGTTTCGTAGCGAAATTTTAGCTCTTAAGCATACCTATGTTTAGTTTTCATGCTTAAGTAGTTAGGCGCCTTTTAGCTAACTAAAATAAACATGGTAATTAAAACAACTTAAAATGATGAAGTTTTGACTGATATGTATACGCAAGAAAAATTGTATTTTCAGGATTTCCGTAGAGGCATAGAATCAGATGTATTATAGTATTTGCAGAATTATACCGTTGACTCTTACTGCCAAAAATAAACTCCCTGATTAAACCCTATTGTATACGCCTCAACCTCTTCAATGAAGATTAAATGGGATCAGGGTCGGCTTGAAAATGTACCTACACCACATGATTTATTTTTATAATTTAAAATAAATAGATAGGTATTTCTGGTTTTAGGTAGGTACTTATAATAAATGTAAAATAATGATAACAATAATTAATGATAATTGAAAATAATATAATTTAAAAGTAGGTGTAACTATGAGGATAACAAGTACAATAAAAATTAATTAAATTCTAAAAAACTATTGATAATTTATTCAAAATTTAACTCTATATCACTAGCACTATCTTCATCTAAGCCTAAACTTATAATTAAGGGTTGAACATTTGTAATCATACAATTGTAAGAATTTTCCACCTAAAGTACATGCTGTACACAGTTTTTCCAGCTGTCTGCAGAAATTTTTCTTACTTCGTTTTTAATAAATTCTACTACAGATGCATTTAATGTAGGAGAAATATTATTTCTCCTAATATTGGATTTTAATTGGTGCCATATTAGCTCAATAGGATTGAATATACAATAGTATGGAGGAAGACGCAACACTGTATGACCATTTTCTGCTGCAAGTTTGTCACACTCGTGTTCCCTATTTATTTTAAAATCTTTTAATACTTCTAGCAGTTCTCGATTTTTGTAAGTTTCTTCAAAATAAAAATCATTTTCAATAATAAAATTTTGAATTTCTGCTTTTCTATTATTAGAATTGGGAATGATTTTTGCTTGCCGACTATGATAACTAGCATTGTCCATTACAATGACGCTATTTTCAGGTATATTTTTAAGGAGTTTATGTTTAAACAAATCTTCAAAAAGTTGTGCGTCGGTATCTTCATGGTAATCGAAAGAAGAATCTGCTATGTTTTTAGCTAAAAGCAACAGACAATTTGGAATAAACCCGTTCTCTGAACCAGCATGTAATATCGCGATTCTTTTGCCTTTATTTGATGGTGCCTTGGTTTGACATTTTTTGGAAGAATCATCCCAACCTTTTCTTGGAGTGTCATGGGTATCGAACCATGTTTCGTCAAGGTAAATAATTGGACGATTTTCTTTTTAACAGCTGTTAAATATTTAAGTCTCCATTCCCGTAAACGTCGAGATTCCATTAATGTTTGTCTTTTATTAATGCTTCGGTATTTAAAACCCATTTTACGCAATATTTTCCCAAGGCTTGAAAGGCAACATGAGATATTTGGTTCGTCTTTAATCAGCCACTCTTTGAGGGAAATCAAAGTGGGTACAGTTTGTGCCTCATACATTTGGTAAATCTTTCTTCTTAATAAATCCATGTCATTTTCGTCAATGCTTCTAAATGTGCCAGAATCACTCCGATTTTTTCTAGGATTTAGTACTATGTCTCTTACCGAAGATAAAGGAGTTTTTGTCAAAGTAGACGTCTCTGCTTATTAAAAATCAGTTTGTATTTATACTATGAATCAGGCATAGGTATAAATTGAATTTGTACCTGGTCCGGCTCTGCTCGAAAAGTTTTAAAATTTGGGATTTCATTATTTATTTTATGATCAAAGGGATAATGAGGGTTTATTGCAGTGAAAAGATCAACGGTATAATTCTACAAATACTATTTGTGGTTGACCACATGGACCTATTAGCTACAGCTATATTGACGATCTATCTGTTCTAAAATTTAAAATTTGGCCACCATACATCTCTGCCCCGTAGAAATAAAAATTATGAATTTCTGCAAAAATTTAACAGTTCCGGTAATAATTAATTAAATTATTCTATAGGCCATTAAAAAATAAACGGTTACTTCAAGAACGTATAAACTGCAGAGGTTGATGGTAACGAAACTAAAAGTTTTAATTTTAAAATAGAAATATCGTAAAAACGTTCGTAATTTCATTTTATACCTTTTTAACATTTTACCCATGTTTCAGACCTACCTTGCGCAAAACTAGATATCGATATTTTTATCCAAAACTCGTTACATATTTCTCTGTAGCTTTTAATAATAAATTATTGTTCTCTTACTAACTTAGGAAATCGACTCAATCATAAAAATAAACTGGAATTTTATTAATCTCCTATAGAATCTCGTAATATAATTAAAAGGAATTCTCCGATCAATTTTACTGATATGTATAGGTAAAGGAGTTATGTAAGTAGTTACCTTTCCAGATGGGGGAACATTCTTGTGATTTATGTTTTTCAAACCTCCTTATCCCGCATTAACCAGTGTTAGTACGTTATACAATGTGTATTTGAATAGAAAATCCTGAGAAAACCCTCCAAAAATTAAACCACAAACGGTGCAGTATGGACATTAGGGTGGAGTGATGTTATACGTGTCGAAAAAAAATCGTTTTTTAAATCAGAATAGCTGCAAAAACATGCTCCACTACTTAACTAAGAGCTGTGCGAAAGATGGTTTCTCTACAATTATGTTTTGAGGTGCCCCAAGAATTTTCAAAATTAAAAAAAAATCGATGATCATGAAAAAAAAATATTAGTTTTTCAAAACGGAATAGCTGCAAAAACCTGCTTCACTACTTAACTAAGTGCTATGCGAAAGATAATTTTTCTAACGTTATATTTCGAGGTGCCTCAAGCCTTTTTAAATTAGAAAAAAGAATAAAGTGCTCTTATTTTTCACCGTAGACATTTTTTTTTATTAGGAAATGTTGTTTGCACTAAAAAGTTATCCATAAATACCAAATTTCAGCTCGGTAGCACAAATATATATTTTTATGGCAACTAGATTTAAATAAAAACGAATTTTATTGTAAGGGTTTAAACTTTAATTCATGAACCAATGGGTTTAAGAGTTTTTGAAAAATTTGGAACGGCAAAATATTGTTAAATGTATGAAGTAAACCCTCATTTATTTTTCATAAAGTTATTTCGCTTATCCATAGAATAATGTACGGTGTGCACCAGAAAAATGAGATTATTTTTAACGTTATTGAATTAAACGTCCAGTTTTCGCATGTTTAAACAAATTTAAGTAAGTTATGTGTCTAATTGCTCACGAGCTGTTAAAAAACTGAATTTATAGGTTGCATAGCTCCTATCGACTCGTTATACGAGGGGGCGTCAAAAAAAAATGTAAAAACATTTTTTTGTGCTATTAAGCTAAAATTTGGTATTTATGGATAACTTTTAAGTGCAAACAACATTTTCTAATAAAAAAAAATGTCCACGGTGAAAAATAAGAGCACTTTCTTCTTAATTAATTTTAAAAATTCTTGGGGCACCTCAAAACATAATTTTAGAGAAACCATCTTTCGCAGCTATTCTGATTTGAAAAACGATTTTTTTTTCGACACGTATAACTTCACTCCACCCTAATGGACATTATTTGTTATTCCTGCTGAATATTTTTTAATATTTAGATGTATTGGGTTAAGAAAGGGAATCCATTTTCTACAGTGACCGGCAGAAAGTGCGCAGCATATGAGAAAGTTTTTTTTATCTTTAAGTTTAGAAAATTAATTTTATTTTAGATAGGTTCATGGTGCATGTTCTCAAACCAAAATAACACCGATTAAATCCGGTAAAAGTCTTATGGTATACGAGGTAGAATCAAAAATTTGAAATTCCGCTAAGAGTAAAGTACCTCCATCTTTCATTCTAGAATATTTTTTTTACTAAGAATTATTGTTTTAATTTCAAAGTTATACCCAAATTCCAAATTTCGCTTATTTTGGACAAAAAAATGGATTTAATCGTGTTTTCTGAATAACCCTGTATAAAAAATAAATTTCTTTATAAATCAAAAGGAAAATTTCTATTTTTATTCAATGTATAAAAAACTATTTAGGAGAGGTTTTAAGTCAATGTAAATCAAAAAATATCAGTTAGATAAAATTAACTTGTTCCCTCAGAAAATAAAATACGGTGTGCAGCAAAAATATTTAATATTTTTATGTTTTTATTTTAAAAAGCCATAATATTATGAAAACAAACTAATCGGACTTATGATCGACGGTTATCTCTAACAAAGTCAGTAATTATGAGCGACAAGAGCAAAATTTGCCGCAAATTAAAATATTTGGGGTACCTTCAAGACCCATCTTCCCCGAGAAAAGGTAGGAAGGGTTTTTATCCTCCCCGAAAACGGGGATAAACGTTTGCAGTGGAAATATAGAAATAATTTTTCCACCCCCTGAGAGAGTAGTCGATTCTAGTGTATGTTTGAAGGTTGGGAGACAATGATGTTCTTAAATGATAGAAGAGTTAATCATGTAGCGTTATATAAATAAATGTGTTTGGTAATAGGAAATAATATATTAGATAAAGTATTTGATGTCGGCTTCCTTTTCCTTAAAAAAAACTATTTAAAGCTCAAATATTCCAATAGCCTCTAATATAAACATTAGGATTATGTGTCTACTAAAATAACTTTACCAACTTGAAATGAAGTGACCTAAAAATTTTCATATTGAAGGGGGTACTCTAGAAATGCATTCATTACATTTAGCAGACTGAGATGCATTTGATTTTCAAGTTAAGTTAAAATTAGTTAGAGTTCAAATTCAGATTACATTTATAGCACAGTTCGTTGAAGTTGGTGCAGTTGAAATATATTTGTATCCTCTTCTTCTGAGTGTTGTTAGAAAATGATAGATATAAATTTGGTTAATTGGTTGTATCAATGGATAACGCTATTTACAATTTATATGCGTTACGCTTTTGGATACGATGAATAATCAAGTGGATATTTCACCTTACCGTAAATAAAATCGTTTGACGCATAATAAATTATTGAATTAAGTATTTTCGATTGATTGGGTTTTGTTTTTTAATAAATCGATTTCCTGTATGATGTATACCGCTCGCATCTAACTAAAGCGATTTTCTTTTATTGATTCGCACCTACAGCACATCGTTTTGTTGTTATTTGCGTTAATTTTTACAAAAATTTCACACTGACTTATACTTAAATTTTATTTGATTGTTTTCTTATCCATTTATTCAGGAAGGGTGCCATATCTCGAAAACTACTAGGCATAGAAACTTGGAAAAAAAAATTATCATTAAAGCGGTCATGAGAAAATTCTGGAAATTACTTTTAAGTTCCTCATTTCGCCGCAAGGGGGCACAATTGATTTTTTTTTTTTAATTCTAAATTTCTCCGAAAATTCCCATATTAAGGTATAACTCTGAAGCTTAGACAATTCTGCAACATTTTGGTTTAAGGCTCATTGGCGTGCCGACCTTGATAAGGGTGGGGGAAGCTATTGAATGTGTGAACATTAAAATCGCTGTAACTTCTAAACGACTTATCCGATTTTACTAAATTTAAGCTTGTTTGGAAGGGAAAGGTAAGTATCTTCAATCGCCGTATCCTCCAACAGTACACGATAGTGTTTAATAAAATTGCTAGAGGACGCAATTTGTAATAATAACAGTTTTTTCGATTTTATCCCGAAAATTTAAATCATACGGTATAACTATGACATCATAACCGAAAAGTAGATGAAATTTGCAAGAACAGATTTGAAGACCGCAGTTCGATATCTTTGTTCGTTTCAGAGTTATTGCCAAAACAATAATTTTTAATACACATTGCGCCCTCTAGCAATTTTATTAGAAACTATCGTGTACCATTAGATACGACAATTGAAGGTTCTTCCAAACAAGCTTAAATTTAGTCAAATCGGATAAGTCGTTTAGAAGTTACAGCGATTTTAATGTGTACACATTCAATAGCTTCCCCCACTCTTATCAAGGTCGGTACGCCAATGAGCCTTAAACCAAAATGATGCAGAATTGTCTAAGCTTTTCGATGATGTAATCAGAGTTATACCTTAATATGGGAATTTTCGGAGAAATTTAGAATTAAAAAAAAAATTTCAATTGTGCCCCCTTGCGGCGAAATGAGGAACTTAACAGTTATTTCCAGAATTTTCTCATGACCCCTTTAATCATAATTTTTTTTTTCCAAGTTTCCATGCCTAGTAGTTTCCGAGATATTAAATTACGATTAACTAAGCACCCCACAGCTTCTTAATCTTAATCTTAACATAGTATAAAACAAAGTCGCTATCCTGTCTTATGTGCTTAAATGTTTAAAACTACGCAACGGATTTTGAAGCGGTTTTTTTTTAATAGATAGAGTGATTCAAGGGGAAGGTTTTTATGTCTAACTAGCGACCCGCCCCGGCTTCGCACGGGTGCAATTTCAGAAAGTGGCATGCCGGGTACTAATATATCGGGTTTGTTCGGGTTTGTATTTATACCAGCGGGTTGCAACGCATGCCGGGTACACGCTAGTGTTTTTATAAAATGAATGATACGACTTCACGTGTCACGTTTTTTATTACATTTTATTATAATTCACTTAACTAACTTGCTATATTTTAGCAATGAGTCAACATCTTGTGTGCTGTGTGTAATTTCCCATTAAAACAAATACTTTTACTATAATATATTGAATGACTAGCGTGTACCCGGCATGCGTTGTAACCCGCTGGTATAAATACAAAACCGAACAAACCCGATATATTAGTACCCGGCATGCCACTTTCTGAAATTGCACCCGTGCGAAGCCGGGGCGGGTCGCTAATTATACATAAAACCTTCCTCTTGAATCACTCTATCTATTAAAAAATCCCGCCTCAAAATCCGTTGCGTAGTTTTAAAGATTTAAGCACATAAGACAGGATAGCGACTTTGTTTTATACTATGTTAAGATTAAGATTATTATAGAAATTATCTACTTACGCGGTAGAAATACTGTAACCCTAATTTTAATATGGATTAGGAGCAGTAATATGTGCAATTCTCACATTTTTTTTAAAATTCGGTTAATATGTTAACCAGAGTCATTATAATTTTAATGCATCATTATGCGGCGTTTCTTCTTATACACAATATATAAATATTTATTCATAAAGAAACCGTAAGGTATAGAACAAAAGATCATTTTTATTTTCAACACATAATTTTCTTTTAATTTGAGAGAGGCTGTAATTAATTTGTTAAAAAATCAACAATACAAAATAACAATTCATTCTAGACTTCAACAGTTAATTGTGAAATTTATCATTTGGGTGAAACCTTTGGGAGCTAAAGTTTGGCATGAACTTCGTTAGCAAATTAATAAATAATAAATTAAAACTAGTAATTTCAAAATTAAATGCGAATAACAACTATGGAGAAATATTGAATAAAAAGGTGTTAAAAGAAACATTTGGCAGCATTGATTACCCGCTATTAAATTTTATAAATTCTTGTTTAAAATATGGAAATATGCCTGATGAATTAAAATGTTCTTACCACCAGTGTCAAAAGTACAAAACACTAAAAGATGAGATGAGGCCAGTAAATGTTTTATGGGATATTGAGAAATTATTGGAAGAAGTCGTATATGAACAGTTAGAATTCATTGATGCCAAGAAAATGTTAGTTTTCGTTTGGGCTGGTTTTCGAAAAGGGTACTCGACAGAGACAGACATTCAATGTGTGATTGACATGTGGAAGAGAACCATTGATAAAGGGGAAAATGTTATAACTGTATTTTTGGATTTTAAGCGGGCATTCAAATCAATTGACAGTGCTAGACTATTGAGTAAATTGTATCAGTATGGTATTCGCGGAAACATTTATAAATGGTTTAAAAATTATTTAAGTAACGGGTCACAAAAAACAAAAAATCAGCAACATATTCAAATAAAAAAAATAAATAATATAGGAGTTCCTCAAGGAAGTATACTAGGTCCAATATTATTTATTTTATACATCAACGATAAATAAATTAGTTTTAAAAATGTGTAAGTTACAAATGTTTGCTGATGACACCTTAATTTACATTAATGTTTTAAATATTTTTGATGGTCTAAACTCTAAATACTCTAAATTCTGAGATAAATATATTATTAAATTGGCTAAAAGTAAATAAATTAAAATTAAATATTTCAAAAACTAAATGTATGGTTATGGGTAATAATTTAAATTGTCAAATTATAAATGTTGTAATTGATGGTGAAAAATTGGAGTTCGTAAACAGTTTTAAATATTTAGGGATAATCATTGATTCAAAATTAAAAATTTTTAATTATTTTGAAAGTATTATATCGAAGATTGCCGGAAAAGTAGTTTTAAAATAATAATCAGTTCTAATTTAAGTTTGTTTTCTAAAAGAACAGTATTTAATACTATTATATTACCACATTTTCTTTATTGTTCTTCCATTTTATATTGTGCTAGTGAGGAAATATTTGATAAATTACAAATTTTACAAAATAAGGCAATGCGGATTATTTTAAATTGTGACAAATATATAAAAATTAATTTTATGTTGAAAAATTTAGATTGGTTGAATGTTAGAAATTTATATATACATAAAATTAAAAATAACTTATTGCCTTATTGTTTAAATTTTTTTTGTTCTTTTAATTATGACCATGATAATTATAAAACAAGAAATAATCAAAATTGTTATGTGGATAGAGTGTCTTAAACATAAGCTTATAAATCTATTTTTTCTATTTCACGTTCATAATAAGCTCAGTACGATACGCATACGCGTTTTTTTCTTTATTTGATGTTGGTAACATTTAAATGTTTTATTTCATTGACTTGCGCGGCCTTTGTGATTTACGAGAAAACCCATTTTTCGCAGAGGAAAAATAGCTTGATAACCTACTTTTTTATTCTGTGTGGATAACAGTCATGTATGTAGGTTGCATAAATCTATAAATCAATCTTTTGTAGATGCTTCAAGCTATCATTTTCTGCCAAATCCTATCCAAAATTCAACCTACTAACTTTCCAATGTCGATTTTAACTTCAACTTTATTTGAATTTTCTATCTTCCCCATACTAAATTGCGCATAATGCCGTGACGTAAAAATCACGTCTTTTGAAATTCGAAAAAAAGTAGCAAAATCTCCCGAATTTCCGAACGCGCGCTGTATATGTACCGAATGTACAAGGATCACACAACGTATTCCGTCCAATTTCAAATCTCATATTGCTAAAATAACTTTCGAATCTCGTGGTGAAAATGGGTCAATAAATCTAAAAATGACAGTTTGCAAAATAATTTTTGTTGTCCAGAGGCTACTATGATAAAAAATAGTATTACCAACATAAAATTTAGACATAAAAATTTACAAAATTTGAAGGATTTATTTTCTTTTTAAAATGTATTTTTCTTGATTATAAAAGGTGAAATAGAAAAAAATGTATAAAGCACATGTTTCATAAGGCGTTTTAGCGCACGTGTCAATAAAAAAATAGACGCGTGCGCTAAAACCGCTTCTTATGAAACGTGTACTTTAATATACTATTTTATAAAGGTTTGATAGAATTTAATAATTTGGAAAATTTTATTAAATCTCAAAAATCATTAAAACTGTTTAAAAAACTTTAAAATTACATTTAATTAAAAAACAAAATAACACATAATATTTGATACAATTTGCAAAATGTTTCACTTTGCGTTTTAAAATTTAAAAATAAATCTATAAAAATGTGTTAAAGAAATGTATTAAAAAATATTTAATTGTAGCTTTTTGCTAAATAAACCATGTTACTACTACTACTACTACTACTACTACTAACGACCCAAAAAGGTTTCATAAAATCAATAAATATACATTGTTAGGGCAGTTTCTTGCCTATAACTTATTAATTAAATTCTAAAAATGGATATGCAACAATTAATAACCTACTAAGCGTAAATTAATTTCTAAATATAATATTGGTTTATTTCATTTCACCTTATAATTAATAACTTATTCTTAACCGTATATATATTGAATGTATGGGTATATGTATGTGTGTGACACACTTCCCAAGATCAAAGTGTTCATAAAGGCAATTTTCCTTATATTTAAAAGGTTTTGCGGTCGGGTAATTGATTCCGTAAAGTACACAGTTTTGTTAATAGGCTATTTTTACTAATAACGCACAGTTAAATGTTTCTTGAAAGCTCCAAAATTACAGGGTCTCTGTTACATCTTTAAAACTTGATATCTCGAAAACTATTGAATTTAAATTGTGACACGCACCTGTCCGATGTTTTTTTCGTTCTTTCCCTTCGATTTGTTAGGTCAAGAACACTAGTCATAGCATGGTTTACAAATGTATGAAAGGAAGCGCTTTGAACACTGCCACTAGCGGTTCCTGTGGGGAAAACTAATGAGAAAAATGAGATGAGTAATATAAATAATTCCTAATGATAGTGAAATGGACCTTAATAAATAATTTATACTTAGTACAAACAGGTTTTTTAAATGGATTTATTTTATTGTAAGTAGGTACAAGTGCATCGTATTACGTTTATAGTAGCGTCACTGGCGGATCCGGGGGGGGGGGGGCGAAGGCCCCCCCCATGCAGACCTCAAAAAAAAATTAAGGCATGCAGTGTTTCTGCAATAAGAAATGCTATTAGAAAACTTAAAGAATGCACCAATTTTATAAGAGATTCTGCTCTTCGAATGAACGAGTTTATTGTCAAACTCAAAGAAGCAAAAGAAAAGAACATTATCATCCTTTAAAAAAAAATTAAAAAATGTGTGAAACTAAATGTGTGGAGAAACACGAAACTATTATTGACTTCTTGGAAATGTTACCTACTTTAATCGACTTCTTAGATAATACGGAGCAAAATGGCAATAGTGTATCATCCTCCAAAGCTAGTACCCTTTTAGCAGCCATTACAACATCTGATTTTTTGGTATATATCTCTTTTTATCATCAGTGATTGTATTAAATTATTAATACCTCTATCTACTCAACTACAAAGTGTCCAACTCGATATTAGCAAAGCATATGAAATTTCTAATTTAGTCTTAAAAGCATTGGAAGAAATAAGATCTGATATTTTCACTTGATTTTTGAAAAAATTTGTTCCACAGCCCAAATTTTAATTATCGAAATTAAGTTGCCCAGAACTACTAAGAAACAGACAAATCGTGCAAATTATGAATTCGCTAATACAGAGCAATATTATAAATTGTCTATTTTTTACCATTTTTAGATTATTTAATTTCTGAATTAAAATTTAGTTTTTCTGAAAAACACTCCAATGTAGCGGAATTATGGAATATTGTTCCTACCTACCTTGATAAACTTAACCAAGAAAACATTTTTGGCTAACATAAAACTTTATCAGGATGATATATTTTGTTCTGTGGCAAAGTTAGAAGGTGAGTTAAAGTTATGGAAGCTATATTGGAAACAGAAAGGCGAAAAACCTACCAATATAATCGACACAATTACAAAAACTGCTTCATACTTTCCGAATATTAAAAAAATATTATAGCCAAGAAGATCCTTGTCTTCCTTAAGATTATTAAAATCTTATTTACAGTCAACAATGGCCGCAACTAGGTTGAAATGGTCTTGCCTTACTTTATATCCATAGAAATCAAATTGTGTCACCAGAAGAAGTTTTAGACCAATTTTACAAAAAACACAGTAGAAGACTTCAGTTACGAAATATGCTGTCTTCTGATGAAGGGTAATGCACTATTACCATTTTGTTCGTTCCTGTACATTGCCCGCGGCCCGCGAATTTTCTGCCAATAATGTAAAATAGGTTATTCGATTACTTCTGTTTTAGGTGTAACTAAATTTAATTTGTTTGCCCGAGTTAATTAGTTTATTTTTGATGGTGAAAGAGTTTTGGACTTCCATTGTCTTTATTTGTTTTAAATCACAACGTTTCAACTGGTAAGTATCTCCAGTCGTCTTCAGGTGAATACTAAGACGACTGGAGATACTTACCAGTTGAAACGTTGTGGTTTAAAACAAATAATGACAATGGAAGTCCAAAACTCTTTCATCATTCAAGAAACATCATTGTCTCCAACCTTTAAACAGTCACTAGTTTATTTTTATTTACAGAAATATACTTTATGTTGTTAATTTTCTGTCATTGTTTCTCATACCATAAACCATATCTTTATTTATACCTATGGATGACCCCCCTCCCTCAATGAAAATAGCCAAATCTGCCCTTGCCTTGCACCTAAATATGTTTCTTTAATTTTTGTTGGGTGGCCCCTGTTTTTATTCAGAGGTAAAGAACCCCGCACTTCCCTTATGGAAAATGGCCCTTGGTTAAATTTTCTAAATTTTTAGTATGTTGTAAAGAATGCCATTCTGATCAAAAGTGTTCATGGCCACAACAATATCTGCCGACCAGTTTTTGAGATACAGGGTGTCCAAGTTGCAAAATATGAATTCTCAATACATTATATTTTCCTAGTTTATAAAATAATTTCGTTTTGTTTTTCCAAATTTTTGATGGCCCTGTCGTAGATAGGATAGAATACTATAAAAATAGTTTAAACTTTTTTATTATATACCGGGTGAGTGACGAAAATTATTTAATATGTTTTGTTAAATCATTGTATTTTCGGCAATAAATTAAATGTTTACGAAGTAATACTGTATATGACATTAGCTTGGAGCAAGCTATCAGAATTTATAATATTTATATTTATACAGGGTAACTCAAAGAAGTTAATTTTTTTTTTAATTAGTTTTGAAAAAAATTTTGTAGATATTTCTTTATGTACCGCTTGTCGCTTATTGTATGCTTCCAAATATATATAATTATCAAGGTTATACAGGGTGTTTCCGATAATAAGCGATAGAAGAATAAGATAAAAATGCATGTACTTATAAATCACCCGGTATATTAAAAATGGATCGGTTAAATTTCGTTATTTTTTAATATTTTTTGCTTGAAGTGCCTTACTTACATGTTTGCTATTGATTTTCCTTTTCCTATGACCAGTTCTGGAGATATACAGCGTCGAACAGACTCAAAACTCAAAAAATAAGCAAATAAAATAACAATTTTTTATAATTTCAAGAAAATTTGTTATGTAAGTTCATTTTATGATTAAAAATAAATATATTTAATTCTATACAGGGTGTTTCGAATAATTAAGGGCCTACTTATTATTTTTGGATAACATAATTTGGATATAATAAATTGTTCATAGTTTTTATAAATATTTATTATTTGCAATACAGTGTTAGAATACCCTAATTATTCGAAACACCCTGTATAGCATTAAATATATTTATTTTTAACCATAAAATGAACTTGCATAACAAATTTTCTTGAAATTAAAAAAAAAAATGTTATTTTATTTGCTTATTTTTTGAGTTTTGGTCTGTTCAGCGCTGTATATCTCCAGAAGTGGTCATAGAAAAAGGGAAATCAATAGCAAACATGTAAGTAAGACACTTCAAGCAAAAAATATTAAAAAATAAAGAAATTTAACCGATCCATTTTTAATATACCGGATAAATACATGCATTTTTATGTTATTTTTCTATCGCTTATCATCGAAAACACCCTGTATAACCTTGATAATTATATATATATTTGGACGCATACGATAAGCGACAAGTGGTACATAAAGAAATATCTACCAAATTTCTTTCAAAACTAATAAAAAAAATATTAACTTTTTTGAGTTACCCTGTATAAATATATATATATTATAAATTTTGATAGCTTGCTCCAAGCTAATGTCATCTACATTATTACTTTGTAAACATTTAATTTATGCCGAAAATACAATGATTTAACAAAACATATTAAATAATTTTCGTCACTCACCCGGTATATAATAAAAAAATTTAAACTATTTTTATAGTATTCTACCCTATCTACGACAGGGCCATCAAAAATTTAGAAAAACAAAACGAATTCATATTATAAACTAGGAAAATATAATGTATTAAGAATTCATAATTTTCAACTTGGACACCCTGTATCTCAAAAACTGGTCGGCAGATATTGTTGTGGCCATGAACAATTTTGATCAGAATGGCATTCTCTACATCATACTAAAAATTTAGAAAATTTAACCGAGGGCCATTTTCCATAAGAGAAGTGCGGGGTTCTTTGCCAAATGAATCTAGGAATTTTACCACTTGTTTACCTAATAAATAAACGTCAATATTGAGGTAACGGTGTAAACGAGGCAATATTCTTCGATATTAATGATCTACTTATTTCATGGTCAGCGCTTAACATTGGATTAGACTTTGTCCAAAAATGGACATCCTATAATTATGATTCCTTAAGGAGATACTGATAATACACATGCTTTCTCATTAGATATTAAAATATTATTTATGATGCAAAACATTTCATCACTACCTACAGCTCGGGTATATTTTTTTCCTATGAAAAGGTAACGTGCGGTCTCTAGTACATAGCCGAAGAGGCATAGTTTGCAGTGTGGAATGGATAAAATAAGATGTTTCAACATTTTAACGAAAAACAGTAATCAATTATACGTGATAGCATTTTCAAACTCAATTGAAATAAATAAATTCTAATTGCCGCATTTGTCATTTTAGTCAGTCTTTGGGTAACAATTACCTATAGTTTTAAGTTAAAAAAAATTTAATTGATAAATTAATAAAAGCATAAAGCGGCGCTAATTTCGTTTTCGGCTCTTATTCATTTATACATTTCACCTTCTTTAACGTAAAACTGTAGGTGCTTGTACCCCAAAAGGGGTATTTGGCCGATTTTTTGATAAAACGAAACGGCGAAGGTGTCACTAGTGTTTGCCCTTAACTTTTGGCATTAACTTGCTTGTTATATATGTCAATTTAGCTCTAGAATATACAATATACATATACCGTGCGAGCAAAAATTATTTGCATCAAAGAGGGCCTTGCATCTAAGGACGTAATGCTTAGCCGTAGAGCTTAATACCTGTTGGGTGTCAGTAACTCGCTGAATTAACAATCAATCAGTTATTCCGTCATCTTTGACAGTCGTTACAAGTAATTTGATTCATCGCTAATTTTTCCAATTTCTTGAACAATTCACACAATGGGCTTTACGGAACAGCACAAAGCATTCATGGTTGAAGCGTATTTTGGAAACGGGGTTAGAGTAAATGGTGAGTGGCAATACAATCCGGATTTGTGCATGGACGATTTTCACGAACATTTTCCTAACGTTGCTTTTATTGCTGGTGATTTTTATCATTGCCTGAAAAGAACCGTGGCTATGTTTAGGGAAACAGGTTCTATACAACCGATCCCCGGAAAAGTTTTTTCGTTTATCTGCTAACTAAATTATGTCCCCTATGTTGGCTGGTCACTGTATAATACCGTGCGAGCAAAAATTATTTGCATCAAAGAGAGCCTTGCATCTAAGGACGTAATGCTTAGCCGTAGAGCTTAATACCTGTTGGGGGTCAGTAACTACCTGAATTAACAATCAATCAGTTATTCCGTCATTTTTGACAGTCGTTACAAGTAATTTGATTCATCGCTAATTTTTCCAATTTCCTGAACAATTCACACAATGGGCTTTACGGAACAGCACAAAACATTCATGGTTGAAGCGTATTTTCGAAACGGGGTTAGAGTAAATGGTGAGTGGCAATGCAATACAATCCGGGTTTGTGCATGGACGATTTTCACGAACATTTTCCTAACGTTGCTTTTATTGCTGGTGATTTTTATCATTGCCTGAAAAGAACCGTGGCTGTGTTTAGGGAAACAGGTTCTATACAACACAAAAGAGGAGCAGGAAGGAAATTTTTGGTCCTCTTTTTTTTCCATGACACAGGTACAGCACAGCGATATAGAGACAATATTTTGAATCCATTTGTGGAGCAATTACTTGACGACGAACTACGTTTTGGATACTTTCAACAGGACGGTGCAACCGCCCCTACAGCCGCCGAAACTATTAACTACTTACGCAATTTTTTCGACGACAGATTGATCAGTTTTCGATCAGACATTGACTTCCCACCTAGATCACCTTGTTTAACGGTTATGGATTACTTCGATTTTCCTCATTTAAAGAACACTATTTTTAAAACACCAGTTGCAAATTTAGAACAATTACAAGAAAGGATTATCCAAGAATGTGGTAACATTTCTCCAAAGATGCTGGTCAACACTTTCGAAAATATGAGATGTGTGAATTTATGCTTGGAGCATGGCGGTGGCCAATTTCAGCAATTTATGTAATTATTTTTCTTTTTCTTTCTGTTTATGATTACTTTGTGAATTTTGTAAACAACAAAAATAAATATGTATTTGTCTACTTATTTTATTACTCATTAGTTTGGCACATGATGTCATAATATGAATTTGACAAAATTTTAACCTAGATTTGGTTAGATATATCGTCCCCGTATCATTGTGATCTAAACCAAGCCCTACGTTTTTTAATCCAAGCCCTCTTTGATGCAAATAATTTTTGCTCGCACGGTAGTAACGCGCTTTTTATTATCCACTAGTATCCCAAAGTATCTAATAAGCTTTTTTTGTTGTAGGTTTCGAAAACTCCTCATTAAAAAACAGTTTCTCGCTGTCGTCTCTACAGCAGACGACATGCGATAACACCCCTGAAAAGGGTGTGAAACCCAGGCAGTTCAACAGCTTGACAAAGAACAGGGTGAAAGCGACAGCTGTAAGGCGATCATGGGGAAGTACAGCCAGCGATCACAGAGAAGAGTTCTGGTCTGTACTACAGGCCAACTACAATTACATTATGGATAACAATCTTATAGATAAATGTCAGGTTAGTTTATACGTCTTCTTCACGCGTTTATAAACCACTGGTGGAAATACATTTTTTAGTATTGCCCGGTCTTATTCACCGAATACAGAGTAAGATAGACATCGTATTCTCTTTATTATAACAAGACGTCAAAGGCAAGGAACCACCAGATTCCTTACGAGTTCCAAAATAAAACCACGTGAAAATATACAGTGTGGCCAGTAAAGTCCGCATCATATGGGATTTTTTTTTATTAATAGCTTTATTCGAAATTTGACTTTGGCATCAAGTTCTGCTTCGAACGAGATGAAAATTAAGCAAAAAAATAGTAGGCACGCGATTCGCATTATCTGTCAAATTTTAATTTTTTCCAAAAAATAATTCAAAAGTGTTGTTATTTCTGAAAATATCGAAAAAAAGTTGTTAAAAAAAGTTTTTTTAAATGCAGTTTCTAGCCCACATGCAAAATTTCACCTGCATAAGTTAATTTTGATTTTTTACCCACCACTAAAATTTATTTTTCACTTATGAACACTTTACTGATGACAATGTTTTCTTTTTTGTCTTAATATTAAGGTGTATTATTTTCAGATACAAACTACGTTTTCAAAAATACTTATTTTATGAAGTTACCTTATACAAGGTCAAAAGCAAATAAACTTTCCATCTCATGCCACCAAATTTTAATAGCCCAATTTTGATTTTGTAGAAAGACACATATACAGGGTGGTCCTTAAGTGCATCAAGAAAATCTAGGATATAATTCCTGGCATCAATTTAAGTTGAAAAGTTCATATGGACTTATGCCCTAAAATGCTTACCCTCTAAGATACAGGGTGTTAAAATATTTTCCATTTTCCTTTAAAACTACCATTTTTTTCAAAAACATAGTAGAGACTTTGTTCCGCTTATATCAGTAATGCATAAAAATGCATCAGAGTTTTAAAAAAACAGTGGCGTACCACATATTTTCACAAAAAAAATATTGATGGTATCTTCGTGCACGCCACTGGTGGAAGTAGGCAAACCCTTTTTTAACCAAAAAGTGCAGTTTAATACGAAATCCATCGACATCAATTTTCAATACCGTATCTTCAAGGAGTTTCGAAATTTTAAAAAAACAATTATTTTTTAAAAATATTTTAACACCCTGTATCTTAGAGGGTAAGCATTTTAGGGCATAAGTCCATATGCACTTTTCAACCTAAATTGGTGCCAGGAATCATATCCTAGATTTTCCTGATGTACTTAAGGACCACCCTGTATAAAGAAAATGTATCTGAAATAAAGCATTGTCAAAACTAAGAAGTTTTATGTAGGTTGCGTTGAGTCTTATTTTGCAAAAGTGGTGCAATTTACAAAATATGGTTAAAAAATCACAATTATCTTATGCAGCTGAAATTTTGCATGTGGGCTAGAAACTGCATTTAAAAAAAAATTTTCTAATAACTTTCTTCGATACTTTTAGAAATAACCCCACTTTTGAATTATTTTTTGGAAAAAATTAAAATTTGACAGATAGGTAATGCGAATCACGTGACTACTATTTTTTTGCTTAATTTTCATCTCGATCGAAGCAAAACTTAATGCCAAAGTCAAATTTCGAATAAAATTATTAATAAAAAAAAATCCCATATGATGCGGACTTTACTGGTCACACTGTACACCATTTTTTTTAAATCTAAAATAATAGGCCCTTGCCGAAAACTCCAAAGACTCGCCCCTTTTGGGGTTCATTTGAGCTTAAATTGTAACTATTGAGAATTTGCCATTGCTGAGGCGGCGCAGTATGCCGTTTTTAAAAGTAGCAGTTGGCTGTCGGCAAAAATTTAACCTCGAAGACGATAGTTTTGTTCCAATTAAAAACACACTCTGTCGTTACTAGTTTTTTGAAATAAAAACCAATTTTTTTACCCCTAAGAAAAATAAGAACAATATTTTTGGGGGGTTTGAGGAATGTCCCAATAAGCACCAAATTATAATAATAATCTTAATTTTTAGGAAGTAAATGGAGATCTATCTATACACACTGGAACATGGACGCTAAAGGAATTTTATGCCCAATTCTCTGAACTCTATTCTTGGTTAAATAGCGTTCAAGAGACAATTTATGGCAAAGAGGAAAACATTACGGATAAGGCTTTACGAGTAGTAAGTATCTATCTGAATCGGTATCTCCTACAATTACAACCTAGGTAGAAAATACCTGCTTTTCCCCCTATTAACTATGCCAATGCAATTAAATATGCAAAAATTAAATTGTGATCACTGATGCCTTGGTCCTAAAATTCCATATTCCAATCTCTTTGTATGCTAATGTCACTATCACTTTAAAATTTTTTGCTAAACATCTTCATTTATGAAAAAAGTTTTTACGTTTCTACTTGTATTAGAATCTAGATCTCCTATAATAAAGAAAAACGTTTTATTGTTTTAAAAACTTGCTTTTAGTCGTTGTTGGACAACTTGTAATTTAATTTGGCTTGAGAGCAAACACTAGTGATGCTGTAATGATCACCATTTCGTGTTTTGATCAATATGTCGTTAGTTCTTCGTTTTATTTAAAATTCGGCCAAATAGCCCTCTTGGGGTACAAACACCTACAGTTTTACATTAAAGAAGATGAAATGTATAAATTATTAAAAGCAGAAAAAGAAATTAGCGCAAATTTGACAAAATTTCGTTTTATGCTTTTATTAATTTTTTAATTACATTTTTTTAAACTTAAAACTGTAGGTAACTGCTACCCAAAGACTGATATTTGCCGCTTTGTGGATGAAACAAAATATTAATAAGAAAATGAAATGGTGAAGATGTCACTAGTGTTTACTCTTAACATTATTGATCCTCTTCATCCTAGTATGACTTTATTTTTCTCATAACACTTTGTCGAGTTTGTGATCGCTGAAGATTCATATAAAATGGCTATAATACGCATTGAACTTGTAAATTTTAAAAAGTACCACGCGAGTATATGTTTTCAATTTTTTTCATATATCATTAAATCAATTATTTCAGCGTTGTGTAAACAAGGTTCTTGAGAAAAGCTCATCCCTGAAACTGTTCAACGATCAAGCTAGTCAGCTAGTGCAATTATATCCAGAGGTTCAAGAAGAGGTTGGCTGGAGGACGACACATCTCAACTCGAAATGGGACTCGATTTTAAGTATTCTGGGACCCTCAGATTGCGAGATGTGCGACCAGGATACTTGTTTAGGTAAGATAAGGGGGCTTTCTTATCGCAGATAGTTTACTTCAGATATATGCAATAAGAAATGCGCTGTGTTGCGTAGCAATCATCTTGGTAAAGGTGGTCACACGCTCTTTGAAATTCTTCGATGTTTATTACTCATTGATATTTTCACTTATCATTAAAGATAAAACAGGGAAAGCTTTAGTATGGGCTCAACAACTCAAGGCTATCGCATCACAGCAATACCGTTGCGTCCGCTGTTACGTCTATTATGTCTGTATGTTACTGTTGAGCTGTCTTACAGCGGTATGTACCACCCGTTCTTAATCCTGCCTTAATTATCTTTTAATCCCGTTTAAATAATGTTTTGGTATGTTGTATGCACCACGATAAAAATAAAGTTAATGGTACAACCTTGCCTTAGCTGATCTACAGGCAAAGAAATCGATTTCGATCGATCGATCAAAATTAATTTTTTATCTTCGCATCACATTCTTTGTCAGCTAAACAGGGCAACGTGGATTTTTTTTCTGTACTGCGTGTAGGTCTTCGTCTTGCGGAAAGACTTAGCTAGCATTATGACTAGGTTTCAAGTGTTAAACTTGCTAAAATCAATTTAAACTCGCTTTGTTAACACTATAAAATGGACAATCCTTCTAACTGAACTATGTTTTTTACACTTTCTATGCTTTGAAGCTGACAAAAATTTTATATATCTTTGGCGAAAGTCCAATACCAAATAAAGATTTTCTTTGTGAATACCTTACAATACAATTAGCGCCATCTTTCGGAGCGAAACAAATATAGAATGTTTGGCTGGCGCTCCTCTAGCGCTATTTACCATTGGTCTTCTTTACCGACTAATAGTTGACGTTCACAGATCTGCTTTTAATGATTCCTAGTTTTTATAAAGGGCGTGGCAATTTAATTTAAAAGTAATTACATAACAGTGCTTTAGCAAATTGGAAACATTTTGTCGTTCAACCAATAAGAATATTTTATAAAATCAGCTGGACATAATTTTAATTATTGAAGAGAAGGTTGTCACTAATTTTATCTCTCGTTTGTAATTGGTTACAATTTCTGACCAGTTAAATTGATTCGGGTTATGCAACGAAAACCCAGGCATGTAATTTTTTTCAAGAAATTACACAATAAATTTTAGGGGACTTGGTTTTTCGTTTCGTTAGAATTTAATTCTAAACAACTTTTTGAGATACTTTTTTTTGATACCTGGTTATCGGACAGGTAGAACTAAAGACTTCTAATATATATTAGAAGTCTTTGGGTAGAACCGATCCCCGGAAAAGTTTTTTCGTTTATCTGCTAACTAAATTATGTCCCCTATGTTGGCTGGTCACTGTATAATACCGTGCGAGCAAAAATTATTTGCATCAAAGAGGGCCTTGCATCTAAGGACGTAATGCTTAGCCGTAGAGCTTAATACCTGTTGGGTGTCAGTAACTACCTGAATTAACAATCAATCAGTTATTCCGTCATCTTTGATAGTCGTTACAAGTAATTTGATTCATCGCTAATTTTTCCAATTTCTTGAACAATTCACAAAATGGGCTTTACGGAACAGCACAAAACATTCATGGTTGAAGCGTATTTTTGAAACGGGGTTAGAGTAAATGGTGAGTGGCAATGCAATACAATCCGGGTTTGTGCATGGACGATTTTCACGAACATTTTCCTAACGTTGCTTTTATTGCTGGGGATTTTTATCATTGCCTGAAAAGAACCGTGGCTGTGTTTAGGGAAACAGGTTCTATACAACACAAAAGAGGAGCATGAAGACCATCTGTAAGAACAGAAGAACTTGTTGCAAACGTTCGTGAAATAATGCAAAATACGCCAACAAATTGTATAAGATGCCTGTCCTAAGAAGTGGGAAGATCTTATGGAACATGCAGGACTATTTTTAAGAAGCAGCTAAATTTATTTCCTTATAAATTAAAAGTATTCCAAGAAATACAAGCCGCAGATTTTGAAAGACGCAGGAATTACTTTCAATGGTTTACCCAAAATTTATTGGAAATAAATGATTTATTAGACCTGACATTTTTTCGGATGAAGCCTGGTTCCTCCTCTCCGGTTATGTGAATTCTCAGAATACACGCATGTGGAGTAGTGAAAATCTCCATTTTTTGTATAGTCCACATTGCACCCTCAAAAAATTGATGTCTGGTTAGCTGTTTCCCGAAGAAAAATTGTTGGTCCTATTTTTTTCCATGACACAGGTACAGCACAGCGATATAGAGACAATATTTTGAATCCATTTGTGGAGCAATTACTTGACGACGAACTACGTTTTGGATATTTTCAACAGGACGGTGCAACCGCCCATACAGCCGCCGAAACTATTAACTACTTACGCAATTTTTTCGACGACAGATTGATCAGTTTTCGATCAGACATTGAATTCCCACCTAGATCACCTTGTTTAACGGTTATGGATTACTTCGTTTTTCCTCATTTAAAAAACAGTATTTTTAAAACACCAGTTGCAAATTTAGAACAATTACAAAACAGGATTATCCAAGAATGTTGTAACATTTCTCCAGAGATGCTGGTCAACACTTTCGAAAATATGAAGAGACGTGTGAATTTATGGCGGTGGCCAATTTCAGCAATTTATGTAATTATTTTTCTTTTTCTTTCTGTATATTCTTACTTTGTTAGTTCTTTAAACAACAAAAATTAATTTGTATTTGTCCACTTATTTTATTACTCGTTAGTTTGGCATATCATAGATTTATTTAGATATATCGTCCCCATATCATTGTGATCTATATCAAGCCCTACGTTTTTTAATCCAAGCCCTCTTTGATGCAAATAATTTTTGCTCGCACGGTATATATTACATGTCTGTTGTCCAGCCGCTAAAATGATCAAACGTTCACCATGGTGTCAAGAAATAATTTCAGAATTATTCATTTTATTCTATAATAGCTCTTCCCGGCATTGAAAATTTGGCCAATTTTCGAGTTTTTTCTGTTTTGGGGTTCTAACCTTGACCCCTTCATCAAATTTTAACCCTCTTAAGACATCTAGAAGCGGGAGAACATTTCCGGACAAACATTGTCTATTATATATAATATAGATTTTAGATATGTTTAGAAAGTGAGAAAATTTTTATCTTTAGAGGAAGCATAGCTTGGTTCAAAATAAAGCATGGTTCAATATAGCCAAAATGGCCCTTTTACTTCATCCTCGTTTTATGCACGTCGTCTTTGTATGGTTGGTTGCGAACTATTGTGTAGGTGTGGTAGTACAAGATCGTGATAGTACTACCTCTCATTGAGACTGTTGACTAATGTGTGTTGCCCAAGTGCTACTATCATAAACGAATTATCGCCTTAAATTCTATTACCCTCATTGGCTGGTAAAGTATTTTTCACCCTAAATGGTATCGACTTATTGACTGCAATAAAACTACCGGTTTAATCCCATTGTTATACACAATCAACAAGCAAATACACTACAGGGTAGGACTTTAGATATTTAATTCGTTATTAATAATATATTAGCACAAGATAGTTAAATATTACCTGTTATAATTACGAATTATAACCCGACCCTGACCGACAGTTTATTTGCATTTGTATGGCCGAGCTCTTGCAAAACGTTCCAGGTAGTTAAACGGAGTCAACCATTTATTGTGAAAAATACTTTACCTAGTACCATGTTTCTAATTGAGACTGAATTATTTATTGACAGTAATGTGGGTTGCCCATTCCCATTAGTTATTTTATCAATACACAAATTATTGACTGGTAGTCAGTAGTAATATAATTTTTATTTTAAGCTAATAGAAAATGGTGTTACATACTTCATCATTCTATTTCTTAAAATTTTAAAGTTTTTTTTATTTTATTTTTTCTTTGTGCATATTGCACGGGGTCCAAGTAACACAATTTCATTTATATTTCCGTAATTTCTCGATATTTATGTAGGCTATCATTTTTGCAGTCCCGTATAAAAAGATTAATCCGAAGGTGCATTCTTGACTTTGATTGTTGGATCTTCTTACCATAATTACCTCCCCTTGTCTCCTGTCTTCTGTCTTCTTGGCGAGCATCGGCTTAGGAATTTTATAAAATCAAGTATGGTTTATGATTTTTGAACTATACCGGGTGTGTGGAAATTCCGTGCATATATTAAAAGGGGAGATTCTACATAGGCAGGTAGGTAGGTACAGTTGACGACATATAAATTCGTACACTCCACCCATTCATAACTCAATTACAACAAAATTGGTTAAAACGGGTTTCTCACCTTGCTGCTTATACCTGGATAGAAAACCAGCTATATACATAGCTGTAACTTATTGTATGTACGATTTTTTACCATAAGTAATAATGGTTATTTTTAAATATTTTTGTGTTTAAATTACAGCCGCGAAATAAGAAAATTATAAAATAATACCAGGAAAACTACAAAAGTATAAAGCCAAAATGGATAAATTTATTAACAAACAACAAACAAAATACTGCTGCGCAATTGGATTCTAACACTAATCGTAATCTTCTTGGCATTGACAAAATAATACTTCTGGTGTAATCCGGAGTTAGCCCTTCACAAATTTCTTCTATTTTATCAAATAACTCTATTTCATTGTGTGATTTAAAATTTATTTTGTACATTTTTTTTACCATCAATCCCCAAACATTTTCAATTGGATGTAAATCAGGACTTCTTGAGCACCAAGGCAGACGTGTTACGTTGTTTTGTCTAAACCAGTTTCCTATATTTCTTGCAGTATGCACAGGGCAGTTATCCTGCTGTAATATAAAGTTATTTCCTTCAAAAACTATCGCGGCAGAAGGAAGAAAAACATTTTCCAAAATCTAAAGATATATATTACTGTTCAGTGTTCCACCAATATTCCAGCATACACCTGCACCGTAAACACTTATCCATGCCCACACCCTAACGGAGAAACATCCACTGGTTTTTTTTTAGTATACTTCTCATAGTGGAGTTAAAAGATGTCCCTATCGTGTTATCCCGTTTGCACTTTGTTGCTAAAATGTACGACCCCTTTTATATCATTCCTTATACCTTAAGGAAGCAAAATTGACTTGTCGTCCAAAAATCGTACCATGCAGGGGGTGGTCGGGGGCGGTTTTCCAAAAAGTACCAATTTTTTTTTTTTGCTTTTTTTACATCTATAATACCTGATCATCAACCTGCTTGAATCTTATTTCAAAATCTTAATTAGAAATATATTTTTTTTAATTTTAAAAACATCGCGCGCCGTGCTTGTATATGGAGCGCTTTAATGAATAACCGCTCGCCCTGAAAACCCATAATTGTGATAATTTGTAACTCGCCATAACTCCAGAATCCTTTGACTTATCAAAAAAATACTTGCCATAAACGTTGTAGATAAAACATCAGGGATTACAATGCTTTTTTAAAATTATCAGTCCGATGAACAGTTTCGTCAAAAAATTGAAAAATGTCAAACCATATCACCGTAAGCGTGGTCAACCGTGCGGATGCGATGAAGGATCAGATTGCCGTCGTAAAGCCATGAAAAACTGCTTGCAGCCTATCGAAATCGTCGACCGGCCGAAAACGGCGAAAACGTAAAAAAAATTCATTTTTTTGTTACTCTTAGGGATAGAAAGACTAAAATATCATGTAGTGCATGCAATAAACCCATTTGCAACATACACAGAGTAAAAGTAAAAAAAATATTATGTCCCGATTGTAAAAATAATGAGGAAGAGTAAATATTAATTTATTGTAAAAATTAAAAATGTTTTATTAAAAATGAATTATTAGTGTTTTATTGTACATCTTTGCACACCATCATGCATCATTGACAAAAGATCATGCAGTATTTCAATGGGGTATCATAGTTACCCCACACGGCCGAAAATGTAACTTTTTGTAGCATGGCCACGGAAAGGTTAAGGAGAAAGTTTAAGTTTTCAGGTAAGATTTTTTTTTAATAACAGTATAGTGCCTTTTAATGTTTATATACGACACTTTTTATTGAAACGATTAAGCAATGGATTTTGAAAGCAGTACCAGTTCAGTGAGTGAACTACAGCCCAAAATTAAATTAAGACCACTTAAAAAAAACTATCAATCAAAACACAAGGCAACATATTTAATTCCCAATTATCTGACATTTGCCAAGAATCAGGGAATAGTTATATCCCGACCAAAATCTAAACAAAGATTTATTGAATGTACAAAGGTACTTATTGATATTTGTCAAGGAAATGATGCAAAGTTGTTGCATATATTTTTAAATTTGAATAATTAAAAAGAGCGAGAACATTTAAATTGGCATAAAACTTGCTACAAAACGTATACTAGCACGAATAATATTAAATCATATAAAGCAAAGTATGCAAAAATATTTACTAACCCACTCCCAGTAGATATACCCCTGAAAAAACCATTTTTACGAACTCAATTTGATGTACAAAGGTGCATATTTTGCCAAAAACGTTTACAAAATCAAAAACTATGCCAGGTAATGAGCAATAACATGGAAAATAAAATTAAAAGTATAGCGCGAGACAATCCAATATTTCATTCCAGAATTGGCGGTATAGTAGACTGTAAAGATACAGATGTTTTGGTACTATCGGCTCACTTTAAAGATATTCTGACTTCAGAAATTTGGATGAAAATTGGAGCTAAAGAAAGCCAACGATCCATTGTAATTCATGAATTAAAAATGGAGAGTTCCATGATCAAATGTCTACCAGCCTTTCACGCACTCACAGGTTGTGATACAACTAGTCAGTTTGTGGGACTAGGCAAAAGAACATGCTGGAAAGTCTTCTTATCACATTATAATCTACTAGCTAGAGTTGGCAAAGAACAGTACCTACTTAGAAGAAGTCTTTAATGACGTAGTTAAATTTGTAATTCGTTTATATAGGTACTACAAAAATGAAGATATCAAATGTATAAATGCTCTTAGAGGAATTTTAGCATCCTCCAAACCTGTGAGTAAATTGCCTCCAACCAAAGATAGTCTAAGACAACACTGTCGCCCTGTCCACTATCAGACCAAAATATGGCTGGACAGTACTATGCCAAGGTCACCTTTACCGGACTTATCAAGTTGTGGCTGGAATATTGCAAACGGTAAACCAGTGCCTGTATTAACAACCGACGCAATACTACCGGAGGATACTTCAGTTCTAAATACTTTCAACTGTAAAAAAGGTACCTACACAAAGTTTGTTATTTTTTACTATAGTTAAATTTTAAATTGCTACTCTATTTTAGATTGCACTGGGTCACTGTGTTCCTGTAAAAAAAAAAACAAATAAATTGCATTAGCTCCTGCAAATGCATGGCTGACTCTGACTAAAAACTCTAAGAATCTTTCTTTTGGAATAAATATGTTTATTAATAAATAGATTATTTAGGGGAAGATTTTACCCAAGCCTTTTATTATTAGGTATATAAAGAGCATTTGTCTGTTTTCCGATTTCTATACTTGTTCCTGTAAATAGGTTCAACAAAAAAATCTTCTGTAAGTATCACCCTTTTTTCTTTATTTTCGTTAAATAACACTCGGATTCTCCCCGATTAATAGTAGTGTTATTTTCAGGTATCCTGCAACACGCTGATACACACAATCAAAACCACAATGAAATTTTAAGGTTATTCTCTATCTCTACTGAGCAACCATGACCTTAACACCTGAAAAAACACTAGTATAGGTACTCTAGGTAGATCAGGTACCTACTTATAGACAAATCCCGAACGTATAAAGCCTGTTTTCTGTTTTTCTTTATAAAAAAAATTAAATAGTACCATTTTTCATTTTTTGTAAACACCCTATATGTACAAAAACTTGGACAAATACCAATTTTTCTAATAAAAAAAAGTTCCTTTTAGTAACAACTTATTAATTAATATTAATATTGAAAAAATTTAGAGAAACATAAATTAATTTCAAATTAAATTATTCAAAACAACATTACTAACCGTTTACAAAATATAATCCCTTAATTTTATAAGGAACTAACTTATAATGTAATAATTGCATTCCAATCACACCAAAAGCGAAGGAAAACCGAACTTATGCGCGCGATATAACATACGGTCGTTTTTCATGGCTTTACGACGGCAATCTGATCCTTCATCGCATCCGCACGGTTGACCACGCTTACGGTGATATGGTTTGACATTTTTCAATTTTTTGACGAAACTGTTCATCGTACTGATAATTTTAAAAAAGCATTGTAATCCCTGATGTTTTATCTACAACGTTTATGGCAAGTATTTTTTTGATAAGTCAAAGGATTCTGGAGTTATGGCGAGTTACAAATTATCACAATTATGGGTTTTCAGGGCGAGCGGTTATTCATTAAAGCGCTTCATATACAAGCACGGCGCGCGATGTTTTTAAAATTAAAAAAAATATATTTCTAATTAAGATTTTGAAATAAGATTCAAGCAGGTTGATGATCAGGTATTATAGATAAAAAAAAGGCAAAAAAAAAAAATTGGTACTTTTTGGAAAACCGCCCCCGACCACCCCCTGCATGGTACGATTTTTGGACGACAAGTCAATTTTGCTTCCTTAAGGTATAAGGAATGATATAAAAGGGGTCGTACATTTTAGCAACAAAGTGCAAACGGGAATCTTTTTTAGAAGGTATTATCGGGTTGGCAAACTCTACTATCATCATTTCGGGAATTTGGTTGTCTACATACTCGAATCCTTGTAGACTGAAAAGTTTTCTCACCGAAAAAGATAACATTTTGCCAAAAAAAAATAATTTTCTGGTAAATATTGCATAGCAACCCCAATTCTTTGTTCCTTATCACTATTTTTTAAAAACGGTTTGGATGCAGCTGCTCGATTTCTTAATTTGGAACATTGTCTTACTCGGCGTTGCGCAGTTCTAGATGAAGCAGGAAATTCTGTTATTGTATTCTGTATACTGTATTCTGTACTAAATACGGATACTGCTGTTTTAAATGGATTTTGCCTTAAATACTCCATCAAATTTCGGTCTTATTCATTTGATGATTTTCTATTATTTAAACCAGACCCAACAGACCTTTCAAGTGTTTGATGATAGCGCCATTTTTTTACAATTCCTTAAACGGTACTTCTAGGTACTCTAAAATGATCAGCTATTTTTCTATAAGACCACCCTATTTCTACTAAACATATTATTCTTGCTTTTTCAATAATACTTAAATGAGGTATTTTTAAATCAAATAAGATAATGACAATACTTTGACATATATCATGATAACAATTAACACGTTACAAAGGTAATAAAGTTAAACAAGTTGCATTTACAGTGTCACAGTTTAGTGTACGAAATTATCTGTCGTCATTTGTACGTCCTTAAATGCCTTATGTTGTGTCAAAAAATAGGAATAAATAAATTATGAGCCCCCCTCCCAAGAAACGCCCCTGACTAAATTTGACGCCGACTATCAATATCAAAAATTATATCATTCATTAGTTGGTGTGCTACGACGCACATCGCTACCTCAAGCGGTTGACAGGAAATTAAAAAAAAAACTGGTGTTTGGATGTCCCCTATGAACGGCCATAGCTTCCTTATAAGACATTAAAGGACCTACATTCGTATGAACATATTTTAAATGTTTTTAGGTACTTATATGTAAAATCTCGCCTTTACGTACGGAATTCCCGGACACCCTGTATAGAGCGAATATATCGTGGAGATTTATGCTCGATTACGTCAAATTACAATGCAGAACCATTTGATAGTCACGTTTGCTGTGTGGTCTGAAATGATACGTGATTTGTTTATTGAAATTTTGCAGGCTGCTTAGTTTGTTATCTTGTGATAATGAGCTGCTCTGATATCCGATATTATTTTAAATTCACCTAACTGTATTACGATTACGTGTACAGGGTTATCCAACCAAGACTAGACAAGGCGATTTTTTGACTTTTCCTGTACTTTTATAAAAAAACTGAAATAGCCATCTTAAGTCATTTTCTCCCGCGAATTCGAATATCTTCAGCAAAAAACAATTGAACATCAAACAAAAGTACTAGGGGTCACTTTGATATTTTTTTAAATGGGATGCCGTATTTTTAATGAGCTTATCCGATTTCTCATATAAATTTTGATCTAAAATGTTGGATTTTTAATTCAAAAACGCCTTTTTTCTTCAGTTTTAAATTCGGAAAATGTTCGTCTACCGTACGATTAATACCTGCTAGATGGATACCCGTTTCACCTGTTCACCCTTTAACCTGCTTTAAAGTGTCCGTCAGTTAGACAAAATAATCAAGTGTCAAATTTCTATATATTTTTCACGAATTAATTACAAATTTAGTAGTTTTTGCAAATCTATTATTGCTTACGTATAAAAAAAGTATGACTTATTAGAAAAAACTATAAACTACAGTGAATAACTTTAATCAAACAAAATAAATTTGTAATTAATTCGTGAAAAATATATAGAAATTTGACACTTGATTATTTTGTCTAACTGACGGACGCTTTAAAGCAGGTTAAAGGGTGAACATGTGAAACGGGTATCCATCTATGAGGTATTAATCGTACGGTAGACGAACATTTTCCGAATTTAAAACTGAAGAAAAAAGATCAAAATTATCTTATGCAGCTGAAACTTTGCATGTGGGCTAGAAACTGCATTAAAAAAAACTTTTTCTAATAACTTTTTTCGATACTTTCAGAAATAACCCCACTTAATTTTTTCCAAAAAATAATTCAAAAGTGAAAGTATCGAAAAAAGTTATTAGAAAAAGTTTTTTTAAACGCAGTTTCTAGCCCACATGCAAAATTTCAGCTGCATAAGATAATTTTGATTTTTTACCCATATTTTGTAAATTGCACCACTTTTGCAAAATAAGACTCAACGCAACCTACATAAAACTTCCTAGTTTTGACAATGTTTTATTTCAGATACATTTTCTTTAAAGTAGCGCCATATTAAATGTGTATTTTTCTACAAAATCAAAATTGGGCTATTAAAATTTGGTCGCATGTGATGCTAAGTTTATTTGTTTTTGACCCCGTATAAAGTAACTTGATAAAATAAGTATTTTTGAAAACGTAGTTTGTGTCTGTAAGTAATACACCTTAATATTAAGACAAAAAAGAACATAGTGTCATCAGTAAAGTGTTCATTAAGTGGAAAATAAATTTTAGTGGTGGGTAAAAATCAAAATTATCTTATGCAGCTGAAATTTTGCATGTGGGCTAGAAACTGCATTTAAAAAAACTTTTTCAAATAACTTTTTTTGATATTTTCAGAATGAATGAATTATTTTTTGGAAAAACATAAAATTTGACAGATAATGCGAATCACATGACTACTATTTTGTTGCTTAATTTTCATCTCGATCAAAGCAGAACTTGATGCTAAAGTCAAATTTCGACTAAGGCTATTAATTAAAAAAAAATCGCATATGATGCGGACTTTATTGGTCACACTGTATAACTTGTTTTAGTCAAGATTAAAAATTTGCCAACTATCGAATTTTCCCTAATTTAGGGTTTTGTTTTAACATACCAAATTTTAACCGTCTATCCTGTGACATCTAAAAGTGGAAGAACATTTCCGGACAAACACTGCCTTTTGTATATTTAAATGGGTGATTCATAATATTGTTTTATTAAATACGTAGAATTTATGTGTATACTTTCTTAATTTAAAAAATATTTTCAGAAATACAAATTAAATTTCCTTCTGTATTTAACTTTTAAATAGCCCGCAGAGCGTAATGTTTTGAACGCCTAAAAAACGATCCTTGACAAATTTTTAATTTAAATATTTTTACCCAATTTCTACATTAAACCTAGTAAGTTGGCGAACCGTTAAACGAAAAAAAGTCTTGTAAACTGCTGTAACTGTGAATGTATTTGGGCAATTTTGGAACGTGTTTGTTTGTTTTATTATACCAAGCAAAACACTATTTTTAAATGTACGATCAACGACCATCGAGTGAAGAGAGAACACGCGTCTCATTCATAAATGTACTTTTGTGCAGAGTCTTGCATCAAAGAGGGCCTTGCATCTAAGGACGTAATGCTTAGCCGTAGAGCTTAATACCTGTTGGGTGTCAGTAACTAGCTGAATTAACAATCAATCAAGTCGTTACAAGTAATTTGATTCATCTCTAATTTTTCCAATTTCTTGAACAATTCACACAATGGGCCTTACGGAACAGCACAAAACATTCATGGTTGAAGCGTATTTTCGATACGGGTTTAGAGTAAATGGTGAGTGGCAATACAATCCGGGTTTGTGCAGGGACAATTTTCACGAACATTTTCCTAACGTTGCTTTTTATTGCTGGGGATTTTTATCATTGCCTAAAAAGAACCGTGGCTGTGTTTAGGGAAACAGGTTATATACAACACAAAAAAGGAGCAGGACAGGCATCTGTAAGAACAGAAGAACTTGTTGCAAACGTTCGTGAAATAATGCAAATTACGCCAACAAATTGCATAAGCTGTCCTAACAAGTGGGACATGCAGGACTATTCTTAAGAAGCAGCTAAATTTATTTCCTTATAAAGTGCAAGTATTCCAAGGAATACAAGCCGCAGATTTTGAAAGACGCAGGAATTACTCTCAATGGTACAACCAAAATTTATTGGAAAGAAATGATTTATTAGACCTGACTTTTTTTCGGATGAAGCCTGGTTTCACCTCTCCGATTATGTGAATTCTCAGACTACATGTAATTATTTTTCTTTCTGTTTATTCTTACTTTGTTAATTTTGTAAACAACAAAAATAAATTTGTATTTGTCTACTTATTTTATTACTCATTAGTTTGGCATACCATGTCATAATATGAATTTGACAAAATTTTAACCTAGATTTGGTTAGATATATCGTCCCCATATCATTATGATCTAAACCAAGCCCTATGTTTTTTAATCCAAGCCCTCTTTGATGCAAATAATTTTTGCTCGCACGTTATATTCCTTACGTTAATAAAAAGGGTAAAAAATTACTTTCAAATGCGCAGGCCTAAATGCTGAAAATAAACCTATTGTTACAGACATAGACCACGAACTAAAATGCCTAAGAAGTTGGTTCAAAATAATGGAGTCTTGCTTGCAGCCTCTGGATTTTAGAGCCAAATATACCAAGACTGAAATCGAAACAAAAGCTTTAGAATTAAATGTAAGTAATTTTTTGAATTATTAATTCATAGGGAATGAATAAAAATATTTCGTTTTTTGATAGAAGCAAACACTAGTGACGCCTTCGCCATTTCGGTTTTTGATCAATATTTCGTTACTTCTTCGTTTTATCCAAATAAACGAAATATTTATAAGAAAATGAAATGGCGACTGCGTCACTAATCACAACCTTTTATAAAAATATTAACTAAATGGTTTTCCATCTTTTTTTCAACAGTACTTTTAAAAGAATTGATGTGGGAGTGATAAATTACGGCCGTTGTTTGATGAGGAAGCGCTGTGCCTTTTATGGCGTTCAAATTATACGGTTGAACAAAAGTTATCGCACTTTTATTTTAAACAATTAAGTAAACACAACAAAGGTTTTTGAAACGTTACAGTAGACTGGTTCTAATGAGTAATGATGTATGTATTTCCTCAATTTTTGCATAGTTACGTTTTGTTGTTACACACATGCCATACATAGTGGCGTGAAAATATGTAGTACACAATTTAAAGGCACCATTTTCAATATTTAAAAAGTTTTTACCGATTTTCAAATCAAACGAATCAGAAAAAATTTATAAGAAAGCAAAACTTTTTCTATAACATACAGTGATGTTTTTTGGTACTCTGACTGAATCGATTTCGTCCATATATAACGAGTGAATTAGTGAATCAAAAAAGAATCGAATCTTTTTGGAACGATGAATTAATTCTTTCAATTCAGTGAAGTGATTCGTTCTTTTTGAACGAATCGTTCGCGAACGACACACCTAAGTCAGTAATCATTTGGATGGAATAAACTTCATTCATATGGCATGGCAGAGGGTATCAAAACGAACAATTTTTAATTGTTTTCAACACTGTGGTTTCCTGAAATTAGAAAATGATTTTGGTTCAGACGATGACCTGCCATTAGCCGAATGGCTGAAAAAAGTTGGACAGGAAGATGATAATAATATTCTAGATTATCTACCTTGTTCTGAAAATGAGTTCAATGAATTTGTCCATATTGATGATTGATGATAATCTTGTAAGTGTCGAATACTTGGATGATGATGCCATTGCCGCTTCTGTGTCTTCTCCAGTTTGTATTGATGACGATGAGGAGGCGGAAGATGAAGGATCTGTAAGAACAGAATTAAGACAAGTTCCAACCACATCAGAGACACTATATAGACAACGTTCGTCATTTCCTTCAGTCACGAAATACTCCGCAAAGTGTTCTTAATCGATAAGCCGAAGTAGAATTACATATTAATGATATTCATTTCACAAAAATAAAACAAACTAAAATAAAAGAATTTTTTACATTAGACTCTTAAAAACAGTTGTTAATGTATCCACTTATTACAAAACATTTTTTATGTACCTTCACATGTACATATGTTTGTTTGTATGTATATTAATAAAAATACTACATTTTTGGTATGTATTAGCATTCATCGTTTATTGCGAACTTTGCTTATAATGAACCGTTTTCGTCAGTCCCATGAGGTTCGTTATAATCGGACATTACTGTATATCAAATAAAATCGATTTCTCTCTTATCCTTTTTTAAATTTTAACAACCTGTACCATTCCTGCAAAAAAATAGTATGCCAAGTCATCGAACGTAGATATAAACCACCTCGAGCATAAACATCTATTAATATTAGGGGCCGTTCACCCTATGAAAGGAAATAAATGGGCAGGCTTCTTATATCTTCCATGAGGGTTACAACTTATTCTTTATTCAACATTATAAAGAAATTTACTATCTTCTTTTAATTCGTAGACGTTCGTTTTAAGCTCTCTCTTTTCCGAGTGTGGAAATTATAAGGGTATTGTTAAAGCTGTCTCGGTTGTCTTTTTTCATTCCATTCAGGGGAAAGTGTGCCCTCTTTGTTTAGCTTGTGGCCGAAGGACCTCTTCCGCTTTCAATTTAAAGAGGCGTTAGTTTATCGGATAAAATAACCGGCATAACGCAGATGTTTAGTGGCGAGTTTTAAAATATTATATTGATAGTTATTTAAATAATTGACTATAATATTGTATACTTTTTAAAAGTTTAAAATCATTTAAAATAATTTTTTTTTAAACTTATATTGTGCTTGTCCCTTTGATATTACTGGATAGTTTTGTATTAAAGGTTTGTTACTTAAAGCTTAAAGACCACTGATCGAATTTCAAACACTTTAAGAAGTAAAATATACAGGGTGAATCGGGAGGAATGGGCCAAACTCTTTGTTGTATCCAATATTCATTTGTTGTTAAATTATAACGCAAAAACAAAATATTGCAATAATTTAGCTTTCCTGTAATAAATGGTATTATTGTCCGCTTTTGATTGTTGTGCTGTCACTATCCTGTTAGTGTCAGTATAAAATTTTACATTGATTCACCGTTAACTTTCGACTTTGTATCATTTAAATTTTATAAAATGCCATACATTTATTCACATCTCGAATACGCCAATATGGTTTTTATTTATGGTTTGTGTAATGGGAATGCTACAGCGGCTGGTGAAGAATATCGTCAACGATTTCCACATCAAAGAACACCGAACAGAAAGGCCTTTATCAGAGTTTTTACCAAGCTGTGCGAGACCGGAGCGCTTCCAAGTGCTAATGTAACATCCGAACGAGCCATTCGACAGGATTTAGAAGAAATAGAAAATGTTCTAGCTTTGGTAGAAGAAGATGCAACGACCAGCGTATACCCGTACCATGAACAGCGTGTACAGAATCTTCAACCTGGAGACTACGCCAAGCGTATGCAATTTTGTGAGTGAATAATTAATAATAATCGTCATCTTGTACCGCACATAATTTTTACTGACGAAGCTACATTCACCCGTGACGTCATCATCAACAATAATCGAAACTCCCATGTATGGTCGGACGAAAATCCTCACGCAATAGTCGAAAATAATTTTCAACACAGGTTTTCAGTAAACGTGTGATGCGGCATGATTGACAAGAATTTAATTGACCATTTTCTTTTGGAACATCGCCTTACAGGGGATAACTCCTTAAGTTTTTACAAAATGAATTGCTAGGATTACTGGAGGAGATTCATTTAAACATCATAATTCAAATGTATTATCAACACGACGGAGCGCTTGTCCATTTCGATCGTCGGGCCATGCAATATTTGGACCAAAAGTTTCCAGAGGTTTAGAGGTGATCCTATTAGTTGGCCCCCAGATGACCAGACCTCACACCGTTTGACTATAGTTTATGAGGTTGGTTAAAAATGAGGTATACAAAGTAAAAGTAGATACTAGGGATGCATTAATTAGACGCATTAGAAATCCTGCACTCAACATTAAAAAAGGCACGAATCAATTAGAAGAGCCACGCGCGCCCTTCGAAAACGAAGCAGGAAATGTTTGGATGTCAATGACGGTATTTTTGAAAATTTACTAAGCCAATGATTTATTTAAAACAATGTTAATGTTGCATATTTTGGTTTAACAATATTATTATTTTATTTAACGCTGTAATTTGAAAACAAATGAATATTGGATAACAACATTTGAGTTTTTTCTTATTATTTTGATGCATAGATTACACATTACACCCTTAGAGTTTGGCCCATTTCTCCCGACTCACCTATATGTAAATATGTACCGGGTGAACAACTAAGAATGGTCGTCGGGTATATCTCGGAAACTACTAAACGTAGAAACTTGGGATAAAAAAAATTATGATTAAAGCGGTCATGAGAAAATTCTGGAAATAATTTTTAAGTTCCGCATTTTGCCGCAAGAGGGCGTAATTGAAAAGTAAATTTTAAAATTTTACATAACTCCGAAAATTCCACATTAAGGTATATGTTTGATAACACCATTTTAAAGCTTGGATAATTATGCATCATTTTTGTCTTATGCTCATTGGCGTACCGACTTTAATAAGAGTGGGGGAAGCTGTTCAAAGTGTAAACATTTAAATCGCTGTAACTTCTAAACGACTTATCCGATTTCAGCAAACTAAAGACTGTTTGGAAGAGAAATATATGCACTTTTACCAGTCGTATTTAGTTGTCCATAATAGTTCTCAATAAAATTGCTAGAGGGCGCAATTTTTAATAATAATAGTTTTTTTGATTTTATCCCGAAAATTTAAATCATACGGTATAATTATGATACCATAATCGAAAAGAATATAAAATTTTCTAGAAAAAATATTAAAACCGCAGCTCGATATCTTTGTTCGTTTCAGAGTTATTGCCAAAACATTAATTTTTAATACAAATTGCGCCCTCTAGTAATTTTATTTGAAACTATTGTGTACCATTGGATAAGACAATTAAAGGTACTTACTTTTCTCTTCCAAACAAGCTTAAATTGAGTGAAATCGGATAAGTCGTTTAGAAGTTACAGCGATTTTAATGTTTTCACTTTCACTTGATAAGAGTGGGAGAAGCTATTGAAAGTGTATCGAGCTGCGGTTTTAATATTTTTTCTAGAAAATTTCATCTTCTTTTCGATTATGGTATCATAATTATACCGTATGATTTGAATTTTCGGGATAAAATCAAAAAACTATTATTGTTACAAATTGCGTCCTCTAGCAATTTTATTGAGAACTATTATGGACAACTAAATACGACTGGTGAAAGTGCATATATTTCTCTTCCAAACAGTCTTTAGTTCGCTGAAATCGGATAAGTCGTTTAGAAGTTACAGCGATTTAAATGTTTACACTTTGAACAGCTTCCCCCACTCTTATTAAAGTCGGTACGCCAATGAGCATAAGACAGAAATGATGCATAATTATCCAAGCTTTAAAATGGTGTTATCAAACATATACCTTAATGTGGAATTTTCGGAGTTATGTAAAATTTTAAAATTTACTTTTCAATTACGCCCTCTTGCGGCAAAATGCGGAACTTAAAAATTATTTCCAGAATTTTCTCATGACCGCTTTAATCATAATTTTTGTCATCCCAAGTTTCTACGTTTAGTAGTTTCCCAGATATACCCGACGACCATTATTAGTTGTTCACCCGGTACAGTACAGGGTGTGTCACAAATCTAAAGGTTCGAGGTACAAAATTGGACACCCTATATATATGTTTAGACGCAAGACGTCTAAGTAACGGTCAGATTAAAAGGAAACACTTCCTTATTTTTTTTTTTGTTTAATTGGCATTTGGCTAATTAGCCATGCAGCCAGTCGCACAATAAAAAAAGAACAGTATTATTTAAAACATAAACAGGGATACACACTTCGCGCCACTGGGGACTATATTTTGAGACACACAGGGAATGAAGACCAACTTCCTTATTTGATATACAGGATTTGCACAAGTTATTGTTAAGAGATGATGATTCACTGTTTTATACGGCTTTTTTATTTAAAACCAGATTTTAAAAACATCTTCCTGATTTGTACCATTAGTTTTATTAATAGCGGTTAAATATTTTAAAGCTGTTTCTGATATCAGCGGTTTGTAAAGATGATTAATGTTGTTATTAATTAAGTAATAAAATTTTATAGTAAACAAAGATTTTAAGTTATCTTTGTTTCCTTTGTTGATCCATTGTAATTTCAAATCAAGTTTTTTAAACGCCTCATATACAATGTAATCAATAAATAATACAGCTTTTTCTCCGTTTGTTTGCATAATATTATGAAGTGTGATATAAGAAGCCACCAATTAATGTCGTTAATTTACAATGTCAATTTTGTCACTACTTGTGTAACTGTATGCAATAATCGGAACTAAAATAAATCGTTATGTAATTTTTATATAAACAAACCATTCCACTTTACTAGAAGTTTTATCATTTTACCTTAAACATTTTTAATTATGGGTATTTATTTTTTTAGTCCTCCTGTCCTAAAATTAAAACTATTAAGACAGTTTAGTTTTTACTTAATGTTAATAGTTTTTATGACCAGATGTATATGCCTGTAGGCAAAGAAATTGAAGATAATCCTTGACAAACATTTAAGCTAGGAATTTTTAGCACTAAAGTCATCGCCCTAGATTACATTATGCTTCCCGATTATGTATAGGAAGTAGTAACGATACTTGTTTTTATTCTGCAATCAAATTAAAAAACTACACTACAAACAACGTGAAGATATGGTTTAGCATTTTAATTAGCCTTAGTGTCGATAAAACAGACCAAGACTTGCAATGTACATTTTCTCCCGTGACTGCTTTGCGGAACTACTTTTCCGGCCTAGACCCGACAGGTTGTCTTCTGTGGCTGCTGGGCCTGTCTAGGCTCGGTAGGCTACCTCGCTGGACTTCCTGGCCTCTCTAGATCCAGTAGACTATCTCTCTGGGCTGCTGGGCCTGTCTAGGCCCGGTAGGCTACCTCGCTGGACTTCTTGGGCCTCTCTAGACTCTAGATCCAGTGTAGACTATCTCTCTGGGCTGCTTGGTAGGTCTAGACTCGCTAAGGTGCCTCACGGGGCTGCGTAACCCAGTGCATAAGACCCGGGTTTTGAGTAACATTTTTAACTTCTAGTTTTTAAAACTACATATAGTTCTTTTTTAAGAGATATATTCGCAGTTAGGTTGAGTATATTTTTCAATATTGACCAATTTGAACTTCAATCAACGGAAAGAAATTTTAATAGATATTTTTAGTATTGAAAATACTATTAGGATCGTGTTTACGCAAACTTTGCATTGCATGTCGATGTCGCTCATGTCGATGTCGCTCATGTCGATGTCGCTCATGTCGATGTCGCTCTGCCGTCTGTCGCGGCCAACAGCGCAATATCTAGATCGGTCTTGTAACATAATACTCTGATAATACTTGGTAGAAATATAAATATGAATCAGCGTAAAGTCGGCAAGTAAATAATGAATAATGTTTAGTTTAGTTTGTGTTTTAAAGAACGCCATAGTAACTTTGTTAAAAAGTGTTTTATTGAGATAAGTTATAACTAAGGTAAGTTCACGTTATTTAAATCGGAATATTATATCGAAAAAAAAAAGCGGGAGGCAAAAAGTTGGAGCACAATAATTGCATATTACAGGGTCCGCCCAAATTTGGTTAACAAATGGGATAATTTTTTTATTATTGATTTCTCAGAAAATGTTATTGTACCGGGTGATTGGTTATATTTTGCACCCCTACCTATCTCATGAAAATCTTCATGGTCTATTTTGAACGCTTGGGTAAATAAGTATAATTTAAAAACATAGCATAAGTAGGCTTAGACAATATGACCGATTGAATATAAGGCAATTGTTCACCTTGGTTGGTCTGCTATGTGAATATTATTGTTTATAAACAAATTAATATTAATTATTCTTAGAAATAAAACCATACATTTAATATAATATGTTTTAGTTAATAGTGTCAGGTATTTTCAATACATAGGATGCTTGCGTAAGGTGCAAGATCTGTGAATTTTTTCCATATCTTTTAAAATTTATTTAGCCAATGTCTTTGTTTTATTACTCTGTGGTGAACATATAACTGGTTTCTTACTACTCAGTATGTGATCTTGTAATGATGTCATTATATGTAAATGTTACTTATTTAACTACTTGTATTTGGATGTAGTTTTATTTTCTGCAAGAATTGCTGAGGTAAGATTGATGGCACGAAACCTTGGCCTGTCGAGAGCTTTTTCGATGATTGATTTATTTTATATATATATATATATGTATTATCTATGTTTGTTATTTTGGAGTTAAGGTTTAACACCCACCAGTATACCGGGTGGCCCTTTAGTGTGGCAAAGTACAATAGCTCCGTTACTATTTCAAATACATTAAAAATATTAATACAAAAGTTGAAGGGCAGTAAGTGACTTATAACGTAAAATTATTTTTAACTCTATAGGGTGGCTCAAAAAAGTGGAACAATAAAAAATGTACTTTTTTCAAATGGAAGACCCTGTATATTTTTTCATTTTTAAATTCCACATAAAATTATAATTATTTTTTATCAAATACATTATTAGTCTATACTTTATAGTTTCCGAGATATTGACTCTTGAAAAGTGACATTTTTGAACTTTGACAGCTTATAACTTTCTAACAGTACGTCTTAGAGCAAAACGGCTTACATGTCCCTATCTTCAATTTTTATTATCTTCCCAAAAAAATCAACTTCCGGTTAAACCGGATGTTACTCGAAAGCAGGAAATATAGTTGTTCCGGTTTAACTGGAAGTTGATTTTTTTGGGAAGATAATAAAAATTGAAGATAGGGACATGTAAGCCGTTTTGCTCTAAGACGTACTGTTAGAAAGTTATAAGCTGTCAAAGTTTAAAAATGTCACTTTTCGAGAGTCAATATCTCGGAAACTATAAAGTATAGACTAATAATGTATTTAATAAAAAATAATTGTAATTTTATGTGGAATTTAAAAATGTAAAAATATACAGGGTGTTCCATTTGAAAAAAGTACATTTTTTCTTGTTCCGCTTTTTTGAGCCACCCTGTAGAGTTAAAAATAATTTTACGTTATAAGTCACTTACTGTCCTTCAATTTTTGTATTAATATTTTTAATGTATTTGAAATAGTAACGGAGCTATTGTACTTTGCCACACTAAAGGGCCACCCTGTATATAGGTATATCATCATAATATTTTAGATTTTTTTTACTATACCCAGAAGAAGATCTTTTACATTTAAAGTATCAAATTTAACAACTTGAATTTTTAAAAGAGGATCCAAGTTTAAATTCAATTTTTAATTATTATTTATTAATTTTCTACTACCTACCTGAATACCAGTTATTTTTATGCTTGCATAGAGTTCATTGGTCAGTTTCGTCACGAAGTTCACTGCAAGACCTACCTTAATACAAAAATATCTTAAAAATTAATTATTATTGGAACCGCGGGAAACATTTTAATTTTAGGATGAATGTCAAGAATAATCACCTGTGTGTAAAAATAGTACCGGTCAGTGGGAATAGGTAGTAGTGATGTAGTAGAAATAAAAATAACCGCCACCATGTCGTCGACACCCTCAAATAAAAAAAAAGAACTTCTCTTGCTTGACATGAACAATTCTACGAGTTGTCGCACGACATTTATAGCATTTAACTTTCAACTTCTTTAGAGTATTTTTAGATATTTGTAATGTCGGGATTTTGGTACTCTGTTGCCAGATGTTAAATAATGACAGATGTCAAATTGTGGGCATTGTCAAAATTTAAGCATAGGGATGAAACAGTCTCTATGGTGTATCTACCTACGTAAAAAATAGCTTGCGTGTTGTTGGTGGTGGTTATTTATTCAAAATATTAACGCAATCTACAATTTTTTTACAATAAAAGTGATGACGCCAAAAAGTTAATGGTTATCTAATGGTTGGTCCCCGATGATGTCACTTAGTTTTTTTTTAATTGTGGGAACGTCATTGAGATATTTCTATTTTGGTTAAATAAATAATTCCACACAACTTGTTAAAATAATTTAATTTTTACAATGCCCACACAAGCACAATGGCCCAATTATTTTAAGCTCCATTTATTTATGTTGTTGGTCTAGGTAACAAGGAAATAGCCAATGCGAAAATGCATTTGATTCAAATACACATTTGACTTAAAAATTAGTGGAATACTTTTTATAGATTACATAATTTATTTATTTTTAAAATTGATTTGTTCAAGATCGTGAAAAAATTATTTGAAGCCAAGCTGACATGTTTCGAAACAGAAATAATAATAACGTAACTGCTGGGCAGTAGCTAGCTACTAAGTAGTTAAGCTACTCGCTAGCTACTTTTTTGGTAGCTAATAGCTTTATTCGAGCTACTTTTAAAACCAAGTAGCTTGTAGCTGTAGCTTTTACATTATTTTTTAGTGTATTCATGAAGCTACTTTTAAAAGTAGCTAGTTAGTCGAAAAAGCTACTTAAGCTACTTTCGGTAGCTTAAGCTACTTTCGGTAGCTTAAGCTACTACTATATTATATTTTGTATATTTATTTAATAACTTAGCATTTTGCCGTTGAGATAAAAATTTGAAAAACTAAAAAATGTATAAAACTTTGACAGTCATGTCAGTCATATTATATTAAAAATTTCTATTACCTATAATTGTTAAAAGTATGGCAAAAATAATTTTTTACGATGTACCCCTCATATTCTGCACTGTTAAAAACATGCTCAATAATAATATATTTACTTTTAATAATACTTAGTTACAGGTAGGTACCTACATTATTAAAACTTTATAATATTTTTATTACTAAACTCTTTTAATGTCGAAGAACGTAGTTTTTCAAAACTGACATAAAGTACCTTCGCAGAGTAGCTTATAGAATTAGCTTTAGAAAAAGTAGCTTGTAGCTTAGCTACCAGTAGCTAAGCTACTTTTATTTAAAAGTAGCTTGATTACACGGTAGCTTAACTACTTTAATTTTAAGTAGTTTGTAGCTAGCTACTTTTTTCCAGTAGCTTGCTCAGCTCTGCTGCTAGGAAAGTACAAGCTATGGGAAAATGATGGAAAAACTTTTTAATTTAAAAAATATCAATCTATATCTACCTACTTCTGTTACCCCTACACAAATTTATCCACCTGTTTTGCTTTTGTCCTTATGTTAAAGGGGTGATCATGATCATAATATGTTATTTTAACGACATGTGGGAGGTGACAACCCTGCAAAAATTCGAGGTTTAAGTAAAGTCGGGGAAAAGATTCGATCTAGATTAAGTCCAATCGGCGACGTTCGTGCCGAATCGTCGTCGGCGTTCAACTACGTCGGGCTGCGGTACTACCATCAACCGAACTTGCTGTTGTCTATACGAAAATCAAACTAACCATATTATATTCAGTCGGTTTTGTGAATGAGTCGCGATCGAATCGTTTTATTTTAGACTTAGTTTACAAAATAATACGAATCAAGGTGCTAAGCTATAAATTCATGTGGTTTGTTAATTATTAATGTGGACTGGGAAGGTGTCTTCTTCCAACCTACTACCAACGAAAATCGGCAAGAAAACTTAGGTAAGTGCTTTCGGAGCTTTCGTTGTACCATTTGATGCCGATGGGGCTTTGTTTCGGGGAAAATTCTGCACGTGCGTGGGCCAAAAGACCGGCGAGCTTTGCAAACTTTTAAAAGCTGAATAGGAATAACCCATTGTTGTGAGCGGAACCTTTTTTCAACCAGTCTTTCTGGTTGCCGCTGGGGTATCAAACTTAATCCTCAATCGTTAATTTACCTGGCAGTAAAATTTTCTAATTAAAAAATTCGGATTCCTATCGGAGCTTCTCTATTATTAACGGTTCTATATTTTTTGAGGTTAGGTCGATTTTCTATTCTTGCTCTTGACATTTTGGAATTCAAAGCCGGTTACGGTGCCTGTCTCTGCTTGTCAAATTTTTTAAAACCGTTGGGATTTTAATGTCGTTCGTTATTCCTGGTATTTTTATTTTATTTCATGGACAGTTCCTCTGCAGAAGTTTATTTTTATGGAGAGGCGGTATAATAATTAGGGTTAAGAAGGGTTAGGTTCTAAGAACACTTAACTATTGTAGATGTGAGATAAGTATTTAGGTTGATTTGTACCTATTTTATACCTTTAAACCTTTGGCTACGAAATGGTTATAATTGTTATTTTTATATATTATAAACTATTTTTTAAATGTATATGAACAAAATTGGCCAACCATTGGGGTCAACTGGAGTCGATGTCGAATTGTTTTTTTTTTGGTATATATATGCATGCCAAGTTGTAGTTTAGTTGATAGTATTTTTTTCCTCTCTCGCTCATTTGCCAATTTATTTTTTGATCAATATTTCGTTAGTTAGTTGTTCGTTTTATCCAAAAATTGGCCAAATACCCATCTTTCTAGTACATAATAAAAAGCAGGAAAAGAAATATGGCAAAATTAACGAAATTTAATGTTTTTTTCCTTTAATTAATTTATCAATTAATTTTTTTTACTTGAAACTGTAGATAATTGTTACCCAAAGACGGGTACCTGGTAAGAAAATGAAATGGCGAATGTTTTACTAGTGTTTGCTCTTAAAGCTGTTAAAATTATTAAATTATGAAAAAATTAACAACTTCAATTTCTAGTTCAGACTGAAAGGGAGACATCATAAGCATACTGAACCTAAACAATAATTGTTTTTTGTTATTATCAATAGGTATTCTATAGCATATTATAAATCCTGTTTTATATGCAGATTTTGTTGAAATGGTCTATTTTTGTAGAGCATATATTTTTTATCTTTTTGGATTTTGTTTTACCAAAATTTTTGCACGCTCTGTACATCCATAGTTAAGCTGTGGGAAAGCAGTTGTCTTCACAAGCACATAAGTACACAATAAAACAACATAAATTACAGCTCTCAAAAGGCCTCAGGAAAATGTGCGTTTTTCCATAAAAGATAAGAAAATAAAAATGCCATTAACATCAAAATTTGTTTTCTCGCGTGCGTACTTTCCTAGTATTGCTTATTATTTGTCGGTACCACCATATTAGGAATCAATTCAGTACTTCAGACCTTTTGATCTGTTTATTACATATTAATACCTATGATTTCAGAAAACCGCCTTTCTATAGTAGTACCACACCTTTGCGTATACTCAAATCTAATATATGTATGTTTAAAGTTTTTTAAATTGAAATTATTAATTCATTGATAAAAAATTAAATAGTGCTTTAATTTTATTAGACTTTTCCAAAGCGTGTGACACCATTAATCACAAACTCCTTGTATCAAAATTAAAGTTTTATGGCTTTCAAAAGGTATCATGTTCAATTATCGAGTCGTACCTTTCAAATCGCTACCCAAAAATATTTTCTGATGGTAAGTATTCAGACCAGGTTAGCATATTATCTGGCCTGACACAAGGCTCCATATTAGGGCCGTTACTTTTTCTCATCTACATGTCCGATATTCTTAAATCTTTAAAATACTGCAAAGTACAAGCCTATGCTGATGACACTCAGATTTATTTTTGTTTTGATTTTGATGAATATTTGGAGTCTGAACAGCTCATAAATGATGACTTGCAAACTCTAAACAGCCTGGCGTCTAATCATAATTTAAAATTAAACCCCGCTATTGCTTATCCTAGGGATAATAATATTACTCTGAATGAATGAAATTAGGCTTACGGTGGTTGATTCTACAAGAAATTTGGGAATAGCTTTAGATAGTGGATTATGGTTTCGAGATCATTTAAAAAAACTATTTCAGAGACCTTATCTCGCTTTAAAAATTTTATATAATAACAGACATATTCTATACGTTAAATTAAAAAAGATGCTTTGCGAATCACAAGTAATTGGCTAAAGATGGATAACCGTCGGCTTCTGCATTTTAATTGTTTTATATATAAAATCTTAAATGAACCTGACTCTCCCACCACTCATCGTGAACGCCTAACTCCTCGCTCTAATATTCATAATGTTAACATTCGCTATGGGGATAAGTTAACTTTACCTCACCATCAGAGTGCCTTGTTTCAGAGGTCTTTTACTTATAATGGTGTCTTTTGTTATAATTCTTTGCCTGAAGAATTAACTACTGTTCCTAATGGTGCACTATTTAAAAAAAATATATAAACATAAACACTCTTTTGGGAGTAGAAACATTTTAATTTGCTGGGTTCTTTAAAAACTATTATACGAAAATGTCCATAAAGTGTATATCTTTAATTTTTATAAAGTCATTAACAGGCAGTCAATAAACGATGTTTCTTTTTAACATATTTAGTCAAAAGTTTTCTTATTACCATTTATGTTACTTTGGTATATTGTTCTACTTATAATTGATAGTCTTAAATTAGTAGTTGGTGATAATATTTTTTTAAAAGTTGTAGTCATGCGTGGTTCAGTAGAGTAGCTATTTGCAACTAGACTGCGCCATGCTGGAACAAATAGCATAAAAAATTATAAAAATTCTTATTTTTCTTATTGTTTTGTAATTTTTTTCCCTCTTGGTAAAATAAAGGCATTATTTATTTAAGTATTTATTTATTTAGTTATTCGATTTGTTGGATTTACTTCGTGTCAGTCCGCCTTTTACAGTCGCTTTTCTCTGAAACCGAATTTTATTGGAAAATTCGGAAAATTCCCATTTTTCCAAGAAACTATTAGGTACCTAAAGCCAAAAAAAATTTAAATATCCTATGTTTATTATTTAATTTTTCATTAAAACACAAAGCCTGATTTTAATAATAATTTATTGTTGAAAATATTACAAAAAGATATAACCTAATTTTTCGTTAATTGACTAAGCAATAAACCAAGAAAAACCTTTTAAAAGGAAAATATATTAAGACAATAAATTTGTAGGTAATTTGTGTGCTTTCACAAAAACCTACATTCATTTAAAATAGTCTTCGTTTGGCCGAATTTTTGAAAACGTACCACCTACGTTAAAGTAACGGTACATTTTTTAAACTCTATAAATATTAAAAATTAAATGTCTATGTTGTTCTTGAATAAAGATAAAATGTCTATTAAAGTTGAAAGATAGGAATTTTACAGTAGGCATCTAGTAATGATTTATTATTGTTTTTATGATCACCAAATATGTAATATGTTAATGTTAAAGTTTTATAAACAAATTGGGCGTGGGTGAATATGCCATATCTTGTCATTATCAAAAACAATATTATATAATAATATGTATATTATTATGTGATAAGTTAAATTAGTTATTTTTCGTGTTCTTGAAACACCCAGTCTTTTTTTAGTTTGGGTACCATTACTCAGAAAAATAATAATTAATAACAGTCTTTGTAGATACATATGTTCTTTTCTTTTAATACAGGATGTAATTAATTTAACAAATTTTGAAGTTTGTTCCAAAAAAATACGAACTTTTGCGAAGAAATACTTATCTTTAGACTTAAAAAGTACCTTGCGAGCAAAAGTTATTTGCATCAAAGAGGGCTTGGATTAAAAAACTTAGGGCTTGGTTTAGATCACAATGATATGGGGACGATATATCTAATCAAATCTAGGTTAAAAGTTTGTCAAATTCATATTATGACATGGCATGCCAAACTAATGAGTAATAAAATAAGTAGACAAATACAAATTTATTTTTGTTGTTTACAAAATTAACAAAATAAGAATATACAGAAAGAAAAAGAAAAAATAATTACATAAATTGCTGAAATTGGCGCTCCAAGCATAAATTCACATTAATCATTTATTTCCAATAAATTTTGGGTAAACCATTGAGAGTAATTCCTGCGTCTTTCAAAATTTGCGGCTTGTATTTCTTGGAATACTTGCACTTTATAAGGAAATAAATTTAGCTGCTTCTTAAGAATAGTCCTGCATGTTCCATAAGATCTTTCCACTTCTTGGGACAGGCGTCTTATACAATTTGTTGGCGTATTTTACATTATTTCACGAACGTTTGCAACAAGTTTTTTGTTCTTACAGATGGTCTTCCTGCTCCTTTTTTGTGTTGTATAGAACCTGTTTCCCTAAACACAGTCACGGTTCTTTTCAGGCAATAATAAAAATCCCCAGCAGTAAAAGCAACGTTAGGAAAATGTTCATGAAAATCGTCTATGCACAAACCCGGATTGTATTGCCACTCACGATTTACTCTAACCCCGTTTCGAAAATACGCTTCAACCATGAATGTTTTGTGCTGTTCCGTAAAGCCCATTGTGTGAATTGTTCAAGAAATTCGAAAAATTAGCTATGAATCAAATTACTTGTAACGACTCTCAAAGATGACGGAATAACTAATTGATTGTTAATTTAGGTAGTTACTGACACCCAACAGGTATTAAGCTCTACGGCTAAGCATTACGCCCTTAGATGCACGGCCCTCTTTGATGCAAATAATTTTTGCTCGCACGGTGTGAACACCCATGCAAGGAGCCTCGTTTAAATATAATAAGTCCTTTTTCTAACACCCTGTATAGAAGTTGTGGCCGAGATCCTGGGTTTCTTTGACGTTTTCAATGTATTGACCTTTCCCATTTTTTCTGTACCTTGCAATTAGGGAATTCAATCCCGGAGGAAATTTTCAATCCCGGGATCCCGGGATTTATAAAAAAATAATTTTCCTTGGAGTTTTTCCTATTAATTAAATAAAAACATTTATTTCTTTATCAGAATATTAATACAAAACCAAGAAACTAAAACATACTATCTTCATTTAATTTTAATAACTAAAAAAAAATAACAATGAACATATAAGTACACTATAACATAATAATATAACCTATAAATAAAAAAAGTGTTAAAACATAACATAAAAACGATTCTTATAGTAGGAAAAAGATATTCTAAACTTGTTTTTTAAAAAAATTTCTTAAAAAAATAAGTTGATCACTCAACCTAGACCTTGTGCACGATATAAATTAATGAAAAATGCAAAGATAAATTCCGAAAATCCCGGGATTAAGTAAACGACAGTTCCGGGATTTCGAGATCGAAAAAATGTCCGGGATCCCCGGATCCCGGGAAACGAGATCGCGGGATTGAATTCCCTACTTGCAATGGGCTTTTTCACTTGTCCTATCGCATAGAGGAAGAGAAAATACCATTTCCTACGGTTTTAGTTTTTAAAAGAGTAAATAATAAAACCGACCAATCGCAGGGATTGGGGCTGAAGGTCGACCTTCCGGCATCTACCTAAAAATCACGCACAAAATCACATCTCATTTTCTTTTTTATTTAACTTATCGATTATTTATAATAGATAACTTTGATAATAAAAGTTGATGTTACCAGGTAAAATGATATGCATAATTATCAAATGCACTATTTTCTGACGTTATTTATAAATATGACAAAATAAATGTGTTCCTTTACTTTATAATGCTGTTATCTTTTATTATTATTATTATTATCGGGTAGGTTATAATTTCTATATTATTGTTGATTTTATGTCTGAGTGCTAATCTCGCGGCGTGTTTGCATTATAAATTATTGATAGGCAGATGAATCCATAAAACGATGTGCGAAAATCACATCAATAAAACTGTAAATTACTGTGCAAAGTTAAGGCATTTCAATTTGTTGATGTAGATGTCCATTGGCACTTTTTAGGAATAGGAACTTTATTGGATGGGGGATTAAAAAAATCAATTTTGCAACTAACATAAAAAAAACTTCGGCCTATCTTCTTTGTAACAGCATGTAGTTGGTATACTTATTATTATAAATAACATGAACAAAAAATACGTTAATTAGTTTTTCGCAAGAACAAGAGCGGTAACTGTAAATATTAATTGAAAATTCTTTAAACAACAAGGAACTTACGCTCAGCACATTGCTTGTGTGTAGTAAAAGTATGATTTGTGATTTCTGCTAGGATAACGTACCCTATGAGGTAATTCTATACACAATTAATCATGTTGATTTATTATGCTTTTCCAGGTATCTATGGCAACTTACGTAGAAAAATATTTACTTAACGATTATAAAAAAAATTGGGTTATTTATAAGACGTGTTTATAGTGTTCTACTAACGGTCCGAACACTATACGCTTTTTACACTTGATTGGACAAAATATGACACAAAAGCGACAGCTGAAACAGGATGGTTGCGCGCATGCGCCGAAAGATGTGACCGGTAAGCCGTGCATATGCAAACGTATGTTTGTATATTTGTATCTTGACAATACAAATGCAAAGTCCTACATAAAAACCGAATAACGTTCGACGATATATTTTAAAAGTTTTTAAAACTCCTTCGCCTTCTTGTACCAGCAGTTCACCACCATTTTCTTTTTTCGCTAATCTTATTTGCCTTTGATGATAACCTAAGCGCAATGTAGGGATGCTTATCTTTCATATTAAAACCCAACCTGGACAAATATGATAATATGGCTTTGGCTGACGTAGATGTTTGTTCTTTATTTTCAGTTACACTTAGATACCTACTGCCCCGATTATGAAAACCTCTGCACAAGCTAATATCCCATTTCATATTAATATGTATTAAAAAAAAAATCGAATCCACCCAAAATACCAGACGGTAAACATGGAATTCACTTCAGAACCTTCTTACCCAATATCGTTTTTAAGATTCTTTATTATTTCATAAAAGTTAACTATAGAAACGTTTAACAATTTGACCGTTTCTATTTCAAGTTCTAACAATACACTGTTTAGAAATTCCAACGTATCCAACTGGGGCCGATGTATATCTGGACCATGTGGCATCCGTTAAGACAATGTTTACCATCTTTATTATAAATATTGCACACTAAATAAATCTTCAATGGGTCTTGTTTACGTAACTAAACCTAAATTTTACAGTCTGTATATTAATAAATGACACTACTACACAGTACACAGGTAGAGGAACCTTTAAAAAATCAATCCATGGAACATTTTCTTGAGGGTGTTGCAATAATTGTGCGCTGAAGTTCCTTTTTACAATAAACTGTTCTTTATTTATTGGTTGGTCACACTGTTGCAGCTACGCCATCCTGTATATTAAATCTGAAAACAAAAAGTGAATGATATAAGATTAGAAATTAGGGCGTAGCATTCACATCAATCATTTTTTACAACCAAGAGGTACTTTAATGAAAAATGTGTAAGTGCCAGTATACGGTCAGATCGGTTTGATTGAGATCATTTTTTGGTGGTCTCGATTAACTGACTTTTGATTGAACACAATGACATATACAGTTATATTACTATTACTACTTCTCTAACTGTAGATGATATAGAATTAATGAAATAGAAAACGTTTATCTGATTGACAACGAAATAGAACTTTGGAAACCATTATTTCTTGAGCAATTGGACACAGGAGTTAAAAGCTTCTGTATTTTTTATTGACAGTGAATTCATATCTTTTATCTCGTAAAACGTATTTGTAATATAAAAATGCATTATTAGTATCGTTGGTAATAATGAAATCGTATTGTATCACGTTTTCGTTATCGTTATATACAGGACGTCTCATTAATACAGGCTGGTAGATTGTTCGCTTATTTTTTTAGCGTTTATGAATTATGCTCTTTTAAAATTAATTATAAATGACACACAATACACGCCTTGTTTAGATTGATTTCTTACGACTAAAAAAGTAAACCTTATCTTGATATCAATCTGTCTCCGCCATATGGTCCAGATTTGGGTCTCACCGACCATTTAAATGAAACCGGACATTTTTATAAATGATTGTATGATCACATCGTACGCATTCTAGAAAACAGATTAAAACGGAAACCATAGAGTACACGCAAACGATAAATTGTCTAGTCGCGTCTTAAAACCATAGATAGAAGTCAATTAGTATATACAACTGTTTAAAAGTCGTATTTGGTCAACTCTTTTGTAGGATAACACGCGGTGCGGTTGGGTGTATTAATAACTGTGAGTTTTAACGGAATATTCAAGAAAACGGCGACCTCCTAAGACGCCTTGCCATTTTGTTCGGAATAAAACAAAAATCTCTTTGTATTAGAGTGGAATTTTTCGAATACATACACTCTTTACGAAGTATACACGAACATCACGATTTAAGATGTTTTATAAATCTTATGATACCTATCTATGCATTCTTTTGTACCTAAAAGGCCGCATCCACTCTCATTAATAAGATCTTTCTTTGCTGCCTTTTCCTATCCCAAGAATAATAGCGTCGTCACATTTCCACACATTTTTCGTGTCCGGTTATCACTCGTCTTCAAGCTTTAGAGGCAAATATCTAGTTTTGTTTTCAGGAAAAATTATTATTTAAAAAAAAAACAAAAAAATTCTTTCATGCTTTCTTACATTATTTTCCATCTTTTTCAATAAAAATGTCATTTATCTTCTATCTTTGTCCATGAAAATAATATCAAAAATATAGATTCCTCATCAAAAAATATACCGTGCGAGCAAAAATTATTTGCATCAAAGAGGGCCTTGCATCTAAGGGCGTAATGCTTAGCCGTAGAGCTTAATACCTGTTGGGTGTCAGTAACTACCTGAATTAACAATCGAATCAGTTATTCCGTCATCTGTGACAGTCGTTACAAGTAATTTGATTCATCGCTAATTTTTCCAATTTCTTGAACAATTCACACAATGGGCTTTACGGAACAGCACAAAATATTCATGGTTGAAGCGTATTTTCGAAACGGGGTTAGAGTAAATGGTGAGTGGCAATACAATTTTGTGTTTTGTGCATGGACGATTTTCACGAACATTTTCCTAACGTTGCTTTTATTGCTGGTGATTTTTATCATTGCCTGAAAAGAACCGTGGCTGTGTTTAGGGAAACAGGTTCTATACAACACAAAAAAGGAGCAGGAAGACCATTAAGAACAGAAGAACTTGTTGCAAATTTAGAACAATTACAAGAATGTGGTAAGATTTCTCCAGAGATGCTGGTCAACACTTTCGAAAATATGAAGAAAAAGACGTGTGAATTTATGCTTGGAGCATGGCGGTGGCCAATTTCAGCAATTTATGTAATTATTTTTTTTTCTTTCTGTATATTTTCACTTTGTTAATTTTGTAAACAACAAAAATAAATTTGTATTTGTCTATTTATTTTATTACTCATTTGTTTGGCATATCATGTCATAATATGAATTTGACAAAATTTTAACCTAGATTTGGTTAGATATATCGTCCCCATATCATTGTGATCTAAACCAAGCCCTACGTTTTTTAATCCAAGCCCTCCTTGATGCAAATAATTTTTGCTCTCACGGTATTTCTACATTATACACATTATCATTACAGATCGTTAATAACGCTCAAACTGAACCTTTAGGGGCAAAATTTCCCAAAACGTCAAAACAATTATTAGGTACTTGCTTATTTTAACAGAGTAAGCATAGTACCAATTTTCAGCCATATAGCTTCAAATTATAGATAGTTATAGGTACCTTCGTGAGTATAGATTACCCCCCCCCCCAGAAAAAAGTTCTATCTACGGTCTTGATAGGTAGGTACCCCCTCAAAATAGGCTTCCCTTTTTTCAACCCCTAAATGGATTTTGAAAATGACGAAACACATACACAATATATTATTATTTCATTAACCAATTTATAGACTTTTAGCTTCTGAGATATAGACATTCCTATAAAAATTTCAACCCCCGTTTTTACCCCCTTACGTGTTGAGTTGCTAAAAATTCCTTTTGTCTATGTTATAATATATACATCCTTAAAATTTTATGATTAGGCTTAGGGGTATTTAGGATGGATTTTGATGAATCAGTCAGTCACTTCACAATTTGATATAATAGTATAAAGCCTCACAGATCTCAAAACTTCTTGTATAATAGTGGTTTGTAGTACACAACAAAAATAATTAAAAATAAGTATAACATAACTTTAAAAAATTGATTGATTGATGTATAAATAACAGCTTCTTGATTTCATGCTAAATGTTACGATTGTCAATTGCTTCTGACGACTTTCTTTTTGCGTAATACTAGAAAAATAATAAGAAAAAAACTTTCAACAATAATAATTTCCATTTAAATCGATTGTCAATCAAGCCATCGGAACACGCAAGGAAAAAATGTACAGTTAAAATTAATTTAACCAATAATTTGCAGGTCACGATGCATGGCACAAACCCGAACAAACACAATTATTATTGCATGCGCCGTTGGATTTTCGATAGGCCTACAAAATGATAAAAAATATTTTCATTAAAAATACCAATACCAATTTTACAGAATTTTGAAAATATGATATAGTTTTTTTAATTAAATCATTTTAATTTCCCAATCAGTTGATATAACAAAATATGCCCTTATAATTAGAAAAAAAAGTACATTTTTATTGGCGAAATGATAATCCAGAGCTGTCATCGTCGCATAGGCAGTGTTTTACTTCACTAAAACATATATAAAAGGCAAGCAAAGTCGTTAGTAATGCTTCCTAAATAAATTCACTTATTAGGTAAATTCAGTACCGGTCATTACATAAGATATCTACGTGTTTTCAGGAGTTAAATACACGGTATCTCCAGAAAGAACGTCCAATAGGACAAGAAGATGACCGCCGAAAAAAATTGACCTGACACCGCATATAAAGCAATTCAATTTATGGAAGGATAAATACTATACATTCACCTAAATACTGTTAAGTTTTTTATATCAGTACGATAATTAGCAGCTAGAATTTCAATTCAAACCAAGCAAATAACCAACTTTTCCTGGGTATAAAACATGTTTGATGCGAACGATTTTGAGTAAAGGCGACATTCAAGAAAATAGTTTTTCTCAAATTGTTCTTTCTTCATTAACATCAGTTCTTAATAAGTTTTTTGATTGCATATTATTAACATACGACTTATTACATACTGTCCCTTGTTTGCACTTAAAAGTGTTGTGTACGGGTATTATACAAAACTGCGGACCGTAAGTACCTAGAATATTCATAATTTTACCTTACATACCATATTTACTTTAGGCAGTTCAAATCAAATCAAAATACACTTTATTGTTATAAGAAGCATATCTTGTTAACAAAGCTTTGGACAGTATTAAAACTGTTATGGAAATTACAATTTTCACTATATAAAGTAAGAAAAAGTAATCCAATAAATAGATAATCACACCATATGAGACAACAAAACAGTCATGGTCAAAAATGTACACACAAATTAATCCAAGACGAAGACAAGCTCAATCTTACAAAAAATCTGGCAATAATATACCCTATCAAAGTTAAAAAAAAATTAAAGAGAATGCCTAGATATTATCATGGTAAAATTCCTGGATAGTATAGTAGTGTCTAGTAATTTAGCTGCCTTTTTAGTCTTTGCTTAAAAATCCTGTCATCAATTACCTGCCGATAAGTCAGTGGTATGTGGTTATAAATTTTGAAGCTCTCAAATATCAAGGAATTTTTGGTGAGAGTTGTTTCTGGTATAGGAAGAGGAATATCATTCATTCACAGTACGCATGGTATAGGAGCTGCTAATAGCATAGTTTTAATATTTTTTATGGATAAGGCAGGCCGTTTCCAAGATAAAAATTCCAATCAAGTTAATATATTTTCCCTGACAAACAAAGGTTTGCAGTGAGTATAACAATTAACACCACGCAAGTAGCTTAATGCCCTCTTTTGCAAAACCAATGTGGAGCCCAATAGGCCCTTACTACTAAATCCCCAAAAAGCAATACCATACCTCCAGTGACTCTCGACAAGTGAAAAATAAACCATTCTATAAGGTTTAAGTACTATGTCTCTTACCGAAGATAAAGGAGTTTTTATCAAAGTAGACGTCTCTGCTAAAGCATCCATCGAATTAAAATTTCTACTCAACAAAGATTGATACACATTTTTAATTATTAGTTTGGCATCGGTAGATAAATGCTTTCTTTTAAAAATGACACTTGAAGATGCCCCCCTATCAGCACAATTCCAAAGACGCCTTCTACCACTAATAAGCCTAACTAAAAATTACTCGCCGGAAAACCACTAAAGACTAAAATTATTAAAAATCAGTTTGTATTTATACTATGAATCAGGCATAGGTATAAATTGAATTTGTACCTGGTGCGGCTCTGCTCGAAAAGGTTTTAAAATTTGGAATTCCATTATTTATTTTATGGTCAAAGGGATAATAAGGGTTTATTGCAGTCAAAAGATCAACGGTATAATTCTACAAATACTATACCCACATTTTTCGCCATACTTTTGATATCGTTTGGTTTTGTCATGAAAGATTCTAAATTACGTTTTACTAGCCTGAATGGTTTTAAAATCTTTTTATCAAGAATTTAAAATATATGTAATTTAGATCATGTTTAATTAAGTTTTTTTTCGAGAAGTTTGAAAATAAACGTTGGGTGCTGAGATGTTGATTTTAAATAGTTATAATCATAATTAAAATTGCATTAATTCTCTCGCATACCCAACAGTTCTGTTATTAAACCAATTATACATACATTTACTTCTTGGGGGTTTTGTTGCTTATTTTTAGAAGAAAAAACCTTGTTGCTTTATTTAAAATACATAGATATTTGTCGAATAATTTGTAACCGAGCCCGGTGGACTCATACATAATATTATAAAATCTATTTTTGATACTCGCGGTCAGGGCGCAGCTAAACTACACACCTCTTATTATTAATAAAAAGAGTAAACATTCGTTTTTACACCTATCGAATATAGTATTTGCAGAATTATACCGTTGACTCTTACTGCCAAAAATAAACTACCTGATTAAACCCTATTGTATGCGCCTCAACCTCTTCAAAGGGAATTACATGGGATCAGGGTCGGCTTGAAAATGTACATACCTACACCACATAATTTATTTTTATAATTTAAAATAAATAGATAGGTATTTTTAGTTTTAGGTAGATACCTTTATACTTAACGAGAATTTTCATACAGCACTACTGGAATAGATCGAAAGTGTGCAGATTGCCTTTACCCATTTAAATAAGTTCCCTAGGTCAATATAGAATTTAAAAACTGGTACCTTATCACTCTTATCAGTGCCAAACGTTTAATACTGTTTGCCTTTCAACCGTCCATAGGTACTATATTTGATACCATTGGTATTGGTATACCTGAGCTGAAGGTAATAATATGTTATAAAACTATATATATATAGGGTGTTCCTTAACGACGTGCTAATATTTTAGGGTGTGATTCCTCAAGTCATTTTATGAAGAAAGGTTTATGTAAACATATGTCCTAAACGGCTTAAATTTTTTGCTACAGTGTGTTGAATTTTTCCTTTTTTAATGAGTTTTTGTAATATTTCCGAAAGTACTTTAGATAATATTTTCAATTTTGGCATGTGCTAATAGGACATAAAACCACATGTTTTAGTTATAAAAGTTATTTTTTTATCCCACCAGTGGCGTCCCCGCAAACATGTCCTCTGATATTTTTTACAAAAAAAGTGGTACGCCACTGACATTTTTCCATGTGGATATTATTTCTGATTAGCCTGGTCAATTTTACATAAAAATGGTTTCCTGCGTTTTTCTCCTCAGGCACACTGTTCTTAATTAAAGTAATTAAATTAAATTAGCTTCATTTTGCAGTATTGAAGAATAATTTTTGATCACATAAATCTAGTTATCCTGGAACGGCCACGTTCTTAAAAACATAATTAACGCCTTAACGGGCAGTCTTATCTGCATTTCCTCCAAGAGGAACTACCTGTGTTCTGTGTTACTTGAAGATGTACCATATGCGCTAAGGAATCAAATGTGGTACATGCATGATGGAGCTCCTGCTCATTTCAGTGTAATCGTTCGCGACCATTTAGATGCAGCTTATACGAATCGTTGGATAGGTCGCGGAGGAGCTTAACAATGGCCAGCAAGATCCCCTGATCTCAATAGTGTGGATTTTTTCTTGTGGGTCATCTTAAAACTCTAGTGTATAAAACTCCCATTAACACTAGAAAATTTAAGTGCCTTCTGTGAAACAATACGGAATTGGCCTGGAATATTTGAACGAGTGCGCTATTCAATGCAAAGACGGGCGAAAGCATGCCTATTAAGTAAAGGTGGTCAACAGTTTTTATAAAACTAAGTTTTGCATTATCAATGTTAATAATAAATTAATAGTAGAGTTAATTTAAGTTAATTAATTATTTTAATTAAGAACGGTGTGCCTGAGGAGAAAAACTCAGGGGACCATTTTTATGTAGAATTGACCAGGCTAATCAGAAATAATATCCACATGGAAATGTGTACCACTTTTTTTGTAAAAAATATCAGAGGACATGTTTGCAGGGACGCCACTGGTGGGACCAAAAAAATAACTTTTATAATTAAAACATGCGGTTTTATGTTCTATTAGCACGTGCCAAAATTGAAAATATTATCTAAAGTACTTTCGGAAATATTACAAAAAACTCATTAAAAAAGAAACAATTCAACATCCTGTAGCAAAAAATTTAAGCCGTTTAGGACATATTATGTTTATATGAACTTTTCTTCATAAAATGACTTGAGGAATCACACCCTTAAATATTAGCACGTCATTAAGGAACACCCTGTATATGCGATGTTATTTTAGTAACGAAACTATTAAAATATAGTTTTAATGGAAATAACGAATGCGGTACCGAATTTGACCCTTAAAGTTCTCGTGCAAATGAATGTTGCGGTTTTAGACAAAATTTGGTTCCGCCAGAATTATTATACAAACCGTTAAATAACCGCTGTTGGCAAAAGAACTTGTTTTGGGTTCCTCGAATTTCTTAGCTTGGGTACCTATTAGGACTTTAAGGCACCGCATGGTACACGATTTTTTTTTACTTTTAAATGTTTGCTGGACTTCACTGTCTAATTTAAAATCTTAGGAAACCGTGTTTTTTTGGTTTCGACTATTTCAAAATATGATTATGCAAAGTAATTCTGTCGGTGTTTTTAGCGCAACAGGTTCAGCTGACAGTGAGTGATAGAAGGTGTGAAATCTCGCTTGTAAGTTTGGTAGTATGCACAGAATTTCTAAACAGCTTAATTTTAAGTTTGGGATAATACAAAATGCAAAATTTCAGGTATTTTGTTACAATCAAGCAAACAATGTTTTATTTATGGTGGAATTGAGTATCGACTAGTAACATTATGTTTGGTGACGATCGTATGGGTTTGCCTCTTCTCATTGACTGTATAAATATACAAAATTGTTGCTATACGTTTGCACTTCCTATTCCTATGGTAAGTTTCTAACCTGAACGGGTCTGAAGCAAAGTAAATAATCATTACACTGATTAGATGATCCAATTACAAATAAATGTAGCAATCAAAGTTAATCCACAACTGAATAATAGACAGGAAGCTAGAAATAATTGAGAATTTGCCATAAATTAAATTAAAAAATTGTATGTCAATAGATGAATGTATCTTTAGTAAACAAACCTAATTCCATGTTTAATTATACCGGGTATCCCAATAGTGTATGGAGGATTTATAACTTAAAAACGATAGCAAATAGAAAAGCTTTTTTATATAAAACTTGAAGAGACAGCAGCTCCACAATTCAATATTATATTAGTGTAGTGGTTAAAAAAGGTGTGGCGATGCAGTTACATTTTTTTAAATGGAACAAACACACTGTATATTTTCCCATTTTTGAAGTCTATTAAGACAAGGCATGTTAAAATTTAATAGTAGTACCGGATGTTTTTAAAAACAGTTATTTCCTTCTTAGGCCCTGGTACAATTTATGAAAAAATTAGATATTTTAAATATTTTAATAGAACATCTTCTTTAACAGAATAAGCCTATTTTTGCAATAAAAGTCTTGTTTAGGTAGTTTCTTACATTTTTTGCAATAAAATGCCATTCTTACGGTATAGTTCAGGTAGTTTCTTACTTTTTTTGAAATGAAATGCCATTCTTTCGGTATAGTTCAGGTGGTTTATTATTTTTTTTGGAATAAAATGCCATTCTTACTGTATAGTTCAGGTGGATTCATACTTTTTTGCAATAAAATGCCATTCTTACTGTATAGTTCAGGTGGATTTTTACTTTTTTTGCAATAAAAAGTCATTCTTACGGTATAGTCCAGGTAGTTTCTTACTTTTTTTGGAATAAAATGCCATTCTTACGGTATAGTTCAGGTGGTTTCTTACTTTTTTTCAATAGAATACCATTCTTACTGTATAGTTCAGGTGGATTTTTACTTTTTTTGCAATTAAAAGCCATTCTTACGGTATAGTTCAGGTAGTTTCTTACTTTTTTTGGAATAAAATGCCATTCTTACGGTATATTTCAGGTGGTTTCTTACTTTTTTTCAATAGAATACCATTCTTACTGTATAGTTCAGGTGGATTTTTACTTTTTTTGCAATTAAAAGCCATTCTTACTGTATAGCTCAAGTAGTTTCTTACTTTTTGCAATAAAATGCCAATATTACGGTATAGTTCAGGTTATTTCTTCCTTTTTTTTCAATAAAATGCCATTTTTACAACCTAGTTCAGGTAGTTTCTTATTTTTTCTCAATAGAATGTCATTCTTACGGTAAGTTCAGGTGGTTTCTTACTTTTTTTGGAATAAAATGCCATTCTTCCAAGCTTGTTCGGGTAGTTTCTTACTTTTTTTGCAATATAGAATGCCATTCTTAAGTTATAGTTCAGGTGGTTTCGTCCTTTTTTGCAATAAAATGCCATTCTTACGGCACAGTTCAGGTGGTTTCCTACTTTTTTTGGAATAAAATGCCAACGTCTTGGTACTCTTGACTGACTACTGAAAACTATCCATTTTTAACAATATTTTAGGTACTGTGAAAATGCAGGTTTAGATTAACGACAATTTGTTGTATGCGTATTGCGTGTATAGGCCCCTTTAGCTTCTACAATGTTTCTCATTAACAATCTAAAAAGAAACCGTATAGGTGCGTTAATCGACGTTATCTTTTCTAAGAAATTAATTGAATAATTTGGTAAATTAACTTTATTATGCTGCTTTTCTAGTTAATTACATGGTTTATATACTCGATGTTTAATTTATTAGTCACACTGTTGGAAATCTTTCGCATCTATAAAGGTACATTTTACCGTTAAAGGCCAGTTGCACTATTTTAATCGAAGATCAACTAACACGATGATTTCGTTCAACCAATAAGTATTGACTTTGGAGTTTTTAAACGCCGGTTAGTTGTAAACTTGGTTTAACACAACTGGTAATTGTAACTTATAAAAACTTTTGCCGCCGTGTGCTAAAGTCTTGATATTTTTCTTTGCAAAAGTTGTTTTAATTTGTGTATAAATAAGTGTATAATCTGATTATATTAAAATATTTTGTTTTACCTGCAATTAACGCAATTATTTGCTTTTGCTTTCCATAAACTGTGATTAAAAGACACTAATCTTATTTAAGAGACGCGATAGATACACGGCGTTAATGAAAGGCGTCCCAAATATTATAAATAAACAATGTAATGCATTAATGTATAAATTATCATAATTAACATTTTATTACATCATTTATCAGTTTCTCGACTTTTCAGGTGAAAAACAGTGTACATGGATATTTTAATTCTTCGGGACAACGTAAAAGGATAGCATTTTGAAGGATTAAAAACTGTACAACCACACGCGACGGTTTAAATTTCTTTTTGATAAATTATAAAAAATATATAAATGCACTCGCACTAAGATTACGATATAGTAATTACTTCAATTGAAACTGTGAACTTATTCTTTTTTGGCGTAAAATATTGGAACGTCTCCTGTGTCTTGTAGGTTATAAACAGGTTATATATAGGAAAATGCGTGCTTAGTGCATTAATCTATATTAGGTGCCCTGTAGCCTTAATTCGAATAAAGTATAGTAGTCGGATTTAATAATTATTCTTATACTAAGTGATTATAAATGATTTTTTTTAAACACGTGCGTAAGAACCCAATGATTAATGTTTTATAAAAATCGAAATTTTATTGTATGTCGACAGCCAAGAAAATAACAATCAATTATTTCCTTAAAATATATAAGGAAGTCGTTTGTTCTTCCAAGGCCTTATCGAGACGAAATAAATTCTATTGCAAAAATCGAGAAAAAAACCTAATAAAAAATTTTAATAGAAAGGCTAGGATCCAAAGAAATAAAGGAAAGTGTGTGTAGTACTGAACGTAGTAAAAACGGCAATCAACCGAGATGATGTAGCGCATGGCGACATCTAGCGTCGTTTTTAGACATTTTTCGAACAGTCCCTATTTAACGAAAAAATAAAAAACTGAAATTTTTGAATTTTCATTAATGACATTTTATTTCATGATTTTGTATCTTCACGAATTTGACCTGTATCTATGCCTTACTGATACAATTATTATGGTAGACCAATAAAGAAATAGGATAGTGTTTGCTATAAGTATGTGCTATAATGCGGGATATAAAATAATATAGGCCCAAGTTACATAAAGTTATTTAAGAAGCTTTCAACCCACATGTTTTGTGGCGTAGATTAAATTTATTAGTCAAATGATTATTATGACCCGACATATACAGGCACTAATTTAGGAGTTTTACACCACTTGCGTTGATTACTAAAACATACATGGACCTTTCTCGTTCTTAATATTATAGTTGTCAAGGCTTTTTTCATAAAAATGTTCTATTTATATATAATTTCTCTCGTTGTGACGTAGTAGCAAACATGAACTTTTTTTATAGTGCTTGAAAATATTTCTTTTTTAAGGGGTACCAGAAAAAAAACTTTTAAATTTTTCGTTTACTGAAGACCCTTTAACAAAATTTTCACAAAGTGTTTGGAAAACATTTACTCTTATAAATATTAACCTTAAACTGTAAAAATATTTTTAAATGATATGATTAATAATTAAATATGAAATAATAATAATAGATAGTCTTTATTTATAAACATATAGTGTGACCAGTAAAGTCCGCATCATATGGGATTTTTTTTATTAATAGCTTTATTCGAAATTTGACTTTGGCATCAAGTTCTGCTTCGATCGAGATAAAAATTAAGCAAAAAATAGTAGTCACGTGATTCGCATTATCTGTCAAATTTTAATTTTTTTCAAAAAATAATTCGAAAGTGGGGTTATTTCTGAAAATATCGAAAAAAGTTATAAGAAAAAGTTTTTTTTAATGCAGTTTCTAGCCCACACATGCAAAATTTCAGCTGCATAAGATAATTTTGATTTTTTACCCACCACTAAAATTTATTTTCCACTTAATGAACACTTTACTGATGACACTGTGTTCTGTTTTGTCTTAATATTAAGGTGTATTACTTTCAGACACAAACTACGTTTTCAAAAATATTTTATGAAGTTGCCTTATACAGGGTCAAAAACAAATAAACTTTGCATCACATGCGACCAAATTTTAATTGCGCACTTTGATTTTGTAGAAAAACACACATTTAATATGGCGCTACTTTAAAGAAAATCTATCTGAAATAAAGCATTGTCAAAACTAAGAAGTTTTATGTAGGTTGCGTTGAGTCTTATTTTTCAAAAGTGGTGCAATTTACAAAATATGGGTAAAAAATCAAAATTATCTTATGCAGCTAAAATTTTGCATGTGGGCTAGAAACTGCATTTATAAACACTTTTTCTAATAACTTTTTTCGATACTTTCAGAAATAACCCTACTTTTGAATTATTTTTTGGAAAAAATTAAAATTTGACAGATAATGCGAATCACGTCAAATTTCGAATAAAGCTATTAATAAAAAAAATTCCATATGATGCGGACTTTACTGGTCACACTGTAGTTGAGCCAGTAGTACAATATACAATGTCACAGAGGCAGCGAGATCTAGCATGGCTACTTATCTAACCACCATAATGGATAAATTGAGGAAAAATATAATTAAAACAAAAAGCAAATTAGGCCGAAAAAGCGTAACAAGCAAATAAGTAGCAAATAGCAAATGTGTCACTCAAAGAAAATGGTAAAATGAATAAAAAATAAATTTATCAAATACGCGACCTGAGATGAGCTGTTCATTTTTCTTTAAACGCTTACGCAGAAGAGCAACTTTTGATATTTATTGGCAAGGGATTAAAATATTTAACCGCATTAAAACTAAAAGACCTCTGAAACAATGCCGTTGTGTGTCTGGGAACCCCCTCATCAGAACCAGAACCCCTAGTAAGTTTGTCAAAGAGATAACTGGGTTGCTGATATTTAATTACCTTAAAACCGATTACTGCTGTATACAGGGTGTTTCATTAAGGGTGGCCACCGGCCATATCTCGGAAACTACTAGGCATAGAAACTTGAAAAAAAAATTATGATTAAAGTGGTCATGAGAAAATGCTGGAAATTATTTTTAAGTTCCTCATTTCGCCGCAAGGGCGCACAATTGAATTTTTTTTTTAATTCTAAATTTCTCCGAAAATTTCCATATTAAGGTATAACTCTGGTTACATCATTGGAAAGCTTAGACAATTCTGTATCATTTTGGTTTAGGGCTCATTGGCGTACCGACCTTGATAAGAGTGGGGGAAGCTATTGAATGTGCAATCATTAAAATCGCTGTAAATTCTAAACGACTTATCCGATTTTACTAAAGTTAAGCTTGTTTGGAAGGGAAAGGTAAGTATCTTTAATCGCCGTATCCAACAGTACACGATAGTGTTTAATAAAATTGCTAGAGGGCGCAATTTGTAATAATAACAGTTTTTTCGATTTTATCCCGAAAATTCAAATCATACGGTATAACTATGACATCATAATCGGAAAGTAGATTAAATTTGCAAGAAAATATGTGAATACCGCATTCGATATCTTTGTTCGTTTCAGAGTTATTGCCAAAACAATAATTTTTAATACAAGTTGCGCCCTCTAGCAATTTTATTAGAAACTATCTTGTACCATTGGATACGACAATTGATAGTACTTACCTTTCTCTTCCAAACAAGCTTAAATTTAGTAAAATCGGTTAAGTCGTTTAAAAGTTACAGCGATTTTAATGTTTACCCTTTCACTTGATAAGAGTGGGAGAAGCTATTGAAACTGTAAACATTAAAATCGCTGTAACTTCTAAACGACTTATCCGATTTGACTAAATTTAAGCTTGTTTGGAAGAACCTTCAATTGTCGTATCTAATGGTACACGATAGTTTCTAATAAAATTGAAACACCCTGTATAGCGACAGATAAGCTTACGAAATGCATATTTATTTATTTTTGTTACAAGCCTTTCAAATTTTTTTAATTAAAACATTTATTTTTTTATTTTTAAATTAGACATATTTATAAATTTGTTGGTCTTTTTGCAATTTGCAGTAAATCGTTTCAGGGAAATATTTTAAGGAAGTGAAGCATTACTTGTGGTAATTTATTAGTCACTTTTATTATATTTTGTTGCGCTGGTGAACTCATAAACATTTTTTTTACACAACCATGTGTTTATTTCAGCTTAAAGTTATGAAAACGTGTACTTTAATCGTACAGACATTATACATGTTAACCAGCGAAAGAGATATTATTTTTCTTTCTTTTTTTTAAATATTATATAATGGTATTTGTTTTTACTTTCTAGCGACTGGTAATATTATAACACAGGAGTATTATCGAAGGCACACATCTTCCAACATTTAAAAAGAACTTTGGAACAACGTATTTTAAATCATATATTTATTTTCCACAAAACTTTGCTCTTGTGCAATGGTTAATTTAAACCCATTCTATCGATTTTTCCTCAGATAAATAATTAAGGCACGTGAGCGTAGGAAATGGTAAAATGCCATAGTGGATAAAAGGTTTAAAGTTGAAATTACACAATTAAAACCATAGGTTAGTTGTTATTAGCAGCACCATATTTGATTTTAATTGCCTGATTTTACTACACCTATTTTCTTAACTTACGATTATGTGCAAACAATGTAAGGGCAATTTTTATTTAAACTTCGCTGTATAGTAGTTGCAGAATTATACCGTTAACTCTTACGGCCAAAAATAAACTACCTGATTAAACCCTATTGTATACGCCTCGACCTCTTCAAAGGGGATTAAATGGGATCAGGGTCGGCTTGAAAATGTACCTACACCACGTGATTTATTTTTATAATTTAAAATAAATAGATAGGTATTTTTAGTTTTAGGTAGGCACATATAATAAATGTAAAGTAATGATAATTGAAAATAATATAATTTAAAAGTATAACTATTAGGATAACAAGTACAATAAAAATTAATTAAATTCTAAAAAACTCTCTGAACCAGCATGTAATATTGTGATTATTTTGCCTTTATTTGATGGTGCCTTGGTTTGACATTTTTTTAAAGAATCATCCCAACCTTTTCTTGGAGTGTCATGGGTATCGAACCATGATTCGTCAAGGTAAATAATTGGACGATTTTCTTCTCTAAATTGTTTAACAGCTGTTAAATATTTAAGTCTCCATTCCCGTAAACGTTGAGATTCTATTAATGTTTGTCTTTTATTAATGCTTCGGTATTTAAAACCCATTTTACGCAATATTTTCCTAAGGCTTGAAAGGCAACAAGAGATATTTGTTTCGTCTTTAATCAGCCGCTCTTTGAGGGAAATCAAAGTGGGTACAGTTTGTGCCTCATATATCCATGTCATTTTCGTCAATGCTTCTAAATGTGCCAGAATCACTCCGATTTTTTCTAGGATTAGTAGGTTTAAGTACTAGGTATGTCTCTTACCGAAGATAAAGGCATTTTTGTCAAAGTAGACGTCTCTGCTAAAGCATCTATCGAATTAAAATTTCTACTCAACAAGGATTGCTACACATTTTTAATTATTGGTTTGGCATCGGTAGATAAATGCTATCTTTTAAAAATGACACTTGACGATGCCCCCCTATCAGCACAATTCCAAGGACGCCACATTCTACCACTAATAAGCCTAACTAAAAATTACTCGCCGGAAAACCACTAAAGACTAAAATTATTAAAAATTAGTTTGTATTAATATATGAATCAGGCATAGGTATAAATTGAATTTGTACCTGGTCCGGCTCTGCTCGAAAAGGTTTTAAAATTTGGGATTTCATTATTTATTTTATGGTCAAAGGGATAATGAGGGTTTATTGCAGTCAAAAGAGCAACGGTATAATTCTACAAATACTATACTGTTACTTTTATAACATCATTGCTTCATGCGAATTAGAGTACAAGATGGAGCTCAGCTTCCATAAGACCTCTCCAAACGTGTTACCAAGGGTTTACAACAATCTAACGTTATTCTAACATTTTAAAACTTTTCCCAGCACATAAATTATCCACCCAAATTAAATTTGTTCTACATTAGTCAAAATTTCATATACACAAAGCGTATAATAGTAATTCGATGTTATAACAATCAAATTACCCGGTGTACGTGACATACATATTAATAATGAGCTTTACGCATTTCATTGCACTTCTTTTACTTATACCGCCATCTTTTTTTTAAGAACTCGAATTTCTCCTGTCACATGTCTAACTGAACGTGTTATAAAATCTCAACACAGTTAAGGCAGGGCTTGGTTTTGTTTATCTAGATATAGATCAAAATCTATGTGAGTTTTTAGATTGTTATGTTTGATAAGGTTAGTAGGTACTTTTATTTTTTCAGTAGGAATACCTACTTTCTTTTACATGCGCAATAACTGATATTTTTCGAGGTATCTAATGTTTTGCATTTAATAAGATAATGAAATGTTCTTTATGTAATATATTCTAGTTTTTAATGGGATGGAATACGTGCCTAGCTCCACAAGAGATCACTGGTAATGTCTAAGAAAAGTAGTTATAAATAATTTCGATAGCGTATAGAATACTTCACTATACTTAAATAGGCAATTAATATTATAGGATTTTAAGATATTTTATGATATATCAATTTCAAAGCACGTATTTTATAATTATTGGGTACTCAATTAATATGACGCTTACATTTAAATAATTGGACTTGTTTTTGCACTTTCAGTTTTGGTTTTGTTTAATTATTTTGTCAGTAAATGGTTTACCTACATTTAAAAGACTGGCAGGTTTATATTAAATTGTAGCAATATTATTGTCACTCGGTATACTGTAGGTGTCGACCACCCACGACGAACTAGCCTGAGGTACCGGTGCACCCTCTGCCCCCCCACCCACGAATTCGGTGTTTATGTATACAATCACTTTTGTGATACTTTGTTTTTTAGGTTCTAATTATTTTCATGGTGTCCTTAATTACCTTTTTTGAACTGCAATAATTGGTTCTATTATCTCGGAAGAGATAAAAGTGTACTATTTCTTACTTTTATTAATTAAAGATAGGCATTTCGTACTTTTACCTTGAAAATATGTATCAGTATTAGAAAAAGTCATTAACGATTGCCATTAAGTACAACATAGGTACCGTTTTATTTGATTTTGTTCTTTTTCCTTTAAGGTATTTTCATTTGAATTCCGCAAGATATAAATAAATATTTGTTTATGCGTGTACCAATTCTCCTTTAAATATTTGCTTGTTTGGATTAAAACCTTAAGTATGTAGTTTGGAAATAAGAGAGAGTACACCAACTTTCTGTTTAATCTTTTTACTTTGCCACTTTAAAAACAACTGATAAATCTCTCTTCGAACTGCTAGAAAATTCAGTTTCGTAATCGACTATTAACTAACTGGGAAAATCAAATAAAAAATAATAAATTTAGCACAGTCCCAAATAGTTTCGAGTGTCCTATATCATCAGAGTGTGCAAAATGAAAGATCGCATAAAGGTATGTTGAAACTAGATTTTGATGCAAGCAGGAATCTAAATTTAAATGTGAATCACGGGCACTCGATCTAAAAATGAAAATTAGAACAAAGTCACAATAAAGAAATGCGAAAGTGTCATCGTGCAATCTTGAACCATCCCATTTGTTTGGCCGAAATAACCTCAGTCGATTTCATTACGTATTTAAGAGGTAAAATTTAAAGAGGAATTTCCGTGCAGACTCGGATCTTCAAGCCTTCAGAAACCTTTTAATAACATGCACATTTTAAACTTTCGTTTTAAAATTTTATACCTTTTTTGCCGTTGCCTTTATGACCCAGTTTCGTCACTTGCACTCTGTGTGAAAATTTGTATATTAGGGATTGATTATACTTACACCAATCGTCCTGCAGTCCTAACGTAAGAACTTATAGTGACATCAATAAGACCTAGTCCCCACACACCGAAAATAGTTTAATTCAACTTAGCAACATGTTTCATTCAACTAAATAATTTAATTGGTATCAGGCTATTAAATGTTGAATTCAAAATTATATAATTTAATAAAAATTTCAATTAAGGTATTGTTCGTCAAATTAATAATAGTTGAAATATCTTTTAAAAATCAAGTAGAAAATATTTTAGTTTAATCGGTCAGAACGCAGAAGCAGTATTTTTTTAACTATGATAACTTCTTCTTAAGTCGCCGTCTCATCACGAAGGTTGGCGATCCAAATGGCTATCATGGTCCTGTATACTGCAGCTCTGAAGATGTCTATTGATGAGCATCCGAACCATCTTCTGAGGTCCTTCAGCCATGAATTTTGACGTCTGCCGACTGATCTCTTTCCTTGTATTTTGCCTTCGATAATCAGTCTCAGAAATTCATACCTCTCATAACATGACCTATATAACTCGTTTTTCGTTGTTTTATTGTCAGTAGGAGTTCCTTTGATATGATGAACTATAATTTCATTAAAATTAGCCTAAATAACTTTATTCTGGAGTAATTTATTATTGCAGTAAGATATTTATTTAATTTAATAATTATGTCTTAGTTTCCGATAATGAAGACCGTTTTATTCCTAAGTAATGTAAAAAGACGATCTCTGTGTGTTGACAGGTACTATTTGCCTTTCGCTCTGTTCTTATTGAAAAACGGTAAAGTCATAGTAAATCGTAAGTAATTAGCTTTAAAGAAAGTGTAGAAAACAATTAATTAAAGGAAAATTACAAACCCATACGGTCGCTATTTGTTGTAAGTCAATGTTATCAACATGGCGAATATATCGAACTTTACACATGTAAAATTATTTAACAAAATATATACATACATAATAGTGGCTTAATCAACCAATCATCTCTTAAAAAATAGGTACGCTGTCAAATTTACGCTCGTGTCTAAGATAAAATCTTCAAAAATAAACTTTAATTCTTTTCCACCGTATGTGTTTGCAAAAAGCATGTCTATTAATGTGTTTGACATTAAAGGAGCTTAATATCCACATTATAAAAGTTAGTAAGTGTTAATATGTCTCAATCATTACTTCTTATTGTTACTTAACAAGAAATTAAATCAACTGCGACTGATAAAAAGTAAAAAAGTAGGGTGTAACATTAGCGTATTCTCTGTGACGGACTTCGATCGAACCGTTCAACTTCAAAAAGCTCAAGTACAAGAAAATACATTAAGTTAGTTACAAGGCAACATTGTTAAAGCATTACAGCTACATTGTTTCCTCGTTACGGCACATTACGCCTTTTCTGTGTTATTTTTGAACGGGCCCGTTAATGTTCAAATCAACTTCTGCCGTTTTGTTACTAAGAATGGCAACGAACATGTGTCGATCCTTGTTATCGGTCGATCAGGAAGCTTATCGATTTGTCTTATGTCGAATTAGGATTAAAATTTTATTTGTTGCAATTAATATTAATCTCAAGGAACGTTGTGATAATGTATTTGTGTTATGTTAATATTTATAAGGATTAGTTTCGATAGATAAAATGATATAAACACCGTTATGATAAAGAGACGGCTCAGGACTTAATCAGGAATCGTTCGGATCCGTCAAAAGAAAAAATATATTAAGTAGGATAGGATATAATAGTAGGATGGATCATAAAAATGCTATGCCCTATACTTATCTTTAACCGTTTACGAAATATTAGCTTTTAAAACAAAATAGACAAACGACAAAATATGAAGAGAAACTATTTATACAGGGTGTTCCTAAATTAATGGTACATCCGAAAGAAAGCGATTATTTGGCTTATTTCATAAATAAAATGTTATATAAACATGGGACTGAAAACGCTTCCTTTCCGAAATACAGGGTGTTAATGGTAATTAAATGGGTTATGTGTTTCCAGGAATGTGCATTAAAATGATTTTTATTTTTTACTCGAAAACGGTGCACCGTAAAAAAATAAGTCAAGAGACCGAATTTGCTCTAAATTAGACGGGAATTTCAAAAATAATTTTTATTTAAAGAAAAAGCAGTGGCGCACCATTTTTTTCTTCAAAAATATTAAATGCAAGCCCCGCACGGACGCCACTGCTAAAATTTAAAAAAATTATTTTACACCAAAAAATGCCTTTCGATGCTCAAAAGACGTGTACCAAATTTCATAAAAATATCTAGAGTGGTTTGAAAATGGCAATGAAAAAATATTTTTTTAATTAAAATGTTAACACCCTGTATCTCGGAAACGAAGCTTTTTCGGTCCCAAGTTTATATAACTTTTTATTTATGAAATAAGCCAAAGAATCGCCTACTTTTGGATGTACCATTAATTTAGGAACACCTTGTATTATTAGATGTTGAAAATGACCTCCACCAACTGTTCTGCAGTAGATCAACAGATCTAAAAATTCCTTTTGGACATTTTGTACCTACTACTTTTGGAAACATTTCATGATTTATGAAAAATGCCTAGAATGTAAAAATATACAACATGTATCATTAAAAAATGTAAGGTGATACACGTAGCATTTTTATGATCCTCCCTGATTAATATATTTTTTCTAAAAAAAACATTCATTTCAAAAAAATTAATTTGACGAGTCCGAGCGATTTTTGATTAAGTGAGCGGTATTCTATATAAGAGGCTGATACATTTCTCCGTATCTTAGTTTTATAAAATTATTTATTTAGTTTAATAAACCATTATTTTTTAAACCTGATACAGATGGGTTATATTATGATATAACAAAATCTGTCCTTTTAATACAATGATAATGATGTGCATAAGCAGAAAGGTAATAAATACTGATTACGTCTATGACGTAAGACAAATGATACAGCTCTTTGGTGTGTATTGTCCCTGCTAATCAATGTAATGATATCATTGACAATTCAAGGTTAAAAGGATCGGTGGTAGTACCGTGAATTTAAACGATCAATAATTAATAAAAGCACCTTTGACACAAATCGAGGCAGTTTACAAACTTTACACGTTAAACCTTATTTTTTGATCATTTTTGTAAAGATTGTTACAATATTTGCCTGTTCTTTTCAATAAATTATTAGCCTTTGAAAATGGTAAAAAGTGAAAACAATAATAGTAGGATGAAACCCATTGGAAAAGGAAGAGAATATAACAAAAATGAAAGGAAAAATAATTTACGGACGATCCGAGGTCGGGAAGTGGAAAGGGGTGAGTTTTTAAGGGTAGAAAACGATTTATCTCGATTTCCGGCAAAACTACAAGTCCTATGGAAAAACGTTAAATGGCAAAGTTGTAGGTAATAAAAAGATCTACAACTTTTTTCACATAACCTCAAAATTTATGTGAAAAATTCAAATAACCAAGTTTTTGGTTTTTTATTTTTATCTTTTACACGAAATTTGGTGAAAACTTACCTTTTTATGTCCCAAACACACTGTAATTTTTTTGATTTAAAATATTTATTTTTTCACCTTATTTTGACTTAATATCGAAAAAGCACCCTAATTTTCAATCGAAAATTCTTACGTCAAAATATCTGCTTTTTTAAAAAAGTCGATGGGCTTTTTGTTCGTTGAAATCTCTACTTTCTGATGGTATAAAAAATATACATTACTATGGTAAATGTTCTCAAAAAATGCAAAGAAACGAAAAAACTCGAATCCGAAATTTTTTTTTTTAATTAGTATTATGTAGAATTTTGAGCTATTTATTAAAATTTATACTTTAATTACTCGAAAAACGTAAAAATTCATGTTACATTGATAAACAAAAAACTGCAATAGCATTTTTTGAGAACATTTACCATAGTAATGTATATTTTTTTACACCATCAGAAAGTAGAGATTTCAACGAACAAAAAGCCCACCGACTTTTTAAAAAAGCAGATATTTTGACGTGAGAATTTTCGATTGAAAATTAGGGCGCTTTTTCGATATTAAGTCAAAATAAGGTGAAAATATAAATAGTTTAAATCAAAAAAATTACAGTGTGTTTGGGACATAAAAGGGTAAGTTTTCACCAAATTTCGTAAAAAAAAAATTTTTTTTGTAAAAGATAAAAATAAAAAACCAAAAACTTGGTTATTTGAATTTTTCACATAAATTTTGAGGTTATGTGAAAAAAGTGTAAATACGAAAGTTGTAGATCTTTTTATTACCTACAACTTTGCCATTTAACGTTTTTCCATAGGACTTATAGTTTTGCCGGAAATCGAGATAAATCGTTTTCTACCCTTAATAACTCACCCCCTTTCACTTCCCGACCTCGGATCGCCCGTAAATTATTTTTCCTTTCATTTTTGTTATATTCTCTTCCTTTTCCAATGGGTTTCATCCTACTAATATTTTTTTTTGGTTTCAAAAATTATCGACCCTGGTCTATAAGACGGAAAAATAAAAATGAAAATACGATTTTATTAGACTTGAATAATAAAATAATATGTATACGGTTACTTAAATTTGTTTAATGATCGAGTATGTTCGTGTAACATCGCTAGCATTTGGTAATTTTCGGACGACAAAAACGACCTTTAATTTAAATTATTAAGGAAATGAAAGAAAATTAGACTATCATGCCAATTATTATTAACGTTACAAAATAATATTTGTAACCATATGAATAATGAAAATCGAGAGTAAAACAGTCCCCAACAGAGAGCATATTAAATCTGTTGGTTAAAAACAACAATTAGGCAGATGTTTGCTGTGCCATATTTGTTTCATTACCAAGTTGACATATGCCTTGTTCGTATTGCATGGTTCATTAAATAATGTAATACAAACTTTAGACGTACACATATCATGTGTATGAAGTTACATTATTCGGAAAAACGTAGGGATGTTCTCTCAAATATGGCATTACAATATGACAAAAATTGCTGTCGATAGATCAATTATTGGCAAGATTTAAAAGACCAATTAGGAACACCTATTAGGTATGTAAAATACAAGCAATTAAAAAAAGGTACTAGAAACATTAACAATGAAACCAGTGAAAATCATTCATGTCAACTAACTAACTGTTAGATTGTTGTTAACAACAGCAATTCAATTACCCATTATTTATTTTTATTCCTGATGGGTTACTTTTCATCTATATTTTGTTTGGATATGAAGACCGGCTATGTTAATATTAAATTCAAAATCGATGCGGATACGAAAATATACAAAGGCCAAATATAGATGGCACCAAAAGCACTAATTGAAAATATTCCCTGACAAATTGTTTGTTAGTTTTGGGTATAACACAAACAAATTTTTTCTCCTGCGAGAAATTGATTTAGGACCATTTGTCTTATAAATATTATGAAACCGATAAGCACATTTTGCACTAAGTGTTAATAGACATGCCCTATTTTCTTATAAAACTTTTGCTTAAATATCGTTATTAGCGTTGAAATATTTCTCTAGTATTTAGGCCATCTATATTTATCGCCTATAGATTTTACACCAAACGTATTTGGCTTAAATTTATTGATATGTGTGTTTAATTGAATCAATGATTTTGTTTGCTTTAAAGATCACATACATAAAATAGACAAAAAAAGTAGATCCACAGAAACCTGCAATCCAAGTATAAAGAAGATCTTTGCTTGCCGGCTACATCTCAAAAACTACTAAACATAGAAACTTGGGGAAAAAAAAATTATGATTAAAGCGGTCATGAGAAAATTCTGGAAATTACTTTCAAGTTCCTCATTTCGCCGCAAGGGGGCACAATTGAAAATTATTTTTTTTAATTTTAAATTTCTCTGAAAATTCCCATATTAAGGTATAACTCTGATTACATCATTGGAAAGCTTAGACAATTCTGCATCATTTTGGTTTAAGGCTCGTTGACGTACCGACTTTGATAAGAGTGGGGGAAGCTATTGAAAGTGTAAACATTAAAATCGCTGTAACTTCTAAACGCCCTATCCGATTTTACTAAATTTAAGCTTGTTTGGAAGGGAAAGGTAAGTAACTTCAATTGTCGTATCCAATGATACACGATAGTTTCTAATAAAATTGCTAGAGGGCGCAATTTGTAATAATAACAGTTTTTTTGATTTTATCCCGAAAATTCAAACCATACGGTATACTTATGACATCATAATCGGAAAGTAGATGAAATTTACAAGAAAAGACGTGAAAACCGCAGTTTGATATCTTTGTTCGTTTCAGAGTTATTGCCAAAACAATAATTTTTAATACAAATTACTCCCTTTAGCAATTTTATTAGAAAAGATTGTGTACTGTTGGATATGACAATTAAAGGTACTTACCTTTCTCTTCCAAACAAGCTTAAATATAGTAAAATCGGATAAGGCGTTTAGAAGTTACAGCGATTTTAATGTTTACACGTTCACTTGATAAGAGTGGGAGAACCGAATTAAACGACCAATTAGAACTAAATAGTTGCCCTTTGCTAAATCTGTATCAATAATCTAAATAGGGTTCTTTGGATTTCCCATAAGATTATACCGACAATAATATTTAAGTTTACAATACCTAAACAGTTTTAAGAAAATATAATTAAATAATTAAGCTTGTAATGTGTATACAAATAAATTGTCTTTCATTGCATATTTTTTTTTTAGTTTTTAAAACAATAATTGCAAAGTAATGCAGTCAAAAACGCACAAAATTTCGAGGATATAAAGACGTTTAATCGCGTTTAACAATAATTAACATTCAGCATATTGTGCTTAATAGTTTTCTAATTAACTCGTTTAAAATGTTTCATTCATCAACTTACAATTAATTTATGTTTATTGTTTCACACTTCTCATCCATTTTAATTGATCATTAGAATTTGTTTTTAATTTGAATAGGTACTGATTATTTTAAACAATGCCCTAACTTGATAAGAAATAATACAATGGGATTATTACACCTTAATTATTTCGGACTGTTCGTTTGAATGGTGTTGCTAAATAGTGTCCCCACGAAAAAGTAAAAACGTGTACATAATTAACACAATGAGGTTCTCACACCTACATTATGTTAATGTACCTGAGTGGACCTTAAGGGCCAGAATCGCAAATTGTAAGTGTGGCCTGTATAAAATAAGAAAAGAAATACATTTCTCGTCAAAATTAGCGAATACTCTAAAAGCTAGCAAAAGTTTGTTCTTAACGATCTTATGAACCGCTCATCCGATTTTGACGAACTAATTTTTTCAGTGTAACCTAAGGTGTTACAAACCTTTTTATGTTCCTAACGTTAATCTATAAACCGATTTTACTGATATACAGGGTGTTATTAGTAGAAGCGATTTTGTGCCGCAAATTTGAAACATTCTGTAGAGGAAAAGAGGTTTCAAAATCTTGAATACTGGTCGAATGTTCAACCAATGCCAAGATACAGCATTGTAAAGATTTTCCTACCAAAATTTGACACATTTTTATTTTAATAGTGTATCTATTGCCAAAAGACACTTATCAAAAAACTGGCAAAAAGGTCTGGAGATATTGATGTCATCTAAATAACGGCACATACCGGGAATTTCTAACTTTACCAGTTCACTCTACAGAATGTTTCAAATTTACGGTTCATAAGATAGTTAAGAACAAACTTTTGCTAGATTTTAGAGTATTCGCTAATTTTGACGAGAAGTGTATCATTTTGAGAACTGCCGATTCAACAATATTATTTATTTTTATTGATAATTGACAATAGTGTTTAACTCATTGTTCTTTTGGTTCTAGGTGCTGCACCGTGATATTGAAAATCACGGTAAAATAGTAGGTTCGGTTGTCAAATTGTGCAAGAGACCAGATGCAAAATGCAACACTGCCAACGCCAGGCGTATCGCAAATGGTCTTGAACGTCGATGGCATCTTCTCTTCCTGAGATCTTTAGAATGGCAATGCTACTTGGAGTCGCTTTCGAAAAAGCAAAACCTTAGAGTGAGTAACAACAGTTTTACCTAATTACCTAACTGAGGTGACTAAACAGAAAAGAACTACCACTAAATAAATCCAAAAGGTCATTCATGTGGGCTTCATCATATTCAGCATTAACATTAGGGTTGCCAACTTTTGAATATTGGAATAAATGACACATTCGGAAATATTTTTGGGCGCCACTGTACGGACTGTACCACTCTTAAAAACCTCCATTTTGTGCTATCGAATAACATTTTTGGGCTATTAAATTAGGGGCTAGAAAAATAACGCAAAAACTAACATACCATTAAACTAGTAGGTAACTATAAAATTAATTAAAAACTCTAAAATATGCAATCAAACAGATCCTTATTATTAATTTTACGTAAAAAAATTTCACAAAATATAACGTAGAAACTAGCAAATTACTAACCCAGTAGGTAACTAAAAAATTAAGAACTAAGCTAAAAAATCCTTGACTGAGACAAAAAAATATGATCAAAATTTGTGCACAATAATTCTGAGTTACTTTTTTAAAACTTGTATTTGTTTTGTTTTTTGGCGTGGCGAAGTAGAGCCCCATTGCTTTTAACTGATTTATAAAGTTTCGAACAGTTATCGTTTATGTTAAAAAAAAATATAATTACATTCTTTATTAAATCAATCCCACAAATATTCCGTTCGTCACTTCACTTTAAATTGACAACACTAAAAACTCTCTCAGGAAATGCTGATGAGGCAGAAATACTCATAAAAAATTAAATTGTTTTAAATAGGTAGGTCCAATCAGAGTCAAGTTTCAGAAAAATAAATTGCCATTTAGCACTTGAAAAAGATTTTGGAAAATTTTAATTTTTTTCAATTACATAAAAGTTTTCTTTTAAAAAAACTACTTCTCAAACGGTACGTCCATATTTAGTTTTAGTTTTTCTTGCAGTTTGAGACTCTCAATAATTTGAACCAAATCGCTAAATGCTGATGGACATACATTTTCTTTTAAAGATAAACATGATAATATAAGGTTAAGTCAATTATCGTTATCAAATATAAACCATTTCTTTAAGTAATTTAAAGAGCTCTCAAAAAAACTTACAAAATCATTCTCCATAGTTTCTCTATCTGGAACAGACAAGTTGGGTTGGACATTTTTTAGTTTATTTGTGGTTTCTTAAATGCATTTATTTATTTTCTGATTTTAAAGGACATTTACAGTCCTTTTACACCTTTCAAAAGGACAAAGGACATAATTTTAAAATAAAGGACGGTTGACAACCCTAATTAACATCCTGAATTAAAACCTATTAAAAATACATTCCATCTGCCACTTTTGTGATTATTGTTTGCTTATCTAAAGGTAAATTGTCTATGGTCGAGGCAGATGTGATGTCGTGTTTTTATTAAAGAGCTTAATCTTGTTTATTTATTTTCTCAGTAAATAATTCAAAATTTTAAAAACTAAATTGGCGTTACCCAATACAATGCCAGCTATTACAATTATTATTAAATAATTCTTGTAAAGACAGCAAACTAGAGCTTAGGTAATAGTAATTACAGGTTCTAGAAATAACTCGAACCAGTAGCACTAACACGCGAGTAGGGATGACAAAAACCATAAAATTAAAATACGAATGCTGCTTTTTCAGGCCGGACGGGGGTGCTATTCTTGAATCACATAAAGAGTGTAACCAATATCGCGAACGGACTAGTCTTATGTTGACGAGGGGTTTGACTAATTGCCGCTGAATTTCGCTGAAAATAAAAACAATACTTGGTGTAATTTAAAAAGAATACTCTCTGTTATAGAGGTGAAGAATACATACCCTGCTACGAACTAATGTAGGTGTTTTTCTTAGTTCCTGTCATCAGTTTTACGACGAATCTGGTATTTGGTGAAACACACCGTGAAATCGTTTGTTAAAGCTTTACCTGCCATTTTTCATGCTACACTATTTCGTTTTGCCACAGTAAGTAATTTCCGTTATAAACTTTTAACGATGTCGTTATTTCGATTCGTTGTTCCATTAGAGAACAATGATAGAATGTCACTTTTATTTTGTTTGAAAGTTAAGAAAGACTCTTCCGCTTTAACATGAAATATGTTTGCAAAAGTTTATGTTAATGCGGTCGTTGGTCTTTTACAAAAATCATTATCGTGATTTGCAAAAAGTGTCTATTGCGATGTATCAGAGAATAAAATTTAATTAAAGTATGTAATTGCTGATAGCAAGATAAGCCATACAGCACGTCTGCAATCGAAAGTATATGCGATAATATGACATCATGAAATCTTATTAGAAAGTACTAAAATGAAATGCAGAAAATAAGAAAATATTTATCCACCAACAATCACCACATAACCATGTCTATAGGTCATACCCCACGCGCATATAGTTAATAGTAATATTTATTGTTATTGGATAATATAGGTAATTTAATTTCCTTTTCTTAGTACCGCCAGCGACTATAAATTATTATCATTATTATAAATGTTATAATTTAAAAGTATCTACCTAATGTTAAATTTACTTTCGGTGTGAAGAATTGATATATTGAAAATCGACTGCAGGGGGTCTATTCTTGAATTTCGTTTACATGTTTGCCACGTTTTCGTTCTTAAGAGTCCACCCTTGTTTTTACTCGCTACAAGCATTTATACCATTTACTCGACACACTCTAAAAACCTATCAAGTTTATTTCAAGATATATTTGTTTATTTAGAAATAATAAAGTAATTTTAATAATATTTCAAAAATACTTGCAGGCGATCGGCTTGTCATTAAGTACCACTGGGAACCTAAAGGTTCAAACGGTGTTTGTTTTGTAACAGATTTTTAATTTGTAATAAGTTATAGTATATTTTGAAAACGAAAGACTAATCCGAAAATCTGCTACTGTAAAAACCTTACCGTGAAGAAAGTTCAGTAAGTTTGAAATTAATAAAGCTAAACATTTAAAATTTTGTAGGCTTTTAACTTAAACATAGATCTTTAGACTACATTACTTAATTTTAATGTTTTGCATACAGGGATTTATTAAAAGTGTGCCAATGTGGCCATTTAGATAAATGTGCATAAGTCAATTTTTGTAAATGGGACACCCTGTTTTTTTATCTTAGTAACGTGTAGAGAATCTTTTTTTTTTTTTTTATTTATTTATTTTACGTCGGCCTTTTTCCGCAACGAGGCCAATCACCGACGCCAGGGAATTTGTCACACACTATCTGGTAATTTTGCCGAATCCCTCTTTGTCGAGGGTAGGGTTCTTTAACGTGCCAACATCCATGACACGGGGCCCACAGTTTAACGTCTCTTCCGAAAGACGGCGCCACCTCTTAAACCAAATTCCAAATTTAACATCGACGTTGTCGGCACCGGGAATGGAACTCGGGCCTACGATCTGTAAGGCTGCTGCGCTAACCACTAGACCACAACGTCGACAGTGTAGAGAATCAAAATTCCTATTTAAACGTCTAATATGTCAGTATCAATATTTTTAGTCGTTTTGGAATTATGCAATTAAAAAAAAATATCTTAAAATATGTGTTTGTGTTAAGTTCATAAGACATTATTTTTGTAAAGAAGGCTTTGACTACGATTTTTGTTTGACTTTGAGCTTTGTTACCAATTAGTAAAGTAGGCTTTGACTGAAATTGTTTTAAAGTTGACACTCACCTTAGGCCTGTTGTCATATTCTAGTTTACTTACGTATTGAAAATTACTTTCTAGAATATGACAACAGGCCTAAGGTGAGTGTCAACTTCAAAACAATTTCAGTCAATGCCTACTTTACTAATTGGTAACAAAGCTCAAAGTCAAACAAAAATCGTAGTCAAAGTTTTCTTTACAAAAATAATGTGTTATGAACTTAACACAAATACATAATATTTTAAGATATTTTTTTAAATTGCTCATAATTCCAAAACGACTAAAAATATTGATACTGATATATAAGACGTTTAGATAGGAAATTTGATTCTCTACACGTTAATAAGATAAAAAAACAGGGTGTCCCATTTGCAAAAATTGACTTATGCACATTTATCTAAATGGCCACATTGGCACACTTTTAAAAAAAACCCTGTATGCAAAACATGAAACTTAAGTAATGTAGTATAAAGGTCTATGTTTTAGTTAAAAGCCTACAAAATTTTAAATGTTTAGCTTTATTAATTTCAAAATTACTGAACTTTCTTCTCGGTAAGGTTTTTACATAAAAAATGCATTTTATAATTCATATCTCAAAACCGGTTAGAGATAGGTATAGATCATTGTTAATAAAAGTTACTTAGGTTTCAATAAGGTATCCAAAAATGCTAAAATATACAGGGTATTCCATTTGAAATACCAAAGTTGGCCATAACTTCCGGTATAACCGGAAGTGATACAAACGTCGAAGTATAATATTTTGAAAGTTCAAAGCCAATCATGCCCGCTACCAAATTTTTAGAAATATAACTTTACTCGTTCCCGAGATCTTCTAATAGTCCACTCAACGTGAATCACCCTGTATAGTTAATTTTAATTATATATGGGCAGATTTTTAGATAAAAAAAATAGATTTTCATTGGTCTCAGATACTTGAAAATTTGTCAACTGAAAACTGGAAAGAGTGTTTTGGAAAATATTTTTTCACTGGTTTAAAGAATAGTCTGCCATAGATTATCGTAAATTTATTTTCAGTTTCTCCATATCTTTTTATCGGCAATAATGCCCCGAACTATCATTATCTAATGTAAGTTACTTCCCGTTTATTTTACTAGTCGGAAAATGAATAAATTATAACATTCGTGTTTAAAATATCATACCAAATCGACTATAGAATTAAAAATTATGAGATAATATAATAGAAGCTTAGCGCTCGGCTTTGCTTTCAAAATAGACTAAATTTATATTTCATGCCACTAAACTGACGGTACTCTTTTTATTCGGATATGTTTATTGCTTTTTGTACCACCCACTTCCTATGTGCATGCATATAGTTCATAGTTCCGCATTTAAAAACTATAATGCGTGTAAAAAACCCAATTATTTATGCTTACACTACATACAAAATTATGGCAAAATAGTTATTGATTCTAATAACAAAATTATATGGCTTATACGAGTACATATAGTGAATAAACCAGATTATAGTGGTATTTTTTTACTGGGTTTTTGCAAATCCTGACAATAAAAACATATCGCAGAAACAAGCGAGGAAATTTACCATTTGCCTTTTGAAATCTATTTCCCGCCGCTACTGGTGGATTATAAACACAACCGTGTGGCTTGGTTGTGTAGATTTTTTATCAAAACACAGTTAACACAAAGATTTCTATATTACTATAATTATGAACAATTTTATATGCGGGCTTACAAAACTGTCAGTTATGATTATTTAAATTAAAATAACCACTTGTTATGGCAAAGTCGTAAATTATACAGAATCTAATAATTAATAGTTTCAAAAAACGTAAACACAAATTATCATAATGTGAAAATACTAGACAGGTGAATAGAACTATTTAAAATTTCCATGATTTACACGGTGTGTACTATTATGAAAATATTTATTTAAATTAATAATAAATGACTAACGACAACGACTAATTAATAAAACTATTAATTATCAACTAAATATTTCTTAAATTCTATTTATTATCTTTGAGAGAGCTTTAAGATACTTTAAAGTTGTTTATTAAATAATTAACGACTATTATTTATTATATCAGGTACTTTAATAGTATATTAACGTACACGTTTTATAAAGCATAATTTTATAGCACGCGTCCCTGTTAAAAAACAAGCCGCTTTCGGCGAGTTTTATAACGGGACAAGTGCTTAAAACTGCTTTATATAACACGTACGTTATACTATTTTTTCTAATTTGTAGTTTTCTCAATAAAAAACACATATTTAAAAAGAAAATAAATCCTTAAAATTTTGTAATTTTTTATGTCTAAATTTTATGTTGGTAATACTATTTTTTATCATAGTAGCCTCTGGACAACAAAAATTATTTTGCGAACTGTCATTTTTTAATTTATTGACCTATTTTCACCACGAGATTCTAAAGTTATTTTAGCGATAGGAGATTTGAAATTGGACAGAAATTCGGGCGATTTTGCTACTTTTTTTCGAATTTCAAAAGACGTGATTTTACGTCACGGCATTGCAATTTAGTATAGGGAAGATGGAAATTTCAAATAAAGTTGAAGTTAAAATCGACATTGGAAGATTAGTAGATTGAATTTTGGATAGGATTTGGCAGAAAATGATAGCTTGAAGCATCTACAAAAGATTGATTTATAGATTTATGCAACCAACATACATGACTGTTATCCACACAGAATAGAAAAGTAGGTTATCAAGCTATTTTTCCTCTGCGAAAAATGGGTTTTCTCGTAAATCACAAAAGCCGCGCAAGTCAGTGAAATAAAACATTTAGATCTTACCAACATCAAATAAAGAAAAAACGCGTATCGAAATACCTTCATTACGATACGCAAATGCGTATCGTAATAGACTTGTTACGATACCAAATTAGAAAAAAATATTTTAAAATGTACAGTCCAATAGGGGCGTGTTTAGAGGGGGGGCTACTTTAAACGATGCATCCCTTAGTTTATAAAAGTGTACTTTCGTTTTCTACTTGTATTCACAACTTGGAAAAAGTTTCTAAGGTTTTCCTGTTCTATTAAAAACCAAAAGGTCGACGTGTGTTATTGAAAACTAAAATAGTTGAGAATCGAATTAAATGAGGCGGAAGCCGCTTGGGTTAAGCCCGCTTAAAAAGTAAATATAGAAGTAGTAAACATGACATTTTTTACTATTTATAAAATCCTACATGGATACCGTTAATTTGACTTTTTTTACTCGCAACAGTGACATATTAAAGCTAACAATGAAAAATCGCCATTGTTAAAATTAGGTGTGTGACAAATATTTTTGGCTTGGTGAATGGACCTGATTGATGACAGCGATGGCCCGCCCGAATATATTTTTGAGGTATACGTTTTAAGTTTAATTTACTCATATGAATTTTTATTTTTCATTCATAAATACAGCTCATATTCATTTCAATTTTCAAATATTAAATTGTTTACTAAAAAAAAATGAGGGGTGTACAATCTCCATGTTTCCTAAATTATCAGTAGACGAAAAAACTTATAATTTATTAAATACAAACAATTACGATAGGTAGTTTTTCTTTTTTATTGTATTTATCTTCGACTAAAAAACCAATTTTTTTCCTTAACATTTTAAAATAATATCAAAGTTATTTGGAAAAAGGAGATGGAAATTGTACGTTTTGGAAATAACAATTATTAGAGTTTGTCCATTTTGAAAATAGCCAATATGTGTTTGCCCACTTTAAAAATAATTTAAGGATCTGCACGCTTTGAAATAATTCGAAACTAACAGCAAAACAACCCATTGGAGATTGTACACTTTGATTTTTAAAATTGAACAGGAGATTCGAGACTTAAATGTCAATGGAGCTTGTACATTTTGAATTTAATGCCAATTTTCTGCCATCAAAATCCGTTGGAGCTTGCCCGTTTTGACAAGAACTTCTGAGTTATTTCGATTCAGGGCTACAATTACTATGTAAAACGACATCTATCTCATTTTTAATGAAACATGGAGTTCTCATTGAGAAATCATTAATTATTGAATTTAGTGATATACCTACTTGTATATTAAATCATTTATTATTCTCTTAAAATCATAACGTATAAGGAAATGCATTCCAAATTTTGCGACTTATACAGATGTAACATATTATTATTAAAAAATTGACAGGCACAAATTGTAGAAAGCTGTAATTCTTATAAAGGGTCTGGTCGGGTGCTCGCAGATGTTCACGGAATTTTTGCATTTTATTTTTATTGTAATGTAAAATATGATAGAAAGTTATGCCAGCAGTCATAAAAATGCAATGCGAAAACATAACCATAACCTTTTAACCTGCAACTATTATGCATTTACTAAATCTAGCAAGAAGAACTGTCTTGGAGTTGCAGATGATTTGCAACAGAAAAATAGTTGTACTCGTGGTTAGGCATATATACAGGGTGCGGCAATAGTGTGTCAGGCTTCCATAGCTCCTATACGAATTCTGTTTGGAATTTCATTGAATAATAAAAGCAAGAATAATCTTTTTAATAGAAATAGGGTGGTCTTATGAGAAAATAGCTGATTATTTTAGAGTACCTAGAAGTAGGTACTATTCAAGGAATTGTAAAAAAATGGCGCTACCATCAAACATCAAACACTTGAAAGGTCTGTTGGGTCTGGTTTAAATAAAATAATAGAAAATCATCAAATGAAGAAGACCGAAATTTGGTGGAGTATTTAAGGCAAAGTCCATTTGAAAGTATCCGCTATGCACATAACAGGATTCCCTGCTTCATCTAGAACATCAGGAGGCTGATGCGGATAGGTTCCGCGGAACACGTGTGGTACCACAACGGTCCTACAGGACTACGTGTGACTGTTTGGTCAATGCCAGAGGTCTGCCACTCTAACCTAACCTAACCTAACCTTCATCTAGAACTGCGCAACGCCGAGTAAGACAATGTTCCGAATTAAGAAATCGAGCAGCTGCATCCAAACCGTTTTTAAAAAATAGGTGATAAGGAACAAAGAATTGGGTTTGCTATGCAATATTTACCAGAAAATGATTATTTTTTTGCAAAATGTTACGTTTTCCGATGAGAAAACTTTTCAGTCTACATTATAATGGAAGGATTCGAGTATATAGACCACCAAATTCCCGATATGAAGAGAAGTATACTCAAAAAAACAAACCAGTGGACGTTTCTCCGTTAATGTGTGGGAGTGTGGGCATGGATAAGTGTTTACGGTGCAGGTGTATGCTGGAATATTGGTGGAACACTAAACAGTATTATATATCTTCAGATTTTGGAAAATGTTTTTCTTCCTTCTGCCGCGATAGTGTTTGAAGGAAATAACTTTATATTTCAGCAGGATAACTGCCCCTGTGCATACTGCAGGAAATATATATAGGAAACTGGTTTAGACAAAACAACGTAACATGTCTGCGCCTTGGTGCTCAAGAAGTCCTGATTTCAATCCAATTGAAAATGTTTGGGGATTGATGGTACAAAAAATGTAGAAAATAAACTTTAAACCACAGAATGAAATAAAGTTATTTGATAAAATAGAAGAAATTTGGATAAGGCTTAACACCGGATTACACCAGAAGTATTATTTTATCAATGCCAAGAATACTACGATTAGTGTTAGAATCCAATGGCGCAGCAATTTAGTATTTTGTTTGTTGTTTGTTAATAAATCTACCCTTTTTGGCTTTATACTTTTGTAGTTTTCCTGGTATTATTTTATAATTTTCTTATTTCGCGGCTGTAATTTAAACAGAAAAATATTTAGAAATAACCATTATTACTTATGGTAAAAAATCGTACATACAATAATTTACAGCTATGTATATAGCTGGTGTCCTATCCAGGTATAAGCAGCAAGGTGAGAAACCCGTTTTACCCAATTTTATTGTAATTGAGTTATGTATGGGTGGAGTGTACGAATTTATATGTCGTCAACTGTACATACAAAAAATTTTTGTTTTGAAATTCTTCATCAAGGTACATTAAAAACTTGAAAAAAATTATTTTAAAGTGCGTCATTTTTTAAACCTTATATGAACACCTTGTATAAAATGGATGAAATCTATTCGATTTATAATATCTCTTGACACCTTGCCATTAATCGCACACAATGCCGTAATTGAAAACTTGCTTTTAGTATTTTTTTCAGGGCTGCAAAACTTTTTTTTAGTTTTTAATTTATTACTCCTAAACTACCAAATAAAATTTAATTACAAACAATTATAAAGGGTACTAATATAAACCTAAAAGTACAAAAAATACAGGGTGTCCCATTTAAAAAAATACAAGTCAGCATAAGAATGAAGTTCCTAACTTAATTCGTATAGGAGCTATCGAAGCCTGACGCACTATTGCAGGAACCTGTATGCATTAATAATTCTGTGGCTTCAATTTTTATATTTTTTAACAATTTCAGAGAGGTAAATTTCGATAAAACTCTAGTACCCAAATGGTAGTCCGTAGTACTAGTAACAACAGCAACTAATTTTATGTGTTTACGGAACTAAATCACCATTTAAACTGCCAATTATTTCGTGTAAATGCTGTTTTAAGATCTAGTTGTGAAATTTATGCTCCGGCTAAGAAAATAAACTTTCCATGTTTATGCTTTGGGAGTTGCATCTGAATAGAACACTTTTTGTTATGCTACTGCAGTTCATTTGGTTCATTATGTTATATTAAGTTCAGTTTGTAAGCCATGAGAGATTTTATGTATAATGAAAAGTAATGACTTTTAAGGAAATGTTATTTTCCCATAAAATCGATAAACTAGTTAAAAATGCTGATGCTTACAAATTTAATTTCTTGGGGAAAATGTTTCGACTATACTCATTCGTTTTACAAGAAGAGATAGTTTACTAAACATGACATGTATACAGTGATGGGCTAAAATATGGAACTTTAAAAATCAGGTATTCGTTTTTTGAAAAAACGCTCGGACACGTCGATTATAATTCTTTCTTTCGGATTTTTTGCCTCGAATAGAAATTATACCGGGTGTGTCAAAAAGTAGATGTAGCAAAATTTTTTTGTTTTTTAAATAGAACCCCCCTATTTTTACTTATTACCCTAATTCTACGTCAAATTCTGTGCATAATTCATGTAGCATACTCTATCCTTATCTCTAACGGTTTTAGAGAAAAATTACATCATAAAAAAAAATTCTTTAATAAAAGGTTAAAAAATTTGTTTATTAAGTGTTGAAAATGCAAACCATTAACTTCTTGACAATATGCTAATCTACTTAAAACCCTTCTAAAACATTATTTACAGTATTTTCATTAATTTGCCTAATTTCATATCTAATTTTAAATTTTAAGTCTTCCAAATTTTGTGGTTTATCCTTATACACTTTTGATTTCAAATAACCCCAAAGAAAGAAATCCATGGGTGTAAGATCGGGAGATCTTGCAGGCCATTCTATGGGTCCTCTTCTACCTATCCATCATTCGGGAAATACAGTATTCAAATACTCTCGTACTTGTCGAGCAAAATGAGGCGGAGCACCATCCTGCTGAAACCAAATAGACGCTTCTGGTAGATGAGGCTGATTCGGATTTGGAAAATCCGCTGCTAGTGTGGGAATTAATTCATTTTGAAGAAATTGTAAATACCGATCTCCTGTAAGATTTCCATCGAAGAAAAAAGGTCCAATAATTCTATCATTTAATATCCCTGCCCAAACATTTACTTTTTGTGGGTATTGCGTGTGCTGTTCTCTCATCCAACGGGGATTATTTGTACTCCAATACTGAAAATTTTGTCTGTTTACCGAACCATTCAAACAAAACGTGGCTTCATCGCTAAAAAGTATGTTGCGATGGAAAAATAGATTTAAGTTGCAAATTTCCATCATAGTTTCACAAAACTGTAGTCGGCGGTCGGGATCATCTTCGTTTAGCTCGTGCAGCAACCTAATTTTGTACGGATGGTACTTTTCTTGTTTCAATACCCGCAACACAGATCGTCGGCTAACATCATTATTAAGGGCTACTTCAGTGGATGCACTATGAGGATTATCTTCAACCTCTAACAAAATGTTCAATTGTGAGTTTTCCCTAATTTTTGGACGACCTGGCCGTAGACGATCCTTTACATTCCCTGTTTCCCTGAATTTCTTCTCAATTTTACTTACTGTAGATCTTGTAATCGGCCGTTCTGGATACTTAGCGTTAAACAAGTTACAAACTTCTTCTTGACTGCTTGTTTTGTCTCCACATCCAATTAAAATTAAAATTTCGATTCTTTGTGTTTCATTTAAATGCACCATGATCACCGTTTTTCAAAATTATACCTAAACTAATTTTTGATTGACACATGACTTGCTATCGTAGTAACAATTCATTTAAATTTACCTGTTTACCTTTAAGTAGGTACATGTACCTTTTTTTAAAGAATTTTTTTTATGATGTAATTTTTCTCTAAAACCGTTAGAGATAAGTATGCTACATGAATTATGCGCAGAATTTGACGTAGAATTAGGGTAATAAGTAAAAATAGGGGGGTTCTATTTAAAAAACAAAAAAAAATTGCTACATCTACTTTTTGACACACCCGGTATAATTTCTTTTTGAGGCAAAAAATCCGGAAGAAAGAATTATAATCGACGTGTCCGAGCGTTTTTTCAAAAAATGAATACCTGATTTTTAAATGAATTTGTTCCATATTTTAGCCCATCACTGTATACAACAGTGGTGTGCTCCCCCCCCCCCCGCAAACGTTTTCAGGGGCCCCTCTCTGTAACGAACGGAAAATGATAATTCTTATTTTCATTACTATTAGGTTCAGGTTTATGAATTTTTGAATACGTTAATCGTGTAATAATTTAATTAGGGTTAAACCCACATTATGTGTTAAGTACCTACTATTAAAACAGCAAACAAATCGAATTTATTTTATAATCCTTAGGTAGACTGGTAGACATAACAAATCAAAATTTTAAAACACTCATAGGATTCAAAAAAAAGAAAACAGTAAAACACATGAACACTCAACAAGTCTGCACAAATATTATGTCACTAAGTAATATACAAGGTATTATACAAAACGACCAGATCGTCGAGAGTTTATTTTTGCATAATCGTTTATAGTTTCGTCGATATTTAATAATGTTTTAACAAACTCGTGTTCGATACTGATTAAGGAATCCGAAAGGCGTTGTTGTTCCATGGTGTTACGTAAATAGGTTTTTACTATTTTAAGTTTGGAAAAAGATCGTTCCGCTGATGCCACACTAACTGGTAAAGGTAGAAATAACATGACTGCACTAGATACATCTGGAAAATTTGAAGAACACACTGATTTTTTATTAATAAATGATCCGCAAGTTCATACACTGTTTTTAATTTTGAAATACTATCTCCAAGTCCCTTTCTGAGGCTTAAAATTTGACTAGGAAAGTCAATGGACAGGGCTTTATGGTATATCGTTTGTAAATTCCGCGCTTTCACTTAACGAAGTTAAATTCTCAGGATATAAAAAAATAAAATTAGTTACAAAATGAGATACCTATGAAAAGCAAAGCTGGCAGCAAATTTTGAAGGGGCCGTCGATGTGGGCCCCCGGGTTGGCCGGGCCCCCGCGGTGCGGTGCCTGCGGAGGTGTGTGTTACGCCACTGATATACAATTTGATCAAATAATTGGACCGCGTTATGTAATCTAGTAATGATATGCCATCTTTTAGTATCTAATCATTATGTAACAAAAACTTTTTTTACTTAAATCTCCTATTTTACCCCTTTTACAGGCACCTGTATTAAGTGACATTTTCATATTTGTCAAAGTTAATACTATAACTAACGTTTTGTAATAACGAATTATTCGCCAAAACTATATTACAAAATATAATTTTATTATATTTATTTCTGTAATATGAAATTAAGCGCCAATTGGCTGAACTTAATCCGCGATCATTTTATACTAAACCAGTGTAGTTTTATTTTTTTTAGTTTTGTTATAAAGAATTAAGCCTCATATACAGGGTGTTCATTTAAAAACTTCCCACCCCGATTTTCCTGCTTTAAAATGAAAATGTGGAAAATCGCTCGGACCCGTCTATTTTTATTTCGAGGGGGACATCTTTTGCGTATATTGTCAATCTTGTTACTTCAAGCCCCTAGGAGGGAGGGGGGGGGGGTAAGATCTAAATCTTAAATGAATACCCCTATTTTATATTTTTTTTTTGGATTCTGCACATTTTTTAATAAAAGCATTATTAGTCTATACTTAACAGTTTCCGAGATATTGACTCTTGAAAAATGACATTTTTGAACTTTGACAGCGTCTAGCTTTCTAACTGTACGTCTTAGAGCAAAACGGCTTACATGTTCCTATCTTCGATTTTTATTATCTTTCCAATAGTGTGAACTTTCGGTCAAACCGGAAGTACTATATTTCTTACATCCGATTTAACATTGATTGACGATTGACAATATACGCAAAAGATGTCCCCCTCGAAATAAAAATCGCCGAGTCCGAGCGATTTTCCACATTTTCATTTTAAAGCAGGAAAATCGAGGTGGGAGGTTTTCAAACGAACACCCTGTATGTCGGTTAATTCTTTATGAAGATTTAAAACTATACTTAACTTTAATAGTTATATCGAATTAAGCGACCATTATTACGGGTAAAGTAGAGAAACTACGCTTGTTCTTATTTACGGAACGAGGACGAAATATAATTTGGTATATAGTGGTCATAAATTGGGGAATATTCGCAATTTTAAAACATAGGTAGTTAGTATAGTACCTATACTACATTTCGGGCCTGCTTAAAAAAAAAACAAGGTTCTAAGGTATTTGGTACGACTTTGGGGCAACTCAACAAAATTAAAACCCTTTTGATTTAAATATCTCGAAACCGTTAAATGTCCCTTAATTCGTAATTACATAACGCGGTCCAATTGAGCATCGCTCTTCAAGTTTTACAGCTATCGAAAGGTTCCTGGTTTGATTCCCAGCAAAGACATAAAACTTTTTTTCAATATTTAAAAATTTTATCTGCACGCCGATTAACATTTTTCAATTAAACTTTCGGCTTGGTAAATCCAAACTTTTTTAACAACCAGATTGACAATCTAGTCTCTTACGATCGAATTTCCTAAGGATTACCCCGTTAGAGGGTGATGTCAATTAAATTGTAAGCGATATTTTGGATGCCGAGCGAGTATTTAGTTTACGTACTTGTAGCGCAAGTTAGTAGATCCTCGTCGTGTTTTAATCCTTTTGGTGGTTTTTTTTTATACGTTGGTCGTGTCAACTAGAGAATGCTCATAATGAAGATGGGAAATAGCAATTGTACTAAAGCGTTCATGAAACCATATTTTTTAATTAGAAATGATCACTACACGAGCGTTTTGACTATATATAACTAAATTACTTTGAAAGTCGCCTAAGGAATGGGCAGTTCCTGAACAACCAGATTGCCCGTAAATTTTAAAGCTATTTGGTCGGACGACTTGGTTTCTCGCTAATTGTCCGGTGAATGGGCCCCTTTAGTCCTAACGGTTATTTTTTTACATCGCCTTAAAGGCTAATTTCTATAACGTCAATAGGAAGACCAAGAAAGTAATTATTTTTTTGTTTAATCACTTTTTCGTCTAAAACTTGCTGACAGTGAATTATCAAAAATATTTTTAAAAATCTCAATAAGTGAAAGTGCTTAGTAACGAATCTAATCAAGCAAAAAATTACATCGCAGGTCGATGCTTTTGAAATTCTTTAGTTGGTGAAGAATACATATTTGGTGCTTGTTTTGAGCTAACCACAAGAATTGTCTTGTTAAGTTCGGTCAACGATTTAATTGTCGTTAATAATTTCTATATTTTATCATTTCTGGTCGGTATCTGGATAAATCCTGTATCAAACAACGTTCAGTGTTCTAGTACCCATAACTTCCGGTATTTCGCAGAAAATACTTTCGTTAAATCGAGAGACAAAAACATTATTAAAAACTATTAAAATTGAAAGCCATTCTTTCATGATGCAAGGCATTTTATTCGCGCATCGCGTCGATCGCAGGAAATCCGTTACACTTTTTTTTACGATATGACACCGACACCAGCAAATCTATTGATCGACTGTTTGTATGGTAAGCTAGCATCCTCTTGAACGGATCCAGTACATAGACCAGAGCTGAAGCCTTTGAAAATGGTAAAAAGTGAAAAAAAAGAATTGTAGGATGAAACCCATTGGAAAAGGAAGAGGATATAGCAAAAATAAAAGGAAAAATAATTTACCGGCGATCCGAGGTCGGGAAATGGAAAGGGGTGAGTTTTTAAGGGTAGAAAACGATTTATATCGATTTCCGGCAAAACTGCAAGTCCTATGGAAAAACGTTAAATGGCAAAGTTGTAGGTAATAAAAAGTTCTACAACTGTTGTATTTTCACTTTTTTCACATAACCTCAAAATGTATGTGAAAAATTCAAATAACCAAGTTTTTGGTTTTTTATTTTTATCTTTTACAAAAAAAATTTTTTTTCACAAAATTTGGTAAAAACTTACCTTTTTATGCCCCAAACACACTGTAATTTTTTTTAATTTAAAATATTAATTTTTTCACCTGATTTTGACTTAATATCGAAAAAGCACCCTAATTTTCAATCCAAAATTCTCACGTTAAAATATCTGCTTTTTTAAAAAAGTCGATGGGCTTTTGTTCGTTGAAATCTCTACTTTCTGATGATGTAAAAAAAGTTACATTACTATGGTAAATGTTCTCAAAAATGCAAAGAAACGAAAAAAACTCGAATCCGAATTTTTTTTTAAATCAATATTTGAGCTATTTATTAAAATTTATACTTTAACTACTCGAAAAACGTAAGATACCATGTTACATTGATAAACAAAAAATTTGCAAGTCGAAATATACTACTATAATTAACAACCAAATAAGTTAATAAAGTTAATATTTAATAAGACGTTCGTTTCTTAGCATTTTTTGAGAACATTTACCATAGTAATGTATTTTTTTTTACACCATCAGAAAGTAGAGATTTCAAGGAACAAAAAGCCTACCGGCTTTTTTAAAAAAGTAGATATTTTGACGTGAGAATTTTCGATTGAAAATTAGGGCGCTTTTTCGATATTAAGTGAAAATAAGGTGAAAAAATAAATATTTGAAATCAAAAAAATTACAGTGTGTTTGGGACATAAAAAGGTAAGTTTTCACCAAATTTCGTGAAAAAAAAAAATTTTTTTAAAAGATAAAAATAAAAAACCAAAAACTTGTTATTTGAATTTTTCACATAAATTTTGAGGTTATGTGAAAAAAGTGTAAATACAACTTTGCCATTTAACGTTTTTCCATAGGACTTGTAGTTTTGCCGGAAATCGAGATAAATCGTTTTCTACCCTTAAAAACTCACCCCCTTCCACTTCCCGACCTCGGATCGCCCGTAAATTATTTGTCCTTTCAGTTTTGTTATATTCTCTTCCTTTTCCAATGGGTTTCATCCTACTACTATTTTTTTTTGTTTCAAAAATTATCGACCCTGATCTAACAATTAAAGTACTTTAAGTAGAAATTTTCAGTTAACCAATTTTGTGCTCGTTTTATTTCAGATGTAGGTATAACGTCACATTTGAAAATAGAGACAAAGGTGCAAACTAGGTAAATGGATTGTTAACGAATTTCACAAAACATAAAACCATTTTTTTTCGTTTGGTTCTATCGGATCATAGTTTACGATGAATGTAATATACGCGGAAACTATAAATTTTTCGCCGATTTTGATTTCGATTACTTTATCTTTGATTTTGTTTTTTATTTACATGCTGTTAGCGGTGCACTTCCGTGTGCTCTGTGTAGGACCTAACGGATGTGAGCCATTCATTTTCCTGCACAAGAAATGCTGTGCACAGACAAGTTCTTTGACGTTTTAATTTTAGCTACTTTATGTTTTGGTAGTTGCTCGTTATTTCTATATAAAAATGACGTTTATGGGTTATACGTAGGAGGTACCACACTGTAGATCGAATATAAATTGGTTCGCATGAGTCCTTTGAGTTTTTATGAATTAATAATTTATCGGCCGACAAAGGTAGGCTAGTCGCCTTAAGAATAGGGCGATTTTGATTTTTCTGCCTACTGTGTTTCAATCTTTTATTGTTCTACATCATATGCAAAAAATTGACAATATTTTTAACTTGCACGATTTATAATATACTTATACCGTGCGAGCAAAAATTATTTGCATCAAAGAGGGCTTGGATTAAAAACGTAGGGCTTGGTTTAGATCACAATGATATGGGGACGATATATCTAAGGAAAAACGAAGCAATCCATAACCGTTAAACTAGATGATCTAGGTGGGAATTCAATGTCTGATCGAAAACTGATCAATCTGTCGTCGAAAAAATTGCGTAAGTAGTTAATAGTTTCGGCGGCTGTATGGGCGGTTGCACCGTTCTTTTGAAAACGTCCAAAACGTAGGTCGTCGTCAAGTAATTGCTCCACAAGACACCAATTTTTTGAGGGTGCAATGTACACTCTAAAATTGGGGATTTGCACTACTCCACATGCGTGTATTCTGAAAATTCACATAACCGGAGTGGTGGAACCAGGCTTCATCCGAAAAAAATGTCAGGTCTAATAAAACATTTCTTTCCAATAAATTTTGGGTAAACCATTGAGAGTAATTCCTGCGTCTTTCAAAATCTGCGGCTTGTATTTCTTGTAATACTTGCACTTTATAAGGAAATAAATTTACCTGCTTCTTAAGAATAGTCCTGCATGTTCCATAAGATCTTCCCACTTCTTGGGAGAGACGTCTTATACAATTTACGTATTTTGCATTATTTCACGAACTTTTGCAACAAGTTCTTCTGTTCTTACAGATTGTCTTCCTGCTCCTTTTTTGTGTTGTATAGAACCTGTTCCCTAAACACAGCCACGGTTCTTTTCAGGCAATAATAAAAACCCCCAGCAATAAAAGCAACGTTAGGAAAATGTTCGTGAAAATCGTCCATGCACAAACCCGGATTGTATTGCCACTCACCATTTACTCTAACCCCGTTTCGAAAATACGCTTCAACCATAAATGTTTTGTGCTGTTCCATAAAGCCCATTGTGTGAATTGTTCAAGAAATTGGAAAAATTAGCGATGAATCAAATTACTTGTAACGACTGTCAAAGATGACGGAATAACTGATTGATTGTTAATTCAGGTAGTTACTGACACCAAACAGATGTTAAGCTCTACGGCTAAGCATTACGTCCTTAGATGCAAGGCCCTCTTTAATGCAAATAATTTTTGCTCGCACGGTAAGGGGGATTTGTATTTACATAATACATATATAAAAATGAAATTTACTATTACCGAATTATTCTAAATTCAAAATAACTTTCAGGTATCTAATTAGAATTAAAAAAAAAACCTCTTTAAAAACAGGTATTTACCAGGTTCTTATCTCATTAAAATATGCGTTTTTGCCTACTTTAAAAACGGCCTCTTGCATTATTCATGAGCTTCTGTTAGTAGTACCAGAGGTGGTTCCGTACAACATGATGTTTAAATTTAATTATATTTTGATACTACCTAATATACTGGGTTACGTACCCATAAGAACCTGTTAAGTGCCCAGGTTGTGATTTAATAAAATATTTTTCTTCATATTCAGAACCGTGTCAAGAAGACTTGAACATATTAAAACGGTTTTTACATGTCCTGTAAAAAACTGAAAAATTAATCGTTAGGAGGTGAATTAATTTTGGCTTACCTTTGAAGGAGAAAAAATTTAAAATGTCTCGTATACTGTCAATGATCGCTCATAAAGCTTTAGTTATGGTTAGTGATGTAAAGGTAATATTACCGAGGTAGTGTTACCGGTAATTTTGGTAATATTACGTAATATTACTGCAAGATCGGTAACATTGGAAATATTGTTTATTTTTTTTCCGCTCCATACTCTCATTTCTTTGCTTAGCTCTACTTGGCGTTACTGGTCTAAACCTTCTGGTTGAAGACATCTTGAAATTAGACCATTTTTCCAATTTCAAAAAGAACATAATTTCAATTGTATCTGAGTTGAAAAATTCGCAGATTTTATGCAAAAAATCCAGTTGAACAAAACGGGGCGATACATCTCTTTAAAATTGCCGGTGAAGAACCAGATGACGAGGTTGGGGATGATTTACCATTATCCACTCTATTACGTAGTCAATCCTGACTCTGACTAGTTTAAAAAAACGATCTTGTTGTTTTTCTAAACTAGTCAGAGTCAGAATTTACTACGTAATAGACATAGAGGTAATATTACCGATTTTTAAATTACCGGTAATTTTACATCACTAGTTATGGTATTTTTCACTAAATTTTGATTTTTACTCTATCACAATGTGCATAAGATAATAATGTCGTGTGTCAGAAATATCATTTAGTATTTTTTTACCATACATTTGTGTTTTAAATTAAAACTTTTTAAGATTTGGGAAGTTTGGTCCTAAGCGTTTAGAGGTTGAGGACAGGTTTTTCTTATAAATATCGTCAAGGAACGGAATTTAAGTTAAAAATTGTATAGCTATTACGTTTGCCCTAAAGAGAAATAAACTTGTCTCCCATTTAAATTAGAATCTCATTCAATAGCATTTCTTTTGCGATTGTAAAACCTCTAAGGGTATGCAATTATTACCCAGATCGAACTGAGAATTATTACTTTTAATACTGTTAATATCAGTGAAAGTCAACTGATTGTAGTTGTATTTATGATAGTATGTACCTCCCATTTAATAAATTATATCTGCAGTACAGTTGGAGACAGTTGAATTGAAAATTTGTCAAAGGGACATTTCTTTGAGATTGTCATTCAATAAATAATAACGTTACATTTAAAAATTTTTGCATACAATAAGTATAAATAATCTTACTGCGCGATGGATAGCTGATACACTTACACACACAGAATCAGCGGCGCACCCAGGATTTTATGTTAGGGGGGCCCGCCAACCAGTGCCGGAAGCAAATTTTTTAATAAACTTTTAAGTTACGCATTTTTCTAGAACTTTGGAGCTTTTTTAACAGGTACTCTTGGAAGATTGCAATAGCCTAGTTCAATCGAGGTAAATATCTAAAAAAATTGACTTTTTAAAATATCCACTTTAATAATTATTCCGGACAAAACATACCACTCTTTTTACCAAATAAAATATAGGTAATAGTAATGACGACATATCCATAACACAAATATATTTATTTAAAAATATAAATTAGTACAAAGCACGACAATAAACAATATTTTATAAATAATAGAAACCAAAACTTCTTTATAACACCTTTGCATTTGTTAAATATGTAAATCTAATTTTCTTCGACCCTTAGAAAGTTTATTTAAAATTTCTTCACAAAAAACAGTAATAAACAATAAATAAATTTGCCAAACCATTAAGTCTTACTTGCCCGGTGAAATTTCTTAAGTGCGATTTTAAGTACTTTAATGTGGAAAATGACCTTTCAGAGGTACTGGTGGTGACGGGAAGGGTAACAAAAATTTGCAAAAGTTTTTTTTATTTTGGAAAATATCATACCATTACATTGAATATATAGCTTAAACATATCGGAGGGTATTTCTTTGCTATCTGTAAACTTGTCGTTCCATATCTTAAATTCGCATATTAGAATGCTTTCATTATAAAATTTTTCAAAAAATGAATAATTTGCATAAAAGGAATGAATGCTGAGAAAGCTTTGCAAATTTTTTGCTTGTTTATTGAGATATTAAAGTTTTTTTTTAGTGGGTTAGTGAGTATAGTTGAAGTCAATTTCATTGGGGGTTTGGGGGGGGGGAGGGCGAGGCCCCCCTTGCCCCCCCCCCTGGGTGCGCCACTGCACAGAATTAACTTCACAAAGAAGTGAAAAAAATCGCCGTTATTTAGATTTAGGTAAATAATCTGCAGTAAAATAAAATTTACATTAAAAAGTTCGGAATACTTTACCATAATGCTGTATCATACTAAACCAAAAATAAGAAAGGTAATTGATATTTGTTTTAAGAATAAGGTTTGTTATTTACCACCAACAGTAAGACCGACATCGTTTAACTGGTACAGTTATTTTTATACAATGACACTGTGGATCAGAGAACACACAGCCAACTGTGGATTGTGTATATCGACGATGGCAGAATCAACGAGGTTCACTATTTCCTTGATTCCATTTTTTGTCCAAAAATCAGTCGAATACCCATTTTTAGAGTACAATTAGTTCTAGTTTTACGTTAAAAAATGTCGGATTTATAAATCTATTGATTATTTGAGTGACACTAGTGTTATGTGCTCTTAAATTTTATTTAACGGGAAATCAAATTGCATCGAGATTGTTAAACGGCGATTACCAAACATCGGAGCAGTATTTTCTACATAACATAAAGGAAACAATGGATATAAGATTGTTTGATTAGTTATAAAATCGATCGGCGATCTCTGAAGAAAAAAAATTAAATAGCTAAGCATATCTATAGGAATCGTGAAGATTATAATGGTCTTGCGCAACCAGAAGAAATCTTAGGAGTGCTTGCAATACACAATTTCATAGTCCCAGGATCACTATTATAATTACTAACTTCACTCGAATGCGCACTAGATAAAAAAAACAACCTAATTACTGGCTGCCACTAGAAGAGATGAGTTGATATAAAGTTTTTATATTTAGGAGCAGCCCTGAGCCCGTTATATAAATACAGTGTGTATCAGCCAATATATATCGTGATATATATCATGATATTTATAGTTTGTTATATATCACGATATATTCAATAATAAAAAAATTTTAAATTTCGATTATTCAGAATATATCAATCGACAAATCAAACAAAAAAAAAGTTTTTATGTTTTTAAATAATATTAAGGGTGTGTCCGTTTTGAAAATATGTTCAGCTTTATTTTTTCTATTGGCTATCTTATAATTATTAACCTTTATGATTTATCTGTTTAGTCATTACTCATTAGTTTGGGTCATGTTTTTTAAAGTCAGTTTACTTTAATAGGTATCCTACAAGAATATTTAGTTTTCAATATAAGTAGTATATTTTTGATCGAAATAGTTGTCCTTTCATTAAAAATAAATATCTTAAAATGATTTATATGTCGGATATATATCCGATATATATCGGATATACAGTGTGTCCAAAAAAGTATGCAACATATGGGAAAGTTATTTATTACCGATTTCTCAGAAAATTTTATTCTTGATAAAAGTTGGTGCATGCCTTAAAACTATAAATGCATATTTCATATTTCACCTGCGGCTAATAGTAAGGGAGCAAATGCCATTTTTCGAAATTGCCTTAAGAGTAAAGTACCTTAACTATTAAAAATACAGCAACATTTTATATGGAAATGTTTTTGCAAATTAAAAACATAGTCCAAATACGAAATTTGAGTTAGGTGTCTCAATTTTTTATTTTTTTTCCCTAATCTCTAATTTCTCCTAAAGGCACGCCTCTGGTCGATTTTTTGTTTACGCAATTTTAATATATTTATCAAATAACTTAAACGTGGGTTTATAATAAAAATGCATTAAGTAGTTGCAAACTTTTAAAAACTTTTCAATGAACCGGGTCGGTTTAGATATAAGCGTGTTGCACGCCTACTTAAACACATTTTAGCCAACTTCTGCTCGAAACTAAATTATAATAGAATTCAACCCTATTCATAATACTGGAAATAACAAATAATTTATTTGTCATAATAAATAAATAAATAATTACGAGAGGGCAAAATACCTATTTTATATGCATTTTTTTAAAGTAGGTTTTTGGACTTCAGCGTACTGGGTGAAAATGACAAATAAATTATTAGTTATTTCCAGTATTATGAATAGGGTTAAATTCTATTTCAATTTAGTTTCGAACAGAAGTTGGCTAAAATGTGTTTAAGTAGGCGTGCAACACGCTTATATCTAAACCGACCCGGTTCATTGAAAAGTTTTTAAAAGTTTGCAGCTACTTAATGCATTTTTATTATAAACCCACGTTTAAGTTATTTGATAAATATATTAAAATGTGTAAACAAAAAATCGACCAGAGGCGTACTGTTTAGGAGAAATTAGAGATTAGGGAAAAAAAACTTAAAAGTCGAGACACCTAACTTAAATTTCGTATTTGGACTATGTTTTTAATTTGCAAAAACATTTCCATATAAAATTTTGCTGTATTTTTAATAATTAAGGTACTTTACTCTTAAGGCAATTTCGAAAAAATGGCATTTGCTCCCTTACTATTAGCCGCAGGTGAAATGTGAAATATGCATTTATAGTTTTAAGGCATGCACCAACTTTTATCAGGAATAAAATTTTCTGAGAAATCGATAATAAATAACTTTCCCATATGTTGCATACTTTTTTGGACACACTGTATATCCTTTGATATCATACTTTCGAAAATATCATGATATTTTCGAACCCTGATAAATACATGGGAGCGTGTCCGAAAAAACACTCGGACACGTCGATTGGTACTTCTAGTTGCGCTTTTTTTTTTTCAAAAAAAACTATACAGGGGGTAGTATAGTATATGCTCAGCGTATCTTCTTGTACTCCTTTGACAATGGCCCGCAAGGGCCGACACACGTGTCAGGAAACTGATTAAATTTGTGAAACATAACAAGTAGTTATTATTTTTTCGTCCTGTGCAATGGAACAACAGTTGCACCAAGCATCTAGCCAAACACAAATTACGTACCTAGATTCCCGATTTTTTAAACTTCAGGCCGTACCTTATCAATAGAGTATTTGATCGAGAAACCCAGAACAAAGCTAAAACCTCTTACATGTTTTATGACCGTTCTTAAACTATCTCCTATTTTATTCGAGATACTTTGTTATAACTAATCTTTGAAATCATTATTCATCACTTAACGCTTTTTAGTAATACGTTGGTGTTACCACATTAGATAGATTTATGTGTAAACTTTCAGCAGCTTAAATTTTATGGTTTGTTTCATGCATATTATTAATCATTATATCATCATAACTTTATTAAGTATTTTAATATACATGTTAAAAAAAAATGTAACCGGAAACATGCATAAACTTCGCTTGCTTTAAGTGCGTGCAGGAGCATTATTAATAATTTGTCCAGGATTGTACACAACATGATACGCATATTTGTTTTTGGTGTGAAAAAGCAGGATGAAATCGTATGCTTTTACCCCTCTCTCATTGTTTTATTTACCGGTTTAATATAATATATACGCGTACACATACACGTAAATACAAAAGTATGATTTGCATGCAATGCGTAATGACATTTTAATGATGGGTTTGTGATTAGTGTACCGAAAGCAGGGGTTGGGGAAGCAAAACCTTTTCAGTTCCGTTATAGAAACCATTATGAAAGTTCAGTGTACTGGAACGATGCTGTTCGGGTTTGGTAAAATGTGAAAAGAACTGTACCTATACATTTGTGTAAATAGTATATTTTTGAAGTGAAAACTTTTTTAGGCGCGTTTAGCACTTTTTGTGGGCACTGAATTAAACTGAGCCGTCACGAGTCAGGCGTCAGGTTCGGCTGTGTTACGCTCGAATTCGACTCCTATATTCAAGCCGAACTGACCCTGACCTTCCGGTCTGTTTATTCGTAAACGTTATATGAAAGAGCACTCAGGTATGTTCTGGCATTTTTTAAATTATATATTTACGTAGGGTGAAGTAAGGTAATTAGTTTTACCGTAATTGCTTATTCCGTGGACCTAATTTATTATGATTTCTGACTTCTGTTGAAGATGTAAAAATTCAAGGGTTGTTCAATTTTAGGAAATATCTTTTTTCGTATGCAGTAAAATTATCCCGTATTCCAAGTTTATGTTATTTTTGAAGTGAAAATTTCTTTAGGCGCGTTTAGCCCTTTTGTGGGCACTGAATTAAACTGAGCCGTCACGCGTCAGCGTCGAGCGTCAGGTTCGACTGTGTTACGCTCGAATTCGACTCCTATATTCAAGCCGAACTGACCCTGACCTTCCGGTCTGTTTATTCGTAAACGTTATATGAAAGAGCACTCAGGTATGTTCTGGCATTTTTTAAATTACATATTTACGTAGGGTGAAGTAAGGTAATTAGTTTTACCGTAATTGCTTATTCCGTGGACCTAATTTATCATGATTTCTGACTTTTGTTGAAGATGTAAAAATTCAAGGGTTGTTCAATTTTAGGAAATATCTTTTTTCGTATGCAGTAAAATTATCCCGTATTCCAAGTTTATGTTATTTTTGAAGTGAAAACTTCTTTAGGTGCGTTTAGCACTTTTTGTGGGCACTGAATTAAACTGAGCCGTCAGGCGTCCGGTTCGGCTGTGTTACGCTCGAATTCGACTCCGCTGCCGCATCAGTCGACGTGGAAACAGTGTGCGACACTTGTTGCGTCTCAGGTATGTTCTGGCATTTTTTAAATTATATATCTACGTAGGGTGAAGTAAGGTAATTAGTTTTACCGTAATTGCTTATTCCGTGGACCTAATTTATTATGACTTCTGACGAAGATGTAAAAATTCAAGGGTTGTTCAATTTTAGGAAATATCTTTTTTCGTATGCAGTAAAATTATCCCGTATTCCAAGTTTATGTTATTTTTGAAGTGAAAACTTCTTTAGGCGCGTTTAGCACTTTTTTGTGGGCACTGAATTAACCTTGTTGAAGTTTTCACTTCTGTCGTGTGGTCTTAAGTACACACAATTTTTTTTGTGTTGTTGTTTTTCAAGATTATTTGATGATTAACAAGTTTAAGTCTTACGGTAGGTGTTAGGGAGGTTATTGAATAATAAAATAAAAATTATTATATTTCGAATTTGAAATATATAAAAATGTACGATTTAACGCGTGCTGCAGGCAGTTTTGCAATTATAGCAAATTTTATTTATATTATTTTGTCACTAAAAGGTACGGCATACATAAATCTACCATTGCCAATTTGACAGTAATTTGTGTTCATTCGCGCTTTTACAAAAAGATTCCAATCTAAATCATTTTATTTGCTAGGTACTGCCTGGAGGAATTACGCATAACTACAGCTTATAATTTTATATATCAGATGTGACTCAAATACACCTTTGGAACTAGTAATAGATACTTTGGGTTTAATAATAAATAGTATGGAACTTGCGTGGTATGTAGTTTCACTTAATTTTTGACATAGAAATATTAAGTAGCCTTGAGGTTTGCACGAAATCGGCCTTGAATGACCTTAAAATTAACTAAAGCAAAATACAGAGTTCTGGTGATTGCTACTCGGAAAAATATCTTCTCTATGCCAGATAAATATAATAATAATACGTAATAGTAGTGTAAGTAGTTTCAGGTTACCTACACTGATAGAAACAGCATGTTATGGTAACCAACTCTTTTATATTTGAAGTAAATACGGATTCTGAAGCCTCATTAATTTATAAACCCCTACATTACAAAATCCATCTAACTGACGTGCACATTATTTCTTAGCTTGGGTATATTTCCTTGAACATCAACAAAAATGTTCTTGGAGAATCGGCTAATCGTGCTGCTCGCCTACGAAATTATAATCTTCACCTTTTTGCGGAATAGAGAGTTATTACCTTTTACCGGCCCTTAAATCATGTACCTAAGCTATTACAGTTCCTTATTAGAATTATAATATTATAGTTCCTCGTAAGACCACAATTAATACAATTTTTTTTTCAACCTAATCACCTAAAATTATTTCTAGTCGAGAAAAAACAATTTAAAAAAAGTAGGAGTGTAAAAAATTTCATTCTTCCGAATTTGGATTCCGCATAAAACCCATCACGAATTCCTTGACTGCGCCTTATTAATACTCAAATTTTTATGATTGATGATGGGTACTAATAACGTTTAGTTTCACAAAGTTACGGATTAACGTCATAACGAGAAAACTGGAAAGTTAGTTGTTAATAAAGTACAAAAGATCGATGTGTGGGTCTTGCCTATTTATGCAGATGCACATTTGAATGAAGTGGGGCCCACCCATTGAACGTAGGCCCGTTTTTTTCAACAGCGCTAATAAAGAAACTAATTATTACTTCAACAAGCTGTAACCTACTAACCTGTAGACAGCACAATGAAGCGATTTTTTCGGTTTCCAAAATATATAGCGCACATTCGTGTTAAATAGAAAATCAATTGTAACAAATCATTCCGGCATTACGTATGTTCGTCACTAAAAATAATGTCAATTATCGAAAAGTAATTTTAGCTCTGCAATTTCTTATACTTTGTCTAATTAACGTTATCAGGACAATACAGTCTTGCTGGTCAGTTGATACGTACGTATATGTCTAATAGGGTGGAGTGAAGTTATACGTGTCGAAAAAAAATCGTTTTTCAAATCGGAATAGCTGCAAGCACATGCTCTACCACTTAACTAAGACTACTAAGAGCGCTGCAAAACATGGTTTCTCTACAATTATGTTTTGAGGTGCCCCAAGAATTTTTAAAATAAAACAAAAATCGATGATACTGAAAAAAAAATATTAGTTTTTCAAAACGGAATAGCTGCAAAAACCTGCTTCACTACTTAACTAAGTGCTATGCGAAAGATAATTTTTCTAACATTATATTTCGAGGTGCCCCAAAGGTCTTATATTTAAAAAAAAACATGATTTTTATTTAAATTATATATATTTAATTATAATATATTATAATATTCCTTTAATAAACCAATCAAGTTCAAAAGAAAACAAACTCTTTGGCAAAAAAACTAAAACAGAAATGATAATTTAAAATAAGCATTAGTTGCATAAAAAAATTAGTGTTCAATTTTCGCGAAAATTTTCTAATTTAAAAAGGCTTGGGGCACCTCGAAATATAATGTTAGAAAATTATCTTTTGCAAAGCACTTAGTTAAGTAGTGAAGCAGCTTTTTGCAGCTATTCTGTTTTGAAAAACTAATATTTTTTTTTCAGGATCATCGATTTCTTTTATTTTAAAAATTCTTGGGGCACCTCAAAACATAATTTTAGAGAACCATCTTTCGCATAGCTCTTAGTTAAGTAGTGGAGCATGTTTTTGCAGCTATTTCGATTTGAAAAACGATTTTTTTTTCGACACGTATAACTTCACTTCACCCTATTGTGTATATACTGGCTAAAATTTTCACAATAATTTACCAAATGGTTTTTTAAACTAGCCTCCAAGTAGTTGACATTATTTCAGCTGACTATGGTAGCCGTATAAAAAAATAAATGATTTTTGTTATCTAAAAGCTTATTAAACACAATGCCTTTTGATTAAATCGATTTACCTCCTAAAAATAGAACACGTTGATGATGATAAAAGAAGCAAATTTGTTACAGATATTTTTTTTATCCACACTGTTATATAAAATTGTAAATTGACTAACTGATTCATTAACACCCGGCCTTAAGGGGGTGATTCCTTATGATTAGTTATGATATTCTATAATATGTGTATACAAGAGGGTATCCGGGAAAATGTGGGAAATCTCCCGGATATGAAAAAAACACGTGAAAAGAATACTACAAGTTCATATAAACTTCTTTCGTATCGGCCTCCTCTTCGGAGATATGGGCTCCCAAAGAGCTCCCATGGAATTAAGTTTTTGATACATAATTATTAAACCAACAGGTATATTTCAATTTTTTTTTCATATGATCTATACCAGGTAAGACCCTTCAAATTACTATCCCAGAAAGTGTTGCGAATTACTCACAGCTGCAGGGACGGACTAGCTGTGACACTAATGTGCCCATTTTTTTTTACGCCCTGTATGATAAAAACTTTGGACAACGTTTTCTAACCGTTTTCGGAAAAACGTCATTTTTAACATATTTACATCATGTATATTTAGCGTATTTCAATAAAAGATACATCTTTGTTCCTAGAAATTATAAATGTTCATTTTAAACTGCTTAATATTAATACATGGTCGCAATAAAATGACGTTTTTCCGAAGACGGTTAGGATTAGCGACATGAATGAAGAGTACTTAATTTTTAGTCAATAGTTAAAGGTATGTACAAAACGTTGTCCCAAGTTTTTATCATACAGGGCGAAAAAAAAATGGGCACATTAGTGTCACAGCTAGTCCGTCCCTGCAGCTGTGAGTAATTCGCAACACTTTCTGGGATAGTAATTTGAAGGGTCTTACCTGGTATAGACCATATGAAAAAAAATTGAAATATACCTGTTGGTTTAATAATTTTATTATGTGTCAAAAACTTAATTCCATGGGAGCTCTTTGGGAGCCCATATCTCCGAAGAGGAGGCCGATACGAAAGAAGTTTATATGAACTTGTAGTATTCTTTTCACGTGTTTTTTTCATATCCAGGAGATTTCCCACATTTTCCCGGACACCCTGTATATTAGAAAAAAGGCAGTGGTGTACATTTTTTGGCAATAATATTCATTAAGGTGCTTCCCTGGACGCCACTGGACTTAATATGGCTAATTAAGCCCCTTATCATTATGAATAACGGCACCAAATTTTAATAAAGGATATTTAAAAAAATAATAATTTTTTTTTAAACTTTAACACACTGTATATCAAAAACGGGGCAACTCCGGACATGTTCACACGAACATTTTCTCTTAGAATATTGTAAGGAATCACCCCCTTAAGTTACCCGATATACATAGTTTAAGTACAAATAACCCTTAAAACTGACTAAGCCATTCTATATTTTCTGTTCGTGGGTTCGTGATTAAGAATAATTCACGGATTGACTGAACGTGCGCTAATTTTTTTTCTGTTTTCCGGTTAAATTAAAAATCGGGATGAGTTTGCTCGCACGCTGCCACTAAGTGTATAATTTCGATAAAAATAATAAATCGGGAATTTATTATTTTAATTATTTTGTTAGTATTTTAAGCGGCAAGTAACGGTAAGATATTATTTTTCCGAGTTTATACACTAGAAAATACTTAAAAGTACTGTAAATTTGGTTGCCAGGAACTGCCAATTCATTAGACGACTTTCCAATTCATTTTGATGTCAACCTATGCATGCATCTCTGCAATCAATTTTTATTTTAAAAATAGTCAAAGCGCTTGCGTAGTGATCGTAGTAAAAAAATAAAAAAAATAATATAGGGGTTTTAAATTAAATCCTTGAACTAAAATTTATTTTCCACTTAATGAACACTTTACTGATGACACTATGTTCTTTTTTGTCTTAATATTAAGTGTATTACTTTTAGACACAAACTACGTTTTCAAAAATACTTATTTTATGAAGTTACCTTATACAGGGTCAAAAACAAATAAACTTTGCATCACATGCGACCAAATTTTAATAGCACAATTTTGATTTTGTAGAAGAACACACATTTAATAAGGCGCTACTTTAAAGGAAATGTATCTGAAATAAAGCATTGTCAAATCTAAGAAGTTTGATGTAGGTTGCGTTGAGTCTTATTTTGCAAAAGTGGTGCAATTTACAAAATATGGGTAAAAAATCAAAATTATCTTATGCAGCTGAAAATTTTGCATGTGGGCTAGAAACTACATTTAAAAAAACTTTTTCCAATAACTTTTTTCGATATTTTCAGAAATAACCTCACTTTTGAATTATTTTTTAGAAAAAATTAAAATTTGATAGATAATGCGAATCACGTGACTACTATTTTTTTTCTTAATTTTCATCTCGATCGAAGCAGAACTTGATGCCAAAGTCAAATTTCGAATAAAGCTATTAATAAAAAAAATCCCATATGATGCGGACTTTACTGGTGACACTGTATACACTTTTTTGACAAACGCACAAAGCGGTTGCGTTTGGTTTTATAATTTTATTAAATATTGTGTTTTATTTTGTTTAAAATTTACCTAAGGAAATGTAGTATTTAATAATATTGTTTAATGACGATGACTGCACGTTTTAAATAATGGTTGTGGCATGAGTTTAGACGATGGAAAAAATTATTTTGCAGTTTCGTTAGCCACGGTTTTGTAATGGAATATAAAAATAGAGATGATGTAGGCAATTAAAGGTTGCCCTGAAGCGTGGCACAAATGGTATAATCACAATAGTCCATTATTTTACAATTTGGTACGTTTTTTTCGAACATAACTGCGCGGCGTTTTGTTCTTAGACCTAAATAAGATTTCCTTGCCTTACAAACTTTTTATAAAAAGCATCGAACGCAGTTCGTTCTTTTTTCTTATCTTCTATTCCTGTTTAATTTTTATTTGAGTGGGACAACAGTTTTGTATTTTAAGGCTGAAGTAAAAAAATACTCAGTATTAGTTAGTATCTTCTTGTACTCCTTTAATAATGACCCGCAAGGGCCGAATCACGTGTCATGTAACTGATTAAATTTGTGAACTCTAACAAGTAGTTATTATTTTTACTTCCTGTGCAATGGAACAATTCTAACTTCAAGTTTCGTTAAAATACCTTATTTTAGGTAATGCCAATGTGAATCTTACTTTTATATTATAAAAAGTGACTGTTGTTTCATGAATCATGACCTAAGCTAATGCACAATTTTTAGAAATAGAAACAATCATAGGGGCTTGCCATCGCCAATACTAACTCATTTATAATTAATTTACTCTCTTCGCTCGATTGTAAAATTTACGTATTATTACAATAGTTTGACCTTAGATTTACTAAAGGTATGCTGAAGTACATTCACCCATGAACGCTGATGTAACCCTGGCAATTAGTAATCAATAATGGCATGAAACAAAGCTTGCTTTATTCATTACAGAATTCTGAAGATTTGAGCTTAATACACTGCGCGGCATATTTAACGCATAACAAAAAAATTGCCTCAATTTTGATGTTATATATTTTCCAAATTTGTGGTTCGTTTTTAATGATTTTTTTTCTAATTGTTTGTTTTTTCCTTAAGCATATCACTGCCTTTGTTGTTTTGTTTAAAAAAGTAACTTTGGTATTATACCGGGTGTTATAAAACTGTTATGTTTTTTTTACGGAAATTCAAAACACCCTGTGGGATTTACTAGCCATTGCAAGTTATCGCAATTACAGCCAAATTAAAGTCCCATGTTTCCTTTACATTTTATTTTTTGATTCATTGGTTTATCTCTGTTTTTTCATGAAATATTCAATTTTTAGTTAAAATATACAAAATAAACGAAATGCTTTGATTAATGCAACAGCAAGAAAAAACAAATTATAAAGTAAATAAAGAATCAATATCTGGTATTAATTAATTTTATTGAATCCACAAAACAGGGCAAAAAAATACAGGGAAAAAAATTGTAATTTCTAATATTCTATTCAAAAAAATTAAATATAAATAAACAGTTTTATAACACCCGGTATAATACCAAAGTTACTTTTTTAAGCAAAACAACAAAGGCAGTGATATGCTTAAGGAAAAAACCTACAATTAGAAAAAAAAAACATTAAAAGCGTACCACAAATTTGGAAAATATATAACATCAATTTTTCGTTATGCGTTAAATATGCCGCGCAGTGTAGTTTTTAAAATACCCTTTCTAAGCGGGCATTGGATATGGTTATAATTAGAACTTGTTGAAATGATTTACTACACATTTTCCAATTATTTATTAAGAAAAACAAGATCGTGATATCGAACAGAATAGTTAATTATGGTGAAAAAAATGTGCAGTGTTGAATAGTTTAGTGTTAATTAATAATATTAACTCCAAAGAACGGACTCCCGAGGATTTTATTTGTTTAACCTGTATTACGTAATTAATTACATTATAGGGTTCCTGTGTCTTTATTTTTAGACTTTTATGACCATAGGAAATAACATGAAGCTTTTCTAAATAATCAAAGAAGTATGAAAATAATCTGGATGCGTTTAGGAAATATAACATCTGGTTTTTTGATGAGGGATGAAGTAATGTTACACAACGCACAAACAAACAAAACGATTTTGTAGGACTTAAGATCACTCTCATGACGTTTTACGGTGTTTCGGTTTCGAGTGCTCCTTACCAAAAGTGGAGAATGGGACATTTCGGTGTCTGTCACAGCCCGTTTTTCAAGAGCCATTTGATATAGAACGCTGAAATTGAACATATCACGTACTTCCCTAGAACTTCTACTTTTATTTTCACAACCTTACACAATTCTATGCGTTCATCTTCAGGGAGGCGCATTTTGGATGTAATATCAGCATAGCAAAATTCGAATTTGATTAACATTCACTGACATTTTTACGTCTCAAACTTAAATAGCAAATTGTTATTGTCAATGAGTCTAATGAATACAAATGTAGCGATTGCTTTTTCTTATAAAATCGAAGTAATTTCTTAAAAGCCAATGAATAAAAACTAAAGTAATTGCTTTTGCGTCCAGCAATTGCTTAAAAGTGCAGGAATTGCTTCTAGTCAATGCTTTTTCTTAAAAATAGAAGCAATTGCTATCGTTTACTTAAAAGGTGATGAATATATTAAGGAATTGCTTTTTCTAGTGTAGTAATTGCTTTCAACTTTTTAAGGTAGGTCGACCCCTGCATCATTTGCTTGGTAGCAGTCATCTTTAGTTCTCCGTGGCATAGACGTGCGGTGCTCTTAATTTGTGTCTTCAATTATGGCTGAATATATAACATATTTAGATCCGTAAAAGAAAAATATACAGTGTACGTAAAAATTGCAAGATATGATGATTTCAGAAAGATATATCGATTTGACTGCGAAAATGTTGAGTGGTTGGCAAATTATTTTTTGACTGATACTGGTAAATGGCGAGGGGTGCACTGTCGCCTTTAAATAAGAATAAAGTGTTTCTGCGGAAATTGTCGGATCCGGGCTTTCAAAATTCTGTAGCTAAAGAACTCGCGGTGTTCACCAAACTACTGTCTGCAAGACATACACTTCTGTAATGTATGTAGTTTTGGAGAAGGTCAATATTTTTATTAAATTTTCTACAAGTGCTTAAGCTGTTGTGGAAGCTAAACGGTTGTGGTCAGAGAGATTTATTTATGTTCCTTCAATTTGTGAACGAATATTAATTGCTTGTCTTTAATTTCTTCATCACTACTATCACTTTTCTCATTTTCACTGAAATCTGCCATATCACAAATGTAAGTTTCCTATTTTCCACAAAAACGTAACAGATTACTATTGTACTTAATAAGTAGACCAACGTTGTTGTATTTACGTCAACTCTTTTGCCAATTAGGCACCAAACTGAACATGAAATCTATAATCTGAACAAGTCGATAAGACACGTCTGAACTTGTGTTGAATAAGCATTTGCTACAGAGGTGTAAGAAAAACAGCAATCGCTGAAATTTTGAATAAATCTTCTTTCCCCTTTAACTCTTACAGCAATATCCAAGAACAATTATTGGACACATACTTTTTTAAAAGGTAGTTTAGGTTAGGCGATAAAAGATTTAAGAGAGAAATCTTAAGTAATATGAGTAATAGATCGTGCAGTGGCGTAGATATGGGGGGGGTCCAGGGGGTCTGGACCCCCCCCCCCCAGAGATAGTAAGACAATATCACGATACGTAAGTTAAACAATTAACAATCAACATATTCAAAGCCACAAAGAAAAAGGATTGTTGAAAAAAAGAAAATTATCTCCTTTTAATTCCATTAGTGCTTATCAAAATAAAAACGCCAAAACGCTCGCGTTACGTTATACAGTGTCCGCAAGAAAGTTCGAATCAAATGGGATTTTTTTTTATTATTAGGTATAGGTAAAAATTGAAAAAGCAGTTAGTTTTTGCTTACCTAAAAACCAAAAATGACGTATACTGAAGCAGCTGCACGACTTGCGTTACCTGTCAAATATGACATTTTTAATAAAATAGGTTCAAAAATGCCATTATTTATCAAAATATCGAAAAACTTTATTTGAAAAAGTTGTTTATTTAGGCATTTTTAGTCTCTGTACGAAATTTTGACAGTCTAATACAATTTTTATTTTTTGCCAGGTTCTTGAAAATTTTGATCAACCCTCGTAGATTAACTTTTATACATTGAAGTAAAACCATTTGCCTTTACTTAATTTGTAATCTTAATGCAATTTTGTGTAAAGTTTTTGTTTCCTATTATTTGTTTTGCTTCAAAAACTGAAATTGTTATTGATTAGTATGTAATGTTTGCTTGATGCAAAGTTTATCTAATTACATCAGTTTTGCCAAAACAGACGTTTCTCATTTTTCTTAAGTTAGTAAACAGATGTACAAAAAGAAAATATTGGAAGCTTTCGTTGAAATTTTACTTAATGCCTAAATAATCAACTTTTTCGAATAAAGTTTTTCGATATTTTGTTAAATCAGGGCATTTTTGAACCTATTTTATTAAAAATGTAAAATTTGACAGGTAACGCAAGTCGTGCAGCTGCTTCAGTATACGTCATTTTTGGTTTTTAGGTAAGCAAAAACGAACTGCCTTTTCAATTTTTACCTATACCTAATAATAAAAAAATCCCATTTGATGCGGACTTTCTTGCGGACACTGTATAAGAAATGGGTATATTTTTTAAAAAATCTATCCATTTCAAAATAACAGGGAAAACTTTGTTGAATTGATACTTTAAAGCTACATTTTTGAGAGCTCAAAACAAAATTTTAGGGCGTGGCACCCCAAAAATTTTTCGCCTCCGGCGGTGCGCCTCCAGCGGGGAAATAGCCCGAGACCCCCCCCCCAGAATGAAAAGCTATCTACGCCACTGAGATCGTGTGAAGTTAACGATTCCCAAGTTAAACGACAGGCCGTAAAAGAAGCATTTAGTACGGAGCACATATTACAAGAGTTTACCTACTACCGTAAATAATTCGAACTGTTTAATTTAAAACACATTACAGCCATTACAAACCGCGGACATTTTTAAACATACATTTTATACCGTACTAGTACTAGGTACCGATTAGTGAATGATGTTCTATTAATGATAATTTAAAATAAGTTAAAAAGTCTAATTGCTTTTTCCGGATCGTATTATTTTGTTATTAGATACTCTACGCCGATATATGTATATTCAATTTTGTTTTTGTTGGATTGTAATAACTGTTTTCATCGCCTCCATTTTTAGTACATTCATCTTTTGCGCCTTTTCAGCCTTCTTTTACTTCCTCTAGGGCGTACTTAATCAAATTCTCATGCATTATTAAGTACTCCTTCGGATAGGAACAAAAACGATATAAAATTTTATGATATTTCAGTCGATAAATTTCTTGATGACCATATTTAAGGTGGCACTTACTAAGAGAAAGGTCTGAAAATTTGTATTTTAAGGGTTTTATATACAGATTTGGCAAGCCAACCTTTCGTCCGTCTCTGTTTTTCGAAAGATCATCTACCATACCTTTGTGTAGTAAAACTAGACACATTATTATTTTATTAGATGACATTACTACTACCCGGTATCCCGGGATCAACCCTAATGATTAATAATATTTAACATTAAAAAATCTAAGACTAGCAAGTAGCAACAGAAATAATAAAAATGCAGACATATGGCAAAAAACTTTTTATTAAAAAACTCAAAAATAAAAACCATTTTTATAGATTTACGTTTTGTAAATAAAAAAATTAAGTTATGCGTACGTACTTAAAACAAAGGAAAGATATTTTTATTAAACAGCGCAAACAAAAATAAATTGTTAAACATTTACGATTTGCTTAGTAACAAATAAAATATGCTCTTAAAAACATCAACATCTCTAAAGTTGAGTAACTTAAGCGCGATATAAGTTCGGTCGCAAATGTGACTGCTGAAGAAAAGGCTCTTTCAGCTTCCACACCTTGTAGGTGGTACTGTCAGTAATTATTCGTAACACTTTTGCAAATATAAACCTTATATCCTCCATTTTTAAAAAGGGACATTTCTTTTTTAATTACTTTAAGACTTTTAAGATGAACTTTTGGATTTTCCGATATTTGTCGCCAAAAACAAAAAAGGTTTAGTTCTAGTGGTTTTTCTGGATTTTCGGGATTGCTATACTTCAATCCCGGGATTTTCGGGGACAAAAATCTTCCGGGATCCCGGGATTTTCGAGATCCGGGATCCGGACTGTTCCTACTGTATAATAACGTCCACCCTTTGTTCTTAAGTACCACAAAAACCCGGGGAGACAAAACAACCTCTGTTACAAGTTACCTAAACAAAAGTTCTGTGTCTGCGACCAGGCCCGGTTCTAGACCTCCTGGCGCCCCCGGGCAAGGGTCTTATTTAGCGCCCTCGAAATTTTTATTTCATATTTTTTTCCTGAATATACAGTGCGTTTTTCTTAACGCGGGCCATAGGGATTTACATCGTAACTCTTTAAGTCTATGTTAGGCACATTTCTATTGAGAACTACGAGTTGAAATTTCACACAAATATTTCTTGTGGTCTCATATCCAATTTAGGACCATGTTTGTATTACTTTACTAACGCAAAATATTGCAAAATACCATTTTAAGTTATAATATCACGCTGTTTTGCCCAGCCCTGTATATTAAGCTTACCCAGGTATATTTGACATAAACTGGTATGTGACATTTTTATAATATTTGGCAATAAGTTGTACCGAAATTATACAATGTTGATGATTATTTAGTTTGTATTAAATATGTTTTATTTTAAGTGGTTTAAAATGTATTAATTTTCTTAATAATTCTAAAGCAGAACTTCAATAAAGTTTAATAATTTAAACTAATTTCATGAAAGTCAGGAAAATACTGACAGCCGTGTCAATATTTTTCTTTATCTAAGGTAGTTAATTACATAAATTACAAGGGGGTAAAAAAGTGTAATTTTAAAAATATAAAAAGAGCTTTTTTGGGTATCTCTTGGAGATTTTTTGCACAGATTGTATGTTAACTTCTTCCTCCCATCTCATATTTTATCTATTCTCAAGTTTTAATATTACTTGTTTTATATAAATGTGCCTAACATAGGCTTAAAGATTTACCATGTGGGTTCTGCTTCAATCGAGATGAAAATTAAGCAAAAAAATAGTAGTCACGTAATTCGCATTATCTGTCAAATTTAAATTTTTTCCAAAAAATAATTCAAAAGTGGGGTTATTTCTAAAAATATCGAAAAAAGTTATTGGAAAAAGTTTTTTTAAATGCAGTTTCTAGCCCACATGCAAAATTTCAGCTGGATAAGATAATTTTGATTTTTACCTATATTTTGTTAATTGCACCACTTTTGCAAAATAAGACTCAACGCAACCTACATAAAACTTCTTAGTTTTGACGATGCTTTATTTGAGATACATTTTCTTTAAAGTAGCGCCATATTAAATGTGTGTTTTTCTGCAAAATCAAAATTGGGCTATTAAAATTTGGTCGCATGTGATGCAAAGTTTATTTGTTTTTGACCCTGTATAAGGTGACGTCATAAAATAAGTATTTTTGAAAACGTAGTTTGTGCCTGAAAGTAATACATCTTAATATTAAGACAAAAAGGAACACAGTGTCATCAGTAAAGTGTTCATTAAGTGGAAAATAAATTTTAGTTTAACTTAACGTAAAGTTTATCTATTTTCAACGATTTAATTTAAAACCCCTTTACTTTGTTTTTTATTTTTTTACTTTCAGGCACAAACTACGTTTTGAAAAACACTTATTTTATGAAGTTACCTTATAGAGGGTCCAAAACAAATAAACTTTGCATCACATGCGACAAAATTTTAATAGCCCAATTTTGATTTTGCAGAAAAACACACGTTTAATATGGCGCTACTTTAAAGAAAATATATCAGAAATAAAGCATTGTCAAAACTAAGAAGTTTTATGTAGGTTGCGTTCAGTCTTATTTTGCAAAAGTGGTGCAATTTACAAAATATAGGTAAAAAATCAAAATTATCTTATGCAGCTGAAATTTTGCATGTGGGCTAGAAACTGCATTTAAAAAAACTTTTTCTAATAACTTTTTTCGATATTTTCAGAAATAACCCCACTTTTGAATTATTTTTTGGAAAAACTTAAAATTTGACAGATAATGCGAATCACGTGACTACTATTTTTTTGCTTAATTTTCATCTCGATCGAAGCAGAACTTGATGCCAAAGTCAAATTTCGAATAAAGCCATTAATAAAAAAAAATCTCATATGATGCGGACTTTACTGGTGACACTGTACATATGAAAACTTCCCACCTCGATTTTCCTGCTTTAAAATGAAAATGTGGAAAATCGCTCGGACCCGTCGATTTTTATTTCGAGGAGGACATCTTTTGCGTATATTGTCAATCTTGTTACTTCAAGCCCCTAGGAGGGAGGGGGGTAAGATCTAAATCTTAAATGGATACCCCTATTTTATATAATTTTTTTGGATTCTGCATAAAATTCTGAACATTTTTTAATAAAAGCATTATTAGTCTATACTTAACAGTTTCCGAGATATTGACTCTTGAAAAATGACATTTTTGAACTTTGACAGCGTCTAACTTTCTAACTGTACGTCTTAGAACAAAACGGCTTACATGTCCCTATCTTCGATTTTTATTATCTTTCCAATAGTGTCAACTTCCGGTCAAACCGGAAGTACTATATTTCTTACATCTTTCATTTTCGATGTTTTTTTGGCCCCTATTAAATGGGTTAAAGGCACCCGCTTTGTTTCAGAATTTATAAAAAATACTTGGGCGCCCTTATCTTTTAAATAGTATATTATACATCGAAGGTTATACAGACGCTTATTTGTTTTACCTTTGGCAATATTTTGCGCCCCCGGCGTCTGCCCGGGCGCTGGGACCGGGCCTGCTGCGACATGGCCCATATTTTACAACCCTTAGAAAGCAAAAGTGTATTGATTTTGTTACAGTTACAAATAGTACCGTTTACCGTACTTACCTTTTTATTTTAAAAAAACTATTAAGAGCCAATATACTACCGCAAAGGTTTGAAAAATCCGGCGATAAAACTGTAGCCTACCCCGGAGCCTTCTTAAGATCGCCGTTTTATTATTACCGCATTAAAAGTTACCAAAATTACTATGTATATAAAATGTTATGACACTTCTGTGAATAAGCATGTCTTATTTATTATAACATTCCGCTGTGTATATAATATGTACAGTGGACACTGCACCTCGTAGTACGTCAAGTATGTAACAATGGATTTCAAAAACAATAAAACTTAAATTAAAATGATCATAAACATTTTTTTTTCAATTGCAAATCATCATTGTTGTAATAATGATTGGTAATCTGTCTCGGTATTTTTTATCTCATAGGTTTTTTTTCGCTATAAACAAATTTCTACGTGTGATCACTCACATACATATTTCAGGATAATCGATACAATAAAAGGTAAAGTTTATCAATAAAAAAATAAAATGTATTTTATATGACAGTTATGCCGTTCAGAGATAAGATCTATCGATAAAATAATTGAAGCAGGAAAGGCAACATTGTTCAACCGTTCAACGGATCAGTATAGTTTTAGCAGGATTGCAGAAATAACACTGTTTCCATCTAATCTGTATTAGCCATTTTGATTATAAAAGTTTAAACGAAATGAATTTTAACAGTTGAGTGGAACATACTTTTTAACCGTAGTTTAAAGTGCAAGTGAACGCATTTAAGCAAAAATGTCTGATCCTCAGTCTATTTATTTCCTAGTTTTGGTATGTCTTACAAGAAATATTTTTTGGATGTGAAATAACACTTGATTAAAGCTGTTTACCACAGGAAGTTTGAAATAAGTACAAACACTGTCGTTTTGTCCAAAAATCGGCCAAGTATCTATCTTTGAAGTGCCATTAGGTTAGATTTATAAATTAATACAAGCAGAAAAAGAAACATGGCAAATTTTCCAAAATTTAGTTTTTTGATTATTAACTTACTTTTGGCCGGTTTTAGGAGAAATCGAATTAACTAAATTAAATATTGATAAGAAACTGAAATAGCAAATGCGTCACTATCGTTTGTTTTTAGTGTTTTTACCTTAAAGTTTGTTGACAAACGAAGCATATGAGTAAGTGACGTATCAGACAGGGAACACCTATATTTTGACTATAAATTTCATGTCCGAAAAGCTGCTTTCGCAAAGATACGTGCGTCCCATTGAGCCCATTATAAGGCCCAAGTTTCGCAAGCTGGTAAAAGGTTCTCCTGGGAGTAACTTTAAAAAAATCCAATACTTCGGTTCTTCCCTGATAAAAATATTCTAACTGCAAATCACACCATTCCAGTTGAAGGTCTGGCTCTGCAACAAAAAAAGTAAGTGGCTGAGTAAAATCGCTAAATCGGTTTTCGAAGTCTTCTGCAATTGCGTCAATGTGTATTATGATTATGTGAGTTAAATATAAAACTTGCTCAAAATCCTTCATTTCTTCAAAGTGCTGTTTACAGTTGGACAGCCCTGTGGTGGGCTAATGATAATAGGGAACTTTCCAATTTTTTTTTTTTCAATAATATGATTTAGTTTTAGTTAGGCCTAAAAAAAATATTCCCCAATTATTACTCCTTAAAAATCAGTAATAACTTGGTAAAAATTCTTTAAAGTTTCGCGCGTGTCAAAGGCATTTCAAACGACCTTTTAAGCGCGCCAAGCCCGATGACGTCACGAAGTATGACTTTTCCGTCATCCGTCATCCTGACCGGTGGCCGAGCTACCGAGTTTGCATTTGGATTGCCGTGCGTTATTGTTATTGTATTGTTGTTTTAAGGTGGAATTCTCAACGTCGTTCAATTTATTGCCAACCTATAACGTATTTCGTGGGTGTCATCATGGCAAATAATACTTCGTGACGTCACGACCCGTTTTTACCCGCTTGGGATAATTTGAATTTTGGGGCAGTTTTAAATCTTTCTAGCGGTCTTTTGGGACGAAATATGTTGTTTTTTTTGCTGCCATATGTTTTATGACAATATATACTTATGATTTATAGAATTTTTTCACCATTTAAAATTTTAAACTGTCATAATATATGAACAATCTGTCTTTCTTACAGAATTCGGCAAGTTCATCCGACGAATCTGATAGCGATTGTTACAGAGAACCAGCCTCAAAGTATCCACGACTCAGCGGTAAAGAACATCGGCAACGAGCATACAATAGTCAGCCTGAAGACTGTTATTCTAGTGAGGTAGGTACCGAAAAAGGCACACTCCATTTTCTATTTTTTTAGCAGCTTCCTCACAAAAATAGGAGTAAAGTTAAAATTAGTAGTACTGCTTGTGCATGTTTATTAAATAGTTTGTACATTGGGCGGATATAATGAGTAGACTGCCCTGTATATTACTATACACATTTTCATCTCGCATAAGAAAAACAAATTAGGAACGATTTACGGTGTTTTAAGTCGAACAACTAATGTTATGTGCTTGACATATTTGCCAGGAAGACAAGTTTTTATTTGAACAGCACTCGTTTTTATTATTTATATACAGTGGCGTGTAGACTGGGGACATATGCCTCCACTTAAATGGGGTAAAATTAAAAGTAGGTACACTTAATTCATATTATTGATACTTTTTGCATTGGTACCTTCATTATTTTAAATTACAATATGTTAACAGGATTCTTAATTTTAAAAATCGATACAAGTTTGGAGGATTTTTAAAAAGGAATTGTGACTGATCTAGTTATGCGATGTTATTGAAAAAAATATATGTTGTATAAATAACTCAAACTTATGAGATCCTAGCATCTACGCGTCTACCCTAGAAAAATGCTTTAATCAAGCTTTGCCTATTTAATAATAAATAATTAAAAATAGAACAAAACTAAGAATCCCCTTAACATATAGGTTAACTTAAAAAAAATACTAAAATGTGCGCACCGCCAGTGTAAGAATTCGTTTTTTCTAAACATAACTGGACTCTCCAATTATGATGAAAGCTATCAAAAACTCGAAAAATAATTGAACAATTTTAATTGACCGTTTCGCAACGCTTACTTTATGGCGAATGGACGATTACAAATTTTTAACTACAAAAATTATAGCAAGAGTTTAATAAAAATAACAGTTCTACCCGGACTTGTTTTTATTTATATGTATAAAGCTCCTTTCATCCTTTGAAAGTAGTATTCCGTCCTCCCTTTGTAAAACCTGACCACGACACTGTTGCCACGCAAGTTTATTTGGATGAAGATATATTTCCTTGGTCATCCTATACTTGTTTAATAAATTTGTCTTTACAGTTAGGTGTGGTTTGTATAATGTTACATATTTCTATACTATGTTATGAAAAGGTAATTCATATTAAAGTTACGAGTATCCTTCAAGATTAGGTGTAACAATTTACATTTTGCGCCTGTTTTTTTGGTCCTATGTGCACGGTGTGTTTTTGAAGACCGCATACTTTTAAAACATCTGTTGCCAAACTCTTTACCTTATTATACGACAGGTGTTGGCATGGCGCACAGCGCAGCTTGCTTATAAGATTTCCGACTTTCCGAAGGACCAAAAAGAAAGGAAACCAAAATTACCGACGGATATACATGTACAGTACGAGACACAAGAGGAGAAAAAAAACTATACAGTATTTACCTGAACGAAATGCAACAAGATGATTTAATTTAAGGCCTAATGTTAACCCTTTTAAACAGTTCTTTTTTTAATACGCTTTTATTAGCTTCACCTGTATGTATGTATGTATGTATGTTTGTTTGTAATCGACTTCTTTGAACCCGATTTTGACCCACTTTAAACGGTCAGATTTAATTTAAATTTTGTAGACTTATCAAGAACCGCTGACAATACAATAATCTAATACGCAAAAAATTCTTCTGTCAAATTTTGACAGCTGTCAGGTATAAAACGAAGATGCGATTTTGACGAAACAAATTATGGGGTCGTATAGTATTCGATGCGGAGACTTCGGGGAAAATAAGCAAAAAATTCTCCTGTCAAAATTTGATAGCTGTCAATATGTCAAATCGTTTAAAAAAATGATATTAATAAAAAAACTATAAGGTCGTATGTATATTGACGGTGGAAAGTTGAAAAAAATACGCAAACTATTGTCAAAATTTGACACCTGTCAATATGTCAGAATTATTACAATAACCGATAGTAATCAAACAAACGTGGGGTCGTATAGTATAGATATTGTCGCTAAGAATAGAGAAAAATTATAAAAAAATCTACCCGTCAAAATAAAATTTTGACATTTTTTTTTTTTAATTTTGAAAGTTTTTGTCGATTTTTTATTTTTTGCGAATAACTCCGTTATTGTAAGTTTGAGAGAAAAATGTTATATAACTATATTTATGGAAGGTTCGAAGATGCGTCTTTTTTATTTTAAAAATTTTCGTCTAAATATTATCAGTTTCGAGCTATGAGGTAAAATATAGAAATCATATTTTGGCCGATATCTCGAAAACCGTAAGAGATACGAAAAAATAATAACAAGCTGAGATGTAGATTTCTTCGAAATACAACTTATTAGCTATATAGACTTTTTTCCTAAAGTTTATACTTTCTGAGAAAAATGGCAATTTATGAATATTACGAAATTTTTCTTTGGAATATTAAAATTTTTAAAAAATTTGCAAATATCGTTCTTTTCTTATAATTCGGCATAGACGATCGGGTTTGTATGTATGTTTGTTTGAACCGACTTCTTTGAACCCGATTTTGACCCACTTTAAACGGTCAGATTTAATTTAAATTTTGTAGACTTATCAGGAACCGCTGAAAATACAATAATCTACTAATCTAGCTCAATCTACTCAAAAAAATTTGTTTTCTTAACAATAACTCAAACTAAAAAATGAAAAATAAATATAGTTTAAAAAAACTAAAAAACAGGCTTTAGTAATTAATCAAAATAAAAGGCGGAAAATAAATATAGTTTAAAATAATTCTTGAAATTCTAAATATAGGCAGAAAATAATTAGTATTATTGTGAAAAAAACGTGGGGCGCTTTGTGCTATATTTTTCGTATATTGAGCACCCCACGCTTTTTTTCACAATAATACTAATGTTTATCGTTCATTATTATTTTCTGTCTATATTAAGAATTTCAAGAATTATTTTACGCAGCAGCCTTACAGATCGTAGGCCCGGGTTCCATTCCCGGTGCCGGCAACGTCGATGTTAAATTTGGAATTTGGTTTAAGAGGTGGCGCCGTCTTTCGGAAGAGACGTTAAACTGTGGGCCCCGTGTCATGGATGTTGGCACGTTAAAGAACCCTACCCTCGACAAAGAGGGATTCGGCAAAATTACCAGATAGTGTGTGACAAATTCCCTGGCGTCGGTGATTGGCCTCGTTGCGGAAAAAGGCCGACGTAAAATAAATAAATAAAAAAAAAAAGAATTATTTTAAACTATATTTCTTTTCCGCTTTTTATTTTGATTAATTACTAAAGCGTGTTTTTTAGTTTTTTTAAACTATATTTATTATCATTGACATCCAACCAGCGAGATACATTTCAAGTATTTCTAATGGCACTTCATTGACTCGCCATATACCATAAAAAAACACCACACGAGCAGAATTAATTCATTATGTTGCTTAGGTTAAGTATTACAAAAGTGAAAACATTTTATTCAATTAGCAATGCATTTTTTCTTCGCAATTACTTTAAAGAAATGACAACACTCCGATGAACGAGTGCGTACTATAGAGTTTTAAGATCTGGAGTGGGGGTATAGGTACTTATCTTCCTTCCGATGTTTTAACATGTTGTTTTTTTAAGTGCTGTTAAATGGTAAGAAATTAAAAACTAATCAAATTGATTGTGGAGTACCTCAAGGTTCAGTTTTCGGTCATTTACTATTTTTAATCTATATAAACGACCTTGCGTCAATTTTTATAAATGTTTACTGATGATACAACAATACAATGACATAGTAAATGTATTGAAATAATTAATATAGTTAACACCTCATTTCGTTTTGTGATTCATATTAACATTATTTACAATATTCAAAATCTTCTCATCATCTTTTGATTAGCATATAGAAAAGGCATGTAGAAAACTAGCATTAGGTCCTGAGAGTACTTTCTTAAGTACTTAAATAATACATTTCTTCGAAATATTTATTTTCTTTTGACAGAATCCCTTCTAAGATATGAAATTTGCATGTGAATATATTCTTCATTCTATTTTCATTTTACAAAACAGTGCTATCAAGTATTTGTGCAAAGCAAGATCTAAATATTCTTGTAAACCTTTGTTTATCTATCAAACAATTTCAACCCTCACTTCAATTTTCATATTAGAAACAGTTTGTTTGATTCATAGAAAACATAAAAAAAATAATATTAATTTGCCTACATATACCTACATTACCTATTCCTTTTTCAAGTCTTGTAAAGTATATAATTTTTGATTACATTTTTGCAAATTATCTTCCTGTTTATATTTTAAAAATGTCAAATTTTAAAATGTTTAAAATATTTATTATTGAAAAAGCTTATTATACCATTAATAAATATTTTGATGATAATTCATTTTTATTTGCATTTTTTGATCTAATGTTTCAAATTTTATTATATTATATTTAATTGCTATTGTTGACTAAAAGCTTTGTCGATCAAGCTTTTATACTTTGACTGTAAACAGGCAAACCACTAGTATTAACAAAGTTTCACTTGGAAGATGTTTATTTTCTTGCACGTTTGAAATTACGTTGGTTTTCTTGTCAAAGCTGAACAGTAGTAGAAATATGTTATGAACGGTCTGCTCTTCTTAATCAAGATTTTACGCTTTCTATGCTATGGTATGATAAGGTCGACTAAGTTTTGTTTGCATAAATTTGTAACCTATGCTGTATACCTACTGTGTTCTTTCCATAATAATGTATTTTGTTGATGGAAACTACTTCAAACAATGCCCTACCAAAATTAGGTTTACTGTATTAGAAATTATTGCAAATGCAAAAATAAAACCTTGATACTTCTTTTTAAAATTTCATTAGTTCGTTATCTAATCTTTTATAATTTTGGAAAATATTGGAAAATAAAAATGTGTAGGGGAAGGTTGCCTATATTGAACCGCTACCTAAATTGGACCACAGTACATTTCTCCGAAACTAAACTAGTGCCATATCATCTGGCAACACTGTAACATACTTCCACCCAGAACCTTTGATCGGCAAGAAACTCAACTAGATGTAGTAGTTGGCCGTTAGTAGTGATGTTAAAGAGCAGGTAAATTGCTGAACAGGTTCGAACAGTTCGGTGCTCACCCGGGAACCTGTTCACCTGTTCTTTTGATCATAAATTATTGTCACTTACTCACTTGGTATATTAATATTATTCTTGATAGTATGGCGAAAGCGGAAGAAAAGAGCGGATATGATTTTTAATTATCTGTACAGTATAATACAAATTAGTACACAGAAAAGAAATAACTGAGCAGAGCCGAGCGAACGCGAAGAAAACAGCAAGCACACCAAGATTCCCGGTAAATTTCAAAAATTTCTAGCCGCGCCATCGCGTCGTTTAGCCTGCCACTCCTGCCAGTTCAGCGGTCCCCGTCACCGTGTCGGTCGAATCTCACTCTCTTAAAGAACCGAACCTACTCAAAGAACAGTTGGGTAGAAAGAACAGGCTGTTCTATTATGCGGCGTGGAGCAGGCAGAGAACAGAGAGCAGTGAGAGCACACACACGGATGCAGCGGTGTTCTGTGAACAGAGCGCGCAGCGCCGCGTGGTCGATTGAATAGGTTAAGCGAGCGCAATCATCTGTCATAAGTCTATCTAAAGAACCGGTTCAGTTCTTTTACAAAGAACAGTTCACTGAACAGGCTGTCTCTAACCTGTTCTAAAGAACCTGTTCGGTTCTTTTCTTAACAACTCTAGCCGTTAGTGCTTGGCGTGTACAGAGCAAAACGTAATTTACACAATTTTAATGTAATATTTTTAGGATTTTCCTAGGAATTTATCTTAGAACCATAAAACGCTAAGCAAAATCTTTTTTATGGAAGTTATCAAGTAAGTTTTTCTCTTTCTATTTCTCCTATTACCATGCCATATTTGTTTTTTCTTGTTTCTTTCCTGGGTGGTTTTGTAAAACACGTGGTAGTTGCTTAAATTGGACCACTGGGTGATTACCAAAATTGAACCGGTCCAATTTAGGCAGTTTGTGCAAAAATAATTTTTCTCTTTAAATAAGTTAATGTCATGAACTAACACCATTTCAATATTGCTAAAATCTTTTTTCTTTAAGTTAAAAAATGAAACTATGACTGGTCCAATATAGGAAACTAATAGGTACTTTTTTGCATTAGGATGTCTTCTACCGAAGTTTGACGTTTTTGTGAAATATAAGTATAAAACTTCCTATACCAACAATTTTATTTTTTATTTATTTATTTAACACCTAAGCTTCCGATTTAAATCATGTGGTCCAATTTTGGAACCCCCAGGTGCAATTTAGGCAACCGGTTTCCTATATTGAACCACTTGCAGAGTTTTTTTTTATAGCCTGGTGTATCATAGATACTTTGAAATAAAATTCTGCAAAAAATCCTGCAGTTGAACAACATACTCAAGTATACTAGGGTATAGCTTCAAGATCGATTTTGCGTTATTATCAGGATCTATGATAAGAAATCTGGAAATTGGTCCAATATGGGCAACCTTCCCCTAGTAACAATTTGTTTGCTAGGGTTACAGCCCAGCAAAGAATCAATATTAAAAGATGGAAGTTATAAAATCCTCAAGCAGTGTATTTGAAATGCTTATTTTATGATAATAATAGGTATTTAACACTAAAGAGTTTTATTTAGTTATTTATTACCTCGCCAGAGTCCATTAACCACAACATGTTTTATAGTATTATATAGATTAGACTTTCTTCAGGCTTGACTGCATAAAACATCGCATTTTTTTTGTCAAAGCTAGGAAAACGCACTACGTACATTTATTATAGTAATTTTAGAACCAAGCGAAAATGCGTGGCTTAATGACTTCAAAGATTAAGTGCAACACCTTGCAACCATTCATTTAACGATTTTTATGTAAGTTGTTAGGTGTTAACGGTTAACGTCCTAACCCCCCCATTGTACCACGAACGTATTTAAGCTCCGTTTAGCTAAACCTATGTTTAGAATGTTTTCTGCACAACATGGTCTTACAAAGAAGTACAGATATAAATCGTAGATTATTTCAGCTACCACATTTAAACGTAAACGTCATATTGCAATTGGAGATATCATACGTACATTCTATTAAATTGATGAGGTAGCGGTTATTACTTAAATATTTATTTTTAAACTATGCAATAATTTACATAACACTAATAATAAAGTTATGTGTAAAATTTATTTTTGCAGAAATACGAGATGTAAAATTTTAATGTGTGTCGACTGTTCAAGCAAGCACTTAAAAATAATTACATAGCTTTATTGGCTGAAACACTAACCGAGACCGTTGACCTTCAGCGATGTTGGAGCCAGAAAAATATGCTTACATTTAAATGATTTTGAGCACGTTTTTTGTAGTTACACATATGGGATATGTGAAAATTAATTACATCTCCTAGAGCACTTATTCATAAAGGCATATATAGCTCGAGATTTGAGCTCGATTCTCGATTAGATTTACAAAAGCAAATTCGCATGATCCGTCAATAAAAAATTATAATACCTACACTATAATTTATCATGTTGAAATTGAAGTTGTGCTGCTATATTAGGACTTAGGATGTGCTGGTTTTTAGCAACATTGCCATTGTAAATAAGTGATTTGTATTAGTCGAAGTACCGCAGAAATATAATGCCTATACATTTTTGTTTCAAGACTAAACACTAGTGAGGCATTTTTTCTGTTTTTTATAATTTATAAATGGAAGCGTTTTTCACGTAAAACTGTAGGTAATTGTACCCCTAAGATGGATATTTGGTCGATTTTGCAATAAAACGAAGAAGTAACGAAATATTGATAAAAAACGAAATGGCGAATGCTCTTAATTCAAATGTAATGGTCTATTATTGCTTGGCATTTGCAACACAAAGATAAATATTTTATTTGTTTCTGGTTTTCTGCGAACAGTAATATTTAGTTAAGCATGTATAAATTGGGTACTTCTGGATAGCTATATAGTTTATAGTAGGCAATATAATACTTAAAAGATAAATTAAGGGTGGTTTATCACTTACAGGGTGTAAAAATGGAAGATTCGGCTACGATCAATTTGTGCGGCTACTAGTTATCCATCTTTGGAATTACAGGGTGGTCCAACGAAAACTTAACACCTCGATTTTCCTGCTTTAAAATGAAAATGTGGAAAATCGCTCGTACCCGTCGATTTTAATTTCGAGGGGGGCATCTTTCGCGAATATTGTCAATCTTGTTACTTCAAGCCCCTAGGAGGGAGGGGGGATAAGATCTGAATCTTAAATGGATGCCCCTATTTTATATAATTTTTTTTGGATTCTGCATAAAATTAAACCGGATGTAAGAAATATAATACTTCCGGTTTAACCGGAAGTTGACACTATTGGAAAGATAATAAAAATTGAAGATAGAGACATGTAAGCCGTTTTGCTCTAAGACATACAGTTAGAAAGCTAGACGCTGTCAAAGTTCAAAACTGTAATTTTTCAAGAGGCAATATCTCGGAAACTGTTAAGTATAGACTAATAATGCTTTTATTAAAAAATGTTCAGAATTTTATGCAGAATCAAAAAAAATTATATAAAATAGCTAGGGGTATCCATTTAAGATTTAGATCTTATCCCCCTCCCTCCTAGGGGCTTAAAGTAACAAGATTGACAATATACGCGAAAGATGTCCCCCTCGAAATACAAATCGGCGGGTCCGAGCGATTTTCCACATTTTCATTTTAAAGCAGGAAAATCGAGGTGTTAAGTTTTCGTTGGACCACCCTGTATATAGAATAATTTTTCCCCAAAACCCCCTTGGAAATATTATGGGACTGTCTGAATTGTTCTATGAACCGAATAATTTTCAAGGGCTTTTGAAAAAAAACTAGTTGCTCTTTGGAAAAAACGAGTTTTTCTCATCACAGATGAGCAACTAGTTTTTTTTTTATTTCCCGAAGGCATGCAGGTGATCGATTAAGAGGTAATAATATGTTCATTTCTTTAAAATGAAATTCCCCATGGTTTAATCTTGCCGCATTGTATAGGTGGCTGGAGGTTTAATAGACGTCCCGAAGCGATTTTTTTTCTAGCCTTCCAGTCTTGATTCTATTGAAGTATGATTAGTTTCTCCGCAAAAATTGACACAATCGATCATTAAAAATTACTCTGGAATCATTTATCATGTCTATTATATATGTGGCCCTCTTACTAACAAATTTGAAACTCAAATAATAACGTCCGGGACGAAACAATAGTGTTTTTAGCAACTGGTCTCCAGCTGTGCTCAGTAATGATACCAACAAGAACAAAAAGGCAAATTTAGTATGTAGTTATAACTAATTTTTTTTAACGACCCATGTGTAAAATAGCTTCGTTGCGCATGCGTGGCTTTTAACGGGTTGAAAAATTTTTGCTTTGCGTTTACGTTACAATTTGGCTTCTGCGAATGCCGGATTTTCTGTCAGCAGTTTGGGATTTGTCGTGTGTGAACGCTTTTGAAACATGTGCGCATGCGTCGTTAATTTGCTGACGGTTTTTGATGGCTGTACGAACGAAGCTTGGATTATATTTTCACCGTAGCGCCTGTCGCACTGGTCTCGTCTTTGATTGGTTGATATTTGAAAGCGAATTGTGGTGAAAATATAATGGTTTTTTTAATATATCTATAAATCTACGTTTAATAAAATAGTGGAGCAGATTGATAGTTTTTTACGTCTACATTAAGTATGACAGTGTTCTGTTTAAATTAAGTATAATATGCTATTGGAAAACTAACTGATTTTTCTGGGTAATAGCGTTGGAAAAGTTTTAAAGCGTTTCTTGGGTCAGTACATCATTTAAAATAATTAACGAACATTATATTTATAAATTCTTTTGTTAATAAGGTAACTAGGAAAATGCTAGGCTGGTTATTTTTGGAAACAAAATAAAGCTAGATGGCTGAACAATCCAGTGGTTACTAAACGGATCATCAACCCACCCAGTAAAGCTGAAATATCAGACAACAATGTTTTCTATTGTTGCTAATTAACCACTAAAAGTTGAAACATTTCTTTTCCCATTTGATTGTCAGCAAATCATTAAAATTATATTTTTATCCAACACATGACAGTTATGACTATCGTTATCAATGTCATTTTAGACAAGTAAACTATCAAATAACTCATATTCATATTTAAAGAAGTATTCTATTTATTTATATTACAATAACAAGCAGAATTCACATTGATATTGAAATTAAAGGAAAACGCTAACGGTTTATTTGAATTTGAAGTCATTGTAAAATTCGTTGGTTCATTGGAACTAGACGCTCCCATATCTACAAGCACCGCTAATCCCCATTATCAAAGCCACTTTCATCAACAAGTAGGTACTCGTCGTCGGGAGCTTCGTTCAAAAACTTCTCTATTTCAGGTCGTTCTAATGTTAGTCCGGACTTCTTTGGTTTGTATTCCTGTGATTTGCTTTTCAGAAAGCTCGTTAGTTTGCCATATTTTGAAATGTCGATTTTTTTATAAATGTGAATAGTCGAGCGAAGCATCGAGTATTTGGTCCATAGCGACGATGGGTCTAATTTTTTTTTGCAAATGTAAAAAATAAGCCAATAGAACATTTTCATCGACACCTTTTATCTTCCGTGAATTCATCCAAGACTCAAACATTTTGAACTCCTTCTCGTAAGCATCTCGGGACTTTTCTGGCAAAATCTGCATCGCTGCTTCTTCCGCTTCCGTAAGGATATCCTCAGGAACGTAATTTTCATCGGTTTCCTCCATTTTCTATAGTTTTTTTTTTCAAAAAAGCTTCCCTTTTCTGCAGGGAAAACTGACAAGTGTCAAAATTTATTTAAACGTTTGCTAACAATGTATCATGCCCGTGGCAACCAAACAATCAACCAACTTTGACCAAAATGTAAAAAAGTCACTGTCACGTCATTCTGACATTTATAGGCTACTGAGACGCAAGTAGCTTTGATTATTTTGATTATAAATTATTATCTCATAAAAAAACGATTTCTTCCACTTGTTGGATAAAACATTGTATGCCACCCGTGTGTTATGTTTCCTAAGTCACTTGAGAATTTATACCACTCGGCCTGACGGCCTCGTGGTATAAATTTTTCTCGCGTGACTGACTTATTTTCAACATAACACACTAGTACCATAAATAACTATTAAATGTCAAGTTAAATCTTTTTTTTTGTTTGGAGAGAATAATACCCTTTACATTTCACGTAAACAAAGAACATCTTGTTAATTCGAGTACTAATTTTGTTGAAAGATACCTTAGGTCCTTGTTAAATTAATATTCCTTATGTCTAAATTGAAAAAATAACCTTGAAAAGTATAATTATTAAAAACTAATTATTCTCCGTTTGTTTTCAGGACGATGAATTTTTAATAGAAACAAATGAAATCGTGATGAGCGAGAACGTTTCATCTAAAGAAATAAATGGCATCGATGTTGTAGATGGCGCCAAGTCATTCGGCGCTGATATTTCACAGTTTACACAGTCAAACAAAAAAGCCCCAAACTTAGCAACATACTACTTTAGGCACGAAGACACGGACTCCGATATGGATAGGGTAGAAAGTTTCAGTCTCCCTAAAACGGACGGACAAACGAGTACCCTAGATGAAACGTCCGAAGAAGAATGGACGTATACAAGGGCCGATAATGCTGTGGTGCCAGCAGGTATGATGCAAATCGATGAAGACCATAGAATTGAAGATGTTGAAGAACAGATTGTACCGAAAGCCAAGCTAATTTCCGAACAAGAACTGCGCATGCTCGTGCAAAAGGCTGAAGAATTGGTAAGTCCGGAAAAATGCAGAAAAACCGAACGAAGCAATTCCTTGAAGATGTTCCGGGTAAACAAATGGCTCAGTATGGAAAGACCTAACGATAGTTGCGATGCTAGTGGCGAGGAAGACGAGAAAGAATCACAAACGTCCGAGGAAATTGATACTAGTACGATGACGTTGAGGGATTCACAGAACACTTCTTATCCGGAATTAAATGGCAACAGAACATGGTGCGGCTCTTGCAGTTCGCAGTTGGGTACTTCTCCACAAAATGCAGGGTGAGTTACTTTTATTTCTACCTTCTTAGATTTATCCAAAATGTTTAGTAGTTGTACTACTCTGAAAGTGAGGATGGTTGGCAAATACCACACATTCTCTTCTCTCACATTGAAATACGAAAAATGCCTAAATTAATAACTGTAATATTTATTTTAGGATCTGCGGATTTTCAATATCAGAATCAGCTTTGCACAAAATGAATCTATCGCCAAAGATCTTGGACCGATACACTGCCCTAAGCACACATAGTTTTAACGTCAACGGAAATAATTCTACGTCATCAACAGTTGAAGAAATATCGCCATTGGTTACTGAGAAAACATCACCTATGAGAAGAAAAAAATCTAAGTTGAAGAAAAAGGCATTGGTAAGCAATCACTATAAACTTAAAGCATTTTTTAAGAACTTCACTAAATCTTGACAATATGGTGGTATGTAGGGTCGTCTGAGGAAGCTTTCATGCTCAAAGTAGACTTGAAGCCCAACATGGCCTTTACTTTTGTATAGGTCAGGAAAGCCTTCAAGGCGCCATCGGACGATTCTTCATACCACCCTAAATATGTACATAATATGTTCAAATCCATATATTATTTGTATATACCTCCAATATATAGTTTTAAATTATTACTGACTACCTCTCAAATTAAACAGTAGAACTTGAAAATCTTTTTTCTTTTCAGTTCGGTAAGTCTGACCCGCATCTTCAATACAGCCCGAGCGCAGGAAGGCACAACAGGAACTTGTTAATTAAATCTGGATCGTTTTCGGGATACAGTCTACAGAAAGCAAGCCACGAGCGACACACGTCAAGCGATCCGTCGGCTGTCAATCATTTTCCTCACGTGTGGTGTGAAACATCGACGACGAGCGGTGCTGAGAGTGATGACGATTTTCGAAAACGGTTAGTACCTATAATAATTTTGCAAAATTATTTTTAAAGTCCGTTTTTTTGTCAAGAAGATTATCAAACTCTTATTTATGATAATTTATTAAGACGGCAATTTGTTTTCAGGATGCCGAATTTCAAAGTAGGGCTAAAACAACGATACTTACATGGATCAGAAATTAGGGATGACAGTCCCGGTAAATGCAGCTTAAATGCCACGGAATCCAGCTCACTTTCCGAAGCTTGGGATAACTATCAGGTAACTATTACCATTGATAATTAAGTTAATAATTTTAAAATTAATACAGTTCACCCAGTTTTGTCTATGCTACGTTAATACTATCACTTCCCTGGGGCACCTTTGTTCTACAGTGTTTTATCTCTAACCAACAAATAAAAATTAGAAGGATCTAAGTTCAACATCGAGTATGGCCGAGCACTACCTAATAGACATCTTTTTTTCAGGAAAACTATTTGTCAGAACCTTACAGCGAGTCTCACGACTCGGACGCTGCGCGGAGACTACTCAATTTCGGTGAAGACTACAGAAATTTCATTGACAGTCAGTCGGATTGGTCTGCATTCTCCGACATGTCACCAAAGTTTAAAAGAAAGGTGCTGGTACAAGCGCAAGTAGCTGAGGAGTCAAACAGCGACGAGGAGAGCTTAAAACAATTGATAAACGACTCTAGGGACCAGCTGAAGTACGCGCAGGACGTTTTCGAACACGTTAAGGAAGGAATCAACCATGTGACTAGTGAAATTGTAAGTACCGTTTTAGTTATTACGTACAATACTTTGAAATAAAACACTTACACAAGTTTGCCTTTAAAGGGCCATAATATATTAATGGAAATATTACGTTACTTATTTAAACATAATTGAGAATGTCTTAAAGGCTTTCTTCGCCTATGGAAAAAGCATAGGCTACATGGAAGCTTTCTCAGAGTCGTTTGAGGATGCCTTAAATGTTTTCTTGGCTTATACTAATGCAGACGTCACAAGCGGCTTTAAGACGTCCTCAAGAGACTTTGCATACCACCGTTAGTTGTAATGTTCTGTATCCTAATCACCTATTTTATTTTAGGATGAGTTAGTTTCAAACTGTGACCGCCATATTGCTCTATTGAACCATATAACGGAATCATCGGACGAGTACAAGATGTCCGCCGGCGACAAAGCAGTCACGACAGGTAGGACATGGTTTCCTATATTTTTCTCCTGCACTTGGACCTCTTTGCTTTCTTTTTTATTAAAGAAAGTCATAGGAATGGTTGTGTATTTTTTACGAAAGTTTAAGCGAATACGAAAGTTAAAATTAACGTAGGCTAGTTCTCTTTCTTTTTTTTAATTTTTTGATTGTGATATTAATACATACTTAAGCGCATGAAATCTTTAAATTAAAAAAAAATTATTATGTTAAATTGTGTATGCTATTTTCCGGCTTATAACAGCATGGTTGCTATTAATTAAATGTTTACTGCTTTACATTTTGCTTTTTATAGTCTTCACCTCCCTCTCCTCTTCATGAAACTTCCTCATGGGCGTCCGAGGCGGCAAAGGGTGGGGGGGGGGAGGTTTTTTTAAATCGATTTTTGAATCCCGCAGCTTTAATTTTCTTTTACAAATTTTATTTGAATGAAAGAATTAAAGGGCCAATATTTCTAACTTCTGTAAGTGGTCGGCGCGACATTTTTGATATTTACCTTTGGCTGTAAAAAAAGGACTTCCCTCCACCGAGAAAATTACGTTTCCTTTGGCGCTCATGCACTTCTTTGTAGATAATAATTTACTTAAAGTACTTTATTGGTCTGTACCAAGGCCACTTGACTATTTAGTGCGTTGTGTTTCCTATGTGCAACAACAAAAAGATCAATATCGTTACCTAATTACTTTAAAGTAGCTGATTAATTAAAGTCTGTACTTGTATTGGACGACATAAGACATAGTTCTAACCCACCAAAAAAATAGTTGCTAAAGGGTAATTTTCAGTCGCTGAACTACTTTGCCATTAAAACAATCGTTGCCAAGTTCAAAATTCCATTAATATGTTGGAAATTACTGTTCAGAAACTATTTTCTTGCTGGGTTGGGAAAAAGCTACAGAATGAAAACACTTTCTATTATGACAGTACAAACTGCGTCTTTAAGGGCAACCTCACATGCCTTCAGGGCTTAAAATTCAATTTTTTGACGATATTTCTGGCCTTAAATGGAAATTTAAAATCGATCAATCTCTTTGGCTACTAGTTAGCCCATCTTTGGAGATAAGAACATTTTTCCAAACACCTTGGAAAAATTTTGGGACGTTCCAAATTTTTTGTAGCCGCAGGTGGTCGAATTTTTATTTTAGAATAGAAATATCATCAAAAAACTATTTTTTTTTATGGTTAAAGACAAAATGTGTGTGTGTGACTGTCGGCCTAGAACCATGCCAATATTTTAGCAACGCAGAATAACTTCTGTGGTTCTCATACCATTTCTATGCAAGAAATAATATATCTACATAGAATGCTACATATACAGTGTGACCAGTAAAGTCCGCATCATATGGGATTTTTTTTTATTAATATCTTTATTCGAAATTTGACTTTGGCATCAAGTTCTGCTTCGATCGAGATGAAAATTAAGCAAAAAATAGTAGTCACGTCATTATCTGTTAAATTTTAATTTTTTCCAAGAAATAATTCAAAAGTGGTTATTTCTGAAAATATCGAAGAAAGTTATTGAAAAAAGTTTTTTTAAATGCTAGCCCACATGCAAAATTTCAGCTGCATGAGATAATTTTGATTTTTTACCCATATTTTGTAAATTGCACCACTTTTGCAAAATAAGACTCATCGCAACTTACGTAAAACTTCTTAGTTTTGACAATGCTTTATTTCAGATACATTTTCTTTAAAGCAGCGCCATATTAAATGTGTTTTTTTTTACAAAATCGAAATTGGGCTATTAAAATTTGGTCGCATGTGATGCAAAGTTTATTTGTTTTTGACCCTGTATAAGGTAACTTCATAATATAAGTATTTTTAAAGTATTTCAGAAATAACCCCACTTTTGAATTATTTTTTGGAAAAAATTTAAATTTGACAGATAATGCGAATCACGTGACTACTATTTTTTTGCTTAATTTTCATCTCGATTGAAGCAGAACTTGATGCCAAAGTCAAATTTCGAATAAAGCTATTAATAAAAAAAAATCCCATGTGATGCGGACTTCACTGATCACACTGTATTTAATTTTTCTGGTTTGCTTCTATAATTGGACGCTGTTGGTATTTTCGTTATTCGTTTGGTATTCAATGTTCATAAGCTGTACACCTGCTATTGCTCGAATGTTTTTGTAGATATTTTTGTAAATATTTTGAAACGCGAACTGAACCATAATATACGTACTCTGCTAGCCGCGGCCTAAAAAGAGTTCCCTCTAGTTCACAGTCTAACCTCCCATTGATAGGATTTACTCGCTTAGACTGTGAGTCAGTTCGTCAGTTGTAACCATGTTTGCGACAAGGCGGTAGATACCAAGCGGGAAAAGTAGCCGAATTGTATCGAGCAGTGATACGGCGAAATACATCTAAGAACGGGAGTGACCAAATACTCAACACTCAATACTAGAAAACTTAATTTCTGTATATACCAATATAATTACAAAATTCAATAGTTCAAACGATTCTTAAGTCTACATCATTTGCTTATCATTGGCAGACAATACAGCCTTACAAAGGCCATACAAAATAGAAGAAGAATTTCAAAAAACAAGAAAATGGAAAAGAAAAAAGTGTAGAAAAAACAGAATGGTTATTTTAAACTAGTCAAAACAATGTTGCAAACTTTTCAAAGTTATTTGCTATAAAAGTTATACATTTTTGATAAAAAAAACTTTTCTACTAGTTATCACTCTATCATATACAGAATATTGTATATTTTGACTCCCAAGATGGTCAATAGATCTAAGATTTAAATCTGTCATGCTGTTTGGGATTTGTAAGTTTCTTTCAACATTGCATCTGGTAGCCTATGTATGATTTACATGTTCTTCTATTTAGGGATTCCGATAGATGTAAGAGCAAACACTCATAACAAACAAAGATCTTGTTGAAAGAATCTTTTCACTATAAAGTAGACATGTTGGAAACATTTTACTTTTTCTAATAATTATTTTAAGAATATAATTTTGATAGTATTATGAGATACAGTAAAACAAGGTTGAACTTGTAAATTTCCACTATATTAGACAGAAAATGACATGTTTCGCTAACACTGTAGCTTCGTCAGATGACAATGATTTAATAAAGGTGAAAAGTAAAAATTGGGTGCAATACTTTTCACTTTTCACCTTTATTAAATCATTGTCATCTGACGAAGCTACAGTGTTAGCGAAACATGTCATTTTCTGTCTAATATAGTGGAAATTTACAAGTTCAACCTTGTTTTACTGTATCTCATAATACTATTATTATGGATTTCCACCTAGTATCGGCTGAATCAATTAATTTATATAATTTTGAATTGTTTTTAAAGGCTTTAACGTATTTTCATATAAATTGCCCCACACTATTATAGAGTATCTAAAGTAATGATTCCACAAGAGCCCTGTATACACAGATTAGAAGATGTTTATATTTAATATTTCCCTAATCATATAAAATTTTCGAATTAACTTTCTAATATTATTTGTTAATCTAAATATATGTTGTTTCCATTTAAGGTTCTGATCAATTATTACACCTAAATATTTAGTATGTTGTACCTTCTTTATTTCATTTTCAAAGCTATTCACTTTTATTCTATTAAAATTCGGACGATATAAAAGAAAGCTCCTTTATACACGCTAAATAATACTTTCTATTTATGTCAGATGGTTATAGTTCGTCTTCAGCCAGAAAAATAACAATTTTTCAAGTTGTAGAATTTACGTTAGATTAACCAAAATACCTCCCCTCCCAGGGGGGCAAAAAAGCTACATTATTTCATGGATAGCAGTTACCTACGTCAAAATTTCCAACGAGATGCTTGCCACGAAAAGGACAGCAAGTTACAGTTTAAGTTTATAACGTCAAAACCTAAACTGATGTCAAAAAACTAAATTGCCTTTTGACCGAACAACCACAAAACGTCTTAATTACTACAGCTTATCTTGTTTGAGTAAAAATAACGTTACCGTTATTTATTGGGTTAAAACCAGCCATATCTGTCTAATATGGCATCGATCAAAATAATAACCTTGCATCCCAGAGCAACATTGGTTGTATAATGAGTAGGAATTGCACGCAATAGCGCAATCTATTTTGAGCCATGCTCTCCCCCGTGTCGTAATTTTAAATAGTTAAGCAGCCAGTTGTGCTTCTAATTTTTTTGCCTATTAATAATTTCAAGCAACGATATAAAACGTCAATAACAAAAGCCAGCTAGATATTTTAGCGGTAAGTATGATAAGTCATTATTACGATAATACACACCTAGTATACCTTTTAAACATTTCTTTTTTCATTTTAAATTCGTACGATTTGTTTTTTTCAATAAGGAATGAATGAACACCGTAATTCCTATTACGAAATCTACTTACTCATTAGTAAGTAGATCCTGTAGAATATGCTATGTGGTTTAAATACACGGAGTCTGTAAAGTAACAGGATTGTAATTTTACAAGTAAATGTTAGGGTGGCCCACATTTTGAGACTTTTTTTTCTGCGGGTTACCCTTTTAAAATGTTGTAAATGTCAAGAAGATGACGTGTGCGAAATTTCAAGTCATTTAGTTAATCCAAAATCCTAACTACCACTGACCTGACTACATAGAAACAGAGTATATTATATAGGTATTCTAGGTATATTATATTAATAAATTGTACCTAAGAACTAATCCTATTATGTGTTTACACAAATTGTTTGTTTTAATTATTTATTTTAACGTCACTTTTTAAAAGTTTCCGCAAGTGTCGTCTTACTGACATCTTTAAATTTTTTTCTATATTCGCTTACAATTTGCAGTATACATTGACGTTGTTTTTCATATTTTGTTAATATTTTATTATATTCGTCTATGAGCTTAATACCCCTTTCTGCTCTATCATTCACTACTTTAAGCTTTTTTACTACATTAAAATTATTTATGTACTCACCATTACCTTCCCAGTTTTGTGGATAACCCCAACCTTTCAAAAAATCTAAGAGTATTTTTGGATATAAATTCCCAAAGTTCTTTACGTTCTATTTCGTGTATATTACCCAATTTAACTCATTTTTCACTTCCTTCTAGCGAGTCTTCTTTTTCTAGAGCCTTTATCATATTTCTTCTATATTCCATAAGGATTTCGTTATCAAAGAACGATACTGCGCAAATCTCAGAAGTACCACAGGTGAATTTAATTTTTTCACAGCAGCTTCAGATATCTGTGGATCAATAGTTTTATATTTAATAAGATATTTGGCAAATTGAAGATCTTGATATGAAGCTTTGTATGGACAAGAAGCGGTGAATCAAGCCTTAACATAAACTTTGACGATAAAAATGCACACATCTCTGATACTTTTCCTTTTCCTGACTGTTAAGTAGTGTGAATTCGTCCCTATAAAGATATATCCTATAAAGATATATTTTTAGGCTATAAATAGCTTTCGCCATCCAGCGTACATGATGGAACGCTCCAGGAGCACGAATAGTAAATTCTACATTGTCCTTCCCTAAAAAAAATATAAACAAACTATTTGTGTAAATACATAATAGGGTTACTTCTTAGGTACAATTTATTAATATAATATACCTATAATACCTATATAATATACTCTGTTTCTATGTACTATGTAGTCAGGTCAGTGGTAGTTATGATGATAAAACTTTTTACTTAAACGTTTATATTACCCAATTTAACTCATTTTTCACCTCCTTCTAGCGAGTCTTCTTTTTCTCGAGCCTTTATCATATTTCTTCTATATTCCATAGGGATTTCGTTATCAAAGAACGATACTGCGCAAATCTCAGAAGTACCACAGGTGAATTTAATTTTTTCACAGCAGCTTCAGATATCTGTGGATCAATAGTTTTATATTTAATAAGATTTTTGGCAAATTGAAGATCTTGATATGAAGCTTTGTATGGACAAGGAGCGGTGAACCAAGCCTTAACATAAACTTTGACGATAAAAATGCACACATCTCTGATACTTTTCCTTTTCCTGACTGTTAAGTAGTGTGAATTCGTCCCTATAAAGATATATTTTTAGGCTATAAATAGCTTTCGCCATCCAGCGTGCATGATGGAACGCTCCAGGAGCACGAATAGTAAATTCTACATTGTCCTTCCCTAAAAAAAAATATAAACAAACTATTTGTGTAAATACATAATAGGGTTACTTCTTAGGTACAATTTATTAATATAATATACCTATAATACCTATATAATATACTCTGTTTCTATGTACTATGTAGTCAGGTCAGTGGTAGTTATGATAATAAAACTTTTTACTTAAACGTTTATATTACCCAATTTAACTCATTTTTCACCTCCTTCTAGCGAGTCTTCTTTTTCTGGAGCCTTTATCATATTTCTTCTATATTCCATAGGGATTTCGTTATCAAAGAACGATACTGCGCAAATCTCAGAAGTACCACAGGTGAATTTAATTTTTTCACAGCAGGTTCAGATATCTGTGGATCAATAGTTTTGTATTTAATAAGATTTTTGGCAAATTGAAGATCTTGATATGAAGCTTTGTATGGACAAGGAGCGGTGAACCAAGCCTTAACATAAACTTTGACGATAAAAATGCACACATCTCTGATACTTTTCCTTTTCCTGACTGTTAAGTAGTGTGAATTCGTCCCTATAAAGATATATTTTTAGGCTATAAATAGCTTTCGCCATCCAGCGTGCATGATGGAACGCTCCAGGAGCACGAATAGTAAATTCTACATTGTCCTTCCCTAAAAAAAATATAAACAAACTATTTGTGTAAATACATAATAGGGTTACTTCTTAGGTACAATTTATTAATATAATATACCTATAATACCTATATAATATACTCTGTTTCTATGTACTATGTAGTCAGGTCAGTGGTAGTTATGATAATAAAACTTTTTACTTAAACGTTTATATTACCCAATTTAACTCATTTTTCACCTCCTTCTAGCGAGTCTTCTTTTTCTAGAGCCTTTATCATATTTCTTCTATATTCCATAGGGATTTCGTTATCAAAGAACGATACTGCGCAAATCTCAGAAGTACCACAGGTGAATTTAATTTTTTCACAGCAGCTTCAGATATCTGTGGATCAATAGTTTTATATTTAATAAGATTTTTGGCAAATTGAAGATCTTGATATGAAGCTTTGTATGGACAAGGAGCGGTGAACCAAGCCTTAACATAAACTTTGACGATAAAAATACACACATCTCTGATACTTTTCCTTTTCCTGACTGTTGAGTAGTGTGGATTCGTCCCTATAAAGATATATTTTTAGGCTATAAATAGCTTTCGCCATCCAGCGTGCATGATGGAACGCTCCAGGACCACGAATAGTAAATTCTACATTGTCCTTCCCTAAAAAAAAAATAAACAAACTATTTGTGTAAATACATAATAGGGTTACTTCTTAGGTACAATTTATTAATATAATATACCTATAATACCTATATAATATACTATGTTTCTATGTACTATGTAGTCAGGTCAGTGGTAGTTATGATGATAAAACTTTTAAAATTTAAAAATCTTTGTATTTTATTCTACGGCGGCACCATTTTGGATTAAGTAAATGACTTGAAATTTCGCAAACGCCATTTTCTTGACATTTACAACATTTTAAAAGGGTGAGACAGCAGAAAAAAAGTCGCAAAATGTGGGCCACCCTAGTAAATATTCATAGACATATCATATGAAGAATCTCCTCTGTAAACAGTGAGTTGTCGGCTAGGCGATTATGAATGAGATGAATGATCGTAATTGACTATAACTATCCTAATCGTACCTGTGTTACCATGTGATTATAGTGATATAAAGGCTCTAGTTCATAAAATATCACTATCACTGGTTAGTCCGATCCATACCAGAAGGATCTTTGATTTTTATTACTTTCTTCAGAAGCTTTCGATTCGTTTCTTGAGAAGGGCATTTCTTGAAATAAAGTATTTTTCATAAGTCATCTATCTATCCCAAGGGCTGTACCTATAAATAAAAGTTTGGTCGTTTTAGTGTCATAAATCATAAAAGATATCCAGATGATTTATCACATTCACACTATAGCCTACAAAACCGTACCCTCCTACATTCGGCGGCACTCACTGTTGTATGTAAAATAACCCAAGTACCTAGGAAATGGGGCTCTATATGGTGGCAATCAATGCGTTTGCATTAAAACTGCCTATGTAACATTTCCAACACCACAAACGAAATGTCTTCAACCTTCAATCATGTACATCCATTTCGAAAAAAAAACAACTTTTAAATGTATTGTAATAACCTTGCGGTCATCCTACATTGCCTTGTGTGGGTTACAATCTGTTTTTATTATACATATATTTCATCTTAAATTAAAATCGGCGTAGGCAGTTTCACTTTTAAATCGGAAGAAGCCGCGCCGAGTTTTTACAATAAGAAAGTGGTTATGAATTTTTATATCGCAGTTTGAAGTTAACCAACCGGCTAGAAAAAGGAGTAGTGCATCGTTTTAGTTGAAAGTGTACGAACGGATGTTTAATCGTAAGGTTCGTATAACGTTAAAATATTATACATATCCGTCTGCGGTTTAATAGAGCAAGAAAAACTTAATTGATTTCAGTTTTTAAAATTTTGAATTACTTACTGATAAAAATACGCGAAAACCTAATACCGATGTCATCGCAAACCAATCGACTGTGGCGTTTAACTTTAAGCTTTGCGGCGTCTTAAGAAGTTCTATGACACTTTGAAGATATTTATAATTGGAATATTCAGGTATGGAAATTCTTTGTCCGCCCGTATCCTCTAAAGCCAACAGGAATAGGTAGATTATGTCTCCTCCAGTCGCGTATGAATGTCTGAATTTTAAATTTTAGTGCTATTTATGCTCTCGAAGGAAGATAAACTGTGTTGGACACGGTGTCATAAAAAGTACATACTCAAGGCCTGTTTTTATTATTGGTTTGTTTATCAGTACATATTTTTACCGTCTGAATGAAATAAAAGTTATATTATGTTGTAAAATAAATAACATTTCGTACGAAACGTACGAAATAATTATTATTTATTTAATATTCCTTGAATCGAAGCGGGAGGTATGAAACCAGGAGAACGATGAGGGAGATGATGCGATACGATAGAGTGGGAGAAACATAACCCATCTATTTCTGTTTGCTTTGCCATTTTTAATATTTTAAACTAATTAATCGGATATGTGCGGTCAAAGCATTTCCATACGCGTAGGTATTTTTAGTAGGTTCCAACTTAATTCGTCAGTGCTGAATATAATAAATTCGGTTATAGTAAAAAAAGTCCATTTAAAAGGTGCTGAAGAGCAAAGGTAAAATAAATATCCGATTGCCGAAAAATTATTAAAAAAAAAATATGTCTGAAAAATAAAATTCTTCAATTGCCACTGTCTTAAGGTATGTATTTCTTTCTAGCAAATTTTGGTTATTAACCAGGATTAAAAATCCCCCACACAATGGGCTTAAAAGCAAAAGCACCCGGTCACAAATGTATATTTTAATGACCTCATATGATTCCTGTAAAACCAGTTTTATATTATTTTACATCTGCAGTTACTGGCACTTTTTTTTTATTGACGCCTGGCAAAATATTACTGTAACCATGGGGCCAAAACGCTAGTATCAATATTATACAGGGTGATCCAAAGAGTATGAGTTTGGGATAAAAAAAATATTATGAAATGTGTTACAGCGTATTTTTAGTTGTTAGCATTCTCCATACTAGTGTTGCCGCGAGACGAGACGAGATAAAATAGGTCTCTCGTCTCGTCTCGTCTCGCTTCTCTCGTGATTTAAACCAAATATAGTAAAAACCAAGCAAAATTTTAACGCGTTTAGGTTAGGTTCTTTTATATTTGACATAAATTGTGTGCAATATATGTCAAATATGACAGAACCTAACCTAAATGCGTTAAAACTTTGCTTGGTATTTACTACAGGGTGGCCCATTAGTGCGACAAAGGTCAATATCTCCTGTACCACTAAGATAGCGGAAAACTTTTGACGAAGCTTATTAAGGGTTAAGAGGTGCCTCTTATAAAATTATTTTTGTCTATACAGGGTGCTCCAAAACACCAGCACGGTAAGAAATTTCCATTTTCAAGATATTGACTTTTAAAAAAGTCATTTTTGAGTTTCGACAGATCTAACAGTACGTCTTATTGCAAAACGGCTCACATGTCCCTATCTTCCATTTTTATTATCTTCCCAAAAAAAATCACCTTCCGGTTAAACCGGAAGAACTATATTTTCTGCTTTCGCGTTACATCCGGTTTAGCCGGAAGTTTGATTGATTTGGGAAGATAGTGAAAATGGAAGATATAGACATATGCGCCGTTTTGCTCTAAGATGTACTCTGTTAGAAAGCTATAGGCTGTCGAAACTCAAAAATATAATTTTTCAAAAGTCAATATCTTGGAAACTATTAACTATAGACTAATAATGCATTTAATAAAAGTAATTATAAATTAATGTAGAATCTGAAAATTTTTAAAAATATTTTTTTTGGGACACCCTGTCTATTATGAGATTTTTAAAATCTTCTTAAATTCCTCTTATCAAAACTATATAATGTCCATATTTGGACCGACGGTTTTCGAGTTATTTGGCTGCAAATAATTTTATCCGGCGATAAAACGTCATAATAATATGTTATTCTGAATGGCCAGGCACGGCTAACTAGACGAAACTATTTGCAGTTAAATAACTCGAAAACCGCTGGTCCAAATATAGACATTATGTATATTTTTGCAAAGAGGAATTTAGGGAGATTTAAGAAAGCTCAAAAAAGTAACGTTTTTTGCTCGAGAGAGACGAGAATTTCTCGACGAGAGAGGGTACTTCTCTCGTCTCGTCTCGGAGCTTTATTTGAGAGAAAATATCTCTCTTGTCTCGTCGAGAGAGGGTCAGAAGAGACGAGAGACGAGAATCTCTCGTCTCGGCGGCAACACTACTCCAGACCGTTTCCATGGTGGTAAATAAAAATTTTGAATACTACAAAATATAAATTATTATTATTTATGACAAAATTTTACACGGACATTATTTTTTCATGATCGTAAAATACACACAAAAGTGCATGACCCCTGCTGTTTTTAGAACATAAACTAATTATCTCGCCATTATGTCAGCTCTAAAAATATTCATTTAAATATAAAAATACGGAAAAAGATGCAGGGTACATTGTCACAATTTTGTTGCAGGTTTGCTTAGTCAATGGAGAAGCCTTAAAATACGCAGCATGAAAATGCAGGAATACAGGAGACTACAGAGGGAGATAGGCGAGCTGAAGAGTTTTATTACTAATTTAGAAGTACCTGATAGACGCGAGTTTCAAGTTGGGGACCATCCTTCCGAGGATATCAACAATGAAATTGAAGCTTGCAATGTAAGTAAAGAAATAAAAATGTATAATTTTTTGAAATAACTTATTGAAACTATTTTGTTTGGTGGATAGATGTTAAAACTTTATTTATTTATTTTAATCATGGGCCTTTCTATCTATTCATAATAATTATTCCATTAAATGAAGTAGTAAATGTCTGTACTCGAAAAATGCATTATTTTCTGCCTCCGAAAATACTTTGTTGACTGAAGAATCATGTATCAGGTTACATGATACAATGTAATATAATTTATTCAAAAATAAACCTTATCTATTGTATTTTTAATTAGTTTTCACACCATATTTACCTAATATATTATTATGTAGCTTATTTTAATAGCTTTCAGAACAAAAGTGATTAATTCTAAGATGGTAAAAGTAAAAGTATAATTTATACGTTGCTAATTGCATCCGAGTTTAGTACTTTTACATTCTAAATAAATTATTCGGGTAAAGATTTTATAAATAAACCACAAATAATAATAAAAACAACGTTGTGCATAAAATATTCTTGTGGAGCTTCAACTTTTGGCGAATGCGCAAGAATTTTATCAGAAGTCTTGTCTGCTATTTATTTCTGTACCTATCTAACAATAAAAATGGATTGTAAGTTCTGCTATTTATTTCTGTACCTATCTAACAATAAAAATGGATTGTAAGTCGAAATGGAATAGACTGCTGAGTGCTGACTGCAATGTGTTGGTTGGTAACTTTGGCGATTTTAAAACACAACGATAACTAACATTCATGTATAGAAAAAAGAAAAGCACAAAGTCTTTCTCCACAAGTTTATTAGAAAACTAGGCGAACCTAGAGTAATTCATAATAATTCAACATGTTTCGAGTGTAGAAACACTCATCATCAGGAATACAAAGTAAATATTACAATGCTGATGTTGTTAGCAATAGAGAAAATAATAAGTGGGATTGAGCCGTAATGGAGCTTTCAATGGTGTACACGAGGTGTAAAAAATGAAAAGTCAGAAGACCGACAAGGTTTCAGCATACTGGAAAGTCAAGGGCTAGTGCAAAGGCCCTGTCTTGGGCAGAAAATGAAGAGAGTAGAAGAAAAATTAGACAGTTTTAACAGACTTTGTGAAGTACTTTTACCTAAATGATTTTTACAAAGTCTGTTAAAACCCTCTATTTTTTCTTCTACTCTCTTAATTTTTCTGCCTAAGACAGAGAGCCTTCGCACTAGCCCTTGACTTTCCAGTATGCTGAAGTCTTGGTCTGTCTTCTGACTTTTCATTTTTTACACCTCGTGTACACCATTTACCCTATTATTACCTCTTATTTTCTCTATTGCTAACAATATCAGCATTGTAATATTTATTTTGTTTTCCTGATGATGAATGTTTCTACGCTCGAAACATGTTGAATTATTTTGAATTACTCTAGGTTCGCCTAGTTTTCTAATAAACTTGTGGAGAAAGACTTTGTGCTTTTCTTTTTTCTATACATTTAACTCCATTTTCAGTATGGACTACTTTTTCAAAATTAACATTCATGTGTTGTCTTATTTACAAATGCAGACGCAAATGCCTGAAGCATCTTCGACCAAACCTGTATTTACGTGAATAAATATGCTATCACCGAATACGCACATTGTGTACAATGTACACTTCACTGACTGCGTTGTGTACCAAGACAGCATTATAAAACATTTGAGAAAATGCGAAAATATAAAATTCTAGGAATTTCGAAGGGCGATGTAAGACGGAAAAGCCGAAATTCTAATCGATATCGATTCGTGTACGTGAACTGAACACAAATTAGTAAAACGGGTCCGTTTTTTTTTATTGTGAACTATGACAAAAGATATCATATATTTATTTGGCCCCTTTATATTTTTAAAACTACCAAAAGATTGTGTAGGTACATTATTATGAGAATTTCCAAGTTACCCATAAATTGTTAATGAATATTAGATGAACCCCCGATTATGGTTTATGAATAAATCTTTCTGAAAAATTTGTTTGGCAAAATCTGCAAAACGAAGGCACAAACCTCGGTCTTCCACCGGTGCCTCCAGTAATATTTTTTTTTAAAACTAAGCAACATCAAGAACTTGTGGAGTGATGCCCATCTTAACCATTCCGAACACAAATTAGAACGAATAACTTATCTAATTTGCGACCCTTTGAAAATAAACAAAAATGGAGTTAAACGAATTGAGACTGTGATTGGGGGTTGGCGATGGGGGATTCTCTTCTTTAAAATAGGCCTAGGGCTGTTCGTGAGTGCATCAACAGAGAATATCGGATTTGATTTAGTCGGGAATTGCGGGGCCACAAAGTTACGGTTTAGTTTGAATTCGGATTTGTGAACATTTTGGGATAAATTGGTATGCGGGCTGCGCCTGACGCAGACACGCGGTTTGTTCTAATTCGATTTGCAATCAACGACCAATCAATTGATCGGGATTCGGTCTAGTCGCTTCCTCGTCCTTTATGAACGATCAACGGGAGAGACGTTTGATTACTGCTGAAATAAAACTAATGCGTTTGATCTTTTCTAAATAATTCTGACACTCCCCTATTTAATAATAATAATAATAATAATAATTTTATTTTAGGATTTCCTTTATTGGGAGTTTTCACTTCATACCCTGGGCTACCAAGCCCTGGCCCCGCTTCACCCCTAAAATAATTTTTACGCTGCATGATACAGTAAATTTTTCTATTCTTTTAAGAAAACTTGATATGATGGGTATTTCGGGTGTAGTTTTTGACTTGTTTAGAAACTATTTGAATCAGCGGAAACAAAAAGTTCGTATCAAATATACCTAATATTAATTGTGCTGTTCCGCAAGGTTCGATTTTGGACCCTTTATTTTTCCTTATTTATATTAATTCTATATTTAAATTAAAATTGAAAGGGAAAATTAGATTGTTTGCTGATGATACAACTATTTTATATATCGCTGATTCATATGAAATTATACATAATTTTATAAATCATAATATGAAAATCATTGAATTATGGACGTGTAGTCATAAATTAACATTAAATTTGAAATATGTATAGGAAAGAAACCAATTTATACAAAAGTGATTTAAAATTAAAAGTCGGGCATTTAAAACAATCAAATAAAATTAAATTTTTGGGCTTGATAATAGATGAAGCTATTAAGAGTGAACACATTGATTATATTAAACAGAAAATAGTTGCACCAGTGGGGATTTTAAAAAAACTACGTTTTTTGACTCCAAATTATATGTTACGTCCTATTTATTTTGCTGTTATTCACTCTCATTTACAATATTTAACTTTAATATGGGGATCAACTTTTCAAAATTTGCTTAAACCTTTACAAGTTTTACAAAATAAACCAATTAAAAATTTATATTGCTTGGATAGACAATATTCAACTAAACTTTTATATAAAAATTTTAATATTATGTCAATTAAGGGTATTCACTTAATGCAAAATATTGTTTTTGTTCACCAAATTATATCAAAAAATAAACATTCAAATATAAAGTTCAATTACAGACGTGACGTACATGATCATTTAACTAGAACTGTTTTTAATATTTACAACCATTAATACACACTAGGGAGGTCAGAATTCCATTTATTATCAAGGTATGAAATTTTACAACGAAATACCCCAAGACTTAAAATTTTTATATATAAAACGTTTTAAAATGATAACTAATAACATACTTAAAAAAGGGGAAGCTAAATTTTAAACTAACTTTTCAAAATTATTTATAAATGATATCTAAACGATATTATTAGTTATATTATTTTATTAAAAGAATATATAAATAATATATAATATTGAATAATTTTATACGTATTTAAATATTTTTATTTTTTTATTGAATATTAACATTTTAAGTATTATTTTACTTACCTTGTATTTTAATTAGTTATCTTTTTGATGGTATTAATAGTAGAGAATTCCGCATGAACAGATGTTTTTGGGATTTTATTTGGAATAAATAAATAAGAATATATAATAAAATATTATTTGTAAAAATAAGGAAATATTAATAATTTCTAATACGGTAAAGCATATTATTTAGCTCTCTGCCTTTTGGACGAATTCGTCGCGTCCGCGGATCCGGGGGTAAAAGCAGAGTTGTGTCGGGCGCTGGCATGGCACGCCGCGACGTGATGCGACTCCAAATCGCGGACACGTCCGAGTCCTAATCTTGCATCGCGGGTGCGGGGTACAAATGTTGTCCGCGTATTTTCAGGACCGTATTTTCCCCCCCACACCCCGTTTCTAAGAAAAAAATCAATTGGCCAAGGGCAATGCACAGTCGAGATGAATTATTCGTAAAAAGTCGTCTGGAGACGCGGAAAAACTTCCTTATTCTGGTACAGTCTAATAAAATACTATCCAGGGTATAAATGAGAGCAAATGAAGCATACATTTAGTTTAAAACTATGAATCTTAGAAGAGAACACCCTAATTATTTGCTATCCTTTTATTTTAGATCCGAATTGATATTAAATACGTTCTGATAGATAGATATAATGATAGAAACGTCTTTATTTTCGACCCGGCGAAGGTCAGCAGCAGCTGTTTGCTTAACCGAGAATGTATTTACAAAATTTTGAATTTTATAAAGAAAAAATACTAAATTCTAGTGATATTACCAGAATCTAATTATAGAGAAACTTAAAGAGTAATAAGACATTGATCTTACAATCTTACACCACCCAAGCCCACGCAGCAAAAATCTACGATAATTGGTCCTAAATGAATTCGAACTATAAATAATATAGGAGTTCCTCAAGGAAGTATACTAGGTCCAATGTTATTTATTTTATACATCAACGATACGTCTTTAGTTTTAAAAATGTGTAAGCTACAAATGTTTGCTGATGACACCTTAATTTACATTAATGTTTTAAATATTTTTGATGGTCTAAATAGTTTAAATTCTGAGATAAATATATTATTAAATTGGCTTAAAATAAATAAATTAAAATTAAATATTTGAAAAACTAAATGTATGGTTATGGGTAATAATTTAAATTGTCAAAATGTTAATGTTGTAATTGATGGTGAAAAATTGGAATTAGTAAACAGTTTTAAATATTTAGGGATAATCATTGATTCAAAATTAAAATTTTTTAATTATTTTGAAAGTATCATATCGAAGATTGCCGGAAAAGTAGGTTATTTTAAAAGAATCAGTTCTAATTTAAGTTTGTTTTCTAAAAAAAGCTGTATTTAGTACTATTATATTACCACATTTTCTTTATTGTTCTTCCATTTTATATTGTGCTAGTGAGGAAATATTTGATAAATTACAAATTTTACAAAATAAGGCAATGCGGATTATTTTAAATTGTGACAAATATACAAAAATAAATTTTATGTTAAAAAATTTAGATTGGTTGAATGTCAGAAATTTAATTTTTTATTTAGTAAGTATGTATCTTTATACATAAAATTAAAAATAATTTATTGCCTGAGTGTTTAAAAAAAAATTTTGTTCTTTTAATTATGACCATCCTAATTATAAAACAAGAACTAATCAAAATTGTTATGTGGATAGTGTGTCTAAAACATTAGCTTATAAATCTGTTTTTTATAAATGTTTGATAGAATATAATAATTTGGAAAATTCTATTAAAACTCAAAAATCATTCAAACTTTTAAAAAAAATTTTAAATTACAATTAATTAAAAAACAAAATGATACGTAATATTTGATACAATTTAGAAAATGTTTATCTTTTCTGTCTGTTTTTGTTAAAAGAAGGTTGCGTTTTAAAATTTAAAAATAAATCTATAAAAATGTGTTAAAAAAATGCATTAAAAAATATTTAATTGTAGCTTTTTGCTAAATAAAACATGTTACTACTACTACTACTACTACTACTTAGGTTAGGGAATTTGTTACATATATCAGCATTGCAAACTTTAGGAGATATAAAGGAAAAACTACGTTAAAAGAGGGCGGTTCGGTGTATTGGTACATTTAAGAAACTGTTGTAACAAGTTGACTACATGGTCGTGAAAATTTAAAATAATATAAATTAGCGTTTTATTCGGAAAGTATAAGAGATACAGCAACAATGTATATAACTATAAAGTGGCGTATTAATACGATCTACAAAATAGCTTATTACGAATTTTTCGTATCTCTTATATTTTTTCAGATATCTACTGAAATGTGATTTTTATATGTTTTTGCCAATATCTCGAAATTGATATAGGTAATTTAGAAAAAATGTTTCAAATAAAAAATTTAACAGCGCAGTTGCGTGTCATCAGCACATCTCTGCAAATCGGGATTCATGGTTTACTATTTAATTAACAGCTACCGTGCGAGCAAAAATTATTTGCATCAAAGAGGGCTTGGATTAAAAAACGTAGGGCTTGGTTTAGATCACAATGATATGGGGACGATATATCTAAATAAATTTATGATATGCCAAACTAATGAGTAATAAAATAAATAGACAAATACCAATTTATTTTTGTTGTTTACAAAATTAACAAAGTAAGAATATACAGAAAGAAAAAGAAAAATAATTACATAAATTTTGGGTAAACCATTGAGAGTAATTCCTGCGTCTTTCATAATCTGCTGCTTATATTTCTTGGAATACTTGCACTTTATAAGGAAATAAATTTAGCTGCTTCTTAAGAATAGTCCTGCATGTTCCATAAGATCTTCCCACTTCTTGGGACAGGCGTCTTATACAATTTGTTGGCGTATTTTGCATTATTTCACGAACGTTTGCAACAAGTTCTTCTGTTCTTACAGATGGTCTTCCTGCTCATTTTTTGTGTTGCATAGAACCTGTTTCCCTAAACACAGCTCCGGTTCTTTTCAGGCAATGATAAAAATCCCCAGCAATAAAAGCAACATTAGGAAAATTTTCGTAAAAATCGTCCATGCACAAACCCGGATTGTATTGCCACTTAATATTTACTGTAACCCCGTTTCGAAAGTACGCTTCAATCATGAATGCTTTGTGCTGTTCCATAAAGCCCATTGTGTAAATTTTTCGAGAAATTGGAAAAATTAGCGATGAATCAAATTACTTGTAACGACTGTCAAAGATGACGGAATAACTGATTGATTGTTAATTCAGGTAGTTACTGACATCGAACAGGTATTAAGCTCTACGGCTAAGCATTACGTCCTTAGATGCAAGGCCCTCTTTGATGCAAATAATTTTTGCTCGCACGGTAGTAAACACACAATAAAATGTTGGAACTTTTTGCCGATTAAAAACTATTTTTTATTGATTATTGATAAGAATTTCATATTCCTATTAGGTTTTGAAACAGCAAGACCTTAACACTGATTGGAATATAACTATAACTATACTATAACTAACACACCAATTACAAATATAATATTAATAATAGGCATCAAAAGCAAAATGTATGGGCAATATATAGATCGAACGAAGAAGTCCTATGCATAAAAAATCGCATATTTTAAACGCGTTTGCACTTTCCACACAAATTTCTATCGGATGAAAGTCATTTCAGCATCACAGGGAAAGTTTTTAAATAAAATATAAAAGCCGATTATTTATTTCTGTGTAATAAACTGTATTGGACTTGGCTTGTAAATAGAGCTGCACTTGAGATAAATTGTTTGTTGCCTCAATGCACTTTTTAACAATAGTTATATAATGTATTATATTTTTTGAGCGAAAATAACAAGCCGTCGCGTTGCGTCGCATTTTAAAGATTTGCCCGTTACTTTATAAAAAATGCAGAGGGATTTAAAATATTCGTAGATATTTTGACGAGTCGAGGTGCATTGATCGTCGGGTCAGTCTATGGAGCGTCCCTTGGGAGTATTCCTGCCGAAGATGTAGCAGTAAGCAAGACGGTCATCGTGAGCAGTTGCCTGTTCCGGAGGACTTATATGACCGCATGTTTATAAATTACTAAACTTTATGACCGGGGCTTCTATCAAGTTAAACCTTCGAAATTTTTAGCGTTTGCTTACAGGGAGAAGCAATATTTGACTTATAAGCACTGTGCTAAATAAATTTATTAAAAAGGTGCATGCATCCGGAAGTGCTTGAATAAAATTTGGTAATAGTTTATTATCTGAGGCTTGATTTAATGCCAAGGCATGTTATTTAATTTAGTTGACTTAATTTATTTATTTATTTATTTGCAGGTTTTTTTTATAATAATATTAAAAATCAATAACATTGTTTTTTTTTATAAAAATAAATCCAATGAAAGAATCATTACCAAACCATAGATTAACAAATCTGTCCGATTTTTTAATGAAAAAATATACACCCATTTAGATTATTAATTTTAATCACATCATAAATAAATATATTTAAAAATATAAGTAAGTAATTCAAAAAAAAAGGAAAAATAAATAAGGGAGAAATTATAATAGAAACATTGTAATATTTAGTATTATTATATTACCTATATATAAGTTGGTTTACCTTTATAGAATTTTGCATAATCCATGATTTTAATTTTCTTTTAAATGTCAAAAAGCTCATAGTTTTCAAATTAGTAGGTAATATATTAAAAACTTTGATGCCAACAAATAAAGCATTATTTTTTAAAGTTTTAAATTAAAATTATCATAACTTAAACATAGATTTTTTTTTGTCTTGTTTGGTATATATGAGTTATGTTATGTAATAAATTTTTATTTTTATATATATAAAATGGAAGTTTTGTAATAAAGTTGTTTTAAACTCAGAATATTATTATTAACAAATAATATTTTTGAAGGAAACAAATTATGTTTATTAAATGTTATTTTTAAAACATATTTTTGTATTGTTATAAGCGGTTTCAAATGAGAGTCGTATGCACTTCCCCAACCAATTATACCCATAGGAAAGAATTGACTGAAAAAGTGCATATTAAAACATTAAACGAAGTTTTTGATTCACAATATTTTTTACAAGTCTAAATTTACATAAAGTGTTTCTTAATTTCATATTGAGTATGTGAAAGGTCCATAAATGGGGTCTAAACCAACCAAATAAAATGGGGAAGAAGAAAAAAACCTTTCTAAAAAGAAAGTGTCAAAAATTATTTAAATTTTTATAAAACATTTTTAGGAATTTGTCAAAAAGACATTGAGAGGATAACATTGGTAGTAATTATCACAGTAACAATGAAAATTACATTCAGCAATGTGTTTTGTGGGGTACTGAGGTTTAAAACTCCATTAGGCATAGCATAATTGCTCTTACTATCGGAGACTGAATCCATTGAAAAAAATTGACAAATAAAACCGTTGAACTCATGTCAGTTATTACCGTCTTTTATCCCGTTTGTAAAAGTGTGAAACGCGTATAATCTGGACGAGCTCCTAAAGAATTTTAATCAGATTCTAAGGTTCTGAACGTATGCGTTCTATTGATCAAGTCGGCAATAAAGGAACGCCGGGCACAAAAGAAAATAAAAAAGGCAAAGCAACTAAATAAATCGAAAAAAAAAACTGACGAACTGAGCGAATTCTAATGAGCGCACGACACATCTAGTAGGCCTGCAGCCAAATGAATATTTCCGTTTTACTAAACGGCGTTTTTGCAAATATTTTGAGTGGCTCAGCTGTATAAGGCAACCGACGCGAGTTGGAAAAAGCAACTAATAAAGTGGATGCCTGGAAGTTTTTACCGGTAATTTTCGAGTTCCAAACCAACCAAAGGAATGGGCATTGGAAAGATAATAAAAAAATACACTGGTAGCTTTTAGTATACAAGGACTATGCGAAATCGCATTCAAACTGTTGCATCAAATTAAAAAAATTTTACTCGCTTGACATCCAAGTACTGTGCGAGCAAAAATTATTTGCATTGGGCCTTGCATCTAAGGACGTAATGCTTAGCTGTAGAGCTTAATACCTGTTGGGTGTCAGTAACTATACCTGAATTAACAATCAATCAGTTATTCCGTCATCTGTGACAGTCGTTACAAGTAATTTGATTCATTCATCGCTAATTTTTCCAATTTCTTGAACAATTCACACAATGGGCTTTACGAAACAGCACAAAACATTCATGGTTGAATCGTATTTTCGAAACAGGGTTAGAGGGTGAGTGGCAATACAATCCTGGTTTGTGCATGAACGAACATTTTCCTAACGTTGCTTTTATTGCTGGGGATTTTTATCATTGCCTGAAAAGAACCGTGACTGTGTTTAGGGAAACAGGTTCTATACAACACAAAAAACGAGCAGGAAAACCATCTGTAAGAACAGAAGAACTTGTTGCAAACGTTCGTGAAATAATGCAAAATACGCCAACAAATTGTATAAGACGCCTGTCCCAAGAAGTGGGAAGATCTTATGGAACATGCAGAACTATTCTTAAGAGGCAGCTAAATGTGTTTCCTTATAAAGTGCAAGTATTCCAAGAAATACAAGCCGCAGATTTTGAAAGAAGCAGGAATTACTCTCAATGGTTTACCCAAAATTTATTGGAAAAAAATGATTTATTAAACCTGACATTTTTTTCGGATGAAGCCTGGTTCCACCTCTCCGGTTATGTGAATTCTCAGAATGCATGTAATTATTTTTCTTTTTCTTTCTGTATATTCTTACTTTGTACTTTGTTAATTTTGTAAACAACAAAAATAAATTTGTATTTGTCTACTTATTTTATTAATCATTAGTTTGGCATATCATGTCATAATATTAATTTGACAAAATTTTAACCTAGATTTGGTTAGATATATCGTCCCCATATCATTGTGATCTAAACCAAGCCCTACGTTTTTTAATCCAAGCCCTCTTTGATGCATATAATTTTTGCTCGCACTGTACTGTGTAAAATTCCAAATCAACCTCTCTTGTAATTTATGTCTGTCAATTAGAAACTATAATAGTAGGTAAAGGTACATTTTTACCACTTACTTTTTTTACCACTTACTTAACTATTTTCTTTTGTTACAGAAAATTTTGGAAGTTATTAAAAACCACTCTGCAAAATTAGCGTCCCTGAACGCAGTCGTCCACAGATTCACGTTGGAGAACCAAGATTTCGATGACTTCAGCAAGTGCACCCTTAAAGCAGAAGTTTCCGAGCTTTATGAGCTTTTTGACAATGCCAGATCAAGGTAGGATTGGTTGTTGAAATTTCGGTGGTCTAAACTTATTCAATTTATGATTTATTTTGCGGCTAATAAACAAAAATTGTGTCTATTGTCAAAAAGGTACTTATTATGTCTTCGACACAGGCAATAATTATTGTTAGTAAATAATTTTTTTCTTAAGATTTTTACTTCTTTCTTCCAATTTATCTACCTCAATATAACAACAAAAAAGAACCGACAATAATTTTTTTTAAGAATAGAATCAGAATGAGACGATTTAATATTGATTTTACTACAGTGTTACCAGTAAAGTCCGCATCATATGGGATTTTTTTTATTAATAGCTTTATTCGAAATTTGACTTTTAACATCAAGTTCTGCTTCCATCGAGATGAAAATTAAGCAAAAAAATAATAGTCACGTGATTCCCATTATCTGTAAAATTTTAATTTTTTCCAAAAAATAATTCAAAAGTGGGGTTATTTCTGAAAATATTGAAAAACGTTTTTTAAATGCAGTTTCTAGCCCACATGCAAAATTCAGCTGCATAGGATAATTTTGATTTTTAACCCATATTTTGTAAATTGCACCACTTTTGCAAAATAAGACTCAACGCAACCTACATAAAACTTTTTAGTTTTAACAATGCTCTATTTCAGATACATTTTCTTTAAAGCAGCGCGATATTAAATGTGTGGTTTTCTACAAAATCAAAATGGGGCTATTAAAATTTGGTCGCATGTGATGCAAAGTTTATTTGTTTTTGACCCTGTAGAAGGTAACTTCATGAAATAAGTATTTTTGAAAACGTAGTTTGTGTCTGAAGGTAAAAAAATAAAAAATAAAATAAAGGGGGTTTTAAATTAAATCGTTGAAAATAGATAAACTTTACGTTAAGTTAAACTAAAATTTATTTTCCACTTAACAACTTAAACACTTTACTGATGACACTGTTCTTTTTTGTCTTAATATTAAGGTGTATTACTTTCAGACACAAACTACGTTTTCAAAAATACTTATTTTATCAAGTTACCTTATATAGGGTCAAAAGCAAATAAACTTTACATCACATGCGACCAAATTTTAATAGCCCAATTTTGATTTTGTAGAAAAACACACATTTAATATGGCGCTGCTTTAAAGCAAATGTATCTGAAATAAACCACTGTCAAAACTAAGAAGTTTTATGTAGGTTGCGATGAGTCTTATTTTGCAAAGTGGTGCAATTTACAAAATATGGCTTAAAAATCAAAATTATTTTACGCAGCTGAAATTTTGCATGTGGGCTAGAAACTGCATTTAAAAAAAAATTCTAATAACTTTTTTCAAAATTTTCACATTTTCAGAGTGAATTATTTTTTGGAAAAAATTAAAATTTGACAAATAATGCGAATCACGTGACTACTATTTTTTGCTCAATTTTCATCGCGATCGAAGCAGAACTTGATGCCAAAGTCAAATTTGGAATAAATCTGTTAATAAAAAAATCCCATATGATTAGTGATGCCGCCGAGACGAGACGAGAGTGAAATTTTTTTCTCGAGAGAAGTCACGAGACCGAGACGAGACGAGACGAGACGAGACGAGAGTGAAATTTTTTTCTCGAGAGAAGTCACGAGACGAGACGAGAGAAAACCGTTTCTCGTCGAGAAATTTATCGTTTTTTCTCGAATTTTCTCGAATCTTCTCGTTTGTTAGAACACTGAATTTTAGGTATCTCCTAATATATAGACAGAAAAATAATGTGTTTAACGTTCTCACTCTATCGTATTGTGAAGGCATTTACCTTAAAACAGATATTTAGGAGAACAGAATCAAATTGTCTAGCCTCTTTCTTCTGTCTACGGTTAGTAGTTGACAGTTTTAAATAATTAACCAAATCTGAAAGAAAGCATTTTCGATTGAAAACACAATATCGAAAAGGACCCCAGTCAAATTTCATTCACAAGGCGAAAGACGATAGATTTTGACTAAATTTAACAACTTTGTATCAAAAATTCGAAATTCCCCAAAAACTTCTGACACAAAAATCATTAATAAAAGTGTGAATTTCATTTCATCTCTCTTATCAGTTTTAATATTTGACATTACTTTCATAACACCCTGTATATCAACCGAAACGTTTTTAGGAAATCACAGATAAAGACAACGGAGGGCCATGAAACTAGTGTTATTGAAACAATAGCATTAAGTTAATAGTCTCAATTATGACATTAGTAAATAAATTAAAAATAAAAAGTCTAATAGTAAAGTGACATTCAGTACGAATGATTCAAGTGTATGCCTTATTTTGCCTCATTTTATTACACAGGTCTCAGACATAAATTTGGCTATTGAAAATAATTATTAAGTGCGGTAAATAATACTTTTCCGCACGAGGTGGCAGTTGCTCGAACGGCTCGAAGCAAGTCCGGGCATGCCACTAAGTGAGTGTGGAAACGGAACTTTTCGCACATGTTACTTACAATATTTTTCCTAATTGCGTAAAATTAAGCTTGTTCGTAATAAATTTTTGTATTTTTTGGGTAAAAGGAGCAAAAAATAAAGTGAATTTTTAAATTTTGATATGTCAAATAGAGCATTTTCGGAAATACTTCTTTAAGTTCTTTCTCTTGCACTTTCTATTAATGTAATAAAAAAATTAAGGTTTTTCCCCGGATGACATTCTGGGCTGATCCCTTTATTTAGTCGAATATTTTCCAAACTATTGCAGTTAATTATGCCCCGAATTATGCCAAAAAATAAATAATAAAAGAAGGGTAGTTCCATTATGAATCAATTATTATTATTATAAATCGTTCTTTATTCTGTATCTTTTACCACCCCGTTTATTTTGGACTGAAAATACCTCGGTGCCAAGCCTATTACATTACGTGAATTATGTCTTTTGGCCGCTTGCAATATTTTGTTGATCTAAGAAAAAGAGTTTCTAAGTCACATGACATGACTAACAAACCGACTTATATTAAACCCTTCTGCGAGACGACCAGATACTTTTATATGTTTACCCCCTTTAAGATTCGTATAAAAAAATATTTTTTATGATTCCCTACTCACGAGAAAAAACGAGACGAGACGAGACGAGACAATGGCACTCTCGAGCGAGAAAAACGCGTTTCTCGTCGAGACGAGATAAAAAAAAATTCTCGCCTCACGAGACGAGACGAGAATGGGCCAATTCGGGCGGACTTTACTGGTCACACTGTAGATGACACCCCTCCAGAGAAAAATGTTATCTGCACCTTTCGTTGTCAGGTCTAACTTGAACACTTTCTTGGTAGAGAAAGCTATTATTACAAAGGAAATATCGCCAATAACATATTTGCAGCGTGGTCCCATGGAAAGGCCTCCATCTAGAATACTAATTGTCGTTTACGCATGGTACCTACATATCACGCCTGTACTATCTGGCCAACGTACTTTGAATGTCTTACTTTACTAAACACGTCCGAATTCGTGAGAGAACTTAATTGACGGCTCATCAGAAATGATTCCGAATTGCCGTTATATTCATTCATACGTTCGTTTTTAGCATGTCAAAAAGTAGTCACGAACGTGAAGCACCTAAAAAGAACTATTGGCTACTTTATTGAAAAACTGTTAAAACTGTGTGTACCAATTCCAAAGTGACATTCGAATATTTTAATTTGATCCTTCCTTTAATTATTATGTGTTAAGTTCAACGGGCATAAATCTGATACTTGTAAAGTTGCAGTAGTTGAAAATGGTAAAAAGTGAAAAAAAAAATAAATTACGGGCGATCCGAGGTTGGGAAGTGGGGGGGAGGGGGAGTTTTTAAGGGTAGAAAACGATTTATCTCGATTTCCGGCAAAACTACAAGTCCTATGGAAAAACATTAAATCGCAAAGTTGTAGGTAATAAAAAGATCTACAACTTTTGTATTGACACTTTTTTCACATAATCTCAAAATTTATGTGAAAAATTGAAATAACCAAGTTTTTGGTTTTTTATTTTTTTCTTTTACAAAAAAAGTTTTTTATACACAAAATTTGGTGAAAACTTGCCTTTTTATGTCCCAAACACACTGTAATTTTTTTGATTTAAAATATTTATTTTTTAACCTTATTTTGACTTAATATCGAAAAAGCACCCTAATTTTCAATCGAAAATTCTCACGTCAAAATATCTGTTTTTTTTAAAAAAGTCGGTGGGCTTTTTGTTCCTTGAAATCTCTACTTTCTTATGGTGTAAAAAATATATACATTACTATGGTAAATGTTCTCAAAAAATGTAAAGAAACGAAAAAAACTCGAATCAGAATTTTTTTTTAAAATCATTATGTACCTACAATTTTGAGCTATTTATTAAAATGTATACTTTAATTACTCGAAAAACGTAAGATTCCATGTTACATTGATAAACAAAAAATTCACAGATCTTGCACCTTACGCAAGCATCCTATGTATTGAAAATACCTGACACTATTAACTAAAACATATTATATTAAATGTATGGTTTTATTTCTAAGAATAATTAATATTAATTTGTTTATAAACAATAATATTCACATAGCAGACCAACCAAGGTGAACAATTGCCTTATATTCAATCGGTCATATTGTCTAAGCCTACTTATGCTATGTTTTTAAATTATACTTATTTACCCAAGCGTTCAAAATAGACCATGAAGATTTTCATGAGATAGGTAGGGGTGCAAAATATAACCAATCACCCGGTACAATAACATTTTCTGAGAAATCAATAATAAAAAAATTATCCCATTTGTTAACCAAATTTGGGCGGACCCTGTAATATGCAATTATTGTGCTCCAACTTTTTGCCTCCCGCTTTTTTTTTCGATATAATATTCCGATTTAAATAACGTGAACTTACCTTAGTTATAACTTATCTCAATAAAACACTTTTTAACAAAGTTACTATGGCGTTCTTTAAAACACAAACTAAACTAAACATTATTCATTATTTACTTGCCGACTTTACGCTGATTCATATTTATATTTCTACCAAGTATTATCAGAGTATTATGTTATAAGACCGATCTAGATATTGCGCTGTTGGCCGCGACAGACGGCAGAGCGACATCGACATGAGCGACATCGACATGCAATGCAAAGTTTGCGTAAACACGATCCTAATAGTATTTTAACCAAATTTGGGCGGACCCTGTAATATGCAATTATTGTGCTCCAACTTTTTGCCTCCCGCTTTTTTTTTCGATATAATATTCCGATTTAAATAACGTGAACTTACCTTAGTTATAACTTATCTCAATAAAACACTTTTTAACAAAGTTACTATGGCGTTCTTTAAAACACAAACTAAACTAAACATTATTCATTATTTACTTGCCAACTTTACGCTGATTCATATTTATATTTCTACCAAGTATTATCAGAGTATTATGTTACAAGACCGATCTAGATATTGCGCTGTTGGCCGCGTGCAATGCAAAGTTTGCGTAAACACGATCCTAATAGTATTTTCAATACTAAAATTGCAAGTCGAAATATACTACTATGTATAATTATTAACAACCAAATAAATTAATAAAGTTAATATTTAATAAGACGATCGTTTCTTTGCATTTTTTGAGAACATTTACCATAGTAATGTATATTTTTTTTACACCATCAGAAAGTAGAGATTTCAAGGAACAAAAAGCCCACCGACTTTTTTAAAAAAGCAGATATTTTGACGTGAGAATTTTCGATTGAAAATTAGGGTGCTTTTTTGATATAAAGTCAAAATAAGGTTAAAAAACAAATATTTTAAATCAAAAAAATAACAGTGTGTTTGGGACATGAAAAGGTAAGTTTTCACCAAATGTCGTGAAAAAAAAAAATTTTTGTAAAAGAAAAATAAAAAACCAAAAACTTGGTTATTTGAATTTTTCACATAAATTTTGAGGTTATGTGAAAAAAGTGTAAATACAAAAGTTGTAGATCTTTTTATTACCTACATTTTTGCCATTTAACGTTTTTCCATAGGACTTGTAGTTTTGCCGGAAATCGAGATAAATTGTTTTCTACCCTTAAACCCCCCACTCCCCTTATTTTTCCTTTCATTTTTGTTATATTCTCTTTCTTTTCCAATGGGTTTCATCCTACTATTTTTTTTTGTTTCAAAAATTATCGACCCTGGTGGTGATGAAATACCCGTCGTTAGCAAATTTTTCCCCGACCCTGTGCCACGCCCTTAGGTCCGTCGACTGAAATAGATGACCCCTTGGATGTCCTAGAGAAACATATTTTTTTTTTAAATTGAAAGTCCACCAGTAGCGGAGGGCGATAAACTTTAAAAGGCAAATATGCCCAATAAACTGCTAACATAATTGCCTTAAACTTTATTTATTTAACCGTCTTTCTATCTCTCATAGTTTCCGAGATGGCAATACTGTCAGCACCAATTTCGGACATCCTGTATATCTGAAATTTGTTTTTGTATCAGACTTTACGGGTTTAAATACCTTCTGAGCAAAAATTATTTGCATGAAAGAGGGCTTGGATTTAAAAACGTAGGGCTTGGTTTAGATCACAATGATATGGGGACGATGTTTCTAACCAAATCTAGGTTAAAATTTTGTCAAATTCATATTATGACATGATATGCCAGATTAATGAGTAATAAAATAAGTAGACAAATACAAATTTATTTTTGTTGTTTACAAAATTAACAAAGTAAGAATATACAGAAAGAAAAAAAAATAATTACATAAATTGCTGAAATTGGCCACCTCCAAGCATAATTTCACACGTCTCTTCATATTTTCGAAAGTGTTGACCAGCATCTCTGGAGAAATGTTGCCACATTCTTGGATAATCCTTTCTTGTAATTGTTCTAAATTTGCATTTGGTGTTTTAAAAATAGTGTTCTTTAAATGAGGAAAAACGAAGTAATCCATAACCGTTAAACAAGGTGATCTAGGTGGGAATTCAATGTCTGATCGAATACTGATCAATCTGTCGTCGAAAAAATTGCGTAAGTAGTTAATAGTTTCGGCGGTTGCATCGTCCTGTTGAAAATATCCAAAACGTAGTTCGTCGTCAAGTAATTGCTCCACAAACGGATTCAAAATATTGTCTCTATACCGCTGTGCTGTAACTGTGTCATGGAAAAAATAGGACAAACAATTCTTCTTCGGGAAACAGCTAACCAGACACCAATTTTTGAGGGTGCAATGTGGACTCTACAAAAAAATGGGGATTTTCACTACTCCGCATGCGTGTTTTCTGAGAATTCACATAACCGGAGAGGTGGAACCAGGCTTCATCCGAAAAAATGTCAGGTCTAATAAATCATTTATTTCCAATATATTTTGTGTAAACCATTGAGAGTAATTCCTGCGTCTTTCAAATTCTGCGGCTTGTATTTCTTGGAATACTTGCACTTAAGGAAATAAATTTAGCTGCTTCTTAAGAATAGTCCTGCATGTTCCATAAGATCTTCCCACTTCTTGGGACAGGCGTCTTATACAATTTGTTGGCGTATTTTGCATTATTTCACGAACGTTTGCAACAAGTTCTTACATAATATGGTCTTCCTGCTCCTTTTTTGTGTTGTATAGAACCTGTTTGCCTAAACACAGCCACGGTTCTTTTCAGGCAATGATAAAAATCCCCAGCAATGAAAGCAACGCAAGGAAAATGTTCGTGAAAATCGTCCATGCACAAACCCGGATTGTATTGCCACTCACTATTTACTCTAACCCCGTTTCGAAAATACGCTTCAACCATGAATGTTTTGTGCTGTTCCGTAAAGCCCAATGTGTGAATTGTTCAAGAAATTGGAAAAATTAGCGATGAATCAAATTACTTGTAACAGTTGTAACGACTGTCAAAGATGACGGAATAACTGATGGATTGTTAAGTCAGGTAGTTACTGACACATAACAGGTATTAAGCTCTACGGCTAAGCATTACGTCCTTAGATACAAGGTACAAGGCCCTCTTTGATGCAAATAATTTGTGCTCGCACGGTATAATAAGTCATTTCCATAACACCCTGTATAAAAATTTAAATAAATGAATTTGTGAAAATGCGTAAAGGCCTATTTTTATTTAATAATGCTATATAAATGTGTGACGTGAGAAGCGACCGTATTCGACGAAATTTCCAAATTCAAAATATTATAGGTCTGTTTTATGTAAATAAGGAGGCAGACAGACATACACAAAGCAATAAAACAATTTAACAATTAGTATTCCGTGAGGCCATCTTTCCATTACTCCGACTATATGACGGCAGCTGCACCCAAAACTGACGTGTTTTGACTTTTAAAACTTCTCAAATCTATTTTACAATGTAATTTTATGTAATGTTTATTCCAAATGTAACCGCAACGAAAATAAATACCATCGTAGAGTGTACATTAATAAAAATGTTTCTCTATTATTCCCCTCACATATTTTGCTACTGCTACAACGGGCACTAAAAAAAATTCCCAACGTCCCAAACGTTTAAAAAATTTTTTTAGAATGGTGTTTTTTTTTTAATGTCTGTACAAAGAGGTTCCGGGTTCGATTCCCGATATCCAATGGTTAAATGGGGGAGGGGCGGTCCCACCATAAATGTAAATATCCTACACAAATTATAAACCGAAATGTTTTTCTTTCAGGACAACAACGAAATTAAGTGAAATCGAAAACCTCCTTCCAGCATGGAAGATGTTAGAGAGCCGACTTGAACAACTGCAGAAGGACCTCCTGGAAGATGGAAAAACTATTAATCTTCTCGATACAGTATTAACAAACGGGCAGTTTACAGACCAAACGGCAACTTGTGTCCGCGATGTTGCCAAGTTACTCTCGGAATCTACTTCATATCAGGTAAATTTACTTTGAAACTAGTTACCAGTCAGTACTGAACCTTATGCCATAATCTGAACAAGGTGTGACTCGTGAATTATTTTAATAAGTTGCAACGGAAAACATTTGATCTAAAACGTCGACTCAATATTTACCTCGTAATGTGTAGCGATTCGTCCGGCAACGAAAACGAAGTTACACATTACGTGACCCCTTAGACAAGATAGGCGCAAAAATTTTATTGTGAACGCCGTGTAGAACAAGCAGGAAGCAACGGCAGCTAGACGGGTAGCTGAAGCTTTTGCCAATCAGGCTGAAGCTGTTTAGTATGCGTCACGATGCTTTTCATTACCGTAGCTCCGGCGTCGAACACTTCATTCCCGTGAATCCCGCTTCCAAAATGCCATGCCGTAGCCGCGTTGCGTCTCGCTCGTAGGTATACAGAGTCGATTGAAAAGATTCGGCTACATTTAATGCGATGTTTAATATATTGACGGTTGAAAAAAGCATTGGTTTCAATGATATTGAGCCTAATGAATAAAAATTAAGGAATTACTTGAAGCAATTACTTTTTAGTAAAAGCAATTGCTTGACTAGCAAATGCTGTAAGTAAAAGCAATTGCTAGATCTGGATATGAATAAAATTTTGAAGCAATTGCTGTTTTTCTTACACCTCTGTAGCAAATGCTTATTCAATTCAAGAGTTGACGTAAATAAAACCACATTGGTCTACTTATTTAGTACAATCTGTTACATTTTTGTGAAAAATAGGAAACATATATTTGTGATATGGCAGATGTCAGTGAAAATGAGGAAAGCGATAGTAGTGATGAAGAAATTAAAGACAAACAATTGATATTCGTTCACAAATTGAAGTAACATAAATAAATTTTTCTGACCACAACCGTTTAGCTTCCACAACAGCTTCAGCACTTGTAGGAAAGTTAATAAAAATATTGGCCTTCTCCAAAACTGTATCCATTACAGAAGTGTATGTCGTACAGACAGTAGTTTGGTGAACACCGAGTTCTTCACCTACAGAATTTTGAAATCCCGGATACGACAATTTCCGCAGAAAGACTTTAATCTTATTTAAAGGCGACAGTGCACCCCCTCGCCTTTTACCAGTATCGGTCAAAAAATAATTTGCCAACCATTCAACATTTTCGCAGTCAAATCGATATAACTTTCTGAAATCATCATATCTGCAATTTTTACGTACACTGTAGATTTTTCTTTTACGGGCTTTTATATATCCAGCCATAATTGAAGACACAAATTAAGAGCAACGCACGTGTATGCCGCGGAGAACTAAAGTTGACTGCTACCAAGCAAATGGTGCAGGGGTCGACCTACCTTAAAAAGTTGAAAGCAATTGCTACACTAAAAAAAGCAATTCCTTAATTTATTCATCACACTTTAAGCAAACCATAGCAATTGCTTCTATTTTTTAAGAAAAAGCATTGACTAGAAGCAATTCCTGCACTTTTAAGCAATTGCTGGACACAAAATCAATTACTTTTGGCTTTCAAGAAATTACTTCGATTTTATAAGAAAAAGCAATCGCTACACTTTTATTCATTAGGCTCATTGATCTCGCAATGGGGTTATTATTATTTTCTTGATTTGAAAAAGTTTTCAAGACCAGTTCACTTAACTACACAATACAAAATACACAAAAACTAGAAATCCGAAATATTACACCCACAATCAACAATAGCTGAAATCCTTTTAGTTACTTTTAAATAGCAAAGCCAACGGCTAAAGCGATAAAGAAGAAAAATCTAATAACAAAAGGTTTGTGCGCATGCTCATCCTTGTTGGGCGCTAAGGGATCTGTAAACGTCTTTTTTTTGCGCACCCCATAGGCTGTACGGTTCTAAAGGTAAAAATGTCTATTGTGTAAACCAATCCTCTTCAACAGCCGATACTACATAAAAAGTCTTATCACTAATGCTTTTTTCTATAATTTATTCGTTTTTGTCCACTCCAAGGAAAATAAAATCGGAACCTAAAATAAGGTATTGGGCATAAACTCGTGTTATAAGTACTTTTTGTCCGTGTTTACCTACTCGATAAAAACACTAAAAAACAATAAGCCAAGCAGGTTTTTGTTCCGTTTCCCCCGAGTAGTGGCTATGTCGCACAGGCGTCTCCAAAAGGGGACGAACATAAAAACTTGACGGCAAGTGAAAAATAGAAAAAAGTATTTGCAAAAGGTCAGTTGTTGAACAATATACAGGAAAAATGTGGAAAATCTCACGGATATGAAAAAAACACGTGAAAAGAATACTACAACTTCATAGAAACTTCTTTCGTATCGGCCTCCTCGTCGGAGATATGGGCTCCCAAATAGCTTCCATGGAATTAAGTTTTTGTCACATAATTATTAAACCAACAGGTATATTTCAATTTTTTTTTCATATGATGTATACCAGGTAAGAACCTTCAAATTACTATCCTAGAAAGTGTTGCGAATTACTCACAGCTGCAGGGACGGACTAGCTGTGACACTAATGTGCCCATTTTTTTTCGCCCTGTATGATAAAAACTTTGGACAACGACAACAAATTCCTTTACCCTTACAATTCAACAGATATTTAATTTTTGCTTCTACACACAATAAAAGCCCAAGACGTTTAACTAATTAATTGGCCACTTTTTGCCCTTTTATCCACAGGTCGCTGCACTGGGCCGATGTTATTTTATTCATCGTTGTCCTGCGACCTACATATCGGGATGTATATCCCGGGGGTTTACAGAGAGTACATAAATATTAGTTTTCCACCGAGCCCGGGTGAAAATAGCTGGTAATAATCTGACTATGCTCCTCCGGAGTGACCTGGGGGGCAGAACCGAGCGCTACCATCCGATATTAAATTTGTATTTTTACGCTGATTCCGGAGAACATTCCGTGGCACGTGACCCGAAAGTTAAAGTCCGGTTGCGATTAACGATCCGGAAATGGCGGCCGGCGTAACGTTGGTCAGATACCGGACCCGACTGACGAGTTTGATTCTCTCTTTTCAAAGTTTATCTATCGACCATTTTTTTTATATATTTTAAATTACTCAACGTTTTCGGAATTTCAGTTACTTTTCAGGGACGGGATTTTTATTACTCTACCAAATACACATAATTCCAGCGGCTGGGACAAGAGACGCCCTCCCTCCCCCCTAAGCAGGCAATATATTACATGTCTTCCTATACGACAACTTCGAAAGTCCCTACAAGAGACGGTTTCGTTAAAAACGTTTTTCCTTGTTACAGGGTTACCCCCTACCAGAATTCTTCACCGAAGGTTCTTTCTCGGACAGTGGAATATCAGACGAAGGCTCGGAACATGAATTAGGGGAAAGACAAGGTCGCCTAGCTGCAATCAGAAGGCTCGTCAGGCAACTAGAGGTGGGCTTAAGCCCTAACTCCAAGGCAAGATTGGTAATGAGGGAAAAATTAGCTTCGGCAGAGGAGGAATTAAAAGCTCTTCAGCAGAGATGTCGGAGTTTGATTGTCAGGACAGCAGCATGTTCGCATCCAGTATTAGAACGTTTAAGGTAAGTTTTTAAAAATTTTTTTAGCGGTGTCTCAAATAAAGTAGTATTTTATTAACGTATTGACTTTTATGGACAGTTTTGCCGATGATTTCACAAATATCATTTACATATACTGCTGGATGAAACAGTAATATTTCTGATGCGATTGTAAAAGACATCCGGTAATAATCGTTACGCCGACGGAATCCTAAACAGTTACATAAACGATTGCCTTTTGTTCGGACAGTTCAAAATCAACGAAATAAAAAATAAGAATTCCGTCATGTCGTTTACATTTAAATTCTTAGTGGAAAAGTTATTGATTGTTAAGACATACATTAAAGGTAATAAGAATAGTATTTTATTTATACATGGTGTTTTAAAAAGTCTAACGTTCTAAAAGGTTGATTCAAGCCAACTTACCACACCTCGGTGGCCGACTCGACACAACTGCCGCTAGCTGTTTTTCTTGCTTAAGGCGGTTCTAGAATACCTGGAATTAATGGCAACTGGTTAGACACGGTGGTTTTCAGAGCGTCCTCGCGACCCAAAGAAAATAATTTTATTTAATTAAAAAACAATTTTGAATATGACAAATTGGTTTAGGCTTTCGCGGCCAGTCGGTGAGCTAGTGTAGTCATCATTCGGGTCTAAAGGCCGTCGTCGGTTGGAATTGCTTCCTAACGTTTCGCTAGCACGAGTGGCGAGCTTCTTCAGAGGTCCTTCCATCTCCGGTGCTGGAAGTAGACTACTTCCAGCACCGGAGAATTGCTTCCTAACGTTTCGCTAGCACGAGTGGCGAGCTTCTTCAGAGGTCCTTCCATCTCCGGTGAAGTAGTCTACTTCCAGCACCGGAGATGGAAGGACCTCTGAAGAAGCTCGCCACTCGTGCTAGCGAAACGTTAGGAAGCAATTCCAACCGACGACGGCCTTTAGACCCGAATGATGACTACACTAGCTCAATTTTGAATATATTTCAGTCTGGAATCTAAAACGTGGTTTTTTGACACCCTGTACATTATCATACGTGTTACTTTTTGAAAACTTTTTGCCGTTCGAATTAGAGTTGGATTATGTACAATTTGAAGAGTTTGTACATGTAAGCTATTACTAGGTGAGTTACAAAAGTTTAAGGTTTCCTTCTAGACCGAAAAAAAAAACATAAAAGGCTTATTTTCGGGGTGTTAGCGCATCTTAGCTTATTATGACGCCCTAATACGTTAAATAGTCGGGGGTAAGAGAGAGGAGTGATGCTCAGACCTGCGGGGTCTCTTGCGGAATATGAATTGCCTTATTTTCGTACCGTTCGATCTGACGCGTTCTGTTGGAAGCTTATTAAAACTTTGCACATCTTGCTAGCACAAGACTACATGCACCCGAAATTGTCAGTATACAGGGTGATATACTAATGTTTGGCTAATTCAATTAGTGCACCAACAATATTTAAATCTAAGAAGTATACCGTATGTGGGACCGAAGGTATAATAGACCGACTCCTAATGAAGCTTTTAATTATTTTCCTCAATATACATAAATCTAGGGGTTCATTCTGCCCTGAAACTTTTACGAAACTGACAATTTATTTACTATGTAACAATATTTCAATAAAAAGTTAATGGCGGGCTTTTTCAATGAAACCAATCATTTTATATCGTAGTTATTTGAAGCTTCCAGCGCTGTCGACTAAATCGCTCTTAAAAACAGGGTATTAGCTGATTAAACCTAAATTTTTATGGGTGCTTCTTATTGCCATTGCCTTCTTCGGGTTTGATTGCAACTTTGTTGCAAAGTGCATATTTATTTTAATGGGTTTTATAAATCGGCGAACTGTTGAGGTAATCGTGCATAAAAGTAATATTACCAATAAATTGGAGTAATCGGGTGTAAAAGTTATAGAAATTATTACATATGAACGTTTAATGATTTGAACAGTTTAAAATCCGTAAAATCGTGGGACATATTCATAAATCATTAACTTTTAGACATAAAGCCGAATCTAAAAATTAAGTTATGAATTTGAAAGATGCCGACATCAAAATTAGAAAATATATTTGTATTTTTCGATTTACAACCTCAATTATGCAATGCAATTTTCATCATTAAATTAAAAGACATATATGTCTTCTTACTAAAACCTAGGCATCCACTAAGAAGGGATTGTTCGAAAACCAACGCCTAAGAGGGGTAAAATTGGGGGGGTTGAAATTTTTATAGGAATATCTGTAGGTAAGAAACTACCAGGTCTAAAAATTGGTAATAAGTTCCTTTAATAAAATAAGAATGTATACACGTGTTTCGCCATTTTTTTTAAATTCACTTAGTGGGTGAAAAAAAGGGGGGAGCCTGTTTTGAGGGGGTACCTATAACTGTCTAAATTTTAAGCTGTATCGCTGAAAATGGGTACAGTGCTTACTTTGTTAAAATTAGCAGGTACGTGCTTTGATAAATTTTGCCCCTAGGGGGGGGATAAGTATTAAAGTTTCTTGAAACTCAGCATAAATCCTCTAAACATAAGTACTGAACTGAAATACGTATTTCTTTTTTTTTTTTTTAACGTCTGCCCCTAAAGGAACGAAAAGATGTTATGAAAGTTTACATTGGAAAAAATATTTTACGACGGACTTTCTTGACGTATTTCAAAAAATTCTACCGTTAAGGTTTATAAGCGCAAGGTCCACGGAAACGTTCCGTGAGCTTAATGTAAGAATTCACCAAAGATATTTCCTTTTAAAAATAATAAAGGTACAGTTGACGACATATAAATTCGTACTCCACCCATACATAACTCAATTACAACAAAATTGGGTAACACGGGTTTCTCACCTTGCTGCTTATACCTGGATAGAACACCAGCTATATACATAGCTGTAAATTATTGTATGTACGATTTTTTACCATAAGTAATAACGGTTATTTCTAAATATGTTTGTCTAAATTACAGCCGCGAAATAAGAAAATTATAAAATAATACCAAAAAAACTACAAAAGTATAAAGCCAAAAAGGGTAAATTTATTAACAAACAACAAACAAAATACTAATCTTTAATTGCTGCGCCATTGGATTCTAACACTAATCGTAATCTTCTTGGCATTGACAAAATAATAGTTCTGGTGTAATCCGGAGTTAGCCCTTCCCAAATTTCTTCTATTCTATCAAATAACTCTATTTCATTCTGTGGTTTAAAATTTATTTTGTACATTTTTTTTACCATCAATCCCAAAACATTTTCAATTTGATTTAAATCAGGAATTCATGAGCACCAAGGCAGACATGTTACGTTGTTTTGTCTAAACCAGTTTCCTATATTTCTTGCAGTATGCACAGGGCATTTATCCTGCTGAAATATAAAGTTATTTCTTTCAAAATCTATCGCGGCAGAAGGTAGAAAAACATTTTCCAAAATCTGAAGATGTATATTACTGTTTAGTGTTTAGTGTTCCACCAATATTCCAGCATACATCTGCACCGTAAACACTTATCCATGCCCACACATTAACGGAGAGACGTCCACTGGTTTGCTTTTTTTGAGTATACTTTTCATCATATCGGGAATTTGGTGGTCTATATACTCGAATCCTTCCATTATATGTAGACTAAAAAGTTTTCTCATCGGAAAAGATAACATTTTGCCAAAACAAATCATTTTCTGGTAAATATTGCATAGCAAACCCAATTCTTTGTTCCTTATCACTATTTTTTAAAAACGGTTGGGATGCAGCTGCTCGATTTTCTTAATTCGGAACATTGTCTTACTCGGCGTTGCGCAGTTCTAGATGAAGCAGGGAATCCTGTTATGTGCATAGCGGATACTGCAGTTTCAAATGGACTTTGCCTTAAATACTCCACCAAATTTCGGCCTTCTTCATTTGATGATTTTCTATTATTTAAACCAGACCCAACAAACCTTTCAAGCCATTTTTTTTTACAATTCCTTGAACAGTATTTCTAGGTACTCTAAAATAATCAGCAATTTTTCCATAAGGCCACCCTATTGCTACTAAATATATTATTATTCTTGCTTTTTCAATAATACTTAAATGAGGCATTTTTAAATCAAATAAGATATAATGACAATACTTCAACAGATATCATGATAACAATTAACACGTTACAAAGGTAATAAAGGTAAAAAAGTTGTATTTACTGTGTCACAGTTTAGTGTACGAAATTATCTGTCGTCGGCTGTACCTATTAAAGGTTGGGTAGTATGTATTGTACCCAGGGTATTCGTTATTCGACAATGGTGACCAGAATTTTTTTTTAAAACCGTGCTTTTGACTCCAAAATGACGCATTGGGGTTTATTCAATGGGCATATTTCGTGATATAGACATTGGCCAAACGAGATGTAGTAAATTGGATTTTATTACCCATAATTTTTTATTGTCGCTAGACAAATATTTTCAGAAAAGCACGATTAATAACGGTGAACGTTAAACAAGAAGTTATTTTCCCGCATCGCACTGTGATTTTGCCTAATGAAAAATGATTAGAGAACAGCGTGCCTGCAAATTTGTAACGAGTGATAGCAGCAATCTCTCAGCGGGCACGCTGTGCGACCCTGGCAACCTCTCCAAATTAATTAATCCTTACTGACGGTAGTTATTAATTGTTTTTATGCACTACACGTTATTTAGCAATATTTGTTGTATACAGGGTGCCCCAAATTGATGCTGACAGTATTGCGATCTCTGAAACTATAAGAAATAGAACGATGGGAAAAGTTTTAGACAGTTTATTGGTTGCGGATAGATTCTGGTTCTTTCGGTTTTCGAGATGTTTTGAATAAACAAAAATGATGCCTACTTGATAATATTTTATTTACAACGTTTTGGTTTCCTGGAACAATCATCAATTTTCTTTTTTCTTATGACTTCCATATTGAATTTTTTATTTATCGATAATCGATTAGTACTTAATTATTCCCATGATATGATAGTGAACACTGATAAATTAAAAAGTTATAACCTTAAAATAACTAAAAATATAATTTTTAGGGAAAATTCGAACATATTTGGCAACACCGACATATCGAATGATCCTTTTACTTAAGATTAACAATATCATGTTTATACTAGGTATTCTTAATTACGGTGAAAACGCGTAGCTATAATATATTCTGTCCTAAAAGGATCATCTGATATCGTCGCGTCGGTTTAAAGGTAAAAGTCACTAAGTAACAATTTTTTGTTTATGAAATAACAACGATTTTCTACAAAAGTTGTAATAAAAAAAAAATAAAAGCCGTTATTATCAATTTTTTTTCATGTGATCGAAAGTAATGGTTTTCTTTAACAGTTGTCTTTATTAGAAAACTGAAAAATATCTGTAGAACGTCAGGAATAACAGTTTTCATACTTAGTGACTTTCACCTTTAAATTGACGATATGTCGGTGTTGCCAAATATGTTCAAATTTTCCCTAAAAATTGTATTTTTAGTAGTAGTAGTAGTAGTAGTAGTAGTAGTAGTAGTAGTAGTAGTAGTAGTAGTAGTAGTAGTAACATGATTTATTTAGCAAAAAGCTACAATTAAATATTTTTTAATACATTTTTTTAACACATTTTCATAGACTTATTTTTAAATTTTAAAAAGCAACCTTCTTTTAACAAAAACAGACAGAAAAGTTAAACATTTTGCAAATTGTATCATGCATTACGTATCATTTTGTCTTTAATTAAATGTAATTTTAAAATTTTTTTAAACAGTTTTAATGATTTTTGAGATTTAATAGAATTTTCCAAATTATTATATTCTATCAAACCTTTATAAAAAATAGATTTATAAGCTAATGTTTTAGACACTATCCACATAAAAATTTTAATTAATTCTTGTTTTATAATTATGATGGTCATAACTAAAAGAACAACATTTTTTTAAACAATCAGGCAATAAATTATTTTTAATTTATTGTATAAAGATACATACTTACTAAATAAAAAATTAAATTTCTGACATTCAACCAATCAAAATTTTTCAATATAAAATTAATTTTTGTATATTTGTCACAATTTAAAATAATCCGCATTGCCTTATTTTGTAAAATTTGTAATTTATCAAATATTTCCTCACTAGCACAATATAAAATGGAAGAACAATAAAAAAAAATGTGGTTATATAATAGTATTAAAAACAGCATTTTTAGAAAACAAACTTAAATTAGAACTGATTCTTTTAAAATAACCTACTTTTCCCGCAATCTTCGATATAATACTTTCAAAATAATTTAAAAATTTTAATTTTGAATCAATGATTATTCCTAAATATTTAAAACTGTTTACTAATTCCAATTTTTCACCATCAATTACAACATTTATATTTTGACAATTTAAATTATTACCCATAACCATACATTTAGTTTTTGAAATATTTAATTTAAATTTATTTACTATAAGCCAATTTAATAATATATTTATCTCAGAATTTAAAGTATTTAGACCATCAAAAATATTTAAAACATTAATGTAAATTAAGGTGTCATCAGCAAACATTTGTAACTTACCCATTTTTAAAACTAAAGGCATATCCTTGATGTATAAAATAAATAATATTGGACCTAGTATACTTCCTTGAGTTATTTTGGGTTCATAAATTTTTAATTTATAATAATGTTTAGTATCATAATATAGACAGAAAAAAGCAGATATGGCGGTCATAAGAAAAAAGTAAATCAATGATGGTTCCGGGAAACCAAAACGTTGTAACTAAAATAATACCATATAAGTATATTCTATGTAAAAAATTGCTATAAAAAAGTGTTTACAGATTAAAAAATATTGGAAAATACCATAGTTACAAGCGATCTAAGGAATTGCAACATTTTAGTTTATTCAAAATATCTCAAAAACCAAAAAAAACCAGAGCCGATTCGCAAGCACTAATAAACTACTAACATAATTGCCTAAAACTTTTCACCGTCTTTCTTTCTCTTATAGTTCCCGAAATCGCAATACTGACCCTTTTTACATTATCGAAATCGCCATATTGATTCGCCATCTTTATTTTTTAAAGTTTTATGCCTTTTTCTCTTCGTAGTAAAAAAAGATACTTTATAACGTTAAGAATTTTACCGTGAACATATTTTATTGCAGCAAATAAATGCGAATTATACATGTTGTGGAAAATTTCCCTCGAATTAAAAAATTCAAAAAATCGTAACAAAAAATTTAACAGTGGTGTTAAACTATGTGGCTCATACTAAATCTTTGGTGTGATCGACTTTTTCTACAACGTATCAATGTCGGTCTTTTAACACCTCTTGGTTATAAATTAGGTACTGATAAATATATACGACCGGTCACAAAGGCACTTAATTTTTTTCTCTTAATTCTGTTCTTACCTCGCTCGTCACGCCTTGCATCTTAAGCTTAAAAGTGTCATGATTTACTTTTTATTTTGTATGCCAAATTGCATACGGTTTACTGCGTACCCGGAGCCGTAAGGTAAAAAAAACTAGCAAGCACAAATACCATGCGTCAGCTAACAACAATGTGTAATACTAGCAAAATCTCACCGCAACTTTCTTTTGTTGCAGCCAAAAAGAAAAATCACTGGGAGACAAGTCTGTCAAACCGGATGGCGATGATGATGATCCAGGTAATGATCGGGAAAAAACACGATGGTTTAAACGCCTATTTAAAGCATCTTTTGCGTTTCAACTTGTCATTTTGACATTTGTATGCCTCAGTTGTTTATATGAGCCGCAGTGCTGCGATTATATGAACAACTATTCTTGGTCTATAAGTCCCAAGTTGCACTACGAGGGTCGACCGCCTATATAATTTGTTTCTGTGTAATATATATATTTTTGTATATAAAAAGTACTTAAATGAATTCTGCTTAATATTTAACGGTCTTTTTACTCGTTTACTGCTTATTTTCTAAATTTATTAACTTTGCAAATCATAACTATGCAAACAAACTATTAATGTTTGTTAAATGCTCTCTTCTACTAGGAAAAAACATAAATATGAGTTACAAGGAGCGAACATAGTATACACAGAAGTGATTAAGACACTTCGCGCACGTGCAGCTTTTAGTCGAGAAACCATTTTGCTTCACAATTATGACCCATTGAATTATATGAGACCCCTTGGATTGCCTAGGGCGCGGTTTCAAATAATTCAATGGATCACAAGTACGAGGCGAAACAGTTCCGCAACAAAAAATTGCAAGTGAGCGATTGCAACAATTATAACAAAGGAGAAAGTAATTGAAGTAACGGTCGAAGATTGTCAAATTTATTCAGTAAGTTGTACATGACGGTATACGGTGGAAATGTGGAAAAAATTTGAAAATACAAACCGTACACTATAAATCGTAAAAAATTAATGTAACTACCAAAAACGTCACAATTATTGATGATGAGCACAAAGCTACTACGTTTTATAACTAAACCGTTTTTGTTATTGCTTTTTAAAATATTTCCACTGTCAACTTTTTTAAATATATAAAAGCAGTAGATAGGTTCTCCAATCATCTATAGTGAGTATTTTTCATAGTTACTATTTTTATATAGAGTGAGATAATTAGGTGACATAATATATAAAAATTGTTTTTTTTTTAAACAAAGAAAATGTTGGAATTTAACTTGATGCCATAGACACAAATATTTTCGCCCAACTTTAATTTATTCAAAATTTTTGCATTTAACTATTGATTTTTATAAATGCATCTTAGCCATCTGTCTATTTTTTTTTAAACGTTTCGATGGCTATTTTTTAATTTTTCAGACGCTTTAAGACATATTCCAAAATAACACGAATATACGTACCTTATACTTTTTTTTTAAATATGTTTCTAATAACAGATTATTAATAAATTTTTAAAATTTAAAAATAATGTTAAAATCTCATTGTATTTTACATATTATTATGCCTTTTATACAGACAAACCTATTTTGTACTTTACATTAATATTTCTTTTTTAACGGAATTACTTCGGCATTTAGAAGCATATTTTCCCGTTTTATTTCGTGTGGAATAGTCTAAACTAGTATTTTTTAGAACAATAAAAAATATATACAAATAAAAATGTAGCATATTGCTACTCTCTGTACATAGTTATGTTATAATGTTTTTTAGAAAAAAAGTAAGTAAAATAAATATTTGTAAGTTTCTCAAATATTTCTAACAGTACAAGAAAGAGTATGGTTTTTATAACCACAAATAGTATTTATCCAAAGTCCAGTAGTATTTTTTTAAATGGACCAATAATTTTGCTGGTGTCAGTTCCGAAATGTTCTAACCAGTTAATTTATTAATATTATTATTGTTTTATTTTGTTTGTTATTTTATAGTGTTTATATATATTTATATTATTGACGCATAATATACCCATGCCTCCTTCGGTAACAACTCCAGCTACACAAAGTTACCAGGGAAAAAATCTACGTAAAAATAAATGCTTGGAAGCATTACAAATAATTATTCCAACGTTTCTAACGTCGATAAGATATACAGAGACAAATAAAACTCTAAAAATGTGTTTTTACGACAAAAACTATATGTTTTTGTTTTAAAACCATTATTTTTTAAGGGTATTTTCAGTAGACCCTGTAGAATAAATTATACGTTTAAGAGCACAATTTACTGAAACATAAGTCAAGTATTGTGCTCAAATTTTGACTTTTAGTCCTAAAAGCGGGTCTCTCATATAGAGTTATACCCTGCTACAGACTGATTTAAAAGATAACTTAAAGCACTTATCTTACCTTGTAATATGTCAACTTGGGAATGATAACATGACAGAATGACAATGACAGGTCTCTTAAATGGATAAGCCTCTGGCGCACCAGTTGAGACCTGTAAAAGAAACATGACTTAATGAGTTTGACAGAGTTTTTACTCGTTTAAACTATAGTCCGTTTAAAATAAAAGGAGTGCAAGTTTGTCTCGATAGATGGCAATGGCTTCCCGAGCGGTTTTTTTTTGTTTTGAACGGACTATACATATTCGTTAATATAAGTTTTTTCTTAATTATAAGGTATTTGCCAAGATGCAATAGTGGAACTTAAGCTAAGTGCCTAATATTAACTTTATTCTTATCCTATAATCAGTCAGTATGATTTTATTCCTGACGTTTAATTTACAAACCTGCATGTTAAGAGGTTTGAGTTTTTTTTAATAATGTCGGCGCCGTTTTTCGTCATGTTACTTTTATACACCACGTCATTTTAATTTTTTTCGTCGACGTTATTAATAAGAAATGATAATACGAAAGATACGCGCGGAACGACGGCTTTTAAACCATTAAAACAATAGAAGAAACTACATTATCAGTAAAGAGGGGGTAAAAATTATTCCTCAAAGGTCGATTGTTTAAGAAAGAGGAACGAGTGCGACGCGTCGACGACGTAGGCAGTTTTTTCCCCAAAAATAAAAAACCTATTTATACAGGGTGTGTCAACAAGGTGTTCGCCTTCGATAGCCCCTAAACTATAAGAGATTTATAAAAACGTGTTATATAAAAGTCATAGGGTTTACAATGAATCATAACGTCATGGAACTACATAAAAAAATTTTTTTAATGAAACACCCTATATATTTTTTCTTAAGTTATTAAAACAATCCTAGTTGTCTATGGAATCGATGGAATTAAATAAAAATTTTACTATAAGTACCCTAAAGTACATAGTATGTAACTATATCACTAGTTATTCTATTTATTATACAGGGTGTTCGTACACTCTTGGCAAATCTCGCCAATTTAAATAGGCAATATTTAATTTTTTTTTTAAATGCAACACCCTGTATTTTTTTACAGATAAGGTGTATTTTTTTAATGCCTTTAGTTTTTGTTAAATAGGTCACGCACCTAAACCTTCTACTTTTTGAAATATTTTAAAATTTATGGTGAGCTTCACGAAAATGAATAATTTTATTATTTTAATCAAGAATGTCATGGACAAAATATAAAAATTGACATAAACAGTATATATTTTTAAGAGTTCTCTTTAAAGAGATCATAAAACGAAAAAAATTTATTATAAATTAAGATGAACGTCTACAAATTTATATTATAAATCTAATAAAAATATAAGAGATAATTAAAAAAAAAGTCATAAATTTTGTCTCCAACGTTTAAATTACATGAACAAATTCTTTTTGCAAATGAGTCGATTACGTTTCTTAAGTTATATGGAGTAATGGTTTGGAATACCTCTCGAATTCGACCCTGCAATATTTTCTCTTGTGGTAGGAGTCGTCTTATATACTATGTATTTCCTTTACATATCCCCACTAGAAAAATCTAGGTTGATAAGGTCGGGAGACCTTTTATTTTTTCATGATCATCTTGATATATATTTCCATTTTTGCAACTCTGTTTATTATGCCCAATTTTATATTTCGTCCACGGCATTCTTGATTAAAATAATGAAATTATTTATTTTCGTGTATAGCTCACCATAAATTTTAAAATATTTCAAAAAGTAGCAGGTTTAGGTGCGTGACCTATTTAACAAAAAATAAAGGCATTAAAAAAATACACCTTATCTGCAAAAAAAATACAGGGTGTTACATTTAAAAAAATTGAAATATTGCATATTTAAATTGGCGAGATTTGCCAAGACTGTGCGAACACCCTGTATAATAAATAGCAAAACTAGTGATATGGTTACATAATATGTATTTTAGAGTACTTATGTTAATTTTTCTTTTAATTCTATTGATTCCATAGACAACAAAGATTGTTTTCATAACTCCCACAATTTTTTTAAAATACGAGAAAAGAACTAACTACTTGGCAACGTCGCAATTAAATTTAAAAAAATAAACATGACTGTAGCCCTTCTTTCTAGCGGAATCAGAAAGAGAAAAAATATATATGGTGATTCATTAAAAAAAATTTTTATGTAGTTCCAATGTTTCGAGCCATCCTGTATATTATAAAATATTTTGACGTTATGCTCCATTGTAAATCCTATAACTTTATATACCACTTTTTTATAAATCTCTTATACACTGCGCGGCATATTTAACGCATAACAAAAAAATTGCCTCAATTTTGATGTTATAATATATTTTCCAAATTTGTAGTTCGTTTTTAATATTTTTTTTTTCTAATTGTAGGTTTTTTCCTTAAGCATATCACTGCCTTTGTTGTTTTGCTTAAAAAAGTAACTGGTATTATACCGGGTGTTATAAAACTGTTTTGTTTTTTTTTACTGAAATTCAAAACACCCTGTGGGATTTACTAGCCATTGCAAATCATCGCAATTACAGCCAAATTAAAGTCCCATGTTTCCTTTACATTTTATTTTTTGATTTATTGGTTTGTCTCTGTTTTTTCATGAAATATTCAATTTTTAGTTCAACGTGATTTTCATAAAAAAATGTTTAGTTAAAAAATACAAAATAAACGAAATGCTTTGATTAATGCAACAGCAAGAAAAAACAAATTGTAAAGTAAATAAAGAATAAATATCTGGTATTAATTAATTTTATTAAATCTACAAAACAGGGCAAAAAAATACAGGGAAAAAAATTGTAATTTCTAAAGGTATTCAAAAAAATTAAATATGAATAATTAGTAGCGAGTATTGCCTCCCCTTGCTCTAATGACTGCTTCGCATCTTCTTGGCATACTTAAAATCAGATTTGTGATTTCATCTTGATTAATCTGATTCGGTATTTCCATAAGCCTCAATGACAGATCATTTAAGTTTCTAGGAGGAGGAAGCAAGGCTCTAAGATGTCGTCGGCCATACTCGCTACTAATGATTCATATTTAATTTTTTTGAATACCTTTAGAAATTACAATTTTTTTCCCTGTATTTTTTTGCCCTGTTTTGTAGATTTAATAAAATTAATCAATACCAGATATTGATTCTTTATTTACTTTACAATTTGTTTTTTCTTGCTGTTGCATTAATCAAAGCATTTCGTTTATTTTGTATTTTTTAACTAAACATTTTTTTATGAAAATCACGTTGAACTAAAAATTGAATATTTCATGAAAAAACAGAGATAAACCAATAAATCAAAAAATAAAATGTAAAGGAAACATGGAACTTTAATTTGGCTGTAATTGCGATAACTTGCAATGGCTAGTAAATCCCACAGGGTGTTTTGAATTTCAGTAAAAAAACATAACAGTTTTATAACACCCGGTATAATACCAAAGTTACTTTTCTAGCAAAATGACAAAGGCAGTGATATGCTTAAGGGAAAAACCTACAATTAGAAAAAAAAAACATTAAAAACGAACCACAAATATGGAAAATATATAACATCAAAATTGAGGCAATTTTTTTGTTATGCGTTAAATATGCCGCGCAGTGTAGTTTAGGCGCATAAAATTTATTTGCTTTTCATACTTGTTATTTGAGTCTAAAAGCTGTCGCTTACTAAACGTATCTTAAGTGTGTGATGTAATAAATTTTTATTACAGCAAAGCGAGTTAAAGTAATAGACTTAACTTTAATATATTTTTAAAGGCAAAAGCCGGGGTACATTAAATATTCCTTAAGCAATGTGTTCGCAAATTACTTTAACTTGCACGAGGAATTTAATTAATGTAATTATCATTTCAGTTTTTTTTCTACAACGAAACTAGATGTTTAAGTAACCGAGCATCTACCACTGTTTTTTTTTCTTTTATATTTTTATTTACAACACGAAAATTCGCGTGCCTTGTTAGAAAAGTGTGTTTTTTTTCAATTCTAGCTCGAAAAAATTGGGGGGACAAAATTTACGATGTTATAAAATACGTCTATAACATTTACCTAAATCCATATTATTATTACCTTCAGATTTCCTGTAGGGGCATTAATTTCATTTACTATTCGTTTATTTTAGCCCAGTATAGTATGTCATTGTCATATTAATGTAATTTCTTACTATACTGTGTTTATTTATGTTCACATATCTATCATTTATAATGCATTCATTTTGTACCTTTATAGAATAGAACTTTAGCAAAAAGAGAAAAAATTTTTTTAAAAATTTTTAAGTGTGAGTTTGTTGTCTAATAACAATGGCATATAAAAGGGACTGCTCTTAAAAGGGCCTGGTTGGTCCCTTTTGGTTTATTATAGTTTGCTAAACATACTTATGTGGAGTAAATAAATTAATAAAGGATTTTGGTTTTTCAAATTATTTGTTTTATTTTTATACCTACCTATTATTTTCTACTTTAAATATTTTCCAAAACTGGATATACAGTGGCAGTGAGGCAAAAGTTCGCAACATATAGGCAAGTATGTATTAGCAGGGCTGACAAGAGGGGGGGGGGGGGGCTGGGGGGACAAATTTCTCAGGCCCACGTCTCTTTTAAGGGCCCGTGCTCGGGCTGCGCAGTTAAAAAAATATGATAAATTATAAAAAAAATTTATAACATCTCTGTTGACAAAAAATTACTTTGCAAACATTACATACATAGGTATGTAAATTGTTAGGCGAGTTGGCGAGTAATGAATGTTCTAAGTATCAAATATCGATACATTTTGTATTTTGTCTTCGCCCGTCCGGCCCAATATTTGTATTAACATCGATTTATTATTCGAAGAATTTATAAAACTTTCATCTGTTTTGGAGAATCTACCCGGAAATTTTGTACATTTAAGAATTGACCAACAATGGGTTTCTTATTTAAAAATTATATTTTTGTTATTGTTTTGGGGTAGTAAAGACTTAATAAAAATTAATATTTTTAATGCCAAAACGACTATGAATGTGGAATATTTGAGAAACAATTTTAGCTCATTAAGTATTGAGCAAAAAATTGAAATTAAAATTGAGGGAAGACCTAAACTCGACACAGACCACAAAGTGTAAATCTAGGGACTTTATTGTGATTGATAAGTTTGCTGCAAATAAAAACAGAAGAATGAACTTTACTTTTAAACGATGTAGGTACCCACTAATGAAAAATAAATTGGTCTTTATTTTTTTTATCTTATTTCGTTTTCAATAAAATATAGGTAGGTAATTATAAATTTTTAAAATATTTATTAAAAATTATTGACCAAATTTGGGCGTGGTCTTATAAAATTTTCGCCTGCGGCGCATTTCGCCTGCAGTGGGCTTTTAGTACACCCCCAAGTTAATAAGTCACAAGCCGCTACTGGCTAGGACCCTACCCTCCCGCTTTTTAATATTTTAAATCTGGCAGCCCTAGGAGTGGGCCCGGGATGCCGCACAGCCCCCGGGCCTGACCTGGCTCTCGACGGCCCTGTGTATTAGCAGAGTATGAAAAAAACTTTTCCGAGGGATCAGTTTTGCATGTCCGATAACCTAAAAATGGATTTTGACATAAGTCACGAAATTGTGAATTTACAAAAAGTGAGTTTAGATAACGAGATATTCAAAAAATGTATTTGAAAAAGTTATTTATAATTGAATTCTAGGACCGTATGCAAAATTTCAAAATTTTATTTAAAAAAATTGGAAACCGCATTTTTTTTTAAATATTTTTTTATCGACTTTTCAGTGTTTTTCTTTTAGGTAGCTTGGCTTATGGAAAGCCCATGTATTTCGATAAAAATAAAAGAATGTAAACATTTTTCCACAATTTAGAAGACAAAATCGAAAAACAAGTTTTTGTTTTGTGTCTAATAACTAAATTAAATTTTTTAAACCTAAATGGACTTAGTTTTTAATTTATATGAGTAGAATATTTATTAGCAGGTTATCCATAAAAATAAATTATAATAAAAAGAAAAAATATTTTCTAGGTACGTTAGCACAAAAATCTTTGTCGTGTCAAATATACATAAATTCTATATAAATTATATGGACATTACATTAGCCAAGCTATGTAATACGAAAATAAACTAAATTTGTAAATTGATAAAAAAAAATGTTTTCTTTAATTTTTCACAATAAAATTTGAAAATTTTGCATGTGGGCATAGAATCTAATTGTAAAAAACGTTTTCAAATCAATTTTTTGTATACCTGGTCACCTAACCTCACTTTTTCTAAATTCGCAATTTTCTCACGTGACTGAGGGATGTCAAAATTGATCTTTAAGGTTATCGGGCATGTAAAACCGATCCACTGTAGGGTAGAGTGGGCAGGTTCGGACACTTTTTTTTAAGGCGATTATTTACGTTTATTTTAGCCACAGGAAATTTTCTAAGGATTCTAATATATGTTTTTAAACTAATAACATAGCAGTTAAATAAAAAAACGTTCACAGTTTCTTGTAACAAAGGTCAAATAAAAAAGTTACGTTTGTCCGAAGGTGCCCCACGGTGCGGCAGTTTTGGGACACGCATGGGGTAGGTTCGGACATATACTTCATAAATAGTTTTTCTTTTCAAAAGTATATTTTTAATATTTTAACGTTAAACCTAACACAAAACGTATGATTAAATGAACTTTGTTATCCTAACCTAGAAAAATTAACATAATATTTGAAAAGTTTTTGTTAATAAACCCATAAAAAATGGCCTCTATGTCACATCTTGCGATGGTTGAAATATCATCCACAGTGGGAAAGTGGAAACGGTTGTGCGAATATTTTTAATATTTTACTAGCTGCAACACGTATCGATATATTATTTTGAACTACATTTGAAACAGCTGTTTGTATTGTTTCTTCGGAAACCTCGGGTCGATTACGTTTCTTAACGTAGTTTCTAACCATCCTAAATAAATTTTATATGTTAGATTCCAAACGAAACAAATTAATTTTTAATACTTTAGAAATATTATGTAAATAAATAATAAGTGGGGCACCTCCGGACAGTCCGAATGTACCCCACACTATACTGTCCGGATGTATCCCACATGCACGAAATATAAACAACCTAATAAATCTAAAAATAATGCCGTTTCCTAGGCTTGAAATATAGGTTATGTGCTGTAAAAATATTATACTTTTTACGTATGCCACTTTAAAATCAAAAAATTGCAACACCAAATAGTGCAAAAGCTTACGAATAGATGAACATATTACTTACTTGAGGCCACTGTTTATTATTTTTGATAATAACTTTTAAATTACGTTAACTACCGGCTTACAATTTCGCGACACGGCGTGAAATAAGCACTGCTACCCAGTGTTGCCAGATTTGTGGGACAAATAAATGGTACAAACAAATAAATTTCATGGTATTTGTCAAGAAATAATGGTACTTTTAAAAAACTGGACGAAATCGATTCATTCCGTACAAAAAAAAAGGTCGACGGAAGGAAAAACACATTGCAAATATATGATGGGAAATAGTAGATTCAGTGAGTATTTTATTTTCCTCTACCGTACCAAAACATAAAAAAGGTCGACAGAAAAGTTCAGTAGTACAGAAACCAGCTAAATATATAAAAAGATAAGCTCGATTCACCATTTTCGAAAGGATCCAAATAATGGTATTTTTGTTACTTTTAAAGGTACGGGTACGTAATGACGAAATAATGGTATAAATACCATTAAAATGGTACGTCTGGCAACACTGCTGCTACCAACTGTTAAAATACCGAATCACGTTTCGGTTTGGAAGGCGGTAAATTCAAATCGTCCGGAGGTGCCCCATGTCCGAACCTGCCCCACTCTACCCTACATCTATAGGCAATAAAGGACATATTAAATAAATATCAAGGAATGTCATAAATTATTTTAGGAGAATTGTAGAGCGAAATATATCGGGTGAGGTTTTAACAATAATATTATATCATTGTTCTTTTACTATACAATTATCCCAAAATTGACAATGCAATAAATTGATATTTTTGTAATATGTCAGATATTACGACGTTGTTCGTGAAGTGTTCCTTTAACAACTTAGGTAAGCAAAGATTTTTATTTTGCTTTGCTGTTTAAAAGAAGCAAAAGGAAAGTACCTAATAATGAGCAGAGGATGTTGGATTTTATTTAAATGTTAGTTAATGAAATAATAGACTAACCAAAACGCTAAATAGGTTGGCATAGATTGAATGGCGTTGAGAATTCCCCAAGGAAGTATACTAGGTCCAATATTATTTTTTGCTGATGACACCTTAATTTACATTAATGTTTTAAATATTTTTGATGGTCTAAATACTCTAAATTCTGAGATAAATATATTATTAACTTGGCTAAAAGTAAATAAATTAAAATTAAATATTTCAAAAACTAAATGTATGGTTATGGGTAATAATTTAAATTGTCAAAATATAAATGTTGTAATTGATGGTCAAAAATTGGAATTAGTAAACAGTTTTAAATATTTAGGGATAATCATTGATTCAAAATTAAAATTTTTAAATTATTTTGAAAGTATTATATCGAAGATTGCCGGAAAAGTAAATTATTTTAAAAGAATCAGTTCTAATTTAAGTTTGTTTTCTAAAAAACTGTATTTAATACTATAATATTACCACATTTTCTTTATTGTTCTTCCATTTTATATTGTGCTAGTGAGAAAATATTTGATAAATTACTAATTTTACAAAATAAGGCTATGCGGATTTTTTAAATTGTGACAAATATACAAAAATTAATTTTATGTTGAAGAATTTAGATTGGTTGAATTTTAGAAATTTAAATTTTTATTTAGTATGTATCTTTATACATAAAATCAAAAATAATTTATTGTTTAAAAATTTTTTGTCCTTTTAATTATGACCATCATAATTATTATAAAACAAGAACTAATCAACATTTTTATGTGGATAGAGTCTAAAACATTAGCTTATAAATCTATTTTTTATAAAGGTTTGATAGAATATAATAATTTGGAAAATTCTATTAAATCTCAAAAATCATTAAAACTGTTTAAAAAAACTTTAAAATTACATTTAATTAAAAAATACAATGATACGTAATATTTGATACAATTTGCAAAATGTTTAACTTTTCTGTCTATTTTTGTTAAAAGAAGGTTGCGTTTTAAAATTTAAAAATAAATCTATAAAAATGTGTTAAATAAATTAATTAAAAAATATTTAATTGTAGCTTTTTGCTAAATAAAACATGTTACTACTACTACTTTTCCCCAATTTTTAGAAAATATATTACAAAAACTTAAACATTTTTTCTTTACATCGCCTTGCACTTTAATTTGTAAAATTTGGCAGTAAAAAATTTATTATAACTAGTCAAAATTTAAATTAGTAATGTTAAACAATTTTCATCTCAATTTAATATTTTATTCTATAATACTAGTTACTCCGTACCTACCCCCGCTGTGCAAGGGCACATAATGCAGGCGTGAGAGGCATCGGAGAACGTTTGGGACACGAATACGTCACTTGAATACTTAAACGGCGTTGTACGTGCCTCAAGGTACCCATACACACCACCAACCTGGGTTCTTTAGTTCTTGGTACCCATGTTCATCGTCCTTTCGAATTATTACCATCTTGTGTCACTGCCACCGGAAGTCCAATCTATGGATCACGAATTTACATTTTTATGTTTGCGGCCATTTTGTTTTTTTTAACTAACAACAAGGATAAAGAAACAATAGAAGTTTTAGGGTTTACTCAAAAACCGAGAATGTAATGATCCTCTCCATTTGACATGGTAAGGAAGGTGGGTAGGTATAAAGGGAATTGAATGCGGTAATTCGAACATATTTTACTGCATTAAATTTACAGCGAAAGCAGGCGAGCTATAAGTAGTATTGCTGACCGCGCGCAGGAACTACGCACAGTAAACTCTGGACTTTAGAAATAAAAGCTAGTAACAGTACTGTCTTTGCCAGCACTATTTTATTAACTGGTAAACATTAAATTGTGTAAAAAAATTTCTAAAATAATAATTGGCAGATAACTGTAGAAATGGCACTTCGGCAAAAAAACGTCAAAAGCAGGAAAAATCCACATCAATTTTCTTTAGTTTCTACAAATGTTAATTTTTTTGTGTGCAAAAACCAGCATATCTAAGGACCAAATTATTGATATCCAATTAACACTAACTGTAAGATAACTTCAAAGGATACCATTATGGGAACAATAATTATTTTTGTCATTTGTCATGCACAGTAGGTGGTTGTTAGTACTAACGGCATTAATAATTTGTAACTAACTGCAGCTATTCGTTGAAACAAAGGGTTGTATTACTAGTCTTTGTTACTTAAATTAAAATTAAGCACCATATTGACGATTTCTTGAAAAAAAATTTTTAAAGAAAAAACAAATGCCAGTAGGGCCATAGGAATGAAATTTCACGGCTGTGAACTGAGGGATTTTTTTTGTTTCATGCTAAAATTTTAATAATTTTTAATATGTATTATATTAAATAATAAAGATTCTATTGTAGCTAATTAATAAATAATATAGAATATAGGCACCCAGATCGCCCGATCTAAACCCACTGGACTTTTTTTTGTGGGGCTACGTCAAAACTAGTTTAGAAATTTAAACCCAACTCGATATTTACGCCTAAAGAGTCCATTCGACGCGTAATTTCTCCACAAGTAGTACAAAATGTACAATAGAAAATTGATACATGTAGCAATTTTATCAATACCTTCTTTCCAAAAAAAAATATTGCATAAAAAAAAAATTAATTTGACGAATCCGAGTGATTCTTGATTAAGAACTACAATAGAAGAAGAAGAATTAAAATAATAATTTGCATTATTTTTGGTGTTTTTTTCGTATATAATATCCTAAGAGAGAAAATTTTGCCGGTAAAATTTTCGACTGGTATGACATTTTGTGCTTGGCAATTTTGCGAATGAAATTTTCATGAGCGAAATAACCAAAAAGCAACAAAATTGAATAAAACCAAGAGAAAATTTTGCCGATACAAAATTTTCTCTCGAATGATATTCGACAAAAATATTTCACTATGAAAACAATAATAACACACTGTTTATTTAGCAAACTAGAAACTTTATTTAATTATTACTAATATTAAACGTGCAGTTGTTATAAGTAATAGTTTGTCCATTATTTTCTATCAAAGCATGGTTTTGGGTATGATTGACTTGCATTTAAGAAGTCGAAGGTCCACATGCTTCATTTGTTGTTCTGAGATTTTCGATGAGCTTTAGATGATGACTACGATCTAGCTGCAGATATGGTTTCAGAGAATTTGCGTTTGAGTGGCCTGTTAACTTAATCAACTTTCGTTCCCGAACACCTTGTTTAAATAGGGCAGACACAGCGAAAGATCGATAAGAATGATTTGTTATTTTATGCTTCTTCGTACCTATCTATTCCAATTCTTTCCGCTGAAGTTTTGGTCCACTTAGATACTGTATTTATTTCTAGTGAAGTATTTTTGAATCAACATCCCTTCTGCCAGTTTGGATGAACGGAGAGAAATAGTCTGTCTCTGGAAATGGTTGGTCCTCTTTTTTCCAATAATTTTATAAATAATCTTACAGGGCATAAATCTTTGTTTGATGAATTTCTTACCAACCATTTGCTGTTTGCCAATCCTTTTGACCCACCTTGAGCTGTCTTGGAAAATATGCTGTTAAATTCAATTCGTCTAGTAAATTCTCCCATGGTATCAAACTCCTTTTGAAAATATTGAATTTTGCAATTTACGGCCTCATTGCCTCTCCAAGCTAGTTCAAAAAATGAGCAGAGATGGAAAAACTTTTTTTTTGCTTCATCGGGGTTTTCTTCATTGTAGCTTTGCATTATTGTTAGTAAATCTTTGGTAGATAATGCTTTTGAACTTACTTTCCTCTTTTCCTGACAACTTTGGAGCTGCTTTCTCGTTGCGCCTCTTGCTATTCGCGCATTTTTAAAGGAAATATCCGTAAAAGGGTCGATTCTTTATTTCGTATTCTGTAAAGTACATTTCTTGAATCATTTTTGCTGTAGTGTTCCATATAGCCTTTACAGAAGATTCTTTATAGTCTTCGCCATTACCCTTCTTCACATTAAAGGCGTAATCTTCGAGTATTTTCGCCAGTTCCATCACATTAATACATTTTTCAGTTTATAATTTCTTACCATTAGAAACTCTGAGACCTGTGCCCAAATTGAGTTCTTGGATTTCCGTGTGTTAAGTGGAATATTTTCAGCTATCAATTTTTTAATTCTTGGATAGATTGGCACCCAAATCTTGCATTTTCGTTTAAATTGCTCATTTTGTCTTTTCAAACCAGGATGACTTTTGTCAGACTAACAATAGTATTTACCTGACATCTATCAAAATTCTGCCGCTGAAAAACCATCTTCTTGATTTTATCCAGGTGTATATAATTAGGAGTTTTTCCACTAGAAGTTGCTATGATATTTTGCCAGTATAAAACACTCTAGTGAAATAGTCAGTTTAAATTTTAATCTTGCCACTTTTAAAGAGCTTGTTCATAATATGTTTTTTTTGCAAGTAAGAGTCATTCGACTTTATATTATACAATGAATGGCAAAGGGCAAGCAAAAAAATAAATAATTTCGTTAATTTTAGAATAATACAGGGTTGGGAAAAATTACCAGAATGGTCGATTATTTCAAAATATAAAGGGGTTATCAAATAAAAAATGTAGGGCTGTTAAAAATCTACATATCGGTGATAAACTGAAATATACAGGGTCGCCCACAAAGTTGTGGAGAATGATAGTTATATTTTTTTAAATGGAACACCCTGTATATTTTTACTTATCTTGATTGTCGACTCAATTTTAAACATTTTTTATTTACCATGTGTTATACCCATTGACTTAATATTAAGTCAATGGTTATACCCTAAATTCATTACTTTCCTACATAAATTGATCAGCTACAAAACACAAAATAAATTTCAAGAAACAATTTATTAAGTTAACTTTAAACAAAAACGTATAACAAATCATGGCAAAACGGCTCTATTTTTTAATAAGTGTTGAAAATGACCCCCATTTCTGACAATGATACAAATTATCGCAAAAATGTCTTTGGGTGTTTAAAACCATTTCCCTTGTTATTCTCGCACTTTCATTGACAATTTTCATTCTTAATTCTTCTAAATTATTGGATTTATTTTGATAAACTATGTTTTTCAGGTGACCCCAATAAAAAAAAATCTAATGGCGAAAGATCGGGGGACCGTGAAGGCCATTTGATAGGCCCTCTTCTTCTTATCCATCGATTTGGGAACGTGACATCCAAAAATTATCTAACTTCGCGAGTAAAATGCGGAGGAGCTCCATCTTGCTGATACCAGGTTAAGTTATTATCAGCATTTAAATTGTTTATAGCTGGACCTATTTCTTGCCGAAGTAGCCGGAGATATCGATCACCGTTCAAATTTCCCTCGATAAAAAAGGATCCAATTACATGTCCCGCAAACAATCCAGCCCAGACATGAACTTTTCTTGGGCAGCTCTTCATACCAGTTAGGGTTATTTCGCGCCCAGTAACGGTAATTTTGCTTATTCACCATTCCGTGTAGTGTAAAAGTCGCTTTATCCGAAAACACAATATTGTTTGAAAAATTCTGGTTTTCTTCCATATTTCTAGTCATTATTTCGCAAAATTCTAGCCTTCGATCACAGTCAACGTCAAAAAGTTCTTGTACAACATTATTTTGTATGGATCAGTATGAAGAACGGTTCGTACAGATTTTTGATCAATTTCATGATCCAAAGCAAGCTGATTGGTGGATTGTTTGGGATTTTCTTCTATCGCAAGCAGAATGTCCAGCTTTTTTTCCTCGGAGGTAGCAGTCCTAGGTCTTCCAGATCTTGGGCGGTTTTTTACAGTACCAGTCATTCTGTAACGCTCAATAGTTCGAAAAACTGCATTTTTTTTAATGTGCCTGTCTGGATGCAAATTATTGTAAATATTACATACCTCCTGATATGATCTCTGTTTATCGCCAAACCCCCTTAAAATTAAAATATCAATTCTCTCTGTTTCAGTAAGTAAAAATGCCATGCTATTTTCTTTTTGTCTATTTCTATCAGAATTTGAGTTTCAGATGTCAAACTTTTAATTATTTATTAGTATGGTTACTACTAAAACTACTAAAAGGTAGTGCCTTATTTGTTGTTCACTATATGTTCGAAAATCGGATCGTTATACGTTATTATTTGAAACGCCGATTTCTAGGAAAGTAATGAATTTAGGTATAACACATGGTTAATAAAAAATGTTTAAAATTGAGTCGACAATCAAAATAAGTAAAAATATACAGGGTGTTCCATTTAAAAAAATATAACTATCATTCTCCACAACTTTGTGGGCGACCCTGTATATTTCAATTTATCACCGATATGTAGATTTTTAACAGCTCTACATTTTTTATATAAGACGTTTTTTGATAACCCCTGTATATTTTGAAATAATCGACCGTTCTGATAATTTTTCCTAGCCCTGTATATAAAAATTAAAAGTTAGTTTTAAAAAAATAATTTTTTTAATCTGACCGGGACGTCGCGCGTAGATAGGTATCTAGGTTTGTAGAGTGACTGTAAGTCATCCCTAGGGAAATCTGTTATTCAAGCGGGGTTATCTCACGTTACCCACCCCACACACTAATCTAGTGACCTATATTTAGGAGGTTGCTTTTCTCGGATGCAGGGTGATTCATTTGCGGGTCGTGCCAGTGCAATTTTATCACCCCTTAAGTTTAACTGACGTTTGCAAAACACACTGCGCCTAAATGATATTTTCGAAAGTAAGGAAAATGTATTTTCTTTAATGGTAGGATTTAGTACTGGTTAATTTTGAGCCTTTATTGTCTCAAATTTTGAGCATTTGACTTATCTACTTATAAATGAAATTTATAACATCTTAACTTAATTAGGAATCGCTCGGACCCGTCAAAGCAATTTTTTTGAAATGCATTTTTTAAGAAAAAAGATGTTATGTATGTACCGTGCGAGCAAAAATTATTTGCATCAAAGAACGCCTTGCATCTAAGGACGTAGGTAATGCTTAGCCGTAGAAATACCTGTTGGGTGTCAGTAACTACCTGAATTAACAATCAATCAGTTATTCCGTCATCTTTGACAGTCGTTACCAGTAATTTGATTCATCGCTAATTTTTTCAATTTCTTGAACAATTCACACAATGGGCTTTACGGAACAGCACAAAACATTCATGGTTGAAGCGTATTTTCGAAACGGGATTAGAGTAAATGGTGAGTGGCAATACAATCCGGGTTTGTGCATGGACGATTTTAACGAACATTTTCCTTACGTTGCTTTTATTGCTGGGGATTTTTATCATTGCCTGAAAAGAACCGTGGCTGTGTTTAGGGAAACAGGTTCTATACAACACAAAAAAGGAGCAGGAAGATCTGTAAGAACAGAAGAACTTGTTGCAAACTTCGTGAAATAATGCAAAATACGCCAACAAATTGTATAAGACGCCTGTCTCAAGAAGTGGGAAGATCTTATGGAACATGCAGGACTATTCTTAAGAAGCAGCTAAATTTATTTCCTTATAAAGTGCAAGTATTCCAAGAAATACAAGCCGCAGATTTTGAAAGAAGCAGGAATTACTCTCAATGGTTTACCCAACATTTATTGGAAATAAATGATTTATTAGACCTGACATTTTTTTCGGATGAAGCCTGGTTCCACCTCTCCGGTTATGTGAATTCTCAGAATACACGCATGTGGAGTAGTGAAAATCCCCATTTTTTTGTAGAGTCCACATTGCACCCTCAAAAAATTGGTGTTTGGTTAGCTGTTTCGCGAAGAAGAATTGTTGGTCCGATTTTTTTCCATGGCACAGTTACAGCACAGCGGTATAGAGACAATATTTTGAATCCATTTGTGTAGCAATTACTTGACAACGAACTACGTTTTGGATATTTTCAACAGGACGGTGCAACCGCCCATTCAGCCGCCGAAACTATTAACTACTTACGCAATTTTTTCGACGACAGATTCATCAGTTTTTGATCAGACATTGAATTCCCATCTAGATCACCTTATTTAACGGTTATGGAAAACTTCGTTTTTCCTCATTTAAAGAACACTATTTTTAAAACACCAGTTGCAAATTTAGAACAATTACAAGAAAGGATTATCCAAGAATGTGGTAACATTTCTCCAGAGATGCTCGTCAACACTTTTAGAAAGATATCTAAATTTTCTTCGAAATAATCTGGTTTCAGCTTTTGTATCTATTTCCAGGTAATAATGATCCAGATTTACCAAGTTTAACCTTATGGTTTCAGCAGAACGCCGGTGCTCCCCCGCGTTATGCTGCTCATATTATAAGGGAGTACTTAAATACAATACAGTAGAGTGGCCACCCAGACCGCCCGATCTTAACCCACTGGACTTTTTTTTGTGGGGCTAAGTCAAAAATTTAGTTTATAAATCTAAACCCAACTCGGTATATACGCTTAAGGAGTAATACAAGAAATGTCTCCACATGTAGTACGAAATGTACCTACCTACAACAGGACTTTTTAGATCGATTGACTACTTTAGAGCAGTCGGTGGGGATATTTTTAACATCTTATAAAATAGTATCTTTTCATGCTTTGGCGTTCGTCTATCTTGTTTGTACCTCTTTAAAGTTTGGCCCCACCAAGAGAGTTTAATTATTTGTAACCTAAATTCAAGATATCTAATATCATCTGTCTAAGAAAGGAAATTTGGATCTAGATTATGGTATGGCATAGGTAGTAAAATATAAAAATTTAATTGGTTTGTCGCTTTTACACCAACACTTTAAACTCTAGGTACACATCAAAAATATCTGTTGGTAAATTGTATTAGGTACGTCGTACGTATAACAATATAACGGGCCATAACGGAGCTTGAACTGTTTTTATTACTATAACAATTAAAGCACTAATTTCGTATTACGTTGCTGACTGCCTGAATACTAAACACTTTTTAAACAAGTCCATCTTACTACGAAATGAATGTACCTTATAAAAGGAGCAGCACAAAAAAACAATTGTAAAGTAGCATCCAGTCAAGCGTTAAATTAACTTTGTAAAATATCGCTCTTTCTGTGATATAGGTATCTGATTTCTTTCTTGATAACTTTCAACTTAAGACCGTATTGAGACAAGAAAAGAAAAGATCTATCAGTAGGGTTTTAGAAAAAAAAATGTTTATTACCATTGTCTTGTACACCGCATAATTGTGAAATATCATAATAATATGATGACAGTGGCGTATGTTTAGGGGCTTCCGGCGGTTTTTCGAACTAGGGATACAGCTCACGGGGGGGGGGGGGGGGGGGGGCACCGTTTTGTACCAACATTAATTCGCAGATAGTGACGATGACGGTATTCCATCTTATTTTGTAAAAAAATGCGCACCAAGCTTATGTACACCACTTATCTACTTACATTTTTAATTTGTCACTTAAATCGGGTATTTACCCCAACCTCTGGAAAACTGCACATCTACTTCCAATTTATAAAAACTCTGGCGATAGGTCTTCGGTTACCAACTATAGAGGTATTAGTAAACTCTGTATATTTAGTAAAGTATTAGAAAGTATGCTATAATATGATCAGTTGTTTTATACCTTCAAGAATATTATCATACCGGAGCAGCATGGCTTTTTTTCGGGGCGCTCTATTGACACTAATCTCTTAATTTATCAACAATATCTATCCGATGCTCTAGATAACCGAACTCAGGTCGACTCCCTGTCCGTGTACACCGATTTTAGTAAGGCATTTCACAAGGTCAATCATAATATTCTTATTGCAAAGCTTGCCAACCTCGGTATACAGGGTGATCTCCTTCGCTGGTTTTCATCCTATGTTTTTGGCAGAACTCTTACTATTTGTAACATTTTATCCAGACCTATACTGGTCACTTCGGGGGTACCTCAAGGTTCCCATCTGGGACCCCTGCTTTTTTCGCTATATATTAACGATTTTTATAAATGTTTTATCTATTCGTATTTTCTTCTCTATGCCGACGATCTTAAAATATATTATGCAGTTTGCTCTGTGGAGGACTGTAGGCGCTTGCAAGAGGACCTCAAAAGTGTCGCTATGTTTTGTAAAAAAAATAAACTCTTCTTAAACTATAAACAATGTTTTAATATCTCCTTTGCTAAAAATATTAATGTTATTATGTTTGACTATTACTTAAATGGTGAACCTTTGAATCGAATAGCGCAAATCAAAGATCTCGGTGTATTTTTTAATTGTAAGCTTACATTTAACCCGCATATAGACTATGTTGCTAATAAGTGCTCTCGAATGTTAGGATTTGTGGCTAGAGTATGTAAATATTTTAGATCGGAGAAGGCAATAAGTCAATTTATTTTGCATATGTTTATAGTAGATTAAATTTCGCCAGTGTTGTATGGAATCCTTATAATGAAAAAAATAAAGTTAGACTCGAACGTTTGCAAGATAAATTTGAAAGATTTTTAAATTGGAGAGTTAATGGGGTGTACAATGTACCTAGTATTTCTGTTGTAAGAGAACAATTTGGGTTTGCAACTCTGGAAACCCGAAGAATACAATCAGATTCAATTTTTGTTTATAAATTGATGAATAATCTTTACAACGCGCCTTATCTTCTCCAACAGCTTTCTCAGCATGTACCTTCTAGAACCCAGACCACTAGACAGCAGTTTTATTTTCATTTGACCCCAAACAACCACTAATCTAGGCCTAAACGCCCTCATATTTAGACCAAGTTTTTTCTATAATATGTATTGTCAAAACATTGATCTGTTCTCTACTTCATTACTACTGTTCAAGAAATACCTTAAGCGTACTTTAGTATAATTTAAAACTTTAGGATATTATATATTTAGTTCTTGTGCAATTAAATTGTCAAAATTGTTATAGATAAATAGTTATATAAAGAACTCTAGTAAACAGTGGATACAGTTTTTGGGTAGCTCTACCTGTTTGTATCCTTACTTTCTAAATAAATAAATAAATAAATTTTATTATTATTCTTACGTGAAAAGCATAATACCTAATGATAGTTTCGTTGACTAGTCGTAGTCGTAGAAAAACCCACTTTATTCAAGGTTTGTTAGCTCTTATGAATGAAACTACAATTTACCAACAACCCACACGATTCTAGGACAAAACAGACCACTCGTTCTCAGACTTCTGTGTGCGTTTTACAACATTTTTATCGTGTCATCTCGAAAAAGAAAATAACGAGCAAGCTGAGCTCTTGTTTACAATCGTAAATAAGTCATGACTCTAAAATGGCTAATTTAATTAGAATAGTACGCGAAATTAAATTATTGTCGGACTGTGGGAGCGTTTTTGAAGGATTCCATAATATGTTGCAATAAATTTTAAATAAATTTATATCTTCAAGGTATATTTACACATTTATATAGCATATACCGTCATGATAATAACTTTTGTCATACCTATACATAGGTAGGTAAAAAAAAGGAAAATACAATATTACAAACATTTTAAAATATTGATAAAAATGTTAATAATATAAATACAGTGTGTCCACGGATTTTGGAAGAGGAAAAACTTTTTTGTTAGTAGATATAGAAGAAAAAGTCATGGTTTATAAAAACGTCTGCTGGGCTGAAACGACAGTTTCGAATATCAGATTTGCGATTACTATACAGGGTTCGTCAAAAACAACATTTTTACTTTTTAGGATTTTTTTCAAGTCTAATTTTCAATTCCTTGATTTATTAAATTAATTTTGGTTGTGCTGAAGCTACAATTTCAAATATCACATTTTTAGTTTTTTGGATTTTGTTTAAAATAAATTTGTGTAAAAACAAACAACTATTGTAGCTTTCTTACTTCAAATGCGATTTTTTATCTAGCCCAGTAACGATTTTGTTGTAAGAAAACCATTTTTTATTTGCCTACTTTTGAAGTATTTTTAATATTACATGTCACATTTCTTCAATTGTTTCAATCATAAATTATAAAACTTTTATTCCGACGTGGTACCACCGAGTTAGCGCATAGTTCAACTCGACATCTTATTTTCCGATAACAGTTCCTAACATGCTGTATTGGGATATTTGCAATAACTAGGTACTCTTATTTTTTCTTTCAAGAGATCTAAGTTATTAGTGAAATTAATTCTATACACATGTGGCTTCAGATATCCCTATAAATGAAAGTCGATAATTGTGAGATCGGGTACCTTCCAATCCATTTTGTTCCCAAAGTGATGATTTAGCCAATTACCAAAATGAATTGAAAATTTGTAGTGAAAACAAATCCAAAACACTAAAAATGTTGTTTGTGACGAATCCCGTATAGTAATCGCAAATCTGATATTCGAAATTGTAGTTTCAGCACAAGCAGGCGTTTTTATAAAAAATGACTTTTTCTTCTATATCTACCAATAAAAAAGTTTTTCCTTTTCCAAACTCTATCCGTGGCACACTGTATATTCTGGATTTTGTTGTAAATAACTAAACTACATCTTTTTATTTGGTGGTTTGGCTGTAGGACTATTCCCAAGGTTCTGTACTTAGGCCGTCTCTATTTTGTAAACGATCCTTAGATAAGCCTTTAAAAAAAAACTAATAAAGAATTTAGGTACGTTTCACATGAGGAAATGCGTCTACAATTTGTTTAAACAATAGTATTTTTACCTTCATTCATACAATCCTTCTTGACAGTTACATACATACAAATATCTATAAATATTAAATTTCTCCCTACTGCCAACATCAAAACAAAGAATTATGAATGAACTCTAGACGGTATCTTGCCAGACCCACCTTATTATATAAAAATAATGTTAACTACGGCATGCATGGAAATGTTACCTCTGTCTCAGGTATACGATGATATTTTTGTAGTTTGTGGAATACTCGACATCAAGATAACAGTAGCTTGTCTTTTGTTTCCCGTCGTTTTGTCTTCCGCTATAAAAGTTTTTTTTTGAATCATTATGTCGTTTTATGAAATAAAAAAAGGAGTCGGGTAACAATAAGAAGAAGAATTTTTATAAATCTCTCATTATATATTTTGTTTGCATCTACTTACCTACCTAATTAAATATTTATTTGAATTAGAAAAGGGAAAAACAAATTAAGCAATAAACCTTAACAACAAAAAAGGTTTAATTTTTAATAAAGTACCTACCTTTTATTTGTATCTTACCTAACTACTCTAATTTATATGTTATTTGGCAATGATGTAGGTACCGTGATGCTTAGCCGTAGAGCTTAATACCTGTTGGGAGTCAGTAACTACCTGAATTAACAATAAATCAATTATTCGGTCATCTTTGACAATCGTTACAAGTAATTTGATTCATCGCTAATTTTTCCAATTTCTTGAACAATTTACACAATGGGCTTTACGGAACAGCACAAAACATTCATGGTTAAAGCGTATTTTCGAAACGGGGTTAGAGTAAATGGTGAGTGGCAATACAATCCGGATTTTTGCATGGACGATTTTCACGAACATTTTCCTAACATCGCTTTTATTGCTGGGGATTTTTATCATTGCCTGAAAAGAACCGTGGCCGTGTTTAGGGAAACAGGTTCTATACAACACAAAAAAGGAGCAGGAAGACCATCTGTAAGAACAGAAGAACTTGAATGATGAAAGAGTGTTGGACTTCCATTGTCTTTATTTGTTTTAAATCACAACGTTTCAACTGGTAAGTATCTCCAGTCGTCTTCAGGTGAATACTAAATAAGTAAAATAACTACAAGACTATTTATACTAGCTAGGTGCACTAAAGCATAACTGAGGTGGGTGTAGTCATGCGTTCAGTTGGCACGCGATCTTATCCTAAGATTACATCTATCTAACAAGGGTTTCCAGATATTTCTTATGTCTAATGATGGTTTACTAAAGCAGCCTGGGTTCTGGTGAATAGCAGCAGCTTCCTTGAACTTTCTTTTCCTCCAGTGTGGTTCCTTATGTAGGATTTCAGCTTCTGACCACATGATATGGTGACCATGTTTCCAGGCATGGTCAGCTGCACCTGATTTTTCGGTCTATCCTTTTAACGTATTGTTTTTGTGTTCTTTAATCCTTGTTTCTAATGGTCTTAATGTCTCACCTATATAAGATTGGCCGCATTCGCAGGGGATCTGGTAGACGCAGTTTTTCCTAACTTTTTGACTTGTGGGCTTTGTCTTCGTCAGGTGGCTTCTTAGGGTGTCCCTCGAGTTGAATACGGTGTTGATGTTATATCGTTGTCCTAGTCTTCTTATTTTCTCAGATACTCCTTTGACATACGGAATATTGAGTGTTGGTTGTGCCTCTCTGTTTGCTTCTTGCGCGTTGGGTCGATTCTTACGATTATCCAATATTGTGTCAACTAATCATGTGGGGTAGCCATTTTTGTTGAGGTCGGTCTTGATGTGGTGAGTTTCTTTTTTAAGTGCTTCTTCCGAGTTACAGATTGTAATTGCTCTATCCACGAGGGTTTTAACTATGCCATGTTTCGTACTGTTTGAGTGATTTGATGTAAAATTGAGATACTGACCTGTATGCGTAGGTTTTCTGTATACTGAAGTTTCGATGCTGTTGCCAAAAGAACTTGTTGCAAACGTTCGTGAAATAATGCAAAATATGCCAACAAATTGTATAAGCCGCCTGTCCCAAGAAGTGGGAAGATCTTATGGAACATGCAGGACTATTCTTAAGAAGAAGCTAAATTTATTTCCTTAAAAAGTGCAAGCACTTATTATAATTTTGTAAACGACAAAAATAAATTTGTATTTGTCTACTTATTTTATTACTCATTAGTTTGGCATATCATGTCATAATATGAATTTGACAAAATTTTAACCTAGATTTGGTTAGATATATCGTCCCCATATTATCATTGTGATCTAAACCAAGCCCTACGTATTTTAATCCAAGCCCTCTTTGATGCAAATAATTTTTGCTCGCACGGTATATTATAGAATTTAATATAAATATACCTACTAATTACTGATACTATTATTGTAATATACATAGGTAGGTACAGTGTGAGTTTTTAACTTGGAATCACTTTAGTAAATCCAGTAGGTTTTTTTTTTACAAAAATGCTGGACATGGGTTTCACGACATTCTAAGTTGTGGTATTTTTTTTTTAATATTGATACAGTGTGTCCCAAATTAGCGATATGACGATATCGATCATCTTTTTGAATGGAAACCCTAGTTTTCTACTGACTATATTTAAAGTGCATATTAAGTTATACACAAGTATCAAGTTTCAAATTTGTATTCTTTGTCATTCATAAGATATTAAACAAACAAAAATTAATTTAATGGAAAAATAAAAAATCTTCTATCGATCTTTAATACTTTTTCGCCAATAATTGCTCAAAATGTTGTCCATTTACTATTCGGCAATATCCTAAACGCAATTAACTCTCGTTCTGAACATTTCTAATTACTCCTCAACATTTGACAGAGATTAAAGTTGATATTTGGTACTTATGTATAACTTAAAATCACTTTAAACACTATTGCCATTTAAAAAATCCATCAAATAAAAAATATTGCCATTTAAAAAAATTATCGATATCATCACATCTGCAATTTGGGACACACTGTAGGTATCGATATTTTTTTTATAAAAAAGACCATAATTTAAAATGTTAATAATAACCGCGTCCAAGCATTTTTCCAAAACTGCTGGGTTTACTAAACTTATTCCAAGTTACAAACCAACACTGTACAATACTGTACATACATATTACAGTACATATCACTATTTAATAAAATATGATCTTTATTTAATAAGAAATGCATTTTTACGGTAAATTAAAGTAATTTTAATTACGTTCTTTCTAATAAGTCCTATATATTTGAACATAAGTTATGTTTTTACGTAGGTAGGTATTATACGCAATGTTAATTACATACCTGCCTATGTTTCATAATTTTTCACAATATAACAATACATGATTGTCATTTTATTATGTATGATATCATATCTATGTATTTAAAAATAAGTTATGTTTTTACGTAAATAGGTATTATACGTAATGTTAATTACATACCTGCCTATGTTTCGTAATTTTTCACAATATAACAATACATGATTCTCATTTTATTATGTATGATATCTATATATTATTATTTGAAAATAAGTTATGTTTTTACGTGGATAGGTATTATACGTAATGTTAATTACATAGCTGCCTATGTTTCATAATTTTTCACAATATAACCATACATGATTCTCATTTTATTAAGTATGATATCATAACTATATATTTAAAAAATAAGTTATGTTTTTACGTAGATAGGTATTATACGTAATGTTAATTACATACCTGCCTATGTTTCGTAATTTTTCACAATATAACAATACATGATTCTCATTTTATTATGTATGATATCTATATATTTGAAAATAAGTTATGTGTTTACGTGGATAGGTATTATACGTAATGTTAATTACATACCTGCCTATGTTTCATAATTTTTCACAATATAACAATATAATTCTCATTTTATTACGTATTATTATACTTACATATTTATGTATTAATCAATATTACGTAGGTAGGTGTGCAAACGAAAAAATAACATGAACGTTATACTGCTACCTCCTTCGTGTTAACAAATACATATTTATAACAATTTATCACAATATAATAAAATATATAGTGTACGTATCCGTTTTATAGGTACTTTTACATTTAATACAATAGATATTTTAAATAATTTGCCGCAATATATTAAAATATGATTCTCATCTTAATATGTATAACATGAATATTTTTGTCAACCTTCAATATAGAATACCTAACGTAAATACGTATACATTTATCTACCTAAGTACATAATATAGCTAGGTATAATATATCTACTACACTATTTCTATATTTTATTAAAAATGATATCTGCTCTCTGTATATGCTCCCGTATTGTGGGCGTATGGCATTTTGACGCGTTAAAAATAACCGAGTCAAAAATATATGTATATGTATATATATATGCGTTAACTTTCTTCGGCGAAGCGTGCTCGCGTGCGCGAGCTTGTCCCGCCTGAAGGCGGCAAACTATGGGCGGACTTGTCACGTGATCCGCGCGCCGCCGTTCGCCCCGCCCACCGTGGACGGCTCATTGAGTGCGACCGCGCTGCCCATCAATGGCCGTGAGTTCGCGCTCGCCGCCACACGAGCCGTTTAACACTCGAGTGCCCAAACGCGCAACCAGTGAGTGATGACCGTCATGTCGCGCCTTCTGAACTAGTGACCACGCGAGTGCAAGTGCGAGTGCCTAGTGGCCCTTTATGCACCCTAGTGCTTCTGTGACTGTGAGTTCCCGCATGGATCATCCAGGAGGTTTCGGTGCGTCGCCCTGGGCGGCTGTTCTAGGTCATCATGCTGCCGCCGCAGCTTCTATTATGCAAACTGGGGAACCCCATGGCTATGGCACCGCTCACCATCCTGCTGCACCTATGGATCTTCATATGCCACAAGCATTTCCATACTATAGGTGAGTAAAACATTTGGAAATGTCTATTAGAGAATCATTCCAGAAACGCTTTTATGACAACTTGAACCACTGACAAACCATCTTTTAAAGGATATCCAAAGGAAGTAACACCAATATACCGAACAAATTAATTGCACATCAACAAAAATAGTCTTTTAAATAAATATCTTTTTGGATCAGATATTCATGATAATAGTTATTTTTTTGCACGAAGCATTCCCTTATAAAAAGACGTCTACAATTTTCTAACATATAAGCTATCAAACTGACTAAAATAGATCTTTATCATTAACTGCAAAAAAATTGATAAGAAAGTGGCAGATCGTTATTTTAACATATTCAATAATCAATAAAATAATACATTTTTAATAAATGAATAAATACATTTTTATATAATTAAAATCTTCAATAATCTAGAAAAATGTTTGACTTGCTTTTATTTCCTCAGCAATTAAATTTCATTCAAAATATTTACTCAATAACTTCAACTAATTATTAAAATCTGATCATTATCAATGGAACATCCATCACATTCCATCTAATTAATTATTTAACAACAATAATTATTTTTTCACAAATAAGGTACATTTTACATCTTTGAAATATTTATTCGTCGACAAAATCCCGAATTTAGATGTTAATGTATCTAATTTTATTCATATTAATCATTGCATGTCTACTGTAAAATCAGAAGAGTGCCTGAAGCCGGCAGGCGTTAAAGCCACTTGTTGCTCATTTACATTTTCGTGCACCCTGCTTCACGTGATATATGGATCTTTGGCACGTGGAACATTTAAAAGTTGTGTTTTTCCATCATCATTTTTTATTTTGTTAGAGGGGAGTACTTTAACATTGGTTTAGAAATCGGTATTGGAAATATCTTAGGAAATATGATTTCTTTCAGAGTTTGTCAGGTTTGTCTATAATATTTAATAACCTTTAACGAGTACAATTGTTTTTGAATAGATAGATCATAAAATAAGTAACTACATAATTTCATTTCATAATTCATATAATTTAATTGTGGGCAAAACATACCTATATACCATAAAATGTGTGTAAATTATATTTACGTGTTAAGAACTTGTTGATTTATCCAAACCAATTACTATTTATAATATTATTTGCCTAATAAAATAAGAATTATATTTTATTATACAGTGTGTATCAACCAAATGGAATAAATTCGATAATAAATGCATGGGAGCGTGTCCGAAAAAACGCTAGGATATGTCGAGTGGTATTTCTGGTTGCGTATTTTTCTTTAATAAAACTTTTTATACAGGGTGTGTCATGTAGGTAACAGTAGCCAATGCCAACTTTCTTATTTTAAATGCAACACCCTGTATATTATTCAATTTTTGGATTCTTCAGAAAATTTTAGACATATTTCAGGTACAATATCCTATACATACCTATCTTCAACTGTTTCGGAAATATTAAGTGATTTCAGCGTTACTTTATCTAATATGAAAAAAAAAGGTATACGTAAATAGTTCTGTTTACTTTTGTTTAAAACTTCTGACCTTAACAAATTGTTGTCTGTCTGCATGACAGTAGTTGTCAGTGTTATAGTCGTTTGAATTTCGTTAACTGCATATCAGAAAAAATGGTTTATTTAACAGAAATGCACAAAATAATAATTCTACAGATGATTGGTCGCTTATTTCATGAAAAATTTCCAAATTTGCCGCCTATAACTCAAGGTAAAATTAATAAAATAGAAAAGCAGTTTCGCCAGCTCGGACATGTAAAGCAGATAAAAAAAAAGTAGCCGCCAATGCAATAAGTGATACCAAATTTGATATTATGCTTGAGGAAAACCCACATACTTCTAGTCGAAAAACAGCCCCAATGTTCGATGTTAGCCATTCATCGATTATTCGAACATTACAAAAAAATAAAATGTATCCCTATAAAATGATACCTACTCATGAGCTCATGGAAGACGATTTTATAGGAGATGGTATTTTTGTGAACAAATAATGGCAATTTTAAATAACAATGTGATCCAATTAGAACATGTTTTGTTTTCTGATGAGTGCACCTTTACACTTCACGGTCATACTAATCGTCAGAATTGCCACTATTGGTCTACTCACTCCATTAGAAACGAAGATACGCAATATCCTGAAAAGGTTAATGTTTGGGCAGGAATATTTGGAGATCATATCATAGGTCCCTTTTTCATTAGTGACAATTTAAATGACGATTATTATTTAGCACTGCTGCACTTATTAGTTTTTGAGTGTGTTGTTAATTTTTACAATAAATCTGAAAACGCTTAATATTTCCCAAACAGTTGAAGTTAGGTATAGAATATTGTATATGAAATATGTCTAAAATGTTGTGAAGAATCCTAAAATTGAATAATATACAGGGTGTTGTATTTAAAATAAGAAAGTTGGTATTGGTCACTGTTACATGACACACCCTGTATATGAAGTATTTATTAAAAAAGATGCGCAACTAGAAATACCAGTCGACGTGTCCGAGCGTTTTTTCATACACGCTCCCATGTATTTATTATCGAATGTATTCCATTTGACTGATACACACTGTACACCTAGTGATAAATTATTATTAAGATCTTAATAAAATATTCTTACTCATTTAAAAAAACCTACATATTTTTTCATTGCGGACAAGCGTTTGCGTAATAAACGAGCTTATTAAAAGTTGCAGTTTTGTCTTTTAAGGCATCTCGTCTGTTTTTGTCAAGTTGCGTTAATCAGCCACGAAAGAATAAAAGCAACAAAAATTGAGAAAACCAGTAAAGTTTTTATTCGAAAAACGAACTCGGATCGTCAGAATGAGTAGCTGTTTTCTCCTTATATGTCCTCTAACCGACTGCTCTTTTAAAACAGCCGATTTGTGGAAAAAATCCGATGAAAAATATATTAAATCGGTACAAAATTAAGCCTGAAAACCATAAAATTAAACCACTGATGCCGATCCTATTTAAATTTTAATTGATGTTAATGTTGTTAATTTTTACTCCGTACTATCTAACCAAACAGGTTCTGTGTTGCCAGAACCGTACTTAAACAAGTAGCGGGGGGGGGGGGGGGGGTATATTATTGTAGAAACAATTTTTAAATACATTGATGTACATTTAAAATATGAACAGTGGGACAATTCTACGCTTAATCCGGTCCTGATTCCGGCTTGTGAATGGATGTTATTCATCACTTGTTTTTATCTATGAAATAGTCTTATTATTATAAAATCGGATTAATACGACAGCATTCTTTTAGTCGGTCTGATTTAACTCGTTTTTAAATACGCGTGCCTAATGTATATTATTAATCCATATATTATTATCATAAGCTACAGCATGTCTAGAGTCCAGGACAATTATTATTTATGTACCAATGTAATCTTTTATTACTTACATATACAGGGTGTTCCTAAATTAATGATACATCCGAAAGTAGGCGATTCTTTGGCTTATTTCATAAATAAAATGTTATATAAACATGGGACCGAAGAAGCTTCGTTTCCGAGATACAGGGTGTTAACATTTTAATTAAAAAAATATTTTTTCATTGCCATTTTCAAACCACTCTAGATATTTTTATGAAATTTGGTACAAGTCTTTTGAGCATCGAAAGGCATTTTTTGGTGAAAAATAATTTTTTAAAATTTTAGCAGTGGCGTCCGTGCGGGGCTTGCATTTAATATTTTTGAAGAAAAAAATGGTGCGCCACTGCTTTTTCTTTAAATAAAAATTATTTTTGAAATACCCCTCTAATTTAGAGCAAATTCGGTTTCTTGACTTATTTTCTTACGGTGCACCGTTTTCGAGTAAAAAATAAAAATTATTTTAATGCACATTCCTGGAAACACAACCCATTTAATTACCATTAACGTATCTCGGAAACGAAGCTTTTTCGGTCCCATGTTTATATAACATTTTATTTATGAAATAAGCCAAAGAATCGCCTACTTACCATTAATTTAGGAACACCCTGTATATATAAGGATTGCTACATCCAAGCCCAATTTTCAGGAATTTCGAATTGATTAAAATATTGCATAATTATAATCATTTTCATAAAGCCAAAATTATTAAAAAATCGCCTTGAACTCTAAAATTTATTTTATTTAAAAATATTTTCTCCAAAGTGCATAGTTTTTTTTTTTTTTAATAATGGAATAACGTTTTAACTTTATTGCCAATTAAGGCATATTATATGTAGATATATAGAAAAATTGCAAAAGAAATATTATTTGAAGGCAATAGAAGTAAAAAAAAATTAAATTGATTCTTAGGGAAACTTTGAATTCTCAATAATAACTGAGGATAAGGTTAGGGCTAGTAAAAAAAATAAAAGCCTAATAGGGCTACAGGCAAAGATAATGTTCCTGCTTATATTTTTAACGGATGTGTCGAACCTCAAGTTACATTGTTCAATGTGGCTATTAAGACTATACCTTTCCTAATAGATTAAAAGAGTCTGTCATTACACCGGTTTTTAAGGCAAATGAAAAAGTAAAAATTGAAAATTACCTACAGACCAATAAGTATACTCAATACTTTAACTAAAATTTTTTGAATCAATTCTCTGCACTGACATATTGGACAATTTAAAGCATAATTTCGTTCAGCAACAGCATGCATGAGTTTTTGCAAGATAGATCTACTGTAACCAATTTATATGTTTCTACTAATAATATAGCTGAGGCTTTAAATTGCAAAGGTCAGTTTGACGTGATTATGACTGACTGTGCAAAGGCACTTGACAAGGTTGACCATGGTATATTGTTGGGAAAGCTGAGAGATTTCGGTTTCTCTAGCAGTGCATGTGTGTTTATGAGGTCTTATCTTATGTTTAGCTACCAACAGGTTAAAATTGGCCAATATTTATCTAAGGAATTTCGGGTTTGTTCGGGTTTGACATCTGGTGTGCCCCAAGGAAGTAATTTAGGGCCGCTTCTTTTTGCCATTTTTATAAATGAGCTCATTTATAACTGCATCAAGTATTCAATGGACCTTCTGTTTGCTGATGACTTTAAGATCTTTAGACAAATCACTTCATTTCAGGATTCAGACTCAGTTACTAAATGGTTTGGGGAGAATGGAATGTTCTCAATATTGGTAAATGTGCTATTATGGCCTTCACTAGGAAGCAAAACTTCATAAATAATCAATATTTTCTTGATAATTCAGAGTTGACTCGGAGGGATGGGTTAAAGGATCCGGGAGTTCATGTGTAATCGGACTTAAAATTTAATACCCACTATTATTGTATCGTTAATAAGGCCTATAGGCTGCTTGGCTTTGTAATTAGAAATACAAAATTTTTTAAACAAATAGATTCTATTATAAAACTGTATAATACCTTGGTAAGACCTCATTTAGAAGGTTCTTGCGTTATTTGTATGTCAGTAAAAAATGATGATAGGATATTGTATAGAAGTATGCTTGATTCTTTTAGTTTTGTAACTTTAGAAAGTAGAAGATCTATGCAGGCTGTATTATTTGTCTTTTCTATCATTAATAATCTTAAGTACAATCAACAGTATAAATGTATTGGTACCTAAAATTAATTTGAGAATTAGAAATATGAGGTTATTTTATACAAATCCAATGGATTGTTCACCACTTAATCATATGTTAGAACAATGTTATCGATTAATTGATTGGTATAATGTTAATTTAATTAAGTCAAACGCTACAGAAATCAAGTCTTATTTCCTTGATAACAGAATAATTACAGATCTAAATGTTAGATAGTAAAGATTTTTAAAATTGTTAAAATTTTCTTTAGTCTCTTTCTAGTCTATAGTTTTAGGCTCTCTTACTTGTTAATACTACCTTTTTGTGTTTGTAAAAGATTAAATAAATAAATACCGTGCGAGCAACAATTATTTGCATCAAAGAGGGCTTGGATTAAAAACGTAGGGCTTGGTTTAGATCACAATGATATGGGGACGATATATCTAACCAAATCTAGGTTAAAATTTTGTCAAATTCATATTATGACATGATATGCCAAACTAATAAGTAATAAAATAAGTAGACAAATAAAAATTTATTTTTGTTGTTTACAAAGGAAATAAATTTAGCTGCTTCTTAAGAATAGTCCTGCATGTTCCATAAGATCTTCCCACTTCTTGGGACAGGCGTCTTATACAATTTATTGGCGTATTTTGCATTATTTCACGAACGTTTGCAACAAGTTCTTCTGTTCTTACAGATGGTCTTCCTGCTCCTTTTTTGTGTTGTATAGAACCTGTTTTCCTAAACACAGCCACGTTTTTTTTCAGGCAATGATAAAAATCCCCAGCAATAAAAGCAACGTTAGGAAAATGTTCGTGAAAATCGTCCATGCACAAACCCGGATTGTATTTCCACTCACCATTTACTCTAACCCCGTTTTGAGAATACGCTTCAACCATGAATGTTTTGTGCTGTTCCGTAAAGACCATTGTGTGAATTGTTCAAGAAATTGGAAAAATTAGCGATGAATCAATTTACTTGTAATGACTGTCAAAGATGACGGAATAACTGATTGATTGTTATTTCAGGTAGTTACTGACACCCAACAGGTATTAAGCTCTACGGCTAAGCATTACGTCCTTAGATGCACGGCCCTCTTTGATGCAAATAATTTTTGCTCGCTCGGTAAATAAAACACTTAACCGATGAATTAAGTCCAGTCCAACCAAATGAAGGCGATAAAAATATTTTATATATTTTTGTAAATGTTTCGAAAGTCAATTTGTCACTAGTCTTTTCTCCTTTTTATTAGTTCATCCCCCATTGTTCAATGGATCGAAAAAATACCAATTGTCAAGATATTTAAAATTTATTGTCAGCGAACGTCAGAGCGAAGAAAAAATGCGAAAAAATTACAGGACCTTAAGAGTAAAGGCTTGCAAACGGGCCCGTTCCCTGTAATTTTCCTTTAAAATAATTCCGTGCGACGAATTTTTATTCGCAGGGGTCGAGTTTTTAAGTTCAAGGGGTGTAAATGTAAGAGGCTAATGTCTTTACGGACTGCGAAGGGCCCGATCAAAAATTTGCAAGTATGATTTTTTTCACAGCATGTTGATTATACTTTAAAACAGTGGATCTCTCCCCTTTGTATTGCACGCGCCACACAGAGGGTCCAGTGTTATTTTTGACGCGACAAAATTAGCAAGAGGAACATCGTCAATGGTAGTTAATTGCAACCTACTCCTAAACCCAAATTCAACAATGATTTAGTTCAATTCAAGTAAAACCATTTCGGAACTATTTTGTATTTAACTGGGAATCAATTTTTATAAATGAACGATTCGTGACATAACTTTGTCTAACTATAAACTCGGAATCTGCCCCACTGTACGCCACTTTGTTAAATCCATCGAGTCAAAAGTAGCAGTTTTAATTTGTGTGCCCGTCGCAACAGCTTGTCCTATTATGAATTTGATTTTTTCTTTAACTTCCCCCCGACTTTATAATATTCTTGTCGACGTTTTTTTAATAGTTATTTATGAGGTTTCCCAAGCTGCGATAAAAGTTATTGGGATATTTTATTGGAAATGAAAAAACAATCGCAGATAGTAACAAAATTAACTATGGAAATAAATTATTTTGTAGTTTGACAATCTGCTATTTTTTTTCTACAAACATGCTTCAACAGAATTAAGGGCCGAATTTCATCAAAATGTACTCGGTGGTTCTCAAAAGCTGCGTAATGTGATGATATAGATGCTGATTTAAGGTTTAATTCTCAAGTTAACTTAATAAAAAAAAAACATTTTTTACACTAAAGCTATTATATTTGCATAAAGTACCGATTTGAAACTTAAGCTAACCAATTCCTTGGTATTCTCACAATTGACTTATTGTAACATCGTATACTAGCCTGCGTTGTTGAGAAGGGATAGAAACAGCCTACAAAAAATCCAAAATTCCTGTTTACGATTTTGTTATTACCTCCGAAAGTATGATCATATAACTGCAAGTTTGATGAAATTTCAATTGGCTTAACGTTAAATAACGTTTTAAATTACAATTGACTCCAGATTAAGACCTCCCAATCAATTTATATGTTCATTAGATTAGTTAAGAAAGAGATATTGGGGAGCAGAGATCGGACTTTGAGATGATTATTGATATTGATATAACTTACGGTTGTTTTTTTATATTTTGAACACATATTTTGTTTAAAAACATTTTTTGTTCTTTCTTAATATTAACTAATTTATTAGGTGTAATAGGTTTATAACTAGCTTATTGTTATAGTTTAGTGTGCTTTTTTTTATATTTCTATAAATTATAGTTTAGTATTTTGTTATGTAAATAAATATCTTTTATGTAACTACTATATGTTTACCAAAACCAAAATAAAAGGAATTTTGATTGATTGATTGATTGATACGCAGCTTGGGTAAGTTTCTAAAAATTCCGAGGTGTGAATGCGTTATTTAGCAACAGTAATCGGCGTATTCAGAGATTATGTTAGGAAAGTACTGAAAATGTATAAATTTCATCCTTACAAAATAAATATTTTGCAATAACTTGGAAAACGGTGATTCGGACAGAATACTAGAGTGACGTTAATCCACATCTTTTTACAGAGGGGCACACTCAATACACCCAAAAAATCAATGTTTGGGCGGGAATACTGGGAGACAATATCACACTGTTAGAAATCCTGGACGTGAGAATCAAAAAAATTTATAATCAATTAAAATAAATCAAATTTAACTTAAAATGTATAGTTATTTTAACTCTTTTGTGTTTAGTAAAAATCAGATTTTAAGAACTAACTTTTCTGGAAGTCGTTTTAACATAACAGCTAACTAAAATTAACATGCAATTCTTTTACGGTTCAAATGAACCAAATACTAGTAACTTTGATAAAGTTTATAATCATTATCAATATCTTTTTTAGTTAAAATTTTAAAATAAGTTAATACTAACATAAAAAATGTGTCAAATTAACTAATTAAGTTGTAATTTTTACTGCACAATAAAATCAGATTAATGTCAAAATAGTAATAACATATTTTATGAGTTACTGATTGACTGAAGCGGTTTTAGTTAAATTGACAAAAAAACGGGAGTGGACTTTCTGGGACATAAAAAAAAAAGTTAAATTTGATTCTTTTCTTTTAACAGTGCATAGTTCCTTTTTTTATTGAGGGAAATTTAACCAGTCAAGTTTATGCTGAAATACTATAGAGCCCTCGATTGTTCACGAACTAGAAAACCAAAGAGTCCTACAAGGGAACTTATATTTGAACGAAAACCCTCTACACTTCCAGCAACATGGTGCACTCTACACTATGGCCGACTATGGAGCTGTGGGGACGGAGTGGATGGACCAAAATTATCCAAACCAGTGGATTGGCAGAAGAGGTACAATTGACAGGCCACCAAGATCGCCTGATCTTGGCCCTGTGGATTTATGTTTATGGGGTTACATCGAATCACTAGTTTACAAAACTCACCCGGCTTCTCTGGAAGGCTTATTTCCGAGGATAATTGATGTTTGTCGAAGTTTTTCGGAAAGTTAAGGAGAAATTTGAAAATCGACTTTATTTCTGTTTAAAAAAAATTGGATATCATTTTGAGCACAGTTTCGTAACTTGCAAATCAAACACAACAGCGAAAAAATGTCTTTATACTCTAGATTAAGGGTAATCCTCACGGGGGAGTAAAAAATGTTTTATACAGATGCTGAGATTAAAAATTTATGGCCCTGTCTCATTTTTTACAATCGCGATATACCTCGGCATATGCAAAAAATTTCCCAAAAGGAATTTGCATTCAAAGCTTATCTGAAATCCTATTTTCGCGATGCGGTAAGGAAAAAACACCGAAAAGTATGATTTATGCATAACAAGTCCCTTTGACAGTCGCCGGCGTCTTTAAAGGCATTATAAAGTAGTGTTCATGATCTGAATCGTGAGCACTTTGATTTTTACCCGGGGAACACGAATACATAGTTATATAGGCGCCAAGATGGGGTGACAACCTAATCAAAATGCACAGCTTATAGCAATACTTATTGGTTAAGCCAAAATAAAAAAGTATAAAGCTGTTAACGGCTTTTTCCTTTCTTGTGTCATATTCAGCTTGTCTAGCTCAAAATAAAAAATGGTAAGACAAATTTTTAACCCTCCCGAGGAGGGGTTCAAAAAAAAAAAATAACAAGGATGGATATCTAAAGTTTGTTCAATGACCGCTGACCGGTACGTCATATTCTCCATATTTGCGGTACGTCGTAAATTAATTTAGTCAGCTTGACTTACTGGTGGTAAAGGTTATGATTTTTCTTAGGCTGGATCTACATAAAGACCGGATGCATGTGAACAAGTAAAATAAAAGCGCATTTTTAAGAAACATTTTGTTTTTGAAAATCAGTATCAAATTTTTAATTCATTTAAATTTACTGAAAAATAAATAAAACTCATTTATAAAATTTAAAATTGAATCGTACATTTTTTTGTCTAAATCATCAGTCTATATTTTGTTTAAAATATTTTCGTCTTATATCTACTTACCTCGTAAACTGCGTGTAAGGGTAAAAGAGTCTTTGCAGTATTACTTCCTCTTTGAAAATAATCAAATAATTTTAAAATTAATGCTTGTTCTTTTTCACAATACCGTGACATTTTGGACATAATGTTGATTAAAAATGGCACTGTCAAAAATGGCAATAAACCTTTTATGACTGGTAAAATTATACGACATTTATTATTCATGCAAATTTACTGTCTCACCTAGTTCGCGAATGTTAGAAAGATAAGCACTAATCGTGACGTAACGGTCAGCGGTTATTGAACAGACTTGACCATTATGCGACTTTTTTTTACTGGAATAAGTGAAAATTAAAACTGTTTTGATTGAGCTTGAGGTAGGTATTATGCAACAACGATTTTAAAGACCCTTTTACGTCAACTTCTTAACATAGTATAAAACAAAGTCGCTGTCGCTGTCTGTCCGTCCCCTACCAGCTATATATATGCTTAAAACTACGCAACGGATTTTGAAGCGATTTTTTTTAATAGATAGAGTGATTCAAGGGGAAGGTTTTTATGTATAATAACGACCCGCCCGGCTTCGCACGGGTGCAATTTCAGAAAGTGGCATACCGGGTACTAATATATCGGGTTTGTATTTATACCAGCGGGTTGCAACGCATGCCGGATACACGCTAGTATTAAATAATTATCAATAAGTTTGCACGTTGCAACACACGAGAAAACAAAGTCAATCTTACTATCGTAAGGACTAAACGATCTCGAGGATTATAATCTAATAATACTAAAGTTGATCCTATTATGCAATAAACTAAATCCTGATTAGCACTTCCTTGATGTTTGTGTTTCATTTCTCCCCTCTTAACTGTACAAACAGATTTCTTAAACGAAGTTTAGACGTTATGGTTTAACTAGGGAATAATATTTGTGCGCCAATATTATTTGATCAGATTTGTTTTTGATACTGCCTGTGGATAAAACATCTATTTCCACAAATACACTGCGCGGCATAACGCATAACGAAAAAATTGCCTCAATTTTGATGTTATATATTTTCCAAATTTGTGGTTCGTTTTTAATGATTTTTTTTTCTAATTGTAGGTTTTTTCCTTGAGCATATTAGTGCCTTTGTTGTTTTGCTTAAAAAAGTAACTTTGGTATTATACCGGGTGTTATAAAACTGGTATGTTTTTTTTTACGGAAATTCAAAACACCCTGTGGGATTTACTAGCCATTGCAAGTTATCGCAATTACAGCCAAATGATAGTCCCAGGTTTCCTTTACATTTTCTTTTTTGATTCGTTGGTTTATCTCTGTTTTTTCATGAAATATTCAATTTTTTTGTTCAACGTGATTTTCATAAAAAAATGTTTAGTTAAAAAATACAAAATGCTTTGATTAATGCAACAGCAAGAAAAAACAAATTATAAAGTAAATAAAGAATCAATATCTGGTATTAATTAATTTTATTGAATCCACAAAACAGGGCAAAAAATACAGGGAAAAAAATTGTAATTTCTAAAGGTACCTATTCAAAAAAATTAAATATGAATAATTGGTAGCGAGTATTGCCTTCCCTTGCTTTAATGACTGCTTCGCATCTTCTTGGCATACTTAAAATCAGATTTCTGATTTCATCTTGATTAATCTGATTCCATATTTCCATAAGCCTTAATGACAGATCATTTAAGTTTCTAGGAGGAAGCATGACTCTAAGATGTCATCCCATGTTATCCCATAAATGCTCAATAGGATTAATGTCAGGGCTTCTTGCTGGCCAAGGCAAAGTTAAAATTTCTGTTTCTTGGAAATAATTTTGTACCACTCTTTTTAATTTTTTTGAATACCTTTAGAAATTACAATTTTTTTCCCTGTATTTTTTTGCCCTGTTTTGTGGATTCAATAAAATTAATTAACACCAGATATTGATTCTTTATTAACTTTATAATTTGTTTTTTCTTGCTGTTACATTAATCAATTTCGTTTATTTTGTATTTTTTAACTAAACATTTTTTTATAAAAATCACGTTGAACTATAAATTGAATATTTCATGAAAAAACAGAGATAAATCAATGAATCAAAAGAGATAATGTAAAGGAAACATGGGACTTTTATTTGGCTGTAATTGCGATAACTTGCAATGGCTAGTAAATCCCACAGGGTGTTTTGAATTTCCGTAAAAAAAACATAACAGTTTTATAACACCCGGTATAATACCAAAGTTACTTTTTTAAGCAAAACAACTAAGGCAGTGATATGCTTAAGAAAAAACCTACAATTGGAAAAAAAAATCATTAAAAACGAACCACAAATTTGGATAATATATAACATCAAAATTGAGGTAATTTTTTCGTTATGGGTTAAATATGCCGCGCAGTGTAGGAGCAGTCTTCATAGTTTTTCGTCGAAGATTTAAAGTTAAAAAAAACTTTTTCATTAAAAATAAAGCTGAAAAGATTTTGCAGCAGAACAGATATCGTTTAACAATTTTTTACGAAAGAACTTCAGTTAAAAGAAAAATTAAATTAAAACGAAATTTATTACAAAGTTAAAGAAATAATTTCACAGATCATCGATTGCTTAACTGCCTATATCGTATCGTCATCAGTCCGCTTCTTTACACCTTATGCGTCGACAGTACTTATTGGTACCTTTAAAGGTACTAATATTCAACGGACCGGTTACTGATCATAAAGAATACAACATTGCTGGTCATGATTCGGTTAAAAGAACAGTGGATGCTGTATTGTCGACCTATAAAAGGTTATTTAGCAGATTAGAATACCTATGTAGGTCCATAGAACACCGAAAACCCAGCAATTTTAGGAAGGAGATTTTTTGGTCTTTTAGACGCCTTAATAATTTATAAGAATCTCAATTTCCAAAGTTCCAAGATTCTAAAATCTGAACAAATAGCTGCTGCTACTTATGTTGCCAACTGTCGCATAAAAAATATATATCTTGTCAAATTATTATAATATTGGTAACGTGCACCTCGTACCCTCTTCACATACGCAACGATATGCGTTCGTGCAAAACTTTACAATGAAATCGTGGCAATTTACAACAGCTGTTAGTATTTTCACTCGTACTTAATATTCGACATAACATAAAACATCCCCGTTATGACCAACTTTTAACATCCTTATTACGCATAAAGCACCGCGTAATTTTCATACGTAAGGGGGAGTGATATTAAGCGGGGATCCATACCCCATATTTAGTTTATTGGGCGTACCTGATCAAAATTAATAAACGATAATATGTTTTTTTTGTTTTAAGGTGTGTTATGGCATGGCAATCGATTTCAGCAAAAAATACAGTTTAATAAACATTTTTCATTTACAAAGTTTTTATTTTATTATAGATTTTAGAGTTCGCTTTGGCAAACTTTCCAGAAAAAGTTGTGGTTATAAAACGTGTCCAAGATAAGAAGGGGCCAGTACAGGGATCTCGGAAACCGTAAGAGTTACGAAGTCGGTTAAATGGAGGAAAAGTTGTTTGCCCTTTCAATAGCTTCTCCCACTCTTATCAAGTGAAAGTGTAAACATTAAAATCGCTGTAACTTCTAAACGACTTAACCGATTTTACTAAATTTACGCTTGTTTGGAAGAAAAAGGTAAGTACCTTCAATTGTCGTATCGAATGGTACAATATAGTTTCTAATAAAATTGCTAGAGGGCGCAATTTGTATTAAAAATTATTGTTTTGGCAATTACTCTGAAACGAACAAAGATATCGAACTGCGGTCTTCACATCTTTTCTTGCAAATTCCATGTACTTTTCGATTATGATGTCATAGTTATACCGTATGATTTGAATTTTCGGGATAAAATCGAAAAAACTGTTATTATTACAAATTGCGCCCTCTAGCAATTTTATTAAACACTATCGTGTACTGTTGGATACGGCAGTTGTAGATGCTTATTTTCCCCTTCCAAACAAGCTTAAATTTCGTAAAATCGGATAAGTTGTTTAGAAGTTATAGCGATTTTAATGTTTACACTTTCAATAGCTTCTCCCACTCTTATCAAGGTCGGTACGCCAATGAGCCTTAAACCAAAATGATGCAGACTTATCTAAGCTTTTCAATGATGTAATCAGAGTTATACCTTAATAAGGGAATTTTCGGAGAAATTTAGAATAAAAAAAAAGAATTTTTAATTGTGCCCCCTTGCGGCGAAATGATGATTTTAAAAGTAATTTCCAGCAATTTCTCTTGACCACTATACTCGTAAAAAAATCTTTCCGAAAGTTGTACGATTAATGGTTTCCGAGATAAAGCCGACGTCCTCGCTTATTTGACCATCCGGTACAATGTAAAAATGGTGTTAGAATAAATGCTCTAAATTTTTTTTAAAGAAATTAACAGAGTTGATTGAAACACTATGGAATTTTTCTGTTACTGATTGCAAAATCTATATTATGTCAACTTTGGTATAGGCTTTTAACATAGGATACGGATGTTCTCTCTTAAGGATAAACACCAGTGGCGCATTCACCAGTTCCTTTTTTTTTTTAAATCGATATTTCGTTCCATTTTTCATTTATGCAAAAATCGGCCAAATACCCCGTTAAGTTCCTATCCTGACCAAGTGCCAACTTTTTTATTTTAAATAAAACATCCTATATATTTTTTCATTTTCGGATTTCGAAATTCAAACAAACCCGTACAAACGTAATTCTTCAAAAGACTGATTTTGTTCAAAAATTTTTTGGAAATCGAATAACTCCGTGTTCCAATTGTTCACAAATTGTAAATGTAAGTATTTTGGGCATATCTGTTGTCAAGATGACAAACCAACATTGTTATGGAGATAAATATTTTCTAAGGTAACTTGATGGACTAGAAAATTAATGAATGTAATACCTAATTTATTTGAAAACGATATTCGAAACTCGATATCTCGAAAACGGTTAAGATTGGGTATGTGGTGTGCTTAACATTTTTTTTTTAGAATTGTGAAAATAATTGAAATATTGAATAATATACAGGGGGTTCCATTTAAAATAAAGTAACTTTGTTCTTCCATGGCTTTTTGGCTGATCCTGTATACTTAGTTTATGTGCAGTGTAATAGATTTCTAAAAACCCTAAAAGTTTTGTATTTAACATTCTTCGCTAGCTATCTTACTTTAGCAAATAATCGACCGTTTCCATACATAAAAGCGACCCTGTATAAGCTTCACACAATTTTATGTTTTAAAATTTAGGTCACCAGAGCCTGAGAATTCACGATAAAGCAAATTTCCAAAAAAGAGCGAATTTCGGTAAACACCAAAAACAAATTAATAAAAATTACATGACTAATTACAACCGAAATTAATGTTTAAACATACCGGCCGGGTCATTTATAGTGGAATATGTCATAAGATGTCATGAGAAACCGCGTGTATGTTCTGTACATGTTCACGTCACCTTTGACTTGTAGATAGTGGGTTCCATGTGAGAGAAGCGGTTCTTAGAAGTATCTTTATAAGATTCTAAATAAATTTTGTCGTTTTCAAGATGCTGAAGCATATAACAACTTCCTCTTTTTATTGTTAGATAATTACTATAACCTAACGGTATTCTTTCGTTTCTTTGTATACTTCCTTACCTGTAATAATTGTACGAGGTGCACTAAAATTTTCTTCCGAACAAGGAAACAACTTTTTTTTGTTTCTAACCTTATGGCTTGTTATTTAAAATTTCGAAAAACCTCAAAAACTAAATTTTCAGTAGTATTCAGAGAGCAGTAATGGCTATAAACCATTCTATGGTGGCATTAACTCCTATTTCCTATTGGCTAAATTACCGTAATATTATCACTATACAACAGTCTAGCAATTTTCGTCGTCTTACATAGGAAAGCGCGTTGCTGTCACGAATAGTATCAAACAGTTGTATAAGAAGGATGTGAATTCTTATAAGGAATAGAAGGCTTTTTTCTCAGTTTAACAGTTAAGAAATTGGTCAAAACATTTTTGAATATGATTATCATTATCATTAAATAGAGTCACTAATTAATTACCAAAAAATAAATATATAAATCCATACTATTTATCTAATAAAAGGAAAAGCTAAGCAAATTCAAAGAAATTTTTGAAAAAAAAATGCCAGTTGAAAACGGGGGTTACTTTCTGTATCGCCTGTTATGATCTTTCTTCCGAGAAGCGTGTATTATTTCTATCTTTATCTCCAAGGCAAAAACAGGCACCATTCATGTTAAATACGTGATATCACATTGTAAACTGTTTATCAAAGCCTCTGACGCTCATTCCTTGCCTGTTGGTCTAATATTTCTTCAATCGACATTTCAATAACTGTTTTTTTTAGTTAACACTAATTTATTTGCCCTTCTCCTTAAAAATTATTTTTTGCAAACCTAAACAGTGGACTTATTACAGTAAAGTATCTATATACAAACTAAATCAAGCGCTTTAATTGACATCTCAATTTTAAACTTCTATCTTGACGGGTCGTCACTCAGCTTAAAGAAAGCCCAAGGTGAACATTGTTCAAACTATCATGTTATTTGTCTACGCCAAACATGAATCGCTATACTAATAAAATAAAACATATAGCACCTGTTTTTGTCGGGGTCATTCCTTTTTACATCTTTATTTGGCCGCCTGTGTTTGCTTTATACAGGGTGGAAAAAACTAACCAACATATAGATAAGAAAACTTGATGGAAATATCAATACATTTTTTTGTAATATCATACCGTGCGAGCAAAAATTATTTGCATCACAGAGGGCTTGGAATGAAAAACGTGGGGCTTGGTTTAGATCATAATGATATGGGGACGATATATCTAACCAAATCTAGATTAAAATTTTGTCAAATTCATATTATGACCATGATATGCCAAACTAATGAGTAATAAAATAAGTAGAAAAATACAAATTTATTTTTGTTGTTTATAAAATTAACAAAGTAAGAATATTCAGAAAGAAAAAGAAAAATAATTACATAAATTGCTGAAATTGGCCACCGCCATGCTCCAAGCATAAATTCACACGTCTCTTCATATTTTCGAAAGTGTTGACCAGCATCTCTGGAGAAATGTTACCACATTCTTGGATAATCCTTTCTTGTAATTGTTCTAAATTTGCAACTGGTGTTTAAAAATTAGTGTTCTTTAAATGAGGAAAAACGAAGTAATCCATAACCGTTAAACAAAGTAATCTAGGTGGGAATTCAATGTCTGATCGAAAACTGATCAATCTATCGTCGAAAAAATTGCGTAAGTAGTTAATAGTTTCGGCGGCTGTATGGGCGGTTGCACCGTCCTTTTGAAAATATCCAAAACGTAGTTCGTCGTCAAGTAATTGCTCCACAAATGGATTCAAAATATTGTCTCTATACCGCTGTGCTGTAACTATGTCATGGAAAAAAATGGGACCAACAATTCTTCTTCGGAAACAGCTAATAAGACACCAATTTTTTGAGGGTGCAATGTGGACTCTACAAAAAAATGGGGATTTTTACTACTCCACATGCGTGTATTCTGAGAATTCACATAACCGGAGAGGTGGAACCAGGCTTCATCCGAAAAAATGTCAGGTCTAATAAATCATTTCTTTCCAATAAATTTTGGGTAAACCATTGAGAGTAATTCCTGCGTCTTTCAAAATCTGCGGCTTGTATTTTTTGGAATACTTGCACTTTATAAGGAAATAAATTTAGCTGCTTCTTAAGAATAGTCCTGCATGTTCCATAAGATCTTCCCACTTCTTGGGACAGGAGTCTTATACAATTTGTTGGCGTATTTTGCATTATTTCACTAACATTTGCAACAAGTTCTTCTGTTCTTACAGATGGTCTTCCTGCTTCTTTTTTGTGTTGTATAGAACCTGTTTCCCTAAACACAGCCACGGTTCTTTTTAGGCAATGATAAATATCCTCAGCAATAAAAGCAACGTTAGGAAAATGTTCGTGAAAATCGTCCATGCACAAACCCGGATTGTATTGCCACTCACCATTTACTTTAACCCCGTTTCGAATATACGCTTGAACCATGGATGTTTTGTGCTGTTCCGCAAAGCCCATTGTGTGAATTGTACAAGAAATTGGAAAAATTCGCGATGAATCAAATTACTTGTAACGACGGTCAAAGATGACGGAATAACTGATTGATTGTTAATTCAGGTAGTTACTGACACCCAACAGGTATTAAGCTCTACGGCTAAGCATTACGTCCTTAGATGCAAGGCCCTCTTTGATGCAAATAATTTTTGCTCGCACGGTAAAAGTGCCTGAATTGGGATTATTTTACCCTGGCAATTTAAAAACGATAAATTATCCCCTTTTGGTCGTAATATCGCGATCTAAACTATCCTGTAAGCAGTGCCAGAATATACTTAAAGCTTAAAGGGTGCGGTCTCTTCCCATATGAACAAATTGACATGGCGGAATGCAAAATAGTCGGGATATCATGTAGAGGACATAAAGCTCGTCCCGAAAGCGTAACATGTGTTTGAAAGTGGCGTTCGTCGCAAACTTGTCGCGGGCATCTGCCTGTAACGGCCTGTACCCGACTGGAATTACTGACGACCGTGCTCTCGATCTTTCCTAATCACAGGATGATGAACCTTTTCTTATTTCCCATATCTTGATTAAGTATCGATCAGAATCATTTAAAATGCAATCAGGACTCGTTCTTAAATTGGAAAACTTGTAATTTTTTTGGTGGAATTAGAGATGATATTTTCATTAAAAAAAAATTATGGCGAATCTTTAGCAAAATACTTTAATGCGGGTGTTTTCGTATCGCTTAAAAGACGGTTAGAAATACAAGATACATTAAAAATACTTACATCTGGGTGAAAAAATGGAGTATGTTATTGTAACGTATTTTTACTTCGGTAATTTTAGTTTTGACATCAGTAATATTAATCGTATAGACACTGAAAAAAAAAGCCTTCAATTATAAAAATTCATATACCCTTTATACAACTGTTTAATACTATAATATGTGACAGCAACGCGCTTTCCTACTGTAAGACAACGAAAATTGTTAGCCCGTTGTGTAGTGATAATATCACGGTAATTTAGCCAATAGGAAATCTGAGTTAATGCTACCATAATTATAATGGTTTATAGCCATTATTGCTCTGAATACTAACAGTAATTATCAAGTTCTATTGGGGGTGTAATCTGGTTTTATATACTGTATTAGTTCCGACTGGCAGTTGCAATGAAACTTGACATTAATCTTATTATTTTAAAGAAAAAAAACAGCACAAGTTTATTAGAAAACTAGGCGAACGTAGAGTAATTCATAATGATTTAACATGTTTCGAGTGTAGAAACACTTATCATCAGAAAAACAAAGTAAATATTACAATGCTGATGTTGTTAGCAATTGAGAAAATAATAAGTGGAATTGAGCCGTAATGGAGCTTTTAATGGTGTACACGAGGTGTAAAAAATAAAAAGTCAGAAGCCCGACAAGATTTCAGCATACTGATGGAAAGTCAAGTGCAAAGGCCCTGTCTTGGGCAGAAAAATGAAGAGAGAGTTTTAACAGACTTTGTGAAAATCATTTAGGTAAAAGTAGTGAAAAATCTTACGTTTTATGTAACTTTGTCGGAGACATTTAAAAGTGGTGGAATGGAAGGGAAAGAAAAAAAAATTTTTTTGTAAAAGTCAAAGCATCATTTAGCTTAAAGTAAAATGATGTTGGGGTACCAGGCTTATTACGGCCCAGTTACCCCGGCAGGAGTCAAAACATACACATTGTGTGCAAAATTAATAGATATAATTTTTTTAAATATTTATACAATTATTATGAATTATTCTAGTTTAGCCTAGTTTTCTAATAGACTTTGTGCTTTTCTTTTTCTATACATTTAACTCCACTTTGAGTATGGACTACTTCTTCATTATTATTTTAACCTTATTAATATGAATAATGTCAAGTTTCATTACAACTGCCAGTAGGAACTAATACAGTATTTAAAAGCAGATTACACCCCCCAACAGAACTTGATAATTAATTACTGTGAGTATTCAGAGCAATAATGGCTATAAACCATTCTATGGTAGCAATAACTCCTATTTCCTATTGGCTAAATTATCGTGATAAAATATTATCACTATACAACGGTCTAGCCATTTTCGTTGTATTACAGTAGAAAAGCGCGTTGCTGTCACATGTAGTATTAAACAGTTGTATAAAGAGTATATGTGAATTCTTATAAGAAATTAAAGGCTTTTTTTTTCAATGTATTTCGCCCCTAATATGAAAAAGAACAGGTAAAAAAATAGGTGTCTCTTTAGTTTTGAGTGTTTTACCGTATACCAGATTTTGTTAAAATCGACGGCCGCTTGCGTTAGTCCCTATTTTCCGTAAATAAAATGGCAAAATTGTGAATGTAAGTGAATGCAGTTTTCTAATTTAAAAATGCGATATCGGGATATTTGTCAATTGAATTATTGGCGCGTAGCAGCCGGTGTCACGCTTTAAATTTTCCGTCATTTGGCTCTAAATGGGAATTTTCTTATAATAAAGCCTACTTTACATGCTCGTTCCGAGGGAACGCGCCTTGAAAGGGCCTATTTTTCCCTTCGGAAAGCATTATGTTTAAGGCACTTGACAATAGGGCTCGGAAGAAGAAAAAGGGCTCGCGCCGATACGGGGCTCTTATTACAAATCCCTATGCGTTCCGCTCATTTACCACCCAATAAAAAAAGTTAATTCCTTTGTAAAGTTTTATTTTTTTTTATTTCTACACCACGCTCGTTCCTGGCAAAGGAAAAGATATAAAATGGGAAACGTAATGACCAACGAAGGAAAATAAAAGTCAGTATTCAAGTCAATTTTGAAAGCTTTCATAAAAAGTTAAGTTTTTTTTTTAAATGATTCAGCTTATTTCGATCTGATTTGTAACTTCTACAACCGTACTTTCTATATATCTGGGTTGTTATCACTAGAGACCGGATAAAAAAGCGCAAGAAAATTGAACAAAATTGCTTAAAAAAGCATAAGAATATTAAATAAAAAGGCCTTAAAAACACAAAATTTATCAAAAAAGCATTATTTAAGCAAATTAAGCAAAAAATAAATTTATCAGCTAATGGAAAAAAAATTAAAATAAGTTCTGATATCCATAAAGAAAGTTTTTAAAGGGGGACATTAATTTTGCACATATTGTGATAATAACCCATCTATACTATTATATAAAAGTGTGAGGTGACTGACTGACTCACTGATTCATCAACCCTAATCGTAGAAACATTTCGAGTATGTCTTCTCTCTCCTTATTACTTAGGCATCCACTAATAGTGTCTCATAGTAACATGTTTTAGTAACATGTTTTCTTTAGCAAAAAGCTACAATTAAATATTTTTTAATACATTTTTTTAACACATATTAATAGATTTATTTTTAAATTTTAAAACGCAACCTTTTTTAACAAAAACAGACAGAAAAGTTAAACATTTTGTAAATTTTATCAAATATTACGTATCATTTTGTTTTTTAATTAAATGTAATTTTAAAGTTATTTTAAACAGTTTTAACGATTTTTGAGATTTAATAGAATTTTCCAAATTAATATATTCTATCAAACCTTTAGAAAAAATAGATTTATAAGCTAATGTTTTAGACACTCTATCCACATTAAAATATTGATTAGTTCTTGTTTTATAATTATGATGGTCATGATTAAAAGGACAAAAAATTGTTAAACAATCAGGCAATAAATTATTTTTAATTTTATGTATAAAGATACATAAATAAAAAATTAAATTTCTGACATTCAACCAATCTAAATTTTTCAACATAAGATTAATTTTTGTATATTTGTCACAATTTAAAATAATCCGCATTGCCTTATTTTGTAATTTAACAAATATTTCCTCACTAGCACAATATAAAATGGAAGAACAATAAAGAAAATGTGGTAATATAATAGTATTAAATACAGTTTTTTCAGAAAACAAACTTAAATTGGAACTAATTCTTTTAAAATAACCTACTTTTCCGGCAATCTTCGATATAATACTTTCAAAATAATTTAAAAATTTTAATTTTGAATCAATGATTATAGGTACCTAAATATTTAAAACTGTTTACCAATTCCAATTTTTCACCATCAATTACAACATTTATATTTTGACAATTTAAATTATTACCCGTAACCATACATTTAGTTTTTGAAATATTTAATTTTAATTTATTTACTTTTAGCCAATTTAATAATATATTTATCTCAGAATTTAGAGGATTTAGACCATCAAAAATATTTAAAACATTAATGTAAATTAAGGTGTCATCAGCAAACATTTGTAACTTACACATTTTTAAAACTAAAAGCATATCGTTGATGTATAAAATAAATAATATTGGACCTAGTATAATTTTTTGAAAAACAACCCCTAAGGGGGGTAAAAACGAAGGTTGACATTTTTATAGGAATTTCTGTATCTCACAAACTAAAACTAGTGGAGGTCTAAAAATTGGCATATAAGTTCCTCTAATAAAATAAGAATGTAAGTGTTTCGTCATTTTTTCAAAAAACACTTAGGGGATAGAAAAAGGGGTTTAAAAGCTTTTATGTGTAGATAACTCAATAATTTACGTTAAAATACGAATAAATAATAAATTTTTTAGTACTCTATCCACAAACTAATAAACCATGAAAGACACAGTTCGCAGCGCGGACATACTACTTAGGTGACGTGATAAGTGTGGTGGATAATGTAAACAGTGGCACGATGTTAAAAAATATTTCAAAGAAACTACATTTCGTAAAATTTTAACTTTATTGAAATATTTTAAACATCGGCACCATTAAGAAAAACTGTCTGTCTTATACTAGACCAGATTTCGGACAACCACAATGAATTTATGGCAGACCGATTCTTAGCATATTTTCGGTTGTGTTTTTTTAGCCAATTTCTAGAGGTAATAATGCTGAAAGTGGAATGTTCTTTTACGAGTAGGCAAATTAAACATAATTAAAACTGATACTTTTTCCCACACAAACGTTACCATGATGTGGTTAAACAATTCGCTTGGATGTTAGTCATCCATAAACCAATTGGTTTATTTTTATATTTCGTTTACCGATGCGTCAAATTGTGTTTAAATTGACATGTACACAAAAAACATTGATGCTATGAAAAAATTGTAAAAATAACCCTTTTTTGGGGAACTGCACTGAGGAAAATGATCTAATACAACCGGTTTGCTAAGACATAGTTTGTATTGAAAGCTGATTTTTTTATTAACCCATATTAAAAAAATTGCTATAGTTTATCAAACCCTCTTTAGCATTATATCAATTCCAGATTTGCTAAAACATTGGTAGTAATCAGTTCCATTGCAGCACAGTCTGGTTGAATAATGAACGACTTTTAATACAGCAATTTTGTTAAGAAATTAATTTGTATCTTCGTAATGCAATGCATTTTGTTTCCAGTAAAGCGCTTTCTCTACAAATAAGATAGCAGAACAGCGTCCACAAAAACGAATTGTATCCATTAGAACCTATAATCCACAAGACGTTAGTATTAGTTTCAACGTTTTTGTTGCGCAGGTCACATCTTTGTTCGGAGTCTTCTAGCTGTCCTGTCTGAACTTAAACTTTATTGATCGTACGAATACCTGTTTCAATTAAGTAATTTATTTGTACTTTGTATATAAGTTTTTTAAATCTTTGCATGTCAGATAAAGCAATAGAAGATTCTTATTTTGCACAACCCATCATTAGTATTGAACTTTATAATCAATGGACGAAATTTACCATCTCAGTAAACAATGTTGCATAACAGATAATCATATGCAATGTTACACGACAAGGACAATATCACCCTAGAAGATTAGGACAGCTAGAAGACTCCGAACAACGATGTGACCTGCGCAACAAATACGTTAAAACTAATACTAGGGTGTGCGATGATTGCCGATCCCTACGGACCCCCACCAACGTCTTGTGGATTATAGTTTCTAATGGATACAATTCGTTTTGGGGACGCTGTTCTGCTTTAATGCGAACAAAATGCGCCGCATTAAGAAGATTATAATAATTTTAAAGAAATCTTATGGTAAAAAAGGGTTTAATCACTGTCATTTTTAGGTAGTGCAATTTGTGTAAACAATATTGCAAATATACCTACATAAACACATAAAGTAAAAGTGTTGGTACTTTGGTACTACTAAATAGGCCCCAATGACGTTGATATTCAATTTTCGCTGAAACGTCTCATTAGTTACATCCACGTATTTTTTCAAAAGAAGAGTAATATATTAAAAGCAGTTCAACTAGTCCACTTAAAATATCGTCATAATAAATCACTTTGAATCGTCTCACGCGATGAGTAGCAGGTAGTACTAAAAACCAAGACTACTAGCCGGTCCGGTACGCGCCGCGAAAGCGAGAACCATCACGCAAGCTGATTGTGCAGAAAATATTATCGTCCAACACCAATTAGTACTAATGGACGTTATCTAGGTACGTATATCGTAATACCTTGGCTACTGGTTTCCCGGTACTATTGATAATTTACTGTAACAGTGCGAAATTCTCGAGTACTTACTTTAAGGCGTTAAGAGAAGTATTAATAAATGAAAATCGAAGCACTTTGATTTATTATTAATTATTTTTACAAACTGAAATTAATTTCAAACATTTAAACAAACCTTCTCGGGCTAGAGAGACATGTTTTATTTAGCAAAAAGCTACAATTAAATATTTTTTTAATACATTTTTCAACACATTTTTATAGATTTATTTTTAAATTTTAAAACGCAACCGTTTTTTAACAAAAACAGACAGAAATGTTAAACATTTTGCAAATTGTATCAAATATTACGTATCATTTTGTTTTTTAATTAAATGTAATTTTAATTTTTTTAAACAGTTTTAATGATTTTTGAGATTTAATAGAATTTTCTAAATTATTATATTCTATCAAACCTTTATAAAAAAATAGATTTATAAGCTAATGTTTTAGACACTCTTTCCACATAAAAATTTTGATTATTTCTTGTTTTATAATTATGATGGTCATAATTAAAAGAACAAAAAACTTTGAAACAATTAGGCAATAAGTTATTATTAATTTTATGCATAAAGATACATACTGAATAAAAAATTAAATTTCTAACAATCAACCAATCTAAATTTTTTAACATAAAATTAATTTTGGTATATTGGTCACAATTTAAAATAATCCGCATTGCCTTATTTTGTAAAATTTGGAATTTATCAAATATTTCCTCACTAGCACAATATAAAATGGAAGAACAATAAAGAAAATGTGGTAATATAATAGTATTAAATACAGTTTTTTTAGAAAACAAACCTAAATTAGAACTGATTCTTTTAAAATAACCTACTTTTCCGGCAATTTTCGATATAATTCTTTCAAAATAATTTAAAAATTTTAATTTTGAATCAATAAATATTTAAAATTGTTTACTAATTCCAATTTTTCACCATCAATTACAATATTTATATTTTGACAATTTAAATTATTACCCATAACCGTACATTTAGTTTTTGAAATATTTAATTTTAATTTATTTACTTTTAGCCAATTTAATTATTTATCTCAGAATTTAAAGTAATTAGACCATCAAAAATATTTAAAACATTAATGTAAATTAAGGTGTCATCAGCAAACATTTGTAACTTACACATTTTTAAAACTAAAGGCATATCGTTGATGTAGAAAATAAATAATATTGGACCTAGTATACTTCCTTGAGGAACTCCTATATTATTTATTTTTTTATTTGAATATGTTTTTGATATTTTTGTGACCTGTTACTTAAATAATTTTTAAATCATTTATAAACGGTTCCGCGAATACCATACTCATACAATTTACTCAATAATCTAGCCCTGTCAATTGTTTCGAAAACCAACTTGAAAGGAAACTAAAATTTTGTTGGCGTCAATGAATTCTAATAACTGTTCATATACGACTTCTTCTAATAATTTCTCAACGTCCCATAAAACATTTACTAGCCTCAATTATCTAATAAATTGAAATTTCAAGAAGAAACACGGGAGTGAAGTAATATCCAAAACGGGGCAAATAAGAGCTTGAGTTGAGTGATTGGGAAATAAGCGCCGATTGTTTGCATTGCACAATTTCCCATAAAGTGACGTGTATGCGGAAATTGGTGCCAATCTCGAGGGAAACGGGCCATAGAGGGCGCGATTAGATATCTATGACACAAAAGAACGTCCCGGACAGATTTAATAAAGTAGGTGATGCCGATTGTCCGATATGTACCGACTTCTTGATCTTTGATTGCTCTTTGTTTGCTCTTTTTATACAGGGAAGGAATAGATTTGTTTATCATAACGTTATATCGTCATAATAAAGCGCGAATATTGTTTCTTAATCTGGCCATGCTCCAAGAATGATGTAACAAGCTTTCAATCACTGTCAGACTGACAGCAGTGTAATTCCATAACCGATTTAATGGTGGCAAATTACGCGCTACAATTTCAGTTGTGTTTTACTTTTTTTTTAGTATAATTTTTTGAGATTGAATTGTGTTCTATTTATACAGATATACTTTAATTATAATGGAGTAAAACAGGCTTAACATTAATTACATCACATCAAAGTTGTAACATTGGTTTCCGTATTTTTATGTGCAAACCTAATTCCGAATTGGAGTAGGTACCGAGTAATTTTATGCCTTGAAGATAAGATTTGTCGATAATGAGCTTTTGTAATACGTTATAAGGTATGGTTGGATATCTGGCACATTTTAAAAATATTTTGAATTATACAGGGTGCGTCCAAAAAGTAGGGTGTCATAAAGTTCAATTTTTTATTTGAATACATTTAATAATTCCACGTGTTATTTCATAAATTTTTATTAATGGTTTAATATACGAAAAAGTTATTGTTTTTAAGATAATTCTACTTATAATGAAAATTTTCCATTTGCTTATTGTGAAAATGCTACTTAAATTTTGACACTAAGCGATTCATAATTTTTATACTTACCAAATAAAGTCAAAAATACATATTCAGTATAAAATATTTGACGTCTCATTTACAGGGTGTTTACTTTCTAGGACCAAAGTCAAAAAGCTTCTAGTTGAAAAATATCACTTTTATTAAATGGAACACCCTATATATTTTTCTGTCATCTTATAGTTCGTCATAAACTCTTCAACTTTCGTGAAGAACGTCCTATCCCTATCTCTAATAGTTTTTGAAATATTTTGATATTTCGAGATTTAATGGCCTCGTTATAACATTTTTTATCAATGGATCGCAGTAGCCAAGGAAACTAAATGAAAATAATGGCAGTGAATGACATTAAGAATCAGATCAATGTAAAAAGTAAGCCTATTTACTGCAAAGTTTATTGTCCAGTCATTTTATAAGTTGGTGCTCAAAATGAATTTTTCAAAAAATGAATTAATCGATATGATTTATGTTTTGGGCGAGGCGGATAAAAAGTGTCTTTTTGCTGAACAACTAAACAGGATAAAATATCCCGAGCGGCGAACACCCAGTCCTCGAAGTTTTCCAAATTTAATGGAAAAGTTTGATTCAACAGGCGTGATCCATTGACAAAAAATGCTAAAAATAGGACATTAAATCTCGAAATATCAAAATATTTCAAAAACTATTAGAGATAGGGATAGGACGTTCTTTACAAAAGTTGAAGAGTTTATGACGAGCTATAAGATGACAGAAAAATATATAGGGCGTTCCATTTCATAAAAGTGATATTTTTCAATTAGAAGTTTTCTGACTTTGGTCCTAAATGAGAAGTCAAATATTTTATAGTAAATATGTATTTTTGACTTTATTTAGTAAGTATAAAAATTATGAATCGCTTAGAGTCAAAATTTAAGTAGCATTTTCACAACAACGAGATTCTTGCAAATGCAAAATTTTCATGATAAATCCAATTGTCTTAAAAACTATAACTTTTTCGTGTATTAAACCATTAATAAAAATTTATGAAATAACACGTAGAATTAATAAATGTATTCAAATATAGGATGTCCCATTTAAAAAATTTAACTGTATGACACCCTACTTTTTGGGCGTATAATTCAAAATATTTCACCCGGTAGCATTTTTGTATCGAGCGTCCAGTACACCGCATTCGAGTAATTTCGCATTGACCGAGGTCTGTCTATCGTCGATTGTCAAGCTACCATACGACAACTGTCAACTTTTGACTGATAAGCGTCAATTTTTTTTAGCTTTTTTCTTATAAGTAGAGGATTATAAGGAGACGATAACTAGAGGAACAAATTCCGTCTAAAAGGTATATTGGCAACCGGTTTGTTCGTTGTTACCCAGAGCTTTTTTTTTTAATTCAAAAACCAAAAAAAAAAACAAGATTTCAGCCTAATCGAGCGTACGGTAGTCCGACTGTTGTCGTAGTACCGAACGCTCGATACGTGCCGAGGTCGAGCATCACGAATGCGGCTTACTGGACGCTCGATACAAAAATGCCACCCGGTAGGTACATAATATTCAAAAAAAATTATCGGAACTGTTGAAAATGTATTAAAATTTGAATGACTGCTTCCAGAAGCTAATACGGCCCTAGAAGCTCAAATACACCCCATTGTTATGCATAGTCCAACACTGAATTTCTACGATGATCGTTTCTGTTGAGCCCTTTAGCTCGCCTTTCCTATTTCTTATATCCCGATACTCCACTTGAAAGAAGTTTTTGACTTTCGCAATGTTGCCATATTTCAACAAAATACTCGATATCTACGTTTAGTAATATTAATAACAAAGTTCCTTTTAGTTACTTTTAAATAGCATAGCAAAAAGATTTTGTCCTCCTCCCTTGCCGCTGTTAAGTAGTCCCTTCTATATTATGTACAGTGTCACCAGTAAAGTCCGCATCATATGGGATTTTTTTTTATTAATAGCTTTATTCAAAATTTGACTTTGGCATCAAGCTCTGCTTCGATCAAGATGAAAATTAAGCAAAAAAATAGTAGTCACGTGATTCGCATTATCTGTCACATTAAAATTTTTTCCAAAAAAATAATTGAAAAATGGGGTTATTTCTGAAAGTATCGAAAAAAGTTATTAGTAAGTGTTTTTAAATGCAGTTTCTAGCCCACATGCAAAATTTAAGCTGCATAAGATAATTTTGATTTTTTACCCATATTTTGTAAATTGCACCACTTTTGCAAAATAAGACTCAACGATACCTACATAAAACTTCTTAGTTTTGACAATGCTTTATTTCAGATAAATGTTCTTTAAATATTAAATGTGTGTTTTTCTACAAAATCAAAAGTGGGCTATTAAAATTTGGTCGCATGTGATGCAAAGCTTATTTGTTTTTGACCCTGTATAAGGTAACTTCATAAAATAAGTATTTTTGAAAACGTAGTTTGTGTCTGAAAGTAATACACGTTAACGTCATTATGACATAGCTTAATAATAAATTATAATATAGGGGTTTTAAATTAAATCGTTGAAAATAGATAAACTTTACGTTGTTAAACTAAAATTTATTTTCCACTTAAAAAACACTTTACTGAAGACACTGTGTTCCTTTTTGTCTTAATATTAAGGTGTATTACTTTCAGACACAAACTACGTTTTCAAAAATACTTGTTTTATGAAGTTACCTTATACAGGGTCAAAAACAAATGAACTTTGCATCACATGCCACCAAATTTTAATAGCCCAATTTTGATTTTGTAGAAAAACACACATTTAATATGGTGCTACTTTAAAGAAAATGTATCTGAAATAAAGCATTGTCAAAACTAAGAAGTTTTATGTAGGTTGCGTTGAGTCTTATTTTGCAAAAGTGGTGCAATTTACAAAATATAGGTAAAAAATCAAAATTATCTTATGCAGCTAAAATTTTACATGTGGGCTAGAAACTGCATTTAAAAAAACTTGTTCTAATAGCTTTTTTTGATACTTTCAGAAATAACCCCACTTTTGGATTATTTTTTGGAAAAAATTAAAGTAATACGCCTTAATATTAAGACAAAAAAGAACACAGTGTGATCATCAGTAAAGTGGAAAATAAATTTTAGTGGTGGGTAAAAAATCAAAATTATCTAATGCAGCTGAAATATTGCATGTGGGCTAGAAACTACATTTAAAAAAACTTTTTCTAATAACTTTTTTCGATATTTTCAGAAATATTTTTTTGGAAAAAATTAAAATTTGACAGATAATGCGAATCACGTGACTACTATTTTTTTGCTTAATTTTTATCTCGATCGAAGCAGAACTTGATGCCAAAGTCAAATTTCGAATAAAGTTATTAATAAAAAAAATCCCATATGATGCGGACTTTACTGGTCCCCCTGTAGACTACTAAAAATATCAGTATTTCTTTGACCAATTTGGCAACGCCTCCTGCTAAAGTTTCAGCATTATTAACCACGGTCGGATGACCATATTCACTTCAATTGTCGGTTGGTTAACTTCAGCCCCTTTGGGCTATCGCAATAGCCTAAACATTACTTTTGCACTTTATCGCACCTCTTCGGGGACGGGAGTATCGGTTTTGAAACACTTGGGGACATCGAAGTGCTTTTACGTATTTTTTTGACATTTTATATTCGAATATAAAATATTTTAGTTTAAATTAAAAAAAAAATTATAACGTAGCCAATATTCAATAAAAAAAAGTAAAATTATACAGGGTGTTCCTTAATGACGTGCTAATATTTTAGGGTGTGATTCCTCAAGTCATTTTATGAAGAAAAGTTCGTATAAACATATGTCCTAAACGGCTTAAATTTTTTGTTACAGGGTGTTGAATTTTTTCTTTTTTAATGCGTTTTTTGTAATATCTCCGAAAATACTTTAGATAATATTTTTAATTTTGGCATGTGCTAATAGGACATAAAACCACATGTTTTAGTTATAAAAGTTATTTTTTGTCCCACCAGTGGCGTCCCTGCAAACATGTCCTCTGATATTCTTTAGAAAAAAAGTGGTACACCACTGACATTTTTCCATGTGGATATTATTTATGATTAGCCTGGTCAATTCTACATAAAAATGGTCTCTTGAGTTTTTCTCCTCAGGCACACCGTTCTTAAGTAAAATAATTAAATTAACTCTACTATTTATTATTATTAACATTGATAATGGAAAATTTTGTTTTATTGTTTTATAAAAATTGTTGGAAATGACCACCTTCACTTAATATGCATGCTTTTGCCCGTCTTTGCATCGAATAGCGCACTCATTCAGATATTCCAGGCCAATTCCGTTTTGTTTCACAGAAGGCAATTATTCGCTGGCTTAAATTTTCTAAAGTGTTAATGGGATTTTTATACACTAGAGTTTTAAGATGACCCACAAGAAAAAATCCAAACTATTGAGATCAGGGGATATTACTGGCCATTGTTGAGCTCCTCCGCGACCTATCCAACGATTCGGATAAACTGCATGAAATGAGCAGGAGCTACATCATGCATGTACCACATTTGATTCCTTAGCGCATATGGTACATCTTCAAGTAACACAGGTAGTTCTTCTTGGAGGAAATGCAGATAAGACTGCCGTTAAGGCATTAATTATGTTTTTAAGAACGTCACCGTTCCAGGATAACTACATTTATTTGTTTGAAGGTGGTAGACAATAAAGTAATATCAAAAAAATTACCTTGTCGGACTTCCATTGTCTTTATTTTGTTACTTAACACAACGTTTCGGTTAGTTAGTATCTCTAACCATTTTCATGTGTAAACTGGGGTAATTTTTTTGAAACTAAATTTATGTGATCAAAAAGTATTCGTCAATACTGCAAAATAAAGCTAATTTAATTTAATTATTTTAATTAAGAACAGTGTGCCTGAGGAGAAAAACGCAAGAGACCATTTTTATGTAGAATTAATCAGGCTAATCAGAAATAATATCCACATGGAAAAATGTCAGTGGCGTACCACTTTTTTTCTAAAAAATATCAGAGCACATGTTTGTAGGGACGCCACTGGTGGGACAAAAAAATAACTTTTATAACTATAACATGTGGTTTTATGTCCTATTAGCACATGCCAGAATTGAAAATATTATCCAAAGTACTTTCGGAGATATTACAAAAAACTCATTAAAAAAGAAAAAATTCAACACCCTGTAGCAAAAAATTTAAGCCGTTTACGACTTATGTTTATATGAACTTTTCTTCATAAAATAACTTGAGGAATCACACCATAAAATATTAGCACGTCATTAAGGAACACCCTGTATACAGGGTGTCCCATAACTTATGGGCCGTAGAGTACCTGGAGATACTACACATCAAACTAAGCCGATTAAGTCATATAAGTTTTTTCGGATTGTTACTCGTTCTAGAGATACAGGGTGTTGAAATTAAAGTTTATTATTATTATTATTAATATTATTATTTATTTAGTTAAAAGTTTAATAAAGTGTATTGTGGTCAACGGTGGTCACTTTCAACATTTACTAAAGTGAGCTTCTTGTTTTTGTTCCACTGTTTCGAATTTATTGCGTTGTGACAATTAAAATATTAATTTAATTATCTACTATGTTTTTTTATGCTTTGAGATGTTTAAAGGGAAATATCTCGATAACCGTTAAAGATATTAAGATCAATCAAGTACACCTTTTTGACTCAGAAAATGCCCTTCTTTAACAAACTTTAAATGAAAAACACCTAATATCACAGGTAAGAAAAAAAATCATAGATTTATGAAGCCCAGTGTATGCAACTAGCGCCCTCTAGTGTGAAACTTAAAAATTTCTACAAATTCTTATTTCTTGCTCATAAAAACATAATACTGCCAACTTTCAATTCGACTCATTAAACGGTTTTAAAATTATGGCTTATTTTCGAGAATAAACTTTTACTTTCAACACCCTGTATCTCTAGAACGAGTAACAATCCGAAAAAACGTATATGACTTAATCGGCTTAGTTTGATGTCTAGTATCTCCAGTTTCTCTACGGCCCATAAGTTATGGGACACCCTGTATATGTTTATGGGCTTGTAACGGAGGGGTTGCAGTAGAATTCCCTCGCAGAAACCATAGGCAATTTACCTTTAGATACCTACAGCTTATCTCCTGCGCAAACAAAAGTTACGTTTTATGGGTGAAAAAATACGTCCGAGCGCATGACTCGTCGGTCAGCTGTCTTCATTCGGGGAACCTTCGTGCATGCGCACAAACCTCGTGTTATCGGCCGTCCTACTTTATCGACAATAATCGACGCGCTCAAAAATACTCTCCAGAACCGGCTCGGCCGCCATTTTTGTTGTTGTGTTTTAAGGTTTCTCTTCTCTGCGGATTCCTTGTAGTTTTCTAAAGTTTTCAGCTATCGGATCGGCTATCGTGGATTGTGGGACTGGTGTTTAATTCCTTGTAGTTTTCTAAAGTTTTCAGCTATCGGATCGGCTATCGTGGATTGTGGGACTGGTGTTTAATATTTATGGATTTTTGGTTTTTGTGTAGTTTAGTTAGTGAATTGTGTTTGTGCGTTGAGTGACTCGGATTGTAATATAAACAATGACTAGTACTAGTTGCAGCCGTTGTATAATTGTATTATGCCCAAATAGGGGTAAAATAAACCCTCTATGGTGGCATATGAGCAAGAATTTAAATTTTAAAGCCCGGACCTGTCTATTTTCCCATTCGTCAAACGATAATGTTGCAGTGCGCATGTCTAATAGTTCCCAGTTTTGTTTACATGCGCGAGGCCATAAAACTGCCACATTCGTGATTATTGTTTGTTTATCTAAAGGTAAATTGTCTATGGCAGAAACCCGATGCTTGTTTCGCAATGCAACATTTTACCGAATTAAAAAGTCAAAAGATCGCAATTTGTATACAAAAGCAGTCATACCAGGGTAATAACTTCATGTATATTACCGGCTATTTGTAGTATAAATTGGATATTACGTTTAGATTTGCCGAGTGCCTGTTATAAATCATGTCGAACTGTCTCCGAAGTTGACATTGATGGACTGTACCCGGGCTCGGTTGCTTTTAAATTTCGTATTCAGCGTCTGTCCTATGCCTGCGCCGTTTTTGTGTGTTTTAGGGTGCTTTAAAAGGACATACAATTTTTCATCTCGAACAATTAGATTAAAAGTAAGTTGCTTGCAAAGCCTCCGTCACATATAGCAAATCAGCCAGAGGCGTGCCCGGCGATCGCCCCATAGCGACGTTAATTCGGTGCTATCGCTCATCGAACGTAAGTTTTTTGAAGGTCCTTGTATGATGGACTCACACACCAAATTTTACTCTTTTCTAATAAGCCAATTCAAAGTTACAGAAAAAGAAAAGCACGAAGTCTTTCTCCACAATCTTTATTAATCAAAACTAGGCGAACCTAGTATCACATCGACGACATGTTTCGAGTGTAGAAACACTCATCATCAGGAAACAAAGTGAAAATTAAAATGCTGATGTTTTTAGCAAGAGAAAATAATGGTGAGGTTGAGCCGTAATGGAGCTTTTAATGGTGTACAAGAGATGTAAAATTGAAAAATCAGAAGGTCAAAAATCAAGACTCCAGCATACTGAAGAGTCGAGGGTTAAGTGTAGAAGCACACTGTCGTGCAGAAAAAGATAGGGTAGTAAAAATTAGGGAGTTTTGAAAAACATATCTGTTAAAAGTATTAATAAATTACTGAAACATCCTGGGTTTTATTGAGCACAGTCAGAAACATTTGAAAATGTTGGGGTGAGATGTAAAGAAAAGAAGAGAAAAAGAAAAAATTGTTTTTTAGTTGTTACCCCAACTGTTTTTACTTTTACAATAAAAGATGCTTTGACCGAAAAAAAAAAAAAAAAAAAAAAAAAAAAAAAAAACAATTTTTTCTTTTTCTCTTCTTTTCTTTACATCTCACCCCAACATTTTCAAATGTTTCTGACTGTGCTCAATAAAACCCAGGATGTTTCAGTAATTTATTAATACTTTTAACAGATATGTTTTTCAAAACTCCCTAATTTTTACTACCCTATCTTTTTCTGCACGACAGTGTGCTTCTACACTTAACCCTCGACTCTTCAGTATGCTGGAGTCTTGATTTTTGACCTTCTGATTTTTCAATTTTACATCTCTTGTACACCATTAAAAGCTCCATTACGGCTCAACCTCACCATTATTTTCTCTTGCTAAAAACATCAGCATTTTAATTTTCACTTTGTTTCCTGATGATGAGTGTTTCTACACTCGAAACATGTCGTCGATGTGATACTAGGTTCGCCTAGTTTTGATTAATAAAGATTGTGGAGAAAGACTTCGTGCTTTTCTTTTTCTGTATCATTTAACTCCACTTTGAGTATGGACTACTTCTTCAAAATCAATTCAAAGTTATTTAGAAAGTACTCTTCCTAATATGGGAAAGAAAGAAAAAACTCAAAGTCTTCCCCCACAAAGTTTAATAGAACTAGACTGGGTACATATCGCTAATCGTCAGCCGAGAGTGCATCTAATATTAGTACTAAAAAATTTACAAAAATTTACACTAAAAAAATACTTTTCTTTTCTTTTTTTCTATTTACTATTGCTTTTTTTGCCTCACCTTCCTGCGAAACGTAAAGGGAAAACATATCGCCAAATTGTCATTATAACAACTGACCAAAACTAGACAATGGTGCAAAATTTCCGTTTTCTCGTATAGATAGGTAGTTTTCTGAGACGGCGCCGTATAGTGCTCGACGTCCCGTTTCCAATGCCGCTCGATTCGCTACGACTTTTCGTTACGGAGGTATATGATATTGATATTTATAGGTGCTCTTTAAACTCGCACACCTTTGTGCAATGTGGGATATACTTTCCATATTTGCTCTATAAAAATATGTAAGCATTCAATCGATTAAAACATAAGCAAAAAATTATTCCTACATGGAAGCTATCAATTATCAGCTAATAAATTTGTAGAAATATTATTGTGCCGAGCCCTTCGGGCACGGCACTGTTCTAGTTCGTTCGTTTAATTATACGACAGCTGTCACTTTGACAGGTAAGTGTAATTTTTTTTTCAGCTTTTTCGTAGCGAGGGTTATAGCTGTAAGAATTCGAAATTTAAAAATTTTCAGGTACCTAAATAAGAATGTTTTATACGATAGCTGTCAAATTTTGACAGGTAAGAGTCAGTATCGCGGAAAGCGATATGTTAATAAGAATATAGACGTAGAAACGTTCATTATCAGGAGACAGAAAATATAATCGGGGCTGATGGTTTTAGCAGAAGAGAAAATGGTGTAGAACCTTAATGGAGCTTTTATGGCATTAAAAATCTGATGTGTAAATTAAACATAATATAAAGAAATTGATATAAGTTAAAACATACCGAGTATGTGAGAAGTCAGTAAATGGGGTCTAAACCAACCAAATAAACTGGGGAAGAAGAAAAAACCTTACTAAAAAGTAGGTGTCGAAGAATGTTTAAAATTTTTTAAAAAACATTTTTAAGTAGATATGTGTCTATAAGACAATGTGAGGACAACATTAGAAGTAAATAATGTGGTAATCTGTAAAAAATAGAAATTGAAATTAAAATTAAGAATTGAAGTGAAAGAATATTCTTAAAAATTAAAAAGAGGGCTCAATGGAAGAGCAAGCTGTCATCGTTATTTACACTTCTAAACAAAAGTTTGGTCTTTGTCGTCACCCTCCCTCAAATTCTGATGTTTTTGATATTTACTCAGATAATAGTTGTTATATTTATGTAATTTGCTTAGTATTGTAGAGTGATACTTTCCTACCGTTTTTCCAAGAAGTCTGGTGCTAATTGCATTATTTCCTTCTACCGTGCCAGCAAAAATTATTTGCATCAAAGAGGGCCTTGCATCTAAGGACGTAATGCTTAGCCGTAAAGTTTAATATCTGTTGGGTGTCAGTAACTAACTGAATTAACAATCAATCAGTTTTTCCGTCATCTTTGACAGTCGTTACAAGTAATTCGATTCATAGCTAATTTTTCGAATTTTTTGAACAATTCACACAATGGGCTTTACGGAACAGCACAAAACATTCAGGGTTGAAGCGTATTTTCTAAACGGGGTTGGAGTAAATGGTGAGTGGCAATACAATCCGGGTTTGTGCATGGACGATTTTCACGAACATTTTCCTAACGTTGCTTTTATTGCTGGGGATATTTATCATTGCCTGAAAAGAACCGTGGCTGTGTTTAGGAAAACAGGTTCTATACAACACAAAAAAGGAGCAGGAAGACCATCTGTAAGAACAGAAGAACTTGTTGCAAACGTTCGTGAAATAATGCAAAATACGCCAAGAAATTGTATAAGACGCCTGTCCCAAGAAGTCCGCAGATTAGAAAAGACGCAGGAATTACTCTCAATGGTTTACCCAAAATTTATTGGAAAGAAATTATTTTCTCCACGACCATTACTGAATGCAATAATTCCAAAATCATTTTTGATAATAGAATGTAAAAATTCTCGCTCTTGAGTTGGAATATTTATTCTGAAACACTTGCTTTTTATGCGTTTTGCGTGTATTTTCATTCCATAACAAGATACGGAATGAATATTCTGTAATTGATATAAACGACATAGGTTGCCATGAATTTCGAAACTGTCAGTGTCAGATAAAAATGGCCGCGTTGTAATAATTATTTTCAGACAAATTTTAGTGCAAGTCAAAAAATGAGTGAAAAATCGGATGAACCAGATATGGAACTGGATGGTCGTGGAGAAAATATAGTCTGCTACTCGGTTAGAATGAAAATTCGATACTCGTGGTTCCTCACGCTCGCTACGCTCGCGTTCGGAATCTTCCACTTGGATCGAATTTTCATTCCAACCTCGTTACAGAATCTACTATATTAGACCTGACATTTTTTCGGATGAAGCCTGGTTCCACCTCTCCGGTTATGTGAATTCTCAGAATACACGCATGCGGAGTAGTGAAAATCCCCATTTTTTTGTAGAGTCCACATTGCACCCTTAAAAAATTGGTGTCTGGTTAGCTGTTTCCCGAAGAAGAATTGTTGGTCCTATTTTGTTCCATAACACAGTTACAGCACAGCGGTATAGAGACAATATTTTGTATCCATTTGTGGAGCAATAACTTGACGGCGAACTACGTTTTGGATATTTTCAACAGGACGGTGCAACCGCCCATACAGCCGCCGAAACTATTACCTACTTACGCAATTTTTTCGACGACGGATTGATCAGTTTTCGATCAGACATTGAATTCCCACCTAGATCACCTTGTTTAACGGTTATGGATTACTTCGTTTTTCCTCATTTAAAGAACACTATTTTTAAAACATCAATTGCAAATTTAGAACAATTACAAGAAATGATTATCCAAGAATGTGATAACATTTCTCCAGAGATGCTGGTCAACACTTTCGAAAATATGAAGAGACGTGTGAATTTATGCTTGGAGCATGGCGGTGGCCAATTTCAGCAATTTATTTAATTATTTTTCTTTTTCTTTCTGTATATTCTTACTTTGTTAATTTTGTAAACAACAAAAATAAATTTGTATTTGTCTACTTATTTTATTACTCATTAGTTTGGCATATCATGTCATAATATGAATATGACGAAATTTTAACCTAGATTTGGTTAGATATATCGTCCCCATATCCTTGTGATCTAAACCAAGCCCTACGTTTTTTAATCCAAGCCCTCTTTGATGCAAATAATTTTTGCTCACACGGTAAATAACTCTTACTTGCCTGAAAATAATAAATATTTGAAAACTCTAACACAATAAGTATACAAGAAGTCATCCGCATTTAAATATATGTTAAATCAAGTTATTTCCGTAACACCCTGTATAATATATTTCCTGTCCTCAGAAACGCCTCTGTCACAATCGTTCAGTAGAAATAACCGAGTAGCTGTAGCCTATTTTCCATGCCTGCTAAGATCCCTAATGTATTCCGGCAGAAAAGTACAATTTATGTAATGGAACAAACTCGTTACTCCGGCTTTACTACACAAAGGACAATTTTCTTTATTATTTAGGTATTTAAATAATAAAAAAAAGTTTCATTTGACGCCATAACGTATTTTATTATAAGAAAAATGCTGCCAATTGACTCGCAGTCAATCATCATCTTGACAAGAATTTCCGCTGTACCTACATACATCCCTAACTTAGACCGTACATTATCGGAACTTTTTTTTTATATCTCTGCTAATGTACCTCGCAAAATAAAACAAACAAAGCTATGTTTCTCGACTGAATGTCTTGTTAATCGCCTTGATCCAAAGATGGTCAAGCCGGGTAGCAGTTACTGCAGTTAGTGACAGCAGGTCTCTATGAACTAACCCCTGATTGCCGACGGCCGAAGTCTCGAAACTTTTTCCGCAGGTGCATTCTCGTTTTAGTGGTTTTCGAATAAAAAGCAGTTTATCCAAGTCGAAGGAATAAGCTGTCCATTGCCACATTGCATTTCATTGTTCTAAAGGTAGAAAGGAATATATTATGTTGTAAAGAGGAAAACCAAAGCGATTTTAATTACTCAAGTTTTATGTGTTTCCTTTTTTACATGTTTTCTTTAAAACCAGTTTTCAATACTAATGCACTGTTTTTAAGATTGATGACTTTTATACCTTTAAAATCGAAAGTAATTTTTTTAATTTAATTTTCAGACAGTGGCGTAGCCATAGGGGGGTCAGGGGGGGCGGTTGACCCCCCCCCGCCCCCCTGGCTTGGCGCCCATTTGCTACCAAAATAAAATTAAAAATCGGTATTATTTGAATTTTAATAAACTTATCACAGAACAAAATACCAAAAAATCACAAAGCCTGTAAATGTCCGTTTTAAAATAAAATAAAAGTTATTCGGTGGTCTCTCATTTGTCGGCATTTACGATTAAATGACATAGCTATATTAAACATAGAAAGTGATTATGTCAAAAATTTAGATCTTTCTAATGTTTTAGATGATTTCAAAAGCCTTAAGACTCGCCGAATAGCTTTATAGTTATATAAAAACATTTTTTAAATTATTGAGTGAAGTTGTGTAAGGTCAGAATATTAAAATATTTTTAGTTTTGTGTTTATTTTTGATTGTTTAGTACTTGTTTTTATCATAAAAGGATTTATTTTTTGTTTTATTAAAATTAAAATAGTTTAACCGTGTTAAATGAAAAAAAAACGTAATAATATAATATAATAATATATCACAAAAAGCATACAATGCATTTTTTTACCCGATGTTGAAATCTTGTGTTTTTTTAGCTGAAATTTAAAACACGTCTTAGTTTGGAAAAATATACTTCTATTGTCACTCGCCAATAATTTAATAAAAGGCTTTAATGGTGCTTAATACCATGCCTTATTTTTTTGTCAATGTTTAACACATTCGCTGCCATGGCGGACACCGGTGTCTGATCAGCTATGATTTTACCAAGCCACGTCAGACACCCGTGTCCGCTACAGTTATTCAACCACACTGCCCAGCGGACACACTTTTCTATAAAAGTTTTCATATGAGGTGTCTGTATTGGCGCTGCGGCACAGTCCATTTATCTTGGTTTTTTGATTGGACAATGTAAATAGATTTTATAACACGTGTCTGCAATTGTGTCCGCTATGGCGAGCAGACTTAATTTTTTAAATTAATTTCCATACACGCCAGGGCAGACACCCAATATTCAATAAAAATTTAAAGCGCGTTTTGTATTTATTTTCTTTTAAGAAATGTAATCAAAATGTTAACACATTATATCAGGTGTTGTATTATAATAAACAGATATAAAGAAATCACTCCCTGGTTCTTCATTGGTCACAAAATACATAATTCTTCCGGTTCTGTTATTCATTTTTGCACAAAAATAGAATGTAATAAAATAAATCACGTAAATCGGCCTAAATTTGCAACGGAGAACTAACAGTAGACACAACGTTATCTTACTTCCAACTAAAGTCTCCTTACACTCCTTACAGTAGGGCTATAGCTCTATACGATGGGCGGATTTGATGTGTCCGCTATCTACGTCGTGTCCGCTAAGGTGTCCGCTGTGGCGTAACCATGTAAGAAAAATGTCTTCTGTGGCGCGTTATGGAAAAATGGTTTCACCACGCCATGTCAGACACCGGTGTCTGTTTAGGTTTTATTTAAAAAAAAACAGGCAAACAATACATCAAAAAAAAACTGCTATACCCAATAGTCTTAGAATTTCCGTATCTTATAGGATTCAACCTTGGACCTTAGACCATTTTTACAAATTTGGCTTGGCAGCGAATGTGTTAACTGAATCTGGATTAAAAAAAAAAAACAATATGACAAAATGTGTATTTAAAAACATAGGCGCCCCAAAAGGAATTCGCCACCCCCGCCCCAAAATCCTGGCTACGCCACTGTTTTCAGACTCTATAAAGTCTATAACACACTGGATATAGGAAATCCCCATAGACAATTTACCTTTAGATAAACAAACAATAATCACGAATGTGGCAGTTTTATGGCCTCGCGCATGTAAACAAAACTGGGAACTATTAGACATGCGCACTGCAACATTATCGTTTGACGAATGGAAAAATAGACAGGTCCGTGCTTTAAAATTTAAATTCTTGCTCATATGCCACCATAGAGGGTTTATTTTACCCCTATTTGGGCATAATACAATTATACAACGGCTGCAACTAGTACTAGTCATTGTTTATATTACAACCCGAGTCACTAAAAGCACAAACACAATTCACTAACTAAACTACACAAAAACCAGAAATCCATAAATATTAAACACCAGTCCCACAATCCACGATAGCCGATCCGATAGCTGAAAACTTTAGAAAACTACAAGGAATCCGCAGAGAAGAGAAACCTTAAAACACAACAACAAAAATGGAGGCCGAGCCGGTTCTGGAGAGTATTCTTGAGCGCGTCGATAAAGTAGGACGGCCGATAACACGAGGTTTGTGCGCATGCACGAAGGTTCCCCGAATGAAGCCAGCTGACCGGCGAGTCATGCGCTCGGACGTATTTTTTCACCCATAAAACGTAACTTTTGTTTGCGCAGGAGATAAGCTGTAGGTATCTAAAGGTAAATTGTCTATGGAAATCCCATGTTAATTTAACTGAGTGCCCCCCCTCGCAAACGCTTTCAGAGCTCAATAACGAATGGAAAATAATAATTCTTATTTTCATTATTATTAGGTTGGGGTTTATGAATTTTTGAATTCGTAAATCGTGTAATAATTTAATTAGGGTTAAACCCACATTATGTGTTAAGTACCTACTATTAAAACAGCAAACAATTTGAATTTATTTTATAATCCTAGGTAGACTGGTAGGCATAACATAGGTTGTTATTAAGTCATTATACGTAATATTCCAGCAAACATGATGCAAAATCAAAATTTTACAGTAAAACACATGAACACTCAACAAGTCTGCACAAACATTATGTCACTAAGTACTATACAAGGTATTATACAAAACAACCAGATCGTCGAGAGTTTTCTTTTGTAAAATCGTTTATAATTTCGTCGATATTTAATGTTTTAACAAACTCGTGTTCAATACTGATTAAGGATGAATCCGAAAGACGTTGTTGTCCCATGGTGTTACGTAAATAGGTTTTTACTATTTTAAGTTTGGAAAAACATCGTTCCGCTGATGCGACACTAACTGGTAAAGTTAGAAATAACATCACTGCACTAGATACATCTGAAAAATTTGAAGAACACACTGATTTTTTATTAATATATGATCCGCAAGTTCATACACTGTTTTGAATTTTGAAATACTATCTCCAAGTCAATGAACAAGTCTTTATGGTAAATCGTTGTAAATTCCGCGCTTTCACGTATAATTTTTCTTCACTTAACGAAGTTAAATTCTCAGGATATAAAAACATAAAATTTATTGTGAAATGAAATACCTATGAAAAGCACTGGCAGCAAATTTTGAAGGGGTCGCCGTGTGCCCCCCCCCCCCCCCCCCCTTGCGGTGCGGGGTCTGGGGGGTGTTTGTTACACGCCACTATATATGTATACTTATATACAGTGTGTAAATAATGTATGGAATAAATTTAATTACAATTCAGGTAAGACGGTTTGAGAAAAACGCTGAAACACGTCAACTAACTTATAAAAATGTGCTTTCTTTGACGCTTACAACATTTATACGGGGTGTCGCGTTTAGAAGATATGATTGTATGGATGTTTTTTTTTAAATGGAATGCCCTCTGTATATTACTTCAAATTTCGATTCCTCGAAAGAAGCCGCGTTCGAAAACCTAACACACATAAGGTCCAAAATTCGTTGTTCAGAAACCAGAGCAACTAGAAGAAAAATCATCAATTTATATTTATTATTAAATTTATAATTAATTTCGTCTTTTTAGTCAGGTTACCTGTATGTTTACTTTCCAGGTATAAACTTATTGTGATGCTTTGACAGTGACATTTCTTTTTCTGTTCTGTTTAAAGTTCATAGAATGAAAAGAAAATGCGTTTATCAGTGACACAAAAAATTGAAATACTCATGATGATTGGGTATGGTGATAGAGTTCGGACACAACAGCAAGTATGTACGTTGTTTAATGGTAAATATCCAGAAAGGCCCATAACTCAATCAGTTGTGAGCAAAATAGAAAGAAAGTTTCGAGAAACTGGATCTGCAGAAGATCGACCAAAAGCAGGACGCCCAGCGCTTGACGAGGAAACCAAATTAAATATTTTATTAACCTTCGAAGAAAATCCTCATAACAGCACACGTCAGGCTGGTCTTGAACAGAAACCTCTTTTATGTCAGTGCATAATTTACTGAGGATAGAAAAATGGCACCCTTTTAAAGTAAATCTTGTTCAAGAGTTGTCGGATGACGATCCTGATGAAGAATGGAATTCTGTCAAATAATAATGGACATGTGCAATGGTAACCGATTTTTGGTCAAAAATATAATATTTTCGGATGAGTCTACTTTCAAATTAAACGGCGAGGTAAACAAACAAAATTGCAGATACTGAGCAAAAGAAAATCCTAGGTGGATGCGAGAGCATCATACACAATATCCACAGAAATTAAATGTGTGGGCAGGTATTGGTATTGTTAGAAATAAAATTTTGGGACCATATTTTTTTTTACGGTAACGTAAATGGGCAGAAATATCTTTAGTTTTTGCAAGAATTTCTTGTACCTAAATTGGTTCATTTATTTCCAAGTAGAAATGAACCTGGGGTTCACTGTGAAAATTTATGGTATCAACAAGATGGCGCACGTCCACATTATGCTGTAGAGGTCCGAGCATTCCTTGATCAAGTTTTTCCCAACAAGTGGATTGGAAGGCGTGGTACCATTCAATGGCCACCCATGTCCCCGGATCTTACTCCCATGACTATTTTCTGTGGGGTAATTTAAAAAATGTAGTATACAAAAGTAGACCGGATAGTATCGATGATTTAAAAAGTAGGATAAGAATCGAATGTGCCAAAATAAGTGAAGAGGCTATAGGTAATGTGCAACGAGAATTTATTCATCAATTAGGATATTGTCAGGCGCAAGAGGGAAGACAATTTCAACATCTAATTAATTAATTGTTTGGTTTAACTTTTGTTAGATTTCATGAAAATAAATTGATGATTTTTCTTCTAGTTGCTCTGGTTTCTAAACAACGAATTTTGGACCTTATGTGTGTTAGGTTTTTGAAAGCGGCTTCTTTCGAGAAATCGAAATTTGAAGTAATATACAGGGCATTCTATTAAAAAAAAAACATCCATACAATCATATCTTCTAAACGCGACACCCCGTATAAATGTCGTAAGCGTCAAAGAAAGCGCATTTTTATAAGTTATTTGACGTGTTTCAGCGTTTTTTTCAAACCGTCGTACTTGAATTGTAATTGAATTTATTCCATACATTATTTTCACACTGTATATTTTTATACTTAGTTTTTTTGTGTTCAAAGTTCAAAAAAGTCTAATACAATTTTTATGTAAAATTATTAGGGGAGCCAGTATTAGCGGGAAGCTATAATCACATGGGATTCCCCATATCCAGTCGGGCGATGGCACCATCCAGTTTGAAAACGTTTTTTTAAATATTCATAATGATCTGTACACAGAAATTGGGTCTGGTCCATTAAAAAAGAGACTAAATAAAGATAACGATTGTTAAAAACGATGATTTATTTGCCCATGCAAAAATTGCAATATCAGGAATATATTTTCTATGTAAAACAAGGCTAGCACTAAAGAGCGGCCTGAGGAACGTACACAAAAGAGGCCTTAACTTGTTGAATCGAATTGACGGCGTATTGACGGACAACGTACGGCGGGCCGGCCATGGCACAATGTAATTTTTATACCGGTCGTCTCGTTTATTCAAACCATGCGATAAATAAATTTGGTCCACAATGAGCTGGACGGGGCATTTCTTTCAATTTCAACGTCGATCTTTGTCTGTTTCAGCTTAAGATGGTTAAATGAGGAAAATATATACGCATATAAATATACATACATACGCAATGCATCCATTTAATTGTCCTTTCCTTGTAATGTATTTCATTATTCCGTATAATGGACATTATTATCTATTTAGACAAGCATTGGGTTTTGTAACCCCCCGAAAATTTAATTTATATTTTTTGCATAAATATACACTATACAGGCTACCATAACTCCTATACGAATTAAATAAGAATTTTGTAGTGCGCATGCCTATTCCTGTATGCCTTGCGCAAAGCCATAAATTTAACTTTAACTATATACAGGGTTCCCCATTTAAAACGAAACAGGCTAAATATCTGGTTCTACGTTAATTTAAAAAAAAAACGCTCGGACCCGTCGACTTATATTATTTATTATCGAGGGGGACATCTTTTGCGTATATTGTCAATCTTGTTACTTCAAGCCCCTAGGAGGGAGGGGGGGGGGTAAAATCTAAATCTTAAATGGATACCCCTATTTTATATAATTTTTTTGAATTCTGCATAAAATTCTGAACATTTTTTAATAAAAGCATTATTAGTCTATAGTAAACAGTTTCCGAGATATTGACTCTTGAAAAATGAGATTTTTGAACTTTGACAGCGTCTAGCTTTCTAACTGTACGTCTTAGAGTAAAACGGCTTACAAAGTCCCTTAAAAACAGTGTATGAACTTGCGGATCATTTATTAATAAAAATTAAATAATGTGTTCTTCAAATTTTCCAGATGTATCTAGTACAGTGATGTTATTTCTAACTTTACCAGTTAGTGTGGCATCAGCGGAACGATCTTTTTCCAAACTTGAAATAGTAAAAACCCATTTACGTAACACCATGGGACAACAACGCCTTTCGGATTTATCCTTAATCAGTGTCGAACACGAGTTTGTTAAGACATTAAATATCAACGATTTTGCAAAAAAAACTCTCGACGATCTGGTCGTTTTGTATAATACCTTGTATAGTACTTGGTGACATAATGTTTGTGCAGACTTGTTGAGTGTTCATGTATTTTACTGTTTTCTGTCTATTGGATTCTATGAGGCTTGATCACTGCTACCCCCGTTACTACCATACATGGTAGGTAACATTATAAGTGGTGTTTTAAAATTTTGATTTTGCATCATGTTTGCTGGAATATTACGTATAATGACTTAACAACTACCTATGTTATGTCTACCAGTCTACCTAGGATTATAAAATAAATTTGAATTGTTGGCTGTTTTAATAGTAGGTACTTAACACATAATGTGGGTTTAACCCTAATTAAATTATTACACGATTTACGAATTCAAAAATTCATAAACCTGAACATAGTAGTAATGAAAATAAGAATTATCACTTTCTATTCGTTATAGAAGGGGTCCCTGAAAACGTTTGCGGGGTGTGGGGCGGCACTCAGTTTTCTTACGCCATTGATATATTAATATAATAAAACTTTCGTGATTATTGCTTGCTTACCTAAAGGTACATCTCTATGGTCTAGATTAGTAAATCTGGATTCATTTACGTTGGATATTAAGTTAATTTAAATAATTGACGTTATTTTTTGACGGTGCATAACGCAACCCGCGCGAATCTAATCCAGATCAACCATGTACCTCGATTAAACCGGCACGGTACATTCGGGTGTAAGTAACTAAAAACTCATCACACTGCAAAGAAAATACGACAAATGAAAACCTTTTCGTGTATTTAAGACGTTTTTCCGTGGTTACTTTCGGTTACTTACTACTACCGTTGGGCGTCTATTAAAAAATCATTTATGTAAATGCTAACATATTTATTCGAAATCGAGGCATTCAAATTATATTTTATAGGGTCATTATTTAATTAATTAAAAAAAGTGAACAAGGGCCTTAGAGGCGGCGTGCCTGGCAAAACATGAGATTTCAATTAAAGGACTAGTAAATAATGGGGCCTGCGCCACATTTATAAAAATGTACCGATTATTTTTGTCGAAAGGCGTCCACACGCAAGCGCCCCCCACCTACATATTAATAGTACTATACATTTTGTATTTTAGCTTACTTTACTAAAAGATTTGATCGTTTGTATGTACCTAGACAGCGTTATGAAAAAGTAACGAATCAGCCTATTATATAGAACACCAGAAATCGCCCGGACCTGTCAAATAATTACTGGTTTATAGGGATGAGACGACAAACCCGAACAGATTTAATTTAAATTTTGTAGACTTATCAAGAACCGCTGACAATAAAATAATCTACACGCAAAAAATTCTCCTGTCAAATTTTGACAGTTGTCAGGTATAAAACGAAGAAGCGATTTTGACGAATTAAATTATGGGGTCGTTTAGTATTCGATGCGGAGACGTGGGGTCGTATAGATATTGTCGCTAAGAATAGAGAAAAATAGAAAAAAAATTCTACCCGTCAAAATATTAATAATAAATATTTTTTTTTTAAATTTTGAAAATTTTTGTCGTTTGTTCGGGTTTGTATGTATGTTTGTTTGTAACCGACTTCTTTGAACCTGATTTTGACCCACTTTAAACGGTCAGATTTAATTTAAATTTTGTAGACTTATCAAGAACCGCTGACAATACAATAATCTGCTAATCTAACTCAATCTACTTAAAAAAATTTTTTTTGTTAATAATAACTCAAACTAAAAAATGAAAAATAAATATAGTTTGAAAACACTAAAAAACTCGCTTTAATAATTAATCAAACTAAAAAGCGGAAAATAAAAAATATAGTTTAAAATAATTCTTGAAATTCTTAATATAGGCAGAAAATAAACGATAAACGTTAGTATTATAGTGAAAAAAAAGCGTGGGGCGCTTTGTGCCATATTTTTCGTATATCGAGCACCCCACGCTTCTTTCACAATAATACTAATGTTTATCGTTCATTATTATTATCTGCCTATATTAAGAATTTCAAGAATTATTGTAAACTATATTTATTTTGTTAAAATTTAGTTACGGTGGTTTGGTAAGTATCGAAGACACGAATAAGTTGTATTCTTGAGCTATGAGAATCTTCCTGTCGTTATAATAACATGTTTATTTTTTTCTTAATTGCCATCCCTGATACTGTCGATTGGATAATAGGCGGGCGATTTGGGTATTTTTCATTGAATATATCACGGACATCCCTATTACTTCTATTCTTATCTTTTATTTTATGAAAAATGTCTAGAATTGATTGTAGAATGTAAAAATACACAATATGTTTCATTAAAAATATTAATACCAGCAATACGCCATTAAACAAGTAGCACTTGGTACATCACTGCGATAAAATCATAATTATATAACAATTTTTTTGTTTCAGATACCGGGACGATACATTATGCTGGACAGATAGGTAAGCACAAGGACAAGGACAATTTCCTTCAATACCAATAATAATTTCTAACCGGTAAGAAAATACTACTGAAGAAACGACAAGACAAATTCAAAGAAAACCTAATTATTATAAATTTTTTTTTCAGTTGCAAATACCGAATATGTTTTTTCCCTCTCATTTATAATTTAAACAAAAATGCCATACATACGTCCAAGCTCAACAAGAAAATAACTACAAAGAACGAGAATACTACTTCTTACTAAAGAATTACTGAATAATATCGATTTCTTATTGATTTTGTTGTAATCTTGGTTTCAAGACCGCGACTCCCGATCGATTTGGGCTACCGACAAGCCACTGACTGGTCAGTCAAGTTTTTATTTTGGTCACACTGTGACTCCGCCAGACAGAAAAGAGATTTTTGACTTAAATCTTTCGAAGTATTTTTAGTGTGAAATGTAGAGAAAAGTATATTACAAAAATCGGATCATTTCAGAAAATAACGAGTTGTATGGAAAAATTCAGAGTATAGAAATTTAATATAAAATGTTTTATCTTCTATACTATACCGGGTGTTTCTCAAAAGACGTTCACCCCTATAACTTTTTTATATTTATAGATATTAAAATAATATTTTGAGATTCTGCATAAGAGATGAGTCTGCATTTATTGGCATAAATTTTAATTTATTAGCACTTCCGATTTGACCGGAAGCCTTTATATTTCTTTAGAAATCATTATTATTATTATTTAGGCAATAATGCATAACGGTTTTAAATTTGTGATTGGGATTTAAAGCAAATTTTTCAGTGTCAATTTTAAAATAGCATAGGAGTGTATGGTATCAAATTGTTGGAAAAAAAATGCTCGTTTTAAATATCCTAGTGAACTACCATCGTTCCATTTGGAAAAAGGGAGTAAACGTCAAGAAAACAAAATTTCATTTTTTAAACGCTTGTGAAACTTGGAAAGTCAATTATTATGAAATAATTTTAATTTTCATATATCTACTACTTGACTATAAATTAACAGATTTAATAAATTTGTAAGCACTCTAGATTGAAAATAAAAAATAATCATAAAAATGGTATAACACGTCAAAAAATTACGAGTAAGGTGTCATTTTACTTAGAATGTTATGCTGAATCCCAATTAGTAAAAATGTACAAGATGTCCCATTTAAAATACCAAAGTCAAGGTCACTTCCGGTCAAACCGGAAGTGCTAACAAATTGAAAATTATGCCAATAAATGCAGACTCATCTCTTATGCATAATCTCAAAATTTCATTTTAATATCTATAAATACAGAAAAGTTATAGCGGTGAACGTCTTTTGAGAAACACCCGGTATACTATACAGCCTAAACCCCTAATCCTAGGATCATGAAATTTCGAGGATGTCTTCCCCTAATAAGTGGCGCCCACTAAGCAGTAATTTTTCGAAAATCCACCCCTAAGGGGGTAAAAACGGGGGTTGAAATTTTGATAGGAATTTCAGTATCTCAGAAAAAAGTTCCTTTAAAAAAATAATAATATACGTGTTTCGTCATATTGTCCCAATTCACTTAGGGGTTGAAAAAATGATTTTGAGGGCGGTACCTATAAATGCATAAATATTCTTGTTCCATAAACCTAAGCATAAATACTCAAATATAATATTAGTAAAACATCTACAGTGTGACCAGTAAAGTCCGCATCATATGGGAATAATAACTTTATTCGACATTTGACTTTAACATCAAGTTCTGCTTCGATCGAGATGAAAATTAAGCAAAAAAATAGTAGTAACGTGATTCGCATTATCTGTCAAATTTTAATTTTTTTCAAAAATTAATTTAAAAGTGGGTTTATTTCTGAAAATATCGAAAAAGTTTTTTTAAATGCAGTTCCTAGCCCATATGCAAAATTTGAGCTTCATAAGATAATTTTGATTTTTTTACCCACCACTAAAATTTATTTTCCACTGAATGAACACTTTACTGATGACATTGTGTTCTTTTTTGTCTTAATATTAAGGTGTATTACTTTCAGACACAAACTACGTTTTCAAAAATACTTATTTTATGAAGTTACCTTATACAGGGTCAAAAACAAATGAACCAAATTTTAATAGACCAATTTTTATTTTGTAGAAAAACACACATTTAATATGGCGCTGCTTTAAAGCAAATGTATCTGAAATAAAGCATTGTCAAAACTAAGAAGTTTTATGTAGGTTGCGTTGAGTCTTATTTTGCAAAAGTGGTGCAATTTATAAAATATGGGTAAAAAATCAAAATTAGGTATCTTATGCAGCTAAAATTTTGCATGTGAGATAGAAACTGCATTTAAAAAACTTTTTTTAATAACTTTTTTCGATATTTTCAGAAATAACCCTACTTTTGAATTATATTTTGAAAAAAAATAAAATTTGACAGGTAATGCGAATCACGTGACTACTATTTTTTTGCTTAATTTTCATCTCGATCGAAGCAGAACTTGATGCCAAAGTCAAATTTCGAATAAAGCTATTAATAAAAAAAAATCCCATATGATGCGGACTTTACTGGTCATACAGTATTTGTTATTTTTTTGAAAATGGGCTTCTAAAGGGGTGAAAAGGGGATCTGTAATGAAAATGATATACTTTTTATTAATGATGATTAATCTATATTTTTGGTATTAACTTCATGAACAAACTTAGAAGAAGAACGACATTTTTATTAAAAGAGAAAAAATAATGTAAGAACGCACCAAAGAAATTTAAAAAAAAAAATAATATGGGTACCATTAAAGGTTCTATTGGGCAGTATGTATGGCATCCGATGCTTTGTTTCGACTGCGAATTTATAACAATAGACCAGGGTCGATAATTTTTGAAACCAAAAAAAATAATAGTAGGATGAAACCCATTGGAAAAGGAAGAGAATATAACAAAAATGAAAGGAAAAATAATTTACGGGCGATCCGAGGTCGGGAAGTGGAAGGGGGTGAGTTTTTTAGGGTAGAAAACAATTTATCTCGATTTCCGGCAAAACTACAAGTCCTATGGAAAAACGTTAAATGGCAAAGTTGTAGGTAATAAAAAGATCTACAACGTTTGTATTTACACTTTTTTCACATAACCTCAAAATTTATGTGAAAAATTCAAATAACCAAGTTTTTGGTTTTTTATTTTTATCTTTTACAAAAAAAAAATTTTTTTTACGAAATTTGGTAAAAACTTACCTTTTTATGTCCCAAACACACTGTAATTTTTTTGATTTAAAATATTTATTTTATCATGTTACATTGATAAACAAAAAAATATAGCTCAAAAAAATAGCTAAAATAATAGCTCAACATTGTACATAATGATTTTTAAAAAAATTTCGGATTCAAGTTTTTTTCGTTTCTTTGCATTTTTTGAGAACATTTACCATAGCAATGTATATTTTTTTTACACCATCAGAGAGTAGAGATTTCAACGAATAAAAAGCCCACCGACTTTTTTAAAAAAGCAGATATTTTGACGTGAGAACGATTGAAAATTAGGGTGCTTTTTCGATATTAAGTCAAAATAAGGTGAAAAAATAAATATTTTAAATCAAAAAAATTACAGTGTGTTTGGGACATAAAAAGAAAAAAATTTTTTTTGTAAAAGATAAAAAACAAAAAACTTGGTTATTTGAATTTTTCACATAAATTTTGAGGTTACGTGAAAAAAGTGTAAATACAAAAGTTGTAGATCGTTTTATTACCTACAACTTTGCTATTTAACGTTTTTCCAGAGGACTTGTAGTTTTGCCGGAAATCGAGATAAATCGTTTTCTACCCTTAAAACTCACCCCCTTTCACTTCCCGACCTCGGATCGCCCGTAAATTATTTGTCCTTTCATTTTTGTTATATTCTCTTCCTTTCCCAATGGGTTTCATCCTACTATTATTTTTTTTTCACTTTTTACCATTTTCAAAGGCTTCAGCCCTGGTCTACCATTGAATTGCGTGAGCGAAGACGCGGACACCCCTAGTTAATTATATATTTCACTAATTTGACACGCCAGTATTTATTTTTCTTCGACTGCATAGTGGCAATCTAATATGGGTGGCGAAATAAAACTAGACGGTTATAAATTATCTCAAAAGTCGATTAGCTGAGCTATCGCGGAGAGATTCTATCAACATTAAAGCCAAACCTGTTATAAAATTACACGAAATGATTGCAGATCGGCCGAGGGTAATTTGCTTGAAATAGGGGGACCATCGATTGCGACAAAAAAAGACAAAAACGGGACGAACAGACAGCGGAGCTTTTGTTTTTATGATTAGGATTAGCGGTTAGGTTTTGTTTATTTAGGTGAACGAACGTTGCCTAACGTTCAAAATATTGGCGATTTTTTTAATCAGCGGCAAAATTTAAATTGTCAATATTCTGCTCATAATGACAACTGATTGAAATTCGAAATAATTTTTCGTGAAAAATTCCAGAGGTCTTTTTTTCCATCGTTAAGAACGTCAACTGATACGACTAGATGAAAAATTCATTAGGCTTATTGACAATTACAATTTGCTATTTAAGCTTAAGACGTCAAAAAATGTGAGTGAATGTTAATCAAAATTGAATTTTGCTCTGCTGATATAACATCCAAAATGCACCTCGCTGAAGATGAACGCATAAAAATTTTGAAAATGTTGGGTCGTGGAGATAACAGTAGAAGTCATTCTACTCACTAAACCGATCCGTTTCTTTATCATAACGCTGTATACTGGCCTGGACAATACCTTAAGACTATTTGATTTTTTCACTCATCGCTACGAATTTAAAAAATCTACCTACAATTTTAAAAGTTGCGGGGTTCTTCAGTAGTCAATTGGCTGCATTGGTAATACTTTTTTGCGGTCCTCGGTGGTATTGTCGACTAGATGGACGAGCAATATTTATTGTGTCCAGCAGGTTGGCAGAATGTGACGGGCGCGGGCCGCGGGTAGACCAGAGTTTCCACATTCTCGACATACATGCTAGGTTTCAGGGAGTGACTGCGATTCGAGACACATTCAAAAGTGATGCTCTAATGGTATTGTTTCTAATAAGTAGTCAATTATTTCTGGTGCCTTTTATTACAAATAGCAAGGACGAGTTGTGTACAATTTAAAATACTTATACCAAAACATAAAATTATTTTAGGTAACGCGAAGGCTGAGAGTGGAGAGGAGTAGTAGTTGGGTGCTTTACATTTTTGTAGCCCAACATATTAAATATTTTTGATAGATTTAAGAAATCTGGGTACATAACAACATTTTATTTTTCACCATAGGCTAATAAAAACAGGCCATACAATGGTACCACCTCTTCCTATCCAGCGGTATGTAAAAACTTCATTGAAATATTGTGGAACATTTCTGGCGTAATGAGGCGGAGCACCATCCTGCCGTAACCATATTCGATTCTCATGAAGATCTGCTTCTGCATGATGAGGAAATAAAGCAGTCAAAGCTAAAATAAGTTCTTGCAAAAAATACAGATATTTTAAGTTACCTTTAAGAAATATTGGCTCAATTATGCCTGTCCAAACATTAAGTTTTTGCGAAAGCTGGGTGTGTGTTTTTCGCATCCAATGAGGAACTTCTGCGGACCAATATCGACAGTTATGTTTATTTTTTATTTCACCATTTAGTACAAAAGTACCCTCAGCTGTAAAAATCATTCAGTCCAAATCTACTAAATGCTGATCAAGTGCATTCATCATCACTTTACAAAACTGAAGACGGCGGTCCGGATCATCTTCCAATAACTCTTGTACCACTAATATTTTGTAAGAACGCATTTGACATGATTTCACTTACTTAACGCAGACATAATATCGCTTATGTCATTTTCTCTTGCAAGTTGCCGAACTGGAATTTTCTTGAAGAGCAAGTAAAACGTTTAATTGCGTGTCTTCATCCATTACTTCCGGCTTCTTGGTATGTCCCTGACGTGGCCCACTTTACGATAACGTCTTTTTCGTCAATTTTGCTGATGGTGAATTGGGAAATTGATGGTATAGATCGGGGTGTGTTTCGTGAAATTATAAAGCTGTTTGGTTAACGCGATCTGTCGCCAAAGCCAATCTTCATTAAAATTTCGATTTTGTGCGATTTAGTTAAATAACACATTTTAGTACAGCAAAAATAAAGAGCCTAATGAATAAAAATGTAGCAATTATTGCTTTTTCTTATAAAATCGAAGTAATTTCTTGGAAACCAATGAATAAAAACTAAAGTAATTGCTTTTGCGTCCAGCGATTGCTTAAAAGTGCAGGAATTGCTTCTAGTCAATGCTTTTTCTTAAAAAATAGAAGCAATTGCTATCGTTTGCTTAAAATGTGATGAATAAATTAAGGAATTGCTTTTTCTAGTGTAGCAATTGCTTTCAACTTTTTAAGGTAGGTCGACCCCTGCATCATTTGCTTGGTAGCAGTCAACTTTAGTTCTCCGCGGCATACACGTGCGTTGCTCTTAATTTGTGTCTTTAATTATGGCTGAATATATGAACGTCCGTGCCGATTGCAGATATGATGATTTTAGAAAGTTATATCGATTTGACTGCGAAAATAGCAAATTATGTTTTGACTGATACTGGTAAAAGGCGAGGGGGTGCACTGTCGCCTTTAAATAAGATTAAAGTATTTCTGCAGAAATTGTCGGATCCGGGCTTTCAAAATTCTGTAGGTGAAGAACTCGGTGTTCACCAAACTACTGTCTGTACGACATACACTTCTGTAATGGATGCAGTTTTGGAGAAGGCCAATATTTTTATTAAATTTCCTACAAGTGCTGAAGCTGTTGTGGAAGCTAAACGGTTGTGGTCAGAGAGATTTATTTGTGAATGAATATCAATTGCTTGTCTTTAATTTCTTCATCACTACTATCACTTTCCTCATTTTCACTGAAATCTGCCATATCACAAATATAAGTTTCCTATTTTCCACCAAAAAGGTAACAGATTACTATTGTACTAAATAAATAGACCAATGTTGTTGTATTTACGTCAACTCTTTTGCAAATTAGGGACCATACTGAATATGAAATCTATAATCTGAACAAGTGGATAAGCCACGTCTGAACTTGTGTTGAATAAGCATTTGCTACAGAGGTGTAAGAAAAATAGCAATTGTTTTTACTTATAGCATTTGCTAGTCAAGTAATTGCTTTTACTAAAAAGTAATTGCTTCAAGTAATTGCTTAATTTTTATTCATTAGGTTTAATGTAACGGTTTAAACAGCAAAAAATATTATAATAGATAAGTATTAACTTTTTCTAAACCAAAAATAAAGTAACCATTGGAATGCGGCATCAAGTAAACAAACAACCTTACCAATAACATGTTTCCTTTTCTTTAAACAACTCCGCTGGCAAAACCAAAAATTGTAGAATCAATTGTTGCTAAAATTACCAAATTTGTTTTTGCAGCCGTAGTTAGGGTTGCCAGGTTTAAATCTGCAAATCGCAGGACACAAGTTAAAAAAAGGAAGGACTGACACAAATAAAAAAGGACATTTTTTTAAAACTAAAACAAAATTTATTTTATGTGAAAAATGAACAAAAGCTAAGTTTTTTCTAACAAAATAACAGCTTAAAAATGCTTTAAAAAATGTATTATTATACAGAATATTTTTTTATTAAAACGGACGGCTTCCAAGAGCTTTTTGTTTCTAACTGCCATATTATAAAATTCTTTACAGGTTAAATTAAAATTTGTTTTTATCTAAAGCTCGGCTTTTACGTGGTCAACCAAAAGTTTATTTCGGCTGTCGCTCCAGGCTGCATAGCATAAAGAAAAAATTCTTTCGGAGTCAGCGTTTGACCCGTATATTGAAAACACAAACTGTATAACTTTTAAAAAATAATGAATTTAGGGGTTAGCTAAAAAGATGTTGTTTCATTTCTGGATAATGGATTCCTCAGGTAAAGCGCAAGCTTTGTCAAGGGTAGGTTTTAATATAGGTACAATATTCTTGACACAAATTATCAATATTTGTCTATGGATAAGTTAGTTACGATTTCCACCATTGAATCAAAGTCAAAAGGGCTTTTTGGAGAAAAAATATAATATAAAATAAGAAATCCAGGACATTAGGCGTCCTTCCAAAGGTCTTCGAAGGACGCTAAATTTAAGCCTCAAATCCAGGACATCCTTTCAAATCCAGGACACCTAGCAACTCTAGCCGTAGTTCTGTTTTTTTTTTCAGCAAATAAAGAGGCTTTCTAATACTGAATTATTCCAGTTAAAAATTCCATTCTGTAAACTGCCCTACAGAGACTCTGAAATTTTCGAACCAGCAATAAATGGGTTATTTCGAAGAGTTTCCAGAACTTGTCGGTTTAGTCCGGTCCTGTTGGTATTTAATGAGCAAATGTCAGCAGAAGGGCCGCCGCATGCGACCGAAGCCGCCGTCCGCCCAAAATCTTTTCGGACTTTTTGTATGAATGGGCCGCGCAAGTTCAGACGTCAAAAAACGTACTCATACCATGGATTTTTTGACCGAATAGTTAAGCTCGTAAAAATATTTGCCGATGGAAAAAAAACTAAGGACTGCGACACTCAATCATTCTGTTGAAAATTAGATTTTATTTTTTTAATTTTGAAATTGGTGTTTTTCAAGCTCTCGGTGTTTAATGCTGAAGTTAGCAACAGCAACACAAGTGTCCGTCAAGTACCGTTCCTCTAAAATTGAGGGTTAGGTTATTAAGGGGGAAATCTGGCATAGTTATAGATTTTGATGGCCTAAACACACATCAGGATGTTGCGTCTTGGTGGTATTGAAGGTATTTAATTTTAAATGGTTTCTTTTTATTCAAATTCAAATTCAAAAATCTCTATATAACCAAAATTTTCGTAAAAATACAGTAGATATACAGGGTGATTCACGGTGGATGGAACGTTAGACGTTTCTGACGAACCAGTAAAGGAATCGTTCTGAAAATTTGGTTCTTTACATAAACGGACACGCTCTACCTATCTAAAATATTTTTAACAATACAGTGTTGCCGCTTCCACACAAAAATAATAGCTACTTCGATATTTTAAATGAAACACCCTATATATTATTAAATTTTTAAATTCTACATAAAATTATAGTTATTTTTTAATAAAAGCATTATTAGTCTATGCTTAATGGTTTCCGAGATATTGTCTCTTGAAAAATGACATTTTTGAACTTTGACAGCTTCTAGCTTTTTAACTGTACGTCTGAGAGCAAAACGGCTTACATGTCCCTATCTTCGATTTTTATTATTTTTCCAAAAGTGTCAATTTCTGGTTAAACCGGATGTAGGAAATGTAATACTTCCGGTTTGACCGGAAAAACACTCAATTGCGTTTACATTACATTTTTAAAATTTGATCACAGTCTACTGTGCATCTGTGTGTCGATCACCCTCGTCAGAACACTATTTTATGAGTTTAAAAATTCCTCAACACTTTAGGGTTCTTCTAGGTTCACTAGATATTTGAAAATTGCCTTTTTACACTTAGCAAAACTTTGATGCGAAAGCGACTGGAATTTTATTGTAAAAATAATTCCATTGAAGAGTGGTGAATGGTGATCCCTTGAAGATAGAGTCTATGATTATTGGTTAGGTATGTTATAGTTAGATGTTCTTGTATCATATTGCGTATGTGTTTTACGGAAAGGTCCAAAGTATTCTTTATGTTTGCAAAGGAATAGAGCATTTCATAGATATAGACAGCACAGTAAGTATATTTAGTTGTTTAAAGCATGTAGAACATCATGTTTCATTGCTCGATCTGCCCATCAAGATCCTCAATGCTCTCTTTTGTGACTCCTGAACCCCAAAAGATAATTCCGAATCTTAAAACTAAATAAAAGTATGCATAATAAAATGATTTTAGAGCATGTGGGGCAAGGTATTAGCTTATTATTATTATTATTATTATTATTATTATTATTATTATTATTATTATTATTATTATTATTATTATTATTATTATTATTATTATTATTATTATTATTATTATTATTATTATTATTATTATTATTATTATTATTATTATTATTATTATTATTATTATTATTTGTCTTTGCATCACATAATTCTCTTGGGTTATGGTTTAATTTTTTTCACCGAGTGTAAACCGTGCACCTGGGGTGTTCCCTTGCTTAGTTGACATCAGGATGGAGGTATCATAGCACTTTGCGTACTATGTGCGCTGTACTCAGCATTACAGCTTTCTGCATCGTCAGGAGGTTATGTGTTCCAGGGACTTCTTTTATAGCTTCACAGGTAGCGTTAGATATGAGCCCTGTTGCTCCTATGATTATTGGCACGATTTTAGTTTTATAATTCCACATTCTTTGTATTTCTATTTGCAGGTCTTTGTACTTTAACTTTTTCTCTGCCTCTTTCTGCGTGATGTTATAGTCCGATGGCACCGCGACATCGATCAGAAGACACTTTCTTTGTTTCTTATCTTTCAGGATAATGTCTGGTTTGTTTGCTGCGATGTGTCTGTCAGTCTGTACTTGAACGTCCCATATCATAGTTATTTCAGGTGTATCTACTACTGCTTCCGGGATATGTTCAAACCATTTTTCTTTGACTTCTATTTTGTAGTGTTTACAGATGTTCCAGTGTAGCTGTGTTGCAACCTTGTTATGACGTTTAAGGTAAGCACTTTTGGCCAGAATTGGGCACCCAGCCACCACATGATGGACTGTCTCACTGTATGACTGGCAAAGTCTACATTTCGGGTCTCCGCCAGTCATTATTATTATTAATATTATTATTATTATTAAAAATGCAGAACAAACTACTTCCCCTGCACTCGCAGTCTTCGCGTTACACACAATAATTTTAATTTTTTTGTTCTTGCGAATAAACCATTTCAAAATTCCAGCAGAATTTCACCGTATTTACGCTTACCTGAAAAATTCAGCCAGTATAGGAGTCAAAAACATCGCGGTAGGTGCTTCGCTATCGGAACGTATTTGCTGCTATGGAAGGGGAATGCAAGAGTAAAATGGAAATTGTAACTTTAGACTTGCCAGTGCGGTATAGCTTTTAATATTGATTTAGTAGATGATCATCGAGAATGGATGTTTCTTGTATGATCAGGTCCATTTAAATTTAAAATAATGTAAATTTGTTCCACACATCACTGTCAACAAGTAGTGTGATAACTTTCAGCGTTTAACAGACGAGGGTTTAACCTGGCGCTACCGACGGAATTGCCTAAAAATAGCCAAATCATTTCGGCCAGTTTTCGCAAGAATAACGTCAAATTTGTACAATTAAAATTATAACAAGAAGGAAACGCTAATTTTTTTTATTAATGTTAATTATAATGTGTAATTTTTAGACCAGTACCTACAACATCTATATATTATTATTATTATTATACATACAGGGTATATGGGGAAAAACCACTTCTGAAATAATAGGTTCTTAAGTTTTTGTAAGTTAATTTTTATTTAAAAGCGAATAATTGCAGGTACTGCACTAACTTAAAGAATATTTTCAAAAACCCCCTCCACGAACTTCAATACATTTTTCGGCACGTTTGTTAATCGCTCGGGTAGCACGTTGGATTGAGTGGGGATTGTTTTTTATAAAAGCTGCAGCATTGAAATTCGATCGCGGAGTGCTTCTCTCGTTTCCACTCGTGTCTCATATACTAGCGATTTCATCCATCCCCAAAGGCAATAATCAAGCGGGTTTAAGTCTGCTGACCTCGGTGGCCAAACTTGCGGACCACCTCTGCCAATCCAGCGATTAGGAAAACGATAATTCAAGAAATTTCGCACATGCACGGAGGTTCAAACGAGGTGGGGCTCCATCATGTTGGGAGTACATTCGTTGTCGAACATTTAACGGAACATCATCCAAAATGTGTATCAAATGGTCTTCCAAAAACCGTAAATCCCCAGTAAGACGCCCATCCATTTCAAATGGACCAAACAACTGGTCGTTGAGCATTCCACTTCCACACCAGGCATTAATACTGAATCGATGTTAAAAGTTTCGTTTAAATGTAGCCTGATGGTTTTTATCTGACCACCGATGTTCATTATTACAATTATTAATTCCATCACGAGTGAACTGAGCTTCATCGCTAAATAAAATGTATTTTGTGCAGACTTCGATTTTGATGGATCCATTCACAAAATTATGCCCTTGAAGCATGATCACCATCTAGAAGATGTTGAACGGGTTGACCGTGAAAAGGTTTTAAACCGTTTTTTCTAAGTGACTCCCATACGGCTAGATGTAATGGTATATGAAGTTCATTTGCAACCCGTCTCGTACTTATTCCTGAGTTATCTGCGACAATATCCAGAACATTTTCTTTATTTTTCACATCTAGACCCTGCACTCTTTCAGAAACAATTCTCACGCTTGGAAACATTCCAGTTTCCTGAGCACTTGCAAATACTTTTGACTGTGACTGAAAGTGTGGGGCATTGTAAGTATGAAAATCTTGGTTCAAGTCGATCCGCTCAATATGAAGCTAAATAACTGACAACTACTATGCATGTCAAAACTATCAATCAAACTGTATCGGACGTTTAAAACTAAAGCCTCCTTCATTATTTCAATATAAATAAAAATCAGAACCGATTATTTCAGAAATGGTTGAGAATCCAACTAAAACATATGGGTTTATTTCTCTTATTTTTCACCCTCTGAACACATTCCCGAAATATTGCCCTTTCCTCCCCAAACACCCTGTATATTTTCTTAAATGTGGACTATATTATTATAAATACGTTGCTGTTGTTTCTTTTTCTTTGTTAGTTGTGTTGTTATGGCTGTTATTGTCAACGACGATGAAGCAAAGATGGACCCAATTTCAATTCGCAATCATCGCTTAACAAAGAATTATGTATAATTTATTAGTTATTCACCAAAAAACTTTTGATTAAAATATCTCACAAACTATAACCCCCTTATTTTTCAGCTATTCCTTATAGGCTTTTGGTAAAAACCAACTTGAACAGTAGTATATACTTAAGTTAAGCACGTGCGAATAAAAACGATAAAAAAAATATTGTCAATAAAAACCTGGTAGGGGGCCCGAGGTGAGGTCCTCGCGACATACCATCGGCAGACTTGAAAAAAGAACTGACTTGCCGGCGATGCCGGATTGTTCGGCCGCCTCGCCAGATAATATCATATTATGGACCACCGTTCGATCGATTCTCGAAACAAATACAAGTCCATATATGTCACTAACCTTCAGCAATCTGCAACTACCAATTATGGTCTAATTGGTTTTGAGAAACAACATTGATTTTCTGAACTCTTATTTATTGCTTTTAATAAATGGTTTTAATTGGGCGGGGCGGCAGCCACGATAGGCGATTTATGCGGGCATCGCGATGCCTCTCTGACAGGTGACAGCGATTCCCTCCTCAATCTTTCATATTTAAAATTTAGTATAACAGCACGCGTTGTTCCCAATAATTTTAAATAATTTATAACATATTTTTATTGAGACAAAACATGTCATTCATCAAAAACCAATTGTTTACAATCAGACATACCTACTTCCAGAGTTTGAGATAAGGGTAGTTCTTACGAAATATGCTTAAACCAGGATTGGTTGTATGTCAAAAATTATTACGAGATATTTCATTGGCAATTGTGGTTTTGATAAAAGACCAACGTAACTTATTTAGTGATCTAAGTGGTATCAAGGAATTTGGAAAAAAACGATATTTTAGAAATGAGGGTATAACGGAGATGAGATTTTGGTAATTTCTGCAATTGTTTTTATTTTTCCCGCTCTTTTGCGAGCATAATATCTTTCCCTTTCCTTTCTTTTTTCTTCTCCGTATGTCTGAGGATTATTTCTCCTTCACTCACGTAGTTTTCTCATGGCCTCTCCTTGTCTTTGCTTCTGCTTTTCATGATCACGTTTTTTCTTTTTCTTTTGACTCGTGGAGGGCGTGTCTGTCATATCTGAAAAGTATGTTACCATTTTATGCCTAAAAATCTTTAAAAAACGAAAAAAGTATCTAAACTTTGTAAAATATTATCAACTCCGTGATACAGCCTCAGCTCCGTGAATAGCTGGGTTCACTGAGCTGAGCTTCACGGAGATTAGGATTTAACATGTTTTTGTTGAATATCTTCTTTGTAAATAAAAATTTAATATACTGTACTATACAAGTAACTAAAACTTTTGAAAATTCTCCCCTGTACATAAAAACAATAGCACAAAATTATGTACTTACCTTAGAATTTAATTTCACGGAGTTGATATTTTCAAATTACCACATTGTAAAGTACGACGTTATAACGCGCTGATCAACAACCTACTACCCTCAAAGTCGAGCAATGACTGGCGTACCGAGTTTACCGAAATTTACATTATTAAAAGTGGGGAAGTCCCCTAGTTTCAGCTGGTATTTAGCGCCATCTTTTGCCTAAAAGCTAAACTTGGGTATGCTTCACGGAGCTGAAGTTAGTTCTTGGGAACAACACTTTAAATGCAAATAAAATTGGGAATTTATAATATTTTCGTTGGTAATTAACTTGACATCCTTGGGCAGGGTGTTCTTTTCAAGTATTAAACAGAGTTAATGTTATTTTTATTCGTTCTAGCCAATACTAAGAAAAATGAATAAACATATTAGGACTGAGAACACTCACGGAGGTGAGAATTCTTGACTTTGTAGTTATTTTTTTCAAAAAGTGGTGCACTTTATGAACTAATTTTTGTAACACTAAAATCTATACATTTTTTACAACAAATCGCAAAAAAGTTTTTGATTATATTTTCTTTCTTTGTGAAATTAAGGGGTGTGAACACCAAATAAGCATATTTCGTAAGAATTACCCATAAGTAGACGGAGTTGGCTTTAAAAAATGGTTTAAAAAATTGCAACACTGTAAGCTGTAAAAACTGACTGTTATCCTTACAAAAAATTGGCAACCTTATTTTTCTCGAAAACCGCTAATTCCATCCAGACAAATGTAGAGTACCTTTTTTAAATAAAAATAACTAAAGTATTTAAAAAATCAGTTTTTATCTCTGTAAAATGACACCTGTCCGAAGCCAAAAAGGTAAGTCGCTGGGTACCTCTGCGGGGCCCTGTATCTCCGTTAAGGGGCACTTTAGGTTTTTTTTTATATGACAAAGTATAGTTATTTTGACCTCCCCTATACTGCCGTGCTAAGACAAAAGGTCGTAACTGATAAAAATAAAATTCGGAGATATTTTCGTTTCATCAATGACAATTCGAATCTTTGAATATTTCAGTTATATGCAAAATATTTTTGGACTAAACGGAAAAATGAAATATATCTGATCTATCGTATGAGTCGATTGATATCCCAAATACCTAGTTCTTTAGTCGAGATAATTGAAGTTTTGAAAGTTACGACATTTCGACTTAAAAAATATGCAGATTTTTTGCATTGGCAATGACCTATCTTTTTGACAGTTGCGACTTTTGGACTTTGGATTATTAAGATACGACATATCATCTTAGTGTTATAAAATTGTGGATAAATATGATACAAACATTGTTATCATGGGTTGGGATAGGAAAATATCATTGTGAAATTCAGTGAGAAATAAAACAATGAAATGAAAAAACTGCAAATATAATATTAAGTCATTATAAACTCAAATGAAAAATAATTTTCAAAAATACTAACATTGTAAACTTTGCCAAAACATGATTCTACTGTGTGAAATACCCATAGCTGTCAGTTTTTTGATCAGATTCTGTTTTCTATTTACACTGATGCCTCTAGGAGATTATTTTTTTCTGGCGCAGGAACACCTTCCTTTAATGCTTTGGAAGTCCTAAGTCCAGTTCAATCGGAGCGCTCTCGAAATTTGTCTTATAGAATAATGTTCTACATTCTACATCCCCTGACAAAAGTTACCTCGCAAATATTAGAAAGGTAAGGTCTAGGTTGAGTTTTATTTAATTTGAATCGGGAAGAAAAATCTTTTACGTTCAGAAAATCATTGTAGCTAATTTCTATAAAAACTAACCTATACTCAAACTTACCTGCTAAATTCCCTCTAAATCACAATACACGATTTTATTAAAACAATAAGGCAGTTCTGGTCAAGAATAACACATGAATGTAACGAATAATCCGGAATACTAAAACACTGTTCAACTATTATTATAATAACAAACAAATCAAGATACTTTTATAATTAAAATACCGGAAAAATAACAACATATCACACTTTTGCTTTATTTCTTGGACTAACCGCTGACCGCCCGCCTGTGGACGCAAGTCGTAACTAACTAATTTAATGCACATCATACTTGGTCCAAAAGTCGTATGAGAGAAAACCATACGACAATTCGACTTTGTATGTGATGAGTCATTTTCACCTTGTACTGTTGTATTTTTTTTTCTAATAAGCCAAATCAATATGTCTTAAGTGACACATAGGACATTTTGTACAAATTAAATAAGACATTTTGACTTAGTATTTACTTGATATTTGGCATATACGACAAAATCGTTACATTATTTCGAGTATTTCTACCATAGATACGACTTTTGGACTTGGTATACTGACAGAACTGACTATATACATTCCAAATATACCAAAATCTAAAAATCACACATTTTGTCAGTTACGACCGTTTGTCTTAGCACGGCAGTATAATATACGATTCCGAGAGTATGCCATATACTTAAAGGACACCCTATATATTACATGTCTGTGTGCCAAACTTGCAAAATATAAAATAAAATTCGCTATCGAATACATGGTACATTTAAGCATAATAACATTTCATAAACAAGAAGAACAAATAAAAAATTTAATCCGTAAAGGACTTCTTACGAGCGCGCAGCTCCTGTGACGAACAGCGGTGTTGAGTCTGGTTAATTTATGTCGCTTCCTAAAATGGAACTAAATATATAAACTTCGAAACAATGGTCGCTTTTTTCTCACAAGACTTTTCTTCTTCTGTCAACAGAGAAGAAAGGCCGACTCAAGACTCTTCGTCTACTCTCTTATAACATTGCTGTAGAAATACACCTATACCTACTATAAATATATTCAGCGATATATAGGCATATCGTTCTACGTAATTTCTTCGGAAATGAATTTGAATTTATTTTTAAATTTTGAAATAAATTTATCGTTTTAGTCAAAAAACGGGTATAATCAATTTCTACCCCCTACACCCCCATCGCTAAAAACCAGTTATTACACTACAACATTAAAAGACATAATTACTTGGCGGCGTGTTCTTATATAAGCCCCAAAAACTTTACTGCGCTGTCTTACAATAATGTAATGATAATCCCTTTCATACATGTCTCCATAAAAGTTGGGCCACATATAATCCGATATTAGGCGTTTAATTAGCTCAAGAATACGCGGGAGCTATTCCAGCCCTAAATTTGGACACGACAGTGTTGCCACGTTGACAAAGAAAAATGGGCTAATTTTTCCAAACCGATTTTACATCGTTGTAAATTAAAACACTATTGTAGTGCTGAAACTTTATATTTTGTTTGTAACGCAAATACTTGCTCTTTTTTGTAAAAATCTTCAATAAAATTTGCCTCTTTTAAATCATTTAAAATTGTCTGTATTTTTCTTTGAATTTAATTTAATTCGGACATTGTGTATTTCATGGAAGAACGAATAGAAATGATTTTTCTTAATGGTGCTCAGGGTATGTGCTATTTAAAAACTAGCATTGCTTTTAACGCAGGGCATCCTGACAAAAATCAGCCGGCTTCTCTGGAAGAATTGCGTCAGAGAATAACTATGATGCTTGATAAACACCTTAAGTGGAACCAACATGTCTTAAACCTAACGAAAAATATAAGGAAATTAATCTACAAATTTTACATCCTAAGGGAAATTCTTGGAAAAAAATTGTTACTATCCATATATAAAGCGCTTGTAGAATCTTTAATAAATTATGGCATAATTGCATGGGGTGGCCTGTACAAAAATTCGCTAAAACCATTAAATGTTGTTCAAAATTATATATTAAAAATAATTAATAGAAAAAACAAACGCTACTCGACCCAATTACTTTACAATGAAGATACTTTAAATGTACGATCCCTATACATATTAGCAGTCTCAATATTCACTCACAAAAAACCCGAACTCAAAAAACCTATTAAACATAGATATACACCACGAAGCAAAACTGAAAAACACCTCAGAATACCTCACAGTAATACAAATATTAATTTGCGCTTCTTTAGCTCCTAGCTCCCAAACTATATACCATATTACCTGTAGAAATTAAAAATATCAACAATATAAAAAAATTCAGGAAGTGTTGCAAAACATTTATATACATATAGACAATCATAAATTCACTGACTTACTCTAAACTCTAAATTTTCTTCTCTCTGACATATATAGCTGTTTATAAATATTTGTCTTGTTTATGCACACTAATAGTGCAATTATTTTAGGTTAAGTGTATTACATACGTACATAATAAACTAGTTCCTAAAAAAATCAAAATGTAACTAATAATTTAAATATTATAGAATCTTTTTTATTTTGCGCATACAGGGATTTAGTTCTCTAGGTGCAAATGTAAAACCCTATAGAAAATGTTAACTTTGTATTAGATTAGGTACTTTTAGTACAGAAAATACAGTGTTATAATTTATAACCCAGTATGTAATATATTTCTATTCTATTCTATTCTATTCTATTCTATTCTATTCTATTCTATTCTATTCTATTCTATTCTATTCTATTCTATTCTATTCTATTCTATTCTATTCTATTCTATTCTATTCTATTCTATTCTATTCTATTCTATTCTATTCTATTCTATTCTATTCTATTCTATTCTATTCTATTCTATTCTATTCTATTCTATTCTATTCTATTCTATTCTATTCTATTCTATTCTATTCTATTCTATTCTATTCTATTCTATTCTATTCTATTCTATTCTATTCTATTCTATTCTATTCTATTCTATTCTATTCTATTCTATTCTATTCTATTCTATTCTATTCTATTCTATTCTATTCTATTCTATTCTATTCTATTCTATTCTATTCTATTCTATTCTATTCTTGTCGAAGTATTGTAATATTTATTTTTCGGAAAGTTAGGGAGGAATTTGAAAATTAACCTTATTTCTGTTTAAAACAAAAAGTAAATCATTTTGTGCTTAATAAAAGAATCGTTAAAAAAAAAGCAAAAACCAAGTATTTACGTTAAGTTTTCTAATTTTTCATGGCAAATTTTGCAAAAGACAGTTTTAAAACAGTTTTTTAAAATTTCTCTAACATTTCCTACTTAAATCTCATTAATTTTGGTATCGTTAAAAACATGTTTGATAAGCTTTCTGGAGAGGTGACACAAGTGGGGTAATACCGTTTAAGATTTTCAAGTGGATGATGGTAGTACTTTAGGAAAGGGAGTAAGGGTGGTCCACAAAATAACTCATGTTTACTCCCCCGCGTTTTTGTAGAAACGCGCGGCATCATCGTTTTTTTGATATCTTCTTTAGTGTCAAAAATATAGTCATTGTAAGGTTTCAAAATGTCACCCTGTATAGATTAACTACTATATGTAAAGGCGTTGCAAAACTCCTACTTTCTCTGAAAAAAACCAAGCAAACAAAAAAATTAGTGGCAACGCGGCAATTGATCTCTTGCGGTGGTAAATTGACTGCGCCCTTAATTACACGCGATTTCGCTAGGGTGTTGATTTATAGAGCAGTTAAATATCTCATAAACAGAACACAAGCAGCGCGGAATGTCCGATGTCATATTTGATGGCATTCCGACGAGCACTTGTAGCTCAGCCTTGGCGCCTCGAAATTCGCAAAAAATTCCAATTTTTCTAATCTTGTGTTTTATGGCTAAAAGATAGAAAACTCCACGAAATAATATAATATATTTGATTTGCCCTTCTATTTAACAAATCATTGTTAAGTAATTGTTGTATTAAAAAAATTACCTTCTCGGACTTCCATTGTCTTTATTTTGTTACTTAACGCAACGTTTCGGTTAGTTAGTATCTCTAACCGGTTTCAAGTGTAAACTAAATTATTCTAATTCTAAGGCTACTGTCTTAATAGACCAGTGCTGAAGTCTTTGAAAATGGTAAAAAGTGAAAAAAAATAATAGTAGGATGAAACCCATTGGAAAAGGAAGAGAATGGAACAAAAATGGAAGGGAAAATAAATTACGGGTGATCCGAGGTCGGAAAGGGGGGGAGGGGGGGTTTTAAGGGTAGAAAACGATTTATCTCAATTTCCGGTAAAACTACAAGTCCTATGGGGAAAACGTTAAATTGCAAAGTTGTAGGTAATAAAAAGATCTACAACTTTTGTATTTACACTTTTTTCACATAACCGCAAAATGTATGTGAAAAATTTAAATAACCAAGTTTTTTTTGTTTTTTATTTTTATCTTTTACAAGAAAATTTTTTTTTTCACGAAATTTGTTGAAAACGTACCTTTTTATGTCCCAAACACACTGTAATTTTTTTGATTTAAAATATTTATTTTTTCACCTTATTTTGACTTAATATCGAAAAAGCACCCTAATTTTCAATCGAAAATTCTTACGTCAAAATATCTGCTTCTTTAAAAAAGTCGGTGGGCTTTTTGTTCGTTGAAATCTCTACTTTCTGATGGTGTTAAAAAATATATACATTACTATGGTAAATGTTCAAAAAAACGAAAAAAACTCGAATCCGAATTTTTTTTTTTAGATCAATACATATGTACAATTTTGAGCTATTTATTAAAATTTATACTTTAATTACTCGAAAAACGTAAGATTCCATGTTACATTGATAAAAAAAGAGTATAAATCTTAATAAATAGCTCAAAATTGTACATATTGATCTATAAAGAAATTTTCTGATTCGAGTTTTTTTTTCATTTCTTTGCATTTTTTTGAGAACATTTACCATAGTAATGTATATATTTTTTAACACCATCAGAAAGTAGAGATTTCAACGAACAAAAAGCCCTCCGACTTTTTTAAAAAAGCAGATATTTTGACGTAAGAATTTTCGATTGAAAATTAGGGTGTTTTTTCGATATTAAGTCAAAATAAAGTTAAAAAATAAATATTTTAAATCAAAAAAATTACAGTGTGTTTAGGACATAAAAAGGTAAGTTTTCACCAAATTTCGTGGATAAAAAAAATATTTGTAAAAGATAAAAATAAAAAACCAAAAACTTGGTTATTTGAATTTTTCACATTAATTTTGAGGTTATGTGAAAAAAGTGCAAATACAAAAGTTGTAAATCTTTTTATTACCTACAACTTTGCCATTTAACGTTTTTCCATAGGACTTGAAGTTTTGCCGGAAATCGAGATAAATCGTTTTCTACCCTTAAACCCCCATTGATATTACTTCATTGTCTACCACCTTCAAGTAATAATTGTATTATTGCTAGCTTAGCCAAAGCGTTATGATAGAATTGCAATTTTTGGTAAGCTGATCCTTAGTGCAGATATAAACTAACATTAAAATTAGAAAACTGTAGCTCTACTTGTTTTGACATCGTTTCCATACCTTTTCTATTTTATACAGTGTCACCAGTAAAGTCCGCATCATATGGAATTTCTTTTTTATTAATAACTTTATTCGAAATTTGACTTTGCCATTAAGTTCTGCTTCAATCGAAATGAAAATTAACCAAAAAAATAGTAGTCACGTGATTCGCATTATGTGTCAAATTTTAATTTTTTCCAAAAAATAATTCAAAAGTGGGGTTATTTCTGAAAATATTGAAAAAAGTTATTAGAAAAGATTTTTTTAATGCAGTTTCTATAGCCCACATGCAAAATTTCAGCTGTATAAGATAATTTTGATTTTTTACCCATATTTTGTAAATTGCACCACTTTTGCAAAATAAGACTCAACGCAACCTACATAAAACTTCTTGGTTTTGACAATGCTTTATTTCAGATACATTTTCTTTAAAGTAGCGCCTTATTAAATGTGTGTTTTTCTACAAAATCAAAATTGGGCTATTAAAATTTGGTCGCATGTGATGCAAACTTTATTTGGTTTTGACCCTGTATAAGGAAACTTCATAAAATAAGTATTTTTAAAAACGTAGTTTGTGTCTGATGAAAGTAATACACCTTATTATTAAGACAAAAAAGAACACAGTGTCATCAGGAAAGTGTTCATTAAGTGGAAAATAAATTTTAGTTTAACTTAATGTAAAGTTTATCTATTTTCAACGATTTAATTTAAAACCCCTTTATTTTATTTTTTTTTACTTTCAGACACAAACTACGTTTTCAAAAATACTTATTTTATGAAGTTACCTTATACAGGGTGAAAAACAAATAAACTTTGCATCACATGCGACCAAATTTTAATAGCCCAATTTTGATTTTGTAGAAAAACACGCATTTAATAAGGCGCTACTTTAAAGAAAATGTATCTGAAATAAAGCATTGTCAAAACTAAGAAGTTTTATGTAGGTTGCGTTGAGTCTTATTTTGCAAAAGTGGTGCAATTTACAAAATATGGGTAAAAAATCAAAATTATTTTATGCAGATGAAATTTGGCATGTGGGCTAGAAACTGCATTTAAAAAAACTTTTTCCAATAACTTTTTCCGATATTTTTAAAAATAACCCCACCTTTGAATTATTTTTTGGAAAAAATTAAAATTTGACAGATAATGCGAATCACGTGACTACTATTTTTTTGGTTAATTTTCATCTCAACTGAAGCAGAACTTGATGCCAAAGTCAAATTTCGAATAAAGCTATTAATAAAAAAAAATCCCATATCATGCGGACTTTACTGGTGATACTGTATAGTAAATGTGTCAAATTTTGGAAAACTTATCTGTATCTGTTTGCAAGAAACCATTTAACATACCATATTCACGACAAAAAGCAAAAACTAAAGCTTTGACAAAAACCGCATTTTACTTTTAAAACTACCTTCGTCCATCAGAAAAAACCCATATTTTGCGAGAGTCCATGATGGGCAAAAGCACCAATCTTCATGGCAATACCAGACGAGCGCAGAGCCCATTAATCGAATGATGCCTGAATAATGTATGTCGCTATGCCAATACCGTATGGCAAGATTGAACTAGCTCAGCTGAGTTATTTCACGAGATAACAATACACGCGCGCGTGCTGAATTAATACCATTATTCCTTAAAGAGGTAAAGTTGAACTATTGTCCGGCCGTTGCCGATTTAATTAAATCAAATATTAATTGGCATTTAAACACAAAATAATTGGCGCAAGCTCGTTTTCTAGTACTTACTTCGTCGCATTAAGTACAGGGTTATCCAACCAAGACTAGTGATGCCGCCGAGACGAGACGAGAGTGGTTTTTTTTCTCGAGAGAAGTCACGAGACGAGACGAGAGAAGACCGTTTCTCGTCGAGAAATTTCTCGTTTTTTCTCGAATTTTCTCGTTTGTTAGAACACTAAATTTTAGGTATCTCCTAATATATAGACAGAAAAATAATGTGTTTAACGTTCTCACTCTATCGTATTGTGAAGGAATTTACCTTAAAACAGATATTCAAGAGAACAGAATCAAATTATCTAGCCTCTTTCTTCTGTCTACGGTTAGTAGTTGACATTTTTAAATAATTAACCAAATCTGAAAGAAAGCATTTTCGATTGAAAACACAATATCGAAAAGGACCTCAGTCAAATTTCATATGTAAAAGAAGGACACAATAATTAATTATCTAATGTTACCGCGATTTAGTCCGAATATTTCATAAACTATGAGAGATTGATATGTCAAATAGAGCATTTTCGGAAATACTTCTTTAAGTTCTTTCTCTTGCACTTTCTATTAATGTAATAAAAAAATTAAGGTTTTTCCCCGGATGACATTCTGGGCTGATCCCTTTATTTAGTCGAATATTTTCCAAACTATTGCAGTTAATTATGCCCCGAATTATGCCAAAAATTAAATAATAAAAGAAGGGTAGTTCAATTATGAATCAATTGTTATTATTATAAATCGTTCTCTATTCTGTATCTTTTACCACCCCGTATATTTTGGACTGAAAATACCTCGGTGCCAAGCCTATTACATTACGTGAATTATGTCTTATGGCCGCTTGCAATATTTTGTTGATCTAAGAAAAATAGTTTCTAAGTCACATGACTAACAAACCGACTTATATTAAACCCTTCTGCGAGACGACCAGATACTTTTAAATGTTTACCCCCTTTAAGATTCGTATAAAACAGTATATTAACGTACACGTTTTATAAAGCATCATTTTATAGCACGCGTCCGTGTTAAAATACGAGCCGCTCGCGGCGAGTTTTATAACGGGACAAGTGCTTAAAACTGCTTTATATAACACGTACGTTATACTATTTTTTCTAATTTGTAGTTTTTTCAATAAAAACACATATTTAAAAAGAAAATAAATCCTTCAAATTTTGTAAATTTTTATGTCTAAATTTTATGTTGGTAATACTATTTTTTTATCATATCTGGGCAACAAAAATTATTTTGCGAACTGTCATTTTTTGATTTATTGACCCATTTTCACCACGAAGTTCTAAAGTTATTTTAGCGATATGAGATTTGAAATTGGACGGAATACGTTGTGTGATCCTTGTACATTCGGTACATATACAGAACATTCGGAAATTCGGGCAATTTTGCTACTTTTTTTCGAATTTCAAAAGACGTGATTTTACGTCAGGACATTGCAATTTAGTATGGGAAAGATGGAAAATTCAAATAAAGTTGTAGTTAAAATCGACATTGGAAGGTTAGTGGATTGAATTTTGGATAGGATTTGGCAGAAAATGATAGCTTGAAGCATCTAAGGCAAAATAGTTCTGCGTCAATAAAGTTATTATTTAATATGTGTTTTTTAATGAACTAAAACAATACATACAGATTTGTAGATATAGGCAACCAAACATACATACGTGGGTTCGTGTAGTATTTTGCATATTTAGACTAAAAAATATTAGTTATCTAGAATGCTACGCTAACCGGTGAAAAAAAACATGTCATGTTGGGCCAACCTTTAAATAATAAAATTCGGAGTTCGAAATAGATCTATTTCGAACGCGCTAGCGAGTTCTGTTTGTAGATCTGTTTCGAGATAAAATTAGAAAAAAATATTTTTATGATTCCCTACTCACGAGAAAAAACGAGACGAGACGAGACAATGGCACTCTCGAGCGAGAAAAACGCGTTTCTCGTCGAGACGAGATAAAAAAAAATTCTCGCCTCACGAGACGAGACGAGAATGGGCCAATTCTGGTCTCGTCTCGCGGCATCACTAACCAAGACTAGACAAGGCGATTTTTTGACTTTTCCTGTACTTTTATAAAAAAAACTGAAATAGCCATCTTAAATCATTTTCTCCCGCGAATTCGAATATCTTCAGCAAAAAACAATTGAACATCAAACAAAAGTACTAGGGGTCACTTTGATATTTTTTTAAATGGGATGCCGTATTTTTAATGAGCTTATCCGATTTCTCATATAAATTTTGATCTAAAATGTTGGATTTTTAATTCAAAAACGCCTTTTTTCTTCAGTTTTAAATTCCGAAAATGTTCGTCTACCGTACGATTAATACCTGATGGATGGATACCCGTTTCACCTGTTCACCCTTTAACCTGCTTTAAAGTGTCCGTCAGTTAGACAAAATAATCAAGTGTCAAATTTCTATATATTTTTCACGAATTAATTACAAATTTAGTAGTTTTTGCAAATCTATTATTGCTTACGTATAAAAAAGTATGACATATTAGAATAAACTATAAACTAAAGTGAATAACTTTAATCAAACAAAATAAATTTGTAATTAATTCGTGAAAAATATATAGAAATTTGACACTTGATTATTTTGTCTAACTGACGGACGCTTTAAAGCAGGTTAAAGGGTGAACAGGTGAAACGGGTATCCATCTATCAGGTATTAATCGTACGGTAGACGAACATTTTCCGAATTTAAAACTGAAGAAAAAAGGCGTTTTTGAATTAAAAATCCAACATTTTAGATCAAAATTTATATGAGAAATCGGATAAGCTCATTAAAAATACAGCATCCCATTTAAAAAAATATCAAAGTGACCCCTAGTACTTTTGTTTGATGTTCAATTGTTTTTTGCTGAAGATATTCGAATTCGGGGGAGAAAATGACTTAAGATGGCTATTTCAGTTTTTTTTTTATAAAAGTACAGGAAAAGTCAAAAAATCGCCTTGCCTAGTCTTGGTTGGATAACCCTGTACAATTTTTATACAGCGTTATGGTACAGAAACGGATCAACGTATTATATAGAATATATAATTTAAAAAAAAATACATATAGGTACAGTGTGACCACTAAAGTCCGCATCATATGGTATTTTTTTTCTTAATAGCTTTATTCGAAATTTGACTTTGGCATCAAGTTCTGCTTCGTTTGAGATCAAAAAATTAAGAAAAAAAAATAGTAGTCACGTGATTCGCATTATCTGTATAATTTTAATTTTTTTTTTTAAATAATTCAAAAGTTGGGTTATTTCGGAAAATATCGAAAAAAGTGCCGTTTCTAGCTCACCTGCAAAATTTCAGCTGCCTAAGATAATTTAGATTTTTTACCCACCACTAAAATTTATTTTCCACTTAATGAACACTTTACTGATGACACTATGGTCTTTTTTGTCTTAATATTAAGGTGTATTACTTTCAGACACAAACTACGTTTTCAAAAATACTTATTTTATGAAGTTACCTTATACAGGGTCAAAAATAAAATAAACTTTGCATCACATGCGACCAAAGTTTAATAGCCTAATTTTGATTTTGTAGAAAAACACACATTTAATATGGCGCTACTTTCAAGCAAATGTATCTGAAATAAAGCATTGTCAAAACTAAGAAGTTCTATGTGTCGTTGTGTTGAGTCTTATTTTTGCAAAAGTGGTGCAATTTACAAAATATGGGTAAAAAATCAAAATTATCTTATGCAGGTGAAATTTTGAATTATTTTTTTGAAAAAATTAAAATTTGACAGATAATGCGAATCACGTGACTACTATTTTTTGCTTAATTTTCATCTCGATCGAAGCAGAACTTGATGCCAAAGTCAAATTTCGAATAAAGCTATTTAAAAAAAAATCCCATAATACGATGCGGACTTTACTGGTCACACTGCATACAAGGTGGATCATAAAAATGCGACGTGTATTATCTTAACATAGTATAAAACAAAGTCGCTATCGCCCGTCTGTCCCTATATGTGCTTAAATCTTTAAAACTACGCAACGGATTTTGAAGCGGTTTTTTTTAATAGATAGAGTGATTCAAGAGGAAGGTTTTTATGTATAATTAGCGACCCGCCCCGGCTTCGCACGGGTGCAATTTCAGAAAGTGGCATGCCGGGTACTAATATATCGTGTTTGTCCGGGTTTCTATTTATACCAGCGGGTTGCAACGCATGCCGGGTACACGCTAGTTATTTAATAAAACAAACTGTATAGTTTTACATTTTTACTTTTGAAATAGTGACATTTTACACTTTTTCTGTTCTCCTCCCCCGCTGCCAACTTTCTTAAGCCGAAACCTCCTTTTTATTGCTTTTTTACAAAGAGCAATACGTTATCATTCCTACAAATGAACTACGGGGACAAGAGGTATTGAATCGGACATATTAAGTCTTACTTAGGGGTGAAATTTCCACCATTAACATTGTGGGGGATGTGAAATTTTTGCCTTCGGGACTTTAGTTGCACTTGCACGAGCCCATCGACCAGAGGGTTGTTATCGAAAGAGTGATTTTATTCTAATTATTGTTCGTTGCGAAAAAAGTTTTTTTAATCGTATATTTTTTTTTAAATTAAATAAAATAGACAATGTTATGTGGACTTAAAGGGATCGCTTATGCTGATTTTTTGTTTACCTTTTCCAGAAAACCTACTGTTGATGATGTGGGAAATTCCTCGTCGGTAAATGCTCGGTAAGTACTGATTTTATCCCGTTAATATTATTATGATAAGTTTGTTCGTCGAATTAGGTTGTGACATATTAAAATTAATTGGAAGGAAATAACAACTAAATGTTTAAAGAATTTATTCGCTTATTCTGGAAATATTAAATTAGGTACGTACCCATATTAATTTTGTGTAATTTTATCTAATCTAATTGTAATTGTTCAACCATCATTAAAAGTGATAAATAGTACTTATCTAACCCTATGAAATTTCGGTTGTTTTGATTTAATGTAACTGTGTAAAAATAATGTTTCTTCTAATTTAAGTTCTATAAGTATTAAATTCTATAGAAAATATCTACAGTTGGAAGGCATGCACGTGTCGTAAGAGGGTAATTACTTGAATTTATGAACGAATTTATGAATGAAGTAAAGTCCGCATCATATGGGATTTTTTTTTATTAACACGTTCGCGGACGGTTGCTTCATCAGATATGTTCGTAAAATCACACCGACAAAATATAATCTCCTGTCCATAAGAATAGTTTTTAGTTGGGACAATTCACAAAATGTTTTGATATCTGCTGGGGCAGCATGAGTAAACGCATATTATTTTATACATAAAAATGCGCGGCGTTTGACGCTTTGCGTTTATGGAGGGTATAAACTTCTGCGGCATATTCCGCTTTGTCCCAGCACAAGGAGCGGCATATGCCGCTTTGTCCGCGAACGCGTTAATAACTTTATTCGAAATTTTACTTTGTCATCAAGTTCTGCTTCGATCGAGATGAAAATTAAGCAAAAAAAATGGTAGTCACGTGATTCGCATTATATGTCAATTTTTAATTTTTTCCAAAAAATAATTCAAAAGTCAATATTTCTGAAAATATCGAAAAACTTATTAAACATTTTTTTTTAATGCAGTTTCTAGCCCACATGCAAAATTTTAGCTGCATAAGATAATATTGATTTTTTTACCCATATTTTGTAAATTGCACCGCTTTTGCAAAATATGACTCGACGCAACCTACATAAAACTTCTTAGTTTTGACAATGCTTTATTTCAGATACATTTTCTTTAAAGTAGCGCCATATTAAATGTGTGTTTCTCTACAAAATCAAAATTGGGCTATTAAAATTTGGTCGCATGTGATGCAAATTTTATTGTTTTTGACCCTGTATAAGGTAACTTCATAAAATAAGTATTTTTGAAAACGTAGTTTGTGTCTTAAAGTAATACACCTTAATATTAAGACAAAAAAGAACACAGTGTCATCAGGAACGTGTTCATTAAGTGGAAAATAAATTTTAGTGGCGGGTAAAAAATAAAAATTATTTTATGCAGCTGATGCGTATGGGCTAGAAACTGCATTTAAAAAAACTTTTTCTAATAACTTTTTTCGATATTTTCAGAAATAACCCCACTTTTGAATTATTTTTTGAAAAAAATTAAAATTTTACAGATAAATAATGTGAATCACGTGACTACTATTTTTTTGCTTAATTTTCATCTCGATCGAAGCAGAACTTGATGCCAAAGTCAAATTTCGAGTAAAGCTATTAATAAAAAAATCCCATATGATGCGGACTTTACTGGTCACAACGTATGTAACAAAAATTAAAATTTTTCAAAATTTTTGGTGGCAATTTCTTCTCAAAAAATACATTAGTTCCTTAATTTAAAAAGTTACCATGAAAAAATTACAGAAATATGGAAAAAACATTTGATCAGGTGATTACCCAAAAATATTAATTTATTTTGGTCACGTAACTATTCAATCGTAATGTTAGAAATTGACGTATCTTTTTCAAATGAATCGTAGAATTTAAAAAATCTCGACCATCGTTACGTAACCATTTAGAATTCACCGTGCAATGCTAAAAATGTCTAATTTATGCCATCGAAGTGCTATAATAGACATTTTGCGCAAAATACCTCCATATAATAAAATTCTTTATCACTGACCGTGAAGAAATTATACGATAAAGACACCTGTTGTAAACGTTGCGTTGTTTATGTACGATCTTACGAATTATTTGCACGTAAACATGCACATAGCGCCGTATAATTTATTTTACAACAAATTGTCTTTAAATTATTATGGTTACGCACTGTACAGGGTGTCCCATTTTCGATAATTTAAGGGGTTATTGGAGTTATTATAAAAGATAGAGATTTGCGGTTTTCGCGTCACTGTGCTACTTTTTAACGAAACGAATTATTCCGGTGTCAAATATGTCATGGCATTCTTAGATTTTAATCTACAAGGCGATTTTGAAAATCTTTCCTTTTTAGGCACCCCTCGTAATTCCGTTATGCGTCAACTTATTAAAAAAGTAAAAACGGATATTCGTAGAACTTTTTGCGTAGAGCTTAGTGGCGTAATCAGTTTTTTTCTAAAAATGTTAGTTTTCCAGATATTAAGCCAACCTATGTTTTTTTAAATAGAACACCCTGTATATTATTTTTTATATTGATTAAGTATCATTTGAGCTTTTCAGGTTGGGTTAATATCTGGAAAACTAACATTCTTAGAAAAAAACTGATTACGCTACTGAGCTCTACGTAAAAAGTTCTACGAACATCAGTTTTTACTTTTTTAATACGTTGACGCATAACGGAATTACGAGGGGTGCCTAAAAAGGAAAGACTTTCAAAATCGCCTTGTAGATTAATATCTAAGAATGCCATGACATATTTGACACCGGAATAATACGTTTCGTTAAAAAGTAGCACAGTGACGCGAAAACCGCAAATCTCTATCTTTGATAATAACTCCAATATCCATTAAAAGTATCGAAAATGGGACACCCTGTACACAGTGATGCGATCACAACCGTTTTTATATATTTAAAAAACAGGCAATCGTTTCGGCATTCAGTTTTTTTAAATAAAGAAATAAGAAGGAAGGAAAATCGGTAATTTCTAGCATTTCCTATTTTTAGTAGGTATAACATCATCGTTGTTACTTGAATTGGTTGTAGGTAGGTAGGTATGTTAAAAATTTCACACGTATTACGTGTTAAGTTAAATATAAGTCCATCAGGCAACAATCTGTCACCTGTTCGAGTTCTTCAATTTATCCATTTTGACTTGGGCCAACTATTGAAGTGACAACGCCAATGACGACAATCTTATAAACGTTTGCCTCAAACGATTGCCGAAAAAAACTGAAACCGTATATTTCTTAAAAATATTGTGTTGTCTATGTTGTCTAAAGGATCTTGAAATTTTTGAAAAAGGTATATTAAAACTATATTTTTAAATAAATTTGTAATCACCCTATAAAGCTCCAACTCTGTACGTTGAATTATTTATAAATGACGACGATCCAGCTCATCAGACAAAGCACTTTAAATTAATTTGTTTTCCTGATTGGTACCATTATTGAGTCACTAAATTTGCAATTTAAACGGCTACCGTATTATTTACATCTCAATCAATTTAGTTATAATACCTCATATTTTATATTCATCTGCATATTAAGTACATTAACTTATTTTTCGTCTTGTTTTATTACTACTTTTAATTCAGTCTATTTTCCTCACCTATGACCAATAAATACAATGTACTTATAATTTAGAGGGGGGGGGGGGCAAAGTTCAGATGCCAGCCTGTCAAAATTTCCAAAACAGTTCTTGAACTCTCAATGAGCCTAATGAATAAAAATTAAGCAATTACGTGAAGCAATTACGTGAAGCAATTACTTTTTAGTAAAAGCGATTGCTAATTGACTAGCAAATGCTAAAAGTAAAAGCAATTGCTAAATCTGGATATAAATAAAATTTTGAAGCAATTGCTGTTTTTCTTACACCTCTGTAGCAAATGCTTATTCAACACAAGTTCAGACGTGGCTTATCCACTTGTTCAGATTATAGATTTCATGTTCAGTTTGGTGCCCAATTTGCAATAGAATTGACGTAAATACAACAACGTTGGTCTATTTATTGAGTACAATAGTAATTTGTTACGTTTTTGTGGAAAATAGGAAACTTATATTTGTGATGAGGCAGATTTCAGTGAAAATGAGGAAAGTGATAGTAGTGATGAAGAAATTAAAGACAAGCAACTAATATTCGTTCACAAATTAAAGGAACATAAATAAATCTCTCTGACCACAACCGTTCAGCTTCCACAACAGCTTCACCACTTGTAGGAAATTTAAGAAGAATATTGGCCTTCTTTAAAACTGCATCCATTACAGAAGTGTATGTCTTACAGATAGTAGTTTGGTGAACACCGAGTTCTTCACCTACAGAATTTTGAAAGCCCGGATCCGACAATTTCCGCAGAAAGACTTTAATCTTATTTAAAGGCGACAGTGCACCCCCTCGCCTTTTACCAGTATCAGTCAAAAAATAATTTGCCAACCAATCAACATTTTCACAGTCAAATCGATATAACTTTCTGAAATCATCATATCTGCAATTTTTACATAAACTGTAGATTTTTCTTTTACGGACGTTCATATATCCAGCCATAATTGAAGACACAAATTAAGAGCAACGCACGTGTATGCCGCGAAGAACTAAAGTTGACTGCTACCAAGCAAATGATGCAGGGATCGACCGTCCTTAAAAAGTTGAATGCAATCGCTACACTAGAAAAAGCGATTCCTTAATTTATTCATCACATTTTGAGCAAACCATAGCGATCGCTTCTATTTTTTAAGAAAAATCATTGACTAGAAGCAATTCCTGCACTTTTAAGCGATTGCTGGACGCAAAAGCAATTACTTTAGTTTTTATTCATTGACTTTCAAGGAATTACTTCGATTTTATAAGAAAAAGCAATTGCTACATTTTTATTCATTAGGCTCATTAGCTCAAAAAACAGTTAAAAAAGCTCGGATTTAAACGTGACAAGCACCTCAGACAGCAAAGAGAGAGAGAGACAAAGCAAAATTCACTTAAAAAATCCCTAAAATTAATATTTAACAATATTTTAAAAGCCCGGCACACGACTTTTAAACACGAGGCGTAACCAACAACATAATAAGGAAAATACAGGGATTAAAGTGACACAGGGAATTAAAAGAGCACGCGACTCGTCGCGTGGCCGACTCTAAAGGGAATTATAAAGGGCCACCCTGTTTTAAATCCAATTTGAGGTCCAGTTAGGGTCAGTTTTCTTCACAAACCCTAACCGTGCGGCAAAGATTCGAGATTATTGGGGGTCAGAGGCGACTCGTCATCGCCATGCGTAAGAATTTTAATATTCAAACAAAGGCGGATACCAGAGTAAATTAAAATTCCCAACTTTGAATCGTTGAGGCCTTTACTTGATGGAAATTCATTATAACTCAATGAAAGACAATTTATTTTGTATAATTTCCGCTTTTATTGAAAAATTTTTTCTTTACACGACGCGTTTCGCTACATTGTAGCTTCTTCGGGTGTAAGGTGCTAACTAATTTTATTTCAGTACAATAACAAAATGGTCTAGATACTTAATTACTCAATTCAGGTATACACATTACAAGCTTAATTAATTAATTATATGTTCTTAACACTGTTTAGGTATTGTAAACTTAAATATTATTGTCGGTATAATATATCTTAATCTTATGGGAAATCCAAAGAACCCTATTTAGATTATATTGACACAGATTTAGCAAAGGGGAACTATTTAGTTCTAATTGGTCGTTTAATAATGCACCGGAATTTTTCAATCGATTTATTTCTAAACTTTCCAAAAGATTAAGTTTTTGATCCTTGTTTTCAATATGTAAAATTTTAAATTTGTTATCAAAATTATGTTATTCCTGTAATAGATGATTAGAATAAGTTGATTCGGTTTTATGACTGAGAAAACTCCTTCTATGTTCCAAAATTCTCGTTTTAAATGATCGACCTGTTTGGCCTGTATAAGTTTTGGGACAAGAACCACAATTTAATTGGTAAACCCACGATTTATTATCCCTGTTGCTTAATTGATAGTTTTTTTGAAAATTTTTCCAAAGAATTGTTAGTTTTATAACACTAGTCAATGTTCCTTTATCTGCTAACAACTTTAACCACGAATTAAATTTAATTAAACAAACGGCAATTAATAACGGCTATTCATCATCTATGATCGATACCATAATATCGAAAAACTAAAAAAGAAGGCTATTTCTGAAACCTACCTTTTTATAAAGGAAAACCAGGCCTCTATAAAACTATCACTTATTTTGGAAATCCATCGTATAAAATTAAAAAAACACCTCAATCAAAGGAATATCAACGTCGCTTATAAAACTAACAATTCTTTGAAAAAAATTTCTAAAAAACTATAAATCAAGAAGCAACAAGGATAATAAATCGGGGTTTTACCATTTAAATTTTGGCTTTTGTCCCAAAACTTATATAGGCCAAACAGGTCGATCATTTAAAACGAGAATTTTGGAACATAGAAGAAGTTTTCTCAGTCAAAAAACGGACTCAACTTAATATAATCATCTTTTACAGGAACAACATAATTTTGATAACAAATTAAAAATTTTACATATTGAAAGCAAGGGTCAAAAACTTAACCTTTTGGAAAGTTTATAAATAAATCGCTTGAAAAATTCCGGCGCGTTATTAAACGACCAATTAGAACTAAATAGTTCCCCTTTGCTAAATCTGTGTCAATAATCTAAATATGGTTCTTTGGATTTCCCATAAGATTAAGATATATTATACCGACAATAATATTTAAGTTTACAATACTTAAACAGTGTTAAGAACATATAATTATAATTAAGCTTGTAATGTGTATACCTGAATTGAGTAATTAAGTATCTAGATCATTTTGTTATTGTACTGAAATTAAATTAGTTAGCACCATACACCCGAAGAAGCTACAATGTAGCGAAACGCGTCGTGTAAAGAAAAACAGTTTTTCAATAAAGGTGGAAATTTGACAAAATAAATTGTCTTTCATTGCGTCAAAATTCCCAAATTTCAAAAGTCTTTTTTTTCTGCCATAAGTTTAACCAGCGCAAAATTTCAACCCTAAGGTAAGTTAGAGGTAAAAAATTGCATAACAACATTCTTCACATTTCTAGACTGGGCAGCGCCAAATATTGTTTCTTAAATTTCTACACAGAACCAACTCGTTCGATACAAAACCGTTTGTAGTAGTAGTAGTAACGTGTTTTATTTAGCAAAAAGCTACAATTAAATATTTTTTAACACATTTTTATAGATTTATTTTTAAATTTTAAAACGCAACCTTCTTTTAACAAAAACAGACAGAAAAGTTAAACTTTTTGCAAATTGTATCAAATATTACGTATCATTTTTTTTAATTAAATGTAATTTTAAAGTTTTTTAAACAGTTTTAATGATTTTTGAGATTTAACAGAATTTTCCTAATTATTATATTCTATCAAACCTTTATAAAAAAATATACTTAAAGGCTAATGTTTTAGACACTCTATCCATAAAAAATGTAATAACTTTTTTCGAAACTTTCAGAAATAACTCCACTTTTGAATTATTCTTTGGAATAAATTAAAATTTGACAGATAATGCGAATCACCTGACTACTATTTTTTTTGTTAATTTTTATTCGATTGAAGCAGAACTTGATGCCAAAGTAAAATTTCGAATAAAGTTATTAGTAAAAAAAAATCCCATACGATGCGGACTTTACTGGTCACACTGTATATATAATAGTCATGTCACTTATGTCAAAATCGATGTTTAGGTTATCGAACATGTAGAATTGACCCCATGGAAAAAAAATTTTGGTACCTACCTACTATGCTAATAAATTGTTTTTGTCGGCCTCTGTATATCGGAATTTATATACATGCAGGTTTCACCCCACGACCCGCTACTGATAGGGGTGTTCTTTGAGTCAATCATAAAATATTGCTAGTTGTTGTATCGATGACATTTCCATGCATTTTAAATTCGCGTGCGTATTTTCCTCGACCCCACATCATCCCATGCACGTCCATTTATAAAGATTGATCTTCGCTCATAAACATAACCATTTGTCAGATTCATACGTGAAATGCCATGCGCTTGTTTTTACCATTCCATTTTTTTTATTTTAAATTACTCAACCGCGTAAGGATATCTTAAATATTGCCTGTGTTTGACATTTCGCCAACGCAGCGTTACCAGCTTTTATAGTTAAAGATATATAGATAACAAAAGTATTAAAATCTTAGAAACCATTGAGCCTAATGAATAAAAATGTAGCGATTGCTTTTTCTTATAAAATCGAAGTAATTTCTTGAATGCCAATGAATAAAAACTGAAGTAATTGCTTTTGCGTCCAGCAATTGCTTAAAAGTGCAGGAATTGCTTCTAGTCAATGCTTTTTAAAAAATAGAAGCAATCGCTATTGTTTGCTTAAAATGTGATGAATAAATTAAGGAATCGCTTTTTCTAGTGTAGCGATTGCTTTCAACTTTTTAAGGACGGTCGATCATTTGCTTGGTAGCAGTCAACTTTAGTTCTCCGCGGCATGCACGTGCGTTGCTCTTAATTTGTGTCTTCAGTTATGGCTGAATATATGAATGTCCGTAAAAGAAAAATCTACAGTGTACGTAAAAATTGCAGATATGATTTCAGAAAGTTATATCGATTTGACTGCCAAAATGTTGAGTGGTTGGCAAATTTTTTTTTGACTGATACTGGTAAAAGGCGAGGGGGTGCACTGTCGCCTTTAAATAAGACTAAAGTCTTTCTGCGAAAATTGTCGGATCCGGGCTTTCAAAATTCTGTAGGTGAAGAACTCGGTATTCACCAAACTACTGTCTGTAAGACATACACTTCTGTAATGGATGCAATTTTGGAGAAGGCCAATATTTTTATTAAATTTCCTACAAGTGCTGAAGCTGCTGTGGAAGCTAAACGGTTGTGGTCAGAGAGATTTATTTATGTTTCTTCAATTTGTAAACGAATATCAATTGCTTGTCTTTAATTTCTTCATCACTACTATCACTTTTCTCATTTTCACTGAAATCTGCCATATCACAAATATAAGTTTCCTATTTTCCACAAAAACGTAACAGGTTACTATTGTACTAAATAAATAGACCAACGTTGTTGTATTTACGTCAACTCTATTGCAAATTAGGCACCAAACTGAACATGAAATCTATAATCTGAACAAGTGGATAAGCCACGACTGAACTTGTGTTGAATAAGCATTTGCTACAGAGGTGTAAGAAAAACAGCAATTGCTTCAAAATTTTATTCATATCCAGATCTAGCGATCGCTTTTACTAAAAAGTAATTGCTTCAAGTAATTGCTTAATTTTTATTCATTAGGCTCATTGTCTGTAAATGTTCAAAGATTCATTACTAATTAGAAACTGTTCTATTATTATTTTAAAATGTATAATATTTGTAATAAAACTTATAGAATGGTATATCAGCGGCTTCATAACACAACGATGATAATAATATGAGCAAGTGCGAAAAATATGCCAAAAAAAATTTATAAAACAAAACGAAAAAATGAGGAGAAAACCGCTTTATACATACCTCAATATCTAGCAGGGAATTGAGGGAAAACATTCACCAGAGCGGCGAAAATCTTCTGAATAATTGATAAATATTGTGATTCGATATTCCCGACATAATGGGATTCGCCGAGAGCTTCGTTCCAAAATTCAGAATTTTCCTGCAAAAAAAAAAATAAAAGATAAACTTCCGTGAATTAAACTTTAATTTATTTTTAAATTGCTTATGCTCGTGTTTGATAAGGGCGCCCCCTCTTAAGCAAACGAGAAGTTTCCTTTATTTTTCAATAATTGTGTAAAAAAAGCAATTTAGAAAATTTTTAAAATAATTCCTTATTTAAAAACTTAAATATAACATGCATTCCTGTCTGGGGAAATTAATCGGTAACGTGGGTGTATATTAAATAGCGTATCAAACCCGCTTTAGTGTTATATCAATTCCAGAATTGCTAAAACAGTGTTTTTATTGGTAGCAATCACTTCCATTAGCAGCACAGTCTTGGTAAATACTACTTTTAATACAAAAATGTTGTTAAGAAATAAATTGTATCTTCTCAATGCGACGCATTTTGTTTCCAGTAAAGCGCTTTCTTTACAACTAAGGAAGCAGATCAGCGTCCCCAAAAATGAATTGTATCCGTTAGAACCTATAATCCACAATACGTTGGTGGGGGTTCGTAGCGATCGGCAATCGCCGCAGTATTAGTTTTAACGTATTTATTGTGCAGGTGATATGGTTGTTCGGAGTCTTCTAGCTGTCCTGTCTGAATTTAAATTTTATTGATCATACCAATACCTGTTTCAATTAATTTTTACTTTGTATTTGAGTCTTTTAAACTTTGCATGTCAGATAAAGCAATAGAATATTCTTATTTCGCACAACCCATCATTAGTGTTGCACTTTATAATCCATGGACGAATTTTACCACCTCAATAAACCATAATAATAATAGATAATCATATTATGCAATGTTAAACGAGAAGAGCAGTATCACACTAGAAGCTATTTAAATTTTTAGAACTACAGCACTGATTTTTAGGGGTAAGTATATGCTTTATTAACCGTAGCAAGCAAATATTATTATGAATAATGTCAAGTTTCATTACAACTGCCAGTAGGAACTAATACAGTATATTAAACCAGATTACACCTCCAATAGAACTTGTTAATTACTTTAAGTGTTCAGAGCAATAATAGCTATAAACCATTCTATGGTAGCATTAGCTTCTCTTTCCAATTGGCTAAATTATCGTGATATTATCACTATACAACGGTCTAGCAATTTTCGTTGTCTTACAGTAGGAAAGAGCGTTGCTGTCACATATAGTATTAAACAGTTGGATAAAGAGTACTTATGTGACTTCTTACAAGGAATAGAAGGCATTTGTCTCAGACGAATATAATAGGGCGACTCATTTTTTGGTTATGAAGTGCCGGGTCACTTACGTTACCCTTACCATGTAATTAACCGCTGGCCAACTTTTTAAAGGGTCGCATTTCCTGTGATATAATTTTTGAACGCATTCAATATATCGCAAATAGAAACACACATCTTTGAAAGTTGTCTTTCGTATGCGAACATTTGTGAATGTTGCATCGACTATTTGATTTATACCTTCTTCACAGCAACTATCAATTTCTTTCGTGCGTTCGTCTCGATGGGATTTTAAAATTGGCGTCACATACAAATCGTAGACAGTATTCTGATTCGTTTCGCCAATGCAATGTCGCAATTTCAATAAGTCATATTATTCATTCAATTTTCGTTAAAATAAAAGAAACGAAAAGTAAATTTCTATGGTTATTTTAAATTAATATAATTCCTCATTTTATGTTTTGACAATCAAATGTATAAAAAAAATTTAAAACATATTTTGTAAAAAAAAGTTATTGGATTAATACATCAAGGGCAGTCAGTAATTATAGCGGATAAGGCCCCATGTGTGACCGCTGACACGCTGTACATAAAAATGATTTGTTGTGGACACAAAACAGAACAACATGTGCTACAAATTATCTTATGAGACTGGACGTTACTGGACCCCGGCAGAGTTTTGTATATTTTGAACTTTAATAACGAAACTATGAGTTTGGACGAACAAAGTTTTTCATAATGTGCCTCATTTATCATTTTTTTACTGGGCAATATTGTTTTTCTTTAAAAACACATACGGTGGGGTTCGAGAAGGTTTTTATTTGTCACTTAAGCGCACTAAAACGAGTGTATATTGACAAAATACTATTTACCGATTACATTGGGCGGGGATATCTTTTAGGGTAGCCATTGCTCAAGGACGCAAGGGTAGGTACCTACCTATTATATACCTATATAATATAATATGTGAAAAATATTTTACACCTCACCGAGCAGATGCAACTGATCAGAATAAAATTCCTATTCTATTATACTGGGTGTACGGAAAATACGTGTACAAAATGCTAGCACAAAATTCCCGAAGCTATATAGGGGAAGGTTGCATATATTGAACCACTACCTAAATTGGACCACAGTACATTTCTCCGAAACTAAACAAGTGTCATATCATCTGGCAACACTGTAACATATTTCCACCGAGAACCTTTGATCGGCAACAAACGAACAAACTGAACTAGTTGGCCGTTAGTGCTTGGCGTGTACAGAGCAAAACGTAATTTACATAATTTTAATGTAATATATTTAGGATATTTCTAAGAATTTACCTAAGAACCATAAAACTCTAAGCAAAATATTTAAAGTATAAAACTTTCTAACCAAAATTTTATTTTTTATTTATTTATTTAACACCTAAGCTTCCGATTTAAATCATGTGGTCCAATTTTGGAACCCCCAGGTGCAATTTAGGCAACCAGTTTCCTATATTGAACCACTTGCAGAGGTTTTTTTTATAGCTTGGTATATCATAGATACTTTGAAATAAAATTCTGCAAAAAATCTTGCAGTTGAACAACATACTAAAGTATACTAAGGTATAGCTTCAAGATCGATTTTGCGTTATTATCAGGATCTATGATAAGAAATCTGGAAATTGGTCCAATATGGGCAAACTTTCCCTATACTATGAGGATCTAGCCGAAGTTAGCTGATAATCTCCAAAATATAGAGTGTCAAATTTATAATTAATAAAACTAACGACAAACTTTTATCGTTTAATTTTAGATTTACCATTTAATTCTTAAATTTCAGTGCGCAATAAAACATTTAAATGCGATTATCTCAGATACGACTGCTCAAAGCGACACCTACTGAGTATACCTTTTTTGGATAAAAGACGCCAGGGAATAAGAATTGTCAACTAAAAACTTAATATACGGCGGCTTAAACAAGTTATGAAGCTTTAGATGTAGGCCAGGTGCGGCTGGTAGTGCCCTCTGCAGCTCTGCAATGTACCGGGTGCATGAGTCAACGATTGCACGGAGTAAATTTATGCCTTGAAGATACGATTTGTCGAAAATGAGCTTTTGTAACTTGACAAAAAATGCTACAACAAGGACATTAAATCTCGAAACATCAAAATATTTCAAAAACTATCAGAGATAGGGATAGGACGTTCTTCACGAAAGTTGAAGAGTTTGTGACGAGCTATAAGATGACAGAAAAATATATAGGGTGTTCAATTTTTTAAAAGTGATATTTTTCAATTAGAAGTTTTCTAACTTTGGTCCTAAGTAAACACCCTGTAAATTAGACGTCAAATATTTCATAGCGAATATGTATTTTTGACTTTATTTAGTACTAGCGTGTACCCGGCCTGCGTTGCAGCCCGGCATTATACGACGTGAGATAATAAGGCGAACAAACCCGAACAAACCTGAACAAACCTCAAACTCAACCGTTTGCCGGCCCGTCCACAATTCACATCCATGCATAAAACATAGTCTGTCTTCGTCTATTCTGGCTTCGGTGCTTCGGATCGATCGTTGAACGGGTCGGGGACCGGTTAGGTTGGGTCGTTCATTCTCCCTACTCTAATTTATCAGTGTTTATCAGTGTTTCTCTATAATATTATGCATGTATTATTCATAAAAACCTTCCTCTTGAATCACTCTATCTATTAAAAAAAAACCGCTTCAAAATCCGTTGCGTAGTTTTAAAGATTTAGGCACATATAGGGACATGACAGGATAGCCACTTTGTTTTATACTATGTTAAGAAGTATAAAAATTATGAATAGCTTAGTGTCAAAATTTAAGTAGTATTTTCACAGCAACGAGATGCTTGCAAATGCAAAATTTTCATTACAAGTCGAATTAACTAAAAAACTATAACTTTTTCGTATATAAAACCATTCATAAAAATGTATGAAATAACCCGTAGAATTAATAAATGTATTCAAATATAGGGTGCCCCATTTAAAAAACTGTAACTTTATGACACCCTACTTTTAAGGCGCACCCTGTATAATTCAAAATATTTTTAAAATGTGCCAGATATTCAACCATACCTTATTACAAAAGCTCATTATCGACAAATCTTATCTTCAAGGCATAATTTTACTCCGCGCAATCGGTGACTCACCCGGTACATCGAAACTGTGGTCAGATCTCGATTTTTCATCCTCAGAACCTTTAAGTACCGAATTTCGTGCAATTCATGCTATTATTAATAAGAGAAATATTTACAAAAAAGTTTTAAAAAATTATAACTGCGATTTTTTCGCGGACGCGTTTTTTAATGTATTTGGAACATATTTTTAAATAATAGATATCCCTCCCGCTTTTCCTGTACCCTTCAAGTAAGTCCCATAATAACATAAATCTATGCGATCCCAAATCTTCCCAAAGTGTGCAGGCGAACCGAGGCATTATTTCGCGTTAATCCCGGCATTGGTCACGGGGCCTTACGAGATCAACTTTTTAATGTACCATTGTGGTTTCCAATCATAACCGGCTTACTCGCTCTATTTTACCACTAAAACGGACATAAACCGTTTCGACGGAAAGCTGAATTTAAAGATTATACAGGGTGAGTCGGAAGGAATGGGCCAAACTTTAAGGGTGTAATCTATGCATAAAAATAATAAGAAAAAACTGAAATGTTGTTATCCAATATTCATTTGTTTTCAAATTACAGCGGTACCTAAATAAAATAATAATAATATTGTTAGGGTAAGTCCGGGAGAGTTGGCTCACCTTTTTTAAAAATGGAATAAAATTGAAATTCAGAAGGATAAATGAACGCAAAATATTTATTTAACATAAGAAATAATATAATTTTAGGTTATAAATATTATATAAGAAAAAACTCAAACAACTAGCTTATAAAACGTTTTATTTAAATAGCCATCTGGGCCAACTCTCCCACATACTGTGGGTTAGTTGGCCCAGGCATGTAGGGTGCGATGACCCATGGTAAATTTTATCATTTAAGACCTTTTTTTTTGACAATATTTTGCCACACCGGTCACAAAGGTTTAAATACTTTGAACAGCTTTCGTGGATCCACCTCTTGCAGTGTATGCAGTGGATCCAATCCTCGTTTTTCGTGGTAGCATTATATTTCTCACCACACCCAAGGCATATTCGATCGCGTCTTCTTCATCTGGGCTATTGTCAGAATAAGTCTCCAACTCATCTGACACATCTTCATCCGTAGATGATTCTATTTTTTTGTATTTTTCCTTTTTTCTTTTTTATTATTAAGGTCGTTTGCTTTAATATTTTTTCTGTTCTTCTTCTTTCTTGCGTTCAATAGCGGCTTTTCTTTTTTCAATATGGTCTGAAGACGTTAAAACAGCATCAGCTACTTGTATATGAAATTTTAGTTTCGAATCATTGTGGCTGAGGCTGGAGGGTGGTCCGAGAGTTCTCTTCTTAAAATCATTATTTTTATATCGTCTTCGAAAGGTTGGAGGAGGGATGTTGTTAAAAGTGCGACACGCTTCTCTAACACCCAGTACACCATTTCTGACTACTTCTGCAGCATTAACCAGATCTTCCTCAGTCCACTTTCCTCTTTGCACCGTACCTTTTCTATTATATTTTGTTGGCATGACAAATTAAAAATATACGGTCATAACAAGAATTTTAGTTTAGCATTTACAGTCCGGCGTAGATGGCCCGTGAGCCAACTAACCCGAATAGACGTTGGGCCGTCTCTCCCAAAAGTCTGGGAGAGATGGCCCACTCAATATATCCACTGTTCGATGTAATTTTAAAACTTTCGAGTTATTAACATAACCTAAAAGAACCATAAAATAAAGATTAGCAACAATTACGAACAAAAAATACAATGGTGAAACAAAAAAGTAATTTTATTATAGACCTTAAATATTTTCCTTGCCTATAAAATAATAGTTTCAACATAACTTACCCAAAATTGCAAAAAAATCAACCAAAAATGATGTACGATATACACTTCACGTTTAAAACAGGTGGCTAAAGTACCACTGACGTGGATCTAAAATTTCCGTAAATATTGAACGGTTGAGATGGCCTCAACCGTTGGGCCATCTCTCCCGGAATTACCCTAAACCAAAATATGCAACATTAACATTGTTTTAAATAAATCATTGGTTTAGTAAATTTTCAAAAATACCGCCATTGACTTCCATTTCGTGCTTCGTTTACGAAGGGCGCGCGTGGCTCTTCTAATTAATTCGTGCCTTTCTTTACTATTAAGTGCGGCATTTCCAATGCGTCTAATTAATGCATCCCTAGTATCTACTTTTACTTTGTATAGGTACTTATTTTTTAATCAACCCCATAAATTATAGTCCAACGGTGTGAGGTCTGGCGATCTAGTAGGCCAACTAATAGGACCATCGCGACCAATTCAAACCTCTGGAAACTTTTGGTCCAAATATTGCTTGACCCCGACGATCGAAATGGGATGGCGCTCCGTCGCGTCGTGTTGATTATAAATTTGAATTCTGATGTTTAAAGTAATCTCCTCCAGTCTCTAGTAGTCCTTGCAATTCATTTTTTAAAAAAACTTAAGTAGTGATCCCCTGTAAAGCGATTTTCCAAAAGAAAAGGGCCAATTCAATTATTGTCGATGATGCCGCACCACACGTTTACTGAAAACATGCGTTGAAAATTATTTTCGACTATTGCGTGAGGATTTCGTCCTACCATACTTGGGAGTTTCGATTATTGTTGATGCCGTCACGGGTAAATGTAGCTTCGTCAGTAAAAAGTATGTGCGGTACAAAATGACGATTATTAATTACCCACTCACAAAATTGCATACGCTTGGCGGAGTCTACAGGTTGAAGATTCTGTACACGCTGTACATGGAAGGGGTATAAGCCTTGCTCGTGAAGCGTATTGATCACTCTTTTTTGGAGAATCCCCAACTAAGTTCCAATTCTTCGTGAGCTGGTCGTTGCATCTTCTTCTACTAAAGCTAGAACTTTTTCTATTTCTTCTAAATCCCGTCGAATGGCTCGCTCGGATGTTACATTAGTACTTGGAAGCGCTCCGGTCTCGCACAGTTTGTTGAAAACTCTGATATAAAGGCCTATCTGTTCGGTTTTCTTTGATGTGGAAATCGTTGACGATATTCTTCAGCAGTCGCTGCGCTGTAGCATTCCCATTACACAAACCATAAATAAAAACCATATTGGCGTACCTATTCGAAATGTGAATAAATGTATGGCATTTTATAACTTTTAAATGATACAAAACCGAAAGTTAACAGTGAATCAATGTTAAATTTTATACTGACACTAACAGGATAGTGACAGCACAACAATCAAAAGCGGAAGCAGGAAAGCTAAATTAATGCAATATTTGGTTTTTGCGTTTTAATTTAAAAACAAATGAATATTGGATAACAACATTTGAGTTTTTTCTTATTATTTTGATGCATAGATTACACCCTTAGAGTTTGGCCCATTCCTCCCGACTCACCCTATATATGTTTCGTTTCCTTTATAAATTAAAATATAGGCCGACATCTTCCAAATAATATAAAAAATACTGTACAATTTAGGTCCCCGTTGTTTAAAATTATTTTTTATGCTCGTCGTATCTCGCACAGGTGGTACTTTTCGCGAAAAAAGCAAATTACAAATTAGCATGGGTCCCAACCAACCAACCGGGTACCCACTTCTTTATATTAAAGCAACTATTTATTTCGGGTCGACATTGATTGGGTCAGTAATCGTACCGCGGGTGAGTGATGTTCCCGGTACGACAAGCGACCGCTTCTTCGAATCGGCGAGATCCAAGACGTGGGTACCACTCTATGACGTAGTACCGGCAACAGCGGAGATACCTTTGAAAAGCCAGTTTTCCGTGGAGTATCTACCTATTTATAATTACGAACGAATATGTAATAAAAGAAATAAAGGGTTAAAATTGTTAACGTTTATTATTATTATTGTTATTAAAGATCAATTTTTTTTCCGTTGACTACTTAGGGCCGGTATTTTCATCCTCGGTTAAAGCTCGGTTATTTTAATTCCTCGGTTAAGCTTGACATTTGATGTTTATAACATGCTTTATGTGTCACAAAACAAGTTTAACTAAGCAATAAAAATAACCGAGGTTTAACCGAGGATGAAGATACCGGCCCTTAATGTAATATTGGTTTTATACGAAGTGGTTAAAAAAAGTAACCATTTTAACATCGTAAAAAGCACTACGGGATCTCCTGCGGCTTACTTTACAAACTACTGCGTCTATAGTCAGCAATTTTTTTAAGATGTGGCTGATTGTGACTGATCAACCTCAACCAAAGTCAATTAATTAAAAGAAAAACGTGTTAGCAAGTCTGGATTTAAGAAATGCGAAGAAATATTTCATTCTTAGTTCTTAGTAAAATTAACCCCGTAACAAATAAAAATACTGTAAAAGAAATTGACCACAAAATATTAACCTTGCGCTAAGCAAAAATGATGATGATAACTCATAGGCCTATAAAAGCAAGTAGAATGAAAAATTTCTTTATGATATTTATTATACAGTATGTCTCCGTAAGTTGGAACCATATGGAAAACTTTTTTATTAATAATTTTACGAAAAAAAGTTATTTCTTAATAAAAAGTTCTGCATGGTCTAAAACCTAAAATGGAACTATCAGATATTAAATTGTTTTAAGCGTATACGAGGTTTGTCAAAAAATATGAATTTTGCCCAACAGCAAGGTACCTTTATTTTTGACAATATCGAAAATTGTTATTAAAAAAAGTTGATGAAAACTAAAAACCACGTTTAAATATGTAATTACACCCATTTACAATGAAAAAATAGGTTTTTGTTATTTTTTAATAATTTCTATATATTATTAATTAATTATGAATGAACATTTATCTCTTGTAATTATTAAAAACATGACAACCTTTTCGTTTCTTAATTTTATCTACCAATGTTGCAATTTAAACAAGTCCGTAATAAATACATATGCATTTATATTGCAAATAAGAAAATATACATCCTAGATAACATGTAACTACTGTACTTACAGTTAAATTTGCATTGTTATTGTACCGGGTGGTCAAATAAGCGAGGACGGCGGCTTTATCTCGGAAACCATTAATCGTACAACTTTCGGAAAGATTTTTTATGAGTAAAGTGGTCAAGAAAAATTGCTGGAAATTACTTTTAAGTTCCTCATTTCGCCGCAAGGGGGCACAATTAAAATTGTTTTTTTTAAATTCTAAATTTCTCGGAAAATTCCCGTATTAAGGTATAACTCTGATTACATCATTGGAAAGCTTAGACAATTCTGCATCATTTTGGTTTAAGGCTCATTGGCGTACCGACCTTGATAAGAGTGGGAGAAGCTATTGAAAGTGTAAACATTAAAATCGCTGTAACTTCTAAACAACTTATCCGATTTTACTCAATTTAAGCTTGCTTGGAAGGGGAAAATAAGTATCTTCAATTGCCGTATCCAACAGTACACGATAGTGTTTAATAAAATTGCTAGAGGGCGCAATTTGTAATAATGACAGTTTTTGATTTTATCCCAAAAATTCAAATCATACGGTATAACTATGACATCATAATCGAGAAGTAGATGTAATTTGCAAGAAAAGATGTGAAGACCGCAGTTGGATATCTTTTCTTGCAAATTTCATCTACTTTTCGATTATGATGTCATAGTTATACCATATGATTTGAATTTTCGGGATAAAATCGAAAAAACTGTTATTATTACAAATTGCGCCCTCTAGCAATTTTATTAAACACTATCGTCTACTGTTGGATACGGCAATTGAAGATACTTATTTTCCCCTTGCAAGCAAGCTTAAATTGAGTAAAATCGGATAAGTTGTTTAGAAGTTACAGCGATTTTAATGTTTACACTTTCAATAGCTTCTCCCACTCTTATCAAGGTCGGTACGCCAATGAGCCTTAAACCAAAATGATGCAGAATTGTCTAAGCTTTCCAATGATGTAATCAGAGTTATACCTTAATATGGGAATTTTCGGAGAAATTTAGAATTTAAAAAAACAATTTTTAATTGTGCCCCCTTGCGGCGAAATGAGGAACTTAAAAGTAATTTCCAGCAATTTCTCTTGACCACCTTACTCATAAAAAAATCTTTCCGAAAGTTGTACGATTAATGGTTTCCGAGATAAAGCCGACATCCTCGCTTATTTGACCACCCGGTATACATACGTTTGAAAAAAGAAAAAATAATTTGTTGATCGTAAATGGGTGAAATTACATATTTAAAGGTGGTTTTTAGTTCTGATCAACTTTTTTTAATAACAATTTTCGATATTGTCAAAAATAAAGGTACTTTGCTCTTGGGCAAAATTCATATTTTTCGACAAACCTCATATACGCCTAGAATAATTTAATATCTGATTATCGCATTTCGCAGGTTTTAGACCATGCAGAACTTTTTATGAAGAACAACTTTTTTTCGTAAAATTAATAATAAAAAAGTTTTCCATATGGTTCCAACTTACGGAGACATACTGTATAATAACTATCATAAAGAAATTTTTGAAATTGTTTATAATAAACAGTTGTGATGTCCAGTTATTGTTAGTTATTTTTTTTACCTCTCAACAAACTCAAATAACATAACCCTGTATTTTCAAAGTTGGCGCGCGTCGATAGCTACGAAGTTACAGGCAGTTGAAATGATGCTGCCAACCCATAAAAACCAAAACCCGTTAGAGATTGTGCCATTTAAGTATTCTACTTACCCTAAAATACAAAACCATTTTAGGGTAAGTTTTTTATCGAGTTTTGACACAAAATATGTAAACAAAATATTTTCAAAACAAAAAAATTAAATATCCAAACAAGATATTTAAGAACAACCGGAGTTAACCATAATGTATTAATGCCTTAATGTATCCAAAATTTCTTCGCACGGGCAGCAAGGAAACGCGAACGAAGACAAACCCTCCTGCGATATTTATATGTTTTGGCAAAAAACAAAGGTCTCACTGTCGTTTTTCTGACCTTCGGAATAAGTGCAAGCAATCGGCTATTCCAGACGGGTCACGTTACGCGCTACGTGCCGACGATGCTCTTCAGGTCTACGTGGGGGCGTCGGCGGCGTCGCTTAAACCACGATGCCGTCGTCATGGGCCCACGCTAAGCACGCACCAGGTTCCACGTCTTTGGGTCATCAGATATTGCGGTACACAGCTGGATCACGTCGCCATACGTGTTCGGGGTTCTACTGGTCTCATATTGGGCACTTGGCCTTTCTTCGCCATCCAGTCGGCTTCTCTATATGGGTTATTCTACGCAAAATACTTTGTTTTTATCAGTTCACTAATGTTATTTTAAATTGTGAAGATACACATAATTTAAAACAGATCGTTTTAAATTCTCAAACTAATTTAGTACCTATTTCTTGTACTTCTGTATGTCCTTATGGAAATAGGCCGCCGGAATAATATCTACAGTTATATCCCATCATGTACCAACCTTTATTAAGAAAATAAACTTCTGACGTTGAAGAAAAATCAGAAAGTCCATCAGTACCTAGTCATTATTTATATAAATAATATGCCAAATGTTTTAAAACAAAGTTGTATTCAAATGTTTGCTGATAATACCTTATTATATATAAAGGGTAAACATATTCTTGATTGTATAGAAATGTTAAATTTTTAATTAAAAACTATATCAAACTGGTTAAAGAAAAATAAATTAAAATTAAATGTTTCTAAAACAAAATTTATGGTTATTGGAAATAACGTGAATAATACAGATATAAATATTTTTGGTGATGATGAAAAATTACAAATTATAGACTCTTTTAAATATTGGGGAGTAATTTTAGATTCTAAGTTAAAATTTGAATTACATTTTGAACATCTGGTATCTAAAATTGGAGAAAAAAAATTAATTATTTAAAAATAATTAGTCAAAATTTAAGTTTATTTTCACGAAAAACAATTTATAACACTATAATTTTACCTCATTTTTTATATTGTTCAACTATTTTATACACAGCAAATGATGGGGTCTTTAATAGACTCCAAGTTTTGCAAAATAAAGCTATGCGTATAATTTTAAATGTGGATAAATATACGAAAATAAATTTAATGTTAGAGAAACTTCAGTGGTTAAATGTTAAAAATTTAATATTTCTTTGGATTTGTACTTTTATTTTTAAAATACAACATAACTTACTGGCTTCTCATTTGAAAGATTTTTTAACTCAAAATTTTGAAAATCATAACTATTTAACTAGGTATAATAAAGATTTTTGCCTAGGTAGGGTATCAAAACATTTGACATATAAATCGGTTTTGTATAAAGGATTAAGTGAATATAATAACTTGTATATTTCAATTAAATCACAGAGCTCTTTGAAAAATTTTAAAAAATTATTGAAAAATTATTTTTTTAAAAAACAAAATACTAACTGATAAAAAAAATTTTAAAATTTTTTTTTAATTCTTTAAAGATGATATTGTTAAATTAGTTTAAATATTTTATAAAACTTGTTAAATTGTAGCACATTGCTAAATAAATCTTGTTACTACTACTTATTCAACATTCCCGTGTTTCTTGTTTTTCTACTTATTATATTTCACTATTTAAGTTGTTTATATTTTTGTTTTTAATGTCGTTTTTTTTTTTGTTATTAAAATCCTCGGACCGCTACTGTGCAGCAAATCCTATTTTTCTCCGCGCAAGCTCTTAATGTTTACAAATACCATAATTAAATAAATACAAAAACAATTTCCATGTTACATGTAGTATTCTTCAGGCTATTATTTTTTTTTTATATTAGGAAACATAGGACAACTTTTTGTATTTTTTCTAGAATGACCCATACCTGACTTGACGCACAAACTGCTCTCATTGATAAATTCTGAGGGAAAAGCTATCTTATTTACATATTGATCTCTCTCGTAAGACGAGTTTTCCAGGAAACATGCACAGAATTTTTGGCTAAGCATTTGTTGCGAGAAACAGATCTTACCAGTATCAATAGACGATGTGATAAATTTAAAGAAAACTTTGTTAAATGCTGCTTTGTATTTGAATACAACTATAAAACTTACAGCATACTGAAAGCGCACGACACATTATGTTTATACGTTCTGCCATTAAGGTATTCAAAGAACAAGTGCAATAGGCAATAATTGGTAGGCAGAAAATTCTTCGAAATAATTATTTTTATAAAAATGTAGCTGCTGCCTTTTTTAATTACATATCCTTCATCGTCAACTCTAAATTTAAAAAAAGGTATAGAACATGCAAGTTTACACATTTATCAGCGCGTCCTTAAAAGGCCTGCCATAAATATAGTGCCATTTCTTAAGGCATGAAATGTGGCACAATATAATATTAAGCGAAATAATATTATGATGGTCATATTCTTATACGTCCGATGGAATTTATAATGTGTAATTTATCAGTTTCTATTATTGGTTTAGGTATCTGTAAACTGTTAACATTCCGACAAGTCGAACTCGCGGACCGCAGTTCGGACAGACATATAAAAAGTAATTTGCAATGAAAAAATTCCAGATAATGGTTGTCTGCTTATTTTGCCCTGGCCCGTTTATACCGCTCCTCTGATCGGAAGTTGACATTGGCCTTTGGCCACGGGTTTCGTATCAGTTTATTGCTTTTCGAATACGATACTTGCTACCTATTTCCTAAAGGTCTTATTAAATAAGTCTCGATCTTCTTTGGGAAGCAAAACTATGACATGCAGTTAATTACACTGAGAAAAAAAGCCTTCTCTTCCTTATAACTTATAAGAATTCACATAAGTACTCTTTATAAAACTGTTTAATAGGTACTATACAGGGTGTTCATTTGAAAACTTCCCACCTCGATTTTCCTGCTTTAAAATGAAAATGTGGAAAATCGCTTGGACCCGTCGATTTTTATTTCGAGGGGGACATCTTTTGCGTATATTGTCAATCTTGTTACTTCAAGCCCCTAGGAGGGAGGGGGGGTAAGATCTAAATCTTACATAGATACCCCTATTTTATATAATTTTTTTGGATTCTGCATAAAATTCTGAACATTTTTTAATAAAAGCATTATTAGTCTATACTTAACAGTTTCCGAGATATTGACTCTTCAAAAATGACATTTTTGAACTTTGACAGCGTCTAGCTTTCTAACTGTACGTCTTAGAGCAAAACGGCTTACATGTCCCTATCTTCGATTTTTATTATCTTTCCAATAGTGTCAACTTCCGGTCAAACCGGAAGTACTATATTTCTTACATCCGGTTTAACCGAAAGTTCACACTATTGGAAAGATAATAAAAATCGAAGATAGGGACATGAAAGCCGTTTTGCTCTAAGACGTACAGTTAGAAAGCTAGACGCTGTCAAAGTTCAAAAATGTCATTTTTCAAGAGTAAATATCTCGAAAACTGTATAGACTAATAATGCTTTTATTAAAAAATGTTCAGAATTTTATGCAGAATCCAAAAAAATTATATAAAATAGGGGTATCCATTTAAGATTTAGATCTTACCCCCGGGCGAATTTTTCTCTAGGAAGGGCGGCACCCTGCCTGCCCCCCCCCCCCCTGGCTACGGCCCTGCCATACACTAGTTAAGTTAAAGGAAAACTATGAAAATTTAAAGGAATTACTTTTAAGAACACAATATGAAAATCACAACTGGGAAGTGTGTGAAGGTCTAAAAACTCTAGGTCTTCTCTTAGGTCGGCATTGGATAAAAAGAGACTGGTCACAAAGAGAGACTTTAACACCTGGAATCAAAAATGTAATTCGCGAAAGTCTTATTGACCCTCAAAAAGTTTTACTTCCACCACTTCACATAAAACGTGGGCGTATGAAACGATTTGTTAAGGCATTAAACAAAGAAGGAAATTGTTTTAAATATTTGTGTGAAACATTTCGGGCTCTGTCAGAGGCAAAATTAAAGAAGGGAATCTTTGTAGGGCCGCAGATTAGCAGCTTGATGAAAGATACAGAATTTGAAAAGGTAATGGAAGATAAGGAAAAACATACATGGAATGCTTTTAAAGAAGTTAAACATAAATTACTACTATGTTGAGATCGTTGAAAATATGCTGGAAAATTTCAGGAATTCCAGAATATGAGCATAAAAATTCACTTTTTACATTCCCATTTGGACTAATTCCCGGAAAATCTTGGGGATGTGGGTGAAGAGCAAGGTGAAAGATTTCACCAATATATTAAAGAGATGGAAAAAAGATATCAGGGGTGCTGGGACACAAAAATGATGGCCGATTTCTGTTGGACATTGAGAAGAGATCTTCCTTTAGCTGAAACAGAAAAACAACCAAAAGAAGCTTTTCTGAAAATAGAAAACGTTTTTTGAAGAAGCGAAACAAATAAATAACCATTTATAATAGTTTATATGTGTATATTTTGTATATTTTTGTATTTTTTTCCTTAATATATTAAAAAACTAGCTTATAAATGAAATAAATCGTGTTTTTTCTATATTTTTGGATTTTACCGGTTTGAAAAATAACTTTACGTGATATAAAAAAACTGAAAGCAGATTTGAAATCAGCGCTACCCAATTACTAGAAAACAGTTAAAAATTTTAAATCAACTTTCAAAGTGTTAAAAAATGCAGGCCTGTGATAATATTTAAATTCCGGCAGGACAGCTAGAAGACTCCGAACAACTATGTGACCTGCGCAACAAATACGTTAAAACTAATACTAGGGCGCGCGGCGATTGCCGATCGCTACGAATCCCCACCAACGTCTTGTGGATTGTAAGTTCTAACGGATACAATTCGTTTCTGGAGACGCTGTTCTGCTTTCTTAATTGTAGAGAAAGCGCTTTACCGGGTACAAAATACGTCGCTCCAGAAAGACTTGATAGCTATCGAGCATTGGTGCGCGGCTAACAAATTGCCACTAAATATCAATAAATGCTGCTGCATGACTTTTTCAAATAAATTTAACACTATAAACTTTAACTATGGACTGGGCGGCTCCGCCATCGAAAAATGCACCACAGTAAAAGATCATGGTATTACTTATGACTCAAAACTATCATTTGCTACCCATATCGACTCAATCTGTTCAAGTGCCATAAAGGTACTGGGATTTATAATAAGAAATTGTAGGGAGTTTAAAAAACTTCAAGTGCTCAAAACTCTATATTTTAGCTATGTCAGATCTAAATTAGAATACGGCTCCCTTATCTGGCACCTTATATAAAACCGCTACATAGGTCAACTTGAGAACGTGCAAAGGAAGTTTGCTAAATACCTGGCATTCAGAAGCGATGGAGTCTTCCCTCGTAGAGGAATCGAACAAAACAAACTTTTACAAATATTTCAATTACCCTCCCTAATTAATAATTAATCGCAGAAACTTTACTTCCACACAATTTCTACTCAAAATACTTAAGTCCCATATTGACTGCCCTGAGCTACTAGCTCAAATCAGCTTGTATGTTCCAACGCGCCCTACAAGAGCTCCTCCTACATTTTTCCTACCTACCCCCACTACTAACTTTTTAATTAAAACACCAATATACAAGGGAATGGAGCTTGTTAACAATACCTGTGGTAACATTGACATTTACGAGCTGTCTACTATCCAACTCAACAAAGTACTAAAACACAAGTTCTTACTACAATAAATAATACCTACTCAATTGCTGTAAGTCTTATTTCTACTTTGTCACTACTTACTATTGTAAATATTATAAATTGTCTTTTAAATGGACGTCATGTATCTGTTAGACAATAAAGATTATTATTATTATTATTATTATTATTATTATTATTATTATTATTATTATTATTATTATTATTATTATTATTATTATTATACAATTTATTTCTTAACAAAATTGCTGTATTAAAAATAGGTCATTATTTAACAAGACTGTGTTCCTAATTAAACTGATTACTGCCAATAAAAACACTGTTCTAGCAAATCTGGAATTGATGTAACACTAAAGCGGGTCTGATACACTAGCAATTTATTTAATATGGTTTAATAAAACATAAGCTATCAATACAAACTATGTTTAGCAAACGTGTTGTAGGTATTCTGGTATTAGATCAGTTTCCTCAGTGTAATGAGTGCGTCTCATTTTAGATTTGTTAAAGATGCTTTTTTAAAATCCCCGATATTTTCGATATTAAACCTAGTTTTTTTGGTTAAAGTCAGCGTAGTCAACCAAGGAAAGTTAAAAAATCGCAACGGACATGGCAACACCGTGTTTACACCTCTCACTTTGTATTGCTGAGTGGCAATAAGGTTCCTTGCTTGACAGCACATTTGTCTTAATACGAGTTAATATGTCAATAGTTTCAATAAAGTCTACCTATTGATTTATAGTGTTTTTTTCGGCAGCTATTTTCAACGTGCAACTTTTTTTTATTAAAGGACGTTGATAGCCTCGCTGAAAAACTCGGATATTAACTCTGTCTCACGTCGAGATGTTTACAAATCACTTGGATGGGGATAAACTCTGGATCTAATAAGCCTAAAGGGAGAAATCGCCGGTACGCAGATGGAAAAATGAGCTCAAGCATACCTATTAGACATAACTTAGAAACGGTTGCGTATCCAGGAATAGGCGCTAATGGGGGTCTCATTGTTGCGAACCGGGGTTTGAACTAATATTTGTCATTTTTATCATGTAGCTAGGGATTTCTTTGAGCTGACATATTCTTCCGTAACAAAATTATGCCATGTAATTATTTTCAGCTACCAAATTATTTGCATCAAAGAGGGCTTGGATTAAAAACCGTGGGGCTTGGTTTAGATCAGAATGATATGGGGACGATATATCTAACCAAATCTGGGTTAAAATTTTGGCAAATTCATATTATGACATGATGTGCCAAACTAATGACTAATAAAATAAGTAGACAAATACAAATTTATTTTTGTTGTTAACAAAATTAACAAAGTAAGAATATACAGTAAGAAAAAGAAAAATAATTACGTAAATTGTTGAAATTGGCCACCGCCATGCTCCAAGCATAAATTCACACGTCCCTTCATATTTTCGAAAGTGTTGACCAGCATCTCTGAAGAAATGTTACAACATTCTTGGATAATCCTTTCTTGTAATTGTTCTAAATTTGCAAAGAGTGTTTTAAAAATAGTGTTCTATAAATGAGGAAAAACAAAGTAATCCATAACCGTTAAACAAGGTGATCTAGGTGGGAATTCAATGTCTGATCGAAAACTGATCAATCTGTCGTCGAAAAAATTGCGTAAGTAGTTAATAGTTTCGCCGGCTGTATGCGGTCGCACCGTCCTGTTAAAAATATCCAAAACGTAGTTCGTCGTCAAGTAATTGCTCTACAAATGGATTCAAAATATTGTCTCTATACCGCTGTGCTGTAACTGTGCCATGGAAAAAAATAGGACCCACAATTCTTCTTCGGGAAACAGCTAACCAGACACCAATTTTTTGAGGGTGCAATGCGGACTCTACAAAAAAATGGGGATTTTTACTACTCCACATGCGTGTATTCTGTGAATTCACATAACCGGAGAGGTGAAACCAGGCTTCAGGTCTAATAAATCATTTCTTTTCAACAAATTTTGGGTAAATCAAGTCCTGCGTCTTTCAAAATCTGTGGCTTGTATTTCTTGGAATACTTGCACTTTATAAGGAAATAAATTTAGCTGCTTCTTCAGAATAGTTCTTCCTGCTCATTTTTTGTGTTGTATAGAACCTGTTTCCCTAAACACAGCCACGGATCTTTTTAGGCAATGATAAAAATCCCCAGCAATAAAAGCAACGTTAGGAAAATGTTCGTAAAAATCGTCCATGCACAAACCCGGATTGTATTGCCACTCACCATTTACTCTAAACCCGTTTCGAAAATACGCTTCAACCATGAATGTTTTGTGCTGTTCCGTAAAGCCCATTATGTGAATTCTTCAAGAAATTTGAAAAATTTGCGATGAATCAAATTACTTGTAACGACTGTCTAAGATGGCGGAATAACTGATTGATTGTTAATTCAGGTAGTTACTGATACCCAACAGGTATTAAGCTCTACGGCTAAGCATTACGTCCTTAGATGCAGGGTCCTCTTTGATGGAAATAATTTTTGCTCGCACGGTAGTAAATAATAAGAAAAATTCCACCTAAATAAAAGGAAAGGGTCCGTAAACAAATTGCCCAAACTGCAGACAGTAAAAAAACCATAAGTTCTTTTAATTGGTAAAGCTAGAGTGTCGTCAACTGGGGAGAGGAGAAATTCCTTCTGCAATTTACATACTACTTTAATAGAAGTCAGACTGTGAAAGCAAAAGAAAAAAAACGATTTCATTAATAAAATTTACAGATGATAAAGCATGGTAACATAGCATCGGTGCTAGATAATTAAAAATAACGAAAGGAAAGCCGTAACTCTCGCGCCCCGCGTACCGCTATTCCCAGGGGTGCCTTTTTATTACCGAATTTAACTTAGACCTGTAAAAATATACAATCGGGTTTTTTACGACTTTTCATTATACTTTTCTTTCGTTACTTAGTAAATCCAAATAAATAAACACACCCCAATTCAAAATAGAATGTACAGGGTCATCTGCGGACGGGCCAGGACCAGCCAAGTAAAGAAGTTAATTACTTTTGTATAATAAAATTTGACCCAAGATACATATTTTATGTTTTTATCTTGTTCATTCAAAACACTTCGCGCACTAGAAGCTTTTCTTGCGCATTGTCTTGCTATAATTGTAATCTATTGACCTTAGTATGCATAGAGTGTAATAACAATTTTTTTTAGATAATAACTTTTGGGTAGTTTTGCGAACTATAAAATATTTGACCCATTGAGCTAGATCTTATATTTTAACATCAGGAATCTGTTCTAGCGTTGTGTACTTTTAGAGACACCTTGTATAATTCAATAGGCTACAATTTCTGAGACAACATAGGTGCGCAACTAAACATTGCAAGAATTGGTGCTGGTTAATGCAAAATTTCATTAATTCGGCGATTATTTAACAAAATCTTTAGAATAGGGTGAAATTCTCGTACCTATAATTGGGGTATGCCACAGGTGATATGAAAGGGCCGCGACAAGGGTATACGTACAGGTCGCGTGCTCTGCTTCTTCAGAATGCATGCTCACGACCATCAGGGGACCAAAACTGACACGAGCCGGATTTATTGTGGCATTCGGACTATTTATGAATACTCGTAAAGAATTGCCCCGTTAGATATGAATCCAAAAACAGTCCTAACAGTTTTCTAGATTTATGTATTGTTTTTGGCCTATCGATGAATATCAACGGGCAATATAATTTATTTTTTCGATAAGAACAATAAAACTTTCTTGAATAAGAATTAGTTGTGAGATTGGTATGGTCACCTAGCTTTTAAGAGAAGAAATAACTATTGAAAAGTCGCCCGTTTATTTATTATTATTATTATTATTATTGTTAGTTAAATCATCAAAGCAATAATTGTATATACCTGCTATTACTGCCTGTACCTACATGTAAAACTCCAATCTATCATCGCCACTTCTTTACCTTGTTTAATGTGTATTTATTAATTCTTTTTTTAAACGTCTGAAAGAGCTATAGATCCTCATCAATACAAAAGGGGGCCTAAACACAATTAAAACAGTAGCGCGTGTCGAATTCTTTCATCCTGTTTTGTGCAACTCATTGTGGTCATCTAAATTCTTATACTCACAGGCTTTTAAAATCTTCTCCGAAATGTTTTTGGTGTTTCTCTTGTGACAGTTGAATCGTTGTTTATCAATAAAGTATGCAGTAACAAAACTAGCAAAATAAAACCCTTTTGAAAGAAAATTTTTAAATCAAATAGTACAATAAAGGTCAATTTGTTTTCTAAATCTACTTATTGTCAATTTGGCATTTCACGGTTAGTAAAATAATGGAATCGAAATAATTGTCCTATACGTAGTCAATTTTATTGTATTGTTGGGCACAAAAATGTGGACCGAGTCCCAATTTAATTTATGGTTCTAAATTATATGGTGTGAGGATCACTGTAATTGGTCAACTGAGAAGGTAAGCTGCGGTTTTGACTTGATTACACGGCGTGCATCCAGCGAAAAATTGGCAAAGGATATTCAATAATAAGCATTTTACATTTATATTACTGATTTTTAAATATTATGGTAATACGCTTTGGCGGGTCATTTCGAACTGCATGCTTACTTTTTCACTAAAAAGAAAGGCACATAATACTCTCGGTCTCACAATCAGCTTTAATTTTATCACAAATTATTGCAAATATTTTGTTGTCAACATAAATTACTTTTACATTTTTATTCCAAAAAAAAATTATTTGTAATTTAATATTTTTATATCACGTAGTATAATCGTGACGCTGACTCTACTAGATACAATTTCACTTCCCCAAACTAGGGCTTAAAATAAGCTCCCAAAACATTACTATAAGAGATAACAAGGATTTCCACTTAGCGCTTTCTTATGCGATGCCACCATAATATCTATACATAGAAATATTCAAAATAACATGAGCAAATATAAAAAAATTGAAATATCAACATTCGGGTAAATGTAGCTTTATAGACCAGGGTCGATAATTTTTGAAACCAAAAAAAATAATAGTAGGATGAAACCCATTGGAAAAGGAAGAGAATATAACAAAAATGAAAGGAAAAATAATTTACGGGCGATCCGCGGTCGGGAAGTGGAGGGGGGTGAGTTTTTAAAGGTAGAATACGATTTATCTCGATTTCCGGCAAAACTACAAGTCCTATGGAAAAACGTTAAATGCCAAAATTGTAGGTAATAAAAAGATCTACAACTTTGGTATTTATACTTTTTTCCCATAACCTCAAAATTTATGTGAAAAATTCAAAAAACCAAGTTTTTGTTTTTTATTTTTATCTTTTACAAGAAAAATTTTATTTTCACGAAATTTGGTGAAAATGCACCTTTTTATGTCCCAAGCACACTGTAATTTTTTTGATTTAAAATATTTATTTTTTCACCTTATTTTAAAAATTATCGAAAAAGCACCCTAATTTTCAATCGAAAATTCTCACGTCAAAATATCTGCTTTTTTAAAAAAGTCGGTGGGATTTTTGTTCGTTGAAATCTCTACTTTCTGATGGTGTGCAAAAAATATACATTACTATGGTAAATGTTCTCAAAAAATGCAAAGAAACGAAAAAAACTCGAATCCGAAATTTTTTTTTTAAATTATTATGTACAATTTTGAGCTATTTATTAAAATTTATACTTTAATTACTCGAAAAACGTAAGATTCCATGTTTCATTTATAAACAAAAAAATTACAAATCCATAAAACATAAAGATCGCAAAAAATATGCGAAAATAGTTGTTCTAAATATAATTAAAGGTAGGATTTAAAGGGGATTTCATCACATTTAGCATAGTAATGTATATTTTTTTTTACACCATCAGAAAGGAGAGATTTCAACGAACAAAAAGCCCACCGACTTTTTTAAAAAAGCAGATATTTTGACGTGACAATTTTCGATTGAAAATTAGGGTGCTTTTTCGATATTAAGTCAAAATAAGGTGAAAAAATAAATATTTTAAATCAAAAAAATTACAGTGTGTTTGGGACATAAAAAGGTAAGTTTTCACCAAATTTCGTGAAAACAAAAATTTTCTTGTAAAAGATAAAAATAAAAAACCAAAAACTTGGTTATTTGAATTTTTCACATAAATTTTAAGCTTATGTGAAAAAAGTGTAAATACAAAAGTTGTAGATCTTTTTATTACCTACAACTTTGCCATTTTACATTTTTCCATAGGACTTGTAGTTTTGCCGGAAATCGAGATAAATCATTTTCTACCATTAAAAACTCACCCTTTTCCACTTCCCGACCTCGGATCGCCGGTAAATTATTTTTCCTTTCATTTTTGTTATATTTCCTTTCTTTTCCAATGGGTTTCATCCTACTATTATTTTTTTTCACTTTCTACCATTTTCAAAGGCTTCAGCCCTGGTCTATAAAGTAATTTCGTCAGAGCTTAATCACTAAAATAAAAGTACTTCAATTACATGCTGGTGTTATCGGATCGGCAATCAAGGAAATTAAGAGTATGATTTACCAAAATACCATGCAAAAAATAGGGTTAAATAAAGCTGTCGTACGGATTTGTTTGTCGTCAAGATTTTCTCTTTTATTACCCATTGATGCAAGCGGAATTAACAAAAAAATTTTGAGTGTGTACAAAATTCAGGTACTGAATAAAGTATACCTATATGCGCTGGGTTTTGGAGGCATCTTTTATAACTAAATATCCATGAAATGAAGTCTTTTATTCGAGATTCTCCTCGTGAGCCAATATTATATGGTCACTCTTTTTTTTACTTGCCTTCACCCAAAACCAAATCTCTTTTTTGTTTTGACCATGAGTCAGCTTTTCTTATTTTAATCTTGCAATTGTTTTAACAGTAAAAGGTAACACTGTTGTTATAATAGGCAGAATCTTGACATGATACGAACTGCCTGTCGTATACGATACCACTCTGGTCCATATTGGCTGCACTTAAGGCCCCCATACACGCTGGGTTTTTTACTCCGATTTGCCTGCGTTTCGTCCTTGTTAGGACTCTACGGGCAGCCATAACCCAAGCAATTCCATGGTTGCCTGTAGAGTCCTAACAAGGACGAAACGGTCGTCGTGGTCTACCCGCCCCAGGGTATCCCTTCTGCTTGGATCGCTGTGTATTCCCATATAAAAAACAGTTACACACTTGTCCGATATGCCACAATATTTACTTTTTTATTATTTTCGCGGACACTATATTATCTTCTAATTAAATATAGTATAAAATCACAATAATATGCTTAAAATTTTAATTGGACGAAATTTAAATTGGCCCGAAATTGTCGTCGAATTTTCAATCGGAAGTTGCGGAATTGGTTCTCTGATGAGATGCAGCGTATTTGAGCCCCAGGGGACTCCGCATAATGACTAACTTGTCTTGGTGCGCGCTAATAATTAAGACAAACACTCGTGGGATATCACCTCACTTCAGACGTTTTCTGCCGACAATGGTCTGCACCATTATATCAGGACAGGATTTATAAATGTTTTATGAGGAGCACTAGAATTTTATGACAATTGACTCAGGAAAGGTGACTCATAAAATATATTCATACTTCATACGTCTCGTATACTTCTCAGAGTAAAAAACAAAATGTCCCTCTACAGGGTGTCCCATAGCTGTATAGCCCCATAGTTTTAGACACCCTGTATAACTGAACCAGGGACGGATTGGATCTGGAATAATGTTTAATTTCGACTTGGGATAATTTTTCATTATTTAAATTTATTTTCTAAAATTCCGGACAAATTTTGCAAAAGCCTGTTGTAAAAATTTTCAGAATTTCTCATTAGTTTTGGTATCGCTAAGAAGCATTTTTTATAAGCTTTCCAGAGAGTTGTTACAAGTTACAAGGTAGGGCCATTTTAGTTATTAATGATACTAGTTCGATATGAACACTATAATGAAACGTGTGCAACGTTAAACCACGAGGCGTTAGCCGAGTGGTTTAATTGCACAAGGTTCATTAACAAAGTTCATATCGAACGTGTATCATTCAAAATCTAATCTACGACAGTGCAAATAGATTTTATTCGTCTAAATTTCATTGATATCAGATAACGTTTTCGTAATTTTTAAAATTTTCATATTAGTCGATGGTAACCGCATTTTTGATTGTTTCAATTTCGATTTTGACAACGTCATTATTGCCGTCTAATTTTCTATTGTATGCAAAGTGTTGGCCAAAAATTATTTAAATATGGGAGATTCTGAATCCGAAAGTGTCCCTTCGGATGGTTACAATAAATAAATGCAATCGGTTTTTCTAAGTAATAATAACAAATAAATAGTTTGCACCGACTTTCTTTTTGTTTTTGTATCTTAACATTTCGATGTTATTATGAATTCATAATGGCACTGAGTGCTATTCTGAAGGTAATAATGATATCTAAATGATAATGCTAAATACGTCATAATGGTACTGTCGTAGATTAAAGATTTTAAAGTAATTAATGAAATTTTCCATTTTGGAGTTTTTTAAATTATGTAGTATTTTTTCCCTAGGCATTATTTTCACGTTTCCAAAAGGCGCCAGGACGTTGTAGAAATAACAGGCGCAGCCCGCCAGCCAGTCCGTCACTGGATTAAACCTTTACTTTAACAAATGCAAAAAATAATGTATGAGAACAGAAGTTTTCACTCCCGGCTTATATTTCTTTGGTACAATACCATTCCTTTAAACAAAATTAAAGTTTTGTTGTTTTTTTTTCGAAAATCTGCGAAGCATGAAAATCAATTAGTTCCGGTCCTGCACCTCTTATAAATTAATTCCTGTTACTTAAAGACAGTGACACCAGGCGCGTCGCTTATTAATCGACTCTTACACTTCTTTGAACTTGTACGCATTTTAAATTTTATGAATATTTATTGGAAATTAGCCCTCTTGGCAATTAAGACGCACGTGTATGGTGCATTTTGATTTTCGGATTACGGTACATAATACCGTGCGAGCAAAAATTATTTGCATCAAAGAGGGCCTTACATCTAAGGACGTAATGCTTAGCCGTAGAGCTTAATACCTGTTGGGTATCAGTGACTACCTGAATTAACAATCAATCAGTTATTCCGTCATCTTTGACAGTCGTTACAAGTTAGAGCAAATGGAGAGTGGCAATGCAACACCAAAAAGGAGCAGGAAGACCATCTGTAAGAACAGAAGAACTTGTTGCAAACGTTCGTAAAATAATGCAAAATACGCCAACAAATTGTATAAGACGCCTGTCCCAAGAAGTGGAAAAATCTTATGGAACATGCAGGACTATTCTTAAGAAGCAGCTAAATTTATTACCCTATAAAGTGCAAGTATTTCAAGAAATACAAGCCGCAGATTTTGAAAGACGCAGGAATTACTCTCAATGGTTTACCCAAAATTTATTGGAAAAAAATAATTTATTAGACCTGACATTTTTTTCGGATGAAGCCTGGTTCCACCTCTCCGGTTATGTGAATTCTCAGAATACACGCATGTAGAGTAGTGAAAATCCCCATTTTTTTGTAGAGTCCACATTGCACCCTCAAAAAATTGGTGTCTGCTTAGCTGTTTCCCGAAAAAGAATTATTGTTGGTCCTATTTTTTCCATTACACAGTTACAGCAGAGCACAGCGGTATAGAGACAATATTTTGAATCCATTTGTGGAGCAATTACTTGACGACGAACTACGTTTTGGATATTTATAACATGACGGTGCAACCGCCCATACAACCGCCGAAAATATTAACTACTACGACAGATTGATCAGTTTTCGATCAGACATTGAATTCCCACCTAGATCACCTTGTTTAACGGTTATGGATTACTTCGTTTTTCCTCATTTAAAGAACACTATTTTTCAAACACCAGTTGCAAATTTAGAACAATTACAAGAAAGGATTATCCAAGAATGTGGTAACATTTCTCCAGAGATGCTGGTCAACACTTTCGAAAATATAAAAAGACGTGTGATTTTCACGGTGGCCAATTTCAGCAATTTATGCAATTATTTTTCTTTCTGTATATTCTTACTTTGTTAATTTTGTAAACAACAAAAATAAATGTGTATTTGTCTACTTATTTTATTACTCATTAGTTTGGCATATCATGTCATAATATGAATTTGACAAAATTTTAACCTAGATTTGGTTAGACATATCGTCCCCATATCATTGTGATCTAAACCAAGCCCCCACGTTTTTTAATCCAAGCCCGCTTTGATGCAAATAATTTTTGCTCGCACGGTACAATATAAGTAATACAAATTCAGAAAAGAGTAACAACTGTCAAAGATGACAGAATAACTAATTGATTGTTAATTCAGGTAGTTACTGACACCCAACAGGTATTAAGCTCTACGGTTAAGCATTACGTCCTTAGATGCAAGGCCCTCTTTGATGCAAATAATTTTTGCTCGCACGGTATAAAATACGAACAAACTCAAACACGTATTTATTTTCCACGCAAAATGTCAAATTCTTAACAAGCAATAATAAAAATAATATTCCCGAAAGAATAAGACTTGTCATAAATAACCATCTCCCCTCAAGCACGAGCATAAATGGACCAGTGTGACTAAATATGTCACATGTCATTAAATCCAAAACGTAACCATTTATTACCGGCAGGCAGCCTAAAATTACATTATATTTCGTCCTTGCCTTTAAATTGATGCATATGAAAATATTTAGTTAGCTCGATTTACATTTAGCAAGGGGGACTAGTAGTTGATGTCTCCTCAGTTCTTGTCATTCTATAGTATTTAGCGTTGAGTTCCATTCTCTATTCACTGAATGCATGTTATTAAATTGAGCAATAGAGCCCTTACAATTAGTATATATGTTGGCAATTATTCATTACTATGTTCTTCTTCGTCATACATAAAATCTTAGTATAATAATACAGCGTTATGATAAATGGATCAGTCGTTTATATAGAATACCGTCCACTTATAGACCAGGGTCGATAATTTTTGAAACCAAAAAAAATAAAAGTAGGATGAAACTCATTGGAAAAGGAAGAGAATATAACAAAAATGAAAGGAAAAATAATTTACGGGCGATCCGAGGTCGGGAAGTGGAAGGGGGTGAGTTTTTAAGAGTAGAAAACGATTTATCTCGATTTCCGGCAAAACTACAAGTCCTATGGAAAAACGTTAAATGGCAAAGTTGTAGGTAATAAAAAGATCTGCAACTTTTGTATTTACACTTTTTTTACATAACCTCAAAATTTATGTGAAAAATTCAAATAACCAAGTTTTTGGTTTTTTATTTTTACCTTTTACAAAAAAATTTTTTTTTTTACGAAATTTGGTGAAAACTTACCTTTTTATGTCCCAAACACACTTTAATTTTTTTGATTTAAAATATTTATTTTTTCACCTTGTTTTGACTTAATATCGAAAAAGCACCCTAATTTTCCATCGAAAATTCTCACGTCAAAATATCTGCCTTTTTAAAAAAGTCGGTGGGCTTTTTGTTCGTTGAAATCTCACTCTCTGATGGTGTAAAAAAAAATACATTATTATGGTAAATGTTCTCAAAAAATGCAAAGAAACCAAAAATACTCGAATCAGAATTTTTTTTTTTAATCATTATGTACAGTTTTGAGCTATTTATTCAAAGTTATACTTTAATTACTCGAAAAATGTAAGATTCCATGCTACGTTAATAAACAAAAAAATAACAAATCCATAAAACATAAAGATCGCAAAAAATATGCGAGAATAGTTGTTCTAAATTTAATTAAAGGTAAGATTTAAAGGGGATTTTATCACATTTACCATAGTAATGTATATATTTTTTACACAATCAGAAAGTAGAGATTTCAACAAACAAAAAGCCCACCGACTTTTTTAAAAAAGCAAATATTTTGACGTGAGAATTTTCGATTGAAAATTAGTGTGCTTTTTCTATATTAAGTCAAACTAAGGTAAAAAAATAAATATTTTAAATCAAAAAAAATTACAGTGTGTTTGGGACATGAAAAGGTAAGTTTTCACTAAATTTCGTGAAAAAAAATTTTTTTTTGTAAAAGATAAAAATAAAAAACCAAAAACTTGGTTATTTGAATTTGTCACATAAATTTTGAGGTTATGTAAAAAAAGCGTAAATAGAAAAGTTGTTGATCTTTTTATTACCTACAACTTTGCCATATAACGTTTTTCTATAGGACTTGTAGTTTTGCCGGAAATCGAGATAAATCGTTTTCTACCCTTAAAAACTCACCCCTTTCCACTTCCCGACCTCGGGTCGCCCGTAAAGTATTTTTCCTTTCATTTTTGTTATATTCTCTTGCTTTTCCAATGGGTTTCATCCTACTATTATTTTTTTTTACTTTTTACCATTTTCAAAGGCTTCAAGCCCTGGTCTATAATGAAGAATCACTCGGACCCGTCAAATAAATTTTTTTTAATGAAAAATATTATTGCCCAGTTGTCTGCTTCAGCTATGAAAATCTTCCTGTCGTGATAATAACGTGTTTATTTTTTTCTTATTAGGTATACCAGGATAATCACCTTTACGAGTATGTTTAAGAGTATGGGAAGTTCTCCACTTATTTGCTACCCTAGACACTGTCGATTAGCTAATATGCGGGCGATTTGGGTATTTTTCATTGAAAAAATATCGGACTTCCCTATGTCTTCTACTTTTTTCCTCACAACCCAACATAATCAAAATTTCTATGCATTCTTCTTTGGCGATGCGCATTTTGGATGCAATATATTCAGCAGAGCAAAATTCAAATTCAATTAACTTTCACTGACGTCTTAAACTTAAAAAGCAAATTGTCATTGTCAATGCCTTAACGATTGTGTCTTGAGTTCAGAACGTTGCTAATTCAAGAAACATCAACCATTATTTCGTTTCAAACGCTTGAATATAGGTAGAGGGGCTTATGAAAAATGAAAAATGTCTAGAATTGATTGTAGAATGTAAAAGTATACAATATGCTTCATTAAAAAAACGTTGATGCACGTAGCATTTTTTGATTCACCATGTATAATATATTTTCTAAAACTGCATTTCAAAAAAAAATAATTTGACGAGTCCGAGCGGTTTTTGATTAACTCTACTAACTCTAAGAAAAAATCCTTCTATTCCTTATAAGAATTCACATACTCTTTATACAACTGTTAAATACTATGCGTGACAGCAACACGCTTTCCTACTGTAAGGCAAGGAAAATTGCTAGACCGTTGTGTAGTGATAATATCACGGTAATTTAGCCAATAGGAAATAGGAGTTAATGCTACCATAGAATGGTTTAGAGCCATTATTGCTCTGAATACTCATAGTATTATCAAGTTCTATTTGGGGTGTAATCTGGTTTTATATACTGTATTAGTTCCTACTGGCAGTTGTAATGAAACTTGACAATATTCATAATAATATTTGCTTTCTACGGTTAATAAAGCATATACTTACCAACTAAAAAGCAGTACTGTACTTCTCAAAAATGTAAATATCTTCTAGTGTGATATTGTTCTTGTCGTTTAACATTGCAAATGATTATCTATTATGCAACATGGTTTACTGAGATGGTAAAATTCGTCCATAGATTATAAAGTCCAATACTAATGATGGGTTGTGCGAAATAAGAATCTTCTATTGCTTTATCTGACATTCAAAGTTTTAAAAAACTTATATAGTACAAAGTTAAAATAAATTCATTGAAACAGGTACTGGTACGATAAATAGAATTCAAATTTAGACAAGACAGCTAGAAGACTCCAAACAACGATGTGACCTGCGCAAAAAATACGTTAAAACTAATACTACCCACCAACATCTTGGTGGATTATAAGTTCTAATAGATACAATTCGTTTTTGTGGACGCTGTTCTGCTTTCTTAATTGTAGAGAAATAAGCGCTTTACTGGGAACAAAATGCTTCGCATTGAGAAGATACAAATTAATTTCTTAACAAAACTGCTGTATTAAAAGTCGTTCATTATTCAACCAGACTGTGCTGCTAATGGATCTGATTACTACCAATAAAAACACTGTTTTAGCAAATCTGGAATTGATATAATACCAAAGCGGGTTTGATACACTAGCAATTTATTTAATATGGTTTAATAAAAAATAAGCTCTCAGTACAAACTATGTCTTAGCAAACCTGTCGTATTACACTACTCAAAACAATTATCGCATATTTTGAAAACGCTGTACAAAATACTTTATTCATAAAATTGGTAAACTAAGATATTTAGTACTAAAAACATTAAATCTTTTTTATGCAAATTCTAGCAGATCTGAGTTTTATGTGGTTCGTTATCATTTATTCTGATGGTCTTCTCTACAACTGCAAAATGCTATATTTTTTACTTATCAATGGCACGACTATTCGATTAGTTGACCATAGAGTTTCGCACGAAATTATTAATTTGCTGAAAGTTGAGATATGAACGAAAACAACAGACGCCTTACTAGACATGTGCTTTGTGCTGAGGCACAAACGGCTGTTATTCTGTCAACTGAGGGATACAATCTAGTCCGCATTGCTCAGATTTTAAATGTTACCCAACCGTAGTGTGTTCAGACGGTATAGGGAGACTGAGGCATTCTCAAGACGTCCTGGTCAAGGCAGGCCTAGGGCCACAACAGCAGTACAGGATCGATTTTTGCGGTTGCAAACTTTAAGAAACCGTACAACTACAGCTAGGAATTTACAAAATGCAGTAAAAAGAACTTACCAGGTTAGGATCAGTGATCACACGGTTAGAAACAGATTAAGAGAATATGAATTAAGGCCAAGACGAGCAGCAACGGGACTACGACTCACCAGGCAACATCGCGTACACAGATTAGCCTTCGCCAGAGAACACCTGAACTGGAGGGCAGCTGATTGGATCACGGTCTTGTTCACCGACGAGTCTAGATTTACGCTCTTCACAAATGATCGTCGTGCAAGGGTGTATAGAAGTCCAGGAACCCGATTTGTACAAGGCCACATTCGTCAGTTGGATGCATAAGGTGGAGGAGGCATTATGGTTTGGGGAGGAATAAACTTTCGTGGACGCACCGACCTTCATATTATACAACACGGTACTTTGAATGGTGAAAGGTACATTACCGATATCCTTCAAGAGTATGTGATTCCTTTTGCCCCATTTGTAGGCGATAATTTCATATTAATGCATGATAATGCCCGTCCACACACAGCCCGCATTGTGACGGGGTTCTTGCGAAATACCAATATTGATGTCATGGATTGTTCAGCAAGGTCACCCAACCTATATCCAATTGAACACATGTGGGATGCACTCGGAAGAGCCGTTAGAGTAAGATTAAATCCACCGGAAACTTTGGAACCTATTATAGAGGAATGGAATAGAATTTCCGAACAGAGTATGTTCAAAATTTAATTATAAGTATGGGGAGGCTCTGCAGGGCAGTTGTAACGGCTAGAGGGGGTAATACTCGATATTAATTTATGTTTTGTAGTGTAAAATTCGTTATGACCGGACAGTTATATTAATTTTGTTCTTTGGTTTTAATGGAAATAAAACACTAAAAATTAAAGTTGCCTTATTTCTTCAATTTTATGTAAATTTTGCAACACTTCGTAAAATTCCTTCAAACATAATAATATGTCCTTACTCTGTAAAAAATATTTAAATCAAAGTTATTTTTATTTGCTGATTAAATATAGCCATTTAAGAAAATATGCGATAATTGTTTTGAGTAGTGTAGATCATTTCCTCAGTGTACGGACGTACAGTAGTAAGACTGAAAATTTCAATCCTAAAACGTAAAAAAATACATACGTTTCAGTGATATTAAGAAACTATTGGAAAATACACACAGTGTTTGATTATGTCATAAATTACATTATCAAGAAATCTTGAAACGACTAAATAAGGCTTAAGATATCTCATTCTTAAAAAATAAATCGATCCCTTCCATAATTCATTTCCTTTTATGACAGTCAGATCATGGCAGAAGCCAGAAATAAATTAAGATAAAAAGCTTGATACAACGGGTGAATCCACCCCAAAACTTTTTCAGATTCCTATCTGGCAAATATTCTTCACGGTGCACATATGGAATTGACTTTTTATACGGGTTAATACCCCGCTTTAGCCGATAATCTAAAACATTGACTTTGGAAAGCCTTTAGATGAAACTTTAGACGGCTGAAATGAATAAAAATGTTTGCTATTGGCAACATTTATTTTACGACAATTGACGAAGTCAAAAGTCAAAGGGCCGAAAAAGAAGAACATGACTTTTTGGATATTTTTAAAATCGCATAAAAGGGTTATTATAAATACTGGCAGCAATGGAATCAAATTAAGCTAGGAATTTTTGCAAGTCTATACAGGGTGTTCCTTAATGACGTGCTAATATTTTAGGGTGTGATTCCTCAAGTTATTTTATGAAGAAAAGTTCATATAAACATGCGTTTTTTGTAATATCTCCGAAAGTACTTTAGATAATATTTTTAATTTTGGCATGTGCTAATAGGACATAAAACCACATGTTTTAGTTATAAAAGTTATTATTTGTCCCACCAGTGGCGTCCCTGCAAACATGTCCTCTGATATATTTAGAGAAAAAGTGGTACACCACTGACATTTTTCCATGCGGATATTATTTCTGATTAGCCTGATCAATTCTACATATAAATGGTATCTTGCGTTTTTCTCCCCAGGCACACTGTTCTTAATTAAAATAATTAAATTAAATTAGCTTCATTTTGCAGTATTGACGAATAATATTTCATCACATAAATCTAGTTATCCTGGAACGGTGACGTTCTTAAAAACATAATTAACGCCTTAACGGCAGTCTTATCTGCATTTCCTCCAAGAAGAACTACCTGTGTTACTTGAAGACGTACCATAATATGCGCTAAGGAATCAAAATGTGGTACATGCATGATGGAGCTCCTGCTCATTTCAGTGTAATCGTTCGCGACCATTTAGATGCAGTTTATCCGAATCGTTGGATAGTTCGCGATGGAGCTCAACAATGGCCAGCAAGATCCCCTGATCTCAATAGTTTGGATTTTTCTTGTGGGTCATCTTAAAACTCTAGTGTATAAAACTCCCGTTAACACTTTAGAAAATTTAAGGAAGCGAATAATTGCCTTCTGTTAAACAATACGGAATTCGCCTGGAAGACAAAATTTTGCATTATCAATGTTAATAATAATAAATAGTAGAGCTAATTTAATTTAATTATTTTAATTAAGAACAGTGTGCCTGAGGAGAAAAACTCAAGAGACCATTTTTATGTAGAATTGATCAGGCTAATTAGAAAAAATATCTACATGGAAAAATGTCAATGGCGTACCACTTTTTTTCTAAAAAATATCAGAGAACATGTTTGCAGGGACGCCACTGGTGAGACAAAAAATAACTTTTATAGCTAAAACATGTGGTTTTATGTCCTATTAGCACATGCCAAACTTAAAAATAGTATCTAAAGTACTTTCGGAGATATTACAAAAAACGCAGTAAAGAAGAAAAAATTCAACACCCTGTAGCAAAAAATTCAAGCCGTTTAGGATATATGTTTATATAAACTTTTCTTCATAAAATGACTTGAGGAATCACACCCTAAAATATTAGCACGTCGTTAAGGAACACCCTGTATAGATTCGAATTTTTTTTTCACGTCCTACCTTTCTCAAAAAGTTGTTGTAGACCAAGAAGCAATCAGATTTACATAAATATACCTTTTTTCATAAATCTACTATTTAATAACTACTACATCCCTAAAAAATTGATTATATTAAATATCTATTATCCGTTGAAAACCTTATTTTCTTAAAAATACAATCTGGCGTCCGCTCTGCAATCTCCGCATACGAAATTATGCAAATCTCCTTGCTCCAATATACATTGACATCGCAGTGACGCTGACACGGCGATTATATCTATAGGAACTTAGTGACACCGGCAATTTGCTTTAGGATTCTCTAATAAAGCCCCCACAAGATGCCAAACCCCAACCAACGTCTCTATCATTTCCTTTACATACGGGAGATTACCAAAAAGTTCAAATAATTTGACATAACAAACGTAAATGTAATTTAGCAGAGAGGATGAAGCGTTTAGCGACATCTAGAGTCGCTTTTAGATACTCTTAAAGCATATCAGCACCTCTAAACATGGACTTATCAAAATAAGTATCGGATGTAAGAGAACATCACTTGCAAAGACCATTGTCACAATTGTAAGAGTCAGGCTAGGCAGCGCTAACAATCGGTTGGAGTACCGCAACCATGAAGACAGAAGAAGATTTTTCCTTTCGTTTCGTCAGATCAGAAAATCAAAAAAATATTCTATAATATATAATATGCCTGATGAATTAAAATGCCCTTACATTAGACCAGTGCCAAAAGTAAAAAACACTAAAAGATGGGATGAGATGAGGCCAGTAAATGTTTTATGGGATATTGAGAAATTATTGGAAGAAGTTGTATATAAACAGTTATTAGAATTGATTGATGCCAACTAAATTTTAGTTTCCGTTCAAGCTGGTTTTCGAAAAGGGTACTCGACAGAGATAGCCATTCAATGTGTGATTGAGACGTGGAAGAGAACCATTGATCAAGGGGAAAATGTTATACCTGTATGTTTGGATTTTAAGCGGGCATTCGAAACAATTGACAGGGCTAGATTATTGAGTAAATTGTATCAGTATGGTATTCGCGGAAACGTTTATAAATGGTTTAAAAATTATTTAAGTAACAGGTCACAAAAACAAAAATATCAAAAACATATTCAAATAAAAAAATAAATAATGTAGGAGTTCCTCAAGGAGGTCCAATATTATTTATTTTATACATCAAAGATATGCCTTTAGTTTTAAAAATGTGTAAGTTACAAATGTTTGCTGATGACACCTTAATTTACATTAATGTTTTAAATATTTTTGATGGTCTGAATACTCTAAATTCTGAGATAAATATATTATTAAATTGGCTGAAAGTAAATAAATTAAATTTAAATATTTCATAAAAATAATTTAAATTGTCAAAATATAAATGTTGTAATTGATGGTGAAAAATTGGAATTAGTAAACAGTTTTAAATATTGAGGGATAATCATTGACTCAAAATTAAAAATTTTTAATTATTTTGAAAGTATTATATCGAAGACTGCCGGAAAAGTAGGTTATTTGAAAAGAATCAGTTCTAATTTAAGTTTGTTTTCTAAAAAAACTGTATTTAATACTATCATATTACCACATTTTCTTTATTGTTCTTCCATTTTATATTGTGCTAGTGAGGAAATATTTGATAAATTACAAATTTTACAAAATAAGGCAATGCGGATTATTTTAAATTGCGACAAATATACAAAAATTAATTTTATGTTAAAAAATTTAGATTGGTTGAATGTCAGAAATTTAATTTTTTATTTAGTATGTATCTTTATACATAAAATTAAAAATAATTTATTGCCTGATTGTTTAAAAAATTTTTGTTCTTTTAATTATGACCATCATAATTATAAAACAAGAACTAATCAAAATTTTTATGTGGATAGAGTGCCTAAAACATTAGCTTATAAATCTATTTTTTATAAAGGTTTTATAGAATATAATAATTTGGAAAATTCTATTTAATCTCAAAAATCATTAAAAGTTTAAAATTACATTTATCTAAAAAACAAAATGATACGTAATATTTGATACAATTTCCAAAATGTTTAACTTTTCTGTCTGTTTTTGTTAAAAGAAGGTTGCGTTTTAAAATTTAAAAATAAATCTATAAAAATGTGTTAAAAAAAATGTATTAAAAAATATTTAATTGTAGCTTTTTGCTACATAAAACATGTTACTACTAGTACTAATATATTTTCTACAATACTTACCGTGTAAAATTACGGACAACGAATATGTAAAGGCCGCAGCCAAAAGTGAAGTATTAAATAACAAATAAAACAATAGATACGGAGGTCCTTCGGAGGGTTATCCACGTCAAGGTCCATCTGGAGATGACCATCAAAGTGTAAATGCGCCATTATTGGGGCAAATGCTCCATTACTTGGCCCTAAGTCTACGACTTACGACGTCATTTCAATTTCCAATTGTAATGCCTTTTGGACCTTCGGCGAGCGGGCTCAAGGAAAATGCGTTTTTTACGGTTAACTTTAAACCACTTTTCGATAGGGCGCTTTTCTTTTCTTATTTTATTATTACTTTTATTGGATCGTTACAGTTTCGGCTGATCCCGACAAAAAGGTTAATTATTCGGGTATCGTATAAAAAAATAATCCGAATTATACGAACGACTTTTTGGGAAAGTATTAAGTGTTTATTTTTGGTTCCCAATTGATTTCGTGAGGATGTTAACGAAAGTCTCCACAATCAACCAGTTTTTTAGCTTGAAAGGTGGGAGAAGGATTTCATCGACGTTTTCAACGTTGGCATAGAGCAGAGAACCCCCTACAATTTTATTGCAACTATAGTAAAAGTGCCAAAATAATATAAATATCTTTTCTTTTCCAGATCAATGGAAAATCTCTGTGTGTAAACCATTGCCCAAAATTAATAATCCTTTAACTTTTAATGATCTTCGAATCATAAGTATATTGCCGCTACTTTCCAAAATTTTTGAAAAAGTCTTGTATGGTCAATTATTTCAATACTGTGTCATTAACAAAATAATTCCAGATAGACAATGTGGCTTTAGAAGGGACTTGAATACGGCTGCCGCACTTGTTAAGATTACAGATGATATAATGGCAGCAATTGATAAAAAATTAAATAGCGCGTTAGTTCTTCTAGATTTTCAAAAGCCTTTGATACCCTTAATCATTCACTTTTGCTGGCAAAATTAAAATATTATGGCTTTGAAGAATCATCCTTAAATCTTATTAGATCATACTTCAACAACAGGTGCCAAAAAATTTTCAATACACAATTATTCAGAACAAATTCAAATTTTGTCTGGTGTACCTCAAGGATCTATCCTAGGACCTCCTCTATTTATTATCTATACCTCAGATATTTTAGAATCTTTAAAGCACTGTAAGGTTCAGGCATAAGCAGATGATACACAAATTTACCTTTATTTCGCTTGCCAAGACGACTATAAACGCATCGAATTTGTTTAACGATGATTAAAGCATGTTAAATCAACTTTCTCTGGATCATAATCTAAGATTGATTCCATTAAAGTCATCCTTAATGCTTTTTGGGAATAAGAACAAAATTGGCTTTTTGAATGATAATATCAATATAGTTATCGATGGTGTTAGGCTCCCCGTAGTTAAAACAGCTAAAAATCGGGGTATAATCCTGGATACTGAACTAAGGTTTAGGGAGTATGTCAAAAAGCTAATTCCAAAGTCATTTATGTCTTTAAGAGTAGGTATTATACAGCAACCGTCATGTCCCAAATTTTAAATGGCGTAAAATGCTCTGTGAGAGTCTCATTTTATCCAGCTTTAACTACTGCTCCCGCCTTATTTGATCATATTTCGCATACGTTTAAAAATCTTAAGTGGCTAGTAATGAACAACCGTAGAACTTTACATTTGGGGAACTTTTTGGTTAAAACTCTAAATAATCCGGCTCCGCCTCTTTCTTTAAAAAGTAGGTTTGTATTTCGTGAAAATATACATTTACGTGATATGAGATTTCCTAATAGGTTGACGGTGCCTCAACATCATAGTGCCATGTTTCAGAGATCATTTACCTACAACTCTGTTAAATTATACAACTCCTTACCTAATGAAATGGGTTCCCTTGACAGTAACAAATTTAAATTGCAATATAAAAATATCTACTCAGTATTTAAAATGAACAACTTCGTTAATTATTATTTTTGTCAATGTTTTTTAATTATTATTTTAGCAAGCAGTGTGGGGTTCAGTAGAGTAGCCTTGTGGCTAGACTACGCCTCGCTTTTGCTTGTCTGCCTATATTATTGTCAGTTTTTTGTAATTGTTTTCTTTGTTTATCCTAATAAAAGACGTTTATTATTAAACTAAAGAATAATTTTTTTTTTAATTTTTTATTTTACGTCGGCCTATTTCCGCAACGAGGCCAATCACCGACGCCAGGGAATTTGTCACACACTATCTGGTAATTTTGCCGAATCCCTCTTTGTCGAGGGTAGGGTTCTTTAACGTGCCAACATCCATGACACGGGACCCACAGTTTAACGTCTCTTCCGAAAGACGGTGCACCTCTTAAAACCAAATTCCAAATTTTAACATTATTATTATTATTATTATCTAAATTCCCGACTCAAGAAAAAGTTTTAAATCACCCTGTACACGTATAGTTAGTAATGCAACACTAAGAAGTTCGTAAGAGACACAGGCATCGGCAGTTTTGATCCCCTACCGCATTAGATGTTCAATTATGTCCAATTATGGCCTAAGATCGCACTCTGCTAATCCCCAAGATGTTGTAAAAGAACAACCGACAGCGAAGGTGGATTCGGGGAAACTACACATCCCGAGTCCTGCCATAGTATTTTGAAATCTTCAGCGGCGCGCCAAAAACACGTTCACCCCAAAATAAACACCCCTAAACTATACAAAAATAACAGTAATTGGTTTATAGGTTCCATTTGCTACTTCACAAAATAAGGCAAAAAATTTAAAGAATTTAGGTAGCTTCGTTGACCCCAAATACCCATCACCTATAGAATTATAAGCCTCTGGTCCATAACTATTCATAACTATGCCAAATTTGAGTCCCCGGGCCAATGGGAAAAGAAGCTCAGAGTGTTGAAATTCGGAATCGTTTATGACCTAAATACAGACCGAATTATGAGAGGTATAAATTAAAAGCTAACATAATTAATTAATTTTGAAGAAGTAGTCCATACTCAAAGTGGAGTTGAATGATATAGAAAAAGAAAAGCACAAAGTCTTTCTCCACAATTTTTTATTCAAAAAAACTAGGCGAACCTAGAATGATTCATAATAGAATTGAATCGACATGTTTGGAGTGTAGAAATACTCATCATCAGGAAAACAAAGTAAATGGTACAAAGCTGATGTTATTAGTAGTAGAGAAAATAACAAGTAAGACTTAAACTTTTTATAGTCACAAGACAGAAAAGATTTCAGCATACTGAAAAGTCAAGGAAAGGTGCAAAGCCACTGTGGGTGGGAAATGAAAAGAAAAAGGTTTTGTTTTACTAGAACATCTTTTGGAGAAGTTTTCCCATCTGACACGTGCTGGTTGCAGTGGAACTTCTCCAAAAGATGTTCTAGTAAAACAAAACCTTTTTCTTTTCATTTCCCACCCACAGTGGCTTTGCACTTTTCCTTGACTTTTCAGTATGCTGAAATCTTTTCTGTCTTGTGACTATAAAAAGTTTAAGTCTTACTTGTTATTTTCTCTACTACTAATGACATCAGCTTTGTACCATTTACTTCGTTTTCCTGATGATGAGTGTTTCTACACTCGAAACATGTCGATTCAATTCTATTATGAATCATTCTAGGTTCGCACAGTTTTTTTGAATAAAAAATTGTGGACACAGACTTTTTGCTTTTCTGTTTTCTATAATTAATTAATATTAAGTCTGTTTAAAGGTTGGAGAAATGATGTTTCTTCAACCTGAAGACGTTGCGATTTAAAATAAATAAACATATGCCAGTCCAAAACTCTTGTATCATTCACTAAGTTTGCTAGCTACAAAAATAATTTAGCAGACAAAACGTTCTCATTCTTTAAATTTAAAAATAGAAAACGCTGTTCCTATAAATAGTTTTAAAACCACCACAGCTTTCATAGAAAACATGTCGTACGGCCATGTGCTGATTATGACGTCCTGGGGCCCAAGGGGCACAGCCCGGCAGTTTCCAAAGGTTATGGGCCAGTAATGGGCCCCGAGATGTGCCGTAAATGTAGCGGACTTTTAGACACCGACCCGTGAACGCAATCAAGTGATGAATCTTTTATCAGTGACTACCTATCGGTCAGGGACATCGCATCAGTTAATCGAATCATTATCTTTGAAGGAGTAATTTTTTAATCGATAAAACTTTTTATCCTGATGTAAGGGGTACTTACGCATGTTCAGAGGGAACTTAATTTCTCACTTTTTCTCTCAACTTTTTAATACGTGTAAGATGTATCTAGGTATGTAATTTGTTCGTAGACATAAAGATATATTATGTCACAAACATAACCTGAATAACCTCACCTACCGCACTAAATAGTTCTATTTTGATAAAAAAAAATTACTAAAAATTAATCAAAAAACCCAATTGATCACAAACCAGCTCACCAACACTGTGACGTTAGATAATGAATGAATATCAAAAATAGTGCGTCACTCGTAGTAAAAACGTCCGTACAGCGTTGCGTTGTGATTTCTCTAAAGCATTATAATTTGCTATCATTAGGGAAACTATAAATAGCTTGACTAGTAGAAAATTTAAATAAATAAAGTTTTTTTAAACTATATTTATTTTTCATTTTTTAGTTGGAGTTATTGTTAAGAAAAAAAAATTTTGAGTAGATTGAGCTAGATTAGTAGATTATTGTATTGTCAGCGGTTCTTGATAAGTTTTCCAGTAAATCCATTCCATTAAACTAAAATCATACAAAACCAAAAATAAGTGCACCAAACACAAAAATGCAACGAAAATCTAAACCCGCCCCACTAAAACCATTCTAGCCGAAAGGCAAAACGGTTTCGCTACCTTGTACCTGACAAAGTTAAGCTGGTTTTTAACTTATTTTCCAGTAAACGCAAACCATAAGCTTTCACATCCAAACATTTCAACAAAATCATTTCAAGTTTTAAAATAGAAAATAAATTCTTTCATGGCGGTAGAGGGTTACGGAACCGTCCGACTAAAGCGTAGCTATACGTCAGTATAATCTACCAAGGGTTAACATCCACCCCACCGGCGTTGCCAGTGTGTTTCGTGGGTATCCCAGAGAGAATCCATACATACTATACTATGTAACTGTACATTAATTGACATGTAAAATAACAGAACAATAAAGAACTTTGAAATCGAATCGAATCGATAAGTCTACAAAATTTAAATTAAATCTAACCGTTTACAGTGGGTCAAAATTGGGTTCAAAAAAGTCGGTTACAAACAAACATACATACAAACCCAAACAAACGACAAAAATTTTAAAAATTAAAAAAAAATTGTCAAAATTTTATTTTGACGGGTAGATTTTTTTTTTAATTTTTCTCTATTCTTAGCGACAATATCTATACGACCCCACGTTTGTTTCATTACTATCGGTTATTGTAATAATTCTGACATATTGACAGGTCAAATTTTGACAAGAGAATTTTTTACTTATTTTTTTTAACTTTCCACCGTCAATATACATACGACCTTATAGTTTTTTCATTAATATCATTTTTTTTAATGCACGTTAGCCTTTTGGTTCCACTACGTAGGTATCTTTTAAACACCTTAGAAACCAATAAAAACAATCCGTATACGCGCTATATTAAGTAGACGGTACCACATATTCGCAAGGATTCTCAATTACTCATAAGGCACAATCCGAAAAAGAGATATGGAACCTACTTTACATCAGAACCTTTTAATCTGACGGAAACCTAAAAACATGGAGTTCCCGGCCGGTCGGCGATGTACAGAGATAGCTTTGATTAGTTCACTCCGTCTAGAGATGCCATCAAGGTGGGTACCACAGTGCGGTAATAAGGAAGGAGTTTGTTAACGCTCAGTGGCGTACCTGTACTTTTCTACCGTGCGAGCAAAAATTATTTGCATCAAAGAGGGCTTGGATTAAAAAACGCGGGGCTTGGTTTAGATCACAATGATATGGGGACGATATATCTAACCAAATCTAGGTTAAAATTTAGTCAAATTCATATGTCATAATACGCCAAACTAATGAGTAATAAAATAAGTCCACAAATACAAATTTATTTTTGTTGTTTACAAAATCAACAAAGTAAGAATAAACAGAAAGAAAAAGAAAAATAATTACATAAATTGCCGAAATTGGCCACCGCCATGCTCCAAGCATAAATTCACACGTCTCTTCATATTTTCGAAAGTGTTGACCAGCATCTCTGGAGAAATGTTACCACATTCTTGGATAATCCTTTCTTGTAATTGTTCTAAATTTGCAACTGGTGTTTTAAAAATAGTGTTCTTTAAATGAGGAAAAACGAAGTAATCCATAACCGTTAAACAAGGTGATCTAGGTGGGAATTCAATGTCTGATCGAAAACTGATCAACATGTCGTTGAAAAAATTGCGTAAGTAGTTAATAGTCTCGGCGGCTGTATGGGCGTTGCACGGTCCTGTTGAAAATATTCAAAACGTAGTTCGTCGTCAAGTAATTGCTCCACAAATGAATTCAAAATATTCTCTCTATACCGCTGTGCTGTAACTGTCATGGAAAAAAATAGGACAAACAATTCTTCTTCGGGAAACAGCTAACCAGACACCAATTTTTTGAGGGTGCAATGTGGACTCTAAAAAAAATGGGGATTTTCACTACTCCACATGCGTGTATTCTGAGAATTCACATAACCGGAAAGGTGGAACCAGGCTTCATCCGAAAAAAATGTCAGGTCTAATAAATCATTTCTTTCCAATCATTTTTGGGTAAACCATTGAGAGTAATTCCTGCGTCTTTCAAAATCTGCAGCTTGTATTTCTTGGAATACTTGCACTTTATAAGGAAATAAATTTAGCTGCTTCTTAAGAATAGTCCTGCATGTTTCATAAGATCTTCCCACTTCTTGGGACAGGCGTCTTATACAATTTGTTGGCGTATCTTGCATTATTTCACGAACGTTTGCAACAAGTTCTTCTGTTCTTACAGATGATCTTCCTGCTCCTTTTTTGTGTTGAATAGAACCTGTTTCCCTAGAAACAGCCACGGTTCTTTTCAGGCAATGATAAAAATCCCTAGCAATAAAAGCAATGTTAGGAAAATGTTCGTGAAAATCGTCCATGAACAAACCCGGATTGTATTGCCACTCACCATTTACTCTAACCCCGTTTCGAAAATACGCTTCAACCATGAATGTTTTGTGGTAATACGCTCTACGGCTAAGCATTACGTCCTTAGATGCAAGGCCTTCCTTGATGCAAATAATTTTTGCTCGCACGGTATATGACATTTGATCTTACTTTGACTAAATCTATATTTTATGTACCTACCTGGGTATCTGCTAGTTTATAATAGATATGTCCAAAATGTTACTAACACTATATTAAGGACGCCCATGTCCCTCAGCCAAACTAAGTAATTTTTAACTAAAATCTTCAAAAATGACGAAGCATAATTGTGAATTTAAAGTTAAATGTCGCGAATGTTGGGAGTCCATTTCTTTCTCGTTTCTGTGGAATAATCGTTTTCTTCCCACAATAAATTATCTTGCATGATGCTCAAGCTCATTCAGTATGACCTCGTCTGCTTACATTGCCATTGTCAACATTAACATTAGAAGTTATTCTATTAACAATGTCGCCATTTATAATAACTTTTTAAATATACGGTTTATTATTTAATAATGGTCTGTTCGAAGAATATTTTGGACTGTGACTTTTATTGCTTACTGTAAAAATAACTCCTTATATGTTATCAAAGGTGTACCTATAAAATAATAATTTTTATTGTAACGAGTTTGAGTCATTCTTGTTTATTCAAGTTACAAAATTATTATTAAATAAAATGGTGATAATAAGAAACTAATCTCATCATACAAGCATAAGTATTGGGCATTGTTTATGTTTAAGGGGTAAATTCACCGTACAACTATGCGAATGTTTACGAATATAAAACCAAGTTCATTAACATTATGGTTTTTATTGTTGCATTGCGATGTATGTAGGTGTTCTGTAACGACGCTTATATAATTTTATTTTTATGAAAATGAGCTTATTATTTTTAAAAAGGCCATTTACGCCTTACTTCTATGTCAGCGTAGAAAAATATAATCTGTAATAGAGCTGTAGATTGCCTTAGCCCACTGCTTTAAGCATTGTAGCTGATATAAAAGTTTTTTTTTGGAATTATTTTATTTAAATTGTATATTTAATCAATGTTTTCTTCTTAACATAGTATAAAACAAAGTCGCTATCGCCCGTCTGTCCCTATATCCCTATATGTGCTTAAATCTTTAAAACTACGCAACGGATTTTGAAGCGTTTTTTTTAATAGATAGAGTGATTCAAGAGGAAGGTTTTTATGTATAACTAGCGACCCGCCCCGGCTTCGCACGGGTGCAATTTCAGAAAGTGACATGCCGGGTACTAATATATCGGGTTTGTTCGGGTTTGTATTTATACCAGCGGGTTGCAACGCATGCCGGGTACACGCTAGTTAAAACATAAAGTAATATTCGAGTTCCACCTAATAAAGACGCAATCCATTAAAACGAAAAACTGATCTTAATAATAATAATATTAATCGCATATACTATTTACTTCAATTTAAAAATATTGAAAGTACTCTGAGTAGCTCATGTAACAGATTTTCCCATTACCCTTTCGTTTTCAAAATATACTATAATTTCTGTTAGTATAATAGTATAAATAGCAATAGCGTAACAAAAACTGACTGGGCACCCCCGCAAACGTTTTCAGGGGCCCCCTCTCTATAACGAATGGAAAATGATAATTCTTATTTTCATTGCTATCAGGTTCAGGTTTATGAATTAGGGTTAAACCCACATTATGTGTTAAGTACCTACTATTAAAACGGTAAACAATTCGAATTCATTTTATAATCCTAGGTAGACTCGTGGACATAACATGGGTTGTTATTAAATCATTATACGTAATATTCCAGCAAACATGATGGAAAATCAAAATTTTAAAACACCACTTATATAATGTTGCTTAACATGTATGGTAGTAACGGGGGTAGCAGTGATCGAGCCTCATAGAATCCAAATGACAGAAAACAGTAAAACACATGAACACTCCACACTTCTGCACAAACATTATGTCACTAAGTACTAAACAAGGTATTATACAAAACGACCAGATTGTCGAGAGTTTTTATTTGCAAAATCGTTTATAATTTCGTCGATATTTAATGTTTTAACAAACTCGTGTTCGGGTTTGTTCAGGTTTGTTCGTTGAATTCGAGCGTAGCACAGCCGAACCTGACGCCTGACGGTGACGCGTCAGGTGACGCGTGACGGCTCAGTTTAATTCAGTGCCCACAAAAAGTGCTAAACGCGCCTAAAGAAGTTTTCACTTCAAAAAAATTAAATTAATTATGAAATGAAATACCCATGAAAAGCAAAGATGGCAGCAAATTTTGAAGGGGCCGTCATTGTAGGTGCGGGTTCTGCGGGGGTGTTTGTTACGTCACTGATAAATAGGCCAACTTTAAAAATTATTTTCTCCCAAAGAAAGGCCTAATTGTTACAAGACCAACAACGTATGAACCTTAAGCCTTTCAGCGATACCAAATTTATCCCTATTTAATTAAATTTAACTGGTGATATTTAGTGGCAGCCGAACGCATGCAACTATTTTTTAAATATTTATCGTGACGATCGTTAATAGTACAGAAGTCAAGTGTACCAAAAATTATTTCCAAATAAACTAATATGTTCAAATAAATTCGATAGGGTTAGAGAGTTTCGACTAAATTGTACCGTCGAGCAAAAATTATTTGCATCAAAGAGGGCTTGGATTAAAAAACGTAGGGCTTGGTTTAGATCACAATGATATGGGGACGATATATCTAACCAAATCTAGGTTAAAATTTTGTCAAATTCATATTATGACATGATAAGCCAAACTAATGAGTAATAAATTAAGTAGACAAACACAAATTTATTTTTGTTATTTACAAAATTAACAAAGTAAGAATATACAGAAAGAAAAAGAAAAATAATTACATAAATTTCTGACATTGGCCACCGCCATGCTCCAAGCATAAATTCACACGTCTCTTCATATTTTCGAAAGTGTTAACCAGCATCTCTGGAGAAATGTTACCACATTATTGGATAATCCTTTCTTGTAATTGTTATAAATTTGCAACTGGTGTTTTAAAAATAGTGTTCTTTAAATGAGGAAAAACGAAGTAACCATAACCGTTAAACAAGGCGATCTAGGTGGGAATTCAATGTCTGATCGAAAACTGATCAATCTGTCGTCGAAAAAATTGCGTAAGTAGTTAATAGTTTCGGCGGCTGTGTGGGCGGTTGCACCGTCCTGTTGAAAATATCCAAAACGTAGTTCGTCGTCAAGTAATTGCTCCACAAATGAATTCAAATAATTCTCTCTATACCGCTGTGCTGTAACTGTCATGGAAAAAAATAGGACCAACAATTATTCTTCGGGAAACAATTTGTTGGCGTATTTTGCATTATTTTACGAACGTTTGCAACAAGTTCTTCTGTTCTTACGGATGGTCTTCCTGCTCCTTTTTTGTGTTGTATAGAACCTGTTTCCCTAAACACAGCCACGGTTCTTTTCAGGCCATGATAAAAATCCCCAGCAATAAAAGCAACGTTAGGAAAATGTTCGTGAAAATCGTCCATGCACAAACCCGGATTTTATTGCCACTCACCATTTACTCTAACCCCGTTTCGAAAATACGCTTCAACCATGAATGTTTTGTGCTGTTCCGTAAAGCCCATTGTGAGAATTGTTCAAGAAATTGGAAAAATTAGCGATGAATCAAATTACTTGTCACGACTGTCAAAGATGACGGAATAACTGATTGATTGTTAATTCAGGTAGTTACTGACACCCAACATGTATTAAGCTCTACGGCTAAGCATTACATCCTTAGATGCAAGGCCCTCTTTGATGCAATTAATTTTTGCTCGCACGGTATAAACGTAGGTACGTCGCGAGTAAAAGCGATGGTAGACTCTTAATATCTGGACTAAACTTTACACTTAGATATAGAGAACCGAGAAATCTTATGCAACTTAAGAATTAAAATCCCCTTCTTGCTAGCAACTTCCTTAAAACCATTAAGACTAATCTGAAATCTAAGAAAAGCGTATACAACTCTGCACCTTTGCGGTTAATTACGTAGTTTTAACAACGTTAACGGCTTAATGTGGGCATTACGACTTTACAACTTGTACAAAGTAAAGATGTTAAACGGCCGTTTTGGGATAAAGAAGTTTTACTCATGAAAAGTTTACAACTTTGAAAGGTTTGGCAACACCGAATTTTCTTATACCGCATTCAATTTAATTTTTTTTTAACACGCTTTTATATTGGCTTCACCTGTATGTTTGTTTGTAACCGACTTCTTTGAACCCGATTTTGACCCACTTTAAACGGTCAGATTCAATTTAAATTTTGTACACTTATCAAGAACCGCTGACAATACAATAATCTAATACTCAAAAAATTCTCCTGTCAAATTTTGACAGCTGTCATGTATAAAACGAAGATGCGATTTTGACGAAACAAATAATTATGGGGTCATATAGTATTCGATGCGAAGACTTCGGGAAAAATAAGCAAAAAATTCTCCTGTCAAAATTTGACAGCTGTCAAATCGTTTAAAAAAATGATATTAATGAAAAAACTATAAGGTCGTATGTATATTGACGGTGGAAAGTTGAACAAAATACGCAAAAAAATCTCTTGTCAAAATTTGACACCTGTCAGTATGTCAGAATTTTCAATAATTTGCAAATATCGTTTTTTTCTTATAATTCAGCATAAACGATCGGGTTTGTTCGGGTTTGTATGTATGTTTGTAACCGACTTCTTTGAACCCGATTTTGACCCAGTTTAAACCGTCAGATTTAATTTAAATTTTGTAGACTTATCAAGAACCGCTGGCAATACAATAATCTAATACGCAAAAAATTATGCTGTCAAATTTTGACAGCTGTCATGTATAAAACGAAGATGCGATTTTGACGAAACAAACTATGGGGTCATATAGTATTCGATGCGAAGACTTCGGGAAAAATAAGCAAAAAATTCTCCTGTCAAAATTTGACAGCTATCAAATCGTTTAAAAAAAATGATATTATTGAAAAAACCATAAAGTCGTATGTATATTGACGGTGGAAAGTTGAAAAAATACGCAAAAAATTCTCTTGTCAAAATTTGACACCGAATTTTCAAAAATTTGCAAATATCGTTATTTTCTTATAATTCAGCATAAACGATCGGGTTTGTATGTATGTTTGTTTGTAACCGACTTCTTTGAACCCGATTTTGACCCAGTTTAAACGGTCAGATTAAATTTAAATTTTGTAGACTTATCAAGAACCGCTGACAATACAATAATCTACTAATCTAGCTCAATCTACTCCAAAAAAATTTTTCTTAACAATAACTCAAACTAAAAAAAGGAAATATAAGCGGAAAATAAATATAGTTTAAAATAATTATTGAAATTCTTAATATAGGCAGAAAATAATAATGAAGGATAAACATTAGTATTATCGTGAAAAAGGAGTGGGTCGCTTTGTGCTATATTTTTCGTATATCGAGCACCCCACGCTATTTTCACAATAATACTAATGTTTATCGTTCATTATTATTTTGTGCCTATATTAAGAATTTCAAGAATTATTTTAAACTATATTTATTTTCCGCTTTTTAGTTTCATTAATTTATTAAAACGTGTTTTTTAGTTTTTTTCTAACTAGATATATTTATTTTTGGGATTATTTTCCTGAAGGACATAAATGAGATTTTTATTGATTCCCATATCCCTCGGTGTGTCTGTTTGTCAGCTCAAAAACTTAAAAACTAGTTGACCCTGCTCAAAATCGGGTATAGTTTGGGTTTGCTATATATACAGGGTGGGCAATAATTGAATAAAGCAAAGTCCATGATTTTAGTTCAATTTCAGTATTATTGCTTAGGTTATTTATTTTATGCACATAGACCCATATATACAGGGTGGTCATTTAGTGCCGCTAATAAAGCAAATTGAAGCTATCCTTTCTATAGTGTAAAATTATTTTTGATTCTACAGGGTGGCTCAAAATGGTGGGACGAAAAATATATTATATTATATTATTGCATTTTCTAATTTTTTGGGTTTAAAATAAAAAAATAAATTTATTATTTTAGTTGTGCCATTAACCTATATTATTTGAAAAATCTGAGTCTATTTAACACAGGCTAAACGACTAAAAATGTTAGCAAGGTGACAAAGGTATTTTCCGGTTTCTTCCACTAAATATTTTATTTTTGTTTTTGAAATATTAATCCAAAGGTCGTATGCGGCACCACTATATATGCATTAAAATTGGCCTCTGAAAGCCGAGAGAGGGCCCTCAGTTCAATTTGAGCGACGAATTAAGAAAATTACTACGTTGTTGCCATATTCTCGATTAACTTTTTTTATTTCTGCCCATTAAAATAATCTGCTTAATTATATATTAAATTTAAATTAAATTTTCGATTTTTATGCGCGCCCGCAATTTACTTTGCGTTTATTAGCTATAATGTGTGGACAGCCGCAAATATTGAAAGATAACTGCATAATAAATTTAATTTTTTACTGTCTTGACTTCTTTACATCACTTATACCAAAATACCTAGTAATAAAGATAAAATTTAAATATTTCATTACATCATATTATGATTTTAGAAAAATTTAAAGATAAAAGATAGTCGAAGAAGAGCGTGGGTGCATGCGACATTTTGGGGTTATTTTAAATTAATATTTGTCTTTTGAATAGTGTTGTCGCCGAGACGAGAGAGATATTTTCTCTCGAATAAAGATCCGAGACGAGACGAGAAATTCTCGTCTCTCTCGATCTCTCTCAAGCAAAAAACGTTACTTTTTGGAGCTTTTTTAAATCTTTTTAAATTTCTCTTTGCAAAAATATACATAATGTCTATATTTGGACCAGCGGTTCTCGAGTTATTTAACTGCAAATATTTTCATCTAGGTAGCCGCGCCTGGCCATTCAGAATAACATATTATTATAACGTTTTATCGCTGGATAAAATTATTTGCAGTCAAATAACTCGAAAACCGTCGGTCCAAATATGGACATTATATATTTTTGATAAGAGGAATTTAAGAAGATTTTAAAAATCTCATAATAGACAGGGCGTCCCAAAAATGTTTTTTTTTTTAATTTGCTGATTCTACAAAAATTTATAATTACTTTTATTAAATGCATTATTAGTCTATAGTTAATAGTTTCCAAGATATTGACTTTTGAAAAATTATATTTTTGAGTTTCGACAGCCCATAGCTTTCTAACAGTACATCTTAGAGCAAAACGGCGCATATGTCTACTGTGTCGCCAGTAAAGTCCGCATCATATGGGATTTTTTTTTATTAATAGCTTTATTTGAAATTTAACTTTGGCATTAAGTTCTGCTTCGATCGAGATGAAAATTAGGCAAAAAAATAGTAGTCACGCGATTCGCATTATCTGTCAAATTTTAATTTTTTTCAAAAAATAATTTAAAAGTGAGGTTATTTCTAAAAATATCGAAAAAAGTTATTAGAAAAAGTGTTTTAGAATGCAATTTCTAGCTCACATGCAAAATTTCATCTGCATAAGATAATTTTGATTTTTTACCCACATTTTGCAAATTGCACCACTTTTGCAAAATAAGATTCAACGTAACCTACATAAAACTTCTTAGTTTTGACAATGCTTTATTTCAGATACATATTCTTTAAAGTAGCGCCTTATTAAATGTGTATTTTTCTACAAAATCAAAATTGGGCTATAAAATTTGGTCGCATTTGATGCAAAGGTTATTTGTTTTTAACCCTGTATAAGGTAACTTCATAAAATAAGTATTTTTGAAAAGGTAGATTGTGTCTGAAAGTAATACACCTTAATATTAAGATAAAAAAGAACACAGTGTCATCAGTGGAAAATAAATTTTAGTTTAACTTAACGTAAAGTTTATCTATTTAATTTAAAACCCCTGTATTTTATTTTTTTACTTTCAGACACAAACTACGCTTTCAAAAATACATATTTTATGAAGTTACCTTATACAGGGTCAAAAACAAATAAACTTTGCATCACATGCGACCAAATTTTAATAGTAGGTTGCGTTGAGTCTTATTTTGCAAAAGTGGTGCAATTTACAAAATATGGGTAAAAAATCAAAATTATCTTATGCAACTGAAATTTTGCATGTGGGCTAGAAACTGCATTTAAAAAAACTTCTTCTTATAACTTTTTTTGATATTTTTAGAAATAACCTCACTTTTAAATTATTTTTTGAAAAAAATTAAAATATGACAGATAATGCGAATCACGTGACTACTATTTTTTTGCCTAATTTTCATCTCGATCGAAGCAGAACTTGATGCCAAAGTCAAATTTCGAATAAAGCTATTAATAAAAAAAAATCCCATATGATGCGGACTTAACTGGTGACACTGTATATCTTCCATTTTCACTATCTTCCCAAATCAATCAAACTTCCGGCTAAACCGGATGTAACTTGAAAGCAGGAAATATAGTTCTTCCGGTTTAACCGGAAGGTGATTTTTTTGGGAAGATAATAAAAATGGAAAATAGGGACATGTGAGCCGTTTTGCTCTAAGACGTACTGTTAGATCTGTCGAAACTCAAAAATTACATTTTTTAAAAGTCAATATCTTGGAAATGGAAATTTCTTACCGTACTGGTGTTTTGGAGCACCCTGTATAGACAAAAATAATTTTATAAGCGGCACCTCTTAACCCTTAATAAGCTTCGTCAAAAGTTTTCCGCTGTCTTAGTGGTACAGGAGATATTGACCTTTGTCGCACTAATGGGCCACCCTGTAGTAAATACCAAGAAAAGTTTTAACGCATTTAGGTTAGGTTCTGTCATATTTGACATATATTGCACACAATTTATGTCAAATATGATAGAACCTAACCTAAACGCGTTAAAATTTTGCTTGGTTTTTACTATATTTGGTTTGAATCACGAAAGAAGCGAGACGAGACAGGATAAGGTCGTCTCTCGTCTCGTCTCACCCTCTCTCGAAGAGACGAGAGACCCATCATGTATCGTCTCGCGGCAACACTACTTTTGAAGCTGTAGCGGTGTTATTCTTTAAGTATTTAGACTCTACAAGTCTACAATAACAACGAAAATATTAAAAAACGAAATAATGATTTTTATGTTGTTTAGGCACGAATCCATGTGTATTGTTATTAATAGTTATAGAAAACACCCCAATAATAAGCTTCCTATACCACTAAGCGCAAATTTTTCATTCATATCTTTAAATCGCCAAGATTCCGATGCATTTTCATATAAATTACATCATATTTCTGAAAAGAAGGGCGGGGAAGCCGGGTTTAGTTGCCCGTCTTCGGGGGCTGTTAGTCATCCTAAACCATGATTTATGGACACTAACATATTGCCGGCGATAGCCCTGTGCTCACCCCCCAAATACAAGGGTTGTTTTCGCCTCGAACACTTTTAACATCGCCACAAATTGAACACCTATCTTTAATTTTGCGAATTTATTTGATATTAAATCCGGAAAATAACCACTAGAATTATTTATTTTTACAGGCGGCCAGAAAAATCAGTACTTTCCAACCGACTTATATTCCAGTAAATCGCATTTTATGGGCCTAGGGCGGTAAAAGCTTTTAAGGGACTCATTTTGCTATAAAATGCAAATAATTATGACACATTATCATTAAAATATTTATTAGTGGTATAATAAGCTTTTTCTATTTCACGTTCATAATAAGCTCAGTACGATACGCATTTGCGTATCGTAATGAAGCTATTTCGATACGCGTTTTTTCTTTATTTGATGTTGGTAACATTTAAATGTTTTATTTCATTGACTTGCGCGGCCTTTGTCATTTACGAGAAAACCCATTTTTCTCAGAGGAAAAATAGCTTGATAACTTACTTTTTATTCTGTGTGGATAACAGTCATGTTGGTTGCATAAATCTATAAATCAATCTTTTGTAGATGCTTCAAGCTATCATTTTCTGCCAAATCCTATCCAAAATTCAATCTACTAACCTTCCAAAGTCGATTTTAACTTCAACTTTATTTGAATTTTCCATCTTCCCTATACTAAATTGCAATGCCGTGACGTAAAATCACGTATTTTGAAATTCGAAAAAAAGTAGTAAAATCGCCCGAATTTCCGAACGCTCTGTATATGTACCGAATGTACAAGGATCACACAACGTATTCCGTCCAATTTCAAATCTCTTATCGCTAAAATAACTTTAGAATCTCGTGGTGAAAATGGGTCAATAAATCAAAAAATGACAGTTTGCAAAATAATTTTTGTTGTCCAGAGGCTACTATGATAAAAAAAAGTATTACCAACATAAAATTTAGACATAAAAAATTTACAAAATTTGAAGGCTTTATTTTCTTTTTAACCCTTTCCGGACGGGTGACGCAGCATATGCGACAGCGAGAAAAAGTGCCACACGGACGGCTGTCGCACGTGGTCGACAGCATGTAAATTGTCTCCTGGACGACTGTCGGTTCGGATGCGACGCATATAATTTTTAAGACTCGGTATACAGACGGTCGCAGCTTTTGCGTTCACTGCATGCAAACCACTCAGGCGGCTGACGCATATGGTCGACACTGTCGATCATCTACGACATCCGGCAACCCTGCAAATACAGTTACGTGTCGAGCGTCGGTTTGTGTTTTCGCGCCAGTATGCATTAACACCAGTGGCACCAACCACCAAAACCAGAGGAAAGGAAATAATGTTTTTTTTTTTCGTAAATAAAATACATTTTTACAATAAAAAAAACACGCTTCTAATGTTTAACTATAAGGAAACGCAACTTCGGAGCAGTGTCGCACAGTCGACAGCCGTCTGTGCGGCACGGTTAAAACGTCCGTCCGTACAGCACAAATCATCGGGTAAGGCCGCCGTCCGGAAAGGGTTAAAATGTATTTTTCTTGATTATAAAAGGTGAAATAGAAAAAAATGTATAAAGCACATGTTTCATAACGCGTTTTAGCGCACGTGTCAATAAAAAAACTCGCCACTTTGTGGCTCGTTTTTTAAAATAGACGCGTGCGCTAAAACCGCTTCTTATGGAACGTGTACTTTAATATACTATTATGGGACTCATTTTGCTATAAAATGCAAATAATTATGACACATTATCATTAAAATATTTATTAGTGGTATAATAAGCTTTTTTCAATAATAGATCTTTAATGGGTATTTTTTTAAAACATTTTATAATTTGAAAAATAAACTGAGATAATTAAAAAAAGACTTAAAGAAGGAATAGGTAATCATTTATAAGTAAAGTCTTGTCGTGTATTATACAGGGTGGCCCATTTATGTGACCAAGTCATATATCGGCTCTACTATTTTATCCACAAAGAAAAATATAAAGATTCAATTATTTACAATTTTTACCAGGTATATAACCTCACAATTAGGGTCTCCCAAGCCGATCCAATAAATTTACCTTATAGCGACCCTCTGGCCTTTGGTCATTTGCTTGTTTGCATAATGACATCGTTTAGACCGCAGCGGGGAACTGCCCCAAAACATCTTTATTCCTTAGCTTTTCTTTATTTGTATCATAGTATTTTATCTATTTTTTCAAAGAGAATCTTATTTGCTTTTTACCCAATGATCTTTAAAAAATAATATCTAATAAAGTTATTTTGGCCATAAGACGTGGAAGGTCTGTTGTTAGAACTTATTGTATTAATGTTTTGGTGTCATATTGCTCACGGCCCTAATATAACTCAGCCCATCCATGTTAACCATCCTGTTCGTAATATATTGCATATAGCTGTAGGTCCCAGGGCCGTACCAAAGGGGGGAGGGATAGGGGTTTAACCCCCGCAATCAACACGAAAATTAACAAAAACACAAGTACATATTCTTTGTGCTTTGGTCGTTCAAGATAATATAAAATAAAATAATCAAAAATAAAGACGTGAATTTGGGTGAAGATGAGAAAGATTTTTATTCCATTTCCATGGGTCGCCAAGAAATTTAACACCCCCCCCACCCCCCCCCTCCTCCCCCCCCCCCCCGAAATAAAATCGTAGCAACGGCCCGGTATGTCGCATATTTTATTTACGTTATAATAATACAGTGTCACCAGTAAAGTCCGCATCATATAAATTTCTTTTTTATTAATAGCTTTATTCGAAATTGGACTTTGGCATCAAGTTCTGCTTCGATCGAGATGAAAATTAAGCAAAAAAATAGTAGTAATGTGATTCGCATTATCTGTCAAATTTAAAATTTTTCCAAAAAATAATTCAAAAGTGAGGTTATTTCTGGAAATATCGAAACAAGTTATTAGAAAAAGTTTTTTTAAATGCAGTTTCTAGCCCACATGCAAAATTTCATCTGCATAAGATAATTTTGATTTTTTATCCATATTTTGTAAATTGCACCACTTTTGCAAAATAAGACTCAACGCAACCTACATAAAACTTCTTAGTTTTGACAATGCTTTATTTCAGATACATTTTCTTTAAAGTAGCGCCATATTAAATGTGTGTTTTTCAACAAAATCAAAATTGGGCTATTAAAATTTGGTCGTATGTGATGCAAAGTTTATTTATTTTTGACCCTGTATAAGGTAACTTCATAAAATAAGTATTTTTGAAAACGTAGTTTGTGTCTGAAAGTAATACACGTTAACGTTATTATGACATAGCTTAATAAAAATTATAATAAAGGGGTTTTAAATTAAATCGTTGAAAATAGATAAACTTTACATTGTTAAACTAAAATTTATTTTCCACTTAAAAAACACTTTACTGAAGACACTGTGCTCTTTTTTGTCTTAATATTAAGGTGTATTACTTTCAGACACAAACTACGTTTTCAAAAATACTTATTTTATGAAGTTATCTTATACAGGGTCAAAAACAAATAAACTTTGCATCACATACGACCAAATTTTAATAGCCCAATTTTGATTTTATTGAAAAACACACATTTAATATGGCGCTACTTTAAAGAAAATGAATCTGAAATAAAGCATTGTCAAAACTAAGAAGTTTTATGTAGGTTGCGTTGAGTTTTATTTTGCAAAAGTGGTGCAATTTATAAAATATGGGTAAAAAATCAAAATTATCTTATGCAGCTGAAATTTTGCATGTGAGCTAGAAACTGCATTTAAAAAAACTTTTTCTAATAACTTTTTACGATATTTTCAGAAATAACCCCACTTTTAAAGTATTTTTTGGAAAAAATTAAAATTTGACAGATAATGCGAATCATGTGACTACTATTTTTTGCTTAATTTTCATCTCGATCGAAGCAGAACTTGATGCTAAAGTAAAATTTTGAATAAAGCTATTAATAAAAAAAAATCCCATATGATGCGGACTTTACTGGTGACACTGTATGTAACTTTATGTTAAACTATTTCTAATTTTTAAAAATATAAGTTTATTATGTTAATAATAGACGTTTACGGAAAAAAAGAGTCAATGTAATTATAAAAACTATAGCCCTGATATTAACGATTACAACAAAATGATTAAGTATTTTTTCTCGCATATTACAAGACAAAATAGTTTCGATTTATCCCCGGTAGGAAATGAGTTTTAAAAGAGCATCGACAGACTTTTCGTATCACAATTTGCATGTTAACTAGATACCATCTTGAAATATTGACAGAATCCGTACGCACGGCCCGTCTTTCCTGTCAAATTTCGATGCCACGATTATTTAGTCTGAGGAGACGGCCTAATCGTATGCATGGGATTGAGAACCCCCCGTGTTTGATGTAATATGCATACTTATGCATGTAATACCTACATTATTAACTTGGCAAGATATTCATTACCTTTGCCGAATTTTTCGCTCGGTTTTTGACAAATGAAGATGTCTCGTTTGCATTTTACATTTTTTTATTAAGTCAGTTGTACGAAACGTAGTATTTTCAAATTTTTTGGTCATTTTTTTTTTATAAATATCGCAATTATCTTTAACTTTAGAGTAAAAGTGAATATAATTATTTTATGGATGAATTTAAAAATACAATTTTTATTTAAATTTTTTTTTCTAAGTAATATCAGTTCCCAGATATTTGCAAAAATATAAAAACTACATTTTATTATATATATATATATCTTTTTTACTTTATACAGTGTGACCAGTAAAGTCCGCATCATATGGGATTTTTTTTTTATTAATAGCTTTATTCGAAATTTGACTTTGGCATCAAGTTCTGCTTCGATCGAGATGAAAATTTAAAAAAAAAATAGTAGTCACGTGATTCGCATTATCCGTCAAATTTAAATTTTTTCCAAAAAATAACTCAAAAGAGGGGTTATTTCTGAAAATATCGTAAAAAGTTATTAGAAAAAGTTTTTTTAAATGCAGTTTCTAGCCCACATGCAAAATTTCAGCTGCATAAGATAATTTTGATTTTTTACCCACCACTAAAATTTATTTTCCACTTAATGAACACTTACTGATGACACTGTGTTATTTTTTGTCTTAATATTAAGGTGTATTACTTTCAGACACAAACTACGGTTTCAAAAATACTTATTTTATGAAGTTACCTTATACAGGGTCAAAAACAAATAAACTTTGCATCACATGCGATCAAATTTGATTTTGTAGAAAAACACACAAGACATATAATATGGCGCTATTTTAAAGAAAATGTATCTGAAATAAAGCATTGTCAAAACTAAGAAGTTTTATGTAGGTTGCGTTGGGTCTTATTTTGCAAAAGTAGTGGAATTTACAAAATATGGGTAAAAAATCTAAATTATCTCATGCAGCTAAAATTTTTTCATCTCGATCGAAGCAGAACTTGATGCCAAAGTCAAATTTCGAATAAAGTTATTAATAAAAAAAATCCCATATGATGCGGACTTTTCTGGTCACACTGTATACTTTTAAAGATAATAAAAATATGTGTATTAATATAGCTATTTCATAAAAGTTAAAACCAAGACCAAAGCTTTAAGGAATATTCCTAAAAACGAACGTAATATAGATGCTTTTCGGGGACTTTTGGTTGGTTTGGCTTCGCATATTGCAGGCAGGAAGAGCTGTATATAAGTTTTGTGTGTACCTATAACAGAGATATAGAGCAAATGACACTAGCTCGTAGTTCAGTTCTCATAAAAAAATCTAAAAAATATTTGACATGTTGGTTTTTGCCATTGTGTTGGTAAAACAAGTAGGAAGGGCGCCAATAAAAGTTAAAAAATGATTTTTTGGTATTTTTTTCAGTTTAAATGTTAAATTTGCAGACTTCTTTGGGCGTTTCGCGCGGAAAATGTATTATTTGGATCGTGTTATGCAAGAGGGATCCAACCCACAAAAGCATTATATTGAGAAAATTGCGTTTAAAATATTAGAATATTAGTTTTCTGCTATGGGCACAAATTAATATTTTTGTAGTTTTTTTTTGCCTAATATATGTTCGTTTGTATATGTAAACATATCTTATTACTTAAATTGATACTATCTATATTATAATTGGAAAAAATGTGGGTTGGGTCTTTATTGCCAATTGAATCATGAGAATCATGTGGCTTGGTTCCTTATTGCAGAAATGCTAACGCTGAATACAAGTTAGGAGAAGGTTTCAAGCCACATGGATCTTTTTATTTTATTTTCTAATGTAGATAATTTATAATATGTAGTAATCTAATCAGCCTGGTTCGATATTGCGATTTTAACTTCGTTAATGGCAGTTTATTTTTGCATGGCAAGAGGTTTGGATCTATATTGCATAATGCAAATCCTTATAAAGAAATAATAATAATAATTGTATTATTTAATATTAAATTTTAGACAACTATCAAAAAATTTAGGTTATGTTCAATAGATGGCAGCACATCTACATTATTGTAAAATGTGTATAACTCAAAATTGCCCATCGTGTGGGTTGGATCCCTCTTGCATAACACGATCCATTTCATATTGTACAACTAGTTTCATGTTTCTTACAGCAGTCCTGATGATGGCCTATTTGGCCGAAATGCGTAGACACTAATTTTATTTTAAATAAATTTAGGATTTTTTCTTTCCCAACTCCTAAGTCCTAAATTAATAATATTATGGGATGAAGACGAATTAAATACCCTTAAGAGTATTTTTTATATAACGAATATTTTAATTGTCTTTTTCAGCCCTTTTTTCGCAGAGACCATTACACATAGAGAAGTAAAATTTGGCATTTTAATAGTTATTTTCATAATATGTTTCAAATACAGACCGAAAGTTAAAGAAAAAAGGCTTACATATAATATACGAAATTCATAAGAAAAAAGAGCGTCTAAATAAACACCGTTAAGCATTAATACTAAAACTAGCAAACGTATAATAAATGCATTAAGATGCACTTTTGGGCTAAAAATAAGCCAAAGCCAAACTACAGAGGAATAAAAAAAAACACAAAAACACCATAAAACGACAAGACAAGGAAATTGTTAAATTTAAATATTTCAATGCTTAATTTTCCGGAATGAGGAAAAATGTTCGGTCGGCATTTTGCATTGGAATGCCATCAAACCATCGAAATAAGAGGAGAGAAGGCGATTGTGGAGACTGCACTCTTTCATTATCTTGTGCGGTTCTTCCTTCTCATTATACTTCAGCAAAATCGCGCCGACTTGTATGCTTGACTGCTTGTCCGCGGCGAGTCCCATTGGAAAAATATATATTTTGAATTATTACTTTGAAAGTAATAATAGCATTTTTCACGGTAATTTTTAAACAAAAAATGTTTTCATCTTTGCGCCATTCAACGAGATTATATTACTTGTTTCCTCGCTTCAGTGAACCTCTTGAGTACCATAATATCACTGTTCTTGCTTTGGATGCGTATTCCTAACCATGTCATATCGGAAATGTTTTACAGTAATGCTTTTGTTTACATTCTCTTAAGCTTTTTTAATAATTTAATAGATATGGTTCAAATATGAAACTAAAAAAATAATATCCAAATCACTAGAAAAGTTTTGATGTATCTTTTTTTTTGATTAATCTAAAATAAAACTTGACAATATTTCCTTTCTTTTTGATCGATTGAGATTTTCCAACTAGCACATTTTGGGAGCTTTATTTTCGAGCTTACTGGGTTGTAATTTTTTACATCAATTAATTTTTCCATTTTTAACACTCTTTTATTAGCTTCACCTGTATGTTTGTATGTATATTATGTATGTATGTTTGTAACCGACTTCTTTGAACCCGATTTTGACCCACTTTAAACGGTCAGATTTAATTTAAATTTTGTAGACTTATCAAGAACCGCTGACAATACAATAATCTAATACGCAAAAAATTCTCCTGTCAAATTTTGACAGCTGTCAAGTATAAAACCAGGATGCGATTCTGACGAAACAAATTAAGGGGTCATATAGTATTCGATGCGGAGACTTCGGGAAAAATAAGCAAAAAATTCTCCTGTCAAAATTTGACAGCTGTCAATATGTCAATATGTCACATTGTTTAAAAAAAAATGATATTAATGAAAAAACTATAAGGTCGTATGTATATTGACGGTGGAAAGTTGAAAAAAATACGCAAAAAATTCTCTTGTCAAAATTTGACACCTGTCAATATGTCAGAATTTTCAAAAACTTGCAAATATTGTTCTTTTCTTATAATTCGGCATAAACGATGGGGTTTGTTCGGGTTTGTATGTATGTTTGTTTGTAACCGACTTCTTTGAACCCGATTTTGACCCACTTTAAACGGTTTAGATTTAATTTAAATTATGTAGACTTATCAAGAACCGCTGACAATACAATAATCTACTAATCTAGCTCAATCTGCTCACAACAAAATTTAACAATGACTCAAACTAAAAAATGAAAAATAAAAGTAGTTTAAAAAAACTAAAAAACACGCTTTAATAATTAATCAGACTAAAAAGCGGAAAATAAATAGGTATACATAGTTTAAAATAAATCTTGAAATTCTTAATAATATAGGCAGAAAATAATAATGAACGATAAACATTAATATTATTGTGAAAAAAAACGAGGGGTGCTCGATATACGAAAAATATAGCACAAAGCGCCCCACGCTTTTTTTCACAATAATACTAATGTTTATCGTTCATTATTATTTTTTGCCTATATTATTAAGAATTTCAAGAATTATTTTAAACTATGTATATTTATTTTCCGCTTTTTAGTCTGATAAATTTATAAGCGTGTTTTTTAGTTTTTTTAAACTATTTTTATTTTCTCTTTTCTCTCTCAATTTAATTAAGTATTCCCCAAAAACTTCCAACTTGTATACCTCTTTGCAACGCTGGCCAGCAGGAACTCTTACTGCAGGCATTTCACCGTGAGCGCCGCCTCATGGCGAGCTTTGGGACCTTTACTTTTAAAAGCTTTCATACAGGTGGCGTGGAAAGAATCGATTTGCAGGAAAAACTAGATATCTGCCTGGGTTACGAGTGTGTTCAATACCTGCTTCGAATAAGCTTTATGTCCGAGACATGACCTACGTTACGGAGAGGTCCTTTTCCGTTGCATTATGTTTTTTACGTAACGTACGTCAGGATCAGATTCAATTATTGTAGTTTGATGTAGTATAATATAATAATATACATAATATAGCAATGGAAATAAGTTAAAATGTACTTCTACTTCTAAACATAAAAAAAATAATCTATACTATTATACAGAGTGTTCGGAAAAAGGAGGTCAATCCGTTAACCATATATTCTTTGAGTAAAAATAATGACGTTTTTCATTTTTCGACCCTCATGTTCGATATACAGGGCGTCAAAGTTTAAAATTAAAAACGGATTCTTTGAATAATTCAAGTATTTATCAATATATAAATTTCAAATTTGGTACATTGCTTCACCATAAAAAGTTACATATAAGGGGGGGGGGGGGGGGTCCAGTACTCGCTGACCCCCACCCTATTTTTTAATACTTGCTCCAGTGACTTCCAAACTATATTTTTTCAGGTAATCATTTATTATAAAATAAAATAAATATACAGTGACCGGCAGAAAGTGCGCAGCATATGGGAAAGTTTTTTATCTTTAAGTTTAGAAAATTAATTTTATTTTAGATAGGTTCTGCATGTTCTCAAACCAAAATAACACCCATTAAATCCGGTAAAAGTCTTGTGGTATACGAGGTAGGATCAAAAATTTGAAATTCCGCGAAGAGTAAAGTACCTTCATCTTTCATTTTATAATATTTTTTTACTAAGAACTATTGTTTTAATTTCAAAGTTATAGCCAAATTCCAAAATTTCGCTTATTTTGGACAAAAAAATGGATTTAATCGTGTTTTCTGAATAACCCTGTATAAAAAATAAATGGCAACCGAACAGTACGAAAATAAGATTTTCTGCAGACCTTGTTAGAGATAACCGTCGATCATAAGTCCGATTAGTTTGTTTTCATAATATTATGGCTTTCTAAAATAAAAACATAAAAATATTAAATATTTTTGCTGCACACCGTATTTTATTTTCTGAGGGAACAAGTTAATTTTATCTAACTGATATTTTTTGATTTACATTGACTTAAAGCATCTCCTAAATTGTTTTTTTTTACATTGAAGTACGCATAAAAAGTTTCCTTTTGATTTATAAAGAAAAAAAATTTATTTAAAAATATATTTTGAACGGATTTTATTCGTCACGCAAAATAAGGATCAATATAGGTTATTTTCATTTATCAAATAGACTTTTAGGATAATCCACCTAATAGGTTATACATTTTTAACTCAAGAATAGGAAACAAAAAAATGCTAATTAAGACTATTAGATAACAATATATCCGTTCAAAATATATTTTTAATTAAAATTTTTTTCTTTATAAATCAAAAGGAAATTTTCTATGCATACTTCAATGTATAAAAAACTATTTAGGAGATGCTTTAAGTCAATGCAAATCAAAAAATATCAGTTGGATGAAATTAACTTGTTCCCTCAGAAAATAAAATACGGTGTGAAGCAAAAATATTTATTATTTTTATGTTTTTATTTTAAAAAGCCATAATATTATGAAAACAAACTAATCGAACTTATGATAGAAGGTTATCTCTAACAAAGTCTGCAGAAAATCTTATTTTCGTACTGTTCGGTTGCCATTTATTTTTTATACAGGGTTATTCAGAAAACACGATTAAATCCATTTTTTTGTCCAAAATAAGCGAAATTTGGATTTTGGGTATAACTTTAAAATTAAAACAATAATTCTTAGTAAAAAAATATTCTAAAATGAAAAATAAAGGTACTTTACTCTTAGCGGAATTTAAAATTTTTGATCCTACCTCGTATAATACCATAAGACTTTTACAGGATTTAATGGGTGTTATTTTGGTTTGAGAACATGCAGAACATATCTAAAATAAAATTAATTTTCTAAACTTAAAGGAAAAAAACTTTCCCATATGCTGCGCACTTTCACTGTATAAAAAGTATTCGAAAAAATTTTAAAATTAAGAATTGAAAATTATTTGGAAAAAATACATTTTATTTCTAATAAACAGTTTGGGTTTCAAAAAATAAATTAACGCAAAACGCTATTTGCTATCTAACAGAACAAATATATTATGATGCACTAGATAATAAAAAACCTTGTTTTAGTATTTTTCCAGATTTATCAAAAGCCTTTGATACAGTTAGCCATAATTTACTGTTAAAAAGTTTGAAAATATTGGATTCAGAGGAGAGCCATTAGAATTAATTCAAAGTTATCTGAAAAATAGACCAACTTATGTTCAAATAGATAAAGAAAAAAGCTATTCAAAAGTATTTAAGTATGGTGTTCCTAAAGGAACAATTTTAGGACCATTATTTTTTAATATTTATATTAACGACTTATTTAGTTATAAATTGCAATGGACAAATTCATAGTTTTGCAGATGATACTACAATTTTTTATACCGATACAAATTGGGAAAACATAAATAATAAAATTAAAAAAGATTTTAAAATTATAAAAAATTGGTTTGATAACAATTAATTTTAATAAAACAAATTATATTCCTTTAACTTTAAACCTAAATAACCTACCACGAAATATGAATAGTATTCAAATAAATGAAGACATTCAAATTTTTGAAGTTAAGAAAATAAAATATTTAGGAACTATTTTTGATAGTAAATTTAATTGGAATTTTCACTTAGAATACCAAATTAAAAAATTAAGATGTTTACTACAGATTTTTAAAAACATTAAAAAAATTTTAAATGTAAGACATATGAAAATATTATATTACGCGTTAGTTAAAACTCATTTAAATTACGGAATTTTAGGTTGGGGAGGAATAAATAGAACTTTAGTTAAAAAATTAGAAATACTAAAAAAAATGTTTCTAAAAAGTATATTCAATAAAGATTATCTTTATCCTTCAAAAGAATTATATTCGAAAAGAAAAAAGTTGAACATAAGACAAATTTACATTTATAACATCTTAATATATTTAAAAATAAGAACCTTATACAATTTAAAAACCATAATCATAATACACGTCATAAAAATAAAATAACCATAAAACCTAAAATAAATAAGTCCATAGGACAAAAAAATTTCAAATATTTATGTTTTTATTTAAACGATTATTTGTTAACAAAGATTAAAAAATTGATTTCATTAAAAAAATTTTAAATCAAAATAAAAACATGGATATTAAAAACAGACAATTTGAAAATATTTTTAGAAATGCTTTAATTAATATTGTTCTGAATAATTTATATAAGTAATATTTTTTACTTAAAAATTATAAATTAATAATTTTATTATAGGTAATATATTTCTTCAAAAAGAACTGCGTTTATACTATAAATTAACATTTTTACTTTGAAACTTAATTTTTATTGGATATTTATGATTTATGAATTTACATACTAAAACAAAAAATAAGATTTGCCCCTAACAAGCTCAGCTTCAGGGGATATAAGAATAAGTTTATAGAAGACAACATAAACATATTTATTATACTTATTATTAAATTTTAAATAAACTTATTATTATTATTATTATTATTATTATTATTATTATTATTATTATTATTATTATTATTATTATTATTATTATTATTATCTTAAATTATTTTTTTAACTGATAACATACTAAACATACATTCCCTGATATTAAGAATGTTTTTTTTAAATTTATTTAAGGTTGTTCCATATCTGCTCCGTCTATCTATGTACGGGTGTTCCAAAATCAACCTATCTTAAGAATAAGTGTACAAGGTATATTTTGTTAAAAACAATAAAATATTTTGCTGTATTCGCGCAAAACAAACGCGAAAAAATATTTCCAAATCCCCTCATACTTATACTAGATACGTAAAATGTTGTAAAAGATAGTATGAATTTATTTGCTCAGTGTAATTTTTTTTAATGATAAGAGTCTCTCTCTTGGTATGATTAAAACTAAACACAAACTTATACGATAGAACCAGAAATGTTATGTTGCAATTTGCATATTAAGGGCGAGGTACATGTAGAACTCGGTGCAAAGATAACAGGGTGTTTTGCGAATTTAAATTATATCCTCAGGGCCATAAGTGTAACGAGATAGCGGAGGTTAATAATCGTACTACAACTAAGTATAATTTTATGACCAACCTGCTTTGTTTTATTTTATAATTCGAGTTTAAATTAATAATAATCGTGAAAATTGTTAAAATATTATCGTGATTCCACTCCTAAGAAAAACTGCAACGGAAGAACGATTGATGATCTTTGGTATATTCTAAAATCGATGCAAAAATAGGGATTAACATTAAAGGCTTTACCTTGTACATTTTTATACCGTGCGAGCAAAAATTATTTGCATCAAAGAGGGCCTTGCATCTAAGGACGTAATGCTTAGCCGTAGAGCTTAATACCTGTTGGGTGTCAGTAACTACCTGAATTAACAATCAATCAGTTATTCCGTCATCTTTGACAGTCGTTACAAGTAATTTGATTCATCGCTAATTTTTCCAATTTCTTGAACAATTCATACAATGGGCTTTACGGAACAGCACAAAATATTCATCGTTGAAGCGTATTTTCGAAACGGGGTTAGAGTAAATGGTGAGGGGCAACACAGTCCGGGTTTGTGCATAGACGATTTTCACGAATATTTTCCTAACGTTGCTTTTATTGCTGGGGATTTTTATCATTGCCTGAAAAGAACCGTGGCTGTGTTTAGGGAAACAGGTTCTATACAACACAAAAAAGGAGCAGGAAGACCATCTGTAAGAACAGAAGAACTTGTTGCAAACGTTCGTGAAATAATGCAAAATACGCCAACAAATTGTATAAGACGGCTATATCCCAAGAAGTGGGAAGATCTTATGGAACATGCAGGACTAGTCTTAAGAAGCAGCTAAATTTATTTCCTTATAAAGTGCAAGTATTCCAAGAAATACAAGCCGCAGATTTTGAAAGACGCGGGAATTACTCTCAATGGTTTACCCAAAATTTATTGGAAATAAATGATTTATTAGACCTGACATTTTTTTCGGATGAAGTCTGGTTCCACCTCCCCGGTTATGTGAATTCTCAGAATACACGCATGTAGAGTAGTGAAAATTCCCATTTTTTTGTAGAGTCCACATTGCACCCTCAAAAAATTGGTGTCTGCTTAGCTGTTTCCCGAAGAAGAATTGTTGGTCCTATTTTTTTCCATGACACAGTTACAGCACAGCGGTATAGAGACAATATTTTAAATCCATTTGTGGAGCAATTACTTGACGACGAACTATACGTTTGGGATATTTTCAACAGGACGGTGCAACCGCCCATACAGCCGCCGAAACTATTAACTACTTACGCAATTTTTTCGACGACAGATTGATCAGTTTTCGATCAGACATTGAATTCCCACCTAGATCAGTAGAAGAACACTATTTTTAAAACACCAGTTGTAAATTTAGAACAATTACAAGAAAGGATTATCCAAGAATGTGGTAACATTTCTCCAGAGATGCTGGTCAACATATTCGAAAATATGAAGAGACGTGTGAATTTATGCTTGGAGCATGGCGGTGGCCAATTTCAGCTATTTATGTAATTATTTTTCTTTTTCTTTCTGTATATTCTTACTTTGTTCATTTTGTAAAGAACAAAAATATATAAATTTGTATTTGTCTACTTATTTTATTACTTATTAGTTTGGGATATCATGTCATAATATGAATTTGACAAAATTTTAACCTAGATTTGGTTAGCACGGTATTAAGAGTATCTTTTTAATAGCTCATACTTTTCCAAACTTAAAAGACCGCAGAAATTTATTGATACCCTGTTAGAGATATTTTACGCCATATCATTTAATTATTAGTGGCAAAAATCGTAATAATTTACAGGCAAAATATTGTTTTAGATTGCATCTTGCCTTCTACCACCAACTGAGCCTAACGAGGAAGGCCATCATTTATTTACAAAATTTAAAAAGTAAATAATTTCCAGACCGCGTTGCTACCGTTCGTAATATCCACCAGTATTTAATGCATACCGACTAATGGCACCCACCCTAACCTAAGGTGTTCGGTGCAAAAAAGCACTTTATTTGTTCATATTTGAGAAAACTCCCTCTAGCGTGAAAAGTAAGCTTCGCGTAAGAATCAACCGAAGGTCAGTGGATAGAGGAAGAGAAACTCTATCGAATAAGACCAAATTTGTTAAAATCCGTTTAGCCCAAATGAAGTAACCAATTTTTATACAAAGCAAATATCGATGTTCGCCCACCATTTTGTATTAAAAAATAGAGTAATATGTTTATTACAAGAAAGTTTCGGCATACCCTAAAAATCAAAAGAGACATATTTTCGATGCCTCCTAATTCGGCAACATAACGAGAAAAACCTAATTTTCTATTATTTCTCTTGGCAGTATTTAATCGCTAGTGAGCCGCTAGTGCATCAAACCCACTTTTGTGTTATATTAATACCAGATTTGCTAGAATAGTGTTTTTATTGGTAGTAGTAGCAGCACAGTCTTGTTGAATAACGAACTACTTTTAAAACAGCAATTTTATCAAGAAATAAATTGTATCTTCGCAATGCGACGTATTCTGTTCCCAGTAAAGCGATTTCTCTACAATTAAGAAAGCAGAATAGCGTCACCAAAAACCAATTGTACCCGTTAGAACCTATAATCTACAAGACGTTGGTGTGGGTTCGTAGCGATCGGGAATCGCCGCGCGCCCTAGTATTAGTTTTAACGTATTTGTTGCGCAGATTACATCGTTGTTCGGAGTCTTCTACACTCACCGACTTTAAATTCGATCCATCCAAAATTTTGTTCAAGTTTAATGTATGGTAACTTTTTTTTTCGAAGTCCGATTTAAATGATTTTTTTTTCAATTGTAGATACATGCTTCAGCTTTAATGGGATTTTTTCCGTTTTTGAAAAAGCTGCGTACTTGGTGAAATATACAGGGGAATAAAAAGTATGTTTTTTCCCTTTAAGTTTGTAACACCCTGTAGAGTGATTTTGCCATATTAACTCAAATAAAGAAGCAAAGTTTAATCTATTCCTAACAGATTGCTCTTTTATTTGGCTCGATATATTTCTCGGTTCAAGAGATGAATTTTTTAAGAAAACACTGCACATTTTATTAAAAGATTTTAATTTTAACATTTTTTGTAAAATATTTTTAAATTAAAAAAATAATATACCTAGCGGTAAAGAACTAAAAAAACCATCAATAGCGGGTATTACCACCCCGAGCACGAACAACTGCATCTATTTGCCTTAGCATTCCTTGAAGACTTTGATTGATTTGACCCCATACTTCGATTAGTTCTTCTTTTAACTGTTCTAAATTATCTGCAGTTTTCTCTAAGAAGGTCAACATTGCAGAACCCGATATCGTTATGGCAGGACACGCAATTCCACTGACTTCGTCTATTAATTTACTGGGTGTCAACCTGGGAGGAAATATGTCTTGGCATAATCACGTTGTGGCAATCGCCAGGGCAGCTTCTCAGAAGCTCGGTATACTTTTCCGTACCAAAAAGTTGTATACACCTCAACAACTTTTGACACTCTACAAAGCCCAGATTCGACCATCACTGGAATACTGCTCTCATATCTGGAGTTCTGCACCGAAGCATACCCTTCGGTTGTTGGATTCCATCCAAAGGAGAGCCGTTCGTCTAATCGGCGACCACGAGCTGACTAAGAACCTCGACAGCTTAAAACATCGAAGACAGGTTGGTGATTTGACTCTCTTCTACAGATATTTTCATGGCAAGTGTTCGACAGATATTGCCCGCTCGATGCCACCTAAAAAAGTAATGCATAGCAGAAACACACGACGAACCACTGCCGCCCATCCCTATGTGGTTCAAATTAGTACACCCCGAACATCATTGTTTCAGAACTCTTTCATTTGGAGGACGTCATCTTTGTGGAACGGCCTTTCTGAGACCGTGTTTCCAATCGAATATAACCTCCAACGATTCAAGAAAAACGTGAATCGCTTTCTTCGCACACGCACCGCTCCCAGAGCGCCTTAAAGGATTTTTCCTATAGTGCCTGTGCTCGATCATAAAAAAAAAATTCAGAACAGGAACTCGTTTTCGAATCTTTCTACCCATCAGGTTCCAGACATGCTCTACGGGGTTAAGGTTTGGGCTAAGTGATGGCCAGTCCATTTTTCGTACTTCTACGTCTTCTAAATATTGTGCAACAATTATTGCAGTATGAGGACGAGCATTATCTTGCATCAGTATGAACTTTGTATTGTAGAGAAATGATTTTGTAAAAAGCGCTCACCTGATCTACGATATATTCTCTGACAACCATCTCGGGCATTTGTACATCGTTTTCTGCCAGATCCTATTCTCCTCAAAAAATTACCAGTTTCGTTAAAACGTTCCACTGCTCTCTGAACACTGGGTCTTTTACATCCTAAAACTCTAGCAGTACCTATAATACTGCGACTTTCCATCATTTACTAAAGCTAATCCTCTTGCCGCATCATCTTGACCATAATTTTCACCTGACAAAAATTTAAACACAGCAGAATAATAATGCCATAAAAATTGTCAAGATATGACTTGTTTTACAAAGCCATAGCAACCTTTGTTTTATGTTACAATTTAAAATTAAAATTTTGTAATAATTTGTGTAGGTTTTCTTAAAAAATTCGTATCTCTTGAACCGAAAAAGATATCGAGCCAAATAAAAGAGCAGTCTGTTAGGAATAGATTAAACTTCGCAAATTTGCATCTTTATTTGGGTTAATATTGCAAAATCACTCTACAGGGTGTTACAAACTTAAAGGGAAAAAACATACTTTTTATTCCCCTGTATATTTCACCATGTACGCAGCTTTTTAAAAAACGGAAAAAATCCCATTAAAGCTGAAGCATATATCTACAATTGAAAAAAAAATCATTTAAATCGGACTACGAAAAAAAAAGTTACCATACATTAAACTTGAACAAAATTTTGGATGGATCGAATTTAAAGTCGGTGAGTGTAGTTGTCCTGTCTGAATTTTAATTTTATTGATCGTACCAATACCTGTTTCCATTAATTTATTTTTACTTTGTAATTAAGTTTTTTTTTAAACTTTGCATGTCAGATAAAGCAATGGAAGATTCTTATTTCTTATTTCGCACAACCCATCATTATTTATATTCTATGGACGAATTTCATTACTGATTTTTATTGGTAAGTATGCTTTATTAACCGTATCAATCAAATATTATTATGATTACTGTCAAGTTTCATTGCAACTGCCAGTATGAACTAATACAGTATAAAAAACCAGATTACACCCCCAATAGAACTTGATAATTACAGTGAACTGTGGTCTGTGAGTATTCAGAGCAATAATGGCTAGAAACCATTCTATGGTAGCATTAACTCCTATTTCCTATTGGGTAAATTAGCGACACAACGGTCTAGCAATTTTCGTTGTCTTACAGTAGGAAAGCGCATCGCTTTCACATATAGTATTAAACGGTTGTATAACTAGCGTGTACCCGGCCTGCGTTGCAGCCCGGCATTATACGACGTGAGATAATAAGGCGAACAAACCTTAAACTCAACCTTTTGCCACAATTCACATCCATGCATAAAACATAGTCTGTCTTCGTCTATTCCGGCTTCGGTGCTTCGGATCGATCGTTGAACGGGCCGGGGACCGGTTAGGTTGGGTCGTTCGTTCTCCCTACTCTAATTTATCAGTGTTTCTCTATAATATTATGCATGTATTATACATAAAAACCTTCCTCTTGAATCACTCTATCTATTAAAAAAAAACCGCTTCAAAATCCGTTGCGTAGTTTTAAAGATTTAAGCATAAATAATTGTCAAAAATTGTAAGCTTAGGCCTCGGTACCAGGTCCTTCTGATTCGAGGTCAGTAATAAACCATTAATAAAAAAAAAAAAAGCACATATAGGGACAGGACGGGCGATAGCGACTTTGTTTTATACTATGTTAAGAAGAGTATGTGAATACTTATAAGGAATAGTATGCTTTTTCTAAGTGCGGTCCCTGGGCCGTTCTTATTTAGTCACCCGGTATATCAGCAGGGAATGGTGCGATAATAAAAAATGTAACAAAATATGTGTCCGAACCACAAAACCACTGATGAAATTAAGACATAAGTTATACCGATGTCCACGTGACCCATATAATATATCACCGAAAAACTTTCTTTTACTGGGCTTTTACCTGGCTTGATTCATACGGGCATTAACCTGTCAAAAACTCGCTATCGGCACATCGCGCGCTTTACACCCTTCAAAATATAATATTTCTGTCCCCTGCATCGAGGTCCTTCCGTGAAAAAAAGTTATAAAAGTGTTTGGCCAGCCCAATAATTAGAAATTATGCTTCTGAATTACACGAAATGCGACATCTAACGGTAAAAGAGTAACCATCAGATTTGTGACTTTCTTTCGAAGAAACATAATTCATGGAACAACCTTTTCTAGTTTCTTATCGTTCTGTGTTTTATAAACCGTTAATTTTTTGTGTTTCGTGACTATTGTTCTATTTTATTTATGATGTAAATATTTTAACAACCTGACGACAAATTAGGGAGCATCATTTTTTGTAGTTAGTAGTTAGGCAATATGGGTTGCGATTTCGCAGACTGCTACTTTGTCACTGCTCCGCCTTTGTCACAGTAACGTCCTGCTCCGCTTTCATAAAAATCGCAGCGGTATTTCGGAGCAGTGAGACCATTATTTCTTTTTCTAAATATTTTTCTTTTAAATGCAAGTAGATAGAAATACATGCATTGAGCCTAATGAATAAAAATTAAGCAATTACTTTTTAGTAAAAGCAATTGCTTGACTAGGAAATGCTATAAGTAAAAGCAATTGCTAGATCTGGATATGAATAAAATTTCGAAGCAATTGCTGTTTTTCTTACACCTCTGTAGCAAATGCTTATTCAACACAAGTTCAGACGTGGCTTATCCACTTGTTCAGATTATAGATTTCATGATCAGTTTGGTGCCTAATTTGCAAAAGAGTTGACGTAAATACAACAACGTTGCTACACTAGAAAAAGCAATTCCTTAATTTATTCATCACATTTTAAGTAAACGATAGCAATCGCTTCTATTTTTAAAAAAAAGCATTGACTAGAAGCAATTCCTGCACTTTTAAGCAATTGCTGGACGCAAAAGCAATTACTTTAGTTTTAATTCATTGGCTTTCAAGAAATGACTTCGATTTTATAAGAAAAAGCGATCGCTACATTTTTATTCATTAGGCTCAATGTCACTTATTAATGGAATTTACAACATGCCTGAAGTCATCATATTGTACAACGAAATACGCATTAAATAAAAGGGTAAGAAAAAATTATATTAAATTTTTTTTTTGCATTTATAAGTGATAAAGTAATAATTCATTACAATTAAATTACCCATCATATTTTAGCAAAATATAGGCGTGGTCCAATGGGCTTAACGTCTCTGTGGTAATTGTCTGCCCCCCTAAGATAAAATCCTAGCTACGCCAGTGTGTAGAAGTACCCCTCCCAGGAAGAAAAGCTATCTACGTGGCTGAAAACAAAAAGGATAATTTTCATTCCGCATACATTTAAAAATCTCTTGCAGGCGCGTCTTTCAAAAACGATTTAAAGCTCCCATGGGCCCTAACGATTATTTATCCCAAGTATAATTTAAATATGAAATTTTACAGTACATATTTCCTGTCACATGACATTGCTTTTTTATTGTTACAAATTGGCCATTGAAAAAGCGACTTTTGGATGAAATTATAATGTTAGAAATATACACACGGGTTATTAAGCCTCTTGGTGATGAAAGCAACCTTACAGGCTTAATTTACCTATAAAGTTAGCAGGATTTGGTAATTACCTAATTAGTATAAAAACTATTGAAGCAGTTTTTTTTATTTTTGTAAGGAACACCAAACCAAAACTAGTCAATAATAAATATAGTTTAAAAAAACTAAAAAACACGCATTAATAATTAATCATACTAAAAAGCGGAAAATAAATATATTTTAAAATAATTCGTGAAATTCCAAATAGGTATAGGCAGAAAATAATAATGAACGATAAACATTAGTATTATTGTAAAAAAGCGTGGGGCGCTTTGTGCTATATTTTTCGTATATCGAACCCAAACAAACCCCACGCAAACTATATTTATTTTTCATTTTTTAGTTTGAGTTATTGTTAAGAAAAAAAATTTTTTAAGTAGAGATAGTCATAGAGAGGTCCGGAGTAGAGATGAAATACTGTCACTAATTTAACAATGACTTTTTGAAATGGTAGATTTAAAGCAGTGGATCCATTTTTTTTTAAATGGCTAGATTCAAAGCATTGGATCCACAAACCCGAACAAACCGCTCGGCCAACGGACCAACTGATAGCCAAAGAATGTACTTCAATGTACCAACACTATTAAGCAGAGTGCTCGAGCCGGAAAGTAGGTAGATGGTAGATAGTACGCATGCGCATACGGTAAGCTCTATCTCTCTCACTCTCATACAGAGGATCTGTAAGGAAATGATTTAATTCCTGCGATCCTGATCAGGATAATGAGATAAACTTATCAAATTATTGTATTGTCAGCGGTTCTTGATAAGTATACAAAATTTAAATTAAATCTGACCGTTTAAAGTGGGTCAAAATCGGGTTCAAAGAAGTCGGTTAAAAACAAACATAAATACAAACAAACATACATACATACAAACAAACATACAGGTGAAGCTGAAGCTAATAAAAGCGTGTTAAAAAGAAGCCCAGGATTTTAAAATTTCAAACCTAAATTCAATATTAAGGTATACGTAATAAATTGAAAGGCAGCTAATATAATATACATACGAAATTAGGGGAAGGCGAATTGTCCTTTTATTTGAAGTTGCAACCCCAACATAAGGTTTGTTCGACATGGCAATTTAAAGCCTTAGAATGTTTAGTGGTTGAATTTATGGGTATAATTAAGTAAATTATCGTTTATTGTGTTTTGATTTACATATTATAAAGTTTATATTATTTTCTAAATCGCGTTACCTATGTCAGTGTAAAAAAGGCTTTTATTGGTATTGCACTTGTTTTTCCTCTTAAAAAAGGCGAGTCAATTTAAAGTATATCTTGAAGAAGCAGCCCATGCTTAAAGTGGAGTTTGAAGTATGGGAAAGAAAGAAAAAAATAAAAAGTTTTCTCCACAAAATTTAATAGAATAAAAAATTATTCAAGGATCTCTACATGTTTCGAACGTAGAAACGTTCATCATCAGCAGACAGAAAATATATTTATATAGTGCTGATGGTTTTATCAGAAAAGAAAGTGGTCTAGAACCTTAATGGAGCTTGTATGGAATTAACTTTATTATGAATTAATAAATTTAATTAATTAAAACACAATAATTAATTTAACCCTCAGTACCCCACAACTTTTGTTGGAATGCAATTCCATTGTGATCCCTTTATTATTTTGACTAATTTATACCCTAACAATGTCTTACTGACATAAACCTAAAGATGCTTTATAAATGAATTTTTTAAACAATTTTAAATAAATCGTCGACACCTTTTTAGAAAGATTTTTCTTCTTCCCCTTTTTTTGGTTAGTTTAGACCCTCTTTACTGACATCTCACATACTCAGTATGGTTTAATTTTTATCAATTTCTTTCATAATATTATGTTTCTTCTATACACTTTAAGTTTTATTTCCATACAAGCTCCATTAAGGTTCTACACCACTTTCTCTTCTGCTAAAACCATCAGCACCAAATATATTTTCTGTCTCCTGATGATGAACGTTTCTACGTTCGAAACATGTAGAGAGCCTTGAATATTTTTTTATTCTATTAAATTTTGTGGAGGAAGAATTTTAGTTTTTTCTTTCTTTCCTATTAAGTCTATTTATTTCCAAGGTAGATCGTTGTAAATATTAACCCTACGCGTCATAGGCAATTCGAGCCCCCATCAGCTTGTATTCTTATTGGCCGGTCACCAGTATGTGAAATAATCATGCCATTTCGGCGGTAATCATGCCATTTCGGCGGTCGCTTGCAACCAGCGTGATTCTGTTTATATTCAGTCTATCTTGAAAATAAATATATTATAGTATTTCATAGTGCGCCAATATGCGCCAAAAATGCTCCGTTGCAATTCCAGATAATAATTCATAATGATTTTTTAATTAATGGTCTCTGTCCCCCCCTCCAACACATTTCTTTGGAGCGTTATTCCCCAAGACCAAATCCTCAAATTCTAAATCCGCCCCTGCAGGGACCTGTGTTCCGTGTGTCCCCCTTAAAACATGTCACGAGAACCACAAATCCTGATAAAAAACAAATTGCGGAAAAGTATTTTTAAATGTGGCTTTGCTGTAATGCGTGAAAAAAATTCACCTTTTATCTTGAAATTTGTGACCCGCTACTGGTGGATTGTGAACACTGGGCATGGGATGCAATGACAAATAGACAGTTAGTTGTGGGTTCCGATTTTAGGGGTCCATACCCAACTTTTTAGATGGTCAATTAAAATGGTTTTAAAATTATAGAGTATCTCTTTAGGACATCCTAGGAGTTAGTTGGAGAATTTATTTTCGTAACACCCTGTATATTATGTCCAAATACTTTATTTCAACTATTCAAAATCGCAAACAAATAAAATCCGATCTAACCGAAGAAATATCATTTTCCGACCAGAAGTTCAAGAAAAACTTTTCACTCGACAGAAAGGAAATAAAATAAACAAACGGGGATAAAATGAATGAGCCAAATATGTACTAAATTAAATTTCTGTCTGTTTTATCGTGGATGGCTGTGGCAGTGGCACTCCAAGTTCCAGTAAAACCTTCCTTTTATTTGTATCATTTTACATCTTGAACATTTTTCACTTGGGCCTTATCAGACCTTTAATTAAAAAATCATTATGAATTATTATCTGGAATTGCAACGGAGCATTTTTTGATTAATGGCTTAAGCGACCCAGCAAGCTTGTTTATCACCTCTGCATATATTTTATACAGTATCTCCCAGTGAAACCGGTAACAACCTTTTCTTGGGGCGCCTGACTTTTTTTCCCGCTAAAGAGAGCCAATTTCTTTATTCAAAATGGGATAATTTTTTCGTTACTATGGCGATTAAAGCATAGACCCACACAGAGGTTTGTGCCGACTCGGCAGCCGCTACCGAGTCGGCACATATGCATGTCGCGCGGTTTTAAAACCGTCTTGACGTAGAGTCTACTACATTGGCAGCCTATAGGCGTTTTCTTGCTTGAAGTTTGAAGTGATTCTAGAATACCCGGAATTATACAGGGTGTCCGGGAAAATGTGGGAAATCTCCCGGATATGAAAAAAACACGTGAAAAGAATACTACAAGTTCATATAAACTTCTTTCGTATCGGCCTTCTCTTCGGAGATATGGGCTCCCATGGAATAAAGTTTTTGACACATAATTATTAAACCAACAGGTATATTTTAATTTTTTTTCATATGATCTATACCAGGTAAGACCCTTCAAATTACTATCCCAGAAAGTGTTGCGAATTACTCACAGCTGCAGGGACGGACTAGCTGTGACACTAATGTGCCCATTTTTTTTACGCCCTGTATGATAAAAACTTTGGACAACGTTTTTTACATACCTTTAACTATTGACTAAAAATTAAGTACCTACTCTTCATTCATGTCGCTAATCCTAACCGTTTTCGGAAAAACGTCATTTTTAACATATTTACATCATGTAGAATTTAGCGTATTTCAAAAAAAGTTTACATCCTTGTTCCTATAAATTATAAATGTTCACTTTTAACTGCTTAATAATAATACATGACGGCAATAAAATGACGTTTTTCCGAAAACGGTTAGGATTAGTGACATGAATGAAGAGTAGGTACTACTTAATTTTTAGTCAATAGTTAAAGGTATGTAAAAAACGTTGTCCAGAGTTTTTATCATACAGGGCGTAAAAAAAATAATGGGCACATTAGTGTCACAGCTAGTCCGTCCCTGCAACTGTTAGTAATTCGCAACACTTTCTGGGATAGTAATTTGAAGGGTCTTACCACATACCCACATACCTACATAATATGAAAAAAAAAATGAAATATACCTGTTGGTTTAATAATCATGTGTCAAAAACTTAATTCCATGGGAGCTCTTTGGGAGCCCATATCTCCGAAGAGGAGGCCGATACGAAAGAAGTTTATATGAACTTGTAGTATTATTTTCACGTGTTTTTTTCATATCCGGGAGATTTCGCACATTTTCCCGGACACCCTGTATACTACTGGTCAGAGACGGCGGTATTCGGAAAGTCTTCGAGTCCCAAAGCAAATAGTTTTAAATAAACGATCTGCAGTAAAAAACGCCCTTATTCTATAATATTCCGTTGAAAAGGTCGCATGAGCCTATTCAAAAACAAACACTAACGGCCCCTAAACTCCTTCATAGGGTCATAATTCCGAATTTATGATCTATAGTGTCAACGATCCCTTTGGCGCAGTTACCCTGACTTTTTACCCCAAATCCTATAAAATGTAAATACGATAATAAAGGTAAATCTCTGTCTCCGCATATTTTGATCTTTGAAATGTCAAAACTAAGCTGACAAGTGTAGGTGGATAAAAATGACATTACGTCTATAGGGCCGGAGACGAATTTACGCACGTGTATATTTTATCGTCTTATTATACAAAGCTAAGTAATTAAAGATTATATTAAAAGAAAACTTTATAATATGGTCCCAATGCATGGGCTTCTTCATTAAATGTTGATCCTATCGCTATTACGGCCGCTCTATTGCGGTGCCGCTTTGTAGGAAACCGAAGCTTTAGTGAAAGAAAAAATAAAATTTTCTGCGGTTTCAGTTTTTAAAATTTTCAATTATTTACTGAGAAAATAAATAAACAAGATACGGTATTTAAAAAAAACACGGGAATATACTCACTGACGTCACATCTGCCTCGACCCATGGGACCGAGTTATTCAGCTGAAGGTCGAACGCCGCGTCTACCTGAACATCGAGCGGGTTTTTTTCTATTTTTAAGCCGTTCTTGTCTATTTAGTTTAACAAAACAAAGATAGCGATGTAATTCGTCGAGGCTGACGAATAAAAGAATTGCGCGGATAATGGGATCACGTAATAAGGTTTTGATCTCATGTTTTCAAACTTTCTGCTTTCGCGACGTCTTTTTAATTGTCTTTAGGAAAGGTGTGCGACCCTCTAGGAAGATTTTTATTATTGGGATGTATTTCCAATAGGTTCTAATTCAGGATGTTATTGCTGAATATGATGAATTCGATTATAATGATAAGGCCCATTGTTAACAACAGTGTCTTAAATTCGGCCAAATACCATTGATTCAAGTTTGGCTTTAAAAAGCACTAAAAGCGGGAGCACGCGAATGCCTTTTTTGCGAAAAATGACAAGAAAAAATATTTACGAACACAAAGAAGGATCAAAACAAAAGTCATACCTCTCACGAAAACTACTTGCATTTTACATAAGATGTGCTTATGGATGTCGTTACTTTTTTACTACCAAAAAGAGACACTCAAAAAGACAAGGAGTTGTATTAAGGGGCAATAAAATGTTTAGACGCACCTCTGCAGGGATGAACTACCCCTAATTCGAAATGTCAACAGGGCTGTAATGTTTAAAAGTTTTATAGCAGTCACATGTATTATTATTATTATTACAAACTTAGGTTTGTATTCGTCAGTCTCGTAAAGAGCATGATTATCAACTAGTGACATAGGTACTGCAATAAAAATCAGTACTGTAGTCAAAAATTTAAATAGCTTCTAGGGTGATATTGTTCTTGTCGTTTAACATTGCTTATAATTATCTATTATACCACATCACATGTCACATGGTTTCCTGAGATGATACAATTCGTCCATATATTATAAAGTCCAATACTAATGATGGGTTGTGCGAAATAAGAATCTTATATTGCTTCATCTAAAGCCGGGCTTCCATTCTCGTGTATTTGGCGAAATATTTGTCAATTGCCCATATTTGCCAAGTAGTGGGAGTGGATACTCTGCGAATATTTGTACAATTATTGGCCACTGGCGAAGTCCCGGTGGTTGTCGGTAAAAATTACGCGAGTCAAAGTGATTACAATTATTTGCATATTTGACGAGTTCATACTTGTTGATGCACTCTCACCACTTGCCTGCTTGTCCCGCAAATATTTTAGCAGTTGTTCTCGAATAAGGTCCTTTATCATAATCATTGTACCTGAAACAAAAATTTTGCCTAGTATACCTAAAGAGGTATGGTTTCTGCTTTTGGTCGATCGGGATAGTGGTATTAACTTACCTGTCTCGACTTTTGTTCAAAGAGGTCATCCACCACCTTCTTCTTCATTTGCTTTCTGCACTTTTTTCTCCTCATCACAATATAGCTGCCAGCTACTACCACAAACGCTGCAGCTGCAGCGGCAACGCGACTATCCATATCGAAATGAACACTGAATAATCGAGAAAATGCTAAAATTGCCAAGTACAAAAGTATTGGCGTACTTGTCAAATACAGGAGTAGTGGGAGCGCTGCACTTGTCAAATTGACTTCGGAGCTTGGTGTACTTGCCAAGTATGCCCAAGTACGCAAATATTTGCGTAATTGCCAAATACACGAGAATGGGAGCCCGGCTTTACATGCAAACTTTAAAAAAAACTTAAATACAAAGTAAAAATAAATTAATTGAAACAGGTATTGGTACGATCAATAAAATTAAAATTCAGACAGGAGAGCTGGAAGACTCCGAACAACGATGTGACCTGCGCAACAAATACGTTAAAACTAATACTAGGGCGTGCGGCGATTGCCGATCGCTACGAACCCCCACCAACGTCTACAATTCGTTTTTGGGGACGCTGTTCTGCTTTCTTAATTGTAGAGAAAGCGCTTTACTGGGAACAAAATGCGTCGCATTCAGAAGATACAATATATTTCTTAACAAAATTGCTGTATTAAAAGTAGACTATGCTGCTAATGGAACTGATAACTACCAATAATTCTCAGTGTAGGCAAAGTGCTGGTGGTGGCGTCTTCTGCTTCATTAAAACTGTGATCAGTTCCCCCTGTGATCAAACCCCAAAGTACCAAATTTCCTGCAATTCATGCTATTATTAGAAGAAATATTTACAAAAATTTTAACTTTGCCCAATTACATCATTTCGTGTTAGTTTTATAATAAATGTATATTTTGTATTCAAAATTGAACTTTTTATTTTACTATTGGTAACGTTTCAATCAACTAAATGGAGATCCCCGAGACTACCTAAAAAGTATTAGTCATAAATCCCCGTTGTGACAGTATTTTAGTGGTGTTAGTTGACGTGTGACGCAAAATGTCAATAGCATAGTTTCTGTTTGTTACGGATCTGCCGTGGAACGACAATAAAATGTTTAGAATCACCTCAGCTGGGGTAAAATACCTAAAATATGCATTGTAAATCCATTCTTTTCGACTTCTTCTCCTGAATATAAAGGGCAATCCGGGGCTGTTCCAACTCTCCGGCGACTAATAACTATACATATTTTAAGGAAAACCACGCGGTTTAAAACTGCTGGTAATTTGAAATTACCGGTAAAAATTGCACGGTGGAGACGAATAAAAGTCTGGCTTGCTCCAACCCTTTTGCCTTTTCTAAAGTCGCGCGTTATTGTGTGTGAAATTAAAGCCCCCTTATTTAACCCCTTTAAATAAACTCACTCTACTTACCGAACTCATCTGCATTAAGGGCTCATTTTTGCCGACGTTTATTTTTTGAGACATCTGAGAGAAAACATAATAGGGCGGAACATTTTTCGAGAATTAAGATTAAAAGGGCGCAATACGCTGCTTATTGCCTTGATACATTTGTCTTTCTTGTGCACTAGACTCAATGAGCCTATTGAATAAAAATTAAACAATTACTTTTTAGTAAAAGCAATTGCTTGACTAGCAAATGCTATAAGTAAAAGCAATTGCTAGATCTGGATATGAATAAAATTTTGAAGCAATTGCTGTTTTTCTTACACCTCTGTAGCAAATGCTTATTTAACACAAATTCAGACGTGGCTTATCCACTTGTTCAGATTATAGATTTCATGTTCAGTTTTTTTAAGCCGTTCTTGTCTATTTAGTTTAACAAAACAAAGATAGCGATGTAATTCGTCGAGGCTGACGAATAAAAGAATTGCGCGGATAATGGGATCACGTAATAAGGTTTTGATCTCATGTTTTCAAACTTTCTGCTTTCGCGACGTCTTTTTAATTGTCTTTAGGAAAGGTGTGCGACCCTCTAGGAAGATTTTTATTATTGGGATGTATTTCCAATAGGTTCTAATTCAGGATGTTATTGCTGAATATGATGAATTCGATTATAATGATAAGGCCCATTGTTAACAACAGTGTCTTAAATTCGGCCAAATACCATTGATTCAAGTTTGGCTTTAAAAAGCACTAAAAGCGGGAGCACGCGAATGCCTTTTTTGCGAAAAATGACAAGAAAAAATATTTAACACAAATTCAGACGTGGCTTATCCACTTGTTCAGATTATAGATTTCATGTTCAGTTTGGTACCTAATTTGCAAAAGAGTTAACGTAAATACAACAACGTTGGTCTATTTATTTAGTACAATAGTAATCTGTTACGTTTCTGTGGAAAATAGGAAACTTATATTTGTGATATGGCAGATTTCAGTGAAAATGAGGAAAGTGATAGTAGTGATAAAGAAATTAAAAGACAAGCAATTGATACAGACTTTGCGGTGAAGAGGACGAAACCGCCTCCCATATCATATACAGCTGCGAAGCGCTAAACCGTAAAAGATTCAAAATCTTCGGAAATATTCGATGTGGCGATAACCTCCCGCATGACAAACTTGGAAGAAAACTACTGGACCTCGTAGCAGGAACAAACATTTTCTAACAAGACTGGGGCGCACAATATGCCAGAAGGCTGCAGTGTAAGAAGCTTGGGCCGCACGTCGAACCCGACCCCCGCCTTTAACCAACCAACCAACCAACCAATTGATATTCGTTCACAAATTGAAGGAACATAAATAAATCTCTCTGACCACAACCGTTTAGCTTACACAACAGCTTCAGCACTTGTAGGAAATTTAATAAAAATATTGGTCTTCTCCAAAACTGCATCCATTACAGAAGTGTAGGTATGTCTTGCAGACAGTAGTTTGATGAACACCGAGTTCTTCGCCTACAGAATTTTGAAAGCCCGGATCCGACAACACTGTAGATTTTTCTTTTACGGGCGTTCATATATTCAGCCATAATAGAAGACACAAATTAAGAGCAACGCACTTATATGCCGCGGAGAACTAAAGTTGACTGCTACCAAGCAAATGATGCAGGGTTCGACCTACCTTAAAAAGTTGAAAGCAATTACTATAGTAGAAAAAGCAATTCCTTAATTTATTCATCACATTTTCAGCAAACGCTTCAATTTTTTAAGAGAAAGCATTGACTAGAAGCAATTCCTGCAGTTTTAAGCGATTGCTGGACGCAAAAGCAATTATTTTAGTTTTTATTCATGGGCGTTCAAGAAATTACTTCGATTTTATAAGAAAAAGCAATTGCTACATTTTTATTCATTAGGCTCAATGCACAAATCTGAAGTCATATTTGTACGATTAATTTCAAGAAATCATTTCTCTGTAAAAATGTAGATAATGCTCGTCGATCCCTCTAAATTTACAATATTTGAGCAAATTCCGAACAAACGGCTTGATTAGCATTTTGTAGCAGTCGAAATCATAGCCCAGAAGCAAGAAAAGTGTGCCCGTCCTTTTGACGAACACGCTCGAATGAATACCTAATGATATTCACATTTGTTTTTGGCGCCCCCTTTATTTTGTTCCACGCATTATCTCGTAACACTGCATTTTATAAAAGATGCTACGACATGTGTTTTTGATCAAAATAATATTACTTTTTTATATTTCCCGGTCCTTTGTGGTTTTATTTTTCCAGTTGATAAAAATGTGAAAATAAAGTAATTATTAATTTAATTCTATTATTTTTTTAATCCGAAAATTGCAGACCATCTTTATAATAAAATAATATAAAATACGCGTCACTTATTTTTATATACACTGAGGAAAATGATCTAATACACAATAGGTTTGCTAAGACGTAGTTTGTATTGATAGTTTGATAGCTTATTTTTTATTAACCCATCTTAACATAGTATAAAACAAAGTCGCTGTCTGTCCGTCCCTACCTATATATGCTTAAATCTTTAAAACTACGCAACGGATTTTAAAGAGGTTTTTTTAAATAGATAGATTGATTCAAGGGGAAGGTTTTTATGTATAACTAGCGACCCGCCCCGGCTTCGCACGGGTACAATTTCAGAAAGTGGCGGGTACTAATATATCGGGTTTGTTCGGGTTTGTATTTATACCAGCGGGTTGCAACGCATGCCGGTTACACGCTAGTATTAAGTAAATTCCTATTGCATTAAATCCGCTTTAGCGTTACATCAATTCCAGATTTGCTAGAACAGTGTTTTTATTGGTAGTAATCAGTTCCATTAGCAGTACAGTCTTGTTGAATAATAAACTACTTTTAATACAGAAACTTTGTTAAGAAATAAATTGTATCTTCTCAATGCCACCCATTTTCTTCCCAGTAAAGCGCTTTCTCTACAATTAAGAAGGCAGAACAGTGTCCCTAAAAACGAATTGTATTCGTTGGAACTTATAATCCACAAGACGTTGGTGGGGTTCGTAGCGATCGGCAATCGCCGCGCGCCAGTTTTAACGTATTTGTTGCGCAGGTCACATCGTTGTTCGGAGTCTTCTAGCTGTCATATCTGAATTTGAATTCTATTGATCGTACCAATACCTGTTTCAATTAATTTATTTTTACTTTGTATTTAAGTTTTTTTTAAACTTTGTATGTCCGATAAAGCAATGGAAGATTCTTATTTCGCACAACCCATCATTAGTATTGGACTTTATAATCTACGGACGAATTTTACCCTCTCAGTAAACCATGTTGCATAATAGATAATCATATGCAATGTTAAACGACAAGAACAATATCACATAAGAAGCTTATTTAAATTTTTGAGAACTACAGTACTGATTTTTAGTGGTAAGTATATGCTTTATTAACAGTAGCAAGCAAATATCATTATGATTAATGTCAAGTTTTATTACAACTCCCAGTAGGAACTAATACAGTATATAAAACCAGATTACACTCCCAATAAAACTTGATAATTACTGTGAGTGTTCAGAGCAATAATGGCTATAAACCATTCTATGGTATAGCAATAACTCCTATTTCCTATTGGCTAAATTACCGTGATATTATCACTACACATCGGTCTAGCAATTTTCGTTGTCTTACAGAAGAAAAGCGCGTTGCTGTCACATAATATGGTATTAAACAGATATAGATATTATTTTAGTAATTTTCAGTATATAAAAGCAATTTTTAAAAAAATCCCTTTCTACAAGATGTCTTTCAACACGACCCCTTACCGTAAGGGGTCGGGGGCATACCAATTCCTTTGATGATAATAAAAATGAATTAACGAAAGTCTAGATATTAATGTCGCGCCCTCATAATGAATTTCTTTGCTCGCTTACGCGACCCAGGGGAGTGGTGATAAATAACACTGCAAATTACATTTTGTGCAGAAGTTTTTACTGATATGATGTACAGAACTTGCTAGTACTTAAGACATTTGAACTTATAAAAAATATGCTTATAAAAAAGAGAATAAAATAGGCACCGTCTCACTTTGGTTTTTATAATTTAATTTAATTTTAAAGAAGTAGTCCATACTCAAAGTGGAGTTAAATGATATAGAAAAAAGAAAAGCACAAAATCTTTCTCCACAATTTTTTATTCGAATAACTAGGCGAACCTAGAATGATTCATAATAAATTGAATCGACATGTTTCGAGCGTAGAAACACTCATCATCAGGAAAACGAAGTAAATGTTACAATGCTGATGTTGTTAGCAGTAGAGAAAATAACAAGTGAGAGTAAGCCGTAATGGAGCTTTCAATGGTACATGAGGAGTGAAAATATTTTTTGAATAGTCAAAAGAAGATTTCAGCACACTGAAAAGTGAAGGACCAGTACCAAGCCACTGTCTTGGGTGGGAAATGAAGAGAAAAAAGAAAAATTAGGGAATTTTAAAGAGACTTTGGAAGAATAATTTTTAAGTGTAAGTAATGAAAAATCTTTAGTTTAATTCAACTATGTCGGAGACATGTGAAAGTGGTCAAATAAGAGGAAAAGAAAAAAGAAAAAACTGTGTTTTGTAAAAGTCATGTAGATGTTTTCATTTAGCTTGAAATAAAATACTGTTGGTTGGGGTACCAGGCTTGTTACGGCCCAGTTACCCCAGCAGGAATTAAAACCTATTTTTGCAAACAATGTGTAAGTTTTAACTCCTGCTGGGGTAACTGGGCCGTAACAAGCCTGGTGCCCCAACAGTATTTTATTTTAAGCGAAATGAAAGCATCTACATAACTTTTACAAAAAATAATTTTTTCTTTCCCTCTTATTTTACCACATTCACATGTCTCCGGCATAGTTGAATAATTAAACTAAAGATTTTTCATTACTTACACTTAAAAATGATTTTTACAAAGTCTCTTTAAAACTCCCTAATTTTTCTTTTTTCTCTTTATTTCCCACCCAAGACAGTGGCTTGGTACTGGTCCTTAACTTTTTAGTGTGCTGAAATCTTTTCTGTCTTTTGACTATTCAAATATTTTTAAAAATTCTTATGTATCATTGAAAGCTCCATTACGGCTTAGTCTTACTTGTTATTTTCTCTACTGCTAACAACATCAGCATTGTACCATTTACTTCGTTTTCCTGATGTTGAGTGTTTCTACACTCGAAACATGTCGATTCAATTTATTATGAATCATTCTAGGTTCGCCTAGTTATTCGAATAAAAAATTGTGGAGAAAGACTTTGTGCTTTTCCTTTTTCTATAATTTAATTTAAATTTTCGCCCCCTCGTCCAGTACAAAAAATCATATCAATGAGCATGAGCTTACTTTAAAAAAATCACTTTTTAAACATTGATTGATATGATTTGACCGAATTCGTTCCGTAAATGTATATTATGCAGCTCCTTGTATTCCTCCAAACAATAATCGACTTAATATATTTTATATTAACAACACTAACCCTTTCGTAGGGATGCAGTCACCCTTTCTTTAATCAAAATGTTCTAAGCTAAGGGCTTGTGGCCCAGGAAATTGTAAGGAAGTATTATCATCAGAATTAAGACACTCGAATACATTGGGCACCCTTTTTGTTCGTTATTAAATTATTCTTGACTCACAACTTTCATACTAGTTATTACTGTTTTTAATTGACTATTGACTCTACCCATCGTCTTCTTGTAGGTATGTTTCTTTTCAGTAAAGTAATTTTTTTTTTTTGTTAAAAAGTGCCTTCTACCCACAATTTGGCCATATTATGAGCATAATTTCTAAAAAGTAATCTTTAATCGAATACGATATAAGAGAAATTAATTTTTACGGGCGGAAAAATAATTTTTATTTCCGTACTATAGGGCTGATTGGGTTTCTTGGGCAGTGCGTATTGAATATCTGGCCCCATGGGATAGTTCACGTAAAGCCAAAAGAAGCGAGGGTCACATTTAACATATCAACTAGCGTTGGACCTTATCTATAGAAAACAGGCCGAAATTCAAACCTAATTTTTTTTAAATAATGTCCATCTATTTCATTGCAATGATGTCAGGCAATAACCATCTTTAAACGATGATAAAATATTACTTGTATATTACATTTTGTATCTACGTGAAAACGATTTTGAAAAAAAATTTGAAAATTTGAATTTGAAATTATGAAACAACTTTCTTTTTCTCAATCCTGATGCTTAATTGTCTATTTTCTATTTTCCTTTATACAGTGTGTCCGGAAAATACGTGTACAACGTTTGACGACAGACTCCTGACGTCAAAATATGACGATCTAATCCGACTTAGTTATATTCAAAATTGTCTCGTTTAGCCGGTAGAGGGCGTCAAAAATTTGTAAAAATATTGGTTTTTCCTAAATTACGTGAAAACCTGCTAATCGATTTTAATGACTAATACTATAAAATGACGTTTTCTAGTAGTATAGTCACCGGCTGTAAATAAGTGGAAGTGTTATAAAAGTGATATAATACGTCAACATTTCTCCTCATTTTTTATATGAACGGCGTTATGACAACCCAGATATTTTTGTAGAGTGACTGGATGTATTTGGAAGCTATTTTACCTCTTTAATATTTTTCGTTGAATGAGCTGTTTTGCCAGAAGAAAATATTTACAATTACCTGCATACATCAATTACACAGGCCTGCATGAAATTTGTGATGACGTGATTTTTGTTTGTTGAGCTTAGTTTTTATACAGAAATAACTAATTAAAATACAATTGGTATCTATCACCCACAGATTTTTTTTTGCAAAAAAAAGAAAAAATATAAAAAAAACTTGTAATAGGCGTTTTAATACATTTTAAAATGAATGTAGTACTTCAAATTCTAAATGATTGATGAATAAAAAATTATTTTCTGTGGTGCTACACACCTTCCGACTGGAGACTCTTTGTCGACTTCAAAAAGGAGCTTTAAAGCTGTTCTTTTACATAATGACAATATTTTTGCTTCTGTTTCGGTCGGCCATACAGTTAAGTTAAAGGAAAACTATGAAAATTTAGAGGAATTACTTTTAAGAATACAATATGAAAATCACAACTGGGAAGTGTGTGAAGATCTAAACATTTTAAGTATTCTCTTACTCTTAGGTCAGCAGTCTGGATTTACTAAACTTCCATGTTTCCTGTGCGAGTGGTCTAGCTAGCGAGAACAGCATTGGATAAAAAGAGACTGGTCACAAAGAGAGACTTTAACATCTGGAAACAAAAATGTAATTCGCGAAAGTCTTATTGACCCTCAAAAAGTTTTACTTCCACCACTTCACATAAAACTTGGACGTATGAAACAATTTGTTAAGGCATTAAACAAAGAAGGATATGGTTTTAAATATTTGCGTAAAACATTTCCGGCTCTGTCAGAGGCAAAATTAAAGGAGGGAATCTTTGTAGGGCCGCAGATTAGCAGCTTGATACAGAATTTGAAAAGGTAATGGAAGATAAGGAAAAACATGCATGGAATGCTTTTAAAGAAGTTGAACATAAATTACTACTATGTTGAGATCGTTGAAAATATGCTGGAAAATTTCAGGAATTTCAGAATATGAGCATAAAAATTTACTTTTTACATTCCCATTTGGACTAATTCCCGGAAAATCTTGGGGACATGGGTGAAGAGCAAGGTGAAAGATTTCATCAATATATTAAAGAGATGGAAAAAAGATACCAGGAGCGCTGGGATACAAAAATGATGGCCGATTTCTGTTGGAACAGAAAAACAACCAAAAGAAGCTTTTCTGAAAAAAGAAAACATTTTTTGAAGAAGCGTAACGAATAAATAACCATTTACAATAGTTTATATGTATATATTTTGTATATTTTTGTATTATTTTCCTTAATATATTAAAAAACTAGCTTATAAATGACATAAATCGTGTTTTTTCTATATTTTTGGATTTTACCGGTTTGAAAAATAACCTTACGTGATATAAAAAAACTGAAAGCAGATTTGAAATCAGCGCTACCCAATTACTAGAAGACAGTTAACATTTTTAAATCAACTTTCAAAGTGTTAAAAAATGCAGGCCTGTGTTATTAACAATAAAAATAAAACAAAGTACAACAAAGTTGAAAGTATGTATTGTAAGAAACTAAGTAAAACAAAAACATTACTTAAGCAAATGTGTAAAATGACCGCCATCTTGCTGAATACACTTATTAACACTCCTTAAAAAATTATTGTTACTGGTAATTTGATTTTAATATTATTACTAATAATACTAAATATTGTAAATATTTTCTTCTGGCAAAACAGCTCATTCAACGAAAAATATTAAAGAGGTAAAATAGCTTCCAAATACATCCAGTCACTCTACAAAAATATCTGGGTTGTCATAACGCCGTTCATATAAAAAATGAGGAAAAATGTTGACTTATTATATCACTTTTATAACACTTCCACTTATTTACAGCCGGTGACTATACTACTAGAAAACGTAATTTTATAGTATTAGTCTACATACTAAAAATCATTAAAATCGATTAGCAGGTTTTCACGTAATTTAGGAAAAACCAATATTTTTACAAATTTTTGACGCCCTTTACCGGCTAAACGAGACAATTTTGGATATAACCAAGTCGGCTTAGATCGACCTATTTTGACGTCAGGAGTCTGTCGTCAAACGTTGTACACGTATTTTCCGGACACCCTGTATAGGTATAGTATTAGGTACTATAACTTCTATAAATTGATGAGTCCTGTTCCTTTTTCGTTCTAGTGTATGTGGTTCTTAATTCATGGTTTGTTCTGATACTTTCAAATCATTTATTTTTAAAAATGACACTCTTTTATACATTTCCTCACTGCACATGTAGTAATTCATCCCAAATATCAGTGTAATCGCTTTGATTTAAAGTCTTTGGAGCTGATCCAGTTGACTTGTTCTTCACTATTTTCACCTTTTATTACTTTGTAGTGTTTTATACCTCTTGAGTATGTTTTCAGTAGATTACACAGGCCTGCGTTTCAATACATTTTAAAATGTGAAGGTTGAACACCTTTATTAAATCATTGTCTCTGACGAAGCTACAGTGTTAGCGAAACATGTCATTTTTCTAGTTAATATAGTGGAAATTAACAAGTTCAACTTTGTTTTACTGTATCCCATTATTATACTATAATTATGGATTTCCACCTAGTATCGGCTGAATCAATTAATTCGAACGGTATTATTTTAGTAATACTTAGATTAAAATAACTAATATCGTATTTTTTAACACTTTTTTTTTATAGTAAAAATAAACAACAATCCGTCGTAATATAGTAGGTTTATTAAGTAAAGCTCAGCTGACCATGCTAGTGAGCTTTAAGCACCCCCGAAAATTTGACGCTCCCTGTATGGGTTTAGGGTGTGAACAAAGTAAGTGGCATTCCTTTCGGGAATTACTTCAATCTACATTACAAACGCTAAAAATGACCGGGGTAGTTATAAATAGAGTTATGTCCGCCGAAATTATTTTCCTTTGTATTTTCGATTGGCTTCTTATAGGTTTCTTTCTAGGATTTGGTCACCAGGGAAACCATATAAAAAATGAGAAATTTTGTTTGTCCATTCATACGCCTGTATGATAAATCAGAAATGATTGTACTGATCAAGAACAACTAAAAAAAGTTTAGTTGATAAATTAACAAAAGCAAAAAACGATAATTTGTCAAAGTATTTCTTTTTCTTCTTTTATTAATTCATCATCAACCTTTTTTTTACCTAACTGTAGAAATTGTACTCCAAAGATGGGTATTTGACAGATCTTTGAATAAAACGAAGAAGTAGGTAAATATTGATCAAAAAATGAAATGGCAAATGCGTCTTAAGCTAAATTAAAAACAATAGTTTTGCTTATATTTCTTTTTAAGTTATAGACATTTGCATATGTTATAAAAAGGAGTTGTACCGTGCGAGCAAAAATTATTTGCATCAAAGAGGGCCTGGATTAAAAAACGCAGGGCTTGGTTTAGATCACAATGATATGGGGACGATATATCTAACCAAATCTAGGTTAAAATTTTGTCAAATTCATATTATGACATGATATGCCAAAGTAATGAGTAATAAAATAAGTAGACAAATACAAATTTATTTTTGTTGTTTACAAAATTAACAAAGTAAGAATATACAAAAAGAAAAAGAAAAATAATTACATAAATTGTTGAAATTGGTCACTGCCATGCTCCAAGCATAAATTCACACGTCTCTTCATATTTTCGAAAGTGTTGACCAGCATCTCTGGAGAAATGTTACCACATTCTTGGATAATCCTTTCTTGTAATTGTTCTAAATTTGCAACTGGTGTTTTAAAAATAGTGTTCTTTAAATGAGGAAAAAGGAAGTAATCCATAACCGTTAAACAAGGTGATCTAGGTGGGAATTTAATGTCTGATCGAAAACTGATCAATCTGTCGTCGAAAAATTGCGTAAGTAGTTAATAGTGTCGGCGGCTGTATGGTATGGGCGGTTGCACCGTCCTGTTGAAAATATCCAAAACATAGTTCGTCGTCAAGTAATTGAGCCACAAATGGATTCAAAATATTGTCTCTATACCGCTGTGCTGTAACATGGAAAAAAAAGGACCAACAATTCTTCTTCGGGAAACAGCTAACCATCAGACACCAATTTTTTGAGGGTGCAATGTGGCCTCTACAAAAAAAAATGGGGATTTTCACTACTCCACATGCGTGTATTCTAAGAATTCACATAACCGGAGAGGTGGAACCAGGCTTTATCCGAAAAAAATGTCAGGTCTAATAAATCATTTCTTTTCAATACATTTTGGGTAAACCATTGAGACTAATTCCTGCGTCTTTCAAAATCTGCGGCTTGTATTTCTTGGAATACTTGCACTTTATAAGGAAATAAATTTAGCTGCTTCTTAAGAATAGTCCTGCATGTTCCATAAGATCTTCCCACTTCTTGGGACAAACGTCTTATGCAATTTGTTGGCGTATTTTGCATTATTTCACGAACGTTTGCGACAAGTTCTTCTGTTCTTACAGATGGTCTTCCTGCTCCTTTTTTGTTTTGTATAGAACCTGTTTTCCTAAGCACAGCCACGGTTCTTTTCAGGCAATGATAAAAACCCCCAGCAATAAAAGCAACGTTAGGAAAATGTTCGTGAAAATCGTCCATACATAAACCCGGATTTTATTGCCACTCACCATTTACTCTAACCCCGTTTCGAAAATACGCTTCAACCATGAATGTTTTGTGCTGTTCCGTAAAGCCCATTGTGTGAATTGTTCAAGAAATTGGAAAAATTAGCGATGAATCAAATTACTTGTAACGACTGTCAAAGATGACGGAATCACGGATTGATTGTTAATTGAGGTAGTTACTGACACCCAACAGGTATTAAGATCTACGGCTAATCATTACGTCCTTAGATGCAAGCAATTACCCTTTCGCTTTTATTTTAAAGGCCTGCGATGGACTTTTTAGCGGCTGCGTTGTTGATCATTTCCTAATTACAATTATCAACTTGAGTGAACAATAAAAAAAATATCAAATTCGAAAATAAAAACAGGAAATACATTTATTTCAAATTGAAATAAATAGTATTCCTGGTATGTGCCTCTATAATTTTACGGCTCATTGCTTACGTTGAATGTTATATGCCGAATACAATAATTTCTTGAAATCAAATCCCGTTCAGTTCTGTAACCATCAATTTTCTGCCAAAGACATCGATTCAATTCGACACACCAGGGGAGTGACATTTGCAATATTTAACGAAAATAAGCCGTTTTAAATGTCATATATTTATTTTTCTATCAGAAAATTACTTTCTCAGTCTGCGTACATATTTAGTGGATACGAAAATACTTTTGCTTGAACTATCGTCCATGTAAATAATGGAGGAAAATGATCTAATACAACAGGTTTGCTAAGCCATAGTTTGTATTGATAGCTTATTTTGTATTAACCCATATTAAATAAATTGCTAGTCTATCAAACCCGCTTTAGTGTTATATCAATTCCAGATTTGCTAAAACAGTGTATTTATTGGTAGCAATCACTTTCATTAGCAGCACAGTCTTGTTAAATAATTAACTAATTTTAATACAGCAATTTTGTTAAGAAATAAATTCTATTTTCTCAATGCGACGCATTTTGTTCCCAGTAAAGCGCTTTCTCTACAATTAAGAAAGCAGAACAGCGTACCTAAGAACGAATTGTATCCGTTAGAACCTACAATCCACCAAGACGTTGGTGGGGGTTCGTAGCTATCGGCAATCGCCGCCCGCCATAGTATTAGTTTAACGTATTTGTTGCGCAGGTTACATCGTTGATCGGAGTCTTCTAGCTGTCCTGTCTGAATTTGAATTTTGTTGATCGCGCCAATAAATGTTTCAATTAATTTATTTGTACTTTGTATATAAGTTTTTTAAAACTTTGCATGTCATACAAAGCAATAGAAGATTCTTATTTCGCACAACCCATCATTAGTGTTGCACTTTATAATCCATGGACGAATTTTACCACCTCAATAAACCATAATAATAATAGATTATCATAGGCAATGTTAAACGACAAGAACAATATCACAATAGAAGCTATTTAAATTTTTGAGAACTACAGTACTAATTTTTTGTGGTAAGATGCTTTATTAACAGTAGCAAGCAAATATCATTATTTGAAAAGAGTTTTGTCTGTTTCCTTATGATTAATGTCAAGTTTCATTACAACTGCCAGTAGGAACTAATACAGTATATAAAACTAGATTACACCCCCAATAGAACTTGGTAATTACTGTAAGTATTCAGAGCAATAATCGCTATAAACCATTCTATGGTAGCATTAACTCCTATTTCCTATTGGCTAAATTACCGTGATATTATCACTACACAACCGTCTAGCAATTTTTGTCGTCTTACAGTAGGAAAGCGCGTTGCTGCCACATACATTCATTTGAAAACTTCCCACCTCGATTTTCCTGCTTTAAAATGAAAATGTGGAAAATCGGTCGGACCCGTCGATTTTTATTTCAAGGGGGACATTTTTTTGCGTATATTGTCAATCTTGTTACTTCAAGCCCCTAGGAGGGAGGGGGGGGGGGGGGGGGTAAGATCTAAATCTTAAATGGATACCCCTATTTTATATAATTTTTTTGGATTCTGCATAAAATTCTGAACATTTTTTAATAAAAGCATTATTAGTCTATACTTAACAGTTTCCGAGATATTGACTCTTAAAAAATGACATTTTTGAACTTTGACAGCGTCTAGCTTTCTAACTGTACGTCTTAGAGCAAAACGGCTTACATGTCCCTATCTTCGATTTTTATTATCTTTCCAATAGTGTCAACTTCGGGTCAAACCGGAAGTACTATATTTCTTACATCCGGTTTAACCGAAAGTTCACACTATTGGAAAGATAATAAAAATCGAACATGTAAGCCGTTTTGCTTTAAGACGTATTGTTAGAAAGCTAGACGCTGTCAAAGTTCAAAAATCTCATTTTTCAAGAGTCAATATCTTGGAAACTGTTTAGTATAGACTAATAATGCTTTAATTAAAAAATGTTCAGAATTTTATGCAGAATCCAAAAAAATTATATAAAATAGGGGTATTCATTTAAGATTTAGATCTTACCCCCCCCCCCCCCCCCCCCTCCTAGAGGCTTGAAGTAACAAGATTGACAATATATGCAGAAGATGCCCCCCTCGAAATAAAAATCTACGGGTCCGAGCGATTTTCCACATTTTCATTTTAAAGCAGGAAAATCGAGGTGGGAAGTTTTCAAATGAACACCCTGTATAGTATTAAACAGTTATATAAAGAGTATGTGAATTCTTATAAGGAATAAAAGGCTTTTTTCTCAGTGTAGTTCGACATATAATTTAATGTAAAAAAAAACTCGAATTTTTTTAAAAGTTTTAAAGAATATTTTTGGGTTTACAAGGAAGCCCCACATCACAATTTAGCAGAGTATTTCTAAATGAAGTCATTCTTTAAAAGCTTCTTAGCAAAATCTTAGCATCTCCACTACAAAAGAAAAAGATGCATATCGCTGGTGGTTACTGGTTACATCTTTATGGTTCCTGTCATGGCAAATGTAAGAAGCCGAGATTCAGTGAGCGATATGAAATATTTGTTGCTGGTACTACTAATTTATTACATTTTATTGCTTTGCTACCTACAAGTCTTTAAATCTGTAAGATTTAAAAATTATGTACGGTGAATATCAGGGGGTTATATTTACTTATCTTTTGTATCTTCGTAAATAAAAAAATCAACGCAGATTATTTTCTATAAGACCGAACTTCTTTAACTACTGTTATTAAGTCACTGAATAAACAGGAAAAACGCATTTATGTTTTATACCTACCTAAGTTTGATGATAAAGGGTGGTGAATGTCACCATGCAGCAAATTTTATTACAAGATATTATTTTATCAAATTAAGAAGTGAAAGAGAACCATTGATCAAGGGGAAAATGTTATAGCTGTATTTTTGGATTTTAAGCGGGCATTCGAAACAATTCACAGGGCTAGATTATTGAGTAAATTGGATCGGTATGGTATTCGCGGAAACGTTTATAAATGGTTTAAAAATTCTTTAAGTAACAGGTCACAAAAAATAAAAATATCAAAAACATATTCAAATAAAAAAATTAATAATATAGGAGTTCCTCAAGGAAGTATACTAGGTCCAATATTATTTATTTTATACGTCAACGATATGCCTTTAGTTTTAAAAATGTGTAAATTACAAATGTTTGCTGATGACACCTTAATTTACAATAATGATTTAAATATTTTTGCTGGTCTAAATACTCTAAATTCTGAGATAAATATATTATTAATTTGGCTAAAAGTAAATAAATTAAAATTAAATATTTCAAAAACTAAATGTATGGTTATGGGTAATAATTTAAATTGTCAAAATATAAATATTGTAATTGATGGTGAAAAATTGGAATTAGTAAACAGTTTTAAATATTTAGGGATAATCATTGAATTAAAATTAAAATTTTTAAATTATTTTGAAAGTATTATATCGAAGATTGCCGGAAAAGTAGGTTGTTTTAAAAGAATCAGTTCTAATTTAAGTTTGTTTTCTAAAGAAACTGTATATAATACTATTATATTAGCACATTTTCTTTATTGTTCTTCCATTTCATATTGTGCTAGTGTGGAAATATTTGATAAATTACAAATAAGGCAATGCGGATTATTTTAAATTGTGACAAATATACAAAAATTAATTTTATTTTGAAAAATTTAGATTGGTTGAATCTCAGAAATTTAAATTTTTATTTAGTATATATCTTTATACATAAAATTAAAAATAATTTATTGCCTGATTGTTTAAAAAAATTGTGTTCTTTTAATTATGATCATAATTATAAAACAAGAACTAATCAAAATTTTTGCGTGAAAAGAGTGTCTAAAACATTAGCTTATAAATCCATTTTTTATAAAGGTTTGATAGAATATAATAATTTGGAAAATTCTATTAAATCTCAAAAATCATTAAAACTGTTTAAAAAAACTTTAAAATTTCATTTAACTAAAAAACAAAATGATACGTAATATTTGATACAATTTACAAAATGTTTAACTTTTCTGTCTGTTTTTGTTAAAAGAAGGTTGCGTTTTAAAATTTAAAATAAATCTATAAAAATGTGTTAAAAAAATGTATTAAAAAACATTTAATTGTAGCTTTTTGCTAAATAAAACATGTTACTACTACCACTACTAAACTTACCATTAACATAGCGTTTAAGGAAGCTCCAACAAGACCACCCTCTTCTATCTACTTAAGCAATGAGATTATTGATCTAAAAAAAAACAAAAAAAAAAACAATTTATACGGCGATATAATAAAAAAAACGGATTAGCCTTTTATATTCCATTGACCACTTAATTAAGAATAATAATATTAATAATAAAAATACTTTACTGTAAACAAAAGATACAAAAGGAGAAGTTGAATATTATTAATATAATTTATTTATTAACGAATGATATTACTTTAGTCATTTCACAACAATACTGTCGGTCTCAGCTCCAAGCTTTTTACATTTTAAAAATGGCCAGTAAAAACACCGTGAAATCTCCCTCAAACATTGAAGTAAGTAACTATATACCGGGAAGTTTGCCTTTCCTGCAAAATTCCTATCTCACGTATCTCCGTTATGATCATTTCGCTAATCAGAACAAACAATAAGAGTATACTGAAAGCACAAAGCCCTGCATACAAACATACAAAAGGTAGTCAAGTTAAAATAAAAGATCAAAATTATCTCTACTCTAAAACGTATTTGAAACAAATTTGCATAACCACAAATTGACATTGTTTTTATTTAAAATACTAGTACCCCATTAAAAAAATTGCCGTTTAAATTTTGATCAATATTAAGTTACTTAATAATAAAAATAAAGAAATAAATAAATAAATGATATTTAACGGCAGACAAGAAACAAATCCGTATTAAATTGCTGAAAATATGAATAATTATTACGTTAATAATATTAAAGAAACATTTTTTAATGATATCGAGGTTGGAAATAAAATATTATGTCTTAAAATTGCTACATGTTTCAATATCATTGAAGAATTCTAAGAAGTTTCATTAAAATAATTAAATTTTAAAATTAACAAACTCAAATCAAACAATAATTGAAGTGAAATTTTATCAAAAATAGTAATAAAATAAACTTTAACGAGCACAGGTGAAACTATATTAAGATTAATTAATAACTGCTTCTAATATGGAGAAATACCTAAAGATCTAAAATGTTCTTTTATAACACCAGGTCCAAAAATTAAAAATACAAAAAAAAGCTGTGAAATGAGGCCAATAAATATATTAGCGGACATTGAAAAATTATTAGAAATTACAGTTTTTGAACAGATACTCGAATTTATTGAAGAAAACAAAATTTTAGTAAATATGCAAGCCGGTTTTCGAAAAGGATATTCAACAGAAACGGCTAGTCTTGTAGATGAAAATTGGAAGCGAAACGTTGACAAAAATTAAGTTGTATTGGCAGTATTTTTGGATTTTAAATGTGCATTCGAAACAATTGATAGGGATAAATTATATCAGTATGGATTAAGGCGAGTTGTTTATAAATGGTTTCAAAATTTTTTAAGTAATAGGCAGCAAAAAACAAAACTGGATAACATTTTTTTTTAAAAGGAATATAATACTATTGGGTACCACAAGGTAGCATTTTAGGTCCGTTATTATGTATTCTTTATATAAATGATATGCCAAATGTTTTGAAACAAAGTTTTATTCAAATGTTTGCCAATGATACTTTATTATAAGTATATAAAGGGTAAAAATATTCTTGATTGTATAGAAATTTTAAATTTTGAAGTAAAAACTATATCAAACTGGTTAAAGATAAATAAATTAAAATAAATGTTTCTAAAACAAAATTTATGGTTATTGGAAATAACGTGAATAATACAGATATAAATATTTTTGTTGATGATGAAAAATTATAAATTATACACTCTTTTAAATATTTGGGAGTAATTTTAAATTCTAAGTTAAAATTTGAATTACATTTTGAAAATCTTGTATCTAAAATTGGAAAAAAAAATTATTATTTAAAAAGAATTAGTCAAAATTTTATTTTCACGAAAAACAATTTATAACACTATAATTTTACCTCATTTTTTATATTGTTCAACTATTTTATACACAGCAAATGATGGGGAATTTAATAGACTCCAAGTCTTGCAAAATAAAGCTATGCCTATAATTTTAAATGTGGATAAATATACGAAAATTAATTTAATGTTAGAGAAACTTCAGTGGTTAATGTTAAAACTTTAATATTTCTTTTGATTTGTACTTTTATATATAAAATACAACATAACTTATTGCCTTCTCATTTAAAAGATTTTATAACTCAAAATTTTGAAAATCATAACTATTCAACCAGGTACCTATAATAAAGGTTTTTGTCTAGGTAGAGTATCAAAATATTTTACATATAAATCGGTTTTCCATAAAGGATTACGTGAATATAACAACTTGAATATTTCAATTAAATCATTGAAAAATTATTTATTAAAAAACAAAATAGTGACTCATGACTGATAATTTTTTTTTAATACTTCAAAGATTATATTGTTAAATTAGTTTAAATATTTTATAAATAAATGTTGTTACTACTACTACTACTTTTAAATCACTCCTACCTTACAACAATGTTCAATAATTTTGGACCCACATTTACGGATCACGACACTACACTAATACATTTTCGTTTTAATTTAATAGCATGTATAAAATACTCAAGACCTTTGACCGACAGAAAGGGATCGCGTTCAAATACTGATTGGACGCATGCCGTGTTTCACGTATGATGTTATGTCATGTGCGTTTTTATGAATATCGAGAGATTTGTGGATATTTTTTACCGTTTTCGCATTAGTAAATAAATGTAAACATGTTTTTTTAAGCAAATATTTTCGTATAGCGCCCAAACTAAGCAAATTTGTACTAAGGTAAGTTTATTTGAATTTTGAATTGGCTTATTTTGGTCTAAGGAATATGCAATAAGTTTACGTAAACACACAAGTTCTTAATTTCTACTAATAATTGCAGTACAATGTAGGTCATAAATTAAGTTTTTATATGCTCTGCAATATCCTTTATAAATATTGTAATAATAATTTTTTTGTAGTTACCATGGTAACAGCGTGGAGAAGGGCAACGACTAAAAGTACTTAAAAGACTGTAACTTCGGTCTGCGTTAACCGAATTTAACAAACTATGGCTTATTTTAAAGAACTTTTTATCCTGTTTGAACGTTTGCATAAATATTATTAAAAATAATTCGTGCTGTTAATAACAGAGGGCACTTTTAAAAAAGTATATTTCTACCTTCGATTTAAAAAAAAATTTAAATGCAACCATCAAAGCAAAAATAGGAATTCGATCTGGGCTTTTCGCAATGTTTTGCATAAGATATTTATGTTTTTTTGTTTATACCGTGCGAGCAAAAATTATTTGCATCAAAGAGGGCTTGGATTAAAAAACGTAGGGCTTGGTTTAGATCACAATGATATGAGGACGATATATCTAACCAAATCTAGGTTAAAATTTTGTCAAATTCATATTATGACATGATATGCCAAACTAATGAGTAATAAAATAAGTAGACAAATACAAATTTATTTTTGTTGTTTACAAAATTAACAAAGTAAGAATATACAGAAAGAAAAATAATTACATAAATTGCTGAAATTGGCCACCACCTTGCTCCAAGCATAAATTCACACGTCTCTTCATATTTTCGAAAGTGTTGACCAGCATCTCTGGAGAAATGTTACCACATTCTTGGATAACCTGCGGCTTGTATTTCTTGGAATACTTGCACTTTATAAGAAAATAAATTTAGCTGCTTCTTAAGAATAGTCCTGCATGTTCCATAAGATCTTCCCACTTCTTGGGACAGGCGTCTTATACAATTTGTTGGCGTATTTTGCATTATTTCGCGAACGTTTGCAACAAGTTCTTCTGTTCTTACAGATGGTCTTCCTGCTCCTTTTCTGTGTTGTATAGAACCTGTTTTCCTAAACACAGCCACGGTTCTTTTCAGGCAATGATAAAGATCCCCAGCAATAAAAGCAACGTTAGGAAAATGTTCGTGAAAATCGTCCATGCACAAACCCGGATTGCATTGCCACTCACCATTTACTCTAACCCTGTTTCGAAAATACGCTTCAACCATGAATGTTTTGTGCTGTTCCGTAAAGAGTAAAGCCCATTGTGTGAATTGTTCAAGAAATTGGAAAAATTAGCGATGAATCAAATTACTTGTAACGGCTGTCAAAGATGACGGAAACACTGATTGATTGTTAATTCAGGTAGTTACTGACACCCAACAGGTATTAAGCTCTACGGCAAAGCCTTACGTCCTTATAGATGCAAGGCCCTCTTTGATGCAAATAATTTTTGCTCGCACGGTATTAGTTCATTGATATTATAACTCAACTTTACAATACCAATAAAACACTGTATAATGAAATAGTAGTTTCTGTTAAATTTTTTTCTGTGTGAACCCATCCGATTAGTTAGGCTGGATACGCGCCTGGCTTCCTTCCGTTTTTTCCGCCCAACTATATTAAATTTTTCATTATTTCTCCGAGACATAATTGTACATGTACATTATACACCCTCTTTAAAACCGAATTTAAAAAATATCAAGCCACAATCGCGCTTGAATTGGCTTTTCATCGTACATCTTTCCCCTCTTCTAATTAAAACGATTAGATTTTGACTTCCCAATTATGGCGCAGTGTATCATCGCCGATTTGTGTAACAAGGGTGAAACATTTAGTCGATGATCCGAGGCTTCCAGATGCATTATTTTTAAAACCGTTTTGATGAGATTTCCATTGTTGGTTTTTAAAATTCCGGAAACTTTCAAATCACATCACATCAAACCTCGTATCAGTCGTATCCCAAATCTCAAGAAATAATTCCATGCACCGCAATATTAAAGACCATTAACCATAAATGTTTAATCCGATAGAGATAATTTGTAACGCAATCAAGCAAATAGATAGCGCTATCTCCTTTTAACTAATTGAAAGGTAATCGCAGAATAACGCCGTTAAGGGTCCGGACTCGCGGACTAATTCAGATTTGTGCCCCGGGCGGTTGATAAAAGGCCCACTTGTAAGACACTAACTGCTTTTGCAAATTACCCTGTTTGTTTCACTTCGACCAATTTAGTACCCCCCTGGTGCCACTTTACGTATGCTCCCGTTGTGCACGTGATCATTTAATATTGTCTGAATGAATATTGGAACTTATTTATTGGCCATGGGTTTTCTTATACGATTTATCCTTTAACTTTTAATGATCTTCGAATATTGCCGCTACTTTCCAAAATTTTTGAAAAAGTCTTGTATGCTCAATTATTTCAATACTGTGTCATTAACAAAATAATTCCGGATAGTCAATGTGGCTTTAGGAAGGACTTTAATACGGCTGTCGCACTCGTTAAGATTACAGATGATATAATGGCAGCAATTGATAAAAAATTAAATAGGGCGTTAGTACTTCTAGATTTTTCAAAGGCCTTTGATACCCTTAATCATTTACTTTTGCTGGCAAAATTAAAATATTAGGTATGGCTTTGAAGAATCATCCTTAAATCTTATTAGATCATACTTCAACAACAGGTGCCAAAAAAATTATATAGAGCAAATTCTAATTTTGTCTGGTGTACCTCAAGGATCTATCTTAGGACCTCTTCTATTTATTATCTATACCTCAGATATTTTAAAATCTTTAAAGCACTGTAAGGTTCAGGCATATGCAGATGATACACAATTTTACCATCAGCAATTTTGTTAAGAAATAAATTGTATCTTCTCAATGCGACGCATTTTGTTCCCAGTTAAGCGCTTTCTCTACAATTAAGAAAGCAGAACAGCGTCCCCAAAAACGAATTGTATCCGTTAGAACCTATAATCCACAAGACGTTGCTGGGGGTTCGTAGGGATCGGCAATCGCCGCGCGGCGTATTATTAGTTTTAACGCATTTATTGCGCAGGTCACATCGTTGTTCGGAGTCTTCTAGCCGTCCTGTCTGAATTTGAATTTTATTGATCGTATCAATACTTACCTGTTTCAATTAATTTTTTTTTGCATGTCAGATAAAGCAATAGAATATTCTTATTTCGCACAACCCATCATTAGTGTTTGACTTTATAATCCATGGACAGTTAACCATAATATTAATAGATAATAATATGCAATCTTAAACGACAAGAACAATATCACACTAGAAGCTATTAAAATTTTTGAGAATTATAGTACTGATTTTTAGTGGTAATATATGCTTTATTTACCGTAGCAAGCAAATATTATTATGATTAATGTCAAGTTGTATAACAACTGCTAGTAGGAACCAATACAGTATATAAAACCAGATTATACCCCCAATAGAACTTGATAATTACTGTGAGTATTCAAGGCAATAATGGCTATAAACCATTCTATGGTAGCGTTAACTCCTATTTTCTTTTGGCTAAATTACCGTGCTATCACTACACAACGGTTGTCTTACAGTAGAAAAGCGCGTTGCTGTCACATATACCTAGTATTAAACAGTTGTATAAAGAGTATCTAAATTCTTACAGGGAATAGAAGGCTTTTTTTCTCAGTGTATAGTAAAGCTATTTTAAACGAGACCAAGTTTGTTAACAACAAATATTCTGATAGTATAGATCCCACCTCACTGATTAAAAATTTCTAAACAATGACCCATCTTTTCGATAATGTACTGTAAAATATATTGTGGAAGTGTTAAGACCTATTTAAGCTTAGAAAAACTTTTTCTTCGCCAACAAAACAAACTGAAAGTACGTGCAAAGGAAATAAAGTTGTCGCAAAAAGGGACTGCAAATAATACCGATACAGTTGGGGTTCAAATCTAGACAGGGTAGTGTCTAATGAACTTTATGATTACCCTGTATTTACCTTCTTCGAATACATGTTGGGGGCCAAATAAATAGTACATGTGAGGGTTAGAAGTAATCATAGCTGTCTTATTTGACATTTCTTTTGGGTTAAACGCCTGATTGAAAACGGAGTTTCGAGATTTGTCCTCTCAATATTTTGTAGCATCAATTCTTTGATTGAAGACGTTAAATTTGCTTTAAAAAACTTTTTTTTCATAGTTTATTACTTTTTCCTAATTTTAAAGTTGTTATAACAAACATAATCAGTGCTTTTAATCTCCTAATTTTTGTTTTTGTGGTATAGTATTTGCAGAATTATACCGTTGACTCTTACCTACTGCCAAAAATAAACTACCTGATTAAACCCTATTGTATACGCCTCAACCTCTTCAAAGGGGATTAAATGGGATCAGGGTCGGCTTGAAAATGTACCTACCCTACACCACATGATTTATATTTATAATTTAAAATAAATAGATAGGTATTTTTAGTTTTAGGTAGGTACCTATAATAAATGTAAAATAACAATAACAATTAATGATAATTGAAAATAATATAATTTAAAAGTATAGCTATTAGGATAACAAGCAATATTATTTCTTCTAATATTGAATTTTAATTGGTGCCATATTAGATCAATAGGATTGAATATACAATAGTATAGAGAAAGACGCAACACTGTATGTCCATTTTTTGCTGCAAGTTTGTCACACTCGTATTCCTTATTTATTTTAAAAGCTTTTAATACTTCTAGCAGTTCTCGTTTTTTGTAAGTTTCTTCAAAATATAAATCATTTTCAATCATAAAATTTTGAATTTCTGCTTTTGTATTATTAGAATTGGGAATGATTTTTGCTTGCCGACTCAGATAACTAGCATTGTCCATTACAATGACGCTATTTTCAGGTATATTTTTAAGGAGTTTATGTTTAATCCAATCTTCAAAAAGTTGTGCGTCGGTATCTTGATGGTAATCTAAAGAAGAATCTGCTATGTTTTTAGCTGAAAGCAACAGACAATTTGGAACAAACTCGTTCTCTGAACCAGCATGTAATATTGTGATTCTTTTGCGTTTATTTGATGGTGCCTTGGTTTGACATTTTTTGGAAGAATCATCCCAACCTTTTCTTGGAGTGTCATGGGTATCGAACCATGTTTCGTCAAGGTAAATAATTGGACGATTTTCTTCTCTAAATTGTTGCACAGCTGTTAATTATTTAAGTCTCCATTTCCGTAAACGTTGAGATTCCATTAATGGTTTATGTACTATGTCTCTTACCGAAGATAAAGGAGTTTTTAAAATTTCTACTCAACAAAGATTGATACACATTTTTAATTATTAGTTTGGCATCGGTAGATAAATGCTTTCTTTTAAAAATGATACTTGAAGATGCCCCCCTATCAGCACAATTCCAAGGACGCCCCATTCTACCACTAATAAGCCTAACTAAAAATTACTCGCCGGAAAACCACTAAAGACTAAAATTATTAAAAATCAGTTTGTATTTATATATGAATCAGGCATAGGTATAAATTAAATTTGTACCTCGTCCGGCTCTGCTCGAAAAGGTTTTAAAATTTGGGATTTCATTATTTATTCTATGGTCAAAGGGATAATGAGGGTTTATTGCAGTCAAAAGATCAACGGTATAATTCTACAAATACTATACCGATGATTACGTATAAGAGACTGCTTTAATTGAAGTTTCATGACTTAAATTATTATTAGACATAAATTGTTAATACGGACAAAATAAACTGGTGCAAAAAAAATACCGTTACTTTGAACACAAAGTTAATAAGGATACGTTTTCTAATTTATATTGTCTGTACATTTTTTTTTATAAAAGTTTACTATCCAACAAAACAATTTAATTAACGAACAAAATGGAATAGAAAGCATAATGTTGCCGCATTCATTCCTGGAAATACTCTGGAGAGAATATATTAAGTAATGGTCAAGCGATAGCTAGAGATACAAATTAAGATATTCTAATTGTGGCACTCCGACAAGACCCCAGTGTCTGTTCTTCATTTGTTTTCCAGTCTGGAAACTGTGGAAACGTTGTGCTTGCCAAAATATTCTTCTGTGTTGCCAAATGGTCTTATATATTTATAGTAAGTAAATTTGGGTAAAAAAATGTGCTTGTGAGTAAATAGTATTTAAATATATAATATACAATTTTGTTCGCCAGTTAATATAAAATAAAATCCAGTACCTAGGTTCTATTGAAACCCAAACTGTTTTATCACCTTTTACTTCGTGAATTATAATTTAGTTTTTTAATACATATTATTATAATTTTATTGAAAATGATTCGCACTTTCTTAGAAACAGTAGGATTCAGGTGTGGAATTCCGATATTATTTACACATAATTCAGAAATCTAAATAATATATTCGCAGTGGCGGCTGGTTAATGAAGGGCTCTGGGGCGCCGCCCTCCCTGCAATTATAACAGAATCCAAAAATACTTTACTTAAAAAACCAATAACGCAATGTATGTAAGCAATCAATTAAAATAATTCAAACCAAACGTAGCCCTATTCTAACGGGCAGGCTATACTCATAGACAAGCGAGTTGCGCGCTCTCAAGGTTGTACTAAGCGCGGGCGGCGGCGGGCGACCGATTATCCGTCCCGATTCAACGCGCCTTCTCGATGGGTTGTCATGACGACGGAGGCCTGACGTCACCTAGGGTAAAGTTGGTAGAGATGCCCCAGTGGTAGAGATGGCCTACCTTTATAACTCGAAAACATTTACATATACGATCGTTTGGTTTGTCCAAACCCAATCAGTTGTTTATGCTAAAGCCCGAAAAGTGGTGTAGCTGCTCACAATTATCTGGTTTTGACAAAGTTTTGTGATAGTTTTTTTGAGGTAGGTGCAAATTTTTATACATGATTACGCTATAGGTTGTAAAATCATTAATATGTTTTTATTTAATTTGCAATTTTTTCAAACAATTGTGGAATGCATGTGCTACAATATTCTAACCTCAAAACACATGTACCTGTATATTTATACAAACTACATTGTGGGGCATCTTATACCATCTTTTGGTATAGATGCCCCAGTCAAAGAGGGTAGAGATGGCCTGTTAATATTGCGGGATGTGGAGAGAAATATTCCTAAATCACCAGAAAAGATGACTGGGTAAAATGTATACACTGCGAGCAATGGTTTGACGATGGATGCAGCAAATTTGTTATTTTTTGCGATCCCTGTGGAAGAGTAACTACTAAAAAGAAGATCTAACTTATTTTGTATCCAAGTACATAGGCCATCACTACCACCCTGCGTGGGGCATCTTACCCAACCCCTAAGGGAGAGATGGCCAATTACAAACATTTTTCTTTATGCATTTTTGTGAAATAATACTTGTTTTTTCTGCATCTTATTATAAATATTGTAACTGAATAAAGTTTCAATTACTGAAAAACATGCTCATTTTTTTTATTACTTATTTTTATAAAATTTAGGCCAGGTTAAGAAAAAGTGGGGCATCTCTACCAACTTTACCCTACACATCGCACAACGAGCGGCCACGGAGAGCTCCAATTTTCCGCGCCCACTGTTCGCGAATCGCGATGCGACCTGTCGTCTGTCGATGCCGTTGACTCGCTGACGTTTTGTTTATTTGTTTTGAGTTATTTATTAATTACGTTATAAAAGTGGAAAACGTGTAATATGAAGGTCAGTGATTTACAGAAGATTGTGTTTAGTTCTCTGAGCTTAAGTGAAAAACTTGAACTTGAAAAATGCTAGAAATTGAACATAGTACAAGTGCAATCAAAATGTAATAAGTAAGGCACAGTTTACGCGTAAGTTTGACAAAGAAATATATAATAAAAAATCCTGGATATGCGATTGTGAGGACAAAAATTCTTTTTTTTGTTTCGTGTGTCTTCTTTTTGACGGGGATGATAATTGGACTATAAAGGGGGTGCAGCATAGAAGTCAGAAACGCATCACAATTTTGAGTAGATGACTCTCACTTCTTTAGAAAGTTATCTTGTTTTAAAATTCTGTGAATAATGTAGAAATCATGCCTCAAAAACCCATAGTAGTTAAATAAAACTCTGCATTTTATATAGAAAAATAAATTTTGGCAACATTGTCCAAAATTTAAGGAGACATCACAATGATCAAAGAGATATGTACCGTATATACTGTGCATCGCGACAAATTAAGTTGATATTCCTCGAAAGGGGTAACAATTCCATTATATTATTAAAATATAACCATATCAGGGTAGCCGATCTTAACTGCCTGAGCACAAGCAAGAGGGTAGAAGTTACACTTTGCCGCTATTAATTCTTGGATAAACTGTTTTAAATGGAAATTATATGGTGTTTTTATTCGGGTTTATTTTTTATGGGTTACTAAGAAACATACGCAAGATTTTTCAATTGCCACAGCCACCATTGTCCTCTCATTGGCGTTGTCTATCTCAGTAGAATATTGTGCAGAAATTTGTAGGTTGGATCAAAACAAAATATTTTTGTCTTGTAGATAAAGGACACATCGTTTGTCATAATTTAAATAAATATGATATACCGTTTTATTAATAATGCTACTGCCAAATTTAATTTATTGTGATATATAAATAAGCCTATCTGTAAATATTCCTCGTCTAGTTCAAACACAATAAGAAAAAGTTCCCTGAAAGAGTAAATTCCCCCAATTGACTGACCAATCATTACTATGGGGTATTATGTTTGCCCAGGGCAAAGGAAAATACTATGGCTATCTTAAATTGGTCCTAACGAATCCTATTGAATAAATTGCACATAAGATCGGGCTAATCAATAATGGGGTTCCAATAGATAATTTTTCCAGGGGTGGAATAACAAAAATTGGCAGAACTGGTTACCCTTAATAAAAATTAGAATTAATATCGTACTTTTGGATATTCTTAATTCTGGAAGGTGCATGTTTATTTACTTTAAAAATACTTCTGCATATATTTTAAAGAAATATTTCTTTGATTTATATACAGTGTCACCAGTAAAGTCCGTATGATATGGGATTTTTTTTTATTAATAGCTTTATTTAAAATTTGACTTTTGCATCAAGTTCTGCTTCGATCGAGATGAAAATTAGGCGTGATTCGCATTATCTGTCAAATTTTAATTTTTTTCAAAAAATTATTCAAAAGTGGGGTTATTAAATTAAATTTCAGCTGCATAAGATAATTTTAGTTTTACCTATATTTTGTAAATTGCACCACTTTTGCAAAATAAGACTCAACGCAACCTACATAAAACTTCTTAGTTCTGACAATGATTTATTTCAGATACACTTTCTTTAAAGTAGCGCCGTATTAAATGTGTGTTTTTCTACAAAATCAAAATTGGGCTATTAAAATTTGGTCGCATGTATGCAAAGTTTATTTATTTTTGACCCTGTATAAGGTAACTTCATAAAATAAGTATTTTTGACAACGTAGTTTGTGTCTGAAAGTAATACACCTTAATATTAAGATAAAAAAGAACACAGTGTCATCAGTAAAGTGTTCATTAAGTGGAAAATAAATTTAAGTTTAACAAAGTATAAAGTTTATCTATTTTCAACGATTTAATTTAAAACCCCTATATTATAATTTATTATTAAGCTATGTCATAATACCGTTAACGTGTATTACTTTCAGACACAAACTACGTTTTCAAAAATACTTATTTTATGAAGTTACCTTATACAGGGTCAGAAACAAATAAACTTTGCATCACATGCGACCAAATTTTAATAGCCCAATTTTGATTTTCTAGAAAAACACACATTTAATATGGCGCTACTTTAAAGAAAATCTGAAATGAAGCATTGTCAAAACTAAGAAGTATTATGTAGGTTGCATTGAGTCTTATTTTGCAAAAGTGGTGCAAATTACAAAATAAAGATAAAAAATTAAAATTATCTTATGCAGCTGGAATTTGGCATGTGAGCTAGAAACTGCATATAAAAAAACTTTTTCTGATAACTTTTTCGATATTTTCAGAAATAACCCCACTTTTGAATTATTTTTTGGAAAAAATTTAAATTTGACAGATAATGCGAATCACGTGACTACTATTTTTTTGCTTAATTTTCATCTTGATCGAAGCAGAACTTGATGCCAACGTCGAATTTTGAATAAAGCTATTAATAAAAAAAATCCCATATGATGTGGACTTTACTGGTGACACTGTATATGATACTTTCATTGATACCTATTATACATATTGTTGTTTTAAGAGGATATTTTTATAGGCAAATATTCTTTTAAAACATTTTTTATAAGTAATAAAAAGTTCATTAAATTCTTGTAGGTTCTGGCCTCGAATATACCTACCTATTATAAAACATAGTATCAGTAGGTATTATTCAACAAAATTGTAAAATATTGTAAATATCTATTTTTTTAAGAGCAAACACTAACGACGCATTCGCCATTTCATTGTTACATATTTCGTTTTTTCAAAAAGCGGCAGCAGTTACCAAAAGTTTCAAATTAATAACTAATAGAAACTTAATTGGTAAATTATTAGAAGCAAAAAAAAAATTGGGTCAAATTTTGTCCATATTTCTTTTTCTGCTTTTATTAATTTTTAAATTCAATCTTTTTTAACGTAAATATGTAGGTAGGTAGGTGTACTCCAAAGAGGGGTATTGTGCCTATTTTTGGATTAAACGAACAAGTAACGAAATATTGATCAAAAAACGACATAGCGAAGGCGTCACTATATTGTTTGCTCTTAATTTTATTTATAAAGTTTGTTTAAAAATGTATCAATCGCAGAACTCTAATTTATTTATATCAAATAAATAAGTGGTTTTCTCCCTGTGCTGAAATTTCAGAAAAAAAAGTTAGAAGCAAATTCTTGATCGAATATGTCTTAAACTTGAAGTTTCTTTTACCAATTCATCAAAATTAATTTGTCATGTTACCCCCGTATATTTACTGTTATTAAATGAAAAACTGAATTTTATAAGTTTATTTCTATTTCTTTCAGATACCTTCCTTTTGCCGAACCGTGAGTATTTTAGTATATCTATTAATATAATTTTAATAATAAAATAATTTGTTTTAACCAAGTAATCCTGTGTGTGTCAACTAATTTTTTTAATTTATAATAATCTAACACTTTTTCAAAAGCATTTTTAATTTTAGGATTTTGAATTTAGTTTAATATTTACAAGTACAATTAGAGCCTCTATATGATATAAATAATAAATAAAATATCAATTTTTATTGCACAGTATTTTTAATACCTACAGTTTACAGAAAAAAACTCTTAAGTTCCTATATATATTTAGTTCTAAATTCAAAAGAAACGTTTCTTGTTTAAATATTAGGTATCTCATGAAAAGTATAATACATACAGTGTGACCAGTAAAGTCCGCATCATATGGAATTTTTTTTTGTATTAATAACTTTATTAGAAATTTGACTTTGGCATCAAGTTCTGCTTCGATCTAGATAAAAATAAGGCAAAAAATAGTAGTCACATAATTCGCATTATATGTCAAATTTTAATTTTTTCGAAAAAATAATTCAAAAGTAGGGTTATTTCAGAAAGTATCGAAAAACGTTATTAGAGAAAGTTTTTTTAAATGCAGTTTCTAGCCCACATGCAAAATTTTAGCTGCATAAGATAATTTTGATTTTTTACCTGTATTTTGTAAATTGCGCTACTTTTGCAAAACAAGACTCAACGCAACCTACATAAAACTTCTTAGTTTTGACAATGCTTCATTTTCTTTAAAGTTGGGCCATATTAAATGCGTGTGTTTCTACAAAATCAAAATTGGGCTATTAAAATTTGGTCGCATGTGATGCAAAGTTTATTTGTTTTTGACCCTGTATAAGGTAACTTCAAAAAATAAGTATTTTTGAAAACGTAGTTTGTGTCTGAAAGTAATACACCTTAATATTATTAAGACAAAAAAGAACAGTGTCATCAGTAAAGTGTTCATTAAGTGGAAAATAAATTTTAGTGGTGGGTAAAAAATCAAAATTATCTTATGCAGCTAAAATTTTGCATGTGGGCTAGAAACTGCATTTAAAAAAACTTTTTTCGATATTTTCAGAAATAACCCCACTTTTAAATTATTTTTTGGAAAAAAATTTAAATTTGACAGAAAATGTGAATCACGTGACTACTATTTTTTGCTTAATTTTCATCTCGATCGAAGCAGAACTTGATGCCAAAGTTAAATTTCGAATTCGCTATTAATTAAAAAAAATCCCATATCTAAGTATGATGCGGACTTTACCGGTCACACTATATTTTGAAAATAAAATAAAATTTAATTTACCTATACAGTGTCACCAGTAAAGTCCGCATCATATGGGATTTTTTTTTATTAATAGCTTTATTCAAAATTTGACTTTGGCATCAAGCTCTGCTTCGATCGAGATGAAAATTAAGCAAAAAAATAGTAGTCACGTGATTCGCATTATCTGTCAAATTTTAATTTTTTCAAAAAAATAATTCAAAAGTGGGGTTATTTCTTAAAATATCGAAAAAAGTTATTAGAAAAAGTTTTTTTAAATGCAGTTTCTAGCCCACATGCAAAACTTCAGCCGCATAAGATAATTTTTATTTTTTACCTATATTTTGTAAATTGAACCACTTTTGCAAAATAAGACTCAACGCAACTTACATAAAACTTCTTAGTTTTGACAATGCTTTATTTCAGATACATTTTCTTTAAAGTAGCGCCATATTAAATGTGTGTTTTTCTACAAAATCAAAATTGGGCTATTAAAATTGGGTCGCATGTGATGCAAAGTTCATTTATTTTTGACCCTGTATAAGGTAACTCCATAAAATAAGTATTTTTAAAAAGTTTGTTTGTGTCTGAAAGTAATACACCTTAATGTTAAGACAAAAAGAAAACAGTGCCTTCAGTAAAATGTTTTTTAAGTGGAAAATAAATTTTAGTTTAACTTAACGTAAAGTTTATCTATTTTCAACGATTTAATTTAAAACTCCTTTACTTTATTTTTTATTTTTATTTTTTTACTTCCAGGCACAAACTACGTTTTCAAAAATACTTATTTTATAAAGTTACCGTATACAGGGTCAAAAACAAATAAACTTTGCATCACATGCGACCAAATTTTAATAGCCAATTTTGATTTTGTAGATTTACACACATTTAATATGGCTCTACTTTAAAGAAAATGTATCTGAAATAAAGCATTGTCAAAACTAAGAAGTTTTATGTTGGTTGCGTTGAGTCTTATTTTGCAAAAGTGGTTCAATTTACAAAATAAAGGTAAAAAATTAGAATTATCTTATGCGGCTGAAATTTTGCACGTGGGCTAGAAACTGCATTTAAAAAAACTTTTTCTCATAACTTTTTTCGATATTTTAAGAAATAACCCCACTTTTCAATTATTTTTTTGAAAAAATTAAAATTTGACAGATAATGCGTATCACGTGACTAGAATTTTTTTGCTTAATTTTCATCTCGATCGAAGCAGAGCTTGATGCCAAAGTCAAATTTCAAATAAAGCTATTAATAAAAAAAAATCCCATATGATGCGGACTTTACTGGTGACACTGTATGAGAAGTAAAAAAAATATGCTACTACTTATAGCGACTTAGATATAAAATAACTAATAAAATTTTTATTTTTACATTCACATAGGTATTAAGTGACTCACGTACCACTTGACAAAAAAATTGCACCAAAATTGTCATTAGTTACAAGTACAAATTAATCTTGATTGTATTGGAAAACATATACCTAAGTAGTAAAATTGGCCATTTCGAAGATATGTGTATTTTATTAAATTAATTCAAATAAAGACATACTTAAATAAAAAATCTATTACAATATATAACAATATAGATACTGGGCATTCTGGTTCATTATTGATCAGCTTGGACAGTTTGGCTTTAAAAGTATAAAGCTGTCAAAAATTCGTATCATGATTCAAATAGAGAATATACTTATTTGAAATAGCCATATTTTTATTTGGACCATATTTAGGTACTAACATCAAAGCTGTGTGGTGGTAACTGCAAAGATGTGTACAAAAATCTACCAAGTCTTTGAAAATCATTTGATGCAACCACAAAAATGTCGAACCAATTAGGTATAGGTAATATAAAACAAAAAATGGTACGATCGAGAACTTATGACAGAATTTTTGTTTAAAAAAGACTATTTGTATTTCGTTAATACAAACATATTATTAGGTATTATGATAGTTTTGAATTCAGAATATTTAAAAACTGGCCCTATTTTTAGCTTAGGTACTGGCGAAAAATTGACTCTCAATATAGGCCAAGATTTACCTAGAAATGTCGGAATTTGCTATCGATTGGCTATTTTTGGAGCAAAACAAACATAAATTCAGAAATCCGCGGGTCAGTACCGTTCGTGACGGACAAAAATTTAGCCGATGCATATTGGCTACTTGTTGATAATTTCACGATGTTACGTGGGCGTCAGAAACGGCGAATAGCCACAGAGGAATTATCGGCGCTAACTCGGCTGCGTGATTCCGAGCCAACCCGAGTAAAGGAATCCCAGACCGATCCGCCCGCCTACGCCCCGCCGCTGTTGGGAAATCCAAAAGCTTCTTTTTGGTTATTAGTCACTCTTTGTGAACGGCAAAAGAGAGTAGCTTCGTCGGACGGTCATTTAGCCACTCGCGAAATACGCGGCGGTTTTTCTATTTTGCGATGTTTATGCGCCGAGATTTTTGCTAAATTTTTAAGGTTTGTGAATAGTTTTTGGGATTTGTGATAATATTCTAACAAAAAAACAGGGGTGTCAATATTTTTAATTTTACCACTTTTTTTTTCGAAAATTGTAGATTTGATACCAATTTATTTTACATAGTTATAGCAGAGCCTATTATTGTTTATGATTGATATTCCACAATTATTACCTACCAGTGGCGGGTGAAACTTTCTAACAAAATATGCCTAGTTGTCTATAATGTATTAACTAACGCATTGACATAAATATAAAATATTGCGTGAAGTGTAAACAATTAATATGATGCCATAACGTTTCAATGATTGATCATAATGAATGAGTAACCAAGAGAATATCAATTTCAAACATAAAAATTTGTATTCTGCTCAAACGTGCCTACGTCAATTCCTCAATAAATCTGCCATAAGCGTCAAAAATACCGCAAAATGACGTTTTTATTATTTTGTTTTTTACTCCTACATTGCTCACATAAATAATTCAAGAATATGAACATCTTAACTGTGCAGTACGAAAAATACCTACCTACTATTTAAAATATTTAGCCAGTTAAGGTGGCATTCTCAACGTCATTTAATCCATTACCAACCTATAACCTATTTCGCGTTATTGTTTCAAGTTTATTATTTTATTGACTAACATTTAAATAAAATCAGTATTGTCGGCACATTACTTGGGTAATATCTGATATAAGTAGGTATTACAAAAATATCTATTTATTTCCTTGCTAATTTTGAGAGAATTGTATAGTGAAAGAACAATGACATAATAATGTTTAAAAATATCTCACCCGATATTTTTCGCTATACAATTCTCCTAAAATAAGTTATGAAATTCCTTGATATTTATTAAATATGTCAATTATTACCTATAGAATATCAAGTCGATACTGATTTTATTTAAATTTTGTGTAAAAACTAGAAAATATAGGTAAATAAATCTACGCGAAATAGGTTATAGGTTGGCAAGCATGTTATTGATACTCCCACCTTAAAAGAAAAATGTTGCTTACAATGAGACCGACGCGAGGGAAGTTGTACTCCTCATAGGCATGCAAAATTTTTTTTTTTGGAGGATCGAGAAATCTTTAGGAAAATTGGTGGAAAGTTTTTTCCCCCGTAATGGGATCTTAAAAGGAAATGGAAAGCCGTGAGAGCTAATACCAGGTTAAATTTAATTAAAATTATTTTATGTATACCTACACAAGTTTACGATACGCTACTGCTGAAACATCTCGCCAATGAAAGCTGATCAGAAGCCGAGTGTGTTGGGTTTCGGGGAATACCTATATTGTTCTAAAAAAAATAAAATGTCTTATTCAGCAAAGATAATCCCAAAAATTTATCACAACCCTATCAATTTGGCGTTTTTTCATAGTACCTTAGTGCCGGCACCATTAGGGTACAACTAGAATCAAAATGCTACCGTACCAGGCGGTAGCGATGGACTACGCAGTGACGTCGGGGTTCCAGAGACACCCAACGGCACACCAAACACCCATTGGATTGGGGGTGAACATCAACCCGGCCTTCACTCACTCTTGGTTCGTACCGGCGGATCTCTGTGTTCCCTACAAACAGACTCCTCTCCTCGAAACAGGGCATGTCGAATTATATTCTATGTTTTTTTTTCTATTTTTATACTCATTTTAAACAGATAACAAACCAATGCGGTTCCAAATTGTTGCTTCTTGATATTACATTAGTGGGCAGAATTTACGCAACATATGGAAACAAATTCAGAAATTTCAAAAACCATTAAACAGCGGCGTTCGTCTTTAGGGGCTTGACGGATAATTAAAAAAAAAATATTTTTTGGCTCGATTTTTATTAGAATAAAATTAATTTAATAAACATACCTAGGCATGTAAAAGCCATTTTGTTATGAAGCAATGGAGTATGAAGTAGGTACAAGCCAGAATTGAACAATTTTCTTTTTCTTATTAAGAAGGGCAACTAAGAAGTATAATAATTTTAGAAAACGTGATTTAAAGTAATTTATAGTTTTAGTGCAGTTAATAACATATTTGGCAAAAACAAGTATTGGTTATTCTTTATTCAATTGTTTTCACAATTTTTGTACGATTTTATAATTTCCTTTATAACATTTCTAAAAAAAAATTGATATCTTTTTATTTAAGGTAATTTTTGTTATGTAATTTTTTTAATTTCCCGCCAAACCCCTAGAGACGAACGTCGCTGTTTATTGGTTAAAATCTTGCAATACAATTTTTTCCATATCCTGCGTAAGTTCTGCTCATCACTCAATTGCATTAAGTAAATATTTCGTTAGATCTATTTATGAGAAACATAATGTGTGTTTGATTTTATTTAACGATAGGTACTGTCTAAAATTTGGAACCGCTTGGAAACATTAAACGATATGGCAGGACCTACATGGTTCTATAGTGGACAAGGATACAGCCGAAATGCAGCTTGGGCCAGCTAGTATCCAGTCCACCGTATTATTTTTATTTAATTTTTGTTGCTCAAAATAAGTCCACAAATAATTTACAGGCTAAGACGAATCTGGATAAAAGATATAATAGATTTTATTGATCAATGGTCATGAATGAGTTCCTTCCCCTTAATAACACCTTCCCCGGTATACAACTAACATAAAAATTGAAAAAGGTATGACGTTATACGAAGTTGGCGTACCACAGTATTAAAATAAATTCAAATAATATTTCTGAAACAAAAAAAATATTGTCTTTACACTTGAAAACGGTTAGAGATACTTACTAACCGAAGCGTTGTGTTAAGTAACAAAATAAAGACAATGGAAGTCCGAAAAAAAATATTGTCTAACCCGGTATAAACACATAAAACAAACAAATAAAAACACTCATCAATAAATATATTTCAGTAAAGAGAGAAAATTGAAGGTAATAAAAAATATGTGCTGAAATCGAAATAATGATTCATATCAACATTTCCAGAAAGTAGGATGCTAGATTGAAAAGGACGCTTGGGGCTAAGCATATATTTCTTTCATAAGCAGAATAGCCCTTGTGTTTGTCCAGTTTCTGGATCCTCCAGTGGCGTGTCTTAGAAAAGTTTACTTTTTAATTTCTGACAAAACTGAATTAAATTTGAATGAAAGAACAAACCACTCTCTATTTAAAAAAAATATGTTAGGGGAATCGGGAATCGGGTACGTATTGTACGCTGTACGTGCGTATTAATGATTTGGAAAATGTATTGAAAAGGTCGCAAATTGACAAAGGTATTTCAATTTTTATTTTAATGTCTCAAATAAATAATTTTATTATTTCAATTTTCAATTACGTAAGATGGCAAAAAAATAGATAATACGAAATAATATTTATTTTTTATCGAAGTGCCCCCCCTTCAATCGCGGTTTTGTTACGCCCTTGAATATATAGCCCGCTTTCAAAAAGGTCATACTAAAACAGGCAGAAATCTGATACATATATAAAAAAAAAATTTACCAACCCCCTAAACTTAACTTTTGTCGTTATTAAAACAGTTTTTGTGAGCAAGCTAGTGACATAAATTAAAGTAGATATAATATCTATGTATATAAACGTATTACAAAATCTACTTCCCTGGTTTTGAGAAAACTCGACAAATCCTCGCGAAAAGAAAAAATACATATTATTTCCCTGGACGCGACAATTGCAGGCTTGTTTTTTCATTTTATTTTATTGTCCCCTCACATGTGGATTTCGCCCCATATAATCACATTATCTTCCCTCGGGACTCCTATTGTCGGACGTTATAAAAATCTATCTGGGGTAAAAAAGTGTTACGAGATTGATTATTCTTTTAACACGTCTACTTGACCGCTATTTATCGATAATTTTCATGAACACAGCGATTCGAACTGGTCCACCGTGTTGATGCTCTGCGGATAATTTATATTCAATGGTTACACTAGCCGCACTTAAACTATGATAAAACACACTTGCTGAACCTATCCAAACTATTTTTCAAGCCGCGCATGGTACGGAACCATTCTCGTGCAAACTCGACTCGCTCTTGACCGCTTTTCTGATCGAAACCGAATCTTCCACTTTTGCCAAACTAAAAGTATGATTATTTCTTTTTATCGTGAGTCGCCTGCCCAATTTAACACAGAAGGGCCAGCGTGTGAAAACAGAATTACACCGAGAACTTTTGCTCAAATTGGCAGAAATTGGTCTGTGCTCCTCGAAGTGGGGCCACCGGGCCCCCAGAGACTGCTGGCCCCTCAAAAGCCGTTATTAGGTTATCCAGACTAAAAGAAAGCGTTCTTGTCAGTCTCTGATGTCTCGGAATGCCCGTTGTGGAAACTTCTGGGAAGGTGTGAAAATATACTGTTCGCTAAAGTGTTCTTTCTGTGTCGATTTTACTTTAGAAATTCAATAACTTAGCAGGCCTTAGCTTGATGGAGGTACTTAGGAAGTTATAGGCTTTACCATCCTTATTTTTCAACCTTATTTTTTCTGTTATTTATTTATTTATTCGTTAATACTCCTGCATCTCTGTAGGTATATTTAGAAAGAAATATTGCTCTGAAGGGTAGGTAATCGCTCGTTAGGTCATGTTTAAAAGGTTTTCTACTCCTCTAGTCTTATTATGTCATTGCAAGAGTAAGATACATCGATCTATATACTTCCTATAAATATTTAACATAAATCTCTTATAATTCCGACAAGAAAACTATTATGTTTAATTCAGCGGAAAAGACATAATGTAAGGAACCCACATCGTAGGAAAGGTTGTATTGAAATAGCCCTTACCCACGGGAAAACGCTGTTCGCGCGCGCCAAAGCAAAAAAGAGGAAATTACAATTCTACATATAGCTGCAAGAGCCCCAAAGGATGGATAAAGTCAAAGGTAACGAAGTGCGATCAAGAAAACTTGGGGCCCCGATTGAAATTTTAAGATTTACCCTTATTGGTCGATGAAATGAGATTTTCTATTGGGGCATATTAAGGTAAAAACAGTTTCAAAAGCGGGTATGTTAAGAGGGGAGTAGGATACATTTAAAACGCTTAAATCACGGGAAACATTAATAACAATTTTATTACTCTGAAGCAGAAAAATATCATTAGCAGTCCTATTGGTGGCAAAATAGCAACACCGCGAAAGGAAAGGTTCAAAATGTAAATACAGGATTAAACAGGAAGAAAACTTGAAACTGTCCCTTATATAGGGCCTATTAATAGGTCCCTTGACTCCAGCAGTTACACTTTCCCAATTCCATCCCAAAAGGTAAATTGTGTCAATACTAAGTAATGCCAACCCTAAAAGATGAGTTATCGTAAAATCTAGAGAGCCACGTAAGAAAAAACTTCCCGGTTTTATTACAGGGGACGCAAATAAACGACAAGACGGTCAAGCAAGTGCGGAATCCAGGACCGTATTTGGACAGACAAGTTACCGAGCAAACTACGATAGACCGCCACGCAGTCAACGTCAAAGTCATCCCGGAGTTAGAATTATTTTGGGAAATATTTTATTTGGTGCGATTTTTCTTGAAACTTTGTATTTTTGTTCGTAATAATCATCATATCATATAATCAAAGTCAGGATCAAACAGCAGAGTATAAATAATGAATATTTTTTAACTTACACAACTAAACTAGGGTAGAGACCGGACAGACGGTAAAAAAAAATGCCAATCCAGCCCTGTCGGAGTCCCGGTTCCCGGAAGCTTTTCGATGTCCCCGGATTTGAAGTGCCCCACGGGACGTTCGACTCATTAGTTGGACGGAGATAGCACGTCCGGTAACCGTAAAGTCCGGCCATTCGCGGCCACTAAGTCAGCATTCTGTCGAAATTCAACCATCAACTGTGGGACGTGGACCATTTTCTTTGTCACGTTTGATTTCTGTCATTTCTTTTATTTAGATTGGATTTTGTTTATTGACAAACGGGAATCGAGAAAAAATATTGCACTCGAAAAACCACATAGCAGTCAAGCAGTATGCTAAACTTATACCGTGCGAGCAAAAATTATTTGCATCAAAGAGGGCCTTGCATCTAAGGACGTAATGCTTAGCCGTGGAGCTTAATACCTGTTGGGTGTCAGTAACTACCTGAATTAACAATCAATCAGTTATTCCGTCATCCTTGACAGTCGTTACAAGTAATTTGATTTATCGCTAATTTTTCCAATTTCTTGAACAATTCACACAATGGGCTTTACGGAACAGCACAAAACATTCATGGTTGAAGCGTATTTTCGAAACGGGGTTAGAGTAAATTGTGAGTGGCATACAATCCGGGTTTGTGCGTGGATGATTTTCACGAACATTTTCCTGACGTTGCTTTTATTGCTGGGAATTTTTATCATTGCCTGAAAAGAACTGTGGCTGTGTTTAGGAAAACAGGTTCTATACAACACAAAAAAGGAGCAGGAAGACCATCTCTAAGAACAGAAGAACTTGTTGCAAACGTTCGTGAAATAATGCAAAATACGCCAACAAATTGTATAAGACGCCTGTCCCAAGAAGTGGGAAGATCTTATGGAACATGCAGGACTATTCTTAAAAAGCAGCTAAATTTATTTCCTAATAAAGTGCAAGTATTCCAAGAAATACAAGCCGCAGATTTTGAAAGACGCAGGAATTACTCTCAATGGTTTACCCAAAATTTGTTGGAAAGAAATGATTTATTAGACCTGACATTTTTTTCGGATGAAGCCTGGTTCCACCTCTCCGGTTATGTGAATTCTCAGAATACACGCATGTGGAGTAGTGAAAATCCCCATTTTTTTGTACAGTCCACATTGCATCCTCAAAAAATTTGTCTTGTTAGCTGTTTCCCGAAGAAGAATTGTTAGTCCTATTTTTTTCCATGACACAGTTACAGCATGCACTACAGCACAGCGGTATAGAGACAATATTTTGAATCCATTTGTGGAGCAATTACTTGACGACGAACTACGTTTTGGATATTTTCAACAGGACGGTGCAACCGCCCATACAGCCGCCGAAACTATTAAATATTTACGCAATTTTTCGACGACAGATTGATCAGTTTTCGATCAGACATTGAATTCCCACCTAGATCACCTTGTTTGACGGTTATGTATTGTATGTATATATTACTTCGTTTTTCCTCATTTAAAGAACACTATTTTTATAACACCAGTTGCAAATTTAGAACAATTACAAGAAAGGATTATCCAAGAATGTGGTACCTAACATTTCTCCAGAGATTCTGGTCAAAACTTTCGAAAATATGAAGAGACGCGTGAATTTATGATTGGAGCATGGCGGTGGCCAATTTCAGCAATTTGTGTAATTATTTTTCTTTCTGTATATTCTTACTTTGTTAATTTTGTAAACAACAAAAATAAATTTCTATTTGTCTACTTATTTTATTACTCATTAGTTTGGCATATCATGTCATAATATGAATTTGACAAAATTTAAACCTAGAATTGGTTAGATATATCGTCCCCATATCATTGTGATCTAAACCAAGCCCCACGTTTTTTAATACAAGCCCTCTTTGTCACTCTTTGATGCAAATAATTTTGGCTCGCACGGTAGTTTAATAACATTTTTTACCGACATTAGCTATTAATGAAAATCATAATGAATAGCGGTATGCGCCTTAAATGTGTTTAGTAGCAAAAATCTTGCTTATAGACAAGATATGGTACCTATTAGAGACGTCGCTTATACAGTGTCACCAATAAAGTCCGCATCATATGGGATTTTTTTTTATTAATAACTTTATTCGAAATTTGACTTTGGCATCAAGTTCTGCTTAGATCGAGATGAAAATTAAGCAAAAAAATAGTAGTCTCGTGATTCGCATTATCTGTCAAATTTTAATTTTTTCCAAAAAACAATTCAAAAGTGGGGTTATTTCTGAAAATATCGAAAAAAGTTATTGGAAAAAGTTTTTTAAAATGCCTTTTCTAGCCCACATGCAAAATTTCAGCTGCATAAGATAATTTTGATTTTTTACCCATATTTTGTAAATTGCACCACTTTTGCAAAATAAAACTTATCGCAACCCACATAAAACTTCCTAATTTTGACAATGCTTTATTTCATATACATTTTCTTTAAAGTAGCGCCATATTAAATGTGTGTTTTTCTACAAAATCAAAATTGGGCTATTAAAATTTGGTCGCATGTGATGCAAAGTTTATTTGTTTTTGACCCTGTATAAGGTAACTTCCTAAAATAGGTATTTTTAAAAACGTAGTTTGTGTCTGAAAGTAATGCACCTTAATATTAAGACAAAAAGAACACGGTGTCATCAGTAAAGTGTTCATTAAGTGGAAAATAAATTTAAGTTTAACTTAGCGTAAAGTTTATCTATTTTCAACGATTTAATTTAAAACTTCTTTATTTTATTTTTATTCTTTTACTTTCAGACACAAACTAAGTTTTCAAAAATACGTATTTTATGAAGTTACCTTATACAGGGTCAAAAACAAATGAACTTTGCATCACATGCGACCAAATTTTAATAGCCCAATTTTGATTTTGTAGAAAAACACACCTTTAATATGGCGCTACTTTAAAGAAAATGTATCTGAAATAAAGCATTGTCAAAACTAAGAAGTTTTATGTAGGTTGCGTTGAGTCTTATTTTGCAAAAGTGGTGCAATTTACAAAATATAGGTAAAAAATCAAAATTATCTTATCCAGCTGAAATTTTGCATGTGGACTAGAAACTGCATTTAAAAAAACTTTTTCTAATAACTTTTTTCGATATTTTCAGAAATAACCCCACTTTTGAATTATTTTTTGGAAAAAATTCGAATTTGACAGATAATGCGAATCACGTGACTACTAGTTTTTTGCTTAATTTTCATCTCGATCGAAGCAAAACTTGATGCCAAAGTCAAATTTCGAATAAAGCTATTAATAAAAAAAAATCCCATATGATGCGGACTTTACTGGTGACACTGTACATATATTGCATACAAACACAATATTAAAAATTAAAGACCAGCTGGGAAATATATTATGAGACGAAAAAAAGAAGACAGCGGGAAAAACAAAAGTTTCAACGAAAGACGAAGATGATTCAATATTTACAGGAGAGCCCACTCCAAATAGCACGGGTTGCTATAGAGCAAACTAATTTTCCAGGATCGAGAATTACGGCATGTCGCAGAATAAAAAATTCTGCTTTCAAAAATTGTGTCACAGCCAAAAAAATGCAGCTCCTTGATGAACATGAGCAATCCACAACTATTTTTGCCTAAAAACATGATACTCGGAATAACTAGGACATAAATACTTTTAAACATGCGTTCAGAAAGGCTTCATTTTCGATATACAAAGTGTAAAAATATATAACACCCTGTATACTGCATCCGACAATTTTGACATTTTCTTGTCATGAAGTGGTGTGCCAATATGGAAATAATTATATATTTAAAAATATATATAAAAATGCTATTACCTTATCAGACACATTATTTGGGGATATCTACTTGCCCACAAAATATCAAAGCTAAAAAACACAGATTTGCAATAGTAGTAGATATAGATAAGTGATCATCATTGTAAAGAGTTTCCATGATGTTTAGAATATATGCTTCTTAATTGGATAAGTATCTTACCTTTAATAAATTTTAGGTAGGTAACTCGTAAACATTTAAAAACATGGTGAATATACCTATACCTATGATAAATAAAGTGGTAGGGGGCAATTTCTAAGATAAAACTAAAAAAGGACAGATATTTATGTAGGTATTAAATTATGTTCAATTACTAATTCAAATATAATACATATTTCTTTTTTAAATGAGCCTCTGGTAACACTAAATGTATGCTTATCACGTTTTTTTTTGGCTGGTTACCCTTCCTCTCTCCCACTCCGCCTGAAATTTGCTCTATGGGCACCTACGATTGGGGGCCACAGATTGTGTAACAGGCCTAAGGCCCCCTATAACCAAAAATAGGCTCTGTCTATACCTATATTCTTTAGTGTAGTAAAAAGATGTTCGTGAATCGACTTTAAAATCCACATAAGTAAAACAATATGTGCAACAGCCAATACTGATATTTAGTAGTTTAATTATTTATAATGTTTGCCCTTTTAATTAAAATTATTATATTTATTTAATACTTACATACTATATGTTTTCGATTCTTCCTGCTACCAGGTCGATTTTGTTTTGAAAAGTTCTGCATGCGACATGCGACCTATTTTCCTCCAAATGCTTGAATAATATTCCTGTAAGTAGTTAGGTTAGGGGTACCAGATTTAACTTTCTTGCAACGTTTGTATTAACAGTGTACCTACAAGTAATGACAATTAAAAATATTGTTTTGCCTAAAGTACTTTAAAAACCATGTTAAAATAGGTAGGTATTAAATGTAGGTAACTACCTATTCTGTGTAGGTAGGTATTAACTTTCAAACATTCATTCTTTTTAGGTTATTTTGGCCACAACACAAAACATCAAAAATAATTAGTGAAGGATATTTAGTATATCATATTTGTTTAGGTATAGAACTTGTCCACATTGGGGAAATTAGAAGTAGAATAATAATAGGAACAAAAAAATTATAACACTGCTTACCTTCAACGCAAGTTGTTAAAGTAAACTCCCATAAAAATGTCGATTTTGAGCAAACACCGCTTCTAATTTTGGGAGTCAACCGTGTATAATTCCTTTAAGAATGCATCTGTAAAATATTAAATCGTTTTATCACTTGAAACACCATCAAATTATAAAAAAAACTCAACAAGACACAAAATCTACCAAAACAGGTAGCCATTTTGACATTTCAACTATAATTTTCTAATATAGCGCCGCCAAACGACCCTTTCTTGAACCCTTCATTCATAAATACCGACACTGCATTTTTCTTTGTCATATGCAATGCAATTGGAAGGAGACAGCTAGACAAATAAGTCAAGAACAACAAATTATTAGCAATGGCGTTCCCGGCATTCTTATTATTTTATGAATGGGATTTTTACAACTCGTCCTTCATTGGAATGTGTAGTACTACGATAGTGACCTACATTTGCTTTTTGAGTTTATGAATGAAATATTTTTTTTTGGGAGTTTATGAATGAAAGAAAAGAAACTGGTAATTGTTAATGTTATTTTGACTAAAATCAAGGATTAAATAATTGTTCTTCGTAATAAAAAGTTGAAATTACAGGATACGTTACTTAAATAAAAATACTAGGAGTAGGTATAATTATTTTAAGTGTAGGTAATGCCAATCGTTAATTATTTTTATTTCGTACTTTCATATATATCATCATTACATCTAACCTAACTAGGAGGAGGCCTTATTTACTAAAACCTTTTGCCTTTCAAAAAACGCACTAAACTAACAGCCGTTTCTTTCTTTCCAGTATTTTGGAACTCCGGAAAGAAAAAAGCAGAGATGCCGCCCGTTCGAGAAGAGGAAAAGAAAATTTTGAGTTCTATGAACTCGCGAAAATGTTGCCTCTTCCCGCCGCTATCACCTCACAGTTAGATAAAGCTAGTATAATAAGACTTACGATCTCATATCTTAAATTAAGAGATTTTTCCGGTCACGGAGACCCGCCATGGAGCCGAGATGGACCACCTCCTTCCAAAACATTAAAAGGTAAGAACTTACCATGTTTTTAAATATTAGATATAGTAACGCATTTGCCCTTTTATCAAAATAATCTCCTATATTGAATATTGACCCTAAATCTAGTTAAACGTTGAAGAAAGAAAGGTAAATCCATGGCCATCTGCGACCGATAAAAGGTCCAGGGTAATTCGATTACCTTTGGAAACAAAAGAAATACTGACCGCTGACTGGAGGCAATTGTTTGGATAACTTGTGGTTGACTTGATTTCTGTTCGGTCTCTCCGACGATATAACTTGAAATAATCAGGCGCGGATACATGGGGGGGGGGGCAATGGGGGCAATTGCCCCCCTTCTGAGCAAGCAAAAACTTTTCGGGGCACCCTTGTCAGTGTGGGTAGGCGAAAAGCCCGAACTTTTTTTTTTAACTATAAGTACGTCCAAATTTTAACAAATTTGGTCAATAATTTAGAGCAAAATTTTTAAAATCGACTATGTATTGAGATTTTTCACTACTGTCAGTTTTTTTTTCAAACAACGTTCTTATACTTATAATATAATATATCCACGATCTATGATTTCTAAAAATAAAATACTAACATTTTAGTAGGTATGTCATGTCCCGAGGTATGTCCCTACTTTAAGGAATAATAAAAAAATATGATTTCATAAAATTGTATAGTTCTTATACAGGGTGTTTCAATAAAAACTCCAGTGGCGGCTTGTGACTAGCGAGGGGGGGCGCTGGCTTTAAATAAAAAATATTTTAAATGTCTATTATTTTCAAAAGTACGTGTCTGTTTTTTCTACCTTTCTCGTTGTGAATTTTAATTTCATCAGCATAAGCACTACTTAAACAAGTTAAAATATTAGTTTGTCCTAACATCTCAAAACTTACCACATTATAACGATGTTTTGCACTATTTTCATGTTTTTTTATTTTCTCTGAAAGATGTTTTAAGTCGTGCACCCCATTTATAGTCCAATTATCATCCCCATCAAAAAGAAGACACACGAAACAAAAAAAAAATTTTGTCCTCACAACCGCATACCTATTATTATATATTTCTTTGTCAAACTTACGAGTAAACTGTGCCTTACTTTTACATTTTGATTGTACTATGTTTAATTTCTAGTGGCCGCCCTGCATTTTTTTAATCATGTTTTTCACTTAAGCTCAGAGAACTAAACACAAGCTTCTGCAAATCACTGACCTTTATATTACACGACATTTTCCAACTTTATAAGTTTTATAACGTAACTAATAAATCAAATCAAAACAAATAAACAAAACATTAGCGCCTAGCTGCATCGACAGGTCGCCTCGTCAGAGCACATAATATCGATTATTCTACCGTGGCATCGCGAACAGCTGTTGTTGGGCGCGGAAAATTGGAGCTCGTCCGTGGCCGCTCGTTGTGCGATGTGTAGGTGACGTCACGCCTTTGTCGTCATGGCAACTCATCGAGAAGCCGCGTTGAATCGGGACGGATAATCGGTCGCCCCCGCCCGCGCTTAGTATAACATTGAGAGCGCGGAACTCGCTTGTCTATGAGTATAACCTGCCCGTTGGAATAGGGCTATGTTTGGTTTATGCCCGCGCTTAGTATAACCTACCCACTGGAATAAGGCTATGTTTGGTTTGGATTATTTTAATGGATTGCTTATATAGATTGCTTTATTGGTTTTTTAAGTAAAGTATTTTTGGATTCTGTTTGAAATATTTGCAGGGAGGGCGGCGCCCCAGAGCCCTTCATTAACGGGCCGCCACTGGTTTAATCACTAAAATTATCATTATCAAAATTAAATTAAAATTTGCTAAAGGATATTAAAAATATTTATAATTAAAACTCTCGTTAAAATTATAAAAAAAAAAAACTTAACCCCAAATATATCCGTTCATGTTGGATTTATTAAAAATATTTATGCGAGATAATTTTATCAAAAATTCATTATCTTTAAGAACCACAACATTTAAAAGTTCCTGTCATCGAAAAAATTCTTTGCACCGTGGCGCCACCTACATCTTGTATTATTCAAACACATTTTTTTAAACAGTTGTGAAGCCAATCATAGCGCCTAAAAACTGCCGTTTACAGAATTTACATGCCACTTTTAATTTTCGAAATAAGGGGCCTGGGAGTTTTTATTGAAACACCCTGTATATTATGTGTTCTGTATTTCATATTTTTTTTGGACAACAAATTAAAGTTTTATGAAATTTTTATTTGGAACGAATTCTCTGGAAGGTAAAATCACAAAAATTAACCCCCTCCTAAATACACCGAGTTGTTTTTGTAATTTTGTTTTGTATTTTTTATTTTTCCCACTTGAAAACCAAGCACCATGATTCAAAAAAGGGCGTGGCACCCAAAATATTTGCGGCGCTATTTTTTTTTGGCGCTACTTTCTTTTTGCCCCCCCTGGGCAAAATCCTAGATCCGCGCCTGGATATAATGTACAGAGAAAACCGTTTATTTGCTTTAAATAAATTCCAATAATACGTATTATCTTAATTTAGGTAACTAGTTTGTAACACTATAAAATTACTTTTTCTATTAGTACTATAAATAAGCAGAGGCGTAAAGCAAACGAGTAACTAGTATTTACTATTTAGCCAGTGGCGTAGCGTGCAGGGGGCCAGGGGGGGCGACCGCCCCCCCCCGCCCTTTGAGCCCTGTCCCAAACGGCGCCCCCTTCCCACTCTCCCAGTAGTTCCCAGTTCCAGGTTTTAATTAGGTTATTATTTGTTTATAACTTTAAGAGTAAAGAAACATGAAATAAACCTGTTATCTATTTCGAGATTCTATTTTATTTTCACTACTTGATTTAATTTATAATAAAAATATTTTGCCACGACCAATAATTTGTATTCTTTCAGTTATTTTGCTGTATGACAAAACAAAAACTTTATTTCTCAGGCCAAAATTTACTAAACAAACGAAACTATGCATTAGCAGTGCGGCGCCCTTTCAACAAGGGCGTAGATAAGGGGGTAATTACCCCCCCCCCCCCCCCAGGACCCATAATGAACCATGAAAACGAAGCACTTTTTTTTACTTGTCTAATTTTTTTGTGATTTCCTTGAGGATCTTGTGTATTTTATCAATCGGGCAACTTCATTGAAAAAAGGGCGTGGTACCCACAAAATTTTCGCCTGCGGCGCGTTTTTTTTTCCGACCGAATTTACTCCCTCACCCCCATAAAAAAAACGCCCTTATCTCTGAAGTTTCCGCCCCCTCCGCCCCTTCAACCACGCTACGCCACTGTATTTAGCAAAGTTGGCCGTGGGGGGAGGAGGTAGAGGTCACTGTTCATTCCATGGCATCACCTTCCCTAGAGACGGCACTGATGAGGACAACAAAAATCATAAGGAATGTTTACATGTACTTTTCTTTTACTTCTGTTAAACAGCAAAGTAAATATAGTTGCTTAGCTAAGTTGTTAAAGGAAATGCCAAAAAATCTAATTTTTTACGTCCACCAGTATACACGACTAAAATATTAGAAAGTTTTTTACTGTCCTAAATCAATTCAGATTTTTTCTACAAAGCACGTATGACACGACGAAGTTTTATAGCTGATTCTTGCGGAACCCAGTCGGTGAATACCAAATATTTCGTGTACTTACAGTAGCCAATGAGGTTAAATGGAATTCCATTGTCCCAATCTTAATTAATCGGTTACTCATTTGGAATTTTAATTAGCATTAGATCCATATAAATTGTTTTAAAACTCCACAGTATATGTATACCTAGTATGATTTATTATCAATTTTTTTAGTAGCCAATCAAAAGATATACCTAAACTTTCAATCGAAAAATGAATACTTCGTACATGAAATTGGTGGATTTAAGCTAACGAAACAGCCCACATGTCATCGAAAGTGTGCACTGATTGAAAATTTGTCATCCAGCACGGGACAAACGAAACCCTTACATTCAAGTTGAGCGTCCCATGCTGAACAACATGTAAATCTAATCACGACCCTCGCTGTTAAACTTGTAAATCTAATTCTCCACTCCCCGACAGTGGAATGATAAAATTAGCCAATGCTTATTGTAAACCAAACTTGGAAAATTTTCTACCGTAATTCGTGTACTTGTGGCAAAAGCCTAAACGGGAAGGGGGAGGGCGCCCCCCTGGAAAAGAGCGCGCGCCTGTTAAGTAAAATAATTATGTAAAATTACACTGGGACTGTGTAAACCTGGGCCTAATGAATTGACATTGATCTGAGGGCTTACAAGCGGTTTTGTTTCAATATTTAAATGAAAATCGGGCCCGCGGAATGCCTAATCCAGTTTTAAACTTGGGAATATCTGATTGGCGCTTATTTAAAACTCTTTAGCCGAAAGGGGGATATCTATACAGGTTGTTAATTTCCTTTATTTAATTTTGATGAATTTTAATTTGCTGTTTGAAGTTTTTATTGGCAACCTAGTGTTGATTATTACTTATTGTTCACAATTATATTTTGAAATAGTAAATAATAATATGCTGTTTCAGTCTTACTCTCAGTTTATTTATTTTATTTACATTGGGAAAAACTATCCAAAATGGCCGTAACTTACAAAAAAGTGAAGTGCTTTAAGTAACCTTTGCATCAACTTCGATGCTCTTTATCAACTCCGAAGCTATCACTGGGACTCGGAGTTGATTTTTTTTCAGATTTAGTAGTAAAGGAAAGCATATAATAAAATAAAATTCAAGGCAGTGGTACATAGTGCTCCTGACACGCAGAGTTATCTGGGAAGGAATAAAATGTAATAATAAGAAACGACTTATACATTAAAGCAGAACTCGGTGTTGATACTATAAAAGCATACGCTTACCTTTAGAGACACAAATTCCTTTTTGCTTTCCTTATTGCTATCTGTAAATTAACCGACAAAATGCTTGCTCTCGGACAAAAATAGTGAAATTATGTGCGTCACAAAATCGTCGAAGTTTGGTGACTCTTTGGAGTTGACGCGAAAGCATTGTAAATTACAGCCGTACTATAAATATACAGGGTGTCCAGAAATGATGAGCAAAAAATATAGGAGATAACTCTAGGCCAAAAATAAATGCTATATGTTCCTATAAAAAAATTTTGGAGTTGATATTTTGCCTACCAAACCAATCGAAATGTGAATAAACCTAAAACTAATTATTTTAAATAGTAGTGCGCTTAGTATAATAGCTATGACTTTTGAAAATTAACTAATTTTCGTGAAATTTGCATTTGGCTAACACACTATAGTAGCCAGTTTCATAAATTGTCCCCAATCTGTAGAATGAGACATCTGCATTTTTACTAGTAGGAGACAATTCGCTTATTATAATACTCGACAACAAAAGCATTAGTGGCGTAACAAAAATTGAGTCGGCCCCCCCGCAAACGTTTTCCAGCCCCCCCTCTCCATAACGAATGGAAAATGATCATTCTTATTTTCATTACTGTTAGGTTAAGGTTTATGAATTTTTGAATTCGTTAATCGTGTAATTAGGGTTAAACCCACATTATGTGTTAAGTACCTACAATTAAAACAGCAAACAATTCGAATTTATTTTATAATCCTAGGTAGACTGGTAGACATAACATAGGTAGGTATTAAGTCATTATACGTAATATTCCAACAAACATGATGCAAAATCAAAATTTTAAAACACTTATATTGTTGCTTATCATGTATGGTAGTCAGGAGCGGATCTAGGATTTTGCCCAGGGGGGGAGGGGGCAAAAAGCGCCAAAGGCGCCAAAAAAGAAATAGCGCCGCAGGCGAAAATTTTTGGGTAGGACGCCCTTTTTTGAATCATGGTGCTTGGTTTTCAAATGGGAAAAATAAAAAATACAAAACAGAACACGTGTATTTAGGAGGGGGTTAATTTTTGTGATTTTAAATTCCAGAGAATTCGTTCTAAATAAAAATTTCATAAAATTTTAATTTATTGTCCAAAAAAAAAATTAAATACAAATCACATATACAATAGGCACTGTTTACAGGGCTGCCAGATTAAGCGCTTAATGGCAATGTGGGAGTTTTTTAAAGAAAATTAGCCCTTTAATTTTTATTAGATGTGTTTTTAGGTTCTACTCCCTGTGATTTATTACTTGTTATACGTATTGTTATACAAATAAAAAAAATACTAAAAATTTAAGAATGACTCCTCCTTTTGCAGGCGCGCTTTCGGGCGCCTTCGGGGTTTTGATTTGCGCTTTGAGTTTTTTATATCTAGCAACTCTATTACAATTGTATGAAATCATATTTTTTTATTATTCCTTAAAGTAGGACATACCTACTAAAATGTTAGTATTTTATTTTAAAAAATCATGGATATAAGAACATTGAGTAAAAAACTGACAGTAGTAAAAAATCTCAATGCATATTCGATTTTAAAAATTTTGCTCTAAATTATTGACCAAATTTGTTAAAATTTGGACGTATAGTTTAAAAAAAATGTTCGGGCTTTTCGCCTACTCACACTGACAAGGGTGCCCCGAAGAGTTTTTGCTTGCTCAGGGGGGGGGCAATTGCCCCCATTCCCTTCCCCCCCTTTATCCGCGCCTGATGGTAGTAACGGGGGTAGCAGTGATCGAGCCTCATAGGATCCAAAAGACAGAAAACAGTAAATACATGAACACTCAACAAGTCTGCACAAACATTATGTCACTATAAGTACTATACAAGGTATAATACAAAACGACCAGATCGTTGAGAGTTTTTTTTTGCAAAATCGTTTATAATTTCGTCGATATTTAATGTTTTAACAAACTCGTGTTCGATACTGATTAAGGATAAATCCGAAAGGCGTTGTTGTCCCATGGTGTTACGTAAATGGGTTTTTACTATTTCAAGTTTGGAAAAAAATCGTTCCGCTGATGCCACACTAACTGGTAAAGTTAGAAATAACATCACTGCACTAGATACATCTGGAAAATTTGAAGAACACATTGATTTTTTTATTAATAAATGATCCGCAAGTTCATACACTGTTTTTAATTTTGAAATACTATCTCCAAGTCCCTTTCTGAGGCTTAAAATTTGACTAGGAAAGTCAATGGACAAGTCTTTATGGCAGTGGCGGACTGGCACAGTAGAACTAGGTCGGCTACACAAACCTTGGGGGCCCGGCAATATCTTTTCTAATGCAAAAAAATAACGCATTTTGCATCATAAAACATTGTAAAAACCTAATATTGGTTACAGCTCGGATTAAAGGTAGATAGAAGTATTGCTTAGCCTATAATAGAAATTGCCAAATAATGAAAAAAATCAACATTTATATTTTATTCATATTAACAGGGTAATGGTAATAATAAAATAATAAATAAGTTTTAAAATCAGATTTATTTTTATAATCAAAAAATAACAAGGCTTGTAACAAAATAACGAGTTCCGACTTCAACATACAACCGAATACCGAATTGAGAACCTCTTCCTTTTTTTTACGTCGGTTAAAAAGTAAAATCTATTGAGAAAAACGTTAAACAATCAAATATTTTTGCAGTTACTTTGAATTCATTGCAAATTCTTCCAGGATTTCTTCTGTCGTTGGAATCATATCACGCTCAGTACTTATTAATATTAGGGGCTCTAATAGTTCTTGAGACAAAGATGCTCGTAATCTGTTTTAATAATTTTCAGTTTTGAAAAAATGCGCTCGCGTTGCACTTGGGTACACGCTAACGTCAAAATATATTTATACATCATATATAATTTTGTATAAGAACTTGTATGTAAATTATATATGAACAACACTCTCAGTACGCATGCAAGGCATTTTTTACATTGTAAACTCTTTTTAGGGTTGGATGAATGCTTTTCTGGAAAATCACTGCTCCCTACATGTTCGTCTTCTGAATGTTCTGACTCGCATAAGTCTAGATCTTTTCCGTCAACAGTTAAAAATTCACCATCCAAAGACTTAGCAAGCGAATTAAAACAAGATACAAAACTTAGCAACTCTTCTTTTATGTAGGAGGGATCATTTCCTGCTTTTGTACAAAAGGTATTAAATAACTGCTCATTTTCGCCTTCGAAACTTAAAATTCCATCCTTTATTTCAGCGAATCGGTTGGGATCAAAAAATGCTAGACTTCGAAATATGTTTTGATTTTAAAAAAATCTACTTTCCGTTACAGATGCTAATTTGTCAAAGGTTGGACGAAAAACAGTGACTCGGGATTTCTTTATGGGATCAAGCGTAGAAAGTTCATCGTCTGCTAGTTCACCGGGCATTTTCTTTTTCTTACGCTTAATTTTTTCTGGGAGTGACGTTTCAACGTTTATGTTTGGCAAATGAGTGTTAGGGCCCGTAAGGATTAGGGCCCGGTCGGCATCTGCCGACCTAGCCAGTCCGCCACTGCTTTATGGTACCCAGGGCCGGACCGTGACCTGTGGGGGCCCTGGGCTAACGACATCTGGGGGCCCCACGAAATTATATAAATTAGGCATTTTCCTAAAAAATGTTTTATGCGGGAAAATTTAACATTCGATACTTAAAGTTTTTTGAGTAATAGATGCGTTTTGGACTTCCATTGCCTTTAGTTTTTCATGTCACTAGTTTTTTATTTCAAACGAAAATACATTATAAACTTAGGTAAGTAGTTAAAATAAACAGGTGCCTTCTTTATTTTTCTTTGGTGAACAAAAAATTAAAGCCATTAATTCTTAACTTAAACATAACTTAAACAAGACAGAGTTGAAAGTATTAATAAATGAACATAATATAACAACAATAAGAAATTTATAAAATAACTTTTTCCTACAGGCGTGTGGAAAAATCAATTTTCCGCACTGATATCCGTGCGGAAAATTGGGTTTTCCACACTAGTGCGGAAAATTTTTTCGGCACGATTATTTCAAAAATCCGTGCGGAAAATTGGTTTTTCCACACTAGTGCGGAAAAATTTTTCGGCACGATTATGTCAAAATCAATAATATATGAATTATAACTTGTAATTATTACTTTTCTTCTCAGAATTATTTACTGTTACATATGTATGTGATTGATATAGTTAATTAAAAATTATTAAAAATTTCTTTGAAATATGTGTTACTTATTTCCACACGTCTGTAGAAAAACTATTGTACCTGACACGTGCGGAAAATGTTTTCCCTGCACTCGACTGCTTCACCGAACTCCGCTACGCGTCGTTCGGAGAACGGCAGGCTCGTGCGGAAAAATTAATTTTCCACACTTGTTAGGTAAATAGCTATTCTACACTTTTGTGCTGCAAATTATTTTATTTGCTTATCACATTTGAAGCCTTTGGTGAGATCAGCATTAAAAGAAAGAAGCGATAAATAAGTAAGTCTTGTATTTGTCATTGTTGTCCTATATTTTTTTTTATATAGGACAACTTAGAGAATGCACGCTCTGCTTCACAACTAGTAATAGGAAGCGTTAGAAAAATATTTAAGATGGTATATAAATTTGGAAAAACGTCAACAAGTTTTTTTTTTCAAAAATTAAATTGAACATATCACTACAAGTATAGGACTCTAGCTCAGTTTGTTTTATATAAGTTTTGAATTGAATACATTCATATATTAAATCTTGGTTTAGTTGGTCTAAGTCATCTGAATAATGATCAATATATATCAACAATAGCGCGCACGCCATCCAGATCGATGTTCTCCTTACTTTGATCTTGCAAATCCATCAAAAATTTAAATTTATTGCTATATTCTGCATATACTTGACTTCTTCTATTTAAATCGAGGATAAGCTTATCTAACGCAACAATAAAGTCTCTTCTAAATTTTTCTGCCCCATATTACAGCTTTTTCCTTGGATTTATCCGTAAATTTTGAAAGAATCCGTCTCTTGTTAACATCGCTTTATTCTATTTCTACAGGACTTAATTTTTTGGCTGTGTCTTGATATTCCTTTAGTTTTTGTTCAGATTCATGTCGGGTTTTTTATTTGTATTTTTTCGATTGTATACATCTTTTTCTGTTTATCTTAACGGGAAACGGGGCCCCCCGGAACCCGGGGGCCCTGGGCTGCAGCCCATTAAACCCATACGTAGATCCGGCCCTGATGGTACCTACTTATCGTTTGTAAATTCCGCGCTTTCACGCATAATTCTTCTTCACTGAACGAATCAGGATATAAGAAAATAAAACCGTCTCGGTGAAAGAGAGGTTAATAACTATCCTAGAAATAACACATTTTATTTTCACAATCATTTATTTTATTGTAGTTTTTATATGTATGCATGTTGGCTTTTCCGATATTATTCTATTAGTGTAAATACAATTTTGACATACTAGACGTTTATTAACAGTTGGTTATTTCTTCCAGCTTCGACATAATTTGATCATCGTCAATATGTGACAGGGGGAGAATGCCTGCCAATTTGGTCCTATATTATTTACCACCATAAAAACGTTTTTCATATTATGACACGTGCAATGTACGGTCCCATTAAATCAACGGTATTTTAGAGATTAGGGAACTGAAATATGGCATAGCGTTAAAAATTATAAATAAATTTATTTTTCACTGCTAGAAAAAGAACATTCAAATTCAAATTCAAATTTATTAATAAAGTAATTACAAGATTTTTTACATTACTTATAATGAAGGACTTCAAAAGCTGAGAATTAGCTTGCCTGAAGTCCGCACACTTATTATTTGCAAAGTTAATCAAGTAAACTTAACCAAGTACGCTAAAACAATGGTGAGAGAAATAGAAAAGGAACCACATATATAAGTAAAAATATTAAATTCATTAATTATCAGCTCGTAGTTAGTCTCAATCCATTGAGACACCATTGATATAAATCTGCTTATATTTATAATTAATCTAATATTAATTGGTAACATGTTGTATAATTTAGGTCCTATGAACCTAATGTGCCTTTGCGCTGCTGTAAAAAACATACGAGGAACAACAGTGCACTGATTGAAAGCTCTTCGCGTGTCAACGCCATGGGATAGAGATTGTCGGTATTTCACCGATTTCTTCATGTATTTAACAACACTTATCATATATAATCTTCGTACAGTAAGCAGACCAGCTTCTTCAAATAGAAGATCTGATGGGTACCTTCTATTTTTTTTCATAAGAATTTTTATTATAAACTTTTGAGTTACATTTAGAGGATGAAGGCAACTACCACACGCAGCACCCCACACCGTTAAACCATACAAAATAATAGATTCTATGAGAGCCTGATACACTACTTTTAACAGTCTACAAGATAGAAACTCTCTTAGTTGGTAGAACTTATGAATGGCTTTGCGAATTTTTTGCGTGACATAGAGTATGTGAACATCGTATTTTAGGTGTTTATCAATGTATACACCGAGGTATTTAACACTATCCACTACCGATATAGTTTGACGACAAGAGCATTGGTAAGCTCCCGATATACATGAATACTCATGCACTTTAAGATCGTGATGGATAAAATCATTTCTATTACTTAAAGAGAAAGGTATATAAAATGTTTTTTTTACATTCATGGTTAATGCATTTTGATCCATCCATACACGCACACTAGATATACATAGTTCGGCCCGTTGAACGGTTTCCTCCCAAGATTTCCCCCTCACGAGGACAGCCGTGTCATCCGCATAACAAACACAAGTACTGTTTTCATCAGACAATACAGAAAAGAGGTCATTGATATATATAGAAAACATGGCGGGTCCCAGTACTGTACCCTGAGGCACGCCGATCTTCACAATATCATAACTACTAAAAGTATCATGAATCCTAACCCTTTGCATTCTGTCCTGTAAGTAAGATTTGAACAGACTGTACACAATGCCACGCACCCCACATTTTCCAATTTTTTTAAAAGAATTTCGTGATCCACAGTATCAAAAGCACGGGCTAGATCAACAAATATCCCAATAGTTTTAAGTTTCGCATTAAAATTATTATTTATATATTCAGAGACGTGCAATATAGCGTCCTGCGTACTAACCCCAGAGAGAAAACCGTATTGTGAACTGGACAGCACATTATTTTCCTTGAGAAAATTGTCTAATCTCAGTTTAATGCATTTTTCAATAAGTCTACTTACCGAACTTGTAACAGCAATTGGTCGATAATTTTCTTTACCAAGTTTATCACCCGACTTAAATATGGGCACAATCGTAGCCCTTTTCAAAATATCAGGGTAAACGCCCTTTTGAAATATTAGATTTACAATGTGTAATAAAGGTTTTGCCAAATAAAGGTGATTATCTTTTAGTATCTTAGGTGTAATATTGTCATCCCCCGCCGAAGCCTTAGTTTTTAAGGAATTAATAATTATTATAAGTTCATTAATGTTCATGGGAAACGAAATGTATTAGTAAAAATACGAGAATATTATAATACATTATATCGTAACCCGTAACATATGTTACATATGGAGAGATCTTCCCGATAAAAAATATAGAGGGGACTAAATTCTCTTGGTACGCATCGGTATCTATAAGCGCCGATATCAAGCAGCTATATTTTAAAGATGACATTCCCGCCAATTTGTTACAGGTTCAACCCGTGTTGCTTATGGGGAATGTTCTTTAGCCTCATATGTTACATGTTTTCCTTCTGCCTCTGTGTATGGATTGGGGAAGTTGAATAAATACTAGCGATATATTTTATATCGGTGGTAAAATTAATAGGTTGGGGTGTTAGGGAGGCATTTTTCAGATTGGGGTATATATAGAACACCTACTTTTTTATTGAGCATTTTGTTCTTTTCGAGACGTTAAAAAAAACTTAATTTTTTCTGGGTTCTACTTTCTACCTCTTATTTATTTTATTTCAGGAAGGAGATCGACTGTAGCCATAGACCTATTTGAGCAACACCAGGGAACGCATATTTTGCAGGTAACATTATATTATATCCTCTTACATAATTTTTTTTAAATCAAAAAATAACAATAACGGAAAACCGCTCAAGGTTAATTTAATAACTACAGTGTGACCAGTAAAGTCCGCATCATATGGGATTTTTTTTTATTAATAGCTTTATTCGAAATTTGACTTTGGCATCAAGTTCTGCTTCGATCGAGATGAAAATTAAGCAAAACAATAGTAGTCACGTGATTCGCATTATCTGTCAAATTTAATTTTTTTCCAAAAAATAATTCAAAAATATTAAAAAAAAGTTATTAGAAAAAGTTTTTTTTAATGCAGTTTCTAGCTCACGTGCAAAATTTCAGCTGCATAAGATAATTTTTATTTTTTACCCACCACTAAAATTTATTTTCCACTTAATGAACACTTTACTGATGACACTGTGTTGTTTTTGTCTTAATAGTAAGGTGTATTACTTTCAGACACAAACTACGATTTCAAAAATACTTATTTTATAAAGTCAGGGTCAAAAACAATAAATTAACTTTGCATCACATGCGACCAAATTCTAATAGCCCAATTTTGATTTTTTTAAAAAACACACATTTAATATGGCGCTACTTTAAAGAAAATGTATCTGAAATAAAGCAATGTCAAAACTAAGAAGTTTTATGTAGGTTGCGTTAAGTCTTATTTTGCAAAAGTGGTGCAATTTACAAAATAAGGGTAAAAAATGAAAATTATCTTATGCAGCTGAAATTTCGCATGTGAGCTAAAAACTGCATTAAAAAAACATTTTTCTGATAACTTTTTTCGATAATTTTAGAAATAACCCCACTTTTGAATTATTTTTTGGAAAAAATTAAGATTTAACAGATAATGCGAAATGCCAAAGTCAAATTTCGAATAACCCTATTAATTTTAAAAAATCCGATATAATGCGGACGTTACTGGTCACTGGTCCAATTTTTGGTGATTAAGGCTAGAAATTGTGCCAATTAAATGAATAAATTTGTTAGTTTTCAATAACTTTTTTGTTTCAGTCTTTGGATGGTTTTGCTCTCGCTATTGCTGCTGATGGTAGATTTTTGTACATTTCAGAGACTGTTTCAATATATTTAGGACTATCACAGGTTAGTATTTTTTGTTAAATGCTTCCATTGGCAATATTATTTGCCTTTGGCTTGGGAACAGAATGTAGTACCTTTAAAAGTAGGAAGCATCTGTAAGAAGCCAACAAACAAGATTGATGTCAAAATAGGGCGACTGTAAACAAAACCTTTGAGGTTGCACCTGTTTTTGCGTCTTAGTACCCTAGAGCAGGGCTGAAGGTGATAACACGTAGAACTACGTGCCTTTTGGGCCTGTCGGTTCAGGCCAACGCTGGCTGGCGTTTTCCCGCAGTTGCAAATACCCTATTGATTACCGCCCGGCAACGGCATTATAAATGGCAAGCACGCTGCTGCAGAGCACTACGTGAGTGGCATTCCATGCCTCGTGCTCCTGCTGGGGGCGGCTTCAAGCCCTGGGAGGCCCTGGACACGTACGCCGGCGCCACGGCCGCAAAGGCCCACGGTCGTTCTCCAGACACCAGCACTGCATCTGGAGCACACGGAAGATATTCATTTTTTATGTTTTAACAATTCTGCTCAAGAAAATAATTTAATAGCTGGAGCATCCGCGGAGTATTTGCTCGCTTTGGTTTGAGGTTAAATTTTAGGTCATTTAAAACAATCATATGATTTTGACAACATTGCCATTTTTTTAGGTTGAAATGACTGGTAGCAGTATATTCGACTACATACATCATCAAGACCACTCGGAAATAGCTGAGCAGTTAGGGTTAGGTTTATCCCAGGGCCAAAACCTGGCGTCCCCAGGTAGCGGATCAGAGGAAGGCAGCTCATCGGCGGGGACAAACAACCCTGACGGTAAGGGCAAAACTTATTAACAAAAGGTCAAGAGTAGTTATCACTCTTGGTGATCAAATATCTTAACAAGAAGACAAATTTAAAAATATACACCTACTTTGTAACTGAATTTTTAAAACATTCTGTTCTCACTTCCGCGCTATTTTTATATAACAGAAGTATAAAAAAATATACTGATAAAAAATAAAGACGAAACAGTTATAATAAACGATTAATTTTTTTTGTGAGCAAAAAACAATTTTAAAACTGGCGTCTTTATTTATAGAATTTTAATACAGCAACTTGATGACGTATGTTGACTAGTAGTAATAAAACAGATAGGTCTGAATGGTTATACCAAATAGAATATAAACCCATACAGTCAGTCCGACAGGAAGTGGTATTTAGAAATTCACGGGACGCAGCTACTACGTGTCCAATTGTTATTCTATGCTGGTAATACTACTGTCACGCTACGGAATGCCAGTAATGCCACAATGGCGAATAATATACAGAGTAACTTAAAACTTTATTGATTTTCCTGTTAGTTTGCCAACATTTTTTTTTAATGTTGGGTTGGTATTACATATTCTTTTATAGGAATTATTTAAGCTTGGGAAACAATCATTCGATTTGTTAAGATCACATCTGACACGATCTACTTTACCTATAGGTACTAATCCACCAACGACAAATGTTTTTGAATAGATACCTCTTAGATATTTTCGCAATCATTGCTCACTCAGTGACTAACTGTTTGGGTTTTAATACTACCGGTAAAAGAAAAACTCATAGCTAAAGTTAAACTTATTTGTACCTACTTAGTGAAAAATTTTTATTTAAATATTTCTTGTGTGTATAGTTGTTTGGTCGAGAAGCGTTTATTTTTTTGTTTATCGCTTTCAGTATGTAATATAATATAAATAAATATAATATTTTGTATACATTTTCGAGTGGCGTAACAAAAACGGAGTGGGCCCCCGCCCCCCAAACGTTTTCAGGGGCCCACTCTCTATAACGAATGGAAAATGATAATTCTTATTTTCATTACTATTAGGTTCAGGTTTATGAATTTTTAAATTCGTAGTAATTCGTGTAGTTCAGTGAATTGTGCTTCTTTGAAATTATTACTTGTCGATTCCAAAAGGGGTAAAATACCGGGTACCGGGACATAACATAGGTAGTTATTATGTCATTATACGTAATATTCCAGCAAAAATGATGTTATAATGTTGCTTATCATGTATGGTGATAACGAGGGTAGCAGTGATCGAGCCTCATATAATCCAAAAGACAGAAAACAGTAAAACACGTAAACACTCAACAAGCCTGCACAAACATTATGTCACTAAGTACCTACTATACAAGGTATTATACAAAACGACCAGGTCGTCGAGAGTTTTTTTTTTGCAAAATCGTTTATAATTTCGTTCACATTTAATGTTTTAACAAAGTCGTGTTCGATACTGATTAAGGATAAATCCGAAAGGCATTGTTGTCCCATGGTGTTACATAAATAAGTTTTTACTATTTTAAGTTTCGAAAAATATCGTTCCGCTGATAACTAACTGGTAAAGTTGGAAATAACATCACTGCACTAGATACATCTGGAGAATTTCAAGAAACACACTGATTTTTTATTAATAAATGATTTGCAAGTTCATACGCTGTTTTTAATTTTGAAATACTATCTCCAAGTCCCTTTCTGAGGCTTAAAATTTGACTAGGAAAGTCAATGGACAAGTCTTTATGGTATATCGTTTGTAAATTCAGCGCTTTTACGAATAATTCTTCTTCACTTAACGAAGATAAATTATTAGGATATAAAAAAATAAAATTAATTATGACATGAACTACCTATGAAAAAGAAAGCTGGCAGCAAGTTTTAAAGAGGCTATCCATGTGCCCCCCCCCCCGGTCGGTGTGCATGGGGTCTACGGAGGTGTTTGTTATGCCACTGACAATTTCTTTTTAATGCTGTAAATTTTGAGTGAATACTTTTAAAGTAGGGACGAATTGCTCAGTAAGAGGAAATGCAATGTGGTCAGTTTTTTGTACGTCAGCACAAACCTGTCAAGCCATAGTTTTATTTTACAGTTCTGTTTCTGCTTTGTCTTTTACGTCATGCCAAGTTTTTGCAGAAAATATTACTGCGGTGTAGATCCGTTCTCAATTTGTAACTCAGTGAGTTACCATACAATATATGTAATGAAAAGTATTGGTCCCAAGACGGTTCCTTGGGGTACCCCTATCTTTACATTAAGCGAATCACTAAGAGTGTCTCCAATTTTCAAGTATTATTTTCTAACATTTAAATAAAATTAACATTTTCTTTTAGTGTCAACAGTGATGTCAATAGCAAATAATCCGCCTTATAAAGGTTTAGATAGAGCATTTTGTATTAGAATGAAATCTACGTTAACAAAGCGAGGATGTCATTTCAAATCTTCAGGGTATAGAGTAAGTAAATCTCACCTCTCTTTTATTAGTTTTAATATTTTCGTTTCGTTACAATAACAAAAGGTGGCATTTTTACTATTCCTGTGAAAATATATCATAAATCATAGAGTTTTTTTTGTAGGTTGTATTATTGGTATGTAGACTAAGGCCTCAATACATTTTCGCGCATTCACGGAAATCACAGCAACCCCCTATCATGGGAATGGTAGCTCTGGCAATAGCGTTACCTCCTCCCAGTGTTCACGAAATACGCCTCGAATCCGATATGTTCGTAACTAGAATTAATTTCGACTTTAAAATTGCTCATTGTGAACCCAAAGTCATAGATCTACTAGATTATACAGCCGAAGAATTTACTGGCAAAAATTTATATGCTTTGTGCCATGGAGAAGACGCCAATAAGCTGAGGAAAAGTCATATAGATTGTAAGTAAACATTAGCCTATAAATTAGTGACGTATGATACACACCTTATTGGAGTCTTGGAGGAAACCAAATATATATCAAACACGATCAAAAGCTACTCAAGTGCCTATTAAATGGATTTACATTTTTTGTAAACTAATCTTTGGGCGGGGTAGACAGCTGTCGGGTAATTGACCTAGAACAGCGATGATTAAAAGGGTGGGAATATAGTCATATTTTTGTTGAAGAGGCACTTTGAAGTTTGGTGCTCTGCTCATTCCAAAAAAGTTGATTAGGTTGTCTAAATGTTATTCATTTTTTTAGTAATTAATAAGGGTCAAGTCCTTACACATTACTACAGGATAATGAACAAAAATGGGGGCTATACGTGGATTCAAACATGTGCTACTGTTGTATGTAACTCAAAGAATGCCGAAGAACAAAATATTATCTGCGTAAACTACGTCATCAGGTAAAGATTACAAGTATTTGCTAGACTATAAGTCTGGCGAATTAACTGTCTCAATTTGTTTTAATGGTTTTATCAGTAAAATGTGCCTTTTAATTTTTAGTCGTCGAGAATATGAAAATTTAATAATGGACTGTTGCCAAATGGAGGAAAATTCACACCTAGTCAAGAGGGAAGAAGCTAGCAGTAATGATCCTGAAAATGGATCTCCTGATGCAGATCGAGGAGGTACGTTAACGTATATATCAGCAATGCTAGTAGAAGGTGTCTTTTTACACCACATATATTATTGACCATATACTGAGTTATAATATATTTGAATCATTTTTTATTTTTAGACGATAGAAACAGCGGAGGTCCACCAAACCCTCCCTCGGATCCGTCCCAAGACCTGGAAGATACAACTGGTCACGCTGCCGACCCAGGAACAATTACCAAAGACACTAGCGACCTAAGAACTCGTAGGCTAGATCCGGTTGCTTCTGTGGCACAGCTAAAGGCCACAGTTACGCCGGTGGACCAAAAAAAGACTGCTACCCCTGTGAAAAGAGGGCAGAAAAGAAAAAACACCTCGTCTGATGAGAATGAGGATGAAGAAGCTGCGAATCAAAGTCGAAACACTGTAATGAGTCCTGCGAGTTCTTGTCATTCTGTTGCAGGGACTCACCCGATTGTGTCTGCGCCGGAATCGACTGGAAATAGCCCTAAGAAGTTGGATGACGCAGGTAAGATCGCATCTAAACAATTTATCTCAAAACACTGTGATTCTCTCTCACTTCCTTTAAATTTTGCATTTGCAGGGGAATAAATATAATTATTTTCTTTTTTCTAGGGAGCAGTACAGGTGGCACGTCAGTTAAAGACCTCGAAAACGCGATGTCAAAACACCTTCCGGCCTGCAAGTCGCCCACGCATCAACCAACAGACTTCAGTACTGATGCATTATTAAAGCAACAACAAAGGACTACTATTCAATGGATAGGAGCTCATCAACAGTTGCAGCAACAAGGCCCTTTACCAGCCTCAGCGCTTTTGAGACAGCTCTATGCCAACAGAGAAAGTGTGATAAGGGCTAATGTTCATGGAATTACCAGCGCTGGGAGTAGGTCTAGTAGTGCCACTGGTAAGATTCGAATCTAATGCCTAATGTTTTTTTTTCTTGTATAGCGTTACAACAATAATGTTTTTATTTATTTCAGGATATTACCCTAGTGACAGTCAAGTGGGCGTAGGTCCCCTACCAACACCTCCCGGAAGCGAAGGTTCCTCCTCCTACAGCGAGCACCAGTTTCTCTTGTCCCAACATCAAAACTACCCCACCGGTTACTCCATGGATTATCATTCCGCTATGACACCTCCGTCCAGTGTATCACCAAGAGACAAACACCAGCAACTTCATACAGGGGTTACCTTTGATTCTCCGTACCAAGATGTGCTGCGGCAGTACCCTGACAGTCCTCTACCGTTAAAGCCTCAAGTTTATTCGTACGTTGACCAGCCCCAGTTTTACCACCATGGAACTCCTGGGGCAGGATTCCATTTGTATCATCCTAGTAAAGGGACAGGGGCGCCGTCTAATTGGTACTCACCTTCATAGTAATTCAGTTAGTGAAGTGGCACTTCTCGCTTATTAGAGTCTGCAGACTTTTTGTTAGGGTTTTTGTTTGTTGTTAGAAAACCTAGAAGCTATATACAATAAATTGGGGATAAATTATTAGTACTCCTCTTCGGACAATTAACTAACAGGGTTTTGACTTCTGACGCATAGTAGCGAAATGTTCAAAAATAAACCTGTTTTTCATTTCGTTTTATTTGTTTTCAATTGTAATTATGTACGTACTGTATACAGACTAATGTTATTATCATACTTATTATGACAGAACACTGACATTAAATTAATTTTTTCAGGGCTAAAGAATATCAACCTATAACATTGCTAAAGTGGGTATAATAATAATATGTTATACCTAAAAGAGTTTTATTTTATAGTGTTCACTCGACTATCTTTAAACCAAAGAATCTAATACGAAATAACATGAATATCATGAATATGGACGTCGCTTTTGTGTATGTATCATTTAAATGTTGTAAGATATCAAAGTGACAAATTGTGTATATATTGCTCATGTTATTTTGTATTAAATCATTTCAGTGTCATTTTTGTCACTGGCGAACTGTGGATATTTATATATTCATTAAATGTTTTGTACCCGCCATCTTTTGCAGTAGGAATCAATCCTTATTTTTTTGTAGCTACTTGTTTAACAGTAATCGGTTTTTCCGTTTAGTTATCTGCTTCTATGTCGATATTGATGCCCGAACAAAGATGGAACGAAAATAAATAAAATTATTTTAAAGAATTCCAAATTTTAAGAAAAAAATTGAAATTCAACTCATGAGGATACATGTAACACTCCTACTGCGGGTTTTACGGCCTATTTTAGAATATTCCTGTACAGATTCTTCCATTCTTTTCTAAAGTGGGCCAACAAAGTATTTAAATAAAAAAATGCAAACATATTTTTTTGTTTGCGAGATCCAGTGCTAAAGCTAATGCGTATTATATATAGGCTTACAAATTGAATATAAACTGTGTAAATATATAATTAGTTACTTTTAGCTATACCGTATTGGCAATCTCGAAACTTACATTGGCATTTTACGTGGGTATGACAGAAATAATAAATAGGTTTAGATGCACGCAATAAGAACAAGAGATCGATCAGTATTGCCGACGACGTGACCATCGCATGGCGAGTCGATCCCTCGGTTACAGAGAGGGGACCATTTGTGCTGGCCACGTGTGATGAAATCACCTCATCGCTTCGTCGACAGAAATTCAGCTTCGATCGAGATGAAAATTAAGCAAAAAAATAGTAGAAACGTGCTTTATCTGTCAAATTTTAATTTTTTTCAAAAAATTATTCAAAAGTGGGGTTATTTCTGAAAATATCGAAAAAAGTTATTAGAAAAACTTTTTTTAAATGCAGTTTCTAGCACACATGCAAAAATGTCAGCTGCATAAGATAATTTTGATTTTTTACCCATATTTTGTAAATTGCACCACTTCTGCAAAATAAGACTCAACGCAACCCACATAAAACTTCTTAGTTTTGACAATCCTTTATTTCAGATACATTTTCTTTAAAGAAGCGCCATATATTAAATGTGTGTTTCTCTACAAAATCAAAATTGGGCTATTAAAATTTGATCGTATCACATGTGATGCAAAGTTTATTTGTTTTTGACCCTGTATAAAATAAGTATTTTTAAAAACGTATAGTTTGTATCTGAAAGTAGTACATCTTAATATTAAGACAAAAAAGAACACAGAGTGTCATCAGTAAAGTGTTCATTAAGTGGAAAATAAATTTTAGTGGTGGCCGGATAAAAAATCAAAATTATCTTATGCAGCTGAAATTTTGCATCTGGGCAAGAAACTGCATTTAAAAAATCTTTTTCTAATAAGTTTTTTCGATACTTTCAGAAATAACTCCACTTTTGAATTATTTTTTGAAAAAAATTAAAATTTGACAGATAATGCGAATCACGTGACTACTATTTTTTTGCTTAATTTTCATCTCGATCGAGGCAGAACTTGATGCCAAAGTCAAATTTCGAATAAAGCTATTAATAAAAAAAATCCCATATGATGCGGACTTATTTACATGGTCACACTGTATATGGGCTTATTTTAAATTGTCTTTTTTTTATTAGCCTCTACGGTGAAAAATGTTAGCTAGAATGCACCCAATTTTTGATAATCTTTCTTTATATTATTAAAAGCTGCCATCAGTGGCGTATTTAGAATATTGCCACGGGGGGGGGGGGGTCTATACCTTTCGTTTTATCTTTTTTTCTTTCTTTCTTTCTTTTTTTCTTTCTTTAAAAAAGCGCCGCAGGCGAAAATTTTTTCGGTGCCACGCCCTATTTTGAACTATCAAAATTTATAATTTCTATGTTTTGATAGCTGAACCCAAAAAAGGAAGAAATTAAGAAATTTTTAAATATAAACGCAATAATGGGAATATATATTTTTTTAAATATTTATGTTTAAAAATATATATTTCTACATAATATGACCGATTCCGAAAATGATTGGTTTTCAAGTTATTTTTGCCATTTTTTTTGCCAAGTTTGGCCATGTTGTTTTGTTATCTGTGACACAGTTACTTAAGTATTTGTAAAAACAAAGTATTGCTAATGGTTCTAGTTTGCAAAAAAAAAAATACAAAACTAAGTGAACATCATTTCAATTTTTTAATAATTTTATATAATAATAATAATAATAATAATAATAATAAAGGTCTTTATTCAAAAATTGTAAAATAGAAAATTATTACATTTTGTTATCGGGCGAGGTTCAGTTCACCCTGTCTACATTAAATGCAACAAGGCATCTGATCTGTTCTGAGTTTTTTTTAATGTTGAGCCCACGGGGGGGGGTCCAGACCCCTCGGACCCCCCCCCCTAAATACGCCACTGGCTGCCATGTAAGTTTAGACTTGTCGGTACTGTATATATAGTATTGTATGTATGTATTTTTTTTTTTGTTGGGCATTGATGGAAGTTAAATTATAAAACTTTTTATACGTACTGGCATTCACAAAACATTCTACACTCTAGATGTGTTTAATATTTTCATAAAAGAATTTTTAATTTTTATTTAATTATCTTGGAGATAATCCCGCTTTTTTCTTCTCTCGGTAATTTTGAAAGCGATGCTTGACCAGTAACGATCAAAAAGGTGCTGACAAAGTAGTAATGTGATATTCTCCTTAATTTTGTTAATTTTCTTATTTCATAATGCGTTGGGTTTGTCACGTATATATCGGTTCAAGAAAAAAATTCTGTCGCTAGTAAAATACGAAAATATGTGCAATATGACTTTTTGTAAAATTTAACTTTAGTTTTTGTACATCTTTATACCTGTATAATCGTTACAAGGGTTTACGAATATGTTTTGCCAATTTAAAATTATTTAAGTTTGAATTAGATTTTACCTCACCATACTTAAATATTGTAATCGAAATGTGAAAAATCATCAAAAATTTGTCATCCGCAAAATTCAAGTAGTCATTGTTTATTTATATTGTTCAATAAATTATTTACAATTCTTCTTAAATTTTATTAATTACTTCCCTCCCATTTTCTTTAACAGGAGTAAAAGGACGTACCATATACAGGGTGGTCCTTAAGTACATCAAGAAAATCTAGGATATGATTCCTGGCATCAATTTAAGTTGAAAAGTTCATATGGACTTATGCCCTAAAATGCTTACCCTCTAAGATACAGGGTGTTAAAATATTTTCCATTTTCCTTTAAAACTACCATTTTTTTCAAAAACATAGTAGAGACAACTTTTGTTCCGCTTATATCAGTAATGCATAAAAATGCATCAGAGTTTAAAAAAAACAGTGGCGTATCACATATTTTCACAAAAAAAATATTGATGGTATCTTCATGCACGCCACTGGTGGAAGTAGGCAAACCCTTTTTTAACCAAAAAGTGCAGTTTAATACGAAATCAATCGACATCAATTTTCATACCGTATCTTCAAGGAGTTTCGAAATTTAAAAAAAACAATTATTTTTTAAAAATATTTTAACACCCTGTATCTTAGAGGTTAAGCATTTTTGGGCATAAGTCCATATGAACTTTTCAACTTAAATTGATGCTAGGAATCATATCCTAGATTTTCTTGATGTACTTAAGGACCACCCTGTATACAGGGTGTGTTTCTTAATGACGTGTTAATATTTTAGGGTGTGATTTTTCAAGTCATTTTATAAAGAAAAGTTCATATAAACATATGTCGTAAACAGATTAAATTTCTTGCTACAGGGTGTTGAATTTTTTCTTTTTAAATTACTTTTTTGTAATATCTCCGAAAGTATTTTAGATAATATTATCAATTTTGGCATGTGCTAATAGGACATAAAACCACATGTTTTAGTTATAAAAGTTATTTTTGTCCCACCAGTGGCGTCCCTGCAAACAGGTCCTCTGATATTTTTTTTGGAAAAAAAGTGGTACGCCACTGACATTTTTCCATGAGGATATTATTTCTGATTAGCCTAATCAATTCTACATAAAAATGGTCTCTTGCGTTTTTCTCCTCAGGCACACTGTTCTTAATTAAAATGATTAAATTAAATTAGCTTCATTTTGCAGTATTGACGAATAATATTTGATCACTAAATCTAGTTATCCTGGAACGGTGACGTTCTTAAAAACATATTTAACGCCTTAACGGCAGTCTTATCTGCATTTCCCCCAAGAAGAACTACCGGTGTTACTTGAAGATATGTATACCTACCATATGCGCCAAGGAATCAAATGTGGTAGGTACATGCATGATGGAGCTCCTGCTCGTTTCAGTGTAATCGTTCGCGACCATTTAGATGCAGTTTATCCGAATCGTTGGATACTTAAGTCGCGGAGGAGCTCAACAATGGCCAGCAAGATCCCCTGATCTCAATAATTTGGATTTTTTTTTGTTGGTCATTTTAAAACTCTAGTGTATGAAACTCCCATTAACACTTTAGAAAATTTAAGGGAGCGAATAATTGCCTTCTGTGAAACAATACGGAATTCGCCTGGAATATTTGAACGAGTGCGCTATTCGATGCAAAGACAAGCATGCCTATTAAGTGAAGGTGGTCATTTCCAACAATTTTTATAAAACAAAATTTTGCATTATCAATGTTAATAATAATAAATAGTAGAGCTAATCTAATTTAATTATTTTAATTTTAAACGGTGACTTTTTTTCTAAAAAATACCAGAGGACATGTTTGCAGGGACGCCACTGGTGGGACAAAATATAGCTTTTATAACTAAAACATGTGGTTTTAAGTCCTATTAGCACATGCCAAAATTAAAAATGTTATCTAAAGTACTTTCGAAGATATTACAAAAAAACGCATTAAAAAATACAAACTTTAGGCCGCAAAAAATTTAAGCTGTTTAGGACATATGTTTATATATAAACATTTCTTCATAAAATGACTTAAGGAATCCACCCTAAAATATATTCGCACGTCAGTAAGGAACACACTGTATAAATATTAAGAAAAAAATCAATTTCCTTTCAAAAAGAGAAAGAGAACTTAGAAACTAGAACCCTTATTGTGATTCCCCTACCTGCTAGTGTTGACCATCAGTATATAAGGTCCAATGAACCTTACTGAGCAAAAAGCTAAGGTAGAGCTGAAATAGTATATATTATTATCCACATGACGCTCCTCTATCTTTTTAAATATATCCTTGACTAGGATGTGGTGCTCTCTGGGATGCGATTTATGAATTCCTACAGCGTGTCAGCACACTTACAGCGTTGAGATCCAGTAGGAATTCCATGGCTATTGTTGTCAAAGCACTATTAAAACCCTACCGCGTGTCAGCACACTTACAGCGTTGAGATCCAGTAGGAATTCCATGGCTATTGTTGTCAAAGCACTATTAAAACCCTACCGCGTGCTAACACAGATTTTTTTTATCGCGTGGTGATTTATAAATGAGCAGACAGAAGTCCGTCTGTCCGTCCCAGAATTATTACTCGTGTTGTGTTGGAAGCAAGTATAATTGTAACGGGGTGGCAACAAGTGTTTTATATAGTTTGGTAGAAGTCCATTCCGAAGTGGAGTGTAAATATATATATATATAGGATTGAAGGTAAAGAAAGTCTTGGAGAAGACTTTCTTTACCTTCTATCCTTAATAATGTTATATTTGTAAAACACCAAGTATTTGTTATAGTGTTCCGTGTTCCGTTACTTACAAAAAGTTTTAAAAAATGACACTTTCAATGCAAGACTTTAGTGATTCTCTTAATGATATTTGTGACGATCACGTGATTTCAAAGTTTGATTATAAATCACAGGAAATTTTTTATTTGGACATTATTTGCAAGATAAAAGACAGTTATGAAGAAGATTATAATAAGTTCGCTTCCGAATGGCTGGCCAAATTTTCGCTGTTAACTCGAACAAATTGGATACAATAACAAATAATCGAACAAACCCGAACAAACCCGAGCATAACACCTTACCTAATAATAAGATCTGTTTCATAATAACACAAAACCACCATTTTCTTTAATATTTTAAATATATTTTATTAGATACGTTATTGCCAAGTAGGATTTGAAGCGTTGAATTTGGCGGCACGCGGCACGCCATTCGAATTCCTCCCCGAGCCCAGCACAGAATTCGTGTATGGTTTAAAACTGGGATAACGGCAAATTATGCTTGGATTTCCTACTGGGTCTTAACGCTGTAAGTGTGCTGAGACACTGTAGGAATTCATAATACGCCTCTGGGATACCCAACCATTTATAGATCAGACGTATAGGCAACCAACAATTATACAGTCTTATCCTGTTGAATTTCCCAGCTATTATTACTGTCCTTGAACCTTGTAATTTAAAAAATTAATTTATTGATGAAAGTTAATAATAATAAGAATATTAATATGTTTTGTATATTGGTTCATAATATATATAGGCATATTGTTAACGCGTTAATTAATTTTTAGATCAAATAATGGTTCAGATAAGTCGTTATTTTTATGATAAACTAATCAAATTGTATAGCCCTTACATTAGGCAAGACACGAGTCTGAAAAGGTAGCAAGGCCGAAACAAATTTTTAGTTAAAAAGTAATTTCTGTCTCAAGCTATGAATAAATCTTTTGCTTTAAATAAAGATGAACATAGTTGGAATCGTAATAAAATAACTCCCTGTCATATAATAATTTAAATACCTCTTGGGGCTTGTGGCTTTCGACGATCAGGACCTGTCCAAGTAGGTATCTAGTTATATATTTTATTTTGAATTAACGCGGCAAAATTCTGAAATCCATAGTATTGTCACCCAATTATATAAAACATGACAGGTTTATGCATTGCAAATTTATTGCATCTTTGATTTTAATTTCATGACATACAAAACTAACTACTGTAGTATTAGTTCTGACAAGCAATTTAAATTGTAAATTGTAACTAGGATCATATAAAATATATTCAAAAAATTAATAATTTGCTAATGTAAAAACCATGGCCGTCTACGATTTTGAGTAGAAAGCTGAAAGACCAAACATATTATGCACATTTATATGTAAATAAGACACACAACAGCTCTATCAAAGAAAAGAAACTCAATTCTTGCTTGAACAAAATTGCCAGGCCATTATATAAAATCGTCAGCTGTCTTTTCATACAGCATTAAGCGAACGAACTATAGCATTTCAACGATTGCGCCCAAGATTCTGACAGAAAGTTGGCAGAGAATTTTGCTGTTTGACATCTGGTTTCCGCTATAAGTCCCTCCCATAATCTCATACAGAAAACTGACAAAAAATAGAAAGCAGCGTTTTTGTAGGTTCTTCGACTTGTCGGATTGACCGTTTTGCACGTCCCGTTAAAAGTTTGTAACTCGTATGTTGTAAAGAAAAAGTTTACCATCTAGACTAACGAGATGAAAATGGAGTGGACGCCACAAGAGGAAGGATTGCGAGAAATCCTTACCCTTTTGAGAGAATCTCAATCACCGGACACTGCTACTCAAAGGGCTGTACAACAAGTATCCTTTTTTTAATTAAGTAAATATAATTTTACCCTGATGTAAGTACCTTTTAATTTGTTAATTATGTAACTGAAACCACTTATACTCGAGCAAAGCCAAAAATCTATCAGGCTGGGGACATTTTTGTTTACAAATGTTTTGCTGTATCATCTGATTGCAGATTGATAGGTCTATTAAAAAAACACATGCAGGTGATTTTTTAAAGATAACCTTTATTCAATAGTCAAAATAAACTTAATGCCTTTTGTTTATAACTTAGCATTGGCTATTGAAATCCTGTCATTTATCAGTGTCCATTGCAAAAGCAAATAAAATACTATTTATCTTTATCTGGCATCTTTTCATTATTATTATGATTACCTAGCTAATAGCATAATGGTATTTTACTAAATAGTGTTATGCATAAATTTGTAAAAAGCATTGTATGTGTAATAAGTATAGGGTTTATCAAGGGCCTATCCCAAAAACATCTGGTAGAAGTACATACCTACACTTTCAACAATCACTGCTGAAACACATTTAATGTTTTTCGCTAAATGATTAAGTACATATATCTAAAAATGCTGACATGTTTAAGTACAGAATGATTCTGACAACTCTGTTATGGCAAGTATTTTGTCAAAGATTGCTTGGTCATTTTTAAAGACAAAAAAAACTTGTATAAGGCATTTTGAAGAGCACTCTGAATTCCCATATTTTACTTAAAAATTATTTTATCATGAACATTTTCTTTAACTCAAACATCTCAGAAATTGGAAGAACTAAACAAATTTCCAGATTTTAATAACTACCTTATGTTTGTTCTAACCAAACTTACAACAGAGGACGAACCCACCAGATCACTAAGTGGTTTAATTTTGAAAAATAATGTGAAAACTCACTATAGCAATCTACAGACAAATGTAACAAGCTATATCAAGACTGAATGCTTGCAAGCAGTTGGGGACCCAAGTCCCCTTATTCGGGCTACAGTCGGTATACTTATAACCACTGTAGCAAGTAAAGGGGACCTTGCTTCTTGGCCCGAACTGTTACCTGCCCTATGCAACATGTTAGATTCCACCGATTACAATGTATGTGAGGGGGCTTTTGGTGCGCTACAAAAAATCTGTGAAGATTCTGCTGAAGCACTGGATGCAGATACAACAAATAGACCGCTTGATATTTTGATTCCAAAATTCTTGCAATTTTTTAACCATTCTAGTTCTAAAATACGATCATATGCCATCGGTTGTGTGAATCATTTTATTATTCAGAGGTCTCAAGCACTGATGTTTCATATTGACGCTTTTTTACAAGTAAGTTTGACACTTTAATAATAGATAGATAACTGCTGAGAGCAAAAGTTTAAATGAAATATTGTTTTAAAGTTTTGTAAAGGTAGTTTATGTAGTTCTTCTTCTTAATAACTGCACACTTTTTAAGAATCTATTCCATGTGGCCACCGATGATGATGCAGAAGTCCGTAAAAATGTTTGCCGAGCTTTAGTAATGCTCCTAGAAGTACGAATGGACAGGCTTATAAGTCAGATAGACAATATTATTGAATATATGCTTGTCAGAACTCAGGACTCTGACGAAGGAGTAGCATTGGAGGCCTGTGAATTTTGGCTGTCCCTTGCTGAGCAACCCATCTGTAAAAGTGTTCTTGCTAATCACTTAAGTCGACTCATACCAGTTTTAGTGAGGGGAATGAAATATTCAGAGATTGATATTATATTACTAAAGGTATGTATAAGTTCCATAACAAACATATAATGATTAAAGTCCCATTAAATAAAGAACTTGTGCAAGGTCATGGACATCTGGGTATAGAATATAATATCTTCTCTTACCTACTTAGGTACTATTTATATATTTTTGAAAATATTTTTAAGTTATGCTGTTATAGCAAAGTTCTATTGATTGAATGTGTTACAGTAGTAACTTGGAGGAAAAATGCAAATATGTTATTTTCTTGTTTTATAAAGGGTGATGTCGAAGAAGATGACAATGTTCCTGATAAAGAGGAAGATATACGCCCAAGGTTCCACAAATCTAAAACCCACACAATTAAGGCTACCCAAAACGGAATGGAAAATGGTGTAGACAAAGGTATGTATAACTTATCCTCTTGACAAAGTCTTAAAGAATTAAAATTTATATTTTGAAGAAGATGACGAAGATTTTGAAGATCCCGATGATGATGGGTCTTTATCAGATTGGAATTTGAGGAAATGCAGTGCTGCGGCTTTAGATGTTCTTGCCAATGTTTTCAGAGATGATCTTTTACCTATTTTGATTCCCATCTTAAAAGAAACTTTGTTCCATCAGGACTGGGACATAAAAGAGTCTGGAATATTGGCCCTGGGTAAGTATCATTCTATAAACGCATAAAATATGTTTAAAATAAATTGTGTTGCATTTTTATTTTGGTTAGGAGCCTCTTTTAGTGATTCATTTCATACCATACCTACCAAAGCTGGAGAAATGAAATACCCATTTGGTTTACTTTCATATTAGCCTGTCACAGCTTATTTCCTAATGGTTGTTTAACTGAATGAACTAAACAGGAACAAAAAATTTAGTTCGGAATTTTGGGGTGTAATAAATGATCAAAAGCATTTTATTTGTGGCAGCTTTTGTAGCCCATTAAACAATACTCTCTGTCTATAATAATAATTATTAATGTAACGCAGCTTGATAATATAATTTATTGGTAGGAAGCATTAAAATTGCATATCATTTCCATTGTTCTTTGCCTGTTTGAATGCTAACAAATTTGTTGATATCCTACACATTTCAACTGATAATTATCTTAATCCATTTTTTATGCTTTTTAAATGTCATTGTAATAAATGATAACTTTTTTTTTAATTTACAAGCTTGAGTGTCCAAAGTAATTAATAGGTTTTAAAATACAAGGTGTGTCAAAACTTGGTGCAACTTGTTGAACTGGATTTTGATGTCTGTGGAGCGAGGTTGGGAAAAAAACAGTTTAATTTTTTTTTGTTTTAAACTGTTTTAAAACACCCCCAAAAAAGACATGTTTTATATGATATTTATTCAAGGTACCCTTTACCTAGCGTTATTATTTTATTTTGATTGATACTGCGATAGTGTTCGGGGCAGTTTTTTAGATTTTCTTTTTTCTTAAAACTGTAGGCTGATCAGTGTTTGCTCTTACGCAATGTTTAAAATGTTTGCCATTGTTAGCTAGGCACTAGCCTTGCCTCCAAGTTCCCATCGAATGTCATGTATTTCGTTTCTAATGCCAGACTTTAAGTTTTAAACCATGGGTCTATTTTTGTGAACCTTATTTTTTTTAAATCACCCCACCCCACAAATAAACGTCCAAACGTCATTCCATTGTCATAGATAATCATTGTATTAAAGAAACTTCATCTATAAAATACCTTGGAATTGTGATTGATAAATTTCTTAAATGGCAACCACATATTGATTATGTTTCCAACAGAATTCGCAAACTCATTCATAAGTTTTACTTATTAAGACAATTTTTAAATAGACACTATTAATAATTTATAGATCATTTATGGAATCAATTATAAGATATGGAATATTGGTGTGGGGTGGACTATATAATAACAGCCTGTACAGGGTGTCCCAAATTCGAGCCTCATCATGGGGATCTCGGAAACTATAAGAGATACAGCATCGGTCAAATTGTGGCAAAGTTGCGCAATTTCGTACTGAGCAATATCGCAAAAAAATATCTCGGCTATCTTTTTTAGTTTTTGAAATTTTTGCAAAAAACTAAAATTTTGAGTTTTTGTTTTTTTAAATTGCTCGGCTTATTTTATCCGCTACAGAAAAACAAGCACAACATTGTTAAGGCAACTTTTTACGCTCCATATTGTGACGTTTTTAGAATTTCGTTACAACGTTTCGTTTTTGTGGAACTATTATCAACTTTAATTTTTTAAATACGGACCTGCATTTTTTATTTTATTTTTGATAGTCCTTTAAGCCCTGAATTCAACCATGTAACACACTTAATTATATTTAGACGTTTTGATGTCATTATTACATCTTCAGGAATGTGATAATTATTTTTAAATACGGCCCTGGTGTATATTTGACTCATGGTTTATTAAAACTACCATACTGAGCTAAATTAGTATCAAGCGTAGCAAAATAACTATAATAAGGCTGCAAGCGTTCAGAATAGTCCTGTAAATAACGGTCACAAGAAATTTGTGAACTCCTATTGGAAGAATAACAAACTCATAGCAGAAAACATAATTTTGCTGAAATATTCAGTATAAATGGTGACTGCAGTTGTCAAGATAATTAAGGTGGAAGTATCAACATGCTTGCCAACCTATAACCTATTTCGCGTATATTTATTTAATTTTTCTAGCTTTTACTCAAAATTTAAAATTAATATCGTCTTCATATTCTATAGGTAATAATTGCCATATTAAATAAATATCAAGGAATTTCATTAAATATTTTAGGAGAATTTTATAGCGAAAAATGTAAGATTTTTTTTAACATTATTATGTCATTCTTCTTTCACTATACAATTCTCCCAAACTTAGCAATGAAATAAATTGATATTTTTGTAATATGTCAGCTATTACCTAAATATTGTACCGACGATATTGATTTTATTTAAATGTTACTTAATCAAATAATAAACTAAAAAAAGCAACGCGAAATAGGTTATAGGTTGGTAATAGATGAAATGACGTTGAGACTTCCACCTTAAGCCAAACAATCAAGTTAAAGTTCTTGTCAAAGCAACCTTTGTTTTTTTTTTGTTTGGTTTTATTTTTACTTTGTTACAATTTATATAAAAAAAATAAAAACTTAAATATAGTAAATTATTTGTATAAAATTCCGGATACATTTACATGTTGTATGTGGTAAAAAGATTAAGTAACTAACACCAGGGCCGTATTTAAAAATAATTATCACATTCCTGAAGATGTAATAATGACATCAAAACGTCTAAATATAATTAAGTGTGGTACATGGTTTATTTCAGGGCTTAAAGGGCTATCAAAAAATAAAATAAAAAATGCAGGTCCGTATTTAAAAAATTAAAGTTGGTAATAGTTCCATAAAAACGAAACGTTGTAACGAAATTCTAAAAACGTAACAATATGGAGCGTAAAAAGTTGCCTTAACAATGTTGTGCTTGTTTTTCTGTGGCGGATAAAATAAGTCAAGCAGTTTAAAAAAACAAAAACTCAAAATTTTAGTTTTTTGCAAAAATTTCAAAAACTAAAAAAGATAGCTCAGATATTTTTTTGCGATATTGCTCAGTACGAAATTGCGCAACTTTGCCACAATTTAACCGATGCTGTATCTCTTATAGTTTCCGAGATCCCCATGATGAGGCTCGAATTTGGGACACCCTGTACAAATTAAATATAATACAAAAATATATACTCAAAATTATTTTCAAAAAAAAATAGACTGTACCCAACACATTTGCTTTTTGATAACGACATTTTTAACATTCGATCAATGTATATTCTTAAAATTTGCTCTTATGTACACACTAGACCTAACTTAAAACTTTTTGTTGATCATACTTATGAAACAAGAACCAGGAACAACAGACAAATCAAACTATCAATAAGTAAAAATAATCTTAATCTAAGATACATTAATTATTTTGGTCCCAAACTGTATAATTTACTGCCCGGTGAACTAAGAAATTGCTCTAAAATAAGTTTCAAGCGTTTAATTAAAAATGTAATATTTGAGAATCTTCATCAATTTGAAAGGTTTTTCAGATAATTGTTTTATATATTTTATGTATTGTTTGTTAACTGTTTGGTTTTTTAGTTTGAAATATATTTGCATTATATATATTATTATATTACATATAAATGTTAATTATTATTTAAAAAAAAAACAAAGAAAAACTACTATGCACAATTGCACATACAGATGTTTTACATCTAGGTGCTTTTTGAAAAAAATGTATGAAATTTAGCTGAAGGGGGCAAGGTCTGGGGATCTGGCAGGCCACTCAATTTCGCCTCTCCGTGTCCACTAATTTGGAAATTAAACCAAACTTTTGACACCCTAAATGTGAAGTTTTCACAATGTACAAGGGTTTTCAAAAATACCAATCTTCAGTTTTCTTCAAGAATATTGAGGTAAAACGTCATTACTATTTTAGGCGCCATTGCAGAAGGTTGTATGACTGGAATGATAAACCATTTGCCAGAACTAATTCCTTACTTAATAAACTGTTTAAACGACAAAAAGGCCTTAGTGAGAGCTATTACATGTTGGACCCTAAGTCGCTACTCTCATTGGGTCGTAGCTCAACCGCATGATACCCATCTGAAACCGTTAATGACGGAACTTTTAAAACGAATACTTGACAGTAACAAACGAGTACAAGAGGCAGCCTGTTCTGCATTCGCTACCCTCGAAGAAGAGGCATGTACAGAACTTGTCCCATACTTGGGATTTATTCTTGAAACTTTGGTTTTTGCATTTTCAAAGTATCAACATAAAAATTTGTTGATACTGTATGACGCGATTGGTACTCTGGCAGATTCTGTAGGCAGCCATTTAAACAAACCGGAATATATCAACTTGCTGATGCCTCCGTTGATACAAAAATGGAACGTGTTGAAGGATGAAGATAAGGATTTATTTCCTTTGTTAGAGGTAGGTTTGTATTGTGGAATACCCTAAAGGACCATTCGCCTAGTATAAGTGAGCCATGAAACTTTTACCCGATGCTCTACATAGCTTTAACGCCTATACAGTATTATTTTTTATAAAAATTATCTCGAATAAATCGAATCCAAATTTCCCTGGAGTTTATAATATGACGCGTGATAGTTGTTTTAATAGTTTTATGGCTTGTGGCTTTTATTTTAAGCGAATCGGCTCTAATATATTTGAATTTTTAAAATTGTTTTTTGGTTTTTAGTGCTTGTCGAGTGTTGCCACAGCACTGCAGTCAGGATTTTTGCCATATTGTGAGCCAGTTTATTGTCGGTGTGTTTCGCTTGTCCAGCATACACTTTGCCTTCACATGGTACTTATATTATTTTATTTGTTTCTTAGCACCTACTTAATATACAGCGTGTCCTGACGTCAAAATGAGTCGATACTAGTTATATTCGCAATTATTGCCTCGTTCAGCTGGTACTGCTGGTAGAGGGCGTCAAAGAACAAGTCTGTCATCAAACGTTATATACGTTTTATCAGGACACTCTGTTTATTAAAGACCTATATTTATTTTTGGGACGTTGTGTATACTAACATTAGTTAGGCTGCATTAATCGTATTTAATTTGGGTATCTTTAGCGCGAGCGCGCACTAGGCGCCCAAAGTCGCGCAGCAAGAACCAAATATTTGTTTAAAGGTTGTAGACAATGATGTATCTTGAGTAATAGATGTGTTTTGGACTTCCATTGCCTTTAGTTTTCCATATTACAACGTTTCAACTGGTAAGTATCTCCAGTCGTCTTCAGGTGAATACTTTAGTATTAGTAGTAATGGAAGTCCAAAACACATCTATTAAAAAAGAACCAAGTATGTATATTGGTCGATAGACCAGATTAAAGTGTGACGTCACGCCGCCATCTTTGTTTGGAACGGTTATGGGCTATTGTCCAAACGAACACTATTTACCGCTGCCTTTGCGTATATGTGATATATTTTTCAGTGTTTTTGTTGTGTAGAGAAATAATTAAAAACATTGTGATTTTTGTGTAGGTGCCTAACCATAAAATACATCCACCGGTTATATTTAACTATAGGTACTTTGATTTAGTATTTACACATAAGTCAGTCTCTTTAAAACCCTTTGTAAAATTAAATATTCACAAAAATCATACTGCTTATACAGGAATAAAGCACAACAAAAGTTTGTTTGGATAATTCATGTGACATAACCCAACAAATTTGACGATTCTGACGTCATAGCGCGATAAATGACAGCCCCATGCGGCTATGACCGCCCCAGTGCGCGCTTGCTCTTATAAATAAAGTGATGTTTGCATAATATTATGTTATTTTTACTTCACAACGATGACGGATGTTTTAAAAGCAGTACGCCAAAATAAATAACTATCAAGATATGTTTGTAAAAATTCTCCACAATAAAACCACTAGGTGTATCTCTGTGTCTAAATTTTATTTGTTTGGAATATTTTTGGAAAACCCCACAGCGTTCGTTAAAGCATTTTAAATATTATACGGTAAATTAAAAAAAATAATATAAAACAGTTGTAAAAAATATAGTATTTTCAAATTCCAGGCCAATCTTCAAAATCCGGATCAATACGAAGCCCCAGATAAAGACTTCATGATAGTAGCTCTAGATTTGCTCTCAGGACTAGCAGAAGGCTTAAACGGCCACATCGAAAAACTGGTAGAAAGTAGCACAATTATGCAACTCTTACACGTGTGTATGCAAGATGCCATGCCTGAAGTAAGACAGTCATCTTTTGCCTTACTTGGAGACCTCACCAAGGCATGTTTCCAACATGTCCGACCGCACATATCGAGCTTCGTACCCATTTTAGGGCAAAATTTGAATCCAGAGTATATTTCCGTTTGTAATAATGCAACGTGGGCAATAGGTGAAATTAGTATTAAATTAGGTAAGTACATGCAATACCTATACGTTATACAGGATGTCTGGTGGTTACGTGTAGAACGCTCCTTACGTTAAAAAGTACATTTTGTATGCCGTGTCCCCTACAATAGACCAGGGCTGAAGCCTTTGAAAATGGTAAAAAGTGAAAAAAAATAATAGTAGGATGAAACCCATTGGAAAAGGAAGAGAATATAACAAAAATGGAACGAAAATAATTTACGGGCGATCCGAGTCGAGATTTACAACTTTTGTATTTACACTTTTTTCACATAACCTCAAAATTTATGTGAAAAATTCAAATGACCAAGTTTTTGTTTTTATCTTTTACAAGAAAAATTTCGGATTCCAGTTTTTTTTTTTTGCATTTTTTGAGAACATTTACAATAGTAATGTAGGTATTTTTTTTACACCATCAGAAAGTAGAGATTTCAACGAACAAAAAGCCCACCGACTTTTTAAAAAAAGTAGATATTTTGACGTGAGAATTTCGATTGAAAATAAGGGGTGCTTTTTCGATATTAAGTCAAAATAAGGTGAAAAAATTAATATTTTTAATCAAAAAAATTACAGTGTGTTTGGGACATAAAAAGGTAAGTTTTTACCAAATTTCGTGAAAAAAAAAATTTTTCTTGTAAAAGATAAAAATAAAAAACCAAAACCTTGGTTATTTGAATTTTTCACATAAATTTTGAGGTTATGTGAAAAAAGTGTAAATACGAAAGTTCTAAAAAAATTTTATTACCTACAACTTTGCCATTTAACGTTTTTCCAGAGGACTTGTAGTTTTGTCGGAAATCGAGATAAATCGTTTTCTACTCTTAAAAACTCACCCCCTTCCACTTCCCGACCTTGGATCGGCCGTAAATTATTTTTCCTTTCATTTTTGTTATATTCCCTTCCTTTTCCAATGGGTTTCATCCTACTATTATTTTTTTTGGTTTCAAAAATTATCGACCCTGGTCTACAATAAAATTGTTGCATTATCATTAATCACAAGACGTTTTCCATTTTTAGGAGCTGACACAAGACCGTTTATTCCATTGGTTTTAAATCAATTAATAGAAATAATCAATCGACCCGATACACCGAAAACGCTTCTTGAGAATACAGGTACGGTTCGTTTTTGTATTTTTGGCATGGCATTAACATTTTTAAATATTTTTAATTTTTGGCATGCTGCATAATATGCTGTTCTTTACCTGGTTTTTTTTTAAGAACAGCTAAAATCTTAATTTTGTACTGGTAGAAGTACCAAAGAATTTGTAGCAAAATTTTAATATGTATTGGATTTGTGCCTGTTGTTATGAATGTTTTCGATTCAACTGTCTAGGATAATTATTATATTCACCCAATATGTTTCATACCTAAATTCCGAGATAAATATATTATTAAATTGGCTAATAGTAAATAAATTAAAATTAAATATTTCAAAAACTAAATGTATGGTTTTGGGTAATAATTTAAATTGTCAAAATATAAATGTAGTAAACAGTTTTAAATATTTAGGGATAATCATTGATTCAAAATTAAATGATTTTGAAAGTATATATCGAAGATTTCTGGAAAAGTAGGTTATTTTAAAAGAATCAGTTCTAATTTAAGTTTGTTTTCTAAAAAAAACTGTATTTAATACTATTATATTACCACATTTTCTTTATTGTTTTTCTATTATACAGGGTGTTCATTTGAAAACTTCCCTCCTCGATTTTCCTGCTTTAAAATGAAAATGTGGAAAATCGCTCGGACCCGTCGATTTTTATTTCGAGGGGGACATCTTTTGCGTATATTGTCAATCTTGTTACTTCAAGCCCCTAAGAGGGGGGGGATTTTTTTGGATTCTGCAGAAAATTCTGAACATTTTTTAATAAAAGCATTATTAGTCTATACTTAACAGTTTCCGAGTCATTTACTCTTGAAAAATTACATTTTTGAACTTTGACAGCGTCTAGCTTTCTAACTGTACGTCTTAGAGCAAAACGGCTTACATGTCCCTATCTTCGATTTTTATTATCTTTCCAATAGTGTGAACTTTCGGTTAAACCGGATGTAAGAAATATAGTACTTCCGGTTTGACCAGAAGTTGACACTATTGGAAAGATAATAAAAATCGAAGATAGGGACATTTAAGCCGTTTTGCGCTAAGACGTAGTTAGAAAGCTAGACGCTGTCAAAGTTCAAAAATGTCATTTTTCAAGAGTCAATATCTCGGAAACTGTTAAGTATAGACTAATAATGCTTTTATTAAAAAATGTTCAGAATTTTATGCAGAATCCAAAAAAATTATATAAAATAGGGGTATCCATTTAAGATTTAGATCTTACCCCCCTCCCTCCTAGGGGCTTGAAGTAACAAGATTGACAATATACGCAAAAGATGTCCCCCTCGAAATAAAAATCGACGGGTCCGAGCGATTTTCCACATTTTCATTTTAAAGCAGGAAAATCGAGGTGGGAAGTTTTCAAATGAACACCCTGTATATGGTGTGCAATTGAGAAAATATTTGATAAATTACAAATTTTACAAAATAAGGCGGATTATTTTAAATTGTGACAAATATACAAAAATTAATTCTATGTTGAAAAATTTAGATTGGTTGAATGTCAGTAATTTAATTTTTTATTTAGTATTTATCTTTATACAGAAAATTAAAAATAATATTATGACCCTCATAATTATAAAACAAGAACTAATCAAAATTTTTATGTGGATAGAGTGTCTAAAACATTAGCTTATAAATCTATTTTTTATAAAAGTTTGATAGAATATAATAATTTGGAAAATTCTATTAAATCTCAAAAATCATTAAAACTGTTTAAAAAGACTTTAAAATTACATTTAATTAAAAAACAAAATGATACGTAATATTTGATACAATTTGCAAAATGTTTAACTTTTCTGTCTGTTTTTGTTAAAAGAAGGTTGCGTTTGAAAATTTAACAATAAATCTATAAAAATGTGTTAAAAAAATGTATTAAAAAACATTTAATTGTAGCTTTTTGCTAAATAAAACACGTTACTACTACTACCTAAAAGTAATAATTTAAGCTGATTTCTTTTATAAAATCTATGTATTTTAGTGAGATAAATAAAGCTCCTTTCAAATTAAAAAGGAACCATTTAACAAACTTAGCCTGATGATTATCTCTTACAAACGAAACGTCTAATTGAAGTTTTAAAAGCGAATTATGATAGACCATTACACATGTCCTTGATAAGATTTTAACTATTTTTTAATATTTTCTTAAATACAGGAACAATAATATCTTGCAATTTAACAAACTCAGTCGCCTGAGCTATCACTGGCGTCGGTCTAATTATATAGATTGGCCCCAGCTGCAAAATCCTTTTTACGGAATAATTATCTCAACTCGCTTTCAAGATATAAGTATTGCAAGTTTTAAGTGAAACACCCTGTATATATGGTTTTTCAAAATATTCATATCAGCGCAACAAATCTGATACAAGTAAAAACGATGCCCTTTTAAAAATTCACGGTATATTTCTGCTTTTTAAACACCCAAATATAATAAAAATATTTTTACCAAGTACACTAATGAAATTACTGTATATGTATACCTAAAAAATGAAAGCGATGAAATAGCTCGTCGTTAACGTTGTTTTTGACTTCTTAAAAATTTTGTCGAAATTTGAAAATGTTACAAAATAATATTTTCCATTTCCTAAAATTTACCAAAAGCCAAAACCAATGTTGCAGGAGCTCCATTTTATGCTTAGAAATATTATTAATCATACCATTATTGTACTTCAGTGTTATGATAACCTAAAATCTATTAAACAGTGTTGATAAAATAAAAGAACTTTCTTGTTGGCAGTGTATCCTTTTTGTAATTTTTCAAAGACCACCTAGTTTTTTTTCTTAATTTGCAGCCATGTTTTGTGTTTTTTTAGATGTATGTTGTGACAGTTTAAATAAGCTATATCTAGTTTAAATGTTATAGACTGTGTTGCAAAAACTATCACTTACATAACCAAACCACGAAATTTTTTGACCACTAGAAAAATGGAATCGCAGGGGCAATACATATATGGGATCCACTGCGCTATCTACCCTGATTTTATAAATCCTAAATCTGTCATAGTTTGTGAGTAAAAACAAAATGGTTGTTTTTGTTTTAGAATTTTTCAATTTTTCTTCAAAACTACCTTTGTTTGTTGCAGTTTAAATTTGGTTCAATATAATTTTACATTAATGTATTTGTCAATATTTTTTCTTAGTTTTCATTGGTGTGACTCATTTCAATTTGGTTAATTTTGAAGTTCTTTTTTTATCAAGCACTGATTTATTTTTTTTTAACTTCTGCCAAACATTGTCTGTCACATTCAATTCAATGTTGCGCAAAAGTTAAATTAGTATTTAAAGTTTTTTGATTTTTATATTTCATATTTTTAGAAAGAACAACCAATATATTCGGGACATCCCAAGAATCAAAAGTTTCCCAAAATGTCACAAACCTTTTCTAAAAACAATTAACAAAACACCGCGAAAGTATAAACACAAACAAACTGACGTCATCTCATTACAAACAATTATTTTATTTGGCAGTCAAGCGGCTGTCGATGCGTTGGTTTGCGATGACGTCGGTATTAGGTTTTCGCGTTTTTTTTTTTATCAGGGGGCGTATTTGTTTGATTATGTCTGTAAATAATTCAAAATTTTAATAATTGTAATCATAGAAAATTTTTATTTTTCTTGCCCTGTGCGGTCATGTTCTAGCTTTAATTGTGTGTTGAACGTATTTCGGAAAATTAAATAGAAATGTTATATGTATTTAAAAAATTATACCTAATATCTAGGATTTATTAAAAAAAAATTTACTAGTAATTTTATGGTATATTGGTTGTTCTTTAACATATGATTTGATATTTTTTCCACGCAATTTAATATTAATTATTTATTAAATAACTCGAATGATTTAATGATTTCTTTGTAATTAAGTTGTTTTTTTGTTTTGTTTCTGTTCTCGGTATAGCCATAACAATTGGTCGACTAGGTTTTGTCTGCCCCCATGATGTCGCCCCAATGTTACAACAGTTTGTCCGACAGTGGTCTGTAAACCCTATTTTATTATTTCTTTATTTTTAAGTTAATATTTTTTTAAATTCTAATTTTCTTTCATTAAATTTTTGTTTGAATAAATGGAAAGGAAGCTAACCCAAAGGCTAAATCCCAAAATGCTTCCTCCTACTACTACTACAAATAGTTAATAAGCCCCTCCTCAATTTTATGAATTTTTCTTACTAACCGATTGGTAAGTATTTTGGTAAGCGCATGCGTGTGTCCGTTTTACTTGTTCAGTGTCAAAAACGAATTTCTTCATTTAATATCGTTCTGTCATAAAATTGGGGAGACGTTGCTCTGTGATAGGCTGTTTTTTGAAATAAACATTGCAAGAATTTTTTTTATTATTATCAGGTCCACTATTGGATGCAAAGTTTGAGTCTACAACTAATGGATTTTACTGACTGCAATAAAGGTTTTGGAACCATTTGTTCATCGCCTGTACAATCGTAGCATTTTGATATACAACCGAGTGACACAGATTGTCCAAAAATCAATTTAAAGCTAATCATTGGCTGGGATGAAGTTGCGAGAACCCCCATTTTGCTATAATCCGGCATTTAAAATCTCCCATCTCTTTGCTTGTCATTTGCATTTGTAATAACCTTAAAGCTATAATCCTTAAAACTTTGTAACTCAATTTTCCAACATTGCTTTGAAACTTAGCTAATTATATTGAAATTAATTAAATATACACTGCTCAAAAAAATTAAAGGAACACTTTTGGATAACCCTGAAACTTTTTGGCTTGCTGTTATTAACAAATGAAAATTATACTTTTATAATTTATTTGCATTTTGTTAAAAAATAAACTTGTTTATGCTCATTTATTCGAGATAAGTTTAATGTTCGACAGAAAGTACAAAAAATAAAGTGATTATGACAATATTCACAGCAGCAGTGTATAAAAAATTTTATTGTCAAGCTATAGTTGGAAATAATAGTCATAAATTTTGTTGGATAGTACCATTATTTTGCCAAAAAAAGCTATTTCATGGACAAAGTCAAGGTGGAATGCAGTATACTAAAATTAGTTGTAGCTCTGACCGCTATGTTGGACGTATACATAAGAAAATCTAAGTTCTTGCAATGTTGCCAAACCATAGATCATCATATAAAAGATACCTTTGTAGGTGCATATCCTTACGAAATATCCGCGACAATGAGGAGAAAGATAGCGCGTTCCGTGGAATGTGCCAGATGATTCAGGTAAACCCTGCTGGAGTTATTGCTGACTTTATATTTTTTTGCGACGCTGTTGCTTCGTGGATAACGCCGAAAGAAGATTTAAAAGAAGTCTTTGTTAAGGTGTGTATAGCGGAAAGTTTTTCTTTAAAGGAAATTTGACATAGTGTATGTTCGTTTAAAATTTAAAACTATTATACACAATGTATAGTGATGTTTTTCAGAAAACTTATTCGTAAAAAACGTTTTTCTTCTTAACAGATTTTACACACATTTAAAGCACAAGTTGGCGAAGAAAATTGGAAAAGGTTTAGCGACCAGTTTCCACCGCAATTACGAGATAGACTGTCAACACTATACGGTATATGAGCCCTTTCAAAGGTAAGTTAAAAGGTTAAGAAATTGATTCTACATACAATCGTAACAAATAGATAGAAACTTTTAATTCGCAAACTTTAATTTAATTTTTCTATGACACAATCGACTATAATATACAGACTGTCCGCGGATAGGGTTTACAATAGCAAAAATTTCATTTTTCGGGAAAAAGTCGTTCTTGATAAAAAGTTTTGCTTGTAAAAAAAATGTAATTTCACGAAGAGAAAATTTTGATTTTTTATACAGAGTTCTCAAAAACATGATTTTTCTCCAAGAGTAAACTACCTTTATTTTTCATTTTTGACCAAAATACCAATTAGAAAACTTATTTAGAATAACGTTTGTAATTCAAATCCGAGATTTAAAATAAATCTTCGTTAGTTTTTCTAATTTTTAGAGGTAAATGGAAATTTTGCTGATGCTCAATAAAAATATTAATATAAAATTTTATTAGACTCTATACAGGGTGTTTTTTTAAGGTCGACGAGCGGCTATATCTCGGAAACTACTGGGCATAGAAACTCAGGAAAAGAAAAATGATAATTAAAGTGGCCATGAGAAAATTCTGGAAATAATTTTTAAGTTCCGCATTTTGCCGCAAGAGGGCGTAATTGAAAAGTAAATTTTAAAACTTTACCTAACTCCGAAAATTTCTCATAAGGGTATATGTTTGATAACACCATTCTAAAGCTTGGACAATTATGCATCCTTTTGGTCTTATGCTCATTGGCGTACCGACTTTAATAAGAGTGGGGGCAGCTGTTAAAAGTGTAATCATTTAAATCGCTATAACTTATAAACGACTTATCCGATTTTAGCAAACTAAAGACTGTTTGGAAGAGAAATGTATGCACTTTCACCAATCGTATTTAGTTGTCCATAATAGTTCTCAAAAAAATGCTAGAGGACGCAATTTGCAATAACAATACATTTTTTGATTTTACTCCGAAAAAATAAATCATACGGTATAATTATGATACCATAATCAAAAAGTAGATGAAATTTGCAAGAAAAGATGTGAAGACCGCAGTTCGATATCTTTCTTCGTTTCAGAGTTATTGCCAAAACAATAATTTTTAATACAAATTGCGCCCTCTAGCAATTTTATTAGAAATTATCGTGTACCATTAGATACGACAATTGAAGGTACTTACCTTTTTCTTCCAAACAAGCTTAAATTTAGTAAAATCGGTTAAGTAGTTTAGAAGTTACAGCGATTTTAATGTTTACACTTTCACTTGATAAGAGTGGGAGAAGCTATTGAAAGTGTAAACATTAAAATCGCTGTAACTTCTAAACTACTTATCCGATTTTACTAAATTTAAGCTTGTTTGGAAGTACCTTCAATTGTCGTATCTAATGGTACACGATAGTTTCTAATAAAATTGCTAGAGGGCGCAATTTGTGTTAAAAATTATTGTTTTGGCAATAACTCTGAAACGAACAAAGATATCGAACTGCGGTCTTCACATCTTTTCTTGCAAATTTCATCTACTTTTCGATTATGGTATCATAATTATACCGTATGATTTATTTTTTCGGAGTAAAATCAAAAAATGTATTGCTATTGCAAATTGCGCCCTCTAGCATTTTTTTTAGAACTATTATGGACAACTAAATACGATTGGTGAAAGTGCATACATTTCTCTTCCAAACAGACTTTAGTTTGCTAAAATCGAATAAGTCGTTTATAAGTTACAGCGATTTAAATGATTACACTTTCAACAGCTTCCCCCACTCTTATTAAAGTCGGTACGCCAATGTGCATAAGACCAAAATGATTCATAATTGTCCAAGCTTTAAAATGGTGTTATCAAACATATACCTTAATGTGGAATTTTCGGAGTTATGTAAAATTTTAAAATTTACTTTTCAATTACGCCCTCTTGCGGCAAAATGCGGAACTTAAAAATTATTTCCAGAATTTTCTCATGGCCACTTTAATTATCATTTTTCTTTTTCTGAGTTTCTATGCCCAGTAGTTTTCGAGATATGGCCGCTCGTCGACCTTAAAAGAACACCCTGTATATTCATAATGGGTGGTGTGTATCTTATTTTAAAATTTTAAATGCATTTCTACCATCTTTTGTAAAAACAAGAAATTTAATCAAAGATACCCTAACGTTTACGTCTCAAAAATGGGACTTCCTAAATTATTAAGAAAATTTCAGCGAACTGGTTCAGTTTCCAATTAAAAAAAAAAGCTGATCAGAATGACGCAGCTTCCCTAATCGTATTGCAGTCTGTCGTTGACAATCCTACCCTTTCATTAAGAAACCGAGCTCAAGAACTTGATGTAGTAAAAAAAAACTCATATTCAGTATATTGTAAAGGCAAACAAAATATTCCCATTTAAGCCAACTTTTAATCAAACGTTGGAAAAAGGAGACAAAGCGAAACGTTTGTATTTTTGTCTTTGGGTCGGAAACAAAATTGTAAGTGAAAACAGGAATTTTCATAAATTTATCATGTTCTCCGATGAATCGACATTTTCAACAAACGGGAGTGTCTTCTGCGCATATTAGATACTGGAGCGAAAACAATCCCCGTTTTAGAATTCCTGCAAGAAGACAATATTACAAAAAAGTAAATGTCTGGTGTGCGATTTCTTATTATGGCATTATTGGCCCATCCTTTTTCAAAACCTAGAAGAATTGCCTCTCCAATTTAGGAACGAAATGTACTTTCAACAAGATGCTTAATAATACATTTGGCCACAGATGGATTGGTCGGAATGATCCGGTTCTGTGGCCCCCAAGAAGTCCCGATTTAACTATTTCAGATGCCTATCTTTGGGGGCGCCTCAAACAATTAGTGTACCCCCGTCCAATTGAGAACGACGTACAGCTTCTAAAATAGCGAATTGTTGAAGCTGTTCAAACACTTTCCATTGAAGAAATTCGAAGAAGTTTTGACAACATTTGTTTACAGCTGGAAAAATGTGTTGAATATGGAGGGGGAGTGTTTGAATAGCAAATTATGAAATTATTATTTGTTGTTATTTTAAGATTTTTTTGTGTTATTTCCGGAGTAATTTCATTTGTGAAATTAAAAATACATATTTCTGGTAACACCAAAAATCAGTTTTTGAAACTTTTTGATACCCCTTTGTCATTGATAATGTAATGTCGCCACAGTGGTTCTTTTCCCGTGCGTCATCACTTTCACGTCATCAAAATCGTATGAATCAAATCAAAATTACGGGACGAAAAAAGTCAAAACTAAGTCTAAGTTCATAAAATGGACGTGCCTGCCTACCGTTGGACGTACCTACATAATATCCCGAAAAATTATTATTTATTTTAAGTTTTGCCCGGCATTCTCTATTATCTAAAAGAAATTGACAAACAAATGTTAATACATTTAATACTATTTTTAAAGCTTAAAATCTAGAAAAGTTTGGTGTTTTATTGACTATTAAAATCGCAAAAGTCAAATTTTTGACATCCTTTCATTTAAGGGAATTTAGCCACTGCCGTAAACTTTTCAAAGAACTTTCACGGTTAGAATATTTAAAATAAATAAATTAGGTATTATAAAAATAAATACTTACCGCCAAAACAGATGGTGGGTATAATTAGCTCTAAAAAGAACTATTTTTAGAAACAGGAACAGTTTTAAGGCACACAAATTTACAAAATACGAATAAGATTGGCAGATCAAAACAAGGTTGACAATGACGTTCTAAAATACAACGGTAGTCAACTAAACAAATAAAAAATGTAATTAATTGACGTTTATAGTTTTATCCTTGTCTAGCACGTTATATTATTGCGGAATCTTGGAGACGTTCTTTTATGCTTTTATTCAAACTTGTTACTGTAATAAATAAGGATGCAGAGTTATTAACCACGTTGAGTCCTGATCGTTGATTGATGACGCACGGGAAAAGATCCACTGTGGCGACTTTATGTCTTTCGACCGCTCATTTAAAATTTTTAAAAAATCGAAGATTTATTTTAAATCTCAGATTTAAATTACAAACGTTATGTATTCTAAATAAGTTTTCTAATTGGCATTTTGGTCAAAAATGAAAAAAAAGGTATTACTCTTGGAGAAAAATCATGTTTTTGAAGTTTTTGCGAACCCTGTATAAAAAATCAAAATTTTCTCTTCGTGAATTGAGTTTTTTTTACAAGCAAAATTTTTTATCAAGAATAACTTTTTCCCGAAAAATGAAATTTATCATCCATTTGTGCTATTGTTAACCCTATCCGCGGACAGTCTGTACATAATATAATGTTTTTTTTTTTAATTTTTAGGGCGTAAATGGGGAAATAAAAAATAAATTAAAGAAACCGGGGTGGGACTACCTGGGTAAAATACCAGCGTGAAGCGCGTGAAGACTTTCAAAACCTAAATAAAGAATAGGGTGGGCTCAACAAATAAAATCACATCTACAAGAGGACCCTTTTTATAGGTACTCAATAGAAAACTAGGTATTAAATTTTTATATATTACTTTACTAGGTACGTACATTCACAGAATCTATGCAGTTAAATCGACAAATTGACGTTCTTAGTCGACTCACTCACTAGTACTGGTAGAGTAAGGTTTTTAATTTTGGGTTTAAAATAAACAGGAAAATAACTATTTTTAATACACTAGTATATTGTCGTGTATACTGGGATTTTTGCATGAATATTATTTATCTGCATAAATTAACAACTCAAAAAGGGTAAAACTATCATTAAATATGAAAGTAAGCAGACGTGATACTAACTAAATTATCGCTTTCCCTTTAAAACGACAACTACCTAATAACTATCCAAAGTATATTATGACATATCACGTGACCTGAGCTTTTATTTCTAATATTTTAGTATTTTTTGATAATGTTTTGACCTTTTTGGGTCTATTATACATGGAAATTTTAAATATAAACCGCCGCAACACCAGTGTTTAAATTGGACTTTTCCCCCTCCTGCTTTGCATCTAAAACTTTAAAGTTTAATTTTAACATTATTATTTTTCCCACATTTGGCGAAGCTAAACGCAGTAACTTCTATGTATATTATATTGAGCTTGGCCTGTATGCATAAATCATTCCCATCCTTGACATTAAATTATGGGAAAATGTTAAATTTCTTCTAACAAGACTGACATATGCAGGTATTGTCATACCTATATGGATTTGGACGTACCAATGCAATGACGCAATCATAAGTCGCTTGGGTGGTTCCTACTAAAAACTTTGGTGTTATCAAGGCCTAACTTTTCGAAGCGGAGAAACACTCGCGATTAGTTGCTAGGGCATAGCGTTATCTTTGCTCGACCCTCTACAGAGAAACGAAATAATAAGACACGTTTGTTTTTATTTAAAATATCCATGGGCTACTATTTAGACGTAGTTATGCATGCAGTGGTTTGGTATCTAGTAAACTTAAAATTTTGTACAAAAGAACTTTTTTACTCCTACACATTTTACATAGATTTTTACTTTTATGGGTGCTTTTACATTTATTTTTTAACTTTTTTTGTAAATCAGTAAGTGCGTTACTTTTTTGCTGCTTAGGTTTTCTAGATGTTTAAAAAGATACAGCGTATCTTAGGGTTATTATTGTTTTTTTATTATTTGTTCGTTTAAAAGCTTCTGAAAACGGTCTTCATCTAAGCAAGCAAATAAATCTAGGCAGTAGATGAGTAAAACAGTTCTTACCAGATGTTGTAAGATTTTCAAAAGGCGAATAAACGTTACATTGTATTTTCTTGCTTATTAACAGTACGCTTGAGATTTAAGTAAAAATTCAGCTTGATCGACTTAATACTGGCCAAGGCAATACTGTTAACAGTCTTACTTCCTCTACTGGCATATCGTCATTTATTCTCCGCTTTAAGTTACAATTTAAAAATACTTATTTATTTCTAAACAACTTTTCAAAATAAACCTAAAACACAGTTTAATAATAATTTTTCTTAATGGACTACGCCTTTTGAAAAAATTACTAAATGCCTTGTAAATAGTAGAAAAAAATCTACAAATCCTTTATCCTTTTGAGGACTTCTGGATCCTGTACCTGGTCCTATTCCTAATAATCCTGTAAGTCCATTTTAATGGTCCTTTTTTTGAATGATTGTTTTTTTGCTGAATTTATTGTAGTTTCCTTAATGCAACCACGTACATTTTTTAGGGTTTTATTGGGGGTATCAAAGTTACTTTTTTTGTATATTATAAGAATTCCTACAGGGTAAATTGTCCAAATAACAACAAAAATTATAGATATCATTTTTGTGCTGTTGTTTTCGTACTTTAGGTTCAGTACTTATTGTGTATTTTTATCGTGAAACAAGACTGGTCGAAGGGTGTTAGGTCAAACCATAGACAATTTACCTTTAGATAAGCAAACAATAATCACGAAAGTGGCAGTTTTATGGCCTCGCGCATGTAAACAAAGCTGGACACTATTAGCCATGCGCACTGCAACATTATCGTTTGACGAATGGGAAAATAGACAGGTCCGGGCTTTAAAATTTAAATTCTTGCCAAAAAATTGGGATTTCTTCTCAAATTTTGATCAAGTCAAGGTAGTTATTTCTGGCATTTTTAGTAGTAGCAAACATATCAGATTTTAAGTATAGAAAATTGTTTTTAAGGTTTTGTTTTTACAATTTGTTTAAAATTGATTCGTCGTCGTGTTTTTAGTTCGAAAAGGAAGAGAACAAAAACAGGCAAATTAAACTAGTCTTATAAAATTGAATATAAAAACAAACAAAACCAGCAAAATAACCAATCTACGGTGTTATCGCGTACCTAACCTCAAGTCAAATAGTTGGTATATAACTTGTATTGATTTTTACAATTTGGTAAAAACTTGCTTTGTTCAAGAATTTGAAAAAGTGTTTGCTCGAGAACTTGACTCATGGAATACTTTCACCCTTGGATTAATATAGGTATTTACTTTTTTTTGTATGCATCGGGATAATCTGTCTTGGTGTGTGTTTCTCATTATTTTCATACCTTATTTTTGTGGCCTAGGCCTAGTTAGATGTGTTTAAATTGTTCATAATAAAATAAGGTTATATACAGGGTGTTAATTAAGGACGTAGACAAACTTTAAGGAATAATTCCTTGTATAATTTTAAGATAAAAAGTTCATATAAACGTATATCCTAAAATGCTTGGTTTTCGATATACAGGGTGCTAAAGTTTTATTTTTTTTTTTGGTTTTCTTAATATTCCTTTGGAATCTTTAGGAATAATTAATTCAAATTTTGCACAAATAATAGATTTACCAGTATCTACGAACTAACATGATTAATATTTAAATTAATCTACAGGGTCCTCGTTTTTTTGTGGTCATGACCCCTTTATGCCCGTCCAATTTACTTAATACGACGTCACTGACTACTTTAAAGAATAAAATCTAATTTGTCATTTTATTCTCTAACATTTACCTATCTTGAAGTTTTTTACTATCTTCTACGGCTTAGAAGATATCTTGAGAAAAATAAAATAATGCATTGTTAATATTGGATAATTTGCAAATGGTAAGTTGGCAGCGTCCTTAAGCCAAAAATAACAAAGTCGGCTTTGACAAACAATGAAAATAATAAAATCAATAATTATGACAGTTTAGTTATCAAAACTTGCTACAAATTTTTATTTTTGCACTTTGTTAACTTAAGTAAGAGATTTTTCAGTTTTGTTTTTTTTTAAAATGGTTGAATTAAAAATGTATCAAATAACGTTGTCTCATGGACGAAACAATACTTATTAAATTATCCAATATTAACAATGCATTATTTTATTTTTCTCAAGATATCTTCTAAGCCGTAAGAGTTAGTAAAAAACTTTAAGATAGGTACATGTCAGAGAATAAAATGACAAATTAGATTTTGTTCTTAAAATTAGGCAGTGACGTCGTATTAAGTAAATTGGACGGGCGTAAAGGGGTCATGACCACAAAAAAACGAGGACCCTGTAGATTAATTTAAATATTAATAATGTTAGTTCGTAGATACTGGCAAATCTATTATTTGTGCCAAATTTGAATTAATTATTCCTAAAGATTCCAAAGGAATATTAAGAAAACCAAAAAAAAATGAAAACTTTATCACCCTGTATATCGAAAACCAAGCATTTTAGGATATACGTTTATATAAACTTTTTATCTTAAAATTATACAAGGAATTATCCCTTAAAGTTTGTCTACGTACTTAATTAACACCCTGTATATCAAGATACATCACCACTCCATACTTACTAAAAATATGAAATACCCGATATTTTACCCCTTTTTCGGCATAATAAAATAATACAACGGCTGTTATATACTGTGATTGTTTATATTTCAATTGGAGTCACTAAAAGCACAAACACAATTCACTAAACTACACAAAAACTAGAAATCCGTAAATATTAAACACCCACAATAAACAACAAGGAATCCACAGAGAAAACTTAAAGCACAACAACAAAAATGGCAGCCGAGCCGGTTCTGGAGAGTATATGTATATCTTGCAACGTTAAGTATCTTGAGCATGTCGATTATTGTCGATAAAGTAGGCAGGCCGATAACACGAGGTTTGTGCGCATGCACGAAGGTGTCCAGAAGAAAGGTAGCTGACTGGCGAGTCATGCGCTCGGACGTATTTTCTCACCCATAAAACGTAACTTTTGTTTGCGCAGGAGATAAGTTGTACGTATCTAAAGGTAAATTGTCTATGGGTCGAACCTTCTAATAACTAAAGGCGTCTTCGGTCTATATAAAAGCTTAAACTAAGGGTGGTGACACACATAGCGGTTTCAGTTAAGGCTGCGGCATTAGCAAACGAAATCTACATTAATTTCCGCTGCATTGCGTTAATCAAATTAAATTAGAAGCTCTGAAAACTGTCGCATGTAAGCCGGGTATTTTAGAACCTCTTCAAGCACGAAAACAGATAGCGGGGGATATATTAGACGCTGCACAGAGGCTACTAATACCTATTAACTTCTACACACCGTTCTTGGACTACGACGTCTGAAGAGACAGGGCGGTAAAATGCAAAAAAATAAGGTATTATACTATTAGGTCTATCGCTTCGTGCATTTACTTTAAACGATCGGTATTATTTTATATGAGAAAAAATATAGGATATGTTACGGGTGGAGTAGTATAATGTGTACCTTAGTGAGATAAAGAAATGTTCGACAACTCAAAATCGGTGACTTGAACTTTACGAACAAACCGCTATGTATGTCATCGGCCTAAGGAAACCTTGAAGGCGCTCTCCGTTAGGATGGTTGGTATACAGAGTCGTCCACGTTATAAAGATGTCCTTAACATTTAAAAAAATATAGGCTAAGGATGCCTTCCTCGGTCTATATAAAAGCATATGCCAAGAAAATGTCCTCTAGCCACTCTGAATATCATTCCCTCTCTTTCTCTCTCTACATGGTATCTACTTAATTCACTTAGTTCATAATAATAATAATTTAAACAACTTGCCATTGGCACTTAAAAATAGGTCGTAGAATTTGGGTTTGATAACTTTAAATACAAAGGATAATTTAGTTTTATTTATTGAAATTAGTTTTAGGGTTTCCATTGTTTTAGTAAGCAAAATGACTGATTTTTTAAAGATATTATCACTAAAAAATGTACGCGGTATTTTATAATCATGGGTTGGTAAATATTCGGGATTTAAGTTCACCATCGAATTATTTCCCAGAATAGCAGTTACATTTTGAATATTAAAAATCAATCCATTTGACCTCAACATGTATTGTGATAATAATTTAGTGATCATAAGGCATAAATGTTTTTTGTGATAAAACTGTAAGTAATAAGTATAGAGATCGGGATTCACCGTACATTCCGGAGACAGAATTTGACAGAAAAAACATAGGTATTCGTAAGTGGTCATAATATAAAAACATTTTCATTGTCGATTTCCTCAAAGATTATGCAGGTTATTTTTGGAAAATACACAATTTGGTCAAAATAAAAATTTTGTAGTTAACTTATATTAGTTAGGATAAAGAAAATCCTGACTCCTCTAATCTTCCTAAGGAGGACAATTTTTGTCCATACCGTGCTTAATGATTTCTGTTAATTCATGGATAAATGCACATATACTTTTTTTCTGATATAATCTGTCCATGGACTATGTACTGTTAATTCCGGATACTAATAATAAGACTTATTAATATTTGAACATTTTCAATTCAAATTAGCAAATTTAAGCTGGGAAAATAATTGAAAATTTAAATTAATTTTAGTGACATTTAAGTGAGATTGTTATTTTTTTATCGCGTTTTCAACTTTTATTTTAACTATTTTTTGACGTTGTTTTTTATTTATATTCATTTAGGGTTTATTTCTACGTGTATATTTCGTTTTCTTTGATAATTTATACTCGCTGTGGCCATGTAAGTTAGGCCTTAAATTTTACCGGGCAAATTTTCTTGTTCTCGAGAATCATTATTATTGAAATTAAATGGACTCATTTTGACTTATTTTCATTTAATAATTTAATTTAGGTTACGCGATGAAATGTGATGTTTACCTTATAATATTTCTATTAATAATATATAGTACCTATGTCAAATTTTATAACTTCAAGTAATATTTCGAACGTGAAGAACGCCCAAACTGTGAAAAACTGACGACTCGTTTTTGTAGTCGGGTTTACTAGAAATTTGATGATGCGATTGATGGTGGCCACATTTTTTCGGGTACCGAGTTCACCTTATCAGCAAAATGAGTCCATCGCGCGAATATAACCAAATCTCAGTTTAATAAGCTTTTTTTATCGATTTCCTAATAAAACTCCATTTTGAACATAATGTTTTACTTTTTGATAATGTTAGGCGTATTTTTATTTAAGTTCTGTGTGTGAATGTGTTTCCATTTTGTTACAGAAGTCTTCGTTCCTTCTACACTCCATTATCCATTCCTTTTCTGCGTTCTAAGCGCAGTTCCTTTTTTCATTTTAGGTTTTAAATTATGTAAGTACTGCGTGTACCAAATTTAATTCAAGCAATACACTTTTTCTAACGAAATTTGAATTTTATTAAATTGCAACTGTGGTAATCCGCTGGGCAGTGGAGTAACTACCAGTGGGAGAATTTTTGAGGCCTGTAGAAATTGTTTGTAATCCGCACCTTTGGGAGCCGCTGCGCTTACCGAACATAAGTTTTTTTTTGACGTATCTACGCCACTGACGCTGGGTGTCATAATATAGATTAATAGGTTACAAATTATTGGGAGACGAAAGGTGTGCGCAACAAACGGTTGCTAGTGCGCGAGGAGTTTTAGCCTACATTTTTAAAATATGCTAACAACGCCTATGTACGTAAATTCATTTTAATTGATTTGTTACGAGCCAACACTATTGACGCATTCGCCATTTTATTTTCTTCTCAATAGGTACTTCAATCAAAAAACGAAACGGCAAAGACATCACTAGTGTTTGATCTTAACCTCTTAACATTTTCAAATTTTAAACAGAAGCAAGTTTTTGCCTTTCAATTTTTATAGAAATAATCTAATTTCTTGGTACATGTGGTATGAGCATCTAGTTACCCAAAGCTCAATACTTTTTTACCCTTTTGTTTACACAAAATAAACAGAAAAATAAACAAAATAATTATTATAAATTTTTTTTATGTGTTAAGTTGTTTAAACAGTTTTACCGGTTGTTTTCGGGACATACGTCAGTACAGAATATGTGGCCAAGGAAAAAATATGTTAAATTTTTACAGCGATGCTAGATTCGAGTGCTGAAAATGACCCGTTAAAACTGTTACTTAGCTTTTTAGATAGCGAAAGGCTCAAATTTTTGTTGATTGATAAGAAATGAAGTTTAACTCCTAAAAAAATATCTGTAGTGCCATTAGTTTTTTTGTTTTCTGCTAAATAAAGGAGTCATACTTGGAGTTAAACTGACTTTGTGTTGCCTTATTGTTGAAATTAATGCCTTAATGTTGTTTGTCAATGTTAAATTTTTTTCAGATTTAAGTTGATTTAAATGTCAAAATTTGTAACCCAAATTACAATAGGTAATAGAAAAATAAATCTTTAAAAAATTCGTTGTATTTTTCCGATTCCAATTTTGAAATTTGTTTGTTTTTGTGCCCAATGTCCACAATATCCAGGGCCGAATTTAGGAAGGCCAGTTCCCCTCTGCATCCCCAAAATTAAATATTCTAAATTTTTATACCGGGGGAGAAATGTAGCATTGCGATTTGTCCTGAAACAGAATTTTTTAACCTACCTATGTTCGTAAATTTTGGTGAACATTTTCGCTAGTGCTTCTAGTTGCTGTCAATACAATGTAATTGTAAAGCTTTAGGTTATACCTGTCAATAAAACAGCTAGATCTAAGACGAGGCAGTTCCTGTGTTTTTCATTGAATTGATTTTTTTAATGGGCCTGCGGTGCTATAGAGAGTAACATCCCCCACCCTCAAATGCGGCTTGTTGGTTAATAAATAACCCCTCATAAAACCAACCAATTAGTAATAGGACTACAATAGGTATACCGGGTGTCCACGGAAGGTGGCTCGCCCCTCTAACTTTTTTGTTTTTTAAGATAATGAAATAAAATTCGGGGGATTTGTATACGACATAAAACTGCGTTTTTTGACAGGTGACTCAACATTATTGAACTTCCGGTTAAACCGGAAGTGACATAAACTTTCGATTTTTAAATGGGACACCTGGTATATTTTTACTTTTTTTGACTCCATATACACTGCCGAGCATTAAATTAGGGTCACCCCGTAATTTGAAATTATTTCAGACATTTTTAGTTTTTTCGAATTTTTTTCGGTTGTAACAAAGTTTACTAACTTTATACGATTATTTGTTCGTGATTGCGTGTGTAAAAAAAAGTTGTTGTTGTTTCGATAAGCATTTGACAAAAAGAGTGCCCCTTACCTAAATTCCTAAAAACCATTATCAGCATATTTTTTTTGGTTTCTGTACTTTTATCTGTCTATTGCAAATTGTTTGTGTAGTGTTGGTATTGTGAGTGTATTGAAATGGCCATAAATCCTGTTGTTCCGGCACGAATTGTGGCGGCTATAGAAGATGGCCGCGGTCAGCGCGAAACTGCGAGAAACGTTGGTGTAAGCCTCTCCAGTGTGCAACGATTGTGTATTTTACCGGTACGAAGAGTCTGGTCTGCTCACTCGAAGACCTGGTTCAGGACGAGGAAGGACTACAACAGCTAGCGATGACCGCTTTCTCGTTTTTAGTGCTTTGAGAAACCGGACGGTCACGGCAGTTTCCCTTCGAAATCATCTGCAAGAAGTGAGAACTGTAAACATAAGTGAGTGGACAGTTAGGAGGCGACTTTATGCTGTTGGATTATCTTCCCGAACTAGAGCTACTGAACCGCCGCTTTCCCGTGACCACCGGATTGCAAGGTTGAATTTTGCACGAGAATATTGGCTTGGACAATAGAGGATTGGAGTCGCGTTTTGTTTTCCGATGAATCGCGATTCTGTCTTACGGGCTCAGATAGACGTGTAAGAGTGTGGCGACTACAAGGCGAGAGATATGCTCAAGCGTGTATTGCCGAGCGACTTCCGTTTCGTGGAGGATCAGTTATGGTATGGGGAGGCATATCTTTTGAAGCTCGCACGGAGTTAGTCTTTATCCAGAATGGGACGTTGACTGCGCATAGGTACCTGACAGAGGTTCTAGAAGACCATGTTGTACCGTTCATGTTTATTCTTGGAGAAGACGCAACCTTTATGCATGATAATGCACGGCCCCACACTGCTCGGTTTGTTTCTGCTTATCTTGACGAGGTTCAAATCACGCGATTTGTTTGGCCTGCTCGCAGTCCAGACTTAAATCCCATCGAACATGTTTGGAATGAGATGGGGAGACGTTTACGGAGACATCTGCCGGCCCCCACCAATTCTAGAGAGCTTCGCGACATACTGACGCAGGAATGGGACAATCTTCCGCAGGATGTGATCCAAAATCTTATCCAAAGCATGCCTCGTCGTTTGCAAGCTGTTATCACTGCCAGAGGAGGGAATACTCGCTACTAAAGTCCTTAAAATTTCTTTTGTTTCAACTAAAAGCATATCAAATTAAAATTTGCATTTTCATTACTTTCAATAAACTTTGAACAAAACAACAAACACTTTTTTTTATTCAAGCAATCATGACAAAATCATCGCATAACGTTAGTAGACTATGTTACTACCGAAAAAACTAAAAATGTCTGAAATAATTTCAAATTACGGGGTGACCCTAATTTAATGCTCGGCAGTGTAATATTCTTAATACAACGATGTGTCACTTGTCACTTTTTGTCACCAAGAAAATATTTTTTTTTCCAAATTTATTGTTTTATCTAGAGGGCTATGAATACCTTAAAATCACTTATTTCAGTTCTTTAATCTTGGGAAAAATACAATTTTACTATTTTTGGTCCAATGCTATGTGCTATCTAAAATTTAATCTTTAAAGTTGTATAACTTATTTTTTTTTAAATGGCAACATTGTGGCTCGTCGGGTTAAGAAAAAAGAGGATTTTATTACGATTATTTTGATACCATACACTATTAGATTTTAGAAAAGCTGCCATTAAAAAACTTTAAAACGTTAACTTAGAGCTTTCCTAAAATGAAGCATCTTTTGAGAATAAATTTAGATTTAAATGCATCAAGTAGCCTGTGACCAGCAAAACTGATAAAACAAAATCATGCCTTGAAGAAAATTGAAATGCCAACAGCTTCTGCCACAGTAAATTAGTGTTGTTTAAAAAACATGGAAAATAATAGTCTTACAAGGAGTGAAAAAGTTGATATGTTATTAGTGTTTGGAGAATGTAGAAATAATTCAACCGATGCTGCACGACTTTACGCACAAAGATATTATAATCGGTGTCATCCAACCCAGCACTATGAGGTAACCAAAACTGGTTCCGAAAATGCGAAAGCCTGACAATAATATCTAACATATCAACTTTTTCACTCCTTGTAAGACTATTATTTTCCATGTTTTTTAAACAACAAACTAATTTACTTTGGCAGAAGCTGTTGGCATTTCAATTTTCTTTAATGCATGATTTTGTTTTATCAGTTTTGCTGGTCACAGGCTACTTGATGCATTTAAATCTAAATTTATTCTCAAAAGATGCTTCATTTTAGGAAAGTTCTAAGTTAACTTTTTAAAGTTTTTTAATGGCAGCTTTTCTAAAACCTAATAGTCTATGGTATCAAAATAATCGTAATAAAATCCTCTTTTTTTCTTAACCCGACGCGCCATGTTGCCATTTAAAAAAAATGAGTTATACAACTTTAAAGATTAAATTTTTCATAGCACATAGCATTGGACCAAAAATAGTAAAATTGTATTTTTCCCAAGATTAAAGAACTGAAATAAGTGATTTTAAGGTATTCATAGCCCTCTAGATCAGTGGTTCCCAAATTTCGCAAAATCCCGGACCCCCGAAATCGGATTATAGTAACATGCGGACCCCCATGGCCAGTTAATCTTTAAAAGTACTAAAACAACCGTTTTGTAACTTATTTAAACAGCATTTTATTTATCAATACAACGTATTTTCCCTAAAAACAATAATAAATTTAAAACACAAAGATTATCTCTATTCTAGTGGTGAGTTATTTTTGTTTTATTTTCCCTTTGTGCTCGGTGGGTTCGCGGACCCCCAAAAAATACGCCGCGCGCGGACCAACATTTGGGAACCATTGCTCTAAATAAAACAATAAATTTGGAAAAAAAATATTTTCTTGGTGACAAAAAGTGACACATCGTTGTGTCCCATTTAAAAATAGAAAGTTTGTCACTTCCGGTTAAACCGGAAGTTCCATAATGTTGAGTCACCTGTCAAATAATGCAGTTTTATGTCGTATATAAATCCCCCGAATTTTATTTCATTATCTTGAAAAACAAAAAAGTTTGAGGGGCGAGCCACCTTCCGTGGACACCCGGTATTTGGGTTAAAAAAAAAACGATATCGTACAGGATAATTACACATTTTATTATTAAAAATAATAAATAAGATTTCTATATAATATAAGAACAGTATACTATCAGTTTTCTATAAATTAAAAAAAAAGGCTTAACTTATAAAAATGGACATCCGAATTGACAATTTGTGTGATGAAACTCTTCCCTTACGAATATAGACTAGTATGTAATATACAGATTGAGGGATACATAGAAACGTCAAAATATTTTTTTAACATTGGCTAACGTTATGTTAAAAAATCAGACACCTAAGAAATCCTGATATTAATTAGGATAAGACATGTTAGAAGTGCGCTAATGCATTGTTATTTGGCTAAATGACAAAAATACATCAATAGTATTATTACGATCATATTATGTTGCACAAAGACATAGTTTGAAGAAAATAGATTTATCACAAGGCACACAGTGCTAAAAAATATATAGAAAAATATCAGAAGTTATATAATTCGGCCTAAGTAAAAATTATCACAATATTATTTTAGCAAATAAAGTGCGATATTGGGCTAAATATTATTTAGAACAAACAAATAGTGACGTATTTGCCATTTTATTTTTTGATCAATATTTCACACAATTATCTACAGTTTTACGTTAAAAAAAGTTTGGATTTATAAATTAATAAAAGCAGAAAAAGAAATTGGACAAATTTGACTAAATTTCGATTTTTGCTTTTACTAATTTAGTAGTTAATGTTTTTAACCTAAAACTGTAGGTAACTGCTACCCAAAACGGGTATTTGACAGCATTTTAGAAAAAACGAAATGGCGAATGCGGAACCACTGTTTGGTTTAATTAAATCGGCAAAATCAAAAGAATAACATAATGAACTTTACTCGAACCTTTTTGTCAATTTTACCGATTACATTAACCTGATTGGACTATGCAATTTTACAACAATTACAAAAAAATCATTTCAGACATTGCGATCGATTCCATCAGATCATCAGTTGATGATTTGTTATCCATTTCTGCCAGATAAAAATAGTAAAAGACAACCGATCTTGTCGCAAGGAAAATGTTCATTTTCATATTACTACAAACAATAATGATGTGGAAAATTTACTTCGATCAAAATTGAACATCTAGGAAAAAGAAAATGTTTATTAATTACATTAGATCATTTTATAAAAACTTATCACGGATTGTTTAATCGTTGCCTTACTTTAAAAATACAAACTTATTTTTAATGAAGAAATTACTTCGACTAAGCTATCGACCACATCGATTAAGGTCCTTGACGGGCAGTAGCAACGCCCGATAGTTCAGCCACAGCATTTCCTTCATTAAAAATAAAATACACTTTACATTTATACCTGTCAGCTACCATTGGAGTATGTAAAAAATCCAATTAAAAAAAAAACAATTTTTTTATTGCACAGCCCAATTAAAATATTTGTAGTAAAACTAAATAAGCGTAATTCTTGCTTGGTGATAAATATTTTCTCCAGATTCCATATTACCGGAGCATTATGGGATCTTGTGGAGCAAAATGCATAGCCTAAACGATTGAGGCGTAGTTTTAAAAGCATCACACTATTTTTTTTAAAACCCTTGCGGTTTTCTTTACCTTAAAAACAAACCATACTTTTCCCCCTGCTCTGAATGACCGGCCATGTACAATGCTGAATGTATTCCACGTGGAAACCATAAAATTTCAATTTTTATTGACTATCAAAACCTGGGTATAGTAACCGTATGCACCATAACAACTTAATCAGGGTTAAACTTTATAGACCAGGGTCGATAAATTTTGAAACAAAAAAAAATAATAGTACGATGAAACCCATTGGAAAAGGAAGAGAATATAACAAAAATGAAAAATAATTTACGGGCGATTCGAGGTCGGGAAGTGGAAGGGGGTGAGTTTTTAAGGGTAGAAAACGATTTATCTCGATTTCCGGCAAAACTACAAGTCCTATGGAAAAACGGTAAATGGCAAAGTTGTAGGTAATAAAAAGATTTACAACTTTTGTATTTACACTTTTTTCACATAACCTCAAAATTTATGTGAAAAATTCAAATAACCAAGTTTTTGGTTTTTTATTTTTATCTTTTACAAAAAAAAAATTTTTTTCACGAAATTTGGTGAAAACTTACCATTTTATGTCCCAAACACACTGTAATTTTTTGATTTAAAATATATATTTTTTCACCTTATTTTGACTTAATATCGAAAAAGCACCCTATTTTCAATAGAAAATTCTCACGTCAAAATATCTGCTTTTGTAAAAAAGTCGGTGGGCTTTTTGTTCGTTGAAATCTCTACTTTCTGATGGTGTAAAAAAATATATACATTACTATGGTAAATGTTCTCAAAAAATGCAAAATATTGTAGACGTCTTATTAAATATTAACTTTATTAACTTATTTGGTTGTTAATAATTATTATAGTAGTATATTTTGACTTGCAATTTTTTGTTTATCAATGTAACATGGAATCTTACGTTTTTCGAGTAATTAAAGTATACATTTTAATAAATAGCTCAAAATTGTACATGATTAAAAAAAAATTTCGGATTCGAGTTTTTTTCGTTTCTTTGCATTTTCTGAGAACATTTACCATAGTAATGTATATTTTTTTTTACATCAGAAAGTAAAAAAAAAATATTTGAAATAAAAAAAATTAGTGGGTTTGGGACATAAGAACCAAATTTCGTGACAATTTTTTTTTTTTGTAAAAGAAAAATAAAAAACCAAAAACTTGGTTATTTGAATTTTTCACATAAATTTTGAGGTTATGTGAAAAAGTGTAAATACAAAATTTGTAGGCCTTTTTATTACCTACAACTTTGCCATTCAACGTTTTTCCATAGGACTTGAGTTTTGCTGGAAATCGAGATAAATCGTTTTCTACCCTTAAAAACTCACCCCCCCCTTCCACTTCCCGACCTCGGATCGCCCGTAAATTATTTTTCCTTTCATTTTTGTTATATTCTCTTCCTTTTCCAATGGGTTTCATCCTACTATTATTTTTTTTCACTTATTACCATTTTCAAAGGCTTCAGCCCTGGTCTATTAACCGTGATTTATGACAAAAATCGCTATGGATCAGCCAAAATGGTCGGGTCAATTATAATCACGGTGAATCGCTTATAACTTGCTGGTCCATGGCAATTTTTGTCATAAATCACGGTTAAAGTTTAATACTGATTTAAGTCGTAGTGGGGCATATGGGCATGTTAATAAATCGGTTCACCTGTCCGAGATCATAAGCTAAAAAATATCGATCAAATGACACTGTACGGGTGGACATATACTATTATTAACAACCTTAGAGTAAACTCTATTAAGTTATGCTTGGCTGGAGTACATTGACACAATACAAGGCCGTGCGAGTGTTATACAATTCAATCTTTTATTCTCGCCCTACCTATTAAAATCTAAAAAACATTTATGAAAGTTACTGCTTACAACAGTGGTTTCTGTTGAGTATAAAAGTGCTTTTAAAAAGGTAATAAAAAACACTTGTAAAAAAATTCAGTACAAACTTTTAAACTCGCATACAAAAAGCAGTATTTTGTTGGAATCAAGACTTCATAACAATTTTGTACATTTATTATAATATATATTTTTACTTTTCAAAAGATTTATAGAAATCGATATCCTATAACGGCAGGTCTGTGTCGTTTTTAAATGTTGAAAACGTGGTTTTATTTTTATGTGAAATAACTCCATACTCAACATTAAAAAATAACCCATCTTGTGTTATAAAGTCTTGTGATATATATTCTTAAAAGACAATGTGGCCAAAAAGTTAGTGAATACACAAGATATTTTGGTTCTAGTTCAGATCAAAGCACCGTTTTCAAATTCATAAGAATCCTTATAGGTACACACACTACATACATATTATAGACTGGACATGGACTATGTTTAAAAACACAGTATTGTTTTATAATAAACTCTTAAGTAGAAGTTCAGTTCACATAACCTGTCAACCGGTACCGTATACAGCGAACTGCTGTAGTGCTGCCTGCTGTAGGTCGTTGTTCGTCGATAATAGCGCCGCGTAAACGCCAAAAGGTCACAGGAACTTTCTTTTTCCAGACGCGTAGATCCAAGATTTTTGATTTAAACTAACAAAGTTGGCGTTCTAATTCTCATCCGATAACATTTTTCCCTTCCTTTTTTTTGACAGTTTCGACAAAACCAACTCTTACAAGGTTCAAGTAGACGTGCAATCAATAATAATTTTTAAAGCTGTAAATTTTATATTTATTTTAACTTATACCTATGTTATTTCGATGCTTGCAATGCATTCCGCAACTCTTAACAGTCGCCAATAAAAGACTGTTTTGTATTGCCAAATCTTCAATTTGTGGAATATTATTATGCGGCCAAGAATACTTAATGGAAAGTCATTTGATATCGCTACACATCTGCAAAAGGTTGCTATACTTATTCCAGCCTTTTTTAATTCTTAGCTCTAAAATTTCCAGCTGTTTTAATATCGAAAAATCCATCAGGCTAAATAGCTGTAGTTTATTTATTATTGTGGTATGTATTCTTTAAAACCTTTTGTATCATCGTACTAAAGAACCTAAAATCCTTTGGAGAAGGGTTTACTATCTACGACCCTTCTCCAAAGGATTTTAGGTTCTTTAGGAAGTGCAGGTCAGTGGTAAAAAAGTATTGTTTAAAGTTGACGTCTAGACATAGATGCTTAGGCTGTTTCAATGCTTTCAAATTATTTAAAGAGACTGAATAATTTAGTTCGCTTAAATAGGACAGTTTTCGAAAAAATTAGTGTGAAGGGATTGTTATCTTCCTAGATTTCGTAGGCTTGGATGATATTTATTAATTGTCCAGAAGTTCTTGGGCCCAATGAAATCCACAAAATCTTCCACAGAATACAAACTTCTGAACAGAACGACAAGTGTTTGCAATTCAAGTACGGGAATACTTGCATTAAAATATTCTACGTAAAGGAATAGTCCGAAGATAAATTTACGTCCCTTTTACGGTGACTTCTGGTTCACCTATCACTTTTTTTATAATTAATTGTTTAAATATGCCGACAAGGTGTTTATTCACTTCCTGCAAATAAAATATTTTAAGCACAGCGTATTCTGTCGTACAATCTCGCGTGTCATCGGCTGACATGGATAGAATATGAGCATTCATATCACTAAAAAACGACCTTTAAAAAATCTAAAAGTTTGTAGTACCTACCTTCAAAAAAACATATTGTGGATATTTACAATATGTATATCATGGGCGTGCAAAAATAGTTTGGCTTATCTTTTAAAAATTGAATGAACTGTCTTACGAATATATTTTTTATGTTTTTAGCAAAAATATGGACAGACACTTAAGTTTCGTAGTGACAATTATGTATTTCTAGCAGCATGCGTCCTAAGTCATATTTCTGAGACGAAAGTCGTAGAAAAGTTTTCATTCATCATGTGAAATGTCGATCATGATCCTCCGATTTCTCTTCTCTACCAGAGCTCCATCAATATTTTTTATACATCCAACTCACCTTTTTATAATTCCTAACACTATTTTTTGAATAACAAATAAATCTACAAAAATATAAAGAACACCGACACGGCTATACAAAACGATTTTTTTCTTACATTAATCCGTTCTTTTAACTTCCTTACCTTTTCAGGTACCTTTATAATATGTACTTATATAAACAAATTCGTTGATTAAAATTAGGAAGAAATAACGATAGGTTCTCCTGTTAGCTTTAAAATATTGGTACAAAACTATGCGGCGCAATACTTACAGGGTGCGTTATAGAAATGATAATCACGAACAATATCTGGGCCGTACAGAGAAATGATAAGGTCAGCGCAGGTTACTGGAAGCTCATGTAAACTGATTTTGAGGATTCCTGCCCAACTTTAGACGGCCAATTTAAAAAAAAAGGTATGGAGTGTTTATCTAGAACACACAAGAAGTCATCCATAACACCCTCTATTGATGGTATCTCCCCCTAAATATATTTAGTGCCCTAAGACGAATTTCTCTTGGCCCTCCAGGCAGATTTCCTGACTGCGCCACTAGCACCTCTTTAGCTAACGCGAGAACTTATCGACACCGTTAGTAAAGCTATAGCTATGGCCAACAGAAACTCTCAAAATATCCACACATGATTTTAAAAATGTTTAGATAGAGCCTTGAACATAGCTACAGCTAAGACTCCTTTTAGAAACCTTCAATATATCACTCAGTTTTCTTATATTACGTAAAACAATAACAGTTGTTGAAGCAGGTGCTTTGACTGTTAAATAGAACCTCTAGGAAAAACGGTTATAATATGTATATAAAAATCTTGAAGTGGATAAATGACCTAAATAGTTCTTACTTGGTACAAGAATGGTAGGTTTACTTGTAAACTGTTTCCCAAGACTTTGAGAATAAAACATACAGTTCTGATGTCGGCATTTGCGTTTGTATAGAAGTAAATAAGAGCCAAATTGTAATGTATTCCATATTAAGATTGAAAGAAAACTAATGAAAATGGTGACTCCGTTATGTATCATGTTGTAACCAGAAAAAATTACTTTTAACGCGCATATATCTAGATTAGATCGGAATCGTCAAATAGATTTTTGCAGATTTATAAGAACCGAGTATCCCACCTACCATTGGTAATTTTAGCCAAGAAAGGACTATTTAGGTAACATTATTTAAAAAGTCCCAAAATATAACTTTCTCCTATTAAACTGATATATGCTCGAAACTGAATGTCCCAAATTTACCTTTAATGATGATATTGTATGTAAAATATTTTTTTATCCAAATTTTACTTCGTGCTAGCGTCATTTTATCAAAACATCTCTTGAAACTAGTCGATCATGACATAAATATGGGACACTCTGTACCAAGCGCATAGACACGTCTCAACATTACAATAAGTGCTTTTTTTGGTTGCGACTGAGTAACAGCCAATGACTAGGGTACACACACTGGGATGACAATATTTTCAAAAATTTCTGCCTATTCGCAGGTAACATACACGTCAGTACGTATAGGTATTAGTGGACGGTTAGCCCGCGCCTGCAATAGTCCTCATGCATCTGTTTCTCCACCTTTTAACCGCAACCGGGCGAAATCCTCAAAAATGATGTCATCATCATGATCTTGTAAGTTATTTTCATCTCTGAAACAACAAATATTCTTCTTATAAAAAGTACATTTCTAGGTATGGAGTTGTTTTCTTTTAATTCGTCAGATCCATCCACCCGTTTCGACATATCATGACTCATCAGTGAGGCTAGGAGAGACTAAGTAAACCTACATATCCCACCTAACGGGGCGACAGCAAGGCGCAACGTATTACCTAACGCTTAGACAAATAAAAGTAAAGACAAAGCTATTAATCAAGCTGAGAACGCTTCATTGCCGAAGCAAGTAAAGTTCCCACTCGAATCATTTACTGGTTCAAGTAGGACACTATTTCTATACAGGGTGTGCCTAAATATAATGTAAATACGAAAAGGGGTAATTCTTTGGCTTATTTAATGACTAAAAATTCATATAAACATAGGCGCACCGGAACAAAGTTCATGGGGAGAAAAAAGGACATGACCCCTGAAAAAATATCTCCCTGTAGATTCTTAAAACCATTTGGTAGTATGCCCAATGATGTAAGTCCTACAGCGTAACCTATATTCCAAATTAGAGCTAAATATCTCAAAAACTACAAGAGCTATAAAGAAAAAACTAAAAAAATCTTGAAATTTCAACACCCTGTAGATAGGCAACGAAGCGTTTGCGGACCTATGTTTATACGAATTTTTAGTCATTAAATAAGCCAAAGAATTACCCCTTTTCGTATTTACATGATATATAAAAGATATGGGAAGTCATAAATCATAACAGAATTATTGGGTTTGTTCTTTAATGGACACATTTTATCGCCGCCACTGGAAACAAACAAAACAAAATTTATTTTTTATTGTTTCCCGTCCATAACAGATCTTAAATTTAATTAGCAGTGACATATAAATACCGTGAAAATGCTTTTAAAGCATTTGATAAAGGTTTTTATTTTAAATTTGAACGTTGCTGCAAATTATTAAGTTTTTAAAACTTTTATAGGGAGCTTTGAAACATAAACACCCCGAAACGTAAGTAACCGCGAGAAATTGCAGGTGTTATTGAAAACTTCCGATAGAAATGCCAAAGTTTTGCTTGTTTATCTGACGTTTTACATGGCGCAAAAACGCGATCGCATCAGAAACAGCCAGTAACAACAGCCTTGCAGAGAAACAAGGGGATATACAGGGTCCTGCAATAGTGCGTCAGGCTTCCATAACTCCTATACGAATGGGGTTAGGAATTTTGTTAATATGCCGACTTAAACCGCATAGTACGGGGTACTTCCGGAAAATATTTTCTCATATACAGGGTGGCCCAAAAAAGTGTGGTCACATAAAGTTGTGATTTTTTAAATGGAACACCCTGTATATTATTAAATTTTCACATTCTACGTAAAATTATAATAATTTTTTTATAAATGCATTACTGGTCTATATTTAATAGTTTCCGAGATATCGATATTTGAAAAATGACATTTTTGAACTTTGACAGCTTTTAGCTTTCTAACTGTACGTCTTAGAGCAAAACGGCTTACATGTTCCTATCTTCGATTTTTATTATCTTTCCAATAGGGTCAACTTCCAGTCAAACCGGATGTAACGCGAAAGCAGGAAATATAGTACTTCCGGTTTGACCGGAAGTTAAAATTTCTGGGAAGATAACAAAAATCGAAGATAGGAACATGTAAGCCGTTTTGCTCTAAGACGTACAGTTAGAAAGCTAGAAGCTGTCAAAGTTCAAAAACGTCATTTTTCAAATATCGATATCTCGGAAACTCTTAAGTATAGACCAGTCATGCATTTATAAAAACATTATTATAATTTTATGTAGAATGTGAAAATTTAATAATATACAGCGTATTCCATTTAAAAAATCACAACTTTATGTGACCACACTTTTTTGGGCCACCCTGTATATGAGAAAATATTTTCCGGAAGTACCCCGTACTATGCGGTTTAAGTCGGCATATTAATAAAATTCCTAACCCCATTCGTATAGGAGCTATGGAAGCCTGACGCACTATTGCAGGACCCTGTATACATAAATAATTTAAGACTTCATCAGAGCAATGTCGGTGCTCCGAAATAGTATAGTTAATAATATATAAGAATCATTAGTACAATTAGGTACAAACTAAATTAAAAATTATTTTTAGTTAATAAACAGTGTTTTAAAAGTTTTAACTAGTTTACTATTATCATTCCTACGTAAATTAATTATAAGAATAATTAAATTTTAAACTACTTCAAAACTTGTTTTAAACTTACGCGTCAAGCTGAATCAAATTAGTATCAACTGGCACATCGTTCTCCCCATCTTTGCTTACTCTCCGCGAAGGGGTAACACTTGGGGGTATAATCTCCTCTTCCGGCTTGGGATGCATTAATATAAAAGGCAATTCTGCGACCAAGTCCCTAGAAATAATGTTAAATGTTTAAAACAAGGTATTTGTTGTCAAGTAAAAAATTAATTTAAATTCGTTTATGTAAAATTTAACTGGAAATTAACTTACCCACCAAGAGCCCCAAGGCATAACTTAACCTTTACTTTATATTGGACAATGATTCCCAAGTTTTCCCGTTGTGATGGATCAGCGACTCTAGAAATTTGTCCACTTTAAAACGACGACTTTCTAAGATCTGGTTTTATAACATTCAGATCGATCTTGGTAAATATTAGAGCTGAATATAAATAAAAACATGCTTGGTACTTTTCATGCTGTTCTATGCAACAACAGGGGAACAGACAGTGACAAAATTTAAAATAAATAATAATCGGAACAATACAAAACAATATGACTAATCATGCTGAATGAGAGAACCAATAACGAAGCGTAGTCATCATAAAAAAAATCCAATGTCCAATTTCACTTTAAAAGATATCCGAAAAATACATAATAACCATAATTTTAAATGTTTGCTTTGAAACCAAGCAAATCTTTAAAGGGTTTAGGTATTATAGGTATGTACAGGGTGTTTCATTAAGGGTGACTACCGGCCATATCTCGGAAACTCATAAGCATAGAAACTTGAGAAAAAAAAATAAGGATTAAAGCGGTCATGAGAAAATTCTGGAAATTATTTTTAAGTTCCTAATTTTGCCGCAAGAGGACACAATTAATTTTTTTTTTTAAATTCTAAATTTCTCCGAAAATTCCCACATTAAGGTATTATTCTGATTACATCATCGAAAAGCTTAGACAATTCTGCATCATTTTGGTTTAAGGCTCGTTGGCGTACCGACCTTGATAAGAGTGGGGGAAGCTATTGAACGTGTAAACATTAAAATCGCTGTAACTTCTAAACGACTTATCCGATTTTACTAAATTTAAGCTTGTTTGGAAGGGAAAGGTAAGTATCTTCAATTGCCGTATCCAATAGTACACGATAGTATTTAATAAAATTGCTAGAGGGCGCAATTTGTAATAATAACAGTTTTTTCGATTTTATCCCGAAAATTCAAATCATACGGTATAACTATGACATCATAATCGGAAAGTAGATGAAATTTGCAAGAAAAGATGTGAATACCGCAGTTCGATCCGTTTCAGAGTTATCGCCAAAATAAGAATTATTAATACAAATAGCGCCCTCTAGCAATTTTATTAGAAACTATCGTGTACCATTGGATACAACAACTAAAGGTACTTCCAAACAAGCTTAAATTTCGTAAAATCGGATAAGTCGTTTAGAAGTTACAGCGATTTTAATGTTTACACATTCAACAGCTTCCCCCATTCTTATCAAGGTCGGCACGCCAACGAGCCTTGAACCAAAATGATGCAGAATTGTCTAAGCTTTTCGATGATGTAATCAGAGTTATACCTTAATATGGAAATTTTCGGAGAAATTTAGAATTAAAAAAAAAATCTTTTAATTGTGCCCTCTTGCGACGAAATTAGGACCTTAAAAATAATTTCCAGAATTTTCTCATGACGGCTTTAATCTTAATTTTTTTTTCTCAAGTTTCTATGCTTAATAGTTTCCGAGATATGGCCGGTAGTCACCCTTAATGAAATACCCTGTATATAATATTTAAAAAGCCGCCGGAAAGTTTCAATTTAAAAAAGAAGCTTTTTCTTGGCACCGCCGAGTGTACATAGAGAAATAATTTCAAGTGATAATGTGGTGGTTGTTTGAGGAAGTAAAAAATTTAACACCAGACAGAAAAGCAGAAGCAAAATAATAAGTTTAAACGCATTGAATGTAATTAGCAACAGTAAGGTACTACGTATAAAAAAGTTTCAGTAATTTTCTTTATAAGATGTTATTCTGTTCCCCATAAAAATTAAATAAGGATAAGGCCAGCCTAAAGGTTTTAGTTTGCCAAATAAGCAGTTAAATTTTATTATTCAGTTTTTTCGCCATGTCTGTTATCTTCAAGTACGTTTTAAATTAATGTAATTCAGTTGATGCTTTAATATTTGCCAAGATACTAACTAAATCCTTAACTTAATAATGTAAATTCCCTGTTTATAATAATGATGTACGACGAATATTTGTGTTTTATTCGTATTCGCAAATTTGTAAGGCATATTCGCTGTATGGATATTTTCAACGAATTTTAGAGCCGACATTCGAGAATTACATCACTAAAATGACATGAGAACTGATAATTATGAGCAGTAACCCCCTTTACCACAATGAAAATTGCCGAACGTTTTGCTGGTCAAACGAAAAGAAAAAATAAAAATTGATATTTAGAAAATAAATTCTACTTTAAATACCCCATCCAGAAAAGTAAATGACGATCGAAAATATTCCCAACATTTTTTTTAGAAATTTTTTTATTTTTAGTAATTTTGTAATATCTTAAACAATTCTTTATTGGCAAAAGCAAAATGACTTTCCCGGGTGTAGAATATTGTACCAAACAATTTGTCTTAAAGCCATTTTTCAATATCGGCCTTACTTTTTTCTCAAAAAGTTTGGGCGCGTAAACCCACTTGACACGCTTAAATTCACTTTACGCGCCCAAACTTTTTGAGAAAAAAGTAAGGCCGATATTGAAAAATGGCTTTAAGAAAAATTGTTTGGTACAACATTCTACACCCGGGAAAGTCATTTTGCTTTTGACCAATAAAGAATTGTTTAAGATATTACAAAATTACTAAAAATAAAAAAAATTTCTAAAAAAAATTTTGGGAATATTTTCGATCGTCATTTACTTTTCTGGATGGGGTATTTAAAGTAGAATTTATTTTCTAAATACCAATTTTTATTTTCGTTTGACCAGCAAAACGTTCGGCAATTTTCATTGTGGTAAAGGGGTTACTTCCTCTTATGTAAGCAGACGACATACCGTCAATATTTTTTTGTAGTTTGACACCACCGAATTGGTTCATTCGAGAATTAAACAAACCTTTTGACTAAATCGAAATTCAAAAACAAAATGGCGAATGCGTCACTAGTGTTTGCTCTTAAAAAAGTGTCATTTTGCTAATAAAAATACTTAATATTTTATAAAAAAATTTTTAAGGAAGATGACAAGTCAATATTTCCAGTGGGTCAAAATACAATATGTTAAGAGGCGAAACATTTAAAGCTAAATAAAAAAAAACTTACAAAGTGCTTGACGCAAGATTAGTGTCTTCATGTTTAAGCTGGCCATCGAGGGCCAAGCCCCATTTATCCTTATTGTTGGCCAACAATGGCGTCAGTGTGAACACTTTGCTCAAGGTGAAGCCGGGGCCAATAGGGCAACCCTCTCTACGCAAAAAGCAAAAACACACAAAAATCACACTTTAGTTTTACTAGCTAGAGTTCAGGAGTATCATCTGTTAGAAAAATGATCGTATTGCAGGCCAGTGGCCAGCGTTCGGTAACTCTACTCCGAATTTCGGTTTAAAATTAGGAATTCGGTCACTAAACACTAGCTACTGGCATGCGATATCAAAATTACCAGCATTTTGTAATGGTAATTTGTTTATTTTTGCAAGGTTCCCCAATATAATTTTGATACATGTCTTCAGTGTACAGTCGAGGCCTTTATAAAACATAATTTTGTTTTGACGCCTACAGGATAGTTCCGTGAAAAAAATCCACAATTTTTTCAATAAGCAAATTAGGTATTTTTGGATTCCTTATATAGTTAGCATTGATTTGAAACCCCACACGAGCTAGGAAACAAAAAAAATTAACGCTACGTAACTGATTCCAGATGTTGCGGATTTAACTGACTATATATAGTGCCCTTTCCCACAAAAAATAAATATTGAAAAATAAAAAGATCATGCAAAATATCACACGTGGTTACCAACTTCTAGCCACAAAAATACACTAAAAACAAACATTTTAAACTCAAATCCAAACGGGTTTTGTTCAAATTTCAACTCACATCGTCGACGAGGCTAAATTTGTATCTTCGTGTTTTAACTGGCCATCGAGGGCCAGACCTCTTTTGTCCTTATTATTGGCCAAAAGTGGTCTTACTGAGAACACTTTGTTCAATGTGTAACCTTGCGGTATTGGGCAACCTGTACTATAAAACTTTTTCGTTTCATTTTTGGTATAACAACGGAGAATGGTTTCGATAATAATATAAAAAGAGGAGTACCTATTTACTAAGTAGAAATAGATGATTTTTACAAATTATCTGGTACCTATCTAGATTCTCTTCTCCCATTCTGAAGTAAATCAACATACAAATTTCACCCCTCCACTTTGTTTGTCAAACTTACGCTGTTAAAAGTATTAACATGACGTGGGAAATTTCAATCTTTATCTAAAACCTTATAAAGAATATGCAGTATGGCAACGCAGCAGTAAAAGATCCGCTCCCATGATGACGTTGTTTCATTCATTACCATTTAGAAATGTTTTGATGCACCGAAAAAAATTTTTTTAATAGAATTAGAACTACAAAATAAATCACCATAGTAATTATAACCTCACACCTTAACTTAAACCAAAGGAAAATGTATAATTAAGATCGAGAGGCAACGGCAAATAATTATTTTACGAATAAAATTAAGACGTAATACATCGATGCATCGACAAATATCAAATGGCCTCGATGCATCGCTTAAAAATGATGTATCGCATTGGCTACATCGATGTATTTCAAACATTTTGACAGCGGTTTGAAATGTTCTTCAGTTTATCGGTTTTGTGTAATAATTGCTGTATTTTTTGTGTTTTATGATATTTTTTGGAGACTAATTAAGACGAGTCGCAAGCAAGGGCGTCCATAGAGCGTTTTTCAGGGGGGGGGCAAAAACTTAAACAATATTTTTTTACATATGACTAATTATTTAACATATAGGTACCTTATGCCTAACGGAACCTACACAATTCGTAAAAAATAAACACAAAATTACAATTTATAAGTTTTCATCATAAAATAAAAATGTTAAGGTTGAATTCTCAACGTCATTCAATCTATTGCCAACCTATAACCTATTTCGCGTTGATTTTTGGAGTTTATTATTTTAATAACTAACATTTAAAAAAAATCAATATCGTCGGTACATTATTTAGGTAGTATCTGATATATTACAAAAATATCAATTTATTTCATTGCTAATTTTGGGAGAATTGTATAGTGAAAGAACAATGAGTGACAATGACATATTAATGTTAAAAAAAATCTTACCCGATATTTTTCGTTATACAATTCTCCTAAACTAAGTTATGAAATTCCTTGATATTTATTAAATATGTCAATTATTACCTATAGAATATCAAGTCGATACTGATTTCTTTAAATTTTGTATAAAAGCTAGAAAACATAAATAAATCTACGCGAAATAGGTTATAGGTTGGCAAGCATGTTGATACTCCCACCTTAAATTCCTAGACGTCTTGCCAAACTCGTTGATTACTTTTTTTATTAAATTTTCTTTATTTTTTTGTAAATAATCATAATCAGTTTAGTGATTTGTTGGTCTCTACTAACTAACCACTGTACTATTCAATATTTACAGGCGCGGATCCAGAACTTTGCTTTGGGGGGGGGGGGGGGGGGGGGTGTCATCATGATATAAATTAAGTTAAAATGCGCCGCAGGCGAAAATTTTTTGCGACCACGCCCAAAATTTGACAGAGAATGCGCTATAGGCGAGAAAATTTTCAATGATAATTTTTACAATAAAAAGGATAATATATGCATGTAAATTAATGTTAAAGTGAATTAAAAAAAAGAAAAAATATAACTAATTTATGGTATAGTAATGTTGTCATGAATCTTGTGAAAAAGCTGCAGAGGTAGTCTAAACAGTAAATTCATTTATTTATTTTCTGTTTTGGGGGGTCATGACCCCCATGACCCCCCCCCTGGATCCGCGCTTGAATATTTATACCGAGGGGTAATTCACTGGCAAAAATGGTGTACAACTTCTAGAAAATACAAAAGAAAATACAGAAAATAAGAGGAAAATGCAGAAAATACGAAGAAAATACAGAAAATACGAAGAAACTATAGAAAATACGAAGAAAATACAGAAAATACGAAGAAAATACAAAGAAAATACGAGAAAAATACAGGCAACATAAGGAAAATATGGAAAATACGCGCGCCATCAAAGTTCTAGAAAATACGAGAAAATACAAGGAAAATACGAGAAAAATTAGGAAAATACAGAAAATACGAGAAAAATTAAGAAAATACAAGGAAAATACAGAAAATACGAGAAAAATTAAGAAAATACAAGGAAAATACAGAAAATACAAGGAAAATACGAAGAAAATTCGGCAATATGGAAAATGGTGTACAAATTTTTCTCAGTGAATTACCCCTCGATTTATACTGAATTATGAAATAAAATAATGTGGACGCCTAGGGGGGGGGGGGCAAGTGCCCGTTTTGCCCCCCCCCTATGGACGCCCTTGGTCGCAAGTATCAATGCGAGAATTCGAAAAATTATAATAATTCTGCAGCTACATTTCATAAGCGAGTCAATAGAAAGTTGGGTTGTTTGTAGGTTAGGTTTAAACTATAGTAGCAAGGTCACATTCAAAGGTAAATTCACCGTACTCCCTTCTTACCCAGCACTCTACTAGACCAGGGCTGAAGCCTTTGAAAATGGTAAAAAGTGAAAAAAAAATAATAGTAAGATGAAACCCATTGGAAAAGGAAGAGAATATAACAAAAATGAAAGGAAAAATAATTTACGGGCGATCCGAGGTCGGAAAGTGGTAAGGGTAGAAAACGATTTATCTCGATTTCCGGCAAAACTACAAGTCTTATGGGAAAACGTTAAATGGCAAAGTTGTAGGTAATAAAAAGATCTACAACTTTTGTGTTTATACTTTTTTCGCATAACCTCAAAATTTATGTGAAAATTCAAATAACCAAGTTTTTGGTTTTTTATTTTTATCTTCTACAAAAATTTTTTTTTTCACGAAATTTGATGAAAATTTACCTTTTTATGTCCCAAATACACTGTAATTTTTTTGATTTAAAATATTTATTTTTTCACCTTATTTTGACTTAATATCGAAAAAGCACCCTAATTTTCAATCGAAAATTCTCACGTCAAAATATCTGCTTTTTTAAAAAAGTCGGTGGGCTTTTTGTTCGTTGAAATCTCTACTTTCTGATATATTTCTAATATAGAGTACTATGGTAAATGTTCTCAAAAAATGCAAAGAAAAGAAAAAAACTCGAATCCGAAATTTTTTTAAAAAATCATTATGTACAATTTTGAGCTATTTATTAAAATTTATACTATAATTACTCGAAAAACGTTAAATTTCATGTTACATTGATAAACAAAAAATTGCAAGTCGAAATATACTACTATAATTAACAACCAAATAAGTTAATAAAGTTAATATTTAATAAGAACTCTACAATGTTTTTCGTTTCTTTGCATTTTTTGAGAACATTTACCATAGTAATGTACTTATATATTTTTTTACACCATCAGAAAGTAGAGATTTCAACGAACAAAAAGCCCACCGACTTTTTTAAAAAAGCAGATATTTTGACGTGAGAATTTTCAGTGTGTTTGGAACATAAAAAGGTAAGTTTTCACCAAATTTCGTGAAAATTTTTTTTTTTTTGTAAAAGATAAAAATAAAAAACCAAAAACTAGGTTATTTGAATTTTTCACATAAATTTTGAGGTTATGTGAAAAAAGTGTAAATACAAAAGTTGTAGATCTTTTTATTTTCTACAGCTTTATTTGCCATTTAACGTTTTTTCCAGAGGACTTGTAGTTTTGCCGGAAATCGAGATAAACCGTTTTCAATCCTTAAAAACTCACCTCCTTCCACTTCCCGACCTCTGATCGCCCGTAAATTATTTTTCCTTTCATTTTTGTTATATTCTCTTCCTTTTCCAATGGGTTTCATCCTACTATTATTTGTTTTGGTTTCAAAAATTATCGACTCTGGTCTACCAACGATGTTGTCAACACATTTGAATAGCGTTTATGAATGACATATCTATAGGTACCAGATCATCGATAATTACTTTCTAAAGACTAGAAACATTTTGCTTCTGCTTGATTTTTTCCTAGTAGCGCGAGTTTTCAATCTTTAATTTAAGATTATTCAGTTTTATATTGCAAAAAAAATAAGTTCAGTAAACAGAATCTCATCACTTTACCAGTAAGGCACTCCTCATTTTAATTTCCGTTCTAATTAAAATAAATAATGCAGATTCAGGTGTTTCGGAGTTCTAGATAAAGATAAAACAGAAAATATTGTAATGTTCTGGTTATTTCTTTGAAATAAGGATAAAAAGAAGTCTCGGTAAATAAAATAAATCGAAAGAAGTAATAGCCGAGTTCCTTTTACGTCACTTTTAAATAGCAAAGCAAAGCACAACAAAGATTTTTTTCCTCTCCCCTTGCCGCGGTTAAGTATGCCCCACTATATTTCCCATGCGATTAAATACGAAGTTGTTCGCGAAAAGTTCCTTTAGCAACTTAGCCCAGCAACGATATTTACTTTGCTTAACTGTTTAAAAATGGGCTTAGATTACCCGAAAATGTTATCACAATCATTGAAATTAATACAATCTCGTGAGCAGACAAAAGTTACGATTTATGGGAGAAAAAACACGTCTCCACGCACGGCTCGCCGGCCACACGCCTTGCCGTCCTACAGGTATGGGCATGCGCACAACCCTCTTGTTATTCGGTTCTCCTTCTTTAGCGACATCCTTAAAATACACTCCAGAACCGGCTCGGCGCCATTTTTGTTGTTGTGTTTTACGTTTTCTCTGTGGATTTCTTGATATGTGTGAAGTTAGCGATACGTGTCAATTCCGGCTGTAGCGTTTGTAAACGAATCTTAATTTTTTTGGTGGCGAAGATTAAAATTCTACCCCTATGGGATAGTTTGCTGAAGACGATAAATCCAAATGGTAGAATTTCAATATTTGCCAATAAAAACATTAAAATTCGTTTACAAACGCTACAGACGAAATTGACACGTACCCCAAAAAAATTCGTTGCTGCATAAACGGTACTAATGAAATGAACGTCGCTAACTTCACACATATTATGATTTCTTGTTGTCCTCTTTGCTATTGTGGATTGTGGGTGTTAAATATTTATTTTATGGATTTCTAGTTTTTGTGTAGTTTAGTGAATTGTGTTTGTGCCTTTAGTGACTCGGATATAATGACTAAAGTACAGACTATTATATGATTTTATTAGGCCCAAATAAGGGTAATATACTGGGTTTTTCATATTTTCAGTAAGTATGAAGTAGTGCTAGGTCCCGATATGTAACTTTATTTTATTATGATCAATTTAAACACATCTAACTAGGCCTAGGCGACACAAACAAGATGTTAAATCCCGAACCTGTCTATTTTCCCATTCGTTACACGATTGCACGTTGCAGTGCGCATGCCTATTCCTCTGTGGTTTTGTTTACATGCGCAAGGCCGTAAATTTGCCACTCACGTGATTATTGTTCGCTTATCTAAAGGTAAATGTCTATGGAAATGTGACATCTCCTTTTCATATATAAAAACAAGAGAGAAAATCAAATTTAATGCTGCGGAAAAAACCGAATACGAAAAAAATGAATCAAACATGTTTTTGTATACAGGGTGTCCGGGAAGCATTTTTGTATCGAGCGTCCAGTACACCGCATTCGGGTAATTTCGCATTGACCGAGGTCTGTCTATCGTCGATTGTCAAGCTACCATACGACAACTGTCAACTTTTGACTGATAAGCGTCAATTTTTTTTAGCTTTTTTCTTATAAGTAGAGGATTATAAGTAGACGATAACTAGAGGCACAAATTCCGTCTAAAAGGTATATTGGCAACCGGGTTGTTCGTTGTTACCCAGAGCATTTTTTTAAATTCAAAAACCAAAAAAAAACCAAGATTTCAGCCTAATCGAGCGTACGGTAGTCCGACTGTTGTCGTAGTACCGAACGCTCGATACGTGCCGAGGTCGAGCATCACGAATGCGGCTTACTGGACGCTCGATACAAAAATGCGTCCGGGAAAATGTGGGAAATCTTCCGGATATGAAAAAAACACGTGAAAATAATACAAGTTCATATAAACTTCTTTCGTATCGGCCTCCTCTTCGGAGATATAGGCTCCCAAAGAGCTCCATTGGAATTAAGTTTTTGACACATAATTATTAAACCAACAGGTATATTTCAATTTTTTTCATATGATCTATACCAGGTAAGACCCTTTAAATTACTATCCCAGAAAGTGTGGCGAATTACTCACAGCTGCAGGGACGGACTAGCTGTGACACCAATGTGCCCATGCATTTTTTTTACGCCCTGTATGATAAAAACTTTGGACAAAGTGTTTTACATACCTTTAACTATTGACTAAAAATTAAGTACTCTTTATTCATGTCGCTAATCCTAACCGTTTTCGGAAAAACGTCATTTTATTGCGATCATGTATTAATATTAAGCAGTTAAAAGTGAACATTTATAATTTATAGGAACAAAGATGTATATTTTATTGAAATACGCTAAATATACATGATGTAAATATGTTAAAAATTACGTTTTTCCGAAAACGGTTAGGATTAGCGACATGAGGGAAGAGTACTTAATTTTTAGTCAATAGGTAAAGGTATGTAAAAAACTTTGTCCAAAGTTTTTATCATACAGGGCGTAAAAAAAAAATTGGCACATTAGTGTCACAGCCAGTCCGTCCCTGCAGCTGTGAGTAGTTCGCCACACTTTCTGGGATAGTAATTTGAAGGGTCTTACCTGGTATAGATCATATGAAAAAAAAAATTGAAATATACCTGTTGGTTTAATAATTTATGTGTCAAAAACTTAATTCCATGGGAGCTCTTTGGGAGCCCATATCTCCGAAGAGGAGGCCGATACGAAAGAAGTTTATATGAACTTGTAGTATTCTTTTCACGTCTTTTTTTCATATCCGGGAGATTTCCCACATTTTCCCGGACACCCTGTATATTGAATATTTTGTATGCATTTATTTAAAAAAAATATTGTAAATATTTACCTAAAACTAATTGCGTATTTTTTTATAAAGCCCACACACGCCCAGGCTTTTACTGCGGCGAAGCTGCGCAGTCAATTACGGGCGCATTTACACAACAAATACAGGTTCGTGCAACCTGGCTGTAGTAAAAGTTTGAACGTGTGTGTGGCCCTTGAGGACCAAAAACCTCAAATTATTTACGTAAATACAATATTATTAAAATGATTGCTGTAGTTTAGAGTAAATTAAAACATACTTACTCGCTTTCGGTTTCTGCGACAGTGCATTTATATTGAGCAGTAGAAAACAAACAAATGTCAGCGAATTGTCTCACGGACACTTTGATTTTTTTGACAGTGCGGTTAGAGTTGTTTGCAATGTGCACATTGACAGCTATGTTTTCCCCATGGTGATATAGTTCCTTGTCTAACGAGGCCTCAAGGTATAGTTTATTAGGGCTCATCATAAATTCCTTGCTTACTTCTACTGATGGCTGTTCGCCTTGTTTACTGGGGGCGTACATTATTTTGCGGATTGCTAGCCTGTAACGAATGTAAATAGTAATTTACGTTACAAGACCGGAAAGTAGTGGTTTTTAGGTCGAGACAAGCATTTCCAAGGCGAGCCGTAGGCGAGTCCTGGAAGCTTGGAGAGACCTGCACAACACTAATTTTCGGTTGCGTGACGTAAATATTTTTTTTAAGACCGACACTTCGATATACTTACATTAAATTATTTTATTTTATATTATTTTTAAATGCGTCGTATGACTTCTCGTAACAGGCTTTTGATTTTACTGGCAATATATCGTAAGTCGCTTTCCTTGCTGCTTCCAAAATTTCTTCTGAAATCCCATTTTTCGTGTCGGATCATTCAAAATCTGAATTCATATTGTTAAATTTGCGCACTCGCGAAACAAGTTTGACGTAAACAACAAATTAAAAATCAACGAACTGTCACTCGACAATACATCGAAATGTTGTTGTCATAGTAACGAAATCAAGGTAGCTTGTATTATCAAAGAGCGGAAAAACCTTTTCCTGTCTCTAACGTCAATTTTCCGGTCTTGATCGACAAAACGTTATTTTCTGGACGGAAAATTGTCCAGAAAGTGTATATTTTCTGGTCGGCTTTAAAAAAAGGTATTTGTTTATTTATTTAAATCTTAGTCACAAGACTTGTGGATTTTTAAAGAAAATAAAATACCCCTAACCTCATTCTCCTCTACTCTACTCTCCTTACCTGACCGAATTTCTTTTGTGAGGCTTATCATCTTGAGATTCCCCCACGAAAGCCTTCAGTTCATAGTCGACGCCGCATGGCTTTCCTGTGTCTCCAGGGGCGGGTTGGAGAGTCACAGAAGCCGGACAGTGAGGGGGTAGCTCGAAATAAAATGGAAAAGCGTTTGAGCCTAGTTTCTTAATAAGTCGTTCCTGAAAAAAAAATATTATGGAAGAAAAAATCGGGTGATGATCACAGGATCACTATAACTGATGACAGTCCTAAAATAATTGCAGTCTCAAAGAATGAATATTTGGTAATATTATACAATACACATTTGTAATATTTCTTTTACTGTTGTTTCTCCGGATACAGAGGTAAGACAACGTCATATTGCAATTGGTATCACTGTTGCAGACGACTGTGTAATTTAGTTACCTGCAGTCTTGTCAATGGCCGTGTATTTTGCGTAGTGCCATCTTGTGGAAAAATTTGTTCAGAAGCTAAGTACAAGTCTTTTCTGAAGGTGAGGCCCAGGACGTCCAAATCTTCCCTTCCATATCTAAAAGCGGCCAAAACATGGCCGAAAACTTTTCTGTCCTTAACATAATCGGGATCAATTAAAACTACTCCATCTGAAATTAAGTAAATTTGAAGCATGCATTTTTAAAACCATCAGCAAAAAATATACCGGGTGTTCCATAACATAATAGAATAATAAAAATGTGAATGTTTCTTGCCATGTAGCATTTAAATGCAAATAATTCAAAAACTAATTGAAATGGCCTTTTTCACTAAATTTTGATTTTTTATCGCATAGAGAAAATACGCTCTTTAATAAAAACACAGGAAGCCTAGCCTGTGGGTCCCCAGGAAGATTTTTATTATTGGGATGTATTTTATATAGTAGTGACATACAGGGTTCCCCATTTAAAACGAAACAGGCTAAATATCTGGTTCCACGTTAATTTAAAAAAAAACGCTCGGACCCGTCGATTTTTATTTCGAGGGGGACATCGTTTGCGAATATTGTCCATCTTGTTACTTCAAGTCCCTAGGAGGGTGGGGGGGGGGGGGAGATCTAAATCTTAAATGGATACCCCTATTTTATACAATATTTTTGGATTCTGCATAAAATTCTGTACATTTTTTAATAAAAGCATTATTAGTCTATACTAAACAGTTTCCGAGATATTGACTATTAAAAAATGAGATTTTTGACAGCGTCTAGCTTTCTAACAATACGTCTTAGAGCCAAACGGCTTACATGTCCCTATCTACGATTTTTATTATCTTTCCAGTAGTGTCAACTTCCGGTTAAACCGGTTGTAAGAAATATAGTACTTCCGGTTTAACCGGAAGTTGACACTATTGGAAAGATAATAAAAATCAAAGATAGGGACATGTAAGCCGTTTTACTCTAAGACGTACAGTTAGAAGGCTAGACGCTGTCAAAGTTCAAAAATGTAATTGTTCAAGAGTCAATATCTCGGAAACTGTTTAGTATAGACTAATAATGCTTTTATTAAAAAATGTTCAGAATTGTATGTAGAATCCAAAAAAATTATATAAAATAGGGGTATCCATTTAAGATTTAGATCTTACCCCCCCCCCCCCCTCCCTCCTAGGGGCTTGAAGTAACAAGATTGACAATATACGCAAAAGATGTCCCCCTACAAATAAAAATCGACGGGTCCAAGCGTTTTTTTTTTTAAATTAACGTGGAACCAGATATTTAGCCTGTTTCGTTTTAAATGGGGAACCCTGTATATTTTATACAGTGTGACCAGTAAAGTCCGCATCAAAATTTGACTTTGGCATCAAGTTCTGTTCGGGTTGTTCGAACGAGATGAAAATTAGGCAAAAAAATAGTAGTCATGTGATTCGCATTATCTGTCAACATTTAATTTTTTTCAAAAAATAATTCAAAAGTGGGGTTATTTCTGAAAGTATCGAAAAAAGTTATTAGAAAAAGTTTTTTTAACTGCAGTTTCTAGCCCACAAGCAAAATTTCAGCCGCATAAGATAATTTTGATTTTTTACCCATATTTTGTAAATTACACCACTTTTGCAAAATCAAAATAAGACTCAACGCAACCTACATAAAACTTCTTAGTTTTGCTTTATTTCAGATACATTTTCTTTAAAGAAGCGCCTTATTAAATGTGTGTTTTTCTACAAAATCAAAATTGGGCTATTAAAATTTTGTCGCAAAGTTTATTTGTTTTTGACCCTGTATAAGGTAACTTCAGAAAATAAGTATTTTTGAAAACGTAGTTTGTGTCTGAAAGTAATACACCTTAATATTAAGACAAAAAGAACACAGTGTCATCAGTAAAGTGTTCATTAAGTGGAAAATACATTTTAGTGGTGGGTAAAAAATTAAAATTGTCTTATGCAGCTGTAATTTGCATGTGGGATTTAACACATAATACATGCATATATGCCAGACCATAAGTTTAAGATTTGCGAGATTAAATACAATAATTCATTTCTATATTACCCCGTACGTATAATTTATTTGGGAAAATAAAAAGAGCCTATTGGACTAACTTTTTATTACTGACGTAATTTAATTTTCTACCTTCTTCAGGGGTATCAATTATATCGTTTGCTTTCTCCAGTACTTACCTATCGGGTCCACATGTGATATATGATCCACAAAATCGCGTTTTCCTAAGTATACTGTTATCTGCAAAAAAAATTGCCGTAAAACATTTCGTAAGTAAATCAGCGGATATTATTAAAATACGGTTTACATGCAGGCACATTAGTCTGATTTTTATGAAGACCCCTTTATTTCTTTCAGATTTATATCCATTATGTATGTTTCCTTATTTATACAACTTGGTAAAACGACCGTATATATTGGACGTATTTGAAAGAATTCTTTCCCTCCGGTCAAAACAAAAAGGAAATCCATAACATTAACATAAGTAGAGAAAAGCGAAAAGAACGAACTCCGAATAGAAAATTTTGTAAATAAGGGAACTTACTTAGGCAAGTACGCATAATATGGAAAATTTTGTTCTTGAGAAGTGAACAGTGAGCATGCATGCAAGAATGAAAAATTACTTATTACATACAGGGTGTCCGGAAATGATGAGCAAAAAATTTAGGGGATAATTCTAGACCGAAAAGAAATGCTATCTCTTCCTATAACATTTTTTCGAAAATTAATTATTAACGAAGTTCAGGGTGTTAAAGTTAAATTTTATTTGCAGTTTTTTTGCAATACCTTTAGCCACGTTCATAATGTTTTGACGAAATCTCGTATATGGGGCTTTTTCGGAATGAGGAATACAAATTCGTCCACCGTTTTTCGCATTTTGTAGAGGGCGCCACATAGGAGTCCATACTTAAATTTGAATGGTCTCAACTTTTTTGTCCTACACTGTATGCGCATTTTGATTAAAACATTTTATTCTCCTAACCTTTTGACATAAAAAAGGTATACTACTTTTGTTTCGATAAATCTAACCGTTTTCGAGAAAAACGCTAAAATAACATTGCTTGCATATGATGAATACGAAATCATTTTAATTTCTTATTTTTTAATTTAATTTTTTAAGAAGAATTAATTTATGCATTGAATAGGAAGGACGTCACTTTGAACCTTTGATTTGAATGTTTAATTAATTGTTCTGGTAACTTATGTATTTTAAAACTGCAAATAAAATTTAACTTTAACACCCTGTTAATAATCAATTCTCGAAAAAATGTTAGAGGAAGAGATAGCATTTATTTTCGGTCTAGAATTATTCCCTAAATTTTTTGCTCATCATTTCCGGACACCCTGTATAGCTTTTCGGAGAATTAATTAATTTTAGCTTGTTTAAAGAACTTTATTTACATAAAAACAAATTTCGGTTTGTCGCGTGGTCCTCGCTTATAATGATTTCAAAACCCAACACAAGACTGTAAATGTTTGACATAAAACATTTTATACTGCCTATCTATGTTTATAAATTAGCTATACGAGTATTTAATCGGTATGTAATTAAGAAAAGATAGTCTAAAAGCCCTGAATCTTATGGAAACCTTGCAAAGTCTGCCGAGATCGCGAAAATTAATTTCGAGGAAAAATTGGAACTTTTTCAATTTTTTTCTCTAATCCAACAACCTCTATATTAGATATCAAAGTTGTTTTTTATCGATTTTGTATTAGAAACAGCCAAAAAGGCTATTCAGACCAAGTCTTCTCGTGGGGTGTTATTTTTTAAACCCTTTTAGGGTTTTCCTGTCTTTTACATTTGTTACCTGTCATTTTTTAAATGCATGATAAATTGTTCCACCTAAAAAGCCTTTTATTTTAAACTTTTTTTTTCCATTTTAAGGGTAATGTATACAATACGAGAATATAAAATCATCCACAGTCTGAATTTAAAGAATTTCGAGATTTTTACCAGGACATACAATATTTAATATTTAATTACTATCAGCCTGCAAAATGTGAGCTTCTGGTATTTGGTCACGGTATAATAATGTACTCTGATTTGGTAGGAAATAGGACATCGGAACCACCAATTCCATATATTTGTTGCCAGCTCTATTTTTATTTCTGTTCAAATGAATCTTTGAACCTTGAAGATTGAAGTTTCAATCAACTATCATGAAAGACACTTAACATGTGTTACCTGCGGAGGTCCTACCCTAATTATTATAATTAAAAAGAAACATTATACAAAATATAAATATATTAGCAATTGTACCGGGTGATTCAATAAGAAAGGCAGCCGGCTATATCTCGGAAACTACTAAACGTAGAAACTTGGGATAAAAAAAATTATGATTAAAGCGGTCCTGAGAAAATTCTGGAAATAATTTTTAAGTTCCGCATTTTGCCGCAAGAGGGCGTAATTGAAAAGTAAATTTTAAAATTTTACATAACTCCGAAAATTCCACATTAAGGTATATGTTTGATAACACCATTTTAAAGCTTGGACAATTATGCATCATTTTGGTCTTATGCTCATTGGCGTACCGACTTTAACAAGAGTGGGGGAAGCTGTTGAAAGTGTAAACATTTAAATCGCTGTAACTTCTAAACGACTGATCCGATTTTAGCAAACTAAAGACTGTTTGAATGAGAAATGTATGCACTTTCACCAATCGTATTTAGTTGTCCATAATAGTTTCAAATAAAATTGCTAGAGGGCGCAATTTGTAATAATAATAGTTTTTTTGATTTTATCCCGAAAATTCAAATCATACGGTATAATTATGATAACATAATCGAAAAGTAGATTAAATTTGCTAGAAAAAAAATATTAAAACCGCAGCTCGATATCTTTGTTCGTTTCAGAGTTATTGCCAAAACATTAATTGTTAATACAAATTGCGCCCTCTAGCAATTTTATTTGAAACTATTGTGTACCATTGGATAAGGCAATTAAAGGTACTTACCTTTTTATTCCAAACAAGCTTAAATTGAGTGAAATCGGATAAGTCGTTTAGAAGTTACAGCGATTTTAATGTTTACACTTTCAATAGCTTCTCCCACTCTTATCAAGTGAAAGTTAAAACATTAAAATCGCTGTAACTTCTAAACGACTTATCCGATTTCACTCAATTTAAGCTTGTTTGGAAGAGAAAGGTAAGTACCTTTAATTGTCATATTCAATGGTACACAATAGTTTCAAATAAAGTTGCTAGAGGGCGCAATTTGTATTAAAAATTAATGTTTTGGCAATAACTCTGAAACGAACAAAGATATCGAGCTGCGGTTTTTATATTTTTTCTAGCAAATTTCATCTACTTTTCGATTATGGTATCATAATTATACCGTATGATTTGAATTTTCGGGATAAAATCAAAAAAACTATTATTATTACAAATTGCGCCCTCTAGCAATTTTATTGAGAACTATTATGGACAACTAAATACGATTGGTGAAAGTGCATAAATTTCTCTTCCTAGTTTGCTAAAGTCGGATAATTCGTTTAGAAGTTACAGCGATTTAAATGTTTACACTTTCAACAGCTTCCCCCACTCTTATTAAAGTCGGTACGCCAATGAGCATAAGACCAAAATGATGCATAATTGTCCAAGCTTTAAAATGGTGTATTCAAACATATACCTTAATGTGAAATTTTCGGAGTTATGTAAAATTTTAAAATTTACTTTTCAATTACGCCCTCTTGCGGCAAAATGCGGAACTTAAAAATTATTTCCAGAATTTTCTCATGACCGCTTTAATCATAATTTTTTTTATCCCAAGTTTCTACGTTTAGTAGTTTCCGAGATATAGCCGGCTGCCTTTCTTATTGAATCACCCGGTACAACAACCTTATAGTAGTGTTTTCAAAATGGACGTGCTTGAAATGTAAAGCAAAAAAGGCAACCCGATGTTAGTTTCCGGCGGTTATAAATTTACGTTTCATAAAAGTTTAGTAGGTAAATAGTAAAAGTGTACAAGAAGAAACTGTAAAGCATTTTTTAAAAGTGACAGTGATAATACTGTGATAATAGAATCGGTGTTAGAACACAATCACGAACCAGATTTACATGAAGGAATAACTAGGCAACTACTAAGTAATTCCACCAAAAAAGTAGCAGTTACCAATTTATCGGAAAAACCTATAAAGGTGATCAAAGATGCGATAAAAGCGAACAGTCTAAGTGCAGTAAGTTACGGCCAAAGATGTTTTAAGAACCAGGAAAAATGTATATCAAGCTGGGTCAACTCTTCTTCCAACATTACCAAAAGTTCTTTTGGAATTTCACAACCTAGTTGAAAATCTTGATATTGTTACTGACAGACAAGAAAAGTTTTCAGTCATAAATGATTCTATTAACAATATAGTAATTCTTCCTGTGAAACCAATTTGCAGTGCTTGGTAAATTCAGAGGAATTATTTGCTGATGGTTCTTTTGGATATTGTCCTAAATTGTTTCTGCAAATATTTACCATCAATGGTTTTAAAAACGGGGATTATATTCCTTTAGTCTTTTGTTTGTTCGGGTTTGTTCGGGAAACTACTAAACGTAAAAACTTGGGATAAAAAAAATTATGATTAAAGCGGTCCTGAGAAAATTCTGGAAATAATTTTTAAGTTCCGCATTTTGCCGCAAGAGGGCGTAATTGAAAAGTAAATTTTAAAATTTTACATAACTCCGAAAATTCCACATTAAGGTATATGTTTGATAACACCATTTTAAAGCTTGGACAATTATGCATCATTTTGGTCTTATGCTCATTGGCGTACCGACTTTAACAAGAGTGGGGGAAGCTGTTGAAAGTGTAAACATTTAAATCGCTGTAACTTCTAAACGTGTCTTTTTCACTTAGCATAGTTCTCGTACAGAAAAATCCAAAAGTTGGGTCTTTCGGGTGATTACCAGAAAAATAATGGCGAGGAAACTGAAGCAAGTAAATTTTTGCAACTGGATTGCTTTCCGAAAAATGGTGGTGCTGTAATTGATGAACACCTGGTTCCACCAGGACATTTTCAAGAAAAAGGTATCAGGAAAAATGGAACCGTGAGATGTCAGACGACTACTGCTGGACTATTACGAGGGATGCACCAGAGGCTGCTTAAGATGGCTAATGTATTTCAGAAAGCCTTTGCTTGCGTGTAAAACGTTATGTTTTACGGCCCTTTTTCATTACTGAAATGTTGTTTGGCTATCCCTTCTAACCGCCCAACGGTTCTAGATAAATAAATGACGAGTTTTTAATTAACCCTAACTTTTTAAACATTATCCCGGCCTAAACAAAGAGCTTTGGGGCAGATTAAAGACCTTGTTTTATTGACAAGATTGGTGACATACATCACTCTTAAATATTGGAAAATTTAGCTGTTTCCTGGAGTTGTGGTTTGTCTGGACCATGTATTTAATTAGTCTGAAATTTCTTGTTGACATAATGTAATTGATCGGGGGGTTTTTTAAATACGCAGAAAAAAAATTAAGACGAAAAATGAGAATACTAAGCTTTTTGCGTAGTTATCGAGTCCAAAATTTCTGTCAGTGGCTCGTCGCTTTTAAATAGAGAGAACACAATTCCAGAGGCGTGTATGTTTAATATTGTAATTAGAACAGAACATTTCATGGAATTGTTTTCTCTTACTTCGCACAACCCGCTGTTTCTCAAAAGACGTTCACCCCTATAACTTTTTTATATTTATAGGTATTAATATGAAATTTTGAGATTATGCATAAGAAATGAGTCTGCATTTATTGGCATAATTTTCAATTTGTTAGCACTTCCGGTTTGACCGGAAGTGACCTTGACTTTGATATTTTAAATGGGACATCTTGTATATTTTTACTTATTGGGGTTCAGCATAACATTATAAGTGAAATGACACCTCACTTGTCATTTTTTGACGTGTTATAACATTCTTATGTTTATTTTTTATTTTCAATCCAGAGTACTACAAATTAATTAAATCTGTTAATTTATAGTCAAGTAGTATATGAAAATTAAAATTATGTCACAATAATTGACTGAAAGTTTCACAAGCGTTTAAAAAATGAAATTTTGTTTTCTTGACGTTTACTCCATTTTTCCAAATGGAACGATGGTGGTTCACTAGAATATTTAAAACGACCATTTTTTTTCCAACAATTTGATACCATACACTCCTATGCTATTTTGGGGTGTAGAGTTAGTTCGCCTCCACGTGGTGCACCCTGGGTAACGCTAAATGAACTAACACAAAGAGGCGCCAGACAATTTTTAGAGTATCTTTGGATCTCCTGGCAAGAGAATCACAGGCGCAACAACAACAACAAAAGATGACACCATGTAATCTTAGTGTTATTTTTATTATATACTTACCTGTGATGTAGCCATACGCTAAATAAATAAATAAATATGCTATTTTAAAATTGACACTAAAAAATTTGCCTTAAATCCCAATCGCAAATTTAAAAGCGTTATGCATGCTCTTTTCAAAAGAAATAAAGGCGACTTTGAAAAACAATGGAATGGGTTTGAAAAGCAATATGGTTTTAATTTAAAGTTGTAATGTCATTAGTTTACAAAACAAACAATACATACAATCTTGCGGCTTCAGAAGAATTTTTCTGGTCACTCCAAAAATTAGGAGCATATCAATTTGATCATTTCTAGTAAAACTAACCATTTTATCTGATTTACAATGTAAGTTTAATAAACGAATGACATTACAATTTTAAGTTAAAACCATATATTGGTTTTCAAAACCATTCCATTGTTTTTTAAAGCCGCCTTTATGTTTCTTTAGAAAAGACAGGGCGGCAATAATGCATAACGCTTTTAAATTTGTGATTGGGACTTAAGGCAAATTTTTTCGTGTCAATTTTAAAATAGCAAAGGAGTGTATGGTATCAAATTGTTGAAAAAAAAATACTCGTTTTAAATATCCTAGTGAACTACATCGCTCCATTTGGAAAAATGAAGTAAACGTCAAGAAAACAAAATTTAATTTTTTAAACGCTTGTGAAACTTAGAAAGTCAATTATTATGACATAATTTTAATTTTCATATACTACTTGACTATAAATTAACAGATTTAATTAATTTGTAGCACTCTAGATTGAAAATAAAAAATAAACATAAAAATTTAATAACACGTCAAAAAACGACAAGTGAGGTGTCATTTTACTCAGAATGTTATGCTGAATCCCAATACGTAAAAATATACAAGATGTCCCATTTAAAATACCAAAGTCAAGATCACTTCCGGTCAAACCGGAAGTGCTAACAAATTGAAAGTTATGCCAATATATGCAGACTCATCTCTTATGCATAATCTCAAAATTTCATTTTAATATCTATAAATACAGAAAAGTTATAGGGGTGAACGTCTTTTGAGAAACACCCGGTATAGGAAGTTACCCACAACTCAATTTGTGTTCGAAAAATGAACTTAGTATTTAAAAACAGTAAACACGACTAGTTAACATATTATAGAAATAACTTTTGTAACATAGGTACATTTTTTTAAAGTGATTACAAATTGATGAAATTTATTTGTAAAAACAATAATTTCGGTTTCTCAACAAGAAAAATGATTTAAAATCTATTTCAGTTTTCTGTATATAAACCAATTTTTTCATATAAACAGAAAGTAGGTATATAAAGTCTATGTAATTTTTGTACGTTGTGTAAAATAAATAAAGTTCCGAACGTTTGATATATTATATTTTCGACTGGCCCAGTTTGACCCTAAAAAAATGAGGTCAATCGAATTTGCCAAATTTTCAACAGGTAAAGTAATATCGCTAGTTAATTGAATTCTGGTACCTATTATTACCCCATATTATTTACGGCAGGCCATTTTTCTGAATTATTAGTTTCTTATAGTCCGCGATATTTGCCCCGATTTCGAAATAGTTAATATAATAAATACAGTAATGTCCGTCTGTAACGAACCCGCTTATCGCAAACTTTAGTTTATAACGAACCAAATCTATAAGTACGAACTTCAGTATCACTATAGACGTGTGTTCATTTTTTCGCAAATAACGAACCCTTTTATAACGAACCTTCGGTTAAAACGAACCTTCAATTTTGATATGATCGGTATTTAACCGCTCGCTTAACCACGGGATTCACCGAATTCTTTCGATGGCACATAATATGGGCCTGTGGGCGGCCGCCCTCGGTTCGTTTCGTCAGTAATCATTTGGATGAACTTCATTCATATGGCATGGCAGAGGGTATAAAAACAAACAATTTTTAATTGTTGTGGTTTCCTGAAGCTAGAAAATTATTCTGATTCAGACCAATGGCGCAGCGAGGGGGGGGTTTTAGGGGTTAAAACCTCCCCCCAGACGCTCAGACTAAGATGGTTTTTTACGGTTTAGACCAGGGCTGAAGCCTTTGAAAATGGTAAAAAGTGAAAAAAAAATAATAATAGTAGGATGAAACCCATTGGAAAAGGAAGAGAATATAACAAAAATTAAAGGAAAAATAATTTACGGGCGATTCGAGGTCGGGAAGTGGAAAGGCGTGAGTTTTTAAGGGTAGAAAATGATTTATCTCGATTTCCGGCAAAACTACAAGTCCTATGGAAAAACGCTAAATGGCAAAGTTGTAGATAATAAAAAGATCTACAACTTTTGTATTTACACTTTTTTCATATAACCTCAAAATTTATGTGAAAAATTCAAATAACCAAGTTATTGGTTTTTTATTTTTATCTTTTAAAAGAAATTTTTTTTTTCACGAAATTTGGTAAAAAGTTACCTTTTTATGTCCCAAACACACTGTAATTTTTTTGATTTAAAAATATTTATTTTTTCACTTTATTTTGACATAATATCGAAAAAGCACCTTAATTTTCAATCGAAAATTCTCACGTCAAAATATCTGCTTTTTTAAAAAAGTCGGTGGTTTTTGTTCGTTGAAATTTCTACTTTCTGATGGTGTAAAAAAGATATACATTACTATGGTAAATGTGATGAAATTCCCTTTAAATCCTACCTTTAATTATATTTAGAACAACTATTTTCGCATATTTTTTGCGATCTTTATGTTTTATGGATTTGTAATTTTTTTGTTTATCAATGTAACATGGAATGTTACTTTTTCGAGTAATTAAAGTATAAATTTATAAATAGCTCAAAATTGTACATAATAATTTAAAAAAAAATTTAGGATTCGAGTTTTTTTCGTTTCTTTGCATTTTTTGAGAACATTTACCATAGTAATGTATATTTTTTTTACACCATCAGAAAGTAGAGATTTCAACGAACAAAAAGCCCACCGACTTTTTAAAAAAGCAGATATTTTGACGTGAGAATTTTCGATTAAAAATCATATTTTTCTTGTAAAAGATAAAAATAAAAAACCAAAAACTTGGTTATTTGAATTTTTCACATAAATTTTGAGGTTATGTGAAAAAAGTGTAAATACAAAAGTTGTAGATCTTTTTATTACCTACAACTTTGCCATTTTACGTTTTTCCATAGGACTTGTAGTTTTGCCGGAAATCGAGATAAATCGTTTTCTACCCTTAAAAACTCACCCCCTTCCACTTCCCAACCTCGGATCGCCCGTAAATTATTTTTCCTTTCATTTTTGTAATATTCTCTTCTTTTTCCAATGGGTTTCATCCTACTATTATTTTTTTTGGTTTCAAAAATTATCGACCCTGGTCTAAACGGCCTTTAAATAGGTATTAATTTAAAAATACAGAATTTGTATTCATACAAATTTTCCTACAGTATTAAAATTAACGACCAAATAAAAAAAAAACTCTTTTTCAAATTTTGAAATCCTGTTCTTTTTTTTGAAAACCCCCCCTAATACAACATTCTGGCTGCGCCACTGATTCAGACGATGACCTGCCTTTAGCCGAATGGCTGAAAAAAGTTGGACAGGAAGATGATAACAATATTCTAGATTCTAGACAATCTTCCTTGTTCTAAAAATGAGTTCAATGAATTTGTCCATATTGATGATAATCTTGTAAGTGTCGAACTGTCGAATACTTGGATGATGATGCAATTGCCGCTTCTGTGTCTTCTACAGTTTGTATTGATGACGATGAAGAGGCGGAAGATGAAGAATCTGTGAGTACAGAATTAAGACAAGTTCCAACGACATCAGAGACAATTCAGCATATTGACAACGTTGGTCATTTCCTTCAGTCACGAAATAATTCGCAAAGTGTTCTTAATCGATTAGCCGAAATAGAATTACATATTAATGATATTCATTTCACAAAAATAAAACAAACTAAAATAAAAGAAGTTTTTAAATTAGACTTAAAAACAGTTGTTAATGTATCTATTTATTACAAAACATTTTTTATGTACAGGGTTTTCAGAGATATTTTCGGTCATATCTACAGGGTTCCCTATAGGAGATACAAAAAAATTAAATGTAGGAGTTGTAGGGTTTTGTCTGAACCTCCAGGAAATAAAAAAAAAATAAACAAAAGGCGATCCGAAACATAAGAAAAATTAACCACTTTGGTTTTTTTAAATGGTACACCATGTATATTAGGCATGTTTAATAGAAAAAATAAACACTTTTGGTCATCCACAAATCCTCACAAAATCCAAGAAGTAAAAATTCAGGGTCGTAGTAGCATAAATGTTTGGCGCGGTCTGTTTGCTGGCAGAATTATTGGTCCAGTCATTTTTCGAGGTAGTTTAACGGGTGTAAGGTATCTTCATTTTCTGGAAAATGACATTGAAGATCTTTTAGAGGAGTTTCCAATTTATGATTATAATAGTCTTATTTGCCAGCAGGATGGAGCACCAGCTAGCTCATAATGTTCTACCTGTCACCAATTACCTTAATAACAGGTATAATTTATGGATAGGCAGAAGTGGTCCTATTCATTGGCCGGCAAATAGCCCCGACCTTTCACCCCTCGATATATTTTTATGGGGTTATTTAAAAAACCGCATTTACTATAATAGGACACGAGACATCCAAGTTCTCGAAGACAAGCTTCGGGATGAAATACGAATTTTAAATAGGGATCATCCAAATATATGATAGATGCCATTAACAGTAAACTTAGAGGAAATATTCAGAAATGTATCAGAAATGGAGGAGGTTATATTGAAAAACCAGTAAAATATACCAAAATATTATAGGTTAGATAATTTAGTTTATGTTTATCACACATTTATTTGTTTGTTGTTGTTTAAATGTTGTGTGTATATAATAATTGATTAGAAATAATTTAATGACGGTTTCAGCAAATATAGACAAACTATATATTTTTGAAATCAGGGAAGAAAGATCTTTCATAAAAATAAAAAATATACATGGTGTACCATTAAAAAAAAACAAATTGGTTAATTTTTCTTATGTTTCGGATCGTCTTTTGTCTATTTTTTTTAAATTTCCTGGAGGTTCAGACAAAACCCTACAACTCCTACATTTAATTTTTTTTTTGTATCTCCTATAGGGAACCCTGTAGATATGACCGAAAATATCTCTGAAAACCCTGTACCTTCACATGTACAATATACCACATTTTTGATATGTATCAGCATTCATAGTTTATTGCGAATTTCGCTTATAACGAACCGTTTTCGTCGGTCCCATGAGGTTCGTTATAACCGAACATTACTGTACATATAAATAATAGGCAAAAAGAGTTTAAACCGATTCGAGTTTTTCGATGACGCGTTTACTCTAGCCATAAGAATTTTTTTGTCGCAACTGTAATAAAAATATTCACAAGCACCTATACTATTACCAAATGATCAAAATACGTAAAACAATTTATGTAAAGCAGTGCCTGTAGTTAGTTCTAAAACAACTGACAGCGCTTTACATAATATGCAAATTCCAAGGAAACAACAGAACGTCAATTTTAGACATATTAGAATAATTAGTGGGGATCAGAGACAACGAAAAAACGGTAATCGACGACAATGAAACGTGGTCTAGTCTTAAATGGTTCCCCATTTCATTGTGGCACAAAGTAATAGTTCCCTATAATTATTCACATATTTATTTTATTTCAGATACTCGTTACTAAATGATCGTGTACTGAATTATCCCATAACAAGAAAAATGTCAACTGTACGACCCAAGTCACCGGCTCAAGAAAACTGCTTTACCTTCAATAATATGACAAAATATATGACATTTGAATGATCTACCTATCATGCATTGGGACATACCTAATTAAAAATAATTAATATAAAACAACGATTTTTACCATTATTTGTTATTTTGATATAAAAATTTAAGTTGAAACCTTGGAAAAGTAATTTCGAAGAAAATGCTAATTTTTACAGTAAACTTTTTGTTTTCTCAAAAGAAAAAAGTTCCTTTATTACGTCCAAAGAAAAACAACAAGAAAAATACTTGGCTATTGAATGACAAATCCTATCAGCCTATCAGGCATGGGTTCGGTGATTTTTTGCCAAAGAATTGAAGCCCCGAACAAAAGAAATTAGATACCTACATGACTATATAGGAAAAGCGATAATTAAAGTTTGCTTTATTTTGATCGGATTTGGAACAAGGGTAACTTTTTTTATATATGTTGTCCTATCCGTGAGACAAGGTTAAATGGCTTTTAGAGAACTTAAAGGTTTTGTATCAAATTTCAATGTTGGTATACCGGGTGCAGGAGCACCAATGACCATGGGAAATCTTAACTATAATAACGTCAAATGTTGCTAGACGTTAGATTTTTTTTATTAGTTTACACATGTTTTACAGTATTCAAGACCGTGACGTGACTGAAGGAAATGACGAACGTTGTCAATATGCTGAAGTGTTTCTGATGTGGTTGGAACTTGTCTTAATTCCGTACTCACAGATTCTTCATCTTCCGCCTCCTCATCGTCATCAATACAAACTGGAGAAGACACAGAAGCGACAATGGCATCATCGTCCGAGTATTCGACACTTACAAGATTATTATCGATAGGGACAAATTCATTGAACTCATTTTCAGAGCAAGGAAGATAGTCTAGAATATTGTTATGATCTTCCTGTCCAACTTTTTTCAGCCAGGCAGGTGATCGTCTGAATCAAAATCATTTTCTACCTTCAGCAAACCACCGTGTTGAAATTTGATACCATGCCATATGAATGAACTTTATTCCATCTAGAGTTGTGTAGTTCGCGAACGAACTAGTTTAAAAGATCGAATCTGACAACTGAACTAAAAGATTCAATCAGTAATTACTGAGAGATTGAAACAAGGCGAACTAAAGTCTAAACGGAATGTACTACGCAAGCGAGAGCGAGACGACCGAGATTATAGGTTTTGTCACCTGACCGACCGATGCAGGCCGCGATGATTTCGGACTATTTCGATATTGAAATGAATAAAAAATATTGTCGGTGTCTACTGTATTTTTTGTTAATTTAATAATATAATTTAAATTTTAAATTATTTCTTTTACTTCACTATGCCAGTATAAATCAGTGAACTAAATGAACTAAACGAACTAGTCTTTTGAACTATTCACTTTATTGAACGAGAACGAAAGATTGAAATCGGCAACGTGAACTAAACTTCCCAGCACTAATTCCATCCAAATGATTACTGACGAAACGAACCGACGGCGGCCGCCCACAGGCCCATAATATGTGCCATCGAAAGAATTCGGTGAATCCCCTGGTTAAGCGAGCGGTAAAATACCGTTTTAGATTCTTTATAAAAGAAAAATCGTACGATCATATCAAAATCTAAGGTTCGTTTTAACCGAAAGTTCGTTATAAAAGGGTTCGTTATTTGCGAAAAAATTAACACACATCTAGGGATACTGAAGTTCGTACTTATAGATTTGGTTCGTTATAAAAAAAAGGTCGACAGAAAAAAATCTATTTATATAGACAACACTGCCTACGGAACCCACCCAAAGTTAGCCGAACGGTCGGCGACAATTCACGAACACTGAGTTTCGGCCGGTTTTTGCCCAAACTGTCACCGAAATTAGATTTTTTGGCCGAAACTAGCCAAAACTGAACCTCCCCCAAAAAAGTTAGACAGGAAGATGATAAGATAACAATATTCTAGACAATCTTCCTTGCTCTGAAAATGAGTTCAATGCATTTGTTCATATTGATGATAATCTTGTTGTAACTGTCGAATACTTGAATGTTGATGCCATTGCCGCTTCTGTGTCTTCTTCAGTTTGTATTGATGACGATGAGGAGGCGGGAGATGAAGAATCTGTGAGTACAGAATTAAAATAAGTTCCAACCACATCAGAGACACTTCAGCATATCGACAACGTTCATCATTTCCTTCAGTCACGAAATAATCCGCAAAGTGTTCTTTTAATCGATTAGCCGAAGTAGAATTACATATTAATGCAATTCACTTCGCACACAAAAATAAAACACACTAAAAAAAAATATTTTTTTTTAAATTAGACTTTAAAACAGTTTTTAATGTATCTACTTATTACAAAATATTTTTTTATGTACCTTCACATGTACAATATAATAATATTTTTTTTTGTATGTATATCCTTTATTGAACCAAAAGATTTTTACAATAAAACTATGTAGGTTCATCCACTAAAACTACGTTTACAATAGGTGCTTAGTATAAACAGGAAAACAAACACAAGCCAAGAAAAGGAAAAACAATTAATAAAAAAAAAATGTTATATAAAAAAATGTATTTATAGGAGTGAAAATGGTGTGAAAGGTAGAAAAGTAGCAGTATTAGTATAGTAATATGTACCGGGTGGTCAAATAAGCGAGGACGTCGGCTTTATCTCGGAAACCATTAATCGTACAACTTTCGGAAAGATTTTTTTATAAGTAAAGTGGTCAAGAGAAATTGCTGGAAATGACTTTTAAGTTCTTGATTTCGCCGCAAGGGGCACAATTAAAAATTGTTTTTTTTAATTCTAAATTTCTCCGAAAATTCCCATTACGGTATAACTCTGATTACATCATTGGAAAGCTTAGCCAATTCTGCATCATTTTGGTTTAAGGCTCATTGGCGTACCGACCTTGATAAGAGTGGGAGAAGCTATTGAAAGTGTAAACATTAAAATCGCTGTAACTTCTAAACGACTTATCCGATTTTACTAAATTTAAGCTTGTTTGGAAGGGGAAAATAAGCATCTTCAATTGCCGTATCCAACAGTACACGATAGTGTTTAATAAAATTGCTAGAGGGCGCAATTTGTAATAATAACAGTTTTTTCGATTTTATCCCAAAAATTCAAATCATACGGTATAACTATGACATCATAATCGAAAAGTAGATGAAATTTGCAAGAAAAGATGTGAAAACCGCAGTTCGATATCTTTGTTCGTTTTAGAGTTATTGCCAAAACAATAATTTTTAATACAAATTGCGCCCTCTAGCAATTTTATTAGAAACTATCGTGTACCATTAGATACGACAATTGAAGTTACTTCCAAACAAGCTTAAATTTAGTAAAATCGGATAAGTTGTTTAGAAGTTACAGGGATTTTAATGTTTACACTTTCAATAGCTTCTCCCACTCTTATCAAGGTCGGTACGCCAATGAGCCTTAAACCAAAATGGTGCAGAATTGTCTAAGCTTTCCAATGATGTAATCAGAGTTATACCTTAATGTGGGAATTTTCGGAGAAATTTAGAATTTAAAAAAAAACATTTTTAATTGTGCCCCCTTGCGGCGAAATGAGGAACTTAAAAAAGTAATTTCCAACAATTTCTCTTGACCACTTTACTCATAAAAAAATATTTCCGAAAGTTGTACGATTAATGGTTTCCGAGATAAAGCCGACGTCCTCGCTTATTTGACCACCCGGTACATATGTATATTAATAAAAATACCACCTTTTTTTTATATGTATCAGCATTCATCGTTTATTGCGAACTTCGCTTATAACGAACCGTTTCTGTCGGCCCCATGAGATTCGTTATAACCGGACATTACTGTATCTTTATTCTCAAGAGCAATTTGTTCTATGCAGGTCCAATATGATTTTGTAAAAGTTCCAAAAAAATTTCTTTTCGCAAATTTCGTTGCAAAAAGAGGTCCAATTATCCGATGTCCCAATATGTGCGCCCAAACATTTACCTTTTGAGGGTATTGAGTTCTTGTTTGTACAAATCTGTGTTAATTTTCTCTACTCCAATGATATGATGCGTGATAATTCCTTATCGTTATTTACCCTTTCACTAACTTTATAACAAAGTTTGCTGTTCGTATTTCGTCACCTTCCCTCAATTCCTGGTGTTTTTAATATTTATACACATGATATTTATACTTATGTAATTTGCTCAGTACTGTGGATGCTTTCCTACAGTATATTCAAGAAGCCTAGTGCAAATTTTATTATTTTCATATAATTAATTTGGGTTGGGCTACACGCTTGGTGAAACTGTGGTTCCATTGCACAGGAAGAAAATTAAAAACTACTTGTTATGTTTCACAAATTTAATCAGTTTCCTGACACGTTTACGGTTACCCAACAAAAATCATACACCAAATAATAAAGAAAAAACCAATTAAGGACAAATACTGCTCAATAAGATACACAAGCCAAAAAATCTCCAAAAAGCTTAAAAACCTTAATATCGCGCTTAAAATGCGGTGGAGCTTCGTCCTATTGAAACCGCAAGCCAGAACTTATGTTTTGGTTTAATAATTGGGGTAATTGGTTTTTAAAAGAATTTCGTAACCAGGGGAGCAAATCAAAACATTTTTTGTATACGTACGTAGTTTTTTACGTAGGTTTGTATTTACCAAAAAAAGTACATTGTCTCATTTAAAATTCCAAAGTTACCCCCCACCCCTCAAAATGGGGAAGGGGGTAGACGTCAAAAATATGTTTAAATATGTCCCCCTATCTCCCCATTCCCTCACTAAAATTTCAAGAAAATATTTTGAACCGTTTTCGAGATATCGCATTGTAACACTTTAAAAAACTCACCCTGTAAGGAAGAGGTATTTATACCTTTTAAATAGACCCCTACAGCTAGAATATCTAGACACACCAGCAATGCACCTTAAAATTTTCTTTTGTTTAATAAATATATTGTAATATGGTAGAGGTATTCCAAAAGACCAGACCATATCTCAAACATGACTCAACATATGCATAGTACAACATTAGTAATTGAAGACCTTGGTGCAAGAACCGGACAAGTCCATATTTCATAAGTTTTGGAAAATTGAATAAAACTTTCTATTTTTGGATATTTATAAAAAACAGATAGCATACAATATGATTTTTTTGTAGGTATATAAAATAAAATTGATAAGGAAACATTAAAAAACCATATTATAAAAAAACATAAGAGCTAGAATTTTTTGAAAATTTGGACTTGTCCGATTTTTGCACCAAAAATACTATAAAAAATAAGTAACAACGTAAATGATAACTTTGAAGATCTTTATTTCAAAAACTGAAAACTCTCAATAAATCACAGCAGTTACTGAATAAATAAACCTATTGCCAGCGAGACCCTGACTGTTCCGAATATTCCCCCACCCAGCCAAGTCCTTACGCTTTTACGCTTTGTGAAGCTGTTGGTGAAAATAGCGGACAAGTCCTGGACTTAGCCGTTTCTTGCATCCAAGAATGCCATCGGCCAAGTCCTAAAGATATATATTAACGTTGCATTTCTTTGGATTTTGTTGATTCTTGTACCAATCGATCTGCGATATTTTAATACATACATTTTAACGAAAATCGTTATTTCGACCACAAATGGACTTGTCCGGTTCTTGCACCAAGGTCTTCAATTGTTTCGTGCCTAAGACAGATCTTACATTTATTAACAAATAATATGGCGAACTAGGTTTATCCAATACGTGTTGACAATGAACTTTCCAATTTAAACATTCATCCAGGTTAATACCAATAAACTTAGCACTTTGAACCTGGCATAGGGGTTTGTCATTAATATGCAGATTAACTGTGTCTTGTCCACGTTTAAGTACATTTAACATTAAAATTTTAGGGTAGCAAAATAAAAATAAATTTAGCTTCCAGATTTTACTATCGATCAGCAATTTTATTACTGACAAGTACCAAACATTTTACACTAATTTTCTTGTTAGTGGCATAACGAAATCAATGCCGACGTTCATTTAAAATTTAAGTATTGATTTATACTTTTAAAGATTACTTTGGCGCTGGACCAACTTTTTGTTTTGTCGATTGAATCAAATATTGCATTCTAGTAGTACGCTATTTATCATATACAGGGTGTTTCGCCAGAAACATTTCACCCGTCTCCTAACTGTTCAACCCTATTTTTCCTAACATATTTTTATTAAAGCTCTAGTAATATCAATATGCAATTCTAACTTATTTTAAGACAACCCAGTATATTGTACAGGAAACTTTTTTTAAAGTTTTTTAATTTAAATCGCTGGCACTGACTGCCTGGATTAATTTTAATTAATATTTTTAATACAGGTTATGTAAACAAAGAAATTCATGGTTAGTATAGGTACAAACTGACGTTTATATAATAATATCGATGGGTATGTATGTACGTAGTGTGTACTGTAAGTAGAAAAGGTACATTATGGTAACCTCAATAGGTAAAAATTGGCGTCTGATTTCAAGACTTTGTACACGATTTTTCGGGCCACCCTGTATAACAACTCTCATTACTCTTTACATGGGGAGCAGTTTAGTGAAATATTGCAAACACAAGCTAAATTTATTTGACAGTATTATTATTAACGGAGGTCACCAGACGTGGCTTGCTATTTTTTTAGTTTTGAAGTGGCATTAGTTTGTTATGCATTATTTATATTTCGTTGCACTTTCACGAAATTATTATTCAGCGAAAAGACGTACACAATTAAAAATTTAAATAAAAAAAGTCAGCTGTCGCTGGTGCCCGCCCTGAACATGACATGCTAGAGTAGAAAAATACCATTTTTCAAATATTAGCTTCATTCGTACAAGCTTGTTTTTTCTCTGCGCATGCGTGGTTTTTAACTTTTTGCGAACTGGTTGGAAAATTTTTGCTTTTTTGCATCCCTTTTGTTGGTAGTTTTATGAAATTTGCCTAGCTGTAGTAAATACCGGGCCGGATTTACCCCGAATACTGTCCTAGGACACCGTGAAAAATGCCGCCCATTGGATAATCACAGGAAATACATATTTTTTTTATTAAAAATGGTAAATTGACGTACAAAACGATCGCATAGATATTGCAAGATATGATACTTTTATAACGTTACGTTTCGTTAACGTCAAATGTGGAGAGAAGTGAGAACTATATACAGGGTGGTCCAACGAAAACTTAACACCTCGATTTTCCTGCTTTAAAATGAAAATGTGGAAAATCGCTCGAACCCGTCGACACCTTTTGCGTATATTGTCAATCTTGTTACTTCAAGCCCCTAGGAGGGAGGGGGGGGGGTAAGATCTAAATCTTAAATGGATACCCCTATTTTATATAATTTTTTTGGATTCTGCATAAAATTCTGAACATTTTTTAATAAAAGCATTATTAGTCTATACTTAACAGTTTCCGAGATATTGACTCTTAAAAAATGACATTTTTGAACTTTGACAGCGTCTAGCTTTCTAACTGTACGTCTTAGAGCAAAACGGCTTTCATGTCCCTATCTTCGATTTTTATTATCTTTCCAATAGTGTCAACTTTCGGTTAAACTGGATGTAAGAAATATAGTACTTCCGGTTTAACCGGAAGTTGACACTATTGGAAAGATAATAAAAATCGAAGATAGGGACATGTAAGCCGTTTTGCTCTAAGACGTACAGTTAGAAAGCTAGACGCTGTCAAAGTTAAAAAATGTTATTTTTCAAAAGTCAATATCTCGGAAACTGTTAAGTATAGACTAATAATGCTTTTATTAAAAAATGTTCAGAATTTTATGCAGAATCCAAAAAAAATATATAAAATAGGGGTATCCATTTAAGATTCAGATCTTACCCCCCCTCCCTCCTAGGGGCTTGAAGTAACAAGATTGACAATATGCGCAAAAGATGTCCCCCTCGAAATAAAAATCGACGGGTCCGAGCGATTTTCCACATTTTCATTTTAAAGCAGGAAAATCGAGGTGTTAAGTTTTCGCTGGACCACCCTGCAGAAAGAACGTTAACTTACAATTCGCGAATCTAAACGTAGATGGCAGCATGAGGGGGCGTTGGGAACTGTGCAGTATACATTTCGCAGCCCGCAATTCAAATTTAAATAATGATTATGTCAAACGAGTTTTGTTCAAGCCGAAACCTTTCAAAATTGTTGATAACGATAATTTTTATATTCTTTACTAAAAACGTATGCTGAATTGTGAAAACGGAGGTTTTTTTTTTTAATTTTGTTGATGAAAGTTCAGTGTCTATGATTTTACATATATTATTAATATATGAATGTGAACTGTGCGTTCTCCTATTATATTCTTTAAAGATTGTGAAATAAACCTGAATTTATAAAATAAGCCAAATTTTATTATTATTTAGTAAATTTTTATCAATAATTAGAATATTATTTGGTAAAGTGTTTATTTTTTGAATGAATTGTCATTTCTATAAGATATTTTGCACCCGGATAAAAGTAATTTGATAATAAATAGGTTTAATTATATAAAAATACTCATTAACCACTGAAATCACGAGATCGATCTAATCAATAACTGTCTGAATCAAATTAACAATAACAAACAGCGTTCAAGAAAAAAATTAGATAGAAATTTCAACAATTTAGACTTTTTCCAACGATTGCATTAAATCAAATGCTATTTATTATTCTTATAAATTTTTTATTTTGATTTAAAGACGTAATACTTTAAGTGTTTCAAGAATAAATAAATTAATTAAAAGTAAATTGGCCCAATGAATATCAAATTAAGCTTCGTAAATTGAAAATAACAAAAAGTGGGAAAATATGTTGATAGAGATTTAGAAGAAGAAAGCTAATTCGCAAAACCCGTTTAATTAAGAATAAGGATACCTTACCTTTCCATTAGGGGAACTTTTCTTGAAAACCCTGAAAAAAAAAAAGTCATAAAATCATTTATTTATGGAAAAACATTCGTTTGACCCCATCGAAGGCCCCCTATAATTCCTGGACGCTTCTTCTCTAAAGACAAGAGAATATTTTTAAAACAATGTTCACCTGGGGTGCTTTTGTTAGGTTATACTTCATACGAAGTCAGTTGAGACAACGTAAATATTGGGGGTATTATACGATCAATTTACTGCATCACACACTGAAACTACAATATACAAATATAACAAAATTTGTATTGATCGCTCCCTATACAGATGTTCCACGTGGACTTGACAAGTCTGTGATTATTTTTTTTTAGTTTTTTTGTCTGTCTCAACTTATATTGTATACACTTTACCACACTAACGTAAGGATGACAGTTTACGTTTTAAAATTTAAATTCACTTATTGGAATTTTTTCATTGACAGTTAGTTTTTATAATTACTATACAAAATACTAACTGAGATGTGCAATATTTGAAACCCCTTTTAATTGTATCCGCTATTCTGTAATTACTTATTTAACTTTTATTAATCTATCAATAAAACTATTTTAAATTTTTTGTTATTGTGTAGTAATTTGATGTCTACCAATCATTAAAAACTAATTATAATTAGTAATGACGTCACAAATATTTTATATTTGTTAAATATCAAGGGCAACATTAAAAATTAATTAAAATAAAAGTTTTTATTGTGATTTAAACTAATTTAAAAGGCAACAAACTAAGAAGGATTTTAAGGAATGTAGTTTTACGTGAATACTGACAATACGGGGTTTCAAAAAAAAAATTATATAAAAATAAATGAAAGTATTAGAAAACAAGATAATACAGACATAAAAAAAAATTAAGCAATCATTAAAGCATTATAGACCAGGGCATAATGATTAAAAAAATTTTTTTTCAGATTTGAGTATTTTCGTTTCTTTGCATTTTATGAGAACATTTACCATAGTAATGTATATTTTTTTTTACACCATCAGAAAGTAGAGAATGCAACGAACAAAAAGCCCACCGACTTTTTTTAAAAAAGCAGATACTTTGACGTGAGAATTTTCGATTGAAAATTAGGGTGCTTTATCGATATTAAGTCAAAATAAGGTGAAAAAATAAATATTTTAAATCAAAAAATCTTTTTTGTAAAAGATAAAAATAAAAAACCAAAAACTTGGTTATTTGAATTTTTCACATAAATTTTGAGGTTATATGAAAAAAGCGTAGGTGTACAATACAAAAGTTGTAGATCTTTTTATTACCTACAACTTTGCCATTTAACGTTTTTCCATAGGACTTGTCGTTTTGCCGGAAATCGAGATAAATCGTTTTTTTACCCTTAAAACTCACCCCCTTTCACTTCCCGACCTCGGATCGCCCGTAAACTATTTTTCCTTTCATTTTTGTTATATTCTCTTCCTTTTCCAATGGGTTTTTATCCCACTATTAATTTTTTTGGTTTCAAAAATTATCGACCCTGGTCTATTAGGATTAGGTAGATATTACAATATTTGCAAGATTTTCATATAAAACAAAACCCTCTACAAGAAATATCATCCTGCCAAAACGAAAATAACAAGTTTAGTGGAGATTGAAATCACAAATAATATAACATTGACTTTAAGGAACGTAAAGTGACAGGCAGCAAACGGCAAATAAATGCAGTCATATGCGATGTATAAAAATATGAATATTTATTTCAACGTGAAATGATTTTATAATGGGTTCCGAGAAAATAAAAAAAACTGCATAAAAACGAAAACCAAGGGGGGGGGGGGGGGTGCGTCATTAGAAGATCTATATTCTAAATGTACGAGTAATTCAATACCCAAAAATTAAATGGACAAAATTGCTACGAAAAATATATTAAAGAAAATACTATTCAAAATTTTATTTGTTTCTCTGAGTTTCAACTGACGCAAGTAGTAAAAATTGGTTTATTGTAAAACTTGAAAAAATAAATTCGTGTTAAATGAAAGCCTTGTACTTGAATAGTTGGTATTAGAGCATGTTTTTTTTCGTGATTAACAACAGATTTTAAAATGAAAACAACGCTTGTTTCAAAAGTTTTGCCGTAACAATTATTTAAAACATGGTTTTACAATTTTCTAAAAGTATGTATTGTTGATTTCCATGTATACGGTCTATATAAGTACAAAAAAAAATTTCCTACAAATATTATTTAAATTTCTAATTCTTTAAACATCATAACCTTTTACCTTTTCAACCCTTTTTAATCTAAATACAACTTTTCTATCGCTGACATGACCATTTTAATAATATCTACCCATTGTTGTGTAGCTTTTATCTCTTGCATTTGAAGCCATGAGATTTTATTACAAATATTCGCAATTATAAATTATTACAGGCACTTCAAAAGATGCCTTTCAGTTTAACAAAATTCAATAAAAGTAAAGTATGAATGGGCACAAATAACAAAACAAAATGTTTTAAAATAACAAGCATAACATGTCATGCATGTTCTCGTTTAATACCCATTCAGTAAAGGAGTGTGTTATGGGGGGTGGGGGAGGGGGGAGTTACTCACTGAAGAAAGGGGTCCATTAAAGTTTAACCGAAGATACTTGATACAGGTAAGTTAAAAAACAAATTAATTCTAAGCGTACGTACATTATATTAAATCACAATAAATCGTAATTGAAAAATGTTATACATTTTATGACGACAATGATTTTTAATTCAATAAAAATTCCTTGCTTTGTAATTTACAACTGATGATAGCATTAAAGCTGTATAATAGCTATAATACAATAAAGCACATCAAATGGATTTTGACAAATGTTTGAGTTTTGTGACTGCCAGGCTTTTTTTTAATAACCACACAGTTTCGTATATTTTTTTCCGATACTAGTTACTATATAGGGTGTCCGGGAAAATGTGGGAAATCTCCCGGATATGAAAAAAAAAACGTGAAAAGAATACTACAAGTAATATAAACTTCTTTCGTATCGCCCTCCTCTTCGGAGATATGGGCTCCCAAAGAGCTCCCATGGAATTAAGTTTTTGACATATAATTATTAAACCAACAGGTATATTTTAATTTTTTTTTCGTATGATGTACACCAGGTAAAATCCTTCAAATTACTATCCCAGAAAGTGTTGCGAATTACTCACAGCTGCAGGGACGGACTAGCTGTGACACTAATGTGCCCATTTTTTTTACGCCCTGTATGATAAAAACTTTGGACAACGTTTTTTACATACCTTTAACTATTGACTAAAAATTAAGTACTCTTCATTCATGTCGCTAATCCTAACCGTTTTCGGAAAAACGTAATTTTATTGTGATCATGTATTAATATTAAGCAGTTAAAAGTGAACATTTATAATTTATAGGAACAAAGATGTATCGTTTATTGAATGTACATGATGTAAATATGTTAATAATTACGTTTTTCCGAAAAAGGTTAGGATTAGCGACATGAATGAAGAGTACCTAATTTTTAGTCAATAGTTAAAGGTATGTAAAAAACGTTGTCCAAAGTTTTTATCATACAGGTAAAAAAAATGGGCACATTAGTGTCACAGCTAGTCCGTCCCTGCAGCTGTGAGTAATTCGCAACACTTTCTAGGATAGTAATTTGAAGTAATTTGAAGGGTCTTACCTGGTATAGATCATATGAAAAAAAAATTGAAATATACCTGTTGGTTTAATAATTATGTGTCAAAAACTTAATTCCATGGGAGCTCTTTGGGAGTCCATATCTCCGACGAGGAGGCCGATACAGGCCGATACGAAAGAAGTTTATATGAACTTGTAGTATTCTTTTCACGTGTTTTTTTCATATCCGGGAGTTTTCCCACATTTTCCCGGACACCCTGTATAAGTACGCTGTCGTGGGGATCGCATGTTGACAACGTTGTAAACAAGTCAATAGCAACATTTTGGCAGCTGAAACGCGTTGTGGGGAGCAGCTGGGAGTTAAATCCTCGAATATTGAACATCTCTTGTCTTGGGGAATTTTCTAGCGACATTGTTAAAATGGACAATTTTTTTGTCTACAGGAGGAGAATAAAAAAATCGAATTCAGTTTAACTAAAATTATCACAAAAAAAAAACGATAATGAAAACTTCAAAAAGTGTACCTACATTTAAAAAAAACTCAAATCGTTATATGTATTTGAATCCAGGATTAAGACAGTCTTTGATATTATTGTTGCTGCATGAAGTTTTTTTTACAAGACCTTAGATACAAGATATTGTGTATGTAAGTAGGTAGTTTAATAGAAGGATTTTATATATCTATTTGTAATGCACAAGTTATCTACAGCAAAGCGCAATCTCCACTAATAATTAACGTTTATCAAGGATCATTGAAATATATCCCGAGTATTCCCGAAGATTTTTCTATTTAATATATCCTATTGAATAGAAAGTGGAAGGTGAATAGTATCATATACGACGATAATAGCTAGATATATTACATAAAAATATGCGATATACGATTTTTGAATGGCTGCATCTTCCATTAGAACCAAGAATCGCTATAAAATGAAATATGGAAATATTTAAAATAGCTATTGAAGGAATCTTTCACGAATTCATAAAATGTATTCAATTTATCGTCAAAAATATAAAAGAAAAATATGTAATACACAGGGTCCTGCACTTCACCTCCTGTCTTCTATAGCTCACTTATTAAATTTGATCATACAGGGTGTCCCAAAAAAGTGTGACGTCATAATATACAGGGTGAGTCGGGAGGAATGGGCCAAACTCTAAGGGTGTCAAAAAAGCATCAAAATAATAAGAAAAAACTAAAATGTTGTCATCCAATATTCATTTATTTTCAAATTTTAGCATTAAATAAAATAATAATATTGTTAAACCAAAATATGCAACAATAATACCATTTATTAACAATATTTTGTTTTCGCGTTATAATTTAAAAACAAATGAATATTGGATAACAACATTTAAGTTTTTTTCTTATTATTTTGGTTTCCAGAGGTTTAAATTGGTCGCGATGGTCCTATTAGTTGGCCTCCTAGATCGCCAGACCTCACACCGTTGGACTATAATTTATGGGGTTGGTTAAAAAATGAGGTATACAAAGTAAAAGTAGATACTAGGGATGCATTAATTAGACGCATTAGAAATGCTGCACTCAATATTAAAGAAAGGCACGAATCAATAATTAGAAGAGCCACGCGCGCCATTTGTAAAAGAAGCAGGAAATGTTTGGAAGTCAATGGCGGTATTTTTGAAACAATGTCAATGTTGCATATTTTGGTTTAACAATATTATTATTTTATTTAACGCGGTAATTTAAAAACAAATGCATATTGGGTAACAACATTTGGGTTCTTTCTTATTATTTTGATGCATAGATTACACCTTTAGAGTTTGGCCCATTCCTCCCGACTCACCCTATATACATGCCATAAATTTTCTTACTTATTTGGATGTCTCTTCTAGTTATTTACAAACCACCAAAATTTTATTGAAAAAAATAATCAATACACTACCTCATTACGAAGAGTAGAAAGTTCATTTCATACTCGTCTTAGGTTGTGTCTCCAAGAGAACGGAAGACATATTCTAGTAGGTAATTTTAGAAATAATTTTTAATTCTGCATCGAATTACATAAAAATATACATGGGGTCCAATTTAAAATAAGAAAAGAAAATCATTTTAAAGTTTGCAATGTTTGACAATAAATTTTGGACACCCTGTACAATTCGTATTAATGATACTTGGTTAACGAGACTGTTAGACCTTATTTATTAAGTACCTTACACAGTTTTATTAACGAGGCTTTTATTTTTTATTAATTCTTAAGAGGTACAAAACTGATTTTTTTTGGCTTCCGATTTCAGTGAAATTTTAGGGCTATGTAGGTAACTATAAGAGGCATCCAAATAAGTAACAAAATATAAGGCATGGAATAAAAAAATATTTTCCTGAAATGCGCCCTAGGATACATGTGAACTTAAAATATCAAAATTGTAACGTAATTAATAAATTGAATTATAGACGTCGGGAGGTGAGGTGCAGGACCCTTTCTTTTTGGAATGTAAATTTCTTCTGCATGTACCAACAGTATCGGACATAGCATCGGCTACGTTCCCACATGTATGTAATAGTATTATTGATTTTAACACCGGTTTTTAAATTTGAATTTTATAAAAATTGCATAAATGACTCTTTTTCATGTTATTCATTATGCCCATATTATTATGAAAGTAGAATAAACACATTAGAAAATACACATTGTCCATTGTAACCATAGACAATTTACCTTAAGATACGTACAGCTTATCTCCTGCGCAAACAAAAGTTACGTTTTATGGGTGAAAAAATACGTCCGAGCGCATGACTCGCCGGTCAGCTACCTTCCCTCTGGGCACCTTCGGGCATGCGCACAAACCTCGTGTTATCAGCCTGTCCTACTTTAGCGACATGCTCAAAATACACTCCAGAACCGGCTCGGCCGCCATTTTTGTTGTTGTGTTTTAAGGTTTCTCTGTGGATTCCTTGTAGTTTTCTTAGCCATTGTGGATTGTGGGTGTTTAATCGGGCAAACACTTTTCAAATTCTTGAACAAGAAATTTTGCTTGAAAATGTTTTACACGTACCCAATAAGTTTTTGCCAAATTGTAAAAATCAATATAAGTTATATACCAACTAATATTTGACTTGAGGTTAGGCACGCGATAACACCGTAGATTGGTTATTTTGCTGGTTTTGTTTGTTTTTATTTTCGATTTTATAAGACTAGTTTAATTCACTTGTTCTTGTTCTCTTCCTTTTCGAACTAAAAACACGACGACGAATCATTTTTAAACAATTTTACAAACAAAACCTTAAAAAAAATTTTCTATCCTTAAAATCTGATATGTTTGCTACTACTAAAAATGCCAGAAATCACTACCTTTTTTCCCAACTTGATCAAAAATTGAGACGAAAGTCCATTCTTTTGGCAAGAATTTAAATTTTAAAGCCCCGACCTGTCTATTTTCCCATTCTTCGAAGGATAATGTTGCAGTGCGCATGTCTAATAGTGTCTAGCTTTGTTTACATGCGCGAGGCCATAAATCTGCCACTTTCGTGATTATTGTTTGCTTATCTAAAAGTAAATTGTCTATGATTCAGTGGCGTAGCCAGCCTCGCGGGGCGGGAGGGGCGAACATATATGGGGGCGCTTTATGATTTTTTAGAACCACTATTATTATTATTATTATTATTATTAAAAATACGGTGTTTGTTTTTCAAAATACATAGAGGGTTAGGAAAAATTACCAGAACGGTCGATTATTTCAAAATATACAGGGGTTATCAAAAACGTCTTATATAAAAAATGTAGGGCTGTTAAAAATCTACATATCGGTGATAAATTGAAATATACAGGGTCGCCCACAAAGTTGTGGAGAATGATAGTTATATTTTTTTAAATGGAATACCCTGTATATTTTTACTTATTTTGATTGTCGACTCAATTTTAAACATTTTTTATTAACCATGTGTTATACCTAAATTCATTACTTTCCTACATAAATTGATCAGCTACAAAACACACAATAAATTTCAAGAAACAATTTATTAAGTTAACTTTAAACAAAAACGTATTACAAATCATGGCAAAAGGCTCTATTTTTTAATAAGTGTTGAAAATGACCCCCATTTACTAACTGACAATGATACAAATTATCGCAAAAATGTCTTTGGGTGTTTAAAACCATTTCCCTTGTTATTCTCGCACTTTCATTGACAATTTTCATTCTTAATTCTTCTAAATTATTGGATTTATTTTGATAAACTATGTTTTTCAGGTGACCCCAATAAAAAAAATCTAATGGCGTAAGATCGGGGGACCGTGAAGGCCATTCGATAGGCCCTCTTCTTCCCATCCATCGATTTGGGAACGTGACATCCAAAAATTCTCTAACTTCGCGAGTAAAATGCGGAGGAGCTCCATCTTGCTGATACCAGGTTAAGTTATTATCAACATTTAAATTGTTTATAGCTGGAACTATTTCTTGCCGAAGAAGCCGGAGATATCGATCACCGTTCAAATTTCCCTCGATAAAAAAGGGTCCAATTACATGTCCCGCAAACAATCCAGCCCAGATATTAACTTTTCTTGGGAACTGTGTATGCAGCTCTTCATACCAGTTAGGGTTATTTCGCGCCCAGTACCGTTACTCAATTTTGCTTATTCACCATTCCGTGTAGTGTAAAAGTCGCTTCATTCGAAAACACAATATTGTTTGAACAGGCGCCCCCCCTGGCCCCCACCTGGCTACGCCACTGCTATGATTGTAACAGGTTTTAATCGAAAAAAATCAGCAGGCATTATTATTTAAACAACAGCATTAACTCAATCTATTGTACCAATATTTGATAAATCTGAAAATATACGTGTATCTCCAATTTTTGGGAGAGAAGAAGAGTGTGTGACTTACCTCGTAGCTTGCCGCTTACTACTGACGTCATCCATATCTGGGCTCGAACTACTAGGAGCCAGTGTAGCGGTTCCTGTATCTGACGGGGAAGCTGTCGACGGCACTTGGTGCCCCTCCAGTCTGACGAACTACAAAAAAAATGTAATTATTATGTTACAACGAATACGGGATTCTCGCAAAAAGAAAAAATACCTTCAAAAATTTAACAACCAGTAATTGGTAAATAAAAATAGATAAAAATTTAGGTACCAATCCATCGCTGGAACTAATAAAAATAACAGCATTATAGGATCCATTTGTGATGAGCATATTTTTCGTCCTATAGAATCTACTCACTTTTTACATTGCAATCAATGCAATCTCCGCCAAATTATACACGTTTGTTTCAGCGTAGAAGTAATTAAAAAAAACTCCACTGTAATTCTTGTAAATAAAAGTATTTTAAAAGAAACCTATTGGAATCTTGAATTCGTAGTAAATATCCTATATGAATAAGTATTTCTTTATTTTAACACAATATAGTTTAGATCTTTAAAAATAATATACAGGGTGTCCGGGAAAATGTGGGAAATCTCCCGGATATAAAAAAAAAAACACGTGAAAAGACTAATACAAGTTCATATAAACTTCTTTCGTATCGGCCTCCTCTTCGGAGATATGGGCTCCCAAAGAGCTCCCATGGAATTAAGTTTTTGACACATAATTATTAAACCAACAGGTATATTTCAATTTTTTTATATGATGTATACCAGGTAAGACCCTTCAAATTACTATCCCAGAAAGTGTTGCGAATTACTCACAGCTGCAGGGACGGACTAGCTGTGACACTAATGTGCCCATTTTTTTTACGCCCTGTATGATAAAAACTTTGGACAAAGTTTTTTACATACCTTTAACTATTGACTAAAAATTAAGTACTCTTCATTCATGTCGCTAATCCTAACCGTTTTCGGAAAAACGTCATTTTATTGCGATCATGTATTAATATTAAGCAGTTAAAAGTGAACATTTATAATTTATAGGAACAAAGATGTATATGTTATTGAAATACGCTAAATATACATGATGTAAATATGTTAAAAATTACGTTTTTCCGAAAACGGTTAGGATTAGCGACATGAATGAAGAGTACTTAATTTTTAGTCAATAGTTAAAGGTATGTAAAAAACGTTGTCCAAAGTTTTTATCATACAGGGCGTAAAAAAAATGGGCACATTAGTGTCAAAGCTAGTCCGTCCCTGCAGCTGTGAGTAATTCGCAACACTTTCTGGGATAGTAATGTGAAGGGTCTTACCTGGTATAGATCATGTTATGAAAAAAAAATTGAAATATACCTGTTGGTTTAATAATTATGTGTCAAAAACTTAATTCCACGGGAGCTCCTTGGAAGCCCATATCTCCGAAGAGGAAGCCGATACGAAAGAAGTTTATATGAACTTAGTAGTATTCTTTTCACGTGTTTTTTCATATCCGAGAGATTTCCCACATTTTCCTCTCGCAACTCGCAATCTATCACCATATATCTACTCGGACAATAAAAATGCAGTCTTATAATGACATTTCCGTTGTAAACTTAAAACCGATCTATGATTGGAGATAAGAAAAACGTTTTTTTTTACCTCCCTAGAAAAATTTTGGGTAAATAGGAAAATTTCGTAATTCTCCCAATTTTCTCCAGTGATTTGAAAAAAAGGTTTTCTTATATCCTAATTTTGTATTTTAGGACAAATATATTTGTTACTTATTTAAGTCACTCGGCGAAGCAATTAACTTAATTATTTGCAAAGTTAACAATACGAATCCGTGATGCAAAGAAATCAGTCATAAGCTAAATCGCAATTAAATACCATTATCCACCATTCACTTATTCCAGCTATTTGATGCAGCAATTAGCCATTGTTATTTTACAGTTAACCACAAAGATAAAACCATTAATTTTTACAACTAAAAATTAGTAGAGAGTATTTTTAACAGTTAATTTATCATTTTGCCTGTTTGTCCCTATGTGTATAGTGCAAAATTGCACAAGCAAATTTCTTCATCCTGTTAAAAAAACCAAAATTCACACAACGGCAGGCAGACAGATGCACTGAGTAGACTTCCACAAATAATATGCTTGAACATGATTTATTAAAAAAATTATGCGATTCCATTTAATGACTATAAAATATTTTAACTTTGGTCAAGTATTTAAAAATAATTTGTCTCTCTATAGCCCGTTTTGTCCTTTAATAACTACAACGGAGACAAATTTCAGTTATCTCCGACAAAAGGCCCCAGAAAAAAAAATGCTGTAGCCAGGGGCGAACAGATGGGGGGGGGGGGGTGCCCCCCCCCCCCCCAATACTATGGAAAATAGAAACAATTGGGATATTTGTATGCCAGTTGGGAATTTAAAAAAATACATCATACATCTTCCTTGTGGTTTGCCGACATATTGCTTGTTTCATTTTCCATTGATCAGTGGGCACACCTGAAGGAACGGAGAATAAGATTTTAAGTCGAATTAGTTAATTTTACTTTATATTCCTAAATCTTAAAATATTTGTTTTTAGTTTAGTTGTTCGATATTAGATATATTATAAATATGTACTGGAAAATAAAAATAAGATTTAAAAAAAATTATATCTAGGTATAGTGTGACCAGTAAAGTCCGCATCATATGGGATTTTTTTTATTAATAGCTTTATTCGAAATTTGACTTTGGCATCAAGTTCTGCTTCGATCGAGATGAAAATTAAGCAAAAAATAGTAGTCACGTCATTCACATTATCTGTCAAATTTTAATTTTTTCTAAAAAATAATTCAAAAGTGGGGTTATTTCTGAAAATATCGAAAAAAGTTATAAGAAAAAGTTTTTTTATTTTTGAAAATATCGTGAAAAGTTATAAGAAAAAGTTTTGACTTTTTACCTATATTTTGTCGTTGTAAACGTGTTTTTGGTGTATCATTGTAATTAATTTTTTGGAAAATGCACTAAACTAGTATCACAGCTAGTCCGTCCCTGCAGCTGTGAGTAATTCGCAACACTTTCTGGGATAGTAATGTGAAGGGTCTTACCTGGTATAGATCATATTATGAAAAAAAAATTGAAATATACCTGTTGGTTTAATAATTATGTGTCAAAAACTTAATTCCATGGGAGCTCTTTGGAAGCCCATATCTCCAAAGAGGAGGCCGATACGAAAGAAGTTTATATGAACTTGGTAGTATTCTTTTCACGTGTTTTTTCATATCCGGGAGATTTCCCACATTTTCCCGGACACCCTGTATATTTTAAGAAAACTCGCAATCTATCACCATAATATATCTACTCGGACAATAAAAATGCAGTCTTATAATGATATTTCCGTTGTAAAGTTAAAATCGATCTATGATTGGAGATAAGAAAAACGTTTTTTTTTTACCTCCCTAGAAAAAATTTGGGTAAATAGGAAAATTTCGTAATTCTCCCAATTTTTTCCAGTGATTTGAAAAAAAGGTTTTCTTATATCCTAATTTTGTATTTTACTTTACTTAAATAATAAAATACTATTTTTACTTTTTTGATGACATAGCTTAATAACAAATTTTAATAAAGGGGTTTTAAATTAAATCGTTGAAAATAGATAAACTTTACGTTAAGTTAAACTAAAATTTATTTTCCACTTAATGAACACTTTACTGATGACACTGTTCTTTTTTGTCTTAATATTAAGGTGTATTACTTTCAGACACAAACTACGTTTTCTAAAATACTTATTTTATGAAGTTACCTTATACAATACAGGGTCAAAAACAAATAAACTTTGTATCACATGCGACCCAACTTTAATAGCCCAATTTAGATTTTGTAGAAAAACGCACATTTAATATGGCGCTACTTTAAAGAAAATATATCTGAAATAAAGCATTGTCAAAACTAAGAAGTTTTATGTAGGTTGCGTTGAGTCTTATTTTCCAAAAGTGGCGCAATTTACAAAATACGGGTAAAAAATCGAAATTATCTTATGCAGCTGAAATTTTGCATGTGGACTAGAAACTGCATTTAAAAAAACTTGTCCCTATAACTTTTTTCGATATGTTCAGAAATAACCCCACTTCTGGATTATTTTTTGGAACAAATTTAAATTTGACAAATAATGCGAATCACGTGACTACTATTTTTTTTGCTTAATTTTCATCTCAATTGAAGCAGAACTTGATGTCAAAGTCAAATTTCGAATAAAGCTATTAATAAAAAAAAATCCCATATGATGCGGACTTTATATACTGGTCACACTGTATACTTTAATTTAGTAAAGTTATTGTTATTTAAATTAATAGATATCTTTATTTTTCTCTGAAATTATCTCTGCATACTAAATTATATTACAAAATATTTTAAGATTCAGTTGAGAGATGTTTGAAAAATGAGTTGGGAAATTTTGGATGGCACCCCCCCAACAGAATGCACTTCGGTACGCCCCTGGCTGTAACAGACAGACAAAACGACATCGACCGGCCGGCGTGATTCCTAGTGTTCAGTTTCATCGACATGTACGTAACACTAAAACTCGGGACGAAACATTTGCTAATATTTTTCAAAAAACACTAAGCTACTCGAGGGCGGTACTTGACCTTGACATCCACACTCAAATGGCAAACAAAAAAAAATACACAATTAGTACCGTGCAGTCCGGATCCCTACTCTTCGTCGAAGGAAAAAGCTTGATTTTCTTCAAAACTTTTTTCATCGAGTTAAATAAAAACACACCGAAACCGGAAGCCGACGAAGACTCGCACCACCAGAATATCTCTTCGGTGATCGGTAATAGCCGAATGGAACTCGGGGATGCAACAAGTCTCTATGCCATAAGCAATGGACTGTGCATTAAAAGGCATTGCAATACCATCATTCTCGGATATCCTCCTGAAATCAGTTTTGGCGCAAGCCTGATGCTTCATTGTTTAGTACAAGAGCTCGTCATAAAATATTGCTGAACAGACGGGGGCGATTGCAATTCGCGACAGAAAAGATCCGTTTTTAAAACCGACCAGAAAATATACACTTTCTGGACAATTTTTCGTCTAGAAAATAACCTTTTTCCGATCGCAAGACCGGAAAAGTGACGTGAGAGACCGGTTTTCCGGTCTCTGTTTTTTGTTTTTCCAATCGCTCTTTGATAATACAAGCTACCTTGATTTCGTTACTATGACAACAACATTTCGATGTATTGTCGAGTGACAGTTCGTTGATTTTTAATTTGTTGTTTATGTCAAACTTGTTTCGCGAGTGCGCAAATTTAACAATATGAAGTCAGATTTTGAATTATCCGACACGGAAAATGAGATTTCAGAAGAAATTTTGGAAGCAGCAAGGAAAGCGACTTACGATATATTGCCAGTAAAATCAAAAGCCCGTTACGAGAAGTCATAAGACGCATTTAAAAATAATATAAAATAATTTAATGTGAGAATATCGAAGTGTCGGTCTTAAAAAAAATATTGTACGTCACGCAACCGAAAATTAGTGTTTTCCAGGTCTCTCCAAGCTCTGTCAAATTTTAATTATTTTCAAAAAAATAATTAAAAATATTTCTGAAAGTATCGAAAAAAGTTATTAGAAATAGTTTTTTTTAATGCAGTTTCTAGCCCACATGCAAAATTTTAGCTGCAAAGGATAATTTTGATTTTTTACCCATATTTTGTAAATTGCACCACTTTTGCAAAATAAGACTCAACGCAACCTACATAAAACTTCTTAGTTTTGACAATGCTTTATTTTAAATACATTTTCTTTAAAGTAGCGCCATAATAAATGTGTGTTTTTCTACAAAATCAAAATTGGGCTATTAAAATTTGGCCCCATGTGATGCAAAGTTTATTTGTTTTTGACCCTGTATAAGGTAACTTCATAAAATAAGTATTTTTGAAAACGTAGTTTGTGGTTGAAAGTAATACACCTTAATATTAAGACAAAAAGAACATCATCAGTAAAGTGTTCATTAAGTGGAAAATAAAGTTTAGTGGTGGGTTAAAAATCAAAATTATCTTATGCAGCTGAAATTTTGCATGTAGGTTAGAAACTGTATTAAAAAAAAACTTCTTCTTATAACTTTTTCGATATTTTCAGAAATAACCCCACTTTTGAATTATTTTTTGGAAAAAATTAAAATTGAATTATTTTTTGGAAAAAATTAAAATTTGACAGATAATGCGAATCACGTGACTACTATTTGTTTGCCTAATTATTATCTCGATCGAAGCAGAACTCGATGCCAAAGTCAAATTTCAAAAATAAAGCTATTAATAAAAAAGTTTCGGCATGGCCGAAGGTTCGGCCGGTTTTTGGCCGAAACCGAAACTGTCACCGAAACTAGATTTTTTGGCCGAAACTAGCCGAAACCGAACCTTCGGTAGGTCACTACTTAAAAATCACCAAAATTGAAATAATGAAGATCTACCGACATTATCTTTATTTTTTCAAATCGTTTATGCTAAGTCTCGGAGAGGGAGGGGAGGGGCGCCCTCCTCCTAAATTCGCCACTGCGATAAGCTCTACAAACTTATTAGTATTAGAAAGTAAATTTAGAGGAACGCGCCGAAGCGCTGTCGTTTAAAGTAAACAAAATTTTTATAATTTCAGCCACTGAATTGACATATTAAACAGATAAAGAACAAAAAGAAAACTGAAAGAAAATCAGTCAACGGCTTTGGATGTCAAGAATAATTAAATAAATTATTTGTCTTAGCATTCCTTTTAAGGTTTATATTTGTTAAGCTTTATGCTAAATCTCTGACGCAATCAGTTCGGTTTTTCTTCGTACCGCGATGATGGATGCTAAGGCAAATATGTGAATACATTTTTATGAAAATACGTATTAAAAATATATACATACACTGCGCGGCATATTTAACGCATAACGAAAAAATTGCCTCAATTTTGATGTTATATATTTTCCAAATTTGTGGTTCGTTTTTAATGATTTTTTTTTTCTAATTGTAGGTTTTTTCCTTAAGCATATCACTGCCTTTGTTGTTTCGCTTAAAAAAGTAACTTTGGTATTATACCGGGTGTTATAAAACTGTTATGTTTTTTTACGGAAATTCAAAACACCCTGTGGGATTTACTAGCCATTGCAAGTTATCGCAATTGCAGCCAAATGAAAGACCCATGTTTCCTTTACATTTTCTTTTTTGATTCATTGGTTTATCTCTGTTTTTTCATGAAATATTCAATTTTTAGTTAAACATGATTTTCATAAAAAAATGTTTAGTTAAAAAATACAAAATAAACAAAATGCTTTGGTTAATGCAACAGCAAGAAAAAACAAATTATAAAGAAAATAAAGAATCAATATCTGGTATTAATTAATTTTATTAAATCCACAAAACAGGGCAAAAAATTGTAATTTGTAAAGGTATTCAAAAAAATTAAATATGAATAATTAGTAGCGAGTATTGCCTCCCAGAGATATGCTCAATGCAACATTGTCGGAACAGGAAGCTATGGCGGAGGATCTGTTATGGTCTGGGCTGGCATTAGTTTAGATGCTCGTACGGAGTTAGTTGTGATTCAGGGAGGTCCTTTGACAGGTAACCTATATACATATCAGACATTTTAGAACCCCATGTGGTACCATTTGCCCCATTTATTGGGGATAATTTTTTATTTATGCAAGATAATGCACGCCGACAAGTAGCCAAGAGTGGTATAAAATTATCTCCAAGAAACAGAAATTTTACCTTTGCCTTGGCCAGCAAGAAACCCTGCCATTAATCCTATTGAGCATTTATGGGATAATATGGGACGACATCTTAGAGCCTTGCTTCCTCCTCCTAGAAACTTAAGATCTGTCATTGAGGCTTATGGAAATATGGAATCAGATTAATTAAGATGAAATCAGAAATCTGATTTTAAGTATGCCAAGAAGATGCGAAGCAGTCATTAAAGCAAGGGGAGGCAATACTCGCTACTAATTATTCATATTTAATTTTTTTGAATACCTTTAGAACTTACAATTTTTCCCTGTATTTTTTTGCCCTGTTTTGTGGATTTAATAAAATTAATTAATACCAGATATTGATTCTTTATTTACTTTATAATTTGTTTTTTCTTGCTGTTGCATTAACCAAAGCATTTTGTTTATTTTGTATTTTTTAACTAAACATTTTTTTATGAAAATCACGTTGAACTAAAAATTGAATATTTCATGAAAAAACAGAGATAAACCAATGAATCAAAAAAGAAAATGTAAAGGAAACATGAAACGTTCATTTGGCTGTAATTGCGATAACTTGCAATGGCTAGTAAATCCCACAGGGTGTTTTGAATTTCCGTAAAAAAAACATAACAGTTTTATAACACCCGGTATAATACCAAAGTTACTTTTTTAAGCAAAACAACAAAGGCAGTGATATGCTTAAGGAAAAACCTACAATTAGAAAAAAAAAACATTAAAAACGAACCACAAATTTGGAAAATATATAACATCAAAATTGATGCAATTTTTTCGTTATGCGTTAAATATGCCGCGCAATGTAGTATGTGAAACAAGAAAAAAAATAGATTCAAAACATGAACGCAAACGTCCTGATGCAGTTCTGATATACTAAACGAGCCTTAAATTTTTTTTTATATTACATATTCGCTAATTTTATCCAATGTTGGGATATCTGAAATAAAAATTATGCACTTTCTTTTTGTGATACTTCCTACCTGGCGACTGTTTAGGAGAGGCTACAGTTCCACATTTTCTTTCCCTAAGAAGCCTTTAGATTGTTGATTCACTTACTCCCGTCATATTAGCACATGTTGATACTAGGTTTCTGACACTACTAGATGGTGTTTGGTGCACAAGTGCATCGTAACACTATGGTCTTTGCTTTTAGGTCAAGCACTGGGGAATAATTATTCGCCATTTTTGTATTATTTTTATAATATACACACAAGCTTTTGATAACACGTTAAAAATAAAACTAAACTACCTCACTTGAAGTGGGAAATATTCTATGACATAAGTCACCCACCTGTATACCTATTATTTAATTACTTAAGATCAGGTACCTGTTAATGTCACGCTTATGGTTTATCGAGGTTTTACGACTTATGACCCTCAGCTGTACTGTCAGGCTTTAAGAAACAGAGTATAATCATAAAGGGGTGGAATGAAAAAGAAAACATTTCTCGAAGAAACAACGTAATTTTATTTCCTTGAAAAAATCAATGTTAAAAAACATGTTTCTCTGAGCAAATGTTATTCAGGGACGGCAAGCAATCAGTTTATCAAGTAACCTAGCGTATTCATGACGACGGCAAACAAATACCCGGCAATTTGTTTGTTTTAAGCCACAATGACGTCAGTGACAGTGACCACATGAACGCCTGCCGGTTTTCATTTTCAAGTGATTACTATTTTAATTGTTTATAAGAATCAACAATCCATCTGGGTAATCGAAATCATCGTCCTGGTAAATAAATAACATTAGTTCGCGATAGCTGTTACGGATTTTCTAGTTTTTTACCGTTGTCAGAGAGTAACTTCGTAAATCGTTGCCGGTCAAACAAAAGATGACTTAATTTTATCAATTTCCTATCTTAAAATAGAGACACGAAAATTTCGATAATCGACGTAATTTACTGAAAATGAAATTTACCTGGAAACAGCTTCCCAGTTTCCGAAGTTCCGAACCTCGAGGTTGAAAATAGACCTTCATTTTGAGGCTCATTTCATGCTTTCAGGAAAACTAAAGTTCTCAGACATTAACAGTAATTAAGAAGTTAATAGGTAAAGGTAGACTAGACATTATCTTAAATTTCTCTATTATGGTTTTCGTTTAAAGATCAAAGTGTATCGATTAATAATTTAATTAAGGCTTATTTACCAGGTCAACACAGTTGCTTGCGCAATAATGATCATTGATCACATTACCAGGCACGTGGATAAAGCATTTGGTTTGTCATTTAAAGTGCATTATGTCTTGAAAGGGTACTCCGGAGGACGTCAGTTTGCAGAGTTGCAAGAAACAGGACAACGGCAATGTAAGGACGTATTTTAAAAAACGAAATACCTGTTCGCCCTTATTTTCATTATCTGTTGATTACTAACCCTTTTCAACATATCTGACGTTAATGAAGCCGCCTCATTCCCCCAATTTATGAAAATTTTAACAGGTTGAAAAGTTATTTTATAGAGTTTGTTGAAACAGATAAGTTTGTGCTAACTTCTGTCAATTTGTATTTATTACTGTAAATGAAATACAGACCGGGGAATGTGTTCTTTTATTTAACATTATCCCGTAGCTACCCGCATTTTCAGGGTTTTTTCATTTTCTAGCTGTTTCGCTGCCCAGTGTCACGTCTCTGACACAGATTTTAGAAGAAAAAAAATCTTTTGATAAAAATTGTATAGAATTAATCACGGAATATTGAAAAGTCAACATATTGCTGCTAAATTAATAGATGAATAAATAATTTAAAAATATACAGTGTGACCAGTAAAGTCCGCATCATATGGGATTTTTTTTTTATTATTAACTTTATTCGAAATTTGACTTTGGCATCAAGTTCTGATTCGATCGAGATGAAAATTAGGCAAAAAAATAGTAGTCACGTGATTCGCATTATTTGTCAAATTTTAATTTTTTCCAAAAAATAATTTAAAAGTGGGGTTATTTCTGAAAGTATCGAAAAAAGTTATTGGAAAAAGTTTTTTAAAATGCAGTTTCTAGCCTACATGCAAAATTTTAGCTGCATAAGATAATTTTGATTTCTTACCCATATTTTGTAAATTGCACCACTTTTGCAAAATAAGACTCGACGCAACCTACATAAAACTTCTTCGTTTTGACAATGCTTTATTTCAGATACATTTTCTTTAAAGTAGCGCCATATTAAATGTGCTTTTTTCTACAAAATCAAAATTGGGCTATTAAAATTTGGTCGCATGTGATGCAAAGTTTATTTGTTTTTGACCCTGTATAAGGTAACTTCATAAAATAAGTATTTTTAAAAACGTAGTTTGTGTTTGAAAGTAATACACCTTAATATTAAGACAAAAAAGAACACAGTGTAAAATGTTCATTAAGGGAAAATAAATTTTAGTGGTGGGTAAAAAATCAAAATTACCTTATGCAGCTGAAATTTTTCATGTGTGCTAGAAACTGCATTAAAAAAAACTTTTTCTAATAACTTTTTTCGATATTTTCCACTTTTGAATTATTTTTTGGAAAAAATTAAAATTTGACAGATAATATGATGTGAATGACGTGACAACTATTTTTTTGCTTAATTTTCATCTCAATCGAAGCAGAACTTGATGCCAAAGTCAAATTTCGAATAAAGCTATTCAGAAAAAAAAATCCTATATGAGGCGGACCTTACTGGTCACACCGTATGTATATAGTGTATACAGTGTGTACACAGATAGAGTTTGAAACAAACAACTATTGTTGCTTTCTTACTTCGAATGTGATTTTATATCTGCCGAGTAACGATTTTGTTGTAAGAAACCCATTTTTTATTTGCCTACTGTTGAAGTATTTTTATTATTACATTTCATATATATTTTATTCAAATATAAATTATAAAACTTTTATTCAAACGTGGTACCACCGAGGTAGCGCATAGTTCAACTCGACATCTAAATTCCCGATAACAGTTCCCAATAGCTAATCTTATTTATTCTTTCAAGAGATCTAAGTTATTAGTGAAATTAGTTTTATACATATGTGGCTTTAGATATCCCCATAAATGAAAGTCGATAATTGTGAGATCGGGGATCCTACGTGCCAACTGATTTTGACCATAGGTACCTTTCAATCCATTTGTTCCCAAAGTGATGATTTAGCCAATCATCAAAAGGAATTATTGAAAAAAAAATGCAAAAAACAAAAAATGTAATATAATAGTTAAAATTGTAGTGTCAGCACAAGCAGACGTTTTTATAAAGAATGACTTTTTCTTCTTTAACTACTAATAAAAAAGTTGTTCCTCTTCCAAACTCTATCCGTGGACACACTGTATATAACAAAAACAAGGATTCCAATATTCTTTGTTAAATTTCTAAAAACTTTCATAACGTCAGATTGCCTTAACGCATTTGGACAATCGATGACTCATTGGAAAGGGTGTTTAAACTTGTTACAACTTAGTAAAAAATTAAAGATAGGAGGTGCTGAAAAAACATTTTCCCTGCTTATTATGTTTTCTCCCGTATAAAAGTATAAGCTTTTTATTTAAATACATTTAGGTAACAGGAATGTCGCTCAGATGAAAGTTAACTAACTAGGTACCTATCCGATTGCCTCAAAATAAATTTGGGAAATACCAATTAATTACGTAAGATAAACAAAAATATTGACAAAGATCTACACAACTCAACATTTTTTTTTATTAATCAAATAAATAACGTTGTTATACATATTTTTCTTGAACAATGTTTTCATTTAGATTTTTCCCGAATATCTCGTAAAACATTTTTCTGTTGCCATGTCTCAACCCGCAAACATTTAATAAAAAATACCTATGGATTTTTTGAAACAAGCCTTTCCCTTAACAAACAAGACAACAACAATCTAATTGGGTTAAGAGCAGGAGCGTATCTTGCATTTGGGAGCGGGAAGGACAGTTCACAATGATCAATAATTCTTATACTGACAACAAAAACAGACAGCGTTAGGGCGGAGGAGGGGGGGAGCCGACTGCCCCCCCCCCCCCACCCTAGGTACGCCACTGTAGAAAATCAATATAAACATGTTTAAAAGCAAAAACACACAACTGGGGCCTGATAAAGTAACAACCGGGGGAATTGTAAAAAAATATTATCTTTAAAATTAAGGATGATAGGGTCAGCCGGGGCTATTATGATACAAAAATTAAAACTTTAACAAAAAAAAATATAAGTTTTAGTTTTAAAAATCTCCAAAAATTCCTAGTTGTGAGCAATGAGGTTCTCTACCCAGTTTTGAGGAAAAAATACAAGAAAAACAATAGTTGACCGTAAAAAAACAACAAAATGCTGTATCCAAATAGTCCTACGTTTTGTTGATACAGCAAGGGGCTATTGTGATACAACGCTTTAATTCTGTAGTGGAGATAGATTTAAAATATGTGGGGCTAATATAATATACTATTTTCCTTTATCAGTTGATCCTGCAATTTTGACAGCCATCTTACAAGTATGTTTTAAGTTAGAAACAGGAAATTAATTTCATGTTTTTTTTTCACTAAAGCTACTGATTGATATTTATAAAATTATAATTGGTAATGTGACTGTTAGATGTGGGATTGTTAAAAAAAAAGTACAAATGTTGTAATTAAATTCTAATTCACAAATGAAGGGTTTTATGATAATATAATAAAAATATTAGCTCCATCGAAAGGCAACAAACTACAACTCACAAACGAAAATTAAATGTCTAAGTCGAGGTCTAAGTATTATGAAATACCAACAAAAATAACATAGACAGACAACGAAATACTGAACAAAATAAACAAAATTAAATTGTTAAATGGCCTCAAACACCGGCACTTCTTTTTTAAAAATGTATTTTTCCCTAATCCTGATTATATTGGGAACGGGCAGTTTAGCAAGTATATCCTCCCTGTTTATTACCGATATATCGTTTTCTTTAATTTTAAACGTTTCCTTATTATTTCTTATTTGCAGTAGTTCTTCAGAGTATTTCTTGCGAGTCCCTGTATTTGCATACTTTCGAACCATCTGTATAATATGTTTGTATTGCTACTGATTGTTTTTATTAGTCCCTTTCTTTAATTATACCACCTGCACCAAAGAGAAGAAACTAAAGAATGTATCATAAAAGCCCCAGTGGTTGTCTCAGAAAAGCCCCAGTTGCTGTATCACAATAGCCCCTTCACTTTAACGTCGAATATAAAGTATGTTTCACAATAAATGGTTGACTCCGTTTAACTACCTGGGACTGTGAAACATATTTTACCTGCTTCAACATTGCTCAAATTTAACAAACAAGGCTTTAAATTAAAGCTCTAAGTCGGCCTTATATGACGGGAACCATAAACACATACATTATTATCGATAGTTTTGCCTGCAGTAAAAGTTATCACTAAAAAAATAAAAGTTTACTAAGCAAAAATTGTGGCTGAAGTAGAAATATTTTTTTATTTATTAAACGTTTTACATTTCTGTAAAAGTGAATATGACTTATAATTAAGTATATAATTCTCTACTTTGCCAATTTTTCTTACTTTAATTTGATGACTGTAAGTATTTTTAAAGTAGCTGTATCATAATACCCCCACTATTTTGACCGTATCACATTAGCCCCAGTTCACCCTACTTAAAAATATGTACTTATCTTTACATTTAAGTACTAGGTACTAAACAGAAATATTTAAAAACAGCCAACTGACTCACACAAATTTTACCTGTTTAACTGAAGTAAGGAGTGTCATCAGCGGAAACGCCATTTTTATTTATTAATAATAGAAATGAAGTTACCTCTCTTGGGATAAGGAGAATTAAGTAGAGATGAAACAATAAATTCGTAATGTCGATATGGAATTTAAAAAACAAGTTATTAAGTAGCGAACATGTTGGCTAAAAAGGCTAAAAATATACTAAAAATGTAAATATCATACAGAGGAGGCGACATCCACTAGAATATATTAATATCGAGATCTATTATGTGTGAATAAATTAGACAGGTATCGACAGTTTATTACTATCCCTAACAAAGCTTTCATTAGATAATAAGGTCTACCCATAACAACATTATTTATTCGCATTTGAACCGTAATGATTTTAATATGAAAATTCCCGACTAATAAAATGGGAACCGACCCCGTCCCCCTTCAAATTCATTCTTTAATCGTCAAATACTTTGGGTTAATCTGTTGCACAAGAGTTGCTAGTCGGATGGTCGTATAAAATTTAAAAAAAAACTCGTATAGGTACCTACTAAAGAAACAGCGCGTAGGTGTATTAAAGGATATACTGATGATAACATAACAGTCACAGATTGCCTTTAGGTACACACAAGAGGAAACCTATATTATTTTTTTTTGTTAGCTTTACGTATCCGATTTTTATTACTTGCGAACTTCATTATTAACTTTGACCTCTTTCCGAAGACCTTTTCTATTACATCTTCCATATCGTCTTATGTCAATACAGTCTGTTCCTGATATCCTGAGACGACATGACAAATAAAAAAGCGGCAGGTATTTTTTGACGTTAATAAAAGTTAGTCAAAGCTCTGATTGATTAACTGAATTATTAGTTCCATGCAAAGCTAAAAATATACTTTTGCATATTATATGGACAAAAGTATAAGTTTTTAAGTAATTAAATTATCTATTATTGCATACGTATACAGGTAGGTGGCTTATGTCATAGATACAGTGGTTTCCAATTGGTGGTCCGCGGACCCCTTGGGGTCCGCGGCGTATTTTTTGGGGGTCCGCGAACCCACGGAGCACAAAGGGAAAATAAAACAAAAATAACTAAATAACTCACCTAATAATAAAACAATTGTTCGCGTTAAACAATCGTCTTTCGCTACATTTCCTTCTTTAGAATCATTTATAAAATCGTCGGAAAAAAACACTGCCGCAAGAAGTTCAACTCATTATCTGTGAACATTTGCGTAATCTGGTAATAAGTTTTCGTGAATATTTTCCGGTTCCAAATATTAATAATAACTGGATTAGAAATCCATTTTCTACAGAAAACATTGAAAAAAATGTAGCTCTTACAGAAAAACAACAAGATCAGTTCGTCGACTTGTCATGTATAGTATTTCCAAAAAGGATATTTTTAATGATAATAGTTTAATTCAGTTTTGGTTTAATATAAGTCCTGATTACAATGAGCTCGCCGAAAGGGCTATGATACATTTGATTCCTTTTTGCACAACGTATTTGTGTAAACAAGCTTTTTCTGTATATGTTCAGTTAAAATCTAAGCAAAGAAATCGGCTTAATGTTGGTCCCGATTTAAGGTTAAAAATATCAAATATTACACAAGATTTGGAAAAAATTATAAATTCAAAAACAATATTTTTCGTTGTCTTCCAGTAGAAAAGCGCTTTGCGGTCACATAGTATTAAACAGTTGTATAAAGAGTATATTTCATTCTTCCCATTGCATTTTAAAATTAGTTACTTCAATATGCCTAATGTTTATTTTGTTTCATATTTTTAAAGTGTTTAAAATTTACTTTGTACCTACAACTAGCACTAGAATAGAGATAACCACTGTCATAGAATATTTCCAACTTCAAGTGAGATAGTTTAGTTTTATTTTTAACGTGTTATCCAAAGCTTGTGTGTATATTATAAAAATAATACAAAAATGGCGAATAATTATTCCCCAGTGCTTGACCTAAAAGCAAAGACAATAGTTTTACGATGCACTTGTGCACCAAACACCATCTAGTACTGTCAGAAACCTAGTATCAGCATGTCGTCACCTTAGAGTTATACTGTGGTATGTGCAGTAAACCAAGTTTTGAGAAAAAGCGTTATGAAAAATTGGCTTTTTGTTACAGTGCTATGGACAGACCTAAACTTAAGAAAATTTGTACTTAGTTAGTTTCATTATAATTATTACGGTTTTTTAGAAAAAATATACACATATACATTGTTTTTTCTATATTTTGGGCACTAGAAAAAACACATACAATTATGTAACTCTATTTTTTTATTAATTATGAAAACATACAACTCTGTAACGTTACAAAAAAACAAAATAACTACAAATAAGAATATAATCCAGAACTAGAGAAATAAATATGTTAGGCATTATCATTTTTGGGAAGTATAGCCATATAGTATGCCTTATCCACCTCAGGAATCCACTAGCACACTAACTCAACGACCCAACCAAATAAAAACAAAGTTGTATGTGTATTATTTGTGACCATAGGAATAAAATATAAAATTACAAAGGTGTATGTGACACATATACAACTATGAGACTCTAAAAATCGCAATTAACGTTGATACAACAATGTATTTATGGTTGCCAATGCCATATGGTGTAACATACAACATTGTAATTCTCTGGAAGGCAAGTTTATGTACCTCAGTACATACAACTTATTAACACCGAAAAGTCAATTTCAGAAAAAATGCGACATATAACTCTAAGGTGGCGAAATGTTCACCCGGTATAAGCTAAAATTTGTGTTTTGCATTTTTATCGAGGGTTCCTAGCTGTCAGGCCATAGGAAACAGACTATACCGATTGAGAACTAAAAACAAACTAAATTTCTTAAAAAAGGTAATTTACTATCTATGTAAATTTTTTACGTCACAGTTTCACATCACATCTATTTAATTTTTCGTCATGACACCAGCGCTGTAAATGTCTTATCAAAAATAATATTGTTTATTACTTTTTAATTCGCTCAATTAAAATTAAATGTCGACTTTGTGGAACACAAAAAAAACTGTAAAATTAATTTGTTTTAAATATACAGAATATGTAAGAAGCCTTCACGTTCAAATCAATAATTTTAATTGGGACTTAAGGGCACCGATTTATAGGTATGGAAAATTTTAAAAACAAGATAAAAAAGGAATTTAGGCACAAATTTTAATAAAGTCAAATCGTAAAAAGGGCTATTGTAGTACAGTCAGTTAAGTGGAAATACATAATATCGCAATACAATATACAAAGAATATGCTATTTAAAATAAAATAATTTATCAAACAACACGCAGTAATAATGCCTAAAAGTGAATAACGAATTTTTAGGATATTAAACCCTTTATAATAAAATTAATTTAAATAAATTAAAATATTATTATAATACACCCAAATGACACATCGACGATGGTTTAAAATATGGATTATTTCACGGGCGTATCGTCTAAGCCCCTATAGGCTGTATTACCATAAACGTATTTAAAATACATTTTGTATGCATATAGGATCACGCTATATCACATTGTTTTGAATCTCATTTTCAATTCACTCGACTGATTGATCAAATTAAAATGCTACTATGGCTACGGAAACAAATACGTATTAGTTAACAAATAGTATTACCTTTATAAATGTCACCCAAAAGCCAATCAATACCTTTTTAGTGATAAAGTAATAACATCATACCAAATAAACCTAGGATTAGTGGTACTTTATCCAAAATAAAGCCTAACAAGTAAGGGATTTTGCTTGCCGCTATGCTATGCTGGTACATTTTTTTTATTTGATCGATATAACGGATGGAAACTTCGAATAACTTTATTTGCTGTAGTGTATTTTCAAATTACGGGTATTTTATTACTTACAAGCCTTAGGGGATAAAAATTTAGTTTTCTCACGACATTGTTCTGTTCTAAAATAAAAGCTTACGTTTGCCCACCATTAATAGCTATAGTTGTCCAATTGCGGATATATAGTCAAAACTAACATTGACATCCTAAATTGGAACCTATTAAAAATATATCCCAATAAATCTTCCTACAGTGTCCTTTTGATTTTTTCCTATGGTATAGAGAAAAAATAAAATTTTGTAGGCATTCCAGTTTTTAAAATTTATTGAGAAAATAAATAAATAAGATTCGGTCTTTGGGTTCCAGTGATTCAGCTGAAGGTCGAACGCCGCCGCATCTACCTGAATGTCGGACGGGTTGTTTTCTATTTTTAAGCTGTTCTTGTCTATTTAATTAATCAAAACAAAGATAGCAATATAATCCGTCGAGACTGACAAATAAAATAATTGCGCGGATAATGGGATGACGTACCTAATAAGGTTTTGATCTCATGTTTTCAAACTTTCTGCTTTCGCGACGTCTTTTTAATTGTCTTTAGAAAAGGTGTGTGACCATATAGGAAGATTTTTATTATTGGGATGTATTTTCAATAGGTTCTAAATACGATGAATTTAGTTATAGTGAAAATGCCCATTAGAAAATATGAGATCAAATACTTAGCAGGATAGAGGTATAGAGGCAAAAATAGTGGGTATAGGTTGATGTAAAGTATATGACGACTTTAATTTATATATTACTAGCGACCCGCCCCGGCTTCGCACGCGGGTCTAAAATGTGTTTATTTACGACATCACATTGGAAACCTCTAAATTTATCAGTGTTTCTCTACAATATTATGCATGTATTATACATATAAGCCTTCCTCTTGAATCACTCTATCTATTAAAAAAAAACCTCTTCAAAAGCCGTTGCGTAGTTTTAAAGATTTAAGCATATATAGGGACGGACAGACAGCGACAGCGACTTTGTTTTATACTATGTAGTGATAATAATTGATAGGTACATTTAATTATTATCCAATCTGTATCTTTTTTTTTGAATAATAACTTTTTAACATTTTCTAATCTAAGATATACAGGGTGCTCCAGTTGCAATGATTTACACAAGTGAAAACTTTTAAAAATAGGAAAATTAAAAAAGTGGTTTCTATGATCAAATGACAAAATATTAATATTGTTAAACAATAAAATATTTTTCGGTAAACTTTTTACCTTAGCTTTTGTACAAGACGCGTTCAGATTACCTTAGAGTCATAATAAAATGTTTTTTTCTTCATAATTTATATACAGTGTGACCAGTAAAGTCCGCATCATATGGGATTTTTTTTTATTAATAGCTTTATTCGAAATTTGACTTTGGCATCAAGTTCTGCTTCGATCGAGATGAAAATTAAGCAAAAAATAGTAGTCACGTGATTCGCATTATCTGTCCAATTTTAATTATTTCCAAAAAACAATTCAAAAGTGGGGTTATTTCTAAAAATATCGAAAAAAATTATTGGAAAAAGTTTTTTTAAATTCAGTTTCGAGCCCACATGCAATATTTCAGCTGTATAAGATAATTTTGATTTTTTACCCACCACTAAAATTTATTTTCCACCTATAATGAACACTTAACTGATGACACTGTGTTCTTTTTTTGTCTTAATATTAAGGTTTATTACTTTCAGACACAAACTACGTTTTCAAAAATACTTATTTTATGAAGTTACCTTATACAGGGTCAAAAACAAATAAACTTTGCATCACATGCGACCAAATTTTAATTGCCCAATTTTGATTTTGTAGAAAAACACACATTTAATATGGCGCTCTACTTTAAAGAAAATGTATCTGAAATAAAGCATTGTCAAAACTAAGAAGTTTTATTTAGGTTGCGTTGAGTCTTATTTTGCAAAAGTGGTGCAATTTACAAAATATGGGTAAAAAATCAAAATTATTTTATGCAGCTGAAATTTTGCATGTGGGCTAGAAAACCAGAAACTGCATTTAAAAAAACTTTTTCTAATAACTTTTTTCGATACCTTCAGAAATAACCCCACTTTTGAATTATTTTTTGGAAAAAATTTAAATTTGACAGATAATGCGAATGACGTGACTACTATTTTTTTGCTTAATTTTCATCTCGATCGAAACAGACTTGATGCCAAAGTCAAATTCCGAATAAAGTTACCAATTAATAAACTGTATTCTAAAATTAAAACAAAAAAATATTGATATTTTACTTTAAAACAATATATAAATTATGAAAAAGAACATTTTATCACGAAGGTAGTCTGAACGTGTCATGAAGAAACAAGATAAAAATGTTACCAAAAAAATCTTTTTTAATTTCAATATTTTATCATTTGATAAAAGAAACCAATTTTTTAATTTTCTCATTTTTAAAACTTTTTACTTGTGTAAATCATTGTAAGTGAATCACACCCTGTAAAATATTTTCCAATCTCATAAAATGATTTAACTGATGTTCTTACACAAATATTTCCAGAGGTTTTAGCAGAAAAAAACATTTATATGAATGTCATCATAAAAACGATGTGATTGATAACGACCGTTGCGCTCGAGTTTTCTGAGTTATATTTAATTAGGTATAAAGCATTTCGACGACGAAATTTCCCCAAAAACGAAAAAGCATTAAAATGATTATTTCATGATGGATAGGCGCTCAATTAAATAGGACTAAAGATAATGGCTTTATCACCAACAAAGTAATTATTATACTAACCTACAGTGATGATAACGTAATGATTTTTATTTTCTTAAAAATAAACTGGTAGTTTAGTAAAATACTAGATTCAAAAAGAATAGATGTTTTTAGATATAAAGAATATTCATATTTATAGTGCAGGATTAATACCAGGTGACTGGTATCTTGATCCTTAGGTATTTGTTACAAAACTGACATTTTATTTTGATTTGATATACCAAAACCGGGTGACGAGATTACTAGCATGACTGTGGTATCATTATAACTTAACAATTTTAAATTTTAGGAATTCTTATGATTGAGTATGATGTACATTTTAAACGTTCGTTTCCGGTTTAACCGGAAGCGCCATCATCTTATTTTTAAAGAAACACCCTGTATTTTTTTAAAATTTCGATTCTATGTAAAATGCTAAATACAAAACATGTATTAGGTACTTCCTACAGCTATCTTTGACAGTTGTTGTTGAGAAAATGGCTATTGAACATGTTAAATTTCAAGGACTCGAAGCGCTTGGAGATGACATGATTGACTATCATGGTTCGAAGCCCTGGCAACCAACGAAGAGGAAAAAATCCGGGATATGCAAGCAAGAACATCCAAGGAGGGATTTAAATATATGTAACAGGTTATCTTCAAAACGCCTTCTGTATTTATAGCAAAAACAAACAAAAAAAAATAAAATTTCTGCTTGAGGCAACTTAAAAAAGTAAATAACATGTAAGATTTTTGGTTTACATGGCTCACCTGGTTTGACTCAGTACCCAGTCAGCATATTATACGAGTATATCATGTACCTATACTTACTTTTTCATTAAATAAGAAAGGTAGTGTTGGAAGTATTCTGCCATACACCTCCATGTTATAAGGAGGGCATCCGTAATAAATAGGGTAAATATTACTTATAGGTAACTACACTGATAAAAACAAAAGCCGTTTACATTAAACTAGAATTAGAATCCAGGAGCGAAAAATATATGCATGTGTGTTGGCAGGTACAAATTAAGAATACTAACAAGTAATATTTACATACAAATATTAGATATATCAGCTAACCTTGTCCTTGTATGTCACAAAAATAGTGTTAATAGGATTAAAAGTGATGACAATACAGGCTGTGCACAGTAATATTGCTAGTCATAATTAGAACCTATCAAGGAGCCTAAAAACAAATGTTGGTATCAAGAATCCTCTGGTAAGAGTGGTAAGACACATTTGATTAGGGATTGGCAGTATTGGCAGATATTTTATAAAGAAATGTATTAATGTTGAATGAATATCTACCACTATATTGGGCAAATTGATGTAAATAAAACTTTCAAGCATTTAGTTAGGTACTTTAAATAAACACTGATATTAAATATTTATAAAATATTCTAAGTGGATAGTACTTAAGGCCGCAAGCATGTGTGTAAACTTCTATTTATAAAAACTCAGCATTTACGAAAAACCTGATATTTGTTTATGTTAATGTAACAAATCTTTCACAGCTTGAAGACAGAATTGGTGTTTTTTTTTTATATCTTTAGGAAATATTACATTTAATTAATAAACGGCTGGTGATTTAATTAGTAACTTACGTGTGCAGTATTATCCTAGAAATCCCGAAATCGACGGTCCACACGTTCTGGCCGAAAAACCGCTGTTTTTGGGAGTTTAATAATTCTGATTAGGTTAGATCTAATGATTTCCCTCTCTCCAGCAAGCTACTAACAATTTTCTCTGTGAATAGCGCACTAAATTGTTGGATGAAAATTTATACAAATGACGTTTAAGTCGGACCCAAGGCGGTCCGCCAACTCAAATGGGAGGAAGGCACGAATACACTAGGTAGCCTGTGGTTTGGTGGTATCATTATGCGAGTTACATTGCTCTGACAGTAGTCTATCTCTCTTCAACTCATGTAAACATTAAAGGAAAGTTCAATTGATCGATAGAATCGAGGTAGATTTCGAAAGCACAAACTGAAAAACAAAGGAGTAGGGCGGTTTATAATTCCATTTCAAATATTGAACTATGACTTCGTAAAAAAATTTCTTACGCACTTTTTCGTTATATAGACAGCATTTCGCCGCTTCTTACGGCCAATTCGTTGAAACAAAACTAAAAATCCTTATCAGATAAGGCAGCAAATCACCTTTAAACACGGGACTGTTTGTCAATAGATTACCAACAAAATGGCTGCTTAGGGAATTTTAGCACAGAGGCGCAGTGAAGGAGGTTGTAATTACTAATTACCCGTTATACTTTTTCATAAAGCATTTCCTTAAAAGTAAATACTTAGAATACATAAATCCATTAAAACATTAGGTTTTAAACATGTATAGGGATGATTAGCCATAATATGTGTACGTCACATGATTTATTCAGTTACGCCACTGAAACATTTCCAATTCTGGTGACTGCTGTCGCCATCTCTCAGAAGATAGGATTAACCATATATGAATTGCAATGCCTCCTTAAGGAATCTGTCTACCGTTTATTAACGATTTGTTAGCCGTCCTTCTGAGATCATAAGCAACGGTGAATCAAGAAATTATCATCTTAGATGAGGTGATACGAATGGTCTGGGTTATTTAAACATCGTAAACGACACGACTATATTCAAAGCAAAGTCCATTTTCAAACTTTGGAAGAAAAGCCGAGCTTGTCGTCACACCAATTATAAAATCTCTGTATGTCGATCTGTCAGGGAGCTGTCAAATGTGGCAGCGCGACACGACGGGTAATTTTATCGTATTTTACTAGACTAGGAGTAGAGGGTAGTGAGTGTTCTGTGATAATTACTGTGAAAAATCCGAATTCCAGAGTAAAGAATTAAACTAATAATCCCATTTTGAAGACTACAATGTCTACATCGGGAGATTTTGGAAATCCGTTGCGGAAATTTAAGTTAGTTTTTCTAGGAGAACAAAGTGGTAAGTTTTTTGACGTTTCTTGATGAGTTGTAAACTTTCATAGCAGGCGTAGTCGAAATGATCAATAAAATGATTCCCTTTTTATATTATATGTTTATTTATGGGGTCCTCTGTCAATACATATAATATTTATTTTAGAGAATTACTGTCTTGCCCCATTTCCTGTCCTTTAATTAAATACACGACTTTTTATTGCAAGGTTATGTCCCGTCAATTCTTAAGAATTTTCCCATACTTTATGTTTAAATATAACTGTACCTTAAGGTCATTATTATGTATTTTAATATTTTGTGGGTATGTGATAAGGCTAAGTATCTTTATAACATAGATTGTGACAAGATCTTACATACCTACCTTGTTTCTATCCTTACCTATGGTATAATACATAATTTTGCCAGCTATACCTAACAAAAAAGTTAAAAGTGCAGAAAGTCCTTATAAACCTACTCTCACATTACCCTCTTTATTTTAAATAAGTAAACCTTTTCCTACCTGCTGTTACATAAATGTAAAATCCCCATAGTCCTTCTAAATCCTAATTGTTTTTGTTCTCATACCAGTTATAATTAATAACTGTTGTAATGTTAGCAGATATATTACAAAATGTAAGAGTTTGCAACCTGATTTATAGAATCGCTATAATGTTGGTTATGTCCTGTACAGTAAGCATTTTTGTAAATATCCACAAAGTTATTGTAATCAATATTTGTATTCCCATCTCATTTTCAAATAAATACGTTGCTATAATTTTACAAAGTACATTACAAAATAATGGGGCCCACAAATCTGTTTTTATCCTTGCACTTATTTTAAAATAACTATTATTTTACATGGTATATTATACCAAAATGTTAAAGGCCCGCAAAGCCCTCCCTGGTACACTACATATTATGCTGTTCATACGTTCATACTCATTTTAAAGTTAGTAGGTATGTACACATTTTTTTTTTTCATAAAATCGTAAGAGTTTACGAGGTTTCGTAAAGATTAAAGGTAATTTTTTTTTTCAGTGGGAAAAACCTCTCTTATAACAAGGTTTATGTATGATAGTTTTGATAATACCTATCAGGTAAGAGCTCTATTTTTAGATACTTAAGTAACTATTTTAAAACTTTATTTATTATTTTGATTTGGTTGTGCCTTTTTATTTTTTCTTAAATACCTAAACGTAAATTAAATCTAAAAGTTGTAATTAATAAACTAAACTGCTAAAAGGGAAATATACTTTTGGTCATTTCTTTCATGTTAATAATTGCTGACTTGGGAAAAAAACTGTTATTTGGCATATTTATGTAAATTGATGAATGATGATAATCATTTTAAAATAATTATTATAAACTAATTAAACATATTATGCAAAGGTACATGTTGCCAATACCAATAGTATACAGTGTGACCAGTAAAGTCCGCATCATATGGGATTTTTTTTTATTAATAGCTTTATTCGAAATTTGACTTTGGCGTCAAGTTCTGCTTCAATCGAGATGAAAATTAAGCAAAAAAAATAGTAGTCACGTGATTTGTATTATTTGTCAAATTTTAATTTTTTCCAAAATATAATTCAAAACTAGGGTTATTTCTGAAAATATCGAAAAAAGTTATTAGAACAAGTTTTTTAAATGCAGTTTCTAGCCCACATGCAAAATTTCAGCTGCATAAAATAATTTTGATTTTTACCCATATTTTGTAAATTGCACCACTTTTGCAAAATAAGACTCAACGCAACCTACATAAAACTTCTTAGTTTTGACAATGCTTTATTTCAGATACATTTTCTTTAAAGTAGCGCCATATTAAATGGGTGGTTTTCTACAAAATCAAAATTGGGCTATTAAAATTTGGTCGCATGTGATGCAAAGTTTATTTGTTTTTGACCCTGTATAAGGTAACTTCATAAAATAAGTATTTTTGAAAACGTAGTTTGTGTCTGAAAGTAATACACCTTAATATTAAGACAAAAAAAAACACAGTGTCATCAGTAGTGATGGGCAAATACCCGGGTATTTACCCAGATATTTACCCGGACCCTTAATGGATATATAAATAGATTTAAGGTTTTTTATATATTTTATTGGAAATGTAAATTAGTAAAATCCTTTAAATCGTATTTAAAATCAAATAAAACAACACATCAATAAAAAATAATAAAAACATAACATTAACATTACTAGGAAGCTAATAATATGAGTTAAACAAAATAAAAGAAAAACAGTGACTTTTTTTAACATGTAAAAACATAATCTCGATTTTCTAGACTACGACTAGCAGAGATAATACTTATAGGATAGGAGTAGAACGAATAAATATATAAAAAATATTAAAATGAAAAAACAGTATAATAATATAATAATCTGCATAAATTATGTTGTTTCTTTATTTTAAGGAAAAAACCCAATCTTCCCACGGGTAAATATCTTTCGGGTAAATACCCGGTATTTACCGGGTATTTATGAATTTACCCATCGGGTAAATACCCACGGCCCATCACTAGTCATCAGTAAAGTGTTCAATAAGTGGAAAATACATTTTAGTGGTGGGTAAAAAATCAAAATTATCTTATGCAGCTTAAATTTTGCATATGGGCTAGAAACTGCATTAAAAAAAAACTTTTTCTAATAACGTTTTTCGAGATTTTCACATTTTCAGAATGAATTATTTTTTGGAAAAAATTAAAATTTGACAGATAATGCGAATCAAGTGACTACTATTTTTTTTGCTTAATTTTCATCTCGATTAAAGCAGAACTTGATGCCAAAGTCAAATTTCGAATAAAGCTATTATTAAAAAAAAATCTCATATGATGCGGACTTTACTGGTCACACTGTATATTTGTGGCACCTTAAAAAAATATGGGAAATGCTAGATTCATATCTAATGTCAAGTAATTTTAGCTGGTATAATTAACAGCAAACCCCAATACCAGATTAATTACTTGATTCATAATTCGATCTATAAATAGATTCATCTTTTAATTATCCTAATCTTAAGATTTTTATTTTATCTTATTGTAATGACTAATTTTATTACAAATGTTTAAATACTTAACTATCTATTGGGGAGTTAGGTATTTATATTTGAGTTTTGTATCACTGAGAGATAATAAAAAAATAGGTTTTAATGCAGAGGATTGAATTTTTATATACCATAAGAACCCTTATATTTATTAACAAAAAAAATATCGGAATTTGAACTTCATTGAGGCATGTTTTGTCAAAATCCATTATTTTGACGTTTAGATAAATATTTTTTTTATAACCTAGGCGACAATAGGAATTGACTTTTTGTCAAAAACAATGTACTTGGAGGATAGGACAGTAAGGTTGCAACTATGGGACACGGCGGGACAAGAAAGATTTAGGTCCCTAATCCCATCCTATATCCGAGACTCCACAGTGGCTGTAGTAGTATATGACATAACTAGTAAGTGCAAATGTTATGTGTGTATAAACTATGAAAAATATAATAAATAGGGGAGGATGGGGGAATAAGAAACAGGGGTAATAAGATAATTTTTTTTCCTTCCTTTTTTGTACATGGAAAAAATCTAAAAAAAAACACAAGATACCTATAACCTTTATCCACAAGACCTAAAAGGTTTTTCAAGCAATATCACGAAATTCTATAATTTCTTTGCTTAACAAGTTGGGTCTGTATAAAACTTAATCAGCCCAAAGTAGTGCTTTTTATGACATTTTATTTTTTTCTAATCTGGAGTTAAATTTATAAACCAAGTTTTTGGCATGGTCTTGTGGATAATGAACAGGGCTTTCAAGTGTTTTTTTAATTATTTTTTTAACTTAAAACAGAGACCACAAAAAGGTGTGTTTCTTATAACCCCAATTTTTCTTTCATGTGGGGTAATAAGAAATTCACCTTTTTTTTTAAATTTCAGGCTAATTAAATAGTGCAACAATGCCCAGAAAATACGTAAAAAAGGGAATTAGGGTCATTATCAACATTAAAAACAACTTTTGTGCCTTTATTTCTTGTTGCTGCTGTAAAAAAAGAACCACTTCCATAAAAATTCTATAAATTTCAGGGTAATAAGATACACCTCAATAGTGTATCTTAACACCCCAAGTCCATTTTTAATGTTGGTAAATCAGTTCAGTTCGGTTGTTGTATCTTATTACCCCATTGGGGGAAATAAGAAACATTTAGTAGGGGTAATAAGAAAAAAATTCTTATAATTTTTGGTTTTTGAATTAATATGATATATTACATATAAATGAGTACCCTCAGGTAAAATTAATACCAGAAAGAGAAATCAGAGTTATATACTTGAAACTATCACCTGTACAAATTTTATTGTTTTCTTATTCCCCCATGTGTTTCTTATTTCCCCATCCTCTCCTAGTTTGCCTATTTAGAAATTTGTTGAAAAATTTCCAAGCAAAATTTGCAAGAAAGTCATAAATATCTCACCCGTGCTGTCTATGACCTACCGATTGGGGAGTGTGATACATTTTTCACTTTTCCCAAATTTTTTCTTTTTTTATGATAAAGATAATGACATGTCTATCTTGCTCTATACTCTATCGTCTTTAATAGTATTGCAAGTTGGTTTTTGTTTCCATCATACTTCTTTGCCTCTTTTTTTTTGTTAGATGCAAATTCTTTTCACCAAACTTCAAAGTGGATTGACGATGTACGAACTGAAAGGGGTAGTGATGTTATTATAATGCTTGTTGGTAATAAAACCGATCTGTCAGATAAACGACAAGTTAGCACAGAAGAAGGTGAACGGAAGGCAAAAGAACTGAATGTAATGTTTATCGAAACTAGCGCTAAGGCTGGATATAATGTTAAGCAGGTACTTATATGTTTTCCACCTCTATAAACCTAGCAGAACAAGGTGCTCAAAATAGAAAATTTTTGTATGGAAAATTAGGTGCTAGTTAAATGCTAATGAGGTGCCAACTTTAACATTTAGGTGCTCCTATGGTTTTTGAGAAAATTATATCTTTGTGTTGTTCTGCTAGATTAACGTTAAGCTAGCAGAACATTACTGTCAAATAAGCTAATCAAGAACAAAATGTAGTACCAAAAGGTGCTTTTTTGGTGCTTATTGAATATCTAAAAAAAAATTTGATTAGTTAAGGTTTTTAAAAAATACCGCCATTTTCTGCTAATTTTAAGAGGAACAAATTCCGTCTAAAAGGTATATCGGCAACCGGTTTGTTCGTTGTTACCCAGAGCATTTTTTTTGTATTTAAATTTTATAAAGTAATATTAGTTGAAAAAATTGAAATAAAAAAAAATGCTCTGGTAACAACGAACAAACCCGTTGCCGATGTACCTTTTAGACGGAATTTGTTCTTCTTAAAATTAGCAGAACATGGCGGTATTTTTTAAAAACCTTAGCTAATTACATTTTTTTTTAGATATTCAATAAGCACCTAATTTTGGTACTACATTTTGTTCTTGATTAGCTTATTTGACAGTAATGTCCTGCTAGCTTAACGTTAATCTAGCAGAACAACACAAAAATATAATTTTTTCAATAACCATAGGAGCACCAAAATTTTAAAGTTGGCACCTAATTAGCACCTAACTAGCACCTAATTTTCCATACAAAAATTTTAAAAACGAAAATGTTTAATATTTGCTCTATATATTTGATTTTTCTGGCTTTGGGAATGTTTTTTTGATAAAGAATTATAATAATTTTAAAGCACCTAAATTGCTCCTAATTTTGGATAAATAAGTTAATCCTTATGATAAAACTGTTCTGGTAGCTCAGCGTCAACCTAGCAGAACATGGCGGTATTTTTTAAAAACCTTAACTAATTAAATTTCTTTTTAGATATTTAATAAGCACCTAAAAAGCACCTAATTTTGGTACTACATTTTGTTCTTGATTAGCTTATTTGACAGTAATGTTTTGCTAGCTTAAGGTTAATCTAGCAGAACAACACAAAAATATAATTTTCTCAAAAACCATAGGAGCACCTAAATTTTAAAGTTGGCACCTAATTAGCACCTAACTAGCACCTAATTTTCCATACAAAAATTTTAAAAACGAAAATGTTTAATATTTGCTCTATATATTTGATTTTTCTGGCTTTGGGAATGTTTTTTGATAAAGAATTATAATAATTTTAAAGCACCTAAATAGCACCTAATTTTGGATAAATAAGTTAATCCTTATGATAAAACTGTTCTGGTAGCTCAGCGTCAACCTAGCAGAACATGGCGGTATTTTTTTAAAACCTTAACTAATTAAATTTTTTTTTAGATATTCAATAAGCACCTAAAAAGCACATAATTTTGGTACTACATTTTGTTCTTGATTAGCTTATTTGACAGTAATGTTCTGCTAGCTTAAGGTTAATCTAGCAGAACAACACAAAAATATAATTTTCTCAAAAACCATAGGAGCACCTAAATTTTAAAGTTGGCACCTAATTACCACCTAAATAGCACCTAATTTTCCATACAAAAATTTTCCATTTTCAGCACCTTGTTCTGCTAGGTTGTTTCCCCGCTAAAACGGATCCATCTGTGAGCCTTTATTGTAATTTTAACTTAAAATTACTTAATTATTTCCAAAAAATGTTATATTTATTATTTTTTTAGTTATTTAGACGTGTAGCCGCAGCCCTTCCAGGCATGGACTCAACGGAAAATAAACCCCCAGAAGACAGTATCCTTTTTTTAAAAAATATTTTTTTGCATGTTTTACATTTCAAAGTGTTAATATACATGCTGCATGTAATTTGAAGATATATTTTTTGCATTTTTCACCATTTATTTCATTTTTCTTTTATTTTCCTTAATGATAACTTTCAGTGCAAGAAGTGGTCTTAAAAGACACACCCAACGAAGTGAAAGATCCAGACGGAGGCTGTGCATGCTGATTTTAGAGTAGACCCTACGTTTCTGCTTCGATTGTAAATGTTTTTTTTTGTAAAAATTTCATTATTATTTTTTTAACATTGTTGCCTTAACGTTTAGGTATTTTAGGTTACTTATTTGTAGGTAGTATCATTTTATTTTAAATTAAAAATGTTATTTGGTATAGTGCTTACCCAGCATAGCCTTAAATTGCATTTTTAAGCGTTTTGATGAATTCGCGTCGACTATGTTTTTTACAAATTAGCTGAACAGAGCAATAATAAAAACGTCAAATTTTGTGCAATATTTTTTAGAGATTAAGCATGCAAATTTTTAATACTTGAGGTGGTCAAATTATAAAAATATATTTCAACAGATCCTAGTTATATTTTTAACTAAAGGAGCGTTCAAATGAGCAATTTAGACTTGCATACTGTTTGTATAATAAAACAACTAAGATTTTAGCGAACGCTTATATATGATTGATCACATAGTATGCGAAAGTTGCATCGGCATTTATTGATTCCTTATTTATTCACCTATAGCAGCTTCTAAGATTTATAATATATTAAAATATCTATAATCTGCTTTTATGTCTAGTGTAACATATTAAGTACCTTACAAGCAATGCCCAGTGTACAATTATTGCTCAAAATTCTAGCCTTCATCTCATAAGTATTATATTTATTTTAAAGTGCATTTATATATATATATTAGTAACTTATTTGCATATAGTTTAACCTATTCCATAAAAAACTTAACCTTCTATCTTCTAGAAAGGATTTTAACATAATAATGTAGGTACTAAAGGAAGTTATCCTATTTTTCGTGTTTTTAAAATGTACATAATAGGGTCTACAATCTTCTGACTACCTGTCCAGGCGTTTAATGTGCATAATAATCCTTGAAGTCAGAATTTTTGTACTTTCTTACAACTGTACCTAGAGATAGGTACCTATATAATACGGTTTAATTATTTTTGGCCTATTTATTGTTTAATTGCTAAAGTGCTCTTATAGATAATATATTAATAAATATATCGGTCTTAAGCAGCTTAGGCATGGAAACCAAAGCTTATTACAGCCTAGATAATTACAGATAATAAATAATTAATTTGTACATGACAAAAGAGCTCCTAGTGAACATTTTTTTTAACTAGTCCAGGAAGTATATGATTTAAAAATCAAGATTAGAACCATTGTCATTTACTAGCAAAATGTGGCTTAAGATATCTGGGCTGTCAATTTGCAAATATATAGCCACTTTTATTCTTCATATTAGGTTTGTTCGTTTCTGTTTGCTATAACCGTGTAAATGCACCCACAAGAAAAAAATTGTACTGACTTTAACAAATATACACGGTGTCCGGAAAAATGTGGGAAATCTCCCGGATATGAAAAAAACACGTGTTCATATAAACTTCTTTCGTATCGGCCTCCTCTTCGGAGATATGGGCTCCCAAAGAGCTCCCATGGAATTAAGTTTTTGACACATAATTATTAAACCAACAGGTATATTTCAATTTTTTTTCATATGATGTATACCAGGTAAGACCCTTCAAATTACTATCCCAGAAAGTGTTGCGAATTACTCACAGCTGCAGGGACGGACTAGCTGTGACACTGATGTGCCCATTTTTTTTACGCCCTGTATCATAAAAACTTTGGACAACGTTTTTTACATACCTTTAACTATTGTCTAAAAATTAAGTACTCTTATTCATTCATGTCGCTAATCCTAACCGTTTTCGGAAAAACGTCATTTTTAACATATTTACATCATGATTTAGCGTATTTCAAAAAAGATACATCTTTGTTCCTATAAATTATAAATGTTCACTTTAACTGCTTAATATTAATACATGATCGCAATAAAATGACGTTTTTCCGAAAACGGTTAGGATTAGCGACATGAATGAAGAGTACTAAATTTTTAGTCAATAGTTAAAGGTATGTAAAAAACGTCCAAAGTTTTTATCATACAGGGCGTAAAAAAAATGGGCACATTAGTGTCACAGCTAGTCCGTCCCTGCAGCTGTGAGTAATTCGCAACACTTTCTGGGATAGTAATTTGAAGGGTCGTACCTGGTATAGATCATATGAAAAAAAAATTGAAATATACCTGTTGGTTTAATAATTATGTGTCAAAAACTTAATTCCATGGGAGCTCTTTGGGAGCCCATATCTCCGAAGAGGAGATACGGAAGAAGTTTATATGAACTTGCAGTATTCTTTTTACGTGTTTTTTCATATCCGGGAGATTTCCCACATTTTCCCGGACACCCTGTATACCTAGACAGGATTATCAAAATGTACCTATTCTTTAACGTTAAAAATAAATGTTGCCATCAAATTTAATTAAAGAAACCTAGATGGCGAATAAATGGAGGTATTATATTATTACATGTCATTGTTTTAGTAATAGAAAGCATGGAGTTTTACAGGAGGTTGCAGAAAACACTCAGGAATATAATAATAGGTAAGTCTGAGCGATTATGCATGCGTCCACACTATGCCTCTGACAACGTTTACAGGCATAGTACAATCGCACTTGAATTTTTTCTTGCTGTTAAACTACGACTAGTTTTATCACGGACATTCTGCAACTTTCTGTATTTTTTGTAAAAATTTTGTAACCAGAAACTTTTCACCAAATAAATTTAATATTGAAAATCAACCAGCGTTTTCATTTGTGTGTTTTTTTTTCTTTGAGCTTGCTCCTCTGCTTGGTCTTTAATGCTTGCTGACATCGCCAATTATCAAATTTTCCTTAATGAATATCTTTTCAGCTGTTGATCTACAAACTCAGCCGCAACTACAAAATGATCAACAAGACTCGGAAGGAGGCTGCATGTGCTAAAATCATCGATTAGTTGAAAAATCATTTTTTAGTTTTGAAGGGAAATGTAGTCTCTGCCTATGTTTAATGTTTAAATAAATAAGGCTCTTACACTGGATATTAATACTACATATAAAGCACATAATAATTTCCAATGTCACCACTTCAAGTCCAACTTATACAGGGCACAAAAGACACTTTGTTATGGAAAATTATCAATTAAGCTTTTCTTTAATATTCAAAAGTAAAGTTCTTGGACTAAAAATGCATGTGTCTAGTGTAAGATGCGCCTTTTGCTAATAAGTGTGATATTCCAAGTATTGCAATTTTGCACCTATATGTATGTGGCGAAGGTGAAGGGACAACCACACACTGCAATCATAAATGTATAATCTAAGGTATTTTGTACTTAAGTAATATCGATGTTTCCGACGTACTTAATTCGGTTAGGGGTGCAGCTTTTTCAAAAAATATATGGTGTGTTATGGAAATGACTTATCTATAGATACCATATTCTGCGTCTATACTATTTGTGGTTTAAAAATTGGTATGTCATTTTCTTTAATTAAATAATAATATACCTACGTATTTTGTAATTTTTTTAAGATTTGGGGTTGAAAAAAGGGGTGTAGCCTATTGTGAGGGGAGAGGAGTATAGAAGTTTATATTGGAAAATATATGTTTGGTCCGAAAATCTGGAAACTCGGCATTAATACTCTGGGACATTAAAAAAAAATTTTACACAATAAGTAATTTGTTATCGGATTATAAGGATTAGAGGGTTTAAATGTACTTAATAAGGCTTTCCCATAACACCATGTATAGAGTAGATTGAGTAAGATACATAGGCTTGCAAACTGCACAAGTCTCAATATTTCAGTATACTTAACTAATACTTATTACATTTTGAGACTGCTTTGAATAAAAGGTTTTCTGAAAGCTTTACACTGCTGCTGATTCATATGCAGCAAATAAAGGCATATCACCTTAAATGACATAAAACCCTGTTAAGAATGTCGACATTGATCGGTAAAGGGCGGATTATATGCAACTTAAATTCAGCCAAAATATGCGTATATACAGTAAGGTATGTCTCCGTAAGTTGAAACCATATGGAAAACTATTTTATTATTAATTTTACGAAAAAAGTTATTCTTCATAAAAAGTTCTGCATGGTCTAAAACCTAAAATGCTATAAAATCAATATTAAATTTTTCTAGGCGTATACGAGGTTTGTCAAAAAATATGAATTTTGCCCAAAAGCAAAGTATACCTTTATTTTTGACAATATCGAAAATTGTTATTAAAAAAAGTTGATCAGAACTAAAAACCACGTTTAAATATGTAATTTTACCCATTTACGATGAAAAAATTATTTTTTCTTTTTTGAAACCAAGTAGAATGAATGTACAATAACAATGCAAATTTAACTGTACAGTAGTTACATGTAATCTAGGATGTATGTTTTCTTATTTGCAATATAAATGCATATGTATTTATTACGGGGACTTGTTGAAATTGCAACATTGTTAGATAAAATTAAGAAACGAAAAGGTTATCATGTTTTTAATAATTAGAAGAGATAAATGTTCATTCATAATTAATTAATAATGCAGAAAAATTATTAAAAAATAACAAAACCTATTTTTTCATCGTAAATGGGTAAAATTACATATTTGAACGTGGTTTTTAGTTTTGATCAACTTTTTTTAATAACAATTTTCGATATTGTCAAAAATAAAGGTACATTGCTCTTGGACAAAAATCATATTTTTTGACAAACCTGGTATATGCTTAGAAGAATTTAATATCTGATAGTTGCATTTTAGGTTTTAGACCATGCAGAACTTTTTATTAAAAATAACTTTTTTTCGTAAAATTAATAATAAAAAAGTTTTCCATATGGTTCCAACTTACGAGGACATATTACTAGTATATGCCTTGTTTGCCTTTAAAAAATGCAGTTATTTGCATTTTTTTACCAAATATGCATACTGGTAGATATGCAAAATTTCTTAATTTATTATAGTAAAATGAGGTAAAGAAACACTTTTGAGTTCTAGAAAATATGTTTATTTTTAAAAAAAAAAAAAACAGCAAAATAAAAGTAAAAAAAATTTTAACCTAAAATTGTATAAAAGGCTAGAATATTTTTCAAAATTTTCAACTAAAAAGGATCGTCTTCTATTAGTAAAAATATGTATGGACAATACTGCAAAGGTAGCAAAATATAAGGCCAAAATACAATTTCGTTGGATGTTTTACCCTCATAAATGCTTTTTACTACAGTTAAGTATTTAAATCCTTCATTTTTTTGCAGTTACATCCAATTTATTCCTTACTTGACCGGGAATATTGTTACATTTAGCGGAAAAAGTTTCACCAATACTAATTAATGAGTCTCTTAAACTTAAATTTCTACTCTCCAACGTGGAGATTATGTCCGTTAACACTGAAATTAACCTTAATACTTAATAAAAACAAGATCTTTAGCTACACTTGCACTTTTTAACAATAACTCTTTACTTTGCACAACACACCGCGAATCGTCATCTAAATCCAAAATTAGTTCTCAATTGGCTTCGAAATGCTCTGCGTAGAATATTGCGGCCTTAATCCATGTTCCCCACCGGATAATTGCAGGTTCTGGATCTATATAAATACACTTTTGTTAACCAGGTAATAATAACGCATTATTAAGTGCCAATAAACAACCCCTAACAATATACCTGCAAACCCCGGAAACCCCCAATTAATACCTTGTGTATAACCAAAATGTAAATATAATTATTATAATTTTCAGATTGGAAAATTCCTGAAATAAGTACCGAACTAGACATTAAACCTTTTTTTGATAAAGCCGAAAACAAAAATATGCTCTTAAAATAATAATTTAAGAATATATGCATTTTATTATAAAATTGACAAAATATGCAAAAAATACAGGGTGTCCCAGATAAGAATGCACTCTACAGGGATCTCGTAAACCATAGGAGATACAGAGATGGTTAAATTAGAGAAAAGTTGCGCATAGCTAAATCCTGTAACGTCATGTTTTCTAATTTAAAAAAATCCGAATGCTTCCGAAGATATTTGGACCAAACCGAATTTTCGCGATTTAGTTTTAATTGATTTATGATTCTATTTGAAGAGACATGTCAAAATAAATTTAACATTCTCATTGTCACGTTCTCTTCCCTACAAGATAGTTTAATTACATTTTTGATCCAACGTTTCGTTTAGTCACAACCATCATCAACTTTGTTATTTTAAATAGTAGGAAAATTTTATTTTATGCTTAATAAATTCTACGTTTTATTCTAAAACTAACGGTGTATCACACTTATTATTTATTAGACGTTTCGATATAGAAAAACACATCATCAATGAAAATAGGCACATTAAACAATTGCGAACGTCAATCAATTTCATAGCCACCCATATGATGCCGAATTTAAATGGTACGTTATGTTTGAATATTATCATACATTTTTTTAAAATAAAAAATAATTGTATTTAATAATTAAAATTAATTATTACTTGTTGCAGTGCCATTTTTCAAATAAGTTTTATTAGATATTATGTTTTGTTATAAGTTTCTTTTAAAAAAATGTTTTAAAATCCAACTAGTGTTTAAATACAACAATAAAAACAAAAATATTTTCGATAATGTGCCTATTTTCATTGATGATGTGTTTTTCTATATCGAAACGTCTAATAAATAATAAGTGTGATACACCGTTAGATTTAGAATAAAACGTAGAATTTATTAAGCATAAAATAAAAATTTCCGACTATTTAAAAAAACAAAGTTGATGATGGTTGTGACGAAACAAAACGTCGGATCAAAAATGTAATTAAACCATCTTGTAGGGGAGAAAAAGTGGCAATGAGAATGTTAAATTTATTTTGACATGTCTCTTCAAATAGAATCATAAATCAATTAAAACGAAATCGCGAAAATTCGGTTTTATCCAAATATCTTCGGAAGCATTCCGAATTTTTTAAATTTGAAAACATGACGTTAAAGCATTTAGTTATGCGCAACTTTTCTCTAATTTAACCGTCTCTGTATCTCTTATGGTTTACGAGAGCCCTGTAGAATGCATTCTTATCTGGGACCGGTATATACGCATTTTGCATATATTCCGCCCTTTTATTACCAGCCTTATTTATTACTATAATCGCTCTATTTTGGTTGATCACTGTACAGCTGTCAATTTTTTACATTATGCTTGTTACCATTTTTAGATAATGTGAATAAATTTTTTTCTGTTTTAATTCCGTCTATAATTTTTTTTTCCCTATACTTATGTGCAAAAACTTTATATTTTTAAAATGTTTAAAAGTGAAAAATCTTTATGTAACTAGTGGTTCACAGTGAATTGTCATAGATTTACCTCGTTCTCCATACGTGAACGCATAATATTGTAACCTTATTAAATTGGTATGTATCGCTCTATATAGGGTGATTCGAAAGTACTTTGACAAACTTCGGAAGGTAATTGCCGGCAATATTTTAAGATGAAAAGTTCTTATCAACAGTGGTCTTTCGCGACTTCGTTACGGAGATACAGGGTGTTGAAATGTTAAAAGGAATAGTAATAATTTTTAAATAACTTCTTAACGAGTTTTTTTATTTTTATGAAATTTAGTGAATTAAATAAGCATCTAAGGACACTTATTTTCAAAGTACAACACGTTCGTAAATTTAACCAGTGGCGTCGGTACAAAATGTTACTATCATATTTTTTGTGAAAACTATGCTACACCACCGACTTTTTATTTTAACTTTCTTCATATGAATCCCCCCTTCATTTACAACAAAAAAAAATATGTGTGTTTTTTTGATACGAGGGACGGTTTAAGGGTAAATGATTATTTTATTTGACTATACACAAAGATTAAAAAATGTGTTTTAAACTGATCAACCACTCAAATATTTATTAAAATATTTTAACGAATTCCTACATACATACTTACTAATAAACAAATATGTATATGCCTAAGGAAGGCATCTGAGGATGCCTATTTTCTAAGTATAACACGTTCTCAGTGGCATACATATTTATTTATTAGTATGTTATTTTTTAATATTTTGTGTTTTGACAAGGCGGCTTTGGAAATGCTTTTTTTAATATTATTGTATTTTGACAAGGCGGCTTTGGAAATGCATTTGTCGATAAATTAAAACATATTTGACAGTTAGTTACCATTGAGTTTTATTTCTTCAGTTTTGTTATTTTCATTGGATATTAGTGGCGTAAAACTCCCTGTTTCAGCCAAACGGATGTGAAGATTCGTAAATGTTGCAGCAGCAGGCAGCAGTACTCGGTTAGGATATCGCTCCTGATAAATTCGTCTAGTTGTAGTTTCTCGTGTATTTCCATCGGCAAGGCCATATACAAAATGCATGTTGGCTAAATGCGCATTATTTCTTAAATAATCCATACCTTATAAGCAATACTAATAATGTCCAATGAAAATAACAAAACTGAAGAAATAAAACTCAATGGTAACTTACTGTCAAATATGTTTTAATTTATCGACAAATGCATTTCCAAAGCCGCCTTGTCAAAATACAATAATAATAACAAAGCGTTTCCGAAGCCGCCTTGTCAAAACACAAAATATTAAAAAATAACATACTAATAAATAAATATGTATGCCACTGAGAACGTGTTATACTTAGAAAATAGGCATCCTCAGATGCCTTCCTTATAGGCATATACATATTTGTTTATTAGTAAGTATGTATGTGGGAATTCGTTAAAATATTTTAATAAATATTTGAGTGGTTGATCAGTTTAAAACACATTTTTTATTCTTTGTGTATAGTCAAATAAAATAATCATTTACCCTTAAACCGTCCCTCGTATCAAAAAAACACACGTAATCTTTTTTGTTGTAAATGAAGGGCGATTCATATGAAGAAAGTTAAAATAAAAAAAGTCAGTGGTGTAGCAGTTTTCACAAAAAATATGATAGTAACATTTTGTACCGACGCCACTGGTTAAATTTACGAACGTGTTGTACTTTGAAAATAAGTGTCCTTAGATCCTTATTTAATTCACTAAATTTCATAAAAATAAAATAACTCGTTAAGAAGGTATTTAAAAATTATTACTATTCCTTTTAACATTTCAACACACCCTGTATCTCCGTAACGAAGGACCACTGTTTATAAGAACTTTTCATCTTAAAATATTGCCAGCAATTACCTCCCGAAGTTTGTCAAAGTACTTTTGAATCACCCTGTATAGAGTCAACGACCATATTCAACAAAATAGCACTTTATTTTCATATAGAATAGATTTAACGACTGCATTCTTTTTCTTGGTAAGGTAAATGAATAAAAACAACTGGTTTAAAAAACAATACTTTGTCATATATTTCTTCGGCGTAAGAAGACCCATCAATTTTTACAAAAATATCAAAACCACTCTCAAAATCTGGGTTACGGACGCGCAGCGCCGTCACCCAGAAAACGGATTGCAGTAAATTTATACAATATATTTTTAGATAGGTATTTTACTGTAATGATCTCTATTTTGCTTATGGTTTAAGTATATTCAAATTATTCAACAAATACAGAGTCTATTCAGTCGTCCTAGGATAGGTCTAAATTTTACAACAATTTTAAGAGAGAGATATACTTATAAAATAATTATTAGACCTATGTTAAATTTGCTACAGGCTAATTTTTGACAAGAAATCTTAGCCCTTTATTATCAATTATAAATTCACTTTTTATCATCGATACCTATAAAGACGTACAGTACGTAGGTATGACCGTATGAGATCAGTTTTTATACACGAGTAGACTAACCAGTGTTAACCTAACCACTGGTTAGGAGAGGTACCCTTAAAGATTTTTTAAAAACGACTCTACAGACGTGGTGCAAATTTGCTACACTTTTTGATTATTAGTTTTTCGCGGTTCAAATTGGGCGATATATATTTAAAATAAAGAAAAATTTCAAAATTTGTAGAAGTTTCCAGATGCTCAAAAAAATTGGTCAACTCGAAAAGATTTTCCAGTTTTACGTTTGGACGAATTAAAAATATTTTGCGACCCAAAATAGTTGCTTTTTAAGAGCGGTGAAGGTTTTTGAAAAACGGAATGAATAGGACATTCAAGAAAGCACAACCCATCAGCAATTTCATCAAATACAGTGCTAGTTTGAACTTGAAATAAATTCAGTAATACAGTAATTTTTTTCTCTGGAAAAATGCTTTTCATTTCAAGTTGTGGTCCTTTTTTATAAAAAAAATATTGATACAGTGTGTCCCAAATTAGTGATGTGACGACATCGATAATTTTTTTAAATGGCGACCCTAGTTTTTTATTGGCCATTTTTAAAGTGCATATAAAGTTATACATAAGTGCCAAATTTCAAATTTTTATTCCTTGTACGAAATCGGCAACTGTGGAGGAGCTGAAAGCATGAATACATAAGAAATGTTGAAAACTAGTTTTACATGCGCCAATGAACAAAATTTTGAGCATTTATATTGAGGAAAATGTATTAAAGATGGATAGGTGTTTTTTATTTTTCAAGTCAATTTATTTTTGTTTGCAACAACAAGGAATAAAGATTTGAAATTTGGTAGGTATGTATAATTTAATACGCCCTTTAAAATAAGTCAATAAAAAACTAGGATAGTCATTTAAAAAAATTACCGATATATTATATCTCCACTTTGAAACAAACTGTATCAATATTTTTTTTATAAAAAAGGCCACAATTTAAAATGTTAATACATGTGCCCAAGCATGTTTGCAAAAAAGGAACTGTACTTGATTTACTGAATTTATTCCAAGTTACAAAGCCGCACTGTATATTTCAGGCTAGCGTATCTGCTACTAATAGTACTTTTTTTAGGTGTTTATCTTTCAAATTTAAAAATTTGTTTTGGCAATAAATTCGCTAGTTTTATTGTAAAGAACCAGATTGTGACAAATTTGTCTATGGGTAAAATAGATGTAATTTTATAAGTATAAGAGCAATCTTAGAACGACAGTATAGGATGCTCTTTTAGAACCTATATTGAAAAATTTTATGCATTGTATAATTATATATATAATTGTAGTATTATACAATATAAGTACTATATTAAAGAATTTTTAAGTATATATCATATGTATACTATAACTATGAGAACCACTATAAGCTAAGCATATTTTGCAGTTTTTTGGGGATAGATAAAAATTACATAGATATCTAGGTAGTTAAATAAAAATCAGTTATATATGCGTGATTATATTAGATTTAACGTTTATTTTTATGAAAATATTTGTAGCATTTTAAAATTATATTACAATAATTATTGTGGTAATTTCAGGGAAAATTTAACAACGTAACAAGGAATAAAAAAGCTTTTTTTTCACAAAAATATTATATTTGATCCTGAAATGGAACATTAACACCTTAAACATTAGGTTTATTATTCACCCCTCTTTAATTTAAAGCTCAAGACCTTTTATTTTATAAATAAAAGCACATCGTAATAAGACAGACAATAAAAGTTATTATTATATATTATAGTAGGTAGACGAGCCGCACTCTCACGACTATATCCGAGTAAACCCGCCACCCGCAATGGCCATCGGTCTTCGACGACCCATCCGGACACGGGCTTGTTGCTTTATACATCAGTTTATTATATATTATAAAATAACAATTAGAACAAATTAACGATTTAATATTGTACCATTAAAATTACAAATAACAACATTTAACTGAAATGCCACTTCACAAATATTTGGCATTAATAAATAGATTTGTATTTTTTTTATTTTATTTGCAAATCGTACCAGAGGGGCTGAACAGAAGTACGACCCGGATCACCGGCACTTGAGTTCAATATACAATCATAATATGCCATACTGCTCAGTATACATTACTAACACCCCATCAATAATTCTATTTCCTAGTAAAACGTGAGGTCAGGAAAATAAATCTTGGAATAATTGTACTATATTATCTTATAAAATGTGAAGTTCGTCCTGTTAAATCTAGCGCGTAAAACAATGCAGCTCAGTAACCGAAAATCTGCGCCAAATACTAACGGTCCACGATCGACGGTTTTGAATTTCGGTCTCGGTCTTTCCGAATAAAGTCACTAACGACTGAATCGATAATAACTTTGAGACAATTTGGTACTAGTGGTACGTGTGAAAACTGGCCATTAATACAAAGGAAACTTCATTTGACGCAAACCTTTTACAAAAATTACAAGTGAAGCACATACCTCAACTAGATAAGATAGATAAACTGGTACTATTACCAGTTTTACTATGCCTAAAGAATACGAAATCCTTTGGCAAGAAGGTATTAGCCAAAATTAGGTGCCCCGATGGAACGATATACCTAATCCATTAATATTTCCTTCCTCCTTGCCAAGGACTAGAGGTTTTCCACCAAGGTAACAAAGGCAAGTAAAGCTGGCACTATATCTGTTTATTGCTGAATACTAGAAATATACTTAGAATATGCTTCCAAACAATGCCAAGAAGCATATTTTAATTATTGGAACATTTATGAAATCTGGTAGCACAAGTATACTTACCTACCTACTATTAATGCAACAAGGGCATTGGAATTGCTTGGTCAAAATTTATATATATAAGCGTACCTATTTCTACATCCGAAACTGTTTGCAATTTCTATTTCTAATGTCTAAAGGACCAAAAATGATCCTTCCAGTATTATTGCTGTCATGCCAAAATTTAAATTCATGTACCATAACGGTAGTAGCCAGCAAAAGCTTTATAGTTACATTGTACTAGTGTACATGTCCATTTATACAGGTTAATGTGCTTCCCATTAAATTTTTTTCGGTATGGGTAAGGTTATTGCATCAAAAAACTCGTCCAATTTGATTTAAAGACCATTTTTCCCTTTGTTTATCGTACCTACTACTATCACTATACTGCTTGGCAAATAAAGGGAACTTACTCATCAAAAGGTGAGTGGACGAGTAAATTTCCACCAATAGATGATCAGTATGTGTCGATTCGCCGGCTGGTGAGTAGCCTTTACGGCAGCGCAGCGAAGCGAACGGTCTTCATAAGAAAAACGTTGCGATTACTAGATATCTAAATGTTTTTTTCATGAAAACAAAGAAAGTTACTGATCACCGCCTGAAGAAAAGAGAAGCTTATTCCGATACGGAGTGTATGTACAGGTCTAGCAGGCCATCCTTTGGGTAGGTATTGACGTGCACTCGCCGACAAAGCCCGGAGAACATTAATGTTGTCGTTATATAACGTGTGGCGGCAAGTGACAATAATGTGGATGGCTGGGTGAGAACTTTAACTTCGATATAATTTATTACCTGTTTACTTCTTCGCATGAAAACGCGTATCCAAGAGATCGCTTACCGGACCTGTATAAATATGTGCGTGTGACAAGCCGCGGATGTTCAGTTTGCTCCGTCATACACGATACACGAATATACTTGAAATCGCAATTATCACTCTATATCTATCACATATCTACCTCAAAACTGCGACAATACACATTAGGTAGGATACTCTGTACAGGGCGAGCCACAGAACGAAGGTATTCGATAAGGCCGAAAAAATTCATGAATTCTTCTTTTAAAAAGTATAGATTAAATAGAAAGAGGTCTCAGCAGGTGTCTTTCAGAGTGGTATGTAGGATAACCTGCCAACGTCTTGGGGGCTTCCTGAGCCTATACTTGTATAAGTCAAGAAAGCCTTCAAGGTATCCTCAGACCAATCTGCATACCACCCAAAGACTATCTCAACTTGTACTTAAACTAGGAGGACCGTTATCTTCATAGATTCGAATTAGATTTATCATGCACGATGACTAAAACCACGTGTCTGACCACGAATAACAATAATTAATTGTCACTTCATGACGAATCTAGTGTGTAACCAAGATATCTTGACTGAGTTATAAACAATGTACCTAAATTGAATTGACTACTCAGCAAAGGTATCTTGGGCATACAATACGTGTCTATGATGGTACGCCTCGTGTATACATACTGATTACTTCTAAATTTTTATAGAGATATTTGGTTTTAGAAATATAAGCTTAAAAGTGTGAATATCACCGTTCTGTTGCCGCGTCGCTACCTGTCGCGTGGCGGGCTTGCCAGTAGACACAGCTTTATTACGTTAAATTCTATGTATATATTACAAATAAAACGGAGTACTACAAATAAAATAAACGAGTTAGTATAAAATACAAAACCATTAAGTATAAGCATCAGCAGCAGCGCCTAGGCGGCCCGCGATATGTTTTTTATGGCACACCACGCGGGTCGCAATTTCTTAAAATCTCAATTTCAATAATTTAATCTAATCTATCTACATAACTGTATAATATAATTTAGACCTAGGTAATAATAGATTTTAACCGGGGAGAGACTATAACGTGGTGCTTAACAAACAACTGCCACTAGGTACATGGGTATATATAATTACATATTTTATAGAGATCGATTGTCAATCTCGTCATTTGACTCCACTACTAAACACGCCAGTTATCAACTGAACAAGGTAGAATTTTACAAATGGTTTGATGTTAATGCCTCTATTCTATTTTATAAATTATCCCCCATTGTATAGTGTGTAAGGCGAGTCCTCAAAAGTCAAAGAGCTGTCACATATGAAGGGTCCATGCCTTAAACACTTAACGTCTAAACATATTAATGGTAAAACTGTTGAAAATACATTTGGTACCAGCTTGCCATTTGGTGTGCATGTATGTGACGTGAAAAAGTAGGAAGCATAAGACGGGATTAAAAAAGATCGTAGTCAAATGGGAACGACCTAGGTGCGCTAAAATTACCGCCTCTCTCCGTGTTTGGCAGATTGGTAGGGCGGGCGAACCCAGCGCCCCGATGGATAAGAGCCCCGAAAACGCCCGCCTAAGAGGACGACCAAATGCTTCGTTTGGGTAAGAAAAAGAGTTCCCGCGAAAGGCTGCGAGTTGGTGCGGGTGCGGGTCCCCGACCCGCCGCATAGGCACCTGGCTGGGGCGGCCTGGCCCCACTTATTGCTTTTAGCTCGGTGGCGACTGCTTTAAAATTAGTCTCCTTCTGAGACAGTCCGGTACCTGAGTACAAGCGTGTAAATCTACACCATACTTTACTGCAGCTGACTACAATAATAACTGTAGCACCTAATGGTCAAAATTGTGAGGGGGAAACTCTTAAAGTTACATAACAATAAACAGGGGGGGGAGGGGGTTGGAATGACGTTTTTTTTTTTTATAGATAGGATTGTACTCGGGTAGCGGGCTTTGAAACGTTAGCCTGCCACCGCCGAACTATGTCCCGCGTAGGAGATGACGGTGCGAGCGGCGCGGCGAACGCGTCGCGCGCTACTGGACGTCGAACTTTTTTAACAGCGTACTATAAACGACGGCTAGACCGCCGTCTCCGTGTGGCTGTGGGATGACAGTCGTTCCACATCGATCTCCGGAATAGTCAATTCGTCGGGGATGTTGTCCGCATACTCTATGGAAGAAGTTTGCGACAACCTCTTAGAGAGGGAAGTTTGTTTTCGGAGCACCTCGGCCAGGGAAGCATTGCTGTGCTCGCCGTATCGAGCGTCTAGGCCCTGTCGGAAAGCATTAACTACTCGGATCTGAAATTAACAGAAAACACCAAAACGAAAAGAATTAAAAAAAGGAACATTCCCGGAAGAAAAGGTTAGCACATTCGGGAAAACAGATCGTGCAAGATAGTTACTCTCAAGCCCCATGACTGGTTTCTCCTGCGACGTAGTTCTCTTTTAAACCACATCGCAATCCCAAAAAAATTCTTAAGTACGATTTTAAGGCCACTCAGTAAAGATAAAAACTTAAAAGCTGCAATCAATTTTCCACAAACAGCCTACTTAATCTGGATTAACAGTAGTTTTTTTTTTTGCTAAAATATAACGACTGTTATTTTTGATTTACGAATAATACAATTATTCTAAAAATTCAACAACTTATTAAAAAAGCAAAAACAAACCAAATAAATGATTAACAACTTTCTAGTTGATGACTTGATGGCAATGACTATTTTATCTGTCCAACCGTTACACATTTTTGTTGGGCTTAAATGCTAAACATTTAAATTTGTTTGGTTTATTGTTACTCTTGCAGCTAATTTTGTTACCTAGCTATATTGCTTCAACATTACCTCGTGGCCTACGGAACGATTGCAAGCATCGAAGCAAGCCGTCGAATATTGCATACAGCATAACCTCGAAGTGTAGCTTCAATCTTTACTCTACACACAATAGCTAATACGACGAATATGCAAATTAAATTTATAAAATGAAACTTAAATTCAAATTAAATCAAAATTATTACTGGCATGGTGTGGTAACATCAGTTGCGATTATTATATACACTAAAGTTATTTATAATGCGTTTTACAAACGTATGTATGTATATAGGTACAGCGAGGTAAAGCGCTATATATCGACGGCTTGCCATAAAGGCATTCTACTTTAGAGCTAACATTTACTTTGTAAGTGGCATCTACTGGAAAAGTATACAACTCACACACACATATTTAACTAATAATACCTAAGAATTTTTTTAGAATTAGAGAAATGTTAGAATCGCCAAAGATATAGGACAGTTATCTAAGAAAGAAGATATCTATCTAAACTTAGAATGTACTTACCGAAGAAACAACTGTTTGATTTAAATTTCTAGATGGCCAAAAGTAGTTGACAGAAGTGATGCTTTAGTGAAATGAAAATAAACATAGCTTTAAAAAAAAAACTTTTCTATAACAAGCAAAACCAACTGTGTTTATGCATAATAAATCCACGTACATAAATCACGCGGAGGAGGAAATCGTACACCGGGACCTATACCTACTAACGCATCTCTAGAAATTAAGGAACTATTACTTTCATTTACTCTATTCTAATAAAAATTATACTCATGTATAGGCTATATTGGTAATACCATGCGAATTGAAGGATTACTATTCTATTATAATAAAAAAATAATTTAATAAACATATATGCGCTAGTAGGTAGTAGTTTACTGAGGCGGCCCCAACCACTGGTATACTCGCGCAATCGCAGTAAAATACATAAATGGGTGGTACCAAGAAACTAGGAGTTAAATTGCAAGAACTTGGAAGTGTCAGTTTTAAAGCCGCTTACTAACATTTCACTAAAAACATATTGGTAAGAATACGTCGATGCTTTAATAAGTTATTTGGTTTAGGAATATGGATTTAGATTTGTCTTTTTATGATTTGGTTATTCACAGTTTGATGGATGATTTAGGATGTATTTACATGGCGAACTTTAAAAAATATAATAATTATGATCGTGATTTACAAAACATTTTATTGGGGAGAATCCATTCTTGGAGCCAACTAAGGTAGATTTTTTGTTGTAATTGACCGAGACATCATTTAATATTTATTTAACTTCCACTTTAACGTATAATATACTATTATTGTGCATAGTAATTTTTTGATTTCTAAAAGGTTTCGCGTAATAATACTTTACCAAAAATCTACCTTTGAAATAATGGTAAGAACAAACATGCAAACTTCATATATACATGCCACACGGCTAGCTGTGGCTTGCTTACATACAAGTGTAAGAAGAGGCAGTTGAAAAGGACAGTGTCTACCTGTCAATATACTTGTGTTATAGTATCATGCCATGAATGAACCTCAGAGAGGTAGGATACAAAGCAGTGGGAAACTAAAAAAGCTTATTGCCTCCAGTCAACTTCAACATATATATGGAAGGAATAAGATGGAGGTTGGGTTTTAACATCGATGGGAATGTTGATACTTGAATTATTCTAACATACTACTCTGACCATGGAATAGTTTCCATTTTTTCGTAGCCCATATAAATAGAAAACACAGAGGCCATGTTAAATTGGACTATTAAATAACATAAAATCAAACATTTTATGAATTGAAGGAAAAGAAATGAGTCACTGTAAGTATTTCTCCACTGATGGTATATTTAAATAAAATAAAAGTTAGGATGTGGTTAATTCTCTACATGTTTCGACTGTAAAGACAGTCATCTTCAGGGGAATAAAAGTATATAAATCTAAATAAGAAGTTTAAAGGGGCTTATTGACCTTACATGGATCTAAGATGATGACGTGGAACTTGATACATGCTTAAATTATATAAAAGATATTGAAAAGAAAGATTCTCTGCAATACGACAACATCTGTAACGAGTGTCCAGCAAGAAGATGGAAGAATACAGTGTGTTCCTAAATATCATGTAAATACGAGAAGGGGTAATAGGGAACTTGACAAAAATTTTAAATGGGGAAAAAATTCTATAAATCATAAGTACATATTGTCATAAAACATATGGCAGCAAAAAAAAACAACATATTTCGTCCCAAAAGACCGCTAGAAAGATTTAAAAATGCCCCAAAATCCATATTATTCCAAGCGGGTAAAAACGCGCTGCTAGTAGTCGTGACGTCAAGGGGTATCATTTGTCAGATTTGTGTGTGACATCCACGAAATAGGTTTTCAATAAATTTGATGATTTGTCAGATTTGACATCCACGCGTCAAGCGACACGACCTGAAAACAACAATACAATAACACACGGCAATCCAAATGCAAATTGGGTCGCTCGGCACCTGTCAGGAGTGTCAGGATGACGGATGACCAAAAGTCATACCCCCTGACGTCATCGGGCTTCGCGCGCTTTAGAGATCGTTTGAAACTTTAAAGAATTTTTACCAAGTAATTACTGATTTTTAAGGAGTAATAATTGGGGAATACTTTTTTCAGGCCTAACTAAATCATATTATTGAAAAAAAAAATTGGAAAGTTCCCTATTCTTTGGCTTATTTAATGACTAAAAATTCATATAAGAAAAAGGCATGACCCCTGAAAAAATATCTCCTTGTAGATTCTCAAAACCATTTGGTATGCCCAATGATGTAAGTCCTACAGCTTAACCTATATTCCAAATTAGAGCTAAATATCTCAAAAACTACAAGAGCTATATAGAAAAAACTAAAAAAATCTTGAAATTTCAACACCCTGTAGATCGGCAACGAAGCGTTTACGGACCTATGTTTATATGAATTTTTAGTCATTAAATAAGCCAAAGAATTACTCCTTTTCGTATTTACATTATATTTAGGAACACCCTGGGGAAAAAATGAAGAAAAGAGTGAATGTAAATGCCTATACATGAGTAGGTATGTTAAGTAAATTCAAGTAATATTATTAGAATGGCAGAGTAGAAAAAACATGGCCGTTGGAAAATGCCACAATATATTTAGAATGGACTAAAAGTGAAAATTTAGTAATAGAACGTATAGCTAACTAGTGGTTACATAAATTAGATACCTAATCGGAAAGAAAAGAATATAATTTTTCAAAGATATGGTAGGACAGTCGGACATTTCTATGAATAGATAGTAAAAAAGTAGTTTGTTGTATCATTTTGACAGCATTTTTCCACGGCCATGCTTTTTCAACTCTGCCATTCTAATAATAATATTATTTGCATTTAATTAACATACCTACCTACTCATTTATAGGTATGTACATTCACTCTTTTCTTCATTTTTACCCCAATATATTCTTTCATCTCCTTGCTGGACACTCGTTACAGATGTTGTAGCGTTGCAGAGAATATTTCCATTCAATTTCTTTTAAGCAATGTATCAAGTTCCACGTCATCGCCATCTTAGAGCCATGTTAGGTTAATAAGCAAGATTTATTTACCTTTATTCTCCTGCAGATGTTGCCTTTACAGTCGAAACATGTAGAGAATTAACCACATCCTAACTTTTATTTTATTTGAATATACCAGTGGAGGAAGACTTAAAGTGCCTCATTTCTTTCCCTTCAAATTTGCACTCCACTTAAAGCATGGACTACTTTTTTAAATTTTATGAATTGTTGCTAGAATTAATTTCTATTAATGAGCTATTTTGAACGACAAAGATTCAGATGAATATGTTAGATCTTTTGAGGGGTACATCGAGATTATTTTAGTAAATTTAAGTGTAGATATTAGAGCTGTCGAGTCCCAAGAAACAAACAAAACAGCAGGCTATGGTAGGTAGATCGAACTGCATTACACCGCAGCTGATCGATCGATATCGATGAGTAGTAGCAAGCAGTCGGATTTTATCATACCGAGTGATAATTCAGGATAAAAAAACATTGAACTTGCAATTTCCACAAATAACACAATTTTAATTGTCTGAGCACCACTTAAACACACACGAATAACAATGTTTTATACATACAGTTTTTACCAGATATTGCTTAGATTGCTTACTTGACTTTGCCCCACCTGTATGTATGTATATATGTGGGTATTAGTAAACACACCAAAACGTTTTTTAAAATAAAACAATTATTAACAAATACACACATAAAAATAAAAAGGCCACTTAAAAACAACTTGGCATTTAGTCAAAAATAAAATTGGTCAATAAATTTATAAAGTTTTTATTTAAAAAAATTTATCGCAACTGTGTTAAAAACAAAAAAACTAAGTACACTTTTTCAATGAAACGGGGTATATTATGCTGCGTCACGAGTTGGATCCACACATTAGCTCAAAACGAACACAAAATATATTGCAAAACGCCATAAAGCCAATATGTATTACTTAGTCACTGGGCATAATATACAGTGACCGGCAGAAAGTACGCACCAAAGGGATTTTTTTTTATTTCAAAACTTATGAAATTTTTTTTGCGGTGGAAAAGTTCTGCATGTTCTTAAACAAAAAAGAGCATAGACAAAACTAGTAAATATTGCGTAGTATACCAGGGAGAGATGAAAACGTTAAAATCACTCAAGAATAAAGTGCCCTTATTTTCCACCGTAGAAAATTTTATTAGAAAATGTTGTTTGCACTTAAAAGTTGTCCATAAATACTAATGTTCAGCTCGGTAGTACAAAAAAAAATGTTTTTACTTTTTTTTTACGCCCCCTTGTATAACGAATCGATAGAAGCTATGCAACCTATAAATTCAATTTTTTAACAGCTCTTGGGCAATTAGACATATAACTTGCTTCAATTTGTTTAAATACGCGAGAACTGGACGTTTAATAAAATGACGTCAAAAATAATCTAACTTTTCTGGTGCACACCGTACATTATTCTATGGATAAGAGGAATAACTTTATGCAAAACAAATGAGGGTTTACTTCATACATTTAACAATATTTTGCCGTTCCCAATTTTTCAAAAACTCTTAAACCCATTGGTTCATGAATTAAAGTTTAAACCCTTACAATAAAATTCGTTTTCATTTAAATCTAGTTGCCATGAAAAATATTTATATTTGTGCTACCGAGCTGAAATTTGGTATTTATGGATAACTTTTAAGTGCAAATAACATTCCCTAATAAAAAAAATTTCCACAGTAAAAAATAAGGGCAATTTATTCTTGAGTGAATTTAACGTTTTCACCTCTCCCTCGTATACGGCGCAATATTTACTAGTTTTGTCTATGCTCTTTTTTATTTAGGGACATGCAGAACTTTTCCACCGCCAAAAAAATTTGGTAAGTTTTGAAATAAAAAAAAATCCCGTTTGGTGCGTACTTTCTGCCGGTCACTGTATATTTTTTAAATCATTCTTAAAATATATACTAAATTTTACTGTTGCCCCAAAACCATGTTTAACTATAACAAAAGCACCGGTTTTGTCTAAAAATTATACACAAAATCAACTTCAAATATAAAAAAACCTTAACATGGTTTACGAACTTTAACCATTAAATATTTGATAATCAATATAGTATTGGCAAAACTAAACTTACAGGACGGCTTTTAATGTAAAAAAATAATTGCAAAATGTACTTGGCACGGGTTAAAAAGAGATCGATATCGATCAAGACTTAACGTAGTCAACTTCTTTTCCAGTTCGGTTCACATCCCCTTCTCGCTGCATTTCCCCTCCACGCCAGTTGCTAGGTCCGGTCTATTTGGTTAAGGCCTATTACTTATTGCAACACGTATGACACAATAAAACTCACTTTGCACTCTACGGCACAATAAAATGAACTGCGATATGATAAAATGCGATAAATTGAATTTAAAAATACTTAAAATAAATGCGTGGTACAACCCAAATGAAGTTTCAAATATTACTAAATACTGAATTGATGTCGATGAAGCGAAGCGATGAGGTGATTTGGTCAAACGTCGGCAGCACAAATAATTCCCTCTCTTTAAGGGATGGCCTCTTATTTATTCTCTCCTACCTCCTGTAAGTTTGAGCTGGCCAATACGGTATAGTAGATTTACTCTCTAAAGTGAGATTTAATAGATTTTCAATCAAATAAATTTTATTTTCTTACAGACAAAGATGTGATTATTCACTGATCACTGCTAGCTTGCCAGAAGGCAGAAACGTTAGTTGATTAAAAAGCAAGCTAAAATGTCTTACAGCCTCTTATAAAGCCTTATTGTTTGTACCACAAAAAATACTGTAGAATCTTTTTACGGTCCCAAAACATCGATTTAAAACTTGGTTTTTAAAAACGTTAAATAAAATATACGAATTATAAAATTTTCACCTTGAGTTCACTGAAAAGTGTGGTATCCATTTGTGCGCGCGCATACAAAATAATTATAAAAATTACACAATACCAAAAAACAATTTTATTGTAAACAATTTTATACAAATAAATAGAAGCCTCTACATTAATTTAACAAACAACACTAGAACTATGTGCAATGAGGCCTTTTAAACCTATAAGAAGCATCAGGCGCTAATATATAATAAAATTATTCGAGATATAATTATTAGATAAATGAATATTCGAGGCTATAAGAAAAATAGGTTTTCTCTATGACCAGGCAAGCGAAATGTATATTTTAGTCTATGCTGTAACCGGGCTATCTTATTATTTATTAATATTAAAAACATTTTCATCAACAAGTTAAGTATTTTTTTCTAACAATTATTATCTCTATGTACAGTAAAATCACTCAACAGTTAGAAGCAACGAGTATGCAAAAATTATAATTTTTAATCTTTTGTACCTTAATCGTTGTTCACTAGGTTCTATAATCTAAAATTTGAATATTCAATTTTTCTTTAAATCTTAAGATAAATATGTTACAGTAAAATGACCCTTTTTTCATATGACTGCCCTCAATTTTCTGCCTTTTACTTCATTCAACTAAGCACAAAAACTGTAAATAAACCCTTCATTAAGTAAAAGGTGTGGCCATTAAAAAGCGAGTGAAAACGTCAAGAACTTTTTCACTAAATTTTAACTCTATGTAGAGTAAGAAGATATTTAATTATCCAATGTTTTTAAAATTTTGAATTATTTACTGGAAAAATAACTTAATAGAATACGCCCCTAATAAAAACGCGCGACAAGCCAAACCCACGTCATAGCAGCTTCAACCAGTTAACCACACATGGGCTTTTATTTTTAATGTTCAGTTATCGAAACAATAGTTGTGGGTAACGAGATGACGTATGTTTGTTTGTTTTTAAACTTTCTTTTTATCGCTTCTGTACGTTATTGAGAAAATTAAAAATTTTAATTTCAGTGCAAATTGGCTCGATGCAATAATTGTATGTAACATCAAATATCCTGGCTTCTTAGTTCATAGTTTTATATTTACATTATTTATACGAGTTTTTGGATATTGGCTATAAACAAGTAGTTTTCCCTAGACAGTAGGTATGTCAAACGAAAATACGGGGATATATAAGAGGTATATCGGAATCACTGCGAACGCGATAAAAATGCCTGGTAAAATTTAAAAAATATTAAAATTTAGAAAGAACTACAAGATTCGGCCGAGCTTTAAATCGTTTTGAGCGATCTTATGCATCTGTCATCTACGTGTTGTAAACAAAAACGAAACCAAACAAAAGGTTCATGCATCATGCTAAACAAAACAAAACACAAAAAAAAAATGAAAAACTACAAACGGAAAAAAAAAAACTAAAAGAAAAAGTTACTTCACTGCTTCAACATTGGCAAAGGCTACACTGCTTTAAAAAGGTGTATGTAGAGGATGGAAGCTTAGAATAGTACCAAAAAGTTGTTTCCAGTGCCTTTTTAGCGCAATCTGAAGCAGTGGAAGCGATTGCGCGCCAAAAAATTACAAACAAGAGCGAACAGCGCATACGAATTACACAGCGGACAGAATAGATGTAGGAAAAGCAGCTTACAGCTTGGTCAGTTGAGCTCTTGCTGTATGGAACCGGAATCAAACGTTCTTGTAATTCACCACCTATCACCTTCAAGAGTAATAAAGGGCAACATTAAAGAGTGATTCGACAGACAGTGATAGACACAAAACAATAAAAAGTGCACAGAATAATAGATACTACTAAGTAAACCTGAAAGAAGTTTGTAAAAAAAAAACAGCGCACTATCATATATACAGGTTCATAGGTTTGGTAAAGCCTATAGTATACATACTTGCCCTGAAAATTATTGATCTATTTAAAACGTAGAGGTACTTTTTTTTTAAAGGCTTGGTAACCTGTAAAGATTTTATGTAAAAGAACACCTCTCCTTACAGACAAATATATATATGTTAACATGCAATAATAAAATAAGCAACATACCATAGGTATTTAGTCAAAGGTTTTGGAATAATTTTACAGGTTGAAGGTATGGCAAATAGGAACTTATTTTCGGGACAAAATGCATCTTACCAAATCTATGGATATTATTTCTTTATAACCCCACCACATTCACATTAATTACTAACACCTGTCCACAACCAAAATAATATACATATATACAGAGCGTCCGGAAGGTACGTATACAACGTTTGATGACAGACTATTTCTGACGTCAAAATGGGTCGATTCAATACAACTGTTTTTGAAATTGCCTCGTGTAGCTGGTAGAGGGCGAAAAAGATCCATTTTTCTTTTGAATTATCCCAAATTTCTTAAAAACGTTATTACAGTCAAAAAACAAACCGCATATCCAACGAAAATTTATTAAAAGATATTCAAATATCTATATCAATTTATCTACCAAAAAGACCTGGGTTGTCATAACTTCATAATATTTTCGCTTATTAATAGCCTGTGACTATACTACCAGCAAATGTGCTTGTATAGGGCTAGACTATACACAAAAAAATCATTAAAATCAATTGACACGTTTTCAAGAAATGTAGGGACAATCAAAAGAACGTTTGGCCTTTGATGCCTTCAAGCGTCAAAGCATGCCAATTTTGAATATACCTAAGTTGGCTTGAGTCGACCTATTTTGAGGTCACGTATTGTCCGGTCACCCTGTATATTAACAATAATGGCCTCATTCCGCTACACATCGGGGCTCCTTGCTTCTGGATCAGACAAACAATTAAAAATACGCAGCAAATGTAAAACAAAGACAACATGGAAACTCGCTTTAGGTTACGAGTAGCATCGTGTCCACTTGCCTGGTCCGAGTAGGGTCTATACTTGCTTTGTCTTGCACAAGGTTTTCGATGCGGTATACAGTTTTAATATACAGAGTGTTCCAAAAGGTATCGTCAATAATTTCGGATTAAAAATAATGTAATAACTTCATATGAAATTGTGTCCTATGTTCCCAAACCCGAACAAACCCCCCGAAAGGGGAAACTTGTATCTACAATAAAAAAAAACATCTTCAGAGTACCCCTTTTAGGGGGCTGCAGCTTTGTAGTAAGTGGACATAGGAAACCGAATTATTTACGATACCTTTTAGGACACTCAGTATATTCTGAAAGATTGTGGATGGGTTTGTTGGTATTTGACTGGTTTCAGGGGGTCCTTACCCAACTATTTAGACGGTAGATTATAAACGAAGTTTTTTTTTCCATTTTTCATAACACTTTTATACTTATTTAAATAGAACTATTAGGCCAAAAGTAAGCAGATCTATTTATATCAATTTAAACTGCGTTCGCATTCCACTTCAGTTCGTTGACAGGTGTAGTGTAGTTGTCGAACTAACTGATACGTGTTTGAGCAACCCAAGTGGCGTTACAAGCACGCAACTGATTCCTGTATATTTGAAGTTTACCCCGCTCAAATTACTAAACGTTATTGTATTGTTTGTACTGCCACTGCTAGAGCGATAGAGTTAAAAGTTAGTAAGGTCTTGGGTTATAAAGAAATAAAACCAACTGAAGAAAACTTCATCCTGTATATTGACTAAAAAAATTAAAGAACAAGAAATTAACAAGCTGTCGCTGTATTTTTTGCATTGACAAGAAAACGTGGTAGCCAAAAATGCTCACACGTGATCTGAAAAAATGTGTTTGTAGAAAAAAAAAACATACACACGATAGCTCAAACGTGTGTATTCTCGCCTTGGCCCAGTGCCGAATATTAAGAACAGAGCGTTGAACAAATGTGTATTATATACGTATGTATATTCAAAATATTTTAGCGCAAATATGCACACGACACTCTTGATACAAGCATGTAAAAAGTCGTCAGAAAATTAAAAAAAAAACTCTTTTCCAAGACAAAGTAAAGTCCTCAGTTAAGTATCGAAAGTGTAAAGTGTATATTTACGTACTGGTGCATAGAGCGTGTTAAATATGCTTTTAAAAATATGTAAATGATGAGTAACATGTAACTAGAATGATAACAAAATAAAATAAGTAATTTAAGTATGATTTAAGTAAGGTCCTATTATTAACTATAATATCGAGAAATTAAGTAGATGTAGCGTAGCCTGCTGACCCTCAGCCCAGCGCAGCACATAATTAACTACAATTTAATTTTATTTTTGGCAAACAAATAAGCAAGATTGTTATTCTCGCTAATTTCAGAAAAATGAATCTCCGCGGTTTCATTCATATATATGTCGTTGGTCGTTGTTATGACACACAATACAGTTGACTCGCAAAAGTGTGCATGCGCTAAACAATTTTCAAAATAAAATATCATTTGTTTCCATTACCACTAACCTGAGAGTACTAACTCTAAAATGCTATACATACAAGCTAGTCTACATAAATGACGTAATATTTATATGTACAAAATAATACAATGTAGTAATGGTTTCAGTTAGGTTTTATGTCTATAGTGCTAAACTAACGACAGGTCTAATTTGAACACCGGAGAAAACCCAGGCAAGTTTAATTTTACGATTTTCTAGATATTTCTTTCTCGTTTCATTGCAAGTGTCATAAATACGATATTTAGACTTTACCAAAACAGTTCGAGGTGAAACGGTAAGCAAGTAAAAATTACAGCGAAATATGTAAATCTCTTAAAGTAAAACATATTATATAACTAATCAATTGTTAAGGAGCAACCGTAACCTGCTATAATAAAAAAAACTCTGTTCAGTACACAGTTTAAATTGCTGGCAGAAATGACAGTTACACATGCTCAGTTAAAACAAACTCGACCAATGATTGATACATAAACACCAATCACCAGTCGAGTTTTACTTAAACTGAGTTTAAGGTGGTCCCGATGCACAAAAAAAAATATTTATAATAAAATAAGTACGTATATAAAATAATAAGTACGACCATTATTATTTCCAGAATTGATTGGCGTATATCTGAAAGCGCTATATGACAATATTAATTTCTTTTACATCCCATCATTATAATCAAAATATACAGTATAAACTCTCGTAAATCGTTAATAATCCCCTAGAAAGGCAGTAGCTGATGCTTTGGTCACAATATGTTATATATTCTAATAATTGCAAAAAATATATACAACGAAAGAAAACGTAATAGAAACGATGCTGCAAAGGTAAACAAGGTTTAGCAGAAAATATAAAAAGTAAATAATAAGTAAGGCGTTTTTGTGTTCAATTAACTAAAAACGCGATTGAACTACAACTCTGTATAGTAAGGGTGTTTACAAGCTTCAAACACAATCATGTACCGATGTAGGTGGAAATATATTAAAGAATAAACACTATTCCAAGTGATTATTCAAATTAAATCAATTTCTTTATAGCTAAATTAATTATTTAATTATATCAAAACCTACTTACTAAAGAATATCGCGTAGATATAAATGCCTATATTAACCAAACAAAAAACAAAGCCCCGTATACGTATACCTCCAAACAGCCTTTTATTTCTAAGATAATTCAAACACCTTCTTGGTGAGTCGTTTAGGATCAGTTAATTTTGCACCTTTGAATTATAAGTTAAAAGTGTCAACCCCAAAAAATAAGCTTATTTAATAAACCATGGGTCGATCAATACACAATTGACTGGTCCGCATTTCTAAAAAAAATCGTACGATTCAAACTTGACTGGGCCAGTGTGACGAGGAATAGGTCTACGACGTTTAAGGGTGGGGATGGGAAGTTCGGGATGGGAAAAAGGAATTGCTAAAAACAAAAAAAAAACACACTAGTCCATTAGCTTGGAATGGCCCAGGTCGCAACGCTAGACGCCTGTAACGGGCGCGAGCACAAACATAGTCTCAAACGGTATTGGGACTTGTTTTAGGCTACCATCGGTTTAATCAGTGATGCTTGGCTACTTGTCTATGTGAGGAAAATATCAAAGCGTAGCAAAAAATGAAAAAAACTAGCGGACAACAAACAGTCTGAGCGTCTGGTAGATGAAACTTGTTGCGGTAGCTCGATGTAATAAAGCTTTCGTGTAGTTTTAGCTCTTACAACTTACTGTTTCGGCCACCATTCGGGTTTTATGAACCTTATTGTTTTAGCTCGTGTATATATGACTTAAAATAAGTATAATATAATATGGCTGTGTGAATAAAATAGTATACATCGGTAGTGTATAATGGGTAGATAATATAACCAGAAGTACTAGTAACATAATAATGTTCGACTTGGATTGTCTCGGATTAGTCGGTGATATGGTCGTAATGGTAAATGTTTATAATCGATATGTGTAAGATGACAAGAGCGCATCAGATGAATCTAACCGGGTTGCGGGAAGAGTGCGCTCACCACGTAGAGGCATCCAGCGAGCGTGCAAGCACGCGCATGCGGCCATTGCCACGGCTCGAATGCGCTTGTGCACGCTGCGGCCAGGACCGACAGCACTAGATGCGCGTTTCATGCACGGGCTTAGGCAGTTCCGCGGGCGCGTACTGCGCGTTGTGGGGAGGTAGGCGCAGGGTGTTGGGAGAAGGCGCGAATCGCTGGTCGTCCTTGGGGCGCTGAGCCGGGTGCGCCGGATCTTCGTCAATGTAAGTGATGTCTGATAGTGGCCGCGGGGGCCACGGGCCGGTGTGGCTGCGCGAGCTGCGCAAACTGTGTAAGCTGTGTAAACTATGTACCGAGCGCCGCTCCTCTAGGTCCTCCAGGTTGGACTTGAAAGCTCTGATTACTCGCAGCTGCAAACACAGGGAAGCAGGGTCTCATCAGGCGGGCCGGGAGAGCATGCTCGCGGTCGGCCGTGCACACGCACGCACGCACGCTCGAGGCGAGCCGATTATCATCGTTGCTCGCCCCCGACATTTATCATCATTCAAACATTTAAAAGCAATTCAAAAAATGCCAAAATCTAGAGCATGATATTTTAGTAAAAAAAATCAAAAATTTTTATTAATGCAAAGTTTAAACTTCATTTTTAAAAAAACCAAAACGGCAGCAACAAAACAGTTTAAATTTATGGCTAACACTATCTACAGCATTTTTCCTACTTAAAATAAAATGTATTCTGTGTAGATTGACGTAAAGCTTAGATAATGATAATGATATCCAGACGGCAACAGGAAAGCATGTCATGAGATTTGTATTGTTTTGTTGTATTGTAAAATATTATTATACTAGGTAAGAACATTAAAATAGTATTTAATAATATTCTTTTAATGAAAGCTATATGATAATAAAATCCGCCAACGAGATTTTTTATAAACCATAAAGTCTATTGAAACGAAGCTTAAACTATAGCGTATAATAATAGAATTATATTATGTTGAATTTTGCGTTTCACAAAGCTCGTAACTAATTTTTCCTATTGTTACGTAAGCCAATAATTAAATGTCAAAAAGCTTACCGGGCACTTCATTTGTGTCTCCAAAAGTTAGAAAAACTGCGCCTACTTACCAAAAGAACACTATTTGTGAATTTAGAACGTGGATTTGAATGAAAGGTGAAAAATAAAAGACGCTATTGCCGATAGCCGGATTAGGATCGGCCAAACAGAATCGCGAGGCAGCCACGGAACATTTGCCTCGCCTATGAAATTTACATGCGACAGCTTCGCAGGCACGTTCAGTGAAAAAAAAAACAACGCCGACAAAGGCTAACTCATGACACTGCTCGGCCGTTCCCAACCAAGCTAATAAAATTTAGCAAGTGTGTATTCCAAAAGTAAGTAAAGTACTTAAAGACAATATCATTGGCTAGGGTAACAATTAACGGTAAATTTTGAAAGATGATAAATGTCAGTAGCTTCAATAAAATCACACTCAAAAAGTCACAAATTTCTGAGCTAACTTGGCTTTCCTTTTTATGCTGCGTTCACGCTCCAATCACACATTAGTAAGAACCTTGATATTTTGACGGCAAGCAAACAAGAAATTCTGTCAAATTTGAAATCTGTTAATCAAAAAACCAAGGTTAGATAAAACACTGTCACACAATTATTCACACTATCATTGTAGTACGGGGAGGATTCGAAAAAGTGATAACTCTGTCTCAAAAAGTGGTCCCAAATACTATTGATTAGTTACAGAAGAAATTACGTCCTATTTTTCATAGCTGGTGATAGTTTAAACTCCTATAGTAGGAAATATTAATATCTATTATCTAACCTAACATCAATATTAGCAAGTGTGCATCTTCTGAAAACAATTGGCTATGGTAAATTTTTACTTGAAATAAGTAAGTATAAGTTAAAACATTGTGCACATAATTTCAACAATTTTCATCTAATTAAGACCTTTTTTTGCTGGCTTCATATAACAGTATTAAATAATTAGAAAATATACATAAAGGACACACTGTTTTGCTTATTACACAGCTTATTGTATAATATTCCCAAAGTTTTAATATTTTGTTATAGTTGTTAAAGGATCTTTTCTTTCCCAGACCTTATTTCAGAAACGGACTTTTTTCTACTTTACAAGAAATTCTACCAAGCTAAATATTTGCCAGAAAACTTCCCCTGAAATTCATGATAATAAATATTACAAATACCCTATATTATTTCTTAGAATTCAGACTTATTTTAATTTGAAAGAGTTCTTTCTACCTATGCTGTATTTAAACCCAATTCCCCAGCAATTTTTTTATAACTTGCCTTATAATTCTGTTTAAATTTTTCAAATATTTTTCCATTACATCAGAAGTAAGCTTTAGAAATAAAGGTTTAAAATGCAACAATATAGATGGATGGATGGATGGATGAGAACCAGAAAACATGGTTGATGCTAAAGTTACGTTATTTGAGAGTTCCAATAATTATTGTGAATGGACAATTTGTATGGTATACTTAGTTTTAGTTTGTAAAATAAAAATACTTCACTAAAAAATAAATGTCTGAATGCGCAAGAAAAATATTTCCACCTTTTAAGTTAACAAATGAGAACCATTAATATTAAGTTAGTTAGTTAACAGTATTCCTTGAGATAGTAAGAAACGAAAAAATAAAAAGTAAACACATTATGTATGTACAAAATAAGATAAAACAACTGAAAAAAAATGATTACAATGCCTAGCAGAATAAAAACGTGAGAAGGTAAAAATGCTGCTTGGTCAAAAGTGCAAAAAATGAAAAAAAAAAAAATTAGAGAGCTGATTACGGGTTCTCAATCATTTATTTCTTTGATGAATTTTACTTTTGGTACTAGCTTTCCTAAACATATAAAAGCGACTTCTGTAATGACCTTTGTGACTAAAATAATTTTGATTTAATTAGAAAGGCAACAAATATGATCAAATATTTAAAGAATATATAATTTTTTCCAGTACAAGAGTTCTCATGGTACCAGCACATTGTACATAATAAAACTAGTTTTTCAATGCTGCCAGTGAGGTGGACAGGTCATGAACACTATCCTTGGAGTGGTCATTTTCGTGTGTAGAAATAAACAAAAGTAGTCTGTGTTTGAAGGTGGTAGACAATGAAGTAATATCAAAAAAATTACCTTGTCGGACTTCCATTGTCTTTATTTTGTTACTTAACACAACGTTTCCGTTAGTTAGTATCTCTAACCGTTTTCAAGTGTAAAGTAACAAAATAAAGACAATGGAAGTCCGACAAGGTAATTTTTTTGAAAAGTAGTCTGTAGTCAGTTCCACTAGTTTTGGTCATTATAGAAGCAAACATGGGCCTTATTATGGAAAAAAAGTACTAAGTGTAATAGTCTCCACAAAAAAAAATGACAAAGAAACTCTAAGCATGCCCCTTAAGTGTGTTTACTTTCCTTGAGGTAGATATTGAGTTAATATGGTATGTAAGTGTGGTTTGTTAGAGAATGGCCAAGAAATTATTTACAAATCCCAGGGTCCTCTAGAACGATGCGGAAATATGAAGAAAACCAAAAGACAGACAGAGACAGGTCGAAGAAAGAGCGCAGAATTTTAGAACACTAAAGACAAAGCTTTATTTTTTTTTGTTAAAACACATTCGCTCGTTAGTCTTTAAAGCAGCTGTTAATAAAATCTATAAATACTTTCGACGTCCATCACCGATTCATACTTATTTACACTAACTTTCTCAAGTAAAAGATACATGATAACATATGACTCTCATGACTTATTATATAACTCCCTGTAAGATATGAATAATTTCATCAGTATTATTTAACATGTTTGTCATAAGTATAGGGGACGTTTATATGTATGTAAGGTACCAATGTATGTCTTTATTTAAAAATTTATGTATTTAATACAAAAGTGACTAAGGGAAATCGCTGGAAATTATTTTTATGTTGGCCGCTAGGGGGCGTAACTATAGTGACAAATCAAAAAGCAGAATTTCCTCAAAAATCCTTGTAGTAAAGGTAGCATTTTTTCAATCTGAAAATTCTGGATAACTTTTTGCTCCATCCTTTAGTCCAAGGGGGGTAGGAGGGAACAAATATTGCTATGAAAAAATATACACAACTTTGGTTCAGCTTATCAGAATTTGACGAATCTGAACTTTCTAAATAGAGACATTAACTTAAATAACTGTTATGATTATGGCTTTGTAGAAGATACAACGTCAACTTGGTCATATGGAAATAATTTTTATATTAAATTTTCCATATCTTCGGTTCAAAAACAGATATTGACCTGCGGTTTTCATAGATATTCTACCGATTCAGTCTTCTTTTTCCTTAAGTTGAAGAAGATATATCGTTGAATTTAGAACGACTTAGTTTTTTAAAATTGATAAAAGAAAATAACCCTATTTAGCGAGTTGAAATTTGTCAGATTCTGATAAGCCAAATCAGAGTTGTTAATATTTGTTCATAGCAATGTTTGTTCCCTCCTACCCCCCTTGAACTAAAGGATATAACAAAAAGTATCCAGAATTTTCACATGATAAAAGTATAGAACGCTGAGCAACAACGTAAACGTAAAAGTCAGCGTTAATTTATTGATATGTATTACTACGTTGGTCAAACAAAAAAAGTTGATTTGTCTTGTCAATTCTTTGTCAATTCCAATGAAATCATTGATACATTAAAAACAACCACTATACATGGTATTCGGAAAATACGATACAGCGTTTGATGACAGTCTCCTGACGTCAAAATAGGTCGATTCTTAGTGATATATGTATGTAAACTCACGTAGACGACCTTTGGATGTAGTATCAGTACAGCAAAATTCAAATTTGATTAACATTACATTAACATACCAGCATTAAAGTGTTAACATTCCGTAAAGAGTTGAAGATAGCATTTTTATGATTCACCCTGCATAATATCTTTTTCCTAAAGAAAATGCATTTCAAAAAAATGAATTTGAAGGGTGCGAGGCGGATCAGTTTTTTCTATCATAACGCTGTATGTATTTTCCAGACACCCTGTTCATTATTAAGCAATAAAAAAGCGTATCCAAACGCTTCTTATTACAAATTCACAATTACGTCTGAAGTTTGATTGTTTCCCCATTCTAAAAAAGTATCTTTTACTCACCAACATCACCACCTTCTATCAAACACTAAAAATATTGGCTGTGTTGTCGGCAGCACGTTGTAAGGTATTGGTTTGGTATAATGGTATAAAAATGATAGAGAAAGAGAGAGCAATGGTTTTGGTTGCTGGTACCACTAAAAAACTAAACGAGGTACAGGGGAAGGGGGCGACAAGACACATCCAGGAGGGTTTTGCTCTAAGAACATCTAACATGGTATAGAGTGCAACAGAGCAGAGTATCAGTTCATCTAAAGAAGGCCTACTACAAACTACATACTTGTTTTGCGTGGCTGAATTTGCTTGAGGCACCCAACGGTTCCCTATACCTCAGTTTCTTTCATTGGTTCGGCTGGCTAATAAACGTATAAAAAAGTTCATTATTTTTTAACTTTAACCACTCTGACGACCAGAGGGTTTTTTAACCATATTTAAACATAATTGCGCCTTTTCGCGTTAAGTTAATAAACCTCCTGCTATAGAACCGTCTGGTATTTCTTTTGATTATGTCTAAATACGGATAAAATTCTGCTAAAACGTTTTTTTTTTAGATGTCGGCTCGACATTAGCACAGCGTTAAATAGAAGAGATAATCCACAAATAAATACATGATTATTTTGTGTTAGTTACTTAAACATACAGGATGTTGTGGAATAGACATGATCAGGGTTGGCATGATATATATCACTGATATATATCATGATATTTATATCTCGATATATATCATGATATTTATTATTAAAAAATACTTTTTTTTTAAGTGCTGAAAAAACTGTTAACAACGATATTAAACAAATTTTTGTAAATTTTAATTTACGATTGGTAACACTATTTAGGGTTTTTTTTTTGTTAATTTACGGATATCTGTTATTATTTTTTTGTTAGCTTTTATGCTTGTTCTGCTCAGTAATAATATTTATGTTGTAATAAAAATATTTACTCAAATATCTAGTTCCTTGATTTTACTTGGCTACTCTACTATAGTATGGTTCTCCTGTTTCAGCTGAAAAAAATTATTTGATATATACCCATCAGATATATATATCGGATATATATCCGATATTTGATATTTATATAAATATCATGATATCCAACCTTGGACATGATTTAATGACTCCCTGGGGACCTTCTAATTCGACCATCTAAAAAGGTGGGTAAAGACCCCTAAAATCTGACCGAATGCGACGCAAGCCGATATCCACACAACCATGCGTTTTTCATCGCACACGGTAGTTTGTAATCCACCAGTGGCGGCGAATCAAAAATTTTTAAAGACAAATTGTGAATTATCTCGCTTATTGTAGCAAAGCGATATTTATAAATATTTTCTGCGATTTGTTTTCATATCGGGATTGGCGGATTAAAATATAATAACTTATTTCCATTACACCCTGTATATTCAGCCTTAAAAACGATGATTATTTTAACAATAAATTGAATGTGTGTGACATTAATTTTGTTGGTCAACAATGTGAAAATATCATGGAAAAAAATATCTTGACCATTGTTTACAAAATTCAAATATTTTCAAACTTACATTTTTTAAAATATTGTATGTAATCTGAAATGTATAGATTATGTGGCCGATTCCATAAATTAAGGTCGAAAATATGACTCTTTTAAACAGTTAAATATTACCTGGAGTTCATATTTACCGTCATCGTCCCGCAAATGTCGAGCCTTCACCATTAAGTTTTGCTAAAAGACGGCACAGAAACTAAAATAACCACTGTAGAAACCTTTAGATGTCCTTTTTTTATATAAATCTGTATGGAATATGACTCACACTTGCGCAATGAACACATAATGCGTTTTTATTAAATAACATTTCTAGAATAATACTTTAATTATTGCTCAAATGCGCAATATACGATTTAAAAAGTATCAGTGTCAGGTTTATGTAGATCTTTAATAAAAAGAGGTAAGTATATAGATGTGTATTATCATACAGTGTCACCAGTAAAAGTCCGCATCATATGGGATTTTTTTTTATTAATAGCTTTATTCGAAATTTGACTTTGGCATCAAGTTCTGCTTCGATCGAGATGAAAATTAAGCAAAAAAATAGTAGTCACGTGATTCGCATTACCTGTCAAATTTTAATTTTTTCCAAAAAATAATTCCAAAGTGGGGTTATTTCTGAAAATATCGAAAAAAGTTATTAGAAAAAGTTTTTTTAAGTGCATTTTCTAGCCCACTTGCAAAATTTCAGCTGCATAAGATAATTTTGATTTTTTACTTATATTTTGTTAATTGCACCACTTTTGCAAAATAAGACTCAACGCAACCTACATAAAACTTCTTCGTTTTGACAAGGTTTTGTTTCAGATACATTTTCTTTAAAGTAGCGCCATATTAAATGTGTGTTTTTCTACAAAATCAAAATTGGGCTATTAAAATTTGGTCGCATGTGATGCAAAGTTTATTTGTTTTTGAACCTGTATAAAGTAAATTCATAAAATAAGTATTTTTGAAAACGTAGTTTGTGTCTGAAAGTAATACACGTTAACGTTATTATGACATAGCTTTATAATAAATTATAATATAGGGGTTTTAAATTAAATCGTTGAAAATAGATAAACTTTACGTTGGTAAACTAAAATTTATTTTCCACTTAAAAAACACTTTACTGAAGACACTGTGTTCTTTTTTGTCTTAATATTGAGGTGTATTACTTTCACACGCAAACTACGTTTTCAAAAATATTTATTTTATGAAGTTACCTTATACAGGGTCAAAAACAAATAAACTTTGCATCTCATGCGACCAAATTTTAATAGCCCAATTTTCATTTTGTAGAAAAACACACATTTAATATGGCGTTACTTTAAAGAAAATGTATCTAAAATAAAGCATTGTCAAAACTAAGAAGTTTTATGTAGGTTGCGTTGAGTCTAAGGGGGAAATCACTAAAAAAAATTGTATTGTATGTGTGAAATTCACCTTTCAGAAAAAATTCCCCGATATTACCCAAAATTTTTTGAAATTTCCCGAAATACCCTAAATTTTAATACCTTGGAAATTCCTTTAATTTTTATGCAAATCCCCAAAAGTTTCCCGAAATTCCCCAAAGCGCTCTTGAAATTCTCAGCAAAATTCGGCCGATTACATTTACAACAACGTTGCCAAATTGTAGAAGATATTATTAAATATTATGAAAAATACATTTGTGCCTCGAAATACCCTGAAATACCTCGAAATTCCCCCAAAATTCCCCGAAATACCTTGAAATTCGACGAAATACATCTAAATTCCCCGAAATATCCCTGCAATTTCTTACTTTGTACACTAAAAAGTGATTTCCCCCTCGTTTGAGTCTTATTTTGCAAAAGTGGTGCAATTTACAAAATATAGGTAAAAAATCAAAATTATCTTATGCAGCTGAAATTTTGCATGTGGGCTAGAAACTGCATTAAAAAAAACTTTATCTAATAACTTTTTTCGATATTTTCAGAAATAACCCCACTTTTGAATTATTTTTTGGAAAAAATTAAAATTTGACAGATAATGCGAATCACGTGACTACTATTTTTTTGCTTAATTTTCATCGCGATCGAAGCAGAACTTAATGCCAAAGCCGAATTTTGAATAAAGCTATTAATAAAAAAAAACTCCCATGTGATGCGGACTTTACTGGTGACACAGTATACATAACATCCACGGTAGAGGAATGTATTTATAAACTGATGAAACATAAAATGGTTCTTATGGAGGGCATTAAACATTTCTACAGAAATCTATGCCAGACACTCGATAGGTTAAATCTGAATCCCGATTTTCGAACGTCTAAGTTCTCTACTTGCACTACATTTTTAATTCTCTTCATTCTTGTCGCTTTCTATAGAAAAAAAGGTACGGTTCACAGTACCCCTAATAAGTAAGGTATGACAGAACAAACGAAAATAAGTGAAACGAGCGAAAGAGTGAGAACGAAAGACTTCTCGTCACTCGGTCAAACTCGTAAAGAAAGGTGCAACCTCAGACAACACAGCCATAAGATTTTAGCTTTATCTTCGAAGACCTTTTTTTATTCTGCTACTTTCATTAACTAATAAATTCTGTTACTGAGATTGCTTGTGATTTAAAATAGCAGTGTCAAAAAAGGGCCGTTTAAAGTCATCTTTCAAACATGCACATGTACTAACTAGATCCTAACACTTTGACAGCTGAGCTTTGTGTGTGTCGGTATTTGACAGCTAGTTTTGTGAATGATTACTACTACTACTACTACGCATGCAGGAAAACTGAACAAACCCAATCACATAGTTTTTCTAATATGATTGTTTTACAGGAACATTTCTTTAAATATATTTGCTATGGGTTCGGGTTCGCAGCAGTTGAAAAAGTCAACAAAAAGAAGCATCTTAAGCTAGAGGAGAGTTAGAAAAAAGCACTGTGTGATAAAATTTAAAATATCACCAACTCTCTCGAAAAAATAATAAAAAAAAAAACACAAAAAAATTTGCAAGGAGGACGGGTGCCGACCCACTGTTGGCATACCAAAAAAAAATATATTAACTGGTGTTTGGACTACGAAAAAATTGTTTAATTGCACCGGCAAGGCATTTAAGTTATTCTAATTGACAAACATTAAAAAAGGAACGCTACAAAAAAATACACTGACAACTAGAAGCAAACAATTACTTCTTGGGTGGACAACAAATATATTTTTTTTTACATCAATTAAATCCCCCCACAAACAAACGGTTTTTCACTAATACATACATTTAATAAATAACCCAAGAACAGAAAACAGAAAACGGTTTTTGAAATTTAAAAAATAGTTGACCACCCAAAACGAGTGATTAATTTTGCGATACGCACTGTCAACTGTTAAGCAGCATTCATGCTGGTCAAAAAAGACTAAAAGAGAAAAGTGGTATAGGAAAACAAGGATGAGACAGATGGGGAGGGCCTTATCTGAATTTGGTCTGTATTTTGCCTATGGAAACCCTATAATATGAGCTCTGTTCCAAAATCAATCACACATTTCATATCATCATTACACCAATATTTGGGCCAGAGGCTTTCTGCACCTTATAGTTCTTAGTTTCTTGACAGCTGTCAGCTTCTGGCCCGTAACTTGATGGACCCCCTTACCTTGGGCTCTAGCTCAGAGGTAAGACGGTCAATGCTCGACTTTCCTTTTACAATAACTGATTCAATTGTTCTACCGTTCTCAACAAAACTTACCTGCGTCTGTAACCTCGTAAGGCCTCTAATCCACAATATTTGACCTGCACGTGGCTTCTTATCTGAATCTACATCGAATTTCTCTTCTCCAATGGTTATGGTTTCCGTATATTCTTCTGGATGACCACGACCCCACCTATTATATAAAAGAAAATGGTATTACGAAATTGTGCCAGTTTACATGATGAGTCACACAAGTAATAGAAATCCATAAACCAGGGTAATCCAGTGCTGTGTAAGGAAAATTTCTTAAGACAAAAATAATCTCGTTTTGAGAGGGGGATCATATTTAAATATTGTTGCATCATCAAAAGTTGGTGTTTTAGTTTCCTATACGGAAAAAATTCAAAATGAAAATAACACACGCCACGTCTGATACTTACGATAAAATCTTGGGGAGTTTACGTGTTGGGATAGTGGTAACAAGTTGACCCCATATGAGGGTTCCGACGCCAAAGAATAGGCACCAACCCCATTGTTCCACAGTGAGTGCTTTGGTTGAAAAGGCCATGCCACCATATTGGATAATTACCACCTGTAAAGCAAAAATGAGTTAATAATAATGAATGATTAAATAAATGGCTATTTTGTATTTTTTCAATTGAAATAAAAATACGATATTTCAGTTTAATAATAACATAGTTATGTTAGTAACGGTATATTAACTTACTGATCGTGTAAGCGGGGGGTCTGATATACAATGTGTAAAGTAATAAAAAATAAAAATGTGTTACAGATTAAATTTAATAGTTTCCCGGACGAAGAAAACATTGCTCTGGCTATTCTTACCTGTGAAGCAGTAGTACCTATCCAGATAGTATAGAAAATGGGATTGGTGAAAATTCCTTGAAAGATATTCCTTTGTCCGTGGATTTTCCTAGCGTTAAACTCATTAAATAGAGTCATCATGACAAACGTATTAAAAATAACAGTAAAATGCTGAGTTGGTCCTGCGTTAATGGCTCCCCGTCCTGATTCAATGTCTAACAATCTGTCACCTAAAATTCGTAATATGACGTAATAGTGAGTGTCAAACAACTTTTAAAACAACTTGGTCGTCAATTTAACTTACCGATAAATAACAACGAAAAAATAACAGTCAGTTGGTAGACAGCTTGACCAAGGATGTTTTTCATCATAGTTCGTGAGATCAGCGGTTTTGTTCTCCCGTAAGGTTTCCTAAGTAACAAGTCACTAGTGGGTAACTCAGTAGCTAACGCCAGTGATGCCAGCGTGTCCATGATCAAATTTACCCACAACATTTGCACAGCCTAAGAAACAAAATCTTGATAACTGACTAGCAGTACATTGTGCATTGGTACAATATTGTTTTTCCCGTGCAGAACGAACCTTAGACTAGATAATATTATTTACCTTGAGGGGACTGTCTTGCACAGCACAAGCACCGATGAACGCAACTATAACAGCAACAACGTTAACAGTAAGTTGGAACTGCAAGAACTTAGCTATACTGTCATATACATTTCTACCCCACATAACAGCTTTTACAATACTACTGAAGTTGTCGTCAGTCAAAATAATATCAGAGGCTTCTTTAGCTACATCAGTACCAGCAATTCCCTAAAATAAGTTTGGTTAATAAAAAGCTGTCAATGTTTTAGCTGTACTCAGCGAAGGAGAGTTTAATTTAGTTTTCTTACCATAGCAAACCCAACATCAGCTTTCTTCAACGCAGGGCCGTCGTTGGTACCATCACCAGTGACAGCTACTACTTCTCGGTTCTCACTGGCAGTACTGTCAATAATACCCTTTACAAGAATGTACTTATCAGTCGGAGATGATCTCGCTAACACTCGTAATTTAGGCCACACTTTGTCTAAGAGATTTTGCTGGATCTAACAAAGAAGGAAGAAAAAGTTACGAGAAGGCATGAGTTTAGAAGTATCTTTATATAGCTACAACCAGAACAATGCGCCTTTAGGGTTCACCAAAAGAATCTGTTTAACCCTGACCCGGTCAGCCGTTAATCTTAACGCAGTGAATATGCATGCTTCAGTATTAGACCAATAACGTTAATCAGCTTTGCTTGTACACGGCATAAGCTCAAATCAACGTCGACCAGTGAAGCTGTCAGGTGACGCGTTCGAATTATTCGTTGACCAGGCCTGGATTTTTCATATTCTTTTAGTAAAGCCGTCGAAAATACCTCTCCAGAACTATCCCTGATTCTTTGGTTAAATTCTTTGCCCTCAAGAATGAGGAAGTCTTCATTGGGTCTAACAATGCCACACTTCGTAGCGATGGACCTGGCGGTGTTAACGTTGTCACCAGTGACCATTCTGACGGTGATACCAGCTTTCTGACACCTCCTGATGGCGTCCGGTACCTCAGGTCGCACTGGATCTTCGATACCAACAACGCATAGGCAAGTAAGGTTACTGCAGATGTTATCTTCTTCGTCCCAGTTGGGTTCGTGGTCAATATGCACTTGGTTAATGTCAGCCTTTCCCGGCACGAAGTCTTTGTAGGCTACGCATATTGTTCTGAGGGCGTCGCAAGCCATCGGTTCGATTACTTGCTTCAACAATCTTTCCTGCATGTCGCGAGTGAATTTTTCCAAACGGCCATCATGACCATATATAAAGGCACACCTAAAATGATATTAAAGAAACATTGGAAGAATAAAAATCAGGATAAGTGAAGAAAAAATGAAAACCCAGTCAATAAAATAAAGAAGAAATATATCACCAAGGTGAGGTAAAAACCACGTTTATAATAAAATTCTTCGACTTCGAAGAATGCTTTTACCCGATAACAGCGATATAACTGGTTAAGTAGATGAAAGAGGATAAATATAGGTAAATCGGTCCCATTTACTTACTTGTTTAATATAATTTCAGAAGCACCCTTGGTAAATAACCTATATCCGCCTTCACGGCGAGGAATGACGGTACTCATTGATTTCCTAACTGAATTAAAAGTATAGACTCTCGTAAACGATTCTTCGGGATAATCATCACGAACATTCTGATAGTTCTTGTTTAGATTTAACGAAAAACCTAACAAAGAGCACTCAGTTTTGTTACCCACTTGCTTGGGCAGCTCAGATGGTTCCTCGGAAGGCTAAAATTCAAACTCATTAAAAGGTTGCAACCTTAACAAGGCCCATTGGCCAAAAGCTTCAAATGAGTTTTGAGTTTTCAATATCATTGTCATAAAGTCGGGGCTAAAATATCATTTTTCTAACAGAAATTGACCAAGCCACCCAAGTAACACCACAGGCTTCAAATAGGCTGCGACAACATTATTGCAGCTGAATTTAGAGCATTTTAGCTTTTACAGAAAGCTACGTAGACGTTCTAATGACGTCCTTAAAGCGCTGTGACTGCAAAAATGGTACAACATTTTTTTGATTAGCTTTAAAAAAAAATTGGAGAATCTGTGTTACTTGGGCAATACGCACACTGATTTTGTTCGAACTCATCGACTTGAAAACTCAAACCCAACAGTCTGAACCAATAAACTACTGCTCACCATAACACGTGATGTATAAGCACAGTTGACAGCAATACCCTGTATAATAAGATTGCCGACATGAGCGGGTATATCGCTGAACTTCGGGATAGTCTTGCAAAGTTGCTCGCAAATATACGATTGGACAACAGTCATTCTATTTGTGGTCAAAGTACCAGTCTTATCCGAACAGATAGCTGTAGCATTACCCATGGTTTCACACGCGTCTAAATGTCTCACTAAATTGTTATCTTTCATCATTTTCTACAAATAAAATTAAACCCATGAGATCGTTCCACGACATACTATGGATTTTCGTAAAATCACCTTCCACAGGTCTATAAGAATACATTTCTTTTCAGTTTCAACATAGCTAATTCTAACATAAAATATGACCGCTTGGTGCAGTGGTAGTTAAGACCCCTTTAAATGATTTGACCCGTAGTGATTTTCGATTCGGTCCTAAGGAGTGCGGTGGGGGTGGGGGCGACTTAACCCTTAAATTCTTTAAATTGCTAATATTGACCGATAATGACGATCAGAGAGTAATATTCGCATAATTTAAGGTCGCTGAGTTCGAATTTGGAATTGCTTTGATCATCACTGGAGGAAGGAAAAAGCTCTGTCTTATTTCATCATTTCTTAGATAATCTTTCCAAAAATCATTACGGGTCAAATCATTCTAAGGGGGTCTTAACTACCCCTGTGCCAAGCGGCTTGTTTTAACATTAAATGTAGTATTTGTAGGGAAGGTGGTTTCACGAATCTCTCTATAGGCTAAAAATATTTTTCTACTTTACAAAATGGCGTGATTGTGACGTACCTTAACACTATAAGCTAAGGAAAGGGTTACAGCCAATGGCAGACCTTCAGGCACAGCAACGACAAGTACAGTCACACCGATAATTAAATGACGAACTAGCTGATTAGCATAAGAGTTTCTCCATGGTAGTTTCTCGATAATAAAAGTCTTCACACAGAACTGGATGATCAAAATAAGCACAGTAAGAACGGCTATGGTAGAACCAGCATACCCGATCTGTATTGCGAGTTTGGTCAATTTCGCTTGCAATACAGATTTTTCTTTCTTGTGACTAGTGTGTTCTGGAGGAGGGGCGTCGCTAACGTGGTTTTCTTTTCCATCCTCGGTGTCGTGTTTGTTGGCTACTGGAGGAGCTGGTGAATTCATATGGCTATTTCCGGTTACGTTTTCTTCATCGCCTAATGTTTAAAAGTTGTCAGTTTTTGAAAACTAGCATTTCGCCGGAGGCCAAAGTTTGAGTTTAATAAGTTGTAACAACCTTATAAAATAAAATGCCAATAAATAAAGCACCTTTTTTTTTAAATTAAAACGTTTGGAAAATTTTTAACCAAAATTTGATCGAAGAAGCATTTTTAAAAATTTTGAAACTAAATAAAGAAATACAGGGTGTTTCAATAAAAACTCCCAGGCCAATTATTTCGAAAACCAGAAGTGACATGTAAATTCTGTAAACGCCAGTTTTTAGCCTCTATGATTGGCTTCACAACTGTGTAAAAAATGTGTTTGAATAATACAAGATGTAGATGGCGCCACGGCGCAAAGAATTTTTTCGATGACAGGAACTTTTAAATGTTGGGGTTCTTAAAGATAATTAATTTTTGATCAAATTATGTCCCATACAAATTTTTGATAAATCCAACATGAACGGAGATATTTGGGGTTAAGTTTTTTTTAAATATAATTTTTAACGAGTATTTTAATTATAAGTATTTTTAATACCTTTCGCAGATTTTAATTAAATTTTGGTAATGATAATTTGCTTGTGTAGCACTAAATTATTACGTCCAGTGACGTCTCATATAATATTGGCAAAAAAAAAACGCCACTGAGTTTTTGGTAATTTTTATATTTTTTTCGGATTAAGCAACTAAAAATGTCCTTTTCTTGCCTGTTAAATTGTTTTCATATCTTGCCTCGTTTTCGAGAAATAAAAATAAAAATTTACATCTTGTATTATTCAAACACATTTTTTACACAGTTGTGAAGCCAATCATAGCGGCTAAAAACTAGCGTTTGCAGAATTTACATGTCACTTTTAGTTTTCGAAATATTTCGCCTGGGAGTTTTTATTGAAACACCCTGTATAATGTCCTTGGCAAAATTTAATAACATCAAGTTTGCACTTAATAATATTTAAAGGACCAATTATTTTAAACGTTTTTACTGATAAAAACGAGTCGGTATACATTTTTATCAGGTTATTATCCGAAACATACTCCTGTAATTATATTTATTATTCTGAATTAAAAGAGTTTGCTTGAACTATTAACCTTCAATTTTAATTTACACAAGACATTTTTAAAAGAACAACTTATGAAAGAATTTTATCAATTAATTCAATAATAGGAATTGAAAGAATAGATGGAGAACATAACTGAAAAATTACTGATAAAATTCTTCTCAAACTTGGCATCCAAACAAATGACAACATAAAGGAAACACATGAACCAAACAAAGTTAAAATTGTAATTATTATAGAAATGTTATTATCGGCATGCAGGTAGGTAGAACTTTAGTTTAAAACTTTATTTTATTTAAACATATTTTTATCTTTCATTAGTTTAATTAATTACAATTATTTTAAAAATTTACTTTTAATATAATAATAAAAATTATTCACCTGTTAAACTTTTCTTCTTCCGCTGCTTTTTAGCTTCTGTACAAAAACACATGCAAAAGGAGAACATTAGCAATCTCAAAAACACTCCCAAAGTCCTGATATGGGTAAAATATAAAAAATATATAACGGGTTCTTACAGTCTATGGTGAAACCTTCTTTTAAAACCGCCTGTGTAAAATTCATAATACTACCATAATCCATAGCATAGAATTTCCAATTAAGAATCAAGCAAGAAAAAGTAATACTATTTAAACATTTTTTATGATGCAGAGAGATCTTTAATACAGTATTCATCATTTTGGGTAGTATTTTCTTGATAAACTAATATAAAAACCAATAAAAGAGGCAGTTTTACTACATTCACCCTGTTGAAGTCTGGTATATTTTACGTTAAGCGGTTGGCTACAGAGACAGAACCGGACTAAGTTCTTTTACCTTCGCCATCTATTAAATTATGTAAGGGAATTTTAATAGTTTGTAAAGATATAGCGTAGATACTAATTTTATTATTTATAAAATAAACTGACCCGTACCCATGGGCGTCGTTTGGAGGGGGCGGCAAGGTGGGGCATTTGCCCCCCCCCCATGGAAGTTGACTTATTGACAATTATTTATGTTTTAACAAGAAGCAGTAAAAGAAAGAAAGATCGTATTATTTTTGAAGTCTGGCAGCAGCCTAAATTCTCTATTCTCGGTATAGAAATGTTATTGCTGACATTGCTGTTTGCAGTTGTTGATCAAATTAATATACGTTACCTACCAGTTAGGTACCAAATATACTTTCGTGGTCTAATGTCTAATACTCTAGGTACTGAAGTAATAAAATTAATTATATGTTCGTTGCCATGCTTCGTTTTAAATTATAAGAGTAATTAATTATACAAGACTTTCTTAGTAGGTACTGTAAACTGTACTGTAAACAAACTAATTTTTTAAGAATTTTTTTATCTTATTTCATTTTCAATAAAATAGGAAGGTACCTAATCATAAATTTTAAAAATATTTACTAATAATTATTGACCAAATTTGGGCGTGGTCTTAAAGAATCTTCGCCTGCGGCGCATTTCGCCTGCAGCGGGCTTTTATTGCACCCCGCTAGGAAACTATTTAACGACGCCCATGCCCGTACCTACCAAAATAAGTAGGTATGTGAAAACATTATAAAACTAAAGGAATAAAATAATATGACGCAACCTGACGCGTCAGCTTGCTACGACCCACTGCTGATCTGGGAACTTTAACGACGAAAAACAGGTGAGCTGGTAATATCAAATGCCGTTGTCTTCTGTCGAAACCGAGGGGTAATTCACTGGCGAAAATGGTGTACAACTTCTAGAAAATACAAAAGAAAATACAAGGAAAATGCAGAAAATAGGAAGAAAATACAGAAAATACGAAGAAAATACAGAAAATACGAAGAAAATACAGAAAATACGAAGAAAATACGAAGAAAATACAGAAAATATAGAAAATACGCGCGGCAATCAATTTCGCAATGACGTAATATCGTTGGAAGATTTGACAACGCTGCCGGGATTTCGACGGTTTTAGTGATGGGAATAACCGACTTAAGATTCTGGAAGAACAACGCTGCCGAGAATTAGTAAAAAAAGGTCGCCAGTTCCGTTATTATTAAAAAAAAACCTTTTTTCCAATGGATGTTGATTTAGTAAGCCAATTTTTTGTAATTTTTTTTGGCAGGAAAATACGAGAAAAATTAAGAAAATACAAGGAAAATACAGAAAATACGAGAAAAATTAAGAAAATACAAGGAAAATACAGAAAATACGAGAAAAATACAGAAAATACAAGAAAAATACCGAAAATACAAGGAAAATATGAAGAAAATTCGGCAATATGGAAAGTGGTGTACAAATTTTTCTCAGTGAATTACCCCTCGGTCGAAACGCTTTTTTTTAAGAAAAAGTTAACTCTAAAGAGACATGGCGATAAAATGAATAAAAAGTTTTCTCACTTAATTTAAAGAAATCGGCTGCTTGATCCTCATTGAGTATATTCATGATTGTTACTTTATTACCAGTATAACTATCTTAACAGCAATATATTAATTGATAGTTTCCACACTTTTATAGGTAAACCGTAATAAAAAAATATTCCTTGTAGCATATTTAACCAAACAAATTTTCGAACTAGTGCATGATTAGTCTAATTCTTCATTTCTAATAAATATATTTATGTTTCCACCATACACTGTAAGCGGCTAGTGTTAGCCAAGACTATATGTAAAAATCATATACTAAAAATATACATACATGTATATCCCTGAATTTAAGAAACATTTACTTCTGGGATTTATTAAAACAATTTAATATATTTTATGAAATAAGTACTATAACGGTTTTCAAATCAATCAAACGCCACAAATAATTTAAAGTTGCTATGTACCTAAGTATTGCAAAAGAGAGTAGTAAAACAAACTCCGAAATATGGAGTTTCAGAACTAACCAAGAATTTTTTTGGAAAATTAGTTTCTATTTGGGCCAAAATAATTAATCACGTTAATTTCTTTCTAACCAATTTATAAATAAAAGTAGGATACATCCTAAAAAAAACCTTTTAATTTAAAAGGTAAATCGAAAGATCCATTTTTAGGTACAAACCTATTTAAATTCCCACAGCTTGATTAGAAAACCGCCTTAAAAATACAGCGAATATTAACAGGGTAAAATTAAACCTGCATATTTAAAATTTAATTTACTTAGAGCAAGGTCAGGTTAACATTTTAAATGTATAGCATCTATAATTAATTTTTATAAATATATTGTTACTTTAAATACCCAAATCAGACTGCCAAAACTTCATAGCTCGTTAAAATTAGAAATAAAATACACATGTATGTTTCAAATAGGGGGGGAAAGGGGAGCTATAATAAAAATATTTCGCAGTCATTCGGTCAGTGGCGGCTCGTTCTTATTCGGAGACATCGAACTAACCCCCCAAGAATTGTAAAATGTCACCAACTAACATACATGTTAATTATAGCCGCTAAATTGCAATATCCATTCATCTAAACATTCTTACGGCAATACAATAAAGGAAACATTGAAACCCCTCACGCAGATTATTTTATTGTGCTGTCGAGTACATAGTGAGCATTTTGTGTCACACATGTTGCCATTAGTAAGATGCCTAAAGTAAATAGAAAACAAAAATTGGCGGGCATAGCAGAAAAGATGGATATATACTATCAACAGCACCCTACCCTGGCCAGTTTAGAAAAGATTACATACGATATTTTTTGCTAAAGAGGGGGAATGCAGCGATAATGGATCGCGCTCAGAACGGCAACGTCGAGTCCATTTTGTATTAATGTATTTACATTAAAAGCCAGGCTTGCCAGTACAGTACTTGCGTTGAGGGCCACACACATCATCACACAGACACACACAATATATAAGTTGGTATTATATGCTCTAAATAACCATCTGGATAAAAAGAGCAACAGTATTGCCGTGTCTAGCTTAATTTCATAAAAACTGAGAATTTACACTATGTTGGGCATTTGACTAATTTTAAATAACTTAATTGCTACGAGCCGCCACTGATCATTCTATCTGATGATGTTACAGACATTTAGAAAATGTGCAACTAACAATAATACACTTAAATGTCATTTAATGCTTCAACTGTAAGTGCTCTCACAACAGGGACAGTATAAAGTCTCTGGAAGGAAACGTTTTACATTCCCATTAAAATTATTCTATATCGGGAAAGATTCCTGGAAAATTCTTTCATCTTTTAAATTTTTTAGTAGGTAACCTATTTGGTCATGAAAGTGTTCAGATAACGAAAGTTCTCGGGCAATGTTAGCCGACATATAGTTGCAGATAAATTTTTGCGCAATTATTTTGAGCCATATTTTCTTGTAACTTGGGCCTATACATGGCATTTATAAGGATTATATAAACGGTGTCCGGAAGCAAAAAATTTAGGGAATAATTCTAGACCGAAAATAAATGCTATCTCTTCCTATAACATTTTTTCGAAAATTGATTATTAACGGAGCTCATTCAAATCATAGGTTCAAAGTGACGTTCTTCCTCTTCAATGCACAAATTAATTCTTCTTAAAAAGTTCCGACGAACTCCATGGAATGGAATAATCCTTCCTATGTTTAAGGTTGAAAATAAATTAAAATTATTTTTTCGTACTCATCACATGCAAGCAATGTTATTTTAGCGTTTTTCTCGAAAACGGTTAGATTTATCGAAATACAAGTAGTATACCCTTTTATGTCAAAAGGTTAGGAGAATAAAAATATTCAGTCAACATGCGCATCCAGTGCAGGACAAAAAAGTTGGGACCACTCAAATTAAAGTATCCGCTGCTATGTGGCGCCCTCTACAAAATGCGAAAAAACGGTGGGCAAATTTGTATTACTTATCCCGAAATCAATTTTGGAAAAAAAATGTTATAAGAAGAGATAGCATTTATTTTCGGTGTAGAATTGTCCCCGAATTTTTTTGCTCATCATTTCCGGACACCCTGTATATATAGATATAATCTGAAACGAAAAATATATCGATTTGTAAAAAAAAAAATAATAAATACAAAATATAAAATGGTAGGATCGTTCTTAAAGAACAAAACAAAAATATGGAATTGCCGAAATAAGGCTGGCATACCTATTATCAGTAGACTTTTTTGCAAGACTGAAATCAGGCCCGGACTGGGACCATTTGGGGCCCTCAGCTAAAACCTGTAAAGGGGCCCTCTACCGGGGAGTCTGGGTGTTGAAAATTAGGTGCTTGAAAATAATGAAAACGCGTTTTTACGCTATTTTGACACTTATAGTATTATGATTTTCGACTTTTGTTAACTTTATTATTAATTACCAATAACACAAAATAACTTCTTACAAGACAAAAACTTTTTTTTATTATCTTTTGTACGTTATGTGGGGGGCCATTTGGGGCCCCTCGGGCCCGGGGCTCCCGCGATCGCGGACCTGGCCAGTCCGGGCCTGACTGGAATACATTCCTTGTAGACGTTCCTATTTTTAGATTTTATATTTATTAAGGTCAACCACCAAGCCAACATGAATGAAAATTTTTTCAACAATATAATATTACATCATTGGTATCTACCAAATAAAAATAGATAAGGTACCTTTCAAATTTTGTAATTTTTAGAATGGTAAAAAATTCTAAACAATATATATGGGACCCAATGACTTAACACATACCAGGCTACTTGGAATGAAACTTTATAGCACTTTTTAAAATAAAACAACAGATGTTAAAACCTAAATATTTATAATAAAAATAATTGCATACTATGATGGTGATATGTGATGAATGATACCACAAAAAAAAATACTCCTAGTATGTATTGCCTAGTAAAAAAAAACATTAACCGTTTACTTGTTAATGAACTTTATATAAAACATGGTAGCGATAAGCATAAACAAATCTAAAAAAAAAATTTTAAAAGGACAAAATTTAATTATAGATTCCAACGTTGTAAACGACGATCTAATTTGAATTTCTACATCTTTAGGCACTTTCTGACTAAATGAAGAACCATCATGTTCACTTTCAACTTTGCAGAAAGACCAAAGGTTACCAATCATTGTTGTTTTTTTTTAATCTGGCGTGTGGGGATCTTTAATACGTCCCTGTGAGTCGAGGAGCCCTTACAGATGGGAGATTACGTGGGGGGTCACGATACAAACAGTACGACATGCGCATGGAGTGAGAAAGAACATACCTTTTTTCATTTTCTTAATTTCTTGTTCTTGTTGGTCCACCGCGGCACCCAGTAGCGTGAAGATGATACCGGCTTGCGAATTAACACCCACAGCGGCCACCAACATCTTACCGGAACCTTCCATCACATGAGTACCGGAGAGAACCATCGGGTCGAACTGTTCTCCCTTTTTTACATGATCTGATTCACCAGTTAGCGACGATTCATCTACCTAAAAGGGAAAATATAGTGTTACATGATCTTCAACCAACATCAAATCTAGAAATGAAGTCTAAATCTCATGGAAATTTTGTAAAATACCTTTATGCTTTTAAGTTAAATATATACATACCTTTAGATCGTTGGATTGTATAAGAATACCATCAGCAGGCAAAAGATCTCCATATTTAATTTGGCAAATATCCCCTACAACTATGTCACTGACAGAAACTTGATTGACTTCGCCATGTCTAATAACTGAAAATTTATGTTCGCCTTCTATACGATTTTGTAAACCGCGGAACTGTCTTTCTTTAGTGTAATCGTTAAACGCAGTCACTAATACTACTACTATAACTGAAATTAAAATGGCGAGACCTTCTATCCACCCATGACTGGTCTCATCGTCATCAAATCCACTTTCTAGAATTAAAAAAAAAATTATTTACTACGAAAAATACCATCAAAGTAACTATTCTACCATCAAAATCTTTATATACCATCATCTGATCATATATTATATTTGATACAATATGATTTGTAATGTTTTCTAGGTGTATAATCAACTTTATTAAAAATCCAAAAAGCTTTTCTTACCTTCTTCTTCTGCAGGTGGTTGGTAGAATGAAAGACCCAAAGAAACTATGGCTGCTACTTCTAAAATAATTAAAGTTATATCTTGTAAAGCTTCCCAAACTAACTGTAAAAAGGTTTTCGGAGGCTTCGGGGGTATTGAATTTGAACCAAATGTTTCTCTCCTATGTTCTAAATCTACTTGTGACCCACTAAGACCTGAAATTCAAAAAAAAAATCATTACCCACCATGACGAAGTATACATCCAATCAAAATCCATCCCTATTATTCTTTTTCTACATAGGTTCATATCTCTTTTATAATTTAATACACATTAAATTAGTGGGAAAATTGTGAATGGAATGTAGTTTTGTTTGCATAAATAATTCTTACAGTCAAAAGTCATAAGTTACCAAGAAAATATTTAACTTAATGACTATGGCACAAAGTCATACAAGTCCATTCTATATTATAGGTATAAAAGCAGCAATTTCGAGTTAAAACTAGAAATTTCGAAACTGAAGCTATAAAAATATTATGCAGCATGCTCTATCACAAATTTTAAACACATTTAATAAGACCTTCAAAAGCAGGTAAAGAAATAAATACTAATACACTTTTTAAGATTTTCTGGGTACTTTTTAAGATAATAAATCTGGTATATAATATATAATCACATAAGCTACTACTACTACAACTACATCAGATCTTCAGGCACCAACAAAAATATAGGTATCCATTATTTAGCATATATATTTTGGTGATGTAATCATTGGAATTTTGAGATTTAGCAGGTGGGGTTAAACCAGGTAGCTGGTTGGGGGAAAAAAATCTGACGTCTTACCTTCGCTTGGGGACGTGTAAAGTTTTTTACAAATTTCTTGTACCCCACCCAAGTCATGCACTTTTTGGACTCCTTCGCGACCCCGATGTTCCATGAGGTCGCGGAGCTGTTTTAGGGATATTCCATATTGTGCGGGACGGCCGTCTATCGTAGCCATTTCTTACTGCAGTTCTGAAATAAAAAAAAAAATCTTATTTTTTTTTCATTCATCTTCACCAATAGTTGATTAGAACTCATGGGCCAAAAATGTATTTGATATCTAAACAAATTTTTATAGAAATAATGATATTCAGAGGAAGGAAGGTAGTATTTTGATCCCGATTTTTTTTTTAATTAACCTGGGTATTACAGCACAAAAACACCACTACGTTTGTACAGTAACCATTTTAAATTAATTATTGAAAATTTAATTTGTTGAAATTAATCAATCAAATCAAATACATCAAGTTAATCTAGTGGCCAAATGACGTTATATGTGTAATCTAAAGTGGTTAATTGACGCAATCAAACTCTGTTAATGACATCATCTGATGTCATATTTACACTTATCAAGATATCTTGAAATTGTCATTAAAAGCTTTAAAAGAAAAACTTATACAGGGCGGTCCGACGAAAACTTAACACCTCGATTTTCCTGCTTTAAAATGAAAATGTGGAAAATCGCTCGGACCCGTCGATTTTTATTTGGAGGGGGACATCTTTTGCGTATATTGTCAATCTTGTTACTTCAAGCCCCTAGGAGGGAGGGGGAGGGGTAAGATCTAATAAATCTTAAATGGATACCCCTATTTTATATAATGTTTTTGGATTCTGCATAAAATTCTGAACATTTTTTAATAAAAGTATTATTAGTCTATACTTAACAGGTTCCGAGATATTGACTCTTGAAAAATTACATTTTTGAACTTTGACAGCGTCTGGCTTTCTAACTGTACGTCTTAGAGCAAAACGGCTTACATGTCCCTATCTTCGATTTTTATTATCTTTCCAATAGTGTCAACTTCCGGTTAAACCGGAAGTACTATATTTCTTACATCCGGTTTAACCGAAAGTTGACACTATTGGAAAGATAATAAAAATCGAAGATAGGGACATGTAAGCCGTTCTGCTCTAAGACGTACAGTTAGAAAGCTAGACGCTGTCAAAGTTCAAAAATGTAATTTTATTAAAAAATGTTCAGAATTTTATGCAGAATCCAAAAACATTATATAAAATAGGGGTATCCATTTAAGATTTAGATCTTCCCCCCCCCCTCCCTCATAGGGGCTTAAAGTAACAAGATTGACAATATACGCAAAAGATGTCCCCCTCGAAATAAAAATCGACGGGTCCGAGCTATTTTCCACATTTTCATTTTAAAGCAGGAAAATCTAGGTGTTAAGTTTTCGTTGGACCACCCTGTATAGAAGCCAATGATGTTATAGATTTAATAGCGTTGAATAAAAAGAAAATGTTAAAAAATGGATTGACGCATACAGCAGGATAAATATTATGAATGCAATTCAAAATACAATTAAGTTTTTTCATTTTAGTGAGATAATTACTAGGTACTTTAAAGTTATATATTGCGAAGTTACTATACTAAAAAAATATTCTGGAACTCATCTAAAAGTTGGAAATCGTGCATTTGCGTCAAAATGAGTTACTTATTTATTTTATCCAAAAATCCGTCTTTGAAGTACAATTACCTTACCTACGGTTTTACGTTAAAAGTAGGGGACTCATAAATTAATAAAAGCAGACAAAAATGTATGGACAAATTTGACAAAATTTCGTTTTTGCTTTAATTATTTTTACAACAATTTTGCTTTAATAAAAATGTTAGTTTATAATTATTGTTGTTATCGACGTTGTGGTCTATGGTCAGCGCAGCGGCCTTATAGATCGTAGGCCCGGGTTCCATTCCCACTGCCGGCAACGTCGATGTTAAATTTGGAATTTGGTTTAAGAGGTTGCGCCGTCTTTCGGAAGAGACGTTAAACTGTGGGCCCCGTGTCATGGATGTTGGCACGTTAAAGAACCCTACCCTCGACAAAGAGGGATTCGGCAAAATTACCAGATAGTGTGTGACAAATTTCCTGGCGTCGGTGATAGGCCTCGTTGCGGAAAAAGGCCGACGTAAAATAAATAATAAAAAAAAAAAATTATTGTTGTTGCTATATTTTTTTTTTAAATCCGGATTTGTACTTCTACAGATATCTACATAATGTGTATTATCAAGTTAATTTACCTATTTCGGTACCCACTACCTATTAAAACTTTTGAGCAAAAAATTTAGGGGATAATTCTAGACCAAAAATAAATGCTATCTCTTCCTATAACATTTTTTCGAAAATTGATTATTAATTATTTGCAGTTTTAAAATACATAAGTTACTAGAACAATAAATTAAACGTTCAAATCAAAGGTTCAAAGTGACGTCCTTCCTCTTCAATGCATAAATTAATTCTTCTTAAAAAATTAAATTAATTTAATTAAAAAATAATAAATTAAAATGATTTCGTATTCATCACATGCAAGCAATGTTTTTTTAGCGTTTTTCTCGAAAACTGTTAGATTTTTCAAACAAAAGTGGCACACCTTTTTTATGTCAAAAGGTTAGGAGAATAAAAATATTCAGTCAAAATGCGCATACAGTGTAGGACAAAAAAGTTGGGACCATTTAAATTAAAGTATAGGCTCCTATGTGGCGCCCTCTACAAAATGTGAAAAAACGGTGGGCAAATTTGTATTCCTCATATCGAAAAAGCCCCATATACGAGATTTCGTCAAAATATTATAAGCGTGGCAAAACGTATTGCAAAAAAACTGCAAATAAAATTTAACTTTAAGAGCAGTAACCCCTTTTACCACAATGAAAATTGCCGAACGTTTTGCCGATCAAACGAAAAGAAAAAAGAATAATTGGCATTTAGAAAATAAATTCTACTTTAAATACCCCATCCAGAAAAGTAAATGACGATCGAAAATATTCCCAAAATTTTTTTTAGAAATTTTTTTTATTTTTAGTAATTTTGTAATATCTTAAACAATTCTTTATTGGTCAAAAGCAAAATGAGTTTCCCGGGTGTAGAATGTTGTACCAAACAATTTTTCTTAAATATCGACCTTACTTTTTTCTCAAAAACGTTGGGCGCGTAAAGTGAATTTAAGCGTGTAAGTGGATATTGAAAAATGGCTTTAAGAAAAATTGTTTGGTACAACATTCTACACCCGGGAAAGTCATTTTGCTTTTGACCAATAAAGAATTGTTTAAGATATTACAAAATGACTAAAAATAAAAAAAATTTCTAAAAAAAATTTTGAATATATTTTCGATCGTCATTTACTTTTCTGGATGGGGTATTTAAAGTAGAATTTAATTTCAATTTTTATTTTTTCTTTTCGTTTGACCAGCAAAACGTTCGGCAATTTTCATTGTGGTAAAAGGGGTTACTGCTCTTAACACTCTGTAATTCCATTAATAATCAATTTTCGAAAAAATATTATAGGAAGAGATAGTAGCATTTATTTTCGGTCTAGAATTATCCCCTAAATTTTTTGCTCACAAGGTTTTAAATAAAATTATTTACCAAAAAAATAAATGGCGAAAGCGCTACCAACCCTAACTCCTATGACACTCCATTGATCAATTGCTGATAAAGGATAGAATTAACAATATTTGGGTTATTGTAAGATTACATTTTATTGAGGGTAGGTTCACCTAGGTACTATAGGCCCTTAAAAGTGTTTTAAAAGAACAAAACTTATTATTCTTGCGTGTAAGAATAGCACCTCTGCCAACAGGTAAAGAAACAGTAATATTGATGAATAATGATGATACCTAAATACCGTGTATAAAAACTAAAATTATGGTTTAGGTGAAAGCAAAAAATAACCTGGTATTTTAGGAGCAATTTACAATTATTTTTTAAGGTGATGGTCAATATGAATTACCGTCAATATAGGCATTTTATTGTTTCCAAAAACCATTTAAAATTCAGTGTACGCATTTACAACAATATGTTCATTCAATAAGCACACATCCCAGCAATAAAATTAATATTATTCGCGTGATTTATTTAATCTTTAGAAAGTGTCGTCTCCTTGGCCCTGCACCATATGACCTAAAAAGCATCAATACTGACCTTAAAACCACTGTAACTCCCAGACAAAAATAAATTATAGAAACATACCTTAAAACTCTTAAGTAAAGTCCCAAAACTCCATAAATAATACAGATAAATTACGAAAAACTAATTTTTCACAAATATGAATCACGCTCCTATAAACAACAATGTAAGGTTATGTTAAAACTTACTACTTTCTACAACAAAATAAGCAAGCGACACCGGCGAAGCCGCTTGTGAACTAACCAGTCTGGGTTAGGTCAACCTCCTCTATCACATTGGCATGCTGAATGATAAAGAGTATATCATTATCTTTTTCTATTCCACTTCAGAGAGAGGACGCAACCGAACTGCCCTAGGTCGATTTTTATTTGATAAAAACCGGTCAGCGGTAAATATAAGCGTATTATGTCACCGGTAAATTATTTAAACAATAGTAAGCAATTTCTTATAGACTTATGCTGTGGGCGCTTAATAGTAATTAAAAGTAAACTGATGCATATATGTAATTATGACTGGTAAATTGATGACTTAACTATGTCTCAGAGATTTTTAGGTATTGTTTTATGGGTGGGTGCTTGCTTTTATTGAAGCAATTTGATAACAATGTCGGCTAAAGACCAGATATATAATAGAAATAATTAACAAAAGCCTTGAATCTAATGAAAACAGAGTGATAAAACTTCAACTTAAAAATTTTAAATCCCTCTGATTACTTGAGTAAATAATTACTTTAAAATAACCTACGTAAAGTGATAAAATGCTTCCTAAAAGTTTTGTTCAGATTTTAAAATAGATATTATATATATATATATATATGTGTAAGTAAACACAGAGGAGGCATAATAATTATCAATAATCACGTAATTTTACAAAAATTGTTTAAATGAAGATGTATAAACCGCGAGCGTATTTACAGGAACAGCCAGGACAAACCAGGGGAAAATCAACCTGCTAAGTTGCGTATCCCTGGCAGGAGCATGCACCCCCCCCCCCCCCCTTGCTTAAGACGAGCACTATAAGAAACCAAAAATCCTAAAGCAAGAAAGGGAAAAAATCCGCATTGCAAAAATTTTGGCCAGGATAAAAATTTCTTTGTTCAGGTTCGTTAAAAAAACTCTTAAACAGAGATATTAGAGAGTTTTCGTTGTATTGGCAAATTCAAACGGTTAACCATAACGAATACGAATACGAAGCCGCTATTTGACAGATCGTAAAAATAGTTTTCGTTCAATTCGCTTAACGTTAAGTCGAATTCGACAGTAAACATAACAAATATAACATAACCTATCTTTAATGGTTTGTGTTCATATTTTCATATACGTTTTGTGCTATCTTTTTTTGCTTGGTTTTAATTTCCTAGTACCCAAACTTCTAAAACATCATGATAGACGAAAGGTTGCTTTTATTGGACTCATCCAGTGATTCGGATTTGGATGATGCCCTTCTCTTGGAGGTGCTTGATCGCCAGGACATTCAGTATCGAGCACAGTTGTATGGAAATTTCAATTTAGAAAACTATAATAATGCTAAATGCAAACCTTATTTCCGATTTGAAAAAAATCACTTAAGAAGACTGGCTGAAGCACTTAGGATTCTCAATAATGTAATAACAGAAAGCAACCATAATGTTTTTGGCGTGGAAGGGCTTTGCATTTTGTTAAGAAGATTAAGCTACCCTAGTAGGCTAGTTGATTTGGAGGTCTTTTTTGGACCGTCAGCTTCAGCTCTCTCAAAAATCATTGACTTCATGACCAACCATATATATGACAATTTTGGACACTTACTTTCCGATTTAAGGAACCCTCAGTGGTTTAACCAAGAACGGCTAAGGATGTATGCAAATGCAGTTCGTAAAAAAGGATCTGTCAAAAAAATGGTCATTACGCATGCGTTCCGTTTTCGCTATGGCTTTGTCTTCCGTCCGTTAGCTCCCGCCACTTATCCGTAACGATAACGATAAATGACAGCTCAAATGTCAAAGTTGTCAAATAGCGGCTATCGGAATCGCTTTTAAAAGACAACGAAAACTGTCTATTAATTAATTATTTAAAATAAACAGTTCACAATTACTGGAACTGTTGGACATTGTCCTGATTTTAAGCCATCGCCCTTTTGAAAACCATTCGACTAGCCTTTGACTGTAGGCCGTTTTGAATATTCCTTTAATCTTAGGTATAAACAATCAGTATTATGTTTAATCTATAATAGGGTTGTTTACTCTATAAGATAGAATGTCTTAGATTATTTAAATAAATGTTAAAGGAACAGCTAAGGAACAGCATTTTTAGTAATAATTATTTTATCTATTGTAGGTAGAAATAAAAAAACCATTTTAATTATTTATAATAAAATTGCTTTTGTTTATTATGTTTATAGACCAATAAAATAATTACTCACAACCAAAAAACCTATGACATATCGTCGGCTTAACCTGCTAAACCAGTAAGTCCAGAAAACAAAATTTTACAGGGGAGACCAAAAACGCGTTATAATTAATTTACAAATCAAATAAGAAAAACGGAGATACATGTTTTTCCTAATGCATACTGGCGGACTTATGGCGCTTGCCTTATGAGTTTAGCCAAAATTGGACTTACGGGTTAAGTAAATACGAGAGCCACACATTAAGGATTTATTTGGAGTTACTTAAATTTCTTAGATAAATAGATTATTTTTTTTTACAAAAGATGGCGTTAAAATGTAAAATTTGATCAAATGTGGACTTACGGGTTTAGCAGGTTAAGCCGACGATATTATAATATGGTGGTATTTTAAAAGTATATATAGTAATACATAATCATTCATTCAAAAGCTATTCAGACTAATATTTGTTTATGAAAAAAGGTTTTTTTACTGAAGCATTTTTTTATTATTCTTTACGATAGCTGGTAGAAAAAACAATTAATATTAAGAGGGCGTTAATACCCTCCTGTTCCTTATTTGGATTCATTTGCATGTATAAACTCGAAATGCCAGAATAAAGTAGGTATGTACTGGGATTTTAAAATAAAAAAATTTAAAAGGAAATTATTACTGTTTGGTTAACTAGGTTTCTGTATACAATTTCAGTATTAACACTACCCCATAAGATACTAGTGTAAGAACACTACTGACAGGAAAAACCATTCGGCGATGAAAAACCCGATTATAGTTTGCAGTTGGCAATTTATTGCATGCAGCTTTAATTGCATCTATAACCAATCACAATTCTATAAATAAAATTTACTTTAAAATCGATTTTGAAAAATTATTTGGAATTTTCTCGAGACGAAGCAAAATACAGTGTGTGTATAAAGTCTGGAAACGGCTTAATAACATCACAATTTACTGGCCGATTTAAACCAAATTTGGTACAGTTGTGTAAGAGGATCTAACGCACCGAATGACGATATTGGCGTTGTTGCCAGCTTTTTAGTTTGTCTGGAATTCGAACGAATTTTATATTTTTAAATATAACACCCAGTATATTTTTACATTTTTAAATTCCACATAAAATTATAATTATTTTTTATTAAATGCATTATTAGCCTATACTTCATAGTTTCGGAGATATTGACTCTCGAAAAGTGACATTTTTGAACTTTGACAGCTTATAACTTTCTAACAGTACGTCTTAGAGCAAAACGGCTTACATGTCCCTATCTTCAATTTTTATTATCTTCCCAAAAAAATCAACTTCCGGTTAAACCGGATGTAACTCGAAAGCAGGAAATATAGTTGTTCCGGTTTAACTGGAAGTTGGTTTTTTTGGGAAGATAATAAAAATTGAAGATAGGGACATGTAAGCCGTTTTGCTCTAAGACGTACTGTTAGAAAGTTATAAGCTGTCAAAGTTCAAAAATGTCACTTTTCGAGAGTCAATATCTCAGAAACTATGAAGTATAGACTAATAATGCTTTTAATAAAAAATAATTATAATTTTATGTGGAATTTAAAAATGTAAAAATATACTGAGTGTTATATTTAAAAATTCGTTCGAATTCCAGACAAACTAAAAAGCTGGCAATAACGCCAATATCGTCATTCGGTGCGTTAGATCCTCTTACACAACTGTACCAAATTTGGTTTAAATCGGCCAGTAAATTGTGATGTTATTAAGCCGTTTCCAGACTTTATACACACACTGTATATTAACAACAAATCTGGTATTAACTAATCAAACTAATAAAAATAATTATTTTGGATAATTTTAGGCATACCTTTCGTAGTCTTATGATGATGTAATTATAGCACTAGCACTATCCTGGGAATAGTAAAATCGTGTAGTGTATACAATCCAGAGTAATGCGGCTTTAGCTAAACATTTTTGAAATAAACAAAACCGTCAGTCGGGTACCTACGTCACTATTTTTTTAACTTTAATTGTTCTGAAATGAGCGGATATGCGCTAGCATTTCCGTTAACAAAATGAACATTAACAACCCAAGGAGGACCTTTTAATACTTAAGAACTACCTAGTAAAGTTTATGGGTGCCATTTTAGTATTATTGGGGTTTAACTAATTTTACAATACCCCAGAATGGCAATTAATTACATACTACGTAATGTTAAGAATTATGAAAATGAGGTTTACAAGATTTAGATAAGCCGGTAGTAAATCGTGTAATAACTTTTCCTGGCACTTTGTTCCCCAACATTATCTACTAAACTACTAGCTAAAATAGTGTGTTTCCCAAAGAAATATTTTAACCCAAAAACCCAAATTTTTTGTTTCATTTTCGTATGCTTTAACTTACGTATACGTACTTTTTGCGCATTTTTAATAACTAAGCAGCTATTATAGTACTTTATCGCATTATCGGTTCTCAATAATCATCCATTATACATGGGTAGGTACGTTGAAAGTACCAAGAGCAGACACTAGTGACGCCTTAGCCATTACTTTTTTTTAATTAATTTTTGGTTTATTCCAAAAAGCGGTCAAATACCCTTTGCACCAATTGCAAATTTTTTTTATTATACAAACTTATTCTGTATAATATCGCAAACTAAGCAAACCTAGTTTTGAGCAGGATTTATGCCCAATACACATTAGGTTCGTCATTAAGCTTTGGAGTCAACAGACAGACAAACCAACGAAAATGGGAAACATGTTTTTCGTGGTCTAATTACAATGACCCTACAACCATGATACTACCACCTTAGTATCATGCCCTACAACGTCGTTTTAGAATATCTCAACATTAAACTTTGCATCTACGATTTTAATACTTCTTCATAGTTGCTAAATTTGGTTTTATAAGCCGAGTCATGAAGCTACTATCGACCGGTGACGATTGTTTTTACCACGAATAGAAACAATTTTTCCATCTATAAAATTCTATTATAAGAACTAATAAGTCGATAATACAGAAACATTATTAATTTATAACCATCAGGACATCAAAAAATATTCAGGAATCGCTTTATTAAACATTTAAATTGAATAAAATTGGAATTTAAAAAATATTAGTCACTTCAGTATTAATTAATGCGAAAATAGGAACATTCGCTTCAATTTTGTATAAATGAGTATGAAAATATTTTATATTGGCATGGGAAAACTTGAAATAAAGCTGAACAAGCTAATGGTAATATGGACCTTTTATAGAGTACATTTTGGGTTTTGCGATTTAAAGTAATAAATTGCTCCTACACTATTTGAACGCAAACTAGAGGAACTAGTATTAAAAATGACAGCAATTAGCCTGGCGACTTAGCAGTAGTGATGTGAGAGGAGAATATTCTCTGTAAGAAAATTCTCCCGAGAATATTCTCTAGAGAAGTTTTTCTACATAATTTACACCGCCTCGATTTACACTGAAAAATTATGCAATGATTTTTAAAATTTTGAGTTTCCCTAACCTTTTCTATAACTCTGGCAACAGTGTTTTATGTCTGGCAACAGTGATTCAGGGAAATCCCCTAGAAGCGCGAACGTATACTCGTATGTTTTTAATAGTTAAATGTGATCTTTCTTTATTTGACTGTTTTTTTGTTTAGTTTTTAGTTATTCTTGGGAAGGTATGTTATGTTTTTTAAATAAAAATTTTATTTCTTTACGTTTTGTTTGATTAACGCCGTTTGACATTTGCCGAAAATAAGCAGAATAGGTAATTTTTAATTTCTTTTATTGCTATTTCTAGCGGTTTTCTTACCATTCTCAGAAAATTCTCTAACTTGAGAATATTCTCCAAAAGATTATTACCGAGAATTTTACATCACTACTTAGCAGTAATGTAAGTAGGTGAAAATACACAATATTTTATTTGCATCCATATTTTATGAGCAAACTAGATGGGTAGGCAAAAAAAAATTACCCCATTATTTGGTATTCCCTGTTATAACGATGCAGAAGTCTGTTGGGGAGCAACCACGACACACCTATACAGTGTCACTAGTAAAGTCCGCATCATATGGGACTTTTTTTTATTAAAAGCTTTATTCGAAATTTGACTTTGGCATCAAGTTTTGCTTCGGTCAAGATGAAAATTAAGCAAAAAAAATAGTAGTCACGTGATTCGCATTATCTGTCAAATTTTAATTTTTTCCAAAAAATAATTCGAAAGTTTCTGAAAATATCGAAAAAAGTTAATAAAAAAAATTTCAGCTGCATAAGATAATTTTGATTTTTACCTATATTTTGTAAATTGCACCGCTTTTGCAAAATAAGATTCAACGCAACCTACATAAAACTTCTCAGTTTTGACAAGGCTTTATTTCAGATACATTTTCTTTAAAGTAGTGCCATATTAAATGTGTGTTTTTCTACAAAATCAAAATTGGGCAATTAAAATTTGGTCGCATGTGATGCAAAGTTTATTTGTTTTGGACCCTGTATAAGGTCCCCTCATAAAATAAGTATTTTTGAAAACCTAGTTTGTGTCTGAAAGTAATACACCTTAATATTAAGACAAAACAGAACACAGTGTCATCAGTAAAGTGTTCATTAAGTGGAAAATAAATTTTATTTTAACTTAACGTAAAGTTTATCTATTTTCAACGATTTAATTTAAAACCCCTTAACTTTATTTTTATTTTTTTGATTTCAGACACAAACTATGTTTTCAAAAATACTTATTTTATGAAGTTACCATATACAGGGTCAAAAACAAATAAACTTTGCATCACAAGCGACCAAATGTGAATAGCCCAATTTTGATTTTGTAGAAAAACACACATTTAATATGGCGCTACTTTAAAGAAAATGTATCTGAAATAAAGCGTTGTCAAAACTGACAAGTTTTATGTAGGTTGCGTTGAGTGTTATTTTGCAAAAGTGGTGCAATTTACAAAATATAGGTAAAAATAAAAATTATCTTATGCAGTTGAAATTTTGCGTATGGGCTAGAAACTGCATTTAAAAAAACTTTTTCTTATACCTTTTTTTGATAATTTCAGAAATAACCCCACTTTTGAATTATTTTTTTGGAAAAAATTAAAATTTGACAGATAATGCGAATTACGTGACTACTATTTTTTTGCTTAATATTCATCGCGATCGAAGTAGAACTTGATGCCAAAGACAAATTTTGAATAAAGCTATTAATAAAAAAAAATCCCATATGATGCGGACTTTACTGGTGACACTGTATACACGATATGCAGTAGAGCACCAAAAACCCTTTGGGCTCCCCCTGCTACATTCACAAACCCAGATCCTAGATAAAACAACAAAAAAAAAAAGGTGACTTCACAAGACATCGAGAAATTTGGTTGAACTGTAAAGAATTTAGGGAAATATTGTTGTGTTTGCTGATGTCTGTTTGGGTTGATTGAAAAACTCAAATGAAAAACCAACTTTTAGGTGCAGTGCATCACATGAGTCTCTTTTATTCTCTCGCTATCGCCGCTCTAGCAAAATAACATAGACTTCTTTATAGCTAGGACACGTTAATTTATTTACAGCGTTAGCGACGATCGATTAACGATATTTTCCAGGAAATAATAACTGACCTAGTGTCAACGACATCAGTAAATTGATTCCGATATATTTTAGTCAAATCATGACAAAAAAAGTCGGTTATAGCGACGAAGTAGGTAACACCCATTGAAATCAATTTTTTTGATTGAATTTTGGATTTCATATATTACGCCGCATCGTTTTATACAGGATGACTTTGTGAAAACTTACAAGAGCTATGTTTTCTACACAAAAGAAGATATCAAAAAAGCAAAAATAACATTTCTACAAACACTCGGGGAAATAAAAATGTTAAATGGCACAAATATCTGGAAAGCTTATCAAAATAATGAGATTGAAGCATGAAATGTTAGCAAAATTTTGAGAAACTTTTCTATATCTAAATTTGAACGAAGAACTTCTACACTTCCAGCAAGATGGTGCACCCTCACACTATGCTGCTGTGTCGAGAAGAGCGGTTGGACCAAATTGAGTGACCGCTAAGATCACCTGATCTTACCCCTATGGACTTTTTATGGGGTTACATAGTTTACAAATCCTCCGGCTTCTTTGGCAATTGCGTCAGACCATAATTAATTATTGACGCTTGTCGAAATATTCCGAGAGACATTTTTCGGAACATAAGGAAGGAATTTGTTTAGAACAAAATGGAAAAAAATAGCAAAAAACAAGTATTTGACTTCACCATTTAGTACAAAAATAAACTCATATGTAGCAAGGATCCAGTTCAAATCTACTAAATGCTGATCAAGTGCATTCATCATCACTTCACAAAACTGAAGACGGCAGTCAGGATCATCGTCCAGTAACTCTAGTATCATTAACATTTTATAAGGACGCGTTTGACATGATTTTAATAACTTCAATGTAGACGTATAGCTTATGTTATTTTCTCTTGCAAGTTGCCGAACTGGAGTAATAGAATTTTCATCCATTACTCTACCTTTGTTTTGTACAATTTCACAGAGTACAGAGACAGTTCTATAAGTGCAATGACGGAGTCATTGCTCCAGATAAGTAGTCCTCAAAACCAAAAAGCAGCAGAAAAACGTGGTTAAAAACAGATGTCTTACGTCCATTATATTTATAAATCAATTCTACCAACATAAACTTCTAGGGAATTTCGACAAAATGGCATGGGGGTATGCAAATAATTAGAACTTGTTCTATTTGAAGGGTGACAAACGTTGCAACTTTCACTCACGCTGAAATGCATAAATGTGAACCCCAAATTATAAATAAAAACTTCTGGACTATTATTTTTAGACACTTACTGTTCATATTTATCTACCATAATTAGTGAAAATACCATGACCAAAAATAATAATTTTAATTTAAAATGATTCACGCTGTTAAAAACGCAACATTAATAAAATGTAAAACAATGTAATAAATGTATAACGTATGTGAATGTAGCCTAAAGGATGATTTAGAAGTCCCAAATAAATTGAATCTGAAAATTTGCCAAACTAAACTCATGTATTTATGTTTAGTTCGGTAAAATTCGGAAATTAAACGAATTTTATTAGTATTTTGTTGCCTATTACCGTTTCCATATACATAATATCTTAAAACAAAATAGATAAACTGTTTTCCTCCTAAATAACTAGGTATAACGGCTGAAATACGTACTGAAATAGCTACCGTGTTTACATTGCTTAATAACGAAATTTTATGTTACCAAGATCATTTAAAAAAGTCACTAGAATATATGTTTGGAATGTAAGGGGAACGGTCTAAATATTATTACTTAATTCCTTTGGGACCTGAATAGCGAGAAAATGAAATATTTTTGCTTCATAGATTAACGATGGGTACTATAAAAAAGCGGAAAATAAAATTTGGCCTCTTTAAATTATTAGTTTTAGAGTTAGAAACGATTAAAGTCCAATCAGAGCCCTATACTTTATTATAATTTTTGTTAGTTTTATAATAAACCTTCGGCAGTATGCCAAGTGGAGCCTGGCTAACTTTATTCCCAGTACATTAATTATTTCACAAAAGTATTGTAAATTTATCGCATTAATTTTTTTCGAGGATAAATTCCACTACGGCATTTAAACGTTTAAAACTGTTTCTAGCATGATAAATTAAATTATAATTGTTTGCGTAATCAGCGAGTAAAAATTCGCAGGGATAATTTTACCAAATTGATTTGTGGAAAATTTTACGCTTGTATTTTTAATTTTGCGCGTGTACTTTCATGTAGATTGAAAAGTGCACATTTTTCTTCTGAAAGATCGCCGCACGTTTAGTCCTACATGCAGATAAAAGCTCATCGGCGGCGTCGCGTCGGTCGTCGGTAGTTCAGAAAACTCATTATTTTAAAGGATAATCTAAGACTGTATGTAAGTTTCAAATATTCCAAAAATTCGGTTATTTGATAAGGGTACTGATATGTTTATCATGACGAAAGTAGGGGAGCGTAGTGTAATGGAAGCCAGCAGGCAATAGGAGCGACTAAAAATAGGATAATAACGCTCAAATCACTCGAAAATAACCAGAACATCTTCGTCCTTGTTCGGCTAAGTAGGTCGATCCTTGTCAGTCTGACGTTTTGTTCGGGCAATTCAATTGTTATAAATTCAGTTCAAATCTACTAAATGCTGATCAAGTCCATTTATCATCACTTCACAAAACTGAAGACGGCCGTCCGGATCATCGTCCAGTAACTCTAGCACCATTAACATTTTATAAGGACGCATTTGACATGATTTTACTAACTTGAATGCAGACAAATGGCTTATGTTATTTTCTCTTGCAAGTTGACGAACTGGAGTAATATAATTTTCTTGAAGAGCAAGTAAAACGTTCAATTCCGTATCTTCATCCATTACTCCAGGCTGCCTTATTCTTGGTATGTTCCTGATGTCGCCCACTTTACGATAACGTCTTTCAATTTTGCTGATGGTGCCTTGGAAAATTGGTGGTAGATCGAAGTAAGCTTCGTGAAATAAGCTGCTACTTCTGTTTGAGTAAGCGATCCGTCGCCAAAAGCAATCATCATTAAAATTTCGATTTTGTGCGATTCAGTTAAATAACCCATTTTACGAGGGTGGTGTGAAAAGTGCAAAAATGAAAATTAGGTACTTAATTTTTTAGGATATACCTATCATTTATATTTTTCAACATAATCTTCTTTTCGCCTAATACACTTCGTTCAACGATGCTCTAGTTTGTTGATCCCTTCCGAATAATAGGATTTCTCCAAGTCGTAAAACAGGCATTTGTCTCTGCAATCACCTCCTCTCGTTTGAGTAAAATCTTTTTCCCGCCAGCCATTTCTTCATATTGGGGAACAAGACTTGTTACCATTACTTAGTAATAGTCCGAGGGAGCCAAATCTGGAGGATATGGGGGATGTGGAACGAGTTGGAACCGTACTTCCATTAGTTTTGCGGCTATATACAACTGCTGAGGTGTGAGCTGGTGCATTATCGTGCTGGGAAAGGACTTTTTTGTGGGCCAATCGTGGACGTTTTTCTTGCAGCTCGGTTTGCAAACGGTCCAATAACGATGAATAATATGCACCTGTAATAGTTTTACCCTTTTCCATATAATCAATGAAGATTACTCCTTGCGAATCCCAAAAGACAGTTGCCATAACCTTCCCGGACAAAGGAACAGTCTTCGCTTTTTTTGGTGCCGATTCCTCCTTGCCAACCCACTGTTTGGACTGTTCTTTGGTCTCAGGAGTGTAGTGGTGCATCCATGTTTAAAGTCATGCGGAATCGTGAGCAATCGCGGCACCCATCTTGCGGATAACTTTTTCATGCCCAAATGTTGGTGCAAAACATTATGTACCCGTTCATTCGAGATGCCCACAGCACTAGCAATCTCACGCACCTTCACTCTCCTGTCATCCATCACCATATCATGGATTTTATCAATGATTTTTGGAGGAGTGGCCGAAACAGTGCGTCCAGAACGTTCAGCGTCACTTGTGTCCATATGGCCACTCCGAAAATTTTGAAACCACTTGTAAACTGTTCTAATTGAAGATACTGAGTCGTCATAATGTTTATCAAGCTTCTCTTTAGTCTCCTGAGGCGATTTGCCTTTAATAAAGTAATGTTTAATCAACAGGCGAAATTCTTTTTCGTCCATGTTTTGAAAATCTCTCGACTTATTCAATTCAAACGAACGCCAAACCCAAAGAAATAAACCGATCTGGCTGAAACTTAGTGTGTGTTCTTCCAAGAGATGCTACTAACTGAAAATAACTTCGATAGGCACCAGTAGTGCCCTCTTTCTTACTTTGCACGGACTTTTTAAACCACCCGCGTAGGATAGCAAAAATAGTTCTTACTATAAAGTAACGGTTTAAATAGCACAAAATACTACAACAGATAAGTATTCACTTCCTCTAAACCGAAAATAAAGTGACCATTGGAATGAGGCATCAAGTAAACAAACAACCTTATTAATACCACGTTTCTTTTTTTGTTAAACAGTCTGCGCTGGCAAAACCCAAATTGTAGTAATTGTTGCTAAAATGACCAGTTTTTTTTTCTGGCTTTCTAGATTACCGAAATGCAAAAGTCAATACTGGGTCGGATTCCCTTTTTCCAACGAGCTATCGCAATACAAACATTTACATTTGAAAACAAAAGTTGGGGACGGTTTCCACCCCCAAAAGAGGGGTAAGTAAACTTCATAAATATACGAAAAAAGTAAGCCAAACGAAAAATAAAAGCAGCCGTAGTTCTGTATTTTTTCAGCAAATAAAGAGGCTTCCTAACACTGAATTTATTCCATCAGTTAAAAATTCCACCCTGTATTTTTCTCTTGAGGTTAGAAACTTACCACCCTCCATTTCTCCCCCTTATGGGGGAAAAATTGCCCAAAACATGTACCTACATGCTAATACACGGTGGACCAAAAAAAGTGACCACATTTGAATTTTTGTAATAACTTTGTTGTTGAAAATTATTTTTGAACCAAATTTGCTGGACATATTATTAACAAAAGTATAGGTTCCTGTAAAATAAATTTAAAAATAATAAGAGTAAATTACAATATCATACAGGGCAGGTTAAAATAAGAAGTTACTTGAAACTAGTCGCAAAAATAGTTTTTTTTATTTTTTAAAATAGATGTAAGTCATAATTATAATTATGATTTACCTCTTAAAGCTTGTTATGTCCTTAACAAAAAACGCCTTTTCACATTTTTTGCTATTTAATTATTTTCGATAGTTATAAGCAATTTAAAAAAGAAACGATTCTATGCGATTTATTAACACCAAATCAAATCTAATAATCTAACAAAAAAAAACCATTTAATAAATTGTTCAATATGTCCTCCGGTTTGTTCAATGCATTTCTGTAAACGTCTTTTCCATTGATTAATTGCGCCATTGATTGTATTTTGGTCAAAATTTTCCCAACAGCAAACAATTTCTCCTTTTAAGTCGTCCATTATTCAAATTTCTATTTTTGTGCACGGCTGCTTCCAAATTTCCCCATATGGCGTAATCCACAGGATTGAGGTCTGAACTGTTTGGCGGCCATTCATCTGGAGCGATAGTTTCTGGACACTGTTGTCTTAAAAAAACTAATGGTATATTGTGATCGATGGGCAGGGGCACCATCTTGCATGAAAATATAATAATCCTGAAACGTTTCCAATTCCGGTAGCGTGATTTCAGGAACTTCGTGGCAGTATACAACAGAATTAACTTTCGCGTCAGAGTTTATAAAAATTACACTTGTTTTGCTTAGTTTTGATACACCAAAAGGGAGACCATCACGCCTGGAACAAAGTGTCCTTGTTCAATAAGTAGCCTATCTGCAGTGCACTAATGTTTTCTTTTTTAGCGACATTATCATAGAACCTATCATTCTGGAAATTTTTCGGTGATCGCAAGTAAAACATTTTTTCGTCCGTAAACCAAATGTTATTGACACTATTATTTCTTTTAAATTTTCTCTGCAAACCTATACACCTATCCAATCTTGACCTTTTTGCCACTTCCGATAATTTGTGCACATACATACCTTCTTTTAAATGTTTTAAAATGAAGATCTTCCCTAACGTAAAATGTTTTTTTAAATTGCTTATAACTATCGAACCGAATGAAACATCAAAAAATGTGAAAAGACGTTTTTTGTTAAGGACATAACAAGCTTTAAGATGTAAGTCATAATTATTTAAAAAAATAAAAAAAAACATTTCAAGTAACTTCTTCTTTTAACCTGCCCTGTATGATATTGTAATTTACTCTTAATATTTTTAAATTTATTTTACAAGAACCTATACTATTGTTAATATGTCCTGCAAATTTGGTTCAAAAATAATTTTCAACAACTCAGTTATTCCAAAAATTCAAATGTGGTCATTATTTTTTTGGTCCACCGTGTAGGAACAAACCCGCCCTCAAAATAGGATATACCCCCTTTTTTAACCCCTAAGTGAAATTTGAAAAAATGACGAGACGTATATTATTATTTTATTAAAGGAACTTATATACCAATTGCGACGAATGCGTCACTAGTGTTTGCTCTCAAGTAGGTAATTGCAAAAAAATTTTATACAGGGTGTTTCATTAAGGGTGTCCTCCGGCCATATCTCGGAAACTACTAGGCATAGAAACTTGGGGAAAAAAATTATGATTAAAGCGGTCATGAGAAAATTCTGGAAATTACTTTTAAGTTCCTCATTTCGCCGCAAGGGGGCACAATTAAAATATTTTTTTTTAATTCTAAATTTCTCCGAAAATTCCCATATTAAGGTATGACTCTGATTACATCATCGAAAAGCTTAGACAATTCTGCATCATTTTGGTTTAAGGCTTCATAAGAGTGGGAGAAGCTATTGAAAGTGTAAACATTAAAATCGCTGTAACTTCTAAACAACTTATCCGATTTTACTAAATTTAAGCTTGTTTGGAAAGGAAAGGTCGTTCAATTGCCGTATCCAACAGTACACGATAGTGTTTAATAAAATTACTAGAGGGCGCAATATGTAATAACAGTTTTTTTGATTTTACCCCGAAAATTCAAATCATACGGTATAACTATGACATCATAATCGGAAAGTAGATGAAATTTGCAAGCAAAGATGTGAAGACCGCAGTTCGATATCTTTGTTCGTTTCAGAGTTATTGCCAAAATAATAATTTTTAATACAAATTGCGCCCTCTAGCAATTTTATTAGAAACTATCGTGTAGTATTGGATACGACAATTGAAGGTACTTCCAAACAAGCTTAAATTTAGTAAAATCGGTTAAGTTGTTTAGAAGTTGCAGCGATTTTAATGTTTACACATTCAATAGCTTCCCCCACTCTTATCAAGGTCGGTACGCCAACGAGCCTTTAACCAAAATGATGCAGAATTGTCTAAGCTTTCCAATGATGTAATCAGAGTTAGACCTTAATATGGGAATTTTCGGAGAAATTTAAAATTAAAAAAATAATTTTCAATTGTGCCCCCTTGCGGCGAAATAAGGAACTTAAAAGTAATTTCCAGAATTTTCTTATGGCCGCTTTAATTATAATTTTTTTTCCCAAGTTTCTATGTTTAGTAGTTTCCGAGATATGGCCGGTGGCCACACTTAATGAAACACCCTGTATAGGCCTACGACGTCGTATAACCAATTTCATTAAAATGTTACCGCTATGCAGCAAAATTAAGCACATCAGCAACAAAATAAAAAAGACCGACAGTTTTTAGCGTGACTATGCACAAAAAACCCTTAGCCTAGCCCACAGCATGATGACGACAGATTATCGATTAATAGGTACACACACAGAAATGCCCAGAAAACATTTTTATTTCTTTTGTATACCTAACCTCATTTAGCACTAAGCCATATTTAATTCTAAGGGTCGTGCCACATGCCTTCCGATAACCCTAAGGCATAGAGTTAACAAACACAAGCCGATTAGAAGTGATTGATCATAGGCTAATTTAATAGAAAAACTATTTTCCATTCCATGCAGTCTGTTTCCCGAAAACAAATTACTTCGACTACGTAAAAATGCAAATACTGCTTTGCTCATTTTTCGACTCTTCGTTAGTTGGAAAGGTAATCTAGTTACGTAGTAAATTCTTTGTTCTTTAAAAAGAAAAATAACGTCGGTCTTGTCTTTATTTTGTTACTTAACACAACATTTCGGTTAGTTGGTATATCTAACCGTTTTCAAGTGTAAACTAAATTGTAATTCTAAGGCTACTGTCTTAAATACTATCCATGTGCAATGAAGCTTGATGACTCCGCCTACGTGCTTAATGGAGTGTGAAGTTTGAGCTGTTGGTTTTGGACAAGAAGAGGCTTCCAGATATTGGGGATATACAGTATGTCTCTGTAAGTTTGCATCATATGGAAAACTTTTTTATTATTCATTTTACGAAAAAAAGTTATTCTTCATAAAAAGCTCTGCATGGTCTAAAACCTAAAATGCAACCATCAAATATCGAAATTTTCCAGTCATATACGAGGTTTGTCAAAAAATGTGAATTTTTCCCAAGAATGTAAATTTTTCCCAAGAATAAAGTACCTTTATTTTTGACATTATCAAAAATTGTTATTAAAAAAAGTTGATCAGAACTAAAAACCACGTCTAAATATGCAATAACACGCATTAAATTAATTAAATAATTAAAAAATTAAATAATTAATAATAAATTAATAAAATAATTTTTCAACATAAATGCGTATAATTGCATATTTAGACGTGGTTTTTAGTTCTGAACAACTTTTTTGTATAACAATTTTTCATAATGTCAAAAATAAAGGTACTTTACTCTTGGGAAAAATTTACATTCTTGGGAAAAATTCACATTTTTTGACAAACCTCGTATATGACTGGAAAATTTCGATATTTGATGGTTGCATTTTAGGTTTTAGACCATGCAGAGCTTTTTATAAAGAATAACTTTTTTTCGTAAAATGAATAATAAAAAAGTTTTCCATATGATGCAAACTTACGGAGACATACTGTATATACTTGGTCGTTGAGAAACAAAAATACCTCTTCCCGTACGAGTTAAAGAACATCTGAAACATACTCGAAGAGGTGAAACTTCGAGATCAGGTATAGCGAAACACGTATGGACCAACCAACATAATATAGAGTGGTCAGATGCCGAGGTTTTGGACACGGAACAGCACTGGAGAAAACGAAAATTCAAAGAAGCAGCTATTATGAATCAAAATACCCATATATTTAGTAATATCCCCAATATCTGGAAGCCTCTTCTTGTCCAAAACCAACAGCTCAAACTTCACACTCCAATAAGCACGTAGGCGGAGTCATCCAGCTTCATTGCACATGGATAGTATTTAGGACAGTAGCCTTATAATTATAATTTAGTTTACACTTGAAAACGGTTAGAGATACTAACGAACCGAAACGTTGTGTTAAGTAACAAAATAAAGACAATGGAAGTCCGACAAGGTTTTTTTCGATGCACCTTAATTGTCTACCACCATCAAACAAATTTTTTGTTTTTGTATGGCGATTACTACATTATTGTCTATATTTACTAATATATGTTGTAAAATTCTTTGGTTTCATTACCCTATGGTAAAATGTTTGGATCTAAAAAATCCATTTTCACTTGATTAGTATTCGATAGAAACTATTTTTTCCTAATTGATATTCGTGGCACGTGTTTGAACGAAAGAGCGTCAGATCACGTTTAATATTTCTATTTTCAGTTCGTTGTAAACTAGAAGCCTCATCACTACTTAACCAGTATTACATTTGATAATTTTCGGGAAGTTATATTTTTATTATAGTTTTATTTTCTATAGGTATACTAAACTTATACACATACAGTTTACTTCCTTTAAGTTTGACCAAAGCAATTTATAAAAATCCCACCGGATGACGTTTCTCTTAGGCAAAATCCCCAAGGAAATAAAATATTATATCCTATCAACAAACGGCTAAAACTTAAACAAAGGATGAAACGGGACGAGTAAAGGATAAAATAGGATAATTCCAACGAATTGCATAGAAATGTCTCCACGGTGGAGTTAAAATAATTACGTCAGGACTTATTGTCAGATTGGGGATTTGTGACGAGAAAAATATAAGAAATATATTTTATTTAGCATCTACTTAATTCCAACGTTGAAAAAAAGGAACGTTTATAAAATCAACTCGAAGCCTCTCTAACTAAGACATACATTTTCAACTTAAAACTTTCCTGCCAATCTGATCACAAAAAAGTTTCATGTTTTAATTTATTATTATGAAATTATTTTAAACGCTTTTTGTATATTTTCCTAATATTTCAGTGCTGGTGGTTACTTTTGTATTGTTCTAATGATTTGTGCATGCTAAAGGTTTGAATATCAATTTGTCTCTATTTTAATTTTATAACTAACTAGCGTGCACCCGGCATGCGTTGCAACCCGCTGGTATAAATACAAACCCGATATATTAGTACCCGGCATGCCACTTTCTGAAATTGCACCCATGCGAAGCCGGGGCGGGTCGCTAGTTATACATAAAAACATTCCCCTTGGATCACTCTATCTATTAAAAAAAAACCGCTTCAAAATCCGTTGCGTAGTTTTAAAGATTTAAGCGGACATGAAAGGGGACAGACGGCCGACAGCGACTTTGTTTTATACTATGTTAAGATGAAATTTAAACCCATTTCCGCTTAATAATGTAGTTTTCCTTTAAATAAACAATATATTTCGTTCAAATATGAATCTATTAAAAATAAATATTAAATTATTCGAATCAAAAACATAATTGTTCGAAATAAATAATTTGGGCATCGCTTTAATTAGCCACTGGCTTCATTCGAATAACGGGTTTGTTTCAGCCAAATAAGGAGTTTTAAATAATTTATACCAGATATAAATAAATGTTTGGGACAAACAAAGAATTTAAAAACAAGTAAGTAACTATTTATTTTATACAAAAAAATTATTGTTTAGATTAAATAAGTTATTGATTACTTGAACTAAATGAATATTTAGTCTCAAATAAACACGTTATTCGAGCCCTAAAATATTTAAAGATATCAAACGTATATACACCTTTTATTATAAATTATTAAAATTAATTTTTATATGATTTCTTATTAGAACAATTGACTATTTTCATTAAACTATTTTCTTAACGTTAACGTGTAATACTTTCAGACACAAACTACGTTTTCAAAAATACGTATTTTATGAAGTTACCTTATACAGGGTCAAAAACAAATAAACTTTGCATCACATGCGACCAAATTTTAATCGCCCAATTTTGATTTTGTAGAAAAACACACATTTAATAGGTATGGCGCTACTTTAAAGAAAATGTATCTGAAATAAAGCATTGTCAAAACTAAGAAGTTTTATGTAGGTTGCGTTGAGTCTTATTTTGCAAAAGTGGTGCAATTTACAAAATATAGGTAAAAAATTAAAATTATCTTATGCAGCTGAAATTCCATGTGGGCTAGAAACTGCATTTAAAAAAACTTTTTCTAATAACTTTTTTCGATATTTTTAGAAATAACCCCACTTTCGAATTATTTTTTGGAAAAAATTAAAATTTAACAGATAATGCGAATCACGTGACTACTATTTTTTTTTTGCTTAATTTTCATCTCGATCGAAGCAGAACTTGATGCCAAAGTAAAATTTCGAATAAAGCTATTAAAAAAAAATCCCATATGATGCGGACTTTGTATATTACATATGTGTGGTTGTAACAATTTTGTAGGTATTAATGCAAATTTTACTGTTTCTGGACCATCAATAAACGAATTATTATTATTACAATATTTGACAAACAAATTAAGCGGTTTGGAAGCATCTAATTAAGAAAAAAATTGGGGTTATCCTATCGGGTATATGACCGATTATAAAAATGTATTAGTACCTACATTTTCTATTGTAATCTCTGATCAGTGATAAGAATTTGTCAGTCAATATTTTTTTTACAGTACGGAGATTAGAATAAATTGAGGGCTCTCGCCCAAATTTTTTAACATCAAGCATTAAAACACATTTTTTTCGTTTCCAAAATCATTTCCAGATAGGGCGGTCAAAGTAAAACAGAAGCCAAACAATTTTAATGAAAGATATAAATAGAAAATGCATGCGGCAACGAAAATTAATTAATTACGTTTTATTCACGGAATGTTAAAGGTGCTTTATATAACAGATTATCCCGTGCAGGAACACTAAATATCAGGAAAAATTGAATGAACTATTTTGACGGATATCGGCACGTAGCTGCAATATAAACTAATCGAAAAAAATTAAGGATATTGTGCGGAAAAATAGTTTTTGAGTAAAATTAGCATACTTTCATGTACTCTTATTATTATTATTATTATTATTATTATTATTAAATACAAAACACGTTTGTTCGACTTAAAAAAATATGTAATGACAGTACAATTCTGTAATCACCGAATATTCCTAATTTTTTTCGATTAGTTTATTTAAACCCAAATTTCCTTTGCCTTATGCTATTTTTAGGGAAAATGGGAGATGGAAATGACAACTTAGGTCAGTGCCAGACAATATTAAATCATTTATACGTAAGGTGTTCCACATTTTAGCAGATCGGGGTGGTTAAAACTGGAAGTTACTTTTACGTGGTTATATTGATGAAAAAGGCAAGCTCAAAACTTGCTGGAGAAGCTATAAATAGAAAAATGATAGCAACTTACTTCAGTCTATATAGGTGCAGTAAAAATTCTTAATTAAGTAGCTATGAGCTCAAACGGTACAATGTCGAGCTGCCTTTTACATAACTGTATTCGCACCTGCTCCGCGAAAGTTCGCAAAAAATTAGTTTCAACATTTTAACGGCAATTTAGGCACTTTAACTAGGGAAATCGAACATCCACATTGTGTCACTGTTCTCGGAAAAACTTTTCGAAGATACGGTAAAAATGGTAGAAAAATTAGGTAAAAACGAAGTGGAACACTCGGTTCACGCACTGACATACACGCACCATGAGACGATGGTCTGGTGATGACGTAAGTAGTCCGCGGAGCCAAGCGATCGGATAAATTTGTAAATATCTGGGACTCGAGCCGCCGAATGTAGAGCCGGTCAGAGTGGAAAACTGGTATAGGAGCAGGCTCGGCAGCGACGTTGTCGGATCTCCGGAAAACTTGCGCGGAAAATTCAACACCGTTCCGGAAAGTTCATCCCCACCAACTGTGGGACAGATAGCTCAAAACTTGCGACATAATTATAAAAAAATGTATAAGCACTATTTAATTAATTAGTCTTAATGTTGACAAAACATTAAGATAATGTTTATTCTTATTACTAATTAGCTAACGAGAAGAAAATGTTGTATTCAACAACGAAGAAAAGTCAGAACTGGTTTCCCGGATCTGTCTCGAATCTTGAAGTTAGCTAGGATTTGATAGACAGACGTGGAAAAATTTGTTTTTATTTTCGTATTGACTGAAATTAAATGTGCAGTTAAAATTGGTGTATTTTGTCTTCATGTCAAAGTATTTTAACGTTTAGAACTTAAAATTTGTACTAAATAGATTATTTATGAGACCTTCAGTTTCTATTTCGACCAAAAAAAAAACAGGATAATAGATCTATCCGATTTATATTATAATTTGCAAATTTAAGTGGTTTGCAGTTTTCTTACCCGTGACAAGTTTGTTGCGTGTTTTTTGCTCGAATAGTTAACGTTAGGATGCAACAAAAGAAAAGAAAGTTGTGTATCTAGTACAATGTGCAGTAAAAAGCGTAAGAACCTTATAGATAGATGTAGTCAGCGATGGTGTCGATGAAATAGTAATTTACGTTACAAGACCGGAAAGTAGTGTTTTTCAGGTCGAGACAAGCATTTCCAGGGCGAGCCGTAGGCGAGTCCTCGAAGCTTGCACAACACTAATTTTCGTGTGACGTACAATATTTTTTTAAGACCGACACTTCGATAGGTATACTTACATTAAATTATTTTATTTTATATTATTTTTAAATGCGTCGTATGACTTCTCGTAACGGGCTTTTGATTTTACTGGCAATATATCGTAAGTCGCTTTCCTTGCTGAAACCAAAATTTCTTCTGAAATCTCATTTTCCGTGTCGGATAATTCAAAATCTGAATTCATATTGTTAAATTTGCGAACTCGCGATGCGAAACAAGTTTGACATAAACAACAAATTAAAAATCAACGAACTGTCACACGACAATACATCGAAATGTTGTTGTCATAGTAACGAAATCAAGGTATAGCTTGTATTATCAAAGAGCGATTGGGAAAACAAAAAACAGAGACCGGAAAAATCTTTTTTTAAAACCGACCAGAAAATTTACACTTTCTGGACAATTTTTCGTCTAGATAATAACGTTTGTCCGATCGCAAGACCGGAAAAGTGACATTAGGGACCGGAAAAAGCTTTTCCGCACTCTAATGTCACTTTTCCGGTCTCTAATGTCACTGTCACCATGTTTTTTGTTTTTCCAATCGCTCTTTAATAATACAAGATACCTTGATTTCGTTATTATGACAACAACATTTCGATGTATTGTCGAGTGACAGTTCGTTGATTTTTAATTTTGTTCTTTATGTCAAACTTGTTTCGCGTAGATTATAAAATATATCGAAGTGTCGGTCTTAAAAAAAATATTGTACGTCACGCAACCGAAAATTAGTGTTTTCCAGGTCTCTCCAAGCTTCCAGGACTCGCCTATGGCTCGCCCTGAAAATGCTTGTCTCGACCTGAAAAACACTACTTTCCGGTCTTGTAACGTAAATTACTATTTCCTGTCTCTAACGTCACTTTTTCGGTCTTGCGATCGGAAAAAGGTTATTTTTTAGACGAAAAATTGTCCAGAAAGTGTATATTTTCTGGTCGGTTTTAAAAAAATACCTTTGTCTATAGTATAGACTCTATACTTTGCATTTTGATGAAAATCTAACGACCATTTTTGGCCGGAATATTTTCGTCGTCCCACAGTAACACCACCTGAATATTCCTCGGCATTTTCATATTTTCCGAAGCGATGAGACGCCGACGGGTTAAAAGCCTACATCATAAGTGAACATTTAACCATTTGAACATGTTTCCATCAAAATGTAATTGACGTTTTCGTAAACACGTAGCTCATAGGAAAAATATAAAGTGAAGGTGCACGAGATTCTTATTTTATTGGGAAACGTCATTATGCATGACAATGGAAAAAGATATGCAAGAATGGACTTTTAAAATTTAATTCGAATTGTTGGAGGTAATCGTCGGTAATAGACGTATAGATGTATATCAGTTAAAGAAAGTAATATAAAATGCACAAAGCGTGGACAAATATTTCTACATCGACAAATTACCTGTCTTTTTTTAAATTTAATCTACACTTATCGCGGAATACGAGGGGAATGAAGAGAGAGAAAAACATAGAAGCGACAACGTCGTTCATTGGCGACTATGTTGGTCCGAGTCTGGAAAATTGGAAATCGTCAGGACGGCGCCTTGAGTTACCGCTGTGCTGTGTGCGCTCCGCACAACTCAAAAATAGGGATGGCAAAATTAATTTATATATCGGTACTGGATTAATCGATATTTAAATACAGGGTGTTTCATTAAGGGTGGCCACCGGCCATATCTCGGAAACTACTAGGCATAGAAACTTGGGGAAAAAAAATTATGATTAAAGCGGTCATGAAAAAATTCTGGTAATTACTTTTAAGTTCCTCATTTCGCCGCAAGAGGGCGCAATTAAATATTTTTTAAATTGTAAATTTCTCCGAAAATTCCCATATTAAGGTATAACTCTGATTACATCATTAGAAAGCTTAGACAATTCTGCATCATTTTGGTTTAAGGCTCATTGGCGTACCGACCTTGATAAGAGTGCTTCCCCCTATTGAATGTGTAAACATTAAAATCGCCGTAACTTCTAAACGACTTATCCGATTTTACTAAATTTAAGCTTGTTTGGAAGGGAAAGTTAAGTATCTTCAATTGCCGTATCCAACAGTACACGATAGTGTTTAATAAAATTGCTAGAGGGCGCAACTTGTAATAATAACAGTTTTTCGATTTTATCCCGAAAATTCAAATCATACGGTATAACTATGACATCATAATTGAAAAGTAGATGAAATTTGCAAGAAAAGATGTGAATACCGCAGTTCGATATCCTTGTTCGTTTCAGAGTTATCGCCAAAATAATAATTTTTAATACAAATTGCGCCCTCTAGCAATTTTATTAGAAACTATCGTGTACCATTGGATACGACAATTGAAGGTACTTCCAAATAAGCTTAAATTTAGTAAAATCGGATAAGTGGCGAGCTTCTTCAGAGGTCCTTCCATCTCCGGTGCTGGAAGTAGACTGGTCTACGTGCTAGCGAAACGTTAGGAACCAATTCCAACCGACGACGGCCTTTAGACCCGAATGATGACTACACTAGCTCAAAGATAACGATATAATGGGTCTCTCATTTAAACGTGACTGTGGCAACCACCACTACGAACAAAAACTTGAATCCATATCGATATATTAAAACATCGATAAATCGATGTCATCCCTATTCGCGAATTCGATAACTCTTGGAGATGCGAAACTTACTCTTGCCAAAACTTTTTGTCTAAGCATTTACGGTGTTTACTTTTGATTTATTTGAATCCGAAAACAATTCCACAAACGAAATTTAGAATGCTTCTCGAATTCTACCCTTTTTGCCATCCTTTGATTTAAGAGCTTTTCTACACCATAAAAGTCGATAAATTCAATTAAATCGAGCTCGAACTGATCAGTGATCAATGTTCCGTTGATTAATATAAATATTTATACAGGGTTCCCCATTTAAAACGAAACAGGCTAAATATCTGGTTCCACGTTAATTAAAAAAAAAACGCTCGGACCAGTCGACTTTTATTTCGAGGGGGACATCTTTTGCGTATATTGTCAATCTTGTTACTTCAAGCCCCTAGGAGGGAGGGAGGGGGGGGGGGGGGGTAAGATCTAAATCTTAAATGGATATCCCTATTTTTTTTTTTTTTTGGATTCTGCATAACTGTGTAACATTCTGAACATTTCTTAATAAAAGCATTATTAGTCTATACTAAACAGTTTCCGAGATATTGACTCTTGAAAAATGAGATTTTTGAACTTTGACAGCGTCTAGCTTTCTAACTGTACGTCTTAGAGTAAAACGGCTTACATGTCCCTATCTTCGATTTTTATTATCTTTCCAATAGTGTCAACTTCCGGTTAAACCGAAAGTACTATATTTCTTACAAGCGGTTTAACCGGAAGTTGACATTATTGGAAAGATAATAAAAATCGAAGATAGGGACATGTAAGCCGTCTGGCTCTAAGACGTATTGTTAGAAAGCTAGACGCTGTCAAAGTTAAAAAATGTAATTTTTCAAGAGTCAATCTCGGAAACTGTTTAGTATAGACTAATAATGCTTTTATTAAAAAATGTTCAGAATTTTATGCAGAATCCAATAAAATTATATAAAATTAGGGGTATCCATTTAAGATTTAGATCTTACCCCCCCCCCCCCCCCCCTCCTAGGGGCTTGAAGTAACAAGATTGGCAATATACGCAAAAGATGCCCCCCTCGAAATAAAAATCGACGGGTCCGAGCGTTTTTTTTTTAAATTAACGTGGAACCAGATATTTAGCCTGTTTCGTTTTAAATGGGGAACCCTGTATACCTATTTACATTTTTAAACTGAAAACCTCAGAAGAATGTTTTTTTTTTTCGTTCTTGAACCGGGCATACGATAAAAATTTTAAGAATAAGAGTATGATTGATTCTCTCTACTTGATTTTCCAAATAATAATATTATATAATTTACACACTTAAGATTAAGAAGTACTTGTTTTTGTCAAATGTCGACAACGATAAAAGACTTATGAAAACAAAATGCTTTTAAAAATGGCCTTCTCCCTTTAGCAAACAAAACTTGAAATGAATTAGGTTCTATTCGTCAATAAACTGCTCTCATATAATCATAATAATCAATATCTATAAAATCTTCTCAAAAACTAATTCTGGGAAGTTTTAAGAGGGATTAGGAGTAAGCTGTGTTATTTATTTATATAATAAATTATATCCACAACACCCTGTATATTATAGGTGATAGAACAATGCCTATAAAAAATAAAAACAACCAAATAGATAATTGCGCAGTTGGTTTATGAAATTTATAAACTTTTTAAGATATAAAAAAAAAGATCGCCTTGATGTGAATTTTATATCTATCTACATCTAAAATATTTACAGGACATCGGTTCCAATTTTCTAAAACAGACAACACCCATTTTTATAAACTTACCTCCAAACGATAAAATATTTAAATTGGAATTGTATTCTCCAGACCCCATAAATTTATAAATGTAAAACGGGAAAAACTACCGACTGGCTGAAAAAGGAAAATTTAAAAGATGCATTTTCAGTTAAAGAACAACGTCCCGTTTCTAAAGTTAGAAAAATGTGCTGTATATTTTATTAGGGTTTGTCACGTTCTACATACATAGGTCAATATTAATATCTATCTATAACCGGAAATTTAAAAAAAATATATTTTCAGGACCTTTGATTGATTTGACTGTTTAACGAATACAATGGGCCTTTTCACTAAATTTTGATTTTGGTAGTAGTGTATAAAGGAACAAAAAATAAAATTTTCTGTGTTTTTACTTTTCTATACTTTTAAGCCATAACTGAGAAAATAAATAAATAAAAAAACTCCTTGAATAAAAACACGGACTTAAACATACCTACGTCATCGCGCCGGAAGATTGATGCACAGAGGAATGATAGGAATAGCCGAGACGCTGGCTTAAAATATCAAGAATTTACAAAATCAGCAGCTTGACAGTGTTGCCGATACTCCCAAAAATCATATATTATAGTACCAGTGTAATGGAAATTGACTAGCAATTAGTAATTATAATATACCAGTTTTCCATTCAATAGCTGCGGAATAAATTATTTTACCAGTATTATGTTTATATTTATTTAAAGTATCCAAATAAAGTTCTAAGAAGAAAGTATATTATTAAGATTATAAAACTTTCTACATATCGTCACTTTAGAGTTATACTGTGGTATGTACAGTAAACCAAGTTTTGAGAAAAAGCGTTATGAAAAATTGGCTTTTTGTTACAGTGCTATAGACAGACCTAACACTTAAGAAAATTTGTACTTAGTTAGTTTCATTATAATTATTACGGTTTTTTAGAAAAAATATACACATATACATTGTTTTTTCTATATTTTGGGCACTAGAAAAAACACATACAATTATGTAACTCTATTTTTTTATTAATTATGAAAACGTACAACTCTGTAACGTTACAAAAAAACAAAATAACTACAAATAAGAATATAATCCAGAACTAGAGAAATAAATATGTTAGGCATTATCATTTTTGGGAAGTATAGCCATATAGTATGCCTTATCCACCTCAGGAATCCACTAGCACACTAACTCAACGACCCAACCAAATAAAAACAAAGTTGTATGTGTATTATTTGTGACCATAGGAATAAAATATAAAATTACAAAGGTGTATGTGACACATATACAACTATGATACTCTAAAAATTGCAATTCACGTTGATACAACAATGTATTTATGGTTGCCAATGACATATGGATACCGCTTATCTAAAAGGAACCAAGCGCCAAAATAGCTAAAATGACCTAATAGAACCAAGCGACTTAATTATCGGTTGTCTACCTTCAGTAAAATATTCATACGGAATCAATTACCGTGGCGCCATCTATGAGCCAATGAACCAAGCGCCTCTCGCTTTAAAATGCATTTCTAATTTATCTAAACGGATCCAAGCGACTGGTTCTATTTAGATAAACTGAAATCGTTTGATGGCGCTTGGTTCTACACCTTTTGCCTAGGCGTAATCTAACCTAAAACTAATAGATTTAGTAGATATTTGGGAAGTTCTGTGTTGTGCGATAGGAGTCTTTCCGTTTTATAGTGTAATATACGAATCAAAATGTCTAAAAAGGCCCTTACAAGAACGGAAAAATTGGTGGAATTAGCCCAGAAAAGATTTCAAGACAGTGATTTAGTAAGTACTTGCTGATTATTATTATATTATTTGCGGGAAAATTAAAAATATTGTATCCAGCAGGAAAGCCGATTTCTCAAAAAAGGCGGCTGATATCCAAAGTCTAATGTCTTTAGTTCCTGAGGAGTGTAAACAATTTTATAACACCAATATAGAAACAGCCGAATTTCAAAAAGACTTGGAAGGTTTTGGACCTGACATTGATTTTGAAGTAGAAGAAAACTAAAATATCTTCAAATTAATGTTTCATAATAAAATTATGCTTTTTATAAAATAAATATGCTTTCTGTTTGATTTAAGTGTTTTTTATTTTACAATAATATTAACATCGACTGTTTTATAATATGGAATCAAACGACAAATGAACGAGGTCATGGATTATTTAATTTTTCAATAAGGAACCAAGTACCAAAAGTTACCTTTTAAACTTAATATTAAACTTTAATCCAATCTGAATAAGTCTAATTGTGTTACCTAAATCATAATATTTTTTTTAAACTGAAAGTTATTCCAAAATATCTACAATTAGATTTGTAATATAACTTGTAATATTCAAATCGATTTTTCTCAAATTGTCCAAAAGTCACTTGGTTCCTTTTAGATAAGCGGTATCCATATGGTGTAACGTACAACATTGTAATTCTCTGGAAGGCAAGTTTGAGGTACATACAACTTATTAACACCGAAAAGTCAATTTCAGAAAAAATGCGACATACAACAGTATAACTCTAAGGTGACGATATGGCAACAGCGGCTTAATTTGCCGATGACAGTTCGACAGATCAGCATTTACGCGTATGCGAGGTTAAACGCATGCGCTCTAGCAAGCTTTAAACATATCTACGTCATGAGTCGCGCCTGTTTTGAGATTTTCAAATTGGTTGAATTTTACCCGGCTTTTACTGTGCTGAAATAAATTAATGTTATGACCTAGCAATAATTTTATTGATGAAAAACACTTATTATAGCACCGACTAAACAATTCAAATGCCAAATGTATCAAATTTAAAAATAGTGAAAAGGCCCATTGTTTTACATACATCGCAAAAAGAACAATAAACAACTTAAATGGATCTTTTTAAATTTGGTCCATCCACCCCATTTTAGTCGATTCATTTTGAAACATACATCATTCGCTGTCATATAAATGGATTTTCAAAAGCATTTGTAAATAAGCTACAATGTTTTGATCATGATCACTATTCATATGGATAAACTTCGTAAGGGTTTCGTTATACAGTGTGACCAGTAAAGTCCGCATCATATGGGATTTTTTTTATTAATAGCTTTATTCGAAATTTGACTTTGGCATGAAAATTAAGCAAAAAAATAGTAGTCACGTGATTCGCATTATCTGTCAAATTTTAATTTTTTCCAAAAAATAATTCAAAAGTATCGAAAAAAGTTTTTTTAAATGCAGTTTCTAGCCCACATGCAAAATTTCACCTGCATAAGATAATTTTGATTTTTTACCATATTTTGTAAATTGCACCACTTTTGCAAAGTAAGGCTCAACGCAACCTACATAAAACTTCTTAGTTTTGACAATGTTTTATTTCAGATAAATTTTCTTTAAAGTAGCGCCATATTAAATGTGTGTTTTTCTACAAAAACGTTATTATGGCATAGCTTAATAATAAATTATAATATAGGGGTTTTAAATTAAATCGTTGAAAATAGATAAACTTTACGTCGTTAAACTAAAATTTATTTTCCACTTAAAAAACACTTTACTGAAGATACTGTGTCCTTTTTTGTCTTAATATTAAGGTGTATTATTTTCAGACATAAACTACGTTTTCAAAAATACTTATTTTATGAAGTTACCTTATATACACGGTCAAAAACAAATAAACTTTGCATCACATGCGACCAAATTTTGATAGCCCAATTTTGATTTTGTAGAAAAACACACATTTAATATGGCGCTACTTTAAAGAAAATGTATATAAAATAAAGCATTATAAAAACTAAGAAATTTTATGTAGGTTGCGTTGAGTCTTATTTCGCAAAAGTGGTGCAATTAAAAAATATGGGTAAAATCAAAATTATCTTATGCAGCTAAAATTTTACATGTGGGCTAGAAACTGCATTTTAAAAACCTTTTTCTAATAACTTTTTTCGATACTTTCAGAAATACTTTTGAATTATTTTTTGGAAAAAATTAAAATTTGAGAGATAATGCGAATCACATGACTACTATTTTTTTGCTTAATTTTTATCTCGATCGAAGCAGAACTTGATGCCAAAGTCAAATTTCGAATAAAGCTATTAATTAAAAAAAATCCCATATGATGCGGACCTTACTGGTCACACTGACACTGTATTTAGACTTCTATTACAAACTGAAGCAACAGCTTTCATAAACCCCACATAGTAATAATTAATAATAATACTAATATTTTTTTTTACTTTTCCACTTGTTTGTGAGGATTCTTAAGAATTTATATGTCAAATTATGGCCATGAACAACCGGGTGTAAAAATATGATTAACAATACTAACACTAAAACTTTAAATTTACCGAATGTGAAATGATGTAAACTGAATCAAACTTTGTTAGTCAAGGTCTGTACATCATTCGAATATGAACATCCGCTTGCCATGAAAAATATTTACTGTATAGAACAATATAAAAATATAATCAATTTTATACCAATAACAACACAATATGAATGGACCTATTAATACAAAAATTATATGGTTTATGGTCAATACTAAAGAAATAATGACATGAATTGATTTAGTAACGAACGGTATTACTTCAGTCATTATAGGATTGACATCAAAATAACTACATAATATGTCAGTATTCGTTTGATCAAGTAGGTGGGAATTCCATAACACCGGTTTATTTTTCTATTGTAAGCTGGTAAAAAAACTAAAATAAATACATTTTATAAACAGCATATTTCCTTTTCAAGTAGCGTTACTAAAGAAAACCACTAATCAAAGGAACCAAAGAATAAGAAAAATTATGTTTAGAAGCTTTCGACAAAGAACCAAAAGTATTGTTAAGGATTTTAGCCGCCGACATTGAATTAAATTTCGAACTATGAAGCGTCTACTAAAACACATTAACACAATGATAAACAATGGTATTTGTACCCGACTAGCTCCTAGGTAGAAACAATGCTTTCATGCTGCAATGAAGCATATTATGCTGATATAGTAGCATGCAGTGGAATTTGGCATCAATCCTGCCTACGCAGGAAGTAAAACTTGCAACATTTATAGCTAAAAGCGTATGGATTTAGGGTGGATGAATATTTAATTTTAGTGTCTGGGTTATACCATTGAAAAACAAAACCGGAAACTATCCAATGTTAACATGATGGTAAAAAAATGTGGAGAACCTTAAAAAATTTAGTTAAACCTACAGTTAGAAATAACATTAAAGAAATAATTTTTGAAGATAAAAAAGAAACGGAACCATTTATTATTGCTGAAAAACTAAATTCTTATTATATTCATAGCATTGAAGAAATTGTTCAGTCAATAAATTCAGGAAATGAAGAAAAGAACTATGCCAAAAATTAAATAAATTAAAACTAGCAATTTCAAAATTAAATTCAAATAACAAATATGGAGAAATATTGAATAAAAAGGTGTTAAAAGAAACGTTTGGCAGCATTGGTTACTCATTATTAAATTTAATAAATTCTTGTTTAAAATATGGAAATATGCCTGATGAATTAAAACGTTCTTACATTACACCAGTGCCAAAAGTAAAAAACACTAAAAAATGGGATGAGATGAGGCCAGTAAATGTTTTATAGGATATTGAAAAATTATTGGAAGAAGTCGTATATAAACAGTTATTAGAATTCATTGATGCCAACAAAATTTTAGTTCCCGTTCAAGCTGGTTGTCGAAAAGGGTACTCGACAGAGACAGCCATTCAATGTGTGATTGAGACGTGGAAGAGAACCATTGATCAAGGGGAAAATGTTATAGCTGTATTTTTGGATTTTAAGCAGGCATTTGAAACAACTGACAGGGCTAGATTATTGAGTAAATTGTATCAGTATAGTATTCGCGGAAACGGTTATAAAAGTTACTATTATTTTTGTGTGGAAGCGGCATCACTGTATTGTCAAAAATATTTTAGGTTGGTAGAGCATGTCAGTTTATGTAAGCGACCAAATTTTCAGAACGATTCCTTTACTGGTTCGTCAGAAACTTCTAACGTTCCATCCACCGTGAATCACCCTGTATAAACGAGGGGTGGTTGGTTGCATGGAAAGGTTTGTGAAAGTTTCACTGAAATTTATGAAATTTTTCTGAAAGTTTCGAATGTAATAAGGATATTTATCAGTTGAAAGTTTCAGGTGAAAATTTTAAAAATGTCACTAAAATTTCACTTTTTGGGTTAAGTAAAATTTTTCTGTTTTGAAAAGTTCAAAACAGAAAATTTCATTTGAAACTTTCACATGGCCCAACCCTACATGCAACGTACGGCGTAACTCATTACAGATTTGTACGTCGTACGCCGCCCTCCAAAGACCAAATCTGAAATCCGCCCCTGTCCATCACTATACTAAAGTTAATTTTGTCTGAAAATTCGGTACGCTCCATTTAACAAGCTCATTAATTTGTACCTACCCCTTGTATGTTCTTCGGTCACCCAAGCTTTCATATTTCGAATACACACCTTTATCAGGCTCTCGTTGTGTTTTATTATGTATGATCGTCTGCATAAATAATGTCCGATAGCCGACAGTCATCAGAGCAAAAATGGCAACGTTGTTTCCGGAAAGCGATTTCCTTCACAAGGAAATTTGCTAACGCAATTAGGAAAGATTGAGTTTACATTCTGACGTGACAGCTAACGCAATTAAAGCAATAAAAATAGTCATTTGATTGGTTGCAATCCGGTTATCGGAAACAAACCATTTCTTGGTCAATGACCCTTAAACTGTCGAACCTCCTTTTTTTTATACTTTAGGTATTGCGTTTGTCAATTATTATGTCAGCGGTTGGACCCGTTTTCTTGTATGTTAAATCTCGGAACAAGTATGATAAAACTCAGTAAGGTAAGGTGGGGTAAATGCAACTGGTTTTTTGAATAGTTAACTTTTGGACTTCCATAAAAAATATGAATGATTCAAATAAAATTTTGCAAAAAATACCATGGGGTGTTCAGTAATTTTGCCATTAATTTATGAAGGAATTTTGGTAAAAGCTCAAACTACATTTTTACAACATATTTTTTTAAAAATAATATCAACATATTACATTTACCCCAGCAAATGGGGCAAATGTAATAGCTGCCTGTATTTGCAAGAGGTACTCTATATTCGAAACGGGGCAAATGTAAAAGGAACGGTTTTTACTACATATGGTTTTTTTTTCAACTAAATTCCATTATAACTGAAGGAGTTACAAACTTTTTAATGAATTATGATTAATGGTATCATTTTCAATAAAATAAGAACTAAAGTAAAACACAAATTTAAATTGTTATCCACTCATTTAAAGTAAGTAACAAGTTAAAAAATACGTAATAATGCAAAAAAATATGTATTCTTATCTAAATTAAAAATTAAAAAATGATCAACCATAAGTCTTAAACGAAAACAAATAATGGGGTAAATGTAACTGCCTATTACATTTACCCACTACAAACATGTTACATTAACCCCAAAACCGATTTCTCTCGGGGCAAATGTACTACATGAAATAAATCGGTCGTAAATAATGTATTTATTATAATTTCTGATTTGAATCGATATATTGGCCCGATCTGACCGTGTAAACTCATATTTACCTGCTAATACTTTTCGTAACGTAAAATAGCCGGCACCGAAATATGTAACACTAATTTGAAAACTCACTGCAAAATTAGGTGTTTATCTCGCAGCCATAAGCGTCTTACTCAGTGTTGCCAGAGACTTTCCAAAAATTGTACCATTCTCTGGTGAAAAATGTACCAGATTATGATCAATTGTACAGAAATACGAATTGTGTGTACAGCGTTGCCAATGTTGCCAAATGATATTTTTTTTTCATCAGTTAATTTTAGTTTTAGTAAACATTTTTTTTTTAATTCAGCTAAAACTTAGTAAATAGGTACAGGGTCTTCCAACGAGGACTGAACAGGGGCTCATTTTAAGTTTCCTTGTATTTAGAGAAAAATCCAAAATAGCCAATCGATGTACTTTTTCTTGCAGAATTCAAAAATGAAACCAAAAATTTATTTGAACCAGAAACAAAAGAGTTACGCTATGGATAAGGTGTTTTTTAAATGGAACATAGCTTTTTTTATACGATTTTTGGAACGAGTGATTTTTTTTTGTCCGTTCTGATTAAAATATTTATTATTGTGACAGCTATTTTTATTAAATTTTAATGTTTTATCCAGTATAATTTAACTTTAACCTGTTTGAAACATACACTGGGTAATAAAGGTATAATCACCTTTGAATCCTTCAAAGTCAAAAAATTTTACAAATTTACTATAATATTGCCGAAATGACTTTGAAGGATTCAAAGGTGATTATACCTTTATTACCTAGTGTATGTTTCAAACAGGTTAAAGTTAAATTACACTGGATAAAACATTAAAATTTAATAAAAATAGCTGTCACAATATTAAATATTTTAATCAGAACGGACAAAAAAAAATCACTCGTTCCAAAAATCGTATAAAAAAGCTATGTTCCATTTAAAAAACACCTTATCCATAGCGTAACTCTTTTGTTTCTGGTTCAAATAAATTTTTGGTTTCATTTTTGAATTCTGCAAGAAAAAGTACATCGATTTGCTATTTTGGATTTTTCTCTAAATACAAGGAAGCTCAAAAATGAGCCCCTGTTCAGTCCTCGTTGGAAGGCCCTGTACATAGGTTAAATTAAATTTAAACGAAGATTTATTAATGCTTTCAACACTTCAGAGTGTTCAAAGAAATACACACACTGCACTGCGTTGATGTTGATATTCAACGCTACTGCTAAACTAAAAAAAAAATTGTTATGCACCACTAATTACAACGTTTATAGTTTAGCGTACACTGGGAAGTCCCGAAATAGACATCCCGCATCAGCTGCAGCATGTAGTATGTAGTTCCTCTATAATTTGATAGAGGGCAATGTAGAAAAACGAAATTAGTGATGAGCTTTATTAGTAAAAGATCGACTTTTGGCATTTTCGATAATTAGTGTAAAGTTCGTCGATTCTTAATCAAAAAAATATTGTGTTGTGATCGATATTTACTAATTTACTATTATCAAAAATGTACCAGAAATATTGAAAATGTACTCTTGTACAAACGGTCTCAAAATGTTCCAGATCTGTACAAATGTACCAGCTCTGGCAACGCTGGACTCTTACTGAAGTGACAAACATAGATATGCGAATCGCAGAATGGACGAGGACACTTGAACTACGAAATTAATACATGCGGCGCCATCTCACGCTCAAGGGAGTAAATTATAGGACCAAATAACACATTTACCACAATCTTGCATTTACCCCACCTTACCTTATAATAAAAATGTTAAATTTGATTATACACGTTGATATTTCAATAAAATTACATAGGACTACGAAAAAGTCGATTTATTCAATAGCTCTCTGTAATATAGGATCAAAATAAAAATTTTATGACCCCAAACTTAAATTCACTCCTCACTTTTCATTTCGTTAAAACATTTAATTAGGCCCTCTGGTCCTTTTTACTTTTAATATTTTATGTTTCAGAGAATTTAATTTAATTTATATATTTATAAAACAAAACTTTCAAAGTGGTCTACTAAACAACAGTAAATAAAAAACAACTTCAATTTATAAATAAAATGGAAACTTAATTAATTAAATAAGTATACAGGGTATCTTTTTCGTAGATACTAAAATTCTTATTTCCCCCCATGGCATCAGGCCGATATTCTATGGATTTTTTTTTATTAATAGCTTTATTCAAAATTTGACTTTGGCATCAAGTTCTGCTTCGATCGAGATGAAAATTAAGCAAAAAAATAGTAGTCACGTGATTCGCATTATCTGTCAAATTTTAATTTTTTCCAAAAAAAAATTCAAAAGTGGGGTTATTTCTGAAAATATCGAAAAAGTAATTAGAAAAAGTTTTTTTAAATGCAGTTTCTAGCCCACATGCAAAAAAATGTAAGCTGCATAAGATAATTTTGATTTTTTACCTATATTTTGTAAATTGCACCAATTTGCAAAATAAGACTCAACGCAAACTACATAAAACTTCTTAGTTTTGACAAGGCTTTATTTCAGATACATTTTCTTTAAAGTAGCGCCATACTAAATGTGTGTTTTTCTACAAAATCAAAATTGGGCTATTAAAATTCGGTCGAATGTGATGCAAAGTTTATTTGTTTTTCCCTGTATATAAGGTAACTTCATAAAATAAGTATTTTTGAAAAAGTAGTTTGTGTCTGAAAGTAAAAAAAATAAAGTAAAGGGGTTTTTAATTAAATCGTTGAAAATAGATAAACTTTACGTTAAGTTAAACTAAAATTTATTTTCCACTTAATGAACACTTTACTGATGACACTGTGTTCTTTTTTTGTCTTAATATTAAAAAAAACTTTTTCTAATAACTTTTTTCGATATTTCAGAAATAAGCCCACTTTTGAACTATTTTTTGGAAAAAATTAAAATTTGACAGATAATGCGAATCACGTGACTACTATTTTTTTGCTTAATTTTCATCTCGACCGAAGCAGAACTTGATGCCAAAGTCAAATTTTGAATAAAGCTATTAATTAAAAAAATCCCTTATAATGCGGACTTTACTGGTGACACTGTATGTATAACTTTGTTCGTACAGCGGACAGAAAAAGTCAGCAATCTGACGACGCATGCGCAAGTGTTTAAAACCATTCGCACACGATAAATCCCAAACCGCTGTCAGAAAATCCGGCGTTCGCAGAAGCCAAATTGTTGGTTGTGGATCAGTTGCTAACTGTCAGAATAATTCACTGATTAGAAGCGAATTTTTAGGTGTAGACGCATTTTTACAACTGCCACGTTATGACGTTTAGACCAGAAAGATAAAATAATAATAATAATAATAATAATAATAATAATAATAATAATAATAATAATAATAATAATAAACGTCTTTTATTAGGATGAACAAAGAAAACAATTACAAAGACTAACAATAATAGGCAGACAAGCAAAAGCGGGGCGCAGTCTAGCCACAAAGGCTATACTTTGCTGAACCCCACACTGCTTGCTAAAATAATAATAATAAAAAATATATATAAAGAATTATGAATTTACATATATTATATAAATATCGTAGAAAGAAGAAATAATTAAAAAAAAAAGATTGGTTTAAATAGTTAACATTCTAGAAAAAAGAAAAGTACGCTACATTCTGACCTGATGGAGAAGATGACAAAACATAATTTGAAGAATGACCTGCAAAACATTGATAAAAATAATAATTTAACAAGAATAATTAAATTAGTTGTTCATTTTGAATACTGAGTAGATATTTTTTATATTGCAATTTAAATTTGGTACAACCTATTAGGAAATCTCATGTCACGTGAATGTATATTTTCACGAAATACAAACCTACTTTTTAAAGAAAGAGGCACAGCCGGATTATTTAGAGTTTTAACCAAAAAATTCCCCAAATGTAAAGTTCTACGGTTGTTCATTACTAGCCAATTAAAATTTTTAAACGTATGAGAAATATAATCAAATTTTCGAAATCCAAAAATAAGGCGGGAGCATGTATTCTGTACCCTTTGTATCCTATTCCTATCTGCTACATCAAGACATGGCCCATAGATGAAATCACAGTAGTTAAAGCTGGATAAAACGAGACTCTCACAGAGCATTATACGCAATTTAAAATTTAGGACATGACGGTTGCTGTATAATACTCTTAAAGACATAAATGACTTTGGAATTAGCTTTTTGACATACTCCCTAAACCTTAGTTCAGTATCCAGGATTATACCCAGATTTTTAGCTGTTTTAACTACGGGGAGCCTAACACCATTGATATTATCATTCAAAAAGCCAATTTTGTTCTTATTCCCAAAAAGCATCAATGATGACTTTAATTGATTATGATCCAGAGAAAGTTGATTTAGCATGCTTAAATCTTCGTTAAACGAATTCGATGCGTTTATAATATAGTCTTGGCAATCGAAATGTTAGAAGGTAAATAAAATAATAATTAATAAATAAATTTGTGTATCATCTGCATATGCCTGAACCTTACAGTGCTTTAAAGATTTAAAAATATCTGAAGTATAGATAATAAATAGAAGAAGTCCTAGGATAGATCCTTGAGGTACACCAGACAAAATTTGAATTTGTTCTGAATAATTGTTTTTATTGAAAATTTAAAAATACTGTTGGAAACTTGGACAATAAACAGAATTTTTTATAAAGGTCTAGTAGAATAAGTGTTTCGCAGAAAAAAATTTGAAATAGGTCGACAATAATTATCTTCTACGAAAGAAGCTAGAATAATACTAAAAATATAATACAATTTAACGATTTGGTGTCTCATAAAAACACGGTAATTTTCCAGCGGTATTTTGCTTCAAAAATGTGCTTGATATGCCCTTTCTGCATTTATAAAAGCTTAATGCAGCGAACCAGTAAAATAACTGCCCTTAGCATATAAACCCGGCAAAAAACATTCCTTTCGACCGCACACACGCACTTTAAGACCGTGAAAACCCACACGTGTTGCATAAACTTCTGTTCTTGAATCCTGCATCGTTTTATTTATAGAGATCAGTGCTGTTTAATGAAACAGTGCTGTAGTCAATGGATATTGTTTTTAGGGTCCATCGTGGAATGCTAACTTATCTAGGAAACCCATAGACATTTACCTTTAGATAAGCAAACAATAATCACGAAAGTGGTAGATTTATGGCCTCGCGCATGTAAACAAAGCTAGATACTATTAGACATGCGCACTGCAACATTATCGTTTGACGAATGGGAAAATAGACAGGTCCGGCTTTAAAATTTAAATTCTTGTGAAAAAATTGGAATTTCTTCTCAATATTTGATCAAGTTGGGTAAAAAGGTAGTGATTTCTGGCTTTTTTAGTAGTAGCAAACCTATCAGATTTTAAGGATACTAGGAAATTGTTTTTAAGGTTTTGTTTTTAAAATTTGTTTAAAAATGATTCGTGGTCGTGTTTTTAATTCAAAAAGGAAGAGAACAAGAACAAGTGAATTAAGTTAGTCCTATAAAATCGAAGATAAAAACAAACAAAACCAGCAAAATAACCAATCTACGGTGTTATCGCATACCTAACCTCAAGTCAAATATTAGTTGGTAGGTATATAACTTGTATTGACGGCTGTTACTAGTCATTGTTTACATAGCAATCCGAGTATCCGAGTCACTAAAAGCACAAATACAATTTACTAAACTACACAAAAACTAGAAATCCGTAAATATTAAACACCCACAATCCACGATAGCTAAGAAAACTACAAGGAATCCACAGAGACATAGACAAGCGAGTTGCGCGCTCTTGCACAGAGAAACCTTAAAACGCAACAACAAAAATGGCGGCCGAGCCGGTTCTGGAGGGTATTTTGAGCATGTCGCTAAAGTAGGACAGGCCGATAACACGAAGTTTGTGCGCATGCACGAAGGTGTCCAGAGGGAAGGCAGCTGACCGGCGAGTCACGCACTCGGACGTATTTTTTCACCCATAAAACATAACTTTTGTTTGCGCAGGAGATAAGCTGTACGTATCTAAAGGTAAACTGTCTATGAGAAAACCACCAAAAGCAGTTTTTCTTTTTCTTTCAGCGAACCAACAAGCTCGGTTTGGGGACCAATCATTTGTCAAGTCAAATGCGTTTAAAGAATCAATAAGAGTGTTCACGAAAGTTTCAAACGAAAAAAATGCAGACGTAGGAACTCACATTAGCCCAGAATAAATAACCAATTGAGCCTATAATGAATAAAAATGTAGCGATTGCTTTTTCTTATAAAATCGAAGTAATTTCTTAGAAGCCAATGAATAAAAACTAAAGTATTGCTTAAAAGTGCAGGAATTGCTTCTAGTCAATGCTTTTTCTTAAAAAATAAAAGCAATTGCTATCGTTTGCTTAAAATGTGATGAATAAATTAAGGAATTACTTTTTCTAGTGTAGCAATTGCTTTCAACCTTTTAAGGTAGGTCGACCCCTGCATCATTTGCTTGATAGCAGTCAACTTTAGTTCTCCGCGGCATACTTGTGCGTTGCTCTTAATTTGTGTCTTCAATTATGGCTGAATATATGAACGTCCGTAAAAGAAAAATCTACAGTGTACGTAAAAATTGCAGATATGATGATTTCAGAAAGTTATATCGATTTGACTGCAAAAATGTTGAGTGGTTGGCAAATTATTATGTGACTGATACTGGTAAAAGGCTAGGGGGTGCACTGTCGCAATTAAATAAGATTAAAATCTTTCTGCGGAAATTGTCAGATCCGGGCCTTCAAAATTCTGTAGGCGAAGAACTCGGTGTTTACCAAACTACTGTCTGTAAGACATACACTTCTGTAATGGATGAAGTTTTGGAGAAGGCCAATATTTTTATTAAATTTCCTACAAGTGCTGAAGCTGTTGTGGAAGCTAAACGGTTGTGGTCAGAGAGATTTATTTATGTTCCTTCAATTTGTGAACGAATATTAATTGCTTGTCTTTAATTTCTTCATCACTACTATCACTTTCTTCATTTTCACTGAAATCTGCCATATCACAAATATAAGTTTCCTATTATCCACAAAAACGTAACAGATTAATTGTACTAAATAAATAGACCAACGTTGTTGTGTTTATGTCAACTCTTTTGCAAGGCACCAAACTGAACATGAAATCTATAATCTAAACAACTGGATAAGCTACGTCTGAACTTGTGTTGAATAAGCATTTGCTACAGAGGTGTAAGAAAAACAGCGATTGCTTTAAAATTGTATTCATATCCAGATCTAGCAATTGCTTTTACTTACAGCATTTGCTAGTCAAGCAATTGCTTTTACTAAAAAGTACTTGCTTCAAGTAATTGCTTAATTTTTATTCATTAGGCTCACCATCGTACGAGTCAATATGTGTGAAAACGACCTAATATTAACTTGTTCAAGACAACGACAGGTCGTTAATTGGATATTCCTCATGTATATAAGGACAAAGGGGGCTGCGGAATTGATATACATTTAATTAGTTCCTAAGATGTTGACACTATCGAATGTTGCACGTTGGCCTTTTTGATGCCTCACAGAGGCGTGGGGAAGTACGAAATTTTAATTGTCCGAAAATTTCTATTGTTGAATTTGCTCTATCGCTATTGTTTGGATTGTTATAAGATAGTCGTTACCAAAATTTATTGTTTCCCCCAAGCAGGGCCGTAACCAGCTATTTTGGCGCCCGAGGCGAATTACAAATTTTCCGCCCCTTCTTCCCTCAACAGAATTTTAAATAAATCGAACATTTTCAAAACTATTTTGAAGTCAAGTTTATGTTTATTTTGCTGCAATTTACAATGACAATATACGGATAATTGTACACAAGAAAAGTAGAATCGCATTATACAAAATATATTCAATTTTCTTGATTCACAACAAAATTTTTCGAGGTTTCATTGCAGCGAATTCATCAGTTATATCGTCAAAATCAATACTCTGAGCAATCTCATATTCAATCGACATAATTGTCAAGTTAGTCAATCTTTCTTGTCTCATGGTTGTTCTCAAATAATTTTTGATGAGTTTCAGCTTGCTAAAGCTGCGATCACAGGTGGCTATTGTCACTGGAGTAGTCAAAAAAATCCTGAACGCAATTTCAATATTTGGGTATAATTCTTTTAGATTGTAATTATGGAGCAATTGAAGTAACTCTAGAGTGGTTGCAGATTCAATGTTGTCGGGTAAAATTGAGAGCGCCAAATGCTTAAAGTCTGAAATTTCATCAATGAATTCTGCTGCATTGATATCTCTTTCATATTTCATTGCCAAATCAGTTGCTGCTTTTTCTAACTCGGTTTTGGTCATAGAATGCAAAATCCCCGACGACTTCCATTAACTTCTCGAATCTCCAATTTATTGCCGTAATCAAAATATCGACTGACTGTGTGATATCGATGCGAAATCCTTGCTTTTCTGAAATGTTTGGCCCATCATCTTCTCCTTGTAGCCTTTTCTTGTTTCTTGATCTTTTCGACGTAGTTTTCAGTTATGGTTTTCACTCAAATGGGAAGAGGGCACTTGTAAAATTTAATACAATTATTCTGTATTAAGTTAAGCGGAAAAAAGCGAAATTTGAAAATTGCTAAATTTCAGATTATTTTGTCAATTTTTGGCGCCCCCTCGGTGATTGCGCCCGAGGCAAGCGCCTCAGTCGCCTCGCCCTCAGTACGGCACTGCCCCCAAGTAATTATGGATTTTTCAAATCAGTATTTATAATTATTGAATACACAGGTATGTACTTAAAAATCTATTAAAAGATTGTTTTCATTTTATTATCCTGACGTTATTTTCATTTAGGTAATCCATTTAAATACCAATCCATTGCTATAGATTTATTATATTTCCAATTCATTTTAAACTGTCGATGCCAAAAGGGCATATTTTTTTTTGCGTCGGGCAGATGTTGTCGCGATGTTGTGATATGCCAATTGCAATGGCGTACTTATGGGGGCGGTCTTTATCTTAATAAAGCAGATTTAGAACTTTTGCTAATTGTAGAATAAAATAATGCAATTAGGATTAGGCACAACTGTAGGAAAGCATCACACCTGCGGTACGACGCAAATTACATGTATCGTACCTATACTAGTAATATAGGTATGATAATATAGTGATAATCAATGTAGGACCTTAATATTTAACATCAAAAAATATTTAAAACAGAATGGTTATACACTGAAACTTTTGTACCATCTCAAAACTTAAAAATCGCGAAGTTAAAATTTGCACAGAAAAGAGCGAGGAGCAAGAATTTTTTACAATACCTTATGTGACGGAGCTTTTTTCCGCAGTATCGAATCCCTTGCAAGTAAGGCGAATCATACGCATTTTCCCGTACAAGTTAAAGAACATCTGAAGCATACCCAGAGAGGTGAAACTTCGAGATCAGGTATAGCGGACCATGTATGGACCAACCAGCATAATATACAGTGGTCAGAAGCCAAGGTTTTGGACACGGAACAGCACTGGAGAAAACGCAAATTCAAAGAAGCAGCTTTTATGAACCAAAACACTCGTATATTTAGTAAACCAGATATAGATATGCCCAACGTTTGGAAGCATCTCCTTGTCCAAAACAAACAGCTCAAACTTCCCACTCCAGTAAGCATGTAGAAGGCGGAGTCATCGAGCTTCATTGCACATTGATACTATTTAAGACAGTAGAAATAAAGACAATGGAACTCTGATAAAGTATTTTTTTAGAAGAAAAAGTGTTCCGACGGAGGGCATCTGCGTGGAACGAACCGTTCCAGAAAAAAGTGGAAAAAAACTTTGCAGAGGAAATTATTTAAAACTTGCAAATCGTTCCTAGTAACTTACGTATTGAAAAAAATATATATCTGCGGAACATGGTCGCTTGTTTTAGAGAGTTAGGTTTCGTAAACCAAGAAACTCAATATGTGTTGAAACTGTGTGCCAAACAATAGACGTTCAATCAAGAATTAGAATCAATAAATGTTGTATCCGTCTTGAGTCTGTTTAAACTTTGGGTAAATAGATATTTGAAAACATGGTCTGATCCAAATTTTGAATGCTGAGTAATTTGAGGTGCAAGGCAAGTTTAACTTGTCGGTAATTGAGGAAGTTGAGTCGATAATGAGTTAGTTGTAAAATTGTATCACTGCGTCAGTGGCATGCGTAGTTCACGGAAACGCTCGTATTTGTTAGCATGGTCGAAAAAATAAATAGCAGGATAATTATAAATTTAAAAAATTATTTAAATTTGATTATGCTACACTTGCCCGTTCCTCCTTGTACCACTTTTTGGATACGCCAATGATTTTCAAAAGTGTATCAGAAGTTACTAACTATAGTCAATAAAGTAAAGTACTTGTTATATTAAAGGATGAAATCTACTTTTAAAAAGATGCAATGAGAAATATTTTTAGTTTTTTTTTTAGTTTTAAGATCTTTCCTAAGTTTTAATTTTTATTAATTTGTCCAATTAAAAGAAGAAAATTTGTGGTGCTGATTTTAAAATTTGTTTTCAACATTTCTCTATAATACCTAACATTACTTAATCAAAATAATATATATATTGAAGAGTTGTGTACAGAATTTTTTTTAATTAGCAACAAAAGCTTTGTATTCACCAACTTTTTATTTATTTAGCTTGTAATTCCTAATTCTGTTTAAATGCAAGGAAATGCAGTTAAAATAAAGTGAATAAACACTGTTAATTAAAAAATTGATCTTTTAAAGTAGTTCGCGTAGTTCGCTTTTCGTGCATAGAACTTAAAGTACGTAATAAATTTTCTTTATTGGAATTTTAATAAAGCTAATGGAAAGTAAGTACCGACAAAATAGGTTTTTCACAAATTATACAGTAATAAATAGTTTAAAAACTTTATTAAGTGTTTATGTTGATCACATATTGAAGAAAATAGAAAAATACTTTTAAAAAATTCACAAACTACTGTTTCAGTGATTTTGGGATATTTTTTTATCTGAATTCTACATTTCCGATTGTACACGTCTGTTATTGCAAAACTATTTCAGCTGTCTTTGAATTATTTGCATCGAGTCAAAGTTGACTTTAAAAAAATGATAATTTTTCACATTTTTTCCAGTACTGTGGAAGATATGTAAAAAATCGTTATCTTTCAGAACTTATTATAATGGTTTTTGGGTTAACATGTATCTGATTATTGTCTGTTACTCAAAAACAAATAATTTTATTTCAATAAACTTTCGAAAACATCACCTTAAAGAATTACAAACTAAAATTTCCAATTTCATTTTCAACACTGAAGAATTACAGAAATTCTATTCAACAAGACTGAAACTTTCCGAAAGTCCAGTGTGAATCAAAGTTGCCTCGTTAAAATTACATAGTTTCTCAAAATTGGGCTGGGAATTTTCCCACGGTCTGGCAACACCGAATGAAAAATCGATTGAAAATGGCAGAACGGTATATGTAGATTAAACATGTGGAGTCTGGTTATAAACAGTTTTAAATTGCTATATTTACAGGTAGAGATGCGCCGAATAATGGCCGAATAATGACCGAATATTCGGCCACTTTTCACCAAAGGCCGAGTATTCGTTATGCGGCAAGTAGAACTGATGTATTCGGCGAATATTCGGCAAATATATTTGGCCAAACATAACTCGCCGCTTTGCCGACAAAATAAACTAAAGTACCTTAAAAAAATATATCTAAATAAAAAATAAGCTTAACAATAGACATTTATTTTATATAACCTGTATCAGTCACTAGGCTAAACGGCTGATTATCTAAGGCAATCATTTCGCCGATGGCATAATGCATTTTTGTGGCCCTTAAATCGGTAATGTAGTACTTATTTTTAACAGCAAAACTAGCGTCAAGGGTTTTTTGTTTAGCTACGTGAGATTCCCTAACATTGTGTCTCCTGTGAACTGCCTGCAACTGATACTGAATTGATATAAATTTTATATACACGGCCGGGGATGTTTGTTTTTTAGATGATTAACCATAGAACTATTAGTCGCCGCTTTTCCCACACCACAACGCGATATTTTTACCGAACAAATAGCGCACACCGGTTTTGATTCATTTTGATTCTCCAAACTAAAATGTTCCCAGATCCAGCTTTTCTTTTTACCCTTTGGTTCCCCAAAGTCTTCCATGTTTACCTTATTTTATTTTAAGAACTGTAAGAAAACTATAATTCAACTCGCGCCTTTCAAAATAAACATGTCCTCATGCACAATAGATAATTCACAACAACTTTTTAAGTTTAAACAGCACTGTCAAATAAAATCCGTCATACCACCTTTTAATAGCGTAAAATCCTAAAAATATATACAACCAACAATACACATTGGCCGAATAATAGCCGAATATAATAGATGTTGACCGAATCTTGGCCGAATATTCCTTATACGGCCGTGAATATAGGCCGAATATTCGTTATTCGGCCAATGGCCTAAACTACTATTTGGCGCATCTCTATTTGCAGGGGAATTTAATAACACCCACTGGCCTATATACAGGAAAACTTGATATTTTGGAAAAAAGTTAATGGTAAAAAACTAACGCTTGCAATGAATTGATATTAAACTACTTATGTATGGCTTTAAAAAAACAGGGTTCGAAAATATCATGATATTTTCGAAAGTATCATATGAAAGGATATATATATCGGATATATATATATATCGGATATATATCCGACATATAAATCATTTTAAGATATTTCTTTTTAATGAAAGGACAATTATTTCGATCAAAAACATACTACTTATTAATTTGAAGAAATAGTCCATACTTAAAGTGGAGTTGAAAGTATGAAAAGGAAAGAAAAACACAAAGTCTTCCTCCACAAAATTTAATAGAATAAAAACTCTAGTTTAAAAGCTCTCTACATGTTTCGAACGTAGAAAAGTTCATCATCAGGAGACAGAAATCTATTTTATGCTGATGTGTTAGCAAAAGAGAAAATTAGAACCTTAATGGAGCTTTTAAGGACGTAAAAAATTTAGAAAAATATTTTTAAATGTAGAAGAAACATGGCATGAAGAAAATTGACACTGGTTGAACCATACTGAGCATTCAAAAACGTTAATAAAGTAGGCCTAAACCAACCAAACTAAATGGGGAAGAAGCGAAGAGAAAAAAATCCTTTCTAAGGTGTCGAAAATTATTTCTATTATTCTATCCTCATAATGTCTTACTTATGCTGAACGTTTTTCAAAATTAAAAATTAAATAATTTTGGACACCTTCTTAGAAAGGATTTTTTTCTCTTCCCCATTTAGTTTGGTTGGTTTAGGCCTACTTTAATAACTTTTTTGAATGCTCAGTATGGTTCAACCATTGTCATTTTTCTTCATGCCATGTTTCTTCTACATTTAAAATATTTTTCTAAGTTTTTTACGTCCATAAAAGCTCCATTAAGGTTCTAATTTTCTCTTTTGCTAACACCATCAGCATAAAATAGATTTCTGTCTCCTGATGATGAACGTTTCTACATTCGAAACATGTAGAGACCTTTTAAACTAGAGTTTTTATTCTATTAAATTTTGTGGAGGAAGACTTTCTGTTTTTCTTTCCTTTTCATACTACTTATGTTGAAAACTAAATATTTTGGTAGGATACTTATTAAAGTAAACTTTAAAAAACATGACCTAAACTAATGAGTAATGACTAAACAGATAAATCATAAAGGTTAGTAATAATTATAAGATATCCAATAGAAAAAATAAAGCTGAACATATTTTCAAAACGGACCCACCCTTAATATTATTTAAAAACATAAAAACTTTTTTTTTTGTTTAAAAAAAAATTTAATTATTGAATATATGGTGATATATATCACGCTTGATAATATATCCTCCGAACCCTGAAAAAAAAATTTATCCCCTCCCACTTTTCGTAAAATTGGTAGTGCCTGTAATGGTAATGACTCTGGCCGAAATAATTTATTTTTATTTGCTATTGGGTTCCCATTTATCGAGTATAATAAGCGCATTAATCATATATTTACTTTACCTAAATTTTCAATTCTAGTTGTTAACTAAACTGTCAAAATATCCAACTGACTGGATAATTATTTTTAAATATGCTACAAATTTTGATCCCTGTAAACATTTACTTTAATAGCTCAGGTTTATTTACATTATCAGTGTATAGACTTAAGACATCATAGGCCACAGATTTTGTTCACATAATTGTTTCATCTTTTTTATAAATAGATTTTTCAAGGGATTTTTTTACAATCGTACATGGATTCTTGCTGAAAACTTAATAAATTACTATAATTATTATTATGTTTTTATAATCGCGTCGGCATGATGTTTAGAAAGAAAAATTACAGTGAAAATATTGCAAAAACCGTCAATCAGTTTCTACTTAACATGTTTTTAAAACCAAAATTTTGATCTTAATGAAAAATAGAATTCAAAAAGATTTTTTTTCTAAATTTTTCAAAAATAGCTAAAAATCCATTGTCGGAACTTTGAAGTATACCGCACCTCTAACAAACTTATAGAAATTTTGAACCTTAATTAAGCTTTTCTCCTTTATAACATTTAATTTTTTAGCATACTTGAAGGTTTTTTTCAATTCAACCGCCAAAACACTGGTCATTTGTTCCGCTTTTACAATGTCAAGTTCATTTCCCTTCTGACACGTGCTGCTTGCAGTTGAACTTCTTTAACAAAGAAAAGGTTACTTTTCTAAGATGTTCTAGTAAGACCAATAATTTTTTTTTTAAATCGCACACGATGTGTATGCTTTGACTCCTGCCGGGTTAACTGGGCCGTAACAAACCTGGTACCCAACCGCATTTTTCTTTGGGCTAAATGGTAAGCCAATCTATCTCATTTTATTAAATTTCATTAGCTACATTTCCTCTTTTTTATCTTTTACAGGTGCTTTGAATTTTATGAAAACCAATTTTTTCTTTCCCTCTCATTTCACCACTTTTACATGTCTCCGACAAAGTTTAATGAAACTTAAGATTTTCACTACTTTTATATCTAAATGATTTTCACAAAGTCTGTTAAAAATCCCTAATTATTCTTTCGCTCTCTTCATTTTTCTGCCCAAGACAGGGCCTTTGCACTAGCCCTTAACTTTCCAGTATGCTGAAGTCTTGTCGGGCTTCTGACTATTCATTTTTTACACTTCGTGTTTGGGTTTGTTCGAAGTTCGAAAGCTCCATTACGGCTCAATCCCACTTATCATTTTCTCTATCGCTAAAAACATCGGCATTGTACTATTTACTTCGTTTTCCTGATGATGAGCGTTTCTACTCTCGAAACATGTTGAATTATTATGAATTATTCTAGGTTCGCCTAGCTATTCTAATAAATTTGTGGAGAAAGGCTTTGTGCTTTTCTTTTATAATTTTCTTGGATAATTGGAAATAAGTAAAAATGTTTAAAGGAAATAACTTGTAGAAACGATACGTCACAATTATATAGGAGTTCCGCTGGGTAGCGTTAAGGGACCGTTTTTACAGCCAACAAATATTGTCATCAGTGCAATAAAATTATTCAGGAACAGATTTAAAAAGGTCAGGTTTTATGATTTGTTCCTAATAACAATAACATGTTAGAAATGACCGACTCGTAAAAAAAAAGAAAATTCAGCCAGTCGTTTGGAAAACATTAAATCTCCTTTTCTGTAGAAAGGAGAAATAGGGAAAAATAGTCAATATTACTTCTAATAAGGAAAAAAACTAGGCCAAGTTTACTGCGGATTTCTATTTAGTTGAAAATCTATAACCCGAAATGGATAAAGTAGCCAAAGTGACGGCTAAAAATAGCTTTTTCATTTGGTTTTTAAACCATCAAGTTGGCAATGATTGCGTCTAGATGTATTGCTATTTAATTGCTAATGCGTTCTGATTTAAGAGAACAAATGCAAAATATGCAATTTTTATATAGACGTCTGTAAAATTGTAGGAACATGGTAATCAATAACAAGACGAAGGCAGTGCCTAATTCGTAAAATATAAACCCAGACGTTCGTCATTTTTAAAAGCTCTGGAAACAGGGAGTAGCTATTTTTAGATTCGTTTAGATTGTATCAGGACTTTCCATTTTTTTTTCAGTCAAATAATAAATAATTCGGATATATTTACTTCCGGAGGGACATGTAGATATTCAAAATTATCAATATGTTATATTTGTAAATTATTCATAGATATTTATGATACTAGATTATTAATTATTCAACATGTAATATATAATGCAACTGACAGACTAAGCCTCAATCGAGCATATTATTATTATACACGCAATAAGAGTATCTGAACCGCGAAAAGAATTAATTCTCTTAAATTATTCCCCATACAGAGTTCTTTATGGTTCACGAACTATTGAAACCCAGATAATGCTTTTAAAACCATTGTTTCCAGTTGAATAAAACTGTTACACATAGCAACAAAGCTATTTAAAACAAAAGCTTTCAAGTTTTATATACCAAATGCAACTTTGTTTATTTAATACAAACTTTAAAACTTCCATAAAACTTTTAAAAGTTTTCTATACTTATTTTTATATTTTCTATTATTTTATGTTATAAACGTTTCATCATTTTTCGCATAGAACAATTCGACTGAAATGAATTGAAGGTTTTATTCTTATCATTATTAACTTACGTTTAGTAAAACGTTTTTAAAAACTTTCTGGTTATTTTTAATTGAGTAATTTTTAACACCTTCGGTAAACAAAGGTAGGTTTTGTACGTATTAGTTATCATTTTTAGAAAAACGTACCTTCATTTGAAAACAAATAGCCTTTTTCTTTTTAACACCAGGGAATTCGGTATTTAATTAATTATTTTCAATTTGATTAATTAATTCAAATTGTCTTACCACAATATAAATAACGTGAACACAATACCAACAATATATAACGCATAGGTGAATTACAGTTTCCAATGCATAAATAAATGTTATAAATAGTTTGCCTATGCCATAAAAGTAGGTAAATAAATACATGATATTATGGTCTTCTTTATTTATGCAGTAACAACACACACAAGATATTGCACCATAGGGACGGAGATGTCCCTAATGTATGTTGGATTGCACAACTTACTAACCAGGCAACTTGCAAGCAACTCGGTTAGCTGTTGTACAGTAGGGTGGAGTGAAGTTATACGTGTCGAAAAAAAAATCGTTTTTCAAATCGGAATAGCTGCAAAAACATGCTCCACTACTTAACTAAGAGCTATGCGAAAGATGGTTTCTCTAAAATTATGTTTTGAGGTGCCCCAAGAATTTTTAAAATAAAAAAAAAAAGATGTCGATGATCATGAAAAAAAATATTAGTTTTTCAAAACGGAATAGCTGCAAAAACCTGCTTTACTACTGCGAAAGATAGATAGAAAGATAATTTTTCTAACATTATATTTCGAGGTGCCCCAAGCCTTTTTAAACTAAAAAATTTTCGCGAAAATTGAACACTAATTTTTTTATGCAACTAATGCTTATTTTAAACTATCATTTCTGTTTTAGTTTGTATACTTTTTTTGTCAAAGAGTTTGTTTTCTTTTTAACTTGATTATTTTATTAAAGGAATATTATATATTATAATTAAATATACAGTGTGTGTATAAAGTCTGGAAACGGCTTAATAACATCACAATTTACTGGCCGATTTAAACCAAATTTGGTACAGTTGTGTAAGAGGATCTAACGCACCGAATGACGACATTGGCGTTGTTGCCAGCTTTTTAGTTTGTCTGGAATTCGAACGAATTTTATATTTTTAAACATAACACCCAGTATATTTTTACATTTTTAAATTCCACATAAAATTATAATTATTTTTTATTAAATGCATTATTAGTCTATACTTCATAGTTTCCGAGATATTGACTCTCGAAAAGTGACATTTTTGAACTTTGACAGCTTATAACTTTCTAACAGTACGTCTTAGAGCAAAACGGCTTACATGTCCCTATCTTTAATTTTTATTATCTTCCCAAAAAAATCAACTTCCGGTTAAACCGGATGTAACTCGAAAGCAGGAAATATAATGGTTTCGGTTTAACTGGAAGTTGATTTTTTTGGGAAGATAATAAAAATTGAAGATAGGGACATGTAAGCCGTTTTGCTCTAAGACGTACTGTTAGAAAGTTATAAGCTGTCAAAGTTCAAAAATGTCACTTTTCGAGAGTCAATATCTCGGAAACTATGAAGTATAGACTAATAATGCATTTAATAAAAAATAATTACAATTTTATGTGGAATTTAAAAATGTAAAAATATACTCGGTGTTATATTTAAAAATATAAAATTCGTTCGAATTCCAGACAAATTAAAAAGCTGGCAACAACGCCAATATCGTCATTCGATGCGTTAGATCCTCTTACACAACTGTACCAAATTTGGTTTAAATCGGCCAGTAAATTGTGATGTTATTAAGCCGTTTCCAGACTTTATACACACACTGTATATAATTTAAATAAGAGTAATGTTTTTTTTTTCGAATCCTCGAAATATAATAATAGAAAAATAATCTTTCGCATAGCACTTAGTTAAGTAGTGAAGCAGGTTTTTGCAGCTATTCCGTTTTGAAAAGCAAATATTTTTTTTCATGATCATCGATTTTTTTTATTTTAAAAATTCTTGGGGCACCTCAAAAATAAATTTTAGAGAAACCATTTTTCGCATAGCTCTTAGTTAAGTAGTGGAGCATGTTTTTGCAGCTATTCCGATTTGAAAAACGAATTTTTTTTTCGACACGTATATCTTTACTCCACCCTATTGTACAGTTATGAGAAATTGCCAAATTCGTCAATATAGTGTGTCAAGTTTGTGGCTAAAAAGAAGAATGCCTGCTTTGAGTTTGAAAATTTTAAAAATATGTCTGTATGACCATAAAATCTTCTATTTAAATGTATCTTATAAAAAATTATTGAAGTTAGCAATAGTGATGGACATATGTATCATTATTTTACATTTTAACTAAAAAAAAATAAATAGTTGGATTACATTAGATTTATCACCATAAATTTGGCAATAGAATCGTTTTCCCTTAGACAGGCCAGGTAAACACCGTACGTGTTAACGATGCATGTCATTCGACATTGCCGATAAATCGTCGATGAAATTTTTAAAGAACTTGCACATTTTTGTGAAATTTATTATGACATTAAATGCCCAGGCCAATAATCTAGCCAAACAATTACAATACGACAAAAAAATAGTATAATAGTGTGTAAACGGTTTGTCGTCTATGGAACGTATGTAAAATGTTTTAACCACTTTTATATGATAAATATTAGATTTAAACTCATATGTTAACCAAAGAGGTGCAACTAGACAACTAGACTAGGGAGCGGGGGCAGGGAAAAGACCCTTCCTCCCTCCCTCAATTTTCACCTAGTAGGTTGAAGCATACAGTGTGACCAGTAAAGTCCGCATCATATGGGTTTTTTTATTAATAGCTTTATTCGAAATTTGACTTTGGCATCAAGTTCTGCTTCGATCGGGACGAAAATCAAGCAAAAAAAATAGTAGTCGCGTGATTCGCATTATCTGTCAAATTTTAATTTTTTTCCAGAAAATAATTCCAAAGTGGGTTTTTTTTTAATGCAGTTTCTAGCCCACATGCAAAATTTCAGCTGCATAAAATAATTTTGATTTTTTACCCATATTTTGTAAATTGCACCACTTTTGCAAAATGAGACTGAACGCAACCTGCATAAAACTTCTTACTTTTGACAATGCTTTATTTCAGATACATTTTCTTTAAAGTAGCGCTATATTAAATGTGTGTTTTTCTAGAAAATCAAAATTGGGCTATTAAAATTTGGTCGCATGTGATGCAAAGTTTATTTGTTTTTGACGCTGTATAAGGTAACTTCATAAAATAAGTATTTTTGAAAACGTAGTTTGTGACTGAAAGTAATACACATTAATATTAAGACAAAAAAGAACACAGTGTCATCAGTAAACTGTATCATTAAGTGGAAAATAAATTTTAGGGGTGGGTAAAAATAAAAACTATCTTATGCAGCTGAAACTTTGCAAGTGGACTAGAAACTGCATTTAAAAAATCTTTTTCTAATAACTTTTTTCGATATTTTCAGAAATAACCCCACTTTTGAATTATTTTTTGCAAAAAATTAAAATTTGACAGATAATGCGAATCACGTGACTACTATTTTTTTTTGTTTAATTTTCATCTTGATCGATGCAGAACTTGATGCCAAAGTCAAATTTCTAATAAAGCTATTAATAAAGAAAAAATCCCATATGATGCGGACTTTATTGGTCACACTTTCCAATTAAATAAGTTGTATTAATAATAGTTATTTATGGTACTAGTGTGTTATGTTGAAAATAAGTCAAGCGAGAAAGATTTATACCACGAGGCCGTCAGGCCGAGTGGTATAAATTCTCAATTGACTTAGGAAACATAACACACGAGTGGCATACAATGTTTTATCCAACAAGTGGAAGAAATCGTTTTTTTGAGATAATAATTATTAATAATCAAAATAATCAAAATAAAAATAATCAAAGCAACTTGCGTCTCAGTAGCCTATAAATGTCAAAATGACTTGACAGTGACTTTTTTACATTTTAGTCAAAGTTGGTTGATTGTTTGGTTGCCACGGGCATGATACATTGTTAGCAAATGTTTAAATAAATGTTGACACTTGTCCGTTTTCTCTGCAGCAAAGGGAAGCTTTTTTGAAGAAAAAACCTATAGAAAATGGAGGAAACCGATGAAAATTACGTTCCTGAGGATATCCTTACGGAAGCGGAAGAAGCAGCGATGCAGATTTTGCCAGAAAAGTCCCGAGATGCTTACGACAAGGAGTTTAAAATGTTTGAGTCTTGGATGAATTCACGGAAGATAAAAGGTATCGATGAAAAAGTTCTATTGGCTTATTTTTTACATTTGCAAAAAAAATTAGCCCCATCGTCGCTATGGACCAAATACTCGATGCTTCGCTCGACCATTCACATTTATAAAAAAATCGACATTTCAAAATATGGCAAACTAACGAGCTTTTTGAAAAGCAAATCACAGGGATACAAACCAAAGAAGTCCAAGACATTAGAACGACCTGAAATAGAGAAGTTTTTGCACGAAGCTCCCGACGACGAGTTTGTTGATGAAAGTGGCTTTGATAATCGGGATAAGCGGTGCTTGTAGATATGGGAGCGTCTGGTTCCAATGAACCAACGAATTTTACAATGACTTCAAATTCCAATAAACCGTTAGCGTTTTCCTTTAATTTCAATATCAATGTGAATTCTGCTTGTAATTGTAATACACTCCCGTGCAGAGAAAACGGGCACTCTAAAATTTTGATTTGGTTTTAGCCTTGATAACTTTTTTATTTTTCATACGATTTTAGTGATTTTTTTATAAAATTGCAGATACAATTGTCAGCTTTAACGTGTATTTTACTAATCTTAAGTAACTTTGGTTATTTCACATATGATACAAGGATATTCGAAATGCTGTTTTTTTCTCTAATTTTAAAACGCCCTGTGGAATAATTAAGTAACAAAATTATTTTAAATTACCAATTTTAATGTAGAGTCATCTATTCTTTACATTTTATTTTTTGGTTTATGTCAATACATGCATTCAGTCTCACACAATTTAAATTTAAATAGAATAATTTAAATTTTTAGAAAATTTCCATTCCAATATAAATTCAGAATTTTTTTTACAAGGTGGCTATGTCCTTTGTTGTTTGACACTTTATTGTCAGTTTGGCAGTAAATTTGTATATTGGCAATGGTTTTAAGTGCTGAAAATTGTGCAAAAGCTGTAGCTTTAGTGAAGGACGGGAGAAATTATGGGTATGTGGCCAGAGTACTTAATACCAGTCGCTCTACCATCGAAAGAGTAGTTAAACGCTTTAGGGGTACAGGCAGCAATTCACGAAGGGCAGGTAGTGGTAAGACTACAGCAGTTGATGACCGGTTTCTTGTTCTAAAAACCCTTCGAAATCGCCGATTGACTTCAGTACAGGCGAAAAATCATCTTAGAGAAGTTCGAGGTAAAAGTATCAGTTCTTGGACCGTTCGTCGAAGATTAAAGGATGTAGGTTTGAATTCTTGCCGACCAGCAACAGGCCCTAGATTACTCCCACGTCATAGAGTAGCAAGATTACAATTTGCTCGCGAACATGTGAATTGGAATTTGGCACAATGGAACAGTGTACTTCTTACCGATGAGTCTAGATTTTGCCTAAACTCACCAGATAGCGAGTGTGGAGACGAATGAACGAAAGATTTGCTGAATGTTCGTTTAGTCCCCGGCTTAGTTATGGAGGAGGTTCAGTGATGGTTTGGAGAGGAATATCACGGGAGGCCTATACTGAATTAGTATTTATTGATAGAGGATCGCTGACCGCACAGAGGTATATTGAGGAGGTTATCGAGAATCATGTAGTTCCTTTTGCTCCATTTATCGGCGATGATTTAATCTTAATGCAAGATAATGCCCGACCACATTCCGCAATGTGCGTCACTCAATATTTGGTATAAGTTGGGATTGAGAAAATGAACTGGCCAGTATGTTCTCCAGATTTAAACTTTATAGACCATGTGTGGGACATGCTCGGAAGACGCGTTAGAAGTTGATTAGTGGTACCAAGGACATTAAACGAGCTTCGTGCGGCACTTGAGGAATGGGGGAGTATTCCGCAAGACGATATTCGCGGGCTTATTGATGGTATGAACCGACGTCTACAGGCAGTAATTAGCGCTAGAGGAGGCAATACAAAGTATTGACGCATACTTAAATAATTTGTAGTTGTTAAGTTTGTTTTCGTTTTAACAATAAAGAAATTATGTAAACATTTACATTATTTTATTTAAATTTAAATTGTGTGAGACTGAATGCATGTATTGACATAAACCAAAAAATAAAATGTAAAGAATAGATTACTCTACAATAAAATTGGCAATTTAAAATAATTTTGTTACTTAATTATTCCACAGGGCGTTTTGAAATTAGAGAAAAAAAACAGCATTTCGATTATCCTTGTATAATATGTGAAATAACCAAAGTTACTTAAGATTAGTTAAATACACGTTAAAGCTGACAATTGTATCTGCAATTCTATAAAAAAGTCACTAAAATCGAATGAAAAATAAAAAAGTTATCAAGGTTAAAACCTAATCAAAATTTTGGAGTACCCGTTTTCTCTGCACGGGAGTGTATAATACTACTTTAAATACGAACGGGAGTTATTTGATAGTTTACTTGTCTAAAATTACATTGATAATGATAGTCATAACTGTCATGTGTTGGATAAACGTAATTTATTCCGGTCAATTTAAAAAATAGTAATCATATAAAATAAGGCAAAAACAACAATCATGTCTGCCCTCGCAACAATTAAAATTAAATTTATTTCCGCGCCACTGCGAAATGGCTAAATCCAAAGTATTACAAATCGGCGGGCATAAATCCATAAACTCAAAACATTACTCTCAAAGTAATTTTAGAGAATCGGGGGAATACCCAATTAGATGTTCTCCATTTATGCCTTTTAACCTCACGTTTCCCTACTAAAAATTCGGATAAAATCGCTCGGCAAAATGCCGGATAGGGCGCTCGTCCTGGCAACGACATGACGTCACCGTGACGTCATCATGGAGAAATCTGCACGGGTCCGGCAGCTGTGACGCACAAACATTATAATCGATATTTTCTAAGATTTAGTTAAATTTAGCTGTTGGAAATAAACCGCTTCGCACAGGTTTATGCTCGTAATAATCTTTAACCAGTCTGGAACGTAAGCGACGTAAAAATAAAAATCTAATCTGAAAAACGATAATCAAATAGGTACTACCTTTTATTTTTAGATTGCGATAAAATCATTTCGCTGTAAGAGCTACTACTTTGAACCCGGCACAATACAATCAATACATAAAACATGTATTGTTTTGTAAAGACAGGCCAATTATGACTGTTTAAATTAAACTCCTGGCTGTACCTTAGTTTTTAAATGATTCACTATAATTTTGACTTTCATTTAAGAGCAAACTACATGCATTCCCTATTTTATCTTCTTCTCATATTGTGTTTATTGTTCGTTTTCTCCAAAAAGCGTTCAGATACCCGTGTTTGGGTAGCAGTTACTTACTGTTTTATGTTAAATAACATTTACACATGAAAAATTCTGAAAAAACTTACATCATATACCTCTTTACACCAATTAAATAAAATTTTGCTATAGTACTTTCTTCAAAACTGTATTAAATATGAATAGAAACCAATGGTAATAAACGCAGAGTTCAAAAACAAAACTTATTATTATTTTTATTCATCGCTCGACTCTTCATCATTTAATTATACCCTTTTCCTCAATAAAAGGACAAACAACTTTTTAGGGGAGAGGGAGATAAATATACTTATATTCCTTTCCACAAATAATTTTGTTAAAATTCAATTCGTCAATAGGGTTGAACAAATCTTAATCCCCTTTTCACAAAAAAATATACATTTTCTATAGTTTTATATCCTTTTCCACAATCAAAAATGACACCTGTTTAAGACTTAAGGTGGGAGTATCAACATGTTTGCCAACCTATAACCTATTTCGCGTAGATTTATTTATGTTTTCTAGCTTTTATACATTTAAAGAAAATCAGTATCGACTTGATATTCTATAGGTAATAATTGACATATTTAATAAATATCAAGGAATTTCATAACTTATTTTAGGAGAATTGTATAGCGAAAAATATCGGGTAAGATTTTTTTTAACATTATTATGTCATTGTCACTCATTGTTCTTTCACTATACAATTCTCCCAAAATTAGCAATGAAATAAATTGATATTTTTGTAATATATCAGATACTACCTAAATAATGTACCGACGATATTGATTTTCTTTAAATGTTAGTTATTAAAATAATAAACTCAAAAAATCAACGCGAAATAGGTTATAGGTTGGCAATAGATTGAATGACGTTGAGAATTCAACCTTAAATGACTTATATCTCTTTTCCCAGGGGTAGATAATGAATTTATAAGTATTGTGGGCTCAATTATGAAAATTTTCTACTTATACCCTCTTACCCCCCCCCCCCCCCCCACAAGTGCCAATTTACCTTTAGATACGTACAGCTTATCTCCTGCGCAAACAAAAGTTACGTTTTATAGGTGAAAAAATACGTCCGAGCGCATGACTCGCCGGTCAGCTACCCTCTCTCTGGACACCTTCGGGCATGCGCACAAACCTCGTGTTATCGGCCTGTCCTACTTTAGCGACATGCTCAAAATACAGTCCAGAACAGGATCGACCGCCATTTTTTGTTGTTGTGTTTTAAGGTTTCTCTGTGGATTCCTTGTAGTTTTCTTAGCTATTGTGGATTGTGGGTGTTTAATATTTACGGATTTCTAGTTTTTGTGTAGTTTAGTGAATTGTGTCTGATTGTGAGAAAATTAATTCTGTCAAAGTTGCTAGTTGGTTAATTTTTTGGTTAAAATCTGTGCACCCCGACATTAAGCTTTTAATAAAGCCAGTATTCCACGGGTCAAGTTCTCGGGCAAACACTTTTCAAATTCTTGAACAAGAAATTTTGATTGAAAATATTTTACACGTACCTACCCAAGTTTTTGCCAAATTGTAAAAATCAATACAATTTATATACCAACTAATATTTGACTTGAGGTTAGGCACGCGATAACACCGTAGATTGGTTATTTTGCTGATTTTGTGTGTTTTTATATTCGATTTTATAAGACTAGTTTAATTCACTTGTTCTTGTTCCCTTCCTTTTCGAACTAAAAACATGACGACGAATCATTTAACAAATTTTAAAAACAAACCCTTAAAAACAATTTTCTATCCTTAAAATCTGATAGGTTTGCTACTACTAAAAATGCCAGAAATCACTACCTTTAACTTGATCAAAAACTGAGAAGAAAGTCCAACTTTTTGGCAAGAATTTAAATTTTAAAGCCCGGACCTGTCTATTTTCCCCTTCGTCAAACGATAATGTTGCAGTGCGCATGTCTAATAGTGTGTAGCTTTGCTTACATGCGCGAGGCTCTAAATCTGCCACTTTCGTGATTATTGTTTGCTTATCTAAAGGTAAATTGTCTATGATAAAACGAAGAAATAACGAAAAATGGATTTAAAAAAAGAAATGGCGAAAGCGTGGTTGCTCTAAATGAGCGATTTTTTAAAACTTTTAAAACATAAACTAAAAAGTTGCCAGCATAATTACAATGGATTAAAACAGCGGTGTAGAGTCTAGCGGACAGGTATAGGTCGCAGAGGCAGGGCCGTAACCAGCTATTTTGGCGCCCGAGGCGAATTACAAATTTTTCGCCCCTTCTTCCCTCAACAGAATTTGAAATAAATCGAACATTTTCAACACTATTTTGAAGGCAAGCTTTTATGTTTATTTTGCTGCAATTTACAATGACAATATAAGGATAATTGTACACAAGAAAAGTAGAATTGCATTATACAAAATATATTCAATTTTCTTGATTCACAACAAAATTTTTCGAGATTTCATTGCAGCGAATTCATCAATTATATCGTCAAAATCAATACTCTGAGCAATCTCATTTATTCAATCGACATAATTGCCAAGTTAGTCAATCTTTCTTGTCTCATGGTTGATTTAAAATAATTTTTGATGAGTTTCAGCTAGCTTAAAGCGGCGTTCACAGGTGGCTATTGTCACTGGAGTAGTCAAAAAAATCCTGAATCCAATTTCAATATTTGGGTATAATTCTTTTAGATTGTAATTATGGAGCAATTGAAGTAACTCTAGAGTGGTTGCAGATTCAATGTTGTCGGGTAAAATTGAGAGCGCCAAATGCTTAAAGTCTGAAATTTCATCAATGAATTCTGCTGCATTGATATCTCTTTCATATTTCATTGCCAAATCAGTTGCTGCTTTTTCTAACTCGGTTTTGGTCATAGAATGCAAGGAGTCGCCAGACCAAAAATCCAAAATCCCCGACGACTTCCATCAACTTCTCGAATCTCCAATTTATTTCCGTAATCAAAATATCGACCGACTGTGTGATATTCATGCGAACTCCTTGCTTTTCTGAAATGTTTGGCCCATCATCGTCTCCTTTGTACGAATGTAGCCTTTTCTTGTTTCTTGATCTTTTCGACGTATTTTCCAGTTGCAAAGTAGGTGTGGTGGCCCGTCCACATTTTTCTTCAAATTCTCCATCACGAATTTCTTGCAATGAATTTCTCAATCCCTCAACCGTACACGATACAAAAGTTGATTTTATTTTACGTTTCCAATGTTATGATATTCTATGGTTTTCACTCAAATGGAAAGAGGGCGCTTGTAAAATTTAATACAATTATTCTATATTCAGTTAAGAGCGAAATTTAAAAATTGCTAAATTTCAGATTATTTTGTCAATTTTTGGCGCGAGGCAAGCGCCTCAGTCGCCTCGCCCTCAGTACGGTACTGCGCAGAGGTACAATATAAAATTATTTAACATAATTGCGAGCAGTAGAAGGAGGTCTTTCCTGTGTGTCCCATACCTTTAAGCACGCTACTGTTTTGGCGTAAAATTACATATGAAAAATAAATAACTCATAATAAGGACATAACAAGGCGTGAACTACTATTTGGAGAGACCACTCCCAGTCACGAGAGGGTATTTTGAATATAATCGCAAATTTCAGGAAAAACTCACCCCGATCAATAATAAACTGCCCCCTGGGGCATCGGTTTACTTGAAATCTTTAAGTTAGGCTCAACCAGGGGTAGTACAAAGTACAACTAGCTTTGTACGTAATCGACATATTAATATGGGAAGTGAGTAAAATAGAGACGAAAATATACAAAAAAAAATAATTATTTTTTCCTAATGTAAACATGTCTCAAATTTTTTTAATTTTTTCTTCACCCAACCTGAAAACATATTAATATCCTTAATTTTAATACCCTGTGCATAGAAAACTTTATTTAAATTTATTTGAATTTATGTAATTAAAATTCACAATACGTATTTTTGGGTGGATTCTTTTTGTCGGTTAAAATTTACCAGCTTGTAGGTATTTGTAATTTCCAGATCAAACTCGATATATTAATCTAAAGATAGCGGGGTGTTTTTATCAATAAAGATATTCTGAGGTATCGCCTTATATCAAGCATTACATAGTAGTACCCAATTAACCCATCATGAACTTTGCAGCCACAGCGAGAGAGAGTATTGTATAATAATAAAACATTACTTTTACATTTACATGACAATAATATCCTGATGTTATCCATTAAAACTTAGTGTCCGACCGAAACAAGAATTTCAGCCGAAACCGAATCTTCGGCCAAAACCGAAACTTAAAATTTTTATTGTATAACTAAAATTTAATTTATTTTATGTAGGAAGAGATCGATCGTGGGCACGGATTGAACTCTTCCCACTAAAAAAAAGTCGACAGAAAAAAAATCTATTATTTATAAGTACAGTGTGACCAGCATTATATAGGATTTTTTTTTATTAATAGCTTTATTCGAAATTTGACTTTGGTATCAAGTTCTGCTTCGATCGAGATGAAAATTAAGCCAAAAAATAGTAGTCACGTGATTCGCATTAAGTATCTGTTAAATTTTAATTTTTTCCAAAAAACAATTCAAAAGTGGGGTTATTTCTGAAAATATCGAAAAAAGTTTATTTAAATGCAGTTTCTAGCCCATATGCAAAATTTCAACTGCATAAGATAATATTGATTTTTTACCCACCACTAAAATGAACACTTTACTCATGACACTTTCAAAAATACTTATTTTATGAAGTTACCTTATACAGGGTCAAAAACAAATAAACTTTGCATCACATGCGACCAAATTTTAATTGCCCTATTTTGATTTTGTAGAAAAACACACCTTAAATATGGCGCTACTTTAAAGAAAATGTAACTGAAATAAAGCATTGTCAAAACTAAGAAGTTTTATGTAGGTTGCGTTGAGTCTTATTTTGCAAAAGTGGTGCAATTTACAAAATATGGATAAAAAATCAAGATTATCTTATGCAGCTAAAATTTTGCATGTGGGCTAGAAACTGCATTAAAAAAAACTTCTTCTAATAACTTTCTTCGATATTTTCAGAAATAATTATTTTTTGAAAAAAATTAAAATTTGACAGATAATGCGAATCACGTGACTACTATTTTTTTACTTAATTTCCATCTCGATCGAAGCAGAACTTGATGCCAAAGTCAAATTTCGAATAAAATTATTAAAAAAAAAAATCCCATATGATGCGGACTTTACTGGTCACACTGTATAGATAACACTGCCTAAGAACCCACCCAAAGTTAGCCGAACAGTGCTAGACAATTCAGGAACACTGAGTTTCGGCATGGCCGAAGGTTCGGCCGGTTTTTGGTCGAAACCGAAACTTGTCACTGAAACTAATTTTTTGGCCGAAACTAGCCAAAACCGAACCTTCGGTCGGTCTCTACATTAAAACATTTTATTGGATTTATATTTATTTTTCAAATGAGAATGTTACTTATTTATTATAATTACATATTCTGTCTATAAAATAGTTTGTCCAGCATATAATTACAGCAATAATAATCATATTTATGGGTTTTAAACCGCTCCAATATTCTAACAATATTTAAATAATAAAGCCTTATTGCTTGAATCCTCATATATTTAAGCGCCATGGATTCCCACACGTGACGTGACAATGTGAGAGAGATAAAGAATGTATGCGCGTCGGCATCCGGTCGAAACGAGAAATCGCGTCGTCTTGTTCGAGTAGCATACGCTTTAAGTAAAAAAAAATCTGTGTAAAATTTTTATAGGCAAGCTATTAATTTTATTGACAGATTTAATAGCCTGTTGTATCCCGAAAATAATTCCGATTTTGCGTAAACATTGTATTCCTTTACACTATAACGATCGTAGGCGATACTTCTGGCATTTTCATTATAATACTATTAACCTATTTATTTTTAATTGAGGATGGGAAAAATCGTCTCGAGTAATGGGGCGAATATTGCTAGACATAAAAAAATCCGGCTTTAACAGAGACAATTTCAGGCGATTAACCATAATTTTTGTGGTATTTACCCATAGACAATTTACCCTTAGATAAGCAAACATTATCGTTTGACGGATGAGTAAATAGTCAGGTCCGGGCTTTAAAATTTAAATTCTCGCCAAAGAATTGGAATTTATTCTCAATTTTTTAGATCAGGTTGGGAATTAAGTTGGTGATTTCTGGCATTTTTAGTAGTTGCAAACCTATATCAGATTTTGAGGATAGAAAATTGTTTTTAAGGCTTTGTTTTTAAAATTTGTTTAAAAAAATGAGTCGTGTTTTTAGTTCGAAAGTCAACTAAACTCTAAAACCTATAAAATCGAATATAAATAATAAACAAAACCAGCAAAATAACCAATCTTCGATATTAATCTATGTAGTAAATATTAAACACCCACAATCCACAATCCCCAATAGAAAACTACAAGGAATCCACAGAGAAACCTTAAAACACGGCAACAACGAAAATGGCGGCCGAACCTGTTCTGGAGTGTATTTTGAGCAAGTCGCTACAGTAAGACCGTCCGATAACACGAGGTTTGTGCGCATGCCCGATGCTGCCCAGAGGGAAGGCAGCTGACCGGCGAGTCATGCGCTCGGACGTATTTTTTCACCCATAAAACGTAACTTTTGTTTGCGCAGGAGATAAGCTGTAGGTACGTATCTAAAGGTAAATTGTCTATGTCATTGTATTTACCGCGATCATAGTATAAGTTCAAAATGCCACATGACTCGATGACGTTATTTAGTCGAATGGCTTGAAAACATTAATTAGAGTGGGTTTGACAATATTTTTTATTGGAAAAGGGATCTTTTTTTCTAAAGATAATTCATGCGATCGATTACTTTAAAAAACCATCATATTTGATTACGTTTTTTTGTTAAATAAATGATATGGTGACTAAAATTCTACAGTTATGCGTGTAAATTGGCCAGGAAGAGCAGTATGCATCTGCCCAATAACAAACAAGAAAAATAAAAACCTAAATATTTAAAACTGACAAAAACCGAATCTGTCGCGTTTCAGATAATAACCGGAAAATATAAACTACTTTCGAGTTGGGTAAATACCACAATTTTGCGGTGACAACTTTGACATTTAACAGCTGATTAATGACGTCACGGATATAATAACCATAGTTGCTTAAACGAAACTGTAAATACAATTTCCATTTGGTTATTCGCTTGAAATTGATTATGATTGGTTCACAGGCTGCCAAACTTTGCTCAACATCGTTCAACATAGCAGCAATGAGCCTAATTTTTTTACACTTGTAAAGAATTATAGGCAACAAACACAAACATTTACTTTTTTAGACATCTCATTATCTTTATTTTATCAAGACATCGTCTGCCTCCTAGTGGCAACAAGTGGAAATAACTAGATTATTGGAATGATAATGCAATGGGGAAGGAGAAAATCTTTGCTGAGCTGAGTTAAAATTTTAAAAGGAACGCTTAACTTTAGCTGTTGGCTTTGCTTTGCTATTTAAAAGTAAGCAAAAGAAACTCGGCTAATATCTACTTTGTACTTTCATAATCATTCCTTAAAAGTAAACCTATTTATTTGTTGAAACTTTTCGCTTAAATAATAATAATAATAATAATAATAATAATAATAATAATAATAATAATAATAATAATAATAATAATAATAATAATAATAATAATAATAATAATAATAATAATAATAATAATAATAATAATAATAAACGTCTTTTTATTATGATAAACAAAAAAACAATTACAAAGACTAATAATAATAGGAAGACAAGCAAAAGCGGGGCGCAGTCTAGCCACAAAGGCTACTCTACTGAACCCCCGCTGTGCTTGCTAAAATAATAATAAAAAAAATATAATATAAAGAATTATGAATGTACCGGATGGTCAAATAAGCGAGGACGTCGGCTTTATCTCGGAAACCATTAATCGTACAACTTTCGGAAAGATTTTTTTATGAGTAAAGTGGTCAAGAGAAATTGCTAGAAATTACTTTTAAGTTCCTCATTTCGCCGCAAGGGGGCACAATTAAAAATTGTTTTTTTAAATTCTAAATTTCTCCGAAAATTCCCATATTAAGGTATAACTCTGATTACATCATTGGAAATCTTAGACAATTCTGCATCATTTTGGTTTAAGGCTCATTGGCGTACCGACCTTGATAAGAGTGGGAGAAGCTATTGAAAGTGTAAACGTTAAAATCGCTGTAACTTCTAAACGACTTATCCGATTTTACAACAACACTCTTATCAAGTGAAAGTGTAAACATTAAAATCGCTGTACTTCCAAACGACTTAACCGATTTTACTAAATTTAAGCTTGTTTAGAAGAAAAAGGTAAGTACCTTCAATTGTCGTATCGAATGGTACAAGATAGTTTCTAATAAAATTGCTAGAGGGCGCAATTTGTATTAAAAATTATTGTTTCTGCAATAACTCTGAAACGAACAAAGATATCGAACTGCGGTCTTCACATATTTTCTTGCAAATTTCATCTACTTTTCGATTATGATGTCATAGACCGTATGATTTGAATTTTCGGGATAAATTCGAAAAAACTGTTATTATTACAAATTGCGCCCTCTAGCAATTTTATTAAACACTATCGTGTACTGTTGGATACGGCAATTGAAGATACTTATTTTCCTCTTCCAAACAAGCTTAAATTTAGTAAAATCGGATGAGTCGTTTAGAAGTTAAAGTGATTTTAATGTTTACACTTTCAATGGCTTCTCCCACTCTTATCAAGGGCGGTACGCCAATGAGCCTTAAACAAAAATTATGCAGAATTGTCTAAGCTTTCCAATGATGTAATCAGAGTAATACCTTAATATGGGAATTTTCGGAGAAATTTAGGATTTAAAAAAACAATTTTTAATTGCGCCCCCTTGCGGCGAAATGAGGAACTTAAAAGTAATTTCCAGCAATTTCTCTTGACCACTTTACTCATAAAAAAATCTTTCCGAAAGTTGTACGATTAATGGTTTCCGAGATAAAGCCGACGTCCTCGCTTATTTGACCACCCGGACAGATGTACAGATGTTATATAAATATCATAAGAAAGGAGAAATTAAAAAAAATATTGGCTCAAATAGTTAACATTCTAGAAAAAAGAAAAATACCCTACATTCTAACCTGATGGAGAAGACGACAATTACATGATTCGAATAATGACCTGCAAAACATTGATAAAAATAATAATTAACCAAAAATAATTAACGAAGTTGTTCATTTTGAAAACTGAGTAGATATTTTTTATGTTCCAATTTAAATTTGTTACTATCAAGGAAAACCAGTTCATTAGGTAAGGAGTTGTAGAATTTAACAGAGTTGTAGGTAAAATGTTGACACTTTTAGTTAAAGCAAAACTTGAGAAGAAATACTGGCAGCTTAAGATAAGAACGTAGGCACTTACAATGAAAGGTTCGATTTTTATACCGTGCGAGCAAAAATTATTTGCATCAAAGAGGGCCTTGCATCTAAGGACGTAATGCTTAGCCGTAGAGCTTATATTATAATATAAGACGCCTGTCCGAAGAAGTGGGAAGATCTTATGGAACAGGCAGGACTATTCTTAAGAAGCAGCTAAATTTATTTCCTTATAAAGTGCAAGTATTCTAAGAAATACAAGCCGCAGATTTTAAAAGACGCAGAAATTGCTCTTAATGGTTTACCCAAAATTTATTGGAAAGAAATGAGACCTGACATTTTTTTCGGATGAAGATTTGGTTCCACCTCTCAGGTTATGTGAATTCTCAGAATACACGCATGTGGAGTAGTGAAAATCCCCATTTTTTTGTAATGTCCACATTGCACCCTCAAAAAATTGGTGTCTGGTGAGCTGTTTCCCGAAGAAGAATTGTTGGTCCTATTTTTTTCCATGACACAGTTACAGCACAGCGGTATAGAGACAATATTTTGTATCCATTTGTGGAGCAATTACTTGACGACGAACTACGTTTTGGATATTTTTAACAGGACGGTGAGCCCATACAGCCGCCGAAACTTAATTGATCAGATTTCGATCAGACATTGAATTCCCACCTAGATCACCTTGTTTAACGGTTATGGATTACCTCGTTTTTCCTCATTTAAAGAACACTATTTTTAAAACACCAGTTGCAAATTTAGAACAATTACAAGAAAGGATTATCCAAGAATGTGATAACATTTCTCCAGAGATGCTGGTCAACACTTTCGAAAATAAGAAGAGACGTGTGAATTTATGCTTGGAGCATGGCGGTGGCCAATTTCAGCAATTTATGTAATTATTTTTCTTTTTTTTTCTGTATATTCTTACTTTGCTAATTTTGTAAACAACAAAAATAAATTTGTATTTGTCTACTTATTTTATTACTCATTAGTTTGGCATATCATGTCGTAATATGAATTTGACAAAATTTTAACATAGATTTGGTTAGATATATCGTCCCCATATCATTGTGATCTAAACCAAGCCCTACGTTTTTTAATCCAAGCCCTCTTTGATGCAAATAATTTTTGCTCGCACGGTATTATCAGTTTTATAATAATTTCTTAGAGCACATTCTCGACAAGAAAACTGTCTCAAACTCATTTTAATTGTAAAAATAAAAACATATGCAGCTTCTCGGACGCCGGATATATTATTTTTAATTAAAAGAAAACAGTTTTTTCGTTGCTTTTTGATTGAGGAGTTTTCTTCTTTTTGTTGTGTCTACTCAAACACATTAAGCAATAATATAATGACTAATAAAAAAATATTAGCTCATCAGTTGATAATATCGTCCAAAAACCTTAGTCTATTTTTAATCAAAACTAGAGTTATCTTTAGCAAAGGTGTACCATCAGAATATTCCTAGCTTGGCTTGCCTGCCAGTGTTGTAGCTTTTAATTTTTCTCCCCTAATTTATAGACTCTGAAGAAGACACCGTCTTTTGTCTAGCAACTTAGATAGTTTAGTGAAATTCACCAAGTTACACTTAACTATGGTAAAAATAACAACGTAATAAATATCCGGCACTTGTACCGGTTTTGTAAAATTTTCTATTTTTACAGAATAACCCCTTTACGACTGACCTTTTCTAAGGTACCGTACTGGGACGCAAGATGTCGCACCGGGTTCTACAATTCCCGTCGATAATCGATCCTGACAAGTGATTTGTCTTTGAGCCCTGTTTCCTTCTGCCAAACTGAGCCTCACTGATGAGCCGTAAACGGCGAAACGCGTCTGGGGATGGGTTTGGCAGAAAGAAACAGACAAAACTCTTTTGAAGTAATAAATATAGTTTAAAAAAACTAAAAAACACGCTTTAATAATTAATTCAACTAAAAAAACGGAAAATAAATAAATATATAGTTTAAAATAATTCTTGAAATTCTTAATATAGACAGAAAATAATAATGAACGATAAACATTAGTATTATTGTGAAAAAAGCGTGGGGCGATATACGAAAAATGTAGCACAAAGCGCCCCACGCTTTTTTCACAATATTACTAATGTTTATCGTTCATTATTATTTTCTGTCTATATTAAGAATTTTAAGAATTAGTTTAAACTATATTTATTTTCCGCCTTTTAGTCTGATTAATTATTATTAAAGCGTATTTTTTAGTTTTCTTAAACTATATTTATTTCTCATTTTTTAGTTTGAGAACAAACCCGAATCGGGTATCAAATTATTGTATTGTCAGCGGTTCTTGATAAGTCTACAAAATTTAAATTACATCTGACCGGTTAAAGTGGGTCAAAATCGGGTTCAAAGAAGTCTGTTACAAACATACATACATACAAACATACAGGTGACGGTAATAAAAGCGTGTTAATAATAGAAACGTTTTGTTTAATTTTTGATTGAACCGTTAAACCAGGATAAAATTTGATGAAAGTTGAGCTTTAAATAAAACATGGGGTAGCTAAGTGTGTACAAATTTACAAATGCTTATACAAATATGTCTCAAATTCAAAACTTTTTAAAATTCCTTTTGCTATACTTTATACTTACAATATACTAATTTCTCTACCTAAAGATCAGGATACAAAATTGTATTTACTGGTTCAATCGAATAGATTTTATCAACAATTTATTAAATTATTACAAGTGTAAAGGCAACAAAGTAAGTTTATGAGAGATAAGCAATACAATAATTTACGTTCATGATAATATTATAACAGTAATAAATAGTGATGTAAGTGATTCTGAAGACGGTGTAGATAACTTTATAGCCAGTGATCATGATACCGAAAGTGAACACGAGAAGTATTTGGAAGGAGAGGCCTTGGAATTGAAGGCAGCTTCAATTCAAAGATTGGTCAGTGGATCTGACACTGTTTTTGAGTTAACAGGCAAATCTGTCTCAACTACTAGATTGGAAGAAGAGAAAAAAGAAAAGGGATATTTTTACGAAAAACCTCGTTTTAAATGGACCAAATGTGCCACGAAGGGGAAAGGAAAAGATGTATTCAGGGCTGTAATGTTAGTTCAACGCTTCCTGACAATGCCAACGGCTCTTCGATTTGACAACCTATCAAATCAAATTGTAAAACTACGTTGTAAGCTAAGTTACACCTTTAAAAATTTAACTCAGCTCAGCAACTACTTTTTCCACCCCCTTTTGTCGCGTTTACGTATGCCCCTCCATATTTCTAATACGATTTCAAGAAGTTGTTCGCGAAGCGTTCCTTTAACCACTTAGCTAAGCAAAGATCTTTACTTTGCTATGCTGTTTCAAAGAAGCAAAAGAAAAGTAGGTATTACCTACTAATTGCATTAAACCAGTACAATAATTGCTCGAATGCGATCGCCAGCCACGACAACTGATTGCGCCAGCAAAATGTCACCTTTTTAGGATTGAGTTTTCTAATGAATTTTTCATATAAACCCGGACAAACCCCCTCCCTTGCAGTGTGGGCGTATACTTTGGGACAAATGAAGACGTTGAATAACTAATTATGATTATGAAACAAATACAATAATAATTATAGTTTTACAGGGCCTAATAGATTACTGTTTATTTGGCATAAAAAATTCTGAATTTGATTAATAATCTATTTATCGATTCAGGGATCATTTAAGATTAATGATCTATTAAAGAATAATGCTTTTAGTCGTGAAAAGTAACAAATAAGGCCATTTAGTTCGCTTAATAGAAGGAAACATCCTTTATTTTTACAAGGATATTACAGCCCGTTATATTCTAGTAGGTTTTTGTTAACATTCTATTTTTCATTGCATTTTTATTACCATAATTTTTATTACTTACCAAATGAATACAGATTAATAATCAATGACTTTTCTAATGATTAGGAATTATGACTATAATAATTTTTTAATGCATCGGCATCGTAAAAAAAGCGATTATGACATCAAGTTCAATCAAACCAATAGCGCTTTTTACCCCGCCATTATACAGTGTGACCAGTAAAGTCCGCATCATATGTTTTTTTTTAATAATAGCTTTATTCGAAATTTGACTTTGGCATCAAGTTCTGCTTCAATCGAGATGAAAATTAAGCAAAAAAATAGTAGTCACGTGATTCGCATTATCTGTCAAATTTTAATTTTTTCCAAAAATAATTCAAAAGTGGGGTTATTTCTGAAAATATCGAAGAAAGTTATCAGAAATTTTTTTTTAAATGCAGTTTCTAACCCACATGCAAAATTTCAGCTACATAAGATAATTTTGATTTTTTTACCCATATTTTGTAAATTGCACCACACGTGCTTGTGTTTGTGCTATAAACACAGACTGATACCTGCCGAAAACTTTTTGAAATTCTTGATGAAGAAATTGTGCTTGAAAATGTGGTTTTACATGTACCTACCCAACTTTTTGGCAAATTGTTAAATGTTACCAACTAATATTTGGCTTGAGGTTAGATTGCTGTTTTGTTGGTTTTTTTTTAATTTTCGATTTGATAAGGTAAGTTTAATTGACTTGTTCTCTTGCTTTTCGAACTAAAAACACGACGGGGAATCATTTTTATAGACCAGGGTCGATAATTTTTAAAACCAAAAAAAATAATAGTAGGATGAAACCCATTGGAAAAGGAAGAGAATATAACAAAAATGAAAGGAAAAATAATTTACGGGCAATCCGAGGTCGGGAAGTGGAAGGGGGTGAGTTTTTAAGGGTAGAAAACGATTTATCTCGATTTTCGGCAAAACTACCAGTCCTATGGAAAAACGTTTAATGGCAAAGTTGTAGGTAATAAAAAGATCTACAACTTTTGTATTGACACATTTTTCACATAACCTCAAAATTGATGTGAAAAAATTAAATAACCAAGCTTTTTGGTTTTTTATTTTAATTTTTTACAAAAAAATTTTTTTTTTCACGAAATTTGGTGAAAACTTACCTTTTTATATCCCAAATACACTGTAATTTTTTTGATTTAAAATATTTATTTTTTCACCTTATTTTGACTTAATATCGAAAAAGCACCCTAATTTTCAATCGAAAATTCTCACGTCGAAATATCTGCTTTTTTAAAAAAGTCGGTGGGCTTTTTGTTCCTTGAAATCTCTACTTTCTGATGGTGTAAAAAAATATACATTACTATGGTAAATGTTCTCAAAAAATGCAAAGAAACGAACGTCTTATTAAAAAATATTAACTTTATTAACTTATTTGGTTGTTAATTATAGTAGCATATTTCGACTTGCAATTTTTTGTTTATCAATGTAATATGGAATCTTACGTTTTTCGAGTAATTAAAGTATAAATTTTAATAAATAGCTCAAAATTGTACATAATGATTTTTAAAAAAATTCGGATTCGAGTTCTTTTCGTTTCTTTGCATTTTTTGAGAACATTTACCATAGTAATGTATATTTTTTTCTACACCATCAGAAAGTAGAGATTTCAACGAATCAAAAGCCCACCGACTTTTTTAAAAAAACAGATTTTTCGATTGAAAATTAGGGTGCTTTTTCGATATTAAGTCAAAATAAGGTGAAAAAATAAATATTTTAAATCAAAAAAATTACAGTGTGTTTGGGACATAAAAAGGTAAGTTTTCAGCAAATTTCGTGAAAAAAAAATTTGTTTGTAAAATATAAAAATAAAAAACCAAAAAGCATGGTTATTTGAATTTTTCACATCAATTTTGAGGTTATGTAAAAAATGTGTAAATACAAAAGTTGTAGATCTTTTTATTACCTATAACTTTGCCATTTAACGTTTTTCCATAGGACTTGTAGTTTTGCCGGAAATCGAGATAAATCGTTTTCTACCCTTAAAAACTCAACCCTTTCCACTTCCCGACCTCGGATCGCCCGTAAATAATTTTTCCTTTAATTTTCGTTATATTCTCTTCCTTTTCCAATGGATTTCATCCTACTATTATTTTTTTTTCACTTTTTACTATTTTCAAAGGCTTCAAGCCCTGGTCTATTAAACAAATTTTAGAAACAAAACATTAAAAATTATTTTCTTACCTTAAAATGTGATAGATTGGCAGCCACTAAAATACCAAAAATCAATAGCTTTTCCCCAACTTGGTCAAAAAATTGTTTTAACTTCTTGTCGATAACTTGGGGCAAATTTTAGCTGTTTACATGTGAAAATTAATTAAAAGTCAACTATTACAATTTCTTGATCAGTAAATATGGAAAATCTGTGTAACCTAGCATTAAGCGTTTAGTAAGACATTTTAAATTTTAAAGCCCGAACCTGTCTATATGTTTCCCTTCGTTAAATAAGAATTTTGCAGTGCGCATGCCTATTCCTGTATGGCTTCGTTTACATGCGCAAGGCAATAAATATGCCACTTTAGTGATTATTGTTTGCTAATCTAAATTATGTCTATGGAAACACCATAATACATTTTAAGAAACGTGCCCCAGCAACATTTTGGAAGGGGTTTAACTGATATTTTTTTGTCGTGTTGCGTGCAAAAGTTGGGTCTAAACTATGTGTTTTTTATTTAACCAAAAACTTTTATAGACGGTCTGTAACAGATAAATATACAAAAATAACGTATATAAACACAAATAAAACAATGGCTTTGAAATAAAGTGTAAATATTGGATTTGTATAAAGCTCACACGTAAACTAAGTATCGGTACTCCTATTTTTAGTATTTGTCCAAAGGCTTGTTTACATTCTCAATATTCTTATTTAATCATTAAGTAATTTTTATAAAAATACAACCAGATAATTTTAATTAATAATTCAATAGGAACTTAAGATAGATAAGATAATATCTAGTGTTGCCGCCGCGAGACGAGAGATTCTCGTCTCTCGTCTCGTCTGGCCCTCTCTCGACGAGACGAGGGAGATATTTTCTCTCGAATAAAGCTCCGAGACGAGACGAGAGAAGTACCCTCTCTCGTCGAGAAATTCTCGTCTCTCTCGAGCAAAAAACGTTACTTTTTTGAGCTTTTTTAAATCTTCTTAAATTCCTCTTTGCAAAAATACACATAATGTCTATATTCGGACCAGCGGTTTTCGAGTTATTTAACTGCAAATAGTTTCATCTAGTTAGCCGTGCCTGGCCATTCAGAATTAACATAATATTATTATGACGTTTTATCGCTGGATAAAATTATTGGCAGTCAAATAACTCGAAAACCGTCGGTCCAAATATGGACATTATATATTTTTGATAAGAGGAATTTAAGAAGATTTTAAAAATCTCATAACAGATAGGGTGTCCCAAAAAATTTTTTTTTTAATTTGCTGATTCTACATAATTTTATAATTACTTACTTTTATTAAATGCATTATTAGTCTATAGTTAATAGTTTTCAAGATATTGACTTTTGAAAAATTATATTTTTGAGTTTTGACAACCTATAGCTTTCTAACAGTACATCTTAGAGCAAAACGGCGCATATGTCTATATCTTCCATTTTCCCTATCTTTCCAAATCAATCAAACTTCCGGCTAAACCGGATGTAACTCGAAAGCAGGAAATATAGTTCTTCCGGTTTAACCGGAAGGTGATTTTTTTGGGAAGATAATAAAAATGAAAGATACGGACATTTGAGCCGTTTTGCTCTAAGACGTACTGTTAGATCTGTCGAAACGCAAAAATTACATTTTTTAAAAGTCAATATCTTGGCAATGGAAATTTCTTACCGTGCTGGTGTTTTGGAGCACCCTGTATAGACAAAAATAATTTTATAAGAGGCACCTCTTAGCCCTTAATAAGCTTCGTCAAAAGTTTTCCGCTATCTTAGCGGTACAGGAGATATTGACCTTTGTCGCACTAATGGGCCACCCTGTAGTAAATACCAAGCAAAGTTTTAACGCATTTAGGTTAGGTTCTGTCATATTTGACATATATTGCACACAATTTATGTCAAATATAATAGAACCTAACCTAAACGCGTTAAAATTTTGCTTGGTTTTTACTATATTTGGTTTAAATCACGACCTACGCATGCCCAGTATGGTGTGGAATGGCGGATGCACATTTCCGCAAAATGCAAGTGCAGCAGAATAAAATTTTAAGACAAGTTCTAAACGCCAATTATTACACTGCAGCCCGCCATCTACACCATGCTACACGGACTCCGACAATTTTTCAATATGTACAAAACACAGCTACAAACTTTTATCAAAAACAACCACAACACTCAAGACTAACTGAAAACATTATACAAATTCGTCAAAACGATAATCCTATACACAAACCATTACATCACAGATTACCGGTTTATCTCCAGTAAAAATTTCCACTTTTCAAAAAGCAAAATAATTAAATAAATTTTAAAAATCAAAATTTGAAATCATAAAACAAACTCCGCCCAATTTATGGGGCTTCGCCCACAAATATTTTTCAAGCCAAAAGGCAAACTAGTATGATGCTACCCTTGTACCTGACAAAATTAAGCTGGTTTTTCTATTAAATTTTCCAGTAAACGCAAATCCCGAAAATTTCCCAATTAAACTCTTAAAAATTTACTCTTTCAAATTTTTCATTAAATAAAAGTTGAACTTCTTCATGGCGGTAGAGGGTTACGGAACCGACCAATCCTAGATAGCTCTATACATTATTTTATTTTACCAAAGGGCTAAGATCAACCCCGCTGGCGTGCCAGTGCGTATCCTGGGCAGTCTCGACAGGAACACGACCTGACAGACAAAAAACCCGGACGAATCGTACACAGACAAATTGTATTGTATTGTAATGTAAAATAAATAATATGTGAAATGTAGAACAATAAAACACTTTGAAATTTGAATTTGAAAATTTAAATCACGAGAGAAGCGAGACGAGAGAAGGTCTTCTCTCGTCTCGTCTCGCTCTCTCTCGACGAGACGAGAGACCCATTTTATCTCGTCTCGCGGCAACACTAATAATATCATCTCTGCCAGTTTTTATTTTATTTACAAGTCGAAATCTGGCAAAACACTATACGGATTTTTATTTATTACAGAATAATACTTTCTTTTAAACATCTTTCTACAATTGTTTATTCTAAAGCTGTCGAAAAGGTTTCATGCTGACAGCACAACCAAATCCTCACCTTAAAAACTAAACAACCTGTCAAAAAATACGTATAACGAAAACAAAAGACGAAATATCTTAAACCAGAAATATGTGTGTTCTTTCAAAATTAGCAGAAACTTTTACATAACCAAATTTCCAAAAATGGCAGTGCCATCCTGTAAAAACTAAAATGTCTGTTTATTTTTATAATTTGTGCAGCAACGTCCACTCGCACTTGACAGCTTTTTTTCCTTATATTGAAGGACTTATTCTTGACTTTAATTTTAGTTTTCTGGCTTAAGTTAATATTTTTTTGTTGACATATCTTTTCAATCAGGTCGTAGGGACGTTTATAAGAAAGTTTGCAGTGTTTACTTTTCGTTTTGCAAATAATATTTCGAATAATCATTATTTTCTTATCACTATTGGAAATTGGAAATATTTTAATACTTTTTATTTATTGGAGATAAGCAATTCAAAGTATATTGGTTTTATTTTTAGCTTTTTAAGCTTATTACTATTACTGTACTTTCCTTTCATACATTTTTAATAGAAAAATTGAATGAAAAACTTCGAAAATAAATGCTAAATTATAGGTATTTAGTACAATGTGATCAATAAAAAGGATAACTAAATGTAAATGGTTTAATTAGTATTTATGTACCTATATTCAGAATGTCATACTTAATTATTATTTTAGTAATTTATGGTAAAGTTCCTTTTTTACATTTGTTTCTTTAAATTTTTGCTAGCCTCAAAAAAACGTGCATTTAATCTATAAATTATACAATATAATTATCATTTCAAAACTTCCCACCTCGATTTTTCTGCTTTAAAATGAAAATGTGGAAAATCGCTCGGACCCGTCGATTTTTATTTCGAGGGGGACATCTTTTGCGTATATTGTCAATCTTGTTACTTCAAGCCCCTAGGAGGGAGGGGGGGTAAGATCTAAATCTTAAATGGATACCCCTATTTTATATAATTTTTTTGGATTCTGCATAAAATTCTGAACATTTTTTAATAAAAGCATTATTAGTCTATACTTAACAGTTTCCGAAATATTGACTCTTGAAAAATTACATTTTTGAACTTTGACAGCGTCTAGCTTTCTAACTGTACGTCTTAAAGCAAAACGGCTTACATGTCCCTATCTTCGATTTTATTATCTTTCCAATAGTGTCAACTTCCGGTCAAACCGGAAGTACTATATTTCTTACATCCGGTTTAACCGAAAGTTCACACTATTGGAAAGATAATAAAAATCGAAGATAGGGACATGTAAGCCGTTTTGCTTTAAGACGTACAGTTAGAAAGCTAGACGCTGTCAAAGTTCGAAAATCTCATTTTTCAAGAGTCAATATCTCGGAAACTGTTAAGTATAGACTAATAATGCTTTTATTAAAAAATGTTCAGAATTTTATGCAGAATGCAAAAAAATTATATAAAATAGGGGTATCCATTTAAGATTTAGATCTTACACCCTCCCCCCCCCCTCCCTCCTAGGGGCTTGAAGTAACAAGATTGACAATATAAGCAAAAGATGTCCCCCTCGAAATAAAAATCGACGGGTCCGAGCGATTTTCCACATTTTCAATTTAAAGCAGGAAAATCGAGGTGATTAAATAAACACCCTGTATAATATATTAATACATATCTACTAGCAAGTTTTGAAATTTCAGATTTTTCCTTATACAGGGTGACTGATGACGCAGGGGGAAATGTCAATATTTTAGATACGTATTCGGGAACCCAAAATAAACATAAAAGTTCCTATAAACATGGGTCCTATTCCCGACCGTTACCGAAGTAGTAACCCCATTACGTATTAGTAAGAATAAGATTTGTTACTGTCAAATCGTGTTCAGCTTTTGTATTTTCTGATCCAAGTGCGAGAATTGTTTCTAAGCGGGTGTCAGGACGTAATGTTGAACTAGGAAAGGCTATCCTTAACGGCGTCGAAGATGATCCAAGCATAAGTACAAGGCGAATTGCCGATACTTTTCAAATTACACAATCGTCTGCTTGGAAGGATCTTTACTTTAATTGTTTATACCCATATCACCTACAACGAGTTCAACATTTGCAAGATGGTGATTGTATAAGTATGTTCTGTTCACTGATGAAGCATATTTCACTCGTGATGGTATTAATAATCTTCACAATGAACACCAATGGTCCTATGAAAATCCTCACGCAGACCAACCCTTGTTACTAGCAAGGGACGAACTTCGCCTTTTCAGATATCATTGAATAGGATTTTTATTTTTATTATTATCTTTTCTACTTACTGTAATGATTATCTGAATAAAGATTGTTTATTATTATTATTATTATTATTGTAGAACATAATTTTTACAGCATTAATGTGTGGTATGTTATGTTAAATAGTCAATTGTGTTTAAAAGTAAACGATGGCATTTTTGAAAACTATGACTTGTTGTAAATAATTAAATAAAAATTCTAATTTAAATATTGTTTACCAGTGTATTTCGATAACGGCCAGGAATAGGACCAATGTTTATAAGAACTTTTATGTTTATTTTGGGTCCCCGAGTACGTGCCTAAAATATTGCCATTTCCTTCTGAATCACCCTGCATATTGGTGTCATTATCCAGATATGTGGAACATTTGAACCTCTCACCTCATCTGGACGTCGGTTTTTTTTTTCGGACAAACGCAGTTTTCTTTATATGTACATGTAAATACAGTGTGACCAGTAAAGTCCGCATCATGTGGGATTTTTTTTATTAATAACTTTATTTGAAATTTGACTTTGGCATCAAGTTCTGCTTCGATCGAGATGAAAATTAAGCAAAAAAATAGTAGTCACGTGATTCGCATTATCTGTCAAATTTTAATTTTTTCCGAAAAATAATTCAAAAAGTTTTCTGAAAGTATCGAAAAAAATTCTTAGAAACAGTTTTTTTAAATGCAGTTTTTAGCCCACATGCAAAATTTTAGCTGCATAAGATAATTTTGATTTTTTACCCATATTTTGTAAATTGCACCACTTTTGCAAAATAAGACTCAACGCAACCTACATAAAACTTCTTAGTTTTGACAATGCTTTATTTCAGATACATTTTCTTTAAAGTAGCGCCATATTAAATGTGTGTTTTTTTACAAAATCAAAATTGGGCTATTAAAATTTGGTCGTATGTGATGCAAAGTTTATTTGTTTTTGACCCTGTATAAGGTAACTTCAAAAAATAAGTATTTTTGAAAACGTAGTTTGTGTCTGAAAGTAATAAACCTTAATATTAAGACAAAAAGAACACAGTGTCATCAGCAGTGTTCATTAAGTGGAAAATAAATTTTAGTGTTGGGTAAAAAATCAAAATTATCTTATGCAGCTGAAATTTTACAAGTAGGCTAGAAAATGCATTTAAAAAAACTTTTTCTAATAACTTTTTTCGATATTTTCAGAAATAACCCCACTTTTGAATTATTTTTTGGAAAAAATTAAAATTTGACAGATATTTTTTTGCATAATTTTCATCTCGATCGAAGGAGAACTTGATGCCAAAGTCAAATTTCGAATAAAGCTATTAATAAAAAAATCCCATTTGATGCGGACTTTACTGGTCACACTGTATACAATATGTAATAAGTACATAAAAAAAATTTCCATTTTGTGTAAAAACAGATTAATATACTTACTATATTCTGTGATTTTATGTACTAGGTACTGACTTTTCTTGCACGTCAATAATAAATTTTTAATCATTTCCGATTTAAAACAATGGACCGCATTTTTTGTACGATGGCCTGTAATTAGATAATATGACACGGCAAACATAATATACATTTTATGAGTCACAAGAAGTGTTTCCTGTTAAACTACTAAAACGTAAATACCTAAGTAAAATGTATGAACAAACATTGTTTAATAAGATTAAATAAATTATTTTGTGTTGTGTCAATTAACTATTGTAGTATAAGGATGGGCTCGACTTTAATGGAAATTATACGCTATAGAGAAATGATCACATCGCATGCCAGACGCTAGTGTTTAGCCATCGTATTCCAAATTTTATACATCATCCGGGAATAACAACGACACCGTGCGTGTCTTTTAGCACATTCGACAATCATGCACAAGCGACGTAAGTAAAACATTTTCGACGGGGCGGAACATGCGGAACACGTTTTGAGATTTTAGCTAAATCTATTAAGGGGCCGTTCAAGTATTACGTAAGCACTATGGGGGGGTGGGGGGGTCTTTGTTTTGCTTATTTTGGATGACATGGGGGGTAGGGGAGTCTAGATGATGATTACGTCATCGGTAGTTATTTACTTTTTTACACGAAAATTTAATATGTGTACCAAAAATTTAAAATACGTTTGTTATGTTCGTAAGATTATAATATTTTTGTCCCTTACTCTATATTGAATACTGTATCAGTAAAATCTAATCTCTATCCTAATATTTTCTTATTTTTAAAATAATAATTATAACATTATAATATTAAAAAAAAACATTTATAATTGAAAAATGTTTACGTAAGCATGGGGGGGGGGGGGTAAGAGCTTTGCTTACTTTTGCTGACAAGGGGGATGGGGGGGTAAATAATTGTAATAAATCTGCTTACGTAATAGTTGAACGGCCCCTAAACCTTATTATACCGTGCGAGCAAAAATTATTTGCATCAAAGAGGGCCTTGCATCTAAGGACGTAATGCCTAGCCGCAGAGCTTAATACCTGTTGGGTGTCAGTAACTACCTGAATTAACAATCAATCAGGTATTCCGTCATCTTTGACAGTCGTTACACGTAATTTGATTCATCGCTAATTTTTCCAATTTCTTGAACAATTCACACAATGGGCTTTACGGAACAGCACAAAACATTCATGGTTGAAGCGTATTATCAAAACGGGGTGAGTGGCAATACAATCTGGGTTTGTGCATGGACGACTTTCACGAACATTTTCCTACTAACGTTGCTTTTATTGCTGGGGATTTTTATCATTGCCTGAAAAGAACCGTGGCTGTGTTTAGGGAAACAGGTTATATACAACACAAAAAAGGAGCAGGAAGACCATTGCAAACGTTCGTGAAATAATGCAAAATACGCTAACAAATTGTATAAGACGCCTGTCCCAAGAACTGGGAAGATCTTATGGAACATGCAGGACTATTCTTAAGAAGCAGCTAAATTTATTTCCTAATAAAGTGCAAGTATTCCAACAAATACAAGCCGCAAATTTTGAAAGACGCAGGAATTACTCTCAATGGTTTACCCAAAATTTATTGGAAGGAAATGATTTATTAGACCTGACAATTTTTTCGGATGAAGCCTTGTTCCACCTCACCGGGTAATGTGAATTCTCAAAATACACGCATGTGGAGTAGCGAAATTCCCCATTTTTTTTTCCACATTGCATCCTCAAAAAATTGGATTATGGATTACTTCGTTTTTCCTCATTTAAAGATCACTATTTTTAAAACACCAGTTGCATATTTAGAACAATTACAAGAAAAAATGTGATAACATTTCTCCAGAGATGTTGGTCAACACTTTCGAAAATATGAAGAGACGTGTGAATTTATGCTTGAAGCATGGCGGTGGCCAATTTCAGCAATTTATGTAATTATTTTTCTTTTTCTTTCTGTATATTCTTACTTTGTTAATTTTGCAAACAACAAAAATAAATTTGTATTTGTCTACTTATTTTATTACTTATTAGTTTGGCATATGGATATTGGAACGTTGAAAATATTTTTTTTTTGAGTTATTTCAATTTTCCAAAGCATGATAAAAGTTTGATATATTTTGCCTTGCCTCGTGACATACAGGGTGTGATTTTTAACTGGACTAAATTCAATATTAGAAAGTCCTTTGTTTGCTGCTGCGTTTATTTTTAGTTGCATACTTTTTTCGTGTCTTCATAAAATTCACCCCTTTTTCAGGGATAGAAACCACCAACTTTTTTTTTTTAAATGAAAAGGTAAGTATTGTGAAACCTTATTTGAATTGGGTTCACCTAAAAACCAAAGTTTACGCAACAAAACCAAAAAAATTAAAGGAACTTAGTCAACGACTTTTAGGTGTTTGTCAAAAAAAAAATGGGCACCATTTCCAACAATTTTTACAATAAAACAAAACTTTACTGAAATGCAAAAGTACTTTTTTATGCTTTTTCAAAGAGATATCGCAATACATACCTTTATATTTGAAAAAAAGAGTTGAGAACGGTTTTTACCCCCAAAAGTCCCCATGAAGTCAGGAAAAAAGTATGCCAAACTTAAAAAAAACGCATCCGTAGTTCCTTATTTTTTTCAGCAAATAAAGAGGATTCCTGATACTGAATTTATTCCAGTTAAAAATTCCACCCTGTATGTATTTACATTTATTGCAATATTACGAAGGGAAGTTCAAAACTCAATGTGTCAAACACGTGATTTTTATAATTCAAATTTAAATAATACAAAGCTCGATTTTTTTTTTAAAACTATTCAAAAAGAAAATTAGGTAAATAATTTATCTATTATATTTATGGGTAACTCGTGCTCAAATATTTACCTCTACACACACAGGTGTATTCATAGACAATTTACCTTTAGATACGTACAGCTTATCTCCTGCGCAAACAAAAGTTACGTTTTATGGGTGAAAGATACCATGACTCGCCGGTCAGCTGCCTTCCCTCTGGACACCTTCGGGCATGCGCACAAACCTCGTGTTATCGGCCTGTCCTACTTTATCGACATGCTCAAAATACACTCCAGAACCGGCCCGGCCGCCATTTTCGTTGTTGCTGTGTTTTAAAGTTTCTCTGTGGATTCCTTGTAGTTTTCTTAGCTATTGTGGATTGTGGGTGTTTAATATTTACGGATTTCTAGTTTTTGTGTAGTTTAGTGAATTGTGTCTGATTGTGAGAAAATTAATTCTGTCAAAGTTGCTGGTTGGTTAATTTTTTGGTTAAAATCTGTACATCCCGACAGTAAGCTTTTAATAAAGCCAGTATTCCACGGGTCAAGTTCTCGGGCAAACACTTTTCAAATTCTTGAACAAGAAATTTTGCTTGAAAATGTTTTACACGTACCCAGGTCTTGCCAAATTGTAAAAATTAATACAAGTTATATATGGTTATTTTGCTGGTTATGTTTGTTTTTATATTCGATTTTGTAAGACTAGTTTAATTCACTTGTTTTTGTTCCCTTCCTTTTCGAACTAAAAACAAGACGACAAATCATTTTTAAACAAATTTTAAAAACAATTTTCTATCCTTAAAATCTGATAGGTTTGCTACTACTAAAAATGCCAGAAATCACTACCTTCCCAACTTGATCAAAAATTGAGAAGAAAGGCCAATTTTTTGGCAAGAATTTAAATTTTAAAGCCCGGACCTGTCTATTTTCCCATTCGTCAAACGATAATGTTGCAGTGCGCATGTATAATAGAGTCTAGCTTTGTTTACATGCGTGAGGCCATAAATCTGCCACTTTTGTGATTATTGCTTGCTTATCTAAATGAAGGTAAATTGTCTATGGGTGTATTTTATTTCATGTTTTTATAGTCCATCAGTAGCGGCGGGTTATAAATATCAAAAGACAAATGGTTAATTTTCTCGCTTATTCTAGCAAGGTTACATTGAAAAATAATTTTTTGCAATTTGTTTTCATACCCAGCGTTTGAGACTTTAAAATACATATGATAATAACAGCCTGTATTTAAGTTACGCATCTTGAGATTCTGTTATTTATTTTAATATATTATTATGTACCTAGTATTATTCTTGGAATAAAAAACATTAAAACAACATTATTTATAATAGAAATAATCATTATAAGATCATACAGGTTGTTATAAGTTACGACATTGAGATGATGATGACAACAATAATGCAAGGTTACTGTAAATGTATTTATTTCTTAATACTATTATAACCAAATCAACGTCATTCTGATGTCATAATGACGTAAAATAGTTAATTTCAAGACAATTTAAAGTATAGTTCCTCAGTCAGCAAGAAGTTTTTAAATATTATGTAATATTTTTGTCTGTGCGTATATTCTATACAGGTAGTAAGTAGACTGAAATTTTTAAATTAATTTTTATGATTATCGTTTGTTTTATCACAAAAACAGGGTTTTGCCTACAAAAGTTCGACTAAACTAAGCAGCCATTTAAATTAGTTAACGTTGGTGTTTTGACGCATACCAAACACCACAAAAATTATGAAAAATCAGCGACGGCACGAGTGGGGTGGATGCTCCTTGACGGCAAGTCTGCGCCTTCAACGACGCGACACGATATCGATAAGTCGTTAAATATGAAAGCATAGCATCAATTCAAATCAACAGAATATAACAATGCAAGGTAAGCCATCTACCTATTTCTCAGTGACGTAACAAACACCAACGCAGACCCCGCATCGCGGGGGGCGCACATTGACGGCCCCTTTAAACTTTGCTGCCAGCTTTGCTGTTCATAGGTATTTCATTTCATAATTAATTTTATTTTTTTATATCCTGAGAATTTAACTTCGTTAAGTGAAGAAGAATTATATGTGAAAGCGCGGAATTTACAAACGATATACAATAAAGACTTGTCCATTGACTTTCCTAGTCAAATTTTAAGCCTCAGAGAGGGACTTGGAGATAGTATTTCCAAATTAAAAACAGTGTATGAACTTGCGGATCATTTATTAATAAAAAATCAGTGTGCTCTTCAAATTTTCCAGATATATATGTGGCATCAGAACGATTTTTTCCAAACTTAAAATAGTAAAAACCCGTTTACGTAATGCCATGGGACAACAACGCCTTTCGAATTTATCCTTAATCAGTATTAAATACGAGTTTGTTAAAACATTAAATATCGACGAAATTAAAAACGATTTTGCAAAAAAAAAAACTCTCGACGATCTGGTCGTTTTGTATAATGACTTAATAACCACCTATGTTATGACCACCAGTCTACCGAGGATTATAAAATAAATTCGAATTGTTTTGCTGTTTTAATAGTAATTAAATTATTACACGATTAACGAATTCAAAAATTTAAAAACCTGAACCTCATAGTGATGAAAATAAGAATTATCATTTTCCATTCGTTATAGAGGTGGCCCCTGCTACTGCTATTTCTTACAACAATTGGTTTATTTTATGAAACCATAGTTCTTTTAGGAAATATATATTTTTTTTTTATGATCGAGCACAAGCACTATAGGAAAAATCCTTTAGGGCGATCTGGGAGCGTGCGAAGAAAGCGATTCACGTTTTTCTTGAATCGTTGAAGGTTATATTCGGTTGGAAACACGGTCTCAGAAAGGCCGTTCCACAAAGATGACGTCCTCCAAATGAAAGAGTTCTGAAACAATGATGTTCGGGGTGTACTAAGTTGAACCACATAGGGATGGGCGGCAGTGGTTCGTCGTGTGTTTCTGCTATGCATTACTCTAGGTGGAATCGAGCGGGCGATATCTGTCGAACACTTGCCATGGAAATATCTGTAGAAGAGAGTCAAATCACCAACCTGCCTTCGATGTTCTAAGCTGTCGAGGTTCTTAGTCAGCTCGTGGTCGCCGATTAAACGAACGGCTCCTCCTTTGGATGGAATCCAACAACCGAAGGGTATGCTTCGGTGCAGAACTCCAGATATGAGAGCAGTATTCCAGTGATGGTGGAATCTGGGCTTTATAGAGTGTCAAAAGCTGTTGAGGTGCATACAACTTTTTGGTACGGAAAAGTATACCGAGCTTCTGAGAAGCTGCCCTGGCGATTGCCACAACGTGATTATGCCAAGACATATTTCCTCCCAGGTTGACACCCAGCAAATTAATAGACGAAGTCAGTGAAATTGCGTGTCCCGCCATAACGATATCGGGTTCTGCAATGTTAACCTTCTTAGAGAAAACTGCTGCCTGGGATTTTTGAGCGTTAAATTGGACTTGGTTACTGTCGCCCCAAGACAAAATTTCTTTCAGGTCTTTATTGAGGCGTGATACCTCATGTTGTCTGCGAAGATGTGCGTCAGCAGTCGATGTTTGAGATTTCAAAGTAAAAGATGAGATAAGTGTGCTGTCGTCAGCAAAGCTATATATTGGATTTTCTGTTTTCGCTAGAAGGTCGTTAATGTACTGTAAGAAGAGAGTGGGGGATAATATGGACCCTTGAGGAACACCAGCATTGATGATGAAGGTGTCTGACAGAAACCCGTCAATCGCCACTTGCAGAGAACGGTCCTTGAGGTAGCTAGACAACCATGAACAAAATCGACCGGGCATACCATAAGAACGCAGTTTACTTAGAGCCCCTCGTGCCAGGCACGGTCAAAGGCTTTAGAGATGTCCAGTGCAATAGCCCGGGACTCTCCATGATGTTCGATTGTGTTGCTCCAAAGATGAGTAACAGAGGCTAGAAGGTCTCCTGTTGATCTGGACATACGAAAACCATACTGATGGTCGCTGATAATTTTAAGGCCTTCTAGGTATTTTAGAATTTGTTGGTTAATAGCTTTCTCCATCACCTTTGATATAACTGAAAGCAATGCGACTGGTCGATAGTTGTTTGGCAGGGTTTTCTTGCCTTTCTTTGGTATAGGCTGGACTCGCGCCTTTTTCCAGCAAGATGGAAATATTCCTTTTTTGTAGGATAGGTTAAAAAGTCTACAAAATACTGGTGTGAGTTCATCGGCGCATTTCTTGAGCACTATAATAGGAATTTCATCTGGACCAGAAGCTTTTTTATTAAGAATACCTAAAAAAATCAGAATTCTTTGGCCTAATCATTTATTTTGAAAAACAGAGTTTGCCATATTTAGGTACCTACCTTAAAAATTGTGAATTATTTTCTTGTTTATAATAATATTATAATTTGTCCATAATTAATTAAGTGGAGCATTCTTAAATACTTTGTTAAATTGTAGAAATGATATATTAATATGTAGGCAAATTCTAACAAAACCTTGTCAAAAACCGCATAGCCACAGCGATAAAAATATTTAAAAGAAAAATGAAATTGCATAGCCGTATGTTATAGTTGTATTCGTCCCGTCATATAAATAACTTTTTGAAACGTCACTCTCTTTGTTTACGTTTAAAATATGTATAATTACGATGTGTACAATAAAAAAAAATACGTCAGATGCCCCATTCATTTTGGCTGAAATTTTGTCGTAGGTACACCATGCATATTTATATACACACAGATCTTCCTGATAATTTCGTTAATTCGGTTTATTTATAGATTTATATTAAATTTAGTATGGTTCGTGACGCCACGCATAAAATGGCAAGTGAATATTTTTGTCCATTGGCTAATGACAGAACTTTTATTGAAAGCCAAGGTCATGCGCTATTTTTTCTCCCAATTTTTATTATACACAAGTTTAACTTAATTGTTATCCACGAAACATCTGAAATTGTCGGTTCCATTTCAAAACCTTGCCAAAATATTAAATACCATCAAATAATAAAATTCGTCTCTGCTACAGTGGCGACTCGTTAATTTCAATACCGCCGACACAGAGGCGTAAAAAAAAAGTAGAATGCTTATTTTCTCCACGACCATTACTGAATGCAATAATTCCAAAATCATTTTTGATAATATAATGTAAAAATTCTCGCTCTTGAGTTGGAATATTTATTCTGAAACACTTGCTTCTTATGCGTTTTGCGTGTATTTTCATTCCATAACAAGATACGGAATGAATATTCTGTAATTGATATAAACGACATAGGTTGCCATGAATTTCGAAACTGTCAGTGTCAGATAAAAATGGCCGCGTTGTAATAATTATTTTCAGACAAATTTCAGCGCAAGTCAAAAAATGAGTGAAAAATCGGATGAATGAGATATGGAACTGGATGGTCGTGGAGAAAATATAGTCTGCTACTCGGTTAGAATGAAAATTCGATACTCGTGGTTCCTCACGCTCGCTACGCTCGCGTTCGGAATCTTCCACTCGGATCGAATTTTCATTCCAACCTCGTAACAGAATCTACTATTCCATAGTGTCCATGTGTGTTTCGTGTCTAGTGTTTAACACGGTGATTTTCTTCATTTCATAGGCGCCAACAGATAAACTGAACGTTTTCATAAATTATCCCGGTGCGGTATAGAATAGCGCGCGTATACACAAACTGGAAATAAAGCATAAAAAACATAAATTTTCTCAAATGGCGGAATTTTAAAAACCAACAAACCAATATTACACAAATTCCTTTCAAATAATGAAGCGGCACCTAAAAATAATTCTACAAATTTTATATTCTCGTAGTTAAAATCGTTATATAAAAACTAATTTTTTACGGTGGCCAAATTGAAAATTTGACATGCAATAATATTGTTTTAAAAGTTAAATACCTACTATTTAGTTTTAATTTATTAACTAACTATTTTTAATTTTACAAAATAACATTCCTTCTCTATAAAACTTCTTTACAGAAATTAATAAAAAAGCTTTCCCACTTACTTTCTAGCGATATAAAGCAATAAAAGGCGTACCTCGGTGAAAGTTTAAATTAGGCACCTTACAACACGCCACGTGACTTAAAGTAGTTGGGCACCCCACCGCAAGAGGAATTAGAGAGATGAAGATATATTGCTCTTTTTGCTCGTTTCATGAAGGTAACAAGGTTTTAGGCATTGCTTGCATTTTTGCGCCATTTTTATGAACTAGAATGATTATACAAGACCATATCATAGGGATGTTACCAAAATATTTTAATTGTAACTTTGGAGGTTATGTTACGTTAAAATTGTTATTGAACCGATTCCATGATAATGTCCATGAATGAAATTTAGAAAACACATTGAGGCTTTATACTCACCAACTATATTTGTGTTTTATTATTGTTTCTTCAAGAAGCAGTTGATTTTTGTGTTGATAATAAATACATATTATTTGTATTTATTTATATATTGACTTTATTAATTTCATAGTTACCTATATTTACATCAGCATTTAATTTTTAATGACTTAATTTTAATTTTTGTTAATTTTATTCTATAAAATACAGTAATCCATAAAAACCCTACTTAATTTTTCATTTTATTGATTACTAGCATGTACCCGGCCTGCGTTGCAATGCCAGGCATTATACGCCTCTGAGATAATAATAAGGCGAGTTCACCATCACGTCAAGATTTATAAATGCAAACCCGAACAAACCTCTAAATTTATCAGTGTTTCTCTACAATACTATGCATGCATTATACATAAAAACCTTCCTCTTGAATCACTCTATCTATTAAAAAAACCGCTTTAAAATCAGTTGAGTAGTTTTAAAGATTTAAGCACATATAGCTGGGGACAGACGCGACAGCGACTTTGTTTTATACTATGTTAAGATATTGCAGGATTTTATAGAATATTAACAAACAAAAATAAAAAAATTATTTTCAAAATTTTAAATATCATTTGAAAACAACCAGTACGTAATTTAAAAGAAAGGTATTTGAACGGGCCGCCTATTTTACCGTGGCGCGCCATAGTGGTAGGGTGCCGAACTAATCTGTTTCATTCCTTGTTTCGCTGCTTTACGACGCGCTTTGCATTTCTGATTATTGTTATATGTTTTCGCAAGGCACCTTGTTTTGAACTTACGTCGAGTACCTATGTTACAAATTGAGATTCATATCGGTCTTACATACGCTGTACCTAAATGTGTGATTACTGATTACATGACACCTAAATCGTCGTTGGAATGATACATTTAAGAAAGTTCAGTTGTCCTGTCGGTCCAGTGGTGTCCACCGGTGATTTAAAAAAAAATATAATTTAATTTAAAAAGCGATTTCTATAACATTTGATCAACGCTAAACAAAGCAGGCTAAATAACTATTTTTTTTAGCGTATTATGTAACGGTCCTATTTAACGTTGCCTTTTATAAAGTGCCATTTCTAAGGCTTTTTCAGTAAAATGTGTACATATTTTGTCTAGTCATCCAATCAATCAATTATAAATCCGGTAAAAACTGAAACGAACTAGAAAACCCTCCACAACCGATAAACCCTATAATTTCATCGACCTTCCTGAGGGGTTCATTAGCTTTTGCAAAAATGATGACCCTTTTAGGTATAGAAACTTAGAAAACATTGCTACTTTAGGTAGATACATTTGGCGAAAAAGGGATCGCCCTAAAAAATAATATGTTCTCGTAGACTAAGTTGAAATCCAACCACAGAGCTATAAAACAAGTAGAATGCCTATTCTTCATTAGGCATGTGTATTTAAAATAGCATCTTCCTCAACCAAAATGATGCAGAATTGTCTAAGCTTTCCAATGATGTAATCAGAGTTATACCTTAATATGGGAATTTTCGGAGAAATTTAGAATTTAAAAAAACAATTTTTAATTGTTCCCCCTTGCAGCCAAATGAGGAACTTAAAAGTAATTTCCAGCAATTTCTTTTGACCACTTTACTTATAAAAAAATCTTTCCGAAAGTTGTACGATTAATGGTTTCCGAGATAAAGCCGACGTCCTCGCTTATTTGACCACCCGGTACAATTTATCTTCATAGGAATTACTTGAAAAATTCTGCTCATTTACTAAAAAATTAACAAGATCACAAGTAGGATTGCGAATGTTTACATTTACCTGGGGAAGTTGTGACCCTGTGTAGGTCCCGCTGAATCCATTTTTCGCTTATAAGCACAAAACAAATAAACTAATAAGTAATAAAAGTAATATAATATTAATATTTTAGAAAAATCACTGCCCACTGTTGGAAAAAAAGAAAAACAAAAATCAGTACGGAAAACCACAAAAGTATTTACCGAAAACTATAATAAAATACAATGCACTATGCACTCTCTCTAAACTTTCAACTTACAACGGACAACCTGTTAATCTAATAATAGCTTTTCTCCAAATACCGTGTCCCGGCGTTCATCTTTATAGATTAGATAAGTCCCCTCGCGTTCGCATTAAATTTACGTAGAGAGTTGAGGCTGGCCTCAGAAGAATGTTTTTATGCGCTATTTAAAGCTAGATTCGACTGGACTATTACGGATATCATACATCACATTATATATTTTCACTAATTTGCTAGACAAGGAAGCGGGAGGCCGGGCCTCTAACCATATACGACCGCATGCAGAAATAAGATGGATGATAGATGATATTTCTAGCGAAGCGCGTTAAGATTGACGGCATTAATTCTAATGGATATATATTTATGCAAATAGTAAAGTAATGTTCATCTTTATAGATTAGATAAGTCCCCTCGCGTTCGCATTAAATTTACGTAGAGAGTTGAGGCTGGCCTCAGAAGAATGTTTTTATGCGCTATTTAAAGCTAGATTCGACTGGACTATTACGGGTATCATACATCACATTATATATTTTCACTAATTTGCTAGACAAGGAAGCGGGAGGTCGGGCCTCTAACCATATACGACCGCATGCAGAAATGAGATGGATGATATAAGAACAAAACACGCAAGGGATCGTAAAAGACCAGGAAGCGCGAAACCGGCTTCTACCGTATACGACCGCATGCAGAAATGAGATGGATGATAGATGATATTTCTAGCGAAGCGCGTTAAGATTGACGACATTAATTCTAATGGATATATATTTATGCAAATAGTAAAGTAATATAAATTTGTAATTTATTTAATTTGCAAAATTATTGGTGAGGCACTGCCTCACCTGCCTCATAGGAGAAGCCGCCACTGACAAGAAGGAGAATTTTGTTTTCCAAGTAAAAACAGGAAAAAACACCCAGAACATAATAAGCAAATTGTCAACAAAGGAAAAATCTTTTTCTTTTCAATATGAAACCTTTACGAAGACCATCCTACACTACACAAACTTTCTAATAAATTACAATTATCGCGACTACGCCTACCCTTAGTTTTGTTATAATATACAACCTTAAGGCTTGGTTTGACACCTTCGATTAACATTTGAATTATTCACTGGCACACCCAATAATTGCTTTCGTAGGGGATTTGTGCTATATGCTGTGATAATTTTGAATAAATATTTTATTTTTAGGCCTGTGGGTAAAATACAGTACAACCTTTAGCAGAAATTTTTAAGGGCTTAAAAGGACTGTGTCCAAGTAGGCAAATCCGACCCTGTTTTTAAGGCCTTTCAATTCATACCCTTTATTAAAGAACCTATACTACAGCACGCTGTATGGCTGCTGACAGAGTTTTAGCTATTCAACGTTAATGTTTACACGAGGGTAAAGGTTGTGCATTGTGCAAGCCACCCTTAAGAGCTGTAGGTACAATTTAACCTAAAAATAATAAACCACGCTCCAAGCTCCAACAGAAAGGAGTAGATATACAATTAACTGTTGCTTTAACAAAAGACAAATAAAACCTACCCTAAGGAAAAATGAAAACAAAAAGTAACGAAAATAATGGTAATTAAATCAATTATATAAAGGAGTAGACCGGTTTGCTTAGCTAAAATGGCGGAAATATAACAATTAAGTCTCAAATTTCATTAGAAATTTGTCGATTTCCTAACGGGGGACCTTTGCAAAGCCGTTAAAACATAATTCAATTTCTTGGGATATTAGAAGGCAAACTGAAAAACAACAGAAAGAGAGCGAGAGCAAATGCTTATGCCCAACGATCTGACTTAATAGTGACGTCACATCAGACCATTTTTATCGATCCCCAAAGCTGGGGTCACAATAAGATAATACGGTCAAAAGTTTGCCTTTGAATCTTATAAATACTGACTGAAAAATAGAACCGAAATTTTTAACTGCGTTTAACACAAATAAAAATAAATATAGTTTAAAAAAACTAAAAAACACGCTTTAATAACACTGGCCGACAAGATTTTTCTAACACAGGTCAGCTCTTTATTTTTAAAATGGAAATACCCTTCTAATAATAGAAAAAATATTGGGAATGCCCCAATACATACCATTTTTCAATAGCTTAATAAGACCATTTTACATTAGCAGGTAGTCAATTTAATTAGGGGCAGTAATTATAAACATTAATAACAGAAAAATTACCTAAACTGTAGGAATTTTAGTAGGACTTCAGGGAGGATTTACAAAATATTGCTGTTTTCTTTGTTTGTGGGACAGTCGTGCAGTAGATCAGCATTATGTAATTAAAGATTGGCCACAAAGAAGTGAATTTCAGCCGGGATCTCAAAATGTTAAGTTTGCACCTCTTGTAGACCCCAAAAAATACTTCTGCCTCCTCTTCACATTAAACTTGGGCTGATGAAAAACTTTGTGAAAGCTATGAATAAAGACGGTGATTGATTCAAATACCTAAGACAAGCCTTTCCCCAGTTAAGTGATGCCAAATTAAAGGAAGGCATGTTTATTGGGCCACAAATCAGAAAAGTGCTGGACGATGTCAACTTTACAGAGAAACTTACCAGGCAGGAACTCAGAGCATGGAACTCATTTGTTAGTATAGTAAGGGGATTTTTGGGCAACAATATGGATGCAAACTATCAACAGTTAGTTGATGAACTTTTAGATTCCTACAAATCGCTTGGTGCCCGAATGTCATTAAAAATGCACTTCCTCCATTCCCATGTGTAATTTTTTCCTGAAAATTTGGGAGCTGTCAGTGACGAGCAGGGTGAAAGATTCCACCAGGATATCAAGACAATGGAAATTCGCTATCAAGGACGATGGGATCCAGCCATGATGGGTGATTCCTGTTGGTTTTTGAAAAGAGAAGATATGACCCCTTATAAAAGGAAAAAAATAAAATTAAATTAGTGTGTTCAGTTAATATTTGTAATGATTGTGTTTTTCTTAGATGTAAGGTATGTTTGGTAGGTATAAAAATTTAAATATAGTCGATATACACAGTTAGAAAATTCTTAAATTATTATTTCAATAGATATTAAATATTGTAACATTAAATGTGGTACTATAAATGTAACAAGAAAACGTTACGTGTTACAACTTTTTTTTCTCATTTTCGTATTTGGATAGGTCCATTCTACCACAATATGCTATTTTGCTTTGTGTTACAACAAAAAAAAATTTTTGTCGGCCAGTGATAATTACTCAAACTAAAAAGCGGAAAATAAATACAGTTTAAAATAATTTTTGAAATTCTTAATATAGGCAGAAAATAATAATGAACGATAAACATTAGTATTATTGTGAAAAAAGCGTGGGGCGCTTTGTGCTATATTTTTCGTATATCGATTATATTAAGAATTTCAAGAATTATTTTAAACTACATTTATTTTCCGCTTTTTAGTTTGATTAATTATTAAAGCGTATTTTTTAGTTTTTTTAAACTATATTTATTTTTCATTTTTTAGTTTTGAGTTACTGTTAAGAAAAAAAAATTTTTGAGTAGATTGAGCTAGATTAGTAGACTATTGTATTGTCAGCGGTCAGCTTGATAGGGCTACAAAATTTAAATTAAATCTGACCGTTTAAAGTGGGTCACAATCGGGTTCAAAGAAGTCGGTTACAAACAAACATACATACAAACCCGAACAAACTCGAACAAACCCGATCGTCTATGCCGAATTATAAGAAAAGAACGATATTTGCAAATTTTTTCAGGAAAATTTCGTAATATTCATAAATTGCCATTTTTCTCAGAAAGTATAAACTTTAGGAAAAGTCTATATAGGTAAAAAGTTGTATCTCAAAGAAATCTACATCTCTGCTTTATTATTTTTTCGTATCTTTTACGATTTTCGAGATATCGGCCAAAATATGATTTCTATAATTTGCCTCATATCTCGAAACTGATAAAATTTTTAAAATAAAAAAGTCAAACGTTTTATAAATATAGTAATATAACATTTTTCTCTCAAACTTACAATAACGGAGTTTTTCGCAAGAAATAAAAAAACGACAAAAATTTTCAAAATTAAAAAAAAAAATTGTCAAAATTAAAAAAAAAAATTGTCAAAATTTTATTTTGACGGGTAGAATTTCTTTTATAATTTTTCTCTATTCTTAGCGACAATATCTATACGACCCCACGTTTGTTTCATTACTATCGGTTATTGTAATAATTCTGACATATTGACAGGTGTCAAATTTTGACAAGAGAATTTTTTGCGTATTTTTTTCAACTTTCCACCGTCAATATACATACGACCTTATAGTTTTTTCATTAATATCATTTTTTTTTAAACGATTTGACATATTGACAGCTGTCAAATTTTGACAGCTGTCAAATTTTGACAGCTGTCAAATTTTGACAGCTGTCAAATTTTGACAGCTGTCAAATTTTGACAGGAGAATTTTTTTCTCATTTTTCCCGAAGTCTCCGCATCGAATACTATACGACCCCATAATTTGTTTCGTCAAAATCGCTTCTTCGTTTTATACCTGACAGCTGTCAAAATTTGACAGGAGAATTTTTTGCGTCTAGATTATTGTATTGTCAGCGGTTCTTGATAAGTCTAAAAAATTTAAATTAAATCTGACCGTTTAAAGTGGGTCAAAATCGGGTTCAAAGAAGTCGGTTACAAAAATATATACCTACAAACATACAGGTGAAGCGAATAAAAGCGTGTTAAAAAATTGTAGTAAGTAGAGTAATCGCGTCCGTATAATTTATATCACCGAAAAATTATCTCCGCTAGCGGACTTTAAAGTGTGAAGAAACCTGCATATTGCATTGAAGTACACAGGGATGCCAAAAACAATGGACTCCCTGGGGCCGAGTAGACATTGACATCCGTTTCGTCTTTGTTAGGACCTCATCAGAATGCCACAACCCGAAGCAACTCCACCGATAACATCGCAGCGCATTTAAACCTTGCTTAATAAAATAGCAAGTAGTAAATAAGCCGCAATAACGCCATCACGTTGAAATCAACAATGCAAATTACAGGTACAATGAAGTGTGGAGGTGAAAGGACTCAAAAAAGAAAACGGAGCAAACACACTCCAGTATAGGGTACGACCTTTCGTACTTCTCCATATCATTTTGCATTTAAATACACAGGGATGTGTTCCTATTAAGGACGAAACAGCTGTCAATGTCTTCTCGGCCCCAGGGAGTCCATTGTTTTTGGCATCCTGCATGTGTATTTCAATGCAAAATGCAGGTTTTTTCACATTTTAAAGTATTCTAGCCGAGATTATGTTTCGTTGATTGGAGATATTGTTACAGAACATAAATGTAAAATTCCCGGTATTCTGGTTCCTAAATGAACGAAGTAACGTGTCCACGGTCCCGTAATGCTCTCTTCCTTTTACTGGTTTTTATCTTTGGTTATCCGGAAAACCTGGCCATCGAAAATACGCAATGACATTTCTGACAGGTTCGACGAAACTCGTTACCACTTCCGTTTTATCCAAAAATCGGCCAAATACCCATTTTTAGAGTACAATTACCCACGTACGTCAACGTTTAGAAAAAACTGCACGTTCACCTATTTTATAAACAGGATATTTGGCCGCATTTTGGAAAAAAAGTAAAATAAACGAAAAATAAATTAATTACGTGTCTATATTGTGAGAAAGAACAATTTTAAATGCACCTCGTCATCTAATAACGTCATCTTCTACTTATTTAGAGTAAATGGCTGACTATAGCCAGAACAACAATCGAACTGATTTCACAATTTAAATTATTTATAAAACTGACCATGGCTAACAGCTATTTTAAAACGAAAAATAATACAAATATGCAATTGAGCTTTTTTATTTAGACTGTTGTAAATAAACAGTGAAATGTTTTAAAACAATGTGTTCTATAATAACTTAATTCCTATTATTATTGTTTAAAAACATATTATTTTTGAGGAAACTATTTAGAGCAACGAAACATTATTTTTGGGATAGTCTTTAGCTTTAGCTTAGCTTTAGCTGTATGGTCATTAGCACGCTTTTATTAGCTTCACCTGTATGTTTGTTTGTATGTATGTTTGTAACCGACTTCTTTGAACCCGATTTTAACCCACTTTAAACGGTCAGATTTAATTAAAATTTTGTAGACTTTATTAACATAGTAGGCCGTTGTACTGTTGTCAACCTAGTAGGTGCTAACTATATATCTAAGATTTTACACCATCTTCCTGAGAAGGCAAATCTATTTTTAGAATAATCGATATTTTCCCAAAACCCATATGGTGTAGTGTGACACCTTTTTATGGTCGGTTTTTATTTTAACTGTACTTTTCAGATTTAGTCCTTTTGTAACCTTTGTTCAAGTATATTGATGCCCAATAAACTAATCATTATACTGATCTTCGTGGCGTGCCTTTATTTATAACCTAATTTAGTTTAACAGGTTATGGGCCCAGGACACGTCGTAGTTCTAAGGGCAGTCGGTCGGTCAGTATTTTTTTGAAGTTACGTTTAAGTCGTGCAGTGTTAATTACGTTCAAGTCGTGCAGTGATTGTTTGTTAATTACGTTCAAGTCGTAAAAACATTAGTGATGGCGTCAAGTGCGGCGGTTAAGTTTGATTCCGGGAATATTCCTAAGTTTGACGGTTCAAATTTTCAACTTTGGAAATTTAGTATAACCATTCTGTTCAAAGCGGAAAAACTGCTTTCAGTTGTCAATGGAACAGATAAAGAACCTGCAGATGAATCCAGTGCGGAGTGGAAATCGTGGGACACAAAAAATTCGAGAGCTCAGGTTATTTTGTTGTCCACTATAACACAGGATCAAATACAACATCTCATAAATTGTGAAAATGCATTTGAAATGTGGTCAAGGTTAGTTGCAATACACGAACAAAAAACAGAAATTTCGAGAGAATTACTTTGGCAAAAATTTTACGAATACAAAATGCCCGAAAATTCGAAAATTGCAGATCATTTATCGTCAGTTGAGCTATTAGTTAGACAGCTAAAAGATGTAAAAGAAACTATTAGCACCAGTGCAATTTGCTCCAAAGTAATTAACAGTTTACCTACAAGGTTTAACTCTTTTCGCACAGCGTGGGATTCTGTATCGAGTAATGACCAAACATTTGAAAATCTTGCAGCAAGATTACTCAAAGAAGAGACTAGGATGTTAAATGATGACTCAGAAGTGTCTCGTCTTGCTTTACAAGTTCGGGCTTTACAGAGTAAGCTAGAAACTATGAATACAAAGAGACCAAATATACAAGAACTGAAGAAAAATAGCAGCTGTAACTATTGTAAACGCAAAGGACATTGGGTACGTGAATGCAGAAAAAGGATGACAGACATGAGGAACAAGGATAGAAAATCAGAAAGTTCATCTGAAAATAAAAACTTTTCTAATTCAGCGTATATTTGTGACATAACGTCTTTGTATCTATCCAGCTCAGAAATAGAGAAAAATGAGTGGATATGTGACTCAGGAGCAAGCATGCACATGACTGGAGAAAAAGGTTGGTTTACTAAATTAGAATCCATAAATGAATCTGAATCTATGCTCGTTAGAATAGCGAATGATAAGTTAATTCCTGCAACTGGTAAAGGTACCATTGAAATTCAAGCCTTTGTTAATGGTCAGTGGTATGACCGAACAATAAATAATGTTCTCTATGTTCCAGAACTAAGCCACAGCTTATTTTCAGTGGGAGCTATGACAGACAGAAATTTTACTTTCTACTCTTACAAAAATAAATGTGAATTTCTCGACAACGATGGAAATGTATCATGTTTTGGAATACGTAGAAACAATCTATGGATAATGAAATTTAAGATAAAACCTACAGCAGAATGCAACTTGGCTAATAAAAATTCATTAAAATTATGGCATGAACGCCTAGGACATGTCAATTGTAACACAATAAAGAAAACAGCTGAATTAGTGAAAAATTTAAACATTGAAGATAAGGAAGATTATTTTTGTGAGATGTGTCAGTTTGGCAAACAAGCAAGAAAACCTCATAAAAGCTTAGCCAGAGACAGAACAGAAAAACCAGGTGAAATGATTCACACAGATGTGTGCGGACCAATAAATATTTCGTCCCCAAGTGGATCAAGATTTTTTGTTTTATTTAAAGACGATTGCAGTGGCTATTGTACTGTTTACTTTTTGAAGCACAAATCAGATGTTTTAAGTAAATTTAGAGAGTACAAAGCACTAATAGAAAATCAAACAGGTAACAAAATAAAGATTTTAAGAAGCGATCAAGGTAAAGGTGAATATATCAACAGAGAATTTGAAGACTTTATAAAAAGTAATGGTATATCACATGAACGTTCGGCACCATATACGCCTCAACAAAATGGCCGTAGTGAAAGAGAACTAAGAACAATTGTGGAGAGTGCAAGAACTATGCTGATTAACAAAAATGTATCGCAAGAATTGTGGTCAGAGGCAGTCAACACAGCTGTGTATATTCTCAACAGAACAGCTTCAAGTAAAGTCAAAAATATGACACCATATGAGAAGTGGTTTGGAAGAAAACCAGATATAAAACACATCAGAGTTTTTGGGAGTACAGCGTACATGTCAATACCACCACAATTTCGTAAGAAATTTGATCCAAAATCCCGAAAATTATTGTTTGTTGGATATGATGGCTACTCATCAAATTATAGACTTTGGGATCCAGACAAGAGAAGAATCGAAGTAAGCTGCAATGTTAACTTTAACGAAAATGATACAATGAAAAATGAAAAAGAAACATTTTTGTTAGAATTTGGAATTTTGGAAAACGTCGAAGAAAATTTTATTCCAGAAGAAGTTGAAGATAATGAGAGCGAACCTCGGAGCGAACTAAGTTCAGCAACATCGCAGATCAGCACTGAACAAACAGATGATGATGAAGAAGATTTTGAATGTAATGTATATTTTGACGCAGAAAACGACAATATTCCTGTAAGGCAGCTACGTGACAGAAACACATTATCCAAACCTGATTTCTATGAGGCATCTGCAAACTACTGTGCAGTTTTTGAGCCCATCTGTTACGAAAATGCTGTTAAATGTGAGGATTCCCGCAAGTGGCATCATGCAATGCAAGAAGAAATGGATGCGCTTAAAACGAACAATACATGGGACTTAGTGAAATTACCCGATAATGCAAAAGTGATTGACAATAAATGGGTTTATCGCGTTAAAACTGATCAAGACGGTAATCCGCTACGTTATAAAGCACGTCTTGTTGCACGCGGTTTTATGCAACAATGTTTCAACTGTGGAAATTGGCGTTGACAATCAATCAGCTATTAAACTGACTCAGGCACATGGACTTCACAACAGGACGAAGCATATTGATGTGAAAGTACATTTTGTGCGCGATGAATGTGAAAAGGGCAATATTTCCGTAAACTATGTGAATTCAAGTGATCAGTTAGCGGATTTATTTACTAAAGCGCTTACAAAAACAATTTTTGAATAACTTACTCAATAAGTTAAATTTGTCAATGATTTAAGCTATGTTGTTTTTGTAACGTCGTTTCCTTTGTTCACAATTTTTTTTTTGTTGTTAGAATAGGATTTTGATTTGCTATGTAAAATCTTAAATAAGTGGGAGTATTAACATAGTAGGCCGTTGTACTGTTGTCAACCTAGTAGGTGCTAACTATATATCTAAGATTTTACACCATCTTCCTGAGAAGGCAAATCTATTTTTAGAATAATCGATATTTTCCCAAAACCCATATGGTGTAGTGTGACACCTTTTTATGGTCGGTTTTTATTTTAACTGTACTTTTCAGATTTAGTCCTTTTGTAACCTTTGTTCAAGTATATTGATGCCCAATAAACTAATCATTATACTGATCTTCGTGGCGTGCCTTTATTTATAACCTAATTTAGTTTAACAGACTTATCAAGAATCGCTGACAATACAATAATCTACACGCAAAAAATTCTCCTGTCAAAATTTGACAGCTGTCAGGTATAAAACAAAGAAGCGATTTTGACGAAACAAATTATGGGGTCGTATAGTATTCGATGCGGAGAATTCAGGAAAAATAAGCAAAAAATTCTCATGTCAGTCATGTCAAAATTTGACAGCTGTCAATATGTCAAATCGTTTTAAAAAAATGATATTAATGAAAAAACTATAAGGTCGTATGTATATTGACGGTGAAAAGTTAAAAAAAATACGCAAAAAATTCTCTTGTCAAAATTTGACACCTGTCAATGTCAGAATTATTACAATAACCGATAGTAATGAAACAAACGTGGGGTCGTATAGATATTGTCGCTAAGAATAGAGAAAAATTTTTAAAAAATCTACCCGTCAAAATAAAATTTTTGTCGTTGGTTCGGGTTTGTATGTATGTTTGTTTGTAACCGACTTTTTTGAACCCGATTGTGACCCTCTTTAAACGGTCAGATTTAATTTAAATTTTGTAGCCCTATCAAGCTGACCGCTGACAACACAATAATCTACTAATGTAGCTCAATCTACTAAAAAAATTTTTTAAACAGAAAATAAAGTAGTTGTTAATGCCATTAAGGCCCGGAACACACGGTCTAGGCGCACGTTGCAACCGACGCCGACGTTTGTTGATAGCAGGGTTGGCAAATATCATGATATTTATATAAATATCCAAATATCCGATATTTATCGATATATATCCGATATATATCCATATTTGGATATTTATTTATATTTTTAATTATTTCATCTGTTTTCTGTAAAGATACAGTGTGACCAGTAAAGTCCGCATCATATGGGATTTTTTTAATTAATAGTTTTATTCGAAATTTGACTTTGGCATCAAGTTCTGCTTCGATCGAGATGAAAATTAAGCTAAAAAATAGTAGTCACGTGATTCGCGTGATCTGTCAACTTTTAATTTTTTTTAAAAAATAATTCAAAAGTCGGGTTTTTTCGGAAAGTTTTCGAAAAGTTATTAGAAAAAGTTTTTTTAATGCAGTTTTTAGCCCACATGCAAAATTTCAGCTCAATAAGATAATTTAGATTTTTTACTATAAATTGCACTACTTCTGCAAAATAAGACTTAACGCAACCTACATAAAACTTCTTATTTTTGACAATGCTTTATTTCAGATAAATTTTCTTTAAAGTAGCGCCATATAAGATGTGTGTTTTTCTACAAAATCAAAATTGGGCTATTAAAATTTGGTGTCATGTATATAAGATAACTTCATAAAATAAGTATTTTTGAAAACGTAGTTTGTGTCTGAAAGTATTAAGACAACAAAGAACACAGTGTCATCAGTAAAGTGTTCATTAAGTGGAAAATAAATTTTAGTGGTGGGTAAAAAAATCAAAATTATCTTATGCAGCTGAAATTTTGCATGTGGGCTAGAAACTGCATTTAAAAAAACTTTTTCTAATAACCTTTTTTGATACTTTCAGAAATAACCCCACTTTTGAATTATTTTTAAAAAAAATTAAAACTTGATAGATAATGCGAATCACGTGACTACCATTTTTTTATTTAAATTTCCTCTCTATCGAAGCAGAACTTGATGCCGAAGCCAAATTTGGAATAAGGCTATTAATAAAAAAAAATCCCATATGATGCGGACTTACTATTTTACACTGATGAATAGAATTAAAAAAAAAAATATTGATAAATATCGTCGCATAAATATCATGATATTTATCAAGATATATATCAGGATATTTATCACGGATATATATCCTGCCAACCCTGGTTGATAGTACTTTTGAAGTAAGGGAAATTGAGCTAGATCCTCGTATTTTAGCCTCAGGAATTTGTGCTAGCATTTTGTTCACCTATTTTCGGGACACCCTGTATAAAAAAGCATTCGGTACAAACCGAGCTTAATTGCATTATTTCTTTGTATCAAAGGAAAGAAAGAGAATGAGCCGGCAAATTCTGATGGTTTTCCATTACAGCTTAGATTCAAAAAACTGCAATAACTGTTTTACAATCTATAAAAATTTTTATAGCGCATTGCGGCTACTTTGTTATAGACCATTATTTTGTCACGTATATCGCCGCGTATAGAAGACGTTACTTACTTCGGAGACGTTTAAAATAAAAATTCTACTCGTCAATAAATTTGCAATTTAAAAGAAAAATACGTTACTTAATGACTAATTTAACATCTCCCTAAAACTCATTTCTGTTTGGTTTCTAATGTTTTCATCCAGACTAAGAGAGAAAAAAACCGTCTCAAAACAGTGATAAATTAAATGGAATGACCTCACGAAATGTCATAGGTCGAATGCTGAGAATAACTGGTTAGTGTAAAAAAATTTCCACCTGGAGCGAGAAAAAAAGGCCAGCTAATCGTTAGCTTTCTCTTTATTATAGCTAAAAAAATATTTGTGAATATAAAATAGTAATTTATTTAAAATAGAATTTTTATTTTCAACTTCTCCAAAGGGTATTTATTGCTGCCTGGAAGGCTTTTCCAGAGCCATCGTTCTTCGATTCGTTGCCTTCAAACTCCCTTAAATATGTCTATGATTTTTTGTTTTCTATACAGGGTGAGTTTTTTAAAGTGTTACAAGGCGATATCTCGAAAACGGTTTAAAATATTTTCTTAAAATTTTAGTGAAAGAATAAGGAGATGATTAAAGAGATTTAAACATATTTTTGACGTCTACCCCCCTTCCCCATTTTGAGGGGTGGGGGGTAACTTTGGAATTTTAAACGAGACAATGTACTTTTTTTTGGTAAATACGAACCTACGTAGAAAACTACGTACGTAAGTATACAAAAAATGTTTTGATTTGCTCCCCTGGTTACGAAATTCTTTTAAAAAACAATTACCCTAATTATTAAACCAAAACATAAGTTCTGACATGTGGTTTCAATAGGACGAAGCTCCACCGCATTATGTGTAACAGGCCCGTAATGAGTTGAATGAATTGTTTGAAAACAGGTGGATAAATCGAGCTGGTTCGGTAAACGGCCTGCTAGGTCGCCGGATTTGACCCCCCTTAACTTTTTCCTTTATTTATTTTTTATTTTATAAAAGATAAAGTGATGGCGGCCTCACCTACAACTTTAGATGATATGAAATACCGAATCTGCGTTGCATGCTTATTAGTGAGACCCGATATTTATTCTGAAAAAAGTGACCAAGTGTTTGGAAGTTGAAGGGAGACATTTTGAACATCTTCTGAAGCGTGACAGACGATAAATAAGTTTAAAATAAATAGTAAAGTATTTTTTTTGTTTTATAACCTAATAAATCATAATTTCGTAACCATGGGAGCAAATCAAAAGATTTTTTGTATACGAACGTAGTTTTTTACGTAGGTTCGTATTTACCAAAAAAAAGTACATTGTCTCATTTAAAATTCCAAAGTTACCCCCCACCCCTCAAAATGGGGGAAATATGTCCCCCCCCCCTCTCCCTATTCCCTCACTAAAATTTCAAGAAAATATTTTGAACCGTTTTCGAGATATCGCCTTGTAACACTTTAAAAAACTCACCCTGTATATATAGTCAATACAAAAATTGATAACAAGCCACTGTCGTAAATTAGATGAGAATGAAAGAAATTTTCGCAACATTAACTCACCATTGTTGCGTTTGGTCTGGAAACACAAAATCTATTCTTAGTTTCTTCTTGGCTAAGCTTCCCAGGCTCTACCTTAACTGTTTTAGTCAAACCCTCACAGGTGTATGTTCTACTTCTTTTTTTTTGTTTAATTAGAAAGTTATTCTGCCAGTATTATTAATGGAATGAACGGGTTTCCTAAGATGAATCAAATGATAGAAAAATAAGCATAATGCCGACAGTGTGTAGTAATTGTATTTCGTACGTTATTCTTTATCCAGGACAAACCATTAAATGTAAAAATGTGACCAGTCATTCTGGACGCGCGTCCAAATCTGTAGGGTTGCGTCAAACATCGCCTGAGGAACATAGGATACTCAATTTTTTGAGGGGGTTGAGACTTATATAATAGAGGGACAGGGACTGGGACAAAATTCAATTTTACACGGAACCCTAAAAACGAACAAACCCATAGGAAACAATAAAATTAGTCAAAATTTACAAACTTTAATTTACGAACGAATGATTTGTTTAGCCGAGCTTCAACAGTTGTGGTCAGTGCAATGATGTTATTTATAGAAAAATAATGACAAAATAACGTTCAGTCTGAATAGAAAACACTAAATCCCAGATCGGAGCTGGCCAAGGTTGGATTCCGACCTGTCTACATTATTATCGTCCCTATAAATACATCTACCATTTTTTTAAATCCCACTTCGTCTCTTAAAATAACAAAAGGTAACAAAATTGACTTCTTGCGATCTGTTTTAATGCTTTTTCACAATAATCGAATAACATTAATATCCTAAATCAGAACCCATTGAAAATATATTACAATTAAAGACGCCGCGCCGCCGCGATCACGCGGTCAATTATATCGTTGTCTTTGTTTCAATAACTTAAATAGACAAGAACGAAGAAATAATTGAATAATAGGCTAAATAATTTATTAAAAAATCGTAATTGGGTTTAAATATAAAAATATAGTTGATATTATATTTGTTTGGTCATTTCATAAAACAGGGTTATTGCGATTTGGTTTAATGCTTTTTCACAATAATCGAATAACATTAATATCCTAAATCAGAACCCATTGAAAATATATTACAATTAAAGACGCCGCCGCGATCACGCGGTCAATTATATCGTTATCTTTGTTTCAATCACTTAAATAGACAAGAACGAAGAAATAATTGAATAATAGGCTAAATAATTTTTAAAAAATCGTATTTGGGTTTAAATATAAATATATAGTTGATATTATATTTGTTTGGTCATGTCATAAAACAGGGTTATTGCGATCTGTTTTAATGCTTTTTCACAATAATCGAATAACATTAATATCCTAAATCATAACCCATTGAAAATATATTACAATTAAAGACGCCGCCGCGATCACGCGGTCAATTATATCGTTATCTTTGTTTCAATAACTTAAATAGACAAGAATGAAGAAATAATTGATTAACAATAGGCTAAATAATTTTAAAAAAATCGTAATTGGGTTTAAATATAAAAATATAGTTGATATTATATTTGTTTGGTCATGTCATAAAACAGGGTTATTGCGATCTGTTTTAATGCTTTTTCACAATAATCGAATAACATTAATATTCTAAATCAGAACCTATTGAAAATATATTACAATTAAAGACGCCGCGCCGCCGCGATCACGCGGTTAATTATATCATTATCTTTGTTTCAATAACTTAAATAGACAAGAACGAAGAAATAATTGAATAACAATAGACTAAATAATTTTAAAAAATCGTAATTGGGTTTAAAAGTAAAAATATAGTTGATATTATATTTGTTTGGTCATGTCATAAAACAGGGTTAGGGTTCGTCAAACAAAATACCAGGCGAGCCTCTTCGCATTTAGAAAAACTGCTCCCCAGAGATATGTTCCTACTTCCGACCAAAACGAAATGTATGATACTTTTTCCTTTCCCGCTCAAATAGAGGATCGAAGCCTATTTTAGGTCAAATATTTCCTTTTGTTAAAATGGTAAAAACTAAATTTAAGTAAAAACCGAATATTTTTCATATTAAAAAAATGTGTTAAAACTTTTGAAGGACTTTTTTGTATAAATTTAGTCGGCAATTTATTTTCGCGAAGGTATAAACTCTCGGTTTTCAGTGCAATGTGCAAAATTTCCTTCACACCTCCTCTTAACTACGCGAAAATTTAAGAAAGTTTTAAATTATTTTAGTATTATTGATAGAAGGTAAAATACAACGTCGGTAAAATTAATTATTATCGAAGCAAAAAAAAAGCCATACACAACATTTATGTCTTTTGTATAAGAAATGGTATACACCCATACACATATAACGGTGCCTGTCAAAGCCTGCTTAATTTAGAAAACTGAAATTTTGCATGTTATAAGTGTAAGCCAATACGAGGTAGGTACGACTTGACTTTGCTTATTTTAACTATTTTTTAATACACTGCGCGGCATATTTAACCCAGAACGAAAAAATTGATGTTATATATTTTCCAAATTTGTGGTTCGTTTTTAATGATTTTTTTTTCTAATCGTAGGTTTTTTGCTCAAGCATATCACTGCCTTTGTTGTTTTGCTTAAAAAAGTTACTTTGGTATTATACCGGGTGTTATAAAACGTTATCGCAATTACAGCCAAATGAAAGTCCCATGTTTCCTTTACATTATCTTTTTTTGATTCATTGGTTTATCTCTATTTTTTCATGAAATATTCAATTTTTAGTTCAACGTGATTTTATTGACATCCCATTCGTTAAATAAGAATTTTACATTGCGCATGACCAGGTTCCACAAATAAATGCTCCAAGCTATACGTAGTGTATTAGCCTAATTATGAGAAGCATTTTTTATTCTTCCAAAAAAAAAAAATGTGTTGAACGCAAATTAATTTTTCCCATCAGAATAAACACGTTCACCGGTCTCATGGAAGAAAAAAACAAAACAATTCAAATGAGCTTTTCTTATTCCGGAGGAACATCGTTAATCATTTTTGAAATTTTTTGCTTTTATACTTTGAGCTATTTTTCGAATATGAGATTCAGGTCGTTGGGTCATGCCACAGGCATTTGATTTGGGTTTATATTTCAATGCCCATTTATTTTCCTATTAATCACAATTAAATGTAGGTAAATAACAAATGGTCCAGAACGCGAAAAACGCATTTATTGAATTAAACGTTGCTTCACCATTATATTAAAATATTTTTGTTCAATCGTCAATTTGACATTTCGTCTTTCGGATACCATCATCAGGCATGCATTTTTAAATACGAACCTGTATTTTTTATTGCAGTTTCGTAGACCTCGTGTCTAATAAAATAATAATGCAATACTAATTTAATCAAACATCGACGTTTCGTCCTCTGGGTGCTATCATCAGGTTTGTTGTTTAAATGAACCCTTATATCTTTTCTTGCATTTTTATAAACGCGATATGCGTCAAATATTAACCCCACAAAAAAGACCAAATTTTAATTTTCGGTCTTATAGGTACATAATTTATCTTCGGAATTACTAGGGATTTTTTTAATTCATATTATTCGACTCCGAATTGTGCAACCTTGTCGCCATTATTCTTAGATGTATCTCCTGCCGTTTGCGAAGATAAAAATTGAAGATATTATAGGAACCGAAACGTTGATGTTTGATTAAAGTAGTATCGCATCATTATTTTATTAGACACAAGGTGTACGAAACTGCAATACAGGGTCGTATTAAAAAAATACATACCTGATGATGGTACCGGAAAGACGAAACGTCTTTTTCAGCAGAGTTTCTTGGTGCTTTTTCCGACTACTTCTTTTTGTATCTGTAAAGTAACCCTATTGTAATAGTTTACATAAAATTAGATCCATCTAATGAATGACTTGAATTCAAGATAACCGGATTTTGAAGTGATTAGATGATTAAGGGTTAAATTTGTTTTAAGAAAATGTAGGTATCGTTTGGTTATTTTGGGAATTTCTTTAGGGTATCGCGCGTTTATCAGAAAAGTAGGATTCCAACAGCATTTCAATTAAATAAACATAAACTGCTTTATTTTTCTGTCTGCCTATTTTTTAATCTGTCACTATTCCTATTTATCTTCTTGCAAGTAGGTGATTGCTAAACATTTTCCGTTGCTGTAGGCCTCTGTGGCGTAATGTATACATTTATAGGAATCTAAATCAACATATATCGCACTTTGCATAAAAATAGCTGTATCTTCGTATTATCATTTTATCAATACCGTTGTTGGCAAAATAAGAGACACAATATTTCTCCCGCATCAAATAGGTTTCGATTTACTCCATTTCCATGTGCTTTAGTGACCTAGATCAGTGGTTTTTTAATGCAACCTTTTTGAGAAAAGGTTCATACAAGAATAGTACCTATAACGAAGCTGTATCTTTTTCCTTTGTAGGGCATATGCTGTAATTGCTGTAGCGATGGGATAAATTGATAAAAGATAAATTAGGTTTAGTGGCTTATCGAAGAGGTTACCTCTATATACGTCAGTGACCTACATCATTGAGGTCCTTCTGGACTTTTCTGTGAGAAAGACTGCTGGGTAAAAAAATTGCCTGCCGAAATAAAACCAGCTCCACGTGCATCGGCCTTGAATATTCAGGGTATACTAATACTGGGAGGAAGTAAAGATAATGTTTATGAAAGTTGTTGTTAGTTTTGACTAGCTGTCGACGCACGTAGGTAGAGATAGCGATGGTCTCGGAGCAATAGTTAAAAAGCGACCTAACCTAATTGTGTTTGAAAGGGGGTCACTATCAAGTCCCTATCTGGGTACCTACTTACTTTTCAGCTTGGTCCAATTAGTTCGGCTGCGGTAGTTGGTCGCCCCGGCCTCGTATGTCGGCTATGCAGTCGCGGGGTCAGGTTAACATCGGGCCAAAACGACGGGCACCCGTACACTTCGCGCACAACTGCTGCTCAAGTGCTCAATGCTAGCCTGCTAGGCCACTCGTTGCCGCCGGCCGCTGCTGGATGCTCGCGCTCTGCGCGTAGTTCAGCCAACGGCCGCTAGAGGGATCTGCCTGTATTGCAGCCGGCGCGACGCTCCAGGGCGCCGGGCCGCCTGCGCCGCTCCTTCGAACGGTTGTAGCCTTATTACTCATCCGCGTTGCCACATTTTCGCGACACTAATTTGAATTTTCCTATTTTTCGCGATGGATTTCTTTTAATTTTGTACACGGGTCCTAAGAATCAATGTTTTCCTGGAAACCAATATCTTATGCTAGGGTTTGGGGTAATAAAATAACAGAAGCATATATTTAGATTATTAATTAGATACCTATATCAGGTGGCTATCACGCGATTTCTGGGTCGAAGCAAAATTAAGAAATTAGTTAAATATATCCTGTTGGAATGCTACAAGAAGTGAAAAAAAAAATAGAAATATATTTGGTGTGACACGGACAAACTTTTAATAGAGTTTTATTTTTTCTGCGGTATTTACTTAGGTTACTTACAAACTCCACTTCGTTTGTGAATCAAAACTCCCTCTCCCCCTTGGTTTCTTGGTGATTTGCCCGAAAAGCAAGAGATACAGGGTTTGATCTCCCAGCGAAGACATTATAAGCATGATTTAAAGACTTTGTCTGTCAACCCCACAAAAGTAGACTTTTCGCTAAAGCCTCTCCTGTGCTGACTGCGTATTTGTATTTTAGTTTTTCATTCTTAAAAAAGACTGCAGTGAGTATCTTCCTGTACTCCTTTGACAATGGCCCGCAAGGGCCGAAACACGTGTCAGGAAACTGATTAAATTTGTGAAACATAACAAGGACCTAGTTATTATTTTTTCTTCCTGTGCAATGGAACAACAATTTCACCAAGCATATAGCCCAACACAAACTTAAAAATTATATTTTTACACTCTCAATATCTCTTTATTAGTTGATTTATATTGTTGGGACACCCTCTTTCTGTATCGACATATTATGTAAATATGTTTGTTGTTTTCTCGAGTTTATTATGAAAACCAAGCAATTAAAACCACTTTGATAAAGTACTGTCAAGGTAAAAATAACAATAGTAATTAAAATTTCATTAGTCGTCTCTCCGTAGCGCCCTATCCTGTACTGTAACTCCTGCTTTAATAAAGTGTACATACATATATACAGCCTTATGACGAAGAAACTGATAAGGCTTTTATATAAAATACCGATAAATTAATTTTTTTGAAATGCTTTTTTTTTCAGAAAAATATTACGAATACCTACCAACTTAAATTTTTTCAATGAAACATATTGTATATTTTTACATTTTTACATTCTACAATCAATTCCAGACATTTTTCGTAAATCATGCCCTATCCTATACATATCTTCAACCGTTTACGAAATATTAACACTTTATTGCTTGTATGCACGATTCTCGACTTAGCGACGTTCGAAGTCAAAATCTTTAAGGCATTGACAATGACAATCTACTATTGAAGTTTGAGACGTCACAAATGTGACGTGACAGTGAATGTTATATTAATGTTAATCAAATTTGAATTTTGCTCTACTGATATTACCTACATCCCAAATGAGCCTCGCTGAAGATGAACGCATAGAAATTTTGATTATGTTGGGTTGTGGAATAATTGTACAAGAGTTATTCGGCGATGGTCCAAAGGATTTGTTTTTCAGATGAAGCTAGGTTTTCTTTAAATGATCAGGTTAATAGACAAAACTATAGATACTGGACACAGGTAAATCCTGAAAACCCTAATAAAAAGGTTAATGTATCGGCGAGTATTGTTGAAAATAGGGTAATCGCATCAATTTTTTTTTGATGAGCGCCTCACTGAAGGTATATATATATATATCCAAATTTCCTTCAAAACGATCTGGTTTCAGCTCTTGCTACTCTATTTCCAGATGATAATGATCCTGATTTATCAAGTTTAACCTAATGGCTTCAACATTTCAACAGGATGGTGTTGGGTATACTTAAATACAATTTTCAGATTGATTGATCTACAGCAGAACAGTGGAAATTCTACTTATAAAAATAAGACTAGAAATTTAAATAGGGCAAACGAAGATATGCAAATCAAAGTAAGTTTATAGGTAAGTCCCGTGGGGAAACTGGGAAACGAGGACGAAATTGAAAAAAAAAAGTCAATTATCTCTGGACGTCAACTAGCTAGCTAAGAAAATCTAATTTTGCTGTCCGGATTCGAATTAAATTACCAAGTAGCAATCTATTAAGAAGTGAAAAATTTCAATTTTGTTGCTAAGAAAAAAAAAGCTAAAATATATTAACAGCTCGTGTACTCTTTTACGTTGCCAGAACCCGGGAAAGGTCCGGACTGGTTTTCATGCTTCTTTTAATTTCATGCGCATGCCATATAATAAAGTTTTAGGTCTAGTCGAAGTGATCCAACATATTTTATCCCTTTAAAACAATGGTAAGGTACAAACGTGAGGTAGACACGCGATAGATTTGATTATAATATGTGGGGCGTGTATTTTTATCTATTTTTAACTTTTTTTCGACATAACTCTTGACCTTCTACTAGGTATTTGTTGGAGGCAACAAAGAAAGAAGATTGATTACTGCGTTTTACCGCTATTAAGTGAGGTTAAGGTATTTTCAATTTCTACGTGACTAATTAATACAAGTATAATCATTATTTTAGCAGTTAAAGTTTCCTTCGATAGCCAGATTCGCTGTAAAAGGTTAAAAATAATTTCTAAACGGGGTTAGAGTAAATGGTGAGTGTCAATACAATCCGGGTTTGTGCATGGACGATTTTCACGAACATTTTCCTAACGTTGCTTTTATTTCTGGTAATTTTAATCATTGCCTGAAAAGAACCGTGGCCGTGTTTAGGGAAACAGGTTCTATACAACACAAAAACATAATATAGTTTATACCAATAGTGTCTAAAATCTTACAAATCTTAACAATATACGTCTAAAAGAAAACCCTTACCTCTATTTCTCAGTTCAAGGAAACAAATCGTGCTAGTAGAAATTGAGACCCCCAAGGGGCCCAGGGCGCTGCGGCGCTACTTTCGTGCTGCTGATCGCTGCTCTGCAGAACCGGGCCCCTGAGAGCACGGTCGTCTCCATGCCCCTTGTCACTTGTAACCGGATAGAGTCTGCAACTAGCGCCAACGTCGATTGGCCCCTAAAAAAAAATTTTTAAATTGATATGAAATTGAAAAAAAAATTGGCCAGCTTGAAGAGTATAAACAATTTTCTTTGTAAATTGTAAATGTATTGACATGTACAGGTCTACACAATGCAAGGTTTCAAATCATTTGAACGTATTATGTAAAACACCTCATAAAATATCTTATGGATAAAAAATTAAGCAAATACCGATATTAACTTTTGCGACGTAAAAACATCTAAACATAGATAACATTTACTTTTTCAGCCTGCGTAAGGGCGAAATATGCTATTTTTCTTACAATTACCAAAATGTCGCATGATTGTCAACGATAATTTATTTTCTCACGTGATTCCAGAGTTATTTTGTCATTTATTTGACCGTTTGTTCTTGAAGCCTTCCCAGGGTCGCAGCAGAATGTTTCTGCAACCAAGGTGTTTGCTTTCATACCCAGGGCATTATACGAATATATAAAATACATTGCATTGAGGAAAGTACCCTAATATGAGATAGGTTCCCGTGTCGAATTTACGGTTTTTTCGCTCAAATGCAAAAAGAATTGTGCCGGGCAAAAAAAAATGTCAACCAGTATTATGTCGGTAATAAACATAAAATGTATATCACAGGCATCGTTTGGCGTAACCCGTTATAAGCGGTAAAACGCTTATATTGGATGGTTTCTTTTAGTTTTATTTCTCTTTGGTAAAACCTATATACTGTTCATACAGGGTACTCATATACAGGGTCTATCAAGGTGACCGTCCATTAGAAAATTTGGGGAAGTACTTAATGCGATTTGAATCTTGCAAATTTGGATAATGGGGTTTTGAGTAGGGCTGTGCGATTACCGAAAAAGATAATCGATTTTCGATTATTTGAAATAATCGATTATATAAACAATTAATCGAAAATAATCGATTTATCAAAAATAATCCATTAATCGAAAATAGTTATATCCGATTAATCAAAAATCAAAAATAATCGATTAATTGAGAATAATAGATTATTTCTGATTAATCGAAAATAACAATCGATTAATCGAGAATAATCAGTTAATCGAAAATAATCGATTGATTTAATCAAAATAAATCAAAAAGTCGATTCAAATATTAGATCGTTAAGAATATTAATTTTATGAAAGGCGCACAGATTAAAACTTTGTTCAAATTATTTCGTTGTTTGTCTTGCAATAATATGCTATAATATTTCTTAAACCGATTTTCAGGGTAATAGGGTTGCTAATAAATATATAGAAACTTACAGCAATAATAAGTAACTAGCAACTTCAATCATCCAAAAACATACCTATATTTTCGAATAATCGAAAAATAGTTTTTTGGTCAATTGATTACTTAATCGAAAAAACGTGTTTTTTTTTTATTAATAATCGATTAATTAAAACATCGTAAATTTTCTTTTTCGAATACCCAATTAATCGATTAATCGAAAAATATTTTTTTTGGTTAATCGATTAATCGAAAAATCATTTTTTTTCGATTTTAATTTGATTTTTCATTAATCGAAAAATCGTTTTTTTTTTTCGATTACTTAATAATCGATTACCTAATCAAAAAATCGTAAATTTTATTATTCAAAAAATAGTTTTTTTTCGAAACGATTATCTCTAATCAAATAATCGATTTTGTTGCACACCCCTAGTTTTGAGACGCTCCCTTAAAATGAAATTACAGCCACCATATGCGACTTCCGGTTATACCGGAAGTGGTCTTAAACTTGCTTATTTTAAATGGTACACAGTATAATATACTTTTTGTGTTCCTTTCTTCTTTTTCAATAACTTTTATAAAAAAAATTGTATCCTACTCTATCCGATTTTGAGAAAAAAGTGGTTTTTCTTAAATTTTGAGCTTTAGATGTCGCTTAAAATTGAATTTCTCTTCAAAGATTAAAAAGTGAAACTAAGAATTCCGGTTGTGGAATAAGATATTATTGTTCTCGATAATGAAATTTTAAATACAGGGAAGTGGAAAAGTTTTGGTCTTTATGAAGAAATGTAAATACCTATTTTTTTAAACGCGATGTTACTTTGCTCGTTCACAATAATTATCACCACGATTCTGAATTCATTAACGTATTAAATCTACGTGCAAAATAGTAATGTACAGGGGGTCCGGAATTGCGTGTACAGTTAATCCAGACATCAAAATATATTTAAAATTGCATGCTTAGACTGTCAATTTTTTTTTGTTTCTTAAAATTTCTTGAAAAACAATTGATTTTAATGTTTTTCTGTGCATAGTCAACACTATAAAAGCGAAAACGTTATAAACAGTGATGTTAAATGTAATTATCCTTTTTAGTTTTTTATGTCATCAAAGTTATGACTATGACGGTAGATACATCACAGATAATATTGTTGATTTGATGAGGAAATGTTTGAATTTCAAACATTACATTAAGAGTCTACCATCACGACACGACAGTACAACACTATGGATATGGAATTTATTTCAAGACATATTTGTTTATTAAACCTGATTTTTGTACATTTGGGTTCTATACTTTATACTTTAAACGATAGCGATGATAACTGTTTCAAAAATAGTTGCAGATATTCGGCTGTGACTAATATCACCGCTAAATTTAATTTAACAGGTATAAATTTGGTATCACTGGGGTGGGTAAAGATTCAAGTTGTCTTGCAACGGACTTTTAATTTAGGCCTTTCTTTGCAAGAATATAAATTTAAAGTTGGCCTATTTATGCTAACACAAAATCTTCTAGTCTTCCAACCCAACAAAAATATGTAAGTACTTGCTTTTTTGTCATAACTTTGATGAAATAAAAAATTAATAAAATATGTTCAAAATCGTATTGGCAAAAATAAAAATACATATTATGTAAAGAAAAACGGCTAATGTGCATGCTGTATCTACTCTACAAATATTCAAAGGAAAAAAGAAAACTAACACGACAGGTCGTTTAAAACAACGATACCTATTCGAAAATCGATTACTGAGCGACAGAAAAGCAAGGGAAAAGGTTTCAATTTACCGTGAATAATCGAGGAAAAACACAGGAATATTTTCATGTTTTCAGTTCAGCTAATCGACCCTGGTTACCCTAAAATCGAAAAGTCACTGGTACAAAAAGGTGGAACCAATAACAGAAAAATAATTTTTATTTTGTTCTCGTGTAAAACTTAAGTACGACTACTAATAAAGTGAAATACCTTCGTTCAAATTCAGGGGTTGTCAGATCAACTGCCGGGTGGTTTTGTCAGAAAAACAAAAAAATTCCTGGTTTAAATTGGTATACAGTCGGTATGGGATTCTCGATGATGTAATAAAGGATCGGAAATACGGCGTCGGCGTCCCATGTTGCCACATTTCCCCGTAAGTCAAATTTAACCCTGACCTCTCCCCACCCCTCTATTAATTCTTGCGAGCGCCTATAAATCCAACTAAAACCTTATTAAGTATTAACGGAACGTCTTTCTAGATAGGGGGAGAATAACTGATTTTTTACATAACTTTTACAGGAAACCTGATAATTTAATTAAGATTCTGGGATTTGACAACCTTGTACAGAAAATAATTCTGAGAAATTCAATTTTTATTGTTCAGGTCCGTAACAAGTGGATATTCAGAAAATGGCTATACAAATTTAACTAAACAATAAATACAATGGGCACCAAAATAAATGGTTACCTCTCTCAGAAAAACACAGGTTATACCTAAGTATTCTAGCGTGTGTCAACTAAGAGTACATTGCGTCGCTGGTCGCTGACATATGTAAGACCAGGATAAGACAACGATTAATTTAAATTCTTTGCAAATTTGGCTTAGCAAAGTATTTTTTGAACGCTGTACATATAACTAATAGGTATTAATCTACCCCTACAAGGGCAGTAATATCTTATTCAGTTTTTCGGATATTGATTAATATGGAAAACTAAAAATCATACTGTAAAATTTTTTTTATTATTTTCCTTTATTATCATGTTCCAGAGTTAAATAAGCATATATGCTTTGCCCAACTTATAGGCTCAAGCTCAAATAAAATTCCTTGTAGAAAAGCAGTATTTTTAGCTAATGGAAATGTTGCTAAGTTGACCTCCATCCATCCATCACTGTCTCTATTAAGCCACTGTAAATTAACACGATTGTAGCACCGCCTGTTGTCCGCATGCCCAATCATTCTGCAACGATGAAAAGATAAACGAATTCTACCTGTAGCTAAAATATATAAATCGTCGTATGTTCAATATTCTAAAATTGTCGTAAGAATACAAGGTTCTTTAAAAGAGCATTTATATAGGTACTAAACTTGCAGGAAAATTAGACAAACAATATGAAATAAATTTGATAAGATTAAATCTATATGGCACCAATTATTGTATTCTAACCACAGGCCACTATTTTTCGTCTATTTTATTAAAGAGCTGAACTTTTCTTAGTGCCTGTAAAATCATCAACTAGACTAGAGAGCCATCTTTCGCTGGAAAGCTAAAGTACCAAGTATTAGTATAGTCGGGATCATTCTATCCCCAGGGAACAATCACTTAAAGTAAACTTCAAACAAGAGTGATTGATTTCACGTGACCATCAATGGGGTTTTAACAATGATGACCCGTGATGTCTGCAGCGTCCGCAGTAACAGTAACTAAAAGTAGAAAGTGAAGAGCAAACGAACGTTTTGTGATTGGACGTCCCGGATGCTGCTGTCTTTTTATTTATACTAGTATTACTAGTAAACAACACAGGTTTTGTAACTAGAAAAATAAAAATTTTGGGCAACTGGTTTTAAATTGATAGCAATTTAAATTCGGAGTTGAAAATGGATTTTGATAGTCCGGAAGTGATGAAAGACTTTCCTGGATTATACTCGTTAGAAAAGAAAAAAGGGAATGATAGCGACTGTAAGTGTTTTAGATAAGATTAAATCTTCTATTTACCTTTGTGTGTTTCATAGATAACGATGAGAACGAAAAAACGACGAAGAAAGACATGCTTATAGGCAAACGTAAAGACAAAAAAGACAAGAAGGATAAGGACAAGGGGTATGCTGCTCTCGAAGGAGAAAGCTCAGATGAAGCAAGGTACCTATATTTATTATTTCATCAACTTGTTGGTTGTAACAAATTGGCAGAACTATTGATTAGTATAATTTCTTTATAGTACTTGTAAAACGAAAAAATCAAAGGCATTTAAATTTACCAAATCCAAAGATAAGGAGAAGGATAAGGAAAAACACAAAGAAAAGGGGGAAAGTTCCAAGAAAATCCAACTCAAGAAAAATGAAAAACCCCTTAAGAGCAAAAAAGTGTTTGGGCCTACAAAGCAATTTGTCTCTGGAACTACAGAACTTGCAGGTGTGTTTAGTTTTATTCAAATATTAACCTTACATACCTTATGTCATTATCTATCTTTAGATGCTTTGCCAATCTTTGGAGTGGATCTAGAAGATGCCTGTACAAGGGGTAGATGCCATGATGGAATATCCATTCCTTTACCAGTACGTGAGTGTGTGGACTATGTACAAGCTATAGGACATAGTTTCGAAGGAGTCTACAAAATTAGTGGACCTAAAGCTAAGGTTTCTCAAATAAGAAAAATGTATAATAACCGCCAGATGGTAAGGTTTAGTGACTATGATGTCCCGACTGCAACAAGTGTTCTGAAAATGTTTTTAAGGTAGGAAAAAATTTATTTTTCATTGCATGTAATGTTAAACACATTATATGTTGTAGAGATCTCCCAGAACCAATTCTAACCAATGAACTATTGATAAGGTTTGAAGAAGCAGGTGCTATATTGAATTACAATACTAGGGAAAAACATCTTAGAACTTTAATTGAATCTCTGCCTACACTAAACAGACTTTTACTTGGATGGTTGATAGTTCATTTGCATAATATAACACTTAAGGTAAGTAGCTTACATAGCCTAAAATAGTTTCCTTTAATGCCAAACAATTTTGTATTTCTAGGAACAAATGAACAAAATGAACAAACAGTCATTAGCACAAGCATTGAATCATACATTCCACGTTTCTTCACGATTGCTTCAAGCATTGATAACTCATAGGGCAGGGTTATTTCCAGGGATAAGTATCATAAAATATTATCCACCCTTAGAATCAGGAAGTCTATTACCAGACAACCCTGTCATTATTGAAAAAGAACTTGGAAAATTGGAGTCCCTTTTAAGTCAAATTCATTGGGAGATGCAGAATGGTCATTTCTCAAAAACTAGGGAGGAGCATTTGTGGGAAGTCCAAAGAGTCACAACTGAACTAAAGGTAAAAATACCATTTTAATAGGTCATTTTACTTATTAGATGACTTCTTATTTGTAAATTCATTTAATAACCTAATAATATATTTGTAGAGGAAGTTAAAAAAGTTTACAAAAATTGAGCACACAAACACAGAGATCAAACCTGCAGTAAAACAGACAGAAGAAAAACCCCAAGAAGAACCCATAACTGAAGAACCAGAGTCAGCAGTAACTGCAGATGAACCTGATGCTGAGACTAATGAATTAAAAACTCAAAAAATTGAAGAAATAAGCATTGAGGAACCAGATAGTCAAACAGAACTATATAAAGAAATTGAGGCTATTTCGGTGGAAGATTCCAAGCCTCAAGAACAAGTTGATGGTTTAAATTTATATAGAGATCAAAAATCTGATTCAGAAGAGGAAGAAGAATCATACTCTGGCTCCTCATCAACTGACAGTGAAATTTTAGAAGAATTTTTGTACTTTGATGAAAAACTAATCACTTTAAGAGTAAAGAATTGTCTTCTAAAAGACCTTATTGATAACCTAACAGAAAATATCAACAGAGAAAAAAAAGAAATTGAAGAATATCAAACCAAAATTAATGGTTTAAAACAGGTTATGCCTCAAAATCTACCATACAGGCGCTGTTTAAAAGATACAAATAATTTTATTGAAGTCCAAACACTCTTAGCACGAGAAAACCATATGCTTCAAATTAAAAAGCTTCACTTAGTTAGGCAAATTATGGAACAAAGGGAGCAATGTATTGATTTGACAGCTAAGGTACGATATGCCATGAAGGACACTAAGGAACAAAAGTTTTTACAGTGCAAAGAAATTACTACCCAAACACCATAAGTACCTAAATAGTAAAAAAATTGTGATGAAATTTAATTAATTAAATATTTAAGAGTAAACCAATGATCTGCTACTAAGCAGATCATTGGATTCGAGTAAACTCTGTATATTTAGAAGCAGAGTGTGCTCTAATCATATTTATTTCTTTAAACATAACAACAGGTGTCCATATTGGTTCTGCCTTGACCATAGGTTGAGTTTGAGTAACTTTGTTATTAATCTATTTTTCTCTTGACAAATATAAACATTTTTGCATGGTTAATAAATACATATTATATCCTAGCAATCCTCGGCCAGCGATGCTCAGAACATCAGTGGATAAAACCCATGCAGTAGGTATAGTAGGTGGATAGGGAATACTGCTTACACTACAGCAAAATCAAACGAACAGTGTTAAACTGTAAAACTTTTTAGCAAAAATATACTGTGATTCTGACAACAGTAAGTATTTTTTTTTTTCATTTCGGACGATGCTGATGAACTCTCAAAGTAACGCACGCATAATTCGCGGAAGCAGAAGGGTAGAGACATGATAGATGCCAAGTGCCTGGAATAGATAAACCATGCAGTATAAAATTAGCGCCATTCAAAAACATGTTTTCAATGATATTACGGCCTCTATATCTCTGCCATCCTGTATGCATACTAACAGTGCGTCCGTAAATGTAAACAAGTGTGTTACAGGAATTAGCAGCTACCTACTAAAGCTTCTTAATTTGTAAAGTAAGAATTTACCAACAATTAGTCACTGGAGTGGATTTTTCTTGTAGTATAAAAGTAAAACTTAGCCATATCACAAGTGTAGAGTCACTTTAAATTTTTCCGTTTTCAGCAGCAAAATTTGCGCTTTTCAAACCGGCAACTTGCACACACAATTAACGGAACTATTTTCCACAGAAAAATAAAGGGTTTATTCACAGAAAAATAAAAGGTTTGTTGGTTTATCTATTTTCAAGAAGCTGTGAGCTGTTCAGAGCTGTCGGTTAATTGAATTAAAATAATTAAAAAATCGTGTTCAATTACTTTTTAGTAATTGAATTACTTTTTGAAAATAGTAATAATTGTAATTGATTTTCCAATTATTGAGATAAAGTAATTTAATTGGTTTTAAGAAATCTGAGGTAATTGAATTACTTAAAAGTAATTCAATTATTTTAAAAAGTAATTGAATTACTTCCAAATAATTCAATTATATACATAAAAGTAATTTAGTTACTCCCAAATAATTAAATTAGAATAAAGGCCATTGAATTACTCCCAAATAATTCAATTACATAAAAAGTAATTTAATTACTCCCGAATAATTCAATTAGATTAAAAGTAATTGAATTACTCCAAAATAATTCAATTACTTTAAAAATTTTCATAATTCCTTTCCTTTACTCTAGAAAGAAAAAAATATTGTTTGGTTAAATCGCGGCTAAGGTTAACAGGAGGTTTCCTCGGGCACAGGGAGCCCCTTTGAACTCGGCGGCCGCGTTTCGATGCTTTACCGCCACGGCGATACAAAGAAATATGTGTGATAGTAGGAGTAGTAGGACCTACTGCTATTAAAAAAAATGATACCTTACCTAATACACAACTCTTTTTTTGGAAAATGTAAAAAAAGTAATTCCATTGCTCATATACTAATTCAATTTAAAAAATGTAATTCAATTGCCAAACTGTAATTCAATTACCAGAATGTAATTCAATTTTCAAAATGTATAGTTGAATTACCAAAATGTAATTAAATTACTCAGAGTAATTTATTTGCCAAAAAAGTGCCTATAATTTATAGATTCAGAGTAATTCAATTACTTTTAGGGTAGTTCCATTACTATAAAGTAATTGAATTAGTATAAAAGAAACTCCAGTAATTCGAATTCAGTAATTGATCAAGGAATCAATTACTTTTAGTGGGTAATTGGTAATTTAAATATTTTTATTATACTGTTAGTTTAGTAATTGGTAATTGTAATTGATGCCTTTTTCGGAGGAGTAATTGTAATTGAATTACTTTGTGAGAGTAATTGCGACAGCTCTGGAGCTGTTGTATATATAGCGACATCTTTATTTGTGGCTTAGAACGTTTGTTTCTTGTGAGTGATTCAAGAAACGTTCAGTTAAATATCAAGATGACTACTTATTGTGGAATTGAAGGATTAAATTGTCGTGTTCAACGTCTACAAATACATGCATCGCCCTCTACAATATTGGTCCAAAACTAGTCATTGACATTGATAAATAGTTATAGGGGGTATTCAATTTCGATATCAAATTAAATTTAGTGAGTCGGCCAATGAGAATAATATTCGCGTCCATATAAAAGCTTTATGCAGAACAAGCACGATAGCGCCAACCTATTTATTCCTCTGTGATGTATGTTCGAGTGGCTTTGCTTGTGTAACAAACGAACAAACCTCTAACCTACCTAACCTAACCTTTAAATTTAAAATTTTTGACGTTTGTTTAACCATACCCATACAAATAAGTTCCTTTTATTTAAAAGAAAAATTTATTGTGTTATTGAGAAAAAAAAATTATTTAAAATAATGAGCACCGAAAAAAAAGACTTTATTTATATTAACCCTAAATATGCCATCGAGTACTCAGTCCTAATTCCTATCGACGATTCTGTGGAAGAATTAGCTCACATCCTAATAACCACGAACAACTTGCCTCTCTACATAGAAAGAGGTAAAATTAGTTATTTGCTTGTAAAGAAATTATTATACATTTATAAAATGTATTTTTGTAACTTTTGTCTTTTAAAATAATCAAAGCAAACAAGCCATATTTGTTGCGTTTTAGGCATTTTGGGTACGAAAGCAACCAAATGTTCAACAATAATATGAATCTTAACTGGTACCTTTTGAAACGAAAAACCAGTATCTCTACGGCACCAATTTCCAGAAAAACATTTTTAAATATATTTTTTATTTTAGAGTTAATAGAACACCTTAGAATATTTATAGATGATAGAACGAACGAGTATTATCATCAATTATCTAATAAAATAGTCACAAAAGCCAAAGAAAACAAAATCAATATTGATGAAATTACAAAAGAATGGGAAAAAGTTATGAGAGAGGTAAAAAGTGTACTTATTTTCTTATTACTTCATTCGAAAACATTATTTCTTAAAGGAAATGGTTGAATTTGGAGAAAAACGCTGTGCTTCAGATGAAGAACTATTTGCAACAGCATATCACAAGCTTGTACACTCCCCGGCCTTAGAAACTATGCTTCAGCTTGAGCATATGTATTCCAGAACTGTTAGGCAAAAGACTGAGGAGAAGAATACCCTTATCAAGAAACTGTCAGAAAGGTGAGTATGAAGCGTGACATAGGTACTGTTTAAGAGAAAAGATATTTCGTTTTATAATTAAAGCTAATTTATAGAATAATATATTTCACAGACAGAGTGAAGAAATGAACAAGGCAGTAGATAGACTAGAACAAGACATGACTGAAACAAAAATAAACGAACTGGTTGCAAGACACTATGAAACTCATTCTTTGTTACAAGGAAAATTAACCAGTGAACTTGACACAATGAAAGAGGCCCAAAGACGGGAATATAGAGAGTGGATAATGCAAATGCTTGAACAAAATCAAGCAGACTCTTCATTGCCAACTCCCAGGTAAGGCTACTTATTTTTTATTTATTAAAACCTATGTTAACAAAAATTATTTTATGGAATTTATTACTTCTTTGAATTTTTAGTTCCCCATTAAGTCCGGCACCCCACAAGGAGTTTAGTAGTAGTGGAAGTAACACTAGTAGAGATCAAATCAATCCTCTTATATTGGAGGAAAGTTTCACAATACATTTAGGGTCACAACTTAAACAAATGCATAATATTCGCATATTATCCACCAATGTTATGGACCTGTGTGCTGTTCAGGATGATGAACAATTGTTAGTATGTACCTCTAAGTTATTATTTATGCCATATTACAGATAAAGAAGTATTATTATAGTTGGGGCATTCAAACATATTCTAGATACCTACACTGTATTTGCTACATAAACCAGTAAATAGGATTTCAACCACTGTTAATCGTTACTATAATAGGCTAGACTCAAGGGCGTCCATAGGGGGGGGCAAAACGGGCACTTGCCCCCCACCTAGGCGTCCACATTACTATTTTATTTCATAATTCAGTATAAATCGAGGGGTAATTCACTGAGAAAAATTTGTACACCATTTTCCATATTGCCGAATTTTCTTCGTATTTTCCTGGTATTTTCTGTATTTTCTTAATTTTTCTCGTATTTTCTGTATTTTCCTTGTATTTTCTTAATTTTTCTCGTATTTTCTGTATTTTCCATGTATTTTCTCGTATTTTCTGTATTTTCCTTGCATTTTCTCGTATTTTCTAGAACTTGTACACCATTTTCGCCAAAAAAAAAATTGGCTTTACTAAATTTTTTTTTAGAAGTCAAAGCAGCGTTGTTCCAGAATCTTAAGTTGGTTATTCTCATCATTAAAACCGTCGAAAACCCGGCAGCGTTAACGACTTTACGTCATTGCCAAATTGATTGGCGCGCGTATTTTCCATATTTTCCTTATGTTGCCTGTATTTTTCTCGTATTTTCTTTGTATTTTCTTCGTATTTTCTGTATTTTCTTCGTATTTTCTGCATTTTCCTCTTATTTTCTGTATTTTCTAGAAGTTGTACACCATTTTCGCCAGTGAATTACCCCTCGGTATAAATATTCAAGCGCGGTTCCATAAATGAATTTACTGTTTTGACTACCTCTGCAGCTTTTTCACAAGATTCATGACAACATTACTATACCATAAATTAGTTATATTTTTTCTTTTTTTGAACTCACTTTAACATTAATTTACATGCATATATTATCCTTTTTAATGTAAAAATTATCATTGAAAATTTTCTCGCCTATAGCGCATTCTCTGTCAAATTTTGGGCGTGGTCGCAAAAATTTTTCGCCTGCGGCGCTTTTTAACTTCATTTATATCATGATGACCCCCCCCCCCCCCCCCCCAAGCAAAGTTCTGGATCCGCGCCTGTAAATATTGAATAGTACAGTGGTTAGTTAGTAGAGACCAACAAATCACTAAACTGATTATGATTATTTACAAAAAAATAAAGAAAATTTAATAAAAAAAGTAATCAACGAGTTTGGCAAGACGTCTAGGAATTTAACATTTTTATTTTATGATGAAAACTTATAAATTGTAATTTTGTGTTTATTTTTTACGAATTCTGTAGGTTCCGTTAGGCATAAGGTACCTTTAGTCATATATAAAAAAATATTGTTTAAGTTTTTGCCCCCCCCTGAAAAACGCTCTATGGACGCCCTTGGCTAGACTTGATAGATGTTTCTTTGACTAGCTTTAAATCCTCTGCGAGGAGGGTTATTTTAGGTTAAGATTTCACATATTACTGTAATTAAGTTATAGAAATTCATTGTGAAACATGTACTGTACCTAATGTTACTTTAAAATGTTATAAAAGTCAATAAATAAATTAAAAATTAAAAAAAACGTATATCATCTAGCCAGTAAACTTTCGTATAATTACACTTTACTATGTCCAAGAACATATACACGATTTGCTTTTATTTTAGATCAGAACCCACACCCCAGTTGCTCCAAACAGCCCTAGGGCTTTACTCAAATGACTTGTCAGGCCTTGTTTTAATGACAGATAACAAAATTGGGTCAAGGCTAACACAAACTTTTCAACAAATCTGCCAAAGAACCACTGAGTTTCATTTTCCACCTATAGAAGATCAACTAGACAAAATTTCAGATGAGGCCCACCAGTATTTAAAAAAACCTGTAGGGGAGAGGTCAAGAACTACGCATAGCGAGTTGTTACAAGCAGGGGATTTTTACATGACCAACCATTCCAACCTAGCGCAAGTGCATGTTATTTTTCATATGGTCTCAGACGACAGTTTAAGAGGAAGTGAGATTAATAGCCGACATCCCGTTGTGTTAGGTTTGAGGCATATTTTAAAAACGGCCTGCTCTAACGATATTACTTCTTTGACTATACCTCTATTACTCCAGTATGAAATGACTGAGGTAATTTTCAAATTTATATCATCAAAAGGCATGTACAACTAGTAAAAACATATAAACGTATATTTTTAGGAAATGACTATAAGTTGGTGTGAAAAACGGGCAGAGCTGGTTTTTAAATGTTTTAAAGGGTTTATGATTGAAATGGCATCTTGGGGTGGATCAGATTTAAAGAATCTCCAATTTATGCTACCAGAGGTAAATAATAACATCCTTATCTGAGAATAAAAAGTATACAAAAAAATAATGTATTGTATTGCCAGTAAGTTTTTTCATTTCTACCTTACATTTACATGTTTGTAATAAAGTTTTCTGTTCTAGGGGATATCTCAAGCTGTATTTACATCTATGACCGAAATGGTGCCGAGAATTTTTAAATTGTGCAATCCGAAAATATTAAAATAATCTGTAAATAATTATCATATATTTTTTTAGGAAATTGCTTATAAATAAAGTAGGTATTTTAAATTTTGATAGTTTTATACATTCCAGTTCCAATATTATATTTAAATAAACGATCCTGGTAGAAAGTAACATCTGTAGTTTTTTTTAATAACATTTTTTTTTTTAAGTCAAAATCGGCCTCCGATTTATAGGAAGCTCGGAAAAATAAAAGAAACCAGTAGCGGGTCAAGGGGGGCGCCCCACTCCCCCAGGGGATTACATAAACGATTTGAAAATAATAATTGTATCACTTTTAAAATATTTTATCTATTTTATACAGGGTGTTTCAAAAAAAAACTCCCAGGCTAATTATTTCGAAAACTAAAAGCGACATGTAAATTCTGTAAACGCCAGTTTTTAGCCTCTATGATTGGTTTCAGAACTGTGTAAAAAATGTGTTTGAATAATACAAGATGTAGATGGCGCCATGGTGCAAAGAAATGTTTCGATGACAGGAACTTCTAAATCTTGTCGATCTTAAAGATAATTAATTTTTGGTCAAATTATGTCCCATAAAAAAATTTGATAAATCCAGCATGAAAGAAGATATTTGGGGTTAAGTTTTTTTTTTAAATAATTTTAATGAGTAATTTAATTTTGGTAATGCTAACTTTAGTGATAAAAAGCTCGTGTAGCGCTAAATTATTACGTCCAGTGACGTCTCAGGGGGCACCTTAACAAATAATATAGGTATTGGCAAAAAATAAGACGCCACTGAGTTTTTGGTAATTTTTATATTTTTTTCGGATTAAGCAACTAAAAATATCATTTTCTTGTCTGTTAAATTGTTTTCATATCTTGCTTCGTTTTCGAGAAATAAAAATAAAAACAATTTTATTGCATATCTCTGGAAAACAAAAATCATTAAATTAATAATTAATATACGCTGTATTTTTTGTTGTTCAAGCAAAGTTAAAACATTAAATAAAGCATAATAAAATAAAATTAAAAGATGTTTTAAATTTTAAAGAACTGATCAGAAATTATACAAAATTATTAATAAAAATTAGAACAATACCAAAAACTAACAAATGCATGGGGTCGAATGAGGTGTTCAAAATTATTGCCGTCTTCATACACATACATAGCAAGATATGAAAACAATTTAACAGACAAGAAAAGGATATTTTTAGTTGCTTAATCCGAAAAAAATATAAAAATTATCAAAAACTCAGTGGCGTCTTATTTTTTGCCAATATTATTTGTTAAGGCGCCCCCTGAGACGTCACTGGACGTAATAATTTAGCGCTACATGAGCGTTTTATCACTAAAATTATCAATACCAAAATTAAATTAAAATCTGCTAAAGGATATTAAAAATATTTATAATTAAAATACTCGTTAAAATTATTTAAAAAAAAAACTTAACCCGAAATATTTCGACCGTTCATTTTTTATTCAAACACATTTTTTACACAGTTGTGAAGCCAATCATAGAGGCTAAAAACTGGCGTTTACAGAATTTACATTTGCTTTTAGTTTTCGAAATAATTGGCCTGAGAGTTTTTATTGAAACACCCGGTATATTTGCTATTGATATAGGTTCTTATATAGTATATTGTACAACTGTGGGGGCCTTAGAAGGGGGGGGAGGTCAGTCCTATATTTTCGCAACGTTTACCTATTTACACATTTTTTACTTGAATATTCATCTATCCATCCAATAATTCTTAAGATTTGATGAGTACCTAAGCTATATAAAATAAAAATTTTCAGAAAAAACTGTAAAATTTAAAAAAAGCGTCTTCTTATGTTGATATATGTTAATTAACGTAACAAAAAGTGGCGGTAACTACGTCAAAAAAAACTGGTGTTCGGTGAGCGTAGATGCCCCCAAAGGTGCGGATTACAAAAAAATTCCCCAGTACCTAGCTTTAACAAATTTTGGGGGCCTGTTTTCCTGGAACACCGGTAGTTACGCCACAGGTAACAAGTTTTCGAGCCGTAGCAGAGTCCTGGAAGTCTGCGAGTCCAAAAAAAGCGTTTTCGGGCGTGTTGCGTACACTTCTTACCGTCCCAAAAGTAACCACTTCCCAGACGCGTTTGTATTTTCCGTGTTAGGCCGGCAAAGTGCGGCAGACTAAAATAAGACTATACCAGATTTTACATAATATAGATTTTCAAATCAGAAACCGAAAAATTCTATAATTTTTCAATCAATTCTTTTAATTTCCTAATTTTTAAAAAAATTTTAATAATAATAATAGCCAACAAACACACTTATATACAGGGTGGTCCTTAAGTACATCAAGAAAATCTAGGATATGCTTCCTGGCATCAATTTAAGTTGAAAAGTTCATATCGATTTATGCCCTAAAATGCTTACCCTCTAAGATACAGGGTGTACTTAAGGACCACCCTGTATATGTTGATTTGTCGCACCAGCTGATACCAGCGCTTTATGCGATGGGGTCAAAATCAGTAAAACTCCTCATTTGTGAAAAAGTATATTTATTTGAATATTTGGTTGTAATAATACAGTGATGGAACAAAACATAAAAAATACTATGGCATATAATATGTGACTACAAATACGTAGGATAAATTATAACTATGCTGCAACAATAAAATACTAAATGGCAAATAAGTTAGGTAAATAAAACTAATTCAGAAACAATTTTTTTTTCAGTTTTTGTGTTTTACATACACAAAGACCGACACGACTGGTATCACCACGGAACCCAGTAAATATTTGAAAAAAAACTGCACCATTGCTCATGGTAGGTATTTCAAAGATTTTCGGTGGTCCACAATAACCACACATAACAAGGTACTATGCGGTACTAACTTTCATTAAAATCGAAGAGAAAACGTTATGTCGGTCTTCATACTAAGTACTTAAACTGCATGTGGCATTAAACCAAGAGAGAAAATTTGCTAATTCTTAAATCCTTATAAAATAACCATAGACCAGGGTCGGTAATTTTTGAAACCAAAAAAAATAATAGTAAGATGAAACCCATTGGAAAAGAAAGAAAATATAACAAAAATGAAAGGAAAAATAATTTACGGGCGATTCGAGGTAGGGAAGTGGAAAGGGGTGAGTTTTTAAGGGTAGAAAACGATTTATCTAGTTTTTCGGCAAAACTACAAGTCCTATGGAACGTTAAATGGCAAAGTTGTAGGTAATAAAAAGATTTACAACTTTTGTATTTACACTTTTTTCACATAACCTCAAAATTTATGGGAAAAATTCAAATAACCAAGTTTTTGGTTTTTTATTTTTAACTTTTACAAATATTTTTTTTTTCACGAAATTTCGTGAAAACTTACCTTTTTATGTCCCAAACACACTGTAATTTTTTTGATTTAAAATATTTATTTTTTTACCTTATTTTGACTTAATATCGAAAAAGCACCCTAATTTCCAATCGAAAATTCTCACGTCAAAATATCTGCTTTTTTAAAACAGTCGGTGGGCTTTTTATTCGTTGAAATCTCTACTTTCTGATGGTGTAAAAAAATATACATTACTATGGTAAATGTTCTCAAAAAATCGAAAAAACTCGAATCCGAAATTTTTTTTTAAATCATTATGTACAGGGTCTTCCAACGAGGACTGAACAGGGGCTCATTTTGAGCATTTTAAATCCTTCAAAGTCATTTTGGCAATATTATAGTAAATTTGTCAAATTTTTTGACTTTGAAGGATTCAAAGGTGATTATACCTTTATTACCTAGTGTATGTTTCAAACAGGTTAAAGTTAAATTATACTGGATAAAACATTAAAATTTAATAAAAATAGCTGTCACAATATTAAATATTTTAATCAGAACGGACAAAAAAAAATCACTCGTTCCAAAAATCGTATAAAAAAAGCTATGTTCCATTTAAAAAACACCTTATCCATAGCGTAACTCTTTTGTTTCTGGTTCAAATAAATTTTTGGTTTCATTTTTGAATTCTGCAGGAAAAAGTACATCGATTGGCTATTTTGGATTTTTCTTTAAATACAAGGAAGCTCAAAAATGAGCCCCTGTTCAGTCCTCGTTGGAAGACCCTGTACAATTTTGAGCTATTTAGTAAAATTTATACTTTAATTACTCGAAAAACGTAAGATTCCATGTTACCTTGATAAACAAAAAAATTACAAATCCATAAAACATAAAGATCGCAAAAAACATGCGAAAATAGTTGTTAGGATTTAAAGGGGATTTCATCACATTTATCATAGTAATGTATATTTTTTACACCATCAGAAAGTAGAGATTTCAACGAACAAAAAGCCCACCGACTTTTTAAAAAAGCAGATATTTTGACGTGAGTATTTTCCATTGAAAATTAGGGTGCTTTTTCGATATTAAGTCAAAATAAGGTGAAAAAATAAATATTTTAAATCAACAAAATTACAGTGTGTTTGGGACATAAAAAGGTAAGTTTTCACCAAATTTAGTGAAAAAAAAAAATTGTAAAAGATAAAAATAAAAAACCAAAAACTTGGTTATTTGAATTTTTCACCTAAATTTTGAGGTTATGTGAAAAAAGTGTAAATACAAAAGTTGTAGATCTTTCTATTACCTACAACTTTGCCATTTAACGTTTTTCCATAGGACTTGTAGTTTTGCCGGAAAACTAGATAAATCGTTTTCTACTCTTAAAAACTCACCTCTTTCCGCTTCCCGACCTCGGATCGCCCGTAAATTATTTTTCCTTTCATTTTTGTTATATTTTCTTCCTTTTCCAATGGGCTTTATCCTACTATTATTTTTATTCACTTTTTACCATTTTCAAAGGCTTCAGCCCTGGTCTACCATAAATGTAAGTAAAACAGGAAGGTAATACATAATTAAATTATGTCTGAGAATGAAACTTATGTATACAATTAAAGATCTAAATACCCTGTATTTTTTTTTAAATTTAGTTTCCCTAAAAATGGAAAATGTCTGCATTGCATATCACTAGCAGCAGCAAAAGTGTAAAAATAGAATGTTTTCAAACGCTATAAAAAATTTTGAGATTTCTTGTCATAAATCAGAGCTGGGCCTTTAAAACCCTCTAAGGGCTTGCTTGCATGCAATAATGAGCTTCAAGTATTTTTAAATAAGTCTGAAAAATGTTTTAGGGCACTTGGAATTATTTGTTTTAAAACTAATTTAAGAAAAATTGTCTGCGGCTTTGGCTTTCCTTCTACCTACTACAGTATCAATTAGCGTTAATTAATGTTGTTGTTTTAACAAGTGCTGGTGGAACAGTTAATTTAAAATATAATCGATAATTTAAAGCCCTATAATAAAATTAAGTAATTAGTGTTGGTAAAATGAAGCTATTTTGCTGGGGGGGTCGCCCAGCTCTTATCACACTTAACATTGCAAAGGCTTATTGTTTAACAATAAAAGAAATAAAATGTTTAACATTTTTTTAGAACAAATCAACACTTACCTAGTCTTCTTAAATTAACAATAAAATAATACTGTAATTAATAATCATTGTAAATCTCTAAGATTTACAGTAGAAAAATCGGACAAATCTAACGGTTCGTCCAACAACAGATCAGTCTCCAATTTCATTTCCTGCACTCCGATACTCTTAATTGCTTCATCTAGGAGCTCATCGTCCGTTTTGGAACAGCCAGGCGCCTGGGAACATCCTGGCATATTGGCGATAGAAAACGGATTGGTTTCGTCATTGTCAGTGTTTGCAGAAGTCCCTTTTTGTCGTGACACCGTTTTCAAGGCATTAGAGTGTTGTCTGGAATTTTCTGCAAAACTAGTAGATCGTACTGGTTCAGGTTCAGATGCATCTACGACCTTTGGCAATGGTGCTATAAGGTAAAAAATATCAGCTTTAAGAAATCTGGGAATATTTTTATTTTTAAGTTTTTTTAAGATTAATGGTTTATTGACTAACCTTTTTGCCCCCCTGTTGTTGCACCTTTACGATGAGCTTGTCGCTTATGTTCTTTTAGATGATCAGATCTCTTAAATGCTCTATCACAGCCGTCAATTTTACAATAGCGACGCTTGTCATTAAAATTACTTCGTGGTGTTGCACTTTTATGATGAACCCGTCGCATATGTTCCTTTAGATGATCAGATCTCTTGAATGCTTTATCACAGCTTTCAATGTTACAATAGTGATGCTTGTTATTAAAATGACTTTGTTCGTGCCTCTTGAGCTTGCTGGCAGTGCTAAAAGCTTTGGCACATTTCGCAATCGTGCATTTGTATGGTTTTGCTCCTGTGTGGCATCGCATGTGTTCTTTTAGTCTGCAAAAAAAATTACAGAATATATAAGTAACTTTTTACTGCTAGTGTGGCTTGGAAATAAAAATACAAACCTGTAAGCCTGTTGAAATACTTTATTGCAGTTGTTGTACGTGCAGATGTGCAGGTTTTCCACAAGATGACACTTTGTGTGGACTTCTAAAGTGTTCTGGAAAAAAAATGCCCTTTTGCATCCTGGCGTAGGACATTTAAATGGGGCTTCACGTTTTTTGTGCTGCTTGCAGTGCTTCCTTAATTCTTTGTTATTTCTGAACAATTCATGGCAATTTTTAACCGGACATAGCTAAAATAGATATTAACACATATTTATATTAGTCTCCATAACATTTGATTTGTGAGATATCAGAATAACCATTGATTTGGTCACATATAATTTTTTTTTTTCAGTCTGATACATGTTAAATAAATAGTTTAATCGTTATTATTAATTACGTAGGTATCTCAAAATAATAGCTATAATTGCACAAAACGTTCCCAATATTACAATTCATATAAAAACTGTGATCCGAATATAGAAACTTATTCGGGAACACTGATTGATGATAATAAAAATATGTCATATACATTACTTTGGTTGCTGGCTGAACATGACGTTTTTTCCGATGCTCATTCAAATTATAAATAGTTGTAAATAATTTATCACATCCTGGTTCATCACATGGGTAGTTTTTGGTATTCTCATGGGTTACTTGATGGCGTTGTAAATGGTTTTCCTTGGCAAAGGTCCAATCACAACCCACATGTTGACAGCTAAAGGGTCTGTGGTCCAAATGAGACAGAGCATGGTTTTTTGCTTTCATAGGATCCAGAAATGCTTCATTGCAATCGATAAGAGGGCAGAGAAATATTTCATTTATAGAGGTAGTTAGTTGTGGAATTTTTAAGTCATCAATTACATATCTCAAAGATGTAATTGCTTGGAAATGGATCATCTTCTCATGGACATGATTGACTGTCTGAAAATAAACAATTTTGGAATGAAACAAACTTTAAAATGAATTATTCAAGGGTCTCTTACCTTTATAATCTGTCTAGTCAGCACTGAAGCACTATCATCATCGAATATATCAATTTGAATGGAGGTAGGTTGATAAACAAATTTTATAAAAGCAATTGATCGCTTCTCGAACATAGTCCTCTTATGCAGTGTTTTGTCTAGTCTTTCAGCAACCTTTTCAGATATGTTGTTGGCGGAACCTGACACTGATTTGTTCTCTGATTTGGTTACTTGCCTGGATGTACTTTCCAGTGCTTCATTTAAAGTTGCATATGGATCCATCTGTAATGCTCTCCTTGAAATATACTCGTCTGAATTTTCTAATTTCGCATGAATAGCCCTTATATCCTCTGATTCTTCCAATTTTGTAGGTTTATTCTCTTCTGATTCTTCCACTTTCATAAGTATATCCTTATCAGATTCTTCCTCTTCTCTGTGAGTAGATGACTGTGGTTCTTTCTCTTCTGTTTGTGTGAAATGCGCTGGGTTTTCCACTCTCATTGGTGCAACTTGGTCAAGATTAGGATTATTTAGCATTTTTGTAGTAGTTTGGTGAGGTATGGTTTCTGTCTCAGATACTCTGTATCCTAAAGAATTGGTGCTATCTGGTGCTTGAAGTTGCTGCGAATTCTGTGTTTTCTCATTTTCATTAGTTGGATCCTCATCTGACTCTTCCTCTTCTCTCTGAGTAAATGAATCTGGTTCATTTATTGGATCCTCATCTGACGCTTCTCTGTGAATAAATGTCTCTGGTCCATTTATTGGATCCTCATTGGACTCTTCCTCTTCTCTGTGAGTAAATTGCTCTGGGTTCTCCTCTTCCGTTTGCGTGAAAGGCTCTGAGATTTCCACTATCATTGGTGCAACTTCTTTAAGATTAGGATTGTTTAGCATTATTGAAGTAGTTTGGTGAAGTATAATTTTTGCCTTATATATTCTGTATTCAAAATGATTGATGTTATCTGGTGCTTGACGTTTAATATAATTATGTGTTTTCTCGTTTTCATTTGTTGGATACTCATCTGATTCTTCCTCTTCTCTGTGAGTCGATGACACTGGATTTGTTGGATCCTCACCTGATTCTTCCTCGTCTCTGTGAGTAAATTGCTTTGGATTTTCCTCTTCCATTTGTGTGAAAGGCTCCGAGGTTTCCTCACCTGATTCTCCCTCTTCTCTGTGAGTAAATTGTTCTGGGTTTTCCTCTTCCATTTGTGTGAAGGGCTCTGCGGTTTCCTCATCTGATTCTTCCTCTTCTCTGTGAGTAAATTGTTCTGGGTTTTCCTCTTCCATTTGTGTGAAGGGCTCTGAGGTTTCCTCATCTGATTCTTCCTCTTCTCTGTGAGTAAATTGCTCTGGAATTTCCTCTTCCATTTGTGTGAAAGGCTCCGAGGTTTCCTCATCTGATTCTTCCTCTTCTCTATGAGTAAATTGTTTTGGGTTTTTCTCTTCCATCTGTGTGAAAGGTTCTGAGGTTTCCTCATCTGATTCTTCCTCTTCTCTGTGAGTAAATTGGTCTGGGTTTTCCTCTTCCATTTGTGTGAAAGGCTCTGAGGTTTCCTTACCTGATTCCTCCTCTTCTCTGTGAGTAAATTGCTCTCGGTTTTCCTCTTCCATTTGTGTGAAAGGCTCTGAGGTTTCCTCACCTGATTCTTCCTCTTCTCTGTGAGTAAATTGTTCTGGGTTTTCCTCTTCTATTTGTCTGAAAGGCTTTGAGATTTCCACTATTATTGGTGAACTATTTGAATCATTTAGGTGAAGTATAAATTTTGTCATTTTTGCCTCATTTATTCCGTATAAATGATTGATGCTATCTGGTGCTTGACGTTTAAAATAATTATGTGTTTTCTCGTTTTCATTTGTTGGATCCTCATCTGATTCTTCCTCTTCTCTGTGAGTAAACTGCTCTGGGTTTTCCTCTTCCATTTGTGTGAAAGGCTCCGAGGTTCCCTCATCTGAAACTTCCTCTTCTCTATGAGTAATTTGCTTTGGGTTTTCCTCTTCTATTTGTCTGAAAAGCTTTGAGATTTCCACTTTTATTGGTGCAGTATTTGGTTCATTTAGGTGAAGTATAAATTTTGTTGATTTTGCCACATTTATTCCGTATAAATGATTGATGCTATCTGGTGCTTGACGTTTAAAATAATTATGTGTTTTCTCGTTTTCATTTGTTGGATCCTCATCTGATTCTTCCTCTTCTCTGTGAGTAAATTGCTCTGGGTTTTCCTCTTCCATTTGTGTGAAAGGCTGTGAGGTTTCCTCGCCTGATTCTTCCTCTTCTCTGTGAGTAAATTGTTCTGGATTTTCCTCTTCCATTTGTGTGAAAGGCTCTGAGGTTTCCTCACCTGATTCTTCCTCTTCTCTGTGAGTAAATTGTTCTGGGTTTTCCTTTTCTATTTGTCTGAAAGGCTTTAAGATTTCCACCATCATTGGTGCAACTTTAAGATTTCGATTATTTAGCCTTATTGAAGTAGTTTGGTGACGTATAATTCCTGACTCATATACTCTGTATCCTAAAGGATTGATGCTATCTGCTTGATTTTTTAAATAATACTGTGTTTTGTCGTTCTTATTTGATGAATCCCCATCTGACTCTTCCTCTTCTCTGTTAGTAAATGACTCAGGTTCATTTATTGGTTCTTCATCGGACTCTTCCTCTTCTCTGTGAGTAAATGACTCAGGTTCATTTATTGGTTCTTCATCGGACTCTTCCTCTTCTCTGTGAGTAAATGACTCATAGTCATTTAATGGGTCTTCATTTGACTCTTCCTCTTCTCTGTGAGTAAATTGTTCTATTTGTGTGAAAGGCTCCGAGGTTTCCACTATTATTGGTGCAACTTCTTTAAGATTAGGATTTTTTAGCCTTAATAAAGTACTTTGGTGAGGTATAATTTCTGCCTCATTTACTCTGCGTCTTAAACAATTGGTTCTCTCTGGTGCTTGCAGTTTAAAATAATTCTGTGTTTTTTCGCTTTCATTTGTTGGCTTTATTTTTGGATCTTTTAGACTGGAGCAAGGAGTTGATTTAGGTAAAACAGTGATGACTGATGGTGGAATTTGGGAAAAGTTTAGTTCTCGGCGTTGTGGTCCTATGCACTTTATACCGGCGCAAGAAGGTTGTATATTTCCATTTAATATTTCAGCGGAAATAGAGGATATTTTCGAGGAAATTGCTGTTAGAATTTGGGAAAATCCGAGTTCATTGCACCCTGGTTTTCTGCACTTCTCACAGAAGCGATGAGGTTGTTCACTCATTGTTTGAGACGATATTGCTGCTGGAATTTTGAAAAATTCTAAATATGAAAATCTTTGTAATTTATATAATTTACCTTACCTCCACAACTTTAGGGCGTTTCTTACAACTAGACAACGAACACCAACACCCGACTAGATAACATAACAATGCAAATGCACTTTAATGGTCATTTTATTGAGGAAATTTAACTGATTGTAATAATAATGCACTGTCAGCTTCTTCTTATCTATTGACACATCACAGAGGAATAAAAGGTTGAATTGAGGCTGTCATCCCAACGGTCTGTCGTATTCCTTTCATGCGAAGTTTTAGGACTCAATCCTACCCCGAGCCGGCGAAGATTAATAAACATTTTACTATAAGCTTGAGTTTAAACTAGAAAAATCATTATCTAAGCTTCAGAGCTTACAAAACTGTACTTATGAATCTAGAAATACCTTAAGCTAAACTCGAGATTATTAAAATCACAACATTCTTATTAATTAACATTACGGTTAAAGTTATATAGTCAAGCCAAGAAAAGTTTAGCTGCACTAAGTTTCAAGGATACAGCGGCAACGGCAAATTAGACCTTAAAATTAACCGTACATTTGGAAAGGATTTGCTTAAGTTAAAATAAGATAGGTATATATATAGCCCACAAACCGTACACAAGTCAGGTTAATCCCACAAATTTCAACTAAAACAAGTAGAGATTTGTGGTTAATCCTCAGCGAGGCCTAAAGGCCAAGTCCCTGTGAGCGTATATTTGACAGCGTAAGTATGACATGATTGGTCGATTAGGCCGACATTTTGAGAAATAGCGGTAATCAACCAATCACTTCTTAAAGAATGTATGCTGTCACGCTTGCGTTGGCATATTTACGACCATGGGGATTCGGTCTTAGATGCCTCTGCGCGCCAAAATTCTGTCCGTAAATATATGTTAGCAAACCGGAGGAAAAAAACAGAGTTTATTTCCAGAGACCTTCTTCGACGGATGATTTCGACCGATTGAAGAAAGAATCCAACAGCTGATAACTCTTTTGCATGATACTTCTTTCTTTGTATCATGACTCTTTTGGATGAAAAATAAGGTTTGTTCATGCCTTACACAGAACTCCAATAAAGATGCCTTGTTGGAAGGCAGTAGTAATTTTGGATCCACGTTTAAAATACAAAATTAGTTTATAAGGGGGTTTAGAAAACTAATATTAAACAATGAGAAAAAAACTGTTCAAAAGTCAGTTTGAGGTTTTAAATTCACAAATTTTATATTTGTATAATCCGCAGGCCTATTAATTAAGGATTCCACAGGCCATGGCATTTTTTTTTAAGGGGCGCGAGTTTGCCAGAATGGTAATAAAATGACAGCTCGCGAAACATTTCCTAATCCGCAGCGGATTCGCGTTGGTCTGTGGAATCCTTACTCAAACTCTGTGATTCAAACTATAGTTCGGAAAACACCCTATACATTTTCTTTGGTCCGGATTATGAAAACGCCTTGTTCTGTGCTGTGTTCTGCGTTGGGTCCACAGAAGTTATGTAATGGCACAAAAACAAAACCAAAACCTAGCCACTTGTTCGTTAGCCGAATCTCTAAACACACCTGTAAAATTTTGGGGTTAGAATTAAGGAATTTTTAGGTGGTTCTGACTAAATATATTTATTTGTGTTATAATGTTATCAAAACAGAACCAGATTTTTCTTGGTAAGTTAAATGGTTTTATAATTTACAATTTGTAACATTTTTTTTTCAAATCCATAGGTAAACAATGCTTAAAGCTTCTTCAAAAAGTTACAAAGTATTCCACCAATTCTCCAAAGCCAAAGACTGCAATTGTGATGTTAAATATGGGAGGACCTCAACATATCGACCAAGTACACGACTATTTACATCGTATTATGACTGATCGAGATGTTATTCAGTTTCCTTTTGCCCAAAAGTGAGTAATTTTTTTAACCTGTAATCCTTTGTGACCTAGATTTATTAACAAAACCGTTTAGTTTAATGGGTGAATGGATAGCTAAAAGAAGAACTCCGGATGTCCAGAAAAAATACCAAGAAATTGGTGGAGGTTCTCCAATTTTAAAATGGACTAGGCTACAAGGAGACCTTTTATGCAAAAAATTAGATTTAGAGAATCCTCAGACGGCACCTCATAAATCCTATGCAGCCTTTCGATATGTGTCTCCATTTACTGAAGAAGCATTAGATGAAGTACAAAAGTAAGAAATTTTAAATGAATTTCCTATAATTTTAAGTTTTAAAAATAATATATATTTTATTTAATCCCCAGGGATGGTGCTGAAAGAATTATAATATTTTCACAATATCCTCAGTATAGTTGTGCAACTTCAGGTTCCAGTTTAAATGTAGTCTATAAGTATTTTCTTAAAAATGGGTTTCCTAATGGCCTTAAGCTAAGCATAATTGATAGATGGTCAGTTCACCCATTGCTAGCACAATGTTTTGCTGATCTCATAAAAAAAGAGCTTAAGATGTTACCTGACGATCTTAGAAAAGAGGCTGTGATATTATTTTCTGCTCATTCTTTGCCATTGAAGGTAAAAAATGTTCAAAGTCTTAGAAAAAAAAAAAATATATATTACTTATCGTAATAAATTTTTTTTGTTTCTTCAGGCAGTAAACCGTGGGGATCCTTACCCTTCAGAAGTTGGTTGCACAGTACAGTTAGTAATGTGGGAACTAAAGTACTCCAACCCCTATCAACTCGTATGGCAGTCCAAAGTGGGACCTCTGCCTTGGTTAGGTCCATTTACAGATGAGGCAGTAAAAAGTTATGCTAAACAAGGGAAAAAAGCTATAGTGGTGGTTCCCATTGCATTTGTCAATGAACATATCGAGACTTTACATGAACTGGATATTGAATTGGTTGAAGAAGCTAAGAAAGTAAGTCTTCTTATTTTAACTGTTCTCTGGGTATGTTGTTTAAACCACTTTTACATGCCCATTAAGTAATTAATAACTATAAAAAATTGTTTTTAATGCAAAAGCACTATATGGAACGTTTTTTCAGGCGGGTATTCAGGTAATGCGTAGGGTCCCTGCTCCTAATGATCATCACTTATTCATTGAAGCATTGGCAGATATTGTTAAGCATCATCTTAAGAGCAACCTGCCAGTAAACCCAAAATTGACTAATAGGTGCCCTCATTGTCTCAACCCTACCTGTAAGGACAGCAAGGAGTGGTTTTCTGAAAATTGCAGTTTATAAGTTTTTTTTATGAAAATATTTAAAAGACCCATGACATGATTTAATTTAGTTGTTCCTTAAATCAGAGTTAGTAATGGTGGTTAATTTGTTAATTTGTATATGATTTATTGGATATTTAAAGTGCCTGTACAAGTAAAGATGGCTTAAAATAGGTTATAAGCCATAACCCTAGTTAGGTTATTTATAGGTTGCGTTGTTTTTTTTTATTATCATTGTTTGACTGTTAAGTGGAAAATTTGGTTAATAAATTTTTTTGTGGTTACACGGTGCAGTTTTTTAAATCCTAAACACACAGATGATATCAAGCACCATAGAGGTCTACCTACTTCTTCGTTTTATTCAAAAATCGGCCAAATACCTCGCTTATTGCGTATAGTTTTATTTTAAAAAAGGGTGGATTTATAAATTACCAAAAGCAGAAAAATAAATATGCGTAAATTTGACAAAATTTCCTTTATGCTTTTATTAATTCATCATTTTTTTTTAACTTTAAACTGAAGGTAACGTGTATTTGGCTGCTTAATATTGATCAGAAAATGAAATGGCGAATGCGTCGTTAATGTTTGCTCTAAACAAAAGTACAAAACGAGTAGTACCTACCAAAATCAAAAATAGATAAATAGAGATAAACAGGTATTTTATCACAATTATATATCTTGCGCAGTTATTATGCAGACAACAGTCATACTTTATTAATATGTATGCTGTATAAAAGTTTACACATTTACCAAATATGATAATTACAATCGACTGTAGATTACATAATGCAAACTATAGCATTGCACATGCAGGTTAACAAAAGAAAGGTTATAGGCTTGTAACTTGTATTACTTTTAAATTAACATTATTCAAGTGTTTAAAATCGGTAATTGGGTATTCATTATACATATATTTACGTAGTAAGGTTCAAAAGTTTTCAGCCCAAAGATCTAAGATAATTTCACTTTTTTTTTGGTTTTGGACTTACTTAACTTAAGCTTTAACCTCTATTATTTATAGACCAGGGTTGATAATTTTTGAAACCAAAAAAAATAATAGTAGGATGAAACCCATTGGAAAAGGAAGAGAATATAACAAAAATGAAAGGAAAAATAATTTACGGACGATCCGAGGTCGGGAAGTGGAAGGGGGTGAGTTTTTAAGGGTAGAAAACGATTTATCTCGATTTCCGGCATAACTACAAGTCCTATGGAAAAACGTTAAATAGCAAAGTTGTAGGTAATAAAAAGATCTACAACTTTTGTATTTACACTTTCTTCACATAACCTCAAAATTTATGTGAAAAATTCAAATAACCAAGTTATTGGTTTTTTATTTTTATCTTTTACAAAAAAAATTTTTTTTTACGACTTAAAACAAAACTTACATTTTTATGTCCCAAACACACTGTAATTTTTTTGATTTAAAATATTTATTTTTTCAGCTTATTTTGACTTAATATCGAAAAAGCACCCTAATTTCAATCAAAATATCTGCTTTTTTAAAAAAGTCGGTGGGCTTTTTGTTCGTTGAAATCTCTACTTTCTGATGGTGTAAAAAATATACATTACTATGGTAAATGTTCTCAAAAAATGCAAAGAAACGAAAAAAACTCGAATCCGATTTTTCGCTATTTTTTAAAATTTATACTTTAATTACCCGTAAAACGTAAGATTCCATGTTACATTGATAAACAAAATCTTACGTTTTTCGAGTAATTAAAGTATAAATTTTAATAAATAGCTCAAAATTGTACATAATGATTAAAAAAAAAAATTCGGATTCGAGTTTTTTTCGTTTCTTTGCATTTTTTGAGAACATTTACCATAGTAATGTTTATTTTTTTTACACCATTAGAAAGTAGATATTTCAACGAACAAAAAGCCCACCGACTTTTTTAAAAAAGCAGATATTTTGGCGTGAGAATTTTCGATTGAAAATTAGGGTGCTTTTTCGATATTAAGTCAAAATAAGGCGAAAAAATAAATATTTGGACTTGTAGTTTTGCCGGAAATCGAGATAAATTGTTTTCTACCCTTAAAAACTCACCCCTTTCCACTTCCCGACCTCGGATCACCCGTAAATTATTTATCCTTTCATTTTTGTTATATTCTCTTCCTTGTCCAATCCTACTATTATTTTTTTCGCTTTTTACCATTTTCAAAGGCTTCAGCCCTGGTCTATTAAAGGACAATTACGTAATGGTTTTTTGGTTCTCGTTTGCCCGGCACTAAAATAGGCCTGCCATTTGATACGTGGTATATAGATGGTTATTAACTATACTTATTTCTTTTGGAATACTTTCATTATATTTTGGCACTTTAAATATTATAAATCACTGCATGAAGACAGCTTAATTGAGCTTTTCGATATCCTGACCATATAATAAGATATCAATATTAGATAATCATTGTGAATAAAAGTAATTAAAGATATACGAAACTATATGCAAAAGGATCGATTTCACATACAGGGTATCCGGGCAATAGCACATCAACGTTTGATGACCGACCACTTCGTCCAATAAAACAGTATTTTTCGGACTTGAGTCTAAATTTAAAACCGTCTTTTAAATTGACAGTTCCAGGTTTATGATAAAGTGAACTAATAGCCTGTTTACATTAGGTGCAATTGCAAGAAAAATTGCCTTTGATGACTTTATAATCGGCTGATGCAATTTTACTCATTTAAAAAGGGCCATTTCATTGCACCGCATGAATTTGCCTGCAGTCATTGCACCTCTACTGTAAACAGGCTTTTATAAGTTCTGCGTTGCAAATATTTTTTTATAAATACATGAGAAAAAATCTTTTTTATCGCGTACTGTTTCCTTTAAGAGCAAACACTGACGCATTCGCGCAATTTCATTTTCTCCAAAAAAATTAATTGATAACTTAATCCATATTTCTTTTTATGCTTTTACTAATTTATAAATTCAACCTTTCTTAACGTTAAACTGTAGGTAATTGTATTCAACTAAAGATGGGTATTTGGCCGATTTTTGAATAAAACGAAATTCATTAATCTAAAAATTAAATGGCGAATGCCAATTAACGAGAAAACATCGTATTTATGGCGTATTAAAACAATGACACAATGAAAATACAACTGGGCGACTAAAGGTAGGTATATAAGATCTAAATAGTTTGAAGCTAAATTTCAAACTCTTTATTGAACACGGGTGTAAAAGTTTAAAAAACAAAGAAGATGAACGCAATTTTTTTTTTAATTTTAGTTTTTCTGAAAATTATAATTTTATAGGTTTTTTTTTCATTAAGATTAAAATAACGAATATCTAACGATATTATTTATGTTACAACTAATATTTATAAAAAGCCTATAAGAGGGAGAAAAACACATGAAAATTGAAATGACTTCAAATCTTATCGTCATATTTAGGCTTTTCCAGTAAATTTTCCGAATTGTTTATAATGTGATATACAGGGTGTCCGGAAATGATGAGCAAAAAATTTAAGGGATAATTTTAGACCAAAAATAAATGCCATATCTCCCCCAGAATCCGCGAGAAACTAAATTTATTTCTGCCAGACCACCCAAATGCAAACGATAAGTCAAACGACAAATTGATTAATTGAATTTTTTTTAAATATTATATTTTTCAAGTTAATCTGTAAATTTACTAAAAAAAATATTATGTAGTTCTTTGGAGAAAGGAATCGTGAACCTAAGCCTAACCTTATTAAATTATTTGTTTTAATTATCTTAAATTATATGATAAAATTCCTAAAAACATTTTGTTTCAAATATGGCGCTTGGCCAATTACGAGGTTGCACTCTTTGGCTCTTTTTGTTTGATGCGAGTAGTCTAGTCTATACCCTATACGCGCAACTAAAACTCGGAATCGGAACTCCAAGCCAGGTCTGTAAAGTTAGAAATCCAATGCTGCCTGCCAAGACGCTCTCGGGATCTAATCAGAATAAACATGTCCAAATTCAACTCGAAAAATTTCCAAAAAAAGTTTTCGTGACAGCTGAAAAATCTAACCGATAAAAAACGAGGTCTTGTGATATTACTGTTGATTATTGACAAAATTTGGGCGTGGTCCACCCCAGGTCAGAGGGCTAGTTACGCCGCTGTCCTTGGCTATGCTATGTTTAAGGTCGAAAATAAATTAAAATGATTTCGTATTCATCACATGCAAGCAATGTTATTTTAGCGTTTTTCTCGAAAACGGTTAGATTTATCGAAACAACAGTAGTATACCTTATTTATGTCAAAAGGTTAGGAGAATAAAAATATTTAGTCAAAATGCGCATACAGTGTTGGACAAAAAAGCTGGAACCATTCAAATTAAAGTATAGGCTCCTATGTGGCGCCCTCTACAAAATGCAAAAAAAAACTGGAAAAATTTGTATTCCTCATTCCGAAAAAGCCCCATATACGAGATTTCGTCAAAATATTATGCAAATAAAATTTAACTTTAACACCCTGATCTCCGTTAATAATTAATTTTCGAAAAAATGTTATAGGAAGAGATAGCATTTATTTTCGGTCTAGAATTATCCCCTACATTTTTGCTCATCATTTCCGGACACTCTGTATAAAACATAATATATTGTAAAACTTTGAGTTTTCTTTCTTTCATCGAATCCTAGCCTCACTGGTGAGCCATGATATGGCCAAACGCTCCTGGAGATGGATATGACAAAATGAAAGAAAAACATTCTTTTGATTTATAATTATATTGTGATTGTGTTTATTCTTAATTTTCTCTTTGCCACACACCAGTAAAGTCCGCATCATATGGGATTTTTTTTATTAATAACTATTCAAAATTTGACTTTGGCATCAAGTTCTGCTTCGATCGAGATGAAAAGTAAGCAAAAAAATAGTAGTCACGTGATTCGCATTATCTGTCAAATTTTAATTTTTTCCAAAAAATAATTCAAAAGTTTTTTTAAATGCAGTTTCTAGCCTACATGCAAAATTTCAGCTGCATAGGATAATTTTGATTTTTACCTATATTTTGTAAATTGCACCACTTTTGCAAAATAAGACTCAACGCAATCAATACATAAAACTTCTTAGTTTTGACAAGGCTTTATGTCAGATACATTTTCTTTAAAGTAACGCCATATTAAATGTGTGTTTTTCTATAATATCAAAATTGGGCTATTAAAATTTGGTCGCATGTGATGCAAAGTTTATTTGTTTTGGACCCTGTATATAAGGTAAATAAGTATTTTTGAAAACGTAGTTTGTGCCTGAAAGTAATACACCTTAATATTAAGAGTAAAAAGAACACACTCTCATCAGTAAAGTGTTCATAAGTGGAAAATAAATTTTAGTTTAACTTAACGTAAAGTTTATCTATTTTCAACGATTCAATTTAAACCCCCTTTACTTTATTTTTTATTTTTTTACTTTCAGGCACAAACTACGTTTTCAAAAATACTTATTTTATGAAGTTACCTTATACAGGGTTCAAAACAAATGAACTTTGCATCACATGCATGCGACCAAATTTTAATAGATCAATTTTGATTTTGTAGAAAAACACACATTTAATATGGCGCTACTTTAAAGAAAATGTATCTGACATAAAGCCTTGTCAAAACTAGGAAGTTTTTTGTATGTTCCGTTGAGTCTTATTTTGCAAAAGTGGTGCAATTTACAAAATAAGGTAAAAAATCAAAATTATCTTAGGCAGCTGAAATTTTGCATATGGGCTAGAAACTGCATTTAAAAAAAAAATTTTAATAACTTTTTTCGATATTTTCAGAAATAACACCACTTTTGAATTATTTTTTGGAAAAAAATAAAATTTGACAGATAATGCGAATCATGTGACTACTATTTTTTTGCTTCATTTTCATTTCGATCGAAGCAGAACTTGATTGCCAAAGTCAAATTTTAAATAAAGCTATTAATAAAAAAAATCCCATATATGATGCGGACTTTACTGGTGACACTGTATATAACATGGTAAAACAACTTTCACCTGCCAATAGATTGTACGCTACTGGAAAACAAATATCTCTCTCATAGTGTTCGTTTTTATCTTTCATTATTATCATTTCCAAGATATTCGTTTAATTAATTTTTTCAAATCTGATATGACGCGACAAAATAGAATAGAGGCATAAAAAAAGTCGTTAGACCCAAATAAGTAATCAAACAATACAATTAATTAGTAGGTAGTAAAAATATTACCGTAACAACTATTGACACGATACCGATGTCTTATTGAATTTCGTTTTATCTTGAAATCGCACTTATCAATCATATTAATGTATTTGACAGTTTTCCATGTCAGAATCGATATACATATTTTGTACTTGCCTTTCTTTTAGATCGCTATAAATTATTGGCTCTTAAAATTTCATTTTGCTTAGTGCCTCCGTCCTATAGCCATAAATTTAAAAAAAAATTATTTCATATACAGGTTGACGGCAAAAAGCTTCCTAAAACGGATTGGTATACAAAATAGAAGATTAGTTACTTTTAGCATTTTTAAATTTTACTTGACTTTTTACCTGTTTCTTTTAAGCTACGATCGACCCATTCAAAAGTTTTTCGGTGGTGCGGTAAACGCCGATTTGGACATGTATCAGAATAAATTCTTCTTGCCTCCACACAATTACCGAATGCTTGTCCATAAATTAGACGCATGTCAGCCTATTCGCTATAGGAATAATTCTCCATTACTTAAGTCTTCTGTACTTACTCAATCAGAAAATTTTGAAAACTGTTGTCGTTTACACATGTCAACGATATAAAAACGACAGGTGTTATATGAACTAGTATGATTTATTATTTTATTAACGTGATATACAAAAACCTTATTTTTCTCGAAAACCGCTAAATCCATCGGGACAAATGTAGATACCTAACCTTTTTTAAATAAAAATAACTAAAGTATTTAAAAAAATTAGTTTAGCTCTGGAAAATGACACCTGTCAAAATTTTGGCCCCAGCGAATGTGGTGGCAAGTCCGTTCCTGACTTCCCTGACGACGTAAAACATCTAAGGTAGTACGGTTTTATGAGTCTCTATGGCCTACAACATAATACTAAAATTTCATTAAATTATACGTGTCGGTTCAAAAATTAGAGCCGAAAAGGTAAGTCGCTGGGTACCTCTTTGGGCCCCGTATCTCCGTTAAGGGGCACTTTACTTTAGGTTTTTTTATATGACAAAGTAGAGTTATTTTGACCTCCACTATACGCTCCCGAGAGTATGCCATATAGGTACTTATAACGGACACCCTGTATATATCTTTTTAAATAAAAAAAAAGATTACACTGCTGTGTCTTTTATTTGAAAAAACGGTTGCCTATACCTATAAATGTTATTGGGTTTTCATATTTAACTTGTAAATAATACATAATCTATTAGATATAAGCACAGACATGCAGTGGCGGATCCAGGGGGGGGGGGGGCAATGGGGCCCGGGCCCCCCCCTAAAGCCCGTTGAAGTTGAAACATTGAAAATTATTTGTTGTTTAAATTAGCGCAATTTGTTTTTACGCGTTTAAACCGAAATGAATGATTATTTTAAGTTCCTTTTAAACCAAGTATTTTTAGTTGAATAGAATACCTGTTACAAAAATTTGTGTTACGTTTTTCACAATATAAAATGATACACGATAAAGTGGATCATTAAAATACCTATCAATCAATTCTATACATTTTACATAAATTATATCTGTACCTTCAACCGTTCACGTATACCTAAAAAGAAACTATAAGTAGGTATATGATAGGATGTTGAAAAGATCCCCACCAACTGTTCTGTAGTAGATCAACCGATCTAAATATTTCTGTTGTACATTTTGTACTACTTGTGGAGACATTTTTCGTATTACTATATAGTCGAATTTGTGTTAGCTGCAATAAGTTCAATAGCCCTTTCAGTGGAAACTGCATCAGCAATTGTTTTTAAATATGATGTATACCAGGTAAGACCGTTTAAATTACTATCCAAGAAGGTGTTGTGAATATGTGAATCATCTTTTTTTCCCGAATACCCTGTATAAATACAACAAAAAAACATGTTTTTCATCTGTATCTCGATTTATTGACTTGAGAAAGGGTAAATGTATCTTAGTTTATTATAGTTTTTTGTGTAGACATATCAAAGCTTAGTTTGCAAGATTCATGCTTTTAATAGCCTAAAAATTACCTCTAAACGACAGAATACCATTCCTTACGCTACTCTGTTTTTATCAATGGGACTTTCCTTGTTATTATTTTAAAATATTTACTATGCGGGGGCGGTGATAGTAAAATTGGGAAAAGTAGTACGAAGGTCAACTGTTTTATGAATGAACTCGGCTCGACTTCCTTCGGTTGACATGGTAACCCGAAAAAAGGGCGAAGTGGTCTTCGAGAAAAATCGTCGATTCAAAATGGCTTCTTCTAACAGGTGTTTTGGCGTTTTGAATATTTTTCAAAAACTTTCGGTGTTTAAGCGTACCTTTGGCCATGTAACTGTTATTAAGTGTTAATATTGTGATATAAATAATATATCTTATGTAAATTGCCTGGTGAGTTTGTGATTTCTTCCTGGTTTTCTCCAAAATGCGGAGTTTTGTCTTTAAAACTACCGAGATGTAGTTAAATCATTTCGTAAATTTTTATTTAAAATATTTTAAACTATGCAGTATCTTTGGTATTACAGTGAAACTATCTTAAATTTAGAACCTTTAGCCCGCTTTCTTTCTACGACACAGATTAAATCGATTGGTTTTCATTTATGTTGATTAATGTCGACAAGGTGTTACAGGTTGCCTAGTCCCAAAACAATATTTCTAATACTTTATTTTTTGCGAGGTTTAGGTAGGTACGTACAGTACACTGTACAGCTTTGAGAATTTTCAAATATTTTCATGAAAAATAGGGCTTAAAAAATCTGTATTTTTCAAAAGTGTGTTAATATTTATACTGTCAATTTATGCAAGTTAACAACCGGGCAAACAACAAGCCGGGTCCCTTGCGGGGTGCAAGGGACCTAGTTAGTGGGTTAGCTGTTATCTGCAGCAGAAGTGAAATACCTAAATGGAGGCAAAGCGAAAATGTTATCACCAGTTTACCTTCAGTGTCAATTGAGCGGTTCCTCATTCGTGCCTGAAAAAGTAGTATGCGAACTTGTTATTTATTCCAGTTGGTTACTATATACGAGACCAGTTTATTTTAAATTCTGAAATCTAGATTTTACTTGTAATTAAAACCACAGAAATTTTGGGATTGACTGTTTTCATAAGGATATATTATATGAAAAAAAGTAATTCAATCATCATAAATAAATAAATCCATTCATCAGCTGATGTTTTGGTAGGATTAAGACTTGTGGGTTTGTTCGAAACAATTTTATTGTTGCATACCTAAGTACCTGCCTATTGAATGTATATTTATGGTGGCAAGAAGTCAAAAGAGCACAATTGGCATAATAATTATTACCTCTTACTTATGTCTTCAAATAGTTAAATATTTACTTATTTTATTAATTTATGGATAAAATATTAACCTGATCAAAAGCTCTAGTTAAAAAGCAAGCAAATGTAGAGACGAAAGCTACTGTCCTATCCCTGCATGCTGCTCCAATGGCAGTATACAAATGGCAATATACAACAGTACACTGTACAGCTTTTAGAAATATTTTCATGAAAAATAGGGCTTAAAAATCTGTATTTTCAAAAGTGTGTTAATATTTATACTGTCAATTTATACAAGTTAACAACCGGGCAAACAAGCCAAAGCAAGGGGGTTAAGTACTCCCTTACATGAGCAACATTAACCTTTTCATTATACTGGGTGTGATTTTCCATGAACTAGTAATTTTCCTGTTCCCAGTATAGGTAGTTTTGTCTATTAACCTAACCATTTAAAAAAAAACGTAGCTTCTTCTGAAAAACAATTTCCTGCAATATATATTTGTTGACAAAATGGTGATGTGTATCACCAAAGGGAACTTGCAGACATTTTTTTTTATTGTATAAATTTACAATTATATTTTAATTACGTCTTAATTTTTTATAAATAATTAAAGTTTGCCGTGTGACGTCACATAGTACAAATAGCCCGCTCTCGCGCTATGTATTGTGGTACGCTTTGACGTCACAAGCAAGCTTTAATCGCTTTTATTTAATCCAGAGGATTTAAAAAAAAATTCTTTGTGAACTGCAAGTCTTTTGATGATATTAGCCTCGATATTAGCTTACCCCTAAAAGCATTACTTTTCAAGCAAGTTCCCTATTGTGTCGGCAGCCTAGCTACGGGCTACGGGAACCGTCTCGTGTCGATAGTACGTGAAGGTGTGTCCACGTGAAGCGGGTGGAACCTGCTGGTGTATTATTAAATAAAAATATACCTATTTCTTTATCTTTAGAATTTTTAATAATTTTTTATATTGGGGTTTTATTTGCCCGGGCCCATTGTTCGTCGATATTTCTGGAAATTACAAGGAAGTGCGAAAAAGTTTTAGAATAACAAAAGAAAGCACCCCCTTAATAAAATTGTACCACCGCGTCTGCGCATTTTGGCGGGAAAAGCTCCGATATCTCGCAAAACGCTTTTTTGACGCTAGTTTCTCCGTGTCTCCGTTTAGTCGATTGTCGGCAACGATGCGCGGTGTGTGGTTTAATTCTCCGTGATTATGTAGCTTTTACGGCGTCCAATATAACCTCAAAATTGTGAATGTTTACAACTAACAGTGAACTTTAAACAAATTTCCTGGGCACTATGGTGATGAAAATTCAATGGAAATTTTGCGGTTGTTTAGTTTTTCTCGGTATTATTAGTTTTTCAAGCGTTCCTTGCGTTTTCGGACACAAAACTTGTAATCATGTTTATCCAAAACATCATGAGGTTAGTTTATTTTACGGTTTATATTTTTTGTTTACCTAAAAATTACTAGATTAACTTAAATTGGTATTTCCCCTAATTAGCCACACTTTTAATGTCACATAATATTAAGTTGTTTCTTTTTTTCATGGTTAGTTAATTTAATGTATCTACCTACCTATTTTAATATTTTTTCTGTAATTTACCTTTTCCCAACTTGTAATTTAAAGTTATAATAAATTCGGATTCGAGATGAACATAGCGAAAAAATAATTATGGTTTTGCAAACACATACATACCTATTATACTTATGTATGTAATTAAATTGCCTTTGTTTACTGATTCATTTAACTCCTTCACTACTTTACTCTAATAAACGACTATTACAACTAAACGATATGTTGCTTATTCCGTATAGTTTTAAGAAAAATGCTTATTATAATTTGGGTAAGTAAGTATAATGTAAGTAATAATATACAGTGAGCTCAGAAAGGTTGGAATAAATTCGTTTACAATTCAGGTGATTATTTTCTGGAAAAACGCTTGCATGTCGATTATTATTTTTAATTGCGACTTTTTTGACATAAGAAATGTGTATACAGGTTGTCTCAAGAAGAACATAATAAGTATACCGTCAACATTGATTTTTTTAAATAGAACACTGTATATTAAATTATTTTTAAATTCTACGATACATTCTGAACATTTTTTGTTTTACCTAACATACCATATTATATATATCTCCAAAATCAACAGTTTTCGATATATTGACATTTTGTCTGGTACGAAAACTACAATTAAAAATGAACTCTTCACATCTATTTAGTCTATAATATTTACATTAAATTTTATTTTAATAAATGTTGAAATTGACCGCCACCAACTTCCTGGCAATATGCAAGTCGATCTTTCAATTCTTCCAAAACGCTATGGATTATAATACCTGGGGCTCTATTAATCTAACCTCATGCCTTATTCGAGCTTTAGGTTCATCAATATTGTTAGGTCTGTTAAAGTATACTTTAGATTTTAAATAGCCCCACAGAAAAAAATTTAGCGGGGTCAAATCTGGTGACCTTGCCGGCCATTCTATTGAATCCTGTCGACCAATCCACTTGCCAGGAAAAATTGTATTGAAGTACTAACGCACCGGGCATGTGTAATGGGCTGGTGCTCCGTCTTGCTGGTACCATAAGTTATTGTTGGGAATGTCTGGCTCATCTGGATTTGGATAGAGTAGGTACAGCAAGTGCCGGTATTAACTCAAATTCTAAAAATTCTCGATACAGTTCGCCATTTAACGTACCATCGAAAAAAAAGGTATAATACCTAAAATCCGGTTATCAACAATTCCAGCCCAAACATTCACTTTTTGCGGGTATTGTGTGTGGGACTAGGGAATTCAATCCCGGAGGAAATTTTCAATCCCGGGATTTCGGGATTATGATTTTTCAATCCCGGGATCCCGGGATTGGTCCCGGGATTTATAAGAAAATAATTTTCCTTGGAGTTTTTCCTATTAATTAAATAAAAACATTTATTTCTTCATCAGAACATTAATACAAAACCAAGAAACTAAAACATACTCTCTTCATTTAATTTTAATAACTAAAAAAAAATAACAATGAACATATAAGTACACCATAACATAATAATATAACCTATAAATAAAATAAAATGTTAAAACATAACATAAAAACGATTCTTATAGTAGGAAAAAAAAAGTTATAAGGAACTTGTTTTTTAAAAAAATTTCTTAAAAAAATAAGTTGATCTAGACAATCTAGAGTGTCATCACTCAACGTAGACCTTATTTTAGTACACAATATTCCAGCAATTAAAAAGGTCCTTTCTGATTCAACACTTTATCATTATTTCGCAAAATTCTGTTCTTCTATCCGGGTCATCTTCATTAAGTTCATGAACCAACTGTACCCTATAGGGATGCCAGTAAATGTCTGTGTCAAAATAAATTAATTCAGGTAACAGGTTACAATAATAATAAAGAAATGCGCAATTAAAACTAAAAATCCACGGATCTAAGCATTTTTTTCAGAAAAATATTAAAATGTCAATATATCGAAAACCGTTGATTTTGGAGATATGGTATGTTATACAAAAAGTGTTCAAAATGTATCGTAGAATTTACAAATAATATAATATACAGGGTGTTCTATTTAAAAAAAATAATGTTGACGGTATACAGGGTGTTTCATTAAGGGTGACCACCGGCCATATCTCGGAAACTATACTAAGCACAGAAACTTGAGAAAAAAAAATTATGATTAAAGCGGTCATGAGAAAATTCTGGAAATTATTTTTAAGTTCCTAATTTCGCCGCAAGAGGGCACAATTAAAATTTTTTTTTTAATTCTAAATTTCTCCGAAAATTCCCATATTAAGGTATAACTCTGATTACATCATCGAAAAGCTTAGACAATTCTGCATCATTTTGGTTAAGGCACGTTGGCGTACCGACCTTGATAAGAGTTGGGGGAAGCTATTGAATGTGTAAACATTAAAATCGCTGTAACTTCTAAACGACTTATCCGATTTTACTAAATTTAAGCTTGTTTGGAAGGGAAAGGTGAGTATCTTCAATTGCCGTATCCAACAGTACATGATAGTGTTTAATAAAATTGCTAGAGGGCGCAATTTGTAATAATAACAGTTTTTTCGATTTTATCCCGAAAATTCAAATCATACGGTATAACTATGACATTATAATCGGAAAGTAGATGAAATTTGCAAGAAAAGATGTGAAGACCGCAGTTCGATATCCTTGTTTGTTTCAGAGTTATCGTCAAAATAATAATTATTAATACAAATAGCGCCCTCTAGCAATTTTATTAGAAACTATCGTGTACCATTGGATACAACAACTAAAGGTACTTCCAAACAAGCTTAAATTTAGTAAAATCGGATAAGTCGTTTAGAAGTTACAGCGATTTTAATGTTTACACTTTCAATAACTTCTCCCACTCTTATCAAGTGAAAGTGCAATCATTAAAATCGCTGTAAATTCTAAACGACTTATCCGATTTTACTAAATTTAAGCTTGTTTGGAAGAGAAAGGTAAGTACCTTCAATTGTTGTATCCAATGGTACACGATAGTTTCTAATAAAATTGCTAGAGGGCGCAATTTGTATTAAAAATTATTATTTTGGCGATAACTCTGAAACGAACAAGGATATCGAACTGCTGTCTTCACATCTTTTCTTGCAAATTTCATCTACTTTCCGATTATGATGTCATAGTTATACCGTATGGTTTGAATTTTCGGGATAAAATCGAAAAAACTGTTATTATTACAAATTGCGCCCTCTAGCTATTTTATTAAACACTATCGTGTACTGTTGGATACGGCAATTGAAGATACTTACCTTTCCCTTCCAAACAAGCTTAAATTTAGTAAAATCGGATGAGTCGTTCAGAAGTTACAGCGATTTTAATGTTTACACATTCCATAGCTTCCCCTCCCCCACTCTTATCAAGGTCGGTACGCCAACGTGCCTTAAACCAAAATGATGCAGAATTGTCTGAGCTTTTCGGTGATGTAATCAGAGTTATACCTTAATATGGGAATTTTCGGAGAAATTTAGAATTTAAAAAAAAAATTTTAATTGTGCCCTCTTGCGGCGAAATTAGGAACTTAAAAATAATTTCCAGAATTTTCTCATGACCGCTTTAATCATATTTTTTTTTCTCAAGTTTCAATGCTTAGTAGTTTCCGAGATATGGCCGGTAGTCACCCTTAATGAAACACCCTGTATGTTCTTCTTGAGACAACCTGTATACTTACACATTTATTATGTCAAAAAATCCACAATTAAAAATAATAATCGACGTGTCCAAGCGTTTTATCAGAAAATAATCACCTGAATTTTAAACGAATTTATTCCAACCAAACAAGCTAAATACAAGTTTTATCAGCATGTCTGTAAGCATGTATGTAAGTAGTTATGCTGTGTGACCAACAAACATTAATTGTATTAAACATTATTGTAACTAGGGTCGCCAAGTGTCCTCCTTTCGGGAGGACATTCCTTCTTTAAGACGTTGAGTCCTCCTCACCCGATTTTCGCCGAAACGCCCTCCTTTTTCTAGTATTGTGATAAAAAATCGTTGTCCAACCAATAAAAAATAGCTAGATATTCAATTTCAAACCACGTTGCCGCTTCTGCTAAATTATTTTTTGTGCTCAGATAGTAGTTTCCTACCATTTGAAATTTCGCACAGCCATATAATTCGTTTGTATTTATTTAATATATTTTTGTTCACTTGATGGTTGGTCAGTTTCAAGCAACCTATTATTTTATAAGTTACAAGATCCCCCCTTCTTTGCTCCTGAAAAACTTGGCAACCCTAATAATTGTGACACGCATTAACTTGAATTTACAGATATTTTGTGTTTTGAATTTCGGCACGAAATTTATTAAGACATCCTCTGAATATTTCACATAACAGACACTAGATATAGGTACCTATATGACTATTATTTGTATTCTGCTGATGTTTTACTCAATAGAATATATACTTACGTATACGTACGTGAGCTATATTTCAATGATCCTACTAATTATAGGTATTTAATAAACATTTATGAAATATACATTGCTAAACATACAGTGAGGACGTAAAGTCTGGAATAAATTCATTATTTAGGGAACGCTGAATGTTTTTAAAAGTCGCTCGGACAAGTCGATTTTGTTTTTTTAATACGCATTTTTTTCAATATTCTTTATTATACTCTCCGAAAGCACTCTGCTTGGACCAACTTTAATTTTTTAAATGGGAACCCCCATTTTTTTTTTAATTTTAGGATTCTGTGCATAATTATGAACATTTTTTATCTAACATGTCATTATGATTTATCGACAGTTAAAGTTCGAAAATAAATAAAACAATTAATTATTTATCATTTTAATAAATGTTGAAAATGTTGCCCAAAGGTTAATTGGCAGTAACCTAGACGATCGAAAAATTCTTTCTGCACATTTCTGACAACTTCCGGACTGATTGACCGTATTTCTTAAACAATTCGATTCTTTAAGTCCTCCATGTCCATTGGCTTAGTTTGGAAAACTTTACCTTTAAGGTAACCCCACAGAAAAAAGTCAAGGGGGGTTAAGTCGGGAGACCTCGGTGGCCACTCAATAGCTCCCCTTCTTCTAATCCATCTATTTTCAAAAGTTCGCGCTTATCTTAATACTATTTTTGAAAATAGATAGATTGCAAGGAGGGGAGCTATTGAATGGCCGCCGAGGTCGCCCGACTTAGCCCCCCTTGACTTTTTTCTGTGAGTTTACCTTAAAGGTAAAGTTTTTCAAACTAAGCCAATGGACATGGAGGACTTAAAGAATCGAATTGTTCAAGAAATACGGACAATCACTCCGGAAGTTGTCAGAAATGTGCAGAAAGAATTTTTCGATCGTCTAGGTTACTGCCAATTAACCTTTGGGCAACATTTTCAACATTTATTAAAATGATAAATAATTAACTGTTGTATTTATTTTCGAACTTTAACTGTCGATAAATCATAATGACATGTTAGATAAAAAATGTTCACAATTATGCACAGAATCCTAAAATAAAAAAAAAAATGTGGGTTTGTTTTAAAAAATTAAAGTTGGTCCAAGCAGAGTGCTTTCGGAGACACCCTGTATAATAAAAAATATTGAAAAAAATGCGTATAAAAAAAACAAAATCGACGTGTCCGAGCGATTTTTAAAAACATTCAGCGTTCCCTAAATAATTAATTTATTCCAGACTTTACGTCCTCACTGTATACATGGGTGTTCATTTGAAAACTTCCCACCACGGATTTTCCTGCTTTAAAATGAAAATGTGGGAAATCGCTCGGACCCGTCGATGTTTATTTCGAGGGGGACATCTTTTGCGTATATTGTCAATCTTGTTACTTCAAGCCCCTAGGAGGGAGGGGGGGTAAGATCTAAATCTTAAATGGATACCTCTATTTTATATAATTTTTTTGGATTCTGCATAAAATTCTGAACATTTTTTAATAAAAGCATTATTAGTCTATACTTAACAGTTTCCGAGATATTGACTCTTGAAAAATTAGATTTTTGAACTTTGACAGCGTCTAGCTTTCTAACAATACGTCTTAGAGCAAAACGGCTTACATGTCCCTATCTTCGATTTTTATTATCTTTCCAATAGTGTCAACTTCCGGTTAAACCGGTTGTAAGAAATATAGTACTTCCGGTTTAATCGGAAGTTTACACTATTGGAAAGATAATAAAAACCGAAGATAGGGACATGTAAGCCGTTTTGCTCTAAGACGTACAGTTAGAAAGCTAGACGCTGTCAAAGTTCAAAAATCTCATTTTGCAAGAGTCAATATCTCGGAAACTGTTTAGTATAGACTAATAATGCTTTTATTAAAAAATTTCCAGAATTTTAGGCAGAATCCAAAAAAATTATATAAAATAGGGGTATCCATTTAAGATTTAGATCTTACCCCCCCTCCCTCCTAGGGGCTTGAAGTAACAAGATTGACAATATACGCAAAAGATGTCCCCCTCGAAATAAATCGACGGGTCCGAGCGATTTTCCACATTTTTATTTAAAAGCAGGAAAATCCGTGATGGGAATTTTTTAAATGAACACCCTGTATATATCCCTTATGAATATTTCAGATACCTACCTATCATGCAAAAAATAAATCCAATTTCTGTGGGAATATCGTAAACCGGTTTTTCTTGCATCCGGCATTATGTATCGGATGTAAACAAAATTAACGTTAGATTCACGATGCCAATTTCACGATCACGTTAGCAATAAAATAATAGGTGGTACCCAAAGACCTCTCTTTGGTTGTAGATATCTACTAGTAATAGCTTTGAACTTTTAAAAACGGTTCATGAGAAAGACCAAACCCTGTAGTTGAAATTATAATTATAACTCTTTAAAGCATTTTCTTTATAAGACCTTTTAATAATAATACTAGCGTTAAACGAAGTGGGATGTTGTTAACAATAAGCAAATGTACCAAATTTCAGTTCTCAACTATCCAATTAGGTACAGTGTTTTCCGAGATATTTTCGGTCATATCTACAGGGTTCCCTATAGGAGATACAAAAAAATTAAATGTAGGAGTTGTAGGGTTTTGTCTGAACCTCCAGGGAATTAAAAAAAATTAAACAAAAGACGATCCGAAACATAAGAAAAATTAACCAATTTGGTTTTTTTTAAATGGTACACCCGGTATATTTTTTATTTTTATGAAAGATCTTTCTTCCCTGATTTCAAAAATATATAGTTTGTCTATATTTGCTGGAACCGTCATTAAATTATTTCTAATCAATTATTGTATACGGCACTTTACAATAATAATTATTTTGAGTAGCGTGCCCTGGAAAACAATAATTGCCTGACGTAGTTTAGTTTTCAATAGGGAACTGTCAACATTTTGTATTTGAAATCATTTACTTATTTTTTAAAATGGGTTATTCAAGCGAAGAAAAGTCGAATATGGTCCGTTTATTCTATAAGCATTCAAGTAATGGACCAAGGGCTCAACGTCAATACCGTATTACCTATCCAGAAAGACCAACACCATGCGTTGACATAATTAGATACGTAGTGCGGCAATTTGAGTTGAGAGTTGTTAAGAAAAGGACATTTACAAGAAATGTCGAAGAATACTTATGTCTTACTCTATTTTGAAGGTAAATTTTAACTTTTATTTTTAAATAGATGTAAAATAATTTGGTTTATATTTCTTATAGAAATGCCTGAACGGTCTATTCCAGATGCTGGAATTTATTTTAATAAATCATGTGGGAAAATTCACGAGATTTTAAAAAAGCACAAATATCACCCTTATAAGTTTTTGCCAGTCCAAGGGCTAACCGAAAATAATATCCAGCAGAGATTAGAATTTTGCTTGAATATTTCTAGAAGACTACACGTAAATGCAGATTTTCTGAATAAAATCATTTTTACGGATGAAGCTACATTTACAACAAGTGGCATGTTTAATAGAAAAAATAAACACTTTTGGTCATCCACAAATCCTCACAAAATCCAAGAAGTAAAAATTCAGGGTCGTAGTAGCATAAATGTTTGGCGCGGTCTGTTTGCTGGCAGAATTATTGGTCCAGTCATTTTTCGAGGTAGTTTAAGGGGTGTAAGGTATCTTCATTTTCTGGAAAATGACATTGAAGATCTTTTAGAGGAGTTTCCAATTTATGATTATAATAGTCTTATTTGGCAGCAGGATGGAGCACCAGCTCATAATGTTCTACCTGTCACCAATTACCTTAATAACAGGTATAATTTATGGATAGGCAGAAGTGGTCCTATTCATTGGCCGGCAAATAGCCCCGACCTTTCACCCCTCGATATATTTTTATGAGGTTATTTAAAAAACCGCATTTACTATAATAGGACACGAGACATCCAAGTTCTCGAAGACAAGCTTCGGGATGAAATACGAAGTTTAAATAGGGATCATCCAAATTATATAATAGATGCCATTAACAGTAAACTTAGAGGAAATATTCAGAAATGTATTAGAAATGGAGGAGGTTATATTGAAAACCAGTAAAATATACCAAAATATTATAGGTTAGATAATTTATAGGGAAAAGAAAACCATAAAGTCTTTCTCCACAATTTTAATTCAATAGCTACGCTATAATCTACATGTTTCGAGTGTAGAAACACTCATCATCAGGATGTTGAAGTAAAAATTATGAACAGCTGATGTTGTTAGCAAAAGAGAAAATATAATTAAGTTAAAGGTGGAACTAATCCATAATGGAGCTTTCAATAGCACGTACCTATAGGGAGTGAAAAAATTTAGCAGTCAAGAGGTGGAAAATCTATCAGCAAGCTGAAAGGTCAGGGACCAGTAAAAAGCCACTATGGGCGGGAAATGAAGAGAAAAACAGGACATATCAATACAAATCCATGTCAAATGAAGTGTTTTGTGGAAATCAGTTCAGAGTGTGTGTGATGAAAACATTAGTTTGATTTGATTTGAAAAATTCACCTATGTCGAGGAGGTGTGAAAGAATAAGTCAGAAATGAGGGGGGGGAGAAAGAAAAAAATGTGTTTTTTATATTTGAGTATAGATGCTTTCTGTAAAAAATAAAGAAAAAAAGGGATGTAATAATACACTTCATTTGACATGGATTTGTATTGATATGTCCTGTTTTTCTCTTCATTTCCCGCCCATAGTGGCTTTTTACTGGTCCCTGACCTTTCAGCTTGCTGATAGATTTTCCACCTCTTGACTGCTAATTTTTTTCACTCCCTATACGTGCTATTGAAAGCTCCATTATGGATTAGTTCCACCTTTAACTTAATTATATTTTCTCTTTTGCTAACAACATCAGCTGTTCATAATTTTTACTTCAACATCCTGAGGATGAGTGTTTCTACACTCGAAACATGTAGATTATAGCGTAGCTATTGAATTAAAATTGTGGAGAAAGACTTTATGGTTTTCTTTTCCCTATACTATTCAACTCCACTTTGAGTATGGACTACTTCTTCAAAATTAGATAATTTAGTTTATGTTTATTAAACATTTATTTGTTTGTTGTTGTTTAAATGTTGTGTGTATAGTGTATACAATAATTGATTAGAAATAATTTAATTACGGTTCCAGCAAATATAGACAACCTATATATTTTTGAAATCGGGGAAGAAAGATCTTTCATAAAAATAAAAAAAATACATGGTGTACAATTAAAAAAAACCAAATTGGTTAATTTTTCTTATGTTTCGGATCGTCTTTTGTTTATTTTTTTAAAATTTCCTGGAGGTTCAGACAAAACCCTACAACTCCAACATTTAATTTTTTTTTGTATCTCCTATAGGGAACCCTGTAGATATGACCGAACATATCTCTGAAAACCCTGTACATAAACTGAAGCTGGTGACTGAAGACGATCGATATAATGCTGTGGGAGTGTTTTATTACCAATCTGTGACATTGTAACTACCGAATAAATTTTAAAATGTAATAAAACTTTCTGTAATTCAATTCAAGAGCAGCAAAAGTGTTCTAGAAATCGTGTGAAATTGAAGGATGACTAGAACAATATGTTTCGACACCCATTTGAGAAAAATGGGTTCTTGGACACCTGTTACCTTGTTGAACGCACTGAATCCTAATAGGATTCTATAAAATTATTAACCCACAATTCGTTGCGACAAATTTACCCATTGTCTGTATAAGACATGCCTCTGTAAATTATGTAATTTAATTTATCACGTTGTCTTATATCAGAAATCTTATAAAACTAGGTAACAAGAAACCTTGAAATGTAGACAATCAAACATTATTTTAGTTATTAGAAAAAGTTTTTTTTAATGCAGTTTCTAGCCCACATGCAAAATTTCAGCTGCATTAGAGACCTTTATTTTTTACTCATATTTTGTAAATTGTACCACTTTTGCAAAATAAGACTCAACGCAACCTACATAAAACTTCTTAGTTTTGAGAATGCTTCATTTCAGATACATTTTCTTTAAAGTAGCGCGCATATTAAATGTGTGTTTTTCTACAAAATCAAAATTGGGCTATTAAAATTTGATCGCGTTTGATGCAAAGTTTATTTGTTTTTGACCCTGTGTAAGGTAACTTCATAAAATAAGTATTTTTGAAAACGTAGTTTGTGTCTGAAAGTAATACACCCTAATATTAAGACAAAAAAGAACACAATGTCATCAGTAAAGTGTTCATTAAGTGGAAAATAAATTTTAGTGGTGGGTAAAAAATCAAAGTTATCTTATGCAGCTGAAATTTTGCCTGTGGGCTAGAAACTGCATTTAAAAAACTTTTTCTAATAACTTTTTTCGATATTTTCAGAAGTAACCCCTTTTGAATTATTTAAAAAATAAAATAAAAATATGACAGATAATGCGAAACATGGCTACTATTTGCTTGATTTTCATCTCGATCGAAGCAGAACTTGATGCCAAAGTCAAATTTCGAATAAAGCTATTAATAAAAAATCCCATATGATGCGGACTTTACTGGTGACACTGTATATAAATAATAGATTTTTTTTCTGTCGACTTTTTTTTTTTTAGTGGGAATAGTTCAATCCGTTCCCAAGATCGATCTCGAAATTAAATTTCAGTAATACAATAAAATTTTTCAGTTTCGGTTTCGGCCGAAACTGAGACCAAAGCCGAAGATTCGGTTTCGGCTGAAAATCTTGTTTCGGTCGGACACTAATTATTTAATTTAATTGAAAATTTTTCAGACATAAGTTTTATTTTCCATCTTAAATTTTTACGAAAAGAAAACAGAAACCTCAACTTCTCGTTCGTATATTGGTCAAAAAACGCAATGGCGAACGCGTACCAGTGTTTGCTCTTAACTACTGTTGTGCGGCAGAGGGTAAATTGAAATTTTTTGCAAACCTCACCGGTTTTACTGCTGCTTCCCGAAACGTAAGTAATATTCAGTTTGCTGAAAGGAAGAGTATTATTCCTGAAAAGAACCTTTCGTTGACAAGGTTGCTTTTGTGATTTCGGATATTTTTGTGTTTGAAAATTTGCCGGAACTATTTAATATTTATTTTCACGTAAGGAAATAAGATGAATGAACTTTTAAATCGATTTAAGAGCAAGCACTCGTGGCGCCTTCGCCATTTAGTGTTTTTATGAATATTTTGTTTATTTTTCGTTTTCTCCCAAAAGTTGCCAAATATCCGTCTACAGTTAATAGACCAGGGCTTGCAGCCTGAAAATGGTAAAAAGTGAAAAAAAATAATAGTAGAATGAAACCCATTGGAAAAGGAAAAGAATATAACAAAAATGAAAGGAAAAATAATTTACGAGCGATCCGAGGTCGGGAAGTGGAAAGGCGTGAGTTTTTAAGGGTAGAAAACGATTTATCTCCCTCTCGATTTCCGGCAAAACTACAAGTCCTATAGAAAAGCGTTAAATGGCAAAGTTGTAGGTAATAAACAGGTCTACAACTTTTGTATTTACACTTTTTTCACAGAACCTCAAAATTTATGTGAAAAATAACCAAGTTTTGGGTTTTTTATTTTATTTTTATCAAATTTTTTTTTACGAAATTTGGTGAAAACTTACCTTTTTATGTCCCAAACACACTGTAATTTTTTTGATTTAAAATATTTATTTTTTCACCTTATTTTGACATAATATCGAAAACGCACCCTAATTTTGAATCGAAAATTCTCACGTTATCTGCTTTTTTAAAAAAGTCGGTGGGATTTTTGTCGTTGAAATCTCTACTTTCTGATGGTGTAAAAAAAAATATATATTACTATGGTAAATGTTCTAAAAAAATGCAAAGAAACGAAAAAAACTCGAATCCGAATTTTTTTTTTAACCATTATGTACAATTTTGAGCTATTTATTAAAATTTATACTTTAATTACTCGAAAAACGTAAGACTCCATGTTATATTGATAAACAAAAAATTGCAAGTCGAAATATAGGTATGTACTACTATAATTAACAACCAAATAAGTTAATGTTAATATTTAATAAGACATCTACAATATTTTGCATTTTTTGAGAACATTTACCATAGTAATGTATATATTTTTTAAACCATCAGAAAGTAGAGATTTCAACGAACAAAAAGCCCACCGACTTTTTTAAAAAAGCAGATATTTTGACGTGAGAATTTTCGATTGAAAATTAGGGTGCTTTTTCGATATTAAGTCAAAATAAGGTGAAAAAATAAATATTTTAAATCAAAAAAATGACAGTGTGTTGGGACATAAAAAGGCAAGTTTTCACCAAATTTCGTGAAAAAAAAAATTTTTTGTAAAAGATAAAAATAAAAAACCAAAAACTTGGTTATTTGAATTTTTCACCTAAATTTTAAGGTTATGTGAAAAAAGTGTAAATACAAAAGTTGTAGATCTTTTTATTACCTACAACTTTGCCATTTAACGTTTTTCCATAGGACTTGTAGTTTTGCCGGAAATCGAGATAAATCGTTTTCTACCCTTAAAAACTCACCCCTTCCACTTCCCGACCCCGGATGGCCCGTAAATTATTTTTCCTTTCATTTTTGTTATATTCTCTGCCTTGGGTTTCATCCTACTATTATTTTTTTTGATTTCAAAAATTGTCGACCCTGGTCTATAAAAAAATGTAATTGATGAATTACCTAATAAAAGCAAAAAACTAAATTTTGTCAAAGGCACTAGTGTCTGCTCTCAAACAATTACACGTGTATAGGTTAAATTAAAAAATCTGTTTGTTTACTTCTATTTTGTCTAGTCCACTAACATTATAGTGAACTTCCCGCGATTTGATCATTTGTTTAAGAGATGGTAAATATATTAATATGTAGATACCTTCGTTTGAGCCGTAGAACTGGAGAGATTTTACATGTATCCAATTCAATCATCTCTAACCTGATGACACAAGAGACACATTATTGAATATGGATTATTACAAATAAAAAATTGGCATACAAACTAACCTATCCAGAAATATTTACAATGCCTTGATATTTTGATATGATATAATAAATTTTAAAATAATAAGTAATGTAAATATATGAATTTATTAATTAGTAACCTAAATACCCAATTTATCTACATAATACATATTAACATAATGTGATCATCTGTATAACTATGACTCATTAAAAATGTTAATTTGTTTCACTAATGGCAGATTAAGTCCTCCAACTAGAAATTACTTATTTTAAATACCCAAAAACTGGTTTTATGTGCTTAATATTATTATTAATATTATTTGTAAAATTTTAAAGGGGCTGCAATTTAGTGCTTATTATTAGGTGTTAATTGTTTTTATACTTTTTTCGATAGCGAATTGCTTGTTTTTTAATGTAAGATTTTTAAAATTATTTTTTTAAAAGATGAAAGAATGAATTTCCTTTTTTTTTTCATTAAACTTTTTGAATTCTTTTTAGTGGAGTAAGATATTTATGCATATTTTTCGAACAAATTATTACCGTATATCCAGTTTTTGAAAGTAGTAGTAGTAGTACCTAGTAGTAGGAACAAGATTTATTTAGCGATGTGCTACAATTTAACAAGTTTTACAAAATATTTAAAATTATTTGACAATATCATCTATGAAGTATTAAAAAAATTTTTATCAGTCACTATTTTGTTTTTTAAATAAATAATTTTTTAAATTTTTTTAAAGAACTCTGTGATTTAATTATTGAATTATTCAAGTTGTTATATTCACTTAATCCTTTACGGAAAACCGATTTATATGTTAAATGTTTTGATACCCTACTTAGACAAAAATCGTTTTTATATCTGGTTAAATAGTTATGATTTTCAAAATTTTGAGTTAAAATTTTTTTTAAATGGGAAGGTAGTAAGTTATTTTGTATTTTAAAAATAAAAGTACAGATCAAAAGAAAAACTAAATTTTTAACATTTAACCACTGAAGTTTCTCTAACATTAAATTTATTTTCGTATATTTATCCACATTTAAAATTATACGCATAGCTTTATTTTGCAAAACTTGGGGTCTATTAAAGACCCCATCATTTGCTGTGTATAAAATAGTTGAACAATATAAAAAATAAAATGATAGTGTTGTAAATTGTTTTTCGTGAAAATAAACTTAAATTTTGACTAATTTTTTTTAAATAATTAATTTTTTTTCCAATTTTAGATACAAGATTTTCAAAATGTAATTCAAATTTTAATTTAGAATCTAAAATTACTTCCAAATATTTAAAAGAGTGTATAATTTCTAATTTTTCATCATCAATAAAAATATTTATATCTATATTATTCACGTTATTTCCAATAACCATAAATTTTGTTTTAATTTTAATTTATTTACCTTGAACCAGTTTGATATCGTTTCTAATTCAAAATTTAAAATTTCTATACAATCAAGAATATTTTTACCCTTTATATACAATAAAGTATCATCCGCAAACATTTGAATAAAACTTTGTTTCAAAACATTTGGCATTACATTTATATAAAGAATAAACACTAATGGACCAAAAATGCTACCTTGTGGTACCCCAATATTATTACCTATATTCCTTTTTAGAGAAAATGTTATCAATTTTTGTTTTTTGCTGCCTATTACTTAAATAATTTTGAAACCATTTATAAACAACTCCCCTTAATCCATACTGATATAATTTTTTTAATAATTTATCCCTATCAATTGTTTGGAAAGCACGTTTGAAATCCAAAAATATTGCCAATACAACTTTATTTTTCTCAACGCGTTGCTTCCAATTTTCAATTACATATTGAACTGCTGTTTCTGTTGAATATCCTTTTCTAAAACCTGCTTGCATATTTATTAAAATTTTGTTTTCTTCGATAAATTTGAGTACCTATCTGTTCATAAACTGTAATTTGTAATAATTTTTCAATATCCCATAATATATTTATTGACCTCATTTCACAGTTTTTTTTTGTATTTTTGATTTTTGGAACTGGTGTTATAAAAGAACATTTTTCTTCATTAATCTTAATATAATTTTACCTGTGCTAGTAAAAGTTTCTTTCATTATCTTTTTTGATAAAATTTCACTATAATTATTGTTTGATTTGAGTTTGTTAATTTTAAATTTTATTTCTCTTAATGAAACTTCTCGGATTTCTTCAATGATATTGGAACATGTAACAATTTTAGGACATAATATAAAGCAAACGTAAATACAATAAAATGAATGATTTGTTTTCAGAGCGCTGATGTAGATATTCTTATGTCACCTCATTGGAACGGCAAAAATTAAAAATAATTAGTTTCACTGTATCGATAGAATATATCTTGTTACCGCCCCTGTGCTCTGTGACAGACGGGCGCCTAAGTAAAATCAATACAATGCGCAATCTGCAATAAAAAACTGAAATCTGAATATCTAAGGAACGAAAGTCCAAAAAATTTTATATTTTAAACTTTTTAATTAACTAATCAAGTTATATTTTTTTATCTCCTGAATTTTTAGTTGATGAAATTTTGGGCCCACAGTGACGGCCCCTTTAAAATTTGCTTTTCATAGGTGTTTCATTTCATAATTACTTTTATATTCTGAGAATTTAAATTCGTTAAGTGAAGAAGAATAATTTTGAATTGGCGGAACACGTTTGGTAGCAATATAAAAATGGCGGAACACCACCTTTGTCAACATATTTGCGGTGAAGTAATCAGTTCATCAAATACTATCTCATGATTCAGATTAGTTGATATTACTAAATTATTTCGCGGAACACCTGGAAGAGGTTTGCGGAACATCGCTGTTCCGCGGAACGGCGGTTGAGAACCACTGCCATAAAGACTTGTCCATTGACTTTATTAGTCAAATTTTAAGCCTCAGAAAGGGACTTGAAAATAGTATTTCGAAATTAAAAACAGTGTATGAAATTGCGGATCATTTATTAATAAAAAAAAATTGTGTGTGCTTTAGACCACACGACAGAAGTGAAAACTTCAACAAGGTGAAATTAATAATATCAAATACAATTGTTCGGGTTTGTTCGGGTTTGTTCGTATATAACCGTATAATACCGTATATAACAAGACGTTAATTAGTATGAGACAATTATGCAGTATTGATTTTTTTTAATGAACTTTCATCACATCTTACGTCGAATATAGGGTGAACTAAGGTATGTTCGTGATACTTATAGTTTTTTCGTTGCAAAGTAATATAAATGGCATGCGGTGGTTGTAATAATTGTCGGGGAACTAAGACCTAACATTTTGCATTTCAATTTTGTTTCTTTTAGGTTAGGTTCGTAAGCAATCATAAAAATAACATAAACTTGGAATACGGGATAATTTTACTGCATACGAAAAAATATATTTCCTAAAATTGAACAACCCTTGAAAAAAATGCCAGAACATACCTGAGACGCAACAACCCAGGTAGCAGGATGACGTCTTTATGACGTCGAATATTGGGGATTTTTAGTCACTTGACGTCTTTTGGTCGCAAGATGACGTCAAAATAACGTAGTTTTTAACACGTGTATTATACGTCATAATTTTACGTAATAAAAACGTCCATTTTTAGTCATTTTATTGAATTATACGTATCATTAAAAAGTATCTAAATGACCAAGTTTTTTGAAAATATAGTGGGACAGACTTTTAAATAAGTAAAATGCCTGAGAATAGCTTTTTCTTATAGTTAAAGGCACGTACGTATCATAAAACTTTTAAAATATTACCATTCCAAATTAACCATTCATGTATGTAAAATTTGCAAAAGCTAATATTTTGTCATTAAAAGTCTGCGAATATCAAATTTAAATTACCCGCGCTCCGTTTTATGACATTGGCAGTCTGACTTCTCTGACAGAACGCAGAACGCATTGGTATTCTGTTGTTGGCGCTAGCAGTCAGGCAGTCGACAGTTCGGCAAAAGTGAAAGTGGAAAGTTTATCGTGATTTTGATTTAGTTTCTATCATGGTTTCTATATATTTTGTGTTATAAACGAATATAAATGTACCAGGTTATCAAGTTCGAGGCAATTGACGGCGGGGGAGTAGCCGTTGTGCACTCAAACTGGGTGACGCCCCGAAAAAAAGAAGTATTTTAGCCGCCATTAAAGGATTCCTTAGCATTTTTCCAATTCTGCATACACATGAAAGTTGTAATAGTTAATTTATTATCATTAAAAGGATTTTTTACATAAAATATTTATATGTATTTTTTACCCCTATTATGTATTATTTTAGGAAGTTTTTAGTAAATGTTCGTTTTTCGTAAATTATGACGTTTATTGACGTTTTCTACACCTAAAAAGACGTCCTAAGATGACGTATTTTTACGTCAAAAAAAGACGTCATTGGTCTGTGACTTAAGCACGTCTTTTTAACGTTTTATTTACGTAATTTATGACGTCGCTGATGACCAATAATCGACGTCTTAAATACGTCACCTTGCTACCTGGGAAGTGTCTATCTTGTGATCTTAAACACACAAACAACGCACACTGTTTCCACGTCGATACTAAATGCGACTGATGCGGCATGCTCTTTCATATAACGTTCATTCGGGTCAGTTCGGATTGAATTAGGAGTCGAATTCGAGCGTAACACAGCCGAGCGTTACGCGTGACGGCTCAGTTTAATTCAGTGCCCACAAAAAGTGCTAAACGCGCCTAAAGAAGTTTTCACTTCAAAAATCAGTGAGTTTCTTCAAATTTTCCAGATGTATCTAGTGCAGTGATGTTATTTCTAACTTTACCAGTTAGTGTGGCATCAGCGGAACGATCTTTTTCCAAACTTAAAATAGTAAAAACCCATTTCCGTAACACCATGGGACAACAACGCCTTTCGGATTTATCCTTAGTCAGTATCGAACACGAGTTTGCTAAAACATTAAATATCAATGAAATTATAAACGACTGCAAAAAAAAACTCTCGACGATCTGGTCGTTTTGTATAATACCTTGTATTAGAGACATAATTAGAGATGTTTGTGCCGACTTGTTGAGTGTTCATGCGTTTTACTGTTTTCTATCTTTTGGATTCTATGAGGCTCGATCACTGCTACCCCCGTTACTACCATAGCTACCTGGTAAGCAACATTATAAGTGGTGTTTTAAAATTTTGATTTTGCATCATGTTTGCTGGAATATTACGTATAATGACTTAATAACCACCTATGTTATGTCTACCGGTCTACCTAGGATTATAAAATAAATTCGAATTGTTTGCTATTTTAATAGTACCTGGGTACTTAACACATAATGTGGGTTTAACCCTAATTAAATTATTACACGATTAACGAATTCAAAAATTCATAAACCTGAACATATAGTAATGAAAATAAGAATTATCATTTTCCATTCGTTATAGGGGGCCCCTGAAAACGTTTGTTGGGGGGAGGGCGCTCAGGTTTTGTTACTCCACTGGCGAAGATTCGAATGACTTTTTCGTTTCTTCCCTGCGATGGTTGTAACAACACCATTCCTATATTTTCTATAATTCTCTTTGTTAGTGTTTGTTCTATTGGTTTTAAGAATTTTACGCCTTTTCAGTTTTAAGTTAAATTAGCTTATTATAGCAAAGAGAAATGTAAATCTATATTTCTACAATGCGTTTTCATATCAGGATTTACGAGTTTAAATATAACAGGTAATTTCTATAACACCTTTTATCTGCAATAAAATTTATTTGGCAATAGATAGATAGATACTACATGCGTTACCTTTTTCTAGGGTTTTACTTTTAGCAATATATTTTTTATATATTTGTATTATTTACTATAAATTTTGCGTGCACAGCCCTTCCAAACTAAATCCCTATAGATTCGTCACTGGCTACATGAACTAGGGAGCCATCGAACACTGAGGCTAGTTGCATCATTGGTTTCAATCATATGGATTTAAGCAAGGACTGGTATTAATTTAATTACATTACTTACCTCTTACCTGCTATTATATTTAAATGATTTTAATAGGTATTCAAGGCTATAATTTCTCTTTTTTTGTTTCGACTTATTACGGGAATACCATAAAAAATGTGTATATAATGATAAATTGTTCCTAATTATGGTTATGTCATAATGCTGCTGAACATCAAACATATTTCTTTTAATAATAAACAAAACCGTTTACACAGCAGTTTTTCTTAGGGAACTCCATTCATCCATCGCATCCATCTAATATAATTTTATTATATTTTAGGCGCTTTATACTTTATACAAGGCTAATTTGTTGATTATTCTTGCGGAACAAGAGAGCGAAAACAATAAAATAGCACTTTATAGATCCATCTTAATGTTATTGAAGGTCATTAAGAAAAATTATACACATTCTATCTTATACAACCTGTTACGTGGTTAGTCGGTTATGGTTATTTTGCTGCATGGAAAGAATGATACCTAGATAGATAGATCTTCTCCGCTAAAAATCTTTGGGTTTCTATTCATAAACCAGTGTGGTTATTCCGAAATAGAACTTTTAAATTATATTAGCTTTCATTCGGGTTTAGCCTTGTTTTATAGCGGCTACAAATATTAGGTACAGCTTTTATAAGGGCAGGATAAGTATAAGTTAATGTTTTAAAAGCAAACACTAGTGACGCATTGGCCATTTCATTTTCTCATCTATTGAAGTGGTTCGGTAATGGGTCCCCTATGGGTACCGATACGTCTATAATTTAAATACCTTTTCCTTACGATTCTCGTGGGTGGACTATTATTACCTATTTTAAAATTTCAATGCTGAATCTTAAAACACCACACGGATTCTTTTAATGAAACTATTTTCATTTGTTTTAGTAAGATTGTTAATGTTGTAGAAAAATAGAAATTATGGTATGTATGTGGTTGTAGATCGTATGCTTTCTAGGCACCCAGGGATGGGTAGGTAGAAAATTATACATATTCTACTGTATATTCTACGCGTAGAAAATTATTTTTCTACACCAACTCATTTTCTACATCTCGAGATGTAGCAGAATAATATGTTTAGTAGAAATAGGGTGGTCTTATGGAAAAATAGCTGATCATTTTAGAGTACCTAGAAGTACTGTTGTAAAAAAAATGCGTTATCATCAAACACTTGAAAGGTTTGTTGGGTCTGGTTTAAATAATAGAAAATCATCAAATGAAGAAAACCGAAATTTGGTGGAGTATTTAAGGCAAAATTCATTTGAAACTGCAGTATCTGCTATGCACATAACGGGATTCCCAGCTTTATCTAGAACTGCGCAACGCCGAGGAAGACAATGTTCCGAATTAAGAAATCGAGCAGCTGCATCCAAACCGTTTTTAAAAAATAGTGATAAGGAACAAAGAATTGGGTTTGCTATGCAATATTTACCAGAAAATGATTTTTTTTTGCAAAATGTTATCTTTTCCGATGAGAAAACTTTTCAGTCTACATATAATGGAAGGATTCGAGTATATAGACCACCAAATTCCCTATATGATGAGAAGTATACTCAAAAAAAGCAAACCAGTGGACGTTTCTCCGTTAATGTGTGGGCATTGATAAGTTTAGTGTTTACGGTGCACGTGTATGCTGGAATATTCGTGGAACACTAAACAGTAGGTAATACATATCTTCAGATTTTGGAAAATGTTTTTCTTCCTTCTGCCGCGATAGTTTTTGAAGGAAATAACTTTATATTTCAGCAGGGTAACTGCCCTGTGCAATACTGTGCATACTGCAAGAAATATAGGAAACTCGTTTAGACAAAACAACGTAACATGTCTGCCTTGGTGCTTTAAGAAGTCCTGATTTTAATTTAATTGAAAATGTTTGGGGATTGATGGTAAAGAAAATGTACAAAATAAATTTTAAATCACAGAATGAAATAGCGTTATTTTATAAAATAGAAGAAATTTGGGAAGGGCTAACTCCGGATTACACCAGAAGTATTATTTCGTCAATGCCAAGAAGATTACGATTAGTGTTAGAATCCAATGGCGCAGCAATTAAATATTAATTCAAGAAAGTTTTGTCCTTAAATATTAGTATTTTGTTTGTTGTTTGTTAATAAATTTACCCTTTTTGGCTTTATACTTTTGTAGTTTTCCTGGTATTATTTTATAAGTTTCTTATTTCGCGGCTGTAATTTAAACACAAAAATATTTAGAAATAACTATTATTACTTATGGTAAAAGTCGTACATACAATAATTTACAGCTATGTATATAGCTGGTGTTCTATCCAGGTAGAAGCAGCAAGGTGAGAAACCCGTTTTACCCAATTTTGTTGTAATTGAGTTATGTATGGGTGGAGTGTACGAATTTATATGTCGTCAACTGTACATCGTAACATGATAAAATTATTTAATTATTGTTTAGAAAATAATTCTATGGTATTCTTCTTTTTTCTACATTTCCTACATTTCCTACGCTATTTTCTACACGTATGTAGAAAATTAATTTTCTACGCGTCGTTACCCAACTCTGTAGGAACCTACCATAATTTCTTGTATGTAACATGTGGACGCAGGATCACCGTTCATACATTTTCTGTATTGTTTGTCTTGATTAGATAACGTTTTATAATTGGTGAGATAGAATGTTGATCAAGAAAAATGAACTAACTGCACATCTTCCGATAATAAGTTTCTGGCTATGTTTTAAATTTATTTAGAATTTCGGGGCTATGTGAGAAGATTTTTATTTTAATTGGTTTGCCCATGATATACTGTTTAATATTAGAATCCAATATAAACTAATAATTAATTAGAGCTGTATTTGCCCATTAGTTATGAGACATCCTGTATACAACAACAAGTAAATGGTTAAACTAGGCACTTTCACACTTTCGTAATAGATGAGTTAACCAAAATGGTGTTTGTACTCACTATTAAACTTAAATAAGAAACACCAAGAAAATCTGTCTCTGAAATATATAAAATCCAAAAGAAAAATGTTTAAAACACACTACACAAAAACAGCCACAGAAACACTTAAATAACACCTAAATCGGAAGAAAATAATATGACGCAAACTGACGCGTGAGCTTGCTACGACCCACTGCTGATCTGGGAACTTTAACGATGAAACCAGATCAGCCGTTAATGTCAAATGTCGTTGTCTTCTGTCGAAACGTTTTGTTTTAAGAAAAGTTAACTTCTAGTACACATTGAAACATTAGTTTTGTATTTAACCAGGGCCTTTGAAAATGGTAAAAAGTGAAAAAAAAATAATAGTAGGATGAAACCCATTGGAAAAGGAAGAGAATATAACAAAAATGAAAGAAAAAATTATTAAAACATAAAAAGGTAAGTTTTCACCAAATTTCGTAAAAAAAAAATTTGTTTGTAAAAGATAAAAATAAAAAACCAAAAACTAGGTTATTTGAATTTTTCACATAAATTTTGAGGTTATGTGAAAAAAGTGTAAATAGGGTAAAGTTGGTAGAGATGCCCCAGTGGTAGAGATGGCCTACCTTTATAACTCGAAAACATTTACATATACGATCGTTTGGTTTGTCCAAACCCAATCAGTTGTTTATGCTAAAGCCTGAAAAGTGGTGTAGCTGCTCACAATTGTCTGGTTTTGACAAAGTTTTGTGATGGTTTTTTTGAGGTAGGTGCAAATTTTTATACATGATTACGCTATAGGTTGTAAAATCATTAATATGTTTTTATTTAATTTGCAATTTGGTCAAACAATTGTGGAATGCATGTGCTACAATATTCTAACCTCAAAACACATGTACCTGTATATTTATACAAAATACATGGTGAGGCATCTTATACCATCTTTTGGTATAGATGCCCTAGTCAAAGTGGGTAGAGATGGCCTGTTAATATTGCGGGATGTGGAGAGAAATATTCCTAAACCACCAGAAAAGATGACTGGGTAAAATGTATACACTGCGAACAATGGTATCACGATGGATGCAGCAAATTTGTTATTTTTTGCTATCCCTGTGGAAGAGTAGCTAGAGTCGATTCACTCAGTAAACCTGCAAGATGGCCGACATGTCATATGACAAAAGTCATATTCCAGCTATATAAAGTGAATTTTTGCATTTTCAATGACTTTTGTCATATGACATGTCGGCCATCTTGCAGGTTTACTGAGCGAATCGACTTTACTAAAAAGAAGACCTAACTTATTTTGTATCCGCGTACATAGGCCATCACTACCACCCTGCGTGGGGCATCTTACCCAACCCCTAAGGGAGAGATGGCCAATTACAAAAATTTTTCTTTATGCATTATTGTGAAATAAAACTTGTTTTTTTGGAATCTTATTATAAATATCGTAACTGAATAAAGTTTCAATTACTGAAAAGCATGCTCATTTTTTTTATTATTTATTTTTATAAAATTTAGGCCAGGTTAAGAAAAAGTGGGGCATCTCTACCAACTTTACCCTACAAAAGTTGTAGATCTTTTTATTACCTACAACTTTGTCATTTAACGTTTTTCCATAGGACTTGTAGTTTTGCCGGCAATCGAGATAAATCGTTTTCTACCTTTAAAAACTCACCCCCTTCCACTTCCCGACCTCGGACCGCCCGTAAATTATTTTTCCTTTTATTTTTGTTATATTATCATCCTTTTCCAATGGGTTTCATCTTACTATTATTTTTTTTGGTTTCAAAAATTATCGACCCTAGTCTAATTAGTATATTTCAAATTCATTCATTCATTCATTCCCAATGTCTTTAATTTTTGTGATGATGATTTCAATAGGAGGCAGTATATTTATATTCATTCCAATTCATTCAATTTAAATTAGATTTTAATAGTTTATATAATATCATTAAGAGGAAACAGTAACGCATTCGCCATTTCATTTTCTTAACATTATTTAATTTTTTTTTCGTTTTCTCCAAAAATCCGCCAAATATTCGTCGTTGGAGTATAATTACCTAAAGTTTTACGTTAAAAAAGGTTGTAGGTATTTATAAACTAATAAAAGCAGAAAAAGAAATATGGGCAAATTGGACTAAATTTCGTTTTTAGCTTTTATTAATTTATCAATTTATTTTTTTTAAACTTAAAACTTTAGGTTATTGTTACACAGAGACTGGTATTTGACCGTTTTTTAGAGAAAATTAAAAATAAAGGAAATATTGATAAGAAAATGAAATGGCGAAATGCGTCACTAGTGCTCCTAACAAAATGGGGATTATCTATATTTTTGCTTATTTGACAAACCATTAATTGTATGCCTTACGTAAATTATAAATATAAGGATATAAAAGCTAAAATTGCATATATTCATATATGACATTGCCCTTTAAATATTATTATGAAAAAACACGTTTGAATTGCAAATCAATGCTTTTAACCATTGTTAATTGATATAAATGTGTTGAAGCAAGTGGTTACATAATAGATAATAATTCTGTAATATACCTACTTAGGTAGATTATTGCTAGACAAGGCTATTGTAAATAGACATTGGCGTAGCCATCATATTTCTCAGAGGGGGAGGCTGGCGGCCCAAAAATAGGTTTGTTATAACAATTTCATCTATTTATTTTGGATCGTGTTTTTCTGGGTGAGGCACAGTTTATCGTCTGGAGAGGGGGGGGGGGGGGATTTTATTACTCAGCGCCACATCACATCCTGTTTACTAGATGTGCAAATACTTACCCTATATGTTTGTGAGGACTGAATTTTTATTAATTTGAAGAAATAGTCAATACTTAAAGTGGAGTTGAAAGTATGAAAAGGAAAGAAAAACACAAAGTCTTCCTCCACAAAATTTAATAGAATAAAAAATTCTTGTTTAAAGGTATCTACATGTTTCGAACGTAGAAACGTTCATCATCAGGAGACAGAAAAATTAAAAAAAAAACTTATTAAACATGTGTGTAAGACATTATGAGGATAAAATTTTAGTATCACAATAATATTACGTGGTAAAAAGTGTTTTTGGGGTACTGAGGATTAAACACTTTTACCACGTAATATTATTATGATACTACAATTTTATCCTCATAATGTCTTACACACATATGTTAAATAAGTTTTTTTTTTAATTTAAATAATCTCCGACACCTTCTTAGAAAGGTTTTTTCTTCTTCCCCATTTTATTTGGTTGGTTTAGACCCCCGTTAATAACGTTTTCAAATACTCAATATGGTTTAACCATTATCAATTTTCTTCATATTATGTTTCTTCTACACTTCTATTTTTTCTAACTCAAATTTCGTTATATGTTTTTTTTTGTCATCCCAATAGAATGTTTGTACCAAAGATGAATATTCCACCTTTGAAAACAATGGCGGAACTGTCAATTTTTGATAAGACTAAAAACTAATATTTAAAAAAAAAATTAAATATTAGAAGAGCTACTAGGTTTAGGTATATAACATTATTAACAAAAAAGTTATAGAGTTTCGTGCAGAATTTAAAAATTAATTAAAAAATAGGGTGTTTCATTTCAAAAAAGTTATTTTATATTCCCCACGCATTTTTATACTCAAAACGAAATTTTAAACTGTGCACCTTAACATTCTCTAAGACTCTGGTATTTAACATTTTTTGGTAATTCCCGAAACAAATGAGATAATGAACTTTACCCTATGGTTGACTCACCCTGTACAGTTTGAAATACCCTTCGATTTCAAACCAGGAAGGGGGTTTCTAAATTTTAATTTTAAAACCAGACCTGTGTCTGCAAGTCGATTAACATTTTTCAATTTAAAATTTATAATAATTACAATTTTGTGGATATGGGAGAAATAATGTGTCTTGCAAATAAATTAATATCATTTGTTGTTTATAAATAATTTGTACTCAAGGAAAGTGCTTTTTTTAAAGGTTAAGGTGTAAAAATACTATATAATAAAGCAAGTAGGTCAAGTGTAAAGTAGACTGACTATTATTTCCTTAAATGCAGAAGAAATTTTTCTGTTCGTATGATAGGTACCTAGTTTTGCCTCGAGTTTTGCTTTAACTACCTACCACTTCTTTGTAGGATTTTATCTTTCTTTTAGCGATTAATGATTTTGCATTATAAAATAATCCTAATATTTGTTAGAGAGTGTTAAAATATAAAGCTAAAAAATGTGTGTTGCGAAACATGTAGAGCGAAAATAAAAATCTGTGGAAAGTGTAAAATTGTAATTTTTTTTACCATTTATTTAACACAATCTTATAAAACACCCTGTATTTAACTAACGAGTGATGATATACCTACTAAAGGTAATAAGAACTCCCAAGGTGTCCACTATCTCCTGGTGACGTAGGTATGTACATTTAGATCCAAGTCACCCTGTATATATAACGACATCCCCGTGTAAAAATCTGGCAAAATGTTCGCTGAACTTACACCTACCTAAAGAAAATTGTGCATAAAAATAAAGACATTAACCACGTTTTCTGGGGTAACGAAATTTTTTCTCAATAAGCCAATAAAAAAAATTTCAAACTTCACCCAAGGAACAATATTTTTACTTTATAACAAAATGTATTTAAATATATTCAGCAAAGAAATCCAGCGCTAAAAGGTTTTAAAAATAATTGTTTTATAACACGTTATAAAATTAAGAGTTGTATTGCCAGGAGTGTATGCATAACATCTTGAAGAAAATAATTAAGTTATTTCCTAATAAATACTACTTTCTCTATCCCTATTCTTTAAAAAACTGCAAGTTATTACTTGGGTTAAGTCGGCTTCATTTCCTCAACACGATTTTTAGCAAACTTGAGATTCAAGAGTGTAATTTATCCGACATTGTAGTTTGTTATGTAACCTACGCAGATGTAGCATGTAGATATTAGATAAAAAATTACAGGGGCTCTTTTAATAAAATAATAAAAATCTTGACTTACTTCCCATACTTACCTTACGTACTTTTCCCGTAAGAATAATAAAATAATTGTATACGTTAAATTTGAGATTTTTCCTTGATTAGAATTGAGTATAGCGTCTTTAATTAAGTACCTATCATATCTATTCTTTATAAATAAAAAAAATCTTATTTATTACGCATTGTTTCATGAAAAATATAGGAAACAATGTAAATATTTTTTTGATTTTCCGCCTTAGGATCCGAGGCTAATAATAATAATAATAATCTTTAGGCTTGAAGACGTCTTTCCAGCACATCGCTAATATATAAAAATATTAAAGTGAAATGAGAAAATTTTACTTTGAAACCGCAACCGACGAGAATTTCATATAATATCCCATTTTACCAGCATTTTAATTTTGTTGCTTTATTGTCTTCCAAGATAGCGAAAACAGCTTGGAGCTACTACAGGGTACCTAGTATTTAGCAAATACCATTCGCAACCTTACAAAGGTAAATACTACCTTTAAACATTCTTTTCGTACAAAATCATGTTCTCAAAAGTGTCAGAAATGTGCTGTTTATCTTCAGTTGCCGTCACCAACTAACACATTTCAGCGTTGCTGATCATTACGTTTTCTCTTTTTACTTTTTAGAGGAAGCACTTTTTGCCTGACACCCCAAATAAGTTATATTTATTGTAAAGGCAAAAAAAATTCAGCTTTCGCTGGAAGGGTTTTTCTTGTATCGTGAGAAATGTGAAAGAAAATAAAAACAAAAGTAAGGTCAAACTCATCGGAGCCTCACGAACATTTTTTTCGGGGCAGTTTCGATATTTTGTTGTTAAAATAATATAGCTCTTTTGGAAACAACTTATCTATGCAAATACAGAGAATAAAATTATATGTAAAATTATTTTAACTTTTTTTTCCAGGTGTTACATACCTTCGTAGAACCACATCATATAATAAAAAAGCGTACTGCAGACCAATCTCTCAGAATTTTGCTTTATTACGATCAAAGCGTTTATAGGTGAGTAAATTTACACTTAATACTGGGAATGCAGCGACGATGAAGCTAAGATAGACTATGCATCTCATTCATAAACGTACTTTTGCCCTGAGGCGACACCTCACTGTTGATAGAGGAAGTTACTAGGTATACCCACAAATCTCTTAAAACAGTAACTGGGGTGCGTAAATGACTTTCCCTTTGTTCATGAGTAGTTTTCTTAATATAAACTTTATTGGGCACAGAGAAAAGTAATTTCTCCCAGTTCAGTTGTATTCATTAGTATAACATTAGCTATTGTATAGGAATGATAAAGAAAATAAATTAAATAATTTAAATTTTATTTAAAAGAAATGATTTTGTGGTGAATAAGCTTCATGTAACGCATTTAAATAGTACCTATTTATTTATTTATTATTACTTTCACTACATGTATTGTTCACACGTATATAGAATTTTATCAAAAAACTATACCTATTGTCCATTAATAATTTGTTATAAATTAAATTTGTTACAGGTTAGACGAAAAACGATTTAAGTTGATAAATGTAAGTATATTTTTGTAAAATTGCATAAAAGAATTGTAATAATTTAAGTTATAAATTGGTGCATTTTATCTACATATATCCGATTTATGCCTTGTCTGGCTTACGCAATCAATTTTTAGATTTATCTAAATACATAAGTACTACATAATATAGTCTGATATAAAATATACAGTGTGTCTACTTAAGTTGGAACCATATGGAAAACTTTTTTATTAATGGTTTTATGGGAAAAAGTTATTCTTCATAAAAAGTTCTGCATGGTCTAAAACTTAAAATGCAACCTTCAGTTATCGAAATTTCCCAGTCATCTACGAGGTATTTCAGAAATTACGAATTTTGCTCAAGAGTAAAGTACCTTTATTTTTGACAATACAGAAGAATGTTATGAAGAAAAGCTATTTTGAATTAAAAGTTATATTCAAATATGCAATTACAGTTATTTAGCATGAAAATTTAGGTTTTGCGATTAGGTATTTACTAATCATTCGGTATTAATTGTTCTGGCTTGATACAATTTAACGTAATCTAGGATCCATTGACATAAAATATTTAACGCGGAATGTCATAGTGCGTTGGTATTTATCAAATACATTAGAAATGGCAGCTTTACTAAGTTGTGAAGAACAAATAGAAATTGTTTTAATTGTTGGAGACAATTACAAAACACATAGAGATGCAGCAGATATTTTTAATAATAGCATCAGCATAGAAACATTGGGCATTCAACAGTTACAAAAATATTAAATAAATTCAAGACCAGTGCATTGACAATAATTTTAAGAATAAACGCCGAAAAACATGGAAAGGTTATCATATTTTTAACAGATAAGAGAGATAAATACAAATAAGTTATAATGTGTAAATAATCAATAAACCTAAATTTTCATGCTAAATAACTGGAATTGCATATTTGAATATAACTTTTAATTCAAAATAAATTTTCTCCATAACATTCTTCTGTTTTGTCAAAAATAAAGGAAAATTCGTAATTTCTGATATACCTCGTATGTGACTGGGAAATTTTGATAACTGAAGGTTGCCTTTTGAGTTTTAGACCATGCAGAACTTTTTTTAAGGAATAACTTTTTTCCATAAAACCAAAAATAAAAAAGTTTTCCATATGGCTCCAACTTAAGTAGACACACTGTATATTTCGTACAAATAACTACCCTATACCTATCCATGTTGCGAAATAATTTTCAATAATAAAACAAGTATAAATATAGTACACTTTAAAACATAGCCTTAAGCATATTCTAACCACTGAACCTTTTATTAAAAAAAAACTTCAATCATCAAATAAAAATTTCAGAAAAATAAATTGTAAATATCAAAATTTCCTTGGTAAGTAAAGATAAACAAATCTATACAAAAATTTTAAAGAAATCTCGTTAATGTGCAGAATTTCATTTACATACTCAGATAAAATTATAGCTTTTCTATATACAGTGTGTCCGGAAAATAGCACAAATTCCTGAAGCTAAAATGTGAGCATCTAGACCACTGATTCCCAAAGTGGTCCAGGTGGACCCCCAGGGGTCCACGGGAGACTCGACGGGGGTCTACGTTGGCGTGACAAAAAAAATGGGGGTTCACAATTCGTAAGCGGGGGTCCACGAAAATTTATCTGGTTTCGATAGTGAAGAACTAAATTTTTTTGTTTTTATAGAAGTTACGTTACGTTACGTTACTTATGTTTAATTTTAATTATATTAGGACTGTTATAATATTACAATGTAATGTAAACCTTACAATGTAATATGATAACAATAATAATTAATAGTGTAATAATTACATATTTGAATAAATACAACACAAGAAAATATACTATTTTTCTTTTTATTTTTACCACTTTTTAAATAAACTAAGTGAAAATTGATTGGTTTTTTGTGCTGCGAGTAGATGCCAAAAAAGTAAAGTTGGATGTAATCACTTTTTTGATTGGCCAACTTTACTTTTTTGACATCCACTCACAGCACAATCAATTATTTAATTAACCAATCAATTCTCACTTTTTTTTTCGAAAACTGTTAATTCGTGGTTGGAAATAAGCCGCAACGCAAATTTCCATAGTTAGATCTAATCTTCACATTTTTGTCGAGTTTTGGGAATATGGTAAAAATGTAGCTTCAGGGGGTCCACCGGAACCAGCAAAATTTTTAAAGTGGTCTATGAGAAAAAAAAGTTTGGGAACCTCTGATCTAGACCAATTTAACTCAGTTCAAAAGTTGATAGGCACGAAATTTGGTGCTTTGGATTTTTTTAGGAAAAGAAATCGTCCGTTGCAGAGCAAAAGATTTATAACTTTTTTAAATTTCTAGTTAAAAATTCTTATTCCATGGCATATTTTATCTAAAAAAGGTTTTTGATGGGTGTTGCTTTAATCATCCTAAAAAAACCCTAAGTACCAAATTTTTTGCAATTCATGGTATCATCAGGAGAAATGTTTTTAAAAAATTACAACTTTGCCACCCTGTACCTATTTTGGCAACTGTCAACTTTTGAACTAACATAAATTGGGCTAGATCCTTATATTTTAGCACTAGGAATTTGTGCTAGCCTTTTGTACACATATTTTGCGGACACCCTGTATACTAATAAGGCAAATGTTGTTTGGGTAAAGATAACGAAAATATATCACTTATTTAGTCCTTGTAATTATGTCAAAATTTAATCATTGCTTGTGGCACAGAATATACAGGGTGTTTCAATAAAAACTCCCAGGCCAATTATTTCGAAAACTAAAAGCGACTGTAAATTCCGTAAACGCCAGTTTTTAGCCCGTATGATTGGCTTCACAACTGTGTAAAAAATGTGTTTGAATAATACAAGATGTCAGGTGGCGCCACGTTGCAAAGAAATTTTTCGATGACGGGAGCTTTTAAATGTTGTCATTCTTAAAGATAATTAATTTTTGAACAAATTATGTCCCATAAAAAATTTTGATAAATCCAACATGAAAGGAGATATTTGGGGTTAAGTTTTTTTTTTAATAATTTTAACGAGTATTTTAATTATAAATATTTTTAATATCCTTTAGCAGATTTTAATTAAATTTTGGTATTGATAATTTTAGTGATAAAACGCTCATGTAGCGCTAAATTATTACGTCCAGTGACGTCTCAGGGGGCGCCTTAACAAATAATATTGGCAAAAAATAAGACGCCACTGAGTTTTTGATAATTTTTATATATTTTTCGGATTAAGCAACTAAAAATATCCCTTTCTGGTCTATTAAATTGTTTTCTTATCTTACTTGGTTTTCGAGAAATAAAAACAATTTTATTGCATATCTTTGGAAAACCAAAATCATTAAATAGTTAATGCGTTGTATTTTTGTTATTTAAAAGCATTAAAACATTAAAGCATTATAAAATAAAATTAAAAGATGTTTTAAATTTTATGAAAGACCTGATGAGAAATTATACAAAATTATTAATGAAAATTAGAACAATACCAAAAACTATTTAATGGGGTAGAATGGGGTGTTCCAAATTATTGCCGTTTTCATATACATACCTATATAGCAAATCGATATAATAATTCGGTTCTGCAAACTGTCAGTAGTGTATTTCGATTAATAGCAAAAGATACAATGTATTAATTATTTAATGATTTTTGTTTTTCAGAGATATGCAATAAAATTGTTGTTATTTTTATTTCTTGAAAACCAAGCAAGATAAGAACACAATTTAATAGACAAGAAAAGGATATTTTTAGTTGCTTAATCCGAAGAAAATATAAAAATACTCGTTAAAATTATTTAAAAAAAAAAACTTAACCCCAAATATCTCCTTTCGTGTTGGATTTATCAAAAAAATTTTTGGGACATAATTTGATCAAAAATTAATTATCATTGAGAACGTCAACATTTAAAAGTTCCTGTCATCGAAAAAAATTTTTGCACCGTGGCGCCACCTACATCTTGTATTATTCAAACACATTTTTCACACAGTTGTGAAGCCAATTATAGTGGCTAAAAATTGGCGTTTACAGAATTTACATGTCATTTTTAGTTTCCGAAATAATTGGCATGGGAGTTTTTATTGAAACACCCTGCATAGCCACTTGTGGTTAAAGAATACACTCACATTAACGTTAACAAAGTCTTTACCTAACATATCTACTCACTTATCCTAGAATAACTATTTTATACCTAATAATGACAACTAATGATTTATAATAGATAGTAGATTTGCCCACAGTGCATATTATACATGTCAAATTTAATTGTTGATTGCATAATTTCAACAATGCGCATAGTTAATGTATTTATCATCCCATTATGTTACATTGACAGGTGTTTCCTATCTAGAAACCGATTTATTTATTTAATTCCTGATAAGAAAGGCTTTCTGTATTCTTTCACTTTATTGGAACACCCGGAATGCTACCCTCTTACTGATAGGTGAGAAAGAGTGAGGGAGATATTTTAAATTGTTAAGTTAATTAACTTTACCTGTCTGTCCAAATCTTCTGGCCAAGAAGTCTCAAGCTTGAAAAGAATTCCTGAATCGTAAGGGTTGTTATTAAGTAGGGCTGGGCGATATTGAAATTCCAATATCGACGATATTTAAAAAAATATCGATATTTTATTTTTTAAATATCGTTATTCGATATATCGATAATATATATTATCAATAAAACATAAAAATATTATATTATAAATACAGTGTCACCAGTAAAGTCCGCATTATGTGGGATTTTTAGCTTTATTCAAAATTTGACTTTGGCATCAAGTTCTGCTTCGATCGAGATGAAAATTTAGCAAAAAAATAGTAGTCACGTGATTCGCATTATCTGTCAAATTTTAATTTTTTCCAAAAACGAATTCAAAAGTGGGGTTATTTCTGAAAAAATCGAAAAAAGTTATAAGAAAAAGTTTTTCTAAATGCAGTTTCTAGCCCACATGCAAAATTTCAGCTGCATAAGATAATTTTGATTTTTTACCTATATTTTGTAAATTGCACCACTTTTGCAAAATAAGACTCAACGCAACCTACATAAAACTTCTCAGTTTTGACAAGGCTTTATTTCAGATAAATTTTCTTTAAAGTAGCGCCATATTAAATGTGTGTTTTTCTACAAAAACGTTATTATGGCATAGCTTAATAATAAATTATAATATAGGGGTTTTAAATTAAATCGTTGAAAATAGATAAACTTTACGTTGTTAAACTAAAATTTATTTTCCACTTAAAAAACACTTTACTGAAGACACTGTGTTCTTTTTTGTCTTAATATTAAGGTGTATAACTTTCAGACACAAACTACGTTTTTAAAAATACTTATTTTATGAAGTTACCTTATACAGGGTCCAAGTCACAAACAAATAAACTTTACATCACATGCGACCAAATTTTAATAGCCCAATTTTGATTTTGTAGAAAAACACACACTTAATATGGCGCTACTTTAAAGAAAATGTATATATCGATAATATCGATAAATATCGATAATATAGATAATATCGATAAATATCGATTATATCGATAAATATCGTTTATCGATAAAAATATCGATATATCGAATTTTTGCCCAGCCCTATTATTAAGCACAATTCAAAATTTAGTTATAAACGTTTTATTAATTTAAGTATCTACGTACGGTATCAGCCTTACAATGTAATAAAAACATACTCGTAATGTCAAAAAAGTTCGTATAAAAGCAAGCAATAATCAAATATAATTAAATAATTTAGACATTTAAATAACTAATACCGTTATCACATATATCAAGAAATATTATTTCAAAGTCATATTCTTTTTATATCTATTTCCACAGCACAAAATATTAGAGCATAAAGATATTCGCTTTTATTGATTCTCCATAGATTTCGAATGTTCCTTTTCGGCCTTTTCGATGCCTTCTACGTCAAACACATCACTACTAGGAAGACTTACTTTTCGTTCTTCTTTTGGTTGATGATTTGGATCTGCACTATTATTTTTCATCACCGAAATGTTCGTACGTTTCCTTTCTTTCATTCGTCCACTTTTTGACAGTGACAATCGCCTATTTAATACCGGTAGGTTTTCGTTTGTCTCTTCGCGACTATCTTCAGTTTTTGGCAATGTTTGAACTTCTTTGGCCTTTTCTTTTTTTGCTTTGTTTTTGCCACCGAACAAATTTGAGAAGAATGTCGACATATTACACTAAATTAATTGACGGTTCACCTGACAAAATGCCTCGGTTGGTGTGAGTGTGAATTAAAACACTACATTGATTGCAAAAAAAAGATTAGAAATTACCGTTGTATATTATGAACACCGATAAGATAAAACAAAACATAGATAAGGTTTATTATAGGCGATAAACGACTTGCTTAGAATTTTATAAGACCCTATATTGATTGCCGAATTGTTGAGGTTTTTCTATTGTCAAGTGAATTCAGTGCTAATGTTTGCAATTATCTATTGTTTAAAACCCCATTGTTTTATAAGCAGTGCGGAAATGTTTTTTGGGTGACAACCGACGATAACAATATCCTAAATATATTTAAGACATTTATGTCGAAAAATGTGAGTTTTAAATTATACAGTGAGGACCTAAAGTCCGTTCCCCCCCCCCTCTAACTTCTAAACCGTTCGGTATATTTTAATGAAATTTTAAACGATAATATTTGAGCAAGTCTTGCACTTTTTGACATACCAATGACAGCTTTAAATGTCAAGATGACAAGCTGGGTCCGCTTTTGGAATATTTTTTTAAATGGAAAGGGGGTTCCAATGGTACCTCATTTTGAAGGTATTTTAATGCTTAAAACATTCTCCAATTTAAAAAAACATTTGGTTCAGTATTTTCTAAACAGGAATCAATAATATCGGTTTCTACATTATGACTACCACTGTTTATAACACACTTTTTTTACCTATAGTTGTCTATTGATTGTTGCTGTCATACTGTTTTTAAATGTCTGATTGACAGAAAATATTTTTACCTCGAAATTGTCTTAAATGGCTCGTTCTTTAGAAGATAAATTTGAAGCGATTATTATTTTTGGCGAGGCTAACCGAAATTACCATGCTGCTGTTCGTATGTTCAATGAACGATATCCGGACCGCCAAATATGCAGAAAATTTTTGCGAAAACTTATCTTAAAATTTCAAGAAACTGGTTCGGTTAAAGACGTACCAAGGTCTGGAAGGCCAAAAATCGTGGAAGATGTGAAAGTCCAAGTTTTAGCTGAAATGGTTGTTACTCCCCAGCAGCCAACGAAACACGTGGCTGAGGCATGTAATGTTTCTCGTAGTTCTGTCAAAAGAATTTTAAGAAGCCATAAATTTCACCCATATAAAATGAAAATTATACACCAACTAACAGAAGATGATCCAGATAGACGACTAGAATTTTGCGAAATTATGTCAGAAAGAATCGTAAGGAATATCTGTTTTAGCGACGAAAGTACTTTTTTCTTACATGGACGAGTTAATACCCAAAACTGTAGGTACTGGAGTGATGAAAACCCTCATGTTTTTCGGGAGGGACACACACAGTTTCCCCAGGAAATAAATGTTTGGGCAGGCATTTTGGGTAATCACATTATAGGTCTCATTTTTCTGGAATAAAATCTTAATGGCCCCAGGTACCTGGATATGTTGCAACATACAATTACTCCACTTATTAATGATGGTGTTGCCCAAAACCCACATGAGTTTCAAGAGGTTGTATTTCAACAAGATGGTGCCCCGCCACACTATTTTAGGCAAGGCAGAAATTACCTAGACGAATCTTATGAAAATAGGTGGATTGGTCGTCGAGGTCCGACAGAATGGCCAGCTAGATCGCCAGACCTAACGCCTCTAGATTTTTTTCTTTGGGGATACGTTAAAACAGAGGTTTATAAAACGGCTCCAGGCTCATTAGAAGAACTTAGGCAACGAATTACAGATGTTTGTTCAAGGATAACGCCACAGGTGCTTTACAATGTCCGAGAGGAATTTACTAATAGAATATTTATTTGCCAAGAGGTCCATGGCGGTCATTTTCAACAATTGTTGAAGTAACCACTGTTTTGTAGATGTGTCCCTTTATCTTTTGTTTAAAATACTTATAATTAATAAATTTCATTTCATACTGAACTAAATGTTTTTTAAATTGGAGAATGTTTTAAGCATTAAAATACCTTCAAAATGAGGTACCATTGGAATCCCCTTTCCATTTAAAAAAATATTCCAAAAGCGGACCCAGCTGTCATCTTGACATTTAAAGCTGTCATTGGTATGTCAAAAAGTGCAAGACTTGCTCAAATATTATCGTTCAAAATTTCATTAAAATATACCGAACGGTTTAGAAGTTAGAGGGGGGGGGGGACTTTAGGTCCTCACTGTATATTATATTATAAAACGAATAGTCAATATTTTGAATGGTTTAATAACATTTATTTTGGTACTAGATATGGGATTTGTTGATAGATACCGTGCGAGCAAAAATTATTTGCATCAAAGAGGGCTTAAATTAAAAAACGTAGGGCTTGGTTTAGATCACAATGATAATTATGGGGACGATATATCTAACCAAATCTAGGTTAAAATTTTGTCAAATTCATATTTTGACATGATATGCCATACTAATGGGTAATAAAATAAGTAGACAAATACAAATTTATTTTTGTTGTTTACAAAATTAACAAAGTAAGAATATACCGAAAGAAAAAGAAAAATAATTACATTGCTTAATAATTGCTTCTTAAGAATGTTCCTGCATGTTCCATAAGATCTTCCCACTTCTTGGGACAGCCGTCTTATACCTACAATTTGTTGGCGTATTTTGCATTTTTTCACGAACGTTTGCAATAAGTTCTTTTGTTCTTACAGATGGTCTTCCTGCTTCTTTTGTGTGTTGTATAGAACCTGTTTCCCTAAACACAGCCACGGTTTTTTTCAGGCAATGATAAAAATCCCCAGTAATAAAACCAACGTTAGGAAAATGTTCGTGAAAATCGTCCATGCACAAACCCGGATTGTATTGCCACTCACAATTTACGCTAACCCCGTTTCGAAAATACGCTTCAACCATAAATGTTTTGTGCTGTTCCGTAAAGCCCATTGTGTGAACTGTTCAAGAAATTGGGAAAATTAGCGATGAATCAAATTACTTGTAACGACTTTCAAAGATGACGGAATAACTGATTGATTGTTAATTCAGGTAGTTACTGACACCCAACAGGTATTAAGCTCTATGGCTAAGCATTACGTCCTTAGATGCAAGGCCCTCTTTGATGCAAATAATTTTTGCTCGCACAGTATGATATGTACATGCACATTATGTATACAATAGTTGTTACTTATTTTATCCGATTGATTAATACAAATAATTGCATTTCACTTACTTCTTGATAACTTTATAAAAGTTAAAACACGATTCTCTGTGGTCAGTCCTTTTTATTCTAAGAAGGAAGTGTTAAGCATTATTATCTGGGATATTTTGCTAGTTCTATTAATTTCATAAACTATCAATTTTATTAACGTTATTTTTTTAATTGCATGTTTTAGAATACCATTTTGCCCCAAGCAGTAAATTTCTGGGAAAAGGCATTGTTTGTACGCAGAGCGGACAATGTTATACGACTTACCAGGTAAGCTATAGACACAAAAGCAAATTTTGACCAAATTTTAATACAATATTTTATTTATTCGCAAGAGCGTTGTACCATCAAGGAGAGCAACGCATAAAAAAAATTGATACAGGGTGATGATTTAAAAACTGATCAGCCTTTTATACAGGGTTGGGCAAATGTTCCGGAACGGCTTAATTACAGGCGAACGAAAAGTGATATCGGATCCGGGTTTTGGGCAATCTATAGGAACACCCTGTATATTTTTACATTTTTAAATTCCACATAAAATTATAATTATTTTTTATTAAATGCACTATTAGTCTATACTTCATAGTTTCCGAGATATTGACTCTCGAAAAGTGACAACTTTGACAGCTTATAACTTTCTAACAGTACGTCTTAGAGCAAAACGGCTTACATGTCCCTATCTTCAATTCTTATTATCTTCCCAAAAAAAACAAATTCCGGTTAAACCGGTTGCCGACTTTGGTCTTCCGGAACGAATCTTATCTCTGCAACATCCGGTTTCCTCGAACCTTTGAACTGTTCTCACAACTGTAGATTTTGATAGAGGCTCTCGGTTTGGAAAAGTTGTATTAAATAATTCTATTGTCTCGCTAACTGATCTTTGTCGGTCTCCAAAACCTCTTATTATTAGTAGAGTTATACGATCCCTTTCGCTGAGCGACATTTTGAGAATTTACTTTGACAGTGACGCAAAAAATTCTAGTACCAGCTTATAAAAATGCAAAATGTAGGTGATATCGTACCTATCGCATTTATGTGCTTCAACTCAAATTATTTCTGAAACTAATATGTTTAGCCATATGACATGTTTCATAATTGTTTTTTAGAATGTTTAGAGGAATCAGAAACTGCGATCAAAAAAGGGTCATTCCATTTAAAAAAAATGAAGTTTCGGTTACCACAACTTTTTGGACCACCCTGTATAATTACAAGGGTCTTAGTTTAATAAATTTCTTTAAGACCAATAACTTTTATACAGAAATTTTTTTATATTGTGCACCATTTTTGAAATAATTGACTGTTTGGGGACTTTTTACACACTGTGTAGAATACCTCCCACTTCTTAGACCAGTCAAATTAATTTTTTTGAAAGCCGTTATTGTTTTACTGAAACATATTGTATATTTTTATACAGGGTGTTCTCAAAGTTGAGTCATTTATTTTACCAGGTTGTAGAATTCGTAAAAATAAGTAATTGTACCAAAAATCATTTATATAAAAGTTGCAGAATAAAGAAGTCATTAACAATTGAAAAAATGTAAAATTTAAAAACTTAAGACCTGCTCTTTGGTATTCTCGACCACTAAAACCCGTAAAATGAATGAATGATAAGTAATTTGCATCCTACAAAAAAATAAGCCATACCCAGTATTGCCAGTAAACAAAACATTGATAACGCAGTGGTCGAGAATATCAAAAAATCAGGTCTTACAGTTTTTAAATTTTACATTTCTTCAATTGTTAATAACTTCTTTATTCTGCAACTTTTCTATAAATGATTTTTGGTACAATTACTTATTTTTACGAGTTCTACAACCTGGTAAAATAAATGACTCAGCTTTGAGAACACCCTGTATATTGCAATTCATAAAAATAAATTTGACGGGTCCGAGCAATTCTCGATGAAGTGGGAGGTATTCTATATAAAAGGCTGATCAGTTTTTAAATCATCACCTTGTATACTTTGTTGTGATAAAATTTAAATTACGTAATATGCATTCTGCATATTATGCTTGATTATTATAGTTGGCTAAAGAAGCAAAGAACAAGGGAAAATGTCTTTTACTACGTCAAAAAATTAAAATCTTCTTGTGACATCATACAAATGTATAAGAATAGTATTATTAGGTTATATTTTGTAGCTTTTAGTATCTACTTCGGGCGTCCATACAAGTAACTCTATTTTTATATTACTTTTTTGTATGTAGGTACATTTAGTGGTATATGCTTCTTTTAAGAGCAAACACTGGGGGCACCTTCGCCATTTCGTTTTAAATAAATATTTTGTTACTTCTTCGTTTTATATAAAAGTCGGCCAAATATCCGCCTTTGCAGTACCATTGCCTGCAGTTTTTCGTTAAATTTATAAATTAACATAAGCAGAAAAATAAATATGGGTAAATTTGACAGAATTTGGCTTTTTGCCTTGTTCCAAGTTCCAAAACATTTATTTAGTCTTTATAATGGAAAATGTTATTTTTCAGGGATCAAGTTGAACAAACAAGGTTTTATTTTAAATTTTAAGAAAAATTAAAAACAGCGCTACAAAGAAAATTATAAATAAAAATGTGCATAACGACATTTTGCAATCTAAATCGCTTCTTAAATTGGCATAATTATTATTTTAGACCATAATAGTAAGATATCTTTTATACAGGGTTGCCCAGAAGTCCGGAATAAAATTAATATAGACTTAACCTGTAACTTTTGGGAAAAACGCTCGGACACGTCAATTTAGTTTTATACAGTGTCACCATTAAAGTCCGCACCATATGGAACTTTTTTTTATTAATGAGGTTAGTTAAAATTAAATATCAGCAATCGTTTTTGCTTCAAATTAGACTAAAAATTATATATTCAATTGTTACCATCTGTCATTCGGTATCTGTCAAAAATTACATTTTTGTCAAATAATGCTGAAAAATGGCATTGTTTTACCGAATTTAAAAAAATGTTATTAGAAAAAGTTGTTTCTAGTACAATTTTAGGCCTAATTACAAGGTTTTAGATGTCTAGCGCAAAGTTGAATTTTTTGCCATTTTTTCAAAGTAACTTTTTTTTTATGTAATGTAAGTTGGCTTAATAGATTTTAAACTATTTGTTTATACCATACTTCATATTTTATTTAGTTTGTATGCTTATTTTTTCACTAGAATACCATTTTTTTTCGAAATATAGAATTAGAGGCAAAAAAAATTTACACGGGTGGTGCAAAGTTATCATAATTTAAAAATTTTAACAGATAGACGTCATATGTTCTATTTTTTTGATAGTACATACACGTAAAAAGTTTTAAAAACTTATAGTTAAATTCCCAGATATCAGATTAGTTCCCAAATTTCAAATGACAAATTATATTATTTATTATTTCATAAAAATGTTATTTTATACTAAGTATAATTATAACTATCATTATCACAAAAAGGTGGTTTAGCGTGGCAAATGCTGGAAATGTCCTCCACCCTCTACTTGGCATGCGCCCAGACGATGGTAAAATCCGTCGACGGAATTCCGAATGACTTCAGCCGGTATGTTATGTGTCTCCAATCTAATTTTGTATTTCAAATCTTCAATATTATTTGGCCTATTTTGGTAAAATTTTCTTTTAAATATCCTCAAAGAAAATAGTCTAGAGACGTTAAGTCTGGGGACCTCGGTGGTCATTCAATTGTACCACGTCGTCCAATCCAGCGACAAGGGCGGATCCAGAAATTAATTGTGGGGGGGGGGTCCAAACAGCGCCAAAAACGAAAATTTTTAGAGGTTTTTAGAGGAAGAAGATGAAACAATTAAAAATATGATAAACGTTATTTGTGCCGAAGCTGAAATGATATCCGCAGGCCGACCATTAGTTGAGAATCTCTTCGGTTCAGAGGAAGTGTCCAATTGTGCGACATCCGTGTGTGATTGCTGGCCTTTAATTCAAGAAATTTCAGACATTGATACTCCCGATGAAGGCACCAGACTTGCTAATAAATTAAGAGAACTTATAGTTTGCATTAAGGATATATTACAAACGCTTTTAGTCTCGTTATTGCTAATAAGTCCTCATTCAATGACTATTGAGAGGATTATTTCCCATTACAACAAATTAAAAACGCCAGGAAGAATTTCATTAAATGAAGATAAAATGAATGATCGCCTCTTAGTGTCATTGAATGGAGTTGGAACAGCTCATTTTGATCCAAGACCGGCAGTCGCCGAGTTTTTAATGAAAAAAAAAACATGGGTTTAGAGAACCAACTCCTGAAATATACAAAACTGGAGATTTTATTAGTACATTTTTTAGAGATAATCCTAAATTATAATCTTATTAATGAAGTTCCTTTTACAATGAAAATGTCTAGTAACGAGTTCCTTTTTGCACGACGCCGGCGCCGTAAAATAACAGTGTTTTCAATTTGTAGAAAAGATGTGCACTGGCTTATGAACTCACTCTTTTTGACTCCACAATAGTTTTTACGTTTGTTAAAATGTAAACCGCCCAGGGGGGGGGGGTCATGACCCCCATGACCCCCCCCCCCCCCCGGATCCGCACTTGTCCAGCGATCTGGAAATATCTCATCTAAATATCTTCTCACATTGACACCAAAATGCGGTTGAGCACCATCTTGCTGAAACCAAATTGTTTCATTAGGTATATCTGGATCTACTTCGTTGGGAAAAATGACAGCTAGAGCAGGCATCAACTCGAAGGTTAAGAAATCCAGGTACCGTTCAGCTGTAAGGTTTACTTCAAAAAATAATGACCCCAAAATTCGGCTATGAATGATACCTGCCCATACATTTTCTTTCTGGGGCCGCTGAGTATGCGCTTCAAACATCCGTCGTGGATTTTCTTAACTCCATAAACGATAATTATGTCTGTTAATCACCCCGTTTAAATAAAAAGTAGCTTCATCCGAAAATAATATGTTTTGTAGAAACCTATTATTCTCGTCACACCGTCTCATTATTTCTTTCGCAAAATTGCAAACTCCCGTCATAGTCATCTTCTCAAAGCTCTTGGACAAGATATACTTTATAAGGGTGGTATTTTTCTGCTTTCAAAAATCTTCCAATAGTACCTCTAGATGTACCATGAGTTTGAGCCAATGAAACTGTTGAAACATGCTGATTATCCTGCAGAGATAATGCAATATCCAATTTTTCCTCGTCGCCTAAAACACGTGGCCGTCCATTCCTAGGCAAGTCCTTTGCTGGGCCATGTTCATCAAATTTGTGGAATATTTTACTAACAGTGCTCTGTGAAATTTGATTATACGGATATTTAGCATTAAATAAAGTGCACACTTCACTTTGACTTCTTATTTTATCTCAGCATCCTAACAATATCACATTTTTGTTTAGAAAATTGTAAAATAATACTTCGGCAATACCTAAATTAATTTTACAAGTTCACAATGTCACAAAATGTCAGAACATGAAACAATGAAGATTTCTTACATTAAAAGGTAAATAAAAACATTAATGATTTATCATTTCCGCTTATTTAAATAGAGTTTTTTTAAAAACTTTTAACAGTCGCCATTTTGAAATAGCTTGACAGAATGGCGCCAAAATTTATAAGCATACTGTACGATATATTAGCTGTCAAATGATGTATCAGAAGCTGTATGTTTCCATTTAAAAAAAATAGATCGATGTCATTTGACAAATGTCTATAAAAACAAACTAATAACGAAAAGTCAGAGTTAAGGCTATATTAATTTTATTCCGGACTTCTGGTCAACCCTGTATAAAGCCAACTACTCGAAAAAAACCTGCTTTAACGTAGTTTCTATAGTTTAAATAAGATTTTCTATTCAAGATCTTGCCGTAAGAAGTATTCACACACAACTCTCTACATTATCATTGTTTAATTTGCGTCTTGAATCATTATAATTAAGTTTTTTTTGAAACGTAGTGCGGAAGTCGGTGCAGAATATTAACAGTATAATAACCTTTTCCTTTATAAAAAAAATCCTCTTTTGCATAATCAATAAGGAATATTATATATACAGGGTGTCCCTAAAAGGTATTAAAAAATTATTGTTAACTTGTTGCTTCGCACCTAGTTTACAGTTTATGAATCAAAGACATTTTCCTGAAGGTAAGCAGACTAGAAATTTGCGCCCCAGTCTCAATGTCTCCGATGGCTTTAGAACATATGAAACGTTGTTAAAGCGTATTCCTGCCATTTCAAGATTCCTTTCTATTAGCTTCCTTTTACTGGATAAATTCTTGTGGCCCGTGTATTAGTTGCCCACTTTATAAAATACTTTTCCAGTCTGTAACTTTACATTTTCCATTGATTTGTTTTTAGAGGGTTTTAATTCTTTATTAAAATTAAAACATTAGCTCCTTCCCACCTTGATTTTTTAATTTAAAGTACCTGTTTTTCACCGGCCTTGCGGCTAATTATATTGTCAATTTCAATGAACGAGAAAGAATATTCTATTATTAGAATCAATAGATTTTTTTTCTTCTTTAAGGATATGGCAGCATATTAAATTTATATTGAATATACTTGTAAGTTTTATGTGATCGTTTGACCTTTGTATTTTTGCGTTCATACTTATCTGCTGCTTTTAACTTAAAATAGTTGATAAATGAACCCAATTTTTGCCCTCCATTATCACCGAATTTGTCCGGAACCGCACATGTTTAGTTCGATTCTCAACCATTTCTGAAATAATAGGTTCTAAAGTTTTTGTAAGGTAATTTTTATTTTAAAAGCGAATAATTGCAGGTACTGCAGTACAAACTAACTTAAAGAATATTTTCAAAAACTCCTCCACCAACTTCAATACATTTTTCGGCACGTCTTCCTAATCGCTGGATTGGCAGAGGTGGTCCGCAAGTTTGGCCACCGAGATCACCAGACTTAAACCAGCTTGATTATTGCCTTGGTGGATGGATGAAATCGCTAGTATATGAAACACGAGAGCAAAAAAAACAATCCCCACTCAATCCAACGTACGACCCGAGCGATTAACAAACGTGCCGAAAAATGTTTCGAAGTTGGTGGAGGAGGTGGAGGGGAGGGGTTTTTGAAAATATTCCCAAATATATCTATTTTTTCGTTATTATTACGTACTTTAAACATAAATGTTATAATCCTAAACGTAACAAAGGCTAACTTTTACAGAATTACTAAACCGAAATAATGGGACAAAAAATATTCGTAATTATTTGATTATTAGTTCTGCTTGATTATATATTTACCCAATAAAACTCTAATTGCGGCGTTTCTAATTTTGTTTATAATAATAGCTGTTTAGTTTTATTTTGTGGTCGTTGAAGCGCAGCCAACAGTTAGTTATCCTAACAATGTATCTTTTTTTGCTGCTAATATATTTTTGGTTTGCTTCTTCTAGACAATTTTATATCATAGTATAGAATTTAGATAAGAATGGTAGCTATACTATCTACTATCCTCTTATGTTTTATTTATTCCAGAAAATGTAGCGATTCGCAAGTATTTGTTAAAAATGGCCTAACCCATTGCATAGACGTCTGTAGTGAAAAAACCGTTTGTGGTGAAGTAGAAGTTCCTGACGAGCACTTGGATGTTTGTAGAGTATGCAACTCAACAGGACAAAACTGTGGCGTATACCCTGGTTCTACTCCTGGCGAGGGTATATTAGATTTCGACTTCGTTTTTTATGTATCTGCGACGCAAACTGAAAGGTGCAATAAGTCTTTGACAGTTGCCTATGCTAGTCATTGTCAACAAGAGTCTGGATTGGATAGGTGAGTACGATTATATAGACATATACAGGGTGTTCATTTGAAAACTTCCCACCACGGATTTATCGAAAAGCACTGATTAAAAGAAAAAACGCCGAGACACCTCAAAAGATTTGCCAAAGGGGACAACTTTTTAACCAACAACTACTTCACCCCGTTTTACCCTCTGCCCCCCGGGGTCATCCCATTAAGTATTTAGTAAAAGCTTGTTTGAAAGGTCTTTCAATGTGCTGTATTTTGACGTTTAATTTTTTAAAATCGGTCGATTCGTTTTCGAGAAAATTAGAAAAATCTTTATTTATCTTAATTTGTTTAGATAATACCATTCATGTAAAGAATATCTGCTTCAGTGATGAATGCACATTTTATCTAAATGGATTTGTTAATAAGCATAACTGCAGGTATTGGAGCAATGAAAATATTCATGCTTTTGTAGAAGGGCATACTCGGTACCCCCAGAAAATTAATGTATGGGCAGGCATTTTAGGAAACAAAGTGATTGGGCCATTGTTTATTAATGGGAATTTAAATGGAGGCATTTATTTAGATATGTTGGAAAATACCATCAATCCGCTTATCACTGAAACCATTGAAAACCAAATCGAAGACGATGGAAACCCTATACTTGATGAGGCTGAAATATATTTCCAGCAAGACGGCGCTCCTCCTCACTATGTTCTTCCGGTTCGGCAATGGCTAGACGAGTTTCCAGATAAATGGATAGGGCGAAGAGGGCCTATAGAATGGCCTGCTAGATCTCCTGACTTGACGCCATTAGACTTTTTTCTATGGGGCCATTTGAAGTCTATTGTGTTCACTCCCCAACCTGAAAGTTTGGAAGAACTTCGTCAACGCATCATCGAAAGCTGCCATGATCTCCCACAACATGTTTTTGAAAATGTCCGTCAGGAATTTGAACATCGCCTATATCATTGTTTGGCCAATAACGGGCAACATTTTGAACATTTATTGAAATAAAAAGTAATATTTTCGTGTGTTTTTTTTCCATCTGAACAAATTAAGATAAATAAAGATTTTTCTAATTTTCTCGAAAACGAATCGACCGATTTAAAAAAATCAAACGTCAAAATAAAGCACTTTGAAAGACCTTTTAATCAAGCCATTACTTGATACCCCTTGTCATTTAAAATTTTTAAGGTGATGACCCCGGGGGGCAGAGGGTAAAAGGGGGGAAGTAGTTTTTGTTTAAAAAGTTGTCCCCTTTGGCACATCTTTTGAGGTGTCTCGGCGTTTTTTCTTTTAATCAGTGGTTTTCAATAAATCCGTGGTGGGAAGTTTTCAAATGAACACCCTGTATATATCGACGTCTAAAAGAAAACGATCCCAGTAAGCGATTGGATTTTTATATTTGGAATTTGATCAGTCCAGTTTGGCGTATAAAATGTTTATTGCTGGTCTAACGAATACGTAGTATTAATTACATCTTTATATAATATATATACAGCTTTGTAATAAATAAACAGATCCGGTTTTTATATAGAATACTCCCCACTTAATCAAGAATCGCTCGGACGCGAATCAACTTTAATTTTTTTTAATAAAACAGTATTTTTTTACATTCTACGATCAATTCTAGATATTTTTCATAAATCATGACTTATACCTATCTTCAACCCTTTACGAAATATTAACACTTTGATGCTGGTAGCTACGTTTTCTTTAAATGGTCAGGTTAATAGACAATAAAAATTTCAAAAACATATTCAAATAAAAAAATAAATAATATAGGAGTTCCTCAAAGAACCAAGTTTAACCGTATGGTTTCAACAGCATGGGCTCCCCCGCATTGTGCTGCTGTAAGGGAGTATTTAAATACAATTTTTCAGGGGGGGTTTGCTCGATGGATAGGTAGACGGGGGTCAATAAAGAGGCCACTCAGATTACCCGATCTTAATTCGCTAGATTTTCCTGTGGGGCTAAGTCAACAATTTAGTTTATAAATCTAAACCCAACTCGATAGATACGTTTAAGAAGTCCATTCGACGTAACACCAAAAATGTCTCCACAAGTAGTACAAAATGCATAGTAGTACCCTCTGTATATTTAGTTTAAAAATAAAAGAGGAAAAATTAATAAATATTTCTAAAAATAATATTACAACTGAATTGCTTGTACAAATTGTGAAATGAAAACCTAAGGCTTTGTTATTTCTTTTTAATTCGGGTTCAGTTACAAAATTATAAATATTTCCTTGTAACAAGAAATTTTCTGTGTTCAGTGACCGTGAATTGTAAGAAGACTGCAGACAGAAAGATATTACTTTCTAGAAAATAATTACCTTTTATAAGTTTAGGATTAATTTGTAAAATGTATTCTTCTTAGTCATTTTTATGCTGTATACTTTAAATATATTTACCTAGTTACCTACGTTTAGAGTTGGGGATGGTCAATTAAGCGCGGTCGATTGACCATTAGCTATTTGACCGGTCAAAATATTGTAGTATTTTATTTTGATTTTAGCAATTTGCTATCAACACTATTTATGAATTTGTGATCACTTCAGTTGACCTACACCTTGTAGCCGTTCCAAAATCCAAAAATTTGACCAGCCAATTGACCAGAAATAATTTAACCGGTCAATTCCACAACCCTACCTACGTTGCGTTGGGGTTTTAGTGCACCAGAAATAATTACATTTTTTGGCGTGTTAAACTTAAATAGCAAATTGTCAATGTTTTAAAAATTGTGATGTGCTAAGACGAGAAACAAAGCAATGGTGCATACCAGCATTAAAGTGTTAATACTTCGTAAACGGTTAAAGATAGGTATATGGCATGTTTAATGAAAAATTTCTAGAATTGACTGTCGAATGTAAAAATGTAAAAATAAACAATAAGTTTCATTAAAAAAATTGACGGTTTTAATAATTTGATGATTCCAGCGTTTCTTGATTTAGGCGGCGGTATAATAAGCGCTGCCTATCAAACCATTAATTTTTTTTGCCTGTTACTTCGTTATAAACCCATTTCCAGTTTTATGTATCCTTTACATAAAGCTTTTGAAAAAATATCAGAGCTGGATTTTTGTTCTCTGTGAGTTGTGCGGGCGCCCTACGGCAGGTCCAATTGAAAAAGTATTTTAAAATTGTGTTTTCTAACAATAGGTTGTGTTGAGTTTGTTTAAACATTCTGGCTTCATTAAATTTTTTTATTGGGAGTTTGTTGGCACAATCACAGAATATATAGTTCTGTGGCACAATCCTTGAACTTTACTAGCCATGTATGTGCCTCAATAACAATATTTGTATTTTAATTACACAACTTTAGGGACCGGGATGGATCGCCCTCTCCACCCCGTAATCCTTCACCAAGCATTTTATTTTTGAAAATTTGAAAATAAATTCAATTATTGGTAAACCAGTACGTTTTCAGTGTATCGAATATTTCACTTTTGATAATTGAGTTTATTGGTAGATAATTTCACAATTTAAACTTTAATTTGCAAAGTTTCGCAATATTAGTATTTATTGATAAATTGTATGGTCGTGTCATGATATAGCGCAACTTTTGTATACCTTTTACCAACGCTTCATAATTTTAGTTGATTAAATTCTTTGAAATGTTAGAGTTAGAAAACTTATTTTATTTCTTTAATGAGCTGATAAGAACATTGCCAAAATAGAATTACTTCCTCAAAGCAAGATAAAAGTAACATAAAAAACCAATAAGTAATGTTTCCGATAAAATACAGTTTTAGTAATCTTAAGAATTCTGTTTGCATCGTAAAAATTCATTAAAATCAATGTAATTTTTCGCTGTAATAAGATTTAATAACTAATTTTTTCACGTAGTTCTCTAATTTTAATCATAAGTATGCTTTACTGAATTTTTGTAAAAATTTCCAGCAACTATTTAAGTATATTGAATAAATTACGATTTAATAGATATATTAAACTGGTTTAAATTGATAATTAAAGTACGTTTTAAACAGTTAAGTATCTGCTTTAGAACAGAGTCATTTTTAAATAATTGAAAATGTTTTTAAAAATAAAATGATTTCTTTTTAAATAAAAATATTTTAAATGTAAAGCAATGTGCATTCCAAAAAAATAAAAATACTAATGGCGCTATCTTTTCCTTTTTTTGAACATGTTTACTTTTAAGCTTATTGAAGAGATCTTGTTAAACAACTCGATAGATAGGTACCTACCCTTAAGGAGTCCATCCGATGAGTAATACCAAAAATGTCTAAATGTATAGTAGTACCCTGTATATTTGGTTTAAAAATAGAAGAGGAAAAATTAATAAACATTTCTAAAAATCATATTATAACAGAATTGCTTTTGCAAATTGTGAAATGAAAACCTAAGGCTTTGTTATTTCGTTTTAATTAAATTTCAGTTACAAAATTATATTGTCTGGATTTTTATAAATTTTTGCTGATGATACAAGAATACAATGGCAAGTAAATATTGAAGTAATTAAAATAATTATTAAAGATATAATAAAAATTAATCTACTTTCTTTTAATCACTAAAATCAAAATATTAACTTTCCAATGTTTACTTAATAATTTTATTTTTGACTATACCTATATCTATTAATGAACAACCCCAAATTTATCAAATTTTTAGAAATTTACATTAATCAAAATATTTATTTTAATAAACATATAGACAAGTTAGCACTAGTATCATCTTCAAAAAAATTACCTTGTCGGACTCCCATTGTCTTTATTTTGTTACTTAACACCACGTTTCGGTTAGTTAGTATCTCTAACCGTTTTCAAGTGTAAACTAAATTATAATTCTAAGGCTTGATGGCAATGAGGCTTGATGACTCCGCCTACGTGCTTATTGGAGTGTGAAGTTTGAGCTGTTGGGTTTGGACAAGAAGAGGCTTCCAGATATTGGGGATATCTATCTATACTTGATTTACTAAATATATGGGTATTTTAGCTGCTTCTTTGAAATTTCGTTTTCTCCAGTGCTGTTCCGTGTCCAAAACCTTGGCTTCTGACACACACTGTATATTATCTTGGTTGGTCCATACTCATACATGTTCCGCTATACCTGATCTCGACTTCTTTGAGTACGAGTTCTTTAACTCGTACGGGAAGAGGTCTTTTTAGTTCTCCAATGTACGATTCGCCACACTCGCAAGGGATTTGATAGATACAATTTTTTGTGTTTTCATTACGGGAGGGTTTTACTTTTGTAAGAAAGCTTCTAAGCATATTTCCGGATTTGAAGGCTGTTTTGATATTATAGTTATTGTAAGAAATGCTTGCTCCTCTTTCGTTAGAGATACTAACTAACCGAAATGTTGCGTGTTAAGTAACAAAATAAAGACAATGGAAGTCCGACAAGGTAATTTTTTTGATATTACTTCATTGTCTACCACCTTCAAACAAAGATCTAGAGATTCTTGCAAACCTTTGTTTATCTTACAAAAAATGTTAACACTAGCTTCAATTTTTATATCAGAATATTGATTCATAAAAACAAAGGAATAATATTACGTTGCCTACATGTAATACTATACAAAACTTTAATATATGTTTACTTTACCTATTCCTCCTTCAATTCTGGTAAATTAATCTATAATTTATGATTTAAAAGTTTTTTTTTAATTGTCTTTCAGTCTATATTTAAAAAAATGTCAAATTTTAAAATGTTTAAAAGAAACTGTCAAAGATTTATATTGAACACAGCTTATTATAGGTACCATTAATAAATGGTTTAAGGATTATTGGTCATAATTATTTGAATTTTTTATTCTAATATTTCAAACTTTACTATATTATTAACTAGCGTGTACCCGGCATGCGTTGCAACCCGCTGGTATAAATACAAACCCGAACAAACCCGATATATTAGTACCCGGCATGCCACTTTCTGAAATTGCACCCGTGCGAAGCCGGGGCGGGTCGCTAGTTATACATAAAAACCTTCCCCTTGAATCACTCTATCTATTTAAAAAAACCGCTTCAAAATCCGTTGCGTAGTTGTAAAGATTTACGCACATAAGGGGACAGACGGGCGACAGCGACTTTGTTTTATACTATGTTAAGATGTTGACTAAAAGCTTCGTCCATAAGGCATATTTTGACTTTGACTAACTAAGCTACTTAGGAGCTAGACAAGCTTAATAGGTTTAAAATATTTTAAATTGTTACAACAAAGAAGCAAACTTGTCATTGCATTTTGAAGTAATTACATTCCACCATGCTTGCAACAGCTCGGTAAGGTAGGACATTGACTAACTATCTATACGAAATTATAGAAGTTTCGAGATAAACTTCTAAGTAAAATATTATTTCGTTAAATAATTAATAACTTTTAGACCGCCTCGCTCTAAAGTTGAAGGTTCCAGGACAACGGATAAGCAATACATTATATTAGTGATCAATTTAGCTCTGGAATTATATTATTATTTTAGGCCTATAGCAGGACATGCGAATCTTTGCCCAGAAAGTATAAGTACCAGCAGACAGGAGTTAGAAATTCTTCTGTCAACTGTCAAACACGAAATTTTACATGCTCTAGGATTTTCTGTGAGTCTCTACGCCTTTTACCGGGATAGAAACGGGGAACCTTTGACGGAACGTAGCCCTGAAACCGGAAAACCTCCTCTCAATGAATCGTAAGTCAATTTTTAACGAATTTAATCTTTTATTAAGAAGAAAGATTCCAATACTTAAATAATAATGTGGACTTAATTTGACTATTTTTCACCTTAAAGATTACAAACGTACCAATGGAGTGACAAGGTGATCAGCTCGTTTTCTCGACATTGGCTGGTGAAGGATGGTTACCTCAAAAGGGATGTGCAAATGATCATCACACCGTCCGTTGTCAGCGAAGCTAGGGAATATTTTAATTGTACTGAACTTGAAGGAGCGGAGCTAGAAGACCAAGGAGAAGAAGGGACTGTACTTACTCATTGGGAGAAAAGAGTTTTTGAGGTAGTTCTACTTATATACAGGTTATTTTCTTTAATTCTGGTGCCTAATGGCATTCGTTACCCATCCCCATCATTTGTGCTAGAGGCCAAAGATACAATGGAAATTGCTTTGGCCACAACTAAAGGAAATTACTTGTATTTATAGTACCTTTACTGTTAAAAAACAATTATAAAAATTTTAGAATGAAGCGATGACGGGGACTCATACTCAAAACCCAATCATATCCCGTATAACATTGGCTCTTATGGAGGATACCGGTTGGTACATTGCAAACTACTCCATGGCAAGAGAAATGTCATGGGGGAAAAATTTGGGGTGCGACTTTGTCCTCAAGAGCTGCAAGGAGTGGATCAGCATGAAGTCATCCAGGTATTTGATATGATCTATTTATAACTTGTAATTTATTATTTGACAAAAAAATTATATTTGTAGCTTATCGGGTTTCCTTTTATATTGCTTTTAAAATGAAACATCTTTCGTTTATTAATTTTTTTTTGTTTTCTTTCTCATTATGTCAGTAACAGACAAATTTAAGGCCATTGATAATAAACAAGAGTATACCAACAAAGCTATTTTTAGCAAAGAAAATACGAAATTAATCAAGCAATAACGAAATGGAACCGAATTTAAGTCAAAGATTAAGCCGCAATTTCGTTGTGGCTGTCAATGGAAACTGGAGTAAATATTACTCAAGAAACCTTTAAAATCATTTACGCTTTATTTGCTAATATTTAACTAGTTGGTTTCAAATTTATTACTTCTCAGTAATTAAAATTAAACGCCTTGCAGCATATATTTTCTCCATTGATTTTGATAAAGCTGCCAGGTTCACTGCTTTAAAAACAAATCATATTTTTGTTCCAAAATGAAAACCCTTTTTCTTAGAGCCTATTTGGCGTAGGAAGGTGAAATTTGGCACAACTATGGGCACCTAATACACAAACGTTTAACACAGGCGAAAAGTACAAAAATAGGCTATTGTGCGAGGTTTTGGGTCAAAATGCTATCATAAAATAATATTTTTTTATTTAAAGTTGATTTTTTATTGACTGACTGTATAAATAATGTTTTAGAGGGGTTTCAATACATCCATTTTGTAACAAAGTGAAAAGAGATCCACTTCAAACGGAATGCACCGACGATAGAACTTCGGTAGCTCTTTGTAATCTGATTGAATACAAGCAAGAACTTCCAAAGATTTATCAGGTATGAAATGCAGTTAAAGTCTGAAGACGTATTACATACATAAGTTTGTGTTCATCGGTAAAAGAGAATACATTTACCAGAAGAAAATTCGCGCAAGGGATAATATCAAATGCAATTTTCAAAAAATCGAAAAATTTGAAAAAACATTTTTTTCAGAATTTTGATACAATTCAATACGTCGACGATGGCAGGGAGGGATGGTATGGCGGTTCAGTGTCCCTGGCAGATTATTGTCCCTACATACAAGAGTTCACGTGGCGTTCCCACAACGTCATTGTCAGAGGATCGCATTGTCAATATCCGGATAACAACCCTAGTAAGCCCCCTAGTAAGTGACAATTTTTTTTCGAAAGCCTAACATTTTTTTTGTGTTTCAGAGCCTGATAAAAATTTTGCTTTGGAGAGATACGGAGAAAATTCAATATGCTTCGAACATACAGACCATATGTGGGAAGAAAAGTCTTGTCGGCAGATGCGGCAATGGATGCATTGGGGTTCGGGCTGTTATGGATATAGATGTCAAAATGGAAGGTTACACATTTTGGTTAGTAAAAAAAATAATCGGACACCCTATATACTTTTAAGGAAATATTATGTTGTAATATTTAATTTTTTTATAGGTTGGTAACTATTCCTATGAATGTTACCACGCAAATCAAGAAATCTCAATCCGAATTATAAGTAATAGCTGGTTACATAAGGGAGGAATAGTCTGTCCTCCTTGTAAGGAACTCTGTGCTGTAAGTATATACGGGGTGTAATGAAAATGGCTTATTATTTTTAAACCCGCAAATCCGGACATGACAACAAATTGCCAAATTCGCCTCTGTCTAATTTTTAAGGTCCTATTAACCCAATTTTTCTTTGTATTAAATACAGTGTCACCAGTAAAGTAGGTACGCATCATATGGGATTTTTTTTTATCAATAGCTTTATTCAAAATTTGACTTTGGCATCAAGTTCTGCTTCGATCGAGATGAAAATTAAGCAAAAAAATAGTAGTCACGTGATTCGCATTATCTGTCAAATTTTAATTTTTTCCAAAAAATAATTCGAAAGTGGGGTTATTTCTGAAAATATCGAAAAAGTTATTAGAAAAAGTTTTTTTTAAATGCAGTTTCTAGCCCTCATGCAAAATTTCAGCTGCATAAGATAATTTTGATTTTTTACCCATATTTTGTAAATTGCACCACTTTTGTAAAATAAGACTCAACGCAACCTGCATAAAACTTCTTAGTTTTGACAATGCTTTATTTCAGATACATTTTCTTTAAAGTAGCGCCATATTAAATGTGTGTTTTTCTACAAAATTGGGCTATTAAAATTTGGTCGCTTGTGATGCAAAGTTTATTTGTTTTTGACCCTGTTATAAGGCAACTTTAAAAAATAAATATTTTTGTAAACGTAGTTTGTGTCTGAAAGTAGTACACCTTAATATTAAGGCAAAAAAGAACACAGTGACATCAGTAAAGTGTTCATTAAGTGGAAAATAAATTTTAGTTTAACGTAACTTTAAGTTTATCTATTTTCAACGATTTAATTAAAAACCCCTTTATTTTACTTTTTATTTTTTTACTTTCAGACACAAACTACGTTTTCAAAAATACTTATTTTATGAAGTTACCTTATACAGGGTCAAATACAAATAAACTTTGCATCACATGCGACCAAATTTTAATAGGCCAATTTTGATTTTGTAGAAAAACACACATTTAATATGGCGCTACTTCAAAGAAAATGTATCTGAAATATAGCATTATCAAAACTAAGAAGTTTTATGTGGGTTGCGTTGAGCCTTATTTTGCAAAAGTGGTGCAATTTACAAAATATATAGGTAAAAAATCAAAATTATCTTATGCAGTTGAAATTTTGCATGTGGGCTAGAAACGCATTTAAAAAAACTTAATAAATTTTTTGGATATTTTCAACCCCACTTTTGAATTATTTTTTGGAAAAAATTAAAATTTGACAGATAATGCGAATCACGTGACCACTATTTTTTTGCTTAATTTTCATCTCGATCGAAGCAGAACTTGATGCCAAAGTCAAATTTTGAATAAAGCTATTAATAAAAAAATCCCATATGATGCGGACTTTACTGGTGACACTGTATAATCAATTATTCGCTCCCTGTAGAGAATATTGGCAATAAAGGAAGAGCTTGTTTACGAATGAAAAATATTATACACATTAATTAAAACCATTTTTTTTGTAGAAAGAATTTGAGAAAAGAGGGGAGCGATGTAAAACTGGTGACGAGGCGCCCCCTTCGAACTTCTACCCCCGCGATGATCTTCGATGTGATTCCAATGTTGCCAAAGTTTCCCTTGCACTAGCTTTTTTATTACTCTCTATGAATGGCGTAATTTAAAAATTACAAGCTAAAATAAATATGTGTGATACCCCTCCCCCATCTGCCCCCTAAGCGTCAACTCGACGCTGTACCCCTTTTAGCGTTTTCCGATAAAAGAACTGGTAAACTTTTGATGTGATGACAGATGGTCATCGTTTTAGAATATAGGGAATTAGGGATACAAATACTTTTAGGACGTACTAGTATTACTGATGGAAAACAGTGTTAGAGGCTTCAGTCCTTAAATACTAATAATGTTAAAAAGTTAATGTTGAAAAAATCTAATGTTATGTGTGTAAAGACTGATTCATTTTACTTTGTCTCGATTTATATTTGCTTCATAATAACATTCCACTTTTTAATTTTTGTTATCCGTCTTTAACCAACCATGTAGTCTCTTAATAATTTTTAAAATCCTTCAACCCAGTGCCTCCCACAAGACAAAACCAACCAATAAAATAGATAACCCGACGACATTAATAAAAGATTTTAAAGATGCTTTTGGGATATCTTGCTTGTTAGCGCACGATTTTTTTTTAATGTTAAGAGCCACAATGAAGCCATGCTGAGATATCCCGAAACCCGAATATGTTATAACCACAGACCTGACATGTAATATAAGGAGACAAAACGTTACATTTATCAAGAATCATTTGCTTACAATCAGACATACTTTCAAATTTTCAGATAAGTAAGAAAGAAAAATGGCTTGAAAAAATGGCAACGCTTTATAAACTCGCTGTTATCCCTTCAGAGCATTGGCATGTGTTTTATTTAGGGTCAAAAAACAATCCATATATTTTTTAACATTTCCTTAAAATATACAGGGTACTGCAATAGTGCGTCAGGCTTCCATAGCTCCTATACGAATTTAGTTAGGAATTTCATTCATACGCTACCTTATACTGTATCATTCGGGGTACTTCAGGAAAATATTTTTTCATATACAGGGTAGCCCAAAAAAGTGTGGTCATAAAAAGTTGTGATTTTTTAAATGGCATACCCTATATTTTCTTGCGTATTTAGATTTATGCTATCGTCCTTTATAAATGCCTAAAATTGTGTTTGATTTGCTTTGGTAGTTTAAGAGCAATCAATTAAAAACTAAAAAAAAAATATTTTGAAGTAGAAAAAATATCAAAAAAAACAATCTAAAATTAGTTTTTCAACCACGGTATTAAGTGGGTTTGATGACAAGAGGTTTAACGATACTATGAATCGAATAGTATTTATCTATTTTATACAGGGTGTTCATAATAAGGTTTCAAAAATGACACATTTTAGTTTATTTTTAAAATTAAGCTTAATTAATTTTAGATTGTTTTTTTTTGATATTTTCCACTTCAAAATAATTTTTTTTTAGTTTTAAATTGATTGCTCTTAAACTACCAAAGCAAATCAAACAAAATTTTAGGCATTTATAAAGGACTATAGCATAGCATAAATCTAAATATGCAAAAAAATATGGGGTATGCCATTTAAAAAATCACAACTTTTTTTGACCACACTTGTTTGGGCCACCCTGTACCTATATGAAAAAATATTTTCCTGAAGTACCCCGTATGATACAGTATAAGTTAGCGTATGAATGAAAGTCCTAACTAAATTCGTAAAGGAGCTATGGTAGCCTGACGTACTATTGCAGGACCCTGTATAACTATCTACATCAGGGGTCTTCAACCTTTTTTCATAGAAGAGCCATATTTAAGCTACCCATCGATTGCCGGGCCAGAACAAATAGAAAGTGAGAAATATAATATAGCTGAAATATAGTTAACTCAACACAATATTTATACAAACACATTTATATTTAATGTTTAATTTTATTAATAAATTTTGATGCGGGCCACAAAAAAGTTAATAGCGGGCCGCATGCGGCCCGCGGGCCGCCTGTTGAAGACCCCTGATCTACATTATTGCATTTTGGTCTCCTTATAATACAGTGACGGGCAGAAAGTACGCACCAAAGGGGATTTCTTTTTTAATTTCAAAACTTACCAAATTTCTTTGGCGGTGAAAAAGTTCTGCATGTCCCTAAACAAAAAGAGCATAGACAAAACTAGTAAATATTGCGCCGTATACGAGGGAGAGGTAAAAACGTTAAATTCACTCAAGAATAAATTGCCCTTATTTTTCACTGTGGAAAATGTTTTTATTAGGAAATGTTGTTTGCACTTAAAAGTTATCCACATATACCAAATTTCAGCTCGGTAGCACAAATATAAATATTTTTCATGACTACTAGATTTAAATGAAAACGAATTTTATTGTAAGGGTTTAAACTTTAATTCATGAACCAATGGATTTAAGAGTTTTTGAAAAATTGGGAACGGCAAAATGTTGTTAAATGTATGAAGTAAACCCTCATTTATTTTGCATAAAGTTATTCCGCTTATCCATAGAATAATGTACGGGTGTGCACCAGAAAAGTTGGATTATTTTTGACGTTATTTTATTAAACGTCCAGTTCTCGCGTATTTAAACAAATTTAAGTAAGTTATGTGTCTAATTGCGCAAGAGCTGTTAAAACTTTTAAGTGCAAACGACATTTCCTTATAAAAAAATTTTCTACTGTGAAAAATAAGGGCACTTTATTCTTGAGTGAATTTAAGGTTTTCACCTCTCCCTCGTATACAGCGCAATATTTACTAGTTTTGTCTAAAGTCGCCACAGTGGTTCTTTTCCCGTGCGTCATCACTTTCACATCATCAAAATCGTATGAATCAAATCAAAATTACGAGACGAAAAAAATCAAAACTAAGTCTAAGTTCATAAAATGGACGTGCCTGCCTACCGTTTGACGTACCTACATAATATCCCGAAAAATTATTATTTATTTTAAGTTTTGCCCGGCATTCTCTATTATCTAAAAGAAATTGACAAACAAATGTTAATACGTTTAATACTATTTTTAAAGCTTAAAATCTAGAAAAGTTTGGTGGTTTATTGACTATTAAAATCGCAAAAGTAAAATTTTTTACATCCTTTCATTTAAGGGAATTTAGCCACTGCCGTAAACTTTTCAAAGAACTTTCACGGTTAGAATATTTAAAATAAATAAATTAGGTATTATAAAAATCCATAAATACTTACCGCCAAAACAGATGATGGGTATAATTAGCTCTAAAAAGAACTATTTTTAGAAAAAGGAACAGTTTTAAGGCACACAAATTTACAAAATACGAATTAAATTGGCAGATCAAAATAAGGTTGACAATGACGTTCTAAAATACAACGGTAGTCAACTAAACAAATAAAAAAAGTAATTAATTGACGTTTATAGTTTTATTCTTGTCTAGCACGTTATATTATTGCGGAATCTTGGAGACGTTCTTTTATGCTTTTATTCAAACTCGTTACTGTAATAAATAAGGATGCAGAGTTATTAACCACGCTGAGTCCTGATCGTTGATTGATGACGCACGGGAAATGATCCACTGTGGCGACTTTATGCTCTTTTTTGTTTAGGGACATGCAGAACTTTTCCACCGCCAAAAAAATTTGGTAAGTTTTGAAATAAAAAAAAATCCCCTTTGGTGCGTACTTTCTGCCGGTCACTGTACCTATATGTATGTTGTTATAACCTTCGACAAGGTTGTTATTTAGTTATGTAAATATTCTAAATATATTTTTTAACAACCAAGTTTTTATGTTCCTATAAATTGGTAGCTGATAATATGTTAAAAAATCTTTACTTATTTTTTTTGCAAAACCAATTTTTAATACAGTGGAATTCTTAGGTTTTATTATTAATTTAGTAATTTTATATACTTAGCAAATTTTACAACGTTCTTATTAACGAAAATACCGTGCCATTTCTATACAGGGTGGTCCTTAAGTACATCAAGAAAATCTAGGATATGATTCCTGGCATCAATTTAAGTTAAAAAGTTCATATGGACTTATGCCCTAAAATGCTTACCCTCTAAGATACAGGGTGTTAAAATATTTTCCATTTTCCTTTAAAACTACCATTTTTTTCAAAAACATAGTGGAGACAACTTTTGTTCCGCTTATATCAGTAATGCATAAAAATGCATCAGAGTTTTAAAAAAACAGTGGCGTATCACATATTTTCACAAAAAAAATATTGATGGTATCTTCATGCACGCCACTGGTGGAAGTAGGCAAACCCTTTTTTAACCAAAAAGTGCAGTTTAATACGAAATCAATCGACATCAATTTTCAATACCGTATCTTCAAGGAGTTTCGAAATTTTAAAAAAACAATTATTTTTTAAAAATATTTTAACACCCTGTATCTTAGAGGGTAAGCATTTTAGGGCATAAGTCCATATGAACTTTTCAACTTAAATTGATGCCAGGAATCATATCCTAGATTTTCTTGATGTACTTAAGGACCACCCTGTATATTTTAGAATGTGTTTCCTGGAGGCCCTAATTTTAAGCAATTATAATTTCTTTGTTGTAAGTTACCTTTTTAGACATTATTGAGCTTTAATAACACATTCCCCTTTTTAGAGAAAACTATGTACTAGACTTTTTAAATCTATCAAAAATATAATATTAAATTTCTTTACGTAAGTTCAGGGTTGTTAGTAGTAGGTACTGTATAAAGTAGGTACTTATTATTATTTCCAAATATTGAGGTAAAAAGCGCATTTTTGTTTATAATATACAGAGTCGCTGATATGTATGGTCGATTATTTCTTAAAGTAAGATATTTAGAGAACCTATTTTATATCTAATCGACCGTTTCTATACATACCAGCGACCTTATTTAAGTTTTTTAAAGGTTTTTTTTTAATTTATCCTTATTAGGAATTTCTTGCCATCGGTTGATTTTTTAAATATGGCTAAAATTACAGAACGGTTAGACATTAATTTTTAAAGAAATTCCAAAGCTAAAGTAAAACCAGGGTCGGATTTTACATCTGCGGGCCCCTAGGCTCAAACTGTGATGCGGGCTCTACGGGGGAATATTTTTTTTTTAATTACATACATTCATTCATATCTCGGAAACTACTATGCGTAGAAACTTTGGAAAAAAAATATCATTAAAGCGGTCATGAGAAAATTCTGGAAATTATTTTTAAGTTCCTCATTTCGCCGCAAGGGGGCACAATTAAAAATTAATTTGTAAAATTCTAAATTTCTCCGAAAATTTCCATATTAAGGTATATCTTTAGTTACATCATTAGAAAGCTCAGACAATTCTGCATCGTTTTGGTTTAAGGCTCATTGGCGTACCGACCTTGATAAGAGTGGGGGAAGCTATTGAATGTGTAAACATTAAAATCGCTGTAACTTCTAAACGACTTAACCGAGTTTACTAAATTTAAGCTTGTTTGGAAGAGAAAGGTAAGTACCTTCAATTGTCGTCCAATGGTACAAGATAGTTTCTAATAAAATTGCTAGAGGGCGCAATTTGTATTAAAAATTATTGTTTTGGCAATAACTCGCAAACGAACAAAGATATCGAACTGAGGTCTTCACATCTTTTCTTGCAAATTTCATCTGCTTTTCGATTATGATGTCATAGTTATACCGTATGATTTGAATTTTCGGGATAAAATCGAAAAAACGGTTATTATTACAAATTGCGCCCTCTAGCGATTTTATTAAACACTATCGTGTACTGTTGAATACGGCGATTAAAGATACTTACCTTCAATTGTCATCCAATGGTACAAGATAGTTTCTAATAAAATTGCTAGAGGGCGCAATTTGTATTAAAAATTATTGTTTTGGCAATAACTCTGAAACGAATAAAGATATCGAACTGAGGTCTTCACATCTTTTCTTGCAAATTTCATCTGCTTTTCGATTATGATGTCATAGTTATACCGTATGATTTGAATTTTCGGGATAAAATCGAAAAAACTGTTATTATTACAAATTGCGCCCTCTAGCGATTTTATTAAACACTATCGTGTACTGTTGGATACGGCGATTAAAGATACTTACCTTTCCCTTCCAAACAAGCTTAAATTTAGTAAAATCGGATAAGTCATTTAGAAGTTACAGCGATTTTAATGTTTACACTTTCAATAGCTTCCCCCACTCTTATCAAGGTCGGTACGCCAATGAGCCTTAAACCAAAATGATGCAGAATTGTCTAAGCTTTCCAATAATGTAATCAGAGTTATACCTTAATCTGGGAATTTTCGGAGATATTTAGAATTTAAAAAAAATTATTTTCAATTGTGCCCCCTTGCGGCGAAACGAGGAACTTAAAAATAATTTCCAGAATTTTTTTCCCCCCAAGTTTCTATGCTTAGTAGTTTCCGAGCTATGGCCGGTGGCCACCCTTAATGAAACACCCTTTAGATACAAAAACCGCAATTTCAGCAATTATCCAATTAAATTATAGAAAATTTAGCTAGTTCACAGGATGATGAATATGAAAAGAACTAAACATCATTAGGATACCCTTATCGTATTGAATATGATTTATTAACACTGTCTATGCTATGTTTCTAAATATGAAAATATCAGTATTACGAGTGTTAAAATGTTAAAAAAATGCATGTAGAGATGGGTAAGTTCGTACTAATGTTTTTGATCAACTTCCGTTTCGAAAATCACCTTTTTTCAGCGCTGTTTGTGTTCTTTAATGACAGGTACATTTCTTAAGGCAATCTCAATATTAGGAAAACAACCTTTAACGGTTTTTTCTATATTATTATACATCCACCTCTCCTCTTTATATGCGACAGCAACGCCTTCTAGAATTTTCTCCTTTGCTCCTGTATGCGCTCCGTGTTTTCTGTCGCCTTCACGAAACTTTTGCCTGGCAGACCGTGGGAGTTATTCTTGTCAGATCAGTCAAATTCCACATTAAGGTTAAAATGATTATTACGATTACCGAATTTTTTTTTATTTATTTACTAAAACAAAAAACCTGATTTTAAAAATTGATTTAGAATCGATGCTCATAGGCTGCGGCCTAGGTAGCCAATGCCTAAGTCCGGCACTGACTAAAACGACAGAACTTTAGAAGTAAAACACAGAAAAATATTGGTATATTTTAGAAAATCCTTGTTTAAAATTGTGCTTTTTGGTATTACACTATAGGTATTCGATTACACTTTTCTCGCCAAAAATACTTTTTTGTGTATCACAAGGTAACTGGTTTGAAAAGAATATCTTCTTATCTCTAAAGGTGGACAACTTAGTAGCCACAGAGGTGATGGCGGCCGAATTTCAAATGTTTATTTGAAAATAATCCTCCGAGAGTAGGTAATCTACGTGCCTGACGGTCTCAAGTTGAAAAAACCATAATTATAAATTGTGTTAAATAAATGGTAAAAAAGTAAAAAAATATATAATTTTACACTTTCCACAGATTTTTATTTTGACTTGACATGTTTTGCATCGCAGTTGCTTCTTCAAAGGAGTACTTAAAAATGGTATCTTAAAATTTATAGCAGGTTGTTTAAATTATTAAATTGATGGAAAAACCAATCATTAAATTCATTCAATCATTCAAAAATTCAATCATTATTAACTATCTGTTAGAAGCAAATCATACATTTAATCATAACTAGGATATCTTGCACATTGAAAGCAAAAGTACAAAATTAAATTTGCTTGAATCCTTAGAAATAAATAGGCTTAAAAATGATAATACTCTTCTTAATGATCAATTGGATTTAAACGGATCACCTCTTTTGAATCTCTTTAATTAATACATTATTATTGGTTTTTCCAACAATTTAAACAGCCTGAAAATTACCTGCTATTTTATTGTTACACCTAAGCTATAACTTTTAAGATACCATTTTTAAGTACTCCTTTGAAGAAGCAACTGTGTTGCGAAACACGTCGAGTCAAAATAAAAGTCTGGAAAGTGTAAAATTATAATTTATTTTTTATTTTTTTAGCATTTATTTAACACCATTAATAATGGATTTCCACCAAGTAAAAGCCGAATCAATTCTATCATAATTAATGGTGTGTTTGCTGTTAAGAGTCAGGACTAGTGACGCATTTGCCATTAAATATTTTGGTCATTATTTCGTTCTTTTTCGTTTTATTCAAGAAGCGGCGAAATATTCTACAAAAATATAACTACATTTTGTCAAATTTGGCAATATTTCGTTTCCTGCTTTTATAACTTTACTAGCGTGTACCCGGCCTGCGTTGCAGCCCGGCATTATACGACGTGAGATAATAAGGCGAACAAACCTCAAACTCAACCGTTTGTCAACATAGTCTGTCTTCGTCTATTCCGGCTTCGGTGCTTCGGATCGATCGTTGAACGGGCCGGGGACCGGTTAGGTTGGGTCTTTCGTTCTCCCTACTCTAATTTATCAGTGTTTATCAGTGTTTCTCTATAATATTATGCATGTATTATACCTTCCTCTTAAATCACGCTATCTATTTAAAAAAACCGCTTCAAAATCCGTTGCGTAGTTTTAAAGATTTAAGCACATATAGAGACAGGACGGGCGATAGCGACTTTGTTTTATACTATGTTAAGATTAATCCAAATATTTAAACTTGAAACTGTAGGTAGTTGAGCTCTTTTTCGAAAATACGAAAACGATAACGATTTTCTGATCAAAAACGTAATGTCGAATGCGGCACTCAACTCTCTCGCGATTTTTCTGTGTAAGAAAATGTGTAGTTTACGACTCGTAATAATTATAAATGAAAAGGTTAGTTTTCATAACAGGTACACATAAATTTTTTTTTTAAAGAAAATTATGGAAAAAGCGTTTTGTTCTTGCCCCTTTGAATTATTGTCTTTTTTAACTCTATATACCTATCTATACAGGGTCCTGCAATAGTGCCTCAGGCTTCCCTAGCTTATACTGTAACACGGGATGTATTTCAGGATAATATTTTCTCATATACAGGGTGACCCAAATAGTGGGATAAAATAAAATTGTATTTTTTAAAATAAATACAATAATTTAATTTATAATATTTCTCGACCCTTTGCTATTAATCCCACACAATGCCATAGTTAAAAAATATATTTTGAATTTGTTTTCCATTAGTACAAAACTTTTTTTTTAGTTTTTCATTATTAATTATATATGTATACTTACTTAAAATAACTTACACGAATTCAATAAAATTGTAGTGACGGACCGAAGGTTTGGTTTCGGCTAGTTTCGGCCAAAAAATCTAGTTCCGGCCACAGTTTCGGTTTCGGCCAAAAAGCGGCCGAACCTACGGCCATGCCGAAACTCGGTGTTCGTGAACTGTCGCGCACCGTTCGGCTAACTTTGGGTGGGTTCGTAGGCAGTGTTGTCTATACCGTGCGAGCAAAAATTATTTGCATCAAAGAGGGCTTGGATTAAAAAACGTGTGGCTTCGTTTAAATCACAATGATATGGGGACGATATATCTAACCAAATCTAGGTTAAAATTTTGTCAAATTCATATCATGACATGATGTGCCAAACTAATGAGTAATAAAATAAGTAGACAAATACAAATTTATTTTTGTTGTTTACAAAATTAACAAAGTAATAATAGGTATACAGAAAGAAAAAGAAAAATAATTGCATGTATTGTGGGAATTCACATAACCGGAGAGGTGGAACCAGGCTTCATCCGAAAAAAATTTCAGGTTAATAAATAATTTCTTTCCAATACATTTTGAGTAAACCATTGAGAGTAATTCCTGCGTCTTTCAAAATCTGCGGCTTGTATTTCTTGGAATACTTGCACTTTATAAGGAAATAAATTTAGCTGCTTCTTAGGAATAGTCCTGCATGTTCCATACGATCTTCCCACTAAACTTCTTGGGACAGGCGTCTTATACAATTTGTTGGCGTATTTTGCATTATTTCACGAACGTTTGCAACAAGTTCTTTTGTTCTTACAGATGGTCTTCCTGTTCCTTTTTTGTGTTGTATAGAACCTGTTTCCCTAAACACAGTCACGGTTCTTTTCAGGCACTGATAACAATCCCCAGCAATAGTAAAAGCAACGTTAGGAAAATGTTCGTGAAAATCGTCCATGCACAAACCCGGATTGTATTGCCACTCACCATTTACTCTAACCCCGTTTCGAAAATACGCTTCAACCATGAATGTTTTGTGCTGTTCCGTAAGGCCCATTGTGTGAATTGTTTAAGAAATTGGAAAAATTAGTGATGAATCTAATTACTTGTAACGACTGTCAAAGATGACGGAATAACTGATTGATTGTTAATTCAGGTAGTTACTGACACCCAACAGGTATTAAGCTCTAGGACTAAGCATTACGTTCTTAGATGCAAGGCCCTCTTTGATGCAAATAATTTTTGCTCGCACGGTATAAATAGATTTTTTCTGTGTCGCGACTTTTTTTTTCTCTTTTTTTTTAGAAGATCGATCTCGTCCTATATAAAATAAATTAAATTTCAGTATACAATAAAAATTTTTAGGTTTCGGTCGGACACTAAAAATTATAAACAATTATAAAGGACCAAAAATGAAAAATACTAGGTGTTCCATTTAAAAAAATTCCACTTTATGTTATCGCACTTTTTTGGGTCACCCTGTATATGCGAAGATATTTTCCTGATATTTATCCCGCGTTACAGTATGTCAGCATATAAATAAAATTCCTGGCTCAATTCGTATAGGATCTATGGACGACTGACGCATTATTCCTGAACCATATACATATACTTATAGATTATTAGAAAAAATAAATTATCTTATATTTTTTGATGACGGACGAATAAACGAATTTTAAATGACCTGTATTTTTGTTTCTTTTTTAACCTTCAAGGAAAAGGAATGACCAAATCCAGAACTTTTCATTCCTTTCCTCCAGCAAAAATAGTTACTAAAACTCTAACTTAAAATGTTGTTTATTTATTTTAGAAATATACATTAAACATATAAAATTACAATATGGACTAGATAATATGTATATTTTATTTAAAACTCATTGGTGCTAAAATTTCATTTTTGTGCTTAGATACAGGTAATTTCTTTTACTACTGAAGATTAAAAGTTATAATAAGAATTATTACGTTTATACTTCCCTAAATGAACAGTAGAAGTATACAAGGCTGCTAGTAGGTAAAACCTACAGATAAATAATGAAAACATCGTGACTTAGCAACTAAGCAAAAGTGTTTAAGACACTCATCAAGAGTTGGCAGAGGCAAGTTAACTAATTCGTAACATTCATGGTTTTGTATTTTTAGGCCCTATAACAGACAATTTAATAAACTATATGCTTTAAAACATGTTTATGATAAGAAATATGTAGTGCGTATGAGAAACTGTCTAAATAACATTGTTAAGACTTTTTAAACCTGTGGCTTCAAGCGCCTGCGCTACACGTCTCGGGGCAATTGATTTAGAATATACAGGCTGTTCATTTGAAAACTTCCCACCTCGATTTTCCTGCTTTAAAATGAAAATGTGGAAAATTGCTCGAACCCGTCGATTTTTATTTCGAGGGAGACATCTTTTGCGTATATTGTCAATCTTGTTACTTCAAGCCCCTAGGAGGGAGGGGGGGTAAGATCTAAATCTTAAATGGATACCCCTATTTTATATAATTTTTCTGGATTCTGCATAAAATTCTGAACATTTTTTAATAAAAGCATTATTAGTCTATACTTAGCAGTTTCCGAGATATTTACTCTTGAAAAATGACATTTTTGAACTTTGACAGCGTCTAGCTTTCTACCTGTACGTCTTAGAGCAAAACGGCTTACATGTCCCTATCTTCGATTTTTATTATCTTTCCAATAGTGTGAACTTTCGGTTAAACCGGATGTAAGAAATATAGTACTTCCGGTTTGACCGGAAATTGACACTATTGGAAAGATAATAAAAATCGAAGTTAGGGACATGTAAGCCGTTTTGCTCTAAGACGTACAGTTAGAAAGCTAGACGCTGTCAAAGTTCAAAAATGTAATTTTTCAAGAGTCAATATCTCGGAAACTGTTAAGTATAGACTAATAATGCTTTTATTAAAAAATGTTCAGAATTTTATGCAGAATCCAAAAAAATTATATAAAATAGGGGTATACATTTAAGATTTAGATCTTACCCCCCTCCCTCCTAGTGGTTGAAGTAACAAGATTGACAATATACGCAAAAGATGTCCCCCTCGAAATAAAAATCGACGGGTCCGAGCGATTTTCCACATTTTTATTTTAAAGCAGGAAAATCGAGGCGTTAAGTTTTCAAATGAACACCCTGTATATATCTCTGCTTATAATAAACATATTTGTCTATGATAGGTCCTAAAAGTACAATCATATAAATCAGATTTGAGTAATACATCTATATTTTATTTCCTGTTGCCAATTCTTTTACCTGGAGTTAGTTACAGTGTATAGACCTGTGATATCCAGGGCCGTCTGTAACTTATTGGAGGCCCTGGTCACTTTAGGATAATTGGGCCTCTATGATTATGACAGAGGGCTGTTTTATTAAAACAGGTAATTATTGAGTTGTATATAGGGTACTATAGCTATATATATATCGATCGATGTGCTTGCTCTTGGTAAGAAAATAGTGGACAAGTTTTAAAAAAAAATAATATGGAACATTTACAATAAGCAGTTCTTAAAATTACTAAAATAAAAATTACATGTATTATTTCTTGCTAATAGGACAAATCTTAAAAATGTGTATCTGGCATATTATACAAAAATAATATGCACATCAAAAAAATTTGCCGAAATTATAATAATGGATAGGCAAGGAGAGGGCAACTTTATTCTAAGCTTGTATACACACTAAGATATGTAGGTCTATTTTGCAGAACTATGAGCTGCTAAAGTTTAAAAATATACCTTTTTTGTCAATGCAATAAAAGTCAACTTGGCTTTAAAGTTCTTATTTTTAAAAACGTTTTTAATTCTATTTGGTAGTTATTTTATATGTTGTGTTAGGTTTCGGCATAAATGTAAAAATTGTTTAGTAACACTTTTAATGTTTTGAAGTGGGTAGGTACCCCCCCCCACTGATGGATGCAAGCCCAAATATTGCCCCTAAGAAAATGAAGAAAATACCTACTAAGGTACTGTAAAAAAATACCTATAATACCTATATTTTTAAGTACTAAATGAACTACAATATATTTTAAGCTAAAATGTCATTATATAAAGTTATAATAGTTCTAATATTTCCCTAAATATGTATTTTTAACATAAAAATGTTTTCTATTTTTGCAAATTTGGCGTATACCACCTTTAACTACAAACACCCAAAATATTAACGTGTAAGTTCTATAACTTTGATTTTTATAGCGTGAATATTTTTAGATCTCATCAAGCCCATGATTAAGAGAAGTACTTTAAATATTTAATGTTTTATTATGGGTATATTCTTGTTATGAATGGTTCTACATACATATAATAAAGTTATGTAGTTAATTTATAAAAAACTACTTTGGTTTTGGTTCTATTCTATTAGGTTCTACCAATTTTGATTCTCGTTCGCCTTAAGGCTGCTTGCTTTGGCCATGCAGAATAAAGGACTTCTCTTATTCGGGTAATTTTTACATATAAGTTTTTTAAAGGTACATCATAACTCTGTCAAATATATATAATGAGTGAGAGAACCGATAATTTAAAGCTTGGTAAATAAGGACACAACAGTAAATGTGCTTTTGATGCGGTAAGAGAGCTGGTATACTTGAGTATTGTTTGAAAAATATTTTAAACCTAATTGAATATCTTGAACATTGTTAGTGCGACAAGCAAAAGCGGAATTGTGCCCAGATTTGTTCCTCCTGAAAAAAAAAACATTTATTTAGAAAATATTCGAATTTTACTAACTCGGCAAGAGTTTCGTTCCCGATCGGTAATTTCCAATAGCTCGACTAAAATTTGCCATTGCAACTAATTAAATTGAATTTAAAATTTAATTAAGATGCTGGAAATTAGCGATCGGAACGAATCTTTGCAGTATTGGAACAAAGCTATAGCCGTTGCCTCTTTCGCAAGGTTTCGACAAAGTATGCTTATGCAAATCGCAACATTGGGACGAATTGTATTGGTAGAGTACCGTGACCTGATTACTGGTAAGTAAGTATTGCCGCAAATTTGAAAAAAAAAATGCGAATTTACAAAAAGTGAGGTTAGGTGACGAGATTAAAAAAAAAATTATTTGAAATAGTTGTTTAGAATTCAATTTTAGGCCCATATGCAAAAACGAAAAAAATTGGGAAACGCAATTTTTTTAAAATTTTTTTCTCAATAATTTAGAAATTTCCAGGTTTTTCTTTGCCCGTGTAATTGGATGAAAGTAATTGTTGTAAATTGGTTTGTATCTAATGATTGTATCAATTTTTTTTTCAGATTTTTGTGCTAAATCACCTAAAAATGTCTATCTTTCCACCAAATGGACAAATAGTTTTGTAAAAAATAGAAACTGCTGCAGTTTAACAACCAAACAACACTATTTGTCAGTCTTAAGACTATTCCATGAGAATTGCCAGAATTGTGGCCTCTGGATATTTTCTCCTCGTTCTCACTGCATCTGTTTCTTGTTCTCCACATTGGTCTAATCAAGTGTAGGTGTACGTTTTTCTTAGCAAATCTGACTGTAAGTGTCTGCAAACGTTACTTTATTGGTTGAATTCTGGTTCTTTGATACAGCAATTCGTTAGTTGACTTGTGAAATGGGTTAATAGGATGTAGAATTTTAGTTATTAATCTTAGTGATGACGTTTCTGCTAATTCTTCTCGTTCTTATAATAATAATAATAATAATAATAATAATAATAATAATAATAATAATAATAATAATAATAATAATAATAATAAATGTCTTTATTGTAATTAAGGACAAAATTACAAAAGGCGAAGTTGAAGCTAGGCTTCCTCACTTAACCTAACATTATAACTAATAACATGGTAGTAATATTTAACAGTAGTTATGATACTTATAGGTTGAAAAAAATACGTAGTAAGTAATGATAGTAACAGATTTTACAGTTAAATCCTATTAACTTTAACGTGGGCATATGAAGGGCATTGAGAGGCAGTACAACTGGACTGATCTAATATGTGTCAGAACATATTTGATGGACAAGAAGACGAATGGCATTTTTAAATGTGTGAATTGGCGCAGATTTTAAATTAACTGGAACTTTGTTGTATATTAAAGACACCTAATAACTAAATGATCTTTCAAATAGTGTGGTTTTGTGTGACGGAGGAGTAATTGTGGATTTATGTCTGAGGTCGAGGTCATGAGAGTCATATCTAAATTTTATTTTTTGATATAGATATTCTGGACATTTTTTAACGATTATTTTGTTATACAGTGCTAGGCAATGAAGCATTCTTCTTTCACTCATATTCAACCATCCAATCTCATTCATCTTGGCACTCACCCCTCTATCATACTTTCTAATTCCCCCTATCATACGTACACAGCAGTTTTGAATCATTTGTCTTGTATTGGAATACAAAGTGTGGCCATATGTTTGTGTGAAGGTGGTAGACAATGAAGTAATATCAAAAAAAGTACCTTGTCGGAATTCCATTGTCTTTATTTTGTTACTTAACACCACGTTTCGGTTAGTTAGTATCTCTAACCGTTTTCAAGTGTAGACTAAATTATAATTCTAAGGCTACTGTCTTAAATACTATCCATGTGCAATGAAGGTTGATGACTCCGCCTACGTGCTTATTGGAGTGTGAAGTTTGAGCTGTTGGTTTTGGACAAGAAGAGGCTTCAAGATATTGGGGATATCTATCTATACTTGGTTTACTAAATATATGGGTATTTTGATTCATGAAAGCTGCTTTTTAAATTTTCGTTTTCTCCAGTGCTATTCCGTGTCCAAAACCTTGGCTTTTGACCACTGTGTTTTATGTTGGTTCGTCCATAAATGTTCCGCTAGACCTGATCTCGAAGTTTCACTTCTTTGAGTATGTTTCAGATGTTCTTTAACTCGTACAGTAAGAGGTCTTTTTGTTTCTCCAATGTACGATTCGCCACACTCGCAAGGGATTTGATAGATACAATTTTTTGTGTTTTAATTACGGGGGGGTTTTACTTTTGTAAAGAAGCTTCTAAGCGTATTTCCTGATTTGAAGGCTGTTTTGATATAGGTAGTTTTTGGTTATCCTTCTTATCTTTTCAGAAATCCCCATGAAATCCGGAAGACTTTAATATGAAAATTTCAAACATCAAAAAATATTTAAAACAGAATGGTTACCCTGAAACCTTTGAAACTTATACCATCTCAAAATTTAAAAATCGCGAAGCAAAAACTAATACAGAAACGAAAGAGGAACAAGCATTTCTAACAATTCCTTAGGTATGTCAAGGGGATTTCTGAAAAGATTAGAAGGATAACCAAAAACAATAATATCAAAACAGCCATCGACTTTCTTTTAAGAAACCTAAGTAAACTGCGTTCTTATGGTATGCCCGGTCGATTTTGTTCATGGTTGTCTAGCTTCCTCAAGGACCGTTCTCTGCAAGTGGCGATTGACGGGTTTCTTTCAGACACATTCACCATCAATGCTGGTGTTCCTCAAGGGTCCATATTATCCCCCACTCTCTTCTTACTGTACATTAACGACCTTCTAGCGAAAACAGAAAATCCAATATATAGCTTTGCTGACGACAGCACACTTATCTCATCTTTTACTTTGAAATCTCAAACATCGGCTGCTGACGCACATCTTCGCAGACAACATGAGGTATCACGCCTCAATAAAAACCTGGAAGAAATTTTGTCTTGGGGTGACAGTAACCAAGTCGAATTTAACGCTCAAAAAACCCAGGCAGCAGTTTTCTTTAAGAAGGTTAACATTGCAGAACCCGATATCGTTATGGCCGAGGGGTGTCTCACTGTGGCAGTAGGTGTACAAATGTTAAGGCAGGACTTAGCAGGACCGTGGCAGGACTGACAGGACTGACAGGACTGTAGAAGGACCTGGCAGGACTATGGCAGGACCTGGCAGGACTGTGGAAGGACCTGGCAGGACTGTGGAAGGACCTGGCAGGACTGTGGCAGGACCGTGGCAGGACTGTGGCAGGACTGTGGCAGGACTGTGGCAGGACTCTGGCAGGATCGAAGCAGGACAGGCAGTACCTTTCAGATCCAATCAGATTTCTCCAATAACTTTAGGAGTAGGGATAAATAGCGGAAAGCAAAAAATATTTTTGTTTGCTTTTGTTTATTAATTGAAAGTGAAATGGAAGTGCGTGTAACAGACGTCACAGTTTGTAAAGTTTTCGGCGCGCGTCGCCGCATAATATTCCTGTTTGAGTTCTGTTCTAAACACCGGTGAATCACAACAGTCGACCAGTCGAGTTTGCAGTCTCATTTATTATGTTCATGCAAGTTATTGATAAAATATATTGGTTATTTCCGAGTTTATTTCTTTGTTAAGAAAGAATATAAATATTTAGAAGTTGTGTATCCGTGGTAGGACAGTAATAGGACCGTGGCAGGACCCTGGCAGGACAAGCAGGACTCTGGCAGGACAAGCAGGACCGTGGCAGGACAAGGGCAAAAACGACAAGTCCTGCCAAATTTGGCAGTAGGTGTACAAATTTTGACTAGTGAGACACCCCTCGGTTATGGCATTACACGCAATTCCACTGACTTCGTCTATTAATTTGCTGGGTGTCAACCTGGGAGGAAATATGTCTTGGCATAATCACGTTGTGGCAATCGCCAAGGCAGCTTCTCAGAAGCTCGGTGTACTTTTCCGTACCAAAAAGTTGTATAAACAACTTTTGACACTCTATAAAGCCCAGATTCGACCATCACTGGAATACTGCTCTCATATCTGGAGTTCTGCACCGAAGCATACCCTTCGGTTGTTGGATTTCATCCGTTCGTCTAATCGGCGACCACGAGCTGACTAAGAACCTCGACAGCTTAGAACATCGAAGACAGGTTGGTGATTTGACTCTCTTCTACAGATATTTCCATGGCAAGTGTTCGACAGATATTGCCCGCTCGATTCCACCTAGAGCAATACATAGCAGAAACACACGACGAACCTCTGCCGCTCATCCCTATGTGGTTTAACTTAGTACACCCCGAACATCATTGTTTCAGAACTCTTTCATTTGGAGGACGTCATCTTTGTGGAACGGCCTTTCTGAGACCGTGTTTCCAACCGAATATAACCTCCAACGATTTAAGAAAAACATGAATCGCTTTCTTCGCACACGCACCGCTCCCAGAGCGCCTTAAAGGATTTTTCCTATAGTGCTTGTGCTCGATCATAAAAAAAAAAAAAATGAAGTTTCCACAATAATTTATTCTCATCCACAAGCATGGGTTTAACATTAACAAAGCTACCTAAAAAGAAAAATCTTTTTTCTTGCGTTTTCCCATTGTCGCCCTTGGCCCCTTATGCGAGACGCCACTGACTAAAATAACTTTGAAGATAGTGGAGTAGTGCTAGTACCAACTTCAAATGCCCGGCACTGCGGACCCCCCTTCTATTAAAAAAAAACTTAAAGACACATCTACGCGACTCAAACCTGATGCAAAAAAATGTTAGAATTGTATAATATAGGGGACCTAAATATACTTGTGCGGGGGAGCTCAGAATTTGTCGCTACGCCACTGACTTTGAAATTTTTCATCGTTTGTCAAAAATTAGTCAAGTTTGTTCAGAACGCAATCATAATCAGCCACATTTTATTTTATAAAACCACATGGTTTCATTATACAAAAAAAAAACGACCTTTCGCAATATCAAACCATCGCGATATCAAATATCTATAACACTTTCGTGCCTAGTCATGATGTATAAGTATGACGTAACAAACGAAACAAATTTTCTATCTGATTTTACAAAAGGTTAAGTTTGGCATTGGCACGAAAGAATTTTATTTAAAAGATAATCAAGTTGTGGGAGTTCGGACTCCCTTATCAGATTTATTTATACGTTAATTATATAATATTAAAACGGGAAAAAAGGTTTTAATTTTTCATGGCCGAAGTGGCACTAATGGATTTTTAATGGAAAAATCCAATGGTACGTAGTTTAAGACGAACAACTTTAGTATGAAGGCCTTAAATAATGATTAAGGTCCTCTTTTATCTTGATTTCAGGTTTGAAAGTTTAAATCTAAAGTTTTTGTATCCAGATTGAAAAACAAATACTGCGCCAGGGCAAATCAGTAATACTTGAGTTGCACAACCAATGCGTGTACTTTAATAATCCTAACAGCCTTTTTTAAAATAAAATAATTTATTTGCTTTAACACATCAATAAATGAAAAAATTGATGAAGTAAGCACCTAAAACAATTAACAAGAAATACTGCATTTAAACCGTAGGCAGTGCAGATAAATTATCGTAAGTAGGGTAGTGCTGGGCAAAAAGAACCAACTCTGCAACAAGTATCTACAAGCACGATACATCAGGGCTATTATTTATGTATAACCACCACCAAGTACTATATTAAAATTTGTTGTAATTTGGTTTATAATTAAGGCTAAGGCCAGGAAAGTAGAATATTTGCTTTTTATAAACACATAATTTTTAAAGCGCAAACACTCTAGGGCAGGCGCGATTCTGGTAGGGGGTTATGCATTTTTTTTTAATGATACAGTTTTTTACAAGAAAATCAAAAATATTTATTTTAAAAAATATATATGTTTACCGATTTATTGCTCTCGATTTCCACCTGTCCCATTTAAAAAAAATTTAAGCAAAAAAAATGGCTCAGGGGGGGAACTACACCCTCCCCCCTCAAATACGCGCCTGCTCTAGGGACGCATTTGCCATTTTATTCTCTAATCAATATTTCGTTACTTGTTTGTGTTATCCAAAAATTGGCCTTTGGAGTACAATTACCGACAGTTTTAAGTTTAAAATTTAATTGATGAATTAATAAAAGAATAAAACGAAATTTTATCAAATTTGTGCTTTTTCTGCTTTTACTAACTTATAAATCCAACCTTTTCTAACGTAAAAGAAGTGGATTTTTTTTTATTTTTGGATAAAACGAAGAAGTTACGAAACATTATTCAAAAAACGAAATGACAAAGGCGGTACTAGTGTTTGCCCTTAAAAAACTATCCTCGTTGAACGCTTGATTTTAGATGTAGTCTCGTTTATTCAACCCGCCAACAAAGCAAACCATCGCTACAAGTTTAATATAAAGTTTATTGGTTGAAATAATCAGGTTTCCCCTACATGCTTACAATATTTTATCGCCCTGGATTTTTACCATAGAAAATTCGTATCCACCAAGCTTGCATATAATTATGTTTGAATTACTGTTGTATAAAAGTGGAACTGCGATCAATACTTTTCTTGCGGCTAATTCACATATTTCGAATTATTTCTATTACACATTTTAGAAAGTCTTGCTTGTCAGTCCTGAATGGTATATAATATATAGTAAGTATTATTTCAATCATGTTTACCATTCACCTTTAAACGTTATGTCAGTTGAAGGTATTATGTTAATTACATAAAGGTCCCCCCCACACCTTGACCTAGTAAGAATTCCAAAAAAAATAGAGCAACCTCATGAAATGCCAAGTCGCATAAGATCCGCATTAGTAGAGCTTCAAGCTAAAACGGTTTCAATAAAACGTTGATTAAAATAGATTTTCTTCGTCCTCTAAACAAATATTTGCTTTTCTCTCATTGTTAAAATTATTACAAGGTTATTCAGAACGACTTAAAGCTTGAATTTAGAAGGTTCAGTATGATGGAAATTTAAAAACTAAAATTGAAAACGAACGCTGGATTTAGTCGGGTTTGTTCAATCAATATCACTTGGTTTTCCCTTTTTAGTTGAATTAAATAAATACCCCGGGTTCTTGCAGGTATTGTCGTTGTGAAAAACTATATTTCTTACCTCCGCACGTTGCTCCAATTTCAGAATATCCTTCTTGACATTTGCAAATACTTTTATCACGATCGGTGAAGATATTTTCTATTTCCTTTGACCATTTGACATCTTTAATTGGAATACAATCAGCATTGTCCACGCAATCGTCATTTCTGGTGCAAATATGATTCGGACCTAGAAAGAGGAAGTTATATTAAGGGTCCATCACTTCATGTAAAATAAACCCAATTTTTGCCCTCCGATGTCACCATTGACTTACATTTTGGTAATTCAATTACATTTTGATAATTGAATTACAGTTTGGTAACATTTTTAAAATTGAATTAGTATAATATGAGCAATGGAATTACTGTTTTTACATTTTACAAAAAAAAGAGTTGTATAGGTAAGGTATTATTTGTTTTAATAGCAGTAGGTCCTACTATCACACTTTAATATAGAAAGAAAATAAAAAATTTTCGAAATGTAAGTTAAACTTGATCTCCTAATTTTGATAAGTACCTACTTACCTTTAACAAATTGACCAATAATAACAACTGTCTTTTTTATATAATATGTTGTTGAAAAAAAACAAACGTAATATTGGGGAAAATAAAAATAATTGAAAAAAAAAACTAGGTAGGTACTAATACCTATTACTACTAATAGTACTATAATATATAGATAGGAACAAAGAAACGTGAAATTTTTACAAAAACCCACGAAACATTTGTTTTTTTATTGGCTCTCAAAATAACTAATTCTTCGAAATGTTTGTCAGATAGAGCATGTCTTCGGGGGCTATTAATGATCTCAGCAAAAGCGATTTAACCAAACAATATTTTTTTCTTTTTAGAGTAAAGGAATTATGAATTTTTTTAAAGGAATTGAATTATTTTTGGAGTAATTCAATTACTTTTAATCTAATTGATTTATTCGGGAGTAATTAAATTACTTTTTATGTAATTGAAATATTTGGGAGTAATTCAATTACTTTTATTCTAATTGAATTATTTGGGAGTAATTAAATTACTTTTTATGTAATTGAATTATTTGGGAGTAATTCAATTACCTTTTAAAATAATTGAATTACTTTTAAGTAATTCAATTGCCTCAGATTTCTTAAAACCAATTACCAATTACAATTACTTTATCACAATAATTGGAAAATCAATTACAATTACTATTTTCAAAAAGTAATTCAATTACAGTAATTCAATTATTAAAAAGTAATTGAACACGATTTTTCAATTATTTTAATTCATTTACCGACAGCTCTGGTGGTAAGTATATGCTTTATTAACCATAGCAAGCAAGTATTATTATGATTAATGTCCAATTTCATTACAACTGGCAGGCGGAACTAATACAGTATATAAAACCAGATTACACCCCCAATAAAACTTGACAATTAAGTGCTGTAAGTATTCAGAGCAATAACGTCTGTAAACCATTCTATGGTAGCGATAATTCCATTTCCTATTGGCTAAATTACCGTGTTATTATCACTATACAACGGTCTAGCAATTTTCGTTGTCTTACGGTAGGAAAGCGCGTTGCTGTCACATATAGTATTAAACAGTTTTGTATAAAGGGTATGTGAATTATTATAAGGAATAGAAGTTTTTTCTCAGTGTGGGATCTACAGGCACCCAGGGCGGTCTACCAGGAACTTTCGTCAGAGTTAATTAAGGCAAGGACGCATATTTGAATTGACCATTTTCTTGCTGTATATAAAATTTATTTGAAATTTGATGTGGTTAATTTCCAGGTAAGTCCCTAAATATATGTATGTAGCTATAGCAAAAAACTTTTAATCAATATTAAGGTTCATTGACTGAATATGGTAATGAATACATGCTTAATTTTTGGCCATGCCATTTCAACCAATTCTGACCAGTAACGTTGAACATGCTAGCCGGTTGGGAGGGGGCAGCGTTTTTAAAGAAATGTCTAAAAAATTACACAGGCCTGCATGAAATTTGTGATGACGTGATTTTTGTTTGTTGGGCTTAGTTTTTATATAGAAATAACTAATTAAAATACAATTGGTCTCTATCACCCACAGATTTTTTTTTGCAAAAAAAAGAAAAAATATAAAAAAAACTTATAATAGGCGTTTTAATACATTTTAAAATGAATGAATTACTTCAAATTCTAAATGATTGATGAATAAAAAATTATTTTCTGTGGTGCTACACACCTTCCGACTGGAGACTTTTTATCGACTTCAAAAAGGAGCTTTAATGACAATGTTTTTGCTTCTGTTTCAGTCGGCCATACAGTTAACTTAAAGGAAAACTATGAAAATTTAGAGGAATTACTTTTAAGAATACAATATGAAAATCACAACTGGGAAGTGTGTGAAGATCTAAACATTTTAAGTCTTCTCTTAGGTCAGCAGTCTGGATTTACTAAATTTCCATGTTTCCTGTGCGAGTGGTCTAGCTAGAGAGAACAGCATTGGATAAAAAGAGACTGGTCACAAAGAGAGACTTTAACACCTGAAAACAAAAATGTAATTCGCGAATTTGAAAAGGTAATGGAAGATAAGGAAAAACATGCATGGAATGCTTTTAAAGAAGTTGAACATAAATTACTACTATGTTGAGATCGTTGAAAATTAGCTGGAAAATTTCAGGAATTTCAAAATATGAGCATAAAAATTCACTTTTTACATTTCCATTTAGACTAATTCCCGGAAAATCTTGGGGACGTGGGTGAAGAGCAAGGTGAAAGATTTCATCAATATATTAAAGAGATGGAAAAAAGATACCAGGGGCGCTGGGACACAAAAATGATGGCCGATTTCTGTTGGAACAGAAAAACAACCAAAAGAAGCTTTTCTGAAAAAAGAAAACATTTTTTGAAGTAGCGTAACGAATAAATAACCATTTATAATAGTTTATATGTGTATATTTTGTATATTTTTGTATTTTTTTCCTTAATATATTAAAAAACTAGCTTATAAATTAAATAAATCGTCTTTTTTCTATATTTTTGGATTTTAGCGGTTTGAAAAATAACCTTACTTGATATAAAAAAACTGAAAGCAGATTTGAAATCAGCGCTACCCAATTACTAGAAAACAGTTTAAATTTTTAAATCAACTTTTAAAGTGTTAAAAAATGCATGTCTGTGTTATTTTGGGTGTTTTTAGGTGGACAAATACAACAAATTAAACGTTAAAAAGAGATATCGGTCCTCCTGTAAGACATTGTGCTAAACATTTAAACATTTGCCCCATTTAAAGAAAATATATAAAACAGGAGGCAATCCCCCCACCCCCCTGAAGTTCCAGCTCTGACCTATCCAGGTCAGCTATAATATGCTAATAGAACTATTTTTAATATTTCTTGTGGAAATGCTATTTTTCATTGTTTTGCTTTCTAAGGTAATTTTTCATGGTCGTTAAATTTATAGGTATTTTATGACAAAAGCGCTTTAAAGATAATTACTGTTACACAATGAGCGTATGCCCTTTCTTTTTTATGAGTGATTTTTTTTGCAACAGTAAAAACTTAAAACGACACCAGATATTGAAATAACGCTATTTTTTATGTGGCTTGTTGGTATCTCACTTTTTCGATTATACAGCGCTATTACTTAGATACAGTTTTACATGGAAAGCTGAAATTGAGTGTTAAGTAGCCCACAGAGTGCGGCTTCGTTGGCTGTTTTGCTCGCCGAGTCGCTCGACGAACGTTAAAAAAGACGCAGTGTTTTATAGTATAGATATCAGTAGCGTAGTAGAAGAGATTAAATTAGAAGTTTTACGGATAAGTACCGTGCGAGCAAAAATTATTTGCATCAAAGAGGGCTTGGATTAAAAAAAGTAAAGCCTGGTTTAGATCACAATGATATGGGGACAATATATCTAACCAATTCTAGGTTGAAATTTTGTCACATTCATAATATTATGACATGATATGCCAAACTAATGAGTAATAAAATAAGCAGACAAATACAAATTTATATTTGTTGTTTACAAAATTAACAACGTAAGAATATACAGAAAGAAAAAGAAAAATAATTACATAAATTGCTGAAATTGGTCAGCGCCATGCTCCAAGCATAAATTCACACGTCTCTTCATATTTTCGAAAGTGTTGACCAGCATCTCTGGAGAAATGTTACCACACTCTTGGAGAATCCTTTCTTGTAATTATTCTAAATTTGCAACTGGTGTTTTAAAAATAGTGTTCTTTAAAAGAGGAAAAACGAAGTAATCCATAACCGTTAAACAAGGTGATCTAGGAGGGAATTCAATGTCTGATCGTAAACTGATCAATCTGTCGTTGAAAAAATTGCGTAAGTAGTTAATAGTTTCGGCGGCTGTATGGGCGGTTGCACCGTCCTGTTAAAAATATCCAAAACGTAGTTCGTCGTTGAGTAATTGCTCCACATATGGATTCAAAATATTGTCTCTATACCGCTGTGCTGTAACTGTGTCATGGAAAAAAATAGGACCAACAATTCTTCTTCGGGAAACAGCTAACCAGACAGCAATTTTTTGAGGGTGCAATGTGGACTCACTACTCCACATGCGTGTATTCTGAGAATTCACATAAGCGGAGAGGTGGAACCAGGTTTCATCCGAAAAAAATGTCAGGTCTAATAAATCATTTCTTTCCAATAAATTTTGGGTAAACCATTGATAGTAATTCCTGCGTCTTTCAAAATCTGCGGCTTGTATTTCTTGGAATACTCGCACTTTATAAGGAAATAAATTTAGCTGCTTCTTAAGAATACTCCTGCATGTTCCATAAGGTCTTCCCACTTCTTGGGACAGGCGTCTTATACAATTTTTTGGCGTATTTTGCATTATTTCACGAACGTTTGCAACAAGTTCGTCTGTTCTTACAGATGGTCTTCCTGCTCCTTTTTTGTGTTGTATAGAACCTGTTTCTCTAAATACAGCCACGGTTCTTTTCAGGCAATGATAAAAATCCCCAGCAATAAAAGCAACGATAGGAAAATGTTCGTGAAAATCGTCCATGCACAAACCCAGATTGTATTGCCACTCACCATTTACTCTAACCCCGTTTCGAAAATACGCTTCAACCATGAATGTTTTGTGCTGTTCCGTAAAGCCCATTGTGTGAATTGTTCAAGAAATTGGAAAAATTAGCGATGAATAAAATTACTTGTAACGACTGTCAAAGATGACGGAATAACTGATTGATTGTTAATTCAGGTAGTTACTGACACCCAACAGGTATTAAGCCCTCTTTGATGCAAATAATTTTTGCTCGCAGGGTATTAACAACTATTAAATCATATTAAGAACTTTGTACCAAGGGACTATTAGTTGGTGGCCTCACTTCACGATGATCCGCCACTGAAATTTGATTATAGCTGGCGAATTATATTAAGAAAAGTTTTCACTGCGTGAGAACTACGCATTAAAAGTTATATACTTTAAATGTGACTTGTAACACTTGTTCAAAAAATAATAAATGCTATACGAGAACGAATTTAGGGAAATAAATTTGACCTATAAAAATACTATAGTTATTTTTTCGCCGCACCTACATATAAGGAAATAATAAAGTAAAGTAACCTTTAGGTTTTCTTCAGCAACATAAATATTAATAAAATGTGTCGAAATCGCGTAATCATGAAATATTGGCCCAAACTTTGGGGGTTTGTAAATAAAAATGTATTATGTAATATTTCTGGAGAAGACAATAGGGAAGCGGGGTAAACGTGTAACAGAAAGCACCGGTTATGAGTACCCTACTAAAAAAATAGTCAAAAACATTGTAAGTTTTAGAAAAGTATTGCCCCCTTTAACAGAAATTTTCTATTGGATAAGTGAAACTCTATATCGTGACGGTGTATATGTCCTAATAGAAGGTAATGATGTAGGCGTCACAAACTCTTAAATTTTGATAGGTTACAAATTTAATATACCTTTCGTGCCAAATTGAGGACAAAAACTTCCAGTTTTTAAATAGCGTGGTATTTTCAATGTTTTATTTAATTTACCATTTTTTTGTACTAACATATTATACTCTTGACGTGTTCGAAATTATCCAATAATATTTGGTAATGGTGGTTAGGAAAGTGATCTTTAGGAAATAATTATTGTAATTCATATTTGGAAATTTAAAGCTCCCTTAAGAGTGCATAAGTCTATAAGAAAGTTGTAGAGCCATAAACTCTAAATTTTAGGGTTTATGTGGATTTTTTTTATAGAACTTCTCTGTAACATGCCTGAAGAAATAGTATAAAAGTTGTAAATTGAGCTTACACAAGTTTTTTAATTGTTCTTTTACAAACGGTGTATCACACCCTAAAAAATTGTATTAATCCGTTAAAGAATTGTGAATCATGTCTTGTAAAACGTAATTTTATGTCACCAAATGTTTTAAATTCAAATATTAGAAAATTATTCCTTAAAGATGGTTACTGTGCCCTATATTGTGTAATTGCATCTCTGCAGAAATCAACAAATTGAATATTTAATGTCGTTTTGTAGGCATAAGCGGTGAATCATACCTTGCAAAATTGTTACAGATAATTCCTTAGATATTCGTTCGCTACTCTCAATCGTACAATAAATCACATGTTAAAAATAAATCATGGTTTAAACAATTGTAATAGACGCTGAAGTTTAATATCATTCTTTGAAGAATTGACATATATACTCAAAATTTCGAAATCTAACGGAGTCAGTTAAGAATATCTTGTCTTACCTAGAGTAGCTGTACATTCACCGTTGTTGGGAGGATGATTATCACCACATAAGCAGTGCCCTCTTATACATGTAGTATTTTTGATTAATGCACAGGAGGACTGATTTGTGCACATTTTTCCTTTTGACGCTGAAACAAAAAGAATATAAAATAAATACAGCAACTTTTTGTTGGACGGTTCTATAACTTCCCGAAGAATGCTGTACGTTATTAAAAAATATATACACATGTTAATAACCAAAATATACACTATATTGGTGAAACTAAAATCAATCTAATGAATTATACTGATACAAACCTGCTAACACAGGAATGATGATGATAGCGATAAATATGATTTTTTTTTTCATGCTTGCTATCTCGCAGAAAAGATTACAATACTGCCCCAAATGAAAATATTTGAAGATTTTATAAGATATATGTCTACTGGAGACATCGCCGCGATCCATTTTCAAGTAAAATGTTACTTGCGTGTCAACTTATATATTTCATATCAATGGTTTTTTTATGTTAAAGTGAAAAAATGGAGTGCTATAACTAAAATGTGACATTAAATCATCCAGCTCCTTACTGATTTGCTATTTTTTTCTGGATTTGTAATAAAGCTAGTAAAAATAGATTAAATCAAATTCGTTCAACAACTAAGTAATGTACACAGTGATGTGTTATAGTTATTGTATCCATGCACCCAGGTTAAAGGTATTTTTGTTTCTTCGCAAAACACGTATAAAATAGTTTTTCGCTTATTTTCATAATTTTTCAATTTTCTTGTAATATTAACTATCTCTAAGTTTATTTATCTTTAATAAGAAAATTGCTTTTTAATCCCATTCTGTTTTCTATAGCAGTACGTATATTATCTTTAGGTTATTATTTTGTTATTTTTACAAATCTTCGTGAATTGCGCGAAAAGTAGCATGCCTAATATTCATTATATTTTCTACAGAAAACCCACTTTTATGACCTAAATTAATGAGATTTGAACGTCTAATTAAAGCTATACCTAACGTTATTTTTTCACAAAAAAATAATATAGGATCAACAAATAGATGAAATTACTTTTGTAATATAGGAATATGTGTAGATACCTAAGTAATTAATGTAAATAAAATCTTCGACTTATGAGCAAACACTAGTGACGCCTTCGCCATTTCGCTTTTTGATCAATATTTGTTTAATATATAGGGTATACAGTAGGCTGGGCCGAAAAAGTGAAAAATTGGAAATTGCAAATGGCATAGTTGCCAATATCTGACTATACATCTAAAAGTAATTTGTGGAAAATTTTATTAAAATCCGTAAATGTTTAGCCGCGCCCCTGTGACCTTGAAAATGAGTAAAAAGGCAGATTTTTCAATATTTAATATTTTTTAAATCCAAAATTATAATTTTTTTGTGACTTCTTGTGGATGTGGGAATGTGTATAAAAATAATTTTTTCAATAAAATATTTTTCTGTTGGATAGAAATTACAAATTTGTCCTCAAAATCTTCATTTACACGTAATTTAACGTTTTCAGAGACAAATTTGTGATTTCCATCCAACAGAAAAATATTTTATTGAAAAAATTATTTTTAAACACATTCCCACATCCACAAGAAGTCACAAAAAAGTTATAATTTTGGATTTAAAAAATATTAAATATTGAAAAATCGGCCTTTTTACCAATTTTCAAGGTCACAGGGGCGCGGCTAAACATTTACGGATTTTAATAAAATTTTCCACAAATTACTTTTAGATGTATAGTCAGATATTGGCAACTATGCCATTTGCAATTTCCAATTTTTCACTTTTTCGGCCCAGCCTAGTATACAGGGTGTCCGGGAAAATGTGGGAAATATCCCGGATACGAAAAAAACACGTGAAAAGAATACTACAAGTTCATATAAACTTCTTTCGTATCGGCCTCCTCTTCGGAGATATGGGCTCCTAAAGAGCTCCATGGAATTAGGTTTTTGACACATAATTATTAAACCAACAGGTATATTTCAATTTTTTTTCATATGATGTATACCAGGTAAGACCTTTCAAATTACTATCCCAGAAAGTGTTGCGAATTACTCACAGCAGCAGGGACGGACTAGCTGTGACAATAATATGCCCATTTTTTTTACGCCTTGTATGATAAAAACTTTGGACAACGTTTTTTACATAGCTTTAACTATTGACTCAAAATTAAGTACTCTTCATTCATGTCGCTAATCCTAACCGTTTTCGGAAAAACGTCATTTTATTGCGATCATGTATTAATATTAAGCAGTTAAAAGTGAACATTTATAATTTATCTTTTATTGAAATACGCTAAATATACATGATGTAAATATGTTAATATTACAGGGCGTAAAAATAATGGGCACATTAGTGTCACAGCTAGTCCGTCCCTGCAGCTTTGAGTAATTCGCAACACTTTCTGGGATAGTAATTTGAAGGGCCTTACCTGGTATAGATCATATAAGAAAAAATTGAAATATACCTGTTGGTTTAATAATTATGTGTCAAAAACTTAATTCCATGGGAGCTCTTTGGGAGCCCATATCTCCGAAGAGGAGGCCGATACGAAAGAAGTTTATATGAACTTGCAGTATTCGTTTCACGTGCTTTTTTCATATCCGGGAGATTTCCCACATTTTCCCGGACACCCTGTATATAAAGGTTGGATTTATAAATTAATAAAAGCAGAAAAAAAATATGCGTATACGTATTTTTATCAAGTGGGGGTTTTCAAAATATGATTTGTATTTGTGATTGTAAAGTTAAAATCTTTGACATCTAAAAAGTCACTAAAAGCAGCTGGTATCTTAATTACCTTTTTAACAAATCTGCGTCGTAATCAAAACGAAGCTACAAATTATTAAGAAATAAGTTAAAGAAAAAAACTAGCTGTGTGCATGGTGGAAGCAGTAAAAATTCGGTGAAACCTGTGATAAAATATGAAGTGAAGAGTAAAAGTAACTTGAAAAGAGTGAAACTACTTATCTACCTACAGGGAGGTGGTGGATTTTGCGGCTGAGATTTTCCAAAAGTAGTAAGTCCATGAGCATGATTAAATCCTGCTAACACCAACAAAAGCGGGATGGACACTGTCACATAAAAAGCGTTCATCCTGCCAGATGTGGATTCGGCCGCACCAGAAGTTGTTGATTGCAGGAAGCACCAACTTTCAAAGAATCACAGTTAAGTGTTCTCAGTTGCGTGTTTTGCCCGAGGGTATAATCTTATTCACGATGGTGTAGCGCTTGCGCCAGAGGACATGCACACGTGGCGTGTTTGTTTGTGAGTGTGTTGGTGATTTCATTAACATTGTATTACTTCTTTGCGTATGTATAAAATGCCGAAAGCAATTAATAAGAGAAAAAGGATAGAGAGAGAGTAAAGTCTCATGCATAAACAACGTGTGTCTTATCGGTGGCATAATTCAAAATTAATTTAACAATCTAGTTCAAAGCCTTCTTATTTATCCATGTCCATGTCAAATTAAAAATAAAACACGGATAGAATCCGTGATGCCATGTCTGAGGAGGTTTCTCACTTAGAGTAAAGACGTAGAGAACTATAAATTGGCACAAGTATACCGGGTGTTTTTCAAAATATAACTATAACTTTTTTATATTTATAGATATTAAAATGAAGTTTTGAGATTATGCATAAGAGATTAGTCTGCATTTATTGGCATGATTTTCAATTTGTTAGCACTTCCGGTTTGACCGGAAGTGACCTTGACTTTGATATTTTAAACGGGACATCTTGTATATTTTTACTGATTTGGGTTCAGCATAACATTATGAGTGAAATGACACCTCACTTGTCATTTTTTGACGTGTTATAACATTTTTATGTTTATACTTTATTTTCAATCTAGAGTCCTACAAATTAATTAAATCTGTTACTTTATAGTCAAGTAGTATATGAAAATTAAAATTATGTCATAATAATTGACTTTCTAAGTTTAAAAAATGAAATTTTGTTTTCTTGACGTTTATTCCATTTTTCCAAATGGAACGATGGTGGTTCACTAGGATATTTAAAACGAGCATTTTTTTTTCAACAATTTGATACCATACACTCCTATGCTATTTTCACATTGACACGAAAAAATTTGCCTTAAGTCCCAATCACAAATTTAAAAGCGTTATGCATTATTGCCGCCCTGTCTTTTCTAAAGAAATTTAAAGGTGGCTTTGAAAAACAATGGAATGATTTTGAAAAGCAATATGGCTTTAATTTAAAGTTGTAATGTCATTAGTTTATAAAACATACAATACATACAATCTTGCGGCTTCAGAAGAATTGTCCTGGTCACTCCAAAAATTAGGAGCATATCAATTTGTTAATTTCTAGTAAAACTAACCATTTCATCTGATTTACAATGTAAGTTTAATACACGAATGGCATTACAATTTTAATTTAAAACCATATTGGTTTTCAGAACCATTCCATTGTTTTTCAAAGCCGCCTTTATATTTATTTCGAAAAGACAACGTGTATAACGCTTTTAAATTTGCGATTGGGACTTAAGGCAAATTTTTTCGTGTCAATTTTAAAATAGCATAGGGGTGTATGGTATCAAATTGTTGGAAAAAAAATGCTCGTTTTAAATATCCTAGTGAACTACAATCGTTCCATTTGGAAAAACGGAGTAAACGTCAAGAAAACAAAATTTCAACGCTTGTGAAACTTTGAAAGTCAATTATCATGACATAATTTTAATTTTCATATACTACTTGACTTAACAGATTTAATTAGTTTGCAGCACTCTAGATTGAAAATAAAGTATAAACAAAAAAATTACAAGTGAGGTGTCATTTTACTCATAATGTTATGCTGAACCCAAATAGGTAAAAATATACAAGATGTCCAATTTAAAATATCAAAGTCAAGGTCACTTCCGGTCGAACCGAAAGTGCTAACAAATTAAAAATTATGCGAATGCCGACTCATCTCTTATGCATAATCTCAAAATTTCATTTTAATATCTATAAATACAGAAAAGTTATAGGGGTGAACGTGTTTTGAGAAACACCCGGTATGTAGTAATGAACCAGATAAACCTATGCATGTATAAAATACAAGAAACTGAATTCGAAATTTTGGGAATAATTTTTAGAGGTCAAATAAGCGACATGTGTTTTGTTTTGGGCGAGGTAGGTATAAGCATTTTTGAAAATAGGAAATTAGGCTATGGCTTTCTGATGATGCCCAACAAAGACAAAACAGTTTGACCGGCCTTCCAAAGCAAGATCGCGAAATTTACACTATTTGATAAACGAGTTTCTATTCGCTGTGTACCTACGTGTTTAACTATATAAATATTTCTCTACCTACATTCAGGTGCTTCAGTCTGTGTCTTCCCAAAGGTGCTTAGTCCATGGGCATGATTGTATTCCGCTAGCACTAAAAGAAGTGGAATAGACACTATCATATAAGATGCGTTCATCGTGGTTAGTAGAAAGCAGCTGTAGATTCGGACACGTCAAAAGTTGTTGATTGCACTACAAGTCACTTTTCTCCACGAATAATCACATTAGAGTGTTAAAAGTTGCGTGTTTCTATTAGCGAAAAACAGTGGCTGGCGTATAGGAGGTAACTTACAAAATAATACCAATTTACTACTTGCTTTCAAGATTACTTAGTCAAAGAAAACAAATAATACCATTTTTACAAAAACACGGGGGAATAAGAATTAGGTATTTTTCGGACCACCTTCACCCACCCCTCAAGCACCACCCTTATCCACATTAAAATCTTATATAGCACTATCCTACTTGTACACCACCATGGAAAGCATATCAAAATGCTTTTCAGGAATATCAAAATATACGAATTGTTTAAAACGTTTTAAAACCGCATTTGCAAAATTTGGCAGGAAAAATTAGAAAATGAACGTAAATGATATCCACCAAACCTAACCTCCAAACCTAAATTAAACCACTATTGTAGTACTAAAACTCTCTATTTTTTAAAATAACGCAAATACTTTTTAAAATTAATTTAAGAGCTCAAAATGATTTCCATTTTGTTTTAAACAGAAACAAAGTGGACTTTTAAATTCCTTCCTAACTTGCCGAAAAATCTCTCTTGGAATACTTCCACAAGCATCAATTATCCTATGACGCATTGGGTTAAGATCGGGTGATCTTGGCGGCCACTCAATTGTACCTTTTCTGTCAATCCAACTAGCTTGGATAATTATGGTCGAACCACTCTCTCGCCACAACAGCATAGTGTAGAAGTTCAAATTTAGATTGCCTTGAAGTCCTCTGTTGGTCTTTAAGTTTATGGACAATCGGGTGCTCTATAGCTTGGTTGAGCATTTGAGCAAAAACGTGGCCGGTTAAATTTCCTTCCATATCAAAGAGGACCTATCATATTGTCTCCCAGTATTCCCTCCCAAACATTACTTGTTTTAGGGATATTGAGTGTGTCTCTGTAAAAAGATGTGGATTAACGTCACTCCAGTAACGAAAGTTCTGTTTATTCACAATTCACATGGCCATTTAGGAAAAAAGAAGACTCATTACTGAAGCAAATATTTTTGAACATGCCACCTGATTATTTGTCGCCAAGTTGTTTCAAAATTTCAAATTTGTAAGGATGAAATGTATGCATTTTCAGAACTTTCCTAAGAATCTCTGGGTACGCCGATAGCTATTGCTCAATGACGCATTGTCACCTTTGTATTTATTAAACATTGCACAATAATATTAATCTGTATATCTTCATCTCAAACTCTGGGTTGTTCTCTTCTTTTTTTTAATTCCAACGGATCCAGTTACTTGAAATGTTCAAACCAAATCTCTTATGTAGACGAAGCTGACATACCCAGATCACCATAAAGAAAAATCATTTCTACTCAATTCTTTCATAGAATATCTAGGTAGACCATTTCCGAATTAAATTAAATTCGAAGCAAAATACGGACACGCAACTGATGGGAAAGCAAGCAAGTTAAATTTTAAATGCCTTAAATGCAAATTTTATTGAAGATTTTACAAAAAGAACAAAAAAACAAGTATTGCGTTATTGTAAAAAAGGAGTTTTAGCACTACACTGGTGTTTTAATTATGGCTTGCTGATTATAATTATTAGTCATCATTTGCGTTTATTTTCTAATTGTTCCTGTCAAATTTTGCAAAAGCCAATTTTAAAACATTTTCTTAACCTTTCGTACTCATTAATTCTGGTATTGCCGCAGAGCATTTTTAATAAGCTTTCCAGAGATGTGTCAAAGACTTAAAGTGCCCCTTAACGGAGATACAGGGCCCCAAAGTGGTACCCAGCGACCGAATGCTTGTCCATAAATTAGATACATGTCCATATATTCGCTATAGGAATAATTTTCCATTACTTTAGTCTTTTGTACTCACTCAATCAGACAATTTTGAAAACTGTTGTCATTTACACATTGTCAACGATTTATTATTTTATTAACGTGATATACAAAACCTTTTTTTTCTCGAAAACCGCTAATTTCATCGAGACAAATGTGGGGTACCTTTTTTAAATAAAAATAACTAAAGTATTTAAAAAATCAGTTTTTAGCTCTGTAAAATGACCCCTGTCAAAATTTTGGCCCAACGAGTGTGGTGGCAAGTCCGTTCCTGACTTCCCTGACGATGTAAAACATCTAGTGTAGTACGGTTTTATGAGTCTCTATGGCCTACACAAAATACTAAAACCATTAAATTTTACGTGTCGGTTCAAAAGTTAGAGCCGAAAAGGTAAGTCGCTGGGTACCTCTTTGTGGCCCTGTATCTCCGTTAAGGGGCACTTTGGGTTTTTTTTTATATGACAAAGTATAGTTATTTTGACCTCCCCTATACGCTCCCGAGAGTATGCCATATACTTACCGGACACCCTGTATAACTAGAAATAAATTCTTTTTTAATTGTGTGCATGTAATAAAAGGTACCTATAGGAAATAGGTAGTCTTACAAACTAACCAAAACGTGTTGTCTTCTAAAATAGGGACAAAGCATTTGATTATTAATTTATAATCTGTCCACCACCGATGTCCGACGTTTAGCCCGATAAGGATTTGGATGCCAGAGAAAGAGGCCAATAGACAACACATACCTAAAAATATACACTATATAAACAGGTATTATTAAAATGGTAAAGAAAGCCAATAGTTTTATTTTCATGGTACAAAAGGCTTTCAAAGATCACTCTCTACAGTCTACGGATAGTAAAGAAATTGTACAATTCCTATATTAGACCAAAAATTGAATACCGATACAATATTTGGAACCCCTACTACATCAAAGATATTAAAATTTTGGAAAGGGTCCAAAGGCGGGTTAACAGAATTCCATTTAAATTAAGAGGACTACCTTATCCCGAGAGACTTAAAAGATTTGGGATAACAGCTCTGAAGCAAAGAAGAACTAGGGGTGATATAATAGAAACTTTTAAAAAACTAACGGACTACTATTCTTGTAACTTGAGAAATTTGTTTCATTTAAATCAGAATCAACAGCTTCGGGGACACTAAAAAAAATTAAGCAAAGAAAATTCCGCGACATTTTCAGGAAAGAACTTTTTCATCAATCGAGTAGTGTACATATGGAACTCGCTTGACGAAAGTAGATACATTCCGCGCAAATAGTGTAAACTCCTTATTTATATAAACCAAGTTGATCGTAATTTTGAGGCATTTTGAGCAGTTAACTTAAAAGTTTGTGCATTACGGTGCTTGATATTCGTTTTTAAATATCTGATCATATTTGTGCGTCCAAAATACTTACCTACCCATGTTTAAATAACTTCGCGTAAGAATTTAACAAGTCATTTAAATTAGCCAACGGACTTTTAGACTTTTTAAATCACGATGAACAATTAAAGAAAAAAAAACAAAGAGACTAAAACAATGAGCCTAATGAATAAAAATTAAGCAATTACTTGAAGCAATTACTTTTTAGTAAAAGCAATTGCTTGACTAGCAAATGCTATAAGTAAAAGCGATTGCTAGATCTGGATATGAATAAAATTTTGAAGCGATCGCTGTTTTTCTTACACCTCTGTAGCAAATGCTTATTCAACACAAGTTCAGACGTGGCTTATCCCCTTGTTCAGATTATAGATTTTAGGTTCAGTTTAGTGCCTAATTTGCAAAAGAGTTGACGTAAATACAACAACGTTGGTCTATTTATTTAGTACCTGTTACGTTTTTGTGGAAAATAGGAAACCTGTATTTGTGATATGGCAGATTTCAGTGAAAATGAGGAGAGCGATAGTAGTGATGAAGAAATTAAAGACAAGCAATTGATATTCGTTCACAAATTGAAGGAACATAAATAAATCTCTCTGACCACAACCGTTTAGCTTCCACAACAGCTTCAGCACTTGTAGGAAATTTAATAAAAATTTCGGCCTTCTCCAAAACTGCATCCATTACAGAAGTGTAGGTCTTACAGACAGTAGCTTGGTGAACACCGAGTTCTTCACCTACAGAATTTTAAAAGCCCGAATCCGACAATTTCCGCAGAAATACTTTAATCTTATTTAAAGGCGACAGTGCCTTTTACCAGTACCAGTCAAAAAATAATTTGTCAATCACTCAACATTTTCGCAGTCAAATCGATATAACTTTCTGAAATCCTTATATCTGCAATTTTTACGTACACTGTAGATTTTTCTTTTACTGACGTTCATATATTCAGCCATAATTGAAGAGCAACGCACGTGTATGCCGCGAAGAACTAAAGTTGACTGCTACCAAGCAAATGATGCAGGGGTCGACCTACCTTAAAAAGTTGAAAGCAATCGCTACACTAGAAAAAGCAATTCCTCAATTTATTCATCACATTTTAAGCAAACGATAGCGATTGCTTCTATTTTTTAAGAAACATCATTGACTAGAAGCAATTCCTGCACTTTTAAGCAATTGCTGGACGCAAAAGCAATTACTTTAGTTTTTATTCATTGGCTTTCAAGAAATTACTTCGATTTTAGAAGAAAAAGCAATTGCTACATTTTTATTCATTAGGCTCAATAGCTTCATCGGACTTTCCGCTTGCTATTGATAAAATAACAATAATAATATAACTGTAGTCTCCCTGCGCATCTACGCCATTTGCTACAAATGCTCCAAAAATTGTGTTCTGATAATGCCCTTTCCATTACGCCACTGCCAAAGAACCTAATCTTTAAGCCCTTGACGAAGCGCTTGCGCTACTGGGCATGCACACGTGGACTGTTTGTGTGTGAGTGTGCTAGTGGGTAACGTAAAATTACTTCTTGGGGATGGATCTTGGGAACGATAAGGCCAGCGTCGTGGGCAATGCGGCGCCTGGACACACTAGTACAAGCAGTTTGGGCAAAACTAGATACATTTTAGCGTGTGGTGTAACCATATAGTTAAATACCTAAATAACATTAGAGTATCCTTTTTTATATCGTTTATACCATAGGACCAGTTATATGCGATATAGGGATTGTCAAAACTTATATCTTAGGTACAGCTTAATAAGTAGCTATTTAAATTTTTAGTAAATGTTTCTAGTAATTGGTTCTAAATAATATGTCCCTGTTTGACAGAGAATATCCAATAAGTTCTTCCTGTCTGCGAAAATATCCCACCTATGTCTATTAGATGCCAATTTTTTTTAGCGTAAGCTTTCCATAATACTTAGGTTAGGTTAGGTTAGAGTGGCAGACCTCTGGCATTGTCCAAACAGTCACATGTAGTCCTATATGGACCGTTGTGGTACCACACATATTCCGCGGAACCTATTACATCAGCTTCCTGATGGTTAACGCGATCGTAGAAGAATCTTGACAGCTCATTCAAACTAGCCACTGCTGTTAATAAACTTAGTAAGTCGACCCAGTTGCAGGCTGCTCACTTCCTCCAGATCATTAAAAAATGGTTCGCCCAGTGCATTGAACCTTCTTCTCGCGAGGCCGGGGCATTCACACAAGAAATGCTGAATACTTTCCTCCTCTTCTTCATCACTGCAACTTCTACAGAAGTCGTCTACCGAACAGGCAATGTCCGGTGACTACGGCAGTGATGTTTCTTAGGTCCTTCCGACTGTGCTGTAATAGCGCTGCGGTTTTCCTGTTATCAAGTAAAGGCCACAATTGCCTGGAGATGCTACAAGTTGTGAACCCTGTTCATCTGCTTTGCGCAAGTTGTTTAGCTATTCGATCTATCTCTTTTTTGACTGATCCCAGTGGTCTAGCCACAGTACTCGTATTCTCTGCTAGTTCGACAGACATGCTTGCGCCCTCCCTGGCGAGCGCATCAGCAGTCTCGTTGCCATATATGTTGCTGTGTCCAGGAACCCAACACAAGGTGATTTGATGTTGAGCACCAAGTGTGCAGAGATTGTTGCGACAGCGTCTTACTAATTTGGACTGGACAGAATACTTAAGGTTGCTTCTGGAATAATACTCCCAAAAAGTTTTCTGGATTCCTTGTTATTTAGTTTTTATGTTCCCGAGATTAATCAACTTGCAATTCGTATTTAGTTTTTCTAGTTAGCATATATAAGCAAGTTTTTTGGTGTTTCAATTTTATAATATAATATTTCACAACCACCTTATCATAACTAATCTTATAAAAGGGTCGATATTCCGACGAACTTGGCATAGAAACCTTATACCAAAGTACTTTGTCCCGAAATTTCAACAATTTACGATTTATTGTGGTTTTTGTTGTGGGAAATACATATAAATCTCAGATTTCATTTGCATAAACAAGTAAGATCCAAATCGGCTGGACTAAACCGACCAGTCACGCAAACCATTGCGTCATACTAAACCTGCAGAAATATAGGGAATTTTTGCAAATCGCGTTAGTTGCTTGAAACGCAAGAATCCGTGTAAAAGGACATTTAAGGCCCTTCAAAAATCTAATTTATGTTAGACGTGACCTCCCTTCCTCCAAAGATTCAAATATTTCTCTTCAAATTAAAATCTACTTTCGAGTTTTTTGAGTTTAAAGAGCCAATCCTAGGAGGTGCAAAAATTCGTCATTGGTTTTGTTGCCCCAGACTTAATCTACAAATTGTTTTACCGCCAACGCCTATATACTAGGCTAAATTTAACGTTACTTGTTTGGTTTTAAATGTCATTCTTCAATGCCGCACTTACAGGTTGTTTTTACCCCTGCAAACGCCAAATCAAGTGCACAATCTTTTCCCATTATCAAATGCTTTCTTAGATTTATTTTGCCGCATTTATTTCAACGAATAAATTTTCGATCTTTTTAGCCAGTCTTATAGCCAAAAGTTGAATTGACGATGTAAGTCAAGGATCCAAGAAGAATTATTTTAATTACCTCCACAGGGCCGTATCCAGCCCTGCTTTTTAGGGAGGAAGTAAATAGTTTTACCCTTAGATAGATTAGTTTTGTTTCCCCTCTTACCTATTTCTTTATTTCAGACTGGTATTACAAAATTACAAAATATCTAAGATTCATACAATGATTAATATAGTATTATAAAAGTTTATAAGGCACCTAAGTGTTGAAACACTTGTATGTGCCACTAAAAATAAAACACAAAACACTCGACCAACCAAAATAATATTTACCGACTCCAAATTCAAAGAAAACAGGTGTTTGTATATTTCCATCTGCTCCATTACGGGTGTTGTAAATATGATTTATAGTATTTCACAAGTTTTCATTTTTATATAAGTATGTATGAACAAACTGTGGATATAATATATAGTTCTTATGTTACATATTTTTTCTGAGAATAGTAAGTGGGAATGGTAGATATAATCGATGTTTTTTATAAATATTTTTAAGTATACATTTTTGAACTATGTTCAACTTGTACAAACAGTTGTTGTACAGCCCACCCCGATACCAAAATACCATATCGTATTAACTGCTCAATAAAAGATTTATAAACAGTTTCGACAACTGTCCTGTTTAAGAATTCCCTTAATAAATAGAATTTATGTGTAAGCCTTCGTATTTTATTGGATATATAATCTATGTGTGGCCCCCATTCAAGATGTTTATCTAAAATGATCCCAAGATACTTAATATGTGAAACTTCACTTATTTCGTGTTCACCAATTAAATTTTTTGAAAAATCAGGTCTATTTGCAGCAGTCAGTGAGAAAGCTATGTAATTAGTTTTTGTTAAATTCAACGTCAATTTATAGGTTTGTAGCCAGTCTTGTACAATTGATAGTCCACTTACGGCTTTATTTTTAACATCGTCCCAACTACTACCACTAAAAACAAGAACGGTGTCGGGTGTCGTCGGCAGAGAAATAGTTCTACCACCAGTATTTAACTTTAACAAAGAATGTATATATATAATAAAGAGGATTGGGCCCAATACCGTGCCCTGCGATATACCAATTCTTACCCTGTGTTCACCACTCAATGTGTTATTCACCCTGACCATCTGACGTCTATCACTAAGGTAGTCCCTCACCAGCCTTAACACTGTCCCTCTTACTCCGTTATGTTCAATAACTTTTAGGAGTTTATCATGAGGGACAGTGTCAAAAGCCTTTGCTAGATCAATGAAGAAGCCTATGCACTTATTTCCTATGTTTAAGTTCCCAACAACCTCAGACATCAGGCTATACATTGCATCGGTAGTACTACAGCCCTCAACAAAACCGTATTGATCAGGTGAAGTAACTGAGTTCTCAGCCATGAACCTACCTAACCTTATCTTATCTTAATCTAAAATTGTACCTACTTAAACCCCCTGGCATTTGACCACCTAAAACCAGTGAAAACTAGGAGTTTACTGTCCCCTATTATCCAATAGTGCAAACATTTATGAAACACCACGAAACTAATGATGAATAAATTGTTTTAATGGCACAGTTATATTTACGTCTGTAAGTATTTTTATTTATGAAGTAGGTATATCGATTCATATACGCGACAAAATTTATTTTTGAACCCCTATGATCAGAGGCGATTCGTAAACGTCGTCTTAGTATAGGGTTTAAAATTCTAAGACGAGCGAAAACGTTTTGACTTTTGTTTAATAATTGAAAAGGTCGACTTTTTAAGACAAAAGTGAAATAGGTACGGATTCACAAACTTGTGAAAAAGAGCAGAAAATCTGAAAACTCATAAAACAAATTTTAAATAGAGTTTTGGAGCTGGGACAATGGAAGTTTTTTTTTATTAAATTCAATATTTTAAAAAATAAATAAATATGCGGAGTAAGCGATCGATTTTCTGGTTTGATTCGGGAGAGTTCAACCCCCAAACCTCCCACCCCCTGCCTCCCTGGCGATGCGTCCCTGCCTATGATGATGTTAAGCTAAAAATACACTCTACGTTGAATAACTTTCCTTTTTTGACGCAGATTTGCTAAAAATAGCCTAGCTGTTCTATATCGCGAATATTTTAAAGATAAAGACCCAAATGCCACGTCAAGAATGATTATTTAGATATTATACAGGGTGTCCATTTAGTGTGTAATTCTTCGATATCTCAAATACTATTCTATATAGAGAAGAACTTTAAATGTAAAAAATAAAGGATTGTTGAAGGTGAATATTATAAAAATATTTTTAAATATACAGTGTGTTTCACAAAAGCCGGACCACTAAAATTTTATTATTTTTAAATGGAACACCCTATATTTTTTTACATTTTTAAATTCCACATAAAATTATAATTATTTTTTATTAATACCATTATTAGTCTATACTTCATAGTTTCCGAGATATTTACTCTCGAAAAGTGACATTTTTGAAGTTTGGCAGCTTCTAACTTTTTAACAGTACGTCTTAGAGCAAAACGGCTTACATGTCCCTATCTTCAATTTTTATTATCTTCCCAAAAAAATCAACTTCCAGTTAAACCGGAACAACTATATTTCCTGCTTTCAAGTTACATCCGGTTTAACCGGAAGTTGATTTTTTTGGGAAGATAATAAAAATTGAAGATAGGGACATGTAAGCCGTTTTGCTCTAAGACGTACTGTTAAAAAGTTAGAAGCTGCCAAACTTCAAAAATGTCACTTTTCGAGAGTCAATATCTCGGAAACTATGAAGTATAGACTAATAATTCTATTAATAAAAAATAATTATAATTTTATGTGGAATTTAAAAATGCAAAAAAATATGGGGTGTTCCGTTTAAAAATAATAAAATTTTAGTGATCCGGCTTTTGTCAAACACACTGTATATTTAAAAATATTTTTATAATATACACCTTCAACAGTCCTTTATTTTTTACGCGTAAAGTTTTTCTCTATATAGAATAGTATTTGAGATATCGAAGAATTACACACTAAATGGACACCCTGTATTTATACGTGGAAGTAATTTTTGATAAAAATCGGTTTCAATATACTACATATTGTCCTCAATTATAATATTGAAAAAATAAATTGTTTCAAAACCTTTTAAAAATTATTAAACTTAACAAAAAAGTCACCTTGTTTCTCCTTATTTTAGTAATAATTAGGTAAGAATATGAAGGTATATAATTATTTATTAATAAAATGCAATATTTTTATCACAAAAAAATATCAGTCTACTGTCTGAAACATATTATTATTATTAATAACATAATTTTTGGTCTATAATTTTATATGTAGGAATTTTTATGACATTTCAGTTTTTTTTTAACAGCTTCATACCAGCTAGAACTCTGGGTTAGGTACTTAAAAATACTTCTTTTACAGTAACACGTAAGAAAAAATATAAAATAACACTTATACTTAATACTAAATTGTTATAATAATTTTAAAAAAAAATGTATATACAAAACAAAAAAGATCAATAATAAAAATTAAATATTGTTAGAAAATATTAGACTTATGAGTTGTTATAATTAGCCAACAAATTATTAACATATTTTAAACATGGTGAGTCGGGAGGAATGGGCCATACTCTAAGGGTGTAATCTATGCATCAAAATAATAAGGAAAAACTCAAATGTTGTTATCCAATATTCATTTGTTTTCAAATTACAGCGTTTAATAAAATAATAATATTGTTAAACCAAAATATGCAACATTAACATTGTTTTAAATAAATCATTGGTTTAGTAAATTTTCAAAAATGCCGCCATTTACTTCCAAACATTTCCTGCTTCGTTTACGAAGGGCGCGTGTGGTTCTTCTAATTGATTCGTGCCTTTCTTTAATATTGAGTGCAGCATTTCTAATGCGTCTAATTAATGCATCCCTAGTATCTACTTTTACTTTGTATACCTCATATACCAGGTCCTATTGGTTGGCCTCCTACATCACCAGACCTCACAACGTTGGACTATAATTTATGGGGTTGGTTAAAAAATGAGGTAATTAGACGCATTCAATATTAAAGAAAGGCACGAATCAATTAGAAGAGCCACGCGCGCCCTTCGTAAAAGAAGCAGGAAATGTTTGGAAGTCTATGGCGGTATTTTTGAAAATTTACTAAACCAATGATTTATTTGAAACAATATTAATGTTGCATATTTTGGTTTAACAATATTATTATTTTATTTAACGCTGTAATTTGAAAACAAATGAATACTGGATAATAACATTTGAGTTTTTTCTTATTATTTTGGTGCATAGATTACACCCTTAGAGTTTGGCCCATTCCTCCCGACTCACCCTGTATATTTTTTCGTAGTGAATACATAAATAAATTAAAAACTATTTAAAAATATTAAATAAAACATTTTTGAGGATATTTACGCTTGAAATTAAAGATAATAAAATTAAGAAAAATATTTCAAATGAATAGTTTTTAAAATTCAAAGGTACAAAGCATTTTTTTAAAGTTGCGCTGTTAAGAGCAAACACTAGTTGCGCATTCGCCATTTCGTTTTTTTGATCAATATTCCGTTACTGTTTCGTTGTATCCAAAAATCGGCCAAATACCCCAAAGTCTTTGGAGTACAATTACCTACTGTTTTACGTTAAAAAAGGTTGAATTTATAAATTAATAAAAACAGACAAATAAATATGGGCAAATTTAACAAAATTTCGTTTTATGCCTTTATTGATTTATCAATTAGTTTTTTTTTAACTTAACTGTAGGTTATTGTTACCCAAACCCGGATATTCGGCCGCTTTTTGAAAAAAATAAAAATAAATGAAATTTTGATAGAAAAGAAATGGCGAATGCTTTACTAGAGTTTGCTCTTAAAAAAATGTTAGATTATCATTTTTTGCAATATTTTGGATTGCATACTTTTTAAAATATTTTTTACGGATCACTTTTACCAGTAATTTTGTTTCGACATGAGGTTCATTTGAATGACTATACCTAATATTAATTAGTAGGTACCGCAAATTGGGGTGAATAGGATCAATTTTCCACTTTGAAAGCTTGTAACTTGAAAACTATCTGTCTGAATAAATTTCTCAATAGCTTAAAACATGAGTTAAGGTTGGTACTTTTAAATGGTGGTAAAAGTTTTTATACCGGGTGTACCCTGTTGTATACGTATATATTTTTTTGTGCTTAAATCCTATTCACCCGGCAGGCGGTGTCAATAGGATCATTGATTGATTTATTGACTGTATCGCATTTAAACAACCGCGGGGTGTATATAATTTTGCACACAAATTTATCTTAAGTAATATAAAAGAGTACTAAAAATAATATTATTTAAATTTTAGAAGTGCTGTAGAGTTGTAGAGATATGAAGTTTGTAAGACAAAAGCAAAGATAATATGACCAACAGTTTAACCGCTAAATTTGACGTTTTAGATTATGGTATTCAGCCTGCGATGTGGCCAAGTTATTTTAAGTTTAATGTCATAAAAATTACTTTTAAAACCGTTACTTAAAATCTGTACATTGAAATGACCTACACTTTAAAAATACAATTATTACAAATTTTTGAAATTTGAAGGTAAATTTCAATCCTATTAACCCCGCTGATCCTATTCACCCCATTTTACGGTACAGAGTGGAAATACATCAGTAAGGAGATCAGGTTATATATAATTAAGCGTAATATTTTCGGGTAAACATTTACATGTCACGAATAAAATTTTATAGCCATATTAATTTAACCTAATTTTAGTAAAAAATGTCTTTTTTTACGGATTGAAAAAAATTCCTTAAAAAAATTGACCTTTATATTTTTACCACAAATATTATATTTTTTAGTAAATACGTTAATAATAATTTAACTGAAAATCAAGCTATAAAACACTAAAATTAAACAAAGCTACTTTATAAAAAAAAACTTCCTATACTATATAACTAAAAAATACTTAACTTATTCTTATTTGTTTTTACTTAGATTTGATTTATACAGATAAAATCCAGTTTTTTATTTCGAGTAACGATTCCTAAAAAATATTCAGTTGTCTCCAATGTAAAATATTATTATTTCAATTCAATGTAGACATACAGTGTCACCAGTAAAGTCCGCATCATATGGGATTTTTTTTTAATTCACAGCTTTATTGACTTTGGCATCAAGTTCAGCTTCGATCGAGATGAATATTAAGCAAAAAAATAGTAGGCACGTGATTCGCATTATCTGTCAAATTTTAATTTTTTCCAAAAAATAATTCAAAAGTGGGGTTATTTCTGAAAATATCGAAAAAAGTTTTTTTAAATGCAGTTTCTAGCCCACATGCAAAAATTTCAGCTGCATAAGATAATTTTTATTTTTTATCTATATTTTGTAAATTGCACCACTTTTGCAAAATAAGACTCAACGCAACCTACATTTTCTTTAAAGTAGCGCCATATTAAATGTGTTTTTCTACAAAATCAAAATTGGGCTATTAAAATTTGGTCGCATGTGATGCAAAGTTTATTTGTTTTTGACCCTGTATAAGGTAACTTCATAAAATAAGTATTTTTGAAAACGTAGTTTGCATCTGAAAGTAATACACGTTAACGTTGTTATAACATAGCTTAATAATAAGTTATAATATAGGGGTTAAATCGTTGAAAATAGATTAACTTTACAGGTCAAAAACAAATAAACTTTGCATCACATGCGACCAAATTTTAATTCCCAATTTTGATTTTGTAGAAAAACACACATTTAATATGGCGCTACTTTAAAGAAAATGTATCTGAAATAAAGCATTGTCAAAACTAAGAAGTTTTATGTAGGTTGCGTTGAGTCTTATTTTGCAAAAGTGGTGCAATTTACAAAATATGGATAAAAAAATCAAAATTATCTTATGCAGCTGAAATTTTGCAAGTGTGCTAGAAACTACATTTAAAAAAACTTTTTCTAACAACTTTTTTCGATATTTTCAGAAATAACCCCAATTTCGAATTATTTTTTGGAAAAAATTAAAATTTGACAGATAATGCGAATCACGTGACTACTATTTTTTCCTTCATTTTCATCTAGATCGAAGCAGAACTTGATGCCAAAGTCAAATTTTGAATAAAACTACTAATAATGCCATATGATGCGAACTTTACTGGTGACACTGTATACGGTGCTTCCATTAAGGAAGCTTGTTGTGCCTTATAAAGTATCAACACGACGCCCGGTATATTTTTTTTTTCTAAAACTGTCATTGTCAACAGAATTATTAGCTCCTGTGTGTTCCACTTCATTAATTTTTTTTATAAATCCCCATTTTTAAGCTATATAATTTAATTTAATAATATAAAATGGGGGTATACATTTTTTTTATGTATATTATAGATTTTCTGCATTTTCCACTAAGGACACCCTGTATTTTGTTCATTAAAGCCAATAGAAAAGAACCTCTTTAAATGTATAATATCCTTACAGCTGTCGCATTAAATTTTTCAGCTATCCTTAGCAGTTAACGAGAAGCCTGGTTAAAGATTAATTTTTAAGAAACATGCAACATGATTAGTACGATAAGCCCATCGCTTTAAATTTGGGTCAAGAAGTTTCCTTAATTTAAAGCTTTATCAGGTAAGGAATGGACAAAATTTAAATACAATTCAGTGGCGCTTTTTCACAATAAAATATTTTATAAAACAACTGTCACTTTTGACAGTCGAACGAATTTTGGTAATACTTTTTCGATCGTATTTTTATAGCAAGAAAAACGGTTGTTTTCTGATGAAATGTATTTAAGGCATAAGATAATTTTGATTTTTTACCCACCACTAAAATTTATTTTTCACTTAATGAACACTTTACTGATGACACTGTGTTCTTTTTTGTCTTAATATTAAGGTGTATTACTTTCAGACACAAACTACGTTTTTAAAAATACTTATTTTACGAAGTTACCTTATACAGGGTTAAAAACAAATAAACTTTGCATCACATGCGACCAAATTTTAATAGCCAAATTTTGATTTTGTAGAAAAATACACATTTAATATAGCCCTGCTTTAAAAAAAATGTATCTGAAATAAAGCATTGTCAAAACTAAGAAGTTTTATGTAGGTTGCGCTGAGTCTTATTTTGCAAAAGTGGTGCAATTTACAAAATATGGGTAAAAATCATATTATCTTATGCAGCTAAAATTTTGCATGTGGGCTAGAAACTGCATTTAAAAAAACTTTTTCTAATAACTTTTTTTGATACTTTCAGAAATAACCCCACTTTTGAATTATTTTTGAAAAAATTAAAATTTGACAGATAATGCCATTCACGTGACTACAATTTTTTTGATTAATTTTCATCTCGATCAAAGCAGAACTTGATGCCAAAGTCAAATTTCGAATAAAGTTATTAATAAAAAAAAATCCCATATGATGCGGACTTTACTGGTCACACTGTATGCAATAGGATGATTATATTCAGTCCATTTTGGAAATAAACAGACTCTAGTGAAAAAGCGCCGCTGCCATCTTTAATGTAAGATTTTGTCTCAGGTCAGTTGGTAATTGGGTAAATCAAACCTCAAGAGAAAATACTAGTGGTGCATTCACCATTTCGTTCTTTGATCAATTATTCGTTACTTTTTCATTTTATCCGAAAATCGACAATACCCATAATATTTGTAGTACAATTACCGATTATTTTACGTTAAGAAAGGTTGGATTGATAAATTAATAAAAACAGAAAAAGAAATATGGGAAATTTTGACTAAATTTCGTGTTTGGATTGGATTAATTTATCAATTAATTTTAAAAAAATTAAAACTGTAGGCAATCGCTACCCAAAGACGAGTATTTGCCTGTTTTTGGAGAAAACCAATATTAAACGTAATATTGATCAACAAACTAGTGTTGGCTCTTAAGAGAAAGTGATAGCTACTTTCTACTCTACGCACTAGGAGCCATAGGAAACGCTGGGGGAGTAATTAGGACCGACGTAGGGGTAGCCCCTTCACCCGCCATGGTGGTAGTGGTGGGGAGACTACTGGTGGAAGGTTGTTTTTTTAAACAGCACCAAGTCAGCCCAAAGGTTCCTTTTTCTATGTATCTTTGAAGAACATAAACAAATGGGTCCAATGTGAAGTAGAACGCCATAAGCATATCTGCTAAACCCGTGAAAATAGCTGAAGCTTTTGATTTGTCTCCTAATTGGGCAATAGGTACTGTTATCTAAAAAATGTTAGTTTACAAACTACAAGTATCAACAATTTTATCATATTTGTAAATTAATAATAATCAATCATTGATTTGAACAAGTCCATGACAAAATAATTTATCTTGCTCGAAAAAATGCATTATTGTATTGTTCTATTTACTAGATTTGCTAGATGGCTTTCCTTAATATGCACGTATACAGGGTGTCCGGGAAAATGCAAGAAATCTCCCGGATATGAAAAAAAAACACGTGAAAATAATACTACAAGTTCATATAAACTTCTTTCGTATCGGCCTCCTCTTCGGAGATATTATGGGCTCCCATAGAGCTCCCATGGAATTAAGTTTTTGACACATAATTATTAAACCAACAGGTATATTTCAATTTTTTTTCATATGATGTATACCAGGTAAGACCCTTCAAATTACTATTCCAGAAAGTGTTGCGAATTACTCACAGCTGCAGCGACGAACTAGCTGTGACACTAATGTGCCCATTTTTTTTACGCCCTGTATGATAAAAACTTTGGACAACGTTTTTTACATACCTTTAACTATTGACTAAAAATTAAGTACTCTTCATTCATGTCGCTAATCCTAACCGTTTTCGGAAAAACGTCATTTTATTGCGATCATGTATTAATATTAAGCAGCTAAAAGTGAAATTTATAATTTATAGGAACAAAGATGTATCTTTTATCGAAATATGCTAAATAATACATGATGTAAATAAAATAACGTTTTTCCGAAATAGTCAAAAGTTAAAGCTATGTAAAAAACGTTGTCCAAAGTTTTTATCATACAGGGCGTCAAAAAAATGGGCACATTAGTGTTACAGCTAGTCCGTCCCTGCAGCTGTGAGTAATTCGCAACACTTTCTGGGATAGTAATTTGAAGGGTCTTACCTGGTATAGATAATATGAAAAAAAATTGAAATATACCTGTTGGTTTAATAATTATGTGTCAAAAACTTAATTCCATGGGAGCTCTTTGGGAGCCCATATCTCCGAAGAGGAGACCGATACGAAATAAGTTTATATGAACTTGTAGTATTCTTTTCACGTGTTTTTTTCATATCCGGGAGATTTCCCACATTTTTCCGGACACCCTGTATATAGGGTATTTTAAACTGACTCAAATTTTAAACCAATTCGAGTAGGCACTGTTTTATTAATTTTATACTTACAATTTGTGGACCCCAACAAACAACAAATATAACAGATATATATGCCATCAATTTTGCAAATGCCACTTCCTGGGGTGTTTGGTGATGTCTTGGGCAACCTGTCCTATTGTTAACTATTAAAGAGCGACTAATTCGTCTCACCAACACTCGATTTTGCGATCTGATTTTTGAAAGTTCACAGACCACTGCGATGTTACACAAAGCTATGCTTATACAAACGGATAATCCTAAAAAAAATCAGTTTCTCGTCATACATCCAACATCACATCAGTATTAATGCTATATTGCAATTACTATTATTATTAATGACTTTAGTATAGCTACAGTTACAGCCATTAAATCTTGGGCAGAACCTTTTTAGCTTTGTAACATTTACACATACACCTCATTTTACTATAAGTATACCTGTAATACCTGTTGAACAAAGTATCTATTAAAAATGTCATTATAGAATAAATGCCACAGTTTTAATTTATGAAAAATGCCAAATTTAACGACCCAGCAAAAAGTTTTAATAATTCATCATATTGAGCAGGAAGGTTGGTCTGAAAGGGGAGTTTCAGAAAGGCTTAACATCCCAAAGAGTACGGTTCGTTTTTTCAAAACAAAGTGGCAAGAAACGCATTCCTTGGAGAGAAGACCTGGAAGTGGTAGTCCCAAACAATCCAATGAAGAACAGGATAACAATTTGGTTAACATATTAAGGGACCAACATTTTAAATCCATTGTAAGGGCTAAAATAGAAATAAACTTCCCGGGATCGGTGAGAACAGCTCGACGAAGGGTTACAGAAATCTCTGAATTACGCTGTCATCCAGCAGCTAAAAAGTCATTTTTAACTACCGAAAATAAGGAACAACGGGTCGGTTTTTCGTTACAGTATTACTTGGAACCTCTAGTTTTCTGGGAAAAGGTAATATTTACAGACGAGAAAGTGTTTCAGTCTTGCTACAATGGAAGACTAAGAGTATATAGGCCTCCAAGAACTTGATTCGATGAAAGATTTACCCAAAAGGATCGAAATAGTGGTCGATTTTCTGTAAACGTCTGGGCATGGATGAGTGCTCAAGGATTTGGTGTGTGTCACTTTATTGAAGGGCGATTTAATACAGGTATATATAAATATTTTACAAAATACCATGTTACCTTCTGTATTAGAACGATTTCCAGGAAGGAATTTTATTTATCAGCAAGATAATTGTCCCATTCACACGGCCCGACAAGTAAGGGAATGGATCAGGAACAAATTATCATTTTACCATGGCCCTCACGTAGTCCGGATTTAAATGTAATGGAAAATGTTTGGGGTGTTTTAGTCCAAAAAATTAATGGTGAGAATAATTTTAGGCCACAAAATTTGAACGAATTAAAAAATAAAATTGCACAAGCTTGGAATGAGTTAAATCGGGACTTCGCAAGGGCTTTGGTAACTTCAATGCCTAGAAGGATAAACTCTGTCTTGGACAAAGGGGGAGCCGCGCTAAAATATTAAAATTTGATTAATTATAATAATATGATGTATTGTAAATAGGTACCGATTGAATTTGTTATAGTTTTAGAGTTTGTTAATTTTTCGAAATAATAAAAAAAAGTTCTGATACCTCTTGGTAATTACTAATGATTAAATGTAAATTAAGGTAAAAGAGCAATTTACCAAAAATTAGTAAAAAGTCAAAATCTGACAGATTTGCTGCCCAAGATTTAATTGCCGTAACTGTACGTACTGATCGTATGAAGGGGCCTATAAAAGAATCAATGTGCTTACCAACTGTAAAATAAAACCAAGCATACATCTTATCCTTAAATAGAGAGGCAAATCTATATCTGGCGCACTTGTTGTTTTCACCATCGTAATAAAGCCCAAAACCAAAAAGCGGTGCATATGTCAGTAGAAGGGCTCCTAACCATAAGCAAAATAGAGTTCTTTTCAATGCGTCGTAGGTGACCAGCTACAATAATTTTTAAATTTATTGTCATACCCTCGGTGTAAAAAAAATTGGGTTTTTAATACGGTTCTCTAAAAGAAAAATCTTAAATTTGGTCACCACCAATTTTTGGAGCTTCCAGTTGTTTATCTTTGGGAATAAACTAACTCTTTTAGTCCACAAACCCATAGAAATATTATTATTAAACTCATTTTTCTGTGGGCCCATACTTTTCTAAGGGCGTTAAAGAAAAATTGATGGTAGTCAAATTTTACATTTTTATTTTAGAACTTTTTTAATTTAAAATAATATAATTTAGTTTTTTGTTGACATGGAATAATGGCAGGACTCGGTACCAGTTTATAATCTGGTACCTATAGATGAAACAATAACAAATGGACCTATTGACAAAATCGTATTTCATTCTGAAGTAAAGCAACATCCGAATGCCACCCCTCCACATTGTTTGCCAAACTTACGCTGTGAAAAGTGTTATCACGATGTGATAAATTTAAATCTTTGTCTAAAGCCTTACAAAATAATTATGCAGTATAGCAATACAGCAGTACGAGATCCGCCCCACATATGAGGCCATGATGACGTTGTTTCATTCATCGATGTTTGCGATGAAAAAAATATTTTAATATAATTAGAACTACAAAACAAATTACAAATCTAATTATTCCTTTAAAGGTGTTAATCAAGATCGAGAGGCAGCGGCAAAATAATTATTTTACGAATAAAATTAAGGCCTAATACATATCTGAGTTTCAAATGGACTCGATGCATCGCCTAAAAACGACACATCGCATTGAAAATATCGATCTTTTCGATACATCGATGTATATCGACCATCCCCATTTCCGTTTGGTGTTTTTTTGTGGTTTCTTTGACAGCGGTTTGAATTTTTTTCAGTTTATCGGTTTTGTGTAATAAATGCTGTGTTTTTAGTGTCATATACATAAATAAGGTTTCCTTTAAAATAAATTCAATGTTATTTTTCTACTTTTTCATTAAACTTTCCAAATTATCAATAGTTTGGTGTGCATATTTTATGCACCTACAAATAATTACATCATAGATAATTAAAAAATTGGAGCAATTCCCCTTATTCATACAAACAAACCTTGTAAAACTTAATTTTAAATTATTGTTGATTTCCTAAAAATGCTAATTTCTGTTGTCGAATATTTGGTAGCGCTTGCCAAAATATTAATTTTTATTATTTTTCTGCTTAATTGGGAGAATCGTTCTTGGTAATATTACATATACATAAAAATATATTACGCAATACGTACGTACATATACAATATACATAATAATATGTCATACGTGTACAAAATTTATATTTCTATAAGATTCAAAATAGTGACAGTAAATGCTTTGACTTAAAAAAATATGTTAAATTGTTGTAGCCTTGGCTTTCACAGCAAGAAAGCCATATATAAATAGACAAGTTCCTTTTACGTTACTTTTAAATAGCAAAGCAAAGCAAAGCAAAACAAATATTTTTTTCTCCCCCCTTGCCGCGGTTAAATATGCCCCTCTAAATTTCTCATGAGATTATACGTAGTTGTTCGCGAAGCATTCCTTTAACAACTTAGCTCAGCAAAGATACTTACTTTGCTATAATATCTTAATAAAACAATGCACCTATTGAGATTCATTACCTGTTGAGAGGTATTCTCTGCCGCACTTTTTTTTATAGGCCTGTGGATTTAACTATCCCATTGAAAAATCAACGTATTTTAACCCCTTCTTCTGTGTAAGGTTTAGGTTGATATTATTATAATGCCCCCTTTAGGGCTTGCAGTATACCCCTGCTAAATATGAGCTTCCTGGGCATTATGGTTTTCGAGATATTTTTGGTAGGAACTGCTTATTATTTGTTTCGAAATAGAAGTCAAATTTAAAGACATCAATGTTCACCATATATTATAAGCGCTCTTTTTATCAAGTATTAAAAAAGTATGCCTCAAATATTTAAAGACTTTTGACGCATATTTTCGAAACCTGCTTATTAGCAAAATGTATTTACTCTATTTCCATGGAGGAAAACATCAATTATCTGGTAAGTAAACAAGAATTACTGTAATTCAGCTGTTTATACAGGCACTCCGCCAAAGTGGGCCGCCCGAATGACGTTTACATCGGCCATTTTTCGTTCTTGGAATTAATTAAAAGCTTTATTAAATAATAACATTATTAGACTAATAAGGGATGTACTCAATAAAAGCGTGCACATTGTATTCCGGGGGTGGGTGGGTGGGTGGGTGGGTGGGGGGGGGGGGAGGGATTCACTCACGACCACTGATCAATAAGATCCTTTTTAGCACGCTTTTTTTAGCTTCACCGGTATGTTTGTTTGTATGTCCGTAACCGACTTCTTTGAATCCGCTTCTGACCCACTTTAAACGGTCCGATTTGATTTAAATTTTGTAGACTTATCAAGAACCGCTGACAATACAATAATCTACATGCAAAAAATTCTCCTGTCAAATTTTGACAGCTGTCAGGTATAAAACAAAGAAGCGATTTTGACGAAACAAATTACGGGGTCGTATAGTATTCGATGCGGAGACTTCGGGAAAAATAAGCAAAAAATTCTCCTGTCAAAATTTGATAGCTGTCAATATGTCAAATCGTTTAAAAAATGATATTAATGAAAAAACTATAAGGTCGCATGTATATTGACGGTGGAAAGTTGAAAAAAATACGCACAAAATTGTCTTGTCAAAATTTGACACCTGTCAATATGTCAGAATTATTACAATAACCGATAGTAATGAAACAAACGTGGGGTCGTACAGATATTGTCGCTGAGAATAGAAAAAAATATAAAATTTTGACAAATTTTTTTTTTAATTTTGGAAATTTTTGTCGTTTGTTCGGGTTTGTATGTATGTTTGTTTGTAACCGACTTCTATGAACCCGATTTTAACCCACTTTAAACGGTCAGACTTAATTTAAATTTTGTAGACTTATCAAGAACCGCTGACAATACAATAATCTTCTAATCTAGCTCAATCTACTCAAAAAATTTTTTTTCTTAACAATAACTCAAACTAAAAAATGAAAAATAAATATAGGCTAAAAAACACGCTTTAATATAATTAATCAAACTAAAAAGCGGAAAATAAATATAGTTTAAAATAATTTTTGGAATTCTTAATATAGGCAGAAAATAATAATGAACGATAAACATTAGTATTTTTGTGAAAAAAGCGTGGGTCGCCCCACGCTTTTTTCACAAAAATACGAATGTTTATCGTTCATTTTTATTTTCTGCCTATATTAAGAATTTCATGAATTATTTTAAACTATATTTATTTTCCGCTTTTTAGTTTGATTAATTATTGAAGCGTGTTTTTTAGTTTTTTTAAACTATATTAATTTATTTAAAATGGCTCTCGGCCGGATCTCAGAAGGTGTCAGTCGAATGGCTTGCGGAAAAATTTGTTTTTAGTAAAAGTGGCCATGAAAAATTGCTGGACATTATTTTTAAGTGTCTATGTTGGCCGCTAGCGGGCATTACTATAGGAACCAAACAAATAGCAAGGTTTTTTTAAAAAATACGCATAGTAAACTTGTACCAAATGTTGCACTTTTTCAATTTAATGCAAATTCTGGATAACTTTTGTTTTTGAGATATTGCTCTACCTTTTTGTTTAACTGGTAGGAGGGGATAAATATTGCTATGCAAAACTTTGATTTGGCTTATCGGAATTTGACACATTTGAACCCGATAAATAGGGATCGTAGTGGTTCTGAATTCCTTTGCGGCAGCTAGAGGGCGCTATCTAGCAGAATCAACAATTTCTTCATTTTTCTTAAAAATTTTAAATGCAATAATATATATTTTTTAATTTAAGCAAAAAGAACAATAAATAATAATATAATAAGTATAATATCTGAAAACTGCAAGCCAATATCTTTTTTTAAACCGTGGATATGGAAAATATAATATAAAAATGAGCTCTATTATATAAACGAAATTTGTAGGCAAGAAGTTGCAAATACCATACCTGTGTGTCTTTTTGAGCCAGTCTTAATGGGACACCCGGTATAATACTACTTTGTACTTTACTCCAGAATGGTTCCTTAGTCAATACATCAACGATATGCCTTTAGTTTTAAAAATGTGTAAGTTACAAATGTATGCTGATGACACCTTAATTTACATTAATGTTTTAAATATTTTTAATGGTCTAAATACTTTAAATTCTGAGATAAATATATTATTAAATTGGCTAAAATAAATAAATTAAAATTAAATATTTCAAAAACTAAATGTATGGTTATGGGTCATAATTTAAATTGTCAAAATATAAATGTTGTAATTGATGGTGAAAAATTGAAATTAGTAAACAGTTTTAAATATTTAGGGATAATCATTGATTTGAAATTAAATTTTTTAAATTATTTTGAAAGTATTATATCGAAGATTGCCGGAAAAGTTAAAAATTAAATTTTAAAAGAATCAGTTCTAATTTAGGTTTGTTTTCTAAAAAAACTGTATTTAATACTACTATATTATCACATTTTCTTTATTGTTCTTCCATTTTATATTGTGCTAGTGAGGAAATATTTGATAAATTACAAATTTTACAAAATAAGGCAATGCGGATTATTTTAAATTGTGACAAATACACAAAAATTAATTTTATGTTGAAAAATTTAGATTGGTTGAATGTCAGAAATTTAATTTTTTATTTAGTATGTATCTTTATACATAAAATTAATATAATTTATTGCCTGATTGTTTAAAAAATTTTTGTTCTTTTAATTATGACCATCATAATTGTAAAACAAGAACTAATCAAAATTTGTTTGTGGGTAGAGTGTCTAAAACATTAGCTTGTAAATCTATTTTTTATAAAGGTTTGATAGAATATAATAATTTGGAAAATTCTATTAAATCTCAAAAATCATTACCTAAAACGGTTTAAAAAAACTTTAAAATTACATTTAATTAAAAAACAAAATGATACGTAATATTTGATACAATTTACAAAATGTTTAACTTTTCTGTCTGTTTTTGTTAAAAGAAAGTTGCGTTTTAAAATTTAAAAATAAATCTATAAAAATGTGTTAAAAAAATGTATTAAAAAATATTTAATTGTAGCTTTTTGCTAAATAAAACATGTTACTACTACTACTACTACTACTACTACTACTACTACTACTACTAGTGGAAGTTTAAATGTTTTTTTTTCAATGCAAACTATAAATGCATTACTAGAGTCGCTATAATATTTTTCACGTGTCATATGAAAGTCAATTGTCGCATTTATTCAACGAATAAAATTTAATCGCCTCCTGCTCAATATTAAACGTCTTTGATTTCCGCTATAAACTTCTCTGCCCTTGAAAAAATGATTTTGTCAACGCAAACTACATTGCTATAATGGATTTGGTTATATTTTAACACGCACACACCGTCAAGCAGTAGTTATTTTTTTCTTCTTAAAATATTCACGATTACTACGATAAAGTACATACAGCTTTTGTATTATGTATAATGCTTTATGACTAGTTGGTTTTCCTTGCGTATTAAAATAGAACCTACAATACGGGGCAAGCGTTTAAAATAAAATTTGTTGAAAGAACCCCGCACTTCTCTTACGGAAAATGGCCCTTGGTTAAATTTCCTAAATTTTTAGTATGTTGTAGAGAATGTCATTCTGATCAAAAGTATCCGTGGCCACAACAAAATCTGCCGACCAGTTTTTGAGATACAGGGTGTTCAAGTTGCAAAATATGAATTTTCAATACATTATATTTTTGTAGTTTATAATATTAATTCGTTTTATTTTTCTAAATTTTTGTTGACTCTGTGGTAGATAGGATAGAATACTATAAAAATAGTCTAATTATCTTATTATATACCGGGTGAGTGACGAAAATTATTTAATATTATTTGTTAAACCATTGTATTTTCGGCATTAAATTAAATATTAACAAAGTAATACTGTAGATGACATTAGCTTGAAGCAAGCTATCAGAGTTAATATTATTTAAAATTATACAGGGTGACTCAAAAAAATTAATATATTTTTTTCATTAGTTTGTAAAGAAATTTGGTAGATATTTCTTTGTGTACTGCTTGTCGCTTGTCGTATAGTTCCAAATATATATAATTATCAAGGTTACACGGGGTGTTTCCGATGACAACCGATAGAAAAAAAACAGAAAAATGCATGTATTTAAAAATCACCCAGTATATTAAAATTGAATCGGTTAAATTTCGTTATTTTTTAATATTTCTTGCTTGAAGTGTCTTACTTATATTTCTTATTAGCATAATACAGTGTTAGAATACACTATTTATTCGAAACACCCTGTACAGCATTAAGTATATTTATTTTTAATCATAAGATAAACTAACATAACAAATTCCATTAAAATTTAAAAAAAAATGGTATTTGATATGCTTATTTTTTGAGTTTTGAGTCTGTTCGACGCTGTATATCTCCAGAACTGGTCATAGAAAAGGGGAAATCAATAGCAAACATATAAATAAGACACTTGCAGCAAAAAATATTAAAAAATAACGGAATTTAACCGATCCATTTTTAATATACCGGGTGATTTATCAATACATGCATTTTTATGTTTTTCCTCTATCGCTTACCATCGGAAACACCCTGAATAACCTTGATAATTATATATATTTGAAACTATACGATAAGCGACAAGCAGTACATAAAGAAATATCTACAAAATTTCTTTAAAAACTAATGAAAAAAATATTAATTTTTTTGAGTTACCCTGTATAAATATAAAAAATATAAATTATGATAGCTTGCTCGAAGGTAATGTCATCTAGAGTATTACTTTGTTAACATTTAATTTAATGCCAAAAATACAATGATTTAACAAAAAATATTAAATCATTATCGTCACTCACCCGGTATATAATAAAAAAATTTAAACTATTTTTATAGTATTCTATCCTATCTACGACAGGGTCAACAAAAATGTAGAAAAATAAAACGAATTAATATTATAAACTACAAAAATATAATGTATTGAAAATTCATATTTTGCAACTTGGACTTATATGTATATCAAAAACTGGTCGGCAGATTTTGTTGTAGCCATGGATACTTTTGATCAGAATGACATTCTCTACAACATACTAAAAATTTATGAAATTTAACCGAGGGCCACTTTCCATAAGAGAAGTGCGAGGTTCTTTGGGCATGATTTGAAATGAATCTAAAAATTGGAGAACACTGGAATGGTTTCCAATGTTTAAACTAGGTTGCATACAGTGGCGGATCCAGAACTTGTCTAAGCGGAGGAGTGCATATGACTTAAATGGTTTTTAGAAGCGAATACAAAAATGTTACTCCAAAACAAGTGCATAAATTTATTAAGAAATAGAGAACTTAGAAAAAACTCTGAATAACATATAAAAAACGTAAACTTCTATGTACCGGGTGGTCAAATAAGCGAGGACGTCGGCTTTATCTCGGAAATCGTACAACTTTCGGAAAGATTTTTATATGAGTAAAGTGGTCAAGAGAAATTGCTGAAAATTACTTTTAAGTTCCTCATTTCGCCGCAAGGGGGCACAATTAAAAATTGTTTTTTTAATTTCTAAATTTCTCCGAAAATTCCCATATTAAGGTATAACTCTGATTACATCCTCGAAAAGCTTAGACAATTCTGCATCATTTTGGTTTAAGGCTCATTGGCGTACCAACATTTGATAAGAGTGGGACAAGCTATTGAAAGTGTAGACATTAAAATCACTGTAACTTCTAAACGACTTATCCGATTTTACTAAATTTAAGCTTGTTTGGAAGGGAAAGTTAAGTATCTTCAATTGGCGTATCCAACAGCACACGACAGTGTTTAATAAAATTGCTAGAGGGTGCAATTTGTAATAATAACAGTTTCTTCGATTTTATCCCGAAAATTCAAATCATACGGTATAATTATGACATCATAATCGAAAAGTAGATGAAATTTGCAAGAAAAGATGTGAAGACCGCAGTTCGATATCTTTGTTCGTTTCAGAATTATTGTCAAAACAATAATTTTTAATACAAATTGCGGCCCTCTAGCAATTTTATTAGAAATTATCGTGTACCATTAGATACTATAATAATTAAAGGTACTTCCAAACAAGCTTAAATTTAGTAAAATCGGATAAGTCGTTTAGAAGTTACAGCGATTTTAATGTTTACACTTTCAATGGCTTCTAGTTCTCCCCCTCTTATCAAATGAAAGTGTTAACATTAAAATCGCTGTAACTTCTAAACGACTTAACCGATTTTACTAAATTTAAGCTTGTTTGGAAGAGAAAGGTAAGTACCTTCAATTGCCGCATCGAATGGTACAAGATAGTTTCTAATAAAATTGCTAGAGGGCGCAATTTGTATTAAAAATTATTGTTTTGGCAATAACTCTGAAACGAACAAAGATATCGGACTGCGGTCTTCACCTCTTTTCTTGCAAATTTCATCTACTTTTCGATTATGATGTCATAGTTATACCGTATGGTTTGAATTTTCGGGATAAAATCGAAAAAACTGTAATTATTACAAATTGCGCCCTCTAGCAATTTTATTAAACACTATCGTGTAATGTTGGATACGTCAATTGAAGATACTTATTTTCCCCTTCCAAACAAGCTTAAATTTAGTAAAATCGGATAAGTCGTTTAGAAGTTACAGCGATCTTAATGTTTACACTTTCAATAGCTTCTCCCACTCTTATCAAGGTCGGTACGCCAATGAGCCTTAAACCAAAATGATGAATGACAGAATTGTCTAAGCTTTCCAATAATGTAATTAGAGTTATACCTTAATATGGGAATTTTCGGAGAAATTTAGAATTTAAAAAAACAATTTTTAATTGTGCCCCCTTGCGGCGAAATAAGGAACTTAAAAGTAATTTCCAGCAATTTTTCTTGACCCCTTAACTCATAAAAAAATCTTTCCGAAAGTTGTACGATTAATGGTTTCCGAGATAAAACCGACGTCCCCACTTATATGACCACCCGGTACAGGCTGTCTCACGGTGATCGTTCATTAGAATATTTCGGAAATTAATGCTATTTGAATCCTACAAACTTGAATAATAGGGTTTTCGAAGACCCTCTCTTTAAACGAAATAACAGCTACCATATTATGCAACTTCCGGTCATACCAGAAGTTGTCTCAAACTTGTTTATTTTAAATGGAGCACCCTGTATATTATTTTTTTGGTGTTCTTTTTGTGTTCTTTTTTCATTTCGAAATACTTATTAAAAGTTTTTTTTTGTATCGTGCTCTAACCGTTTAAAAAATTAGTTTTTCTCAAATTTTGACGCGTGCCGATTAGCATGCCACCTAAATTAAACCTGTCTGGGGGATAATAAGGTCCTGCGATCCATACTGAAATGCAAAAGCAAATAGTGGGTCGTATTCCCTTTTAATGCCTTTTCCAACGAGCTATCACAATACATACCTTTACATTTGAAACAAAAGTTGGGGGCGGTTCCTACCCCAAGAGAATAAAAAAAATTATAAAATAAATAAATAAATAAATTAAAATGTTTCATAAAAATACGAAAAAGCTTGCTACTACTAATTCCACCCTGTATGTATAAAATAGGTTTATTGTGCTGGTAGCAACCTTCAGGGTAGGTGTATTAAATAGATTTAAAGGTCTAGCAGGTATATAGGTATGGCAGACACTCTTTCAATACGCATCGCTTGTCCTTCACGACATTTTAAGGGTGTAAAACACTTTGACGAAGAAGTATTTAAGGTTTTAAAAATCTTTACTTTCTGTGTCCCCACTCGTTTAATCGTTAGTAGTACGTAATTACCTTCATTTTAAGAGTAGTTTATTCAAAAACTACATATCGACATAAATTCTTACGTTTGCATTATTTGTCTTTTATGATCGAGCAATTAACTTTATTTAGCTATCTTTGGTATGATTAATTACTTCTTTAATTGAGGAAGTTTATAGGCCATAAGAATCCATCTTATTAGGGTTACTTGAGGCACACGAGACAATAATATCATAATTGATAAAGGAAACCTAAAAATAAAAAGGCAATAACACCACTTGAATTAAATTAAGGGCTGCAACATATGGCTAAAACTTTTTATAGCTGTACTTAGTTTTGTTTTATGGTTACTTTGAATAAATAAAACAATAACTTTGCGACAATGTAAGTAGGTATTAAGGAAAATAAGGAATTCTATCGAAAAATTATTTACAACAAATTGTTGGCTAGATACCTACATTTCCTACATACTATTAAGAAGTTATATTAAACTAGCGTGTACCCGGCATGCGTTGCAACCCGCTGGTGTAAATACAAACCCGAACAAACCCGATATATTAGTACCCGGCATGCCACTTTCTGAAATTGCACCCGTGCGAAGCCGTGGGTCGCTAATTATACATAAAAACCTTTCTCTTGAATCGCTCTATCTATTAAAAAAAAACGGCTTCAAAATCCGTTGCGTAGTTTTAAAGATTTAAGCACATAATATAGGGATATAGGGACAGACGGGCGATAGCCGATAGCGACATTGTTTTATACTATGTTAAGATTATAATAACATTGGTTTTATGATTAAAATGATTTTTAGTAAATTCTGATGGCTAATTCTAAAATCACGTTATTATTTTTCGTCATAGAGTAATTCTTATTTTTTACAATATCCTTCAAACCTTGTAAGTCCAGTATCGGATTTAGGCATAGGCTCGAGCTCGAACCTCCATGTAAGAAGCCGTTTTAGCTTTACTCAGCATTAAAAGCGCAAGACAATAAAATTAAAAAAGATTACACTTTCGTTAAAAAATTCTTTTTTGTATTAAGCGTAATTTAATTAATATTGCCTGGCGCTTTCGGCCCATTATGAGGCCATCATCAGGGCTAAGGTTCTAAAAGAAAAACACAAAAGAGTAAAAGCACAGTAGGAACAAACTACGTGAGAATACTTACTCGTCAAGTTATGTCTAGGAGACAAGAAACATATTAAAAAGGTATTTGAAAATTTCTAAACGAATTTTCCTAGTAAGGGTTTCAAATTATAAACACCTAACTGACATTTGACACATGGACATAAAGTGGTGAGGGATATCTCAGATAAAAAAGTAGCGAGGTACTGTACACAAAATGACGAATAATAGGAAACAGAAAGGTGGTATAAAAACGTCTTAATGAATAAAATTGAATAAAAAGGTAGGTAACTCCGTCAATTATTTAAAAGAAAATGATTTAAACAGGATTTTTAAATTATGATATTTAATCGCTGAAAGAGTTTAAAAATTGGATTTCGGTTGTTAGTTTCATTGAGTCTTAAATTCAGGCGTGAATCTGGATAATTAATTGAATGTCTATGATATCGAGATAGTCCAACTCTCTGAAGTTTTTATGATCAAATTGATGTAAAATTTTGCTGTTAGAAGTTGGTGAGAAACTATGATTATTACATTTGAGGTGCTGTCCAAATACAGACGTACCTGGTGGGTTCACAAGTTCTTTCATTCTTATTCCGAGTTTTCTTACGGTTTTTCCAATGTATAGAGCTGGGCAACTACCACATGATAATTTGTAAACTCCGCTTTTGTCAAGATGTGAAACGCTTTCTTTATTTCTGACTAAATGAGACTGAAGATTATTTTTTGTTTAAAAGAAGATTGTTGTATCTTTTACATTTTTATTAAGTACTTTGGCTATCTGAGTAGAAATTGGACTTTGTGAGATAAAGAAATATATTTTTTGTGTGAGTTATTTTGCGGAGGGTTAAATGCAGTTTGTTGGTCTTTTTTCAATTGTATTTTATTTTTAGTCCTATCAACAATTTCATGTGAATAGCCTTTGTTAATTGCTATTTGTTTAATGGTATTCAATTCTTCGTTACGCGGTCATTCTGTGACATAGGAACGTTAAGAGATCTGTTGATATAGCAGTTAATGGCAGCCATTTTGAGATTAAGGGGGTGGTTTGAGTTAGAAGGAATCATGTGATCAGTTTGTTCATCTCTTCTGTATTTTTTAAAATGTAATTTGCTGTTTAATTTGCGAATATTTAGGTCCAAGAAGTTGATACAATTATTTTCTTCTATTTCAACTGTAAATGGAATGTGATTATGTAATGTGTTGAGAAAATTTAGGATTTGATCAACATTGGATTTGTTGAACTTTCAGTTTATTGAGGAAAAAATCTGCTAATAATGGAGACAGAGGGTTGCCCATTGCTAGGCCTGAAGGTTGTGAATAGAATTTGCCATTAATAACGAAGAAGTCTTGTGATAAACAGAAATTCAACATTGTCAAAATATTGATTCTATCATCACGAGAAATATTGTTTGATGATAATAACTCGGAGATTATAGGGATTGTCTCCGATTTAGGGATTGATGTGAAAAGGTTTGTCACATCAAATGAAACTGAAAGGGAGCCCTCTGGAACTGGTGAATTTTCTAGCTTATTGATCAGTTGATGGGAATTTTTAACTATATATTGAGGACAACCAATTGTTATTAAGTTACTTAATAAATTATTTAGGAAACTGGATATATTGGCAGTAGGGGTATTGATGAAGCTGACAATTGGTCGGATGGGGATGCCTGTCTTGTGTATTTTTGGAAGCCCATATAGTCTGGGCATAGAAGGATTGCTAGGAACTAGTTATCTGCGATTCGTTTTGTATTTGCAGAATATTTGCAATATTAATTAAATTACGCTTAATACAAAAAATAATGTTTCATTTGTTAAAATACGCAACGTTTACAACCGACTATCTTTTCATAATATACTTTCGTTATAGTTAGATTGTTTGGGAAAATTCTGTAATTGCATTAAATAATATGTTATGTATCTATGTTGTATAGGTTAATACTATATATATATATATATATATATATATAGCAACGTTAATAAATTGTGTTAAATACCATTAATGTATATAACCAATGATGTTCATGAGTTCTTTATATTTTTATCATCTCATGAATTCATCAAATTCTAAATAATGTATGTGTAGTGCATGTCGTACATTTTAATTTTTTTTTAAATCCCCTGTAGGGCCCGTGCTACACGTTTAGTCTCGGGGTTCACCGTTCCTACATCTGGCCCTGTATAGGTCTACTGTATATACGAAAACAATTTACTACCTACCTTATGATATAAAAAGGGTCTTGTAAGGGCGAGCCATCTTTCAAGGGCCATTATAAAAGCGACACAACCTGATCCTAAGCCAAAGCCTCTCAGTAGTACCAGCACTATACACGTCCAATCTTCGGGCATCATTCCGTATCTTTTAACATTGGTAAAAGTCAGCATACCCACAGCTGCAGTCAAGTCGTTGATAGCTAGCCATCTCAGCATAAGTACATGTTTTCTATTTCTTGTTTTGGCCGAACGGTACAAGATCACTAGAGCAGCGATGTTTCCAAAAATTCCAATGAGAAATGAAATTGTTATCAGAATCTGTATTATGCCCGATGTAGGTACTGATGATGGAGCAGTTTTTACTTCGTCCATGGTGTTCTTTTTCTTGCAATCAGCTACTTTTATCGATAACTGACAGAATGCGGCGAACAATACAAAAATATTTTAAACGATTGTGACCTCCAAATTCAGCATAATGCCACAAAAAGATGGTCAATGTTTAAGGTCTAGGTGCTGACTGAGAGTGACAGAGTCGGCTCGCTGACTGGATTCAGTATAGACAGACTTTCTTCATTAATCTGTAACAGAAAAAAAAATCGGGATACTAAGAGTCAGTACAAAAGTTATTGCAACTACTTTTGTTATTTGTTATCGAATGTATAGATAACCGATATAGTAAACTAAATGTTTACGTTTTAATAACATCATTCTGATAATTGTTTGTAGTTGTGGATTGTTAAATAGTATTTTAAATGTTTTTGGAAGAAGTTTACTTTTAAGATAAAAGTTCGTAAGCTTACGGAAAAGGTCATAGACGCCGAGTCGTCTGTTTTAACAGGTGCAATTGGTGCAAAAAACGATAGATCCACTTTATTGGTTATGAGATATTGGCCAAAAATATTTGAAAACTAATAAAAGGGGATAATGTTGGTTTTTTTGGTTTGTCTCTATTAATCCTCAACTTTCCAGGTAATAATCTTCTTTTTGCTTTGTTACATTATTGTTTTTTTTTTGATTTATCGGTTTTTGCATTAAATTGGAATTTTAATAGGTTTTGCCTGGTTGTGCTGAGTTCTCGTCCTTTATTTTTTGATAATTTGTAAAAATATATGCGTAGTTACTTTTCAAAGTTGGGCGAGTTTTGACTGATTTTAAATTTTGTTTAATATGCCTCGTTTTGAATTTTTAGAAAATTCTGTGTTTTACCCTATATTATAGCCCCCGGTCAAAATCTAAGAAGTTGTTACGAATGATTCAATAGAGGATGAAAATACCTTTCGAAATGTGACCAGCTTTTTGAAATGCGTTCAGTATATCAGGAATTACACGGTATCAAATTTGACTAAAAAATGCTCTTTTAACGATAATTATGTGCAGCAGTTTAGTTAGCAAAGAGAACTGCAAAAACTGCAAGTCGTTTCCTCTTCTCTATTAAAAGTTATCGCAAAAATAGTGAAAGAGTGTAATTCTATTTCGACTTTTAGCAAAGTTTTTCAATTTTCCTTTTATTAAAACTTTGAAGAAGTAGTCCATACTCAAAGTGGAGTCTTTCTCCACGATTTTTTATTAGAATAACTAGGCGAACCTAGAATAATTCATAATAATTCAATTCGACATGTTTCGAGTGTAGAAACACTCATCATCAGGAAAACAAAGTGAAAGGTACAATGCTCATGTTGTTAGCAATAGAGAAAAAAATAGTGGGATTGAGCCGTAATAGAGCTTTCAATGGTGTACACGAGGTGTAAAAATTGAATAGTCAGATGACCGACAACAACTCAGCATACTGGAAATTCAAGGGTTAGTGCAAAGGCGCTGTCTTGGGCAGAAAAATGAAGAGAGCAAAAGAAAAATTAGGGAGTTTTAACAGACTTTGATGTGAAAATCATTTATTAAGTAGTGAAAAATCTTTAAAGTTTTATTCAGCTTTGTCAGAGACATATAAAAGTATTGATATAAGAGGGAAAGAAAAAGAAAAAAAAATGTTTTTCATAAAAGTCAAAGCCTCATTTAGCTTGAAGTAAAATACTGTTGGGGTACCAGGCTTTTTACGACCCAGTTACCCCGGCAGGAGTCAAAACATACACATTGTGTGCAAAATTAATAGTTTTAAAAACTTATTGTTTTGTAGAGATTGAAATTCAAAGCTATAAGTACATAATTATTACTAGATATATGTAGCCATATTACATAAAAATAGAAACACCAAATATTAAATAAATACCTCTACAATAATATAGGGGGAGTTCCGCGCCACTGTGGAAATATCTCGTGCCTAATTAATAACGTTTTAATTACTATCGAAAATAAACATAATTACAGACTTGTGAGTTGGGGTTATTGTCATTTAAACAAAATTAGTTCACAATTCCTACGAGGTGTAATACACGAAAATATAATCATGTCTGTTTTTGGTGTTTTATCTCTATAAAAACATTACATTTATTACTTAAGATAGTACCTACTTACACTACTACCGATATACAGTGTCCGCGGAAAAGTCGGTACCATATGGAAAACTTTTTTATGCGTTTTTTTTTTGCAAATTTATTTTTGGCAGGTTCTGGATGATCCAAAACAAAACAAAAGCTTAAAACTTTTGACTTGAGACATTTGTTACACCTGTCAAGTGTCATTTAAAATTTTTAAACTGGCGAAAGTGTCAGTTTTTTTAGAGATACGAAAAAAAAACCATAGGAAAATATTGTTTCTCATCATCAAATTTTTGTGTACAAATTGATACAGTGCGAGCAAAAATTATTTGCATCAAAGAGGGCCTTGCATCTAAGGACGTAATGCTTAGCCGTAGAGCTTAATACCTGTTGGGCGTCAGTAACTACCTGAATTAACAATCAATCAGTTATTCCGTCATCGTTGACAGTCGTTACAAAAAATTTGATTCATCGCTAATTTTTCCAATTTCTTGAACAATTCACACAATGGGCTTTACGGAACAGCACAAAACATTCATGGTTAAAGGGTATTTTTGAAACGGGGTTTGAGTAAATGGTGAGTGCAATACAATCCGGGTTTGTGCATGGACGATTTTCACGAACATTTTTCTAACGTTGCTTTTATTGCTGGGGATTTTTATCATTGCCTGAAAAGAACCGTGGCTGTGTTTAGGGAGACAGGTTCTATACAACACAAAAAAGGAGCAGGAAGACCATCTGTAAGAACAGAAGAACTTGTTGCAAACGTTCGTGAAATAATCCAAAATTTGCCAACAAATTGTATAAGACGCCTGTCCCAAGAAGTGGGAAGATCTTATGGAACATGCATGACTATTCTTAAGAAGCAGCTAAATTTATTTCCTTATAAAGTGCAAGTATTCCAGGAAATACAAGCCGCAGATTTTGAAAGACGCAGGATCAATGGTTTACCCAAAATTTATTGGAAAGAAATGATTTATTAGGCCTGACATTTTTTTCGAATGAAGCCTGGTTCCACCTCTCCGGTTATGTGAATTCTCAGAATACACGCATGTGGAGTAGTGAAAATCTCCATTTTTTTTGTAAAGTCCACATTGCCCCCTTAAAAAATTGGTGTATGGTTAGCTGTTTCCCGAAGAAGTCCAATTTTTTTTCCATGACACAGTTACAGCACAGCATAGAGACAATATTTTGAATCCATTTGTGGAGCAATTACTTGACGACGAACTAAGTTTTGGATATTTTCAACAGGACGGTGCAACCGCCCATACAGCCGCCGAAACTATTAACTACTTACGCAAATTTTCGACGACAGATTGATCAGTTTTCGATCAGACATTGAATTCCCACCTAGATCACTGGTTAACGGTTGTGGATTACCTCGTTTTTCCTCATTTAAAGAACACTATTTTTAAAGCACCAGTTGCAAATTTAGAACAATTACAAGAAAGGATTATCCAAGAATGTGGTAACATTTCTCCAGAGATGCTGGTCAACACTTTCGAAAATATGAAGAGACGTGTGAATTTATGCTTGGGGCATGGCGGTGGCCAATTTCAGCAATTTATGTAATTATTTTTCTTTTTCTTTCTGTATATTCTTACTTTGTTAATTTTGTAAATAACAAATATAAATTTGTATTTGCCTAATTATTTTATTACTCATTAGTTTGGCATATCATGTCATAATATGAATTTGACAAAATTTTAACCTAGATTTGGTTAGATATATCGTCCCCATATCATTGTGATCTAAACCAAGCCCTACGTTTTTTAATCCAAGCCCTCTTTGATGCAGATAATTTTTGCTCGCACGGTATGTACAAATCTTATCGTCACTTTTTTTACTCGTTTTTGTCAGTTTATTTAAAATACTTATTTTGAATCAGACTAAGTACATTTTAAAATTTAGTTATCGCATAACCCATTTCAAATCAAAAAAAAAAAAATATTTTCTTCAAAAATTTCAAGACACCTCCGGACTATTTGTGTTAAATTTAAATTAAACAGCTTTTTTTCTTTCAATACATAATAGCTTTTATTTAGTACATAGTTTTGTTTAAATTCAAATTTGGTGCATACTTTTCTACGTGCACTGTATAATGCGTCCTATCACATCGGTACTTTTTAAAATATTTGCAAATAAAGCTACTTACACTGATACACATAAGTGGATTAATTATATTTAAATGCACGACAATAAAAGGGAGAGTCAATATTTATATTTGATTTTTTTTATACGAAAATGTATTCTCACATTTTATATGGATACCTATAGGTACCTACTATTTTATATGCTTCCTTTTACCATAAAAGTAAAAACTAGAAATACCAAACTCACAATAAAACTCTACATTAAACTACTGCAATTGAAATTTGATATCCATTCTTTTAATACAGTTTTTAGTCAATAAAAATACTTCTTTTATTTTCTGCATCAATTGAGAATGTTTAAGTTTACATAAAACATAAAACTACTGGCTGCCGAGCCATTTTTAAGATGTTATATTTTGGAAGTGGGAAAAAATTGGTAAACAAGAAATATTTACAAAAAATTTAAATTGTAAAAAAAAATACAAATACCTTTACCCAAGTTTAAAAAAAATTAAACAAGGTATTTCTATCAAAAAAATTATTACCTTGTCGTACTTCCATTGTCTTTATTTTGTTACGTAACACAACATTTCGGTTAGTTAGTATCTCTAAACTTTTCAAGTGTAAAGTAAATTATAATTCTAAGGATACTGTCTTAAATACTATCCATGTGCAATGAAGCTTGATGACTCCGCCTACGTACTTATTGGAGTGTGAAGTTTCAGCTGTTAGTTTTGGAAAAGAAGAGGCTTCCAGATATTGGGGATATCTATACTTGGTTTACTAAATATATGGGTATTTTCATTCATGCAAGCTGCTTCTTTGAATTTTCGTTTTCTCCAGTGCTGTTCCGTGTCCAAAACATTGGCTTCTGACCACTGTATATTATGTTGGTTGGTCCATACATGTTCCGCTAAACCTGATCTCGAAGTTTCACCTCTTTGAGTATGTTTCAGATGTTCTTTAACTCGTACGAGAAGAGGCCTTTTTGTTTCTCCAATGTACGATTCGCCACACTCGCAAGGGATTTAATAGATACAATTTTTTGTGTTTTTATTACGGGGGGGTTTTACTTTTGTAAGAAAGCTTCTAAGCATATTTCCGGATTTGAAGGCTGTTTTGATATTATAGTTTTTGGTTATCCTTCTAACCTTTTCAGGTATTATTAGTTTTAAAGTTGTTCAGTTATATCAGATGCACTATGCACTTTCATTAATCCAGGCAGTCATGTCATAGTCATAGGTAGGTATATGTTACGTATTCACGAAACTACACTAATCAAAAACATCTGGTTTGTCAGTAAGAAACGAGGCAGTTTGCAAAAACTATCTATTAGGCTATGTAGTAGTTGTAGTTACGTATTTATTATCTCCCAGAAAGATAAACAAACAATTTATTGCAATGTTTGGATAATTATGCGGTAAAAATTTGTGATTAATTCATATTTGATTACTTCACTCGACTATCCTCATCCATCCATCTTTACTATTAGGTACTCATAGTGTCTATAAATGTAGACCTTTAGATTTTATTCTGTATAGAAAGACGACTTGATAGAAACTATTCATAAAAGCGTCGATTTCAAAATTGACGTGACTTCAATGGGTTTTTGTTCCATTGCATGCTGATCTTCAACGAGGCATGTCTGAGATATATCGACATTTGGATAAACCCGGGGTTGGCCTCAGAAAATGGTTTGTCAGTTTTAAACATTGTTTCGTTGATCTTTAGAGTTTGAAGTTCAAAGCTAATACTAAACCAAAATGAACTAATAAAATATCGGTACAGTTACAGCCATTAAATCTTGGGCAGAACCTTTTTAGCTTTGTAACATTTACACATACACCTCATTTTACTATAAGTATACCTGTAATACCTGTTGAACAAAGTTTCTATTAAAAATGTCATTATAGAATAAATGTCACAGTTTTAATTTATGAAAAATGCCAAATTTAACGACCCAGCAGAAAGTTTTAATAATTCATTATATTGAGCAGGAAGGTTGGTCTGAAAGGGGAGTTTCAGAAAGGCTCAACATCCCAAAGAGTACGGTTCATTTTTTCAAAACAAAGTGGCAATAAACGCATTCCTTGGAAAGAAGACCTGGAAGTGGTGGTCCCAAACAATCCAATGAAGAACAGGATAACAATTTGGTTAACATATTAAGGGACCAACCTTTTAAATCCATTGTATTTAAGGGCTAAAATAGAAATAAACTTCCCGGGATCGGTGAGAACAGCTCGACGAAGGGTTAGAGAAATCTCTAAATTACGCTGTCATCCAGCAGCTAAAAAGCCATTTTTAACTACCGAAAATAAGGAACAACAGGTCGGTTTTTCGTTACAGTATTACTTGGAACCTCTAGTTTTCTGGGAAAAGGTAATATTAACAGACGAGAAAGTGTTTCAGTCTTGCTACAACGGAATACTAAGAGTATATAGGCCTCCAAGAACTCGATTCGATGAAAGATTTACCCAAAAGGATCGAAATAGTGGTCGATTTTCTGTAAACGTCTGGGCATGGATGAGTGCTCAAGGATTTGGTGTGTGTCACTTTATTGAAGGGCGATTTAATACAAAGGTATACATGAATATTTTACAAAATACCATGTTACCTTCTGTATTAGAACCATTTCCAGAAAGGAATTTTATTTATCAGCAAGATAATTGTCCCATTCACATGGCCCGACAAGTAAGGAAATGAATGGATCAGGAACAAATTATCATTTTACCATGGCCCTCACGCAGTCCGGATTTAAATGTAATGGAAAATGTTTGGGGTGTTTTAGTCAAAAAAATTAATGGTGAGAATAATTTTAGGCCACAAAATTTGAACGAATTAAAAAATAAAATTGCACAAGCTTGGAATGAGTTAAATCGGGACTTCGCAAGGGCTTTGGTAACTTCAATGCCTAGAAGGATAAACTCTGTCTTGGACAAAGGGGGAGCCGCGCTAAAATATTAAAATTTGATTAATTATAATAACACAGGCCTGCATGAAATTTGTGATGACGTGATTTTTGTTTGTTGAGCTTAGTTTTTATATAGAAATAACTAATTAAAATACAATTGGTCTCTATCACCCACAGATTTTTTTTTGCAAAAAAAAGAAAAAATATAAAAAAACTTATAATTGGCGTTTTAATACATTTTAAAATGAATGTAGTACTTCAAATTCTAAATGATTGATGAATAAAAAATGATTTTCTGTGGTGCTAAACACCTTCCGACTGGACACTTTTTATCGACTTCAAAAAGGAGCTTTAAAGCTGTTCTTTTACATAATAACAATGTTTTTGCTTCTGTTTCGGTCGGCCATACAGTTAAGTTAGAGGAAAACTATGAAAATTTAGAGGAATTACTTTTAAGAATACAATATGAAAATCACAACTGGGCAGTGTGTGAAGATCTAAACATTTTAAGTCTTCTCTTAGGTCAGCAGTCTGGATTTACTAAATTTCCATGTTTCCTGTGCGAGTGGTCTAGCTAGCGAGAACAGCATTGGATAAAACGAGACTGATCACAAAGAGAGACTTTAACACCTGGAAACAAAAATGTAATTCGCGAAAGTCTTATTGACCCTCAAAAGTTTTACTTCCACCACTTCACATACAACTTGGACGTATGAAACAATTTGTTAAGGCATTAAACAAAGAAGGATATTGTTTTAAATATTTGTGTAAAACATTTCCGGCTCTGTCAGAGGCAAAATTAAAGAAGGGAATCTTTGTAGGGCCGCAGATTAGCAGCTTGATGAAAGATACAGAATTTGAAAAGGTATAATGGAAGATAAGGAAAAACATGCATGGAATGCTTTTAAAGAAGTTGAACATAAATTACTATTATGTTGAGATCGTTGAAAATATACTAGAAAATTTCAGGAATTTCAGAATATGAGCATAAAAATTCACTTTTTACATTCCCATTTGGACTAATTCCCGGAAAATCTTGAGGACGTGGGTGAAGAGCAAGGTGAAAGATTTCATCAATATATTAAAGAGATGGAAAAAAGATACCAGGGGCGCTGGGACACAAAAATGATGGCCGATTTCTGTTGGAACAGAAAAGCAACCAAAAGAAGCTTTTCTGAAAAAAGAAAACATTTTTTGAAGAAGCGTAACGAATAAATAACCATTTATAATAGTTTATATGTGAATATTTTGTATATTTTTGTATTTTTTTCCTTAATATATTAAAAAACTAGCTTATAAATGAAATAAATCGTGTTTTTTCTATATTTTTGGATTTTACTGGTTTGAAAAATAACCTTACGTGATATAAAAAAAACTGAAAGCAGATTTGAAATCAGCGCTACCCAATTACTATAGAAAAGAGTTAAAATTTTTAAATCAACTTTCAAAGTGTTAAAAAATGCAGTCCTGTGTAATGTGATGTATTGTAAATAGGTACCGATTGAATTTGTTATAGTTTTATAGTTTGTTAATTTTTCGAAATAATAAAAAAAAGTTCTGATACCTCTTGGTAATTACTAATGATTAAATGTAAATTAAAGTAAAAGAGCAATTTTTATCAAAAATTAGTAAAAAGTCAAAATATGACAGATTTGCTGCCCAAGATTTAATGGCCGTAACTGTACCTCATTCAATGCTTATTTTGAAGAGAACAAAAAAATACCGAAATATGATGGACGAAAATTAAATGGTGAAAGCGACAAGTTATAATGAATAGTTCTTATAAATTACTTTAATTGATGTGCATAAACTGTAATTCCAAGGTTAACACATTTAAATTATATAAAATTATTTAATTTTAAAACTTTAATAAGATGTATTTTGTTTTTTTTTGTCTAGCATTTTAATTGCAATTGATATCATAAATTAAAAAATATATTAAAGCCATAATGAACTCTATATTCACGACAACTTTGCGTACAGGTTGACTGTTCATATTATAATAATTGATCGTTTAAGTTGATTATTATTGTATTAAAATACAAAGTTCTTTATTGTAATCAATTATAGTTTTGAGATGTCTATAACGGCAATGGAAAACTTCACCTTACAAGTGAGGAAAACAATAAAGTACTATTTTAATATTCAGATACTGTCGGCGACAATTCTTTACCAACGAATTGTTTGGCTATGCAAACGAAACGATTTTTCTTTTAAAAATCAGAGCTTGATATTTTTGCATTAAAACGGTCACACCTTGTTATAAAATTTTTTGTCATTTTTTTATTTCTTGCGAATAACTCCGTTATTGTAAGTTTGAGAGAAAAATGTTATATAACTATATTTATGAATCATTCAAAGACGCGTCTTTTTTATTTTAAAAATTTTCGTCTAAGTATTATCAGTTTCGAGATATGAGGCAAAATATAGAAATCATATTTTGGCCGATATCTCGAAAACCGTAAGAGATACGAAAAAATAATAACAAGCTAGGAAGTAGATTTCTTTGAGATATAACTTTTTAGTTATATAAACTTTTTTCCTAAAGTTTATACTTTCTGAGAAAAATGGTAATTTATGAATATTACGAAATTTTCCTGAAATGGTTAGGAAAATGTCGGAAAATTAAAATATTTAAAAAATTGGCAAATATCGTTCTTTTCTTATAAGTCGGCATAGACGATCGGGTTTGTATGTATGTTTGTTTGTAACCGACTTCTTTGAACCCGATGTTGTACCACTTTAAACGATTAGATTTAATTTAAATTTTGTAGACTTATCAAGAACCGCTGACAATACAATAATCTAGCTCAATCTACTCAAATAAATTTTTTTTCTTAACAATAACTCAAACTAAAAAATGAAAAATAAATATAGTTAAAAAAAAACTAAAAACCACGCTTTAATAATTAATCAGACTAAAAAGCGGAAAATAAATATAGTTTAAAATAATTCTTGAAATTCTTAATATAGGCAGAAAATAATAATGAACGATAAACATTAGTATTATTGTGAAAATAGCGTGGGGCGCTTTGGGCTATATTTTTCGTATATCGAGTCGTGTTTTCTTGCTTTTATTAGCTATATTTGTATGTATGTTTGTTTGTTCGGGTTTGTGCGCACCCCACGCTTTTTTCATAATAATACTAATGTTTATCGTTCATTATTATTTTCTGCCTATATTAAGAATTTTCTAGGAACATTTTTTGCTACCAATCTTCTGCGTAGAGTTTTCATTTTTTGAGCCCTTTCTATACTAAAACTAGTTGTAAACGATATAGTTTTTTTAAAGTGTATTTAGGTATTGTTGTTTTTAGATTTTAGTGGCAAAAAGCCAACACATCAAACAAACAAGAAGTTAGGTATCTATCACCAAAAACTATAAAGCAAGTCTTACCTATAGTAGGCGTATTTGATCACACCCAGTAGATAGTTTTATGTCTAGTTGACAAATTTTACCATATGATTTAAAACTATATATTATATTTTTAGAAAACCTTTGGAAAATGAAAAAATCTGTTTACCATAACAAACACATTTTAGCAAAGGAAAAAAATAATTTAAATTTTAAATACCTGGGTATTCAAAATTAAAAAATCATCAGTGTATACAAAATCTTTTGCATAACCTTATAATACATCTATTTTATGCATATTTAATATACAGGGTATCCGAAGACAGCGTACTAACGTACCAACTACTGACTTTAAAATAGGTATTTGCTGACTTAGTTTTATTCGTAATTTCTCTTAATAATGATATTTGGTGTAAAGTCTAACACTGCAATAAGACGTTTTTAGTAATATAATTTACCAAATGTAAATAAGCGATGGTCACTCCATTGTACATCCGACAGCAATATTCCTGCTGATTTTTTATGTAGGTAATCAAAGTTATAATAATCCAGTAACTTTTGTCGGGTCAATGGATGTTTTTGAAAGCTTTCTTATCTCTTAATAAATTTTCGTTGGAGGAGCGTTTTGTCTAAAATAAATTACTTTAGGTACATTATTATACAGGGTGTCCGGGAAAATGTGGGAAATCTCCCGGATATGAAAAAACACGTGAAAAGAATACTACAAGTTCATTTAAACTTCTTTCGTATCGGCCTTCTCTTCGGAGATATGGGCTCCCAAAGAGATCCCATGGAATTAAGTTTTTGACACATAATTATTAAACCAACAGGTACCTATATTTCAATTTTTTTTTCATATGATGTATACCAGGTAAGACCCTTCAAATTACTATCCCAGAAAGTGTTGCGAATTACTCACAGCTGCAGGGACGGACTAGCTGTGACACTAATGTGCCCATTTTTTTACGCCCTGTATGATAAAAACGTTGAACAACGTTGTTTACATACCTTTAACTATTGACTAGAAATTAAGTACTCTTCATTCATGTCGCTAATCCTAACCGTTTTCGGAAAAACGTCATTTTATTGCGATCATGTATTAAAATTAAGCAGTTAAAAGTGAACATGTATAATTTATAGGAACAAAGATGTATCTTTTATTGAAATACGCTAAATATACATGATGTAAACATGTTAAAAATTACGTTCTTCCGAAAACGGTTAGGATTAGCAACATGAAAGAAGAGTACTTAATTTTTAGTCAATAGTTAAAGGTACGTAAAAAACGTTGTCCAAAGTTTTTATCATACAGGGCGTAAAAAAATGGGCAAATTAGTGTCACAGCTACTCCGTCCCTGCAGCTCTGAGTAATTCGCAACACTTTCTGGGATAGTAATTTGAAGGGTCTTACCTGGTATAGATCATATGAAAAAAAAATTGAAATATACCTGTTGGTTTAATAATTATGTGTCACGTAATTACATGGGAGTTCTTTGGGAGCCCATATCTCCGAAGCGGAGGCCGATACGAAAGAAGTTTGTATGAACTTATAGTATTCTTTTCACGTGTTTTTTTCATATCCGCGAGATTTCCCACATTTTCCCGGGCACCCTGTATATGTATTAATGTACCTACATGTATTTTAAACAAACAAGTAAGTAAACAAATAATATTAATTAGGTAAATGACCAACAAAACACTTATTATTAACACACTTAGGAATATTAAATTGGACTCTATGTATTATTAAAAATGTATGTAGATAATAAAAAAAAATGGGAGGCAAAACCGCTCATTCAACGATAATATTATATTAAAGGAAAAAGAACGTCCATCTGGAATATTAAAACTTTGATAACAAAAAAAACATCGGAAGACTTGAAGAGAAACCAGTTTTCTTCAAAAAATCAAGAGTAAAAAAAAAATTCAGTTAATTTTTAGATTGGTCCTAGACTAATACAGTGTCACCAGTAAAGTCCGCATCATCCGGGATTTTTTTTTGTTAATAGCTTGTTGTTAAATTTGACTTTGGCATCAAGTTCTGCTTCGATCGAGATGAAAATTAAGCAAACAAATAGTAGTCACGTGATTCGCATTATCTGTCAAATTTTAATTTTTTCCAAAAAATAATTCAAAAGTGGGGTTATTTCTGAAAATATCGAAAAAAGTTATTAAAAAAAGTGTTTTTAAATGCAGTTTCTAGCCCACATGCAAAATTTCAGCTGCATAAGATAATTTTAATTTTTTACCTATATTTTGTAAATTGCACCACTTTTGCAAAGTAAGACTCAACGCAACCTACATGAAACTTGTTAGTTTTGACAATGCTTTATTTCAGATACATTTTCTTTAAAGTAGCGCCATATTAAATGTGTGTTTTTCTACAAAATCAAAATTGGGCTATTAAAATTTGGTCGCATGTGATGCAAAGTTCATTTGTTTTTGACCCTGTATAAGGTAACTTCATAAAATAAGTATTTTTGAAAACGTAGTTTGCGTTTGAAAGTAAAAAAATAAAAAATAAAATAAAGGGGTTTTCAAATTAAATCGTTGAAAATAGATAAACTTTACGTTAAGTTAAACTAAAATTTATTTTCCACTTAATGAACACTTTACTGATGACACTGTGTTCTTTTTTTGCCTTAATATTAAGGTGTATTACTTTTAGACACAAACTACGTTTTCAAAAATACTTATTTTATGAAGTTACCTTATACAGGGTCAAAAACAAATGAACCAAATTTTAATAGCCCATTTTTGATTTTGTAGAAAAACACACATTTAATATGGCGCTACTTTAAAGAAAATGTATCGAAAATAAAGCATACTGCAACTAACACAAATATAATAACAAATTTTGCAGGACCTCCCAAACCTTCTGCAAAGTTACAGACGCAAAGAACGTTTTCTGGAATTCAAATTTTGTCATTTGCATCATTAAACTGCTACTTGCAGCTGCAGATGTCAGATGCAGAGAACCTGCAGTCTGTAGGCTACTAAGCTATTGTTGCTAAATATAAGTATACTGTAAAACATATACCGCGCGTTGTTTTTGTTGGAATAGAACCGCGGTCTGTGAACTTCTTTTTACTGCTCTACCAAAGAACGTTATTTAATATTGTATAAATACACCAAAATTCATTACAATCAATTAGCGCGATATCAAGAAATTCGGAAATGAAAAAAAAATTAACCATTTAATTTTATATCAAAACGCAGTTTATTTTTAAAACTAAAAATATTCCTCCTTGTTTTTCTAAAAGCTTTTTTCAGAAAATCTTTTCTCATTTTTTTGCGCAACAAGTTAGTTATAACAGTGAGGGTTTTTGCTTGTCGGTATTAAACGTGAGAAATGATGACACTTTTAACAAACATTGAGTATTTTCTAAGTAAAAAAAAACCTTTTTAATATTATGGATTGGGGTATAACCCTTGTTGCCCAATAATATATGTGTACATCCTCGAACAAACCCAACCCTTAACAAATATCGTAATGCGTTAATTTAAGAACAAACAATCAGGATGCCTATAAAAAATTGCAAAAGCTAAAAATACTAAAAGCTTATTAAAACTTACACATGCAAAAACTATAACTTACCGATGAAAACCCAAAATTAATTTTCCTACGACACTTCAGCCTGTCTTGAAGACAAGTTTGCACCCCATGTCACAACAATAGTGAATAATTAATTATCAAATTTACTTCGCTCCTCTCAAGTATTTGCCGACCACGTGAGCGCGATCAACCAATAAATAAACAGAAATTTTTACCGATTATACAAGGTGTTTAAAAACGCTGGACGGCGCACACTTTGCAAATTAATGATCTGGCGATTATGATTATGGGATCAGTCTGTTTTTATTTTGACATGGTTTTGCTTACAGAGTGTAACAAACAAATGGTTTATATGTGCGTGATCATCATGATTGAACATGATGTGCCAGAAGCCATCAGGGCTGCTCCAATTAAATAAAAATATTACTCTCTTCCCCCTAAGCAATAAAATGTCTTTTGGAATCACCGGTGAACTCCCAAAGACGTTTTTTTCTCCAATATTAAAACTTCCATTTGATAGTTATATTTTAGGTCAACACATGCTTATGTAGGTGATTTTGAAAATGTGATTGTTTCTTGGCATGTATAGGTGGGGCCTATTAAATATACATTTTTTTTTAAATTTATGAGGGGAGCCTAAGTTATTTATTTAATTTATTTCTATTGGTATCAAGTAGTATTATGAGGAAGTCTGATATAACTGATGGAAAAACTTATATAGGCAACTTCAAACAATATTTTTAATATTGTTGTAATTAACACAGATTCTAAGTATTGGCAAATATTGTTGCTTGATACTCACTGTATATTAAATAAATTAAAATCAATAATGTTCTATGTGTCTTATTAACTACACCTAATATGTAGTTGCAAATCTCGTAGCGATTATTGATAAAGTAATTATTTTTAGTATGTGTTATAAATGAAAAGAGATCGATTTAAATGCACAGAACGTATTTTTCTTGGCATAAAAGCATTGTCATTTTATTAGTTTGACGTCTTTAGTAACTACGGATATTCAACAAACAATTAAAACAAAAAAATTAATCCTATGCGTTTTGCGTTTACTGTTGAGAAGGGGAGTAAGAAAATTTAATATAGGTAGTAGGTATCCCAGATAGCTTACCTCATCCGAAGGACGTACATTTTATGTCCATTTTAGGTTCCTACATCCAGGGACGTTTTTTAAACATACATTTTTATTTTATATCATTTTCTTATATATGGGAGATCTATTGGCTAATAAGGTTTACCTATATTTAATTAAAAGGTACTGATATGCTTTAAAGGTATCTAAAACTGCCGCTAGATGTCGCTATGCATTGCATCCGCTCAGCTATTTACGCTGTTTATTGCTTTTAAAGTGGTACCGTAGTATATGGGGGAGGGGGATTATGAAACACCCCGGTTATATGATATGAAACAACTTTAAATTTATTTAAAAAATCTAATTAAAATATGACTTTTTGTGAATCCCATAGAGTCTCATCAGTACAGAGTTTATTATTATAGTTACAAATAGACTCTAATGTGAGTTCATAACCAGGGTTGCCATTGCTGGGGAAATTTCCCTAAATCTAGGGAAAATCTGCAATCAGTAGGGAAAAAGGGAAATTTTCTATAATTTAGGGAATTTTTATTCTTTGATTTTGTAATATTTGTAAAAAATATATTAAGCAATCACTTAAAAAAATATTAGAAATCGATTGACCCATGGCAAAAACGCTATCTTTTCTAAGTCCGATTTACTATTAGGAACTCAGAATCTGAGGCAGGTCGAATTTACTATAAACCTTACTCTCAATATAAACAACAAGAAACTCGGTAAATCCCAGGCCTCCGTTCGCTGGTAATTTAAGGGGAATCGCACAATAGGAACCACGCATTTTTTCAATTTTCTGCGTTAATTTTAATAATTGAAATAAGTAATAGCTTTGACTAGTTTATTTCCTATGTACCGATTTATCTTATATTAAATGTATAGGTAATTGTTTATTGTTGAATAAAAAATGTATTATTTTGAATAAAAAATTAACCTTAAGTGGCTTATTTATATAAAAAATTGTATTAATAAAAAGGAATATGTTTTGTTTTCAAGTATCTTTTTTCTTCGTTTCAAATTAAACGATCTAGGGAAAATCTGGGGAGTTTTTAAGAAATTATCTAGGGAAAAAAAAAATTGGACCTGGCAACACTGTTCATAACCTCAACAAACATCTTATGTAAACAAAATTAGTTTAAATTATAGCAATTTTTGTAGAGGTTGAAAATAACAAAAATCGTCTTTTTTAGAGGTAATATGAAACATGCCTAGAAAATATAAAAGAAAGTTGGCTAAGGAGTTTTGTAATTCTACGTTTAAGAAAATATGTTCATTGTTCATTCCGATTTTCTTTTTCATTAAAATAAGTTTATAAAACGTTCTTAACTTTTATTTTTCCCCTACAAATCGATCGACAACTATTCATAGAGCTGAAAGCATATATGAAATATTCTTTAAATATATATATATGCCTACCTATCTTATCCACAAGGTCGCTACGTTACAAGGATATATTATGGTATAATATGTTTCATAAAACCCCAACATAGTATAATAAGAAACAAAAATCCAGATATTGTTACCTTTACTACAGAAAAATGCTAGTGTTTCGTATAACCCCAAGTATGGGGTTAAACGAAACACCTATAAAAATATTTTTTTTTCGGAAGTGGGTTGACTACATTTTTTTTTTAGTTATGGATATGATTGCTCTAGTCAACCCGCATCCAGACATGTTATTTCCAAAATTATTGGATAATTCTTAAGAAAATTATAATCATTTTTGTTAAAAATGTGTTTCATATTACCCCATTCTACGGTACATATACTATCCTTTATTTATTTCGTCGGTTGAATAGTCGCGGATCCTAACCTTTCTTTGTTGATGAGCTATGCCGTAATGTATGGCAAAAGACGTCTGAGGATGGATCTGACGAAACTAAAGGAAACATTTTTTTTCTGGCTCTGTAACAAAATAGGATTTAATACCTTAACATACCTTTCGTAATAAAGTAAATATGAACATCTCAAGTATATTTAACGTTTATATATCTAGGTACTTTTGTCTATATTCAGGGCTTAGGTATACTTGATAAGTGGACATTTAATGCCAATTATTTTAATATTAATTTGCTATATATGAGATAAGAACAACACAAATTGTATTATAATTTTGCTCATTGCTAGATATTTCCCGCCTTTTTTCAAAGACCGCCATAAAAATTAGTTCTCGTTTTTGAAATCTATACTTAGCAACCCAACAGGGCAACTAAAAATAAATCTATACCTACCTACTTCTTTGGTTTTCAGATCTGAAATCGCCATTTCTTGTTCAATGTATTTTTACTTTGTAAATAATTATTCATAAAGGAAATAACTGACGTTAATAGAAAAACTGCTGTGTTTCCGTTGGCCCTATAGTTTTGAAGGTAAGTCCGATAAAAAAAATCCACGTGAAATCTTGTCTAACCTTAAAACTTTATTTTTTATTTTTAACTAAAATTTTTATTTAATTTAAACTATAGGTATGTTCGGCATCTTAAATATATAATAGGTTAGGTAGTAATATATTATTTAAAATATTTTCTATAACTTATACGTGGAGATGTACCTATGTATGTATATTTATAGAGATATAGGAAGGTACGTTTTAATTTTATTGAGGACATAATATGCTTGGGAGTACCTATCCTAAATTTCCCGTAAATTTATCCAATAAATGACAAAGTCGGCAAATACCTACAATTAATTTTTTATTCGGGCAGGATACAATAACTTTTAATTAACTTTTATTTTTGATAAAACAAAGAATTATTTTCGTATATTTTCTAATAAAATGTAATGGGGGACGATGAGACCTGTGCATGATGGGGACGAGCCATAAATAATACAAGTCCTTATCGTTTGGTAACCTAGCGCATCCAGCATAATAAAGTTTCGATTATTTTCTTTTTGAGAGTCGCATTTTACCGGTACCGGTGGTACCGGTCTCTTATGAAAGCCACCAAGGGCTTGCTCGCTTGTGCAATTAATTTTTTTTTATTTATAATCAAATTGGTAGGTTTCCTATTCTAAACATTAATAATAATTAATAACCGACCAAACATCGATATTTCCCATGTGATACATCGTTGCTATCGGTGTGATCGCTATGATATACAATTACAGCTACTAGGTACCTATATACATTAAAAATCAATAAGAAAATCAATAAATAATTATTTAAAAAAAAAATCATACAATTTTGCTTGCCTTCCGTTGGTAGTATAGCGTTCTGTTAAGTTGGTGCTGACAAAGTGTCAAACTGTCAAAAGGGCTGTTCTCATTGTGTGACCACTGATCGAGATTAGGTTGTAGGTTGTAGCTATCCTTGTTTGGATAACACGTTTATTAATACCTAGTCATTTTATTTGGGTAAGTTTATTTGGTTTACTAACAAATGTCAGATGTCAAAATTGTGAAGAAAACAGAAAACTCCATTCCACATTCAATAACAAAATACTGTTTTTTGGGTTTGTTTTCTCATTTTCACGTTTACTTGTATGAAATAACTTTAATAATAACAAATTGGAGAAGGTAAGTCCCTTAAACATATATTAGTTATGATAAAACATATTTAAACGTCTTTAATAGCGGGGCATTTCTTTAAAATAATTTTAACGTACTTTCAAGCATTGCCCTTTGTCGGCGTTTATAGTAATGTTCAAATTTTAAGTTTATTACTATTGCTAAAAGTTTTTTTTGATTGTGTTAATTCTCTACCAGAACTTCCTTGGTTTTACACAATTATGATGATCATCAAATGGCATTGCAAAAATCTTTGTTTTATGGAATAATTAAAAAGTACCTACCTACACTAATAAGAAAAGACGTTTTACCTGAAAGAAATACTTATTATGTAACTTTAGGCCTCAGCAAATCAATGAATAGCATTAAATAGTAGATTATTTAAGGCTGTCCAGCTTACTTTTAAAACATTTAATTATCAGTATGGGTGACGATGCACCTATAGGGGTTTCTGGTGGAACCAAAAAGAAAAAGGATGATAAACATCGTAGACGAGATCCAAGGTCATGGGATAATATTAAAAAAAGTACAATGACTATGACTGAAGAAGAACGAGACACATACATGTCCAAAATGTACATGGAAATGTATAATGAGAATCGTACCCTTGGTTTAAATTTACAAACTAGAGAAAAGCAAGTGTCCGTCATGCAAAAAGAAAGTGATAAGGAACGCTCTGAACTCACAAAGTCAATTGTTGCTCGGGGTCAGCTAGAAAGTTTGTGCAGAGAGCTTCAAAAGCAAAATAAATTAATAAAGGTAAGTATTAGGTGTAATTTGTATATTATTGTGTTTCTGGCAGAGTACTAAGTTTGTTCATGTTATACCAGGGTTCGATACTGAACAAAAAAATTAATAATTAGCGAGATAATTAGCATTTGTTTTTCTAAAAGTAGGTAGTAAAATTTAAGTACCCATATACTGGTACATACTTTTACATTTACTAATTTATTAAATAGAAAATAACATTCCAACAAATTTTCTTGCTTTCTGCATTTTTTTGAAGTATTTTTTGTATACCTAATTATATTTTATCTTTACACAAAATTTTGCTGTTTTTATCAGGAAGAAAATGTGGCCAGAATTAAAGAAGAAGAGGATAGAAGACGAGAGGTTGCAAATACTTTTACTGAGCGCCTTAATGCTCTTACAAACCTTATTACTGAAAGTAAGGACAAATCAAATAAAGTCAAGGAAGAAAACCAAAACATGACAGAAAAATTAACAGAACTGTACGAGCAATATCAACAACGTGAAAATCATTTAGAGACTGTAACTAAACAACTAGATCTGCAAAAAAAATTAGCTGAAACTCTAGCAAAAAAATCTGAAATCGAAAATGAAGCCGAGCGTCAAACATACTTAGCCGAAAAAAAAGCTCTATTATTACAATTGGAACAGTATGAAAGGGAAATGGTATTGCTTCAAGAAAAAAATCGAAGCCTTGAAGCACAAGTTGACTTATATAAGAGCCAGTATTCTGACTTTGAAACTACAATGACGAAGAGTAATAAGGTAAATTGGTTTTTGTTAGTGTGTTTAACTGCTGGAAAAGCAGTGTTTTTTAATTTCGAAAGCAATGATTTGGAAGCAAAATTTGCATGATTTTTGATGAAGTCTAATTTGAGACATTTCCCTCAGGTATTCGATACATTTAAAGAAGAAATGTCTAGAATGAACAAACAACTACACACACTAGAAAGGGAACGTAATGATCTTAGAAAGCGATGGCAGTCCAGTGTAAATTCTTTGATTGTCTTATCGGAGCAGCATGTAGCATTGTCAAACGAGCAAAGTGCCTTAGAAAAACGCCTCGTTATGCTTCAGAAGCTGTGCAGGCAGCTTCAAGAGGATAGAAGTGCCTTTTTGAAGCAATTGAAAGAAAATAACATAGAACCAGTAGTGCCAACTGTAAAAAACACTGACACAAGTGAAAGTGACGCCTCACAACAAGATGGACCTTCGAAAAGTCCAGAGCATGTCTTAATGTCAAAACAAGAACTTGGTAAAGCTCGAGAGGTGGTAAGTTGTCATCAAGGTGATGGAGCTTGATTCATGTTTGCTGATCATTTGTGTCCTTATTAACATTTATTTTATAACTTTTGTATTGCATGTTTGGAAATAAGTATTGGTATCATGGAATTTTATGTTTATTTTCAGTATTACAGGTGTAGGTACATTAATATGTTTTTTTTTAACAAAACAGCATGTATTATTCTGTGTGTTGTCTTTTATTTATTTGGTGTTTATATTACTAACTACTAAACATACCCATTTATTATTATTTTTATCATTTTCTAGTAAGCAAATAAAGTTATTTATTAGTTTTGTTGTTTTCCTTTTGTCCAGTAGTGTAGATTGCTTGGTTTTTGCACCCATTTCATTTTAATCATAACAATGTATATAACAAATTTTTGCTTATTTTGAAGTCCCTAAGCATTATTTTTTTATAAGAAATAACTTGTTCTCTCAAAATGCGAAATAAGAAAGTTTATCTGTATAGTTAGATGCATTCATAACAGTAATAATTCAACTAATGACTGTTTTTAAGCCATGTACCCAAGGTTCGATAATTTTTGAAACCAAAAAAAAATAATGGTAGGATGAAACCTATTGAAAAAGGAAGAGAATATAACAAAAATGAAAGGAAAAATAACGTACGGGCGATCCGTGGTCGGGAAGTGGAAGGGAGTGAGTTTTTAAGGGTAGAAAACGATTTATCTCGATTTCCGGCAAAACTACAAGTTCTATGGAAAAACGTTAAATGGCAAAGTTGTAGATAATAAAAAGATCTACAACTTTTGTATTTACACTTTTTTCACATAACCTCAAAATTTATGTGAAAAATTCAAATAACCAAGTTTTTGGTTTTTATTTTTATCTCTTACAAAAAAAAATTTTTTTTTCACGAAATTTGGTGAAAACTTACCTTTTTATGTCTCAAACACACTGTAATTTTTTTGATTTAAAATATTAATTTTTTTACCTTACTTTGACTTAATATCGAAAAAGCACCCTAATTTTCAATCGAAAATTCTCACGTCAAAATATCTGCTTTTTTAAAAAAGTCGGTGGGCTTTTTGTTCGTTGAAATCTCTACTTTCTGATGGTGTACAAAAATATATACATTACTATGGTAAATGTTCTCAAAAAATGCAAAGAATTGTACATAATGATTAAAAAAAAATTTCGAGTTTTTTTCGTTTCTTTGCATTTTTTGAGAACATTTACCATATTATAGTAATGTATATTTTTTTACAATATCAGAAAGTAGAGATTTCAACGAACAAAAAGCCCACCGACCTTTTTAAAAAAGCATATATTTTGACGTGAGAATTTTGAATGTTTGGGACATAAAAAGGTAAGTTTTCACCAAATTTCGTGAAAAAAAAAAATTTTTTGTAAAAGATAAAAATAAAAAACCAAAAATTTGGTTATTTGAATTTTTCACATAAATTTTGAGGTTATGTGAAAAAAGTGTAAATACAAAAGTTGTAGATCTTTTTATTACCTACAACTTTGCCATTTAACGTTTTTCCATAGGACTTGTAGTTTTGCCGGAAATCGAGATAAATCGTTTTCTACCCTTTCCACTTCCCGACCTCGGATCGCCCGTAAATTATTTTTCCTTTAATTCTTGTTATATTCTCTTCCTTTTCCAATGGGTTTCACCCTACTATTATTCTTTTTCACTTTTTACCATTTTCAAAGGCTTCAGCCCTGGTCTAATTGTAGATACTAAATAATGAGACCCTTGCTGAAGGCCTTTTCTGAACATTTTTTTTACAGGCTTGCATCATGGACCCGCCAATTGAGGAAATTAATGATCAGATGAGCCTAGAAGAAATAGAAAAGATATCGGAGGAAAAAGGTAGTTAAATCAGTGCAAGAGTTTTTTGGAATTTCTTACAACATTTTTTCATGGTATCTTTGATAGAATTCAGGCATTGGTGGAATTATTTTATTCTCTTGTGATTTTTAGCCACCTCAGAAATTTGCGAAAACAGACCTGACAGTGCCAGGACCAGGGACACAGACCTGTCATCATTTGAGAATTCGGAGACTGGTATGAAAATATTTACTAACATAATTTTTGTCGACCCTAAACATTATTATTTTGAAATAAACGTTTTTCTTTTAGGTGATTCGGACTTGCACCAGCGACCGTGCACTGCAGAAAGCACTTGTACTAGAGATACCGATCTCTCTTCCGAAATTGCCGACACAGGTATATAATCGATCTATTTGACTTATGCTTTAAAAGTTAGGGACGTAAAAACTGGCCTATGCGTTTCGACCACAGATCATCATCAGAGCACACAGGTTGTTAATGGTCTGTGACGGAAACGGATAGGCAATTTTTCTAAGTAAATAAATGAAGTTAAGGACAAAACTTACTTCTTTCCTTCCATATGTCTTTTCTAGAGAGCAGATACGATTTTGTTAGTCTTAAGGATGTATAAGTTTGACATTAATCTGGTTTTGTGTGCTTTTAGGTGACGTTGAAATGTTAGTTGCAATGCCGGAAATACCATGCTCTGAAGACAGGGAAGTGTGCATGCTGCCGCGCCCACTGGGGTAATTTTTAAAAGTTTATTACATACCTTACAACCAGAGCTGTCGGTAATTGAATTAAAATAATTGAATATAATAATAATCGTGTTCAATTACTTTTTAGTAATTGAATTACTGTAATTGAATTACTTTTTGAAAATAGTAATTGTAATAAATTGCTTTTCCAATTACTGTGATAAAGTAATTGTAATTGGTAATTGGTTTTAAGAAATCTGAGGTAATTAAATTACTTCAAAGTAATTTAATTATTTTAAAAAGTAATTGAATTAGGTACTCCCAAATAATTCAATTACATAAAAAGTAATTTAATTACTCCCGAATAATTCAATTAGATTAAAAGTAATTGAATTACTTCAAAAATAATTCAATTCCTTTAAAAATTTTCATAATTCCTTAACGACTAAATTTAGTCTAGAAAGAAAAAAATATTTTTATTTATATTTAATTACCAAACTGTAATTCAATTACTTAATTGAATTACCAAAATGTAATTCAATTACTCAAAGTAATTTATTTGCCATAAAAAGTGCCTATAATTTATAGATTTAGAATAATTCAATTACTTTTACAGTAGTTCCATTACTATAAAGTAATTGAATTAGCATAAAAGTAATTGAATTAAACTCAGTAATTCGAGTGCGGTAATTGATCAAGGAATCAATTACTTTTAGTGGGTAATTGGTAATTTAAATATTTTTATCATACTGTTAGTAATTGGTAATTGTAATTGATGCCTTTTTCGGAGAGTAATGGGTAATTGTAATTGAATTACTTTTTGATAGTAATTGCGACAGCTCTGCTTATAACCACTTTAAAATGGATAATTTTAAAAAGTAGTGAGGAGAATACAAGCCTTACTAAATAAGCTATAGCTTTGTAGTAATCTACCTTATTTAGTTTTCACTTGGATGGTGATTTGAAATAGTAATGGTATACCACAATAGTAAAATTATTATTTCCTAGATATAAGGCCGGTGACGACTTGACGCTAGCACCCGACTCGTCCATCGAATTGAAACCGTCTTTAACCAGTATCAATACAGTATCTTCGGATGAAATCGACCAGGTGATAGAAAACAACCACCAACAAAATAAAGAATAATATCTTTTGTAATGTTGGTTAGCTGTATCCGGCTATTTCTTGCCGTAATTTTCGTATTTTTGCAACTCAAAACAAATGTATCCTATAATAATGTTGTGTGACTAAGTGTCATTTTTCTAGGTAGTTTTTTTTTAGGAATTACATTGTTTTTTGAGTATGTATTTCTTTGCTTAGAGCTAACCTTGACATTACTTTTTTTTTAGTTTAGTTTGTCTCAAAACATTTAACCATATTATATAATATGATTATTGTAAGTTTTTGTTAATAAAGACTCTTAATAAATTCTGCGTCTTAGTTACCTTCATAAAATGTACCCTACATATTTCCTAGATTTATTTTAAGCTAGATATAATATACTATGATGGCGGCGAAACCTATAGATCTTGGACAATTCGACATGTGTAACTGATATAGGAACGTTACAATAACCGAGTTTCTTTTTAGTTAGTTTTAAATAGCAAAGCAAAGATTTTTTCCTTTCCCTTGCCCATCTATATTTCTCATACGAAGTACAGAAGATTATACCTTGCTAATAAAGCTTTATAAATATACTAGCGTGTACCCGGCCTGCGTTGCAATGCCAGGCATTATACGCCTCTGAGATAATAATAAGGCGAGTTCACCATCATGTCAAGATTTATAAATGCAAACCCGAACAAACCTCTAAATTTATCAGTGTTTCTCTAGAATAGTATGCATGTATTATACATAAAAACCTTCCTCTTGAATCACTCTATCTATTAAAAAAAACGCTTCAAAATCCGTTGCGTAGTTTTAAAGATTTAAGCACATATAGCTAGGGACAGACACGACAGCGACTTTGTTTTATACTATGTTAAGAAGTTTTGAAGTTCGGTCCTGCCTTTCACACCAACATAAAAATTAAACCGACCAGTCTTGCACACGTATGCGTAGGAGGACCTTATTGTCAACATTTTTATTTTTACCATAAATTAATTATTTTACTAAACAAAAAAGGGAAACAACTTATTTTTTCGCTAGCAATCTAAAGTTTTGAGAACTATACGCTATGCTGAATATTATGTAGAAACCAAAAAAAAATAGGAATAAGGATTTATAGGCTATAGTGCTAGTAGCGCTTTCTATCCATTAAAGTCTGGCTCTGTCTATAAACTAACATTTTAGGATCCTTCCAGAGGTTATGTAAAACCAGGATAATCATTAAATGTTAGTACGGTGGTTTCTTAAGAGATGGCTGATTCTACTTTTTTCTGGAGTAGTAGGTATCAGTTTGTTCAAGGCAGTAGTGAGGACAATTTTCTATAGGCAACCAGCGGCGTCTTTAAGGGGCAGGGGGAGCCCCCCCAATGATCATTTGAGGTGACTATTACACATAACTAGTTGGATAATTGGGATATATTTAAATTTTAAAAAATTTATATTTCTCCAACTTTTAATTTTATTGCCACGTCCTTACGCGCAACAACTGGGCAATTGTAAATGTGGCTGTGACACACAGACCGACAAAAAAGCGAGTAGCCAGACATTTTTGCCCTCAAGCAAAATTTGGTCGCACTTCTTGCCTTTGTATGTATTATAAGTTTTTTTAAAGATACAGAAAAATAGGTAAATAAAAATAATGAGGTCTGGCAAGTGATCCCCCACTTAGCAGACGTTGGATATCTATATTATATGGGTAATATGTCCTAGAAAAATACTCCCTATTCCGTCCTTTTTTTTTATTGGCCGTCTAAAAAGGTGGGTATAAGGACTCTAAAATCAGACAGAATATTCATCTCTGTATAACGAAGCGTTAACTTATCCCACGCGTGGCTGCGTTTATAATCCGCCATCAGTGGCGACGGGTCATAAATTTCAATAAAAAAAATAATAATGTACCGGGTGTCCAATTAAAAATGGACGCCGTCCATATCTCGGGAACCGTTTGTCAAAGTTCTGAATAAAAAATTTATGACAAAATCAACCAAGAAGGAGAGGTTCAACCTATGACTAAGAAGATTATCGGGTTTTTATCGATATTATGCCAAAAGTTATAACAATAGTATATTATTTAACAAGCGTATAATGTAGGCTATATTCAGTGGCGTAGCCCTCTGACCTGGGGGTGGCCCTGTTATTGTGATTTGAAGTGGCGGCTCGTGTAGAGGTGGAGAGCCCGCCGCAGGCGAAATGCTGGCCCAAATTTTAACAAATTTGGTCAATAATCAACAGTAATATCACAAGACCTCGTTTTTTATCGGTTAGATTTTTTAGCTGTCACGAAAACTATTTTGGAAATTTTTCGAGTTGAATTTGGACATTTTTGATTAGATCCCGAGAGCGTCTTGGCAGGCAGCATTGGATTTCTAACTTTACAGACCTGGCTTGGAGTTCCGATTCCGAGTTTTAGTTGCGCGTATAGGGTATAGACTAGACTAAAAATATAATGAAATTGATGAATAAATATAATTAATTTATGTAGGTATATAAAAAAAATGCAATTAATCAATTTGTCGTTAGACTTATCGTTCGCATTTGGGTGGTCTGGCAGAATAAATTTGTTTCTCGCGGATTCTGGGGGGGGGGGGGCAGGCAGGCCTCTGGGGGGGGGGGCTGGTCCCCCTAGTTACGCCACTGGCTATATTACAAGCGATTTTAAAACACGAACCAAAGGCTCGTGTTTTAAAAATCCGAGTGTAATATAGGCATTATACGCGAGTCAAATACTATACTTTATCCACGACTATTCAGTATTCAAAAAATTAGAAAATGCATTCAGAGCAACAAATTTTATTACAATAGGATATTTTTACATTATGTTTTAAAATAAGGGTACTTTTTATCATGGAATAATATGTCCATAAAGTGCTTGACAGGGGCGGATGGGCCCACCGGGACACCGGGAGATTTCCCGGTGCGCCGGTCCCTCAGGCGCCGATAGGCGCCGCAGCTGTTTGTCAACTTTTTTCTTTTTTACCAATTTGAATTTTTATGTTATCTTTATGTTGAATATTTTTTATTTAATTTTTATATTAAAAATAAATATTGAGCCTAATGAATAAAAATTAAGCAATTACTTGTTAGTAAAATCGATTGCTCGACTAGCAAATGCTATAAGTAAAAGCGATCGCTAGATCTGGATATGCGATTGCTGTTTTTCTTACACCTCTGTAGCAAATGCTTATTCAACACAAGTTCAGACGTGGCTTATCCACTTGTTCAGATTATAGATTTCATGTTCAGTTTGGTGCCTAATTTTGACGTAAATACAACAACGTTGGTCTATTTATTTAGTACAATAGAAATCTGTTACGTTTTTGTGGAAAATATGAAACTTATATTTGTGATATGGCAGATTTCAGTGAAAATGAGGAAAGTGATAGTATAGTGATGAAGAAATTAAAGACAAGCAATTGATATTCATTAACAAATTGAAGGAACATAAATAATCTCTCTGACCACAACCGTTTAGCTTCCACAACAGCTTCAGCACTTGTAGGAAATTTAATAAAAATATTGGCCTTCTCCAAAACTGCCTCCATTACAGAAGTGTATGTCTTACAGACAGTAGTTTGGTGAACATCGAGTTCTTCACCTACAGAATTTTGAAAGCCCGGATCCGACAATTTCTGCAGAAAGACTTTAATCTTATTTAAAGGCGACAGTGCACCCCCTTGCCTTTTACCAGTATCAGTCAAAAAATAATTTGCCAACCACTCAACATTTTCGCAGTCAAATCGATATAACTTTCTGAAATCATGATATCTGCAATTTTTACGTACACTGTAGATTTTTCTTTTACGGACGTTCATATATTCAGCCATAAATTAAGAGCAACGCACGTGTATGCCGCGGAGAACTAAAGTTGACTGCTACGAAGCAAATAATGATGCAGGGGTCGACCTACCTTAAAAAGTTGAAAGCAATCGCTACACTAGAAAAAGCAATTCCTTAATATATTCATGACATTTTAAGCAAACGTGACAACATTGACTAGAAGCAATTCCTGCACTTTTAAGCAATCGCTGTACGCAAAAGCAATTACTTTATTTTTTATTGGCTTTCAAGAAATTACTTCGATTTTATAAGAAAAAGCAATCGCTACATTTTTATTCATTAGGCTCATTTTTTTCACCTAAATGTGTTTTATATGTAAAAAATGAATTTTGTTTTTTTATTTATGAGTTATTATAAAAAATATGTCGTATACTTAAGTGGATGAAAAAATACATATTTATGTTTTTTCATTTTTTTATTGGATCGACGCGCCGTTTTAATTGACTTCCCGCGCCGCGCCGGTCCGAGGTATCCCATCCGCCCCTGGTGCTTGACTTGTATTTTTTTGACAATTCTTTAAAATATACTAGCACGGTATCTTCAGAAAAATAATTTATGTTGTTTTTTCGTCGCCAGTCTATAAAATTATCGTATGCTAGCGTATGCGTGATTTTTCTGGTTGTAATTCCAGGGAACCTGTATGCACTGCAACCCGAATTTCTGGAGGGGTACTTTGGATTTCGTTTTCGTCATCCGAAATCATGATAATTTACTTTGAAAGCAACAGCAAAATGTGACAGCAAAACTTAAAAAATTGAGGAAAAAAATGATCTGTTTACTTGTCAATTGCTTCGGTTGCTATAGTATTAATAAAACTCCGGTTTGCCTTAACCAAATTTGACAAACTTGATATTCTTTGAATGAGCGGCGCAGCGAGATAGTGGCATTTGGGGGGGGGGGGGGGGGGGGGTGTGTAAGCCATGACATGAGCATGTTAACTTTGTCTGAACACTTTTCTATAGCTGTACATACACTTAATCTAAGTGTTTTATTATACTAAAGATATTTTTCTTTTTTTTAAAGCACATTTTTATCTACTACTTTATCTAAAGCTATTTTTACATCTCTCGATAAACCATACCGCAAGTGCTGAAAATAATATTTTCAGCAATTTCTCTTAAGAACAGAGATATCGTAAAAACAGTCTATGCGCTTGCTGGTTTAAAATTTTGGCATATTGTGTATGAGCAACCCTTAATTAATTTATAAGCAAATCCCGGAAGCCAAAAATGCTGTTTGGGATTTGCGCGATATTTAAGGGGAATTTCAATGGGAGAAATTTACAATATCGGATGAAGAATCCGCCGTTCCCACCTCTACCATACTACGTGCAATTTCAATAATTTAAGGTATAACGCCCAAAGTGTGTACATTTTGGTCAATAATTTAATTATGATTAATTATTAGGTACTTTTCTCACCAACAACCCATAAAAAATGACTGCATAATAATTAGTTAATATAATATTTTTTCAACCTTTTATTTAACTCTGAGCTTCGCAATTACACTAGAGTGATCTGCCACGTAATATTTTAAACGAAAACTACTACGCATGGAAACTTGGAAAAAAAAATTATTATTAAAGCGGTCATGAGAAAATTCTGGAAATTACTTTTAAGTTCCTCATTTCGCCGCAAGGGGGCACAATTAAAAAAATTTTTTTAATTCCAAATTTCTCCGAAAATTCCCATATTAAGGTATAACTCTGATTACATCATCGAAAAGCTTAGACAATTCTGCATCATTTTGGTTTAAGGCTCATTGGCGTACCGACCTTGATAAGAGTGGGGGAAGCTATTGAATGTGTAACCATTAAAATCGCTGTAACTTCTAAACGACTTATCCGATTTTACTAAATTTAAGCTTGTTTGGAAGAACCTTCAATTGTCGTACCTAATGGTACACGAAAGTTTCTAATAAAATTGCTAGAGGGCGCAATTTGTATTAAAAATTATTGTTTTGGCAATAACTCTGAAACGAACAAAGATATCGAACGCGGTCTTCACATTTTTTCTTGCAAATTTCATCTACTTTTCGATTATTATGTCATAGTTATACCGTATGATTTGAATATTCGGGATAAAATCAAAAAACCTGTTATGATTACAAATCGCGCCCTCTAGCAATTTTATTAAACATTATCGTGTACTGTTGGATACGGCGATTGAAGATACTTACCTTTTCCTTCCAAACAAGCTTAAATTTAGTAAAATCGGATAAGTCGTTTAGAAGTTACAGCGATTTTAATGTTTACACATTCAATAGCTTCCCCACTCTTATCAAGGTCGGTACGCCAATGAGCCTTAAACCAAAATGATGCAGAATTGTCTAAGCTTTTCGATGATGTAATCAGGTTATACCTTAATATGGGAATTTTCGGATAAATTTTCTCATGACCGCTTTAATCATAATTTTTTTTCCCCAAGTTTCTATGCTTAGTAGTTTCTGAGATATGGCCGGTCGCCACCCTTAATGAAACACCCTGTATTATTAACACCTACTAAGTAAAGACTAAGTAAACCTAGACCTCCCATCTAAAGGAGCAAAAGGGAGGCTCGATGCCGCGATGTAAATACCAAGAAACGAAGTGAATTTAGACGGATCTTCGCGTTACAGATTTGGACGTCGCGTCGTCCAGAATTAAGAGCGGTAAAACGTTTACATTCGATTTACACAATCCCCCGCAGTGTTGGCACTGCTTGTCTTGTTTTTTTTAGTGTTTAAAAAGCCCAATTAAGAATTTATTTATACCTTTTTACCTTATAATTTTATTTCAATTATTTATAGTGTAAAATGGGCTGTGTTAGGGCCCCTCCCCTCCCCCCAGCTAAGCTGGATGTAGGTAGGTGATAAAAACAAACTAAGAGAGAGCAGATTTTTATTAAGAAAAATATAATATTGCTTCTTGACGCTGGCCCCTTGTGAATATTTTATTATAATTTTTAATTTCGTTTTTGATAAGAAAACAAAATGAAATTGTATTTGTTTAGAATGTTGAAAAATAAAGTATCCTTGAAAAATATTTTCCATAGGAAACCAACTTGAAAAGGTCTTCGTGATATTTTCAAAGTGAAACGGCACTTCCTCTATTTTAAAAGGAAAAAGAACAAAAGCCTTATAAAAGCTTTATTATGTCACTAATATTTTTTTATGAAACTTAAGTTAATTTTGTGGATAGGTTTATTGCCATTCGTCAAACCAGGAGTAGGAAAATCTGATGTAGCAAACAGAACACGTCCCAGGATGCCATTTTTTCTATTTAAGAGCTTTAGCAAGCTTTTCCTAAACCCTTACAAAGTTGAGTTTCAGAATAATTTTCGTTGCGATAAATAAAAGAGGTATAAAATTAACATTCATTTTAAAATTTAGGGACCATCAGAGTTTACCCATTTGTTCTGTATATGAAAGGTGGAAAATACAAAACATAATTTGTCACTGTCCTTTTCTTAGATACCTATCTATCGAGAGCTGAAATTTGGTATTTAAATAGTTGCTTATATGGCACCTAAATATGCCAAAAAAGTTTTGTGTATATTGATGAATGCTGAAACATTTCTTATCCTTTGGTTCTAGGTTAATATAGCAATTGTATAAAGCTAATGAACTTAAAAAAGATTACTTGACAATTTCAAGCAAAGACAGCAATATGCAGCTTGGCAGAAATTACTGAAAACTGACGGGTAATGACTGATGAAATACTTAATTATAGGAATGTTGTGACCATTTTTAGAAAGTTTCTTCTATTATAAAAAATATTTTAAAAACTGTTGCTGATTTCTCCAAAATTTAATTGTTTTGGTCAATGTACAGTAGGTAGGTAGCTTGAATTATTGTAAGTATAAGATGTATGTAATACCTGTTTACTGGATCCAAACCGTTTTTAAAAAATAGTGATAAAAGGAACAAAGAATTAAGTTTGCTATGCAATATTTACCAGAAAATGATTTTTTTTTTGGCAAAATGTTATCTTTTCCGATGAGAATACTTTTCAGTCTACATATAATGGAAGGATTCGAGTATATAGACCACCAAATTCCCGATATGATGAGAAGTATACTCAAAAGAAGCAAACCAGTGGACGTTTCTCCGTGAATGTGTGGGCATGGATAAGTGTTTACGATGCAGGTGTATGCTGGAATATTGGTGGACACTAAACAGTAATATATATCTTCAGATTTTGAAAAATGTTTTTTTTCCTTTTGCCGCGATAGTTTTTGAAGGAAATAACTTTATATTTCAGCAGGATAACTGCCCGGTGCATACTGCAAGAAATATAGGGGACTGGTTTAGACAAAACAACGTAACATGTCTGACTTTTTGCTTAAGAAGTCCTGATTTAAACCCAATTGAAAATGTTTGGGGATTGATGGTAAAAAAATGTAGAAAATAAATTTTAAGCCACAGAATGAAATAGAGTTATTTGATAAAATAGAAGAAATTTGGGAAGGACTTACTCCGGATTACACCAGAAGTTATTATTTTGTCAATTCCAAGAAGATTACGATTAGTGTTAGAATCCAATGGCGCAGCAATTGAACATTAGTATTTTGTTTGTTGTTTGTTAATAAATTTACCCTTTTTGGCTTTATACTTTTGTAGTTTTCCTGGTATTATTTTTAATTGTCTTATTTCGCGGCTGTAGTTTAAACACAAAAATATTTAGAAATAACCATTATTACTTATGGTAAAAAATCGTACCTACAATAATTTACAGCTATGTATATAGCTGGTGTTCTATCTAGGTATAAGCAGCCAGGTGAGAAACCCGTTTTACCCAATTTTGTTTTAATTTAGTTATGTATGGGTGGAGTGTACGAATTTAAATTAAATTAATATTTAAAAATGCAATTCGTCCTTTGATTATAATACACAAATATGTTCTCTAACAAAATAGGTCAGTTCAGATGTGCTGCCTCTCAGTACGCTCCACATCGCCTGTTACAGTGTGATTATTTTTAGTTATAGTATTTTAATTTATATAATTACACATTATGGTTATTGTTTATTACTTGTTTTCTTTTTAAGATTACCTATGTCATGTTTTAATTTAGAATATTACTTGGCTTCAACTTCGCCTTTTGTAATCATCTTTCTTCCTTAATTACAATAAAGTCATTTATTATTATATATTATTTATATGTCGTCAACTGTACCTACTATATATTAATAATAATAATTGTCTTTTATTCAAAAATAAATACAATTAGCAGTATGTTTCAGAAAAAAAATTGAATAGCATTTCTATTGGCTGGTTTGTTCGTATTTGGTGGAAATTATTAATAACGTTTAAATAACTGTGAAATGCAAAATTTTTCAATTAACCCACATAAATATTGGAAAATTGCGTAATTGAGTTTTTCAGTGCTGGAATGCGCAATCTAACTATAAGTGTAAAGTAAATAGACGTTTTCAAGCTCTAATCGAGTAGAGCGACCAACGCAAACTAAATTATTTCAATTGTTTTAGAAAAGTGCTTTCAAAGGCTTGCAGCTCCACGTGCAGAAGAGCAGTCCCCAGAGACTCACTTCTTTAATTAAATACATAATAAGGTCTGTCTATAGCAGATTCTGGATGATCGAATTTACGTTTTAAGTTAAATAAACATATATAGATAGAGCAGCGATATGGGACTTTACTTAACCAAAAATAGAGTATTCTTGGTGAGAATCGAGACAGTATTTTTTTATCCTACTAAAGAAAACATGCTCTCGCTTTATCTGTTCCTTAAATTCGTATTTTCTTTTTACACAAAATTCAGAAGGGATTATTATTTCATGAAAATTCTATCCTGTCATGACCTTTCCAGCTGACAAAACGGCTTTTCTTGGACGGTGGAAAATTTTTGTGGGTCCATTGCCTTGGTTCTGATTGTTGTTTTGTTGGCTGTATGCCTATATTGTACCCAGGTTACATATTGGCACAAAGGGCTTCGGGATCTCGACGAAACTGCTATACAATAAATCGCTGAAAACGGTCAGCCGATTTAGATTTTGCTTAGGTTGAGCAAATATGGCTCATTGTGTGAGGAAAAGGTGTGTCTATTAACTTCGTGGTAGAATGTAATATTACTGTAACCTTCGTCGCTAGTATATACTTACCTACTATACTAATATCAACGCCGAGAAAAAGACATACTTAATACGATAGCATTTTTCAAAAGTTTAGGAAGTTTTTCCAAGTTAAATAATAGAAGTATTTTGCGTTTTGGTGTAAACAATTCATCTCTAAGAAAATCCTTTTTTATGGTAGGAAAATATTTTACAGGATTTACGTTAGGCGCAGTTTTCTTGTTTGCTGTGTCTATACATTTTGTACAGGATGGACCACAGACATGTATTATATGAAATCAAAACATTCCAATCATCAAAAACCATGTTTACAATCAGACATACCGTAAAGTGGGGTTACTTTGCCAGCCGGGGCAACTTTGCCTAAAAAAATAAAAAATTAATTATCTCAAATCTGGCAACGCTATTCTAATGCAGTTGGCGGTAAAATACTAGGCGACCAACGGGTATTTGACAGTACGAGTCTGGAGTTTGGCGAAGCGGTGTGACATAATTAAGTGATAAACATGTAAGTAAAATTTTATTTTAACCTCGTGACATCATGTTGCTATGCTAAGGGTTGTCTAATAAAAACTAATGAAAGTTGAATTCCGGTTTTACCATCACCTATACCGGTGCATATATGGGTTCTAATTACGATATTAACATTTCTCTAGATGCTTAATTTGATATAGTTTTTGCGGTTGGCAAAGTTACCCCACATATTTAACAGTTTTTTTTTTCAGAAAATGGTTCAAATATATAAGAGACAAATTGGTGCACGGCGTTATAAAGATTATTCCGAAGAGCAGTTACAGAGAGCTGTTTTACAGATAATAGACATAATGAAATGGGATATACCGAAGCATCAAATGCCTTCAATATTCCCACTATAGCTACTTACCTACCTACTTGTAATTAAGAAATATGTTTTTACCATTTTTGTAACCTAAGAGTTAATTATTATTTTAAGAAAACGTTGTTTGTTAATTTGCACATAGGTAAATGTTCCTCCGCTTCCTTAGCAATATACGTTTCTAGTTTCTAATGTTATATAGGTACTTATTTTAATATTTTTAATAAAATGTTTTTAAATAAATGTGTTTTTAAATAAATAAATGGGCAAATTACCCCTCGGTAGTTAAGCTTGGCCTGTACGCTTCAAAAACGTGCAAACAAGCCACTTGGCAAAGTAACCCCAAAGCCGAGGTAACTTTGCCAACTTTTTGAATTTAAAAAAAATGTAGTTCCTAGTAATCTTGTGCCTTCTAATTACGAAACTATGTAGCCAAAGGATCAAATTTTCATATAGTTAGAGGCAGCTCTATAATTCTAAACAGAACCGCAGATATTTTCAAAAAACCAAAAATTTTGTGCAAAGTAACCCCACTTTACGGTACTTCCAAAGTTTCAGATAAATGGCTTGAAAAAATTGCAACACTGTAAGCTTTAAAAACTCGCTGTTAGCCTTACAATGCATTGGCATATTCAAAAACAATCCATATATTTTGCAACAATTACTTAAAAGACAGAACTATCTACATCATTGCCTTTAAGCTAAAAAAACATAACCTGAATCCAACTTACATACCTATGGAACTATAAAAACAATAATTTTATCGATTAAAGTGTTAAAAATTATTATTTTGGCAATAACTCTGAAACGAACAAAGATATCGAAATGCGGTCTTCACATTTTTTTGCAAATTTAATCTACTTTCCGATTATGATGCCATAGTTATACCGTATAATTTGAATTTTAGGGATAAAATTTAAAAAAAAACTATTATTATTACAAATTGCGCCCTTTAGCAATGTTATTAGAAACTGTCGTGTACCGTTGTACGCAATAATTAAAAGTACTTACCTTTCTCTTTCAAACAAGCTTAAATTTAGTAAAATGGGATAAGTCGTTTAGAAGTTACAGTGATTTTAATGATTAAACTTTCAATAGCTTCCCCCACTTTTACCAAAGTCGGTACTACGCCAATGAGCCTTAAACCAAAATCATGCAGAATTGTCTAAGCATTCTAATGATGTTACCAGAGATATACTTTAATATGGGAATTTTCGGAGAAATTTAGAATTTAAAAAATTAATATTCAATTGTGCCCTCTTATTGCGGCGAAATGCGGAACTTAAAAATAATTTCCACAATTTTATCATTGCCCTTTTAATCATAATTTTTTTGCCCCCAAGTTTCTATGCTTATAAGTTTCTGAGATATGGCCGGTGGCCACCCTTAATGAAACACCCTGTATATTTAGTATAATATTTTTACTTAAAAGGTACACATTGCAAATGCGTCTAATGTAATTAATATAACCTTCGTTTTCAAACACAGGCGTTAGAACTAGGGCAATCAGCAGAAATTTGTCATCATTGATTTCTATTACAAACAATTTCTGATCGGGAGAAAATGTAAACAATTCTGTCCTGTCTCCTTGTATATTATATGTCCGTGGGTTAAACAAAACAAAATAAACATATGTTTTTACATTTTTGCTTTTAACAAAATTATGGTGATCACGTATAGGAAGGGGCAAATTGATTGATTTCTTATTCCTTATAGGAATGTACCGTACCTACTTTTACGTATTACCTTTACGTTTTATCGCTCCAGATGCAAGTAGATAATTTAGTTTTACGTTGCAAGAAAATCCATACTGATTTAAAATTGGTTTTAAATTCAATATTTCCACGTTAATATTTTACTGTTGAAAAGGCCAAAGTCAATCTCACAAAAATTTTATTAAATTCATATCAAATTTCTCCTGTAGATCTGTCAACATTAAGTCATAAAGTTTGGCGAGAAGAATGAAAATTTGCGAAGCTCTGTCGTTCATATAACAAATTACAAAAGGTTTAAAACCTGTTATTACTCGAAAATTAAAAGCTATTGATTTCAGTCCTAAACTTCACTCTCTCATTCCCCCAATGTTTTTTTATTGACATTTAGACGCCATTCAATTTATCAAGGTGATGAGAGGAACCTTGCCTTAAGAGAGATCACGGCATGTAAAATAAATCCAGTTTTTGTCCTCAGCTGTCACCGAATTTTACCGGAACCGTACATACAATTTACTTCAAATTAAAAATATTGAAATACCTATTCTTAAGCTCTGTTCGTCATGTAGTAGATTTTTCCCAAAGAAAGGCGTAACTTAAAAATCTGTTACAAAACAAACAACGTTTGAACCTTTAGCTACCCCAGTGATATCATATTCATAGGGTCAAGTGGTGCAAAAATGAGACAACTTATAAATATTTTAATTTTTTGTCAACAAAAAAATCGAATGGCTTTGTTACGTTGCCTTGTATACAGGAAACCATGTAGTATACCTCAGAGTGAAAAAAATTTCCTTATGTTTCTAATGAAGGACGGCATTTTTTAAAAGAGGTGTCTCGTTTTTTACCACTAGTTAGGCGAAACATGAGACAGTGAGAGGTTAAAAGCAAGACACTATATTCTCTGGTCTTTTAGTCATTTTACATGAGTGAGCAAAATGTGAGACACTGGGGTATAAAAACGAAACACACTGCAAGGGTTTTAAAACGTTTAATAGTTTAGTCATAGGTATTAAATTTTGAGAATGTTCTTAAAAAAACCCACATAACCAAATACAAAAATATGTTGGTATTAAACTAAAAAGAAAACAAATCATATAAATCATACCTAATTCTAAAACTGGGTAAAAAAAAGATTTTTTTTAAAACCGACCAGAAAATAAACACTTTCTGGACAATTTCTCGTCTAGAAAGTAACCTTTTTCCGATCGCAAGACCGGAATAGTGACTTTAGAGACCGGAAAAGATTTTTCCGGTCCCTGTTTTTTGCTTTTCCAATCGCTCTTTGATAATACAAGCTACCTTGATTTCGTTACTATGACAACAACATTTCGATGTATTGTCGAGTGACAGTTCGTTGATTTTTAATTTGTTGTTCATGTCAAACTTGTTTCGCGAGTTCGCAAATTTAACAATACGAATGGTCTTAAAAAAAATATTGTACGTCACGCATCCGAAAATTAGTGTTTTCCAGGTTTTTCCAAGCTTCCAGGGCGAGCTTGTCTCGACCTAAAAAACACTACTTTCCGGTCTTGTAACCTAAATTACTATTAATCTAGATTTTAGGAACTAATATAAAATAATAATTATAATAAGGTATTTTGTATTCAATATTATTGAACGACGTACTTTTCAAAGTCGATAGGAAGCCAATATTGCTGAGAAATACTGTCCTTACTGTCCTTTTCATCATAGGGGCGCTTTTTGGGAACGTAAACCTTCGGCATTATTCTAAAAGATTTAAAAACCTTGTCTTGTTTTTAACCTGCGGGCTGTCTTGTTTTTGACCTTTGTGGTGTCTCGTTTTTGCACCTGTTATTCGCGACGTGCTTGCTTGCCAACGAGCAAAGATGGACTAAATACTTTATGGAATATCATAGCCAAATCTGTTATTTTAAAAACGCGATACTCCCCGAGTCTCTACGATCGCTTACAGCGACACAACAGGAAAAGTTTACACATTTTAATACAATTTAAAAGATTTTTAAAGCAAAATGCGTAGAGTCCAATGAAATATATTTTTTCGATGTTTGCGTTTACGTTTATCTGTAATTTATTACAGGTTTTAATTGTATATATGTGGAGGTAATTTGTTAGATTTTTTTTACAATTTTATTTTTTTTCTGCACTGGGAAAAAATGGGTGTCTCATTTTTGCACCACTTGACCCTACTGTTTGAATAAATTCTACTGATGATATTTGCTGACAGCCGAACGCCTGCAACAATTTTTGAAATATTTATCTATCTTCGCGATCGTGAGTATTATCTAATTCAAATGTACAAAACTACTTTATTATTTCTAAATAAACAAGTAGAGGGAGATGGTATATTCAACGCCAAGTGCGCACTGGCTTCTGCGCACGCACCAGTGCGCAGGTTCAAAGCTGTTCATTAGCCGTCCAGCTGTTTAAAAGCTCTTTATAACCGTTTTAGAACGGCTATAATGAACGGCTTTTAAATAGCTAATGAACAGCTTTAAACTTGCGCACCCGCCAGCGGGTGCGCAGAAGCCAATGCGCACTCGGCGTTGAACATACCATCTCCCTCTACTTAAACAAATATATTTTGAAATGAATTCGATAGGTATAAAAAATGATTTATCTTATATTTAAATAAAGTTCAAAAATCAATATGATATTGATAATAATTCTCTGCTTGTGCAACTGCATAACTATAGCATTTTGACGCAAGACCATTGCATATTCTTATAAATAATATTTTTGGATCTATTTAACGTAATACGAAGGCGTAGAAGGGCCACATAAATTAATTTTTTTAATATTTCATATAATATTTAATTAAATTCCTACTTCAAATTTGACTAAATTCCGACTTTAAACTAGGAATCTAACTAAATTCCGACTTTAAACTCGGAATTTAACTAAATTCCGACTTTAAACTCGGAATATTATTGTGAATTATATTGTTAACTTACTCAACAAATACCGTAGGGCACTAATTGACTAACTCTACTTTAACTGAAAACGCCATTTCTTTATTTCACGTTTTTTTGCCCCAAAATTAAAGCGTAAACTTTCTAGGGATTAATAGCATTAAAAACGGTGTGGCTACAAAAAAAATTTTGTGTGCGATATATTTTACGTGAAAGAAAGAAAGAAAGGAAGAAAGAAAGAAGGAAAGTAGGGTTTAAGTTAAGCCCCCAAAATGTCAGGCTAGTGGCGCCTCTACTGGGCTGGAATGTGGCATCTATAAACAAGCGAAAATATGTAAACAAATAAAGTTACATGATTATTCATTTTACACTTTATCGTTTATATAGGTACACTATTATATTATAGCACTGAAATCTTTCACAATACACTCCTGTTTTTGATGCCGAAACTCACAAAATACAGTGTTGTTAAATTCCGAGTTTAAAGTCGGAATTTAGTGAAATTCCGAGTTTAAAGTCGGAATTTAGTAATATTCCGAGTTTAAAGTCGGAATTTAGTTAAATTCCTAGTTTAAAGTCGGAATTTAGTGAAATTAAAATAAAATTTATGTGGCCCTTCTACGCCTTCATAGAAAAACGACCATATGTAATTAGAGAGACTAGATTAATTAATTTATTGATTGAATCAGTCGAAACTTGGTGAAAATCCATTTTAAATTGAGGTAAAAATAAATAAAACTACTTGTACTGCAATTTCCACTTTATTTTAAACACTGTATTTGTCTAGGTACTATGTTAGTATTGTTCTACAGGGTGTCATAAAGCATATTTTTCTATATGTTAAAAGGTTGTACGGTAACTTATTTAAATTCAACATATTCTTTTAAGTAAGTACTTAAGGGAATTTTCTGTCTCCTCTCCCTCTCTCTATGTTCCAAATTACTAATGACCATACACTTGTCGTTAAGGGAACTTTAATGAAATGTCTCTTATAAAACTTTTATCTTCTTTAGTATTTTTTGTTTGTTTAGGATGCCAAATAAGGAAAAGGTTATAAAGAAATCCGAAAATACATATTCGTTTTTTGTTTTAGATTTTGTGAAAAGAAGTAGATATCTATGCATATATTGTCATGGTAGTTACTTGTTGTAAAAAAAAAGATCGATTGTCTAAACATAAATCATTTTTTGAAAAAAAAAACAAGGAATCCTTTTATAAACCCCTATGATGAGCTGGGTTATTCTCGAAGGCACACTGACTAAAACAAAAATTTAAACAGCTTAAAACTAAAATTATAACTTATAACAAACAAATTCCTTAATTGATTGCTTAAAGGGCCCTACAATATACATAACATGTCTGCTAACTAATTAGGCTGTGTCATGTATAGTACCCAGTTTATTTAAAGGAGCTATAAGCTCAATACATACGAAGCATTTGTTATATAGCTAATAAAACAACACTTTTCAGCGTCTGTCACAATCGCACAAGCGCTGCTGCTGACAATTTTCCCAATGTACTAGCGATAAAAGAAAAAGTACTAAATTGTACGGATCGCGTTATTGCGACGATAAATCTGTACTTTGTTTTTATGTAAATTTTGTTATTACGGTTCTTTTTATTGTCAATTTTGAACTTTATAGGCTTCAATGTAACCAGGAAACATAACTTAATTTTTAATTGATTCAGCCGATACTAGGTGGAAATTCATAATTATAGTATTATGCGAAACAGTAAAACGAAGACGAACTTGTAAATTTTCACTGCTGACAACATGTCAACACTGTTGACATGTTTCGCTAGCACTGTGGCTTCGGCAGAAACTGCTTTAAAAAACGCCGTGTATGTCAGCTCCCTTACGGTCTTTTGTTTACTGTGCACCTTTAATTTTTTTTTAATTATATATAAAAATTGACCTTAAAAAACCCGATTGTACAAAATTGCACCTACTCGGTTCAGTACGATTTTACTGAGAACACCAACCTTAATTACTAAATCATCCTGCCATTTCTGCGTTACATTATGTATGTTAAAATTAAGTTCCTTTTGTTTTGTCTGCGAATTACTGGTGTACGCGTCCTGAACCCTACTGTATCACTTTTATAACAATAACACTTTACTTTCTGTTAATTAAGATTTTCTTAGTTGATTTACTAGAGAGGAGCAATTAAACCTTTTGCGTTTTCCGGTGTTCCAATGAAATGTAAAATGTTTAGATTAATGATATGGGACTTTAGGAAACAAGAGAATGTATTTAACTTGTCGCTTTGGGCCAGATGGATACAGTGTCCTCTATAATTCAAAAGATTTTCCATTTTAAACGGTCTCTATTTAATAATTTCTCTATTATCTAACTAAAACAAATTTTTTTATTGCAACAAAAAATTGTACACATCAGTAATGGTACAGGAGTTATTGAACGATGATCCTGTACGATCCTGTGCGAGAGTAATTTTGTGACAATGACATATTGTCCAAAAAATTTGTTTTTCACGTGAAGCTACGTTTTCCTTAAATGGTCAGGTTAATAGACAACGCTACAGATACTGGACACAGGAAAATCCTTACTGGATCATAGAAAATCACACAAAATAGGGTAATCGGACAATTTTTCTTTGATGAGAGACTCACTGGAAAAATATATCTAAACTTCCTTCGAAATGATCTGGTTCCAGATCATTCCACTCTATTTCCACTAATTTCCAGATGGTAATGATCCTGATTTACCAAGTTTAACCTTATGGTTTTAACAGGATGATGATTCCTCCTCATTATGCTGCGTACGTAAGGGAGTACTTAAATACAATTTTTCCGGGGCGGTGAATAGGGGGTCCATAGAGGATAAAGGGGTCACCCAGATCGCCCGATCTTAACCCACTGGACGTTCTTTTGTGGGTTACTTCAAAAATTTAGTTTATAAATCTAAACCCAACTCGATAGATACCCTTAAAGAGTCCACTCGACGAGTAATACGAGAAATGTCTCCACAAGTAGTACAAAATGTAAAATCGGAATTTTTAGATCAAATAATCTACTGCAGATTAGTTAGTGGAGGACATTTTCAACATCTTATCAAATAGTTTTTTTTGCATACTTTGAGTCTATTTTATTTTAAAAGTTAACATTTCTTAAACGGTTAAAGATAGGTATGGGGCATAATTCTAGAAATGATTGTAGAATATTAAAATGTTAAAATATACAATATGTTGCACTAAAAAAATTAATTTGACCGACCTGAGCGATTCTTGATTAAGTGAAAAATTCTGCTCATTTACTAAAAAATTAACAAGATCACAAGTAGGATTGCGAATGTTTACATTTACCTGGGGAAGTTGTGACGCTGTGCTAGGTCCCGCTGAATCCATTTTTCGCTAATAAGCACAAAACAAATAAACTAATAAGTAATAAAAGTAATGTAATATTAATATTTTAGAAAAATCACTGCCCACTGTTGGAAAAAAAGCAAAACAAAAATCAGTACGGAAAACCACAAAAGTATTTACCGAAAACTATAATAAAATACAATGCACTATGCACTCTCTCTAAACTCTCAACTGTCAACGGACAACCTGTTAAGTGCGGTATTCTACATAAAGGGCTGATCCATTTCTTTATCACGACCCTGTATAGATTTACTTACATTTAGTACCATATAACTTCAAAATTATTTACTAAGATATCACTCTATGAATTAAGAACGTAGCCTAGAAAGTGGTAATTATATATTGTTATATGACATACATATCTTTGTGTCATCTTTTTTATACATTGATATACGACATACGGATTTTTATATATATTTTTAAATCGATAGACTCGCGGTTGTTAAAGGTTTTGTGTTGTGAGTGGTCTTAACAACAAGAGTAAACACTAAAGGGATTGTTCGTGTTTACGTTTAACGTAGAACGTAGAAACCCTACACCAAGCTTCTAATAGGACTTTTTATACAGAGCGATCTGTCTTTTTTAAAAAATAATTTTTCCATATAGGTAGTTTTCTTGCAATATTGCTATTTATAGGCCAACGTCTAAAGTACTCTTACATATTTGGTAATTGGTACAAATTAATTTAATGATCGTTATACCATAACCCTAATTAATAAATCTATAAATAAAAACATAAAACGAAATACATATGTTTAATAAAGCAAAGAAAAGTAAGCATAACAAAATATATATGTTAAACCGACAAAAAATAAGATTCAAAAGTTGTGTGGTGTATTGATTTTGTCATTAGGGTAAACGGTTATTAATATATAGGTTGTAGGGAAAAGGGGTCGAATATCGGTCAGCGGGTAATATTGATCATCTTAATTTTACGCCACCCTACAAACCTATAAAATGATACAATATGGGCTGCTGCTCTCTCAAGTTAGGTGCATACTACCAACAGCAATAACGGCAATTGCGTTGTAACGCCGAGTGTGTATTGCAACGAACAGATTTTGTGGAGTTTTTTTTTTGTTATTTTTTCGGTTTATTAGATAAGGTATGTATTTGTCCATAGTTGCATGGTACCCCAAAGTATTTTTTTTATAAAAAAAAAAAGATACAAAGAATTTGTTTCTGTTATTTCGTTCTTAAGATAATAAAGTATACACTCTAAAAATTAGGGGTAATTTTAATAGATATTTACAGGTAAAATAATGGTATATGTTTACATATATGCTGTAATTTTACATGCAGTTTGTACATTATCTTTAAAAATACACGTTAATATGTTTTTAAATATTTTTACAGTAAGTAGTGTGATATCACAAAAAAATACATATAAAATATTAAAATCACATAAATATTACACGCCACTGTAAAAATTATGTGATTCTGCTGTGAATTTACGGCATCAGTCTGCGGGAATAATTGTGGTATTCCCCGTCACTTTTCGGCACAACGAACAAGGCGCGGCCGTCGCGTCCATTGTTTGGTTTGATGCACACCTGCCGGCATCGGTCTGTTCCTTTTCCCTCTTATACAGTTGTACCCAGAGAACAAACTAGTTAGTTCTTTGGTTGTACCTATGTGTTTTATTTTGTGATTAAGAAAGTACTTAACAAGTAAGTATTGTATAGTTTTACTATGTATAAATGCTCATTTTGTGGTTTTATGTGTGGATCCATACGTATTTACATCAATCTTTCCACAGAAATTCAACATCAATTCCGTTTAAATATGTCCATAAAGACTGTTTTTTGGAGTTTAGTTGTTATGCTGCCTTTAAATCACATAATTTTCGAAGTCATGAAAACAATACAAACATTAGATCAACTAATAATAGCAAAATTTCAAATTTATATTAAAAATTTAAATAAATGTTTACCTTTTAGGAGGTGCTGCCCACTAATAAAGACGCGCTTGAAGATATCAGTACCCCGGAACCCTGCATCTTTAAAATTGGTGATTAGAAATATAAAGTTGCTGTATGTTTTTTATAAAAGTGATAGTCAGAACTGAGTATTTTGTTCTTTACGTTCCGAAAAGTTAAACTAAAAATAACTGAAATATACAGGGTGTCCCCCATCAAAATTTTGTTTATGGTACCTACATCTTTAGTTGTACAAAAAGTAGCACAGTAATGTGAAAAACGCAGCTCTCTATATCTTTACCAAAAAGAGAGGTACCTACCTTGTTAAACCATCAAATGAACACATACATTCTCACTTCATAATTATGGCAAGGCATAACATTTCCCTGATCCATAAACATTTTTTTTTCAGAAGTACCTAAATGGCCACAAACAGTATTATGTTGTACTAGACATTATCCGAAAATGGAGAAACTTTTCAAAACGCATTTAAGCATTGTTTTGCTTTGTATTTTAACTTTGACCTTATGTACCCCAAAACGTCTGGTTTTTGAAATATTGATGGGGTTCGGGACTTTATACACACAATGTATAGGTATATAATGTCAAATAAAACTAGCTATATAAAAATGTTGCATTTTTATTTAATTCCTTCGACAAACAAATTACCAAAAATTAAAATACATAGATTAATATGTAATATTATAAATTTAATACATTATTCATTACTGTAAAATTTCAGTGTTGGAAAAGATAATTTACTGTTATAAGAACTAAAAATATACCTTTTATTTTTTAAAGTGTAATTAACGTGTAGTTTTACCTAATGTTAGCTGTGATTTTTCTAAAAAGCTACCCAATTTTTAAAGAAATATTCCGCATTTATTGTGATTCCCTTGTAAATTCACATGAATGTTAACAATTTATTTAAAGTAAAAATACAGGAAAAAATGTGTTTATCCAGTTATTTATTTACAAACAACTCACATGAATCATGTAATTCTACGGTGTCACTGTAATATTATATGCACTATTGCTGGCAACAAATAACCAATTATTATTGCTGTGGTTTTACAAGATTTTTTACAAGATTTATTTTTAGAGATCAATACAGAAAATAACAGTATTTTGTGAAAGATCGATATTTGACCCCTTTCCCCTACATTTAGACCCGCTTGAAATCGGACATATTTTCAGTTTGATGGTATACACAAGGTGAATACTGGAAAGAAATTAAATTATTCTAATTTTTCTTATAACTTAGAAATTATTATTTGTAGTTGAAAAAAATGATTTGACCCATCGAAACTACATAACTGACAGTATGGTTTATTTTAAAATAAGGAAAGTGGATGGTGGCAAGGACCTTCATTCGAAAAAAATAAAGCTCCAAAAAAATTTAGGAAATTAAAAGAATTGATTGACAAACTATAAAATATTTCTGTATCTCATTGCAAAATCTATATTACGTCAACTCTGTTTTAGTCTTTTATGAGATATGGATTTTCTCCTAATGGAGGTTTTGATGACTTAAGAGGACTTATCACTCGATACAGTCATGAAATATCAAATTTTGAATCTAAATTCAAAATTTTAACAAGTTTTTTCCAATAGTTTTCCTGTTTGTTTGAAGGTGGTAGACAATGAAGTAAAGTAATATCAAAAAAAAATAATTACCTTGTCGGACTTCCATTGTCTTTATTTTGTTACTTAACACAACGTTTCGGTTAGTTAGTATCTCTAATCGTTTTCAAGTGTAAACTAAATTATAATTTTATTCTAAGGCTACTGTCTTAAATACTATCCATGTGCAATGAAGCTTGATGACTCCGCCTACGTGCTTATTGGAGTGTGAGCTGTTGGTTTTTGACAAGAAGAGGCTTCCAGATATTAGGGATATCTATACTTGGTTTACTAAATATATGGGTATTCTGATTCATGAAAGCTGCTTCCTTGAATTTTCGTTTTCTCCAGTGCTGTTCTGTGTCCAACACCTTGGCTTCTGACCACTGTATATTATGTTGATTGGTCCAAACATGTTCCGCTATACCTGATCTCGAAATTTCACCTCTTTGAGTATGTTTCAGATGTTCTTTAACTCGTACGGGAAGAGGTCTTTTAGTTTCTCCAATGTACGATTCCCCACACTCGCAAGGGATTTGATAGATACAATTTTTTGTGTTTTCGTTACGGGGGTTTTATTGTAAGAAAGCTTCTAAGCGTATTTCCGGATTTGAAGGCTGTTTTGATATTATTGTTTTTGGTTATCCTTCTAATCTTTTTAGAGATCCCCTTGACATAAGGTATTGTTAGAAATGCTTGCTCCTATTTCGTAATTTTTTTGATAGTTTTCCTGCAGTTTGTCACACCTTTTTTCCTTAATGGAGGTCACTGATACGGCCTCTTATAGCTTTTTCTTTAAATTTTAAAAATCATCAAGATTAAAGTGACGAATATCTAACGATATTATTTATGTAACAAGCAATTTCTGTTATAGGCATTAATAAAAAACCTACAAAAGGGTGAAAAAAAACATGAAAATATTTACATATTTCAATAATAATGTCAAAAAAGCAAGGCTTTACTGGATATTTCTATAAAAAATGTGTAAATAGGTAAACATTAGACAGAAGCGGGCGCGTATTTATTCCGCAAACTTTTATTTCATTTAGCCAAGTATTATTATTTTATCTACAACCATTTAAATAGGCGCAAATTAGAATTGCAATTTAAACGAAAATGTTGCAAAATATTACTATAATCGAAAATAACCTAATTATGTCTGATTTATATTCGTATTTCCAAATTTAAAGGTGGTCTGCAATTTTCATACTGATATTTATTTAGTTAAGCGCTTTTTAATGTGATGATTGTAGATAAAGGATAGTATTTGACTCGCATATGAACCATACTTAATAAATTTGAAGTAAAAAATGACTGGCGATCCCTTAAGAAAGTTTATCTAAAAAAGAAATACATTGACTATGACGAAGAATATTATACACATATTAATATCTGCTTTATAGAAAGATAAATGTAACAGTAATACCGTGCGAGCAAAAATTATTTGCATCAAAGAGGGCTTGGATTAAAAAACGTAGAGCTTGGTTTAGATCACAATGATATGGAAACGATATATCTAACCAAATCTAGGTTAAAATTTTGTCAAATTCATATTATGACATGATATGCCAAACTAATGAGTAATAAAATAGGTAGACAAATACAAATTCATTTTTGTTGTTTACAAAATTAACAAAGTAAGAATATACATATTTTCGAAAGTTTTGACCAGCATCTCTGGAGAAATGTTACCACATTCTTGGATAATCCTTTCTTGTAATTGTTCTAAATTTGCAACTGGTGTTTTAAAAATAGGGACAGGCGTCTTATACAATTCGCGTATTTTGCATTACTTCACGAACGTTTGCAACAAGTTCTTCTGTTCTCACAGATTGTCTTCCTGCTCCTTTTTTGTGTTGTATAGAACCTGTTTCCCTAAACACAGCCACGGTTCTTTTCAGGCAATGATAAAAATCCCCAGCAATAAAAGCAACGTTAGGAAAATGTTCGTGAAAATCGTCCATGCACAAACCCGGATTGTATGCCACTCACCATTTACTCTAACCCCGTTTAGAAAATACCCTTCAACCATGAATGTTTTGTGCTGTTCCGTAAAGCCCATTGTGTGAATTGTGCAAGAAATTGGAAAAATTAGCGATGAATCAAATTACTTGTAACGACTGTCAAAGATGACGGAATAACTGATTGATTGTTAATTTAGTTACTGACACCCAACAGGTATTAAGCTCTACGGCTAAGCATTACGCCCTTAGATGAAAGGCCCTCTTTGATGCAAATAATTTTTGCTCGCACGGTATTAGTACCTAAGCTAGCTGCACATACAGATTGTTCGTAATATAGGTGCAATAATTAATATTTGTGTTTTATTAAAACTTTGATTTGTTAATTGTTATATTTTGTATAAATAAATTAAATTGAAATTGAATCGTTGAACATATTATATTGAACAAATAGCTAGAGCTGTAGGATTGACAATTATAGGGACCCGTGTCACACGAGTCCTTGGATTGTAAACTTACTGTTAAGTAATACTTAATTCCAAACTTCAAGAAGATACTATATACGGGGTGATCATTACATAATAGATTATGATTCACTAAACACTTACCAATTTTGATCGGTTAAGATAAACATTAAAATATACTGTCTTAGAAGTTAGTCACCTCGATCTACTCTACGCATTTTATACGATTTAAGATTTAACAGGTATCAAGTGATCCTTTAATATTTTAAGGGGTGAAGCATTTGTTCATCTACGCTTCTGAGTCTACGATGATTCGACGTTATTAGTTTATTAAACTCTTACATACATTTGCATAAAACTGCATCTGTTTAAAAATTTAAAGAAAATAGAACAATTAAAAAGGTCGCTTTCCGTCGTTGCTTTGAGTTAAAAATAGAAATATTTAATAAAGAATTTTTTGTTTATAAAGCCATCGACCGATGAATCTTTTGATGGCATTAGGAATATTTTCGCCCCAAAATCTATTATTTAAAACAGGTTAAATATAATAATACTGCTATGAACTTAAGTTGTTAACAGAGCTGCGTGTTTTGTTCTTTGTCGAGGGCCAATATCCAGCAGAGCTGCTGCATCAAACCTATACATTTTCTTGTTTTAAATAAAAAATTATTTTATTAAGAAAATATTTTTTGTGATTAGTTTTTAAGTAAGGATACCGAGTAGAGGGTCAATATGAACCAGAACTGACTGCTGCATCAAACGTTTTCTCATTTAAAAAAAAATAATAAGTTTGACTCAAGAAAGTATGTATTTTGTTTTTAAGTTCCTTTATTTTAACTTTTTTTCATCCTCGAGCCAATGTTAAGCAGTACTGATTGCTACCTTGAGAATCTACATTTTCTTAGTTCAAATAAATAATAAGTTTGCCTCAGGAAAATATTTTTTTGTAAGTTTCGTTTTTAAGCTTTATCCCTTATATAGAGGTCCCATGTCTCATTAGCGTTTCGTCTCAAACAGGTAAAAGGACCAAGCAAGAATCAAAATCCAGCAGGGCTGCTGCATCGAGCGCTAACGCCGGCTGCCGGTTTTCAGCTGGAACGGCCGGGCGCACGGCCCCTTGCTTTGCAACGTTGCCGATTCTACCAACCCATTTTTATTGCAAACAATACCATTGGGATGATTTATTGATATCAGATTTGAACTCTTGGTATTCATTTTACTAACTTCAATAAAGGCTGATATTAGCCTAGTAGAATCTACACAGCAATTAGTTAGTGTTAAAACAAATTAAATGTTATCAACTATGCTCGAGATTAATGATAGTATTAAGTTTATTTAAGAGCAAGTACTAGTGACGCATTCACCATTCCGTTTTAAAATCAATATTCGTTTTTCATTTTATTCAAAAATTGGCTAAGTACAAGTAAAGTGACTATCTTCGAACATCTGTATAGGGAGCGATCACTACAAATTTTGTTATATTTGTATTGTAGTTTCAGTGTGTGATGCAGTAAATTGATCGTACCCCCAATATTTACGTTGTCTCAACTGACTTCGTATGAAGTATACCAAGTACAAGTACAATTACCTACAATTTTACGTTAAAAAAAGGTTGGATTTATGAATTAACAAAAGCATTAAGACAAATATTGGAAAATTTTACAAAATTTTGTTTTTACTCTTGTTAATTTATCAATTAGGTAATTCTTTTAACTGAAAGTTGTTGGTAATTGTTACCCGAAGACTGGTTTTTTGGTTGGCCGCTTTTTGTAGGAAACGAAAAATAAACGAAATATTGATAAAAATAAATAAAATGGCGAATGTGTCACTAGTGTTTGCTTACTTAAATTATTTGTGCTTAGTTTTAATTTCTACAAAATTATCTAAATTTAAAGAGTAACAAACATATTAAAATTTAAAATATGTACGTTGGTACAGGCAAACTAAAAAACCCATCAGAATGTATGTAAAGTATTATTTTTATCCAAATACTCGTAATAAAATAACCCAGAATCTTACATAAAAAGCAACAATACCAAGAACTTGGTCAGTAATTTTGAAGTTCTTGGAAATAATATTACTGTATAGCTATACCTAGTAGCTACTCTATTGGAAAATTGAACATGCAATTAAATATTAACAAATAATAGGAAAGTTGAGGTCACTTTTAGCGAGAACCGAAATCCAATTTCTCTACACCTACGGATTAAAGTTGGCGTGTTTTTCCTGTGATTTTGTTCCAGTAATCATTTGTTAAGTTAGTTTTGTGAAGTGCCTCTGTGTGTGAACATATATTTGCTAGACAGGCAAGAGGGTTAATATTTAAAACATGTAATTATTGACTTTTTTGTTGCAACGTTTTCATAAGTCAACCCTTATTATATTAATACTATAAAAATTTAATTTAGCGAAATGTATACAATTACCATAAAGTTAATAACCTTAAAGTATTGTATAACAGAAATTCAATATATACACTTAGGTACATTACATAAATCTGTTTTGAACTTAAAAAACATTATTTAATAAAATAATATTTAGAATCGGTAAATCATACTCATACAAGTAGTGCTATATATAAATATTAAATACAAGAATTAATAGTTTTGAAGTCTACAATGATATAACTCAGCTATTTTATTAATGTTGCTTTAATTAATAAATAATTACTGACTTTAAATTAAATTCACAAACAAAAAAACTCTTTTATTTTAATATAATTTATAATTGGTAAGTCATAGTTTTACAAGTAGTAAAAATCGAGTTTACAATTTGCAAAAATTTCGTTATAAATAAAAAGGTGCATCGAAAAGTTTAGCTCTACGATTCATCAAAATAAAAAAAAGGTTTACATATTTGTACAAAATATAATTAATAGTCCTAAAAGTAGAAAGCAGTAGTAGAGATCAATACAAATTTGATTAGGTCAATTGGACTGTATTAAAGTTGGGCGTACACTATCAAAAATAACGTTTTAACTGGTATATAGCTCTAGTCGTCTTCAGGTGAATACCAAATAAGCAAACAGAAACAGCGTATCACTTAGAATGCTACTTCTAACACACACCCAGTTAAGGTAAGTGACTGACTTGTTTACATGCCATTGTCACTGTCTGTAGTTCCTTTGCTTATTTAGTACTCACCTAAAGATACGTACCAGTTGAAACGTTTTGATTTAAAACAAATAAGGACAATGAAAGTCCGAAATTCTTTTACCATTCGGGTAACATTATTGTGTCCAACCTTTCAACAGTCACTTTGTATAAATACTAAAACCTTCTATGATACGCCTATGATGTTTCGTTGCGCCGAAGCCATCCGATAAACCACCAATTTCTACATTCAAAATTTTAAATTATTTGTTCACGTTTACATTGCTACAACATATATATCAAAATTAGAAAGTTTCATCGGAACCTTTTTCCAATTTAGGTAAATGGTGCCTCGTGATTTAGCGTTTTGAAATCTAGCCACGAAATAAATTCTAAGGCGCGTAAAATATTATTTATCATCTACCCATTTTGTGAGACAAACGCTCGAAGAGCTTTATATCCTTGATTCCATTAGACCTAACCTGACAACATTGGAATTTAAGTTTGTGCGCAAGTCTCGCAAGCACTTGGGGCGCGCGGAATGTAACGTGCACATGTGCTTTCGCCGCGGTACAGAGTGCACGTTGCCATTTGTTAATACGCTGTATAGCGTACGAGCACAGGTGAGCGTAATGCTTTAACACGCTGGAATTTATTTTATGAATTTTTGTATTAATTATTTTATACGTTTTTACGCGTTATTTTATTTATTTTTCCCATAAAACAGTCTATTGCTTTTTAAACATTTACAATAACTTTGGGAAAAGTAAAAATTAAATAAATATTTTTAAAGCTACCTTTAAATTGAAAAAAATCACCTTAAGTAGTTTCTGTTATTTAAAATTGCTGTCTGCATTACATTTAAATTTAAAAAATCAGTTATGATAGATTTAGTTTCGTCTGTTCCAAATAAAAGTAGTATTTATAATTGAAAAATTGCTTAAATCCAATTAATTTCAAAAGTAAATTGAATGCATGAGATAATTATGAAATTCTTATTGCTTATTTAATATTGTAAGCTGCGCTCTAATTGACTTATCTTAAGTGCTTAAGATGTATTAATTATGAAAAATCGACGTTAATTGTTATTAAATTTGAACTAATTAAATTTTAGGCTTTAATATTTTTTAAATTAATACTTGTAATAAAGGACTTTTAAATTAAAAGTGAAATTAAAAATTGATCTTTACCTACGCAACAACGTACTGTGAATTAAAAAGTTAATTTTAATTATTACACCGATTGTTAATAATGATCGCTAAATTCAGTCAAGTCAATTCAATCAAACGTAAGGGGTTCTAAAAATAATTTTAAAATCAAAATTTAGCATAAAATTGTTTAATTTCACAACTTAGTACCCAATTAATAAACAAAAATAACGTTTTATCCTCGGTAATGTGCCGCAACTCTATAATAAGCCTTTTGTAACTTTTTTTTAAATAACTGATTTTCGTGTGAAAAAAACATGGAATATATATTCTGGAGAAATGCAAATAACATAATCAGTTTGCTTAGCCCAACATTGGAATAAGTTTTATTCTTAAAAATGTTAATAAAATGGCTTGTGACTTTATTTCTTTGTAAAGTATATGACAAGTAAATTACATTTTAAAAAACACTTTATTTTTTTTATTCTATAGAAAATATGACAATAATTAATTATTGTCTTGAACGTTAAACTAAGGTATGAAATGTGTTTAAATTTTTTTTTAATTTTGCATATAATTAAATGTGTTTCAGCTAGGCAGATTCCATTACTTTATTATAATAATCCTATATTATTCTCCCGTAATTTTTTTATTGGCACATATTACTAATAAGAGCGTACAATGGTAAAAAAATACAATATACCTAATTAATATTAAAGTTTAAAATATATGTGGCTGTTTATTGATAGATAATAATAACTAATTATTATATTGTTCTACATCGATAACAAAATTTAACAAACGACCTTTATGAAAGGTAGAATGATGACCCTCATAATTAAAGCGATGATATTTTAAAACCTTTTAAATGTAATGGAAAAAATCAATATATCTCAAGTTATGCAAAAAATCTTACACGATTCTGTGCTGTATTGTGTTTGTTGCTTACGATTTAAAAGTAACTTTTTTCTAAGTTAAATTTTAAACCACCAAAACTCAGTACTCAGTAGTTTTGTGAAAACGAATAATTCTCGCTACTGAAAACCTTGAAATTCGCAGGCACTTTCTTGAAACCAAAAATGCAACGAGAAAGCAAAATATTCCATTGGGCGGGAAATTAAATATTTATGTATCCTGTCAGCCAAACTGTCAAATTAGTTTAGTCATGCCCATTTTTGTGTTATTATACTTTCTTTCTGTTGGTATGTTACACGAAGTCTTGAAAAATAAAAGCTTACATTACATCAATGTCCGGCAAGCGGTTTTGCTCGTTGACAAGCAGGACAGTTGAGGTATTTTCAAAAAATTATGTACAGGCAGGCAACTCAGATAGATGAATTATTATGCGATGCATCATTGGCACAAGCTGCTAAATAATGTAACTAGGCTATTTACAATGTAAATTCTATGACTTACAAAAAGTTTAAATTACAAATCCTGGCTAACAAATTTCTGCTTTGTCTTGAATTTATTGTTTATATTAACCTCATGAATATTTTAAGAGCGAACACTAGTGACGCATTCGATATTTGGTTGGTTTTCTGTGTTGTCCAATAAGCATCCAAATTTGGGTTGCAGTTACCTACAGTTTATATAATAAATTAATAAAAGCAAAAAAGGAAATATATGGGCAAAATTGACGAAATTTCGTTTTTTGCTTTTATTAATTCAGCAATTAAATTTCTGTTAACTTAAAACTGTAGGTAAGTGCTATCCAAAGACGGGTATTTGATCGCTTTATGAAGAAAACGAAATGGCGAATGCCTTTTTTCTTAAAGCCATGAATTATTTAGAAAATTAGTTACACGGATTAACTTTTGACTCCTTCTAGTGTATTTTGTTTAAACTATAATATTTTGTAAGTAATTTAGAATTTTCGGTTATTCGACAAAAAACTGTAGACAATTAACATTAACTTTAAAGCATTCTAAATCGCTGGTGTTAACATATAGTTTCAGATTACTACACGTTACAATATTTCTACATTTATTTAAACTTTAACAGAAATATAATACATTCGAGACCAATTACCATCAAATCTAACCTCGACAAAGTAAAAAAGGAATCGAAGAAATAAGGTTTTAGAAAATGATACATAGTCTAGCAAGCCACGAGTCAATAAAAACCATAAAGAACATAAGTAACTCGACCTTTATAATCAATCTTAATTCATCAATTTCATTGGCATAAGCTTACAATACATATTAGTTCCTTTTATATTGATTGATATGACTTGATAATAGTAGAAAATAATATCAAATGCGCTTTTCCAGGTGCTCGTATTTAAACAACTTTTCAATACAGAAACATTTATAAATATAAATTATTAAATCTTAGAAGTTATGAATAAGTAATAAATTATTTTAACGACTTTACTTAATTGAAAGTATTCAAAACGAACTCAAGGAAAAATAAGATTTTAGTTTCAAACTGCAATTTATTTTATTATAACTTTTTGAAATTAATCAAATTTAAAATTGAAATCCTCCTAGAAGATAGTCAAAGCTCATTAAAAAGTAAGTAGTTTTTGTTTTCAAAGTTTTCTGTACCAGTCTTGTAAATACATTATTTTTAAAAAACTTGTAATTATAGAGCTACCTCGTTTACATTAGTTTAAAAGGAAATGGTTAAAAATATAATGTTTCTATATATCATTTAATCAGTTTATATAATTTTTCGAAAGTATCCATATGTATTAAGCCTTCAAAATTGTTTTCATTTTACAAAACCAGATGAAAATCAGTTCAGCGCTTGTATTTCGCCGCAACAGGTGTTTAACCAAAAATAGAGTTAATAGGGAGTTTTTTCCCGACGGCTACCGTCATTGTTAAAATTCTGATTATATTTTATTTTTCAAGCTACTAGAAAATATTGTTTTAGAATCCCGCCAATATTACTACTCACAATAATTACTTTCTAAATCGTATTTTTTTAAGAAACGTAATTGGAATAGATTAAATTACGAATTACGTACAGCTAATTTGATCATTAATACTTATTAAGTGTCTTATAGGCTTTGCTGGCAAATTAATGCAGTTTTTTTTTCTGTTAATTTAAAACGGGTTTAATTTAACAAGCAGGGATTTTAAATGACAAGTATAAAGCAATTTAGAATATAGAGAGTGTACCTATTACCACGATTAAACACTTAACTAAAACAGTGGCGAATTTATGGGGAGGGCGCGGGGGGAAGCCCCCCCCCCCCCCCTCAAGACCAAATCCTATATCCGTCTCTGTACTGAAAAGAGTTATTTGGGCAGATATTTATTTTTTACATTTTTTTACATATAAACCCCAATACGTTTTTGTACCGGGTCTTCCAACGAGGACTGAACAGGGGCTCATTTTTGAGCTTCCTTGTAATTAAAAAAAATCCAAAATAGCCAATCGATGTACTTTTTCCTGCAGAATTCAAAAATGAAACCAAAAAGTTATTTGAACCAGAAACAAAAGAGTTACGCTATGGATAAGGTGTTTTTTAAATGGAACATAGCTTTTTTTATACGATTTTTGGAACGAGTGATTTTTTTTGTCCCGTTCTGATTAAAATATTTAATATTGTGACAGCTATTTTTATTAAATTTTAATGTTTTATCCAGTATAATTTAACTTTAACCTGTTTGAAACATACACTAGGTAATAAAGGTATAATCACCTTTGAATCCTTCAAAGTCAAAAATTTTGACAAATTTACTATAATATTGCCGAAATGACTTCCATCCATTTAAAAAACACCTTATCCATATCGTAACTCTTTTGTTTCTGGTTCAAATAAACTTTTGGTTTCATTTTTGAATTCTGCAGGAAAAAGTACATCGATTGGCTATTTTGGATTTTTCTTTAAATACAAGGAAGCTCAACAATGAGCCCCTGTTCAGTCCTCGTTGGAAGACCCTGTACTATTACTATACATTTCCTTGTCTATTCATTAAAACAGTAACCTTGTTTAGTACAGTGTATCAACCTATTGATCGTCGATTAATAGACTATCCATTCAATTATCCATTTAATTAATAATGTATGTCATATGACGCGTCTGTCTACTGGTAATTTGAAAAGCCAGTTTAATGAACTTATTGATATTCCCTAACCAATGAAATGCAGCATTTTAATAAATATTTATTTTATACAGGTGCAACAGGTTTAGAGCTGTACTACTATCGATATAATGTAATCGACAATGGTCGATAGGCATAGAAACAGTTTTAGTCAAGTTGACGGATCCAACGTTTACCAAAGGTAAAATATTTTGCATGATTCGTTTCTATTGATCCTTTATTTTAAGGGTTATATTGTGGAGTAGATTCAACTCAGATTTGGTATTCATTAGATTAGCAGACAAAAAACACAGAAGCGGCTACTTAGTTTTTTTCGTGTTAAGCTACGTATACATATGCCTTAAATAGTTTTAAAAATAACTCATTTTTCTTTATTAACTGACGGTCAGGAATACAAAACAAACTATTTTGCTGCGAGGAGATGCGAAAACAAATAAATAAAGCAGACGCAGACGATACGAATACCGTAATAAAGCTGCGATCTTTGTAAAGCTTCAAGGAAAAAAATCAATCCTAGTATATTAGAAGCTTAGAAAAATATCATTAAAAGAGTATTGACCATTTTTCTTTTTCTTTTTAAAGATTGGAAAGCGCAGGAAATGAAATAAGTTTAAAAACAAATTGTGTTTTATAACAAAAAGTAAACATATTTGATAAACAAATTTTCTTTTTGGTACAATTTTTCTATATGTATCAGATTTTAAGCCTGCTCTGCTATTATTATGAGTCTACGAAAACTGGATAGGGTTTTTATTTCCACACAAAGAAGATGTTATACTACACTCCTTGTAATTCGAAAAATTTAATGGAAAGGCCAGAATAGTATTTTACGTTACAAGGCCGGTAGGTGACTAATTACAGTACGAGTCTGGAATATAAACGAGTGCTGTAATAACACCTAACGGACGTGTATCGTATGATATTTTATTTCATTTTGTCATTATAATCATTTTTAAAAAGATTTAATAACAATGTTTATTACAAATTTTAAAATATTATTGGCAATATTAATTGGTATCACTGGATATAGTTTAAATAAAATAAAAATTACTAACTTTAGTTAAGCAAAATATTTAAAAAATTGTAAATGAGAGTATATTCTGTAGTTGCGTAATATTTTTCATTTACTAAAGTTGGTAGAAAAAATAATTTTACAAGTTATAGCATCTAAACAGAGTTACTTGGTACCGATAAATATATAGTCAAAACAAAATAAAAATTACTAATTTTAGTTAAGCAAAATATTTAAAAAATTGTAAAAGAGAGCCTATTCTGTAGTTGCGTAACACTTTTCATTTACTAAAGTTGGTACAAAAAAGTATATTATTTATAGTAAGACATGCTGCCAAAATAGCGATTTTCCAATAAATACTAGTCGGGGCGTGGAACGCATTTTTATAGTCGGCCATGATTGCCTTTATTTTGTTTTGAATTATGACCGTTACTGTTATTATAAGTTTTAAAAACTTATCTAGGTATTATTATATTCTAAGTCTAATTTAGTTTAATGTATATTATGTCGTAGGCTGATAGTGAAATCCGTCATTTCATGAAACGCCTAGTCATATCATGAAGCGTGGCTAAAAGGTATATTGCAACTGGTTTGTTCGTTGTTCCCCAAAGCATTTTTTTCAATTTTTTCAACTAATATTATTTTATAAAAATAAAAGTTAAATTAAATTTAAAAAAAATTGAAAAAAATGCTGTGGGTAACAACGAACAAACCAGTTGCAAATATACCTTTTAGCGTGCAGCATGATATGACTAGGCTTTTCATGAAATGACGGATTTCACTATCAGCCTACGACATATATATTTATGATGAATTAAATAATTAATGCTCAATATGGGTACTTGAACATTTTGTTTCCTATAATTTTAAGTGACAACTTGTCAAAAATCCAAAGTAAAAAGTCATTATTTCTAAAAACAAAAGATGGTTGCTAGGCAATACATTACAGTACCTGATACTGTAATGTTCCACTTACCGGCCGCAAATGAGTACATGGTAATTTGATTTACCGGACGAAATGAAATAAAAGTATTTATGTTTACATTAAAGTATTTATTAAGCGATTTTTTTTGAAATTTCGCTGTTTGAGAATTTTAAGTTTAATTTTTTGGTATGCTTTGCAGAATAAGCTTCTTTTAAAAAAAATCGGACTTAAACTTTACTGTAAAATTTTACTACAAAATATATTTATTTGAAACACTTTTTAAAAATCCTTAAAATTGGAATAACATTCATTCTCCGGATTTTTCAATAAGTATCCTGAATTATCCATAGTATTGCACATTATGTGCACATATGATTTAAATACTGTAGGAATGTTCAAATTAAAAAATAGTTACCATCGTAAAAAACAAATATGTAAATTAATCAAATTACACAAATTTTTCAAATTTCTCTGTAAATTTCAGCTAAATAATGGTTTTGGAATGTTTGCGAAAAACTGTGCTAGTTTAAAACATTTTACCTACTCAACTTGGCTTTAAGTACGCTTTAATTAAAAAAAAAACAAATATTTGTTGAAACTCTTCTTTTTAAATCACAGTTTATAAATTAATCAATTTATAATTAGTAAATATACTGTTGATTGTTTTTAGCTAGTATTACGTAAAAACAGGTATAGGCGTACAAGGTAGCAAATATTGCAAAAAAAATATGCCCCTCAAGATAAACCAACAATTATTGCCGCCTTAGCCATCAATCCTTTAATGTCACAAAATTAATCAAAAATTTATTTAGACACCCATTAATTTGATTTAGAGACCGAGACGCAATAAAGTGAACCATAATTTCACTGCACTGACTGATCATTTTAACGAATTTGTCTCTTATTACTTCAGGCGACATCAACAAGACAAATTTATAGTTTCAGCAGAAAGATAGTACACGGTTTAAAATATCTAGATTCTAGATGCTTAATGAAAAATAAAATATAGAATTGTTATTTTCCCTAATTAATAACATATACAGGGTTATACTTAATCAAGAATTGCTCTTACCCGTTAAACTTTTTTTTTGTAATTTATTTTTTAGAACAAATATATTATATAGGGTGGATCATAAATAAAAATGCTATTTAAAGGTTGGAGACAATGATTTTTTTTGAATGATAGAGAAGAGTGTTGGTCTTAGTGTCTCACCATTCGCAGGGAATCCGGTAGGCACAGTTTTTTTGGCTTTTGGGTTTTGTCTTCGTCAGGTTGTGTGCTTGAGCTATGAGAATCTTCCTGTAGTGATAATATGTTTATATTATTTTTGCTCAGGTATACCAGGACGACCACTTTTAACACCGTCTTTAACAGTACGGAAAATTCTCCACTTAACTGCTACCGTAGACACTGTCGATTGGGAACAAACCCAACATAATCAAAATTTCGATGCGTTAATTTCAGCAAGGCGCATTTTGGATGTAGTATCAGCAGAGCAAAATTCATTTTTTATTAATAAACTCCCGTGCAAAAAAAGCGGGCATTCTAAAATTTGGATTAAGGTTAGGGCTTCATAACTTTCTTATTTTTACTCCGATTTAAGTGATTTTTTGGAGAGCTATAGATACATTTATTAGTTTTAATATGTTTATTAAATTTTAAAAGAAATCGGTTTTTTGACATATTATACAAGGATAATCGAAAAGTTGTTTTTTAGCCTAGTGTTAAAACACCATGTGGAATAATTAAGAAGCAAAATTGCTTCAAAATATCAGTTTTTATTAAGCCACAAATATTCTTTGCATTATGGTTTTAGGTTAATGTCAATACGTGCATTTGTTCTCATCCAAATGCAAAATGATATTGACAATGTCAATAATTTAAATTTTTCCACAATTATCTCATTGCCATTGCATTCAAAATAAAATAGACTATCAAAATGCAAGAAAACAAATGTTATTGTAATAATCAAGATTTAGTAAACAAATAAATTTACTGAAAAATGTGCGTATTTGTAAGATTTAAAAAATAACTTTTTCGTAAAACAAACTTAACATGTACCGACAACAACTTTTTCACTTAAACACATCTGAATAGTTTCTATTGCTTTCTCTAGCCCTTACTACTCCCTGTACACGTCGGTTCATGCCATCAATTAGCCCGCGAATATCATCCTGGGTAATATTCCTCCATTCTTCCTGAAGTGACACACGAAGCTCATTTAATGTCTCTGGTGCCACTTCTCAGCCTCTAATGCGTCTTCCTAGTATATCCCATACATGCTCTATAGGATTTAAATCCGGAAAACATGCTGACCAATTCATTTTTTCAATGCCAACTTCTGTAACGCACATTGATGCGTGTGGTCGGGCATTATCCAGCCATCTGGTGATTGTAGACAGAATTTACACTCATCAATAAAGAGTACACTGCTCCATTGTTCCAACTTAAATAGCAAATTATCATTGTCAATGCTTTAAAGATTGTGACTGGAGTTCAGAACGTTGGGGAAAGTCGAGAAACATATAAATGGTGCATACTAGCATTAAAGTGTTACTATTTCGTAAACGATTGAAGATAGGTATAAAGCATGATTTATGGATAGTTGACTACAAAATAAATTTGACTGGTCCGAGCGATTCTTGATCAAGTGAGCGGTATTCTATATAAAAGGCTGATCCGTTTCATTATCATAACTCTGTATAAAATAATTATATCATCTAAGAAAAATTGAAGAAAAATTCATCATATTTTATTATGTTGTCGTAGAGTTCTTATCATTTAAAAATTGCGTATCATACATAGTCATGTTGTGTCATAAAATTGACGTGGGTTATAATTATGTCGTACCATGGATATCATATAAATATTTATCATTTTTCACGTAGACAAGTAGATATTGAAAACAATTCCGTTTGATCAACTGTTTATTGGCAGATGGGATTTCAGCTCTACACACAACCAAACGACCCTGTTAGATCTAAACAAAAGTGACAATGACACTATGAGCACCTCTCTAAAATTGGCACCTGTCAATTCAAGTCACATTTATGCTCGACGACATTCTGCTCATGCGTGTACTACTACCGATGATCGACGGTTAGTTAATGTCAATGTAAGTATTATTTAGTTGTTCTTTTAGTTTAAAGAAATGTATGCATGTTTATTAATATTAATAATAATAATAATATTTTTTTTTTACCATACCATACCAATACTTTTAAAAGTACACTTTTAAATTAGTAGACAATAAAGTCTTTTATTATCATTAATAATATTATTATTATATATATATATATATAGACTTTATTGTCTACTAATTTAAAAGTATACTTTTAAAACTATTGGTGTGCGACTACAAATATCCATATATTTTCTTCTTTGCAATTTCTTCTACTGAACTCTTTAGCCTCAAGTGTTGTCAAGTTTTATACTTACCGGTTAAACGTAACTTGTCGGTTTCACTACAAACCCTCCCTTTGAAAAAAGTTAAATTGAGTATAATATTTTACTGACATACATTTTACTTAGGAAACTTTCTTATATTAGGAAGAAGTAAATATAAATAAGCACTTTACGTTCTACATGGTGTCTGGAAAATACATGTACAACGTTTGATAATAGATTCCTGACGTCAAGATAGGTCTATTCAAGCCAGCTTTATATTCGTAATTGTCTCACTTAGCCTGTAGAGGGTGTTAAATTATTTTCTTGCATCATATTTATTTTACTACTACCTGACAAGTTGACATTTTTTAAATTAATTTTCTTAGTCAGTAAACTTGCCATTAAACTTTAACAGTATTTCAAAACAGTTCTAAAAATAACACCAATTAAGCAACATCGTTATTATATACATCAGAAATTGCTTACATTTTAGTAAATACTTTCATACTTATCAAGGTCTATCCATTTTGTTAATTTTTATGTACAAACTTAATAAATATATCTTGTCGATCTTTTTATTATTAAATGTTTGGACAGTATTTTATCTAATTTAATTCAATTGGAGTAGGTTTTAATTTAAGTATATTATATAGCCTACAAATTGCATCCATAAAAAAGTGATGTGAAGAAAAAATCTCAATGAATTTAAAAATACAAAAATTTCACCTATTTTTTTGCAAAAAGACAATTATGCGGTGTTCAATTTTCCATTTTCTTATAGTATCAAAGGTCAAATCATTTGTCAAATTATTTAGGTTCTAAATTTGTTAACGATATTTTTTTTTTATTGAAACAGGGATTTAAAACGAGGGCTTATTCTAGGTCATAACAATTATAGACGATTTTAATTGAAAAGCTTTTTATACTTTGAAATATTTTGATAATAAATTAAATATAGGTTTATTTGCAAATACGTTAAAAAATTTCAATATTGATGTACAGTTGACGACATTTAAATTCGTACACTCCACCCATACATAACTCAATTACAACAAAATTGGGTAAAACGGGTTTCTCACCTTGCAGCTTATACCTGGATAGCACACCGGCTATATACATAGCTGTAAATTATTGTATGTACGATTTTTTACCATAAGTATTAATGGTTATTTCTAAATATTTTTGTGTTTAAATTACAGCCGCGAAATAAGGAAATTATAAAATAATACCAAGAAAACTACAAAAGTATAAAGCCAAAAAGGGTAAATGTATTAACAAACAACAAACAAAATACTAATATTTATTCGCTGCGCCATTGTATTCTAACACTAATCGTAATCTTTTTGGCATTGACAACATAATACTTCTGGTGTAATCCCAAGTTTCTTCTATTTTATCAAATAATTCTATTTCATTCTGTGATTTAAAATTTATTTTGTACATTGTTTTAACCATCAATCCCCATACATTTTCAATCCGATTTAAATCAGGACTTCTTGAGCACCAAGGCAGACATGTTACGTTGTTTTATCTAAACCAGTTTCCTATATTTCTTGCAAGATGCACAGGGCAGTTATCCTGCTAAAATATAAAGTTATTTCCTTCAAAAACTATCGCGGCAGAAGGATGAAAAATATTTTTCAAAATCTGAAGATATATATTATTGTTTAGTGTTCTATCAATATTCCAGCATACATCTGCTTCGTCAACACTTATCCATGCCCACGCCCCACACATTAACGGAGAAACGTCCACTGGTTTGCTTTTTTTGAGTATACTTCTTATCATATCGGGAATTTGGTGGTCTATATACTCGAATCCTTCCATTATATGTAGACTGAAAAGTTTTCTCATCGGAAATGATAACATTTTCCTTATTAACAACCCAATTCTTTGTTCCTTATCACTATTTTTTAAAAGCGGTTTGGATGCAGCTGCTCGATTTCTTAATTCGGTACATTGTCTTACTCGGCGTTGCGCAGTTCTAGATGAAGCAGGGAATCCTGTTATGTGCATAGCGGATACAGCAGTTTCAAATGAATTTTGCCTTAAATACTCCACCAAATTTCGTTCTTTTTTATTTGATGATTTTCTATTATTTATACCAGACCCAACAGACCTTTCAAGTGTTTGATGACAGCGCCATTTTTTTACAATTCCTTGAACAGTACTTCTAGGTACTCTAAAATGATCAGCTATTTTTCAATAAGACCACCCTAATTCTACTAAACATTATGCTTTTTCAATAATACTTAAATGAGGCATTTTTAAATCAAATAAGATATTGCCATTACTTTGACAGATATCATGATAACAATTAACACGTTACAAAGGTAATAAAGGTAAAAAAGTTTAATTTACAGTGTTACAATTTAGTGTAGGAAATTATTTGTCGTTAACTGTACCTATAAGGTTCAAGCAAAATTTGTAGTCAGAATTGAAACTATATAACTAGCCTAATCAACGTGCTGTCCTGACAATTTATTTTATCAGCAAAAATGATTTCTGTTCGCCTTGAATATAGGCAACAATATCATATTTTATGGTTATCGTCATTTATTGTATTTAACATAACAATAATGTAATGTTTCAAAAGGAAACAGCTTTTTTAAATTTTGTGACATATAATTAGAAATTTTAAAATTACTTCAGAATAATATTTTATAACAAGTATTACAATTGTAACACCGCAGGCCAAGCCTACGCACTAATGGGACATGAATCTGAGCATATCTGAGCGTAAGTAGCAGGTCATGTCAATAATCTATCTTTACTGCAGTAATCTGCATTTAATTTTTTTCATTTTTAAATATTTAAACAGGGTACTCTTAAACTAAATAATTAACATTTATGTTTAAATTTACCACACTCACCTTACCTGATGATTATTATTTAATATAAAGCCAGAATATTTTCAGGATAGTTTACCAGGGTGGAATATTTTACTAGGAAGATTTGCGAGTAAAATAATCCTAATACATTTTTCTGAATTTATGTGGTAAAGGCTTTCAAATAGTATAAAATCAAAAAATAAAGGATATTGGTATTTTCTTTGCAAATAAAACTATTTCCTAATAATTACTGTATTTCCTTCCTTACTAAAAAGGAGACATTTTAAAATGTTTATTAAAAAAAAGACGCTCGATATGTTTGCGAACATTTTATCTATTTAAACCAGAAGGTTTGGCTTTACTTAGGATTCTCGCTCGGAAAAGTAAAATATGACGAATTTGGGAAATATTTCGCCAAATAATTTGGACCAAACTAGGGAGTGGTTGGAAACAACTTTACTATTTACATTTTGCGGCCAGATTTTCCTAAATAGTTTATCGCAGTGGCGTAGCCAGGAGTTTCGTTCGGGGGTCTAACCTATAAAATAGTTTAAGGCGGAAAGAAAGGAAAATAATTTAAGTTTTTAAGTGACTGACGTGACAAATACCGTCGCAGGAAAATTCCTAATGAAATACAAAAATTGGTAACATAATATACAAAGCAAAGAGAAAAAAGACATAAAGTTTTGTGATAAAAATTTTAACGGTGAAATTCGGTGCCCAGTAGCTCCCCTAGGTACACCAATGGTTTAAAGCAACTTATCAGGCTTTTACATTCGGTCTAGTTACACATTACCTTATATAACTGTTTTTTTATCCAAAAAGTTGGTGTTCATCTTGATATTCGCTCTTATATATTTTTGGACATAGATACAATACAGTTACAGCATAACAATACATAAAATATTAATAAGGAAAACATATGAGAAGATATTATTTTACCTATGCTTTGCATATATTATGTTTCCAAGATGGGATATCTTGATTTCTGACAGCAACGATTGCCATTCGCCAGCAGCATCTTAGAATTAGGATTTCTAATACATGATTTGGCAAATAGTAGAGGAGAAGGCCCGAATATGGGCCCCCATTTTGTTTTTTATTAACCATTTTTAAACTTTATGAAAAAAAAATCTAAAAATCGGCATACACCTAGCCCAAACACTCTTCTATAATTGTAGAAGCGACAAAGTTCCAAACAGGCAAATATTACTGTGATTTGTAAGAAAATATGAAATAATATCAATTTCACATCGGAAGGCAGACTGTGTGAAATATGAGCCCCTATCAGAAATGACACATAAAGCTAAAGAGTAACAAAATTATCTTTATATTCAAGAAATAAACATCCATATTAATATATTATAAATGGAAACAATAAGTTATCTGCAAAAATCACAAACATAATTGTCTTTCTCTGCTCCAGAACATTGCTCATGTGTCCACATATTGCACATGAGGAAACGAACCCATAGCTGTGGTCTTCTGAAAAATGACCATCACAAAACACGCTTTTGGCATCTTTATCATCTAAAACGATTTGACCGATTTCATCGATATTCACGTCATCGTCAGCCGGAACAAATAGTTCATTTTCTGCGTTAGAGTCTTGGTCGGTATCAGCATCATTATATTTACTTTGTTTCTTAGATGCCTCCTTTGTCGGTTTTAGTTTTAAAAAACTTTTCGTTTCGAGGATAGCTTTTTAGGGATAGAACGTGATTGCTCTAAGTCCTTTTTAAAAATATTTAAAGTGTTGATCTTGGTACATTAAAAGATTTACTGGCTCTTTTTAAGCCCATACTTTGTTTATTGACATTGTCCTAAGCCCTTACCATATCTTCGGATCCCCATTTTTTTCTTAGATTCTTTAATAAGTACTTTCGCTGATTACGTGGCATCCTGTATCCTGGAAAAAACAGTACATTCAAAGTCAGGTCCAAATATGGGCCCAGGCCCATATTCGGACCAGCAAAGCGTGTCATTCAAATAAAATGTCATATTATTTTTTGGTGTTATGTGACTCAATATCTATAAAAATATAACAAAACTTAATCTTAATACAACACACTGATGCGAATATTTCAAACCTAGTCAGCTAATATTTGTCAAAATAGCCTTACGCAACTTACCTCTAAATATATATTCAAATTTTCATAAACACATTCACCACTAACTGTTGACAACCGAATTACATTTCTATAAAATACTATCGGTAAAACAGTTGGCTATCCAATAAGTGTATTTTAAGATATTTTACATAGATGTGGCTTAAGGTTCTACTGAGTTTTTGAGGGGGCTCATATTAAATGCAGGGCCCATATTCGGGCCTTCTCCTCTAATCGTCGCTGCATTTTCACGACGAAACGCTTATGGATGATGTTAAGCCAAAAATTGTCTTTCAGATACAACAACCTCCCCCCATTCCCATTCGGCCACCACCCGTTCCGAAACGTACATTTCCTCCTCCGCAAACACCTCCAGATCTCCCGATAGCACAAAATAGTCCACCACTTGACCCTAACTCTCGTCTCAGGAAAAAGTCCCCACAACCCCCTCCGTTGCCGCCTACTCCTAAAACTAGAGCGCCTCCGTTTAACCAACTCCTACCAAGTCAAAAACCTGGTTCGACAACAACTAAAGAGCCAACAAGTGAACACTATCGTAAGCCCCTGACAAATTTTCCTTTTGACAACGTCAAGCCAACACATGGTGAAATTATTGGAAAGCGGTCAAATGCTAGTGCTGGTAAGCAACAAGAAAATAAACCCTCGACACCAAATAGAATGTACAAGCCAAACCAACAAGGAAAAATGTCGATGCGCCAAGATTCTGGTATTTCGACGGATAGTTTTAGTCAAAACTCCTCTCCTAGTTATACATCTAAAAGCATGGAGACTCCCTTAATTCCTCCAAAGACACCAATTCATAAAATTCATAACGGAAGTATAGTTACAAAAATTAAAGATATAAAAGATGAAGAAAATTCGTTGGAGGAGTTAAATGGAATTACAAAAAGTGTGTCTACCCCTGCTGGTCTTCAAACGGTTGTAAGATTTCACAATGGATCAAATATGATTGTTCATCATAAGGTAAGTACCTTATTTTGCTTAATAATAGTGAAATGTAATAAATTATAGAGAATTCTTCTTTTAGATCTGATTAACAGAAACCTTTACTGTTGCTAACAATATTAGTGTAAATTTAATATATAAAGTTGCAGATTTATCTTCATTAGGCAGAGATTACTTTCCTGTAATTCTTATTAATTAATTTATGCCTTGTTTCCTTTAATTAATGTTTCAAAACTTTAAAAAATATTTAATATTAATGCGCCAACTTAGAAAAAATTTCAGCAGTGGCAATTAAAAGATATCTTCGGTAAGAAAACAAAGTCCCGGGGTTCTATCTTGGTGTTTACGTCCCTGGGCGCCGCGAACTGACAGAATTAATATACATGAGCCTCAATTTCCGTTTAGAGATTCATATTCCTAAAGCTCTTCTGAATTTTAAAGATGAAAACAAAATCCATCATTTAAAGATTATAGTCTAAAAGCGTCAACTAATGCGTTGTTAAGCTCAAAAAAATATTATTTAATGTGTGTTGTAAATAACCACCTAAAAAAATATTAATCTCAATCTGTATTAAAACTATTTAGCAGTACTAGAACTAAAAAACATTCGGCAGCTTTGGAAATAACACAAAATAATATTAAAACGAAGTTATGTTAATTTCCAGTCAGTTAAGTTATGAAGACTGATTCCACGAAACAACGTTTTCTAGCAGTAAACTTTTATATCATTAATAATACTTAAATGTTTAAAGACCGGTATATGTTTGTCGACAAAAATAATGACTTATTTGTAAGTAGCGGTTTTAAGTATAGTTTAAAATAAGTGCAGTCCAAATATACCAATATACCAATTAGGATGTCTATTAGCAACTTAGGCTAATAAATTAAATCCAATAACTACAAGAACAAACAACTAATTTGTAGCAACTGATTTAAATTATACCAGATATACTTGTCCAATTAAATCACACATGAGTAATACCAATATCGGTGCGATCCAATTAAATAATTAGAGTGAAATATAATGTTTAATCTTCAACTAGGCGATATGGGAACAAATAATCTGCATTACAATTTACCTTTTAGATTTTAAGAGAGTCTAGAAGGCCATCTGAAAGTTATAAGCACAGATTTTTTTATAAATTTAGATTTATACAATTAGTAGTAAATGCTGTTGCACTGCTTGCGATTGGAGCGGGGATGACAGTATATTTTAAAGGTAAGTTTATGCTAAACAACTTATGATGTATGTTTTATCGTACCAATATATAAAAATAAATTCAGACTCAAACTATTTAAAAGCCAATTACAATACATTTATATTTCGCACAATACTTACTTGTTTATGACATACGTTTCTTTGGTATTTGCATTACCTATTTGGTTACGACCCACAATTGTTTATTTCTTGACCAGTTCGGTTAAGATATACATTCGTTTCTCTCATATATTACTGATTCGACTATTACATACATTTTTTTGTAGCATACCCATCGAACATAGTAACGATAGTGAATAAGACAATAAATGTAACAACATTGCCTATAATTATCGAAAAGAAAAGCGACAACCCAGCACCAGGGATCTGTTTACCCGTTATTGTTAGGTTTTGTAAACAAAATCAATTGCCCTATAACTTCACAGTTTATCCAAATTATGTTGGCCATTTCGGGCAGAGAGATGCACAAATGGATTTAGAAATTTATGATGCCGTAGTTGATGTTCGATGTTATGAACTAGCGGCACTTTTTTTATGTACTATTTTTGTACCCAAATGTGGACCGGATGGCGTCTTGGTGCGACCGTGCAGAACTATGTGTCAAGGTAAGGCAAAAAATGTTCTACGCGATATATAACAATTATTTGTATCTCTTTCGAAAGAAACGTTTACCGATACTCTGACCCCTTCAGTCTCGTGAGAGGGGCTGACAGGTTTTCATTAGCCAGCAAGGGCGGAATAATATCAACCTTGAAACAGTTCTGAACAAACACAGAGTTGCAAGAAAATGTTTAAAAACTATTATACAAACTTTCACGTGATTGTTTTAATGACAGGTTAAAAACTTAAATAAAATTGCAAATAATTTGCGAGACCAGGGTTTAAACAATTAAATGTATAAAGTGGCAAAAACAAAATTCTGTTTCAAAAAAAAAATATACCCACGGATGAAAGTGGGTTGTCAAATGGAAACGTTAGCTAAATAGTAGGGGAATGGCGGTCACTTAAGCTAGATTACTTATAGTTAACCAAATAGTAGTGCTTTGCTATAAGTAAGTAGAATGGAAGATAGCCCGACCCATCCACTAGATCATGGTTTTCCATTTAAATCAAAATAATTCACCTCAAAAGAGAAGTTAGGACCTTACAAATGACCAGTATTCCCCCACACTGCGGGTAATTTCGGTCAGTCCATTTTAAATGCATTTTATATGGCAAAAATTACTCTAGAACAGTGTTTCCCAATTAAAATAGACGGCGGAACACTTACAAGTTGACACAAGAATGCCGGAACACTACATAATATTTTTCCATATACCTACTTAAAATGACTGGATTTATTTACTTAAAATATTTAATATTTATTACGATATTCCATTCATATAAAAATGAAATGAAAATAATAAAAGCAATAAAAAACAAGTCATATATAATACATTTTGTTTACAAATTTAAAATAATGAAAAAGTTTTAAAAAAACTGAAAACATCACTAATCAATGCAGAAAGAACTACCTAATGAGAACAGTGTGATTAGTTTTTATTCTTACAGATTTTTTTTTATATTCGGCTTAATGGTTGACAACTGTAAACGCAAATCAGGAGCAGCATTCAGTCTATTTCTATATTTTGTCTTTGTAAAAACATAATGGGAAAATCCCGATTCGCACAGGTAGGTGGTGACAAAAGGCAACATCACAAGCATGGCACGTTTTGAAAGTTCTGGATATTCGTTTCCTAAATCTCCCCAGAAAGTAATAAGAGGAACTTCTTTAAACTTTTGTTTTAATTGGCTATCTGAACCTATTTCAATAAGTTTCTCAAAATTTAATCCAGAAAAGTCATTAGGTTTTTTTTCTACTTGAAAAGGATTTTGAACCCATGAGTTGAGGTTTTCAGTATCATTTAGGAACGAGAAATACTCCTTTAGTGATTTGGCTAGTTCCTGAAGATGCACCAAAATATCCTGACGAATAGTTTTTTCCAATGTGAGCTGATTTTCATGAAGGAAGTCCATAAGAAACGGAAAACTATTAGACTCGTTTTGTTCCGCAGCAGATCGCCAATATTCCAATTTCCGTGACAGAGATATAACCTTATCTTTGGCGCGAAATATATTTACGTCCTTTCCCTGTAGCGATACATTTGTCTTGTTTAATTTTGACAACTCTTGACAACCAGCTAAATGAATTTAATTTATGCGATAATCGGAATTGACGATCTTGGAAAAATGCAAAGAGTTCGTAGTGCAATTCAAAAAGGCGCACAAGAATTTTTCCTCGCGAAAGCCATTTAACTTCGGTATTTGGCGGAACACCAAGCACGTCATCGCGGTACACTAGTGTGCCGCGGAACACCATTTGGGAAACACTGCTCTAAAATTTTTTTTTAATAAGAAAGGAATAAAGAACATCCATGTATAATAAATAATATATTACCAAGGGTTTTATTAAGTTCTTCTAAATGTTCATAAAATATAAAAATTTAATTAGAAAAGAATACAAAACTTAGACTGGTATTGCCCCAATTGGGTTGACCGGCATTACCCAAAAGCTACTTGCAACAAAAACCCTAACCCTAAAATTAATCGTAGTAATTTAGATATGTACGAACGCAGGAATCATTAGACCAATTAATTCTGAGAGAGTATCATATAAGGGCATGAAAAAAAATACATTATTTTTGTACTTACATTTGTTTCAATTCGCCTGAAAGTTATAACAAAACAGAGCAAAAACTTTAAGTTTCAATTGGAGCCAGTACAATGGGGTGATCATAGCAAAACCACGTGCATTTAACTCTGACCGCTGTTTATTAGATGGCAGCAGGATACTAAACAAACTGAGTACTTTACACTGTAGTATTTAACTGTGACCAGAATTCCCCACCTGACTGGGATTTCCCCACTCCCCCCTACATATAAATTTTTATTTTGAGTCTAACAGGGACTTTAAGGGGGTACCTCTAACTCAAGAAGTACTAGCTTTAAAAATATTTTTTGTAAGACCTGGGTGTAAGTTTTTACGACAATATAGGATAGTGCTAGAGACGTACCATTTAATTTTATGAAATTAAATTTAAGATGTCAAATAACAGCAATCATCTCTTAATTATGCCCATTCCACCATCTTCTTTCGGGCTTCTCTGTATCAATGTCACGTTGTTATTTAAATGCAACCCTGCATATTTTTGAAATTTACTAAAAATATTTTTCAGTTTTTTATTTCTTAGGTACTACCTACTAAACTTTTTTGAGGATTCTGTATGTTTTTTTTTAAAACCTTAAGAAACCAAGCCCCCCAAACGTTGGGGTCACGAGACGCCTTTGCTCTGTACAAACCTTTCTAAAAGCGGCTTTAATCCCGACTGCAAGATTAATGATTTATTTTTGGCTGTGGCTGGGTCACCATTACGGACATTTATCTTGAGTCCCTCAATATTAATATGTTAGTAGTTCTGCCTTTGGATTCCCTGTTGCGCATAGAATATGTTAGTCGAAAGGCGAGGTTTTTATTGCCTCTATATTTTTTTGGTTACAAGAGCGGTTGAAAAGTAGGATTCTTCGGAGTTGCGTTTTAAGGAATTATATACAGGGTGAAATTTTTAACTTGAATAAATTCGGTATTAGAAAGCCTCTTTATTTGCTGAAAAAATACAGAACTATATGGTTGCGTTTAAAATTGGAGGAAATGTTGCCCTTTTTTCCTTGACAAACCCTTAATATAAAGTAAAATTTATTCTTGATATTATGTACCATATTGGCGAATTTCGTCGAAGTCGTTGTCTAAGTTCCTCTAAATTTTCTGGTTTTGTTAAGTAAACTTTGGTTTTTATGTGACCCCAAAGGAAATAATCTAGAGGATTAAGGTCCGGCAATCGTGGCGGCCATTCAATGGTACGCCTTCTCAGCGGTTTGTAAAAACTTCACTTACATATTGTCGAAGATTCATAGCGTAATGAGGCGGAGCACCATCCTGCTGTAACCATATTCGATCATCATGAAGATCTGCTTCTACATGATAAGGAAATAAAACAGTCAAAGCTGGAATAAGTTATCCTCCAAGGAATATTGACCCACTGACGCATTAAGTTTTTGCGGAAGCATGGTGTGTGTTTCTCGCATCCAGTGAGGATTTTCTGTGGACCAAAATCGACAATTCTATTTATTAATTTCACCATCTAGTACAAAAGTACCTCATCTGTAAAAAGGACCCATTCCAAATCTATTTAATACTGATCAAGTGCAGTCATCATCACCTCTTGTACCATTAACATTTTATAAGGACGCATTTGACATGATTTTACTAACTTGAATGCAGACGCATGGCTTATGTTATTTTCTCTTGCAAGTTGCCGAACTGGAGTAATAGGATTTTCTTCAAGAAAAAACGTTTAATTGCGTGTCTTCATCCATTACTCCAGGCTGCCGTATTTTTAGTATGTAACTGACGTGCCCACGATAACGTCTTTCAATTTTGTTGATGGTGCCTTGGGAAATTGGTGGTAGATCGGGGTGTGTATTTCATGAAATAAAGCTGCTACTTCTGTTTGAGTATGCGATTGTAATTGATTCAGTTCAAAATTTCTGTGGACCAAAATCGACAATTCTATTTATTAATTTCACCATCTAGTACAAAAGTACATCATCTGTAAAAAGGACATATTCCAAATCTATTTAATACTGATCAAGTGCAGTCATCATCACCTCTTGTACCATTAACATTTTATAAGGACGCATTTGACATGATTTTACTAACTTGAATGCAGACGCATGGCTTATGTTATTTTCTCTTGCAAGTTGCCGAACTGGAGTAATAGGATTTTCTTGAAGAAAAAACGTTTAATTGCTTGTCTTCATCCATTACTCCAGGCTGCCGTATTTTTAGTATGTAACTAACGTGCCCACGATAACGTCTTTCAATTTTGTTGATGGTGCCTTGGGAAATTGGTGGTAGATCGGGGTGTGTGTTTCGTGAAATAAAGCTGCTACTTCTGTTTGAGTATGCGATTGTAATTGATTCAGTTAAAAAATTTCACCCTGTATAAAAGACGGTTAAAGGTTAAGCATTTTTTTGTCACCTCCTAGACCCCCAGCGGATTCCGCTAAATTACAAATTGAATTTTTTAAACTGTCTATATTTGCTGGAGTCGTATAAGGCCAAATTTCAGTTCTCTTTGTCAAACACTCTTTGACAAAAATATTGCATACGCATAAGGCACACAAACTATCTTTTTCTTTAACGCCTAAAATTGCCCAATAAACGTATTAAAATTTTTTATTTTTTTTCCAGAAACAAAAAGACGGTGCGGTTTTTTTCTGGATGTATTCGGCCTGACATTGCCGAAATATCTGGAATGTAACCTATTTCCTGAATCCACCGATCCAAATGTTTGTATCGGACATTCTGAAGTAAAAGCGGCCAAACTTCGAGAATCCAAACCAAGTAAGTCGGGCATAGCATATAACATATTGCATTAAAGCTAGAAATAAAGATTACGTTTTTTCAATTTGAATTTAAAATAATCAAACAATATATTTTGCACGTTAAGAGTTTCATCAGCGGATTGCACAAACCCAATTTTAACGATTTAAACTAGAAATATTAACAAATCAAATTTTGTTCGACTCTAAAACTTTTAAATTAGTTGCACATTTAGGGTCAATAACAAAAGAAAGTTGCTTAAGTGTTCTTGTTTAATATTACAATGGTTGGTAACTCAAAGTTAAGTTTGTCGGTAAATAACGTTTCCCACTTATAGAACATGTTGAAGTTGAAGAATATTATTATTTAAGTTTCTATGAATAAGAATATGCATGCAAACAATTTTGCTATATCATAAACTGTGTTACTATATTAATGTATTTGTTTAATATGTATCGTCGACAACAACTCTGATGTAAGTATTATATCAGATATCTATAAGTAATTCATCGAGGATAGAAACAGAACGAGGACTTGACTATACACTGAGAAAAAGTCTTCTATTCCTTATAAGAATTGACATACTCTTTATATAACTGTTTAATATGACGGCAACGCGCTTTCCTAGTAAAGACAACGAAAATTGTTAGACCGGTGTGTAGTAATAATATCACGGTAATTTAGCCAATAGGAAATAGGAGTTATTGCTACCATAGAATGGTTTATAGCCATTATTGCTCTAAATACTCACAGTAATTATCAAGTGCTATTGGGGGTGTAATCTGGTTTTATATAATGTATTAGTTCCGACTGGCAGTTGTAATGAAATTTGATATTAATCATAATAATATTTGCTTGCTACCGTTAATAACCACCACCAAAAATCAGTACTGTAGTTCTCAAAAATTTAAATAGCTTCTAGTGTGATATTGTTCTTGTCGTTTAACATTGCAGATGATTATCTATTATGCAACATGGTTTACTGTGATGGTAAAATTCGTCCATAGATTATAAATCCAATACTAATGGTGGGTTATGCAAAATAAGAATCTTCTATTCTTTATCTGACATGCAAAATTAAAAAAAACTTAAATATAATAAGTAGTAAAAAGTCAGACAGGACAGCTAGAGGACTCCGAACAACGATGTGACCTGCGCAACAAATACGTTAAAACTATAATAATACGGCGCGCGGCGATTGCCGATCGCTACGAACCCCCATCAACGTCTTGTGGATTATAGGTTCTAACGGATACAATTCGTTTTTGGGGACACTCCTCTGCTTTTCCAATTGTGGAGAAAGCGCTTTACTGGGAACAAAACGCGTCGCATTAAGAAGATACAATTAATTTTTCTAAAAAATTGCTGTATCAAAAGTGGTTCAGTATTCAATAAGACTGTGCTGCTAGGCTAGGTTCATTATTTAACAAAACTGTGCTGCTAATGGAACTGTAAATGCTGCTAATGCTGCTAATGGAAGAATAAAAACACTGTTCTAGCAAATCTGGAATTGATATAACACCAAGGCGGGTTTGATACACTAGCAATTTATTTAATGTGGGTTAATAAAAAATAAGCTATCAATATAATTATGTCTCAGCAAAACTGTTGTATTAAATTATTTTTCTCAGTGTAGTTTAAAATAAACTTAAACTAAATGAACTTGTATCGAATTTTTTAATATCTTACTGTTAGACCTTTCCAAAAATGATACGAATTCCTTTTATTAAAATGAGTTCAAATTTCAGTCGGTGCGAAAAAACTTTATTATAAAATTTCCCCTGCATATTCCCGAAAACATGTACAAATTATAAGGGCGAATTTATTAGACTTTTTCCCTTATTTAGGGGCCTGCTTATTATAACTTAAGGTTGTGATTCCATAAAGGAATTAAAATTGTAGTTGTGATAATTCGAGTATAACAATGTTTATAAGTTTGGGAGTTTGTTAAAAACTGACGTATAAATTTTAAATAACTCTAAGTAAGTTAAAGTAAGAAAATTTTCTCTGGTTAATTTGTTTTAATATCAATTTCCGATATCATGCCAAATTTTAGTTCCTCCTGTCTGCTGAAGTGTTCCGTTTTCCAATTTTGGTAAAAAACCTTGTCAATAAGTTAATAAAAACGGGTTGAAATCTTCTAAGAGAAGCTTTCAAGGTAACCAAGAAAAACTCTTCTCAAAGTTTAAATGAACGTTTTTGTATTGAAAGGCATTACTTAAGATTAGCACGAAAAACGACGTTTCCCTCGAGCCTATACTAATTAACTAACTAATCAAATTAATTAAATCTTATGTGAACTTGATTCTCGACTGCTGTTTTGACCCAAAATTATACTTTTCACTACTTTCGGGTCATTATAAATGTCGAAAGTTAGTAAAACTGGAAATAGTTTAGAACCAATTAAAATAGCATTATTTTTCTGAAAAAATATTTAGAAAAAACAATAATCGTATAATTCTATTTTAAATTTAAGTATAGTTCTATTAATTAAAAAAAAACTTACACCTAATCTATCATGGTGTACAGGGTTATCCAACCAAGACTAGACAAGGCGATTTTTTGACTTTTCCTGTACTTTTATAAAAAAACTGAAATAGCCATCTTAAGTCATTTTCTCCTGCGAATTCGAATATCTTCAGCAAAAAACAATTGAACATCAAACAAAAGTACTAGGGGTCACTTTGATATTTTTTTAAATGGAACACCCTGTATATTTTTACATTTTTAAATTCCACATAAAATTATAATTATTTTTTATTAAATGCACTATTAGTCTACCGGGTGGCCCTTTAGTGTGGCAAAGTACAATAGCTCCGTTACTATTTCAAATACATTAAAAATATTAATACAAAAGTTAAAGGGCAGTAAGTGACTTATAACGTAAAATTATTTTTAACTCTATAGGGTGGCTCAAAAAAGCGGAACAATAAAAAATGTACTTTTTTCAAACGGAACACCCTGTATATTTTTTCATTTTTAAATTCCACATAAAATTATAATAATTTTTTATTAAATACATTATTAGTCTATACTTTATAGTTTCCGAGATATTGACTCTTGAAAAGTGACATTTTTGAACTTTGACAGCTTATAACTTTCTAACAGTACGTCTTAGAGCAAAACGGCTTACATATCCCTATCTTCAATTTTTATTATCTTCCCAAAAAAATCAACTTCCGGTTAAACCGGATGTTACTCGAAAGCAGGAAATATAGTTGTTCCGGTTTAACTGGAAGTTGATTTTTTTGGGAAGATAATAAAAATTGAAGATAGGGACATGTAAGCCGTTTTGCTCTAAGACGTACTGTTAGAAAGTTAGAAGCTGTCAAAGTTCAAAAATGTCACTTTTCGAGAGTCAATATCTCGGAAACTATAAAGTATAGACTAATAATGTATTTAATAAAAAATAATTGTAATTTTATGTGGATTTTAAAAATGTAAAAATATACAGGGTGTTCCATTTGAAAAAAGTACATTTTTTCTTGTTCCGCTTTTTTGAGCCACCCTGTAGAGTTAAAAATAATTTTACGTTATAAGTCACTTACTGTCCTTCAATTTTTGTATTAATATTTTTAATGTATTTGAAATAGTAACGGAGCTATTGTACTTTGCCACACTAAAGGGCCACCCTGTATACTTCATAGTTTCCGAGATATTGACTCTCGAAAAGTGACATTTTTGAACTTTGACAGCTTCTAGCTTTCTAACAGTACGTCTTAGAGCAAAACGGCTTACATGTCCCTATCTTTAAATTTTATTATCTTCCCAAAAAAATCAACTTCCGGTTAAACCGGATGTAACTCGAAAGAAGGAAATATAGTTGTTCCGGTTTAACTCGAAGTTGATTTTTTTGGGAAGATAATAAAAATTGAAGATAGGGACATGTAAGCCGTTTTGCTCTAAGACGTACTGTTAGAAAGTTATAAGCTGTCAAAGTTCAAAAATGTCACTTTTCGAGAGTCAATATCTCGGAAACTATGAAGTATAGACTAATAGTGCATTTAATAAAAAATAATCATAATTTTATGTGGAATTTAAAAATGTAAAAATATACAGGGTGTTCCATTTAAAAAAATATCAAAGTGACCCCTAGTACTTTTGATTGATGTTCAATTGTTTTTTGCTGAAGATATTCGAATTCGCGGGAGAAAATGACTTAAGATGGCTATTTCAGTTTTTTTATAAAAGTACAGGAAAAGTCAAAAAATCGCCTTGTCTAGTCTTGGTTGGATAACCCTGTACATACACCTTTAAAAGTGCATGGTGGCAATTGTTATAGACTATTTTATAACCTAAAAAATAATCAGCCACAAAACCCTGTGTTCTAAAATCTAAATAGCTTAAGTAATTCAAAAAGGAATCGTGAGACTTGTATGGGTTTTTAAATGAACAGGAGCGATTTTTTTTCAATATTGCCTTTATAGAATTGTTGAGTTATATTTTTTGCTATATTTTGAACAATAGGCGTTTTTCTAAAATGTGTGCTTTGTACTTAATATAAAATTAAATTATAAAAATACGTTTTAACCACAAGTCTGTCACCAGGAAGAAAAACATAGCCGACTCCCTTATTTTAGATTTTTAACGCTAGTATTCCTTAAAGGGTTTAAAATTTAGTCAACCATAGAATTTAGAACTTAGAGTTTTCTATTTATGTTACAAGTTCCTTTAATAAAAAAAACATACGTGTTTCTTATTTTTTTTATGGCTGCCCCTAAAGGGAGGGGCTATAGCAGTTTATATTGAAAAAAATATTTTGTGATGGACTTTTATGAATTATTTTAATAAACAAAGCTAGGGGGATACATGACATTTTTATTGAAGGAGAAAGAAATAATGCAAGGAAGCATCAAAAAAATGCCTTCTTAAAAATAATATGGGTACCTATTAAAGGTTCTATGGGATAGTATGTACGGTACCAGCAGCTTTGTTTCAATAGCGAATTTATAACGGTTGAACTGTGCGTATGAACAGTGGCGGCTCGTTAATGAAGGGCTCTGGGGCGCCGCCCTCCCTGCAATTATTTCAAACAGAATCCAAAAATACTTTACTTAAAAAACCAATAAAGCAATCCATTAAAATAATTCAAACCAAACATAGCCCTATTCCAGCGGGTACGTTATACTAAGCGCGGGCATAAACCAAACATAGCCCTATTCCAACGGGCAGGTTATACTCATAGACAAGCGAGTTCCGCGCTCTCAATGTTATACTAAGCGCGGGCGGGCGGGGGCGACCGATTATCCGTCCCGATTCAACGCGGCTTCTCGATGAGTTGCCATGACGACAAAGGCGTGACGTCACCTACACATCGCACAACGAGCGGCCACAGACTAGCTCCAATTTTCCGCGCCCAACAACAGCTGTTCGCGATGCCACGGTAGAATAATAATAATCGATATTATGTGCTCTGACGAGGCGACCTGTCGATGCCGCAAGGCGCTAATGTTTTGTTTATTTGTTTTGATTTGATTTATTAGTTACGCTATAAAACTTATAAAGTTGGAAAATGTCGTGTAATATGAAGGTCAGTGATTTACAGAAGCTTGTGTTTAGTTCTCTGAGCTTAAGTGAAAAACTTGATTTAAAAAATGCAGGGTGGCCACTAGAAATTGAACATAGTACAAGTGCAATCAAAATGTAAAAGTAAGGCACAGTTTAAGTTTGACAAAAAAATATATAATAAAAAATCCTGAATAGGTATGCGGTTGTGAGGACAAAAATTATTTTTTTTTTGTTTCGTGTGTCTTCTTTTTGACGGGGATGATAATTGGACTATAAATGGGGTGCAGGACTTAAAACATCTTTCAGAGAAAATAAAAAAACATGAAAATAGTGCAAAACATCGTCATAATGTGGTAAGTTTTGAGATGTTAGGACTAATATTTTAACTTTTTTATAGTGCTTATGCTGATGAAATTAAAATTCACAACGAGAAAGTTAGAAAAAACAGACACGTACTTTTGAAAATAATAGACATTTAAAAAAAAAATTATTTAAAGCCAGCGCCCCCCCTGACTCGCTAGTCACAAGCCGCCACTGACGGTACCAGCAGCTTTGTTTCAACAGCGAATTTATAACGGTTGAATTGTGCGTATGAAGCTGTGCCCCCCCCCCCCCCTAGCTCCTTAATAAATTCAAAGCAGAACAAAAAAAAAACCATTATAATAAAAAATTTAATTGACATATGTTTACGCTTGTCGTGTCCAACCGCAATTTGTCAATTGGATAGAGTTTTGAATTTAAAACTCTCTGTTGAATATGGTTGAGACGATTTTAAAATTCGCATCAACAGGTAGGGATGATATGCGTGGAATTTGGATTTATTTAAAAAATAATCTTGTTAGAGAGGTGTTCGGTGATGATGATAAATTCGTATAAAACAATAGAGCCTAATTGCATATAATTTTAAATTATTTCAATTACTTAGTTTAGTTATTAACTGCGACACTTAGTTAGATTCGCTTCCAGGTTGCTCTACCAATATAAACTTGTTAGTAAATTTCTCAATCTTGGTGGTTAATTAATTATACGTTCTAAATTATAATATTGCTGAGTGCATTACTCGCTTCTACTACTGTAGATATATTTTATAGTTCATTAAGCAATGCTCATTATGATTTTCGTATCTATTTTTTGTGCAAATAAATTTGATAGTTTGGAACTTTCTACAACAACTGTATCTTCAGTGTTATGATAAAAAGTAAAAAGCTCCCGATTTTAGATCGGTTGATCTACTACAGAACAGTTGGGGATTAAAATTTTTCGTAAACGGTTAAAAACAGGTATAAGGATGATTTATGAAAAATGTCTAGAATTGATTTTAGAATATACACTAAGAAAAATGATATAATACAACAGGTTTGCTAAGACATAGTTTGTATTGATGGCTTATTTTTTATTAACCCATATTAAATAAATTGCTAGTGTATCAAACCCGCTCTAGTGTTATATCAATTCCAGATTTGCTAGAACAGTGTTTTTATTGGTAGTAATCAGTTCCATTAGCAGCACAGCCTTGTTGATTAAAGAACTACTTTTAGTACATCAATTTTGTTAAGAAATAAATTGTCTTCTCAATGCGACGCATTTTGTTCCCAGTAAAGCGCTTCCTCTACAATGGGCCTTTTCACTATTCTTAAATTTGATATATTTGGCATTTGAATTGTTTAGTCGGTGCTATAATAAGTGTTTTTCATCAATAAAACTATTGCTAGGTCATAACATTAATTTATTTCAGCACAGTAAAAACCGGGTAAAATTCAACCAATTTGAAAATCTCAAAACAGGCGCGACTCATGACGTAGATATGTTTAAAGCTTGCTAGAGCGCATGCGTTTAACCTCGCACACGCGTAAATGCTGATCTGTCGAACTGCCATCGGCAAATTAAGCCGCTGTTGCCATATGTAGAAAGTTTTATAATCTTAATAATATACTTTCTTCTTAGAACTTTATTTGGATACTTTAAATAAATATAAACATAATACTGGTAAAATAATTCATTCCGCAGCTATTGAATGGAAAACTGGTATATTATAATTACTAATAATTGCTAGTCAATTACCATTACACTGGTACTATAAACTATAATAAATGATTTTTGAGATTATCGGCAACACTGTCAAGCTGCTGATTTTGTGAATTCTTGATATTTTAAGCCAGCGACTCGGCTATTCCTATCATTCCTCTGTGCATCAATCTTCCGGCGCGATGACGTAGGTATGTTTAAGTCCGTGTTTTTATTCAAGGAGTTTTTTATTTATTTATTTTCTCGGTTATGGCTTAAAAGTATAGAAAAGTAAAAACACAGAAAATTTTATTTTTTGTTCCTTTATACACTACTACCAAAATCAAAATTTAGTGAAAAGGCCCATTAAGAAAGCGGAACAGTTCAATACTAATGATGGGCTGTGCGAAATAAGAATCGTCTATTGTTTTATCTGACATGTAAAGTTTAAAAACCTTAAATACAAAGTAAAAATATATTAATTGAAACAGGTATTGGTACGAATAATAAAATTCAGACAGCACAGCTAGAAGACTCCGAAAAACGATGTGACCTGCGCAACAAATACGTTAAAATTAATACTACGGCGAGCGGCAATTGCCGATCGTTACGAACCCCCACCAACGTCTTGTGGATTATATGTTCTTACCGATACAATTCGTTTGTGGGGACGCTTTTCTTCTGTCTTAATTGTAGATAAAGAGCTTTACTGGGAACAATATGCGTTACATGGACAATTTATTTAATATGGATTAATAAAAAAACAGCTACCAATACAAACTATGTCTTAGCAAGCCTGTTGTATTAGATCTTTTTCCTCAGTGCGGTAATTAAGCATATTTTTACTTCAAATTATGTAAGGAGCACATTAAAGTAAACACAATTGCGAGAAATAATTTTATTTAACCTGGTAATAAGTTTTTATCTGGCTTTGAAATTTATGAAAGAGTCAGGCCTTTTTAAAAACATTTTTTTATACACTAGCCGGAGAAAAAAGTGACGCATTGACAATAGTATTTTAAGTATAGTTTTTATGCAAAGACAGCATGCATTATACAGACTACAGTCATTTTTAAGCTGCCTAGAATTTTAAATATTTGTTAGTTGCTTGAAAAGTAGGTTCCCCAGTATAATTTTTTATAATTGAAATGTATTTTGACAAAATTCTTATTTAACTAGTCAGTGTCAAGTCAAGAGTAATAAATATATTTATAATGTTCTTTAGACAACATGTTCCTTTTTGTATGTCAGTGTATTTTACTTAACCCAAGACAATTTAATTTAATATGAAAACCCGCGTTTTAAAATGAAAATTTACCACTTTAAATGTTTCCCTTGACGGTATTTAAATTTCGTTTATGAAAGTACCGAAAGAAAATTATACTTAGAAGAGAATATTAACGATAACAAATGAAAGCGGATCGTAATAAGTGTTGGTTTAAATTACCTTTTTACCATTTTACTCTTCAGCTAAAAGGTTTTGTCGCAATTATTCTATGAGCTTACGCCATCAAACACTGATTTTATACAGTATGTCTGAGCCAGAATTAAATATTCAACTAATGGGCTGTGCAATTTAATTTTTTAGGAACCGGCACTGCTTGCCTAGTCATACCTATATTTAATATGAAAATTGTATAATAATTATTATATTAAAATGTGAAATATCATTAAAAAACTGAAAATTATTTATTTCAATTTTTTTTCCTGAATGGTAGGTGTAGTTTTTTTAATATACAGGGTGTTTCATTAAGGGTGGCCACCGGCCATATCTCGGAAACTACTAGGCATAGAAACTTGGAAAAAAAATTATGATTAAAGCGGTCATGAGAAAATTCTGGAAATTACTTTTAACTTCCTCATTTCGCCGCAAGGGGGCACAATTGAAATATTTTTTTTTAATTCTAAATTTCTCCGAAAATTCCCATATTAAGGTATAACTCTGATTACATCATCGAAAAGCTTAGACAATTCTGCATTATTTTGGTTTAAGGCTCATTGGCGTACCGACCTTGATAAGAGTGGGGGAAGCTATTGAATGTGTGAACATTAAAATCGCTGTAACTTCTAAACGACTTATCCGATTTTACTAAATTTAAGCTTGTTTGGAAGGGAAAGGTAAGTATCTTCAATCGCCGTATCCAACAGTACACGATAATGTTTAATAAAATTGCTAGAGGGCGCGATTTGTAATAATAACAGGTTTTTTGAGTTTATCCCGAATATTCAAACCATACGGAATAACTATGACATTATAATCGAAAAGTAGATGAAATTTGCAAGAAAAGATGTGAAGACCGCAGTTCGATATCTTTGTTCGTTTCAGAGTTATTGCCAAAACAATAATTTTTAATACAAATTGCGCCCTTTAGCAATTTTATTAGAAACTATCGTGTACCATTAGATACGACAATGCAATTGAAGGTTCTTCCAAACAAGCTTAAATTTAGTAAAATCGGATAAGTCGTTTAGAAGTTACAGCGATTTTAATGTTTACACTTTCAATAGCTTCTCCCACTCTTATCAAGTGAAAGTGTAAACATTAAAATCGCTGTAACTTCTAAACGACTTAACCGATTTTACTTAATTTAAGCTTGTTTGGAAGAGAAAGGTAAGTACCTTCAATTGTCGTATCCGATGGTACAAAATAGTTTCTAATAAAATTGCTAGAGGGCGCAATTTGTATTAAAAATTATTGTTTTGGCAATAACTCTGAAACGAAGAAAGATATCGAACTGCGGTCTTCACATGTTTTTTTGCAAATTTCATCTACTTTTCGATTATGATGTCATAGTTATACCGTATGATTTGAATTTTCGGGATAAAATCGAAAAAACTGTTATTATTACAAATTGCGCCCTCTAGCAATTTTATTAAACACTATCGTGAACTGTTGGATACGGCGATTGAAGATACTTACCTTTCCCTTCCAAACAAGCTTAAATTTGGTAAAATCGGATAAGTCGTTTAGAAGTTACAGCGATTTTTATGTTTACACATTCAATAGCTTCCCCCACTCTTATTAAAGTCGGCACGCCAATGAGCACAAGACCAAAATGATGCATAATTGTCCAAGCTTCAAAATGGTGTTATCAAACATATACCTTCATGTGGAATTTTCGGAGTTATGTAAAATTTTAAAATTTACTTTTCAATTACGCCCTCTTGCGGCAAAATGCGAAACTTAAAAATTATTTCCAGAATTTTTTCATGGCCACTTTAAATATCGTTTTTTTTTTTCCTGAGTTTTTATGCCCAGTAGTTTCCAAGATATTGCCGCTCGTCGACCTTAAAAAAACACCCTGTATATTGTCATATGAAACGCAGGTGGTGTACAATGAATTACCCTATAAAAGGTTGTCTACAATATTTACGAGAAAAAGGGACACTAAAATACCATATTAGCTTAAAATCAACCCAAAATATCTTCTGTTCTTCGATGTTAGCGAGTTTTCTTGTTATCTAGGGCTTTACATTGTAGGTAAGTAAAAATGCATCCTAATGCACTGCAAGTAATTTATGCAGGTCTGTCAAGGAATGTTTATGGGGGTGATGTTGGCCTATATCAGTGAAAAATATGTTAAGGACCTACGTTCCTATGAACTCTTTTTCACGTTCTTATACAGGGTCCTGCAATAGTGCGTCAGGCTTCTATACGAATTTAGTTAGGAATTTCATTCATACGCTAACTTATACTGTATCATACGGGGTACTTCAGGAAAATATTTTTTCATATACAAAAAAGTGTGGTCATAAAAAGTTGTGATTTTTTAAATGGGATACCCCATATTTTTTTGCATATTTAGATTTATGCTATTGTCCTTTATAAATGCCTAAAACTTTGTTTGATTTGCTTTGGTAGTTTAAGAGCAATCAATTAAAAACTAAAAAAAAAATTATTTTGAAGTCGGGGAAAATATATCAAAAAAACATTCTAAAATTAGTTTTTCAACCACGGTATTAAGTAAGTTTAATGACACGAGGTTTAAAGATACTATGAATCGAATAATATTTATCTATTTTATACAGGGTGTTCATAATAAGGTTTCAAAAATTACACATTTAAAACCTATTTTTCTCAACTTTTTCAAATGGAACACCCTGTATATTATTTCGGTATTTTATATAAAATAGTTATTTCCGGCCGTTTTCGAAATAAATGCAAATTTCATAAGTTACGTTGATTAAACAGAGTTTATTTTTAAAATTAAGCGTAGGCGACTAGACTAACAATTAAAAACTACAGTAATTGTTCAAAATGTCGTCCATTTTGTTCTGTGCACAAGCCAACATGTTTTTGAAAAGATCTGTTTACTTTCCTTTTAACATTTCAATTGCAATACCAGCAAAGAGGTTCATTAGTAAGGTTTATCCCTAAAACCCATAGTAGGCTTTGAAATAAAACATGGATTCTTATACTTAATTTGACAAGTTCTTTAATTCATATTAAAAAGGTGTAGATGATATCGGGCGAATAAATTATAAGAAATTCATTTTAATTTATGTTGTGTGTAATTTAATAAAATAAATTTCTTATAATTTATTCGCCCGATATTACCTACACCTTTTTAAAATGATTTAAAGAACTTGTCAAACTAAATATCCATGTTTTATTTTAAAGCCTACTATTGGTTTCAGGGATAAACCTTACTACGGTCTACGAACCCCTTTGCTGGTATTGCAGTTGAAATGTTAAAAGGAAAGTAAACAGATCTTTTCAAAAACATGTTGGCTTGTCCACAGAACAAAATGGACGACATTTTGAACAATTACTGTAGTTTTTAATTATTAGTCTAGTCGCCTACGCTTAATTTTAAAAATAAACTCTGTTTAATCAACATAATTAATGAAATTTGCATTTATTTCGAAAACGGCTGGAAATAACTTGTATGCTTCAACTACAAAAAAAAATTGCTTGTTTATTTTATATAAAATACCTAAATAATATACAGGGTGTTCTATTTGAAAAAGTTGAGAAAAATAGGTTTTAAATGTGTCATTTTTGAAACCTTATTATGAACACCCTGTATAAAATAGATAAATATTATTCGATTCATAGTATCTTTAAACCTCTTGTCATTAAACTCACTTAATACCGTGGTTGAAAAACTAATTTTAGATTGTTTTTTTGATATTTTTTCCCCGACTTCAAAATAATTTTTTTTTTTTAGTTTTTAATTGATTGCTCCTTAACTACCAAAGCAAATCAAACAAAATTTTGATCATTTCCAAAGGATAATAGCATAAATCTAACTATGCAAAAAAATATGGGGTATCCCATTTAAAAAATCACACCTTTTTATGACCACACTTTTTTGGGCCACCCTGTATATGAAAAACAGTTTCCTGAAGTACCCCGTATGATACAGTATAAGTTAGCGTATGAATGAAATTCCTAACTAAATTCGTATAGGAGCTATGGAAGCCTGACGCACTATTGCAGGACACTATAGAATCTACCCTTAAAAAATATTTACGAAATTTCCGGATACCCAGTATAAAAGGCATACATTGCACCAAAATCATGGGGCTACAAAACAACGAGCAAATGTATTGGTTGCAAAAGCGTTTACCCACCTTAAACGGGTTTATTGAATCAAAGCGTTTACGGTCCAACTCTATTGGATTAACTTAACGTAGTTAGCTTAAAGTACTAAAAATCCACTTAACAGAGCCCTGTCTATATAAAAGCTTGTTACATAGGTATTATTTACGGGGTATTAAATATATACACGCCAAAAGTTGTTGCATTGATCTTTTTAAGTGTGTATTGTTCTACAGGAAAGATAATTCATATTAAACGTCGTCTCTGATCTGTGTAAAGTATTTTTCACAATAAATGGTGGGACGTTTTGCAAGAGCTCGGCCATAAAAATGCGAATAAACTGTCGGTCATGGTTGGATTATAATTTGTAATTATAACAGGTAATATTTAACTATCTTGTGCTTGCGATAATATCTTTCAGTCTTTGTGTTTCCTAGGAAGTGTTCAAGTTGTGCTACGGTTCTCTAAAGTCCTACCCTGTAGTGTATTTGCTTGTTGTTTATGTATAACAATGGGATTAAACCGGTAGTTTTATTGCCGTCAATAAGTCGATACCATTTAGGGTGAAAAATACTTTAACTGAAGTTCCCATTATTACCCTGTTTGTACACATCAAAATTTTTTAACGTAGTTTGTCCAACTGGATTTCAATGCGACCTAAAACGGTGTATCCCAAAAGATTGGCAATGCGATGGTCACGTAGACTGCAAAGATCAATCAGATGAACTAAATTGTAAAAAATGTGGAACCGGGATGATTCATTGTGGATTTGACAAGTGCATAAACCAGGAACATATGTGTGATGGAAAAGTGGATTGCCCTTGGGGGCAAGACGAAAGAAATTGTCGTAAGTACTTTAAAGGGCAAAGAGTCTAATCTTTTTTTAAATATATTTCTAAGTTGGTTGTAATTATTTTTTCTTTTCAGTAAGACTAAGTGAACGGAATGGCGACGAGGGTAAGGGCCGCCTTGAAGTTTTCAGGCCTGATCAAGAGAAATGGGTTCCAGCCTGTATAACCCAGTGGGATCAACACTTGTCCAAAAATATATGTTTCTTGTTGGGATATGCGTAAGTTTTTTTAAATAAATAATAATGTAGATTTTAGCTCTGTTCACATGCAACACATACTTACAGAATATCAACTAATAGTAATTGCATATTAAACTTGTAATTTACACCACTCGACAACATAACATTTAAATAATTTGGATCTGTTGAAATATTCCGTTTGGCTGGATGACGATCCTAAATAGAGATAGTTTCAGCCTTAATGCTAACAAAACCGATCCGGTATTGGTTTCTGGCAAGCCAGGTAAATTAGAGAATCTCTTATTTATTTGAACGCCAAATTGACTCAGACCAATAATCGTCATCTCAGTCGAATTAATTCCTTTGAATTCCGATGATATTAGGTAAGTCATTTTCCATAGCAAATGAGAATTCATGATATGCCTTTGTGTCTATCTATCATATATGTTGGCTTTTAAAATATTCTGATCTCACCTACACCATTGTACATTTACACCTTCTGTACCTCAGTTAAGGTGAAAAAAATTATTTATATGTAGAATATAAGTATTTCTTTGGTAGTTATAATAATAATAAATAATTTATTTGTACAAAAGCAAAAACTTTTGTTACATGTACCTGAAAATAAAAAGAGTATCACTTGCCCTTGAAAATAAATTAGAAGTATCGTTAAGTCCCTAGGACTTGTATGAAGTTCAGACTTTAATATAAGCACAAGTACAACTTTAAGCAAATTTTTAAAGAGAATAAATAAAGAGAAATAAAAATACTTATCATTTATCGTCAAAGGGTATCCTTAAACCAAATTAAATTTTCTAATTCCCTTATTAGTATAATATCTAAAATAAATATTGTTCAAAAAAAAACTAAAAAAACACGCTGTGATAAAATTAATCCAACTAAAAAGCGGAAAACAAATATAGTTTAAAATAATTCTTGAAATTCTTAATATAGGCAGAAAACATAAAACATGAGGTGCTCGATATATAAAAAATATAGCACAAAGCGACCCACGCTTTTTTCACAATAATACTAATGTTTATCGTTCATTATTATTTTCTGCCTATATTAAGAATTTCAATAATTAATTTAAACTATATTTATTTTCCGCTTTTTAGTTTGATTAATTATTAAAGCGTGTTTTTTAGTTTTATTAAACTATTTATTTTTTAGTTTGAGTTATTGTTAAGAAAAAAAAAAATTTGAGTCGATTGAGCTACATTAGTAGATTATTGTATCGTCAGCGGTTCTTGATAAGTCTACAAAATTTAAATTAAATCTGACCGTTTAAAGTGGGCCAAAATCGGGTTTAAAGAAGTCGGTTACAAACAAACATACATACAAACCCGAACAAACGACAAAAATTTTCAAAATAAAAAAAAAATTGTCGAAATTTTATTTTGACGAGTAGAATTTTTTTTTAAATTTTTCTCTATTCTTAGCGACAATATCTATACGACTCCACGTTTGTTTCATTACTATCGGTTATTGTAATAATTCTGACATATTGACAAGTGTCAAATTTTGACAGGAGAATTTTTTGCTTATTTTTCCCGAAGTCTCCGCATCGAATACTATACGACCCCATAATTTGTTTCGTCAAAATCGCTTCTTCGTTTTATACCTGACAGCTGTCAAGATATTTGACAGGAGAATTTTTTGCGTGTAGATTATTGTATTGTCAGCGGTTCTTGATAAGTCTACAAAATTTAAATTAAATCTGACCGTTTAAAGTGGACCAAAATCGGGTTCAAAGAAGTCGGTTACGGACAAACAAACAAATCGTCGCCCTTCTCACGAAGTGACCTAACTAACATATTTGTAAAAATTGAGATATTTTGGGGTCTAACTGTTCTCAGGTAACTCTTTTGTCTCACAAAGTGGCATATCTCCATGTCTGATAGTAGGACCTGCACAAATTAAAATACATATGGACTATCTGCATAAACCCAACATAATATTCACACGTACCGACCTATCTAAAGTTAGGTCTCTTCGTGTGTTAGGTTCCTCCTAAAATATCATAATTTAATAATAACACGAATAGACCAATCTTCAGAAAGGTCTATTCCTGAGAAAAACTATTCATTTATTACAGGTTCAGTTGTCGAGAGCTATTAAGGAAGAGAGCAGTGTTTGTTTTATTTCTGCGGTGTTTAATTATTGGTATTGGTATTTGTTTTTTATTTTGTCGTTTATTCATTTAATTTCTTTAAGATTTTTTGAGTCCAATCACGGACAACGTGAAGGATACTGTGTCCACAGCGCGATCCGTACGGCAATATCTGGAGCTGGGGATATATTTGATCCCTTACAGTTACATCCCATAATGAAATTAGCAAGACGAAAGCAGCCTTCTTTAGTAGAGCCCATGAATTCTTTAGACTTTTTGATTTTAAGAAACTATCGCAAGAATTAAGAATACTCTCTGTTAGAATGAGCGAAAGAGGTCAAAATGTCAAATGCACGGAAATGAGAGAGTTTATGGTTACAAAAGATAAACCCACGGAACTTTTTTTTAAGTACAGTCACTGGGATGATAATTATAATGCCATAGAACTTAAAAGACTAAAAATAAACATAAAGAAATCAAAGCTTCAACCATTAAATAAAGGGCCTGTTTAACTTACCAAAAAAAAATACAATGATTTAGTTTCCCTATGTGAAGGCCTTACGTCAGTGATTTGTCTGCCCGAAATTCAACAATTTTATAAAAACTTACCCCATGAAGAAAATTAGTTACTTACGATAGTTTTTTTTTAATTATAAAATTAAACCTAATACTAATAAATTAAAGAGCTCTTGGTTTTGTAAACCCAACGTTTTATGGTTTTGTTTATTTTAATTAAAGTTTAATACAAAAATTACTGCTGTTTTATTATTCAATAGAATGTAATTTTTTGCTTCACTGCAAGCCACTTGTATTCATTTTAATTTATAAATTTCTAAAATTTTACAAAACTGCGGCTTAACTAACATAACCCGACAAATATTTCTCACGTAGTGGCATATCTACAAACATAACCAAAAATACAAACTGTGTGTAACTTCTTATAGGTGACACTATCATTGACTTATTGTAAGCTATATTAGCTAACTAGATACAAAAGAAAGAAATTCATAGCTTCAAAGCTAAATCGACTGCGTTGTCTTAAACCCAACTCATTTTCGTTTTTTAGCTCTCCTGTAAAATTTGCCAAATGCTAGTTAGGTCCCTTCGTTAGAAAGGCGACGAAATGTACAGGTAAAGCTGATAAAAGCGTGTTAAACAATATAAAATAATTTTGTCTTATCGATAATAAGTAATAAGTAATATAATTAGGATTGCCCAAAAATTTAATATATACCTGCATCAGTTATTACTATTTTAACTCCATCGTATATGGCAATAAGGTAATTGTTTTCACAATGTTCTAGGTAAAATTAATCAATTTATTTTTGTAAAATTTTCACCGGTTCCCAAACTATTTCTACTCTAGTACAGCGATAGATTAAAAGTTAATAATGGTTAATGTTAATGCATATTTATTTTAATATTTAGGCTTTATTGTTTTACAGGGTGTCCGGAAACTTCGTTCGTATACTTTAAAGGGATATTCTACATATGAAAATATGAAAAAAAGTTCATATAAATGTAGGTCCTTAAATGACTTATAAGGAAGCTATCGCCGTCCAAAGGTGACCTCTAAAGATTAGTTTCTATTTTATATCTATGCAACCGCTTAAGGTACCGGTGTGCTTTTTGGCACACAAACTAATATTAACAATAATTGCTAATTTATGATATTGAGAGTTATTATAAAATTTAGTCAGGGACGTTCGTGGCTTAGTTTATTTATTCCTAACTTTTTTACACGACACATTTAAAAAATTTTACCCAAAAATTATAATTCCAGTGATTTTTCTACACAAAAAAGGTATTCTTAAAAAAAATTATTGGACCAATGATTTAGGAGAAAAATCGATTTATTTAAATCATTGCATAAACTATAATCGAATTGTGTTTAAACTAAAACCTAAAACATCAAAGTAGTCTTATGACAAATACAAATTTGAAGTAAAAAAACATCAAGAAGCCCATGGTTAGCGTTAAAATAAATTGACAATGACGTTTTTGTGATTTATTGTAGTGATCATTGATCAAGTGCAAAGTATTTTTGATTAATTAGGGTGCAAATTTTAAAAAATGGCAGGTTATTCATTTGCTGAGTTAGCTGATATGCATTTTATGTATGGCAAAGCTAATGGTTGTGCTCGAGAAGCTCGCAGGTTGTATCAAGAATATTTTCCAAACCGTCAAATTCCTTGTGAGAAATTATTCATTAATTTACATCAACGATTAAGAGAAACCGGAACTTTTATGCCAAATATGAATGAAACTGGGAGAAGCCGTACTACTAGGACTCCACAAGCAGAAGAAAGAGTGCTCGAATGCGTTACAGCCAATCCGGGTATAAGCACAAGAAGAATTGCCTTACAAGAGGGTATCCCTAAGAGTACAACATGGGAAATTTTGCATCAACAACTTCTTTATCCATACCATATCCAAAGAGTTCAGGCGCTTAAGCCTCAAGACCTACTTCCTCGTGCAGAGTTTTGTCAGTGGATGGTGAGAAAATGTCATCAAGACCGTTTTTTTCTACATAAATTCTTGTTTACTTACAAAGCAGGGTTTACCCGTGAAGTCATCGTAAATTTTCATAATAACCATGTATGGACAGAAGAAAATCCCCATGCAATTTTCGAAAGTCGTTTTCAAAATAAATTTTCAATTAATGTTTGGGCAGGTATATTGGGCGATCGATTAATAGGACCATACATTATGCCTCAACGTTTAGATGAGCCCGCATATTTAGATTTTTTACAAGACTCTTTGCCTGTTCTACTTGAAGATGTGCCGTACCAGCAAAGACTTACAAACTATTTTAAGCACGATGGGGCTCCGCCTCATTTTAGTAGATTGGTTCGAGATCATTTAAATCAAACATATCCAGACCGATGGATAGGCCGAGGTGGGCCCATTGCCTGGCCTCACCGTTCACCTGATCTCAATCCGTTGGATTACTTTCTTTGGGGATATCTGAAGTCTCAGGTATATTCAGTACCTGTTGAAAATGTACAACAATTGGAACAACGTGTTATTTATTGTTGCGAGGAAATTCGTAATAAGGAAGGAGTTTTCGCAAGAGTACGAACATCAATGAGAAATCGTTTAGTTGGTTGTATTGATATGAATGGAAACCATTTTCAACATTTGTTGTAACTTTTCTACTTTTTTCAGATTATTCTTGTTAAACCAACAACTCTTAATTTATTTTGTTTAAAAATGACAATAAAACAACGTTTTGACTTAATTATTGTCATTGTCAATATATTTTAACGCTAACCATGGGCTTCTTGATGTTTTTTTTACTTCAAATTTGTATTTGCCATAAGACTACTTTGATGTTTTAGTTTAAACACAATTCGATAATAGTTTATGCAATGATTTAAATAAATCGATTTTTCTCCTAAATCATTGGTCCAATAATTTTTTTTAAGAATACCTTTTTTTGTGTAGAAAAATCACTGGAATTGTAATTTTCGGGTAAAATTTTTAAAATGTGTCGTGTTAAAAAAATTAGGAATAAATAAACTAAGCCTGTAAGAACGTCCCTGACTAAATTTCATAATAACTCTCAATATCATAAATTAGCAATTGTTAATATTAGTTTGTGTGCCAAAAAGCACACCGGTACCTTAAGCGGTTGCATAGATATAAAATAGAAACTAATCTTTAGAGGTCACCTTTGGACGGCCATAGCTTCCTTATAAGTCATTTAAGGACCTACATTCATATGAACTTTTTTTTCATATTTTCATATGTAGAATATCCCCTTAAAGTATACGAACGAAGTTTCCGGGCACCCTGTATATAAGTGGTGCCCTGTAGCGATACTCCCTGGTTGGTTAGCAAATAGCTAGATTCACGAGTGGTGTAACGAAACCCGGAAATTGAGTCTGTTGGCTAAAATGTAATGGCTCGCCGTTCAAAATAAATCATTTGAAAGTGTCATTGCTGGCTTTCTCTTTTCAAATACCTTTTCAGCGATACTAAACATAACCTTCGCTCGTTTTGGGTAAAGTCGAGGCAAAGAGCCATGTGGTCAAATAAAATTTCCATTAAACCAAAAACCTCTTCATAACTTTACACATCTTTATTTGAAAAGAGTAATTATGTATACAGTGTCACCAGTAAAGTCCGACTCATATGGGATTTTTTTATTAATAGCTTTATTCAAAATTTGACTTTGGCATCAAGTTCTGCTTCAATCGAGATGAAAATTAAGCAAAAAAATAGTAGTCACGTGATTCGCATTATCTGTCAAATTTTAATTTTTTCGAAAAAATAATTCAAAAGTGGGGTTATTTCTGAAAATCTTGAAAAAAGTCATAAGAAAAAGTTTTTTTAAATGCAGATTGTAGCCCACATGCAAAATTTCAGCTGTATAAGATAATTTTGATTTTTTACCTACCATTTTTGCAAAATAAGTCTCGACGCAACCTACATAGAACCTGTTAGTTTTGACAATTCTTTATTTCATTTACATTTTCTTTAAAGTAGCGCCATATTAAATGTGTGTTTTTCTACAAAATCAAAATTGTGCTATTAAACTTTGGTCGCATGTGATGCAAAGTTTATTTGTTTTTGACCCTGTATAAGGTAACTTCATAAAATAAGTATTTTTGAAAACGTAGTTTGTGTCTGAAAGTAATACACGTTAACGTTATTATGACAGCTTAATAACAAATTATAATATAGGGGTTTTTAATTAAATCGTTGAAAATAGATAAACTTTACGTTGATAAACTAAAATTTATTTTCCACTTAAAAAACACTTCACTGAAGACACTGTGTTCTTTTTTGTCTTAATATTAAGGTGTATTACTTTCAGACACAAACTACGTTTTTAAAAATACTTATTTTATGAAGTTACCTTATACAGGGTAAAAAAAAGTAAACTTTGCATCGCATGCGACCAAATTTTAATAGCCCAATTTTGATTTGGAGAAAAACACACATTTAATATGGCGCTACTTTAAAGAAAACGTATCTGAAATAAAGCGTTGTCAAAACTAAGAAGTTTTATGTAGGTTGCGTTGAGTCTTATTTTGCAAAAGTGGTGCAATTTACAAAATATATGTAAAAAATCAAAATTATCTTATGCAGCTGTGGGCTAGAAACTGCATTTGCATGACAAATAATGCAAATCACGTGACAACTATTTTTTTGCTTAATTTTCGTCTCGATAGAAGTAGAACTTGATGCCAAATGTAGGTATAAATCAAATTACTACAAATATAGTGAAATGTGTAAAACTCCACTAAAATATCACTAGTGAGAAAAGTCAAAGCCAACAAATGTTGCAAGAAAACTAATCAGCATTCCACTGGACTGTAGTAGTCCCTCGCGTTGTATTAAAGTTTTGAACTAAGTTAGGTACCTATTACCTTGGAAGTTTAGATATTTTAAAGTTCAGGTCAATCAAACGATATTCTTATTAAATTCTGCAAGTTCGTGACTTGATTATTTTTGATTGTTGGAAGTTTATATCAATACTTTACTAATTTGTGTACGTTATGAGGTGACAAGGAACCATGGTGATCATTTTATTTGATGGTTCAGTTAACAATTTTTGTTGTTGTTAATGACTTCTTATTAATTAGTGTATTCTTTATAGTATAAAACCTGTTTATTATGCTTTTACTGCACCTTTAATTTAGTGTTGTTTCTAAATTTATTCTATAGTTAATTAGAACGCACCATTATATTACAAACGTAAAAGTTTTATGTGTTCATCTGCGTAAACGTAAATTTTGAGCTGTTTACTTTTGTCAGGTTTACGAAAAGATATAAAAGTTTATTTGGAGGTCGAAATATTTATCATTTATCAAGACCTTTGATATTTATCGGTATATATGTTTAAGCATAATTTGTAACGCCAAGAGAAAAGCAAAAAGTAATCCTCAAAGGGAAACGAAACCTGAAAAACATTTTTTTTTTATATTTCCTAATTGCCTAAATTTTAATATAGGAATATTGTGTTTATACTAATCCCGCCGTACAATCTACACACTGTTACACACAAATCTTTATAAAGGATTTTTATTAATAAAAGTGATATACCACGTTTTCAGAAATACCAAAAACCATAGCCGCGTGATGAAAAACACTGAAAAAAAGTCTTCTGAGTATGTTGGAGAGTCCAGGTATCCCACCAGAGAACAAAATCGTCCGTTTAACCTGATCAGGGAATTTGCATCGTGTAATGGGACAAACTACCCTACTGTAGACCTAATTTGCACCGACTACAGTAAGTTACCATATAGAAAGGCAAAAGAAATTATTTTTAATTAACAATGAAACGAAATAATTTAAGTTTTTGATAATTTTATTTTCAACCGAAACTGAACAAAAAAAATTATAAACTTTCTTAACGCTCCTCGTATATAAAATTAAATTAAATTTTAGGATGACTTCAATAGAATTATTTGTGGTTATTATATATTATTATTATTATTTGATTATATTCAAATTTTTTTACTGCGATAATGTCATTGATATCCTATATTGTTAGATACTAATTTCTAAAGAAATAGGGTGCAAAGAAGAAATAAATAAGTAACCATCTAAATTGGTGCTGATTTTTGGATTACAATTCTTTGTTGTGCTTTACGTCCACAATAATTATTTTGTCTTGTTATTTATTTTACTGTGACCCTCGTAAAAGTTTTTTGTCTCAGGATTTTCAGTAAATTGGACGTGGCATTGAAAGATTGGTGTAATCCGCTGTCACTCAACAAGGTATTTTTGTTCCAAACCTTCGTATTGTCGCAAAAACAAAGCAGTATTTTTGTAAACACGTTCCTAGAAGTTTTGGTAATTTGTTACCACGCCTAATTAAAAGAAACTTTCTCGGGTTAGAAAACTTTTTTACTTCAGAAATACTTTCATCGACTATTCCGATTTTTAAAACTTTTAAAATCAATAAACTAATTTTATCGTCAGAGCCTGATTGAAAAGCTGAGGTCGGGGATCTAAGCCGAAATTCAATTCTAGTTCTATGAATTAGATTGGAGAGAAACAATACCTAAAGAATCATAATACAGGGTGTCCGGAAAATACGTGTACAACGTTTGACGACAGACTCCTGAAGTCAAAATAGGTCGATCTAAGCCGACTTAGTTATATCCAAAATTGTCTTGTTTAGCGGCTTACATTTTGTCAAATTAGTAGAAACAAAAGAATCCGTGATCAAAATTTTTGTAGAACAATTATGTTTACTGACGAGGCGTGCTTTACAAGATCTGGAGTAACCAATCTGCACAACGAACATATTTATTCCGATGAAAATCCACATGCCATTAAAGTTGCACATCATCAGCATCAATTCAAATTAAATATTTGGGCAGGTATTATTGATCGCTACCTTATTGGTCCTATTGTTATTCCAGACAGGTTGGATGGAAATACTTATTTAAATTTTTTGCAAGACACATTACCAAGTCTTCTGGACAATTTGCCCCTTTTACTTCGAAGGGAAATGTGGTATATGCATGATGGTGCCCTGCCCCATTTTTCCGTTGCCGTTCGGCAATAATTACATCATCAATATCCCAACCGATGGATTGGAAGGGGCAATGATGCACGAGTAAAATGGCCACCACGTTCTCCTGAGTTAAATATGTGTGACTTATTTCTGTGGGGCGCTATTAAAACAGAAGTTTACAAGACTCCGGTAAACATACGCGATGATTTATTGCAGCGGATTTTAAATGCAGGCAACCATTTTAATAACCCCGAGACATTAGATAGGGTCAAATATAATTTTTTAAGCAGTGTTAATAGGTGTATTCAGCAAGATGGCGGTCATTTTACACATTTGCTTAAGAAATGCTTTTGTTTTACTTAGTTTCTTACAATACATACTTTCAACTTTGTTGTACTTTGTTATTTTTATTGTTAATAATTGATGTATGCAGGTAATTGTAAATATTTTCTTCTGGCAAAACAGCTTATTCAACGAAAAATATTAAAGAGGTAAAATAGCTTCCAAATACATCCAGTCACTCTACAAAAATATCTGGGTTGTCATAACGCCGTTCATATAAAAAATGAGGAGAAATGTTGACATATTATATCACTTTTATAACACTTCCACTTATTTACAGCCGGTGACTATACTACTAGAAAACGTCATTTTATACTATTAGTCTACATACTAAAAATCATTAAAATCGATTAGCAGGTTTTCACGTAATTTAGGAAAAACCAATATTTTTACAAATTTTTGACGCCCTCTACCGGCTAAACGAGACAATTTTGGATATAACTGAGTCGGCTTAGATCGACCTATTTTGACGTCAGGAGTCTGTCGTCAAACGTTGTACACGTATTTTTCGGACACCCTGTATATTTAGTAATAAAATTTAATTGATTTGCTTAACACCCTTAAGATAACTCGTAAAATTTAAATTGACACATTTTAGAAAAGATTTGACGAGGAAACCATTACTCAAACTCTTTTTGTAGTAACCCCATCAAAGGCAATTTAATTTCACATCCCGAAAAAAACGTTCATTTCTCACTTGTCCGCCTGGCATTATTTTTCAGTCTGTGGAAAAGCCCGCAAAAGCTATGCTGAACGGAAAAGGACTCCCCGAATAGTTGGAGGGGTTCGATCTAAACCTGGAGACTGGCCCTTTTTGGCCGCTCTATTAGGCGGCCCTGAGGAAGTTTTTTACTGTGCCGGGGTACTTATTGCCGATCAATGGGTACTTACTGCTTCACACTGCGTTGGAAAGTAAGCATAACTGTCAAAAATAGTTTTTAGCAAAGTTTTTTCAATTTAACCACAATCCTCTTTGTCTTTTTTGTAGTCACTCAGATGTTGCTGGTTGGACTATACAACTGGGCATAACAAGGAGACATGCCCATTCATTTTATGGGCAAAAAATGAAAGTGAAAAGGGTGGTTCCTCATCCAATGTATAACTTAGGGGTGGCCCATGATAACGACGTTGCTTTATTTCAAGTAAGTTTGACATTTTATATATGTATTGTTTGTTTGTGTTACAGGATGTTTTACTAATTAAAAATCAGTATAATTTCTTATACAGGGTGTTCGAAATTGGTGCTGACAGTATTTCGATCTCGGGAACTATTACAGATAGAAAGACGATTATGTTGGCAGTTTATTGGTGCTGGCGGATCAATTCTGGTTCTTTTGGTTGTTGAGATATTTTGAATAAACCAAAATGTTGACCAGAATCGATCCGCAAGCATCAATAAACCTCTAACATAATTCCGAATACAATTTTTGAGTCGCGCATGTTTAAAGTGTCAAATGCGGAATTTTCTAAAATATTTTTAACGAGTTGTTTATTTATTAAGGTGTACATTTTGTGGCAATCTTGGATTTTTGAGGTAGGTTTATTTTTATTAACCTCTCACGTGTTTACTTGTCATTTAATATAATACTGCTCTGTTTATAATCAACAAGCAGCGGCGGACTATAAATTAACATAATAGACACATGGGTTTTCATAAATATAAGGATTTACACGTTTGAATATAATAAGCAACTTTCATACTACCCTGGGGGTATGTAGATTTCGCTGGCCAACGGAATAAACTTACTCTGAAAAAGTTTCGTAAAAGCCCAAAAAACAAACATTAATTTCATATTTTTTTTATGTATAATAAGAAAATTCGAAAACATTTTTAATATTCATAAAAATGTCTTAATAAGCGAGGTTTTTGTTTCATAAAAAATAAAATTTGTTTTATTGTACGAACAAAAATTATAATTAAATATTCTTATTGGATAAAAAAATTAAACTAATTTGAAACCCGTTATGGATAAAACAAAATTACATTTCTTGCATCGGTCATTCTGTGAGAACATACATATTTTGTTGAAAGACACGTATTAAGGTTTTCTGCTACAAAATAAACTCTTTTGTTAAATATTTCCCATACATAAGACCAACAATACACAATGGCTTTTTCTCTTCGCATCTGGTTTTAAGTAGACTCTTATATAGGTTTAATGCCTTTCATCCTGTTAAAAATCTTAAATCTATTATAAACCCGCAGATTAATCAATAAAAACGTGATATTAAGTAGTGTACATCAGGAAAATGATAAATTACATTTTTATATGGTTTTGGTTATTGCCCATTTGGGAAACCAATAATACTTTTTTCAATTTATATTTTATGGACCTTATGACTTTCTCTAGGGTGTAGTTTTTAAAAATAAATAAATGAATTAGATTTCTCAACTCCCGATAATAAAATGCCTTTTAAAAGTTTAGATCTGTGCCTGTCAGATCTTATTTTTAAATTTAACTAACCTTAGAACTACACCCACATATAAGACAGATTTTCCCTTGCCCTTTTTCCTAATTTTTTAAAAGCGTTTTCATCTTTCAGTACGCAAATTATATTACAGACTCGCTTATAAAAACAGTTTGCTTTTATCTTTTAGTTATAAAAACGGACGGATATAAAATAACTGTCGTATGTTAATATATCTAGATATATTTATATACAGGGTGTTTGGGGAGGAAAGGGCAATATTTTGGGAATGTGTTCATAGGGTGAAAATAAGAGGAATAAACCCATATCTTTTAGTTCGATTCTCAATCATTTCTCAAATAATAAGTTCTAAAGTTTTTGTAAGTTAATTTTTATTTTAAAAGCGAATAATTGCAGGTAGGTACTGCAGTACAAACTAACTTAAAGAATATTTTCAAAAACCCCTCCACCAACTTCAATACATTTTTCGGCACGTTTGTTAATCGCTCAGGTAGCACGTTTGATTGAGTGGGGATTGTTTTTTATAAAAGCTGCAGCATTGAAAATTCGATCGCGGAGTGCTTCTCTCGTTTCCACTCGTGTTTCATATACTAGCGATTTCATCCATCCCCAAAGGCAATAATCAAGCGGGTTTAAGTCTGGTGACTTCGGTGGCCAAACTTGCGGACCACCTTTGCCAATTCAGCGATTAGGAAAACGATAATTCAAGAAATTTCGCACACGGAGACCAACATGAGGAGGGGCTCCATCAAGTTGGAAGTACATTCGTTGTCGAACATTTAACGGAACATCATGCAGATGTGTACCAAACCACACCACACATTAATACTTAATCGATGTTGAAAGTTTCGTTCAAATGCAGCATGAGGGTTTTCATTCGACCACCGATGTTCATTGTGGCAATTATTAATTCCGTTACGAGTGAACTGAGCTTCATCGCTAAATAAAATGTATTTGTGCAGACTTCAGTTTTGATAAATCCATTCACAAAAGTGTACCCTTGAAGCAGGATCACCATCTAGCAGATGTTGAACGGGTTGAACGTGAAAAAGTTTTAAACCGTTTTTTTTTAAGTGACTCCTATTCGGCTAGATGTGATGGTATATGAAGTTCATTTGCAACCCGTCTCGTACTTATACCTGAGTTCTCTGCGACAATAACCAAAACATTTTCTTCATTTTCCACATATAGACCCTGCACTTTTTCAGAAACAATTCTCACGCTTGGAAACATTCCAGTTTCCTGAGCACTTGCAAATCCTTTTTGAAAAACTCTTCTATTAGGAACTCTTCGATTTGGAAAACAACGTCGATATTCATTAACTGCGCGCATCGCATTACCGTTACAGTAACTATACACGAATATCATGTCGGCATACTCCCTGTGACTGAATGTGTGGGTGTAAGTTTGAAAATCTTGGTTCAAATCGATACGCTCAATATGAAGCTAAGTGACAACTACTATGCATGTCAAAACTATTAATCAAAATGTATCGGACATTTAAAACTAAAGCCTCCTTCATTATTTCCATATAAAAAAAATTCAGAACCGATTATTTCAGAAATGGTTGAGAATCATTTGGGTTTATTTCTCTTATTTTTACCCTCTGAACACATTCCCAAAATGTTGCCCTTTCCTCCCCAAACATTCTGTATATGATAAATTAAAGCAAATTGTAGTTTAAAAGTAAGTTTACAGTTTGAAATAAATACTGTCAGATAATAATAATAATAATAATAATAATAATAATAATAATAATAATAATAATAATAATAATAATAATAATAATAATAATAATAATAATAATAATAATAATAATAATAATAATAATAATAATAATAATAATAATAAAAGGTCTTTATTTTTAACTCGGCGAATTTCAGCAGAGCTGCTTTTAACCGAGCATACAAAATTTTATAAATATAACAAAATAAGTTACAATTCATGTTGGATATAATATAATACATTCAATGTTATTCATGCTTAAATAAAATGTTAAATAACAAAAACCATCAAGCATCCATAGTGATCTATCTCAAAAGTAGCCAAAACCTGGGTTATTTAATACCACAGAGCAGAGGAACAGAAAAAAAAAACAACAAAAAAAAAGCCGGGATAAATAATCAGTATTTTTGAAGCAAAATATTTTTATAGGTAGTAGTAAAGGAAAATTTAGACTTATTTAAGAGGTCAGAATCAATAATTTCATTAAGGAGTTTGGCAGATGTATAGCTAAACGATTGATTAAACAAACTTGTACAATGCTTGGTTATTTGAAAACGGCCCTTAAACCTGGTATCGCGTTGATGCAAAGAACTTCGAAGGACCAGCCTTTCGCGCAAATATCTAGGACTTCCACTTTTTAGCAGCCTATGCAGAAAGCACCCCAAATGCAGTTTTTCACGGTCTTTAATTTTTAACCACCGTAGTTCTTTTATTTTTGGACTGACATGATCCCTGACTCTTAAACCAAAAATGAATCTAACACAAGCATTTTGTATTTTTTGCAATTTATATTTTGTACAATTATCCAGACATGGGCCATACACAAAATTGCAGTAGTTGCAGTGAGAAAGTACTAATGACTCACATAGCTGTTTTTTTAGATCTACATTAAGTATATGTCGATTTTTATATAGATTACGCAGCGAACAGTACGCCCTCTGAGTCACGCTTGAGACTTGACTTCTAAATCTTAATTTGCTATCGAATATGATACCCAAGTTTTTGTACTCATTGACAGCTGGAATTTTTTCTTGTGCCATCTCTAAAGTAATATTACTCCCAGCCCAATCCTTATTCTTTCCAAAAAAACATAACAGCTGATTTTTTAGGATTGATTTTAAGTCCGTTAGTAGAATAAGTGTAAATAGAATTTGAACAATTGTTTATATTTTGTTCTATCTGTAAAGCATTTAGCTGATCAAAATGTGTAAGAAAGGTACTGTCATCGGCATACTGCTTTAGTCTGCCGCCAGCTATGTGAGTGTGCATGTCCATGCTAAAAATAACAAACAGCAAAGGCCCCAAAATGGACCCCTGCGGTACTCCCCTGTCCAGAGCAAGACGTTGCGACTGTTTGCGATTAACGACGACATATTGTGACCTACCAACAAGATAATCCTTTAACAGTTTAATTATACCTTCCGAAAACCCATAATAATGAAGTTTGGCACACAACAAATGATGATCCAAAGTGTCAAAAGCCTTACTATAATCAAGAAGAACCAAGGCTGAGTTTCCCCTCTATCTGCAGCCCCCAAAATATCATCCAAAGTATTCAGCAAAGCAGTCGCAGTGCTAAATCCCTTACAGAACCCCGATTGACCTTCCAAGAAAAGGTTGGCCTCATTTAAATAATTAACAACTTGTTTATAAACAATTTTTTCGAATAGTTTCGAAACCACGCTTAAAAGACTGATTGGTCGCATTTCGGAGTAATCTTTAGGACTGCACACTTTGGGCAAAGGCAACACAATGGCCGTTTTCCAGGCGACGGGAAATTTACTATCCTCTATAATCTTATTAAATATGTGAGTTAGAAATGAAATAACTATAGGACAACAAAGTTTAATCATTTGCAAAGTAAGCTGATCACATCCTGCTGCATTAGACTTTACCTGGGAAAGCGCCCATTATTATTATACCAAATAATTAATTTATGATAATAATATGAAGGTCGCATATCAATATATGGTTAACATTTTAAGTAAATGCCAGTCATGCCTAAGTATATTGCAAAAACATGTACTATAATCTTTAAGAAAAACATCGAAGGCGTAAAATACATGATCCATTACCAAAAGAGAAAAAAGTCGTTTACTGTAGGGTCTCATTTTACCTCTCATTTTTCTCCATAGCTATCTAGTCGGGTAACTTTTCACGAACATCTCTTACCAGTCTGTCTTCCGAAGCCAAATAAAGAACTTAAGCCTGGAACTGTATGCACAGTTATAGGGTGGGGCAAAAAAGAAGATACTGGAAGTAAGTTAACAGGTTTATTTGACGTACAGAAGACTCACGGTATTTTCACTTCGGGGACCAAAACTCATGCAAACAGAAATATAAATGAGTTTTGGACATTTTTGCGTAAATGTTTTAAAATATCGTGCGTCGATGCAATACGTTTAAGCATGATTTTTTAAGTAGTGTAGTATATACTGAAAAGATTTTTTAATATAGTACTTTAGTTTCGTAGTTCGAATAGCTTGACGCTTTGGTGCAATTGCTTTTGTCTACCTCTAACATTTAAATGCTGTTTAATTATGATATACCTAGTAACTAATACATGTATATATAATATATAAGATAAAATACACAGGAAACTAGGTATACACTGTACTTTGTGGCAAATGGTTAGACCTATACGTTATCACTCAGAGTTAATTTCCGGTTATGTTTGACCTCTGAACTTTACTGCCAATTTTAATTGGGGGGAAGTATTTGCCACTAAAATCATTTGGCAGTGCAGATTGCAAACTAGAAGCTTGAATAAATCTTATTTGATAGTATTTTAATTTAATTGTTACGTAATCTGGCGGCCGATAAACATAAAATGAGGTGAAGTACCAGTCGAAGTCTCGTAACAAGGGTTCCAATTTATATTTTTTTTTCCAAATTGTTTAATTTTAGTTTTTGTCGAGTTTCTGAATTACTCAAAAATAATAAAGATTTATTAAGTTGTCTACTTTAAAAATTTAAAAGGTACAGAGCAATTCAGCTATTTTTTAAACGTTATTATACAGGGTGAGTCAGGAGGAATGGGCCAAACTCTAATGGTGTAATCTATGCATCAAAACAATAAGAAAAAACCCAAATGTTGATACTCAATATTCATTTGTTTTCAAATTACAGCGTTAAATAAAATAATAATATTGTTAAACCAAAATATGCAACATTAACGTTGTTTTAAAAAATCATTGGTTTAGTAAATTTCCAAATATACCGCCATTGACTTCCAAACATTTCCTGCTTCGTTTACGAAGGGCGCACGTGGGTCTTCTAATTGATAAGTGCCTTTCTTTAATATTAAGTGCAGCATTTCTAATGCGTCTAATTAATGCATCCCTAGTATCTACTTTTACCTTGTATACGTCATTTTTTGACCAACCCCATAAATTATAGTTCAACGGTGTGAGGTCTGGCGATCTAGGAGGCCAACTAATAGGACCACCGCGACCAATTCAAACCTCTGGAAACTTTTGGTTTAAATATTGCTTGCCGACGATCGAAATGGGCAGGCGCTCCGTCGTGTTGATAATACATTTGAATTCTGATGTTTAAATGAATCTCCTCCAGTAGCCCTTGCAATTCATTTTATAAAAAACTTAAGTAGTGATCCCCTGTAAGGCGATTTTCCAAAAAAAAAGGGCCAATTATATTATTGTCGATCATGCCGCACCACACGTTTACTGAAAACCTTGTTGAAAATTATTTTCGACTATTGCGTGAGGATTTTCGTCCGACCATACATGGGAGTTTCGATTATTGTTGAAGCCGTCACGGGTGAATGTAGCTTCGTCAGTAAAATCCACTCACAAAATTGCATATGCTTGGCGTAGTCTCCAGGTTGAAGATTCTGTACACGCTCGCTGTACATGGTACGGGTATAAGCCCTGCTCGTGAAGCGTATTGATCACTCTTTTTTGGGGAATCCCCAACTGAGTTCCAATTCTTCGTGAGCTGGTAGTTGCAACATTTTCTATTTCTTTTAAATCCTGTCGAATGGCTCGTTCGGATGTTACATTAGCACTTGGAAGCGCTCCGGTATCGCACAGTTTGTTGAAAACTCTGATAAATGCCTTTCTGTTCAGTATTCTTTGATGTGGAAATCGTTGACGATATTCTTCAGCAGCCGCTGTGGCATTCCCATTACACAAACCATAAATAAAAACCATGTTGGCGTATTCGAGATGTGAATAAATGTATGGCATTTTATAAAATTTAAATGATACAAATCCGAAAGTTAACGGTGAATCAATGTAAAATTTTATACTGACACTAACAGGATAGTGACAGCATAACAATCAAAAGCGGACAATAATACCATTTATTATAGGAAAGCTAAATTAATGCAATATTTGGTTTTTGCGTTATAATTTAAAAACAAATGAATATTGGGCAACAACATTTAAGTTTTTCTTATTATTTTGATCCATAGATTACACCCTTAGAGTTTGGCCCATTCTTCCCGCCCCACCCTGTATATGTCCTCAATTATAGTTACATTATTATATCAATATAAATGACACTGTTTTTTTCTACGAATGACCCATATTTAAAAACTCAGCCTACTGAGAACAGAAATCGATATCAGGTCGCGCTTTAACCGCAAATTGTCAAAGAGGCTCTTTTAAAAAGAATTTTAATCATGTCATAAAAAGCATTAAATGTTTCTTTCAAATGTCATAAATCCATCTAAATGGTGATAAAGTTACCCTGTCCTTTACAGTAGCGTACGTAACTATACTTTGGGGACAACAAATGCACAATAATAAATTAATTTTTATTTTATTTAGCTATAGCATATTATATAAAACAAATCTCAGAATTATTGTCGTCATTATTTTGGGTAAGAAGGAGGTTTTACCTCCTAGAACCTCTATTGTCAAGCCGCTGGTCCACATAGGTAACTTTTTGTAATATTCGGCCGCATCGCTTCCCTTCTTTTAAATTTAATTGGTTCCACAAAGCTAATAAAAGTTTTCAAAAACTTTTTTACCTCCCCAGTGAGTTTCTCCAAGATATTTTATTTTTAACTAAATTACTTCACTTAAAAGGAACTTTCTAATTGTTCACTGATTTTTAGAAGTTTAAATCGGAGTTACTTTAAAGGTTTAAATGTTTTCTTTAAAATCAGGATCTATTTATTTATTGTTTATAAGAACGTATTGTGTGTCTTAAGAATTGAAATAATAATTTTAGTTAGGGCAAAATTTGTAACTTTTATTCTGTCTCGGGATTCAAACAGACAGTACAGACAATACAAATACAACGTATTATATTAGATGGTGAACTGTAAATTGAAACGAAATGTATTAAAACCGAAATCTCGGTTGAAAGAAAATGCAGGTCAACCAGAAAACTGTCAGTTTCTTATAAAACAAATATTCAGTTATAATAGAAAATAGAAATGTCAGTTCCTTCAAAATGAATTTTTGCTGTCCACGTGTGCTTTGGTCAAGTTTTGTACTTTATTTATCACATATAATAATAATAATAATAATAATAATAATAATAAAAGACTTTATTGTAAATAAATTACAAAAGGCGAAGTTGAGGCAGAACCTCCTAGCTTAACCAATGCACAATAATAAATTATATCTAATAATCGGAACAAAATCAATCGGTAACTTCTTAACAATCGGAACAAAATCAATCGGTAACTTCTTTACAAGGTATTCGTATACCTGGTAAGCATTAAAATGCCAATCAATTGACAAAGATACACCGAATATTAAGATTTGTTTATTTATTAGTAAGTACCTACAATATATTGCTGACTAGTGATCCTATTTTTGAATCTATGCATCTAACACCCAGTTTATTAAATGTAATTAAAAAAAAATACGAATGGTTTTAAGCTTTGTGCATTAGAGAAAATGTTATTACAATTCCTTTATAAGCAACCTTACATTAAATTCGTATTTTATTATAATAGAAAACATAGAAACGCATTTCTCAAATCGGCTTAGGCCAATGCTTTGAAGCCACATTATACTTCAACATGGAGGCATTAAAGTTTATAAATTGGCCAGAATACGTAAATGCCTGTAGTGCATACAAAATATATTTCATATCATGCTATTGATAATTCCAGAGATTTAGTGGAAAATGACAAAGAAGTTTAAATAGTAATTTTAAAAAGAAACCATAAACTTGTATTATTATGTAATGTAATAACGCACATTATTTATGATACATGTACAGTTGACGACAGATAATTTCGTACACTAAACTGTGACACTATAAATGCAACTTTTTTACCTTTATTACCTTTGTAACGTGTTAATTGTTATCATGATATCTGCCAAAGTATTGTCATTACCTTATTTGATTTTAAAATGCCTCATTTAAGTATTATTGAAAAAGCCAGAATAATATGTTTAGTAGAAATAGGATGGTCTTATGGAAAAATAGCTCATGTTCAAGGAATTGTAAAAAATGGCGCTATCATCAAACACTTGAAAGGTCTGTTGGGTCTGGTTTAAATAATAGAAAATCATCAAATGAAGAATACCGAAATTTGGTGGAGTATTTAAGGCAAAATCCATTTGAAACTGCAGTATTCGCTATGCACATAACAGGATTCCCTGTTTCATCTAGAACTGCGCAACGCCGAGTAAGACAATGTTCCGAATTAAGAAATCGAGCAGCTGCATCCAAACCGTTTTTAAAAAATAGTGATAAGGAACAAAGAATTGGGTTTGCTATGCAATATTTACCGGAAAATTATTTTTTTGGCAAAATGTTATCTTTTCCGATGAGAAAACTTTTCAGTCTACATATAATGGAAGGATTCGAGTATATAGACCACCAAATTTCCGATATGATGAGAAGTATACTCAAAAAAAGCCTACCAGTTAACGTTTCTCCGTTAATGTGTGGGCATAGATAAGTGTTTACGGTGCAGGAGTTTGCTGGAATATATATCTTTAGATTTTGGAAATTGGTTTTCTTCCTTCTGCCGCGATAGTTTTTGAAGGAAATAACTTTATATTTCAGCAGGATAACTGCCCTGTGCGTGCATACTGCAAGAAATATAGGAAACTGGTTTAAACAAAACAACGTCACATGTCTGCTTTCGTGCTCAAGAAGTCCTGATTTAAATTCAATTGAAAATGTTTGGGGATTGATAGTAAAAAAATGTACAAAAAACATTAAGAAATAACCATTATTATTTATGGTAAAAAATTTACAGCTATGTATAAAGCTGGTGTTTTATCCAGGTATAGGTAAGCAGCAAGGTGAGAAACCCATTTTACCCAATTTTGTTGTAATGGAGTCTCCATTACAACAAATCAGGGCCGTTTCTGGCCTGTTGGCCGCCCTTGTGCGACATATGAACTGGCTGCCCTTTAAATCAAATCAGTTACTATTTTACAATTACCTACCTGAAATTATGGCGCAAAGCAATTGTCAGAAAAATAAATCTTTAATAGGTGTCTATTTTTAATATTTTTCTTTTATTCATACTTACCTACAGAGGGACTCAGCAATTTGGCTTTCAATGGCGATAAGGGCCAAGCCACTAATCCTTTCTTCGGACATAATTGACCGCAAGTAATTTTTAATTACTTTTAACTTTGAAAAACTACGTTCGATAGATGCAACAGTAACCGGCAGAGTAATAAAAATTCTCAGCGCAACACAAAGATTTGGAAATGATGAGATGAAATCTTTTTCAGCTATGAATTTTAGCGTATCTACAATTATTATTTTGTACGTTTTATTGGAAAAATTTCTCGGAACGACAAAATTTTCTGGTCGAGCTCTGAGCAATCAATATCTTTGTTTGTGGGACTTCCTTGCTATTGAAGCGCTATATCGAGATCTTTGCAGGATTTTAACAATTTCTTGTCATTTATGGCATTAGCTTCATAGAAGTTCGACAAAAACCCAAAAGTTTCATTACACTTATTAAGTGAAACGAATCTCTCCTTAATTGATTCTATCGCAATATCCAAAGAACAAGTAACCGGTGCCCATAAAGGGTTTCCCCTGGCAAAAAAAAAATATATCCAAAATCGAAAAATAAAAATTCACATTGAAACTCTGTTTGGCCTCGACGATGGGGTCATCTTTTAATTCGTAATCAAAATGTCTGGGTACTTTTTTTCGGCGTCGGAAAAGTTATTTGTAACAGCATTTGAAACCGGACGTCGGTGGAAAATTTAAATAAGGTGCGTTCTTTTGCCCTGCCCTACTACCAAATTAATAAGACCTATAGTTAAATTCACATAAAGTTTTAATGCCAAATGTCAAGACTTGTCATTGTCTAGTTACTTTAGATTTCACCAACTTACTAAATTTCTTATACAGCTGAGATTGGTCAGTGTTTTTAATTTTTCTTTTCTGGAATTGCTCGGCCAACTCTTTTTATTTCTATCTCTTTTTAATCGTATGAAATAATACAAGATAGACATACTTTGTGTGCAGTACAATTATACTAATTAAATTTAGCCATTAGAAATTTATATTTTATGAGTTGCTGCAGTATTTGACAAGTATGACAGAACTGAAATGTCACGGCATTAAAAGTTTATGTGAATTCAACTATACCTACATAATTATTCAAATAATATCAATTAGTTTTAATTTTTTGAGTAAACCTAAGACAAAATGTAATTGACGTGGGTTGCAGGGCGGCCACCTCCGTTGAGAATTCTTTTTATTTTTCCGATACTTATCTATCTAAAAAGAAATCTCTAATTAACACAAAGGGCGGCTGCCTCATTCTTGACAGCTACTGCATAATTTTTTTTTGAAAACTGAATTTACCATTCTTATTTGACCCTTCATATTTATGAAAACTCCTTGAATTTTTTTTTACGTCTAACATTTTTTTCTGTGAAACTGCAGGCGGCTTTCGCCGCCCTATAACTTTGGCCGCCCTTGTGCGGGGGCACTCGCAGCACACCACTCAGAAACGGCCCTGAATGGAGTTATGTATGGGTGGAGTGTACGAATTTATATGTCGTCAACTGTACACTATTTCCATAAAAAATAAAAAATAATCCTTAGTAGTACAATCTTGATAAAATCCGGAAAAAAAGCACAAAGCCTTATTTGAAAAGCTCCGGCAGTCACTTTTATCTTTTATCCTCCTCTTATCGTCTTTAAACTGTGGCTTTAAATGTTGCAAACAACCCTCATTGTATGTATGTACAAAAAGAATTTAGTTTGTGCACTTTTCAGTGTCAGAATATGAACCGGAAATAAACGAAGTTGAAGTGCCCGTACTAAACCGAGATTTGTGCAATTCCTGGTTGGAACATCGGGATTTGAACGTCACTGACGGTATGATATGTGCGGGATACAAGGAAGGCGGCAAGGATGCATGTCAGGTAAGGTTGACCGACAAATACCCTGTCATATGAATGTCACTGACAACCAACCTTGTAATATTATTGGTTTTACCAAAAAGGTCTTTTTGATATTTACATTACTTTAGGGGGAAAATTTAGCAATAGTACATTTAAACCTGAACCTGACTTTCTTATTTCGAGAATTTTTGCAAAATCCTTATTATACAGTGTCACCAGTAAAGTCCGCATCATATGGGATTTTTTTTTATTCATAGCTTTATTCAAAATTTGACTTTGGCATCAAGCTCTGCTTCGATCGAGATGAAAATTAGGCAAAAAAATAGTAGTCACGTGATTGGCATTATCTGTCAAATTTTAATTTTTTCAAAAAAATAATTTAAAAGTGGGGTTATTTTTAAAAATATCGAAAAAAGTTATAAGAAAAAGTTTTTTTAAATGCAGTTTCTAGCCCACATGCAAAATTTCAGCCGCATAAGATAATTTTAATTTTTTACCTATATTTTGTAAATTGCACCACTTTTGCAAAATAAGACTCAACGCAACTTACATAAAACTTTTTAGTTTTGACAATGCTTTATTTCAGATACATTTTCCTTAAAGTAGCGCCATATTAAATGTGTGTTTTTCTACAAAATCAAAATTGGGCTATTAAAATTTGGTCGTAGGTGATGCAAAGTTTATTTGTTTTTGACCCTGTGACCCTCCATAAAATAAGTATTTTTAAAAAGGTAGTTTGTATCTGAAAGTAATACACCTTAATATTAAGACAAAAAACAACACAGTGTCTTCAGTAAAGTGTTTTTTAAGTAGAAAATAAATTTTAGTTTAACAACGTAAAGTTTATCTATTTTCAACGATTTAATTTAAAACCCCTATATTATAATTTATTATAAGGCTATGTCATAATAACGATAACGTGTATTACTTTCAACCACAAACTACGTTTTCAAAAATACTTATTTTATGAAGTTACCTTATACAGGGTCCAAAACAAATAAACTTTGCATCACATACGACCAAATTTTAATAGCCCAATTTTGATTTTGTAGAAAAACACACATTTATTGTGGCGCTTCTTTAAAGAAAATGTATCTGAAATAAAGCATTGTCAAAACTAAGAAGTTTTATGTAAGTTGCGTTGAGTATTATTTTGCAAAAGTGGTACAATTTACAAAATATAGGTAAAAAATGAAAATTATCTTATGCGGCTGAAATTTTGCATGTGGGCTAGAAACTGCATTTAAAAAAACTTTTTCTTATAACTTTTTTCGATATTTTTAAAAATAACCCCACTTTTAAATTATTTTTTTGAAAAAATTAAAATTTGACAGATAATGCGAATCACGTGACTACTATTTTTTGCCTAATTTTCATCTCGATCGAAGCAGAGCTTGATGCCAAAGTCAAATTTCGAATAAAGCTATTAATAAAAAAAAATCCCATATGATGCGGACTTTATTGGTGACACTGTATACCTTAAACTATACACTGAGAAAAAGCCTTCTATTCCTTATAAGAATTCACATGTATACAACTTTTTATTTAATACTATACAGGGTGTCCGGAAATGACGATGAAAAATTTTAAGGTATGATTCTACATAAAAAGACATAAAAAAAAGTTTATATTAACATAGGTCCGGAAATGCTTTCAGAGGGAGCTACAGGCCCTTGAAGATGGTGTCATAAAAGTGGTTTTTATTTAATTTATTAGGATCTACTTACAATACAGGAATTAACTTCTACGTATAAGTTAGAGTGATTGGAGGTCACTCTTTGAAAATATCAGGTGACCCATAATTGCTACCAGTGGCGTGGGAACAAATGGGTGGTTAGTTATTTAGGGTTATATTTTTTCGCCGAGTGTATTTTCGCTATCTTTTAAATAAATTATGATTCTTTGAACATTTTTACGTAAAAAAGGTTCCCTTGGTATAAAGTCGTATAGTCGACCGTTTTCCAGATAAACGGACTTAAAAGGACGACTGCAGTGCGTAAATACAGTAAACAAGCTATGTAATAAAAATAAGAAGATGCTTGAATACTATTTTAAAATGTAGTTATTCTTTTACACCCATTGCCAAAAAGAAAAACGAATTTACTGGTACCTACTACATTGGGTACATTTTTAAATTCACCTGTGGATTCCACCAAAAACTTCATTTAAAAATGTAACGCATAGGATACCAAGCGCTTCGCAATAAATCATAGTTGGCTTAATTCAAATGCATTTGCACTTGTTTAATAAGCAACTTCACTTTGTCACTTTTTTAAGTTCTAGTTAAACAACCCCAGTTCGCAGCGTTGAAGAATTAGAGCAGCGCGCAGCGGTGAGAAAACGAGTTCGATGATGCATTGAAATAAACGGAAATAATTTTCAACACTCATTATAAAATCTATAATAACATTGAAAAGGATTTAAAAATTTAGGGACAGCATTGTTTATTATTTTGTTATTGATTTGTTGGTATTTTTATTGATAAAATTATTATTCAAAAAAAAAATCTGAGCATTAAAGTCCGTTTATCTCGAAAACGGTAGACTATACGACTTTATACCAAGGAAACCTTTTTTACGTAAAAATGTTCAAAAAATCATAATTTATTTGAAAGATATCGAAAATACACTCGGCGAAAAAATATAACCCTAAATAACTAACCACCCCTTTGTTCCCACGCCACTGGCGCAATTATGGGTCACCTGATATTTTCAAAGAGTGACCTCCAATTACTCTAACTTATACGTAGAAGTTAATTCCTGTATTGTAAGTAGATCCTAATAAATTAAATAAAAACCACTTTTATGACACCATCTTCAAGGGCCTGTAGCTCCCTCTGGAAGCATTTTCGGACCTATGTTAATATGAACTTTTTTTCATATCTTTTCATGTAGAATCATACCTTAAAATTTTTCATCGTCATTTCCGGACACCCTGTATGTGACAGCAACCCGCTTTTCTACTGTAAGACAACGAAAATTTGCTAGACCGCTGTGTAGTGATAATATCATGGTAATTTAGCCAATAGAAAATAGGAGTTAATGCTACCATAGAATGGTTTATAGTCATTATTGCTCTGAATACTCACAAAAATTATAAAGTTCTATTGGGGGTGTAATCTGGTTTTATATAATGTATTAGTTCCGACTGGCAGTTATAATGAGACTTGACATTAACTATAATATTATTTGCTTCCTACGATTAATAAACCATATACCTACCATTAAAAATCAGTACTGTAGTTCCCAAAAATTTAAATAGCTTCTAGTGCGATACTGTTCTTGTCGCTTACCATTGCAAATGTTTATCAATTATACAACATCGTTTACTGAGATCGTAAAATTTCTCCATAGATTATAAAATCCAATACTAAGGATGGATCACAAGCCATCTGACATGCAAAGTTTTAAAAAACTTATATTCAAAGTAAAAATAACTAAGTTGAAACAGGACAGCTAGAAGACTCCGAACAACGATGTGACCTGCGCAACAAATACGTTAAAACTAATACTAAGGCTCGCGGCGATTGCTGATCGCTACAAACCCCCACCAATGTCTTAGTGGATTATAGGTTTCAACTGATACAATTCATTTTTGGGGACGCTATTCTGCTTTCTAAATTGTAGAGAAAGTGCTTTATTGTGAATAAAATGCGTCACATTGAGAAGATACAATTTATTTCTTAAGAAAATTGCTGTATTAAAAATAGTTCTTTATTCAACAAGACTGTGCTGCTAATAAAACACTGTTCTAGCAAATCTGGAATTGATAGAACACTAAATTGGGTTTGATACACTAGCAATTTATTTAATATGGGTTAATAAAAAATAAGCTGTCAATACAAACTATGTCTTAGCAAACCCGTTGTATTAGATCATTTTACTCAGTGTAAGTTCTAAATTTAAAATTAAGGAAAAATCACCATTAACTAGATTTATTTATTTAGCGCAAAACGTTGTTTATTTGAAAACTTAGTATTTTAAAGTTTATTACAGACTGTGCTTTAATTTTCATTATTTTGTTTATAAAACTACTATAGATATTACACAAAATAGTTCAAAACAGATTAGAGAAAAGCCTCAACCACTTGGCGTACTTAGCAAAGTCAACTTCACAAAGTTTTAACAGCAGAATTAATATCAGCAAAATTCATTAGGTTTTTTGTTGAAAAACCTGGGTAGGTTACAGATTTATATTAAAAAGTAATCTCTTTTATTCAACGAAGTATAGAGAGAACTTTTTTTTAAATGTAATATACAGGCTTTCTTTTGACATTTATACACTTTTTTTTTGTTTGTTAATTGAGACCAACAAGATCAAAGTTTATTGGTTAAAAAATAAAATGTAAAGATCATACTATTTTTAGAAAAGAGTATTTCTAACAGAAGAGATCAAGAATGGTAGTGCCATGTTATTAGATGAAGGCCATTACTTTGACATATTATATTATCTTTTCAAGCAGTGCCTCGTTTATACAGGGTCGCTTTTATGTATGCAAACGGTCGATTATTTGCTAAAGTAAGATAGCTAGCGAAGAATGTTAAATACAAAACATTTAGGGTTTTTAGAAATCTATTACACTGCACATAAACTAAGTATACAGGATCAGTCAAAAAGCCATGGAAGAACAAATTTACTTTAATTTAAATGGAACCCCTGTATATTATTCAATATTTCAATTATTTACAAGATTATAAAAAAAAATTTTAAGCACACCACATACCCAATCTTAACCGTTTTCGAGATATCGAGTTTCGAATATCATTTTCAAATAAATCTAATAACAATAATAAAAAAGACAAACTAAGTTTTAGTAAACAACAATTTGAAATCCTATTTTATAAGGTGCTCAAAGTGTCCACCGTTTACCTCCTGGCAGTAATGAATTCGGTGAACAACATTTTGTAGCGAATCTAAAAGGATATTGGGAGCAATACTGGAAATTTCATGCATTATTCTTTGTTGCAAATCTTTGATATTTTGTGGCCTATTTTTGTACACTAAATTTTTGATATGGCCCCACAGGAAAAAGTCAAGAGGGGTCATATCAGGAGACCTAGCAGGCCATTCAATTGCACCTCTGCGCCCAATCCATTTACCAGGAAAAGTTTCCTCTAGATATTCCCTCACCATCCGTCCAAAATGTGGTGGAGCCCCATCTTGTTGAAACCATATTTGTTCAGCCGGTAAATTGGGATTATTATGGTTCGGGAATAATCGTCTGAGCTGTGGAAAAATATTCTCTTGTAAAAGTAATAAATATCGTTTAGAGTTCAAATTTCCATGTATAAAATAAGGTCCTATGACGTTTCAACCAATAATGCCACACCAAACATTGGTTTTTTGTGGTCGTTGGATATGAACTTGTTCCATCCAATGTGGCTTTTGGTCTGACCAATATCTACAGTTGTGTCGATTTACGTGCCCGTTTAAATAAAACGTTGATTCATCAGAAAGTAAAATGTGGTTGACAAAGTTGATATTTTGATTCAATTTATCCACAATGATTTCGCAAAACTGAATTCTGCGATCAAAATCGTCTTCACTCAATTCTTGTAACAAATAAATTTTATGTGGTTTGAATTTTTCTCTTTTGGTAATTTTTTGAATGGAATATCGACTCATATTATGGTTTAAAGCCCGCTGTTGCGTCGAATTTATTAGATTTTCTACCACATCTAACATGACATTTAGAGAATTTTCTTCATTAGTAACGCTTAACGGTTTTCCACTTTTTGGTCGATCTTTCACACCTCGAGTTTCATAAAAAGGCTGCAATGCTTTGGAAACAGTTGATTTAGTTATAGGTTCCTGATCTGGATGCAATTCATTAAAAATATTCACCACTTGGGTAAAACTCCGTGTTCTATCGCCGTACCCTATCATCATTAACATTTCAATGCGCTCGGTATCACTTAAACGAGCCATTTTTACGCGAAAATTGTTCACAAATTGTAAATGTAAGTATTTTTGGCATATCTGTTGTCAAGATGACAAAACAACATTGTTATGGAGATAAATATTTTCTAAGGTAACTTGATGGACTAGAAAATTAATAAAAAATGTAATAATTTATTTGAAAACGATATTCGAAACTCGATATCTCGAAAACGGTTAAGATTGGGTATGTGGTGTGCTTAACATTTTTTTTTTAGAATCTTGTAAATAATTGAAATATTGAATAATATATAGGGGGTTCCATTTAAAATAAAGTAACTTTGTTCTTCCACGGCTTTTTGACTGATCCTGTATACTTAGTTTATGTGCAGTGTAATAGATTTCTAAAAACCCTAAAAGTTTTGTATTTAACATTCTTCGCTAGCTACTTACTTTAGCAAATAATCGACCGTTTCCATACATAAAAGCGACCCTGTATATGCGAGAAACACATACCATGCCACAAATTGGCAAAGCATTTGTTTTTATTTTGTTTTATTGTTTTTCTTGACAGGGCGATTCGGGAGGTCCATTACTTTGTAAAGAAAGCGACGACCCGGACCGATGGTTTGTTGGAGGAATAGTAAGTTGGGGGATAAAATGTGCCCATCCCCATTTACCAGGGGTATATGCGTATGTACCGAAATACATTGATTGGATACACGCACAACTGCGACAATATTCAGATTAGAAAAGAAAACTAAAAAAAAACTATGACAATAACGCTATAGAATGATTGGTACAAATTATACAAGTAACTTATGGTTTTCTACGACATTTACAAAAAAGGAGGGTTCCCTCATGAAAAGCATTTGTAGCGAAGTACTGTGGTAACTTATTGATAATCTATATACATATATTTATGTTAGACTATGTCATTGTCGAAAATGTATGTCATTTGTTTGTCTATATTTGAAAAATCGTGCATATTTGGTAAACAAAGCTAAAAATAATATTTAGTTTTGATTGACAAATAGTCACTAATTTTACAAACATAATATACAGGGTGAGGATTTTAAAGTGTTACAACGCAATATCTGAAAAACGGCTGGAAATATTTTAGTCAAATTTTGGGACGTGGATAGAGAGGTTGGGAGACAAATTTTAAAATATTTTTGACATTTACCCCCCCTCCAGATTTTATGTGGCTAGTGACAAATTTGAAATGTCAAATGGAAAGGTATTTTTTTTTCGATAATTCGATTCCTCGTCAATAATTACGTAAGTGAGCAGAAAATTGTTACATTTACTCTACTGGTTGCTTAGTTACGAATTTTTCAGTAAATAAAATTGGAATACTTAAAACTACACATTTTAAATCATGACACCTACCTCCTATGATTATTGTTTATCCAAACCTTTAATTATGTTGTATCCTAGGAAACCACTTTTGACTTTTACAAGTAGTAATAATCTGATTCTGATTCAAACGTATTTTCTGTTGATAAAGTTCATTATTCAGTGCAATTATGGAACAATCTTATGACATTGAAATAGACATGTTGTTAATTCTGGGAGAATGTAGAAAAAACTACCGGGAAACGGCGCAATTGTGGACTGTTAGGTTTCCCGCCATTCAAAAATCTCATATGGCATTTAAGCGATTAGAAGATCGAGGTAGCAGCACGGGAATCCTTAAAAATAAAAACAGAGTTAGAAGACAAACAAAAACTAATGACGATTTGGCAGTTGGAGTGTTGGGTGTAATAGCTGTAAATCCTCATGTTGGTTCAAGGGAACTTGCTCGTGATTCAGGAATGTGCCAAAAATCGGTACTGGCTATTTTACACAAGCACAATTTTCACCCTTACCACATAACTCTTCATCAGGAATTGTATGGCCAAGACTTTCAAAATAGGATTACATTTTGTACGTGGTTACAAACTTTAATTCACGAAAACAATGCATTTTTAAGAAAGATAGTATTTTCTGACGAAGCTACATTTACCAATTGTGGTCAGGTAATTATTTAAATTAATATGGATTAATGTAACTTTTAATAATCAAAAATAAGTAATCCACTACTTGATAGGTGTACATAGATAAATACATATCTAAACACCCGTTAACGGGTGTTTAGAGAATATTCTCATACATTTAGATTTATTTTTAATTTTGTACTAATTCAATCAATTTTGCTTTTCTTAATTTAAGGTCAACCGGCACAATTTACACTATTGGGCACCTCAAAATCCTCACTGGATGAGATTTCTGCCAAACCAACATCTTTGGTCGGTTAATACCTGGTGTGGCATAGTCGGAGATAGAGTCATTGGACCACATTTTTTTGACCGTCACCTAAATGGAGAAATGTATAATAATTTTTTACAAACCGATTTGCCACAACTTCTGAATAATAATGGAAATCAACAAGGACTATGGTTTCAGCAAGATGGTGCTCCGCCACATTTTGCCCGACAAGCTCGAGGTACACTAAATGAAATGTTTGGAAACAGATGGAATGGTGGTGGTGGTCCTGTAAATTGGCCTGCAAGGTCACCAGATTTAACCCCATTAGATTTTTTCTTGTGGGGATTTATAAAAGATAAAGTTATGGCTACACCACCGACCACACCAGAAAACATGAAAGATCGTATTCAACAAGCATGTAATTTAGTAACTCCTCAAATGTTAACTCGCGTGCGCAACTCATGTCAAAAAAGAATTGCAAAATGTTTAGAAATGGATGGGGGTCATTTCGAACACCTTTTGAAGCATGATCGTCGTTAAATTTAAGGAATTATCATAGTTATAAATATTCCAATTTTATTTATTGAAAAATTCGTAACTAAGCAACCAGTAGAGTAAATGTAACAATTTACTGCTCACTTACGTAATTATTGACGAGGAATCGAATTATCGAAAAAAATAAATACCTTTCCATTTGACATTTCAAATTTGTCACTAGCCACATAAAATCTGGAGGGGGGGTAAATGTCAAAAATATTTAAAAATTTGTCCCCCAACCTCTCTATCCACGTCCCAAAATTTGACTAAAATATTTCTAGCCGTTTTTCAGATATTGCGTTGTAACACTTTAAAATCCTCACCCTGTATAGAGCGATTTTATCACTTGCCATTTTGACAGGTAAAAATTAGATAATACCCTGCCATAATTCAGGCTACGCACAATATTGTAGTTTGACCCCTAAATAGTGATATCTTGTGACAATTTATTAGTGTTCGAGCGGACCGCTATATGTGATCTCTGATTTATACTATTTTAATATACAAACAATGTGAAAAATGCTCAAAAGTTTTTTGCTATCCTCTCTAACACATACCCCGTTTGGACGCCATACTTAAAATGTTCAGAGCATTGAACATAGCTTACACGTATTTCGATTTGACGGACTTGACTTTCCGTGAACCCTGTAGCAAGAAAACAGCAGTCCATTTTTAATGACAACCAAAATTTTAATTACGCATCCACATTTGTATATTGGTAAATAAAGTTATTCCCCTCTCTCACACGTCTCAACCAATGAAATGTTTCAGAAATTCTACGGTCAACTTCTACCCCTTAACCGAACATATCTACGTATTTATTATTTACAAAATTTCATTAAAATTGAGTGGGGGACCAGCCTTTTATTAAAATAATTAAATCATCTTATAATTCAATAATAAAAACCCTCACAATACCTGTCCTTGTATGTTGCTGACTTTATCAGGGTCAATCGTGGCACCCTTGGTAACAACCCAATTTGTTTTTTTAATTTATAAAGGTACAATTCTGCGTTAGGTGTTTTTTTTTCCTTTTCCAAAGAAAAATATTTTTAAAATTCAATTTATGTCTTTTTCAACCTTTTGAAATAGAATTAATTAAATTATTCCCGGTAAAATAAATTGAAATATAAATTTAACAGCGATCGACTAATTCAATAACCAAATATATTTCATATCAGGCATTTTGTAAATAATCGTTCATCTCGTTAATATGTTTAATCTCCAATTGTACAGCTCTCAACGAAATTGTTAACAAATAACACATTAACTAACACGATTGCCAAACACTAATTTTCCAATTTTTGAGGTTTACATTGTTAGTGTAATATTCAGGGCGGTAAATAAATCATTTAAAGATTTATAGTATGCATTATTAACTCCCTTATATTTATATTATTGTTTAAATTCTAGTTAAAGTTAAACATATTTTTAACTCCAACCATGCCGAAAGCTGAAGGGTGAAGGTAAGTTAAAATATGGAGGGGTATGTGTTAGAAGTTTCTGTACAGAAAGGGTCTTCATAATACTTCGTTTAACTTCACACAATTTGAATAAGGAAATTGTTCGATTTTATAAAAATATCTTATACTTTTAAGTGTTGCTAATGTAGTGTAGGTATACGTAATTTTTATAAAAAAAATTAAATTTGTTAGACGATGTACCCTTGCAAGAGATTTTTCACTAAATATTTGGGGACTTTGACTACTACTAAACTACTACTAAAAACGCCAATAATAATACCACAAATAATTTTTTGTCATTTCATTTTTGATGAATAAATATAGTACAGGATGGCTTGACAAAGCAATATATAGAACTTTTTAAAACATCTTTAACTATTATTACATAATATAATAACTTTGAAAACCCGTATTTATCAATTTTTGGACTAAGGTAAATATGGCTAGCTCCTCATATTTTAGCTTCAGGAATTCGGGCTAGCGTACAAAATGCATTTTGTACACGTATTTTCGGGACAACCTGTATATCGATTGGACCATGCTGTACAACATCGATTTGACAGATTAAACGACAATTAAAGGTACAGACAGAAGTAAAGATCAAAGTCTCCGAAAGCGCTTTACATAAAATATTTTATACCTCGTAGAAAAAAATCCATAGTTTTCTAGAATTTATTACCAACCTTTTGTCGTCTAGTGGCGGTAAGATGTAAGTTAAAAAACGAAGTTATAGCTGCTCTCTAGAAGGGTCATTGTTAAGATAGTTTTAAAGGTTTGTTGGCAAAGAAAAGTAATTTCTACCTTCTTATATACAGGGTGTCCGGAAAATACGTGTACAGCGTTTGACGACATACTCCTGACGTCAAAATAGGTCGATCTAAGGCGATTTAGTTATATCCAAAATTGTCTCGTTTAGCCGGTAGAGGGCTTCAAAAATTTGTAAAAATATTGGTTTTTCCTAAATTACGTAAAAACCTGCTAATCGATTTTAATGAATTTTAGTATGACTATAATACTATAAAATGACGTTTTTTGGTAGTATAGTCACCGGCTGTAAATAAGTGGAAGTGTTATAAAAGTGATATAATATGTCAACATTTCTCCTCATTTTTTATATGAACGGCGTTATGACAACCCAGATATTTTTGTAGAGTGACTGGATGTATTTGGCACCTATTTTACCTCTTTAATATTTTTCGTTGAATGAGCTGTTTTGCCAGAAGAAAATATTTACAATTACCTGCATACATCAATTATTAACAATAAAAATAAAACAAAGTACAACAAAGTTGAAAGTATGTATTGTAAGAAACTAAGTAAAACAAAAACATTACTTAAGCAAATGTGTAAAATGACCGCCATCTTGCTGAATACACTTATTAACACTACTTAAAAAATGATATTGGACCCTATCTAATATCTCGGAGTTATTAAAATGGTTGCCTGCATTTAAAATCCGCTGCAATAAATCATCGCGTGTGTTTACCGGAGTCTTGTAAACTTCTGTTTTAATAGCGCCCCACAAAAGAAGGCACACATATTTAACTCAGGAGAACGTAGTGGCCATTTTACTGGTGCATCATGGCCCCTTCCAATCCATCGGTTGGGATATTAATGACGTAAGTATTGCCGAACGGCAACGGAAAAATGGGGCGGGCCACCATCATGCATATACCACATTTCCTTCCGAAGTAAAAAGGGCAAATTGTCCAGAACAATTGGTAATGTGTCTTGCAAAAAAATTAAATAAATATTTCCATCTAACCGGTCTGGAATAACAATGGGACCAGTAAGGTAACGATCAATAATACCTGCCCAAATATTTAATTTAAATTGATGCTGATGATGTGCAACTTTAATGGCATGTGGATTTTCATCGGAATAAATATGTTCGTTCAGATTAGTTACTCCAGATCTTGTAAAGCACACCTCGTCAGTAAACATAATTGTTCTACAAAAATTTGGATCACGGATTCTTTTGTTTCAAATAATTTGACAAAATGTAAGCCGCATGGGGGGATCGATCGGTAAAAGTTTCTGGACTTTTTGCACGTGATAATGATGTAACAACTGTTCTTTTAAAACCTCATTGACAATCGTTTTAGGAACATGTAACTCACGTTCTAAGCGACGGGTACTAGTACTTGGTTCTTCTTCAACTCTTTCCAGAATCATCTCCTCTGTTTCCACAGTTCGAGTTGTTCGCATACGACCCCTGCCTTCAAAGTTTTTCTCAAAGCTGCCCGTTTCCCGAAGATGACGCTCGATATTGGCAAATGTTTGGTGGTTTGGTATTAGACGGTTAGAAAACCTCTCCATGTAAACCCTAACACTCTGACGCCCATTTCCTTGATAAAACCCGTATACCAGGAGCATGTCAACCTTCTCAGAGTTCGTATAATTTTCCATTTTTAATGGTAAAATGAACTTGTAATTCAAGAATGTTGATCGTATACTTGAGTAAATTTCATAGACTGGTGACAATTTGTCAATAATTGTCAAATTATTAGATGCCATAGCAACAAGGTCACTTAAAAAATTATTGTTACAGGTAATTTGATTTTAATATTATTACTAATAATACTAAATATTGTAAATATTTTCTTCTGGCAAAACAGCTCATTCAACAAAAAATATTAAAGAGGTAAAATAGCTTCCAAATACATCCAGTCACTCTACAAAAATATCTGCGTTGTCATAACGCCGTTCATATAAAAAATGAAGAGAAATGTTGACGTATTATTTCACTTTTATATCACTTCCACTTATTTACAGCCGGTGACTATACTACCAGAAAACGTCATTTTATAGTATTATAGTCATACTAAAATTCATTAAAATCGATTAGCAGGTTTTCACGTGATTTAGGAAAAACCAATATTTTTACAAATTTTTGACGCCCTCTACCGGCTAAACGAGACAATTTTGGATATAACTAAGTCGGCTTAGATCGACCCGTTTTGACGTCAGGAGTCTGTCGTCAAACGTTGTACACGTATTTTCCGGACACCGTATGTAACAATGATTTTTTCATTTTTATTTTATTACATAACTTTTCTGTTTCTTTACTTACAGCTACGCCCTGAGGATGACTTATGTAAGCCAAAACGCGTAGGCAATTTTAATTATATATATATAAGAAGGTAGAAAGGACTTTTCTTTGTCAACTATCCTTTAAAACTATCTTAAGTTAAAAAAGTTTTAAAAATTATTCAGTACAGTCGACCGTTTAGATAAAAACAAAATATTTGATTAATTTTTGGCTCTTTAAGGATTTAAAGTGTTTGTAACTATTAAAAAACATGGCTGTAAGAAGTTTTACAATAATTTTTTCTATCATTACGGTTTGTTCGCTACTGGTGTACTAAGCAGAGCTGAACTGCACTTGCTGTGTTCGCAACACTCGAAATTAGTGCAGTTTAGATAATGCTTTGCCTAGCGCGAGTGAACTTACCTAAAAAAATATATATTAAAATGCCTAGGTAATGTAATTTAAGTATTAAACTTATTTTTAAAAACTAGGAAATAATGTTGTAGGTAATTTGCGAACATAGCATAAATCCTTATTTTCTCTTAAATACGAAACATGTCAAATTAAATAGAACTCGGTTTGGAAACATATATAAAATTATTTCCACGAACTTCTTTTCTTAAATTAGTTTTGTACAGGGTGTTTTGTGTATTATAAAAATATGAAAAAAAAATATTTCTAAATGTATAGAAAAAACATATTTAAAACTTTAGCTATAAGATGCATTTATTCTAAATAAAATATTTTTATTAAAAATTAGAATATCGGAAATATATCACAAGCCAATTATAAAAATGGCAAAAAATCAAAATTAATAGAATACCTTATGTAGTACCACCCTATTTTTTATCAAACGGAATTTCGTTTTTCTTTTAAAGATAAATTAAAGTTATAATTTTTTTTAGAATATTTAGCGTTTAAAATTTAAATATGATTTTAGGGAGGTACTAACTTTTACATATGTGTTTTCACTAAGATATTATGTTACAAACATTTAAACACTCTTATAACAAACCGAAATATCATAGTTAAATTTAAAGAGTAGTATTAACTTCCAAAAGAACTAAAATTTATTTTTGAGGCATATCGAAATGTTATAAATGGTAAGACTTAAATATTTAGTAGAAAAAATGGTCTCATTTACAAAAGTTTATTTTTAAATAGGAATAAAACAAATAAAGGGAATCTTCTATTTGTATATTATTATACAGGGTTCCCCATTTAAAACGAAACAGGCTAAATATTTGGTTTTACGTTAATTAAAAAAAAACGCTCGTACACGTCATTAGATTTGTCAAGGGGGAGGTTTTTTGGGGCCATTTTAAACACTGCATTTTGCGCCCTCTAGGAAGGGTGGGACCAACCCTTAATATTTCAAATGGAACAAGGGGTCGAGTGATACCTCTTTTAAAGGGGCATTTAATTCTTTTTCAAATGAGATCTCATTCGTAAAATTCGGTCAGATAGGTTCCGAGATAATTATCTAATTGTGTAATGTTTTTTTCTAATCTAATTATTTAAATTACTATTACTAATGATTAAATGTAATACAATACAGATGTTGAAAATTACCACCGCCAACTTCCATGCAATGATAAAGGTGTGATTCAAATTTTTCACGAACTGCCTGTAACGTTTCTGGAGTTATCAGCCGGCATTCTTGGACAATTTGTTCCCTTAGTTCTTCTAAATCATTGGGCTTAGTGCATAAACTTTGGTTTTAAGATGTCCCCATAAGAAGAAGTCCAGTGGCGTTAGATCTGGAGACCTAGCTGGCCACTCAATGGGCCCCCTCCGATCGATACATCTTCCTGGAAATGTCTGCTCTAAGTACTCTCTTACCCGTACATAATAATGCGGAGGGGCCCCATCCTGTTGAAAAACCACTTCCTGTCCTATAAGATTTTCATCTTTCTGTGCTACCCTTATAATAATAGGATTTATTGTATTCTGTAATAAATCAAGGTAAGTTTGTCCAGTCAAGTTTCCATTGATGAAAATGGGACCAATAATATGGTTGCCAAGAATACCCGCCCATACATTTAATTTTTGAGGTCTTTGAGTATGCTGTTCCCTGTAGAGATGAGGGTTTTCATCGGACCAATAGCTGCAATTATGCCTATTAACTGCCCCGGCAAGAGTAAATGTATATTCATCTGAGGAACAGATATTATAGACAATAATATTATTTCTTAATATGCGATTTGACATAACTTCGCAAAATTCTGTCCGGCGATCATAGTCATCTTCGTTGAGCTCATGAACAAGACTGATTTTATATGGACAATACTTTGCAAGATTTAATATTCTGTTAACTGAAGTTTCAGGTACCCCAGATCCTTCTGACAATGTAGCTATGCTATTAAATTGAGTACGGTCGCTTTCTAAAAGCCCAAGAACCCCTATTTGCATACCTTCATTGGTTATCGTCCGGGCACGATTGTGTTTTTTATTCTGCACCGAGCCAGTTTTATCAAATTTTCTGACAAGTTCCATCACGTATTTGGCCTGAACATTCTTGTCAGGAAACTGCGCGTTGAAAATTCTAACAGCCGCTCTAGCGCAATCATTGTTGCGATAATACATTTTTAGCAGCTCTTTTCCTTCTTCCCAAGAGTAAACCATTTTTCACTTCACAATCACAGTAGGTACCTCACACTTTCAAACACAACTTCCACTAAGTAAAGACTAAAAATGTTCAAAAACGCGCGTGTTTTAAAGTTACCATGGCAACATCAACAACCCGTGAAACGTGAAGTCGAAATATGTCAACTTTTTAATTATTGATTTGACAGAATTACCTTTTAACGTCAAATAAAATATTTTTTTAAGCAATACACAACCAATGTCAACGGTGATAACAATGAATCTTATGTGACAGATTGGAAGTTATTTTTTGTTCTCCTCGTTTTCATGACAACGACAGGTATATCACATCACGAATTCGACCATTTCACTTACTTACTAAGTTATTATTTCCATTTTTTGTAATATAAATACCAATCAATTAATGATTTCAAAGTGTACCAATAAAAAAAATAATGTAAAGTATTCGTGGATAACTGGTCTTTAAAACACTTGCTCTATTTCAAGCACTCCGGCTGCGCCGTCGTGCTTGCAAAATCGCGCGTGTTTTAAAGACCTTAATATCCACTTATACTTTAATAATACTATTTGCTTACGATGCAGTGGCGGCGTTAGACTTCTTTTTCTGCTGAGAGTTCCGCCGGAGAAGCATTTTAAAAAGCACGTCATTTAACTTGATTTTTATTATTATCTCGGAACCTTTTAAAGGAGGTATCACTCGACCCCCTTGTTCCATTTGAAATATTAAGGGTTGGTCCCACCCTTCCTAGAGGGCGCAAACTGCAGTGTTTAAAATGGCCCCAAAAAACCTCCCCCTTGACAAATCCAATACGAGCGGTTTTTTTTTTAATTAACGTGGAACCAGATATTTAGCCCGTTTCGTTTTAAATGGGAACCCTGTATAGGTCCTATAACTAAGCGGCCATACAGCAACAAGTTATGGGACATCTTGTATATCTGAATATTTCACAAAAAAAAAACAAATGTAACATCATATTTGCATTTGCCTATAGAAGGGAAAGGTAAATCTAAAAGAAAATGTAATGTAGTCATGTCGATGTTGGAGCCCTAAAAGTGTAAATTTACAACCTTTAACGAGGTTTTTATCAGTAGCTATTTTCAGCGAGACTAGTTTACAAGAAACATTGTCAGTCAATCAATAGATTTAATACAATACTCTGTCTCCAATGTTTCGGTATTATTATTTAATTTGGAAAATATAAAGTAAAAGAACCATTTGTTAAGAGGACTTTAAAATTGTTTTCTGAACTGTATAAACGTTCAAAAAATAAGTATTATTTTTGTTAAAGGTAAAACGTGGAAACAATAATAAAAATGTTTTAGATCGCTAAAAAAAATAAGCTCCTAAGTAGATAAGTCAGAGAAAACCCTAAAGAAAAACCTTAAAGTAGCAATGAAATTCTTTGGAAGGCAGAAATATCTATATAATTTTATAAAAATGTATGTTATAAATTTACCTTAGAAATTGCACTGGCTAATGTGATTTTTGACCAGTCTGTTCGTTATAGAAATTTAATGTGGGCATAAGAAAGGGCAATGTTTTTGTTCTGTTTTGCTAGCGCAAATATTTTATGGATACTTTATTAAGTCTTATTTAATACAGATTATGATATGAATTTATTCTTTTGGATGTTACTACATTAATAATATTTATTATTATATAATCTATTTACCAAAAACTTTAATCACCTCCAACCCGTTCAATAAAGACCCGGGCCTGTTTAAGGATCAATCTCAATGTATTGTATAAGACCCGTTTTAATTCTCCTGCAGATTCGTTTGCTGACTTTAAAAGTTTAAGAACGATCGTTGAACGAGTTTGAGCAGTTTTTTTTTGGTGAAGAGTTTAAGCAGCTGTATTATCTATATATTTATTTATAAAAATAGGTATTACAGTTATTACAAGACCCACATGCTTGAGTATGTAATGATTTAAATCTTGATGGTGATATAGCATATTTGACAATATATTTTAGACAATACCTATAATATATATATATTTATGGAGAAATTATTAAGCCATCTTTTAATCAACGACAATAATGATATAATAACTTAAGATGATATTATACCTATTGTATGTTTTATTTAAAAACTTCCTCAACCATAGTAATAGAGGCACCTTTGCTATAGTCACTAGCAGGGGCGTACCGTCTGGGCGGTTGGGAATTGAACAACATTAAGATAATTTACCAGTGAATAAGTGAGTGAGAAGGGGGGCGCCCCCCATCCCAATTTCAGCAGGAAAAAAAACAACATATTTATTTTAATGACAATTCTTGCAAAAAACCTCCCTCTTCTATGTTTCTGCCCTTATATTTTATGATGAGCTTAACCTAGCACTAAATGTACACGAGTTTACTACAGATTTGCAAAAACCAATAAATTTTCGCCTTCGGTGCATTTTTTAGCCACCTGTATATCCCTACCCCCCAGAACGACGCCAATGGTCATTAGAAATTAATACAACCCCTTCATGTGCCTTAAGATGCAGTTTTTTCATTAGAAAAACTAGCAAATGCTAGGCATGCATAAATTACTGAAAATAGAGGCAAATTTTCGCTAGACTTCCATTCGCCATGCCGTAGTTTTTATACAAGGGTTTATTCAAAAGAACGCGGGTTAGATCCGTTTATCATATAGTATGTATAGATATTAAATGCTTTAAATATTGAATGACTGTTGGGCAGTTCTTTTTGATGCAACCTTCTACTGCATTTGAACAAATAAATTATTTTTGCAGGCAAAAATAATTGAAAAAATGTTTAGGTATAAAGTATTTTCTTTATCACAATAATTACTTAAAGTTTTATTTAAAGCCTGCGAATTAAAAGTGAGTTTGTTTAACTTATTAGGTTAAAAGCAAACAATAGTGGCGCATATGCAATTTTATTTTTTAAATCAATATTTCGTTTTTGGGTAACATTTACCTACTGTCTTATATTAAAAAAAAATTAATTATAAATTAATAAATAAAAAACGAAAATTTGTCATATTTCTTTTTTGGCTTTTATCAATTTATTAATCCGACTGTTTTTAACGTCAAACTGTAGGCAGTTGTTCTCCAGAGATGGGTATTTGGCCGACTTTTGGATAAAATGAAGAAGTAACGAAATATTGATCAAAAAGCAAAATGGCTAATGCTCCACTAGTGTTGACTTACCTACGGAGAGAGTATTAAAAGCTTTAAGCCTTGAAAGGTAATGCTTCGATTTGTATTTTTTTGTGTAACAAGAGGGTTCATCCAAAAGAATATGGATTGTTATAGATAGATATAATTTATTGAAAATGTTATACAAGATATTCTAGGGAATCTTATAAATGTTATTGATGGATTTTTAGGTAGAGCCCTATAAGTAGACATGTTTTGCTCAATTCTATTGCCTCAATTAAGATGGTTGACTTAGGATTATAAAACTCAATGTTAAAGAATTTGATGTATTATTAGCAAAAATGTTGTACAAGTAAGAGTAGTTTATTTTATAGATGTCAATTCTCAGGAAAATTTAAGTCAAGATAAATTTTCCAAGATACTTATTAATTAGCGATAAGTATTGATTAATTAGACATATTTTTATATTAGTATGTATGTAGGTGCAGCTGTGGGCATAATCAGGTTTACCGTTAAGTGATAGAGAACAGTATCATATTAATGCATTAAAGCAAACCAATCATTGTCCCAAGCTATACTTAAGATTGAAGTATTTTAAGTACCAACTTAATTATTCATATATTTTTAAATAAGATATTTTTTATCTAAAAAAAAGTATTTTATGTTCTTGTCTACTCTCTAAATTAAAAAATCATAACTAATTTCTATGGCAGAAATGATTACTTAAGAAAAACTAGATGAAATTGTAACTATGTGTTCCTTATGGCTTTGGCTGGACATAGATATGTGTGATGTCTAAATAAAGAAAAATATATTAAGCTTGCTATGTGCTTCCATAAAAAAAACATCCCAGGAACAAGTAAAGAATTATTTTATGCGATGTAACTGCAAAAAAATCCTACATTGTCAGATTTTCCATCAGATTTATCCGACTCTGTAAGATATAAAATATTAGCTTTTTCAATGAATTCAGCCAACTCTGACTGAAAAGCATAGTGTATTAAAACCTTTAGAGCAGCAAAACGTAGAGTGGTGTCGAAAAAAGGTTTTATTTGACTATAAAACATTTTTAACTACTACTGTACTTATTTGTAACAGATGCATTGTTGTAAGCGTTTCTGGGAAATACATCCAGCTATACCACTGTGCATATCCTGTTAAAAAATGACTTCATTCTTGGACAATCTGACGACGTCATTCAGTTAAATAAAACAAAAATCTAAGCTCAGGATTAAAAAAGTGAGGCGTCAAAAGTTGTCGAAGAGTGCAGAAGTTTGTTGACATTTGTAATTGTGCTGTATTTTCCTGTGTTAAACTATGTAGTTGGAGAAAATAAACAGTATTTAAATAGCACAAACATTGTGTTTTATTTCCTAAGGGAGCACTCGGACACGTCAATTTAGTTTTATATAAGTATGCTCACATTTTGACGTTATTCGATGTTTTTTTTTTGACATTTTTATCAAAAGACTTACAGCGACAAACGACAAATCATTGATTTTTTTTTACCTTTCAAGGTAAGAAATCTTCATTATTTCACGTTCTGACATTTTGTGACATTGTGAACTTGTAAAATTAATTTAGGTATCACATTTTAGTGTCAATGTGAGAAGATATTAAGATGAGATATTTCCAGGTCGCTAGATTGGACAACCTGGTACAATTGAATGGCCACCGAGGTCCCCAGACTTAACGCCTCTAGACTATTTTCTTTGGGGATATTTGAAAGAAAAAGTTTACCAAAATAGGCCAAATAATATTGAAGATTTGAAACACAAAATTAGATTGGAGACACACAAAATACCGAATGAAGCCATTCGGAATTCCGTGGACTGATTTTATCATCGTCTGGGAGCATGCCAAGTAGAGGGTGGAGGACATTTCCAGCATTTGCCGCGTTAAACAACTTTTAATTGTGTTTTGGTTTGCTTTAAGTCACAAAATGTCAGAACGTGAAACAATGAAGATTTCTTACCTTGAAAAGTAAAAAAAAACATCAATGATTCATTTCCGCTTATTTAAATAGAGATTTTTTTAAAGCTTTTAACAGTCGCCATTTTGAAATAGCTTGACAGAATCGCGCCAAAATTTATGAGCATACTCTACGAGTTATTAGCTTTGAAATGATGTATCACAAGCTGTATGTTTCCATTTAAAAAAAATATCGATGTCGTCATATCTTTGACAAATGTCTATAAAAAACAAACGAATAACGTCAAAATGTGAGCATACCGGGTGTAACAGGATCATGGTACACCCCCCCAGCGGCGCACCCAGGATTGTGACTTGTTAACTTGGGGGTGTACTAAAAGCCTGCTGTAGGCGAAATGCGCCGCGGGCGAAATTTTTTTAAGACCACGCCCAAATTTGGTCAATAATTATTATAGTAAATATTTTAAAAATTTATGATTACCTTCTTATTCTATTGAAAATGAAATAAGATAAAAAATAAAAAGGCTAATTTATTTTTCATTAGTGGATACATTGTTTAAAAGTAAAGTTCATTCATCTGTTTTTATTTGCAGCAAACTTATCAATAACAATAAAGTCCCTAGATTTACACTTTGTGGTATGTATCAAGTTAATTTCGAGAGTTTAGGTCTTCCCTTAATTTTAATTTCAATTTTTTGCTCAATACTTAATGAGCTAAAATTGTTTCTCAAACATTCATAGTCGTTTTGGCATTAAAACTGTTTATTTTTATTAAAATAAGTCTTTACTACCCCAAAATAATAACAAAAATACAAAGGAAAACTCGAAATAATAAATTCATACATTAAATCAAACCATATTAAACCTCAATAAGTCAACTTTTGTCAATAAGTCAACTTCCAGGGGGAGGGGGGGGGGGGGGGGCAAATGCCCCACCTGGCCCCCCTCAAACGAGGCCCGTGAGTTAAATCTAAGAAAATTGACTTTTTAAAATACTTATCCACTTTCATAATTTTTCATTTCATTGGGGGTTTTGGGGGGGCCAAGGCCACCTTGCCCCCCCCCCTGGGTGCGCCACTGCACCCCCTGTATCTCCGTTAGTTTTAAAGGTAATTGATTAAAATTTGGGATATCCCATACACATAATAAGCGGCACTTTTTGACCCACAAATGATTTTTTTTTCACTTCCGGTTTCGCCGGAAGTGACACCAACTTTCGATTTTGTATATTATTACATTTTTGAATTCTGCATAATTTTCTGAATCCAATGGTACCACAAAAGTGACATTTCAAGCGTAAAAAATATTTATTATTTAATTTTTAATTTTCCATTTAAGTGTGCCATGACGATTTATTCCAATTGGTCCGTCTAATGCTAGAAAAATCGAAGTTCCGTAAAAAATACTAAATTGCGGTTTTTATAAGCAAATAAAATTTATCGTAATCGTTTTTGGGGTAAAACTCAATTTTTCCAAATGGAACCATATTGGTACCGTGGTACCATTTCTTAGTACTATTAATAAGGAATTTATTCATACCTGGTAATAACATGTGGGATAAATACAATCAAAATTACAGCTAAAAGAAAATACAATTATTTTGTTCTAATTTAATGCTAAGAAGTTACTAAGGTGGCTTTGAAAACAATGAAATTATTGAATATTGTGTTCATTTTTTGTATTTCAAAGCCACCTTAGTAACCTCTTAGCATTAAAAAAATTAAAACTAAACATAAAATTAAATTAAATTAAATAAAAAAGAACAAAATAATTGTATTTTCTTTTACTTAAATGGAAAATTAAAAATTAAATAATAAATATTATTTACGCTTGAAATGTCACTTTTGTGGTATCATTGGATTCAGAAATTATGCAGAATTCCAAAATGTAATAATATACAGGGTGTTCTATTTAAAAATCGAAAGTTGGTGTCACTTCCGGCGAAACCGGAAGTGAAAAAAAAATAATTTGTGGGTCAAAAAGTGCCGCTTATTATGTGTATGGGATATCCCAAATTTTAATCAATTACCTTTAAAACTAACGGAGATACGGGGGGTGTAACATGATCCTGTTACACCCGGTATATAAAACTAAATTGACGTGTCCGAGCGTTTTTCCCAAAAGTTCCAGGTTAAGGCTATATTAATTTTATTCCGGACTTCTGGGCAACCCTGTACCTATATACAGGAAAAACGAACTTTGTTTTAGTTCAAAAAGTCTGCCAAAAATAATTCAATGTCTTCGTTTTTAATTTCGAATTAACGAATGTGAAACGAAACTAGGAAGATGTTTAAATGATAATCTTAAGAGATAAATAAGGGTTAAAAAATAAATCCGTCACTTACGCTTTATTTCTCAAGCTTAAATAAAACCCTCGAGATGCTCTATTAAATCAGGAAGGTCAAGGCTAAAGAACCAATAATACTACGACAATTAACATTTAAACTTCCTCAAAATATTGGCAAAGCAATAGACTTTTTAGGCAAAACTACGCCACTTTTAATAGTATAACTTAGTGCCATCTATCGTCAATTATCGATAAACAATATTATGTATAGTCAGAATACAGTAGGATGAATCAATAAACTGCATTTTATATATAATCTTTTCGATTTAAAGAACTTTGCAGTTTATTAAAAAATATTGATTTTTTTGTGGTGAAACTCACAATAAATGTTTTCTACAGATTACTTTGAAAATAAAAAAAAAACACTATTTTTGTATTAAATCTAGCGCCATCTATTTTTTATAGTTTGTAGCAAAGACAAGTCCAATATTATCCATGATTTTAGGAAAAATCAGCTCAAACCATTTTTGACTAGGATCCACTCTATATTTAAGATATTGATTTTGTTGTGTCCATTTCAACTGAGTCTTAAAATTTAATCTATGCTTTCTACTGATTCATTTTACGTAAGAATTCTGTAGGGTGCGTTGAGACCCAATTTTCAGAAAGTTATTTGTATACAGGGTGTTAATTAATTTCATGCAGATATTTCAGGGGGTGATAGTACTCGTCAATATAAGAAAAAATTTCAAATATATGCATGGTCTAAAAGGCGTTATTTTCGGTGGCAAAGTTTCAATTTTTTTTCTCGTATCTTGCGTTTTCTCTCTTATATTCTGCCATAATTGTTTCAAATTTGGAACATCAACCCTTTTTTAAAATCTCTACAATAAAGTATCAAAATTATCGGTCGCAGTATACAGGGTGTTACATTTTCTTGAATCGGCTACAATTTTATTTTTCAGAACTTTTTTTTTGGCTCCCTGTATGAATTCCGTTATGAAATTTGAACTCTCCGTTTCTTTGTTTAGCGTTCTTGTCTCTTGCACTATTCTCGTATCTGTGACCGTTTTCGATTTATTTGCAAAAATAGCCATCGATGGAAATTAAGTGTATTCGAAATAACGCAATAATAAACGGCTAAACGGACAATATTATCGTCAATTTCTTAAGGAGAAACTCCCAGGGCTGCTAGAAGAGGTACCAATTCTTGTCAGAAACCAAATGTGGTTCATGCACGATGCTGCACCACCGCACTTTAGCATAGCATAGAGGTGAGAAACTTTCTCAATCAAATTTTTAACAACCGTTGGATAGGTCGAGGGGGACCTCAGCCATGGCCCCCTAGATCCCCAGACCTGAATAGCCTGGATTTATTTTTCTGGGGACACCTGAAAGCACTAGTGTATCAGACTGTCCAGACAAAAGAGGATTTAAGAAACAGAATAATACCTTTATGCGACATCATTCGCAATAGGGGAGAGCAAGGCATAATGGCATAGCAGGCAAAATGACATATTACCTGTTTTCGGCCCAGTTCGATTACATTCGTGTTGAATTCTCTACTACAAAACACATCTTAATACCGCTAAGATCGTCAGTCGTAATAAAATAGCATAGTCGATCGTTTGTTGTTTTCTAGAGAGTTTGTGTATTTTCCTATGTAAAATATCAAGATAAGTGATTGTTGAAAAATTTTTGGTTAAAATATATAAGGTCGCTGCCAATGTTTTAGTGTTAACCCACAACTATTGGCCCTCTAGTTTTAATATTACACGAACATTTAAATGATTGAATAAAATTATAACCTAGAAAATATATTTATTCTTTATATTGCACATTGGGCCAAATGACATAGCAGTGTGTCGTTTTGCCTGTATAGCAGTATGTCGTTCTTAATTTATTCATATTTTGTTTCAATATTTTTTTTTTAATTTCGTTAATGTACAACAAACATAAAATATAAAAAATAGAAACTACATTTTACACTTACATTGTTATTTTTTTTTACTCACTGGACAGTTAATTTCATACAACCATGTCATTATGCCTTTAACTGAAAAATTTGGTATGTCGATTTGCCTTACCCTAAAGGTTAAATGGCTTTTGTAATGCTTGTTATTTTTTGAATTTTTTCCTAAATGTTGCAATTCTTACAAGTAAAATATTTCAATTCACTTAAAACGTTAAGAGGCCATATTAAAAAAAAATAATAAAACCTAATATACCTTTTGGTTTAGTAAAAATTGATTTTCAAAAGATAGTATGTCATATTGCCTTGCTCTTCCCTACTCCTGGAATATTTGGCAGAGTCCGTCAGTCCATGAGGCGAAGACTTGATTCGTGCATTTTAGCAAGAGGCGAACATTTTCAACAGTTTTTATAATTTTGTTGTATTTTATTTGATTAACTAATAAATTGTTTTGTTACACGGCTTTTTACTCTGCGTTATTTTGCCTACACTTAATTCCATCGATGGCTATTTTTGCAAATAAATCGAAAACGGTCACAGATACGAGAATAGTGCAAGATACCAGAACGCTAAACAAAGGAACAGAGCGTTCAAATTTCATACCGGAATTCATACAGGGAGCCAAAAAAAATAGTTCTGAAAGATAAAAATGTAGCCGATTCAAGAAAATGTAACACCCTGTATACTGCGACCGACAATTTTGATACTTTATTGTAAAGACTTTAAAAACGGGTTAATGTTCCAAATATTTGAAACAATTATCGCAGAATATAAGAGAGAAAACGCAAAATACGAGAAAAAAAATTGAAACTTTGCCACCCTGTATAACGAAAATAACGCGTTTTAGACCATGCATATATTTGCATTTTTTTCTTATTTTGACGAGTACTATCACCCCCTGAAATATCTGTATTACATTAATTAACACCCTGTATATTAAGCATTGGTAGAATGGAAATCGGATATATCCACCTGAGTAGTTAAAAAATGATTTTAATATTCAAGGAGGTTTTAAAAAAGCTATCCAATTTGGATGAAAACAAGGGCGCAGGTAGTGACGGTATTCCATCTTATTTTGTAAAAAAATGCGCACCAAGTTTATGTACAGGGTGTCCCAAATTCGAGCCTCATCATGGGGTTCTCGGAAACTATAAGAGATACAGCATCGGTCAAATTGTGGCAAAGTTGCGCAATTTCGTACTGAGCAATATCGCAGAAAAATATCTGAGCTATCTTTTTTAGTTTTTGAAATTTTTGCAAAAAACTAAAATTTTGAGTTTTTGTTTTTTTAAATTGCTCGACTTATTTTATCCGCTACAGAAAAACAAGCACATCATTGTTGAGGCAACTTTTTACGCTCCATATTGTGACATTTTTAGAATTTCGTTACAACGTTTCGTTTTTGTGGAACTATTATCAACTTTAACTTTTTAAATACGGACCTGCATTTTTTATTTTATTTTTTGATAGCCCTTTAAGCCCTGAATTCAACCTAGTACCACACTTAATTATATTTAGACGTTTTGATGTCATTATTACATCTTCAGGAATGTGATAATTGTTTTTAAATACGGCCCTGGTATTAGTTGTTAGATTGAAATATCGTTTAGCGGGATTTTGGTGGGTTACAGAATCTAAAATATTTTGTTGTTCTTCCGGCTCCATTCGTGTACCATATTTGACTCTTGGTTTATTAAAACTACCATACTGGGCTAAATTAGTATCAAGCGTAGCAAAATAACTATGAGGCTGCAAGCATTCAGGATAGTCCTGTAAATAACGGTCCCAAGAAATTTGTGAATTCCTATTGAAAGAATAATAAACTAGTAACATGTCGCGCTTTTTTAAAGCAGAAAACATAATTTTGCTGAAATATTCAGTATAAATGGTGACTGCAGTTGTCAAGATAATTAAGCCAAACAATCAAGTAAAAGTTCTTGTCATAGCCACCTTTGTTTTGTTTGGTTTTATTTTTACTTTGTTACAATTTATATAAAAAACATAAATATAGTAAAATATTTGTATAAAATTTTGGATCCATTTACATATTGTATGTGGTAAAAAGATTAAATAACTAACAACAGGGCCGTATTTAAAAATAATTATCACATTCCTGAAGATGTAATAATGACATCAAAACGTCTAAATATAATTAAGTGTGGTACATGGTTGAATTCAGGGCTTAAAAGGCTATCAAAAAATAAAATAAAAAATGCAGGTCCGTATTTAAAAAAATTAAAGTTGATAATAGTTCCACAAAAACGAAACGTTGTAACGAAATTCTAAAAATGTCACAATATGGAGCGTAAAAAGTTGCCTTAACAATGTTGTGCTTGTTTTTCTGTAGCGGATAAAATAAGTCGAGCAATTTAAAAAAACAAAAACTCAAAATTTTAGTTTTTTGCAAAAATTTCAAAAACTAAAAAAGATAGCCGAGATATTTTTTTGCGATATTGCTCAGTACGAAATTGCGCAACTTTGCCACAATTTGACCAATGCTGTATCTCTTATAGTTTCCGAGATCCCCATGATGAGGCTCGAATTTGGGACACCCTGTACACCACTTACTTACCTCTTTAATTTGTCACTTAAATTCGGTATTTACCCCAACCTCTGGAAAACTGCCTATATATCTACTACCAATTTAAAAACTCTGGCGATAGGTCTTCGGTTACCAACAAAGATATGAGTAAACTCTGTATATTTAGTAAAGTAGGTATTAGAAAGTAAGCTATATGATCAGTTGTTTTATACCTTCAAAAATATTTATCGAACACGATTTTTTCCGGGGCGCTCTATTGACACTTCTCTTAATTTCTCAACAATATCTATCCGATGCCCTAGATAACCGAACTCAGGTCGACTCCCTGTACACCGATTTTAGTAAGGCATTTGACAAGGTCAATCATGATATTCTTATTGCAAAGCTTGCCGACCTCGGTGTACAGGGTGATCTCCTTCGCTGATTTTCATCCTATCTTTTTGACAGAACTCAGAGGTTTACTATTTGCAACATTTTATCCAGACCTATACTGGTCACTTCGGGGGTACCTCAAGGTTCCTATCTGGGAACTCTGCTTTTTTCACTATATATTAACGATATTTATTAATGTTTCATCTATTAGTATTTTCTTCTCTACGCCGACGATCTAAAAATATATTATGCAGATTGCTCTGATGTGGAGGACTGTAGGCGCTTGCAAGAGGACCTCAACGGGGTCGCTATGGTTTGTAAAAAAAATAAACCTCTCTTAAACTACAAAAAATGTTTTAATATCTCCTTTACTAAAAATATTAATTTTATTATGTTTGACTATTACTTAAATGGTGAACCTTTGAATCGAGTGGCGCAAATTAAAGACCTCGGTGTATTTTTTGACTGTAAGCTTATATTTAACCCACACATAGACTATGTTGCTAATAAGTGCTCTCGAAAGTTATTATTTGTAGCTAGAGTATGTAAATATTTTAGATCGGAGAAGGCAATAAAGTCAATTTATTTTTCACATGTTTATAGTAGAGTAAATTTTGCCAGTGTTGTATGGAATCCTTATTATGAAAAAAATAAAGTTAGACTTGAACGTTTGCAAGGTAAATTTTTAAGATTTTTAAGTTGGAGATTTAATGGGGTGTACAATGTACCTCGTATCTCTGTTATAAGAGAACAATTTGGATTTGCAACTCTGGAAACCCGAAGAATACAATCAGATTTAATTTTTGTTTATAAATTGATGAATAATCTTTACAACGCGCCTCATCTTCTCTAACAGTTTTATCTGCATGTACCTTCTAGAATCACTAGACATTTCATTTGACCCAAACAACTACTAATCTAGGCCTAAACGCCCCCATATTTAGACTAAGGTTTTTCTATAATATGTATTGTCGAAACATTGATCTGTTCCCTACTTCATTACGTTCAAGAAATACCTTAACTTGAACTATTATATTTAAAAGAAGTCTTATATTTTTCATTATGATACATTCATTTCAAAATTCTTTTCATTTCTAGTGTTCATGTTGTGGTAAATTCTAAATCGAAAATAATTCTAAATGCTTATGGAATATAAATAGTACGCCAGACCTGACTCTTTCTACCCTATCTACTTTTTAACATATATGTATATACATAATTGAAAGGGTAGTCGTTGCTGACTAGTTTCTTGTATATACATATATGTACGTGCATTAGGGTGGAGCGAAAAATTGATTTTTTTGATTTTGATATTGGCTAGGAGCCAAAATGTTCTATCTATAAACACTATTTCCTGCGCAAAATTTTAACTTCCTACTCATTTGTTTTGAGGGGTCACACAATCCTCAAAGTTATAGCAATTTAGGTATATTATTTTTTTTGATATCGGTTAAATTATGTCGGATTTTCGCTAGTTCATGGTATATTTTAAAAGAAATATGCAATGAACTACCCAGAACTCACCACGTGGAGGTATCCGACCTCCGAGAGAATTTAACTGATTTGTGAATATAAGGGTGGGAGGGGGAGGGACTCTAGGTCGGATACCTCCACGTGGTGAGTTCTGGGTAGTTCATTGCATATTTCTTTTAAAATATACCATGAACTAGCGAAAGTCCGACATAATTTAACCGATATCAAAAAGAAAATAATATACCTAAATTGCTATAACTTTGAGGATTGTGTGACCCCTCAAAACAAATGAGTAGGAAGTAAAAATTTTGCGCAGGAAATAGTGTTTATCGACAGAACATTTTGGCTCTTAGCCAATATCAAAATTTGAAAAAAAAAATCAATTTTTCGCTCCACCCTAACGTGCATACTAGCTTGAAAACTTTGCTCGGTATATTATACATTTGACGTTACCGGGTAAATATTTATTATATGAGACGTTTCGTGATAATGGCAATAAAGCAAAACACTTTGTCATTTCGGTAGTAAATAAATAATATTAAATGAAGTATTTAATAAAGTTGGCATATATTAAATTTGCATAAACGCAATATTGTGAATTAGGTGTCCATAATATGAAGAATTGAATAGGTGATAAAAAAACAAGAGTAGTAATCAAATGGGTTTAGAATGTATGGTAATTTCTATATAGATCAGTAGATTTAGTTGCAAAATATTATTTCTTTTAACAAAAACTAAAAAAAAAATGTTTTAAGAAAACATTCTATATTCGAAATTAAAATTGCTAATAGAAGAGTGTAAAAAATAAACTCCCAGAAAAAATTCCCCCCCTCCCCATGCATATTTTTAATAATGTTAGACTGGGCGATTTTATACCGGATTGAATCAATATGTATTTTTTGTTGTAAATTTTAAACACTGTGGTAAAATTAGGCCTCTCATTTTTCATACTAATATTTCCTGCTGAAAATGGAGCACTAAAGGTCTCGTACTGTTCTTTGGTGAGACCCAATCTGGAGTATGCATCCTCAGTATGGAGTCAATTTTATGCAACACATGTAAATAGTTTGGAAACTGTCCAGCACAAGTTTCTTAGATATTCAGCAGTGACAGTCACAGACGGTTATGCAATGCCTTATCCTGAACTTCAGTCTATATTGGGGCTAGTTTTATGTGAGGCTCGCCGTAAGAGGCATGCTTGTTGGATCTGTTGAAGAAGATTCCCCTTTTTGTTCCACCCAGAACCACACGTTCTAATTTTACTTTTTATCAGCCCTTTAATCGCATAAATTACGCTTCAAATTCTTTTCTGCAGAGGTCTATCAGGTTGGCTAACTATTATTCTAATGATTTGGACTTTTTTCATCTGCTTCAAGTTTTTATATGAACCTGCGTCTGGTTACCTGATGTTAAGGTGCTCCTTGCTGATTTTTCTTTAGTTTTTATTTACGTTTATCTTTTTCTACACTGTAATATTTTTTTATTGTTGTTAATACTATTGTTAATTTTGAGTTTGTTAATTTCAATGTATCAACCTATGGTAAAATATGCATGACTTGCCAATTATTGTAATTTTAAAAAATGGGCTGAGCTCGTTAATAAATATCGCCAGATAAAATTATCTATAAAATGATAAAGCCGGGGACACATTATTCTGACGTATTATGTTGTGATGTGTTGTGATGTTACTATACAATTCATACTGTTTATTTATCCTGTATCACAACACGTCAGAACAATGTGTCCCCGGATTTACAGAACTGTAAAATTCGGATTGAAAACAAAACAATTATATAAGATGAAAATATAGTGATCCGATATTTTTCCCGAAGCTTACATCAACTTTAATAATTTTAATATATTTTTGTGATGCACTTGCTGGTTGCTGGTTTCGCGTTTTTATCATGATTTGACTGAACTACAAAATAAAATCCTAATACTTCTAATGGATTTTCTATTTACCCGGTTTAGTTGCAGAGTTTTAACGTGAGGATTTAATAATTATTATTAATTTTTGTATTTTCATTAACTTTATCTCTTTATCGTGTTAGATGCTTATAGTTCTAATTACTATATCATAACTTCACATCGATAAGAACCAGAGCCGTAGCCCACTTCACTTTTCCATAGAAAATTGATTTTTTAAATATAAATATGTTGGTAATAATTAGATGGATTAATGAATACTGATATCTAATGACGACATAGTTTTATATTTTGTGTACAGCCAGTAAAAATAATCATAGTAACTACACAACAGGCATAAATCTGTTGAAAAAATTTGCACCAAACAATCCCCTTAAAAATAATTCTGGAATAATAAGAAAAAAATGTTCTACCATCATTTGAAGTCCTCGGCTATTTGTTTTAATAGCTTATTATTAGCATTGGCAATTTCTTCTTTCAAGCGTGGTGAATATATGATATTTACTTTAGAAAAAAATAATTATATAGACCATACTTGTTGACCTTTTTTTCTCTATTCATTGATGTTGTTAAATGAGCCACTAATATAAACGTACTTTTCCGTTACATTAGAACTTTGTATATGTTTAGATTTAAACTGGGATTGATTATATAAATGTCAAGAAGAATTTATGTTACATTATGTTATTGAACCATCAATCTTGAACATATCAAAAATTGAATTTGAAAATTTTAAACGTATGCAAATAACTTTTATTAGTATATTACTGATTTTCAAGATACTAAAAAATTATAAAAGGAATTTCAGAGACGTTGTTTATTTTTTTAATAAATTTTTATTAAGTTACACTGATTTGTCTTTTCACGAAGAGAAAATATTTAAAAATTTGTTTCACTTTTCAAAATAATTAAATATGCAATTTTCAAAAAAAAATCTTTTATATAAATATTTTTTAGAAATCAATTTTACATTAAAATACAATACTATTAATTTGCTAGAATTTTGCCTTCTTTTAGCAGAAGGTGATGAGAAATTTATTTTTGTTAAGGGTATTTTTCACTTTCGCTTTGAATTTGTATTGTTTTTAATTAAAAACAACTAAAGCTAAAAAAAAATATTTTACGATATGGCCGTTTACAAAGGATCTAAGAACTGCACTAAATGAATACTTTGCATCAGTTTTTAAAGATAGTAGTTGTACATTATGATACAAAAATACAAAAATACAAAAATTCAGATCCGTTTACCAATAATACCTTTAGTTTTGTGCTGGCCACCATTGAGGAGATAAGTCAGGTTTTATAGAGTATTAAGTCAAATGTTCTTGGAGCTGCCAACATTACAAGATCGATGCTCCATTACTGTTCACCGTTGTTATCACGCACATTGTTAATATGTATCTTGAGCCTGGATGCATAGAAAAGGTCAATTATCCCTAATTATTTTAAGGACCAGCGCCCCATCAGTTTACTCCCTGTTGTGTCGAAGATTCTTGAAAAAATAATGTACTGTCAAATTAATATGTACCTTAACGCCAATAGGATAATTCTCACCACACAGTCTGGCTTCAGAAAAAAAACAGAGCGCTGCTACCGCCCTCTCTGGAGTACTAGGCATTGATTGGGAGGAACTTGGATGGTAGTAAAATATCTGCGCTGGTGCTGTTTGATTTCTCTAAAAAGCTTAAACGTTTTTCAATGACCTACTGTTTTCTTACCTGAGTAACTGAATCCAAAGAAGTAATGTTAAGTCAAGAGTTTTAAAACCGGTTGTTTCAGTGGTACCCCAGGGTTCAATTTTGGGTCCCCTTTTGTTTATTCTACATACGTACTTCAAAATATTGAAAATTGTGACCACCACAAACACGTCGATGAGACTCAGATAATTCACAGCTTCTTTCCTAGCGAGCATCATATAGGAGAGGAATAATATTTGTAACATCTCAAAAAAGCATAATCTCGTACTAAATTCCAACCAAACTGTAGTTGTGTTTATTGGTGGACACAAAACCGTAACCGATTCGTAGCTTCACAAACTCAAGAGGGTTGTGACGCTACGAATCAAGGTCGTCCATTTGCGTGGATGAGAGTGACGAAGTCCCTGGGCAGTCTAGTTGATGAAAGACTAAAGATTGTTGATCAGGTAAATGGCACTATAAAAAAGTTTTTCATAGTTTGAAAATGCTATTGAAGCAGGAATATAATGTTTAAATAGCTTACATGCGTGCTGTCAGAGTGGCTTGTCTTTTCCCATCCTAATTACTGTTCGTATGTCTATGGCCCCTTTCTTAATGGTATGGAAAAGTAAATAATACAAAATGCACAAAATGTACAAAACGCCTGCTGTCGTTCTATTTATTCGCACCCCCCTCTCTTTCTTGAGTGACAGTTTTGATGCAAGAATAGCTGACCCAGCTAAATCTCGCCATGGACTGGTTAGTAATAACTCTTAAAGAAAAACAAATCACGAACTTTAAATTCAATTAAACTCAATGTTCTTGAAATGACATGGCATACACAAGTACGCCTATGAAAAGCACTTGAAAATATGTACTCTGGTCGTCCGCCACGTTTAAAAATACATCAATCTAATAATAAATCGAAACATCATTACGCGTTTTATTCATGATATATAAAAAATCTGCAAAAATTAAAATACATATATAAGTAGTAGTTAAGATGGCTTTAAGTACAGCCCTGCAAAATATATTATCTTTATATATAACTGCGCGGACGATGATATCAATATTTGCTATCATCAGCTATCAAGTCAGTCTATCGAAGTCTTTAGTAAAATGTGTTTAGGAGTGCGGAAAGTGTTTTCCAAACTAACGTCAATGCTGTGATTACCTCTAGTGATGCTTGCTATATTAACAATGGTTATCTTATTACGTATTTCTTCAATTTCTTCTTTGCCTACTGATGACTTTGATAACAGTATCCTCCTTACCAAACCATGGCCGATTGACCAATGTAAGGTAGTACCGGAAGCTAACCAATGTAAGAATCTGACAACTTTTAAAGAACCATGTCAAGTCTGTAATGGTACCGGAATATGCACGATCAAAGTGGCTGTGTTGTTTCCAGCTAACGAGTACTACATTTTGAATTTAAACAGGGTAAATAATTTAAATTATTTTGGTATTATTTATGCTTTATGACCTTTCATTATTATTTATGACGTTAATTACGATCCCCAAAATCTTGTCAAGTTTTTGAAAATTAAAGGAATCTAAATAGTTGAAACAACAGGTGAAATCACTCTACATTTGGTTTCAGCAATTCCTATACTTATTACTGTTGTTAACCAAACGTGAAAACGTACTTACCACATAAGGACCTTTCTGGGTCTATGATAACTCCCGAAACGGTATTACTAATCATATTTACCGTAGGCAGCGCCTACATTCTGAATGTAAACAGGGTAAACCATGTTATTTTTTCGGTTTTATCAATGCTTGATATCACTACATATTATTGTGCCACTTAAGATATTATAGCTTTCAGAGAAGATATCTTTGTCTATGATAACAATCTGGAATTTGCACGAAATAACTTACTGTGATCTTTCTGACCAATATCTTCTACATTTTTATATATGAATGACTGAAAGTAATAGTTAATATTTGAAAAGTTATTTGGTCTATTTAAAACTTCCAATTTTTACAGAAACCAGCTGGATCTAAGATAAAATCCAATCTGCAAGGTTGGAACAAATTCTATATTTCTTCAACTTTGATACAGGAAATAATTTCCACTATAAAATTTACACCGAAAAATTTTTGCCCTCCGCTGTCACCGAATTTCTCCAAAACCGCACATACGATTTTCTTCAATTTAAAAATATTAAAAGACCTATCCTTAAACTATGTCTCTCATGTAGCAGATTTTCCAATTATACTTTCGTTTTTAAAATATACTATACCTAATTTGTGTTAGTATAAAAATAGGCCAACTTTGAAAATTATTTTCTCCAAAAGAAAGCCCTAAATTAAAAATATGTAGGTTAAAGACAAACAACGTTTGAACCTTTAGCTATCCAAATGTATACCTGTTTAGTTAAATTGTACTGGTGATATTGGGTGACAGCCAGTGGCGGAACAACGTAGCCACGGACCCGTGTGCGAAAACTTTGCCGGGCCCCCATTATGATACGGAGTATTATTATTGATAACCATTTTAATTTATGAATTTTGAATTTTCCTACGAGGTGCACATACTATTTTTTCTGCAATCGAAAAGAAAATAGAATAAATACAAAAATAAAATGATTGTGCCTAATAAAAACTTAATTAAAAGTCATTATTCCAGTATTGTTAACCGTTGCTAAGCAATGAGCCATAATATATCGATACGAGAATATTATATTCTCGGCCTAGGCCGGGAATAATATATTCCCGTATCGTTATATGTCTCATTGCTTAGCAACGGTTAACAATACTGGAATAATGAACTTTTTGACGTCAAATCACGCCAGAAAGATGTCAGTTTGTGGACGATTGCAGAAAAAATCTTTTTTTCTTGCTTTTGCATGCGCAAAGTTTGAAATCAGATCAGAAATGTCTATTTTTTGAGCTTCCTTATTTTCGATAGAAATAATTGCTAAAGCTGATAATTTTTTATCGGTCATCATGCAATTTCTCAAATAAGTTTTAATGAACTTTAACTTGGAAAAAGACCGTTCAGCTGATGCAACCGAAATAGGGATGGTCAAAAAAATAATGCAGGCAGTTACAATTTTACTAAAACTGGAAGATGAATAATAATTTTTTACCAATATAAAATCTAATAAATCAAAAATAGAAGTTAAATTATCTAAATCATTCTTAAAATATTCTCTAAATGAAAGCACTTGCGATGAAATTGTATCAGCGATATCTTCTAGATATTGAAGATGCAGTGCTTGAATCATAGCGTAAATATCCTTATCAGAAAGAGAAGGATCTCATATAACGTTGGGGAACAAAACGCGAAAATAAGAATAAATTTTGTAAAAGCCAGAACTTCGATTTTTTGAGGCTGTATAATAATTACAGTATAATTATTATATCTATTGTTTTTAAAAACATATTTATTCTAAACCAATCATCATTTGTTTGAACTTGATAATGGTTATTAATATCCTCAAAAATTATTTTTGGTCTTGATATCCTTTCGTTTTCGAATTTAGGAGTAGTGCCCCATTGCCTAGCCAAAATAACAGCGTCCGTTTTATTTACATCAAAATTATTTTTCATTATATTTATGATTTCAGTGGCGGTGGCAAACATTTTAGATGCAGCATCAATATTTTGCTCTTTTTTTTGTAAAAGTTTTGACAATGCATCAATATTCTTTAAAATTTTATTTTGAAAAACGGTTTCAAATTTTTCCAAGTGTTTTCTTAAAGACTTTGCTTCATTAACTTTCGCTTTATTTGTAGAGGTTAAAATTATTTTTGCTATTGTTTTTAACATATCCACATATCTAAAACGAAGGGCTTCTAATGCATCGTGCCTCGATGACCATCGAGTGGGTGTCAATTTTTTAAATTTTATTTGGCATTAGTAACATTTTGCAAAAGTGCCCACCGTTTAATGCTTTGTCCAAAAAAAACATAGACACTTTCAACTAATTCGTAGAAATTCCCAATCCTGAAACTAAAAATAAAGGCCGTTTTATGTGATTATTTCAGTTAGGTACTATCTATAAAAGAATTGAGTAGAGTAGTTTTGCGGATACGTTTCCGGAGTATTGAATTTTTTTTTTCTATGAGAACATTTTGTTTTGCATTTTTATGTTTTTGTGGCTCCGCTCCCGGGCCCCTTTTTAGCCCGGGCCCGTGTGCTTCGCACACATTGAACACCGGTAGTTCCGCCACTGGTGACAGCCGAACGCCTGCAACTATTTTTAAAATATTTATCTTATCGTTTGTTAATAGCACAAAATTAAATCTACAAATTTACTTTATTATTCTTAAATAAACAAATATATTATGAAAATTCTGAAGGTTTAGAGGGTTTCAAGTAAATTTTTTTAAAGTTTTAAGTTTAAACAGGGTAAATACCTTAATTTATATTCTCTCTCTTTATATCAGTACGTGATAACAATAATTAATTGACAAGTTCATTCTGCTACTTGAAAAACCACATCAGTCACAGAATTGCATGAAATTAGATCAATATAGAAATTAAGGGGCCTGATACGATACTGGAATATTTACTTTCCATTAGGATAGCTTTTAAATTGAATTCGAGCTCATATTGGTTGTTTGGTTGACACTTGTTGAATCCAACTTAATTATTCTCATTATTACCAATAGTTTCTGTATTTTTTTTTAAATATAATAGTACATACATAAATGCTAATTAATTATGTCTTTATTTACATTGATTCACCAAAGAGCAAAAAAAAAACTAAAAAGTTTGAGCATCGTTAAAATTTCATAATTAGATAGTATAAGTAACACTATATTTTGTAATATGATGCGAACAAACCCATCTTCTAATGAATAAAGGCTCTTTGATAAATTAAGTATGTAGGGGTTAGAAACTACAATGTTATGGGAACCATAGCAGATCAAATGTATTATTGTAAATAAAATTGGTAACTTTCCTAATTTATTACTTGTTTTTAGATTACGTTATATGATTTCACCAAGATTTTTCTCTGTGTATGATTACAAAATAGCTTATGATTAAATAATAAATAACCGCTTAAGTCAAAATCAAAAGTACATAATGTTACTCTCGGATAAACCAATGCTAAGCAGCATAGGCTTATGAGGTTTTTATTTCTATTTAGACGTGGGTCTCAATATATGATTGATTAGGTATTACCGTTTGCATGGATTTATTTTTATAATCACTTTAGATTTGGTAGTATAGCTTAATTATTTAAAATAAAAAATCATACTTTTATTAAAAAATGTTTTAAACACAAAATCATTTATTACCTAATTACCTATATAATATAATATATATACACTTGTCAGGTAAGTAATAGTAGGTAATACTAAGAAATTAAATGTCAATCCTCTTAATAGGCTGCAGACCGGTTTCGAACTCTGTTGTTCGCGTCAGTACTATCAACTTTGTGCATTCTCTTCGCATTATAACAGCTCGTCAGTACTTCTTACTAGAGAATGTGATGTTTAAATTTTCTTTTCAATCCACGTCCTTGTTTGTATTTCTGAAATTCTTAGTTTACAACACAGTTTTATAATAGCCGTTTTCGATCCCCAAAAAATGTAACGATAATGTTGTGCCGTAAACATTGTAACAAAAGCAAGTAGATATAAATACATCGTTTGTTTAAAAAGTACAGTAGTACACACTTTTAATTGATTCTATAAATACTTGTAATCTTTTTAATTAGTGATAAATAATCTTTAAAGTTTATAATAAAGGTAAGGGTACTTCAGATTTTACAAACATACGACCAATGGATTTATCACGACCTTTTTATAGATTTAAGTTATTAATTGCATTATTTTTAAGTGGTATATTGATTTTGGTATGTCTGATGAAAGCCTGTTTAAATCTATCAAAACGTTTTTTTTATTTGGAACCTGCCCTTCTTGACATCTATCTAAGCACAAGGGGCTTCAATCTGTATAGAAGCATAAGCCAAGGAAGCTTCGAAGTCGTCAAAGAACAACACTATTCATGTCACCCTCAGGTGCTAAGTCATAGATGACACAGAGTCATCTAAAGACGCCTTAAAGGCTTCCTTTTCATATATACTCTAACCATTAACACTAATAAATACTCTTTAAAAAAATGCAAGCATCGTTTTAAAGAGCCATGCCAAATTTTGAAGTTTGGAACGCCTTATTTTAGGGCATAAGTCAAAATATTTCCGATACTGTTGTTTGTTTGATTTCAACAATTTAAAACAAATTAGACAAACAACAAAGTATGAAAAAAAAACTATTTTATAAGTTGTTGAATATGTTCTTCACCATTTGTTTTGCAATAGATCAATTATTGATCTAAAAACTGCTGTTGTACATTTTGTAATACTTGTGGATACATTTCTCTTATTACTCGTTGAATGGACTCCTTAAGCGTAAAAAAACATAGTCCAGGATCAGGTCAGGATCATTATCATCTGGAAATAGAATGGTAAGAGCTGGAACAAGATCATTTTAAAGGAAATTAAGATATCTGTCTCCAGTGAGGCTTTCATCAAAGAAAAACGGTCCGATTACTCTATTTTCAATAGTGCCCGCCCAGACATTAACATTTTATTTGTTTTAAATCACAACGTTTCAACTAGTAAGTATCTCCAGTCGTCTTCAGGTGAATACTAAATAAGTGAAGTGACTACAGGACTATTTATACTAGCTAGGTGCATTAAAGCATAACTAAGGTGGGTGCAGTCATGCGTTCAGTTGGCACGCGATCTTATCCTAAGATTATATCTATCTAACAAGGTTTCCAGATATTTCTTATGTCTAAGGGTGGTTTACTAAAGCAGCCTGGGTTCTGGTGAATAGCAGCAGCTTCCTTGAACTTTCTTTTCCTCCAGTGTGGTTCCTTATGTAGGATTTCAGCTTCTGACCACATGATATGATGACCATGTTTCCAGGCATGGTCAGCTGCACCTGACTTTTCGGTCTCTCCTTTTAACGTACCTATTGTTTTTGTGTTCTTTAATCCTTGTTTCTAATGGTCTTAATATCTCACCTATATAGGATTGGCCGCATTCGTAGGGGATCTGTTAGACGCAGTTTTTCTTTTTGACTTGTGGGCTTTGTCTTCGTCAGGTGGCTTCTTAGGGTGTCCCTCGAGTTGAATACGGTGTTGATGTTATATCGTTGTCCTAGTCTTCTTATTTTCTCAGATACTCCTTTGACATACGGAATATTGAGTGTTGGTTGTGCCTCTCTGTTTGCTTCTTGCGCGTTGGGTCGATTCTTACGATTTTCCAATATTGTGTCGATTAATCTTGTGGGGTAGCCATTTTTGTTGAGATCGGTCTTGATGTGGTCAGTTTCTTTTTAAGTGCTTCTTCCGAGTTACAGATTGTAATTGCTCCATCTACGAGGGTTTTAACTATGCCATGTTTCGTACTGTTTGAGTGATTTGATCTAAAATTGAGATACTGACCTGTATGTGTGGGTTTTCTGTATACTGACGTTTGGATGCTGTTGCCATTTTTCTTCACGTTGATATCTAGGAACGGTAATTGGTTATTTTCTTCTTTCTCCATGGTGAATTGGATTGTTGGTGTTAAGCTATTAAGGTGATTTAGAAAATATCTTAGTTCCTCATCGGTTCCATTCCAAATAATGAAGGTGTCATCCACATATCTCAGCCACATTTTTGGTTTCTTCTTTTCCTGTTCCATTGCTTTGGATTCAAACCATTTTATGTAAATGTTGACGATTATTGGCGAGAGAGATGAGCCCATCGGTAGTCCGTCTACTTGTTTAAAGAATCTATCCTTTTCTTGAAAGTAGGAATTGTTGAGGCAGCATTCTAATAGTTCCAAGATGGCATTAATTAACCTTTTATTTATACTGGGTGTGATTTTCTAGAAACCAATGAGGATTTTCCTGTGTTCAGTATCTGTTGTTTTGTCTATTAACCTAAACATTTAAAACAACGTAGCTTCTTCTGAAAAAAAACAATTCTTTGGAATATTCGTGAGTGATTATCTTTCAATCGTTATTTAACGAAGTTGCTCTCGCCTACCAGGATGATCGTTCAATAATTCTTGTACAACTATTACTGGTTTGGAAGGCTCTTTTTTTTTTTAAATTTAGACACGATGGTGTGGTGAGTATCGTAGTTACGTTTAAATTGTTTGCGTGAGCTATGAGAATCTTCCTGTAGTGATAATAATTATGTTTATTTGTTTCCTCTACGATCACTTTTAACACTATCATATCTTTAACAGTTCGGGAAGTTCTGTCGGTTGGCTAATAGGCGGGCGATTTGTTTATACAGTAATGTCCGCCGGTAACGAACCCGTTTATTGCAAATTTTCGTTTATAACGAACCAAATCTATAAGTACGAACTTCAGTATCACTAGTCGTGTGTTAATCTTTTCGCAAATAACGAACCCTTTTATAACAAACTTTCGATTAAAACTAACCTTAAATTTTGATATGATCGTACGATTTTTTTTTATAACGAACCTAAAACGGTATTTTACCGCTCGCTTAACCAGGTGATTTACCGAGTTCTTTCGATGGCACATGTGGGCCTGTGGGCGGCCGCCGTCGGTTCGTTTCATCAGTAATCATTTGAATGGAATAAACTTCGTTTATATGGCATGGCAGAGGGTATTAAAACAAAACAATTTTTAATTGTTTTCAACACGGTGATTTCCTGAAGGTAGAATATGATTTCGATTTAGACGATGCCATTGGCCGAATGGCTGAAAAAAGTTGGACAGGAAGATGATAACAATATTCTAGACAATCTTCCTTGTTCTGAAAATGAGTTTATAAATTTGTTCATATTGATGATAATCTTGTAAGTGTCGAATACTTGGATGATGATGCCGTTGTCGCTTCTGTGCCTTGTTCAGTTTGTATTGATGACGATGAGGAGGCCGAAGATGAAGAATCTGTGAGTACAGAATTAAGACAAGTTCCGATCACATCAGCGACACTTCAGCATATTGACAACGTTCTTCATTTCCTTCAGTCACGAAATACTCCGCAAACGCTTATAACGAACCGTTTTCGTCCGTCCCATGAGGTTCCTTATAACCGGACATTACTGTAATTCATTGAATTATGTTTGTCGGATTAAACCAGAAAATCCAAATTCAAAAACAGTTTTTATACAGTTTGCTGTTATTTCAAAAATTAAATAAATATGTTTTTTCTTTTTTTAGACCACACATATTATAAAAGAAGCAATTTCTAATGTGTCAAGTCTCACACCTCATATCGACTTTGATGTACAATATTTGGATGACAACTGTCAATCACAAGTGGCATTAGGAAAAGTAATAGATATCAACGAATGGTGTCCACATGTCATATTCGGCATTACTTGTGATTATACATTAGGTTAGTAGGTTATACAATTCATAACAGTTATATAATCGTTCTACAATTACATATACAGGGTGTCCCAAAAGTAATGGGACACAGAGCAACAGCAGACTCCTTAAGACGAAATAATGCGATTTATTTAAACTTGCCTTATCCCAAAATTGATAACAACCGAGATACAGGGTGTCAAAGTTTTAATTTTGTTTTCGTTTTTTTGCGATTACTTCTTAACGAAACGACATAGCAGCACAAAATTAAGGGTTTAGGGGTTTTTTGAGGTGAGGAATTCAAAATTATCCATAGTTTTTGTGTACCCAGTAGAGGGCGCTGCCTACAGCATGGCCCACTACTTTTAGCTGGCATAACTTTGTTTAGGCTTCTTATATCTGTCCGACTATTAAAAAAAATAAGTTACTTTACTTCTTTTACATCAAAAATGTATAACATATTGAAGTCGCTAGGAGCAACCATTTTCGAAATAATCGCATTCGATATTTTTAATGCAAGACTGCATATTTAAATTAATTAAACCATTTAGGTCAATGATGGCCATTTAGAACAATTGCTATCACGGCGTTACCATTTTTATTTCTAACCATTTTGTTACTTTTAAATGTTATTAAACTAAGTATTAAATAAAATTTTTGTTTAGAATAAAATTAGTAATTCCGTATACGAAAAGGCGTTTTTATTAGAAAAAAATGGTCAACCTTAAGTATCTACATTAACTGACACTTAGCAAATGTAGCTCATTTACAATAATTTTAAGTCAGAAATTTACCGTCGCTCGATTTTCAGTTGCTATTGGACCACGTACTTAGTTGCATTGGACATATGAAATGCGATTATCTCGAAAATAGTTGCTCCTAGCGACTTCAAAGAGTTATATGTTTTTGATGTAAAAGAAGTAAAGTAACTTATTTTTTTAATAGTCGGGTCGATATAAGAAGCCTAAACAAAGTTATGCCAGCTAAAAGAAGTGGGCCATGTCGTAGGCAGCGCCCTCTACTGGTTACACAAAAACTATGGATAATTTTGAATTCCTCACCTCAAAAAGCCCCAAAACGCTTAATTTTGTGCTGCTATGTCGTTTCGTTAAGAAGTAATCGCAAAAAAACGAAAACAAAATTAAAACTTTGTCACCCTGTATCTCGGTTGTTATCAGTTTTGGGATAAGGCAAGTTTAGATAAATCGCATTATTTCGCCTAAAGAAGTATTCTGTTGCTCTGTGTCTCATTACTTTTGGGACACCCTGTATATACATATAACAATATTTAGGCAGTGAGAACATAAAATCTATGTACTTTTTATTATTGCTAAGTTTAATAACATAAGCCACTGGCATAAGTAGCGAATACCAATGGTCGAAAGAGTAAGTGATAAATTGATACCTTTGGATGACTTTTGTGTGATTGGTTCATTGTTGCTAAGTAAATAGCATAAGGGATTATTTGAAGCCATAATATTTGTGTTACTTATAACTGCATTTGAATTTGCTTCTTACATTACAAGAGATAATCTAGCAGTGATATTGAAACTTTATCAAAATTTCTAATTACCTATTACATAACATAGGATTACAAGCAAACCATCACTTTTTTTGTTAATAGCACTAAGTTCATTATGTTATTAATAAAAATATAATTATTAATAAAAAATTACTGCACTTTTAAACAACTATAGTGGTAAAAAGCAAAGACGATTCATTTCTTCAAAACATTTTCAAGAAAACTAATAGATTTTCAATTTTTTAGGTTAAGAAAACTGTGATAGAAGCATTTTCAAATGTCAGTAGCCATCTTTCGCTCCACTATAAATTAGAATTTCGCTTTTTGGATGACGAATGTAAAAGTGAAACTGTTCAGAAAAAAATATTTCTGCAATATGACTCGTGTCCACTGCACATTTTGCTTGTTCTTGTAACTAAGCACTAGATGGGTTTTGTAGCAATAGCGATAATCAATGATTGATTGATTTCGGCTGTCAACGAAGGTTTTAGACATTTTTTATTAAGTATAATCCAAAATATTTAATTAGTATTTTTTTAGGACAGCATTTAAATATAATATTTACTCTGTATTGATAGGTTGGTCTGATATCGGTATAATACTATAATCATTTTTGCAAAAATTTTTGAAAAGTACGTTAAAGATAGACTAATCAATTTTCTCGAAATTAATAATATTCTTTCAAAAATTCAATACGGATTTATGAACGGATCCAGCACTGAAACCTCTATATATAAATTAACTAGTCAGATAACACACAAATTAGACAATAACAAGAAATGCCTTGCCGTATTCCTTGACCTAGCAAAAGCGTTCGATACAGTGCCGCATCATTTACTACTTGATACGTTGCGCAATTATGGAGTAAGAGGCGTTGTCTTGAATGTCTTAGAGAGCTACCTTAAAGATCGACAACAAGTAGTAAAAATAGCTGATACCCAGAGTGATCCTCTGGGCATTAAAATTGGAATACCGCAAGGAACCGTACTAGGACCAATTATTTTCATAACATACATAAATTCCTTAACAAAAATACATATCAATAATGGTAACGTCATATCTTACGCAGATGACACAGCGGTCATTTTTGAAGGTGAAACATGGGAGAAGGTTAAAAATAATGCTATTCAAGGAATTAGTACAATAAAACAATGGCTAGATCATTTTAAATTAACACTAAATACATCAAAAACCAACTATATAGCTTTTTCTCTTACCTTACATAATCGTCCAAATTTTAATAAAATAAAAATTATTAGCATAGATGATGCTATTCATGAAGTAGAAACCACAAAATATTTAGGCATCACTATTGATAAACACCTTAAGTGGAACCAACATGTCTTAAACCTAACGAAAAATATAAAGAAATTAATCTACAAATTTTACATCCTAAGGGAAATTCTTGGAAAAAAATTGTTACTATCTATATATAAAGCGCTTGTAGAATCTTTAATAAATTATGGCATAATTGCATGGGCTGGCCTGTACAAAAATTCGCTAAAACCATTAAATGTTGTTCAAAATTATATATTAAAAATAATTAATAAAAAAAAAACGCTACTCGACCCAATTACTTTACAATAAAGATACTTTAAATGTACGATCCCTATACATATTAGCAGTTTCAATATTCACTCACAAAAAACACGAACTAAAAAAACCTATTAATCATAGATATACAACACGAAGCAAAACTGAAAAACACCTCAGAATACCTCACAGTAATACAAATATTAATTTGCGCTTCTTTAGCTACCTAGCTCCCAAACTATATAACATATTACCCGTAGAAATTAAAAATATCAACAATATTAAAAAATTCAGGAAGTGTTGCAAAACATTTATATATACAGACAATCATAAATTCACTGACTTATTCTAAATTCTTAATTTTTTTTTCTCTGACATATAGCTGTTTATAAATATTGTTCTTGTTTATGCACACTAATAGTGCAATTATTTTAGGTTAAGTGTATTTACATAATAAACTAGTTCCTAAAAAAAATCAAAATGTAACTAATTATTTAAATATTATAGAATATTTTTTATTTTGCGCATACAGGGATTTAGTTATTTAGGTGCAAATGTAAAACCCTACAGAAAATGTTAACTTTGTATTAGATTAGGTACTTTTAGTACAAAAATACAGTGTTATAATTTATAACCCAGTATGTAATATATTTCTATTCTTTCTATTCTATTCCATTGTTGATATAAAATTATTTTCTATTAAGGTGCTTTTAAGTCGTGTTTTTTTTTTTAAACTTAGACATAACCTTTACTCTAACACCTGTATATTAAACCCGATATGGAATAGGTGTTTGGTTGTGTAGGGTTTCCCACTTCTAAGCTTAGGAATAAATGGTTACTTTAAAAATATCTGGTTCAGTTTGTGATAAGTAAAATAAATGTATTTAATGTAATTGCTCCATATCAGAAAATGGGAATATTTTTATGTTGACGCCAAGGTACTTGATGAGAAAATAATTTATTTCAATGCCAAAAAATTAATATAAATATTTGCGATTAAAAATATTATTATTTTTCATGTGGCAATTAAGTTATTTATAAATAATTTTTAGTTTTTTAGTTATTTGTAAACTTTCTCTGTATCTTTCGTCATTTTTATTTTAGCTTCGGTGGCCAGGGTAGCAAAAATTTTGGGAAGTTATGGAGCGCCACTTCTGTCACCCAGTGGTTTTACCTTTGACTTTGCAATAACTGAAAAAACAAATATGCAAAATGAATTCTATCATCTTTTTAATATTGGCTCCGCTGACTTTGCTTCTTTTGCTGAATTTTTACATCTAATACTTGCAAAGTAAGATTTCTATTTTCTTTTATTTAAAATTGTTTATTTAATGTATGAATATGCTTAACCTTTAAAAACAACTTCTTCGCCCTTTACCTTATGAGGATATTAAGCAAAAATAGTAAGCATAATCTCAGGTAGAGTAGATTCACTCAGTAAACCTGCAAGATGGCCGACATGTCATATGACAAAAGTCATATTCCAGCTAAATAAAATAAATTTTGGCATTTTCAATGACTTTTGTCATATGACATGTCGGCCATCTTGCAGGTTTACTGAGTAATTCGACTTTACTACTGAGGAGATTTAAAAAAAAACTTTAATCGATCACTCATTCGCAGAAATTAAATATATACCTATCATTTTCTGAAATAAAAGAGATTTTTAAAATTATACTATATACAGGGTGATTCATGTTGAGTGGCCTATTAGACGATCTCGGAAACGAGTAAAGTTGTATTTCTAAAAATGTAGTAGCGGGCATAATTGGCTCTGAACTTTTAAAATATTATATTTCGGCGTTTGTATCACTTCCGGTTATACCGGAAGTTATGGCCAATTTTGGTTTTTCAAATGGAATACCCTGTATATTTTAGCATTTTTGGATACCTTATTGAAACCTAAGTAACTTTTATTAACAATGATCTATACCTATCTCTAACCTTTTTTGAGATATGAATTATAAAATGCATTTTTTATGTTAAAACCTTACCGAGATGAAAGTTCAGTAATTTTGAAATTCATAAAGCTAAACATTAAAAATTTTGTAGGCTTTTAACTATAGATCTTTAGACTACATTACTTAAGTTTCATGTTTTGCATACAGGGAGTTTTTAAAAGTGTGCCATTTTGACCATTTAGATCAATGGGCATAAGTCAATTTTTGCAAATGGAACACCATATTTTTTATTTTAGTAACGTGTAGAGAATTAAATTTCCCATCTAAATGTTTAATATGTCAGTATAAATATTTTTAGTCGTTTTGGAATTATAAGCAATTTAAAAAAAAATCTTAAAATATGTGTTTGTGTTAAGTTCATAACACATTATTTTTGTAAAAAAGGCATCTGGACAGGCATGAAAATATCCTAAAACAGTAATTTGCTTTTCTTCAGAGTTCCGAACAGGCTTCGGAAAGGTCCTTTTGGCCTTTGTATGACCAAACTTATAAAAATTGGCCTCAATTCTTCTAAATTGTTTATCGCTAATTGGTAGTAAATGTGAATATCGTTCATGAAACACTCTGCATGTTCTGCTTGTGATTTGTAGACACTCTCCATAAATATTAAATAAATTTAAAATATCGTTATTAGAATAATTATTATTATTTGCCATTCTTAGATTATAAAGAATGAAAGTAATTTTCAATACCTATGTAAACTAGAATATGACAACAGACCTAAGGTGAGTGCCACCTTAAAATAATTTCAGTCAAAGCCCACTTACTAATTGGTACTAAAGCTCGGAGTCAAAGCTTTCTTTACAAAAATAATGTCTTATGAACTTAACACATATTTCCAGATATTTTTTTTTAAATTGCTCATAATTCCAAAACGACTAAAAATATTGATACTGACATAATAAACATTTAGATGGGAAATTTGATTCTCTACGCGTTACTAAAATAAAAAATATGGTGTTCCATTTGCAAAAATTGACTTATGGCAACATTGGCACACTTTTAAAAAACCCCTGTATGCAAAACATGAAACTTAAGTAATGTAGTCTAAAGATCTATGTTTTAGTTAAAAGCCTACAAAATTTTAAATGTTTAGCTTTATTAATTTTAAAATTACTGAACTTTAATCTCGGTAAGGTTTTTACATAAAAAATGCATTTTATAATTCATATCTTAAAAACGGTTAGAGATTGGTATAGATCATTGTTAATAAAAGTTACTTAGGTTTTAATAAGTTATCCAAAAATGCTAAAATATACAGGGTATTCCATTTGAAATACCAAACTTGGTCATAACTTCCGGTATAACCGGAAGTGATACAAACATCGAAATATAATATTTTAAAAGTTTAAAGCCAATCATGCCCGCTACCAAATTTTTAGAAATATAACTTTACTCGTTTCTAAGATCTTCTAATAGGCCACTTAACGTGAATCACCCTCTATATGTATATTGTATATGTCGTAGGCTGATAGTGAAATCTGTCATTTCATGAAAAGCCTAGTCACTTCATGAAGCGTCGGCAGATTGTGTAAAAACATGAAATTATACGATCTGCCGCGTCACTTCATGAAGAGACCTTGACGTTTCGGCGTATTATGTATAACACAATCTGCCTAATTTTAAATATCGTCACTTCATGTAGTACCTAACGATGTCATGTCAGTCGGCAGATTGTGTAATTCCGTCTAAAAGGTATATTGGCAACTGGTTTGTTCGTTGTTTCCCAGAGCATTTTTTTTTTAATTAAATTTTTTCAACTAATATTATTTTATAAAAATTTAAAAAATTCTCTGACAAACTCGAACAAACCAGTTGCCAATATACCTTTTAGACGGAATTACACAATATGCCTTGTTTTTCTGGCATTTCATGAAGTGACGATATTTAAAATTAGACAGATTGTGTTATACATAATACGCCGAAACGTCAAGGTCTCTTCATGAAGTGACGCGGCAGATCGTGTAATTTCATGTTTTTACACAATCTGCCGACGCTTCATGAAGTGACTAGGCTTTTCATGAAATGACGGATTTCACTATCAGCCTACGACATATATATAACACTCTGGTGGAAACGATTCGCTACCCGCGTATTTATACCAGTGCGAGCGTCAATTGAACCTAGGTATTGAAGTTCGGATATTTTGACATTATTTGTTTTTACGATTGTAATGCCATAAGCTTTACTATTTCGAGGCAAGTTGCTATTCTTTGGAACAAAGGAGGAGTACTGTCCCCCAGTATCCTTCCCCTTATCGACGCGCTTGGTTAGAACATTAGCTTGAACCCAGAGGTCAGAGCCTCTATCTGAGCCTAGATGAACATTTTTCAGTTTCATTTAATATAGACAAAAAAATTATGTTGGGTTGTACAAAGGTTTTTAACAATAATTAACTAACCAACAACTTTGACTGTGACATAAATGATGTTGGCGATTTTGCCAAACTTACATCGAGAAAAAAGCCTTCTATTCCTTATAAGAATTCACATGCTCTTTATACAACTGTTTAATACTATATGTGACAGCAACGCGCTTTCCTACTGTAAGACAACGAAAATTGCTAGACCGATGTGTAGTGATAATATCACGGTAATTTAGCCAATAGGAAATAGAAGTTAATGCTACCATAGAATGGTTTATAGCCATTATTGCTCTCAATACTCACAGTAATTATCAAGTTTTATTGGGGGTGTAATTGACATTAATCATAATAATAATTTCTTTTTACTACTAAAAATCAGTACTGTTGTTCTAAAAATTTAAATAGCTTCTAGTGTGATATTGTTCTTGTCGTTTAACATTGCACATGATTATCTATTATGCAACATGGTTTACTGAGATCGTAAAATTCGTTCATAGATTATTAAGTCCAATACTAATGATGGGTTGTGCGAAATTAGAATCTTCTATTGCTTTATCTGACATACAAAGTTTTAAAAAGCTTATATAAAAAGTAAAAATAAATTAATTGAAACAGATATTCGTACGAGCAATAAAATTCAAATTCAGACAGGACAGCTAGAAGACTCCGAACGACGATGTGACCTGCGCAACAAATACGTTAAAACTAATACTACGGCGTGTGGCGATTGCCGATCGCTACGAACCCCACCAACGTCTTGTGGATTATAAGTTCCAACGGATACAATTCGTTTTTGGGGACACTGTTCTACTTTCTTAATTGTAGAGAAAGCGCTTTACTGGGAACAAAATGCATCGCATTGAGAAGATACAATTTATTTCTTAACAAAGTTTCTGTATTAAAAGTAGTTTATTATTTAACGAGACTGTGCTGCAATAAAAGCACTGTTCTAGCAAATCTGGAATTGATATAACACAATTTATTTAATATGGGGTAATACAAAATATGCTATCAATACAAACGATGTCTTAGTTAACCTGTTCTATGAGATCATTTTTCTCAGTGCAGACTGGCCCGGTTAGCGTAATTCTTGATTCACTAATCGTTTAGCTTTCATTAGAAGTAAATGATATTTGCTACTGTCATTGTCAAAGTTAATAAAGTTGGTTAGTTAATAATTTTTTTTTGGTGAAACGTAACATTACTGATATAAATCAATGACGATTTAAAGAAATCAGCTCTGATCCTCTACATATTTAACTTCCCATTTTAGATATAATTGGAAAAAAGTTGCCCTTATGTACGAAAAAATGGACCTGGGTGAAATGGCCGGTGAACTAGCATGTCATTTATTCGAAACTACTTTAGTTCATGAACTTAGTGGTCTGGATTACCAAGGTGGGGACATGGTTCAACTTAATTTGACCTACGACGCCTTTCTTAAACAAAAAATTGGAGTTAATTATGGCGGTAAGGTAAGAAAAAATAAAATGATCAACTTTTTTTAAATTTTTCTATATTTTAGTTATTTTGACTTGTGCAAATCATACAGGCATTAGAAAAATTGCCATTGAAGCGGCCAAAATAGGCATGATGGATCGAGGAGAATATTTATTTTTAAATTTTGCCCTGTATAATAAGTAAGTAATAGTATTTGGTGTTTTTTTATGAGTTGAAAAGAGTGGCCAATCTTATTAATAAAAATTTTTCTTTATCGTTGATTACTTTGATTTTAGTGCCTTCGAGTCAGATAGACCTTGGTACGATCCAGAAGACGAAGAAAACAATGAACTAGCGAAAAAGGGTTTTAATTCCATCCTTACATTTTATCCCTATAGAGAGGCAGAGTTTGAGAAAGTTCAAATACAACCTTTTAGAGGTTCCTTCTATTTAAATGATGTTTACGACAGTATTCTTATATACGCACAAACTATTAACAGAATGTTTAAAAATGAGAGCATAACAACCCTTAGGGGTTGTGATGTCGTAAAAAATATGAGGGGTTACACATTTCAGGGTAAGGACTCGTTGAGAATATTATTGAGTAGTAATATTATTAATTAAATTTGCCAAAAATCTAGCACATGGCGATTTAATGCAGACGAAACTCTTTGAAGTTTTTAGGAATGTATCTTCTCCATATTGAAAATATTAAAGCACTTATTTACAAGTTATTTTTAAGGATCGAGCGGCGAAGATATAATAATTAACTGTAATGCCCAAAAGGTAGCAAAATATGCTTTATTAGCTCAAGATGAAGAAGGAATATCCAAAATTATGGGAATATATTCTACCTTAAACAAAACAGTCACGTATTGGTCCCCTGGAAATTTCTCTTTTCCAACTGATGAACCAGAATGTGGATTCGATTTGTCCAAATGTCCTAGTGAGTTAATTCATTGATGTCTTAATTCTAAATTAGTTTTAATCATAAGAAGGATAATAAATATAATAAAGTAGTAATAAAAATGACAGACAATAGAATGACAACACACTGAGATTCCTTATAAGAATTCACGTACTCTTTATACAACTATTTATTATTATATATGACAGCAACGCGTTTTCCTACTGTAAGACAACGAAAATTGCTAGACCGTTCTGTAGTGATAACATCACGGTAATTTAGCCAATATGAAATAGAAGTTATCGCTACCTTAGAATGGTTTATAGCCATTATTGCTCTGTAATTATCAAGTCCTATTGGGGGGTGTAATCTGGTTTTATATAATACAATTCCTTTTTGGGGACGCTGTTCTGCTTTCTTAATTCTAGAGAAATCGCTTTACTGGGAACAAAATACGTCGCATTGAGAAGATAGAATTTATTTCTTAACAAAATTGCTGTATCAAAAGTAGTTCGTTATTCAACAAGACTGTGCTAATGAAACTGATTACTATCAATAAAAACACGGTTCTAGCAAATCTGGAATTGATATAACACTAACGCGGGTTTGATCCAGTAGCAATTTATTTAATATGGGTTAATAAAAAAATAAGCTATGTCTTAGCAAACCTGTTGTGTTAGATCATTTTCCTCAGTGAAGACATTTAAATTGTTCAATATAAACTATTTTATATCATGTTTTATTACTAAATTATAAAATACAACTAGGGTAAACTGATCCGTATTTTAATATACACCGCAGTCCATGTAGATCCAAAAGGAAAAATGATTTTGTTATTATTCATATAATTCAGTATTTTTAATGGTTTTTTAAAATATAATAATATAAAAAATTAAATGGAGTTATATTTTACATTATTGAGATTAAAAAGCATCGCAGCGAATTGAAATTTTAATATCTAATTGGTTTTGGTTTGGTTTTAGCTTATGACACAGTTAACATTTTGCTAATAAGTTTAATATGTGTTATTTGCGTGGGTCTTTTAATAGTAGCAACAGTTTTTTACAGGTGAGTAATTATTAGCTTATGTTAAATTATCTCTGTCTTACTACTAATAAAACTTAAGGCCTTATTTGCTACTACTTAATAACTTTGTAAAGATTGCAACTTTCAGTCGACTTAACAAAATAAATTTAAAAACTTTTTCTTAGAGTCAACTTTTGATAAGATTTTATTTATGGATAAAACGCAATAAAAATTGACGTTAAAAATCCAATACTTTTTCCGATAGTTATTTTCTTTTTCTATGGATAAATAAGAAATAAATGCCTAGAAGTAAATTCTTGGAGTTAAACCTGGCAAACGTTATGGTTATCTTTTTTAGACATTATAAACTAAAAGCTGACATCTACGCTCAAGCCTGGAAAGTAAATTATGATGAAATAGCTTTTTTATCTAAAGATCGAAGAAGCAGTATTCATTCAATCATTCCAATGAAAGTAAGTTTTTATGGAATGTAAAAATTAGGCAATTACCTAGTTGACTTAATCAGGTCGAAACACAGTGGCGTATCAAACACCCCCGCAGACCCGCACCGCGGGGGGGGAGGGGGCACAACGGCGGCCCCTTCAAAATGTGCTGACAGCTTTGCTTTTCAAAGATATTTCATTTCATAATTAATTTTATTTTTTTATATCCTGAGAATTTAACTTTGTTAAGTGAAGAAGAATTATACGTGAAAGCGCGGAATTTACAAACGATATATCATACAGACTTGTCCATTGACTTTCCTGGTCAAAAAAAAAACCTCAGAAAGGGACTTGGAGATAGTATTTCAAAATTAAAAACAGTGTATGAACTTGCGGATCATTTATTATAATAAAAAAACAGTGTGTTTCTTTAGTCTGGCATCAGTGACGTAGCAAGAGGGGGGGGGCGAATAGGGCGACCGTCCGGGGCGCCATATTAACAGGGCGCCAAAATGGTCATTAGAAATACGGGAATTTAAAAATTTACTTTAATCAGTTAATCAGTGGCGGTTTCTCCATAGGAGCACACGAGCACGTGCACCCCCATACTCCATAAAGAATTACCCCATAAAGAAAAAATAATGTTCATTTAAATTTATCTTCTTTATATTCTTACCGTAATATAAGTTAGAACCCTCCTATTTTAACGTACCGTCAAACAATCGAACGAAACGTGGTGTAATAGCTCTCGCCAAGCCGGTTGTCAAGAGCAATCGTGTGGCGCGTAGGAATTCATAAGTCGCACACATGCGTTACGTAGGCGGGGTTTCTGCTGTTTCTCTATGCATTTTGTACTAGCAGGTGTGGTGGGGTAATGAAAAATAAGTTGGCCTTTTTAATTTTTTTTATCTTATTTAATTTTCAATAAAATAAGTAGGTAATCATAAATTTTTAAAATATTTACTACAAATTACACAGGCCTGCATTTTTTAACACTTTGAAAGTTGATTTAAAAATTTTAACTGTTTTCTAGTAATTGGGTAGCGCTGATTTCAAATCTGCTTTCAGTCTTTTTATATCACGTAAGGTTATTTTTCAAACCGGTAAAATCCAAAAATATAGTAAAAACACGATTTATTTCATTTATAAGCTAGTTTTTTAATATATTAAGGAAAAAAATACAAAAATATACAAAATATACACATATAAACTATTATAAATGGTTATTTATTCGTTACGCTTCTTCAAAAAATGTTTTCTTTTTTCAGAAAAGCTTATTTTGGTTGTTTTTCTGTTCCAACAGAAATCGACCATCATTTTTGTGTCCCAGCGCCCCTGGTATCTTTTTTCCATCTCTTTAATATATTGATGAAATCTTTCTGAATTTTTATGCTCATATTCTGAAATTCCTGAAATTTTCCAGCCTATTTTCAACGATCTCAACATAGTAGTAATTTATGTTCAACTTCTTTAAAAGCATTCCATGCATGTTTTTCCTTATGTTCCATTACCTTTTCAAATTCTGTATCTTTCATCAAGCTGCTAATCTGCGGCCCTACAAAGATTCCCTCCTTTAATTTTGCCTCTGACAGAGCCGGAAATGTTTTACACAAATATTTAAAACAATATCCTTCTTTGTTTAATGCCTTAACAAATTGTGTCATACGTCCAAGTTTTATGTGAAGTGGTGGAATTAAAACTTTTTGATGGTCAATAAGAATTTCGCGAATTACATTTTTGTTTCCAGGTGTTAAAGTCTCTCTTTGTGATCAGTCTCTTTTTATCCAATGCTGTTCTCGCTAGCTAGCCCACTCGCACAGGAAACATGGTTACAAATTTAGTAAATCCAGACTGCTGACCTAAGAGAAGACTTAAAATGTTTAGATCTTCACACACGTCCCGGTTGTGATTTTCATATTGTATTCTTAAAAGTAATTCCTCTAAATTTTCATAGTTTTCCTTTAACTTAACTGTATGGCCGACCGAAACAGAAGCAAAAACATTGTCATTATGTAAAAGAACAGCTTTAAAGATCCTTTTTGAAGTCGATAAAAAGTCTCCAGTCGGAAGGTGTGTAGCACCACAGAAAATCATTTTTTATTCATCAATTATTTAGAATTTGAAGTACTACATTCATTTTAAAATGTATTAAAACGCCTATTATAAGTTTTTTTTATATTTTTTCTTTTTTTTGCAAAAAAAAAATCTGTGTGTGTGTGTGGGTGATAGAGACCAATTGTATTTTAATTAGTTATTTCTATATAAAAACTAAGCTCAACAAACAAAAATCACGTCATCACAAATTTCATGCAGGCCTGTGTTATTGACCAAATTTGGTCGTGATCTTGAAAATTTTTCGCCTGCGGCGCATTTCGCCTGCAGCAAGCTTCTAGTACACCCCCAAGTTTACAAATGACGAGTCGCCACTGCTGTTAATATATTTTTTTAAACTAAAATTTATAGATGTATAATTTTAGTTTCAAGATTGTCTGGTAGGGCGCAGAACTACTATTCGCCCGGGGCGCCAAAATTCCTAGCTACGTCCCTGTGTGGCATCAGCGGAACGATCTTTTGCCAAATTTAAAATAGTAAAAATCCATTTACGTAACACCATGGGACAACAACGCCTTTCGGATTTATCCCTAATCAGTATCGGACACGAGTTTGTTAAAACATTAAATATCGACGAAATTATAAACGATTTTGCAAAAAAAACTCTCGACGATCTGGTCGTTTTGTATAATACCTTGTATAGTACTTGTTGAGTGTTCATGTGTTTTACTGTTTTCTGTCTTTTGGATTCAGGAGGAGGCTCGATCACTGCTACCCCCATTCCTATCACACATGGTTAGCAACGAGTGGTGTTTTAAAATTTTGATTCTGCAGCATGTTTGCTGGAATATTACGTATAATGAATTAATTAATATGTCTACCAGTCTACCTAGGATTATAAAATAAATTCAAATTGATTGCTGTTTTAATAGTAGGAACACATAATTTGGGTTTAACCCTAATTAACTTGGTACACGATTAACGAATTCAAAACTTCATAAACCTGAACCTAATAGTAATGGAAATAAAAATTATCATTTTCCATTCGTTCTAGAGAGGGGGCCCCTGAAAACGTTTGCGGGGGGGGGGCACTCAGTTTTTGATACGCCACTGTCAAAACAAAAGTATTATTAACCTTTAAAACTGAACAAAATAACAAGCTATTAATTTTAGGACGCCGATGAAATGAGTTTGGCAGGTGAGAAACAGCTTTTCGCTCAGATAGGCTATTACAAATCCATACGAGTAGCAATAAAAAAATTACCAGATATCAAAATAAACCTTAATCATCAACAATTATACGAACTTAAAGTGATGAAAGATCTCTCCAATGACAACTTAGTCAAATTCTACGGGGCATGTATTGACAGCCCCAATAACTGTCTACTCATAGAGTACTGTCAAAAGGGTAGTCTGCAAGATATCTTGGAAAACCCTCAATATAACCTGGATTGGACTTTTAGAATGTCGCTAATAATGGACGTAGTAAGAGGAATGCATTACTTACATGGAAGTCACTTAAAGACACATGGGTCCCTTAAGTCCTCGAACTGCTTGGTTGACAGCAGATTCGTCCTCAAAATTTCCAATTTTGGATTAAGTTTTTTAAGAGGCAATGAAAAAGGTGAAGATTCTGATAGTAATTCTTACGAATATTGGAGAAGTAAGTAACTTTGCGAATGTGTACAATAATTAGTAAGAGTTCCTAGTGGTCCATCGAAACCAAAATATTACACCCGCTGAAGATGATATTTTTGTTCATTCTTTTGTCTACTACTTAATATAGGAAAAGTTAAAAAATGATTGTCGATGAACTCAATATACACTTCTGGTCAAAATTAGCGAATACTCTAAAATCTAGCAAAAGTTTGTTCTTAACTATCTTATGAACCGCTCATCCGATTTTGACGAACTAATTTTTTCAGTGTAACCTAAGGTATTACAATTATTATTATAATTATTTTTATTATTATTATTATTATTATTATTATTAACGTATTGGCATAGCTTTAATAAACCCAGTTACCATAATTTTAGCTATTTTATATTTATGATTTTCTCGACCCCTGTATAATAAGAAAATGGCCATCTATAAAAATCACTATTATATCACGGAAAATCTATAGGAAAAGAGCTTTCAAAATCTTGAATACTGGTCGAAATCTGTTCTACCATTGCCAAGATATAGCATTGTAAAGATTTTTCTACCAAAATTTGACACATTTTTTGTTTAATAGTGTATCTATTGCCAAAAGACACTTATCAAAAAACTGGCAAAAAGGTCTAGATATATTGATGTCGTCTTACTAACGGCACATACCGAGAATTTCTAACATTATCAGTTTACTCTACAGAAAGTTTCAAATTTACGAACAAAATCGCCTCTACTAATAACACCCTGTGTATATCAGTAAAATTGTTTTATGCTTGCTTTATACCTCTCATTTAAGATTTAAGTTAATTTAAGATTTAATTTATCATTTAAACTAAGCTAAGAAATAATTTTGTTAATTTATACCTCGAAAACGTGCCACTAAATTAAATTAAATGAAGTGCAAAAAAAAGAAGATTTTTCCAGCTGTTGTTACAACAAAAAGCAAGTAGTAAAAAACAAATCGTAGTCTTCCATTACAAATCACAAGCAGTCAAAATAAATAGAGAAAAAGCACTTTATTTGTTGATAAAAATAAAAATTCTAAGTATAATTTTAGGTTATTGTCACCCATCAAAATATTCATCTTTCTTCCTGGCCAATCACGGACAGTTGTGGAGAACGATCTAACGCGATTTAGCACGATCTGGCACGATCTTTTACCTTAAGTTGAAAGTTGGTCAACTCTTAAATTAAATTAAATGATAAATTAGTTTAAATGAGAGGTATAAACGCATGCATAAGAAAATTAACTTTCAACTTTTAAATTCTTAGTTTAGCTTAAATCTTAAATTAAATTAAATGTTAAATGGGAGGTATAAAGCAGGCATTACAGATTAACGTTAGGAACTTAAAAAGGTTTGTAACACCTTAGGTTACACTGAAAAAATTAGTTCGCCAAAATCGTATGAGCGGTTCATAAGATAGTTAAGAACAAACTTTTGCTAGATTTTAGAATATTCGCTAATTTTGATGAGAAGTGTATTTATTATTTAAATACTTTTATTTAATATAGAGCTGTTGGCAGTTTCAAACTGTCTTTAACATACCAAAAATAACAAATCGAAAGTTTTAAGCGTATAAAGATTATACTTTAAGCACTCAGTTTCGCTGCGTGGTGCCATATTATTATAGTAATAATACTATTATTATACTATAATTATATTATTTGTATACTATTATTTTTTTTTTTGGGTTGTGGGTTTCATACATAGACAATTTACCTTTAGATAAACAAACAATAAACACGAATGTGGCAGTGTTATGGCCTCGCGCATGTAAACAAAACTGGGAACTATTAGACATGCGCACTGCAACATTATCGTTTGACGAATGGGAAAATAGACAGGTCCGGGCTTTAAAATTTAAATTCTTGCTCATATGCCACCATAAAGGGTTTATTTTACCCCTATTTGGGCATAATACAATTATACAACGGCTGCAACTAGTACTAGTCATTGTTTATATTACAATCCGAGTCACTAAAAGCACAAACACAATTCACTAACTAAACTACACAAAAACCAGAAATCCATAAATATTAAACACCAGTCCCACAATCCACGATAGCCGATCCGATAGCTGAAAACTTTGGAAAACTACAAGGAATCCGCAGAGAAACCTTAAAACACAACAACAAAAATGGCAGCCGGTTCTGGAGAGTATTCTTGAGCGCGTCGATTATTGTCGATAAAGTAGGACGGCTGATAACACGAGGTTTGTGCGCATGCACGAAGGTTCCCCGAATGAAGACAGCTGACCGACGAGTCATGCGCTCGGACGTATTTTTTCACCCATAAAACGTAACTTTTGTTTGCGCAGGAGATAAGCTGTAGGTATCTAAAGGTAAATTGTCTATGGTTTCATACCGTCCGCGGTGTACAGATTGGTAACAAATGTTGCTCTTATGCCGACAAGAACACCAATTATGAGAGGAACAACTGTAATTTTATATTCCGGGAAGAGGTATCTTTCACATTATATTATTGATTTTCCCATCTTCTGGTCGGATTTAATATTATTTTTCGCTAAACCGTGGAGAACTCCACCAAGTACAATACTTTCAGGACGGAATCGTGTCTCTTTATGACTAGAGTTGCCGCGTAGGGAGAGCAGGCCGAAAGAAGGTGCATAAGGGTTTCTGGATTAGCATGGCATGCGTAGAATCTCTGATCGGTAAACCACGTCGTGCCAATTAGGCGTGTGGCATATTTGGAGAATCACGCTTTTCTAAATTTGTTGGTGCAAATAACCTGAAAGGCCTAATTTTTATTATTATTATTTTATTTTTAGAATATTTATGGACTGCGCCAGAACTACTGAGGATGACCAATCCTCCTTGTTCGGGAACCCAAAAAGGTGATACCTATTCCTTTGCTATTATTATGCAAGAAATAATTATGAGAGAGGGAGTTTTTTTTATTAAAGGAAATGATTTGGAGCCCAAAGGTAAGCTTCTGGAATAATTATTGTTTGTTACGCTATACACGTAGTTTCCGAACATTCTGTATAAATAATATCAATCTTGTTTGTTATTTCCAGTAGATACTGGAAATCGCATTCTTTTAGATTGGAAAAAATTTTGAAGGGCAGCTTTTTAAATACAGAAACTCGACCACTGAAAATTATAAAGTGAAAATGCCAAATATTTATTTCCCCTTAAATATTATATATTAACTCTGCTCCACCAATTATTTAAAGTGTCTTTAACGTTTTGATTAATAATTATACTACCTTCTTCTTTTTACTTTACTCGGTTATATATCTCCGCTGAGCTTTAAACCCAGAACCTCTCGGATACCAGTCAATAGTTCAACCAATCGCGCTACGTAAACTCTGCCATATAACTTAATGAATTCCTATGTTAATTATATGCACCGAAATTATATATAGAGCACTTTACGAACAATATTGAGAACACATTGAATGTAAACTTAATAGCTTTCATAACAAATTTTAGGTGTAATTAGACGTAAACAGTGTTTCTGCTGTTTGAGGCCTCTAATTTAATATTAAGTGCATAACTATACAAGCTAGGTGCTATTAGGTGGAAACATCTATTAGCCATGGCCCTAGTAACAAAATTTAACATTGGTTTTGGCTTCATGTGGAACAGGTTACAAGTGTAACACATATATTACACATACATACAGTTATGTATTTATTTTTCTCAGTATTTTTCATTTTTTATTTATCATCCATAAACGATAGTCGAACAAACTCAAACACACTCCTTTGAGATGAGACTTATAACTGACGCTGATATTAACTATTGTTGACATAGATTTTGCGTTTTTACGTTTATTAGATTAGCTGTACTTTAAAACATTTCTAGTCATCTCAATGATAATAATCGTTAGTAAATTATATTTCATTATAATTTTAAATAGGTAGGTACTATAAAATTATACTTGTATCTAAGAACATAAAATTTTTTTCGAAAGATACGCTTGATCGCCTTTTGGCAGCATAAAATGTAGAGTTACGTGACTTGAGTAGAACCTGAGAAGTCAATAGGATCAAGAAAAAAAATCTTTTTTGGATGCTTTTTTATATGTTTATTTATGTTTTACTACTCACCCTAAGGGCATAACTGAATAAAATATAGTATTTATTGTTTTACCTCTTCAATTTCAATAAAATTCAATATACACAAATTATATTTTAACAGAAATTCTATGTAAATTTTAATTAACTTACTTCCTTATTACTACGTTACGGATTAAATTGGTACTGATTCAGTTTTATGCTCGTAATTATTTATGGAGAATTAGATTAATTTATAATTTTCATATACAGTGAGGACGTAAAGTCTGGAATAAATTCATTATTTAGGAAACGCGGAATGTTTTAAAAAATCGTTCGGACACGTCGATGTTGTTTTTTAATACGAATTTTTTTTCCGAAAGCACTCTGCTTGGACCAACTTTAATTTTTTAAATGGGAACCCCCATTTTTTTTTTAATTTTAGGATTCTGTGCATAATTGTGAACATTTTTTATTTAACATGTCATTATGATTTATCGACAGTTAAAGTTCGAAAATAAATACAACAATTAATTATTTATCATTTTAATAAATGTTGAAAATGTGGCCCAAAGATTAATTGGCAGTAACCTAGACTCTAGACGATCGAAAAATTCTTTCTGCACATTTCTGACAACTTCCGGACTGATTGACCGTACTTCTTGAACAATTCAATTCTTTTAGTCCTCCATGTCCATTGGCTTAGTTTGGAAAACGTTACCTTTAAGGTAACCCCACAGAAAAAAGTCAAGGGGGGTTAAGTCGGGAGACCTCGGCGGCCATTCAATAGCTCCCCTTCTTCCAATCCATCTCTTTTCAAAAATATTATTAAGATAAGCGCGAATTTCGGCTGAATAATGAGGCGGGGCACCAAATTGTTGGAACCAAATATTCTGATGTGGTAAATCGGGATTTTCTTCATCAGGAAAAATCGTCGAAAGAGCTGGAGTAAGATGATCTTGTAGAAAACTTAAATATCGTTGACCATTTAGATTCTCATTAAAAAAAAACGGTCCTATCACGATATCACCCACAATGCCTGCCCACACATTTATTTTTTGTCTATACTGAGTATGTCCCTCCCTCATCCAATTTGGGTTTATATCTGACCAATACCTATAATTTTTTGTGTTGACCTCACCATTCAAGCAAAATGTGGATTTATCAGAAAAAACAATGTTTTTAACAAAATTGGGATTCCTAATGCACATTTCTTGCCACCTGTCAAAATCCTCTTTATAAAAGGATGGCACTTATTTTCATGCAATACTTTTAAAACCATTGTTTTCGAAATATTTAAGTTTGTAGCCATATTCCTAGAGTTAATATGGTTATTTTCTTGAACACTTAATAATACGTCCATCTTTTTGTCATCATTCAATGCTTTCCGACCACTTCTTGGGGCATCTCGAACATGACCAAGCTGAAGAAATTTATGCTCGATCTTACTTACAGCTGATTGTAAAATTGGCGGAGGATTATGATATTTTTCATTAAATAACTGACACATTTCTTGTTGGGTTCTTACCCTGCCATCGTGGGCAAAAATGATTTAACTGGGATTATTTACCTTAAAAAATTCTCTCTTTCTCTCACCGCCCTTCCGAAAGCAAATACCCGGTGCGCCACTGACTCCAAGGTCGGAAAGCATTAAAAGAACGGGTTAAAAAACCCACATACAAATAAAATGCCAGCAGAAAACCGAAAACGCGCAAAATTAGCGCCTTGTTGACTTAATAAAGGCGTAGTGGCGCTTTGCAAAGTAGTGCCTTTTTGAATCTTAGGGAACTATTTAAATGTCAACAACAAACCTAAAAATGTCATTGAAAATCACTGATTTATTTTTAGTTTTCATTATTCCTTTTTGTAGCGTTGTGTTCTGATGTTTTAGTCGTAAAGTGGGATCTTTTTAGAAGAAGTGCTTTTAAATTCATTAACATCTATAAGAAAAGTATTATATCTATAAGTTTTATTATTTTTATAATTTATTTTTTATATTTTAATACAAAAAAAACGGTATTCTGTAACAAAAATAAGATACGCCGCTATATACTTTCATAGACAGTAGCGCCAAAGAAGCGCTTTCTACACTAGGTGGTATATAGTAATAATTTTTTAGACGAAATAAGGATCAAAAGGGCTGCTTGAAACATATGCTCCTGTTTGTTCTGTTTTATAATTATTTGTGTGGTTCGAAGCAGAAAATAATTAAAATCGATGTAGGTATACCAGAATATATGCATCAAATATGTATATTATGTTATAACAGAACCTAATTTACCCCATTTACATGTCGCAGGGCAAATGTTATTGTAATTCCAAACTTTAAATTAATCAAACTTTGGTCTAGATCAAAATGAACATATTAAAGTTTTTTTGTCATATCATGTCAAGAAAATATTTTAATGAATATTTATTTCATACGCATGTTGCTATGAGTACCTAAGCATTGAAAATATTAAAATTTTTAGTATTTCCAGAACTACTAGGGTCAATAATGTTTATGTAAAGAAATATTTGGTAATATTTAATGCTTTGCTTTTCATATTTAATTGATTTAGTGTAAATACATCAAACTACTTTTCTATAAATTTAAGAAAGAAGGAAGAGGAAACTAGGCAGACCTAAATAAAACACAAACGATACAATAACTTCCAGAAATAACCTTTCGCAACGTTTCGTGGCTTTTCATGAGTTTTCTGAGATGAATAATAAAAGATAAAACAAATATTTTGTTTCAAAGCTTTGTTAATGAATTATAAAAAGATACCTTTAAGTTTCTTAAGACCCAATGATATGGCTGAACACAAAAGGTTCTTAAACTATCACAAGCACTTTGCCGAATATTTTTTAATAAAATTAAAGTATGAAAATTCATGCGTGTATGTATTCCCCCCTGCATCCTCCGCGCTCATATAAATATCCCTCTGCAATCGGAACGCGACATCAGTCGCAACTACGCTATAAACAGGGCAGCATGTCAGGCCGGAAACCCTCGACTTCTGACGAAGTCGCGGGGTATTCTGGTCTACGGCAGCCCCCTGATAAGAAAAAAAGTGCTGCAACTTCGAAAAGCCCCGAAAAAGAACATTTAAAAATGAGTTTGAATTTACCGGCTAGGGAAAGTTCTCCTAGTCCAGGAGGCTCGAATTCGACTAGTCCAAGAAAGGCTGTTAGCCCCCTTTTAGAAGTCCGAAGGCCTATTTGCACCTTGAATTGTGACAACTGCAGTTATGCCTTGTTTCATCGGTTTGGACTTATCCCTGGGGGATCTGATACAAGTAAATATACATAATTTTAATTTTTTTAAATAGTTTCATTTTAAATAAAGTTCATTCGACAGTTTAAAACTTTCAATTTGCTCATATAAACAAATGCATGCCCGTTATATTTTTTTATTATACGTTTATTTTCATTTGGATATGTTTTATTTCAAATAAAATTTTTAATTTATATTTCTAATATAAGTTTTATTGAAGGTGGTGATAGCATATATAGAACGTTATGTTTATAGTTGTTGTAAAGATGTTTAATACGTATACATATTTTATTGATCGTATCAAGGTCTTAAAAGTTACATTGTAAAGAATGTTTACCTTGAAAAAGGTTGAAATTACTTTTATGTTATAATGAAAACAACATGATTTAATAATTTCCGAAAAACAGTTATAACTTACTTATTACCTGAAATCTTATTAATTCATTAATAACGTACCAACAGATGAAGGCAGGCATTTATTAAACTCGAACTTAAAGTAAAATACCAGTCAGTTACGAAAAAAACATAAAAATTCACAGTGACAGGGGACAAGAATTTTTTAATTGCAGTTTTAATATTTTTTATTTTAGTTGGTTTTAGAATCAAATGTCAAAATACTATTAGGGTGGAAAGTACGGTTTATGTTTCTAGAATACTCTAGAAGTAATCTATTTTAATTAATAGGATATTTTCGTAACACCCTGGAGAAACAGGTAATTTTAACCACACTGAAATTAAATTTACAGGAGAATGTGAAATATATTTTATGAATTTTATAGAAATATGCTGCAAAATTTGGAGGGTTACTATATTATACCTTTTATTGGAATATGATTTAATTGTTAATCAACTTTGTAATAGGGCATATGGTTGGTTAAAGGCAGGGGTTGGGTGTGTGGGCCAAGCTTCTTACACTGCAACCTTCTGGCTTATTGTGCGTCCCAGTTTTGTTAGACAAGGTTTGTTCGGGTTTGTTTTATCTTAAACTAACATAGCTTATAACTTCTTTCTATGTACGTTGATAGTATATGCTAGTGAAATTAGGAAGCAAACTTATCAATATAAAGTATTACCAAAATAACTGATATAAAACGATTCTTTAAGAAACAAATCCAATAACACGTGATCAAAGTACGTGACAAAAAATTGGTGTTGAAAAGAAAAAGTTTAGGATGAAAGTATGAAAATGGGAAAACGTAGAATCGATTAACATTGGTATTTTGCGTAATATGAAATATTTTGCATTGCCTGCACGTCGATTTCGCGTCTGATAAAAATGTACCATGACATTCTGACCTATGCAAAAACCATCACAGTAAGGCGGAAAGTTATTCAAAATAAGAGAAGCAAAATTGGTAAAATATTGATTGACTCCGGCTCTGGTGACTATGTGGTTAACGTCACCGAATACTCCATATACAGGGTGTTTGGGGAGAAAAGGGCAATATTTTGGGAATGTGCTCAGATGGTGCAAATAAGAGAAATAAATAAACCCATATGTTTTAGTTCGATTCTCAACCATTTCTGAAATAATAGGTTCTACAGTTTTTGTTAGTTAATTTTTATTTTAAAAGCGAATGATTGCAGGTACTGCAGTACAAACTAACTTAAAGAATATTTTCAAAAACCCCTTCAACGACTTCAATACATTTTTCGGCACGTTTGTTAATCGCTCGCGCAGCACGTTGGATTGAGTGGGGGATTGTTTTTTTATAAAAGCTGCAGCATTGAAAATTCGATCGCGGAGTGCTTCTCTCGTTTCCACTCGTGTTTCATATACTAGCGATTTCATCCATCCCCAAAGGCAATAATCAAGCGGGTTTGTCTGGTGACCTCGGTGGCCAAACTTGCGGACCACCTCTGCCAATCCAGCGACTAGAAAAACGATAATTTAAGAAATTTCGCACACAGAGACTAAAATGAGGTGGGGCTCCATCATATTGGAAGTACATTCGTTGTCGAACATTTAACGGAACTTCATCTAAAATGTGTATCAAATGGTCTTCCAAAAACCGTAAATATCCTTCTTCAGTAAGACGTCCATCCATTTTAAATGGACCAAACAACTGGTCGTTGAGCATTCCACACCAGACATTCATACTGAATCGACGTTGAAAGTTTCGTTCAAATGTAGCATGAGGGTTTTCATCTGACCACCGATGTTCATTGTAGCAATTATTAAGTCCATCACTAGTGAACTGAGCTTCATCGCTAAATAAAATGTATTTGTGCAGACTTCGATTTTGATAGATCCATTCACAAAATTGTACCCTTGAAGCAGGATCACCATCTAGAAGATGTTGAACGGGTTGGTGAAAAGGTTTTAAACCGTTTTTTCTAAGTGACTCGCATACGGCTAGATGTGATGGTATATGAAGTTCATTTGCAACCCGTCTCGTACTTATACCTGAGTTCTCTGCGACAATATCCAGAACATTTTCTTCATTTTCCACATCTAGACCCCGCACTCTTTCAGAAACAATTCTCACGCTTGGAGACATTCATTCTAGATTCCTGCGCACTTGCAAATACTTTTTGAAAAACTCTTCTATTAGGAACTCTTCGATTTGGAAAACGACGTCGATATTCATTAACTGCGCGCATCGTAAGTATGAAAATCTTGGTTCAGTCGATACGCTCAATATGAAGCTAACTGATAACTACTATGCATTTCAAAACTATCAATCAAAATGTATCGGACGTTTAAAACTAAAGCCTCCTTCATTATTTCAATATAAAAAAATTCAGAACCGATTATTTCAGAAATGGTTGAGAATCGAACTAAAACATATGGGTTCATTTCTCTTACCCTCTAAACACATTCCCAAAATATTGCCTTTTCCTCTCCAAACACCCTGTATATCTCAGGACGACAACTCGTAGGTTCAAACCTCGCGGCTGGCAAACTGTACGATTCAGTTGGATTTTAGTGATAGAAAGACTTCATCGGCATAGTTTAGAACCCAATGAATTTGTCTGTTTTTCCTATTCTGTTTGTTCTAAATCACATATAACTCAGATAACTTGCGTCTTTATCTAAGTATTTAAAAATTGTGATTTGCTAAAGCAAAAGATAATTTAAAAGTAATTTTTTCAACGATTATGTATAAAATTAAATATATTAATTTAAGCAGTGAAATAAAATCTTGGTACAAGCCTTGACAATCATTTAAATATGCAGGTTATTTGTTAGCAGTGGCTCTCCATTTTTTGGTCTTTGCAATATTACAATTTGATTTGAGGTGAATGAAGATATGTGTGCAATGAAAAAAAAATATATACAAGTTTTGTATATGATGTATTCGATTTTTAAATGAAGACATATTAAATAACTCATGTAAATTTTGAGTTTGTCCGACAATATAGAGAGATTTGTCTTCACTGAGAATTTTATTAAAAAGTAGGTACTGATTCCTGATCCAAAGGAATGTAAAGAATACATTGAATCATGTCTAGAAAGGCTGTATTGTTGCAAATATATTTTTAAATTAATTCTTGTAAAAAGTAAATCGAAAACATTCTATATCTGCTTCGGTGCAAGTTTCTCTACTCCGTTCGACATAAAATCTTATATTCGTACTTTTTATCTTTTCAAAAGGTTAGCGATCTATTACAGAGTTTAGCAAAGGAATTTTTAGAGCGAAGTGTCAAATACCTAGACTTAAGTCGAGGATGAAATTACGCTTCTGAATTTATCCCTGAGAAGCATCACAAATATTATTTTATTAAGCCAAAGCTTTATTGCATTTTTAAGCAACTGATCTAAAATTAAGTAGAAGAATTTAAAAGTTTACGTTTTTTATGTTTCAAATAAACTAATTGCGAAGAATATCGTTTGTACTGAAAAGTAATATTAAATTCTAAGAGGCTTTTTCCAAATTTCATAGTTTTTTTCCGATAATTTGATCAGCTTTTTCATTAAATTTTCGAAATTATCTTTAATAAAATATATTTTGTGTAAAAATAATGATCCTAAAGCCAGTTTGCTAAGATATTCAGCCCAACAAACATAAATCTAAAACATAATATAGAAAAATTACGTTGCCTTTTCCGAAAAAAAATAGGTTTTTAAGTATTCCGGTCAGCTTTTTATTTGATTAAAATTGTAAAAAATCCCACCAGCAAGCAAGAGAACGACAATAGAATGAAATATTAAACAGAGACGTTGTAGGTTTGATCTGATTTCTTTTCAGTGAAAATTTATTCCAGGGAATCGATAAGAACTTATCCTTTCTTACAGAATTAAACGAGGAAGATATTTAGTCCGCATAGGAACAAATCCTTTTTTTTTGTCTGCGACTTCTAATAATCGTATTTTTATTTCTAATACCTTTAATTACGTCAGCATTAAATACGAATCGGACGGTATTATATATTTTTATTTTTATTACAAAAGTTAAATAATTTTGCTCAGCATTTCTACAAAAATTCGCCATTCTAGAATATATAAGTTTCTGTACTATTTAAAAGCTGTTAATTACTAGGCTCAAAAAATAAAACCTTGAAAGGAAAACAACAAGATAGGCCCCTGCTTTGTAATAATCTTTTGTATCTCTTGGATTTTACGTTTGGCTGGGAGTGATAAACATCGCTGAATTATGGCCTCCTATGCCCGTATACTTTGATATCAACTATTTAGGTTATGTGCCTTGACCTGAGAGGTCGTAGAGAAGAACAAAGAATATATCTTGCAAACAATTTATCATACAATACATTATTAAAAATTTGCCATTTTACTTTTGGTTAAAAGTTAGCAAGTTTTTATACACAATGTCCAACGATTTTATAAAGTATGGTTTTAAAGAACAGATTAAAAAACAAATGAGATCAGAATTCCTTTTAAATATACCAAAGGCATTGTTTATAAACCATAAAACCGAACCAAACTTTTTCGGGAACTCTTTTAATAAAGTTCTTGTCTGTAATAAAAATTAAACTTTGTTAACTCTATACAAATTCTTAAGGTTAAAAGGTTTAGCTTTAGGCTAAGAAAATATTTGCCCTCTTCAGATTTTCTTAAGGGTACCAAAATGGCGTCAACTAAGAAGCAAATATTTGCTTGTCTATCTGAATATTCTGTACTTAATTTAACGGCCTAATGTCCTATTTACCCTTGCAAATAATATCTCCTTACTTAATTAAATTTTTAAAAATCCTTTGACTAGTAGTCACTCTTAATTAAAAGTCTTAAGAACGACATGTTTGTTCCTGGGTTCATTGTTTAACCCTCATTAAGTATTTTAATGAAAGTTTTGCGTCTGTCGAATCTTAAACCTATTAATTAGCGGGTAGTAAAAGATCGAACAAATATACGTGGTGTCTCAGATATTTGTTAGCACGAGATATTTTATAAATAAAAAAACCCTCTATATCAGTGGCGTAGCAGACAATGCACCGCGGGGGGGTCCCGGCCAGCCGGGAGCCCCACATCGACGATCCCTTCAAAACTTGCTGCCAGCTTTGCTTTTTATAGGTATTTAATTTCATACTTCATGAAGTTTATTTTTTTATATCCTGAGAATTAAACTTCATTAAGTGACGAAGAATTATACGTGAAAGCGCGGCATTTACAAACGATATACCATAAAGCCTTGTCCATTGACTTTCCTAGTCAAATTTTAAGCCTCAGAAAGGGACTTGGAGATAGTATTTCAAAATTAAAAACAGTATATGAACTTGCGGATCATTTATTAATAAAAAATCAGTGTGGTTCTTCAAATTTTCCAGATGGATCTAGTGCAGTGATGTTATTTCTAACTTTACCAGTTAGAGTGGCATCAGCGGAACGATCTTTTTCCAAACTTAAAATAGTAAAAACGTATTTTCGTAACACCATGGGACAACAACCCCTTTCGGATTTATCCTTGATCAGTATCGAACACGAGTTTGTTAAAACATTAAATATCGACGAAATTATAAACGATTTTGCAAAAAAAACTCTCGACGATCTGGTCGTTTTGTATAATACCTTGTATAGTACTTAGTGACATAATGTTTGTGCAGACATGTTGAGTGTTCATGTGTTTTACTGTTTTCTCTCTTTTGGATTCTATGAGGCTCGATCACTGCTACCCCGTTACTACCATACATGGTAAGCAACATTATAAGTGGTGTTTCAAAATTTTGATTTTGCATCATGTTTGCTGGAATATTACGTATAATGAGCTAATAACTACCTATATTATGTCTACCAGTCTACCTAGGATTATAAAATAAATTCGAATAGTTTGCTGTCTTAATAGTAGGTACTTAACATATAATGTGGGTTTAACCCTAATTAAATTATTACACGATTAACGAATGCAAAAATTCATAACCCTGAACCTAATAGTAATGAAAATAAGAATTATCATTTTTTATTCCTTATAGAGAGGGGGCCCCTGAAAATGTTTGCGGGGGGGGCACTTAGTTTTCGTTACGCCGCTGCTCTATACAGGGTGTCCGGAAAATACGTGTACAACGTTTGACGACATACTCCTGACGTCAAAATAGGTCGATCTAAGCCGACTTACTTATATCCAAAATTGTCTCGTTTAGCCAGTAGAGGGCTTTAAAAATTTGTAAAAATATTGGTTTTTTCCTAAATTACGTGAAAACCTGCTAATCGATTTTTAGTATGTAGACTAATACTGTAAAATGACGTTTTCTAGTAGTATAGTCACCGGCTGTAAATAAGTAGAAGTGTTATAAAAGTGATATAATAGTCAACATTTCTCCTCATTTTTTATATGAACGGCCTTATGACAACCCAGATATTTTTGTAGAGTGACTGGATGTATTTGGAAGCTATTTTACCTCTTTAATATTTTTCGTTGAATGAGCTGTTTTGCCAGAAGAAAATATTTACAATTACCTGCATACATCAATTATTAACAATAAAAATAAAACAAAGTACAACAAAGTATGTATTGTAAGAAACTAAGTAAAACAAAAACATTACTTAACCAAATGTGTAAAATGACCGCCATCTTGCTGAATACACTTATTAACACTCCTTAAAAAATGATATTGGACCCTATCTAATGTCTCGGGGTTATTAAAATGGTTGCATGCATTTAAAATCCGCTGCAATAAATCATCGCGTGTGTTTACCGGAGTCTTGTAAACTTCTGTTTTAATAGCACCCCACAAAAAGAAGTCATACATATTTAACTCAGGAGAACGTGGTGGCCATTTTACTGGTGCATCATTGCCCCTTCCAATCCATCGGTTGGGATATTGATGATGTAAGTATTGCCGAACGGCAACGGAAAAATGGGGCGGGGCAAAATATTGTTAATATTTTCTTCTGGCAAAACAGCTCATTCAACGAAAAATATTAAAGAGGTAAAATAGCTTCCAAATACATCCAGTCGCTTTACAAAAATATCTGGGTTGTCATAACGCCGTTCATATAAAAAATGAGGAGAAATGTTGACTATTATATCACTTTTATAACACTTCCACTTATTTACAGCCGGTGACTATACTACTAGAAAACGTCATTTTATAGTATTAGTCTACATACTAAAAATCATTAAAATCGATTAGCAGGTTTTCACGTAATTTAGGAAAAACCAATATTTTTACAAACTTTTGACGCCCTCTACCGGCTAAACGAGACAATTTTGGATATAGCTAAGTCGGCTTAGATCGACCTATTTTGACGTCAGGAGTCTGTCGTCAAACGTTGTACACGTATTTTCCGGACACCCTGTATAGACGAAGATCTTTTGCCTTTCCATCTGCTGGCCGAATAAGTTGTATTCGGGTAAATCAAAGATCATTTGTTTATGCTAAGGATAACATTATATTTTTTGTGATTATGAGGATCACTAGTATGTTTATGCAGTGTATATAGAAAATTTATTTATTTTAAATTAGGCTTTAAAAAAATATTAAAGAAACTGATTATTAAAAGGTATGATAAAGTTTTTTAAGCTTTTCAAAGTAACAAACTTAAAGAGAAACATCGCAAATTTCTTTGCCATCCGAATTAATAGTAAACATGAGATCTGATTTAGCTTTTATGTAGTAACTCAATATTGCTAATGCAGAATGGATAAAAGCCTTATAGGACTTTAACGAATAATCTTTTAAATGATAACTACCGTTAACAAAATCCATAATATATTCTTGAAATTTATTTCTGATTAATTAATAAACTTTGAACTATACGTAATTGGACCCAGAGATACACCAGTTGAGCTTAGGATTGGGTTACAAATAATTTTTCGAGAAAAAAAAGAAAATTCTCCCTATAAGGCTATATATTATATATACTACTTTGAGCTATCTGTGAGTTGGAGTAGTAATTAACAATTTCACTAAAATAAAAGTAAGCCTTTTCTTGCTATTCAAATAATAAACTCAATGATGATAATTAAAGTAGAGTAGTTTTACGTGTTTATTCTTATTTTTGTAAATTAAAATTTCTTCCTGTGTATAGAATTTTATTTAAAATGCCAGAAAAATGTTTTTCATTGATGCAGAAGCGCGAGGCACCTAAAACAAATTAAATTTCGACGAGACGAGCATTCTAATCAGAAACGTCAAATCCTGGCACATTTTACTTACTACGGAATTCGCATTAGCGATAATCTACGTGGACCGTTTCAGCAAATTCCGTTATGGATTTATTTCCACCTCAAAGAATATACAGAACACCGTCTTCCTTGAAATCGTATATGTACGCTTGAAGTAACAATTTTGCTTATTGTTGCAGTGCAACGATTGCATGCATAATATTGCATGTCGAATATCTTAAAAAGCTGATTTGGACGAGGAGCACTTAAAAATTAAATTCTCGCTCTAGTTTCTTAAAGTTAATTTGCTATAAATCTGATTATATCTATTGTCCTGAGTAAATGATGCAGCAATTCTATTTCAAGAAGTCTATTATTGTATTATAATCCACAGAGAACATATTGTGAATTGTGTAAAACAATAAAAGAAAAAAAATTATTACTGATGGATTGTACGATAAAGAAACGATCAGCCTTTTATATAGAATACTGCAAGATTAATCAAGAATCGCTGGGACCCGTCGAATTAAATGCATCTTCTTTAGATTAACATTCTCTGGCATTTTCTGACGTCTCAAACTTAAATACCAATATGTAATTGTCAATGCCTTAAAGATACCGACCTGAGTTCAGAACGTTGCTAAGACGGTTGAAGATAAGTATAGGGCATGATTACTGAAAAAGGTCTAGAATTGAAAATTAATTTGATGAGTTCGAGCTATTCTTGATTAAGTGAGCGATATTCTATATAAAAAGCTGATCCATTTATTTATCATAACGCTGTATAGTAGAACATTCTGTGAAAGGAGTATTTCTAAGGCTTCCTTTAGAGGTACGACAGTGAAACAACAAAAGTCAATGCCATTTAGTATTTTCGTCAATAAAATTATTACACGTATCTACACACTACACGGTCACTTATCAGGATAAAACGTGACATCTGTCATTTGGAGATATGAACGATGTCAGCAAGCCTTTTAGGTTTATACATGATTATGTAACACATAATTTTTTTGCTGTTACATAAACAAGATAAATGGAATGTAATACAAAAAATATATTTTTCAAATGTTGGTTTGAAAGGGTTAAAGTTAACAAGCACCACTAATACACCGGACATACTCTAGGGAAATATATCACCATGACAACAAATTAACATTATTATTACGTCAAATACACACATATGAGTTTAAGCGTTTTTTTTCGGTTTGAATATCGAAAACAAGTACTATACCACACGCGACGTAATCCAACGGTCAATTGTTTTAAAAGAAATTATCACATGTTCGTGTTTTCGGTAAATAACATTTTTCCTATTTTCATTTACACAAAAAACATTTTTTAAGCTAGATAATTAGGATACAGAAGCATTGGTCTAGTTCGTTCTGGACCTTACAGATGAGACCAAAGCAAGGAAATTTTTAGATCATGTGACCACGGAGCAGTCACACACGTTGATATTTACCGAAGGATCTTCTTAATTGTTTTGACTTTTAATTTCTAACCTAAAATTTTTTAAAACATTATTAAACAAGTAAATAGTGCAATAAATATTAATTCGGCGAATATTGGGGATTTCTATGCCATTTACAAACTACCAATTTTTGATGACGATGATGATAGCTGTGGTCGGAAAATGGCGACTTTGCCGAAGAAACAGTTCCAAATGTTAAGGATTATGATAACAAAACGGGAACGTTTTGTTTTCACAAAATTAAAAAGTTATATAGGCTTGGCGAATTTCACGAAAATCGAGCTTATTTTTAGTTCTTCTTCCCTTAAACAATGGTTTAAATTTTCTGTTAAAAATCGATAGAAATTCTCCGACGAAAAATATATACCTTCAAATGCTCGCCGATATGATAAACAAACGAACCGTTTATAATTTAAGAAAATTTGACCAATTTACATGACAACTTATATATTTATGACTCACATCTGTTTAATGTACATCACAATTTGTCTGTATATGATTCCTAATTTCTAAATTTAAGAAAGAATTAAACAAAAAACATAACCAATTTTTATTTCAGAAATCGTTGAAATAGTTCGTAAAGGCCCCGATGCGAATAATGGACTACCATTACGACCCACTATTTCCAGTGAAAATGTTAACGAACAGGTTGATGAGATTACCTCGTTAATAGAAAAATGTTGGGCTGAAGATCCACACGAACGTCCAGACTTTGGAACCTTGAAATCCAAACTTCGTCAAATGAGCCGCAAGTAAGTAGCATTTTTTAAATTTTATGTCAGAGTTTTTGTTTAAACCTATAGTATTGTATATTTTTGAAAATACTTTTATAAGATAACATGTAGACACAATTACGTGGAAAGAGTTTACTAGTACAAAACGAATTTAACTACTGCGAAGGCGAAACTTGATTTAATGAAGTTTGTAAATGTTCACATAAAATCCGGTTAAAATAGTTTATTACCAAATGAATTAAACTACCGCCATCTTAAACATAGCTAAATCGTCTAGGGGAACCTTAATTGCATTGTACCGTCCTCTAATTTTTATCGTGCTTGGTTTATTTCGGCATTATGATGCCTTAGCCACAAATCCACCAAATAAATGGTTTTCTCTTAAGTTTTTTTGTATATTTGAAATAGAGTTAAAAATATTCGAGATAAAGGATCATAAATTTAAAGCTGTCATCTACACTAGGCTAGAGCTTTAAATATTAAACGCGTTTAAATTGGAGCTTTAAAAAACGTTGTCAGTATACTAGAAGTATTATACACTTCTCGTCAAAATTAGCTAATACTCTAAAATCTAGCAAAAGTTTGTTCTTAACTATCTTATAAACCGCCCATCCGATTTTGACGAACTAATTTTTTCAGTGTAACCTAAGGTGTTACAAACTTTTTTAAGTTTCTTACGTTAATCTGTAAAACTATTCAACTGATATACAAGGTGTTATTGGTGGAGGCGACTTTGTGCCGTAAATTTAAAACATTCTGTAGAGGAAACTGGTAAAATTAGAAATTCCCGGTATGTGCCGTTAGTAAGATCACATCAATATCTCCAGACCTTTTTGCCAGTTTTTTGATAAGTGTCTTTATGCTTTTGTTTTGTTTCATAATTAGTCATTTGACACTTTGGGTCAATATTTCGGGACGTTTTTTTCCTATTTGATGAAGAGCTAGCTATTTGGCATAAGATACACTATTAAACAAAAAATGTACCAATTCTTCAGGGAAATCTCTAAAAAGCTGTACCTTGACATCGGTTAAATAGATTTCGACCAGTATTATAGAGTTTAAAATTTTAATAATAATAATAATAATAATAATAATAATAATAATATTTAAATTTAATGTATATAGGTATACTCTGGTATACTTACATGTTTTAGAGGGACAAAAAAAAATTAAAACGTCATGTTTAAAGCCAAATTTTATTAAATAAATTCACAAAAACATTGCAACATAAAAACATAAAAACACAAAAATAACTTTCTAATAAATTAGTAACAGGTGTTTCCACCTCTTGCTTCAATAAGTGATTAATTTGATATTTTACACCTTCTAGATAGTTTCCTACGAATAATTTGACACATTTTTTGTTTAAAAGTAAAGTAAAGTTCGTGTAACTTGTGGTGCTCAAGTCTGGTGCTAGAGTTTTCAGGTCGCGCAAGCGCCTCTAGCGTGACTTAACGACCAGAGATGGCCGGGACCGACAGCTTTACGTCTCCTCCGAAAGACGATCTTACACCAACCAACTAAAATTCGGTCATACTTTTTTATTATGCGTATGCCCACTCCGGGAATCGAACCCGGATCGCCACGGCCGTAAGCGATATCTCTACCACTGAGCTACGACCGGGCTTTTTTGTTTAATAGGGTATCTTTTGCCAAAAGACACTTATCAAAAAACTGGCAAAAAAGGTCTGGAGATATTGATGTGATCCTACTAACGGCACATACCGGGAATTTCTAACTTTACCAGTTTACTCTACAGAATGTTTCAAATTTACGGCACAAAATCGCCTCTACTAATAACACCTTGTATATCAGTTAAATCGTTTTACAGATTAACGTTACGAACTTAAAAAGGTTTGTAAAACCTTAGGTTATTATGTAAAAATTAGTTGGTCCAAATCGGATGAGCGGTTCATAAGATAGTTAAGAACAAACTTTTGCTAGATTTTAGAGTATTCGCTAATTTTGACGAGAAGTGTATATATGTTTATTATTATGTGTGGTTTTTAGATAATTTTCTTTCTCAATACGAAAAAATTTCTTTTAATTTTAAGTATTCTTCCTACATATTTTGTGATACCTATTTATGATGTAGGTAATAAATATACAGTCCTGGAGGATGATTTTTTTTTTTTGAGTGGGCATTTGCATTTCAAATTATTGTGTAGCGGTGCCGGTTATACATAAAGGCAAGGCAATAACATCAGCTTAATCTATGAAGTGCGTATGAAAAACAACCCATTGTAGTTTATTTCACTTTGACTTGGAAGAATCCATTACTAACTCACTTCTTAACATAAAAATGAGCACTCGAACGATCGCTTGCCATATCGGTACGTAAAATGAGTATTTTTGTGCAATAATTATTTGATTATGGTAAAAAACATTCAAAGATCATTATAATCCCACCTCTGCAGAAAATAACAAAAGGTTTTGTTAAGGTATCCGATTGGTTTAAAGAGCAAGCAAATTACCCTTTGAAATTATTGCAAGTTTTCTTTTACATTATTGACTCAAAATTATTTCTTATTATAACCGGCTTCCACAAATAATTTCAAAGGTCTGTTAAATTCTCGCTTGAGAAAAGGTCAATTTAAAGTAAAATTAAGCAAAATAATTTAGTTCTCGGGAGACTCAAAACGCTTATCAGTAAAAACATGGAAGCACTTTGCTATATTGCAAATTGAGCAGCTATTTTAAAAAATCCCCGCACTTATTTCTGTCTGGTCACCTCAATTTAAAGAAACATTAAATGGTTTCAATGTAACATTTATCATTCTAAAAAGATGTTTATTACAATGTTGGTATGTAGAAAGATGAAAGAATTCTAGCTACAATTAAATTATTTCGTCTGTGGCCTTATAATAATACTGTGTGTTAAAACAAATAGTTTATCTTGACATTAATCCCTTAGAGCATAACTCTTATATTAAAAGACTTTTCACAATTTTTCTTACATAAATTTTTTTTTCTTTTGTACTCCGGTAATTAATGCTGTTCCCTGGAAAAATGCAAACAAAGCCACTATACACAAAGCAAAACCTTATCGTAGTTTTTATGGTTGTATCTAGATAATGGACAAGTAATAATCAATCACTGTATTACCACTCTTTTTAACTGTGTGTATCTAGACCCATCTGTTCATGTTTCACCAATAGAATAGGTTTATGTCCAGGGTAACGTTGACAATGGTAACTTTATAGATGGCACTAATCTTACATCATTTCTTTATCAAAACTAATAATCAATTATTTATAACGTTAAAATATAATCAATATTTATTATTCAATAAATCCTACACAAGCTATTTTTTAGAAACTGGGTATAAGCTAAAATCTTACAGGAAGAAGTTTAATAATTAAAAGAAAATTTTGCCAGCAAAGTGCTCTATTTACTAAACAAAATGTATATAGCCACTTTGCCTTTTTGAAAATTTAACAAGGAAAACCTTATTTCAACAAAGCGTTGTTTCTTTAAAGATATAATGACGGGTTTTTGTGGCCTGACTTTTAAACTCTTCAAAGGTTTTTCAATAAATTTAACACAATTTTATATATTTTATTAACAAAATTCATTTCATAGTTTATCAAATCCGCAGCTATTTTAAAATGTTGAACTTAGCGTTCGCCAATACAACAAATAATGTCTCATAATAATTGTTGCCTTGGTATAGGAAATGGAAATTAGAAATAAACCAAGATAAGTGTGAAAGTATAGTTATATCCAGGAAAAAGGCGAACATAAACATCAATCAACCCATAAAAACAATATTGAAATATTACCCACAAATAAAATACAATATTTAGGGGTCGTACTAAACTGGTCAACAAAAAGATCGTACCATTAAATTTTTAGACCTATTTTCAAATTGCTGTAACTTTTTTAAAAATTTACATTTTTAAATGTAGTTTCCAAATTTGGAAAGCACGATTTTTCTACTTTAACCTGTATTTTATTTATTTTTGGTAGAATCAATATTATTATGATACACAGGGCGATCAATAGAGCGCTGCAAAAAATCACAAAATTTTAGTGTGTGCCATTTCAGTGGTGATTTTTTTTTGGTCGTTACAATATGGGTTTTTAGCAAGGATCAATTTCTCTAGACGTTTTTGCCAGTTTTTGAATTGAGGACCTCTGGCTTTAGATAGGCCAATAAACGTCAAATTTTGGTAATCATATTGCTTTAAAACGCTATAACTGGAAAACTGATTGATGGATTTCAACGAGTTTTTCACATTCAGCACAAGCCCATTTCATGGAGATGTTCTATGACTTACGTATTTTACGAAACGTGAGAATTTTATACATATACGGGGTAATCAACAAAGTCATTAAAAAAAATTAAATGTTTATTTGCGCGCCATTTGGATAGAACATGTATGGAGTTGGATGAAACTATGATTAAATGACGGAGAGCATAATTTTAACAACTTTGAACGAATTGGCAAATGCAATAAGAGAGGAATGGAACGCAATTTCCCAGTACTTCCTTGCAAACTTGGTGAGTAGCATGCCAAGAAGAGTAATGGAAGTTCTAAGGGTTCACGGTAGACCTACTCACTATTAATTTTATTTGTTATTATTTATTTTTGTTAAAATTTGTTCAATTTTATTTGCTACCATTAATGTTGTTAATATTGTTTATAAGTGAAACACTTTGCTGGCCAAATGGCGAGCAAATAAACATTTAATTTTTTTAATGACTTTGTTGATTACCCCGTACATTAATAAAATTCTCACCTTTCGTAAAATACGTGGGTCATAGAACATCCCCATAAAATGGGCCTTTTAATTGTGAAAAACTCGTTAAAATCCATCTATCCGTTTTCCAGTTATAGCGTTTTAAAGCAACGATTACCAAAATTTGACGTTTATTGGCCTATCTAAAGCCAGAGGTCCTCAATCCAAAAACTGGCAAAAACGTCTAGAGATATTGATCCTACCTTGGTAAAAACCCATATTGTAACGACCAAAAAAAATCACCACTGAAATGGCACACACTAAAATTTTGTGATTTTTTGCAGCGCTCTATTGATCGCCCTGTGTATCATAATAATATTGATTCTACCAAAAATAAATGAAATACAGGTTAAAGTAGAAAAATCGCGCTTTCCAAATTTGGAAACTACATTAAAAAATGTCAATTTTTAAAAAAGTTACAGCAATTTGAAAATAGGTCTAAAAATTGAATGGTACGATCTTTTTGTTGACCAGTTTAGATAGAACACTAACTTTCATTCAAAACACCACAAATACAATACGTAAATTCAACATAGCCAACCGACAACTCTACAAACTTTTGAACAGAAAATCATATCTTCAACAAACAAACTTTCAATTTACAAACAAATAATACGACCTGTCCTTACCTATGCTGCACCAGTCTGGTGCAGCATGTCAAATAGACAATTTAAAAGACTGCAAATACTACAAAATATAATGCTAAGACATGTAACTTCTGAAATAAAAACAGCACCCATAAGACATATACATCAAGCAACAAGCATACAATATTTTATGGACTACGTACATGACATAGCAACAAAATTCTACCATACACAAAACATAACACAACAAAGACATAACAATGACAACTTGACTTATTTCTCGTCTATTTAAATGATTGCCGCCGTCTGACGCTTTCTGACGTACCATTAGAGGAATGTGCACGCCGCTCACTTAAACACACGAGAAATAAGCGGTCTAATTTATGTGTGTTATCACGTCACAACACAACACATCACGTCAGAACAATGTGCCCCTGGCTTTACCGATATCACACTGGTCCGAAGAGGACAACAATTTTAAGATAAATGTTTCTATGGCGACACAAAAACATCATATATAATTTACAATAACCTCTTTTTTTCATCCAGGTGAAAAAACTCTCACATGTTCATTCTTCCGATCTTTCTTTTCCTGGATTTCAAATGAATTCGTTCGGGTATCGTATAATGTGGAATAAAATAGCATCTAAGTGGGTCAAAATGCTTTGATGTACAGTGTGTATTCGATTTTCTTTAATCTGCAGAGAACTGAAGAATTTTAAAAGTACCTAGTGAAAAACACCTAACAGAAATAATTTTATTGGGTTTTTTTTTTATTTATAAAATTGTAATGTGACTGATTGGCTAGTTCATCAACTCAATTGGTAAAAGTCAAAAAATTGGTATAAAAGTTTCTTGCTCTTAAAATAAGCAAGTACCAATTTCGACGTTTTGGGAAATGTTGCCCCTAGGGGTTCAAAAAGGGGTATAAAAGTTTATAGTTCCTGAAACTCAAATATTTTGTTTAACCTCTGCCACTAAAGGGATGAAAAGTTTATATTGGAGAAATATTTTTTGACGTATTTTAACAAATTCTATCCCTAAGATGTCCATTAAAAGGTTCTGTGAGCATTATTAACGTCATTAATAAAATAGATATATTTTTTAATAATCATGATAAATCTATATTTTTGGTATTATTTTTATAAACAAAGCTACGAGATAAAGTAATTTTTTTTTAAATAATATGTACCGGGTGGTCAAATAAGCGATGACGTCGGCTTTATCTCGGAAACCATTAATCGTACAACTTTCGGAAAGATTTTTTGATGAGTAAAGTGGTCAAGATAAATTGCTGGAAATTACTTTTAAGTTTCTCATTACGCCGCAAGGGGGCACAATTAAAAATTGTTTTTTAAATTCTAAATTTCTTCGAAAATTCCCCTATTAAGGTATAACTCTGATTACATGATTGGAAAGCTTAGACAATTATGCATCATTTTGGTTAAAGCTCATTGGCGTACCGACCTTGATAAGAGTGGGAGAAGCTATTGAAAGTGTAAACATTAAAATCATTGTAACTTCTAAACGCCTTATCCGATTTTACTAAATTTAAGCTTGTTTGAAAGGGGAAAATAAGTATCTTCAATTGCCGTAGCCAACAGTACACTATAGTGTTTAATAAAATTGCTAGAGGGCGCAATTTGTAATAATAACAGTTTTTTCGATTTTATCCCGAAAATTCAAATCGTACGGTATAACTAACATAATCGAAAAGTAGATGAAATTTGCAAGAAAAGATGTGAAGACCGCAGTTCGATATCTTTGTTCGTTTTAGAGTTATTGCCAAAACAATAATTTTTAATACAAATTGTGCCCTCTAGCAATTTTATTAGAAACTATCTTGTACCATAGGATACGACAATTGAAGGTACTTACCTTTTTCTTCCAAACAAGCTTAAATTTAGTAAAATCGGTTAAGTCGTTTAGAAGTTACAGCAGTTTTAATGTTTACACTTTCACTTGATAAGAGTGGGAGAAGCTATTGAAAGTGTAAACATTAAAATCGCTGTAACTTCTAAACGACTTATCCGATTTTACTAAATTTAAGCTTGTTTGGAAGTACCTTCAATTGTAGTATCTAATGGTACACGATAGTTTCTAATAAAACTGCCAGAGGGCGCAATTTGTATTAAAAATTATTGTTTTGGCAATAACTCTAAAACGAACAAAGATATCGAACTGCGGTCTTCACATCTTTTCCTGCAAATTTCATCTACTTTTCGATTATGTTAGTTATACCGTACGATTTGAATTTTCGGGATAAAATCGAAATAACTGTTATTATTACAAATTGTGCCCTCTAGCAATTTTATTAAACACTATCGTGTACTGTTGTATACGGCAATTGAAGATGATTATTTTCCCCTTCCAAACAAGTTTACATTTAGTAAAGTCGGATAAGTCGTTTAGAAGTTACAGCGATTTTAATGTTTACACTTTCAATAGCTTCTCCCACTCTTATCAAGGTCGGTACGCCAATGAGCCTTAAACCAAAATGATGCAGAATTGTCTAAGCTTTCCAATGATGTAATCAGAGTTATACCTTAATATGGGAATTTTCGGAGAAATTTAGAATTTAAAAAAACAATTTTTAATTGTGCCCCCTTGCGGCGAATTGAGGAACTTAAAAGTAATTTCCAGCAATTTCTCTTGACCACTTTACTCATAAAAAAATCTTTCCGAAAGTTGTACGATTAATGGTTTCCGAGATAACGCCGACGTCCTCGCTTATTTGACCACCGGGTACTTATACCTATTTAAGGTTTTATGTCGGATATGGATTATAAATTCTTGAATTTTATAGCAAGCCATGGATTTTTAGGTCTATGTAAGTATAACACGTTGAGTCACAAAAAATTTCCGTTCTAGAAATGCATGAAGCCATTTTAATTATTGGTGTTTTATATTTAAAAAATCGGGTAGAATTTGGAATGATATTTTTGTATTTACAGTGTTTAATTTTTTGTCTTTTGTACGATTTTTATATTTTAAACATGATTTGTATGCTCCGTCATTTTAATAAACGTGTGCCAAACCTTTAATTTTCCTTTATTAGAAACGTATCTAAACATTATCTTTTTAAAGCCTTTGAACATAAAAGAAACGATACTAAGACCTTATGTATTAGAGGCTCTAGTGACATTTTTTTTCCAATATTTTTAAGCAGCATTGTTTGAAGCAAATCTTCTTATTAGCTTGGGAACTATGCCTACACTATAGTTTGCAATAAATTTCTTCAGAAAGGGTAAAAATATATGCACAATATCAACAAAATTTCAAGGTTTAACATAAAAGTTTTTGACGTTCCAAAAATAATTTAATACAGCTTCTTTAATGATGTGATTTAAAAAGTCCTTCGGGAAGCCAAAAGGGCTTTGTTAAATGTGTATCCTAATAAAAAGAGCTAGGACGTATTTCCTTTCATTTTCACTGAGATGTTATAACAGTAAATCGTATAGTGTAGGTCAAAGACCTTCCGAAAAATCAATGTGGACATTGTGCTATACTACAAACAGATTTCCAAAACTTGGATAGAAAATATAAAGACATTTAAATTTTCCAGAGCTGGTTTTTAGAGCGCTTGGTTTCAAGCGGATAAGCGGAAATGAGAGATAGCACATTAACTTTAAATATGCATGCTTTAAAGTTTAAGCGTTAAGTCAAGTAAAGAAAACACTAGCCAACGAAATGAAAACTTCATAATTTTGTTGTATTTCTAATACCGTCTGTAAATTTTTAAGTTAGTTTCTTCGTTAATAAATTACTGTAAAAAATAGTCAATACTGTTACTTATTATAGCAGTCGTACCCATGCACTACATATTTTTCGTTATTGAGTTCCACGGCAATATAACTTTGTTTGAAGGTGGTAGACTATGAAGTAATATAAAAAAAAATTACCATGTCGGACTTCCATTGTCTTTATTTTGTTACTTAACACAACGTTTCGGTTAGTCAGTATCTCTAACCGTTTTCAAGTGTAAACTAAATTATAATTCTACGGCTACTGTCTTAAATACTATCCATGTACAATAAAGCTTGATGACTCCGCCTACGTGCTTATTGGAGTGTGAAGTTTGAGCTGTTGTTTTGGACAAGAAGAGGCTTCCAGATATTGGGGATATCTATACTTGGTTTTTGGGGACAAATCCCTTGCGAGTGTGGCGAATCGTACATTGGAGAAACAAAAAGACGTCTTCCCGTACGAGTTAAAGAACATCTGAAACATACTCAAAGAGGTGAAACTTCGAGATCAGGTATAGCGGAACATGTATGGACCAACCAACATAATATACAGTGGTCAGAAGCCAAGGTTTTGGACACGGAACAGCACTGGAGAAAACGAAAATTCAAAGAAGCAGCTTTTATGGATCAAAATACCCATATATTTAGTAAACAAAGTGTAGATATCCCCAATATCTGGAAACCTCTTCTTCTCCAAAACCAACAGCTCAAACTTCATACTCCAATAAGCACATATATAGGCGGAGTCATCAAGCTTCATTGCACATGGATAGTATTTAGGACAGTAGCCGTTTTATTGAAAAGTAAAAGTTATGGTCTTGACAAATGTGGGCGTTTTTGTTAAATAGGAGATAATTAGTAAAAAAGGCTTGACTTAATTAAGGATATAAATTGGGGATATTTTTTATGTGACGAAATTTGGAAAAGAAAATACTCGGTTGACTTTAGGTTTCTTGACGAAAAATACAATCAATTTTAATTCAACGCGTCTTAAAAAAGTTACTTTATTTAGGTCCAATTGCAAGAAGCGTTAATTAAAAGAAACAAAGTCCTTAGAAAAATGGCAATGTCTTATCGCATGACTCGTGAGGCACAAACGAACATACCCTGTTATGTATAAATTGCATGAGGTTTCAAACGCATACGAATTCTTAGAGAGAAATTCGTCGGGAAAAATTTTTCCTTTTGTTATGTTAAACAAATATATATGATTGAAGCGAGCTAAGATTTTTAAATTACCCTCGCATATTTGAATTTTAATATACATATCTTTAATAGATTTCTTTACTGATTCTCTAAGCATGCATTCACAATAACGTAGATAATTTTTTTTATCGTTTACATATTATACATAATACATACAGGGTTCCCCATTTAAAACGAAACAGGTTAAATATCTGGTTCCAAGTTAATTTTTAAAAAAATACGCTCGGACCCGTCGATTTTTATTTCGACGGGGACATCTTTTGCGTATATTGTCAATCTTATTACTTCAAGCCCCTAGGAGGGAGGGGGGGGGGGTAAGATCTAAATCTTAAATGGATACCCCTATTTTATAAAAATTCTGAACATTTTTTAATAAAAGCATTATTAGTATATTATACTAAACAGTTTCCGAGATATTGACCCTTGAAAAATCAGATTTTTGAACTTTGACAGCGTCTAGCTTTCTAACTGTATGTCTTTAGAGTAAAACAGCTTACATGTCCCTATCTTCGATTTTTATCATCTTTCCAATAGTGTCAACTTCCGGTTAAACCGGAAGTACTATATTTCTTACAACCGGTTTAACCGGAAGTTGACACTATTGGAAAGATAATAAAAATCGAAGATAGGGACATGTAAGCTGTTTTACTCTAAAGACGTACAGTTAGAAAGCTAGATGCTGTCAAAGTTCAAAAATCTCATTTTTCAAGAGTCAATATCTCGGAAACTGTTTAGTATAGACTAATAATGCTTTTATTAAAAAATGTTCAGAATTTTTTGCAGAATCCAAAAAAATTATATAAAATAGAGGTATCCATTCAAGATTTAGATCTTATCTTTACATTTCGCCGCAAAGGGGCATAATTGAAAATTAATTTGTAAAATTCTAAATTTCTCCGAAAATTCCCATATTAAGGTATATCGTTAATTACATCATTAGAAAGCAGTGCTCATTGGCGTACCGACCTTGATAAGAGTGGGGGAAGTTATTGAAAGTGTAATCATTTAAATCGCTGTAACTTCTAAACGACTTAAGTATCCGATTTTATCAAATTTAAGCTTGTTTGGAAGAGAAAGGTAAATACTTTTAATTGTCGTATCCAACGCTACACGATAGTTTCTAATAAAATTGCTAGAGGGTGCAATTTGTAATAATAACAGTTTTTTTTATTTTATCCCGAAAATTTAAATCATACGGTATAACTATGACATCATAATCGGAAAGTGGATTAAATTTACAATAAAAAATGTAAAGATTGTAGTTCGATATTTTTGTTCGTTTAAGAGTTATTGGCAAAATAATTATTTTTAACACTTTAATCGAAGAAATTATTGTAAGGTGAGGTATACCATAATATGGGAATTTTCGGAGAAATTTAGAATTTTAAAAATTAACTTTCAATTGTGCCCCCTTGTGGCAAAATGCGGAACTTGAAAATAATTTCCAGAATTTTCTCATGACCACTTCCCGGCCGGTGGCCACCCTTAATGAAACACCCTGTATTATCCCATGCAATATAATATTTTATTTTCTATCAGTTTATCTACGATCTAAAAACATATGTGCTCTATTCCCACCTCATTAAAGTGGACTTTAAGAAATTTTCTCGAAAACCCCAATAAAAATAAGGGCGTCTTGTTAGGTTTGTGAGAAAGTCTCTGTTGAGTGAATTTTAAAAAAGGTTTACAATGATATTTTGTTATATTTCGACCTCTTTTTAGCTAATATGGAGAATATATTTGCGTAATTTGCACACTACAATCAAACACAATGTTTTCAGGTTTATAGTAGGACACAATGTATTATCTAACAAGTCTTAAGATAATTTATTTTTTACAATACAATACAATACACCAGCCCACAATCAAATTATAAAATAGTTCCAGAATCCCAATGGAATTTGCTCACTGGTCTCAATTTATGCTAAAGGACTGTAATGTATTGACATAACCGTATTAACTCGATATGTAAATGCAGGATGACTATGGATTAGTTAATGTAAGGACGTAAGGAGGCTTTATAAGGTTTATGAGGCTTTCCTTTTAGAATAGAGCTTAGCAAAATTTTTTGCAATAGGATTGCATACAAAAACATAGATGCTAAATAACAGAAAAGTATAATCTTTCCCCTTCTTGGTCCGTATAAAGAAAAATGATATCATTTATTTAATAATGTTTATTCCTTCTGTAAAGCTGTAATATCTTAAATAGTCTCAAATTATTTTTGTCACTTGTTATTATAATTCTATACAGGGTGTTCCTTAATGACGTGCTAATATTTTAGGGTGTGATTCCTCAAGTCATTTTATGAAGAAAAGTTCATATAAACATATGTCGTAAACGGCTTAAATTTTTTGCTACAGGTTGTTGAATTTTTTCTTTTTTAATGAGTTTTTTGTAATATTTCCGAAAGTACTTTGGATAATATTTTTATTTTTGGCATGTGCTAATAGGACATAAAACCACATGTTTTAGTTATAAAAGTTATTTTTTTGTCCCTACAGTGGCGTCCCTGCAAACATGCCCTCTGATATTTTTTAGAAAAAAAGTGGTACGCCACTGACATTTTTCCATGTGGATATTATTTCTGATTAGCCTGATCGATTCTACATAAAAATGGTCTCTTGAGTTTTTCTCCTCAGGCACACCGTTCTTAATTAAAATTAAATTAAATTAGCTTCATTTTGCAGTATTGACGAATAATTTTTGATCACATAAATCTAGTTATACTGGAACGGTGACGTTCTTAAAAACATAATTAACGCCTTAACTTAATGGCAGTCTTATCTGCATTTTCTCCAAGAAGAACTATGAACTACCTGTGTTACTTGAAGATGTACCTACCATATGCGCTAAGGAATCAAATGTGGTACATGCATGATGGAGCTCCTGCTCATTTCAGTGTAATCGTTCGCGACCATTTAGATGCAGTTTATCCGAATCGTTGGATAGGTCGCGAAGGAGCTCAACAATGGCCAGCAAGATCCCCTGATCTCAATAGTTTGGATTTTTTCTTGTGGGTCATCTTTCAACTCTAGTGTATAAAATTCCCATTAACACTTTAGAAAATTTAAGGAAGCGAATAATTGCCTTCTGTGAAACAATACGGAATTCGCCTGGAATATTTAAACGAGTGCGCTATTCGATGCAAAGACGGGCGAAAACATGCCTATTATGTGAAGGTGGTCATTTCCAAAAAATTTTATAAAACAAAATTTTGCATTATCAATGTTAATAATAATAAATAGTAGAGCTAAATTAATTTAATTATTTTAATTAAGAACGGTGTGCCTAAGGAGAAAAACTCAAGAGACTATTTTTATGTAGAATTGATCAGGCTAATCAGAAATAATATCCACATGGAAAAATGTCAGTGGCGTACTACTGTTTTTCTAAAAAATATCAGAGGGCATGTTCGCAGGGACGCCACTGGTAGGACAAAAGAATAACTTTTATAACTAAAACATGTGGTTTTATGTCCTATTAGCACATGCCAAAAATAAAAATATTATCTAAAGTACTTTCGGAGATATTACAAAAAACTAATTAAAAAAGAAAAAATTCAACACCCTGTAGCAAAAAATTTAAGGCGTTTACGACATATGTTTATATAAACTTTTCTTCATAAAATGACTTAAGGAATCACACCCTAAAATATTAGCACGTCCGTCATTAAGGAACACCCTGTATATTGGAAGCATCAGACTATCGCGTAACTGTTTAACAATAAAACTTCATACAGTTTAAGAAAATCAGAATTATTACTGTAATTAATAAAACAACCTCGCCTCAAACCTTGTCAAAACTCAAACAGAGAAATAAATACAGCTGGCATACTGGAATAGATGAAATTCTGCTTCGTAATTTTGCTGACATACCTTCAGCTCTGCATTAATAACAGACGTCTTAATTCAACAACCGCAGCTGCTTTGATTTCATAATGTATTATTCTCGTTTAACACCAGTATAAATATTTATTTCTTTTTGTTTCAAAAATAACTATTGTTTCGTTTTACATAATAACTAGAGAAGAACGGAGGATTTTGACGTCAGTAAGGGAGGCTGGGCTTTCGCTTTGAGTGAGTGTGGTGGGGACAGTATCAAGCTTCGCTCTAGGTACATAATAATACTAAGTTTTTTTTTGAATTATTATTTATGAGATGTGCACCTATATATATATATATTTTCTCCTTAACTAGTGTTGTGCTTGGAATTTGTAAGCGATTTTCACCATTTAGTCAGTAGGTTAAGCTTTTACAACATTTTGTAGTTGTAGACCTGCTGAAATTTTAATTATTTCGCATGTAACACTATCGTACCTTTAAAAAAATACGAATTAACTCTCATAATGAAAAGTAAAATTATTTTGGCTCATACGATAAATAGATGAGAATATAATATTGTTTTGCCGAGAAGCAGATAGGAATTAAATACAGGGTGTTTCAATAAAAACTCCCAGCCCAATTATATCGAAAACTAAAAGCGACATGGAAATTCTGTAAACGCCAGTTTTTAGCCTCAATGATTGGCTTCACAACTGTGAAAAAAATGTGTTTGAAAAATACAATTTGTAGGTGGCGCCACGGTGCAAAGAAATGTTTCGATGACAGGAACTTTTAAATGTTGTCGCTCTTAAAGATAATTAATTTTTGATCAAATTATGTCCCATAAAAAAATTTGATAATTCCAATATGAAAGGAGATATTTGGGGATATGAGATATGCAATAATATTGTTTTTATTTTTATTTCTCGAAAGCCAAGCAAGATAAGAAAACAATTTAACAGACAAGAAAAGGATATTTTTAGTTGCTTAATCCGAAAAAAATATAAAAATTACCAAAAACTCAGTGGCGTCTTATTTTTTTGCCAATATTATTTGTTAAGGCGCCCCCTGAGACGTCACTGGACGTAATAATTTAGCGCTGCACGAGAGTTTTATTACTAAAATTATCATATCAAAACTAAATTAAAATCTGCTAAAGGATAATAAAAATATTTATAATTATAATACTCGTTAAAATTATTTCTCTCCTTTCATGTTGGATTTATCAAAATTTTTTATGGAACATAATTTGACCAAAAATTAATTATCTTTAAGATCGACAACATTTAAAAGTTCCTGTCATCGAAAAATTTCTTTGCACCGTGGCGCCACCTACATCTTGTATTATTCAAACACATTTTTTGCACAGTTGTGAAGCCAATCATAGAGGCTAAAAACTGGCGTTGACAGAATTTACATGACACTTTTAGTTTTCGAAATAATTGGCCTGGGAGTTTTTATTGAAACACCCTGTATATCAAAAAATGAAAGTTGACACATTCTCATTATACAAGATTTAATTTCAAAGAATTAATTTAACAGCATATCTTTTTTTCCAGAGAAAATGATATGAACCTTGTAGACAACCTTCTAACCCGTATGGAACAATACGCCAACAATCTAGAAGCCCTGGTCCAGGACAGAACAAAAGATTATTTAGAAGAAAAACGAAAATGTGAAGAAGTACTTTACCAACTCCTTCCAAAAAGCGTTGCTCAACAATTGATTATGGGCGAGTCCGTGACAGCTGAAGCTTTTGATTCTGTCACTATTTACTTCAGTGACATTGTTGGTTTTACGGCGTTGTCAGCTGAAAGTACTCCATTGCAAATTGTTGACCTACTTAACGATCTCTATGGGCTTTTTGATTCGAGGGTTGGACATTACGAAGTTTATAAAGTAAGTGTTTAAACTTTTTTTATATAAAACACCTGCACTGAAGTTTTTTTTGCAATGTACTGTTTAATTTTTAGTGCATAGTACCTACATATCATAATATGAATATTGAATAATCGATATTGCTTACTTTGTTTAAAATAACACCATCATTTTCATTTCCTTTATACAGGGTGTCCGGAAAATACGTGTACAACGTTTGACGACAGACTCCTGACGTCAAAATAGTTCGATCTAAGCCGACTTAGTTATATCCAAAATTGTCTCGTTTAGCCGGTAGAGGGCGTCAAAATTTTTTAAAAATATTGGGTTTTCCTAAATTACGTGAAAACCTGCTAATCGATTTTAATGATTTTTAGTATGTAGACTAATACTATAAAATGACGTTTTCTAGTAGTATAGTCACCGGCTGTATATAAGTGGAAGTGTTATAAAAGTGATATAATTTTTTATATGAACGGCGTTATGACAACCCAGATATTTTTGTAGAGTGACTGGATGTATTTGGAAGCTATTTTACCTCTTTAATATTTTTCGTTGAATGAGCTGTTTTGCCAGAAGAAAATATTTACAATTACCTGCATAAATCAATTATTAACAATAAAAATAAAACAAAGTACAACAAAGTTGAAAGTATGTATTGTAAGAAACTAAGTAAAACAAAAACATTACTTAAGCAAATGTGTAAAATGACCGCCATCTTGCTGAATACACTTATTAACACTCCTTGATATTGGACCCTATCTAATGTCTCGGGGTTATTAAAATGGTTGCCTGCATTTAAAATCCGCTGCAATAAATCATCGCGTGTGTTTACCGGAGTCTTGTAAAGTTCTGTTTTAATAGCGCCCCACAAAAAGAAGTCACACATATTTAACTCAAGAGAACGTGGTGGCCATTTTACTGGTGCATCATTGCCCCTTCCAATCCATCGGTTGGGATATTGATGATGTAAGTATTGCCGAACGGCAACGAAAAAATGGGGCGGGGCACCATCATGCATATACCACATTTCCCTCCGAAGTAAAAGGGGCAAATTGTCCAGAACAATTGGTAATGTGTCTTGCAAAAAATTTAAATAAATACCTAACCTGCCTGGAATAACAATGGGACCAATAAGGTAGCGATTAATAATACCTGCCCAAATATTTAATTTAAATTGATGCTGATGATGTGCAACTTTAATGGCATGTGGATTTTCATCGGAATAAATAGGTTCGTTGTGCAGATTGATTACTCCAGATCTTGTAAAGCACGCCTCGTCAGTAAACAAAATTGTTCTACAAAAATTTGGATCACGGATTCTTTTGTTTCTAATAATTTGACAAAATGTAAACCGCATGGGGGGATCAGTCGGTAAATGTTCCTGGACTTTTTGCACGTGATAAGGATGTAACAACTGTTCTTTTAAAACCTCATTCACAATCGTTTTAGGAACATGTAACTCACGTTCTAAGCGACGGGTACTGGTACTTGGTTCTTCTTTAACTCTTTCCAGAATCATCTCTTCTGTTTCCACAGTTCGAGTTGTTCGCATACGACCCCTGCCTTCAAAGTTTTTCTCAAAGCTGCCCGTTTCCCGAAGATGACGCTCGATATTGGCAAATGTTTGGTGGTTTGGTATTCGATGGTTAGGAAACCTCTCCATGTAAACCCTAACACTCTGACGCCCATTTCCTTGACAAAACCCGTATACCAGGAGCATGTCAACCTTCTCAGAGTTCGTATAATTTTCCATTTTTAATGGTAACATGAACTTGTAATTCAAGAATGTTGATCGTATACTTGAGTAAATTTCATAGACTGGTGACAATTTGTCAATAATTGTCAAATTATTAAATGCCATAGCAACAAGGTCACTTAAAAAATTATTGTTACAGATAATTTGATTTTAATATTATTACAAATAATACTAAATATTGTAAATATGTTCTTCTGGCAAAACAGCTCATTCAACGAAAAATATTAAAGAGGTAAAATAGCTTCCAAATACATCCAGTCACTCTACAAAAATATTTGGGTTGTCATAACGCCGTTCATATAAAACCTTAGGAGAAATGTTGACGTATTATATCACTTTTATAACACTTCCACTTATTTACAGCCGGTGACTATACTACTAGAAAACGTCATTTTATAGTATTAGTCTACATACTAAAAATCATTAAAATCGATTAGCAGGTTTTCACGTAATTTAGGAAAAACCAATATTTTTACAAACTTTTGACCGGCTAAACGAGACACGTTTGGATATAACTAAGTCGGCTTAGATCGACCTATTTTGACGTCAGGAGTCTGTCGTCAAACGTTGTACATGTATTTTCCGGACACCATGTATAACATTTTAATAAAACTCAATGCAGTGTGAATTGCAAATTAATAAGAATTTCTATAGTTTTTTTTCATCGTAGTTTAAATTAATTTAACTCGCAATTCGATTTTGATTGGCATTTCCTTTAAATACGAATGACCTAGAAAAACAATGTAGATAATCAACCGTGTTTTCTATTTACCGGATCTTTGTAGATATTATGCAAGAAAATCCAAACTTCAACACTAATTGAGATTTATTGGCAAGCGAATCGCCCTTTGACATTTCCTCGAACCTCGGTTAACTTGCCCGGTAACATTACAGCCAGTTAAATGAATTAAAAAGCAGAAACGCTTTCTAATGGTTGATTGTTTAAGCCGAAGCTGATTTAACTTTTTTTATAACATTTTAAACGTTTCCTTAATATAAATAAATATCCCACAGGCGAATTATCAGTTGCATGCTGAAAACAGGAAATAATACCGTGCGAGCAAAAATTATTTGCATCATAGAGGGCTTGGATTAAAAAACATGGGGCTTGGTTTAGATGACAATGATATGGGAACGATATATTATCTAACCAAATCTAGGTTAAAATTTTCTGAAATTCATATTATGACATGATATGCCAAACTAATGAGTAATAAAATAAGTAGACAAATACAAATTTATTTTTGTTGTTTACAAAATTAACAAAGTAAGATTATACAGAAAGAAAAAGAAAAATAATTACATAAATTGCTGAAATTGGCCACCGTCATGCTCCAAGCATAAATTCACACGTCTCTTCATATTTTCGAAAGTGTTGACCAGCATCTTTGGAGAAATGTTACCACATTCTTGGATAATCCTTTCTTGTAATTGTTCTAAATTTGCAACTGGTGTTTTAAAAATAGTGTTCTTTAAATGAGGAAAAACGAAGTAATCCATAACCGTTAAACAAGATTATCTAGGTGGGAATTCAATGTCTGATCGAAAACTAATGAATGTGTCGTCGAAAAAATTGCGTAAGTAGTTAATAGTTTCGGCGGCTGTATGGGCGGTTGCACCGTCCTGTTGAAAATATCAAAAACGTAGTTCGTCGTCAAGTAATTGCTCCACAAATGGATTCAAAATATTGTCTTTATACCGCTGTGCTGTAACTGTGTCATGAAAAAAATAGGACCAACAATTCTTCTTCGGGAAACAGCTAACCAGACACCAATTTTTTGAGGGTGCAATGTGGACTCTACAAAAAAATGGGGATTTTCACTACTCCACATGCGTGTATTCTGATAATTCACATAACCGGAGAGGTGGAACCAGGCTTCATCCAAAAAAAATGTCAGGTCCAATAAAATTTCTTTCCAATAAATTTTGGGTAAACCATTGAGAGTAATTCCTGCGTCTTTCAAAATCTGCCGCTTGTATTTCTTGGAATACTTGCACTTTATAAGGAAATAAATTTAGCTGCTTCTTAAGAATAGTCCTGCATGTTTCATAAGATCTTCCCACTTCTTGGGACAGGCGTCTTATACAATTTGTTGGCGTATTTTGCATTATTTAACGAACGTTTGCAACAAGTTCTTCTGTTATTACAGATGGTCTTCCTGCTCCTTTTTTGTGTTGTATAGAACCTGTTTCCCTTCCCGTTTCAGGCAATGATAAAAATCCTCAGCAATAAAAGCAACGTTAGGAAAATGTTCGTGAAAATCGCCCATGCACAAACCCGGATTGTATTGCCACTCACAATTTACTCTAACCCCGTTTCGAAAATACGCTTCAACCATGAATGTTTTGTGCTGTTCCGTAAAGCCCATTGTGTGAATTGTTCAAGAAATTGGAAAAATTAGTGATGAATCAAATTACTTGTAACGACTGTCAAAGATGACGGAATAACTGACTGATTGTTAATTCAGAGAGTAACTGTCACCCAACAGGTATTAAGCTCTACGGCTAAGCATTACGTCTTTAGATGCAAGGCCCTCTTTGATGCAAATAATTCTTGCTCGCACGGTATTTTTTACACCTTATTATACATATAATAATTTAAAAATACGCGTTTTCAAACGTACCTATACGTATATGGGTACATACGTACATCAACTACATTTTTGTATAGAGAAATTTTATAAGAGATATAGAGCTCTATATAAAAACATGAGCAGGACCGTCCAAGCACTTCAAACGCTGTTTTAGGGTGGGTTGAGATAAAAGCTAATAAAAATAAAGACATTTTATTGATCGCGAAAAAAACAGGTAACCTTTTAGCATTAACGTCAGGAATGGAATTATTTTATTATACAAAGGGGTACCCCGTGGATTAGCTCGCGCTATAAATTCGCTATATATATTTATCCTCAATATTAAAAAATATATCTATTTCATTACAGATCGTTAATAACGCTCATAGAACCATGGATGGACATTGTGTTTATAAACACCCCAAGGGTAGAATTTATTGAAATACGTCAATACAATCCGTCAAAAAATATTTTTCAATATAATCCCTTTTCACCCCGTTGGGGTGTTTAGGGTATTTATGCTGAGTTTCAAGACCAAAAATATTTTATTTGTTCAAAACGAAGAATTTGTCTTAAATTTTGTACTTATACAGGGTGTCCCAGAATATGTGGGCAATCTCCCGGATTCGGATAGAATATGAAAAAATAATATGACAAGTTCCCATAAAAAAATTTCCTACAGGCCCTCCCTACTGAGATATAAGCCCCTGAAGGACGCCTCTGGAAATCGGTTTATCTTGAATAATTCTTTAAGTACTTGGTGTAATTTAATAATTTTTCAGTATGATGGTTGCTAGGTAAGTCTCCTCAATTATTTAGTTTTCCAGGGACGGACTAGCTTTAACAGAATAATGCTTATTTTTTTTACACCCTGTATGACAGATGCATATCAATAATACTATTGCATAGCTGAAACCTTAAACTAAAAAAAAGGTACTCTTCATCGACATCGATAAAGTAAACCGTTTACGAGAAAAAAAATTTTGTTCCATATGCCTTTTTTTTATAAAATATTCGATAAATACCTTATTTTGTTGATATGGTTTAGTTGATATGTACCAGTTAAAATAAACAATAATTACTTCAGTGTCAGTTAGAAATTGAGTGTGTTTAAGTTTTTGATCTTATTTCTTCTGCTTCTTGTTGGTATGGAATTTACGTTTGAGGAATATGCCGACATGCATTTAATGTATGGGCTTGCATCATGTAATGCCTTAGAAGCCCGAAGGCTTTATGAAGAACGATTTCCAAACAGAAGAATTCCTGACAGAAAAACCTTTGAAAGAGTAGATCGTCGTTTAAGAGAGACAGGTAAAAACTAAGTTGTTTTATTTTTAATTTGTATTTATCGGATGATAAAGATTTGATTTAAAGTATTTAGGTCGTAAATAATTTTAAGATGTAGGGAATGCATTGCAGTAGAAGGAGCTCATGTTGAACCGACGTACAAAATGAATCAGTAAAAATATGGTATTTATCGAATATTTTATGAAAAAAAAGGCATATGAAACAAAATTTTTTTTCTCGTAAACGGTTTACTTTATCGATGTCGATGAAGAGTACTTTTTTTTTAGTTTAAGGTTTCAGCTGTTCAATAGTATTAATAATATGCCTCTATCATACAGGGTGTAAAAAAAATAAGCATTATTCTGTTAAAGCTAGTCCGTCCCTGAAAAACTAAATAAGCCGAATAAAATTAAAATGGTTCATTTTGAGGAGACTTACCTAGCAACCATCATACTGAAAAATTATTAAATTACACCAAGTACTTTAAGAATTATTCAAGATAAACCGATTTCCAGAGGCGTCCTTCAGGGGCTTATATCTCAGTAGGGAGGGCCTGTAGGAAATTTTTTTATGGGAACTTGTCATATTATTTTTTCATATTCTATCCGAACCCGGGAGATTGCCCACATATTCTGGGACACCCTGTATAATTATCTGAAGCGATTGCGTTGGAAACTTATTCCCTCCATTTCTTCCCCTTAATGGCAAAATTTTCCAAAACAAGTTATTGCTTATTTTAACAGAATAATTAAGTACCAATTTTCAGCAACATAGCCTTAAATTATAGACAGATTTAGCAGGTACCCCCTCAAAATAGGTTACACCCATTTTTTCAACCCCTAAGCAAATTTTGAAATGATGACGGAACACATATTATATTATTATTTTATGAAATGAATTTACACAGTGTGACCAGTAAACGCCGCATCATACGGGATTTTTTTTATTAATAGCTTTTTTCGAAATTTGACTTTGGGATCAAGTTCTGCTTCGATCGAGATGATAATTAAGCAAAAAAATAGTAGTCACGTGATTCGCATTATCTGTCAAATTTTAATTTTTTCAAAAAATAATTCAACAGTGGGGTTATTTCTGAAAATATCGAAGAAAGTTATTAGAGAAAGTTTTTTAAATGTAGTTTCTAGCCCACATGCAAAATTTCAGCTGCATAAGATAATTTTGATTTTGTACCCATATTTGGTAAATTGCACCACTTTTGGAAAATAAGACTCAACGCAACTTACATAAAACTTCTTAGTTTTGACAATGTAGCGCCATATTAAACGTGTGTTTTTCTACAAAATCAAAATTGGGCTATTAAAATTTGGTCGCATGTGATGCAAAATTCATTTGTTTTTGACCCTGTATAAGGTAACTTCATGAATTAAGTATTTTTGAAAACGTAGTTTGTGCCTAAAAGTAAAGACAAAAAAAAACTAAAAATAGTATTTTATTATTTGTGCAGTTTCCAAAAAATTAATTATAGCGATACACCAAAAACATGTTTACAACGACTAAATATGGGTAAAAAATCAAAATTATCTTATGCAGCTAAAATTTTGCACATAGGCTAGAGACTGCATTTAAAACCCCTTTTTCTAATAACTTTTTTCGATATTTTCAGAAATAACCCCACTTTTGAATAATTTTTTGGAAAAAATTAAAATTTGACAGATAATGCGAATCACCTGACTACTATTATTTTATTATCTCGATCGAAGCAGAACTTGATGCCAAAGTGAAATTTCGATCAAAGCTATTAATAAAAAAAAATCCCATATAATGCGGACTTTACTGGTCACACTGTATATCAATTTTTGGCCCTCCACCAGTGTTAGTTTCTAAGATACATTAATTTCTATAAAGGCTTCAACCCCTGTTTTTACTTCTGGGGGGTTGATTTTGAAATCATCCCTTCTTAGTGGATGCCTACGTTATAAGACGAAATTTCGTGATTCTAGAATCAGTGTTGATGAATCAGTCAGTCAGTCATTCTGTCACTTTACAATTTTTATAATAGAATTGATTAACTGTTTTTAGGGTAATTACAAAACTTCCATTAATAAAACTCGCGAAAACTCCTATTAATAGAAAACTCAATAAATTATTTTATGAAGCAGATATTTAAATTTTATAGCGACTTAGGTAAAGCTAACTCTGTAGTCATCTAAACGGCCAGAAAAGTTTCTAACAGCTCCCAGACTTTAATCGGCGATAGTAGGTATATATACTTTTTCGTTAAAACGGCTTTATATCTTGAAAGTACTTTTGCTGTTAAACTACTAAAGTTTTTCTTAAAGGAAGTATCAGGTGTAAGCATTTTGCTGTAAATTATTTAACGGCGTAAAGACGATCGTTTTAGCTAAAAGACTAGTTTTTCTGTACCGAATAATTCTGTGGTACCCAGGGCCGGAGCTAGAGCTAAATAGGCCCCGGGGCAAAACAAATTTTGGGACCCCTTATTGAAATTACTTTTGATAATACCACAGTATTAATGTCGGGTAAGAATAACAGTATTTTGTTAATGCAGATATTTATTGTATCTTATACCAACTTGTTGGAACAGTTATTACTATAATCTGGCAATCTGCTACACATAGAATCTACGTAAACACCGCGCTCTCATGATATTTTGTCACAAACGCAAGAACTTACAACTAAAAACACTTCTTTCTAGATTCTGTGGCAAATTCGTTTATTACTTTATTAAAGTCAATTTTGCGCGCTCTTCGATTTTCAATGGACAGTATCGCTAAATTACTGAGTCTATTTTGTCCCATTGAGGTACGCAAGTAGTTTTTTATCAACTTCAATTTGGAGAAAGTCCGTTCAGCTTTCGCAGTAGTGACAGGGACAGTAAGGAACATCAGAAGTACTGTGCACACATCTGGATAACTAGACGACAACGACGCAATCTGAATGATCAAGAAACGGACTAACTCTTTAACATCTTTCATTGAACTTATCTCTTCCGAAAATGTCGACCATACAGTAAGCAACTGAGAGGAAAAAGAAGGTGACACATCGTCTGAGAAAGTTTTGGAAAACAGATCAGCTTCTTGCTCCAACTCGCTTTTCGATGAATTTGTGAGATATTAAGGTTGCAGGATTTTATAAGTATTCAGTTTTTCATACCAACAAACCTAGATTCGAGTTGCGATGATATTGTAGCTATCATCGGGTAGAAAATGTTCACTCGGAGGCGTTGTTAAGGATCATTTAATCTTTCATCTTAAGACAATTCATCAAAGTGAGAAATTTGAAACCCCTTGATAACATTAGGCCCGATCAGCAAACTTTAAGATTTGCTTTTTTCTTTTACCTGAGCATGTTTTTTAACTTTTTTTTTAAGTTTGTTGGAGTATTGACAAAAAAATTGTTAGCAATGTATTCGAATAAAGCTAAATATTTTTCTCTTCCCAACCCTTGCCGGGGGGCCCCTCTGGGTCGGGGGCCTCGGGGCGCCGCCCCGCTTGCCCCGCTGTAGATCCGGCCCTGGTGGTACCGTGGGTAACCCAACCCTTAACAAAAATTGGTATTTATTAACTTTGTTGACTACGTGAATTGATTTTAACGATTTTTAGTTAATATCTGGCAATAAAATATTTTCTATTATACAGGCTGAGTCGGGAGGAATGGGCCAAACTCTAAGGGTGTAAGCTATGCATCAAAATAATAAGAAAAAACTCAAATGGTGTTATCCAATATTCATTTGTTTTCAAGTTACAGCGTCAAATAAAATAATAATATTGTTAAACCAAAATATGCAACATTAACATTGTTTTAAATAAATCATTGGTTTAGTAAATTTTCAAAAATACCGCCATTGACTTCCAAACATTTCCTGCTTCGTTTACGGAGGGCGCGCGTGGCTCTTCTAATTGTTTCGTGCCTTTCTTTAATATTGAGTGCAGCATTTTTAATGCGTCTGTCTAATGAATGCATCCCTAGTATCTATTTTTACTTTGTATACCTCATTTTTTAACCAACCCCATAAATTATAGTCCAACGGTGTGAGGTCTGGGGATCTAGGAGGCAAACTAATAGGACCACCGCGACCAATCCAAACCTCTGGAAACTTTTGGTCCAAATATTGCTTGACCCAACGATCGAAATGGGCAGGCGCTCCGTCGTGTTGATAATACATTATTGAATTTTGATGTTTAAAGGAATCTTTATATTATCTATAATATTTATGGGGTTGGTTAAAAAATGAGGTATACAAAGTAAAAGTAGATACTAGGGATGCATTAATTAATTAGACACATTAGAAATGCTGCACTCAATATTAAAGAAAGGCACGAATCAATTGGAAGAGCCACGAGCGCCCTTCGTAAACATATTTGAAAATGTTCTAAACCAATGATTTATTTAAAGCAATGTTAATTTTGCATATTTTGGTTTAACAATTACCCTATAATTTTACGCTGTAATTTGAAAACAAATGATTATTAGATAACAACATTTGAGTTTTTTCTTATTATTTTGATGCATAGATTACTAGTGCTGGGAAGTTTAGTTCACTTTGCCGATTTCAATCTTTCGTTCTCGTTCAATAAAGTGAATAGTTCAAAAGACTAGTTCGTTTAGTTCATTTAGTTCACTGATTTATACTGGCATATCGCCGCATGCATCGGTCGGTCAGGTGATAAAACCTATAATCTCGGTCGTCTCGCTCTCGCTTGCGTAGTACATTCCGTTTAGACTTTAGTTCGCCTTGTTTCAATCTCTCAGTAATTACTGATTGAATCTTTTAGTTCAGTTGGCAGATTCGATCTTTTGAACTAGTTCGTTCGCGAACTACACAACTCTATAGATTACACTCTTAGAGTTTGGCCCATTCCTCCCGACTCACCCTGTATAGATTAATCTAAATTTTTTGCAGTGAAATAATAATAGTAATAATAATGTATTGCCATCGGTATTTTTTGCTTATTCTCGTACAGGTCAAAGATTTAATCAACTTATTAATTTTTTTGACAGAAAAAGCTGTTGACAATCATGTTTAACCGAATATGAAGAAGAGACGGAAACAATTTTTTTACATGCTTCTTATATTTTTATGACATTGATAATATCAAGTATCTCTTGGTTATTTTTCATAGCGGACACATCTTTGCCTTTGATTGAGCATTTGATCGTAAACAAAGAAAGAAATTTGGAGTAGAAACAGGAAAACCAACAACGAAAAACAAGTTTAATTTCAAGTGTTTTCTTGATTTTCTTTATACAGACTGTCCGCGGATAGGGTTTACAATAACACAAATGGCTGAAAAATTTCATTTTTCGGGAAAAAGTCATTCTTGATAAAAAGTTTTGCTTATAAAAAAAATGCAATTCGCGAAGAGAAAATTTTGATTTTTTGTACAGGGTGCGCAAAATCAAAAACATGATTTTTCTCCCAGAGTAAACTACCTTTATTTTTCATTTTTGACCAAAATGCCAATTAGAAAACTTATTTAGAATAACGTTTGCAATTTAAATCCGAGATTTAAAATAAATCTTCGATTTTTTTAGTTTTTTTAATTTTTAAAAAAAGTAAATAGAAATTTTTCTGCTCAATAAAAATATTAAAATAAAATTCTATTAGACTCTATTTTCATAATGGTTGGTGTGTATCTTATTTTAAAATTTTTAATGCATTCCTACCATCTTTTGTAAAACCAAGGATTTTTTTTACCTTTTTATTACTTTGCTTTACGTATGGGGCAAATTTGAAGGTTGTCAAATAGAATTCCAATTAAAAAAAACTATGATCATAATGACGCAGCTTCTCTAATCGTATTGCAGTCTGTTGCTGACAATCCTACCCTTTCATTATGAAACCGTGCTCAAGAACTTGATGTAGTAAAAAAAACTCATACTCAGTATATTTTAAAGGCAAACAAAATATTCCCATTTAAGCCAACTTTTAATCAAACGTTAGAAGAAGGAGACGAAGTCAAACATTTGGATTTTTGTCTTTTGGTCGGAAACAAAATTGTAAGTGAAAACAGGAATTTTCATAAATTTATCATGTTCTCCGATAAATCGACATTTTCAACAAACGGGAAATCTCGGATTTAAATTACAAACGTTGTGCTAAATAAGTTTTCTAATTGGCATTTTGGTCAAAAATTAAAAATAAAGGTAGTTTACTCTTGGAGAAAAATCATGTTTTTGAAGTTTTTGCGAATCCTGTATAAAAAATCAAAATTTGCCCTTCGTGAATTGCATTTTTTACAAGCAAAACTTTTTATTAAGTATTACTTTTTCTCGAAAAATGAAATTTTTCAACCATTTGTGCTATTATAAACACTATCCGCGGACAGTCTGTATACAGCGTTATGATAAAAAAAAACGGATCAGCCTTTTATATAAAATACCGCCCACTTAATCCAAAATCGCTCGGACCCGTCAAATTAATTTTTTTAATGAACCATATTACATATTTTTACATTCCACAATCAATTCTAGGCATTTTTCAGAAATCCTGCCGATCTGAAAATTCCTGTTATATTTCGAGTGATCCAGTCATAGACATTTATCTATAGATCCGTACAGCTTATCTCTTGTACGCAGCTCACCAGTCACACGCCTTGCCGCACTACAGATATGGGCATGCGCACAACTCTTGTTATTAGGTTTTTCTTGTTTAGCGACATCTTAACAATACACTAACAGAACCGGCTCGGCGCCATTTTTGTTATTGTGTTTTACGTTTTCTCTGTGGATTTCTTGATATGTGTGAAGTTAGTAATGCTTATCAGCAACGTTTATGAAGCAACGAAATTTTTTTGGGGTACGTGTTAATTCCGCCTGAAGCGTTTGTAAACGAATTTTAATTTTTTAAATGGCGAAGATTAAAATTCTACCATTTGGATTCATTGTCTTTAATAAACTACCCCAAAGGGGTAAAACGGTGCTGACGAACGTTGCTAACTTCACACATGTGATTTCTTGTTGTTTTCTTTGCTATTGTGGATTGTGGGTATTTAATATTTATGGATTTCTAGTTTTTGGGTAGATTAGTGAATTGTGTTTTAATAGTGACTCGGATACAATGACTAGTAAAAACCATTGTATGATTTTATTATGCCCAAATAGAGGTAAAATACCGGGTATTTCGTATTTTCAGTTAGTATGAACCACTTTCGTGATTATTTTTTGCTTATCTAAAGATGTATGTCTATGGATCTAGTCCTAAGTAAGCGGTATTCTACGGGTGTCCGGGAAAATGTAGGAAATCTCCCGGATATGAAAAAAACACGTGAAAAGAATACTACCTACTACAAGTTCATATAAACTTCTTTCGTATCGGCCTCCTCTTAGGAGACATGGGCACCCAAAGAGCTCCCATGGAATTAAGTTTTTGACACATAATTATTAAACCAACAGGTATATTTCAATTTTTTTTTCATATGATCTATACCAGGTAAGACCCTTTAAATTACTATCCCAGAAAGTGTTGCGAATTACTCATAGCTGCAGGGACGGACTAGCTGTGACACTAATGTGCCCATTTTTTTTACGCCCTGTATGATAAAAACTTTGGACAACGTTTTTTATATACCTTTAACTATTGACTAAAAATTAAGTACTCTTTATTCATGTCGCTAATCCTAACCGTTTTCGGAAAAACGTCATTTTATTGCGATCATGTATTAATATTAAGCAGTTAAAAGTGAACATTTATAATTTATAGGAACAAAAAACAAAGATGTATCATTTATTGAAATACGCTAAATATACAAGATGTAAATATGTTAAAAATGACGTTTTTCCAAAAACGGTTAGGATTAGCGACATGAATGAAGAGTACTTAATTTTTAGTCAATATATATATATTTACATCACGCTATCAATTTGACAACCTTTCACAGAAGCGTAATATGGCATCCACTAGAACCAATGGATATATATAGGTTTTGACTGCGTATACTAACCAATTTAGCAGTTGTAAACAGCAAACTGACCTCAGATTAAAACTTTTTTTTTTGTTGATTTTTTACATTACTATCAATAGAAAGACCTTTTACAATCAGTGAATTTGACGGTCGAAATATATGTATTTTTTACTCTCGTATTATTTGTACGGCCGTATATTACACAGCAACGCTAACAAGACGACCGACAGTGTTGTCAGTTTTACTTCAAGCAATCAACTCTATCATTTAATCTTTATTTCGTAAATTTGTATATTTAAATTTCATTCTGCTAACTGGCAAAAACAGTTTTTTAGCTTAATTATGCCAATGCAATAAGTACCTATATATTTTATTAGACCCAATCAAATCAAAAATTTTCAGTAATAGTGCTGAGTTCTAAGTGTTATTAGAAAACAATTTTAATAGTAAAATATAGTCCAAATCAGGTAAATAAGGTAAGGGGGGATAAAAAGTTTTTTACCTAATTATGGATAAAAAGTTTTCTTGCCTAAATACCTTAATGTGGTATAACATCTTAGTAGGAGCATCAAAAATAATAATAGTAGTAGTAGTAAACAGCAGCAGAAGTAAAAGAATTAGTAATTCATAGAAACTACTAGGTAACTTATTTTTTTTATTAAATATTTATCCTTAAAATTAACTTATAACCTATTTTATTTTTAACTTTTGATAAAAATAATACCAATATTAGGCAAGAAATAAAGCATATACAGGGTGAGAACTACTGAAAATATTTATTTAAAACTTAGGGAATTTATATTTTTTAGATGTAAGTACCCTCTTAAATTGAAATATTGTCGTCTTCCAATCACTTTTGCATATACCGAAAGTAGCTGTCAACTTGGTTATTAAAAATTCTAAACTTTTTTTTTGTATAACAGTTCAAAGGTCTAAACTAAATTGTTTTTGAGATTTAAGCATTTAAAAAATGACATTTTTGGCAGTGGCGGATTTATAAATTTGCCGCTAGTAGGCTATTCAATTTTTGCCACCCCTACCAGTGACGGCTCGTGAGTTGTGAAAGAGGTGAAGCGTTCGGAAAAGAAAAAGCCCGCTGCAGGCGAAAATTTTTTAAGACCACGCCCAAATTTAGTCAATAATTTTTATTAAATATTTTAAAAATTTATGATTACCTACTTATTTTATTGAAAGTTAAATTTCTTTCTGCAAAGTCAGTAAAGTTCCAACTACCTTTTTTTATCCCCATTAACAGACACGGCCAACAATAAAGTTTATTTAAAAAAATACTACCCGTCAACCATGAATAAAGATTGTACCATTTATTTCTGTAAGATAAAAAAAAAATTTTGAGCCAAATTTGCCGCCCCCTAAAATCTGCCGCCCTAGGCTCCAGCCTACTCAGCCTACTGGTAAGTCCAGCACTGATTTTTGGCTCTTTGACCGGCTATAACAACTTAATGGTGCCTCAAAGAAAAAAACTGCTGTCACGTTCCTATCTTACAGTTTTATTTTCTACTTAAAAAATGCTTCTACGGTTAAATTCCGGGTTAATTTAACAACCGAATGTTAAGCGGAAGTTATGTTTTTAAGTAGAAATAGAATTTTTTTCCTAGGATGAACTGTTAAGTTGCTACAGCCTGCCAAAGTGCTAAATAACGTCATTTTTTTAAATGCTAATATTATCTCAAACATTATTCAGTTTAGACGTTTGACCCATAGACAATTTACCTTTAGATAAGCAAACAATAATCACGAATGTGGCAGTTTTATGGCCTCGCGCATGTAAACAAAACTGGGAACTATTAGACATGCGCACTGCAACATTATCGTTTGACGAATGGGAAAATAGACAGGTCCGGGCTTTAAAATTTAAATTCTTGCCAAAAAATTGTAATTTCTTCTCAATTTTTTATCAAGTTGGGAAAAAAGGTAGTGATTTCTGGCATTTTTAGTAGTAGCAAACCTATCAGATTTTAACGATAGAAAATTGTTTTTCAGGTTTTGTTTTTAAAATTTGTTTAAAAATGATTCGTCGGCTAACGAACTACCTAGGTATTTAATTTTTTTCTTTTATATAATATAAGTATAGAGAAAAGTTTTTTTAAAACTTTTTGAAAATTGCAGGGCTGCAAATAAATTATACCAAAACATGCATCGCGATAATCTGTCTTGGTGTGGGTTTCCCTTTATTTTCATACCTTGTTTGTGTAACCTAGGCCTAGTTTGATGTGTTTAAATTGATCATAATAAAATAAAGTTATATATCAAGATACATCAGTATTCACTATTTCATACTTACTGAAAATACGAAATACCAGGAATTTTACCCCTATTTGGGCATAATAAAATCATACAACGGCTGTTACTAGTCATTGTTTATATTCCAATCCTAGTCACTAAAAGAACAAACACAATTCACTAAACTACACAAAAACTAGAAATCTGTAAATAATAAACAGCCAGAAACCAGGATAGCAAAGAAAACTACAAGGAATCCACAGAGAAACCTTAAAACACAACAACAAAAATGGCGGCCGAGCCGGTTCTGGAGAGTATTCTTGAGCGCGTCGATTATTGTAGATAAAGTAGGACGGCCGATAACACGAGGTTTGTGCGCATGCACGAAGGTTCCCCGAATGAAGACAGCTGACCGACGAGTCATGCGCTCGGACGTATTTTTTCACCCATAAAACGTAACTTTTGTTTGCGCAGGAGATAAGCTGTAGGTATCTAAAGGTAAATTGTCTATGGTTTGACCTGGTGAACCCAGTCAATGGACGAAATCATTGATAAAGAAGGCAAAAATTGGAGGAAAACAGTACATTTCTACTTCAGGAAAAGTTATTGAAGCTAAAAAATTACTAGAGCCTTGTAAATGTAAAAGAAAGTGTTACGAAAAGTTTGGTTTAGATGCACGGAAAAATATCTTCAAGAGGTATTTTGAGTTTTCATTCGAAGGTCAAAATCAATTCCTAAATTGTTCAATTGAGGAAATTAGTAAGCAGGTTGAAAGATTAAGACGAAAGACTTAAAAAGTAAGCCGCCGCAAATTCGCAAGGAAATAACAATGAAAGAAAGGTTGAAGTTTGTCAAGTCATGTTTATGAACACTTTGGAAGTATCTTTGAAGAAAATACGAGTTATTGTTGAAAAAAGACGCAACTCAGAAAGCGAAATATGTCTGTCTGGAAATGAGACTTAAATCTGTCAATAATTAGGTCGAAGCCCAAACAGTTGAGGAAGGAAAATAAACATCTAAATTTGGCAGAGTCTTCCTATAAGGCTAAACGAAATGATAGAATGTTATGCCTTGAGAATTCAGAAGTTGTAACTTTATCCTTTGATTTACAAAAATGTTATAGCTGTAAGAATTCGAAATTAAAAACTTTTCAGGTACCTAAATAAGAATGTTTTATACGATAGCTGTCAAATTTTGACAGGAAAGTGTAAATTTTTATCCTTTTCGTAGCGAGGGTTATAGCTGTAAAAATCCCAAATTAAAAAGTTTTTCAGTACCTAAATAACAAAGTTCTATACGATAGCTGTCAAATTTTGGCAGGTAAGTGTCAATTTTTTTTGCCTTTTCATAGCGAGGGTTATAGCTGTAAGAATCCGAAATTTAAAAAATATCAGGTACCTAAATAAGAAAGTTTTATACGATAGCTGTCAAATTTTGACAGGTAAGTGTCAATTTTTTTTAGCTTTTTCTTAGCGAGGGTTATAGCTGTAAAAATCCTAAATTGAAACATTTTTCAGTACCTAAATAACAAAGTTTTATACGACAGCTGTCAAATTTTGACAGGTAAGTGTCAATTCTTTTTTAGCTTTTTTGTAGCGAGGGTTATACCTGTAAGAATCCTAACTTGAAAAATGTTTCAGTTCCAAAATAACAAAGTTCTTTACCATACTTTTCAAATTTTGACAGGTAAGTGTCAATTTTTCTTAGCTTTTTTGTAGCGAGACTTATAGCTGTAAGAATCCGAAATTTAAAAAATTTTCGTTACCTAAATAACAAAGTTCTATACGACAACTGTCAGATTTTGACAGGTAAGTGTCAATTTTTTTCGGCTTTTTTTTCTAGAGGATTATAGCTGTAAGAATCCTAACTTAAAACATTTTTCAGTACCTAAATAACAAAGTTCTATATGACATCTGTCAAATTTTGACAGGTAAGTTTACATTTTTCTTAGCTTTTTTCATATAGAGGTTTATAGCTGTAAGAATCCGAAATTAAAAAAATTTTCAGCACCTAAATAACAAAGTTCTATACGACAGCTGTCAAATTTTGACGGGTAAGTTTACATTTTTTTAAGCTTTTTCATATAAGGGTTTATAGCTGTAATAATCCTAAAATTAAAAATTTTTTAGTACCTTAATAACAAAGTTCTATACGAACGCTGTAAAATTTTGACAGTTAAGTGTCAATTTTTTTTTAGCTTTTTCGTAGCGAGAGTTATAGCTGCAAGAATCCGAAATTATAAAATTTTTAGGTCCCTAAATAACAAAAATCTATACGATAGCTGTCAAATTTTGACAGGTAAGTGTCAATTTTTTTTAGCTTTTTCGTAGTGACGATTATAGCTGTAAGAATCCTAAATTGAATATTTTTTCAGTACCTAAATAACAAAGTTCTATACGACAACTGTCAGATTTTGACAGGTAAGTGTCAATTCTTCTTAGGTTTTTTCGTACAGAGGATTATAGCTGTAAGAATACTAACTTAAAAAAAATTTCAGTACCTAAATTACAAAGTTCTTTATGATATCTGTCAAATTTTGACAGGTAAGTGTCAATTTTTTTCAGCTTCTTTTGTCTGGAGGATTATAGCTGTAAGAATCCTAAAGTGAAAATTTTTTCAGTACCTAAATAACTAAGTTCTATACGACAGCTGTCAAATTTTGACAGGTAAGTTCAATTTTTTTTAGCTTTTTTCATAAAGAGGTTTATAGCTGTAAGAATTCGAAATTTAAAAAATTTTCAGTACCTAAATAACAAAGTTCTATACGAGCGCTGTCAAATTTTGACAGTTAAGTGTCAATTTTTTTTTAGCTTTTTCGTAGCGAGAGTTATAGCTATAAGAATCCGAAATTATAAAATTTTCAGGTCCCTAAATAACAAAGTTCTATACGATAGCTGTCAAATTTTGACAGGTAAGTTTACATTTTTTTTAGCTTTTTTCATATAAGGGTTTATAGCTGTAAGAATCCGAAATTTAAAAATTTTTCAGTACCTAAATAACAAAGTTCTGTACGAGCGCTGTCAAATTTTGACAGTTAAGTGTAAATTTTTTTTTAACTTTTTTGTAGCGAGAGTTATAGCTGTAAGAATCCGAAATTATAAAATTTTCAAATCCCTAAATAACAAAGTTCTATACGGCAGCTGTTAAATTTTGACAGGTAAGTTTACATTTTTTTTAGCTTTTTTCATATAACAGTTTATAGCTGTAAGAATCCAAAATTTAAAAAAATTTCAGTACCTAAATAACAAAGTTCTATACGAGCGCTGTCAAATTTTGACAGTTAAGTGTCAATTTTTTTTAGCTTTTTCGTAGCGAGAGTTATAGCTGTAAGAATTTAGAAATTATAAAATTTTGAGGTCCCTAAGTTAGCTGTTAAATTTTTACAGGTAAGTTTACATTTTTTTTAGCTTTTTTCATATAGAGGTTTATAGCTGTAAGAATCCGAAATTTAAAAAATTTTTAGTACCTAAATAACAAAGTTCTATACTACAGCTGCCAAATTTTGACAGGTAAGTTTAAATTTTTTTGCTTTTTTGATATAAGGGTTTATAGCTGTAGGAATCCGAAATTTAAAAAATTTTCAGTACCTAAATAACAAAGTTCTATACGAGCGCTGTCAAATTTTGACAGTAAAGTGTCAATTTTTTTTAGCTTTTTCGTAGTGACGATTATAGCTGTAAGAATCCTAAATTGAAAAATTTTTCAGTACCTAAATAACAAAGTTCTATACGACAACTGTCAGATTTTGACAGGTAAGTGTCTATTCTTTTTAGGTTTTTTCGTATAGAGATTATAGCTGTAAGAATACTAACTTAAAGAAATTTTCAGTACCTAAATAACAAAGTTCTATATGACATCTGTCAAATTTTGACAGGTAAGTGTAAAATTTTTTTGCTTTTTTTATCTAGAGGATTATAGCTGTAAGAATCCTAAAGTGAAAAATTTTTCAGTACCTAAATAACTAAGTTCTATACGAGAGCTGTCATATTTTGACAGGTAAGTTTAAATATTTTTTAGCTTTTTTTATATAGAGGTTTATAGCTGTAAGAATCCGAAATTTAGAAATTTTTCAGTACCTAAATAACAAAGTTCTATACGAGCGCTGTCAAATTTTGACAGTTAAGTATCAATTTTTTTTTAGTTTTTTTGTAGCGAGAGTTATAGCTGTAAGAGTCCGAAATTATAAAATTATCACGTCCCTAAATAACAAAGTTCTATACGATAGCTGTCAAATTTTGACAGGTATGTGTCAATTTTTTTTTTAGATTTTTTGTAACGAGGGTTATAGCTGTAAGAATTGTAAGTTTAATAATTTGTCAGTACCTAAATAACACAGTTTTATACGACAGCTGTCAAATTTTGACAGGTAAGTGTCATTTTTTTGGAACTTTTATTCTGCAACCCTTAAACCAAAACCTGAAGTCACTTACTTACTTATAAGCAAATCAATCCAAATGTATTATGAACAATTCCTATATGTTTTAAATTCTGCTCCAAATATTGATGACACGCTGTCCGTGGAAGAAGGAGACGAAGAAAATTAATAGTTAAAACAAAATGTGTTTTTATGTTAAAAATAAAAAAAAAAAATAGTTACAATTATGTCGTTTTGTTTCATGTCTTAGTCAATTTTGAGAGTGGTATGTGGTATTTTTCATGTAAATTTTGTTAAAAAAATTTTTTTTTCCTTAATAATATAAACGATTTTAAAGAGTATCACGTTTAAAGAAGAACTTGTAAAATGCTGTCAACAAATAGTTTTTGAGATCAACTTCATACAAAAAATTTAAAAACTCTTTATTTTAAAACGATCAATTTTGACATTGGCCCTTCTTGCACCAAGCCACAGAAACCATCACAATCTTAAAAAGCGCATTAATTATAATATTAACCCCCATCAAGAGGTCGTCAAATAATCGGCTATCTAAAAGGACACAAGTTTTATATACACATTGCGATGTTGCCTATACATAGGCCGTTAATTAAGCGATGATATAAAAGACAAATATACGTTAAAATATACGGCGCTTGCAGCGACCTCTTCTCGCGGGAAATGACGCGTAACTAAAACTATACGAAACTTTCATACGACCGACTAAATGACGGCCGACCAAAAATTTGGCATTCGTCAAATGACGTCATCAGCATCAATTTTACATGGTTTGCTATTTGACGGCCATATATGGCCGTCAAGTGCACCTGGCCGTCAAATTGAATGTAAAATGACAATGTATGGTCGTCGAATTGATAGCGGGATATATATATATATATATATATATATATATATATATGTAAAAAACGTTGTCCAAAGTTTTTATCATACAGGACGTAAAAAAATGGGCACATTAGTGTCACAGCTAGTCCGTCCCTGCAGCTGTGAGTAATTCGCAACACTTTCTGGGATCGTAAATTGAAGGGTCTTACCTGGAATAGATCATATGAAAGAAAAAATGAAATATACCTGTTGGTTTAATAATTATGTATCAAAAACTTAATTCCATTGGAGCTCTTTGGGAGCCCATATCTCCGAAGAGGAGGCCGATACGAATGAAGTTTATATGAACTTGTAGTATTCTTTTCACGTGTTTTTTTTCATATCCGGGAGATTTCCCACAGTTTTCCGGACACCCTCTATAAAAAAGGTTCATCCATTTCTTTGTCTTCACCCTTGTAGAAATGTGTACGCTTATTTAACTATGTATAATATTAATTTATGGAATAGAAAATTTATTTACGTAGTTCTATAATATTTACTGTTAAGTAATTCTTTATTTACAAACAACAAAATATCTTGTAGTATACGATAAATAACGCCCTGTAAAAGCGGCACGTGATCTCCGAAAAAGGGGTGCAACACGTGTAATTTGAGGGGATGCATCACTTCCGCCCTTATTGCGGTGAGAGGTCATGACACGAGGGACTCAAATTTCTACCGAGCTGCGAAAAGGCAAGGGCATTTTGTGTGACAGTCATTTGAAAATTTCTGTAACCTATAAATTCCTTTACGTACTTACCTATTGTATAAAATTGTATTCGATTTTCTGATAAATTTATCGGAGCATATTCGATCGGAAATAGCTAGGATTTATAGATGTGTTATAATTTTTTTTCATACATTTTTTTTCCGTTTTCGAAGCTCTCTTTTAAAGTACCTACATAGACCAGGGCTGAAGCCTTTGAAAATGGTAAAAAGTGAAAAAAAAATAATAGTAGGATGAAACCCATTGGAAAAGGAAGAAAATATAACAAAAATGAAAGGAAAAATAATTTACGGGCGATCCGAGGTCGGGAAGTGGAAAGGGGTGAGTTTTTAAGGGTAAAAACCGATTTATCTCGATTTCCGGCAAAACTACAAGTCCTATGGAAAAACGTTAAATAGCAAAGTTGTAGGTAATAAAAAGATCTACAACTTCTGTATTTATACTTTTTTCACATAACCTCAAAATTTATGTGAAAAATTCAAATAACCAAGTTTTTGGTTTTTTATTTTTATCTTTTACAAAAAATTTTTTTTTCACGAAATTTGGTGAAAACTTACCTTCTTATGTCCCAAACACACTGTAATTTTTTTTGAATTAAAATATTTATTTTTTCACCTTATTTTGACTTAATATCGAAAAAGCACCCTAATTTTCAATCGAAAATTCTCAGGTCAAAATATCTGGTTTTTTAAAAAAGTCGGTGGCCTTTTTGTTCGTTGAAATCTCTACTTTCTGATGGTGTAAGAAAAATATACCTTACTATGGCAAATGTTCTCAAAAAATGAAAAGAAACGAAAAAAACCCGAATCCGAAATTTTTTTTAAAATCATTTTGTGCAATTTTGAGCTATTTATTAAAATTTATACTTTAATTACTCGAAAAACGTAAGATTCCATGTTACATTGATAAACAAAAAATTACAAGTCGAAATATACTACTATAATTAAAAACCAAATAAGTTAATAAAGTTAATAATTTAAGTTAAATACGTTTCTTTGCATTTTTTGAGAACATTTACCATAGTAATGTATATTTTTTCTTACTCCATCAGAAAGTAGAGATTTCAACGAACAAAAAGCCCACCGACTTTTTTAAAAAAGCAGATATTTTGACGTGAGAATTTTCGATTGAAATTAGGGTGCTTTTTCGATATTAAGTCAAAATAAGGTGAAAAAATAAATATTTTAATTCAAAAAAATTACAGTGTGTTTGGGACATAAAAAGGTAAGTTTTCATCAAGTTTCGTAAAAAAAAATTTTTTTTGTAAAAGATAAAAAAATAAAAAACCAAAACCTTGGTTTTTTTGAATTTTTCACATAAATTTTGAGGTTATGTGAAAAAAGTGTAAATACAATAGTTGTAGATCTTTTTATTACCTACAACTTTGCTATTTTACGTTTTTCCATAGTACTTGTAGTTTGGCCGCAAATCGAGATAAATCGTTTTCTACCCTTAGAAACTCACCCCCTACCACTTCCCGACCTCGGATCGCCCGTAAATTATTTTTCCTTTCATTCTTGTTATATTCTCTTCCTTTTCCAATGGGTTTCATCCTACTATTATTTTTTTTGGTTTCAAAAATTATCGACCCTGGTTTAACAGTTCAGTATCTTACTTTAAGTGCAGGGCTCTAAATCCCACTAATCGATTTTTCAAAATCTGGCCAAATTTATTTTATTAAAAGTTCCAGTTTTACCACCATTTGAAATTTAAGAGTCTCGCATCAGTTTTTTATATGCGTTTTCATGAAAGCGCCATCAAAAAGTAACTGTTGCGCACTTAAACTCTAATAAATACTCTCCATTAATGGCGATAACCGTTCGAAAAGGGTGAAAATTTTTATTTGTTGGACCAAAAATAAAACGTTAAGAGTAAAGAGTAAACAATATTGGTTTGGTTTGCGAAAAATGTATTTTCAGCGTTGCGAAACAAGCAATTATAATAATCAAACATAAGGTTGTTGAAGCTGCGGATCACAAAGTGTTTACATAATTTTATTAGGGATTGTATCCTTTATTTGATCTATTTAACAAACAAATATCTAGTTTTTAAATGCTTTTTTGGACAAACCGAAGACAGACAGATACGGATGTTCATTTATCAGTGCATGTATTTTTGTAAAATAAATTAGATGAAACTAAAATAGTTTATAGAAAAAAGAAAAGCACAAAGTCTTTCTCCACAATATTTTATTAGAAAAACTAGGCGAACCTAGAATAATTCATAATAAGTAAATTCGACATGTTTCGAATGTAGAAACACTCATCATCAGGAAAACAAAGTTAATGGTACAATGCTGATGTTGTTAGCAATAGAGAAAATAATAGTGGGATTGAGCCGTAATGGAGCTTTTAAAGGTTACAAGAGGTGTAAAAAATTAAATAGTAAAAAACCGACAATCAAGACTTCAGCAATTCAGCATACTGTAAAGTCAGGGGTTAGTGCAAAGGCCCTGTCTTGGGCAGAAAAACGAAGAGTGTAAAAGAAAAATTAGGGAGTTTTAACAGACTTTGTGGAAACCATTTGTTATATTAGTTGCCGGGGTAACTGGGCCGTAAAAAGCCTGGTACCCAATAGTACTTTACTCCAAGCTAAATGATGCTTTGACTTTTATGAAAAACAATTTTTTCTTTCCCTCTTATTTCAGTACTCTTACAAAGCTGAATAAAACTTAAGATTTTTCACTACTTAACAAATGGTTTCCAGAAAGTCTGTTAAAACTCCCTAATTTTTCTTTTACACTCTTCATTTTTCTGCCCAAGACAGGACCTTTGCACTAACCCCCAGGGGCGGATTTAGGATTTGGTCTAGGGGGGGGGGGGGGGCGCTACGCCCTTTTTTGGGTAAAATAACCGTAAATCTTAATCTGGGGCAATATGCCAGACTTTAAAACACTCTATTAATTTAAAAGAAATTCGAAATTTGAAAGGTCGACAAAATAAACAAGTTTGATTCGGAATCGATACTTTGGATACAGCCGCTACTGCTACTTTTTGTAATACTTATTTCAAGTTCAAGTGCATTTTGTGTGGAGGTATTAGCTGTATCTGTACTCTCTGCAGCCTCTGCCTCTGCCCCATCACTTTTAATTCTTTCTTCACAGTCAAAGTTGTTGGTTAGTTAATTATTGTTAGAAAACTTTGTGCAACCCAACATTTATTAATTTTTCCTAAATTTACAAATGAGCTTCACACTTACTAAATAAAACAACTTAAAAACTATACTTGGTAAACAAGAAAGGGTAGTATAATTCCAAAACGTATCTGCCTTCTTTATCTTAAAAACTTTTCATTTCATTTATATCTATGAATACACAACAAGGCTAAGCCGTTAAGGGGATCTTCTAGCATATAAGATCTTAAGGTGGGAGTATCAACATGCTTGCCAACCTATAACCTATTTCGCGTAGATTTATTTATTTTTTCTAACTTTTACACAAAATTTAAATAAAATCAATATTGTCTTCATATTCTATAGGTAATAATTAACATGTTAAATAAATATCAAGGAATTTAGGAAAGTTATTTAAGGAGAATTGTATATCGAAAAATATCGGTTAAGATTATTTTTAACATTATTATGTCATTGTTCTTTCACTATACAATTCTCCCAAAATAAGCAATGAAATAAATTGATATTTTTGTAATATATCAGATATTACCTAAATAATGTGCAGACGATATTGATTTTATTTAAATCTTAGTCAATAAAATAATAAACTATAAAAACAAGGCGAAATAGGTTATAGGTTGGCAATAAATTGAATGACGTTGATAATTCCAGCTTAAGTAAGTTTTTAAAAGCCTAAGATTTGAGAAGCTTCTCTCTGCAGTAGCTACAGATATGGTAAAGGTGCAGAGGAGTTTTAAAATTCTGCAAATATTAGGAAAATAGTCGGCATCGCAATTTTGCCCCTTATCAGTTGCATGTATAATATTTTGTACAGTACCTATAGACTATTATAATATGGTAAATATTATAAAATGGTACAACTCGGGAGGGGGCGCGTGCCCCTCTAAATCCGCCCCTGCTAACCCCTGACTTTCCAGTATGCTGCAGTCTTGATTGTCGTTTTTTTATTATCCAATTATTTACACCTCTTGTACACCGTTGAAAGCTCCATTACGGCTCAATCCCACTATTATTTTCTCTATCGCTAACAACATCAGCATTGTACCATTCACTTTGTTTTCCTGATGATCAGTGTTTCTACACTCGAAACATGTCGAATTTACTTATTATGAATTATTCTAGGTTCGCCTAGTTTTTCTAATAAAATATTGTGGAGAAAGACTTTGTGCTTTTCTTTTTTCTATACATTGACACACACTTTGAGTATGGAGTAGTATGGACTACTTCTTCAAAATTAAAATAATTTAGTTACACATTGCGTTGTTTTCAGGCCCGTGAGTTTATTTTTACCGTGTTAACCTGCTCTATTTTTTCCTTGTTTCAGGTAGAAACAATTGGAGACGCCTACATGGTGGTATCAGGCCTTCCAGAACCTAATGGCCTTAAACATGCATTTGAAATAAGCCGTCTAGCCTTAGACCTATTAGACGCGGTGAAACAATTTAAAATACGTCATCGCCCCAATACTCCCCTAAGCCTACGCATTGGTTTACACAGTGGTTCAGTTGTAGCGGGGGTAGTGGGACACAAAATGCCCCGCTACTGTCTTTTTGGGGACACTGTCAACACAGCCTCCAGGATGGAGCAAAATGGGTTACCTTTGAGGATCCACATCAGTGGTGCAACCAAAAAACTTTTGGATAAAATAGGAAGGTTTAATGTGGAGCTTCGAGGAGAAATAGAGATGAAGGTAGTTTACATTTTTTACGATTCTATTGTAGGAAATTACGAATTGATAAATGCCATTCCGTTTTTTCGCCAATAAAGTCATTTATTGACTATAAAAAATAAATTGCAATTTGCGATATAATCCGGCGAATCGCGTTTTGGAAATTGACGTAACTACTCCTATTCAGCGTTAATTTGTAACTCTCATTCTCTATATCGCTGCTATCCATTTTCCCTAGAAATTCGATGGATATTCTGATGCGTATTTTCCGAATAGTATGTGTGTAATTTTAATTGTGTTGAGCAATTCGAGTTGACCTGAATCCTTGCTTGTTAAATGCCTGATTTTTCGGGATATCATCGATATAACTACGGTAAATTTATAGCCCGGATAAACAATAATTTTTACCATACCTCATTTTTGTACACATTATAGGTACATCCATTTTAATCAACTCTGAAAAAAATGGGGGCATGCCCCGCTACTGTTCTGATAGACACGTGAAATAAAATAAATTAAAGGTAAATCACAAATGTAAACAAAATTGTTTTGAAAGTGGATAATCAAATATATTAATGAATTGTTTTATTTTTCCTGTAATATATCAATCGGAAAATGAGTTGGTTGCTTGAACCGATTTGCTGGAAAATTTAACTTAACATACACAGAACTATTTTTGAAATGGTTTGACAAACACAGCTTATATTAATTATAAGGTACTTTTAATCTCGTAACACATTTATCGATTTTTGATGAAACAGATTTTGTATATTAATAAAGTAACTGTTTTAAATTAATGCGTAGGTTACATAGTTTTAACCTAACGTTGGAACCAGTGGCGGCTGGTTAATGAAGGGCTCTGGGGCGCCGCCCTCCCTGCAATTATTTCAAACAGAATCCAAAAATACTTTACTTAAAAAACCAATAACGCAATGTATGTAAGCAATCAATTAAAATAATTCAAACCAAACGTAGCCCTATTTTAACGGGCAGGCTATACTCATAGACAAGCGAGTTGCGCGCTCTCAAGGTTGTACTAAGCGCGGGCGGCGGCGGGCGACCGATTATCCGTCCCGATTCAACGCGCCTTCTTGATGGGTTGTCATGACGACGGAGGCCTGACGTCACCTACACATCGCACAACGAGCGGCCACGGAGAGCTCCAATTTTCTGCGCCCACTGTTCGCGAATCGCGATGCGACCTGTCGTCTGTCGATGCCGCTGACTCGCTGACGTTTTGTTTATTTGTTTTGAGTTATTTATTAGTTGTTATAAAGGTTGTGTTTAGTTCTCTGAGCTTAAGTGAAAAACTTGATTTAAAAAATGCAGGGCGGCACTACCAATATTGAACATTGTACAAGTGCAATCAAAATGTAAAAGTAAGGCACAGTTTACGCGTAAGTTTGACAAAGAAATATATAATAAAATATTCTGGATATGTGGTTGTGAGGACAAAAATTCTTTTTTTTGTTTCGTGTGTCTTCTTTTTGGCGGGGATGATAATTGGACTAAAAATGGGGTGCAGGACTTAAAACATCTTTCAGAGAAAATAAAAAACATGAAAATAGTGCAAAACATCGTTATAATGTGGTAAGTTTTGAGATGTTAGGACAAACTAATATTTTAACTTGTTTAAGTAGTGCTTATGCTGATGAAATTAAAATTCACAACGAGAAAGTTAGAAAAAACAGACACGTACTTTCGAAAATAATAGACATTTTAATTTTTTTTTTATTTAAAGCCAGCGCCCCCCTGACTCACTAGTCACGAGCCGCCACTGGTTGGAACTGTACCAGAGCACTTTGTATCTGTAAATTTACATTGTTTCACCTTTGTTAATTACATATTAGTTTTAAAGAAGCTTTATACTAATTAGGCCTTCATACTACAGTCGGCACTTTTATCCATTATTTATAGTATTAATCCATTGGTAATCCGATTTCAAATTAAATTATTGATTTAAAGTTTATCGAGGATTTTCGGGCAAAAATATGTAAACAGAGACCGATTTATTTAAAATGTATTTTAACATTTTTCGACCTTTTGGAACGATACCTACGGGAATATTCGAAATTGGATTTGGAATGCCTTTAAAACAAAATCAATTACTTATTTAGCAGTCTGGTCGGCGACCTTATCATCATTCATGAATTTGGGCACCCCCCAAAAGGTTTGAGTTCTAAAAAAAGGTTGTAGAGGTATCCAACACAGATCCAAACGTACCATCGTGCCGAGAAAAAACTGGTACAGCAAATTTGAAAAACTGAGGAACGACATAATTATCTCCTAGGTCCTAGACTATAAAAGGTGTCTAGAGCTGAAAAGGTAAAAATATATCATTTTTAAAAAGTAACCTTATGTGTAATAAAATAAATTTATTTCTGTAGCGTAATTCATCCCTGTTTCTTGGTCGAAAATCATGTTTATACATAGATTTTACCACTGCACCCCAAATGTTTTCGATCGGGTTGAGATCGCGACTCTTCAAAGACCAGGGAAGAACTGCAATATTATTCTCTTGAATGAAATTTTTTACAATGCGTGCTGTGTGTATTGGAGCATTATCATGCTGAAATGTAAAATTTTGACCATATACAGCATTTATCGATGGTATCATCACTTCATTAAGTATATTAACGTATACGGCTGCAGTTAGTATTTCTTCTACTATTTGGCAAAGTCCTCCAGCGCTAATCAAACCCCAAACATTTATAGAAAAACGCCCACTTTGGTCGGTTTTGTGGGTGTATCTCTCATCATACCGCATGCCAGAAGGCATGCTATAGGTACACCCGAATTCTCCGATTATTGCATGACTGAAAACTTTTCTCGTCAGAAAATATAACTGTTTCCCATAAATTATTTTGATTTACAGATTCATGTGCAAATTCTAACCTGTCCTGTTTATTTCTTTCCGTTAATAAATTTTTTTTGCAGCACAACGACTTCGTATATCGGAATTTCGAAGCCTTTCTCTGGCAGTATTTGCAGAACCTGGAAAGGCTGTTTCTTCTTTCGCCTTTATTGCTGTTTCAAACGGATGATCCCTTAGATAATTAACCAGTCTTCTATCATCATCTTCAGTAGAAATTTTGGGGTGTCCTGAACCTGCTTTTTTAACAATAGTCCCATGTCTTGCTATTTTTTGTTTTGCCAATAGCACGATACTCTTACTTATACCTAATTCGTCTGCAATGGGTAGCAACACCATCTCGCAATCGACTATATAAATAATTGCTTTATTCCCGGGGGTTTATTGTGGCACATTTATACAAAGAAAATTAGTTAATCATAAAGTGGCAATCTTAACTGACATTATATATGAAGTTTTACTGGTATCAGGCTTTATATAAAAATTTTTCTAATAGTCTAGGAGAAAACAGGACATTTTCCTGTGTACCAGTTTTTTCTCGGCACGATAGTACATAGCACATCCAAAATACGTACCTGGATGCAGGAACGGTTCTACGGGGGGGCCTGGGGGGGCCCAGGACCCACCAACATTTCTGAAAAAAACTTTAAAATATCTCGAAAGAAATACAATCAAGCGAAGGCTACCAAAAATTGTGGCTGCGCCAATGTGGTGCCCCCCCCAATATTTTGGGTGTAGAACCGCCCCTGCCTGGATGTAAAAACGTAAAATGGACACAAAATGTACGTCCTCTGGACGAGGTATGCTATCTGGGTGGGTCCTCATTCAATTTTTTAGATCATTTTGCTTACCTCTCTGTCCCTGTATAATCAATTCGTAGCATAACGAGTCCACATAGTTTTATATAAATTCGTCTGGTATTAAATAACATCCGTTTTAATCTTTTTGTTACAGGGTAAAGGAAAAGTTGTAACCTACTGGTTAACTGGCGAAAAAGAAGGCAACGTTTTCCTCGGCGACGACGCACTTTCTCCCCAACATATCCCTGTGAACAACCGACCAAGCACTCCCCGGCCGAGGGCCGTAGCCCAAGATCAACATGCCAACCACAGCAAAGTATTAGACTTGAGACGTGGTCTAGACGACGTAGACTTTATTGCTGAAAATAAGAAACCTCAGGCCCTGAGAAGCATTAGGGAGAATCAAGAAACAAGCCCCAAAAAAAAACCAGACCAAAACGCATCCCAAAAGGCTAGGAGGGATGAAAGTGTTCCTCTCCTCTCTGTTACCATTACCCATCCTTCGTTTGATTCCAATTCAGGGGTGGATCAGGCATAAATGTTGCTCATTATTCTTGTTAAAGTTGTTACCATTTAAGGCTTTGTCCTTTAAAAAAGACTAATTAATCCCGACCTGTTCAACAAATAAGATATAAGTAGTAACTTTCTAGTCGAATAACCAATATTGATTAAATGCAACTCAGTGATAAAAGACAAACAATTTGGCTGAGCTAAGTGAGTCAGAGTTGTTTAGATAAACCCATGGCTGTTCTATGTATTTTAAAGACGAATAAGTAAGTGTTATTGACCCTGCAGGTAACTGCACTTTTCTGCCCCCAGTAAAATTAAATTTGATAAATTTAAATTAAAATTTGATGCAGAAGGGGGCCAGTTAGGTAGGACTCCGCCCAATGACTTTCCATAAGAAAAGTGTGGATATTTATGAACTTCTGCTACTTCCATGTGCATTTTTGAAACATTTTAAAAGCCAGTATCTTACTAGATTTTACGTGTGGAACAGTTAGATAGGTATATAAAAAATATCTCATCAAGAGAACAAATTAGATTTGGTTAACCTTCTAACATAAGAATTAAGAAGCAGTATACAATCTTCGATCTTCAGCATTTTCAGAAAACTTTTTTTTTTATTTAAGGGTGATTGTTTTCTCTTGATTTTATATTTTTAGTTTTATGTATGAGCAAGTGGTTAATTAATTAGCTTTAACTTTTATAACACTTCATCATCACTGGTAAATATTCTAAGAATATAATTATATAGTAAGTTTATCGACAACAGTGTTTTTATCGAGTATTTAGATACATAATTAATGATACAAAATAGGGTAAAGTAAAGTATAATGAAATTAAATTACATTTATGGTATACCAAAAATTAAATATAAGTCCTACACTCGAAAACTTACTGGCCATAGTGATGACTTGCTGACGTGGCCACTTAGCTAATGTTTTCTTGACAAGCAGTACTATGACAGAAAAGCACTTTATTCCCATTTTTTGTTAATCGTAGTACTTAACCTATAGTATAAAAAATGAGACATGCTGATGAAAAATTTATTTGTACTTATTTAATTTTATGTCCTATCTCATGGTTTTGTATGTCTGTCTGTCCTTTTTATAAAAAAACATGTTTTCATATATAATGGAAAATATCCTAATTTGAATTATACCTAAGTTTAGGGTAAGGAATGTATGCAGAGCAATGTAGAGTGGATTTCCAGGAAAAAGTTATTTCATCTGACTACTGGTGTTTCTAACACCCTGTATATACAAAAATTATTTACAGGGTATTTTATAAATTTATACCTTAATAATTTAAAAATATTTAGACTAACTTTAGTACCTTTATTATAAATACTAGAAATTAAACTGAAGAAAGAAAAATAGTATCTATCAAAGTGAATTTGAAAATATTTACATGAAACACATTATTTATTTGCAAGAGTCAAACATGTACAAAATAAATTTTAAAAGAAAGCGTTGACCAATAAAAAAAATAAGTTTTAATATCTTATTTAAAAATCTATAATTTCCTAATCATTATATCCTATTTAATTTAGAAAATATATAGTGTCCGCGAAAATAATTAAAAGCGGATAATTATGGCATATCGGACAAGTGTGTAACTGTTTTTTTTTATATTGGAATACACAAGGATCCAGGTTTAATGGATACCCTGAGGCGGGTAGACCACGACGGCCGTTTCGTTCTTGTTAGGACTCTACGGGCAGCCCTAACCCAAGCAATCTCAATTACAGCGGTAAAATGTAATAAAAGCCTTTTACAAAAGTAAAGCGGCCATCAGTACACTGTAGCGCCATCCCAGCGGAATTAACTTCAATACTTTTATTACATCTTACCAAGGACGAAACGGCCGTCGTGGTCTACCCGCCCCAGGGTATCCATTGTGCTTGGATCCCTGTATATTCCAATATAAAAAAAACAGTTACACACTTGTCTGATATGCCACAAATTTTCGCTTTCAATTTTTTTTTATTCTTATTTAATTTAATTTTATAAGTCAAAAGCATAAAAAATTTTATTAGAAACGTATTTTTTGACCTATTTGTATAAAAAAATAGCTGATATCATTAAAAAAAATGAGGTTACGTGAGATTAGTGTTTGGGACCTTGTATAAAGATTTAAATGTGCTAACGGCGTGGCGATAAGAGCCAATATTCGGACCAAAACTCATACTGTTAGTAGGAGCTAGCAAACAAAACAAAAATTATTTTTTCAAAAATAAAAGATGTGAGGTTACGTATCAAAATTTTTAAATATTTTTTTGTTAAATTTAAATTTTGCCAGGGACTAAATAGAGTACTTAGGTATATTTATTTTATACTGCCTATTGTGAAAAATAATATACAATGTTAATTATGTGGTAAAAAAAACTTTAAAAAATACACGTATTGTTCTTCCTTAGGTACCCAACATACCAACTATAAAGTTTTGTTAGAGTTGAGAATTTTTATTTTTATTTCGCATATTTTATCATAGAATTAATATTAAACCTAATACGTATAAAGTTTAAAAATCTATTTTTATAGACTAGTTCTACCTGTTGTTCCTTTATTCTCAAGACAATTTTTAGGCTAGTTAATTCCTTTAGTCGTTTTATTTGTTCTTTCCTTGTTCTTAATTTATAACTTGTTTAGGCATTAACACATAATATATATTGAGTGTCACCAGTAAAAAGTCCGCATCATATGGGATTTTTTTTATTAATAGCTTTATTCAAAATTTAACTTTGGCATCAAGTTCTGCTTCGATCAAGAAGAAAATTAAGCAAATAATAGTAGTCAGGTGATTCGCATTACCTGTCAAATTTTAATTTTTTCCAAAAAAATTATTCAAAAGTAGGGTTATTTCTGAAAGTATCGAAAAAAGTTATTAGAAAAAGTTTTTTTAAATGCAGTTTCTAGCTCACATTGTTTGTGTCCGAAAGTAAAAAAATTAAAATTAAAATAAAGGGGTATTAAATTAAATCGTTGAAAATAGATAAACTTTACGTTAAGTTAAACTAAAATTTATTTTCCACTTAAGGTGGGAGTATCAACATGCTTGCCAACCTATAACCTATTTCGCGTAGATTTATTTATGTTTTCTAGCTTGTATACAAAATTTAAAGAAAATCAGTATCGACTTGATATTCTATAGATAATAATTGACATATTTAATAAATATCAAGGAATTTCATAACTTATTTTATGAGAATTGTATAGCGAAAAATATCGGGTAAGATTTATTTTAACATTATTATGTCATTGTCACTCATTGTTCTTTCACGATACAATTCTCCCAAAATTAGAAATGAAATAAATTGATATTTTTGTAATATATCAGATATTACCTAAGTAAAAAAAAAACTTTTGAATTATTTTTTGGAAAAAATTAAAATTTGACAGATAATGCGAATCACGTGACTACTATTTTTTTTTTGCTTAATTTTCATCTCGATCGAAGCAAAACTTGATGCCAAAGCCAAATTTCGAATAAAGTTATTAATAAAAAAATAGTGACACTGTATATTTCTGTGGCATTAGTTAAAAGAAATATTATACAGAATATGAAAAATACTGTATATTGAGGTGTGTACTTAAATGTATGTGTCAAAATTTAGCTTTATTAAGTGTGTATCTCAAGACTTCAAATAAGTGTCAAATGTTTTAAAATATACGCTAATGCAGTTCAGGGAGGTGCGGGGGGGATTTAGGAGAATAAAATAACCTATTCATACCACAAGAACACTTGAATAGGCACAGACAAATTTACATAAAATTATTTTTAAATAAATTCTTCGTGTGCAAAAATCACTGTTATCGCACGCCTCTGATGCATTTAGTAATAATATACTTAATGATTGTACACTCCTGTCCATAATATATGGATCCATATACACCTTTCCACAAAATCGTATTTTATTACCCCCACTTTACCTAAACGGTAAAAATAACACAAAACCATAATGACAAAATAAAGACGTGATTTGAAATTTATATTTAATGTACAGCAAAGCTTTCAGTAGGTAAGTATTTTATAACATACTATAAGTTTTAAAAAGGTGCGCCTCACAAGATACTATGTCTTAGCGATAGTATTTTTAATGATCCAGGGAATATACTTGTTTACTCGGGTGTAGATACCAGGACTTCCTTTGGTTCCACATTCAATACCCCAAGAGACCACGCCTATGGTTACCCAACGTCCATTTTGTAGTTGGTACATTAGAGGACCACCTGAATCACCCTTTAAAGAGAAATACAGGTTCGCTTTTATGTATGGAAACGGTCGATTATTTGCTAAAGTAAGATAGCTAGCGAAGAATGTTAAATACAAAACTTTTAGGGGTTTTAGAAATCTATTACACTGCACATAAACTAAGTATACAGGATCAGTCAAAAGCCATGGAAGAACAAAGTTACTTTATTTTAAATGAAACCCCTTGTATATTATTCAATATTATATTTTTCATATACCCAATCTTAACCGTTTTTGAGGTATCGAGTTTCGAATATCGTTTTCAAATAAATTATTATATTCATTAATTTTCTAGTCCATCAAGTTACCTTAGAAAATATTTATCTCCATAACAATGTTGTTTTGTCATCTTGACAACAGATATGCCAAAAATACTTATATTTACAATTTGTGAACAATTTTCGCGTAAAAATGGCACGTTTAAGTGATACCGAGCGCATTGAAATTTTAATGATGATAGGGTACGGCGATAGAACACGGAGTTTTACCCAAGTGGTGAATATTTTTAATGAATTGCATCCAGATCGGGAACCTATAACTAAATCAACTGTTTCCAAAACATTGCAGCGTTTTCATGAAACTGGAGGTGTGAAAGATCGATCAAAAAGTGGGAGACCGGTACCTAAGCGTTACTAATGAAGAAAATTCTCTAAATTTCATGTTAGATGTGGTAGAAAATCCAATAAATTCGATGCAACAGCGTGCTTTAAATCATAATATGAGTCGATATTCCATTAAATTAATAATTGAGTGAAGACGATGTTGATCGCAGAATTCAGTTTTGCGAAATCATTATGGATAAATTGAATCAAAATGTCAACTTTGTCAACCACATTTTATTTTGTGATGAATCAACGTTTTGTTTAAACGGGCACGTAAATCGACACAACTGTAGCTATTGGTCAGACCAAAATCCACATTGGATGGAACAAGTTCATACCCAACGACCACAAAAAACCAATGTTTGGTGCGAAACGTCATAGGACCCTATTTTATACATGGAAATTTGAACTCTGAACGATATTTATTACTTTTACAAGAGAATCTTGTTCCACAGCTCAGACGATTATTCCCGAACCATAATAATCCCAATTTACCGGCTGAACAAATATGGATTCAACAAAATAGGGCTCCAACACATTTTGGACGGATGGTGGGGGAATATCTAGAGGAAACTTTTCCTGGTAAATGGATTGGGTGCAGAGGTGCAATTGAATGGCCTGCTAGGTCTCCTGATATGACCCCTCTTGACTTTTTCTTGTGGGGCCATATCAAAAATTTAGTGTACAAAAATAGGCCACAAAATATCGAAGATTTGCAACAAAGAATAATGCATGAAATTTCCAGTATTGCTTCCAATATCCTTTTAGATTCGCTACAAAATTTTGTTTACCGAATTCATTACTGCCAGGAGGTAAACGGGGGACACTTTGAGCACCTTATAAAATAGGATTTCAAATTGTTGTTTACTAAAACTTAGTTTGCCTTTTTTATTATTGTTATTAGATTTATTTGAAAATGATATTCGAAACTCGATATCTCGAAAACGGTTAAGATTGGGTGTGTGGTGTGCTTAACATTTTTTTTTAGAATCTTGTAAATAATTGAAATATTGAATAATATACAGGGGGTTCCATTTAAAATAAAGTACCTTTGTTCTTCCATGGCTTTTTGACTGATCCTGTATACTTAGTTTATGTGCAGTGTAATAGATTTCTAAAAGCCCTAAAAGTTTTGTATTTAACATTCTTCGCTAGCTATCTTACTTTAGCAAATAATCGACCGTTTCCATACATAAAAGCGACCCTGTATAGTAGGTAACTTAAGCTAAAAGTTTGACAGTACCTTCAAAGTAAATTTTTAGTTTTAGGCAACATAATTACCTGACAGGAATCTTTGCCCCCTTCATAACCAGCAGCACAAAGGTTGTACTCAGTGATCCTCTGTAAAAAGCTGTCAACACATTTTCCCAGTTCCCATACCGGTACTGTCACTTGAAGCAGTACCTTAGAGGTGGGGCCAGCATAGTACTGTTTGCCCCAACCTGCTACAATAACCGTTTCGTTTTCAAAAGTTTTTCCTGAAATTTATTTAAAAATATATACGGGAAGCAGCCGATTTCAATCAAAATATAAAGAGGGAAACTGCATTCTCTTCCACATTTTATATAAGTAGTTACTATTCAAAGGTTGGAGACAATGATGAATGACAGAAAAGTTTTGGATTTGCATTGTCTTTATTTGTTTTAAATCACAACGTTTCAACTGAAATGTATCTCCAATCGTCTTCAGATTAATACTAAATAAGTAACATAACTACATCTTTGTTCATACAAAAGCGTCTAGGTTCAGACCCCCAAGAATAGAACTTTTTCGAGTGTGTCTGCTTTATCACAGAGCTTCTAACGTTTGCAACAATCCGGAAGACCTTAATATTTAAATTTCAAACATCAAAAAGATTTAAAACAGAATGGTTACCCTGAAACCTTTGTAACTAATACCATCTCAAAACTTAAAAATCGCGAAGTAAAAACTAATACAGAAACGAAAGAGGAGCAAGCATTTCTTACAATACCATATGTCAAAGGGGATTTCTGAAAAAATTAGAAGTAGAAGTAACCAAAAAGTATAATATTAAAACAGCCTTCACATCCGCAAATACGCTTAGAAGCTTTCTTACAAAAGTACCCCCCCCCCCCCCCCCGCCCCCCGTAATGAAAACACAAAAAATTGTATCTATCAAATCCCTTGCGAGTGTGACGAATCGTACATTGGAGAAACACAAAGACCTCTTCCCGTACGAGTTGAAGAACATCTGAAACATACTCAAAGAGGTGAAACTTCAAGATCAGGTATGGCGGACGATGTATGGACCAACCAGCGTAATGGGCAGTATTCAGAAGCCAAGGTTTTGGACACGGAACAGCACTGGAGAAAACGAAAATTTAAAGAAGCAGCTTTCATGAACCAAAATCCAAAATACACATATATTTAGTAAACCAAGTATAGATATTCCCAATATCTGGAAGCCTCTTCTTGTCCAAAACCAACAGCTGAGCTGAAACTTTTTACACTCCAATAAGCACGTAGGCGGAGTCATCAAGCTTCATTGCTCATGGATAGTATTTAAGACAGTAGCCTTAGAATTATAATTTAGTTTACACTTGAAAACGGTTAGAGATACTAACGAACCGAAACGCTGTGTTAAGTAACAAAATAAAGGCAATGGAAGTCCGACAACTTAATTTTTTTGATATTACTTCATTGTCTACCACCTCAAACAAAGCCCGCCAATATGTCAAGAGATATGTGAATAACACCTTCATTATTTGGAATGGGAAACAATGACGAACTATTGCTAATTCCCAAATTAAGAGGGCAATGGCATTGAACGAGTAGATAGAATAGATAATATTCCCTTTAAGTACCCACGTGTATATTACACCTACCTGTAGGAGGAAGGCATATAGGCCAAATATACGAATTAAAGGTTGTGGGCTGTTCCAGTTTAATGACAGCGATGTCGTTTTCGTAAGTAGAAATTAGAAAATTTTCATGAGTTGTAATTTCTGCAACTCCATAATCCATGGATCGAGTTTCATTCGACTTGGAAAAATCGTATTCTCCTAATCTAACACGTACCTCCTGAGGGGACACTCTAAAAAAGATAGACTTTAGAATAGAAATTTTGCACCAGACAGTTGCTCACCGAAAATAATGTTCCACTGGGAGGGGTTACATTTAGGAAACGCAATATTCTGAGTTTTCAGTCTTACTAAATTTATGTTAATTTAATATGTTATATGTTTTTTTTTTTCACGTGGCAATGGAAGGGGAGTCTATGGTATTACCCTTGTAGACAGTGAGCAGCGGTCAAAATATGGATATCAGTAATAAGAGCGCCACCACAAAACTGTTGTTCGACACCCTGTTGCATTTCTTTCGGGTGATACAGGGCCGCTAGCCAGGGCCATTCTTGAATTCTGGTAGCTGTTGTACTGTTCGTCATAGTGCGACCTTCAGAAGGTATACCACAACCTAAAAAAAAAGATTTCAGATTGTTTAAATTGTTTTTACGGACTGTCTTTTTTAATCGCAAATAGCAGCATTCTTCATTTTTCTTGACCATACGGCGAGGATACCACTAAATGTACTAACATCAATGATTCAAGCAAGCGTTTTTTTTGACTAGACTAGATTTTCGACAAAAGGGGCTATTCTACTATTGTCGGTATAGATCAGTATTGATTTTTCTTGGCTTCTAACCTGTAGCATGATCTTTTTCATCGTAATCTTCACCACCCCCTGGTAGATCCATGATTAACTGGGAGCCAACTGAGGCGCTTAAGGCCACATCGTCAGGGCAACATACTCCCACGAACCTAAAAATGAGCCAAGTGAATAGAAAGTAGTATAAGCACTGAAAAGTGTTTACAAGTTTTCTAGTACATTGATGTTGACTACTTTATTGGCTCCATGTGAAAGAATAACTAATAAATAAATAACTATTTTATTATTTTAAAATGGTGCATGCGCAGGTTTCGAGCCAAGCTCAAAATATTTTTTTTATTATGTACATGTACAGTTATCTATTTGTTAAGTTCTACATAAAACACGGCGTATTTCCGTTGAAGTAGAATCAATATCTCAATGCATATATTACATACAAATGAGGTACCTATATGATAAAGAAACAGATCAGCCTTTTATACAGGGTGTCCGGGAAAATGTGGGAAATCTCACGGATATGAAAAAAACACATGAAAAGAATACTACAAGTTCATATAAACTTCTTTCGTATCGGCTTCCTCTTCGGATATATGGGCTCCCATGGAATTAAGTTTTTGACACATAATTACTAAACCAAAACAGGTATATTTCAATTTTTTTCATATGATGTATACCAGGTAAGATCCTTCAAATTACTATCCCAGAAAGTGTTGCGAATTACTCACAGCTGCAGGGACGGACTAGCTGTGACACTAATGTGCCATTTTTTTTATATGATAAAAACTTTGGACAACGTTTTTTACATACCTTCAACTATTGACTAAAAATTAAGTACTCTTCATTCATGTCGCTAATCCTAACCGTTTTCGGAAAACGTCATTTTATTGCGATCATGTATTAATATTAGGCAGTTAACAGTGAACATTTATAATTTATAGGAACAAAGATGTATCTTTTTTTGAAATACGCTAAATATACATGATGTAAATATGTTAAAAATGACGTTTTTCCGAAAACGGTTAGGATTAGCGACATGAATGAACAGTACTTAATTTTTAGTCAATAGTTAAAGGTATGTAAAACACGTTGTCCAAAGTTTTTATTATACAGGGCGTAAAAAAAAATGGGCACATTAGTGTCACAGCTAGTCCGTCCCTGCAGCTGTGAGTAATTCGCAACACTTTCTGAGATAATAATTTGAAGGGTCTTACCTGGTATACATCATATGAAAAAAAAATTGAAATTTAAGTGTTGGTTTTATAGTTATGAGTCAAAAACTTAATTCCATGGGAGCTCTTTGGGAGCCCATATCTCCGAAGAGGAGGCCGATACGAATACGAAAGAAGTTTATATGAACTTGTAGTATTCTTTTCACGTGTTTTTTTGATATCCAGGAGATTTCTCACATTTTCCCGGACACCCTGTATAGAATACCAGCCAATTAGTTAAGAATCGCTCGGACCGGTCCAATTAATTTTTTGGAAACTCATTTTTTTCGGAAAAAAGATAAAAAAATCAAATCTGAAGTTGCTTTTTTCATAAAGCTACGTTTTCTTTAAATGAAATTCCTTACTGATTTATAAAAAACAACACCCAGCATAATAAAAAGGTTTCGTTGAAAATAGAATAATTGGGCCATTTTTCTTCGATCAGAGCCTCACTGAAGAAAGATATTTAAATTTCCTTCAAAATGATTTGGTTACAGAGGTCTGGCCACTCTATTTCCAGATGATGATAATATTCCTGATCTACCAAGTTTAACCAAGATTTATTACAGCGGTATTGTTGAAGTGGAATTATTGTCTGGTAACAGTTGTATCGCGATTGAAAATATTGCTCGATTTTTTTTGACCGTCAAACAAATTGTTATCAGTTGTGTTAGTCAATATGACATATGAACTTTGAAATATTTAATTTTTAAAATTCTTGACCTGACCTTTTTCGATTGTACAATAAATAACAATTTAAAGCAACTAATGCGAATAAATTTTACTCGGCGGTCAGCTTGATTATTTGTAAATTGATTTTGCGTTTTATTTTGTTTGGACTTACGTTTTTTCAATAATGCATAAATACTCGAGAGTATTTCTGGTACCTGCCAAAACATTTATCGGGCAAAATGTCAGATGTTTACAGTGTCCTTTTGCATCACCTGGGCCAACACATTCCTGATACCTTTTGTTTAGCTAAAATTTGATTTAATCATAATGAAACAAGGATATTCTGCGACAACTAAACTCCCGGACAAAAAAAACCGGCACCCTGAATTTTTTGCTAACTTTGATCCTTTATAACTTCTTTATCCTGAATCCGATTTTTACAGTTTTTTTGCCATTTTATAGATAATTTAATTAATAATCTTCTGAACTTTTTTATTTATGAGTCATGTTCGATAGGGCGATATTATACCGAGTGACCTAATGTGTGTATTTTCGTCCTAAGTTTTCAACACTCTGTGGAGTTATTGAGGATATTATTTTTCATACTGTCAATTTCAGAATAAGATTACATATATTCCTAACATTTTCTTTTTTGACTCATTACGATATCTCTCTTTTTAAAAGAGATACGATTTTTTAAATGAAACTCTATTTATAAAGCCTTTTTTGTTAAAACAATTAATTTTAAAACAATGTTAAAGTTTAAACAAAATTAGTAATGTGTATGTCCTCCTCTAGCTTCAATAACAGCGCGCATTCTGCTAGGTAATGACTGAATAAGTGTCACGATTCTTTCTTGAGGGATTACATTGTATTCTTCGGAACGTGCTATCCTCAGCTCCTGTAAAGTACCTGATTGCATAGGGCGACGACGAACAGCTCTTTTCAACTGATCCCAAAAATGTTCAATTGGGTTCAAATCCGGACTACATGCAGGCCAATCTAACCGTCGAATACAACATCGTGGCCTAGCATTATCATGAATTAGTATACATTGTTCACCGATTAATGGACCAAATGGAACTACTGCCTCTTGAAGAATATCTTCAATGTACCGATGTGCATTTAGTGCTCCATTATCCACAAATATCATTTCAGTTCGCGAATCAGCTGAAATACCCGCCCACACCATAACGGAACCACCATGATAAGATATTATCTCTGTTATGATGCATTCAGCAAATCTTTCGTTTGCTCTCCTATAAACACGCTCACGACCATCCGGTGACCGAAGACAAACCCTCGACTCATCTGTGAAGAGAACATTAATTACTCCACTGCTCGACAGTCCAGTTTAAATATTCTCTGGCAAATCGTAGCCGCTCTCGTCGATGATGCCGAAGTAGTCGTGGTTTTTTTGCCGGTCTACGTGAACGGAGCTCAGCTTCGTTTAACCTCCTTTTAACCGTTTTGTCACTAATATTAACTCCAGGTGTCATTCGCAACTCATTTTTTTAAAACCACGGCAGTGGCTCTTCAGTCCCTTAAGGATCTTACCACAAGGAAGCGATCGTCAGCTGCAATCGTTTTTCTCTTTTTTCCAAATCCTTGTCGTCTAGTGAATTTCCCTGTTTCCAAGAACCTATTCCAAGCATCTTGAACTGTGGCCCTTGGAAATCCCAATGTACGAGCCACATAACTTTTATTATGACCCGCTTCTATTAGCGCAACTATTTTTGCTACGTCTGTTGTAGTTAACGCCATAATTATTATAACTATTATGAAGGCTGTCACTGTCAAATACTTATAACAATTACATAAGTTGACTCAATTTAACAATGACTGGTGGTCTAATAAAATAATGCAATTTGCAGAGTTTCATTTAAAAAATCGTATCTCTTTTAAAAAGAGAGATATCGTAATGTGTCAAAAAAAGAAAATGTTAGGAATATATGTAATCTTATTCTGAAATTGACAGTATGAAAAATAATATCGTCAATAACTCCACAGAGTATTTAAAACTTAGGACGAAAAAAACACACATTGGGGTCACTCGGTATAATATCGCCCTATCAAACATGACCCATAAATAAAAAAGTTCAGCAGATTCCTAATTAAATTATCTATAAAATGGCAAAAAAACTGTAAAAATCGGATTCAGGATAAAGAAGTTATAAAGGATCAAAGTTAGCAAAAAATTCATGGTGCCGGTTTTTTTTTGTCCGGGAGTTTAGTTAAGTGTCGTTCTAGATATTTTTAAAGCCTTCGATTATCGACACTAGGTGTCACCAGATGCTACATCCATCAAGTTATTTAAGAATTTTCACTACCTACTTAAGTAGTACCTCAACCACCTTGAAAAAGAAGCCATGAAGCGACATCGGGCAACGCCGCATCAGCAGGGAGTTGCGGATCCACAAGCTATTATTGTGACGCTCGGCAACGGGCGAGTTTATTATTCTTTCTGCTTTTTTTTGTGTTTTTTTGGCTCTGTTGCCACCATATTGATATTGAAAAATGTACAAAAAAGTAATAAATAGTTTTGGATAACAAGAACAACTTATCTTATTATTAAATAATAGTAATATTGCGTTGAGAAGCTGTTTTTGTTTCACTACGAGTAAGATTTATTTGATCGATCAAAAGTATTATACAAACTACTATCTTCTGCGTTTAAATACAGGATTGACTATCATCATCTGAAGTCTCAAAATTTAGTAAACTTAAGGCTTTGTTTAAGAAATCTACGCTTGTCTTAAGAAAGTCACCTACTATCTGGGTGACTTCGTTACTTTCACAATATATGAATTGGTTCCGAGACAATAAGTTTTCAAGCTGAGTTTCATTTCAAAAAACCTTTACCTTCATACAGTGGCGCAGCCAGAATTTTGTATTAGGGGGGGTTTTCAAAAAAAAGAACAGGATTTCAAAATTTTAAAAACTAAAATTAAATCAGGCTCGATAATTTTTGAAACCAAAAAAAAATAATAGTAAGATGAAACCCATTGGAAAAGGAAGAGAATATAACAAAAATGAAAGGAAAAGTAATTTACGGGCGATTCGAGGTCGGGAAGTGGAAGGGGGTGAGTTTTTAAGGGTAGAAAACGATTTATCTCGATTTCCGGCAAAACTACAAGTCCTATGGAAAAACATTAAATGGCAAAGTTGTAGGTAATAAAAAAATCTACAACTTTTGTATTTACACTTTTTTCACATAACCTCAAAATTTATGTGAAAAATTCAAATAACCAAGTTTTTGGTTTTTTATTTTTATCTTTCAATATTTTCAAAAATAAATTTGTTGAAAATTTACCTTTTTATGTCCCAAACACACTGTAATTTTTTTGATTTAAAATATTTATTTTTTCACCTTATTTTGACTTAATATCGAAAAAGCACCCTGATTTTCAATCGAAAATTCTCACGTCAAAATATCTGCTTTTTTTAAAAAGTCGGTGGGCCTTTTGTTCGTTGAAATCTCTGCTTTCTGATGGTGTAAAAATATATATATATTAAATCAAAAAAATTACAGTGTGTTTGGGACATAAAAAGGTAAGTTTTCACCAAATTTCGTAAAAAAAATTTTTCTTGTAAAAGATAAAAATAAAAAACCAAAAACTTGGTTATTTAAATTTTTCACATAAATTTTGAGTTTATGTGAAAAAAAGTGTAAATACAAAAGTTCTTTCTTTCTTTTTATTACCTACAACTTTGCCATTTAACGTTTTTCCATAGGACTTGTAGTTTTGCCGGAAATCGAGATAAATCGTTTTCTACCCTTAAAAACTCACCCCCTTCCACTTCCCGACCTCGGATCGCCCGTAAATTATTTTTCCTTTTATTTTTGTTATATTCTCTTTCTTTTCCAATGGGTTTCATCCTACTATTATTAACCCCTAAACCCCCCCCCCCCCGCTGCGCCACTTCCTTCATATCAATGTCCACTGAAACCTGATTAACAATATTTATACAGTAATTGGTCAAATCTAAACTTTAAAAATATATTTTTGAGTCACTTACAATTTTTACTCCACAAAATTTAGAAGTATTAATTTTTTGTAAATAATTACTGAGATCGTCAAAACTTTTTATAAAACTGATTGCTCGAAAGCTTCATTAAGTTGAGAGGTGCGCTCTTGTTGTTCCTCGTTTCTCTCCGCTGGATTTTTTCTAGGAATGAGAACAGTTTTTGGCAAGTAGGTAAGCAGGGAAATTGGGATAAAAGCACGGAACAGCTGTTAAATTTAGTCTCACTTTAGTTACATTTTTTTTTCTGTGGTGCCAATTAGCTCTAGGAATGGCTTTTAGTCATAGAATTTTCAGATTTTCATCTTTTGGAAAGTGAAAACTTGATACAATCTCTTCACCTGCTTTTAAAACAGTTTTATAGTTAGAGTTACACCCAGGAATACAGCAGGGGCTTGGCATGTTGATAAATAAACAAACTAAACGAAAAAAAAAATAGTACTTACGAACTATCTCTACTAGTGATATTTTTAAACTATTCACATATACCTTCAAGTTAAATAAACACTTCAATATTTAATAAATAAACTGTAGCCACAAAACAATAAAGTTTATCCCAAAGAGCTAACTAGAATACAAAAAACAATTTTAAATTAAAACAAATAAAATTCTGCCGCCATTATTTATAAGACCAATAAACAAATCGCCGGGCCGGCGAGGCTGTTGGATTTTTCACTTTATTAATGCTATTACAGCAAATCCGCACCAAAAATGTTCACTGTTATTTTGTAGAGGTTCTTAGCAATCATGTCACTTAAATTTTTTATTAGATATCAATCGAAAACCGGATAAAAATACAAATTAATACGTTGTCGATGTTACTGTCTCACGGCTTCTTTCAAGGTGGTTGTGGTAGTACCTACATAATAATATGTTTCTATAGTGGGACAAGACTTTCCTTTCTTTCGTCGTATTTTAGCTATGATTTGGAGAACTTCTTGTCATATTCAAAATATTATTTAGTCACATCACATCTTAGGTAGGTATATGTATATCTTAACAAAGTATAAAACAAAGTCGCTATCCTGTCTTATGTGCTTAAATCTTTAAAACTACGCAACGGATTTTGAAGCGGTTTTTTTTAATAGATAGAGTGATTCAAGAGGAAGGTTTTTATGTATTACTAGCGACCCACCCCGGCTTCGCACGGGTGCAATTTCAGAAAGTGGCATGCTGGGTACTAATATATCGGGTTTGTATTTATATCAGCGGGTTGCAACGCATGCCGGGTACACGCTAGTAAAATAATATTATTTCTTACCTTAAATGTTTTGCTTAGGCCTAGATATCTTTTGCGTCTAACATGGCTCCCATTAGGAATGTCATTAGTACCGATTTTTTCAGATGTGGGTTTGTTAATTAGTATTCTTTGAGGATCTTAAAGAAAAATCTCTTACTTTTTAAACTAACAAAAAAAGGTTATAATACCTGTTCGAATAATGGTACTATCACAAAAATATACACCTTCAGCTACAAAAACAAACAATATTAATAATCGCATGGTGTCTTGAATAGTATGGAACTAAAAATAATAATTTTAATATTTTGTCGTTTAAAACTGTTTTGATTTATCAAGTCTGATGCCTTTGTGTGTGGGTGATTTCCTTTGGCAAAACCTTTGGGGCTTGTTATCAGTGCTATAAAAAAACAGTAACTACCTAATTAGCGATACCGCTTCAGTTTTTCTCAATAAATGTAAATTCCATGGCTGTGCATGGTAGTCATTTAATTAAAGGGGAGTAGTAAAGAATATCCAAAAACCTTATACTTAAATCAGGTTAGCTAGGGAAATTTTACATTTATAAATTATGTGAATTCGTTTCGTCTAAGGGGACAGGATAGGGCAATTATTACTCCTACTTATTACTTGACTTTAATGACCACTTCTTAAACTTTAAACCAATAATCTGGCTTTTCCTGCAAACTAAGTGTCTACGTGAGAACAAAAACGTTTCCCCCCTTAAATAAATTGTTATAAATTTAAATTTTTTGCACTCTAAGATAAACTTGTTTATTTCATATTGATATATCACTCAAACAGAATAGGTTCAAAGACTGCTTGACGCTAATAACTAATCATTTAAACTGATAATAATAGTGATAATTGATACTATAATGCAATTCCATCTATTTATTTATTTTTTATGAATACACTGAGTGTAGGGGAAGCCGGGGCATAATGAGCACCGGGGCATAATGAACATCTCTTATAATTTGGAGAAATTTCAACTCAGTCTGGCAACACCGATCAGACATATTGCAAAAGACGCGTGGCTGTTAAGTCACCTCACATAAGTCGAGTTTAGTCGAGCCCACTTAGTGATGGGATCACTCGAGTTAAAAATAACCTATCATTCGGTTTTTTCAATCACTTGAATAATTCAATTATCTTCGGAAATAATTCGAGTGACGAAATGAGTGGCAAACATATGGTTTTTATTTTCCAACCCGTCTCCAAAGTTGCTGCCCGCCTGTCAATCACTCACTGCGGCCAGAGCCATCTCCTAGCGAGCGACTACACCGAGTGGTTTCGGTTATTATTGGCGATATAATTCAAATTAAATACTGCATTACGGGTTACCTTCCAGTGTAGATAATATGATTTATTATTTAGATTTAAATACTGCATTACGGGTTGCCTGCGTAGGATAATAGGATTTTTTTATTTAGATTTAAATCGTCGGCGTCTACTGAAAACTTAATGTTTAGTGGTGAGTATTCAGTATTCATAAATATCATGCATGAGTTATGCAATATCGGAATATCGTGACATCTGAAGGTCAAGTAGTTAAATTGTAAGATCTGGGAACTGGGAACCATGCCAAAAAATCCACAAATATCTCCGCCACATTTAATAATCCGCAAAAAATCAATCGATTAACAACACCGAGTCAATTATTCCCAATACAAATGCTGTATATCAACATGAACAATGAACCGCCAATATTAATAATTAATATTAGCATTGAGTGGAAAAAAAATCGATTATCATTCGGTTTTTTAAATCACTCGAATACTCGGTAGTCGATTATTAAAATAAGTCGATTTTTCCCAACACTAAGCCCACTGTACTTGGCGGTTGTTATTAGTAGAGGACCTAATTTTGTGCACGCGATATAATTTTACACTATTTTGATTACCCTACTACGCCAACTAGTGTCTTGTTTTTTGCTTGGTTATAGTTTTTGAGGATAAAAGGTAAGTTTAGTGTTTAAATTTCTGTACAAAAAAATAACAGGATTGTTGTTGTTTCTTGTCAATAGTTAAAATATTCCAATATGACACCTGGGGCATAATGGGCGGGGCAAATTGAGCACCATCAATATGCTCATTATACCCCTGCCCATATTGCCCCACAGATGACAACCTAGTAGATGCATTTGTGAACCATTTTTTCAAATATGGTGCGTAATTACAAAAAGAAGACTGAGAGACAGTCCTGGACAGAAAATCAAATGGCCCAAGCAATTGATGCTGTTGTAAACCAGAACATGCGTTGCAAAACTGCGGCAACAAATTATTCTGTTTTATTTTTTTATTAAGGTTGGGTTGCATGCAGCCTATGCGCAAAATGGGATCATTGCTCCTGTGCTGGAGAAGAGGATGAAGACGAGGACTGTAAATACATTTGCGAACAGTGCCAGAACTAAGTGAAAATTGTCATAAATACCCATGCTCATTGTGCCCCGTTGCGGTGCTCATTTTACCCCATACCCGGGGCAAAATGAGTTTTTATTTAGTAAACTATTTTTTTTTGTTTGTTAAGTACCATTTAAATTAAAGTTAAAATGCTATAATATAAGTTAACAAATATATATTGAAATATACCTATAATAATCTTTACATTACTACCAATGAGTTCAGAATTACGTTTTCTTCTTACGGTGCTCATTATGCCCCGGCTTCCCCTACTGAAATTACATAAATACCGTTTCTCAAACGACGTTCACCCCTATAACTTTTCTGTATTTATAGATATTAAAATGAAATTTTGAGATTATGCATAAGAGGTGAGTCTGCATTTGTAAGCAAATTTTCAATTTGTTAGCACTGCTGGTTTGACCGGAAGTGACCTTGACTTTAGTATTTTAAATGGGACATCTTGTATATTTTTACTTATTGGGATTCAGTATAACATCCTGAGTAAAATGACACCTCACTTGTCATTTTTTGACGTACGTGTTATAAAATTTTTATGTTTATTTTTTATTTTCAATCTAGAGTGCTACAAATTAATTAAATCTGTTATTTTATAGTCAAATAGTATATGAAAATTAAAAGGATGTCATAATAATCGACTTTCTAAGTTTCACAAGCGATTAAAAAATGAAATTTCGTTTTCTTGAAGTTTACTCCATTTTTCCAAATGGAACTATATTGGTTCACTAGGATATTTAAAACGAGCATTTTATTTTAACAATTTGATACCATACACTCCTATGCTATTTTAAAATTGACACCAAAAAAAATTGGCCTTAAGTCCGAATCGCAAATTTAAAAGCGTTATGCATTATTGCCGCCCTCTCTTTTCTAAAGAAATATAAGGGCGGCTTTAAAAAGAAATGGAATTGTTTTAAAAACCAATATGGTTTTAAATTAAAATTGTAATGTAATTCGTCAACTTACATTGTAAATCAGATAAAATGGTTAGTTTTGCTAAAAATTAACAAATTGATATGCTCCTAATTCTTGGAGTGACCAGAAAAATTCTTCTGAAGCCGCAAGATTGCATGTATTGTATGTTTTATAAACTAATGGCATTACAACTTTAAATTAAAGCCATATTGCTTTTAAAAACCATTCCATTTTCCATTGTTTTTCAAAGCCGCCTTTATATTTCTTTAGAAAAGAGAGGGCGGCAATAACGCATAACGCTTTTAAATTTGCGATTGGGATTTAAGGCAAATTTTTCAGTGTCAATTTTAAAATAGCATAGGAGTGTATGGTATCAAATTGTTGAAAAAAAATACTCGTTTTAAATATCCTAGTGAACCACCATCGCTCCATTTGGAAAAATGGAGTAAACATCAAGAAAACAAAATTCCGGTCAAACCGGAAGTGGTAACAAATTGAAAATTATGCTAATAAATACAGACTCATCTCTTATGTATAATCTCAAAATTTCATTTTAAAATACATAAATACAGAAAAGTTATAGGGGTAAACGTCTTTTGAGAAACACCCGGTATATATTCCTAGTATACATATAAAAAACGTGAAAAGAAGTTCGTATGAATATAGGTCCTTAAATGTCTTATAAGGAAGGTAATAAGCTATTATAAGCTTGTGCCATGTAAAAAAATTAGGAACAAGTAAACTATGAGCCCCCTCCCCACTAGAAAACGCCCCTGACTAAATTTGACTTATGTAGAATCATCCTTTGAAATACGGTACGTTTTTACGGACATCCTGTATATACAGGGTGGTACTGCTGTTTTAAGATTTGGAGATAGAAAAACTTATTTTTTCAACTCACCTAGAAAAATGAAGGAAAGTCCTAAATTTTAGGTCTCTTATGGTCTGAAACTTTTTCGCTCAGAAAAAAATTAAAATCTAATATTTTCTATTAAAAAATATATCATATCTCAACTGAAAAGAATTGAATAAGGCCAACGTCATTTACAAAATATTTTAAATTATAAAATTGAGATTAAGCTATACAGAGTGTCCGGAAATGACGATGAAAAATTTTAAGGTGTGATTCTACATAAAAAGATATGAAAAAAAGTTCATATTAACATAGGTCCGGAAATGCTTCCAGAGGGAGCTACAGGCCCTTGAAGATAGTGTCATAAAAGTGGTTTTTATTTAATTTATTAGGATCTACTTACAATACAGAAATTAACTTCTACGTATAAGTTAAAGTGATTGGAGGTCACTCTTTGAAAATATCAAGTGACCCATAATTGCAACCAGTGGCGTGGGAACAAAGGGGTGGTTTGTTATTTAAATTTTTAAATCCTTTTCAATGTTATTATAAATTTTATAATAAGTGCTGAAAATGATTTCCGTTCATTTCAATGCATCCTCGAACTCGTTTTCTCATAGATCTTCTAACTTTCCTAAAAATACCAGGTTTATTTCTTATAACTTCACAACAAGCAAACACCCGCTGCTCTAATTCTTCAACGCTGCGAACTGGTACTTCGTATACTAAGGATTTTAGGTAACCCCATAAAAAAAATCTGATCATTAAAGTCCGTTTATCTCGAAAACGGTCGACTATACGACTTTATACCAAGGGAACCTTTTTTACGTAAAAATGTTCAAAGAATCATAATTTATTTAAAAGATAGCGAAAATACACTCGGCGAAAAAATATAACCCTAAATACCTAACCACCCCTTTGTTCCCACGCCACTGGTTGCAATTATGGGTCACCTGATATTTTCATAGAGTGACCTCCAATCACTCTAACTTATACGTAGAAGTTAATTCCTGTATTGTAAGTAGATCCTAATATATTAAATAAAAACCACTTTTATAACACCATCTTCAAGGGCCTGTAGCTCCCTCTGGAAGCATTTCCGGACCTATGTTAATATGAACTTTTTTTCATATCTTTTTATGTAGAATCATACCTTAACATTTTTCATCGTCATTTCCGGACACCCTGTATAGTGATTTAAAAGTAGTCAATTGCTTAGAAGTAATTGACACTGATGGCCTTCTTACTTACTGAACCAAATTAAAATATTTAAATGACCAGGCCTCACCAGGCATCTGTCAACAACTATATCAAGTTGGTTTTTATTAAAAGAAAATAATAGCTTTCCGCCACAATTTAACCAGAAGAAAACACTTGAGTACACTTGGTAAAAACAAACACTAAAACCAGAAGCGCATAAGGAGTTACCACAAAGTAGGTATATGTATCAATTAATTTTATTATGAAGCTGAATATGACCTATATGTATCCGAACAAAAACTGCTTCAAGATGAGGCAGGAAGTTAAAATTTTCTACATAATAGTGACGAATTCAGATTTGAAATCGATAAATTTTTAACTCTAAAACAAGTTACAAAATTGAGGGTCGCCAGGCGACTAGTTTAGAATAGTTATATTGCATATACCGTGCGAGCAAAAATTATTTGCATCAAAGAGGGCTTGGATTAAAAAACGTAGGGCTTGGTTTAGATCACAATGATATTATGGGGACGATATATCTTACCAAATCTAGGTTAAAATTTTGTCAAATTCATACTATGACATGATATGCCAAACTAATGAGTAGGTAATAAAATAAGTAGACAACTACAAATTTATTTTTGTTGTTTACAAAATTAACAAAGTAAGAGTATACAGAAAGAAAAAGAATTACATAAGCTGCTTCTTAAGAATAGTCCTGCATGTTCCATAATTAAGATCTTCCCACTTCTTGGGACAGGCGACTTATACAATTTGTTGGCGTATTTTGCATTATTTCACGAACGTTTGCAAGAAGTTCTTCTGTTCTTAGAGATGGTCCTCCTGCTCCTTTTTTGGGTTGTATAGAACCTGTTTCTCTAAACACAGCCACGGTTCTTTTCAGGCAATGATAAAAATCCCCAGCAATAAAAGCGACGTTAGGAAAATGTTCGTGAAAATCGTTCATGCACAAATCCGGATTGTATTGCCACTCACTATTTACTCTATCCCCGTTTCGAAGATACGCTTCAACCATGAATGTTTTGTGCTGTTCCGTAAAGCCCATTGTGTGAATTGTTCAAGAAATTGGAAAAATTAGCGATGAATCAAATTACTTGTAACGACTGTAAAAGATGACGGAATAACTGATTGATTGTTGATTTAGGTAGTTACTGACACCCAACAGGTAGTAAGCTCTACGGCTAAGCTTTACGTCCTTAGGTGAAAGGCCCTCTTAATGCAAATAATTTTTGCTCGCACGGTAAAGTATTTACTTTATTTAGAAGCGGGCTGTATTTTAACCCTTAAGAATCAACCGGTATAATAAAAAAAAGTCCAGGACCCGCTGAATAAATATAAAAGTCGATTTTATCTTATTTTTTGAGAATATTTTTATGTTCCGAGGGCAACCAAGTAGAACATACACCTTAAATCAAGGATTTTAACAGAATATCATATAGAAAAACAAGTTAAATTCAGTACATGTTTCATGAACCCTGTTATTCAAGCTGGCAAAACGTTATTACCAATTATAGACAGTTGATCAATTAAAATATAAATGTACTTTATAAAAACCAGCATTGGAGTGTTAGAAACAAGTAGGCGCATGATAATCTATAATAATATGCTTTGAAAATCTGGTTTTACTATGGTCTTATTTAGACCAGGCAAAATCAATAATATCAATTGATGCACGAGCAAAGGAAATAAAATAGTATAGTGATATACGAGGAGGTAGGTTTTCACCTGTTGAAAATCGTGTAGTTTGGTTTTGCTGCTATACACAGGGTGTTTATTTGAACTTTGAAATCTTTCAATTATTATTGAAAATAAAAACTGCCTGTAGGTTTCGTTATGTAAAATTACAGTCTGTGGTCCCATCAATTGCCCCAAAAACAATATTACATAAAATAACAAACAGGTTTTAAAAAAATTCATGCTGAAAATGATGATATCTACCACAAATTTGTAATTCTTTGTTTATAAAAAACATTAAAGATATTTATTTTCTTCTCCTTATACGTAAAGTTGAAAGTAATAGTATAATAATTAAAATTTGTGTCATTATGCAAGAAATTTGTCTCCAAGGTGTTGGCGCCAAAGTCTGCATATACTAGAAATCGATAAGACTGTTCTAGTTTAATACAGGGCTTCTTGCATATTTATACCTATAATATTTAAACAAATTACTATAGATAAACTTATAATAAATTAGATTGCATTATTATACGCTTTGTTATTGTCGCTTTTTAACAATTTGTCTTTAAATCAGACAACACAGGTTTTATTTGCTAAACCTACACGCGGTATTAGATTGTTTTATTACTTTTATGGCATGTCTTTACGATATTATAGGTACAGTAGGTAGGTATACAGGGTTATGATAAAAAAGCGGATCAACATTTTATATAGAACCAGAGGAAAATGTTTCCTTTAATTTCATCAGGTCCATCCTTAGACGTCTTTCGCCATATCACGGCTCTTCAGTAACGCTAAAATAGAAGTACTGTTCAAGGGATTGGAGAAAAATGGCGCTATCATCAAACACTTAAAAGGTATGTTGGGTCTGGTTTAAATAATAGAAAATCATCAAATGAAGAAGACCGAAATTTGGTGGATTATTTAAGGCAAAATCCATTTGAAACTGCAGTAACCGCTATGCACATAACAGGATTCCCTGCTTCATCTAGAACAGCGCAACGCCGAGTAAGACAATGTTCCGAGTTAAGAAATCGAGCAGCTGCATCCAAACCGTTTTTAAAAAATAGTATAAGGAACAAAGAATTGGGTTTGCTATGCAATATTTACCAAAAAATGATTTTCTTTTCCGATTAGAAAACTTTTCATACAATGGAAGGATTCGAGTATATAGACCACCAAATTCTCGATATGATGAGAAGTATACTTAAAAAAGCAAACCAGCTAGTGGACGTTTCTCCGTTAATGTGTGGGCATGGATAAGTGTTTACGGTGCAGGTCTATTCTGGAATATTGGTGGAACACTAAACAGTAACATATAATGGAAGGATTCGAGTATATAGACCACCAAATTTCCGATATGATGAGAAGTATACTCAAAAAAAGCCAACCAGTTAACGTTTCTCCGTTAATGTGTGGGCATAGATAAGTGTTTACGGTGCAGGAGTTTGCTGGAATATTGGTGGAACACTAAACAGTAATATATATCTTTAGATTTTGGAAAATGGTTTTCTTCCTTCTGCCGCGATAGTTTTTGAAGGAAATAACTTTATATTTCAGCAGGATAACTGACCTGTGCTGCATACTGCAAGAAATATAGGAAACTGGTTTAGATAAAACAATGTAACATGTCTGCCTTGGTGCTCAAGAAGTCCTAATTTAAATCCAATTGAAAATGTTTGGGGATTGATAGTAAAAAAATGTACAAAATAAATTTTAAACTACAGAATGAAATAGAGTTATTTGATAAAATAGAAGAAATTTGGGAAATGCTAACTCCGGATTACACCAGAAGTATTATTTTGTCAGTGCCAAGAAGATTACGAATAGTGTTAAAATCCAATGGCGCAGCAATCAAATATTAGTATTTTGTTTGTTGTTTGTTAATAAATTTACCCTTTTTGGCTTTATACTTTTGTAGTTTTCCTGGTATTATTTTATAATTTTCTTATTTTGCGGCTGTAATTTAAACACAAAAATATTATTTAAAAATAACCATTATTACTTATGGTAAAAAATCGTACATGCAATAATTTACAGCTATGTATATAGCTAGTGTTCTATCCAGGTATAAGCAGCAAGGTGAGAAACCCGTTTTACCCAATTTTGTTGTAATTGAGTTATGTATGGGTGGAGTGTACGAATTTATAATATGTCGTCAACTGTACCTATTGATAAGCTAGTATGAATTATTGATTTATACCTAGGTATCACGGGATAATCAATAATTCCAACTTTTTGATCGTCATATATTATTCAGTTCAGCGAAAGCCAATAAGGACCGAGATGGTAATTCCTCGCGCATAGTTTCGTCCCGTAAATGTGCCTCCTTTGATTACAAAAAGACCAGTCAAGGCCACACATTTTTTAAATCGCCCACCATCCAAAATTTGACTTAAGAAAGCGATCAAAAAAACAATAGGTGAAAAATTATCACGTATTTAACACCTCTGTAAACGCGTTTGTAATATTTTTGAGAGCAAGCCTGAAAAAATAATTGTTTTATGACAATATGGTTAATAGTTTGGTGCCATGTGTGTCTGGTGTTTGCAAAATCTACGTGGGACAAACCAGTTGAGAAATGAAACCTGTACAAGACGATTTTAGCTCACTTGTATTGCGAGTCAACTTTTTATTATTGCGACGGTGGTGCTAAAGTTATTTGAATTATCTATTAACACTAAACTCGTTAGATATAAACGAACCTACAGTATGTTGAAAAACTACGTAACTGAATGCTATACATGCTTTAAAAGTTCATAGCGGCATGCGAAAGAAAGAACACCTTTGAATTTCAAAAGCTAAGGAACAACGGAAATGTGTTAAAAACAAAAACTGACAACCAATTTTTGGAGAAGGACGTGAAATTTTCTCGGAATTCGATATATCTCAAACATGCAGTACAGTTGACGACATATAAATTCGTACACTCCACCTATACCCAGGGCTGACAAGAGAGGGGGGCTGGGGGGGGGGGCAAATTTCCCGGGCCCACGTCTCTTTTAAGGGCCCGTGCTCGGGCTGCGCAGTTAAAAAAATATGATAAATTATAAAAAAAAATATAAAATCTCTGTGGACAAAAAATTACTTTGTAAACATTACATAGGTATGTAAATTGTTAGGCGAGTTGGCGAATAATTAATGTTCTAAGTATCAAATATCGATACATTTTATCCTCGCCCGTCCGGCCCAATATTTGTATTAACATCGATTTATTATTCGAAGAATTTATAAAACTTTCATCTTTTTTGGAGAACCTACCCGAAAATTTTGTACATTTTAGAATTGACCAACAATGGGTTTCTTAATTAAAAATTATATTTTTGTTCTTATTTTGGGGTAGTAAAGACTTATTTTAATAAAAATGAACAGTTTTAATGCCAAACGACTATGAATGTGGAATATTTGAGAAATAATTTTAGCTCATTAAGTATTGATCAAAAAATTGAAATTAAAATTGAGGGAAGACCTAAGACCTAAACTCGAAATTAACTTGACGCAGACCACAAAGTGTAAATCTAGGGACTTTATTGTTATTGATTAGTTTGCTGCAAATAAAAACAGAAGAATGAACTTTACTTTTAAACAATGTACCCACTAATGAAAAATAAATTGGCCTTTTTTATTTCTTTTATCTTATTTCATTTTCAATAAAATAAGTAGGTAATCATAAATTTGTAAAATATTTATTAAAAATTATTGACCAAATTTGGGCGTGGTCTTAAAAAATTTTCGCCTGCGGCGCATTTCGCCTACAGCTGGATCCTACCTCCCGCTTTTTAGTAGTTTAAATCTGGCAGCCCTAGAAGTGGGCCCGGGATGCCGCACAGCCCCCGGGCCTGACCTGGCTCTCGACGGCCCTGCCTATACCTACATAACTCAATTACAACAAAATTGGGGAAAACGGGTTTCTCACCTTGCTGCTTATAACCTGGATAGAACACCAGCTATATACAAAGCTGTAATTTATTGTATGCACGATTTTTTACCATCATAAGTAATGATGGTTATTTCGAAATATTTTTGTGTTTAAATTATAGCCGCGAAATAAGAAAATTATAAAATAATACCAGGAAAACTACAAAAGTATGAAGCCAAAAAGGGTAAAATTATTAACAAACAACAAACAAAATACTAATATTTAATTGCTGCGCCATTGGATTCTAACTCTTATAGTAATCTTCTTGGCATTGACAAAATAATACTTCTGGTGTAATCCGGAGTTAGCCCTTCCCAAATTTTTTCCATTTTATCAAATAACTCTATTATAATTGGATTTAAATCGGGACTTCTTTCGCACCAAGGCAGACATGTTACGTTGTTTTGTCTAAACCAGTTTCCTATATTTTTTGCAGTATGCACAGGGTAGTTATCCTGCTGAAATATAAAGTTATTTCCTTCAAATACTATCGCGGCAGAAGGAAGAAAAACATTTTCCAAAATCTGAAGATATATATTACTGTTTAGTGTTCCACCAATATTTCAGCGTACACCTGCACCGTAAACACTTATCCATGCCCTGATGCATGCCCACACATTAACGGAGAAACGTCCACTGGTTTGCTTTTATTTAGTATACTTTTCATCATATCGGGAGAATTTGATGGTCTATATACTCGAATCCTTCCACTATATGTAGACTGAAAAGTTTTCTGGTAAATATTGCATAGCAAACCCAATTTTTTGTTCCTTATCACTATTTTTTAAAAACGGTTTGGATGCAGCTGCTCGATTTCTTAATTCGGAACATTGTCTTACTCGGCGTTTTACAGTTCTAGATAAAGCAGGGAATCCTGTTATGTGCATAGCGGATACTGCAGTTTCAAATGGATTTTGCCATAAGACCACCCTATTTCTACTAAACATATTATTCTTGCTTTTTCAATAATACTTAAATGAGGCATTTTTAAATCAAATAAGATAATGACAATACTTTGACAGATATCATGATAACAATTAACACGTTACAAAGGTTATAAAGGTAAAAAAGTTGTATTTACAGTTACAGTGTCACAGTTTAGTGTACGAAATCTGTCGTGAGCTGTACCACTTTGCCATTCGCAGTAACTGCTTTTTTATTAGCGAAGAAATATGAAAATTCTACACTTGACACCTGGTTCGTCTTATTACCTACCAATAATACTCATTAATAAATTTTACCATTGAAAAAAAGTTTTTGTATTTTTCTCTTATTTACACAAAAAAAAATCGTGTCAATATTAGCATATCACTATTTTGCACTTAATAAGTTAATGTCAAAACAAATGTAGGTATAAAGATTTAAATAGCAAATATATTTTTACTGCTTTTGTGTCTAATATATTCTTAATTTGAATAAATATGTTTTCTTGATGCTTGCATAGCATTTAAAGCTTTTCAATGAGGAATAAAATATTTTGTACTGAAAACCAAACACTAGTGACACCTTCGCCAATTCGTTTGTATAGAAATAACAGCAAAAAAAGAAATTTGGGTAATTTTGATAAAAATTCGTTTTTTGCTTTTATTAATTCATCAAATAATTTTTTTAAATTTAAAACTGTAGGTAACTGCTACCCAAAGGCTGGTGTTTGGTCGCGTTCTGGAGAAAACGAAAAACAAACGAAATATATATATACACTAGTGTTTGCACTGAATTATCGATTTGTTTTACACTCCTGTCATCCACAATTTTTTTCCGGATTTCTAATAGATTTAGTACACCTATATAAAAACAAGCAACTCTTATTTCCCTAGAATTATTATTATGTACATACCTGTGACCAGTAAAGTCCGCATCATATGGGATTTTTTTTATTAATAACTTTATTGGCATCAAGTTCTGCTTCGATCGAGATGAAAATTAAGCAAAAAAATTGTAGTCCCGTGATTCGCATTATCTGTCAAATTTCAATTTTTTTCAAAAAATAATTCAAAATTGGGGTTATTTCTGAAAGTATCGAAAAAATTTATTAGAAAATTTTTTTTTTAATGCAGTTTCTAGCCCACATGCTAAATTTTAGCTGCATAAGATAATTTTAATTTTTTACCCATATTTTGTAAATTGCACCACATTTGCAAAATAAGACAACGCAACCTACATAAAACTTCTTAGTTTTGACAATGCTTTATTTCAGATACATTTTCTCTTTAAAGTAGCGCCATATTAAATGTGTGTTTTTCTACAAAATCAAAATTGGGCTATTAAAATTTGGTCACATGTGATGCAAAGTTTATTTGTTTTTGGCCCCTGTATAAGGTAACTTCATAAAATAAGTAGAAAACGTAATTTGTGTCTGAAAGTAATACACCTTAATATTAAGACAGTAAAGTGTTCATTAAGTGGAAAATAAATTTTAGTGGTGGGTAAAAAATCAAAATTATCTTATGCAGCTGAAAATTTGCATGTGGGCTGGAAACTGCATTTAAAAAAAAAATTTCTAATAACTTTTTCGATATTTTTAGAAATAACTCCATTTTTGAATTATTTTTTGGAAAAAATTAAAATTTGACAGATAATGCGAATCACGTGACCACTATTTTTTTTCTTAATTGTCGTCTCGATCGAAGCAGAACTTGATGCCAAAGTCAAATTTCGAATAAAGCCATTAATAAAAAAAAATCCCATATGATGCGTACTTTACTGGTCACATTGTATACATCGTTCTGATACAGAAACAGATCAGTCTCTTATATAACACCTCTCTTAATCAAGAAACGCCCGGACCCGTCAAATATATGTACAGGGTGGATCATAAAACTGCTACGTGTATCAACTTTAATGTTTTTAATGAAACATATTGTATATTTTTACATTGTACAGTCAAGTCTAGACTTTTTTCCTAAATCACCATGCCCTATTCCTAAATATCTTCAACCGTTTACGAAATATTAACTTTTAATACAAAATAGACAAACGACAAAGTATGAAAAGGAACTATTTTACAAGATGTTGATCTCCACCAACTGTTCTGCGGTACCAATCGATCTAAAAATTCCTGGTGTACATTTTGTACTACTTGTGGAGGAATTTCTCGTATTAATCGTCGAATGGACTTCTTAACCGTATATCTAGCAAGTTGTGTTTTATTTATAAACTAAATTATTGACGTAGCCCCACAAAAAAAAGTACAGTGGGTTAAGATCGGACGATCTGGGTGGCTACTCTGTTAACCCCCTTCTACCAATCCCCGGAAAAATTGTATTTAAGTATCTACTCGCTTATATGAGCACCATCCTGTTGAAGTTATAAGGTTAAACTGGGTAAATCAGGATCAGTATCATCTGAGAATAGAGTGGTAAGAGCTAGAACCAGATAATTTCGAAGCAAAAATTATTTGCATCAAAGAGGGCTTGGATTAAAAAACGTAGGGCTTGGTTTAGATCACAATGATATGGGGACGATATATCTAACCAAATCTAGGTTAAAATTTTGTCAAATTCATATTATGACATGATATATGCCAAACTAATGAGTAATAAAATAAGTAGACAAATACAAATTTATTTTTGTTGTTTACAATATTAACAAAGTAAGAAACAGAAAGAAAAAGAAAAATAATTACATAAATTGCTGAAATTGGCCACCGCCATGCTCCAAGCATAAATTCACACGTCTCTTCATATATTCGAAAGTGTTCACCAGCATCTCTGGATAAATTTTACCACATTTTTGGAATACTTGCACTTAGTAAAAATAGTCCTGCATGTTCCATTAGATCTTCCCACTTCTTGGTACAGGCGTCTTATACAATTTGTCGGCGTATTTTGCATTATTTCACGAACGTTTGCAACAAGTTCTTTTGTTCTTACAGATGGTCTTCCTGCTCCTTTTTTGTGTTGTATAGAACCTGTTTTCCTAAACACAGCCACGGTTCTTTTCAGGCAATGATAAAAATCCCCAGCAATAAAAGCAACGTTAGGAAAATGTGAAAATCGTCCATGCACAAACCCGGATTGTATTGCCACTCACCATTTACTCTAACCCCGTTTCGAAAATACGCTTCAACCATTAATGTTTTGTGCTGTTCCGTAAAGCCCATTGTGTGAATTGTTCAAGAAATTGGAAAAATTAGCGATGAATCAAATTACTTGTAACGTCTGTCAAAGATGACGGAAAAACTGATTGATTGTTAATTCAGGTAGTTACTGACACCCAACAGGTATTAAGCTCTACGGCTTAGCATTACGTCCTTAGATGCAAGGCCCTCTTTGATGCAAATAATTTTTGCTCGCACGGTATAATATCTTTTTCTAAAAAAGATGCATTTAAAAAAAATTGTTCGACGGGTCTGAGCGATTCTTGAATAAATTAGCAGTATTATTTATGAGAGGTTGATCCGTTTCGTTATTATAACAGTGTATAACGTTCCAAATAAAATTAGTTTACACTAAATTTCCATTACTACTCTTTTAGAATTTTATTTTCATCATCACATCACCTCATAACATAAATAAATCATTAGCAAAACAAAATAAAAAGAAATTTATCTCCCGATGTCGCGGTACAGCATCTACCCAACCTGTTCTAAAGGTAGTTACTACTCGAGCCGTGGTTGCCAAGCCGGTTTTCCTAGATATCTTCCTTCAAAAAAATGTTACGACTACGATTTGACAAATCTTAGTTAGAAGCGCTTTGGCACGACAAGGATATGACATGTGTCAAACCCTGTATGCATCCTATTTACCAATTAACATAATATTTTAATGCACTTTCCCGCCCATATGGCTTCTTAAAGCATTTTTAGTTATATCTAGTGGTTTGAGAGTTTCCCTTATATTTTGTGCAAGAGAACGTTAAACATTTACCAACATTTTCAGCAACAAATCTATTTCACAAACTTCTTCGTTTTATAAGAAAAAATTGTTCCGCGGCAACTTGCCCTTAATATCTGCAGATCTAGGGAAATTTCCTTAAATCCGGCAACCCTGCGCAGTGGTTCCACAAGTGGTACTACTATACGACTCGTTCTGTCATAAGATGAGGAGTTTGGCCTGGCTTGGCGTACCCAGCAAGTACTGCTGCCGATCAGTTATGTTTACGTAGAAAACGAGGCTAGATTGTTTTCGCGCCACGCCGTTTGTAGTGAAACTTAAGCGGTACCAAATGACATGTCATATCTGTAAGGTTGTTCCCAAGGTCGTTCGTTAGTCTCAAAACTTTTAGAGCATCTGCTTTGATTTTTCCGCTGTGCAAGTCTTTTCTAAAAGACGCGTTGACTTTTGAGTGGTTCCGAGGAAAAACTAAAGTATTTTCGGTGTTATTTGCGAAATTTGTAGCAGATTTTTGGACTCGATGGAAAGTTGCAGAATGTTTTGTCGGCCCGCTACTCTTGTGCATTGCTGACCTCTTAATAATGGCGTTTTTACGACTTTTTTATTAATAGTAAGTCTAATAGTTATTGTTTTTATTTATTTCTTTATTTTATTTTAATGAAGAAATGTTTTTAATTTGAATATTAAATCTTAGGCGGGTGTAAAAAATAAAAAACCAGTTTGTTTTTTAGAAAATATTAAGGTTATTGGTATTAAGCATCATTCTAATTCTTTAAATTATTTTATCCAGCTTTACTTACTTTGTTAAAAGAAGGAAACAAATGAGAGGTTCAAAACAAAAAAAAAATAGGTGTGGAAGACCCCACTTCCTAAACATAGACAAACTGGGAACCCTTTGAAAAAATATAAGTTGTTTCGTGGCTAGTTAAATAGTAGGTACTCGATAACTCGAGTAATAAGGCTCAGATATAGATATACATATATATTTTTAAGTAAATTCAAATATAGGGTTGTCATTTAAAAAAATAATCGATATCTAATTTGGGACACGCTGTTTCATAATTTTTTTTTATAAAAAAAGATCACAAAATGTTAATAGGTACCATGTCCAAGCATTTTTCCAAAAAAAAAAACGGTACCTACTGGATTTACTGAAATTATCCCAAGTTAAAAGCTCACACTGTATTGAAGCTATAATATATATATTAGGTGGTAAATATTAAGATTTTTTTTCTAATAAAAGTTTTGTATACTCGTAGGTAAATGTTGGTAACTTTTAAAAATTTTATAAACTCATGAAAAAAAATTATTTTTATATTTTGTTTAAGAAATTAATTCTGGTTAATCAAGTACCTACATAATTTAAACACTTGGTTTGGTACTTTTATAATACAAGTGAATAAAAATACATCCGCCTGCTAGATGAATAACATCATCGCATTACGGCGATAATTTAAAATTAAAACGTACCAAACACAACTACTACGTCGGTAACCTAAAGCGTAAACCATTATTTTTTTCCTTTTGTCAAATATGTAGGTTGTAGCTTTGTAATTTTGTGAACTGAACACACTAATTGCTATTTTCGGATAACAGAATCCCAGCTTTTTGTAAATCTACTATAAGTTATATCCGGCATGCTCTTTGTTAAAACCGTTATTATTATATTATCTAACTAATAATAAAGTTAATCTTAATTAAAAATCTCGGCAAATCTGTTTTTTAAAGCCTCGTTAGCCTTCCTAGTTTAAATGGCTATTAATATATGTATGTGTGTATGTAGAGTTGGGCGATGCATGGTCAATTAACCGCGGCCAATTAACCGTCAATTGACCACTAGCTATTTGACCGGTCAAAATATTGTAGCATTTTATTTTGGTTTTAACAATTTAATATCAACATTATTAGTGATCACTTCAGTTGACCTACCCGTTCCAAAATCTCAACGTTTATACGATCGTGCTATATCGGCATCGTTTACAGCACGAGAGGTGTCAGCTCGGTTATATGGTTATTTCCCGATCTTCCCCGGCGTCATCGCGCCCTTTCATTATATTATGGCGATTATTTGTTGGCGATTTCACCAATAATAATACAAATAATTTATAATTACTTCTTTGTTTTATTTTATTTTCACATTTATTTTGGTCAATTGACCAAAAATAATTTGATTGGTCAATTTCACAACCCAATGTGTATGTATGTATGTATTATGTACAATATACATATTTGATTTTCTCTTATATTGTGTTCCCCCCCACAAATATTTTCAGGGGACCCCTCTATAACGAATGGAAAATGATAAGTCTTATTTTCATTGCTATTAGGTTCAGGTTTATGAATTTTTAAATTCGTTAATCGTGTAATAATTTAATTAGGCTTAAACCCACATTATGTGTTAAGTACCTACTAATAAAACAACAAACAATTCGAATTTAGTTTATAATCCTAGGTAGACATAACATAGATAGTTATTAAGTCATTATATGTAATATTCCAGCAAACACGATGCAAAATCAAAATTTGAAAACACCACATAATGTTGCTTTGGTTGTAAGTTGTAACGGGAGTAGCAGTGATAAAGCCTCATAGAATCCAAAATACAGTAAAACACATGATCACTCAACAAGTTTGCACAAACAATATGTCACTAAGTACTATACCTACAAGGTATTATACAAAACGACCAGATCGTCGAAAATTTTTTTTTGCAAAATCGTTTATAATTTTGTCGATATGTAATGTTCTAACAAACTCGTGTTCGATACTGATTAAGGATAAATCCGAATCCATGGTGTTACGTAAATGGGTTTTTACCAAGGGCGTCCATAGAGCGCTTTTCAGGGGGGGGCAAAAACTTAAACAATATTTTTTTATATATATGACTAATTATTTAACACCTTATGCCTAACGGAACCTACAGAATTCGTAAAAAATAAACACAAAATTACAATTTATAAGTTTTCATCATAAAATAAAAATGTTAAATTCCTAGACGTCTTGCCAAACTCGTTGATTACTTTTTTTATTAAATTTTCTTTATTTTTTTGTAAATAATCATAATCAGTTTAGTGATTTGTTGGTCTCTACTAACTAACCACTGTACTATTCAATATTTACAGGCGCGGATCCAGAACTTTGCTTTGGGGGGGGGGGGGTCATCATGATATAAAGGAAGTTAAAAAGCGCCGCAGGCGAAAATTTTTTGCGACCACGCCCAAAATTTGACAGAGAATGCGCTATAGGCGAGAAAATTTTCAATGATAATTTTTACATTAAAAAGGATAAATATGCATGTAAATTAATGTTAAAGTGAATTCAAAAAAATAAAAAATATAACTAATTTATGGTAAAGTAATGTTGTCATGAATCTTGTGAAAAAGCTGCAGAGGTAGTCAAAACAGTAAATTCATTTATTTATTTTCTGTTTTGGGGGGGGGGGTCATGACCCCCCATGACCCCTTCCCCCCCTGGATCCGCGCTTGAATATTTATACCGAGGGGTAATTCACCTGCGAAAATGGTGCACAACTTCTAGAAAATACAAAAGAAAATACAGAAAATAAGAGGAAAATGCAGAAAATACAGAAAATACGAAGAAAATACAGAAAATACGAAGAAAATACAAAGAAAATACGAGAAAAGTACAGGCAACATAAGGAAAATATGGAAAATACGCGCGCCAATCAATTTGGCAATGACGTAAAGTCGTTAACGCTGCCGGGTTTTCGACGGTTTTAATGATGGGAATAACCAACTTAAGATTCTGGAACAACGCTGCTTTGACTTCTAAAAAAAAATTTAGTAAAGCCAATTTTTTTTGGCGAAAATGGTGTACAAGTTCTAGAAAATACGAGAAAATACAAGGAAAATACAGAAAATACGAGAAAAATTAAGAAAATACATGGAAAATACAGAAAATACGAGAAAAATTAAGAAAATACAAGGAAAATACAGAAAATACGAGAAAAATTAAGAAAATACAAGGAAAATACAGAAAATACAAGGAAAATACGAAGAAAATTCGGCAATATGGAAAATGGTGTACAAATTTTTCTCAGTGAATTACCCCTCGATTTATACTGAATTATGAAATAAAATAGTAACGTGGACGCCTAGGGGGGGGCAAGTGCCCGTTTTGCCCCCCCCCTATGGACGCCCTTGGTTTTTACTGTTTTAAGTTTGGAAAAAGATCGTTCCGCTAATGCCACACTAACTGGTAAAGTTAGAAATAACATCACTGCACTAGATACATCTGGAAAATTTGAAGAACACACTGATTTTTTATTAATAAATGATCCGCAAGTTCATATACTGTTTTTAATTTTGAAATACTATCTCAAGAGTCCCATTCTGAGGCTTAAAATTTGACTAGGAAAGTCAAGGGACAAGTCTTTATGGCATATCGTTTGTAAATTCCGCGCTTTCACGTATAATTCTTCTTCACTTAAGAAGTTAAATTCTCAGGATATAAAAAAATAAAATTCATTTTGCATGCATTACGTATAGTATTTATTTCAATTTGCTTATTTTTATTTTATGTAACGTAATTATTATCAACTTATATTGATCTAATTTTGTTTATTTTGCCCAGGATTAAATTATTTTTTCTTATATCTTATCGTTTTATAAATACATATAAAACCGTTCTTATCAACGGTCTTACCAACAGGTAAATTTTCATATTTATGTTAACCTCGATGTCAGCCCGAAGTAACAGATAATGGATACTCATATTTCTTATTGTATTTAAAACTGTATCTTTTGAAAAATAAAATACTATCTTTATTATACAAATAAACAACTTTGTATAGAAAAATAGGAGAGGAGGGGACAGTCTGTAATATTAATTTTGATTCCTTCGAATCGCCACAAAAGAGTGTATTATCCATATTATCTTTGACGTGATTTTTTAATAACATATATTCATATACTATGACTTCAGTAATATAAAAATAGAATCATTTTGATCATTAATGATGTGGCTGCGTATTTTAATGATGGTCCGAAGAATTTATATATTGTTCTTCTTATCTTTACAGCGTGAAATTAAAGAAATGCAACTTATGATACATAAAATATATAAGACTTTTGACCTGGAATGACCTTTTAAGTTTCAACTGCTTATAAAATAAACCATAATTTATTCTAAGAAAATGCTGAATAGTTACAAATTAGCTTGTCCATATAATTACTTAATTTATAATTTTTAGAATCAAAATGTTTTAACTCACTCAATAACAATAGCAGATAAATGTTTGTCAGAATTGTTATACAGGGTGTCTGGGAAAATGTGGGAAATCTCCCGGATATGAAAAAAACACGTGAAAGACTACTACTTGTTCATATAAACTTCTTTCGTATCGGCCTCCTCTTCGGCGATATGGGCTCTCAAAGAGCTCCCGTGGAATTAAGTTTTTGACACATAATTATTAAACCAACAGGTAGGTATATTTCATTTTTTTTCATATGATGTATACCAGGTTAGACCCTTCAAATTACTATCCCAGAAAGTGTTGCGAAAAATGCAATAATAATCCGAATTTTGTCATTACTCTTCTCCACACTGTTACCATGGTAACATATTGCAGTTATTAGTAATAATTAAGGACTTGGTATCAAAGCATAATGACTACGCACCCAAGCGGTAAAATTAGGAACTTAAAAATTATTTCCAGTGATTTTTTCGCTCATATTTCATAATAAAATTTGTACCCCAAAGTCGTAGCATGTATGGTTTTACAGATACAGCCGATGGCCACCCGTCGTGAATCACCCTGTATATTAAAGATCAGGTACAGTCCTGAGTTGCACAAAATTTCTTATTACCATATATTCGAGCAAATATTGGAATGTATTAAAAAAAACTATTTTCCAAGGCCTCTTAAAGTTGGTGTGATCTCTCCGTTATTCAAAAATGGAACTAAGGAACATATTATTGCAAACTATAGGCCAGTTTCGCTAATATCAAATCGCGGGAAAATTTTTGAAAAGATCTTGAAATATAGAATGCTAAAAGTTAAAAAAAAAAATACAAACTAATTTCTGAAGCTTTGGTTTCATGGAGGGCAGGTCGACGGAGGACGCAATTGCTGGGCTGACATCGCAACGCAACTATATAAAAATATTGATGAAAGTAGTGCTACATTGTGTGTTTTCGTCGATTTAGCCAAAGCTTTCGATACCGTTTCACATCTGACATCAGTTGTTATTGGATAAGATACAAAAATACGGTCTAAGGGGAAAAATCTTTGAAATTATAAAAAGCTATCTGAGTGATAGAATTCAATACACCAAAATCGACGATATAATTAGCGATGCTGGTCGTGTTAACTATGGCGTACCTCAGGGTACAGTGTTGGGTCCGGTTCTTTTCATCCTGTACATCAAAGGGCTGCTGAGGATGGAGGGTGCTGGACGGATACTGTCTTTCGCGGACGATACGGTCGTATTATTTAAAGGTAAAAATTGGGATAATGTCATAAGACTGGCCGAACGAGAGTTTGATAAAATAAAAAAGTGGTTTGACTATAACTTGCTCACAGTAAATTTCGATAAAACCAAATGTATGTTGTTTTCTAGTCAGGAGCAAACCACAAAAAACGTCCAAGGTATACTAGTTGATAACTTTTTAATACCCACCACAAAATCCATCAAATATTTAGGCATAATAATCGATTGTAACCTTCGTTGGGAATTGCATATTAAGTATATTGTTCAGAAATTAAGAGGAATCTTGCCAAAATTCAAATATTTGAAAGATTTCATGTCTACAAATCAACTGAAAATTTTGTACTTTGCATTAGTTCAAAGTCATTTGATTTATGGAATTATTGGCTGGGGCGGAGTCCTAAACACACACCTCAAAAACTTAGAGATCATACAAGAACGTTTATGTTTACATCTTTAATTAGTATTAATTGTTTACCTGTACATAATGAATTTTGTATTAAATAAACGTCCAAATTATTATTATTATTATTAATTGAGTTTTAAACAATCAAATTAAGTAATTAATAGCAATTATACTTAGGCTTGTCCAAGCAAAAATATTGCCGAAATAAACACACGCCAAGCATTTTAGTTGATGGTACTTAACACTAGGTACTTAAGTATTTAATAACTTTGGTACCACTTGTGTTTTGTATTGATTAAGATTATTGCATTCAATTTCGTTTTGTTAACTTTAGCGTTTGGAATTGTTTTTGTTTTAAAAGATTTAACCGGTTACCGGTTCCTTTAGTAATAAATTATAAAAATATTTAGGTTCATTGGCACTATGGCACAGAAAAAAATCGTTTACAATACATTTGTAGTAGTAGATCGTTAGAGTTAAGTGCTTGAAAAAAACTTAATTATAGAACAAGCTTTATGTTATCTATCTATGATTTTTATACAGGGTGGTCCAACGAAAACTTAACACCTCGATTTTCCTGCTTTAAAATGAAAATGTGGAAAATCGCTCGGACCCGTCGATTTTTATTTCGAGGGGGACAGTGTAAGAAACATAGTACTTCCGGTTTAACCGGAAGTTGACACTATTGGAAAGATAATAAAAATCGAAGATAGGTACATGTAAGCCGTTTTGCTCTAGTACAGTTAGAAAGCTAGACGCTGTCAAAGTTCAAAAATGTCATTTTTCAAGAGTAAATATCTCGGAAACTGTTAAGTATAGACTAATAATGCTTTTATTAAAAAATGTTCAGAATTTTATGCAGAATCCAAAAAAATTATATAAAATAGGGGTATCCATTTAAGATTTAGATCTTATCCCCCTCCCTCCTAGGGGCTTGAAGTAACAAGATTGACAAATATACGCAAAAGATGTCCCCCTCGCAATAAAAATCCACGGGTCCGAGCGATTTTCCACATTTCTATTTTAAAGCAGGAAAATCGAGGTGTTAAGTTTTCGTTGGACCACCCAGTACGTGATGCAGTAGCAAAACCTCTTATTAGAGGTATATTACCTTATTATGTAATCATTAGAAGTACGATACTTGTACTGTTTTTCAAATTTTGGTAAGACACAATACACTAAAAACAAACTAGTGGTTTTTTCAAGCTAGCAAAATTATTTTCAGAAAATTCCCATTATCATAACAAAAAATTTACCATTATTTGCCACCTTTCTTAAAATTTTAAAAAGCGTTTTATGAAGGTAGATACTTCAAAAGTTAAACGGGTCAACAAAAAGATGGTCATTTTATTGGATAGGTTTATTGGTTTTGGTATTTTTCAAAAGGTAATAAATAAAATGTTTTATAGCTGATTCTTTAAAATTATTATATAAAATAAAACGAAATGTTATATTTCTTGGAAATTTTGGCAGAGCTAACGGTGCGGCGTTATGTTGAAAAGTTATGATTACAAGCATATTTTTTTATTGTTTTTTTTTTTGGGTTGTGAAAAACCCTATTGCAGGCCTCCAGAAAAAAATAATGCGACATTGTATATCAGTTTCTAACCGATCGATAGCTGGGCATTTTTATTTAAAAAAAAACAGGATGTTTATGCTGGTAATGATCAAGACATACTTTAAATACAGGGTGATCCAACGAAAATTTAACACCTCGATTTTCCTGCTTTAAATTGAAAATGTGGAAAATCGCTCGGACCCGTCGATTTTTATTTCGAGGGGAACATCTTTTGCGTATATTGTCAATCTTGTTACTTCAAGCCCCTAGGAGGGAGGGCGGGTAACATTTAAATCTTAAACGGATACCCCTATTTTATAAGTATAATTTTTTTGGATTCTGCATAAAATTCTGAACATTTTTTAATAAAAGCATTATTAGTCTATACTTAACAGTATCCTAGATATTGACTCTTGAAAAATGACATTTTTGAACTTTGACAGCGTCTAGCTTTCTAACTGTACGTCTTAGAGCAAAGCGGCTTACATGTCCCTATCTTCGATTTTTATCATCTTTCTAATAGTGTCAACTTCCGGTTAAACCGGAAGTACTTTATTTCCTTATATATTTCTTACATCCGGTTTAACCGAAAGTTTACACTATTGGAAAGATAATAAAAATCGAATATAGGGACATGTAAGCCGTTTTGCTCTAAGACGTACAGTTAGAAAGCTAGACGCTGTCAAAGTTCAAAAATGTCATTTTTCAAGAGTCAATATCTCGGAAACTCTTAAGTATAGACTAATAATGCTTTTATTAAAAAATGTTCAGAATTGTATGCAGAATCCAAAAAAATTATATAAAATAGGGGTATCCATTTAAGATTTAGATCCTACCCCCCCTCCCTCTTAGGGGCTTGAAGTAACAAGATTGACAATATACGCAAAAGATGTCCCCCTCGAAATAAAAATCGACGGGTCCGAGCGATTTTCCACATTTTCATTTTAAAGCAGGAAAATCGAAGTGTTAAGTTTTCGTTGGACCACCCTCTATGTGGAAATTTAGTACTAAAGATCTCTTTTTCACTAAAACCAAACTGATAATCGTGGTTTTAAGCAAAAGACCCATCTTCTATTACGCCACTAGCTCAGTTAAGTACATTAGTGAAAATTATTTTAATTTATGTGAAGTGCCTATTAAAATAAAGGCAAAATGTATCAAAGTCACGATCATTTCACGAAACAAAATAAAATAAACACGACTGAAACGCACTTAGCAATCACCGGTTCATTTAACTGTCCATTGAAATATTACTAAAACTGTCAATCCGCACCGACAAGAAAAATAACATCCTTATAAAGAGACTTTGAAATCTCTAAATGATCATGACTTTGTACTTTTCACTTTTCTTCCTTCTTTTAAGAACAAGCAAACAGCGGCGTGGCACAGGGTGGGTCGCCCCCCTTGTACCATACCAAGGGGGTACCACCAGCATTAGGCCAATGGTACATTTTACTTTGGTTACATTTTCTATTGTTCGAATTCAACTTCGTTGTGACCTACCCTGTATATCGGGAAATGTCACAGCTCAATTTGCTAGGTTGTTTTACCTGTATATGGAAGGTCTTGGATTTTTCATATTCGAATCGCAACTGTCAAATCGCCCATGACATCTGTCAAATTTTGACATTTGGATTTTTTAAATATAAAACACTGGGTATCTATTTGGGTACATATGGTATCTATTATTTGGGTAACCAAATATTAGATACCTACTATATATTGTACAGGGTGTTCATTTAAAAACTTCCCACCACGGATTTGCTTGCTTTAAAAAGAAAATGTGGAAAATCGCTCGGACCCGTCGATTTTTATTTCGAGGGGGACATCTTTTGCGTATATTGTCAATCTTGTTACTTCAAGCCCCTAGGAGGGGGGGGGGGGGGGTAAGATCTAAATCTTAAATGGATACCCCTATCTTACATAATTTTTTTTGATTCTGCATAAAATTCTGAACATTTTTTAATAAAAGCATTATTAGTCTATACTTATTGACATTTTTTAACTTCGACAGCGTCTAGCTTTGTAACTGTGTCTTAGAGCAAAACGGCTTACATGTCCCCATCTTCGATTTTTATTATCTTTCCAACTATATTTCTTACATCCGGTTTAACCAAAAGTTGACACTATTGGAAAGATAATAAAAATCCAAGATAGGGACATGTAAGCCGTTTTGCTCTAAGACGTACAGTTAAAAAGCTAGACGCTGTCAAAGTTCAAAAATGTCATTTTTCAAGAGTAAATATCTCGGAAACTGTTAAGTATAGACTAATAATGCTTTTATTAAAAAATTTTCAGAATTTTATGCAGAATCCAAAATCCAAAAAAATTATATAAAATAGGGGTATCCATTTAAGATTTAGATCTTACCCCCCCCCCCCCCCCCCTCCTCCCTCCTAGGGGGTTGAAGTAACAAGATTGGCAATATACGCAAAAGATGTCCCCCTCGAAATAAAAATCGACGGGTCCGAGCGATTTTCCACATTTTCATTTTAAAGCAGGAAAATCGAGGTGGGAAGTTTTCAAATGAACACCCTATATATAACAAAGCGAGGGCGATGTCCCCCTTCCTCCTCACACCCCCTTCCCCCTCTAGGACCGCCGCTGGCCAAAATGACTATTTTTTGACCATTTTTCTGACAAGAACGCAGAAAGATTTATTATAAGGGTCTTGTCCAAAAAATATTATGCATTGACAGATTTTTAGTAGATAATTAATTATCCACGGACAGAAATCTGAGTATATTTGAGCTGTACATCTGCCAAAGCAGATGTTTGGCATGTGCCTCAAATTATAGAGTTGGATGTGCTCTTTTTATTTCGTTTTGTTCTCAGCCAAAATTTATTACCGGATGTTTCCTTTTAAGACACTTATATATATAAATGCGGTTTGGGTCAATTTATACCATTTAAATCGTTTTAGAGCATATAGTTTTAGAGGGAATGATATGATGAATATTTTCTATATGTAAAAAGAGCTGAAAATGTGAATTTTTAAATATTGTGTGATATGACAGGCATATTTTTAATGTTGTTACAACATATGTGAATATGACGCACATTTTCTAATTTTTTTTTAGTATAAGTCCTAATTGCGTTGGTTTTTGATCTTTAACATTTATACTCGGCCAAGCCTTTATGACTCTGGCGTAGTACGTACTACGTTTACGTCTATACCTTCATAAAAAATGTAATATTAATTACATACTTCTAAAACTTAAGCCTGTAAATTCCTTAATATCGTTTTGCATACGAAAATTCGTGACTTATTTTGACATTAATAATAATAATAATAATAATAATAATCTTTATTGTCTAACAGATACATGATATATCAATTTATAAGACAATGTGACTAGTATGTGATGAGTATTACCAATAGTTTACAAAAATAATACATGTGGATATAAGAAAGAGAAAAAATTAGAGAAAAAATTATATAATAATTGAATAAAATAAAAAATGTTGAATCACTCATTATTGGATAAGAATTTTTGTTTAAGAATTTTCGTTAGCTGATTGGTTGAGAGTTCATGAACATCAATGTTACAGCAGGTGTTATTAAATAAATTCATAGCTCTATATATCGGCGTTTTGATTAAAAAATATTTGTTGTGGGGGTGGGGAGGAAGAAAGCAGGAGGAGACCTAGTAGGACGGGGCGGGATGTAGAAATTTATTTGTGCCAGTAAGTCCGAACAAACAATTTGAGATTTAAGTATTTTAAGCAAAAACATAGTTAGTAAGTAATTTCTGCGGTTTATTAAAGAGGGTAGTTGAAATCTTTGTAACAGTACACGTTGCTCGGTACCCCTAGGAGGGAAAACTCCATCACTTTTAAACGCTAAAAATTTGACAAACTTCCTCTGCACATTTTCGAGTTGTACATTTGTACAATATACCGTTCGTATATTGGGTGCCAAATGAGGGAGCCGTATTCTAGTTTTGATCTAATATAGGTAAAAAATAAAGTTTTGAGCACTTGTAGATTATGAAACTCCCTACAATTTCTAATTATGAAACCTAGTACTTTTATAGCACTAGTACAAATCTGGTCAATGTGGGTGGCAAATGAAAGTTTAGGATCGTAAGTAACGCCGAGATCCTTTATTGAAGAAAATTGTATAATAGTAGAACCTCCTAGTTCATAGTTAAAGGTTGTATTGTTTACTTTATTTGAAAAAGTCATATAACAGCATTTTTTAATATTCAGCGGCAGGTTATTTCTAAAGCACCAATGTTCGACAGCTGTTAAATCTCGCTGGAGCGCAAGGCAGTCTTCAACACCACGAATCACTCTAAATATTTTAAGGTCGTCAGCAAACATTAACACTTGACTCGAAATAGTCTTGTTTATGTCATTTATAAATAGTAGGAATATAAGCGGTGCGAGGTTGCTGCCTTGAGGTGCTCCGCTTGAGGCACTGAATTTAGGTGAGCGGTGGCCACGTAGCTCCACGTATTGTTTCCGGTCTTTCAAGTAAGAGCCAAAAAAGGCAACAAGGTTGTCGCTGAAGCCCATGGCATCTATTTTTTTCAGAAATATATGGTGATCCACCTTATCGAAGGCCTTCGAGAAGTCAGTATACAGCACATCTACTTGCAGGCGGTTATCCAGTGCCTGTCCAACATACTGGGTGAAGCAGGCCAGGTTACTGACTGTGCTGCGCCCATTAAAGAAGCCATGTTGGTAAGGTGAGACAAGTTGTCGAACCTGGCCAAAAACGCACTCGTATACCGACATCTCAAAAACCTTCGCGAATGCCGACAGAATAGAAATGGGACGATAGTTTGTGATGTCGCTTAAATTTCCTTTTTTGAATATGGGTGTAATTCTTGCCTCCTTCCAAACGTTTGGAAAGGTTCTTGATTTAAGTGATAAATTAAATATATAAGATAAGGGCATCAATAGAGCAGATGCACAGTCCTTGACGAAAAAACATGGCACCTTGTCTGGGCCTTGAGTACTTTTATTTTTTAGCTTTTTTATTGAATTTAGAATAATTTCATCTGAGAGGCCCTCAAGGGCAACGTATGAATTTTGGTTGATGTTTATATCATGAGGAGCTCCGTCTTTTGGAGTATCATATACACTGCCAAAGAAATTTGCAAAAGCATTTACTATATCTTGGGGATCGGAGTACTGCGTTTCGTTATATGTTATTATTTCAGGGATAGATGTAGAGGCATTTTTGGAGCGGATATATGACCAGAAGGTGTTTGGGTCATTTGTTATAGAGTTTTCGACTTTGCGAATATAATTTTTGTATGCTGCGTTGGTCATCCTCCTTACTTCAGTACGTAAAAAATTGTATTGATCCCTGAGGTATTGGGATTGTGATCGCTTTAGCTTTTTGAAAATTCTATGTTTGCGCTTTATAAGTTTTATTATATCTGATGTGAACCAAACCGGGAAGTTTCTTTTGCGTATGACAGATTTAGGAACATGGAGATCGAAGATTTTGTAAAGGGTATTGTAAAAACTTGAACAACTCTCGTCCACGTCTTGGGAGTTTAAGAGATCGGACCAATCAGCGTGCAAGATACTATCATAGAGTAATGGGAAATTTGCCCTCCTAAAGTTGTACTTAGATTCCGCTAAGTTAACCGGAAAATTGTATTTTTTTGTAGTCTTTAGCGAGAGGTGAATGTTTAGGGTGGGGTGGTGAGGATCCTCAGGCACCAGGGGGAAAAGTTCCCTCTCGGTGGTGCATATTATGTTTGAAAGCACCAAGTCAAGTATTTTATTCTCTGTATTTGTTATTGAGTTAAATTGATTTAAGGATAGTAGATCACAGAAATTTTTTATTATTTGGGTTTTTGTATTACCATCATTTGTAAGGAAAGTGGGAATGTTGAAGTCCCCCATAATAATTAAATTTTTACCGTAGAGATAATACAGGCTTTCCAAGTACTCACATAAAGAAGAAAGGTCATTATTGGATAGGTTATTGGATTAAGTAAACATTAAAACCCATAAACCAAGTAATGGAAGAAAAAAAATATATTCGTGTATTAAGCTAAGTGTAAAAACGTTATTGTTGTACCCAGTAATAATTCAGTTGTTTTACAGGCGTATGTTTTATAATTTACACGTTGTGGCTATGTTAAATTTCTTTGTTTATTTGTCTTGGTCTTATACCATGCGTTTTCTCCTGAATAATTATGTCTGAACTGTACATATTGTTGGCTGTTTGTTATTTAATCCATTACACATTCAGGGTATTTGTCTTTCTCATCTGCATGACCCCAGAGCATACATGCATCGTTATGATAAAGAAACTGATCATCCTTTTATATAGAATACCGTCACACCATGGGCGTCGTTAAACGGTTTCTTAGAGGGGGGCAGCGGCGGCTTGGAGGTGCACTAAAAGCCCGCTGCAGGCGAAATGCGCCGCAGGCGAAAAAATTTTAAGACCACGCCCAAATTGGGTCAATAATAATAGTAAATATTTTAAAAATTTATGATTACCTTCCTATTTTATTGAAAATGAAATAAGATAAAAAAATAAAAAGGCCAATTTATTTTTCATTAGTGGGTACCTACATTGTTTAAAAGTAAAGTTTATTCTTCTGTTTTTATTTGCAGCAAACTTATCAATAAAAATAAAGTCCCTAGATTTACACTTAGTGGTCTGTATCAAATTAATTTCGAGTTTAGGTCTTCCCTCAATTTTAATTTCAATTTTTTCCTCAATGCTTAATGAGCTAAAATTGTTTCTCAAATATTCCACATTCATAGTCCTCCCAGACAGCACAAAGACATCTTAAAGATATCCAAAAGATGTCAACAATAGACATTCATGACGTCTTATGGACGTTTCTTAACGCCATCAAGACATCTTATGGATATCTTAAAAAGGTCGTATGTTACAAAACCCAACGTCTATACCACATCTTATGGACGGCTTACAGATATCTTATGGACACCTTATAGATGTCTCATGTATACCTTATAGACGTCTTATGAACATCTTATAAATGTCTTATGAATACCTTATACATGTCTTATGGACACCTTAGATACATTTAATAGGCCAAACCGCAGAGCCCTAAAACATTTTGTTTTGTTTGGTAAACATGAAACATCATATTGCTTAATAATTGGTTTTATTAACGTATTACATAATTAAAACTTTTTTAATAATGAATTTCGCCTATCTGTGGCTCTTCTTAGCCACGTCGCGATGGCATCCTCGGCATCTTTTCTACTGTTTTGAAGCCATGTTTTGTCAGCAGATTTATTGACACTGCATCCACTGATTATAGGCCAATTTTAATTATTCGAAAACTAAAAACAAACACCACACCACAGAAAAATATGTACCATACAAAACGTTTTTTAATCTACAATTAGTTTTCTTTTAACGGTTCACTAAGTAGAAAGTAAAAAACTGCAAGTCATCATCAGCAAAACTATCAAAAATCAAGCCCATCGACAGTTGACAGTGTTGACCTTGCGTCAATTTCAAATGGCAATGGGAAGCGCTTTGTTGCCAATCCTAAGTTGTTCGCGATGTTGCCAAATTTACCGATTCTAAAATTTAACTCTATTGTTTGTCGTTTACAAAAAAAAAAACTATTCAAGAAAACGTCCGAATTGGTAACAATCATTTAAAGTCGATTAGACAAGTATACAAAAAAATAATAAAAGTTCTGAGAACGGCGACGGTCGGGTTTGTTCGGGCTGACGATCCGAGATGGCGGCAACCCAAAGTGTCCATTTAAAAAATATATAAGCTAGAGAAAGACAGGGATACTACAAAGACAGAAGAGAGACAAATCTCTTTCTGTGCTATAACCTAAAAAAACACGAACGTCATATCTACGATATTTTTGCGACATCTTATGGACGTCATCTTACAACATCTTATGTATGTCTTGAAAAAAACGTCTTTAAGATGTCTTTTGTAGGTCTGCAGGCGTTCAGACATAATTAAGACCCAAAATCGACGTCTTTAAGACATTGTGTGCTGTCTGGGCTCTTGGCATTAAAACTGTTCATTTTTATTAAAATAAGTCTTTACTACCCCAAAATAATAACAAAAATATAAAGGAAAACTCCAAATAATAAATTCATACATTCAATCAAACCATATTAAACCTCAATAAACAAGAAAAATAGTCAAAGTACCGGCAAAAAATTTCCGTGAATTTGACCGACTAGACCACGACAGTATATTTGGTAACTGGAACTGGTAACGTATATTAATTTAATCAACAATACTGCAAACAGCAATGTCAGCAATAACATTTCTATACCGGGAATAGAGAATTTAGGCTGTCGCCAGATTTTAAAAATAATACGATCTTTTTTTCTTTTACTGCTAACTTGTTAAAACATAAATAATTGTCAATAAGTCAACTTCCAGGGGGGGGGGGGCAAATGCCCCACCTTGCCCCTCCCAAACGACGCCCATGCGTCACACTGAATCATAAAAATGCTACTTATATAAACTTATATTTTTAAATTTTTACAATCTACAGTCACTAGACTTTTTCATAAATCACGCCCTATACCTACCTATATCTTTAATTTGTACTACTATCTATACAGGGTGTTTTTTAATTGAGTGCCGATACTTAAGGTTGTGAATCCTTGGGCGATTTTAAGAAGTAAAGTTAATATTAACATAATAATATGTCCTAAAGCTCTTCATTTTTGAGCTACAGGGTGTTAACATTTCATAATAATTATAATATCACTCTTAGATATTTTTATGAAATTTTGTACACACCTTTTAATCATTAAGGAGCATTTTTTGGCTTAAAAAAAGATTTTTTAAATTTTTTACCAGTGACGTCCGTACGGGGTTTGAACTTAATATTTTTAAAGAAAAAAATGGTACGCAACTGATTTTTTTAAAACAAAACTTATATTTAAAATCCTCATTTATTTTGGAGCAAATTTGGTCCATAGACTTACTTTCGTACGACGCACCCTTTTTGCATAAAAAAAAATAAAAACAAAAACACAATTTTAAAAATTTTTATTTTAATAATCGCAATTCATTTAGTGAAACGATAAATTCCAAATCTTAAATCTAAAGCGAAATGACAAGAGAAGAAAAACAAAAACCCCAATTTAATTACAGTAGTTGTTGGAAGTGTCCTCCACCCACACGTATGCAAGTGTTTTCAAATTTCAACAAAATATCGAAAGAAGTCTGAATAATGAACCGAAGAAAAAAATTGTGTTTTTGTTTTTATTTTTTTATGCAAAAAAGGTGCATCGTACGAAAGTAAGTCTATGAACCAAATTAGCTCCAAAATAAATGAGGATTTTAAATATAAGTTTTGTTTTTAGAAAAATCAGTGGCGTACCATTTTTTCTTTAAAAATATTAAGTTCAAACGCCGTACGGACGTCACTGGTAAAATTTTTTAAAAATCTTTTAAGTCAAAAATGCTACTTAATGATTAAAAGGTGTGTACAAAATTTCATAAAAATATCTAAGAGTGATATAATAATTATGATAAAAAAAGTTATAATTTTTTTAAAATGTTAACATCCTGTAGCTCAAAAATGAAGAGCTTTAGGACATATGTTAATATTACCTTTACTTCTTAAAATCACCCAAGGATTCACAACCTTTAGTATCGGCACTCAAATAAAAAACACCCTGTATACCATAGAAAACCATCTCAGTCCACAACCGACAGTTCGTTTAGTGTTTCTAGTTGTAAGGCGTGGTTAAAACGTTTAAAATCCAACACAGGATTTATATAACAGCTACTGGAAATGATTTTAACTCCCAAAATAATAAAAACCAAAAAGATAAAATCAAAAAACGTCTTGTTTGTCCTACTTAGCATAGAAACGAAGCACTCGGTGTAAAATTAAACAAAGGCTCAGTTTAAAATTCTGAAAGACAGCATGACAGGGGGCCTTATTGAATTTTAAATTTTATTTTTATATCTCTTGTGGCCATTTAAAACCAGCCAGGTCAGTTTTTATTTTATTTTGGTAGGTATAGAAACCCAGAAAGCAAATCCCACTAGGGATAGAAGATTATTTATTAGCTCCTCAACCATTTTTAATACTAAAAGTCTTTTAGAAATGTATATGTTACACAACTGCCATACCTCTGCTGTTAAATGATAAAATCTAAATGTTAAAATAATTAAAAAAGCATTTCTTGTAGATAAAGAGCCTCTTGTAAAAATTAAAGAGATTTAGGGGAAGGTAGGGCATAGTGTTACACAAAAAACATTTTGATTAATAATTTTTTATTTGTCTAATTAAAATAACAATTTAATTTTGCTTAGGTTTGATGATGTTTAGCAACTAATTTTCGGAGCGTCTGTTGCCCTAAATATATAGGTTTTTTTTTATAAAAAAATAATTATCTCTACACGTGTCGAATGTAACACTGTACCCCACTAGCGGGGCACTCTGTTACACAAGGGGGGAAACAATGTTAACGTTTCAAATAAATTTAGATTACCTTTACTAATAATGCTCTTTTTATTCAAAACATTTACAAATACAAAAAAAATTGCAGGTAAAAAATAAACATCAGTCTAAACAATAAAAAACAAGTCAAAACTCAGACAGAATCTCAAAATGTAATGATTTAAAAAAAAAACTTAAATGTTTCAATTTAGAATATTTAAATTAGTATCAAATAACAAAGAAGTGTACACATTAAACACTATTTTAATTCATTATAGTATATGTGCAAATCAACAGAAAAAATTAACATTTCTGATCTTCTTTTATTGTTTTACATGTAACACTGTTCCCCCAGTATAGTGTGGAACTCTGTGCCCCAATCGCATTTTTACCAAAAATATGCTAGTTTTTAGGAAACAAAATTTTTTAGGTTATGTTTTACATGACATGCTAATCTACAAACATGTTCCTTAAACATGATTATAAATATAGTATATATATAATAAAGTTTACGATATATTATTGTCAAGAAACACCAGACAATTGTAAAACTGTATAAAAATTTACTTTTTGACTAAAAAAATATAAAAAACTTACTTGGGTGGTATAAACAATTCAATTAGTCTTAACTGGAAGTGGCAATTACTTCAGCGCCGTGTTGCTTCGCGTAAGTTTATAATTCCGAATATAACACTGTACCCCGTGTAACACTGTGCCCCTCCTTCCCCTATTGTTCTTTGCGTCCTTGAATCTTTAATTATGATGGGAAGGTTTCTTGTATTATTTTCTATTATTATTTAACTGTCTGTATTTTAAATATACTACAATAAAGTACAGGCGATCATAAGATGTATATAAGGAACTGTTGTAATTGTAAGAAACTCATATTCATCCATGTAGTAAAAATGACTATAATGATCATGAAATTATTTGATTAGGTAAGCTGCAATTTTGTATATTTATCGATAAACAGTAGAATGTTTTTTTTTCTCATAAAAATGCAGAAATACCGCTTTCAAAAGGATATAATAATGCCTGGAGATATTATGCAAATGTACGGTTTACCAAGCTCAACTATTAAAATTATTAAAATCAATTTTGTAAGCATGTTTTAAGATTCATATTATTCCAACGTTGAAATAATTGTATATAAGATCAGAATCTATAGGTAGTGTTCAATATACGAACATTTTTTAAAAAGGAAGAAATTCAAATACATTTTTTTTACTATTTGCAATTAAAAAAGGTTTTTATATATAATATACGTATAAATTATCATAGCCACTTACCTTACAAGGACTTAAACAAAACAAATGAAATTTTAAAGTTTACATATTTCTAACCTTGGTGGACCCTTTTTTGGCAACCCATACAAGCCAACCATCTTTTTGTGGGTTTAGATTACAAATTACATCTTATATTAAATGGTTTTACTCTTGATATGTTACGAAAATATACCGCCTACAGATTTAAATCTGATTCGATTACTGAAAAGAATACTTATAATAGTTATCATTTATTTGATTTTTACATTCACAAATTACCTCCACAATTCTTGAAATTCCGATTTTGTAAAAATACTAGTGACCGACCGAAGGTTCGGTTTCGGCTAGTTTCGGCCAAAAATTCTAGTTTCGGCCACAGTTTCGGCCAAGAAGCGGCCGAATCTTCGCCCATGCCGAAACACAGTGTTCGTGAACTGTCGCGCACCGTTCGGCTAGCTTTGGGTGAGTTCGTAGGCAGTGCTGTCTATGCCGTGCGAGCAAAAATAATTTGCATCAAAGAGGGCTTGGATTAAAAAACGTGTGTCTTGGTTTAGATCTCAATGATATGGAGACGATATATCTAACCAAATCTAGGTTAAAATGTTGTCAAATTCATATTATGACATGATATCCCAAACTAATGAGTAATAAAATAAGTAGACAAATACAAATTTATTTTTGTTGTTTACAAAATTAACAAAGTAAGAATATACAGAAAGAAAAAGAAAAATAATTGCATGTATTCTGAGAATTCACATAACCGGAGAGGCTTCATCCGAAAAAAATGTCAGGTCTAATAAATCATTTATTTCCAATAAATTTTGGGTAAACCATTGAGAGTAATTCCTGCGTCTTTCAAAATCTGCGGCTTGTATTTCCTGGAATACTTGCACTTTATAAGGAAATAAATTTAGCTGCTTCTTAAGAATACTCCTGCATGTTCCATAAGATCTTCCCACTTCTTGGGACAGCCGTCTTATACAATTTGTTGGCGTATTTTGCATTATTTTACGAACGTTCGAACGCAACAAGTTCTTCTGTTCTTACAGATGGTATTCCTGCTCCTTTTTTGTGTTGTATAGAACCTGTTTCCCTAAACACAGCCACGGGTTCTTTTCAGGCAATGATAAAAATTCACAACAATAAAAGCAACGTTAGGAAAATTTTCGTGAAAATGGTCCATGCACAAACCCGGATTGTATTGCCACTCACCATTTACTTTAACCCCGTTTCGAAAATAAGCTTCAACCATGAATGTTTTGTGCTGTTCCGTAAAGCCCTTTGTGTGAATTGTTCAAGAAATTGGAAAAATTGGCGATGAATCAAATTACTTGTAACGACTGTCAAAGATGACGGAATAACTGATTGATTGTTAATTGTAGTTACTGACACTCAACAGGTATTAAACTCCACGGCTAAACATTACGTCCTTAGATGCATGTCAATAGATTTTTTTCTGTGTCGCGACTTTTTTTTTCTTCTTTTTTGGAAGATCGATCTCGTCCTATATAAAATAAATTAAATTTCAGTATAAACATGTAGGAGACATGGCAAATCCTAATAATATTAACAACAAATAAATCAATCGTATCATTTCCTAGCCATTTGGGGGCCCCTTAACTTATTCCTAAAATTCTTTTTTTAACAGACCAAGATATTGTTTCAAAGAATCTTCAACTATGTAATTTTATATACCGGCTAAAATCCCAAACGTGCTTCTACGCCTCTTAATCCTTTTTAGGGTGAACATAAATCTTAGGACGCCGCTGGAGTGTGCCTAATCCCACAAAAAATATATTTCTTATGTTATTTATGTTCTATACTATAGAAAGTTGGTTGTTCTTTTGAGAAATAATAATTGTTTAGTTACAAGCCATGGACATTAGATATTAATGTACCATTGTGGTAGAAGACACAGAATCACTAAAGTTCTAAGAATTATTGTGAGCTAAGTTTTATTTCAAGAGAGTGAGACAAACTTTCATTTTATCTAACACGAAAGTTTCACAAGGATTCACAAGCCAGTACGAAAAATTCTTTCAGAATATATTATTTAATATACCTATAAGTCCTTAAAAATCAAAAACGTCTTGACCACAAAGACAATGCAATCTATTTTGCATCTATCGTGGAACGCCAACGCCATTCCTATGAAAATTTTAAAAACATTCCATGCGTTCAAGGATTTGCATAATTCTACATAAAAAATTGACTATTATGTAGTGGATGGCGAAATAAAGGCACTTGGAAGATTTTATACTTCTTGTATTTTTTATAATGTTTTACAAGATGGCAAATTAGCACAACTTACTTCTAAATCTTAACAACGAAAAATTATAATGAATGAATAATATCTTACTAACTTTTCTAGTGGTTTTATATAGTTAAAAATAATGAGGATTTAATTACGTTAAATATAGATTGCAATTATCTTCTAATAGAAAGTCCAGTATGACAATTTATTTACTTAAGAACAAAGAAATATTCATGTGATTCAATAATAGTGTTTACAATCATTTATCTTAATGACTAAAGGGACAATTTAGGAAAGTTACAAATAAAATATTGTTTTGCAGAAAAATATAATATTATATGTATGCTAAAAAAAATATATGTATAAATTATACACATTGCAAATAGGCACATTACACCTCCCTCCTTAAAATAAAAGTTTGAATAATATGAAAACTTTTTATTTAGTATTAATTAGAAGGTATCTTTTAATTTTGCTATTCTAGCACTACGTCTTATTGGAGTATCTTCATTTTGAATTTCACATTGTGTAGTATTTGGTAGTTGAATCTCTTCACAATGTTTTGATACTTTTCTTTTACAAATGTTAAAGGTAAGGCAGTTTGTAATTTGTGCACACTTGCTAGATGTGTCAATATGACTATGACTACATTTATTTCGTATAAACCTAAAGATCTTATATCCTATATATAATAAAAATAATTTAACAAGAGAAAGAAATATAAAGGTAAAATAAGAATTATTAGATATTTTACTAACAAAAGATTCATTTGACAATTCCTCTGATAACTCTTCTAAGTGTTTTAACTTATCACTAGCGAAATTTAGTGAGTCAGTATCAAGGTTTTTAAGAATGGGAGTTAATTGCAAATTTTCCTTGGTATTATTACTTGGTTTTTTATAGCAATCGTCATCGAATTCAAAATTGGGTATTATGGGTACGAAACTACTTTCTGAAATAATAGGTTCAGAAGAAAGCATTACTGAACTAGTATAAACTTTGCAATTTGCGGTAAGGGTTAAAATACCTGTGTTATTTAGAATTAAATTTGTTACTTTTTTAGATTCACAACTTAAGGTAATATCTGTGGCTTTTGGAAGAACATATATCCATGAATTAGGTGTTATTAACTTATGCCACATTTCTGTACTTGTGTGTAAAGTACGTGTATCACAATTTTCTGGAATTGTTGACATAACTGATAACAATTCTGTTTCGCAAATTGGTCTATAGTTTGTAAAATACAAAGGTTCATTATTATCACATATAATATTAGATTGATCTATATTTTTACAATTTTCGAGTGAATTTAACGTAGTATATACATTTCTATTTTCCGAAAGGACTAAAAATTTGATACTTGGCAATATAAACAGATATGATTGAAATTTCTGTCGGTAAACAGGTAAAGGTATTAGATTGTAAAGGTAATATTGATTTTGACTAACAAGAGGAAGTCTTAAAATAAAAATAATTCTTTCTTCAGAAAAATAGTATTGAATTTTAGTAAGTTCAAGCAAAAAGTGACTGTTTTGAATATTAAGAGGTAATGGATAAGTTGCAGATGTTGGTAAATAAGGTAAGGTTTTTATTAGTTCATTAATTAATTGTTGAGGTGATATTACGAAAGGGTGAACAGAATTTGATTTTGCAAAGAGAATAGCGTTGATTATAGTTGATATTTCGTTTTGTAGTTCATTCGTAAATAACATGAGAAAAGCAAAATGTTCTTCGATTGTTTGTTTCATTTCTAAGTTGAATATTTTATTATTTAAATCTTTTGAATAATTACTTAATTTTTCAAAATTTTCATTAAATATTTTTCTATTTTGATCTAAATTTGTTATAGTATTATTAAAGTTACTAATTGTACTTCTTACGACTTGAATTTGTTGTGATAGTAAATTAACTACATGTTTTTCATTATCTTGTACGCTGTTTAAGGCTTGATTAAAATAATTTCCGTCGTTTTCATCGAGAGTACCAAATATAGTTTTGAAAGTTGAACCAATGATGTTAAACCAACCTCGTTTTTGTCTATGACGTCCCATTAATTCTTTTAAGGCTTGTTCTTTTTGAAACAGTTCAGGAATATTTGTTTTTAATAAATTTAAAGGAGTGGTACATAAAAATAGTTCTTTGTATATAATTTCATTTTGACAAAGTTGAGAGGTTTTTTGGTAAGATGTTTCTACAAAATTAAGTTTTTCATTAAGAGGTTTTAAATCTAAGTAGCTTACTAAATTCCAGTGTCTTTCTGTTATTTTTATGTTTTTAATCTGTTCATAATATATTCCGGCAGGTTGATAAATAGGGGTGTTGACATATTGTCCAGAACAGTGATGAATATTCCATAAAGTTAGACATCTGAAACAAAGGCTTGTTTCAATTTATTTACATGTACTTTAGATTTTTTATTTTTTATTTGAAGGGTACAATTTACGGGGGAATTAACTTCGATAATTTTATAAGGTCCTTCATAATGAGGTGTTAACTTTTTAGATTTACCTGGTTTAGTTTTTTCATTTAATAAAAATACGAGATCTCCTACTTGAAATTCAACGTTGTTTACTTTTCTATCATAATATTTTTTATTTGTGATTTTGCTTTCGATTGCATTATTTTTTGCGATTTCATGAGATTTTTGCATACGCATTTTAAGTATATCTAGATAATCGTCGTAAGTATATTTAAATTCTGGTTCTTTTGTTATTGAACTAGGAATATTTGGTTTTGTACCAAAGATTAATTCGTGAGGTGAGAATTTGGTTGATGTGTGAGGTGTTGTATTGTATGAAAACATAGCGTGATCGATCCAATCATCCCAATTAGTTTGGTCTTGATTTATATAGTGTTTCAAATAGTCGGCTAAAGTAGCATGACTTCTTTCTAGTGCACCATTACTCTGGGGGTGATATGTAGTACAATTAATTTGTTTAATTTTAAAATATTTAGCTACTTGATTTAATAGTTTTGATGTGAAATCTTTGCCTTGATCTGTAACAATACATTTAGGAATACCGAATTTACAAATAAAATTATTTGCAAAATTTTTTGCAATTGTAATTGCTTCATGATTAGGTATAGCATAAGCTTGTGAAAATTTTGTTAAGTCGTCTTGGAGAGTTAAGATATATTTATTTCCTTTTTCTGTTAAAGGTAAAGGGCCAACAATGTCTAAAAATATTTTTTCTAAAGGGTTAGAACTTGTCGTAGTGATTTCCATGGGTTTTACTGTTTTATTTCGAACTAATTTATTTTTTTGACAAGATTCACAGGATTTAATGAAGTTTTTTATATCTGATTTCATATTAGACCAATGGTATGTTTGTTTGATACGATTATATGTGCGATGAAAACCCGAATGACCAGAGGTGGGGTTAGTATGATTTTCGTGTAGTATGATAGGTATGTCTGAATCTTTAGGAGTTTTAAGTATATCATGACATATTTTTACTGTAATGTTAGTGTTTTTAAAAATGTATCTAAGCATTGCTCTTATTTTATTCCAATTTAGTTTACTATAGGAAAATTGTATTCTAGGCATGAATATAATTTGTTGGTTTGTTTCTAGTAACTTGTTTTTTAATTTTATTAAAATATTAAACAAATCTTCGTATGAAATTGATTCCCAATAATGTTTATTTATAAATCCATAAAATATTGAAAAGTTATCTTGTTTTATCGTAATAAGATCTAGTTGATTTGGATTTAACTTTTTTAATTTTTCTATGTGATTAAATTTTTTATTTATTTCCTCTTGAGAAGGTTCAGTAATCTGTAAATCGCATGAATAAAATATGCATGTATTATTTTGGCAATCAGAAATTTTGTTGCTTATCTCTTCTATATTATTGTTGGTAATTACAGTGGTTAAAAGCTTCTCATTGAAATCCTTAAAGGTGTTAATGGGTTTACTTTGTGTGTGGTTTACGTTAGATAATGAGGTGTTAGGTAAAATTTCAGTGTTATCAATCGTATTTGGTAGTAATTTATGATCTATGGTAAGAGGAGGTCTACTTAGGCAATCAGCGTTTTGGTTAGTTTTACCTGGTTTATATTCGATTTTATAATCATATTCTTCAAGAATTAATCTCCACCTTACGAGACGTGATCCTGGATCCTTTACATTAAATAACCATGTAAGAGGTTTATGATCTGTTAAGATAATGAATTGACGTCCATATAGATAAGGTCTAAAGTGTTTCACACTCCATACAATACTTAAGAGTTCACGTTCGGTAGTACTATAATTTGATTCTGCGTGATTAAGTGTACGACTAGCATAAGCAATAGGTAAATCATTAGGAGGTTTATTTTGCGATAATACAGAACCAATTGCATAATTACTAGCATCAGTTGTTAAATAAAAAGTTTGTGTGAAATCAGGGTATTGAAGTAAAGGTTCGGTACATAGCGTATTCTTTAGTTTTTCAAATGCATTTTGTTGATCGCTTGTCCAAAGAAATATGGCATCCTTTTTTAAAAGTTTTGTTAAAGGCAGCGTAATTTTACTAAAATTTTCTATGAAACGTCGGTAGTATCCTGCGAGTCCGAGAAATGATTTTATATCTTTAGGATTCTGAGGAGTTGGGAATTCTAAAACGGCTTTTACTTTATTAGGATCAGGTTTTACACCTTTATTAGTAATTAAATGACCCAGATACATGACTTCTTTTCTTAAAAATTCACACTTGTCTGGTTGAATTTTTAAATTAAAAGAGGACAATCTTTGAAAAACTTCTATCAGTCGGTTATTATGATTTTCTAAAGTATCTGCATGTATGACGATGTCATCAAGATAAACAAAACATTTAATATTTTGCAATCCTGCCAAGACCGAGTTCATTAACCTTTGGAAGGTTGCAGGAGAATTTTTTAGACCAAAAGGCATACGATTAAATTGATAATGCCCAGATGGTGTGGAAAAAGCTGTTTTTTCCGCATCTGTAGGAGACATTTTAATTTGGTGGAATCCTGACGTCAGATCAATAGTAGAAAAGTATTTAGAGTGACCTAATTGATCTAAGATGTCGGATATATTAGGTAAGGGAAAAGAGTCGCCAACTGTGACGTCATTGAGCTTGCGATAATCTATCACAATTCTCCATTTCTTTTTACCGGACGCGTCTTGTTTTTTTGGGACAATCCAAACAGGAGAATTCCATGGGGAAATTGAGTGAGAAATAATATTTTCATCCAACATTTTTGAAATTTGCCTATCTACCTCTTCTTTATGAATTTGGGGATAGCGATAAGATTTTGTATTTATTGGAGAGCAAGGAGTAGTATGAATTTCATGCATAATGGCATCCGTAGTTGTGAGCTTGTCACCTTCTAAATGAAATATATTATTATATTCGTGGCAAATACTAATAAGGCTAGATTTTTCTTCTTGATTTAAGTGATCAGTACGTAATAGATTGGTGATTTTTGAAAGCCTACTAGAGTCAGAATCAACACTGTTATTATTTTTTGAAATTTGCATAATATTTTTATTATCAGAGAAAGATATGTCGTCAAGATATATTTCGATATTTTTTATTTTTACTTCCTTTTCAGTTGTGTTTAAGATAGATGTAATAGCGTGTTTTGTTTTATCTATTCTAACTATACTTGGGCAGAGATAAACGCCGTCTAAGATAGGTACATCAGGACATATACCTTCATTAATATTAGAGTTAATGACCTTTATTTTAATAATAGTTTCGCATCTAGGTTTTAATATATATTCATTGGAATTATTTTCAGATTGATTTGCGTTTTTTATTTCGTCAATTTCGTGATTTTGAATTTGGTTGTTAGATATAAGATTTTCTGAATGATGTAAAAAAGTTTCGTCCGAAAAAATTTTAAGTTTATTTTCTTGATAGTCTAATAGAGCATTGTATTTTAAGAGAAAATCATTTCCTATAATACCGTCAAATTGAATTGGAAAATTATCTTTTACTACATGAAATAGGTGATTATAGATATTGTTTCCTATTTTTAAATTTAGATAAGTATAATATAGTGTTTTATTAGGTTCAATGATATTATCGTCTATGCCTTTTAAGGTAATTGGATTATCGAAAAATTTTTGATTAGTTTCATGAACTTGGTTTAATTTAATTAAAGAAATATCGGCTCCTGTGTCAATTAAAAAGTTAGAATGATTTTGTGAAAGATTGCATGAGTATAGAGAGACAAATGTAGTTAAGCTAGGATTAATTACTGCGATTCGGCCTCTACCTTGTGAACGCCCCTCGTAATGGCCGTGGATTGACGAGGGCCTTGAGAGTTTAAAGATAAATTTTGCAAGTTAGGTAATTCAGAATTTCCTTGTGAACCCTTATCTCTAGTATTATTTGAAAAATTACTTTGATTAGGAGGACGACTATTTTGATTTTGAATTTGATTATTTTGATTTTGTTTCATTTTATTATTAAATTCGCGTTTTCTACACTCTTCGATTAAATGACCCGATTTTTTACAGTAACGACAAAATTTAGTATTTTGAGAGAAATGCCTGATGTTTGGTTGATTACGAGAAAAGTGATAAGAATTTCTTTGGAATCTGCAATTAATAGTTGTATGACCTGGCTTATTACAGTTAAAACAGAGTTTTGCTGAGGAATTGTTTACAGCTTGATATTTATGCATTTCTAATTTTGATTTTAATTCTTGTTCTTCGTTTAATGCTATAGATATTGCTTTTTCCAGTGTATTTGGGGTTTGAGATTTTACTAAGATATTAAGATCTTTGTTTAATCCTGTAATAAAAACATTTAATGCTTCATTTTTTAATAAATTAACACATGCTTCGCGCGCCACTGGAGGTAATTCAGTATCTAAGGCATTTATCAACTGAATGTAGCAATTTTCTATTTTATTTGCATAAGATATCACATTTTCACCAGGATTTTGTTTACATGAAGTTAGTTCTAATTGTCTCTGACCAATTGTCCTTTTTTCTGAATAAATTTCTAATAAATATGTTTTTAGGTCTTGCCAATTCTTAAAATCGCGATTTCTAATCATTGCTTTTGCGTTATCGGTAATTTTAGAAACAATTATTGCAAATAAAATATCTTTACATTCAGTTTTTACTAGCTTTATAGCGCTGTCGCAATTATCAATAAAATCGTGTAACTTTGATTTAGTGCCGTCAAACCTAATTAACATTTTTTCCGCAAGTTCGATGGATAGTGACATTTTGTTATAATTTAAATTTAAAACTTCGTCGAAATATTCGTTGCTTAAATCAGGGTAAAAAATCATAGAATGTTAAATACAAGACTTACAGTATAAAAAATATTTGGTTTCCGGCGTGCATCACCTTGTCCACTTGTAGCTTGTAGGTAAGGCTTTGTCCCGTTGCTGTAGTCCTGTAGGATTATGGCCTGGATTACAGGTTCCTGTTGCTGGCTGCAGCGGTGTATCGAAATACTGGGACTGGGAGCTGAACCTCGGATTTTTCTTTGATCAGGGGATCCTTCACTTCTGACACCAAAATTTTTGTAGTGGATGGCGAAATAAAGGCACTTGGAAGATTTTATACTTCTTGTATTTTTTATAATGTTTTACAAGATGGCAAATTAGCACAACTTACTTCTAAATCTTAACAACGAAAAATTATAATGAATGAATAATATCTTACTAACTTTTCTAGTGGTTTTATATAGTTAAAAATAATGAGGATTTAATTACGTTAAATATAGATTGCAATTATCTTCTAATAGAAAGTCCAGTATGACAATTTATTTACTTAAGAACAAAGAAATATTCATGTGATTCAATAATAGTGTTTACAATCATTTATCTTAATGACTAAAGGGACAATTTAGGAAAGTTACAAATAAAATATTGTTTTGCAGAAAAATATAATATTATATGTATGCTAAAAAAAATATATGTATAAATTATACACATTGCAAATAGGCACATTACAATTATTTAAACAATAACAGAGAAAAAGTTCAAGGATTAAACCGAAATTTATTGGAGGATTTTAATTATCTATTTAACAAGTAGAAATATGCTAATTATAATTACATCTTTTGTTGTTTTAAATAGCATCTTAAATTGGTAGAGTAATGAAATGTACCCATAGGAAATGTTTATGGTATATTGTATAGTCATATACAAAAGTGAGGTCAATCGCCAAACGATAGTCACGCTATTAAAGGTACCAATAATAATGTTTTGTATAATATATTCAATCAAACTTTTAACAATAATAATCACAATTAAAAATGTGGGGGTTTAAGAACTCATTGATTTAATTAATATTGATTGTATAATATAATTTTTCAAAACTTTGAATAAATACTTGGCAATAATGGCAAATAATAATAATAAATGTCTTTATTCGAACATTCTCTTGAAAAAAAGGAGAGGTTCAGTTCGACAGAAATTCTTTTATAATCAGTGGCGGCTCGTTAATGAAGGGCTCTGGGGCGCCGCCCTCCCTGCAATTATTGCAAACAGAATCCAAAAATACTTTACTTAAAAAACCAATAAAGCAATATCTATGTAAGCAATCCATTAAAATAATTCAAACCAAACATAGCCCTATTCCAGCGGGTAGGTTATACTAAGCGCGGGCATAAATTCAAACCAAACATAGCCCTATTCCAACTGGCAGGTTATACTCATAGATAAGCGAGTTGCGCACTCTCAATGTTTTTTATACTAAGCGCGGGCGGGCGACCGATTATCCGTCCCGATTCAACGCGGCTTCTCGATGAGTTATCATGACGACCGAGGCGTGACGTCACATACACATCGCACAACGAGCGGCCACGATGAGCTCCAATTTTCCGCGCCCAACAACAGCTGTTCGCGATGCCAGGGTAGAATTATCAATATATTATGTACTCTGGCGAGGCGACCTGTCGATGCCGCTAGGCGCTAACGTTTTGTTTATTTGTTTTGATTTGATTTATTAGTTACGTTGTTGTTGTTGGAAAATGTCGTGTAATATGAAGGTCAGTGATTTACAGAAGCTTGTGTTTAGTTCTCTGGGCTTAAGTGAAAAAATTGATTTAAAAAATGCAGGGCGGCCACTACAAATTGAACATAGTACAAGTGCAATCAACATGTAAAAGTAAGGCACAGTTTACGCGTAAGTTTGACAAAGAAATATATAATAAAAAATCCTGGATATGCGATTGTGAGGACAAATTTTTTTTTTGTTTCTTGTATCTTCTTTTTGGCGGGGATGATAATTGGACTATAAATGGAGTGCAGGACTTACAACATCTTTCAGAGAAAATAAAAAAACATGAAAATAGTGCAAAACATCGTCATAATGTGGTAAGTTTTGAGATGTTAGGACAAACTAATATTTTAACTTGTTTAAGTAGTGCTTATGATGATGAAATTAAAATTCACAACGAGAAAGTTAGAAAAAACAGACACTTACTTTTGAAAATAATAGACATTTTAAATTTTTTTTATTTAAAGCCAGCGCCCCCCCTGACTCGCTAGTCACGAGCCGCCACTGTTTATAATGTAGAAATAAAGTAAACGTTAAGACACGCTACCATCCTTAATTTACTGTATACATTATACATACCCTGTATATACAAGGTGGAATTATTAACTGAAAAAAATTCAGCATTAAAAAGCCTCTTTATTGGCTGAAAAAATGCATACCTTTATATCTGAAAAAAAAAGTTTCTACCCCTAATGAATACACGAAAAAAGTATGCCAAACTAAAAATAAACGCAGCCGTAATTCTGTATTTTTTCATGAAATAAGGAGGCTTCCTAATACTAAACTTATTCCAGTTAAAAATTTCTCCCTGTATATATCTTCATATTATAATATGACTTGAGTACATAATACAAAGGCAGCATCATAAACACAAGTAAAAGTGTTAACGTTAGGTGTTGACTTTCCGTTATAGGCTACTCTATTATTCCGTGACATCTTTATCTTGATGTATTCCTTGTCAAATATAACACTAAGGGCAATAAACTTATTTAACATATCATTTTTAATGCGGTAAGAAATGTTTAACACTATAGACATGTCCCAGTGTTCCACGTACCTAGATGTTTATAAAGATATAGTCATCGACAAAGAAAAGTCCAGTGGCGTAACACCCCCGCAGACCCCGCACCGCGGGAGGGGCACACTGACGGCCCCTTCAAAACATGCTGCCATGCTTTTCATAGGCATTTCATTTCATAATTTATATCCTGATAATTTAACTTTGTTAAGTGAAGAAGAATTATACGTGAAAGCGCGGAATTTACGAACGATATACCATTGACTTTCCTAGTCAAATTTTAAGCCTCAGAAAGGGAGATAGTATTTCAAAATTAAAAACAGTGTTTGAACTTGCGGATCATTTATCATTAAAAAATCAGTGTTTTTTCAAATTTTCCAGATGTATCCAGTATAGTGATGTAATTTCTAACTTTACCAGTTAGTGTGGCATCAGCGAAACGATCTTTTCCCAAACTAAAAATAGTAAAAACCCATTTACGTAACACCATGGGAAAACAACGCCTTTCGGATTTATCCTTAATCAGTATCGAATACGAGTTTGTTAAAACATTAAATATCGACGAAATTATAAACGATTTTGCAAAAAAAAACTCTCGACGATCTGGTAATCTGGTCGTTTTGTATAATACCTTGTATAGTGACAAAAACTCACCTCATATATGCTTTTAGCCTCTATGTACAACATTGGGTGTAAAGGATATTGAATTTGTTAAATTTGCTTACTTCTTGCAAAATATATGAGTACTAACTAGTGACTAAATGATGTAAGGGAGTGACTTTTTTGTGACGAAACACAAGGTACGTCGTAGTTTTACAAATTAGAATGAGTGAAGCCCCACTTCCGTGGGGTACACATTCTTATTATAGATTCTCTTTAACTTTGGTTGCATTTTTCTTATCTTCTTATTGTATTGCCATTCTTCTTCCGTTTATATTACCAAATGTATACTTGTTGTTGTTATTCCAGGTGATATTTTGCGACAGCGTTTGCATTGGCAAGCGTTTGAAATAATCTTAGCACATATTATTATCATGTTTATCGTATATGTTTTGCTTAGGTTGTTTAAATTACAAAACGTAGGTAAAGTAATTCCCAGTAGATTTGTGGATTAAACATTTGTCATATTATATATACAGGGTGTCCCGAAAGGTATATGGTGTATGGAGTAGATTGGTTAAAGGTGAAGTAAGAACATCATATAAAATTGTGTCCTATATCCAAATATTACGAAGCTACAGCCCCCTAAAGGGGGTACTCGAAGATGTTTTTTTCTAAATATTTTCGAAACTTTTGTATACCGGGTGACAACGAATGTTGTTACCCCACCTATTTTTTCCGTAGTTTTATTAATACAAATTTTAAAATTTCAGGAGATTCTAAGTGTATATTTTGTTACTTTTTAGTGAAATCGTACTTTCAAAATCACTTCCGGTTTGACCGGAACTGGTATCAGCTCTTTTATTTTAAATGGAAACCTATTATTTTTATTTGAAAGTTGAATTTTACGGCCAATTTCCTTTAAAATGACGTATCACACATTATCATTTGTTTTTAAAATGGCTTCCAGGCTAACTTTTCAAGGAAATCCTTAGATGGCCATGGATTCGCTAATGCAACATGATTCTTTGAGAGTGGGCCATGAAAGTTTTACAGTGGTCTATTTTAACCTGTTTTATGTTGAACAATTACATTCTTTGCGAAAGATGCTTCTGTCAAAAATATTTTAGTTATGTCATATTTTTTTTTACGATGAGGAAGAATTACTCAATATTTTTAGATGGCAACAAGGCATTTTTTAGGGCCAAAAAATAGCTTATTAAATTACCTTTTTGAAAATGTATCATAGGTATGGTATTATACTTAATGGAGCGGCCAAAATTGAAAAATAATCGAGATAGGTCATATTTCAAAAAAATTACATATCTTAAATATTTTTGACAGACGCATCTTCGCAAAGAATGTAATTGTTCAACATAAAACAGGTTAAAATAGACCACTTTAAAACTTCCATGGCCCACTCCCAAAGAATCATGTTGTATTAGCGAATCCATGGCCATCTAAGGATTTCCTTGAAAAGTTAGCCTGGAAGCCATTTTAAAAACAAATGATAATGTGTGCTACGTCATTTTAAAGGAAATTGGCCATAAAATTCAAATTTCAAATAAAAATAATAGATTTCCATTTAAAATAAAAGAGTTAATACCAGTTCCGGTCAAACCGGAAGTGATTTTGAAAGTAGGATTTCACTAAAAAGTAACAAAATATACACTTAGAATCTCCTGAAATTTTAAAATTTGTATTAATAAAACTACGGAAAAAATAGGTGGGGTAACAACATTCGTTGACACCCGGTATAGGTACAAAGTTATAATTTAGATATTTTGGTAAATTTTGTACCCTGAATAGAACTGTGGTCTTAAAAATGTCGACATTTAAGAAATGTGGCCAGAAATAGGGGATATTCGGGTAAAAATAGACGTTACGTTAACATTTATACTTTTTTATGAATAAATTTAGAAAAACCTGACATATTTTACGAAGAAATGGTGTATTTCTACATTCGAGAATCCAGGCCGTAGAATTAACACTAATATCTATTTTATTTTCAGAAAATGTAACAATGGTATTTAGTGGACTGGAAACGCTTATTACTCTTTGCCTAGCATTGGTAGCGAATGCTGTAACTAAACATGATTTTCGATACATTTCCAATAAAGGTAAGTAGTCATATTTTTTAAACCGTTTTTCTGCGAAATTATTTTTTCTATAAAAAAAATTTAATACAATACAATCGCATATTATAAGGATTAAAAAAATACCCAGAATACACACACTAATAAAATTGTACAGATTACCAAAATAATCTTAACCTACTTTAAAATCGTTAAAATTTTGAGATCAAAATCAATATTCTTACATTTCAAGTAGGCTACTAAAAACATGTCAATCTTGTAACATATTATTACTTTAAATCTTGACTGACTGTCTGTTCGTCTGTCACAGCAAATAATTCATACAACGATCAATTTAGCATATAAAATGCTCAAACTGTTCGTTCTACTGTTGCAAGACAGCAGAATTTCTTAACATTAACAGTAATAAAAACATTTAATCTAAACCGTAATAAAATAATGATAAAATTAAATTTAGACGTAAATATGATATCAGAAATAATATACATATCCTGCAAGCAGTTAAACCAAACATTTTAGGAAAACAGAGCTTGCCATTGGCCTAAATAATAATTTAAAAATCAGCATTTAAAAGACAAGTACTGTGTCAACACTTTTTATCTTCAAAAGCAAATAAAAATATCTTTTTAATACCTGAATTTAAGACATGCATCACGTGACATTATTTAGATTTACCTTTTTTTTTTAAATTGTACACACCAATATATAGGTAGATAAAAGATTATGATGAAAAGTTCAGTGTAAATAGCTTAAAGGATGGTGAAGTATTAAAACGATAAGAAACAAGAAAACTATAACTTTTTATAAAAAAAAGAATTTATCGTTTTTTGCAGATTTAAGAACCTCTATCCAGAAGTTTCCCCTAGAGGGTGTTACGTCATATTCCCAAATGCTTTTTGATGTATCTAGAAATCAAATTTTCGTTGGAGCAAGGTATTAAAAAATTTATAAAGTATTAGCTTCTTTAATTCGTTCAAAATTAATAAATAAATTGAAAAAATCAGTATGAAATAAATTTGAATTTGTTTTCTTCTTTTAGAGATTCATTGTACAGGTTAACCCTTTCACGATTAGAACTCCTAGAGGCAGCGCGTTGGGAAGCGTCGCCAGACAAAGTCCGTTCTTGCATATACAAGGGCCAAGACGAAGAAAACTGTCATAACCATATAAAAATTTTGTTGACGAACGGAAACCAAATATTCACCTGTGGCACCAATGCGTTTTCGCCTTTATGTTCATGGAGAAATGTAAGTTTACTGCAAAAGATGACAGGAATCAATCAATCAATGCAATTTGTTATTTGTCTATTTCAGATTGACAACCTATCAAACATTACTCAAATCATCGATGGAATTGCCAAATGTCCTTATAACCCAGCAGCCAGTGTGACTGGATTTATTTCGGACACCCACGACTACTTTTTCGGTGGTACCACTGATTTCTCGAGTTCAGATTCTTTAATCTCCAAGAACATTAACGGAGCACCTACTTTAAGGACGAAACAATACAATAGTTTTTGGCTCAACGAGCCTCAATTCGTGGGTTCCTTTGAAACGTCCAAGTTTGCGTATTTCTTGTTTAAAGAAACAGCTGTAGAGTATATAAACTGTGGTAAAATAGTGTATTCACGAATTGCAAGAGTTTGTAAAAATGACCAAGGTGGCCATACCATGCTTAAAGACAACTGGACTACTTTTACTAAAGCTCGGTTGAATTGCTCGATCAGTGGAGACTATCCATTCTACTACAACGAAATTCAAAGTGTCCAATACATACCAGAGGAAAATATATTTTATGCTACGTTTACCACACCCTCCAACAGCATAGCAGGAAGTGCTGTATGTGCATTCAATTTGACAGCTGTTGATGAAGCTTTTAATGGTCCTTTCAAATACCAAAATGATATGAACAGTGCTTGGACCAAGCATTACATTCCCAATAGGGACCATCTTAACTGCAAGCCTGCTAAGCATAATTTGCTAGAGACGGCTAGGTATCAGCTTATGGACAGTGCTGTACAAGCTACCACACTTAATCCATTACATTTAGCTGATCTGGAGAGGTTTTCGCATATCACTGTGGATGTGGTGGCAACCAAACACCACCACTCGGTCCACGTAATCTACATTGCTACTGAAGAAGGGTTTATTAAGAAACTGACTCTTCTACCAAGATCCAAGAAAGCTTGCCTGGTAGAAATATGGCAGACTTCTGAGGACTCAAAATCGCCTATAAAAGGCATGCAATTTTTAAAAGAAACTAATTCTATTTATGCTACAAGTGAAACCGGGTTAGTCAGGATACCGGCAGATCATTGCAAAAGGCATTCTTCAAAAGAAAGTTGTATCAATGCTATGGACCCTTATTGTGGTTGGAATGAGATGGGAGATAAATGCACTACAGCCCCTGGAGGTGATCCACATAATAAGGTTTGGAAACAGTTGATGAATTCATGTCCTGTGTTGGTTACACCCATAAATGGAGGTTAGTATTACTCAAAACTTTAGGTTCATGAGCCTCTTTAGTTGCGAAACCTAATTAATTTTTAAACTAACCGATATTCTTTTAAAATCCAGGTTGGAGTTCTTGGTCTGAATGGAACCCATGCTATCACAAGCTATCCTTAGAGACAGATTCTGATCAGTGCTTCTGCCAGACTCGCCAGTGTAACAACCCAGCAACAGCCAACGGTGGATTATCCTGCGAAGGACCTGCGGTAGCCGTAGCTAACTGTACAATGCACGGAGGGTGGTCGGATTGGTCCTCTTGGTCGGCTTGCTCTGCTACTTGTGGTACTGCAGTTAAAACTCGATTTCGGACTTGTACGAATCCTGCACCTGCTTTTGGAGGCCGGTAAGTTATATTGAATAGAAAATGTGTCTGTGAATTTATAATTAAATCTCTCTTCTATGCGCATTTTTATATAAAAAAGGTAGATCAATCTCGCACCTAAAATCCTTTTAAGAGTCTACCGTCTACCTATCGAATTTATTTTTTTAAAGTTGGCATATTTATATTATTATTATATATTTATATTTACTAGCACAATGTGCTGTTTCGGAGAAATTCGGTTTATTTTAAATGCGTTTATGGACTATCAAATAATTTATTACTTTAAAATGAAAATACATTAATTTCTTAGACATTTATGTAGATACCAACTCAAAATTTCTATCTGACAAAAAAAAAGCGAAATCTCAAACCGGTAATAATTAATAATAAACATTGGCGAAAGGAAGTTTTTTTTGTTATCTTAACTCAGATCAGCTAGTACTTTGAATATCGCTAGTATCGAATTATTTACACTTTTTGTCTCTCTCTCTCTAAGTAAGGTACTTATACATGTTTATATAAGTAGATACTTTGTAACATATAACATTACAATACTTTCTAGAAGTCTATAAATTAAACTACGCCGATAAATTGCAATTATTGGTTGGCTAAAGTAAAAAGAAACACATTTTGTCCTTGTTACATGTTCAATTTAAGTAGAGTATACCAATTTGTAATTATATTTTTACAAAGTGCCAATCATGCTAGTTCAAGTATTATATTCATAAGAAGTTACTTAACATAAAAGTTGAATCCCCCTTTAGATGTAGGCACTTCTAGACAAGTTATATTTAAATGTTTATTCATCACACCTTTCTGTGCATATATCTATTTGAAATTATAATTTTAGGCAGTATGAGTAAATAAGCTTCTCTGATTTTTTTTGAATAAGAATATTTTCAATTTGTATGTGTAATTTAAAAATTTCTACAGGTTTGTCGGTTTTCCGTATATGTATTTCAAAACATTTTTTAAATTTCCAGAATGTTTACATATTTATGTACATTTCAGAGTATGTGTGGGCCAAGACCGCATTGAAGCATTCTGTGCAGAAATTCCACCTTGTCCCACTCAACCAATAGATGGTGGTTGGTCATCATGGTCCCCCTGGTCGTCCTGCACAGCGAACTGTGGCGGAGGTTACAAAATTCGCCAGAGAAGCTGCGATAATCCACCTCCGAAAAATGGAGGTCAATACTGTCGTGGAAACAACATTGAATACTCAGATTGCAACGAAAACGCGTGTAGAGAACACAAGCAAGTTCAAGCAACAGAATGGATAACGGATTATAATATTTCAAATCATGGGTACCATCAGAAGAGGTTCAAAATAACTTGTAAAGCTCCCGTGAAGCATCCACACCAAGTGAAAATTTTCGTTAAGGATGAAAATCAGGTTTGCCTATCAAATAAATGCGAATTGGACGACAACGATCACAGCGGATGGAGTTCTTGGACCAGTTGGAGTGAGTGCTCAGCCAGTTGTGGTGGGGGAACCCAATCGAGACATCGCTACTGCCTTAGAGGCAACTGTATAGGTGAGGATTTATTTAACAGACGCCTAAAAAGATTTATTAAACATGAAAATGGGTAAAAATAAAGGGATTTTTTTGACTTTAGGTACCGGAACTCAAACAAGAGACTGTAACAAACACGCATGTGAAGACAGCTGGGGGTGCTGGTCAGAATGGTCCCCGTGCAACGTGTCTTGTGGATGGGGCGTTAAAACAAGACACAGGACTTGTTTGGGACAAAAGTGCAAGGGGGTTACTAAGGAGGAGCAAGCTTGTCAAGACCAGCCTTGTGAAAGTAAGATTTTTTTTTATAAAAAAAATGTCAAGTCAAGTGTTCCAAGAGCTATCGGGAAAATAGTTCCTTCTGTGTTAAAAATATAACTGGAATTTTAGAAATAGAACAACATTAAATTCAAAAACAGGCGTTATAGGAAACCAAATTTTTTTTTTAGATATTCTAGGATGGGGAAATTGGACGGAATGGTCGCTGTGTGATGACAACGACGAACAACACAGAAAGAGGACTTGTTTTACTGATAGCCCAGGGCCCCACATGTGTCAAGGCAGTTCGGTACAAACAAGAATGTGTGTAGGCAACTCACTAACCAATGGTATGTTATTTATTTATATTATGGTTATTTATTTTGCTCTACTTTAATTACTTGGTCCCCGAGAATGCGATTATTTATAGTTTGAATATGTGGGCACACAAAAATGCAACTTTGCTATACAGGGTGTTTCATTAAGGGTGGCCACCGGCCATATCTCGGAAACTACTAGGCATAGAAACTTGGAAAAAAAAAATTATGATTAAAGCGGTCATGAGAAAATTCTGGAAATTACTTTTAAGTTCCTCATTTCGCCGCAAGGGGGCACAATTGAAATTTTTTTTTTAATTCTAAATTTCTCCGAAAATTCCCATATTAAGGTATAACTCTGATTACATCATCGAAAAGCTAAAACAATTCTGCATCATTTTGGTTTAAGGCTCATTGGCGTACCGACCTTGATAAGAGTGGGGGAAGCTATTGAATGTGTAAACATTAAAATCGCTGTAACTTCTAAACGACTTATCCGATTTTACTAAATTTAAGCTTGTTTGGAAGGGAAAGGTAAGTATCTTCAATCGCCGTATCCAACAGTTTACGATAGTGTTTAATAAAATTGCTAAAGGGCGCAATTTATAATAATAATAGATTTTTCGATTTTATCCCGAAAATTCAAATCATACGGTATAACTATGACATCATAACGGAAAGTAGATATAATTTTCAAGAAAAAATGTGAAGGCCGCAGTTCGATATCTTTGTTCGTTTCAGAGTTATTGCCAAAACAATAATTTTTAATACAAATTGCACCCTGTAGCAATTTTATTAAACACTATCGTGTACTGTTGGATACGGCGATTGAAGATACTTACCTTTCCCTTCTAAACAACCTTAAATTTAGTAAAATCGAATAAGTCGTTTAGAAGTTACAGCGATTTTAATATTTACACATTCAATAGCTTCCCCCACTCTTATCAAGGTCGGTACCGGTACGCCAATGAGCCTTAAACCAAAATGATGTAGAATTGTCTCAGCTTTTCGATGATGTAATCAGAGTTATACCTTAATATGGGAATTTTCGGAGAAATTTAGAATTTAAAAAAAAATTTCAATTGTGCCCCCTTGCGGCGAAATTAGGAACTTAAAAGTAATTTCCAGAATTTTCTCATGACCGCTTTAATAATAATTTTTTTTCCAAGTTTCTATGCCTAGTAGTTTCAGAGATATGTGGCCACCCTTAATGAAACACCCTGTATGTACAAGTTATAACCTTGTCAAAACATAATGGTGGGTATTAGAAGATAACAAATACATCTAGATATTTAGTGACTACACTAAATAATATCAATTTTATTTATTTTTTAGAAATCAACGCATATGGTGTCCAAGAGTTAGATTGCTCGTGTACTTCGTCAAATCTAAGCCTGTTCTTTCTGGGACTTATATTAGGACTATCGCCGGTAATAATATATTTAATATTTAACACTTTGAAGAAAAAGAAGCACAGAGTTCCTAGCTCTCCTCATTATATTACCGCCGAGTCGAACCCTTACATAGCAGTACCAGTGAGGGACAAATCCTTACTCAAAAAGCAACACAGTTACAGTGGAAATGGGACAATTAAATCGAAGTTTGATTTTGATTTTGTTCCAACATTAAAGCGACATAGCAACGAAATGAAGAATGGACACACAAAACAATATTATGAGAGTGATAAACACTTATATGAATAATTTCTTTGACTGACTATCTTAAGTTCTAATTTATTGATTTTTTTTTAACGCACAAACCATTATGGTTTTTAGGAGGACCAATCCTTTGGAAACTTTAAAAAAGCAGTAAAATTTAAATCTTAGAAGGCAGTCAATTGTAATTTGCCGATCTTCTTCTTTATAATTATTTTATGTATTTCACTGTGTTTGGCCCTTGGTAATGTTAATTCGAAATTTTTTTTACATGTCTTCCTTTTACTTAAATATTTTATTTTAAAAATAATATGCTTTGAATGAACGTGACCTTAGCAATTTCTGCGATCAGCAATCAATGTGTCCCCGCTTTTTATGGCGACATTTATTGAACGCATTCTAAAGAAGCATACCTACTGAAATCACCTTCTGGCAGCTTATTGCATATTTAGTACTCTCAATAATGGTTGTACCTACCAGTTGTAAGTACATATATAGCCATGTGATATACAAATTTACAGTTCTTCAAATAAAAAGTTCTGTGATTTAGCTTTTAAATTTTTTTTAATATAACAATGTACCTGCTTTTAAAAATATTATTAACTCAAATAGGTTTTTCGGAAACTCTGTTGAGAACTTTTTTTGTGTGACGTCAGATTTTCTGAAAAACTCAGATTTTTAGAAAGTTATAATTTATACATTGATCAGATTGCCATATTGTAACAAAAATAGTGTGATGCGTTTTTGTATCATATTTACTTTTGTTTATGTATTATAAGAAAATGTGTGTACATAGTTTTTTATTCCTCATATTGGGGAAAATTTTATATTTGTTATTTTATATGTAATTTTTAATAGAATGATTATTTTTAGTAAAATTATCAATTTTTTATTTCCGATACCTACAGGGGGGTTCACAACGTAGGCAACGGGTTCACTCAATACAATAACATCATTTCAACTCTAACTACATTCCCATGCAGTAAGAAGATTCTTGAAGTGCTCAAAATAAGAGTATATAGATCCCCTAGTCTATTTATCTCCAAGACAGACTGAATATAAACAAAAGCACGCTGCTTGCAAGCAAAATACCGCAGAAATGGCATGATAATTTGAAATTAATGTATGATCGGCCAATAAGATAAATAAGAATAGGTACAAGTGACTTAAGACATGATCGCCTGATTATAAAACGTAGGGTAAATATTTACATCCACCTTGGAAATAAATAGACTTTAAGTACACCAAGTTACCCACAAAAATTGTAAAATGTTTTCTATGATAGCATCATATATTTATTTTTTTAAACAATTATTTTACATTTAAATAAGTAATTAAGCTTAAAATAATTGGTCACAAAATATTCATTTAACATGTAGGTATAGAAAAATCACAGGCAAAACAGAAATGTACAAAGTCACAGTGTGAATGAAACAGAGCTTTCTTTTTTTTGTGCACAACAAAAATATTAGTTAAAAAGTTATTAGTTTGGTGGTTCAACAATCAAATTATGATTAGTAAATTTTCCTCCTGGTGATGCCGTACCTAATAACATTAAAAAAAATAAAGGTGTTGTCAGAGTCAGAGAGATACCTTTATGCAGCAAAATGATAATTTAAGCAAGCTGAGAATTTACTCAGTGTCAATAACTCAGTAGACTTACTTACATTATGAGAAGAGTTTCTTTTACGTTACTTTTAAATAGCAAAGCAAAGCAGAACAAAGATTTTTTTTCTTCCCTATTGCCGCGGTTAAGGATGCCCCTCTATATTTCTCATGTAATTATACAAAGTTGTTTACAAAGTGTTCCTTTAACAACTTAGCTTAGCAAAGATATTTACTTTGCTTAACTATTTAAAAGAAGCAAATGGAAAGTACCTATTATTTTGTTATCACTAGCAAGTACAGGCATGAAAGCCTGCCACCATATAAAGATCAGTTATTAAAAAAATTTTAAATAATTTTTAATAAATTATTGCAGTCAATTTGAAAACCACGAGAGATTATTAAACCTTACCTTAATAAAACAGATCTTAGCTGAAATACAAAATATATTCTTACTTCTTCTTAATTTTGGGTGATGTTGATTGAAACACACTACTTGCCGACATGAGATTTTCTATATACTGCCCCAAAACTTGATTTTCTGACCTCAGCTTTAGATTTTCCTCTTTTACACTATCCACTCGTTGTGACAGGTCATCAAGGGTGTTCTGTAGCTCCAAAACTTGTGAAATAAGGCGGGCTTTCTCTTCTTGTTCGTCTGGACTTGTGTCAGGTTCCAAAGAGTTATGTTGTGGACTAGAGCTCCCATTAGTAAAAGTAGACTGAATTGAATCCATACTTCTACCATGAATCATGCTTGAGGAGTTGCCCTCTGACATAGAGTTGGCTTCTGGCTCATCGTTTATTATAACTATAAAGAAAAATAACATTCAAAAAAAGCCAAAATAATTATTCTGAAAATTGCATGGTTTTACCTTGTGGATCGTCGTCAGCGAGTGGTATATCGTCCTGAATTTTTAATGTAGACATTTGGATCGACTTCTAGTTAAATAAAAATGATTCTAATTGATCAACTTTATGAATAAACTATCAAAACTTGGATTTCCCAATGAAAAATTAATTTAATAATGTCTTTGACTTTTGTGATTGTGACATGTGACAAGTTGCCTGTGTTTACAACTGGTATGGTACCTATTTCCTTTTAATGTTGCATGATAAATAAGGACAACATATTAAAACGAAGACATGAAACGGTTTCGTCCCGCTTTGGTTTTTTATACCACAGGTTGATTACGGTTGTCATATAGGTTTCATTGTTGATTTCATAATTTCATACAAAGCGATAGAAAACTATAGCTGTCTAAACGTATTTGAAATGTGAATATAGTTTATATATTATTATTTACAATTTCACCAAATTTGTTTTTCGCCCTTTCATGTCTATCTTTTCCTGGTGTACCATAAAAATAAAAATTTTGAGGTAAACTTTTGAAATTAATTAATAAAAGGAAAAGTATGCATTCTATGAACGGTTCCATAATACTTAGTTTGTAAGTAAATTGGTCTGATAAATATATTTCGTCGATTCTACTTCGTTGGTCGTAGTAAGATATTTGTGTTCGTATATTATGTCAATAAGGATTTATTTAAATTTACCCACGAAATATGTTGAAGCCAAACGTTTTCCGTCCAACTTGTTAAAATTATGGCATCAAACGGTCCTTAGCCCTTACATACAATACAATCAATTATTTCGGGATTATTAACTATTAATTTAACTACAGTTTTATTCTCTATGAATAATAAGTCTAATTTACTTAAAACCTAAAAATATGTCAATTGTCAAATAAATGTCACAGTATTCATAGAATTCTAAATATTTATGTTTTGAAACACAAACCAGGCACAGGCAAGCAAGGTGACAAATAATTTTTGACAGTTAGTGTCAGTTGGTTTTTAAGCTAGAAGACTTCAAATCCATCTAAGGCTTGTTTTAGTAATTTGTGATTTATTTATTACTGATTACCATTCGTTAAAAAAACAGTTAAAATTTGAGTGTTATAATAAATAAGATTTTATCACACAAATACAGTTATGTCATTTACGCACAAGCAAAAGCAAAAAAGGAAGCCCCCACCAAGACCTCCGCCCCCCAACTTCTCAAAGTACAAAAGTAAGTCAACTGTGAGCCTGAACCAAACGAACCACAGTGTAAATCTGATAGACTTGAGTCCTCCTAACTCCCCAAAGCCAGAGAGGACCAGAAACTTCGGTGGCAGTGTCTCAAGCTCGTTTAGTAGCAGCACAAGTAGCCTTGCTTCAAGTAAGAAGTCTTTTGAATTCGAGCCACCAGTGACAAACAATATATGGCCTATAAACCCCCATTCTACAATAGTATCTCAGAATAATGGATCATCCACGTTTCAAAGCTATGTCTCCCCGACAAGCAGTTACTCAAGTTCAAAATCTGGTAATAGCTCAGGTTTAACCGTGCCAGCATTTTTTGGACCCACAATAATTCGTCCCAAAGGAAAGATAAGCAATAGAAGTGAAGATGTAAGTCCTACATCAGAGTCACCACCTATGCCTAACATTCCACCCCCTAGTCCACCCAAAGGAAAGGCTGAAATTGATACTCCATATGGGATTGCCCTCTATGATTACCCTGCCACCCATCTCTGTGACCTTGCTTTACAAGTACGTAAAAATTTTATTTTGCAATAATCTGTTGATAATAAGCATATTTGTTGTTTATTATTTCCAAACATTTTATGCTTTTATGGAAAAGTTGACTTCTTATAAATATTTACCAATTAATTTCTATGAATTAATGTCTTATTAATCAAATAAAAAAATGTTTGAAAATATACACCTAAAATAATATACAAAATTTTGTTTGCACAAAATTATCATGCATCTTTTATATCAATCACTTTTAATAGCAATGAAAAAGGAAGTAGGTATCTTATTCTCAACATCTCAACTTTTTGTTCATGAGTTCTTACTTTTTTAAAAGTGCTTTCTGTACCTTTTAAATAATAAATAGTTATGTAACTTATGTAGGTTATCCATTATCAAACTAACTTTTTTTTAATTTCTAGCCTGGTGATGTAGTTATAATTTTAAAAAGAATAAGTAATGACTGGCTCTATGGTAGAGTCCTAGACAAGGAAGGAATGTTTCCAGAGACTTTTGTGGAAATCGAAGTGCCTCTTAAAGATGAAGAAAACTATGTTACAGCATTATACGATTTTCCTGCTCAAATGCCGGGAGATCTAAGTTTACAAACGGGACAAAAAGTCAAAGTTACCAAAAAAATATCAGAAGAATGGCTCTATGGAGAATCGAAAGGTCAATCAGGACAGTTTCCCAGTAACTTTGTTAACAGAGTGCCTAAGCAATTATAGAAATAATAGCAACTGCGGAAATTTTTTTGACAATCAGCTTTTATGGTATGTAAAATCAAAACTTGGGCAAGGATTATACCTATTCATTTAAATGTTAAATTATATTTATATATACCTAAATTAATATTTATTTTATATTGCTAATGTATATATGTTATATTGTGTCCTAGAAAATTTCTACAGAGTTTCAAAATAGTAGTTAACTCGATTTTTCTCTAATATCTTTAATGATCATTAAAGAATAGTTTAATTTGTTAGTGTAAAAGGGAACAAACCACATCTTGAGTTATTTAAATTTAAATAATGTATTTTAGATTAGATGCACACTTTTACTACCTTGAAACTTCTAAAAAAATTTGTCTCACCCTTAAGTTTCAAATTATTTATTATGTGATATCTGATGGTTTTAAACCACTCTCAACAGGTTCCAAATAGAATAAAAAAATCATAATATCTTCCATATTCGATATATTATGTAATAATTAGAGTAGCTAGTCCGAGTTTTTTCTTCTTTTGTTGCGCATCCTTTTTGCTTATTTATCTTACTAATTCATTGTTTAAGATATTTTAAAATTGTATATAAAAGGCCATAAATATTATTTATAATAATTAAACATCGATCACATCCTGTAATATCAAAATTTGATAAAACTCTACCTTATTTTTCAAGTAAAAGCAATAATATTAAAGTTGATTGAGTTTTTAACAAAGGTTCAATTTTTCTTGTCTGGGAAATGATCGTTTTGATTTTAAATGCCTAGAATACAGGAGTATTAAAAAATGTGATGTATGTTATATATAGGTACACATAAAAGATGTGATAATATGTGCCTCAATTATGGCATAGTTTGTTATATTTTTGTATTAATAGATAAACGAATTTCACTATAGTTTATTTTATGGTAATAAAAAATAAAAAACACCGACCTCGTGCATTTTTACTTGCTTTCCTTTATTAAAATTTCTTTTTAATCGGCTAGATAGCAATTTTTAACAATAGATACAACTAACTATGAAGATTGGCAAATTTAATACAGCAAGCAATAGCCAAAATAGATACAGGGTGTCCGCAAAGGTTTCCAGACCTTTTTAATGTATTTTTTAGGGTGTTATTTATACCACTAAAATGATGGATTAAAAAAGTCAGCTAGGCAATTATTACCTAGTATTATTGAAAACGCCCTGTATCATTTAACAAATAATTACGACTATTTTTTTAAACTGTATAACAAGGAAAAATTAACATTATAAAATGGATACTGCCAATTGGGTAACTAGGCTTTGTGTTTTAAAAGCTATTATGGTATATGTATATAATATAAACCTTAAGCTTTTGTTACACATTAAAATAGTCTACTATTTTTTTTCTATATTTCCAAAATTTGTAATTTTACATATTGGCTTGATCAGTATAAAAAAATGTACATCCATTAATATGTAGAAACAAATAAACTCTAACATATTTTACTATATCCAGTAGAATAATTAAGCCACTAGGAAAAGTGAGGGACAATATGCCTTCCCTAAAATTCTGACTACGATTTGGCAAGAGATAATATAAAAAAATGTTGCCCAATGTAAAGGATACTTGCATAACTATTGCCTATAACAAAATGCCATGACCCTAAGAGATTGTATCTTGTTCTGTATGAATTTTTGTAGTGAATTGATAAAACAAAACTTTTACCCTTCTTATCTATAGGTATAACAGAGAAGCTTAAGCTTGAATTTTTATACAATTAATACATACCAAGACTATTGTTCACTTTCTAAATATTTACACCAGTTTTCATGGATCTTTGTTACGTCAAACAATAATTACCTAATATTCTAATTCTATAAATTTCTTTAAGTAGTTATAATCTAAAAGCTACAATTAATAGTTCAATCACTTAACATTAACAAATATTAAATAAATGCTATGTAATTTGCAATGATAACAAAGTTTTAAAAAATGAAGGTAATGAAAACATGAATGAAGTTAGAATATGGCTATTATCACATACATCATATTTACAAATTATATGGAGAGATTCACCAGTAAGGTTTGAAACAAAATGTTATTGCTAATCCGGTCTATAAATTGGAACTTTTGGCAGAAATTCTATTAAAATCACATATTCCATCATTGACGAGGAATCACACTGTTGCTTACTCAAGCGCCAATGTAATCCCAACTTGTTATACAGATAACTATTTTCCCATTCCAGGAGCTTATTTAAGGAATGTTGTGTCTAAAAAAAATATACATATTTCATATGCAGAAGCCTATTGTAAAAAAAATATTGTATACAATTAATGATATTGTAGGTACTTACCCTCTTACTAAGACAAATCACAGGCCATAATGAACAACCTAATGTACAACAACAACACAAACATCCACAAAACAACCATTTGACATTAACTGGTAATGTTTTTTTAAGAATTCCATTTATCCGCATAACGGTTTCTTTGAATTCTTCAGGTGCAACTCTTGAGACTAATCCACTAGGAAATTCTGTGCTAAATCTATTGCTTAAACCAAACCTAAAACATCAAGAATAACAGAGTATAGAGTTAGTGTTATTGCTTTTTATGTTCAGGTACTACAGTTGTAGTGATTGTACATTAGAAACTTCTAGAACAACAATCTAGGTTTAAAAATAGTAGAAATTAAACAGGTAAACAATTATTACATTCGCTGGCATTAATACCAAAAACATTGCAACAAAACAACATTGGTTGTTTTCTAGGACACAAAATTTATTAAAATTTAAATCCTAGATTAGATATGCAAAAAAGGGCTTACACAGTCATGTTTCCAGCACCTCGTATAATAACAGGATCAGGTACCAGAGATACATTCGCAGGTTCACCATCTTCAGGGTTTTCAATCTCTTCTTCATAGTATATTGCATCAAACCCTTCCATGTGGCTAGTAAATTGAAAACAAGGTTGCAAATGGAAAAAAAAACACTTTACTGTAAACCTACTTATAAATAATTCTTTGCTCTAAAAACTTACCCTCAATTTTTCATTTAGTGCGGAAAAACCAGTGCTGAGAGGTCGTGGATATGAATATATTCAAGGTTTTTGTCACTTTTTGACGTACGGATTTTATTCTTTGTTTACTTTGTACATTTTGGAACCGAGACCATGGTTAAATACTTTTAGAAAAAAATAATGAAGTCAGAACTGCGATTGCGTTGCCTTTGACGATTGTTAGCGCTAGAGACGTAATGTCAGAAAACATTATCGAAGAAATAAAATTTGGCATTTCAAAATTCCAACATCAATTCAGCTAATTCCAATTATAAAAATAATTTCAGTTGTAGGTGTACTGTAAATAAGAATTAATAATTTGCTTACAAAACTATTACCATTTTTCAATATAAATTACTTCTCTCGCGACTTTTAATGGTTTAGTATTTTCATCGATCATATGGCAAAGGTACTTTATACGCGTAGTGTGACTAGGGATGCACGATGGTTTTCGATATATCGAAAACATCGATATATCGGAGCAAAATATCGATGTTTTTACATCGATGGATTTTGACTCGATGGTTCATGACATCGATGGAGGTTAGATCGATATATCGAAGTATCGATGTTTCTTAAAATACATCGTTTTCAAAGTTATTAAACCAAAAGATTGGGATCATTTAGTATTTTTTATAGACATAAAAAATATATTTTAACTATTTTAAGTGTTGCTACTTTCTAGCGTCATCTTAATTTCTTTGTTTCATGCACTGGCGCTACTAGGGAAATTACGGCGCGTATTGGTGCTGTCAACCTGTAAATAATAAAAGCCGTGCTTTATGAACTAAGGTCGTTCCAGATGTAAAAAATCACTTTGAGGTACACATTATTAGTTTTTAAAGTGTTAAATAGGTAAGAATTTTTTTTTACTTCCAAAATAATGTATTATTCTGAACTTTGTTAAAATAGACCAATTTTAAAATATTAAGTATACACGTCTTTTATTATTTCTTTTATTGCAAATTGCGAAAAAAAAATTCGATATATCGATATATATCGATGTTTTTCGGTCGATATTTGTTCAATATCGATGGATTAATGTCGATGTTTTTGCTACATCGATGGGTCAAAATTCGATATATCGATTTTCGATGTATCGATGGATTTCGAATTTTGTGCATCCCTAAGGCTGGATCCACATACATCCGTGATACGCATCCGTTGTGTACCACATGATTAATACGAACCAATGAAATTTTATTCCCTAAAATTTCATTGGTTCATATTAATCATGTGGTACACAACGGATGCGTATCACGGATGCATGTGGATCCAGCCTTAGTGTGACAACGGTGTTTACGACAAGACAGTGAAGACAATGTTAGATTTTTGGTTCAATGGTATATACCACCACAGAATATATAGCTACGCAAAGCTATATATTCTGTGATACCACCCATGAAATAGAACCAAAATTATGAAGATATCGAAGTTATATTTTTTTTAGTATGTGCAAATATTATTTTCTTGATTAAATAATGACTAAGTTTATCCTTATTCTTTGGGGGTCTATTTACCTTTGGTATGGACCTGCTGAGACTAAATCATGCCGGGGGTCAAGCTAATCCCGCCGGGTTTCCCTATCCGAGATGCAGCGTTGAATACGCAACCAAACGAAACACCCGTTTTATCCTGGATCCACATACATCCGTGATACGCATCCGTTGTGTACCACATGATTTATCTGGACCAATGAAATTTTAGGGCCCTAAAATTTCATTGGTTCAGATTAATCATGTGGTACACAACGGATGCGTATCACGGATGTTTGTGGATCCAGCCTTAGCCTGGATCCACATCCGTTCTGTACCACATGATTAATATGAACCAATGAAATTTTAGGGAATAAAATTTCATTGGTTCATATTAATCATGTGGTACACAACGGATGCGTATCACGGATGTATGTGGATCCAGCCTTATGCCTGTCAACTCTTGAACAAATGGTTATCATTAGTTGCTTATTATTTGACCAGTTGTCTTGGCTGAGCTAACTAAAAGAAATTTCTTGACTAAATTGCAAATAAAACAACCATTGACAAGTTGACAGTGTTGACACATAAATCAGCCAAAACGAACGATCTCAGTCACAAATCCGGTAACCTTAGCGTAGGTAAGGGGGGAGGAAATTTGACTGAGATAATCTGACTTACTTGGTCAAATAAAACGGCAAGGTAGTCAGTTTAGGTCAGCTCAGCCAAGACAAGTGGTCAAATAATAAGCAACTTATGTATTCGTCATTTTAGGCTGGATCCACATACCTCCGTGATACGCATCCGTTGTGTACCACATGATTAATATGAACCAATGAAATTTTATTCCCTAAAATTTCATTGGTTCATATTAATCATGTGGTACACAACGGATGCGTATCACGGATGTATGTGGATCCAGACTTATAGATAGAAATGTAAAGCTATTTTAGGGTACCTATATGGTATGGAAATGAGAAAAACAAAAACGCAACATCATTTTTACAAAGTACTATATATCTTTAAATAAAAATATTAAATAGGGAGGAACACTGCTTAAATACAATGATTCTAACATTTATGTATAATGGACATGAAAATGTTTTAACATATACGTATTTGTTCTATGGTTATTTTCTTGATAAAGTCGGAAAATTAAATTCTTAAAAATATTCGTTTAAATTGAAAACCCTGTTTGATTAACATCAATTGCGAGAGCTGCTTTTATGTAAAATATAAAAATAGACTCTTTGTTTGTAAAGAGGTCTCGAAATCCAGTCCAGATCATTGAGATATTTCCGATTTTATTTCTTAAAAGCATAGATTGCAACACTCATCGGATGTATATATAAAGCAGTTATGAGCAAACACACGATACTCCTCTTCAACTTTGAATAGCAATTACCCAGTTTTAGTTAAAAAAAATGTATTCATAAATTAATAAAAGTAAAATTCGAAATTTTGTTAAATTGGCGCATATTTCTTTTTCTGCTTTTATTAATTTATAAATCCGACCTTTTTTTAACGTAAAACCGTAGGTAATTGTATTCCAAAGAGGGGTATTTGGACGATTTTTTCATAAAACGAAATATTAATCAAAATACGAAATGGTGAAGGCGCCACTAATATTTGCTCTTATTCGGCAGGACAAGAGAACGATACGAATTTTCCAAAGTAGCTCCAAAGCTTTGCTAAGGCTCCACTAAATTACGTAACGTCACGTCCTTCAACAAACGATTTTATACGTGAAGTGATTACGTAGACGAAAACATAACCTCACAGAAAAATCGCTACACCTAATTATAATATTGAGTAATAATGACGTTTGAAATAAGGTAAAAAAAACATTTCTTGCTTCTGGATTTATGTTTAAAATGAGTGTACAATGCAAGCAATAAACTTTTAAAAAATAAAACCGAATCATGAGTTTTAAAACGTCTGGCGATAATGTCGACTGCGAACTATTCATAATACCTAATTGCATTTTCCATTGTCCCGTCGACGTAAATTTAACAGCGTAAGTGTCACGTGGTTGATCGATTAAACAGCCATTTTAAAAAACCTATCATCTCTTAAGACCGGGTCCCAATGGGCGTTAATTTGACAGCGTTAGTGTGACGTGATCGTCGATTAGGCCGACATCTATTAAAGAACAGGTACTCTGTCAAATTTACGCCTATGTGGATCCGGTCTGAGCCCGAGTCCCTATGGGCGTAAATTTGACAGCGTTGGGGTGACGTAATTGGTTAATTAGGCAGACATATTAGAAAATGGCGGTAAATAACCAATCACTTTTTAAAGAATAGTTACGCTGTCATGCCTACGCTCATGGGGATCCGGTCTTAGATGGTAGGTACGCTGTCAAAGTTTGAGGAATGTATTACGACATTCAGAGGTACAACTTTTTTCAATGAAAAATGCTATAATATTAACAATTTAGTCTTTAAAAATTTCTTAGAATCGAAAAACTACAATAAATGTACAAATAAAAAAATATAATAAATTTTATGGAAGGTTTTACTGACGCCACATCTTCTCTGGATATAGAAAGTTTTATCACAGTCAGCTTCTAACCTTTTTAAAAAAATTCACTTAACTGGGAAATAATAAACAAAGTTTTTTAAATTAAACCCCACCCTGTGGTAGGGATTAGTCATTTTTAAATTAAAAGGTTTGTTTTGGTGCACCTTAAAGGACCACGTTGTCCATACGGAAAATAATTTCATAAGCACTGAATAAATGATTTTCAGTACCTATCACAAGTAGTTCTTAACCTGTATAAATATATTTTTTTTTATGTAAATGAGGTAATAAAATAGTACTTTTTGTAAAGCTCAATAAAATTCGTCAAGATAAATCCAAAAAGTAGATGTGACTCCGAAACACCTTATAAAACCGCAAACGTAACAAAATTATTTCCAAAATTTTAAGTATGCAGCCAAATAAGTATGGGCACCGGAAGTGGGATGGGTCGAAGGAGGGCGCTTGCCCCAGCCACCCAATTAAAGTTCAAGAAAAAAAAAATTAATTAAAAATGTCACTGGAATAAACAGTGTCACCAGTAAAGTCCTCATCATATGGCATTTTTTTTATTAATAGCTTTATTCGAAATTTGACTTTGGCATCAAGTTCTGCTTCGATCGAGATGAAAATTAAGCAAAAAAAATAGTAGTCACGTGATTCGCATTATCTGTAAAATTTTAATTTTTTCCAAAAAATAATTCAAAAGTGGGGTTATTTCTGAAAACATCGCAAAAAGTTTTTTTAAATGCAGTTTCTAGCCCACATGCAAAATTACAGCTGCATAGGATAATTTTGATTTTTTACCTACATTTTGTAAATTGCACCACTTTTGCAAAATAAGACTCAACGCAACCTACATAAAACTTCTTAGTTTTGACAATGCTTTATTTCAGATACGTTTCTTTAAAGTAGCGCCATATTAAATGTGTGTTTTTCTCCAAATCAAAATTTTGCTATTAAAATTTGGTCGCATGCGATGCAAAGTTTACTTTTTTTTACCCTGTATAAGGTAACTTCATAAAATAAGTATTTTTGAAAACATAGTTTGTGTCTGAAAGTAATACACCTTAATATTAAGACAAAAAAAGAACACAGTGTCTTCAGTAAAGTATTTTTTAAGTGGAAAATAAATTTTAGTTTAACAACCTAAAGTTTATCTATTTTCAACGATTTAATTTAAAACCCCTATATTATAATTTATTATTAAGCTATGTCATAATAACGTTAACGTGTATTACTTTCAGACACAAACCACGTTTTTAAAAATACTTATTTTATGAAGTTACCTTATACAGGGTCAAAAACAAATATACTTTACATCACATGCGACCAAATTTTAATAGCCCAATTTTGATTTTGTAGAAAAACACACATTTAATATGGCGCTACTGCAAACTAAATGTATCTGAAATAAAGCATTGTCAAAACTAAAAAGTTTTATGTAGGTTGCGTTGAGTCTTATTTTGCAAAAGTTGTGCAATTTACAAAATGTAGGTAAAAAATCAAAATTATTTTATGCAGCTGTAATTTTGCATGTGGGCTAGAAACTGCATTAAAAAAGCTTTTTCTAATAACTTTCTTCGATTTTTTCAGAAATAACCCCACTTTTAAATTATTTTTTGAAAAAAATTAAACAATAATGCGAATCACGTGACTACTATTTTTTTGCTTAATTTTCATCTTGATCGAAGCAGAACTTGATGCCAAAGTCAAATTTTGAATAAAGCTATTAATAAAAAAAATCCCATATGATGCGGACTTTACTGGTGAGACTGAATAAGAATAAAAAGTATTTTAGAATTTATTTTATGTAGGGTATTATATATTATGTGCTTGAAATAAAAATTTTACCTGCGGCTCCGTTTAGAACCGACCCCTCCTTTCGACAAGCCTCTAAAGCCTTAATTTTTGTTTACAAAATCTATATGGCCCCTTCTAGATTTCAGTCATCCGGCGCCCATGAAAATACGTAATATTTATTACCCAGTAAACATTCGTTGCATGCGCTATTTCAATCGGCCTCCTGTCGAATTTGAAATATCGACAGTCAAAAGCGTGAGTGATTTATTGTAGAAGAATATCAATGGTGGGCATAAGGCCTACCCTCTGGGTAATAAAAAATTACCAACTTAACACAAAACTTATAAGAGTGGACTATTTGAATTTGCCATAAGTTTATTTTACTTTATAGGACCTCTGTCGTCATTTATTAGTTTGAACTTTTCCTGTACAGCATGTCCCATTTTAGAATTCAACAAGAGAAAATTCCAAATTTGGAATTTTTAAATAACCTCATTATGTAATGAATGTATTTAAAATTGGCATATTTTATTATATTTAATTAATATGATAGGACAGAGCATTAAAGTTTCAGGGATCAAAAACTTTAGTAATTTTGAGTTGAGATAATTCTTAGAAAGAAGAATTAATATTATTTGCTACCGACATATCACTATAAGTGATAATTATTTCTAAAAGCACCTACATTACAATCTGGCAAGTCGACTAAATGTAAATAGCAAAAACCACCTTTATATACTGTAAAATTTTGAATAAATCATATGTAAATTTTACAGTACGTTTACATTTCTTCCCATTTTATCAGTCGGTCGGTTTCTAAGGCACAAACTTAATCCATTCTCGAAATAACTTAAGCATTACTAGATTTTAGCCTGGACCTTAACTAAGACAATAAATATTTACATTTACATTTAAAAGGAAGATTTCTTTTAAAGTATATATTATAAATACTTAAAAATTGTATTTACAAAAAAACAACACAGTAAACAATGTCGAAAGTTTTGATGTCAAAGTGTCACTTTCTGCCTATATTATAAAGAGAAGTAGTTTTTTAACATATCACAGATAACTTGTTTGTGCTGCCAAATCAAGTTCTTTTAAAATAATTCTATAAGTACTAGACTTAAAATATAACAATAACATGTCAAGATGATATGTAGTTTTGGTATACACTACCACATAAAAATATATCTTTACATAATTTTCGGCCACAAGAAAATGTAATTTTTAAACAATTTCTTGTATGTTTTAACGTACACAGACCAAGTCTAAAATACATTCTCTAACTTTAGTATTAGACCTTGATTTCCAACAAGAGTTAAACAAAACTGACACTCTGACAACAATAAACCTGGTATAGCGTTACCTCTACTTTTGACACTTGAACATGTCAAACTGACAGTTAATCCTAAACCAGATCTTTAAGCACAATTAAAATAAACGGCACACCGAGGCACGACGCAAAATAACTTAACAAAAAAAAGTCAGTTAAAATGCTTTAAAAATAAAATGCTTAATTGTTCAATTCACTGAACAAAGTCCTAAAGTCACTCAAAGTTTAAATAAAAACAATAAAAATTTGTCATCAGAATCAGGCTTAGTTTGCACAAATTTCTTCCTCATATTCTTCATTTACAACGAAAACTTAGTCTTCTTTAAGGGACTTGGTGGTGTCAAATTTAAGATTATGATGAGGTACATAACCCTTAACACCTTTTTGCAAGTCTAAAGGTCCTTTCTGAAGCTTCGAATCACCTACTACAACATAGCCTGCTGACGGTGGTTCTATCGGAGCTTGTTGTTGCCACGGAATTAGTAACTTTGGACCTTCCATAGACATTGGAGGAGCTTTCACATACCCAGAAGAAGTTTCTTCTGATGGAGTAAAGGGTGAAACCTTTGGTAATACTAAACTAGTTTTCGTAGGCACCCCTGCAAGAACATATTCAGTGTTCTTAGACGCTGGTTCTTGCTCCATATAGGGAACGTAGCCCGATGATGACGGCCTGATAGTAGGTTCCTTGATATGTTCTTGAGTTTGAGGTACTGGGAATGGCACATATGAAGTTTTGGCGGGAATATCTGATAGAGCCATGTACTCAGGTTCACTGTCCGGTTTTTTAGGGGGTGCGATCAATCCGATTACGCTGTATCCACCCTGGGTCGGTTTAGGAGACCAAGATGTTTGAACCATTTCAGGCATTGTTACATAATCTGCCATAGAAAAATATTATTACACTGTGCGTGTGGTTTTTTTTAAGAATAATTGTAAATTTTTCGGTGACAAAAATAAGTTTCTTGGAAAAAATAAAATTTCTCATGCATAAATAGTATTTTACGTTACAAGGCCGGTAGGTGACTTATTACAGTAGGAATTGGTTTACGGACGAGGCGACGTAGGAGCCGAGAGCCCGAGTCTGGAATATAAACGAGTGCTGTAATAACACCTAACGGACGTGTATCGTATGATATTTTATTTCATTTTGTCATTATAATCCTTTTTCAAAAGATTTAATAAAAAAGTTTATTACAAATTTTAAAATATTATTGGCAATATTAATTGGTATCACTGGATATAGTTTAAATAAAATAAAAATTACTAACTTTAGTTAAGCAAAATATTTAAAAAATTGTAAAAGAGTCTATTCTGTAGTTGCGTAATATTTTTCATTTACTAACGTTGGCAGAAAAAATAATTTTACAAGTTAAAGCATCTAAACAGAGTTATTTGGGATCGATAAATATATAGTCAAAACAAAATAAAAATTACTAACTTTAGTTAAGCAAAATATTTAAAAAATTGTAAAAGAGAGTCTATTCTGTAGTTGCGTAATAATTTTCATTTACTAAAGTTGGTAGAAAAAATACTTTTACAAGTTAAAGCATCTAAACAGAGTTACTTGGGATCGATAAATATATAGTTAAAACAAAATAAAAATTACTAACTTTAGTTAAGCAAAATATTTAAAAAATTGTAAAAGAGAGTCCATTCTGTAGTTGCGTAATAATTTTCATTTACTAAAGTTGGTAGAAAAAATACCTTTACAAGGTAAAGCATCTACACAAAGTTATTTGGTATCGATAAATATACAATGTGTGTATAAAGTCTGGAAACGGCTTAATAACATCATAATTTACTGGCCGATTTAAACCAAATTTGGTACAGTTGTGTAAGAGGATCTAACGCACCGAATGACGATATTGGCGTTGTTGCCAGCTTTTTAGTTTGTCTGGAATTCGAACGAATTTTATATTTTTAAATATAACACCCAGCATATTTTTACATTTTTAAATTCCACATAAAATTATAATTATTTTTTATTAAATGCATTATTAGTCTATACTTCATAGTTTCCGAGATATTGACTCTCGAAAAGTGACATTTTTGAACTTTGACAGCTTATAACTTTCTAACAGTACGTCTTAGAGCAAAACGGCTTACATGTCCCTATCTTCAATTTTTATTATCTTCCCAAGAAAATTAACTTCCGGGTAAACCGGATGTAACTCGAAAGCAGGAAATATAGTTGTTCCGGTTTAACTGGAAGTTGATTTTTTTGGGAAGATAATAAAAATTGAAGATAGGGACATGTAAGCCGTTTTGCTCTAAGACGTACTGTTAGAAAGTTATAAGCTGTCAAAGTTCAAAAATGTCACTTTTTGAGAGTCAATATCTCGGAAACTATGAAGTATAGACTAATAATGCATTTAATAAAAAATAATTATAATTTTATGTGGAATTTAAAAATGTAAAAATATACTGGGTGTTATATTTAAAAATATAAAATTCGTTTGAATTCCAGACAAACTAAAAAGCTGGCAACAACGCCAATACCGTCATTCGGTGCGTTAGATCCTCTTACACAACTGTACCAAATTTGGTTTAAATCGGCCAGTAAATTGTGATGTTATTAAGCCGTTTCCAGACTTTATACACACACTGTATAGTCAAAACAAAATAAAAATTACTAACTTTAGTTAAGCAAAATATTTAAAAAATTGTAAAAGAGAGTCTATTCTGTAGTTGCGTAATATTTTTCATTTACTAAAGTTGGTAGAAAAAATACTTTTACAAGTTAAAGCATCTACACAAAGTTATTTGGTATCGATAGATATATATTCAAAACAAAATAAACATTACTAACTTTAGTTAAGCAAACTATTTAAAAAATTGTAAAAGAGAGCCTATTCTGTAGTTGCGTAACATTTTTCATTTACTAAAGTTGGTAGAAAAAAGTATATTATTTATAGTAAGACAAGCTGCCAAAATAGCGATTTTCCAATAAATACTAGTCCGGGCGTGGAACGCATTTTTATATTTAAGTGACAACTTGTCAAAAATCCAAAGTAAAGTCATTATTTCTAAAAACAAAAGATGGTTGCTAGGCAATACTTTACAGTACCTGGTACTGTAATGTTTCACTTACCGGCCGCAAATGAGTACATGGTAAGTTGATTTACCGGACAAAATGAAATAAAATATTTTTAAATGTAAACCCGTAGTAACAAATTTTTCAAAATAATTTTTTTTTGCAACAACATACCTGACTTTTTGACAATGGGTTTGGTAACCCTCTGCCTTAAAGCTCCACTGCCGTCATTATCACCCAAAGAAGGCGACCTAGGCGGTTGCTCCGTACCAGAATCAGATATTGACAGGTGCCCGGCTGATTCAACAGAGGAAGAAACGCTTTCAGTGCCAGAACAGCATCCACTAGACTCACCACTTGGGTTCCTAGTTTGGGTCGGTGATTTCTTGTTTGAAAGCAATGGCTCATCTGCTGGTTGGGTATCATCCATGGGACGTTCCTTTTTTTCGCAAGTTTCGAGTGCTACCCGTAGACCTTCAGGAAGGAGAACTGGGATTTTGCGCATATCTTTAATGTGGTCCCACAATCTGCAAATAATCACACTGAATTAATCTGCCAAAACTGCATAACATTTAAAGGTTACTTACCTCTTTACTAAATAACAAATCAACGCAAGAAATACTATAGTTGATATTATTATAGATATAATGACCCAAGTTTCCGATGGGTCACTACGGAAACAGGGAAAATTAGCTTGGTCACTCCATGGTCCTGGCAGAAGTCGTCCAGCAAATACATTTACAGCTCTTACTTTGACGTTTATATTTTGATTTTGGGACTTATCTTTCTCACAGATAGTGACCAAGTAGTTTAACTCTGTAAGGAAATAAATATAAATGTTGTAATTGATGGTGAAAAATTGGAATTAGTAAACAGTTTTAAATATTTAGGGATAATCATTGATTCAAAATTAAAATTTTTTAATTAATTTGAAAGTAATATATTGAAGATTGCGGGAAAAGTACCCTAGGTTATTTTAAAAGAATTAGTTCTAATTTAAGTTTGTTTTTTAAAAAAACTGTATTTAATACTATTATATTACCACATTTTCTTTATTGTTCTTCCATTTTATATTGTGCTAGTGAGGAATTATTTGATAAATTACAAATTTTACAAAATAAGGCAATGCGGATTATTTTAAATTGTGACAAATATACAAAAATTAATTTTATGTTGAAAAAGTTAGATTGGTTGAATGTCAGAAATTTAATTTTTTATTTAGTATGTATAAAATTAAAAATAATTTATTGCCTGATTGTTTTAAAAAAAATTGTTCTTTTAATTATGACCATCATAATTATAAAACAAGAACTAACCAAAATTTTTATGTGGATAGAGTGTCTAAAACATTAGCCTATAAATCTATTTTATATAAAGGTATGATAGAATATAATAGTTTGGAAAATTCTATTAAATCTCAAAAATCATTAAAACTGTTTAAAAAAATTTAAAAATTACATTTAATTAAAAAACAAAATGATGCGTAATATTTGATACAATTTGCAAAATGTTTAACTTTTATGTCTGTTTTTGTTAAAAGAAGGTTGCGTTTAAAATTTAAAAATAGGTCTATAAAAATGTGTTAAAAAAATGTATTAAAAAATATTTAATTGTAGCTTTTTGCTAAATAAATCATGTTACTACTACTACTACTACATAAAAATTACTACAAAAATTTGAAATATTAGCAATCAAAAGACAGAGTTAATAAAAATTGAGATGAAATGAAAGGTAAAATAAACTAATAAAATATTGTACCTGTAACATTAAAAGTCGCCTTTCCTCTGTTGGCTTCAACAAAAACTTCATAATAGTCTACTTTCACTGGATCTGGCTTATCCCATCGTACTACCAGCGAGTAGTTGTCCCAGTTAGCAGATGGTTTCCCTACTCGACCAGGCACTGAAATAATACATATATTTACATTAATTTTAATGTTACCTCACTATTAAATGAGTCATAGTTTTAAAACAGTTTCGCCGACTATTCTACTTACATCCGATTTCAGTTTCATTGCTTATAACAGCCTTAGAGCAATCTTTCACACAAGCCTTGACTTGAATTGTGTAAACGGTTCTTGCAGTTAAATTCGTTAAGTTCTCTTCATACACCATCTTGTCTTTTTCAGGGTAAATAATCTTTCTACTCTCTCCATTTACAGATACTTGGTAGTGGGTAATTATCCCGTTTTCCTGAGCAGGCTTTTCCCATTGGATCAACATGGAAGAAGCGGACTTATTGACGATTCTAAGGTTCCTTGGTGCTGTAGGTTGATCTTCAAGGGTTAAGTTAAACATTGGCTCGCTGAACTGGCTCTCTGCGCCGTTTAACAATGGTTTTACTTGTATTTTGTATCTAGTGTAAGGCATTAATTCGTTTATCACCCCTTCCTCAGCGCCGGGCCCATTTATTAACGTGTATTGGAGTGAATTGTTCTTGCACTCCGTAGATTGAGGGGAGTGAACTAAGGGGCAGTAGGTAATGTTGAAGCCTTGAATATCCCCCATTTTAACACATTCTAACTTCCATACGACGGTGATGAATCGAGAACCGACGTTTTTGACGTAAGTCTGACTTAATTTGATTCCTCTTCCGGGTATAACAGTACATTCGGCCCACAACATGCCACTGCTGATTCGGTAGCCATTGGCGGAAATGGCAAATTGGTAATTGTTTGGTCGGTTTGTTTCTTCGTTGAATTCGTCTAGTTTTAGGGTAACGGATTTTTTGCCTTGTTCTACTACGGTCCAGTTTAACGTTCCCTAAAACATGTTTCTATTATGCATTGTGAGTTTACAACAAAACACAACAAAAATATTGTATCTATGACTTTCAGAAATTAAAGTTATTATAATATAGGGCAGTTGAACCTCAAAACCCAAAAACAAGACACACATCAAGAATTTTAACAATACAAAACTTACATCGCATTGATACGGCCTATCTTTAGGATCAGCACACCAAAACAGGGTATAGTTGGTGACCCTGGGATCATCATTTATCACCCACTCTAGGTCATATATTCCATGTTCTCTATCTACCTTTATCAATTTCGATGGTGGTCTCAAAGCTAAAAAATAGAGCAGGATAAATAATATATTGCAAACAGTCCAGAAAAAGGCCTATTTTTACATTATTTTTATATTTTTAACACTTACCTTCTCTAGGAGATGGTATAAAGATTGTAGATGACTGCGCAGAGCTTCCCTCCTCATTTTTAGACCGAATTTTGAATGTGTAACTGTCGTCAGTAAAATTTTCAAATTTCGCATAGTTTGAGTTAGATTTCTTTGGCTTAATATCCGGATGCCCTTCAACCTCAATATCATAAGAGAAATATTGCCCATTCTCCTCATAATCCTGGATGTTTTGCCAATAAATAATTCTGTTTCCAAATGGTTGAATTTCGAAACTACCAATGTCGGTTCTTGGTGGCCGATCGGGTTTCTTGGCTTTTGTCCAAACAGTAATGGAAGAATTTTGCGACCACAAACTTTCGTCTGTAGCTTTCAGAGACTTCATGGAAACTCTTATATCATAAAGGCAATGCGCAAAGGGAAGACTCGTGAGTTCATATTTTACCAATTCAATTCTTTCCATTCTTTCCATTTTAATGGTGGGCAAAGTTACCCAATGCTTGTTGCCTTTTATCCACCACATCACCCGATGTTCTATGCCACCGGGAAAACCTTGCATGGTAACTGGGATCAGCCATTTAAGTTTTATTGAGTGGGGTGATGTTGCGTTAGCTGTCAAATTTTCTGGAGCATTTGGAACCACTGAAACGAACAAGGTTTTTCTTGAACTTAAAGTATAGGTACGCAAATCAAATCACATTAGATAAGTACTTCTGGCATACCAGATTTTATAACTAGTGAAGTTTGATTAATGTAATACATTGACGGGTAGAGCAGGATTACAATTTCGAATATACCGGGTGTTTCTCAAAAGACGTTCACCCCTATAACTTTCTGTATTTATAGATTTTAAAATGAAATTTTGAGATTATGCATAAGAGATGAGTCTGCATTTATTGGCATAATTTTCAATTTGTTAGCACTTCCGGTTTGACCGGAAGTGATCTTGACTTTGGTATTTTAAATGGGACATCTTGTATATTTTTACTTATTGGGATTCAGCATAACATTCTGAGTAAAATGACACCTCACTTGTCGTTTTTTGACGTGTTATAATATTTTTATGTTTATTTTTATTTTCAATCTAGAGTGCTACAAATTAGTTAAATCTGTTAATTTATAGTCAAGTAGTATAATATGAAAATTATGTCATAATAATTGACTTTCCAAGTTTCACAAGGGTTTAAAAAATGAAATTTTGTTTTCTTGGCGTTTACTCCATTTTTCCGGTCGAACCGGAAGTGCTAATAAATTTAAAATTATGCCAATAAATGCAGACTCATCTCTTATGCATAATCTCAAAATTTCATTTTAATACACAGTGTGTCCAAGATAAGAATGGGATAGCATTGGAATCTTGGAAACGGTAGGAGATACAGAGATGGTTAAATTAGAGAAAAGTTGCGCATTACTGAATCCTGTAACGTCATGTTTTCAAATTTAAAAAATTCCGAATGCCTCCGAAGATATTTGTATAAAACCGAATTTTCGCGATTTCGTTTCAATTGATTTATGATTTTATTTGAGGGGACATGTCAAAATAAACTTAACATTCTCATTGCCACTTTTTCTCCCCTACAAGATGGTTTAATTATATTTTTGGTCCGACGTTTCGTTTAGTCACAACCATCATAAACTTTGTTATTTTAAATAAGTAGTAGGAAAAATTTATTTTATGCTTATGTAATAAATTCTACGTTTTATTCTTAATTTAACGGTGCATCACAGTTATTATTTATTAGACGTTTCGATATAGAAAAACACATCATCAATGAAAATAGGCAAATTATCGAAAATATTTTTGTTTTTATTGTTGTATTTAAATACTAGTTGGATTTTAAAACATTTTTTTAAAAGAAACTTCAGTCCTAATTGTAAATATTTTTGTAATGTCATATAATGAATAACATATTTATTTTTATTATATAATGTTGTCATCAATTTTGGTAATTTATTATTGTCAATAATATTTTCTGGAGCTAATGGAAAATCTGAATGATAATCATGTAATTCTTTTGGATATTCTAAATCTACTTCTAAAATATACCCAGTTTTAGATTATTAATTATTATTTTCAACTTTTTCAAATTTAAAATCTTTATATGGTAAGTATTTTGACATGCTCCAACCGTATTCATTATTTGCATCTAAATAACAAATATATTCTGATTGTTTTTTAGAATCATAGGATTTCATATATTTATTATTTGCTTTTGCATATCTATTACAACATTATTAAATACAATTATTTTTATAATAAATTATTTTTATTATCAAAAATTCCACCCTCATTCTCCAAAGATAAATAACACCTGTAAACAATTTCTTCCATAAGGTTATTTAACATTTCTGGAGTTATTTAAAAAAAAAAAACAATAATTAAGTAAGTACTAAATTTAAAACTAACAGGTAACTAAGTGACAGATCTAAAGAAACTATTTAAACAATTGCGAACGTCAATCAATTTCATAGCCACCCATATGATGCCGAATTTAAATGGTACGTTATGTTTGAATATTATCATGCATTTTTTTAAAATAAAAAATAATTGTATTTAATAAGTAAAATTAATTATTACTTGTTGCATTTTCCAGATAAGTTTTATTAGATATTATGTTTTGTTATAAGTTTCTTTTAAAAAAATGTTTTAAAATCCAACTAGTGTTTAAATACAACAATAAAAACAAAAATATTTTCGATAATTTGCCTATTTTCATTAATGATGTGTTTTTCTATATCGAAACGTCTAATAAATAATAAGTGTGATACACCGTTAAATTAAGAATAAAACGTAGAATTTATTAAGCATAAAATAAAATTTTCCTACTATTTAAAATAACAAAGTTGATGATGGTTGTGACTAAACGAAACGTAGAATCAAAAATATAATTAAACCATCTTGCAGGGGAGAAAGAGTGGCAACGAGAATGTTAAATTTATTTTGACATGTCTCCTCAAATAAAATCATAAATCAATTAAAACGAAATCGCGAAAATTCGGTTTTATCCAAATATCGTTGGAGGCATTCGGATTTTTTTAAATTTGAAAACATGACGTTACAGGATTCAGTAATGCGCAACTTTTCTCTAATTTAACCATCTCTGTATCTCATACCGTTTCCAAGATTCCAATGCTATCCCATTCTTATCTTGGACACACTGTATATAAATATAAAAAAGTTATAGGGGTGAAGGCCTTTTAAGAAACACCCGGAAGATAGGCAAAAAAATATCGAATTTAAAAAATACATCAATATTTAAAAAAATTAAATCTCGATATTAAAAAAAAAATATCGATATTAAAAATATGAAATATCGATAGATTAAAAAATATAAAATATCGAAATAAAAAAAATGTGTTTATAAAATTTTACCAAATTCTTATTCTGGAGGTATTTAAGTGAGTAACTAAACAATGAGCCACGAGTCATCTTTGTTTATTTTTGTATTTATAAATCTCATTCATAACTCTGACAAAGACGGTGATAAAAAAAATACCTATGTAATAAAATTAGGGCTAGACGATATTAAAAATCCAACATTGATTCTCACATGCAAAAAATATGGATACAGTCCACATATGGATATTGATATACAGGGTGTCCCAAAAGTAATGGGACACAGAGCAACATTAGACTCCTTAAGGCGAAATAATGTGGTTTACTTCAACTTGCCTTATCCCAAAATTGATAACAACAAAGATACAGGGTGGCAAAGTTTTAATTTTTTTTTCGTTTTTTTGCTATTACTTCTTAACGAAACGACATAGCAGCACAAAATTAAGGCTTTTGGGGTTTTTTGAGGTGAGGAATTCAAAATTATCCATAGTTTTTGTGTACCCAGTAGAGGGCGCTGCCTACGGCATGGCCCACTCATTTTAGCTGGCATAACTTTGTTTAGGCTTCTTATATCGATCCGACTATTAAAAAAATAAGTTACTTTACTTCTTTCACATCAAAAATGTATACTTTATTAAAGTCGCTAGGGGCAACCATTTTCGAGATAATTGCATTCGATATTTTTAATGCAAGAATTCTAAAATATTTAAATTAATTAAATCATTGAAATCAATAGTGGCCATTTTGAACAATTGCTATCACGGCGTTACCATTTTTATTTCTGTTATGCCAGCTAAAAGGAGTGGGCCATGTCGTAGGCAGCGCCCTCTACTGGTTACACAAAAACTATGGCTAATTATGAATTCCTCACCTCAAAAAACCCCAAAACCCTTAATTTTGTGCTGCTATGTCGTTTCGTTAAAAAGTAATCGCAAAAAAACCAAAACAAAATTAAAACTTTTACACCCTGTATCTCGGTTGTTATCAGTTTTGGGATAAGGCAAGTTTAGGTAGATCGCATTATTTCGTCTAAAGGAGTCTTCTGTTGCTCTGTGTCCCATTACTTTTGGGACACCCTGTATAGTTAATTTGTGGATAAAACTACTGATAACTTAATAAAAGCTTTTATAACTTGATTTTAAACCTGAAACTGTAGTTAATTGTCTCGCCAGATGGGCATGTGGTCGATTTTCGATTAAAACGAAAATTGATACTTACCATGTGGAAAATGCTCAAAAGGAAACTCCCACTTTTCACTGCCAAAAGTATTATTAGCGTATAGTATAAACGTGTAATACTCGTGTGAATGTCTGTATGGAGGCCTTGTGGACAAACTCCATGTACACGATAGATTCAGTTTGCTTTCATCTTTGTAAGTTATATTGGGACATCTAGAAGCAAACCTAAAACAAATAAATATTTTAATTCAAACCGTTTCTTTTTCATCTCTGGCTGTCTCATGCTTTTTAGTACTTACGTTAGATTTTGGCATGCGGCTAAAAAAATCATTTTTTTTTTATATGTACATACAGTTGGTATATGACTGCCTTATTGGCCATTAATTTGATAGTGAATACTGGCTACGGCAAAAAGAACGTACAGTTAAAGCTTACTGCTCGCCATTTTATTATTTTTACCTAACATTAGTTTATTAGATAGCCTTTTCTCCTATGCTTGGGTATTAGTTGGTTGGGGGTTATTCATTAAATAGAAAAAATACGGTTAGCATTATTTGTTCGGGTTTGTTCGTTTGCTAATTTAATTGTGTGCCATTTCTGTATTAAAAAAATAATAAAATGGGGAATAAGATAAAGCTCTAGCTGCGTCCATAAAAAAGAATCAAAATGCTGCCAGAAATTAAATCCATTTTATACAGTATGTCTCCGTAAGTTGGAACCATGGAAAACTTTTTTATTATTAATTTTACGAAAAAAAGTTATTCTTAACAAAAAGTTCTGCATGGTCTAAAACCTAAAATGCAACTATCAGATATTAATTTTTTTTGAAGCGTATACGAGGTTTGTCAAGAAATATGAATTTTGTACAAGAGCAAAGTACCTTTATTTTTGACAATATCGAAAATTGTTATTAAAAAAGTTGATCAAAACTAAAAACCCCGTTCAAATATGTAATTACACCCATTTACGATGAAAAAATAGGTTTTGTTATTTTTTAATAATTTTTCTGCAATATTAATAATTAATTATGAATGAACATTTATCTCTTGTAATTATTAAAAACATGATAACCTTTCTTAATTGTATCCAACAATGTTGCAATTTAAACAAGTCTGTAATAAATGCATTTATATTGCAAATAAGAAAATATACATCCTAGATTACATACAGTGTGTGTATAAAGTCTGGAAACGGCTTAATAACATCACAATTTACTGGCCGATTTAAACCAAATTTGGTACAGTTGTGTAAGAGGATCTAACGCACCGAATGACGATATTGGCGTTGTTGCCAGGTTTTTAGTTTGTCTGGAATTCGAACAAATTTTATATTTTTAAATATAACACCCAGTATATTTTTACATTTTTAAATTCCACATAAAATTATAATTATTTTTTATTAAATGCATTATTAGTCTATACTTCATAGTTTCCGAGATATTGACTCTCGAAAAGTGACATTTTTGAACTTTGACAGCTTATAACTTTCTAACAGTACGTCTTAGAACCAAAACGGCTTACATGTCCCTATCTTCAATTTTTATTATCTTCCCAAAAAAATCAACTTCCGGTTAAACCGGATGTAACTCGAAAGCAGGAAATATAGTTGTTCCGGTTTAACTGGAAGTTGATTTTTTTGGGAAGATAATAAAAATTGAAGATAGGGACATGTAAGCCGTTTTGCTCTAAGACGTACTGTTAGAAAGTTATAAGCTGTCAAAATTCAAAAATGTCACTTTTCGAGAGTCAATATCTCGGAAACTATGAAGTATAGACTAATAATGCATTTAATAAAAAATAATTATAATTTTATGTGGAATTTAAAAATGTAAAAATATACTGGGTGTTATATTTAAAAATATAAAATTCGTTCGAATTCCAGACAAACTAAAAAGCTGGCAACAACGCCAATATCGTCATTCGGTGCGTTAGATCCTCTTACACAACTGTACCAAATTTGGTTTAAATCGGGCAGTTAATTGTGATGTTATTAAACCGTTTCCAGACTTTATACACACACTGGATGTAACTACTGTACAGGTAAATTTGCCTTTTTATGGTACACATACGTTTCAAAAAAGAAAAAAAAAATTTTCATCGTAAATGGGTGAAATTACATATTTAAACGTGGTTTTTAGTTTTGATCAACTTTTTTTAATAACAATTTTCGATATTGTCAAAAATAAAGGTAGGGGAAGGTCCCGTACCTTGGACCAGTTTTTTTCTAGAGGCCAGAATTTTAAGGTTTCTTTTTATATCGTTTCTACTTGTTTGTTAATACGTCCGGTTATTATTAAGGCATAATATATACCTAAATAAGTAGATTTCAACAAGTCGAAATTGGAGAAAAACTCATTTCCTTTTTTTTTGGTAAATGGCCCAAGGTACACACCCATCTTGTACCTTGGTCCTTGGGGTATGTACCTTGAACCAACAACAAGTAGCTAACAAGAATGTGTGTAGAAGTTTAAAGAAAAATACATTCCACAAAAAATATAATAACAGAAGTAAGTATAACAATATTTATTTTAAATATACATATTGTTAACCAACAGTTTTTTGAAAAAGTTAACTATTTTAATTTAGTAAAAATACATTTTTACAACATTTGCATAAGCTACTACTAGAAATATGATTCTTTGGGAACATTGATAAAAACTTAAAATAATACAAATGATTATTCGACATTGTAGCGTAAAAAGTCGACATTAAAATGAAAGATATTCTTCTGTCTTTCAGAAAGGCCACTAGGATCGGGATCTGGAAGCATCATAACAACGTCGCTTTTCATAATGTCGTAAACATCATCCTTCTGTCTAATAAACTTGTATGTAGCCTTAAGCCTTTTTAGATATTTTACTTTTATGTTATCGTCGTCTACGATTTTGACAACTTCCGCGACATAGAAATGAATTTTTTTCTTTCCTGTTAGTTTAGTTAAACAAAATTTGTTTATGGCTATTTCTTGATCTGTTGTTTTAGGCGATTTTTGTTGTGTTCTGCAAAAGTCTGCCACTGAAATATCGTCAGAAGTAGATTCCGATGAATATTCTGACTCATTTGTGTCAGAAGATGATTCTTCTTGCAAAACTTTTCTTTTGACTGCTTTTACAGCAAATTGTTTTTTCCACGATGTCCCTTTAGCCATTTTTTGATGATAAAGGCGCTCTAGTTCGTCTTTTTCAGGCGTGTCGGTCAAAATACGACAAGCTCCCAGTTTTCTTCTTCTAACAGTTTTTCTAGGACCAGCTTTGGGATATGGACGAATATTCTCAGGTGACTTGTAAGTAGTCAAAGATCTACCTAATTTAATATTGAATGGTTCATTTTCTTGAATGGGTTTACTGGTTGATGGTTGATTAAGGATATTCTCAATACCAAGACTTACACTTTCAGTACTAGCAGAAACATTTCCATGTGATGGTTGAGTTTCAGGGTTTTGTCTATCTGTTATTTCTGAACATAAGAATTCGTCATCCCTAAAGATGTTCTCGTTGATCGGCCAAATACCAGAGACCTTAAATCCAGATTGAATGTTTGATGGATTAAAAGCTAGTAAATATGCCTTTCCTGCCAATTCCGCCACATTATAAATTGTAATTGGTGTCGATGGATGAGATAACATCCACTCGTCGGCAGCAGTATTGTAATACCTCTTAAACGGGCCAAATACACTGCTGTCCAACGGCTGTAATTTGTGGCTTGTGTGTGGTGGTAATGTAAGCATTATTATTCCGCTATCTTTTGCTAATTGCACAGCCTCAAATGATACATGGCTTTCATGGTTGTCTAATATTAAAAGCTTTTTATGCTCCTTGGATGGATTGGTGTAGCGAATAAAATGATTTAGCCACTCTAAAAATTTCTGTGAGTTTGACCACCCATTGGGAACAGCAGAACCAATAGATCCTGGTGGAGCACCATGCATCATTGTATTTTCCTTAAAATTTACTCTTGGGAAAATAAACATTGGAGGGACGCTGTTTCCAATTGCATTAATGCATGCAATCATAGTAACGTGTTGTCCCCTCTCCCCAGATGTAGCACTTCCTACTTGTTTTTCTCCTTTTACCGCTATTACTTTTGCAGGTGCATGAACGGTACTGTTGGCAGTTTCATCCATATTGTAGATGCTGCCGGCATGAAACTTGTATTTTTCCATAATTTCCTTTAATTTGTTAAAGAATATTTGAACATTATGTCTGTTAAAGCTAGTAGCTCTGGACAAACTTGTAGGTTCAGGCTTTCGAAGACTAAGGTCAGGGTGTCTGCGCATAAAAGATCTAAACCAGTGTTTTCCGGCCTTCTGATTTTTTTCCCAAGAAGCAGGAGTTTGTTTTTGATTTGCAAGAGCAAATTCAGCAAATTGATATGCCAACATTCTTAATTGGTTTCTATGCAGCCCATAATGCATTTTTGATGCTTTGATCAAATATTTACATAAATCCCCTTCTTCTTGTTCCCCAAAGACCCTTTTAGTAGCACAATTTTCAAAGGACTTGTAGGTTCCTTCCTCCCCTGTTTCTTTTTCTATAAATCTCTTTAAGGTAGTTCTGAAAACATGAAATTGTTTGGCAGCAGAACGGGTAGAAACCCCGTTTAAGACAGCTTTTTTAGCATTTTCCAAGTTTTCCAACAACGGTTTAGTACGTTTCTTGCCTTCTTTGCTTCGTGGCATCTAAAAAATGAGAAATTACGTAAAACATAATGCCAAAAATATTTTTTATGACTCGATTCTCAGAGATATTGTACCTTGGGCCGGTTCAAGGTACAAATACCTTGACTGGCCCAAGGTACACACACCGACACCAAAATGAAAAATATTTTTCCTAACCTAACAACATATTCTAAACTTTTTAAAAATACGCAAGGATGTTGCTAATTTAAGTAGCTTTGTACTCCAATAACTAATTTTGTGATTAATTTTGATAAAAAGTTATGGGGAAGCAAATAGTAAAAGAAAAAATACTTACTTTTGCAAACTATTTTCGGCACGATGCTAGCACTACCGCCATTTATTTTTAACTGACATTTCAAATGATCAGGTCGAAAGATGTTTGATTAAGGCGCTTTTACATGCAATAGGCGAATTTTTACGGTTAATCGGTTCATAAATATTCAACCGGTCCGAGGTACAGTATGGTCCAAGGTACGGGACCTTCCCCTACTTTGCTATTGGGCAAAAATTCATATTTTTTGACAAACCTCGTATAGGTACGCCTAAAATAATTTAATATCTGATAGTTGCATTTTCGGTTTTAGACCATGCAGAACTTTTTATTAAGAATAACTTTAACGTAAAATTAATAATAAAAAAGTTTTCATATGGTTCCACCTTACGGAGACATACTGAATAAAAATATTAGCGTTTTGCCGTATCCGATATTATAGTTTTTAAAAATGATTTTTCTATAATATATATTACATACATGGGTTGCTTGATAGTCTTAGGTTTTTTATACCTTACTGGTCTGGCGGAAGGAATGTACTCTAAATTATATTCGGTTTTAACATAATTTTCAGAGGCGGTCCATAAACACGTTAAATTTTCGTAGTTATGACCTATACATTTAAAATCGGTTACTGGTTGGGGTTTTGCTGAAAATGATAAAAGTTAAAAAATTAAAAAGAGATTGACGGTATGTATTTTAAAAAGGCCCAAATCGGCAAAAGTGTACTTACTCCCAACAATAACGACATTATGACAGACGAAAGTGTCTTTGACCATACAAGCGTAAATAGCATTTTTTGTATTTGGGTGTCTCTTAATTTGCAATCTTATAGCGGTGGAATTAACGATATCAGTCTAAAAAAAAAAAATAATAATAATAATAATAATAATAATAATGGTAGAGGTTATCATCACCATATTAAAAATCTTGGAAATACAGTATTGCAATAACATTTTACGACACTATTATAGGTTGAATAAAATTTGTGAATAATATTTTAAACACGAGATCAGGGTATTTTTACTTACAGGTTGAATTTCTTCCATGAATTTGATATACATCGAAGAACTAGGGTTTGGACCATATTCTGCTGCATCATTTTCATGTAAAACGCATAAAATGTCTAAGCTATCACCATATTCTAAAGTAATATCACCAGATGGAACAGTATCTAAAATTAAATAACAATAGTTATTAGGCACTTTCCTTTTGCTTCTTTTAACCAGCAAAGCAAAGTAAATATCTTTGCTTAGCTAAGTTGTCAAAAGAACGATATGCGAACAACGTCGTATAATCGTATGAAAAATATAGAGGGGCATATACTAAACCGCTGCTATTTAAAAGTAACTAACAAGGAACTCGGCTATTATTATTTTTGTACCTAGTATGTTAAGTAAAACGCAAGAAAATTACAGTAATGGAGGGACGTAAACCAATTAAAGTGAAATTAGTGGACGAAACTACTAAAAATAATGTAATGTATTGAGATTATACTAAAAATGAATTTATTTCAACACAGAGACAAAATATATTTTTTTAATTATTTATTTCTTGTAGGGTTTTAAATCTTTTAACTGAAATTCTTGGACGAAACTACTAAAAATAATGTACTGTATTGATATTATAGGAAAAATTAATTTATTTCAACCATTTACATAGTTGATTTAAAAAGACAAAGTATTTTTTTTTAATTATTTATTTCTTATAGGCTTTTAAGTCGTTCAAGTAAAATTTTTGGATGAAACTACTAAAAATAATGTGCTGTATTGATATTATACGAAAAATTAATTTATTTCAACCATTTACATAGTTGATTTAAAGAGACAAAGTATTTTTTTTAATTATTTATTTCTTATAGGCTTTTAAGTCGTTCAATTAACATTTTTGGACGAAACTACTAAAAATAATGTATTGTATTGATATTATACGAAAAATTAATTTATTTCGACCATTTAGTTGATTTACAGAGACAAAGTAATTTTTTTTTAAATTATTTATTTCTTATAGGCTTTTAAGTATTTTAAGTAAAATTTTTGGACGAAACTACTAAAAATAAAGTATTGTATTGAGATTATACGCAAAATTAATTTATTTTAACCATTTAGTTGATTTAAAGAGGTAAAATAATATTTTTTTTAATTATTTATTTCTTGTAGGGTTTTAAGTCTTTTAACTGAAATTCTTGGACGAAACTACTAAAAATAATGTACTGCATTGACATTATACGAAAAATAAATTTATTTCAACAATTTACATAGTTGATTTAAAGAGACAAAGTATTTTTTTTTAATTATACAGGGTGTTAGTGAATAAGTGCGACAAACTTCAGGGGGTGCTTCTTTAAGTGATTTTAAGAAGAAAAGTTCATATAAACATGGGTCCGAAAATGCATAGTTTTTACGATACAGGGTGTCAAACTTTAAAAAAAAATCGGATGTTCGTAAATATCTCGATACTCTTGTACTCAATTCTGTTGAAATTTGGTTTTTCTATTTGTAATAACAAGACGATAATTTAGCCTCAATTAGATTAAAATTTTTAAGTCCAGTGGCGTCCCGGAAGACAGTCCAACTAATATTTTTGACAAAAAAAATACGCGCCACTGGCTTTTTTAAAAATTATGTATTTTTTTTGAATTAAGCAACTACAAATACAAATATTTTATTTTTTGAGTTTTTTTCATATCTTGCTTTGTTTTTGAGAAAAAAAAAATAAAAACCACTTTATTTTATGTCCCCGGGACAATAACAGTAAAAATTTAAACCACTTACTATGCTATTAACCAATTAAAATTAAACAAAAGTTCTCTTTCGATTTTTTCGCATAGATTTTAAAATATTAAAATTCAAAAGAGGACTTTCGTGTAATTAATTGCTTAATAGCATAGTAAGTAGTTTAAATTTTTTACTCTTATTGTCCCGGGGACATGCAATAAAGTGGTTTCTATTTTTTTTCTCAAAAACAAAGCAAGATATGAAAAAACTCAAAAAATAACATATTTGTATTTGTAGTTGCTTAATTCGAAAAAAATACATAATTTTTAAAAAAGCCAGTGGCGCGCAGTTTTGTTGTCAAAAATATTAGTTGGACTGTCTTCCGGGACGCCACTGGACTTAAAAATTTTAATCTAATTGAGGCTAAATTATCCTCTTGTTATTATAATAAAATTACCAAATTTCAACAAAATCGAATAAAAGAATATCGAGATATTTACGAACATCCGATTTTTTTTTTTAAAGTTTGACACCATGTATCGTAAAAACTATGCATTTTCGGACCCATGTTTATATGAACTATTTTTCTTAAAATCACTTAAAGAAGCACCCCCTGAAGTTTGTCGCACTTATTTACTAACACCCTGTATATTTCTTATAGGCTTTTAAGTCTTTCAAGTCAAATTTTTGGACGAAACTACTAAAAATAATGTACTGTATTGATATTATACGAAAAATTTATTTATTTCGACCATTTAGTTGATTTAACGAGACAAAACATTTTTTTAAATTATTTATTTCGTGTAGGCTTTTAAGTCTTTCAAGTAAAATTTTTGGACGAAACTACTAAAAATAAAGTACTGTATTGAGATTATACGAAAAATGAATTTATTTCAACCATTTACATAGTTGATTTAAAGAGACAAAGTAATTTTTTTTATTTATTTATTTCTTATAGGCTTTTAAGTCTTTCAAGTGAAATTTTTGGATGAAACAACTAAAAATAATGTACTGTATTGATATTATACGAAAAATGAATTTATTTCAACCATTTCGTTAATTTAAAGAGACAAAGTAATTTTTTTAAAATTATTTATTTCTTGTAGGCTTTTAAGTCCTTCAAGTGAAATTTTTGGACGTTGATCTTATACGAAAAATGAATTTATTTCAACTATTTAGTCGATTTAAAGAGGCAAAATATTTATTTTTCAAATTCTTTATTTATTCTAGTCTTTAAAATGAAATTCTTGTTTTAACCATTTAATTGTAAAACTTCAAATGAAAAATGCAACTATCATAATAAACAAACAGTACTTACATCCAGGGGTAGATAACCCCTTTCCACATATGTGGGGTTGTTGTTGGCTTTTACTTGCAACACATCCTATCGATAAAATCAATAATAAACTTCCCTCGAGAAAAAATAGCCGGTATCGCTCGTGGGACGCCATCTTTAATAAGATACAACTCTAGCTGAGAGGCCAACTTTTATCTGGAAACAATAAAGAAAACAGTGTTAATATTTCGTGTTTCTTAGGACAGGAATAACGTTCAGGGTGTAAACTCGTCATTCGCACGGTTAGAAACTGCAGAAAATTACAAAAAATAATTGTTACACTGCGAGCTAATTTCTGGACCTTCGTTATTAATAGGGTGATATATATAAAATCATATTTTTATCGTTTGCCAAAAAAATGTATAGCGGGGTGGCAAAAAACCTTGCAGCTTTACGAACACGTATTTATAAACGTCGCTGTATTCCAAGAAGCGACTGTGTATGTAACGCCCTGTACTAAGAGAAAATATTTCAATAATAACTAAAAACATATACATATCCACAGACGTAATAGGAGTGTAACTACAGACTTAACGTGTGTTATGGATTTGTTTATAATTATTTTTGAACCAAGGAATCGATAATTGCTATTGTAATTTGCCCATTAACTCGGTTCTTTGAATGCAAATGGTTTTAAAGCAAAAAAAAGTTAAGTGGAAAATATTTCGAAACCTAATACATACTTACTTTAATGTGCTGTTTCCTTGCTACCGTGCGAGCAAAAATTATTTGCATCAAAGAGGGCTTGGATTAAAAAACGTGGGTCTTGGTTTAAATCACAATATGGGGACAATATATCTAACCAAATCTAGGTTAAAATTTTGTCAAATTCATATTATGACATGGTATGCCAAGCTAATGAGTAATAAAATAAGTAGACAAATACAAATTTATTTTTGTTGTATACAAAATTAACAAAGTAAGAATATACAGAAAGAAAAAGAAAAATAATTACATAAGTTGCTGAAATTGGCCACCGCCATGCTCCAAGCATAAATTCACACGTCTCGTCATATTTTCGAAAATGTTACCACATTCTTGGATAATCCTTTCTTGTAATTGTTCTAAGTTTGCAACTGGTGTTTTAAAAATAGTGTTCTTTAAATGAGGAAAAACGAAGTAATCCATAACCGTTACACAAGGTGATCTAGGTGGGAATTCAATGTCTGATCGAAAACTGATCAATCTGTTTCGGCGGCTGTATGGGTGGTTGCACCGTCCTGTTGAAAATATTCAAAACGTAGTTCGTCGTCAAGTAATTGCTTCACAAATCGATTCAAAATATTGTCTCTATACCGCTGTGCTGTAACTATGTCGTGGAAAAAAATGGATTTTAATAGAAATTTCTTTCCAATAAATTTTGGGTAAACCATTGAGAGTAATTCCTGCGTCTTTCAAAATCTGCGGCTTGTATTTCTTGAAATACTTGCACTTTATAAGAAAATAAATTTAGCTGCTTCTTAAGAATAGTCCTGCACGTTCCATAAGATCTTCCCACTTCTTGGGACAGGCGTCTTATACAATTTGTTGGCGTATTTTGCATTATTTCACGAACGTTTGCACCAAGTTCTTCTGTTCTTACAGATGGTCTTCCTGCTCCTTTTTTGTGTTGTATATAACCTGTTTCCCTAAACACAGCCACGGTTCCTTTCAGGCAATGATAAAAATCCCCAGCAATAAAAGCAACGCTAGGAAAATGTTCGTGAAAATCGTCCATGCACAAACCCGGATTGTATTGACACTCACAATTTACTCTAACCGCGTTTCGAAAATATACGCTTCAGCCATGAATGTTTTGTGCTGTTCGGTAAAGTCCATTGTGTGAATTGTTCAAGAAATTGGAAAAATTACGGATGAATCAAATTACTTGTAACGACTGTCAAAGATGACGGAATAACTGATTGATCGTTAATTCAGGTAGTTACTGATACCCAACAGTGGTATTAAGCTCTACGGCTAAGCATTACGTCCTTAGGTGAAAGGCCCTATTTGATGCAAATAATTTTTGCTCGCACGGTAAATACCCGAAGAATAAAATAAAGCCGTCGAATGTGAATAAAACTCATCGACTTTTGAGTACAATATTTTTTCAAAACTATCGACAAAAATGTTTGTCTTGTGTCTTAAAAAAAAGGCTTTGACAGATAAATATTTGCAATCGAAACCAAAAATTTCTGCTGTCTATAGTAATGATCACATGCTTCGTTTTATCCTTTAGATATGGAGGGAAAGCAATTTCGATATCTATAATTATTAAAAAACTATTGTGTCTATAAACATATCACCAACCAGGACTTACTGATTATAACAATTATTAATTTAACGAATTCAATAGCTTAATCAAACAAAATTCTATGAAAAAATTAAACAAATCATTAAAATAATATGTACGGGGAAAACGTATTAAAAAACGATATAATTTAAGTTTTAAAATTATTAATTATTACATTGTACGAAGCTAAAAATATCATTTAATATGTAGAGAAATCTAACAAAATCTCGTCAAGCAGGTAATTTTTTGGGTATATAGATAGATCTATTAAATTTTTGACAAACATAACAAAACGGTATTTATTTAATAAAATTAATTAGGTATGGTACAGTTACGGCCAATAAATCTTGGGCAGCAAACCTGTCAGATTTTGACTTTTTACTAATTTTTGGTAAATTGCTCTTTTACCTTAATTTACATTTAATCATTAGTAATTACCAAGAGGTATCAGAACTTTTTTTATTATTTCGAAAAATTAACAAACTATAAAACTATAACAAATTCAATCGGTACCTATTTACAATACATCATATTATTATAATTAATCAAATTTTAATATTTTAGCGCGGCTCCCCCTTTGTCCAAGACAGAGTTTATCCTTCTAGGCATTGAAGTTACCAAAGCCCTTGCGAAGTCCCGATTTAACTCATTCCAAGCTTGTGCAATTTTATTTTTTAATTCGTTCAAATTTTGTGGCCTAAAATTATTCTCACCATTAATTTTTTGGACTAAAACACCCCAAACATTTTCCATTACATTTAAATCCGGACTGCATGAGGGCCATGGTAAAATGATAACTTGTTCCTGATCCATCCATTCCCTTACTACTTGTCGGGCCGTGTGAATGGGACAATAATTATCTTGCTGATAAATAAAATCCCTTCCTGGAAATCGTTCTAATACAGAAGGTAACATGGTATTTTGTAAAATATTCATGTATACCTCTGTATTAAATCGCCCTTCAATAAAGTGACACACACCAAATCCTTGAGCACTCATCCATGCCCAGACGTTTACAGAAAATCGACCACTATTTCGATCCTTTTCGATAAATCTTTCATCGAATCGAGTTCTTGGAGGCCTATATACTCTTAGTCTTCGGTTGTAGCAGACTGAAACACTTTCTAGTCTGTAAATATTACCTTTTCCCAGAAAACTAGAGGTTCCAAGTTCCAAGTAATACTGTAACGAAAAACCGACCCGTTGTTCCTTATGGCTTTTTAGCTGCTGGATGACAGCGTAATTCAGAGATTTCTCTAACCCTTCGTCGAGCTGTTCTCACCGATCCCGGGAAGTTTATTTCTATTTTAGCCCTTACAATGGATTTAAAAGGTTGGTCCCTTAATATGTTAACCAAATTGTTATCCTGTTCTTCATTGGATTGTTTGGGACCACCACTTCCAGGTCTTCTTTCCAAGGAATGCGTTTCTTGCCACTTTGTTTTGAAAAAATGAACCGTACTCTTTGGGATGTTGAGCCTTTCTGAAACTCCCCTTTCAGACCGACCTTCCTGCTCAATATAATGAATTATTAAAACTTTCTGCTGGGTCGTTAAATTTGGCATTTTTCATAAGTTGAAACTGTGACATTTATTCTATAATGACATTTTTAATAGATACTTTGTTCAACAGGTATTACAGGTATACCCATAGTAAAATAAGGTGTATGTGTAAATGTTACAAAGCTAAAAAGGTTCTGCCCAAGATTTAATGGCTGTAACTGTACAGGGTGTCCAGTTTTCGACACTTTTGACGGGTATCTCAGTTATTAGTACAGATAGAATGATGCGGTTTTCGCAAACCTGTGTCACTTTTTTGTGAAACAAACGATGCCCTTAACGGATTTATCATGGCCGTCTTGGTTTTTGAGATACAGGGCGAAATTGAAAACGGTGCATTTTCAGACACCCCTTGTATCTTAGTTATCTTATACCTTATCGAAAACATAAGAACGGAATGTTATACAGTTTTTTACGTAGAATCCAGTGGCGTAGTTAGTATTTTTCCAGGTGTCCCCATTTTTGAGAAATATACCAAAGTTATGTTTTTTTAAATGGAACGCCCTGTATATTTTTTCATATTTGCATTCTGCTTACTGAGAGCTTTCCAAAAATATATAATAGTTGGCACTTTGTTTTAACAAGAAGGTTAAAATTCATATTTTTAAAAAAATTGGGAACAGGCCTTGGATTTTGTTTCACTAGAACAATTAAATTGTGTATTAAAATGCATAATTTTTATTTATAAATATTGTTGAAAATGGTTGTCATTCTCCCTAATACAATGCTGACACATTTCGGTAATTCGTCTTAAGGCGTTTAAATTTATCATAGGGTGGTTTTGTAAAAATTGAAATGCTAAATGGGTAGCCTGTCGAAGTTCCTCTACAGTTCTGTGCCTGGTATTGTATATCTTGCTCTGCAAAAAACCCCAAAGAAAGAAGTCCAACACCGATAGATCGGGCGATCGCGGTGGCCATCTTACAGCTCCATTTGTGCCTATCCATTTTTGTTGAAAATTATTTTCTAGAAAATGCCTTACTACGTGAGAGTTATGACTTGACGCACCGTCTTGCTGGAAATGTATAGTATTTAGCTGGGCAACTGGACCAGATTACTAATCTTCCAAAATTGGCATTGGCCCGGATTTGTTCTGTATACCAACGACAGAAGATTAATCGCCGATCTGCATATCCAGGATGTAAATTTTGCACAATTTTAAATTTGTATGGATGGTATTTATATTTTATTAAAATTTTGTTGTGAACGACTTTTCTTTATGCCAATTTCCTTTCATGAAGTTGAAGAAGTAACGGTTGCATAAGCCAAAACATTTACCTCATCTTTTTCTCTATTTTCCTTTTTGTATGTTTTAGGTCGAGGCTATGTAAAGGTTCTATGTTAAATTAAATTTTTCTTTAGTAGGGAAAATCTATGTATAAATGGCTGCCTTCTTTCAGGATATCTTTAAAATGAAGATAATATAAGACGCTAATTAAACAAACACTTCGTATATAACTTTAAAAATGGTCGTTGTAAAAAATAATAATATGCCTACCTATTGAAATATAAATCGGCAGCTTTATGGGAGTTTTCATGGCTTTGTATAAAGCATACCAGCATATCATATTTTTCATAATTTTCATACTTTTGGGCCATCGTTGAAATTGAACAATATCATAAATAAATTATGAGTAACTTTTCAACCTTAAATACCTAAATACAATTCTGACAAGAACTAAACGCCATTATGAAAATTTTGTTTTATAGCCTGGATAAGTCGAGGCCTACTAGATGTTTTTGTTTATTCCGATAATATACCTACGTAACAATAAGAGAAAATGACTTTTTACTATTGTAAGTATTAAAAAACTTAAAAGTTTGAAATTAAACTATAAAGTAATATTGATGGTGTAGTGTATCGTCAATTTATTTTTATTAAAATAAAATACACGGCCTACTGTCAACTTACAGCTTGTTATTTAAAAAATATGAATTTTAACCTTTCTGTTAAAACAAAGTGCCAACTATTATATATTTTTGGAAAGCTCTCAGTAAGCAGAATGCAAATATGAAAAAATATACAGGGCGTTCCATTTAAAAAAACATAACTTTGGTATATTTCTCAAAAATGGGGACACCGGGAAAAATACTAACTACGCCACTGGATTCTACGTAAAAACTGTATAACATCCCGTTCTTATATTTTCGATAAGGTATAAGATAACTAAAATATAAGGGGTGTCTGAAAATGCACCGTTTTCAATTTCGCCCTGTATCTCAAAAACCAAGATGGCCATGATAAATCCGTTAAGGACATCGTTTGTTTCACAAAAAAGTGACACAGGTTTGCGAAAACCGCATCATTCTATCTGTACTAATAACTGAGATACCCGTCAAAAGTGTCGAAAACTGGACACCCTGTACAATAGGTTGCCAAATCTTGCGCTCACTGACAACTAATCCGGTTGTTTGTATTTAAACGGCTTTGTACTACGCCGCGAACGTATATTATAAAATGGCAACGCAGCATTGAACGCGAAACATGCGCAGGCGCACCGCTTGATGGGCTTTTCTAACCATATTTGGGCGGCGAAACTATTTATGTTGTCAGGTCCATAGCGTTTTCCATTGGTACTGTCAAATGTATTTCTATTTTTTACCAATGAATAACGCCATAGTTTTTAATTTATCGCACGTTGAGTTAGATGTTTCAATTGTAAATAAAAATAACGCTGTATTTTTGCAAGCCATTATGCTAATTAATTAGTAAAATAGACCAGACTTCAACAGGGTACCATAAATGACAGGTGACTTAGCCACAATGCGGCGTGTTCTTAGAAAACTTGACTATACAGGGTGTTCATTTGAAAACTTCCCACCTCGATTTTCCTGCTTTAAAATGAAAATGTGGAAAATCGCTCGGACCCGTCGATTTTTATTTCGAGGGGGACATCTTTTGCGTATATTGTCAATCTTGTTACTTCAAGCCTCTAGGAGGGAGGGGGGGGGGGGGGGGGGGGGGGTAAGATCTAAATCTTAAATGGGTACCCCTATTTTATATAATTTTTTTGGATTCTGCATAAAATTCTGAACATTTTATAATAAGCGCATTATTAGTCTATACTTAACAGTTTCCGAGATATTGACTCTTGAAAAATGACATTTTTGAACTTTGACAGCGTCTAGCTTTCTAACTGTACGTCTTAGAGCAAAACGGCTTACATGTCCCTAACTTCGATTTTTATTATCTTTCCAATAGTGTCAACTTCCGGTCAAACCGGAAGTACGATATTTCTTACATCCGGTTTAACCGAAAGTTCACACTATTGGAAAGACAATAAAAATCGAAGATAGGGACATGTAAGCCGTTTTGCTCTAAGACGTACAGTTAGAAAGCTAGACGCTGTCAAAGTTCAAAAAGGTAATTTTTCAAGAGTAAATATCTCGGAAACTGTTGAGTATAGACTAATAATGCTTTTATTAAAAAATGTTATGTTAACCCATTTAAGATTTAGATCTTAATCCCCCCCCCCCCTCCTAGGGGCTTGAAGTAACAAGATTGACAATATACGCAAAAGATGTCCCCCTCGAAATAAAAATCGACGGGTCCGAGCGATTTTCCACATTTTCATTTTAAAGCAGGAAAATCGAGGTGGGAAGTTTTCAAATGAACACCCTGTATATGTATAACAGGCGGGAAAATGGTCTTTTCTAACTGTTTTCTTTTTATCAAAACTATTTATAAATAACTGAAAATAATAAGTTGCTGTACATAAAATTGATTTTTTTTATCATTAACAAATTCCCAACGAACTTTAAAAGTCCATTACAGGGAATATAAGTTATAAACAATAACAAACTTAAAAATTAACAATTAAAAAAAAAATACATAAATATATTATATATATAATATTTAACGAAATTAATAAAAAAGTCAAATATTATTCAATTTAAAAAATAGAATCATTTATTTTGTTAAAAAATACAATTTAATTTGATTTTTAAATAGTACTAATTTTTTAATGTTTTTATATTTATTTGGTAGGTTATTATAGATCACAATCCCATTGTATAATAATGATCGTTTACCGAAATTACTTCTAATATTTACTGCCAAAAGAGTTTCCGTTTGCCGGGTATGATGATTATGTAAAGTATCAATTTTTTTAAATATGATTTTTGATTTTTTTTTGATGAATGGTTATTGAATTAATAATAACAAATATTTTTAATTAATATAAATTTTCTAAGTTTAAATATCCCAGTGGTTTGTATAAATTTATTGTCGGTTCCAAAAAGGGAAGCTTGTATACAGGGTGTTCATTTGAAAACTTCCCACCTCGATTTTCCTGCTTTAAAATGAAAATGTGGAAAATCGCTCGGACCCGTCGATTTTTATTTCGAGGGGGACATCTTTTGCGTATATTGTCAATCTTGTTACTTCAAGCCCCTAGGAGGGAGGGAGGGGGGGGGGGGGGGGGTAAGATCTAAATCTTAAATGGATACCCCTATTTTATATAATTTTTTTGACAGCGTCTAGCTTTCTAACTGTACGTCTTAGAGCAAAACGGCTTACATGTCCCTATCTGCGATTTTTATTATCTTTCCAATAGTGTCAACTTCCGGTCAAACCGGAATATTTCTTACATCCGGTTTAACCGAAAGTTCACACTATTGGAAAGATAATAAAAATCGAAGATAGGGACATGTAAGCCGTTTTGCTCTAAGACGTACAGTTAGAAAGCTAGACGCTGTCAAAGTTCAAAAATGTAATTTTTTAAGAGTAAATATCTCGGAAACTGTTAAGTATAGACTAATAATGCGCTTATTATAAAATGTTCAGAATTTTATGCAGAATCCAAAAAAATTATATAAAATAGGGGTATCCATTTAAGATTTAGATCTTACCCCCCTCCCTCCTAGGGGCTTGAAGTAACAAGATTGACAATATACGCAAAAGATGTCCCCCTCGAAATAAAATCGACGGGTCCGAGCGATTTTCCCATTTTCATTTTAAAGCAGGAAAATCGAGGTGGGAAGTTTTCAAATGAACACCCTGTATACATTTAATAAGTTTATTTTGTAATTTTTTTAAAGGTTTTATTATTGTAGAGGTAGCAGATCCCCATATTGAAACTAAATATTGCAATTTAGAATAAATTAGAGAATAATAAATATTTTTCAGAAGTGTAATTGGTAAATAATGTCTAATTTTGTATAAAATTCCAATCAAAGGAGATATATTTTTCTAATATATTCGATATGTGTTTTCCAACTTAAATTTTCATCTATAATATAGTCCCAAAAGTTTAATAGAATTAGCATATTTTATGATTTTATTATCAAATAATATTTTTTTTGGTATCAAGTTGTTTATTTTTGTTTTAGTAATAAATGTAAAAGCTTTTGTAAAATTAATTGATAACTTATATGACTGAAGCCAGGAAAAAATTATGTTTAAATCGTTTTTTATTTGATTTTGAATGTCAAAGTAATCATTGCCAAAGTAAATAATAGTTGTATCAGCAGCAAATAATTGTATCTTGCCATTTAATTTTAAGATTATAACTTACCGAGATAGGTATATGTATGTATGTTGATAAAGTCACTATTAGTTATCGATAAAAAAAAACCATAGATAAAACTGATCTTGTTAAGACGTTAAAAATGTATTTATAGTACCACTGATACAGGACCGTAAAATAAAAAAACATCAACAAAATAAATTGAGAAAAGGACTGGAAATATAAAACCGTTTACTAAGCCACGAATTTTCTGTAATACACATAGAGAACTGAAATGGTAGGTACCACTTTTTGCTTCCTATGAATTTCCTAATTGTTTCCGAAGAAATTGCTGTATCAATCAAAAATGATAAACCATATAAACGAACGCGATAGATAGGCTATTATTATTTATTACAATATAAGTATAGTTCCCATAAGCAAAACAACTTTTTACCGCGAACAGTAACGATAGTCATTTTTATTAAAATTATTTTGTAATTCATAAGACATTATTATCGTTAATGTTATGAAACGGATTAAGAAAAAGACGCAATTTTTTTTTGGATTAACAATTATTTTCTTTTACGAGGACTCAAACCAAAATTTGAAAATAAATATATTAAAACTAAAATGTCACTAATTCTGACAGATAATTTTGCTGCGATCCCCTACATTCTACATCATATCTTATATTCTCGCCACTAAAAGAGATTATTATTATTATTATTATTATTAAAACGTTCTAACTGGCCAGTTAATTAAAACCGTTAGTAGGTAGGTATACAAATTTATTTTCGACATTTTAAAATGTAATCGCCTTTACCTTTAGGCTAAATCAAATTGTTCTTAGAAAATTTGGTTCCCAGTTATGTTAGGCGCGGTAATTTGAAGTAGAGGAATGTAATTTGCTGCCATGCTCTTTCAATTAAAAGCTCATATCAGTATATATTTGAAAACTGAACTTAGAGTTCGAACTATCGACCTTAGGTATCGATACCACGTATAGTATTTGCAGAATTATACCGTTGACTCTTACTGCCAAAAGTAAACTACCTGATTAAACCCTATTGTATACGCCTCAACCTCTTCATATGGGATCAGGGTCGGCTTGAAAATGTACCTACACCACATGATTTATTTTTATAATTTAAAATAAATATATAGGTATTTTTAGTTTTAGGTAGGTACCTATAATAAATGTAAAATAATGATAACAATTAAAGATAATTGAAAATAATATAATTTAAAAGTATAACTATTAGGATAACAAGTACAATAAAAATTAATTAAATTCTAAAAAACTATTGATAATTTATTCAAAATTTAACTCTGTATCACTATCACTATCTTCATCTAAGCCTAAACTTATAATTAAGGGTTAAACATTTGCAATCATACAATAATTGTAAGAATTTTCCACGTTAAGTACATGCTGTACACAGTTTTTCCAGCTGTCTGCAGAATTTTTTTTTACTTTGTTTTTAATTAATTCTACCACAGATGCATTTAATGGAGGAGAAATATTATTTCTCCTAATATTGGATTTTAATTGGTGCCATATTAGCTCAATGGGATTGAATATACAATAGTATGGAGGAAGACGCAACACTGTATGTCCATTTTCTGCTGCAAGTTTGTCACACTCGTATTCCTTATTTATTTTAAAAGCTTTTAATACTTCTAGCAGTTCTCGTTTTTTATAAGTTTCTTCAAAATATAAATCATTTTCAATCATAAAATTTTGAATTTTTGCTTTTGTATTATAAAAATTGGGAATGATTTTTGCTTGCCGACTATGATAACTAGCATTGTCCATTACAATGACGCTATTTTCAGGTATATTTTTAAGGAGTTTATGTTTAAACCAATCTTCAAAAAGTTGTGCGTCGGTATCTTGATAGTAATCTAAAGAAGAATCTGCTATGTTTTAAGCTGAAAGCAACAGACAATTTGGAACAAATCCGTTCTCTGAACCAGCATGTAATATTGTGATTATTTTGCCTTTATTTGATGGTGCCTTGGTTTGACATTTTTTGGAAGAATCATCCCAACCTTTTCTTGGAGTGTCATGGGTATCGAACCATGTATCGTCAAGGTAAACACTTGGACGATTTTCTTCTTTAAATTGTTTAACAGCTGTTAAATATTTAAGTCTTCATTCCCATAAACGTTGATGAGATTCCATTAATGTTTATCTTTTATTAATGCTTCGGTATTTAAAACCCATTTTACGCAATATTTTCCTAAGGCTTGAAAGGCAACAAGAGATATTTGTTTCGTCTTTAATCAGCCGCTCTTTGAGGGAAATCAAAGTGGGTACAGTTTGTGCCTTATACATTTGGTAAATCTTTCTTCTTAATAAATCCATGTCATTTTCGTCAATGCTTCTAAATGTGCCAGAATCAATCCGATTTTTTCTAGGATTAACAGGTTTAAGTACTATGTCTCTTACCAAAGATAAAGGAGTTTTTGTCAAAGTAGACGTCTCTGCTAAAGCATCCATCGAATTAAAATTTCTACTCAACAAAGATTAATACACATTTTTAATTATCAGTTTGGCATCGGTAGATAAATGCTTTCTTTTAAAAATGACACTTGAAGATGCCCCCCTATCAGCAAAATTCCACGGACGCCACATTCTACCACTAATAAGCCTAACTAAAAATTACTCGAAAAAGGTTTTTCTGTTTCCTTCCGCCAAACCCATCCCCAGACGCGTTTCGCCGTTATTACGGCTCATCAGTGAGGCTCAGTTTGGCAGAAGGAAACAGGACTCAAAGACAAATCACTTGTCAGGATCGATCATCAACGGGATTTATAAAACCCAGTGCGACATCTTGCGTCCCAGTACGGTACCTTAGAAAAGGTCAGTCGTAAAGGGTTATTCTGTAAAAACAGAAAATTATGCAAGATGCCCTCAAAACCGGTATAAGTGCCGGACCACAGATATTAATTCGAAAAAGGTTTTTCTGTTTCCTTCCGCCAAACCCATCCCCAGACGCGTTTCGCCGTTATTACGGCTCATCAGTGAGGCTCAGTTTGGCAGAAGGAAACAGGACTCAAAGACAAATCACTTGTCAGGATCGATCATCAACGGGATTTATAAAACCCAGTGCGACATCTTGCGTCCCAGTACGGTACCTTAGAAAAGGTCAGTCGTAAAGGGTTATTCTGTAAAAACAGAAAATTATGCAAGATGCCCTCAAAACCGGTATAAGTGCCGGACCACAGATATTAATTCGAAAAAGGTTTTTCTGTTTCCTTCCGCCAAACCCATCCCCAGACGCGTTTCGCCGTTATTACGGCTCATCAGTGAGGCTCAGTTTGGCAGAAGGAAACAGGACTCAAAGACAAATCACTTGTCAGGATCGATCATCAACGGGATTTATAATCTGCCAAACTGAGCCTCACTGATGAGCCGTAATAACGGCGAAACGCGTCTGGGGATGGGTTTGGCGGAAGGAAACAGAAAAACCTTTTTCGAATTAATATCTGTGGTCCGGCACTTATACCGGTTTTGAGGGCATCTTGCATAATTTTCTGTTTTTACAGAATAACCCTTTACGACTGACCTTTTCTAAGGTACCGTACTGGGACGCAAGATGTCGCACTGGGTTTTATAAATCCCGTTGATGATAAAAATTACTCGCCGGAAAACCACTAAAGACTAAAATTATTAAAAATCAGTTTGTATTTATATATGAATCAGGCATAGGAATAAATTGAATTTGTACCTGGTCCGGCTCTGCTCAAAAAGGTTTTAAAATTTGGGATTTCATTATTTATTTTATGGTCAAAGGTTCCTATAATGAGGGTTTATTGCAGTCAAAAGATCAACGGTATAATTCTATAAATACTATACTAGCATTGGTATAGCACTCTATGTATCGATAAAAAAAAATATTTTTCTAAGCGTAAAGATACTTTATAACCAAGGCACAAACAAGTCAAAAAATAAAATAAATTTTGTTGTAATGAAAATAATGCAAATTTAAATTATTGTTTATAATGGAATTAGCGTCAGGCTCCTTGGCAAAACTGTAGGAAAGCATCACTTCACAGTACTGCGTACATTACACAAGTATAAATATTATCCGTGTGTCAAAAACATCAAGAGTTAAGGGAGGGTGATGAAATTCGAAGAGAAAACTTTTGTTTTTAACTTAGGCAAAGGGTAAATAATAATAACGATAGAGAATTCTCACATTTCGGTCACTAAACGAATGAAACACATAACAAACCATAACACCTCTATTGGCTCTATTTTCTGTCTTCAAAAAAAATGACCCAAACTTGAGTAAAAGATATAAAATTAATGACGTATAAAAATGCAATAAGGATAATTATCAATTTTAAACAATGGCTGCTTCATACTGCCTATCAGAGATAAGATAATATTTGAAAAAAAAACTGAATCACAGAGAAATAATTTCTTTCAATGAAAACTTTAATTGAATTTGCCGAACTAAATCGTGGATGAGCCCGAGTAACTAAACGATTCAAGATTAAAAGGAAAATAACCGGATAATTGAATAATCGCTTCTATATTCTCAAAGTACTCGTTTGCACGCGGCAATTTAAGAGAAAATTTTTAAAATCTCGTTCTTGGAATTCCATTTGGAGTAGGCGATGTACCTTACAGAGTCTATTAACGTATTAATTATCGTAGAGCTTTGGGAAAAAGATCATAAGGAAAGTGGTCAAGAGAAATTGCTGAATGAAATTGTTAAATATGCCCATATAAGTTTTCAAATAAATGCTATAATACGAAATGTAGAATTTCAGTAACATCACCAAATATTGTTGATTTTTATCAGAAAAATTAACAAACGTGTCCTGATGGTTTAGGTTAAAATGAACACAACTCGAACAAAAATGCTTCATATCGTAACATATGGATGGTTGACAGAAGGAATGTATACATCGAATATAATGGCGTATAATACATTACTTCCTTTCACCGTCGATACAATCCACATATTTTGATATCGATATAATCCCTAAGCGCAAAAGTCGATGTTGCCGATTTTGTTTTCATCTCTTTCGCCCTGTTGCAGCTACGTCGTTTTGGCCTTTTTGGGTTCAACGTCTTCGAGATCTTTTTGATTTTATCGTAGGTTTATTTAGGATTAAAACGTGTCTAAGATTATCGTCAAGTTTTTCCAGTTAAATCGATAGCCTTTCGATATACCTATTATATTATGCCATGATGATTCGTATCATTACAGAATTTGGGGAAACTAAGTAAAACTGGTATTTTAATTTAAAATGTTACCTACATTATATACATATAACTAGCGGGTACTCTCAGCTTCGCTTGCGTAACTCAAATTGTTATAAATTCACAAAGCAGCTGGTTTTATACATACATTTCATTTTGTATCCCGGTGATTATAATTTGAAATAAAAAAATGTATTATTATTATTATTATTATTATTATTACTACCCAATAGAACCTTCAATAGGAACCCATATTATTTTTCAAGAGAAATTTCTTTGGTGCTTTTGTCTATTATTTCCTTCTCTTTCAATAAAACTGTTAATTATCACCTAATTTTGTTGATGAAAATAATACCACTAATTATACAGTGTGTAAATAATGTATGGAATAAATTCAATTACAATTCAGGTAAGACGGTTTGAGAAAAACGCTGAAACACGTCAACTAACTTATAAAAATGCGCTTTCTTTGACGCTTACAACATTTATACGGGGTGTCGCGTTTAGAAGATATGATTGTATGGATATTTTTTTTTAAATGGAATGCCCTGCATGTATACTACTTCAAATTTCTATTCATCGAAAGAAGCCGCTTTCAAAAACCTAACACATATAAGGTCCAAAATTCGTTGTTTAGAAACCAGAGCAACTAGAAGAAAAATTTATTTTCATGAAATCTAACAAAAGTTAAACCAAACAATTAATTAATTAGATGTTGAAATTGTCTTCCCTCTTGCGCCTGACAATATCCTAATCGATGAATAAATTCTCGTTGCACATTACTTATAGCATCTTCACTTATTTTGGCACATTCGATTCTTATCCCACTTTTTAAATCATCGATACTATCCGGTCTACTTTTGTATACCACATTTTTCAAATGACCCCACAGAAAATAGTTCATGGGAGTAAGATCCGGGGACCTGCGTGGCCATTCAATGGTACCACGCCTTCCAATCCACTTGTTGGGAAAAACTTGATCAAGGAATGCTCGGACCTCTACAGCATAATGTGGACTTGCGCCATCTTATTGATACCATAAATTTTCACAAAGAACCCCAGGTTCATTTCTACTTAAAAATAAATTATCCAATTTAGGTACAAGAAATTCTTGCAAAAACTGAAGATATTTCTGCCCATTTACGTTACCGTCAAAAAAATATGGTCCTAAAATTTTATTTCTAACAATACCCGCCCACACATTTAATTTCTGTGGATATTGTGTATGATGCTCTCGCATCCACCTAGAATTTTCTTTTGCCCAGTATCTGCAAGTTTGTTTGTTTACCTCGCCGTTTAATTTGAAAGTAGACTCATCCCAAAATATTATATTTTTTAACAAAAATGGGTTACCATTGCACATGTCCATTAATGTTTGACAGAATTCCATTCTTCTATCAGGATCGTCATCCGACAACTCTTGAACAAGATTTACTTTAAAAGGGTGCCATTTTTCTATCCTCAGTAAATTATGCACTGACATAAAAGAGATTTCCTGTTCAAGACCAACCTGACGTGTGCTGTTATGAGGATTTTCTTCGAAGGTTAATAACATATTTAATTTGGTTTCCTCGTCAAGCGCTGGGCGTCCTGCTTTTGGTCGATCTTCTGCAGATCCAGTTTCTTCACCATACCCAATCATCCTGAGTATTTCAATTATTTGTGTCCCTGATAAACGCATTTTCTTTTGATTCTATGAACTTTAAACAGAACAGAAAAAGAAATGTCACTATCAAAGCATTACAATAGGTTTATACCTGGAAAGTAAACATACAGGTAACCTGACTAAAAAGACGAAATTAATTATAAATTTAATAATGAATATAAATTGATGATTTTTCTTCTAGTTGCTCTGGTTTCTAAACAACGAATTTTGGACCTTATGTGTGTTAGGTTTTTGAAAGCGGCTTCTTTCGAGGAATCGAAATTTGAAGTAATATACAGGGCATTCCATTAAAAAAAAACATCCATACAATCATATATCTTCTAAACGCGACACCCCGTATAAATGTTGTAAGCGTCAAAGAAAGCGCATTTTTATAAGTTAGTTGACGTGTTTCAGCGTTTTTCTCAACCCGTCTTACCTGAATTGTAATTGAATTTATTCCATACATTATTCACACACTGTAGATTCATCATCATTATTAAAAAATATATCTATTTCATTACAGATCGTTAATAACTCTCACAGAACCACGGATGGACTTTGCGTTTATAAACACCTTAGACGTAGAAATTATTATTATTAGAGACCGACCGAAGGTTCGGTTTCGGCTAGTTTCGGCCAAAAAATGTAGTTTCGGTGACAGTTTCGGCTTCGGCCAAAAACCGGCCGAACCTTCGGCCTTGCCGAAACTCAGAGTTCGTAGGCACTACACTCGAAGCATGTTGAATTATTATAAATTACTTTAGGTTCGCCTAGTTTTCTAATAAACTTGTGGAGAAATACTTTGTGCTTCTCTTTTTTCTATACATTTAACTCCACTTTGAGTATGGACTACTTCTTCAAAATGTATAAATAAGTTTCGGTTTCGGCCGAAACTGAGACCAAGGCCGAAGATTCGGTTTCGGCTGAAAATATTGTTTCGGTCGGACACTAATTATTATTATAAACTACAGTGTCACCAATAAAGTCCGCATCATATGGGATTTTTTTTTATTAATAGCTTTATTCAAAATTTGACTTCGGCATCAAGTTCTGCTTCAATCGAGATGAAAATTAAGCAAAAAAATAGTAGTCACGTGATTCGCATTGTCTGTCAAATTTTAATTTTTTCCAAAAAATTATTTAAAAGTGGGGTTATTTCTGAAAATATCGAAAAAAGTTATTAGAAAAAGTTTTTTTAAATGCAGTTTCTAGCCCACATGCAAAATTTCAGCTGGATAAGATAATTTTGATTTTTTACCTATATTTTGTAAATTGTACCACTTTTGCAAAATAAGACTCAACGCAACCTACATTAAACTTCTTAGTTTTGACAATGCTTTATTTCAGATACATTTTCTTCAAAGTAGCGCCATATTAAATGTGTGTTTTTCTTCAAAATCAAAATTGGGCTATTAAAATTTGGTCGCATGATTATTTGTTTTTAACCCTGTATAAGGTAACTTAATAAAATAAGTATTTTTGAGATCGTAGTTTGTGTCCGAAGTAAAAAAATAAAATAAAGGGGTTTTAAATTAAATTGTTGAAAATAGATAAACTTTACGTTAAGTTAAACTAAAATTTATTTTTCACTTAATGAACACTTTACTGATGACACTGTGTTCTTTTTTGTCTTTATTTTAAGGTGTACTACTTTCAGACACAAACTACGTTTTCAAAAATACTTATTTTATGAAGTTATCTTATACAGGGTCCAAAACAAGTAAACTTTGCATCACATGCGACCAAATTTTAATAGCCCAATTTTGATTTTGTAGAAAAACACACATTTAATAGGGCGCTACTTTAAAGAAAATGTATCTGAAATAAAGCATTGTCAAAACTAAGAAGATTTATGTAGGTTGCGTTGAGTATTATTTTGCAAAAGTGGTGCAATTTACAAAATATAGGTAAAAAATCAAAATTATCCTATCTAGCTGAAAATTTGCATGTGAGCTAGAAACTGCATTTAAAAGCACTTTTTCTAATAACTTTTTTCGATATTTTCAGAAATAACCCTACTTTTGAATAATTTTTTGGAAAAAATTAAAATTTGACAGATAATGCGAATCACGTGACTACTATTTTTTTGCTTAATTTTCATCTCGATCGAAGCAGAACTTGATGCCAAAGTCAAATTTCGAATAAAGCTATTAATAAAAAAAAATCCCATATGATGCGGACTTTACTGGTGACACTGTATAAGAAAGTTTGTCGAAAATTTCTTTGATTTGATTTGTATTGTATAGTATTATGCTAAGTTTCAAAAAAATATTTTTTTCTAATCGAAACTTTCATAATAATATGTGTGTGAAGGTGAAGTTAGCAATGTTTATGCAAAGTCAATTCCGCCTGTAGCGTTTGTAAACGAATTTAATAGATTTAAATTCTACCATTTAGGTTTATCAGCACTAGTAAACTACCCCATAGGGGTTAAATTACCTGCTATATAAGAATTTCCCAAAACCCGGAGGACAAAAGTTACAGAATAAAAAATTCGAAAAGTAGCGTATGTTAACAAATTTTAATTTTTTTAGTGGCGAAGACTGAAGACGATAAACCAAATGGTAGAATTTCAATCTTCGCCACTAAAAATTTTTAATTCGTTTTCAAACTCTACAGGCCGAATTGACAAGTACACCCAAAAAATTTTCGTTGCTAACTTCACACAAATGATTTCTTGTTGTTTTTGCTATTGTAGACGTGGGTGTTTAAAATTTATGGATTTCTGGTTTTGGTGTAGTTTGGTGAATTCTGTTAGTGGCTTTGTATGATTTTATTATGCCAAAATGGGGGTAAAATACCGGGTATTTCGTATTTTCAGTAAGTATGACGTAGTATTAGTTCTTCCGGAACTCTGTTAACGAATAACGTAAATGGCCTCTTTAAAACCCAAAAAAGCAGTACCTAAATTCTGTGTCGAAAATCGATTTATTCAGCTTTGTTACCGGATTAAATACTATAATTACCGTAAAAAATAAAACGTGACCATGGCAAGATTCCCCAGTTTATTTATCTGGTTTGAAAGCATTTCTCTTCTCCTGAAATACAGGGCGACCCAAACGAATTACAAAAGGGGCATATTTCAGTGTCTTAAAGAAATACATGGGCGTAAATTTGACAGCGTATCCATTATTTAAAAGGTGATTCGTTGATCAGCGGCCAGGGCCTATTTTCTCCAGGTCCAGAAATTAAATTATTATCTTTTAACTGATATACCGTCTCGAAGAAAATATTAAAATTGTTTTGTTTGAACGACCAATGTCCCCCAAACATCAAATGACTAAAATAAATCGTAACATTCTCAGAAAATAAGAAAGATGTAGAACTCTCAAGCAAAACAATTTAAGAACAGTTAACAAATTTATGATGGTACTGCTTGGAACCATTACATCTAAAGTGCATATGTATGATTACATATGCATGTATCCCGTTTTGATCACTCCTCATGCGCAAAAACTGGAAATTTCTGTACTTATTTAATTCAAAGAAATATTTATGGGTATAAACAATATTAATTTTTATTATGATATGGTTTTATCTGCAACTAAATTTAGATAAGAGGTATGAAACGATTAATTACATGTAATTATAAACAAAAAATTGAACGCCTACTATGCAATGAGGTGGCGCAACATACTTACTACAGTGTCACCAGTAAAGTCCGCATCATATGGGATTTTTTTTTATTAATAGCTTTATTCAAAATTTGACTTTGGCATCAAGTTCTGCTTCGATCGAGATGAAAATTAAGCAAAAAAATAGTAGTCACGTGATTCGCATTATCTGTCAAATTTTAATTTTTTCCAAAAAATAATTCAAACGTGGGGTTATTTCTGAAAATATCGAAAAAAGTTATAAGAAAAGGTTTTTTTAAATGCAGTTTTTAGCCCACAAGCAAAATTTCAGCTGTATAAGATAATTTTGATTTTTTTACCTATATTTTGTAAATTGCACCACTTTTGCAAAATAAGACTCTACGCAACCTAGATAAAACTTCTTAGTTTTGATAATGCTTTATTTCAGATACATTTTCTTTACAGTAGCGCCATATTATATGTGTTTTTCTACAAAATCAAAATTGGGCTATTAAAATTTGGTCGCATGTGATGCAAAGTTTATTTGTTTTGGACCCTGTATAAGGTAACTTCATAAAATAAGTATTTTTGAAAACGTAGTTTGTGTCTGAAAGGAATACGCCTGAATATTAAGACAAAAAAAAACACAGTGTCATCAGTAAAGTGTTCATTAAGTAGAAAATAAATTTTAGTTTAACTTAACGTAAAGTTTATCTATTTTCAACGATTTAATTTACAACTCCTTTACTTTATTTTTTATTTTTTTTTCTTTCAGACACAAACTACGTTTTCAAAAATACTTATTTTATGAAGTTACCTTATACAGGGTCCAAAACAACTAAACTTTGCATCACATGCGACTAAATTTTAATACTGAGCCCAATTTTGATTGTAGAAAAACACACATTCAATATGGCGCTACTTTAAGGAAAATGTATCTGAAATAAAGCATTGTCAAAACTAAGAAGTTTTATGTAGGTTGCGTTGAGTCTTATTTTGCAAAAGTGGTGCAATTTACAAAATATAGGTAAAAAATCAAATTATCTTATGCAGCTGAAATGTTGCATGTGGGCTAGCACTGCATTAAAAAAAACTTTTTTTAATAAGTTTTTCGATATTTTCAGAAATAACTCCACTTTTGAATTATTTTTTAGAAAAAATTAAAATTTGACAGATAATGCGAATCACGTGACTACTATTTTTTTGCTTAATTTTCATCTCGATCGAAGCAGAACTTGATGCTAAAGTCAAATTTTGAATAAAGCTGTTAATAAAAAAAAAATCCATATGATGCGGACTTTACTGGTGACACTGTATATTATGTAAAATAATTGTGTAATTTTTTTTTATTTCTTGAATTTTCAATCAATAGTAAATTAAAGACAACAAAATTCAATAAAAACGCAACCGTTGGGCTTACGCCGTACCTGTGTGTTCAATTCGTTTTAACGATTTCAATATAAATCTTGTACAGGTAGAGGGTTTTCAGAAATTCAACGTGTGGTCATTTTAAGTTTTCTCTAGAATAAGATACGTAGTACCTACCTACTAAATAAGGTTCTGACTTCTGTTGAAGTTTCATGGAAATCTATGCATATCCAATTTTGACTTAAATGTAAACGAAACCGATTTGGTATTCTATCTATAATAACTATTATAATTTCTAAAGTAGGTGAAGAGTGGAATTAAAAATAGTGGCATATTTGTAACAATATAATGTTTAAACACTTTTCTACTGTCTACTGTACAAAACGGATTCTATTATTGACTATTATTGGTGTTCTAATATCAGTGTAAATAAACAGAACCAGATAATCTCTGCTATTTTTTAAATTTCTATTGATTTGATATGAAAAATAAATAGTTTTCGAAAGCCTGACACTGCGTGACATTTGTTAAGTAGTTGGGATTTTTTCGTACACCAACAATTAATCTGAATTAATGATTTTTGAGAATTATAAATACGTAACGCCAAAAACGTAGTTACGCAAGTTTCGCAAAATAACATAATAGTTGTCATTGTAATTAGATTATTAGGGATCACAATTATATTATTTTCTCGAAGATAGTTTGACGTAAAGTTGAAATTTGGCACGAGTATACGTACTTAAGACTAAAATACGCACAGAAAGGTTGAGGTCAAACGAGTGACAAGGGCGTCCGAAGGGGGGGGGGGGGCAAGGGGGTGCGCTTGCCCCCTCCTGGCCATTGGCCCAAGTAGATTTGAGATATTTTATTTAACTGGGATATACATATTTATTAAGATACAATTCAATTGACAAAATTGGTAAAACGAACTCTTGTTGCATAAAATGAAATGTGAAATTCAAAAATCTTCACTAAATAGCGAAGGAAAAATATTAGAATAGAATAAATAAAGCTTTATTTTAATTTACACAGCTAGTCATAATAGCAATATATACAAATAGATATACAACCAACACATCTAATTCCCAATCCAAAAATGAACGACAAAAACAAAACACAAAGTGTAACAAACCGCCAATTTAACCGAAACATTTTCACGACATTTAATAGGGAACTTTCCAATTTTTTTTTCAATAATATGATTTAGTTAGGCCTGAAAAAAGTATTCCTCAATTATTACTCCTTAAAAATCAGATACAACTTGGTAAAAATTCTTTAAAGTTTCGCGCGTGTCAAAAGCATTTCAAACGATCTCTAAAGCGCGCGAAGCCCGATGACGTCAGGGGGTATGACTTTTGGTCATCCGTCATCCTGATACTCCTGACAGGTGCCGAGCGACCCAATTTGCATTTGGATTGCCGTGTCTTATTGTTATTGTATTGTTGTTTTAAGGTCGTGTCGCTTGACGCGTGGATGTCAAATATGACAAATAATCAAATTTATTGAAAACCTATAACCTATTTCGTGGAAGTCACACACAAATCTGACAAACTTACCCCTTGACGTCACGACTACTAGCAGCGCGTTTTTACCCGCTTGGAATAATTTGAATTTTGGGGCATTTTTAAATCTTTCTAGCGGTCTTTTGGGACGAAATATGTCGTTTTTTTGCTGCCATATGTTTTATGACAACATGTACTTATGATTTATAGAATTTTTTCCCCATTTAAAATTTTTGTCAAGTTCCCTATTGAAAAAAATTTTGATGAATTTGCAAAAGATTCAAGAAAATTAACATTTCTTTTCTCCAATAAATCTGAATAACTTAAAAGTTTTTTGTTGTATTTTTTTTTGTTATATTTGAACATTTTTAAATATTTTGTTTAGCTATTTTTTGTTATTTATTATAAGTATTAGGTGTTTTGCTCTATTCTTTTATTGAAGGTTTGTTGAAGTGCTAGAAACAAAAATAATTCCAATTATGATTTGCCCCCCCTAGGAAAAGTGGCTAAATTACCTGCTATATAAGAATTTCCCAAAACCCGGAGGACAAAAGTAACAGGATAAAAACTTCGAATAAAGTTAATTCTTTCCCTTTCTTTTTTACTCTTTTTTCCATGTTAGTAAATCTGAAGGAAGGGCTAAATTTATGATACTACGGCTTCGGCAATTTAGAGTGCAATACTATTTCCAATATAAACTTGTATAGGTACCTTTTTTTTTACCCTCTAGGGCAAAATTTCCCAAAACATCAGAACACGTGGGTACTTGCTAATTTTAACAGAATAATCCTAGTATCAATTTTCAGCAATATAGCTTAAAATTATAGCCAGATATAGGCACCACCCTAGATATAGGCTAAACCCCAGTTTTCTTTCAATAATTTTTATACAAAAGCACAACAAAAAAAAACCATTGATTCCTCCTAAAGTATAACTTGTAAAATAGATTCTAGAGAAGCAAAATAAATTTAATCATGGTTATGTCCAGTTCATATAGGCATAAATATTGTAACGGGATCTCCTCAGTTCGTCCACATGTTAAACTTTTTTTTCTCTTCAGGTTCCTAGAACTTCAGTTTTTCTGTGAAACACGATTTATCTTCGAGATTATTTTGTTATGGCATAGCTTTTGATGCCATCTAATTTTCAAATACTGTTATTTCTAGTTGAAGTTTTAAGAAATATATTTTCTTTGAATCGTTAAATATATAATAGTCTTTATTATACTATTGTACAGGCAATAGAACGTATTGTATGTAACAGGCCGACAGAGTACTCTATTCTTTTAACTAAGACAAGACAATCGACAAAGAAAATTCCAAAAAAAAAAAATCTTTTACTGTTAATAAAAATGGCATCAGTATCAGTGATAATTTGATAGGTTATCACTCAGTTATCAGTATAACGTACATGCGTAAGCGAATTCTCCTTACTAAATTTCAGTTCTTATTAATTATATACGAAACAATGAATGGATAATACCTAAATAAATATTACGGATCCTAAATGAAAAATCTTAATTTTCTTATTTACAAATCTCCAAAGACACAGAAACTGCAGGTCTGGGATAATTTATTTTAACCTCTTCTCTAGTGCTGTCAATTTTACACAAATAACTAGATAATTACATTCATAATTAACATTTATTTTGCATTAAAGGACCTGATTATCGGTCAACATCCTCACCGATTATCTTCGAGCACTTCCGGAGATAGGTGGCAAGATAACAAGGAGTTTTAAGTGGTCTGAAAACCCAAACTTAGGTAGATCTAACAATAACACAGACCCAGGAAGAAAAAAAATGCTACAAACATAAATTAACTTGGCAAAGTTTTACTTCCATCGAAGATATGTTGGTTCTTCTGGTAAGAAAAAGTCTATTAGTTACATTCCCTTTAAGAGCAAGCACTTCGCATTCGCATTTTTACTTGCTTATAAATTAATGAAAACAAAAATAAATTTGGTCAAATTTGTCTATATTTTTTTTCTGCTTTTACTAATTTACAAATTCAACCTTTTCTGACGTTAAACTGTAGGTAATTGTATTCTCAAGACGGGTACCTATTTGCCCGATTTTTGAATAAAAAGAAGCAAGCAGTAACGAAATATTGATGAAAAAACGAAATGCCAAATGACTTTGAAATTTAAATGTTTACAAAATTTTTAAAACACCTAGGTATACCAATATGTATTTTTCACCCAAAACCTACCTCCACTGTTAATATAAAATGTCGTTAAATAATGCGTTATAAGCTGTTTTAAAAGAATGTTTCTTATTTAACCAAGTGGAATTAGGTGAAATAATTTAAAAATAATTATAACTATTATAAAAAGTAGGTAATCATTTTTGTTTAATCTATATTATTTATCATCAAAATTTTTATTTTTAAATGTACCTACCTACATATTACAGCAAATAAATTTTCACATAGTGAAAAAATGGTAACTATGGTTTCAAGATAATCACTAATAATAAATAATCAGTACCTACCTAAGCTAGTCAGATCAACGAGTGATACTTTATCCTATTAACTCGATTAAAAGCTCATAAAATTAATTCAAAAATGGAATACTTTGTATACTGTAAACTGTAATGCTATTTATCGGTAGGTAGTACCAACATCAACAACCATTTTAGTATACATTGATGGTAGGTACATAGTCGTTTTTTAGTATCGTGGGTTTTTTCGATTTCCAGGTATTTAATTTATTTGAGACACCTTGTGTAAGCTCACGACGATAATAACATGGAAACGCCATTAAGAAGGCCTATCTGACCTTTTTATCACCTGTTATCCGATATACCTGCCTATTTATTTTATTTGGGTGTCTTTCAGGTTTTCATAGGAAAGGATTTAAAATCTCTTCAAGATCCATGATTTTTTAAATGTTTTTTTTTCATTTAACTATAAGATTTTTTAACAGTTCTTGCATTTACTAAAACTAAAATACAAAGTGTTCGATTTTTATGGGATTGAACTATTAAGAATACCCACTCACACAACCCAAAGATTTTTTTTTATAATAGGTAGTTTTGAGAGAGCAAAAATAGATGTTAAGTAACCCCTTAAATCTGTATTCTATTCCACGTTAGTTTATAATTCAGTTAGGTACCTACACGCATATTACAAACTGAAAATTTGTATTCATATGCTCAGAAGACATTCCGTAGACTAACTGTGTACAATAATCCAACTGAATACAGAATTACAAGTTTTTATTCCACAAAAATTTTACTCTTTGACATTCCCTGTTTATTTATGTTTATAGTGCGTCCATGCTTTTGAATTTTAATGAATTTTTTCAACTAAAATCTAATAGGAGGCGGTATGTTTAGTAACTAAGTATTATTCTTAAAATAGGTACCTATTATCAACAACAGTCATAGTCATACATATTTTAAATTAAAACACATTGTTTCAATGCGAACAAAAAAATTGTTTTAGTACCTAACTGGTTAAAGAATTATAATTTTGGAATAATATCCATCACTTACTTAGAGGCAATATTTTTAATTTGAAGAAATAGGTAGTCCATACTCAAAGTGGAGTTGAAAGTATGAAAAGGAAAGAAAAAAACACGAAGTCTTCCTCCACAAAATTTAATAGAATAAAAATTCTTAGCTTAAAAGGTATCTACATGTTTCGAACGTAGAAACGTTTATCATCAGGAGACAGAAAGTATGTTGCTGATGGTTGTAGCAAAAGAGAAAACAATAAGTGGTAGGCGTCAGACCTTAATGGAGCTTTTATGGCATTAAAAGTTGTAACGATAAAATTGCATTTTTGAAGATATTAAAATGAAAGGAAGTCAAAAACATACGGGGTATGTGGAAAAGACTTATAAAGGAGTTTAGAAAGACCAAAAAGAGGAAAATGGGTTAAGAAAATTACTTCTAAAAAGAAGTTGTCCAAAAGATTTTCTTGAAAACATGTCTTGTAGACAATATGAAGTGTGAAAAGGGTTTTTATATAATATGTTGAATGAACATTGTAGGCATCATATAATGAATTCTGTAAAAATAAAATAAAAGGAGATTGAAATATGAGTTTTTAGAAAAAATAGAGAGAGTACTTCGAGGAGTAAGTAGGTACGTACTGAGTGTCAAACAGGAAAAACAGTGTTGGGCACTGAATTTTAAGATTCAGTAACCCCACCGTATATTAATTTGCAGTTAATTGAATTAATAACAGCATATTTAAACATTTTCAAATAATATATATACATAATCAAATTTATAATAAATAAATCAAGAAATAAGGAAATCAAGAAATTTGATTATGTATATATATTATTTGAAAATGTTTAAATATGCTGTTATTAATTCAATTAACTGCAAATTAATATACGGTGGGGTTACTGAATCTTAAAATTCAGTGCCCCACACTGTTTTTCCTGTGTGATACAAGACTTCGTGTTTTTCTTTCCTTTTAATATTTTTAATGTTATAAGATTAAAAAATTGAGCACCAATCGCTATCTGTCGCGGATTTTTTTTCTCCTATAGCAAAGAGCAAAAATTATGGCAATTAATGCCGTGAAATGTGTTTTCGCATTCTCATTATTATGCTGCAAGTAACAGATGTCAGGTTATAAAATACTCACACATAGAACATATCTAAGATTTTTAAAAATCAATGCGAAAGTTGAAGGTTAGATAACAATAACAAATAAAACTTATGGTAGGTAGGTACTACATTTTCTTATTTATTTGGGCAGAGGAATTTTGGTGCAACAACACTATCTTGTTACAAGTTTCCTAAAATAACAAATGAAACTACTGGCTACCTAATTGATGAATATAACTAAGTAGGCTTGACCCGACCTACTTTGAAGAATGAAAGTCTGTCCTCAAACCTTGTACACCTAATTTTCGAACACCCTGTATACATTTCTACAATACTTTACCAGTAGGTAATCATACTTCCTCCGAAAAAAATTATTAAGTATTTAAAATACAGGGTGGTTCAACGAAAACTTAACACCTCAATTTTCCTGCTTTAAAATGAAAATGTGGAAAATCGCTCGGACCCGTTGATTTTTATTTCGAGGGGGACATCTTTTACGTATATTGTCAATCTTGTTACTTTAAGCCCCTAGGAGGGAGGGGGGGTAAGATCTAAATCTTAACTGGATACCTACCCCTATTTTATATAATTTTTTTGGATTCTGCATAAAATTCTGGACATTTTTTAATAAAAGCATTAGTCTATACTTAACAGTTTCCAAGATATTGACTCTTGAAAAATGACATTTTTGAACTTTGACAGCGTCTAGCTTTCTAACTGTACGTCTTAGAGCAAAACGGCTTACATGTCCCTATCTTCGATTTTTATTATCTTTCCAATAGTGTCAACTTCCGGTTAAACCGGAAGTACTATATTTCTTACATCTGGTTTAACCGTTAGAAAGCTAGACGCTGTCAAAGTTCAAAAATGTCATTTTTCAAGAGTCAATATCTCGGAAACTGTTAAGTAGGTATAGACTAATAATGCTTTTATTAAAAAATGTTCATAATTTTATGCAGAATCCAAAAAAATTATATAAAATAGGGGTATCCATTTAGGATTTAGATCTTACCACCCCCCCCCCCCCCTCTCTCCTAGGGGCTTAAAGTAACAAGATTGACAATATACGCAAAAGATGTCCCCCTCGAAATAAAAATCGACGGGTCCGAGCGATTTTCCACATTTTCATTTTAAAGCAGGAAAATCGAGGTGTTAAGTTTTCGTTGGACCACCCTGTATAACCAATGCATTTAATATTTTGTTTTGCACTTTATTTGGCGCCCATTAAAAATTTAAACGCTGTAATAAAAATATAAGTTTGTCCTGAGTCGAAAACGTCATTATAAGTGGGCATGACTGTATTTTTTTACATTTGTTTGCATTTTAAATAGGCATTCAGGTATAAAATATTGTGTTTTATTGTACAATACCCAAAATGGGTGAGGCACAACAATCAGAATAGGCCATGAAGAAAAAATCGTAATCCTAGTACCGTTTATGCTTTAGTTGATAATTATTCATTGTATAGGTACCTACCTATTGTTTTTTATTTGTTCATTAAAAGGCCAGGTCGTGATTAGGGTTCTTTCGCCATTTTATGTAACTATACTTTACATACAATACAACTGTACCTAATTTTGTCAGACATTTAAGACAGGTATAAGGTACCTCTAAGTAAAATATCAATTTTACTAATAGCTAGCCAAGTACTTCTTCTTTGGATATAATATACTATTTATATTACCAATATTAAGTTCTTAAATAAAGGGTTAAATATATAAGAATTATCATCACAGGGAGGGCAAAAGCTTTTATACATAAGAACTGAAAATGAATAATATAATACCAAAAAGGAACAATATTGGAAATAATTTACATTCTACCTACCTAGTTGTCCATCTTTGAAAATAAGAAAATTTAGATTTTTTTTATGGGCTTTGGAAAAAAATTAATACATATTGTAAATGTAACTAAGTACTTACTTAAATAAAGTTTTAAAAAAAGTATATGCCCCAAGGTCATCATCAGGGCATGCAGATGTTGACCCTAGAATTAATATACTTTGTTGTATCATAGAAGTTTTATTAATTAAAGGAAAAGAGTTAAATAGGGCTTAGTAAATAGGTATTTTCTATTTCCTTCTTTTAAACAGCTAAGCAAAGTAAATATCTTTGGTGAGCTAAGTTGTTAAAGCAATGCTTCGCGAATAACTTTATAAATATATATAATCGCATAAGAAATATAGAGGAGCAAACTGAACCGCGGCAAGAGGGGAGGAAAAAATCTTTGTTATGCTATGCTATTTCATGCTTATCATTCCTACTTACCAAAGAGTATTAAATAAAACATTGTGAAAAATAGAGTTGACCATTAAAATGAAAGAAATTTAGAGCCTGAATTAGGCATAACACTTATTTGAACACAAAGATTTTAATTTTGAATTTTCTATACAAATTGGCACCCACAACGACTAAAAAAATCACGCCTGGGAAGAAAAATACATAACTAATATCAATTCAAAATTACTTAATAAAATACAAAGAAATTTCAATTATATTACCTACCTACTTAAGCAAAATTATTGGGAAGGCAATTTACAATTTTATTTTTGAATGATGTTTACACCAGTTGACAATTCCTAGAATTTCTTAATACCTTTTTGGTATGGTAGCCTGTAAAAGCCTTAAAATTTGAAAATATGATTGTGCCTTGTGCGTGAATGTGAGTAAATCTGTTTAATGCCGTAATTATTTACAAGATCTCATTCACCACATAATTTTAACAAAAATGTTATAAACAAAAACAATTCAAGTTGGTGATAATACCTCCTACGTAAGAACTTTAGACAGAAAAACAAATACTCTTCGCATACCTACACCAAAAAAATCAATAGGGCTAGAAGTTCCCGTAAAGCCCAAAATAACCTGAACAAACGTAAGGAGAATTCCTGAAATGAGAGTAAACTAAACAGATTAAAATAACATACTTATGCTGTCCTCTGATGCACCATAATACTTGGAATTGACAATAATACCTTCCACTACGGAGCTGATAAAAGTAAACGTATGTGTCTCATATCTGCAAAACTATGGTCTTTTAATCAAATTAACAAACAGTTCGATGTTCAATGAATATTCACAAGTTTCACTACACTTATTCACATCGTTTCACCACGATCCTCGGTTTATTTTGGTCAAATTCTCTCCGACATTATCCAAGCGACCTGTGGTTGTGAAATTTCAGTGTTGCCAAATATCCTTTAACACAGGAATTGGAACTCTTAGCAGGCTATCCCTCCATTTTCGTATATCTCCAAGATGATTGGTCGAAATCGAACGACCTTTACTGTGGAGAACGATTCTTGGAGATTGCTTGCGTCGAATCATACAGCCATCTCTTTTTAACTTTAGGAATAAAAGAATGGGATTTTGGATAATGTACAGTTCTGAGAAATTTGGTCTTAAAACTACTCTCAAACTCTCTTATCACCCGTAGGCGCCGATTTTTAAACATATTTGTGTTTGGGATTTCCACAAGTTCATTGACAAAAAAACATCTTTTTTACTTTCTAACACAACAATAAGCAATTGAGCAATCTAAAAGAGTTTTATTTTACTCGTAAGTAACAGGCTAGTGCTGGTACCTATATAATAATATATTTATCTACCACTACCACCAAAACCTACACCTATACTTTCTTCTAGGTATAGGTAGGTACACCTATTAAAAAAATTTAGAAACTCTAATAACAGTGCCTTGGAGGATTCCTCTAACACAATATTTTCCTACGCTAAATAAAGATTTGTTAAAATACGAAGAAGGCAATTATTTCAATTTTATAATTATTATTCAAAAACATTGGATTACTTTAGTATAAAGATATTAGAACTAATTTGGCAACGTTATCTGTAGACACCTGGTGGTGACATTCAAAACTATTGATGCCCCATTTTAGTGAGTGGAACGAAGATAGAAAGAAAGGAATTTTGGGGTGTGCAGTCCCGTACTCGGAATCGCTCAAGGGCGTCTCAGGTCAGGATTGAGGAGCCAGTTCGCATACTTTAACTATAATTTTTATATAATTGTTTAACTTTTAAATTATTTCCTGCTATAAAATAAAAACAAAATCTCTATTACTGAAAGGCGTTAGTGATGATATAATAAATAACTTAGACTTATTATATCATAATATGTATCTACATATAATCAATATTTTCTTAGTTTGAAAGGACCTAATACCAAAGCTGGGCACAAGTAAAAAAAAATATATTCGTACGACCTACGAGTACGAGTACTTAAAAGTTGTATTTGTAAGTATTTGACTCGTAAGTAATTTTATAGATTCAGTTTACGGTTACGAGTAGTAATCGTAAAAGTACGAGTAAAGACTACAAATACTTTTAAGAAATTAATTTAATACCTAATAGGGGGCTAAAAAATTAATCGAATTAAAATAAAAAATAATGTCTTTATTTATCCTAGTACTAAATAATACTTATACATAGTTATAGGTGCAAAACATTGAGAAGAAGATGTTGGAAAACTAACTAAAAGTTTTTCTAAAATAAAAAAATAAAAAAGCCCTTTGGGAAATACTTAAAAATTAAACATATTAAACTAAAAAAAAACAACAAATTAAACACAGTTTTTTAAAACCACAAGTTTTTCAAAATTGCCATCGGACAAAGCATAATATGCCTCCTTGGGCTATTAATAATTGTGGCAAACGAAAAAAGCCTCTCTGCAGGTGCAGATGAGGTAAGTGGAGTGTTAAATTTCATAAACATTTTTTTTATCGTCGGGTAATCCTCACGCATTTTTAAATTGGTTCGCGAATCACTTATATACCTTAAATATTCTAATTCTGCTTGGTTTTTTATTAAATTTGCTTTTTCTGAAAAACTTGATTCATTTTGATAAAAACTTGTTCCAGGAACGTTCTCAGGTGTTTCAAAATCATCAAAATCGAAAAATTCATATAAGGAGTCACAAGCAACCTTTTCAGAGGTTTATTCATCTACATTCCTAACGTCAAAATAGTATATTAAAGTACACGTTTCATAAGAAGCGGTTCATAAGGCGTTTTAGCGCACGTGTCAATTAAAAAACTCGCCACTTCGTGGCTCGTTTTTTAAAATAGACGCGTGCGCTAAAACGCCTTATTATGAACCACGTGCTTTATACTATTTTTTCTATTTGTAGTTTTTTCAATAAAAAAATACATATTTAAAAAGAAAATAAATCCTTTAAATTTTTATGTCTAAATTTTATGTTGGTAATACTATTTTTTATCATAGTAACCTCTGGACAACAAAAATTATTTTGCGAACTGTCATTTTTTGATTTATTGACCCATTTTCACCACGAGATTCTAAAGTTATTTTAGCGATATGAGATTTGAAATTGGACGGAATACGTTGTGTGATCCTTGTACATTCGGTACATATACAGAGCGTTAGGAAATTTGGGCGATTTTGCTAATTTTTTTTGAATTTCAAAAGACGTGATTTTACGTCAATTTTTCAATTTCAATGTTACCAACATCAAATAAAGAAAAAACGCGTATCGAAATAGCTTCATTATGAACTTCATTTTAAGTTCATAATGAACTTATTATGAACGTCAAATAGAAAAAATGTATTTGCTTGGTTTACGACCATTTCCGCTACCGCGGTAAATATCAAGTGCATGCTTGCTTTTTAATGCGACTACTCGTAAAATATTGTTATAAGAAGTACTTACATCTTGTTAACAAAGTTTTGGGCAGTATTAAAACTGTTATGGAAATTACAATGTTTACAATATAAAGTAAGAAAAAGTAATCCAATAAATAGATAAATAAATAAATAGATAATCACACCTTATGAGACAACAAAATAGTCATGGTCAAAAATTTACACACAAATCAATCTAAGACGAAGACAAGCTCAATATCTTATAAAAAATCTGGCAAGAATACTAATCAAAGTTTAAAAAAAAAATCAAAGGATATTATCATTGTAAAATTCCTGGATAGTATAGTAGGGTCTAGTAATACTCTCGTATCCTACGAGTAGAATTTTACGAATACATTTAAATTAAATCGTAAGTACGGGTAATAATTATTTCAAATTAAAAATACTTATGAGTAAAAGTCACGAGTAGTATTTTTATCCGTAACCAAAATACGAGTTAAAGTATTCGAGTACTTGGGCAGCACTGCCTAATACTATTGTGATATTGATTGTGTAAAGCGTACATTATACTGTCAAGTACCAGAACCAGTCACAAATTCGATAAATGGCATAAAATCTTACCAGCTAAATTTTAGTAGGACGAATAGTCCTAACTACAAAATCCCGACTGCAAAGCAGGATAGAGGATAAAGAAAATATATATTATGCGAAATATGTATAAATATAGATTATCTATCTATACAACCAACTATACACGCTTTTACAAGATGACGCGAGTTTTAAATCAATCAATAATGAAAGGTTTCTATCCAGGGTGTCCGGAAATCATGAGGAGCAAAAACTTAGGGGATAATTCTAGACCGAAAATAAATGCTATCTCTTCCTATAACATTTATTTGAAAATTGATTATTAAGGGACTTACGGGTTACAGGGTGTTAAAGTTAAATTTTATTTGCAGAATACATAAGTTACTAGAACAATAAATTAGACAATCAAATCAAGGGTTCAAAGTGACGTCCTTCCTCTGCAATGCATAAATTAATTCTTCTTAAAAAATTAAATTAATTAATTTAAAAAGATTTCGTATTAATCACATGCAAGCAATGTTATTTTAGCGTTTTTCTCGAAAACGGTTAGATTTATCGAAACAAAAGTAGTATACCTTTTTTTTGTCAAACGGTTAGGAGAAATGTTATAGAAAGAGGTAGAATTTATTTTCGAGCTTGAATTATTCCCTAAATTTTTTCCTCATTATTTCCGGACGCCCTGTATATTAGATTTAATAATGAACGGGAAAGAAATAGAAAATATCGAGCAATCTGTCGATTAATTTCACTTGAAGGTAGAAATCTAGCGCATCCACCAAAAATTAATTACGAACCAAACTATTAACTTTACTAATCAAGTAACCCATTAATCCTTTTTAATAAAAGTTTTGATTAATGATCAGAAAATAGCATTGAATGGATTTGCTTACATTTTTCACCAAAAGAGTAATGCTAGTTTATTTTGAATTTTCATTTATTAACACCTAAAATTTTTGTTTTTACACAAGTAGTAAAAAAAAATGAACAACCTTTATAGGAAACCTTGTTTATTGGTCTGAAGTTCCGAAAGAAACATTTTTTTTTTTAATCACATGTCAATTTAAATTAAAAGCAGTAAACTTCAGTAATCAGTAAAAAGTACTATAAGTAATTTACTTAACGTATATAATATAAAAATAATTAGAAGTTTCCCGTGGACTACTTCTTGGCTTTGGTAGCCTTTTCTGCAGCTTTCGTTACTTTTCCAGAAGAAGGATCTTTGAAAGTTACTCCTTTTATGACTCCAACAGCTACTGTCTGCCTCATGTCACGGACAGCAAAACGTCCAAGAGGGGGGAATTCAGAGAAAGATTCGACGCACATTGGCTTGGTGGGTACCAAAACGACTATGGCAGCATCTCCCGTTTTGATGGCTTTGGGATTTTCTTCTGTGGTCTTTCCAGAACGACGATCAACTTTTTCTTTAATTTCGGCGAATTTGCAAGCAATATGAGCAGTGTGACAATCAAGCACAGGGGTGTAGCCATTGGAGATCTGACCAGGGTGGTTGAGTACAATTACTTGTGCCAAGAATTCAGAGGCTCCTCTAGGTGGGTTGTTTTTGGAGTCGCCAGCTACATAGCCACGACGCAATTCTTTGACAGAGACGTTCTTTACGTTGAAACCAACATTGTCTCCAGGTACAGCTTCTTGCAGAGCTTCGTGGTGCATTTCTACAGATTTTACTTCTGTGGTAATGTTAGCAGGAGCGAATACTACAACGGTACCAGGTTTAATGACACCAGTTTCAACACGACCAACAGGTACTGTTCCAATACCGCCAATTTTGTAGACATCCTGAAACAGAAAAATAATATTGAAAATACAATTTTAAATCATTGCGTTAAAAAATGTAAAATAAAAAAACGTTTGAATGGTTAATGGCAATAAAATGGTTGGCTTAAATACTAAAAGTAACATTTACCTGAAGAGGAAGACGAAGAGGTTTGTCTGTGGGACGAGATGGTGGAAGAATGGCATCCAAAGCTTCAATAAGACACTTTCCTTCAGCCTTTCCTTCTTTACGTTCAACATTCCATCCCTTGAACCAAGCCATTTTGGCTGAAGGCTCCAACATGTTGTCCCCATGCCATCCAGAAATAGGTACGAAAGCAACAGCAGCTGGGTTGTAACCAATTTTTTTGATGTAGGATGATACTTCTTTTTTGATTTCTTCAAAACGTGATTCGCTGTAAGGTGGTTCAGTAGAGTCCATTTTGTTTACACCGACGATAAGTTGTTTTACTCCAAGGGTGAAGGCGAGAAGAGCATGTTCTCTGGTTTGTCCATTCTTGGAAATACCGGCTTCAAATTCACCAGTACCAGCAGCAACAATGAGCACAGCACAATCAGCTTGAGAGGTTCCAGTAATCATGTTTTTGATGAAATCTCTGTGTCCAGGGGCATCGATGATGGTGACATAGTATCTGGCAGTCTCGAATTTCCACAAAGCAATATCAATGGTGATACCACGTTCACGTTCGGCCTTCAATTTGTCCAATACCCAGGCATATTTGAAAGAACCTTTACCCATTTCTTGGGCTTCCTTTTCGAATTTTTCGATGGTACGCTTGTCAATACCACCACATTTGTAGATCAAATGGCCTGTGGTAGTAGATTTACCAGAATCTACGTGACCAATGACAACAATGTTAATGTGAACCTTTTCTTTACCCATGTTGACCTGCAAAAAAAAATAGGTGTTTAAAAAAAATATAATTCACACACTGTGAATCAATAAAAATACAGAGTTCTGAGCTGTAGGTGTTTCGCACAAAACCAACAGGTGGAAAATGCAAAATGTGCACTGTTAATTGGACACTGTCGACTTTCGCCGGACAACCCTACCTAGATCACTGTTCAAAACACGTTTTCTACGCCCGAAAATCTATTGACACCAGAAAATGAACTTTTATTATTACTATTCTAGAAAATACAGTGACGTGAAAAGACAAAGAGGATAATTTAAAAAGAATTTTCAACATATGGCGGCCATTTATGAAATAGTTCCCTGTACACGTGGTGAAAGACCGACAGACATCTTTTTCAGGAAAACAACGAAACTATGACACCCCGAAATATGATAAAACGATAAAATAATAGAAGTACTTACTGTTTGGAATTAAATAAATGCAACAGTTGAATAAACTTAAAATATAAGGAACACTTGAAATTTAACAACTTAACTAGACGGCAACCGCACCGGGCGACGAGCCAGTCAAAAAGGAAGAGTCTACGGTTTTGAGCTCCGTTCTTTCCTTCGTAGTCATTCGTTCGATGACGTACCGGAAGCTCTACGATTTCTAACGAGTCTGCGCATACACGCTCGATATTCAAAATTTGGCCGCCAAGTCACCTATTTTATTTTGAAAACATCTTTTTTAGATTGTGTTATCGCGCCGCGCCGTTTTTGAAACAAACCTAATTTTATTTTAATGATAAGAAAATACGCTAACACGCTTTTGATATAACATGGTTGCCACGGCACAACTTTAAATATTTATTTTGTGATGAAAAATATACACTGCTTTCTCTCCCATGGAATATTGATTCTATTAATAAATTTTTATTTTGGCGTTTTAGGACAATGACATCGTATTAAAAACATACTCTATTTACTGTAATTCTATCACCTCTTTCTTATTTCTAAATTTTCTTTATACCTGCTATAATAATGGTAAGGTTACAAACAGTAGTCAATTAAGTAGGTTATTATTTTATAACATTGTGCAATCCCATGATGTAATGTAATGTATCTACCTTTCCTTGATTATTTTAGCTCATTCATTATCATTATTATTTTTGAATATACTTTTGAGAAATAAAAGCAAATAAGTCTCTCCATTGAAATGTTTCATAATATGGTAAAAAGTTTGGCATTTAGACATTTGACCCGAGATTCAATAAAAGGGTTATGTGGGTAGTTTAGGCGTACATAATATATATTATTTTGTAAAAATAGTACTTTTTAAACCATTGTCTATTATATAACATATTTATATAAAAATAATGCATGCGTTGAAAACGAATTTTCGGGATACAAGTCTCAATATTCAAATTTTTTTAACATTTCTCTTCTAAAATAAATAATTTTCTATCTTTCGCAAAAATAAGGTAATTCAAAATTTCTTACTTGCAAGCCTTGTTTCCTATACAGGGTGTTAAAGTGATCATGTTACAAACTTCTAGGGTAGATAGAACAGATAAGAAAAAAAGTCATATGAACATGGGTTCGCAAACGCTTCCTCAGGGAGCTATACAGGGGCCTTCATAAACTAGTTTTCGTTTTGTAGCTCCGAAGAACTCCTCCCGCTACCGCAACCAATTTTGGGACATAAATTACTGTCAGTAAGTCAATCTATTTGAGCCTATTGGACAATGTTAACTTTAACCAGGGTAAATTTGACCCCATTTCTCAAACACTTCAATTTTTTGCCGTCTTGACATTAGATTATGATATAACAAGGGTACTCTCTATAGAAGTCGTTAAATGTCACCGTGTTCTATCTGTATAATAATCATTTTGATATCCGATTTCATACCAAAAATATCGCAAAAGGCCTATACAGGAAGTTCATATTTTGAAGGCGGATAGCAAACGGCCCAAAGGGGGAAATGCAGCATAATAGCCTGAAACGGAAGAGGGGAGAACACTGTGGGCTTCGTAAATCCATCAACGGGGTCGAGGTATACTCTAGTATGATAATTGAGGATATTGAGGTATATAGGACACTTGGCAAGTAATTATATTATTGGTAGGTACAATAAATACACAATATTTAGAAAAACATATCCTTTATTAAGGTACAATAAAGAGAAGTACAAAACTAGTAATTATTATAAACTTGTTCCTTTGGTCAGTCCAAAATGAGACATACATATTGCTTAAAAATCACAACCTATTTCTTCAATCTTATGGTTGACAAGTTTTTCAATAAGGCACTATGTGCATAGTCCTAAAAGTAGTTTAAAGGAATGCCAAACGAAATTTCTTTATCAAAACTTAACAATTCAAACAGTCATTGACTCGATTCAATTATTATTATATTATTATCATCGGTAGACACTAGCTTCATTACTCTAAGCAATTTTTTGAGTAGAAAATTTCTTTTTAGAGTACAAAAAATGTTTGCTTTGAGTTTTTTGAGTATTTTGGTTTGTTCAATTCTTCGTACGATTACCTATGTATTTTTAAAGATGAAAGGAGGATAAAATGACTGTCCAAAAAGTAAGCTATTTGTACCCATACAATGTAATAATAAACAATATATGCAAACCATTTACTATTCATTTTCTAAAAAGGAAGTTTTTCATTTTTATGGAAATCATTAACGGAACTTTTTAACAAAACAAACTTTTATAATCATATTAGGAGCAATAAGTGTCAACAATTTTTTAACAGAAAAACACTTAACGCTCAACAATACTTGTACTAACGTCCAAAGAAAAAAGTCAAATGTGTGACACCTAACAACTTTTTTGTTTTGGGTGTAACGCACTTGAGAACAAACACAAGTGACGCATTAGCGGTTTCATTTTCTTAACTATCTCGTTTTTTCCAAAAAGCGGTCAAGTAACCGTCTTTGGGTAGCGTTTCAAGTTAAAAAAATTTAATAGATAAATTAATAAAAGCAAAAAACGAAATTTGGGCAACATGGGCAAATGGGGAACCCCGCACTTCTCTTATGGAAAATGCCCTGGGTTAAATTTCCTAAATTTTTAGTATGTTGTAGAGAATGTCATTCTGATCAAAAGTATCCATGGCCACAACAAAATCTGCCGACCAGTTTTTGAGATACAGGGTGTCCAAATTGCAAAATATAAATTTTCACTACATTATATTTTCGTACCTAGTTTATAAAATTTTTTTAGATTTTTGTTGACCCTGTCGCAGATAGGATAGAATACTATAAAAGTAGTTTAAAATTTCTTATTATATGCGGGGTGAGTGACGAAAATTATTTAATATTTTTTGTTAAATCATTGTATTTTCGGCATTAAATTAAATGTTAACAAAGTAATACTCTAGATGACATTACCTTCGAGCAAGCTATCATGATTTATATTTTTTATATTTATACAGGGTAACTCAAAAAAATTAATATTTCTTTTATTAGTTTTTAAAGAAATTTTGTAGATTTTATGAACTGCTTGTCGCTTATCGTATGGTTCCAAATATATATAATTATCAAGATTATACAGGGTGTTTTCGATGATAAACGATAGAAAAATGCATGTATTTAAAAATCACCCAGTATATTCAAATTAGATCGGTTAAATTTCGTTAATTATTAATATTTTTTGCTTGAAGTGTCTTACTTACATGATTGCTATTGACTTCCCTTTTCCTAGGACCAGTTCTAGAGATATACAGGGTCGTACAAGCAAAGCCTCAATACAAAAAATTAATTTTATCCAAAAATAGATTACCGCCTTTAAATGTAGAACATGATCTTCAAATAGTAGATAATTAATATTTTTGTATGTTTGTTCTACGGGTGTTGTAATAAAAGGTCTGTCAAAATTTGATTACTCTGTATATTAAGTTTTCTCAAGGCCTACTTATTATTTTTGGATAAAATTAATTCTTTGTATTGAGACTATTTATATACATTTCTTATTTGCATAATGCAGTGTTAGAATACCTTAATTATTCAAAACACCCTGTATAGAATTAAATATATTTATTTTTAACCATAAGATGAACATCCTTATAACAAATTTTATTAAAATTTAAAAAAAATTGGTATTTTATATGCTTATTTTTTGAGTTTTGAGTCTGTTCGACGCTGTATATCTCCAGAACTGGTCATAGGAAAAGGGAAATCAATAACAAACATGTAAGTAGGACATTTCAAGCAAAAAATATTAAAAATTAACGAAATTTAACCGATCTAATTTGAATATACTGGGTGATTTATAAATACATGCATTTTTCTGTTATTTTCTATTAGTTATCATCGGAAACACACTGAATAATCTTGATAACTATATATATTTGGAATCATATGATAAGCGACAAGTAGTACATAAAGAAATATCTACAAAATTTCTTCAAAAACTAATAAAAGAAATATTAATTTTTTTGAGTTACCCTGTATAAATAATATAAATTCTGATAGCTTGCTCGGAGCTAATGTAATCTACAGTCTTAGTGTTTTAACATTTAATTTAATGCCGAAAATACAATGATTTAACAAAAAATATTTAATAATTTTCGTCACTCATCCGGTATATAAGCAAAAAAAGGGTCAACAAAAATCTAGAAAAATAAAACGAATTAATATTATAAACTGCGCAAATATAATGCATTGAAAATTCATATTTTGCAACTTGGACACATCTCAAAAACTGATCGGTAGATTTTGTTGTGGCCATGGATACTTTTGATCAGAATGACATTCTCTACAACATACATAGGAAATTTAACCGAGGGCCATTTTCCATAAGAGAAGTGCGGGGTTCTTTGCCCATGTTACTTTTTATGCTTTTATTATTTTGTAAATCCAACCTCTTATAACGTAACAATGTAGCTACTAATTCTCCAAAGAAAGGTATTGGCCGATTTTTGGATACAAGGAAGCAGTAACGTCGAAATATTGGTCACAAAACGAAATGGCGGATGCGTCACTTTTTATTTATACAATCCGATATTGGTGTTATCACATTGTAGGTTTGAGATCAAAATTTTAAACATGAGGGTAAATAATAATTAAATCTAAAATTTACCTAAAGTAAGATTTGAAAATAAAAACCGACTCGTGCCAAAATAGACAACACGAACATCATAGGGTTTTTAAACAAATTAAACTTGCTTATAATAAGTTGCGTTCTTAAAGCAAGTTTGTGGAACTCGAAAAAAAAAACAACCTTTATTTCAACAAGTTTTAATTTCCCTGTTGTTTTGGCACCAGACGTATTTTGAAACATGCAAAAAAAACGTGCAAAAAAAACACAAAACTTGCAATGATTGAAATTATTAGAAAATATACAGAGTGGTCAATGTTAAGAAATCTGCCAAACTGTCTAAACAAATAAACTGCTGAATGAAATAAACACAAAAAAACATTTAACTATAAATGTACCAGTGGCGACAGAAAATATTTGTTTACTGTAATGCATATTATACAGTCGTGAAATTATAGAAGAAATTGCAGGTAACAAAACAAATACTGCTTGTAAACGTTTTAATATTCGATTTAGTCAACCAGCTTTGTATCATTTGTGATTTGTGCAGGAAGCACTCAACATATCAATCCTCAAAATTAACTTTATATAACTAGGGTGAGGAATGCGGATATCAGGTAGTGATGGACCTGTAAACCAGAGTCGACATAAGAACTCATTGGAAACTATTATTTAGTATTATTAAAGAGATTAGATATAACCCCTTCACAAAAAGTAGGAAAAAGGAAGGATTAGGTCCCCTAACTTTACGAGGTAAAAACATGCCATTATAGGAAGATGTCAAATATCTGACAGTGACGTTACACTCCAGACCAGCTGGAACAAACACCTGGAAAAAACGTAGCAGTAAATTGACGGCTGTATGGAAAAATATGAGAACTCTCACCCAGGCTGGTGCCCACCAGAGTAGTGAGACCTGCAATCACATATGCAGCATTGGTCTGGTGGCCAGACCATTCTTCTTTCAACATAGTTCATAATTCGTTGTTTGTAATATTTCTTTTTCTAAGTTTTAAGATTATCTATCCCCAGATTGTGATGAATAATCCATTATCCGATTCTTCTGTGGCATGCAGCCAGTTTTGTTCTATTCGTGATGTCTGTTTGGGATCGTAGTCGTATTGAAAAAGCGAAAACAATGGCATGGATCAAGTGTACAATCTATTCGGAAAAAACATTCATAGATCGAGAACCGGCACTCGGTCCCAAGATGCACACTTCGGGATGCAATAAAACGGATAAGGAATGAACACAAAATCTACTGGAACAACAGATAGAGATTAAAACATAGCAAAGCTTTCATTGGAAACCTAGACACGAAACTAGCGAAACAGCTACTTCTGATGAGCAGAAATCAGCTGAGAACCACCATAGGAATTCTGACCGGATAAGGCAGTTAAATCTGTACCGTATGCAACTGTAGAAGGGAGACCTAGGCTGCAGGTTATGACGACGAGGAAGGGAAACGGTACAGCATATAATCTGCCACTGCGAGTCAAATACACCCCACACCATTATCTCGCCGATTCTCTGTTGAACTATCGACGAAAGTAAGTGCAATGTATTCGGTAATGACTGTACTGGTTACTTGAGAAAGGTCAAAATATTTACTTCCCACAGTTGCGGCAATATACTGGTGTCTAGGTCTACTTGTAAAAATAGAAAAATGTATGTGCTAGGTACATACAACTAAAAAGACGCCGGCTGTATCTTGAAAAAAAAAACTGTTTGCCGTACAGCTTGCGGAAAGACTAAGAGAAATTGCTTGAAATTATTTTTAAGTTTCTAGGTTAGCAGCTAGGAGGCATAACTAGAGTGACCAATCAAAAAGGGGGATTTTCTCAAAAATCCTCAAGTAAAGTTGTATAAAAGGTAGCATTTTAACAATATAATGAAAATTCTGGGTATTTGTTTAGGAGGGGTAAAATACTGCTATAAAAAATATTCACAACTTGAATTTGACAAATTTCAACTCGCTAAATAATGATTCGTTTGTTTTATCAATTTAATAAAAAAACTAAGTCGTTCTGAATTGCGACAGCTAGAGAGCGCTATCGGGCAGAGTCAACAACTTATTCATTTTCTCAAAAATCTTAAATGCAACGATACATTTTTTTAACTTAATTAAAAAGAAGATTAAATAAGAAGAACATCTGTGAAAACCGCAAGTCAATACAGTTTTTTAAACCGGAGATATGGGAAATTTAATATAAAAATGAGCTCCATAAGACCAAAACAAGTTACAAATATCATACCATTGTATCTCCTGCAAAGCTAAAATCATAACAATTGTTTAAATTACTTTTATTTACAACCATAATAATAGAAGAGTGAAACAAAAAAATGCAAGAAGGCTTAGATTGAAAATATGACAGTGTCAAAGTTTTAATAGGTTAAATTTGGATTTATTTCCTTTAAATTTGTACAGCGTCAAAATGCCGACCTCAATCTAATGAACATATCTGGATAATTTTTGTTTTTAAGTTTTTGCTCTGCCTTTCAAGGGGGGTAGAAGGGGACAAACGTTGCTGTGAAAAAATATCCACAACTCGGGTTTGGCTTATCAGAATTTGACAAATTTCAAATCGCTAAATAGGGATTAGTTTGTTTTATCAATTTAATAAAAAACTAAGTCATTCTGAATTGCGACAGCTAGAGGACGCTATTGGGCAGAATCAACAATTTCTTCATTTTTTTCAAACATTTTAAATGCAACTCTATGTCTTTTTTAACTTAGACCAAATAAGAATATATTATATGAAACTGTATTGTAGACAAGTTACAAAAATATCATACCATTGTATCTTCTAGAAGTCATAATCTACAACAGTTCTTTAAATTATTGTTACGTAAATTGCGTTTATTTACAACAAAAATAATGGGGGAAGGTTGCATTAATGGGACAAAGAGAAAACGCCTCTTGGTTTGAGGTCGGCATTTTGAAGCTGTAGAAGTTTAAAGGAAATAAATCCAAATTTAACCTATTAAAACTTTGACACTGTCATATTTTCAATCTAAGCATTCTTGCATTTTTTTTTGTTTAACTCTTCTATTATTATGGTTGTAAATAAAAGTAATTTTTGCAGGAGATACAATGGTATGATATTTGTAACTATTAAACGTCAATTTGATCTTACGGAGCTCATTTTTATATTAATTTCCCATATCTCCGGTTTAAAAAACGGTATTGACTTGCGGATTTCACAGATATTCTTCTTATTTAATCTTTTTTTAAATAAGTTAAAAAAGCTAGTTGCATTTAAAATGTTTGAAAAAAAAAATGAAGAAATTGTTGATTCTGCCCAATAGCGTCCTCTAGCTGTCGCAATTCAAAACGACTTAGTTTTTTATTAAATTGATAAAACAAACGAATCCCTATTTAGCGAGTTGAAATTCGTCAAATTCTGATAAGCCAAACCCAAGTTGTGAAAATTTTTTCATAGCAACGTTTCTCCCCTCCTACCCCCCTGAAAAGGCAGTGCAAAAACTTAAAAACAAAAATTATCCAGATATTTTCATTAGATTGAAGAAATGCTACCTTTGATACACGTTTACTATAAGGACTTTTGAGAAATTCACTCTAGTTATGCCTTCTATGTGCTAACCTAGAAACTTAAAAATAATTTCAAGCAATTTCTCTTAGTCTTTCCGCGAGCTGTATAGCAAATAGTTTCCAAGATACAGCCGGCGTCCCATTTTAGTTGTATGTAGCCAGTACATACATTTTTCTATTTTTACAAGTAGACCTGTACACCAATATATTGCCGCAACTGTGGGAAGTAAATATTTTGACCTTTCTGAAGTAACCAGTACAGTCATTACCGAATACAATGTACTTACTTTCGTCGATAGTTTAACAGAGAATCGGCGAGAATATGGTGTGGGGTGCATTTGACTTGCAGTGGCAGATTATAGGCTGTACCGTTTACCTTCCTCGTCTTCATAACCTGCAGCCTAGGTCTCCGTTGTACAGTTGCATACGGTGCAGATTTAACGGCCATATTCGGTCAGAATTCCTGTGGTGGTTCTCAGCTGATTTATGCTCATCAGAAGTAGCTGTCTCGCTAGTTTCATGTCTAGGTTTCCAATGAAAGCGTTGCTATGGTTTAATCTCTATCTGTTGTTCCAGTGGATTTTGTGTTCATTCCTTGTCCGTTTTATTGCATCCCCTAGTGTGCACCTTGGGACCGAGCGCTGGTTCTCGATCTATGAATGTTTTTTTCGAATATATTGTACACTCGATCCATACCATTGTTTTGGCTTTTTCAATAGGACTACGATCCCAAATAGACATTCCGAATAGAACAAAACTAGCTGCATGCACAGAAGAATCGGATAATGGATTATTCATCACAATCTGGAGATAGATAATCTTAAGGCTTAACTTATCGACTCTATGAAAAACGATATCAGACTAATATTAAAACTTTTTAGTGTTTGAATTTGGTACAAAAAAAAATTTTATGTTGCCGATTTAAGTTTCTATATTTTTATTCACGCCCGCATATCGAATCGTCAAGCAAGTAAAATCAAGGTGATGTGTATTGGGAGATATCTCTTCCTTTACTATTTCTTTGCGGGTGGTTTCCCGCCCTGAACATAAGAATGTTCATTTAACAAAATAAAACCTCATTTTTAACAAGGTCAGTGGAAAGAGGTGCGGGAAAAGTCGCCACTAGTACATAATAAGAATGTACAAAAAACGCATATAGCGGTAAAATCGCTTTTAATATCATTATATGATATGAAATGTAATCGGTTTTCCCAAGAACATATTTTGGTATTTCTCCTAAACTAAAGATAATATACAATATATAACACTTTATCATAACTATAAAAACAATTTTATAAACTATCATACACTATAAAATTTACCTTTATTATTATATAATTTACCTTTATTATCATTTTATTGCATTGTACTTTTTCACATTACGCAGTTTCAAAAATAAATCAGTCAGACTATATGGGGACCCTATACTTATCCGACAGCAAAAACGTACAATAAAATTAATCAATTAAGTAGATTGATTATTTAAAAGGCTTTAAAAAAACTGTGCTTTAAAGAACAATACAATCCGACTAAACTTCTTAACAAACGCTTATAAAAGGCAAGCCATTTTCATACCTCTACTTCGACCTTTATTTTAAAGATAAATGTATGTAATACTATCGATTTTATCATAAGACAATAGAGTCTTTGCAAACACATCGATACCTTAGACGCAAATTTTGATAAGAGGGTGTTTGCAAAAACCGTGTAATCGACAACCTTAAAATTTAGGATTTGGCACAGGTTTCACCTATCAGACAGTTTTTACTGGCGTAACTATTATTGAAGGTGAATATTTAAAATAAATAACGAAACTACATACTAAAAAGAAATTAAAAGAAAAACGGTTTAATTAAGCTAGTGACTAAACCTCCTGTATCATTGCAACTGGGATCAAAAACGTATACGTTAACTGATAGAAAAGAGATATTTAGCCTAGAAATGTGTCAAAACATCCGTACCAATTTGGTTTAAGTAAATGTCTATCTATGGTATATTCCGACTTTATTTAAGCCGGGAAAATCTAAATAATGTATAGTCAGAGCTATTCTAAAATGATTGCCTCTGATTAAGCATCAAACTAACGAAACTACATACTAACGAACAACGATTTAAAACGTCTAACGAAACCAAACAAAAATACTATTTCTAAACTTTTTGTAACACTGTAACTGGGCTCGACAATCTAACATACAGGGTGGTCCAACGAAAACTTAACACCTCGATTTTCCTGCTTTAAAATGAAAATGTGGAAAATCGCTCGGACCCGTCGATTTTTATTTCGAGGGGGACATATTTTGCGTATATTGTCAATCTTGTTACTTCAAGCCCCTAGGAGGGAGGGGGGGGGGGGGGGTAAGATCTAAATCTTAAATGGATACCCTTATTTTATATAATATTTTTGGATTCTGCATGAAATTCTGAACATTTTTTAATAAAAGCATTATTAGTCTATACTTAACAGTTTCCGAGATATTGACTCTTGAAAAATGAAATTTTTGAACTTTTACAGCGTCTAGCTTTCTAACTGTACGTCTTAGAGCAAAATGGCTTTCATGTCCCTATCTTCGATTTTTATTATCTTTCCAATAGTGTCAACTTTCGGTTAAACAGGATGTAAGAAATATAGTACTTCCGGTTTAACCGGAAGTTGACATTATTGGAAAGATAATAAAAATCGAAGATAGGGACATGTAAGCCGCTTTGCTCTAAGACGTACAGTTAGAAAGCTAGACGCTGTCAAAGTTCAAAAATTTTATTTTTCAAGAGTCAATATCTCGGAATTTGTTAAGTATAGACTAATAATGCTTTTATTAAAAAATTTTTAGAATTTCATGCAGAATCCAAAAATATTATATAAAATAGGGGTATCTATTTAAGATTTAGATCTTACCCCCTCCCTCCTAGGGGCTTGAAGTAACAAGATTGACAATATACGCAAAAGATGTCCCCCTCGAAATAAAAATCGACGGGTCCGAGCGATTTTCCACATTTTCATTTTAAAGTAAGAAAATCGAGGTGTTAAGTTTTCGTTGGACCACCCTGTATAATTGATAGATAAAAGCGATATCTAAAATAGCAAGCAACCTACTGACGAATTGGGTTTAAGTAAAAAAACGTAAACAAATCAAAAACAATTAAAACTTAGTAGTATCAGTATCAAACCTAAAAGTGCGTCCATAACGCGAACGCAAGTAAAAGTAGAGATACAAAACTGGCACGTCGAAAAAATTAAACTAAAGTGGCATTTGATCGACTCTTTTTCGAGTCCCCAGAATTATTGTTGTTCTCGTTGTGATCCTGATCTTCGTACCAAGCGTTCATTTCCTCAGAAAAACGATCTGCAACAGTAATTTGGCTATGATCAAAACTAGTGTTTAAATTTGAGGACGTATTTGCGGTTTCGCCCGTACTGCTGTAAAATAAAAAGCATGGAAAACATTTTTCCGGAGTTCCGATTTTACTGATACTATTGGTATAATTGGGGAAAAATTGGAGACATGTAGAGATCAATTTTGTAAAAAATAAAAAGAGTATACTTATTTAAATTAAAGTTTAAATTGAGTGTCAGGTACCGGGTGAGTCAACGATTGCGCGGAGTCATTTTAGGCCTTGAAGATAAGATTTGTCGATAATAAGCTTTTGTATGAAGGTATGGTTGGATATCTGGCACATTTTAAAAATATTTTCAATTATACAGGGTGCGCCCAAAACGTAGGGTGTCATAAAGTTACACTTTTTTAAATGGGACACCCTATATTTGAATACATTTATTAATTCTACGAGCTATTTCATACATTTTTGGTAATGGTTTCATATACGAAAAGGTTATAGTTTTTAAGATAATTCGACTTATAATGAAAATTTTGCATTTGCAAGCATCTCATTGTTGTGAAAATGCTACTTAAATTTTGACATTAAGCTATTCATAGTTATTATACTTACTAAATAAAGTCAAAAATACATATTCACTATGAAATAAGTGATGTCTCATTTACAGGGTGTTTACTTTCTAGGACCAAAGTCAGAAAACTTCTAATTGAAAAATATCACTTTTATTAAATAGAACACCCTATGTATTTTTCTGTCATGTTATAGCTCGTCATAAACTCTTCAACTTTCGTGAAGAACGTCCTGTCCCTATCTCTAATAGATTTTGAAATATTTTGATATTTCGAGATTTAGGGTATGGTCCGAAAGTAACTAGTGTCGTGGTTTAGCGTTCCGTATTTAACCAAATGATAGCGGTAACCAAAAAATAGGTTTATTTTGGAACACGGTTTTCGGATATGACATCACCCAAATGTCAAAATGCTCACCGGCTTTAAACGCCGGTTACAAGTGGTTTCTCCTGTCACTTGTCATTATAAAATATTGTTATGAATTTAATTTCAAAATATTTGGCCGATGGTTGGTAATTTATTAAGAGAATGAATCTCAATGAAATTATAAGTAAGTGTATTTAGCATTTCTGTAAATTATCAGTCTATCGTGGACTTTTCAAAATTAAAGGTTATGATTTTAACGAACATGGTGATTTTTCGTCCCGAATATAACCGGATTTTTATGGTTGATTTGTCATTTGTCGAGGTTAACCGTGGTTACTGGTGGTGATATTCGGACCATACCCTTAATGTCCTCGTTATAACATTTTTTTGTCAATGGATCACAGTAGCCATGGGAAATAAATGAAAATAATGGCAGTGGATGATACATTAAGAATCAGATCAATGTAAAAACTAAGTCTTTTTACTGCAAAGTTTATTGTCCAGTCATTTTATAAGTTGGTAATCAAAATAAATTTAAAAAAAAATGAATAAATCGATATGATTTATGTTTTGGGCGAGGCACATAGAAAGTATCATTTTGTTGAAAAACGATACAGGATGAAATATCCCGAGCGGCGAACACTCAGTCCTGGAAGTTTTCAAAATTTACTGGAAATGTTTGATTCAACAGGCGTGATCCATTGACAAACATTGCTACAACGAGGAAATTAAATCTCGAAATATCAAAATATTTTAAAAACTATTAGAGATAGGGATAGGACATTCTTCACGAAAGTTGAAGAGTTTATGGCGAGCTATAAGATGACAGAAAAATATATAGGGTGTTTTGTTTAATTAAAGTGATATTTTTCAATTAGAAGTTTTCTGACTTTGGTCCTAGAAAGTAAACACCCTGTAAATGAGACATCAAATATTTCATAGTGAATATGTATTTTTGACTTTATTTAGTACTAGCGTGTACCCGAACAAACCCGATATATTAGTACCCGGCATGCCACTTTCTGAAATTGCACCCGTGCGAAGCCGGGGCGGGGCGGGTCGCTAGTAGAGTTCGACCGATATGATTTTTTTGGCCGACACCGATAAGTTTATGGCCGATACCGATATATATCGGTCTATCGGCCAATACAATCAAACACCAACGAATTATTTACGTTTAACTGTGACAACGTAGTACTCCAATTTTTTTTTAAGCAATATTTTTAGCGAACAAATGTTTTCAGAGGCTCGACTTGTAATTTCTGCAAAAAGAAATAAATTGAAACCAGATACAGCTGATTCCTTGATATTTTTACATCATAATTTACAAATATTAAGTAACTTAAACTAAACACTATCTTTTCTACTGTGAAAAGTGTTCAATAAAGTTTTTGTCAATTATTTAAGGACTTTATTGTGTAGGTTATATTATTTGATTAATTTTTTTTTAGCAGCAGAATATATCGGCAAAAGGGCCGATATACGTTCCGTATATCGACCGATACCGATAATCGGCATAACGGCCGATATATCTGTATCGGTATCGGTCGATCTCTAGTCGCTAGTTATACATAAAAACCTTCCCCTTGAATAACTCTATCTATTAAAAAAAACCGCTTCAAAATCCGTTGCGTAGTTTTAAAGATTTAAGCACATATGAATAGGGACAGACGGGCGACAGCGACTTTGTTTTATACTATGTTAAGATTAAAAAGTATAAAAATTATGAATCGTTTAGTGTCAAAATTTAAGTAGCATTTTTACAATAACGAGATGCTTGCAAATGCAAAATTTTCATTAATAATCGTATATTAAACCATTAATAAAAATGTAAGAAAGAACACGTAGAATTAATAAACGTATTTAAATATAGGGTGTCCCATTTAAAAAAATGTAACTTTATGACACCCTAGTTTTTGGGCGCACCCCGTATAATTCAAAATATTTATAAAATGTGCCAGATATCCAACCATACCTTCATACAAAAGCTTATTATCGACAAATCTAATCTTCAAGGCCTAAAATTACTCTGCGCAATCGTTGACTCACCCGGTACATAGACATTTAAGGTCCTTTAGATCAGCAAGCGATCACGAAAGTGGTAAATTTATGGCCTTGCACATAAATTTAGGCATGCGCACTACAAAATTTGCATTTAACGAATAGAAGGATGGACAGGTCCGGGATTTAAAATTTGAAATGTACGTCTTACTATAAGCTTAAAGGCTAGTATGCACAAAGGATTCCTCGACTATATTTAAAAATATTATGGAACAGAAGATATACAACTCTATAAAATAAAGTCTGGTCACTTCAAATAACATAAAAAATGGTTCACACTTATAGCTCTTTCACAAGGGCGTTTTTTAACCGATCGTTAAATCTGCCGATCGGTGAATTTGCCGACAAAAATTTTAATTCTATAGGCTTAGATTGATGCTTTCAGACGAGAGCGGCGACGGCAAAATGACCGATCGGCTGCCGTCCATGTTAAAATTTCGTCGGCAAATTTGCCGATCGGTTAAAAAACGCCCGTGTGAAAGAGCCCTTAGGATAAACAACAGTTTTGTGCGCATGCCCATCGTTACTGGAGATATGACCGGTGAGCTGCGAGAGTCTAAAGGTATGTATCGATTCGAAATTCAAATCGTTACTTACCTGTGTTGAGGATAATGTTGCTGCGTGGATCGATTTGGCGAAAATTGATTCCTACTCTCACTCCCCTCACAGTTATCAGTCAAATTTCTTATCGGCCCTCCAGGAGCTCGATTAAAACTGGGTACTCTACTAGTCTCCTTCTGAGGCGACTTTTTGTACTTGGTCGAGTATTTATAGAAGTCGGACATTTCAAATGGCTTTGTCTCTTCGTGATAAGGTTTGCACGCCCCTGCTTGCACCACGGTGCAGTGTTTAGGGATGTTATTGTTATTGTTCAATAACTCCATATATGGAGGTTCAGGTACTCTGGGAGAGGGATTGGACTCTGCCGGAATCTCCAGGGGAGGTTTTGGAGATATGGGAGATTGTAATCTGATTGGAAGATTATTTTGCCTTGGTAGTGGCATATTGAACTGCAACGGGCTCATATGAACAGGTATGAGACCAGCCATTTGAGATGGGGTAAGAGAAGGGTGAGCTACATACTGCTCCTCGGGGGATACGGCGGGAGGTACTGTAGATTGAGACCGGGATACTATAGAGTGGGTGGGCGAAATGGGACCATCTAGTGAGGTTTCCAGCCTAAAATAAAATATAAAAATTCGGGTATCGTTACTTTAAAGTTGAGAATTAACCTTATTATATATATAATTACAAGTGTAAAAAAGTCACTACAGTGTCACCAGTAAAGTCCGCATCATATGGGATTTTTTTATTAATAGCTTTATTCGAAATTTGACTTTGGCATCAAGTTCTGCTTCGATCGAGATGAAAATTAAGCAAAAAAATAGTAGTCACGTGATTCACATTATCTGTCAAATTTAAATTTTTTCCAAAAAATAATTCAAAAGTGGGGTTATTTCTGAAAATATCGAAAAAAAAGTTATTAGAAAAAGGTTTTTAAATGCACTTTCTAGCCCACTTGCAAAATTTCAGCTGCATAGAATAATTTTGATTTTTACCTATATTTTGTAAATTGCACCATTTTTGCAAAATAAGACTCAACGCAACCTACATAAAACTTCTTAGTTTTGACAATGCTTTATTTCAGATACATTTTCTTTAAAGTAGCGCCATATTAAATGTGCTTTTCTACAAAATCATAATTGGGCTATTAAAATTTGGTCGCATGTGATGCAAAGTTTATTTGTTTTTGACCCGTGTGTGTGTTGTTGACACAGCAATTTCATAAAATAAGTATTTTTGAAAACGTAGTTTGTGGCTGAAAGTAATACTCATTAACGTTATTATGACTTAATAATAAATTATAATATAGGGGTTTTGAATTAAATCGTGGAAAATAGATAAACTTTACGTGGCCATGATACGTGGCCTACGTGGGTAAAATAAAATTTATTTTCCACTTAAAAAACACTTTACTCACTGGGTTCTTTTTTGTCTTAATATTAAAGTGTATTACTTTCAGACACAAACTACGTTTTCAAAAATACTTATTTTATGAAGTTACCTTATACAGGGTCAAAAACAAATAAACTTTGCATCACATGCGACCAAATTTTAATAGCCCAATTTTGATTTAGTAGAAAAACACACATTTTAAAGAAAATGTATCTGAAATAAAGCCTTGTCAAAACTGAGAAGTTTTATGTAGGCTGCGTTGAGTCTTATTTTGCAAAAGTGGTGCAATTTACAAAATATAGGTAAAAAATCAAAATTCTTTTATGCAGCTGAAATTTCGCACGTCACGTGGACAAGAAACTGCATTTAAAAAAACTTTTTCTAATAACTTTTTTCGATATTTTCAAAAATAATCCCACTTTTGAATTATTTTTTGGAAAAAATTAAAATTTGACAGATAATGCGAATCACGTGACTACTATTTTTTTGCTTAATTTTTATCTCGATCGAAGCAGAACTTGATACCAAAGTCAAATCTTGAAAAAAAAAAGCTATTAATAAAAAAAATCCCATATGATTTGGACTTTACTGATGACACTGTATATAATTTAAGCACAGAACATGGCCCACTTAAGGTATTGTGTGCTCTGTCCATCAAAGTGTACCCTCGACGATCTATGGCTCGCTAATACGGAAGCTCTAGACGTAGCCCGATACTGGGCTGAAAAGCTGTAGAAATTAGGAATTTTTATGGATGTGGACTCGAAAAAGTAAAGTAAGTAAGGCAGTTTATTGATGATTTTAATATTAGAAGATGTATGAAATGTTGTGGTTATGAGCACAAAACAAGAGAATGTAAAAATCAACAAACATGCAGTTTATGTGGAGAGAACCATAAATCAAAAGAATGCAAAAATAAAAACCAAAAGTGCATTAATTGTTGTTTTGCCAAAAATAAATTTGGTAAAACTCATGATATAAACCATAGAAGTAATTATATCTTAAAAAAATTGAACTAACTAAAAACATTACTAATTTTAATGAATTCTGATTTTATTAATAATAATCAAAATTACAATAATAATTATTTTTTAGAAAATTGGGAAAAATTAAATTACGTAAACAATCCATTAAATATAAAAACGTTTTAAATTTAAACATAAGAAGTATTTCAAAAAACTCTGATGAATTTCTGGTATTTTTAGAATCATTGAAAAAAATATAAATTACTATAACATTTCTGAAACATGGCAGGTAAATGATTTAAATATGTATCATATTAATAATTATACTAATTTTTACAATGAATTTAAACTTTGTAAAAACGATGGTGTACTATTATATGTTAAGAATGATATATTTGCTAATGTATCAAAAATTAAAATCATTGATTTTACTTTCCTTCGAGCTATTTTCTAATGAACTAGATAATTTTCTTATTGAATGTAAAGAGTTTTTTGTTGGTGATATAAATATTAATATTCTAAATAATATAAACTTAGGTACCTACAAACAAATATTTAAATATGTATATTAAACTTCCACTCATAATCATCATACCTTGAAAAACCAACAAGAGTATATGACATTAGTGAAACGTGTATTGATCATATATTTATTCGACAAAATTTTCACAACGCAGATCAAAATCAAAACATAAATTTTTATATTTTAAATAGTGCAATTACTAATCATTTTCCAATTTCATGTCAAATTAACATTCCAAAAATTAACTTACCTATAGAGAATAATGTTTTTAACAAAATTATTAATTTAAAAAAGTTAAATAATTTTTTAGAAAACGAAAATTGGGAATTTTAAAAAGATTCTTATGATATTGAACGTGCACTTACTTTGTTTTTTGAGAAATTATTTGAATATATAAAAATGTCATATGACAATTCACACAAAAATTATTTAAAAAAAAATAAAACCTTGGATAACACAAGAACTAATTCAATTAATAAAATTGAGAGATAAAATAAGTATAACAGTTTTAAAAAATAAAAATAATCAAAATCTATAACATAAAAGAAGTTTGGAATATATTTAATGAAGCTACAGGTAAAAAAAGAAAACAAAATAATTTTTTTTAAATATTCGAAAAAAATAAAAATCAGTTAGTAGATAATAAAAAAGATATTTCTGAAATTTTTATAGATCATTTTACTTATATTGGTCCTGAATTCGCAAAAATAAATTACAACCCCTTAAAATTGTATTAATATAATTATAAAACAAACTAATGCTCCTCATAGTCTATTTTTTACTAATATATCTGAATATAATATATTATATAATTTAATTAATAAACTTAAATTAAAAACGTCCCCAGAACCTGATGATATAAACAACAAAATTTTAAAAGCCGCATCCCATAACATTTCCTTAATTACTAGTTATCTTTTTAACATGTGTCCTACTCAAGGAACTTTTCCAACAATGTTAAAAACATCTATATTTATAAATCTGGAGACAAAACACTATGTGATAATTATAGAACGATATCTTTAATTAATACAATAGGAAAACTTTTAGAAAAATGTATTAAAGATCAGTTTCAGAAATTAAGAAATTAATTTTACCTAATCAATTTGGATTTCGAGAAAAATTAGGAACAGAGAATGCAATCTTTAATGTTACTCATTTTATATCAAAATGTTTAGATGAAGGTAAAAAAGTTATTGGAATATTCTTAGATTTGCAAAAAGCATTTGATACAGTATCACACAATAAACTGTTATCTAAACTAGAATCTTATAGAGTAAGGTATCGCATATAATTTATTTAAAAGTTACTTACCAGATAGAGAACAGAAAATAAAAATAGATAATTTCAGTAGTAAAAAAACTACTTTAACTTGGCATCAAAATTTTTAATATATTACCTACTAATTTGAAAACTATGAGTTTTTGCAATTTAAAAGAAAATTAAAATCATGGATTGTGCAAAATTATATAAAAGTAAGCCAATTAATATATAGGTAATATAATAATCTAAATATTATAATTTCTCCCTTATTTATAATTTTTCCATTTTTTGGGTGAAATATTTTTGAATTACTTACTTATATTTTTAAATATATTTATGATGTGATTAAAATTAATAATCTAAATGGGTGTATATTTTTTCATTACAAAATCGGACAGATTTGTTAATCTATGGTTTTGTAATGATGCTTTCATCGGATTTATTTTTATTTAAAAAAAACAATGTTATTGATTTTTAATATTATTATAAAAAACCTGCAAATAAATAATAATACTTGGGTGTGGCTTTGTATAAAAACTAATATTTTTAAATTGATGTTGGACTCTTACTCTGAAAACTGTAATACTATTAAGAGTAAACACCATTGGCCAGCTAGATGACCTAATCTAGCTGCCATATTATTTGTAAATAAAACAAGTGATTGTGATAAGCAATATTTTAACGTCACCATCAAAACTTACCATTCCTTTTCTTTCTGCTTTCTTACAGCTCTATTTTCCTTAAGGCTACGATTATCACTTTCACAGGAAGACGTGTCGTCGCTGGGGTAAACGCTGTCAACTGCCTGACCAACACTTCCAAGAGACTGAGTTCTTATTAACTGGCGGTGATCCTGGACTCTTTTACTGGGAACCTTAAAATAACAAAAAAAAAATATGAAAAAAAAAACATGAAAGTGATTCTTGAAAAATAAAACACCAGAGCACCAGAAGAATTTGTACCTGCGATGGTTTGACAAATGCAGTCTTAACTTCACTATGAGCTGGCATAATGGCAAGGGTAGCGGACTTATTTTCGGCTGGAGACATCCGTTTTTGCATTCTCTTATTCCTCCTTCTATCCAAACTACCAAACCTGCAAAAAATAACTAGGTTGATATTTGATTGACGAAACAACAATAGACCACTATACCTTTTATCTCTTTCCCAAGAGCCGTCGGCGACAGTAGTTATCCAGAGCAACTCGCCAGTTTCTGATCTCTTCCAGCAACCACCCAATCCGGTATTCATCCCATTCTGTTCATATTGTTGATGGGGCTGTATGGGAAGTGGATTTCTGAATCCACTGGCATCAATGGTATTTCGGTAGCTGTTGGTATCCATTGTATGCCTATAGCTACTTCCAGCATCTACTGTATATCTATTGTACCCTGGTTCACCGTGGATAGTATGTGAAGGGTAATATTGGCCCTTGTCTAAGCTCCCAACACTTGTACTTGCCGTAGGACTAGGCTGTCGGTAAAACTGAGCATATTGTTGGCTGACTCGCGAATAATTCTGTGACGCTCTTTGCATCGCCATGTTATGCTGGCTCATCGGAGCATGCGACAACAGCGGACTATGGCTCTGCATCTGAGGACTGATTTGCAATGTGGGACTATTTTGTAACATCGATTGCTGAGGCAACAATGGACTCTGAGCCTGTTGAATTTGTAAATGCTGAGGTGGGTGAGGATTCTGTGAGAAATGGTACAAAGATCCCTGCTGAGGTTGCCGAAGCATCAGTGGACTGTGTTGGGGCTGTGCCTGTTGGGGCATGTTCGGACTGAGGCTAGGATTGAGTTGGGGCCGTTGAAGTTGCGGGCTGTGTTGGGTCAAGTGTTGACTGTTCTGTAAAATCGGACTCTGCTGGGGACTACCTTGCAGAAGTATGGGACTATGTTGTTGCGGATAATGTTGACTTGCCAGCATGGGTTGGCTTAGGGAAGAGTGTGGGTAGTTAAAAGAGTGTCCCTGCGAGGGGTGGTAACGACCCACCATTGTGTCACGCCTTAAAAAAAATAAGAGTAATTATTATTCGAAATTATGAATCTAAACTAGAACGGCAGGACTGCTAACATTTTTGATAAAAAAATACTTACTTTTCGATGTAGTGGTTGTACCCATCTAGGCTCATCCTGTAAAGACCGGAAGTAACCGGATCATCAGGTTTGGGATAAAGCATATATACATTGTCAGAATGTCTGTTATTGGGTTGTCGGGAGGTCCCTGGCGGATATCTTACGTCTGGATATGTGTCAGCTGGACTAAGCATGGTCAAACTCTGCTTGGATGTCGTTATTTGGCTGTGTCGATGGTCTTGTTTTGATGGCGGTTCGTTGGTCATCACAGATATATTATCATCTTCAATAAATTTAAAAAAAAAGTCACAAGATTAGGAGTGACAAACTTGCTATATAAGTGTTGTCTACCATAAATTTAACCCGTGAATTTATTATTCTTATTAAAAACTTCATTAGTTACGAGTAAACTCATTATACATACATATTATATACCAACAAAGTTTTTTTTTACCTTGTTCGGTATTTCTGGGCTGTTTCTTTTTCTGCTTTACTTGCTCGCTGGCTTTTTCCTTGACGTCCAAAAGTTGCTGCTGTAACGCATTAACCCTTGTCTTATACTTCTGATATTCAGCTCTGTGTAAGCGTTTGACAGTCTAAAAACCCAAATTCGACAGGATATCTGTTTAGAATAATTCTTTGACATCTTATTAGCTATTGGTAGATATTAAATTTCGAAAGAAAATGCATTCATATGAGATATCAATAAATTACATAATGACAAAATCTGTAATAATTTTATTATTAGCTTTGTCAAAAAAAAAAGGTGTAACAAACCACGCGTGTTGCCTGTAATCAATTATTTTGCCAATTTCTCATCTTTCAATACAATTATCACACCTAGATTGATAAATCAGTAAAACATTCCACACATAGAAGATAACATTTTTATAAATATGTAAGATTAGGCAATTGTTTGCTAGAGGAACAAACCCATATTACAAAAATGATTTATTAGGTACCAAACTACTAAAAAATGTTTGGCAACAATATAATTTTATACACGAAGGAACCTTGCTTAATACAATGACATCTTAATATTCATCCAATCCAAATGAACCCTTCACCCTTCAAAGTTTGAATTATTTCTACTATGCTAAACATTCAAGATAATTATAATACCTGTTAAAAGTTAAAATAACAACTTACCTTACTATTGACACCATCATTTGCAATCCCTAGCGCGGCCTCTGCTAAATTCATATGTACCTGAATCTGGAGTTCTAAATCAGCAATCAGCTGATCTTTATTGGAATTATTTAACAAATATTCACTAAGCTGATATGTAGTGCCAACTTTTCGTCTAATGGTCGGTGGGGTCTCGCCGTCCTCCAATGGCATCTCCGGGGGAGTCACTCCCGTTAATTCTGCTTCCTGGAATACAATGTGAATGTGAAGGTCAATGATTTTTTTTATGGGGCAAGTGAATTTACATTATTACATTTATAATTAAAGACCGAGCTGAGTAGCAGCTCTGGGGGTTTCATGCGTCTTGCCTGCTCTAAGTATGCCGTTTTAATGCCTTCTTACACGTGGCTTTCTTCAACAGAGCGTGCGCATTCATGAAGTTAATTTACATTATTACATTTGTAATTTAAGACCGAGCTGAGTAGCAGCTCTGGGGGTTTTATGCGTCTTGCCTGCCCGAAGAATACCGTTATAATGCCTTACACGCGGCTTTTTCCAGCAGAGCATGCGCATTAAATGAAATTTCTAATGCGCAATCTCCTTATGGTTTGCTTCTAGAACAGTTAAACAATATATTAAAAGACTAAGTATAAAGAAAGGCACTAACGCAGAAAGGCTTTACTACCACAGACCAGGTAATTGGTCTGTATCTACTACTAAGCGAAAAATCTAAGCCGTTGAGAAACGTGCTGTTTTAAGGTTATGTGCACAATTTCGCACTTTATTTCAAATAACAAAAATTACCTGGCTAGAAGTTCATTGCCGGAAAGCACCCAAATGTTTTTCACTAAATACCTATCACTATTAAAACAAATTCTTTGATAATACAATTCACAACTTAAAAAGACAAAAGAAAAGATGATAATAATGGCTGGCCGGACAGGATTCTGAAAGCGGAAACGGAAACATCCCCCTCTTAAAAAAACATGTGAGCCAATCGGTTTGTTGTAACCTCACCGGAAACATGTCCTATACAAGGCGGAATATTTAAATATTTATAGTGTCAAGTGTGTATTCCTCACATGATCAAGAACATTATCAATATTTACGATACTGACCTATTTGTTGACCGTCTACGGGCAAAAATTGAAATATTTAGTAATATTTTGGGAAGAATTTAGGGGCATTGAATAAAAATATTGATTGTTTGTGCCCATGAATTGACAAAATTTTCCTCCGTAAATTAGTGACAATGGCAGAAGAAGCTTTGGACGCTGCTTTTTTTAAAAATATTTATAGAGCATAGGCTCTTGCTAGAAAAATTAAATGTTTATGGAGTGAGCGGTCCTGCACTACAATGGTTTAAGTTATATCTTACAGATAGGAGTCAAAAAGTTAAAATATACAGCGTGTCCAGAGAAGTTCTAGACATATGGGAATTTTCTTTATTGTTGATTTTATGAAAAAAGCTATTCTTTATAAAAAGTTCTGCTTGATGCGCAAATATTATTGACATATCAAATCTTAATATATCATGTACAGGGCGGCAAAAAAATATAGAAACACAGAATTACATTAAGAGGGAAGTACCCTCAATTTTTATTTTAGAGCAAATTGTTATAAGAAAATTTTACTAAGGACTACAAAACGCGGTCAGATACATTTTTTCGTTGAAATATTTTAATTAACAGGGTACCATCAAAAAGCCTTTGCAAAATATTTTTTAATTTTATTTCTTTAATTTTTACCTGCAACAATTTCGCAACAACTATGTGTAATACCAAACCTACCCTTAAATCATAAAACATATGCAACAATAACACAAAAGCAAATACCACATAAACCAAATGAAAAAGTAATAGAGACCTGGGAAACACCCAAAACAACAAAGAAACTGGAAACGATAATTAGAATAAACAATATCACAGACCTAAAGGAAACTGTAAAGGAACTTAAAAAAGAAATCAGTACAAATGATATAGATGGAGGTTTTAAAAATATAAGACAAAGGGGGATCTCACTATTGTTGCAAATGACTTTAATAATTTTTTTACAAATGCTGCTACATCTCTGCTTCAGGGCTTGGATGACATACCATTCAGTTCTGAGATAGAGTATAATGAAAACTCATTAAAAATGCGCCCTACTAACGCTAAAGAAATTTTGAAGTAGTTAAAAAACTAAAAAATAAGCAAAGTAGTGGACATGATGAAATATCATCCAATTTGATAAAATACGTTATAGGAGAAATTGTACAACCTATTTGTTATATAGTAAACAATTCTATGAAGTACGGCATATTTCCGGACAGTCTTAAAAATGCAATTGTTGTGCCAATCTTTAAAAAGGGCGATGAATCAGTAATACATAACTACAGACCAATAAGCTTATTGCTTCCATCATTTTCTAAAGTGTTTAAAAGTGTGATATCTGAACGTTTACTTGCATTTTTTGTGTCGAATAATTTGTTAGGTGATCAACAACATGGATATATAAAGGGAGTCAACACAAACTGCGATATTTCAATTTATCCACTATATACTAGATTCATTGGAAAAAGGACAAATACCCCTAGGGCTCTTTTTGGACTTATTAAAAGCTTACGACACATTAAATTGTACCATATTGCTTAATAAACTAGATTCCTATGGTATCAGAGAAACAGCCCTGGATCTAATTAAATCTTACTTATTTGGTAGGAAACAACAAGTGTTAATAAAACAGGACAATCAGAAATTTTTTTCGAATGAAGTGTCAGTCAATATCGGAGTACCGCAGGGTAGTGTTTTGGGACCCATTCTTTTTATTATATACAGGGTGTTCCGATGATCATGTTACAAAATTCTAGGGTAGATAAAACACACGAAAATAAGAAAAAAAGTTCATGTGAACATGGGTCCGGAAACGCTTCTTCAGGGAGCTAGGGCCCTTCGAAGATGACCTTCAAAAACTACTTTTCGTTTTATAGCTTCGGTACTACTGCAGCTATCGCAACCAATTTTGGGACATGAAATCTAGTTCGTAGGTTCATCAATTTGAGCCTTCCGGATTTTGTCACCTTTAACCAGGGGCGTACAAACCAAGGGGGTATTTGAGTAAATTTGACCCTACTCCTCTTAGGCTTTAATTTCTTACCATTTTTATATCTGATTATGATTCTCCAATGCCTTTTACATAAAAAAGGTACTCTTAGTAAAAATCGCTATCTGTCACAGTTTCCTCCGAAAATGGCTAAATCCAATCAATAATAAATTATTGGTCTTAAACCAATTTATTACGTTGAAATATGAAAATGAGGTTCAGTACAGATAGTGAGCATTATAAGTTAGTCAAATCTTTTTCTTTAATGAAAATAAATTAGATTAGAGAGATTTATTGCCTTTTCGAAATTGGGGGTATAAAAAGTAAAAGGGAACGTATACAAAATATTTCAAAAAAAAACAATTAAACAGGTTTAACGAGTGAGTCAAGGATAAGGCAGAGTAAATTTTTGTCTTGAAGATGAATTTACTAACGCTGTCGTTGACTGACCCTGTACGTACCAAAATAAATTCAAAATAACAATTGTTGAAAATGCCTGCCACCACGTTCAATACATGTATTACACCTACGTAGCATATTTAAATTGACGTCAGTAAAAACATCAGGCATGGTTTGGATCATTTCAGCCGCAACAGAAATCCTAGCCACCAAATCTTCCTCCGACTGAACTGGAGTTTCATATACAAGGCTTTTCATATGTCCCCAAAGAAAGAAATCCATAGGAGTTAAATCTGGGGACCGGGCTGGCCAGTTGACATCGCTTCCACGTCCAATCCAACGTCCTCTAAAACGATCATCGAGGTGCTCACGTACGACATGTGCAAAATGAGCGGGTGCTCCATCATGCTGGAACCATAGATTCCGACGTATGTCGAGGGACAGCTCATCCAATAACTCAGGTAAGGTGTATCTTAAAAAATTGAGGTACACCGTCCCAGTTAGTCGAGGAGGCAACATGATTGGTCCAATTAGACGTTCTCCAACAATTCCAGCCCACATGTTCACCGAGAATCGATGTTGGTACCCTCTTATTTGAAGAGCATGAGGGTTCTCCTCCGCCCACACATGGCTATTCCGTGAATTAAAAATACCTTCTCTCGTAAAAACAGCCTCATCAGAGAAAAGCACAAATTTCGGAAATTGGGGTTCTTGTGTACACTGTTGAAGAAACCACTCGCAAAACTCTACGCGGGGTGCATAATCATTTGGTCTCAATTCCTGTACTTTTTGGCGATGGTAAGGATGAAGAAGTTGTTCGTTAACAATCTCCCATACACGTACATGACTTACATTCATGGATTCTGCAACAGCTCGGGTACTAACACTAGGATTTTCCTCGAATTGTCGGAGTACCTCTTCCTCAAATTCTGGAGTTCGTACAGTTCTTTGAGCGCCATTATCTGGCCTCGTTATTTTCACGGAGCCAGTTTCCCTTATGCGCTGATTTACCCTCTCGAATAGCGTGTGAGCAGGTACACGCCTCTCAGGAAACCGCTCCTGATACAATCTTGAAGCGGCTCTTCCATTGCAATGAACTTCGCCATAAATTAATAGCATATCGGCATATTCGGCGAAAGTATAATCCATGATTCACTGGCGACACAATATTTTATTGACAGATTTTTGACAACTATCTGTACTGAACCTCATTTTCATATTTCAACGTAATAATTGGTTTAAGACCAATAATTTATTATTGATTGGATTTAGCCATTTTCGGAGGAAACTGTGACAGATAGCGATTTTTACTAAGAGTACCTTTTTTATGTAAAAGGCATTGGAGAATCATAATCAGATATAAAAATGGTAAGAAATTAAAGCCTAAGAGGAGTAGGGTCAAATTTACTCAAATACCCCCTTGGTTTGTACGCCCCTGGTTAAAGGTGACAAAATCCGGAAGGCTCAAATTGATGAACCTACGAACTAGATTTCATGTCCCAAAATTGGTTGCGATAGCTGCAGTAGTACCGAAGCTATAAAACGAAAAGTAGTTTTTGAAGGTCATCTTCGAAGGGCCCTAGCTCCCTGAAGAAGCGTTTCCGGACCCATGTTCACATGAACTTTTTTTCTTATTTTCGTGTGTTTTATCTACCCTAGAATTTTGTAACATGATCATCGGAACACCCTGTATATGAACAATATCTCTGAAATAACCAAAAGCTATAATGATTGGTGTAAAATAACAAATTATGCAGACGATACAAATATATTGGTAAGTGACAGTGATGTGATGCTGGTTGAAGAAAAAACTAAAAATATTATGATGAATGCAAGTGACTGGTTTGCAAAAAACAAATTAATATTAAACAATAACAAAACAAACACATTAATATTTAAAACAAATAGGTCTCGTGTGGTAGAACCACAAACAATAGAAGTTGGCAATCACACGTTACACTTATCTGAAAAAGCAAAGTTTCTAGGGGTTATTTTGGATGATGTTTTGTCGTGGGAGCACCATATTAATTATATTAGACAAAAATTGAATGCAGTTTGTTACAGTCTTCGTGTCTTAGCAAGATACACAGATTCTCAAGCTAAGAAGGTTATATATCATTCGAATTTTGAGGCTCACATCCGATATTGTATAGTTCAGTATGGTAATAGCAAGGACGTAGAAAAATTATTTGTATGTCAAAAAAGGGCACTAAGGATTATGTTAGGGCTAAAATTTAGAGAATCGTGTAGAGGTAAATTCAGGGAAAACAAATTGTTAACTGTAACTGCTGTTTATATACAGGAATGTATAATATTTTTTTCCAAAAATAGAGAGTTATTTAGAAATAGTGCTCCACAAACCATATATCCATCTAGACATACCAACTACAATTATCCTAGGCATAGATTAACAATTACTGAAAAAGGAGCATACTATAACTGTGTAAAGTTTTTTAATTCTTTACCAGCAACTATAAAGGCAATTGATAACATTAATAAGTTAAAAAAGAAATTATTTGTATTGCTGGTAACTATTGAGCCTTACAATGTTATGGAATATTTTGAATACGTCAGAAATTTGTAGAATTAGGAACGTTATTGTTGTTTTGGTTATTTATTCTTTTGTTGACGTTATTTCGTTTTATGTTATATCTTAATGTAACATAATTTTGAAATAAAGACTGTTTATTATTATTATTATTATTATTATTATTATTATTATTATTATTATTATTAATACTATAGTAACGAATATTGACATGTTAGTCAAAAATCATTTAATATTTTTCGACTTATTAACAAGAGATTTTTTGATGGTACCCTGTAAATTAAAATATTTTAACGAAAAATTGTATCTGACTACGTTTTGTAGTCCTTAGTAAAGTTTTCTTATAATAATTGGCTTGACTGGGATTTCTGTGACCTGATAAATACTGTGCAGACATCAATCTGGTCCTTAAGGCTGGGAGTCTTTCGGAACTCTCTGAAGACTTCAGTAGTATTTGGCGCAGGGCGGATTTTCTGTTTTTTAAATGTAAATTTGTCATACCTAGTAAGTCTATAAATGTGTTATAGCCATGGCTAACAATATGATTGTTTTGCTGGGGTTAGCCTTTTTTTGCTAAGATCGTACCTGCAGGGTAGGCAGCAGCGTGCGGTGGAGTATAATGAGAGGGGCTCCCTAAGGAGGTCTAAATTGGAATTGGTTTTGAGAGGGGCGCCACAGGGATCGATTGTTGGGCCGCTGCTGTATATTTTGTATGTAAATGAGCTTCCAAACGTTTTGTTCGGCAATGATTTGGTTTTGTATGCGGATGACACTTCTAAGGTATGCAGTGGGGGTTCAAAGAATGAATGCAAAGATGACTTTATGTAATTCATTGAATGTACTTGAAGACTGCTTTATAAAAAATAATCTTACATTGAATGTTGACAAGACACAAATTATATTATTTGGCCAACAACCAGAAACCTTAAAAATGGACTACAAGCTGAGGGAGCTAACATCGTCGCGGAAGGTGTCATTTTTGGGAGTTCAGTTGGACAGCAGGCTGGACTGGAAGGATCATATTGACTGTTTGACTAAGAGACTGGCTGGATATGTTTCTGCACTGAGAGTGTTATCCATGAGTGTGGATTGTGACACTGCTTTGATAGCTTATCATGCCTATATGCAATCCAGAATTGCATATGGGATTATCTTTTGGGGTAACCCGGTGGATTTTGGTAGGGTGTTTGTCCTCCAAAAAATATGTTTAAGAGGATTATTTGGTCTCGGTTCGCGAGATACTTGTAAGAACATTTTCATGGAAAATAAAATACTCACAGTTAGTGGTTTGTACATCTTGGAGTCGGCTATGTTTATAAAAAAAAGAAAATTATTTATTAACTCATGAATATCCCACAAGAAATAAACATAACTTAACAACTGAAAGATCAAAGTTCTCCTACATTCAGGGAAATGTTGTGTACTCGATTACTAAGGTTTGGAATAAGCTCCCAGCAGACTTTCGTGCTCTGCCCACTATAAAACTCCAACAACGGCTGAAGAGACTCCTTTTTTCTAAGGCATATTATTCAACCCAAGAGTTCTTAAATGATGAGATTATTGAACTGTGATATTTTTGTTATACAGTGTGTGTATAAAGTCTGGAAACGGCTTAATAACATCACAATTTACTGGCCTATTTAAACCAAACTGGAAGTTGATTTCTTTGGGAAGATAATAAAAATTGAAGATAGGGACATGTAAGCCGTTTTGCTCTAAGACGTACTGTTAGAAAGTTATAAGCTGTCAAAGTTCAAAAATGTCACTTTTCGAGAGTCAATATCTCGGAAACTATGAAGTATAGACTAATAATGCATTTAATAAAAAATAATTATAATTTTATGTGGAATTTAAAAATGTAAAAATATACTGGGTGTTATATTTAAAAATATAAAATTCGTTCGAATTCCAGACAAACTAAAAAGCTGGCAACAACGCCAATATCGTCATTCGGTGCGTTAGATCCTCTTACACAACTGTACCAAATTTGGTTTAAATCGGCCAGTAAATTGTGATGTTATTAAGCCGTTTCCAGACTTTATACACACACTGTATATACATTTATATGTTTGTACCAATTTATTTTTTGTTCTGAGTATTACTTTTTACTACTTTTTTGACATGTTCTATCCTTAATTGAAAGTTTGAGAACTAATAAATATTTATCTATCTATCTATTTTATCTATTTATCTATCTATTTTAATGGTTTTGCAATATGCATACAATATAATATAATATTATATACGATTCCCCCTTGAAAAAGGAAGGAAAGGGGAAAATAAATTTAAAACCATATTTTATTTCTTTCCTTGTATGTAAATTTTCAGTAGTGACGCTTGACCCCTATATTGTGCTGTATTTTACAAATACTTTGGTAATATAGAGATTTTTGAATTAAAAAAAAATTTGAATATGTCATAGTTACGCTGGACTTTAGGATACAATGTAATTTATACCAAAATGAAGGCATTAAATAAAGATAAGTGTTGACGACTGAGTTCAGGGGGGCAGGGAGGCCAGATGATGTTGAGGTCTAGGTGTGAGGGCACAATTTTTAAACGGGAAAAAAGAAAACACACAATTTTTTTTACTTTTAAAGAAAATTCTGTTTAGGTCAGATGGTCATTACACCCCGATATAAAATCGTGCATAAATTATAAACCAGGGCACAGGAACCATTCATTAGTGTTTTGGTGCTAAACCCAGCTGTATTATCTCTCTGAATATGGTTTCAGAAAAAATTAATATACGTGCCTTGAGTATGTACATTAATCTAATCAAAGAGAATTTTTAAACAGAACATACAGGACAGACAACATAATAAAAGGTTTGCGAATATTATCAGGACCCTTTTGTTTTCTCGGTTTTCTCTAAATAATATTTCACTGCAATTTATTTACTCTTACCTGAATACATAGTTGTCTAAGATCGTGGTTACATTTAGCTAAGGCTTCCTCAATTTGCCTTCTTCGCTCCTGAAGAACAGTTTTTCTGGCAGCATTGTTAGTATTGGAGGCCACCATTTTATCAGTTAAAGTTTCACTAGAAGCTACAGCTCCATCCTCTAAAAACAAATACCCAAAATTAAACACAAGGGTACAAAACGCAAAACACAGTGTTTTGGTAAACAGCTTCAAAGACCCTTCTTCAAGTAAGGTAAATATGTCATGGATAAATAACTCATAAGTAGAGGACAACTACTCAGTGCAAATTTAATGTTAAACCTATACAATCAGTACATATCGGTTGAAGTACTATTATTAATATCTAGTATTTCTTAACAACGAAAATAAGCTTACCCATTTTTTAATTCGATTTTCATTATCTAACTTTATACATTTTTGAATGTGGTGTATGGGTGACTAAGTAGAAATAAATAAATTACATTAGGTTTGATTAAATACAATTAAAAGATAAGAAGACTGTGAATGACATCTTGAGTTGAGATGTGATTATTATTTTGTTGATGTTGTCCTAATAAGGTGCAGATCTTGAGAATGGATTCAACAAGTCTTTCAATATTTAACTGTCACTTTTTACTTTAGCAAGTATTTGTGGCTTAGTTGCTAGAGTTTAAATGAGTTAAAATCTAATAAGTGTATAATTATTTTCCGTATGATTAGTTATATTTATTTGTACTTTTTATGTAAAATTTATATTTTCTTTAAAAACCACCATTTTGACAATTTATGTTGTGTCAAATGTCAAGTCAATTCGTATTCGTAGCAAAGCGTATTTGACTTGAAGTACGTACAAATTCCTTCACTTTCAAACCCTATCTTACTTTGCAGTTGGACAGAGATAGAATGATGTCCGACCTCATTAGCGTAGGAAGAATTTTCTTTCCATAGAAGTAGTATTCCTTTTTCCTTAGACAGCGTGTCATAGTCAAATTTCTTTTACAGACTAATCCAATGACCATAAGACCGGGTTCCCTTATGTTTCATACGAAATACGAATAAAGTTAGTTTCATATAAACGCCAACAGCAAATATTATTCTCATTGGCTGATTTAATATGAAATAGGTCAATTAGATTCCTATTCGAGTCCATAATATGGAACCAGTTACCAGCCTAATGATACTATTTATTTTCCTAATGATTATGATTTTCCTATTCGCCTATACGCCCGTGCATGAACTGGTCTAAAATTGAACAGATTGAACTAAATTCACGGATGAGGGAACTTGACAGATATTTGTTTTGCAAATGGCGACTTAAAACCCCCAAAGGTAAACAGGTGATTAATTTTGAAAAAATCATAGTACGAAACTAACTTAAAAAACAGTTTTTAGTGAAAAAATATACCTGATAATTTTTGCACAATGGCTTTATGATACTTTGAGTACTTCAGTCGAAGATAAAACAATTACAAAATGGAAGAAATGGCTACTTCACAAGAGACAGAGTCTGATAGGGAATTTTCTGATAATGATGATTGTTATGATGACTATAATGACTATTATAATGATGAAGATAGTGACATAGAGCATGTAGATCCCAAGAAAGTGAATCCAGAATATTTTGAATATAAATGTCTCTCTGAAGAAGAGGTCGAACGCCTACTGAATGAAACTGTCGAAAGTCTTAGTAATCACTTAAGGATATCTCCTACTTTAGCCAAAGTAAGTTGAGACAATGCTATTTTCCTGATGTAGTAATAAGCATCATATTAAGGTCATTTTCTTTCTATAGGGATTCTTACAATTTTCTGTTTGGTAGCTTTTTTAATTCAATCTTTACAATATACCCAGCATTACTTCTACCAGCATAATAGTGGTTCCATGTAGGTATATAGTCTTTTTAGGTTTGGAAATGAATCAGGAAGAAACAAATGTAATAATGCTTGCATCTCTATATTTTTAGGTTTTATTACATAGTCACCGTTGGAACACAAATGAGGTAATTTACAAATATAAAGAGAATCCTCAACAAACACTTATTTCAGCTAGAATTGATCCTCCAGCACCTCCAAAGAGTGTAATCTTTACAGCTACATATATATCCTGTCCAGTTTGTGTGACTGCACATCATGTAGATAAGTTCTTCCACTTATCTTGTGCTCATATGTTTTGTAAAGATTGTTGGACCATGCATTTTGAGGTGCAGGTCAACCAAGTAAGTTTAAACAAGTTTTTTTGCATTGTTCTTATATAGGAAAATATAATATCTTTTAGGGAATATCAACAGCAATAAGTTGCATGGCCAAAGATTGTGTTGTACTGGCCCCCGAAGATTTTGTTCTAAGGCACCTTCAGCACAAGACAAGTATCAGAGAAAAGTATCAGCATTTTACTTTTCAAGATTATGTTAAGTCACATCCAGAACTGAGATTTTGTCCTGGTCCAAACTGTTCCATCGTTATACATAACAATGAAATTAAAGCTAAAAGAGCACTTTGTGAACAATGCAAAACAAGTTTTTGTTTCAGGTACAGGTGATATATTTGCTTTTTTTTAAATCAAATGTTAAATAAAGTTCATAGAGGCTAAAGATGTTATTTATTTACTTCTAATATTTTGTTATTTACTCTTAAACTTACAAATATCTTGATGAAAAACTTTTTTAGATGTGGATGCGATTATCATGCGCCCATTGATTGTCAAGTAATCAAAAAGTGGTTGACAAAATGCGCCGACGATAGTGAGACTGCAAACTATATCAGTGCTCATACCAAAGACTGCCCAAACTGCCACATTTGCATAGAAAAAAACGGCGGATGTAACCATATGCAATGTTACAACTGCAAACATGATTTTTGTTGGATGTGCTTAGGAGATTGGAAATGCCATGGTTCAGAATATTATGAATGCTCGAGATACAGGGAAAATCCAAATATAGCGCATGAGTCAGTTCATGCACAAGCTAGAGAGGCTTTAAAAAAATATTTACATTATTATGAAAGGTGGGAAAACCATTCTAAGTCTTTAAAATTAGAGGAACAAACTTTAGAAAAACTGAGGGAACGTATAAATCAGAAAGTGATGTCAGGTTTAGGTAGGTTATTTCCATTACTTTTATATATTCGTTTTACATGCGTCATTTAATATACAGGGTGTTATTTAAAAAAGTAGACAAATTTTAATAATAACACTGTAACAAATAACATTTAAAAGAAAAGGCTATAAATAAAATAAGTTCCTAAAAGAACATTATTCAACTATACCTACTATATAAAATAACTATATAGATATACCTAATCTTCAAGGTTGGCAGGATATATATCCGTGATAAATATCCTGATATATATCATGATGTTTATGCGACAATATTTATCCTGATATAGGTATATCAATATTTTTTTTCTAAAATTCTATTGCCTATATGCCAAAAATAAAAAATCCAGTTTGGGTTCATTTTGATTTAATTAAGAAGCCCAGTAATTCTGGGTTTTAAGTTGAACCATAGCTAAAAGCAAAAATATATGTGTTCATATTCATAAACTTCTATTTTTTACCTACATTTTACATTCCTATCATAGGAGTACTAAAAAAACTTGTTATTGTGATAGCAACTATCATTGAATAAAATTGAAATACAAATTTACAGGTCTATAACATGTTTATATTAAATTAAGTGATTTTGAATTTTTAAAATATATCTTTACAGAAAACAGATGAAATAATTTTAAAATAATTAAAAATATAAATAAATATCCAAATTTGGATATATTATATCGATTTATATCGGATATGTGGATATTTATAATATAAATATCATGATATTTGCCAACCCTTCTAATCTTTAATATTAAGGAGGGTAATCTGAGGACACCTCGAAGGCAGTGCTATGCAGAGGATTCTGCATACCACCTAACATATTTCCCTCAAATACTTATTCTTCAACTGTTTTTTCTGTTGAAATTTCTCCCTTATTTATAATTTTTCCTTTTTTTTTTGGGTGAAATATTTTTGAATTACTTACTTATATTTTTAAATATATTTATGATGTGACTAAAATTAATAATCTGAATGGGTGAATATTTTTTCATTACAAAATCGGACAGATTTGTTAATCTATGGTTTTGTAATGATGCTTTCATTGGAAATATTTTTATTAAAAAAAAAAACAATGTTATTGATTTTTCATATTATTATAAAGAAACCTGCAAATAAATAAATAAAATAGGCATTGGTAAGTTGATAGTAAACAAACAATTTTAGGTACTTGGATTGACTGGCAATACTTATTTACTGCTGCCAATTTGTTAGCAAAATGCCGCTACACCTTACAGTACACATATCCTTTTGCCTATTATATGGATGCAGGGCCAAGAAAAGAACTGTTTGAATATCAGCAAGCCCAACTCGAGGCAGAAATAGAAAATTTAAGTTGGAAAATTGAAAGGGCTGAAACGACCGATAGAGGAGATTTAGAAAATCAAATGGACATAGCCGAAAAACGAAGAACTACGCTTTTGAAAGACTTCTTAGACGTGTGATATTTTTAGTTACATTTAGAGGTTTTTAAATTGAAGGTTGCCAATTTTCCAGCTAACTATCGACTGTGATTTTCGGATAAAATTGGGCAAGTGACATATGACATATTCTTTAATATGAGGCGCTACACATTTAACTACATACTTAACAAGTAAACGTAAGCGACAGTTTTGCGCAAGTATAATACCAGATCGTGTATGTTATATTGCACAAGTGGTATAATACTATTTGAATTTTTGATGTGTATGGGTGCATAAACCTTGTGGCGCCTATTAGGCTTGGGAGGAGTTTTGATATTTGTACATAGTATCTCGGTCAAAAATATAGTAGTTTTAATTAATCTCTACCCTCATAGGGAGAACTATGTCCAATAACAACAGACGCATTACTTTTTACATTCATCATTAAGACAGTTATCATAATTAAGGCTTATTTATCATTGTCGCCCTGTTGTCCATATGTTCTTATTAATACTTATTGTTTTATCTATAATAGTGTCTGGGCTTGAAGAAATATTTTTTATTACCCATTGCTTCATAAAAATAATTTTGATTTTTTTATCAATTTCAGAGCATCAGCTACGTTTTTACAATAATAATAATAATAATTATAAATGCCATTATTATAATGAATTTTTTTTATATACAGTGTCACCAGTACAGAGATGAAAAGTAAGCAAAAAAATAGTAGTCACGTAATTCGTATTATCTGTCAAATTTTAATTTTTTCCAAAAAATAATTCAAAAGTAGAGTTATTTCTGAAAATATCGAAAAAAGTTATTGGCCAATTTTAATTTTGTAGGAAAACACATACTTAATATGGCGCTACTTTAAAGAATATGTATCTGAAATAAAAAACTAATAAGTTTTATATAGGTTGCGTTGAGTTTTATTTTGCAAAAGTGGTGCAATTTACAAAATATAGGTAAAAAATCAAAATTATCTTATGCAGCTGAAATTTTTGCATATGGGCTCGAAACTGCATTTAAAAAAACTTTTTCCAATAACTTTTTTCGATATTTTCAGAAATAACCCCACATTTGAATTATTTTTTGGAAAAAATTAAAATTTGACAGATAATGCGAATCACGTGACTACTCCTCTTTTTGCTTAATTTTCATCTCGATCGAAGCAGAACTTGATGCCAAAGTCAAATTTTGAATAAAGCTATTAATAAAAAAAAATCCCATATGATGCGGACTTTACTGGTGACACTGTACATAAATTCGTATAGGTTGGGCTCATGGAATAAAGAATATAATCCTATTCTTTATTCAATGGTTGCGCTACTCGCAGCTCGCGCTGTTAGGTAGAACCTATAAATCCTAGAAAATACACAAAAAATTACCCTGACATTTTCTGGCTTTCCAGAATTATCTATTGCGATACAGAAACGTTTCAACCTTTGAAGAGTCTTCACGTCAATTTAATTTCTTTGTAATGCATTTTCAGACTACAATCAATTCTGGACATGTTTCGTATTAATCAAATTATGTGCTATGTATGTGTACGATTTTTTACCATAAGTAATGATGGTTATTTCTAAATATTTGTGTGTTTAAATTGCAGCCGCGAAATAAGAAAATTATAAAATAATACTAGGAAAACTACAAAAGTATAAAGCCAAAAAGGGTAAATTTATTAACAAACAACATACAAAATACTAATATTTAATTGCTGCGCCATTCGATTCTAACACTACCTAATCGTAATCTTCTTGGCTTGTCAATGCCAAGAAGATTACGATAGTACTTCTCGTGTAATCCGGAGTTAGCCCTTTCCAAATTTCTTCTATTTTATCAAATAACTATTTCATTCTGCGGTTTAAAATTTATTTTGTACATTTTTTTTTTACCATCAATCCCCAAACATTTTCAATTGGATTTAAATCAGGACTTCTTGAGCACCAAGGCAGACATGTCACGTTGTTTTATCTAAACCAGTTTCCTATATTTCTTGCAGTATGCACAGGGCAGTTATCCTGCTGAAATATAGAGTTATTTCCTTCAAAAATTATCGCGGCAGAAGGACGAAAAACATTTTCCAAAATCTGAAGATATATATTACTGTTTAGTGTTCCACCAATATTTCAGCATACACCTGCACCGTAAACACTTATCCATGCCCACACATTAACGGAGAAACGTCCACTGGTTTGCTTTTTTCCTTCCATTATATGTAGACTGAAAAGTTTTCTCATCGGAAAAGATAACATTTTGCCAAAAAAATCATTTTCTGGTAAATATTGCATAGCAAACCCAATTCTTTGTTCCTTATCACTATTTTTTAAAAACGGTTTGGATACAGCTGCTCGATTTCTTAATTCGGAATCGGAACATTGTCTTACTCGGCGTTGCGCAGTTCTAGATGAAACAAGGAATCCTGTTATGTGCATAGCGGATACTGCAGTTTCAAATGGATTTTGCCTTAAATACTCCACCAAATTTCGGTCTTCTTCTGATGATTTTCTATTATTTAAACCAGACCCAACAGACCTTTCCAGTGTTTGATGATAGCTCCATTTTTTTACAATTCCTTGAACAGTACTTCTAGGTACTCTAAAATGATCAGCTATGTTTCCATAAAACCACCCTATTTCTACTAAACATATTATTCTTGCTTTTTGAATAATACTTAAATGAGGCATTTTAAAATCAAATAAGATAATGACGATATTTGACAGATATCATAATAACAATTAACACGTTACAAAGGTAATAAAGGTAAAAAAGTTGTATTTACAGTGTCACAGTTTAGTGTACGAAATTATCTGTCGTCAACTGTACGTGGCACTTTTCTGTTTCACCCTGTATAATTTTTTTTTAAATGCATACAAAAAAATAAACGTGTCCTAGCGAATCTTGAGCGGTAAAAAAGGCTGATCCGTCTCTTTATCATATCATTGTATGAGTATTGTTTTTTAAAAGTTATGTTTAAAATTAACCATTAAAAATTATTTTTTATCGACTAAATATAACAGGGCAAATGATTTTCTTACCACATTTACCAGTAAAAACTGAACAGTGTGTTAAGGGAGAAAAAATACTAGTTGATATAGTGTTAAATGTATAAAACGTGATCCAAGCCTTAATGTGTTACACCTAAAATTAATATTTTTGCATTACTTAGAATAAGGTTCGTTAAAAAATTATGAGAAGGTGGGAAATAATTTATTTTTTGCCTAAAAAATTGCCACAGTTAGCAATTAATTTGGGTAAGTAATTTGTTTATATAATCCGCTGCATTTCATGGTCATGCCAGAAAAAATAATTGATTGAAGCTAATTAATCCGAATATTTGCCAAACAATATAAATAAACAAAAAAAAAATAAGTAACATCGGTTAACCAAATTTGGATTGGAAATATTATGTGTACCTATATGGATTTTATAAAAATTTTTAGGTATAAATAATTTATAGCCACCCTCTCATATAGCTCAAATACAATACAAAACCAGCATTATTAAATTATTTTCGGACTTTATTTTGTATTATACTAAAATGTATCGTGTAAACAAGCTTAGGTTATCTAGAATGCCAAATAGAAAGAACAGGAAAAATAATATTGTATCTGACATATTTCAGAACTGTCGTATTTTACAACATATATCTATATATGTGTGCAGGTCTCGAGACCTAGAGACATTATGTATGCATTTAATCAAAGAAAATATTAAAATGATTGTGTTAGTGTGAAAAATCCCGTCTATAAACAGGAAAGCCTAAAAAATTAAACCGATTTCAAAATTCCTATTTATTTTTGTATTTTAAAATTATACCAGAATGTTTAGAAACATTTTGCCTAGAAAGATCTTTAAATTTAAAATATTGTATCTTATGTTGTAAATACTTAAAAATCTAAGAGTTTTCTGATAATATTTTTGCTTATGTACGTATGCTTTTTAAATCTTGTCCATTTTTAAAATTTCGTGCTTACTTTGTATATGGTTAGAATTTAGGCATAGATTTTTATGTTTTAAAAGATATTTTTCTTTAAATTATGTATGTTTTAATTAATGAGTGATAATATATTATTTGGTAAGTGGTTTCCGGTTTTTGTGAAATTCGGGAATTTCGATTTTAATTTTTTTTTAACGGAACAGGAATTCGATACTTATTATATTTTTACTTGAAACCTTTTTTACTGGCATCAATAAATCTACGTGCTTCTCAGATGGATAGATATACAGGGTGTTTCAATAAAAACTCCCAGGCCAATTATTTCCAAAACTAAAAGCGACAAGTAAATTCTGTAAACGCCAGTTTTTAGCCTCTATGATTGGCTTCACAACTGTGTAAAAAATGTGTTTGAATAATACAAGATGTAGGTGGCGCCACGGTGCAAAGAAATTTTTCGATGACAGGACTTTTAAATGTTGTCATTCTTAAAGATAATTAATTTTCGGTTAAATTATGTCCCATAAAAAATTTTGATAAATCCAACATGAAAGGAGATATTTGGGGTTAAGTTATTTTTAAAATAATTTTAACGAGTATTTTAATGATAAATATTTTTAATATCCTTTAGCAGATTTTAATTTAATTTTGGTAATGATAATTTTAGTAATAAAACGCTTTTATAGTGCTAAATTATTTCGTCCAGTGACGTCTCAGGGGGCGCCTTAACAAATAATATTGGCAAAAAATAAGACGCCACTGAGTATTTGGTAATTTTTATATTTTTTCGGATTAAGCAACTAAAAATATCCTTTTCTTGTCTATTAAATTGTTTTCATCTTGCTTCGTTTTCGAGAAATAAAAACAATTTTATTGCATATCTCTGGAAAACAAAAATCATTAAATAAATTAATACGTTGCTTTTGCTATTAATCGAAATGCACTATTGAGAGTTTGCACAACCGAATTATTATATCGATTTGCTATGTGTGTATATGAAAACGGCAATAATTTTGAACACCTCATTCGACCCCATTAAATAGTTTTTGGTATTGTTCTAATTTTCATTAATAATTTTGTATAAATTTCTCGTCAGTTCTTTCATAAAATTTAAAACATCTTTTAATTTTATTTAATAATGCTTTAATGTTTGAATGCTTTTAAACGACAAAAAATACAACGTATTAATAATTATTTAATGATTTTTGTTTTCCAGAGATATGCAATAAAATTGTTTTATTTTTATTTCTCGAAAACGAAGCAAGATATATGAAAACAATTTAATAGACAAGAAAAGGATATTTTTATTTGCTTAATCCGAAAAAGATATTACCAAAAACTCAGTGGCGTCTTATTTTTTGCCAATATTATTTGTTAAGGCGCCCCCTGAGACGTCACTGGACATAATAATTTAGCGCTACACGAACGTTTTATCACTAAAATTATCATTACCAAAATTAAATTAAAATCTGCTAAAGGATATTAAAAATAAAAAAAAACTTAACCCCAAATATCTCCTTTCATGTTGGATTTATCAAAATTTTTTATGGGACATAATTTGACCGAAAATTAATTATCTTTAAAAATGACAACATTTAAAAGTTCCTGTCATCGAAAAATTTCTTTGCACCGTGGCGCCACCTACATCTTGTATTATTCAAACACATTTTTTACACAGTTGTGAAGCCAATCATAGAGGCTATAAACCACAGTCTTTAGTCTATGCTATAAACTGGCGTTTACAGAATTTACATGTCGCTTTTAGTTTTCGAAATAATTGGCCTGGGAGTTTTTATTGAAACACCCTGTATAAATACACAAAAAACGTCAAAAAATAAACACATAGGTATGTACATTTATCATACCGCCTTAAACATCGATATGCCATGGTATTACATACATTACCTTGGAATTACCTTAATGCACTTTGAACAAAACAACGTCAATGTAATAAGAATCAAATTTCTAAAAAGGTCCATATTGAAAAGAGTTGCAATATTATATAAGTGGGTATGTACCTATTCTATAAATTTTAATAATCCCATCATACTTATACAAAAATTATTTTTGTATTAGAACACCGCATGTATATGTAGTATAATATCACAGATTTGCCTATTAATAATAATGACCACTACCACAAGGCTGGGAAGACATTGAGGCTTTAAAGGTGTATCCATAAAAAAATATTTATAACTGGGTGCATCCACAATAGGTCGCCAACATGTTCAACGGCTTGAACAACGTGTCGAAACTATTATTGTTGTCACGGTTTATGGTATATTTTTTTTGCAATGGGTGGGTATTTAATGTTTACTGGTTTGGAAGCGTAAACAATGACCATTACTAGTATCGACAGTTGTCTGACTTTATTTTGCCCCAATCCCCAATAACATGTCGGCGGCATAATCTTGGTTCTTTCGTGTTTACAAACACTCTGTTAAAAATACATAAGAGTTCTCTCCAATATACCAAGACAGAAGACCAATGGAATATTTCTTTTAGTGCCTGGGAACATGAAAGCACTTTTAGGAGTTTAATGCTCAAAGTCCTTTAGCTTAGTGTTTGGCCCAGCTCATTTTAACTTTATGTAGGAAAATATATATATTTATTTGATGCGTTTTCTATTTTTACTATTTGTTATTACGTGTGACGTATGTCATATTATTTGCCTTTTTTTTTAAAGCTTTAAATATTATTTTAATCCCAAATCCAAGACTTAAATTATTTCTAGCTTCGTATTATTGTAAAATATATTATTTTAAAAACAATAAATATGGGTTTAATAATGCATCGTTTTATTTTGAGTATTTTAAGGTCCATTTGGCTACCTTTGCACACCCTAGATCCAGCACCCCCACCTAGATTCACCACTGTTGATAAATATGGTGTGTGCTTGTGGCGCGTGTCTATGTGATTTTTGAGTACCTATCTATGGAAATAAATAAAACACTTATTTGTTTTAAATGCTATACATTTTTTACTCTTAGGCTTCTTTTATACTGGGATTCTGTATCTCGGATACCGGAATATCGGCTTCACTTTTAACGTACCGCTTAAGAGGAAGTAACCCCTTTACCACAATGAAAATTGCCGAACGATTTGCTGTTCAAACGAAAAGAAAAAATAAAAATTGGTATTTAGAAAATAAATTCTACTTTAAATACCCCATCCAGAAAAGTAAATGACGATTGAAAATATTCCCAAAATTTTTTTTATTTTTAGTAATTTTGTAATATTTTAAACAATTCTTCATTGGTCAAAAGCAAAGTGTGTGTAAAGTGAATTTAAACGTGTAAAGTGGGTTTACGCGCCCAAAGATTTTGAGAAAAAAGTAAGGCCGATATTGAAAAATGGCTTTAAGAAAAATTGTTTGGTACAACATTCTACACCCGGGAAAGTCATTTTGCTTTTGACCAATAAAGAATTGTTTAAGATATTACAAAATTATGAAAAAAAAAAAATTTCTAAAAAATATTTTGGGAATATTTTCGATCGTCATTTACTTTTCTGGATGGGGTATTTAAAGTAGAATTTATTTTCTAAATATCAATTTTTATTTTTTCTTTTCGTTTGACCAGCAAAACGTTCGGCAATTTTCATCGTGGTAAAGGGGGTTACTGCTCTTAAGCGAAGCGTTTAGACGGGCGCTTTCTCGGATACAGAATCGCGATTCTAATTTCGGAATAACACAAGATATATAAAGAAAAGTATGCATTTCGAATTTCGGTATGCGAGATACTGTATCTCGCATACAGAATCCCAGTATAAAAGGAGCCAGTCTTCACTCCATTGTCGCAGTTTTGTTTTTCTCATTTCGTTTTTTGTGGGGGGACTGGGGAGGGGGCAATTCTTTTTCGAAACTTTCACCCAGCAAAAAATATCTCAGGGCTTTTTATCTGTTTGTTTTGGATAAATGATTTTTCATGTTACTCTGTTTATTTAGCTTTCAATTCGAAAAACTCCTAATCATCAATTATTGTAGCGTAGGAGTTCAATCTGGAAAACAAACGTCATAGCTGTAAAATCCTTCCCATTTCCCGACTCCAGGATTTGAGATAATCTGGTTCTAGCAAGCTAATAAAGGATGGATATATTGTATATACCGCTGCGTGGGTTGCTTGGGGGATCGCTGGATGACCTCTGATTGCAATGACGTCAGTAGTCTGGCGTTAAGCTAACCTCAAACTTCATCGATTTTCAGTTGAGAATGGCGAGTAGCCATATGTTGCGGGTTGTTATTTTTTTAATTTTTGCTGTTTCTAGTCAAGTGACATGGTGTTCCGATTTAAAAAAATTCCCCCTGCTTATGCCCAACATTTATCCTTACAGGGTAAGTCCCACAATTTTTCTTTATTCTATTTCAAATTGTTGCCAAAGAATTGGTTTTTACTGTACCTACTATGTATTAACTATTCATTAATACAATACCGTTAAATTAAGGTAAATTATATTTTATTTATTGAAATAAATTTTTTAAACATTTTTTAAAAGCTGGTTTCTCATGTTCTTTTTATGGAAGTGAATACATAATACAACAGGTGCAAATTATTAAAACAAATACTTGCATTATTCCCACCGAAAGATCAATGTTTTAGGTATGTGTGCCTAGTTGTTTCTGAAAACTTAATGCAAATTATTTTACTTATTTATACATGTGTACGAGGGTTGATACCAGAAGTACATAATTTTTTTCAACAACAAACATTTTCATTTACTTAATGCAATTATTTTGTTCCAGGACGAATTTTATGTATGTACACCCATAAAAATAGTCTCTGACAAAAACTTTTACATCGGTAAGTTCAAGAGTCAATCATATATAGGTACATAGTCATTTTAAAAATACATTTCTTCTAGTTGGGTTCGAACCTAATGCTACCATGAATGTTGCTCACCATATGTTACTATTTGGTTGCTCAACCCCTGGAACAGATCAGGAATATTGGTGAGTAGGAGATAAACGTTTTTTCAATTTCTTCCTCTACTTGTATATGTATAAATTCTGAATTCTATGCCGTATACCTAAATATTTGTAGGGACTGTGGAGAAATGGCAGAAGCTGACTCTGATGGGAAACTTCAAAAAGCCACTCCATGTGCCCAAGGTAGTCGTGTAATTTATGCTTGGGCACGAAATGCTAAGCCCCTGAAGTTACCAGATGATGTTGGGTTTTTAGTTGGCAAAGACACACCAATAAAGTATTTAGTTCTACAAATACATTACTCCAAAAAGTTTCCAGAAGGGCAAACGGACAATTCAGGGTTTTTTTTGTTGTATACTCAACGACCGTAAGTTACTTCTAATTATTAACAGAAGTAGAATTAATTAACTAAGCTTAAACCGCAAGATACAGATCACTAAAACCCTAAACCTATCTTTCCTACCTAGTTTTTCTAATATATTTTGTAATATTTGGCTTTTTGTTTTTAGGCAAAGTAAGTTGGCAGCAGTTCTGTTACTAGCAGTCGGAGGAAAAATTCCTCCAAAGGGAATTACTCATATGGATGTTGAATGCAAGATATCTGAAAATAAAGTAATGTATCCTCTTGCGTATAGAACTCATACTCACTCTTTAGGTAAGGAAAAAACACACTATTATTTGTTTTTTTAAATAAATATTATACCTAACCATTTATTTTAAGTACTTAAATTTTAATTTAGGTCGAGTGGTATCTGGCTACAGAGTAAGTAGAGACGATGAAGGAATTGACCATTGGAATTTATTGGGAAAGAGAGATCCTCTGACCCCGCAAATGTTTTATCCTATATTTGATAAAACACCCATTACATATGGTGATAAAATTGCTGCTAGGTGTACCATGGACAGTACATCAAGGGATAGATGGACTGATGTTGGGTAAGTTAAATACTTCGCTAAGTAGTGCATGATGCCTGTGCGAACATAATCATTAAACCCACGTGAAAGCTCTGTTGCATGAAAATATAAAGCACCCACAAATAGATAAATAAACAAGCCATTTAAGAATTGAAAAAGTTTTTGACTAGTTATTTCACTGTTACTACTAATAAATTTATAAAATGCCTACAATTAGTTCAAGTTGACTAATATCTTGTTTGTTTTTAGCCCAACAAACAAAGACGAAATGTGCAATTTTTATCTTTTGTACTATGTGGAACATGGAACGCCCTTAGAAACGCCAAGCTGTTATGACATGGGACCCCCGAACTATTTTTGGCATAATAATGAAGAATTAAATAACATACCAGAGGCAGAAGCTTCCTCTCTCTATTGAAGTGAATAAAATGACCAAATGTCCTCCTTATCTTCTTTGTGATTGAAATTTTTTTATTTCTGTTCTTATTTACGATTATAAACACTAAGATGCACTCGCCATTTCGTTTTTTTTATCGATACTTATTTATTTTCTTTAAAAATGGGCCTAATACCCATTTTTGGAGTATAATTAGCTGCAGTATTGCGTTAAAAAGGTTGGATTTATAATTTAATAAAAGCAGAAAAAGAAATATGAGTAAATTTGACGAAATTTACATTTTTTGCTTTTATTAATTTATCAATTAAATTTTTTTTAACTTAAAACTGTAGGTAATCAATACCCAAAAACGGATATTCGGCCGCTTTATGGAGAAAACAGAAAATAAACGAAATATTGAGAAAAAATTAAATGGCGAATGCGTTATTAGTTTGTTTATAATTATTGTTTTACCTTGCATTGTTGGTATTTTTGATTTAAAATCTTAGTACCTACTAGTATTCCTCAGAATTAAATTGTGTAGTCAAGAAAGTTATGACCGACATGTTTCGTTGGTTTGTTTGACAATCCAGAGTAAATAAATAATTTTTAGATAAAATAGCTGTCTTTTAAAACTAAGCATCTCAAATGATCTGTTACTACTTACACTTTAGTATTTTCTGTTGGTGATTATTTTACATTCCAACTTTTTATAAAAGATTTTATTTTTATATTACATTATAATATACAATACTTACCTAAACCTTTCAGGGACTTCTTAAACCTATCATATCATATAAAGAGTATTGCTTTTATTACTATATAGAGGTATTAATTATTTCCAATTTTTTACATGCACAATGTAGTCCAACCAAACATAGTTTTCATGTAATATTAAAATGTAACTACAGGGTGGCTCAATAGTGCCTCATTATTTTTTTGCGGTAGAGCCAGCCATCAGGCAGAGTCATATACATTTATATTTCACAAAAAATCCAACAGTTTTAAAGATATTGACTTTCAAAAATTGTTAACTACATTTTTTTGACAGAGAATGAAAAACTAAGATAGAAATGTGAAAACCGTTTTTCTCTGAGAAAAAATATATAACTTTGTTGTGGATCTTTTTTTTTTATCTAACAATAACAGCTATTTTCTTCTTCACACCATGGGGCCAACCTGTATAAAATAGGTCATAATTTTGGAATAATATTTTATTCTTCTAAATTACTTACCTATGTATTAAAATATAAAATACCCTATAAACTAATTTTTATACACAGGACGGACGCGTGGAACCTAATCAAACAAAATAAAAGTCGTTTGAAACGTACCTGTTAAACACTTAAGGGTATTATTTTATGTTAAGTATTTCAAAAAAATACATAATCCTTATAAGTATAGGATTAATTAATACCCTGTATATACAGTCCTTAAAACTATTTAAATTGTCAATTGTTTGTCCTTGACTCCCTGTATTCTATAAAGACTTATAAAGATTGTGACTTTAGAAAAATTACCGCTTAGTTCGGATTAGAACTAGGAATTCTCTGAATCTTGTTTAGAGTTTCTAAAGTTCATATCCCAACACAAAGCGGATCCTTCTGTAATTTAACTGATTAAGTTTCAATTTTTTGACATCTATGCTTGACATGACTGTACCTCCTAACCTTAAGGCTAAGAAAGAAATATTAATGTTGAAACATAAATTTAATTTTAAGAATATTATCCAGATAGTTTACATAATAACCAGGAAGCTAGGTAACCCTTTAATAGACCAGCTTTTTGGGTATAATTTAATCTAGCTAGATAAAGTTGATACGTTTTAGCTGAGATATTCATAATATATACTTTACTACAGAATATGGTCAAATTTTTATGGTACTTATACGCAATTTTAAATGTCTAAGAAATAATATAAAATGTAAAATAATTGTTCCACAATTATTATATTTAAAATGTATCATAGATAATAAAGTATATTTAAGAGATTCAATATATCCTGTTTTTGAAAGATATAATTTTATAAGCTATTGGCTATGGCATTCGTTTAAATGAAAGAAAAAGTCCTTTATTCTATGTTACCAGTCTTTTTTTTAACTGGGTAGGTAGCTACTTAAACTATGTGATGATTTTTAGATTAGATTTGCACTTTATGTTTTAATAAAAATATATCTGTGTTCTGTTGTGTTTAGCACTTATTAAAATGTTTAAAACAAGTTGAAGTGTTTTTTTTTAACCCACATAACTGATATTTACAAACACAACAATACAGTCCTGATAAAGGCATTTTTCATTTGATTTTTTTTGGCATAGGTACCTATTCTATGCTTATCTTATGACGCGAAAAGTATAATTTTCGAGTATTTCGTTTCATCAAGAGGATTCTAGCCTGATTAGTTAATACCTAGAGACACACTACAGAAAGAATATAAAAAGAATAATTATTGTGTTTTGGATTGTTTTCAAATTTTAACCAAATTTATTTGAGGGTTTGTGCTACTCTCTCTGATGATATGGTAAAGAGAGGGCACTCTCGTAGGTTTTTGTTAGGAAAATCAATAAGAGGTAAAAGTCAATAATCCTTTATAGTATATATTGATAACTAATATAATCACTACAAAAACTTGTAGTTACATCTCTATGCTATAGAGGTCACTCCAAAGCCTATATGACTTTAAATGGCTAAGTTGGTAGTTGGCAATATTGATTACCTTTAAAAATATTCTAAAATTTTAAGTGAACGCCTATAGAGAGCGCTAGGAATTGCGTAATAAAGCTTATTGGTATTATGAACATCAAGTTTAACACATTTTTACTAAATAAATTGACATATTTTATGCTGTTCTAAGACAAAGTAGTAATTTTACATTGAGGCTATATAAAAAAACACTTTTAGCAGCAAACAAAAATAGATATACCTAATTTGCATTTATAGATAAGGAATTAATTTCATCCTTTAAATGTTTCCAAGACACAATAATTTTTTTACCCCTTTGTTGAATTTAAATAATATTTCATTTGGTAACTTAAAATATGTAACTAAGTAGGTATATACACTGCGTTTTTTTTTAACGCGGGCCATAGGGATTTACATGGTAAATCTTTAAAGGAGGAAGAAGTTAACATACAATTTGTGCAAGAAATCTCCAAGAGATACCCAAAAAAGCTCTTTTTATTTTTTTAAAATTACACTTTTTTACCCCCTTGTAATTTATGTAATTAACTACCTTAGATAAAGAAAAATATTGACACGGCTGCCAGTATTGTCCTGACTTTCATGAAATTAGTTATTATTAAACTTTATTGAAATAAAAGTTCTGCTTTAGAATTATTAAGAAAATTAATACATTTTAAACCACTTAAAATAAAACATATTTAATACAAACTAAATAATCATCAACATTGTATAATTTCGGTACAACTTGCCAAATATTATAAAAATGTCACATACCAGTTTATGTCAAATATACCTGGGTAAACTTAATATACAGGGCTGAGCAAAACAGCGTGATATTATAACTTAAAATGGTATTTTTCAATATTTTGCGTTAGTAAAGTAATACAGACATGGTCCTAAATTGGATATGAGACCACAAGAAATATTTGTGTAAAATTTCAACTCGTAGTTCTCGATAGAAATGTGCCTAACATAGACTTAAAGATTTACGATGTAAATCCCTATGGCCCGCGGTAAGAAAAACGCACTGTATAGGTAAATAGAACACAAATATTGTCTAGTTGCTTAGTGGGAACTTATAGGTAGGTAGCTACTCACTAGAAAACATATCTTTTGATTTTTCCAGTTGATCTGATTTAGTTTTCCTTTACTTGACTTTTGCCATCAGCTTATTTTCTTTCAATGTTCCCTATATTTGCTTCAAAGTGCAATTGCATTGCATTGTTCCAGCATAAAATTCTGGATACCATTAAGCTTTACAGTTTCGTACTGATGGAACTTTCTTCAGAACTTTGCATTAGTTTTTATAGTAAGAGCAAAATGATCAAAATCTGTATAAAATTTTGGGGTAAGAATTAAAAGCGCAGAACAAAGTAAAATACGCAGTTTTTTTATGATTGAACCATAAACACATCTTCCTTGTCAATGGGCAGACCTTTTAAGCAGCAAACACTTTGTTCTCATCAAACCCAGAAATATCAAAAAATTAAAACACCGATTTAATTATTATTTAACGAACTTACCTTTACTTGCGATTTTTCTTGTCCGCGAACTCTCACCGTAAAGTCGATTTTGGGGAAACTAATGACCTCCTTTCTTCCAATTTTGCCATTAAACGCCTTGTACGTTCTTTAAGATAACATGTCCAAACTATCAATTCGAATTTTTAATTGTAACACCATAAAACTATCAAGAAATCTTTAAAAGGTGCAAAATTTTGCAAAACAAGTGGCCATTTTGACGGTTTAAACTTATATTTTATACGGAAGCGCCACCAAGCGACCCTTTTTTAAACCCTTTCATTCATGGTTTTGATAGGCTGCATCCTCTTTCAGTATGCGTAGATAGAAGAAGACACCTAGCTAAAGACAAAAATAAGTTCATTTTTGACAAGGCCGTCCTTGTATTGCATCTTTCTTTAGTGTATGCAACACGATAAGGGTAGGTATATTGGATTCTCATTCATGAAAATTTATGAATGGGATTTTTACTATGCGACCTTGCTTGGAATGTGTAGTACTATTTATAGTAGCGGCCATTTGCTTTTTAGTTTATGAATGAAATAAGATATTTTAAAGTTGTAATGAATGGAATAAAAGACTGGGACTACGGAATTGCATTTTGTAGATTATATTATAGGTATATTGGTATATATTAATGTATTTAAGTACCTAATAATTCCTATAGAATACATTTGAAACTCATATAGTAACATAATATATTGCTACAACTTCGCAACAATACATTTTTCTATGTCTTAAAGGAACCTTAATTATTTGCCTACTATAAATAATATGTAAGGACCTTCGCATTTATTAAGGGGGTTTTTTACCTCCTCAGATTCTCACACCGACGGATCTTAATCATATTATTCCAATCCAACGTTAAATACAAGCAGGGCATCTTATCAGTTTTGATAAAAAGCTATGATTTGATAAAATTAGCATATATCTTATTTAGACTATTGGACTATTAAAAAATCCTAAACTTATCAATCATTAGTATTTATTGATCCTCGTTTCACACCAGAAAACAATTTCCTTTGTTCAGATCTTTATAAGATCAGTTTTTGTATAATCATACTTATTTACCATTAAGTCGTTAAATAAATAAGATTTGGTTTATCAAGAGGTCGCAGTAGATATAAAAACATCAAGCTTGTTGACGGACATACAAATTGTATCTAATAAACAAGAAAATTGCATCAAAATGAAATATTTTTTGTTATTTTTCTGTGCTTCTGTGGTTTTCAGTGAAGACCAGTATGGATTTATTACGAAATATATAGATATGCCCTTAGATCACTTCAGGTATGTAAGTTTTTTTTGTATCAAAATAACCGGTCAAAATAGTAGAACTTTTTACATTGCATAGAACTGCATAGCAACAGATTTTTAACTATTTTATATATTTTAATCTCATCTAAAGGGTTCCCTTATTTTTATCATTGTTTTTAGTTTTACAAATGATACCACCTTTAAACTGAGGTACCTAGTGAATGACAGTTACTACACCGATGGTCGCCCGATATTCTTTTACCCCGGAAATGAAGGTGACATATCTATGTTTGCTCAAAATACAGGGTTTATGTTTGAGCTGGCTCAAAAATTGGAAGCTCTTATTGTGTTTGCCGAGCACAGGTAACTGTACCTGAAATTTTATATAAATTATTTTTCGGAATGATTTAAGATATTATAATGCTTTGACCTTAAACCCCTTTTTTTAGATTCTACGGCGAAACTCAACCTTTTGGCAATCTCTCTTATACTGCACCAAAATATTTAGGATACCTAAGTGCCCAACAAGCCTTAGCTGACTACGTTTACCTCATAAACGATCTACAAGAACAATATGTTCCAGTAACAAGCCCCTTGAAAAAAATTCCTGTTATAGCTTTCGGTGGGTCTTATGGGGGAATGCTTGCATCATGGTTGAGGATGAAGTATCCCTATACCATTGCAGGGGCTATAGCAAGTTCAGCCCCTATTTGGCAGTTTCAAGGACTTACGCCTTGTGGGAATTTTTATAAAATTGCGACTGATGTTATAAAAGGGTTAGGATCGGAGAAATGTATGACGACTATAAAGAACTCTTGGATTGTTTTAAGGTATTTATTGTTCTTTTGGTATGCTTGAACTTTATTCTAAAAGATGGACGATAACATAACTGCTTCTAATGTGTAAATATATAGGTACAACAGCAACAGCCCAGTGTAAAAATATAAACAAATAAACGATAGACCAATTCCTGACTCCTGAGTGTTTCTGGTACACTTAGGTACAAGATACGTGGTCATTTACTGTGACCAAGTTCAATAACCTCGTTGGAACTTTATACACAGTGGATTTTTTAACTGGAATAAATTCAGTATTAGTATTCCTCTTTATTTGCTGAAAAAATACAGAAGTACGGCTGCGTCTAGTTTTAGTTTGGAATAATTATTTCGTGTCTTCAAGAAATTTACCCGTCTTTTGGGCGGTAGAAACCGCCCCCAATTTTTTTTTTCAAATGTAAAGGTAGGTATTTATTGTGATAGATCATTTGGAAAGGGCATTTCAGTAATCTAGAAAGCCAGAAAAGAATAGCCATTTCAGCAACAATTGATACTAGAATTTAGGTTTTACCAGCGCAGATTGGTAAAAAAGAAACATGTTATTGATAAGGTTATTTGTTTACTTGATGCCGCATTCCAATGGTAACTTTATTTTCGGTTTAAAAGAAAAGAATACTTATCTGTTGTAGTATTTTGTGCTGTTTAAACCGTTACATTGTAGTAAGAAATATTTTTGCACCATCAGCAAAATTGAAAGACTTCATCGTGAAGTGGGCCACGTCAGGGACATACCAAGAAGCCTGGAGTAATGGATAAAGACACGCAATTAAACGTTTTACTTGCTCTTCAAGAAAATCCCATTACTCCAGTTTGGCAACTTGCAAGAGAAAATAACATAAGCTATATGTCTGCGTTAAGTTAGTAAAATCATGTCAAATGCGTCCTTACAAAATATTAGTGGTACAAGAGCTACTGGAAGATGATCCGGACCGCCGCCGTCTTCAGTTTTGTAAAGTGATGATCAGCATTTAGTAGATTTGGACTAGATGCTTTTTACAGCTGAGGGTACTTAACTTAATGTTTGGACAGGCATAATTGAGCCTATATTCCTCGAAGGTAACTTAAAATATCTAAACAACGTATAACATACCTTTACATTTGGACAAAAGTTGGGGGCGGTTTCTACCCTCAAAAGAGGGGTAAATTTCATAAAGACACGAAAAAGTATGAAAAACTAAAAATAAAGGCAGCTGTAATTTTGTATTTTTTCTAATAATGAATTTATTCCAGTTAAAAATTCCACCCTGTATAATCAAAACGTGTTAGTACAAAATGGGTAGGACTGATGGTAGGAGATTTCAAAAAATGTGTGTACCATTGTGCCCACAAAAAACTGGGACAACAAAATTTTCTTTATATTCTAGCTCTTGGACTATAATAATTAAAATGTAAACACACATTACCGCTGCCGTGGAAGTTAATATATTCGTGTTAATTTTATTATTGTGAGAATTTCACCTTGATAATTAAATAGGTAATTTCTAAATTATTAGAAAATAAATAATATAACTTTTTCGACTTAGTTTTCAGATAGTTATACTCTAAAGTAAAACAACGTATAAAGTATGTAACTAAACAGTTTACTTAATTATATGACATATTTTTGTCGAGAAGATATCAAAAATAACAAAAAAACCATTAAATATATTATTTTTTACATTTTAATATTTAGTCATAGAGCCATTATTATTAATGACTTAGTGAAGTCGTCGAGGCATACTGAGAACTAAATTTCTTATATAATCCTCAGATATCTGACCCCATGATTCTCTTATTTTTTCTAGTAGTTCCTGTTGATTTCTGGGTCTGAAGTCATGTTTATATACAGTGAGGACCTAAAGTCCGTCCCCCCCTCTAACTTCTAAACCGTTCGGTATATTTTAATGAAATTTTGAACGATAATATTTGAGCAAGTCTTGCACTTTTTGACATACCAATGACAGCTTTAAATGTCAAGATGACAGCTGGGTCCGTTTTTGGAATATTTTTTTTAATGGAAAGGGGGTTCCAATGGTACCTCATTTTGAAGGTATTTTAATGCTTAACACATTCTCCAATTTAAAAAACATTTGGTTCAGTATTTTCTAAACAGGAATCAATAATATTGGTTTCTACATTATGACTACCACTGTTTATAACACACTTTTTTTTACCTATAGTTGTCTATTGATTGTTGCTGTCATACTGTTTTTAAATGTCTGATTGACAGAAAATATTTTTACCTCGAAATTGTCTTATTGGTTCGTTCTTTAGAAGACAAATTTGAAGCGATTATTATTTTTGGCGAAGCTGACCGAAATTACCATGCTGCTGTTCGTATGTTCAATGAACGATATCCGGAACGCCAAATATGCACAAAATTTTTGCGAAAACTAATCTTAAAATTTCAAGAAACTGGAAGGCCAAAAATCGTGGAAGATGTAAAAGTCCAAGTTTTAGCTGAAATGGTTGTTACTCCCCAACAGCCAACGAAACACGTGGCTGAGGCATGTAATGTTTCTCGTAGTTCTGTCAAAAGAATTTTGAAAAGCCATAAATTTCACCCATATAAAATGAAAATTATACACGAATTAACAGAAGATGATCCAGATAGACGACTAGAATTTTGCGAAATTATGTCAGAAAGAATCGTAAGGAATAATAACTATTTGCGGAATATCTGTTTTAGCGACGAAAGTACTTTTTTCTTACATGGACGAGTTAATACCCAAAACTGTAGGTACTGGAGTGATGAAAACCCTCATGTTTTTCGGAAGGGACACACACAGTTTCCCCAGAAAATAAATGTTTGGGCAGGCATTTTGGGTAATCACATTATAGATACCATTTTTCTGGAATATAATCTTAATACACTTATTAATGATGTTGTTGCCCAAAACCCACATGAGTTTCAAGAGGTTGTATTTCAACAAGATGGTGCCCCGCCACACTATTTTAGGCAAGTCAGAAATTATCTAGACGAATCTTATGAAAATAGGTGGATTGGTCGTCGAGGTCCGACAGAATGGCCAGCTAGATCGCCGAACCTAACGCCTCTAGATTTTTTTCTTTGGGGATACGTTAAAACTGAGGTTTATAAAACGGCTCCAGGCTCATTAGAAGAACTTAGGCAACGAATTACAGATGTTTGGTTAAGGATAACGCCACAGGTGCTTCACAATGTCCGAGAGGAATTTACTAATAGAATATTTATTTGCCAAGAGGTCCATGGCGGTCATTTTCAACAATTGTTGAAGTAACCACTGTTTTGTAGATGTGTCCCTTTATCTTTTGTTTAAAATACTTATAATTAATAAATTTCATTTCATACTGAACCAAATTTTTTTTGAATTGGAGAATGTTTTAAGCATTAAAAGACCTTCAAAATTGGAACCCCCTTTCCATTTAAAAAAATATTCCAAAAGCGGACCCAGCTGTCATCTTGACATTTAAAGCTGTCATTGGTAAGTCAAAAAGTGCAAGACTTGCTCAAATATTATCGTTCAAAATTTCATTAAAATATACCGAACGGTTTAGAAGTTAGAGGGGGGGGGGGGGGGGGGGGGGGGGGGGGACGGACTTTATAGGTCCTCACTGTATATATACTCGTATTTGGTAATTTCACCCCAAACATTTTCTATGGGGTTGAAATCGGGACTCTTAGATGGCCAAGGTAAAACATTTATTTCATTTTCTTGCAGATATTGCTGGACTAGTCGAGATGTATGAATTGGGGAATTGTCATGCTGAAATATGAAAATTACTGTTTCCCATATATTATTTTGATTGACATAGTTTTGTGCAAAATCTAGCCTTCTGTCTTTATTTACCTCTGTTAAGGAGATTTTATTGGCAGCGCAACGACTCCTGATATCTGAGCACCAAATCCTTCGACGAGCAGTATTTGTTGAACAAGGAAAATTGGATTCTTGAGCAGCTTTTATTGCTGTTTCAAAGGGGTTATCGCGCGAATAGTTAATAACTTCCCTATCTTGAACTTCTGTTGAAATTTTTGGGCAGCCGGAACCTTGCTTTCTTCCAATAGTTCCAGTCTCGAGTATTTTACTTTTACACAAAAGCACGGTCTTTTTACTTATATGTAATTCTTCAGCAATATCTCTTATAGGAACATGTTCTCTCACTCGCGTATATATAATAGCTTTTTGTTCCAGTTTAACACTTTATAATATTTATTTAGTATTAACACTTTGACAACAAATAAAAAAATTTGATGCACCTATTATCAAAATGACATTTAAATATCAAAGCTGGAAATTTGTAATAGGCTGGGAGATTAGAATAAAATTGCGTGTCCCAGTTTTTTTTTGGGCGTAATGGTACAGTTATTGTAGGTAGTTTTTTTTTAATTATTTTGTTTAGAAACCAAACCAACTCAGATAAGGGTAAGGCAAATATCTCATCAATTTTCCAACTTTGCAAGCCTTTACAAACCGCAGATGACGTTCAAACACTTTTGAACTGGCTGGCAGAAATTTATATTAACTTGGTAGTGGTAAACTACCCCTATCCCACCAGTTTTTTGACACCTCTGCCTGGATACCCAGTGAAGGCATTTTGCGAAAAAATGGATAGTAACGCTTATAATGATGAATTCGACCTACTAAGAACTATCAGTAAAGGGTTGGAACTGTACACTAACTATACGGGACAAACTACATGTAATGACATTCTATACACATCTGCTAGTTTGGGAGAACGGGGCTGGAATTTCCAGGTATAATTATTTATTTTTATATACACTTCTCGTCAAAATTAGCGAATACTCTAAAATTGCAAAAGTTTGTTCTTAACTATCTTACGAACTAATTTTTTCAGTGTAACCTAAGGGGTTACAAACTTTTTTAAGTTCCTAACATTAATTTGTAAAACGATTTTACTGATATACAGGGTGTTATTAGTAGAGGCGATTTTGTGCCGTAAATTTGAAACATTTTGTAGAGTAAACTGGTAAAGTTAGAAATTCCTGGTATGTGCCGTTAGTAAGATGACATCAATATCTCCCGACCCTTTTGCCAGTTTTTTGATAAGTGTCTTTTGGCAATAGATACACTATTAAACAAAAAATGTGTCAAATTTTGGTAGGAAAATCTTTACGATGCTGTATCTTGGCAATGGTTGAACAGATTTCGATAAGTATTCAAGATTTTGAAAGCTCTTTTCCTATGAATTTTTCCTAATATAATAGTGATTTTCTTATTATACAGGGGTCGAGAAAATCATAAATATAAAATTGCTAAAATTATGGTAACTGGGTTTATTAAAGCTATGCTACCCGGGCTATATGCTTTTGTTTTGTTTCAAAATTAGTCATTTGACACTTTGGGTCAATATTTCGGGACGTTTTTTTTCCTATTTGATTAAGAGCTATTTGGCAAAAGATACAGTATTAAACAAAAAATTAGCTAGCAGTGAGTTTAAATGGAATTTGGCATCAAATCGATCAAGGGGAGATTCAACGGCTAATTTTGAGCATGCCACGACGTTGTCATGCTGTTATTGCAGCAAGACGTTACTAATTATTAGTTTTTGTGTTTTTATTTAATAAAATTTCGCTTTAAACATGACGTTTTAATTTTTTTTGTCCCTCTAAAACATGTAAGTATACCTATATACATTAAATTTAATTATTACTATTATTATTAAAATTTTAAAATCTATAATACTGGTCGAAATCTATTTAACCGATGTCAAGGTACAGCTTTTTAGAGATTTCCCCGAAGAATTGGCACATTTTTTGTTTTATAGTGTATCTATTGCCAAATAGCTCTTAATCAAATAGAAAAAAAAACGTCCCGAAATATTGACCCAAAGTGTCAAATGACTAATTTTGAAACAAAACAAAGTCATATAGCCCGGTTGGCATAGCTTTAATAAACCCAGTTACCATAATTTTAGCAATTTTATATTTATGATTTTCTCGACCACTGTATAATAAGAAAATGGCCATCTTTAAAAATCACAATTATATCACGGAAAATCCATAGGAAAAGAGCTTTCAAAATCTTGAATACTGGTCGAAATCTGTTCAACCATTGCCAAGATACAGCATTGTAAAGATTTTCCTACCAAAATTTGACACATTTTTTGTTTAATAGTGTACCTATCGACAAAAGACACTTATCAAAAAACTGGCAAAAATGTGATCTTACTAACGGCACATACCAGGAATTTCTATGTTTACCAGTTTACTCTACAGAATGTTTCAAATTTACGGCAAAAAATCGCCTCTACTAATAACACCCTGTATATCAGTAAAATCGTTTTACAAATTAACGTAAGGAACTTATAAAGGTTTGTAACACCTTAGGTTACACTGAAAATATTAGTTGGTCAAAATCGGATGAGCGGTTCACTAGATAGTTAAGAACAAACTTTTGCTAGATTTTAGAGTATTCGCTCATTTTGACGAGAAGTGTAAGTATTTCTAATTTCAAATCTAAAAATTTTAACTTAAAAAAAAATAGTTAACAAAAATTATTCAGTTTTTTGAATTAATTTAATAATATCTTTTAGTCATGTACAGATATGATAATGCCCATGTGTTCAACCGACGAAGATATGTTTGAAAACGTATCATGGAATTTTAAAGATTTTTCTGACGACTGCTTTAGACAGTTCTCTGTCCGACCTAGAAATGAGCAAGTACCAATCCTTGAATTTGGTGGGAAGGATATAGAAACAGCATCAAATATAATTTTCAGTAATGGCCTGTTGGACCCATGGTCCGGTGCAGGAGTTCTCTCAAATATTTCTGCTGAAGTACTCTCCGTCCTTATTCCAGATGGGGCACACCATATTGACTTAAGAGCTTCGAACCCTCTGGACACGGAAAGTGTTATAAGTGCAAGAAAGTTCCACGAAACACATATTACTAAATGGTTGGATAAATTTTATTATGACAATTTGCCTCAAGAGCTTTATTTGTTAAAACATAGGCCGTTTATGAGTTATGTGTAAAAAATAGTAGTGCTTTCTTAATAAGTTAAAGTGATTTTGTAAATTTGCTCTAAAAAAAATAGCGATAGCTCTATTATTATATTATAGACAGTACCTATGTGTTTTGTTTTCTGTTATCTCATTTGTCTAAATACCCTAAGTAAAAAGACAAGAAGATACGTTAAAAACCTTGAAGGACTAAATGATAAATAGGTCGTAAACATATTTCTATAAGAAAAATTCATGAATTTAAAATGTAACAGAACGAGAATATATTCTTCGCAGCGAATTGACATTAGAAACGAGTTTATATAGAAAGGGCATGTGACGAACACACTTCACAACTCCAGACTTAAGGGTCTCATTAAAGTATTGAGGGTCTTTCTACAGCATTTTCTATAGTTCAGATCTTCAAGGACTCTGGTTTATATTTGATTAATATTTTCCTGTAAAAATAAAACTTTTGGGACATTTCTCTATAGCCATCGTTCATTTCTTTTACACACATTTATCAGACCTACCGTGAGAGACTCACAAAACAAAACGGCGCAAACACACTCCAGTATAGGGTACGACATTTCGTACTTGTCCACATCAGTTTGCTTGATTGGCAAATACAGAAATAGGGTGCGTGCTTCCGTTACAATGCCGTTGTCTAATAAAAAGTAGAAAAATCGCATCCGTATAATTCTTCAGGATTGACTATCATCTTCTGAAGTCTCAAAATTTAGTAAGCTTAAGGTTTTATTTAAGAAATCTACGTTTGTCTTCAGAAAGTCACCTACTATCTGGGCAACTTCGTTACTTCACAATGTATGAATTGGTACCGAGACAATGAGTTTTCAAGCTGAAACCACCTGCTTAGTTTCATTTCAAAGGGTAAAATCCATTTCAAATCATTGTAAGCCAAATCATTACCTTTTAAAAAAACCTTTACCTTCATATCTATGTCCACTGAAACCTGATCCTGATTAACAATATTTATTCAGTCATTGGTCAAATCTAAATTATAAAAATATATTTTTGAGTCAGTTACAATTTTTACTTCCCAAAATTCAGAAGTATTAATTTTTTGTGAATAATTACTGAGATCGTCAAAACTTTTTATAAAATCTGATTGCTCGAAAGCTTGATTAAGTTGAGAGGTACGTTCTTGTTGTTCCTCGTTTCTCTCCGCTGGACTTTTTCTAGGAATGAGAACAGTTTTTGACAAGTAAGCAGGGAAATTGGGATAAATGCACGGAACAGCTGTTAAATTTAGTCTCACTTTAGTTGGTTTTTTTTTTGTGGTTCCATCAGGCAAAAGATAGATATCCTCACGAATAATGTGACTGGGGACAAAATGCTTAGCACTAACTACAAAATACTGTGTGGGCGACCAATTAGTTCTTGGAATGGCTTTTAGCCATAGAATTTTTAGATTTTCATCTTTTGGGGAGTGAAAAACTGATACACTTTCTTCACCTCCTTTTAAAACACTTTTAAAGTTAGAGTTACACCCAGGAATACAGCAGGGGCTTGGCATGTTGGTAAATAAACAAACTAAAAGAAAAAAATAGTACTTACCTAAGTACCTAGGTATCTAGAGGTAGGTATCCTTAGTATCCTACCTACTTACGAACTATCTCTACTAGTGATATTTTAAAACTAAATTACATATACCTTCAAGTTAAATAAACATTTTAATATTTATAAATTAACTGTAGCCACAAAACAATAAAGTTTATCCCAAAGAGCTAACTAGAATACAAAAAACATAACTTTTAAATTAAAACAAATAAAATTCTGCCGCCATTATAAGACCCGTAAACAAATTGCCAGGCCGGCCAGGCTGTTGGATTTTTCACTTTAATAATGCTATTACAGCAAATCCGTACCAAAAATGTTCACTAATATTTTGTAGAGGTTCTTAGCAATCATGTCACTTACATTTTCTATTAGATATCAATCGAAAACCGGAAAAAACCTGCATTTTGCATTGAAGTACACAGGGATGCCAAAGACAATGGACTTTCTGGGGCCGAGTAGACATTGACAGCTGTTTCGTCCTTGTTAGGAACTCATCAGAATGCCACTAACCGAAGCAACTGTGGAATAAAATGATTTGTCTATCAAATCAAAGTAAATGTTTCTTAATATACATCGCTGTTACTAACGTTGAATGAAAATACGTGTACAACGTTTGACGACAGACTCCGTACGTCAAAATAGGTCGATCTAAGCCGACTTAGTTATATCCAAAATTGTCTCGTTTAGCCGGTAGAGGGCGTCAAAAATTTGTCAAAATATTGGTTTTTCCTAAATTACGTGAAACCCTGCTAATCGATTTTTAATGATTTTTAGTATGTAGACTAATACTATAAAATGACGTTTTCTAGTAGTATAGTCACCAGCTGTAAATAAGTGAAGGTGATATAATACGTCAACATTTCTCCTCATTTTTTATATGAACGGCGTTATGACAACCCAGATATTTTTGTAGAGTGACTGGATGTATTAGGAAGCTATTTTACCTCTTTAATAGTTTTCGTTGAATGAGCTGTCTTGCCAGAAGAAAATATTTACAATTACCTGCATACATCAATTATTACCAATAAAAATAAAACAAAGTACAACAAAGTTGAAAGTATGTATTGTAAGAAACTAAGTAAAACAAAAACATTACCTACGCAAATGTGTAAAATGACCGCCATCTTGCTGAATACGCTTATTAACACTCCTTAAAAAATGATATTGGACCCTATCTAATGTCTCGGGGTTATTAAAATGGTTGCCTGCATTTAAAATACGCTTCAATAAACCATCGCGTATGTTTACCGGAGTCTTGTTAACTTCTGTTTTAATAGCGCCCCACAAAAAGAAGTCACACATATTTAACTCAGGAGAACGTGGTGGCCATTTTACTGGTGCATCATTGCCCGTTCCAATCTATCGGTTGGGATATTGATGATGTAAGTATTGCCGAACGGCAACGGAAAATTGGGGCGGGGCACCATCATGCATATACCACATTTCCCTCCGAAATAAAAGGGGCAAATTGTCCAGAAGAATTGGTAATGTGTCTTGCAAAAAATTTAAATAAGTATTTCCATCCAACCTGTCTGGAATAACAATGGGACCAATAAGGTAGCGATCAATAATACCTGCCCAAATATTTAATTTAAATTGATGCTGATGATGTGCAACTTTAATGGCATGTGGATTTTCATCGGAATAAATATGTTCGTTGTGCAGATTGGTTACTCCAGATCTTGTAAAGCACGCCTCGTCAGTAAACATAATTGTTCTACAAAAATTTGGATCACGGATTCTTTTGTTTCTAATAATTTGACAAAATGTAAGCCGCATGGGGGGATCAGTCGGTAAAAGTTCCTGGACTTTTTGCTCGTGATAAGGATGTAACAACTGTTCTTTTAAAACCTCATTGACGATCGTTTTAGGGACATGTAACTCACGTTCTAAGCGACGGGTTCTGATACTTGGTTCTTCTTCAACTCTCTCCGGAATCATCTCTTCTGTTTCCACAGTTCGAGTTGTTCGCATACGACCCCTGCCTTCAAAGTTTTTCTCAAAGCTGCCCGTTTCCCGAAGATGACGCTCGATATTGGCAAATGTTTGGTGGTTTGGTATTCGACGGTTAGGAAACCTCTTCATGTAAACCCTAACACTCTGACGCCCATTTCCTTGACAAAACCCGTATACCAGGAGCATGTCAACCTTCTCAGAGTTCGTATAATTTTCCATTTTTAATGGTAAAATGAACTTGTAATTCAAGAATGTTGATCGTATACTTGAGTAAATTTCATAGACTGGTGACAATTTGTCAATAATTGTCAAATTATTAAATGCCATAGCAACAAGGTCACTTTTATTGTTACAGGTAATTTGATTTTAATATTATTACTAATAATACTAAATATTGTAAGTATTTTCTTCTGGCAAAACAGCTCATTCAACGAAAAATGTTAAAGAGGTAAAATAGCTTCCAAGTACATCCAGTCACTCTACAAAAATATCTGGGTTGTCATAACGCCGTTCATATAAAAAATGAGGAGAAATGTTGACGTATTATATCACTTTTATAACACTTCCACTTATTTACAGCCGGTGACTATACTACTAGAAAACGTAATTTTATAGTATTAGTCTACATACTAAAAATCATTAAAATCGATTAGCAGGTTTTCACGTAATTTAGGAAAAACCAATATTTTACAAATTTTTGTCGCCCTCTACGGCTAAACGAGACAATTTTGGATATAACTAAATCGGCTTAGATCGACCTATTTTGACGTCAGGAGTCTGTCGTCAAACGTTGTACACGTATTTTCCAGACACCCTGTATACTAAAAAAATCTCAAACTCAACGGACACACGTATTTTTAAATAATAATACAGCTTAGCTAATTGAGCACACACAATATGGTTTGCTAAATTTGTAATTAGGCAAAACCGACTGAACGCATTACAATGAGATGTTTTGAATTTGTTAAAATTGATTACCAGTAATAAATTTATCCGAATATTGTGCATTGTAAGTTTGCATTGGTATTTAAATTAAAACAATTTTGATTATTGGAAGTTTTTTCGAGAATTTATTAGGTTAATAAAAAATGCTAAATGGTTGGCATTGATGTTTTTTACAGTGAGATACTATGCTACATAAGGGGAGCACAAGATTTTTTGTACAGTTCTTAATCTTAAGATCAGATTGACAGTCTAGTTAGTGGGCGATTTCGATCAAATTGCAAGCAATACAGGGTGTTTCATTAAGGGTGGCCACCGGCCATATCTCGGAAACTACTAGGCATAGAAACTTGAAAAAAAAAATTATGATTAAAGCGGTCATGAGAAAATTCTGTAAATTACTGTTAAGTTCCTCATTTCTCCGATTCCCATATTAAGGTATAACTCTGATTACATCATCGAAAAGCTTAGACAATTCTGCATCATTTTGGTTTAAGGCCCATTGGCGTACCGACCTTGATAAGAGTGGGGGAAGCTATTGAATGTGTAAACATTAAAACCGCTGTAACTTCTAAACGACTTATCCGATTTTACTAAATTTAAGCTTGTTTGGAAGGGAAAGGTAAGTGTCTTCAATCGCCGTATCCAACAGTACACGATAGTGTTTAATAAAATTGCTAGAGGGCGCAATTTGTAATAATAACAGTTTTTTCGATTTTAACCCGAAAATTCAAATCATACGGTATAACTATGACATCATAATCGAAAAGTAGATGAAATTTGCAAGAAAAGATGTGAAGACCGCAGGTCGATATCTTTGTTCGTTTCAGAGTTATTGCCAAAACAATAATTTTTAATACAAATTGCGCCCTCTAGCAATTTTTTTAGAAACTATCGTGTACGATACGACAATTGAAGGTTCTTTCCAACAAGCTTAAATTTAGTAAAATCGGATAAGTCGTTTAGAAGTTACAGCGATTTTAATGTTTACACTTTCAATAGCTTCTCCCACTCTTATCAAGTGAAAGTGTAACCATTAAAATCGCTGTAACTTCTAAACGACTTAACCGATTTTACTAAATTTAAGCTTGTTTGGAAGAGAAAGGTAAGTACCTTTAATTGTCGTATTCAATGGTACAAGATAGTTTCTAATAAAATTGCTAGAGGGCGCAATTTGTATTAAAAATTATTGTTTTGGCAATAACTCTGAAACGAACAAAGATATCGAACTGCGGTCTTCACATCATTTCTTGCAAATTTCATCTACTTTTCGATTATACTCAATACTCAATATATTACAAAAAATTTTAAAAATTTTACAGACAGTTTTACATGAAGTAGATTAATTACATAAATTATAAGGCATTCAGGCAGGCACCTAGAAAACTTAATTTCTGTATGTACCAATAAATACAAAATTATATAAAGAGTTCAAGCAATTCTTAAGTCTACATCATTTGATCATCATTGGCAGACAATACAACACACACAACCCATGATTATGATGTCATAGTTATACCGTATGGTTTGAATTTTCGGGATAAAATCGAAAAAACTGTTATTATTGCAAATTGCGCCCTCTAGCAATTTTATTAAAAACTATCGTGTACTGTTGGATACAGCGATTGAAGATACTTACCTTTCCCTTCCAAACAAGCCTAAATTTAGTAAAATCGGATAAGTCGTTTAGAAGTTACAGCGATTTTAATATTTACACATTCAATAGCTTCCCCCGCTCTTATCAAGGTCGGTACGCCAATGAGCCTTAAACCAAAATGATGCAGAATTGTCTAAGCTTTTCGATGATGTAATCAGAGTTATACCTTTATATGGGAATTTTCGGAGAAATTTAGAATTAAAAAAAAAAAATTATTGTGCCCCCTTGCGGCGAAATGAGGGACTTAAAAGTAATTTCCAGAATTTTCTCATGACCGCTTTAATGATAATTTTTTTTTCCAAGTTTCTATGCCTAGTAGTTTCCGAGCTATGGCCGGTGGCCACCCTTACTGAAACACCCTGTATTTTGGATGCCGACCGATTTTTAATTTACCAGACAAATGGTGAATCGGGTTGTGACTAAAAGCAATTTACACAGACTGACAGAAGGTCGCTGTGTGAATGGACGTCGGCAAATTTTTAGTAGGTGCAAGTCAGTAGCGACCGCGTCAACTGCGTGAAACCATAGACAATTTACCTTTAGATAAACAAACAATAATCACGAATGTGGCAGTTTTATGGCCTCGCGCATGTAAACAAAACTGGGAACTATTAGACATGCGCACTGCAACATTATCGTTTGACGAATGGGAAAATAGACAGGTCCGGGCTTTAAAATTTAAATTCTTGCTCATATGCCACCATAGAGGGTTTATTTTACCCCTATTTGGGCATAATACAATTACAACGGCTGCAACTAGTACTAGTCATTGTTTATATTACAATCCGAGTCACTAAAAGCACAAACACAATTCACTAACTAAACTACACAAAAACCAGAAATCCATAAATATTAAACACCAGTCCCACAATCCACGATAGCCGATCCGATAGCTGAAAAATTTAGAAAACTACAAGGAATCCGCAGAGAAGAGAAACCTTAAAACACAACAACAAAAATGGCGGGCGAGCCGGTTCTGGAGAGTATTCTTGATCTCGTCGATTATTGTCGATAAAGTAGGACGGCCGATAACACGAGGTTTGTGCGCATGGACGAAGGTTCCCCGAATGAAGACAGCTGACCGACGAGTCATGCGCTCGGACGTATTTTTTCACCCATAAAACGTAACTTTTGTTTGCGCAGGAGATAAGCTGTAGGTATCTAAAGGTAAATTGTCTATGCTTGAAACCACCTTTCAAATGATCATTACGCGAGCACTTTGACTATTTTAAAAATAAAAATTGATTGCAGAGAGATGAATTGGTTGACAACAAATTGCTTGGAAAGTCGCGTGAATGTGAATGAGTGGCCCCCTTTAGTCGAAATGCCCAAAAATAATGATAAACCAAGCTTACATACCGAAGATTTTCAGGCTTTTATTTTAATTATAATTTTAAAACCCTTGTTTGCTTGACGGTTTGTTCATCAGTAAGACCAATTTTTTTCAACCAATATTTTTAATTTGAAGAAATATAGTCCATGCTTAAAGTGGAGTTGAAAGTATGGGAAAGAAAGAAAACACTAAAAAGTCTTCCCCCACAAAATTTAATAGAATAAAAAATTCTTTATGGGTCTCTACTTGTTTCAAACGTAGAAACATTCATCATCGGGAGACAGAACATATATTTGGTGCTGATGGTTTTAGCAGAAGAGAAAATGGTGTAGAACCTTAATGGAGCTTTTATGGAATTGAAAAATTGATGTGTAGAAGAGACATAATATGAAGAAAATTGATAAAAGTAAAACCATACTGAGTATGTGAAAAAGTTAGTAAAGGGGGTCTAAACCAACCAAATAAACTGGGGAAGAAGAAACCCAGTAGGTACCCCACAAAACACTTTTTTGGAATGTAATTTTATTGTGATATATTCATGATAATGACTAATTTTATCCTTATAATGTCTTACAGACATAATATACTTAAAAAGTTTTATAAAATTTTTTAAATAATCTTCGACACCTTCTTTTTAGAAGGGTTTTTTCTTCTTCCCCAGTTTATTTGGTTGGTTTAGTCCCCCTTTACTAACTTTTTCACATACTCAGTATGGTTTAACTTTTATAAATTTTCTTCATATTATGTCTCTTCTACACATCAATTTTTTAATTCCATAAAAGCTTTATTACGGTACTACATCATTTTCTCTTCTGCTAAAACCATCAGCATTAAATACATTTTCTGTCTCCTGATGATGAACGTTTCTACGTTCGACCCCTAAAGAATTTTTATTCTATTAAATTTTGTGAAGGAAGACTTTTCGTTTTTTCTTTCTTTCCCAATATTTTTTTACTGAATTGGCCCAAAAATAGTAGTTTTCCTATTCAGTGCGCAAAGTTATGTTTTCCCGCACGCGAAAGCAGTTAGACGAACGACGCGAAGCGGAGTTCGGATAAGCTTTAAATGCGGGAAAACTACTTTGCGCACGTGTTAGGAACAATATTTTTTCTACGAGTGAAATAACTATATATTTTTTTAATTTTAAATTTTTATTGACATCAAAAACAACTTATAAGTACTTATACCTAAATTGCCTATTTATTATTATTAATTACATTAATATGGAATGTGCAGTTGGTCGCTTTTTCTACATTTATTGCAGATCTAGCAACTAGAGGTGAAAATGTTGTAGTAGATGTCATTTCCTGGTTCATCAGTACTGTCGTGTTGCAAAAGGAAGAAATGGATCCATTCTTTGAAGTACTTGGAACTGCTTCACATTTTTTAGGGCTGCAGCTTAAAATTTTGTTGCTCAGCCCTTTTTTATAAGTTGTGGCCTCATCGATGTATCCCTCAGCTACCGCAGTAGATTTCCAACCCCCCAAACGTTTTATATCAGTGATTCCTTCTCCAGAATTGGCCAGTAACGTTGCTGATGACCTTCTGAAACTGTGCCCTGTATAGAGTTCCGGATTTGGCAGTTTCAAAAAGGCAGCTATTTCAGAAGGCATCTTTCCGAAACTATTTACTCCAACACATTGTGAAAGGCATTTACCTTTTTTGTAGACTAAGAAAAAACGGTTGTTTAACGTTATCGGGCGTAAGCTTTTGTATTTTCTGTACAGTTGCAGGTAGGCTCCGTTATGAATTTCTTCCGATATTATGAAGTTTCTTGCTGTATGATTTTTTGAATTCCTAATTTTGACAGGTTTTCTTTATCTTCAAAATCGGCAGTGGTTAAATTTGCTACCTCTTCCCTTCGGCATGCGCCGGCAAGTCCAAAAATAGTGGCAACTTTAATTAAAAGGTAAATTTCACCTGGTGCCGAATTAATAAAACTGAATATTTCTTCCTTCGTAAATATTTTTGCTTTTTTTGGTTTAAACCCAATATTCTGCTTTTTCAGAAATGCAGTGAGCTTATAAAATTCACCAATATCGATGTTTCTTTTTATTTTTATTACATTTTTGAGCATTGAATATTTTGACCACATTGTGTTAGGTTTAAATTCTTTGCTTAACTTAAGAAAGTAGGCTAAAAGTACCTCTTCCTTTAACGTTTTTATCCCCCTTTGTTCGCACCATTTGGAAAACAACTCGTACTGTCTCTCGTATTTTTCTCGCGATTTGGCAGGCAGCAATTGCAAACTAGCCATGTTGGCGGCTTCTAGGACATCTTCTGGAAGTTCTTCTTCAGTGATATCCATTTTTAAAACAGTTTTTTTTATTTTAAATAGGTGAAAATGCTAGTGAAAATTTTAAAGAAGACCTCTAAACTGACATGAAAGCGTTGTATGACAATGTATTTTGGTTGCTAAGGGAACAAACCGCATTTGACACAAAAATACTTGTTTTTTTTTAACTTGAACAAAATTAGAGGAAAACATAATAATGCAGATTTCAAAAAAATTTTGACCCGCACGGCACAATACTTCGGTATAGTTTATAAGGCAACACATAAACCACCTGTCAACTTTGTCTTGTTACAATATTTTTGCATAAATATCTAAAAAAATAATAAAATAGAAGAAAAAAACGCGTCTATAATATGGTAATTTTGCTTTAAAATAAGTGTGCGGGAAAAAAAATTTCCCGCACAGTGTGCGGGAAAGTGCTACTTTACGTATGCAATAGTGTGCGCAAAGTAGATTCTTTGCGGTCACTCGTAGAAAAAAGTCCTTTTACGAAAATCCTTTACGAATTTCCTAGGAATTTATATCTTATACCAAGTCTGGCAACATTGTTGGGAATGAATAACGTAATGAGGAGTTTTCGCATAAAAATACCTATCAAAGACTAACTTCTTTTCCTTTTTTTTTAGAGAAAAACAGTCTCGTCCATAACTGTTTTGCCTTTCATGTGTTCAATAGGTACAAACGTGTATTTCCATTGCACTTTCAAACATTGTGAAATTCCAAGGGTCCTAAAGTGCACCAGACCCGAATATTTTTATTCGTAGCTGTATTTAGTGGTAATAACAAATTCTCAACTAAATAAATATAGTGACGCTGGATCGGTAAGTTCGGTTAGTTGGCCTGTCGGCCGGTTACCGTACCGAGCTTTGCAAGCCTTTCCAGTTTGCTGGAATTTCATAATTAATATAGTTTTCATACCGGAAATAACCTCTTCTTTTAATATACCGACGCGTCGCGTCGTCCGTCCCCTGGATTTCTATCCAGTTTTTGCTTTGATACTTTTTGTTGCTTTTTTAAATCGTCGCCGGACTAACTGTAAAGTCCTCGCGCATTGACTTGCTCCAGAACATCGGGATGATTATGTAAATACAAATTATTGTTTGTCCGTCGTTAAATCCCGAAGAACTACCCCTGATATTCCAAATGTTATTCTTTTATGACTGTTTGGCGCTTTACTAACTGTAACTGGATAAGTTATAAAAAATTACAGCTCTTAACGAAAAATAACTATCTAATTCGAGTAGGGGAAAGTCTCAGAGATAATCCTAGGTACTTCTGGCCTAATATTAAAGGTCAAAGAAATAATCCTAATATCCCTGCTAATTTAGTTTTAACTAATATTATTCTTGAAGGTGGAAGGTACATTTCTGATGGTTTGGCTCGGTCTTTGACAAAACAGAAACAATTAGTTGCGACAAACATTCACTTAATGGTAATTTTTGCTATACACCAATTGCTAATGGAGAAATTTTGGCAGCCATAAAAAAATTAAAATGGAACATAGCCTTGGGACCTGACTGGTTACGGGGCTACGTTATTAAGGCATGTGGTAATCTGGTAATTCACCCCTTTAGCCTTAAGACTGGGTATTTATTCCAAGAACTGGCAGGTAAGTATAAGGTTTTCAATGAAGATATCTCAATTGGAATTGCTGCCGCATATAAGACCAAGGACATTTCAATAGTGATGTATGTCTTCGATTATTTGATGCATTGATATTACCTAAGTTGGAATATTATAGTATTGTTTGGTCACCTCAATATATTATTTTGAGTAGGTCCTTGAGGAAGTAGATTGGCAAGTGATATTGATGTAAATACCATGCACAACACTAAGTATATTCACAGAATATGTAACAACTAAACTACAAAACCAGGCTCACTGTTTCTTTTAGGTCATATTACTTGTCAGGTTTTTATTATAATATATCACTGCTGTTGATACTGTATGTAAATAAATAAATAAACTATGAGCATAAAATGTGTAACAATCAAGCAGAGGTGCCTAACAAAATACCATGCACTCTTACAGATCACTCTCATTTGAAATAAAATATAATTTCCTTAAAATGTTGTTTGTCCAATCAAGTAATTTTTCGTTTGCTTGTCTAATTTTTTTAAACTTTTCGGGAGTTACTTGGAATACACGAAAAGCTCCCTGTACAAATTTATTTAATGAGATAAAATACATCTAGTGATTTTCTTTGTTCGCTTTTACGTAGATGGAAGCATTTGACACGACAAAATGTTTTTTGGGAATATTTGGGCATAAAGGAAGGGCCAAATCAGGATCATTGGTAACGAATCGTGAAAAACAGCGTTGTCTGGACTATTATATTAGGTTACTAAACGAACTAAATGAATAAAGCAAACTTGACAATATTTTTCTACCTTTTCGCAATGTCATTTTTAACTTAATTTTATCAAAACGCTGAGTGGAAATATTGGGCCCAGTTTTTGACTCGGAAAATAAACCGGAAATTACCTATGCGGACGAACGATGCATCAAAATTAACTTTTTTTCCCAATTTAAGGATTTTGAGTACCTAAACAATTGAATTGAAAGTCTCTTGTGATGATAAATGTAAATAACTTTTTGTTTTTCGACATTTTAAAATCATGGATGTAACAAACATAACTTAATCTTCCTTGAGTTTTACCTAAACTACAGGTGACCTAAATATAACCAATCCTAATTTAACTGTAGGGCTATGTTTTATAAATAAAGTACTAGATGTTAGATGTAAGTAATAATCTCCAACCCAAATTGTAGGTACTGTTGTGATATGTCCTGATCCCATTGTGTGAGTGAAGATTCTCACTATCCTGCCCTAGATATAAATATTACATTGTTTGAATCTATTCCTGTTTGTAATCCAAGTAATGTCACAGGTTAGTTAGAGGTAAACCCACATCCTCACAGACATCAACAATATGGAAGATGGCATCTTCGTCTCCGCCTCCAGTTTTAAAATATAGAATAATGTTTCCCAAAACAGATGCAAAACTATCAGGTCGGTGTCTTCTTCCACCACAACTATCAATTAATTTTTCGCTAAATTTACAGCAGTACTCACAATTAGGTAATCTACGTCTCTATACTTGCTTCAAATGTTAAAATATTTCTTTCTTGAAGCCTAAAGTTTCAGTAACTGAATGAGGCGATATTTGTTTTTCTCGTGGTATAAGAAGAAATCTCCTTACCCTACTGAAAAATAGAGGAGTAAAAACAACTTCAACAGTGATTTTCTTTTTATCTCCCTCGACTGTGTTTTTCATCTTTAGTTGAAACGCGTGATAAAATACCAATGCAAAACTATTTTCGTATTTACTCGGGCTCATTGTTTTTTATAATTTTGCCATTTAGGTGAACCGACTTGACATAATTTAAACGACCTGCAATGTATAAATAGGGCAACATCATTTTTACAGCTGTTAGATGCATATTGCAATCTCACAGTGTTCGGCTTTTAAACAAAGTTTTATTAGAGTCACCATTTCGTGATATTGTATGCAAAGCTTTGAGGTATTACTTTTTATTTTTACATCGTCTCCAATCCGTGGATATTTAGGCTGCAAAGGCGCACGAAATAGCCCGAAGTAAATTTTTTATTCTATTTTATGGACTATTTTTTTTTAATTTTCGAAAAATTTAATAATTATTAAAATATATTGGTATTTTATTGCAGTAAGCTCAAAAATTATGAAAAATTAGTTTTAAATTTTTTTTCGGCCGTTATCTATGTGTGGTATGAAACATATTTTGCGTATAAATAATTATTTATATCGGGTGGTAGATTGCCAAACTGATAATTGGAAATGCCATGTAAATTGTTCTACCTTCGAATATTGGGTCTCATAATGATTCTACATCAAAATGTTATTAAAGTTTTTTGTAGGTCCTTGCATGGTGGACTCTCACACCAAATTTTATTATTTTCTAATAAGCCAATTATAAGTTATTTGGTAAAAACTCTTCGTAAAATTCTTAAAAATTAAATATGGCTGTGATCTATACAGTGTCCGCAAGAAAGTCCGCATCAAATGGGATTTATTTTTATTATTAGGTATAGGTAAACATTGAAAAAGCAGTTAGTTTTTGCTTACCTAAAAACCAAAAATGACGTATACTGAAGCAGCTGCACGACTTGCGTTACCTGTCAAATTTGACATTTTTAATAATATAGGTTCAAAAATGCCCTTATTTATCAAAAAAATCGAAAAACTTTATTCGAGAAAGTTGTTTATTTAGATATTTTTAGCCTTTGTACGAAATTTTCACGGTCTAATACAATTTTTATTTTTTGCCAGATTCTTGAAAATTTTGATCAACCCTCGTAGATTAACTTTTATACATCGATGTAAAACCATTTGCCTTTACTTCATTTGTAATTTTAATGCAATTTTGTGTAAAATTTTTGTTTTCAATTATTTATTTTGCTTCAAAAACTGAAATTGTTATTGATCAGTATGTAATGTTTGATGCAAAGTTTATCTAATTACATCAGTTTTGTCAAAACCGACGTTTCTCATTTTTCTTAAGTTAGTAAACAGATGTACAAAAAGAAAATATTAAATATTGGATCAAAAAGAATAAATATTAATCGCTCGAAACATTTTATTCAACAAAAATATAGTTTAATATAAATAATTTAATTTAATAATAATAATTAAGTAAAATTTCAACGAAAGCTTCCTAATATTTTTTTTTGTACATCTGCTTACTAACTTAAGAAAAATGGGAAACTTCGGTTTTGACAAAACTGATGTAATTAGATAAACTTTGCATCAAACATTACATACTGATCAATAACAATTTCAGTTTTTGAAGCAAAATAAATAATTGGAAACAAAAATTTTACACAAAATTGCATTAAGATTACAAATAAAGTAAAGGCAAATGGTTTTACATCGATGTATAAAAGTTAATCTACGAAGGTTGATCAAAATTTTTAAGAATCTGGCAAAAAATAATAATCGTACTAGACTGTCAAAATTTCGTACAGAAGCTAAAAATGCCTAAATAAACAACTTTATCAAATAAAGTTTTTCGATATTTTTATAAATAAGGGCATTTTTGAACCTATTTTATTAAAAATGTCAAATTTGACAGGTAACGCAAGTCGTGCAGCTGCTTCAGTATACGTCATTTTTGGTTTTTAGGTAAGCAAAAACTAACTGCTTTTTCAATTCTTACCTATACCTAATAATAAAAAAAAATCCCATTTGATGCGGACTTTCTTGCGGACACTGTATAGACCAGGGTCGATAATTTTTGAACCAAAAAAAAATATAATAGTAAGATGATTTTGGAAAATGATGACATTGAAAAAGAAAGAGAATATAACAAAAATGCAAGGAAAAATAATTTACGGGCGATTCGAGGTCGGGAAGTGGAAGGGGGTGAGTTTTTAAGGGTAGAAAACGATTTATCTCGATTTCCGGCAAAACTACAAGTCCTATGGAAAAACGTTAAATGGCAAAGTTGTAGGTACTAAAAAGATCTACAACTTTTGTACTTACACTTTTTCACATAACCTCAAATTTTTTATGAAAAATTCAAATAACCAAGTTTTCGGTTTTTTATTTTTATCTTTTACAAAAAAAAAAATTTTTTCACGAAATTTGGTGAAAACTTACCTTTTTATGTCCCAAACACACTGTAATTTTTTTTGATTTAAAATATTAATTTTTTCACCTTATTTTGACTTAATATCGAAAAAGTACGTGAGGTTATGTGAAAATAGCGTAAATACAAAAGTTGTAGATCTTTTTATTACCTACAACTTTGCCATTTAACGTTTTTCCATAGGACCATAGTTTTGCCGGAAATCGAGATAAATCGTTTTCTACCCTTAAAAACTCACCCCCTTCCACTTTCCGACCTCGGATCGCCCGTAGAATATTTTTCCTTTCATTTTTGTTATATTCTCTTTCTTTTCCAATAGGTTTCATCCTACTATTATTTTTTTCACTTTTTACCATTTTCAAAGGATTCAGCCAGCCCTGGTCTAATACCTGAATGAAACCACCAGTAATAATTCTGATAATGTATAATGTTACTAGACGTTTTATTTTTTATTAGTTTGGTGTTTGGTCGGTGATATAATAATTCAGTGTCATAACAATGTAGGTCTAACTAACATAAATTTTCAAGTACCCACCTTAAATTTATGTTAAATGCTAAACCTCTTCTTAGGACGAAAAAATTAAATTTTCAGTAGAGCCCCTGGTAATACTCATTTTCTACAACGATGTTTACCGAATTACATATAATCTTAAAGATAACACGTTAAACGTGTCTTAAAATGAGAAAAGCCTCTGGAAGGTTGCAAAAATGTTTGCTTAATCGTTAACCTGGGCTGAAGACATGCTTAATCTGGGTTTTGAAGTTGCACCACCATAGTTAGGCAAGTATATTGCTATACACAGCATTATTTTAATGTTAAAATATTTATTTGCTAATAAATTATGAAGCGGGGTTGTTAAGAAGCTGCGTAAAAAGATTTTTAAGCTAAAATTATTAAGGTCACGTTTTGTACGTTGGTTTAATAATTGATTTAAATGAAATTATTAGGTTTTAGGAATCTATAGGAACCTATACAAGGTTCCGAAAAATATTAGTACAACGGTTGATGTTGGCACCCTGAGGTTCATTATTTTTATTAACGATATTTCCTTTGCTCTCGACTAGGATCTCTGTAATCTGATAAACTATGCAGATGACATCAATATAGTCCTTAAACTTAAAGCTTTCGGAACTCTCTGAAGACTTCAGAAGTTTAGGCCAGGTGGAGGTATGGTTTGTTGTAAACGGATTGGTCTTAAACAAAACCAAATCTAATTTTATAGTCTTTGACTTTAGAATTAATAATCAATATTTAAATGAGCCACAAATCGCCAACTTTGATATCAAGCTGGAGGAATCTACAAAATTCCTGGGCATACTTATAGAACAGACCCTAAATTGGGATAAAGAGATTGAGTATGTGAGTGGTGGGCTAGCCTCTGCCACTTATGCTCTGCGAGTGATGGGACCTTGCCCCACATGCTCTGAAATCAGTTTATTACGCATACTTTTATTCAGTTTTAAGATTCGGAATTATCTTTTGGGGTTCAGAAGTGGGCGCTGAAGGACCATTTATTATCCAAAAGAGAGCATTGGGGATCTTAATGGACAGGTCGAGCAAAGAAACATGTTGAACATGCTTTAAACAACTAAATACACTTACTGTAAGTGCTGTCTATATCTATGAAATGATGTTATTTCTTTGCAAACATAAACAATACTTTGAACCTTTCCGTAAAACACATACGCACTATGATACAAGAACATCTAACTATACCATACCTAATATAGACTGTCCCTCTTCAAGAGATCACCACTCTACAATGGAATTATTTTTTACAATAAAATTCCAGACAATATTAAGTCGTCTTCGCATCAAAGTTTTGCTAAGTATAAAAAGGCAATTTTTAAACATCTAGTTAACTTACAGTGTTGAGGAATTTTTAAACTCATAAAATATATGAGATCATATCATATATCATAAATTTTTTAAATTTCTGTGCAATCATAAAATGGTGTGAGGGTGATCGACACACAGATGCACAGTAGACTGTGATCAAATTTTGAAAATAAAATGTAAACGCAATTGAGTGGATCTATTTTTATTTTTTATTTTTCTTTTAAAATGTAAAAATATTTTTTATGTTTTTTTTAAATGTTTAAATATTTTCTATTTTTTAAATGTAAATATTTCATTAGTAATTCTATAAATGTGTTATAGCCATGGCTAATAGTTTTAAAAGATATATAATATACAATACAATATAATATTACACACGATTTCCCGTTGAAAGAGGAAGGAAAGGGGAAAAGAAATGCAAAACCATATTTTCTTTCTTTCTTTATATGTACATTTTTTCAGTATTGACTCTTGACCACTACTTATATACAGGGTGCCCCAAGGTGGATGGCGTATTAGACGTTTATGAAGAACTAAATAACGGATCATTTTGAAAGTTTGGCAACCAGGATAAACGACCATGATCTACAGTTTAAAAATAATTTTGACCATGCGGTGTTGCCGCTTCTACTCTAAACCGGTGGCAACATCGCTATTTTAAATAGAATACCCTGTATATTCTTCAATGTTCGATTTCCGCATATAATTATAAACAACTTTTCTTAATATTTTCCTATACCTATCTGTAGCCATTTATCGGGAATAAATTAATTTCACTTTTTTTTAACGAATAAAGGACTTTCATTAAATATTAATATCTTCCTCCTAAAAAACAATTTTTAGCTGAAATTTGCATCATACCTGAATAATGCCTTAAGGCATATGATCTTTTGCTCACATCTTAGTTTTAATATACAGGGTGGTACAAAAATTAATTTTTGTCGGCCACTTACAAAAATGTCAAAGAATATATTTTTTAAATGGAACACCCTGTATACATATACGAATTTGAAAAGCTGATAAAACTAGCTTTTAGACTTGTATACTTGGCCTAATACCTAACTCTTCAAGATTTCGAGTTATTAGCGTTTAAACATAAAACTTCATATATCGACACACTTTCAACGGTTTTAATAGTAGTGGGCTATGGAAACAATTCTTTGGGTACATAGTCACCATGGCAACTTCTTGTTTTATAGAAATGTCATTCTTTTAATATTTATGATTTGAGTACCTACGATGCCGACAAAAATTAATTAGTAATAGTTAGATAACTTTCAAAATGTCTTATGTAATTTACTATATATTATATTACGTATGTAGAAAATGTAAAATTATGTTTTAATAAACGATTTTAAGAAAAAAAAATGACAGACTTCTGAAGTCAAAATAGGTCAATACAAGTCAACTAAGTTATATTTAAAATTGCCTGTTTAACCGCCATAAATTAAACTTTTTTGGGTTTGGTCGGGTTTCCAATTATTGATTTTAAAGATTTTTGGTGCCTAGTCTATCTAACACTACTTATAAAGTGACTTTTTAAGTAGATAACCGGCTTTATATAAGCGGAAGTGTTATGTTATAAAAGTCACTTCACATTAAAGATTTTTTTTTATTTTCATGTCATCAACAAACAATCGGGGTATTTTTGTTGGGTAACGAAAATTTATTAGAAAGTATAGAAGCTTTCTAATTCATTGTAATTTTCCGGCATTTTCATGAGATTTTCGGAATTACCTTTCTATAGTGTGTGTGGTATGAAACACATTTTGTTTACAAATAATTATTTACATACCAGTTAGTGCACTGCCAAAGAAAGATCCCATGTAAAATGTCCTACCCTTTAATATTAATTTTAAATCAAACTTGTATTAGACTTTTTGGAAGGTGTAGCACCAAAACAATTTCCTGTACGAAACCGGTAAATATTGAAGGGTCGAAAGCACTACTAAGAACGAGTGTCATGAGTTAATTTCTCCCGAAGTAATTAGAAACGTTGGAAACGATTTTTGTTTGCTTTTTATTGAAGAAAAAGTATTAAAGATAAATACAGTGTCACCAGTAAAGTCCGCATCATATGGGATTTTTTTTTTATTAATAGCTTTATTCGAAATTTGATTTCAACATCAAGTTCTGCTTCGATCTGCTATTAAGCTATTAATAAAAAAAAATCCCATATGATGCGGACTTTACTGGTGACACTGTAGAAGCTTTTTATTTTTTTAAAATTAATTTTTGTTTGTTCGGGTTTGTTGTACCACCAAATAAAGATTTGAAATTTGGTACTTGTTTATCACTTAATATGTACTTTAAAAATAGTCAATAAAAAACTGGGGTTGCTCTATATAATTATTTAAAAAAAAAAGACCACGACTTAAAATGTTAATGCCTTTTTTCAAGCATTTTTCCAAAAAAAAACGGTACTGGATTTATTGAATTGTACAAACTCACCCTGTATACATAAAGATGTGCTACACAATTTTTTACATTTTGTAGGAAGCTTAATAGCATATGCTAACAAGTCTCAAAACTAACTTGGAAATTTACCCGAATTACATGTCAACTTTGAAAATGTTAAAACCTAATCCTTTTAGTGATAACCTAATGGGCATTGACTAATCTAGCTTTTCGAGCAACATATATATATACACGATAGGGGAGAGCCACCAACAGTGGCCATCCTTTTTTTTTATTTCCACGTATTTCAAAAACGTTTAAGAAATTTATGCTTTTTCCATTATTTTTGACTACATATACGATAAGGCTGTACAAATATGACTCTATTTAATTTTAAAAAGTATAGGATCTTTTCCTCAATATTTTTTTAAAAACATACCACTATGGCCACTGTACCGAACCACATAGTGGTACAGTGGTTTCTCTGAAAAGCATACTAAAGACTGTTTTTAAGTTGGTAATAAGTAATAAGACTTCATACAAAATCCTTTAATTAGGAAATTTATAAGTATACACATCGAAAAACAAAAGAAACATGTATCATATAAATGCAAAAAAATTTATTCAAATAATGTAAGGAAAGGAACAGTGGCCACCCCTTTATAATATATGGGAGTAGTGGCCAATGTACCCTCCGTTAAGGTGGCCACTGTAAGGCTGGATCCACATACATCCGTGAAACGCATCCGTTGTATACCACATGATTGATATGAACCAATGAAATTTTATTCCCTAAAATTTCATTGGTTCATATTAATCATGTGGTACACAACGGATGCGTATCACGGATGTATGTGGATCCAGACTAAGAAAGGGAACATAAAAAATAAAACCTAACCTAACAGAAAAACAATGCAGATTCTTTAGCCTTTTACCACTGAACTTCGTACTGCAATAGCACATCCTTAAGAATCATCCAATAAAGTGACTGAAACACTTACCAGCTTTGAATGATTAAAACGAAAAGTCACTCTAATAAAAAAACTTTCCACACCGAATTTCAATGTCGCAATCATGGGCGTCCATAAGGGGGGGCAAAACGGGCACTTGCCCCCCCCCCCCCCCCCCCTAGGCGCCCACATTACTATTTTATTTCATAATTCAGTATAAATATTGAATATAAAAATATATAAAAAAATATTGTTTAAGTTTTTGCCCCCCCCCCCCTGAAAAACGCTCTATGGACGCCCTTGGTCGCAATTATTACGACGAAGCCGGCCATTTAACTGAAAGTATTCGGCGCGCCACGTGCTGGAAACATACTTAAGCACGGATACAAGAGAGGGCGCTAGCGGTGTACGTTTTGTAAGAGAATATTCACTGGCGGCCACTGTACCAGCCATGGCCACTGTTGGTGGCTCTCCCCTATATACCATAAAGACTTATCCATTGACTTTCCTGGTCAAATGTTAAACCTCAGAAAGGGACTTGGAGATAATATTTCAAAATTAAAAACAGTGTATAAACTTGCGGATCATTTCTTAATAAAAAATCAGTGTGTTTCCTTAAATTTTCCAGATGTATCTAGTGCAGTGATGTTATTTCTAACTTTACCAGTTAGTGTGGCATCAGCGGAACGATCTGATTCCAAACTTCAAACAGTAAAAACCCATTTACGTAACACCATGGACCATGGGGCAACAACGCCTGTCGGATTTATCCTTAATCACTATCGAACATTAAATATCGACGAAATTATAAACGATTTTCCAAAAAAAAACTCTCGACGATCTGGCCGTTTTGTATAATACCTTGTATAGTAGGTACTTAGTGACATAATGTTTGTGCACACTTGTTGAGTGTTCATGTGCTTTACTGTATTCTGTTTGTTGGATTTTACGAGGCTCGATCACTGCTACCCCCATTACTACCATACATATGATACATGGTAAGCAACATTATAAGTGGTCTTTTAAAATTTTGATTTTGCATCATGTTTGCTGGAATATTACGTATAATGACTTAATAACTACCTATGTTATGTCTACCAATCAAACCCCCTGTATATTATTCAATATTTCAATTATTTACAAGATTCAAAAAAAAAAATGTTAAGCACACCACATACCCAAGCTTAACCGTTTTCGAGATATCGAGTTTCGAATATCGTTTTCAAATAAATTATTACATTCATTAATTTTCTAGTCCATCAAGTTACCTTAGAAAATATTTATCTCCAGAACAATGTTGTTTTGTCATTTTGACAACAGATATGCCAGAAATACTTACATTTACAATTTGTGAACAATTTTCGCGTAAAAATGGCACGTTTAAGTGATACCGAGCGCATTGAAATTTTAATGATGACGACGATACGGCGATAGAACACGGAGTTTTACCCAAGTGGTGGATATTTTTAAAGAATTGCATCCAGATCGGGAACCCATAACTGAATCAACTGTTTCCAAAACATTGCAGCGTTTTCATGAAACTGGAGGTGTGAAAGATCGACCAAAAAGTGGAAGACCGGTAAGCGTTACTAATGAAGAAAATTCTCTAAATGTCATGTTAGATGTGGTAGAAAATCCAATAAATTCGACGCAACAGCGGGCTTTAAATCATAATATGAGTCGATATTCCATTCAAAAAATTACCAAAAGAGAAAAATTCAAATCATATAAAATTCATTTGTTACAAGAATTGAGTGAAGACGATTTTGATCGCAGAATTCAGTTTTGCGAAATCATTATGGATAAATTGAATCAAAATGTCAACTTTGTCAACCACATTTTATTTTCTGATGAATCAACATTTCGTTTAAATGGGCACGTAAATCGACACAACTGTAGATATTGGTCAGATTAAAATCCACATTGGATGGAACAAGTTCATACCCAACGACCACAAAAAACCAATGTTTGGTGTGGCATTATTGGTGGAAACGTCATAGGACCCTATTTTATACATGGAAATTTGAACTCTGAACGATATTTATTACTTTTACAAGAGAATATTGTTCCACAGCTTAGACGATTATTCCTGAACCATAAGAATCCCAATTTACCGGCTGAACAAATATGGTTTCAACAAGATGGGGCTCCACCACATTTTGGACGGATGGTGAGGGAATATCTAGAGGAAACTTTTCCTGGTAAATGGTTTGGGCTCAGAGGTGCAACTGAATGGCCTGCTAGATCTCCTGATATGACCCCTCTTGACTTTTTCCTGTGGGGTCATATCAAAAATTTAGTGTACAAAAATAGGCCACAAAATATTGAAGATTTGCAACAAAGAATAATGCATGAAATTTCCAGTATTGCTCCCAATATTCTTTTAGATTCGCTACAAAATTTTGTTCACCGAATTCATTACTGCCAGGAGGTAAACGGTGGACACTTTGAGCACCCTATAAAATAGGATTTCAAATTGTTGTTTACTTAAATTTAGTTTGTATTTTTTATTATTGTTATTAAATTTATTTGAAAATGATATTCGAAACTCGATATCTCGAAAACGGTTAAGATTGGGTATGTGATGTGCTTAACATTTTTTTTAAATCTTGTAAATAATTGAAATATTGAATAATATACCATTTACCATATACCATTCCATTTAAAATAAAGTAACTTTGTTCTTCCATGGCTTTTTGACTGATCCTGTATACTTAATTTATGTGCAGTGTAATAGATTTCTAAAAACCTTAAAAGTTTTGTATTTAACATTCTTCGCTAGCTATCTTACTTTAGCAAATAATCGACCGTTTTCATACATAAAAGCGACCCTGTATTTCAATTTCAAACGTTTATCTCCCCGATGATGATAACAAAAAAAAATAATTCCAGGTGTCTTTGACCCTCGGAAATATTTGCCTACTTTCCGACCCATTGACTCCACTAAAACCTTAACAAACTCCTCAACTTGCCCCTATGTGTTTTTTGGTCCATATGTCAATTCTCCTTGATTTATTTTTAATTAATTCGAATCTTAGTAAGACAGTACTACGTCAATGAGCCCAATGAATAAAAATTAAGCAATTACTTGAAGCAATTACTTTTTAGTAAAAGCAATTGCTTGACTAGCAAATGCTATAAGTAAAAGCAATTGCTAGATTTGGATATGAATAAAATTTTAAAGCAATTGCTGCTTTTCTTACACCTGTCTAGCAAATGATTATTTAACAGAAGTTGTATGAAGCACAACGCAGGCAATTATAGTGGATGGAATTTTTTCTAATTTATTTCTAATTTTATATTGAAGGACAGGAAACCTTGCTTTTAACTGCCCAAAACATCGTTCAATTATGACACGCTCACGGCAGAAAACGCTATTATAATTTTGCTGCTCTTGGGTAATCAGTAAAAAAATAATTTGACAACCACTCAACATTTTCGCAGTCAAATCGATATAACTTTCTGAAATCATCATATCTGCAATTTTTACGTACACTGTAGATTTTTCTTTACGGACGTTCATATATTCAGCCATAATTGAAGACACATATTAAGAGCAACGCACGTGTATGCCGCGGAGAAATAAAGTTGACTACTACCAAGCAAATGATGCAGGGGTCGACCTACCTTTAAAAGTTGAAAGCGATTGCTACACTAGAAAAAGCAATTCCTTAATTTATTCATCACATTTTAAGCAACCGATAGCAATCGCTTCCATTTTTTAAGAAAAATCATTGACTAAAAGCAATTCCTGCACTTTCAAGCGATCGCTGAAAGCGAAAGCAATTACTTTAGCTTTTATTCATTGGCTTTCAAGAAATTACTTCGATTTTATAAGAAAAAGCGATCGCTACATTTTTATTGATTATGGGTTTTTAGGGTCGCTGACTACGAATATGGGTATACAAATGGCGTAAACAAAATGGCGGATGAAGTGTGGCAGAATTAAAAAAAAAGTAGTATTTCTAATTATTATAGCGAATACAAATTGGCGGTATTTTTTACAAAATGCTAGCAGTAAATAATTTATTCATATCCACAATCGGTTAATTTAGGATCAATTTCACGGTCACTTTCTCTATCTGAGGCCATGGTTAATTGAGTTTTAAGACCACTACTAGCTACAAGTAATTCTATGTCTCTCTCTAACTCCGTCTCGTAAGTTATCTTTCATAATTAGATAATATCGTTTCTACTATTGACCCTACCCTACTAGATCTCCTGGCAGAAAGGAGCCTACAACAAAAAACAATTATAGCTTTATTTTATGTTAATTAAAATTGAAACTGGGTGTCGTCTTTATTTTTAGAGAATACTTCACAACGTTTCTAAATTATTCGCTGCAGAATTCAAAGCGTTGTAAATATTCTTTGACAATAAGGACAATGGGGTTTGAAGCAATAAATTATTTTTAAGTTGATTAACATGCTGTAATTAAATTACTAATTTTTCTCACATACCTACTACCATAGTAAAAAATTATCTAATGGGCAGTCATTGGCAGCTATTATAGTTCAAAAGGTATAAAGCTAACCTTCGCGGGGTATGTTACCTTTTCCATACCTGATGGAGTTGTTTCCAGAATGCTAAAATATAACACAAATCTAGTCTAAACTATTGGGCCTTAAACTATCACATAATCACACTACAAAAATCTCTTGGGAACTAGTACTTCCCCTAATAATAAACTAAGATTTCACTGGTAACAAGAAATTATTATAGGTTCTTGGTATTGGTGACAGGAAGAACCTGATAATAAAAATTCTTAAAATCTTTTATGACTGGGTTCTGGTAAGTTGGGACCAGTGTGTGTCGCAAGCATTTCCTGCCCAACACAACCGATTTCTGGACGTAATAGGTGCTAGTTTTTATAGTGGATAGATTTTATTGATTGATTACCATTCAAATTCTATTTTCTCGTTCCTTAATCGATATAACAAGTTCAATTTTATACTGATTATCTTCATTCGTCAGGTTTTCTGTTTTATTAGTGTATAAATATGTAAATAAGAGTAGTGTTTTTTAAATTTGATTGTGTAAAACAGGCCCAGGGTTTTATTAAACTTAAATGTACTCAATTTGTAACTATTGAGAATTTACTACTGCTATGGGTATACGTTTAATGCCGGTTTCAAGAAATGCTATTGGATGGCAGCGAATCAAAAATTTAACTTCACAGTTCGAACAGTATTATTCGGAATATTCTACACCGGCGTAGATCCGCAAGATGTGGCATTGTCTGTCTTCTAGCGGTAGCAAATTAAAACAAGAAACTGCAAGATAACAATTTTTGAATTTTGAGATTAGAATGATAAAAAAAGTCATTGTGAAAATAGTAATTAAAAGTAAACTTTTTCACTTGTTGTGTAAAGTTTCTAACAAAACAAGACAGTGAGCTTAATGAATAAAAATGTAGCGATCGCTGTTTCTTATAAAATCGAAGTAATTTCTTGAAAGCCAATGAATAAACCTTAAAGTAATCTCTTTTGCGTCCAGCAATCGCTTAAAAGTGCAGGAATTGCTTCTAGTCAATTCTTTTTCTTAACAAATAGAAGCAATTGCTATCGTTTGCTTCAAATGTGATAAATAAATTAAGGAATTGCTTTTGCTAGTGTAGCAATTGCTTTCAACTTTTTAAGGTAGGTCGACCCCTGCATCATTTGCTTGGTAGCAGTCAACTTTAGGTCTCCGCGGCATATACGTGCGCTGCTCTTAATTTGTGTCTTCAATTATGGCTGAATATATGAACGTCCGTAAAAGAAAAATCTACAGTGTACGTAAAAATTGCAGATATGATGATTTCAAAAAGTTACATCGATTTGACTGCGAAAATGTTGAGTGGTTGGCAAATTCTTTTTTGACTGATACTGGTAAAAGGCGAGGGGGTGCACCGTCGCCTTTAAATAAAATTAAAGTCTCTCTGCGGAAATTGACGGATCTGGGCTTTCAAAATTCTGTAGGTGAAGAACTCGGTGTTCACCAAACTACTATCTGTAAGACATACACTTCTGTAATGGATGCAGTTTTGGAGAAGGCCAATATTTTTATTAAATTTCCTACAAGTGCTGAAGCTGTTGTGGAAGCTAAACGGTTGTGGTCAGAGAGATGTATTTACGTTCCTTCAATTTGTGAACGAATATCAATTGCTTGTCTTTAATTTCTTCATCACCACTATCACTTTCCTCATTTTCACTGAAATCTGCCATATCACAAATGTAAGTTCCTATTTTCCACAAAAACGTAACAGATTACTATTGCACTAAATAAATAGACCAACGTTGTTGTATTTACGTCAACTCTTTTGCAAATTAGGCACCAAACTGAACATAAAATCTATAATCTGAACAAGTGGATAAGTCACGTCTGAGCTTGTGTTGAATAAGCATTTGCTACAGAGGTGTAAGAGAAACAGCAATTGCTTCAAAATTTTATTCATATCCAGATCTAGCAATTGCTTTTACTTATAGCATTTGCTAGTCAAGCAATTGCTTTTACTAAAAAGTAATTGCTTTAAGTAATTCCTTTATTTTTATTCATTAGGCTCAATATACCAAATTTGTAAAATAACTGGTGCTACGATTTTTATTTTACAAGTAAAAGTTCATAGACGTATCATATGATAGAATGCCTTCCTCTAACGACATCGCGTGGACACATGCTTATATAGACGTCGACGTCGGCGTCCCGTCGACACAAAGTCCTGATGTGATTATACCAATTGACTTGTGTTCTAATTCCGCTATCCTGTCTTCTTTCTGACGGCTTCACACCATGACCGAATACCGATATAATCAAGTAAGATTACTTAGGGATAAACTTTTCAAGCTATCCCATTTATTACATAATCTGAGAAACCACCTTTGATGTTTGAAATTTAAACGCGGCTCACGGGTTCTATTAGAATGCCGATCAAAATTTTTGTTCAAAATTGATGGCAATTTTAAAATATGGTCTCACTTTCGCTTTAGATTATTTTTTTGCATATAAATTTTAATGGGGTGTACTGGGTGAGTGCTTTTTATTAGTCGTTTAAAAATTGGATGACTATCTAACGATATGTACACAGTGGACGTGGACCAAATTAACCTAAATTTGTTTTTAAAGCTTTTTACAAATTATTAAAAAATATAAAAAAAGGTTCTCTTCCGTTATTTTTTCACATGCAGCGTTATAATAAAGAGACGGTTCAGCCTTTCGGCTGATCGCCATATTTACTACATTTAGGTAGTACCTAACCTTACTGATGAGCTATGATATGGCGAAACGCCCCTAAGGATGGATCTTCTGTTTTATATAGAATACTGTCCACTTAATGAAGTATCGGGCGGAGCTTAAGCATGATCGTGAAAGGCGAAAGCAATTTTGTAAAATGATGATAGACCCAAAGAATTTCTTTTTCAGATAAACCTATGTTTTAATTAATTTGTGTTGGGCTACATGCTTGGTGAAACTGTGGTTCCATTGCACAGGAAGAAAAAATATTAACTACTTGTTATGTTTCACCAATGATCTGCTACCTAAGATCATTGTGTTTCACAAATTTATTCAGTTTCCTGACACGTGTTTCGGCCCTCTCGGGTCATTTTCGAAGGAGTACAAGAAGATACTAAATTCTACGTAACAATTAGGATTAGAAGATTGAATAGTCAACTGTGGGTTTTCCAAATTTATTAAAGGTACAGATACATATTTTAGTCCTAAATAAATGTGCTATTAGGAATTAGGGAAGCACCTGAAGGTATTTCGGTTTGATTATTCACAACATTACATTTGTTTTTTATGGCTTTTTTGATAGCTATTGTTTCTAGTAGATTTAGTTTTCTGCTTTTATTGTGTATGTATATGGGTTTTATGTTGTTAGAGATTGAGTGATTGTCTTTAATGCAGTTATCAGCTAACCCTGTTTTATTTTGTTTTTTTTAAATAGATGTTTTGTGTTCTTTAAGCCTGGTGTCAAAATTTCTACCTGTTTGTCCAATGTAGATAGCATCCCAGTTATCACATTCTATTTGGTAGACCCCACTTTGTAGAAGTTTGTTTTTAGTTTCTATTTTAGCATTGGATATGTGTTTGTGTAAGTTGTTTTTATTGACTTGTATAGGAATGATATTAAGGTTTTTAAGTTTTTTGGAGATTTTTATTGGCTTGTGTTGCCTGTATATCTTATTGAGCAGTATTTGTCCTTAATGGGAGTGGGATGTTCTTTGTAAAGCAGTTTGTGTGTATTTTTTCCTTTGTTTTTTCTTTATTATTTGGTGGCTATAGTTTTTATGATGTCTAATTCTTGTTTGTATTGGATGTCTGAGAGAGGAATGTTAACTAGTCGGTGTACCATGCTATTGAATGCAGCTAGTTTTGTTTGTTGGGGATGCTTTGAGTCTGCTGGTATGACTATATCTGTGGTAGTTGGTTTTCTATAAATTTGGTAGGCTAATTGATTTTGTTGGTTTTTCGTTATTGTGAGGCCTAGGAAATTAATTGAGTTGTCAGTTTCTTTTCTATAGTAAATTGCATTCTATGGTTTAGACTGTTAAGAAGATTGAGAAATTGGTGTAATTGTCGGTCCGTACCTGTCCAAACGCAAAACACATCGTCGACATTCCTACGCCAAAAATGTATGTTTTTAATTAGAGAATTTAGTATCTTCTTGTACTCCTTAGAAAATGACCCGAGAGGGCCGAAACACGTGTCAGGAAACTGAATAACTTTGTGAAACATAACAAGTAGTTAATATATTTTCTTCCTGTGCAATGGAACCTATGTTTTCTTTTAATGGTCAGGTTAATAGACAAAACTACCGATACTGGACGCAGGCTCATAGAAAAGCACACCCAGTATAATGAAAAACTTAATATCTGTGCGGGCGTTATTGAAAATAGGGTAATCGGACCATTTTTCTTTAATGCGAGCCACAACGGTGAAATATTCCGGGGCGCTGGATAGGGAGACGGGTGTTAATAGAGTGGCCACTGAGATCGCCCGATATTAACTCATTGGACTTTTTTTTTGTGGGGCTACGTCAAAAAAATTAGTTTATAAATCAAATCATAACTTGACAGATACGTTTAAGGAATCCATCCGACGAGTAATACGAGAAATTTCTCCCCAAGTAGTACAACAGGAATTTTTAGATCGATTAGTCTACTGCAGAACAGATGGTGCCGGTGGAGAACGTTTTCAACATCTTATAAAGTATTTTCCTTTCATTATTTGTTGTTTGTTTATTTTATATATTATTTTGTCTCAAAAGTTAATAATGCATGTACAGTTAACGACAGATAATTTCGTACACTAAACTGTGACACTGTTGTAAATGCTACTTTTTTACCTTTATTACCTTTGTAACGTGTTAATTGTTATCATGATATCTGTCAAAGTATTGTCATTATCTTATTTGATTTAAAAATGCCTCATTTAAGTATTATTGAAAAGGCAAGAATAATATGTTTAGTAGAAATAGGGTGGTCTTATGGAAAAATAGTTGATCATTTTAAAGTACCTAGAAGTACTGTTCAAGAGATTGTAAAAAAATGGCGCTATCATCAAACACTTGAAAGGTCTATTGGGTCTGGTTTAAATAATAAAAAATCGTCAAATGATAAAAACCGAAATTTGGTGGAGTATTTAAGGCAAAATCCATTTAAAACTACAATATCCGCTATGCACAATATAACAGGATTCCCTGCTTCATCTAGAACTGCGCAACGCCGAGTAAGACAATGTTCCGAATTAAGAAATTGAGCAGCTGCATCCAAACCGTTTTTAAAAAATAGTGATAAGGAACAAATAATTGGGTTTGCTATGCAATATTTACCAGAATAGCGAAATGTTATCTTTTCCGATGAGAAAACTTTTCAGTCTACATATAATGGAAGGATTCGAGTATATAGACCACCAAATTCTCGATATGATAAGAAGTATACTTAAAGAAAGCAAACCAGTGGACGTTTCTCCGTTAATGTGTGGGCATGGATAAGTGTTTACGGTGCAGGTGTATGCTGGGCTGGAATATTGGTGGAACACTAAACAGTAATATATATCTTCAGATTTTTGGAAAATGTTTTTCTTCCTTCTGCCGCGATAGTTTTTGAAGGAAAAACTTTATATATCAGCAGGATAACTGCGCTGTGCATACAGCAAGAAATATAGGAAACTGGTTTAGACAAAACAACATAACATGTCTGCCTTGGTGCTCAAGAAGTCCTGATTTAAATCCAATTGAAAATGTTTGGGGATTGATGGTAAAACACAAATTATATACAAAAGTACAAAATACATTTTAAACCACAGAATGAAATAGGAATTATTTGATAAAATAGAAGAAATTTGGGAAGGGCTAACTCCGGAATACACCAGAAGTATTATTTTGTCAATGCCAACAAGATTACGATTAGTGTTAGAATCCAATGGCGCAGCAATTAAATATTAGTATTTTGTTTGTTGTTTGTTAATAAATTTACCCTTTTTGGCTTTATACTTTTGTAGTTTTCCTGGTATTATTTTATAATTTTCTTATTCCGCGGCTGTAATTTAAACACACAAAAATATTTAGAAATAACCATTATTACTTATGGTAAAAAATCGTATATACAATAATTTACAGCTATGTATATAGCTGGTGTTTTATCCAGGTATAAGCAGCAAGGTGAGAAACCCGTTTTACCTAGTTTTGTTGTAACTGAGTTATGTATGGGTAGAGTGTACAAATTTATATGTCGTCAACTGTACATGCAGTAAATGATCCGACACCCGAAGTATAAGATAACGAATACCCTATTGCAAATTAGAGTAGACAATTTAAAATTACAAAAGTTTTTTGATTCACTCTGTACGTTCTGGACTAAGCGTGCGCCAAACCCCCAAAATATACAACAGTGTTATACCGCTTGTCATAATAATTGCTTGCACAAAGACCACCGTTCCGCCATATTGATTTATGAAAATGATTCATTATCGTCAGATTTATATTCTGTATCATATCAGGTATGCAATGAAAATTCAGTGGCGTTCAAACGAATTTTCCTACTAATGGGTTCGATGAAATTGGTCCAGTTAACAAGTTGTGGTGTTGGCGGAGTCAATAAACAATTTTGTCAATATTTCGAATTATGTTGCGTTTACAAACATATAATGTCCTGCGGTCAAAAAAGTAAATTTCCCATGCTAGTAAAAATGGCCAATTAACGATGCTGGACCCTTAATTGTGTATTAAATTACCTTCTTGTACATTGTTCAATAATTAAGTATTTACTTACCGTTAAAAGTAGCATCCCTTTTTGGAAAATCCAGAATTAAATGTCCTTAAAAAGGAATACATTTGCAAAATGTATTTATCGACTTAAGGAAAAATCAAACGCAAAACCCGTACCTAATATTAAAAAAATTGTGTTTGGTTTATAAGTATACAGGGTGTTCTAGAAAGTATGGTCAATAATTCGGGATTAAAAAGGTTAAAAATAAATGAATACCTTCATATAAAATTGTGTCCTATGTTCACTTACTACGAAGCTACAGCAACCTAAAGGGGATACTCTGAAGATGTTTTTTTCTAAATATTTTCCAAACGTTTCTAGATATAAATTTAAAGTTTAGATATTTTCGTACTCTTTGTATGTTGAATGGAACTGTGGTCTTAAAAGTGTCGATGTTTAAGAAATGTGACCAGAAATAGGGAATATTTGGGTCAAAATAGACATAACTTATTTACGATCCCCTATTTCTGGCCACATTTCTTAAATATCGGAATTTTTAAAACCACAGTTCTATTTAGCGTAAAGAATTTACCAAAATATATGAATTTTAAATTTGTATCGACAAAACTTTCGAAAATATTCATATGACTTTATTTTAAAACAATATACTCAATCCCCATAATAAGTGACCATACCTCTTAGGACACCCTGTATATAACTATGGATATATTTTTGGTCTATTAATTATTGTTCTGTTTATCCTATTTTGGCCGAAGCACTAAAACAGATTTCCTGTTTAAAAAAAATCATTTGCCCAAAATTTAAAGACAGAAAATAAGAAAGAAAATAAAAATTACACATAGCAAATTGTATATTTTTTTGCAAATTGTCATATATTTTATTTGTCAAAAAAATTCTCTTATTTATAAGAAACCTTTTGTACATGAAATAAACTTATTCTGGTTTTATGCAAATTGAATATGTCCTTTAATACATTTTAATTTCTTATACTTTTAAACAAAAACATTTTCCATTTGAACGTTATTTTAGTAATTAAATAGATTGAAAAATCCGTCACAGTATTTTTATTTGCCTTTACGTTTCATCTTTTGTTTAAAAATTACCATAGGCTATCGAAATTTTTCAGCTAAGCTTGGTAATTGTAAAAATTTACATATTTCTTTAATTAATTGTATCATAAATGAAGGATTTTATTTGTTCGTAATTTAAAAGAAATGCAAATAAACAGGGAAATAATTAAACAGGATTGAAACACGGGCTGGGGGACCAATTTTTAACTTAAATTGTCAGAATTTAATTTCCTTTCTTTTTCTTTAAATTTTTAGTCAATACGCTTCTTATTCCTTTATATTTTTCGGCTTTGGAAAATGACTGAGCAAAGAAAAATAATCAATCACAATACTTTACCATTTGATCCTACATTTATATGAATTTTTGATTTTTTTTTTAATCTTTTAGGATGTGTTTATCATTCATTATAAATGTTAAATGTCTTGTAAAGACATTCGTGGTAAATAACTACACATAGTTAGTGACCTAATAATAATGTATGACATAGTTTAAAAGCGTTTTATCCTGTATGTAGATTTAAGTATTAATATCAGTATTTTTCAAAAAACAAGTATTATCATCATAAGTATAAGTCTGTCAAGAAGTAGTATGTCAGTTACCTGATACTTGTACTTAAATGTTGACTTGTTGTATATCAGTATAAGTGGGTATTTGAGGCCTCTAAGTGAAGTACTTGCGTAAAAACTGCAAGTACTTTAAGTACCTTAGCTCTGCCTGTATGGGAAGGGGTAATAGGACATACCTATATATTAACAGCCAAAACTAACAAGTTGGTGCTATCCATTTAGCACAAAGGAACTTAACAGTTCAGGCTGCCAGTATTTCAGGTACTGTGACAAGATAGCAATATAAAAAAAAACAAAGTGTAATCTTACGTCAGAATATTTAATATTTACAGATACAGTACATTTCTGGGATCAGTTAAAGAAACAAATAAAATTATTTTTTAAAGATATATTTTCGGGTAGGTACATTTTCAATGTTTATATTCTGTCATTCCCGCCAATATATCTTAATATTTGCCCCTTTAATATAAATTGCATGGATTACAATCGCTAAAAAGTAGGCAGGATAATATACTCAGGTCACTTATACAGGGTGTCCCGAAATTAGCTGACAATATTTTAAGGGGATAAAGTACATTCAAAAATAAGACTAAAATCTTCTATTAGTATACCTTCAAAAACGCTTCGCTATGGGGATAGAGCCCCCCGAATTGGAGCTATGACAAGCAGTTTTTTTACAATATCTCAGAAACCGTTTAGGGTATCAAAACAAAATTTGATACATGTTTTACCCATAGCTAGACGCAATAAATGGTTTAATTAGCTTAACTGTATTTCTTCCAGTGGCGTCCCACTGGGTAGGTACTTGGGAGGATATTGCCCTAAGTTTTTTATTTGTAGGATTTTTTAACTTTAGGTGAAACTTTTAGAAGCCCTGAAATCTTTTGTTGAAAAAAGGTACTCTTGTTTTATTGCGGTAGGATTTACCATTTTTCAGTAAAATCGATTTTAAAATTTTCGGTTTTTTTAAATCCAATGGAAAGGCTAAGGTTTTTTTTCATATCTCAGCAAATACTTGATATTAAAGCATGAAATTTATTAGAAGTTCTACTAGCGACAAATAATAATAATACATAATCAACTTGGGGATTTATTAGATAATGTGCAACTGGATTTACGTTTAGGGCATTTCTTTCAACATGATGGGGCACCAGCTCACTACAGACGTAAAATGAGGAATTGGCTTGAAGAAAATTACCAGGTGGATTGGTAGGCATAGCCTGGCCACCAAGATCACTTCTTGATTAAAATCCCCTTGATTATTATTTTTGGGGGCACATGAGTTAGTTTCCCGAGTGGTTCACAATCAAATTTGATTTGCAAATTGTTATTCTTTTTTGTTTTATTTTAAAACTCTCTTAAAATCTCCATGAAAATAAATATTTAAAAAACAAAGGAATCTAAAAATATGGTTAATTTAAAAACTTTACATTCTGTCAAATTACAATAATGGAAGGTTTTATTAACAAAAAATTTAAAATTAAAAAAAAATACATTAAAACCATGAAATTAAAAAAATAAATAATAGTAATATTTACTTAAGGCTCCACCCCGTGCGACGTCACTGGAAACATATTTTAAAGTAACATCCTTTAATACATTATGCCTTATCGCTAGTAGAAGTTCTAATAAATTTCATGTTTTAATATTAAGTGTTTGCTGAGATATGCAAAAAAAACCTTAGCATTTTCACCGGATTTCAAAAAACCGAAAATTTTAAAATCGATTTTACTGGAAAATGGTGAATCCTACCTCAATAAAACAAGAGTACCTTTTTTCAACAAAATACTTTAAGGCTTCCAAAAATTGCACCTGAAGTTAAAAAATCCTAAAAATAAAAAACTTAGGGCAATATTCTCCCAATTACCTACCCAGTGGGACGCCACTGGAAGAAATAAAGTTAAGCTAATTAAATCGTTTATTGCGTCTTGTCATGGGTAAAATATGTGTCAAATTTTGTTTCGATACCCTAATCGGTTTTTGAGATATTGTGAAAAAACTGCTTATCATGGCTCCAATTCGGGGGGCTCTAGCCCCATAACGAAGCGTTTTTGAAGGTATATTAATAGAGGGTATTAGTCTTATTTTTGGATGTACTTTATCTCCTTAAAATATTGTCAGCTAATTTCGGGACACCCTGTATATTTGGTAAAAAAATTAATATGTAATTCCAATTCTCAGTGGCTCATGTACTGTTTTAATATCATTTTAATTCAATTCATTTATCTTTTTGAATAATTTGAATGATTATTTGTCAATATTGAAGTGACTTTTTTGTACTTTGCATTCCTTTGAGCAGAAATAATCCAAGGTAAAACACAAGTAAAATAAATGAAAAAATATAACTTGTTTATTAACTTCTTCCCCCTATATGACCTGAAATCTTGACGCAACTTACTATAGTTTAAAAAATACGTTTTCTATCTAATAAATGATATACAGAGTGTTAATTAATAAAAAAAACAATGAAAAGTAGGTACTTAAAAAAATAGATTTTAACAATTTTACTTTTTAAACTTTTTTTAGATTGGTGGTAATTCTATTAGAATAACCTATCAAAGCTTATATTTACATTAATTAGCGCTCTGTATAGTTTAAATCAGGTGCGTACGCGAGAAGACGTTTTTAGCCTAAAACTGATTGGGGATCTGAAATTGTTTCCTATATGGACTATTTTAAGCTTCATCAGTCTATACCGGGTGTCCACGGAAGGTGACTCGCCCCTCTAACTTTTTGGTTTTTTAAGATAATGGAATAAACTTTGGAGGATTTGTATACGACATTAAACTGCATTTTTTGACAGGTGACTCAGCATTATTGAACTTCCGGTTTAACCGGAAGTGACATAAACTTTCGATTTTTAAATGGGACACCTGGTATATTTTTCCTTTTTTTGACCCCATATGACATTCTAAATACAACGATGTGTCACTTGTCACTTTTTGTCACCAAGAAAATATTTTTTTTCCAAATTTTTTGTTTTGTCTAGAGGGCTATGAATACCTTAAATTCACTTATTTCAGTTCTTTAATCTTGGGAGAAATACGATTTTACTATTTTTGGTCCAATGCTATGTGCTATGTAAAATTTAATCTTTAAAGTTGTATAACTCATTTTTTTTTAAATGGCAACATGGTGGCTCCTCGGGTTAAGAAAAAAGAGAATTTTATTACGATTGTTTTGATAACATACACTATTAGGTTTTAGAAAATCTGGCATTAAAAAACTTTAAAAAGTTAACTTAGAACTTTCCTAAAATGAAGCATCTTTTGAGAATAAATTTAGATTTAAATGCATCAAGTAGCCTGTGACCAGCAAAACTGATAAAACAAAATATGCCTTGAAGAAAATGGAAATGCCAACAGCTTCTGCCAAAGTAAATTAGTTTGTTGTTTAAAATGCATGGAAAATAATAGTTTTACAAGGAGTGAAAAAGTTGATATGATATTATTTTCAGGCTCATTTCGCATTTTCGGAACCAGTTTTGGGTACCTAATAGTGCCGGGTTGTATGACGCCGATTAAAATATCTTTGTGCGTAAAGTCGTGCAGCATCGGTTGAATTATTTCTACATTCTTCAAACACTAATAATTAACTTTTTCACTCCTTGTAAAACTATTATTTTCCATGCTTTTTAGACAACAAACTAATTTACTTTGGCAGAAGCTGCATTTCAATTTTCTTCAAGGCATGATTTTGTTTTATTAGTTTTGCTGGTCACAGGCTACTTGATGCATTTAAATCTAAATTTATTCTCAAAAGATGCTTTATTTTAGGAAAGTTCCAGGTTAACTCTTTAAAGTTTTTTAATGGCAGCTTTTTAAAACCTAATAGTGTGTGGTATCAAAATAATCGTAATAAAATCCTCTTTTTTCTTAACCCGACGAGCCACCATGTTGTCATTTAAGAAAAAATGAGTTATACAACTTTGAAGATTAAATTTTACATAGCACATAGCATTGGACCAAAAATAGTAAAATCGTATTTTTCCCAAGATTAAAGAACTGAAATAAGTAATTTTAAGGTATTCATAGCCCTCTAGACAAAACAAAAAATTTGAAAAAAAAATATTTTCTTGGTGACAAAAAGTGACAAGTGACACATCGTTGTATTTAAAATGTTATATGGAGTCAAAAAAAGGAAAATATACCAGGTGTCCTATTTAAAAATCGAAAGTTTATGTCACTTCCGGTTAAACCGGAAGTTCCATAATGTTCAGTCACCTGTCAAAAAATGCAATTTAATGTCGTATACAAATCCTCCAAAGTTTATTCCATTATCTTAAAAAACCAAAAAGTTAGAGGGGCGAGCCACCTTCCGTGGACACCCGGTATACTCCTCGTAAGAAAATTTTTCGTACGCTCCTGGTTTAAATAAAATATTCGTAAGCATAAAAAATATAGTCTATTCGTCTAGTTTGTTGTCCCAAGCCATAAGTCCAATCAGACAAATAATTGTAACTGATTACAAATTATCTTTTACGTTTTAACAACTGCTTATGTGATACCAAACCGATAATAGCAACATGGTGTGCTTTTTATAGTTATTTCTTAAATTATGGCTCCCTGAAGACTATGAAAGATTTATTAATTCAAACTACACCTTTGCAGTTTTCATTTCAATAATTTTGCACTGGTTCAACAAAGAAGATAAACACTTGATTCAAAGGTTTCATTGCTTGGAATATTATCTTCGACGAAAAGGCTATACAAAACATTTTAAAATTAATATGGCAATGTTTCTAAGATAGCACTTAAGTATTGTATTAATAAGCAGCCCTTCAGAGCTCCAAACCAACTGAAATTGGATAAATATTGATAATTTTAATTTGACTTGACTAAAAAGCCTAATACCCTGTTAAAATTTCTTAAGAACGAGAGAGGACTTTTAATTTTTCGCAAACTTATATGGTGGCATGGGGCGTCGTTTGGAGGTGGCAAGGTGGGGCATTTGCCCCCCCCCCCCCCTGGAAGTTGACTAGTTGACTTATTGACAATTATTTATGTTTTAACAAGAAGCAGTAAAAGAAAGAAAGATCGTAATATTTTTGAAGTCTGGCAGCAGCCTAAATTCTCTATTATCGGTATAGAAATGTTATGGCTGACATTGCTGTTTGCAGTTGTTGATCAAATTAATATACGTTACCTACCAGTTCCAGGTACCAAATATACTTTCGTGGTCTAATGTCTAATACTCGACTATTGTTATTGATAAGTTTGCTGCAAATAAAAACAGAAGAATGAACTTTACCTTTAAGCAATGTACCCACTAATGAAAAATAAATTGGCCTTTTTATTTTTTTATCTTATTTCATTTTCAATAAAATAAGAAGGTAATCATAAATTTTAAAAATATTTACTAATAATTATTGACCAAATTTGGGCGTGGTCTTAAAATTTTTTTGCCTGCGGCGCATTTCGCCTGCAGCGGGCTTTTACTGCACCCCCCTAGGAAACCGTTTAACGACGCCCATGTATGGTGGTATACGTTAATTTATTTTTGTGTACTGTTTTACGAGTTTTTAGTGTTTTTCATAACGGGTGCAATATTTCGAGAACTGTTTTAAATATTTTCATGAAATTTTAGTAAAGTAGTTAACAGGGAGACGGAAGGACGTATTAAACCATTTCGTTACGTGATACCTACAGTGTGACCAATAAAGTCCGCATCATATGGGATTTTTTTTATTAATAGCTTTATTCGAAATTTGACTTTGGCATCAAGTTATGCTTCGATCGAGATGAAAATTAAGCAAAAAAATAGTAGTCACGTGATTCGCATTAGGATCTGTCCAATTTTAATTTTTTCCAAAAAATAATTCAAAAGTGGGGTTATTTCTGACAATATCGAAAAAAGTTATAAGAAAAAGTTTTTTTGAATGCAGTTTCTAGTCCACATGCAAAATTTCAGCTGCATAAGATAATTTTGATTTTTTATCCGCCACTAAAATTTATTTTTCACTTAATGAACACTTTACTGATGACCCTGTGTTCTTTTTTGTCTTAATTTTCGGGGTATTACTTTCAGACGCCAACTACCTTTCAAAAATACTTATTTTATGAAGTTACCTTATACAGGGTCAAAAGCAAATAAACTTTGCATCACATGCATTTTAATTTTGATTTTGTAAAAAAACACACATTTAATATGGCGCTACTTTAAAGAAAATGTATCTGAAATAAAGCATTGTCAAAACTAAGAAGTTTTATGTAGGTTTCGTTGAGTCTTATTTTGCAAAAGGGGTGCAATTTACAAAATATGCGTAAAAAATCAAAATTATCTCATGCAGCTGAAATTTTGCATGTGGGCTAGAAACTGCATTTAAATAAACTTTTTCCAATAACTTTTTCGATACTTTCAGAAATAACTTTTCAATTATTTCTTGGAAAAAATTTAAATTTGACTGATAATGCGAATCACACGACTACTATTTTTTTTGCTTAATTTTCATCTCGATCGAAGCAGAACTTGATGCAAAAGTCAAATTTCGAATAAAGCTATAAATAAAAAAAATCCCATATGATGCGGATTTTACTGGTCACACTGTATAGATGAAACAATAACAAATTATTGACAAAATTGTAATCGATTTTAAAGTAAATCAACTTACAAATTTCATCCCTCCACTTTGGTTGCCAAACTTACGCTGTGAAAAGTATTAACACTTTTTCATCTTCGTCTAAAACCTTATAAAAAGTCGGCAGTATGGCAACGCAGCAATAAGAGATCCGCCCCCAAATATGAGACCGCCACGACATTGGTCTAAGGCCATGATGACGTTATTTCATTCATTTCAGTTGAGGGATGTCTGGAGAAAACGTATCGAGGAAGAACATCGATGTTTGCAATTTATCGAAAAAAAATTTTTAATAGAATTAGAGTTACAAAACAAATCACAAATCTATTAAACTGAAAACAATGGTAAAAGGTATAATCAAGATTGAGAGGCAATGGCAAAATATAATTATTTTACGAATAAAATTAAGGCCTAATACATCGATTTAAATCATCGGTGCATCGACAAATATGAAATGGCCTCGATTCATCGCCCAAAAACGATGCATCGCATTGAAAATATCGATCTTTGCGATGCATCGATGTATATCGAACATTGCTATTTCTTTGGCAGCGGTCTGAAATTTTCTTCAGAATTTTTATTCGAATTTTATAAACAATACATTATCTTATTTAAGATTCCAAAGTCCCCCCCCCCTCAATAGATAGAGAAAGGGATAAAATGTAAAAAATATGGGTAAATATGTTCCCCCATCTCCGTCTAACTAAGCTTTCATAAAAATATTTAAAACCTTTCTCGAGATATGGACTTGTAAAGCTTATAAAAACTTGCCCTGTTTAAAACGATCGAGTCAGAAACTTATATAGAAACAGCTTACTATTGGCTATGGGGTAGAGGAAGGTGTTAAAACCCCCGCAAAAGTAGATTCGAGCCCCTATTCTTAATGCTTTTTACACCAATACTGATTTGGCTTAAGATTTGGTAAGAGTCTACTTTTTTAGCCAGATATACAGGGTGGTCCAACGAAAACTTAACACCTCGATTTTCCTGCTTTAAAATGAAAATGTGGAAAATCGCTCGGACCCGTCGATTTTTATTTCGAGGGGGACATCTTTTGCGTATATTGTCAATCTTGTTATTTCAAGCCCCTAGGAGGGAGGGGGGGGTAAGATCTAAATCTTAAATGGATACCCCCATTTTATATAATTTTTTGGATTCTGCATAAAATAATAAACATTTTTTAAAAAAAGTATTATTAGTCTATACTTAACAGTTTCCGAGATATTGACTCTTGCAAAATGACATTCTTAAACTTTAACAGCGTCTAGCTTTCTATAACTGTATGTCTTAGAGCGGCTTACATGTCCCTATCTTCGATTTTTATTATCTTTCCAATATTGTCAACGTTTGGTTAAACCAGATGTAAGAAATATAGTACTTCCGGTTTAACCGGAAGTTGACACTATTGGAAAGATAATAAAAATCGAAGATAGGGACATGTAAGCCGTTTTGCTCTAAGACGTACAGTTAGAAAGCTAGACGCTGTCAAAGTTCAAAAATGTAGTTTTTCAAGAGTCAATATCTCGGAAACTGTTAAGTATAGACTAACAATGCTTTTATTAAAAAATGTTCAGAATTGTATGCAGAATCCAAAAAAATTATATATAATAGGGGTATCCGTTTAAGAATTAGATCTTACCCCCCCCCCCCCTCCCTCCTAGGGGCTTGAAGTAACAAGATTGACAATATACGCAAAAGATGTCCCCCTCGAAATAAAAATCGACGAGTCCGAGCGATTTTCCACATTTTCATTTTAAAGCAGGAAAATCGAGGTGTTAAGTTTTCGTTGGACCACCCTGTATGGGCTCAATAGCTTTTAGGGCTGCGGAGGGAGTATGTTAAGCCTATGCTTTTTTACCTCTTTATTACATTTAAGAAACTTAAAGAAAAACATTTTTCTCGTTCATTTTCGATAAACATGTTACCAGACGAAAAATCCAATTTCATTGGCGAGGCTAGTTTTACGTTAGTTTCTAAAAGTAGGTATTTTAAATAGTGGGTATTTACATTAAATAACGTCCTTTTAGATTGTACTTATACATATTTAACCATATGATAAAAATGAAAAAGGAAAATATAAGTTGTTGTGATGTACAGCCAATCAAAATACAGGCTATTCCAAAAAAAAATGACAGAAATTTCAAACGTTTATTTCATAGGAGTTAATTTGCCTACGCCTACCTTAAAATTGCAACGTCCTGTAGAATATAGTGTTTTTTTTTGAACGACTGTACTTCAGATTATTCGGTGAAGCTTTTTACCCTGTTACAGTGTTTTTACAACAAAAGCTCTTTTGTGCTCTGTCGTATATGTATTTTTATCATACGGCGTTACGTGTCTCTAAAGTATATAGAAAAGCTACACATTATGATATTTAGCCCATTTACTACAATTGCAAAAAATATAAATATTTTAATATTAATTATAAAGCAAGTACAGAGTGTGGCAGAAAAGGAACATACATTTTCTTTTTTGGCACGGCATTTTTTTTTTTGGCACTAAGATAAAGCCAACCGATTTTTTTTTTAAATGCTTTAACACAAGATTTTTCGTTCAAAACACTCTGTAGTATTATTAAACCAGCGGTTATGGGGCGATTGTGTAATCGACTTTTGTGGTGCTCTTAGAATCAGTGGCGTAACAGAAACTGAGTGGCCCCCCTCGCAAACGTTTTCAGGGGCCCCCTGTCTATAACGAATGGAAAATGATAATTCTTATTTTCGTTACTATTAGGTTCAGGTTTATGAATTTTTGAATTCGTTAATCGTGTAATAATTTAATTAGGGTTAAACCCATGCACCTACTATTAAAACAGCAAACAATTCGAATTTATTTTATAATCCTAGGTAGATTGGTAGACATAACATGGTAGTTAATAGCCCCCCATACACCAGCGGATAACTTAACGAATTTAATATGGCACGAGCCAAATACGCCCATAAAACTTTACGTGTATGTGGCGAGCCGAGCTTCCTCGGGCCGTGTAATATCTGCCACAGATTAAATCAGCCGGTTTTAATCCGTCAATAGATTAGCTAGGTTAATTTGTCATCATCATAAAAAGTCATTCAACTTGGTTTGAGGTTAAATTAAAATCATAATAATAACAAATAATGTCTGCCGATTCACGTTACTTATCAAAAGAGTTTATAATGGAATTTATTTACATTTGCCAAAGTTATCCATGTTTGTGGCAAGTAAAATGCAAAGCTTACATGAACAAAAATTTGAAAAATAAAAAAAGGTGCCGCTAATATAACATATTATAGCTGGCCCAAAAATAAAGTCTTTCCCGTAAAATTTTTTTTGCAATTTGCATTTATATCAATGTTTAACTTTTTACTCTTATGTACATGTAGATGATTTTATAACGTCAACGTTAAGTATTACTCAAAATAGGAAAAAATCTTTAGAGGGGCGGCATAATAGGTCTTTGCACGCGGGCGGCCGACACCCTAGGATCGGCCCTGTTTATGGTATATCGTTTGTAAATTCCGCGCTTTCACGAATAATTTTTCTTTACTTAACGAAGTTAAATTCTAGGATATAAAAAATTAAATTAACTATGAAAAGAAAAGCTGGCAGTAGTAATGTGGGCCCCCCGGCAGGGCCGACCCTAGCAGGTGTGACTATAAAAGATAACTTTAAACTAATGTGGACAAAGAAAACAATATTTTTGTGAATTATTTCAAATGGATTTATTTATTAGGGATTTTAAATCAAACGGCGCGGTCGGCCGACGGCACGCAACTCGCAGATCAATGGGACAAAAGAAACTTTATGTTAGCGGTCTTCTTTGTAGATAAGAACTAAATCATTTCGGTATTTTTTCGGCGACTTTACCAGTATATAAAGGAAAAATAAGAACAACCATTCGCCTTACAATATGTTCATTCAATTTTGATATACTGATAACTTCATTTAATATTAAAGATATTTTTCTAGGTAAAAAACAGCCAATTAAGATATTAGAAATTTTAGTCAAAAATGATCTCATTCCCTGTTTTCCAAATTTGGCTCTAGCAATAAGGATTTTTTAACCTTACCTGTTTCTGTGGCTTCAGGTGAAAGAAGTTTCAGTAAATTAAAAATTATTAAAAATTACTTGAGAAATAATATGACGCAAGAAATACTTTCAGATTTGGCCATCATCTCTATTGAATCCGAAATCTCTGAAAAAATTAATCTCACCGCAATTATTGACAAATTTGCTTCTCAGAAAGCCAGAAAAATTATTTCATAGTTAATTATTAGGTAGTCTTCGAAGAAGGACTGATTTATATACTTTTCGTTTCGCGAGATTTATGCTTTAGTACTTTTTGTTATTTTATATTTTCTGGTAAATACTGTTGTTTTACATTTCTAATTATAAAATGTCTATTTTTGTTTCAAAAGTAATATTTTTGTTGGTTTATTATTTTATTAAAGTAAAAAAGAAAAAAAGGTGTCGCTAATATAACATATTAGCTGGCCCAAAAATAAAGTCTTTCCCGTAAAATTTTATTTGCAGTTTGCATTTATATCAATGTTTAACTTTTTACTCTTATGTACATACATGTAGATGATTTTATAACGTCAACGTTAAGTATTACTCAAAATAGGAAAAATTCTTTAGAGGGGCGGCATAATAGGTCTTTGCACGCGGGCGGCCGACACCCTAGGATCGGCCCTGTTTATGGTATATCGTTTGTAAATTCCGCGCTTTCACGAATAATTTTTCTTTACTTAACGAAGTTAAATTCTAGGATATAAAAAATAAAATTAACTATGAAAATCAAAGCTGGCAGTAAGTTTTAAAAGGGCCTTCAATGTGGGCCCCCCGGGCTGACCGCCCCCCCCCCCCCCTCGCGGTGTGGGGTCTGCAAGGGTCTTTGTTACGCCACTGCTTAGAATGTGTGTAAACATGACAGCTAGTTGTCACAGTTTTATGACGCGACGACGATGCGTAAGCTTAAATGGGTGAACGTTACAAATCGACCTAAAAATTTTATTTTAACTCTGTTTAAGAGGTACACAATTTACTAGGAGAGTGCCTACTAATGTTAGTTAATTTTGATTCTTACATAATTCCTTCATTAACAATTACCATGTGCAGTTTATGTAATTAATTTACTCGACTTATTATAGCTAAATTCTTGAAATAATTTTCGTTTTTTTTCTTCATAAATATTCAACCTATTCATTCTCAGTCTTTATATTTTAAAATAGATTATACATATAAACAATTTTACACTTAAGCGCTCTTTGCCTCAAATTACAGTTAACATTTTTTCTTAAATTGTAAAACTAACATTCAAATAACCTGTCTTTTATCAAGGCGTTCACCGCAGCAATACATACATTGTTATTTGGAAGATGATCATAGGAAGAAGGAGAAAACCTGAAACAAAAAGGATAATATTAAATTTTAGGCCAAACATTGTCTGAAAAGTTTTTTTTAAATTAATTTGAGTATGAAAGGGACGACAATAAACGATCTCAATAGTTGTTTTTTTTAGCGATTTTTGGGGTTTTGAAAAACAATCTTACACGTCAATCTTAAGCCGGGTCCAGGCAGTCCGTTTTGCACACCGTTTTGTCTGCGCAGTCTTAAGTCGGAATGAAAACGTTGTAAATAAAAGGCGTCATAGGCGCATATTTAAATTATTATTTTCGCATGGTTCTATTTAGTTTCATCATCATCATCACATGGAGGAGGTACTTCTCTGGTCAATTTTTGCATGCTGTCTATCTTGTAAATAAAAAGAAAAGTTTATAACTGTTTCTCTATTGGCATTTGCATCGATTTGTTTAAATTTTTCTACTAAAATCTCATATGCTTGCTCAAATGAGTAAACAAATTGAATCAGAAAACGGAGCAACCGTCTACACGTACCGACTTGTCCGCGCAATATATGGATAACTATGCTCTTCCACCTCAGTTATCGCTGCAACTGGACCGTCTTCGCGCCGTTGTCAAAACTGTATAGTTTTCCTATCCACACGCAACGTTTTGTCTGCAACGTGTTGAACTGTGCAGACAAAACGGTGTGCAAAACGGAGTGTCTGGATCCGGCTTTACGTCTTCGTAAAATTGACCGTCAGAGAATAACGCGATATCGTAGCGGCTCCTAGTTTACGCAAATCGATAGTTAAATATTAGTCTATCACGTATCTGAAATTTAAATCGCTGCTGCACTGAGGAAAATGATCTAATACAACAGGTTTGCTAACACATAGTTTGTATTGATACCTTATTTTTTATTAAGCCATATTAAATAAATTGCCACTGTATCAAACTCGCTTTCGTCTTAAATCAATTCCAGATTTGCTAGAACAGTGTTTTTTGAAGTGAAAACTTCTTTAGGCGCGTTTAGCACTTTTTGTGGGCACTGAATTAAACTGAGCCGTCACGCGTCACCGTCACGCGTCAGGCTCGGCTGTGTTACGCTCGAATTCAACTACTATATTCAATCGACGTGGAAACAGTGTGCGTTATATAGACACTTGTTGCGTCTCAGGTATGTTCTGGCATTTTTTCAAATATATATTTACGTAGGGTCAAGTAAGGTAATTAGTTTTACCGTAATTGCTTATTCCGTGGACCTAATTTATTATGATTTATGACTTCTGTTGAAGATGTAAAAATTTAATGGTTGTTCAATTTTAGGAAATATATATCTTTTGAAGTGAAAACTTCTTTAGGCGCGTTTAGCACTTTTGTGGGCACTGAATTAAACTGAGCCGTCACGCGTTACAATGTGTCACGCGTTACGCTCGGCTGTGTTACGCTCGAATTCGACTCCTATATTCAATCCGAACTGACCCGAATGAACGTTATATGAAAGAGCATGCCGCATCAGTCGCATTCAGTATCGACGTGGAAACAGTGTGCGTTGCTTGTGTATTTAAGATTACAAGATAGACACTTCTTGCGTCTCAGGTATGTTCTGGCATTTTTTTCAAGGGTTGTTCAATTTTAGGAAATATCTTTTTTCGTATGCAGTAAAATTACAATTATATTTGATATTATTAATTTCACCTTGTTGAAGTTTTCACTTCTGTCGTGCAGTCACTTTGTTGCGCAGGTCACATCGTTGTTCGGAGTCTTCTAGCTGTCCTGTTTAAATTGGAATTTTATTGATCGTACCAATATCTGTTTCAATCAATTTATTTTTTCCTTGAATTTAGGTTTTTTAAACTTTGCATCTCAGGTGAAGCAATAGAAAATTCTTATTTCGCACAACCCATCATTCGTGTTGGACTTTATAATATATGGATGAATTTTACCATCTCAGTTAACCATGTTGCATAATAGATAATCATATGCAATGTTAAACGACAAAAACAATATCACACTACAAGCTATTTAAATTTTGGAGAACTACAGTACTGGTTTTTAGTGGTAAGTATATGCTGTATTAACCGTAGCAAGCAAATATTATTATGATTAATGTCAAGTTTTATTACAACTGCCAGTCGGAACTAATGCAGTATATAAAACCAGTGTTTGTTTGAAGGTTGTAGACAATGATGTATCTTGAGTAATAGATGTGTTTTGGACTTCCATTGCCTTTAGTTTTTCATATCACAACGTTTCAACTGGTAAGTATCTCCAGTCGTCTTCAGGTGAATACTAAACAAGTTACAAAGCTACGAGCCTATTTATACTACCTAGGGGGGGCGGAGCTAGTGACGAATTCGGGTGCAGTCGTGAGTCATCTGCTTACGTCACCATGATTATTCATCTGCTGACGTCATCCGCTTACGTCATCACGTTTGCATCACTACTCAATCTGAGCCTACACCTATTTAACAAGGGCTTCCAAATGTTTCTTATATCTGCAGAAGGTTTACTGAAACAGTCGGGGTTCTGGATTATGACAGCTGCTTCTTTGAATTTTCTCTTCCGCCAATGCTCTTCTTTAAGTATAATTTTTGCGTTTTCCCATTGTAAATGATGGCCGTGGGTCCAAGCGTGGTCTGCTGCACCGGATCTGTTTGTTTCTCCTTTCAGTGTGTGGTTTCGATGTTCTTTGATCCTTGTTTGGAGAGGTCGTAGAGTTTCACCGACATAGGATTGTCCGCATTCGCAAGGTATTCTGTATACACAATTCTTCGTGTCCTTTTGATTTGTTGGTTTTGTCTTCGTCAGGTGGCTTCTTAAGGAATCTTTGGAGCTGAAGACTGTTCGGATGTTGTACTGTTGTCCTATCCTTCGAATTTTTTCGGAGATTCCCTTGACATAAGGTACATTCATGGTGGGTCCAGATTCATTTTCTTTGTTCGTTCTAGTTTTGTGATCTTGACGCTTTTTGATGGCCTGATCGACTAGTTTCGTAGGGTAATCATTCATGCCAAGGTCTTGCTTGATGTTGTTAAGTTCTTTCGTCAAAGTCCCCTGCGAGTTGCAAAGTGTGAATGCTCTATCGACGAGTGTTTTGACTATTCCATGTTTGGTGCTGTTTGAATGATTTGAGGCGTAGTTAAGATATTGACCTGTGTGGGTTTGTTTTCTATATACCGATGTTTGGATGGTGCTCCCGATTTTCTGTACTACCACGTCTAAGAACGGTAATCTGTCGTTGTCCTCCTTCTCCATGGTAAACTTAATTGTAGGTGCCAGGTTGTTCATATGTTGTAGAAAGGTTTGAAGTTCGTCATCGCTTCCATTCCAAATGATGAATGTGTCATCTACGTAACGAAGCCATAGCTTTGGTTTAATATTCGCCTTGTCTATCGCCTGATCCTCGAACCATTCCATGTAAATGTTGGCTATTACTGGTGATAGGGATGAGCCCATTGGTAGTCCGTCCTTTTGGCTAAAGAATCTGTTCTTCTCCTGAAAGTAAGAATTATTTAGGCAGCATTCTAGAAGCTCCATTATGGCATTGATGGGTAGCGACGTTCGTTCTTCGAGTGTTCGGTCTTCCCCAAGTTTTCTTCTAATGATCTGCAGTGTTTCCTTCACTGGGACGTTAGTGTAGAGACTTTCCACGTCGAAGCTTACCAATCGGTCCTCTGGTTGAATTTCCGTTCCACTTATCATCTCGACGAAATGCTGTGAATTCTTTACATATGATGCGCTGTGTCCCTGGAGCGGTTGTAATATTGGAAGCAGATACTTGGAAAGTTCGTAAGTTGGAGAGTTTCGGGAGCTTGTAATGGGTCGTAGAGGCATGTTGTGTTTGTGTATTTTTGGCAATCCGTATAGATGTGGGGGTTTGCTGTGATGCGGTGTTAAGCGTGTTCGTGTCCTTTCCGGAATGTGTCGTTCATGCTTCTTGAGTGTTCGGTATACTCTTCCCTCAATGGTGGTAGTGGGGTCCTTTGGAATGCTCTGGTAGTTTCCTTTTTCCAAGACTTCTTCGACTTTTTGGTTGTAGGTGTCCACATCCATCACGACGGTTGCATTTCCCTTGTCTGCGGGTAGAATCTTGATGGTCGTATCCTTCCGTAATTTGGACAGGGTGATGGATTCGTCCTTGGTAATGTTTGGCTTCGGAGGTTTTGATTTCTGTAAAACTTCTCTCACTTTCCATCGGAATTCCTCTGCTTGGGTTGCTTCAATGGTTACTGCGTCTGCCGCGCTTATAATATCTAATAGTGGTATTTCTTTTGGGGCAATTGTGAAATTCAGGCCTTTTGCGAGCAGCGATTCTTCCGTGGTGTTCAATTGTTTGGACGAGATATTGACGATGGTTCTCTGACTTTGTCCTTGCATTATTGTAGGTCTTTCCTGTTGATGTTTCCTTAATTTCTTCTCATGGATGGTTTGGTATTTAGTTCGAATTTTGTCGCAAGTGGCGTCGATTTTTCGAAAAATGGGTCCGTGGTCTTCTTCCAAAGTGAATTCTTTGATTTCCTCAAACCGTTGTTGTACATCGGTGAGTAGAATGAATTTGTTGTAGCGGTGGTAGTTAATTTGGGAGCGCATTAGGGCCTTGCTGGCGTTCTTTAAAATCTTCTTCGCTCGTTGACCTGGAATAGGTGATTTGATCTTAAAACCGTCAGGAATAATTCCTTGGTCTCTCGCTTGTAGTAGGAATTTAATATGCGTTTCTTCTCTGGTAAGTTTGATTTTAGATTTCTCGTAGCTGCGAAACTTGTCACTTATACCGGGTCCATACCGGGACTCTAGTGTTTGTTTGAAGGTTGTAGACAATGATGTATCTTGAGTAATAGATGTGTTTTGGACTTCCATTGCCTTTAGTTTTTCATATCACAACGTTTCAACTGGTAAGTATCTCCAGTCGTCTTCAGGTGAATACTAAACAAGTTACAAAGCTACGAGCCTATTTATACTACCTAGGGGGGGCGGAGCTAGTGACGAATTCGGGTGCAGTCGTGAGTCATCTGCTTACGTCACCATGATTATTCATCTGCTGACGTCATCCGCTTACGTCATCACGTTTGCATCACTACTCAATCTGAGCCTACACCTATTTCAGGAGAAGAACAGATTCTTTAGCCAAAAGGACGGACTACCAATGGGCTCATCCCTATCACCAGTAATAGCCAACATTTACATGGAATGGTTCGAGGATCAGGCGATAGACAAGGCGAATATTAAACCAAAGCTATGGCTTCGTTACGTAGATGACACATTCATCATTTGGAATGGAAGCGATGACGAACTTCAAACCTTTCTACAACATATGAACAACCTGGCACCTACAATTAAGTTTACCATGGAGAAGGAGGACAACGACAGATTACCGTTCTTAGACGTGGTAGTACAGAAAATCGGGAGCACCATCCAAACATCGGTATATAGAAAACAAACCCACACAGGTCAATATCTTAACTACGCCTCAAATCATTCAAACAGCACCAAACATGGAATAGTCAAAACACTCGTCGATAGAGCATTCACACTTTGCAACTCGCAGGGGACTTTGACGAAAGAACTTAACAACATCAAGCAAGACCTTGGCATGAATGATTACCCTACGAAACTAGTCGATCAGGCCATCAAAAAGCGTCAAGATCACAAAACTAGAACGAACAAAGAAAATGAATCTGGACCCACCATGAATGTACCTTATGTCAAGGGAATCTCCGAAAAAATTCGAAGGATAGGACAACAGTACAACATCCGAACAGTCTTCAGCTCCAAAGATTCCTTAAGAAGCCACCTGACGAAGACAAAACCAACAAATCAAAAGGACACGAAGAATTGTGTATACAGAATACCTTGCGAATGCGGACAATCCTATGTCGGTGAAACTCTACGACCTCTCCAAACAAGGATCAAAGAACATCGAAACCACACACTGAAAGGAGAAACAAACAGATCCGGTGCAGCAGACCACGCTTGGACCCACGGCCATCATTTACAATGGGAAAACGCAAAAATTATACTTAAAGAAGAGCATTGGCGGAAGAGAAAATTCAAAGAAGCAGCTGTCATAATCCAGAACCCCGACTGTTTCAGTAAACCTTCTGCAGATATAAGAAACATTTGGAAGCCCTTGTTAAATAGGTGTAGGCTCAGATTGAGTAGTGATGCAAACGTGATGACGTAAGCGGATGACGTCAGCAGATGAATAATCATGGTGACGTAAGCAGATGACTCACGACTGCACCCGAATTCGTCACTAGCTCCGCCCCCCCTAGGTAGTATAAATAGGCTCGTAGCTTTGTAACTTGTTTAGTATTCACCTGAAGACGACTGGAGATACTTACCAGTTGAAACGTTGTGATATGAAAAACTAAAGGCAATGGAAGTCCAAAACACATCTATTACTCAATATAAAACCAGATTACACCCCCAATAGAACTTGATATTTACTGTGAGTGTTCAGAGCAATAATGGCTATAAACCAGCCATAACTCCTATTTCCTATTGGCTAAATTACCGTGATATTATTATATTATCAATACACAACGGTCTAGCAATTTTCGTTGCCTTACAGTAGGAAAGCGCGTTGCTCTCACATATAGTATTAAACAGTTTTATGAAGGATATGTGAATTCTTATAAGGAATAGAAGAGAAGGCGTTTTTCGCAGTGTGGATAGAGATTGAAAATAAAAATAAAACTTCTTCATTTATATTTTGGTACCACAGTGACATCATAAAAGTTAAAATCTGAAAGATTTATTATATTACCAATTAAATAACTTTGCGTTTATTGAAATACGTCAAGAAAGTCCATCAGTAAATATTTTTTCCAATATAAACTTTTATAACCCATTTGGGGGCAGACATTGAACAAAAGAAATTAAATAAGGGTTTAATTTCTTGTGTTTAAAGTATTTATGCTGAGTTTCAAGAAATTTGGACCAAAAATATTTTCCAATATACTTTTATACCCCCTTTTCCACCCCCTAGGGGCAAAATTTTCCTAGATAAATGTCAACACCTGTTCTTACTCCCTTAGGGGTTGATTTTAAAAAAATTCCTAAGTAGTGGATGTCTACGTAATAAAGAGAAAACATTCTCGACATTTCATGATTTTAGGATTTCTCAACAGGATAAATCAACAAGCCCACTAGCAAATCAGCCTCCAAAACACCATTGTGTTAAAATAATGGAGGTTGACTGTACGGTATAAAATATTTAAGTTCAAAAAGAGATACCGGGAAAGAACGCTGTTCTGGTAAAAGTAAAATCCTAGAGTTCATCTTAGAATCGTAGTAAAACATTATTGTCTTTGATGTGTTTCCCCAAACGCATATAGGATTCTCTTTGCTCTTGCCATGCATACCGCCAGTCCACTTTGCATTTTAGTGACTACGCCACTAAACACGTCATTTAAAATTCAAGAACTCCCACAGACTCTGCGCTACAAAGGTCTATTCTAGAACAATGAAAGGACTTGTTTTCCTATATTTTTCCCTGTAAGTAAGTGTTTGAATCAGAGGCGCCAATGGGGAACGGGAGCAGCGCAGGAGGCACACAGTGCTCCTAAAATATCCACTAGCCAGAACGATAGTATATAATAATATATGGGCAGTGGCGTACCGAACTAGTGTTCAATGCGGAAACATGTTATTATTAGTTATTTTGATTATTTTAATTTATACCGTGCGAGCAAAAATTATTTGCATCAAAGAGGGTTTGAATTAAAAAACGTAGGGCTTGGTTTAGATCACAATGAGATGGGGACGATATATCTAACCAAATCTAGGTTAAAATTTTGTCAAATTCATATTATGACATGATATGCCAAAGTAATGAGTAATAAAATAAGTAGACAAATACAAATTTATTTTTGTTGTTTACAGAATTAACAAAGTAAGAATATACAGAAAGAAAAATAATTACATAAATTGCTGAAAATGGCCACCGCCATGCTCCAAACATAAATTCACACGTCTTCGAAAGTGTTGACCAGCATCTCTGAAGAAATGTTACCACATTCTTGGATAATCCTTTCTTGTAATTTCGTTCTTGTAATTGTTCTAAATTTGCAACTGGCGTTTTAAAAATAGTGTTCTTTAAATGAGAAAAAACGAAGTAATCCATAACCGTTAAACAAGGTGATCTAGGTGGGAATTCAATGTCTGATCGAAAACTGATCAATCTGTCGTCGAAAAAATTGCGTAAGTAGTTAATAGTTTCGGCGGCTGTAGGGGCGGTTGCACCGTCCTGTTGAAAATATCCAAAACATAGTTCGTCGTCAAGTAATAATTGCTTCACAAATGGATTCAAAATATTGTCTCTATACCGCTGTGCTGTAACTGTGTCATGAAAAAAAATAGGACCAACAATTCTTCTTCGGGAAACAGCTAACCAGACACCAATTTTTTGAGGGTGCAATGTGGACTCTACAAAAAAATGGGGATTTTCACTACTCCACATGCGTGTATTCTGAGAATTCACATAACCGGAGAGGTGGAATCAGGCTTCATCCGAAAAAAATGTCAGGTCTAAGAAATCATTTCTTTCCAATAAATTTTGGGTAAACCATTGAGAGTAATTCCTGCGTCTTTCAAAATCTGCGGCTTGTATTTCTTGGAATACTTGCTTTTTATAAGGAAATAAATTTAGCTACTTCTTAAGAATAGTTCTGCATGTTCCATAAGATCTTTCCACTTCTTGGGACAGGCGTCTTATACAATTTGTTGGCGTATTTTGCATTATTTCACGAACTTTTGCAACAAGTTCTTCTGTTCTTACAGATGGTCTTCCTGCTCCTTTTTTGTGAAATTTCGTGAAAATCGTCCATGCGCAAACCCGGATTGTATTGCCACTCACCATTTACTCTTACCCCGTTTCAAAAATACGCTTCAACCATGAATGAATTGTTCAAGAAATTGGAAAAATTAGCGATTAATCAAATTACTTGTAACGACTGTCAAAGAGGACGGAATAACTGATTGATTGTTAATTCATGTAGTTACTGACACCCAACAAGTATTAAGCTTTACGGCTAAACATTACGTCCTTAGATGCTAGGCCCTCTTTGATGTAAATAATTTTTGCTCGCACGGTAATAGTGTTCAGTATTAAGTACTTTTCGATAAATAAAAAACCCAATATGGCGGTCATAAGAAAAAAGGAAATTGATGATGATTCCAGGAAACCAAAACCGTGTAACTAAAATATTACCAAGTAGGCACAGTCTATGTAAAAAGTTGCTAGGACAGTGTGTTTTGTTACAGATTTTTAATGTATTGGGAAATGACTTAAATACAACCGATCTAAGGAAATGCAACATTCTAGTTTATCTCAAAAACCCTGTATAGCGTTAACCAGGGCGGCCCTGGGCTAATACAACTTAGGGGCCTACCTAATTACTCAACTAATTGGTTGATTGATCTCAGGGTTGCCAACCTTATGATTGGATTTTTAAAATTTTAAATATAATTTTTTTTACTTCACAATATCGTCTATTGTTTTCAATGGGGACTGGTGGCATTTTGAACCCACGGGATCCTGGGCTGCAGCCCAAAAAGCCCTTAAGTAGATCCGCCGTTGGCGTTAACATTGTACAAATGTACAGTTTTTGCCCGTGTCGTTGTTTCTTAATTGGGCAGTACACTGAGAAAAAGTTCTTTCTGGTGGCAATTAAGCGATTTTTAACATTTCTAGTATTGGTTTTTTAATTGGATAAATAAGATTATAGTTCCCTACACTAAATTACTCTTGACATAATTTTGTAAAATATTTTTGATTAATTCGGGCAATTAAAAAATCGAATTGGAATATATATTGTTAAATTAACAAAAGTTTAATGCAATCAATTACAGTTTACTAATATTATTTACTTTCAATTTTCTTAATAAATATTTTATTTAAGGAATTTAGATATTTGTTAGCATAGTATGCTATAAGAAATCTAGAGATTATAATTTAATACTGTAAATAAAACAGATATTCCAAAATAAATTCATTTTGCCAGAATTCCGCGAACTAAATTTTACTGTAGGCAAGTTAGTTGGTGATTCCCAGAATTACGGCTCGAGTCTCAACGTGATCGATCGATCGTGACAAGTGATTTGTCTTCGAGCCCTGTTTCCTTCTGCCAAACTGAGCCTCACTGATGAGCCGTAAACGGCGATACGCGTCTGGGGATGAGTTTGGCGAAAGGAAACAGACAAAACTTTTTTGCAGTTTTGGTATAGTTGTGGATCAATTAAACCTTTATTGAAATTCCAATTAAATTATGTAATTCTTTGAATTCGGTGATTTAGTTGCTCGTTACCATCTCGATTATTTAGTTGGATGAAATATATCTGGGTATTGGGAATTAATCCTTTTTCTCAGTGTATATACAGGGTTAGTTTGTAAACATAATGTACCTAATAGTATCGATAACGATATTAATAACAAAACAACTACTAACAATAACATGGCTACTTAGTAAAAATTACTAACATATTATAGTACACTACATTAATTTGATTATGAAACCGATAATATGTAAGTAATTTTTACTAGCTATGTTATTGTTAATAGTTGTTTGTTGTTATTATCGTTATCGATACTATTAGGTACATTAAGTCTACCAACCTTCATTTTCACAGTATTTGACACGTTTTTAAATGGTAACAGATTGGATTTAATAGAGTTAGAGTTGTAACTAATTAACTTTTTTCCCATAGAACTATTTGAGATAAAAATTTGATACTATCAGGAAATGATAATGTTGATGGGAGGAATCCAATTCAATAAAAAAAGAGTAGTGTTACATTTGAAAAAAAAAAACATTCCTTGAGTTACAGAAAAAACTAAAAATCTGGCAACGTCGCAATTGTCAATTTTCAGTTCAATTTTTTAAGTTATTCACCTGTACCAAATTTCATTGATTTAGCCATGGTAGTTTTAAAGAAAATTAGCCGTTCCGGTTATTTCAACTAACCCTGTATATTATAATGTATTTTTGGTATTGTATCTCAAGGGAGCAAACCTGTAAAAATTAGATCCGCAGTTTATGCTGCATTGCTTTAGAAATATACTGTACAGTATATTATACTGTATGTCTTCATTAACTTTATAAGAAAATTAAATAAATATCTCTTGCATTGCATCTTTTAAAGCTGTTAAGGGAACAGCCAGAAACTTCTAGGTTTTATTTTTAATTAAAGTTACTTGTAGCATTTCCTGACAGACGGTCTCTATTTGAGGGTGTGTTTTATTTTGTGTTATTCCGAATGATATATAGGATGTAAAGACTACTGTTCCGGCATGGGTGGCGACTCAATGAGAAACGTCAAAGACCGTAGCCATAGGTCAATATGAACGGGGGAAATTGAGAAAATTCTATTTCCTTCGACCTTTTGACATGTTATGAACTGATGTTCATGACTCTATTATATACCTCGAAGCGTTTTACACATGTATAGCACCAGCAAAATCGTTGTTTTGACAACGTTTAACACGATAAAGGCTTGGACGTTAAACATTTCTGGTAAAGTAATGCGGTTTCCTTTATCCTTTTTTCTTATATATACGTGTGACAGAAAAATAATAAGCTTTTGCCAGGCATTTTTCTGCTCGTTGAGAGGTGGCAGGTTTCTTTATACTTTGGTAAGTAATATTTGTTTATAAGGACATGCTTTATTTGCGAAAACTTCGTTAGGGCCCGTCTAGACCAAAGTAAATACCCTCTCAGCAGCGAGTATATAAATCCCGATAAAGTTCAAACTGAGTAAGGAAAATAAAAAATAGAGATAGAAATAGGGAGATTATTTTCACAGAACTTGATTTCAATGCATTTGAAAGTTATTTTACCAAACCCGAAGTAACATGTAACGGAAAAAAACAAAAGTGTCAGGCCGCAAAATTTTTTTTTTAGTTTATTATATACAGGGAGTCCGGGAAAAGGTGGGAAATCTCCCGGATATGAAAAAAAACACGTGAAAAGAATACTACAAGTTCATATAAGCTTATTTCGTATCGGCCTCCTCTTCGGAGATATGGGCTCCCAAAGAGCTCCCATGAAATTAAGTTTTTGACACATAATTATTAAACCAACAGGTTTTTTTATATGATGTATACCATGGTAAGACCCTTCAAATTACTACCCCAGAAAGTGTTGCGAATTGCTTACAGCTGCAGGGACGGACTAGCTGTGACACTAATGTGCCCATTTTTTTCGCCCTGTATTATAAAAACTTTGGACAACGTTTTTAACATACCTTTAACTAATGACTAAAAATTAAGTACTCTTTATACATGTCGCTAATCCTAACCGTTTTCGGAAAAACGTCATTTTATTTACATCATGTATTTAGCGTATTGATAAAAGTTACATCTTTGTCAAAAAATAAAAATTTATTTTAATTTATTTTAATTCATTTATTACATTTTTTACGGAGCCCATGATGAACCCCCTTACGAAGTTTTTAACTAAGCAGGAAAAGTTTAAATTTTAATTTTTTGACAAAGATGTATCTTTTATCGAAATACGCTAAATACATGATGTAAATAAAATGACGTTTTTCCGAAAACGGTTAAGATTATCGACATGAATGAAGAGTACCTAATTTTTAGTCAATAGTTAAAGGTATGTAAAAAAAGTTGTCCAAAGTTTTTATCATACAGGGCGTAAAAAAAATAAGCACATTAGTGTCACAGCTAGTCCGTCCCTGCAGCTGTGAGTGATTCGCAACTCTTTCTGGGATAGTAATTTGAAGGGTCTTACCTGGTATACATCATATGAAAAAAAAAATTTAAATATACCTGTTGGTTTAATAATTATGTGTCAAAAACTTTATTTCATTGGAGCTCTTTGGGAGCCCATATCTCCGACGTGGAGGCCGATACGAGAGAAGTTTATATGAACTTGTAGCATTCTTTTCACGTGTTTTTTGCATATCCGGGAGATTTTCCACATTTTCCCGGACACCATATATAGTTCAGAAGCAATAAAACGGCAAAAAAATTTCTCGTCTAATTTTTTTTGTTCCAACTTAGCAAATTTGGTATTTACGGAAAATTATACACTACTACAAACTTCTTCGGATTTATATCCCCTAGTTCCCTAGTTTAAGTATAAATCACGTGAGTAAACCATTGGTTTAGACAGAGTTTAGACTAATCTCGACTCATTTTTTTACACGCTAGCTAGGTACCAATTTTGCGAAGGAGTTTGTTATCAAACTCGCCTTCGGCGTATTCAAACTTGTAATGTAGGGATCAAAATAATATGTTCCTAGGGTCACTTGGCACTTTAAAAAAATATTATAATTACTTTTCAGTATTTTTCAAACTTACTTTTAACTGTTACAGCAGTGTCCTTATCAGCAAAAATTCCTCCTTTGCTATCATTGTCTGAAGCTGATTTTTGTTCGGATTTGTCAATTTCATTGAGGTTTGACTGATATTTGGCACCTGCAAAAAATATATAATATGAAGAATGGCATAGCCAGAAAGCGTCAGGGGACATTTGCTCCTGCAAGCCTTTTTTTTCCGGATATGCAACTAAATATGAAAAACAATGTCGTTATTTTGTTTTCAGGAATGAGTTTGCCATAATGTTTTATTAAATATGGTACAGGTTTGTATAATGTATTGTTATGGATAGGCCTTCGTTAGATACCTACAGAAAGTTATTAAAATGACTTATAATATTTAAATCACCAAATTACGGTATAAAAATATTTCTTTGCTACAACAAACTAGAAATTCACCATTTAATTTGTCTTTTGAAATTGATGACCTCTATTGGTGGATTATGAACACAGCCGTATGACATAAAATAACAAGTAAACACTTGGTTGTGTAATGTACAGGTAAATATTGGCGCATTCGGTCTGATTTTAAGGGTCCTTTACCCAAATTTATAGACGGTCGATTTTAAAAACAATATGGAGTGTTTTTCTGGAACACCTAAAGAGTCACCGATTTAAATACATATTGAGTCATTTCCATAACACCCTGCTCAGCTAAGCACTAATTGTAATTAAAATAAAAAAGCGTTTGTTTCTATGCTTAGAAAACTAAATAAAATATAAATTTTTATTCAAATATCTGCTTCACAAAAATTCAGAGAGTTAGTTCAAATAATTAGTACGCATTTCAATGGCTTTAAAGTATGTTCGGAGTGCTCCCGACTTGAAGAGTTTTGAAAAAAAGTTGGTAAAAATAAAAAAAAAGCAGACTCTAATTACATTTTCATCAGATTTTGTCTTTATATCCTGGGCCTGCTGCTATTTAAATCATTGAATGGGCAATAATAAAAACGGTATCATCGTGCAATTAAAAGGGGGCATTCAAAGAAAATTTCGTTAATGAATTTTGCCGAAAGTTTTGAGTTTGAGTAAAGTTTTTAAAAACCTTGCTCAATGGTCAAGCCGCTCTTGTTTTTAATGAAGAGCATTTTTATAATTGTGAGCCTCTGTTCAATACAAAACAAGGGTATGTATAGGAACGTACTAATAAACTTTTAGTTTGGGCCACGGCTCGAAATTTTAAATTCAGAACATTTTTTTATGGATAGCAGAGCTGCATTTCGCAGATATTAATGTAATTTCTTACCATCTCTTTAAATAGGATTTGTAAAGAAAAAAAAAAGGTTTCTTGACACTTTTATATAAAAGGAAAGTTTGTGACACTGTCAGGCCTCTTTCACACTACCAGGTTTAGCCGGTCCGGTTTCAAACCTGAAGCAAACCGGACAAGTAATGGACCATTCGTTTAAATATAGCTCTTCACACTATCAGGTTCAGGTTTTAGGTACTTAATTCAGGATTCTATCCGGCGAACCTGATAGTGTGAAAGGGGCTGTATATTATCGAAGAAAAATAAGGTTGTAGAGAAGAATATTCCACAATTTTGTTGAAATAAAAAAAAAAACTGATGACATTTTACGTTTTTTCAGCAGAAAATTATAATAAGAAATAAATATTGAACCAAAATTTGCAGTTTATTTGGATAAAAGGTTTTTATTACGATCCAAGCACATGCCTACGTTTCGACACGATTCTGTGGCATCCACAGTTTACAATGAGACCCTGAGGGTGACACAGAATCGTGTCAAAAGGTAGGACTTTGCTTGGTTGGTTTTATTTCAATATCAAATTACATTGGACGTAAATACAGGGTGTCTGGTAAGTATATGGCATACTCTCGACAGCTCATAGGGGAGGTCAAAATAACTATACTTTGTCATATAAAAAAAGCTAAGGTGCCCCTTACCGAAAATACAGGGCCCCAAAGAGGTACCCAGCGACTTACCTTTTTGACTTTGAACCGACACGTATAATTTAATGAAATTTTAGTATTTTATAGTAGGCCATAGAGCCTCATAAAACCGTGCTACATTAGATGTTTTACGTTGGCAGGAAAGTCAGGAACGAACTTGCCACCACACTCGTTGGGCCAAAATTTTGACAGGTGTCATTTTACAGAGCTAAAAATTGATTTTTTAAATACTATTTTTATTTAAATAAGGTAGGTACTCTACGTTTGTCTCGATGGAATTGGCGGTTTTCGAGAAAAATTAGGTTTTTGTTTGTATCAGAATAAATTCTTCTTACCTCCACACAATTACCGAGTGCTTGTCCATAAGTTAGATGCACGTGAGCATTAATGAGATGTAATAATTTATTTAATTATTTTAGTGCGTAGTATTAATCTGAAAGTTATTTGATTAGTTATTGTGTTCAAATAGCTTTTGTTAATCAACTTGATTATTAAATAAATTTCGAATCAATGCTTAAACGTGATATACAATAACCTTATTTTTCTCGAAAACCGCTAATTCCATCGGGACAAATGTAGAGTACCTTTTTTAAATAAAAAAGTATTTAAAAAATCAGGTTTTAGCTCTGTAAAATGACAACTGTCAAAATTTTGGCCCAACGAGTGTGGTGACGATGTAAAACATCTACTGTAGTACTGTTTTATGAGCCTCCATGGCCTACACAAAATACTAAAATTTCATTGAATTATACGTGTCGGTTCAAAAGTTAGAGTCGAAAAGTCGCTGGGTACCACTTTGGGGCCCTGAATCTCCGGTAAGGGGCACTTTAGGTTTTTTTTATATGACAAAGTATAGTTATTTTGACCCCCCCTTTACGCTCCCGAGAGTATGTCATATACTTACAGGACACTCTGTATAATATTGAATAAAACAATAAATTAATTTTTGTTAAATAGGCAAAAAGTGGTGGCCCGACTATTTCCGTTTCAAATGCGGCCCTGGCTAGTTCTTTTAACTTCCAACTCCAATTAAAAAAGAAATGAAAATTCTTTTAAGAAATAAAACTTTTTTTTTTTAACTTGATATTACTTTTATCCAGAGCAATATTAAGTAAACTGTTTTCATTTTGACTCTTTAACTCAAGAAACTGAGATTCTTCTTGTTTTTAGATATCCATATACATCCTTTTACTGCGATAAAATTATTAAAAACATTCTTTCACTAACTTTTGCCATTCCGTATTGCTCTTTTCAGTTTATAAGTACCAGTTATATTTGCAGTTAGCGAAAAACGCCTTTTCAAGAAAACAAAAAGAATTTTCTGATTACTTTTCTCATTCAAATTGGATTTTTTAAGGAAAAATAAATTAACTATATTATATATTATTAAAAAAAAATTATAAATATCCAGGACGATTCCTTAATAACATTTATAATAAACGTGAATTTAAAAAATGACCTATAAAAATATACCTACAAATTTTAATTAGAAACAATTTATTATTAAGGTATTTTTAAACTTTATGGCATTATTTCCAGTATTTAAGTCTTTTAATCTATATAAAAAAAAGTTTTTTTTAAGACATACATTACTAAAATAAAAATATCACTATCAACTATCCTATTTTCCAGTCATCTGCTTTATTTTTATTTAAGCTGGACAGTATAACAGCTGATGTATAAACACTATAAATATGTCTGTACCCTAGAGCCAAACTGTCATGCGTTACAATTTCTAAATTTTACAGGAGAGCAAAACAAAAGTGCGAAACTATTATAACTTCGTCTAAGGATGAATCTGACGAAATTAAGGGAATGCTAACATTTTCTTTTGTCTTCGTTGGTTTCGGTTCCCTAAGCGACGACCTACGGATCTTAGCGCTGCCTAGCCTAACTCTTGTAAATTTGACTTTGGTCCTTGCAAATGATTTTTTTTTTAACATTTGACTTAATTTATTAACGACGGGAATTATAGAACCCGGTGCGACATCTTGCGTCCCAGGGTTCTATAATTCCCGTCGATAATCGATCCTGACAAGTGATTTGTCTTCAAGCCCTGTTTCCTTCTGCCAAACTGAGCCTCACTGATGAGCCGTAAACGGCGAAACGCGTCTGGGGATGAGTTTGTCGGAAGGAAACAGAAAAAACTTTCTTGAATTAATTTATTAAGTTCTGTTTAGAGGTACTAGTATGCTTTAAAGGTGTCTAAAATCGACGCTAGAGGTCGCCATGCGCTTCATCCTCTCGGCTGATCGCCATGTTTACTACATTTAAGTAGTACACATGTTCCTGTAATTCGTTTGATTCTAGCCTTACTTTACGAAATTAAGAGGAACATTTTTTTATAACTTTTAAACTGTTAGACAAATTGATCCACATTTTTCAGCAGAGTTAAAAGCTCATTATCTAAAAAAAAATTTTTCAACCATAAATCAGCTTATTTCTTAAAATAATTAATTAAGTAAGTACTATTTGCCTGTCAATACGGACTTACTATTTAGGTGACTTAATATTAAGTACTGCTGCCAAGCTTCGACATAATACAGCTTGGTTCTTTCAAACGCCAAACACATTCATTCACTTTATTTCCATGGTATCAACTGAGAATACGAATACACTGACCTGAATGGACTTAACAAAAGTTTCGGCAAATAAAATCCTAAGCACTGTATTAAGTCCTTTATTATGATGGACTTATTATTATAAACCGTAGACATATGCAGGGACAGACGGTATTATAGGACCTAATAGACGGTATTATAGGACCTAATACTTCACGAAGTAGGTTATGTACTTAATGTATTGGAGGCATACAATATTAATGTCCCAATGTATCATCTAACTGAGAACAAAATGGGGACTCGACATCAATTTTATGTCTCTATTTCGGAAATCAAACCACTTACTAACACTATGTACAGGGTTTTTCCGTATATTTTGGAGCACCCCTGGAGCTTTTATTTGAAGACCTAGAAAAAACTTTAAATTACCAAAGTTGCATGATTTCTCATGAACTGCCAGAATTTGTTATCGGACAAAACAAATGAACATCGTAAACTTGTTTAATAATGCCAATGTCGATTTTTGTAAATGGAACACCCTGTATATTAATTTTTTTTTAACTCCTCACTCTTATCTGATTCCAAATATGTATATATGTTATATGTTTGTTTCATAAATTATTATCATTATTTATATTAATTATTGTTACTGAATAAGCATTATGTTCTAGCATGTTTTCCTCACACCAATATAGATTTTCTAATCCGCAATATTTTGAAATGAAATTTTGCCTAAACGACTAAAGTAAACATATAACATATATACATATTTGAAATCAAAAAAGAGTGAGGAGTTAAAAAAAAAATTAATATACAGGTTGTTTCATTTTAAAAAATCGACATTGGCATTATTAAACAAATTTACGATGTTCATTTGTTTTGGCCGATAACAAATTCTGGCGGTTCAGGAGAAATCATGCAACTTTGGTAATTTAAAGTTTTTTCTAGGTCTTCAAATAAAAGCTCCAGTGGTGCTCCAAAATATACGGAAAAACCCTGTACCATTGGAAAGAGCAGAAAATTTTGATAAGGAAACATGCAAAAAGTACTAATTGATAAGGGTGGACTTAATATACTCTGGCTCTAGAGTACTGCTTTTTTATAATACATTTTATACACATTGTGTAAAAAGTCCCGGAACAGTCAATTATTTCAAAATGGTGCACAATATAAAAAACTTTCTGGGTAAAAGTTGTTGGTCTTAAGGAAATTTATTAAACTAAGACCCTTGTAATTATACAGGGTTGCCCAAAAAGTCGTGGTAACCGAAACTTCATTTTTTTTTAAATGGGATGACCCTTTTTTGATCGCAGTTTCTGATTCCCCTAAACATTCTAAAAAACAATTATGAAACATGTCACATGGCTAAACATATTAGTTTCAGAAATTGAGTTGAAGCACATAAATGCGATAGGTACGATATTACCTACATTTTGCATTGTTCCGAGTCGGCTCAAAATGTTTTACGTTAAAATTAAAAAAAAAAACATTAAACTCTTGTTAAATGTACCTCACTCAAGTTGTGTCAAAATTTTAATAACAACTAAATTATTAAATATAAGCAGTAAAATAAACAATAACTTGAAAAGAACAAAAATAAAATTAAGTGTAAGTCGTTATTTAATTAAATGCTGAAAATGTCCTCCTCCCAAAGTTTGACAATGGGCTAGGTTATAATAAAATTTGTCGATGACGTTTTGTAACATTCCTTGGTTAATAGATGCACATTCTTCAATAATTCTTCCTCTTAATTCATTCAGATCTGCAGGTTTTGCCACAAACACTTAATTTTTTAGGTGTCCCCAAAGAAAATAATCAAGGAGCGTTAAGTCTGGCGACCTAGCAGGCCATTCCAGCGGTTAGGAAAAGTGTTGTTTAAATAATTTCTAACAGCTAGCCCAAAATGAGGAGGAGCTCCATCCTGCTGAAACCACGTATTGCGTAATAGTGGTCCTACTTCATTGTTTATTGGTGGCACAATTTCATTTTGCAGCATGTGAAGATACATTTTGGCATTCAAATTCCCCTCTATAAAGAAAGGCCCCACTAATCTGTTGCCAATAATTCCAGCCCACACATTTACTTTCTGGCGGTGTTGAGTATGTGTTTCTCTCATCCAATGTGGATTCTGATCAGCTCAGTAACGACAATTATGTCGATTGAGAGACCCGTTCAACATGAATGCCTCATCCGTAAAAACTATTTGATTCAAAAAATTGTTATTTTCTTCATGTTTTTGGATCATTACTTCGTAAAATTCCAATCTACGATCAAAATCGTCTTCTGATAATTCCTGGACAAGAGTTATTTTATAGGGATGAAAATTACTGGTTTTTAAAATATTATCAATTGATTAAAAACAAACATCAACTTAGGTAGCAGCTGTTCTGAGTGACAAATGTGGATTCTGAACAAAATGAATTAATGTCTCTAATTTTTTTTCATCACTAGTTGCCGCCTTTGGTCTTCCGGAACGAATCTTATCTCTGCAACACCCGGTTTCCTCGAACCTTTGAACTGTTCTCACAACTGTAGATTTTGATATAGGCTCTCGGTTTGGAAAAGTTGTATTAAATACGTCCTTTGTCTCGCTAACTGATCTTTGTCGGTCTCCAAAACCTCTTATTATTAGTAAAATTATACGTTCCCTTTCGCTGAGCGACATTTTGACAATTTACTCTGACAGTGACGCAAAAAATTCTAGTACCAGCGTATAAAAATGCAAAATGTAAGTAATATCGTACCTATCGCATTTATGTGCTTCAACTCAAATTATTTCTGAAACTAATATGTTTAGCCATATGACATGTTTCATAATTGTTTTTTAGAATGTTTAGAGGAATCAGAAACTGCGATTAAAAAAGGGTCATTCCATTTAAAAAAAATTGAGTTTCGGTTACCACGACTTTTTGGGCAACCCTGTATAATTACAAGGGTCTTAGTTTAATAAATTTCTTTAAGACCAACAACTTTTATACAGAAAGTTTTTTTATATTGTGCACCATTTTTGAAATAATTGACTGTTCCGGGACTTTTTACACACTGTGTATAAGTTCTTGCTTAGAGTTCCCCTTAATTTTGTACCAAAATAGTACAAATATTTACTAAAAAAACAAATATATCCTGTCTTGGTTATATTTGTTTGGGACAACTTATTACGAAAGCAGAAGCTGTTTTGCAGGTATATATCAGAAAAATATCGAAAGCGGAGCTAATAGATGAAAGATAAAAATATATATCATCCGTGATATCTTTTGAAAGATCTGGCAACAAAGCAAAAACATTTTAATTTTCTTGTTTATAGTATCGTTTATGGCTTTGCCATATTGATACGTTACATATAGGGACTTTAGTGGGAGTTTATACAAAAACTTTGGCCCTATTTCGGTTATTGTTTCTCCAGCAAACCGGGAGAAACAGACAGATTTCCTAAGTTCCAAACTTCTTAAAAACTCGGGCCATTCGTTCTGTTTATCCCAGGGGCTCGTTTTTTATGATACAATTTAATCTATGATGTTTATAAATGTTTCTTAACATCCCATATTGTTCTTTTCCCCGATTTTTTGTTTTATATAGGCTGACATAAACAAAGCAGTAGATGTTAATGAGATTGAAGCCGGTAATAACTCTTTTCTTAGACTAATTTAATTGAGTTTGTTAAATGAAATATTATTTTATGTTCCAAATATTTCTTTTTCTGGTTGGGTAATGTGTGCATGGCAAACGTTGTTGCTTATTTAAACAACCTTACATTATTATATAACACGCACATTGTAAGAAACCTTTTTCGTACTGTTCTGATTGTACCCCTGTAAAAAATAATAAATCGAAGCCAAATTCTACAGTAATTGTTAAAGTACATCACAATGTTATTTATTTCAAGAAGTATTAGTAAGAAAAAATTTAGTTTATGAAGGTGGGTTAATATAATATATTTTTAAATAATAAAAGAAAACTAGTCAGTATTTAGCATTAAATTAAATATGAATTGGTGTAAGATATTTTGAAAATAGTATAAACTACAGAACTTTTATATCTCAAGCTATTATTATATGTACAATAATAATATATAACGGTTATTTAAATTCAGTTTTCTTTCATTTAAAAAATATGTTTTCAAGCAAATTGGGCCCTAGCCGGTTACATGTAAATGAACAGTGTAATATTTCTAAAAAATCTGACAATACATTAGCCAGATGCTTCCTACACAGCTAACAGTTCATAAACACAAACAGTAAGATATTATCCCAAGCGCCATCTGTAGAAACCTGATGTATTGTCAGTTGGTTATTTCAGTATTTAATGTAACCGGGTGGCCAATAAATTCTAAACTAAAAGACTCAGTACCTTTATCAAGATGAATAGTCAAAGATGAGGGGTTGCCATAAACAGAGTTATTTAAGTCGCCGAATCCCCAATCTTTTCCTCTACTGGGTGTTTCTGTAGTCGTGGGCTTTGGAGAGGTGGTGGGGGGAGATGATACTGCGACAAAAACATGCTTCAGTCGCTCGTGACTGAACGTATTACTCAGAAATAGGACCATTTTTATTCCCATACATATTTTTAATACATACCCCAATTCCTATATTTCTTAACAATATTTATTGTATTTGTTTGTAAAAATAAGAACAATATGAGTCGCCGTTTTGACGTTTAAAAATGTTTTATCCTTATCGAGACTCATCACTCGCTCATGAGGCTTTGCCTTAATAAAAAACAGTATGCATTCGACAATGCTTATGCTTATGAATATAGAAAACAAACGGATTGTAGTATCCTGGTGGCACTTATTTTTATGCTCGACTAAATAAATTTGAACAAACTTTACAGCTGTAAGTTATATTTTCCTAAATATAAACTTTCCAGGCCTTTCTTCGGTAATAGAATTATCAGTATCTCCTTTGGTGCAAACCTTTGATTTGCAGGTACTCTTAAGAGTCTTATTTCAAAAGTCAGTCTACATTTATTTTAATGTATTCTGTATATGAACGTCCTAATTCATATAAACCAAGAAAATTTAATTACATATGGACGGACTTAGTAAGTTTAAAATATTATTGTTTATTTAGCAAACTTAATAATTATGCTTAAAATTTATTTGTTAAGTAAAATTACTGAAGCCTGATAGATGGATCAAAACCTGTTTAATTGACAAGCGAAGGAAAAATTTAGGACTTTGTTTTATTACGATTGGTGGGAAAGTGATCTACCAGTGCAGTGACTTTATTGACGTTGGGGTAGTAATAAATCTAAGATTGTACTATATTAAAATGGTCCCATCTCTGATAATGCTTTAATAACTCTAGAAAATAGTATTTATTTAAAATACTTAAAGTTAATTAAAGATTAAACCTGATAATATTCAGTTTTTTGCATACTGCCAAACAGACTAGTATACCAAATTAATAACGATCAAATTAAACTTTTGTCGTAAAATACCTATAAAATTATTTCTGGTAGAGAGCTATAATTTTTTCTTTCCTGTTAGGTCAGAGTTATCAAAGCTTATTATCTAAAAGTGCTCTTAGGAATATAAGCTAAGTGTTACACAAAAAAGTTTTAAAATATGGCCAGTTTTTTTTTGAGTACAGCAGAAAGCTTGCTTTAAAATAAAATATTGTGAGAAAAACATATTGGTGCAAAAATCTGCCGGCAGTGTGCAAAAACTTATAAAACAGCACTCTACATTTGTTGCAACAATCAATAATAAGTAAGTGGTCCTGCAGATGTCACCTTTAACATGCTTCTTGACATGCTGTATTTTGTGTTTTGATAGGACACCCCTTAACTTATACACCTTAAAAGTTTGTCATGTCATTTATAATTTTTGGATATTGTTATATCGTTTCCGTCTTAAATCGTTCTTATTATTTTCTGAAATGTATATTCCATTATTATTTTTAACGAGAGAAATTTTATATTAATAAGGCTTTTTAATGATCACATTATATTCACATCGGTTTATTGGCTTAAATTAATATTAAACACTATAGGGATACATGGTTGGTAATATCTGCGTGGGTATTTCATTTTTAGTTGATTTCGTATGGATTTAATACTCTATTTGTACCTTAATTACTTCGTATTGATTTTGGGAAAGATTTAAATTGATCAATTAATATATGGTATCAATGTTTTAATTTCGATACAATGTAAATGATAATATTATGGCTGGGAATAATAAATGAAGAATTATTTATTGTTATATATATGCAGCTTAACGAAATTAAATATATCACCAGTAAACCTGTATTAATTTGGAAAAATTCAGTAACCTAGAAGGGCAAAAATGCTTGTACAGTTGTATTCATAAAAAAAAGCGTACACGAATTAGAATGAGAGGAAAGATTAACCACATTTGCGTAAAACGGTTTATCGCATGTTAAAGGATATTAAAAATGCAAAGCATTGGCGTTGGGCGTTAGTTCAATGGAATAACAAAAATATTTTTTTTTATTTTATAATATATCTTAACAGTTTTATAAAAATTACAATAGAAACAAAAAACGTTTAACAAGAATAAATAAAATCTAATATTTGGTCATATATCCCTGTTTTTTCTATTACTTGAACCAGTCTATTCGGAATTGACTGAATTATATTTGATACAATATTTGGATCAAGCTCTTCCCAGCACGCATGTATTATTTCCCATAAATCTATTGAATTTTGTGGCCTAAAATTTCGATTATATATATTTTTTACGATTATACCCCAAATATTTTCAATTGGATTGATATCGGGATCCAAGGCAGCACTTCCACATTATGGGTTTGAAACCAGTGGGTTACAGCATTGGTAGTGTGGACTGGACAATTAGCTTGTTGAAATATGAAAGTATTATTGGGATATATTTGCTCAGCAGATGGTAACAATATGTTTTCTAAAATGTTAATGTAATTGCCTGCATCAAATCTTCCCTCTATTCGCCAGCAAACACCAGGTCCATGAACACTTATCCAGCCCCACACATTTACAGAAAAACGCCCATGTCTAGAAGTGAGAGAGTTAGTATATCGCTCTTCGAACCTGATATTGTTTGGACGGTACACACGAATTTGTCCGTTATAAGTCAACTGGAACGTCTTCTCATCAGTAAAAATGACCCTGTTCCAAAATTGAGGATTGCGGTATATATAATTTAAAGCAAAAATAATCCTTGATTTTGGCGTTTCTTTAGTAAGAAACATTTTTTTTGCAGCTGGGCGACATTTTAGGTTAGATTCCTTGACTCTCCTGCTGGCGGTAGGTTGGGAGGCAGGAAATGCTGTATCAATAACAGCATCCCTTGCAGTTGCAAATGGATTATTTCATAAATATCACAAGAAAGCAGCATCCTGTTCAGGGTTGGAACGTTTGGGATGACCTGAACCAATTCTTCTTGTTCTTAGCGTTGCTTCATTTTCAATATAGTTTTTTTTTATTTCTATTATACAACTGCACTACAGCACGGATTGACCATCATTTTCTTTCAACTTCAGACAACTGACGAGGCATTTTTATGTTCTTCTGTCAAAGTTTATCAAACATTACCACCATGCAGTTTCAAAATTAATTACACCGACGCCAATGCTTTGCATTTTTGATAATCTATGACGTGTGATAACGTCTTATAAACAATCATTTAGACAAGCCGGTTTTACGCAAATATGACAAAACTTATCTCTCATTCTAATTATTGTACGCTGTTTTTATCAATACAACTGTACTATGCGGTGATGAACTCTAAGATACGACTCCCCAATTTTTACCTAAAAAATGTGTATTTTAACATCATTGCTTTACGACTGAAGAGCTACATTGTAAAAACCAAATAAATTTTATTAAAAATCTTGAAAAGCATTTATTATAAGCCACACCGTAACTTGTGGTTTTTATTATAAAAACCTCATTTTTCTGTCTAAAATTTTCATTGATAACGCTTTGTTCAAATAATTTTACCTTGAATATTTTCGTAAAACGACCATAATGAAAATTATTTTCTTCCCACTTTCTGTCTAAAAAAAGAAAATTTGAAATGTTTCAAGATGACTTTTTCACAATGTAAATCAACCGATCGGAATGTTACTTACATCTTTCTTTTCCACTCTTGTGTTATCATGGACCAAACAAAAGGAGCTTTGTCCAAACTCCAAACTTTTTTTTTATCACAGATATAAAACCTAAGAAGTAATTAAATTCGGCATTTGAATAGAATTCAATCACTTATAAATTGTATTCAAATATATTTTTTAAATTAGATTTTTAAAATTTCTCTTCATTTACTTTTAAAGTTACTGTAAAAAAAGATTTCCTGTGCTTTATAATTTAATTGCCTTATTTTTGGAACGGAAGGCGTGAACGCGAAATCAACCTTACAACTTCAACAATTTTTTTCTAAGTTGACAGGATTTATAGATAAAATCAACGTCCAGTTATTAGATAGGTGAGTTATTGCATTATTTTTATTTGCATTGTGTTTATTTTTGTATTATTCTTGACATGGAACTGTTGCTGATAAATTCTAGTTTATACATAAATGTTATAGTTGCTTAGATAGTATAGGCTGACTGACAAATCTGATAGGCTTCATTTTTATTGTGCCTGAGAGACCAATATAGATTACTTTACTTTTACTCTATAAACAGTAAGATGTTGACAAAAATTAGAGGTAAGTTTGGTCATATTTGCGCAAAACCGGCTTGTCTAAATGATTGTTTATTGGAGGTTATCACACGTCATAGATTATCAAAAATGCAAAGCATTGGTGTCGGTGTAATTAATTTTTAAACTGCATGGTGGTAACGTTTGATAAACTTTGACAGAAGAACATAAGAATGCCTCGTCACTTGTCTGAAGTTGAATGAAAATGATGGTCAATCCGTGCTGTAGCGGGGTTGTATAATAGAAATTAAAAAAAACTATATTTAAAATTAAGCAACGCTGGGAACAAGAAGAGTTGATTCAGGTCGCCTCGAACGTTCCAACCTGAACAGGATTCTGCTTTTTTGGGATATTTAAGAAATAATCCATTTGCAACTGCAAGGGATTCTATAATTGATACAGCATTTTCTGCCTCCCAACCTACCGCCAGCAGGAGAGTCAACGAATCTGAACTAAAATGTCACCCAGCTGCGAAAAAAAATGTTTCTTACCAAAGAACAGCGACAATCAATTATTATTTTTGCTTTAAAGTATATATACCGCAATCCTAAATTTTGGAACAGGGTCATTTTTACTGATGAAAAGACGTTCCAGTCGACTTATAACGGACAAACTCGTGTGTACCGTTCAAACAATACCAGGTTTGAAGAGCGATATACTAACCCCCTCACTTCTAGACATGGACGTTTCTCTGTAAATGTATGGGGCTGGATAAGTGTTCATGGACCTGGTGTTTGCTGGCGAATAGAGGGAAGATTTAATGCCGGAAATTACATTAACATTTTAGAAAACATATTGTTACCATCTGCTGAGCAAATATATCCCAATACCTAATACTTTCATATTTCAACAAGATAATTGCCCAGTCCATACTGCCAATGCTGTAACCCACTAGTTTCAAACCCATAATGTGGAAGTGCTGCCTTGGGTCGCTTATAGTCCCAATATCAATCCAATTGAAAATGTTTGGGGTATAATCGTAAAAAAAATATATAATCGAAATTTTAGGCCAGAAAATTCAAAAGATTTATGGGAAATAATACATGCGTGCATGCTGGGAAGAGATTAATCCAAATATTGTATCAAATATAATTCAGTCAATTCCGAGTAGACTGGCTCAAGTAATAGAAAAGCAGGGATATATGACCAAATATTAGATTTCTATTTATTCTTGTTAAACGTTTTTCGTTTCTATTCTAATATTTAGAAAACTGTTAAGATAATATATAAAATTAAAAAAATTAATTTTTTTTATTCTATTGAACTACCGCCGAAACGCCAATGTTTTGCATTTTTAATAACCTTTAACATGCGTTAAACAGGTTTTACTCAAATATGGTTAAGAGATCGGCAATTAAAGACCAAAAAAAAAGGATAATAGAGAAAATGACAAACCCAAACAAGTAAAAATCGTCGTTTTCTTCCAATATTTCAAAGGTATTTTAAAATTAAAATGAGGTAATATGCTTTGGCGCTCCTGAGTCATTTAACTATGGTTATTACGGTGGCTTGCATCGACCTGGGTAAAACCGCGATGTGACAATTTGTAGCGTACGGCGACATATTCATTTTCATTTTATCGTTGATGAATTGCTGGATTTGAACAGTGACACTGATTGAATGGTACAACTCGATTAGATACGGTGTCGAACGACTGGCTTGAGCGGCGCGAAATTTGTCAACGATCTTTTATATTGGCACTGGAGAAGAAATGCTATCTGATCGACGGTTTTCACTCGTGACGTACTCCGATGAAAGTGTATTTTCATATATTACACACCCTCCGGAATATTTTTAAGATTTATTCTGCGGAAAACCCCGAAAAAATGTTTGATAAAATTGATTATGTAATTTACATGTATTATACAAGAAATGTTGTGTAAAATGGGCACTTTTTCATAAGTTCATAAGATAACGTTTAGATGTGACGATGCTGTGCATAACATACCCAAGTCTAGTAAGTGGTGCAACCCAAGACTAGCCATGGAAAAATTTCTCATGGCTATGCATCATCCGCCGGTATTTTAGAATGGAGACTTTGCTGTCTTTTTTACTAACTCTGGCATATGGCAAAAACTCAAAAATATAATTAACTATCAGCCTGGGAACTATGACAACCATATTTCAAGCATTTGTTTGAAATGTGTGCAAGACTGCTGATAGATCGACGGTATGCACATAGATCAATCAAGATATTATCTGACAGTCAAGCTGCATTAAAAACTCTTGAATCGAGATGGTGTACCTCAAAAACGGTGTGGAGCTGTCACAAAACACTACCCGAACAACAAAATAACCCTAATATGGATACCGGGACACATGGGCCTAGAGGATTATGAGGCTGCCGATAAGCTGGCTAAGAGATGTGCAGCACTAAAATTCACAGGACCCGAGCCGGTAATAAGTATATCTCATGCTACGGCCAGGAAAACAATACTAGCTGAAGCAAAAACAAATGGGAAAGACACTGGTTAAATCTACCAGGTCTAACACACTCAAAAGCATATAAACCAACAACTAACTGACAAACTACTAGTGCTCAACAGGTCATGCCTTAAAGCGTTAGTGGGATTGTACACCGGCCACTGCAGATTGGCCACACCATATGCATAAAATTGGAATAGCCCCAACTGATGAATGCCGGCTTTGCATGAAAGATACAGAAACAGCAGAACACGTAATGTGCGTTTGCCCCGCAGCAGGAAGAATCAGATTCGCCCTATTGGGCGAGGTGACTCTGCTGCCGAATGACATGGAAAATATCCCTCCCAATACCATTATTAACTTCATTAAAAAGTTAGACCTATTGGGGGAAATATAAACAAGGTGTGAGCCACAATAGATCGCATGGTCGCAGTGGAGGGTTAGCTGTAACCCACTCACTTTAAACCTAACGTAACCTAGCCTACTAACTCTAGAAGCTATTGCTAGTATACCCAGTAAATTTTCTTTATACGCTATTTTCCGACGAAAAAATTTCCAAATAAAAGTAAGAGAGTTTTACTTTGTTTATAGTTTATAATTAACTTTTCCGATATCGGGGCTAACGTCAGTAACGACGTATTCAGCTGCTAAAAAGATTTTCTGGTAATACGTTCTCCATTCACGTTCCGAAGAAGTCGCTAACTAACAACGATTGAGAAAGTCGAATGTCGAAATTATAAAATTTGCGGTCCAGGCACATATTTAGCCGATCTCACGATTTTTCTACAGCAAGCTGCTTCATCGCCATTTTCCTAACGCAATTTTCTACTGCCACTTTTAAATTGAAAACGTCGATACTTTGTTCCAAATTTTGTTTCAAAATATAAAATGTAATAATAAATTTTAACCTCTTTAAAATTTTCGCCAAATAAATAATTCCTCGATGAACTAAATAGTTTTAATTTGAAGAAATAGTCCATGCTTAAAGTGTAGTTGAACGTATGGAAAGGAAAGAAAAAGCTAAAAGTCTTCCTTCACAAAATTTAATAAAACAAAAATTTGTACAGAGGTCTCTACATGTTTCGAACGTAGACACGTTCATCATCAGGAGACAGAAAAATGTATTGCTGATGGTTTTAGCAGAAGAGAAAATGATAAAAGGTATAAAACCTTAATGGAGCTTTTATGTAATCTTTCACATACTCAGTATGTTTTAACTTATTTCTATTTTTCTTCACATTATGTCATTTCGACACACCAATTTTTTGATTACATAAAAGCTCCATTAAGGTTTTATACCTTTTATCATTTTCTCTTTTGCTAAAACCATCAGCAATACATTTTTCTGTCTCCTGATGATGAACGCTTCTACGTTCGAAACATGCAGAGACCTCTGAACAAATGTTTGTTCTATTAAATTTTGTGGAGGAAGACTTTTTCTTTTCTTTCCATAAATAGTTTTAGCTTTATATTAGATATTCTTTTAACAACATAAAAATCTTAGCATCACTTGCCAATACATTTTTTCAGGTTAATTGATCAGATGCTCCAAGTCGATCCCCATAACTTGAACTTTGAAAATATGAAATTCTGTATGTAGTACCATGTAGCGTTATTCAATAATTGAAGAAAACATAAAGATACTTTTCTGATTAAATTCTTTAGATTTTTCCCTTTTGTGGATGTAAGATAATTTCTTGATACCTACAACAAGTATGTTACAAAACTGTTTATTCGCAGTTCAAACGGTTAAATTATCGAAGATTTAAACCTGTATAAGATATTTTAAAATTGTGTTTATACAAAACCGCGATACTGCTCGTAACTTATTTTTAGCTGAAAACGAGGGCATCCCTTGTTATGATAAGATGGTGCATCCACAACAAGTCAAGGATTTGTTTTGATGTATGTATACTAACTATAAATAACAAAACCATCGAGGTATTACATTTACGTATAATGTTATTTTCGATAAAAGTGTATCATATCATTATATATTATGTACAAATTTAATAAATGTGTGTCATACATCTACTAATTTTTTTTAAATAACTGTTTGTGAGTGTTTATTGTTACTAAATGGATAATTTCCACTGGTTCGCTCTATGCTATTTGGTACTTCCAGCTACAAAGTAATTCTCCCTGCGAGATATAAAAAGAATAAATTTTGTTAAATTAAAAAGTGGTGATAAAATATTCAAATTACAAAAATCTCTACAGGTATAGTTTTAAATCCAATATAAGGAATGTGGAATGTTAAAATACCGGCAAACTGTCGGTCGTGCCGATCTGCATAATTATGGTAAAATAATGCCGACGTTCGGTTGGTCACAACATGTTGACATCCTGGTGTTTGGGAACAACACAGGGTAACACCTGCAGCTATCGCTTTTGCTATAATCGCGGCGCGTTATAAACTTTTGGAAACTAAAAATGCAACAAAACTGTGGTAAAGGGACAAAATTTATTTCATAGGGATGTTGTAGCTCTTACGCCGAAGTGGTTTTTGTGCATCTATTTCTATATAATGGAACAGTTTCTGGGCCGTCAACTAAACCGAATAATTTAGGTTATAAAATAAACCTCTCTTGACGTTTTAATATTAATACTGATGCTTGAAATTTTTATAGACAGCTGCAGTCTCTCTTTTATTTTCATTACTATTAGGTTCAGGTTTATGGATTTTTAAATTCGTTAATCGTGTAATAAATTAATTAGGGTTAGGGGGTAGCAGTGATCGAGCCTCATAGAATCCAAAAGGCAGAAAACAGTAAAACACATGAACACTCATTAAGTCTGCACAAATATTATGTCACTAAGTACTATACAAGGTATTATACAAAACGACAAGATCATTTCGTCGATATTTAATGTTTTAACAAACTCGTGTTCGATACTGATTAAGGATAAATCCGAAAGGCGTTGTTGTCCCATAGTGTTACGTAAATAGGTCTTTACTATTTTAAGTTTGGAAAAAGATCTTTCTGCTTCTGCTGATGCCATACTAACTGGTAAGGTTAGAAATAACATCACTGCACACTATAGATACATCTGGAAAATTTAAAGAACACACACATTTTTTATTAATAAATAATCCGCAAGTTCATACACTATTTTTAATTTTGAAATACTATCTCCAAGTCCCTTTCTGAGGCTTAAAATTTGACTAGAAAAGTCAATGGGCAACTCTTTACGGTATATCGTTTGTAAATTCCGCGCTTTCACGTATAATTCTTCTTCACTTAAAGTTATTTTTTTCTCTCAAAGAAATAAAATTAATTATAAAATGAAATACCTATAAAAGGCAAAGCGGGCAGCAAGTTTTGAAGGGGCCATCGACGTGCTCCCCCCCCCCCCCCCCCACGGTGCGGGGTCTGCGGGCGTATTTGTTACGACACTGACCAGACCTTTTACTATAAAAGTGATTTTAATCGAAACCTTGTTTTCGAGAAATTTTCGTCTATGGGTTCGACTTCCGTAACAAAAGTATCCAATATCTATTTGCAGGAAAACTGTTTCAAAAACAAAACATCCCTAACATATAGATCATTTACCGACTAACTTTATTTTCCAGTACTTTGTTTTGTTTGTTACGGGCTAAATTAATAAACTTTATTTTAACGTCGCTTAGTAATAAATGTAGTTTATATTTAGGATTAATTATTTTATTACTATTTTGTGGCATATGATTTACTTTTAGTTTGAATTTATACGTTATATACATAGACTACGTAAGTTAAATTTTAGCATTTCCCTACAGTAGTGTTTACCACAAATTAAAAAAAATTATAATCAAAACTCAACCCCCTCGAAAAGATATTTATGGCACTTTGTGAACAGTGCGTGCGCGACAGTTCGAAACCAGCAAATTGCATCTTTTGTAGGATACCCATACCCAACACGGGGAGACCATTAAAAGTAAAGTAATTAAAGATCTTTGAAATACGGTAGTTACTCTTACATGTGTGAAGTAAATACTTTGTATATACGATCAGAGAAGTAAAATAAAACATTATAAAGTTGGATTATTGTGTAACCGCCATATCCCATAAAAGTTTGGACGCGTAAAATGTAACATTTTGATTTTAAGTGGCGTTTCCTTCAATTATCGACCTTTTATGGAAAAATAATCGCACAAAACGACTTTGGGACGTTTTATGGCGGCGTAGAGCTAACCGTCTTGAACCCATAACGTCGGTGACGACAAATAAAGTAATAAACCATCATGCAAGTCTTGTACGAGACACGACGCAGACGCGGTCTTCGCCCTTAGAAATAATGACTACACCACGTGGCTTACACGCTTGCTTCTATTTATTTTATAGTCCAGGGGTTAAATTCAAAGTATGTAGCTTTCTCAAATAGTATTTGCTACGCATTTTTCGATTTATTTTATAGTCCACGGGTTAAATTCAAAGTATGTAGTTTTCGTATAATCGTGATATGTATAATATGTACTATATTATTGAAGTGAAAACTTCTTTAGGCGCGTTTAGCACTTTTTGTGGGCACTGAATTAAACTGAGCCGTCACGCGTCGCCGTCACGCGTCGCCGTCACGCGTCAGGCGTCAGACTCGGGTGTGCTACGCTCGAATTCAACTGCTATATTCAATCCGAACTGACCCTGACCCGAATGAACGTTATATGAAAGAGCATGCCGCCATCGGTCGCATTCAGTATCGACGTATCGACGTGGAAACAGTCAGTGTGCGTTGTCTAGACACTCGTGTATTTGATATTGTTAATTTCACCTTGTTGAAGTTTTCACTTCTGTCGTGTGGTCTTAAGCGCACACAATTTTTTTTATTGAGTTTTGTTTATTGATAACGAGTATAGTAATGAACTAGGGTAAATTGTTTACATTCTTGTGTTTATTTTATAGTATAATAGGTATAAGTAAGTTTACAGTAACTTTCTGTTAAGGTTTGTTAGGTCGCCATCAATAAAGTTATACGCTATAATTCAAGCCTTGTACCGTGCGAGTTAAAATTATTTTCATCAAAGAGGGCCTTGCATCTAAGGACGTAATGCTTAGCCGTAGACCTTAATACCTCTTGGGTGTCAGTAACTACCTGAATTAACAATCAATCAGTTATTCCGTCATCTTTGACAGTCGTTACAAGTAATTTGATTCATCGCTAATTTTTCCAATTTCTTGAACAATTCACACAATGGGCTTTACGGAACAGCACAATACATTCATGGTTGAAGCGTATTTTCGAAACGGGGTTATAGTAAATGGTGAGTGGCAATACAATCCGGGTTTGTGCATGGACGATTTTCACGAACATTTTCCTAACGTTGCTTTTATTGCTGGGGATTTTAATCATTGCCTGAAAAGAACCGTGGCTGTGTTTAGGGAAACAGGTTTTATACAACACAAAAAAGAAGCAGGAAGACCATCTGTAAGAACAGAAAAACTTGTTGCAAACGTTCGTGAAATAATGCAAAATACGCCAACAAATTGTATAAGACGCCTGTCCCAAGAAGTGGGATGATCTTATGGAACATGCAGGACTATTCTTAAGAAGCAGCTAAATTTATTTCCTTATAAAGTGCAAGTCAATGCTTTACCCAAAATTTATTGGAAATAAATAATTTATTAGACCTGACATTTTTTTCGGATGAAGCCTGGTTCCACCTTGTTAATTTTGTAAACAACAAAAATAAATTTGTATTTGTCTACTTATTTTATTACTCATTAGTTTGGCATATCATGTCATAATATGAATTTGACAAAATTTTAACCTATAGATTTGGTTAGATATATCGTCCCCATATCATTGTGATCTAAAGCCCTACGTTTTTTAATCCAAGCCCTCTTTGATGCAAATAATTTTTGCTCGCCCGGTATAACAACTTTTTAAACCTAAAAATATTAGTCATTACGATTTTGCACGATGGATTGTTATTATCATTTATTTTGTTTAAAATACGTAATGATCTAAGTAAACAAGTGAAAATAAGTCAAAAGGTGACCCTTTGCATTCGTACTAGGAGCATTAGTTATAAAAGTCTTTCAAGGTCCATATCGGTTATTTTCTTGTTGTCGTTTTGTGAAAAAGCTGCAAAACCTAAAAATATCGGGGAATAACGGCACATATGCCGCATTATTTCAGAATGATCACAGTAAGGAGTAAAAGTCAGCAAGCAAACTATCTAGACGTTCGTCCAAGTCAAACTGTTGCTATAGCAACGACACGTGTTGAGCATGATGTTATTTTGTAAATCTTGTCACGTCGTAAAATGAAAAAGGACCTCTGGGAAGAAGCACAACAAGACAAGGAGGCACTAAGATGGGTTTATATGTTTCGGCTTTTGGTTAGGCTTTAGAAACTGGATACACTGCCACGAATAATACTAACTTAAGGTCTCCATTGTTTTTCTATTCCCGCCAAACATGTCTTTATAACTTGTCAGTTAGTTCTTGGAAAAAAACATGATCTATGGCCATTTCCTGAATTTTTTTTTATATAAAGTAAAACAAGTTTTTTTCAACTTGACCATATTATACACTAATTACCTATTTTAAACTTTTAAAGACATTTAAAAAAAAAAATTTATACTGATAGTTGGACGTTATTTCGTTTTAATATTATTATATTTTAAAAAATCATTAACAAATACCCAATTATGGCTATGGTATTTTCCAAAATAAAAAAAAATCGAGCAAGTTCGTTGCTCTGTTCTGTAAAATTTGTAGTTATTTTTGTCCATACAAAAGGTAAAATGTGAAAAAATAATTATTTTATAAACTAGTTCTTTGTATTTACGTGAAAAAAAAAAGTCTAATCAATTTCTAACTGTCAACCATTTGATACCATTACTTTGTTTATCAATGAGGTTTATCATCAACTGCATAATTAATAGTATCTTCTGCAAAGAAATGTAATTAACATAAGTGGTGTTAGGCTTTGAATTTATAAAAAATCTTACCATTAGCAATAATTCAAGTCGTAGTTTAGAAATACTATACGGTGACCGGCAGAAAGTACGCACCAAATCGGATTTTTTAAAAATTTCAAAACTTACCAAATTTTTTTGGCGGTGGAAAAGTTCTGCACGTTCTTAAACAAGAAGAGCAAAAACAAAACTAGTAAATATTGCGCTGTTGAACTCAAGAATAAAGTGCCATTATTTTTCACTTTAGAAAATTTTTTTATTAGGAAATGTTGTTTGCACTTAAAAGTTATCCGTAAATACCAAATATTAGCTCGATAGCACAAAAAAAGTGTTTTTACTTTTTAAAAACACTTTTTTTGACGCCCCCTCGTATAACGAATCGATAGAAGCTATGCAACCTATAAATTCAATTTTTTAACAGCTCTTGGGCAATTAGACACATAACTTACTTAAATTTGTTTAAATACGCGAGAACTGGACGTTTAATAAAATACCGTCAAAAATAATCTAACTTTTTTGGTGCACACCGTACATTATTCTATGGATAAGCGGAATAACTTTATGCAAAGCAAATGAGGGCTTACTTCATACATTTAACAATATTTTGCCGTTCCCAATTTTTCAAAAACTCTTAAACCCATTGGTTTATGAATTAAAGTTTAAACCCTTACAATAAAATTCGTGTTCATTTAAATCTAGTTGCCATGAAAAATATTTACATTTGTGCTACAGAGCTGAAATTTGGTATTTATGGATAACTTTTAAGCGCAAACAACATTTCCTAATAAAAAAATTTTCTACAGTGAAAAATAAGGGCAATTTATTGAGTGAATTTAACGTTTTCACCTCTCCCTCGTATACGGCGCAATATTTACTAGCTTTGTCTATGCTCTTTTTTGTTTAGGGACAGGCAGAACTTTTCCACCGCCAAAAAAATTTGGTAAATTTTGAAAAAAAAAAATTACCTTTGGTGCGTACTTTCTGCCGGTCACTGTACAATATAATATAAAATTTGCGTCTTAGAAATAGAGTAAAATAGTAAGACTGATTAAAAAACTTTTGTGAAGGGCGAAAATTCTAAAAATGATTGCAACGGATGACATCAAATACTAAATAATATCTTGTGCCAAAAGGCTATATTTTTTAGTACACCACTTTACTTTTATCTGAAAAGTTAGTTCCACTTCAGAATTATTTTACATCCGGAAATAACATAAGATATTATAGCCGACTCAGGTGAATCAAAAGCGAATGTCACCACCTGTAGCTCACGTTGTAATTTGCAGGATAAAACGTAAAATTCAAAAGCCTGCTCATATGATGTAGTCAATGGCGCATCTATGGGGGCCGGGAGCGGCTTATCCCGCTAATACCTGTACCCCACTAGGAAATAACAATCGCAAGCTTTTCCCCCTCAATATGACTAATAGAAAAATAATATAAATTTTTGAAAATTTTTAAAAATCATTCAGAAGGGTTATCCCCCTCCCTAAAACAAGCAAGAAAATAATTGATTGCCCTAATTTAATAACAATTTTGGCTGCGTTTTTTATCCTTGGTGTTTTTAATATTGTTGAAATGGTACAATTCATTCCATTACAATTAGATAAACCCTTTTTTGTATTTTAAAATTATTGTCTTCTCTTTCCCAATCCAGCATTCAACTTCCAGAAGATTACGTATTTGGGCATTTTTCTACTAAATGGAAATTCGATGTCCCAGACAATTCTTATGCATTGAGAGTTATTATTACCGAGTTTGGTATACCAAAAACGATAGTATGATTACTATTCTTGACTATCCAGAGAAAATTATTTGATATAATTTTAAAATATTAATTTAAATGCTCTTCAAGCATTTCAAAACACAGTCCCCTGTCATGTCCCATTTTCAGAATGGCAAGTTGTTGTGCAACAATTATTTAATTTCGGGGTAAAAAACCTTACATTTAAAATCGGGAAATTTAAATAGATATAAATTAATGTGTACATACAACCATAACATTAAATACATTTGTATTATAAAAAAAATAACGAATCGAATGTTGTCCTAATATTATTAGAACAGTCCCCTGTTATAATTTGAAATTCGCGCCAAAATTATATGTCATAAAGTAGGTGTCGTATATTGGGTGGAACGAAACACTATCAGTGTAAAGTTCGTTCGAATGTTCATACAAGCCAGCAGCACCATTTTATTCAGACTTGAGATTGCGTTTTTTGCAGTGCCACGCGTCTAGGCCGTTTGCCTAAACAGTCCACTGGTAAGTTACTCTTCTATTGTTTTAAGGAATTAAATTAAATTAATTTTATAAAATAATTACCAAATTAGTACCTAAGTATTTGTGACTTATAAATCTCGAAATATTTTGAATGATTTTAAACTGGATAACGTTTTTTTGCAATTTCACAGTCCCCTGGGTACAGCCCCATGTCAGTTTATAATACAGGGAACAGTGCCACGCGTCTGGGCCGCTTGCCCGAACAGTCCACTGGTAAGTTACTCTTCTATCGTTTTAAGGAATTAAATTAAAATTATTTTATAAAATAATTACCAAATTAGTACCTAAGTATTTGTGACTTATAAATCTCGAAATATTTTGAATGATTTTAAACTGGATAACGTTTTTTGCAATTTCACAGTCCCCTGGGTACAGCCCCATGTCAGTTTATAACACAGGGAACAGTGCCACGCGTCTGGGCCGCTTGCCCGAACAGTGCACTGGTAAGTCAGTCAGTTTATAACACAGGGGACTGTCTGTGCTCCAGGGATCTGTTTAATCTTGAGGAGCTATCTATAAAAAATTATTTTCTGACTTCTGGGACTGACAGTAGGCAAACTGGTGCTTGTTTTAGGTGGTTTTGCTCTGGCTCCATCAAGCCGCCTAAATTTAATTGAGTTAATTTGCTAAGTTACATGTTGTTTTTATGCATTTTAGCAGTCCACTGGAAGATATAACAGTCCCCTGTCCAGGAATTTTAAAAAATCGTCCAAAACTCTTGAAATAAAATAATAATTTTATTTCTTATTGCCTGTCGTTCTACTTACTCAGTTTTTAATTTGAAGGATAAAAATAGTATGGACATCGATGTATAGGCGATTTTCCTATTAGTAGAGAAATAGGTACCCATTTACAAAATTTTCGACTGGCGTTGCTGTATGCCGCCCCCGCTGTAATCTGTCCCCACGCCACTGGTTGCAGTTATGAGTTAATTTTTCTTCTCATGTGGCATAAAATAATCCCTTTTTTGAGAGATCGAGCGGTCTCATCTGTTCTTCGTTTGTCACGCTAAAAATCTAATTATAGCAGTTCCCATTTTTCCGAGGTATTTCTGTTAAGCCGGCTTGCAGAAATTACTTCGATACAAATCTTTAAAAGATTTTCTGGCTTTCTTTTTATTTAATTACTATGTTGACAATGTTTTACACATTACATTTTTTAACAAGATATTATTAAGTAAATTGTTTCGTTTTTCTTTTTACTGCAATGACAAGGTGTATTTGATAAAAATGTATTTATGGTAAGTCCAAAGTTTCGTCCCTGTCGGGACTCATCACATAGCTGGGAAACAAGGTAACTCCCCAGAGGTTCGTTTCTTACGTTGTGCTGGTTTTGAAAACAATAAAATAAATATCTTTTGAAATAAACAGACTTGTTTTTATCAACCTTGCACTAGGAGACTACTGGAAAAATTAGCTATCCATTTGCAAAGTAATTTTCAGTAAAACTAGATACTTCGGGCAAGCAGTGTGTCATAAATATATCGGATATCAGTTGAAAAGAAAAGTAATTCGAGAAGAAAACTTGTGTACAACAATAAGCTGAACAGATGTGCAGCAGTATTTCATATCTTATGAATTTAAGTTGGTTTAAAAGTCGAAAGACTGCTTGTTTGCCCATGGCTAAGGTAGTTTTTATCCACTTAGGAAAACTTTCGTCTACAAAACGGAAGAAAATATAAGATATAAATAATAAATAGGAGTTTGGAGTTTCCTGCAATTTTAATTTTTTTAATAGGAACTGTTGTTTTAATAGCTACTCAAGCACCATGCCCAACGCAACATTAAAATAAACTTTTTCACTATACAACAGAATATAAATTAATATTTTTTATTCCGGGTAGAGGTATCTTTCAGATTATACAGGGTGTTTCAAAAAACATGTGCCATCGCTCGGGTGGTGATTCCTTACCCAAAAATAAGGCAAATAGTTCCTATTAACATGGGTCCGCAGATGCCTTGTTTAAAAGATACAGGGTGTTCAAAATTTTAAATATTTCCGAAACGGCTTAAGTAATTTTAGTAAAATTTGGGTTGTGAAAAGTACTTATCATAGCAAAAATTTAGGAATAAAAAATGTGTTGACAGGTTGACCGGGGGCGTGCGTGCGATCAGATGCTCTACTCATTTTGAACAAAAAATAGGTACGCCACTGACTTTTTCACATTTTGATAGCACAATTTTCTAATAATTTTAGTGGCTAAAAAAAAGTACTTCTTAATTTTTTTTATGGTCGGCATCGTTTGGAAGATAAATGCAATTTTATTAGGTATAGCGTAAAACGTTTTTAGCAAATTAGGTATTTATTGTTTTATAAAAAAATTATTTATTATCAACCTAAACATAATTATTACAGTAAATGCTGAAAATGTCCACCTCTAACTTCATTACAAGCATTTAACCTTCTACGTAAAGATCTTCTCACTCTGGCACAAATACGAGGATTTTCCCGAACACGGACAAACGCCATTTCAATTCGTTCCAAAAGTTCTTCTCTACTTTGTACTGGCGTGTTATAGACAAGCTCTTTTATATGCCCCCACAGATAAAAATCCAATGGATTTAGGTCAGGGGATCGAGGTGGCCATGCTATTGGACCACCACGACCAATCCAACGATGACCATATGTTTCCACAAGTTATTCCCGAACAAGTGCTGCAAAATGTGCCGGTGCTCCATCGTGTTGAAACCACATTCTATTTCTCACTAATATAGGCAACAGCTCTGGTAAATCATTTCTAAGAAAATTTAAATAAGACACATGGTCAAGTCTATTTGGCAGAATAATAGGACCAATTATATCATTTCCAATTATTCCAGCCCAAATGTTGATGGAAAACTGGTACTGCGAGTTTGCTACTCTAATTAAATTGGGATTTTCTTCAGCCCATGTATGTAAATTATGAAAATTTATAATTCCCTTTCTTGTGAATGACGACTCGTCTGTAAAAAGGATACGCCTAGGGAAATGTCGATTGTTCTCCAACTTATTTAAAACCCACTGGCAAAATTCTTGTCTAGGCCCATAATCTCTAGGTAAAAGTTCTTGCACTCTTGTAAAGTGATATGGTTTTAACTGTTGCTCTTTCCAAATTCTATGTACAGACGATGCAGAAATATTTCCTATTTCGTTAGACACGATTCTAGTACTTGTAGAAGGGTTACGATCCACTATATTAAGAGCCGCCTCCTCAACCTGAACAGTTCGTCGGTATCTTCTTCGGCCAGAAGTAGATTTAAAAGGTTTTAAAGTGCCGGATTCTCTTAGACGTCTACAAACGTGTTCGAAAATATTTTTAGATGGATATGTTCGTTGAGGATACCTTACACGATAAATCCGTGCTGCGTCCCTTCCATTTTGTCTCGCTTCACCATAAATTAATATCATATCAGTTAATTCAGCCAATGTATAATGTACAAAGGGCATTTTGATGCTATAAAATAATTTACGATTTTAAAACCCTTTAAAAATTGAATCGAAAACATGAATTTACTTGCTTAACTTACTAAAATTTTTAAAATATTAGTAAACACCAATGACAGACGGAAATTATAATTATTAATAATATGTAAAGATACGAGTCAATATAAAACTGACAGATTAATCTTTGTTTTAGATTCGACCATGTAGCATACTAGATCTTTTAACTTATTAATCTTGCATAAGCTTTAATATTTAACAGAGATTGATAGAATTGCATTTATCTTCCAAACGATGCCGGCCATAAAAAAAATTAAGAAATACTTTTTTTTAGCCACTAAAATTATTAGAAAATTGTGCTATCAAAATGTGAAAAAGTCAGTGGAGTACCTATTTTTTCTTCAAAATGAGTAGAGCATCTGATCGCACGCACGCCCCTGGTCAACCTGTCAACACATTTTTTATTCCTAAATTTGTGCTATTATAAGTACTTTTCACAACCCAAATTTTACTAAAATTACTTAAACCGTTTCGGAAATATATTGAAAAAACCGGAAATATTTAAAATTTTGAACACCCTGTATCTTTTAAACAAGGCATCTGCGGACCCATGTTAATAGGAACTATTTGCCTTATTTTTGGGTAAGGAGTCACCACCCGAGCGAAGGCACATGTTTTTTGAAACACCCTGTATAATAGATCTCTATATTTCTATCATCTTCTTTTCGGGTAATATTATTTTCTGCTGAACAGTAGCACTCCACACCGTAAATTGTTTAAGTCTTGAATTACCATATTTGGTTTATTAGCAGCAATCTTCATGCGTGTTTGAAAGGGAAAGTACCAGAGGATCTTACAGAATTTGTTGAGGAGCTTCAGTCTCCCCTAATAAGTAGTAAACTTTCATTTCTTTATCCATTTTATATTGATACCTTCGTAGGTGATCTCTTTATGTATAGAGTAGCCGCGTAGAGAGAGCAGTTTGTATTTTTACATAGGCCTTTTTTAATGTACTTGTTAAGGAAGTCATATACCGTGCGAGCAAAAATTATTTGCATCAAAGAGGGCTTGGATTAAAAAACGTAGGGCTTGGTTTAGATCACAATGATATGGGGACGATATTTCTAACCAAATATTGGTTAAAATTTTGTCAAATTCATTTTATGACATGATATGCCAAACTAATGAGTAATAAAATGAGTAGACCAATACAAATTTATTTTTGTTGTTTACAAAATTAACAAAGTAAGAATATACAGAAAGAAAAAGAAAAAGAATTACATAAATTGCTGAAATTGGCCACCGCCATGCTCCAAGCATAAATTCACACGACTCTTTATATTTTCGAAAGTGTTGACCAGCATCTCTGGAGAAATGTTACCACATTCTTGGATAATCCTTTCTTGTAATTATTCTAAATTTGCAACTGGTGTTTTAAAAATATCTGCTTCTTAAGAATAGTCCATAAGATCTTCCCACTTCTTGGGACAGGCGTCTTATACAATTTGTTGGCGTATTTTTCATTATTTCAAGAACGTTTGTAACAAGTTCTTCTGTTCTTACAGATGGTCTTTCTGTTCCTTTTGTTGTATAGAACCTGTTTCCCTAAACACAGCCACGGTTCTTTTCAGGCAATAATAAAAATCCCCAGCAATAAAAGCAACGTTAGGAAAATGTTCGTGAAAATTGTCCATTCACAAACCCGGATTGTATTGCCACTCACCATTTACTCTAACCCCGTTTCGAAAATACGCTTCAACCATGAATGTTTTGTGCTGTTCCGTAAAGCCCATTGTGTGAATTGTTCAAAAAATTGGAAAAATTAGCGATGAATCAAATTAGTTGTAACGACTGTCAAAGATGACGGAATAACTGATTGATCGTTAATTTAGGTAGTTACTGACACCCAACAGGTATTAAGCTCTACGGCTAAGCATTACGTCCTTAGATGCAAGGCCCTCTTTGATGCAAATATTTTTTGCTAGCACGGTATATTATGTACGCTTCTGACTTCAAAATTGAGACAAATTCCGGCAAGGTAACAGGAAAATAATAAAATTATGTAAATATAAAACAAAAGCGCATTAAGATATTAAACACTTTTAGACTGACATTGAGGTGTAAAATATATTATTCAAAGCAACTAAAATAATATACACGTTCATCTAAGTCTAGCTATTTCAAAGATTAGCCGTAATGGTAAACGCTCTTTAGCTCGAAGCTAGTGTCTGGGCTGCGCCGTTTGCCTCTGACGTTACCAACAACTTTCTAAGGCCCAATTCACGCCGTTTTCAAGTGTTATGTAAAGTTGGATGTCGCATCTCGAATGGTGCAAATTAAATTTAAACTTATGCATATTATTAGTTGCGTTACTTTAAGCTAAATTTAAATTCAACTACGCTTATTTAGATGTTACGAACCACAAGAAATCATATTAAATTTATTTTTTGTTCATATTGGGGACACATTTTTACTTGTAAAAGAACTATGAGTATTATTATTGCTGAAAAACTAAATTCTTATTATATTCATAGCATTGAAGAAATTGTTCAGTCAATAAATTCAGGAAATGAAGAACTATGCCAAATAGTAAATAAAAGTAATATTTTTTTTGAAGAATTCAATGAAATATCATTAAATAAATTAAAACTAGTAATTTCAAAATTAAATTCAAATAACAACTATAGAGAAATATTGAATAAAAAGGTGTTATTAGAAACATTTGGCAGCATTGTTTACCAATTATTAAATTTAATAAATTCTTGTTTAAAATATGGAAATATGCCTGATAAATTAAAATGTTCTTACATTACACCAGTGCCAAAAGTAAAAAACACTAAAAGATGGGATGAGATGAGGCCAGTAAATGTCTTATGGGATATTGAGAAATTATTGGAAGAAGTCGTTTATAAACAGTTATTAGAATTCATTGATGCCAACAAAATTTTAGTTTCCGTTCAAGCTGGTTTTCGAAACGGGTACTCGACAGAGACAACCATTTAATGTGTGATTGAGGCGTGGAAGAGAACCATCGATCAAGGGGGAATTTTATAGCTGTATTTTTGGATTTTAAGCGGGCATTCAAAACAATTGACAGGGCTAGATTATTCAGTAAATTGTATCAGTATGGTATTCGCAGAAACGTTTATAAATGGTTTAAAAAGTATTTAAGTAACAGGTCACAAAAAACAAAAATATCAAAAACATATTCAAATAAAAAAATAAATAATATAGGAGTTCCTCAAGGAAGTATGCTAGGTCCAATATAATTCATTTTATACATCAACGATATGCCTTTAGTTTTAAAAATGTGTAAGTTACAAATGTTTGCTGATGACACCTTAATTTACATTAATGTTTTAAATATTTTTGATGGTCTAAAAACTTTAAATTCTGAGATAAATATATTATTAATTTGGCTAAAAGTAAATAATTCAAAATTTAATATTTCAAAAACTAAATGTATGGTTATGGGTAATAATTTAAATTGTCAAAATATAAATGTTGTAATTGATGGTAAAAAATTGGAATTAGTAAACAGTTTTAAATATTTAGGGATAATCATTGATTCAAAATTAAATTTTTAAAATTATTTTGAAAGTATCATATCGAAGATTGCCGAAAAAGTAGGTTATTTTAAAAGAATCAGTTCTAATTTAAGTTTGTTTTCTAAAAAACCTGTATTTAATACTATTATATTATTACATTTTCTTTATTGTTCTTCCATTTTATATTGTGCTAGTGAGGAAATATTTGATACATTACAAATTTTACAAAATAATTAAGGCAATGCGGATTATTTTAAATTGTGACAAATATAAAAAAAATAATTTTTTGTTGAAAAATTTAGATTGGTTGAATGTCAGAAATTTAATTTTTTATATTGTATCTTTATACATAAAATTAAAAATAATTTATTGCCTGATTGTTTAAAAATTTTTGTTCTTTTAATTATGACCATCATAATAATAAAACAAGAACTAATCAAAATTTTTATGTGAATAGAGTGTCTAAAACATTAGCTTATAAATCTATTTTTTATAACGGTTTGATAGAATATAATAATTTGGAAAATTCTAGTAAATCTCAAAAATCATTAAAACTGTTTAAAAAAACTTTAAAATTACATTTAATTAAAAAACAAAATGATACGTAATATTTGATACAATTTACAAAATGTTTAACTTTTCTGTCTGTTTTTGTTAAAAGAAGGTTGCGTTTTAAAATTTAAAAATAAATCTATAAAAATGTTGTTAAAAAAAATGTATTAAAAAATATTTAATTGTAGCTTTTTGCTAAATAAAATATGTTACTACTACTACTACTATTAAGGAGAGATCGCGGTGTCATGTCACCTCTGGCCGTATCCGAATTAGCTCACTCCTTAAAAATTAAATTTTTAATAAAAACACACAGACAATTTAATAGGCAAATATCATATTAACAATATTATCTGTACCATCCTGGAACATCAGTAACACTAAGTTAAAAAGGCGGGACATATTTTGTGTATTTTCCTTAAAATGTTTGTGGTGTAAAGCTAATGTCACGAGCCTGTTAGAAGTGAAACCAATATAAAGTTTTCCAGCACTCACGGAATCTTGTAAATTACATTTTTTGAACTTTCCTCTGATAGATCTAAGCGTGCCTGGTGTTTTAAATGTGCTTTTAATAGGATACCTATTGCCTATTCATCATTCTTATAGAATAGAAGATCACACATTTTTTTGAAGATAACGACGACATATTAAGTTAAAAACATAATAATAAAATTAAATTTAGGTTTTTATGTACAGGGTGTTTGGGGAGGAAAGGGCAATATTTTGGGAATGTGTACAGAGGGTGGAAGTAAGAGAAATAAACCCATATGTTTCAGTTCGATTCTTAACCATTTCTGAAATAATCGGTTCTGATTTTTTTTTATATTGAAATAATGAAGGAGGCTTTAGTTTTAAACGTCCGATACATTTTGATTGATAGTTTTGACATGCATAGTAGTTGTCAGTTAGCTTCATATTGAGCGTATCGACTTGAACCAAGATTTTCATACTTACAAATGCCCCACACATTCAGTCACAGGGAGTATGCCGTCATGATATTCGTGTATGGTTACTGTAACGGTAGTACGATGCGCGCAGATAATAAATATCGACGCCGTTTTCCAAATCGAAGAGTTCCTAATATAAGAGTTTTTCAAAAAGTATTTGCAAGTGCTTAGGAAATTGGAATGTTTCCAAGCGTGAGAATTGTTTCTGAAAGAGTGCAGGGTCTAGATATGGAAAATGAAGAAAATGTTCTGGATATTGGCGCAGAGAACTTGCGGGTTGCAAATAAACTTCATATACCATCACATTTAGCCGTATGGGAGGCACTAAAAACGGTTTAAAAATTTTTCACGTTTAACCCGTCCAACATCTTGTAGATGGCGATCCTGCTTCAAGGGTACAATTTTGTGAATGGATCCATCAAACTCGAAGTCTGCACAAATACATTTTATTTAGCGATGAAGCTAAGTTCACTCGTGATGGAATTAATAATTGCCACAATGAACATCGGTGATCAGATGAAAACCCTCATGCTATATTTGAACGAAACTTTTAACATCGATTCAGTATTAATGTCTGGTGTGGAATGCTCAACGACCAGTTGTTTGGTCCATTTGAAATGAATGGGCGTCTTACTGGAGAAGGATATTTACGGTTTTGGAAGACCATTTGATACACATTTTGGATGATGTTCCGTTAAATGTTCGAGAACGAATGTACTTCCAACATGAAGGAGACCCACCTCATTTTAGTCTCCGTGTGCGAAATTTCTTGAATTATTCCCTTTTAAAATAAAAATGAACTTACAAAACTTTAGAACCTATTATTTCAGAAATGGTTGAGAATCGAACTAAAACATATGGGTTTATTTCCCTTATTTTCACCCTCTGAACACATTCCCAAAATATTGCCCTTTCCTCCCCAAATAATATAATATCTAGAAACTAAAACGAGTTTTCTATGCCAATAATTCATTATCGGGTTTAAATGCCGAAATTAGCAAAGAAAGAAGTATTTCTTTTTCTTTACCCTTGTATTAGTGTTCAGTTGATACCGAAAACTCTATTGTAGGTATATATCTGTCCTACTCGTAAATGGAATAACGGAACTCCCACATTGTGTATAATCTACACTTCACTGCCAATTTCTTTTCGATGCAAATAATCTTGCCTGATATCATTATCGAGGTGCGCTGATAATGACATGTGTAAGTTAGCATAACAATTTTACACATTAAACATTCAAAATAAGAATTTCAGAGCTGATCTGCATATTGAACGGAGAGGGTAGGGGGCGCTCATACAATTTATGCATCTCCCCTGTACCAAGTTAATTTGATCAAGTACGGGATCGATTGAACAGATGTCTGCCTATATAGTGAACAATTGTGATACATACAAATGTGCTTACCCCGGTTACCTTGGGAAAGCCATTTCCTAAGTCATGATTATTTTATATAGATCTTGGCAAATCTATTACGGTTCTCCAAACTACAAATCTAATATTGTCGCATATAATTCCGATTATAATGTGGGTTATAATCAGAATAATAACATAACTAGCTTTATTAAAATAGTCAATATGGAGTAATTTAAAGACGAAAAAAGGATATAAATGTAAATCATGTTTCTTTTAAGAATTGGTTTTGGATTGTAGTTTGCTGGTTTAACATCTAGGACAGCTGACCTCACATGGCCACGACTTTTTGAAAACTTACAATAGTAATATTATGTTCTACACTAAAAAATATATCAAAAAGCCAAAAATACCATTTCTACAAAAACGCTGGGATATAAAAATGTCAAAACAATATCAAAAATGCTTTTTGGCGGTGACAAAATTAATAAGGTTTAAGTACGAAATATTAGCAAAATTTTGAGAAAATGTTTGTTTTTAATTTTTCGTGCCAAATTTGCAAAATCCAGTTTTAAAACATTTTTGCTAGCATTTCGTACGTAAATCTCATTCATCTATGTATAGCTAAATAGCATTCTTAATAAGCTACCCAGAGGGGTGTTAAAGTCACCCTGCATATTTACTGTCTAACAGTATATATCAGGTATATTCCAAATAACTGTGAGTTCCTCGAAACAATATGGGGACAAAAATTTATTAAGTACAAACAAAAGTATTAACGCACTAGTACTGTACTTTTTCATTGCCTTTAAAACTTAAAATAATAAAACACTGACTAAAAGAAAAATAATATTATTCCCTTGAGATTTTGAGGTGTTATAAGAAGATTTATTCTAAAACACGTGAAATGAAAGAACATGAAACCAGAAAAATGAAAATGTTAACTTAGTTCGCAAGAGACGCCTGTAAATCACCGTCTTTTTCTGTTGCAATTTATATCAACATGGTTTTATTTTATTTTTTCCGACTGTAAAAATATAAAAACCTTTCCGGAAACCGTCTACTTTTATAACGCTATAGATATCTTTGGCCTTTTAATTCTTGACGATTTTAATTTAAGTGAGTGCTTTAATCTTTTCTTCAAGGCACAAGCCGATGGATTTTATAATATTTAAAGAGACAAAAAGGCGTTTTTGTTGATTGTAAGTATATTTCTTATTCAGAAATTATTTACCCTACATTGAAATGGACGTAAATAGGTATAAATATTATTTTAAAAAGGATTTGTCTTAAGCAACCAACTATATTACTAAAGGTACAACAGATGGACAAATACGATCAGTTAGATGTTTAATAGTTTGTAAAATGTATAACAGTTAAACCGGAAACCAAATAATTGAGCGGTAGTGTCCGTTGCCGGAGCCAGCCAGATTATTGTCCCAATCTCAACACGAGATCACGTCCGCCAGTGGATCATTCAAATTATCTACTAAATACCCGGTCGAACCGACACGAGACTTCCATTTGTCAAGTCGGCCAAGCCTTGGCATAAGCCGTTTCAGAGCTGCCGCATCATTCTGTTCCTATTACCCGTCCTATCACGAAAAAATTTCAACGTTACCGGCTTTTTTTTATCATAAAGCCATGGTGCATGACAAAAAATTGGATTCCTGACGTACCCCAGCAATCTGATTCAAGTTTTCCGGTTAAATTTTTTATTTATATAGTTTTATATTACGAGAAAATTACAAATTTTTACTAACAGAAAATTACCTAATTACTTTTAGGTACATATAAAACGATAGTATTAAGATTTCCTAGTTGTTGTGTAACATTGTTTAAATAGAATGGCATAACGAACTGAAGTATGACATACCGTACATTATCTTTTTGTAGTATTGATTGATATATGATATACACTATTTAATGAAGTATACAACTTACTGATCTATGGTACACACGCATTTATATTGTTACTTATACAGTACTGGGAAACTTTAAGTTACAGTGACATTTTATGTGAGTATGAAAGAATAAATAATATGTTTCTCAACTTCGTTTTGGGTTATTCCTTGCATTTATTTTAGTATTTGTCATTTAATATTGTCAACTAATTAATTATTTTTCGCATCTTCGTTCTTGTATGATAATACTGATAGTATTGGTAGGTCTCATTTAATGGCCTATCAACGCACAGACGAAGGAATATATTAACAAACAAAAATATCTTAGCCCCTCCACGAATCGACCTGAATACCCTTAGGCTGGTTGCCCACAGGACGGTAACGGCCGTGCGGCGCGCGATAAATCGTACGCGATATCGCAACGACCAAAATTCACAAATTTGTCATACAATTAAATACAATGTTCGCCCACTGGTCGCAAAAATATTTAATACCGTCGCGGCAGGACGTTGCCGCGCAAACTCGCGATTTGGCGGTCAAAAAGCTCGCGAATTTGTGTCGCCTGACTTTTGAACGCCAATAGGATTAAATTATTTCTAGCCCACACGACGATATAACCAACGATATTTTTAGTGCTGTGTTGTCATTTAGTGCGTGCAGTTTATAAAAGTACAGGTTGTGTTTGCATCAAAAATATGCCACCGAAGAGGACTTTCTCTAATTTTTTCAAATAATGTATAAAACGCCCCTTCCACAAATCTGAGCCTCAAAATGGGATGGACCCAATATTGCCTTTGACTTTTGATAGCTTTGCCTTCTTCGCGCCTACGTGAAACCATCGCTAATAAAATTATACTTTTCTTCGATCCATCACTTTAAAGCTCATAGCAACAACTGACCAGAATCGATCTGGCAACATCTAAACAAGTTTCGCACGATATACCGTGTATTGGGCGAGCGCCTGCTTGCCCACAGGGCGGTAACGGCACGATATATCGCGCCGCATCCGCTGAGCGCTCGCCCACTACACGGTATATCGTGCGAAAATTGTTTAGATTAATATTCCGTGTTGCCAGATCAATTCTGGTCAGTTGTTGCTATGAGCTTAGAAGTGAAGGATCGAAGAAAAGTCATTCTATTAGCGATGGTTTCACGTATATAGGCGCCGAAGAAGGCAAGCTATAAAAAGACAAAGGCAATATTGGGTCCATCCCATTTTGAGGCTCAGATTTGTGGAAGGGGCGTTTTATACATTATTTGAAAAAATTAGAGAGTGCTCTTCGGTGGCATATTTTTAATGTAAACACAACCTGTACTTTTATAGACTGCATTCACTGAATGACAACACAGCACTAAAAATATCGTTGGTAATATCGTCGTGTGGGCTAGAAATCATTTAATCCTATTGGCGTTCAAAAGTCAGGCGACACAAATTCGCGCGTTTTTTGACCGCCAAATCGCGAGTTTGTGCGGCAACGTCCTGCCGCGACGGTATTAGATATTTTCGCGGCCAGTGGGCGAACACTGTATTTAATTGTATGATAAATTTGTGAATTTTGGTCGTTGCGATATCGCGTACGACAAATCGTGCCGTTACCGTCCTGTGGGCCACTAGCCTAAACTCAGTTCATTTTATTGTGCCGTTGAGTGCAGAGTGAGTTTTTTTGTGTGTCACACGTGTTACTATTAGTAATTTTTTTTTTATTATTTTATATATAGAAGATAATATAGTGTCCGCAAAAATAATTAAAAGCGAATATTGTGTCATATCGGACAAGTGTGTAACTTTTTTCATATATATATTATATTGGAATACACAGGGACAAGCACAATGGATACCCTGGGGCGGGTAGACCACGACGGTCGTTTCGTCCTTGTTAGGACTCTACGGGCAGCCATAACCCAAGCAATCCCAATAACAGCGGTAAGATGCATTAACAGCCTTTTTACAAAAGCAAGGCGGTTTAGACATTTTTATGGCTTTTCTTAAACGGGTTGCGCGCATTCTAGTGGATGCCGGCGTTGATCTGTTAGTCTCATACAACGTAAAGTCAATGGTTAGTCTGCAAAACGGCATATGTTTCGGTGAAAACGCAAATAGCGTTCCCTATACTGGATTGTGATGCACTGCGTGGTTTATTTAGTTGTCTACCTTTTGATTACCATATAAGAGTTAATTCCGCTGGGATGGCGCTACGGTGTATTGATGGCGCTTTGGTTTTATAAAAAGGGTTTGTTCGGGTTTGTTCGTCCTAACAAGGACGAAACGGCCGTTGTGGTCTACCCGCCCCAGGGTATCCATTGTACTTGGATCCCTGTGTATTCCAATAAAAAAAAACAGTTACACACTTGTCCGAAATGCCACAATATTCGCTTTTAATTATTTTACATTATCTGTCTATACAAGCACTTTCTAACTCCGTCTATGGTGATTGTAAATCCATAATCTCCAACAACTATGGAAAAGTATTTTCAGTTAGTTAGCCTACCCGTTCTTTCTAAAAGATATCTTCTTAAGGTTAAAAGTTGTAAGCAGTGTATTAAGTCAAAAATTAATCATATTGAGAACGTAAAGATGGTTTGAATGCAAAACAAAATCCATGTTATATATTTGCTCAACGAACTAAGTCAAGGGATTTCTGGTTTTGCACGGTAAATATGTGCATTTGTAGATAGCAGAATGAAAATATTTCTCATATTCTTCGTCTCGGGTCGGGACAATTCTTTGATCTATGCAATCTAATGCCTTACGTAAGACTGATTTGTTATTTGTTATTGGAAATATTTCCTTAGATTGCTTGTTTTATCGGGAATTTCAAATTTTATTTTTAAATGAATCATTCGCGTTTTCCAAGTGAACATCTTTTTGTGTAATTTAGATGTAAGAAATAAAGTTAAAACCCTGCAATCATAGAACGTTACTTGCTTGTCAGGATAAATATATTGGAATTTTAAGGTAGTTTGAAAATAATTTTTCTAGCATATTGAAACGTTAAAATTGTTAAACGATTTCTAGTTAACTTTTTTTTATAAAAATAGCCTCTAAAATATATTCTTCAAGCAGGGTATGGAACCTCAAAATCAATTGTTGAAAATACCCACGCAGATATTACATCGCTTGATAACAGGAATAATTTTTGGACCAAAAATGGAGATCTACGTGCATACTTACTGTAGAGTCTAATTGTTCCATCGGTTTCACCTCGAGGATTCTTTGCCACACATTTATATGTACCGTAGTCACTTTGTTGGATATTGCTGATGGTCAGTTTCATGTGTGTTTTGTAATTGGGATTACCTAAAAAAAGAGATATGTATGTATTAACGGTTTTGTTGTGCTACATTTTTTTTAGGGGTATAAACTTTATTGATAAGGGTATTTTTCAATAACTTTTAATATACAAAGGTACTTGATTTTCAAAAATGTCGGTTACACTAATGTTAACAGTTATTGAAAATACCCATAACTATGTTTTAAAACTTACCGATGATATTTTCTGCATGATATTTTCTAGACTCATGTATCATTTGACCATCTTCTCTTGTCCAGTAATTTAGTGAGCTTGGATGAGCTTCAGTAAAGCACTCCAAGGTTACGGAGTAAGCCAATGGTGCACCGACGAGTTGATGAGGGATCCATAACATTGGTGGAACTGTAAAAAAAATTATATTTAAGTATACCTTATAGAATGGAATCAGAAAGAATTAAATATGCCCAGCATTATAAATCTTAGAAAGCTTTGAAGATTTGTTGGGGTATTTCTAGATGTCTCTTAAAATATTGGTATAATTCTTAATGTATGTTACCAGGAAGCCATTTCGGAGGAGCCCATTTAATTAAATTACCATAACCTAATTATTTTTCGGGACGAGGACGATATGTAATACGCACTAGTAGGTATATGTTAGAGTAGCCATAATGGATTCTGGCCGCCAACTTGAAATCCTGTAAACTTTGTAATTAATTATTGTTAACCCGAAAACACAATGTAATATTGTTTGTATGGCAGTATCCAGTTATTGAAAGTTATTTAGAGTCAAATTAATAATTTACATTGTTAAATGTAAGTAATTAATAAAACTACTTTTGCCCAAAAACTTTTGACTTAGGCTACAGTCAATTAAGCATCAACATTACTTGTAGGAGTTAGTTAGTAGAAGTCTAAACTTATTTTTAATTTAAACTAAATTATTTGATATCAATAAAAAATTTAAACACTCTGATACTTAAAGTGTATACGATCTGAGTTGAGACAAACAAAAAAACTAAAAAAAAATTGATGACAGACTTGTCAAATCCACGTGGACTATCTTCGAACATCTGTATAGGGAGCGATCAATACAAATTTTGTTATATTTGTATTGTAGTTTCAGTGTGTGATGCCGTAAATTGATCGTACCCCCAATATTTACGTTGTCTCAACTGACTTCGTATGAAGTATAATACCTTTAAAGATTTAATGTAGTAATCCGACAAACTGTATCGGTATAAGCTAAAGAATGTAATTTAATTGGTTATTACGCCAATTCTAGCGGTTTAATTTTCAAACTATTTTTCCCTTCATACCAGTATCTGAAATTAATTATAATATACCCTACTTTTTCGTAAGGAAGTGCTGCTGGTGCATAAACATCTGTCATTGTCAGTGGGTACGACAGTGTTTTGACTATTTACTAATTGAAAGAAACAAGCTGTTTGGTAGTGTTATTGATAAAAATTTAAATATTTAAACTATTTTCCAACTTCACATTCAATTTTATACGCGATTTCAAAATCTTAAAATCAATTTTGAAGTAAGGAATCCTTTTTATTCCAGTATATATAGAGTATAGAGTCTGCGAACGGTTATTTAAATAAGCTCCTTTTTAGTATATAGTTAGCTGTTCACTTGCCTTCTAAGGAGTAATAAAAAGAGAAAAACAGACTTCCGTAAAGATCTGATTGATACCTATTTAAATTATTTAAATGCAAAACAGGGCGGTGTGTGATTCGAAAAGAGAATAGGAGGTAATGTAGACGCCGTGAGAAAGATGGCTGACATTAATCTTGTCAGAATTAAAGACAAGAAGAAACAAGAGAGCGATGTGTTTGATTCAACGTCTTTTCGACGGGCACAACAAATCAGCCTTAATTTCGAATTATTTGCCCTGATGTTCGACGAAAGGGCTAGAATACTCAAGAACTTTATCGTGAAAATAGATATCTCTCTCACTTTCTTACGTGTTATCTTTAAATTTGAGAATTTTAAGGGTTAAGAATAGATTGCCAAATAAACGTGCAGTCGACTGGTTTGTTAGGTTAAAGTTATTGACTAAAGTAAATGCATCATAAAGCACAGCTGATGGGGTATCCATAACATTGAAAGGACTGTAACAATATCGAAGCTAATATTAGTCTGCGGCGGTCCCAAGTTTTGTTTTGAAAACCGAGATTTTGCCAAAGAGCCGGACGCACAGTGTACGCCACAGAACACATGTTTTGCGGACAAAAATACGGTTTTGATAATGGGCATCATCATGCGTTTAGTGAGAGGCCCAGCTGTCATTTGGATACACGTTATTAGGTTTTACATTACATGTCCCGGAAAGTTTACTTCCTCAATGTAATCCTCCCACATCGGATTTTATCACCAAGACTGTAATATGCCGTGGAGTTTCACTTTAATCCTTACTACACTACACCAATAAATAGTAAGTTCCATTGTTCCTTGATAAGTAATTCTACTTTTGAAATGCAAAATCAGGTTTTAACTAAATATGTGACAACATTTTCAAAATTAGATGATTTGTAACAGCATTTTTTAAATCCGGTTTTTGTCCATCTAGTTTGCGAAAAGGCACTGTGAGATGCGCAACACCGCTTTGCCTAGTTTGATAACCTAACTGGCTTTATTCATTGAAGGATCCTGGTTTTTAAAATTAATGAAGTTTACAGATTTTGAAACTAAATATGGATAGTTGATTTATGAAATTAAATGGAAATAATAATGTTTTTAAAAGGCATTGTTGTCTATAATTTTTTAATAAAAGCAAAAATAAATGTATCGTAAATAATTAAATCAACCCTACATCCTCATAAACGCATTTTATGCGTTTGAAAATGGTCTAGTAATGCCTCCATTTTAAAATTTTATTTAAAACGCTCAAATTAAAAATTCCTCGTCAATATTCGTAAATGTGTAGGAAACGCTATATTAGTTATACCAGGGCCGTTTCTGGCCTGTTGGCCGCCCTTGTGCGACATATGAACTGGCTGCCCTTTAAATCAAATCAGTTACTATTTTACAATTACCTACCTGAAATTATGGCGCAAAGCAATTGTCAGAAAGTAAATCTTTAATAGGTGCCTATTTTTAATATGTTTCTTTTATTCATACTTACCTACAGAGGGGCTCAGCAATTTGACTTTCAATGGCGATAAGGGCCAAGCCACTAATCCTTTCTTGGGACATAATTGACCGCAAGTAATTTTTAATTAATTTTAACTTTGAAAAACTGCGTTCGATAGATGCAACAGTAACCGGCAGAGTAATAAAAATTCTCAGCGCAACACAAAGATTTGGAAATGATGAGATTAAATCTTTTTCAGCTATGAATTTTAGCGTATCTACAATTATTATTTTGTACGTTTTATTGGAAAAATTTCTCGGAACGACAAAATTTCCTGGTCGAGCTCTGAGCGATCAATATCTTTGTTTGTGGGACTTCCTTGCTATTGAAGCGCTATATCGAGATCTTTGCAGGATTTTAACAATTTCTCGTCATTTATGGCATTAGCTTCATAGAAGTTCGACAAAAACCCAAAAGTTTCATTACACTTATTAAGTGAAACGAATCTCTCCTTAATTGATTCTATCGCAATATCCAAAGAACAAGTAACCGGTGCCCATAAGGGTTTCCTCCCTGGCAAAAAAAAAAAATCCAAAATCGAAAAATAAAAATTCACATTGAAACTCTGTTTGGCCTCGACGATGGGGTCATCTTTTAATTCGTAATCAAAATGTCTGGGTACTTTTTTTCGGCGTCGGAAAAGTTATTTGTAACAGCATTTGAAACCGGATATCGGCGGCAAATTTAAATAGGGTGCGTTCTTTTGCCCTGTGAGTATTTGTGCCCCCACCTACCCTACTACCAAATTAACAAGACCTATAGTTAAATTCACATAAAGTTTTAATGCCAAATGTCAAGACTTGTCATTGTCTAGTTACTTTAGATTGCACCAACTTACTAAATTTCTTATACAGCTGAGATTGGTCAGTGTTTTTTCTTTTTCTTTTCTGGAATTATTCGGCCAACTCTTTTTATTTCTATCTCTTTTTAATCGTATGAAATAATACAAGATAGACATACTTTGTGTGCAGTACAATTATACTAATTAAATTTAGCCATTAGAAATTTATATTTTATGAGTTGCTGCAGCATTTGACAAGTATGACATAACTGAAATGTCACGGCATTAAAAGTTTATGTGAATTCAACTATACCTACATAATTATTCAAATAATATCAATTAGTTTTAATTTTTTGAGTAAACCTAAGACAAAATGTAATTGACGTGGGTTGCAGGGCGGTCACCTCCGTTGAGAATTCTTTTTATTTTTCCGATACTTATCTATCTATAAAAAGAAATCTCTAATTAACACAAAGGGCGGCTGCCTCATTCTTGACAGCTACTGCATAATTTTTTTTTGAAAACTGAATTTACCATTCTTATTTGACCCTTCATATTTATGAAATCTCCTAGAATTTTTTTTACGTCTAACATTTTTTTCTGTGAAATTGCAGGCGGCTTTCGCCGCCCTATAACTTTGGCCGCCCTTGTGCGGGGGCACTCCCAGCACACCACTCAGAAACGGCCCTGTGTTATACCTAAATATATTGGTAAATGCAAAAAATTTCATCACATTGAGTTTGCAAACTCAATTTTGGATTAGTTTGGAAGAGAATGAACCAGTTTTTCACTGTTTAAATCGTACATGTAGAATCATATGAGGTAACTGGGTGCAGTGGGAAATGCCTGTAATCCCTTAGAATAATGATGGATATATTAATTCTAATTGATGAAGATACTTTACATCACGACTATTGAAAACTTACAATGGCTATATTTTCTTCACAAAAGAAGATATGAAAAAACCAAAATTAATGAGATTCGAGTAGGAAACGTATTACTACAAAAAACATATAGTTTTAGCACTACAATTGTGTTTAAATTTAGGATTGGGATCATTTTTCATTATTTACCTTTATCTTCTAATTAATTCTGCCAAATTTTGCAAAAGTCAGTTTTAAAAGCATTTTCTCAAAATGTTTCGTACTTAAATCTAATTAATTTTGGTATCGTTTAAAAGCATTTTTGATAAACTTTCCAGAGAGGTTTGATAAGATTTTAAAGTGGATGAGGGTGGTGCGTAAAACCTTATTTTATTCATCAAAATCATTGTCTCGTTTCAAAACTCCAAACTCTCTTTATTTAACATAGCCAGGAATAAAAACCACAGAGCGCACACTTGCCCCAAATAATTCTTTAACATAAAGAGTAGTTTTAGTTAATGATTTGACCGCTGTTTCTGTCGTTTATCGAGTTTTTCAAAATACTTTTGTAATTGGAACCTATTTCCTAAAATTGTGTTTTGGTTCTAGTGCAATTTACAAACTAAAGCGGTTGATCATTCGTATACAGTGTCACCAGTAAAGCCCGCATCATATGGGATTTTTTTTATTAATAGCTTTATTAGAAATTTGACTTTGGCATCAAGTTCTGCTTCGATCGAGATGAAAATTAAGCAAAAAAATAGTAGTCATGTTATTCGCATTATCTGTCAAATTTAAATTTTTTCCAAAAAATAATTCAAAAGTATTTCTGAAAATATCGAAAAAGTTATTAGAAAAAGTTTTTTTAAATGCAGTTTCTAACCTACATGCAAAATTTCAGCTGCATAAGATAACTTTGATTTTTAACTTATATTTTGTAAATTGCACCACTTTTGCAAAATAAGACTCAACGCAACCTACATAAAACTTCTCAGTTTTGACAAGGCTTTATTTCAGATACATTTTATTTAAAGTAGCGCCTTATTAAATGTGTATTTTTCTACAAAATCAAAATTGGGCTATTAAAATTTGGTCGCATATGATGCAAAGTTTATTTATTTTTAACCCTGTATAAGGTAACTTCATAAAATAAGTATTTTTGAAAACGTAGTTTGTGTCCGAAAGTAAAAAAATAAAAAAATATAATAAAGGGGTTTTAAATTAAATAGTTGAAAATAGATAAACTTTACGATAAGTTAAACTAAAATTTATTTTCCATTTAATGAACACTTTACTGATGACACTGTGTTCTTTTTTGTCTTAATATTAAGGTGTATTACTTTCAGACACAAACTACGTTTTCAAAAATACTTATTTTATGAAGTTACCTTATACAGGGTCAAAAACAAACATACTTTGCATAACACGCGACCAAATTTTAATAGCCCAATTTTGATTTTGTGGAAAAATACACATTTAATAAGGCGCTACTTTAAAGAAAATGTATCTGAAATAAAGCATTGTCAAAACTAAGAAGTTTTATGTAGGTTAGTTGAGTCTTATTTTGCAAAAGTGGTGCAATTTATAAAATATGGGTAAAAAATCAAAAGTATCTTATGCAGCTGAAATTTTGCACGTAGGCTAAAAACTGCATTTAAAAAAACTTTTTCTAATAACCTTTTTCAATATTTTCAAAAATAACCCCACTTTTGAATTATTTTGTGGAAAAAATTAAGATTTGACAGATAATGCGAATCACGTGACTACTATTTTTTTGCTTAATTTTCATCTCGATCGAAGCAGAACTTGATGCCAAAGTCAAATTTTGAATAAAGCTATTAATAAAAAAATATCCCATACGATGTGGACTTTACTGGTGACACTGTATGTATTCATAATTTTTAAAACATTTTAATACAGTAAAGCTGAAAATGAACAGTGGATATGTTTTGACACTGAAGGAGATTTTTACAATTCTGGACAAGAGTAAATTGGGCAGAACAATTAGCGAATTCGCAGTTATAATTCGGGCGGCGATTCAAATTCGGTTTAGCTAGGGTCAGAAACTAAACGATGCAAATAATTAAGTATTCTGGAAGTCCTTCTGTATGCTAAATAAGGCCGCCGGCTTGTGAAAGCAACCAGAAAGTGGAGGAGCCCTTAAAAGGGAACGATAATAGGGAACACTGTTTGCCCAGAAGTATTTTTTTTTTTTTGTAAAAACCAAGTACTCATGCATACAAAAGTTAATTTCTGATTTCTATTGTCCCAAATTTAATGCATACCATAGAGATGTTGGTTGTTAATGAACTTAGAAATATTGTTAAATTAGAAAACTTCCATATTTTAGACTTTTCTGCAAAGTAATCCACTTTTTCACTGAACTTGCCACTAACATTTTTAAAATTACACCATCTTAAGAAACGATTATAGTATTTGTAGAATTATACCGTTGATCTTTTGACTGCAATAAACCCTCATTATCCCTTTGACCATAAAATAAATAATGAAATCCCAAATTTTAAAACCTTTTCGAGCAGAGCCGGACCAGGTACAAATTCAATTTATACCTATGCCTGATTCATATATAAATACAAACTGATTTTTAATCATTTTAGTCTTTAGTGGTTTTCCGGCTAGTAATTTTTAGTTAGCTTGTTAGTGGTAGAATGTGGCGTCCTTGGAATTATGCTAATAGGGGGGCATCTTCAAGTGTCATTTTTAAAAGAAAGCATTTATCTACCGATGCCAAACTAATAATTAAAAATGTGTATCAATCTTTGTTGAGTAGAAATTTTAATTCGATGGATGCTTTAGCAGAGACGTCTACTTTGACAAAAACTCCTTTATCTTCGGTAAGAGACATAGTACTTAAACCTGTTAATCCTAGAAAAAATCGGAGTGATTCTGGCACATTTAGAAGCATTGACGAAAATAACATGGATTTATTAAGAAGAAAGATTTACCAAATGTATGATGCACAAACTGTACCCACTTTGATTTCCCTCAAAGAGCGGCTGATTAAAGACGAAACAAATATCTCTTGTGGCCTTTCAAGCCTTAGGAAAATATTGCGTAAAATGGGTTTTAAATACCGAAGCATTAATAAAAGACAAACATTAATGGAATCTCAACGTTTACGAGATTGGAGACTTAAATATTTAACAGCTGTTAAACAATTTAGAGAACAAAATCGTCCAAACTATTTACCTTGACGAAACATGGTTCGATACCCATGACACTCCAAGAAAAGGTTGGGATGATTCTTCCAAAAAATGTCAAACCAAGGCTCCATCAAATAAAGGCAAAAGAATCACAATATTACATATGCTGGTTCAGAGACCGGGTTTGTTCCAAATTGTCTGTTGCTTTCAGCTAAAAACATAGAAGGTTCTTCTTTAGATTACCATCAAGATACCGACGCACAACTTTTTGAAGATTGGTTTAAACATAAACTCCTTAAAAATATACCTGAAAATAGCGTCATTGTAATGGACAATGCTAGTTATCATAGCCGGCAAGCAAAAATCATTCCCAATTCTAATAATACAAAAGCAGAAATTCAAAATTTTATGATTGAAAATGATTTATATTTTGAAGAAACTTACAAAAAACGAGAACTGCTAGAAGTATTAAAATCTTTTAAAATAAATAAGGAATACGAGTGTGACAAACTTGCAGCAGAAAATAAATGGACATACACTGTTGCGTCCGCCTCCATACTATTGTATATTCAATCCTATTGAGCTAATATGGCACCAAATAAAATCCAATATTAGGAGAAATATTATTTCTCCTACATTAAATGCATCTGTAGTAGAACTAATTAAAAACGAATAAGAAAAATTTCTGCAGACAGCTGGAAAAACTGTGTACAGCATGTACTTAAGGTGGAAAATTCTTTTAATTGTATGATTACAAATGTTCAACCCTTAATTATAAGTTTAGGCTTAGATGAAGATAGTGATAGTGATACAGAGTTAAATTTTGAATATATTATCAATAGTTTTTCAGAATTTAATTAATTTTTATTGTACTTGTTATCCTAATAGTTATACTTTTAAATTATATTATTTGCAATTATCATTAATTGTTATCATTATTTTACATTTATTATAGGTACCTACCTAAAACTAAAAATACCTATCTATTTATTTTAAATTATAAAAATAAATCATATGGTGTTGGTAGATTTTCAAGCCGACCCTGATCCTATTTAATCCGCGTTGAAGAGGTTGAGGCGTATACAATAGGGTTTAATCAGGTAGTTTATTTTTGGCAGTAAGAGTCAACGGTATAATTCTGCAAATACTATACACGAAAACTCGTACTGTTGCTTTGACTTACTAGGCAATAACTCTAAAGTCGCTTTATAAACAGCATCTTTGATTTCCACCGAGAGAAATTAATTTTCTTGATAACTTTCTATGTCACCAGATTTGAAGTTACTTGCCAATAAATGATCAAACTTTCATTTCCTTAGCAACAATTAACTTTATGGATAATTCGATTTCAAAATGATATTCTATAACGTTTAACACGTTCTCAAAAAATAAAGTGTAACTTTTAGCACTTGTATCATAAATAACCCCGATTTTTAGAAAATTTACTGTAATCAAAGACAAATTTATAAACTAAATTGTTATAGCACTTAGTTCTAATTAAATGTCTCAAGATGACCTTCCTTCCCCTAAATTGGCCGGCCATTGTAACTCGGCGTGTATAATTTTCAGGCAGTCCAGAGCAGTGTCCATTGTAGTGATGACAGGAATTACTCGCAGTTCCTATAATACAATGGATACTAATTTATACTGTTGACTGTACCACTGCTGCAATAGAAACAGTTCTGATATTGCTGCCCGGTTAACCAGTATTTCACTCGAATAATAAAAATCCGGAATTTCTAAATGTTTTATTTCTACCATAAATCATTGCCTGAATACATCTCTTACGCGTTTTTTAGAAGAAAGTCGCTCTTATTTAAGAATAAACATATTATTTATTGCTTTTATCAATGAAACTTTTTAACAACTCAATTTTGTTTTTCATTTGGATTGTACACAAACAAGGATCCCATAATAAATCTAAAAAAAAAACAGAATTTAAATTAAAAAAAAGTTATTTTAATTTGTGATTGCTATTTACATGTGACGTACTTTTCAGGAGAAAGTAAAATTTTCCCCTAAAGGGAACAAGCCGGCCTTTTATCCAGGAGCAAGCACGGAAATATGTCTGTACGAAGAAATAAAATGATATGCTCCATCGACACAGCCTGTAAATAAAAATACTAAAACGTTGTAAAAACTACTCTCAACTCCACTACCTCTAGATTTAGGGAACTCACAACACTACGTGCACATGGAGACGTAAAACACAACCTGGAACTCATCTTAAGGATAACATAAACAGCTGGTAGAAGGCTCATAGTTTATAGTACGCTATATAATATTTTATCTTATAAATGGTACTTAAAATAGTACCGACAACAAATGTTAGTCTCTGCACGACCATTCCAGGTATTTTTCTACAGCATGGCAACAGTATTTCTCATATACAGGGTGAGTCGGGAGGAATGGGCCAAACTCTAAGGGTGTAATCTATGCATCAAAATAATAAGAAAAAACTTAAATGTTGTTATCCAATATTCATTTGTTTTTAAATTATAACGCAAAAATAAAATATTGCATTAATTTAGCTTTCCAGTAATAAAATTTATTATTTATTAATACATTACCATTTAATGGTGTTATCGTCCGCTTTTGATTGTTGTGCTGTCACTATCCTGTTAGTGTCAGTATAAATAGTGTCAGTATAAAATTTTACATTGATTCACCGTTAACTTTCGGATTTGTATCATTTAAATTTTATAAAATGCCATACATTTATTCACATCTCGAATACGCCAATATGGTTGTTATTTACGGTTTGTGTAATGGGAATGCTACAGCGGCTGCTGAAGAATATCGTCAACGATTTCCACATCAAAGAACACCGAACAGAAAGAAGAAAGGCCTTTATCAGAGTTTTCAACAAACTGCGCGAGACCAGAACGCTTCCAAGTGCTAATATAACATCCAAACGAGCCATTCGACAGGATTTAGAAGAAATTGAAAATGTTCTAGCTTTAGTAGCAGAAAATGCAACGACCAGCTCACGAAGAATTGGAACTCAGTTGGGGATTCCCCAAAAAAGAGTGATCAATACGCTTCACGAGCAAGGCTTATACCAGTACCATGTACAGCGTGTACAGAAGCTTCAACCTGGAGACTACGCCAAGCGTATGCAATTTTGTGAGTGGATAATTAATAATCGTCATCTTGTACCGCTCATACTTTTCACTGACGAAGCTACATTCACCCATGACGGCATCAATAATAATCGAAACTCCTATGTATGGGAAAATCCACACGCAATATTCAAAAATAATTTTCAACACAGGTTTTCAGTAAGTAAACGTGTGGCGCGGCATGATCGACAATAATTTATTTAGCCCTTTTCTGTTGGAGAATCGCCTCACAGGGGATCACTACTTAAGTTTTTTACAAAATGAATTGCAAGGGCTACTGGAGGAGATTCCTTTAAACATCAGAATTCAAATGTATTATCACCACGACGGAGCGCCTGCCCATTTCGATCGTCGGGTCAAGCAGTATTTGGACCAAAAGTTTCCAGAGGTTTGGATTGGTCGCGGTGGTCCTATTATTAGTTGGCCTCCTAGATCGCCAGACCTCACACCGTTGGACTATAATTTATGGGGTTGGTTAAAAAATGAGGTATACAAAGTAAAAGTAGATACTAGGGAAATGCTGCACTCAATATCAAAGAAAGGCACGAATGAATTAGAAGAGCCACGCGCGCCCTTCGTAAACGAAGCAGGAAATATTTAAAAGTCAATGGCGGTATTTTTGAAAATTTACTAAACCAATGATTTAGTTAAAACAATGTTAATGTTGCATATTTTGGTTTAACAATATTATTATTTTATTTAACGCTGTAATTTGAAAACAAATGAATATTGGGTAACAACATTTGGGTTTTTCCTTATTATTTTGATGCATAGATTACACCCTTAGAGTTTGGCCCATTCCTCCCGACTCACCCTGTATGTGTATACATAGAAGGTGTCCAAAAAAGTATATTCAATTTTATATGAAGTTGTTATCTACTTAATAATTCCAAATTTTTGACCTTACCTTTTAGGACACCTTTTGTATATAAAAATATAACGAAACCATAATATTATAGACCAATCTATCATGTACCTTGCATAATATAATCTATGTCTTAAAGAAAGATTTTCCACGTTTCCTGTTGTATTCGCGCAGGCAAGGGCTGTTTACAAGCCCATTTAGCTTTGAAAGCTCTTTAAATGCATAACATTCCGGGGTCTCAATGCTTACTGCCTTACTTTGTCGAATTGCTTTTACATTTTAAAGGGAATTTCGTATTGATTTCTGATTAAATATATTAATTTACTGCGTACGGACTTTTATACCTATAGATTTTTGTCGAGATAAAAAGACGTATAAAGAAAATTCTTAAACTGAATTAAAAAAAGGTTTTTAAGGTGAAATTGACGTCAGCTTTTGAGCAACAAACCGAAGAGACAAGAAAAAATTCGGTCGCCTAGCGGTACCGACGCAAGGCGGGAGACTGCAAGTTTCATATTTGGGCCACATACGATTTACCTTCTACTTTCCATGCAATGAATTACTAACCTTTAAGAAACAGTGGCACTGACGCGATTAGGGAGAAGCAGAAATTAACTTTTCTTGCTAAGCTAAACAATTCACCAATATTTTTAAAATTTATGGCTCTCCGCTGCTTGTGGATTATATAAGTATCTACACAGCAGCATGGGATGAAATTAAATGAAATCTGTCCTTGTTTTGATTTTCGTCAAACTTCCAAAGCTTTCTGTTACATTAATAAGCATAAAAATTCGTTAAATAACCTTGTGTAAACCTAGGTAATGCCGTGAGCCACTAATCTAAAATGCTGCCATATGTTTTACTATGATATACAGATATTTATCCTTAGAACAATATATTTTTTTATGACATACATTTATTTATTTATATTACAATATATTTTGCTAAGACAAAGTATTTAACATTTTTTTGCTGTTGAGTAAAAATTACATAATAACCTTTCTCCATATTTATTAATTATTACCTGTGGCTTACGAGAAAAACCCTAATATAAATTAGAGAAGATTGTATTTCTGGAAAGAGTCTGATAGAAACTCTTATTAGCAAGTAATTAATTCAGATTTGGATTAAAGAAAAAAATGAATTTCCACTCTTGGGCTATTACTATTCATTAGAACGGGCAACTGAAAGTTGGTCTTAAACATTACAGACAGACCGTCGACAGAAACGGGAATATTTTAGAAAAGTTTCGAACAAATGTTTAACAAAACTGTAAGAAGCACCGGCCGGGTGAAATTTTTAACTTATTTGCTTAATATTTATGCCTTGGGTTGTTCGCAGAAGAAATATGTTCATTAAGGTATGCAAAAGAAGCAACTGGAGTATAATGTTACGAATTATGCTAACTCTCATTTTAATATTTTATCAGGACGCTACAGGAATGTCCAAAGTTTAAACGCAGTAACTTATGAAAGTAAAAATCCCATATACAATTTTTTTTAAATAAACTTACCCAAATTTTAAACAGTATCTGTTATGTGATTAGCATAATAACGTAATATATAAAAGAAATAAAATCATGGTTGTATTCCTATATGAAAAAGTGAAACGTGAGAAAACCGAAACCAATCACAGTAACGTGGAAAGTTACAAGTAGTGCAGTAAAACGAGGGGTCATAATCAAGGCTGTTGCGTTGTATAACGGTCTGCCAAACCTGCTAAAATGTCTTTTCATTATAGCATGCAAAACAGCTGGTAGTTTGAACGAACGGAAAGTGGTAAAAGTCGAAAACGATATTTCGAGCGGAGAAAGAACAACAATACCGTAGTGTGTGCCCTATAACTTCCCAAATGGTCGCATTTTAAATCTTCTACTCAGGATATTTTACCCTAAGAAGCAGATACTTCGAAAAGTTTATACACAACTGCGGCAGGTCAAAGATAATGTTTGGCACTTTATATGTATGTAAATGGTTATGCATCAATTCATGTTCACATAAATAGTCGGCATGTTTATTTTACCCACTTTGGAATTTTAATAGTAATGATATAAATTAGAATGCGCTAAATAACCTTGTGTAAATCTAGGATAATGCCGCGAGCCACTAATCTAATAAAATAAATGCTACAATATGTTTTACTATGATAGACATTTATTTATCCTCACAACAATATATTTTTTTATGACATACATTTATTTATTTATATTACAATATATTTTGCTATAAGACAAAGTATTTAAATATGATCAGAGAAGCTAGAAAGGATGACAGAGCATCATCGAGTTTCAAAACCAGTGCTGGCAACCCTGCTCGAAACTGTATTTATTTTAAAAACATTTATAAACTATGTATGGTTTACCAAAATTTTAACTCCGTTTAAAATCCTTTTAACTTTATAATTTGAGGTAAATAAGAACTTACAAAAGACTGGCCGTATATTTCGTGTGTAAACTTTTAGTATCAACAAGAGAGTTTTAAGGGACAACCCAACAGGCACTTGACCATTAACCGTAATCAATTAATCACTGCAGAATATGATGATGGTGGTATGTAATGTAGCAAAATGACGCGTCATATTACGGGCTCCTATTTCAATTTATTATTGATGAGACCACATATAACAAAAGGACTCCACATTCTGCCCCTAGTGGCCCTGTATACATGTGTTAACGGTCGTGTGTCTCGCCTGTTCGGATTTGTTCGGGATTGTTTTGTCCCTATTTTTTTTTTGCTTAAAACGTTTTCTATAAGAACGATCCCCATTAAGCTTGTTTTTATATTCTATTACGTCAAAAAAGTTCGCTTAATATTAATATGAAATTTTCTTGTTTAGTTTATTTCTTATTTAAAAAAGAAATACAATTTTCGGGCATGTACTATAGAAGTTATTAGAAATACTTTATCGTAATTTAAGTTAAGTGATTTTTTTAACGTTTTGATCTCTATATTTAGGTATATTCACAATTTACTTTGAAGGCCTGTTTACATTAAATGCAATTGCAAGTAAAATTGCCTGCAAGCATTAAAAACGACCATTTAATTGCATCGCATGAAGTTGCATGCAGTCATTGCACCTAATGTAAGCATGCTATTTAAAAATGATTGGCTCTTTGTCTTTTCAAATCACCAATACTTGTATTCAACTGATCTATACAGTGGTAATATAATACTTAGGAAGTCGTATTGTCTCCGACGATATTTTTATGTGCTTGCTTTTCATATTCCCAGAGCTACAATCTAAATTCAAATAAATTTTCAGTAATGCCCTTTAAAACTTAACGGGTTTCCTCGAAAGTAACGTAACTTCTTTATTGGAGATCGGGACAGACTGATAAAAAACCTAATCAAATCCCTTACTTAGGATTTCGGTGCCTGAACTGGCATTCAAACTGTATTTTCTATTTTAATTAATATTCGACTTCTTTAAGACGACTTTTACATTCCGAATGTGTTTTGATATCTCGAAAACCATTTAATGTGCAAATGTAAACGGCATAAAAAGAAGGAGACGCCAAAGCAAACTTTCTTAAATATTTACTTTTGGCTGTTGGTTAAATACTAATATTTAAACCGACTTTTGAGGAATAGGAAGTGTATGAATACGGAAAATTAGCTAATTGTACTTATTTTCACTTTTTGCTTAAGATAAAGCTCGTTATCAATTTGAAACTTTAATAGTTACCCATTATATTTAAATTATAAAGGTTAAAATTGTGTAAGACTACAATTCAGTATAAAAATGGTTGTTGTACAAAGTCGTTCCAATCTCGATGTACTACGACTTTAAGATTTTATCAGTGTGATAATATAATACATAAATTACTTACAATCAACGCTAACTTTGATTCTCTTGCTGACAGTAGGAGGGACTCCATTACTGGCGATGCAAAGATAGGCGCCCATATCCAATCGAGAAATTTTAGTAAGGTCCAACTTTTCTCCTTCCCATTCGGAAACTGCAAAAACAATACAAAAAGATGTTAATTCATAATTTTATGAGGTACGGTCTGGTACATACATGGGAACTAGAACTAATAAACACTTGTCTCAAGAGTTTTTTTTAAAAGCTAGTCACAAACCTATTGAGTCGTAAAAGAAACTTTCATAATTTTGTTGTGACAATAGTACTTATAATATCTAGAAAGTTTCTTATGGTCCGGTCTGTAATTTACGTACCTTGTAATGTCTTGTTAATTGAAATCTTTGTGGTGTCATCTCTTTTCCACTTAACACTAGGTTCTGGAAATCCAGTTGCTTTACATGTTAACGTTTCGTTCGATCCTTCTCTTACAATTACGTCGCTACTACTAAGGGAGTCGTCTATATTGGGTGGAACTGAAACAAAATTTAAAAAAATTAAAATATTGTTTACAAAATTGTGTCGTTAAAAAACCAACCAGTGGGTTTCGAGATTGTATAGTTTATTTTTAAAAGATATTTGTAGTTGCAATAACTCGTTTCTGACCACTGTAACATTTTGAAACATTTATTCTGTTATTAAATAAGCTAAGAGGAAGATCAAGTCAATGGTACGTCCGAGTTCGGTATATCACTTTGCCACATACTTTAAATAAGAAAGTATTTTAATTGAATTGTGTAGATGTGAATAAGTGTAACCCATAATAATTTTTTTAATAATTATATTAAAACGCTTTTTAAGTTCTGTAGCTGGTTTAATTTCTAAGGCGTTTTCAAGATATCCGTACAGACCAGCAACCCAGTTTGTTTGTGTTGGTACTTTATTAAAATGAGACTAATTTATCAATTTATCTTCTACAATAGCATAAGTCGTGGACAAGTTATTTTATTTACATTTTGTATTTTGTGATACTTATATGAAATTTTAACTCGCCTTGTTGAGGTCATAAACGTTTACACCAAAAATTTTTGTAGCTAATAAATTCTAAGGAAGTAATTTAAATTCTCGTATTTTAAAAACAAAAATGTTAACATCAATTCAAAGGAAATTGTGGTGTTGTTTGTCCGCCTCGTAAATGCAAATTTTCTGCCATTTCGTCGATTTCTCGACGTTTTAAGGGACCGTAATACACGTACTTTCTCTTATAAAAGTCTTCTTCCTAAAATTTTTCGTCAACGACACGTTCTACAGATAAATTTGACGTTAACTGCCAAACGTTTATAACCAAATTTGACTTTTATACACTACATTTATTTGTAGAATATATAAAACTACATAAAATATTTGACTGTATCTGATTTAGAAAGATTTTGTGAGAGATACATCTTCGAAGTTTTATTCTCAATTCAAAAGTTTTTTGGTCAAAAATAATGTCTTTTTAACCTTAAACTAGCGCCACGTTATCAGTTGTTAAATTGGATTTAGGTACTTCTAGTATTTTGTTCTGGTATACCTATGTTACAAATAATTTTAGCAGATACAGACAGGAAAGTTCTCAGATAAACGTTGACTGTACAATATTTAGAGAAGAAGTGATAACCTAAATTATTTATTGAAGCATTATAAAAGCAAAACAATTTAAAATAAGTAGAGTTGACGACAGATAATTTCGTACACTAAACTGACACTGTAAATACAACTTTTTTACCTTTATTACCTTTGTAACGTGTTAATTGTTATCATGATATCTGTCAAAGTATTGTCATTATCTTATTTGATTTAAAAATGGCTCAGTTAAGTATTATTGAAAAAGCAATAATAAAATGGCGCTATGATCAAACACTTGAAAGGTCTGAAATGATTTTTTTTGACAAAATGTTATCTTTTTCGATAAGAAAACTTTTCAGTCTACATATAATGGAAGCATTCAAGTATATAGACCACAAAATTCCCGATATGATAAGAAGTATACTCAAAAAAAGTAAACCAGTGAACGTTTCTCTGTTAATGTGTGGGCATGGATAAGTGTTTACAGTGCAGATGTATGCTGAAATATTGGTGGAACACTAACCAGTAATATATATCTTCAGATTTTGGAAAATGTTTTTCTTCCTTCTGCCGCGATAGTTTTTGAAGGAAATAACTTTATATTTAAGCAGGATAACTGCCCTGTACATACTGCAAGAAATATAGGAAACTGGTTTAGACAAAACAACGTGACATGTCTGCCTTGGTGCTCAAGAAGTCCTGATTTAAATCCAATTGAAAATGTTTGGGGATTGATGGTAAAAAAAATGTACAAAATAAATTTTAAACCATAGAATGAAATAGAGTTATTTGATAAAATAGAAGAAATTTGGGAAGGGCTAACTCCGGATTACACTAGAAGTATTATTTTGTCAATGCCAAGAAGATTACGATTAGTGTTCGAATCCAATGGCGCAGCAATTAAATATTAGTATTTTGTTTGTTGTTTGTTAATAAATTTACCTTTTTTGGCTTTATACTTTTGTAGTTTTCCTGCTATTATTTTATAATTTTCTTATTTCGCGGCTGTAATTTTAACATAAAAATATTTAGAAATAACCATTATTACTTATGGTAGAAAATCGTACATAAAATAATTTTCAGCTATGTATATAGCTGGTGTTCTATCCAGGTATAAGCAGCAAAGTGAGAAACATGTTTTACCCAATTTTGTTGTAATTGAGTTATGTATGGGTTTGTTCGGGTTTGTACGAATTTATATGTCGTCAACTGTACCTAAAATGAAGAAAGCAGTTATTTACTTTCTTAAATATTTTGGTTCGTTAAATTTTTCTTATTGGAACACTAAATAAATCTAAATTATTAGTACCCAGTTCATAAAACCAGGGTAATTTTATTTGCGGAAAAGAAAAGTCATTTTATAATTATAATATAAAAATCTAAGAGGAAAAACTTTGTATTTAAGGTAAATAAAAAGTAGAAGCGTGCGTTAAAACTAACAGCGTTTTTAAATGCAAAGGAATCCTGAAAATACAAACAGAAAATTCAATCATGGTCTTTCCATTTTCTATAAACTCGCAATTATTTGGTACAACACGAAACAGGCTTTTGTTAAAATATCTGTTGAATTACTTTCTCTCATGGGCTAATTTTATTCTGTTCGTATAGTCGGGATTGCTTTTTTCTTCGATTACAACGTCCAACAAACTGTTTATAATTACATACAGACAACAAGTTGTTAAACTAACAACATTACGTTTTTTTTTGTTTACAAGTTTAAAACAGAATTGTATTCTTTATATTGGAAAGTTTTTAAATACAAGCCCCATTGAGCCTGGTATGCTTTGTTGTTGAGTCGCAGTATTTCGTAGAGTCCTATTTACGCGAAAACTCATGCCGATGTGACAGTTGACATCAACATCTGATAATCTGGTTCCTTCAAAAAGTTCCCAGTTCAGTAGCGGACCGTAGCCGGAACAAACCCGACGCCAGGGTGAGTATTAGCAGTTTATTTTAATTTTGGTATGTTTTGTATGTGTGCATTTTAAATATTTTACTTTTTAAGTTTTCTCCTATTGTTAATAATATGTTTAAGTTTAGATGATTATCCATTATAATTATCAAACTATTATTATTATACAAATTATTTTAATTATTATAGTGTCTAACTTTTACACAATTATTCTGGTCAGTTCCTTCAATACTTCATAATGCTGCTAATACTAATCAAATGTTAAGACCTCAATGTAAAAGAACTATGTGTGGAGTGCCATAAATGACAAGGGACATGTCGACGATACGTGGAGATTTGTATGTTACAATAATGATACATTTTCAAAATTTGTTTAATAATAGATAAGCAATGGAAGGTTATGATCAACGTTCCGACAACACAGAACTATTTTTTATTTGGCGTTTTTATGTTAAAAACAAATACTGTCATTCACCTCTGTATGTACATTTGGTTTCATTTATCAATATTTTAACACATTAAAATAAAATCGATATTATAAGTTCGTAAACAATGGGAAAGGAGAAACAAATTCAAGATAATAATTAGTCCGAAATGATTTAGAATGTGCGGCGGACACAAATAGATATTCCGGTCCGTTTACAGATGAAAGGTGAAGCTTTCTGTAAAGCCATTACCTGGTCAATTACATTCAATGGAATTGAGGTTTTGGAATATAATTGAAATCTGTGGGATGGCTGAAATTCCCTTAAATCTAGTAATTGTCAGTCCTTTGTGTACTAGTGTGTTTCTACGGTTGCTCTTCGTATTTGCTCCAGACAGTTGTTATATCTGGTCAATGTATAAAACATATATAAATGAAGTTTTTTAGTGTCTGTAAGATATAACATAAAATTTAAAAATATTTGTATACCTTTCTGTAATTGATGTGAGATTAAATTTAACTGTAGTTAAGGCTATTACCACTGAATGTGTATGAAATATTCAGACAAATCTCTAACTCCATAGTTAACTATTATCGATACATACGGCTGTTAAAACTTGACTGAATATCTATCTACTAATATTCGTAAAACAAATAAATGTAATATATATATATATCATTTTAAATGAAATTAAGTCCGCAAGATGTATTTATATATTTATGTACCATCATATGCAATGATTGAAATAGCTAATTATAGAAGAGAAAATGATGGTTAGGTTATAAAGAACGACTTTTGTAATATGCAGGGTGGTGCACCTCCGCTTAGAGCAAATAATGATGTAGGTACTCGATGGTAGTAAGTAATGGAATTAGCAGCAGGCTTCTTGGCAAATCTGTAGGAAAGCATCATTCAAGAGTACTGCGCAATGTCATCCATATAAATATCAAAAAAATCAGTTGTTTTGAAGTTGTGGAAAGGGTAAATAACGTCAGGGAATTCTCACGCAATGCTTATTTTACCGACAAATGCGCCTTCACAAAGAATTAAACAGTGAATTAAATGTTCAAAAGTTGTAGATATTGGAATACATAAAATTAACACATACTTGTATAAACAATGACACAATACCCCGTAAAAAGTAAATGTTTGAGCTGGCATATTAGGACATCGGATTATGGAATCATTTTTTTTGTACAAAATTTGAAAGAATCTATTTACCTATATCCACTTAATAATGTAAGAATCTTTTTTTAATTACATGCTGAAAGAAAGAAAAACTATACCGAAAGAAAAACGGGTATAGGATTTCTCATAAATAATTTTCAGTAAACCGTTGTTGCTGTGGCAAAATGCAGGACTCCTACTTATACATTTTTCACATAATGGGTACAAAATAAAGTAATTGTATAAAATAAGCCTTTATTCTATTTACAAAAGGTTTCGCGTTCAAAACAAAATTTAATTTCCAGGAAAACGCACCTTTCATTTGAGTTTGTTGATCAATTTCCGACACGGCCTTTTTCTAAACTTTTAATTTGTCCAAATTGGAAAACACATCTGATTAATAAGCCAATGGCGAATTAGTGAGACAATAGGAGATAGAATCCATGTTTATGCCATACAAGCGTTAATACACTTTGCAAATTAAAGGAGACAGAATGGTTTTAACTGAATTGTTTCTAGGTATTTATAGACAGTTAATCGATACAAGACATCCTTGCTTAATTAAAACAAGGCTTTATATTAAAATTAAATGACAAAAAGGGGTGGGGGGGATATGTTGTACAAATTTGACATAATATGCGATAGAGATGATCCTTTTAAACACCAAAATTCGGAATGTATTTTTTTTTATATATATAGCAGAGTTCAGCTCTATACGTTTTGGTAAAACTATAACAAATAAACAATAATATCTCTCTACTAATGCTTCAGTACTCTCTAGTCAATTTCTTGATTCCTATATTACCTACATAATAAATTTATGTATTGAAGAATGACATTTTCCTAGCAACTGGAAAACCAGTATTATTATACCAATGCCCAAAAAAACACTATGGAATCGGTTTCTGATCTAAGACCAATTAGCATAGGTACTTCAGGCCCTTTCTAAGCTATTGGAAAAAGTAACTTAATGATTATGTAAAAATATATAATATATTGCTTCCTTATCAGTCAGGTTTTAGAACAGGACATAGTACAGTAACAGCTCTCTTCAGAATAACTGACGATAATGTCGGAAATGGATTGGTATCCTTAAGTATGGATTACCCATCTTGTACTTCGCTGTGGTGCTAAAACTCTTACTGGGTGTTAAGCTTGATAAGAAGAGGTGTAGTGGAAATATAGCGTATAGAACAAGGACAAGGACATTTCTAGTTTCGTAGAAAGAGTCAGTAGACGAATGTTGATAAGAAATAATTGTTTGTAATTGGTTGGGATAAAGGGTTCCACTTCTAATAGTACATCCAGGGAAATCCCCTCTTTAATTAACATGCAAAATTATTGCTGGCATAGCAAAACGGAACCCCTTCTCTCAGTTGATAATGGTTGCAAAACTGTATAAAAACTTGAAATATCACTTACTTAGAGAGTTGTACCAATTATTCAAGTGTAAGGGTAACCTCCGCCCGTTTATCTAGTCAGTTTGAAGTCAAGATTAAACTTAATAATTGTTGAAGCCATAAAGAGTTCCGCACCAGAACCAGTTTATTTTGCTCCCATTGCTAAGTGTATTTTAAGTAATTTATCTAATTGTTTATTGTATAAATTTTGTATAGTTCTCATTTTTTGTCAGAGTTAACTATTAAGTGGAAATTGTTCCTTTAAACTTACTGGAATAACACCTTCCTAAAGTGAGATAAAAGTGGCAATCACTCTTCTTGATCTAGGCGGTGCCATCACTGTTTCTACTCAATTAAATGCTGACTTGGAAACCATTCTATCGTTACAACACAATTTGAAACTTATGCCTACGAAGTGTAACTTAATTCTTTTTAGTAGCCATAATTTGCTCCATGATTTTAATATTACTATTATTAATAAAGTCTTACATCCGCAAATAAGTTTCAAAAGTTTGGGATTGGTATTGGATCAGAAACTGCAGTTTACTCAGCATATAAATGGTCTACTTCCTCGTGCATATATATCCCTCAAGCTTCTATATGCAAATAGACATTGGTTTGATGTAAAACTTAAAAAGTTGGTGTGTGATACTTTGGTGTTGTCTTTGTTCAATTATAGTTCTGTTGTGTATGGCAACTATATAAAAGTTTTTAATAGATATCGTATACAAAAAGTTCAGAATGCTTCTTGTAGATATATTTTTGGTTTTCGCAATTTTGATCATGTTTCGCCATACCTAGCAAAACTTAATTGGTTCAGTATGGAGAATCGAAGAAAAAGCTGTTTTTAACGTTTGTGCATCAAATAATAAAATCAAACAATCCACCTTATCTTATTGATAGACTTTCTAGACGACAGGATTGCCACTGTTTCACATTCCTCGACATCGGACTTCTATATTTCATACATGCTTTTCGTATTGTTCCGTAAGTCTCCACAATACACTTACATTTTTTTCCCAAGAATTTAAGTACTGTATCGTTCAAGAAGAAATTAAAACGTAAATTATTACTGACTCAGTCTTGACTGCTAGCCACTTGATTTAAACCTAAGGTATAGTTTGTTCACATTGGAATTATATTAATGTGTAATATGGTACCTATATAATATTTTATATTAATTTTTTAATGCATTACTAGGTAAAAGTTAAGTGTACTTAACAATTGCAGATTCCCATGATCTCTGTTAAACTTCGCCTTATGCTACAATAATTGTATATTGTATCCCTTATTATCTTTAATAAGAGTCGATTATAATTAAACAGATACCTTAGATTAAAATTAGTAAATTTTGACAAGGATGAAAAATAAAAATTCCAATCTTTTAAAAAATTTTGAGAGCCACCACATTGTAGCGGACTATTTAAAACGGACAAATTGGATATTTCTAAAACCCCTTGTGTTACTTACCGAACAAACCCGAACAAACCCCTTGTCTTACGTTTATACGAATACAGTAGCTTGAATTAGATAAAAGATGTTGCATGAGCTCTAAGAGAATTCACCCTAATGTAATAATGGTTTAATCTAGTAGGGAACTATTATATCCGCCCAGATGCAAGCTAAATTAATTCCTTTCCAGCCTATACATGGTGATGTAAACCAATTCGTATACTGACATTTCTGCAAATGTCTTTAAATAATCTTGAAGGATTCCTCTTAAAATTTCAAACCCCGTTTTTACGGGGTTGATTTCAGAAAAATCCCATCTCAATAGATATGTATATATCCTCGAAATTTCATTATACTAGGATTAGGTGTTTAGGCTGGGCGTTCATGAATCAGAATCAGAAATCGGGCAAATCCTGAACTAATAGATTTATATAATATAATTAATATATCCAACAAAATGAAACTTACAGCGTAAATAAGAGGTTAAGAGTAATGGGCGATCTTGTTAATTTTATGTGCTAAAGCCCTGCTTAGTATGTGTGATACGTAAGCGCATCTAGTGAAATGAAACGTTGAAACATCTTACTTTTATTAGAAGAGAAATTACTAATGAATTCGGCTAGTTAAAAAAGTTTGCAGCAACCGAACATTCAAGTAGCTGCAACGAATAATAATGCAGGCCCCTAGAAAAGGGGGGTTAAAGTTCCTCTTCTTGCCCTTTTTCATCTTGTTTTCCCTTTAGTTTACCTCTAATCACATGGTTTTAAATTTCCAATGCCAGGTTTTCCCTAAAGATGAACATTATTATAGATCGACTTTTACTTTGAAGCGTTATTTCTAAATAGTAAATCTTTATTCGAATAACCTTTCTATACATCTTTTATACTTTTTTTAAAACATTTTTATACACTTATCAGAATCCTATACCTTATTGTTATACAGGGTGTCCAGAAAAATGAGGTCGAGCCGTTAACCATAATATATTCCTTGAGCAAGAATAATATGAATTTTATAATGCCATCAAATTTTAAAATTAAAATCTAAATTTTTTGAATAATTCGATTATTTTATAAGTTACTAGCGTGTATCCGACCTGCGTTGCAGCCCGGCATTATACGACGTGAGATAATAAGGCGAACAAACCTCAAACTCAACCGTTTGCCGGCCCGTCCACAATTCACATCCATGCATAAAACATAGTCTGTCTTCGTCTATTCCGGCTTCGGTGCTTCGAATCGATCGTTGAACGAGCCGGGGACCGGTTAGGTTGGGTCGTTCGTTCTCCCTACTCTAATTTATCAGTGTTTATCAGTGTTTCTCTATAATATTATGCATGTATTATACATAAAAACCTTCCTCTTGAATCACTCTATCTATTAAAAAAAACCGCTTCAAAATCCGTTGCGTAGTTTTAAAGATTTAAGCACATATAGGGATATAGGGACAGGACGGGCGATAGCGACTTTGTTTTATACTATGTTAAGATATGTATATTCCAAACTTGGTATATTCGTTCATCATAGAGAGTTACATCTTTTGAGAAAAACAAATGTGAAATATTCAAAATAGTTAGAGTCCAGTACCCGTTGATCCCCCTATTTTTTGGTACGTGCGCCAGTGACTTCCAAACTATATTTTTTCGGGTAATCATTTATTTTTGATTATTTTTTCTATAAAATATAAAAGTTTCGATAAAATGATGTGTTTTGAAGATAATTTGAAAATCTCTGATGCCAACAAGCCTACGGTAATCTCAGTATTTTCAAATGCTAAATCAATTCAACACCAATACAATACAATACCGATAGCAAAGGACTAATTTTGAATATTTGACAATTGTTTTTTGTTTTGTTTATCTCAAAAGATGTAACCCTTTATGGTGAAGCAATGTATCAAATTTGAAATTTATATCTTATTAAATACTCGAATTATTCAAAAAAATCAGTTTTTAATTTTAAACTTTGACGCTCTATACCGGGTGTTTCTCAAAAGACGTTCACACCTATAACTTTTCTGTATTTGAAGATATTAAAATGAAATTTTGAGTTTATGCATAAGAGACTAGTCTCTAGAGACTTTGGTATTTTAAATGGAACATCTTGTATATTTTAAGTTATTGGAATTCAGCATAACATTCTGAGTAAAACGACACCTCACTTGTCATTTTTTGACGTGTTATAACATTTTTATGTTTATTTTTTATATCTGTTAGTTTATAGTCAAGTAGTATATGAAAATTAAAATTATGTCATAATAATTGACTTTCTAAGTTTCACAAGCGTTTAAAAAATGAAATTTTGTTTTCTTGACGTTTACTCCATTTTTCCAAATAGGATAAATTTAAAACGAGCATTTTTTTTCCAACAATTTAATACCATACACTCCTATGCTATTTTAAAATTGACACGAGAAAATTTGCCTTAAGTCCCAATCGCAAATTTAAAAGCGTTATGCATTATTGCCGCCCAGTCTTTTCTAAAGAAATATAAAGGCCGCTTTGAAAAACAATGGAATGATTTTGAAAACCAAAATTTTTCCGTGTCAATTTTAAAATAGCATATAGGAGTATATGGTATCAAATTGTTGAAAAAAAAATGCTCGTTTTAAATATCCTAGTGAACCACCATCGTTCCATTTGGAAAAATGGAGTAAACGCCAAGAAAACAAAATTTTATTTTTTAAACGCTTGTGAAACTTAGAAAGTCAATTTATTAATACACAATTTTAATTTTCATATGCTAATTGACTATAAATTAACAGATTTAATTAATTTGTAGCACTCTAGATTGAAAATAAAAAATAAACATAAAAATGTTATAACACGTCAAAAAATGACAAGGGAGGTGTCATTTCACTCATAATGTTATGCTGAACCCAAATAAGTAAAAATATACAAGATGTCCCATTTAAAATATCAAAGTCAAGGTCACTTCCGGTTAAACCGGAAGTGCTAACAAATTGAAAATTATGCCAATAAATGCAAACTCATCTCTTATGCATAATTTCAAAATTTCATTTTAATATCTACAAATATAAAAAAGTTATAGGGATGAACGTCTTTTGAGAAACACCCGGTATGTCGAACATGAGGGTCAAAAATGAAAAATAAATAATAATAAATATGGTTAACGGATTGGCCTCCTTTTTGCAGACACCCTGTATATATTATAATATATTCGGCCTAACCGTGTTTAATATATAAATCTATATTTTTCGTATTGATTAATTTACCAAAAATGTTTTCTTAATAAGACAAATCGATTTAGATTAAGGTTACCAACTCCATGTCTAACCACGTGGTTAACTATCTGGTGAATTAATTAATTAAGTTTTCATAAAAATATTAATCCAATATTGGTTTCAGCGTACAGCGAATAAAGCAATTAAAACTGGATTTAAGAGCAAACACTAGTGACGCATTCGCCATTTCATTTTACTATTAATAACTCATTTATTTTTCGGTTTCTCCCACCTTTTTTAACGAACAAACATGGGTTTTTGACCGATTTTTTCATAAAACGAAGAAGTAACAAAATATTGATTAAAAAACGAAACGGCGAAGGCATCACTAGTGTTTGCTCTTAAGGCAATAATTTAAAATTAATTGATTTTGGTTCTTACAATCTTTAAATATTTCTGGTTCTATCGATAGTAACACAATTTTTTTTCTTTCATCATCATCAGATGTTCCAGTTGTTTGAACAGAGACAATGACAACGCCAAGCCTCATTGAGGATGTCCCATATAAGATTGCTAAGAATTAATAAGATTGTTGAGTGTTGACGCTGTAGATATCCCATATAAATGGGTTGTTCATGTGTTATTGAAAGAGTTGGACTAAAAATCATTTACTGGGTAAGGTCGTAAACGTTTGTGCTTACAATAAAAAAACTAATGCATTAAAAATTTTTAAGGAGCGCATACCCAAGTTGCTATTGTAAATTTACTTTTTAAAATAAACATATGGAGTATTTAAATTAGTAATAGCCATTGGGCATAAAAGTCGTAAAAGGTCAAAAAGGGAGAATTCGGTCGAAATCAGCTTGGGTATATTATGGTCCCATACCCCAGCGTACGTGATGTTTAAATAGGCTCCCAAAATGATGTCTTACGGTAAAGAAAGGCCCTGTGTGTCCTATCTTTGAATCTAGACTCGATGCTTTAGCCTTGTGATTAATTCATCCCCTGTCTTAGTAAAATCAACAGCCTGTGTTGCATTTACTAATTGTGTTTTTATTTAAACTGGCCCTTTGCTGGTGACTTTATTGGTAAACGTTTGGTCGTTGCGAGACACTGAGCAATGTAAATTTTAAGTGAAAAATGTTAATTGGCGTGCAGACAAAATTTTTAAAATTGAAAAAAATTTACACCTGCGCTGGGATTTGAACACAGAACCTCTCGATTACCAGTCGATTGCTCTAACTCTAACCAATTGCGCTAGAAACTGGAATTCTCTCACCAACTTCGGCAATATAACTTAATTCAGTTTTAATGTTAGTATACAGGGTGTTATTTAAGTATGTGGCCAAACTCCAATGGGTGCTTCTTTAAGTGATTTTAAGAAGAAGAATTCATAGAAACATGGGTCCGAAAATGCATAGTTTTTACGATACAGGGTGTCAAACTTTAAAAAAAAAATCGGATGTTTGTAAATATCTCAATGGTACTGTTTTATTCGATATTGTTGAAATTTGGCAATTCTGTTTGTAATAACAAAAGGATAATTTAGCCTTACTTGGATTAAAATTATTAAGTCCAGTGGCGTCCCGTAAGACAGTGCAACTAATATTTTTGAAAAAAAAATTGCGCGCCACTGACTTTTTTCAAATTATATATTTTTTCGAATTAAGCAACTACAAATACAACTATTTTATCTCCTGAGTTTTTTTCATATCTTGCTTTGTTTTCGAGAAAAAAAAAATAAAAACCACTTTGTTGCATGTCCCCGGGACAATAAGAGTAAAAGATTTAAACTACTTACCAAACTATTAAGCAATTAAAATTACAAGAAACTCCTCTTTTGAATTTTTACGCACAGATTAAAACTGTTTTCGATAAAAAAAATTAACATAAAATAATCGCATAACGTAATAATTTATTACTGCAACGTTTTAAAAGTAACTACTATAACTCTTATTGTCCCTGGGACATGCAATAAAGTGGTTTTTATTTTTTTTCTCGAAAACAAAGCAAGATGTGAAAAAAACTCAAAAGATAAAATGGTTGTATTTGTAGTTGCTTAATTCGAAAAAAAATATATAATTTTGAAAACGTCAGTGGCGCGCAATTTTTTTGTCAAAAATATTAGTTGGATTGTCTTCCGGGACGCCACTGAACTTAATAATTTTAATCCAATTGAGGCCTAATTATCCTTTTGTTATTACATATAGAACTGCCAAATTTCAATAAAATCGAATAAAAGAGTATTGAGATATTTACAAACATCCGATTTTTTTTTAAAGTTTGACACCCTGTATCGTAAAAACTATGCATTTTCAGACCCATGTTGATATCAATTTTTCTTTTTAAAATCACTTAAAGAAGCACCCCTTGGAGTTTGGCCACATACTTAAATAACACATATAGTATACCTACACTAATATTTTATACTTTTTACAAAGTTTTGAAAGTTAGATTTATTTATTTTTGTTACTGTTTATATTTGCTTTTTAAATCTGTTAAAGTTTACTCCACTGCTCGTAAAATATCCGTTTTGTTAATTTTTTTGACAAAGTACACAAAGCTGATTTCTTTAACCTTAACATTTGTCAAGTATCACTTCATCTTACTGACACCTCTTTCCTTTTTAATAATTGACTGGTCGAAATTGACTTTTCAATAACGGTAAAAGTGACATAAGGCGCAACATTTTTGACATATATAATATATTTTCGTGTCCTTCATACTCCAACCCCTTTAAATGTTTTAGAAATTAATTGGTCCAAATTAGTTCTTCACCTCAATAGCCCCGAAAATGACATATCATTCTTAGGAAACCCCCTTACTTCAATTCAATACTATAGGTCGAATCGATAACCTCGTCTCTTGTCGTTTAAAAATGTGGCGCTGATGTACCGGGTGGTCAAATAAGCGAGGACGTCGGCTTTATCTCGGAAACCATTAATCGTACAACTTTCGGAAAGATTTTTGAAGCGCACAATTAAACATTGTTTTTTTAAATTGTAAATTTCTCTGAAAATTCCCGTATTAAGCTATAACTCTGATTACATTATTGGAAAGCTTAGACAATTCTGCATCATTTTGGTTTAAGGCTTATTGGCGTACCGACCTTGATAAGAGTGGGAGAAGCTATTGAAAGTGTAAACATTAAATTCGCTGTAACTTCTAAACGACTTATCCGATTTTACTAAATTTAAGCTTGTTTGGAAGGGGAAAATAAGCATCTTCAATTGCCGTATCCAACAGTACACGATAGTGTTTAATAACATTGCTAGAGGGCGCAATTTGTAATAATAACAGTTTTTTCGATTTTATCCCGAAAATTCAATCCATACGGTATAACTATGACATCATAATCAAAAAGTAGATGAAATTTTCAAGAAAAGATGTGAAGACCGCAGTTCGATAACTTTGTTCGTTTTAGAGTTATTGCCAAAATAATAATTTTAAATACAAATTGCGCCCTCTAGCAATTTTATTAGAAACTATCTTGTACCATTGGATACGACAATTGAAGGTACTTACCTTTTCTTCCAAACAAGCTTAAATTTAGTAAAATCGGTTAAGTCGTTTAGAAGTTACAGCGATTTTAATGTTTACACTTTCACTTGATAAGAGTGGGAGAAGCTATTGAAAGTGTAAACATTAAAATCGCTGTAACTTTTAAACGACTTATCCGATTTTACGAAATTTAAGCTTGTTTGGAAGTACCTTTAATTGTCGTATCTAATGGTACACGATAGTTTCTAATAAAACTGCTAGAGGGCGCAATTTGTATTAAAAATTATTGTTTTGGCAATAACTCTGAAACGAACAAAGATATCGAACTGCGGTCTTCACATCTTTTCTTGCAAATTTCATCTACTTTTCGATTATGATGTCATAGTTATACCGTATGATTTGAATTTTCGGGATAAAATCGAAAATACTGTTATTATTACAAATTGCGCCCTCTAGCAATTTTATTAAACACTATCGTATACTGTTGGAAACGGCAATTGAAGATGCTTATTTTCCCCTTCCAAACAAGCTTAAATTTGGTAAAATCGTATAAGTCGTTTAAAAGTTACAGCGATTTTAATGTTAACACTTTCAATAGCTTCTCCCACTCTTATCAAGGTCGGTACGCCAATGAGCTTTAAACCAAAATGATGCAGAATTGTCTAAGCTTTCCAATAATGTAATCAGAGTTATACCTTAATATGGGAATTTTCGGAGAAATTTAGAATTAAAAAAAACAATGTTTAATTGTGCCCCCTTGCGGCGAAATGAGGAACTTAAAAGTAATTTCCAGCAATTTCTCTTGACCACTTTACTCATAAAAAAATCTTTCCGAAAGTTGTACGATTAATGGTTTCCGAGATAAAGCCGACGTCCTCGCTTATTTGACCACCCGGTATATAGGGTATTTATTACATATTTCATAATTAAAACTTTATAGTCCATTTAAACGTACCTAATGAATACCATACCATATGAAAAAATGCTTCCACTAAAAAAGTCGATATTAAAAAATACCTGAATATTAAGGAAGCTCTAGGAATTCGCAGAGCCAACAAAGGGACAAAATGGCCTCTAATGGCCAACCGTTAATGAAACCATCGCCCTTCTCCGAACAAGAAATACTGCGGTAATCAGGGTAACGTTTTAATAGTAGAGTTTTTGGTAAACCTATGTTAGCATGTTAGCAAGATAATTAGGCAGAAATATATTAATTGTTTATGGCAAAATTACGCTGCGTTGGTTGGTCTTGTGCCATAACAGGAGGTATAGTATTTGTAGAATTATACCGTTGATCTTTTGACTGCAATAAACCCTCATTATCCCTTTGACCATAAAATAAATAATGAAATCCAAAATTTTAAAACCTTTTCGAGCAGAGCCGGACCAGGTACAAATTCAATTTATACCCATGCCTGATTCACATATAAATACAAACTGATTTTTAATAATTTTAGTCTTTAGTGGTTGTCCGGCGAGTAATTTTTAGTTAGGTTTATTAGTGGTAGAATGTGGCGTCCTTGGAATTGTGCTGATAGGGGGGCATCTTCAAGTGTCATTTTTAAAAGAAAGCATTTATCTACCGATGCCAAACTAATAATTAAAAATGTGTATCAATCTTTGTTGAGTAAAAATTCGATGGATGCTATAGTCCTTAAACCTGTTAATCCTAGAAAAAATCGGAGTAATTCTGGCACATTTAGAAGCATTGACGAAAATGACATTTATTAAGAAGAAAGATTTACCAAATGTATGAGGCACAAACTGTACCCACTTTGATTTCCCCGAACCCGACAAACCCGAACAAACCCGAAACACATATGTATCTCTTGTTGCCTTTCAAGCCTTAGGAAAATATTGCGTAAAATGGGTTTTAAATACCGAAGCATTAATAAAAGACAAACATTAATGGAATCTCAACGTTTACGGGAATGGAGACTTAAATATTTAACAGCTGTTAAACAATTTAGAGAAGAAAATCGTCCAATTATTTACCTTGACGAAACATGGTTCGATACCCATGACACTCCAAGAAAAGGTTATGATGATTCTTCCAAAAAATTTCAAACCAAGGCACCATCAAATAAAGGCAAAAGAATCACAATATTACATGCTGGTTCAGAGAATGGGTTTGTTCCAAATTGTCTGTTGCTTTCAGCTAAAAACATAGCAGATTCTTCTTTAGATTACCATCAAGATACCGACGCACAACTTTTTGAAGATTGGTTTAAACATAAACTCCTTAAAAATATACCTGAAAAAAGCGTCATTGTAATGGACAATGCTTGTTATCATAGTCGGCAAGCAAAAATCATTGTACTGTACATATTACCGGTTTTACTTATAAATATATTAGATCAATCCGAGTCAGGCCCTTTACTTCAAAGCAATGCGAATGGCCTCAACACTAATAGAAAATAATGTTAATTTAAAAGATTTAAATGAATTTCCCATTCCATTATTTTTAAAGTGTTCTTCTATGGTGGTTGAGACCAAAATTGGAACACAGAATACCTAGGTACTTAGGCCATCATTTCGATATCGTATTTATAAAATAAATTACCTTTATCTTTACCGTTATTTTTATCGGGATTTTGGTAAAACTGTCAAACGCGTTACTCCACACATTTAGGACTCTTCCTGTGGGCCAATTGTTCGAAATACAATGGGGATAAAGATCCTCCTCGACACGTCTTTAAGCTTTTTTATACCCCATTTTACGGCGTCCGTTTTTCTATAATTGATTGTCGTTATATGGTCACTGCCTTTTTCGTTTTATAATACAATTAAATATTATTATAAAAATGTATAGGTGTGCCTTATGAAAAGAACTAAGGGTGTAATCTATAGGGTGGTCTACGCTCCAATGCGGTAAATAAAATTGATAAATTCATTACTCGAATGCAATCCACCACATGTAATACCGTGCGACCAAAAACTATTTGCATCAAAGAGGGCCTTGCATCTAAGGACGTAATGCTTAGCCGTAGAGGTTAATACCTGTTGAGTGTCAGTAACTACCTGAATTAACAATCAATCAGTTATTCCGTCATCTTTGACAGTCGTTACAAGTAATTTGATTCTTCTCTAATTTTTCCAATTTCTTGAACAATTTACACAATGGGCTTTACGGAACAGCACAAAACATTCATGGTTGAAGCGTATTTTCGAAATGGGGTTAGAGTAAATGGTGAGTGGCAATACAATCCTGGTTTGGGCATGGACGATTTTCACGAACATTTTCCTAACGTTGCTTTTATTGCTGGGGATTTTTATCATTGCCTGAAAATAACCGTCGCTGTGTTTAGGGAAACAGGTTCTATACAACACAAAAAAGGAGCAGGAAGACCATCTGTAAGAACAGAAGAACTTGTTGCAAACGTTCGTGAAATAATTCAAAATACGCCAACAAATTGTATAAGACGCATGTCCCAAGAAGTGGGAAGATCTTATGGAACATGCAGGACTATTCTTAAGAAGCAGCTAAATTTATTTCCTTATAAAGTATTATAATTTTGTAAACAATTTAATATAATAAATAAATTTGTATTTGTCTACTTATTTTATTAGTCATTAGTTTGGCATATCATGTCATAATATGAATTTGACAAAATTCTAACCTAGATTTGGTTAGATATATCGTCCCCATATCATTGTGATCTAAACCAAGCCCTACGTTTTTTAATCCATGCCCTCTTTGATGCAAATAATTTTTGCTCGCACGGTATAAGAAGACCACCTTGTTTACATTTTGTCCTGATTAGAAATTTTTAACAGAAATAAATAATGACAAATTTCTGCCGATTGCCCTGCGCCTGCGTTTAAAAATGAAGGCTTCATTAATTATATTAGATGCGTTTGTGATATGTACCCATTGAGTAAAAATGTTATACTAAATAGGTAAATGTGTGTTCTTTAAATTTTCTATTAGTCAAATTATTTATACTTTCCTAATAATATAATATTCTAATGTTTTAGGAAAATCACTTTGGCAATGCTGTACGGACGTTTTTACTACGCGTGACATGGAATTTTTAATATTCAATAATTATCTAGCGTTACAGTGTTGATGAGCTGGTCGAAATAAAACTATTTAGTGCTAGTGTGTAAGAGATCCTACTATTCTAACCCCCAGATTAATAAGGCGGCAAGTGAGGTTATTCAGGTTATGTTTTTTTAGCTTAAATGCAATGGTGTAGCTTTTACAGCTTACAGTGTTGCAATTTTTTTAAATTTTTATCTTCTTCTAACTTATCCATGTAGCGATGGAAAGCTCGCGCTAACACTCGATCACCATCTGCGACCACTGATTAAATAAACTTTTGTACTTGGCAGTCTTTGTTTTCGGTTTATTACTTACTATAGCCATACCAAATTTCAGCGGTTTACTTTTTTTTTTAATTTTGAAAAGGAACGCTAAAAATATCGAAAAAGCAGGTTACCTTGATAGATTAAGGTATTAAAGGATATCCTCGCACGAAAAGGTTTCTCTTATATAGAGAAGAAAAAGGAAAAAATAAATGTGGCTCTTAAACTTATTTGTTTTTAAAGTAATTACGGTTGAAATTAAGTAAAGGAGAACTCGAACTTTAAAGAGGCGATGTAATAAGAATTTATTCGAGAAAGTTCTTTTGCTGTAGCCGAAGTCTAGAAATAGTAACATATTAGTAAAGAAATGTTTCCGTAGGTTCGAGTTATTTAAGAAACATTTTAATGCATTATGTTTCAAGACGTAACTGAACCTGCAAAATGATTTTTCACTTCAAAATTTGCTGGCAGCTTTGCTTTTCATAGGTATTTGATTTCATAATTTATTTTATTTTTTTTATGTCCTGAGAATTTAACTTCGCTAAGTGAAGAAGAATTATACGTGAAAGCGCGGAATTTACGAACGATATACCATAAAGACTTGTCCATTGCCTTTCCTAGTCAAATTTTAAGCCTCAGAAAGGGACTGGGAGATAGTGTTTCAAAATTAATAACAGTGTATGAACTTGCGGATCATTTATTAATAAAAAATCAGTGTGTTCTTTAAATTTTCCAGATGTATCTAGTGCAGTGATGTTATTTCTAACTTTACCAGGTAGTGTTTTAAAATTTTGATTTTGCATCATGTTTGCTGGAATATTACGTATAATGATATAACCTATGTTATGTCTACCAGTCTACCTAGGATTATAAAATAAATTCGAATTGTTTGCTGTTTTAATAGTAGGTACTTAACACATAATGTGGGTTTAAGTCTAATTAAATTATTACACAATTAACGAATTCAAAAATTTATAAACCTGAACCTAATATTTAGTAATGAAAATAAGAATTATCATTTTCCATTCGTGATAGAGCCTCTGAAAACTTTTGCGGGAAGGCCCACTCCGTTTTTATTACGCTATTGAACACCAGCCCCGTAGACGTTTCCGTGTGAGTGTCCTAGGTAGGGGATAGTTATACAGTGAGGACGTAAAGTCTGGAATAAATTCATTATTTAGGGAACGCTAAATGTTTTTAAAAATCGCTCGGACACGTCGATTTTGTTTTTTTAATACGCATTTTTAAAAATATTTTTTATTATACAGGGTGTCTCCGAAAGCACTCTGCTTGGACCAACTTTAATTTTTTAAATGGGAACCCCCATTTTTTTTTAATTTTAGGATTCTGTGCATAATTGTGAACATTTTTTATTTAACATGTCATTATGATTTATCGACAGTTAAAGTTCGAAAATAAATAAAACAATTAATTATTTATCATTTTAATAAATGTTGAAAATGTTGCCCAAAGGTTAATTGGCAGTAACCTAGACGATCGAAAAATTCTTTCTGCACATTTCTGACAACTTCCGGACTGATTGACCGTATTTCTTAAACAATTCGATTCTTTAAGTCCTCCATGTCCATTGACTTAGTTTGGAAAACTTTACCTTTAAGGTAACCCCACAGAAAAAAGTCAAGGGAGGTTAAGTCGGGAAACCTCGGCGGCCATTCAATAGCTCCCCTTCTTCCAATCCATCTATTTTCAAAAGTTCGCGCTTATCTTAATACTATGTTTGAAAATAGATAGATTGCAAGGAGGGGAGCTATTGAATGGCCGCGGAGGTCTCCCGACTTAACACCCCTTGACTTTTTTCTGTGGGTTTACCTTAAAGGTAAAGTTTTTCAAACTAAGCCAATGGACATGGAGGACTTAAAGAATCGAATTGTTCAAGAAATACGGACAATCACTCCGGAAGTTGTCAGAAATGTGCAGAAAGAATTTTTCGATCGTCTAGGTTACTGCCTTTGGGCAACTTTTCAACATTTATTAAAATGATAAATAATTAATTGTTTAATTTATTTTCGAACTTTAACTGTCGATAAATCATAATGACATGTTAGATAAAAAATGTTCACAATTATGCACAGAATCCTAAAATTAAAAAAAAATGTGGGTTCCCATTTAAAAAATGAAAGTTGGTCCAAGCAGAGTGCTTTCGGAGACACCCTGTATAATAAAAAATATTGAAAAAAATGCGTATTAAAAAAACAAAATCGACGTGTCCGAGCGATTTTTAAAAACATTCAGCGTTCCCTAAATAATGAATTTATTCCAGGCTTTACGTCCTCACTGTACATAACGATTCCCAAACGTAGAGAAAATGCGAATCATATACATATATATATATATATATATATTGTATAGGAAGTATAATTATTGACATGTAAATTGTAAATACATATAGAAATACATAAAAACCTTTTAAACAGATCAGAGAATGTATCACTTAGAAATTTGCATGAAATGTTAGCATTTTGCTGTGTGGTAGAGATTAGCGGCAGGCCTTTCTAGCTTTCATACCATTTAAATTCTTAGAATCTCTATGTGTCGATGGTACGTTATTTTACATGAACATAATATGTTATGGTTATTATGTGATTTTTTTCTGTGTATATCAGCTATCGTATGTATATTTTAGAAAGCTTTAATTTATAAATAACAATAAAATAAAAATAAGGTAAATGTTTTTTCATTTTCCGAAGATATGTAATTTCCATTTAGAAAAATTTGGAAAGCCTTGTATCTTTATGTTTCGAGGAAATGAAAACATTGTATCCAATTTCGATGTGGATACGTTTAGCAAAAAATATGGAAGAAAATAAACTCCGATAAGAGACATAAAATACTTAGATTGTTAATAAAAGTGCCCCAGAGAAAATCAAATTTCATTGGCAGTAAAAGGAAAAATAGAAAGTTCTAAAAATTTAAATATATAAGAAGGTTTTTTGATCGACCGGACCGAAGTAGAATGCCCTTGTTCGGTTCGAGTATCTTATTAAGTTGAACGTTCAGAGGACAATCATAGTAGTCCCCAAGAGAACATTGCAGATTTGTCCATCCCATCATTTAAAAAGGGGATGCACTACGATAAAATCTGTGGTTTAAAATTATTATTGCAATACGACGGATTTCCGCAGACAGAATTTTTATTGTATATATCCAACTAGGAAAGCTGGAATAAAAGGGATATGGTAGAGTTACATTGTTTGTAATTTGGTTACTTTATCCAGCTCAACTTTCTACGGATATTACATTTTAGATCGGGTAGATTTTGATATTTTTTAGAAATAGATTTTTAGTTTAGGATAGATTGGGAAAAATCACCCTTGTACCCTGTCCGTTTTAGAGGCACTATTTGCTTCTGGGGGGTATTAAAAAACAATACATAAACGCATTTGTACCAGGTAATCAAATAAGCGACGTTGTCGGCTTTATCTGGGAGACTATTAGTCGTACAGCTTTCAAAAAACAATTTTTAAAGGGAAGTAAGGCAAGAGAAATCGCTGGAAATTATTTTTAGGTTTCTCTGGTGTCCGCTGGAGGCAGCCACAACCACCTTGAAAGAAGCCGTAAAACAGAAACATCGACAACACGGCTTGAAGATCCATGCGTCACGTGACTTTTTTGAGGTTAGCCATGGTTTAGTATGTAATTCACGCGCGAACTAGGTGTAAGTTTCGTATTAATTTGTATTTTTATCCGGTTTTCGATTGATATCTAATAGAAAATTTAAGTGACATGATTGCTAAGGACCTCTACAAAACACCGATGAAAATTTTTGGTGCGCGTTTGCTCTAATAAAGTGAAAAATCCAACAGCCTGGCCGTTCTGGCGGTTTGTTTACGGATCTTATAAATGGCGGCAGAATTTAATTTCTTTAAATTTAAAAGTTGTGTTTTTTGTATTCTAGTAAGCTATTTGGGATAAACTTTATTGTTTTGTGGCTACAGTTCATTTATTAAATATTGAAGTGTTTATTTAACTTGAAGGTATATGTGAATTAGTTTAAAAATATCAATAGTAGAGATAGTTCATAAGTAGGTAGAATAATTCTAGGTACCTAGGTACTTAGGTAAGTACTATTTTTCTTTTAGTTTGTTTATTTATCAACATGCCAAGCCCCTGCTGTATTCCTGGGTGTAACTCTAACTATAAAAGTGTTTTAAAAGCAAGAGAGTGTGATATATTTTTATAGTTTCGATTTGACCAATGACTGTATAAATATTGTAAATCAGGTTTCAGTGGACATTGATGGTAAAGGTTTTTTAAAAGGTAATGAATTTGCTTACAATGATTTGAAATGGATTTTACCCTTTGAAATGAAACTAAGCAGGAGGTCTCAGCTTGAAAACTTATTGTTTCGGTACCACTTCATACATTGTGAAAGTAACGAAATTACCCAGATAGTAGGTGACTTTCTTAAGACAAGCGTAGATTTCTTAAACAAAGCCTTAAGCTTACTAAATTTTGAGACTTCAGAAGTCGATAGTCAATCCTGTAATTTAAACGCAGAAGATAATAATTTGTATAATAGAATATTACTTTTGATCGATCAAATAAATCTACTCGTAGTGAAACAAAAACAGCTTCTCAACGCAATTTTACTAATATTTAATAATTAGGTAAGTTGTTCCTGTTATCCAAAACTATTTATTCCTTTTTCGTACATTTTTTAATATCAATATAGTGGCAACAGAGCCAAAAAAACACAAAAAATATCAGAAAGAATAAAAAACTTGCCCGTTGCCGCGCGGCATAATAATAGCTTGTGGATCCGCAACTCCCAGCTGATGCGGCGTTGCCCGATGTCACTTCATGGCTTCTTTTCAAAGTGGTTGTGGTTGAGCATTAGATTACGTCATCTAGGGGCCACTTTCTTAATTCTTATTAAAAAAAATCCGAAAGCTGTAGATAAAGCCGACGTCTTCACTTATTTGACCACCATTCAAAACAAATTTATTAACTTTTGGGGGAATTTACTATGGCACTGGTCTGTTTGTGTGCCTATTATAGGTCTGTCGAGAAGTCTGTCATGTCTTATGGCCCCCATGACGATCATTGGTACCCCAATTATAAAGTTTAAAGCGCACTTTAACCATTTTAAAAAAATATTGGCGGTTTAGACAAAAAGCTTTCAGAACTATTAGTAAAATAATTGTATTTTTCATTTCACAAACCCCAAAAACCAATGTATTTTATTAAACGTTTATCTCTGGCTCAAATAGTGCTTAACAAATGTCCGCCTGGACTATTTACTTGAAACCTTGGTAATAATTTTCCTCAATTATCCCCATTATAATAGATAACCTAATTGTTGTATGTGATATTTTACTTGAAACGCTATGCAGTGTGAAGCCGTTGATAGATAGATAGTAATATCTATACTATACAGGGTCCTGCACCTCACCTTCCCGTCTTCTATAGCTCACTTAGTAATTAAGTTAGAATTTTCGTATTTTGCAGACCTTACCTGTATCTTGGGACGCTTTTCAGGAAAATATTTTTTTTCATACAGGGTGTTCCAAAAAAGTGTGACGTCATAAGGGTGTATTTTTTTAAATTACATGCTATATATTTTCTTACTTTTTCGGGTACCTCTTATAGTTAACTACATACCCCTAAAATTTTATTAAAATCGATTCAGTATTATAGACGAAAAAAAATAAAAACTAAAAAATATCAGTTTTGCACCACTGGTATTAAAAATAAATAAAAAATAAAAATAAAAACTCGTTAATAAAATTATACAAAGGTACTTATTAAATAAGGTATAACAGTTTCGTTAACCAAGTTTGGTTAATACGAATTGTACAGGGTCTCCAAAGTTTAGTGTCAAACTTTGCAAACTTTAAAGCAATTTATTTTTCTTATTTCAAATAGGAACCCCTGTATCTTTTTATGTCATTCGATGCAGAATTAAAAATCAATCATTTTTCCTAATTGCAACCCTATCGCAATTTCTAACGCATCAAGACTTATTTGCAGAAAACTAATTTTATCAACTATTCCAACAGTCATTATTATGAATAAACATCGAAGGTGGCTTTGAAAAAAAAAAACTGGTATTAAAGTTTATTAAAGTGACCAGAGACCATTTTGACTTTAGTAATCTAAAAGTTTCAAATATTGTTAAATTGTTAGTAATTACTTAAGCTGTTATAATTATTACTTTATATTGTTTTTTGTGATGGGCTACAACCAAGAAGAGCTCGTAGATATGATTTTTATATTAGGAGCATGCGAAAAGAACTCTTTTTTGGCAAGCCGAGTTTACGCACAGCGTTATCCGGAACAACGACATCCAAACAAAAGGAGCCTGCAAAACATATTATAGAGGTTTGTACAAACGGGAAATGTAAACTACCCAAAACCCGTGAGAAATAAACCGGTCCGAACTGAACAAAATCAATTGGCTGTGCTATTATCTGTTATAAAAAATCCTTCAGTTACTCAACAGGCAGTCGCTGATGCCGTAGATGTAATCGAAAGAACCGTTCAACGAATTTTCAACGATAATCATATCCACGATTATCATTTCCAGTTAATAATTACCAACAATTTAACAGTATTTGAAACTTTAAAATTACTAAAGTTAAAATGGTCTCTTGTCACTTTAATAAACGTTAATACCAATAAATTGTTTTTCAAAGCCACCTTCGATATTTATTCATAATAATGACTGTTGGAATAGTTGATAAAATTAGTTTTCTGCAAATAAGTCTTGATGCGTTAAAAATTGCGATAGGGTTGCAATTAGGAAAAATGTTTGATTTTTAATTCTGCATCGAATGACATAAAAAATACAGGGGTTCCTATTTGAAATAAGAAAAATAAATTGCTTTAAAATTTGCAAAGTTTGACACTAAACTTTGGACACCCTGTACATTTCGTATTAACCAAACTTTGTTAACGAAACTGTTATACCTTAGTTAATAAGTACTTTTGTATAATTTTATTAACGAGGGTTTATTTTTATTTTTTATTTATTTTTTATACCAGTGGTGCAAAACTGATATTTTTTAGTTTCTATTTTTTTTCGTCTATAAAACTGAATCGATTTTAATAAAATTTTAGGGGTATGTAGGTAACTATAGGAGGCACCCGAGAAAGTAAGAAAATATATGGCATGTAATTTAAAAAAATACACCCTTATGACGTCACACTTTTTTGGAACACCCTGTATGAAAAAAAATATTTTCCTGAAATGCGCCCCAAGATACAGATAAGGTCTGCAAAATATGAAAATTTAAACTTAATTACTAAGTGAGCTATAGAAGACGGGAGGTGAGGTGCAGGACCCTGTATAAACTATATACAGGGTGATTATTTGAAAACTTCCCACCCCGATTTTCCTGCTTTAAAATGAAAATGTGGAAAATCGCTCGGACCCGTCGATTTTTATTTCGAGGGGGACATCTTTTGCGTATATTGTCAATTTCAAGCCCCTAGGAGGGAGGGGGGGGGGTAAGATCTAAATCTTAAATGGATACCCCTATTTTATATAATTTTTTTGGATTCTGCATAAAATTCTGAACATTTTTTAATAAAAGCATTATTAGTCTATACTTAACAGTTTCCGAGATAATTACTCTTGAAAAATTACATTTTTGAACTTTGACAGCGTCTAGCTTTCTAACTGTTGTCTTAGAGCAAAACGGCTTACATGTTCCTATCTTTGATTTTTATTATCTTTCCAATAGTGTGAACTTTAGGTTAAACCGGATGTAAGAAATATAGTACTTCCGGTTTGACCCGAAGTTGACACTATTGGAAAGATAATAAAAATCGAAGATAGGGACATGTAAGCCGTTTTGCTCTAAGACGTACAGTTAGAAAGCTAGACGCTGTCAAAGTTCAAAAATGTAATTTTTCAAGAGTCAATATCTCGGAAACTGTTAAGTATAGACTAATAATGCTTTTATTAAAAAATGTTCAGAATTTTATGCAGAATCCAAAAAAATTATATAAAATAGGGGTATCCGTTTAAGACTTAGATCTTAGGGGCTTGAAGTAACAAGATTGACAATATACGCAAAAGATGTCCCCCTCGAAATAAAAATCGACGGGTCCGAGCGATTTTCCACATTTTCATTTTAAAGCAAGAAAATCGAGGTGGGAAGTTTTCAAATGAACACCCTGTATATCGTTATAATATTGGCATTCATATCGTGTCGAACTCTTTAAAATTTATGTATACAAGGTAAAAGTCGATTTCCCAATTTATTTCTAAGCAATGAATCTTTTCCGCAGACAAACACATCTGTTCAGAAAAAGCTCTCGCAACGTACTCGCATACATGGCTTTACATACATTAAAAATGCGAAAACGGTTTTGTAAAACGAAAGTTTACAAAACTTTTAACTTTATTATCAAACAAAGTTCGCTTCCGTTCGAATTTTGTGTCGCCCGGTTTTAAATCGAGTAGTTTTTAGCTGCGCTTTTAAGATATAAACGTGCAAATGTCAGTTAAATCTATTAACCAACTCCAAAATTGTTATTTAAAATTGTGGCTTTACAATTTGGTAGTGTTAAAATTATTCTCTCTACGTGTCGGACATTTCAACCCCAGTGGCAGCTCCCCGGACAAAGCCAGTAAATAACTGCTGCCGCCAAAACCTATTTCAATTATTACTTATATAATTTTTCTAGCTCTATAGTATAAAAGTTCTCAACAATTAAGGTAAACATAAATCATTGCATTAATTTTTTTACAGACCTAGTTCTGTCTTGTTATGGTGAAAAAAAAAAACTAATGGGGAAATTTTACAAAAAGTGATAGCTGGAGACCCTGGATAAACAGCACTTAACCTACAGCGAAATGGATTAGCGAACATAATCAGTGCGTCACCAAGTCAACAGCTTGTAACTTGGATGGATTACCCATCTCGTACTTCTCTGTGGTGCTAAGACTCTTAATGAGTGTTGAGCTTGATAAGAAGAGGTGTAGTGGAAAGATAGTGTATAGAATAAGTACAAGGGCATTTCTAGTTTCGTAGGAGCAGTCAGTAGACGAATGTTGATAAGAAATAATTGTTTGTAATTGGTTGGAATAAAGGGTTCCACTTCTAATAGTACATTCAGGGAAATCTCCTCTTTTATTAACGTGCAAAATTAGTGCTGACGTAGCAAAACGGAACCCCTTCTTCCAGTTGATAAGGGTTGCAAAACTGTATAAAAACTCGAAGGAACATTTACTCAGAGAGTTGTAACAATTATTCAAGTCTAAGGGTAACCTCTACCCGTTTGTCTATTCAGTTTAAAGTCAAGACTAAATTCAACAATTTTTGAAGCATTCTGATACGCGACAATATGTAACTGAATTGGTTAGAAAGAAGGCAGCTACATGCTGAGAAAGAAGAAAATTTGTAAACCGTATAAATTACGATCCATTTCTTTTTTTCTCTGTGCTGCATAAAAACTAGTATTACCAACAAAAAGCTGTAAATAGGAGAATCATAATAATATTTCTTCGTAAAACCCTTGCGAAAAAAAATTTAACCAGGAGAAGCTTATCAATTACCTGGCAATTTAGGAATATGGGTTTCTTGTCTCTTATTCAGCAAAATAATTCGGGATCTTGCAGTGGATCTAGTAGCCGATGAGGCTAATGTAAAACGTGCAAGGCATAGCTAGAAGGAAGCTTTCTCGATGACACTATCATATAATTAAACAAGTTGAGAACACATGCTCATCATTGGCGTCCGATGGTAGGAAGGGGGGCTTGCCTCCAGGCTTGCCAAAGAAAAAAAGAAATTGATTATCTATTACAAAAGCATCCTTGTGCAGTTATATTTTACGAGCTTTACGTTTAAAAAAGTATAAAGCATAATATAATATTCTTGATTATACCGTGCAAGCAAAAATTATTTGCATCAAAGAGGGCCTTGCATCTAAGGACGTAATGCTTAGCCGTAGAGCTTAATACCTGTTGGATGTCAGTAACTACCTGAATTAATAATCAATCGGTTATTCCGTCATCTTTGACAGTCGTTACAAGTAATTTGATTCATCGCTAATTTTTCCAATTTCTTGAACAATTCACACAATGGACTTTACGGAACAGCACAAAACATTCATGGTTGAAGCGTATTTTCAAAACGGGGTTAGAGTAAATGGTAAGTGGCAATACAATCCAGGTTTGTGCATGGACGATTTTCACGAACATTTTCCTAACGTTGCTTTTATTGCTGGGGATTTTTATCATTGCCTGAAAAGAACCGTGGCTGTGTTTAGGGAAACAGGTTCTATACAACACAAAAAAGGAGCAGGAAGACCATCTGTAAGAACAGAAGAACTTGTTGGAAACGTTCGTGAAATAATGCAAAATACGCCAACAAATTGTTTAAAACACCAGTTGCAAATTTAGAACAATTACAAGAAAGGATTATCCAAGAATGTGGTAGCATTTCTCCAGAGATGCTGGTCAACACTTTCGAAAATATGAAGAGACGTGTGAATTTATGCTTGGAGCATGGCGGTGGCCAATTTCAGCAATTTATGTAATTATTGTTCTTTCTGTATATTCTTATTTTGTTAATCTTGTAAACAACACAAATAAATTTGTATTTGTCTACTTATTTTATTACTCATTAGTTTGGCATATCATGTCATAATTTATGAATTTGACAAAATTTTAACCTTGATTTGGTTATAGCGTGATCAGTTAAGGGTACGGAGCGGCCATATCTCGGAAACTGCTAAGCGTAGAAACTTGGGATAAAAAAAATTATGATTAAAGCGGTCATGAGAAAATTATGGAAATTATTTTTAAGTTCCTCATTTCGCCGCAAGAGGGCACAATTGAAAATATTTTTTTTTAATTCTAAATTTCTCCGAAAATTCCCATATTAAGGTATAACTCTGATTACATCATTAGAAAGCTTAGACAATTCTGCATCATTTTGGTTTAAGGCTTATTGGCGTACCGACCTTGATAAGGGTGGGGGAAGCTATTGAAAGTGTAAACATTAAAATCGCTGTAACTTCTAAACGACTTGTCCGATTTTACTGAATTTAAGCTTGTTAGGAAGAGAAAGGTAAGTACCTTCAATTGCCGCAATGGTACACGATAGTTTCTAAAAAAATTGCTAGAGCAAGAACGCAATTTATAATAATAACGGTTTTTTTTGGTTTTATCAAAAAGTAGTTTAAATATACAAGAAAAAATGTGAAGACCGCAGTTCGATATCTTTGTTCGTTTCAGAGTTATTGCCGAAACGATAATTTTTAACATTTTATTTGAAGAAATTATTGTTTTTATAGTTCCATAGGTATGTAGGTTGGATTAGTAATAATAGGTTTTCATTTCTCATTTTCCATGCTTACCTTTACACTTTATCAGGACTAGTCAAAATTATGTAAAAGACAAAATTTGGAGCGTGTTTAAAGGCAAACGGGCAATAACAACAGCATTAAAATATTTAAAATAATCATGGAAAACTTTTTAACGAAACAATCGAAAGACAAATGTTAACAATTAGCAAAATAAAAGCAATTTTTAACATTTATAATGTATATCGTCCCCATATCATTGTGATCTTAACCAAGCCCTACGTTTTTTAATCCAAGCCCTCTTTGATGCAAATAATTTTTGCTCGCATGGTAGCAACTATACGGTATTGCATATAAGCAGCAGCGTTTAATGCATTTTACTTACAAACTTTTTATTTTCAAAATAAAAGGATAACTAAAAATCGAATACTGGCTTTTTGACTAAAATTCAACGCAAAAAGTGTGTTACTGTTATATGAAAATATGCTTTTAGTGTCATAGAGATAATTTTGTTGGACATTACACTTTGTATGATTAATTGGAACCCACATTGGCTTTAGGATGATCCGGGATTTTTTGTAATTACTGTTACAAAATTACATTTTTTTGATCAAAAAATAATTGTCAGTTTTAATGTTTAAACCCGGAAGCTTAATTTCTAATTTTTAGGTCAATTTAACACAATTTAAAACAAATGATCAGCGAGTCGCACTCACATATAGCGTTCGGTTTAAATGTGGATCATTAAGGGTCCACCATCGCTTGTGATAATTCCACATTTGTCTGGAATTTATGCATTATACTCAAAAGTACCTAAATCTACCGTATTTATTTCAGGTTCAGAAGCTTTTTGCTATTTTTTCCCAACACACTTACTTGACGATTGGGCCAACACCTACAAACCTTATATGGTGAAGTCAGAAAGGCCGTTCCACAAAGATGACGTCCTCCAGATGAAAGAGTTCTGAAACAATGATGTTCGGGGTGTACTAAGTTAAACCACATAGGGATGGGCGGCAGTGGTTCGTCGTGTGTTTCTGCTATGCATTACTCTAGGTGGAATCGAGCGAGCAATATCTGTCGAACACTTGCCATGGAAATATCTGTAGAAGAGAGTCAAATCACCAACCTGTCTTCGATGTTCTAAGCTGTCGAGGTTCTTAGTCAGCTCGTGGTCGCCGATTAGACGAACGGCTCTCCTTTGGATGGAATCCAACAACCGAAGGGTATGCTTCGGTGCAGAACTCCAGATATAAGAGCAGTATTCCAGTGATGGTCGAATCTGGGCTTTATAGAGTGTTAAAAGTTGTTGAGGTGTATACAACTTTTTGGTACGGAAAACTATACCGCGAGCTTCTGAGAAGCTGCCTTGGCGATTGCCACAACGTGATTATGCCAAGACATATTTCCTCCCAGGTTGACACCCAGCAAATTAATAGACGGAGTCAGTGGAATTGCGTGTCCTGCCATAACGATATCGGGTTCTGCAATGTTAACCTTCTTAGAGAAAACTGCTGCCTGGGTTTTTTGAGCGTTAAATTCGACTTGGTTACTGTCACCCCAAGACAAAATTTCTTCCAGGTCTTTATTGATGCGTGATACCTCATGTTGTCTGCGAAGATGTGCGTCAGCAACCGATGTTTGAGATTTCAAAGTAAAAGATAAGATAAGTGTGCTGTCGTCAGCAAAGTTATAGTACATACTCTTTATACAACTGTTTAATACTATATGTGACAGCGACAAGCTTTTCGACTGCAAGACAACGAAAATTGCTAGAACATTGTGTAGTGATAATATCACGGTAATTTAGCCAATAGGAAATAGGAGTTAATGCTATCATAGAATGGTTTATAACCATTATTGCACTGAATACTCCCAGTAATTATTAAGTTGTATTGGGGGTGTAATCTGGTTTTATTGTATTAGTTCCGACTGGCAGTTGTAATGAAACTTGACATTATTCATAATAATGTAAAATTGCTTGACGGTTAATAAAGCATATACTTACCATTAAAAATCAGTACAATAGTTCTCAAAAATTTAAATAGCTTCTAGTGTGATATTGTTCTTATTGTTTAACATGATTATCTATTATACAACATGGTTTACTGAGATGGTAAAATTCGCCCATAGATTATAAAGTTCAATACAAATGATGGGTTGTGCGAAATAAGAATATTCTATGCTTTATCTGACATGGAAAGTTAAAAAAAAAAACTTAAATACAAAGTAAAAATAAATTAATTGATATAGGAATTGGTAGGATCAATAAAGTTCAAATTGAGAGAGGACAGCTAGAAGACTCCGAACAACGATGTGACTTGCGCAACAAATACGTTGAAACTAGACGTTATAACTAGACCTCTTGACTTGCAGAACTAAAACTTGTCAGAGTTATAGTAAGTACCTAGCAAGTAGCATAAATTATTAAAATGGCTTCTTTGACTGTAATAACCTCCGTATACCTAATTTACATAGAAGTATCATCAAATAAATTTTTTGAATAATAAATAAATCTGAAATAAATTAAAATTAATATACAAATTATATAAAAACATAAGGACTATAGTATCATGTAAAGCATGTTGTTTTAATTTAGGCTTTCATTTATATGTAAATTTTATGTACCTACTGCAAAACGGCCATACAAGGCCTGTATAGTGATTCACCGAAGAAAACGGTTAAATTAAGGCAAAGAAGGGATAAATTCGGTATTCGGTTATTGATTTTAGAACTGTGTAAGTTTTGTAATATAACATGTACTATTTCTGAAAGTATTCGTAGAATGACATGTATTATTTGTTCCCCTTAAATATATGCGCTCCAGGCGCTATTAAAAAATTGCAAAGATAAATTGCACCAATTCTAAAAAGTGTAATTCAACAGCTCGACAATAAAACTTTCTTTAAAAATGCCCCTAAATCAAGTTAAACACATTTCACGTTAAAGTTTGTTATGGCACCCAGTTTCATAGCATATGACTATTTTATAGCTAGCCGCTTTTAAAAGTAAATTGGTTTCTAAATTAAGATACATGTTTCTGTTTATTCGCTACATTTCACTTAGCATAACTCAATTATTTTAGTGTTTCTAAGCGGAATTACGGAAAATTAGGTGATAGATATGCACTGTCAGACAAATAACCTGTCACTAAATGCAACAACAAAGTGCAGAGTGTGTAGTGTCATTATTCAGGGGCGCCGTGAATTAGATAAACACACTGTACTGATTCAGCAGTTGGTTTTTAATATAGGTATATATTTTATAGTAAAACACTTATAGCTTTTGAATGTTTCATTCGCAACGAGACTGCTGATGCGCTCGCCAGAGAGGGCGCAAGCATGTCTGCCGAACTAGCAGAGAATACTGTGGCTAGACCACTGGGATCAGTCAAAGAGGATATAGATCAAATAGCTAATCAACTTGCACAAAGCAGATGGACAGGGCTGGCAACTTGTAGCATCTCCAGGCAATTGTGGCTCCTACTTGACGGAAAGAAGACCGTAGTCACCGGACATTGCCTGTTCGGTAGACACGCCGAACGTATGCAAATACCTCAGACCAAGTGCTTGGTCTGAGGCAAATACCAACTAACGGCTTCTGTAGAACTTGCAGAGATGAAGAAAAGGAGGAAGGTATTCAGCATTTCTTGTGTGAATGTCCCGACCTCGCTAGAAGAAGGTTCAATGCTCTGGGCGAACCATTATTTAATGATCTGGAGGAAGTGAGCAGCCTGCAACTGGGTCGACTCACGAAGTTTATTAACAGCAGTGGCTGGTTTGAATGAGCTGTCAAGATTCTTCTACGATCTACGTCACGTCGCGTTAACCATCAGAAAGCTGATGCGGATAGGTTCCGCAGAACACGTGTGGTACCACAACGGTCCTACAGGACTACGTGTGACTGTTTGGTCATTGCCAGAGGTCTGCCACTCTAACCTAACCTAACCTAATGTTTCATTAGTTTTTATTATAGAATTGCTCTACATATGTTTCGCCTTTCTAGGGCTTTTTCAAGAGTACAGGGTCTTCCAACGAGGACTGAACAGGGGCTCATTTTTGAGCTTCCTTGTATTTAAAGAAAAATCCAAAATAGCCAATCGATGTACTTTTTCCTGCAGAATTCAAAAATGAAACCAAAAATTTACTTGAACCAGAAACAAAAGAGTTACGATATGGATAAGGTGTTTTTTAAATGGAACATAGCTTTTTTATACGATTTTTGGAACGAGTGATTTTTTTTTTGTCCGTTCTGATTAAAATATTTAATATTGTGACAGCTATTTTTATTAAATTTTAATGTTTTATCCAGTATAATTTAACTTTAACCTGTTTGAAACATACACTAGGTAATAAAGGTATAATCACCTTTGAATCCTTCAAAGTCAAAAAATTTGACAAATTTACTATAATATTTAATTTTTTGACGCTGCCACTATATTAGGGTATGACTTAATTGGTTAAAAATTTTCTATGTTTATCGTAGTAAGATGAAATAAAATAAAGCGTTTAGATAACTAATATTATAATATTTTAATTATAGCTTTTTCCTAATATGTGAGCCGCCTCTGCCGTTTTAATGCGGCATTTTCTTTTATTTTCTTGCAATGGTTGTATTGTTTAAGTATCAGATTTAACTCTGGAAAAGTCATATTTTTAAACTATTTTTCTTAGCATGTAAAAATATGGAACTACTTGAACTAAATTTAAATTTATTAAATTTATCTGGTAAGATATGTGTTTTATAGGCTACAAAACGTTAATAATTTTAACTGTATAATGAAATCAGGTGCAAGAAAGCCTCCAGTGGCGCCTCGTTAATGAAGGGCACTGGGGCGCCGCCCTCCCTGCAATTATTTCAAACAGAATGCAAAAATACTTTACTTAAAAAACCAATAACGCAATGTATGTAAGCAATCATTTAAAATAATTCAAACCCAACGTAGCCCTATTCCAACGGGCAGGCTATACTCATAGACAAGCGAGTTGCGCGCTCTCAAGGTTGTACTAAGCGCGGGCGACCGATTATTCGTCCCGATTCAACGCGATTTCTCGTTTGGTTGCCATAACTACGGAGGCGTGACGTCACCTACACATCGCACAACGCGCTGCACGGATGATGAGCTCAAATTTTCCGCCCGACCGGTCCAACAGCTGACAGCTGTTCGCGAATCGCGATTCGATCTGTCGATGCCGCTGATGTTTTGTTTATTTGTTTTGATTTATTTATTAGTTACGTTATAAAGTTGAAAAATTTCGTCTAATATGAAGTCAGTGATTTACAGAAGCTTGTGTTTAGTTCTCTGAGCTTAAGTGAAAAACTTGATTTAAAAAATGCAGGGCGGCCACTACCAATATTGAACATAGTACAAGTGCAATCAAAATGTAAAAGTAAGGCATAGTTTACGCGTAAGTTTGACATAGAAAAAATATCCTGTATATGCGGTTGTGAGGACAAAAAATATTTTTTTGTTTCGTGTGTCTTCTTTTTGGCGGGGATGATAATTGGACTAAAAATGGGATGCAGGACTTAAAACATCTTTCAGAGAAAATAAAAAAACATAAAAATAGTGCAAAACATCGTCATAATGTGGTAAGTTTTCAGATGTTAGGACAAACTTATATTTTAACTTGTTTAAGTAGTGCTTATGATTAACAGCTTTAGCAATGCTGTCAATCGAAAAAGCGATGGTTCGGGACATAGAACATAGATAACTTTAATAACAAAGTCACCGAGAAGTTTATTTCCGAAAAAAAAACGAAGATTTGACTTTCACTTTAAAATATAATATTTGTTGGTGTTATCATTTGGTATGTTTAACAGAAAATGATTTGATTATAGTTATCCGCATTATTTAAGCGCCCCCCTGACTCGCTAGTCACGAGCCGCCACTGAAAGCCTCTTATTAAAATAGTAAGGTACTTTAGCATTACTTGACAAAAACTAACTAAAAAAAAATTATAACAATATGTTCGTCTATGCAATTGCTTTATATCTACTGGTATTATCTTGTATTTCATATCTTACTCTGTCTACTCTCCTACAATTATTAACTAGTAACTCGTTCATCACTGTGTAAGAATTAATTAAAAAAAAGTTTTATCAAAACATACCTAGTTAACAACTTGTAAGTGTAACTTCGCCCAAGTTCGTAGTCATTTTAATCCACGTAGAAAGGAACATTTCCAATTCCTAATTACCTGTTTTAAAGAAAATTCTTTGTTCGCTTTGGCACGTTGAAAATTGTTAGAAACGACATGATATTTATTGAGACAGAACCGATAATCTTTATAGACTAATTACTCCTGTATGATCGAACAGATTTTTATAATTTACTCAGGATGTAAGGATGATTCAATATTGTCTTGAAATTTAATTTTAGGAGTTATTGAGGTCAATAAAACCGATGTTACTTCATCGATATAAAAATACTTTAAGTGGTAAAGAGATTAAGAACAATGAATTATAATGTACTGGCTACAAATTTCTAATATGCCTGCACCCACTGGTTCTTTGAGCGACCTCTTTTTAATGTGACTCCTTCCCGTACCCCTCCCGGCCCTCTGCTAACTTTGTAATATATAGTATTTGTAGAATTATACCGTTGATCTTTTGACTGCAATAAACCCTCATTATCCCGTTGACAACAAAATAAATAATGAAATCCCAAATTTTAAAACCTTTTCGAGCAGAGCCGGACCAGTTACAAATTCAATTTATACCTATGCCTGATTCATATATAAATACAAACTGATTTTTAATAATTTTAGTCTTTAGTGGTTTTTCGGCAAGTAAATTTTAGTTAGGCTTATTAGTGGTAGAATGTGGCGTCCTTGGAATTATGCTAATAGGGGGGCATCTTCAAGTGTCATTTTTAAAAGAAAGCATTTATCTACCGATGCCAAACTAATAATTAGAAATATGTATCAATCTTTGTTGAGTAGAAATTTTAATTCGATGGATGCTTTAGCAGAGACGTCTATTTTGACAAAAACTTCTTTATCTTCGGTAAGAGACATAGTACTTAAACCTGTTAATCCTAGAAAAAATCGGAGTGATTCTGGCACATTTAGAAGCATTGACGAAAATGACATCGATTTATTAAGAAGAAAGAATTACCAAATGTATGAGGCACAAACTGTACCCACTTTGATTTCCCTCAAAGAGCGGCTGATATAAAGACGAAACAAATATCTCTTGTTGCCTTTCAAGCCATAGGAAAATATTGCGTAAAATGGGTTTTAAATACCGAAGCATTAATAAAAGACAAACATTAATGGAATCTCAACGTTTACGGGAATGGAGACTTAAATATTTAACAGCTGTTAAACAATTTAGAGAAGAAAATCGTCCAACTATTTACCTTGACGAAACATGGTTCGATACCCATGACACTCCAAGAAAAGGTTGGGATGATTCTTCCAAAAAATGTCAAACCAAGGCACCATCAAATAAAGGCAAAAGAATCACAATATTACATGCTGGTTCAGAGAACGGGTTTGTTCCAAATTTTAGCTTTTAAAATAAATAAGAAATACGAGTGTGACAAACTTGCAGCAGAAAATAAATTGACATACAGTGTTGCGTCTTACTCCATACTATTGTATATTCAATCCTATTGAGCTAATATAGCACCAAATAAAATCCAATATTAGGAGAAATAATATTTCTCCTACATTAAATGCATCTGTAGTAGAATTAATTAAAAACGAAGTAAGAAAAATTTCTGCAGCCAGCTGGAAAAACTGTGTACAGCATGTACTTAAGGTGGAAAATTCTTACAATTGTATGATCACAAATGTTCAACCCTTAATTATAAGTTTAGGCTTAGATAAAGATAGTGATTGTGATACAGAGTTAAATTTTGAATAAATTATCAATAGTTTTTTAGAATTTAATTAATTTTTATTGTACTTGTTATCCTAATAGTTATACTTTTAAATTATATTATTTTCAATTATCATAAATTGTTATCATTATTTTACATTTATTATAGGTACCTACCTAAAACTAAAAATACGTATCTATATTTATTTTAAATTATAAAAATAAATCATGTGGTGTAGGTACATTTTCAAGCCAACCCTGATCCCATTTAATCCCCTTTGAAGAGGTCGAGGCGTATACAATAGGGTTTAATCAAGTGGTTTATTTTTGGCAGTAAGACTCAACGGTATAATTCTGCAAATACTATACCAATCATTTTACATCTAAAAACTTTTAGAATCATTTAAATTGATGAATGTAACTAAGATTCAACACATCGATCTCAGGTAGAATGGCTGTCGCCTTAAAGCAATTGAATAATCTGCGAACTGCATTGTCAAAAGTATCGCTATTAATTACTAAGAACGGCGGCAAGTTTCATCTTTTTGTTTCGGGGATCTGTAGGAACAGATGAACAATAACTTATGAGGTCACAGTTGTTAATTAAGAAATTAATGTTTGTAACTTATAATTTAAGAGGATTGTTCAGTTTTAACAGCGGTTTTCCTCATCACTTTAATTATAGCGCTGCTGTTTGCCGCTCATTTTTCATTTAAGAATTAAATGTTTTTAACTTTTTTATTTATTGCCATGCTCAAAAAGTTTTAACTTATTAAACTTCATTCTTTACCAGCTCCCATTTTTTAACCTCGTAATCTTAAGACATCTCTCGTTTATACTGAAAGAAAACAAACTCTCTTTTTGTTCGGCAATATTTAAAACCTGTTAAAGCGATGTTAGAAATATAACTTTAAATCCATCGAAAAACTTAACGTAAAGTACACAAGCCATAGCTAAATCGATGAGATTTTTCGGTTAACGACTTTAAAGGTAGAGTGTAGTAGCTGAGAAAGAACTTTTTGTTAAAACAAAAACGGAAGAGCTTTAAAAAAATAATCCATAACCTTACTGTCGGCACTAAATCGAAAAAAATCTTCAGTTTTGGATGCTTATCATATAAATGATCCACTGCTCAAGGAACCCATAATATAGACTTCGTAGTTGAAAACCGGAACTCATCTCAATGAAGTACTACGATCCAATCCCGGACGCCGCCAGAATCAGGGTATACTATAAGCTCCCAACCCAAGAAACCAGCTATGATAATAGCTCAGCAAGGAAAATGTGGAGGCAATATAATAGGAAAATGGGTATAAGATGGCTGCTAACCAAGTAATACTAACAACAAAGAAAGGAGGATTTCTTTCGCTCTAGCACAGCACTGTGGTCACTGTGTACTCCTTAAAAACAGCGGGGCCCCGGAACGCCCAGAAGTTTTAGCTAATAGGTATTACACAATAAAACAATAAAAATGGTATAGCTATAATAGTAATATTTTTCAAAGGTTTTGAAACTCTGCTCAGTAAGAGAGACTAGAAGTTTCTTTCACTCTTCTCAGTATGGGTTCAGAAGCAAAAGATCGACACTGTGAGTCGTCCTAGATATAGTCGAGGGCTTTAAGTCTGGATAGAACACGTCAATAACTTTGTGCGATCTAACAAAAGATTTCTGTTTGTCACAAACCCCTTTCGAAAACTTGGCCACTATGACATAAAAAGTTTCTATGCAGCAGTTTGTGAAGATTGATGGTGCCAGATCTGATTCAGGAAATGCCAAATATGGAGTGACGCAGTGATCCGTCCTTGGACCATTTATATTTATAATTTATATAAATGATCGGTATTATTACATGCAACGGATTTGCAATTTAAACATATTTGCCAACTACTAATAAAAGTAGTTTATTACTTCTGCCTCCAGTCTGGAGAATTTGATTGTGGCGTCACAACGGCTGCTGAAGGATGCAGAAAACTGGTTTTCTTTGCAATCTCAAGATCTGGTTGTCTCGAATAATTGATTATTTAATAAGAACAATAAATGTAAGTTACTGGGTATCACTCTATATAGACAGTTAAAAAATTGTCAAGTACGATATTCTTAGAAATTTACGACTCAAGTGTCTCAAAACGTCAAAAGTCATTTTACTTCGGGAAAATTGTACAAATGTACTAGAGATATTTTAACTACGAAAAAGAACTGCAAGATTTGTGGCTAACGCGGGGTATAGGGATCACTCTAAGCATATAATAAAAAATATTATAATAAAGCCGCTGACCTGCGTTTACGTTTTTAAACTATTGGTGCTATACTCCCGCATACTCACTAGGCATTCAAATATTCACGGCTTCAACACCACTCGATGATGCCCGATTCAAAAAAAAAATACTGGACCACTGCTTTTTAAAATGGAATACCTATTGGCTTCCTGGTAAGCATTGTCTGGATCCTGGATGCTATGTATTGGTATGAATTTGCCAACTTGTTATGTCTACTAATATTTAACGCAAAGGGAAAATGTCAAACAACGACTGTAGGCTCTTAAAACGCTGCTGACGCAATTTAAAAGTCATGATAATTATTTCAAAGCGCGCAGCTCGTTAATTAGTTTTTATTTACGCTTTTTATTGCTTTAAAACAATTGTATACATCTAATCCAATTAGATTACGATTATGTCAGCAATAGTTTAAAAGTGAGTTGTTAGTAAAATAAAAAGTCGTCGTCACTCAGTATTAGTAAGACCACCATACTCTGCTGGTACTGTGCTATCTCTTTTTAAATAATAATAAACAAAGTAAACATTCACAAACCAACAGAAAATATGAAATTGTGAAAAATAGGTTTACTTTCCTGAAAACTAATCAACTTTACATGTAAGTAGGGCACACGAAAAGAAATAGTCAACCTAAACCAAATTGAAAAAGTTGACACATGGGCCTTTTTTACCAAACGCCATGTTTAAATTTGCATTGATTAAAAAGTTAATTTCCTTTCATTTTACTAAAGGACTAATAACAACGTAAAACGTATTGGCCCGCTTGACTGTTTCTACAGAGAAAACTGCCTTTTCATTGTGAAATTGAATTTATTTCATTATATGATGCATAACAGTTATAACCGGCTACAAAACACGTTAGTCATGTAGATATGCCCAGTAAGGTTAAGTGGAAAACAAAAATGAAAATGTGCATTGGGAAATTTCCCAGTGTCAACTACCTAATTTATAAATTAATATAAACCAGGAAATTGCAAATCAAATATAGTTTTATGTAGTTCTTAGCATTTCAATTAAAATAATATCTACATTATCCACTATAGTCAGTAGAATATAATTATTAACCTGCTTATACTCACCAACAACATGTAGATAACCAAACTGAGTTTTGGCTGTGACGGTGTTAATCTGGCACATATATCTTCCTTTGTCCTCTTCTTGAACATTGCTTATATGCAAAAACCAAGTGCGGTGTTTGTCATGCGACACGCTTATCCTCGGATTACGGGTTATCACGTGATTGTGAACTGTCAAGATGGCGGATTGTTCGAAGTGCATCCAAGCCACCTAAAAAAAAACTTGTATATTATATATATCTAACCAAATTAAATCAAAATACACCTTACTGTTATAAGAAATACATCTTGCTAACAAAGCTTTGGATAGTACTAAAACTGTTATCGAAATTACAATGTTCACTATATAAAGTAATAAAAAGTAATCCAATAAATAGATAAATAAATAAATAGATAATCACACCTTATGAGACAACAAAACAGTCATGGTCAAAAATTTACACACAAATTAATCCAAGACTAAGGCCTTAATCTTACAAAAAATCTGGCAAGAATATACACTAATCAAAGTTTTTTTTAAATTAAAAGGAATGCCTAGATATTATCATTGTAAAATTCCTGGATAGTATAGTAGTGTCTAGTAATTAGTTGTCTTTTTAGTTTTTGCTTAAAAATCATGTCATCAATCACCTGCCGATAAGTCAGTGGTATGTGGTTATACATTTTGATGCTCTCCAATATCAAGGAATTTTTTGTAAGAGTTATTTTTGGTATAGGAAGAGGAATATCATTCATTCACAGTACGCATGTTATAGGAGCTGTTAATAGCATAATTTTTTATATTTTTTATAAAATATAAAATTTCCAATCAAAGTTAAAATCTTTTCCCTGACAAATAAAGGTTTACAGTGAGTATGACAATTAACACCATCCAAGTATCTTAAGGCCCTCTTTTGCAAAACCAATGTGGAGCCCAATAGGCCCTTACTACTAAATCCCCAAAAAGTAATACCATACCTCAAGTGACTCTCAACAAGTAAAAAATAAACCATTCTACCCACACTGTTCCCCAATTCTCTTGAGACAACTCTCACTGTGTAAAAACCGGACGCTAGTCTCAAATTCAATACAAGAATGTGGACCTTAAACTTAAGTTTGTCGTCGATTTGAACACACAAGAATTTGGCAAGGCCCGAGTTTTTAACAAAATTATCTGTCACAGTTAAGTCAGAAAACGAAAACTTAAAGGTGATAATACTAGTTTTGCTGATATTAAAACATAATAGGTTCGCATCACAACATTGTTTGACAAGCAGTAAATCGTTCTGCACAATTAGCCTTAACTCTTCTGCGTTTTTTTTCACGCCACAAGATAGAAGTATTGTCGGCAAATAAAGTAAAGATACCACTGATATCAATGGAAGGTAAATCATTAACATACAATAGAAATAAAACCGGCCCAAGTACAGAACCCTGAGGTACCCCACATCACTGGATGTTCAATTGTTCAACTTAGAAGAATTAAACGACTGGCCCCAGACTATCTGAGACCTACCAGAAAAATAGGAAGCGAACCAGTTCAGGGCAGTGCCCTTAACACCGTAACGCTCCAGTTTAGCCAGCAGTATTTTGTGGTTCACACAATCGAATGCCTTAGAAATATCACAGAACACTGCTGCCGCCATATCGCCCTCGTTTAAACTACCATAGAGGCCCTAACTGACAGTCAGTTATTACCTTATTTTTCGATAAGAACCCAACAAGTCTCTTTTTAACGAGTTTTTCAATTATTTTAGATAATGTGCGAAGCAGTGAAATAGGTCGAAAATTTGCCGGATCATCCAAGCTCCCTCCCTTGGGCAATGGTATAACAATTACTGTTTTTAGGCATGAAGGAAAAATGCCCGTCTCAAAACTTTCATTAATGGCATCGAACAATTTATGGAGAGCGCTATCTGGCAAATTTAAAAAATCCTGGTTGATTTGATATACTATCTATTCCTGATGAGTTTACGTTTTTAATCTCATATATAATACCTTTTAATTCAAGTATATCAGTGCCCCCCAAAAATAGTGAATTACGTACAGAAATATTCTGCAGATAATTCGTTGGAGCATCAGACTGAATATTGGATATTAAATTTTGGGCCATGTTACAGTAAAGTATATCTATCTATACAGGGTGTTCTCAAAGTTGAGTCATTTATTTTACCAGGTTGTAGAACTCGTAAAAATAAGTAATTGTACCAAAAATCATTTATATAAAAGTTGCAGAATAAAGAAGTCATTAACAATTGGAAAAATTTAAAATTTAAAAACTTAAGACCTGCTCTTTGGTATTCTCGACCACTGCGTTTTATTTTTATTGCAACTCACAATAATTCATTACTCACCGGCAAAATGCATCCCGATGTTACAAAAATTGTTCAAAATTATCACCATTTGTTCGGTTTGCGCAAAGTCTTGCTCGGCGTATCCATGAGTGACTACACGCTTCAAAAATAAAATCCGGGTGTCCACAAACAACATCACAAGCGTTTCTGACGCGCTGTTGTAGTTCTTGCACAGTATTTACCTCTGCATCGTAATAAACCAACTGTTTTAAATAGCCCCACAGAAAAAAATCGCAGCGCGTTAGATCCGGAGAGCGTGCAGGCCAAGAAATGTAGCCATTGCGCCCTATCCATCTATTAGGAAACTCATTATTTAAATGTTCCCTAACTTCTCGTCTAAAATGTGGCGGTGCTCCATCATGTAAAAGCCACATATTCTGTCTCACATTTAAAGGAACATCTTCTAATAATTGTGGCAGAGTGTTTTGAAGAAAGTCTAAATAAATGTCACCTGTCAGTCGAGCTGGAAAAAAGTAAGGCCCCATAAGCATGCCATTTACTACGCCAGCCCAAACATTTACTGAAAATCTGTCCTGAAAATGGGTTCTTTTCACAGCATGCGGATTTTCCACTGCCCAAATATGGTTGTTGTGAAAATTTGTAACTCCATTTCTTGTAAATGTGGTCTCGTCAGTAGCCAAAATAAATTTGGTAAAATTTTCATTTCTGTTGTATTGATTTAATAGCCACTGACAAAATTCAACTCTTCTAGGACCATCTTCGGGTTGTAACGCTTGTACCCGTTGCTAATGGTAGGGATAAAGTTGTTCTTGTCGTATAGTCTTCCACACTTTGCTATGAGCAGTTCCAACTTGAGCTGCTACTGACCTAGTGGACGTTGTTGGGTCGTTTTCGACAATTCCTAAAATGTCCTCCTCAATCTGTACCATTTCGCGTGGAGGAGGTCTTCCAGCGTGACCACCTCGTTGTTCCTTTAAGTAGCCTGTGTCGCGAAGTCTTGTAACTAAATTTACAAACATCCGCGGAGCCGGACGATTTCTTAAAGGAAATCTTTCCGCGTACAAACGACATGCGGCGGCTGCATTTTGTTGGCACTCCCCGTAAGTTAATATTATGTTCACTAGTTCATTGTTTTCATAAACTTGCGCCATTTTTATCGCACAAAATGCCCAAAAATCAAAAATATCACGCACTTTAGCGAATTATTTAGCACTGGTCAAATCGAAATTCGCACTAAAACCCGTAAAATGAATGAATGATAAGTAATTTGTATCCTACAAAAAAAAAGGGCATACCTTATCGCCAGTAAACAAAACATTCATAACGCAGTGGTCGAGAATATCCAAAAAGCAGGTCTTACAGTTCTTAAATTTTACATTTTTTCAATTGTTAATAACTTCTTTATTCTGCAACTTTTATATAAATGATTTTTGGTACAATTACTTATTTTTACGAGTTCTACAACCTGGTAAAATAAATGACTCAACTTTGAGAACACCCTGTACATACATAAAGCTGAAAATAATTGAGTTGGCCCGGAAAAAAAACGAGATGAGGTAGATGAGGTAGAAAAAGCGCGCCCCCTACCCCTTCCCTAAATCCGCTACTAGTTACAGGGGGGCTGTATTTTATGATTAAATTTTCTATTAATACCTATTTTCTACTAGCAAACAGAAATATAATGGTTTTAAGGTGGCTCTACGTTCAAAAACTTTTATGAAATTGCTTCGTATTTTACATTTTAACAAAACGGCCAATCTATTAGTCTTATTCCATTTTTGTGTCGAATTTCTTATCAATAAGTTACTTGTTTTGAAAGTTCTAGAATCGTAGGAAATAGAGAAAAATCGGAGAATACTTAACTACCGCCGAACTTTTAGAATTGAAAAAGATTCGTATTTTAATATTGTCCGTTTTAGTTTATATTTATCCTGAAAACTTTTTCCTTGGCTGCATATAGTATTTAATTCAACTTCCAAAATTACTTCAATACTTTTACAATTTTATTTTTGAACTGGCCAAAGTTTTGAACGTTAACAACATGAAATAAGATTTGAATTATACTAAATGGCTATTTGATGTGATTTTTTAAAATTACTTACTTAAAATAAGAGATAGTTAAAGAGATTAAATGCTTCCATCATTATTCAGTGCGTTCTATATCAAAATGAAAAAATACAACACAGAATCAAAATTAGCATATTATAGAAAACTTTTTGTTAGAATCCTAAACGTAGAATGTTACAGCATTTTTTAAACTATAAATGGAATACATTTTATATTTTATTGATAAAAGATCACATTTCTAGTTGGGATATTATTATCCATTTTATGATATTTGGATGGTCGTCATAGGATTTAACAAGCGACTTTACACCACTTTGCTTTAAGAGGTTTATAAAATGACCAAGTTTTATTTTCGTAGAAAAAGTGACCATATAGTAGAAGCCATTTTATTTTGATAAAGTCTATTTAAATATTAAATTAAAAATCTAATCGAACGTTACGGAGGTAAATCAAGAATTTATAGATTTGTTTTTACTGGCAAAATGCATATTTTATTACCGGTTATGAAAGGATACTAAAATTCGTTGCAATAAACTCTATAGATTTTCATCGTGATAGAGGCCGATTGATCAAAAATCAACCAATCACGGATAGAAAAAGCAAGTGACTTTTAAAAGCGAAATATAACCCACTATAAGAGTGAAAAAAACTCTGTGTGTAACATAGAGGTATGGAACTGCGTAAAAATAATAAGTATCGGAAAACGTAGGTTCATCTGAATAACAAATTCTTTGGACAATTCTTGCGTGATTATCTGGCATTATTTCCCAAAATTGCTTTCGAACATCAGGATCATCGTCCAATAACTCTTGTTCAATTATTATTGGTTTGTAGGAATGAAACTCTTTTTAAAAAAATGTCGATACCTTGGTGAGTATCGTAATCACGCCCAACTTGTGAGCTTGAGTTATAATATGTTAATTTTTTTCTCCTCAGGTATACCAAAACGACCACTTTTAGCACTATCTTTAACCGTTTAGGCAGTTGCTACCCTAGACCCTGTCGATTTGCTAATAGGCGGGCCATTGAACATATCACGGACTTTCCTACTGTGCGAGCAAAAATTATTTGCGTCAAAGAGGGCCTTGCATCTAAGGACGTAATGCTCAGCCGTAGAGCTTAATACCTGTTGGGTGTCGGTAACTACCTAAATTAACAATAAATCAGTTATGCCGTCATCTTTGACAGTCGTTACAAGTAATTTGATTCATCGCTCATTTTTCCAATTTCTTGAACAATTCACACAATGGGCTTTACGGAACAGCACAAAACATTCATGGTTAAAGCGTATTTTCGAAACGGGGTTAGAGGAAATGATGAGGCAATACAATTTTCCTAACGTTGCTTTTATTGCTGGGGATTTTTATCATTGCCTGAAAAGAACCGTGGCTGTGTTTAGGGAAACAGGTTCTATACAACATAAAAAAGGAGCGGGAAGACCATCTGTAAGAACAAAAGAACTTGTTGCAAACGTTCGTTAAACAATGCAAAATACGCCAACAAATTGTATAAGACACCTGTCCCAAGAAGTAGGAAGCTCTTATGGAACATGCAGCATTATTCTTAAGAAGCAGGTAAATTTATTTTGTTATAAAGTGCAAGTATTCCAAGAAATACAAGCCGCAGATTTTGAAAGACGCAGTAATTACTTTCAATGGTTTACACAAAATTTATTGGAAAGAAATGATTTATTAGACCTGACATTTTTTTCGGACGAAGCCTGGTTCCACCTCTCTGATTATGTGAATTCTCAGAATACACGCATGCAGGAATTACTCTCAATGGTTTACACAAAATTTATTGGAAAGAAATGATTTATTAGACCTGACCTTTTTTTCGGACGAAGCCTGGTTCCAAATCTCCGGTTATGTGAATTCTCAGAATACACGCATGTGGAGTAGTGAAAATCCCCATTTTTTTTGTAGAGTCCACATTGAACCCTCAAAAAATTGGTGTCTGGTTAGCTGTTTCCCGAAGCAGAATTGTTGGTCCTATTTTTTTCCATGACACAGTTATAGCACAGCGGTATAGAGACAATATTTTGAATCCATTTGTGGAGCAATTACTTGACGACGAACTACGTTTTGAATATTTTCAACAGGACGGTGCAACCGCCCATACAGCCGCCGAAACTATTAACTACTTACGCAATTTTTTCGACGACAGATTGAACAGTTTTCGATCAGACATTAAGTTCCCACCTAGATCACCTTGTTTAACGGTTATGGATTACCTCGTTTTTCCTCATTTAAAGAACCCTATTTTTAAAACACCAGTTGCAAATTTAGAACAATTATAAGAAAGGATTATCCAAGAATGTGGTAACATTTCTCCAGAGATGCTGGTCAACAATTTCAAAAATATGAAGAGACGTGTGAATTTATGCTTGGAGCATGGCGGTGGCCAATGTCAGAAATTTATGTAATTATTTTTCTTTTTCTTTCTGTATATTCTTACTTTGTTAATTTTGTAAACAACAAAAATAAATTTGTATTTGTCTACTTATTTTATTACTCATTAGTTTGGCATATCATGTCATAATATGAATTTGACAAAATTTTAACCTAGATTTGGTTAGATATATCGTCCCCATATCTTTGTGATCTAAACCAAGCCCTACGTTTTTTAATCCAAGCCCTCTTGGATGCAAATAATTTTTGCTCGCACGGTAGAATGTAAAAATATATTGCATTAAAAAAATTAATGTTGATACACGTAGCATTTTTATAATCCACCCTTTATAATATATTTTTTCTAAAAAAATGCATTAAAACAAAATTAATTTGACGGGTCCGAGCGATTCTTGATTAAGTGGGCGGTATTCTATACAGGGTATTCTCAAAGTTGAGTCATTTATTTTACCAGGTTGTAGAACTCGTAAAAATAAGTAATTGTACCAAAAATCATTTATATAAAAGTTGCAGAATAAAGAAGTTATTAACAATTGAAAAAATGTAAAATTTAAAAACTGTAAGACCTGATTTTTTGATATTCTCGACCACTGCGTTATCAATGTTTTGTTTACTGGCGATACTGGGTATGGCTTATTTTTTTGTAGGATACAAATTACTTATCATTCATTCATTTTACGGGTTTTAGTGGTCGAGAATACCAAAGAGCAGGCCTTAAGTTTTTAAATTTTACATTTTTTCAATTGTTAATGGCTTCTTTATTCTGCAACTTTTATATAAATGATTTTTGGTACAATTACTTATTTTTATGAGTTCGACAACCTGGTAAAATAAATGACTCAACTTTGAGAACATCCTGTATAAATGGCTGATCCTTTTCTTTATCATAGCTCTGTATATCAAATAAATGAACTAACAAAGCCATATCTTTAATTTAAAATGTGCATTCAAGATCCATCAGAAAGTAATTTCAACGTGCTGTACCTACTTAATGTAATACAACTCCCATTCATATTTAATGTTTTATGTATACAACGTCAACTTTTCAAAAACCCATTCTCATGAAAAATATTAAAATTGGCTAGCATAAAGGCATTTAGGCATGTAATTTTTATATGTTGTTGAAATGTCTTTTTAGCTACGTTATTTTTTGCCCTAGTATTTATACATATTCATACGATATTCAACAGGTTTTTCCATTAATTCTAACTGCCTTGGCACAACAAAATTTGTTTTTGGGGGAAGTAATTGTTTGGATACGTACACTGAAAGAAATATGAAACTCGTTACAGGTTTGTATTATTTTCAAAAAGTGTTTAATTTTTTAGGGTTTATTATAACTGTCCGTCAGCGATATAACCACGGGCACAACCACCTTGAAAGAAGCCGTGAAACAGAAACATCGACAACACTGCTTGAAGATATGTGTGTCACATGACTTTTTTGAGGTTAGCCAGCGTTTAGTATGTAATTTACGCGCGAAGTAGATGTAGGCGTCGTATTAATTTGTATTTTTATGCGGTTTTCGATTGATATCTAATAGAAAATTAAAGTGACATGATTGCTAATCTACAAAATACTAGTGAACATTTTTGGTGCGGGTTTGCTCTAAGAGCATTAATAAAGTGAGAAATCGAACAGCCTGGCCGGACGACGGTTTGTTTACGGGTCTCCATTCCAAGAGCTAATTGGTCGCCCACACAGTATTCTGTAGTTTGTGCTAAGCATTTTGTGAGGATATTTATCTTTTGCCTGATGGCACCACAAAAAAAATCCAACTAAAGTGAGACTAAATTTAACAGCTGTTCCGTGCTTTTCTCCCAATTTGCCTGCTTACTTGTCAAAAACTGTTCTCATTCCTAGAAAAAGTCCAGCGGAGAGAAACGAGGAACAACAAAAGCGTACCTTTCAACTTAATCGAGCTTTCGAGCAATCAGATTTTATAAAAAGTTTTGACGATCTCAGTAATTATTCACAAAAAAATTAATACTTCTGAATTCTGGAAAGTAAAAATTGTAAGTGACTCAAAAATATATGTTTCTAGTTTAGATTTTACCAATGACTGTATAAATATTGTTAATCAAGTTTCAGTGAACATTGGATATTACTGACAAACTAAAATTACAATAGTCTAAAATTTGACATACAAGGTGTTTGTGAGTTCTGAAATGGTGTTACCCTTAGAAAACAAGGTATAGCGGCAGTCCATCAGTGGGTTTACACCTTTTAACATGGTAAGAACGTGAAGACATGCCGTATCTTATATAATTTAAAACAAACAAATATCTAGTAGCATTTTTATTTGCTTATACATTGGTACTGTGGGTTTTCTTAATTTTTTTTCGGTGTAGTTTTAGAGAAAATAATTGTTGGATGTGTACCATTTTCTAATTACACGGTGAAATTATTTTTGAATTAATATGTTGATTTATGTATTAATACAACCCGGTTGTCCTTTTTGAGGTAAGGAAATCTTATTTCAATAATAATAAATGAATAATTTTACGGCAAGACAGTTTGAAATCAAATCAAATCTCAAAACGTCTATCGTGCCTATAATATTAAATTCTCTCCATTTATTTGTTAATCTAGAAGCCAAAAGGGGACCCAAATGGCATTCTTTGTAAGAATAAGTGTAATCAGAGTCGTAATAACTGAAAATTATACTATACACTCAGTTCCAAAAAAAGTGACGCACCTCATTTTTGATGCAACTTTGTAGCTTTGTCATTTCTGATCGAATGGACCGATTTTTATTTTCTTTCCATTTATTGGTAGGTAATTCCTTTACCTCAAAGAAAAAAATAAACTGGTAGAAATTTTTTCAAAGCCCCCTGGATGATAGTGGAAAAACTCAAGCCATGTTATTTTCTTAATTTTTGACTCACCCTGAAATCAAATCACCCTGTGCGTTAATCAAGTAAATGTATAGAAAGCGCCTACACTCTATATGAAAGTCGCTTCTTTTACGAGCATTTTGATTTTTTTTCATTAATTTACCTCTAAAATTGTCCAAATTACAGCTTTTTTGCTGAAACCTTACATTAATTCGACAAATGTAATTCATTGTAGGATAACATTGCCAAAAAAACAATTATTGCCCTTGCCATATAGCAATTAATCCATATTGTTTGACCCTTTGTCGTTGTCTCATTAAAACAGTCAATGTCATTATAAAAGTTGTTGTGGTTAAAATTACATAAAATGCCTCAAATAAGTTCAGAACAAGTAGCAGCATTAGTTACTTTAGTTAACGATGGGCGCAGTAAACGTTACGCCGCTCGTGCAGTGGGTGTCCATGAAGCAACTGCTCGTAGAGCAATCCACAAGTACGAACAAACAGGAAGCACTGCTCGAAGGGTTGGTTCTAGTCGCCCTCGAAAAACTTTTCCAATAGATGATCGCTTCTTAAGATTGAGGATATTACGTGATCGATCAAATACTGCGGTAAATGTTCAGCAAGATCTTCGCCAAATTCGGAGTGTTACAATAAGTAAGCAAACGGTATGTCGACGTCTAAACAAGGTTAATTTGAAAGCTAGGATTTGTTGAATTATTGCCACAACATCGTGCTGCTAGAAGAAACTTCGTTGAAAATTATAGACAATGGAATATTCGTGAATGGTCGAATGTCTTGTTTCCATGTTATCATATGCATTAGTGGAAGAATGGACTCGTATACCAATGGAAACGATAAAAAACCTAATTTCTAGTATGCCGCGTAGATTAGAAGCTCTAAGAGAGGCAATACACTGTATTAAGCAGTTATCCTAGGTTATAATTTTGTGTTTAATAAAAATGGTTTTAAAATTCGTATCTGTTAAAAACTGTTTCTCGATAAATTCATAAAGTTGGTAATATGCAAGGTTTCAGCAAAAAAGCTGTAATTTGGACAACTTTAGAGATAAATTAATGAACAAAAAATCAAAATGCTCATAAAAGAAGCGACTTTCATATAGAGTGTAGGCGCTTTTTATACATTTACATGATTAACGCACAGGGTGAGTCAAAAATTAAGAAAATAATATGGCTTGAGTTTTTCCACTATCATCCAGGGGGATTTAAAAAAATGTCTACCAGTTTATTTTTTTCTTAAAAGTAAAGGAACTACCTATCAACAAAGGGAAAGAAAATAAAAATCGGTCCATTCGTTCAGAAATGACAAAGCTACAAAGTTGCATCAAAAATTAGGTGCGTCACTTTTTTTGGAACTGAGTGTATATAGATCGTGAAATAATTACTTTTATGCAGCTGAAAACGAAACTAAAAATGATTTTTTTTAGGATTTTTCTTGGAGGTCTTTGAGGACACGACTACGAATATTACCGAAAAATAGAGCTCAGAGGCAGAGCGAGACTTTCCGAGGGCGTCTTCAAAAAGTGTGGACTTCTATTCAATAAAAAAAAATGGTATATATACTAAATATCACGAATAGTCTCGTTTTAAAACAGATGACAGCGGTTATTTGTCATCGATCAGCTGATATTGGGACATAATAATATCCCTAGATTTGTAGCGGACCGTAATAAGCCCAAACACCGAGTTATAAATTGCGTTTTTGTTACATTTAATTGTAAGTATCTACAATTATTATTCATTTGACCAACAATTTAGATACAGGTTAAAATTTTTTAATTATTTTTCATTAGGGATCATAATTATTAATGTTTGCCTTGCTCGTTAGTTGATTTCATCGATAAGTAATAAGTTTTATTTCATCTGAACGCCGTTTTTGTGGAAAAGTTAGTTTGTAATATTTTTGTTCTTAAAATGTTTGTTCGTTAAGGTTAGGTTTCTAATGTATAATTTTTGCATTTTACATTCTCTAGATATCCTTTTCTGTTTCAAGAAAAATAAGTAGAAATTAAGTATTTCCCTGACTTAGGTAGGTAGGGAAGAGTTGGACAAAACCGGGTAGGTTGATAAAACCGGGTATCGCCTAGTTCTACCAAATGCCAAAACAGCTTTCCATATTATTAACCTTTAAAAAGCAGCTATTTGATTTTGAAGGAATTATTTTTATTATTGTTATTAGTAAATATTATTATTGTTTGGCAATAGTAAGGTAATAGTAAGTAAAATTATGTTACTATAATAGTTAAAATAGCTAACCATATTAGTACGTAATAGGATAGCGAACAAATATATAATTCTATTTTCTGTGTCTACGTACCTTACATAAGTGAAATTATTATTTGATATTACTATTATTATTGTTTGTATGACAATAAAATAAAGTTTTTAACATTAAGTTAGCCTACATACAAGTTTAGAAATGTAACTGTATCAATAAATTGCATTTTAACAAACAAATTCCATAAAAACCACTTTTGGGTCTATGTACCTTACGTAAGTCAAAAACTGTTAAAGTAGGGTTTCTACTGACAGAAAAATTTAATCCCTGGCTAAACTAAAGCTTTTAACTTTATGTTAGCCTACATTCAAGTTTAGGAATGTAACTGCATCATAGCCAACAAATTCTATAAAAACCGTATTTGGGTCTTCGTACCTTATGTAAGTCAAAAACTCAAGTAGGGTTTCCACCAGAAAAATTAAATCCCTGGCTATATTGAAACTTTTAACTTTATGTTAGCCCACATACAAGTTTAGATTTTTTATTTAGCGTATGGCAATACAACATACAACACACAAAAATACAAGTTTAGAAATGTAACCGTACCATAGCCAACAAATTCTATAAAAATCATATTTGGGTCTACGTACCTTATGTAAGTCATATATGGGGATTTTCTTGACAGTGAATATAATAACTTGAATTAAATTAGTTTTTGTTGAACTGTAGGTATTTTACCTATAGGTATAATCTGAACAAATAAAACAAAAAAAAATCTGTTCTAAATATGACTGACAGAATCCTATCTTAAGTTGTGCTTCAGTTAGTTTAGTATTTTTAAGGTTTGGATATTTATAATATTATAAACTTTTTAAATCTATTTTGACAATTTATCTTTAAATCATTTAGAAATTCATGCTTATTATTACCTACCTTAAATTATAATATTTATAAAACAAAACTTTCAAAAGAAATTATTAGGTACCTATTACTTATTATTTGGCAATATTAAAGCGGTAGAACCGATGAGGCTATTGCATAAATTGTTTTAGAAGGTATCACATGGATAATTTTCAAGTCCGGTCCTGTAATTCATGCCAACTTATAAAAAATTAATAGACCGAAATTGACAGAGCGTCACGTGACTTTGCCCCCATCTTGCGAGAGTATTCAAGATTTTTAGTTTACTTACAAGAGAAGTTAAATTATATATTTCCAATTTGAATATTAAAACACACAAATAAATGCTTGAATCTGTTTGATGATAACTGGTGCCGCAATATAATTATAAGATACAATAATGCCTTAAGGGGCTCAACTTGGGCCTGGTATATAAGTTATGGATTTGATAAGAATACCGTACGTGACTTTGAATAATTGTAATATTCGCTGTGGTATTAAGGCGATTAAAAGTTTCCCGGAGAGTTTACTAAGCTCGGCTAATTTTCAGCCGCAGCTTTCTAAACATATGATTTTCGCAATTTTAAAACTTTTCTTGCTGGTTAACATTTAAAAGATAAGTCGAAAACATGGGTTAAAAAATGATTTCTTCAATCCAAGGTAATAATTTATTTCTACTATACAGAGGGTCCGAAATTGGTGCTGACAGTATTGCAAGACGGTTAAATGGGAAAAGATTTAGGCAATTATGTTAGCAGTTTATTGGTGCTTGCTAGTTCTTTTGGTTTTTAAAATATTTTAAATAAATTAAGATTTTACCTTTGCTTAGATCGGTTGGAACTATGTAATTTCCCAATATTTTTTAAATCTCTAAATACATTTTCACGGCAACTTTTTACATAGAATATACCTACTTGGTAGTATTTTAGTTACAACGTTTTGGTTTTCTGGAACCATTATCAATTTTATTTTTCCTTATGAGCTCCATATTGGATTTTTTTTTAATCAAAAAGTACTTATTTTTTCCTATAATGTGATAATTTTTAGGGAAAATTCCAACATAGTTAGCAACACCAACATATCGGATGATGCTTAAGAATAAAGTTAACTTAATAAAAATATCTGTTCTGGTTCCAAAAAAACAAAACGTTGTAATTAAAATATTACCAAGTAGACATATTTTATGTAAAAAGTTGATACGAAAATGTGAAGCCAAAAAATACCGAGCGTTCAGACAAATATGTATGGAAGAGGTTTACTGAGTTTTGCCTTGCACGAAGTTTCAAAATTGAGAAAACAACAACAGACGAGGATTTGTGCAACATTTTAAAAGACTGGGCATATAATATGCGACAATCTGATGGAAGCGATTATAAAGAAGGTGTGGTCAAGCTTTTATGGAACAAAACGGCCAAAATGCTCCAGAAACTATATTTTGAAAAATATAATTGCCGCATAGATCCATTCAATGACATGGTTTTTCAAAGCGCCCAATATTTGTTAAAACGGCGCAAGGAGGAGCCAGTCGAACATGCGAAAGTAAGTGGCTTGTAAAAAATCTTGTGAATCCGGATTTATGTCCAATACGATTATATTTTAAGCTAATGTCCAAAAGAGGCAAAAACATTAAAACTAATCGATTATTTTTGACGGTCAATCAGAAATGGAAACAGAATGATAATTCCCCATGGTTTAAGAATTGTCCAGCAGGTATTAACATTATAAGAAACTGGAAAAAAAGGGAGCAATCAACATCGGCCTAGATACTAAAAATAAAAAAATCACGAATCACTCTAATAGAGCTTCAACAGTAAGGAGGTACTCTTAGCAGTTTAGGCGCTAATCTCCAGGAAGTAATCAAAATAACGGGCCATAGTTCTATAAATCCTGTTACTCCCTATCTCCAGCTCAGCGAGCAGTATCATATGAAGATTTTGTCGCCAATGCAAATGAGAGCCGAAAATACACCGTCATCTACTTCTAATGCTGAAGCCCAAATTCAAACACCAACCTATGATAATAATTCATCCAATGGTTCAAGTTTTCACTATAATAATTGTAATTTTGTTATTAACAATAATTATTATAATAAAAATGTTTAGGATAAGAAGGATATATGTACTTTATTTCGTTGTATAATCTTTTGAATGCAACTCGATGTTTCGGGATTACCTAATACTTTTACCTGACACCCAATGCGATACCGACAACACTACTCCTCCTTCGGAGTCGTAGTGTTGCCGGATGAAGCTTTTCGTGACAGGTAAAAGTATTATTCGGTAATCCCGAAACATCTTGTGGTATTACATTCGACAACCGATCTCAGGAAATACAACATTTTAGTTTATTTAAAATCTCAGAAATCGAAAGAACCAGAATTGATCCGCAAGCTCCAATAAACTGCTAAGATAATTGCCAACATTTTTAATTTAAAAAGTTTTATGCTGCCGCCGGTACTCGAGCCCAGAACCTCTCGATTACCAGTTGCACTATGGAGACGGAGACCCTGAAATTATCTCACCAATTTAGGCCATATAACTTATTTAATTTTGATGTTTCTCGTATATAAACAGTTTGCATTGTCAAGTCACGGAGGGGTTATTAAGTTGGAGGGACTCTCTGACCACCACTGATCATTAAGATCTATTTTTATCTATCATCATAATAATTCATGATATGATATACCTTTCTTTATTTGTGTGTTTTTTTTGTTTATTATTAGGTACGCTGATACAAACTCTATAAAAAAAACATCTATAAAGCGTCATTTTGTTGAACCACGTGAATGATGCATTGCAGTGACTAAATTTCACCAAATTTCAAATTCGAACTCGTTCGTCAGAGGCTGTTCTAAATATTGATAATATCTATACTTAGTATGTAAGCTAAGCCATGCATCCATTCAGCAATACGTGTAAACATAATCGTCATTTATAGATTTAGCAGCGTTTGACTTCGACCGCGCATTATGTGAACTATATTCATCGGGATAAGCCTTGAATGGCGTAAAATGGTTTGCTACGTATGTTTGCGTATATGCAATTTGCGATTTAAGACCGCTTCCCACATGCCATCCTCGTTGTCCCAATGATCTGGTAATTCTGAATATTTACTGCCAAAATTGATTTATTAGCGGTATTCCATTAGGATAAATGGGTGATTAACACGTTCGGTTTATTTAGCTATTTCAAATATTTAAAAACAATTTCGACTAATCGCAAAACTTCGAAAGAGATTTTTAGTTTTTTCATTTACATTGACGTCGCGTTTTCTCGTGTCTCCTCCCCTCGTACTGGCGTACGTCACTGCTAGAAAGAATTAACACTTTACTGTCGTTTTTTGTAATATTTAAAGGACACAGAAAAACAAGCACCGTGCGAGCAAAAATTATTTGCATCAAAGAGCAAAGAGGGCCTTGCATCTAAGGACGTAATGCTTAGCCGTAGAGCTTAATACCTAAATTAACAATCAATCAGTTATTCCGTCATCTTTGACAGTCGTTGCAAGTAATTTGATTCATCGCTAATTTTTCCAATTTCTTGAACAATTCACACAACGGGCTTTACGGAACAGCACAAAACATTTATGGTTGAAGCGTATTTTTGAAACGGGGTTAGAGTAAATGGTGAGTGGCAATACAATCCGGGTTTGTGCATGAACAATTTTCACGAACATTTTCTTAACGTTGCTTTTATTGAAATTTAATTGAAAAGAACCGTGGATGTGTTTAGGGAAACAGGTTTTGTACAACACAAAAAAGCAGCAGGAAGACTATCTCTAATAACAGAAAAACTTGTTGCAAACGTTCGTGAAATAATGCAAAATACGCCAACAAATTGTATAAGACGCCTGTCCCAAGAAGTGGGAAGATCTTATGGAACATGCAGGACTATTCTTAAGAAGCAGCTAAATTTATTTCCTTGTAAAGTGCAAGTAGGTATTCCAAGAAATACAAGCCGCAGATTTTGAAAGACGCAGGAATTACTCTCAATGGTTTACCCAAAATTTATTGGAAATAAATGATTTATTAGACCTGACATTTTTTTCGGATGAAGCCTGGTTCCCTCTCCGGTTATGTGAATTCTCAGAATACACGCATGTGGAGTAGTGAAAATCCCCATTATTCTTACTTTGTTAATTTTGTAAACAACAAAAATAAATTTGTATTTGTCTACTTATTTTATTACTCATTAGTTTGGCATATCATGTCATAGTATGAATTTGACAAAATTTTAACCTAGATTTGGTTAGATATATCGTCCCCATATCATTGTGATCTAAACCAAGCCCTACGTTTTGTAATCCAAGCCCTCTTTGATGCAAATAATTTTTGCTCGCACGGTAGTATTATACTAAAAATAACAAAACTAAAATTATTCTACACATCTTAATAGTAATTTACGTTACAAGTCCGGAAAATACTGTTTTTTTGGACGAGTCGACAAAATTCTAGGCAAGTCCTGGAAGTCTGCGAGTCCAAAAAACATGTTTTCGGACGTGTTGCGTACACTCTTTTTTCGGCAACCGTGTAGAATAACAAATCAATGAGACACATTTCTTTATTATATTTCTTTGTAGAACAAAATTTCGAACATTTTAATTCTTATTTGTATTAAAAATTGAAATTCCAACAGAAGATAGGTACTAACAGAAACATTCTAATTTTTATTTATATTAATATTTATATTAAAATTCGAGCAATTGCTAATATTGATGTGATTCTTCCCGGCCTAGTCCGGGAAGTACGTACTTCTCGGACTAGGCACGTACTTCCAGGACTAGGCCGGAGAAATGCTACTTTCTCAAAGGAAAAGCGTCCGGAAGGTGGGTAGGTACTTCCCGGACGGTTGCCGAAAAAAGGTATTTACAAAAAAATACCTAATTAACTGATAATAGGCTTAATTAATTATTCACAAATAGAAGGGCATTCATAATAAATAAAATTTAATAACTAGGATTGCACTGGACTGGAACCCCTTACAACACAATACCATACAGGATATTTCATGTAATTTTAATGAGCTTAAACTCATTTCAGCAGCTCCCGTTACCTTTATTTATTTTTCTTTTCGGTTTTAATGAATTTTTTACCCCTTAAACTTTTACCACAGCAAAGATCAAAGAAAATTTGCTTGAGGCCATAAAACGAATAAATTCTAAGTCAGACCATTCACTTAAGGCGTTATATTATATGGCAGAAATTAGACTCAGAAATCATATCTTAAAAGCTGCTGAAAGAAGTGTTTTATATCGTAGTAATTAAAAATGTAAAAAGGAGAATTTTCAGACCAAAAAAGTTAAAATCGTTTTTGGGATATAAATTTAATAATACAATTTAAGGGAATCATCCATTTTGCTTTATGTGTCATTAGCGGCGAAATATTTTTTTGGGAGGGGGATTAACATCCCTTAAAAAATACACTATTTCATAAAATACAAATCAATATAAATGTTATCAAAGTCATTGTTTATTTTAAAAATAAAACATACATTATGCAGATATGAAAAAATTTTAATTCTTAGATATAGTTATATTAGTTAGTTAGTTATAGTTATATATTATCAATATATTATGGTATAGTGAAAGCAGTGGCGTAACATAAACTGAGTGGGCCCCCCGCAAACGTTTTCAGGGGCACCCTATCTATAACGTATGAAAAATGATAATTCTTATTTTCATTACTATTAGGTTCAGGTTTATGAATTTTTGAATTCGTTAATCGTGTAATAATTTAATTAGGGTTAAACCCACATTATGTGTTAAGGTACCTACTATTAAAACAGCAAACAATTAGAATTTATTTTATAATCCTAGGTAGACTGGTAGACATAACATAGGTAGTTATTAAATTATTATACGTAATATTCCAGCAAACATGATCCAAATCAAAATTGTAAAACACCACTTATAATATTGCTTACCATGTATGGTAGTAACGGGGGTAGCAGTGCTCGAGCCCTATAGAATCCAAACGATAGAAAACAGTAAAACATATGAACACTCAACAAGTCTGCCCACACATTATGTCACTAAGTACTAAACAAGGTATTATACCAACACGACCAGATCGTCAAGAGTTTTTTTTTGCAAAAACGTTTATCATTTCGTCGATATTTAATGTTTTAACAAACTCGTGTTTGATACTGATGATTAAGGGTAGATCCGAAAGGCGTTGTTGTCCCATGGTGTTACGTAAATGGGTTTTTACTATTTTAAGTTTGGTAAAATATCGTTCTGCTGATGCCATACTAACTGGTAAAGTTAGAAATAACAATACTGCACTAGATACATCTGGAAAATTTGAAGCAACACACTGATTTTTTATTAATAAATGATCCACAAGTTCATACACTGTTTTTAATTTTGAAATACTCTTTTTTTATTAATTTTTATTTATTTTTTATTAATAAATATCTCCAAGTCCCTTTCTGAGGCTTAAAATTTGACTAGGAAAGTCAATGGACAAGTCTTTATGGTATATCGTTTGGACGTTTGGAAACTCCGCGCTTTCATGTATAATTCTTCTTCACTTAACGAAGTTAAATTCTCAGGATATAAAAAATTAAATTAATTATGAAAAGAAATACCAATAAAAACCAAAGCTGGCAGTAAGTTTTGAAGGAGCCGCCAATGTATTTTTTAGAGGTAGAAACCGCTCCCAACGTACCTACCTTTATTTCTTGAAAATGTGTAAATTGATTTTAATGTCATAACAACAAAGTAACTTAAAACGGGTTTTAAAAACCAATGGGTCAGAAGCCTATTGGTTTGAATCGAAAAACATTTGTACATTTAACTCAAAACTACAAACCTGCGGGTTGAAACTAGTAGTAAATGTTATAGAAATTATTTTAAAAGTTTACATTTTCCTCCAATATTTGAACAAGGACTGAAACATGAGTAAATCATATTCAATTATCGCTAAAAGAGAGAGTTACTAATTTTTAGAAAGCTTTTCCATCAGGTACCGGAATCCTACAAATACGCATTTTAAAGTTATTAATTAATAAAGCCAAAACCCAACATACAGGGCTTAAAAAGAGCTTATCTTTACATATTCCTTAATTAATTTTGCTACCAGGGTTGTTAAAAATTACATTATTGAGTTTCGAACGTTCGTGGAACGAACACTAATAATATATAATAGCAATTAATCACATACTACATTTTGTTTTATGAGAGACGGCTTCCGAACGTCACTCCAGGCACCAACACACCAACGCCAAAGCAAGAATCGATTACCAATTGAACTGGTTCGATCAATAAACGAGTCGGAACGTAACAGTTGGAACACTTGACGTTGAACTAGCTCTTGAATCTTTTAAACCTACTCATGCGTGTTTAATTTGTTAATTTTAAATGCGACAGGTAAATTTTCTCTCCAAAGATTATTAAATCTAATGCAACTGTTTCCTTCATCTATGTCTATTTAAAGCTTAATATTATAGAGCAGTTTTGTTATAACTAAATTAATTAGTTTATAAACCAATTAATTAAATAAGCTATGTTGTTTTTTGCTTTGCTGCACTTGAATGATGCTAATAATAATTTATAGATAACCTGTTTTTGGTAAATTAAATTAGATTAGGTATATCACTTCAATAAATGTTATGGACTCCACGCGTTTAAAATAATTACACTTAGTTAAGAACACTGACTCACTTTTCTATAATTTGCATTGCATTGCAATGTTTATTGTAAAATAATTTCTTAAGAAACAATGTTGCTAATTATACCGTGCGAGCAAAAATTATTTACATCAAAGAGAGCTTGGATTAAAAAACGTGGGGCTTGGTTTAGATCACAATGATATGGGGACGATATATCTAACCAAATCTAGGTTAAAATTTTGTCAAATTCATATTATGACATGATATGCCAAACTAATGAGTAATAAAATAAGTAGACAAATACAAATTTATTTTTGTTGTTTACAAAATTAACAAAGTAAGAATATACAGAAAGAAAAAGAAAAATAATTACATAAATTGCTGAAATTGGCCAACGCCATGCTCCAACCATTAATTCACACGTCACTTCATATTTTCGAAAGTGTTGACCAGCATCTCTGGAGAACTGTTACCACATTCTTGGATAATCCTTTCTTGAATTGTTCAAGAAATTGGAAAAATTAGCGATGAATCAAATTACTTGTAACGACTGTCAAAGATGACGGAATAACTGACACCCAACAGGTATTAAGCTCTACGGCTAAGCATTACGTCCTTAGATGCAAGGCCCTCTTTGATGCAAATAATTTTTGCTCGCACGGTACATTATTAAATATTCGTAAATCAATGTTCTTTGTCTATTGGTTGGTATTAATCAATTAAATCTTAACCAATAAGAATTTGGTTTAATTAACGATAAGATGGCTAGCCCACTTAAGGGGTCCGCTCAGCTAAAAGGATTTAAATGGAGTTAATTAAAAGATCAGGGACGGGGTTGGCCTCAAAGAGATGTTTTGTGGTCCTTACGGGTTTAGGTAAACGATCCGTTCAGCTTTTCACGATGGCAGCGATCTCCCGAATGCTCCCCTAAATGTTTATTGTTATTTGATGCCTGTCGACGGACAGAGAAGATTCCTGTGGCTCCTTTAAAACAGACATTTTATAGCACTATAAGTTTTATTTTGTAACCTCTATTAACGGGATTCAATTTATTTTATTTTCGTTCGGATTTATAATACTATTGTCAAGCAATCTAAACAAACAATAAATTGGGTTGTTAAAAATATATAATTATTGCCCAATATTAATTTGAAACAAGCAAACAACACTTATATAACCACATCTTTACTTACTCTCAAGAACACTATTTTTAAAACACCAGTTGCAAATTTAGAACAATTACAAGAAACGATTATCCAAGAATGTGGTAACATTTCTCCAGAGATGCTGGTCAACACTTTCGAAAATATGAAGAGACGTGTGAATTTATGCTTGGAGCATGTCGGTGGCCAATTTCAGCAATTTATGTAATTATTTTTCTTTTTCTTTCTGTATATTCTTACTTTGTTAATTTTGTAAACAACAAAAATAAATGTGTATTTGTCTACCTATTTTATTACTCATTAGTTTGGCATATCATGTCATAATATGAATTTGACAAAATTTTAACCTAGATTTGGTTAGATATATCGTCCCTATATCATTGTGATCTAAACCAAGCCCCACGTTTTTTAATCTAAACTTTCTTTGATGCAAATAATTTTTGCTCGCACGGTAATTCTTGCCCAATATCAATTTGAAACAAGCAAACAATACTTATATAACCACATCTTTTTTATATACGAAAAAGTTAAAGAAATAAAATAGAAAAAGTAAATTGGGAGAAAATGAAGTGATGCGGTAAGACAAATATACAACCTGTAAGTCAGTATAGTCAGACGCATTCCAGTGTTAGGTGAAGACTATTAAAACAGATAATACAATTAAAATTTACCGTTAGGAAAATGTGCACTAAAAGCTTTAATTTAGCTTTAATTCGACTGTTTTTAGCCAAAATAATTTTATCAGAAGTTTCATCTTTGTATTTGCAGAATTATAATATAAATTTAATTATATAAGCGGATGCTCAAGTATAGCAAATGTAAAAGGGATTTAAATATTTAATAAATTATCTCGTCTTGTTTTTTAAGTTGTCAATACTATTTTACCGTTCCACTTCTCCAAGTGAATCCAATGATTATGGTATTATACAGGGTGTCTAAATGCTATCTCTTCCTATAACATTTTTTCGAAAATGGATTATTAACAAAGTTACAGGGTGTTAAAGTTAAATTTTATTTGCAGTTTCTTTGCAATGCCTTTTGCCACTCTCATCGTATTTTGACAAAATCTCGTGTATGGGGCTTTTTCGGGATGAGAAATACAAATCTGTCCACCGTTTTTTCGCATTTTGTAGAGGGCGCCACATAGGAGCCTATACTTTAATTTGAATGGTATCAACTTCTTTGTCCTACACTGTATGCGCATTTTGACTAAATATTTTCATTCTCCTAACCTTTTGTGGAAGTGGAAGATTCCGAACGCGAGCGTAACGAGCGTGAGGAACCACGAGTATCGAATTTTCATTCTAACCGAGTAGCAGACTATATTTTCTCCACGACCATCCAGTTCCATATCTGATTCATCCGATTTTTCACTCATTTTTTGACTTGCACTAAAATTTGTCTGAAAATAATTATTACAACGCGGCCATTTTTATCTGACACTGACAGTTTCGAAATTCATGGCAATCTATGTCGTTTATATCAATTACAGAATATTCATTCCGTACCTTGTTATGGAATGAAAATACACGCAAAACGCATAAGAAGCAAGTGTTTCAGAATAAATATTCCAACTCAAGAGTGAGAATTTTTACATTCTATTATCAAAAATGATTTTGGAATTATTGCATTCAGTAATGGTCGTGGAGAAAGGAATATTCCATGAAGTTCGTCGGAATTTTTAAAGAAGAATTAATTTATGCATTGAAGAGGAAGGACGTCACTTTGAACCTTTGATTTGAATGTTAAATCTATTGTTCTAGTAACTTATGTATTTTCAAACTGCAATTAAAATTTAACTTTAAGACCCTGTAACTCCAGTAATAGTAATAATCAATTTTCGAAAAAATGTAATAGGAACATTTATTTTCGGTCTAGAGTTATCCCCTAAATTTTTTGCTCATCATTTCTGGACACACTGTATATATAGCAGGTTTAGTTTACTGCTCTGAAAGTAGTTTTTAAAATTATAGTTTTACCCAGGGCCGTCTTTAGCTTATTGGAGGCCCTAGGCACTTTAGGATAATGGTGCCTTTACAGGAGCGCACCGATAACCTTTCTCTGGGAGAGGAACTTTTTTTTTTAAATATTGTATTATTATTTTAAGACTTTGCTGTATTTTTAACGTATCAATATAAAATATTGTCGGATATGGAATTGGCACCCTTAAGGCTAGAGAAATAATTGTAACGTAACAGCGGTGTAAAGACTCTTAAGGTGGCGGAGCTTATCGCAAAAAAGGTGTGATAAAAAATAACTAGTGTGTAGAAGAGAGACAATGACATTTGCATTAAATAGTGAAGAGAGACATTGACATTTGAGTTTAGTAGTAGGAGTCAGGATTAGAATGGTGATAAAAATACTTGTTTGTAATAGGTTGGAAAGTTATAGTTGTTTCTTCTGACTTACTTGGAGTAAACTATCGTTCCTGAAGTAAGTCTTAAGAGGGCGCCTCCACCAAATGTCGGACTACAGTTTGTAGTCGACTGGGTTGTGTAGCTTAGATAGTTTTAAATAGAGATTTATAAAAATAATTATTTTATTATCTTAACGGATTATGTTGCTCTCTAGTTCTTCACTGAAACACCAAGGAATTTTTTACAAGTTTATTAAATAGCAAGAAAAGCAAGAGCAATGATAATAATTGTGATAATAAAAAATACAATCTTAAAAGCTAGGAAAATAACCAAACAAATAGGTGTTTACAAAAATGGTAATTTAGAAAGTTATTTTAAAGTTGAGTCGCCCTCTTAAGACTTACTTCAGGAACGATAGTTTACTCCAAGTAAGTCAGAAGAAACAACTATAACTTTATAATAACTGAAGTCACAAGGAAATTAAACAATTTAAACAGTTACGAGTTATACATCAACAGATAAAGAACATTTTGCAATAAAATTTAAAATCAAACCAAATTGTTCATTATTGCTCTGTTTACCCCTAAATTACACTACTACTAATTTGATGCATACCTGTAAATTATTTAGGCTACAATTTAAAGAATAAATCAAATACGAAATACGCTTGTGTTACTATAAAAATATTACTACTGCTCAAAACAAAAAAAAAAAAATTGGTGTGGTAAAAATATTAAAAAATATTGAAATACCTCTTCAAATATCGAAATTTAATCAAATTCGTCAAATAAAAGTCACGGCACGCATTTTATAGAGTACGTATGGCTAAAAACCTTATTTAATTTGTGAAATTCTTTCGGCTTTGTTGTGTTCGATTGTGCTTTTAGAAAAGGCGTTAAATCCAGGACTAAACCAGGCTCTCAATGGCTTTCTCCGGCCCCTTTCTTACTTTACAAGTGGCAGGATTTCGACGATTTAACTCCTTCAGATACCGAAAATGCGCCGTTTTTGTACCGTTTAATTTGATGATTGTTGAAATCTTTCCTTGTGTTTGTTTTAGCTTTAGGATTTGTTAAATTTTACAAGTATTTATTTAACGAAATTTGTTTTGAATGTGTTTAATTTAAAACAAAATACAAATAGTGTGACTATGAGCATTGAATATCAAACTATATAAGAATGACGGATGTCCGAGAAAAGTTGACAACCCATTTTTTGACGTATTGGAGCTGGTTTGGCCGCCATTGTGGAGCTGATCGTAACTCTAACCTTAAATCTGTCGCCTGTCTGTCGTTATAATGCAGCACCTCGGCAACAGATGTCTCAAATTCACTGATGTGATGCGGTGTTGCCGCATATCGTATTTTATTGGAATTTTTAAGAATTCAAGCATTTTTAACACACAATAAAATAGGAGGTTCTCAATTCCAGCCGAATGTATGTTTTTGATAATAATATGTACGCTGATTACTCCGGGGTAATTGGACCGACTTTCATAATGATTTTACCGTTGCATTAGGTGTTAAATGTTAAACAAATAAAAGTAGATAAAAAGCGACAGCAAGTATAACTAAAATAGGTTTTATTTCGTCGAAAAATAGCAAAATACGTAATACACTAATACAAACAAACTGAATGTTTCTTAAGTAAGAAAGTAAAACCTACTTATTTTAACCATTTTGAAAAGTAGTAATAATTGAAAATAAAAACCAAGTTATACAAGCCGCACATTATTCATATTTTACCCAACATATACGTTGTAGCCTAGGTAGGTATTGAATAGTGAGAGTCGTCATTTAGTTCTGTTAGAAATATAATACATGGCGGTCAATATGTTTTTATGTAATTAACGTTGGGACGTCGAAAGGTTGAAAATATTATATGCTACACAGCAATTAAAAATAGGTACATTTTTAGGTCCAGACGTGGATAGGTGTAGGTACTTATGTGAAATCAAGTTTTACGATAAGCTATAAAAATAAATTTAAAAAACTCATGCAGCAAGTCAAACAGACAGGCGGCAACAATGTTTTAATTTAGCAGTGAAAAGGTTAGTCGCTTTCTTGTTGGTGAACTCATTGTGCCATCTATGAATTTGACGTAGTAGATTTAGGAAATCGGCTCATATGGCCTTCTTATAGTTTGATATTCAATGCTATGAGGTACGAAAATAATTACCTTGCTTTTTCTCAAACTTAAAAACCACTATTTTAGAATAGGTTTTGAACTCAAGTCACAATCTTTAAGGCATTGACAATTTGCCATTTAGTTTGAGAGGTCAAAATGTCAGTGAATGTAAATCAAATTTGAATTTTCCTCTCCTGATATTAGATCCAAAATGCGCCTCGCTGACGATAAACTCATAGAAATTTTAATTATGCTGGGTTCTGAAGATAAAAGTAGAAGTCACATAGTAAAGTCCGTAATATCTCCAATAAAAAATATCCCAATCATCCACCTATTAGCCAGTCGACAATGCCTAGGGTATCAATTAAGTGGAGAACCTCCCGTACTGTTAAAGATAGTATTAAAAGTGGTCGTCCTGGTATAATTGAGGAAAAAAACCCGGTACAGGAAGATTCTCACAGCTCAAGAACACAACTTGGGCGTAACTACGATACTCACCAAACCACCGTTCTAAAGTTTTAGATAAAGAGAAGTTTCATCCCTACGCCCCAGTAATTGTAAAGGGTTTTCCAATAAGAACGATATGATTTGAAAATGAAATAAAATTAAAATAATTTCAGATACAACAAAACGTTTTATATTATCTTAAAGTTTAGTCGATAACATTTATGTTTTGAATAACACATCGTTTAAACGTCCCCCGCGACTTCGTGTACACGAGCGAATTCGACGAACCCAATTTTCGATGACTTTATGCAATAAATCGGGCGTGATCTGACGAATGCAGGGTTCAATGTTCAACCTTAATGCATCAAGTGTTTGTTGTCTGTTTTCATAAACCTTAGATTTCAAATAGCCCCACAAGAAGTAATCTAAAGGAGTTAAATCACAGCTTCTTGGAGGCCACTGAACAGTAGCATTCCTTGAAATTATCCTTTCGTCAAACTTTTCTTGCAGTATATCGATAGTTTCATGAGCAGTATGACATGTGGCACCGTCTTGCTGGAACCACATATCCTCCAAATCAAGTGCATCTATATTTGGCTACAAAAAGTTTCTTAACATCTGTCGATATCGTTCACCATTCACTGTAACTGCATCTCCTGCCTCATTTTGGAAAAAAATGGTCCGATGATGCCACCATACCATAAACCACACCATACAGTTACCTTTAGCGGATACAAAGGCTTCTCATGAATCTGTTGTGGATTGTTTTCACACCAAAAACGGCAATTTTGCTTGTTAACGTATCCACTTAACCAAAAATGAGCTTCATCTAAAAAGATAATTTTTTTGGCAAAATTAGGATCCCTTTCAAGTTGTTCTAAACTCCAAGCATAAATTCTCTGCGCCGACGATGGTTAAGTTCTTGGGTCAAAACAATCTTATACGGGTGTAAATTCAAGTCTTCTTTCAAAATACGCCAAGTAGTCGTTTTTTTAATCCTTAACTCTTGAGCACGACGAGGAATTGATAAATTTGGATCCACTGCAACACTAGCTCTTACAGCAACAATATTCTCAACAGTTCTTGCGTTTCGATGTCTTCTTGGTGTTTTTACATCGTGAAGAGTAAAATTATTTTCAAATTTCTCAACGATGCGACGAAAGCAAAGGAGGACGATTATTTACACCAAAGTTTTCGCGAAGTGCGCGATAAGTGTTCACAAAACATCGTCTATTTTCGTAAAATTTTTGGATAATAACCAAACGTTCTTAAAGAGCGTATTCAGCCATAATAAATTGTTATAGTTTACTGACAATAACTGACAACTGGTGACAGGTATAACTTTGTTACCATGGTTACCATATCGTTTCAAAATCATATCGTTCTTATTGGAAACCCCTTTACAAGAGTTATTGGACGATGATCCTTCCAATTTTGTGAAATAATGATTGAGCTAGCAGATAATTACGCACGAATTGTTCAATTTGAGATGGAGCTACGTTTTCTTTAAATAGTCAGGTAAATAGACAAAACCACAGATACTGGGCCAAGGAAACTTCTCACTGGTTCACCCAGTATAATGGAAAGATTAATGTCTGGGCGGGCATTGTTGAAAATATGTTAATCCGATCATTTTTGACAGGGGTTAATAGAGTGGCCACCCAGATCTCCCGATCTTAACCCACTGGACTTTTTTTGTGAGGCTACGTCAAAAATTTAGTTTATAAATCTAAATACAACTCGAAAGATAAGCTTAAGGAGTCCATTCAACAAGTAACACGGAAAATGTGTCCACAAGTTTTACAAAATGTACAACAGGAATTTTTAGATCGATTGATTTACTGCAGATTAGTTGGTGGGGGACATTTTAAACATCTTATAAAATGGTGTAGTTTCATACTTTATCGTTTATTTATTTTATTTTAAAAGTTAATATTTCGTAAGCGGTTAACGATAGGTGTAGGGCACAATTAATGAAACATTTCTAGAATTGCTTCTATAATGCAAAAATGTAAAAATATAGATGTACTATATAAAAGGCTGATCCGTTGCTTTATCATATACATCATATATCAACTATGTAACTATAAATAATATTTATAGTTTGCACTTTGCCATCCAAACAAGTACCTAGAAGACCATTAAACTACGAAAATGTTATTTTATGTTAAAAGATCACAACTTCCTTAGTCCTTACTTCTAACGGCAACAAAGTCCTTCATTTCCGTACAGTCGGCGGACCCTGTATACATACTGCATATGATAGAACACATAATAAACCTATTTCGTATTCATAAATACGGAAAGGAAGTCGATTCTCAGCATTCCCTTCCGAAACGAATGACATAAAATGTATGGGTTGTTAATATTTGTTATAAACGTGGAAATGAACGAGAACATCTCAGACTTTACTGGGAGGGATTTATATAAGCGACAGCAGTCCCAGAGGTCTACTTTACAACTTTATTGACGCTTCAACTTGCTAAAGTTCTGTAAAAACCATCTTCGTTTGTTTAATGCTTTTTTATAGATCGTCAAAACTTCAATATTCTAGGTTCAACTTCTATTATGACTCTATCACTAAATAAAAATATTAATAATTCCTATATATTTGCATGGAACTCTCTAACTGCCAATTTATTGATACATATTTAAAATTTTATACACGGACGGACGGACGGTTTTTTGGGAAGCTACGAGGGGCAATCGGAGCAGTGAGGGCACACTCTAACAATAAAAAATATAGAAGTAATAGATGGGGATTTCTGCGCCAATTTGCGCAGGTTCAAATATATTTATTAGTCGACTAATGAACAGCTTTGAACAGCTACTAAAAATACTCTCAATTTTTAAAAATTATTTATTCCCCTTCTTTCTATTATTTTTATAATGACTGGGTATTTTTTTGTCAAATTGGCGATCTCTAAAGATTTTAATAATGTTTTATGACTAAATGGTACAGGTAAATTTACCTGGCAAGTCAGTGAAATGTAAATTTTCTTGAAATAAATAAACTAACGCAACTAACCAGATTCGAGTAAGAAACGGTGGCATATGCTGAAAGTAAATCGCAGCGCGCTGATTCGATTTGAATTAGTCTTGGAATTATTGTGGAAAGGCTAATCAACCTGGAACGCGACAAGCATTATTCAAAATCAAGAAACTTCTATTAGAGGGATTTGCTCGAAAAAACCTGAAACTACAAATCGCGTCTTTGAGAAGAATGAAGCTACTCGACGGTAAATAGTAGTAATGGAAACAGTAAAACATTTCTAACGAAGTTATACAGGGTTCGCCCGCAGTCGGCGTTATATAGATTCATTTAAACACAGTGAAATAGTTGAAGAAACTGTGTTAATAAAATAGCATTCATAGGAACGGGGAATTAATTTTTTTCCTTAGAAAAAGTTGGCAACCGTTTAAAGTTATATTAACGCCAACCGAAAACACAAGTCTCGCCAAAGCACGGCGAGTCAATCAAGCCTATTAACTTGTTTACGTGTTTATTGTAGTGTTTATTAATTTTGTTGAACAATGTGTGATTTGTTGCGACTTTTTTGATACTTATACAAACTTTCTGCTCTTGTTTGTCTATATGAAATTAATTATTTTAACAAACAAACATAGAAAACGAGTCACCAACACGCCCATCATCGGGCTTAAATTACCGAGGATAATTTTAAATTAAACCACGTAACAAAAACCCAAAGTGTGGCTCCATAAATCAAAAATAATCAACCATCCCACTTCTGAAATGTCACGCATCACAACCTGAGTCAAGATGAGCCTTTGGGTTAATCAATAGTGAGTTTTGGCATCAGCTTAAATTTTGAATTTAAGGGATTATTGGGATTTCTTAAGGCTTATTTAGCAGTTAAACGCATATAGATAAAGCTGAAATAGAAAATACGAATAAAAGATGTTATCCGCCTTTTGTGGGGCATAAAATGGGACGTACCAATACTACCATACTGAATTTCTGTCAATTAAGCGAGGCGATGAGATGGTTTCGTCAAAAATTGCCAGGACAATAATTGATCTATTTTCTTTAAGCGAGGGATGGCTTTGCCATGGGTTGTTTACGCCGGCAACACTCATTGATGTATTGTCTTTATTGAGGGCATCTAAGCATATTATTTGCTCTCTCTTACTCACATAAAATGTCACTGTAACTTGGAATTTCCCAGTGCTGTATAAGTAGCAATATCAATAAGTGTGTGTCATAGATCAGTAAGTTGTATACTTCATTAAATAATGTACTCGTATATCATATATCAATCAATAATACAAAAAGATAATGTATGGTATATTCTTAAGTGCCTGGAAGTTTTTGTTTAAATTTTTAATATAGTGTTTAATTAAATAGAACACTCAAAAATCGCCTACTTGTTTGTCTGTCATAGCCCTTTTTCTCAGAAAGCGTTTGCCATATAATTTTGATATTTAGTATGGTTAGGGATGTACGTATGCCTATTTATGACCCAAATATCGACCTAGATTTTCAGTTCGAAATTTTAGGAACGTAAACGAGGAAACCAAAAATATTTTATTTTAGAGTTATGTTGGGTATTGCTAATAAATATGAGACATATGAATTTAGTTTACCTATTCAAGAAATAATTATATAGATAAGCAAAATTTGCATAAAAATAGTTATCGCATCTCTGCCTGGATAGCTTAAAATAACATGCAAAAATTTGTGAAAATATTTGGGGTAAATTTAAATTGATGTATATAATTTTTACTTGATCCCTTTTAAAATTGTTTTATTTTGACCAATATGATTCAGCGAAAAGACGAATAATGCTACAACTGAGTCCAGTGATATCTTAAAAGAATGGTAAGAATAATTCTTTGGCCCCTCTGTAAAATAAGTTTTCTCAGAAAAGTTGTTATCCGCACGAATAAACACAAACTAGCGTGGGTAAAAGAGAAACATATGTGATTGTATTTTTAATATCGAATATTGAACAAATTGTAAGAAAGTCGTAGGGAATGATGGATAAGAATTTCTTGCGGACAATACGGTGCATGATTGATTCGTCGGTGGACATCAGATTTAAATCATTCGAATCCCATGTAGATGTAAAGTCAGTCGGCAAGCGTTCTTGCAAAAGTTTTTCCTTCGTTCAATTTTCTTTCGGGTGGTTTTCCCCAATCTCTCTTTTGCTCGTTTTCGCACTCCACTCTTGACGGTTAGTTTTTTAATACATCAGACGTCACGGTCTAGTCCCAAAGAAATTGGACACACTTTTTACTAATATCTTTGGACGGTTTCCCAAAAGATAACTCCGAGGGATGTCTTCGTGTATTTTATGAATAAAAGATGTTTCATTTAATTTTCAGTATGCTGTTTGAGCGATAAAAAACGCTTCTCTTCTTCTTACTATAAATTGTTCCTTTGTTTTCCCGGTTTTAGTTAAGTAGACTGTTGCCACTAACACAAAAACGAATCTTAGACATTCTAGACGCGTCGCACAGTGTTTTGTTTGAGGTAATTTAGACGGACAAAATAATTTCAAAAATTAAGTCACATCTACTTCATTTTAAAGGTATTAAAACAAGGTAATCTGACTAACCTATATTACTTTTAAAAGTATATGAAGAAAATTATTTTACAAATCCAATTGTTTGACTCTTATCAGTAAAAATGATGTCTTATAGTGGCTTCGTGTTTTTTTTTCTGACACCCACCATCTTTGTGATATACAGCGATATGATAAAGAAACGGATCAGTCTGTCGGTAAAAGTAAGAACAACTTCATTATTCCATTCTATTACCCCAGGGGATCCAACACAAAGAAAAATAGTTGAAAATGTGACTAGAGAAGAACAAGAAAAAATGCTTGCCCAATGGACACAGCCAGAAATGACTACTATGGTAACTCGTCAGAATTATGTCGGACTGTTTTCTACAAATATGCCCTGTTGTTACTAGAAAAGTCTGCACCCACAAGTTTCAGACTCATAAAGAAATGTGTCAAAAATTGTAGATTGTAATATTTTAAGATAAATATTTATACCTATTATTGACAATGATTTTAATAACATAAAACATAAATTAAAGTCCATTTTTGGTGTTCCTATCAATAAAACTATAAGGTAAAATAATAAATAAAAATACAGTTTGAAAATCAACATCGGACTTTTTTGTGTGCCAAAAAACTAGATATTGTCCACCTATCAACTATTACTCGAAACACTGTGCGTCGTCTTTTGCTCTCTGTCCATTAATTTACTAAAGAAAGTGGAAACTCGGACGAATATTGCCGGTTAATTTAATTGATTGTACTATTAATGCTACACATTTGTCCTCTTTATACTTAGAAAAGTTATTTATTGCCACAAAAACAAAGATATCCTTGTTAGCCGTTTTAATGCACAGAGTTAGGAGATCTTTTAAGAAAATAGTATATCGCTAACTAAAGTGGATAGTTTAGAATGGTTTACCGAGTAATTCTATTTAAATATTTTGTAAAGACCAGTGTAACATCAAAACACGTTTAAATTTATTTAAATACATTTCCAAATTGATTTAATTACAGTGTCACCAGTAAAGTCCGCATCATATGGGATTTTTTTTTATTAATAGCATTATTCAAAATTTGACTTTGGCATTAAGTTCTGCTTCGATCAAGATGAAAATTAAGCAAAAAAATACTAGTCACGTGATTCGCACTATCTGCCAAATTTTAATTTTTTCCAAAAAAATAGTTCAAAAGTAAGGTTATTTCTGAAAATATCGAAAAAAGTTATTAGAAAAAGTTTTTTTAAATGCAATTTCTAGCTCACAGGCATTTAGCTGCATAAGATAATTTTGATTTTTTACCTATATTTTGTAAATTGCACTACTTTTGCAAAATAAGACTCAACGCAACCTACATAAAACTTCTTAGTTTTGGCAATGCTTTATTTCAGATACATTTTCTTTAAAGTAGCGTTATATTAAATGTGTGTTTTTCTACAAAATCAAAATTGGGCTATTAAAATTTGGTCGCATGTGATGCAAAGTTTATTTGTTTTGGACCCTGTATAAGATAACTTCATAAAATAAGTATTTTTGAAAACGTAGTTTGTGTCTGAAAGTAATACACCTTAATATTAAGACAAAAAAGAACACAGTGTCATCAGTAAATTGTTCATTAAGTGGAAAATAAATTTTAGTTTAACTTAACGTGAAGTTTATCTATTTTCAACGATTTAATTTAAAACCCCTTTATTTTATTTTTTATTTTTTTACTTTCAGACACAAACTACGTATTCAAAAATACTTATTTTATGAAGTTACCTTATACAGGGTCAAAAACAAATGAACTTTGCATCACATGCGACCAAATTTTAATAGCTCAATTTTGATTTTGTAGAAAAACACACATTTAATATGGCGTTACTTTTAAGAAAATGTATCTGAAATAAAGCATTGTCAAAACTAAGAAGTTTTATGTAGGTTGCGTTGAGACTTATATTGCAAAGGTGGTGCAATTTACAAAATATAGGTAAAAAATCAAAATTATCTTATCCAGCTGAAATTTTGCATGTGGGCTAGAAACTGAATATAAAAAAACTTTTTCTAATAACTTTTTTTGATATTTTCAGAAATAACCCCACTTTTGAATTATTTTTTTGAAAAAAATTAAAATTTGATAGATAATGCGAATCACGTGACTACTATTTTTTTGCTTAATTTTCATCTCGATCGAAGCAGAACTTGATGCCAAAGTCAAATTTCGAATAAGGCTATTAATAAAATTCCATATGATGCGGACTTTACTGGTGACACTGTATATTAATTAATATTATTTTGCATTGAATTAATTGAATGTCGTCGAAATGTTACCTAACCTCTTTTGCTTTTTATAACTGATAGTTTAAATCCAATATTATTTGTAAATGAAACAGAAGTACTTAAATTCATGTAAAAATAAGCGGCATTTAAAAAACTAATTACAACTTTTTGAATTCGTATTAGGTTGCTACTTTTATGAAGAAAATTAAATAATTATCCAAAACATACTTTATATAGGAAATTAAATAGGTACATAAAATACAAATTCGTATAAGTTATTTAAGTAAGTAATTAGGATTAAACCAAAATTACTATTTGTGGCAATAGGGTTCATTTAAATTATCATTTTCATAATCCTTTCCAGTTTGGTAAGCATGTTGTTTAAATAATGTGCTTGTTAAACAAACTATAAGCCTCGATTAATTATTACTAATAAAAAATAAGCTTTAATAAGCTTCAATTTACGTATTGTAATGGTATTTATAGGTAATCGTTAAGAGAAAGACATATATGACGCATTCGCCATTTATTTTTTTGATCTATAACTTCTTTTTATTTTGTTTTATCCAAACAGCGGCCTAGTGTCCTCCTTTAGGCAGTAATTACCGACACTTTCAGTGGCGGATTTAGAGGGGGGGCACAGGGGCACGTGCCCCCCCTGTCATAATAATTTCGCACGAACCAACCTAAGCGCAACACCCAAAATTTCAAACACAGTGACAAAGCATTGTACTGTAACAACCAAATATTTTTTTGATGCCAAAACTTTACAGCATTTAGAAATGGATATTAAAAATCAGGTTTTCAATGTGGTTTGATAATTAGCGAAAAGATGGCGTAAAAGCACGTTAGATAAAAAGCATACATTTTAGGATTTTAGAATTTGTGTTTTGTTACAGAAAACTGTAATCTGTGGTTTTTTTTACAAAGAAAGTGTATTATTTTGGGGTAGTAAGGACTTATTTTAATAAAAATAAACATGCCAAAACGGCTATGAATGTGGAATATTTGAGAAACAATTTTAGCGCATTAAGTATTGAGCAAAAAATTGAAATTAAATTTGAGGGAAGACCTAAACCCGAAATTAACTTGACACAGATCACAAAGTGTAGATCTAGGGACTTTATTGTTATTGATAAGTTTGCTGGAAATAAAACCAGAAGATTGAACTTTACTTTTAAACAATGTACCTGCTAATGAAAATAAATTGGCCTTTTTTTATTTTTTTTATCTTATTTCATTTTCAATAAAATAAGTAGGTAATCATACATTTTTAAAATATTTACTGAAAATTATTGACCAAATTTGGGCGTGGTCTTAAAAAATTTTCGCCTGCGGCGCGTTTTCTCCGCAGCGGGCTTTTCGTGCACCCCAAGATAACAAGTAAGTGCTCCCCCTGTCAATTTTTTCTGAATCCGCCACTGGACACTTTTAAGTTATAAACCGTTTTCAATAATAAAATAATATTTTTTTTTCTTCAACACCTGCATGTGTCTACATATTAAAACTAGTCTAAAAGACTAACCGTTAATTTTACTCTAATAATATAATATGACAGATTTATTTTTGCTTTTTTTAAGTTATAATATCCAAATTGTAGGTAATTGTGATGGTAAAGATGGGTATAAAACTAATAATTAATGTGAAAAATATTGAAAAAAAAGTAACCAAACATTTTATTTATTTGAAAAAGTTGTTTTCAAAATTGCATCTTTTTTTCTGAGAGTTGGAATATCTTTGCTATTTTCCGAGAATTTTCAAAAAGATTTACCACAGCAACAGAAATAAATAAATGCCATACATATACAGACTGTCCGCGGATAGGGTTTACAACAGCACAAATGGATGAAAAATTTCATTTTTCGGGAAAAAGTCATTCTTGATAAAAAGTTTTGCTTGTAAAAAAAAAATGCAATTCACGAAGAGAAAATGTTGATTTTTTATACAGGGTTCGCAAAAATTTCAAAAACATGATTTTTCCCCAAAGAATAAACTACCTTTATTTTTCATTTTTGACCAAAATGCCAATTAGAAAACTTATTTAGAATAACAAAATAAATAAACGAAACACATACATTATCAATGCTGAAATTTCTTGTAATTTAAATCCGATATTTAAAATAATTTTAGTTTTTTAAATTTTTAGAGATAAATGGAAATTTTGCTGCTCAATAAAAATATTAATATAAAATTTTATTAGACTCTATTTTCATAATGGGTGGTGTGCAGTGGCGGATTCAGAAAAATTGACAGGGGGGGCACTTACTTGTTATCTTGGGGTGCACGAAAAGCCCGCTGCGGACAAAACGCGCCGCAGGCGAAAATTTTTTAAGACCACGCCCAAATTTGGTCAATAATTTTTAGTAAATATTTTAAAAATGTATGATTACCTACTTATTTTATTGAAAATGAAATAAGATAAAAAAAAATAAAAAAAGGCCAATTTATTTTTCATTAGCGGGTACATTGTTTAAAAGTAAAGTTCAATCTTCTGGTTTTATTTCCAGCAAACGTATCAATAACAATAAAGTCCCTAGATCTACACTTTGTGATCTGTGTCAAGTTAATTTCGGGTTTAGGTCTTCCCTCAATTGTAATTTCAATTTTTTGCTCAATACTTAATGAGCTAAAATTGTTTCTCAAATATTCCACATTCATAGCCGTTTTGGCATGTTTATTTTTATTAAAATAAGTCCTTACTACCCCAAAATAATACACTTTCTTTGTAAACAAAACCACAGATTACAGTTTTCTGTAACAAAACACAAATTCTAAAATCCTAAAATGTATGCTTTTTATCTAACGTGCTTTTACGCCATCTTTTTGCTAATTATCAAACCACGTTGAAAACCTGATTTTTAATATCCATTTCTAAATGCTGTAAAGTTTTGGCATCAAAAAAATATTTGGTTGTTACAGTACAATGCTTTGTCACTGTGTTTGAAATTTTGGGTGCTGCGCTTAGGTTGGTTCGTGCAAAATTATTATGACAGGGGCGGCACGTGCCCCTGTGCCCCCCCTCTAAATCCGCCACTGGTGGTGTCCATCTTTTGTAAAAACAAGGAATTTTTTTACCTTTTTATTACTTTGCTTTACATATGGGACAAATTTGAAGTTGTCAAATAGAATGTGATGTGTTTTAAAAATGTTGACCTTAGAACAAAGGTTTTATTTAGTTCAATGTTACGGTGCGGGCGAAAGTTCTTACAACTTTGTGATAGAGAAAGTTAATCAAAGATACCCTAACGTTTACGTCTCAAAAATAGGACTTTATAAGTTATTAAGAAAATTTCAGCATTGATAATGTATGTATTTCAACCGCTAATGCTGCTACAAAAAAAAAAATTTTTACCTATTAAAAAACTAAAAAAACCAAATATTTATTTTAAATCTCGGATTTAAATTACAAACGTTATTCTAAATAAGTTTTCTAATTGGCATTTTGGTCAAAAATGAAAAATAATGGTGGTTTATTCTTGGAGAAAAATCATGTTTTTGAAGTTTTTGCGAACCCTGTATAAAAAATCAAAATTTTCTCTACGGGAATTGCATTTTTTTTACAAGCCAAATTTTTTATTAATATGACTTTTTCCCGAAAAATGAAATTTTTCATCAATTTGTGCTATTGTAAACCCTATCCGCGGACAGTCTGTAGAGAAAATTCTTATTGGAAACGCCATATCTAACCCTATAGAGGCTGAGTCCATCATTATACCAGACTTATTCTGTCAAATATTTTTTTAATAAATCTTTTTTATAAGTCTAACTGCTTTTAACTCATTATCATGCTTATTTTTCCGAAAATAATTACTCAGTGTCAGATTACCTATAAGAAATATTGTTGTTTTGACTAGACACATATATTGAACAACATCGCTGTATGCTCCTAATTTTTTTTTTAATTATTTGCCCAGTAATGTAATATGGCCTTTTATAAAGCCTTTTTTCATCTTCCAATAAAAAAAGTTGGTCGCGAATTATTTATTAGTAATTTTCCTTCATTAAATTCTATTATTTTAAATAAACTAATAACGATTTTAATGCAAGATGTTTTTGTTTGTGGCCATATTATTAAAAACTTTTTAAAAATATATTTTTGATATGTACCGGGTGTCCACTAAGAATAGCTCTCGGCCGTATCTCAGAAAGGGTTAGTCGTATGGCTTGCGGAAAAAAAAAATTTTTTGCAAAAGCGGCCATGAGAAATTGCTGGAAATTATTTTGAAGTTCCTCATTTTGCCGCAAGAGGGCAAAATTAAAATTTTTTTTTTTAATACTAAATTTCTCCGAAAATTCCCATATTAAGGTATAACCCTGATTACATCATCGAAAAGCTTAAACAATTCTGCATCATTTTGGTTGGCGTACCGGCCTTGATAAGAGTGGGGGAAGCTATTGAATGTGTAAACATTAAAATCGCTGTAACTTCTAAACGACTTATCCGATTTTACTAAATCTAAGCTTGTTTGGAAGAGAAAGGTAAGTATCTTTAATCGCCGTATCTAACAGTACACGATAGTGTTTAATAAAATTGCTAGAGGGCGCAATTTGTAATAATAACAGTTTTTTTCGGTTTTTTCCCGAAAATTCAAATCATACGGTATAACTATGACATCATAATCGGAAAGTAGATGAAATTTGCAAGGAAAGATGTGAAGACAGCAGTTCGATATCCTTGGTGGTTGTTTCAGAGTTATCGCCAAAATAATAATTATTAATACAAATAGCGCCCTCTAGCAATTTTATTAGAAACTATCGTGTACCATTGGATACGACAATTGAAGGTACTTTCAAATAAGCTTAAATTTAGTAAAATCGGATAAGTCGTTTAGAAGTTACAGCGATTTTAATGTTTACACATTCAATAGCTTCCCCCACTCTTATCAAGGTCGGTACGCCAACGAGCCTTTAACCAAAATGATGCAGAATTGTCTAAGCTTTTCGATGATGTAATCAGAGTTATACCTTAATATGGGAATTTTCGGAGAAATTTAGAATTAAAAAAAAATTTAATTGTGCCCTCTTGCGGCAAAATGAGGAACTTAAAACTAATTTCCAGCAATTTCTCATGACCGCTTTTACTAAAAAAAATTTTTCCGCGACTAACCCTTTCTGAGATACGGCCGAGAGCTATTCTTAGTGGGACACCCGGTATATGATCACTGGAAAGATTTTACAGTAGGACACCCTATACATTTTCAAATCTTATTGGTAAACAAGAACAATTCTAAGTGGTTATTTATTTTTCCTGCTTGAGGAGTATCTTGCAAATCTTTCCGCGTTGTTATTTAGAGCGATGAGTTTTAATTTGGATTATCCCCATCTTCAAGTGGATTTCTCGTTTGTGGAATAAGGGTCTGTATTTCCCCCTTTCGGTATTATATTTAACCCTGATGTTCTACGAGTTTTACAAGTTACCACGTAAAATTTGCACAAAATACATTAGTAATTTGGTTTTTTAAATCATAAAATGGTAGGTTTAAGTATTGATTCAGCGATTAAATGAGAAAAATAACTCTGTTTTAGCTTTGATTAAAAAAAATAATTATCTGGAGACATACTGTAACATGTAAAGGCCATAAATTACAGGTAAAAAGCCTTTTTCCTGTATTGTAGTTAATGTTTTTGCAATTTATCTGTAACATATTGGTTTAAATGACAAGTTACAAATTAGATAATAAAATTGTGTAACAAAATACAACGTGGACGTCAATAATTGGTAAATATTTATTATGATATCGTCATTAAACCATGTTGCGATGAATATAAACATATTCATTTGAAGTTGCTTAAAATTAAATAGCCAATAAAAATAACATGCATTTTTCATGACCGGTTAACAGAACATTAATTTAATATTTTAATCCCCAATAAATAATGAAATGGTTATTGTTGCACAAATTTATGCGAGCACATAATGGTGGCTTTAAATTGAAAACATATAATCTTATTTCTTGCAGAATGTTTCCAATTTATATTTTTAGGGACCTCTTAATAACTTTACATTAAATATTCAAATCAATGTCCTTTACATCCCCCTGGTTTATTTCAGTTTTTAAAATGTATGAGGGAGAATCGTCTTTGATTTGTTAAATTAATTTCAAAGACGAATTACAAGGTGTTCCAGTTAAACTACTAAATCTTTAAGCAAGTATTAGCTGTTTTTTAAAACCGACCAGAAAATATACACTTTCTGGACAATTTTTCGTCCAGAAAATAACGTTTTGTCGATCAAGACCGGAAAATTGACGTTAGAGACAGGAAAAGATTTTTCCGGTCCCTGTTTTTTGTTTATCCAATCGCTCTTTGATAATACAAGCTACCTTGATTTCGTTACTATGACAACAACATTTCGATGTATTGTCGAGTGACAGTTCGTTGATTTTTAATTTGTTGTTTATGTCAAACTTATTTCGCGAGTGCGCAAATTTAACAATATGAATTCAGATTTTGAATTATCCGACACGAAAAATGAGATTTCAGAAGAAATTTTGGAAGCAGCAAGGAAAGCGACTTAGGATATATTGCCAGTAAAATCAAAAGCCCGTTACGAGAAGTCATACGACGCATTTAAAAATAATATAAAATAAAATAATTTAATGTAAGTATATCGAAGTGTCGGTCTTAAAAAAAAATATTGTACGTCACGCAACCGAAAATTAGTGTTGTGCAGGTCTCTCCAAGCTTCCTGGACTCGCCTACAGCTCGCCCTGGAAATGCTTGTCTCGACCTGAAAAACACTACTTTCCGGTCTTGTAACGTAAATTACTATTTCTGTTTTTAAAATCTCACAAATAATAATTTGTAATTTTTCCCTGCCCTATACAATATTTATGAAAGGTTTTTCCCAGTTAATTCCTTCCAATTTCGGAAGAAATAATAAAAAAACTTTTAGTGTCCAATAAAGTCAAATAGACTAAAAGACGGTGGAAAAGTTAATTTCTTTGTTTTGTCTATGTTTTCGATTGATTTACAGAAAAGTGAATATAGTAGAAAAATAGTGGAAACGGCGACTGGTTGGCAAAGAGCTGAGAAAGAGAGAGATGTAAAGGCATCGATATATGTATATTATACAGGGTGTCCGGAAACTTCGTTCGTATACTTTAAGGGGATATTCTACATATAAAAATATGAAAAAAATATCATATGAATGTAGGTCCTTAAATAACTTATAAGGAAGCTATGGCCGTCCAAAGGTGACCTCTAAAGATTAGTTTCTATTTTATATCTATGCAACCGCTTAAGGTACCGGTGTGCTTTTTGGCACACAAACTAATATTAACAATTGCTAATTTATGATATTGAGAGTTATTATGAAATTTAGTCAGTGTTTAATAAATTTCTTTAAGACCAACAACTTTTATACAGAAAGTTTTTTTTATATTGTGCACCATTTATGAAATAATTGACTGTTCCGGGACTTTTTACACACTGTGTATAGGTACTCATAATTCGGGTTAGTAAAAAAACGAACACTTTTTTTTAGCGATGGCTACAGATCACTGCAATAATTTTTATCAGTGGGATTAATAAAAAGTGTTGACAATAAAAGTATCGAATCCTTGATCGATAGTGCGTTCTATCGATAGTTTCCCATATCTACTAGCATCTTCTATTACTCGCTCCACAGGATCTCAAGCTCATTTTCTCGACCGTTGATTTTCTGTCTCGACCCGTCTCACTGTACCCTCTATCTTTGTTTTATCATTTTTAGATTTAGGCCCTATCCTTTTTTAACATATTTTTCATATTATGATTAATTTTAACCCTTCATAACGCCTTACGTGTTCAATATGTTTATTAATATCTGAGATATTTTAGAAGTTTGCGATATTTTATGTTGGAAAATTTTTATGGAAATTTATTTCTCGTATTTAGAAACTCATATGTTTTGGTTGATGACAATTTGCGTTCTGTGCTGCTCGTAGAAAATTAAAATACATATTGGTTTATAGGCCGTAAAATAATTCAGAGTAATGCGGAGGAAGAATTTTTTAATAACATTTTTATTTTTGTTTCAGAATTTGTTGGTGTCATTGTCCTAGTCATATTATAATCTACGTTTCTTTAAATGTCCAAAATATTTATTAGTTATCAGGGATAATAAACATGGATTATAATGCTAATAGGGTTTGCTCTTTATGATATTATAATTGTTAAAAGTTTGCCAATAACTATAACCAAGCAGTCTGAAAACACGACTTTAAGGCGTCCGGTTATGTATAGCGGTGAGATTGTATCTCGTCGCTATCAGAGGATCGCGACTTTCCGCAGACGCTCCAGCGCGGTTTACAGGGGACAAATTATCATTTTATTTCTTCTTTTTATTTTATTTTTTGTATCTTCTGTAAGCCGAGTAAAAGAAATGTGTTTTATTTGATTTTAATGGTACATGGCTTCAAGATATTAAATATAACTGTGCATTTTGAGGAGTAACCATTTACTAAATAGTAAAAGGGCTAAGCGCATCTTACATCATTTATTATTGTGCTGTCGTTGATAATGGTTAATATTGGTTTTTAACAACAGAACTTTTTATAAAGTTGGTAAGTAAAAACTTGCCTATAAGTCAGTTATAAAAAACAATATGAAATGTATAACCTAAGAGAAATAAGGCAATAAAAATTCAAGTGATAAAATTGGCAGAGAAATATATAGATACGAATGTTTTAAAAAAGTGTATCGTAGATGACCCTCGTACAAAGCGAAAAAGATATTCTTTTGACAAATGATAACTGAGAAAAATAAAAAGACTTCTGATGATACTTTGGAATCCCACCTTCGGAGAAGTAAAGCCTATGAATAATTTCAACATTTCTTGTCTCAAATTTCTTTATCTCCTTTGCGGTCTTTGCTGTATGCCTCAAAGCCACTTGGGTATTTTATTCATTTTACACAACGCCAAACTTCGGTAGATTTTGGATTTATTTTAGTTGTAGTACATTTTTGCCACCGATAATTTAACGTTTTACATATAATATGTTTCTCGATGTGTAATACGTTACAGCCTTAACCTAAATTCTAAGACTATTTCAGAGCATATGTTGTAATAGTAGTATAAGTAAAACGGAAACAGTTTTACAAAAATCAATATATTTGTTCCGAACGTCGTAGAATTCATGATTTTCCAACTTTTTTAACTGCAAAGATCAAGGATTAAGGTAGTCGAAGATAATAAAGCTTGAGATAAAACTAATAAAGTAACTTTTCCATTCGTGATAATCGCTTCAAGATAGAATTGGTCCTTAATTGTAGGCTAACCTAAATCAACCCATAATACCGATGAAACTTTGTGAATTTTGACGTATTTATTGCCTATAAGAAAGTTTTGGCAAGGGTTATTTCTTGATAACTATTTTCGACCAGTTATTAGAAAATAAAATATTGCGTTTAAGAACAGATATTTTTAAAATTAAAAAATTTATTGACAAAATATTAATAGCCGGTACTAAAGCCCCGTAATAGACGAATTGCATGTTTAGTAAACCCATACTCAAACATTTAAATAATTATCTGATACAGATTACACTACACAATCAATTGTAATACGAATCATTTATTGTAAAAGTAAATTTAAAAAAATTTCGTATAGCACATAAATCGACGCTGATATTTTAAATAAGGAAACCGGCGCCGCGGGCCCATCTCAGTGTACAACAATGGAAGCCGAGACCAAACGTTGTAATGGTGCACCGGGTGTCTGTAATGTGGTTTGCCAATTGCGGATGCGGCCTCTAACCGTATTTCCTTGGTCGCTAACTCAAAATTTTAATTAATTATTATTCCACGTGCGTTATTGTGTATAAATTATGGCAGACGTACGTTACGGCACTGGTTACTATTTACTGTATTGCTTTTAGTACATTGTAGAATATCTAAAAAATTATTTTAGCTCAAATAGATATATTTTAGTGTGTTATGTTTACCTTAAATCAAATAAACATATAGTTAAACTACGTCATTAAGTGATTAAATAATAATTATTATTAATATTCATATTTAATATAAATCCACGCGGAAATACTAATTTTTAACCATCTTTGAATAAATTGTTCAAAAAATACTCGACCAAATTTAGTGAGCCAGGATCATTGAAAAGGCAATTCAATTCCCTTTAAAATAAGGTATCACTTGACACCCCTTTCTGTTTAAGATTTTAATGGTGAAAGCCATCCCGTCATACAAACGGGTTCAAGCAGGGGGAATAAAAAAAATATTTCCCTCTTTAAGAGGCAACGTTTTAGTGTCCAAGTTTTGATTATTCATTTACAAGAAAATAGGCCTGATGGGTCAAAATTTTCGTTTTGATGCGAGTGTATACAAAATTGTCCATAGGCAAAAATTACCACACAATTTAGATTGCAATACTGTCTGCTGCTCACAACATTTCTTACTCTGCAAATATGTTAACTCTTATCATCCGTATCTCGACCGAATTTGCATGCAATCTTGACTATGAAGATTTTTATTAGCCATTTTTGCGATCGCCAAAGTACTGCTAACAAGTGACCGGAAAATAGTTCGTTAAAAAATTGGATTATTAATTTAATTTTGAGGTTTATAAATAGGGCTAAGAATATTTCTTGGAAAAAATGTAAGTTTTTATAAAAATATAACATTTTTTAATGGGAAAATGTTAGTTCCTACAGGAAAGTTTTAAATCCAGAATCAATATAAACGAGCCCAATTGAGGATTCGCTCTTACGAGAATGCATGTAAAAACCCAGAAGGTTTTGCACGATGCGATATTGAGGTTGGGGCGACGGACATGCCCGCGTCGATATCATAAAAACTGTTCCAAACTTTCTCATCAGAAACTTTAAATGTTTTTATTGTTGATGAGCGTTTATCTACTTTCACAAGCGGGATTTCTCCGCGGCCTTTTCTTGAAAACAGCTATCACTCAGCTCTGAATAATCTCAAGAAGTCATCATAAAGGCGTTTAATTTGTACTTCCTGATTTAGGAAGACAAATTAAGGTAATATATCTCGGGATTTGTCTGGTTTTTTTTCCTTTTGCCTTGCCTGACGCTTCTTTTCTTTGCGACCTACCCCGAAGTTTGTTTCATCTTGTCTCTTAGATTACATCTTTTTAAATTATCGGGATTTATACTTAATGGAGCTACCTGGTTTCATTCCACCTCCAATTTTATTTTATTTATAAGTGAACATAAAAACTCATTTAACTTAAAGTCTTTCAAATCTGATAACATCAAACAAACATGAACAACAAATTACAATTTTTAAATTTAGAAGGGCGAATGTTTTGCTTCTTAAAGCCCCCAAGCAATATCAATTTGTACTCTAAATCTCCAGCTTTAGAAGTATTTAGGAAATGCATATAATAATGTTTTAAGAGGTCACCACACATTCTCACCCTCAGCTGTTATTGAATTTCTCCAATTGGGGAATTACGATTTACTGCGGCTAAACGAATTTGGATCCTTAAACTGTATTTCTTATGTATAACCTAACAGTCTATTATACGACTAACAACGTTTAACCCTTTAGACGTCCAGCCAAATTTATACTTGTTTATTTTAACATTACTGATGATATTTTGTGATAGTCCAACGCCTTTAAATATTTTTCCCACAAAAGTTAAAGGAACCAAAATCGCTTTATTATTATCGGATATGGATTGGTATCCTTCAGGATGGATTACTCATTTCATACTTCGCTGTGGTGCTAAGACTATTAATGGGTGTTGAGCTTGATAAGAAGAGGTGTAGTGGATGGAGAGTGTATAGAACAAGGACAAGGAAATTTCTAGTTTCGCAGGAGAAGTCAGTAGACGAATGTTGATAAGAAATAATTGTTTGTAACTGGTTGGGATAAAGGGCTCCACTTCTAATAGTACATCCAGGGAAATCCTGTCTTTTGTTAACGTGCAAAATTATTGCTGACATAGCAAAACGGAACCCCTTCTTCCAGTTGATAAGAGTTGCAAAACTGTATAAAATCTCAAAAGATCACTTACTCAGAGAGTTGTAACAACTATTCAAGTGTAAGGGTAACCTCTGCCCGTTTGTCTATTCAGTTTGAAGTCAAGATTAAATTCAACAATTTTTGAGGCCATGAAGAGTTCTGCACCAGAACCAATATACTTTGCTCCAATTGCGTAAGTGTTCTTTGAGTAATTTATCTAACTGTTTATTGTATAAATTTTGTATAATTCTCATTTTGGTCAGAGTTATCTATTAAGTGGAAATTGTTTCTTTTAACTTACTGGAATAACACCTTCCTAAAGTGAGTAAAAAGGGGCAATCTCTCTTCTTATTAGCAAACTATTTAAATTCACCATTTTATACTCTAAAGTCGTTAATTTGAATTTTGTTTGCAATACCTATTGTAATCTTTCATTATCTCATTTATTTTGCTGTTCATGAAATAAATCTCTTAAAAAATCCTTATTGTTTCAATGATTAAATAGTGCACCATAAGGGTACAGTAAATAGTAAGCATAAATCAAAACCATCTAAGTTATATAACCCAGTCGCCTAAAATTTTGATACGCGACAGTAATTCTCAATAAACAAATATATCTTGACATAAATGCAGTAGCTTAAGTGGTTTTGAATAAATGCAAATGGTATACACGCAAGGCGTGAGTAGAAAATACTCTAAAGCGATAAGAGTCCCTTAATAAGTTCCAAACGTAAAGTACCGTGCGAAATATTTTAGCCACAGCATTTAAAAGCTAAAATAGGTACTTTTTCTATTACCCATAAAAAGAAAATGCATGGTGCAGCACACAAAAGCGAACTCAAAGTAATACCATATCCACCAATAGGTAGAAGTATAGTTGCAAAAAATAAATACCCGTTTGGATTCAACAACAATGTTAGATTTAAATCCAGTGTCTACAAAGTCTTTTAAAGTTGTTGGGGTAAATTGGACGAAGAATTGATGGCGCGTTTTAGTGGCTAAAGCATCTATATAAACTTTAAATTTCTTCATCGATAATAAAAAACTAAACTACGATAAAGAAGTTTTTAAAGGACTAATAAATATCTATGCATTTACTGGCTATTACGTTTTATTTCCTATTTCGCAAGTAAACTGGAAGCATTATAATATAAAAACACGGAAGCGTCTGCCTGTCTGTCCGTCTCTCATTACATTCAGCTCTTTATTTCCTTTCTTTGTCTTACTCGATTGGATTTAAAAAAAAATAAAAACATAATTATTTTGGTCTCTGCTAACTAGACTACTATAACTAGTTGCACTCCTGTTAATATTTTACTGCTACTATAACTGCTACAGTTGCTGTTTACAAGATAATAATTTCATATTTAGGATGTTTACCTAAAAAAATAATTCGGTACATTTTTTTGCTTCGCCTTAATTCTGCTTATAGACCTTAAAAAATTAACTTCAGAATAAGAATAGCGTTTCCACATGAATATTAGATTTTTTTAATATAGGTAGTTTCTGAAACAAACTATATTTTTTAGACAAATCCTATATATTACGAGACAAAGCGTATATATCACGTTGACACCAATTTTCATTTTCCTATTTCTTTTTCCAAACTGGGAAAAAACACCTTAAGTTATGCATGCAACTTTTGATAAATGACCTGTTCCCGCGTTGTTTTCAATTTTTAGTTTAAAATTACCATGTAAATAAAAAACAAATTTAAAAAAATTGCGCCAATTATATACAGTGTGACCAGTAAAGTCCGCATCAAATGGGATTTTTTTATTAATAGCTTTATTCGAAATTTGACTTTGGCATCAAGTTCTGCTTCGATCGAGATGAGCATTAAGCAAAAAAATAGTAGTCACGTGATTCGCACTATCTGCCAAATTTTAATTTTTTTCAAAAATAGTTCAAAAGTAAGGTTATTTCTGAAAATATCGAAAAAAGTTATTGGAAAAAGTTTTTTTTTAAATGCAATTTCTAGCCCACAGGCATTTAGCTGCATAAGATAATTTTTATTTTTTACCCATATTTTATAAATTGCACCGCTTTTGCAAAATAAGAATCAACGCAAACTACATAAAACTTTTAACTTTTGACAAGGCTTTATTTCAGATACATTTTCTTTAAAGTAGCGCCATATTAAATGTGTGTTTTTCTACAAAATCAAAATTGGGCTATTAAAATTTGGTCGCATGTGATGCAAAGTTTATTTGTTTTTTGACCCTGTATAAGGTAACTTCATAAAATAAGTATTTTTGTAAACGTAGATTGTGTCTGAAAGTAATACACCTTAATATTAAGACAAAAAAGAACACAGTGTCATCAGTAAAGTGTTCATTAAGTAGAAAATAAATTTTAGTGGTGGGTAAAAAATTAAAATTATCTTATGCAGCTGAAATTTTGCATGAGGGCTAGAAACTGCAATTAAAAACATTTTTTCTAATATTTTTTTCGATATTTTCAGATATTTCACTTTTGAATAATTTTTTGGAAAAAATTAAAATTTGACAGATAATGCGAATCACGTGACTACTATTTTTTTGCCTAATTTTCATCTCGATCGAAGCAGAACTTGATGCCAAAGTCAAATATCGAATAAAGCTATTAATAAAAAAAATCCCATATGATGCAGACTTCACTGGTCACACTGTATATTGTTTGAAGGTGGTAGACAATGAAATAATATCAAAAAAATTACCTTGTCGGACTTCCATTGTCTTTATTTTGTTACTTAACACGACGTTTCGGTTAGTTAGTATCTCTAACCGTTTTCAAGTGTTAACTGGTTTACATTAATATACAACAATGTTCCATTAAAAAAATAACGGTGATACATGTAGCATCGTTATGATCCTCCCTGTATAATATTTTTTTTTCTAAAAAAATACATTTCAAGAAAATTAAGTTGGCGGTATTCTATATCTGCCCAATGCCCTGCCTAATGGTTTTCAATAGAACACCTGGTATATATTGTAGACAAAGCGCACACAACCTCATTTATCTCTGGCAACATTTTTTCAAAGCTGTTTGCAATAGGCAATAAAATTTTCCAAGTAAAGCATTTATAAATGAGATCGATATGACGTTAACTACATGCTGACATAATAACAACTTTGTCTGATTATCGGACGGTCTCTCTGTCTAAACAGAAGTGACTTTTTTTTCACCAATGGCCAATTCAGAATCTGCCTTGAAACAATAGTGCATCCCAAATTTATTAATATGTTAAACTTGTCTTGTTGTTCTAATCCCTAAGGCATGACCATACCTATATTTCCAAGTTGGTTGTCTTGCCAACATAACCCGCCTGTAAAGATATCTTGTAAGCATAATTGGAGCCAAAAGTAAAAATCATGGGATGAAAATGTAACTCGCTGTAAGCATTCGTTATAATGCTTTATTCAACCATTGTCACGAGAATTCTTAAGGCCCTTGGGAGATAAAGCTTATTTAAATTTATCAATCGTTGGTGAAATTTTCTTAGCAAAGCCCTAAACTGCGTTAGAAACCTAGGCGGGCGCAAAGCCAGGAAAAACAAAGCTTTTCCCTTGCTTCCCGACCGAGTGTGTAAACGTGGATAAGTGGTAAACAAGGTAGTAAATTTTCAGACCCTAGACGCGACAGCCCTGCGTTTCGAGATCGACCTTAGCCGGACTTTGCCGCCAAAAATGTTTACCTACATTCCAAGCTTATACTTAATTGTCTTAAAATCTAAATTGGATTAAGGGTATACAAGAAACAATAGCAGAAAATACTGTGGCTAGGGCACTGGGATCGGTCAAAGAGGAGATAGATCGTATAGCTAAACAAGTTGCACAAAGCAAATGAACAGAGCTAACAATCTGTAGCATCTCCAAGCAATGGGCAACCCCTACTTGATAACTGGAAAACCGCAGCGTTATTACAACACAGTCGGAAATACCTAAGCAATATCACTGCCGTAGTCATCGGACATTGTCCTTTCAATTAACATGCCGAACGTATGCAAATGCCAGCTTCTGCTGAAGTTGCAGAGATAAAGTGGAGGAGGAATGTATTCAACAATTCTTGTGTCAATGCCCTGACCTCGCGAGAAGAAGGTTCAATGCCTTGTGCGAACCATTCAAAGGAAGGAAGCAACTGGGCCGACTCACTAAGGTTATTAATAGTAGTGGCTGGTTTGAATGAGCTACCAAGATTCTTTGTTGATCCATGTCGCATTAACCATCAGGAAGCTGATGCGGAGAGTTTCCGCGGAACACGTGTGGCACCACAACGGTACTCATAGGATCTCGTGAGACTATTTGGACAGTGCCACAAGTCTCTCCACTCTAACCTAATCTAAGTTTGAGTTTTCCTGTTCTATAGTACACCAAAGTAGCGAATAAATGCGACAGCGTGATATCATAGCAGTATTTGTTTGAAGGTTGTAGACAATGATGTATCTTGAGTAATAGATGTGTTTTGGACTTCCATTGCCTTTAGTTATTCATATCACAACGTTTCAACTGGTAAATATCTCCAGTCGTCTTCAGGTGAATACTACTGGAGATACTTACCAGTTGAAACGTTGTGATATGAAAAACTAAAGGCAATGGAAGTCCAAAACACATCTATTACTCATCATAGCAGTAGGCAAAACAGGGACGTGACTTAGTAACGTCAGTGGGATACTGGTGGGGGTGATCTCAAGTTATACGATGCCAAGATTTATAAACTTACTATAGGTTGTCTCATTCGATGCTAACCATCGTCTCTATGAGACAACATAGTCAGTTTATCGATCTTGCTACGATACCTATAAAATTTGCAATTTTTTTTTACCTGTGTAGATAACGTCTCTTTTAACGTTATTTTTTATTTTTTAGGTTTTAAAAGATTGTCCCAAACCTAAAATAATTATAATTTTGGAACGTGGCATTTATATGTTGATGCATTCGGTTCAGAAATTTAGTAGGTTGATCGAATTGCGCCTCGGCCTATATATTGCAGGATGCTTTCTCTCTGTCTAGACGCTGCTATACAGGAAGATCGTACGAAATTACTTTCGTAGGTAGAAAGTATTAAAAGGATCGAGAAAAGCACTAGTATTAGGAAGATATAGAAAATACAAATCGAATCTAATCTAAATAACGTTTTTGCAAGTTAAAAGACAAGTGTGCAAGTTAAAAGCAGCCATGCTAGTAGCGATTAAAATATTTTGTTTTCGGTTTGTCCCAATATCTGCTCTTATTCTCTGCAATTTTTTTCCCTTGGTTATGGTATTTTTTCAGTTCATCTGATTCGCTTTTAAATTTTTCACAAGCTTAAGGCTACTTCCAGCAGTGACAACTTTAACGGAAAGACGGAAAGAATGAAGTCAAAATCGCTAATCACATTATTACCCTCGCAAAAACAGAAACGGCAAAGGCATGACAATTTCCTTTTCGAGATCAGTGAGTTTTTGGATTGAAAGCGAGGGATCGTGTTTATTTTTTATATTGAATTGTAAAAGTGATGAGAAACATAATATTTTTAAATTTCCAAAAGAATAACCCCGAAGGAAAGTAAAAAAATTATTTGAAAAGTTACTTACGACCAATCAACCGAGTGTTGATTTGACGAAATATTCGTCATGATAAATAAAGTTATTAAATTTATAATTTACGTCAGGTAAGAAAACGAATTTAATTATTTATCTTATTTATGAACAATAATTTAATAACTCTAATTAGTACAAGTATAAGTCGTGGAATGCGTTTCATAATATAACTGTTTTTTATATTTCTTTTCTAACAATTATATACATACACTTATTTTGTGAATTTATCTAACAATACTACAGAAACGTTAAATAATTTTTTAACCTTTGGAATCTTTTGATTAGGTTGATATTAGTTTGGCAAATTATAGTATTAAAGTATATATGGCCACTCCACATAATTAACTCAGAAAAAGTAGCTTTTTGATTAGTAATATAACTCCAAAAAAGCCTCGTCTCTTATAGAACTATTTCATTTCACAAAGTTCAAAACTTTTGTCCAGGTAATTATTAATAAATAGGTATTTTAAAATATTTATTTATAATTTAATTGCAAGTTTAATTATAATTGGCAATTTGAAAATTAATTAAATTTTATTATATCATCATAAAGACTAGTTTCTAGAAATTTTTGCTAATTTTTATTAAACTGAAAATACCGTGCGAGCAAAAATTATTTGCATCAAAGAGGGCTTGGATTAAAAAACGTGGGGCTTGGTTTAGATCACAATGATATGGGGACAATATATCTAACCAAATCTAGATTAAAATTTTGTCAAATTCATATTATGACATGATATGCCAAACTAATGAGTAATAAAATAAGTAGACAAATACAAATTTATTTTTGTTGTTTACAAAATTAACAAAGTAAGAATATACAGAAAGAAAAAGAAAAATAATTACATAAATTGCTGAAATTGGCCACCGTCATGCTCGAAAGTGTTGACCAGCATCTCTGGAGAAATGTTACCACATTCTTGGATAATCCTTTCTTGTAATTGTTCTAAATTTGCAACTTGTGTTTTAAAAATAGTGTTCTTTACATGAGGAAAAACGAAGTAATCCATAACCGTTAAACAAAGTGATCTAGGTGGGAATTCAATGTCTGATCGAAAACTGATCAATCTGTCGTCTAAAAAATTGCGTAAGAAGTTAATAGTTTCGACGGCTGTATGGGCGGTTGCACCGTCCTGTTAAAAATATCCAAAACGTAGTTCGTCGTCAAGTAATTGCTCCACAAATGGATTCTCTATATCGCCGTGCTGTAACTGTGTCATGGAAAAAAATAGGACCAACAATTCTTCTTCGGGAAACAGCCAACCAGACACCAATTTTTTGAGGGTGCAATGTGGATTCTACAAAAAAATGAGGATTTTCACTACTCCACATGCGTTTATTCTGAGAATTCACATAACCGGAGAGGTGGACCCAGGCTTCATCCAAAAAAAATGCCAGGTCTAATAAATCATTTCTTTCCAATAAATTTTGGGTAAACCATTGAGAGTAATTCCTGCGTCTTTCAAAATCTGCTGCTTGTATTTCTTTATAAGGAAATAAATTTAGGTGCTTCTTAAGAATAGTCCTGCATGTTCCATAAGATCTTCCCACTTCTTGGGATAGGCGTCTTATACAATTTGTTGGCGTATTTTGCATTATTTCACGAACGTTTGCAACAAGTTCTTCTGTTCTTACAAATGGTCTTCCTGCTCCTTTTTTGTATTGTATAGAACCTGTTTCCCTAAACACAGCCACGGTTCTTTTCAGCCAATGATTAAAATCCCCAGCAATAAAAGCAACGTTAGAAAAATGTTCGTGAAAATCGTCCATGCACAAACCCGGATTGTATTGCCACTCACCATTTACTCTAACCCCGTTTCGAAAATACGCTTCAACCATGAATGTTTTGTGCTGTTCAGTAAAGCCCATTGTGTGAATTGTTCAAGAAATTGGAAAAATTAGCGATGAATCAAATTACTTGCAACGATTGTCAAAGATGACGGCATAACTGATTCATTGTTAATTGAGGTAGTTACCGACACCCAACAGGTATTAAGCTCTACGGCTAAACATTGCGTCCTTAGATGCAAGGCCCTCTTTGATGCAAATAATTTTGCTCGCACGGTATAACATAAACAAAAACCTTAAAAACAAGTTTTTATTAAAAAATGTATTAATAAAAGGTATATTTAAACCTAGTTAGAGAAGACGTTTTCGCTAAAGCGCATTGGTTTTCTTTCAACGCCTTTTATACCACGTCGACAGTTGATAATGTATGCAATTTTAAATCATAGTAGACGAACTTTTTCCATTACCCTGAACAGACAATATAAAACGGTTTAAAATACACCTTGAGTCATTTTACAATTTATCGCCAAGCACAACCTTTTAACTTATTGAACTTAAATTTCGTCTTTACACAAAAACGTATTATTTTTTTGTTGCTTTGTCGACAAAGATTAAATTAAAAATTTTGTTATATATTTATAGTTGATTGACTAAGGTTCAATAAATAACAGCTGTTATGCGTCTGACAAGCATTTTTCTATGTACCGTGCGAGCAAAAATTATTTGCATCAAAGAGGGCCTTGCATCTAAGAACGTAATGCTTAGTCCTAGAGCTTAATACCTGTTGGGTGTCAGTAACTACCTGAATTAACAATCAATCAGTTATTCCATCAACTTTGACAGTCGTTACAAGAAATTTGATTCATCGCTAATTTTTCCAATTTCTTGAACAATTCACACAATGGACTTTACGGAACATTACAAAACATTCATGGTTGAAGCGTATTTTCGAAACGGGGTTAGAGTAAATTGTGAGCGGCAATACAATCTGGGTTTGTGCATGGACGATTTTCACGAACATTTTTCTAACGTTGCTTTTATTACTGGGGATTTTTATCATTGCCTGAAAAGAACCGTGACTGTGTTTTGGGGTTCTATACAACACAAAAATGGAGCAGGAAGACCATCTGTAAGAACCTGTTGCAAACGTTCGTGAAATAATGCAATATACGCCAACAAATTGTATAAGACGCCTCTCCCAAGAAGTGGGAAGGTCTTATGGAACATGCAGGACTATTCTTAAGAAGCAGCTAAATTTATTTTCTTATAAAGTGCAAGTATTCCAAGAAATATTAAAATATATAAATTTTTTTCTGCCTATTCTTACTTAGTTAATTTTGTAAACAACAAAAATAAATTTGTATTTGTCTACTTTTTTTATTACTCATTAGTTTGGCATATCATGTCATAATATGAATTTGACAAAATTTTAACCTAGATTTGGTTAGATATATCGTCCCCACATCATTGTGATCTAAACCAAGCTTTACGTTTTTTAATCCAAGCCTTCTTTGATGCAAATAATTTTTGCTCGCACCCTATTAGTTCGTCTATATAGGGTGGAATTTTTAACTGGAATAAATTCAATATTAGAAAGCCTCCTTATTTGCTGAAAAAATACAGAACTACGGCTGGGCTTATTTTTAGTTTGGCATACTTTTTTCGTGTCTTCATAAAATTTACCCGTCCTTTGGGGGTAGAAAGCGCCCCAACTTTTTTTCAAATGAAAAGGTATGTATTGTGATAGCTCGTTGGAATGGGAATAAAAAAAGGTATACGACCTACTATTTACTTTTGCATTTCGGTAATGTAGACGCAATTTGTTTTATTGTAAAAATTGTTTTTCTTGACAAAACCCTAATTTGAAAGTAAAATTCATTCTTGACATTATCCGGGGTTATTTGGTCAATTTCGTGTATAAGTCGTTGAATAAGTTCCTCTAACTATTCGATAATTCCAAAGATCTACTTCTGCGTAGTGAGGAAATAAAGCAGTCTACGCTGGAATAAGTTTCCCTTGCAAAAAATCCAGATATACAGGGTTAGGAAAAATTACCAGAACGGTCGATTATTTCAAAATATACAAGGGTTATCAAAAAACGTCTTACATAAAAAATGTAGGGCTGTTAAAAATCTACATATCGGTGATAAATTGAAATATACAGGGTCGCCCACAAAGTTGTGGAGAATGATAGTTATATTTTTTTAGATGGAACACCCTGTATAGTTTTACTTATTTTGATTGTCGACTCAATTTTAAACATTTTTTATTAACCATGTGTTATACCTAAATTCATTACTTTCCTAGAAATCGGCGTTTCAAATAATAACGTATAACGATGCGATTTTCGAACATAGTGAACAACAAATAAGGCACGACCATGGTTACTAATAAATAATTAATAGTTTGACATCTGAAACTCAAATTCTGATAGAAATAGACAAAAAAGAAAATAGCATGGCATTTTTACTTACTGAAACAGAGAGAATTGATATTTTAATTTTAAGGGGGTTTTGCGATAAACAGCGATCATATCAGGAGGTATGTAATATTTACAATAATTTGCATCCAGACAGGCACATTAAAAAAAAGCAGTTTTTCGAACTATTGAGCGTTACAGAATGACTGGTACTGTAAAAAACCGCCCAAGATCTGGAAGACCTACGACTGCTACCTCCGAGGAAAAAAAGCTGGACATTCTGCTTGCGATAGAAGAAAATCCCAAACAATCCACCAATCAGCTTGCTTTGGATCATGAAATTGATAAAAAATCTGTACGAATCGTTCTTAATACTGAGAAAATGCATCCATAAAAAATTAATGTTGTACAAGAACTTTTTGACGTTGACTATGATCGAAAGCTAGAATTTTGCGAAATAATGACTAGAAATATAGAAGAAAACCCGAATTTTTCAAACAATATTGTGTTTTCGGATGAAGCTACTTTTACACTACACGGAATGGTAAATAAGCAAAATTACCGTTACTGGGCGCGAAATAACCCTAACTGGTATGAAGAGCTGCATACACAGTTCCCAAGAAAAGTTAATGTCTGGGCTGGATTGTTTGCGGGACATGTAATTGGACTCTTTTTTATCGAGGGAAATTTGAACGGTGATCGATATCTCCGGCTTCTTCGGTAAGAAATAGTCCCAGCTATAAACAATTTAAATGCTGATATTAACTTAACCTGGTATCAGCAAGATGGAGCTCCTCCGCATTTTACTCGCGAAGTTAGAGAATTTTTGGATGTCACGTTTCCAAATCGATGGATAGGAAGAAGAGGGCCTATCAAATGGCCTTCACGGTCCCCCGATCTTTCGCCATTAGATTTTTTTATTGGGGTCACCTGAAAAACATAGTTTATCAAAATAAATCCAATAATTTAGAAGAATTAAGAATGAAAATTGTCAATGAAAGTGCGAGAATAACAAGGGAAATGGTTTTAAACACCCAAAGACATTTTTGAAATAATTTGTCATTGTCAGTTAGTAAATGGGGGTCATTTACAACACTTATTAAAAAATAGAGCCGTTTTGCCATGATGTGTTATACGTTTTTGTTTAAAGTTAGCTTAATAAATTGTTTCTTGCAATTTATTTTGTGTTTTGTAGCTGATCAATTTATGTAGGAAAGTAATGAATTTAGGTATAACAACATGGTTAATAAAAACTGTTTAAAATTGAGTCGACAATCAAAATAAGTTAAAATATACAGGGTGTTCCATTTAAAAAAATATAACTATCATTCTCCACAACTTTGTGGGCGACCCTGTATATTTCAATTTATCATCGATATGTAGATTTTTAACAGCCCTACATTTTTTATTTAAGACGTTTTTTGATAACCCCTGTATATTTTGAAATAATCGAACGTTCTGGTAATTTTTCCTAACCCTGTATACATTCAAGGAATATTGACCCAATGATGCGGTCGCCAATTATACCTGCCCAAAGTTTTTGCAAAAGCTAGGTGTGTGTTTCTCGCATCCAGTGAGGATTTTTTTCGGATCAATATCGATCATTCTCTTTTTGACTTCACTATTTAGTACAAAACTACCCTCCCCTGTAAAAAGGATCTAGTCTTTTCTTTTTCCACCCCAAAAAAAAGGGTTAATTTTATGAAGACACGAAAAAAGTAAAAATAAATGCAGCCGTATTACAATACAATCTATTTCAGTTAAAAATTCCACTCTGTATAAGTTTTAAAATGTTATAATATGCAGTTTTAGCTCTCAATCTGTGAAGACTTAAGTGTTCTGCGAAATTTAATTATTTCTTTATGGTATTTAAGGGTTTATGACAGACAGACAGACGCCGAAACGATTCCGTGCGTGATTTGTTTTTCAATTTTAACGAGGAACAAAAATCATCTAAAATTATATTTGCCTGTATAAAGATACCATCGAAATTTACTCGCAATTATTTCAATATTTTACCCACTAGCAAATATTAACTAAGAAATGTTGACTTACTTTGTAGGTTCCCAGGTTTTTGACAGAGCAAGCAAATTTGACGTTTCTGCCGGCGGCAACGGTGATATTCTCAATGACATCTGTAAACTCTGGCTCCTCGACGACGGCTGAAATAATACCTAAAATTATTGTATGTGTCTTTAATTTTAATTTTTGGTTTACAATGTTGTCACAGGTATTTAAATGGTGGAACAATTATTAGAAATAATGGGCCTAATGAATAAAAATGTAGCAATTGCTTTTTCTTATAAAATCGAAGTAATTTCTTGAAAGCTTTTGCTTCCAGCAATTGCTTAAAAGTGCAGGAATTGCTTCTAGTCAATGCTTTTTCTTAAAAAATAGAAGCGATTGCTATCGTTTGCTTAAAATGTGATGAATAAATTAAGGAATTGCTTTTTCTAGTATAGCGATTGCTTTCAACTTTTTAAGGTAGGTCGACCCCTGCACCATTTGCTTGGTAGCAGTCAACTTTAGTTCTTCACGGCATACACTAAAACTTCTTAATTTGTGTCTTCAATTATGGCTGAATATATGAACGTTCGTAAAAGAAAAATCTACAGTGTACGTAAAAATTGCAAATATGATGATTTCAAAAAGTTATATCGATTTCACTGCGAAAATGTTGTGTGGTTGGCAAATTATTTTTTGACTGATACTGGTAAAAGGCGAGGGGGTGCACTGTCGCCTTTAAATAAGATTAAAGTCCTTCTGCGGAAATTGTCGGATCCGGGCTTTCAAAATTCTGTAGGTGAAGAAATCGGTGTTCACCAAACTACTGTCTGTAAGACATACACTTCTGTAATGGATGCTGTTTTGGAGAAGGCCAATATTTTTATTAAATTTCCTACAAGTGCTGAAGCTGTTGTGGAAGCTAAACGGTTGTGGTCAGAGAGATTTATTTATGTTCCTTCAATTTGTGAACGAAGCTTGTCTTTAATTTCTTCATCACTACTATCACTTTCCTCATTTTCACTGAAATCTGCCATATCCCAAATATAAGTTTCCTATTTTCCACAAAAACGTAACAGATTACTATTGTCCTAAATAAATAGACCAACGTTGTTGTATTTACGTCAACTCTTTTGCAAATTAGGCAACAAACTGAACATGAAATCTATAATCGGAACAAGTGGATAAGCCACGTCTGAGTGCTGAATAAGCATTTGCTACAGAGGTGTAAGAAAAACAGCAATTGCTTCAAAATTTTATTCATATACAGATCTAGCAATTGCTTTTGCTAGTCAAGCAATTGCTTTTACTAAAAAGTAATTGCTTTAAGTAATTGCTTAATTTGTATTCATTAGGCTAAATATGCTGGTATAGAATACTTCGATAGTTTCGACCCTTTACATCTCCTCGTGATCAGAAAAGTTCATAAGTTCTCATTAACTGGATTAATAAGCCGTAGAACAATTTCATACATATTTAGTTAATATTATATTGGAATGTTAGAGGTAAGATGTTGCCTGAAGCTCCACAACGTAAGTATATCTACTAACTATTACCTACTCTTCTGATAAGAAAAACGATGAATGGTTTTTATGTTTCGCAAATTTGCAGGACTACCGTTAAATAATTGGATATAAAGGCAAAATTGTCTAGCCTCAACGAGTGATTCTTGTAAGGGTATGATGGGAAAAATAAGGGTAACTTGGCAACATTGGTTTTCCGTTTGATATCATAATAAATTCACAATTCTGCAGAGTCAAATAGAACTACTTCCTATTTATAAAACGGAGAGAGCAAAAATGACGCCGTATTTGACATTTTTAAATATTCACCACGGCAAAGTTTTGCCAATATTGAGGGCTTACAATATCTAGAGTTCATTGTTTGATTATTCTACTTCTAGAATTTATGAAACTTTATGTTAGAGCAAACTGAACGTAAAATGAAGCAAATGATTGCCAAAAATTCCATATTTGTATTCAGGTTATGTGTTCAGACAAAGTGTATATCATATACTCCAAAGTTATGTTTGCTCAAAAATATGTATATCATAATTTTCGCAGTTGTACAGACAAGAGCGCCTAATAGTGAAGATATATTTTACAGGTTTCTGTCGTTGAAATATTAAGACAAAAATGAAATAGAAGATACCTACCGACTAGACAGTCAAGCGGTGATTTAATTCAAAAGCGTTCAAACATTGAAAACAACACCTTAGTTGGCTCACTTGGACGTAAATGGCAATCGATAAATATTTTTTGAATTTATCGCTTTGATTGGCCAAATGCTTAGAAGAATTTCCTCGTGTTTAGTCTAATTTTTCATAAGTATTATAATACCGTTAACAGTGGATACTAAAGAAAATTACTTATTTTGACCAAAGGTCAAAAGGCATCCATAATAAAACAAGAAACTAGCCGGCTGCATTCTGGTGTGGCAACGGTTGGGCTGAATTTGCTTTTGAAAATTTAATGTCGGTATAATCCGAAACCGAAGTGCGAATTTGCTCTATCAAGAAACAGAATAATTCAGGCCACGTTTAGTAAAAAAGTCGGTTGTACTTTTGGATTCGATGTTTCATTTTTTACTCGTTCAAATTGATTTATGGCTTGGAATATATAGCATTCTAGCTTGTAAATATTTATAGGTAAATCAATTGTAATTTTTTTCTGTTAAAAAATTTAAAAAAAGGCAAAAAAGTAGCCGTACACACACATGTTATGTGATATTTTAGAATAATATTCGTTAAAAATACCCTGTTAAAAATAAACACAATTCCCTTTAGTTGCCAAAGAAACCGTGTTTTTGGGGCTTCTGTCTTTGTTCATTTTAAAATATTTGTTTTACTTTTGATTACAAAGAAAGCAGGAGCTTAATCCTAATTCCAGACCAACTTTTTTTGGGAATTCAAGAACGGGAGGTACACCGAATAATTAAAGTTTTAAATTTTAAATACGTAGGCTAAGCATTTGGTTATGTCGCATTCGCCGCAGCATGCATTGGAAACATTTATTTTATATGGTAGTTTAGGAAATGCAAGAGCTTAACGTTAGCAAATTTCCGTTATATTTTTATTTATGTTTGATTTTCTTACTTGGACATTTGTAATTTAAACCTTTTTAATAAATAGGTATAGGTACACTACGTTATTTACCACATTCCATTTTGCTGTTGATACAAACAAATAATATTTACTGATATTATTATTAAGTACTAGCGTGTACCCGGCATGCGTTGTTACAATGCCACTTTTTTAAATGCTGAAACCTTCCTCGGCCTGCACACAACAACTCACCAAGGTTTTATCGCAATCGGATGAATGGTATAGGAACGCATACGGGACATACAGACAGACAGACAAACATTCATTTTTATATATATACGACACTGTTCGGGTGTGTGTCATTTTTTCTACAACCTAAGATCGTTGTACACTTGTGACAATACTATTATACCGAATCCTTTGGGCACGGTACTGTTTGGGTATGTGTCAATTTATCCTCAATCCATGATGTATTTGAGACAATAATATTGTGCCGAACCCTTCGGGCACGGCACTGTTCGGGTATCTGTAGTTTTTTCACAATAGTATAGTTTTTTCATAACCCAAGATCGTCTTATCAATTATTTATAGTTTTTCATAACCCAACATCGTCTTATCAAATATGTATAATTTTTTCACAACCAAAGATTGCTTTAAAACATTGTGTAATTTTTTCACAAATCCATTTCGTTTTATATCGAGTATCGTAGCTGCAAGAATGCGATATTAGAAGTAAGAAAAAAAAAGTTATACTTGAACTGTCAAATTTGTTTTCATTTTTTTCTTCTCCTAGATCATAGCCGCAAGAATCCGATATCAAGAATTAAAAAAAAAAAAAAAATTACACTTGAGCTGTCAAATTTTGACAGGTGGGTGTCAAATTTTTTTTCATTTTTTTCTTGTCGACTATCGTAGCTGCAAGAATGCGATATCAAAATTAAGGGGAAAAAATGTATACTTGACCTGTCAAATTTTGACAGTTAAGTGTTAAATTTTTTTCATTTTTTTCCTTTCCTAGATCATAGCTGCAAGATTGCGAGGTTAAAAATTTAAATAATAACACTTTAAATCACTGCTGTCACATTTTGACAGATCTAATATTTCAAATTTTTTTGCATTTCTTTTTTGTCCAAGATCGTAGCTGCAAGAATCCGATATCAAAAATATGAAAAAAAACAAACAATTATACTTGATCTGTCAAATTTTGACAGGTAAGTGTCAAATTTTTTTTCATTCTTTTCTTGTCCGGCATGGTAGCTACAATATTGCCAAATGAAATATTTCAATTAAAAGAAGTTGAAATCACTCCTGTCAAATTTTGACAGCTGTCAATGTCAAATTTGTAACGGCCTTGTTTTTACCCAGGTTAGTACTTAAATTAATCCGAAATCAAAAATTTGTTAACTCTTCAAATAAGAAAGTTACACGTGATTTTATGTGACAGCTGTCAAATTTTGACAGATTGACATATATACTTTTTTAAAACTTTTTTTCATGTTAAAAACAAAAGAAAATATACGTGTTTTTTTTTCTCTAAAATAAATTCCAGACTCAGCTATATATATAATACATTAGTACCCGGCATGCGTTGTTAAAATGCCACTTTTTTTATGCCATAATTTTCCTCGGCCTGCACACAACAACTCACCAAATTTTCATCGTAATCGGATAAATGGTATAGGAATGCATACGGGACATACAGGGTTTTTCCGTATATTTTGGAGCACCCCTGGAGCTTTTATTTGAAAACCTAGAAAAAACTTTAAATTACCAAAGTTGCATGATTTCTCCTGAACTGCCAGAATTTGTTATCGGACAAAACAAATGAACATCGTAAATTTGTTTAATAATGCCAATGTCGATTTTTTTAAAATGGAACACCCTGTATATTAATTTTTTTTTAACTCCTCACTCTTTTCTGATTCCAAATATGTATATATGTTATATGTTTACTTTAGTCGTTTAGGCAAAATTGCATTTCAAAATATTGCGGATTAGAAAATCTATATTGGTGTGAGGAAAACATGATAGAACATAATGCTTATTCAGTAACAATAATTAATATAAATAATGATAATAATTTATGAAACAAACATATAACATATATAGATATTTGGAATCAGAAAAGAGTGAGGAGTTAAAAAAAAATAATATACAGGGTGTTCCATTTAAAAAAATCGACATTGGCATTATTAAACAAATTTACGATGTTCATTTGTTTTGTCCGATAACAAATTCTGGTAGTTCAGGAGAAATAATGCAACTTTGGTAATTTAAAGTTTGTTCTAGGTCTTCAAATAAAAGCTCCAGGGGTGCTCCAAAATATACGGAAAAACCCTGTACAGACAGACAAACATTAATTTTTATATACATATATAGATTACAAAAATATGTTTTATAAAATTTTTACAAAATAAATAAATATAATATCGGCTTATTTAGGCAAAACCTGACCCACTTCAGCTTTTTGTTTGTAAACAAATCCGTGACGTTCCGACTTAGATCAAAAGTAAAGAAGAATTTCATTTTAAATTATACCTGGTTTTACCGCCGCGTACCGGTACTTTAATTTATTTAATTCGGTTTCATCAATTAAGTTTATTTCATTTTAAATGTTAAAATACCAAGATCTTTGATATTAAAATTCTTTCTGTCTTTTAAATGAACGATGAAAACGTAGGCAGAGATATGCTGAATATATAAATTAAAAGATGGACTGATCTGTTTTATGATGATTTTCGACGGTCTGTTTTAATATCTTAACAAATAATATTTTTAACTCGAGTATAATATACTTAATATACAGGGTGTTTCATTAAGGGTGACTACCGGCCATATCTCGGAAACTACTATGCATAGAAACTTGAGAAAAAAATATGATTAAAGCGGTCATGAGAAAATTCTGGAAATTATTTTTAAGTTCCTAATTTCGCCGCACAATTAAATTTTTTTTTTTTATTTCTAAATTTCTCCGAAAATTCCCATATTAAGGTATAACTCTGATTACATCATCGAAAAGCTTAGACAATTCTACATCATTTTGGTTTAAGGCTCGTTGGCGTACCGACCTTGATAAGAGTGGGGGAAGCTATTGAATTTGTAAACATTAAAATGGCTGTAACTTCTAAACGACTTATCCGATTTTACTAAATTTAAGCTTGTTTGGAAGGGAAAGGTAAATATCTTCAATTGCCGTATAGTGTTTAATAAAATTGCTAGAGGGCGCAATTTGTAATAATAACAGTTTTTTCGATTTTATCCCGAAAATCCAAATCATACGGTATAACTATGACATCATAATCGGAAAGTAGATAAAATTTGCAAGAAAAGATGTAAAGACCGCAGTTCTATATCCTTGTTCGTTTCAGAGTTATCGCCAAAATAATAATTTTTAATACAAATAGCGCCCTCTAGCAATTTTATTAGAAACTATCGTGTACCATTGGATACAACAATTAAAGGTACTTACCTTTCTCTTCCAAACAACCTTTAATTTAGTAAAATCGGATAATAGAATTTACAGCGATTTTAATGATTGCACTTTCACTTGATAAGAGTGGGAGAAGCTATTGAAAGTGTAAACATTAAAATTGCTGTAACTTCTAAACGACTTATCCGATTTTGCTAAATCTAAGCTTGTTTGGAAGTACCTTTAGTTGTTGTATCCAATGGTACACGAGAGTTTCTAATAAAATTGCTAGAGGGCGCTATTTGTATTAATAATTATTATTTTGGCGATAACTCTGAAACGAACAAGGATATCGAACTGCGGTCTTCACATCTTTTCTTGTTAATTTCATCTACTTTCCGAGTATGATGTCATAGTTATACTGTATGATTTGAATTTTCGGGATAAAATCGAAAAAACTGTTATTACAAATTGCGCCCTCTAGCAATTTTATTAAACACTGTCGTGTACTGTTGGATACGGCAATTGAAGATACTTACTTTTCCCTTCCAAACAAGCTTAAATTTAGTAAAATCGGATAAGTCGTTTAGAAGTTACAGCGATTTTAATGTATACACATTCAATAGCTTCCCCCACTCTTATCAAGGTCGGTACGCCAACGAGCCTCAAACCAAAATGATACAGAATTGTCTAAGCTTTTCGACGATGTAATCAGAGTTATACCTTAATATGGGAATTTTAGGAGAAATTTGGAATTTAAAAAAAAAATTTAATTGTGCCCTCTTGCGGCGAAATTAGGAACTTAAAAATAATTTCCAGAATTTTCTCATGACCGCTTTAATCATAATTTTTTTTTCTCAAGTTTCTATGCTTAGTAGTTTCCGAGATATGGCCGGTAGTCACCCTTAATGAAACACCCTGTATAAAACTATTAAAATAGTTACAAATATTTAAATTTAAAAGTGTAGACGCCTTTTTTTATAACTAAACGTATAGTCTTTGTGAATGACGGCAAAAAGATTAACTTTACCGTATAACTTTAAATTTAAATCTAGGACAAACTACCCGTTGACTGGGTGGACAAAATATTTATAAAATGACACTTATAAATTTAGTTGCAATTAATATCACAAACAGTAAGAACTAGTTGACATATTATGTTAAAAAATACTATAAAAAGAACAATTTTAAATCATTTTACATTCATAATTATTATTCTAATGCCCGGTTTTGAGGTCCAAAATTATTGGCCATTTTGGGGTTCGATTAACTCCAGCTTACTCAAAAAATATTTTAGGACCTATTTTATAAGTATGTATCACTGTCTCTAGTATGTCTTAATATTAATAATGATGGTAATCAAACCGAACATACTTCGAGATTTCCAGAGTAAGGTTAAACCAAGCCTATAAAAGCGGGTATAACTTCTCGAACATTTTTAGGAAGGTCCAATTTATTTATTCGTGTCAGAAGCATCACAGGTTAAGGAAAGAATAGAGAAAAAAATATATATATACTTAATGTCTATCGTCACTTCAGACGTGAACTAAACACTTTTTGCCCAGAAGCGGGCGACGTCAATAGCGTTCGGCTTCGCTGCCATAATGTACCTCTATGGTACATCTAGCGGGGCACAGCGGGCAAGTGTACATATGTTGCGTGGTTTGCAGTTCTCCACAATCGCAGAGATTGGAGTCCACAGGGTAGCCCCACTTGTTTAGGGTATCTCTCGATCTCGCCGTGTCCGTCCGCAGTCTGTTTAGCGCCTTCCAGATTTCCCAGTTTTTTCCGCCTCCTGGTGCCAGTTCTTCATTCGGCTTCATCCAATGTTGGTTTGAGGTCTTCCCCCAAAGGTCCACTCTGGTTTTAGGTTCCTCGTAATCTTTTGTCGATCTTAGGAAGCTTCGCCTTAATTTAAGTCGCTGATGGGCCGGTTGGAGACCATAGAGGGGGTGGCGTTCAGATGCTGCTGCTTTGGATCGTTCTGAGTGCAGCTGCTTCCCTACGGATGGCAGGAGGAGCGATGCCAGCTAGGTGGTGGATTTTATTTAGGGGTGTTGGCTTCAAGCATCCGGTGATGATTCTGCTTGTCTCGTTGAGGGTGACATCAACTTGTTTTGCGTGCGCTGAGCTATACCAGACCGGGCATGCATACTCGCCGGCGGAGTGGCAGACGGCGAGTGCTGAGGTTTTGAGAACCCTAGGTTGGGCTCCCCAATTAGAGCTTGTCAGCTTGCGGACTATATTGTTTCTTCCGCTAACTAAGGTCCAATAAATTTATAAATTTAAAATAAAAAAAGTTGCCCTTAATAAAGCTACTTTAATTTAAACAATACCAATCTAGTCGATCAAGCAAATGGGTTATCAAAATTAAATGTACGGGGAGCAATAGAAGCCAGAACAATCAGAACCATTAAATTTTAGTATAGCCGGTTTTGTGAAAGCATATTTAAAAATACCATGCGAAAGTCAAAACACAGGAAGGGTTTTATTAAATCCAACGAAATTACACCGGACACCGGTAGGTTTTTAATTTCCCTTGCAAATTTAACAATCGAGGACTGGATTGCGTTGCAAATAATTAGATCCAAATCAAATTTTAAAATATTAGACAATGCAGACCCGAATATCTGTTCCAATAATTCCGAAAGTGTAGAAAACGCGTTTGTATTTTGTATAATGAAAGATTGTCAACAAACCATAGCGGGCCGACGGGGAAGATGCATAATAACCAAAACTAAACTACGACAATATACAGGGTGTCCGGAAATGATAATGAAAATAAATACTATCTCTTCCCATAACATTTTCTCGAAAATTGATTATTAACGGAGATACAGGGTGTTAAGGTTAAATTTTAATTGCAGTTTTAAAATACATTAGGCAACTAGAACAATAAATTAAATATTTAAATCAAAGGTTCGCAGTGACGTCCTTCCTCTTCAATGCATAAATTAATTCTTAAAAAATTCCGACTAACTTGAATGGAATATTCCTTCCTTTGCTATGCTATGTATAAGGTTGAAAATACATTAAAATTATTTCGTATTCATCACATGCAAGCAATGTTATTTTACCGTTTTTCTCGAGAACGGTTAGATTTATCGAAACAAAAGTAGTATACCTTTTTTATGTCAAAAGGTCAGGAGAATAAAAATAATCAGTCAAAATGCGCATACATTGTAGAACAAAAAAGTTGGGACCATTCAAATTAAACTCTAGACTCCTATGTGGCACCCTCTACAAAATGCGAAAAAACGGTGGACAAATTTGTATTTCTCATCCCGAAAAAGCTCCATATACGCGATTTCGTCAAAATATTATGAGCGTGGCCAAAGGTATTGAAAAAATACTGCAAATAAAATTTAACTTTAACACCCCGTAACTCCAGTAATAGTAATAATCAATTTTCGAAAACATTTTATAGGAAGAGATAGCATTTATTTTCGGTTCAGAATTATCCATCATTTCCGTACACCCTGTATAATACCAACTATTGTCACTTTATTTATCCCTGAGTGTCTTTAAATTTTTGAAAATAATATTGTTCATTCAAACATGCAAGAAAAATAATTTTACAACTGCCTGAATAATCCACCCACTCTGTACTGATGAGAAGAAAAGAGTTAGAAACCGGTATAGAGGTGGTGACAGCCTACCAATAGAAAAGGTTCCTTTTTCTTGGTAGTACTATTATAATAATAGTATTCTTTCCTCGCTAGATCTGTCTATCTGATACCTTAGGGATCGAAACTGATAAAATGAATAAAAGACCAAGAATTATTTAAATACCTATTTAATTCCATCATATCTTTAATATAACACAATATAACAATTAAAAGAATTATAATTTTGTGTTTCACACTTGAATTACTATAAATTTCCTAGTTCCATGGGCCTAATAATTGGATCTATATCAGAACATTCTATAATATAATAGAATATTCGTAGAACTGCACAATTCCACAATTGTTAGATACGATTATTATCACCTATACCTCTGATTCATATCACACGTTGTATTGACCAAAGTCATTGACTCATTACACAATAGGATGCCCGTTATAGCTTATAGGTTTCTACGATTAAGTTATATTGTTTTGCATAAGTTGCAAAATGTTCAATTTTCCGTATAATGACTTTTAAATTGGACTAGATTTTCAGTTGAAAATCAATTGTATCAATTTCTGTTTAGAAATTATTTATTAAACAAGTTGTTTAGAAAGTTTATATTACTGCTAATCCTATAGTTTTGGCTTTTTCTTTGTTAACATCTCTAAATAAACCAAAATAGGTATCTTGAAATTATATTGATAGCTTTAGTCGCTTGATGAATACTATTTTACCGCAATATCAATAATTTTAAAAAAACCAGGGATCTTTTCAGTTGACCAAGCTTGTAAAAGTCACTGATCCATATAAAATGACGAGCAGTTTATAAAGCTTTAATTTCTAATTTTTATTAAAGCTGTTTATGGAAGTATATTGAGGTATATGGCATCCCGAGCGAAACGGGTGAATTCATGATTAAATTCGAGACCCCAAAATGTCTTTTCATGATCATAAAGCAAATCGTTGGTATTGAATTCAGGCGAAAACATCAAGTTAGACACGGTTGACGTACACTTAACACTCGGTTTGACAATTATGAACACTAAAAATAAATTATGTCATCATCGATTTTTTAGTTCTACCGAACGATAAACTTTAATTAGGACAAGGGTTTGCGGCATCTGAACATATCATTTACTCGAATACATTAAATGCCATTTGCAACTTGAACTTTGTCAATATGGTATATTATATATATTTCTCCAGGTGTGTTCATTGGTACTTCATCAAATTTGCTAAGTGGAACGTCAAAAGAGTTATGATGAGAATATTATTAAAAATTACAAACGATACAAACACGATATTATTCCCATTTTTGAAGCGTAAGTGATTACATTCCATGTGCTATAGCCTGGCAAATTAATACTTACTGCCTACCAGAGCAATTACCCTCAAAATTCAAAACGTTTACCACTGGACACCGTAAATTACAGACGAATAATTTATCGTTCGAATAATTGAACGGACAAACAAAACAAACTACATACATACAGAGATGGCTGAATTAAAATCTTATCGAATTAGTTTCTATTTCGTAGGTGTAGTAGCAGTTACAGTTTCAGCTGTATTCACTTCGAACCAAATTTACCAGCTTGATTGGTACGTTGGTTTGACACACCCACTAAACCATTGGACCTTAAACTAATTCCAGATAAGAAACATTTATTTTTATGCAAGAGGGTTTTAAGGACAGAAAACGAGAAATATTTGTTTCACATTCTTAAATATTTTGAGAACACGTCCCTAACCAACAATTTTCAGAAATCAGGCCAGTGGGATCCTGAAACTAACCTTAGTTCGCTATGGTCATTATCCATTTAGTTCATCCTGTAACATGTCAATGTCAATGTCGAAATAAATTTAATGTCCAAGTCCTTTGAATCCCTGTTTCCAAATAAGAGAAACTTGTGGCTTTCGTCGTCCGAATTCCAGAATTAAAGGAATATTGCAGAATGCATGTCAATTTGCTGGCACTGTCAACGCTATAGCATTCTTGAACCTACGAGATGCCTTAGAGCACAAATTGTATCTTAAATTCGAACGAATTATAATCTGGGCTACCATAGTATCGTGTGCTTTTGTGATTTTATAAAAGTACGGCATTATTTTTATTTTTGAGTTAAAACGTCCTACTTTTTAAATATTAATTAGTTAAATATACTTTTCTACATACTACACAGCTGGAAATAGCACAATTTAAATTTAATTACAAAGTGGTGATTGAAGAAAAGTTCTAATTAATGTATGTAGCTATAGCTCGTCAACCCATCTGTAATAGGGGTAGGTAATTTAAAGCCAGCAGCTTGCTGCCCTAATGGCGTCTCGAGGAACGTCTGACAACCCTTAAGTTGCTGTCTATGCGCCTAAATTCTTTATGGTTTTTTTCTTTGCAGAATAATATTAGCAGGTTTTTAAAACAAATAATTCCTTGAAAACACCTTGAAAAGTACCTACATGACTGAATCAGAATTTATAAGAACTTTTACACTCTGTATATGTAATACATTTACGGCTAAGATTAAGCATCTCTTAGAGTATTAGAACACCTCCATTGCTAAGATATTTATTGTTAGTCGACCCATTTAGGAGGTCTGGTTTATTTTCCAAATAATACACGAACTGAATTTCTGTCGTTGGGTTTGACATTGACAATGTACACAGATTGACAGAATTCATTAAATATTCACAGATTACTCCGGTGGACCTATGGATTTATACATTTTAAATAGGATTGCTTGGTCTTCAAGGATTCCGTCTTGGTTTCCATTAACAATAATTATTAGAGTATTTTCAGAGAAAAAGAACTGAATAAATTTAAAATCGAAATCAAGCAAAATTGGGTAGCCATGTTTAGTTTTATCCTTTTCCTTAAATTTTAATAAGTTAAGTGCGAAAAAGGAAAGTTTGGCCTCATTTGGCAGTACTGCGATATATTCTAAAGAAGTTAGGGTGTTTTATTAAGGGTGGCCACCAGCCATATCTCGGAAACTACTAAGCATAGAAACTTGGGGAAAAAAATATGATTAAAACGGTCATGAGAAACTTCTGGAAATTATTTTTAAGTTCCTCATTTGGCCGCAAGAGGGCACAATTGAAAATTATTTTTTTAAATTCTAAATTTCTCCGAAAATTCCCATATTAAGGTATTACTCTATGTACATAATTAGAAAGCTTAGACAATTCTGCATCATTTTGGTTTAAGGCTCATTGGCGTACCGACCTTGATCAGAGTGGGGGAAGCTATTGAAAGTGTCAACATTAAAATCGCTGTAACATTTAAACGACTTATCCGATTTTACTAAATTTAAGCTTGTTATGAAGAGAAAGGTAAGTACCTTCAATTGCCCTATACAGCGGTACACGATAGTTTCTAATAAAATATCTAGAGGGCGCAAATTGTAATAATAACAGTTTTTTTGATTTTATTCCAAAAATTTGAATCATACGGTATAACTTTGATATCATAATCGGAAAGTAGATTAAATTTGCAAGAAAAAATGTGACCGCAGTTCGATATTTTGGTTCGTTTCAGAATTATTACCAAAAGAATATTTTCTTCAAATCAACTGTTAAAATGACCGGTTTAATCAAAATTTTTTTTGCCCAAGTTTCTACGCTTAGTAGTTTCCGAGATATGGCCGGTGGCCACCCTTAATAAAACACCCTGTACTATGTACCGGGTGGTCAACTAAGAATGGCCTCCGGCTATATCTCAGAAACTACTAAACATAGAAACTTAGGAAAAAAAATTATTATTAAAGCGGATATGAGAAAATTCTGGAAATTACTTTCAAGTTCCTCATTTCGCCGCAAGGGGGCACAATTGAAAATTATTTTTTTAAATTTTAAATTTCTCTGAAAATTCCCGTATTAGGGTATAACTCTGATTGCATCATTGGAAAGCTTAGACAATTCTGCATCATTTTGGTTTAAGGCTCGTTGACGTACCGATCTTGATAAGAGTGGGGGAAGCTATTGAAAGTGTAAACATTAAAATCGCTGTAACTTCTAAACGACTTATCCGATTTTACTAAATTTAAGCTTGCTTGGAAGGGAAAGGTAAGTATCTTCAATCGTCGTATCCAATGATACACAATAGTTTCTAATAAAATTGCTAGAGGGCGCAATTTGTAATAATAACAGTTTTTTTGATTTTATCCCGAAAATTTAAATCATACAGTATACTTATGACATCATAATCGGAAAGAAGATAAAATTTACAAGAAAATATGTGAAAACCGCAGTTTGATATCTTTGTTCGTTTCAGAGTTATTGCCAAAACAATAATTTTTAATACAAATTGCGCCCTCTAGCAATTTTATTAGAAACGATTGTGTACCATTGGCTATGACAATTAAAGGTACTTATATTTTTCTTCCAAACAAGCTTAAATTTAGGAAAATCGGATAAGTCGTTTAGAAGTTACAGCGATTTTAATGTTTACACATTCAATAGGCTTCTCCCACTCTTATCAAGTGAACGTGTAAACATTAAAATCGCTGTAACTTCTAAACGCCTCATCCGATTTTACTAAATTTAAGCTTGTTTGGAAGATAAAGGTAAGTACCTTTAATTGTCATATCCAATGGTACACAATCGTTTCTAATAAAATTGTTAGAGGGAGCAATTTGTATTAAAAATTATTGTTTTTGCAATAACTCTGAAACGAACAAAGATATCGAACTGCAGTTTTCACGTCTTTTCTTGTAAATTTCATCTACTTTCCGATTATAATGTCATAAGTATACCGTATGATTTGAATTTTCGGGATAAAATCAAAAAAACTGTTATTATTACAAATTGCGCCCTCTAGCAATTTTATTAGAAACTATCGTGTATCATTGGATACGACGACTGAAGGTACTTACCTTTCCCTTCCAAACAAGCTTAAATTTAGTAAAATCGGATAGGGCGTTTAGAAGTTACAGCGATTTTAATGTTTACACATTCAATAGCTTCCCCCACTCTTACCAAGGTCGGTACGCCAACGAGCCTTAAACCAAAATGATGCAGAATTGTCTAAGCTTTCCAATGATGTAATCAGAGCTTTACCTTAATACGGGGATTTTCGGAGAAATTTAAAATTTAAAAAAATAATTTTTAATTGTGCCCCCTTGCGGCGAAATGAGGAACTTGATAGTAATTTCCAGAATTTTCTCATGATCGCTTTAATCATAATTTTTTTTCCCAAGTTTCTATGTTTAGTAGTTTCTGAGATATAGCCGGCGGCCATTCTTAGTTGACCACCCGGTACAATTCTTTATAAAATATACATTTTTAATTTCAGTGCTTGGTACCGAAACCAATTTATAATGGATCAAATACATATGAAAAGTAGCAAACTTCACTTTAAAAGTTACCTGTCACTGGTATCAAATCATATTAATATTATTCTTTGTGTAATCACATCACTAATCAAAATTTGATACCCGCCTTTAAGTAACTATTAAACTAACATAGTGTAAGATGAATAAGGAATCTAATATCTTAATAGCTTTAAATTAATAAAGTTTTCACATCAGGTTGTCTTAATTGGTCCAAATTACTACCGAAATGACAATTTAACTTTAAATTCCGTTTAGATGTTTTTTCTTCGTTTTTTAATACGTGCGAAAGTTTCTCGATAACTGGTTATTTTTTCCGATAGTAAAGTGTATTCTAAGAAGAAAAAAATAGCATCAAGTCATTTATGCCCTTGTGAAAAATGTATGGGTATTGAAAATATTAAATATGTACTTATTCATATTATATAATTTAATGTTATGTTTAAAGAAATTTAAACTTTTAAATATTTAAAAGTAAATACACCTCTTAAAAGATTATGCAGTTACTGCATAATTATAATCGGCATTTTATTAGGTACGTGGAAAAAATCTATTTCTAAAAGGGAGAGTACATTATAAATTTTATTCAACCATATGATCTACATAAATTGTAATAAGTATAACCAGACTACCACATTAGTATGTAAGCCACTACTAAACAAGCTAAATAATAGTGTACCCAACTTCATGTAAATTTGGCTTAATAGAGTTAGACATCCTAGACTTGTTAATACAATTCAATAGAATTTCCTAATTTGTTCAAAGTCCAAAATGGCCGACATTTAAAATAATAAATTACTTTTATTTCTTTATGTCGCACTTTTTTAAACCATGGTATTTTTTAACACCAAGAATGTAAATTCACCAAAAATTGAACAGATTATATTTCGAAGTCTGTTAAAGTGCATGACAGTAAATGCAGGGTGTCCGAAAAGGCATGGTCAATAATTTGGGATTAAGTAGATTGGTTAAAAATAAAGTAAGAACTGCATCGTATTCAATACGCTGCTGAGGTTATAGTTAAGCAATCACTTAAAAGACATATTTTCAAATTATATTTTTGTATTATTTTTTATTATGGCCCTGTACATAGGCGTAGTTAGACGGTCAACATTGGGAGTGCTGAAGTCCAGTGGCGGCTCGTGACATGTTAACGTGGGGGTGCACAAAAAGCCCGCCGAAAAAATTTTTAAGACCACGCCCAAATTGGTCAATAATTTTTAGTAAATATTTTAACGTGATGTTAATAGCAGGTTTAGGTCTTTTAATGTTCTTGACAATCACTTTCTCCTCCAACGGTAACTTGCTAAAAGATTTTTTCAAAAATTCCACAGTGTATTTTATATCCGACGACGCACTCATTATTTTTTCGTGTTTATTTAACTTTAAACTTTAACTGAATTCAATAAAACCATATTAAACCTTAATAAACAAAAAAAAATAGTCAAAATAACGGCTAAAAATTTCCGCGAATTTGAACGACTACGACTGGTTAAATTTAAATGATCAAATTAATGCAGAATTGCAGAACATGACATACACAAGCTATTATGCCGCTCTTGTATTTTACGAGATTTTTATGATCATAGACCCGCTCTGACAAGTAAACTGGGCGTGAACTACACGGTACACGGAGAGAAATTTTGAACAGAATCCGCAACTACCTAAATATACTTGAATTTGTACCAAAATTCGAATGCTTGAAATATTAATATGAAAAATTCATTACATATAATGTATATTATAAAAATAGGTTAGTTCTAAAATTAGCCTATTCTTATATTGTAATTTTTTTTTGGGGGTGCTAATTTAGATTTTGGGGGTGCTTAGCAACCCCAAGTACCCCCCTAACTACGCCTATGGCCCTGTACCGTTGTTTTGCCTTTTTTATTTAAATCCATGAAGTCCATTAGCAGTTGAACATAAAACAAAAGTCATATGTGAAATGAGCAAGTGAAACCTAATTGTTTTATCGGCTTTAATAAATTGTGAAATGAGAAGGAATATGGTGTACCGCACCAAGTTTAAAAAGGATGATCATCTCAAAATAAAAACGCCAAGACTATAATAAAGACGATTCTCCCAGACAAGCTTAATAAAATAATTCCTAGACTATATACCTACGTAAATTTTTTGTTTAGCTTTGCGCTGAAGTTTATACCTTTAAGAAAATAGGACATAAACCACGCTAGAGTAAATAATTTATTTTGACTTTCAGTAACATATATTATACTGGGTGTCCCACTCAGATCGGCCAGATGTGTATTATGGAAACCATTAACCTTATGTATATGGGAAACAAATAATAACTAAATAGGGTTTATAGGTTCCATTATATTGTACCTCTTTGGCCTTAGTGGGAACAACACAAAAAAGGAGCAGGAAGACCATCTGTGAGAACAGAAGAACTTGTTCGTGAAATAATGCAAAATACGCCAACAAATTGTATAAGACGCCTGTCCCAAGAAGTGGGAAGATCTTATGGAACATGCAGGACTATTCTTAAGAAGCAGCTAAATTTATTTGCTTATAAAGTGCAAGTATTCCAAGAAATACAAGCTGCAGATTTTGAAAGACGCAGGAATTACTCTCAATGGTTTACCCAAAATTTATTGGAAAGAAATGATTTATTAGACATGACATTTTTTTCGGCTGAAGCCTGATTCCACCTCTCCGGTTATGTGAATTCTCAGAATACACGCATGTGGAGTAGTGAAAATCCCCATTTTTTGTAGAGTCCACATTGCACCCTCAAAAAATTGGTGTCTGGTTAGCTGTTTCCCGAAGAAGAATTGTTGGTCCTATTTTTTTTCATTACACAGCGGTATAGAGACAATATTTTGAATCCATTTGTGGAGCAATTACTTGACGATGAACTACGTTTTGGATATTTTCACCAGGGCGGTGCAACCGCCCATACAGCCGCCGAAACTATTAACTACTTACGCAATTTTTTCGACGACACTGGCACGAGGGGCTCCTAAGCAAACTGCGTTCTTATGGTATGCCCGGTCGATTTTGTTCATGGTTGTCTAGCTTCCTCAAGGACCGCTCTCTGCAAGTGGCGATTGACGGGTTTCTCTCAGACACCTTCACCATCAATGCTGGTGTTCCTCAAGGGTCCATATTATCTCCCACTCTCTTCTTACTGTACATTAACGACCTTCTAGCGAAAACAGAAAATCCATTATATTGCTTTGCTGACGACAGCACACTTATCTCATCTTTTACTTTGAAACCTCAAACATCGGCTACTGACGCACATCTTCGCAGACAACATGAGGTATCACGCCTCAATAAAGACCTGGAAGAAATTTTGTCTTGGGGTGACAGTAACCAAGTCGAATTTAACGCTCAAAAAACCCAGGCTGCAGTTTTCTCTAAGAAGGTCAACATTGCAGAACCCGATATCGTTATGGCAGGACACGCAATTCCACTGACTTCGTCTATTAATTTGCTGGGTGTCAACCTGGGAGGAAATATGTCTTGGCATAATCACGTAGTGGCAATCGCCAGGGCAGCTTCTCAGAAGCTCGGTATACTTTTCCGTACCAAAAAGTTGTATACACCTCAACAACTTTTGACACTCTATAAAGCCCAGATTCGACCATCACTGGAATACTGCTCTCATATCTGGAGTTCTGCACCGAAGCATACCCTTCGGTTGTTGGATTCCATCCAAAGGAGAGCCGTTCGTCTAATCAGCGACCACGAGCTGACTAAGAACCTCGACAGCTTAGAACATCGAAGACAGGTTGGTGATTTGACTCTCTTCTACAGATATTTTCATGGCAAGTGTTCGACAGATATTGCCCGCTCGATTCCACCTAGAGTAATGCATAGCAGAAACACACGACGAACCACTGCCGCCCATCCCTATGTGGTTCAACTTAGTACACCCCGAACATCATTGTTTCAGAACTCTTTTATTTGGAGGACGTCATCTTTGTGGAACGGCCTTTCTGAGACCGTGTTTCCAACCGAATATAACCTCCAACGATTCAAGAAAAACGTGAATCGCTTTCTTCGCACACGCACCGCTCCCAGAGCGCCTTAAAGGATTTTTCCTATAGTGCTTGTGCTCAATCATAAAAAAAAAAAAAAAAACAGATTGATCAGTTTTCGTTCAGACATTGAATTCCCACCTAGATCACCTTGTTTAACGGTTATGGATTACTTCGTTTTTCCTCATTTAAAGAACACTATTTTTAAAATACCAGTTGCAAATTTACAACAATTACAAGAAAGGATTATTCAAGAATGTGGTAACATTTCTACACAGATGCTGGTCAACACTTTCGAAAATATGAAGAGACGTGTGAATCTATGATTGGAGCATGGCGGTGGCCAATTTCAGCAATTTATGTAATTATTTTTCTTTTTCTTTGTTAATTTTGTAAACAATAAAAATAAATTTGTATTTGTCTACTTATTTTATTACTCATTAGTTTGGCATATCATGTCCTAATATGAATTTGACAAAATTTTAACCTAGATTTGGTTAGATATATCGTCCGCATATCATTGTGATCTAAACCAAGCCCTGCGTTTTTTAATCGTGTAATTTAAATACGACTGGCTAAAAAATTATATTTTTAACATCAGAGTCTTACTGACAACCTATTTCTGGAGTTGAACGTCCCCACCCCGAATCGTGTATACTGCAAAGTATCAATAAATTGTTGGTAAAAAGTAACATATAATAATTGCTATGCAACTATTTTTGCTGATTTTCCGCTGATGACATTTATTTCAAAGCAAAGCCATTTTGCCATTTTAATGAATCTTTTTTTGAAATTGTATCAAGCAAAACGGGAGCACGACACGACAGACACAAATAAATTTGTGCAAAAGACGAGGCGCAACAATTGCCGGAATTATTATGAGAGAGAACGTACGGAAGAGATAATAATTGTTAATGTAGTTATAACGGGGCCTTCCTTTTCCTTCTTCCTGGAATCGGAAAGGAGACACTAAGCGGGAGTGTCGCGGGATCCGTTTTATAGCACTCCCGTCGCTCCAGACTTTTATAGTTGCAATGCGGCGACCGATACCGATCTCGCCTAATAAAAATCAACTATCGACAATGTTAATTTTGTAACAGCATTAAGTGGAGTAGTGGAACCGATATTTACGAGACATATATGGTATACCGTGCGAGCAAAAATTATTTGCATTAAAGAGAGCCTTAGATCTAACGACGTAATGCTTAGCCGTAGAGCTTAATACCTGTTGGGTGCAGTGGCGTAGCCAAAGGGGGGTCAGGGGGGGGGGGCGGTTGACCCCCTCGCCCCTCCTGGCTTGGCGCCCCTTTGCTACTTAAATAAAATAAAAAATCGGTCCTATTTAAATTTTCATAAACTTAACACAGAACAAAATACCAAAAAATCACAAAGCCTGTAAATGTCGGTTTTAAAATAAATGGCAATTTAATAATCGATGAATATAAATCATTTTGCGCTTTGTTTCAACAATTAAAAAAATAAAAGATGACCCTAAATACAGATGAGATACTTCCGTATCTTATTTTAAATATGCTTGAAGGTTCATTCCCAAATATACGCATTATTTACACGGTATACTTACCTTACTATTGCAACGAACAGTGCCAATGCAGAAAGGTCCTTTAATCGGTTAAAAAATATTAAAACTTATAATCGCTCGACAATGACGGAACAACGATTAAATGACAAAGCTATATTAAACATAGAAAGTGATTATGTTAAAAATTTAGATCTTTCTAATGTTTTAGATGATTTCAAAAGCCTTAAGACTCGTCGAATAGCTTTATAGTTATATAAAAACATTTTTTAAATTATTGGTTTAAGTTGTGTAAGGACAGAATATTAAAATATTTTTAGTTTTGTGTCTATTTTTTATTGTTTAGTACTTGTTTTTATTATAAAATGATTTATTTTTTGTTTTATTAAAATTAAAATAGTTTAACTGTGTTAAATGAAAAAAAAACGTAATATAATATAATAATATATCACAAAAAGCATACAATGCATTTTTTTACCCGATGTTGAAATGTTATGTTTTTTTAGCTGAAATTTAAAACACGTCTTAGTTTGGAAAAATATACTTCTATTGTCACTCACCAATAATTTAATAAAAGGCTTTAATGGTGCTTAATACCATGCCTTATTTTTTTGTCAATTCTTAACTGAATCTGGATTTTAAAAAAATATGACAAAATGTGTATTTAAAAATATGGGCGCCCCCCCCCCCTATCCGATCCAAAATCCTGGCTACGCCACTGGTTGGGTGTCAGTAACTACCTGAATTAACAATCAATCAGTTATTCCGTCATCTTTGACAGTCGTTACAAGTAATTTGATTCATTGCTAATTTTTCCAATTTCTTGAACAATTTACACAATAGGCTTTACGGAACAGAGCACAAAACATTCATGGTTGAAACGTATTTTCGAAACGGGGTTAGAGTAAATGGTGAGTGGCAATACAATCCGGGTTTGTGCATGGACGATTTTCACGAACATTTTCCTAACGTTGCTTTTATTGCTGGGGATTTTTATCATTGCCTGAAAAAAACCGTGGCTGTGTTTAGGGAAACAGGTTCTATACAACACAAAAAAGGAGCAGGAAGACCATCTGTAAGAACAGAAGAACTTGTTGCAAACGTTCGTGAAATAATGCAAAATACGCCAACAAATTGTATAAGACGTCTATCCCAAAAAGTGGGAAGATCTTATGGAACATGCAGGACTATTCGTAAGAAGCAGCTAAATTTATTTGCTTATAAAGTGCAAGTATTCCAAGAAATACAAGCCGCAGATTTTGAAAGACGCAAGAATTATTCTCAATGGTTTACCCAAAATTTATTGGAAAGAAATGATTTATTAGACCTGACTTTTTTTCGGATGAAGCCTGGTTCCACCTCTCCGGTTATGTGAATTCTCAGAATACACGTAATTATTTTTCTTTTTCTTTCTGTATATTTTTACTTTGTTAATTTTGTAAACAACAAAAATAAATTTGTTTTTGCCACTTATTTTAATATTCATTAGTTTGGCATATCATGTCATAATATGAATTTGACACAATTTTAACCTAGATTTGGTTAGATATATCGTCCCCATTTCATTGTGATCTAAACCAATCCCTACGTTTTTTAATCCAAGCCCTCTTTGATGCAAATAATTTTTGCTCGCACAGTATTACACGTTTTGGAGCAATGTAACCGTTGCTTTCGATTTAAAGCTTTTTTCATCGTTAGCTCTTTATTACAACTGTGTTAGCTTGATACTTTAACAGAAAATATACCCAATGTACAATGTAGATCCGGGATGCCAATACAGTTTTCTTATATTTGCTAATAACCTAAGTTACTTTGGAAACAATACTATCTCGATTTTAGGAATTTTTGCTCTACCAGTAACCTTGGTATAGTTTATAGTATGAATAATTCAGGTATTTGCCTGGTTTGTCTACATTACATACTTTTATAAATTTATTATTATTAATTTATCCGTTTTAATTACGGTACAGTAGGTTGTCAAGCCTGGCGTTATTTTGGCGGCTTTGTATAATGCCCCGAACGTAAATTATAATATGGCAATGCAGCATTGAACGCGAAACATGCGCAGGCGCACCGCTTGCCGCTTGATTGGCTCTTCTACAATATTTGGGAAGCGAAACTCTTGTATGTTGTCAGGGTTGTTCATAGCGTTTCCCATGGGTAAGTTTAGTGCATGTCAAATGTATTTCTACGTTTTACTAATAAATAACACCATAACTTTTAATCTATCGCACGTTGAGTTCGATGTTTCAAATGTAAATAAAATTACCGTAGTATTTTTGCAAGCCATTATGCTATATAATAAACCATTCAGACCCCCGTACAAGTTTAAAATATGGCAAATTCGAGGGTAAAAGAACTTAGCCCAGTCCTGTCTCTTTCGCCAACATCTAAACTTAAAATAGACCAGAATTCAACAGGGTGTCATAAATGACAGGTGACTTCGCCACGATGCGGCGTGTTCTTAAAGAAATTTGACTTTACCAAGAAATATGAGCATGGCATCACCGTGGAAATATTTAACGCGTTCAGTCGAAAAACCGAAAGCCAGAAAAGGCAACAAAAAACGTGAAATAAATTTATCGTAAGTGTTTACTAGCTTCAAAAAATAAAATCTATCGTTATTAAATGAAGTATGAAAATTAGAGGCCACTAAATCTTGTAGAAATAATAAACTTTTAGAGAACAGCGTGCTAAACGTGTGTAGACTTGGTGTAAAATTGTTAAATGGTGCAGTTCATTGTATTGACATAATGAATGTTTTCCCACTTGGGTGAATTTGGCGTTAAAATGGCAAAGTGTCGAGACCTCACCCTTGAACACCGTACTTGGAAAATTTCAAAACATCCTAGAGATGTTGTGACACTTGAAAATGAAAAGTTTCAGTTTAAAACGGGCAATTAAAAATGGTGTGTTACGTATTTCGTTGGTGTGTTTCTTTAAACGGTAGAGGGTAATAAATAAAATAAATAATAAAAAACTAAATTAAATATATGTCCCTATATATCAAGCATATATAAAAAACAAAGTTTGACTGATTAAAAGTATACAGGGTCGAATTTTTAACTGAAATAAATTGAGTATTAGAAAGCCTCTTTATTTGCTGAAAAAATACAGAACTACTGCTACTCGCCCTTACCCCTCTTTTTGGGGTAGAACCCGCTATCAACTTTTTTTTTCAAATGTAAAGGTATGTATCGTTAAAATGGGCATAAAAACGGGAATACAACCCACTATTTACTTTTACATTACACTTTATTTTCGGTTTAGAGGAAGTGAATACTTATCTGTTGTAATATTTTGTGTTGTTTAAACCGTTATATTATAGTAAGAAATATTTTTGCTATACTAAAATGGGTTATTTTCACTGAATCACTTAAAATCGAAATTTTAATTATAATTGGCTTTGGCGACAGATCGCGTGTTCAAGCAGAAGTAGCAGCTTTATTTCAGGGAACACACCCCGATCTACCACCAATTTTCCAAGGCATCATCAGCAAAATTGAAAGACTTCATCGTGAAGAGGGCTACGTCAGGGACATACCAAGAATAAGGCAGCCTGGAGTGATAGCTGAAGAAACGCAATGAAACGTTTTTTTTGCTCTTCAAGAAAATCCTTTTTGTGAAGTGATGATGAATGCACTGGATCAGCATTTAGTAGATTTTGACTGTATCCTTTTTACAAATGAGTGTACTTTTGTACTAAATAGAGAACTGTCGATATTGGTCCAGAGAAAATTCTCACTGGATGCGAGAAACACACACCTAGCTTCCTCAAAAACTTAATGTTTGGGCAGGCATAATGGGCGATATATCTGGATTTAGGGAGAACTTATTCCAGCTTTGACTGCTTTATTTTCTTATACAGAAGTAGATCCTTATGATGATCGAATATAGTTACAGCTGAATGGTGCTGGATAGGAAGACGGGGCACCATTGAATGGCCGCCACGATCGCCAGATCTTAATCCTATAGATTATTTCCTTGAGGGTCACCTAAAATCCAAAGTTGACGTAACAAAACCACTAAATTTAGAGGAACTTAGGTTGCAGGAAATTATTTACAGGATGGAAAGGGACTCAAAACGTTGCAGTTATTAATCATCATCATCATCAAAATCATAAAACGACAGTAATTCCTTTTTATATCCTAAAAAAGTGTAATATAAAATTAAACTGTTGATAAGTAATGTATTTTATTACTTCTAAATAGGAACATATAAATTTAAATTTCTTTAAGCCCAGGGAAATTGGTGCCTTAATAAATTTGCATTAAAAGCGTCTATTGCTGCTGAAAGTGGCTCTCTTCTTATGGTCAAACGACAGGGGTTCATTTTCAAAACTGTCAATTTTGTTAGTTTAGGATATTATGGGAAATGTTTGGATAACTTTATTAATTAACTAAAGTCGAGCGGAATTAGGATATTTTCAAAGCCGCGTCCCTAATTTTGGACTAACAAGATGGCTGATAAAGCAAACTGTCTCCGATTTTCGTCACTGCTTTTATACTTTCTTTCAGAGAAAGTATTGTAATTAATAAAAAAACAGTTTGATATATTACGAGATGTCAACGTTTTAGAGTCCCTAGATCACAAAAAGCATGTTTCCTACACTCCCGTTCAGAAAAAAAAAACTGACTAGAAAAATATTAGTACATTTTAATTTGCCATACTTTGAACTAATTTGAATTGAATTATTTCCTGTTGCCTTTTGCGGATGCGTCTCCCTGACATGCCCCTTTGTCCCACACATGCTCAATTGGATTCAGGTCAGGGCTACCAGAAGGCCATTCCAATCTTTCAATTTTCCAGTGTCCATCCTAGCGAAGTCTGCTATTGACCGAATGATGTTCTTGGATATATGCGGCACTGAGAAAATCTCCCACCGGATCGTTTTGTAAAGTACTTAAGATACTAAAAGGATCATCACGGTTTTGTAATCTGTGGTCTACCTGATATCGGGCGACGCGTAGATCAGTTATTGGTTTAAACATAAGTAAAGCTCAAATAAATATATTTTGCAGATACAGCGGATCAACTTTAAACACAGGTAAGTGTAAAGCGATTGAGCTGGGGCCAAAAGAGAAACATAAATTCAAACAATTAGAAAATAAATGGTTCAAAATTGAAGAAAGCGTTAAAATTTTGGGAATACATTTTTATTCAACAGTGCATGCAATGATTAAAAATAACTGGTACAATAGGGTTAACCAAGTTCGTTATATTATTATGATGGATATAGACAGGGACTTAAGTCTGTTACAGCGCGTAGCTTTTGTAAATACCTATGCACTACGCAGGTAAGCGTACCAGAGAAACTGCTCGGTGGTGAAAATATCTTACGAAAAATAATTAAAAGCAAGCAATTCAAAAAATTAAATAAGAAAATTGGTACAGCCTAAGAAGTGATTGTTATGACCTGAAATGGAAAGATCAACAGAAACTTTTCGAATTGAAAAAGAACATTTTTCTGCTTTCAGAAACGATCAAAAGCTTTGCTGTTCTTAGTCTATTTTTAATTTAATTAGATTTCCTGAGAGAAATAAGACAAATCTTAAAGCTAATAAATTCAAAAGACACCGGAAATGGCAAAGCAAGAACAAACAGCTTCAAGTTACAAGTTTATTCATTAAAGTCGCCTCCAATCGAAATAGTTATTGTGATTGTAATAACAAACTAGAATTAAGCATTGATTCGAAATTGTCCCATAGATAGAGATAGTCTAACACGAATAGATAAAGCGAATAGGAACGAATATTATCTTAAATGCAATGGGATGCATACAACTTGCACAATAGGTTTGTTAGTAATGCGCTGATTGCGAGAAGTCCCCGACACAGGGTTATAACAACTATCTTGTTTTGTTTAGGTTCAGTCAGGTGATTCTATAGTAGTAAAAATGTATAAAATATCGATCAGTTAAACATGACATACTCTGCCGTATGTATGTAACATGCACATGCAATTGTAGGTATTGCTCGACATTAGTGTAAACGCGAATAAAGAAATAATAACTGAATATATTATTATTCTGTTTAGATTAAATTATTGTTCATTATTCAGAATGAAATTACCCATCCTTTTAGAAAAATTATGTTATACAATATTACAAATTATGTAATTAATTTCCAGATATCTAATAATTTTCAATTTAAATAATAGTTATCAGATAGGTAGTACTTACACGAAACAGAATATTTATTTTGAACCTATATTATTTTTTAATAAGACGCAGTAGAAGTGCTTGTACCTACTTTCTCCATTTTATTGGTTCTAAAAGTAATATAACGAAAATCTAATTATATTTGAAAAACTGATAATACACAACACAAAGCATAAAAAATATCTAACTTTTTTATTTTGCATGTTGCCTCTAGTATTATAGGTAAATATTGATTATACGCACTGGATGACTGATATGTCCTTAATTTTCACAATGCAGAGCAAAGAGAGAGCGAGTTACTACGTCAAATTCGAAACATCTCCAGAGAATTCAGATTGAAGTAGCAATCAATAGCCAGCATATCCAAAATGCGTTTCTCAATTAGTACATAACGATATTTCACAAAGAGTGACTTTAATCAGTGTGATTCAAAAACCACAAAGGACAAACGCGAAACGGGTGATCTTGTAGTACAGAGAAATAGGCGATTTTGAACCATCGTCCCGTTAAATCGTTTATATTACAAACGTTATATGACAGCAGCAATATTGCATTAAACCTTGCTGATCGCAGCAACATCATAAACTGTGAGTACTACAACTTTACATCAATGTTCACAATAGGGACTTGACGTAAAACGGTTATTGTCGGAACGAAAGCTTTAATTACGAATTTTAAAGAAAACATTTAAATTAGCAGCAGAACGAGAAAATTACTCTAGACGGTAATAAAAAAAACAAAATGCCTATCCCGAGCTTAGTTGCTAAGATAAATGTAGCTTAAGAGGTTGCTTTTAGCAAGCTGGAGGGCGTTTAAAATAAAAAGTCAAAACAATACATAAACTGATTTACTTTCAACTCTGAACGTAATGTTATTCCTTATGGGTTTTTATAGCCCCTTGCACATTATTTTAAACCGTAGATAAACCCAGCCGCATAAATAAAAATGTCAATTATTTTAAATTAATAATTAAAAAATTCAATACCTTTGTCCATCTGAACAATAGAGTATTTGTTCCCATGCCATTGTCTACAAGTTAGATGTACTGTCACAAAAAATTTATATTGTCGGACTTCCATTGTCTTTATTTTGTTTACTTAATACAACGTTTTGGTTAGTTAGTATCTTTAACCGTTTTCAAGTGTAAACTAAATTATAATTCTAAGGCTACTATCTTAAATACTATCCATGTGCAATGAAGCTTGATGACTCCGAATATGTGCTTATTGGAGTGTAAAGTTTGAGCTGTTGATTTTGGACAAGAAGAGACTTCCACGTATTGGGGATATCTATACTTGGTTTACTAAATAAATGGGTATTTTCATTCATGCAAGCTGCTTCTTTGAATTTTCGTTTTCTCCAGTAAAATCTTTTTTGATGTTTGAAATTTCAATATTAAGGTCTTCCGGATTATTGCAAATATTAGATGCTCTGTGATAAAGAGTTTAAATTATGCCCTGTTTTATGAAGTTTGAATGATTCGATCCATGATTAAGGTATTGCCCTGGGTGAGTGGGTTTCCTGTACACTGAAGTTTTTATGTTTTTAGCACTTCGTTTGACGAGAACATCGAGAAAAGGTGAAGTGGAGTGTTTTTCTGTTTCCATAGTAAATTTAATGGATTCTCTTATATTATTAATATGTTCCAAAAACCGTATCAGCTCTTCGTTGCTGTCTATCCAGATAATAAAGGTATCATCAATATATCCAAGCCAAAGTTTAGGTTTAATCTTGGCAGTGTTAATAGTGTGTGACTCAAACCATTCCATGTACAGGTTAGCCACCACCGGAGAGAGAGAAATGAACCCATTGGAAGACCGTCATCTTAGGCATAGAACCTATCTTTTACTTGAAAGTAGGAACTACGTAGACAACACTCCAATAGTTCCATCACTCCATACAGCGTCAAACTAGTGCGTTCTGAAAGGGTTGGGTCTTCTTGCAGCTTTTGCTTGATGATATGCAGTGACAAAAGAAATGGATTGATGTTCTCATTACAAAAAAAAATGCCATAGTATGCTAATCACTTAGGTATATTAGTTCTTGCATTCTTCGCCCTACGTTTAAGGGCTAATTATATTTGAAATTATAACCAGTTTAAAATTAGAAGTAAATAAATAAATTATGAGAAGGTTTACCCTAAATTGGGCCACAGTAGATCGAAATGTCATCCGACATCAATTCCGCAACGCAGCCACTTAGTTTAGTTGTTTGTTATGCATTCAAGCCGACTCGGGTAGAGACGATCTTGGCACTTTCATGCCGGTATAACATCGGCAGATTTACATTATGTATTCTCTAAATCCTGAAGCCACATGCCTCAGTATACACATAGGTACCTAATATAAAGGGATTTATTTAAACTAAAAGAAATGTGACAATATTTTCCATGAATATATTCAGAATTTCTTTTCTTATTCCGAATTAATGCGCCAACGTGGGTTCGTATTTAAATCAAAAGTTTTTAACCTCAATTTGTATGTTTTTAGTTTTTAGCTCTTTCATCAATAGTGTAAAATGTGTTAAAGCATAGATTAGAGGCGAAAGTTAAAGAAAATGAAAAGGATCATACCTAAATCAACAAAGAGGCAGAACCTCAAAAAATTTTATCGATTAATTTTGACAGTTTGGTTATGCTTCCCACGAATTTAACAAACTAAAATTTGAATGTTAATTGTGCTTTACAATGTTAAAAATTATGCAAATTGGTAAAATTTAAATGGATTGTAATAATTTCGTCAAAATATCGCCGATAATTCGCAAATTCGCCGTTGTAGCTATTAAGTTTATTATTCAACTAGACAGTGATCATTATTTGATATTGCCGTGATGTGCCTGTATTTTTCGTCAAAATCCCCGACAATTTGTTACAAATTTTAGAGTTATTTTATGTACGGGATATGACTACTCGTCTTCTGGCGTCGGGTGAAAAATCCGAATGCTTTTAGTAACGAACGCAAAATGAATGTAACGTAATGCATAACAAGTAGTTAGCTTGAAGGGTTAGTAAGCCGCCCTTAGAATTATAAACCGACACTTCTTTCATCAGCTCTTTATAACGTATTTATAAGCGAGGTACTTCCTACCTTTTAACCATCATACTTATATTTCTCAACACACAATTTAAAACTTGTTTTTAGGGTTTGTTCGGACAAAACCACAAACTCTGTTAGCAAGAACATATTCTCTGTCTAAAGGATAACTTGAAACTGCTGTGCAATTTAATTTTGGTACACATATAAAATTACTTTCCTAAAGAATAAAGATGAATTATAAATTATAGCTATCATTGTTTGGTAGTAGAGCATGTAATGGATGAATAAGTTCCATTGAAATACATTTCGCTAGAGTCTGTTGCATTAACTGTTTTTGCCACGTGTGGTACCACAACGGTCCTACAGGACTACGTGTGACTGTTTGGTCAATGCCAGAGGTCTGCCACTCTAACCTAACCTAACCTAACTGTTTTTGCTAATTAGGTTCCAGTTGTAAACAACAAGGTTTCAAATAAAAGTACTTTGCATAAGTTAGCGTATCTTTTCTTTGAAAGTTTCTTGTTATTCTTCTAGGTTATTGGGTTTTTGATGGCTGGAACATTTGTAGGTTCATGAATGACCGGTGATTTAAAGGTCTCAATTAAGTTGCCTCGGTGGAGCCTCCAGTGATGGAGAGTTGAGAGGATTTTTAAGTTCGGTGGCTGGAAATTGCAACTCGTTGTCACAGTACTTTTCTTTATTTTGTAAATATATTTTCAGAGTGTTTTTTTATAATGTAAATTTTCTTCAGCTTGGCAGAATATTTTAATAGCTGTTTTTCACCTCGAAAGACCCAGACAGAAATTTACATATTTAAAAAATATTTTTCTCAATTAAGCAGAAATGACATAAAAGGTGTTAAAAGACGTCGACCTCAAATATTTAAAAAGCGTTTAATCTGCACTATGCCAGCACTTTTTTGCCAAGATTATTACACCTCGTGGCTGTGACATTTATTATTTTTGGGCAAAGAGATCGGCCAACTTTCGGGAGAAGCACTTTTGAACATACACACGAAATACCCATACCAAAGGCTCAGGCTAACATTCTCTACGCGTAAGATGAAGCCAAGCAGAACTGTGCGAACGTGACTCCGAATAAACTCTCTGTGCAAATATTTGTTGCGCTTTCGGATCTTTCCACCTGTGTACTAAAGTAAACCCGAAACCCCTAAAATGTACAGAATGATTCTGCGGTAAACGACAAGTCTGTTTCGACAAACGAGATGACTTTTTTAAAGAAACCCCAAAAAATATTTAAACCTTTTCTTATAAAAGATTGATCTTTGATCATATTATTTTAAAAGGCAATAACTGTTTATGTTTTCCTGTAAACCAACAACATACAGGGTGGTCCAACGAAAACTTAACACCTCGATTTTCCTGCTTTAGAATGAAAATGTGAAAAATCGCTCGGACCCGTCGATTTTTATTTCAAGGGAGACATCTTTTGCGTATATTGTCAATCTTGTTACTTCAAGCCCCTAGGAGGGAGGTGGGGTAAGATCTAAATCTTAAATGTATACTCCTATTTTATATAATTTTTTTGGATTCTGCATAAAATTCTGAACCTTTTTTAATAAAAGCATTATTAGTCTATACTTAACAGTTTCCGAGATATTGACTCTTGAAAAATGACATTTTTGAACTTTGACAGCTTCTAGCTTTCTAACTGTACGTCTTAGAGCAAAACGGCTTTCATGTCTCTATCTTTGATTTTTAGTATCTTTCCAATAGTGTAAACTTTTGGTTAAACCGGATGTAAGAAATATAGTACTTTCGGTTTAACCGGAAGTTGACACTATTGGAAAGATAATAAAAATCGAAGATAGAGACATGTAAGCCGTTTTGCTCTAAGACGTACAGTTAGAAAGCTAGACGTCAAAGTTCAAAAATTTAATTTTCAGAGTCAATATCTCGGAAACTGTTAAGTATAGACTAATAATGCTGCTATTAAAAAATGTTCAGAATTTGATGCAGAATCCAAAAAAATTATATAAAATAGGGGTATCCATGTAAGAGTTGGATCTTACCCCCCCTCCCTCCTAGGGGCTTGAAGTAACAAGATTGACAATATACGCAAAAGATGTCCCCCTCGAAATAAAAACCGACGGGTCCGAGCGATTTTCTACATTTTCATTCTAATGCAGGAAAATCGAGGTGTTAAGTTTTCGTTGGACCACCCTGTATACATTATAGACATTAAACATTACATTAGAGAATGAAGATTAGCCGACTAATCGCTTATAGCCCTGAGTGCTGCATGAATGTTATAATAAATGTTCTAATGGCGATCCAAAAATACATTACATCCATTTGTAGCCTAGCTGGCTCTTGACTGCAATTATAGACGGCCTCTGCATGGATTTGGCCTACTATGGCGTAATTTAACTGAAAAGGCACGCATATACTGGAAAAACCTAAAACAAATACATTAAAGTAATGCCTCCATCCAAGACATCGAACGTGATTTTCATAAGTGGCAAAAAAAATATGATCATCTCAAACAAAAATAAATACTTTCTCAGTATTACCGATTTGGACTAAGGTGGTTTCACTGCCAGAGACCCAAAAATTAAATATTTTTTAACTCATTAAAGTTAAAACATTTTTTGTTTTATTTTGAGATTTATTGAATTTTCAGAACAAAAAGTTTTTATCTGGACAGACAGCAACGAAGAGCTGATACGGTTTTTAGTAGTGATGGGATCACTCGAGTGAAAAATAACCGATCACTCGATTTTTTCAATCACTTGAATAATTCGATTATCTTCGGAAATAACTCGAGTGACGAAATGAGTGACGAACATATGGTTTCTATTTTTCAACGCGTCTCCAAAGTTGCTGCCCGCCTGTCAATCACTCACTGCGGCCAGAGCCATCTCGTAGCGAGCGGCTACACCGAGTGGTTTTCGGTTAGTATTGGCGATATTATTCATATTAAATACTGCATTGCGGGTTGCCTGCGTAAGATAATAAATATGATTTATTTCGATTTAAATACTGCATTACGGGTTGCCTGCGTAGGATAATAGGATTTATTATAGTGGTGAGTATTCAGTATTCATAAATATCATGAGTTATGCAATATCGTGACATCCCAAGGTCAAGTAGTCAAGTGGTTAGTTAAATTAAATTGTAAGTTGTAAGATCTGGGAACCATGCCAGAAAATCCACAAATATCTCCGCCACATTTAATAATCCGCAAAAAATCAATCGATTAACAACACCGAGTCAGTTATTCCCAATACAAATGCTGTATATCAACATAAACGATGAACCGCCAATATTAATAATTAATATTAGAATTTGAGTGAAAAAAAATCGATTATCATTCGATTTTTTAAATCACTCGAATGCTCGGTAGTCGATTATTAAAATAAGTCGATTTTTCCCAACACTCGTTTTTAGAACATATTAATAGTATAAGACAATCCATTACATTTACCATGGAAACAGAAAAACATTCTACTCTACCTTTTCTCGATGTTCTCGTCAAACGAAGTGCTGAAAACATAAAAACTTCAGTGTACAGGAAACCCACTCACACAATACCTTAATCACGGATCGAATCATTCAAACTCCATAAAACAGAGCATAATTCAAACTCTTTATCACAGAGCTTCTAATGTTTGCAACAATCAGGTAGACCTTAATATTGAAATTTCAAACATCAAAAAAGATTTAAAACAGAATGGTTACCCTGAAACCTTTGTAACTAATTCCATCTCAAAATTTAAAAATCGTAAAAACTAATACAGAAACGAAAGAGGAGCAAGCATTCCTCACAATACCTTATGTCAAAGGGATTTCTGAAAAGATTAAAAGGATAACCAAAAACTATAATATCAAAACAGCCTTCAAATCCGGAAATACACTTAGAAGCTTTCTTACAAAAGTAAAACCCCCCCGTAATGAAAACACAAAAAATTGTATCTATCAAATCCCTTGCGAGCGTGGCGAATCGTACATTGGAGAAACAAAAAGACCTCTTCCCGTACGAGTTAAAGAACATCTGAAACATACTCAAAAAGGTGAAACTTCGAGATCAGTTATAGCGGAACATGTATGGACTAACCAGCATAATATACAGTGGTCAAAAGCCAAGGTTTTGGACACGGAACAGCACTGGAGAAAACGAAAGTTCAAAGAAGCAGCTTTCATAAATCAAAATACCCATATATTTAGTAAACCAAGTATAGATATTGCCAATATCTGGAAGCCTCTTCTTGTCCAAAACCAACAGCTTAAACTTTACACTCCAATAAGCACGTAGGCGGAGTCATCAAGCTTCATTGCACGTGGATAGTATATGTAAGACAGTAGCCTTAGAATTATAATTTAGTTTACACTTGAAAACGGTTAGAGATAGTAACTAACCGAAACGTTGTGTTAAGGAACAAAATAAAGACAATGGAAGTCCGACAAGGTAATTTTTTTGATATTACTTCATTGTCTATCACCTTCAAACAAACCAAAAGTTTTAAATTTAAATGCGCAGGTTTTCTAAAATAGTAAATATTTTAAGGACCTTCCTAAAATTAGTCATTTTTTATATGCTTATTATCTTGTTTAGTTAATTCGTTTAAGTAAACAGGCTTAAAATTGTTCTACCTATTTTTAAAGTTTTGGCACTGACCCTAATACCAACGATTTCTGTCGAAAACATGGTATAATCTCAATCTCTTGCCGCTGTTTGCCGTTGGCATAGGGAGCATTTTAGCACTGCTTAACGTTTTTAATTAATGGCAGATCGCGTATTCATTTTGCGACCAGTGTTTTTAATCCGTTTTATTTAATGCGATTTATCGTTAGTGTAATTATTTTAAAAGCTTTACTGATGTCTTGTTTGTCAACGGTTTAGATTTGATTTTTAACGTGAGAGCTTTTTAACCACTTTGATTTTACCCAATGCCACTATGAGACATTTACAAAAATTTTATGAGCCGATTAAAGTTAATAAAAAAATACACTGATTTTAGTTTTTTGCTAATGCACATTTTAGGTCACAAAAAACAAAAATATCAAAAACATATTCAAATAACAAAATAAATAATATAGGAGTTCCTCAAGGAAGTATACTAGGTCCAATATTATTTATTTTATACATCAACCATATGCCTTTAGTTTTAAAAATGTGTAAGTTACAAATGTTTGCTGATGACACCTTAATTTACATTAATGTTTTAAATATTTTTGATGGTCTAAATACTTTAAATTCTGAGATAAATATATTATTAAATTGGCTAAAAGTAAATAAATTAAAATTAAATATTTCAAAAGCTAAATGTATGGTTATGGGTAATAATTTAAATTGTCAAAATATAAATGTTGTAATTGATGGTGAAAAATTGGAATTAGTAAACAGTTGTAAATATTTAGGGAATATGATATATTGATTCAAAATTAAAATTTTTTAATTATTTTGAAAGTAATATATCGAAGATTGCGGGAAAAGTACCCTAGGTTATTTTAAAAGAATTAGTTCTAATTTAAGTTTCTTTCTAAAAAAACTGTATTTAATACTATTATATTACCACATTTTCTTTATTGTTCTTCCATTTTATATTGTGCTAGTGAGGAAATATTTGAAATTTTACAAAATAAGGCAATGCGGATTATTTTAAATTGTGACAAATATACAAAAATTTATTTTATGTTGAAAAATTTAGATTGGTTGGAATTCAGAAATTTAATTTTTTATTTAGTATGTATCTTTATAAATAAAATTAAAAATAATTTATTGCCTGATTGTTTAAAAAAATGTTGTTCTTTTAATTATAACCATCATAATATAAAACAAGAACTAATCACAATTTTTATGTAGATAGAGTGTCTAAGGCATTAGCTTATAAATCTATTTTTTTATAAAGGTTTGATAGAATATAATAATTTGGAAAATGCTATTAAATCTCAAAAATCATTAAAACTGTTTAAAAAAAATTTTTAAATTACATTTAATTAAAAAACAAAATGGCACGTAATATTTAATACAATTTGCAAATGTTTTCTGTCTGTTTTTGTTAAAAGAAGGTTGCGTTTTAAAATTTTAAAATAAGTCTATAAAAATGTGTTAAATAAAAATTTATTAAAAAATATTTAATTGTAGCTTTTTGCTAAATAAATCATGTTACTACTACTACTACTAATACTTAAGATGTTTGGCATACATTTCGGCGTTTTTCTTCTATGTTGACAATTGACAATGACAATGACAACGATTATAAATAAATCTTTGTTATATAAAATAAAAATGTATTTTGCCAGAAAGACGTACAAAATTTTTGTCGAACTTTATATGAGAGGTTTTAAAATTGCAAGCGATATACGTATGCTTATTTTTCTTGATCAAATGGATGGGTCATTCCTGTAAGCAAGAAAAAAGTTTTCTGTACAAATTTTATTTTAAAATTATTATTATTGTTTTATTTTTTTCGCTGACTTATCCAATCGCCTGCAAACTGTCAGAATTCTTGTAGTTCCGTTGAAATGATTCGTTTCTAAGCAAGTGCTTATTCAACTCCGTATTACTTGCACGATTTCTAAAAACTAATTGTCAGTATTGGAAACTGATATTAATTATTTATTATTTGCAGGTTTCTTTATAGTAATATTAAAAATCAATAACATTATTTTTTTTTTTAATAAAAAAAATCCAATGAAAGCATCATTACAAAACCATAGATTAATAAATCTGTCCGATTTTGTAATAAAAAAATATACACCCATTTAGATTATTAATTTTAATCACATCATAAATATATTTAAAAATATAAGTAATTCAAAAAATATTTCACCCAAAAAAAAAAAGAAAAATTATAAATAAGGGAGAAATTATAATAGAAAATCGTAATATTTAGTATTATCATTACCTATATATAAGTTGGCTTACCTTTATATAATTTTACATATAGCATGATTTTAATTTGCTTTTAAATGCCAAAAAACTAATAGTTTTCAAATTAGTAGGTAATATATTAAAAAATTTTATGCCAACAAAATAAAGCATTATTTTTTAAAAGTGTTAAATTAAAATTATCATAACATAAACAAAGATTTGTTTTTTGTCTTATTTGGTATACTACTTTTATATAAGTAATGTTATGTAATACAGTTTTATTTTTATTTATATAAAAAATTAAAGTTGTGTAATAAAGTTGTTTTAAACTCAGAATATATAATAAACAAATAATATTTTTGGAGGAAACAAAATATGTTTATTAAATATTATTTTTAAAACATATTTTTGTATTGTTATAAGCGGTTTTAAATTCGAAAAGAGTTGATTGAAAAAGTGCATAATAAAACATTAAACAAAGTTTTTGATTCACAATATTTTTTAAAAGTCTAAATTTACATAGAGTGTTTCTTAATTTTTTTGTAAGAGTGTTAATTTGATTATCCCATTTTAAATTTTGGTCTATCAATATTCCTAAATATTTTATAAATTAAACTTTTTTAATTTTGTTTTGGCAAGAACAGTTAGCATAATTAATTCTAACTACCTATATCTGACATTTCTAAACAATTTAAATCATGAATTACTATTCGGCTGAGTATATTTATAACAAGAAAAAATCATAAACTTTGTTTTAGTTAATAATTTTTAGGTTATACTGAAATTATTTTTTATTATTGAAATGTCTAGTTCTGAATTTAAAACGCATTCATTCCAACTATTAGCTGCTATTATTATTTTTTCATTTAACTCTGATTTTAATAAGTATATCATTATTATAAATTAAGAATAAAATTGATCCCAAGTACCCTGAGGAACACCACAAATTAAAGTAGTTGTTTTTCTACTGAAATTATCTATTTTTCCTTTGTGTTCTCTATCTGATAAGTAAATTTTAAATAAATTATATGCGATACCTCTAACTCCATAAGATTCTAGTTTAGATAACAGTTTATTGTGTGATACTGTATCAAATGCTTTTTGCAAATCTAAGAATATGCCAATAACTTTTGTACCTTCATCTAAACATTTTAATATAAAATGAGTAACATTAAAGATTGCATTCTTTGTTCCTAATTTTTCTTGAAATCCAAATTGAATAGGTGAAATTAATTTGTTAATTTCTAAAAATGAATATAATTGATCTTTAATACATTTTTCTAAAAGTTTTCCTATTGTATTTATTAAATAAATCGGTCTATAATTATCGCATAGTGTTTTGGCTCCAGATTTATTAATAGGAATAATTGTAGATGTTTTTAACATTATTGGAAAAGTTCCTTGAGTAAGACGCATGTTAAAAAGATAACTAATTATTAAGGACATGTTATGGGATGTAGCTTTTAAAATTTTGTTGTTTATATCATCAGGTTCTGGGGACGTTTTTAATTTAAGTTTATTAATTAAATTTTATATAAGATATTCAGATATAGGGGTAAAAAATAGACTATGAGGAGCATTAGTTTGTTTTATATCAATGTTATATTATCATGTAATTGACACAGCAATAAAATTTAAAAAAATATGTTCTTTAGTTATGTGATTTGTCCATATTTCAAGAAATAACCCTCATAAGATAAGTATGAGACGTACTTTAAATTTCGAGAGTACGTTTCTTTGTAACTCTGTCAATTCCGATAAATTTTACTGTGGCCTCGTAAAGTATAAATCAACCTATCTTGGATTTAGTACTATAAATTCCAAGGTATATTATACGAAAACTGCTTATTCACAAGAGTTTTAGTATATACGGCAATATATTCGTGGAGTTGGCAAAACAACTGTTTTCTTGTCAAGGTTTACCTCTTTTTGAGATGGGATTACTTTTGAAGGTGGCTTTATTTTTCGGAAAACTTCAAATTAATGCAACAGACTGCTGGTAATTGTGCCAAGATTTTAAAATCGAAATTTCTTTCAACTTTCTTTTGATTTCTTTATTTATCCTTATTTTATCGATGGTTTTTTACATTTTTAAATTTTTAAAGCTTTTATGGCGCAGACCTGGTAGTTATGGTGTCCTAAAGAACCTATCAATATTTTTTTTTAAATTGATCATCTAAAATGTTAGGTAAAGTCACCAAAATGCGCCTTTGGGAATACTAATCGAATCAAAAACTCGGCCGCAGTCTAACAGCCGTTGAACAGTAGTTAATATGGCAATTCTGATGTGACGGGGATTATTTTAGCTTTTGTAAGTAGTTTTAGAAAAAGTTTGGCTTGTACCAACAATAGTTTAGGTGCGGGAACAATGAATATTCCAACAGAACACGAGTAGGTACTCTGAATAAAGGACTGTAAGTAACTTAAAACACGTTTAGTGTTGTGCATGTTTACTGTCTAATGCGGAAAACATTTTTGGGTTTGAATTGTAGATTAAATGTATAAACAATTTGTTTATTTATTAAGTTGTATATTTTTGTCAGTCTTAGAAGTTTATTTGTCTCTAAATGCCATAAGGCTATGTTCATAAGTCTACCAGTAGCGGCGAGCTATAGATTTTTAAAGACCAATGGTTGGTTTTTTTACTTTATCCAGTATTTGAAAGTTTAAATATCATTATTTCCATAACACCTGTATATAGGGTTAGGAAAAATTACCTGAACGGTCAATTATTTCAAAATATACAGGGGTTATCAAAAAACGTCTTATATAAAAAATGTAGGGCTGTTAAAAATCTACATATCGGTGATAAATTGAAATATACAGGGTCGCTTACAAAGTTGTGGAGAATGATAGTTATATTTTTTTAAATAGAACACCCTGTATATTTTTACTTATTTTGATTGTCGATTCAATTTTAAACATTTTTTGTTAACCATTTGTTATACCTAAATTCATTACTTTCCTAGAAATCGGCGTTTCAAATAATAACGTATAGCGATGCGATTTTCGAACAACAAATAAGGCACGACCATGGTTACTAATAAATAATTAATACTTTGACATCTGAAACTCAAATTCTGACAGAAATAGACAAAAAATAAAATAGCATGGCATTTTTACTTACTGAAACAGAGATAATTGATATTTTAATTTTAAGGGGGTTTGACGATAAACAGAGATCATATCAGGAGGTATGTAATATTTACAATAATTTGCACCCAGACAGGCACAATAAAAAAATGCAGTTTTTCGAACTATTCAGCGTTACAGAATGACTGGTACTGTAAAAAACCGCCCAAGATCTGGAAGACCTAGGACTGCTACCTCCGAGGAAAAAAAAGCTGGACATTCTGCTTGCGATAGAAGAAAATCCCAAACAATCCACCAATCAGCTTGCTTTGGATCATGAAATTGATCAAAAATCTGTACGAACCGTTCATACTGAGAAAATGCATCCATACAAAATTAATGTTGTACAAGACCTTTTTGACGTTGACTGTGATCGAAGGCTAGAATTTTGCGAAATAATGACTAGAAATATGGAAGAAAACCCGAATTTTTCAAACAATATTTTGTTTTCGGATGAACCTACTTTTACACTACACGGAATGGTGAATAAGTAAAATTACCGATACTGGGCGCGAAATAACCCTAACTGGTATGAAGAGCTGCATACACAGTTCCCAAGAAAAGTTAATGTCTGGGCTGGATTGTTTGCGGGACATGTGATTGGACCCTTTTTTATCGAGGGAAATTTGAACGGTGATCGATATCTCCGGCTTCTTCGACAAGAAATAGTTCCAGCTATAAACAATTTAAATGCTGATATTAACTTAACCTGGTATCAGCAAGATGGAGCTTCTCCGCATTTTACTCGCGAAGTTAGAGAATTTTTGGATGTCACGTTCCCAAATCGATGGATAGGAAGAAGAGGGCCTATCGAATGGCCTTCACGGTCCCCCGATCTTTCGCCATTAGATTTTTTTTATTGGGGTCACCTGAAAAACATAGTTTATCAAAATAAATCCAATAATTTAGAAGAATTAAGAATGAAAATTGTCAATGAAAGTGCGAGAATAACAAGGGAAATGGTTTTAAACACCCAAAGACATTTTTGCGATAATTTGTATCATTGTCAGTTAGTAAATGGGGGTCATTTTCAACACTTATTAAAAAATAGAGCCGTTTTGCCATGATTTATTATACGTTTTTGTTAAAAGTTAACTTAATAAATTGTTTCTTGAAATTTATTTTGTGTTTTGTAGCTGATCAATTTGTGTGTAATGAATTTAGGTATAACACATGGTTAATAAAAAATGTTTAAAATTGAGTCGACAATCAAAATAAGTAAAAATATACAGGGTATTCCCTTTAAAAAAAGATAACTATCATTCTCCACAACTTTGTGGGCTGTATATTTTAATATATATTTTTTTATATATTATATAAATTATGTAGATTTTTAACAGTCCAACATTTTTTATATAAGACGTTTTTTGATAACCCCTGTATATTTTGTAATAATCGACCGTTGTGGTAATTTTTCCTAACCCTGTATAAAATTTCAAAAATCTAATGAAAGCCAATGAAAGAAAAATGCCAATCTAGTCTAGATCTAATATCATCGAAAAGGAAGTTTGTCTATAGGTGTTTGACAGTTGGATATAAACGATTAAATGAATAGAACTTGAAAAAGTTGTTGGAACAAAATCCTTGTCGACAGATAATTAATTGCAGGCACACGTACGAGAAAAACAAGTATTCGGAAAAGTAAAAAGTAGAAAAATAGATAAAACAAAAAGTTTTCTGTTTCCTCTCTGCCGGCATCAATTTTAAATTGGCTCAGAGAAAAACGTTAATGTTTTCCTTGATATGGCTTTTTAGCTTACTGAAGTTACGAACTGAATAATAACCTTTAGCAGGTTAAAATATTTATTATTTATTTTTGTTTTGCTTATTTTAGTTGTTGGCTTAGATTTATACGCGTTAGTTTATAATAATTCAAACCAAGTTTCTAAACAACTTTTTTTAAGCTAATTTCTACCTGGTTTAATATATAAAATGCCACAAAGTCACACATACAGTGTGACCATAGACAATTTACCTTTAGATAAACAAACAATAATCACGAATGTGGCAGTTTTATGGCCTCGCGCATGTAAACAAAACTGGGAACTATTAGACATGCGCACTGCAACATTATCGTTTGACGAATGGGAAAATAGACAGGTCCGGGCTTTAAAATTTAAATTCTTGCTCATATGCCACCATAGAGGGTTTATTTTACCCCTATTTGGGCATAATACAATTATACAACGGCTGCAACTAGTACTAGTCATTGTTTATATTACAATTAGAGTCACTAAAAGCACAAACACAATTCACTAACTAAACTACACAAAAACCAGAAATCCATAAATATTAAACACCAGTCCCACAATCCACGATAGCCGATCCGATAGCTGAAAACTTTAGAAAACTACAAGGAATCCCCAGAGAAGAGAAACTTTAAAACACAACAACAAAAATGGCGGCCGAGCCGGTTCTGGAGAGTATTTTTGAGCGCGTCGATTATTGTCGATAAAGTAGGACGGCCGATAACACGAGGTTTGTGCGCATGCACGAAGGTTCCCAGAATGAAGACAGCTGACCGACGAGTCATGCGCTCGGACGTATTTTTTCACCCATAAAACGTAACTTTTGTTTGCGCAGGAGATAAGCTGTAGGTATCTAAAGGTAAATTGTCTATGAGTGTGACCAGTAAAGTCCGCATCATATGGGATTTTTTTTTATTAATAGCTTTATTCGAAATTTGACTTTGGCATCAAGTTCTGCTTCGATCGAGATGAAAGTTAAGCAAAAAAATAGTAGTCACATGATTCGCATTATCTGTTAAATTTTAATTTTTTCCAAATAATAATTTCTGAAAATATCGAAAAAAGTTTTTTTAAATGCAGTTTCTAGCCCACATGCAAAGTTTCAGCTGCATAAGATAGTTTTGATTTTTTTACCCACCGCTAAAATTTATTTTCCACTTAATGAACACTTTACTGATGACACTGTGTTTTTTTTTTGTCTTAATATTAAGGTGTATTACTTTCAGACACAAACTAAGTTTTAAAAAATACTTATTTTATGAAGTTACCTTATACAGGGTCAAAAATAAATAAACTTTGCATCACATGCGACCAAATTTTAATAGCCCAATTTTGATTTTGTAGAAAAACACACATTTAATGTGGCTCAACTTTAAAGAAAATGTATCTGAAATAAAGCATTGTCAAAACTAAGAAGTTTTATGCAGGTTGCCTTGAGTCTTATTTTGCAAAAGTGATGCAATTTACAAAATATGGGTAAGAAATCAAAATTATCTTATGCAGAGGGCTAGAAACTGCATTTAAAAAAACCTTTTCTAATAACTTTTTCCGAAACTTTCAGAAATAACCCCACTTTTGAATTATTTTTTGGTAATAATTAAAATTTGACAGATATTGGGAATCACGTGACTACTATTTTTTTTTTGCTTAATTTTCATTTCGATCGAAGCAGAACTTGATGCCAAAGTCAAATTTCGAATAAAGCATTAATAAAAAAAAATCCCATATGATGCGGACTTTACTGGTCACACTGTATTGGGATAGCTATTTTTGTGACATTGTCTCGACTGACTGCAATGGCTTCTTCATACATAGTTTATTTTTAATGTTTTTGGCAGAAGTTTTAATTACAATACATTTTTAAGTTTTAATTAACGATATGCAAAAATGCATTTTATAGAAAGAAGTGTTTTATTAATAACGGGATTTTATTTTGAACGCATATTATAGTGTAAAAGTCAAATAAAAAGGCATTTGTGTCGAGCGAAGTGTTTTTTTAAACAAAACAAAATATTTCAAATTTCAAAGTGTTATTTACACTCTGCTTTGCCATTGACTCTAAATAGGCTTTTTAGTTTTTCAAATCGGTCATGGACAAAAAGAAATAACTTTTCAATTGGGTAAATCCGTTTAATAACATAAAATTAAATGCTTTTATTGAAAATATATAAAGAGCATTTTACCATATTTGCCAATACATTGATCACACACGGTGAATTATGTTGTGTAAACGAGTTCAATGGTAAAAAAGTGCGCAAGCTTGTTTTAAATGTTAAATTTTTAAAAAGAACGCTCAACTTAGCCGTTGGCTTTGCTTTGCTATTTAAAGGAATCTTAAACGAACTCAGCTATAGTGTCATATTTCATTTGCTTTACCATGCCTAGCTGTGCTGTCGCAGGATGTGGTCATTACAATCAAATAACGAAAAAAAAAAGACATTAGATACTTCAAATTTCCTAAATGCCAAAGAAAAATAAGTTTAATGAATGGTAATATACAGTGAGGACGTAAAGTCTGGAATAAATTCATTATTTAGGGAACGCTGAATGTTTTTAAAAATCGCTCGGACACGTCGATTTTGTTTTTTTAATACGCATTTTTTTCTATATTTTTTATTATACAGGGTGTCTCCGAAAGCACTCTGCTTGGACCAACTTTAATTTTTTAAATGGGAACCCCCATTTTTTTTTAACTTTAGGATTCTGTGCATAATTGTGAACATTTTTTATCTAACATGTTATTATGATTTATCGACAGTTAAAGTTCGAAAATAAATAAAACAATTAATTATTTATTATTTTAAAAAATGTTGAAAATGTTGCCCAAAGGTTAATTGGCAGTACCCTAGACGATCGAAAAATTCTTTCTGCACATTTCTGACAACTTCCGGACTGATTGACCGTATTTCTTAAACAATTCGATTCTTTAAGTCCTCCATGTCCATTGGCTTAGTTTGGAAAACTTTACCTTTAAGGTAACACCACAGAAAAAAGTCAAGGGGGGTTAAGTCGGGAGACCTCGGCGGCTATTTAATAGCTCCCCTTCTTCCAATCCATCTATTTTCAAAAATAGTATTAAGATAAGCGCGAACTTTTGAAAATAGATGGATTTGAAGAAGGGGAGCTATTGAATGGCCGCCGAGGTCTCCCGACTTAACCCCCCTTGACTTCTTTCTGTGGGGTTACCTTAAAGGTAAAGTTTTCCAAACTAAGCCAATGGACATGGAGGACTTAAATAATCGAATTGTTTAAGAAATACGGTAAATCAGTCCGGAAGTTGTCAGAAATGTGCAGAAAGAATTTTTCGATCGTCTAGGTTACTGCCAATTAACCTTTGGGCAACATTTTTAACATTTATTAAAATGATAAATAATTAATTGTTTTATTTATTTTCGAACTTTAACTGTCGATAAATCATAATGACATGTTAGATAAAAAATGTTTATAATTATGCACAGAATCCTAAAGTTAAAAAAAAAATGGGGGTTCCCATTTAAACAATTAAAGTTGCTCCAAGCAGAGTGCTTTCAAAGACACCCTGTATAATAAATAATATTGAAAAAAATGCGTATTAAAAAAACAAAATCAACGTGTCCGAGCGATTTTTAAAAACATTCAGCGTTCCCTAAATAATGAATTTATTCCAGACTTTACGTCCTCACTGTACATATTTTTATATTAGTATAACAAAAATATATAATTAAATTAATTTTCAGAACTGCATAAAAGGCTAGAAAACAAGATGCTAAAGTTTACCAATAACAAAAAGGCGTAGTTTTATTTGTTTTATCGCAGCAAAATACGTTTTTAAATATTTTTTTCGTTTTTCGAAAAACATGTCAAATCAAATTATATTTCGTATTTACAATCATAAAAAATAATTTCAGTTACTAAAGTTACTGAAACCATTCAAATCGGATGAATACTACAAACCTGTAAATAAATTAAAAAAAAAAACAGTGAATAAGCTAAACTACCATGCAAGCAAAAAGTATTTGCATCAAAGAGGGCCTTGGATCTAAGGACCTAATGCTTAGCCGTAGAGCTTAATACTTGTTGGGTGTCAGTAACTACCTGAATTAACAACCAATCAGTTATTCCGTCATCTTTGACAGTCGTTACAAGTAATTTGATTCATCGCTAATTTTTCCAATTTCTTGAACAATTCACACAATGGGCTTTAGGGAACAGCACAAAACATTCTTAGTTGAAGCGTATTTTCGAAACGGGGTTAGAGTAAATGGTGAGTGGCAACACAATCCGGGTTTGTGCATGGACGATTTTCACGAACATTTTCCCGCTTTTCGTTGCGTTTATTGCTGGGGATTTTTATCATTGCCTGAAAAGAACCGTGGCTCTGTTTAGAAAAACAGCTTTTATACAACACAAAAAAGGAGCAGGAGGACCATCTGTAAGAACAGAAGAACTTGTTGCAAACGTTCCTGAAATAATGCAAAATACGCCAACAAATTGTATAAGATGCCTGTCCCAAGAAGTGGGAAGATCTTATGGAACATGCAGGACTATTCTTAAGAAGCAGCTAAATGTATTTCCTTATAAAGTGCAAGTATTCCAAGAAATACAAGCCGCAGATTTTGAAAGACGCAGGAATTACTCGAAAATATGAAGAGACGTGTGAATTTATGCTTGGAGCATGGCGGTGGCCAACTTCAGCAATTTATGTAATTATTTTTCTTTCTGTATATTCTTACTTTGTTAATTTTGTAGGCAACAAAAATAAATTTGAATTTGTCTACTTATTTTATTACTCATTAGTTTGGCATAACATGTCATAATATGAATTTGACAAAATTTTAACCTAGATTTGGTTAGATATATCGTCCCCATATCATTGTGATCTAAACCAAGCCCTACGTTTTTTAATTTAAGCCCTCTTTGATGCAAATCATTTTTGCTCGCACGGTATAAGGTACAAAATAACCAAAAATTGGAAATAAATAAACGTCAAATCACATTCTTCATTTCAGTTAATATTTTAACACCCTAAATCAGTATAAAAGTGTTAAAATAATTAAACTACCCGGTATATACCATTATAACATTAAATTCAATGTTCGAAATTCTTAGAAGTGACGTCAGAACGGGATTCGCATACTTTATATTTGTATAAATCGGGGTATAAATATAATAAGGTACCTACCTCTCCTCCATAACTGCAAAACTTCGTGTAAAACTAGGTAATATAAAACCAAAACAAAATTCCGAACAAAAGGGGAACAAAATAACCGACAAGAATCAACAATCCAGGAAGTCGGTGTCGAAAGGCGCCAAGTTACATTTATTTGAGCTCTAGAAATCCGCAAATTCTCGTAATCGTAAGGCCAGGTACTTAAGTCATTTCGAAGCCATTTAGCTCTGTTAGAGGCCCTCACATTCATTATTGCCGCCATCTAACCAATGGGACAAAAAATCATGACGCTCTTTCTAACAGCTCAATTTTTTTCCGGGCTCTTTCTTTCTTTCTTACTCTAATTTTCTTTTATAAATTATTTGCCGCATTGGTTTTAAGGTCCACCTTTTCGTTTTTCGATTTAAATGGACCCACTGGCTGTCCCACCAAAATTTAGTCCAGGAGTTTGGTGGTATTTAATTAAAAAAAACAATTCAAAACATTTTACACAATTAAAAGAAAATTACTTCAATGAAAGGTCGGATTTCAGCTTTTGGACAATTTTTCAATGTTTAAATCACTGCCAACGTTTCGGTGCAGTCCGCACCATCATCAGGGCTCGATTTATATTTTTTTAAATTTATATCCATACAGGATATAAACATTTAACGAAAACAAATCGAAGGATTAAACCCACCAGCATTCACTAGATGTTTATTTACTACTTATTACTTATACTTATTTAGAGGTTATTTACCTACTGATCAGTAAGTACTTATACTTATTTAGAGGTTATTTACTTACTGATCAGTAAGTAAATAAACATCTAGTGAATGCTGGTGGTGTTTAATTCTTTAATTTGCTTTCGGTAAATGTTTATATCCTGTATGGATATAAATTTCAAAAAATATAAATCGAGCCCTGATGATGGTGTGGACTGCACCGAAACGTTTGCAGTGATTTAAACATTAAAAATTTGTCCAAAAGCTGAAATGCGACCTTTCATTTAGCAATAAAGTAGTGGATTGTAATCCAGAAAGTCTTAAGTTTGTTAATGTTAAATACTAATGGCTCATCCAACAAAAATTTATTAAACAGTTAAAAAGCTTTCAAATGCATCCATTTTCCCAACAAACATAATTATCTGGGTTGACTTAACAACTTTGATGACAAAATCAGAAAAAATGTTTACCTGTGGACTAAGTAAACTAGCTCGTCCGTTCCATTGACTCGCGATGGTTTCAGATGGTTAACTTATTTCATGGTTAAAAATTTGAAAATTCTTCCTACATATTACTGTCGTTATCTAGATAGGTCGAAAAATTCAACTCTCTACCTCATATGGAACTCAGTATTCTTTTCCGGCCAAACGCAGATAGATTTTTGTTACATTCAGCTATACAGGATTGTGATAAAGAAACTGATCAGCCTGTTATACAGAGTTACTTTATTAATAAGCGCTGGGACATGTACACATTTGTTTTAATGAAATGCTTTGTGTACTTAACATTTCAAGATTTTGCTGTCAAAGCGTATCTACCGAGTCAGGCTTAGATTTGTTAACTAAGTTTCTAACATCGCCCCACAAATAAACCTCATGCGGGTTAAGATCGGCCGATTTTGGAGACCTGGAAAAATTGTATTTAAGTATAATTTAATGACATTTACTCGTTGATTAATACTTTGAAAAATAGAAACATTTTAGATGACAATAAATTGAGGTAGATAAATTATCTATTTTAAAACATAAAATGCTAATATTTCCAAAACAGTTAAAGATAGGTATAGCACATAGTTTATACCGTGCGAGCAAAAACTATTTGCATCAAAGAGGGCTTGGTTTAAATCACAATGATATATACTAATGAGTAATAAAATAAGTAGACAAATACAAATTTATTTTTGTTGTTTACAAAATTAACAAAGTTAGAATATACAGAAAGAAAAAGAAAAATAAAATAAAATAAATGAAAATGGGACAGGCGTCTTATACAATTTGTTGGCGTATTTTGCATTATTTCACGAACGTTTGCAACAAGTTCTTCTGTTCTTACAGGTGGTCTTCCTGCTCCTTTTTTGTAATGTATAGAACCTGTTTCCCTAAACACAGCCACGGTTCTTTTCAGGCAATGATACAAATCCCCAGCAATAAAAGCAACGTTAGGAAAGTGTTCGTGAAAATCGTCCATGCACAAACCCGGATTGTATTGCCACTCACCATTTACTCTAACCCCTTTTCGAAAATACGCTTCAACCATGAATGTTTTGTGTTGTTCCGTAAAAATTCAGGTAGTTACTGACACCCAACAGGTATTAAGCTCTACGGCTAAGCATTACGTCCTTAGATCCAAGGCCCTCTTTGATGCAAATACTTTTTGCTCGCACGGTACAAGATGTCTAGGAATTGATCGCAGAATTTGAATATGTAAAAACATACACTTTTCTGTTTCACGTCGTATACATTTTTTTTCTGAATAAATACATTTCAAAAAAAATTGACCGTTCCGAGCGATTCTTGATCAAGTAGGCAGACTCTGTATAAACGGCTGAAACGTCTCTTTATCACGACCCTACATAAATAGATTAAGTTTTACCAAAATAAAATAATTACTAGATCTTACCATTAAGATACTTTTAGCCCCTTTATTCTTTGAAAATGGATACTAATATAAACGAAAGCCTTAATGATTGAGATAAGTCGAAGAAAACATCTTTTATGCCTGGTTAATTTAAACTTTCTACTATAAAACTAATAAGCTTGAAATTATAAAGATGTCCCCGTATATCGGTGCAATTAATCTTAAAAATTTACCGGAAAATTTCGTTTTGAGAAGCAACGAAAATCCGTTACCTCGGTCGCCTTAGTTTAATTTAAAGGGCAAATACCACAGGCACCGCTTCGAAATGAACCAAAAATATTCCAGAATAAATAAAATTGTACAGCGAGGGACAGAAATTTCGAAGCAAGAATAGCCTTAGGTGTTTCAGACGTGGCTCCAAATGGTTTTATCTGAGTTCTCTTGCAGAATAAGACTTGATTTATTGTTGTACCCAGATAAAATCTTACTAGTTACAGTGTCTCTACGAGAATTTCGCTCGTTCTCTTTCGAAAGTTGATCATCAATAATAATTTGCATACGCTCTTTGAAAGAAATTTATGAGAGTTATTTTCACTGCTAATTTTATTTGATTATTTGCTCTGACAGGATCAGTTTCTAGCTTTCGATTGCTTCGCAGCGATCTTTGTTATAAATTATTCTTATTTTATTTTTTAAATTTTCAATGCTTTTTTACCATAGGTTTATAAACTAGGTAAGTACTTTTATTTTTAGAAAAATTGGAAATGTCCATATTTTCGAAATGGTTGAATTTAGACATAATAATATGGTATGTTATAAAATAAATGTTTGGAATTCATTGGGAATTGAGAATAGGTTGGGTTAGGTTAGGTTAAAAGTGAGCAGCAGCAGCTAACCCTCCACTGCGACCATGCCGATCTATTATGGCTCACACCAGTGGCGCAGGGGGGGGCTGCCGGGCCGCAGCCCCCCCCCCCCCCCCCCCGAGCTTAGAAACTTAGCCTATTCGTTTAATTGCAAACCAATTTTTCATGTCACGCGAACTATTTTCGCATGTTTTTTGCCATCTCAAAGTTTTATGGATTTGTAATTTTTTTGTTTATCAATGTAACATGGAATCTTACGTTTTTTGAGTAATTAAAGTATAAATTTTAATAAATAGCTTAAAATTGTACATAATGATTAAAAAAAAAATTCGGATTCGAGTTTTTTCCGTTTCTTTGCATTTTTTGAGAACATTTACCATAGTAATGTATATAATTTTACACCATCAGAAAGTAGAGATTTCAACGAACAAAAAGCGTACCGACTTTTTTAAAACAGCAGATATTTTGACGTGAGAATTTTCGATTGAAAAAAAGGGTGCTTTTTCGATATTAAGTCAAAATAAGGTGAAAAAAAAAAATATTTTAAATCAAAATAATTACAGTGTGTTTGGGACATAAAAAGGTAAGTTATCACCAAATTTCGTTAAAACAAAATTTTTTTTGTATAAGATAAAAATAAAAAAACAAAAACTTGGTTATTTGAATTTTTCACATAAAGTTTGAGGTAATGTGAAAAGTGTTGATACAAAATTTGTAGATCTTTTTACTACCTACAACTTTGCCATATAACGTTTTTCCATAGGACTTGTAGTTTTCCCGGAAATAGAGATAAATCGTTTTCTAGCCTTAAAAACTCACCCCCTTCCACTTCCCGACCTCGGATCGCCCGTAAATTATTTTTCCTTTCATTTTTGTTATATTCTTTTTATTTTCCAATGGGTTTCATTCTACTATTATTTTTTTTTTGTTTAAAAAATTATCGACCCTGGTCTTATTTATGCGAACCACGATATTGATATTGATATAGTTAAATTTACACATCTTTTTAATCGTATGAAATAATACAAGATAGACATACTTTGTGTGCAGTACAATTATACTAATTAAATTATATTACCGTGGAAGAAATTCTGGACGAAATGGCAAAAACAAAACGAAGAATTTTACTTTAATATTAGTATTATTGTGATTACATACAACTTATTGTATAAGGTTTTTGTTTTGTTTTAGTATAAGCATGCTTAATATATGCGTTACTTATTTTTACTACATTTTTACTAATTAAAATAAAATCTCTAATTTTTTTTTCATAAATATTTCGTTAGGCTGGCGTTTTATTGCAAAAGTTTTAGTAGGCTGTCGCTCTCGTCAATTATACGTATTTTACCCAAAAAAGGGCGTGGCACCCAAAATTTTTTTAAAAAGTTAAAGCCCATCCCGAACAAAATTTCTGGTTGTGCCACTGGCTCACACCTTGTTTATATTTTCCCCAATAGGTCTAACTTTTTAATGAAATTAATGATGTTATTGGGAGAGACATTGTTCATGTCATCCGGCAGCAGAGTCACCTCGCCGAATAGGGCGAATCTGATTCTTTCTGCTGCGGGACAAGCGCACATTACGTGTTCTGCTCTTTCTGCATCTTCCATGAAGAGCCGGCATTCATCAGTTGCTATTTCAATTTTATACATATGGTGTCGCAATCTGCAGTGGCCGGTGTACAATCCCACTAATGCTTTAAGGCATGACCTGTTAAGCACTAGTAGTTTGTCAGATATACCTATTACCGGCTCGGGTCTTGTGAATTTTAGTGCTGCACCTCTCTTAGCGAGCTTGTCGGAAGCCTCATTACCCTCCAGGCCCATGTGTCCCGGTATCCATATTAGGGTTATTTTGTTGTTCAGACTTAGTTCGCATAGTGTTTCGTGACAGCTCCACGCCGTTTTTGAGGCACACCATCTCGATTCAAGAGCTTTTAATGCAGCTTGACTGTCGGAGAACATCTTGATTGGTCTATGTGCGTGCATACCGTCGGTCTATTAGCAGTCTTGCACACATTTCAATTGCATGAACCTCTGCTTGAAATATGGTTGTCATAGGCTGATAGTTAATTCTATTTTTGGGTTTTTGCCATATATTCCGGCTCCAATACCTTCTTTAGTTTTGGAGCCGTCTGTAAATGAATTCAGCATAACTAGCAAGGTGTTTAATTTAAAAAAATTAAAATTAACGTAATCGCTTGACAGTTGATGACGTTGCTGACAAGTGAACTGCCTAGTCAAATAGTCACATTTCAGTTCTTGGTTTAATAACACTTTTTATTACATACTCCTGCAATAGGGCTGTTTCGGAACGTTTGCTCAACTCTGCGTATTTTATTTTGATGAAGTTATATAAAGTACAGACCCATTTTTTTACCGTAGCGATGTAAACGCTATAATGGATTTGATGAAAAATAAATTTCCAATATCATACACTGGGATACTGGGAATGTTCAACGTTGGTATATTGAATCGAAATTGGATATCTGCCGTTAATATTAGAGACCATTTTAATCAGGACATTAATTATGATTAGAGTTTAAATGCGTTCTATCCTAACTGGTCAATTTTCATGCTGTTACCCTTCTCATAATCCCATAATGTTTAACTGTCACGTGACGTCAATGGATTAACTTTCTTTTTGCGTTAATAATTATCATGAATTATTGGCGTACATTTATTAATCTATTGTACGGACGTTTAACCAATAATTTTCACTGACATTTAAACAGCTCTTAACTTATACCTAGTAATTAAACGAATCAATAATAAAATCTTTTAAGGTAGATTAATTTTTAAAAGCGTACTACAAAGATGCCAAGTCGGATCCGGTCTTATCGTGCGGGTCTTATGATTTAACAAAGACATACTTTCAATATGACAGACTTATGCAATTTTGACATGAAAGCAAAGGATATGTATTTTATTTTCAGCGAGTCACAAAAGTGTGTACCTGTCACCTTCGTCTTGATTTAAAGATGTCAGTTTTGTGACTTTAACAATAAATTTAATGTGACGATATGAACGAGAAAAAGCAATTTTCTGGATTTTTGCATCCCCAAGCAAAAAAATGGTGCTTAATTTGTTAAACTATTTTGAGAATGAAAGAAAAAGTGAAAATTCGCCAACCAATATGCAGGAAACCATAGCAAAAGCACTGGGAATTAGTTTAAGGAATGTGCAGAAAATTGTGCATGAAAGAAAGCATAATATAATACAAAAGAATGGGAGTTCGGAACGTGATTTATGATTTATACAGATCAAAAACCAATGTAACTCTTCCAGTTTTAAAAGAAAATTGAAAAAGTCGAGGTGTTTTGGAAATCGGACTTGAATCGTTATCAAAAAGTTGGGTTTTCGCTATAAAAAATACTGTAACCGGAGATTTTTATGTGAGCCGCCACAGATAGTGAGTCAGCGTGTTCAGTTTTTAAAAAAATATACGGAATGATCATTGCTCCATTCGAGGACGACTCAGATGACGAGGACTTTTCAGTATTTCTAAGTGATGATGACAGTTTTTAGTCTATAATTATAAACGGTTTTCTTTATTTACATTTTTAAGTATTCTTCGGTATTATGCTTTCTTTCATGCACAATTTTCTGTACAATACTTAAATTGATTACCAGTACTTTTGCTACTGGTTTCTGCTTATTGGTTGGCAAATTACAATTTTTTCTTTTTATTTCTTGAAATAGTTAATCGGATTAAATTCCATTGTATTTTTAGGTTAGGCAATATTATTGCTAAAATAAATTAGAGTGTTTATTATTGTCATTTTTATTTAATAGATTTAATAGATATGCTATTTACAGGGATGGCGAAACAATGGCTCACGTGCCATTGATGGCACGCGACATAAAATTTTGGGCACGCCACCGATCACAAAGTTTACTATGAATTATTATATTACGAATTTGACGGCACGTCTATGGCCTCATTAAACATTTCTCTAGAAAAAATGGCACGTTAATACATAAAGGTTCGCCACCCCTGACCCCTGTACTATTATGTACATAATTTTTGCAAAAATAAGAATATTAAATGTGGCTATCTTCACGACAGTTAAAATAACAATACTAAGTTTCTTTTCTACGGGTATATTGATACCTACATAATCTCACAACATTTTGATAAGCTCTGGAATTTTCGAGTTGATTCATATGATCGGTGACCTGTGGACCCGCGTGATAAGACCAGATTTAACTATACAAACTCACCGGTTAGTGTTGGGAAGACCAGGTATAATAAATAATAATATAATTACACAAGCTATGGATGTTAAAATACATTGCTATAAACTTATAGTCCTGTTTTTACTTACGTGAAAAACAGGACATGTCAAGATAAATATGTATTTTTCAAAATGCTTTATGTGACCTGTCACATAGCTCTTTTATTTCACTGAAGGTGCATGAGGAATATACTATATTATCCGACCAAAAAATCCCTTTAGGGACAAATAAAATATAAATATTGTGCTGGGTTTTTCTGATAAGCGCGATAGTATGATAAAAATTGCGTTAGTATTTGCAAGGAATTTTTGAGACTAATGCAAGTTTCTAGGGGGTGGATATTTTACTGTTTATGTAATTGAAACTAGGCAGATACAAAGTTTTCGTAACAATCACATTTTTTAATTGATCTTAGAAGCAAGAAAAGATTTTAGAAAAACTTCCTTGAAATTATTGTTATCTTACCGTGCGAGCAAAAATTATTTGCATCAAAGAGGGCCTTGCATCTAAGGACGTAATGCTTAGCCGTAGAGCCTAATACCTGCTCTACGGCTAGAGCTTAATACCTGTTGGGTGTCAGTAACTACCTGAATTAACAATAAATCAGTTATTCCGTCATCTTTGATAGTCGTTACAAGTAATTTGATTCATCGCTAATTTTTCCAATTTCTTGAACAATTCACACAATGGGCTTTACGGAACAGCACAAAACATTCATGGTTGAAGCGTATTTTCGACGAATTGAATTCCCACCTAGATCACCTTGTTTAACGGTTATGGATTACTTCGTTTTTCCTCATTTAAAGAACACTATTTTTAAAACACCAGTTGCAAATTTAGAACAAGTACAAGAAAGGATTATTCAAGAATGTGGTAACATTTCTCCAGAGATACTGGTCAACACTTTCGAAAATATGAAGAGACGTGTGAATTTATGCTTGGTGGCCAATTTCAGCAATTTATGTAATAATTTTTGTTTTTCTTTCTGTATATTCTTACTTTGTTAATTTTATAAACAACAAAAATAAATTTGTATTTGTCTACTTATTTTATTACTCATTAGTTTGGCATATCCTGTCATAATATGAATTTGACATAATTTTAACCTAGATTTGGTTAGATATATCGTTCCCATATCATTGTGATCTAAACCAAGACCTACGTTTTTAATCCAAGCCCTCTTTGATGCAAATAATTTTTGCTCGCACGGTATTACATATGCTCGCTTTTTATCAATGTGCAGGAAGATTTTTTTATTGTACAAAATAGTGTGGTTGCTTCCTGGATTATAATAATACCTAATTAATAACATCAAATTCAATTTTCGAATATACATTTATTTGATAAACAGTAAATAGCTAGAAGGATCGAAATACAAAAAGAATTCATCCGCAATAAATTAGCCAATCGCGAGCAAGATTCCGTTCGGGTGAAAAACCACGAAGTCTGCGTGCTGTAACAGCACCTCAGGCAGGTGGCTGATTGTAAAAACGAGTTTATAACGAGTATAAAAATATCGATAACATGTAAATTGCACACCGGTCCGGAATATGAAACGAATAAAATGAACGAGCTCTTCGTCGGTCGTGGGTTTATTGGATGCGAGGGGAGTCCAGGGGAAGTGATAAAACGGTTGATCGTGGTAACAATGCGTTTTGCCACCAAGGGACTTGTGCAATTCATGTTACGGGTTAATTCAACCACTTCTGTAAAGCGCGCGACGCCGACGGGACGGACCGCTTTGCCCATTATCCTTTAGTCAAATCTCTCAGGGAATTTTCACGGAACATATTTTCAACTGTTACAGAACATCCAGAATAAAAGTGAAAATAATAATCGCATTATTTCATCCCTTTATGAAAGCTTATCCCGTAAAATCAAGGAATTATTGAGACTTAACCATAGACAGAAACCTTGAGATCAGCAAAGTGGCATATTTATGGCCTTGCGAATGTAAATAAAGTCTTACAACAAGAGCACAGAAGATAAACAGGTCCGGGCTTTAAAATTTGAAATAAACATCTAACTACCGTGCGAGCAAAAATTATTTGCATCAAAGAGGGCTTGGATTAAAATACGTAGGGCTTGGTTTAGATCACAATGATATGGGGACGATATATTTAACCAAATCTAGGTTAAAATTTTGTCAACTTCATATTATGACATGATATGCCAAACTAATGAGTAATAAAATAAGTAGACAAATACAAATTTATTTTTGATGTTTACAAAATTAACAAAGTAAGAATATACAGAAAGAAAAAGAAAAATAATTACATTAATTGCTGAAATTGGCCACCGCCATGCTCCAAGCATAAATTCACACGTCTCTTCATATTTTCGAAAATGTTGACCAGAATCTCTGGAGAAATGTTACAACATTCTTGGATAATCCTTTCTTGTAATTGTTCTAAATTTGCAACTGGTATTTTAAAAATAGTTTTCTTTAAATGAGGAAAAACGAAGTAATCCATAACCGTTAAACAAGGTGATCTAGGTGGGAATTCAATGTCTGATCGAAAACTGATCAATCTGTCGTCGAAAAAATTGCGTAAGTAGTTAATAGTTTCGGCGGCTATATGGGCTGTTGCACCGTCCTGTAATTGCTCCACAAATGGATTCAAAATATTGTCTCTATACCACTGTGCTGTAACTGTGTCATGGAAAAAAATAGGACCAACAATTCTTCTTCGGTAAACAGCTAACCAGACACCAATTTTTTGAGGGTGCAATGTGGACACTACGAAAAAATCGGGATTTTCACTACTCCACATGCGTGTATTCTGAGAATTCACATAACCGGAGAGGTGGAACCAGGCTTCATCCGAAAAAAATTTCAGGTGTAATAAATCATTTCTTTCCAATAAATTTTGGGTAAACCATTGAGAGTAATTCCTGCGTCTTTCAAAATCTGCGGCTTGTATTTCTTAGAATACTTGCACTTTATAAGGAAATAAATTTAGCTGCTTCTTAAGAATAGTCCTGCATGTTCCATAAGATCTTCCCACTTCTTGGGACAGGCGTCTTATACAATTTGTTGGCGTATTTTGCACAAGTTCCTCTGTTCTTACAGTTGGTCTTCCTGCTCCTTTTTTGTGTTGTATAGAACCTGTTTCCCTAAACACAGCCACGGTTCTTTTCAGGCAATGATAAAAATCCCCAGCAATAAAAGCAATGTTAGGAAAATGTTCGTAAAAATCGTAAATGCACAAACCCGGATTCTAACCCCGTTTCAAAAATACGCTTCAACCATGAATGTTTTGTGCTGTTCCGTAAAACCCATTGTGTGAATTGTTCAAGAGATTGGAAAAATTAGCGATGAATCAAATTACTTGTAACGACTGTCAAAGATGACGGAATAACTGATTGATTGTTAACTCAGGTAGTTACTGACACCCAACAGGTATTAAGCTCTACGGCTAAGCATTACGTCCTTAGATGCAAATAATTTTTGATCGCACGGTATTAAAATGTTTTTTTCGATGCATCACAAACATCGATGTTTTTTCCGCGTTACATTTTCTGTGGACATCCCTGAACGAAAATGAATGAAACAACGTCATCATGGCCTCAAACCAATGTCGTAGCAGTCACATCTTTGGGGGCAAATCTCTTACCGCTGCGTTGACATACTGCAAACTTTTTGTAAGGTTTTAAACAAAGATTTAAATTTACCACACACACAACACGAAATTTGTGTGTTGATTTACTTCAGAATGGAATACGGTTTTGTCAATAGTTTTATTTTTTATTGTTTCATCAATAGGTACCAGAAAATGTTCATTAGGAGGTAAAAGTGTGACCGACCTTGGAGATTTCTTAAGGGGCAGTACTAAAGGACATTCTCTTTTGCCTATATTATTATCTTTTATCAGACATAGCCCACTGGACCTAAAATATTCCCTTGCCTTAAATCTTCGACAACGGTTTATTTGTAGTATTAAACGGTTTTCATTCACGGATTATTAGTCCACAAATTAACATTCCCGGTCGTTGTTTTACAGACGGGGATTTATATTTCAATTTATAGTTGCGGAAACATTAGATTTATGTCCATTTTATATTGTGTATATATAGATGAAGATAATTAAAATCAATTGTGGCATAATTGACTTCAATTTTACAAGGTAAAAGTTGTAAAACGTTTTAGAAGTATTCGTTAAAAATTTTGACAGTCAAGCGTTTCTAATTGGTCGTCAAACATATTATCCAACGTTGGGAAGGTTTAAATTAATTAACTTGACCTCATCCAATCCTGTAGGATTTTTTGTATGCATTAAAAGTAATAAAACAAAAGGCAGTCTTGTACAGTTGACATCTAGTGACCCTATTGGTATTGCGGGCACATCGCTGCAGACAAAGACAAAAAGCTGAAACTGTGTAGATAGTCTTAGTTGGTTGGTCTTATAGAATATTATCCAGCCACCGCCATTTCAAATAAATTTCCGTGTCCCTGATACCGTCCATCGTTCTTTTATTTAAGCCGCAGCCGTATTTTATTTTCGGAAATTACTTTTTCAAATTTTTTTAGGTCTTTTTTCAGTTATCTTAGAAAGAAGTGGGTTTAATTAAATATAAAGCAACAAAAAAATAACTTAAAGCAGTTTTACTCTTATTTTTAAATAGTATTTTTTGTCGGCAATTTGTAATACTGACAGCCATTCACAATTTTTCCTGTTTCAGTAAGCCGTTGGTGTATTTGTATACCTGACAAAGGGAATATGTTTCTAAAGCCTAATGTACAATTTTTATGAAAACAAGACGATTATATTATAGGGAATCGATTACATATTTTTTCGGGGTTTAAACCATTTTTAGGATACTTTTACCAATCTATACAGAGCGGCTTTTTGAAAAACTTACTATGGCTATATTAATGATAAATACACTATATATATACAGGGTGTTCCGATGATCATGTTACAAAATTCTAGGGTAGATAAAACACACGAAAATAAGAAAAAAAGTTCATGTGAACATGGGTCCGGAAACGCTTCTTCAGGGAGCTAGGGCCCTTCGAAGATGACCTTCAAAAACTACTTTTCGTTTTATAGCTTCGGTACTACTGCAGCTATCGCAACCAATTTTGGGACATGAAATCTAGTTCGTAGGTTCATCAATTTGAGCCTTCCGGATTTTGTCACCTTTAACCAGGGGCGTACAAACCAAGGGGGTATTTGAGTAAATTTGACCCTACTCCTCTTAGGCTTTAATTTCTTACCATTTTTATATCTGATTATGATTCTCCAATGCCTTTTACATAAAAAAGGTACTCTTAGTAAAAATCGCTATCTGTCACAGTTTCCTCCGAAAATGGCTAAATCCAATCAATAATAAATTATTGGTCTTAAACCATAGACAATTTACCTTTAGATACCTACAGCTTATCTTCTGCGCAAACAAAAGTTACGTTTTATGGGTGAAAAAATACGTCCGAGCGCATGACTCGTCGGTCAGCTGTCTTCATTCGGGGAACCTTCGTGCATGCGCACAAACCTCGTGTTATCGGCCGTCCTACTTTATCGACAATAATCGACGCGCTCAAAAATACTCTCCAGAACCGGCTCGGCCGCCATTTTTGTTGTTGTGTTTTAAGGTTTCTCTTCTCTGCGGATTCCTTGTAGTTTTCTAAAGTTTTCAGCTATCGGATCGGCTATCGTGGATTGTGGGACTGGTGTTTAATATTTATGGATTTTTGGTTTTTGTGTAGTTTAGTTAGTGAATTGTGTTTGTGCTTTTAGTGACTCGGATTGTAATATAAACAATGACTAGTACTAGTTACAGCCGTTGTATAATTGTATTATGCCCAAATAGGGGTAAAATAAACCCTCTATGGTGGCATATGAGCAAGAATTTAAATTTTAAAGCCCGGACCTGTCTATTTTCCCATTCGTCAAACGATAATGTTGCAGTGCGCATGTCTAATAGTTCCCAGTTTTGTTTACATGCGCGAGGCCATAAAACTGCCACATTCGTGATTATTGTTTGTTTATCTAAAGGTAAATTGTCTATGTCTTAAACCAATTATTACGTTGAAATATGAAAATGAGGTTCAGTACAGATAGTGAGCATTATAAGTTAGTCAAATCTTTTTCTTTAATGAAAATAAATTAGATTAGAGAGATTTATTGCCTTTTCGAAATTGGGGGTATAAAAAGTAAAAGGGAATGTATACAAAATATTTCAAAAAAAAAACAATTAAACAGGTTTAACGAGTGAGTCAAGGATAAGGCAGAGTAAATTTTTGTCTTGAAGATGAATTTACTAACGCTGTCGTTGACTGACCCTGTACGTACCAAAATAAATTCAAAATAACAATTGTTGAAAATGCCTGCATATTCGGCGAAAGTATAATCCATGATTCACTGGCGACACAATATTTTATTGACAGATTTTTGACAACTATCTGTACTGAACCTCATTTTCATATTTCAACGTAATAATTGGTTTAAGACCAATAATTTATTATTGATTGGATTTAGCCATTTTCGGAGGAAACTGTGACAGATAGCGATTTTTACTAAGAGTACCTTTTTTATGTAAAAGGCATTGGAGAATCATAATCAGATATAAAAATGGTAAGAAATTAAAGCCTAAGAGGAGTAGGGTCAAATTTACTCAAATACCCCCTTGGTTTGTACGCCACTGGTTAAAGGTGACAAAATCCGGAAGGCTCAAATTGATGAACCTACGAACTAGATTTCATGTCCCAAAATTGGTTGCGATAGCTGCAGTAGTACCGAAGCTATAAAACGAAAAGTAGTTTTTGAAGGTGATCTTCGAAGGGCCCTAGCTCCCTGAAGAAGCGTTTCCGGACCCATGTTCACATGAACTTTTTTTCTTATTTTCGTGTGTTTTATCTACCCTAGAATTTCGAATTCTACGTAAAATTCTAAACAATTTTCGTGTAGCATGTGATATACCTATGTCGAATAGTTTCAGAATTACACAGGTTGAAAATTACTTTGTAATACCTATTAATAAAAGTAGGCTTTGGAAATCCGAAAAGAAACAAAGCGTTAAATGTAATGTCAGCAAATTATTTCATTAAAGTTTACTATCAAAGAAGAAAAATCAAAATTTTTTCTAGTCAAAAATTTCGTGAATTAATTTCATCTAATAAAAATGAAATTAACCGAAACAGAAAGAATTGAAATATTAGTGATGAAGTTTTTCCAGACAGGTGGATCGGGAGGAGGGGGTTTATTGAGTGGCCAGCGAGATCACCTGATTTGACACCTTTGGACTTTTTTCTATGGGGTTATTTGAAGAGTAAAGTGTTCAAAACAAAACCTATAGAGCTTGAGGACTTGAAAATTCGCATTCGAAATGAAATTCGACTAATACCTCCTAGTGTAGTGCATAACAATCAAATTGAGTTTGTAAATAGACTTGGATATTGCCAAGTAGCAAATAGTGAACATTTTGAACATCTAATTAAATACCATTAAATTACCTTCAGAGTATCCAATATTATGCATTACTTACTATTAGTGTTAATACTGTTAATTTTTCTGAAATTTAGCATTGTTGTTATTAAAAAAAATTTCTCAATATCTATTTTTTGAGCGACCCTGTTTAATTAAAAAAAAAACAAATATTGAAATCCATTTAGATAACTTTCAGACGTTCATAATTTCCGTCATGTTGGAAAAGATTTTGCAGTAATTAATAACTTCGTTTTTTTTTTGCCGTTACACCATAGAAAATAAGAATACAAATTAATTTTCAACCTGTGTAATTCTGAAACTATTCGACATAGATATATCACATGCTACACAAAAATTGTTTAGAATTTTACGTAGAATTCGAAAATGTAATAATATATAGGATGTTCTATTTAAAAAAATTAAGTTGACTTGTGTCCTACTTTTTTGGGCAACCCTGTATAAGGAAAAATATTTTCAAAATATGTAGAAAATAAAAAGAAAGTTGACGTGTCCGAGCGATTGTTCATAATATATTGTCCTCACTGTATGTATAGATGAGCGTCCACTTCTTTTATTGCTGAAAGTCTATTTTTGTCGTGAACTTGGACATGGTCGCCTTAAAATCCTACAACCTTGTAGAAAATCAATTATTTTGTGGGGGTGTGCGTATAAGACAGATATTTTCAAAACAAAGTATTTTAAACGTTTATTTGCCAATATAAACGTAACAAAATATGGATTTAAAGAAAATTAACCTAAAAAATGCAAAAGCCACTTTATAAATACATTTAAAAGTACTTTAAAAACTTTTTACAAGCAGCATCCAAATTATGTTCCATTTTACCCTTTACAACCCAACTTTCATTCATAAAGTTGTCGTAGTACTATAAATTCTTAGGAAGGTCACGTAGTAAAAATCCCATTCATGTTTTATTTGACCTATATAGCATCCCTTTCTACTAACATGCTTTGAAACAAGACAAAACATCGATTCCGCCAAAAAACGGCCTTAAAAAAATTGGACTGGGTCATCTAGAACGTCCATTGTCTTTGTCTTTTTAAATAAGATAAACAAAGATATAGTCTAATACTATTTATGAATGAAAGGGGAAAGGGTTAGAACAGGGGTCGTTAGGTGGCGCTATCAGGAACTTTGACGTTTGCATCGCACCCCTTTTCTTTTCTGTGGTTTGCATTTGCAAAAATGGCCACCGGTTGAAGTAATTTGAAGTGTTTTATGTAATTTTCAGTGTTTTTTAGTGCTTTAAATGATTAATAAGGGTAGTAAGTCTCAACAATTTAATGGCGAAATATGATATAATGCTTTATTGCTAATTACATAGACCGGACCATCGCTAATTTGGGCAAAATCGACGCTACAAGGTAAATTTTTGTGTAGTCATTTCATCAGTTAATTTTAACCACTCGTTTTAAAAAGTGTCCTTGCAATGGATGATGGGCGACCTGCTGTGAATACCAGAGTACGGTTAGTACCTAAGGTTAGTACAAAGTTATTACTGGTAGCAATTTATTTAAAGACAAATTGGGACCTATTTTTACGTTCTCGGAAAACCTATTTCCAGACCAAACATTGGTAACGTTTTTTGTTTAAATTTGAAAGCATGATGTAATTAGGTATTGTTTTTCTGCAGGAAACAGTCTTAAATTAAAAATCGATTACCTAGGTACGTGACAAATAACGATAACTTAACCTTTTGCTATAATAGTTATTCAGTGATGCCAAATTTATACTTGATTGAATATTTTTGAAATATTTTCATTACGCCTTTGTAGATAAATAGCACACAAATGACTTCCTTATTTCAGAAAACATAAATGTTAATGCCACTTCAATATTTTTCATAACTATACTTACTTAAATATAAAGAAAATAACAAAGATTTACTATATTTTTGGGCGGAATAAAAAACACAAGCGGTACTATATTATTATGCAGAAAATACCTGTCTTGTAAAGGAAAAATAATTATGGTTATACCTACACCTAGTTATATATTTATGCTGATTTTATTATTATTGTAATGCGAATTAACATACTATATTTATTGTGAAATACGGATTATTATACAGGGTGTTCATTTGAAAACTTCCCACCTCGATTTTCCTGCTTTAAAATGAAAATGTGGAAAATCGCTCGGACTAGTTCTGCACCGAGTACCGAGTAGTTCGGTGCTCGGCCAGAATTTTCACCGAGTAATGAGTACTCGGTGCTCGGTCTTATATTCATTACTCGGCCCAGTAGGTATAGTAGAATATTAGAAGCAATCCTTTTCGGCATATCAAAAACAGTAAGAAATGAGACATATAATTCATAATTTTAATTTTCAATAACATACTTATGCAACGTACAGTGGCATTAATAAATTTAATTCTTATAATTTAGAAGAGGAAGATTATGATGTAAATATATAAGTCTCTCTCCATTTTCCGGTTTCAACGCATTTCTTCTTGTTTCGAAGACGTTTCCCGCCTCTGAAAATAACTTTTCACTGTGTTACTTTTAACTTGATTTCTATGATGTTATATTAGATATTAAATAATATCTATATTATCTATAGCATATAATATGATATATATATATATATACAGGGTGGCCCATTACTGCGACCAAGGTCAATATCTCCTGCTCCTGTACCATTAAAGATAGCGGAAAACTTTTTACAAAGCTTATTAAGGGTTAAGAGATGCTTCTTTTAAAATTAATTCCGTATATACTATACAGGGTGCTCCTAAAAAAGCGGAACGGTAAAAAATTTTCATTTTTTAAATAGAACACCCTGTGTTTTTTTAAATTTTCAGATTCTACATAAAATTATAATTATTTTTTATTAAATGCATTATTAGTCCATACTTAATAGTATCCGAGATGTTGACCTTTTGAAAAATATCATTACTCGGCAGCCGAGTACTAGGTACTCGGTCAATACCTTCAGCCGAGTACTCGGTACTCGGTCAAGTTAAAAAACAGGGCTCGGTGCAGCCCTACCTCGGACCCGTCGATTTTTATTTCGAGGGGGACATCTTTTGCGTATATTGTCAATCTTGTTACTTCAAGCCCCTAGGAGGGACGGGGGGGGGGGGGGAGATCTAAATCTTAAATGGATACCCCTATTTTATATAATTTTTTGGATTCTGCATAAAATTCTGAACATTTTTTAATAAAAGCATTATTAGTCTATACTTAACAGTTTTCGAGATATTTACTCTTTAAAAACGTAATTTTTAATGAATATATGATTTTATTATAAATTGTCAAATTTTCATAATGACATGTTTTATCTTTGTATTTCATGGCTATCTAAGACAAATATGCTCAAATAATCCGATTTTTACAGAAACTTGGTTTTATTTCGAAAACCTAACTATTTAGGTATAGGAACATAATATATCATTTGGAAGGGACTTTAATTTTCTTTTAAGATATTTATTAATAGACAGAGTGTTCTATTTAAAAAAATTTACTTTTCACCATTTTTGTATCAAGCGGTAAAATGATGAATTTTGAAAGACATAATATAACACAGAACAAATTCCCTTACACCTAACTAATACGCAAGACATTGATAAACTACATTCTAAATTTCAGCTTTCTACGAGTCCAAATACCGCAGTAATAAACATTTTATTGGAGCTATGTTTTGAACAAAAAATATTGAAATTAATTAATTTTTCGAAAACCGCTAAAGATAGGTATAGCAAAGTATTATACAAAAACAATCAGAAAGTACTAGAGTAGCGGAAAAGGCAATAAAATATAGGGTGTCTCATTTAAAATATCAAAGCTGATGTTACTTTTTTGTATAAGCGGTAACGTTGCGTTATTGAAAATATTTTATATCGATAGAGCAATGCCAATTACCCATGTTGCCAAATTTTTAGAAAATTCCTATGTCTCATTTTCCGTAAACGTCTAAGGTACCATCGACCGTGAGACACCCTGTATATTATTCAATACAGTCACAATTCATCAGCTATAATAACTCCTAAATTTGTGTTAATAGTAAAAATAACGTTCTATTTTTTTTTTCGTATTAATGTTACTTATAAGAAAAAATACCAAAAATTATTTAATTTGAAATGAATTATGTAGTTATTATACACTCCCGTGCAAAACTTTTTTATTTTTACTCCGATTTAAGTGATTTTTTAGAGAGCTATGGATACATTTATTAGTTTTAATATGCTTAGTATACAAATTTTAAGAGAAATTGGTTTTTTGACATATTATACAAGAATAATCGAAAATTTTGTTTGCTTAGTGTTAAAACACCCTGTGGAAAAATAAAGAAGTAAAATTACTTCAAAATATCAGTTTCCATTAAGCCGCAAATATTCTTTACATTTTGGTTTTTGGTTAATGTGCATTTGTTCTCACCCAAATGCAAAATGATCTTGATGATGTCAATAATTTAGGAAACGCAAAACTAAAGCTATTGATAACCGATTTTTTGTACTCAAAACTCGTCGGAATCGTCGTTTGACGTCAGTACAGGCGAAAACCCAACTTCAAGAGGTTCGCATTAAAAATGTCATTTCTTGGACAGTTCGCCGAAGATTACACGATGGTAATTTAAATTCACGCGGACCAGCAGCTGGACCTAAATTACTACCCAGCATAATATTCGCGGGCTAATTGATGGCATGAACTGATGTGTACACTGTACAGGCAGTAGTAAGGGATAGAGGAGGCAATAGAAATAATAGAGATGTGTTTAAGTGAAAAAGTTGTTGTTGGTACCTGTTAAGTTTGTTATGTGAAAATGTTATTTTTTAAATCCTAGGTATACGTCCGTAAATTTATTTGTTTATTAAATCTTGATTATTACAATAACATTTGTTTTCTTGCATTTTATTAGTCTATTTTATTTTGAATGCAATGGCAAGGAGAAAATTATGGAAAAATTTAAATTATTGACATCATCAAGATCATTTTGCATTTGAGTGAGAACAAATGCACGTATTGACATGAACCAAAAACCAAAATGCTAAGAATATTTGCGGCCCAAGGAAAACTGATATTTTGACGTAATTTTGCTTCTTTATTATTCCACAGGGTGTTTTGACACTAAGCAAAAAACAACTTTTCGATTATCGTTGTATAATATATGTAAAAAAACCAATTTCGCTTAAAATTTGTGTAAGCATATTAAAACTAATAAATGCATGTATCTATAGCTCTTTAAAAAATCACTTAAATCGGATTTAAAATAAAAAAGTTATAAGCCTTAAACTTAATTCAAATTTTTCGACGCCCATTTTTTTTGCACGGGTATAATCTGGAAATCGGTGTTTTCTTCTGACAAACACAGGTTTTTTGTTACCTACAGCTTTAACAGCTATATTTTGCTGATGACCATTTTTTCCAGTTCTTAGCCTTATTTTTAAATAAATAATGTTATTTAATCAAAGAATAAGTCTAGCATTATTATACAGACTACATTTTACCAAAAGCAGCTGTCAAGCATGTTTGTCTAAAGTCAACTTAAAAAGATCAAGAGTCAATATTTCATGGTGACGGCTCATGTTTCTTTACTTACCAATATTAAAGAACCTGAGACTGTTTGTTGACAAGTGTTTGTCGTTTTTGTGTTTATTGGAAAATAATATTGTTTCTTTAATTATTAATAATAAGGCTTAATAAAAGAGCATTCAAGATCGAGTTGATGTTGCGTAATAATTTGCTGCACTTTTTCTACAGGGTAGTGCTTCGGTTTGGCTCAATGCAAATATTGGGTCCCTTATTTCTTTTAGAGTAAAGAAGCTTTTTAAAGAATTTTAAAGAATTTAATAAACCCAACTCACCCTCTATGTATACAGGGTGAGTTTTTTAAAGTGTTACAAGGCGGTATCTCGAAAACGGTTTAAAATATTTTCTTAAAATTTTGCTTCTTTATTATTCCACAGGGTGTTTTGACACTTAGCAAAAAACAACTTTTCGATTATCGTTGTATAATATATGTAAAAAAACCAATTTCGCTTAAAATTTGTGTAAGCATATTAAAACTAATAAATGCATGTATCTATAGCTCTTTAAAAAATCACTTAAATCGGATTTAAAATAAAAAAGTTATAAGCCTTAAACTTAATTCAAATTTTTCGACGCCCATTTTTTTTGCACGGGTATAATCTGGAAATCGGTGTTTTCTTCTGACAAACACAGGTTTTTTGTTACCTACAGCTTTAACAGCTATATTTTGCTGATGACCATTTTTTCCAGTTCTTAGCCTTATTTTTAAATAAATAATGTTATTTAATCAAAGAATAAGTCTAGCATTATTATACAGACTACATTTTACCAAAAGCAGCTGTCAAGCATGTTTGTCTAAAGTCAACTTAAAAAGATCAAGAGTCAATATTTCATGGTGACGGCTCATGTTTCTTTACTTACCAATATTAAAGAACCTGAGACTGTTTGTTGACAAGTGTTTGTCGTTTTTGTGTTTATTGGAAAATAATATTGTTTCTTTAATTATTAATAATAAGGCTTAATAAAAGAGCATTTAAGATCGAGTTGATGTTGCGTAATAATTTGCTGCACTTTTTCTACAGGGTAGTGCTTCGGTTTGGCTCAATGCAAATATTGGGTCCCTTATTTCTTTTAGAGTAAAGAAGCTTTTTAAAGAATTTTAAAGAATTTAATAAACCCAACTCACCCTGTATGTATACAGGGTGAGTTTTTTAAAGTGTTACAAGGCGGTATCTCGAAAACGGTTTAAAATATTTTCTTAAAATTTTGCTTCTTTATTATTCCACAGGGTGTTTTGACACTTAGCAAAAAACAACTTTTCGATTATCGTTGTATAATATATGTAAAAAAACCAATTTCGCTTAAAATTTGTGTAAGCATATTAAAACTAATAAATGCATGTATCTATAGCTCTTTAAAAAATCACTTAATTCGGATTTAAAATAAAAAAGTTATAAGCCTTAAACTTAATTCAAATTTTTCGACGCCCATTTTTTTTGCACGGGTATAATCTGGAAATCGGTGTTTTCTTCTGACAAACACAGGTTTTTTGTTACCTACAGCTTTAACAGCTATATTTTGCTGATGACCATTTTTTCCCGTTCTTAGCCTTATTTTTAAATAAATAATGTTATTTAATCAAAGAATAAGTCTAGCATTATTATACAGACTACATTTTACCAAAAGCAGCTGTCAAGCATGTTTGTCTAAAGTCAACTTAAAAAGATCAAGAGTCAATATTTCATGGTGACGGCTCATGTTTCTTTACTTACCAATATTAAAGAACCTGAGACTGTTTGTTGACAAGTGTTTGTCGTTTTTGTGTTTATTGGAAAATAATATTGTTTCTTTAATTATTAATAATAAGGCTTAATAAAAGAGCATTCAAGATCGAGTTGATGTTGCGTAATAATTTGCTGCACTTTTTCTACAGGGTAGTGCTTCGGTTTGGCTCAATGCAAATATTGGGTCCCCTATTTCTTTTAGACAAGAGTAAAGAAGCTTTTTAAAGAATTTTGAAGAATTTAATAAGCCCAACTCACCCTGTATGTATACAGGGTGAGTTTTTTTAAAGTGTTACAAGGCGATATCTCGAAAACGGTTTGAAATATTTTCTTAAAATTTTAGTGAGAATAGGGAGATAGGGGGACATATTTAAACATATTGTTGACGTCTACACCCCTTCCAATGGGGAAAGGGGTTAGACATCAAAAATATGTTTAAATATGTCCCCCCATCTCCCTATTCTCTCACTAAAATTTTAAGAAAATATTTTAAACCGTTTTCGAGATATCGCCTTGTAACACTTTAAAACACTCACCCTGTATGCATCAGAGTTATGTCAGTTCAACTTTTACTCGGTTTATGACAGCAATGCTAAAGCGTAAGAATAAAATTACATGACTACTTCCTTAGTAAGCTAAAACTATAAACGAAGTTCAGTAAGTATTTCTAAAGTTGAAAACAACACAACGACAAAATGCGAAAGACCGAGCAAGCTATTTTAAAGACTCGGTAACTTTCTCGCACTCCTCTAATTATGTAAATGCATAAGCCCTTTTTGTCACTGCTTGCGGCTGTGGAATACCTTCAACGATTGCGAGATGCTAAATACTAAAGCAATTTATAGGGCTTGTAATTATAAACTAGCCCCTAGGGTGCCCTGGCTACGATTTACAAGAAACTTCTTCCATGAATCGCGAATAAATATGCTGCACGCACAATTCCTGATTTTCTCGGTGAGTTTTGCCTGGGTCATTTACCTTAGAGTAAAATTTATTTAAGTTTTGACACGTTTTTAAATGTTATAAATGTACGAGGTTTATCAAACGTAAATTAATAACAGGAAAGCAAGAAAATTTTAAATGAAGGGTAAGTTCCTACCAAATCATCTCTAAAGGTGATGAGGCGAAATTTTAATTAATTCTGAACAGTAATGATTCGGAATGTTCAGTAAATTCCAAGATGACTTTCTGAAAACTCACAATGGCTATGTTTTACGTTGTCAAAATTATTCCATCGAATTTCACCTATTTGCTTTCTAATACCAGACTTTAAATAAATCTTCCATATTAAACGATTTATCTGTATAATTCTTATCTTTTAAATTACCGCATAAATAAAAGTCCAAAGGTGTGAGGTCTGGGGATCAGACAGGCCACTTAATTTCGCCTCTCCTGTCCATACACTCATTTGGGAACATTTGGTTCAAAAATTTACTTATTTGTAAGCCAAAATGAGCAACGCGTTAATTTCTTTGATCTGAATAAAAAAAAAATTAAATGTGGAATAAATTGTTCACGTAATGATTGCGAGTAAATTATTTTTTGTGACTAACCCTGTATAGTTATAGAATTGATTGCATCCTTCCTAGGTATTATATTCAGTTAGCATAGTTAAGTATTTTCAATATTCCACCCTTTTTTGACATGTATACCTTCTAAATAATCCCAAAACAACGTTTAAATACTATTGGTTAAGCAATCTGAGAACGTAGTAAGTACACGAAGCAGCCCTACAAGAAAAAGCTTTCCAATTTTAATAAATCTGCTGGGACTGCTATGTATATTAGCTGTCAGTTTATAGCGATCGGTCAATTTAGTAAATTCAGGCAGTTATCCCCATTTAGCCAAAATTGCAATTATGATAATGCGAATTCACAGCGTGTGTTCCTTTTCCCAATTTGCTGTAGTTAAATTAGATCTATTATCGATTCCGGTCATCACCCAAGAAGTAACGACTTCATAAATTTGGGCGTCATCATCACTCGCATTAGTGTTTCATTTAAATAAATTACTATAGTGTTCAGATTACTAGGACACTTCCCCCATAATGCTAGTTTTAAAAGGAATAATCTATTTTTTGTCTGGAAGATCTATGAAAGGTTTCTCCCATGCTAAGCTAAAGCTCGCAGCCACATGTCTCAAGATCGGTACTGTAAGGAGGGGCCGTTATTGGTAAACTATCAACTGGAATTCCACTCTTGACGCGTTCACTTTTGTCAATTAAGAAAACACCTTCAACCCATTTAAGGCAGACTTTGCACTAAAGAGGACGAAACCGCATTTCAATAGCAGCAAAAAATTCAAAATCTTCAGAAATATTGAACGTGGCGACAACCTCACGCATGATATAGTGAACAATTATTGGAAAGAAGGAAGAAACCGTTGCTAACAAGACTGGGTGCACAATGAGCCAAAATGCTGCCGTGTAGGAAGTTTGGGCCACATACCTTACCCCTTGCCTTTAACAATTTAACCAACCAAGGAGTATCATCTAGGATTGTGAGGCCTGAATGTTCTAAAAATTTAGTTTAGTTGTCATTGTTATACATACGAATTTACATCTCGCATAGTTTACATTGTGGGCGTCATTTACATATTTATTTAATACCATTGTAAGCTGGAAACAGAAATTTTTGATCTAATCAAATAGCGACGTATCAGAAAAAGAAAGAAATCAAAACGCAGAGGGGAATTTTAAAACGCATATAAAAAGACACAGGATTTATATGAATAAGAAAGAATATTTTGAAATATGCAAATTGTAACGCTATACGACATGCTGGCGAATTTGTAGGTTTCAGAGTCTTGTGTAAGTCTGAAATAAATTACATGTGGAAAAGCTAAAGGATTTGTCTCTTTAAAACGTTTCGTGTTCCTATCTCTACCCGAGAGTCGTAATTATAACCCTAAAGATTTTGCCGGTCTTACTTTAACGTGATTATTATTTCTAGAAAATTAATTTTGTTTCTCCCTAACACTCCGTCTGTCGCCAATTTTTTTTCTAATTGATTTATGTTCACAATGTTTCGTTATAAAACGGAATAGTCTACGCGCTTCATTTTGAAAACAAATAATTTTCATTTTGTTGTGTTATTTCTGTAGTGTATTTTAGAGAATCAGTCGTGGAGAAACAAGTCGATTTACTGAATGAACTGTCATAAATTTATATGATCTTTGTTTTATATCTTAAATAATTTGTCGATATCCTAAAGTTATGTAAGCACATCAAACAACCCAACCCATATATTATACGTTTCTATGATCGTAAATCTGCACTAAAGAAAGAATAACCCTATGAAGGAAGTCGTTAATACATCTATTTTTGGTTATAAACATTATGCTAGCATAGGGACAGTCACTAAGTATGCGCTGCCTCCACATCTATCCTGGAACAAGAAACTTCTTTTAATTTACAAAAAAAAGGTTAAAATATTCTTAGGTAATTTTAATTCATTGACAAGAAATCAATTACCATAAAGTGCGGCCAGGCAGCAGTTTGCAAAAAGTGATATCCGTAATTTTATCCTTAAACCGATAAAATAAGAAAGGGCTTGCCTGTTAACAGGAGCTGAGAGTTGTGTATTTTGATGGAACGCAGCCTGGGAAGTTCCCGGCAATAAGGTGTATAATTTTACATCCGATTTGCATTCTAGATGATACGGATCACAACATTTTGCCGCTCAAAGTTGCGGTTCAGTTCGAAATACCATTAGGTTTTCATGCATATTAAATGAAGGATGGACACAATATGTTTTTCTACACAAACTATCTATATTTTCATAAATTTTGTTGTGTAAATTCCCTTTGTCGCCAAATCCTAAACAAGAATGAATTCAAATTTGTTATAATTTGTATAGTTCTGATTGACAATAATAATAATAGTGGAGCTGCAACATAAATCAATTTGTTTTAGAGCCAGCTTCCAACAAAAATCTTTAATAATATAAAGCAACTTAGTAAAGTAATAATTAACATTGATGTCATCACATATTATATTATGACTGTCATTTTCTCTGCTGCATCATAATAATTGTAAATTATATAAACAGCATTTTTTTTTAAATTTTACAGCCTACAAGAAGGTATCAATAACATATTCATATTATGATAAAGTTACTTTAAAATTTTTGGTGATTAGTAACTTTTATTTTGTACACACGAGAAATAAAACATTTTTCATTTTTATTTAATAGTTACCAACTATACAGCTTTACAGGCAATTAAGAATCCTTATCAATTTCGCTCGTATATAGTAAGTTTTTACCCATAATTAATTAAGCTGTTTTGCAAAGTTTTTAGTGAATTATGGAACGAAAATGTTACGTTTTGATGAAGCATGTTTGGGGCCTGTGACAGGTGGATTTAAACACCCCATAGAAAAGTCCATAAGTGATTTTAAAAGTTTAATATGTAACCTGTTCTTTCAATTTAAAAATATAAAGTAAAAAAAAAATTCACATCGTTAAATTCAAATAACAAGGCCCACGTCAGAAACACTTGAAACATGCATATGCGCCAATACATATCTTATTTTGCAGAAGGAAGAGTCGCAAGATTGTCTGTGTATACAAATTTTAGTATGGTTTGTAGCAGTTATCAGGAAAATAAATAAAAGTTGTAAAGAGGTTCTCACATATGTATGATTATTTTCTGGAAAATCTTTTAAGAAACGTGAATCGTTGTATAACGAATTTAGATCGATTTCCCTATATCTAACAAAAAGCACTGGTTTATATTTTTTTCTAGAAGAGTAAATCCCTGAGAAATTTAAAGGTTTGAAAGAAAAGCCCCGTTGAGCTTCTCGTTTTAAAGAAGTTACTTGTAGTTTAAGGAGTGCGGTAAAATACCCTTATTTGTGAACGGAGTAATAAAGTGTGACAGGTAACTGATACGGAGTGGTCCATTACCGAAAAAGATAGATGGTTCTGTAGGGTTTATATTAAACTTTTTCTTTCACCACCTTAGCCCACGTACGCTGCCATTAAATTTTCAAGTCGCGTTTGCTATTACGTTGCCACATACACTTTTAAAATTCTTCATCGTCCTTACTGATGATTTTTTTATATTAGAATATTTTAAATAGTTTACGCGTACATAGTAATGGTTCAATAAAATTTCTTTATTTTATTCCCAATAGAATAACTTTTGGAGTGTGCAGGCAACAATTCTATAAAAATATCTTTTAATTCCACAATCAATTCTAGACATTTTTCTTAAATCATACCCTATACCTATCTTCAACCGTTTACGAAATATAAACTCTTAAAACAAAATAGACAAAGTATAAAAGAAACGATTCTATAAGGTGTTGAGAATGTCCTCTACCAACTGTTCTGCAGTAGATCAATCGATCAGAAGAGTCATTTTGTTCATTTTGTACTATTTGTGGAGAAATTTCTCGTCGAAGCATATTTATCGAGTTATAAATTAAATTTTTGACTTAGTCCCACAAAAAAAGTCCAGTGGATTAAGATCAGGCGATATGGGTGGCCATTCTATTGACCCCCTGGGCGGGCATTGTTGAAAATAGGGTAATCGGACCACTTTTCTTTGATAAGAGCCTCGCTGGAGAAAGATATCTAAATTTCCTTCGAAATAATCTGGTTTCAGCTCTTTTCACTATATTTCCAGATTAAAATAATCCTGATTTACCAAGTTTAACCTTAGGGTTTCAGCAGGACGGTGCGTTTTCGTGCCGATCCGTTTCTTTATCGTAAACCTGTATAAAATAGTTAATTGCTAATTAAACTCAATTGAAGAATACGTCATACGTCAACTGTCTAAACGTCAATAAAAGGCTACGTCAACTGATCGAAGGCACATTGACTAATACGTTAACCGTTGACCGATCGTGAGTTAGTCGAAAATCTATTAGCCGTATACGTCAATTGGTGGGATAAGTCAATTAGCTGAATACGTCAATTGGGTAACTATAGTCAAAAGAAATAATTTGTTTTGCCGACTACGAGAACGCACCTTAATATATTCAAAATAAATTATACTGAAATTAGCAAATACATAGGTAATATAATGGAATTGAAATAATTTTTGTTCATTTTCCCTGTTTCCTGTGTTACGTATTAGGCGGATATGAAACATTCCAGAATTAATAAAATCTGACAAAAGGCAATATAACATTCCTAATAAATTAAATATCGTTGTATAATGTACATAGGTTAATTTAAAATTTATTTGCTATTATATTAAACAATAATTGTTTTTATTTTATTGTTTATAAATTTTTAATATAAAATAATTAAGAAGAATAAGAATGTTATTGTTACCGTAAATTAGTTTAAGATTTCCTAAACACGTAACCACTTCAGTTTAACAATCAATCAGTCAATTTAAGACTTGGCTAACGCCTACAATAAAATTAACAGTTTTTTTAATTATTTTTTCGAAATAAATTTTATCTAAAACTGGTCACAATAAGACTATAAAGTTGTTTGACCATCAAAGCAAGGTAAAAAAAAGCACAGAATATTTATCAGATTTTATTGGCGTTCTCGACTTAATGAGCCTAATGAACAAAAATTAAGCAATTACTTGGAGCAATTACTTTTTAGTAAAAGCAATTGCTTGACTAGCAACTGCTATAAGTAAAAGCAATTGCTAGATCTGGATATGAATAAATTTTTGAAGCAATTGCTGCTTTTCTAACACCTCTGTAGCAAATGCTTATTCAACACAAGACGTGTCTTATCCACTTGTTCAGATTATAGATTTCATGTTTAGTTTGGTGCCTGATTTGCAAAAGAGTTGACGTAAATACAACAACGTTGGTCTACTTATTTAGTACAATACTGTTACTTTTTTGTGGAAAATAGGAAACTTATATTTTTTGTGATATGGCAGATTTCAGTGAAAATGAGGAAAGTGATAGTAGTGATGAAGAAATTAAAAACAAGCAATTGATATTCGTTCACAAATTGAAGGAACATAAATAAATCTCTCTGACCACAACCGTTTAGCTTCCACCACAGCTTCAGCACTTGTAGGAAATTTAATAAAAATATTGGCCTTTTCCAAAACTGCGTCCATTACAGAAGTGTATTTCTTACAGACAGTAGTTTGGTGAACACCGAGTTCTTCACCCACAGAATTTTGAAAGCCCGGATCCGACAATTTCCGCAGAAAGACTTTAATCTTATTTAAAGGCGACAGTACACCCCTTGCCTTTTACCAGTATCAGTCAAAAAACAATTTGCCAACCACTCAAAATTTTCGCAGTCAAATTGATATAACTTTCTGAAATTATCATATCTGTAATTTTTACGTACACTGTAGATTTTTCTTTTACGGAAGTTCATATATTCAGCCATAATTGAAGACAGAAATTAAGAGCAACGCACGTGTATGCCGCGGAGAACTGAAATTGACTGCTACCAAGCAAATGATGCAGGGGTCGACCTACCTTAAAAAGTTGAAAGCAATCGCTACACTAGAAAAAGCAATTCCTTAATTTATTCATCACATCTTAAGCAAACGATAGCAATTGCTTCTATTTTTTAAGAAAAATCATTGACTAGAAGCAATTCCTACACTTTTAAGCAATTGCTGGACGCAAAAGCAATTACTTTAGTTTTTATTCATTGGCTTTCAAGAAATTACTTCGATTTTATAAGAAAAAGCAATTGCTACATTTTTATTCATTAGACTCATTGCTCTATTCGGTGCTCGCTCAACGAATCAAAAAACTATTTAAAAGCTGTACAGGACATAAATACGACATTTTGTATAAATTTAGCGAAACTTATTAGTCATGAGTCTCCAAAGAAATAGGTACTTCGAAATAACCTAGCTATGCAGTTGAGATGACCGCGTTACAAATTGCCCCGGCATATCTCGCGGCTGAAATGCAAAACGAAGCTGACGTTAAAATTGGTAGAAGTTTCAAGTTTTTTTCGTCTTTAGACAACACTATATGCATAGAAACATTGGAGGCACAGTTACAGAATATTTTTTAGTTTTTCTGATTTATTAATATAATTCTTATGATAAAGAAACAGATCGGGTGGCAACCCTATTGACCCCTGACATTAACCTTTTCATTATACTGGGTGGGATTTTTTATGAACCAGTAAGGATTTTCCGTTTGCCCAGTATCTGTAGTTTTATCAATTAACCTGACTGTTTAAAGCAAACGTACAGTTGTGTTCATAAATCTATAATACACATGTTATTGTACAGGGTGTTTCATTAAGGTCGAAGAGCGGCCATATCTCGGAAACTACTGGGCATAGAAACTCAGGAAAAGAAAAATGAGAATAAAAGTGGCCATGAGAAAATTCTGGAAATAATTTTCAAGTTCCGCATTTTGCCGCAAGAGGGCGTAATTGAAAAGTAAATTTTTAAATTTTACATAACTCCGAAAATTCCACATTAAGGTATATGTTTGATAACGCCATTTTAAAGCTTGGACAATTATGCATCATTTTGGTCTTATGCTCATTGGCGTACCGACTTTAATAGGAGTTGGGGAAGCTGTTGAAAGTGTAATCATTTAAATCGCTGTAACTTATAAACGACTTATCCGATTTTAGCAAACTAAAGACTGTCTGGAAGAGAAATGTATGCACTTTCACCAATCGTACTTAGTTGTCCATAATAGTTCTAAAAAAAAAATGCTATAGGGCGCAATTTGCAATAACAATACATTTTTTGATTTTCCTCCGAAAAAATAAATCATACGGTATAATTATGATACCATAATCGAAAAGTAGATGAAATTTGCTAGAAAAAATATTAAAACCGTAGCTCGATATCTCCGTTCGTTTCTGAGTTATTGCCAAAACAATAATTTTTAACACAAATTGCGCCCTCTAGCAATTTTATTAGAAACTATCTTGTACCATTAGATACGGCAATTGAAGGTTCTTCCAAACAAGCTTAAATTTAGTAAAATCGGATAAGTCGTTTAGAAGTTACAGCGATTTTAATGTTTAAACTTTCAATAGCTTCACCCACTCTTATCAAGTGAAACTGTAAACATTAAAATCGCTGTAACTTCTAAACGACTTAACCAATTTTACTAAATTTAAGCTTGTTTGGAAGAGAAAGGTAAGTATCTTTAATTGTCGTATCCAATGTACAAGATAGTTTCTAATAAAATTGCTAGAGGGCGCAATTTGTCTTAAAAATTATTGTTTTGGCAATAACTCTGAAACGAACGGAGATATCGGGCTGCGGTTTAAATATTTTTTCTAGCAAATTTCATCTCCTTCTCGATTATGGTATCATAATTATACCGTATGATTTATTTTTTCGGAGTAAAATCAAAAAATATATTGTTATTGGAAATTGCGCCCTCTAGCATTTTTTTGAGAACTATTATGGACAACTAAATACGACTGGTCAAAGTGCATACATTTCTCTTCCAAACAGTCTTTAGTTTGCTAAAATCGGATAAGTCGTTTATAAGTTACAGCGATTAAAATGATTACACTTTCAACAGCTTCCCCCACTCTTATTAAAGTCGGTACGCCAATGAGCATAAGACCAAAATGATGCATAATTGTCTAAGCTTTAAAATGGTGTTATCAAACATATACCTTAATGTGGAATTTTCGGAGTTATGTAAAATTTCAAAATTTACTTTTCAATTACGCCCTCTTGCGGCAAAATGCGGAACTTAAAAATTATTTCCAGAATTTTCTCATGGTCACTTTTATTATCATTTTTCTTTTCCTGAGTTTCTATGCCCAGTAGTTTCCGAGATATGGCCGCTCTTCGACCTTAATGAAACACCCTGTATAGTGTAAATCGGCCTTCAAATTATCATCGGATGTCTCGTTGACAATGACATGGCATGACGGCATTGTCAACATAAATCTCATATTTTTGTCAACTTTATTGAAAATTTTGTGACAAAAAAATAGAATGCCACAGCTGAACACCGTTCAAAGGGCTCGAATTATTGCCTACGTACAAGATGGCATGCCTGTGAGGGACATCGCGCAAGTAATGCATGTAAACAAGAATACTGTTCAGAAAATAAAACATCGATGGGAGACACAGGGGACATTATAGATAAGAAAAAACCCACGGGAAGGCCAAGGGCTACCACACAAGAAGAAGATATCGCTCTTGTGCAGTTTTTAGAAGAAAATCCATTCCAAGTAGCGGTAAAAGCCATGGCGGAAACAAATTTTCCTGCATCGAGATCCACAGCCTCTCGAAGAATAAAAGAATCGCCATTGAAAAATTATGTTGCTGTCAAGAAAGTAATTTTAAATCGAGAACATAAGCAAACAAGAATTATCTTTCCACTAAATGACATATTGCGGGAAGACTGGAGAAGGGTTATTTTCACTGATGAGAAAGTATTCCAGTCGTCATTCAACGGCCATATTAGAGTTTATAGACCTTGCAGAACTAGATTTGACGAGCAATATATCCCTAATTCCGAAAGATCTGCAAGATTTTCAGTAAATGTGTGGGCCTGGCTCAGCTATCAGGGTCTGGGAGTTTGTTGGGTAATAGATGAAAGGTTTACAGCGCTGAGTTACAGGAATATTTTGGAAAATGTTATGTTGCCAAGTGTTTCAGAACATTTTTCCAACCATAATTTCATATTCCAACAAGACAACTGCCCAGTTCACACTGCAAGAATAGTGAATGAATGGTTTTAGCAGAACAACATAGAAACTCTTTTGTGGCCATCCAAAAGTACTGACATCAATATAATGGAGAATGTGTGGGGTATATTGACAAGAAAAATATACGATGTAAATTTTAGGCCCAACAACAGAAACGAGCTGGTAAATTTCTTACAAGAAACATAGGACGAACTAAGTGATAGCCCCGATTTGATAAGAAATCTTTATTCCTTTATTATCAGTTTAGAACAAAATGCGGCAATTACCAAATACTAAGTAAATTAATTATTTGCATTATAGTAAAGTAGGTAGTACAATAAGTGTGTATTTCATTTTCAGTTTCTTTATAATTTTGATAAATATTGTTTCAATAAACTGTGTTATAATTTAGCTAACTTAGTTTCTTATGGTTATGTATTTTTTTTTTAAATGTGGTGCACCTTAGGCAGGTTTGCATAGTACAAAATGTGTCCTACTTTTTTATGAACAGAACTGTACATTCATCTGAAAACCAAAATCTTGGACAATTCGTGCGTGATTATCACAAGCTCAATCATTATTTCGCAAAATTGCTCAAATCCTACATTTGACAAAACACAATTATTAAATGCTTCGCGTTTTCTTGTTGCTGCAGTCCGACAACAATTCCTTCGTGCGCCACTGGTTTAATGTAATGTAGTTCAGAGACTGATATTTTAAATTCAACCAAAAGTTTGCAAATGATCATCTGTACTAATCAAATTACGTTCGAAATTTAAATTGCAAACACTTTTGAACAAACAGTGGTTTGGTGAATGGCATCATGTCTAATTTTCCAACGTTGGCTTACTATTACCTATCTTATTAATTATTATTAAGCAGATGTCAATAAGTCACGATTATTTAATTATTGAGAAATTAAAACACGGGTATTTATTTATTATCAATCAAGTTATTTTTTAATCAAAACAACGGTTTAGGTCATAATGATTTCGCCTCTTTCTAACAGAAGAGTTGATTAGGTAAAGACCAGGGCGAACTAGTGTTAAATTATTAAATTATGATTGTATAATATATGTAGATTAATTACACGATCCCCCTTAACTAAGGGAGACATAAATAAATACATTTTTTAAAAAGCATGCATTGAATTACATGGATTCAAAGCGTTTGTGTTCAAAATGAGCAACATTTTTATGCAAGAAAGTCATATTTTATAAAGTTGATCCACCCTGGAATTAGATGCGCCTTCAACTATATACCTAAGTGGTATATTAAATATTCTCTTAAGTCGCGACACAACACCATGATGGCAGTGATCGGGACTTTTTGCATCGAGAACACTAACGACTACGGTAATGTATTGCTACTAATTCTTATCCTTGGTCACATTATCAAATTGTTAGCTTTCCTCTATTACCCAGCAATGTGGCAGATGAACTGGCACAGATAGACAGTCACAGAAAATAATAATGACATAAGTTAACTATAATAAAAAAGATTCGGTATGAGATAATTTTCACGCTGCTTATAACAGAACACAACCGATGTACAGTGACGGAAATAAAATTTCGTACACTTATTTTTTCCTGATGTGATGTCGGCTTTTGTATACCTGGATCACCTGGAAATGCACTTCACTTTTTGACAAATTGTTATCGGAGTCATCAGATTTGACAATTATATTGTTTCATTTTAACAAATTTTGTGAACATGAATGAACTTGAGAAGGCTAGAATAATTGCTTTATTTGAAGACGGTGTTTCTCTACAAAGAATAGCTGAGCAATTTGGGAAACCAAGAAGCACTAAACAAAGCCTCAGAACTAAATGGGAAAATACAGGATCATTGGAAAGAAGGGCTGGAAGGAGCAGAAAAAAAATTTCAAACGAAAATCAAGATAATGATCTGATAGATTTTTTGCGAAACAATCCATTTCAGATGGCTGTAGAAGCACACAACCAAACTAATTTTCCTGGGACAGTAAGAACGGCGAGAAATCGTATAAAGAAAAATTCGGAATTAAGAAATAAGGTAGCTGCTAAAAAACCGTTTTTGACCGATATGAATAAAGAGCAAAGAATGGGGTTTGCTCTGGAATATTTACCGCAAGGTATGAATTTTTGGGAAAAGGTAGTATTTACCGACGAGAAGACTTTTCAGTCCTATTATAACGGGCAGTTAAAAGTGTATAGGCCGCCAAATACACGGTACGAAGAAAAATATACCCAACATGTTAAAACAAGTGGAAGATTTTCAGTTAATGTATGGGGGTATATGACTTGCAGAGGGCTAGGAATATGCCACCGAATTCGAGGAAGATTTAATACTCAAGCTTATATACACACACACATCCTTCAAAATGTTATGTTGCCATCGGTAAACAATATATTTCAACAAGAAAATTTTATATACCAGCATGACAACTGCCCCGTCCATACAGCAAGGAGGGTTTGTTGGATACGGATACGGGATACTGGAAAGTAACATTTCATTATTACCTTGGCCCTCAAGAAGCCCTGATATCAATCCAATCGAAAACGTTTGGGGTTATATCGTGAAAGAAATTAACAAGAACAATGATTTCCATCCTCAAAACAGTGATGAGTTGTGGAATAAAATTGAAGAAACCTGGAATACCTACAATCTTCATCACGCCCAAATGCTGGTGGCATCAATGCCCAGACGTTTAAACTTATTAGTGGGAAAAAATGGTGCCGCTTTAAAATATTAAACCAATGTTTTTTTAAATATTTGAATAATCTGTTTTATATTTAATTTCGAAGTCATGTATTGTATATTATTATCTTAATTTTCGTTTGAAATTTTTCTTCTGCCACTTCCCGCCCTTCTATTCAATGATCCTGTATTTTCGCATTTAGTTCTGAGGCTTTGTAGTGAGATAATTGTAAAAAGCCCAGTTTACCAAAATATTCAAAAATAACATAAAATCTTAAACCTCAGTGTACGAAATGTTATTTCCGTCACTGTACTTATCTTATATTGCAAACCGAAAACTGCTAGATCCTACTTGTTATATCGTGTATCAGGTTTTATTTAACTCGAAAACTCCCTAATATGAAGGCACCATTCAGCAGCATGTAGAACAATATTAGCATTCAGACTCATAACCGTCTGTATTATAACAATGTTAATTAATTACGCCGCTAATTATAACTAAGGATGATGCATTAACGCATTTATCTTCTTTATCAATTCATTATAATCTCTCACTTATCAAATGCAAATAGGTCTATCTATTTCTCGCTCTAAATCAATTTGCAATATAAATACCTCCAGTAAAGTTATTTCCGACTTATAACTACTCTAGCTGATCTAAATTTAGCGATTGAGTTTTAAATAATGCTCGTTGATTAGAAATTATATCAATAATGAATTTGAACAACTTTTATTCGTAAAATATACAATTAAAAGGTACAATAGCCCTTAACTTTTTAATAATCACATATTTTATATTTTGTAGACAACGATGTTTTCTTGTAAGAGCAATACATTTTTCCACTGGTGCGAATATTATTTTTTTCCGGACACAACCTTTATTTTATGACATAATTCCGGGATTCCTTGGAGCTGTTAATAAAATTACCGAGACATGTTCAGGACCCTTAACTACTTTTTATTAAGCAAGTAAACGTTTTCGTAAAGAAGAGATATGAATAATATTTAACGTCAAAAATTGGAATTTACCGATTAAAAGTATCCTATTTTGTTCCGCAATGCTAAGACTCGCCCCCTGTCAAAATTTAAAAATACATCATTTTAGAGTCTTGTAAAAGTATATTTTCAGCAATACCTAAAGCTGAAAAATGTGGTTTTAATATATAATTAAGTAAAACGCAGAAACTTTTGATTTCACAAAATTAACTTTTCAATAGCAATAAAAAATTCATAATTGCGCCCCAATGTTAGGTAAGATCAACATGAAAAAAAACTCATTTAAGAAAACGGAATATGACAAGTTAATTTACTTTTTTGAGCTTTAAAAATAGGCGTTGGGAACCTTTTTTAAATTGTTCTCATTATACGAATGATATTTACTATATTGTCTGAATGCAAATTTCTGACTTCGGTGTATATTGTGGCTTCAGGTTTATACTTAACCGGAAATGAGCAAGGCAGTGCGAGGAAAGGAACATGTCAGCGTGAGATATTGACTTTTGCTCCTTCTTTACCCCTGGATTATGTTAAAATATTAAGAGAACATGTTGGACATAAATAAAGAAAAACATTTTCAAATATATTAACAACAAAGACGTATGAAGCGTTTGACGGCTGTTCGGGATCGATTTTTTAAATTACCAAATTACATCTATTAAAATAAATCCTACTTTTGGTACACCCTCACTCAGTAATGTACTGGATTGAACCTGCTCTTTGATGTATACAATTTATAGAATCGAAAAACATTTATTACACACACAACAATTTATATTAAGAAAATATTTTATACACGAAAATATGAAGCCACTTTTAAAAATTGTTAGCAAAATCATTAACGAATCCCTAAAAGTTGTCAATAAAGTAAGGAAATGTGAATCAAGGTTTTAAAAGTTATAAACAACTTAAGAAATGATGAATCAATTAAAAATTCTGAACGACCAAAGTTATATAAGATATGTCAAACCCTCAAAACGATACAACGATACGAACGATAAAAAATAAAGTGAAACCTAAAGGTAAAGGCAGTTGTTAGCGACTTCAGGATTAGTAGTTCAAACAAACCCTTAAAAATTGTATGCGATGAAAAGAAAGGGATGGTAAGTCAAACCTTTTAAAGTTGTAAGTGGTATAAGGAATGGCAAATCCAATCTTTAAAAATTGTGAGCGACGAAAGGAAAGGTGAGTCAAACCTTTAAAAGTTGTAAATGATATAAGTAATGGTGAATCAAATATTTACAAGTTGTGTCTTACTTGTTATTCTGGTTTAAATTAATACGAATATGATTGTAGCTTTTCGTTACTTGATAGTAATAAATTTTTTATTTTATGTTGAAATTATCTAGCAAACGCTGCACTTTTTTCGCAAAAAAAGAAATTCGTTTAACTCGTACAACTTCTACAAGGCAGTTTTTAGCAGAAAATCTCTTATATAGAAATATATAAGATGATCACCTAGCTGTATTTTATCAGAGCATTGGCCTCGGCCACGCTGTTCTCGCCTGAGCGGACGGCAGGGTATTATCCTGCCTTAAAACTATTACCGTAATACAGTTAGACATGGCAACGATGAATCGATAGAGAGTGTCGATATGAATATCGACTGTTTAATTTTTATTTGTGGGTTTAATTGCTTAAAAAAAGTGTGAATATTCCCGAATATTATCACAACATATGGAAGCGTCGATACATTTTTATCATTCCTATTAGTACATGGCATTAACACATGACAATGAAATTATGGAGGTTGATATTGGAGTATAGCGTTGGCTTGTCGGTATCGATACATCGTTTACATCTCTATAGCAAAGCTACGAACTTTGCAATAACAAACGGTCTCCTCTGGATAATCAGTATCCAGCAAAAAAATGATGATTTAGACGATTTAGTCTTTTTGCTTTAGGGGACTCATTGAACCTTATTATTCATTAGACATGCTTTTAACAAAGCTTTATCCTCCTTTAAGTCTGAGCGTTTAATTATTTTATTTTCTATTTTATTTTTAGTTTTAATCTCATAATAAATATAACTTATAACTACTGAAGACTTACACAAATAAATAATAAAAGATATGACTTCATAAATTGACTAAATGCCACTTTTTAATCTGTATGCACCTGATATTGATACTTATGAATAAATAAATAAGTATTTTATATATTTAATTTCATTAATTACTCATAAATATATAAAATATCATAATTAAATTTAAATTAAGTTAGCATTAAACAACAGGTTTTTTTCTATTAAAATATAATAAAATATTCATTACATGAAAAAACATTGAATTATGAATTTGAACATGTAATTTGATTTTTGTGACCTTTTTAGAAAATAATATAGATTGGCCAGTGTCAATGTCACTAAGGATTTTGCTACTATTTGTAGTATTAATTAAGTAAATTTTGTCAGATGTAATTATGTTACTCTTATTACAAGCAAGCTTATATTTGGCATAAATTTGATCACTCAAACACAGACCAAAAGTTATAAAAATCAAATGGGTTGTTCTAGGTGTCACCTTCTCTATAAAAAGTACAGAAGAGCAATGTCTACATAAAAAAATGGTCTTAATATGGATTTCTTTTATTTTCTCTGGTAAAAACTAGCTTTAATTTCGCCAAAGGCCAGCGGAGATTTCTTCGAAAAAAATTAACGCCGATAAAAAAACGGAATCAAGATATTTAGAATTGTGTAAATTTCCCGAACTGGTTAAAATAATACGTTGGGCAAGCTTCTAAAGACGATGAATCTTACTTATCCGAAAAGTTAAAAGATGCGAAAACGATTCCTCCTTCCCGAAGAACGCGACTGACAAGTGGGATGCCAAAGTTGTAGCTCGAGAGATACAGATAGTGCAAAAGATTTATTGTTATATCGTCGGGATTTAGATGGTGCAGGCTGGCCAGGACAAATCCTTTCTGATAGAACCTATTATCACCCTGTTAGTCTGGTTGTGTGAATAACGCACAATACAATGAGTTTTTACTCTTACAAATAACGTTGAGTATTTAATTTCTTTGGGATTATTTAAACCTGAAGATAAACCTATGGGTATATCATAAGGTTACCATAATATACATGTGTGTAGTGGCTTGGGTTGAACATTGCAAAACTATATAAACTCACCGACAAAAAAAACCGGCACCTAAATTTTTTTAGTAATTTCAATATAGCATAACTTTTTTATTTTTGACTTTATTGCAATGATTTTTCACTGGACGATAGATCTATTCATTAAAATTACGCTGCAGTTTGTTCTGATGTAATTTTGGTTGCTTAAATGTTTATATACCAGGGTAAGTCAAAATTATGTTTTTAATCGGAAGTTTAAAACGTCCTGTGGAAAAAACACGCCGGAGAACCTTGTTTAAATATGATTTACGATAAAGCTGGATGTATTCCTAGCATTTTGTTTTTTGAATCATCTGGTTATCTTGTTTCTTTTACGAGCTACGCATTTTTAATTGAAACGCTGCATTTAAAAAACATTTTTACTTCAAACGTTAAAAGTTGTCATTAAAGCACTTAAAATTAAAATAAAATGTTAATAACGAGTGTGTCCACCTCTAGCTGCAATAATAATAATAATAATAATAATAATAATAATAATAATAATAGTCTTTATTAAGAATATAAATTATAAATTACAATTCTTAAAGGGCGAAGTCTAGCTGATAAATATCAGCTACTCAACATTAACCCTTTTTAAACAAAATAAATTATTATTATTGCGTAATCCGACAATATAATATATAGTAAATATAGTGAGTCACAAATTATATAACAAAAATAATAATAATAATAATAAAATGAGCCATAATAGTAATAATATGCACCGTTGGCACACATAATGTGCACCACAATATGTTCTAGTAAAAAACAGCAGTTCTAGATTTAGGTAGATAGGTAATTGAAACTGTCAATGAAAATCAAAATCACAGAAACTAGCCCTCAGCGTTAGGATTAACCTGCTTCGCCAGAAGTAAGTTTCTTATTCTATTACGAAACAACATTAAAGAGGGGCAAGTGAAGTAATTATTAAAAATATTAAAATATTTTACCGCGTTGTAGGTAAATCCTCGCTGAAAAATAGTTTTTTTATGTTGGGGCATCGTGAGTGTATTTGATCGAACTGAAACATTGTGAATATCTTTTCGAAAAACTAATTCAGATCTTAAGTACATAGGTGTTGATGTTTTTAATAATTGGTATACAAATGTCAATAATAAAAGTTGAAATATATTGGCCATATTCAACCAATTGAGTTCACATATTTTTAGCGAAATATGGTCATATTTTTTTAAATTAAATATAAATCTGCAGCAATTATTCTGCATTATTTGTAGATGTTGCTTGTCCTCTTGAGTTAAACAAGGATAATATAAGATAATACAATATGAAATCATAGACAATATATAGGCTTCACATAACTTTTTACGCACTGTAAAGTTAAGAATATGTTTATTTGCATATAGTATTTTTAACACCATGTAAGTCCTTTTACGTAAGTTTGATATATGTCTACTAAACCTTAATTTGTCATCAAACAGCACCCCTAAATTTTTGGCAGTATCCGTGAAGTGAAGACGCTCCCCATTACATTGCACATTGATATACTGTTTCAAAAAGTCATAACACCCTTCAGGTGCAAAAAGTAAAACCTGTGTCTTTTGACCATTCAATCTAAGGTTGTGTTTACTGCTATATTCAGAAATTCGCTGCAAGTCTGTGTTAATGTTTGCTTCGATATCGTTATAATTTGACGGATGAAAAGTGCAGACAAGCTGTGTATCATCGGCATAAGTGTGGACTTTGGAAAATGAAGGTATTTTACCGATATCAAAAGTATACAATATAAAGAGAAGGGGTCCCAAGATGGAGCCCTGTGGTACCCCAGACGCCACATTACCGATGTCTGACACTTCTGAGCGCGATCTTACAAGTTGCCGTCTACCCTCCAGGTAATTTTTAAAAAAGGAGATTGCTTGATCTGACAATCCAAAGTAATGCAGCTTTGCAAGCATAAGGGTATGGTCCACGCAATCAAACGCTTTCGAATAGTCAAGCAGTGTTAAGAGCGTTGCCATCCCCCTATCCAGGTTCCCAATAATAATATCATTAATGCAATGCAATGACAGCTTGCATTCTTCGTGGCATGGAATCAATTAGAGTGATTATTTTTTCTTGAGGAATAGATTCATATTCTTCATTTAATGCTAACCTGAGCTCTGGTAAAGTTGTAGGTTTGTTGGGACGGTGACGAACGCGTCTTTTTAATTCATCCCAAAGATGCTCAATTGGGGTGAGATTTGGGCTACAGGGTGGCCATTCTAATCTTTGAATTCCAACTTCATCCAAAAACTCATTTACTACATGTGCAACATGTGGTCTGGCGTTGTCTTGCATGAGTATAAACTCTTCTCCAATGAAAGGGGCAAATGGAATGACAGCTTCCTGTAGGCATTTAGAGCTCCCTTTTCCACAAATATTAGGTTTGTACGTCCTTCTCTGACACACTCGTTATTAACATTTTATTTTAATCTTAAGTGCTCTAATGACAACTTTTAATGTTTGAAGTTAAAATATTTTTTAAATGCAGCCTTTCAATTAAAAATGCGTTTCTCGTAAAATAAACAAAATAACCAGATGATTCAAAAAACAAAATGCTAGGAATAATCCAGCTTTATCGTAAATCATATTTAAACAAGGTTCTCTGGCGTGAAAGGTCATTGCAATAAAGTCAAAAATAAAAAGTTATGCCATAATGAAATTACTAAAAAAATTTGGGTGCCGGTTTTTTTTGTCGGTGAGTTTATATAGTGTAGTGTAGTGAAAGGCAATTATTATGACGACTTAAAGAAGTCGTTATAGGCCATAGGGTTTTATAACATCGAAAAATAAAACTGCCAAAGGCCCGTATTGAAAAGTTCCAAGAAGTTTAAAGAAGTAATAAGAGTTTTTGTCGTAAAGCAACTAAAAGTTTCCATTAAAAAATCGAGCAAAGATCTGTGGTGATTAGCAATCAGGTTACGTCATCTCAGGTAAAGTCCATCGTTAAGTTGGAAAAGTAAATAATTTTGAATGCGTGCGTCGAGCCTTCATCAAGAAGTTTCTCTGATTGGCGGTACGTGTTCTTTGCGAAGGTCAAAAATTCGAACAATTTCATTGAATTTGGCGGAAGTCGGCGGGGGCCTAATGCCCAGACTTTTAACAAGTCGAGGAGCGTTTCAACGGGATCAACGTGTAGAATGGCAAGTGAGACAGCCCGACCCGACTAGGTGAACTTATCGGGAGAACTTTTCACATCGCAATTTTCCAGATCGCTGTTGGTATTATCTTTTATCCAGGGACGGATTTCGACTCTTCAATATACATTCTACTAAATGTAGCAGTGGGTTTAGTCATTACTGATTGATGGACAGAAGAATCAATTAGCGACTGCCAGCTACATAAATGACTCAATACAGCAAGACGAATATATATAGGGGACCGACGGGCAAAACGGGGTACTTAAGCCTTAAAATGTCATATAAAAGAAACTATAAATTTTAAGGAACTCAAAATAAGGCAACAATCTTATTGTACTATTGACTATTTATTCATAATATTTTAACTTAAAAAAAAGTAAACGTGAACGATAAAACAAGAAAATAACATAACCATGTAACTTACCCCATTTTGCCCGTCGTGTAGGGCAAAATGGGGTAGTATACTAAAGGTGAAAAGACATTACTGATAATGCTCACAAACAAGTACTGCTTCGTCGTCTTCATCTTCTACCCCTGCACAAGAATTATGAGCCCAATTGTGGCAACCTGAACTGCATTCTGTTATAGTCAGACCAAATAATCGCACCTCCATATCTTTAAGATAACTGACAAGTTCGTCTTCTTGTTGGCAACTAAAAACGGGCTTTTTACTGCCCAAAACTTTTGAAACCGAGTTAGTTAGCCACGTTACCTCGATGTTTCCTAACATAACGCTCTAAGGTAGTATGTGGAACAGAGAAGAAAATAGATGCGCGATGGTAATCCATATTACCACTTACTACAGCATTTACGCCTGTTGCATACTTTCTGTTAACCAACTTTGCCTATCGGTCTTTCTTCTGTACTTGAACACCATCTGAAAATTAAACCAATAACTTATACCTACATCTTTATTTAATATATTACGTATACCCCATTTTACCCGACAATCCCCATTTTGCCCGTCCATAGGGTATCCCATTTTGCCCGATGAGAAAATTTTGTGGTTAGTGCTTGTTTTTTGAACTAAAAATTTGTGTTTTTTTAAATATAATAACAAAGAAAGATGTTAAAAACTATACACTTTTAGTTGACAATAATATTATTTAATTATAAATTGATTTAATATTACTTACTCTAAATTTAATCTGTCGAAATATTATAACTTTGTATATTAACAACGCACATATGCTCACCAAAACAGTTTAGTAGCAACTGAGGTCCTCAACCGTATGGCACAGAACGGACCCAAACGTGATGACGATATTCCGAAGACGTAGTATAGATGGAGCGACTGGGTTAGAATAAAAGTAGGGTACCCCGTTTTAGGCGCCTACCCCGTTTTGCCCGTCGGTCCCCTACGGGGTGTCCTACTAAGAACGGCTCTCGGCCGTATCTCAGAAAGTATGGCTTGCGGAAAGTTTACTTGGCTCTGTAAAATTTTTGATAAAAATGAAGAAATTGTTGATGCTGCTAAATAGCGCCCTCTAGCTGTCGCAATGAAATTCTGAAGGACTTCGGTTTTCATAAAATTGATAAAACAAAAAATCCCTATTAGCGAGTTCAAATTTGTCAAATTCCGATATACCAAACCAAAGTTGTGAATATTTTTGCATAGCGATATTTGTCCCCTCCTACTTAAATAAAAAGGTAGAGCAAAAACTCAAAAACAAAAGTTATCCAGAATTTTCATTAGATTGAAATAATGTTAACTGTGATACATGTTTACTATGATAGCTACGAACCCCACCAACGTCTTGTGAAATAGGTTCTAACGGATACAATTCGTTTTTGGAGACGCTGTTCTGCCTTCTTAATTGTAGAGAAAGCGCTTTACTGGGAACAAAATGCGGCGCATTGAGAAAATAGAATTTATTTCTTAACAAAATTGCTGTATTAAAAGTACTTTATTATTCAACAAGACTGTGCTGCTAATGGAAGTGATTATTACCAATAAAAACGCTGTTCTAGCAAATCTGGAATTGATATAACACTAATATCGAGATGAAACTATTTATGTTTTAATACTGATAATTAAACAGGAATAGAGATATTTAAACCAGAGCAACATAGATAATGAAAGTTTAAATGCTGCCAAACTATAATTCAACTGCACTGTTCCTTAATCCAGACCTGTCGAGTTCGTTTTACGGTTCAATGTAGACCATATTTTCAACTTTTCCACATCGGGTACTCGAACGGATCCCTTAGGTGCCCTTCGAACGTCTCCACTCCATCATTTTATCAAATCACATTTTTACGCCGCAAACTTATGAATTTTACAACTGTTTAATTTTTCCAGCGCGCGCCTTATTCCAATTTTAATGCGCTTTTCGTGATCCCTATAAAACATTCACCCCCTAAGATTTCCAACCGAATATCATTACCCCAAAATTTCCTCTTTCTATAACTCACCCCTTGATTCTCCTTCTTAAATATGGTGACTTATTAACATACGTTGGTAATACGATTATACTGGGTTTATTTTCTTTACTTGGAATCAAATATTTTAGATTTCTGTCGATGTCAAAAATCAAGACAATTATTGCCATTGTTAAATGAACAAGAATGACTGACTCAACCACATTGAGCCTAATGAATAAAAATTAAGCAATTACTTAAAGCAATTACTTTTTAGTTAAAGCAATTGCTTGACTAGCAAATGCTATAAGTAAAAGCGATTGCTAGATCTGGATATGAATAAAATTTTGAAGCAATCGCTGTTTTTCTTACACCTCTTTAGCAAATGCTTATTCAGCACAAGTTCAGACGTTGCTTATCCACTTGTTTAGATTATAGATTTCATGTTCAGTTTGGTGCCTAACTTGCAAAAGAGTTGACGTAAAGACAACAACGTTGGTCTATTTATTTAGTACAATAGTAATCTGTTACGTTTTTGTGGAAAATAGGAAACTTATAGTTGTGATATGACAGATTTCAGTGAAAATGAGAAAAGTGATAGTAGTCATGAAGAAATTAAAGACAAGCTATTGATATTCGTTCACAAATTGAAGGAACATAAATAAATCTCTCTGACCACAACCGTTTAGCTTCCACAACAGCTTTAGCACTTGTAGGAAATTTAATAAAAATACTGGCCTTCTACAAAACTGCATCCATTCCAGAAGTGTATGTCTTACAGACAGTAGTTTGGTGAACACCGAGTTCTTCACCTACAGAATTTTGACAGCCCGGATCCGACAATTTCCGCATAAAAACTGTAATCTTATTTAAAGGCGACAGTGCACCCCCTCGCCTTTTACCAGTATCAGTCAAAAAATAATTTGCCAACCACTCAACATTTTCACAGTCAAATCGATATAACTTTCTGAAATCATCATATCTGCAATTTTTACGTACACTGTAGATTTTTCTTTTACGGACGTTCATATATTCAGCCATAATTGAAGACACAAATTAAAAGCAATGCACGTGTATGCTGCGGAGAACTCAAGTTGACTGCTACCAAACAAATGATGCAGGGGTCGACCTACCTTAAAAAGTTGAAAGCAATTGCCATGCTAGAAAAAGCAATTCCTTAATTTATTCATCACATTTTAAGCAAATGATCGCAATCGCTTCTATTTTTTAAGAAAAAGCATTGACTAGAAGCAATTCCTGCACTTTTAAGGAATCGCTGGACGCAAAAGCAATTACTTTAGTTTTTATTCATTGGCTTTCAAGAAATTACTTCGATTTTATAAGAAAAAGCAATTGCTACATTTTATTCATTAGGCTCCTTAATCTTCGGATTGCCTGGAAAATTGAATCCTAATTTGAAGTAACGGAACACTCATATATTTTTTCAGAACCAACCTAGAGACCATTATACATAGAGAACTGAAATTTTGTGTGGCCATGGTTACTTATGACACAAAGACAGGCAGAGAGTTTAAAACTCAGAATTTTAGGAAAACCGATATATTTTAAGTATTATATAATAGGTGTACTAATCAAAATTCTGCAGTAACACCATTAATTTTATAAAAAAAAATTAAAGGCATTAACAGCCATGTTGTATCAAATTATTTTGACGCAATCGGACACGTCTTTTAATATTATACCACTTTAAATGTGTTTGCTTTTAATTTATTTTTATAAAATACATGTGTGTAATTTTTTTTTAATGACGCTACTGTCGTGCCTCGGCGCCCTCGGTACAGGGAATAAAAGTGAAACGTATCTCGAAACCCGACCGACAAAACGACTCAGAAAACTTGTCAAGTTCTATAATATGAATTGATCCGTCAAAGTAGTACATAGAGAATATTTATTTTATTTCTATATTTCTTGTAGATTGGCAAACGCCATAGACGTTCATAGACTTAATTTCTAAGGGGGTTGGTGTTGCATAACATTATTCAATAATATTTTTTATTAATTTGACCAGCGACAATTGAGAATGGAAATTTTAATTGAAATAAATTCAGTATTGGAATGCCTCTTTATTTGCTGAAAAAATAAGGAACTACGGCCGCGATTTTTAGTTTCACGTTCTTTTTTCCTGACTTCATGAAGTTTACTCTTCTTTTAGGGGTAAAAACTGCTCCCAACTTTTTTTTCAAATGTAAAACTTGTTTGTTGCATACCGAAAATAAAGTGACAATTTGCATGCGGCATCAAGTCAACAGACAACCTTATCAATAACATGTTTCCTCTTTTTTAAACAGTCTGCGATGGGAAAACCCAAATTATTGTTGATAAAATGGCCAGTTTCTTTTTTCTGGCTTTCTAGCTTACCGAAATGCAAAAAAAAATAGTTGGTCGTATTCCCGTTTTTCCGTCCTTTCTAACGAGCTATCACAGTATGTACCTTAACATATGAGAGCGGTTTCTACCAAAAAAAGAGGTGTAAAGTTCATGAAGACACGAAAAAAGTATGCCAAACTAAAAGTAAACGCAGCCGTAGTGCTGTTTTTTTTTCAGCAATTAAAGAGGCTTTCTAATTCTGAATTTAATCCAGTTAAAAATGCGACCCTGTATTTTCTAATTCTAAATCGAATACCTATAGAAAAATGACACCGACATAGACACCCTTAAAAATTAAATTTTCTGTACTTTTTTCGCTTTAAAAGGAAATTATCCTCCAAAGAAAAAAGGAAAAGTGGAAGTTGCAGCTAAATCGTCTATTCTCAGTGTTCAAATCAAACATTTGGTATTTAAATTTCGATTTGCAGTATTACTTCTAGACACGAAAATAGAAAATAGGCACCTATTTTTACCTTATATGTAAGCAAACGAATTTTACTTAAGAGCAAACACTGGCGGCGCCTTCGCCATTTCGTACCGTCTTTGTAGTACAATTACCTACTTAGACCATGACTTAAGCCTTTGAAAATGGTAAAAAGTGAAAAAAAAAAATAATAGTAGGATGAAACCCATTGGAAAAGAAAGAGAATATAACAAAAATGAAAGGAAAAATAATTTACGGGTGATCCGAGATCGGGAAGTGGAAAGGGGTGAGTTTTTAAGGGTAGAAAACGATTTATCTCGATTTCCGGCAAAACTACAAGTTCTATGGAAAAAAGTTGTAGGTAATAAAAAGATCTACTTACAACTTTTGTATTTGCACTTTTTTCCCATAACCTTAGAATTAATGTAAAAATTCAAATAACCAAGTTTTTGGTTTTTTATTTTTATCTTTTACAAAAAATTTTTTTTTTTACGAAATTTGGTGAAAACTTACCTTTGTTTGTCTCAAACACACTGTAATTTTTTTGATTTAAAATATTTATTTTTTCACCTTATTTTGACTTAATATCGAAAAAGCACCCTAATTTTCAATCGAAAATTCTCACGTCAAAATATCTGATTTTTTTAAAAAGTCAATGGGCTTTTTGTTCGTTGAAATCTGTACTTTCTGATGGTGTAAAAAAATATACATTACTATGGTAAATGTGATGAAATCCTCTTTAAAGCCTACCTTTAATTATATTTAGAACAACTATTTTCGCATGTTTTTTGCGATCTTTATGTGTTATGGATTTGTAATTTTTTTGTTTATCGATGTAACATGGAATCTTACGTTTTTCGAGTAATTAAAGTATAAATTTTAATAAATAGGTCAAAATTGTACATAATGATTAAAAAAAAATTTCGGATTCGAGTTTTTTTGGTTTCTTTGCATTTTTTGAGAACAGTTACCATAGTAATGTATATTTTTTTACATCATCAGAAAGTAGAGATTTCAACGAACAAAAAGCCCACCGACTTTTTTAAAAAAGCAGATATTTTGACGTGAGAATTTTTGATTAAAAATTAGGGTGCTTTTTCGATATTAAGTCAAAATAAGGTGTAAAAATAAATATTTTAAATCAAAAAAATTACAGTGTGTTTGGGACATAAAAAGGTAAGTTTTCACCAAATTTCGTGGAAAAAAAAATTTTTGTAAAAGATAAAAATAAAAAACCAAAAACTTGGTTATTTGAATTTTTCACATAAATTTTGAGGTTATGTGAAAAAATTGTAAATACAAAAGTTGTAAATCTTTTTATTACCTACAACTTTGCTATTTAAAATTTTTCCATAGGACTTGTAGTTTTGCCGGAAATCGAGATAAATCGTTTTCTACCCTTAAAAACTCACCCCCCTCCACTTCCCGACCTCGGATCGCCCGTAAATTATTTTTCCTTTAATTTTTGTTATATTCTCTTTCTTTTCCAATGGGTTTTATCCCACTATTATTTTTTTTGGTTTCAAAAATTATCGACCCTGGTCTAACTGTTTTACGTTAAAAAAGGTTGGATTTATAGATTAATAAAAGCAGAAAAATAATTATGGAAAAATTTGACAAAATTTTGATTTACGCCTTTATTAAATTATCAAATAAATTTTTATTAAGTTAAAACTGTAGATAACTGCTACCCAAATACGAGTAGTTAGCCGCTTTTTGGAAAAAACAAAAAATAAATGAAATGTTGATAAAGAAACGATATGGCGAAGGCGTCACTCTTGAAATAAACATCAAAAATATAAAATATTTAAATAATATGCATTAATTTTAAAAGAAATAAAATAAATAAAATTGATATGGTAGAAGTATACAGGTTTATGTACGCTTCGTTTTCTTTTGTACTCATTAAACATCATTTTTTTTTTAATTTTCCCAACTAAACATTAAAGATTAAAATGTTAAACCCCAGCTAAAACGTTATATTTACTTACATTAAAATATATTATATAAAAACTTCAAATTCAATTTCATCAAAATTTAATTAATTTTTTTAATGGAATCGGCTTACAGACATGGCTCAAGCTTCTTTTGCGCTTAGCAGTAAGTAATTAGCTTTTAAAATGTTAGCAAGTTAGAATAAACACCTTTTTTCTCGCTTTGACTGACTGTTTCTGGAAAATATAAGCTGTTATTAATAAAAAAAAATGAGGTGATATTTATAATGTTTACAGTCCTGAAATTGTATTAATTAATTATATATAAATTTGTACTCGTATTAAAACAATGATCAGTTATAGATGAAACAATAACAAATGAACCTATTTGCCCCTCCACTTTGTTTGCCCAATTTATGATGTTAAAAGCATTAACATGATGTGGAACATTTAAATCTTCGTCTAAAACCTTATAAAAAGTTTGCAGTATGGCAACGCAGCAGTAAGAGCTCAGCCCCCGAAGATGTGAACGCCACGACATTGGTCTGAGGCCAACATGACATTGTTTCATTCATTTCCGTTTAGGGATGTCCACAGAACATGTATCATGGAAAAACATTGTTTGCGATGCAACGAAAAAAAAAATTAATAGAATTAGAATTACAAAACAAATCACAAATTTAATTATTCTAAGCTCACGACATTATCACGATTAAAACACATCGATGCATCTACAAATGTTAAATGTGTATCGCATTGAAAATATCGATCGATGTTTTCGAAGCGTCTCTATTTACGTTTGGTGTTACTTTGACAGCGGTCTGAAATGTTCTTCAGTTTAACGGTTTCTGCGCTTACTTTTCATAGGTGAGTAAATAGAAAGTTGGGTAATTTGTAGGTTAGGTTCAAACTCTAGTAACAGGGTCACATTCAGAGGTAAATCCACCGTAATCCCTACTCCCTGCCCCATCCAGCTCTTCACCGCCTTCTCCTACAAACGATGTTGTTAACACATTTTAATAGCGTTCAGGAATGACGTGTGCCATCTATAGATACCAGATCATTGGGTTATACCACAACCACCTTGAAAGAAGCCGTGAAACAGAAACATCGACAACACTGCTTGAAGATCCATGTGTCACACGTGACTTTTTTGAGGTTAGCCATGGTTTAGTATGTAATTTACGCGCGAACTAGATGTAGGTGTCGTATTAATTTGTATTTTTATCCGGTTTTCGATTGATATCTAATAGAAAATTTAAGTGACATGATTGCTAAGAACCTCTACTATTTACTACTGGTGCGGGTTTGCTCTAATAGCATTAATAAAGTGAAAATTCCAAGAGCCTGGCCGGTCTGGCGGTTTGTTTACGGGTCTTATAAATGGCGGCAGAATTTTATTTGTTTTAATTTAAAAGTTGTGTTTTTTGTATTCTAGTTAGCTCTTTGGGATAATCTTTATTGTTTTGTGGCTACATTTAATTTATTAAATATTGAAGTGTTTATTTAACTTGAAGGTATATGTGAATAAGTTCAAAAATGTCACTAGTAGACATAGTTCATAAGGTGGTAGGATACCTCTAGATACCTAGGTACTTAGGTAAGTACTATTTTTTTTCTCAAGCCCTTGCTGTATTCCTGGGTGTAACTCTAACTATAAAAGTGTTTTAAAAGCAGGTAAAGAGAGTGTAATATATTTTTATAGTTTAGATTTGACCAATGACTGTATAAATATTGTTAATCAGATTTCAGTGGACATTGATATGAAGGTAAAAGTTTTTCCCAAAGGTAGTGAATTGGCTTACAATGATTTGAAATGGGTAAATGAAACTAAGCAGGTGGTCTCAGCTTGAAAACTTATTGTCTCGGTACCAGTTCATACATTGTGAAAGTAACGAAGTTACCCAGATAGTAGGTGACTTTCTTAAGACAAGCATAGATTTCTTAAATAAAGTAAGCTTACTAAATTTTGAGACCTCAGAAGTCGATAGTCAATCCTGTAATTTAAACGCAGAAGATAATAATTTGTATAATAGAATATTGCTTTTGATCGATCAAATAAATTTACTCGTAGTGAAACAAAAACAGCTTCTCAACGCAATATTACTATTATTTAATAATTAGGTAAGTTGTTCCTGTTATCTAAAACTATTTATTACTTTTTTGTACATTTTTCAATATCAATATAGTGATAATAGAGCCAAAAAAACACAGAAAATATCAGAAAGAATAAAAAACTCGCCGGTTGCCGCGCTTCATAATAATAGCTTGTGGATCCGCAACTCCCAGCTGATGCGGCGTTGCCCGATGTCACTTCATGGCTTCCTTTCAAGGTGGTTGTGGTTATACTCTTTATTTATTTTTAAAATTTATGTTTTCAGCAATCACGGGTTCCCACAAATTGTCAAATTAATTTTGATTGTGGAGTACAATCTTATAAAATGGATAATCCAAATATACATACAATGACTTTTTGAAAACTTGGCTATATTTTCTTTACTAAAGAAGATATTATACAAGAACTCGGGGGATTAAAAATGAGGTATGTTTCGGATCACCCTCACCCACCCCCCACCCCTGCAGCACTACGCTCGTCCACTTTAAAATCTGAAATGTCACTACCCCTCACTTGTTTCTCAAAATTTTGTTAATATTTCCTACTTAAATCTCATTAATTTCGGGTATCGTTAGAAAGCCTTTTAATAAGCTTTCCAGAGAGGTATCAGAAGTGAGGTAGTGCCATTTACGATTTTAAAGCGGATAAGGGTGGTGCTTCACAATAAATCACTACTTATAGGCTAATATTAGAAGACTATTTGCTACCAATTTTCAACGTATTAATTTTGTTTCAACGCAGAACAGTAAACACTAAAAAAAGGCATGCTCAACATGTATGTAAAACGGATAATGACGTGGCAAATGGCAAAAAGGATATAATTAACCCGTAAATATATTTTTGGAGTCCAAAAACTAGTTGGCGCCATTTGAGCTTCATGGAAGTTTAAAATTTATCCCTTTTGCTGATTTATAAACGGCACTAAGCTATTTGTACCACTTTGTAATAGCCACTACCACTGTACAAAATTTAAGTGATAAATTTCCAACTGATAAATGGCGCTAAAACTGGTGACAAAAGCGATTTTTTAAAAGCGACTTATTTGAATTTGGCAAGCGCCGAATTGTTTGACAACAACGTTGTAATGGCCGTGCTATTCTCCCGTGGAAAAAGAAAGAACATCGACAGTAATAATAACACGTAGTTAGGGGTGATACTTTTAAAATATCTATGCGAAACTTGATAAGTGTGATATTGTCATTGTGGTAGGGGTATTTTTCGACCTGTTTCCCCGGAACCAGTTACATTTTTAAGAATAGTTTTATAATTAAATGTCAAAATGTAACGATTCGTTTAACCTCTCCAAGAGAAACCATCCAATACAACTGTGATATACATTTTTTTTAAAATCAACTTCCAGTTAATCCGGAACGACTATATTTCCTGCTTTCGAGTTACATCCGGTTTAACCGGAAATTGATTTTTTTGGGAAGATAATAAAAATTGAAGATAGGGACATGTAAGCCGTTTTGCTCTAAGACGTAATGTCACTTTTCGAGAGTCAATATCTCGGAAACTATGAAGTATAGACTAATAGTCCATTTAAAAAAAAAAAATAACGTCAACACTTGACAGTTGGTGACATTACTGACATATGGTATAATAGTCCAATAGTAAAATTTTAGTCCTATAGATTGCCCAAAACCCGGATCCGATATCACTTTTCATTCGCCTGTAATTAAGCCGTTCCGGAACATTTGCCCAACCCTGTATAATCTATAGAGATAGTTATATTGGGGTTTACTATACAGGGTGGTCCAACGAACACTTAACACCTCGATTTTCCTGCTTTAAAATGAAAATGTGGAAAATCGCTCGGACCCGTCGATTTTTATTTCGAGGGGGACACCTTTTGCGTATATTGTCAATCTTGTTACTTTAAGCCCCTAGGAGGGAGGGGGTAAGATCTAAATCTTAAATGGATACCCCTATTTTATATAATTTTTTTGGATTCTGCATAAAATTCCAAACATTTTTTATGAAAGCATTATATACTTAACAGTTTCCGAGATATTAACTCTTGAAAAATGACATTTAAGTATAGACTAATAATGCTTTTATTAGAAAATATTCAGAATTTTATGCAGAATCCAAAAAAATTATATAAATCTTGTTACTTCAAGCCCTCAGGAGGGAGGGAGAGGGGGGGGGGGAAGATCTAAATCTTAAATGTATACCCCTATTTTATATAATTTTTTTGGATTCTGCATAAAATTCTGAACATTTTTTAATAAAAGCATTATTAGTCTATACTTAACAGTTTCCGAGATATTGACTCTTGAAAAATTACATTTTTGAACTTTGACCGCGTCTAGCTTTCTAACTGTACGTCTTAGAGCAAAACGGCTTACATGTCCCTATCTTCGATTTTTATTATCTTTCCAACAGTGTCAACTTCCGGTCGAACTGGAAGTACTATATTTCTTACATCCGGTTTAACCAAAAGTTGACACTATTGGAAAGATAATAAAAATCGAAGATAGGGACATGTAAGCCGTTTTGCTCTAAGACGTACAGTTAGAAAGCTAGACGCTGTCAAAGTTCAAAAATGTAATTTTTCAAGAGTCGATATCTCGGAAACTGTTAAGTATAGACTAATAATACTTTTATTAAAAAATGTTCAGAATTTTATACAGAATCCAAAAAAAATTTATAAAATAGGGGTATCCATTTAAGATGTAGATCTTACCCCCCCCCTCACTCCTAGGGGCTTGAAGTAACAAGATTGACAATATACGCAAAAGATGTCCCCCTTGAAATAAAAATCGACGGGTCCGAGCGATTTTCCACATTTTCATTTTAAAGCAGGAAAGTCGAGGTGTTAAGTTTTCGTTGGACAACCCTGTATAATCAATACACAACAGTACCTTTGTTTCTAATAATGTCTAATATGTCAATTCGTATGATGTCTACACATGAATGGCGCCATTATTCTGCAATCGACAAAATATGCTCTATTTAATTAAATTGCGTGTCCCTAGGACTAAAAGAGGCATACTTCCGCATCGTTTCGGGTAAATATGACTACCCTTACTAAACAGGACCGGTTCTGGTCTGTTAACAACCTCTCGAAAAGGAAAAGCAATGGAAAACAATATAGAAAAGTCGGTAGGTACCTATAGAATGGTTTTTTTTTAAATTAATAAATAGTTGTAACCGACACACAACACCACGCAGCTGACCCCATACTGTAGGTAGGTACACAGATTATTATTATCTAAATAAAATGCTTGAAATCCTAATCTAAATATTTTTAAATCGTTCGAAATGTATTTGCAACTTTATCGTTTAGCAAAAAACATGTTTTCTGTAATATATTTTGAATGCTTACAAAAGGTGACTAAAATCTAATAAAATGACCCTGTAAATAACTTTCTGTGGTTATTCTACATCCGTCAAATTGTGAGAGGGTTGTATCTAATAAAAATTCACCCTTAAACCGGTCCATGGGGAAGTTCAGGGGAATATTAAACATCGGGGTCCTTTCTGTGTCCTATTCGGGGGTACCAGATGCGGTGCATAAAAATGATTCATAGGGAAAAGCTCGATTTTGACTAATCCCTGTGATTTTCCCTTCGCAAATCGCATAAAGAATGTCTTCGGTAGTTATTGTTACATTGCCCTTTGGCAGATTAATATGGGCGTAACAATTCTGTCATTTCAAAGAAAACATTCGCCCGTTGTTTAATGTTCTATGGACGCGCGAACAGTATTTTGTTCGGAAAAAAAGACCCCCTACTGTGGTTACTTTATGTACTGTATGTCTTTTTGTTAACCGTGTCACAGCATTGTATTAAAATATAATACATTGCTAATTAAATAGGATATTTAAATGTGTTTTATTTTACCTATTTATACAGTGAGGACGTAAAGTCTGGAATAAATTCATTATTTAGGAAACGCTGAATGTTTTTAAAAATCGCTTGGACACGTCGATTTTGTTTTTTTAATACGAATTTTTTTCAATATTTTTTATTATACAGGGTGTCTCCGAAGGCACTCTGCTTGGACCAACTTTAATTTTTTAAATGGGAACCCCCATTTTTTTAATTTTAGGATTCTGTGCATAATTGCGAACATTTTTTATCTAACATGTCATTATGATTTATCGACAGTTAAAGTTCGAAAATAAATACAACAATTAAATCAGTATCAGCATAACTCAGTGAATAATTACTTGTCACATTGTTACATTCGGTCAAATTAGACAGTTTTATGCTTCGTGTCAAAATATCGTAATATTGTGTCATTATTTTCAAGATAGATTATTTTTACTCTAACGTTTTTCTAATTTTTGAAGATTATTAAGTAATAGTTATTGTGAAATTTCTTTTTAACAAAAATAAAACTTAAGGAAGCACAGAGGATAGAAATTCTAATGATGATAGGATATGGTGACAGGGTAAGAACCCAACAAGAAGTGTGTCAGTTATTTAATGAAAAATATCATAATCGTCCGCCAATTTCACAATCAGCTGTAAGATCGAGCATAAATTTCTTCAGCTTGGTCATGTTCGAGATGCCCCAAGAAGTGGTCGCAAAGCATTGAATGATGACAAAAAGATGGACGTATTATTAAGTGTTCAAGAAAATAACCATATTAACTCTAGGAACATGGCTACAAACTTAAATAGTTCGAAAACAACGGTCTTAAAAGTATTGCATGAAAATAAGTATCATCCTTTTAAGATAATAGTCCTTCAAGAACTTTATGAAGAGGATTTTGACAGACGGCTTGAATTTTGTGAAATTTTACAAGAAATGTGCATTAGGAATCCCAATTTTGTTAAAAACATTGTTTTTTTCTGATGAATCCACATTTTGCTTGAGTGGTGAGGTCAACACACAAAATTATACGTATTGCTCGGATATAAACCCAAATTGGATGAGGGAGGGACATACTCAGTATAGACAAAAAATAAATGTGTGGGCAGGCATTGTGGGTGATATCGTGATAGAACCGTTTTTTTTTTAATGAGAATCTAAACGGTCAACGATATTTAAGTTTTCTACAAGATGATCTTACTCCAGCTCTTTCGACGATTTTTCATGATGAAGAAAATCCCGATTTACCACATCAGAATATTTGGTTCCAACAAGATGGTGCCCCGCCTCATTATTTAGCAGAAGTTCGCGCTTATCTTAATACTATTTTTGAAAATAGATGAATTGGAAGAAGGGGAGCTATTAAATGGCCGCCGAGGTCTCCCGACTTAACCCCCCTTGACTTTTTTCTATGGTGTTACCTTAAAGGTAAAGTTTTCCAAACTAAGCCAATGGACATGGAGAATCGAATCGTTCAAGAAATACGGTCAATTAGTCCGGAAGTTGTCAGAAATGTGCAGAAAGAATTTTTCGATCGTCTAGGTTACTGCCAATTAACCTTTGGGCAACATTTCCAACATTTATTAAATAATTAATTGTTGTATTTGTTTTCGAACTTTAACTGTCGATAAATCATAATGACATGTTAGATAAAAAATGTTCACAATTATGCACAGAATCCTAAAATAAAAAAAAAATGGGGGTTCCCATTTAAAAAATTAAAGTTGGTCCAAGCAGAGTGCTTTCGGAGACACCCAAAATATTTAAAAAAATTCGTATTAAAAAAACAAAATCGACGAGTCCGAGCGATTTTTAAAAACATTCAGCGTTTCCTAAATAATGAATTTATTCCAGACTTTACGTCCTCACTGTACATGTGGAGGGTTAAAAAAAACTTTTGGTGGATCACGAAGGAGAAGCATAAGAAGAAAATATTTGCGAAACGCTACTGTACTGACTTACTATTTACTGTGAAAGTACAATACCTTATTAAAACAAACTTGTTTTAATGGAGTTATAATGAAGTTAGCCAATATAAACAAACACAAAATGTATTAGGATTTTCAGAAACTTCATACAAAGAAAAGTCACAGAAATAAAGAAAAGAATGTAGCCCTTAAAAAAGTCCCATATGTTCTGAAGGAAACTTCTAATATTTAAGAAGGGAATTTATCACATTCTCTCTACACTCGGAATTTAGTCCTATCAGTTCTTTTACGTAAGATAATTTACATTTTTACACAGACAAAAGGACCGTATTTATAGTAAAATAAAATAACAGATAAAGTCAGTCGTTTTAACACCGAGGGCGTAAAAATATGCGCAGCGAAACTCACCTAGCTTACATATTGTTTAACCTCTTTGTTAATTATATCAGGTTTTTGTCTGCTTTACATTTTTATCTTGAAAGTTTTTTAAAACTCGCCATTTTTTATTTTAATTGGGAAAAATACTGTTAAAGCTGCAGTACTAAAAACGAAATTAACGAACTCCGAAGAAATAAGAAACACATAGAATCTTGAACGGATTTTCTGTGTAAGACTAAAAATGAAATCTTCATGTGCTGTGTTAATTCCAAAATTTTAGATACAACTATTATCGGCAAGCATGTTTTATTAAAACAGAAGCTTAATATACCAGGGCTGAAGCCTTTGAAAATGGTAAAAAGTGAAAAAAAATAATAGTAGGATTAAACACATTGGAAAAGAAAGAGAATATAACAAAAATGAAAGGAAAAATAATTTACTGGCGATCCGAGGTTGGGAAGTGGAAAGGGGTGAGTTTTTAGGGGTAGAAAACGATTTATCTCGATTTCCCGCAAAACTACAAGTCCTATGGAAAAACGTTAAACGGCAAAGTTGTAGGTAATAAAAAAATCTACAACTTTTGTATTTACACTTTTTTCACATAACCTCAAAATTTATGTGAAAAATTTAAATAACCAAGTTTTTGGTTTCTTATTTTTATCTTTTACAAGAAAAAATTTTTTTTTCACGAAATTTGGGAAAACTTACCCTTTTATGTCCTAAACACAGTGTAATTTTTTTTTTTAAATATTTATTTTTTCACCTTATTTTGACTTAATATCGAAAAAGCACCCTAATTTTCAATCGAAAATTCTCACGTCAAAATATCTGCTTTTTTAAAAAAAGTCAATGGGCTTTTTGTTCGTTAAAATCTCTACTTTCTGATGGTGTAAAAAAAATATACATTACTATGGTAAATGTGATGAAATCGCCTTTAAATTCTACCTTTAATTATATTTAGAGCAACTATTTTCGCATATTTTTTGCGATCTTTATGTTTTATGGATTTGTAATTTTTTTGTTTATCAGTGTAACATGGAATCTTACGTTTTGCGAGTAATTAAAGTATAATTTTAATAAATAGCTCAAAATTGTACATAATAATTTTAAAAAAAATTTCGGATTCGAGTTTTTTTCGTTTCTTTTCATTTTTTGAGAACATTTACCATAGTAATGTATATTTTATTTACAACATCAGAAAGTAGAGATTTCAACGAACAAAAAGCCCACCGACTTTTTTAAAAAAGCGGATATTTTGACGTGAGAGTTTTCGATTGAAAATTAGGGTGCTTTTTCGATATTAAGTCAAAATAAGGTGAAAAAATAAATATTTTAAATCAAAAAAGTTACAGTGTGTTTGGAACATAAAAAGGTAAGTTTTCACCAAATTTTGTGAAAAAAAAATTTTTCTTGTAAAAGATAAAAATAAAAAACCAAAAACTTGGTTATTTGAATTTTTCACATACTCCCTTCCTTTTCCAATGGATTTCATCCTACTATTATTTTTTTTTGTTTCAAAAATTATCGACCCTGGTCTATAAATAGAAATTCTACAAGATTACTGCGATATTTATTTTTTCGGTTCGAGTATATTAAAAATACTACTGCATTTAGTACGAACCTCGAATGGAATAAATTGTACAAAAACATATAATGACTTATGAAAATTTTAATGAATAATTAGGAGAAACTTAGTATTTATCTATTTAGAGCAACGCAGATCCAATGAACTTAATTGAGAATTTAATTATTGGTAAATATTGTAGCAAGTTAGCGAGCAAATTAATTTTCGAGATTCGTTGAAGAAATTTCGCCATATTTTGATATACACACTGGCTAAAGTATATAAATGGTAGGCGAACGAAGTCTGTTTATATTCTGACTTGTTTTAAATTATACAAATATTGTAGTTTCCCAATTTGCTAAAGTTATTATTTTAAACTTTTTCTGGGTAATCTACAAGAGAGAAGTACACAATATTCAATTGACATTTTTGTTTTGCAGCACATATTCTATTAAAGAAGTCTTATATAATTTACAGAGTCACTGGCAAGAAGTTTGAAATATATGGGAAAAAATTGTATTAGCAGAGTACAGAAAGAACTGTTACGGGGATCCGTTTTACAGGTCCAGTAACCCAGTGGCGCAGAACAGCGTCCCCAAAAACGAATTGTATCCGTCAGAACCTATAATCCACAAAACGTTGGTGGGGGTTCGTAGCAATCGCCAATCGCCACGCGTTGTATTATTAGTTTAAACGTATTTGCTGCGCAGGTCACATCGTTGTTCGGAGTCTTCTAGCTGTCCTGTTTCAATTAATTTATTTTTACTTTGTATTTAAGTTTTTTTAAACTTTGCATTTCAGATAAAGCAATAGAAGATTCTTATTTCGCACAACCCATCATTACTATTGGACTTTATAATCTATGGAAGAATATTACCATCTCAGTAAACCATGTTGCATAATAAATAATTATATGCAATGTTAAACGACAAGAGCAATATCACACTAGGAGCTATTTAAATTTTTGGGAACTACAGTACTGATTTTTAGTGGTAAGTATATGCTTTATTAACCATAGCAAGCAAATATTATTATGATTAATGTCAAGTTTCATTACAACTGCCAATAAAACCTAAACGTATACAAAACCAGATTACACCCCCAATATAACTTGATAAATACTGTGAGTATTCAGAGCAATAATGGCTATAAACCATTTTATGGTAGCGATAACTCCTATTTCCTATTGGTTAAATTGCCGTGATATTATCACTACACAGCGGTCTAGCAATTTTCGATGTCTTACAGTAGGAGAGCGCGTTGCTGTCACATATAGTATTAAACAGTTGTATAAAGAGTATGTGAATTATTATAAGGAATAGAAGGTTTTTTCTCAGTGTGAGATCAGGGTTTGTGAATGAAGTGAAGCATTAAGTGAACCCAGAGGAAGATTCTCGGTGCGCTACTGTGGTAACCTAAAAATCAATTTTGACATAATGACATACGTCGCATGACAACTGATATAGCGTCAAAATAAAAAAAAAATGAGTTTACAAAAAATTTATTTGAAAAAGTGTTTATAATATGCAAAATAATAAGATTTAATTCAAAAAAATATAAAAATGCATTTTTCTAAAAAAATTTCTTTTGATTTGGGTGGGATTTAAATCAGTACAACGCACAGTGGTTCCGATAAATAATCTGACTTGACAAAACTGTTTGTTTATTGAAAGTCGTAAAAATATTTAAAAAAGTACTCACAGTAGGGTGGATTTTTATAAATATTCATTACCAATAATTATATTTAAAGTTTTTCGATAGTTTTTTGGAAAAAATTACAAATTTGGAGTACCTTTAGATAATCTGACTTGACAATATCAAATAATGCCTAACATTGATAAAAATTCTTATAAATATTTGTTGCAAATAATTTAAGTATTTTAAAAGTTTTGGCTTACTTTTAAACAAAAAAAAATTGTGGAAAAAAATACCATTTATTTTTATTAAATATAACAAATATTAAAAAATAAGGGTCTTGCTTTATTTTAGTCTTCATCATCATCATCATCATCATTGTCGTCATCATTAGTCTAAATTTTGGAGTAATGAGTAAGTAATTTCAGATGCTAAAGCTGGATTTGCAAAAAACCTCCTCGCGGTGTTACCATCATTGGTAGTTCCGAATCCTGGTTTGGGTATATCGACCAATAATCCCATTTCATTACGAAAGCGATGCTGTATTAATTTTTTTCTATTCTCACACTCAGCTTTTTTTTTCTTTTCGCACCTGCCATGATTTGATATCTAATCTGTATGATATGTGCAGGACGCATTCAAAACATTTTATCCATGCATGTAGGCTTGATAAGCCCAAAGCCATTGCTGTTTCATTTGTTTCTTTTTTGCAAACGAATCCCAGATCGTTCATTTGAGAAGGGGTTGCACCACATATATGACAATTTTGTGATCCTTGATTTAAAAGCACACTACAAATCTTTCCATCAATCATGGTTAAAGCAAGTGTCTGCTTTACAAAAATTTCGCGCCCTTCTATTCTTCTATCTATTTGATAGGGCGGCAGTATTTTGTAGATGAAGGGAAGGAATTTTGCCACAAAATAATTTTTATCCCTTGACTTTCACTACTACTAGTAGCTGAATACGTAGTCAGCTGCAATGGAACAACAGATACAACAAATGTGTAGGAATCATCCACATCCTCCTGCGTGGTCGAAAACAGCTGCTTATATTGGCTTTGTCCCGAGGCTCTATCACAGCCCCACTTAAATACCATATCTAAAGTTGGAAGCGTATCTATCCCTACACGTACTTGTTGTAACACCTCAAGCTGTACCGATACTAAGCGGTGTATAGTATGATTGAGTAATGACTGCAATTCTACCTCTCCAGAGTATTCCGTGATGTTAACTTTATCTGGGTATAACATTGTTTTTTGCCTCAAGGAGCATGTGATAATTCGGGAAAATATCGGCATGGTGAGCTTTGCTTATCTGACGCATTGAGATATACTGGTCTTTCGTTAGTTTTTTATCCACAAAAAAGGCTAATGCTTCATCATTTGTCATTTTTATTGACATTTTGCTACTTGGAGACTGGTAGGCTTTTTTTATTTTTGTAACTCTTTTTGGCGAAAAACTTGCTACTTGATTTACTAGCTGTGCTGCATCGCGTCTACCGGTAGATCTTAAGCTCATTTCAGCTGCAAGAACAATCTCATTATTAGTATGCGATTCCAGCAATGGCTTTAATTTTCTTTTTCGAGATCTATCGCTACTTTCACCGAATAACTTTTTGGGGCGACCAATGTTTTTTTCTATTTTGATCACTCTTTTCGTCTATAAAGGTAATTCTAGCACTTAACCATTGACTATTTTTATTTAAAAACTGTGGCAATATAGGTATAATGACAGTCAGTCCAACGCACTTTAAGTTTTTTACAAAATTCGGCCATTTTTGTTTGCACTTTTACACGAATATGTCCATCGGGGTCTTCGAAACCACTTTCAGTCCTTACATACTCACATACTCTAGACAATCGCCTCGGTAAATTTGGTTCATTTCGCCAAACATCAAAAAGTTCTCTTTTTGAAAATCCGTCCTCCATTTCTAAAAATAATTTAAAAAAAAAAGTTGGTTACATATGGTTGCTAAACAATTAAATTTACAAACTTAAATAATTAAGTTAAATGCCCAATATAATTGTATAACAGACTTTGACGGCCTTTGCCATTGCAACGTAATGAAATCAATGAGAATGGAAAAAAAGACAATATTTTAACGTAAATACACACAACCAAAAATAAAAGAAAAAATATAATTTATAAAAAATTAAAATCTATAAAAAATACATGTACATACCTGTAGTTTTCTTCACCGCAGTATTCGAGTCAATCGCTATAGTTACATACACACAGTCAGAGCTCAAATTAGTAATTGCCGATCGATATGCTTACTGAAAAAATCTAGTTGCTTTAATTAAGCGGATTCTGTCTGCTCTTGCGCTGTCCCTGTTATTTTATTCTTAAAATTTTTTGCGGTATATAGGTTTATAACTGTTTAGCATCATATTAAAATAGTGTTTGTGTTATTCCGAAAATTAAAAAAAAAGCCTTTTGTCAAGTCAGATTATTTATCGAAACCACTGTGCAACGTTGCGTTGGTAAAAAAAATGTACAGTTTTTTTACGAGGAAAATAATAGTCTATTATTAAAGAAAGCCAGGAAGCCCGGCGCTAATCTATCAATACAAACATAATAACCATTTATTCCTTTGTTCATAAAGTGTTAAATAAAACAAAAAAAAATGTTTAAAAAGCTAAATACACCGATTTCGTTTTACAAAAACAAACATAGGCCCTCATCCGACAGTCGATTGAAACCGAACAGATGTAACAAAGAGTCTATTTATTTGTAAACACTTCCAATTTTGTCTCTTTTGAAAGTGTTTGCCTTTTGTTTAGCTTCATATTAGTCGGGAATGTACCAAAAGGAAACTATCATAAGCGCACAGGAAACCATGGACGTCCCAAGGTGGGTGAGGGCCCACCCCTAGCTAACTAAAAGATCTATAAAATATATATTTTTTTTAATTGTAATAAGACATACAACATAAAAAACCGCGTTTCGAAATAAACATGTTAAATTGAGGGGCTCACAATCCAAAAACCAAAGTGTAAAAGTAGTAGAAATAGAAAATACAAAATCAACATAATAAGAATTTAAAACTATTCAAAACTGCAATAATCAGGGAAAATTCGGAAACCAGAACCAATTAGCAGGATTGGAGTTAGTATTGTTGTCACGTGATAATTCAAATTTAGTTCGTCGAGGCTTAAACAAACTTCAAAATCTAATCAGCAATGGCTGCTAACCGAATTGAAGGTTTTTTGCCGTCAAATATAGGTAATGGTTTAAAATCATCTGCAGATTTTCTGTTTTTGTTGAAAAAATCACCAGAAACATAATTACTGAAGCCAAATTACGAGCAGCTTAAATTTAGTTTTCATTTCAACTAAATTCAATTGTGTTTATTATTCAGAGTGCGTGTCTATGTCCATGATTATATTAGTTTATGACAGAGCAACCGTTTTCTGTGATTGTGTTATGATATTTGAATCTTAATCTTAACATAGTATAAAACAAAGTCGATATCCTGTCTTATGTGCTTAAATCTTTAAAACTACGCAACGGATTTTGAAGCGGTTTTTTTTAATAGATAGAGTGATTCAAGAGGAAGGTTTTTATGTATAATTAGCGACCCGCCCCGGCTTCGCACGGGTGCAATTTCAGAAAGTGGCATGCCGGGTACTAATATATCGGGTTTGTTCGGGTTTGTATTTCTACCAGCGGGTTGCAACGCAGGCCGGGTACACGCTAGTTTTTAAATATAATAATACTTACCGATGCAAAACACTGTAATGTATGAGAACTCGATATTTTTCTAGTTATACAGGGTGTTCCTAAATATCCTGTAAATACGAAAAGGGGTAATTCTTTAGCTTATTTAATGACTAAAAATTCATATAAACATAGATTCGCAAACGCTTCGTTGCCGATCTACTGGGTGTTGAAATTTCAAGATTTTTTTAGTTTTTTCTTTATAGCTCTTGTAGTTTTTGAGATATTTAGCTCTAATTTGAAATATAGGTTACGCTGTAGGACTTACATCATTGTGCATACCAAATGGTTTTAAGAATCTACAGGAAGATATTTTTTCAGGGGTCATGCCCCCTTTTCTCCCCATGAACTTTTTTTCAGTGCGCCGCTGGTGGATTCTAAAATTCAAAATGCATTTTTGGTTTTGTTCTAAAGCATTTTCATCTCTTGTAGTTTTTTCGTATTTTCCACCGTTATCGAGAAGAAAAAAAAAAGGTTTTGTGTGTTTCGCTAGACGAAATTAAAAATTTTTAAATACCCTAATAAGCTCTGGCTTGGTTTAGATAACCTTTTGTTTGTATTTATTTTGACATTTTTTCACCACCAACAACTGTTAAAAATTAAAACTAGGAGGGTGCGGTTTTTGTAGCAATGATTTTTTACAATACAGAAATATCAAATAAATATGTAATAACAATAACAATGATTGAACAAATTGATGACTAATATTTAAATGTTCACCGACTTTCCTGTTGCTAGTACCTGCATTTTCTTCTATTTCATTTAAAATAGCTTCTTCGATCTGTGGTGTTTTAACGGTACGTGGTCTACCTGCATCAATGTTATGCTTATTAAAAGTTCCAGTTTCCACAGGACGCCTGTGAATATTTGAGAATATTCGATGAACAGGTATCATCCTATCGGGATAGCATTCCATGTACAGACGTCTGGCTTCTGTTGCATTTCTATTCGCAAGGCCATAGATGAAATGCATCTTAGCCATTTCAGAATTGGTATAGTTTGGCATTCTTAAGTGAATATATCGAATATTTAAACAAACACTTTTACACCCTACAGTTTAAAATTTCAACCTTTAATTTTCAAACACTTGTGGACAAAAATTAATATTTCAAATGCGAACTGTCAAAATTAATAAAAATGAGAGATTACCCAAATAAAGCCAGGCATACCTACTAGACCAATTATTTAAAAAAATTTAATTTCATCTAGCGAAACACAGAAAAACTTTTTTTTTCTTGATAACGGTGATAAATACGAAAAAACTACAAGAGATTAAAATGCTTTAGAACAAAACAAAAAATGCATTTTGTATTTTAGAATCTACCAGCGGCGCACCAAAAAAAAGTTCATGGGGAGAAAAGGGGGCATGACCCGTGAAAAAATATCTCCCTGTAGATTCTTAAAACCATTTGGTATGCACAATGATGTAAGTCCTACAGCGTAGCCTATATTCCAAATTAGAGCTAAGTATCTCAAAAACTTCAAGAGCTATAAAGAAAAAACTAAAAAAAATCTTGAAATTTCAACACCCTGTAAATCGGCGGTTTGCGGACCTATGTTTATATGAATTTTTAGTTCTTAAATAATCCAAAGAATTACCCCTTTTCGTATTTACATGATATTTAGGAACACCCCGTATACGCTACGAATTAGCCACCAAAAATACCTGTGGGTGCCATAACTTTGTTATAAACAAATCGGAATGAACGGTTACGTGTAACGTGACTTCTATGAACGTTCGCTTATTTATAGCCGGTTAACTATACTACTAAGAAACGGTATTTTATCGGGTTAGACTATACACCAAAAATCATTAAAGTAAATTAGCACATTTTCAAGAAATTTAAAAAAAAATTTAATCTTTGACGTCCTTTACAAACGAAACGATTCAACCAACTTTAACTAAACTTCAAGAAAAAATAAGGAATAAAAGTAACAGTTTAAAAACAAAAAACCGGAGCAGCAAACTGACACTTCACTAATTATGATTGCGTTCAGAAAAAAAAACCTTAAGCGTGTAAAATTCTTTGTCAATTAAAAAGGTCTTTAAGTGATGCTTAAACAATTCACTGCCCCGAATGGCTCTAAGATTATCAGGTAAAGAGTTATATACCTTAATGCAACTCATAAGAGGACCCTTATGAAATAGAGATGTTCGGTGAGCAGGTGTTAGCAACTCATTTCTGCCCCTAGTATGAATATTATCATAAACATCTCTATTTCGAACAAAAACACTAGGATTAGACTTGACAAATACAGCACAGCTATATATAAAGAGAGATGGCACAGTCATGATGTTTAACTGTTTAAACTTACCTCTACAAGAATCCCGATAATGCATCCCCAACATAATTCTTACTATTCTCTTTTGCATCACAAAAACTTTATGTGCATTTGCAACCTAAGCACAATACCAGAACATGATACTATATGCAATCACAAATTGCACACTGGACATATAGAATCAATACTCGTATTTTCCGAACACCCTGTATACTGAGAAAGTTGCGAAACTTAACATTATTGCAACCGTTCTTAAAAAAACTTTATCTAGAAAGTGCGGAAAGATAAGGCACCTTAACAGTGTGTAAAACAAATGAAAGTGAGGCACTAAAGGATGATTAGATGGCCATTAATTTAAAGCAGAAAGAGGAGGCATTAGGAAGGGCATTAAGTGACAGTGTCCATGAACATTAGAGGATTAACATAGTAAATGGATGAAACCGTAGTCTTAAACTGCGCCCAGATAAAAGGCTCTTTCACCGAAAAGGGAGCGTTATTTATTCTTATCGTTACGATGTATCGTATCGGTAGATTTTGCCGGAAAATGAAATTTTCCAACCGATTCCAGCCCTACTTAGACAAACCTACGTTTGTTTTTCCCTTTGCTTTTTTTGTTCATGTAAATTTCTTTTCAAATATCGTTCAAGGGATTTTTTCTTGTCCTGCTATATCCCCTTCAATCCAGTTTATGGTTTATAGGTTAAACAATATAATGTTTTTAGCATTTCGTGGGATTTTTAGATGTCTGATAACTGATAAAGACTGGTGGTAGACCTACAACTACCCACGAGTACTTTGTTAAGAAATTTTAAGAGACCATCATCACTTTTGTTGGGTATTAGCCGAGTAACTTTTAAAGTTACTTTTAAATAGCAATAGAAAGCTCAGCATAGATGTTTTCCTCCCCCTTTGCCGCGGTTAAGTATGCTCTCCTATAGTTTTCATACGACTATACGAAGTTGTTCACAAAACGTTTCTTTAAGAGCCAAAGTCTAAGGGTATAATATATGCATCAAAATCATAAGAAAAAACTCAAATGATGTTATCCAATATTCATTTGTTTTCAAATTATAACGCAAAAACAAAATATTGCATTAATTTAGCTTTCCTGTAATAAATGGTATTATTGTCCGCTTTTGATTGTTGTACTGTCACTATCTTGTTAGTGTCAAGTATAAATAGTGTCAGTATAAAATTTTACATTGATTCACCGTTAACTTTCGGATTTGTATCATTTAAATTTTACAATATCGTTTTTATTTATGGTTTGCGTAATGGGAATGCTACAGCGGCTGCTGAAAAACATCGTCAACGATTTCCACATTAAAGAACACCGAACAGAAAGGTCTTTATCAGAGTTTTCAACAAACTGTGCTAGACCGGAGCGCTTCCAAGTGCTAATGTAACATCCGAACGAGCCATTCGACAGGATTTAGAAGAAATAGAAAATGTTCTAGCTTTAGTAGAACGCGACCAGCTCACATAAGAATTGGAACTCAGTTGGGGATTCCCAAAAAAGAGTAATCAATACGCTTCACGAGCAAGGCTTATACCCGTACCATGTACAGCGTGTACAGAATCTTCAACCTGGAGACTACGCCAAGCGTATGCAATTTTGTGAGTCGATAATTAATAAACGTCATCTTGTACCGCACATACTTTTCACTGACGAAGCCACATTCACCCGTGACGGCATCAACAATACTCCCATGTATGGTCGGACGAAAATCCTCACGCAATAGTCGAAAATAATTTTCGACACAGGTTTTCAGTAAACGTGTGGTGCGGCATGATCGACAATAATTTAATTGGCCCTTTTCTTTTATAAAATCACCTTACAGGGGATCACTACTTAATTTTTTAATAAAATGAATTGCAAGGACTACTGGAGGAGATTCCTTTAAACATCAGAATTCCAATGTATTATCAACACGACGGAGCGCCTGCCCATTTCGATCGTCGGGTCAAGCAATATTTGGACCAAAAGTTTCCAGAGGTTTGGATTGGTCGCGGTGGTCCTATTAGTTGGCCTCCTAGATCACCAGACGTCACACCGTCGGACTATAATTTATCGGGTTGGTTAAAAAATTAGGTATACAAAGTAAAAGTAGATACTAGGGATGCATTAATTAGACGCATTAGAAATGCTGCACTCAATATTAAAGAGAGGCACGACTCAATTAGAAGAGCCACACGCGCCCTTCGTAAACGAAGCAGGAAATGTTTGGAAGTCAATGGCGGTATTTTTTTAAATTTACTAAACCAATGATTTATTTAAAACAATGTTAATGTTGCATATTTTGGTTTAACAATATTATTATTTTATTTAACGCTGTAATTTGAAAACAAATGAATATTGGATAACAACACTTGAGTTTTTGTTATTATTTTGATGCATTGATTACACCCTTAGAGTTTGGTCCATTCCTCCCGACTCACCCTGTACATATATAAATATTTTGCTGATATAGTCCTGAAATGAAATGATTCAAATATTTTCAGGGACACTTCATAGACAAATTAATTTTGAAAAGCAGAACTCTATACTTCTGATTTGTAATGTTCCATTTTCAAATATCAAAGTCAGCTTCATTTTCCCAGTTTATTATATTTTAAACACAATTTTCCCCGAACCTTATTAAAACAATATTGTTTTAGGAAATCCATGTTTTGGATGTATATCATGACACCAAATTTATTTGTTTTTGTATTTCTTAACGGTAAATAAAACAAAATGTCAATCAAAAGAGGTTAAATGTTGTATACAAGCTCTGTGTCGTAGGTGATGAAAAAATGGCGATTTTTATTAACTATAAAGAAATAAACATTACCTAAATATACAGTATAAGGTTGAAACTTTGAATAAATTCAGTAATAAGTAAAAAATATTGATACGGTGCATGTCCCAAATTAGAAATATGACGATATTGATAATTTTATTAAGTGGCAATCCAACCTGGTGTTGCCAAATATGTTGTGTGCCACTACTATAAATTTTTAATTTATTATAGGGATGTCATGGAAAAAATTAGGTACTTTTCGATAAATAAAAATCCAACACGGCGCCGGCGGTCATAAGAAAAAAGAAATTATGATGGTTCCAGAAAACCAAAACGTTTTAACTAAAATATTACCATACCAATAATAGGCATGTCCTATGTAAAAAGTTGTTATGAAAACGTATTTACAGATTTAAAAAATATTGGGAAATAACATAGTTCCAACCGATCTAAGGAAATGCAACATTTTAGTTCATTCAAAATATCTCAAAAACCAAAAGAACCAGAATGGATCCGCAAGCCCCAATAAACTGCTAACATAATTGCCCTAAAATTTTCCCATTTAACAGTCTCCATCTTTTATAGTTATGCAATACTGTCAGCACCAATGTCGAGCACCTTGTTAAAAAAAATTTAAATTCTTATCAATATTTTTCGCCCTTCTTAGATCATAAACTAACTATACATAATTTTTCAACATAATTCCAGTCCAGTTGTTCCCTAATTTACCTAGCAAATTATAATGCCGTTTTAACACTACAAAATTGACAGTATGGCAATTAAAAATCCTTTCCAATTACCCTGTGATTCGGTTAAAATTGTATACCCTATTGAATAAGGGTAATAATTTTTCATGCAATGTGTCTTCGTATAAGTAAAAGGCACTTTTGCTATTCATCGCACCCTAATTTTGACTAAACAGGCATTATTTAGCAATAATGTAATGGCTTGCACCCTGCCATACTGGCATACGTTGATTGGGGGTGCCTGAGCGCTTTACCATGTTTTTCCCTTATTATCAGAGGCGTAGCTTTTTTATTTTATTAGCTAACAAGGCGATTGACACAACCGGTTTTCCCGGAGTTTAAAAACAAACGAGGTAATTTCTGTCGACGCTACTGAGTAAAAATGATTTACGAAATTAAGGGTTCATGGCCTTGTTGGTGAAGAATTGATTTGTTATAGCTGATTGTGGTTAGAAGTGTTAGTTAAAGCGTGGACTGTATCTAAGAACATTATAGGGCTGTAAATCCAAAAAAAGTTAAGAAGAACAATAGCTTCCAATTCTCCGTCACTGCGACTTATCGACAAAAGCAATGAATCAGAACTAAATATTTCACCCTTATATTGGGTAGAAAGTCACTGTCAAATTTAACGTCGTCGCGCGCTTTTGTTGGGGGACGATTCTAACCACAGATGACAGCCCTAAAGTGGTAATTGGGTTTCGTTTCTTTTTTTGTGGGGACATATTTATAACGTCACGGCGTTTCCGTTTGTCACGCTTTCTGTTGTCGCATTTTTCTACCGACTTCTAATGGAACTTATTTTTCACATAATACCTCTTTGCTTCTAAAATTTAAGTTTTATTATTCCCTTTTTATTAAATTAGCTTCAATTTCTGGCGCACCAAAGGCACTGGGGCGACCCTCCTGGTATTTTTTCAAATTTACCAGCGACATGGACTCGTCAAAGCCATAAAATATATGATTAAAATGATTGTTTTACTACTTTTTGGTTGAAGTACAGGGTGTCCCGAAAATACGTGTATAAAACGCTAGCACAAATCCACATTACGAAGTTGTTCGGGAAGTGTTCCTTTAACAACTTACCTAAGCAGATATTAATACTTTGCTGTTTAAAATAAGCAAAAGAAAAGTACCTAAAAAAAACTAATAAATGTGAAATTACCTGGTTAATAAATTAAGGTAATTGCCTGCTCAGTGTTAAAAAAATACTACTTCTCAGTTAAACTAAAAACTTTCAAATATTTTTTGGATTGTCACCTTTACTTATTCCTTTTACGTTGCCAGCAAATGCGATATTATTGAAAATCCCTTGAGTGCATGAAAGGAAGGTGTTGAAAATGTTAAAAACTAAACCTTCGACGAAGAATAACTTTTCCTAACTCAGTCCTAACTCTTTTAAATCGCCCCGATTGGGGAAAATTTTATTTTCCCTGCCTAAAGAATCTTTCTTGATGTGATATGTAGATCTTATATGGTAAGTACAAGCAATTGTAAAGTAACTTGGGACCTTCCTAACTTTAATGTCCATATCCTTATTAGGAGAGTAGAGAGTAACTCGAACAGTAGTTGAGACAGAAAAGCTAAATGCAATTTTGTAGATGCAGAAGGGGGCACAACCACCTTGAAAGAAGCCGTGAAACAGAAACATCGACAACACTGCTTGAAGATCTATGTGTCACGTGACTTTTTTGAGGTTAGCCATGGTTTAGTATTAATTTACGCGCGAACTAGGTGTAGGTGTCGTATTAATTTGTATTTTTATCCGGTTTTGGATTGATATTTACCTCTACAAAATACTGATAAAAATGTTTGGTGCGGCTTTGCTCTAATAGCATTAATAAAGTGAAAAATTCAACAGCCTGGCCGGCCTGGCGGTTTGTTTACGGGTCTTATATATGGCGGAAGAATTTTATTTGTTTTAATTTAAAAATTGTATTTTTTGAATTTTAGTTAGCTCTTTGGGTGTGAATGAATGTGAATTAGTTTAAAAATATCACTAGTAGAGATAGTTCATAAGTAGGTAGGATACCTCTAGATACCTAGGTACTAAGGTAAGCACTATTTTTTTCTTTTAGTTTGTTTATTTATCAACTTGCCAAGCCCCTGCTGTATTCCTGAGTGTAACTCTAACCATAAAAGTGTTTTAAAAGCAGGTGAAGAGAGTGATATATATTTTTATAGTTTAGATTTGACCAATGACTGTATAAATATTGTTAATCAGGTTTCAGTGGACATTGATATGAAGGTAAAGGTTTTTTTAAAAGGTAAAGAATTGGCTTACAATTATTTGAAATGGATTTTACCCTATAAAATAAAACTAAGCAGGTGGTCTCAGCTTGAAAACTTATTGTCTCGGTACCAAATCAGACATTGTGAAAGTAACGAAGTTACCCAGATAGTAGGTGACTTTCTTAAGACAAGCGTAGATTTCTTAAACAAAGCCTTAAACTTACTAAATTTTGAGACTTCAGAAGTCGATAGTCAATCCGGTAATTTAAACGCAAAAGATAATAATTTGTATAATAGAATATTACTTTTGATCGATCAAATAAATCTACTCGTAGTGAAACAAAAACCGCTTTTCCACGCAATACTACTATTATTTAATAATTAGGTAAGTTGTTCCTGTTATCTAAAACTATTTATTACTTTTTGTACATTTTTCAATATCAATATAGTGGCAACAATGCCAAAAAAACACAAAAAATATCAGAAAGAATAAAAAACTCGCCCGTTGCTGCACGTCATAATAATAGCTTGTGGATCCGCAACTCCCAGCTGATGCGGCATTGCCCGATGTCACTTCATGGCTTCTTTTCAAGGTGGTTGTGGCTTGGGACAATTTTTTATCATTTACTATTTTTTTCTGTCAAATTTTGCAAAAGCCAGCTTTACAACATTTCGTATTTAAATCTTATTAATTTTGGTATCGTCAAAAAGCATTTTTGATAAGGTTTCCAGACAAGTGTCAAAATTGGAGTGGTGCCATTTAACATTCTAAAGTGGAAGAGGGTCGTGCTTCAGGGGTAGGTGAGGGTGATAAAAATGGTATTTGTTGGTTTCTTGACATCTTGTTTAATATAGAAAACATAGAAATTATAAGTTTTCAAAAATTCACCCGGCATAAACTAACGCTGTACTATATTTGAATTAGAACTAAATTCTAATAAAAAAAAGCATTCAAGTAACACACACAACATTTAAACAAATATCTACTACATTATACCAAAACCGAGCTTCTTCAAACGTGTGACTCTGAAAACTTTGTTCGTAAAAAGCAATAAAAAGAAAAAGTGTATTTGACATTTTAGTAACATCAGTTAATAAGGGCAAGTAAATACATTTATTTAGGTGTGTACGCGGCAACCATTAGACTGATTAAAATTTGGAAATACCACACTATGAAAAATGTCAGCCACAACTTTGACCAAAGAGATTTAAAATATAGAGACAATTAGGAATTTTTTAAATTTTAATAAAACGTTCTTAACAGTATATCCAGTAGAGTTTTTTTCTTGGAAAAATGCGGTTAATAACATTTTAACTTATAAAAATATATATATATATAAAAAAAATATTAATACAGTGTGTCCCAAATTAGAGAAATGACGATATCGATCAAATTTTTAGATGGCAACCCTATAGTTTTTTATTATACAGGGTGTTCCTTAATGACGTGCTTATATTTTAGGGAGTGATTCCTCAAGTCATTTTATAAAGAAAAGTTCATATAAACATATATGTCCTAAACGGCTTAAATTTTTTTCTACAGGGTGTTGAATTTTTTCTTTTTTATTGAGTTTTTTGTAATATCTCCGAAAGTACTTTAGATAATATCAATTTTGGCATGTGCTAATAGGACATAAAACCACATGTTTCAGTTATAAAAGTTATTGTTTTGTCCCACCAGTGGCGTCCCTGCAAACATGTCCTCTGATATTTTTCTAGAAAAAAAGTGGTACGGCACTGACATTTTTCCATGTGGATATTATTTCTGATTAGCCTGATCAATTCTACATAAAAATGGTATTTTGCGTTTTTCACCTCAGGCACATGTTCTTAATTAAAATAATTAAATTAAATTAGCTTTATTTTGCAGTATTGACGAATAATTTTTGATCACATAAATCTATAGTTATCATGGAACGGTGACGTTCTTAAAAACATAATTAACGCCTTAACGGCAGTTTTATTTATATTTCCTACAAGAATAACTATCAATCAAATGTGTACATGCATGATGAAGCTCCTGCTCATTTCAGTGTCAATCGTTCACCATTTAGATGCAGTTTATCCGAATCGTTGGATAGATCGCGGAGGAGCTCAACCATGTCCAGCAAGATCTCCTGATCTCAATAGTTTGGATTTTTTTCTTGTGGGTCATCTTAAAACTCTAGTGTATAAAATTCCCAATAACACTTTAGAAAATTTAAGGGAGCGAATAATTGCCTTCTATGAAACAATACGGAATTCGCCTGGAATATTTGAACGAGTGCGCTATTCGATGCAAAGACGGGCGAAAGCATGGTTATTAAGTGAAGGTGGTCATTTCCAACAATTTTTATAAAACAAAATTTTGCATTATCAATGTTAATAATAATAAATAGTAGAGCTAATTTAATTTAATTATTTTAATTAAGAACGGTGTGGTGTGCCTGAGGAGAAAAACTCAAAGATACCATTTTTATTTAGAATTGACCAGACTAATCTGAACTAATATCCACATGGAAAAATGTCAGTGGTGTACCATTTTTTTTTTAAATATCAGAGGACATGTTTGCAGGGACGCCACTGGTGGGACAAAAAAAAACTTTTATAACTAAAACACGTGGTTAAAAAAGAAAAAATTCAACACCCTATAGCAAAAAATTTAAGCCGTTTAGGACATATGTTTATATAAACTTTTCTTCATAAAATGACTTGAGGAATCACACCCTAAAATATTAGCACGTCATTAAGGAACACCCTGTATATCCATCTTTAATACCATTTCGTAAATAAATGCTCAAAATTGTTGTCCATTCACTATTTGGCAGGCAATATCCTAAGCGCAAGTAAAACTTGCTTTGAACATTTCTAATTACTTCGAGAGAAATTAATCTACAATCTTGTCTCATTCGTGCTGTTAACTACTCAACATTTGATATGATTTTTTTTTACAAAAAACGACTTAAAATATTAAAACTCGTGTCCAGACATTTTTCCAATGATGATGATTCAACAAGTTTATTATTTAAAAATGTTCATGATACACATTATTCTATTAAAGATTGTTCTAAAAAAAAAATGTGTCAAAAGTGATGTCAGTCTTCAGATCATCATTTGTCTCGATTTCTGATCATCTTTATGATGCATTTTTTTTATTTTAAAAAGTGGTTTATTCATTTTATTGAAAAAAAGTATACTTAATAAAAGCGCTGCCATAAAATTCTAGTTTTAAAATCGGTTATTAATCATACTTAACGGATTCATTTTGTTTTTAAAAACAGCGTTTTCAAAAAATTCGACCATTTTTAAGGCGTATTTTTTTAAAAAAGGATTAATAATTTTTATGACCAGTTTACCGCTACTCTATAAAGTAAGTACGGTCGTCCGATGCAAAGTCTCCCGGTAGTAAATATTTAATACTACAGTACTGTTAATTTAATTCAAATATAAATTATTGTTAATTGTAAATTATCGGAACAGTGGATTGTTTTTGCACTGCTAATTATCAAAAAAAAAATTTGACAAATTAAAACGCGGTTAATAATTTATTTACTACATCTTTAATTGATTAAAACTGACATTATTATTGGAATAACTGTAAAAAAAAATAAAATAATTACTAGTATACCTAACTTATCTTTGGGCAGCTACGCCAAGATTAATATTCATGTAGTAAGACCCACTCGACAAAATTTTGACATTATTTTTTTATAAAGTTTGACATACCATTTGCGGTTCCGCCTGTAGATGTTGCAGCTTCCACAAGCACCGACCAAAAGGCAGCTAACAGTCCAATATAATACCAAAGCACTTTCATGGTAAAAATTTTCGAAACTCTAAAAATTATTCGAGTACATAAAAACCCAATTACCGCGTGTTCGCCGATTTAAAATCAAAAAGAGCACTAGTCAATCCGTCCGTAGCGCAAAGAACACTAGAGAGCATTTAACATTTTCCAGTTAAAGCGGGGTTCATGCGCCTTCTTCTAACGTTGGCCAATGGAAACTCGACCGCGTTGCTCATAAACCAATGGCAAAATGAAAAGACGGTACATGGGAGGGCCCACGACATGTAAGATATGTAATTAACATTGTAAAATACAGGTAAGATGCCACTGTGGCGTACCAAGTTAAACTTCTTTAAAAGTTTCAAGAAGAAAATGCTATTTTAGTTTTCCCGACCGTTTTTCGCTTCTTATTAACTGCTACAACACATCTGAAAATTATCGAAATACTTCATGACATTATTTATTTGTGTTATTAAATATGTTTTTTTAATTTAGAAATAAATACAGAACAGTGAATATGAATAGCATATTATTATTATTAGTAATAAAAAAAGTGCCCACATAATAATTGTTTTTTACAAGCTATATTTTACATCGACTACTTAAAAATATCCCTGCGTTACTTACCAGACAAATTAAAAAAAATATGTAATTTTACATGCAGTTGCATTTATTAGAATATCTAAGCAAGTAAAACTGTATTATTACATATAATTTTAGTTTTACATCAGCGTCTTCGTAAAAATACCTTGCTTCGTGGTTCGATAAAAAGTACCAAATTTAAATTAATTAAAATAAAACGATATATTTTTATACGTTGCTGTATCACACACTGAGCTGGGCAAGCTACTAAAAGTGGCTAGCTACAAGCTACTTGTTTTAAAGCTATCTCTATAAATTACTCTGAAGGTTACTTTACTTTATGTCAGTAAACATAGTTGTGGAAAACTGCCTTTTTGGCTTTAAAAGAGATTATTATTAATATATTGATTAATTCTTGAAAATAAGTCACGTCCAGGTACCTATATTATTTAGGAAAAAAGAAAATCTTGAACTTTTTGGACTAGCTTTTTATTACTAAGTAATGTAAATATTAAATTACATTAGTAATAAAAAGATAGTCCAAAAAGCTCAAGATTTTTAATATATACCTGTAAATTGTATATTATTGAGTATATTTTTAACAGGGCACCTGAAATATACATCGTAAAAATTATTTTTGTCAAAATTTCAAGCAGTTAGTTAATATACTTATACATATATGAATAATGAAAGAGTTTTGGACCATTGTCTTTATTTGTTTTAAATCACAACAACGTTTCAATTGGTAAGTATCTCCAGTCGTCTTCAGGTGAATACTTAATAAGTAAAGTAACTACAGGACTATTTATACTAGCTAGGTGCACTAAAGCATAACTGAGGTGGGTGCAGTCATGCGTTCAGTTGGCACGCGATCTTATCCTAAGATTACATCTATCTAACAAAGGTTTCCAGATATTTCTTATGTCTAATGATGGTTTACTAAAGCAGCCTGGGTTCTGGTGAATAGCAGCAGCTTCCTTGAACTTTATTTTCCTCCAGTGTGGTTCCTTATGTAGGGTTTCAGCTTCTGACCACATGATATGGTGACCATCTTTCCAGGCATGGTCAGCTGCACCTGACTTTTCGGTCTCTCCTTTTAACGTATTGTTTCTGTCTGACATGGTTGTTAAAGTTTTAAGCATTTTTATTTAATTTTTAAAATTTTAATCTAATTACCACGAAGAAAGGCAATGCTTAGTTTATAAATTAATATACAAAATATAGTAGGTATCCTTTAAATTATTATTATTATAATGCCAAAGAATAATAGGTAGCTTTTTCAAGTAACCTATTCATTTTTAGCTTCATGAATACTTAAAAAAAATAATGTGAAAGCTCTGCTTCAAGCTACTTGGTTTAGAAGTAGCTCAAATAAAGCTATAAGCTACCAAATAAGTAGCTATAGCTAGTCGCTTTTAGTAGCTTGCTACTGCCCAGCTCTGATCACAAATATTTTTTATTAAAGGATTGGTTAGGTATTAACCAATCCTTTAATTGAATGTAAAAATAAGTCTTTTTAACAAGGTAATTGCATTTAACATGTTTGTAAACGTTTTTTTAATTCCGAACCCATAACGATATTTTTTTTTAAATCTACTTATAATATTTTTCCCTATATTTTAAATAAAAAACTAGAATTGGTATTATGTAGGTACCTTTTGTCTATATTAAAATTTGCAAGTATCATACTAAACGAATATAAAGGACATGCTGCTGAATATTTTAGAATTAATTAAATGGGCTGTGTTATACTCACTATATTTTTAAGCCTTTTACGAAACCTGCAATTCAGCTGCCTAAAAATAAACTTTGAAATTAGCACTTGAAATTTTCTTTATCTCACAATCAATTTTGTGAAGAATACAGAGTGATCACTCATAAATTGCTGCTTAAGTAGGATGGAACAAAAACATTGTTTTAATTTACTATAAAAGTTACAAGCTACCCTAATAAATTACGATAACCGTGCCAAATTTTAGCTCTCTAGGTCAAATGGAAGCAACGACGATAAAGCAGAAATAGAATACGCATCTCATAGATAAAAGCAGCCCGGTGAGACAAAGATTGGCGGAATGGAAGCATGTGACGTCAGAGTGTGACGTCACATATGCCAGACAATTGTCAATAGAACCGCCCAACGTTTACCGTCCCCATCCTTGTCGTCTATCCTTGTCTAAGGTCCTCATCATTTATGAGTTAATATAACTCCTACGTCGTTATTTGTTTAAACTGAATGTGTTTACTAAGAAAAGCGACCTTTCTTCGTTCGAGCTATACTTGTCTCTCTTTATATATAGCGAAGGTAACTTGATGCAGACAGAGACAGATGTATGCTACAAATTACCCGAGCCATTAAATTATTTTTAAACGTTCAGTGTCTTCGTGGTGTCTTCTTGGACTCGGCCAGAAATAATGGAATCGCCCAGCCCAACCTCGCCTTAAAATAAAATGATAATGGCTGACAAAGTTTATGAAAGTGTTTGTATAACTTGATCTTTTCTATTAATATTGTTCATGAACACGAGCCTGTTTACATTTCATTCTACTAAAGGTAAGTTTGCTAACTTTGATTAATTATTTTTATGATTTATAGGTACAAATCCAAATCATAACATACATTTTTTATTATTATAATTAAACAAAATGTGCCGATTATTTTCTCCTAAATTTTGGTAAATCTATAAATACGCATATTTTAATTACTAAACCCTACGATACTAATTTAAATCTTGCTGATTCTTGCCCTCTATGTATGTATATTATACGATCTATTTTTTTGATCTTTTTTAAACCTTTTGTAGATTCTCTGCCTACTAAACTCAAGTGGAAATAATTTTATTTTAACCCACTCGGAAGTGTTTTTTCCATGATCTGATCATTGGTTTTTTTACATTGTGGTATTTTTGTTTTAGATTAGCTGTTCGTTATGTGAAAGAATGAATTTTGGAGACAAGATTTTGTCTTCACCTTAAGGTTAGCTATAAAAAGTTTTTACCCAGGCCTTTCCGCTTTTCCAGGCTGACAATGGAAATATGTATTCTTATTCAAAATGCACATTGCTTAGAAAGCTTCAAGTAGAGAATGAATGAAAAACCAGTTAACGAGGAACTCGATCAGCAGATTACGAGAAATTATAAGACAGACTCAAATGGTAATTATTGTGATTTTAATATTTTAATAAAATTATTTCATGTGCATTTTTGAGTTTTATTTTTTATTTTCTTCGAAGCTAGACCAACAACAATATAGAGTATTTTATTTTAAAGTGATATTTAGTCGAAAAGGTTATTCAGAATGCTGCTATTTGATTTTTACTACATATAAAATCAACTAACGGGATTTTGAATAGTTTTTTTGGCTTAAATATTACTTTAAAATATTTCGCCAGAAAAAAATAACAAAACTATGGGCGTTTAAACGTCCCGCCTCTAGCCTTGAGGTTCCAACCAGACACGATGGTGGCGCTCTTTTTGGCAGTTTTGACATTTCTTTAATGACATTTTTGCTTCGACCAATTAACATGCTTGTTTGTCTTCTTCCTGGTATAAGTATTCGTTGGATAAAAGTACTTTTGCACCGAGCGGACATCTCCCTGTTTATAGAGGACATTCTATCGGCTATCGTATGACCAGTGGCATAACAAAAACTGAGTGGGCCACCTCTCTATAACGAATGGAAAATGATAATTCTTATTTTCATTACTATTAGGTTGAGGTTTATCAACTACTTTACAGACCTCCGGTACTGTCTTGTAATATTGTTTTGTTATAATGTTTACACAACACCTAAGTACATTTACATTTAATTAATTAATTACAGTTTTTAAAGCAAATGCAAAAAATGATCCAAATTAATAATTACACTGGCCGACAAAAACATTTTTTTTTGTTGTAACACAAAGCTAAATAGCATATTGTGGTAGAATGGACCTATCCAAATACGAAAATGAGAAAAAAAAAAGTTGTAACACGTGACGTTTTCTTGTTACATTAATAGTACCACATTTTTACAATATTATTTAATATCTATTGAAATAATAATTTAAGAATTTTCTAACTGTGTATATCGACTATATTTAAATTTTTACACCTACTAAACATACCTTACATCTAAGAAAAACACAAACATTAAAAATATTAACTGAACACACTAATTAAATTTTATTTTTTCCTTTTATGAAGGGTCATATCTTCTCTTTTCAAAAACCAACAGGAATCACCCATCATGGCTGGATCCCATCGTCCTTGATAGCGAATTTCCATTGTCCTGATATCCTGGTAGAACCTTTCACCCTGCTCGTCACTAACAGCTCCCAAAATTTCAGGAAAAAATGACAGATGGGAATGGAGGAAGTGAATTTTTAATGACATTCGGGCACCAAGCGATTTGTAGGAATCTAAAAGTTCATCAACTAACTGTTAATAGTTTGCATCCATATTGTTGCCCAAAAATCCCCTTACTATACTAACAAATGAGTTCCATGCTCTGAGTTCCTGCCTAGTAAGCTTCTCTGTAAAGTTGACATCGTCCAGCAATTTTCTGATTTGTGGCCCAATAAAAATACCTTCCTTTAATTTGGCATCACTTAACTGGGGAAAGACTTGTCTTAGGTATTTGAATCCATCACCGTCTTTATTCATAGCTTTCACAAAGTTTTTCATAAGCCCAAGTTTAATGTGAAGAGGAGGCAGAAGGACTTTTTTGGGGTCTACAAGAGGTGCAAACTTAACATTTTGAGATCCCGGCTGAAATTCACTTCTTTGTGGCCAATCTTTTATTACATAATGCTGATCTACTGCACGACTGTCCCACAAACAAAGAAAACAGCAATATTTTGTAAATCCTCCCTAAAGTCCTACTAAAATTCCTACAGTTCAGGTAATTTTTCTGTTATAAAATGCATGCATTTTTAACCCCCCTAATTAAATTGACTACCAGCTAATGTAAAATGGTCTTATTAAGCTATTGAAAAATGGTATGTATTGGGGCTTTCCCAATATTTTTTCTATTATTAGAAGAGTATTTCCATTTTAAAAATAAAGAGCTGACCTGTGTTAGAAAAATCTTGTCGGCCAGTGTTATCGGCCAATATCAGTTTTGCCAGTTTTTTCGAAAATTTTAGAAAAAGTTATAAACAACAAATGGACAGATTTCTTAGATAATCAAAATTTAATTTCTGATTGTCAATATGGTTTTAGAAAATCTAGAGATACTGAAATTGCTGTTATGGATATAATAACAGATATTCAATTAAAAATAGGTCAAAATAAAAAATGCTGTTTATTATCTTATTTAGACCTTTGTAAGGCATTTGACACAGTTAACCATAATATTTTATTACAAATAATTCATACCATTGGCATAAGGGGAAATATTTATAATTGGTTTGAAAGTTATTTAAGCACAATACGTTGAAATTAATAACAGCAAAAGCACTAAAAAAAATATTAAATGTGGTGTTCCGCAAGGGTCAATTTTAGGTCCAATATTATTGCAATTGTTTGCATAATTTTTTCCTGGCTTCAGTCATATAAATTATCAATTAATTTTACAAATTCTTCTTTTACATTTATTACTAAAACAAAAATAAACAACTTGATACCAAAAAAAATATTATTTGATAATGAAATCATAAAATAGCATATTCTATTAACATTTAGGGACTATATACAGTGAGGACGTAAAGTCTGGAATAAATTCATTATTTAGGGAACGCTGAATGTTTTTAAAAGTCGCTCGGACACGTCGATTTTGTTTTTTTAATACGCATTTTTTTCAATATTATTTTATTATACAGGGTGTCTCCGAAAGCACTCTGCTTGGACCAACTTTAATTTTTTAAATGGGAACCCCCATTTTTTTTTTATTTTAGCATTCTGTGCATAATTGTGAACATTTTTTATCTAACATGTCATTATGATTTATCGACAGTTAAAGTTCGAAAATAAATAAAACAATTAATTATTTATCATTTTAATAAATGTTGAAAATGTTGCCCAAAGGTTAATTGGCAGTAACCTAGACGATCGAAAAATTCTTTCTGCACATTTCTGACAACTTCCGGACTGATTGACCGTATTTCTTAAACAATTCGATTCTTTAAGTCCTCCATGTCCATTGGCTTAGTTTGGAAAACTTTACCTTTAAGGTAACCCCACAGAAAAAAGTCAAGGGGAGTTAAGTCGGGAGACCTCGGCGGCCATTCAATAGCTCCCCTTCTTCCAATCCATCTATTTTCAAAAGTTCGCGCTTATCTTAATACCATTTTTGAAAATAGATAGATTGCAAGGAGGGGAGCTATTGAATGGCCGAGCAGGTCTCCCGACTTAACCCCCCTTGACTTTTTTCTGTGAGTTTACCTTAAAGGTAAAGTTTTTCAAACTAAGCCAATGGACATGGAGGACTTAAAGAATCGAATTGTTCAAGAAATACGGACAATCACTCCGGAAGTTGTCAGAAATGTGCAGAAAGAATTTTTCGATCGTCTAGGTTACTGCCAATTAACCTTTGGGCAACATTTTCAACATTTATTAAAATGATAAATAATTAATTGTTGTATTTATTTTCGAACTTTAACTGTCAATAAATCATAATGACATGTTAGATAAAAAATGTTCACAATTATGCACAGAATCCTAAAATTAAAAAAAAATGTGGGTTCCCATTTAAAAAATTAAAGTTGGTCCAAGCAGAGTGCTTTCGGAGACACCCTGTATAATAAAAAATATTGAAAAAAATGCGTATTAAAAACACAAAATCGACGTGTCCGAGCGATTTTTAAAAACATTCAGCGTTTCCTAAATAATGAATTAATTCCAGACTTTACGTCCTCACTGTATAGATGAAAATTTAAGTTGGAAAACACATATCGAATATATTAGAAAAAATATATCTCCTTTGATTGGAATTTTATACAAAATTAGACATTATTTACCAATTACACTCCTGAAAAATATTTATTATTCTCTAATTTATTCTAAATTGCAATATTTAATTTCAATATGGAGATCTGCTACCTCTACAATAATTAAACCTTTAAAAAAATTACAAAATAAACTTATTAAATGTACCTATGTACAAGCTTCCTTTTTTGGATCCCACAATAAATTTATACAAACCACTGGGATATTTAAAATTTATATAGGTAAATTAAAAATATGTGTTATTATTCATTCAATAACCATTCATAAAAAAAATCAAAAATATTTAAAAAAATTAATACTTTACATAATCATCATACCCGGCAAACTGAAACTCTTTTGGCAGTAAATATTAGAAGTAATTTCGGTAAACGATCATTATTATACAATGGGATTATGATCTATAATAACCTACCAAATAAATATAAAAACCTTAAAAAATTTGTACTATTTAAAAATCAAACTAAATTGTATTTTTTAACAAAATAAATGATTCCATTTTTTTAAATTGAATAATATTTGACTTTTTTATTAATTTCGTTAAATATATATATATATATATATATATTTTTATAAAAAATGGTTAATTTTTAAGTTTGTTATTGTTTATAATTTATATTCCCTGTAATGGACTTTTAAAGGTCGAAGAAGAATTTGTTAATAAAAAAAAAATTACTATTTTATAATAATCATTCTGATATCAAAATTCAAAAAATATTTAATTTCTTATTTTCACTTGCTGCCGCTAGGAGGCAGACGTCCTGTCATGTTTTGCGGACTATATTCCGACTGTAAAGTTAAATTAGCTGCCACCGGCATTAGGCATCGCTATAGCACTTGTAAATTCTTAATAGTTACAAGTTGAGTTAATTTAAGCTCAAATACTACCAAAATGTGTCATTGGAGTTTTCGGCAACGGCGTATTATTCTAGAGTAATACTTGATGTATATTTTCACGTGATTTTATTGTGGAACTCGCGTGGAACCTGATGGACCTTTGCTTTTGACGTATTGTCGGCTTGTTGTGATAAAGAGAATGATATACAGGGTGTTTGGGTAGGAAAGGGCAAAATTTTGGGAATGAGTTCAGATGCTACCTCCCCTCTAAACACATTCCCAAAATATTGCCCTCTCCTCCCCAAACACCCTGTATATATACACGTAAATGTATGGTGATGGAAGTACAACAATACAATAATACCAAAGAAAACATTAGAGCGAAATAGTTTTATGAGTTTCAGCTACTAAATGAATGTAAGAATATATATAAAAGACGTAAATGCACTTCCAGAAGTTTTGTTATTAGTAAAGTATAGCTTATCTTTAATGGAAATAGTAGTGGAAATTGTAAAATTTACCAATTTATATTATGGTTTCTACGTGGTAGAACTATGTAATAATATTTTGCGGAACTTTTTATGGCCAGTACAGTAGCAAAGTTTATTCATTTAAACTCGGAGATCGTTTAATTCTTGGGAAAATATACTTTTGAACATTACTATAAAGACAGAAGGGAGTAATTTTCTATATATTATATATACAGGGTGTCCGGGAAAATGTTGGATATCTCCTGGATATGAAAAAAACACGTGAAAATAATACCAGAAGTTCATATAAACTTCTTTCGTATCGGCCTCCTCTTCGGAGATACAAGCTCCCAAAGAGCTCCCATGGAATTAAGTTTTTTACACATAATTATTAAGCCAGGTAAGACCCTTCGAATTACTATCCCAGAAAGTGTTGCGAATTACTCGCAGCTGCAGGGACGGACTAGCTGTTGCACTAATGTGCCAATTTTTTTTACGCCCTGTATGATAAAAACTTTGGACAGCGTTTTTTACATACCTTTAATTATTGACTAAAAATTTAGTACTCTTCATTCATGTCGCTAATCCTAGCCGTTTTTGGAAAAACGTCATTTTATTGCCATCGTGTATTAATATTAAGCATTTAAAAGTGAACTTTTATAATTTATGATTTATAGGAACAAAGATGTATATTTTACCGAAATACGCTAAATACATGATGTAAATAAAATAACGTTTTTCCGAAAACGGTTAGGATTAGCGACAAGAATGATGAATACTTAATTTTTAGTCAATAGTTAAAGGTATGTAAAAAACGTTGTCCAAAGTTTTTATCATACAGGGCGTAAAAAAAATGGGCACATTAGTGACACACCTAGTCCGTCCCTGCAACTGTAAGTAATTCGCAATACTTTCTGGGATAGTAATTTGAAGGGTCTTACCTGGTATACATCATGTGCAAAAAAAAATTGGTTGGTTTAATAATTATGTGTCAAAAACTTAATTCCATGGGAGCTCTTTGGGAGCCTATATCTCCGAAGAGGAGGCCGATACGAAAGAAGTTTATATGAACTTGTAGTAATCTTTTCACGTGTTTTTTTTATATCCGGGAGATTTCCCACATTTTCCCGGATACCCTGTATATCCATTTATTCATAATATAACATTATTGGCCTATAAATATTACAATGTGACCAGAAATTTATATTTTTTAAACTTATTATAGATGATTTCGAAAGTTTTCAATCTAGCCTCGTCCACGATGATGGTGAAATTTTGTTGAGCTTGAAAGTATGATTAAAAAAACATTATGTAAAACATGAACAGCCTATTTGGTATTCATTATTGTAATGGTATTAAAACCGCTGTGTTTCTAATTATTCTAATTTTCAGGTGTGATCCAAAGTGTAATAAATAAAACGAGATTTAGGGTAAAATTTAAATTCAGTTTTTAATTAATTTCTCCTGCAATATTTCTTAACTTCTGCAGGATGAATGCTTAAAATCCGTGTTGTTTAAACAGCCTTTATAAAAGTTAAGCCGCGGACAACCTTCACTTTTCTGTAAAGGATTTTGAAAAATGTATACCAGTTGCGTTATTTAATTTTGCTTCGGGAGATATACGACCTTCTTCATCTAGCCTCAACATGTTTCGGAGAAATATTAATAGTTCTATATTAATCAACTAGCGTGTACCCGGCCTGCGTTGCAGCCCGGCATTATACGACGTGAGATAATAAGGCGAACAAACCATAAACTCAACCGTTTGCCGGCCCGTTCACAATTCACATTCATGAATAAAACATAGTCTGTCTTCGTCTATTCCGGCTTCGGTGCTTTGGATCGATCGTTGAACGGGCCGGGGACCGTTTAGGTTGGGTCGTTCGTTCTCCCTACTCTAATTTTATCAGTGTTTCTCTATAATATTATGCATGTATTATACATAAAAACCTTTCTCTTGAATCACTCTATCTATTAAAAAAAACGCTTCAAAATCCGTTGCGTAGTTTTAAAGATTTAAGCACATACAGTGTGTGTATAAAGTCTGGAAACGGCTTAATAACATCACAATTTACTGGCCGATTTAAACCAAATTTGGTACAGTTGTGTAAGAGGATCTAACGCACCGAATGACGATATTGGCGTTGTTGCCAGCTTTTTAGTTTGTCTGGAATTCGAACGAATTTTATATTTTTAAATATAACACCCAATATATTTTTACATTTTTAAATTCCACATAAAATTATAATTATTTTTTATTAAATGCATTATTAGTCTATACTTCATAGTTTCCGAGATATTGACTCTCGAAAAGTGACATTTTTGAACTTTGACAGCTTATAACTTTCTAACAGTACGTCTTAGAGCAAAACGGCTTACATGTCCCTATCTTAAATTTTTATTATCTTCCCAAAAAAATCAACTTCCGGTTAAACCGGATGTAACTCGAAAGCAGGAAATACAGTTGTTCAGGTTTAACTGGAAGTTGATTTTTTTGGGAAGATAATAAAAATTGAAGATAGGGACATGTAAGCCGTTTTGCTCTAAGACGTACTGTTAGAAAGTTATAAGCTGTCAAAGTTAAAAAATGTCACTTTTCGAGAGTCAATATCTCGGAAACTATGAAGTATAGACTAATAATGCATTTAATAAAAAATAATTATAATTTTATGTGGAATTTAAAAATGTAAAAATATACTGGGTGTTATATTTAAAAATATAAAATTCGTTCGAATTCCAGACAAACTAAAAAGCTGGCAACAACGCCAATATCGTCATTCGATGCGTTAGATCCTCTTACACAACTGTACCAAATTTGGTTTAAATCGGCCAGTAAATTGTGATGTTATTAAGCCGTTTCCAGACTTAATACACACACTGTATAGGGACAGGACGGGCGATAGCGACTTTGTTTTATACTATGGTAAGATACTGCTGGTAATACCATGACCAGTCTGAAAGTTGCCAAAAAATTGATTTAATACCTAATTTAGGATTTGCTTGCGCCCCCGTAATACCGAATCCGGCCCTGCAACAAGAGTCAATAATATATATTGTTACTCAAAGGCCTCTTTTAAATAATATAGCGAAAACTTTTAAATAGTGTACTTATTATAATGAATATCTTATTTTGAAATTGCGACCATATTATTTTCTGTATGTAAGTGTTGTTTTTAGTTAGACTAACTACAACATAACAGTATTAACGTAAAGAAAGTATTTCTGAGCTACAGACAACTTTGTACTATATCAAAGAGCGTTGACTAAAAACCTATTTAAGAGTATCAGTGAAGTTGTCGCATTCCGTCCAATGGCCTGTTCTTTTGCTAAGTAAATTATTGTCCTTTCTCTAAAAGTTTTGCCATTTCGTTTCACAGACCAACTCTAACTGGAATGGTCACGTATATTTTAATTTCTCTGCCCTTTTAGATTCTATTTGAGAAATTATTGTTAAATGTTTTGTTTTCGCTATAGTTCTTGGTAAATCAGACATATTAAATGTAGGTATTGCTTCGATTTAGGTGATTTTTTAGAGAGCTATAGATACATTTATTAGTTTTAATATATGCTTAAATTGTTTTTTTGACATATTATACAAGGATAATCGAAAAGTTGTTTTTTTTGCTTAGTGTCCCCTGTGGAATAATTAAGAAACAAAACTACTTTAAGCAAACAAATTTACGTAAAAAGGATACCTAAGAATTTAAAAAATAACATTTTCGCAAAACAAACTTAACAGGTACCAACTACAACTTTTTCACTTAAACACACATCTTTATTATTTCTATTGCCTCCTCTAGCCCTTACTACTGCCTGTTGTAAACGTCCACTGGCGGATTCAGAAATACTCCTAAGGGGGGGCCCGTATGCAAAAAATCAAAATAAATCAGTATATTTATACTTTATATTGTGAAAAACGTAACACACATTTTTGTAACAGGTATTCTATTCAACTAAAAATACTTGGTTTAAAAGGAACTTAAAATAATCATTCATTTTACAACGGGCTTTAGGGGGGGGCGGGCCCCATTGCCCCCCCCCCTGGATCCGCCTCTGTAAACGTCGGTTCATGCCATCAATTAGCCCGCGGATATTATCCTGGGTAATATTCCTCCATTCTTGACTGTTATGACGCGGTAGTCCAAGAACTGACATTTTTAATTCGAACCTCTCGAAGTTGGTTTTTCGCCTGTACTGACGTCAAACGAAGATTCCGAAGAGTTTTAAGTACAAGAAATCGGTCACCACTTTAGTTTTGCATTTCCTAAATTATTGACATCATCAAGATCATTTTGCGTTTGGGTGAGAACAAATGCACTCATTGACATGAACCAAAAACCAAAATGTAAGAATATTTGCGGCCTAATGGAAACTGACATTTTGAAGTAATTTTGCTTCTTAATTATTCCTCAGGGTGTTTTGACACTAGGCAAAAAAAACCTTTCGATTATCCTTGTATATATGTCAAAACACAAATTTCTCTTAAAATTTGCATAGGCATGTTAAAACGAATAAATGTGTCTACAGCTCTATCTAAACTTAAGCCAAATTTTATGATGCCCGTTTTTTTTTTGCACAGGAGTGTAGTTTATTCTTAATACCTAATGGTGTATCGCAAACTTTTCCATAGAGGCCTACACTACATCCCACGTTACCATAATTTTCCATAGGTTAAAAAGGTATATCCAGCTGTAATAAGGACCTACTTTACTTGAACTTCGTCCTATTAAATTGACCGTCAATTATATGAAATTATAATTATTGTCGTGTGTTCATATATCAATCGAGAATTACAACCATACTTGTCTATTCGTTAGAACATGCATAGTGACTGGTGTGTAAAATAAGAGTTGACATGCTGCGAACTACGTATATATGAGACGTGACGCTTGCTGACAGATCATCAGGGACTGTCCCTGGAGGCTCCCGAGACTTTTTCAGGGGTGTACCGGCTCAATTAAATAGAAAAATGTTTTAAGGTGGAATTATCTGGGTTCTTCCTATGGACGGTTAGTTTTTTTCAATAAGACAAAAAAGAAAGAAAATTATTTTTCAAAATAACCCTGTAAAGATATTTTAATTATTAGATGAAAGTAGAAACAGTTTTTAATGGGGGAACTATAGATTTATTCCTACTCCTTTTGTTAGTATTTTTTTGAGAATATGAATGTACTCTTCTATTTTTAATTTTTATTAATTTCTTTGATTTGAATATTATTTTCATTCTATTTTTATTATTTCTTTTTGTTTGATCTTCATTTATTCGGGCATAATTTTTTATCTTTAGAAATCATAGTTTTATGTATTTTTCTTTACTTTACTTGTTCCATTATTAAGTTGATTTATTGTTAAATTTTTGTTTAATGGTTTTAAGTGATCATGCACTGATGTACTGTTTGATTATACAGTGATGGGCTAAAATATGGAACAAATTCATTTAAAAATCAGGTATTCATTTTTTGAAAAAACGCTCGGACACGTCTATTATAATTCTTTCTTCCGGATTTTTTGCCTCAAAAAGAAATTATACCGGGTGTGTCAAAAAGTAGATGTAACAAAATTTTTTTGTTTTTTAAATAGAACCCCCCTATTTTTACTTATTACCCTAATTCTACGTCAAATTCTGCGCATAATTCATGTAGCATACTCTATCCTTATCTCTAACGGTTTTAGAGAAAAATTACATCATAAAAAAAATTCTTTAAAAAAAGGTTAAAAAATTAGTTTATTAAGTGTTGAAAATGCAACCCATTAACTTCTTGACAATATGCTAATCTACTTAAAAACCCTTCTAAAACATTATTTACAGTATTTTCATTAATTTGCCTAATTTCATATCTAATTTTAAATTGTAAGTCTTCCAAATTTTGTGGTTTATCCTTATACACTTTTGATTTCAAATAACCCCAAAGAAAGAAATCCATGGGTGTAAGATCGGGAGATCTTGCAGGCCATTCTATGGGTCCTCTTCTACCTATCCATCGTTCGGGAAATACAGTATTCAAATACTCTCGTACTTGTCGAGCAAAATGAGGCGGAGCACCATCCTGCTGAAACCAAATAGACGCTTCTGTTAGATGAGGCTGATTCGGATTTGGAGAATCCGCTGCTAGTGTGGGAATTAATTAATTTTGAAGAAATTGTAAATACCGGTCTCCTGTAAGATTTCCATCGAAGAAAAAAAGGTCCAATAATTCTATCATTTAATATCCCTGCCCAAACATTTACTTTTTGTGGGTATTGCGTGTGCTGTTCTCTCATCCAACGGGGATTATTTGTACTCCAATACCGAAAATTTTGTCTGTTTACCGAACCATTCAAACAAAACGGGGCTTCATCGCTAAAAAGTATGTTGCGATGGAAAAATAGATTTAAGTTGCAAATTTCCATCATAGTTTCACAAAACTGTAGTCGGCGGTCGGGATCATCTTCGTTTAGCTCGTGCAGCAACCTAATTTTGTACGGATGGTACTTTTCTACTTTTTTTGTTTCAATACCTGCAACACAGATCGTCGGCTAACATCATTATTAAGGGCTACTGTACATAGTGGATGCACTATGAGGATTATATTCAACCTCTAACAAAATGTTCAATTGTGAGTTTTACTAATCTTTGGACGACCTGGCCGTAGACGATCCTTTACATTCCCTGTTTCCCTGAATTTCTTCTCAATTTTACTAACTGTAGATCTTGTAATCGGCCGTTCTGGATACTTAGCGTTAAACAAGTTACAAACTTCTTCTTGACTTCTTGTTTTGTCTCCACATCCAATTAAAATGTCGATTCTTTGTGTTTCATTTAAATGCACCATGATCACCGTTTTTCAAAATTATACCTAAACTAATTTTTGATTGACACATGACTTGCTATCGTAGTAACAATTCATTTAAATTTACCTGTTTACCTTTAAGTAGGTACATGTACCTTTTTTTAAAGAATTTTTTTTTATGATGTAATTTTTCTCTAAAACCGTTAGAGATAAGGATAGAGTATGCTACATGAATTATGCGCAGAATTTGACGTAGAATTAGGGTAATAAGTAAAAATAGGGGGGTTCTATTTAAAAAACAAAAAAATGTTGCTACATCTACTTTTTGACACACCCGGTATAATTTCTTTTTGAGGCAAAAAATCCGGAAGAAAGAATTATAATCGACGTGTCCGAGCGTTTTTTCAAAAAATGAATACCTGATTTTTAAATGAATTTGTTCCATATTTTAGCCCATCACTGTACGTATAATTAGTAAATGGTACTTATTTGGCTACATCATAGTTATTCCTTTAGGCTTGAGTAAGGTTAAGTGTAAGATCAACTTTTACAATAGTAAAGGATGAATTTCGCCTTTTCAGAGGTTGGATTATATTCCATTTTTTATATCTAATTAAAAAAATCACTGATGTAACTTCTGAATAAAGATTTATTTATTACTAGCGTGTACCCGGCATGCGTTGCAACCCGCTGGTATAAATACAAACCCGATATATTAGTACCCGGCATGTCACTTTCTGAAATTGCACCCGTGCGAAGCCGGGGCGGGTCGCTAGTTATACATTAAAACCTTCCCCTTGAATCACTCTATCTATTAAAAAAACCGCTTCAAAATCCGTTGCGTAGTTTTAAAGATTTACGCACATAAGGGGACAGACGGGCGACAGCGACTTTGTTTTATACTATGTTAAGATTATTATTTATTATTATTATAGAGAGAGAGAAAAAGTTTTTTTTTTTCAGAAAAACAATTCAAGATATGAAAAAAAGTTAAGTGATATTTTTTATTATAGAGTGAACCATTAATAAAACATTTGTGTTTTAAAAAAACAGTGGCGTATCATCGTTTTTACTGAAAATAATAAATGAATTTAAATTAAATATTAATTGGGACGCCACTGGTTAAAACTAAAAATTCTATTTTCTTACCAATGATGTGTCTATAAACCTAGTTTACACCTACCAAATTTAATTGAAATATCGAATGTATTTTCGGAGTTAATAAAAAAAAATCAAAAACAAGCCTGTATAATAAAAAGAAAGCGAAAACGAAGATATGTTTATATTTACTTTTTGTCTTAAATTCACTAATAGATTAACCTTCTTCAATATTGACATTTAATTGGAAACACCCTGTATAGTGAAACTGAACAAATTCAGTAAATCCAGTAACCCAGTTTTGTAAAAAATGCTTCGACACGGGTTTGTTCGTCTTTTTTATAAAAAAAATATTGATACAGGGTGTCCCAAATTAAAGATGACGTCAGCGATATTTTTTTTAATAGTACCCCAAGATTTTTATTAACTATTTTGAATTATACATAATTAGCCAAATTTCAAATTAATATGCCTTCTTCTTGATGAATCTTCTGTATACAGTGTCACCAGTAAAGTCCGCATCATATGGGATTTTTTTTTATTAATAGCTAGTGTTTTTCTACAAAATCAAAATTGGGCTATTAAAATTTGGTCGCATGTGATGCAAAGTTTATTTGTTTTTGACCCTGTATAAGGTAACTTCATAAAATAAGTATTTTTGAAAACGTAGTTTGTGTCTGAAAGTAATACACGGTAACGTTATTATGACATAGCTTAATAATAAATTATAATATAGGGGTTTTAAATTAAATCGTTGAAAATAAATAAACTTTACGTTGTTAAACTAACATTTATTTTTCACTTAAAAAACACTTTACTGAAGACACTGTGTTCTTTTTTGTCTTAAGATTAAGGTGTATTACTTTCAGACACAAACTACGTTTTCAAAAATACATATTTTATGAAATTACCTTATACAGGGTCAAAAACAAATAAACTTTGCATCACATACGACCAAATTTTAATAGCCCAATTTTGATTTTGTAGAAAAACACACATTTAATTTGGCGCTACTTTAAAGAAACTGTGTCTGAAATAAAGCATTGTCAAAACTAAGAAGTTTTATGTAGGTTGCGTTGAGTCTTATTTTGCAAAAGTGGTGCAATTTACAAAATATAGGTAAAAAATCAAAATTATCTTATGCAGCTGAAGTTTTGCATGTGGGCTAGAAACTGCATTTAAAAAAACTTTTTCTTATAACTTTTTTCGATATTTTCAGAAATAACCCCACTTTTGAATTATTTTTTGGAAAAAATTTAAATTTTACAGATAATCCAAATCACGTGACTACTATTTTTTGCTTAATTTTCATTTCGATCGAAGCAAAGCTTGATGCCAAAGTCAAATTTTGAATAAAGCTAATAATAAAAAAAAATCTCATATGATGCGGACTTTACTGGTGACACTGTATTTAGAATAAATGCGTAATTTAAAAGTTCTATATTCGTGCTATTTAAAAATACTTAAAAAAATTAAAATATTTTACTGTCCGGTTCTGTGCAAAAAACACCCGCGCAATAGGATGATACATATATTTTCCGTACGTATATAGAGGAAGCTAACTTCGGAATTCTAATGCAAAATGTGTAATAGCTTATATGTATGTGCAAATGTCACCGCATCTAGGACAAAATATTTTCTGATGATTTAATTACCATTATTCATTCATTGTCAATATTTTATGTCAACATTTTTCCTCATGTGGGTATTTCTCATTCACGTTTTACAATTTATAGCTATCGAATTTAGCCCAAGATATATTTGTTTATTGAAAGTACCTACCAGTAGTGTTTAATTATTAAGTACCTGCCTTGAATTTTAAAATAAGAAATCTAAAACTATTAAGGTAAAATTAATGGTTTGAAACCAATCTAAAGTAACAGCACTGTGGGCCAAAATCGTGAACTTTCTTTAGGAACAGCAATAGAACTAGGGAAACAAATGACATGAAAAAGTAGGGAACTTTAATTTTGTCCTGGATTTTATCACTATAAATCTAGTCCAATTGGAGAAATACTCCCTCGAACATTTAAGTGGCTATAACAAATTATTGACAGGCCAGAGTCTTTCTATTGGCTTCTGATTAAAAAAAAGTACAGACTTTACAGCCTGTTCTGGTTTTTTTTTCAACAAATCGTTAGCTAGAATTTTTAGTACAAAAAATTACCCCCAATTAAGAATAATTGTTAAAATTTAAAATTGTGTTGTGTGTACCCATACCAATAATAGTACAATCGTGCCAAATTTCAACTCTCTGTTATGGACAGACACCGAACGATTCTATAAGTATGGGGGGGGGGGGGGGGGGGTACTTATAGATTCTGTAAATATTAATGTCGATAAAAAAAAGTGGCAAAATTTTCTCGTGTGGCTTTTTCCCACTGCATTGACGCCACTGCATTGAATGCCCCCCCCCCCTACTTGACTTTATTCTAGATCCGCCACTGACAACAATAAAGATTCGACATAAAATATGTCCAACACCGAAAAATACTTTTAACTATAAAATAAAATTAGGGCTAAATCTATATCAGTCTTTTCGAACCCATTTCTTCAATTAAGTAAAATACTATTTATATCTAAGACAGATATCTGATCTTTTAAATATCATCGTACGTATACTTGGAATAAGTTATATGGCATATGTTTACTAGTCTAAATATACCTGAAAAATAAAAAAAACAATATTTTTATAGTCCTATATTTTTGTAACAGACAAATTTAATGAGAAAGGAAATGGTGATGGGTGATATTGTAAGCGGTAGGTGGAAAGATATTTTTATAGGAACTCAAACACTTTGTTTACTGTTACTATCTCGGAAACTACTATATAGGCATAGAAACTTGGAAAAAAAATGATTAAAACGGTTATGAGCAAATTCTGGAAATTACTTTTAAGTTACTGTTTACTGTTAAGTTATTTCGCCGCAAGGGGGCACAATTGAATTTTTTTTTAATTCTAAATTTCTCCAAAAATTCCCATATTAAGGTATAACTCTGATTACATCATCAAAAACCTTAGACAATTCTACATCATTTTGGTTTAAGGCTCATTGGCGTTCCGACCTTGATAAGAGTGGGGGAAGCTATTGAATGTGTAAACATTAAAATCGCTGTAACTTCTAAACGACTTATCCGATTTTACTAAATTTAAGCTTGTTTGGAAGGGAAATGTAAGTATCTTCATTCGCCGTATCCAACAGTACACCATAGTGGTTAATAAAATTGCTAGAGGGCGCAATTTGTAATAACAGTTTTTTCAATTTTATCCCGAAAATTCAAATCATATGGTATAACTATGACATCATAATCGAAAAGAAGATGAAATTTGCGAGAAAAGATGTGAAGACCGCAGTCCGATATCTTTGTTCGTTTCAGAGTTATTGCCAAAACAATAATTTTTAATACAAATTGCGCCCTCTAGCAATTTTATTAGAAACCATCGTGTACCATTAGATACGACAATTGAAGGTTCTTCCGAACAAGCTTAAATTCAGTAAAATCGGATAAATCGTTTAGAAGTTACAGCGATTTTAATGTTTACACTTTCAATAGCTTCTCCCACTCTTATCAAGTGAAAGTGTAAACATTAAAATCGCTGTAACTTCTAAACGACTTAACCGATTTTACTAAATTTTAGCTTGTTTCGAAGAGAAAGGTAAGTACCTTCAATTGTCGTATCCAATGGTACAAGATAGTTTCTAATAAAATTGCTAGAGGGCGCAATTTGTATTAAAAATTATTGTTTTGGCAATAACTCTGAAACGAACAAAGATATCGAACTGCGGTCCTTATATATTTTCTTGCAAATTTAATCTACTTTCCGATTATGATGTCATAGTTATACCGTATGATTTGAATTTTCAGGATAAAATCGAAAAAACTGTTATTATTACAAATTGCGCCCTCTAGCAATTTTATTAAACACTATCGTGTACTGTTGGATACGGCGATTAAAGATACTTACCTTTCTCTTCCAAACAAGCTTAAATTTAGTAAACTCGGGTTAGTCGTTTAGAATTTACAGCGATTTTAATAATTGCACATTTAATAGCTTGCCTCATGCACTCTTATCGAGGTCGGTACGCCAATGAGCCTTAAACCAAAATGATGCAGAATGTCTAAGCTTTCCAATGATGTAACCAGAGTTAATATCGAAATTTTCGGAAAAATGTAGAATTTAAGAAAATAATTTTCAATTGTGCCCCATTGTGGCGAAATGTTTAACCTAAAATTAATTTCCAGAATTTTCTCATGCCCGCTTTAATCATCATTTTTTTTCCAAGTTTCTATGCCTAGTAGTTTCCGAGGTATGGCCGGTGGCCACCCTCAATGAAACACCCTGTATGTTTACTTGAAAAATATATTTAAAAAAAGTTGCCTAAATTATTTGATGTAAAATCGGTCCCCCCATTCAAGTGGGTTACCTACTGAAATGATCAGCCCCCTGTATACACTAATTTCATTTTTAATACAAATTGTACGCTTCTGGGCGGTCTTTTAAAATTCAGATATACCAAAAGATTACTGAAAACTTGAGAAGTGCCCGGGGCAAGACGAATTTCAGGTTCGAAGTTTATCATTGGACCAATTTAGAATCGACCTTCTTTAGCGCTTTTTCTCATTTCTAAAAATTATTAAGTTTTAAATACTTCGCCGAAATAGAGTAGTTGAATTCATTATTCCTGTTAAAAAGTTTTTGTTACGTTTATAAAGTTACCCTAATTTTTATTGGTTTCTACAGGGGAAAACAGTCTGTTCTTAAGAATATTTTTACAAACTTTACAGGCATAGCGTACGTTACCTACTCACGATTCCCCCCAAAGGTCATGTTATATCATAATACTATTACTAAAACAGATAAACCCACTTGGCGGTCCAAATTCGTATGACGTTATGGGTTGTTTTTGTTAAAAAAAAACATGATTTTTTCCTCAATCATTATAAATAAATAGAATTTTAAATTCCCAGTGCAAAAGAAGAGGATTTATATTTATTTTATAAGAATCTACCATCGCTTTTGGGGCCTCCCATGAGCGTAGGTTTATCTTCTTCTTTTTTAATAATAGTATCATGGTGTTATACCGTACGAGCAAAAACTATTTGCATCTAAGGACGTAATGCTTAGCCGTATAGCTTAATACCTGTTGGGTGTCAGTAACTACCTGAATTAACAATCAATCAGTTATTCCGCATCTTTGACAGTCGTTACAAGTAATTTGATTCATCGCTAATTTTTCCAATTTCTTGAACAATTCACACAATGGGCTTTACGGAACAGCACAAAACATTCATGGTTGAAGCGTATTTTCGAAACGGGGTTAGAGTAAATGGTGAATGGCAATACAATCCGGGTTTGTGCATGGACGATTTTCACGAACATTTTCCTAACGTTGCTTTTATTGCTGGGGATTTTTATCATTGCCTGAAAAGAACCGTGGCTGTGTTTAGGGAAACAGGTTCTATACAACACAAAAAAGAAGCGATCTGTAAGAACAGAAGAACTTGTTGCAAACGATCGTGAAATAATGCAAAATACGCAAACAAATTGTATAAGACGCATGTCCCAAAAAGTGGGAAGATCTTATGGAACATGCAGGACTATTCTTAAGAAGCAGCTACATTTATTTCCTTATAAAGTGCAAGTATTCCAAGAAATACAAGCAGCAGATTTTGAAAGACGCAGGAATTACTCTTAATGGTTTATCCAAAATTTATTGGAAAAGAAATGATTTATTATACCTGACATTTTTTTCGGATGAATTCTCAGAATACACGCATGTGGAGTAGGTAGTTAAAATCCTCATTTTTTTTGTAGAGTCCACATTGCGCCCTCAAAAAATTGGTGTCTGGTTAGTTGTTTCCCGAAGAATTGTTGGTCCTATTTTTTTCCATGACACAGTTACGTCACAGCGGTATAGAGACAATATTTTGAATCCATTTGTGGAGCAATTACTTGACAACGAACTACGTTTTGGATATTTTCAACAGGACGGTGCAAGCTCCCATACAGCCGCCGAAACTATTAACTACCTACTTACGCAATTTTTTCGACGACAGATTGATCAGTTTTCGATCAGACGTTGAATTCCCACCTAGATCACCTTGTTTAACGGTTATGGATTACTTCGTTTTTTCTCATTTAAAGAACACTATTTTTAATACACCAATTGCAAATTTAGAACAATTACCAGAAATTGTCATTGACATACACTTCTGTACGTTTTGGAGAAGGCCAATATTTTTATTAAATTTCCTACAAGTGCTGAAGCTGTTGTGGAAGCTAAACGGTTGTGGACAGAGAGATTTACTTATGTTCCTTCAAATTGTGAACGAATATCAATTGCTTGTCTTTAATTTCTTCATCACTACTATCACTTTCCTCATTTTCACTGAAATCTGCCATATCACAAATATACCTAAGTTTCCTATTTTCCACAAAAACGTAACAGATTACTATTGCACTAAATAAATATACCAACGTTGTTGTATTAACATCAACTCTTTTGCAAATTAGGCACCAAACAGAACATGAAATCTATAATCTAAACAAGTGGATAAGCCACGTCTGAACTTGTGTTGATTATCCAAGAATGTGGTAACATTTCTCCAGAGATGCTGGTCAACACTTTCGAAAATATGAAGAGACGTATGAATTTATGCTTGGAGTATGGCGGTGGCCAATTTCAGCAATTTATGTAATTATTTTTCTTTTTGTATATTCTTACTTTGTTAATTTTGTAAACAACAAAAAAAAAATTGTATTTGTCTACTTATTTTATTACTCATTAGTTTGGCATATCATGTCATAATATAAATTTGACAAAATTTTAACCTAGATTTGGTTAGATATATCGTCCCCATATCATTGTGATCTAAACCAAGCTCCACGTTTTTTAATCCAAGCCCTCTGATGCAAATAATTTTTACTCGCACGGTATAAATAGAGAACCACTATGTCTATTCTTGAAATGGCTTTTATAGTTTTGTTTCTCTTGAACTTGGACAAACCCTGTATTTTGTATTAGAAATCCTTACACAGTATATGCATACATATAATATATATCCAACCCAATATATTTTTTGTAACCGAAGATATACAAAAGATATTGAAACTCTAAATTTTTCTGTTCGTTCTTAATCTTTCAGTTTTTCCAATATGAAATTCGACTCGTCTTGGGTCTCATACATGTGTAGCTGATTTGGAAAAGTCAAAGTTTGAACTTATTAGAACGACAGCTGTGACCAAGCCACATCTTTTAACTTTCGAAAGAATAAGAACAAACGGCACCCTTCGGTCTTGTCTGACACGTTTATATAATTTGTTTGCCTTTGTTTATTTCATTGATGGTGATATGGGATAATATTGGTCTGGTTTCGTTTATTTTTATACTCTTTCTATTCATATTTTTTTTTATTCGAATTTTACAAGATATAGGTCTGGCAAGCGATCGATGCTTTCCATGCGAAGAAGTGAGCATATAATGACTTATTTTCAACTCGAAGTGGAATAGATTACAATGTGTTGTTGTCGGGTTTCGTACGCACTTCGTGCTGTAACGCGTGTTCTCGCCTTTCTCCCATATTTGTTAAAACTATAACGACTGTTATTACTCTTAATGTTAGCTTTTCCACACAGAAAAGATGGTCCTCGTCTTCTAGACATAGGTATAGGTACTAAAGGGTTTTCCAATAAGAACGATATGATTTGGAAACGATATGGTAACCATGGTTTTGTTTATTTTTATACTCTTTCTATTCATTTTTTTTTATTCGAATTTTACAAGATATAGGTCTGGCAAGCGATCGATGCTTTCCATGCGAAGAAGTGAGCATATAATGACTTATTTTCAACTCGAAGTGGAATAGATTACAATGTGTTGTTGTCGGGTTTCGTACGCACTTCGTGCTGTAACGCGTGTTCTCGCCTTTCTCCCATATTTGTTAAAACTATAACGACTGTTATTACTCTTAATGTTAGCTTTTCCACACAGAAAAGATGGTCCTCGTCTTCTAGACATAGGTATAGGTACTAAAGGGTTTTCCAATAAGAACGATATGATTTGGAAACGATATGGTAACCATGGTTTTGTTTATTTTTATACTCTTTCTATTCATTTTTTTTTTATTCGAATTTTACAAGATATAGGTCTGGCAAGCGATCGATGCTTTCCATGCGAAGAAGTGAGCATATAATGACTTATTTTTAACTCGAAGTGGAATAGATTACAATGTGTTGTTGTCGGGTTTCGTACGCACTTCGTGCTATAACGCGTGTTCTCGCCTTTCTCCCATATTTGTTAAAACTATAACGACTGTTATTACTCTTAATGTTGGCTTTTTCACACAGAAACGATGGTCCTCGTCTTCTAGACATAGGTATAGGTACTAAAGGGTTTTCCAATAAGAACGATATGATTTTGAAACGATATGGTAACCATGGTAATAAAGTTATACCTGTCACCAGTTGTCAGTTATTGTCAGTAAACTATAACAATTTATTATGGCTAAATTCGCGATTCAAGAACGTTTGGTTATTATCCAAAAATTTTACGAAAATAGACGATCTTTTGTGAACACTTATCGCGCACTTCGCGAAAACTTTGGTGTAAATAATCGTCCTCCTTTGCTTGCCATTCGTCGCATCGTTGAGAAATTTGAAAATAATTTTACTCTTCACGATGTGAAAACACCAAGAAGACATCGAAACGCAAGAACTGTTGAGAATATTGCTGCTGTAAGAGCTAGTGTTGCAGTGGATCCAAATTTATCAATTCCTCGTCGTGCTCAAGAGTTAAGGATTAAAAAAACGACAACTTGGCGTATTTTGAAAGAAGACTTGAATTTACACCCGTATAAGATTGTTTTGACCCAAGAACTTAAGCCACTGGACCATCGTCGGCGCAGAGAATTTTCTGCTTGGAGTTTAGAACAACTTGAAAGGGATCCTAATTTTGCCAAAAAAATTATCTTTTCAGATGAAGCTCATTTTTGGTTAAGTGGATACGTTAACAAGCAAAATTGCCGTTTTTGGTGTGAAAACAATCCACAACAGATTCATGAGAAGCCTTTGTATCCGCTAAAGGTAACTGTATGGTGTGGTTTATGGTATGGTGGCATCATCGGACCATTTTTTTTTCCAAAATGAGGCAGGAGATGCAGTTACAGTGAATGGTGAACGATATCGACAAATGTTAAGAAATTTTTTGTGGACAAATTTAGATGCACTTGATTTGGAGGATATGTGGTTCCAGCAAGACGGTGCCACATGTCACACTGCTCATGAAACTATCGAAATACTGCAAGAAAAGTTTAACGAAAGGATAATTTCAAGGAATGCTACTGTTCAGTGGCCTCCAAGAAGCTGTGATTTAACTCCTTTAGATTACTTCTTGTGGGGCTATTTGAAATCTAAGGTTTATGAAAACAGACCACAAACACTTGATGCATTAAGGTTAAACATTGAACCCTGCATTCGTCAGATCACGCCCGATTTATTGCATAAAGTCATCGAAAATTGGGTTCGTCGAATTCGCTCGTGTACACGAAGTCGCGGAGGACATTTAAACGATGTGTTATTCAAAACATATATGTTATCGACTATACTTTAAGATAATATAAAACGTTTTGTTGTATCTGAAATTATTTTAATTTTATTTCATTTTGAAATCATATCGTTCTTATTGGGAAACCCGTTATGTATTTGATTAATTGCTGCAAGACTGATTCAAAAGCCACGTGTGTTCAAAAAACTGGTGATTGCTGGTCTTAACTATTCCTCTATATTTTCTAGTTTTGTAACGTACACACAAAAAAAAACTACTCTCAAAACAAGCTTATAGTAATGCTCAAACAAATAGCCTTATTTTGAAACTAACTTGCTTTATTTTGTACCTAAAAAATATTCATTTTTAAACTACTACTAGTTTTAAATTATATCATCAAGTTAATCAAAATTATGTTCATAAAGAGATTACATTATCATCATAACAAGATAATCTTATACTTGTTTTAAAAATAAGTATTGTGGTCAAAGTGAAATATACTATGATGGGTTTGAAAATAAAAATAAATTTGTATGCTCACAGCGAGCACAAAGACAGTCTCTATACACAACTTGAGTAAAATCTAAACCCTTATTATTTCTTTGATGCTATTTGCATTACTTTGCATCAAACCAATATTAACGTATACTATATCTGCAACTGCAATTATTGATAGGTTGATCATTTATTTTTATTACCCTAAAACTAAAGTAGAGTCAAGTTAAAAGAATGTAGTATTAATTTAAAACTATATTTTGATGCTAAGGTGTTTTCTATTTAATTTTACTTTAGCATTGCTCCTATTTATGTCTATGATAGTTTCAGTTTGAAACTTTTAGGTTCAACTGGATACTAGATTTTTTTGTGTGTAAACTTTGGTTTTTAGGTACCCCCGAAGGAAATAATCTAGAGGATTAAGGTCCAGCGATCGTGGCGGCCATTCAATGGCACCCGTCGTCCTATCCAGCATCATCCTGCTGTAACCGTATCTGATCATCATGAAGATCTACTTCTGCACGAGGAAATAAAGCGGTCAAAGCTGGAATAAGTTCTCCATTCAAAAAATCCAGATATGTATGTCCATTTAAGTTACCTTTAAGGAATATCAGCCCAACGACGCAAAAGCTGAGTGTGTTTCTAGAATCCAGTGAGGATTTACTGCGGACCAATATCGGCAGTTCTGTCTGTTGACTTCACCATTTATTAGTACAAAAGAACACTCATCGGTAAAAACCAAATCTACTAAATGCTGATCAAGTACGTCGTTCTTCATCCCTTCACAAAACGGATGAGGACGCGGCGGTCCGAATCATCTTCCAGTAACTCTTGTAGATACTATTAACATTTTATAAAGACGCTTTTGACATGGTTGCACTAACTTAGATGCAGACGTATCTATGGATTATGTTATTTTCTCTTGCAAGTTGACGAACTGGAGTAATAGGATTTTCTTGAAGAGCAAGTAAAACGTTTAATTGCGTGTCTTCATCCATTACCCCATTACTGGTGCCTTGGGAAATTCGTGGTAGATCGGGGTGTGTTCAGGGCCGTAGCCAGGGGGGGGGGGCAGGCAGGGCGCCGCCCTTCCTAGAGAAAAATTCGCCCTTCCTGGAAAAAACAATTAATCGCCCCCAACGTATGGCAATGGAACATCAGAGGATGGCTGACCTGATCTTTCTGGCCTTTGAAAGAAAACTATTTTTTATTATATACAGTGTCATCATAAAGTCCGCATCATATGGGATTTTTTTTTTATTAATAGCTTTATTCAAAATTTGACTTTGGCATCAAGTTCTGCTTCGATCGAGATGAAAATTAAACAATAAAATTGTAGTCACGTGATTCGCATTATCTGTCAAATTTAAATTTTTTCCAAAAAAATAATTCAAAAGTGGGGTTATTTCTAAAAATATAGAAAAAGGTATTAAAAAAACTTTTTTAAATGCAGTTTCTAGCTCACATGCAAAATTTCAGCTGCATAAGATAATTTTAATTTTTCACCTATGTATTTTGTAAATTGCACCACTTTTACAAAATAAGACTCAACGCAACCAACATAAAACTTCTTAGTTTTGACACGGCTTTATTTCAGATACATTTGCAAAAAATAAAAAATGAAGTAAAGGGGGTTTTAAATTAAATCGTTGAAAATAGATAAACTTTACGTTAAGTTAAACTAAAATTTATTTTCCACTTAATGAACACTTTACTGATGACTAGTGATGCCGCCGAGACGAGAAATTCTCGTGTCTCGTCTCGTCTCGACGAGACGAGAGTGAAATTTTTTTCTCGAGAGAAGTCACGAGACGAGACGAGATAAGACCGTTTCTCGTCGAGAAATTTCTCGTTTTTTCTCGAATTTTCTTGAATTTTCTCGTTTGTTAGAACACTGAATTTTAGGTATCTCCTACAGCGGCGCACCCAGGATTTTATGTTAGGGGGGGGCCGCCAACCAGTGCTGGAAGCAAATTTTTTAATAAACTTTTAAGTTACGCATTTTTCTAGAACTTTGGAGCTTTTTTAACAGGTACTCTTGCAGGGAAGATCGCAATAGCCTAGTCATGGGAGTCGTTAAACGGTTTCTTAGGGGGGGGGGGCATTGGCGGCTTGTGACTTGTTAACTTGGGGGTGTACTAAAAGCCTGCTGTAGGCGAAATGCGCCGCAGGCGAAATTTTTGTAAGACCACCCCCAAATTTGGTCAATAATTATTATAGTAAATATTTAAAAAATTTATGATTACCTTCTTATTCTATTGAAAATGAAATAAGATAAAAAATAGAAAGGCTAATTTATTTTTCATTAGTGGGTACATGGTTTAAAAGTAAAGTTCATTCATCTGTTTTTATTTGCAGCAAACTTATCAATAACAATAAAGTCCCTAGATTTACACTTTGTGGTATGTATCAAGTTAATTTCGAGAGTTTAGGTCTTCCCTTAATTTTAATTTCAATTTTTTGCTCAATACTTAATGAGCTAAAATTGTTTCTCAAACATTCATAGTCGTTTTGGCATTAAAACTGTTTATTTTTATTAAAATAAGTCTTTACTACCCCAAAATAATAACAAAAATATAAAGGAAAACTCGAAACAATAAATTCATAAATTCAATCAAACCATATTAAACCTTAATAAGTCAACTTTTGTCATTAAGTCAACTTCCAGGGGGAGGGGGGGGGGGGGGGGGTAAATGCCTCACCTGGCCACCCTCAAACGAGGCCCGTGAGGTAAATCTAAGAAAATTGACTTTTTAAAATACTTATCCACTTTCATAATTTTTATTTCATTGGGGGTTTTGGGAGGGGGGCAAGGCCCCCTTGCCCCCCCCTGGGTGCGCCACTGATCTCCTAATATATAGACAGAAAAATAATGTGTTTAACGTTCTCACTCTATCGTTCTCTATTCAAGAGAACAGAATCAAATTGTCTAGCGTCTTTCTTCTGTCTACGGTTAGTAGTTGACATTTTTAAATAATTAACCAAATCTGAAAGAAAGCATTTTCGATTGAAAACACAATATCGAAAAGGACCCCAGTCAAATTTCATTCACAAGGCGAAAGGCGATAGATTTTGACTAAATTTAACAATTTTGTATCAAAAATTCGAAATTCGCCAAAAACTTCTCACACAAAAATCATTAATAAAAGTGTGAATTTCATTTCATATCTCTCTTACCAGTTTTAATATTTGACATTACTTTCATAACACCCATCAACCGAAACTTTATTAGGACATCACAGATAAAGACAACGGAGGGCCATATGAAACTATAGTGTTATTGAAACAATAGCATTAAGTTAATAGTCTCAATTATGACATTAGTAAATAAATTAAAAATAAAAAGTCTAATATAATAGGTAAAGTGACATTCAGTACGAATGATTAGTGTATGCCTTATTTTGCGTTATTTTATTACACAGGTCTCAGACATAAATTTGGCTATTGAAAATAATTATTAAGTGCGGTATGTAAATGATACTTTTCCGCACGAGGTGGCAGTTGCACGAACGGCTCGAAGCAAGTCCGGGCATGCCACTAAGTGAGTGTGGAAACGGAACTTTTCGCACATGTTACTTACACTATTTTTCCTAATTGCGTAAAATTAAGCTTGTTCGTAATAAATTTTTGTATTTTTTGGGTAAAAGGAGCAAAAAATAAAGTGAATTTTTAAATTTTGATATGTCAAATAGAGCATTTTCGAAATTACTTCTTTAAGTTCTTTCTCTTGCACTTTCTATTAATGTAATAAAAAAACTAAGGTCTTTCCCCGGATGATCCCTTTATTGAGTCGCATATTTTCCAAACTATTGCAGTTAATTATGCCCCGAATTATGCCAAAAAATAAATAATAAAAGAAGGGTAGTTCCATTATGAATAAATTATTATTATTATTATAAATCGTTCTCTAATCTGTATCTATAACCACCCCGTATATTTTGGACTGAAAATACCTCGGTGCCAAGCCTATTACATTACGTGAATTATGTCTTATGGCCGCTTGCAATATTTTGTTGATTTAAGAAAAATAGTTTCTAAGTCACATGACTAACAAACCGACTTATATTAAACCCTTCTGCGAGACGACCAGATACTTTTAAATGTTTACCCCCTTTAAGATTCGTATAAAAAAATATTTTTTATGATTCCCTACTCACGAGAAAAAACGAGACGAGACGAGACGAGACGAGACGAGACGAGACGAGACGAGACGAGACAATGGCACTCTCGAGCGAGAAAAACGCGTTTCTCGTCGAGACGAGATAAAAAAAAATTCTCGCCTCACGAGACGAGACGAGAATGGGCCAATTCTCGTCTCGTCTCGTCTCGCGGCATCACTACTGATGACACTGTGTTCTTTTTTGTCTTAATATTAAGCTGTATTACTTTCAGACACAAACTACGTTTTCAAAAATACTTATTTTATGAAGTTACCTTATACAGGGTCAAAAACAAATAAACTTTGCATCACATGCGACCAAATTTTAATAACTCAATTTTGATTTTGTAGAAAAACACACATTTAATATGGCGCTACTTTAAAGAAAATGTATTTGAAATAAGACATTGTCAAAACTAAGAGTTTTATGTAGGTTGCGTTGAGTCTTATTTTGCAAAAGTGGTCCAATTTACAAAATAAAGGTTAAAATCAAAATTATCTTATGCAGCTGAAATTTTGCACGTGGGCTAGAAACTGCATTTAAAAAAACTTTTTCTAATAACTTTTTTTGATATTTTTAGAAATAACCTCACTTTTGAATTATTTTTTGGAAAATATTAAATTGATAATTTTCATCTCGATCGAAGCAGAACTTGATGGCAAAGTCAAATTTCGAATAAAGTTATTAATAAAAAAAAATCCCATATGATGCGGACTTTACTGGTGACACTGTATATTAGTTAAAAAAAATTAGATTTTGAACTATTTTTAAAAAAATTTAATGACAGAGGCAACAGAAAAATACAACTGTTTTAAGTGGTAAAACAGTTGTAATTATCTAAACGTGTTTTAGAATATTTTTTGATTTATTATGTTATTTTTGGTTTTTTTTTTCGTTTTTATATAAAATACTTACCTATACTGTACTACCTACAAAATTAAAAAAAAGTTTAATAAGTTCGCCCTTCCAGAAATGTTAACGGCCCTTCCTAAAATTCAAGCCTGGCTACGGCTGTTTTGTGAAATAAAGCTACTACTTCTGCTTGCAGTGGCGGCTGGTTAATGAAGGGCTCTGGGGCGCCGCCCTCCCTGCAATTATTTCAAACAGAATCCAAAAATACTTTACTTAAAAAACCAATAACGCAATGTATGTAAGCAATCAATTAAAATAATTCAAACCAAACGTAGCTCTATTCTAATGGGCAGGCTATACTCATAGACAAGCGAGTTGCGCGCTCTCAAGGTTGTACTAAGCGCAGGCGGCGGCGGGCAACCGATTATCAGTCCCGATTCAACGCGCCTTCTCGATGGGTTGTCATGACGACGGAGGCCTGACGTCACCTACACATCGCACAACGAGCGGCCACGGAGAGCTCCAATTTTCCGCGCCCACTGTTCGCGAATCGCGATGCGACCTGTCGTCTGTCGATGCCGTTGACTCGTTGACGTTTTGTTTATTTGTTTTGAGTTATTTATTAGTTACGTTATAAAAGTGGAAAATGTCGTGCAATATGAAGGTCAGTGATTTACAGAAGCTTGTGTTTAGTTCTCTGAGCTTAAGTGAAAAACTTGAACTTGAAAAATGCTAGAAATTGAACATAGTACAAGTGCAATCAAAAAGTAAAAGTAAAGCACAGTTTACGCGTAAGTTTGACAAAGAAATATTTAATAAAAAATCCTGGATATGCGGTTGTGAGGACAAAAATTCTTTTTTTTTGTTTCGTGTGTCTTCTTTTTGACGGGGATGATAATTGGACTATAAATGGGGTGCAGGACTTAAAACATCTTTCAGAGAAAATAAGAAAACATGAAAATAGTGCAAAACATCGTCATAATATGGTAAGTTTTGAGATGTTAGGACAAACTAATATTTTAACTTGTTTAAGTAGCGCTTATGCTAATGAAGATAAAATTCACAACGAGGAAGTTAGAATAAACCTCGGAAAAAACAGACACGTACTTTTGAAAATAATAGACATTTAAAATTTTTTTATTTACAGCAGACATTTTACATTTTTTTATTTACTCGCTAGTCACGAGCCGTCACTGTCTGCTTAATTACCCGATCTGTTTTCGATTTTGTGTGATTAGTTAGAGTTAAATAACCCAGAAGTATTCACTTCTTCTAAACCGAAAATAAAGTGCATTAGAACGCGGCATCAAGTAAACAAACAACCTTATCAATAACATGTTTTCTGTTTTAAACAGTCTGCGCTGGTAAAACTTAAATTCTGGTATCAATTGTTGCTAAAGTTGCCAGTTTTTTTCTGGCTTTCTAGATTACCCAAATGCAAAAGTAAATAGTGGGTCGTATTCCCTTTTATATGCCCTTTGCAACGAGCTATCACAATTCATACATTTACAGTTGAAAAAAAAGTTGGGGACAGTGTTTCTAGCCAAAAAAAAAGGGTAAATTCTATGAAGACACAAAAATAGTAGATATAGATGGCTTAGATTGCAAACCGTATAACTCCATTTTTTATTAAAATTTCTATTTTGTGCAAATCGTTAGCTTAATGTTAGATCTATGGATACCCAAACCAAATAACTCCAAATAATACCGTGCGAGCAAAAATTATTTGCATCAAAGAGGGCTTGGATTAAAAAACGTTGGGCTTGGTTTAGATCACAATTATATGGAAACAATATATCTAACCAAATCTAGGTTAAAATTTTGTCAAATTCATATTATGACATGATATGCCAATCTAATGAGTAATAAAATAAGTAGACAAATACAAATTTATTCTTGTTTTTTACAAAATTAACAAAGTAAAAATATACAGAAAGAAAAAGAAAAATAATTACATAAATTGCTGAAATTGGTCACCGCCATGCTCCAAGCATAAATTCACACGTCTCTTCATATTTTCGAAAGTGTTGACCAGCATCTCTGGAGAAATGTTACCACATTCTTGGATAATCCTTTCTTGTAATTGTTCTAAATTTGCAACTGGTGTTTTAAACATAGTGTTCTTTAAATGAGGAAAAACGAAGTAATCCATAACCGTTAAACAATGTGATCTAGGTGGGAATTCAATGTCTGATCGAATTCTGATCAATCTGTCGTCAAAAAAATTGCGTAAGTAGTTAATAGTTTCGGCGGCTGTATGGGCGGTTGCACCGTCCTGTTAAAATATCCAAAACGTAGTTCGTCGTCAAGTAATTGCTCCACAAATGGATTCAAAATATTGTCTCTATACCGCACTGCTGTAACTGTGTCATGGAAAAAAATAGGACCAACAATTCTTCTTCGGGAAACAGCTAACCAGACACCAATTTTTTGAGGGTGCAATGTGAACTCTACAAAAATATGGGGATTTTCACTACTCCACACGCGTGTATTCTGAGAATTCACATAACCGAAGAGGTGGAACTAGGCGTCATCCGAAAAAAATGTCAGGTCTAATAAATCATTTCTTTCCAATAAATTTTGGGTAAAACATTGAGAGTAATTCCTGCGTCTTTCAAAATCCGCGGCTTGTCTTTCTTGGAATACTTGCACTTTATAAGGAAATAAATGTAGCTGCTTCTCAAGAATAATCCTGCATGTTCCATAAGATCTTCCCACTTTTTGGGACAGGCGTCCCATACAATTTGTTGGCGTATTTTGCATTATTTCACGATCGTTTGCAACAAGTTCTTCTGTTCTTACAGATGGCCTTCCTGCTTCTTTTTTGTGTTGTATAGAACCTGTTTCCCTAAACACAGCCACGGTTCTTTTCAGGCAATGATAAAAATCCCCAGCAATAAAAGCAACGTTAGGAAAATGTTCGTGAAAATCGTCCATGCACAAACCCGGATTGTATTGCCACTCACCATTTTCTATAACCCCGTTTCGAAAATACGCTTCAACCATGAATGTTTTGTGCTGTTCCGTAAAGTCCATTGTGTGAATTGTTCAAGAAATTGGAAAAATTAGCAATAAATCAAGTTACTTGTAACGACTGTCAAAGATGACGGAATAACTGATTGACTGTTAATTCAGGTAGTTACTGACACCCAACAGGTATTAAGCTCTACGGCTAAGCATTACGTCCTTAGAAGCAAGGCCCTCTTTGATGCAAATAATTTTTGCTCGCACGGTATTTTTGGAGTTAGCCGGTTTGCAATCTAAGCATAGGCGTAGTTAGGGGGGTACTTGGGGGTGTTAAGCACCCCCGAAATCTAAATTAGCACCCCCAAAAAAAAATTACAATATATAGGCTAATTTTAGAACTAACCTATTTTTATAATATACATTATATATGTAATGAATTTTTCATATTTATATTTGAAGCATTCGAATTCTGGTACAAATTCAAGTATATTTAGGTAGTTGCGGATTCTGTTCAAACTTTCTCTCAGTGTACCGTGTAGTTCACGCCCAGTTTACTTGTCAGAGCGGGTCTATGATCATAAAAATCTCGTAAAATACGAGAGCGGCATAATAGCTTGTGTATGTCATGTTCTGCAATTCTGCATTAATTTGATCATTTAAATTTAACCAGTCGTAGTCGTTCAAATTCGCGGAACTTTTTAGCCGGTATTGTGACTATTTTTTTTATTTATTAAGGTTTAATATGGTTTTATTGAATTCAGTTAAAGTTTAAAGTTAAATAAACACAAAAAAACAATGAGTGCGTCGTCGGATATAAAATACAGCGTGGAATTTTTGAAAAAATCTTTTAGCAAATTACCGTTAGAGGAGAAAGTGATTGTCAAGAACATTGAAAGACCTAAACCTGCTATTAACATCACATTAAAATATTTACTAAAAATTATTAACTTAAAATTTTTTTCGCGGCGGGCTTTTTGTGCACCCCCACGTTAACATGTCACGAGCCGCCACTGGACTTCAGCACCCCCAGTGTTGACCGCCTATGAATCTAAGCCATCAATATGCCAAACTAAAAATAAAGTAGTTCTGTATTTTTTCAGTAAATAAAGGCTTCCTAATACTGAATTTATTCCATTTTAAAATTCCACCCTCTATAATAAAGTCGTGGAATTTGACAATACTTCACCTATCTACCGGAAGTACCATCCAGGCCAGGTTAAGTCAGTAATCGGGTAGTTCATTATATAATACGTCCGGTCGGCGCCCGATAAACACCACGCCGTCGGCAGACGGGGTTGAATATTACCCCGTTTCACCCCTTGTCAACCGATATTAGATACTGCCATTAATATAAATTAGCGGTAAAGGTATAACGTCAGTTTTAACTTTAGACAGTGCCTTGTCCATTCATCTCTTCATTTTTTTTTTACCTTTACAGCTTTTGTTTTTCCCATGGGCTAATCTAATTTTAGTTTACCACCGGATGTTCACAGCCAAACAACATAAACGGCTGTATTGTCCGGGGATAATTTGCACAGGTAAAAGATAAAACCTCACCTGGTCGTAAATAAGCAGTGACGTAGAGATTAAACGAGAATTACGTATTGTAACCGAAATAAATTGCTAAAAAAAAAAGAGACTCTAATACTAATAAGATAAGTGTTCCATACAATGCGCTAGCATGGTTCTACCAATCCTTTGTTTTAAAAAAAAATTAATGATAATAATAAATAGTTTTGGATTTATTGGGCCTAATGAATAAAAATTTAGCGATTGCTTTTTCTTATAAAATCTCAGTAATTTCTTGAAAGCCAATGAATAAAAACTAAAGTAATCGCTTTTGCGTCCAGCAATTGCTTAAAAGTGCAGGAATTGCTCCTATATAGTCAATGATTTTTCTTAAAAAATAGAAGCAATTGCTATAGTTTGCTTAAAATGTGATGAATAAATTAAGGAATTGCTTTTTCTAGTGTAGCGACCGCTTTCAACTTTTTAAGGTAGGTCGACCCCTGCATAATTTGCTTGGTAGCAGTCAACTTTAGTTCTCCGCGGCATACACGTGCGTTGCTCTTAATTTGTGTCTTCAATTATGGCTGGATATAATATGAACATCTGTAAAAGAAAAATCTACACTGTACGTAAAAATTGCACAGATATGATGATTTCAGAAAGTTATATCGATTTGACTGCGAAAATGTTGAGTGGTTGGCAAATTATTTTTTGACTGATACTGGTGAAAGGCGAGGGGGTTTACTGTCGCCTTTAAATAAGATTAAAGTCTTTCTGCCGATATTGTCGGATCCGGGCTTACAAAATTCTGTAGGTGAAGAACTCGGTGTTCACCAAACTACTGTCTGTAATGGATGCAGTTTTGGAGAAGGCCAATATTTTTATTAAATTTCCTACAAGTGCTGAAGCTGTTGTGGAGGCTAAACGGTTGTGGTCAGAGAGATTTATTTATGTTCCTTCAATTTGTGAACGAATATCAATTGCTTGTCTTTAATTTCTTTAACACTACTATCACTTTCCTCATTTTCACTGAAATCTGCCATATCATAAATATAAGTTTCCTATTTTCCACAAAAACGTAACAACAGATTACTATTGTACTAAATAAATAGACAAACGTTGTTGTATTTACGTCAACTCTTTTGCAAATTAGGCACCAAACTGAATATGAAATGTATAATCTGAACAAGTGTTGAATAAGCATTTGCTACAGAGGTGTAAGAAAAACAGCAATTGCTTTAAAATTTTATTCATATCCAGATCTAGCGATTGCTTTTACTTACAGCATTTGCTAGTCAAGCAATTGTTTTTACTAAAAAGTAATTGCTTCAAGTAATTGCTTAATTTTTATTCATAGGCTCATTAAACAGTTTTTACAAACACGCTAAACAATTCATTGAACATCTCATTGATTTTTATTTTATTTGATTTTAAATTGTCTTGGTCTAATGGCTTGCCTCACTATCGCTATGTAGGATGGTCTTTCAGGCACTTCCACCAAAGCAAGGCGAGGAAACCAAAATATTTTACAAGATAATTAAGAGTTAAGTAAAAAATTAATTGATAAGTTAAAAAGCAAAAAACGAAATTTGATCAAATTTGTCCATATTTATTTTTCTGCTTTTATTAATTTATAAACCCAATCTTTTTTAACGGAATACTGTAGGTAATTGTACTCCATAGAGGGATATTTGGCCGTTTTTATTATAAAAGGAAGAAGTAGCAAAATATTGATCAAAAAACGAAATGGTGGATGCGTCACTAGTATTTACTCTTAACACTTTAGAATAAGATTTTTTTTAATATGTCGTATGATGGATACTATAGCTATAGATATAAGCTAACGTCCTATAAAATATGGAGTTGTCAAAACTTTTAGTTCCGATGTAGGTAATTGCCATTTTTCTAAAAATATTCGCGATATTTCAAGGTTTTTAATTTTTTACAAAGGCCCCAACATTTTTTGAAACATGTCATATGGTGGATACTATAGCTAAAGGTATAAGCTAACGTCCTATAAAATATGGAGGTGTCAAAACTTTTAGTTACAACGTAATTGCCATTTTTCTGAAGTAGGTGTAACAGATTTTATTTCCATGGATCTTTTGCTTTTATATGTGATTTTTTACACCCTTGAAACTAAATTCGGGGAACTAATCGTCTACGCTCCTCGTTAACGAAAAAAAATCAATTTTTTTTATTGTTTAAAACGCCTCTCGCATAAAAATTCGAATAAATCAAATTTATATTTCTTTAATTGAAATGGTTCGCGGATTCAATATAAATCTTAATTAAATTGCTTAATTTAAAATAATGAATGTACTGGCCAACCTAATGAGAGAACTACCATAGGCGTAGGTATTTGGTGATTTTTAAGGGATACATGAGCCTTTATTGTCAGGTATTTATTATATCTGTCATTTTATAGCAATCAGCGCCCCAAAAGATATTTGGTCTCCTAAAACGGATTTATCTTCAACTTTGACGTTATTATCTGTGTATATAGTGTTTTAATTACATAAAGAGTGTATTTAAAAGAATTAGGTACTTACCACACGAAACAAAATTATTTTTCACAGTATTCACCTGAAGACGACTGGAGATACTTACCAGTTGAAACGTTGTGATTTAAAACAAATAAAGACAATGGAAGTCCAAAACTCTTTCATCATTCAAAATTATTTTTAGTAAGTATTAAATAAAAAAACCCATATTAAAAATAGGGCTGTAATTAAAACTAAAATTATTTCTTTTAAACATTATTCTATTTTCATGTAAATCAAGAAAAATGTACTTAAAATTTTCTGATGCTTTCTTTAAACTTTCTAAAACCGCGTAATTAAAAAATTCAGCATGAAGGCATTTCTTTTCGATTTAGAACTAAAAGAACTTAAAAAGGCATGTTTTGTGTTATGCGAACCGAGCCAATAAAGTAAACTCTTTAGATTAAGTTCAGCATAGCCCTTACAGTAAACAAAAAAAAGTATGCACTTTATGTCTCTTAGATTTACTTTAGTTAAAAGCATATTTCTAATTACTTCGTACATGTCTTATTCGTGCTTTTAAATCCTCAACATATTGACAAGGAATTAAACTTTGAAATGCAAGTCATTTAAAAAAATTATCGATAATATCATATTTCTCAGGGCCGTCTTTGCGGCCCGTGGTTAGTTAAATAAAGGTAAATATAAAAATACAATAAAGTTACTTATTTAGGGGTCCTGACTCTGTTACTGCCTAGGGGCCCTGGATCTCTAAGTCCGGGCCTATATGGAATTAACGTGCATATGGCTACCATCAACACAACCAGATAGAGAAAAGTTAGTAGATACAGTGTGACCAGTAAAGTCCGTACGTATCATATGGGATTTTTTTTTTATTAATAGCTGTATTCAAAATTTGACTTTGGCATCAAATTCTGCTTCGATCGAGATGAAAATTAAGCAAAAAAATAGTAGTCACGTGATTCGCATTATCCGTCAAATTTTAATTTTTTATCAAAAAATAATTCAAAAGTGGGGTTGTTTCTGAAAATATCGAAAAAAGTTATTAGAAAAAGTTTTTTTTAATGCAGTTTCTAGCCCACGTGCAAAATTTCACATGCATAAGATAATTTTGATTTTTTACTCATATTTTGTAAATTGCACCACTTTTGCAAAATAAGACTCAACGCAACCTACATAAAACTTCTTGGTTTTGACAATGCTTTAGTTCAGATACATTTTCTTTAAAGCAGCGCAATATTAAATGTGTGATTTCCTACAAATTGGGCTATTAAAATTTGGTCGCATATGTGATGCAAAGTTTATTTGTTTTGGACCCTGTATAAGGTAACTCCATAAAACGTAGTTTGTGTCTGAAAGTAATACACCTTAATATTGAGTTGAGTTGCGTAAAGTCTTATTTTGCAAAAGTGGTGCAATTTACAAAATATGGTTAAAAAATCAAAATTATCTTATGAAGCTGAAATTTTGCATGTGGGCTAGAAACTGCATTTAAAAAAACTTTTTCTAATAACTTTTTTCGATATTTTCAGAAATAACCCTACTTTTGAATTATTTTTGGAAAAAATTAAAATTTGACAGATACCAATAATGCGGATCACGTGTAGAACTTGATGCCAAAGTCAAATTTCGAATAAAGCTATTATTAATAAAAAATCCCATATATTGCGGACTCTATTACTGGCCACACTGTATATATGCGACTCCTTATTACAAACGTCGAATAGAGACTGCAATGTGTTTTTGCCGGATTTCATGGGTACTTCGAGGCTGGAGCGGGAGATAAAGTATTGTGAACGTTAAGGCTGCCATTCTTTGTTTAGAACATATAGGATGATTGTTATCTACTCTTTATTTACTCCTACAGACACGTAACTACCCACCCAAAGGATCGCGTACCAAGCTATGTATACAGAGTGTTATGAAATGACTTGTACATTAGGTATATTTAAATCCGTAAACTCTGCAATGAAAAGAATTTGTAAAAAATTATTTTTTAATGTCGTCTTTCGAAATTTATCGCCCGCCGCCACTGTTTTAATAGTATTTTGGCGGTGGTCTGTACGGCTGGCCCTATATTCTTCCTAGAGTATGCACTGGATCACTGGCGGCGCATGTAAACTGACTTTCGGGATCCTTGCCTAACTTTTTAGATGATTGATTTTTTTTTTAAAGTAATTTCTCTAGTATACCCATTTAATTATAATAATAATTTATTTCCATAACACCCTGTGTAGCTGTGTAGGAAATTAATGGGATAATTGACACGTTTCACATTGCAATAAAAAGTTTTAGAATGAACTTGTTGAAGTAAAGTAGCATCAAGAGTTAAGGTGTAAAAAAATCCCCTTATCCCTGCCGAAGGAGAAATAATTTAACTCTCCATGTTGTCAATGCCCTCTGTTGCAGTTTTAACGAAATTACAATAATTCTTATTGATTCTTCACAACATGCAACCTTTTTAAAAGTTTTGCATACAAAATCAATAGTCTATACAAAAATTAGCATTCTTCTTCAATTATTTTGATTCGGTAGGTTTTTAGTAACATATTACCTACCCTACGTAAAAATGTCCAAAAAGAATATTTTTTTATTATTTCGGAGGGAACAGTACCCCAGTACCCTTACCATGCACATTTATTATCTCAGGATGTATTACATTTAAATCGTTACATTTAAATTTAGTTGTATTAATAGTTAAAAGTTTTCTCCTCTACAAAGTTTTTGTTAAGTAGGTACCTAATAAATACTAAGATACATTTTTTATAAAAAAAAATGCAACCACCATTCACCTAGATGACTAAACACCTATATGTGTAATAGCTGCAATTTTCCTATAAGTTTAAATTTCAAATAATTAAACAGATTTCAAATAAATAAATAAATAGACATAAATGAGTAGAGTAGTAGAGACCTTCCAGACTGGCTACATACGCCGAAATTCAGAATAGGTTCCTAAATCTATGAATCATTTCAAATATGTAAGATCTACATTTTTTTTTTTTTTGAAAATATGAATTTTAGTGATACCTATTTCTTATTTCCAGGAGTATGAGATTATAAATCTTGGGAGCGAAATAATTGAGAAATCTTTAAGTTAATATTAGTGTTCCCTATACTTTTAGGTAGTTTTATATTATAATCATTTGCTTTATTTCGCGTTAGGTGGAAATGACTGATATGATTTGTTAGATCTTTATTTTTATAAACAAAAATGCTAGTCTCCAAGACATATAGGGAGCTTATATCAAAAACTTTTTTACAATACAACATGCTAGTAGGATAAAGTCTATCTTTTTTATAGATTATTTTTAAAATATACTTCTCTACAATGCTCAGAGGGTGCAAAGCCGTTCCATACATACCCCCCCCCCCCCCACACCACAATACCATATCTCAACATATAATATGGAAATATTATTTTCTCAGTTTCATTCTCTCATTCTCAATATAACCACGAAATGTATCCTGCTAGATCAAAATGATTGGCGACCCTATTTACAATATATATACTTCTAGTAAGGAGGTAAACCACTTTGGCATGATTAATTTATTTGTTTTTTACTTTTCTATACAAATTAAATAATTCCCGACAATTTAATATACATTTATATATTATAATATAAGAAAACATCTTCTTTAAAGAACTTCAGTGCTTACTTCTTAAGTGCGGAAGCGAGCTTCCCAGATAGTTTTCTTAAACGCTAATAATTTCATAGATATTTCATTTTGGCAACCACACTGAACATCTTGTCAACAACAACAATTAAATAAAAAATCATTTTATTGAAAAACTATATTTAAGAACAGGGTGACAGTGACATAATCTGTCAACTGTCACAAAACAAAACAAAACACATTATCACTAATACTAAGAGTAATAATTATTGCTCACTAGAAATGTCCTTCAGGTCTCATAAAAAAATAGCTGACATTGGCCAGTATCTCTTCCCTTATAATTACAATCAGTCTTGTTAGTTTCTTTTTAAGAAACGTCAAAACGAATTAACATGTAGTAATAAGAACTGAAAAAATAACAAACTGTTCCTATTTAGAACTGCTTTAAGTTACAAAAATTCAAAATACCTCAGGATGTAATTCGGTGTTATTTTTTTTTAAACAGTTCCTATAGAATTTTTTGTTTCAAAATGATCAGGCATAGCACTTCGTGTCAAATATCACAAGAGATCAAAAACTTATAATATAGGTACTTAACATTGGTTCTCCATATACAAAACTGGATAAATACAAAGTATTAATTTACATCAATTGTAAACACACACTCACAAATATATCACTCTGACAAAGGTTAATTATTTATCCAATTCTGTAGAAAAACAAATAAAAATAATAACAAAATACAAAACCTAAACCTAAGGTTTGTTCATTGGTGATTCCCTAACCTGCACTTCCTTTGCTCATAAAAATATCCACATAAAAATATCAGTGCTAGTGCAGTTTCATAGACATAGAAACCTGAACAAACGTTGCTAACCACATAACAGAAATAATAGAACTAATCGAGGAACAAATGATTAAGTAAAATAATATGTACTGAAGCTGATTCGTCCCAAAGTTTTATACAGTAGGACCTTTAAATTCCAAGTATTCTTTCTGCTCAATAGCCTCTGCTATCAGGTCAGAAATAGCAGCATTAAGCTGATTCTTCTCCTTTACTTCTTCAGACTCAGTATTAGCAGGATCCTGGCTAGTTGAGGCATCAACTTCTGTTGCTGGCTCTAAACTCTCAAGCTTTTTGCCAGCAGTATTATCGGCAATTTCTTCAGTGTTCACATTTTCAGTTTTAGCATCAGCAATATTATTATTTGGTTTAATTTGTTCTTCAGGTTCAGTAATCTTGATTTTTACCTCGGAATCATCGGAGCCCAGTTCATCTTCTTGAAGCACTGGTTTTAACTTCTTAAGCTTTTTCAGACCAGAGGGGCCAGGCTCATCTTCAGCCTGATACATTGGTTCATCGTCAGAATTATCGCTTAAATTGAAAGCCATTGTATCTTCCGAGAGGTCTTCTTCAGTTTCATGCTCCTTTAAAAAACTGAGCAATTTTTCCTGCTTAGCTCTTACTTGCTCTGTCTAAAAAATATTGCAATTAACTTCAACTGTCATAAATCTTACACAAGTACTTCCTACCGAATATATTTTGTTAAAAAAACCCTTAATACCTTAACACGTTCTTCCTGTTCTTTTTGAATATTCATTGAGCTTAAAAGATCAATCAATTTCGTTCCACTATGGAGATCCTTCATCGATTCAGTGCGACCACTTGGTGGTTTTTTTGGAGCCAAATTAGGCCTAAAACGTTCCCGCACTGGTCGTCTTTCTAGAGAGCAAAGCCTGGTGGTATGGGCATTATCAACATCAGTCTCGGACGCACATTTTACGGGAATATTCTTCATTTTCTTGTGAATTCTGTCAAGACCCTCACGGAACTTAATTTCTTTAATAAGCTTCTCTTTCACTTGTTTAAGTTGATGGCCCTTATCGGGAAGATTATTGACCACCACTCTAAAACAGTTATTAATAACTTAAATAGCTCGTTTTTTGGAAGGGGCATAATTGAGGTAAAAGAACGTTGATAAAAATATACTTACGGCTTGCTTAATAACATAGAGATACGACGTAAGGTATCACGTAATTCTAGCAGGGAAAGCTTCGTCACCTCAATATCAAAACACATTTTTATATTTTTTGCTAAAGTCTTTAAGAGCTTCGTTTCTATTACGATTTTACACAATATTTACCGGTTGTAAAATGCAAATACACCGAATTGTCAGATTGTACATAACCTCTAAAGGGATATGTAATTTTGTCCAGGTCACAGAAAAATAAGTGGTTTAGTTCAGATCACGTAACTTTAAAATGCAGTACATAACATCCACATCGTATAATTCAAATATAATTATAATGTGAGTATGCAGTAGAAAAGAAGTCCTGTAGGACACACAGTAGGACCAATAGCAAGCGTGCAACCACAGCCCACTCTACTTTAAGTAGAGAGGGTTGTGGCGCATGGAGATCGCGCCAAGGGCGCAAAATTTTTGGGTGGCACGCCTTTTTTTGAACCATGGTGCGTGATTTTCAAGTGGGAAAAATAAAAAACACAACACAAAATCCTCAAGAAAAGCACAAAAACAAACCCGGTAATAATTGAGATGCTTGGGTCTCAGGCGGGGGGCAATTGCCCGCCCCCCCCCAACTAGTTAAGTGCCTGGACCATGGTATTCAGCACAATTTAAGGCATTTTATTAATAAGTGACAAAAGAACCAGATTTTTTTCGTTAACCAAGAAGTGTATTAAATTTTAGCTAAACAACATAGGTTTTTTAATTAACAAAGTTTCTAATTTAAATTATTTTCGAGAAGGCATTTACAGAGTTTGTGATTTTTTTGGTAGTATGTGCTTTATTAAGTATTTACTTAGGGAAGGGGCGCCAAGACAAGAGGGGCGGGGGGAGCGATTCCTGCAGAGTGCGCTTGCTTTGCTAAGTTGTTAAAGGAACTCCTCGCGAACAACTTCGTTTAGAAATGAGGGGAATACTTAACTGCGGCAAGGGGGGAGGATTTTTTTTTGTTTTGCTATTTAAAAGGAACTTTGCTAATATGTTGTAACCACATGCGTTCCACAGGTCTATATGGTTGTATAACGGTCAAGCTTGCTCTATCGTCGTTATAAAAAACCATGTAGAAAGCCCCCCAAATACCTGATTAGTAGCATTTTAGCAGCACCTCGAAAGGATATTCCTTGCAACAGCTTTTTCATAGATACATACTTTTATGAGCTGTTTGTCGAACTTGTCGGTTACCTTAAAGGACAAAAAATAAATGACCAATGGAATTTGGAAAAGCTCCTGATTGGATAGAAACAGCGGGATCTCGAAACATCTAACGATATTCTAGCGTACTTATCCTCTGTGGCATTCTCGGTGTTAAGAGAGCCGTTCTATATATTGTTTGTGACTGGTAATTCACAACTTGTTTGTGTTTTGTGATTCCCAAAAAAATCATTTATTTTCTGTGACTCGCTGCAACCAAGAAAACTTATTGTTATTGTTATTGACTTATTGAGACTATTGGGAGACTATGAAACACGAAAACCCATAATATAAAATGAAAAGCAAGACAAACACAAAATCGTTATGTTTAATTTGATTAAACAGTTAACTCGCATTTCTAAAAATGTTATTTGGTATCGAACAATACACATATCAAGCTACCTTAGACAAGAAGACAGTTTTTCTGATGACCTAATAGAACTAACATCAGATAGGTAAAATTTCTTTATTTAAATCCGATCAGACTAACCTGACTAACAAATATTTCTAATTTTAGCGAATATAACAACCTAGCAGACCACTATTTTCATATACAAGGAGCTCACAGATGTCTTGTAATTCAACCATATGTAAAATGGGGTCCAAAAAAGCTCAGCATCGACCCAGGGGAACAACTCTCCGAAGCTATTGCTCTTATTCATACATTGCCAGCTTGGACAGTAGAGGAAACCTTAACAGTTCCTTTGGATACACTGGACAGGAAGGCACTGTTTAAAAGTGGAAATATGGACAAAATAAAAGACTTAGTAAAAAGTACAAACCACATAAGTGCTATTTTTGTCAATACAAGTACTTTAAAAAAACCCACTGTTCAGATACTACAAGAAAACTTTCGAAGACCTATTTTGGACCGTTACAAAATTGTCATGCACATTTTAAAAGCCCATGCAACAAGCAAGCATGCTAAACTACAGGTAGCTATGGCAGAATTGTATTATTTACGACGAAAATCAGAGACTGACCTTATTTTTAAAACGTACAACACAGAGGCTTTACGACTGATGTTTCAAGATAGAGAGCAGAAGCTCAAAAAAGAAATTAATACTCTTAGAGGTCAGAGAAGCCTTCTTAGAAATAAACGTAAGAAGTTGGACTACCCGGTTGTAGCTGTTGTGGGGTACACTAATGCAGGAAAAACTGCAATTATAAAAGCCCTAACAGGAGAAGCAACTCTACAACCTAAAAATCAGCTTTTTGCTACACTAGATGTAACAGTACATGAAGGAATGTTGCCTTCCGGACTGGACCTTCTTTACGTGGATACTGTGGGATTTATTTCCGATATTCCAACAAGTCTCATAGAGTGTTTTGTGGCAACACTGGAAGATGCAATGTTAGCTGTAAGTTAAATAAAAGCATGTTTATGTTCTAAAATTTTATAAACCTCTTTCTAGGATGTAATATTACATGTAGAAGATCTGTCTTCAAAGAGCTATGAGTTTAAAAGAAAACATGTTTTAGACACTCTCAAAAATTTAGGTACTCAGACAGGTACTACAGATATTTTGAACAAAATCATATCTGTTGGAAATAAGTGTGACCTAATTGAGGTAGAAGAGTTTAGGAATGAAAATATACTCTTAGTATCAGCTGAAAATGGAACAGGTAATGTTATAAAAGTATTATTATTATTATTATTAGATTAGGTTTAGGCGGCTAAGCCGTTCGAACCAGGGATATAATCACACAAATTAAATTGGTTTTTAAGGTCTAGAGGAACTGAGGCATAAGCTAGAATCCTTTCTTTTGCATGCAACTGGTAGACATATAATTAACATAAGAATACCAAATGGGGGGGAAGAAATACGATGGTTATACAAAAATTCAACAGTTTTGCAAGTAACACCCGATGAACAAGATGCTCAACTTATATTTGCCAAAGTTATTATTACCAGTGTTAATTTAAATAAATTTAAACACAACTTTATTTAAAAAATACAGTTTTTAATTTTTTAAACACTTCTTGCAGAGTTTTCGTAAAATTTTTGAAATATCGGCGGGATTGTGATTTCAGTGTTGCATAACGTGGGACATTTTATGCGAAATAATAAGGTTATGTTATTGCTTTAATATTCCTAGCATCATTAAAGTTTCATTAATTTTATTCTAATTTGTAAGTACCTGGTTTATTAAAAAGATTAGATTACTGAAAAGCAAAAAAAAATGTCATTCTGTGATTTTCAATTGTAGTAGAAACAATTTCAAACTTCACTTTATCAAACTATTTCGTATAAATTCTGTAAACATGTCCATAAACACGAATTTTCCACCCCTCAAGAATGACAGAATTTTAAGAGCGGCTCGTGGAGAAAAACTTGACAAACTTCCAATTTGGATTATGAGACAGGCTGGCCGATACCTACCTGGTAAGATAATTAATATAAAATGTTTATTATAATTGTGTAACTTTCTTTGTTTTTGCAGAGTTCCAAGAGTACCGCAAGAAACACAGTTTTTTTGAAATATGTCAGAACCCTGAACATGCATGTGAGGTTACCTTGATGCCGCTTCGTAGATTTGATTTAGACGCTTCTATTATTTTCAGTGATATTTTGGTCATTCCCCAAGCTCTTGGTTTAGATGTAGAAATGCGACCTGGATTGGTAAAACATAGTCGTTTTTTATTAGAGAAAGGAATATTAGTGACATTTTTTAGGGACCAGTATTACCAAATCCTTTAACAATTGAAAACCTCTCAGGTTTAAAGGTTGAGGGAGCTGTAAAAAAATTGGAGTACGTTGGAAAAGCTATTAATGTTACTAGACATAAAATAGATGGTAAAGTACCTTTGTTCGGATTTACAGGAGCTCCAGTAAGTACCTACTCAGACAATTTTTTGTTCTTAATATTATGTGCTCCTTGAAATAGCAATATGAATAATTTTATGTTTAATTTCTAGTGGACTTTAATGGGTTATATGATTGAAGGAGGGGGCTGTAAAACATATTCAAAAGCAAAAAAATGGCTTTATGGACACCCTGAAAAGTCGCACTTCCTTATAAATCTTCTGACAGATGTTATTATAGATTACTTGGTTATGCAAATCGAATATGGAGCTCAAATTGTTCAAGTTTTTGATAGCAATGCGGAATATTTAAATAAGGACCTTTATTCCACCTTCTGTTTACCTTCTTTAAAAAAGATTTCTTTGGAAGTAAGAAGAAAACTTAAAGAGAAAAATTTAGAGGAAGTACCAATGGTATGTTATTTAGTTATCTTTGCAGACGTTTTTGAGCTCTATTACTAATTGGTTATTTTTTAGGTCTTGTTTTCGAAAGGAGGATGGTACTGCCTAGAAGAACAAGCTGATTTAGGCTATGAAGTTTTAGGTATAGACTGGACTGTAGAACCAAAATATGTAAGAAACATTCTTAAGAACAAAAACATTACTGTGCAAGGAAACCTGGACCCATGTGCCTTATATGCTTCCCAGGAGGACCTTAAGAAAATGATTCAAAAAATGCTAGAAGAGTTTGGCAGTGAAAGGTACATAGTCAATTTAGGCCATGGAATATACCCTGATGGGCCCATAGAGTCTGTTGAGACCTTTGTTAAGACTGTTCATAATTTTAAGGTTTAATTTTTTCATACCAGAGCATTATCAATGACAGTTTATTTTTTTGTATCAGTTTACAATTTTTTATTAAATTTATTATTTAGCACTTAAAGAGTGAGTTTTTAAGGTAAACTTTACTAGGAATAAGGGGTAAAACTAGTTAATGCATATAAAGGAAATAAAGAGACTATTTAAAAAATGTAAAAATGTTTTATTTGATATTATATGTAATAAATTAAAAATATACATCACAATAGGTTTAAATTTAGTTTCTACAACCACACACATTCTTTTCGAAGCAGAGCACACACATTTACATACAAGCACACATACATAAAGTCAATTATATTACAAAAATAGGACCTATACCTAGACTGGTCGTACAGAAAAACATATACACATACAGTGTGTTGACACATAGTGCTTTATAACTGTATATTATAATTTGGCATTTGATAAAAGTAGTTTCTTAACAGTTAAAAAAAAACTTAATGAATAACAAAAAGATACTACCTAAGAAACAAAGATGGTGGATTTATTAGGTAAGAACTTTTTTTGTTAAAACTGCTATTGTTAATAGAATAAATAAAGATAACGTACTTACTATAGGAAACTGGAAAGGCAAGCTATGAGTATAGGGAATAAAAAAAATTAAGTAACGTTTATGATACATTTCGATAAAAATAAAGGATCTAAAAAGACATCCCTTATCAGTTTCAAGATTTGGTTTAAATAATAATCGAGTGATAAAGATCACATGCATTGCTCTTGTAAAAATTGGCATTTAAACGAATACATTTATTTAAAACAAAACGGCGCAGTCGCGTCGGCTGGGCCAGCATTGTTTAATTCTACAGTATTAAGATATTTTCAAAGGGTACCTACAGCAATGCAGCTGATCTTCTGTCATATTTATAAATGGCGAATGACAATAAATAATAGGACACAGTAGAGAAGGGACGTTGACATGGTTTGACTTATGCTGTTATTTTCTCCTGGAAGGTCGGGGATTGCATTTGAATCTAAAAATGAAAAATATATTAATCAATAATTACAATAAGAACATAGGTAGTCAGGACAAAATTATTAATACCTTTTTTTTATCATATTGTAAATATTTGCTAATTTGGTAATTCCATAAATAGTCGTAAAAGGATTTGCATAACATCATGGAATTCTGAGATCATTTATAATTTTTTATGAGAATATTAATTTATAGTTAAATGTGCCATGCATTGGAGTGATTGGGGTTACCAGGTGAGCCTTATTTCCATATAAGATAATCGCTACCCTAATTTTGATTAAATGAACGTTATAAAATAAGTACCTTTTGTACAAATAGTATCTTACCGATAGTTTTGCTGGTGGTACGCCTAGGGCCAACGGTACTAAATCTTGGAGGTCCCAAATTTGGCCTATTAGTACTTCTATCCACGCAAGAGTAAATAGGCTTAGTTTTCGTAAGCTTCATGCCATATTTTAAAGGATCTATGTTTCTCTGACAGTGTTCTCCTGCCTCTTTAATATAAATGTCTTTATCTGTTATTATGGAACCTACAAAGCATTCATAGGTGCCGTCAGCAACATCTCTTCTTTCGGTATAGGTGTAGAGAAGGTTCATTTCCCTCCAATGTCCTAAACACTGGTACTCTCTTTCTTCGTAGATTTCTTCTGTGGAACAATCAGAGACTTGGTAGTACATTAGTTCAGGAGCTCTACAATCTGACCACAGTTTAGCGCAGAGTTCAGTGGCATCAGGTATCCTTCCAGTATATTCTCCAGTTATTGGACATAGACCTGTTTGCATTGTCGGGGCAATATCCATTCCTGAAATAAAAATTGCCTATTTAATGAACTAGCAAAACACATTCAGTATGCAGCTCCAAGCAATTTTCCCTTTAAGGATTTATACAGGGTGTCCGGAAAATACGTGTATGTATGCACAACGTTTGACGACACTCCTGACGTCAAAATATGTCGATCTAAGCCGACTTAGTTATATCCAAAATTGTCTCGTTTAGTCGGTAGAGGGCGTCAAAAATTTGTAAAAATATTGGTTTTTCCTAAATTACGTGCAAACCTGCTAATCGATTTTAATGATTTTTACTATGTAGACTAATACTATAAAATGACGTTTTCTAGTAGTATAGTCACCGGCTGTAAATAAGTGGAAGTGTTATAAAAGTGATATAATACGTCAACATTTCTCCTCATTTTTTATATGAACGGCGTTATGACAACCCAGATATTTTTGTAGAGTGACTGGATGTATTTGGAAGGTATTTTACCTCTTTAATATTTTTCGTTGAATGAGCTGTTTTGCCAGAAGAAAATATTTACAATTACCTGCATACATCAATTATTAACAATAAAAATAAAACAAAGTACGTACAACAAAGTTGAAAGTATGTATTGTAAGAAACTAAGTAAAACAAAAACATTACTTAAGCAAATGTGTAAAATGACCGCCATCTTGCACAATACATAGGTACTTTCAACTTTGTTTTATTTTTATTGTTAATAATTGATGTATGCAGAGGTAATTGTAAATATTTTCTTCTGGCAAAACAGCTCATTCAACGAAAAATATTAAAGAGGTAAAATAGCTTCCAAATACATCCAGTCACTCTACAAAAATATCTGGGTTGTCATAACGCCGTTCATATAAAAAATGAGGAGAAATGTTGACGTATTATATCACTTTTATAACACTTCCACTTATTTACAGCCGGTGACTATACCTACTACTAGAAAACGTCATTTTATAGTATTCTACATACTAAAAATCATTAAAATCGATTAGCAGGTTTTCTCGTAATTTAGGAAAAACCAATATTTTTACAAATTTTTGACGCCCTCTACCGGCTAAACGAGACAATTTTGGATATAACTAAGTCGGCTTAGATCGACCTATTTTGACGTCAGGAGTCTGTCGTCAAGCGTTGTACACGTATTTTCCGGACACCCTCTGTATATAAAATATTTGTTTACTCACGTCCTTGTGTGACCCAGGAATTGTCGTTAAAATTTTCATCTGCACACAAGGTATAAACATCTTTGTTGTTGCTGGAGTTTGTACCCAATTGAAATTCTAAAATATTTTTGCTTCTATTTGCTATTCTCATGCAATTAAATGATTCTTCATCGCTACAAACAAAAAAAAAGCATTAGATTGCCAGATACAGATTTGTTCCTACACTTCTCAGAATGGATATTATCATTTAAACAATGCTTACCATTGAGTTCTACTAAAAATCAAGTATTTGTCACTATCCTCTTGCATTCCAGCACATTTAATAGTATAAGTTTTAAAAGAAGTATGGTCTTTATACACCATAGTATCCCCTTCTACTCGCACATACTCCCAAGTACCAAACATCCATTTTGGGAAACTGCAAATTCCAAAACTCACTTCTGCGGGCCAAGGATTTTCGGTTTTTGGTGCTAGAACAAATGTTTCAAACCCGCTGGTTGCGTTGTGGAGTTCTGAGGTGCATGTTGAGTCTCTACTTACTGCCATTTCAATTTTGCCAGTCACTTTGTCTTGTTTGTAGAGCTACAATAAAAAATACAAGTTTAAAGTCGTTTATCTATATATGCTCCTAATTACAAAGACGAGTTTTCTCATGTCTTCTAAATACATTTTTATTTGGAAACTATCTAGTCAATAAAGGAATTCTTACCGCACATCGGTATTTTGGTTTCTGGCCATCCAAGTACCTACTGTCGGTAAAAACCAAAAACGTCTCGTCTTTTGGACCTTTCCAATGACCCAAACATTCGTATCTTAGATCTGTAATTAACATACAAATTGTTTAAGAGTACTAACTGATTTTCGGATTACACTTTCGTTTTCAAAATATGCTATGATTTGGTTTATATTCATGTGAGAAAAAGACAGCTAGGTTTAGAAAAAAAAAACATAGTTACCATAGCTGTCAAAGGTACAACTTCTCAATCTAAAATTCAAAGTAGAACCTGAAGGACAGGAGTTTACAGTGGAGTTAAAACCGATACATTCGTGAAGCCTTAAAGGATTTTTTCCCTTGTAGTTTGTATAATATTTCCCATCGATGGGGCAATATTGCTTTTGGGTATAAGCTCCTTGGTCATCTTTCGTTTCTAAAATAAAAAAAGATTTTATCAAAATAACTTTATTTAATTCATTTACGCGAATAGTCATATCGAATGTCGAATAAAATTAACCTAACAGCCATTAAATCTTGGGCAGAACCTTTTTAGCTTTGTAACATTTACACATACACCTCATTTTACAATAAGTATAACTGTAATACCTGTTGAAATTTAAACGAATTAAAAAATAAAATTGCACAAGCTTGGAATGAGTTAAATCGGGACTTCGCAAGGGCTTTGGTAACTTTAATGCCTAGAAGGATAAACTATGTCTTGGACAAAGGGGGAGCCGCGCTAAAATATTAAAATTTGATTAATTATAATAATATGATGTATTGTAAATACTAGTAAATAGGTACCGATTAAATTTGTTATAGTTTGTTAATTTTTCGAAATAATAAAAAAAGTTCTGATACCTCTTGGTAATTATTAATGAACTAATGATTAAATGTAAATTAAGGTAAAAGAACAATTTACCAAAAATTAGTAAAAAGTCAAAATCTGACAGATTTGCTGCCCAAGATTTAATGGACGTAACTGTACATTGTTACTACATACATAATCCACACTATTAATGTAAAATTACTTTGATATTACTGACCTTAAAGGTACGGTTTTATGAGCAGTTTTTTTTTTATAAATAATTATATTCACTGTTAAAAAAGGAATTTGCTTAATTGCTCCCATTAGGATACGTTTTTATGTATGAATTATTTTTAACAAAATACATTTAAAACCAGTTCTGAGAAAGGAAACTTTGGTTTTACAGCGTGTGACAATTTTTCGGGTCCACAAAACGGAAGTTCATGTAAATGATGAGCCAAGTTTGTAGTTTACTGTTTCCTTCATCAATATTATTTGCATCATTAGGTATTTTCTACATTGTAAATTTCCATTAAACTTATATTGGCCTACTCTGTGTATGTATTAAACATTTTCTTAATTATTTTCTCGGAGAATAAGTTCATTAAAAATATGATATAATAAAAAAGTCTCTAATTGGATATTTTTAAAAGCTATTGTTTTAAAAACAGCTATGTATGTAAATGCTAATGACTTACTGAACAATAATATTTCTACCGTTTCACCTCGTGTTTCGAGGGATTCTTTTGAAGGACAATTTGCTTCCGCTGTTTCTTCATTAGTAGAACACTTTGATATTATTTCTTGACTAGATGCGAACACTTGTAGAACATTTGGTGAACGGAGCTTCAGGTGTAGACACGTATAACAGCTTGTATCAGTATAACTAAAAAATACATGAACATTGATTTATTGTTTTCATTAATATGGCTTTAATGCTATGTTTTATCTTAATATGGAAAAGATAGGTATCTGCATTTTATCATTCAATTTCTTTCAATTTGACTTACTTGACCATTAAGATAACATTATTCTCGTGTCGTTTATGGCAGCTTCCCCAAATTGAGATTGAGTTAACATTTATCGTAAGGTTGCTATACTGAATTCTACCCCCCACATTGGCTGGGTTTTGCATCACAAATTCACCTTGGAATTGTTGGGGAAAGTAACAAGAAGCTTCTATAAGTTGCACTGAAAAAAAAAATTAATAAAAATGAAAATTGTTGCACTCACGTTACTGCTCTATATTTTAATAGCGTTTCTTTTATAAACAAATAACGTTTCAACATTATTTAGCTGTTCGATGATACTAAATGTTTACTTTGCCTGTTTAAGATAATTCATTTCCATAACACTCTGTCCTATTTTGAAATCGTTTTGGGGTATACCTAAGTAAGTAAATGTAATGAAATGAGCGAGTGGAAGGAAATACCCAACTGCGTTTGTCACCTCATAAAAATATTGCTAAAAAAATATTTTATAGCTTAATGTCAAGATGAATGCTGTAACCGCTAACAATGTGTTTCATATTATTTAACATGGTCTAGACCTGTCCAGGTAACAATGATAAATGACTCATATGAATAATATAACTACCATATATGCAAATCATAAAAAGAACAGTTAGGTATTGATTGAAATAGTTTAATAAATAAACGAGTTATTTCTCTGGACTAGACTTTTTTTTTTTGAAACTTACTAATGAATATAAAATAAATTAAAAAAAAACTCGGATAATATGAGTATGCTTTAGCACACACGCAGAAACTGGACGAGATAAAATATTTATTATTTTTTTTAAAACGCCCTTGCAGACTTCACGAACGCTTGTATTCGCAGATAATGGACCTAATAGAACACAGGACCTACCTTCTTGCTTAGTTTAAATTTTTTTTTTAATTTGGTAGGTAGAATTATTTATTATAAATACGTCTTTTCAAAAACCGTGTGATTTGGAAGCTCGAGTCTTTAATTAGCATTTCTTCCGTACTTAGAATATAATAATTTTTTGCGTTTTTCTGCAATTTGATTACTAGGGCTAGTGACAAAGCTATGTCGGTAAAGGTAAAACGTTTTTGCAAATGCCAATTATAAACTAAACCGAATTTTATGGTTGCTTCATGGTTTAAAATTGATTTATTATAAAAAATGAACAAGGCAAGACAAAATGATATACAAATCTTTCCCCCAAATTAGACTTGGATGATATACAGATTGAAAACAAACCGTGACTTGTAGATTTTATTCCTCTCAAAGTCAATTAGCTACTGAAATTCTTTATATTTCATCTTGGATTTTCTACGCTTGGGTAACAGAGCGAACATTAAGTAAAAATCGGCTTTATATCTACTCTAGTTATATTGTTGCAACCTTACCAGACTACTATTTTAATTTAAAACAACATTCTTTAGTTCACAGCAAACGCAGAATACTAATTGATTTTTAAAAAATGCCGCCAGATATATACAGGGTGTTCCTTAATGACGTGCTAATATTTTAGGTTGTCATTCCTCAAGTCATTTTATGAAGAAAAGTTTTTATAAACATATGTCGTTAACGGCTTAAATTTTTTGCTACAGGATGTTGAATTTTTTCTTTTTTAATGAGTTTTTTGTAATATCTCCGAAAGTACTTTAGATAATATTTTCAATTTTGGCATGGGCTAATAAGACATAGAACCACATGTTTTAGTTATAAAAGTGTTTTTTTTGTCCCACCAGTGACGTCCCTGCAAACATGTCCTCTGATATTTTTTAGAAAAAAAGTGGTACGCCACTGACATTTTTCCATGAGGATATTATTTCTGATTAGCCTGGTCAATTCTACATAAAAATGGTCTCTTACGTTTTTCTCCTTGGGCACACTGTTCATAATTAAATTAAATTAGCTTCATTTTGCAATATTGACGAATATTTTTTGATTACATAAGTTTATAGTTATCCTGGAACGATGACGTTCTTAAAAACATAATTAACGCCTTAACGGCAGTCTTATCTGCATTTCCTCCAAGAAAAACTATCTGTGTTACTTGAAGATGTACCATATGCGCTAAGGAATCAAATGTGGTTAGAATGCATGATGGAGCTCCTGCTTATTTCAGTGTCAATCGTTCACCATTTAGATGCAGTTTATCCGAATCGTTGGATAGGTCGCGAAGGAGCTTAACAATGACCAGCAAGATCCCCTGATCTCAATAGTTTGGATTTTTTCTTATGGGTCATCTTAAAACTCTAGTGTATAAAACTTCCATTAACACTTTAAATTTAAGGAGCGAATAATTGCCTTCTGTAAAACAATACGGAATTCGCTATGCGATGCAAAGACAGGCGAAAGCATGCCCATTAAGTAAAGGTGGTAATTTCCAACAATTTTTATAAAACAAAATTTTGCATTATCAATGTTAATAATAATAAATAGTAGAGCTAATTTAATTTAATTATTTTAATTAAGAACGGTGTGCCTGAGGAGAAAAACTCAAGAGACCATTCCTATGTAGAATTGACCAGGCTAATCAGAAATAATATCCACATGGAAAAATGTCAGTGGTGTACCACTTTTTTTCTAAAAAATATCAGAGGACATGTTTGTAGGGACGCCACTGGTAGGACAAAAAAATAACTTTTATAACTAAAACATGTGGTTTTATGTCCTATTAGCACATGCAAAAATTAAAAATATTATCTAAAGTACTTTCGGAGATATTACAAAAAACGCATTAAAAAATTCAACACCCTGTAGCAAAAAATTTAAGCCGTTTAGGACATAATATGTTTATATGAACTTTTCTTCATAGACTTGAGGAATCACACCCTAAGATATTAGCACTTAAGGAACTGTATATACGGTATAAATAGGCCATTTTTAGGAATTATTTTCACCCAATATAAACCCGAAATTAAAAATCGTTTTTACGTTTAGCTAACTAGAGAAACCAAATTTACACTTGTTACAATAGATTTTTCTTCTTGCGTTTATCAAAATTTGATCTCTCTCTTTTTAAGTACCCGCAATGCGATTACGACACGATTTTTTCATATAAATTAACAAATTTAAAAAATTTAACACAGGAAAAAATTATTACGGTCCTGCATATTAGGGACAGTTATTTTTAATTTTATCAGCAGTACAACCTTGTAACTATGCTGGACAAAATTTCACACGGTCAACTGTTTATTTAGTACCAATGTCTCTTTAATTTGCTTTTTTGTGTTCAACCTGGAGTCATTTAACCAGGGCCGTACCTAAGGGGGGGGGGGGAGATTAGGGGGTTTAAACCCCCCCTCCCTCTGATATAGCGACGAACGGTGCAGGAACCCCCTTGCAATCCACACTAAAACTAGAGTGTTCGTCGTTTTTGTTGACCCCTCCAACAATTTTAAATATTTCTAGAAAACACTTCAACTAAATATTGCTGTTGCTGAAATTTTCTTTTTTTTTGTAACTTGCCAATATTCTTCATTTGAAGTAAGTGGGTATTTGGTGCCGGTTCCCTGCTAATTTTTTTTTGCTAATATGATTAAAGAAAATTTCATATTTTTGCTTAAGAATAGTAGAAATGAAATCCGACCATCTGACATGGTTGGCTGACGTTTTCACAAGTCAGGGACCTGTATGATCGGTAGAGCTTAACTTGTTACCGCATATTACCGTGTATTTTAAACATCTCGTAGTCTGACAAAAAAATAAAATTATAACTTTGACGCGGGTTGTTTCTTTGCAATTTTGTGGCCTGACAAATTACATAGCCAGAACCTAAAAAAAAACCGAGGCTACATGGCAGTGACAATAATAATAATACACAATGGCGTGCTACAAATATTTTTCTTGCTTTGATCAGAGTCCCCCTTAGGTATGGCTTAAAATACAATTTTTCCAGACGATCTAATGATTCTAATGTATGTATTTGTAAGGATGAGGAAAATAAATTGGTTTTCGCATACTTTCATGGTTACTGGTACTGGCTATTTACAATTTGTCCCGATCAAAAATCGTTTTTAACAGAAATTAATGATGACAAATTTATGCTGATTGCCCTATACCGTGTGAGCAAATATTATTTGCATCAAAGAGGGCTTGGATTAAAAACCGTAGAGCTTGGTTTAGATCACAATGATATGGGGACGATATATCTAACCAAATCAGGGTTAAAATTTTGTCAAATTCATATTATGACATGATATGTAAAACTAATCAGTAATAAAATAAGTAGACAAATACAAATTTATTTTTGTTGTTTACAAAATTAACAAAGTAAGAATATACAGAAAGAAAAAGAAAAATAATTACATAAATTGCTGAAATTGGCCACCGCCATGCTCCAAATAAATTTACACGTCTCTTCATATTTTCGAAAGTGTTGACCAGCATCTCTGGAGAAATGTTATCACATTCTTGGATAATCCTTTCTTGTAATTGTTCTAAATTTGCAACTGGTGTTTTAAGAATAGTGTTCTTTAAATAAGGAAAAACGAAGTAATCCATAACCGTTAAACAAGGTGATCTAGGTGGGAATTCAATGTCTGATCGAAAACTGATCAACCTGTCGTCGAAAAAATTGCGTAAGAAGTAAAGTTTCGGCGGCTGTATGGGCGGTTGCACTGTCCTGTTGAAAATATCCAAAACGTAGTTCGTCGTAAGTAATTGCTCCACAAATGGATTCAAAATGTCTCTATACCGCTGTGCTGTAACTGTGTCATGGAAAAAAAATAGGACCAACAATTCTTCTTCGGGAAACAGCTAACCAGACACCAATTTTTTTCACTACGCCACATGCGTGTATTCTGAGTATTCGCATTACCGGAGAGGTGGAACCAGGCTTTATCCGAAAAAAATGTCAGGTCTAATAAATCATTTCTTTCCAATAAATTTTGGGTAAACCATTGAGAGTAATTCCTGCGTCTTTCAAAATCTGTGGCTTGTATTTCTTGGAATACTTGCACTTTATAAGGAAATTAATTTAGTTGCTTCTTAAGAATAGTCCTGCATGTTCCATAAGATCTTCCCACTTCTTGGGTCAGGCGTCTTATACAATTTGTTGGCGTATTTTACATTATTTCATGAACGTTTGCAACAAGTTCTTCTGTTCTTACAGATGGTCTTCCTGCTCCTTTTTTGTGTTGTATAGAACCTGTTCCCCTAAACACAGCCACGGTTCTTTTCAGGCAATGATAAAAATCCCCAGCTATAAAAGCAACGTTAGGAAAATGTTCGTGAAAATCGTCCATGCACAAACCCGGATTGTATTGACACTAACCATTTACTCTAACCCCGTTTCGAAAATACGCTTCAACCATGAATGTTTTGTGCTGTTCCGTAAAGCCCATTGTGTAAATTGTTCAAGAAATTGGAAAAATTAGCGATGAATCAAATTACTTGTCAAAGGATACGGAATAACTGATTGATTGTTAATTCAGGTAGTGACTAACACCCAACAGGTATTAAGATCTACGGCTAAGCATTACGTCCTTAGATGCAAAGCCCTCTTTGATGCAAATAATTTTTGCTCGCACGGCATATACCGCCTGGGTTTGAAAACGAAGGTTATATTAATTACATTCGATGCATTAGCAAAAAATATAGGTATTTTGTATATTTTTTACATTTTCTATTAGTCAAATTATTTATAGTTTCCTAACTATATCAAATTATAATGCTTTAGAGAAATCACATGCGCAACGTTGTACGGACGTTTTTACTACCAGTGACGCAGAATTTTTGATATCCATTCATTATATATCTAACGTTACAGTGTTGGTGGAGCTGTGTTTGTGATCAGCTGCGTTTAACAATTAATTTTTAGTGTGTTTTCGAGATAGGACTATTTAGTTGGTTCTATTTATTATTATTTACAATGGTTCGCCAGAGACTCGACTATTCTAACCCTAGATTAATGTTTCGGCGGTGAGTGAGGTTATTCAGGTTATGTTTTTTAGCTTAAAAGCTATAGTGTAGATAGTTCTATAGGTTTAAGTAAATGTTGCAAAATATATAGATTTTTGTATCTTAAAAAACTACATGCCAATGCACTGTAAGGACAACAGCTAGTTTCTGCAGCTTACAGTGTTGTCATTTTTTAAAGCCATCCCCTTCTTATGTGAAACTTTGGCAGTAGGTACCTACATCTGATTGTAAGCAAATGGTTTTTGATAAATAGAATGTGTTGTCTTATTGAGCCTAATGAATAAAAATGAAGCAATTGCTTTTTCTTATAAAATCGTAGTAATTTCTTGAAAAACAATGAATAAAAACTAAAGTAATAATTACTTTAGGTTTTATTCATAACAATTATTGCTTTTGAGTCCAGCAATCGCTTAAAAGTCCAGGAATTGCTACTAGTCAATGCTTTTTCTTAAAAAAATAGAAGCGATCGCTATCGTTCGCTTAAAATCTAATGAATAAATTAAGAAATCGTTTTTTTTTAGTGTAGCGATCGCTTTCAACTTTTTAAGGTAGGTCGACCCCTGCATCATTTGCTTGGTAGCAGTCAACTTTAGTTCTCCGCGGCATACACGTGCGTTGCTCTTAATTTGTGTCTTCAATATATGAACTTCCGTAAAAGAAAAATCTACAGTGTATGTAAAAATTGCAGATATGATGATTTCAGAAAGTTATATCGATTTGACTGCGAAAATGTTGAGTGGTTGGTAAATTATTTTTTGACTGATACTGGTGAAAGGCGAGGGGGTGCAATGTCGCCTTTAAATAAGATGAAAGTCTTTCTGCGGAAATTGTCGGATCCGGACTTTCAAAATTCTGCAGGTGAAGAACTCGGTGTTCACTGTACTGTCTGTAAGACATACACTTCTGTAATGCATGCAGTTTTGGAGAAGGCCAATATTTTTATTAAATTTCCTACAAGTGCTGAAGCTGTTGTGGAAGCTAAACGGTTGTGGTCAGAGAGATTTATTTATGTTCCTTCAATTTGTGAACGAATATCAATTGCTCGTCTTTAATTTTCATCACTACTATCACTTTCCTCATTTTCACTGAAATCTGCCATATCACAAATATAAGTTTCCTATTTTCCACAAAAACGTAACAGATTACTATTGTACTAAATAAATAGACCAACGTTGTTGTATTTACGTCAACTCTTTTGCAAATCAGGCACCAAACTAAACATAAAATCTATAATCTGAACAAGTGGATAAGCCACGTCTGGACTTGTGTTGAATAAGCATTTGCTACAGAGGTGTAAGAAAAACAGCAATTGCTTCAAAATTTTATTCATATTCAGATCTAGCAACTGCTTTTACTTATATAGCATTTGCTAGTCAAGCAATTGCTTTTACTAAAAAGTAATTGCTTCAAATAATTGTTTAATTTTTATTCATTAGGCTCATTATAGGTACATACCTACCTATAACATGTCTGTGGTTACAACCCGTAGAATTTAAAGCGAATTCTTGCTAATGTTTTAAGGGAATATTGACTACGTACGCCACTGACAATACAAATTCCGTAACGAAAAAAAAAGAAAATTTGACGACCATTGTTATTTACATCTTTTTATGACTCCGCAAGGTTGAGACCTGCGCCACACCCTGTAGACGTTAGATGTTTTACAGCTTCTACCTACCTTATTGTAAAACCCAACGCAGAATACAATTTTTATTAGCCCCGACGCGACAGGTTAACTTATTTAGTACGACCATAATAAATAAAAGGTGACAGGTGACACAAAATGTCTAGTCTTTAAAATCCTTTTACAATACAAAATAGTGTTCTTTCGTCATCGGTAATTTAGCTTAGGTGTCGTTCAAAATTATTCACTATTTTTCTGAAATACTGCACACCTATACTCCCCCAAATAGTATTTGATTATTGCAATGTCCTTGTATATTTGAAGAATCAGAGTCCATTTAATACACGGTAAAGGTAAAGCACTAATAAGCGAGGAAAGTGTCGACATTGACCAATTTTTATTTAAATATAGCTACTATTTTGTGCTCTATCATATTAAATACAAAATAGCTACCAATAGATCACCAGCTTAAATAATAAATACGCTTTTTATGCATGGGTAGTGAATAGAGAACTTATTCTAATTATCCGATGCGTAGTATAATAAATTATAATTATTTTACTTGCAAGTTGGTTTCGCACAATTAGAGTATTTACTTCCTGGGATTCGTTAACGGCGATTTTTTTTAATTGCATAAAATATCTAATATACATCCATGATGTCTGTATTTTAATATCGTATCGGCTAGTTTTTTCAAACCTCGAACCTATTTTTGTATACCTAATGTTAGTATTCTCAGTTTTCTGAAAACCTTTGCCGAAACTTAGCCAAAGACCAGTTCAGTATAATCTTAAACCAACAGTGACGTAACAAAAACTGTAAACCAAACGTAACATGCAGTTATCTTTGTTGTCAAAAACTTTTTTATGTAAAACTTACAAAATTTTTGGAATATAAAAAAAAATTTAGTTGTAAATAGAGACACGTACTACTAGGTACTTTTGGTATTTATATTTAGGTGGCGTTTTCCATGTTTCATACCATATTCGTGACTAAAATTTAAAATAGAGGTACCACATATTATATGCAAAGACATTAAAGTTTATCATGTCATTGTGATCTGTGGTTATTAAAGGTTGTGACTTTTGAATTCCATTCCTATTCGGTGAAATAGAATTGGTATTTCTCCTTTTTAAGGTTTTTATGGCATAATTAAAAACAATGTTCTTAAAATAAGTACAGAAAACTTTTACAAATTCTTTAAAATGGTTATAAAAAAAGGTTGTCGGTTCGCTTAATAGAAAATTGCATTCCCTTAAATACGAAAAACTGTTGACAAAATTGCATGCGTGGTTGTGATGATATAGATGTTTAAAAATTTGATTAACTTATTCAATTTAATTTATGCACCTAATAAACAAATATAATATTTCTACATTCTGCTAAAGGAATGTTTAACGTACAATCAAGTTAAAAATAACAATTGTGTGCAAACACTTATTTTCTCTCTTTTTATCGGTCAATATAGTAGTACTCGTATGTAGGTATTCTTGAGCTAATAATAACATACAGACATTCCTTGGTACATATAATGCAATTAAAGTTGTCTTATTTTATTACCAGAACAAATCTATATTTATCTATATTCTCGTGGTTATTCACTAATAAAATATATATGTTGCTATGGTCAAGGTAAAAGTAGGTATACTTTTAAGTATCAATATACATAGACCTATCCTTAAGGTGCCCACTCACACTCCGGAAATCCTCAGAGGGAAAACTGCACAGGCCTGGCCTTAAGGATTACCGGGGCGTGTGTGGAGCCGGGTGTATTCAGGCCAATATCAGTAAAATCTTCAAGGAAAAACTGTGCAGTTTTTCCTCTGAGGATTTCCGGAGTGTGAGTGGGCGCCTTTAGACTCTGTTTCACATGTAGCAGATTTTCCGATTACCATCGCGTTTTTAAAATATGCTACTTATAACTTGTGTGTGTGTGTAAAATTGTAAAACTTTAAAATATGACTATTTTTTAATTAAAACCTAATAATAGTGAACAAAATATGCAAAATAACGTTTTTACGAACTTTTAAAAAATATTTCGAAAATTTTTAATTTTTAGGTCATTTTTTACATTTTTAAAAATATCTCATTTATCTTTAACTTTAGAGTAAAGGGGAATAGAATTGTTTTTATGGGCGATTTAAAACATTTTTTTTAAGTTGTATCAATTCCGAGATATTGGCAAAAACATAAAAAGCACATTCCAGTAGATATCTCAAAAACTATAAGAGATACGAAAAATTCATAAGAAGTAGTGACCGACCGAAGGTTCGGTTTCGGTTAGTTTCGGCCAAAAAATATAGTTTCGGTTTCGGCCATGCCGAAATTCAGTGTTCGTGAACTATCGCGCACCGTTCGGCTAAATTTGGGTGGGTGCGTAGGCAGTGTTGTCTATACCGTGCAAGCAAAAATAATTTGCATCAAAGAGGGCTTGGATTAAAAAAGTGTGGCTTGGTTTAGATCACAATGATATGGGGACGATATATCTAACCAAATCTAGGTTAAAATTTTGTCAAATTCACATAATGACATGATATGCCAAACTAATGAGTAATAAAATAAGTAGACAAATACAAATTTATTTTTGTTGTTTACAAAATTAACAGAGTAAGAATATACAGAAAAAAAAAGAAAAATAATTACATGTATTCACATAACCGGAGAGGTGGAACCAGGCTTCATCCGAAAAAAATGTAAATCATTTCTTTCCAATAAAAAGGAAATAAATTTAGCTGCTTCTTAAGAATAGTCCTGCATGTTCCATAAGATCTTCTCACTTCTTGGGACAGGCGTCTTATACAATTTGTTGGCTTATTTTGCATTATTTCACGAACGTTTGCAACAAGTTCTTCTGTTCTTACAGATGGTCTTCCTGCTCCTTTTTTGTGTTGTATAGAACCTGTTTCCCTAAACACAGCCACGGTTATTTTCAGGCAATGATAAAAATCCCCAGCAATAAAAGCAACGTTAGGAAAATACTCGTGAAAATCGTCCATGCACAAACCCGGATTGTATTGCCACTAACCATTTACTCTAACCCCGTTTCGAAAATACGCTTCAACCATGAATGTTTTGTGCTGTTCCGTATAGCGATGAATCAAATTACTTGTAACGACTGTCAAAGGATACGGAATAACTGATTGATTGTTAATTCAGGTAGTGACTGACACCCAACAGGTATTAAGATCTACGGCTAAGCATTACGTCCTTAGATGCAAAGCCCTCTTTGATGCAAATAATTTTTGCTCGCACGGTATAAATAGATTTTTTCTGTGTCGCGACTTTTTTTTTGTTTTTTTTTAGATCGATCTCGTCCTATATAAAATAAATTAAATTTCAGTATACAATAAAATTTTTCAGGTTTCGGTTTCGGCGAAACTGAAACAAGGCCGAAGATTCGGTTTCGGCTGAAAATCTTGTTTCGGTCGGACACTAAAGAAGTATTTAAAAGTTTATATATCATTAGGATACAACTTTATGGTTACAAACATTATTATGCATCCATCAAGAAATTGACGGTTAAGCTTAAAATAACAGACACCAAGGAACTTAAAAGTATGCTTGTAACAAAAATTACAGTATACAGCAGTCTTCAAGACGGGTGAAATTCCAAAGGCGATAAGCGAGTTTAAAGATAATTATCCATCTGACAGAGAAAATAGAACGAAAAGAAGTTAAGGATGAGGTAGCTGCTGGCCGGCTTAAAATTATTATCATTAATAATAATTCGTTGGTGAAACAGGCATCATCAACTTTCGAACCTTTAGTTTACCTGGAACTTTTTTGCCCATCCGGAGTGGTCGAAATTATTGGGCATCGACCAATAATTAAAAAAATTAAGTATTGGCCATTTTGGCCGACGAAAAATACATTTTAGCAGACAAAATAGGTTCGCAATTTTGTTTTTTGATCAATATTTCGTTGTTTTATCCAAAAATCGGCCAAACACCCACCTACTGTATTCTGTTAAAAACGGTTGGATTTATAAATAAATAAAAGCAGAAAGAGAAATATGGGATTAATTTATCACATACAATTTTTCTAACTTAAAACGGTAGATAGCTGCTACCCAAATAGGGGTATTTGGCCGCTTTTTGGAGAAAAAGAACAATAAACGACAAATTCAGCGCGGAATTTACAAACGATATAGGGGAAGGTTGCCCATATTGGACCAATTTCCAAATTTCTTATCATAGATCCTGATAATAACGCAAAATCGATCTTGAAGCTATACCGTAGTATACTTTAGTTTATTGTTCAACTGCAGGATTTTTTGCAGAATATTATTTCAAAGTATCTATGATATACCAGGCTATAAAAAAAACCTCTGCAAGTGGTTCAATATAGGAAACCGGTTGCCTAAATTGCACCTGGGGGTTCCAAAATTGGACCACATGATTTAAATCGGAAGCTTAGGTGTTAAATAAATAAATAAAAAATAAAATTGTTGTTATAGGAAGTTTTATACTTATATTTCAAAAAAACATCAAATTTACAATCAAAATTTCGATAGAAGACATCCTAATGCAAAAAAAAGTACCTATTACTTTCCTATATTGGAACAGTCAGTTTCATTTTTTAACTCAAGGAAAAAAGATTTTAGCAATATTGAAATGGTGTTAGTTCATGACATTAACTTATTTAAAGAGAAAAATTATTTTTGCACAATTTGGAAAAATTGCCTTAATTGGACCGGTTCAATTTTGGCAATCACTTAGTGGTCCAATTTAAGCAACTACCACGTGTTTTACAAAACCACCCAGGAAATAAAAAGAGAAAAACTTACTTGAAGACTTCCATAAAAAAGATATTGCTTAGAGTTTAATGGTTCTAAGGTAAATTCTTAGGAAAATCCTAAAAATATTACATTAAAATTGTAAAAATTAGATTTTGCTCTGTACACGCCAAGCACTAACGGCCAACTAGTTGAGTTTGTTGCCGATCAAAAGTTCTAGGTGGAAGTATGTTACAGTATTGCCAGATGATATGGCACTTGTTTAGTTTGGGAGAAATGTACTGTGGTCCAATTTAGGTAGCGGTTCAATATAAGCAACCTTCCCCTACCGTGAAGACTTGTCAATTGACTTGCCTAGTCAAATTTTAAGCCGTAGAAAGGGACTTGGAGATAGTATTTCAAAATTAAAAACAGTGTATGAACTTGCGGATTATTTGTTAATAAAAAATCAGTGTGTTTCTTCAAATTTTTCAGATGCATCTAGTGCAGTGACGTTATTTCTAACTTTACCAGTTAGTGTGGCATCAGCGGAACGATCTTTTTCCAAACTTAAAATAGTAAAAACCCATTTACGTAACACCATGGGACAACAACGCCGTTCGGATTTATCCTTAATCGGTATCGAACACGAGTTTGTTAAAACATTAAATATCGACGAAATTATAAACGATTTTACAAAAAAAAAACTCTCTACGATCTGGTCATTTCGTATAATACCTTGTATAGTACTTAGTGCCATACCTAATGTTTGTGCAGACTTGTTGAGTGTTCGTGTGTTTTACTGTTATCTGTCTTGTGGATTCTACAAGGATCGATCACTGCTACCCCCGTTACTACTATACATGGTAAGCAACATTATAAGTGGTGTTTTAAAATTTTGATTTTGCACATGTTTGCTGAAATATTACGTACTATAACTACCTATGTTATGTCTCCCAGTCTACCTAGGATTATAAAATAATTCGAATTGTTTGCTGTTTTAATAGTAAGTATAGGTACTTAACACGTAATGTGGGATTAACCCTAATTAAATTATTACACGATTAACGAATTCAAAAATTCATAAACCTGAACCTAATAGTAATGAAAGTAAGAATTATCATTTTCCATTCGTTATAGAGAGGGGGGCACCCAGTTTTTGTTACGACACTGGACATATTATTGAAAAGAAAATGAAGCGGCGTCACTAGTGTTTGCTCTTACGATTAAAGTATAAATTGTAGAAGTACTTTGAATAAGCTAAGTTTTTGAATACTTGTATACTTATAATTTGAATGCGATTGTCACGTACTGAAGTGCGGAAAGAAGTCATTTTCTCTCACTTCCATTATATATTCAATGTGTGCTGCAAGTGGTTTAGTCGCATTAATAAGCCACTGCATTAATTTAATCCCGTAGAAATATAACAATCCTGCTTTTGTAATTTGCTACCTATACGTAGTATCTGTATACCTAGCGGTAGGCCGAACACCTGCTAATCTTAGTGGATTCGTTCTTCAATTTCCGCTCTTGAAGAGATTCCTGCCAACTTTTCGTATAACCGAGCATCCGGCCTTAAGAACCCGCACTACCGGTTTTTGCTATAGGGTTCCAATAGGATATTTTATATGAAGAAGCGATTTTAATTATGGGTGATATTTTTGCTTAGATAAAAATGAAAATAAAAGTTTTGAAACAAATTAAATTCAATTTTTAAGCATATTATAGCCAATAATGACTTATGGTAATACCTAGCTATTGACCAAAAATGAGACAGAATTGCGATATTGAGACAGGGACGTATTTACATTTTTCTAAATTAGTAAGTATACGAAACTGTAAAAAGATAAAGGCATTTTTATATGTATGTATTTATTCGTGTTCCAGTTTTCTCATAATTAACTTGGTTTTGGCTGCTCCGTTAAAACTGTATATTCATTCATATCCCACAAGCACTTAATTCGTTAATTTTTAGTTACGCCATAAAATTTCTTGTACTCTTTAAAAAAAATAACTACCATTTCGCTGTGCAAGGCTCATTAAAAAGCAATTTTAAAACATTGGAAAGAAAGTCTACAAATGAGCGTGCCTATATGTCTCTTTCTTATTATATTATACAGGGGGGAATTGTTTAACTGGTATTAATTCAGTAAGAAAAAATCCTTCCATAGCTCATTTGAAAAATGTGATATTGTACCTAAAATATTTTAAAAATTTTTCTTTTCTGGCATAATCCTTGTCTAAAGTAAAATCTTGAACCCCTCCCCCCTAGATCCGGGGCTGCTTCAACCCTAATGCCGCGTACACACAGGTCCAGTAGCTAAGGCACTGTCCCACTGTCACAACCACGTAATTTACGCGTGAACTAGGTGTAGGTGTCGTATTAGTTTGTATTTTTATCCGATTTCGATTGATATCTGATACAAAATTTAAGTGACATGATTGCTAAGAATCTCTACAAAATACTGATGAAATTTTTTGGTGCGGGTTTCCTCTAATAGCATTAATGAAGTGAAAAATCCAACAGCCTGGCCGGCCTGGCGGTTTGTTTACGGGTCTCTACAGAATGTTATTTGTTCTAATTTAAAAGTTGTGTTTTTTGTATTCTAGTTAGCTCTTTGGGATAAACTTTATTGTTTTGTGGCTACAGTCAATTTATTAAATATTGAAATGTTTATTTAACTTGAAGGTATATGTGAATACGTTTAAAAATATCACTAGTAGAGATAGTTTATAAATAGGTAGGATACCTAGGTACTTAAGTAAGTACTATTTTTTTCTTTTAGTTTGTTTATTTATCAACATGCCAAGCCCCTGCTGTATTCCTGGGTGTAACTCTAATTATAAAGGTGTTTTAAAAGCAGGTGAAGAGAGTGTAATATATTTTTATAGTTTAGATTTGACCAATGACTATAAATATTGTTAATCAGGTTTCAGTTGACATTGATATGAAGGTAAATGTTTTTTAAAAGGTAATGAATTTGAAATGGATTTTACCCCTTGAAATGAAACTAAGCAGGTGGTCTCAGCTTGAAAACTTATTATCTCGGCACCAATTCATACATTGTGAAAGTAACGAAGTTACCCACATAGTAGGTGACTTTCTTAAGACAAGCGTAGATTTCTTAAACAAAGCATAAACTTACTAAATTTTGAGACTTCGGAAGATTATAGTCAATCCTGTAATTTAAACGCAGCAGATAATAATTTTCAATATTACTGTTAATTAATAATTAGGTAAGTTGTTCTTGTTATCCAAAACTATTTATTACTTTTTTGTACATTTTTCAATATCAATATAGTGGCAGCAGAGCCAAAAAACACAAAAAATATCAGAAAGAATAAAAAACTTGCCCGTTGCCGCACGTCATAATAATAGCTTGTGGATCCGCAACTCCCAGCTGATGCCGCGTTGCCCGATGTCACTTCATGGCTTCTTTTCAATGTGGTTGTGGCATTGTATAAACAGCTTGATTTAGTACTAAAACCAGTAAGCTGTTTAGAAAATACTACCTGATTCTCACTTGATCGATTTTTAATCGGAAATTATAAACAGAGGTCGTTGAATTGAATTAAAAAAATATATAGCTATTAGTTGTTATGGTTATGATACAAATTAATAAATGTCGGTACTAACATAAAAAGTTGGCACCTGCTTTTGTATGACAGCTACATGTAACTTCCGACAACGACAGGGGGCCAAAACATTTTTGAACTAATCAATTTGATGGTGAATTAGAATAGTTAATAATTATGCATAAAGAAATAGATGTGGCCGCTTAGTTGATAATAGAGAGTGTTCGTTGTATTGGCAAATTCAACCGGTTAACCATAACGAATACGAATACGAAGCCGCTATTTGACAGATTGTAAAAATAGTTTTCGTTCAATTCGCTTAACGTTATGCCTGCTTTATACCTCCCATTTAACATTTAATTTAATTTAAGATTTAAACTAAACTAAGAATTTAAAAGTTGAAAGTTAATTTTCTTATGCATGCGTTTATACCTCTTATTTAAACTAATTTATCATTTAATTTAATTTAAGAGTTAACCAACTTTCAACTTAAGGTAAAAGATCGTGCCAGATCGTGCTAAATCGCGTTAAATCTTTCTCCACAACTGTCCGCGATTGGCCAGGAAGAAGATGAATATTTTGATCGGTGACAATAACCTAAAATTATTGTAGGAATTTTTATTTTTATCAACAAATAAAGTGGTTTTTCTCTATTTATTTTGACTGATCTAAATTCTTGTGATTTGTAATGGAAGACTACGATTTGTTTTTTACTACTTGCTTTAATTGTTGTAACAACAGCTGGACAAATCTTCTTTTTTTGCACTTCATTTAATTTAATTTAGTGGCACGTTTTCGAGGTATAAATTAACAAAATTATTTCTTAGCTTAGTTTAAATGATAAATTAAATCTTAAATTAAATTAAATCTTAAATGAGAGGTATAAAGCAAGCATTTTTTAACGTTAAGTCGAATCGACAGTAAACATAACAAATATAACATAACCTATCTTTAATGGTTTGTGTTCATATTTTCATATACGTTTTGTGCTATCTTTTAATTTCCTAGTACCCAAAATTGTAAAACATCATAATAGACAGAAGGTTGCTTTTATTGGACTTATCCAGTGATTCGGATTTGGATGATGCCCTTCTCTTGGAGGTGCTTGATCGCCAGGACATTCAGTATCGAGCACAGTTGTATGGAAATTTCCATCAAAAAACAAACCCCTAGGTGTATGTTTTTTTATTTCAATTTAGAAAACTATAATAATGCTGAATGAAACATTATTTCCGACCAAACAAATGGTCATTACGCATGCGTTCCGTTTTCGCTATGGCTTTGTCTTCCGTCCGTTAGCTCCCGCCACTTATCCGTAACGATAACGATAAATGACAGCTCAAATGTCAAAGTTGTCAAATAGCGGCTATCGGAATCGCTTTTGAAAGACAACGAAAACTGTCTATTTAGTTAGGGTAACATACGGTAGTGGAAACCAATAGGTAAAAGGAGCCATTTACTTTAATCATTACATCACCTATATTTTAAGGAGATAGATATGTTACTTTTTTATACTTATTAGATTTACATAATGCGGCGTTATTTTAGGACATTGACTAAACAGTAATTATGTTTAGACAAAATAACACTACTTATGATTTGGAAAATGAAATAATTTCAATTTTTTTTTGTAATAATATATAAAAGTATTTTTATGAGAACCGAAATACTTAATATTCTTGAATCCTGTTTTGGATGGCTTGGCCTTCCTCATGTCCCCCTATTCGTTTTATATAATATCCGAGGGGCCCAATCAGTTAATTTTTTTTACATGCGTTATAAATTTGTTCTCCGACAACAATAATATTACATAATGTTATGATGCAAAAATAGATTAACATATAAAATTATTGGCTTTTAGTCTAAAGCGGATGTACTTGTTTTTAGCAAAGGCTCATGAATGTGCAATAAAATAACTTTTAAAATAATATAGACGTTTTAGTAATAATCTTTATAGATGTCTACATTCTACAAGTAGATGTTAAATCCTTTAATTTATGGTAATTGTCAGAAACCCACCTGCGTTTTTAATGGCTTCGATGATGATGAGTCAGACATATTGAAATGCTCAGTATCTTTCTTAAACTATATAATAATCTATATATACAGGGTGGCTTCTTGAAAACTTACAACGCTGGGAAATAAAAATGAGGTATTCTGCGGACCACCTGAAGCACTACCCTCATCCACTCTAAAATATTAAATGGCACTCTACCCCACTTGTAACACCTCTCTGGAAAGCTTATCCAAATTAAATAGGTGGGAGATGTTAGCAAAGTTTTGAGAATCCATTTTAAAACTGACTTTTGCAAACAAACAAAGAAAAACCGTGTCTGAAAAATAAACCGGCTTCCAGATGAGGTGGAAAGTTCAAATTTTCCACATATATACAGTGGGACCAGTAAAGTCCGCATCATATGGGATTTTTTTTTATTAATAGCTTTATTCGAAATTTGACTTTGGCATCAGGTTCTGCTTTGATTGAGATGAAAATTAAGCAAAAAAAAATAGTAGTCACGTGATTCGCATTATCTGTCAAATTTTAATTTTTTCCAAAAAATAATTCAAAAGTGGGGTTAGTTCTGAAAATCTTGAAAAAAGTTATTAAAAAAAGTTTTTTTAAATGCAGTTTCTAGCCCACATGCAAAATTTCAGCTGCATAAAATAAATTTGTTTTTTTACCCACCACTAAAATTTATTTTCCACTTAATAAACACTTTACTGATGACACTGTGTCTTTTTTGTCTTAATATTAAGGTGTATTACTTTCAGACACAAACTACGTTTTCAAAAATACTTATTTTATGAAGTTACCTTATACAGGGTCAAAAAACTTTGCATCACATGCGACTAAATTTTAATAGCCCAATTTTGATTTTGTAGAAAAACACATTTAATATGGCGCTACTTTAAAGAAAATGTATCTAAAATAAAGCATTGTTAAAACTAAATAGGTTGCGTTGAGTCTTATTTTGCAAAAGTGGTGCAATTTACAAAATATGGGTAAAAAATCAAAATGATCTTATGCAGCTAAAATTTTGCATGTGGGCTAGAAACTGCTTTAAAAAGCCTTTTTCTAATAACTTTTTTCGATACTTTCAGAAATAACCCTACTTTTGAATTATTTTTGGAAAAAATTAAAATTTGACAGATACCTAATGCGAATCACGTGACTACTATTTTTTTGCTTAATTTTCATCTCAATCGAAGCAGAACTTGATGCCAAAGTCAAATTTCGAATCAAGTTATTAATAAAAAAAAAATCCCATATGATGCGGACTTTACTGGTCACACTTTAGATAATGGTACCACAGTGGCGGATTTAGAGGGGGGGCACAGGGGCACGTGCCCCCCCTGTCATAATAATTTCGCACGAACCAACCTAAGCGCAACACCCAAAATTTCAAACACAGTGACAAAGCATTGTACTGTAACAACCAAATATTTTTTTGATGCCAAAACTTTACAGCATTTAGAAATGGATATTAAAAATCAGGTTTTCAACGTGGTTTGATAATTAGCGAAAAGATGGCGTAAAAGCATGTTAGATAAAAAGCATACATTTTAGGATTTTAGAATTTGTGTTTTGTTACAGAAAACTGTAATCTGTGGTTTTGTTTACAAAGAAAGTGTATTATTTTGGGGTAGTAAGGACTTATTTTAATAAAAACAAACATGCCAAAACGTCTATGAATGTGAAATATTTGAGAAACAATTTTAGCTTATTAAGTATTGAGCAAAAAATTGAAATTAAAATTGAGGGAAGACCTAAACCCGAAATTAACTTGACACAGATCACAAAGTGTAGATCTAGGGACTTTATTGTTATTGATAAGTTTGTTGGAAATAAAACCAGAAGATTGAACTTTACTTTTAAACAATGTACCCGCTAATGAAAAATAAATTGGCCTTTTTTTTATTTTTTTTTATCTTATTTCATTTTCAATAAAATAAGTAGCTAGGTACTTATACATTTTTAAAATATTTACTAAAAATTATTGACCAAATTTGGGCGTGGTCTTAAAAAATTTTCGCCTGCGGCGCGTTTTGTCCGCAGCGGGCTTTTCGTGCACCCCAAGATAACAAGTAAGTGCCCCCCCTGTCAATTTTTTCTGAATCCGCCACTGGGTACCAATATGTAGGGATGATACTAAAATTAGTTTTTGGGTTATGTCATAACACGTATAAATGTTTATCGCTAGGAACCTTAAAATTATTTTCCACCATGCCCTAAACTAATGTAAAATCGTCCATTATATCGTCTTGGTTGGTGTAAATACTGTAAACCAACACTGGCTTTGACCGACTCCGTGAATGTTTTGAATTATTCTAAATGTAATTTATTTATCTATGATCAAATGAAAAACCGAATCTAACGGTAATTACTTTAAGAATGAAAATGTAGAAATGTTATTGCACTAACGGCTTCCAAGTGTAAATAAAGTAATATTAATGAGAGGATGTATATAAACTAAAACGCTCCAAATTGCCTCAAATTGCAATAATAATTGCATTTTAATTAAAAATCTTTTAAGTGTTTTATTGTTCATTGTTTTCGTTTTGTAACAATGTAATTAATTTAAATCTCAGTAAAATAATGACAACTTTGTACTTTTGTATGATGTTCAACATAAATAATGTCATTGAAAGAATTCGTCCATTTTTTCTCATAGAGGTCTATTTTAAGTATACTTAATGAAGACTTTGTGTCATTTTTACATTTTCAATAATGTATTTTTGTCAGGGCTAGTCCGGCTTTAGTGAAGCAATACGTATTCATCAGTCCTCCACAAAGTTTAATAGAATAAAAATATTCAATAAAAGTCTCTACATGTTTCGAACGTAGACACGTTCATCATCAGGAGACAGAACATATATTTGGTGATGATGGTTTTAGCAAAAGAGAAAATGGTGTAGAACCTTAATGGAGCTTTTATTTAATTAAAATTTGATGTGTAAAATTGCCATAATATAAAGAAATTGATGGTAGTTAAGACGTACTGAGTATGTGAGAAGTCAGTAATTGGGGTCTAAACCAACCAAATAACTGGGGAAGAAAAAAAAATTTTTCTAAAAAGATGTCGAAAATTGTTTAAAATTTTTTTTATAAAAAAGACATTTTTAAGTGGGTACCTATAAGTATGTCTATAAGACATTGTGGGGAAAAAATTAGAAGTAATTCATGTAATAAATAAAAATAACCAGAAAAGAGCCTAGTGGGGTACTGAGGTTTCAGGCTCAGTAACCCCGCAGGGGTTTAATTTGAAAACAGTACAGATTATCAAAAATTTGCACATAATTTGCAAATAAATTTAAAAAAAAAAGGTTTTTTTTTCTTCCCCAGTTATTTGGTTTGCTTAGACCCCAATTACTGACTTCTCACATACTCAGTATGTTTTAACTACCATCAATTTCTTTATATTATGGCAATTTTACACATCAAATTTTAATTAAATAAAAGCTCCATTAAGGTTCCACACCATTTTCTCTTTTGCTAAAACCATCAGCACCAAATATATGTTCTGTCTCCTGATGATGAACGTGTCTACGTTCGAAACATGTAGAGAATTTTATTGAATATTTTTATTCTATTAAACTTTGTGGAGGAAGACTTTGAGTTTTTCTTTCTTTCCCAACAATATAAGTGTTGTTTTAAAATTTTCATGTTTGCTGGAATATTACGTATAATGACTTCATAACTACCTATATGTTATGTCTACCAGTCTACTTAGGATTATAAAATAAATTCGAATTGTTTGCTATTTTAATAGTAGGTACTTAACACATAATGTGGGTTTAAGCCTAATTAAATTATTACACGGTGAACGAATTCAAAAAGTTAATTTTACTTATGTTGTTTAATAAATTGAAATCGCCATTTTGTTTTATAGTCAATATTTCGTTATATCCAAAAACAGTTTAAATTCAGGAAGTAATGTTGCTGAAAATGGCTAACTTATTACTAACATTATTTATGTTGGCGATCATACATCTAAGTCCTAAGTTGTGTTAGAGAACTGCTGAAATAAGCAAAATTCAAGTAAGATTTCTAAGCTGCAAGGCGCCTTTTTTCATAACTTTTCTGTTTTCTGCTTGCTTGCAAAGCAACAGGGTATCATAGAGATTGATTTTTTATTTTTAAGACATACAAGATTTCCAGATTCCCAGCTGTCATTGTCATACGATATGTACGTATTTTATTTAACGCGTTGAAACTGGTCGAGAACACATTGGAGATACATAAATTTATTTTGTCCAAGGCCGCACACATCAAAATCATGGTAATTAATTAAAAATCCCATGCAAATTATTATTATTTATTTTTAGTTACGTTAAGGCAAATGAACTCAATTTAGACGCAATTTTAACTCGACTACCTTGTATTGTTTCCCCCCCAAATAATCGAATTATTATTTCAAGATCTATTTATTTTTGCCCCACGAACCATAAATAGAGCATTAAATATTAGCAGTGGCGGCTCGTTAATGAAGGGCACTGGGGCGCCGCCCTCCCTGCAATTATTTTAAACAGAATCCAAAAACACTTTACCTAAAAAACCAATAAAGCAATCTATGTAAGCGATCCATTAAAATAATTCAAACCAAACATAGCCCTATTCCAGCGGGTAGGTTATACTAAGCGCGGGCATAAATTCAAACCAAACATAGCCCTATTCCAACGGGCAGGTTATACTCATAGACAAGCGAGTTGCGCGCTCTCAATGTTATACTAAGCACAGAAAAATGATACTAAGCGCGGACGGGCGACCGATTATTCGTCCCGATTCAACGCGGCTTCTCGATGAGTTGCCATGACGACGGAGGCGTGACGTCACCTACACATCGCACAACGAGCGGCCACGGATGATCTCCAATTTTCCGCGCCCAACAACAGCTTTTCGCGATGCCATGGTAGAATGATCGATATAATGTACTATAACGAGGCGAGCTGTCGATGCCGCTAATGTTTTGTTTATTTGTTTTGATTTGATTTATTAGTTACGTTACCTATAAAGTTGGAAAATGTCGTGTAATATGAAGGTCAGTGATTTACAGAAGCTTGTGTTTAGTTCTCCGAGCTTAAGTGAAAAACTTGATTTAAAAAATGCAGGGCGGCCACTAGAAATTGAACATAGTACCTACAAGTGCAATCAAAATGTAAAAGTAAGGCACAGTTTACGCGTACGTTTGACAAAGAAATATATAATAAAAAATCCTGGATATGCGGTTGTGAGGACAATTTTTTTTTTTGTTTCGTGTGTCTTCTTTTTGACGGGGATGATAATTAGACTATAAATGGGGTGCAGGACTTAAAATATCTTTTAGAGAAAATAAAAAAACATGAAAATGGTGCAAAACATCGTCATAATGTGGTAAGTTTTGAGATGTTAGGACAAACTAATATTTTAACTTGTTTAAGTAGTGCTTATGCTGATTCTGATGAAATTAAAATTCACAACGAGAAAGTTAGAAAAAACAGACACGTACTTTTGAAAATAATAGACATTTTAATTTTTTTTATTTAAAGCCAGCCCCTGACTCGCTAGTCACGAGCCGCCACTGAATATTAGTGGTCTCTAATAAATTACGAGCAAAACCAAAATTTGAGCGTGCCTTGAATTTGTTTTTACTTCGGCGCTGCCCCCGTTAATGTCCCTTAAGTTGTCAGTGATGGATAAGATAAAATAAGATAAAAATAAAGTTGATTACAAAAAGGCTGTGCCTTACTTAGTATTGGTTGCAGATTTTACAATTTGGTACGGTACACTAAAACGAAACTCTAAAGTTAAAGCAGAATGATTGAATTCCGTTCTGCTGGTATTATTTTTTTTCGACTCTAAATTAATATCACCCCACCTCGTTAAAAACTCAAGAACAATCACTATTCAAACAAATTTAAAGAAAATAAAACATAAGCGGTAAAATTCTTCCATAAAGTACTTCCGCTCTATTGTTGGGAATGCCAGAATAGCATAATGGCATACCTTGACGCATTAAACTTATTATTTCCTTTGTAGTTCCTACATTGAAAGGTAATGTACCATAGGCCATAAGTTATCTTACGTGGACCATTCAAATTATTTTGACATTACAACGACAATTATATTTTTTCTTCCGTTGCAATAAGAGAGGTTTACCGCTTGTTTTTTCTTGCAATATACAGGAGTATGCTTTTCTCTAAAATTTAACACAGATAATGAGCCTAATGAATCAAAATTAAGCAATTACTTTTTAGTAAAAGCAATTGCTTAACTAGCAAATGCTATAAGTAAAAGCAATTGCTAGATCTAGATATGAATAAAATTATAAAGCAATTGCTGTTTTTCTTACACTTCTGTAGCAAATGTTTATTCAACACAAGTTCAGACGTGTCTTATCCACTTGTTCAGATTATAGATTTCTTGTTCAGTTTGGTGCCTAATTTGCAAAAGAGTTGACGTAAATACAACAACGTTGGTCTACTTATTTAGTGCAATAGTAATCTGTTACGTTTTTGTGGAAAATAGGAAACTTATATTTGTGATATTGCAGATTTCAGTGAAAATGAGGAAAGTGATAGTAGCGATGAAGAAATTAAAGACAAGCAATTGATATTCGTTCACAAATTAAAGGAAAATAAATAAATATCTCTGACCACAACCGTTTAGCTTCCACAACAGCTTCGGCACTTGGAAATTTAATAAAAATATTGGCCTTCTCCAAAACTGCATCCATTACAGAAGTGTATGTCTTGCAGACAGTAGTTTGGTGAACACCGCGAGTTCTTTAGCTACAGAATTTTGAAAGCCCGGATCCGACAATTCCCGCAGAAAGACTTTAATCTTATTTAAAGGCGACAGTGCACCCCTCGCCTTTTACCAGTATCAGTCAAAAAATAATTTGCCAACCACTCAACATTTTCGATTTTCGCAGACAAATCGATATGTATAACTTTCTGAAATCTTCATATCTGCAATTTTTACTTACACTGTAGATTTTTCTTTTACGGAGAGAGAGCAACGCACATGTATGCCGCGGAGAACTAAAGTTGACGGCTACCAAGCGAATGATGCAGGGGTAGACCTACCTTAAAAAGTTGAAAGCAATTGCTACACTAGAAAAAGCAAATCCTTAATTTATTCATCACATTTTAAGCAAACGATGGCGATTGCTTCTATTTTTTAAGAAAAAAGCATGTACTAGAAGCATTTCCTGCACTTTTAAGCAATCGCTGGACGCAACAGCAAAAACTTTAATTTTTATTCATTGGCTTTCAGGAAATTACTTCGATTTTATAAGAAAAAACAATCGATACATTTTTATTCATTAGGCTCAATAGGTGAGATTATAGAAGGTCTGCATCTGACGTCTACAGCTGCAAGTAGCAGTTTGCAGATGCAAATGACAAAATTGGGATTCCAGAAAACGTTTATCATACTTTGCGTCTGCAAATTTGCAGAAGGTTGGAAAGTCCTGCAAAATTTGTTAAAAACTAACCTATATTTTGGGGATTTAATGGATGGTGGTTAATTGGTTACTCGATTGGTTATTTACAATTTGTATCCGTTTTTAAATAAAAAAAAAAAAAACAAGGGAACGTGGAGATTTAAGTTTAATTTATTAATTAGCATACTTCACATATTTGGCAGTCGATATCAATAAACCAAAAGTAGTGAAAGGGTTAAACTGCGGTAAAAATAGCGGATTTGCAAATAGTTTTTGGAATATCAAATCTCATCACCTATTCTTATAAATTCTATCTGAAAAGTTTAAAGCCTTTTAGATATTTTCATTTTTTGGAAAGATACGAACGTTCATAGATTAAGCACACAATGTCATTTATTAGACTGTGAATTATTTTCACTTTACGGTACTTCTTATTGTGCGCTCATCATCATGAGCAAAGTTACCAATACGAGTGTTAGAGAAATTAAAAATAACTATTTACATCATCTTTAAAAATTCAGTTCAAAAATATGTTTTCAATATAAATGTTTATACCCCCCCCCCCTTTTCCCCATTCCAAAGAAAAAAAAAGAAATACGTAAGAAAATAATTTTCAGTCATATACTTTCGCGTACGAATTTAACAAGTAATTTAAACTAGCCGACGGACTTTTAGACATTTTAAATCACGATGAACAATTAAAGAAAAAAAAATCAAAGAGAATAAAACAATAGCTTCATCGGACTTTCCGCTTGCTATTGATAAAATAATAATAATAATAACAATACGAGGTTTCTAAAAAAATATGAATTTGGCTCAAGAGTAAAAAGTATCATTATTTTTGACAATATCGAAAACTTTTATGAAGGAAATTGTAAATTAGGTTGAAATATACAGTTATCTCTTTATTCGTTAAAAATTTGATAACCTTTACGCCTCTTAACCTCTAAGATGCATTATTTTGATGATGCATTAAAATAATTGATAAATAACAAAATAATTTATTTTACAATAATTATCGGCTAGAATTCAGTGCTAATAATGTTAATTTCGTAATAAGCGTGTATTACTTTTTCATCAATTCACTATTGATTCGACGTATCGGTATCAGCCTTCTCTTACAATACAGGTTTCCGTTCTATAAGAAAATTCTCTCAATACATCTAATTATTATATTCGGAGTTATACCCTGATTTTTTTCCGCAATAATTCTTTCCAAATTAAAAAGTGAATATTGTGGCATATCGGACAAGTGTGTAACTATTTTTTATATTAGAATACACAGGGATCCAAGCACAATGGATACCCTGGGGCGGGTTAACATCTAAAGGTTGCATTTTCGGTCTTAGACCATGCAGAACTTTTTATGCAGAATTACTATTTTTCGTAAAATTAATTAAAAAAAAGGTTTCCATATGGTGCGAACTTGAGCAGGCACACTGTATATTATAGTAGGTATTTATGTTGTTTCAAAAAATTTATTTGGAAAAAAAAAACACACGTATCTATAGTAAATGTTTACTATATACGGGAAGGAAAAGAGGAGGAAACTCCTTTCGAGTTTTATTACCGATTTTTAATTTTTTTGTCCGGGTTTGTTGCATTGTTCTTGTCCTTTTAATGTTTTTAATATTGTTTTTTACATTCCTTCGTGTAAGTGGCACTTGGGCCCTTCAGTGCTGATGATGGTACTTTTTAGTACCGAAACATGTACACCCCAATAAATTGAGTTTTCTTATATTTGTGGAGACGACTGTGAGTTTTTTTCCCTTATCTTCATAGCTCCACTCTAAGATAATGCGCTACTTCCGTAACATATTTATTTGTTCCAAGCTAAGGATATGTCTAAAAAATGTTACTTATATTTATTCTCTGCTCGTTGCGTTGGAACATTAGCCCCTCCATTTCTACCCCTTAGGGGCAAGATTTCCCAAAACATTAAAACACGTAGATACTTCTTTGAAAAATGAAACACGTAGATATATTATTATTTTATTAAAGGAACTTATATACCAATTTTTAGACCTGGTAGTTTCTGACATACAGAAATTCATATAAAAATTTCAACCCCTGTTTTTACCCCCTTAGGGGTTTTGTATACATATTACTATAGTTTGCGAGTATTACTTAGCTGAATTGCATATCAGATTTATTAGCGCTGTTTTATAGACTTTTAAAACCTAATAGTAAAAAAGAAACACGATAATAGATAATATAAAAAAATAAATATACTTACATTGTAAAGCTATGACAAATCCAGCTAAAACCATTAAAAACCACTCGCGATCCATCTTTATTTACTGAAGAAAAAGTCCCCAACCGAAAAGAAATTCCAAAAATCCTCCGCCTACATTAAGTCAGAAAAAAATTTAAGTACCGACGGGACATGAACCATGTACCACCCAGGAACCACCGACAACCGACTCGAAAAACCAAAAAGGCGCGTTCAGATGGTTCAGGTAAATTCTCGAACCAAAGAATCACGGTTCTTATAACTCGTATTTCGAATGTAAACGAGGAAAGGCAGGTGTTTGACTACGAGACCAAGCGCCGATTTTTCTGAATGAACTGCTCTGCTTTGCAGCTTAACGTGTTATGATGTTATGAATGAAATGACGAGTTTATTGAGTGTACCTGCGGTGGTTCAGCCTGAAGGCACAAATGTCGGTCGGTACCGCGTATGTAAGTAGGGTGGTTTACGTACGGCGTTTGTAGAGTACGAGGGTGGGGATATAGGGGTTAATGAAAGTTACCATTAGTCATAAAAGATAAATCATAGGATAGGTATTTCTGGAAACTATTCAGTCATGGAATAATTCGACTGTTGCAAAGCAATGGAATATGTAATGAGTATCTATAAGTATAGTCCGGATATTCGGTAGTGAAAGGACCTTTAATTTTATCATTATTAATGAGAAAACTTTTCGCTTTTCTAATATGGTTTAATTTTGGTGTACTTTTTATGAAAATTAAAATACGCAATTTGTCGTAACTTTCTTTTGTCTCTCTTTGCAGTTTGCGCGTTATTTCTAAAAGTTTTCTTTTTCTCTTTAAACACCATGAGATATAAAAGAAAAATGATACCTGTTTGTAACTGTGTTACTCTTTAACATATCAAGGATATATAGTGTCACCACTAAAGTCCGCATCATATAGGATTTTTTTTAATTTATAGCTTTATTAAAAATTTGACTTTGGCATCAAGTTCTGCTTCGATCGAGATGAAAATTAAGCAAAAAAATAGTAGTCACGTGATTCGCATTATCTGTCAAATTTTAATTTTTTCCAAAAATAATTCAAAAATGGGGTTATTTCTGAAAATATCGAAAAAAAATTTTTTAATGCAGTTTCTAGTCCACATGCAAAATTTTAGCTGCATAAGATAATTTTGATTTTTTACCCATATTTTGTAAATTGCACCACTTTTGCAAAATAAGACTCAACGCAACCTACATAAAACTTTTTAGTTTTGGCAATGCTTTATTTCAGATACAATTTCTTTAAAGTATCGCCATATTAAATGTGTGTTTTTTCTACAAAATCAAAATTGGGCTATTAAAATTTGGTCGCATATGATGCAAAGTTTATTTGTTTTTGACCCTGTATAAGGTAACTTCATAAAATAAGTATTTTTGAAAACGTAGTTTGTGTCTGAAAGTAATACACCTTCATATTAAGACAAAAAAGAATACAGTGTCATCAGTAAAGTGTTCATTAAGTGGAAAATAAATTTAAGTGGTGGGTAAAAAATCAAAATTATCTTATGCAGCTGAAATTTTGCATGTGGGCTAGAAAATGCATTAAAAATAACTTTTTCTAATAACTTTTTTCGATATTTTCAGAAATAACCCCACTTTTGAATTATTTTTTTGGAAAAAATTAAAATTTGACAGATAATGCGAATCACGTGACTACTATTTTTTTGCTTAATTTTCATCTCGATCCAATTCAAATTCAAATTAAATTTATTCTACTAAGGATCATACATGATGATTTAAGGTTCGTCATCGAAGCAGAACTTGATGCCAAAGTCAAATCTCGAATAAAGCTATTAATTAAAAAAATCCCATATGATGCGGACTTTACTGGTCACACTGTATATGTACTTTCTGTTATGTTACCGACAATAAGATTTGTCTTTTTCCAAACAAATCAATTAGGTATGTAATGTTTTTTTTTTATCGGTTATTATTGAAACCTAAGAAAGAATCCTATTGTTTCAGAGCCCTGAGGAAGGAAATATATTTTCCGAAACTTTGGATTTCATTTGCTCCCTAAGGTCCTTAAACCCCTAAAACCCCTTACATAAAAGTCTATTGGATCATTAACAATTTTATGTTATAATTATTATTAGAGACTAAAATTTTACAGACAATTATAGTAGGTACCTACTTACCACAAAAACCATTCATACATTGACGGCCGCCCCTTTCCCTAGGGATAGGGGGAGCTGCCCATAATTTATTGCCAATATTAAAAAGCGATATCTCAAAAACGGTAAGACCCAGGAAGCTGAAATTTTGGAGACACTTTTGTTGGATTGCACAAAGGTTTTTAACAATAATATATTTAACTAATCCAGGCAACTTTAACTGTGACAGTATTGATGTTGACCAACATAATTTAATCACAACGAAATTTGCTTGGTTAACTTTTGTACAAGTTTGCACGGGTTTGTACAAGTTTGGGCTGGTTTGTACAAAATTGTACGGGTACAAACTTCTACAAAAATTATTCCAAAGCTAACCGGGCGACTTTTGATTGTAAGTCAGTGTAAACCGTTTTTAGGGACAATACTACACTTTTGTTCGTGCAAAACCTTGAGTGACCAAAGAATGAAAAAGGCCGTTTGTGAAAAATGCTTTTGTTATGAAGTAAGAAGTATACATATTATGACCCTCTAAAAAAAAATTTGGTTTTGTAATAACTGAAATATTTTAAAAAAATAAAAATATTTTAATATGTTGTTTGTTGATTAGTTAAAATGAAATATGGCAGTTAAATTATAGGGTGCATTTAATAGCTAAACTAATTGGGCTCTATCTGCACCCAAATTTATCTATATTTGTGAAGATAAGACCAAAAAAGATAAGCTAATTAATTTTTGTAATTCAGGTGGTTCGAGCGGAGCCATGGTCAGGTAGCATTTTTGGGAAGATTCTTTTTTGACCGTGAAATAATTGGAGCAGAAAAAATTATAGACGTCACCGCTACAGCATAGTTCTCCATAGAGCGAGGTAGCTTTTTGCACTAAAAATACGAGTGGCTCTAGTAGAGCAATAGAAAAATTAATTAGTGTACAAATAGACCACAATTCATTTCAAATATTACCTATTTCTTCGTAGATTCCAAAAGAGAAAATATCGGGAATGAGTTTTCTTAAATAATGTGAGTATCACGTTAAAACAAAGGTTCACAGTTCTGGCGTACCGCAAATATATATTATATATATACATAATATAATACTGTGTTGTATTTATTTACATTAAATTTTTCTAACCTAAACGCGAAAATTATTAGTGCATCAAAAAGCAAATACAGAAACGCAATTATAAACCAAACGAAATAATTACTGTGAAGCAAAGGTTATTACTCTAATTAACACTTTCCTTGCGATTTAATTACTACAATTAAACAACCGATAAAAATTAAGTCTACCTAAAAAATCAAGATTTTTAATAGCTGCTATAAAGAAACTTTTTACTTATTAAGCGTAATGGAGTGAACCAGAAGCGGAACAAGTAAAGTTGAAAGCCGTAACATTTTTTAAAATTTTGGTATAACTAGCAGGTAACCTTATTAGTACACGTAGAATGTACCGGGTGATCAAATAAGCGAGGACGTCGGCTTTATCTCGGAAACCATTAATCGTACAACTTTGGGAAAGATTTTTTTATGAGTAAAGTGGTCAAGAGAAATTGCTGGAAATTACTTTTAAGTTCCTCATTTCGCCGCAAGGGGGCACAATTAAAAATTGTTTTTTTAAATTCTAAATTTCTCCGAAAATTCTCATATTAAGGTATAACTCTGATTACATCATTGGAAAGCTTAGACAATTCTGCATCATTTTGGTTTAAGGCACATTGACGTACCGACCTTGATAAGAGTGGGAGAAGCTATTGAAAGTGTAAACATTAAAATTGCTGTAACTTCTAAACGACTTATCCGATTTTACTAAATTTAAGCTTGTTTGGAAGGGGAAAATAAGCATCTTCGATTGCCGTATCCAACAGTACACGATGGTGTTTAATAAAATGGCTAGAGGGCGCAATTTGTAATAATAACAGTTTTTTCGATTTTATCCCGAAAATTCAAATCATAAGGTATAACTATAACATCATAATCGAAAAGTAGATGAAATTTGCAAGAAAAGATGTGAAGACCGCAGTTCGATATCTCTGTTCGTTTCAGAGTTATTGGCAAAACAATAATTTTTAATACAAATTGCGCCCTCTAGCAATTTTATTAGAAACTATCGTGTATCATTAGATACGACAATTGAAGGTACTTCTAACCAAGCTTAAATTTAGTAAAATCGGGTAAGTCGTTTAGAACTTACAGAGATTTTAATGTTTACACTTTCAATAGCTTCTCCCACTCTTATCAAGTGAAAGTGTAAACATTAAAATCGCTGTAACTTCTAAACGACTTAACCGATTTAACTAAATTTAAGCTTGTTTGAAAGAAAAAGGTAAGTACCTTCAATTGTCGTATCCAATGGTACAAGATAGTTTCTAATAAAATTGCTAGAGGGCGCAATTTGTATTAAAAATTATTGTTTTGGCAACAACTCTGAAACGAACAAAGATATCGAACTGCGGTCTTCATATCCTTTCTTGCAAATTTCATCTAATTTTCGATTATGATGGCATAGTTATACCGTATGGTTTGAATTTTCGGGATAAAATCGAAAAAACTGTTATTATTACTAATTGCGCCGTCTAGCAATTTTTTTAAACACTATCGTGTACTGTTGGATACGGCAATTAAAGATGCTTATTTTTCCCTCCCAAACAAGTTTAAATTTAGTAAAATCGGATAAGTCGTTTAGGAGTTACAGCGATTTTAATGTTTACACTTTCAATAGCTTCTCCCACTCTTATCAAGATCGGTACGCCAATGAGCTTTAAACCAAAATGATGCAGAATTGTCTAAGCTTTCCAATGATGTAATCAGAGTTATACCTTAATATGGGAATTTTCGGACACATTTAGAATTTAAAAAAACAATTTTTAATTGTGCCCCCTTGCGGCGAAATGAGGAACTTAAAAGTTATTTTCAGCAATTTCTCTTGACCACTTTACTAATAAAAAAATCTTGCCGAAAGTTGTACGATTAATGGTTTCCGATATAAAGCCGACGTCCTCTCATACATAGTATGAGAAATTGACCGTCCCTAGGATAACTCGAAACGATTATATGAATAAATCTGATTAAAAATGAAGCTGTTACGCTTGTGCATTGGCCAAAACGTAAAAAATATGTAATCAGACTTCCTGCGTCGCCTTTCCTTCATTATTTTCATTTCCATTGACGTGTTGGCAAAGAAAATTAACAAGCTACTATACACTGCTCAAAAAATATGATTTAATTTGAGTTGGAATTGAAAACTGATAAAACACTTGTATACTATTGTAATTTTTTATTATTATTCTATCAATAGAATTAAAAATTTACCCTAACGTAGCTGAGCCTTATAAAACTTATAAACTAATATTATTAATTTACTGTTGTTCCTTTTGAAGCTGTTATATGGTTTGAATCTCGTAATAAAAAAGTGTCATAACAAGTGCCATCTTCGTCAGTTACAACGAGACATTATGATTTCGTTGAGCAGTGTATTGTCTGTGAAATATCTCAAAACCATAGACCGTAACTAAAACTATATAACCGGAATCTGTATCTGTAAAAAAATTTGGACTCATCAAAATGTGTATTGTTATTTATTCGAGACACATAGGTCTCTGAGAAAAGCTAACAAATTTTGTTTAACAGGTGAATTGTTATGAGCCTAAATAAATATTTTTAATATCGTACACGATGTTTATTTGTTTTTACATAATAAATCGCTTAATATGCTTTTGAGAAGCAGTCGGTGACGAACCCGAAAAATGAAATCGTTGATGAGAAAAGTTCTTTTTTTTACAAAGCAAAGTTTATTTTCTTTTACAATGTTAATTAAGGTGCTCCCAAGTTAAGCTAAAAAAATAACGATATGATATGATATTGAACAAGGAATTTGGTCGATCAGCCTTTTATATAGAATACCCCATTTAATCAAAAATCGCTCAGACCCGTCAAATTAATTTTTTTGAAACGCATTTAAAAAATATATATATTATACAGGGTGTATTCAGGCCCGGACTGGCCAGGTCCGCGATCGCGGAGGGCCGAGGGGCCCCAAATGGCCCCCCCACATAACGTACAAAAAATTAAAAAAAAAAGTTTTTGTGTGCAGTTAATCTTAAGCTAGACGAAAATGACATTGATGTCGAGTTAGAGTTGGACTTTAAGAGAAAAAGAACGTCAAAGAGAAAATTGATGCCCGGTGAAAAATCAAAAGATGAAGCTGACTCTATTTCAACAGTTCAACACTACAAAATTGTATATTTTGATATTTTAGACTGTGCGAGGATGAGTATTGAAGAAAGATTTTGCACAACAAAAGACATTTTACAGGATCGCTCTTGGTTGGACCCAAAAAAGTTTGACTCTATCTTGAAACTTAAAACATTTCCCACAGTGTTTTATTCTAAACTGTGTAAAATTGAAAGATGTCGGCTGTTGATAGAGCTGCGACAGTTTGCACAACACTACAGCAACTTCATAGCGACATAGTGACGAAGAAGACGATTTTGACCCAACCGAAGAAGCGGAAAAAAATGCTCACATTTACTGCTTTGAAAATAGACAATGTTTCCAGTGTTTGACATGTGCTTTTTCTGTTCTGTTTGAACTTACTCAATCTGGACTGTTTACCAACCTGTATATTGCATATAAATTTGTTCTTACCATACCTTCTACCCAAGTCACATGTGAACGAGTTTTTTCTAAACTTAAAATAGTTAAAAATCGACTTCGGTCGTCTTTAAGCCAAGACCTTATGTCCAGTCTGCTTTTTATTAATGTTGAGAGGGATTTATTTTATGATTTGGACAAAAATAAAATAATAGATGAAGTAACTTTAACAAGTGAGTTGCTTACAAAGAAGCTGTTACTTTAGGCCTATGGGAGTAAAATGTCGAATCATCTCAGTTAAGTTAAGCCCCTTCTATTCTAGTATAACAACATTGTAAACTGTTAAATACACATAATTTTTTTTTTGTTAGTATTATTTTTCTAATCCCTAAAATCCGTTTGTCATTATTTTTATTACACAAATAGTTTTGAAATAATTCATTAATACTTTGGGGTGAATAAAATACTGCACTTTATTTTGAACTCCGTTGTAATTATTAGCAGTTCTACAGCATGTGTTTTGTAGTGTTGTGGTATCCTAAAAATACTGCGAATTTCTTATTTTAATGAATAATAAAGTTAACAAAAGTCGAAAATCATAATATTCGTATAAAAACCTAGCTGAATTTATTCTTCTTTATAAGTGCCAAAATAGCGTAAAAACGCGTTTTCATTATTTTTAAGCACCTAATTTTTAACACCCAGACCCCCCGGTAGAGGGCCCCTTTACAGGTTTTAGCTGAGGGCCCCAAATGGTCCCAGTCCGGGCCTGGGTGGATTATAAATGCTAACTGTATCAACTTAAGTTTTTGTAATCAAACGGATTGTATATTTTTACATTCTACAATCCTACAATCAGTTCTAGACATTTCGAAGGGAATTTAGATATCTTTCTCCAGTGAGGCTCTAATCAAAGAAAGCTGGTCCGATGACCCTATTTTCAATAACGCCCGCACAGATATTAAGTTTTTTATTATACTGGGTGTGATTTTCTCTGAACCAGTGAGGATTTTCCTGTGTCCAGTATCTGTAGTTTTGTCTATTAACCTGACCTAAAAGGAAACGTAGCTTCTTTTGGAAAAAACATATTCTTTGGAATTGTTCTCGCCTATCAGGATCATCGCCCCATAACTCCCGTACAATTACTGGTTTGTAAGGATGAAACCTTTTTTTTTTAAATTTATATAGGTTTGGTGAATATCGTAACCACACCTAAAAGTTATGTGCTTAAGCTATGAGAATCTTACTGTGGTGAAATGTTAATTTTTTCCCTTCATGTATACCACGACAACCATGGGCGTCCATAGGGGGGTGCAAAACGGGCACTTGCCCCCCCCCCTAGGCGCCCACATTACTATTTTATTTCATAATTCAGTATAAATATTGAATAGTACAGTGGTTAGTTAGTAGATAAAAAAAGATAGTTAAAGTTTTTGCCCCCCCCCCCCCCCGAAAAAACGCTCTATGGACGCCCTTGACGACAACCACCTTTAACACGCTTTAACAGTACGGGAAGTTCTCCATTTAATTGCTACCCTATCTGGACACTGGATTGGCTACTAGGCGGTCGATTTGGGTATGTTTTATTAAGCAAATTGTGATTGTCAATGCCTTAAAGATTGTGACTTGAGCTGAGAACTGTCGAGAAACATATCAATGTAGACCAGGGCTGCAGTGGCGTAGCGTACAGGGGGGCGACCGCCCCCCCGCCCTTTGAGGCCTTTCCCAAACGGCGCCCCCTTTCCACTCTCCCAGTAGTTCCCAGTTCAATTTCACTTCACATGATAATTGATAATATTGTTTACCTATCGCTACTATCGCAGCAAGAGGAAATTTACTATGTTTATGAATATGCGACTGAAAGTTTATATTGCCGACAGCCTTGTCCTACAGTCAATATTACGGTCGTCTCTTCGCTCTTCGTCAGAAAAACAAAAATTCAATTTTAACAAATAATTCCCGCCCATGAGAATATATGCTCCTATTATTATGTAATATGCATAAAATATTTGATAGAGTTTTACCAAAATTCCCCTTGCCTTGTCATATTCTGTTTTCATGTGACCATTTTAGACATGTCGAAACAAAAACTTTATTTCTTAGGCCAAAATTTACTAAATAAACGAAATTATACATTAGCAATGAGGCGCCCTTTGAACAAGGGCGTAGATAAGGGGGTAATTACCCCCCCCCCAGGACCCATAATGAGCCATGAAAACGAAGCACTTTTTTTTTACTTGATCAATTTTTTTTGGATTTCTTGAGGATCTTGTGTATTTTATATTTTTCCTACTTGAAAATCAGTAACATCAGTGAAAAAAGGGCGTGGCACCCAAAAAATTTTCGCCTGCGGCGCTATTTTTTCCCCTCTTTTATCCCATAAAAAAAATTTACGCCCTTACCTTTTAAGCTTTCGCCCCCTCCGCCCCTTTAACCACGCTACGCCACTGCAGGGCTGAAGCCTTTGAAAATGGTAAAAAGTGAAAAAACATAATAGTAGGATGAAACCCATTGAAAAAGGAAGAGAATATAACAAAAATGAAAGGAAAAATAATTTACGGGCGATCCGAGGTCGGGAAGTGGAAGGGGTGAGTTTTTAAGGGTAGAAAACGATTTATCTTGATTTCCGGCAAAACTACAAGTCCTATGGAAAAACGTTAAACGGCAAAGTTGTAGGTAATAAAAAGATCTACAACTTTTGTATTTACACTTTTTTCACATAACCTCAAAATTTATATGAAAAATTCAAATAAACTATTTTTTGGTTTTTTATTTTTATCTTTTACAAGAAAAATTTTTTTTTCACGAAATTTGGGGAAAACTTACCTTTTTATGTCCCAAACACACTGTAATTTTTTTGATTTAAAATATTAATTTTTTCACCTTATTTTGACTTAATATCGAAAAAGTACCCTAATTTTCAATGGAAAATTTTCACGTCAAAATATCTGCTTTTTTAAAAAAGTCGGTGGGTTCGTTGAAATCTCTACTTTCTGATGGTGTAAAAAAAATATACATTACTATTTTTTCTTCTTCTTTTTCGATATTAAGTCAAAATAAGGTGAAAAAATAAATATTTTAAATCAAAAAATTACAGTGTGTTTGGGACATAAAAAGATAAGTTTTCACCAAATTTTGTGAAAAAAAAAATTTCTTGTAAAAGATAAAAATAAAAAACCAAAAACTTGGTTATTTGAATTTTTCACATAAATTTTGGGGTTATGTAAAAGAAGTGTAAACACAAAAGTTGTAGATATTTTTATTACCTACAACTTTGCCATTTAACGTTTTTCCATAGGACGTGTGGTTTTGCCGGAAATCAAGATAAATCGTTTTCTACCCTTAAAAACTCACCCCCTTCCACTTCCCGACCTCGGATCGCCCGAAAATTATTTTTCCTTTCATTCTTGTTATATTCTCTTCCTTTTCCAATGGGTTTCATCCTACTATTATTTTTTTTGGTTTCAAAAATTATCGACCCTGATCTAATGGCGCATACCAGCATTAAAGTGTGAATATTTCGTAAACGTTTGAAGATAGGTATAGGACATGATTACTGAAAAAGGTCTAGAATTTATTTTAGTATGTAAAAATGTAAAAAGTTACAATATGTTTTATTAAAAAAAATTAAGTTGATACACGTAGCATTTGTATGATTCACCCTAAATCATACCCTTTTTAAAAAATATTAATTTGACGGGTCCCAGCGATTCTTAATTAAGTGGGCGCAGGCGCGGATCTAGGATTTTTTTTTACAAAAACAACCCAGTGTATTTAGGAGGGGGTTAATTTTTGTGATTTTACGTTCCAGAGAATTCGTTCTAAATAAAAATTTCATAAAACTTTAATTTGTTGTCCAAAAAAAATATGAAATACAAAACACATAATATACAGGGTGTTTCAATAAAAACTCCCAGGCCCCTTATTTCGAAAACTAAAAGTGGCATGTAAATTCTGTAAACGCCAGTTTTTAGGCTCTATGATTGGCTTCACAACTGTGTAAAAAAATGTGTTTAAATAATACAAGATGTAGGTGGCGCCACGGTGCAAAGAATCTTTTCGATGACAGGAACTTTTAAATGTTGCGGTTCTTAAAGATAATGAATTTTTGATAAAATTATCTCGCATAAAAATTTTTAATAAATCCAACATGAACGGATATATTTGTGGTTAAGTTTTGTTTATATAATTTTAACGAGCATTTTAATTATAAATAATTTTAATATCCTTTAGCAGATTTTAATTTAATTTTAATAATGATAATTTTACTGATTAAATAACGTCCAGTGACGTCTCAGGTGGCGCCTTAACAAATTATATTGGCAAAAAGTAAGACGCCACTGAGTTTTTGGTAATTTTAATTTTTTTTTCCGATTAAGCAACTAAAAATATCCTTTTCTTGCCTGTTAAATATTTTTCAAACCTTGCTTCATTTTCGAGAAATAGTTAGTTTTTGGTATTGTTCTAATTTTCACTAATAATTTTGTATAATTTCTCATCAGTTCTTTCATAAAATTTAAAACATCTTTTAATTTTAATTTATTATGCTTTAATGTTTTAACTTTGCTTTTAAACAACAAAAAATACAACGTATCAATTATTTAATGAATTTTGTTTTCCAGAGATTGCAATAAAATTGTTTTTATTTTTATTTCTCGAAAACGAAGCAAGATATGAAAACAATTTAACAGACAAGAAAAGGATATTTTTAGTTGCTTAATCCGAAGAAAATATAAAAATTACCAAAAACTCAGTGGCGTCTTATTTTTTGCCAATATTAATTGTTAAAGCGCCCCCTGAGACGTCACTGGACGTAATAGTTTACCGCTACATGAGCGTTTTATCACTAAAATTGTCATTACTAAAATTAAATTAAAATCTACTTAAGGATATTAAAATTAAAATTATTTTAAAAAAAGCTTAACCCCAAAATCTCCGTTCATGTTGGATTTATCAAACATTTTTATGGAACATAATTTGATCAAAAATTAATTATCTTTAAGAACCACAACATTTAAAAGTTCTTGTCATCGAAAAAATTCTTTGCACCGTGGCGTCACCTACATCTTGTATTATCCGGACACATTTTTTACACAGTTGTGAAGTCAATCATAGAGGCTAAAAACGGGCGTTTACAGAATTTACATGTCACAATGTCACTTTTAGTTTTCGAAATAATTGGTCTGGGAGTTTTTATTGAAACACCCTGTATAATAACTATACAATTTTATGAAATCATATTTTTTTATTATTCCTTAAAGTAGGGACGGGACATACCTCGAGACATACCTACTAAAATGTTAGTATTTTATTTTTAGAAATCATGGATCATTGATATATTATAAGTACCTATAAGAACGTTGTTTGAAAAAAAAACTGACAGTAGTGAAAAATCTCAATACATAGTCGATTTTAAAAATTTTGCTCTAAATTATTGACTAAATTTGTTAAAATTTGGACGTATAGTTAAAAAAAATGTTCGGGCTTTTCGCCTACCCACACCACTGACAAGGGTGCTCCGAAAAGTTTTTGCTTGCTCAGGGGGGGGGGGGGGCAATTGCCCCCATTGCCTCCCCCCTGTATCAGCGCCTGAGTGGGCGGTATTCTATCTAAAAGGCCAGTGGCGCAGCCAGAATGTTGTATTAGGGCGGGTTTTCAAAAAAAAGAACAAGATTTCAAAATTTTAAAAAGCGCTATTTTTTTTTTGGTCGTTAATTTTAATACTGTAGGAAAATTTGTATGAATACAAATTCTGTATTTTTTAAATTAATACCTGTTTAAAGGCTTTAGACCAGGGTCGATAATTTTTGAAATCAAAAAAAATAATAGTAGAATGGAAACCCATTGGAAAAGGAAGAGAATATAACAAAAATGAAAGGAAAAATAATTTACGGGCGATCCGAGGTCGGGAAGTGGAAGGAGGTGAGTTTTTAAGGGTATAAAACGATTTATCTCGATTTCCGGCAAAACTACAAGTCCTATGGAAAAACGTTAAATGGCACGTTGTAGGTAATTAAAAGATCTACAACTTTTGTATTTACACTTTTTTCACATAACCTCAAAATTTATGTGAAAAATTCAAATAACCGTTTTCTGTTTTTTATTTTTATCTTTTACAAGAAAAATATGATTTTCAATCGAAAATTCTCACGTCAAAATATCTGCTTTTTTAAAAAAGGCGGTGGGTTTTTTGTTCGTTGAAATCTCTACTTTCTGATGCTGTAAAAAAATATATACATTACTATGGTAAATGTTCTCAAAAAATGCAAGGAAACGAAAAAAACTTGAATCAGAATTTTTTTTTAAATTATTATGTACAATTTTGAGCTATTTATTAAAATTTATACTTTAATTACTCGAAAAACGTGACATTCCATGTTACATTAAAAAACAAAAAAATTACAAATCCATAAAACATAAAGATCGCAAAAAATATGCGAAAATAGTTGTTCTAAATATAATTAAAGGTAGGATTTAAAGGGGATTTCATCACATTTACCATAGTAATGTATATTTTTTTACACCATCAGAAAGTAGAGATTTCAACGAACAAAAAGCCCACCGACTTTTTTAAAAAAGCAGATATTTTGACGTCAGAATTTTCGATTGAAAATTAAGGTGCGTTTTCGATATTAAGTCAAAATAAGGTGAAAAAATAAATATTTTAAATCAAAAAAATTACAGTGTGTTTGGGACATAAAAAGGTAAGTTTTCACCAAATTTCGTGAAAAAAAAATTTTCTTTTAAAATATAAAAATAAAAAACTTGGTTATTTGAATTTTTCACATAAATTTTGAGGTTATGTGAAAAAAGTGTAAATACAAAAGTTGTACTTAGATCTTTTTATTACCTACAACTTTTCCATTTAACGTTTTTCCATAGGACTTGTAGTTTTGCCGGGAATCGAGATAAATCGTTTTCTACCCTTAAAAACTCACCGCCTTCCACTTCCAGACCTCGTATCGCCCGTAAATTATTTTTCCTTTCATTTTTGTTATATTCCCTTCCTTTTCCAATGGGTTTCATCCTACTATTATTATTTTTTTTTTCACTTTTTACCATTTTCAAAGGCTTCAGCCCTGGTCTGAACCGTAAAAAAACATTTTAGTCTGGGGGGGGTTTTAACCCCTAAACCCCCCCCCCCCTCGCTGCGCCACTGTAAAAGGCTGATCCGCTTCTTTATAATAACGATGTATGTTAGTTTTTGTGAATACCTAAACCCCCAAACATGACTACTGAAACATTTAATTTCTTTAAGGGTAGGCCCTCAGGTAAAATGATTCTTAAAATAAAATTACGTTTTCTAATTTAAGTCCTTATATTTTCTTCATATCCGCCCTTTTCGTCCGTTAGTCAGCACGCCAAGGTATGGTTTTTTTTTCAAATAAAAGGAAACACGACATCTGATACCTGAGTAATCTGTGTGGAATTTTGGTAACAATGGTAACAAGTCCTTTTATCGTTTCGCTTTGCAAATACCTTCGCTCGCTTATTTTAGCAGCTTTTGAATCTTTCATAGGGATTTGAAGATTGCGATTACCCACAATGAAACACCTGTAGTGAAAAAATAATTTTATTTATACTTCAATAAAATAAATGCATTGATACGTATAATTTAGTTATAAAAACAGAGCAGCTATAATGTGCAAAACCAACGTTATTGCGATTTTCTCATAATTAAGGGGGTATATAGGTACATACAGGGTGTCCCAGATAAGAATGCACTCTACAGGGATCTCGTAAACCATAGAAGATACAGAGATGGTTAAATTAGAGAAAAGTTGCGCATAACTGAATCCTGTAACGTTATGTTTTCAAATTTAAAAAATTCCTAATGCTTCCGAAGATATTTGGATAAAACCGAATTTTCGCGATTTCGTTTTAATTGATTTATGATTCTATTTGAAGAGGAATGTCAAAATAAATTTTACATTCTCATTGCCACTTTTTCTTCCCTACGAGATGGTTTAACTACATTTTTGATCAAACGTTTCGTTTAGTCACAACCATCATCAACTTTGTTATTTTAAATAGTCGGAAAATTTTATTTTATGCTCAATAAATTCTACGTTTTATTCTAAATCTAACATTGTATCACACTTATTAGTTATTAGACGTTTCGATATAGAAAAACACATCATCAATGAAAATAGGCACATTATCGAAAATATTTTTGTTTTTTTGTTGTATTTAAACACTAGTTGGATTTTAAAACACTTTTTTAAAAGAAACTTATAACAAAACATAATACTTATCTAATAAAACTTATCTGAAAAATGCAACAAGTAATAATTAATTTTAATTATTGAATACAATTATTTTTTGTTTTAAAAAAATGCATGATAATATTCAAACATAACGTACCATTTAAATTCGGCATCATATGGGTGACTATGAAATTGATTGACGTTCGCAATTGTTTAAATAGTTTCTTTAGATCTGTCACTTAGTTACAGAGACCTGTTAGTTTTAAATTTGGTAATTATTATTATATTTTTGCGCACAATTCTTATGACTCTCGATGTAACAGCAAATCATGTCAAATTTTTCTTCCTTAGAATAATATTCCATTATTTTAAATTTTACTGCACAATGCAACAGTTAAAAATTTAAAAAAACATAATAATAATTATCAAATTTAAAACTAACAGGTCTCTGTAACTAAGGGACAGATCTAAAGAAACTATTTAATTAAACAATTGCGAACGTCAATCAATTTCATAGCCACCCATATGATGCCGAATTTACATGGTACGTTATGTTTGATATTATCATGCATTTTTTAAAAATAAAAAATAATTGTATTTAATAAGTAAAATTAATTATTACTTGTTGCATTTTTCAGATAAGTGTTATTAGCTATTATGTTTTGTTATAGGTGTCTTTTAAAAAAATGTTTTAAAATCCAACTAGTGTTTAAATACAACAAAAAAACAAAAATATTTTCGTTAATGTGCCTGTTTTCATTGATGATGTGTTTTTCTATATCGAAACGTCTAATAAATAATAAGTGTGATACACCGTTAGATTTAGAATAAAACGTAGAATTTATTAAGCATAAAATAAAATTTTCCGACTATTTAAAATAACAAAGTTGATGATGGTTGTAACTAAACGAAACGTTTGATCAAAAATGTAATTAAACCATCTCGTAGGGGAAAAAAAGTGGCAATGCGAATGTAAAATTTATTTTGACATTTCTTTTCAAATAGAATCATAAATCAATTAAAACGAAATCGCGAAAATTCGGTTTTATCCAAATATCTTCGGAAGCATTCGGAATTTTTTTAATTTGGAAACATGACGTTGCAAGATTCAGTAATGCGCAACTTTTCTCTAATTTATCTCTGTATCTTGTATGGTTTTTGAGATCCCTGTGAGTGCATTCTTATCTGGGACACCCTGGGGGGGGGGGGGGGGGGGGCAACCGGGGGACCCACATTGACGGCCCCTTCAAAATTTGCTGCCAGCTTCGCTTTTTATAGGTATTTCATTTCATAATTAATTTTGTTTTTTAATTTCCTGAGAATTTAACTTCGTTAAGTGAAGAAGAATTATACGTGAAAGCGCGTAATTTACAAACGATAAACCATAAAGACTTGTCCATTGACTTTCCTAGTTAAATTTTAAGCCTCAGAAAGGGACTTGGAGATAGTATTTCAAAATTAAAAACAGTGTATGAATTTGCGGATCATTTATTATTGAAAAATCAGTGTGTTTCTTCAAATTTTCCAGATGTATCTAGTTAGCGTGGCATCAGCGGAACGATCTTTTTCCAAACTTAAAATAGTAAAAACCCATTTACGGGACAACAACGCCTTTCGGATTTATCCTTAATCAGTATCGAACACGAGTTTGTTAAGACATTAAATATCGACGAAATTATAAACGATTTTGCAAACAAAAACTCTCGGCGATCTGGCCGTTTTGTATAATACCTTGTATAGTACTTAGTGACATAATGTTTGTGCAGACTTGTTGAGTGTTCATATGTTTTCCTGTTTTCTGTCTTTTGGATTCTATGAGGCTCGATCACTGCTACCCCCTTACTACCAGGGGCGGATGTGCCCACCGGGACACCGGGAGACTTCCCGGTGCGCCGGTCCCTCAGGCGCCGATAGGCGTCGCCGCAGTTTGCGAACTTTTTTCTTTTCTTTTTTATCAATTTGAATTAATTTTGAAAATAATCGAAGAACAAAAAAATCTTTATGTTAAATGTTTTTTATTTAATTTTTATATTAATAATAAATATTTTTTTCACCTACTTAAATGTGTTTTAAATGTAAAAAATGAAGCTTGTTTTTTTTTATTTATGAGTTATTATAAAAAATATGTCGTAAGTGGATGAAAAAATACATATTTATGTCTTTTCATTTTTTTATTGGATCGACACGACGCGGCGCCGTTTCAATTGACTTCCCGCGCCGGTCCGAGGTGTCCCATCCGCCCCTGCTTACTACCATACATGGTGCATCATGTTTGCTGGAATAATACGTATAATGACTAACGAACTACCTATGTTATGTCTATCAGTCTATCTAGGATTATAAAATAAATTCGAATTGTTTGCTGCTTGAATAGTAGGTACTTAACACATAATGTGGGTTTAAGACTAATTAAATTATTACACGATTAACGAATTTAAAAATTCATAAACCTGAACCTAATAGTAATGAAAATAATAATTATCATATTCCATTCGTTATAGAGAGGGGGCACCTGAAAACGTTTGCGTTACGCCACTGATATAGGGTTTTACATGTAAATATGCGTTTATATGAGATATTCAGTTTTCAAATATTTTTTACGACATTGCATTTTACTCTGTTATTACAAAAAATAGCATTCAAATAATATAAATTCTACTTTTTTAAAATTAGAAACGAGCTGCTCTGGAAACCTTATCATATACCTCCGGAAACGCTTCAACACAATTCAGTTTTCTCCTGACCTCATCGTACAACGTATGATCAAACATTTTTCTGAATTCCTCCTTTGTCATGTAGGTGTCCGCATAAAGCATTTGAAACCTAAAAGATTTATATTAACGTTTTTGATTAGACCTTATAGCGTTATGCAAATTGACTGCATGTTGCAATTAACAGATTAAATTTTTTTAAAACAAAACTACTAAACCCGTTGATAGCACTCGGATTTCTTGATTAATTTTCTTTGGTAGTACCACCCAAGCGTGCTTACAAGGATTGGTCAAATTGCAATACGGATTTATAATAATTTTTAATCAAAAAACACGCGCTATATATACAGGGTGTCCAGAAAATACGTGTACAAAATGCTAGCCCAAATTCCTGATGCTAAAATATGAGGATCTGAACTATTTACAAAAATGTAACACCCTGCATTCTTGGGGTTGTAAAATGTGAAAAATACATACCCGTCAACATCCATCACATATTTTTCGATTTTCCTCATACTCTCTTTTGGTTTAAAGTTTTTTACTTTGGGTACACCATACAATCCGATGTCTACGTACAAATGTTTCCTACCCCGTTTAGGATGGACCATTCCAGGGTTATTTGGTAAAATAAAAGGACACAACCATATGGGGTACACCTTAAAATTATCATTAAATATCTGAAGACTCTTTTTGAACGTTTCTATGGGCACCAGCATATCCTGAAGTACGTGGTTGTTTTCGTACAATTTTTTTACTGCCTCAGTCTGGGTTAGTTTGAGAAGTGAAATTTTTGGGGGCATCATCCAACCAAATAAAACTCGGAAAATTATATTGTTTCCAAATGGAATAATGTCCTAAAAATGTACTTTAGTAATCATTACATTTAAATATCCGACATAACTATCATACTATGTATTATTATACTCTGTACTGTGTATGATACTATGATTAGCTGAAACTATGTGGTGAACCGGTGACATTCGTTCACAAATAGGTGGGTCCCATTCGGTCTCCAGGAAGTTTGTATAAGTTTAAGATAAGATGTGTACTGGTCATTGTCTAATGAATAAATTGTTTCTTTCTTCTCGAATCTTGGAAATAAATTCTCTGCGCGAACACCATTTGCATTGGCTATTGTTTTAATAAAATTGCCTGAAGAAAATGTAATTTATGTCTTACTGATGTAAATTATTTATTATTGTTTTAATGATTATAAACGCTACATATTCATATCATGCAAGCGACCTTTTTTATTGCAAAAAAATTAATTAATTCCAGCATCTTCTTTAAAACACATAACTGAAAACAACCTCTCAAATACTGAAATGTATAAGTTTTATCGCGTATAACTAGTACGAAATACAGCATTTAAAAGCATGTCTCAAGGATAGGCTAAAATTGATATGGATTTCCTGCTGTAGGTACCTACTTGTAATTCCCAGAAAATCGATCTCGTATGCCGGTGATAGTAATCCCTCAGGGGAATATACTCAGTTACGGGCTGATTCCTATTTAACATCCCCTTTACGTGAAGGAAAAACCATGGTTTGTACCAATTACCTATAGCATTTATCTAAAAACAATTATAGGTTTTATGTATTTAATATATTTATTAAATGAGATTAATCTGAAAAAAAAACAAGTATTTTTTATACTTACAGTGCCACTTTCTGGTTCAGCAATTTGAACACCTGTCATAATGACAGCCTCATTTTCGCTATACGCCAGAGCTTCAACGAATTCATTGTTTAAATCCTCACTTACTCTACTAAACTCTTCTGCAATGTTGTCAGCTCCTTTGACAGGCTTGTACGTCAACTTGACGTACTTTTTCGCTGGTATTAATCGAATCTCTACAGCTGTCAAAATACCCAACGTACCATAAGACCACGGGATAGCGTAGAATAGATCTTGGTTTTCGTCGTTCGAACACTTTACCAAACTTCCATCTGCGAGAACTAGCTCGTACGATACGCATATATGCTGGAACAAACCATATTTATGAGATGAGGACTCTATTCCGGTGCCCATGACTAAACCACCAACTGTAAGGTCATCGATTTCTGGTAATATTGGTATGGTCCAACCCAAAGGGTTAAGGGTAGCCGTCAGTTGTCCCATAGTTACTAGAGGTTCTACCCTGACAATCTAAAAAACAATGAACAAGGACCTGTAGTTATATAATATCAAATAACTTGATAAAAAGGTTTGAGAAAGATTTGTACGATTCTATATTTGTCTGGCGTAAGTATAAATAAGAATGGTTTAATTCTTAATACGATAATTTTAAAACAACTTATCTTTTGGCGCTATCACAGCTTTCATAGGCTGTGGCTCGACGCTTTAAAATTGATTACCATAATTCGGTCTGTTTAAAAATAATGAATTCATTTTTTACCATCATCCAAATATAAATGTCTTCGCATTAGGCAAGTCATGTAGTTTTTGTTTAGAGCTTTTAAAAATAGATTAGTCTAGAGATGGTTCATATAAGACCGGCGCGGTTGCTGTAAGTTGTAGTCCTCTCAAAAAAAATCTATACACAGACATTGCTATAAATTAAAATTTCGTTATATTTTTTAATGCCAGATAAGAAGCTTATTGGTTGCCTAAATAATCCAATAACAAAGCTTAATTACTAACTTTTTTATTAATATAAAATAATCATAAAACTTAAATTATAGTCTATTTCAGAAAGGTGTAGAGTAATAAGAGCTCATTAGGTATGCAAAGGGACTACAGAGTGACCCAACGAATATTTAAGCCACTTTCATAATTTGGCATTGATTTCATTGCAAAATTATTTCTTTTCATCAAGTGCAGATAGTACCACCCGGGTTTGGGTCAATTTATGGGTTTTGCCTATTGTTGTCCATTCACAAACACTGAAAATGGTGTGATAAAGGCGTGCGGGTTGCGGGTAGGACATTCGTAAAAAGGAAATAATTTTATTTTAACAGAATAAAAATGAGGCATTATGCACTTAGTATTAGCTACACTTATTTTTTATTAAACATTATAAAAAAAAATACAAAATACAAAAAAGACATTATACAGAAATTAAATTATAAAAAATCATAATATTCTTCGTCACCTGAGGAACTGTCATCTCCTCTTGACGTTATAATTAACGGGTCGACGGTCCGATCGATCAGGTGGTCAAAATCCCACATTTTCTCCTCTTCTTTAATGACATGATGGACTGCTTTTCGCCAGTTCTCTGGTGTCACTTCCTTAATGGCTTGCTCAAATAGTAGCTTAACGTCTTTCATTTTAAATGTCGTGTTGTGTCTTGCTACAAATTCTTTTACTTGCGCCCATATAAGTTCTATAGGATTTAGTTCGCAATGATATGGCGGTATGCGCAGCACAGTTACACCATGTTTTTCTGCTATATCTTCCACGGCATATTTCATAAAACGATGTTTGTGTAAATTTGCTATAGCTAATAGTTCCTTCTTTATCAAATTATGTTCAAACTCAATACTTTTGATGGTTAACCAGTCGATAATTTCTTGTTTTCTCCAAGATGAAGTTGGAGTCTTCTCTGTGCGTCGTGAATGATAGGTTGCGTTATCCATAACTACTACTGAATCAGCTGAAAGATATGTTATCATTTCATCAAAATAGTCCTCAAAAACATTCGAATTCATGTCCTCGTGATAATCTCCCGTATTGATCGACTGAAAGGTTAGCAAACCTGTTAAATTTTTGGTTAGTTATCATAAATAATTTAATGCACAAAGTTTACCTGCGCCTATGGCCGACACCGAAATTGAGCCGAACTGGACGGAATTTCCCATTTTATTACTCTACACCTTTCTGAAACAGACTATAGTTAATAGCAGTGACGTAGCTACACCCCGCTGGCCCCTGCACCGTGGGAGGGGGGTAGCTACCAAAGCCCGGGATAATGGAATGGAGACCAAAAAGCGAACTATATAAGTATACGATTTTAATTTATCGTATAATTGAGTTCAGAAGCAAGAAGTACGTATGTGGTGAGAAGGCGCATTGTCCAAAGCTGCGGTGGGAAGTGGGGGCAAAATTTTTAGTTGTACCACTGGTTAATAAATAGTCTAGTTTCGATAAACATCAGCCCCTTACCTTTTTGCTCGTATCAACTTCCAAAATATCAACCAGATCAACGGCAATCTTTTTCATCGTGTTTTTGTATACAGGGCGTCTAAAACAAATCGTCTGCCAGCCCGGTCTGGCTGTACACATTTGAGTTTTTTTACCTTCTGCTTTCCATTGGCGTACCTACAAATATTTGTAGGGTTGTTAATGATTCTTTGCCCAGAGTTATTATTCCCGATCTTTGACGTTTTGTATTTTCAACCTCTATACAAAATCAGCTGTTAAATAAAAATCTCAAAATTGATTAGAAACGTGACGAATGACCGAATGAGTACCTAAATATATACGTCATTAAGGAATCTATTATCTACATATACGGGGAAAATGATTGTACTAAAACATCAGGAATGCCTTCAAATATTAAGTATATTCATTTATTTAAAGAAATTGCAATTAATATAAATCTATACTATTATTAAAGATTATAAACTGATTGACTAGGTCTTCACCTATAGCGTAAACGTCCACTAAGAAGGGATTTTTTAAAAATCAACCCCTAGGGGCGTAAAATCGGGGGTTGCAATTTTTATAGGGCTTTCTGTGTCTCGAAAACTAAAACTGGTGAATGTTTAAAAATTGGTGTATAAGTTCCTTTAATAAAATAATAATTTACATGTTTCGTAATTTTTACAAAATTCACTTGAGGGGTTGAAAAAAGGGGTGTAGCCCATTTTGAGGGGCTACATATAAATAACTGTCTATATGACTTTAAGCTATATTGCTAAAAATTAATACTATGCTTACTCTGTTAAAATAAGCAAGTAAGTGATTTTATGTTTTGGGAAATTTTGCCCCTAGGGGGTAGAAATGGAGGGTGGTACGTTTTCAAATCAACGGCTAAAGAAAAAGAAAAATTTTAGACAAATTCCTTGCCTGGAACAAATAAACATATAGAAAAAAGAAAAGCACAAAGTCTTTCTCCACAACTTTTTATTAGAATAACTAGGCGTACCTAGGATAATTCATAATAATTCAATTCGACATGTTTCGAGTGTAGAAACACTCATCATCAGGAAAACAAAGTGAAAGGTACAATGCTGATGTTGTTAGCAATAGAGAAAATAATAGTGGGATTGAGCCGTAATGGAGCTTTTAATGGTGTACAAGAGGTGTAAAAATTGAATAGTCAAAAGACCGACAATCAAGACTTCCGCATACTGGATAGTCAAGGGTTAGTGCAAAGGCCCTGTCTTGGGCAGAAAAATGAAGAGCGCAAAAGAAAAATTAGGAAGTTTTAACAGACTTTGTGAAAATCATTTATTAAGTAGTTAGTTTTATCTTTGTTCAATTTGGCTTTGGCCCGAAAATCTTGAAACTCAGCATAACACAAGTAATGAAACACGTATTTCCAATTTTTTGAACGTTGCGTCGGCCCCTAAATGAATGAATTTTATTGAGTATTAATTATTTTATTTGTCAGCCTCCCCGGATTATGTTGCTATCTTTATTCTGATAAACTAAATGGGCAAGAACAGCTTAAAAATAGAAAACAACCCGCCCGATATTCAGGTAGACGCGGCGTTCGACCTTCAGCTGAATAATTGGGACCCATAGGTCGAGGCAGTGGTTTTATTAAAGAGCGTATTTTGTTTATTTATATTCTCAGTAAATAATTCAAAATTTTAAAATCTGAAACCGTATAAAATTTTATTTTTTATTTCTCCATGCGATAGGATAAAAATCAAAATTTAGTTAGCCGTCGGCGTCGTTACCCACTAGTTAACAATAAAATAATGTTTATAGATGTTGAAAGTATCTTACCTGCTTTTGCACATATTTAACTTTGTTGTCATGTTGCTTAGGTGCGCTGGTCAATTTAAAAACAATTAAATTTCGAAAATAACTCCACACATCATATAAGAATGATATTGGCAATAAAAATATGCAAACGAAAACCCATCTATAATTTATCAAAATATATTCCGTTATTGATTCACAACCACTATCCATTGTTCTAAGAATTTGTCGTTAAATGTGTACACCACTTCTTACTTTATGAAATTATTGATAATTACACTTTAACCAATGATTACAAGGTAAAATATTTTTATTGTTAAATTGGTATACGGCGCTTATAAATCACACTATAGTTCATAGCGATATATGTTACTATCATCAGATATACTTATATTTTTTTAAGTATAGCCGGTGTCAATATTTAAATATTTATCTGGATCATTTAAAATTTTAATAACATAGAATACTTTGTAACCAGTGGTGGAGCAATATGAAAACAAATATGGGTAAAAGTTAAAAATAAATTCACACCTTCGAAATTTATTTAAGAGTCAATCTCACGTAAAATAAGCCCATTTTTGCCCTTTAGAATTTCATTTTTCCCTGTGGTAGACATACACTTAACAGCGGTATGCAGGTGCAGTATGCGGTATGCGGTATTTCCTAGAGGTGCTATTTTCATAAGTGCTGATTTTGAATGGTCATTGTGTCTATGCGAAAATTATATATTAAGGCGCATCCCTGAAAAGTAGAGAAAGATTACCGTTTTTCTAATGGGGATTAGATTATTAGATATATAAGCCCCCAAGGCAAGGGAGTATGTTATGTATGTGAGAAATTGTTCTAGAAGAGGAATATGTGATGTTATTATGGACGTTTAAACTAATTAGTATTTTCAAATGTATTTAAGGTGAATACTGTTGTTACACATTAAATTTATTGTTATAGCAAGAGAATCACTGCAATGGTAGGAACAGATGATGTAATTTGGTTTTGAATTAGTTGAAACAATGGGGTTTTTTTATTTTTATTATTCCTTTGAATCCCCTTAATAATTCCATTCCGTTCTTTAAAAATCCTGATTCAGGTAAGCCATTCCATGAAATAAATTCCCTAGGGAAAAAATTGAATATCCAGTACACAGTTTGGAAAGTGTTTCCCCTATATAATATTCATATTATACAATATTTGGAAGTAAAAACACCATGCTGTAGGTTTTAACATGTTTAATGCTTTTATATTTTTATAGAATGACCCTTTAATATCACAGCACTGACCTTAATCGATTGATGTAAAACAAAAATGGCTTGAATGTTCTAAAAATAATGGCGAGACCATATTATTAATGGCGAAATCGATATTTTAGTCTAAAGCTGTATAAATAATATTTAAGTACCTATCGACTTAGATCTTCATAGTTAATAAGTTTCTATTTGCCTTTCAGAGCAAAGAAGTGATGTAAGGCTGGCAATAAAGCTCCTATTCACTGTAAAACCGCAACCTTCGACGATGGAAAGGAATGCGAATGATAGAAAAAAACGTTCGAAAATAGTGAGACTGAGAACAACCTTTGATAGGACCAATGATTACTTTTTTATTAATAATTATGTCTGGCAATACGATAACTACAATAAGCAATGCATTCCTTTATTAACTGTGCTAATAACGTAGTTATCAATGTCAATCCTTAAGGATAGTTTTCATAAGCTTTTTGTTTGATAAATCCTTCTTTATATATATTAGCACTCTAATAATGTTTCGTGACTACCACTAGAGTTTACATAGAGCAAATTTATTGTCTAAAATAAATTAAAATTCTTTAGGACCTAACGTTAACTTTCAGGTATGAGGTGTGACGTAATAGCGCAATCAAATTTCTCTCGGATCAACCAAGTCTGCCCAATCAGAAATGTAATTTAGCCGATAGTGTTTTGTCACTTGTGCAGGTCAGAGTTCATGGAACTTGCCTGTTTCCGTCTTTTTTTCCCCCTAACAACAACGAAATCGCGGATAGAGCATAGAGCTGAACTCCGAGGTGGAAAATGTATATGTCTGGAATTCGGGAAAGCTAATGGGAAGCCTAAATGCTTTTTTATTTATTTATTCTATTGAAGGGCGGCTTAATGAGAAATAAAATTAGAGGTCTACCTAATACATCATCAGTATAGACAGATATGCATAATGCAGTGTTGTTATTAATATGAAATGAACAGATAACAAAACTTGCCAGTCTCCTTCAGTTAAAATAATTACATCAAAGTTTTCAAATATTAAGTATATACAGGGTGTACGGGAAAATGTGGGAAATCTCCCGGATATGAAAAAAAACACATGAAAATAATGCTACAAGTTTATATAAACTTCTTTCGTATCGGCCTCCTCTTCGGAGATATGGGCTCCCAAAGAGCTCCCGTGGAATTAAGTTTTTGACACATAATTATTAAACCAACAGGTTTTTTCATATAATATATACCATGGTAAGACCCTTCAAATCACTATCCCAGAAAGTGTTGCGAATTACTCACAGCTGCAGGGACGGACTAGCTGTGACACTAATGTGCCCATTTTTTTTACGTCCTGTATGATAAAAACTTTGGACAACGTTTTGTTACATACCTTTAACTATTGACTAAAAATTAAGTACTCTTCATTCATGTCGCTAATCCTAACCGTTTTCGGAAAAACGTCATTTTATTTACATCATGTATTTAGCGTATTTCGATGATTTGTGTTAGCTTTTTGTACACATATTTTGCGCACACCCTGTATATTATTGGAAAATAAAAATCCTGATTGCCATATATAGTTTTAAGGTTTGTTAATCATGAAATATAAATAAGCTCGATAACGTTGGCTGACCTTTCGACCTATGCGATTTTCTTTATCTGGATGTGTAATCGTAGCTATTACAAAATAATTTGGCTTTGCTTAACAATTACCTAAAAATTTGCCTATGTTTGCAGATCACAACAAAACAGCAGAAATGTGCATTTTTGAGCAACTACCTATACGAACTGAATAGAGAGGGGGCACTTAACAACCAATAGAAGTTCGCAAATTTATAAGATAAACCCATTAGATAGAGCAAAGTGCTTATTTATGAATGGCGCCACTGCGAGTCAGGAGTTGTGTAATACAAAAGGGGAAAAGCCGGGGAAAAATCTACTGGCCAACTGGCGCATATTCGAATTCAGAACCGGATTATAGGAAAATATTAGGTCAAAGGACCTTTGAATTTTGATTACTATTTACCAGAGAAGAACAATGCGACGGAATACAAAAATCATGCCTATTTTGGAAGCAAACGCTGGACTTATAAGCGAAATCAGCGCGAAACAATCGGGGTATTTCTGTCTAGCTAAGTTTTGTGGCACTGGTTAACTTTAAAAGAAACTAATAATATCAAATAAATATTTAGGGCACTATTTTACAGGTGATTGATAAGAGCAGAACACCTCACTACTATATAATATCTATATAGATTTTAACTCGGAAACTTAAGCTCTGTTAAAGCTTAGCGATAAAACTCGACTACGATCAAAGAATACCAATTCAAAATGATACTGATGGAATACCGTGCGTCCTCATAAACATGCAGGCTAAATAAAAAAAACACATAACAAACTCAGGAGCGCCCGCGCCGTTTAGATACGAAGTTTCTTCAGCAGGTAGACGTCAACGTTTCTGGTGTCATTTTAAATCACATACATATATTTAATTAAAAATAAAAACTAGATATTATACGAGCATAAAGCGTATATATTCGTATTATTCATAGAAGATAGAAGGGCGACAAGGTAAGGAGGTATGATTCAAGGCACAAAATAAATGTTTAGTTCGTTTTTGGTAGGTGGTTTACATTATCTTATCTACACTCGGGTGGTTTTATTTATCTGATAACTTAAATAATAATGTTTTAATATTATCTCTAAATAAAATATATTGAGGCGCCTATGAACCAAACAAATATGCAAATAATATGTCTGGTCTGTATAGTTTAATAATATGAAATTACATAATAATATTATAATACCTGTATCCTACAACATATTATAAAGGTAGACGTAAGTAGATGCCCAGTCCATCGGACATCTATACCTACTTTTAAGTCGGTTCAGGGGCAAGGACACTGGACTGGTGATCATTTATACTATTTACTCAAAACTATTAAAGCTATCGATTTATTTCAAGAAAAATATATTTTCGTAGATTTAAACGAAGTAAATCGTATGTCCGTCCCAGTTAGAAGATATGGAGTGACGACAGAGGGCAAGACAATTAGGTACTTTACGTGTAGTAATAAAGCATTTTTGTTTCGGGGTAGTTTAGAAGCGACAGGGACTTTTACCAAGTGAGTTCACCTCGTCTAGTGTTGCCGCCGAGACGAGCGATTCTCGTCTCTCGTCTCGTCTGGCACTCTCTCGACGAGACGAGAGAGATATTTTCTCTCGAATAAAGCTCCGAGACGACACGAGAGGAGTACCTTCTCTCGTCGAGAAATTCTCGTCTCTCTCGATCTCTCTCGAGCTAAAGACGTTACTTTTTTGAGCTTTTTTAAATCTTCTTAAATTCCTCTTTGCAAAAATATACATAATGACTATATTTGGACCAGCGGTTTTCGAGTTATTTAACTGCAAATAGTTTCATCTAGTTAGCCGTGCCTGGCCATTCAGAGAAACGTAAGTATTATGACGTTTTATCGCTGGATAACATTATTTGCAGTCCAATAACTCGAAAACCGTCGGTCCAAATATGCACATTATATATTTTTGATAAGAGGAATTTAAGAAGATTTTAAAAATCTCATAATCCCTAAAATTTTTTTTTTTAAATTTGCTGATTCTACATTAGTTTATTTAATGTAATATTAGTCTATAGTTAATAGTTTCCAAGATATTGACTTTTGAAAAATTATATTTTTGAGTTTCGACAGCCTATAGCTTTCTAACAGTACATCTTAGAGCAAAACGGCGCAGATGTCTATATCTTCCATTTTCACTATCTTCCCAAATCAATCAAACTTCCGGCTAAACCGGATGTAACTCGAAAGCAGGAAATATCGTTCTTCCGGTTTAACCGGAAGGTGATTTTTTTGGGAAGATAATAAAAATGGAAGATAGGGACATGTGAGCCGTTTTGCTCTAAGACGTATACTGTTAGATCTGTCGAAACTCAAAAATTAGATTTTTTAAAAGTCAATATCTTGGAAATGGAAACTTCTTACCGTGCTGGTGTTTTGGAGCACCCTGTATAGACAAAAATAATTTTATAAGAGGCACCTCTTAACCCTTAATAAGCTTCGTCAAAAGTTTCCCGCTATCTTAGTGGTACAGGAGATATTGACCTTTGTCGCACTAATGGGCCACCCTGTAGTAAATACCATTTAGGGTAGGTTCTGTCATATTTGACATATATTGCACACAATTTATATCAAATATGATAGAACCTAACCTAAACGCGTTAAAATTTTGCTTGGTTTTTACTATATTTGGTTTAAATCACGAGAGAAACGAGACGAGAGACCCATTTTATCTCGTCTCGTCTCGCGGCAACACTAACCTCGTCATTAATCAATTTTCTGCGGTACTATTATTTAGCTCATATTGCTTAATGTTACCCTTTTAAATCATACATACTGACCAAATGAGAAAGGGGTTGAAAACTAAAAATCCGCCCCTGCACACCCATAGAGCAAGCGCCTCAATATTGATTCTCAAAGTATCGGGTCTCTGTACAACGGCTAAGTCTAATGACAGATAGTATGCTGCAAAAGGTGGGGCTCAACAATGTCCCTAATCGTGGCCCCAATTGTTAATTCCGAAGTCCTTGTCTAAAGTGATTGTGTTTGAGGCTTTGACTGCGCTTAGATTTAATACATTTCTCGTATTATTGTTATTATTCGTATAAAATTGACCGTTACAGATCACTAGGAACTCATGATCGGTTCATTTTGGAACTTGTGTAGAGCTACGTGCCCGGCAATGCCAGTCGATAAGGTAAAAATATGAACTTTATACGCTTAAATACGTGATAGGGGCGGATGTTCTGATTTGTCTGGCTGAATTTTAAGAAAAGAACTTTTTGAAATTTTTTTTATTTTATGTAAGCTGTAAAAAATTTTAGAAAACACGAAAACTCTTATTGGGTTAGTAAAATAGACTAGAAATCTTTAGAATTCGAAGCGTTTTTATTAGATATTGTTTATCCGTAAACTACTTTGCATAAATCTTTCCCGAGTAGCTCTAAACCTACTGTCAAAATAGCTTAAAGTCATTTTTTTTAAATACAATTTTTATGTATGTAAACCACCCCTATGCGTAGTTTGCCTCGCAGACAACACATTTAAAAAAATCGATAAAATTGAACAATGGCAATTTGGCAAATTTTTATACACTGAAGAGAAATGTCGTTAAAGTACTGAATTTTGAATATATTTATTACTTATTGTTATCTTCAAAAACTAATTGAGATTTTTTTTTTAATTATTAGCAACTGCACTCCGAATATCGGAGTACTTACCGATGGCATGAATATACGGGGCCGCGTCAAGAAGTAGTCAGAAAACCACCCGTTGTTAATGGTGTTCCAGCAGCTGGGGGCACAAACGATATCAATGAAAAACCTTATAAGGATGATGATTTTCAAACTGATTCTGGTAAGTTACCTTCTATGTGTAAAAGTAAGTAATGATTTAACAATATCGCTATCCCTAATTGACACGCCGTATCTGCAGACAACACTAACGTGGAAAAATTGTTTTTGAAGTTTGTTGCATGTAAGTACCTTTAGTTTTTTTCTGTTTATTTATGTGAAGAATATACGATCGCGTTGAAAATTCAAATAAAAACACGTACTGCTATTTTTAATTTTATTCCAAGAAATCCTTACGGCTTGTTTAATAGGCAAACCGTTTCATTATGATATATAAATTAAATGCCGTATGCAAATAAATAGAAAATAAATAGTTGCTCGCCGTATGTGCATTTAACGCTTGACATATACCGCGTTTTAATTAAGTCACCTGCATATACAGCATTATGTTTTAGAAATTGGCTTGATTTTGCAGATACGGCTAAGTGTTTTAAATTTTTTTTTCGCATTTTCGATTTTTAGGATAATAGCATATAAATATGACTTCATATAATCTATAAATACTCTATTTTTGATTTTTATGCAGATACGGCGTTTCAATTGAGGACGATAGAATACTTATCTATAATTATACATATTTACCATTGGTTAAATTTCGATCTAGTTTTACACTTGAATGTACCTATATGTTTTTTTTTTCTGTGTGGGTACCCAAAATTCAGTTCATTCGGTAAAAATAGTTTTATTTCAAATATCCTTTGTCGTTGAACAATCGATATCTTATTTGAATACAGCTGGTAAACCAACAAAAATAACGAGTCGTTCTAGAAATTTAAGAACTTAAATTCACATAAGTGCCTCTTTTTAGCTCATCCATTTCAATCGCAAAAGTTCGCAATAAAATTTCCTATACTCTAAATTCCACATAAGATTCGCCTGAAAAATTCTTTTATACTGAAAATTGCCTCGTTATTTGCGAACAAATGCGAGACTCCGAATTTTTCCGGAAAATAAAAGGGTTTAAAATAGATTGTGGGACGGCCCAGAGGCAGTGAAGTGAATTTTTCTCACCAAGAAGTGGTATATAGATTTATAGTCATGCTATTTCCAGCGAAATATGGGATAGGAAATTTATCGCCGAACAAAACTCAAAATGTGGGATATTTGTGTGTATTTTAGGACAATAATTCCAACCTTCCTGATAACCTAAGGGCTAAGGGGTTGTCTGTTTCACATCCTCTCTATCGTGCTTCTGGGTACCAAAAAGGATGTTAGAATTGAATCGGCTTTTACTTGGTGGTTGGTGGAAATCCATTATTAATTGTGTTAAATAGATGGTAAAAAAAAAATAACAAAAAAGTTGTAATAAGGTCTGTGGAAAGTGTAAAATTATTATTTTTTTATTATTTTTTTAACCATCTATTTAACACAATTAAAAATGATGTTTCTAGCCCTGTATGTATCCAGTGGCTGATGATAATTCTAATTAATATTAATGAGTTTCATTATTATCAGATGTTTTAAGTTTGTTACCCTCTTGTGTTTTCGTTTGTATAACTATATACTTTATATTGATTGAATTGCAGTGGCGCGCTCAGGAATCTGGTTCGGAGCTAGATTGTAAAATTATTAATCGGTAATTTTGAATTTGGAAGAGATTTGTTAAGGTGCGAAAAACAACGCTAAACCTAAAATAGCGCCGAAATAGACAAAAATTAAGAAGTTAATTAATAATTATACGTAAAATGTTTGCTCTTTGGGCTCAGGGGGTGGGGGGCTGCAGCCCGATAGCCCCTTTCCTCCTGGGTGCGCTAATGTTGACATCCGATCTGTTTTCAGCTCGTAAGCAAGAACCAGTAATGCCCCGAAGAAAAAAGTATCCGGACTTAGCATATCGTCATCACGAATTCCTTATAAGTGGCGGTGGGGGAGGGGTGGCCGCAAACGGAGGGGTGGATTCCCGAGCTAGGGTAAGTTTTCAAAGCTTTTCATAGCACGCTTGATGTAGAACTTCATATGTATATCCGATTCTCAAACACTATCCATATAAGAAGTATTTTATTATACTTTTTTATTAGAGAAATGTCTATACAAGGTGGATCAAATTGAACTGGTATATCATATTGGAAGTTCAATATTTCATTAAATCAAATCCCTTACAATAAAAAACAAAATTGTTTGTTACCCCTTAGGTAGAGCCCACAGGATCAGTATTAGTACTGATATACATATTAATGTAATACCTACCTATCATTCATTTTTTGCATGTTCAAAAATATGCATGCATAAAAATCTTATTATTCAATTTCGTCCACTGTGTATTACATTTTAGTCTTAGAAAGTATAAGATCAAAAAGAAGACCTGCAAGGTATTGTGTGGTTACTATAAGAAGCTTACAAAACTAAATCGATTTATTGGCATTTTATTACAATGTTTTGATAAAACATCTATTCAGATAAATTAAAAGTTTTGCTACCATGCAAATCGGATCCCGTAGAGACAAATAATGATTGCAAAAAATCTCCGAGTTCCTGTATTGCGATAGTTATGCTAAACTTCAGCTTACTCGAGTAGATTTATAAATCAAAAATGTATTTAAATGATTTTTTTCAAGAATGCCAGTTGTCAGTTCTGTTAATGCCTTTTCGATGATTGAATTCATTCGGAGGCTTTTTCTAATAACCTTCGATGCCTGGCAGGTATTTTTGACCGGAATTATCGGTAACCACAAACATTGGTGAGCATCCCCGATCATCGTATCGATCAAAGAAATTCTTTTGCATAATTTATTGATCGAAGTCATATAATAACGTTTCATTATAAAGGGAATTAAGTCAATATAATTACCCCGAAAGCAAAATTAGTAAGCTAAAAAAGGCATGTTAAGTTTTTTAATAAGTATCCGTTGTTAAATGAATTAGGATGTAAATATCGAAAAGTAGCCTTATTTTCCCAGGGGGGCGATTCATCTCTTAGTTAACCCAAGACACTATTTAGGTATGAAATGGACATAAATATCGAATACTATTAACCGATTTTTAGGATCAAAAACAAGTATAGATTTTTTGTATCATTAGTAGATTACGAATCAAAAAACGATTTTCAACGGAAGCGCTTCGTTTTTGAGATATTTCTTCTTAAAGTACCTACCTGTTGTTAAAAGTTAGGTAACCAATAAAATGTGTCCTTTTCTTTGAAATTTCAACGGTGAAATACGTTTATATAATATGGTGTAACAAAAAATAGGAGGAATCAATTTGCAATAAGAGGAAAAATTGGAAAATACTGCGGTGGTGACATAGTCCATTGAATTTCGATAAAGGAATATCTCAAAGACTAAGCATTTCCGGCGAAAATCGTTTTCGGATTCGTAATCTACGCCCGAAAATTCATCATTCTATCAGATGAATTCAAATGAAAATCGTCAGTTTTGGCGTGGTGAGCTTATAATAGATTTTACCAATTTTTTTGTGACACGTCAACCCTAAGTAGGCCAACTCAACACCTACCACACAGCCCCCCTTTGGAAAAAGCTATGATCGCCACTGTATTACATACAATTTTTATTTCGGTAAGAAAATTGTCTTATGTAACACCATCCTTGGATAACATTAGGATCATGGAGAAACCATATGACATTGATCGAATTTTAATCGATTGACGTGGATTTTATACTGGGGGTTTTCCAAAATGTTATACATATTTTGTGGTTACCAGTGTCTATCACAATGGAGTTTAAATATCTTTGTAGTCTCATTTAAAAAAGTCGTGTGCGTTTTGCGCTTATAAAGTTATCTTCATTTTTTTAAGTTGCGTCAAATTTCATGCAATATGGCCCATCAGACCGATACTCATCATAGTCCTCCTATTCCTATAGTAATTTTAAGGCGTTTTACCTTAGTACAAAATGAGCCATTATTTTTTTTTTCACAAATATTTTAGGCGTTTTGTAGGATTAACTTTAATCTGGTTTAAATTTATTTTTACCATGGTACAACATACCAAAAAAATCATTTAAAACCGGATTAAAGGATAATCTGGATTTAGGATGGGGGTGCATAGCGCCGAAAACCGTTTTGCTTGTATAAAATTTGTAATTTATCTTCACAAAAAACAAGAAGGTATGCCATTATTGCCATTGTTAGATGCACCTGCTCTCCCCGAGTAAAATATGGCAACAATGCTAATTTTAGGAGTACATAATATATTATTTATAAATATTGGCTTGGTAACTTTACAAAAAAATATATGTAATTTTGTACGTAATTGAAAGAAAATGGGTAAACCTTAAAAAAATTTCACGTGGGATTAATAGCGGTATGCAAGGTTGTAGGATTAACTTCAAACTGTTTTAAATGCATTTTTACCGTGGTAGATAATCTGGATTAACGACGGATGGTGCATACCGATATAAATTCCACATTCCACCGTATTGAGGCCTCGGCGGATTTCTCTCGCTTTGTGCACGAAGCTTAGTGATGCCGAGCATAAATCGGGCTAAAACAGTACATTGTGTTTGACTGTAGGTATACAGGGTGTTTCATTAAGGGTGGCCACCGGCCATATCTCGGAAACTACTAAGCATAGAAACTTGGAAAAAAAAATTATGATTAAAGCGGTCATGAGAAAATTTTGGAAATTACTTTTAAGTTCCTCATTTCGCCGCAAGGGGGCACAATTGAAATTTTTTTTTTTAATTCTAAATTTCTCCGAAAATTCCCATATTAGGGTATAACTCTGATTACATCATCGAAATCTTAGACAATTCTGCATCATTTTGGTTTAAGGCTCATTGGCGTACCGACCTTGATAAGAGTGGGGGAAGCTATTGAATGTGTAAACATTAAAATCGCTGTAACTTCTAAACGACTTATCCGATTTTACTAAATTTAAGCTTGTTTGGAAGGGAAAAATAAGTATCTTTAATCGCCGTATCCAACAGTACACGATAGTGTTTAATAAAATTGCTAGAGGGCGCAATTTGTAATAATAACAGTTTTTTCGATTTTATCCCGAAAATTCAAATCATACGGTATAACTATGACATCATAATCGAAGTCATAGTAGATAAAACTTGCAAGAAAAGATATGAAGACCGCAGTTCGATATCTTTGTTCGTTTCAGAGTTATTGCCAAAACAATAATTTTTAATACAAATTGCGCCCGCTAGCAATTTTATTAGAAACTATCGTATACCATTAGATACGACAATTGAAGGTTCTTCCAGACAAGCTTAAATTTAGTAAAATCGGATAAGTCGTTTAGAAGTTACAGCGATTTTAATGTTTACACTTTCAATAGCTTCTCCCACTCTTACCAAGTAAAAGTGTAAACATTAAAATCGCTATAACTTCTAAACGACTTATCCTATTTCACTAAATTTAAGCTTGTTTGGAAGAGAAAGGTAAGTACCTTCAATTATTGTCGTATCCAATGGTACAAGATAGTTTCTAATAAAATTGCTAGCGGGCGCAATTTTTAAGTATTAAAAATTATTGTTTGGGCAATAACTCTGAAACGAACAAAGATATCGAACTGCGGTCTTCACATCCTTTCTTGCAAATTTCATCTACTTTTCGATTATGATGTCATAGTTATACCGTATGATTTGAATTTTCGAGATAAAATCGAAAAAACTGTTATTATTACAAATTGCGCCCTCTAGCAATTTTATTAAACACTATCGTGTACTGTTGGATACGGCAATTAAAGATACTTACCTTTCCCTTCCAAACAAGCTTAAATTTAGTAAAATCGAATAAGTCGTTTAGAAGTTACAGCGATTTTAATGTTTACACATTCAATAGCTTCCCCCACTCTTATCAAGGTCGGTACGCCAACGAGCCTTAAACCAAAATGATGCAGAATTGTCTCAGCTTTCCAATGATGTAATCAAAGTTAGCCCTTAATATGGGAATTTTTAGAGAAATTTAAAATTTAAAAAAAATTTTCAATTGTGCTCCCTTGCGGCGAAATAAGGAACTTAAAAGTAATTTCCAGAATTTTCTTATGACCGCTTTAATCATAATTTTTTTCCCAAGTTTCTATGTTTAGTAGTTTCCGAGATGTGGCCGGTGGCCCCCTAATGAACCACCCTGTAGTATACATTTGTAAAGTTATTGTCAATATTTTAGAAACACATCGAGTAAATTAGAAGTAACTTGCTCTCTCCGGCTTGCCTGCATGTCTTCCTGACTTAACCATCGTCTAGAAATCGATGGGGGACGCAAACACACCGCATTATTTTAATTAGAGCCTTTAGCAAGACGTATCTGATAGGCCAATAGTATCAGTTTAAATTTCAATTTATTCCTTGCTTTAAGGCATGATTTTACACTTTTGGTTAATGTCCGGTTAATTTATATACAGCGCAAATGACTATTTTTGTATGTTCTCGATTAGATTTTATTTAGATGATTATATTTTAATTATCGGATTTAAGAAAAAAAAGAATAATCTTGTGCCGAGTACGCAACAACGATGGTACCTTTAAAACTTATGGTATTATATTAATTATTTATCATTTATTATTATTATTATTCTCAATCACTTTCATTTCCTTATCCTTCCATGTGTTATCACAGCATAATTTTACCGATGAAAGATAAAAGATGTAAAATACAATGTAAAAAGTAGTGTAATCGCGTCCGTATAATTTATATCAACGAAAAATATTCTTGGCTAGCGGACTTTGAAGTTTATTAAGCAGGGTTTAAATGCGCTGCAGTGTTATCAGTGGAGTTGCTTCGGGTTGTGGCATTCTGATGAGTTCCCAACAAGGACTAAACAGCTGTCAATGTCTACTCGGCCCCAGGGAGTCCATTGTTTTTGGCATCTATGTGTACTTGAATGCAAAATACAGGTCTTTTTACACTTTAAAGTTCGCTAGCCAAGAATATTTTTTCTTGGTAAAATACAATATTTCAATAACATTATTTATAAAATATGAAAAGAAAAGTTGACAGAATAGACCAGGGTCGATAATTTTTGAAACCAAAAAAAATAATAGTAGGATGAAACCCATTGAAAAAGGAAGAGAATATAACAGAAATGAAAGGAAAAATAATTTACGGGCGATCCGAGGTCGGGAAGTGGAAGGGGGTGAGTTTTTAAGGGTAGAAAACGATTTATCTCGATTTCCGGCAAAACTACAAGTCCTATGGAGAAACGTTGAATGGCAAAGTTGTAGGTAATAAAAAGATCTACAACTTTTGTATTTACACTTTTTTCACATAATCTCAAAATTTATGCGAAAAATTCAAATAACCAAGTTTTTGGTTTTTTATTTTTATCTTTTACAAGAAATTTTTTTTTCACGAAATTTGGTGAAAACTTACCTTTTTATGTCCCAAACACACTGTAATTTTTTTGATTTAAAATATTTATTTTTTCACCTTATTTTGACTTAATATCGAAAAAGCACCCTAATTTTCAATTGAAAATTCTCACGTCAAAATATTTGCTTTTTTAAAAAAGTCGGTGGGCTTTTTGTTCGTTGAAATCTCTACTTTCTGATGGTGTAAAAAAAAATATACATTACTATGGTATTTTGACGTGAGAATTTTCGATTGAAAATTAGGGTGCTTTTTCGATATTAAGTCAAAAGAAGGTGAAAAATAAATATTTTAAATCAAAAAAATTACAGTGTGTTTGGGACATAAAAAGGTAAGTTTTCACCAAATTTCGTGAAAATAAAATTTTTTCTTATAAAAGATAAAAATAAAAAACCAAAAACGTGGTTATTTGAATTTTCACATAAATTTTGAGTTTATGTGAAAAAAGTGTAAATACAAAAGTTGTAGATCTTTTTATTACCTATAACTTTTCCATTTAACGTTTTTCCATAGGACTTGTAGTTTTGCCGAAAATCGAGATAAATCGTTTTCTACCCTTAAAAACTCACCCCTTTCCACTTCCCGACCTCGGATCGCCCGTAAATTATTTTTCCTTGCATTTTTGTTATATTCTGTTCCTTTTCCAATGGGTTTCATCCTACTATTATTTTTTTTTACTTTTTACCACTTTCAAAGGAGGTGCAATTAAAAATAGATAGTTTTAGCACTACAATAGTGTTTTTATTTAGAGGCTTGGAATGATTCTTCATATTATACCTCATTTGTATTCCTCCATGTTTTTGTAGAAATGGTATTTTTTACTCCATGTGTTTTACCTATCATCAGTAATTTTCTCAACGTTTTACAATGAGCTAATCATTTCCATAATATTCCATATTGCCTGTCAAGTCAAGAGAAGAGTAGCTTTGTACATTTTAATGAAGATCGCGCTTGAATATCATAAGTTTAACGACGTTTATATCGGGTATTAGAATTTAAAATTTTCTCAATAATAAATCGGTTGTCAGGAACGTCAAGTACATAATTATTGTCAATCTGGAAGTACAATGGATATATTAGAATCGAAATGACGCATTTTTAGTGATCCGACCAACCGTGAAAACTATAAGGAATCTTTAATAGAACTGATGAATACCGTTTCTTAATAAAAGTTAACAATGAACTATGGTTTTATTATATTAAAATTTCTTATTAATAGCAAGTACCTACAGCAAAATTATAACTATCTTTTTCAACGGATGGGCGAGTCTTGTTAACTTTAACTATTTATCTAGGCCGGGCATATGAGCGGAACGTCTGGTAAATTGGACCATTTTCCTTAAGTAGTTAGTTTTCAAAACTTTTTGTTTATTGTACGTATACACAAGGTGTCCGGAAATGATGAGCAAAAAAATTAGGGGATAATTTTAGACCGAAAATAAATGCTATCTCTTCCTATAACATTTTTTCGAAAATTGATTATTAATGGAATTACGGGGTGTTAAAGTTAAATTTTATTTGCATTCTTAAAGTACCTACATAAGTTACTATAACAATAAATTAAACATTCAAATTAAAGGTTCAAAATGATGTCCTTCCTCTTCAATGCATAAATTAATTCTTCTTAAAAAATTCCGACGAACTCCAATATTCCTTCCTTTGCTATGCCATGTTTAGGGTTGAAAATAAACTACAATAATTTCGTATTCATCACATGCAAGCAATGTTGGTTTAACGTTTTTCTCGAAAACAGTTAGATTTATCGAAACAAAAGTAGTATACATTTTTTATGTCTAAATGCGCATACAGTGTAGGACTAAAAAGTTGGGGCCATTCAAATTAAAGTATAGGCTTCTATGTGTTTATATATATTATATTTTTTTTTTGAAAATTAAAAAAAAAACTAGGTAATATGTTTAGTTCAAGGCTAAATATTACCAAAAAAATATTCAAAAAAATATTAGAATTTTGGTTTTCTGAAAAACCAATGTCCTTTTAAAAGGACAATAGGCATACCAGACTACTAAAATAAAAAATAATATATATAATAATTTTAAAACATTTTATTACTAAACGTAAAAAAACTGAGTTATAGTGTTAATATAAAAAATGCGTAACCCCTAGTTACACAAAAAATATCTACAGTTAGCATAAGACCTATTCTAATTTATTGTGATATGTTACAAAACACTCAACATGTAAAGCCACATCACATTTTATACATTTTCTTTGAACTTTTTTATGGCAAACTCTACAACGTGTTTGTTTTGGTTGGGATACAATGTTGTTGGATCTGTTATCTATTCGTGATTCTAAATGTTCAAACGAATTAGGCCTGGCTCGTTTTTTCCCACTATTTTTGTATTTTTCCAGCAACGTCTCCACTACTGTCCTTCGAAAATTCAAATGATCCATTTTCCATCTTGGTGTTTATGTAGCTGCCAGGCCTTTTGTTCAGCAGCGTCAAGACAATACATAATAATAGGAAAATACCACTTTTTCTTTTATACATAGCTGGCCACTGGACATCTGGTAAGGATACATCTGTCTCAGGCCATATATAGCTTTTCTTTACTGCTTGAAAAATACCTAAAGGGATGTCATCTTCTTCATCCCTATTTCTGTCAAGTTTTCTCCACTGGGAGCATTTAAATTAGTTCCAGCGGCAGTTGCGATAGCTAAATTTTCATCTTCACTAATGCCTGTACCTTTGATCAAAGTTTCTGCTGGAGCCAAGAGCTGAGAACCGGCCAAGTTGTTTATATTTACATAATCCTCGTCTTCGGAATCTTCATCTGTCAAATCTTCGACTGAATTTATAGGAGGCAACATGGCAATATTTATTTCAGGTATTCAAGGTAATAAAAGTAGTCATCTTCTTCCAGACTTCGTAAAGTTCATTTAACTTCAAACCCCTAAAAATAAGAAAAATACACTTTAATGCCTATTGTCCTTTTAAAAGGACACTAAAAATTATTGGGCTAAATCAATAACTCCTAGAAAACCCAAAGGTGTAACCATTTGACCTAACAAACACGTAAAAAAAATAAATCTTTGCAAGTTAGCACTTACCCTACTAGCTTTAAATCAATAGGCTCCGTCATTTTCTAAAAATCACAAACTTTAAAATATTCTAATTCAGTTCAAAAAACGTTATAACACCAAGTAGGATCATAAGACATGTGATTTGGAATGTTCTTAAATAATTTTAGTACTGCCATCTTTTGTTGATAAGCTTTATTAGTCAATAAAGCTATTTAAAAAATCCGTTACAAAATGTCCTTTTAAAAGGACAATAGGCATATCTGGGTTTTAATAATCAATTTTCGAAAAAAATTATAGGAAGAGATAGTATTTAATTTCCTTCTAAAATTATCCCCTAAATTTTTTGCTCATCACTTCCGGACACCCTGTATATAATCGTGCTGTCGGAAATTATTAGTTGCTCTAAAAATATTTTTATGTTTGCCCATATCTTTGGCTTCTTAAAAAAGGAGTTTATCAATTAAAAATTATAAAGAAACTCTCCTAGAACTTCTATGTGCCAAGACCGACTTGCGCATTTAGCTGTTATTTCGATCGAAAATCAAATTTTTAAAACCATTGATCATCATGAAATGATAAACGAGTTTGCCTCTTCAAAGTTTCAAAGGCCAGACACACGCTATAGGTATGGTAAGTATTATAATTTTGCTGTTGTCCTTTTTGGAAATTGCTGTTCAGTTTTAGTGTTTTTGCAACCCAGTGGCGTATTTAAGCTTGGGAGGGGGGAGATCCAGGGGGTGAAGGCGAGAAAAGCTTCTACTTTTTTCGTAATAAATGCGAATACATCGTGAAGAGATGGCAAAGACTCCAGGGATACGCGGCTATTTAAATCTGAGCTACTGAGCTAGAAGGGGTAGGGGATAGTAGAAGTAGTGGTAGTAACATGTTTTATTTAGCAAAAAGCTACAATTAAATATTTTTTAATACATTTTTTTTAACAAATTTTTATAGATTTATTTTTAAATTTTAAAACGCAACCTTCTTTTAACAAAAACAGACAGAAAAGTTAAAAATTTTGCAAATTGTATCAAATATTACGTATCATTTTGTTTTTTAATTAAATGTAATTTTAAAGTTTTTTTAAACAGTTTTAATGAATTTTGAGATTTAATAGAATTTTCCAAATTATTATATTCTATCAAACCTTTATAAAAATAGATTTATAAGCTAATGTTTTAGACATTCTATCCACATAAAAATTTTGATTAGTTCTTGTTTTATAATTATGGTGGTCATAATTAAAAGAACAAAAAAAATTTAAACAATCAGGCATAGATAGATAGATACATACTTACTAAATAAAAAATTAAATTACTGACATTCAACCAATCTAAATTTTTTAACATAAAATTAATTTTTGTATATTTGTCACAATTTAAAATAATCCGCATTGCCTTATTTTGTAAAATTTGTAATTTATCAAATATTTCCTCACTAGCAAAATATAAAATGGAAGAACGATAAAAAAAATGTGGTAATATAATAGTATTAAATACAGTTTTTTTAGAAAACAAACTTAAATTACAACTGATTCTTTTAAAATAACCTACTTTTCCGGCTCCGGCAATCTTCGATATAATACTTTCAAAATAATTAAAAAATTTTAATTTTGAATCAATGATTATAGGTACCTAAATACTTAAAACTGTTTACTAATTCCAATTTTTCACCATCAATTACAACATTTATATTTTGACAATTTAAATTATTACCCATAACAATACATTTAGTTTTTGAAATATTTAATTTAAATTTATTTACGTTTAGCCAATTTAATAATATATTTATCTCACAATTTAGAGTATTTAGAGTAATTTAGACCATCAAAAATATTTAAAACATTAATGTAAATAAAGGTCATCAACAAACATTTGTAACTTAAAAAGCATTAAATATAACTAATTTACTTTACGAAATTAGATGTAGTGGTTGGGTGAATTTTTGACACGCCACTGGTTTAGCCTTTTGTTTATTTTATTGTTCTAGGTGTAATTTAATAAAAACAAACATTTGTTTTTCTTATTGTTATTTTAGAATTACGAAAGGGTGCAGGCGCTAAACCCCATCAGACACGTGCCTGCAGCCCTATTTCTAGAACATTCATTACACCGGAACTATATAGTCGTTATTCCCCTAATATTTTACAAAGCATCGTTTTTGCGTACTCTTACCAAATAAAACATCATCAGGTTAAAAATAGAACGTTTATGTTATTACAAATGTTACATCCTCTTAAAAAAATTTATATTCCCAACAATCCCAACCTAAGTTCAGTCAGCGCCAATGGGACCATTCAGTTTTTAATTTGGTTCCTGCTATTAGGTACATACATAAATATGTAAGTATGTTTTTTTATTTTTTTTTCCATTAGGGCCTTAATTTGAAATAAAATAATTAATGGAGTTTATTTTTAATCTGCTGGTGATAAGGTAAAAAGGCTATTTTTATGTCAATCATCAATTTTTCATAATGCATGTGGCGGTTTAGACAGGCTGTTATGGAAATGACTTTCTTTTTTTTTCTGAAATGTGTTTTCATATCACGATTCACGCGTTTCAATAAAATATAACGAGTTATTTCGATAACACCCTGTGTATATAATTACGATTTTAAAATGAATACGTTTCCGTATAGCAAGAGTATTTAGATGGCGGGTATCTACAGGGTTATTAAAAAAACAACCTTCTACGTCACGTATTTGTCCTACATTCATGTTTGTTGCAATATTTTAAAGTTGGCTACCATTACTTTGCGTGGCTACTACTGCATTTACGTAACAAGGGGCTGAGCCCCCCTCCCCAAACTGCTCATTAGCCCCTCCAATCAAAATTTTATTATTTATTTTTCATTTTCATTATTGCAAGGGGCCATCACATTTAAAAAAGATTGTTCTCGCGCCCTAGTATTATCATGGAATTTTGTTTTCAAGAATGAGAGAGATTGATGGAAGCCAAATTTGAAATTGTTATTTTAGTACAAAAATATCTGAATTGAACAAAACACACGCAGCGATCAACTTTGGTATGGACAGAAGTAACTTTAAAGGGGGCTCCACACTCCACACGTACAACCTTACCTCATGTTGTGTGTAAAGTTTTGCCGAAGCTACTTAATCCACCTAAAATTAAATGAAGAGATTGAAGATGGTCAAATTAAAATTTTTTGCGTTGGTAATACTTACAACAATAAATACGAAGTAATGATTGCAGTTTATGTCTTTAAAACAATACAAACAGTTTTCCCAACCCTTATTGTGACGTCTGCTTTATTTTATTGTATATGTATATAGCTTTTATATGTCTGTCAGACTACGTTAAGGAGAAGGCAAAACACGTCCTTCTAACCCTGTGAACAATTTTAACCCTGTAGATGGATCCACAAGTTGGGGCAGATATAATAAAAATTCCCAAAGCTTCAATAAATCTGTTATAAAAATTATATTAGATTTTTTATCTCCTTTGCGCAGGTAATCATTTTTTTAAATGTGGATGTCGTTCTTGAGTTTTTAAGATTTACTATTCCTAGCCTGTTTTTTGAAAACCCAAACTATATATCTTTGGATTCCTTATTATTATTATTATTATTATTATTATTATTTATTAGGTTTTATTTGATCATCATGGGCTGGGAAAAAAAACATTCCTGTTACAACATTAAGATTTAATTTAAAAACTAAGCTGAATTGTTGGACCATTTTTGCAAAATTAAATTGATAAATTACAGTTCTAATCCCGCAATTTTTACTAGAAAGACTGCCAGAGTTGTTTTGTGGCGCAAGCAATTTTTTTGTGGGAATATTATATCTGCCTTTTTTACATACTTTGTGGAAAATACCCGAAAATGCATGCACAGATTGAGAAAAGTATCAGGGCCGGTTTTACTCAATGAGATGCCCTAGGCGCTAGGGATATTAGGGGAACTGGAGAACGGGGGCAAAAGGTTTATAAAATATATGAACGAATTAAAGAAACTATATTAACAGCGCCGCAGGCGAAAAATTAATTAAGAAAATTGATGTAGTTGAGGCGGGTGAAAACAAAAAATATTTGTAAAAAGATAAAGTAAGGGAGGGGGCTATAGCTACCGGTAGGAGTCTTGCGTTTCGTTGAGGCCCTAGGTTAGCGCCTAGTGCGGCCTATTGGTAAAGCCGGCCCTGGAAAGTATTCAATGGGCATGTGTTAGAGATGTATTCATTTTAATTTCAGTCGGAAGAACGATTTGGGCCGAATTGGAGGCCTTCAAGACGCAGCAAGTCGGAGGGACCGCGCAGGGCGATCGAACCCGATTCTGATCCCGGGGAACGCAGGAGAGAGTCCGATTCTGACGTGGAAAATATGGTAAAAGATCAAGGGCGTAGATATAGGGAGGGGGGAAGGGTTCAGGTACCCTCTGTTCCAAAAATAACGCGGACTGAAAGCAAGATTTCGGTTTTTTTTTAAGTTTTTTGATGAAAGTTGTTTAGAAAGAATTACAGAATATTCTGTTTATTTCATTTCTAAAAACTTTATATAGGTACCACATTTTTTCTTCATCCATCGATTAATAAACCAGTGAAAATAAATCTCCTTTTCAATGTGTACGGAGTCCTCTTAAGAAAGGTCCCGTGACCAACTCTTAATCACAAAAAAAACAATATTTATATCATAATATACCTGCACCGTATAGAAGAAGTATAATTTTAATATCGCTTGTCAGAGTAATAAAATTAATTATCTACGCCCTTGTAAAATAAAAGATGTTTTTCTAAAACTACAGAAATCTTTCTACAGTCTTACCAGTAAAGTCAGCATTATATGGGATTTTTTTTATTAATAGCTTTATTCAAAATTTGACTTTGGCATCAAGTTCTGCTTCGATCGAGATGAAAATTAAACAAAAAAATAGTAGTCACGCGATTCGCATTATCTGTCAAATTTTAATTTTTTCCAAAAAATAATTCAAAAGTGAGTTATTTCTGAAAGTATCGAAAAAGGTATTAGAAAAACAAAATAAGACTCAACGCAACCTACATAAAACTTCTCAGTTTTGACAAAGCTTTATGTCAGAAACATTTTCTTTAAAGTTGCGCCATATTAAATGTGTTTTTTTCTACAAAATCAAAATCGGGCTATTAAAATTTGGTCGCATGTGATGCAAAGTTTATTGGTTTTTGACCCTGTATAAGGTAACTTCATAAAATAAGTATTTTTGAAAACGTAGATTGTGTCTGAAAAGAATACACCTTAATATTAAGACAAAAAAGAACACAATGTCTTCAGTAAAGTGTTTTTTAAGTGGAAAATAAATTTTAGTTTAACAACGTAAAGTTTATCTATTTTCAACGATTTAATTTAAAACCCCCATATTATAATTTATTATTAAGCTGTCATAATAACGTTAACGTGTATTACTTTCAGACACAAACTACGTTTTCAAAAATACTTATTTTATGAAGTTACCTTATACAGGGTCAAAAACAAATAAACTTTGCATCACCTGCGACTAAATTTTAATAGCCCAATTTTGATTTTGTAGAAAAACACACATTTAATATGGCGCTACTTTAAAGAACATGTATCTGAAATAAAGCATTGTCAAAACTAAGAAGTTTTATGTAGGTTGCGTTGAGTCTTATTTTGCAAAAGTGGTGCAATTTACAAAATATAGGTAAAAAATCAAAATTACCTTATGCAGCTGAAATTTTGCATGTGGGCTAGATACTGCAATTAAAAAAACTTTTTCTAATAACTTTTTTCGACATTTTTAGAAATAACCCCACTTTTGAATTATTTTTTGGAAAAAATTAAAATTTGACAGATAATGCGAATCACGTGACTACTATTTTTTTGCTTAATTTTCATCTCGATCGAAGCAAATCTTGATGCCAAAGTCAAATTTTGAATAAAGCTATTAATAAAAAAATCCCATATGATGCGTACTCTACTGGTGACACTGTATATCTTAGAGTATCTTATCAGCATGACTTAGGTACAAATTGTATACATTTGACATGTCAAAAAGTTTATAGTTTAAATTGAATGTACCGGTGCAATAAAAAAAAGACCCACCTAACTCACAGTCCAACCATAAAGAAGCAACTTATAATATGAATGCGTTAGTCTGTGAATTAGATGAAACATTTTTCGGTTGCAGGGGTGGGTACTACCTATACCAGTGCAAGTAAATCCCAATGAAAAAACAAACATTCGATTTGTTTATTAAAAGTTAAAACTTTGACATGTCACTGGGTGTACAGGGCAGTCAATTTCAATTGTGAGAAAATGTAAAATCATTTTGCGTAAATATAAGCTGGCAAATTGAAAAATGTTGCCACCTGGTATATTTTAATGCAGTAGGTAAACGTAGCTCCATTAAAAAAAGGCAATATATACCTATCACGACTAACTGTACTTTTCCTAAATTAGGGTCGCGAAAACGGTCTTCTGCGCAAAGCTATTTCGAAAATTAGCACTGAATACAGGAGACAGTTTGCTTGGCCTCCTGGGCATACCTCTAGAAGGGATGAGGTCGATGGGGCTCCTCGAAAATCTCAATCTATGGGAGCTTTAAAAGCTAATGCTCACGCTATGGTTCATAAGAAGAGAATTGATACTGAACATAGAGATGGTAAGTACTATTATAGTATTTTTGTTTATTTATACTATCTCACTCAAACACTGGACATAAAAATGACCAAGACGCTGCGTATATTTGTGTGGTCAACCTATGAATTTGGGACTGCGAGCCCTAAAGTATACGCAGCGCCCTAGGCCTGACCGGCGGTGAATCCCCAAGTGTTTTTAGCGAGCGAACTGGAGCCCCTAGTCGATGACCGATCGAACCAAGAGAAATCAAAAGAAGAATTTACTAGTAATAGTGAGTATAAAAAACAGTTTAGGCCATTTAGTCATTATCAATATATAAATGGACGATTTTCTACAAAACGACCTGTTGCCAAGATTGAAAATGTAAATAAAGATTTTTCTGCAGACTTGGATAACGATGCGTCTTGGTACCGCGAAGTTGTTGAACTTCGTAAAAAGGCCGGAGAATACAAGGTTAGTAACAGGAATGGTCCGTTCATTCGAAAAAAATTGCTAGATTTTTTTGTCGAAGATTGTACCTAACATATTTAAAGTACATCTCATAGTATATCGTCTTGGCTTTTGCTTTGGCTGTCATTTATTTTAATAAAACCTCATTGTTGTATACCTGAAAGGTGTATTTACAATTGTAATAATGTCACTTATTTACCATTATTTTGGATAGAAATGTTGTCCTTGTTATCAAGAGCAGGTAGGTCCACCCCGTACCTATTCGATAGGTTTATGACGTTTGCAATTGCTATTTAGGTTAGGCACTCTTGTTAATTCACCCCAGGGCCATGGTACAATTAGGATATATAATCAATCTTGAGAAAGCCTTTTTATTGTGCGTTTGAGAAATTTGTTAAAGTGTTGGTTCTACGTGGTGCTTAGAAATATTAGTGTTCAACTAGTTTTTAATTATGTGGCTGCATCCAGTAAAAGAAAATGAAATCACTTATCATTGGATGCAAAACAAATTGTTAGGAATGTTATTAGCATATATTTAAGAGTGTGTGAATTACAACTAGAGTTATTTTTTTTTTTAATTCGTCACTGATTTCTTCTGCTAAAATACCTGTTAGTTGTAATAATAAATTTTGGTTAGAAATTTTCATTTTGTTAATTATTGATGTCAAAAAAGCCAGACTATATACTTTGAAATATACTTTAGGTACCTAAAGTATTTGCAGAATTATACCGTTGACTCTTACTGCCAAAAATAAACTACCTGATTAAACCCTATTGTATACGCCTCAACCTCTTCAAAGGGGATTAAATGGGATCAGGGTCGGCTTGAAAATGTACCTACACCACATGATTTATTTTTATAATTTAAAATAAATAGATAGGTATTTTTAGTTTTAGGTAGGTACCTATATAATAAATGTAAAATAATGATAACAATTAATGATAATTGAAAATAATATAATTTAAAAGTAAAACTATTAGGATAACAAGTACAATAAAAATTAATTAAATTCTAAAAAACTATTGATAATTTACTCAAAATTTAACTCTGTATCACTATCACTATCTTCATCTAAGCCTAAACTTATAATTAAGGGTTGAACATTTGTAATCATATACAATTGTAAGAATTTTCCACCTTAAGTACATGCTGTACACAGTTTTTCCAGCTGTCTGCAGAAATTTTTCTTACTTCGTTTTTAATTAATTCTACTACAGATGCATTTAATGTAGGAGAAATATTATTTCTCCTAATATTGGATTTTAATTGGTGCCATATTAGCTCAATAGGATTGAATATACAATAGTATGGAGGAAGACGCAACACTGTATGCCCATTTTCTGCTGCAAGTTTGTCACACTCGTATTCCTTATTTATTTTAAAAGCTTTTAATACTTCTAGCAGTTCTCGTTTTTTGTAAGTTTCTTCAAAATATAAATCATTTTCAATCATAAAATTTTGAATTTTTTCTTTTGTATTATTATAATTGGGAATTATTTTTGATTGCCGACTATGATAACTAGCATTGTCCATTACAATGACGCTATTTTCAGGTATATTTTTAAGGAGTTTATGTTTAAACCAATCTTCAAAAAGTTGTGCGTCGGTATCTTGATGGTAATCTAAAGAAGAATCTGCTATGTTTTCAGCTGAAAGCAACAGACAATTTGGAACAAACCCGTTCTCTGAACCAGCATGTAATATTGTGATTCTTTTGCCTTTATTTGATGGTGCCTTGGTCTGACATTTTTTGGAAGAATCATCCCAACCTTTTCTTGGAGTGTCATGGGTATCGAACCATGTTTCGTCAAGGTAAATAATTGGACGATTTTCTTCTTTAAATTGTTTAACAGCTGTTAAATATTTAAGTCTCCATTCCCGTAAACGTTGAGATTCCATTAATGTTTGCCTTTTATTAATGCTTCAGTATTTAAAACCCATTTTACGCGATATTTTCCTAAGACTTGAAAGGCAACAAGAGATATTTGTTTCATCTTTAATCAGCCGCTCTTATTATTTATATATGAATCAGGCATAGGTATAAATTGAATTTGTACCTGGTCCGGCTCTGCTCGAAAAGGTTTTAAAATTTAGGATTTCATTATTTATTTTATGGTCAAAGGAATAATGAGGGTTTATTGCAGTCAAAAGATCAACGGTATAATTCTACAAATACTATACATGGTATTTTTTTTAAATTAAAAATCCTTAAAAATACCTGCACCTTACACAATTTCTTGTAGCATAGAGGCTGGGGATCAGAGTTGGCACCTGAGCGGTTATCAGACATTTACAATAAGCAGGTTGAGTTGTGGGATCAAGTTTCACGAAGAAGTTCCTTATCAGCTTTGTCTTTAGCTTCACATATGACTAATAAGTCGTATACTAAGGAGGACAAAGAAGAAGACAATAATAGAAAGAGTTCGCCTACCAAGGCGTATAGAAATGCCGAAAATAATGCTAGAATGATTAGGGATATTATTAGGCACCATTTAGAAAGAACCACAGGCGGTGCTGGTAAGAACTGATTGTATTAGTTGCAGAGATTTTAATATGAATAAATAAGATTTGTGTGTTGCAGATTTTGATGGTTTAATTCTATCGCCAACTAGGGAAAAATTGGAACCGACGATTCCTAGGAAAGATGATGATTCTAGAGGTTCGCAGAAAAATAGCCCTAAAAAAAGTTCTCCCCTAAAAATGTCGGCTAAACGGGGTAGTCAGAAAGGAAAAGAAGGTGCGCCCAACTCAAGTAAGATTTAAAAAAAAGTTCGTTGTAGGTACAGTGTGACCAGCAAAGTCAGCATCATATGGGATTTTTTTTTATTAAGTAATAACTTTATTCGAAATTTGACTTTGGCATCAAGGTCTGCTTCGATCGAGATGAAAATTAAGCAAAAACTAGTAGTCACGTGATTCGCATTATCTGTCAAATTTTAATTTTTTCTAAGAATTAATTCAAAAGTGGGGTTATTTCTGAAAATATCGAAAAAAGTTATAAGAAAAAGTTTTTTTAAATAAAGTTTCTAGCCCACGTGCAAAATTTCAGCTGCATAAGATAATTTTGATTTTTTACCCATATTTTGTAAATTGCGCCACTTTTGCAAAATAAGACTCAGCGCAACCCACATAAAACTTCTTAGTTTTGACAATGCTTTATTTCAGATACATATTCTTTAAAGTAGCGCCATATTAAAGGTGTGTTTTTCTACAAAATCAAAATTGGGCTATTAAAATTTGGTCGCATGTGATGCAAAGTTTATTTGTTTTTGACCCTGTATAAGGTAACTTCATAAAATAAGTATTTTTGAAAACTTAGTTTGTGTCTAAAAGTAATACACCTTAATATTAAGACAAAAAAGAACACAAGAACAAGTGTCATCAGTGTTCATTAAGTGAAAAATAATATTTAATGGTGGGTAAAAAATCAAAATTATCTTATGCAGCTGAAATTTTGCATGTGGGCTAGAAACTGCATTTAAAAAAACTTTTTTTAATAACTTTTTCGATATTTTCAGAAATTGAAATATTTTTTGAAAAAAATTTAAATTTGACAGATAATGCGAATCACATGATTAGGTACTATTTTTTTGCTTAATTTTCATCTCGATCGAAGCAGAAGTTGTTGCCAGAGTCAAATTTCGAAAAAAGCTTTTAATTTTAAAAAATCCCATATGATGCGGACTTTACTGGTCACACTGTATAATTATTTACTTGAAAAAATCTAGTTTTGGGGCGATGTATGAAGGGAGGACTAGGTATATTTAGCGTTTAAATAAAATCCCCTTTTCTCCATGTGCCCCCTTCATTTACTTTACATAACATAAATAAAACTGACCTAAAACTAGATTTGCATTTAAAGCCATTCGCGCACTACCAACTATGCTGCGCGAAAGTTCGTGGCCACGCTAGCTGTTAGTAAGCGGATGCCTTATTTTCAGGTTAAAACACATCGGTAATAATTATATGATTGTAAAATTTTGTTATAGTGCGTTCACACTCAGTTGGGCCTACAACAGAGACTTCTAATAAAGAGAAGCAATCTCCCAAGAGGCAATCTAGGTCTACAGTAAAGGAGGGGAAAAAGTCTACCTCTAATACTCCTTCAAATAAGCGACCTCGACCCTGTAAGGTCATATATAGCTTGTAGAATATTTGGAAAATTTATAGAAGCAAATTGAATCTTTGTAAAGTAAAATTCGCTACTTTTGAACTTTGAATTTAATTTATCATATTATTGCAATAAAATGGAAAATTTTCAATACGCCTCTGTAAATCGAATAACACCAGTGTGTGCCAAGAGTCGCTCCTTGCTCCACACATCGCTTATTTCATAATTTCATCAATGTGTTCCTCGTTCCACTTCCAATCCTATAGTCTGTACTGTAGTATCGTGAATGTATGTGGCTGACTTCTATGTCCAGGAATCATTCTTATTATAATAGCCTGAAGTTGCTGCTTTTTAAAGCTTTTGAAACACTTATTTTTGCTGAGTTTTTGTGAAGGCATTCGATGAAGATAAAAAAAAGAATGATTTCTGGCACTGCTTTTGATTTTTTCTGAGTACATGCATGCGTGTAACAAATGTTTCGGGTTTTTTAGCATCCCTCAACACCACAGTCTCATCCAGGTCTAAATCGATATCGGTTGTAACTAAAAATGAAGATGATAGATTGGCCAAATCGAATAAAAATAAATCATTAGGTACGATAGACTCGTCTAAGCAAAACCGGAAAGGAAGGCACGAAGGTAAGGGCCCTAATAAGGCACGATACTTGGCACACGCGATTGTTTTATGAAAAACATCTGCCACTTTTGTTCCTTACAATGTACTAATTACCTTCATCATACATCTTTTGTACATATCCTGCCGCATACACAAATCCACCTCTAAATTATTTATCGTACAGGGTGTTTCATCAAGGGTGGCCACTGGCCATATTATCTCGGAAACTACTAAGCATAGAAACTTGTGAAAAAAATGATGATTAAAGCGATCATGAGAAAATTCTGGGGGCACAATTGAAAGTTATTTTTTTTAATTCTAAATTTTTCCGAAAATTACCATATTGGTAAGTATATCTCTGGTTACATCATTAGAAAACTTAGACAATTCTGCATCATTTTGGTCAAAGGCTCATTATTGGCGTACCGACCTTGATAAGAGTATGGAAAGCTATTGAAAGTGTAAGCAATAAAATCGCTGTAACTTCTAAACGACTTATCTGATTTTACTAAATTTAAGCTTGTTTGGAAGAGAAAGGTAAGTACCTTCAATTGTCGTACAATAATTTCTTCGACTAAAGTGATAAAAATTATTGTTTTGGCAATCAAAAAAACTGTTATTATTACAAATTGCGCCCTCTAGCAATTTTATTAGAAACTACCGTGTACCATTTGATACGACAATTGAAGGTTCTTACCTTTCTCTTCCAAACAAGCTTAAATTTAGTAAAATCAGATAAGTCGTTTAGAAGTTACAGCGATTTTAATGTTTACACTTTCAATAGCTTCCCCCACTCTTATCAAGGTAGGTAGGTACGCCAATGAGCCTTAAACCAAAATGATGTAGAATTGTCTAAGCTTTCTAATGGTGTAATTAGAGTTATACCTTAATATGGGAATTTTTGGAGAAATTTAGAATTTAAAAAAATAATTATCAATTATTGTGCATTTGTGACCCCTTGCGGCGAAATGAGGAACCTTAAAATAATTTCCAGAATTTTCTCATGACCGCTTTAATCATAATTTTTTTTCCCCACGTTTCTATGCTTAGTAGTTTCCGAGATATGGCCGGTGAAACACCCTGTTCAATAACTTTGCTAGCTTAAAGTAGATATTATAGTACCAACTCACCCTCAATATTTGTGTGGAAAAAAAATTCCCAACCTTTTTCTCTCTATAAAATATTAATAACGTTCCCTTAGTGTCAGAGCAAGCAAAGTGTGAAAATACAACAGGTGATATGAAAAAGAATCAAGAAAATGAGCAGCCCGATAGCATAGAATACGAACCGGTGATCAAATCTCCCCCTGAACCAACAAGAGTCAAGTCTCCCGAGCAAATAATTATGAGATCACCTGATCCTGTCAACTGGACTGTGCCTTTGGACACTGGGAAAACCTTTACTGTTACTCAGAATGTTCGAGATGGTACGTTTTTTCACTTCATTCTTCATTCAAATATCTCTCAAAAATATTAATATAAATTAGTTGATATGACTAAACATAAAATCTATTTTAGGTGACCCGAGTAGTCGCCCGCAAAGTGAAGTAAAAGCTTGGACTCCCCCTGAAGTACCCCCACCCGTGGCCCAGTCAGCTCCCCCTACTTTAGCCGAGGGACATGCAGGCTTGTCGTAGGCGATAGGGGTTCCTGACTTATGCTTAACCCATATTCGATTTGATTATGTTGCTGTAGGTATGGATTTAGCATCAGGAAATTATGGGCCAGGGCAGAGCCATTACTGCACAGGTAATTAAGGAAAAGGGTCACCCTAATCTTTGAACTTTAAATTCTCTTACCAATTTAGAGATAATTTTATAATATAATATAATGTCACAGCTAGGGAAATCGTGCTTTTTTTTTGCATTTCTAATTTTAAATTATGCAAAGCTTGGTTGAAGAATTTCTCGCTCTTGTGTCCAAGAAATAAAGCACGTGAAGGATAAAAGCGTAAACGCTTGGATTGTAAATGAAAAACTATCTTTTGGCAGTTCTAACGCAACATGTGAAAAAAGGGTTCTTTTTATTTAATTTTTAATAATTTGTAAAAATATTTAAGAGTAATTATTTTTTGAAAATTCTGGACGAAGGAATAACTTGGAGTTATTTATTTATACAACATATATTTTTTTCAATAACATCGGATAACTAGATCACTCACATTCCTTTTAATATAATATAATAATATTATCAATCCGAACAAACAGAAAAAAAAATATAATTATTAGTATTATTATTAATATAATATAAAAAAAGTATTTTCTCAGTAAGGCTATATTACCTTCAGTCAAATTACTATCCAAGAAAGTGTTGCGAATTACTCACAGCTGCAGGGACGGACTAGCTGTGCGTTTTTCCGAAAACTGTTAGGATTCGCGACATGAATGAATAGTACCTACTTAATTTTTAGTCAACAGTTAAAGGTATGTAAAAAACGTTGTCCAAAGTAAAAAATGGGCACATTAGTGTCACAGCTAGTCCGTCCCTGCAGCTGTGAGTAATTCGCAACACTTTCTGGGATAGTAATTTGAAGGGTCTTACCTGGTATACATCATATGAAAAAAAATTGAAATATACCTGTTGGTTTAATAATTATATGTCAAAAACTTAATTCCATGGGAGCTCTTTGGGAGCCCATATCTCCGAAGAGAAGGCCGATACGAAAGAAAATTATATGAACTGGTAGTATTCTTTTCACGTGTTTTTTTCATATCCGGGAGATTTCCCACATTTTCCCGGACACCCTGTATATAAAGTTTTGTAATAAAGTTGTTTTAAACTCTAACTAATTATTTTTATTATTTGACATAGAGTGTCAGGAGAATAAGTGTACAACGTTTATTGATGGAGTACTGAGTCAAAATAGGTCAATTTAACGAAACTTAGCTATATTCGAAATTGCCTCGTTTAGCCGGTAGAGGGCATCAAAGATATAAAAATCACAAATTTCTTGAAAACGTGCGAATTAATTTTAATGACTTTTGGCGTATAGCCCTTTTAAATTATGTTTTCTAATAGTAAGTATAGTTACCGGCTATAAATTTCCTTCCGATATGGATACCATCGAAGTTATGTCAACCCCGGTTATTTTGTTGGGTAGATGGATGTATCTGCAAGCTTTTTTATCTCTTGTCAAATTTTCGTTGGATGAGCGGTTTTGCCTGATTCGACCTATTTTGACTTTAGGAGTATGTCGTCCCTGTATAATTAATATATATATTCTTTATTAGTATAAGACTTCCAGTCCCAGTGTTACAATCAACATCCAGAACCATCAGCCATCAGCAATCATGAGTGATAAGATTATACGTAATAACCAAGAGAGTACTGTGCCATCTTCAACAGGGTAGTAGCCAAAAAAAAACTAAAGACAGTTTTGTGAATCGGAGTACATACATTTAGACATTTAGCTGTCCTTATTTAAGCCATATTTAAGCCTTTATAATACTTAACCTAACCGCTTAGGTATATACATAATATGTTTCATGCTGTCCATATCTATACCGAGTCCGTCAAAAATTCACAGCAGGAAATACCATTTCTTTCTCGATAAGTTAGCCAAAATGTAACAAAAACATGTAATCCAACGTCCCATTTTTTACAAGATTTTGACAAAATTGTGATCTCTTATCAGTGCATTCGTGTTTCTGCCACAAGAGGTTATACAAACTACTGTCTGAAAATAATTATATATTTTGTGTAGATGCGTTTGCTTGCATATTTTCTTGTTAATTTAGTGTAACATCGAACGCACTTATTTATTGATATATGAAAACGGTAAAGAGATATATAAAGTTTCTGTTAAAAAGTCACAGTGTTTTATTTTCTCGTCCAAACCCAGAGACGTTTTAAGCAACGTTTACAACGAATTATTACACCAGGGCTGCAACGTTACTTTTTCCCCTTACAATGCAATTCTGTAACGAAACTAGGGCTGGGCAAAAATTCGATATATCGATATTTTTATCGATATATCGATAAACGATATTTAAAAAATAAAATATCGATATTCGATTGGAATTTCAATATCGTCCTTATAACACATTTAAGGACCAATATTTAATTCAATCTTTTTTCTTCATGTTTTCATAATTATTATAGTCTCCCCTTGATATGAAGGTACGGAGTTTTACAGGGCACATAAGAAAATATTGATATACAGTGTCTTCAGTAAAGTCCGCATCATATGGGACTTTTTTATTAATAGCTTTATTCAAAATATTTGACTTTGGCATCAAGTTCTGCTTCGATCGAGATGAAAATTAAGCAAAAAAATAGTAGTCACGTGATTCGCATTATCTGTCAAATTTTAATTTTTTCCAAAAAATAATTCAAAAGTGGGGTTATTTTTGAAAATATCGAAAAAGGTTATTAGAAAAAGTTTTTTTAAACGCAGTTTTTAGCCCACATGCAAAATTTCAGCTGCATAAGATAATTTTGATTTTTTACCTATATTTTGTAAATTGCACCACTTTTGCAAAATAAGACTCAACGACTGAACGCAACCTACATAAAAATACTTAGTTTTGACAATGCTTTATTTCAGATACATTTTCTTTCAAGTAGCGCCATATTAAATGTGTTTTTCTACAAAATCAAAATTGGGCTATTAAAATTTGGTCGCATATGTGATGCAAAGTTTATTTGTTTTTGACCCTGTATAAGGTAACTTCATAAAATAAGTATTTTTGAAAACGTACTTTCTGTCTGAAAGTAATACACCTTAATATTAAGACAAAAAATAACAGTGTCTTCAGTAAAGTGTTTTTTAAGTGATAAATTTTAGTTTAACAACGTAAAGTTTATCTATTTTCAACGATTTAATTTAAAACCCCTATATTATAATTTATTATTAAGCTATGCCATAATAACGTTTTTGTAGAAAAACACACATTTAATATGGCGCTACTTTAAAAAAAATGTATCTGAAATAAAGCCTTGTCAAAACTGAGAAGTTAGTAGGTTGCGTTGAGTCTTATTTTGCAAAAGTGGTGCAATTTACAAAATATAGGTAAAAAATCAAAATTATCTTATGCAGCTGAAATTTTGCATGTGGCTTAGAAACTGCATTTAGAAAAACTTTTTCTAATAACTTTTTTCGATTTTTTCAGAAATAACCCCACTTTTGAATTATTTTTTGGAAAACATTAAAATTTGACAGATAATACGAATCACGTGACTACTATTTTTTTGCTTAATTACATCTCGATCGAAGCAGAACTTGATGCCAAAGTCATATATTGAATAAAGCTTAATAAAAAAATCCCATATGATGCGGACCGTACTGGCGACACTGTATTTATAATATAATATTTTTATGTTTTATCGATAATATATATTATCGATATATCGAATAACGATATTTAAAAAATAAAATATCGACTATATCGATTTTTCTTTTAAATATCGATATTGGAATTGCTATATCGCCCAGCCCTACTTCTCAGGCCTTCGTGAAAACAAAAATGAAGGTGCATATGTGGAGGAAGATTCTCGGTGCGCAGCTTACAGAGGCGGATTCAGAAACTTGTTGTCAAGAGGGCCAGACAGCCGGGAAATTATGTTTTTTTCGCCCAACTACCAGAGGGGTCCTCTTTATAGCCACGGAGGAATAAGCCAAAGAAATACAAAACTTTATTTACCTTTGCATTGGCAGAGCTGCGGTACCGTGTCCTGTATTTAGCAGAAATTTAAGGTACCTGCTTGTGTTACGAAAAGTATTTAAAAAAAGTAGTTACGGCGCTGTAATTAACTACAGGAATTGGCCCTGTGGGACTTCTTTGTCTCGGGGACGTAATATTGATTATTTTGAAGGCACCCGGTCCTTTTTCTGATGGAAAAAAGAGACGCTTCTATTAAATAAAGGATTGGGAAAATAAAAAAAAATCTATTTAATAAGAATAATTGTGTTGGAAATTTTATTTAGAAATTAACATATACAATAGAGGTAAGGTTATGATGATGCAATTAACACAGCAAACTTAAGAATTACAGGGGTATTTGAAATTCAAGTCACATAACGAACGGAAAAATCACTTAAGTACAGGAGTTATGATTCTTCAAATTGCCAGTAATGCTAACATTTTCAAATAATTTGTGTTTTAGTGTAGTAAATTTTAGTGAAGAGAAACAAAGCCTAATATTACTAATAATAACAATATGAACGTTTATCTAGATAATCAGACATAAATTTAATAGTATAAAGTATATAGGGTGTTTCAATAAAAACTTCCAAGGCAATTATTTCGAAAACTAAAAGCGACATGTAAATTCTGTAAACGCCAGTTTTTAGCCTCTATGATTGGCTTCACAACTGTGTAAAACATGTGTTTGAATAATACAAGATGTAGGTGGCGCCACGGTGCAAGTTATGTCCCATAAAAAATGTTGATAAATCAAACATGAAAGGAGATATTTGGGGTTAAGTCTTTTTTTTAAATAATTTTAACGAGTATTTCAATTATAAATATTTTTAATATCCTTTAGCAGATTTTACGTATTAATTAATTAAGGATTTTTGTTTTCCAGAGATATGCAAATTTTTAGTTGCTTAATCCGAAAAAAATATAAAAATTACCAAAAACTCAGTGGCGTCTTATTTTTTGCCAATATTATTTGTTAAGGCGCCCCCTGAGACGTCACTGGACGTAATCATTTAGCGCTACACGAGCGTTTTAGCACTAAAATTATCATTACAAAAATTAAATTAAAATCTGCCAAAGGATATTAAAAATATTTATAATTAAAATATTCGTTAAAATTATTTAAAAAAAAAACTTAACCCAAATATCTCCTTTCACGTTGGATTTATAAAAATGTTTTATGGGACATAATTTGATTAAAAATTAATTATCTTTAAGAACCACAACATTTAAAAGTTCCTGTCATCGAAAAATTTATTTGCACCGTGGCGCCGCCTACATCTTGTATTATTCAAACACATTTTTTACACAGTTGTGAAGCCAATCATAGAGGCTAAAAACTGGCGTTTACAGAATTTACATGTCGCTTTTAGTTTTCGAAATAATTGCCTTGGAAGTTTTTATTGAAACACCCTGTATGTATTGTATATACAACCTAAAAATCGATGTTGGATGTACATTTAGCCCATACCTAGCCTACTATCATCTGATCACAATGAATGTCATATAACCTAAACAGCAGATATAAATTAATCATTTACATAATAAGATAAAAAAAGCATTTTTTTAATTTTATAACATGTCTTAAACAGTTTAGTTTTGCCCAACAAAAGAATTGATTTAATCAACGTACTTACCAAGAACAAAAGGAAATACTGTGTAACAATCTTTAAAATAATAATAATCATTAAAGTTAGTAACGGTTATTAGTAGTAGTATTATTTTGGGAAAATTGCGACTGGACAGCCGCAGCTGCGACATTACTTGCTGCGCTTCTGACATGCTGGTTGCGAAGCACAACATCTGTGAATTCCTGCTGGGCCTTGGCCAAACTCGCTCCAGTACTGCGGTACATTCGATGAATCTACGTAAAAGTGTTTTTTTTTAACTGTACATTTCTCTAATTTCTTATTATTGGCAATTTTATCTACAACCGGTTAATAATAGGCGCATAACGTCGGTGGTTCAGCAATAGCTCCTATGTGCAGCCTTTACTGATATTATGATTTTCATAGGAAATATAGTAATTCTACTTTCCGCATGCGTCTATAATTTCTCCTATGTGTATATTAAATTTAAATTCATTATAATCCCAACGGAGAATAGCTCCTATGTGCATACTGGAAAATTTTTTCCAGTAATATCATCTATGTGCCAATCTTCCAAACATCTCCGATATTAAGTCAAAATCAAAAAATGCGCCTAATGTTTATCAGTGTTATAATTTGTTACCTACGTTAGTTTGTTTGTATTTTTCAATAAATACTGTATGTCCCATATTGTTTTTATTTTGTTAAAATACTTGAAATATCATCCATGTGTAAGCATATAAACTAACTAATACAGTGTGTGTATAAAGTCTGGAAACGGCTTAATAACATCACAATTTACTGACCGATTTAAACCAAATTTGGTACAGTTGTGTAAGAGGATCTAACGCACCGAATGACGATATTGGCGTTGTTGCCAGCTTTTTAGTTTGTCTGGAATTCGAACGAATTTTATATTTTTAAATATAACACCCAGTATATTTTTACATTTTTAAATTCCACATAAAATTATAATTATTTTTTATTAAATGCATTATTAGTCTATACTTCATAGTTTCCGAGATATTGACTCTCGAAAAGTGACATTTTTGAACTTTGACAGCTTATAACTTTCTAACAGTACGTCTTAGAGCAAAACGGCTTCCCAAAAAAATCAACTTCCGGTTAAACCGGATGTAACTCGAAAGCAGGAAATATAGTTGTTCCGGTTTAACTGGAAGTTGATTTTTTTGGGAAGATAATAAAAATTGAAGATAGGGACATGTAAGCCGTTTTGCTCTAAGACGTACTGTTAGAAAGTTATAAGCTGTCAAAGTTCAAAAATGTCACTTTTCGAGAGTCAATATCTCGGAAACTATGAAGTATAGACTAATAATGCATTTAATAAAAAATAATTATAATTTTATGTGGAATTTAAAACTGTAAAAATATACTGGGTGTTATATTTAAAAATATAAAATTCGTTCGAATTCCAGACAAACTAAAAAGCTAGCAACAACGCCAATATCGTCATTCGGTGCGTTAGATCCTCTTACACAACTGTACCAAATTTGGTTTAAATCGGCCAGTAAATTGTGATGTTATTAAGCCGTTTCCAGACTTTATACACACACTGTATCTCCTATGTGCAGAAAATTATAAAAAGTTTTAATATCTCAATAAAGCATCGACTCAAGCGCAATATTACAGTTACATTAAGATTAGAGGGTAACTAGTCTTGATTAACAAAAACAGAATATCACTATTTCATTTAAGGTAAACAGAAGGTAGTTTTTTGGCTCTCCTGTAAAATTTACAATTTTGCACTTAGGAGATATTGCTGAACCAACGACGATAATACTTCTGATGGTTAAGAGCATTATGATATGCATAATACACCTATAGGGCTATTACGAATTCGTAATAATCCGAGAGCCACGACTGTATTTTAATAACAAATTCGCTGGTGTTCCAGCTTTATTATAACATAAAAATAACTCGCTAGCGAGGAGGGGGGAATAAGAAACCAATAAAATTTGTACAGGTGATAGTTTCAAGTATATAACTCTGATTTCTCTTTCTGGTATTAATTTTACCTGAGGGTACTCATTTATACAGTGTGTCTACGTAAGTTGGGGGCATATGGGAAACTTTTTTTATTATTAATTTTACGAAAAAAAGTTATTCTTCATAAAAAGTTCTGCATGGTCTAAAACCTAAAATGCAACCATCAAATATCGAAATTTGATAAGAGTGGGAGAAGCTATTGAAAGTGTAAACATTAAAATCGCTCCAACTTCTAAACGACTTATCCGATTTTACTAAATTTAAGCTTGTTTGGAAGTACCTTTAATTGTCGTATCCAATGGTACACGATAGTTTCTAATAAAATTGCTAGAGGGCGCTATTTGTATTAATAATTATTACTTTGGCGATAACTCTGAAACGAACAAGGATATCGAACAGCGGTCTTCACATTTTTTCTTGCAAATTTCATCCACTTTCCGATTATGATGTCATAGTTATACCGTATGATTTGAATTTTCGGGATAAAATCGAAAAAACTGGTATTATTACAAATTGCGCCCTCTAGCAACTTTATTAAACACTATCGTGTACTGTTGGATACGGCGATTGAAGATACTTACCTTTCCCTTCCAAACAAGCTTAAATTTAGTAAAATCAGATAAGTCGCTTAGAAGTTACAGCGATTTTAATGTTTACACATTCAATAGCTTCCCCCACTCTTATCAAGGTCGGTACGCCAATGAGCCTTAAACCAAAATGATGCAGAATTATCTATTCTTTCTAATGATGTAACTAGAAGTATACCATAATGTGAGAATTTTCGGAGAAATTTAGAATTTAAAAAACATATTTTAATTGTGCCCTCTTGCGGCGAAATGAGGAACTTAAAAATAATTTCCAGCAATTTCTTATGGCCACTTTTACTGGAAAAAAAATTTTCCGCAAGCCATACGACTAACCCTTTCTGAGATACGGCCGCGAGCTATTCTTAGTGGGACACCCGGTACAAGAAAGGAAGGAAAAAAAATTATCTTATTACCCCTGTTTCTTATTCCCCCATTCTCCCCTGTAACTAAAAATAAGCTACGACGAAATATCTGACCAAAATCAGTCGCAGACTCCTGGACTATTTTTTTATTTATTGCCATATAAATTTACTATGTAAACAATGAACAAAAGAAAAAAGTTTTTAGGTTTTAAATCATAATGTCATTCATATGGAAATAAGAAATGTCAATATACCTAGGATATGTTGATTTAAATGTTAAAGTTTCGCTTTGTGTGTTTAGTTAGTAATAATGGATATTGAAAATAGTGAAAATAAAATAGTATTTGACTCGCGTACCTATAATAAACCATAATTCGGATTAGTTAGTTATCCAATATTATTTTCCAATAAAATTAAGTTTTTCGCGAAACATTCCCTTAACAACTTATGGAAACAACAAAAGGAAAGTACCTGACCCTGTAAATTTGGTTGCGCGTAAATACGAATTTAGATATGAATGTGTGTACCGGGTGTTCCACCTAAGGAGGTAATCGGCTATATCTCAGAAAGTAATAACACTAGAACTTTGGGAAAAAAATATATATCCATAAAAGCGGCCAAGAGAAATTGCTGAAAATTATTTTCAAGTTCGAAAAATGACCGCTAGGGGGCGTAAGAGAACTTTCAAAATAGAAACGCCGATTTGCTCTTGATTTTTCTTAATAAAAATATGTTAAAAATATAAGCATTGTATCCTTCATAAAATTATGCAACTTTATGTTAGGAATCGTTTTTTTCTATTTTCAATAATAAAGTGGTGGGAGAAGGTCAAACCTTTTTTCTTTCAAACGCTGATATCTCGGCTTTGGATAAACCGATTTCATTCAACTTGTTCTTGAAAAAAAGCCCTTATTTTTCTCTACACGTAGATCTACTAACTATACCATATTGATTCTGATGGTGGCCACTAGATGGCGTTTTTCCGTAATTCCTCAATGAATAAGGATTTTCTCAAAAAAATCAAATGTTACCTATGATATAACTTTTTCATCATATTTTATTTTAGGCTTATAAAGGCTATTAAATAGTGGAATAAAAAATCCAAGTCCGTATTTAAAATAAAAAAGTTGATGATGGTCGCTCGAATCCGAAATGTCGGATTAAAAAACTAACCCCATCAGCTTGTAGAGGAGGAAAAGTTACTATAAGAAACTGAAAACCGCAACGTGATATATTTTGTTAAACTAGAGGAAAAACCAGTGATTTAATTGATTAATGAATGTTTTAAAAATGGCCTATTTTTCCATTTTAATTATTATTATCCCTAATTTCTCTAGTTTAACAAAAGATATCACGTTGCAGTTTTCAGTTCCTTATAGTAATTTTTCCTCCTCTACAAGCTGATAGGGTTAGTTTTTTAATCCGACATTTCGGATTCGAGCGACCATCATCAACTTTTTTATTTTAAATACGGACTTGGATTTTTTATTCCACTATTTAATAGCCTTTATAAGCCTAAAATAAAATATGATGAAAAAGTCATATCATAGGTAACATTTGATTTTTTTGAGAAAATCCTTATTCATTGAGGAATTACGGAAAAACGCCATCTAGTGGCCACCATCAGAATCAATATGGTATAGTTAATAGATCTACATGTAGAGGAAAAGAAGGGCTTTTTTTCAAGACCAAGTTGAATAAAATCGGTTTATCCAAAGCAGAGATATCAGCGTTTGAAAGAAAAAAGATTTGACCTTCTCCCACCACTTTATTATTGAAAATAGAAAAAAACGATTCCTAACATAAAGTTGCATAATTTTATGAAGGATACAATGCTTATATTTTTAACATATTTTTATTAAAAAAAATCAAGAGCAAATCGGCATTTCTATTTTGAAAGTTCTCTTACGCCCCCTAGCGGTCATTTTTCGAACTTGACAATAATTTTCAGCAATTTCTCTTGGCCGCTTTTATGGATATATATTTTTTCCCAAAGTCCTAGTGTTATTACTTTCTGAGATATAGCCGATTACCTCCTTAGGTGGAACACCCGGTACAATATGTAACTAACCTTAGTTATCATAAACAGATCCACTGCAGCAGCAAAAGCAAATCCGAAAGCGACAATAAGGGCAAAAATTCCACATACTATGCTCCAGCCTGTGCTGCTGAACACTCCTATTGCACTGAAAATTCCACTAAAACAAAAAAATCGATTGTAGTGGATACAGCCTTTATAACATTTTATTTCCCAGGTGCTCCATTGGTGAAACCAAAACTATTTTATTCCTGGGAAATACAATACATTAAATAAAATTTCGGATTTAGTGAAGGGACGGGCAAGCAAATCGAATGGTAAAATACTGTAATGATATTGTTGACCGAAATATATTTGAATTTGAATGCTTTCGCATTAATTTTAAAACTTCTTTGAAAATGAAAATATAATTTTTTAATGTACTTACATGGTGCCAGCCCCGGGTATCCCAATGGCATGAATGGTAGTCACCACAAATTGGAAAAAGAATATGAAGAAAAACACCATAAAATTAAACGATGAGTCCGATCGGAATGCTTTGTAAGCTGGCCTGAACCAGCATAGATACGAAAATGGTGTAAAAAGCAACGTATACAATATTCCCACACCAATAATCGTAAAGTCTCTCAGTAGGATACCTCCAAGGATGTTGGTTAACATCACAACGCCGTGGACTAAAAAAAAATGTTGACACATTACTTTACTGCACTACTTATGGGTGTAAACTGGTAAATCCTAAATCAGCTGATAGTTTGATAGCAATATAACTAACCCTAGATCAGTTTCCGTAAAGGCCTTTATTTTTTTATTAACATTACAACAGTAAATACTTCATTACTTACATATCCATAGATAATATAAATGTCTGACAATCTTCTGAAACTCTAAAGGTATATCAACTTGAATATCTTGATAGAAGCATGGCTGAAAACAACACTGCTCGGGTAAGGGTGGCCAGTTATTACGCCTTACATTGTAAGATGACTGTCGCATTTCTTCTTCTCTTTTAGCTAATTCTTGTTCTTTTCTTTCTAGCTCTTCTTGTCTTCTCTTTTTAATAATAAAAAATCGGTAAAGTTGCTTGCGTGATTAGTGTTCCCAACTGCTTATTATTTATTTAAAGTGCACAGCAAAGTATCAACTTTCCGCACGCATTTTCACGCTGAAAGATGCAGTTTTCCGCACAAATGGGGATTACTATTTTTTTTTGCCATAGTGTGGGTCTGTTTAAACTTTGCTATGGACCATTAAAGAAGATAAAAATTAGGTTTTAAGAAATACATTCTTGTGGCCTTGATTTTGTAGAAATTATTAAAAAAATAAAAGAGAAAACTTCCCTCTTTAATTTTCGCCCTACTGGGCTTTTGAGTTTTTTTTAAACCCTATAAAATATGTACCTGTAATTCTTCAGTATCAATGGACGGCTTTGGTTGTTGAAGTATTTGTTGTCCACTCTTAGTGTAAGCAGGGGGCTCCTCCGTAGGCTGCATAATGGCTGGCCCACTGTTTGAAGTCCCTGTTGCATTGTACTAAAAAAAAATGATTAAAAAAACCTAGTTTTAAGACTTCTTTGGGACATTAGATCATGAGTAATAGAAATTTAAAATAAAATTCAATTCCATAGTAATAAATATATTTTGAAATATTAATATACCTAGGTATCAAAATATTTTAGGCTTAAAATAGTTTAATGAGTCAGTTAGAGTACTGTCCTTATTTACAAAAGAAAGTAATCAAAGAAAAGTGGATCATTTGCAGAAAGGTATTTTAAATAAAAAAATAATGTATCACCTAGATTACTATCAGTGTTTACTAAGTAGAGATAAGAGGTATTTATTAAATAGATAAAATATGTCTAAATCCTTTCCTTTACTTTAAAAAACAATTTCTTTGTAATCTTAAAGATACTTAATTATTCTTGTATTAAAAAAAACATTACCTTACACCACTTAAATTATTGATCCAGAGAAAAATCAATAGATATTACATTAGGAAACTTACAGGTCTTTGTGCTGATGGTATCTGGTTATCGAAAGGATTGTAATCGTCTACCCTAATTTGTGCATTGGTGTTTCTTGCCACTTGCTGTACAGAAGGGTCCTAAAACAAATGTGGATAATCAAATGCTGTAGTAGGTAGAAAGAGCAAAAACTAGACAATTATCTGCATAATTCCCACTAGGTACTAAATGTAGCCAGGTGAATAGCAAACACACCTACAGTTGTACCTAAGGTACGGAAACAAAGAGCCTCGGTCACTGGTTTTCACTATCTTGGGGTAATAAAATAATACTCAAATAGTTCGTGAAGTGTAAAAAAAAGACAATAAATAAATTGATTAGTGAATGTTTAACAGAACACTGTATTTAGCTATTTAAAAGTACAAGTTGGCATTTTGACTATTTACAAAATTGCTTACCGCAAAGGGGTTGTCTATGGTTGGTTCCCCAAAGGGGTTCTCGTCAAACCCGGACATGGTCTTCGATATTTTATGGATTATTATTTCCAGATGTACGCAAAAATAAGTTAATTAATCTTATCTACAATATTTTCATTATCACTCTTGACAGGAAACCATATTTTCACCGAATCAAATTGACATTTCGTCGTTTAAAAGAAAGATTTGACGTAGTTATGTTTACCGTTTAATATTTTAATCCTGTATTTCAAAATGTCGATTGTAATTAATTATCCCCTGACTAATTAATTAATACAGCTTGAATATAAGATCGCCTAGAACAATAAGAAAGGTTTTTCGAGCTGAAAACGATAAATCTTCAATAATTTGACACAATTTAGGCAACCAAAAATTCTGAATTCTGACACATGAGTGGATAGTGAAAGACAGAACATGATCACACGTGCACGGGAACCGCTACAGCCTACTATTTCTCTGTGGGCATAGGGAAATGACCTATTGACACATCAACAAGAAAAAATAACCTAACTTTTTAACATCCAGAGGAACACGTCAATAGTTTCCAAGAATCAGCTATAAAAGTTAAAATGTTAAATCCGAATTTTGTGCGAAAAAAATAATGTCTTGACATCAAAGACCTATAGAAATGAATGTTCTTGTAATTGTAATTTCAATCTTACTATCTGTGATATGTGTCTTGTTAGCTTTACTTCAACATTACTACTTCATTTCCAAGGTATACAAAAAACCTGTAACGAGGTATTATATTCCAGAGTTCGAGGATATGATCCCCTCAGATAGCCAAAGGCTTTTCGAAGTAGGGTACACAGTTGACCATGAAGATACAGTATTAAATGACCTTACATTAGCATTAAACTCACAGCCAAAGCTTACTTGTGATAATATAATGGACCGCAGCAAAAGAAAAATGGGGACTGACTCAGAGGTTTATCATACAATCCAAGCTGCTCTAGCATTTAAAATTGCTGGTAAAACCACCAAGGCAATGAAACTGTTTGAACATGCAAGTGCCATGGCTCCAGATAATGCTGATGTTTTAAATTGGTATGGAGAATTTTTGGAACAGCAACATCACGATATTATTACAGCAGACGAACTGTACTTTAGGGTATGATACTTTTAAGCATATGTCAAGTCGTGCAAAGCTAGTATTGTTAGACAGGAATGAAAATAAAACAATTTTTTTTTAGGCTTTGACTTATTCACCTAATCATCAGGCAGCTTTGTCAAATAGAAAACGCACAGCCCCAGTTGTTGATAGACTGGACTTGAAATTATTTGAAGAAATTGATAAACTAAAGAATCTTCTTAAGGATAGGATGAAACTAGACAACTTTGACAGTGTCAAGAAGCAAGCATATTATTTACATATTTATCATACTGTAAGAGCATACTTTAAAGTATGACTAGAACGAGGAATCTAAATATACTGTTTTAGATTGGAATTGAGGGAAACACAATGACTGTGGAGCAGCTACGTTATGTATTAGAAACAGGTCATGTAGTCAGTGGGAAAAGCCTTTTAGAACATAATGAAGTATTGGGCCTAGAAAAGGCAATGCAATATGTTAAGTTATTAACAAGAACGGAAGTTATTGGAATAAAAGAAATTTTGGCAATTCATAGAAGAGTCATGGGTCATGTTGACCCTATAAAATCGGGGGTGTTTAGAGATGAAAAGGTAATTTAACTTAACTAAGTACTTTAAAAGTATATTTATTTTTTTGTCAGATCTATAAAAATTCTGTTTTTAGGTGTTTGTAGGTAGTCACATTCCACCACCCTATGAAGAAATTCCTCAGTTAATGGATAACTATGTTGAATGGTTAAATTCGGAAGAGGCACACAGTATGCATCCTGTAAGATATGCTGCTCTAGCTCATTATAAACTAGTCGACATACATCCCTTTGTTGACGGCAACGGACGCACAAGTAGACTTATTATGAATCTTATTCTTCTGAAAGTCGGATACCCTCCTGTAATGATTTTGAAAGAACAGAGGTGAGAGCTATATAACTAAAAAACTAACCTGATTTAAAGGGTAATAATTTTATTTGCTTGAAAGGATTGGGTAGTTATTGTATACATATATAGTATACATCTTTATAATTCATTAAAATGTTCCTAAATTAATGGTACATCCGAAAGTAGACGATTCTTTGGCTTATTTCATAAATAAAATGTTATATAACCATGGGACCGAAAAAGCTTCGTTTCCGAGATACAGGGTGTTAACATTTTAATTAAAAAAATATTTTTTCATTGCCATTTTCAAACCACTCTAGATATTTTTATGAAATTTGGTACACGTCTTTTGAGCATCGAAAGGCATTTTTTGGTGTAGAATAATTTTTTTTAAATTTTAGCAGTGGCGTCCGTGCGGGTCTTGCATTTAATATTTTTGAAGAAAAAAATGGTGCGCCACTGCTTTTTCTTTAAATAAAAATTATTTTTGAAATCCCCGTCTAATTTATAGCAAATTCGGTCTCTTGACTTATTTTCTTTCTTACGGTGCACCGTTTTCGAGTAAAAAATAAAAAACATTTTAATGCACATTCCTGGAAACACATAACCCATTTAATTGCCATTAACACCCTACCCTGTATTTCGGAAAGGAAGCGTTTTCGGTCCCATGTTTATATAACATTTTATTTATGAAATAAGCCAAAGAATTGCCTACTTTCGGATGTACCATTAATTTATATATAAGTATAGTTTTATTTTTAATCATCATTTTCTATTTTTAAGAGAGAAGTATTATGACGCTCTGAAAACTGCCAATATGGGAGATGTTAAGCCTTTTGTCCGTTTTGTAGCACAATGTACTTTACAAATTTTAGATATGTATCTTTATGGAACACGAGCTTTGTCCATAGATGGTCCATCTCGTCAAATGATGGAATATTAAATAATCTTTGGCCAAGTTTGGTCCACATATCCTATAAAAGGGCATTGATTTTTACTAGTTCAATTTTTTTTATTAGGTTTAGTTCCCTAGTTGCGTTTTGATGATGTTGAGATATTATTTATGTAAAGTTTATTTTTGTTATCAAATAAAAAAAAAATAAAACAAAGTTGTTTAAATTCAAACGTAGTCTTATATTACTTGAACAAAAAACGAACAACTATAATTTTTTTGTTTATTACAAACATATCACAACAATTTCTCGAAAAGTTTGGTCAGGTACTTTCTCGAACTATTGAAATACCTGGTAAGTCATTTCGTTAACAATAATAGGCACTCGAAGATTAACAAATCAAGGATATAATTTGTCAACAACAAAATATAAAAAAACTAAACTTCATGGATGCTCGGCGACAATGGCTGCGTCTTTTTCTTTGCTTTGTTAAAAGCTTCTATTATAGCATCTCTAAAAAAAAAACTTGAATATTGAAATCGAAAACTACTCAAAATTTACAAAACCCTTAAAGCAAATCGGTATTTTCTAATATTAAATTTATTATATATATTAGGGTTTTATGATTTTTAAAAAAATAGTAAATTTTAAATTTTTTGGTCATTTTTTGTTTTTTTATAAATATCGCAATTATCGTTAACTTTAGAGTAAAAGTGAATATAATTGATTTTATGGACAATTTAAAAATATAACTTTTTTATTTGAAATTTTTTTTTCTAAATTAAATCACTTCCGAGATATTCGCAAAAATATAAAAACTACATTTCATTACATATTATCTCGAAAAATATAAAAGATACGAAAAAAATCGTAGTAAGTAAAAGTTTATATCTCATTAAGATACAACTTTATGGTTACAAACATTATTGCCGTATCTCTTATACTTTCTGAGAAAAATGTTTTTTTATGGATTTTCTCAAATTTTCATGACATGAAAAAAGTTGGAAAATTTAAAATTCTTGTAAAACTTAAAAATATGACAACATTTCGATAAGTATGAGTTATATATAACGTAAAATTCAATAATAGAGAAGAAAATATTAAAAATAAGGGTATTATGAATTTTTTTTAAAAAATTTCAAATTTTTTCATCATTTTTTACATTTTCCTCAATACGTCCCTTATTATGGCTTTAAGAACAAAAGTCAATATAACCTTTTATGTGGACAGTAGAAAAAGACAACTTTTTTATTTGAAGAGTTTGTTTCTAAGTTCTATCAGTTACGAGATATTTGCAATAATGTAAAAACCATTTTTTAGTCAATATCTCGAAACAAAAAGTAACATAAAAAAATATTTTTTTACCTAAATATATTTCTATACCATATGTAGGCACCAACATGTCCACAATCAAGAAACCTAACTGTTGCACCAGGCCAAATTTCATCCAGTTTGGACACACCTCTTCTAGGAACATATCCGTCAATTTTGGCGGACACTGAGATAATTAGAGAAGTGTCGACAGGTACAGAGAAGTTTTTGAGATGGGTACATTCATCCATCATACCTCGCATAAACCACAATGCTTCTTTTGCTAAAATGTTTTTAAACTTTCTAAGCCCTTAGTCAAAAACTTTTCAGTTAATTAAAGTAAAAATCTTTAAGTCTCATCTCAAGACCCCTGAGGTAAAATAGATGGGTTTTTTATTTAGTATTAATACTTTTTTTTGAACACTCAGTAGCCTTTATTCAAGTAATACAATATTTTGGTTTGTTGAAAGTAAATACTTACTTATCCTTACCTCTTTTTTTCATTTCAATTACTCTTTTGCTAGGCGCTAAACGAGGTCTGGTTATAAGAGGAATTGAAATAACAAAATCTTTTTTTGGATGACTAGATTTATAGGAAACAGATTGGCACTTCGAATCAGCATTGTCTATTTTTATAACATTAACTAATTCATAAGGAGTTACATAACTAGGCTTTAAATCGTCTACTAAGTCCATGTCATGTTGAAGATGATAATCTAAAAAAATGGGTGATGGTGATAGCTGATAGCATAGATTGAAATTGTAGCTACAAATGTGACCTCCATGGTTTGAAAATTATATGAGTTAATGCAGATACTTTGTTGAACTTGCCTAGTATGTTGTTAAACATGAATAAACTCTGGTTTTAATTTTGTTAGTTACCTAGATTAAAACCCATATTAAAAAAATTACAAACCTGTGTAACTTTTGCTAAGGTTACAAGCAAAAGGATCATCAACAATTTTACATGCCTTGGACAGTTTTTCACAGTACAATTTGTCACCAAAATACTGCTTTTGTAACATATCCCAGTCTATAGATTCGCTCATCACACCCTGTGTTAAAAAAATATATAAAATAGTTTGCATTTTTGTGCAGCTTCTCCTTAAGGTTCTTCATCTTCATTAAGCTTTAGAAGGAAACCTTTTAAAAAATGTGAAATCCTAAAACTTATGCTTTCTTTTAACATAAACATTCAAGTTTTAACATTTTAAATGTTAAAAAGATTGTTTAGTACATTCCTAAAATATTCAAATTCAAAAATTCTTATATTTAAAAAATACATAGGTATTTAACAAGGTTGTGTATAAATAAAAGGTATTTTTAATACAATCACAAATCCTAGAAATTGTAAAGTGATCTTAAATCAGTTAATAGCAATCCTAGATCACAGTTTCTGTAGAGGCCTAAAGCTATATCAAATATCAAGCAAAAAATAGTGATGTGTAAAAAAAATAATTACCTCGGTGAAAACTGATGAGGCTGTGGACCAACTTAAGCAAGGAACTAGCACTACAGGTTTTGGCCAATTGCTTGCAGCAAGGGAAGCCATCTAGTGTAATAAAACGTAAAATAAAAGGCATTCAAAATAGCACTACTTCCAGACAAAAGGTGTGTAAGTTGAATGTAGAATTTTGATGACTTGCCACATTTCGAGCTGGTAGTAGTGATTTCAAAACAATGATTTTATAAATATAAAACTGCTATTCTTAAAAACCAAATGAAATACATACATGTCCACCCATAGAAATTCCAGAAACACCTAAAGGTCCATAGCCGAGTTGTTCACACCAGTTTAATAGAACGAGACATTCTAAAATTAGGCAACCGCCCATCACAAATATGTCTGAGACATAATGTACACTAGATCGAACTTGATCTTTAGGCTTTCTCAATCCATAGTATGGATTCTCTAGTATTATGGCCCCTATTCCTGCCTTTAACAGAGGTTTTGCCATCATATTTCTACGTCTCCAAAAAAACTAAAATATGTAAAAATGCATTTTGTGCAGCTTCTCCTTACCTAAGGTCTTCATTAAGTTTAGTGTGGAAATAAGGAACCAATTATACATACATGATCTCCGGTACCAGCTAAATGAATACAAATGGGTTTATGGTCACCTGACCACCGCAATGGTAATACCAATTGAAAATAGGCATCCTGAACTTCTGGAAGAACAAGTCCTTGTAGATGTAACGCAAAGGGACTTCGAAATTTTCCATTAATTATGTGGCAATCTGCAAGCCTCTGTGACTAAAATAGGCGCAAAAATTCAAATATTTGACCTGTCAAGTAAAAGGTATATAAACAACTTACATTTATGATAGTTATTGGATAGTCTTTTGGAACTAGATCGTAACAGGTTGCTCTGTTGGATATTTCTTTTCTAAAGCTAAAAAGCCTAAAAAATAAAAAATGGTCATTGAGGAATCGTATGAACAAAAATAATCCCTTTCTGTGGATAAGTTTAACCTCAAATTATTATACCTCTCTAGATGTTCTGGGACACCCCAGCCTTTTGTAAAAAATTTTGTCAGTAACAACTTTCTATATATAACATCTAAACGGCTCACAGGCATTATTTATGGATATTATCACAAAATTGTTTTAAAAATTAACTTTTCAAAATATTTTTATATTATTACTTATTACCACAAAACACCAACTAAGAGAAACGTTATTTGCATGTTAATTGAACGAAACGGGAATGACGTTTAACCGATCGCCATGTTAGGTGGCAGGGGGTGAGGAAGGCGGGGGAACGCTTAATTTTAATTGCAGGTTAGTAAATTAATTTTTTAATGTTTGTTTACTGTGCTTTTTAATTTTCTGAGACAAATTATGTTTATTCAACGATTAAAAACAGCAAAGCAAACAACATTAAAAAAATTAATTTACTATAAAAAACAATAAGACTTCTAGAAAAAAAAAACGACCATATTTTGTTTATAATTTATTTCAAGTTTAGATCAAAAAGATCTTAATGCAGAAGGTATAACTTCCAATGAGTCTAACATAAGACGAAATTCTAATAACTATATGAACTTCTGGTACGAACTAGTTACGGAACATTGTACTATCAAAAATAAAAGTTTCCTAAGGGATTAAAGGTGGTATTCAGAGTCGACTAACTTCCTGGGCCTGTACAAAAATATAAGCCAAGGAAGCATTTAAGGTATCCACCAGTGATTCTTATATCACCCTTCTTAGTAGGTACAAGTTTAGAGTCACCCTGGTGTCGTTCAACGGCTTCCTTGCCTATGCTTTTCAATTTTGCACTATAGGGCTGGTCATTATTAAAATTAGGTCTTCATGTGGGGCAAGTCTTACTCCGGTGGAGGTCAACATTGGGCTAGTCTTGTAGGTGTGCATTAACATGAAACAAAAAAAAATTGGGTAGAATAATCTCATACATTAGTAAAATGTTTTAAGACAAGAATTATTTTTAAATAGAAACTGAGAAAATTGTTTAATTGGTTTTAAATCTTTTATAACTGGGGTCATTAACTTTACTTTTATTAAAAATGTTATGCTTTTTATAGTGTCCAGCACTTAAAGTTTGATTTTGAGTATTTTTATCTCTTAAATATTTGTAAACTGTTAATCGAACATATAATTTAACAATTTCATTACATATGTCGTGTTGCTCACAGAAGTTAAATTTTTGAAATTCATTTTCATAAATATCTAAAAATGTATCTTCTAAGTGAGCAATGCACAATTATTAAGGAAACGATACAATTTATCGTGGAATTACATCGAGTAAGCGAACTAGTTTGTCACTGGCATAAGTAAGTCTAGTATTTTCATCATATTCTTTAAATGAAACACATAAATACTGATTAGTAACGTCGCTAGAATAAAAATTAGCAAGTTTCACAGTCAGGTACAGACTTTCAATTTCAAAGGTTATAAAAAATCATCCCTCCAAGAAACATTATTTGGAAGTAAAAGAAATATTCTCGGATGCAATATTTTTAGCTTAATAATAATATTACAATATTTAGTACTTACTCAGAGAAATACTAAGAACTTCAGTGACATTTTTAACATAAATAATAATGCCGGTGCGATAAAAATCACAAAAAAATAAAACATTTCCACAAGGCGGTCTAAAAAAAGAAAGGTTACGAAAACGAAACGTCAACGATGTCAAATTTTAATCGCACGTACGTCTCAATTGCTTTTGCACATACGTTCAAATATGGCCAGGTGGCTGACATATCCGGTGGCAAGATGTTGCGGGTTGCCCAATCCCACCTTCATCCCCGTGCTTATTACTGACACTGACAGTGAGGTATGAAGATGAATGGTGAAGGGCGGCGGGGAAGAGAGACTTGGTTTGGTTATAAAGTAAAAAGTAACTAGAAATAAAACTAGAACTAGGGCTTTTTAAATTTATTTAGTTCTATCATTTATAGCGTATTCCATTCGCCAGACTATGCTGACAAAGGTGTTGTTTTCATCAAGCATCGCGATAAACGTATTTTGTCGATTAACTTTTCAAAATAGCATAGCAGAGCCAATGACCGTCGAGCGTTCCTTTTAAAAATTTAACTCTGCTTAGCAAAGATTTTTTTCTCCCCGGTAGTGGACCAACCGTCCCGTATTGGCCGGGACATGGTCCGTATTTCTATATACCGTCCCGTTTAAAAAACGCTTCCCGTATTGCCCTGTGTTTTTCAGTTGGGTCCCGTATTGTCCCGTTTCAAACAAACCCGTAAGTCACTTTTTAATGTAATTAAGCTTGTATTACTAAGTATTCAAATTCAAACCACTATTTTATAGATGTGTTTTATTCCAAAATGTTGGCGACAACCAAAAAAAGGATCGTAGATACATAAAGTTGCCCAAGTGTTCCAAAAAATAGCCTCTTTGGCTCCGTCCCGCTTGGTCCCGATTTAAAAAAGGCAGGTTCATCAAATTGTCCAAATATTCCAAAAAATCACGAAAAATGGCTACTTAGGCTATGTTGTCCCATATTTCGGTTTTCAAAAGTTGGTCACCTTACCTATATATTTCTCATACGGCTGATATAATGTTCGAAAAGCGTTCCCGTGCAACAGCAAATATTTTTACTTTGCTTTGCTGTTTATAATAAGTAAAAGGAAAGTACCTATACTGTCGTCATATCCCCTGACTTCGTTCCTCTTCGTTTCGCCCATGTTTCGCCAATATAAACATAACCTAACTTTTGTAAAAATGTTTACCTGCCAAGATAAAGGTTGAAATGATTTAAAAAGCCTTAAGTTAAGAATTAGGTACTGATATTTAACGGAAAGGTTTCCGCACAGCAAGATCAATTTTTACAAACGTTACAGAATTCCGAGATGATATAGATCGAATTTTTCTAAGGTAAGGTTCTTCCCTACTGACTATAGAGGAAACAACAAACAGCAAGAGAAGCAACCAGAGATAATGAAAAGATTTCTCCAACCATGTCCATGTACCATTTAGACATTACAAAGAAACAAAAACTTAAATTTACTTATTTTATATTTAGTGTTTGTTATTGTTGTAAGATTTGTTTAGTAGCAATAAAAGTTTTATAAGTGAAGGGGTGATTGGGGCATTTTATTACACATTTGTAGCCACAGTAAGGTTTATCTACAGACAGTCACATGACCAAAAGATGTCAGAGACGAATTTAAACTGTGCGTAAGTGGAAATTTTTTTGGCTACATCTTGTCTATCACATGAGTCTATGTCTATAGGGATGGAACAAATGTAGATTTAAAATATAAATTGCTGTTTCATAAATCATTACTAGGCATGCATATACTGCAACTTTTTTAGTTAACTACCTCTTTACAGTTATAGCTCTGGAGCCTTTTGTCTGAGTATACAAGTGTGAAGAGAATTTTGGAACTTTTTTGGGAATATTTTAGAAGTCAGTAATGGGTAAAAGAAGGATCAGGAGCATGTTTAATTTGATGAATAGGTACCACTACCATGCTGCTAATATATTCTTTTCTTTACAAAATTGCTACATGAGGAGGAAACAATTCTCTTGGCCATATAACAATTTTTCCCTATTTTTGTAAAATAAAGCAATGACTTTTTTATAACTTTTATTAGAAAATCCAATAATTTTACACAAACATGGTTACAATACTGTTTTTAGCATAAATTACAAAGGGAAAAATTAATTGAGCATGTGAAAAGTAACAAAAAGTTTTAAAAGAGTATTGATAATAAAAGACCCTAAAATTACATTAACAACTCGGATAATCAAACAACACTTTAAAGTAACTAAATAATAACTGAACTTTGGTTCGACATTATAATTTATACAGCTCTTTCTATTAAACTGCAGTCGTTTCCTAAAAAATAAGTATATTAAAAGAAGAATTGAGGTTTATGCTGGAAAATAAACTACCTTACCCTGGCTGCTAGACCCACTTTGATTTTCAGGCTCAATAGATTCTTCATTATCATCACTGGAACTTTCTTCTTCCCCCTCTACTCCATTTTCTTCTTCCTGTCCATCAGCTACAAGATAATATTGAAGAGGATTTAGCCATAAGTCATCCTAAAAGTATTAATAATGTCAAAATGCAAAAAATTGTCACCTAGGGAAAAAAATGTTTCACATTAACATGTGTATACCTTAAAGTTTTCAGCAATATCATCAGTATAAGGATCCACATTGTCATTAAACCAAGTAAAAAAACTAGTTTTTATGGTTTCTAGGCGTCTTTTTCTGCTCTTGGTTGTAGTTTCTTGGGGATTTTGACCAAGGTGAACTCCCTCTTTCCATATTATCTGAGAATTCTTTGATGTAGGTGTATCTAAAATGCATTACATATTTTTCTTTTCACTTTCCTATCTTTTCCTGGACTTTTTAAATTGGGTAAGAAACATTTAACAAAAAATAACAATTTACCATTGCCTAAATGATATTCTTTTGTGAGAACCGCATTATCAAAATAAGGATTTTCGTCGAAATAAAATTTTATGTAATAGCCAGAGAGAATATCATCAAATTCTTCCACTTCTATCCTGGTCAAGTGATGCAAGCAATCTTCTTCTTCTTGGCTACTGAAAAGATTGCTTATATCTGGATGGTTCATCATCTTTTTTAGAGTTAAAGAAACTATACAAATGTGAAATGTATCAGGTACAAAAAAAAAATTATAATTTGGAAACAAACCTTGCAAATTTGACCAGTTTATTAATGCAGGTACTAATGGAAACAATTTAAAAGAAAATACTTAGGTCTACATCCAATGTGCAGTTGATCAAAAAGAAATTCTCAACATAATTTTTCTTGGCTGCTTAAATTTATTAGGAAGTTGTTACCCTGTAGGTAGGTACAGGAAATGGTATTATAAGTGAGGATAGATATCCTAAATAAGCATAAGAAAGGATACGGCTGTAACCCAAAAGTTAGGAATGTTACTAATAAGCTGATTTCTCTTCTCAAAATGTGGTTTTCTGATTCGGTTATATTTTCTTTCAACTTGCAATATTTCTTCTGATGCTTTTTCATTGAAGTTGTCCAACTCATTTTGAATCGCGTCAATATCTTCCAAAGTTTTTTGCGTTGCATGATCGTAATCAGAAGTTCGATCGGACTCTGACATTCTTTTAAGTTTCTTGTTGGTAGTTTCACCTGACATTTTATTACTTTTACTAGGTATTTACCAAGTCAAAATGAACGTTAAAAAAATTAGAAATCAAAACAAATCTCAGCACATGTGACACCGGTTGACATGACAGCTGATTTTTGACAAAACAAACGAAAAAAATATTACAAAGATCCGACACTGTTATTTATTTATAATTTTATGCCACTTCTTTTTATTTTGGCTATTTTATGATAATTATAGTGTTTACTAAAAAAAGTGTAGAAACTATAAAAGTTGGCACAAGGCACATTAAAAGGACCACCAAAGTTCCGAAAATCGATCGTGTAGTCACGACATTGTGAGTTTTCCATTGAAAAAACTTGTGCGGTCGGTCCTAGATATTTCTGTCAAGGAAATTTTGACCACTTCTAGAGAGAGGTCCTTTTAATATAACAGGAACAGTTTTTAAAAAATTGATAACCAAATATCCTCATGTATGATGGCAACTTTTTAAATCGTGACGCCAACAGTGTTAGAAGTCACAGCTCACAAAAGTTGTATAATATTATAACAGTGAACACTGAACTATTTTAGGTCAAAAACAAATAAATATACAGGAATCGACATATCTGGTTGCCTGCCACCAAGGAGCTATTTGAAATATTAATTTAAGCGGTAAATAAAACAAAAAAGAAAAAACTAGTCGCGCCAGTTTTGTAGTGCTATAAATAAAATGTATTATTATAATGGGTATGAATATTTAACGTCTCCGAGGATTACTGGTATCGTAACAAAAAGAGCAAAATCTTGACAAGAAATGTAAATGAAGCCACACCCATTTTATAGGATCCGCGACCTCTGAAGCGGTCGATGATTATTAGAGATGTGTAAAAATGCCAATCGAGTTTATTGCAAAATTTCATGGAAATGTTATCTTCTCTTATTGGATAAATACGAGTTTCTTCGAAAATCTGATAAACATACATATTTCGATAACTACAAATTCTACAAAACTATTCCATTCCATGTACCAAAAAAAAAACATCAGAATATATAATATAGAATTTTATTGTTATCATTTTAATTAATGCTTACTCATAAAATGTACAATAAAACGAATAACAGATGGATAGAAACAAATTAATGAGCAATAGTGAAACCTCCGTCATAAAAAGGACAAAGCAAGTCCAACACTTAAAGATTAAAATGTCCTACAGTTTCTAGTTTATGGCAAATATACAAATCCAGCACAGCGTTAAGTAACGGTAAACCGCGCAATGACCGCACTCGCAAACCTCTGTCTCTTTGTACATAACACAAATATACAATTAATCAATCTCACATTCTCATTATTGCCGATTACTTGATCAGTAATATCAAAAATAAAACGAAATACTCTCTTTCAACTCACACATATAGCAGCACCCAATTTCGTCGCTATTTGGGGTTGAAATAAGGAGGCTGCTGCATGTGCGGTGGCCCAGGACCGGGTCCCATGGCTTGACCGACACCGCCCATTTGACTACGCGTGTTGGTTGCGTACAGCTGCTGCTGGAAATTGTGGTACTGCTGGGCATAGTTGGGGTCTGAGGTAGTGGGACCCACAAATGGCGCCCCTTTGAAACCGCCGCCCTGTCCCATAGAGGGCGGAAGGGGCTGCGAGGCGTCCGGCGCCATACCCATTGGACTACCTTTAGGTCCAGCTACAAACATCTGTGCGTTACCGGGCCCGGGTCCCATAGCATTCCCCGGTCCTACTGGAAACATATCATTTCCTGGGCCTCCTGGTCCAAAACTCATTTGAGGTACTCTCATCATTGGTCGCATTCCACCTGGACCTCCACGCATCATAGGCATCATACCTGGACCGGGTCCTCCTGGTCCCATGCCACCTGGGCCCATTCCCATTCCTCCTGGTCCACCCATCATAGGACCTACTGTTCCATTACCCATATGGCCTCCCATTGGACCCATCATGGGAGAATCCTGTCCCATTCCAGGCCCGCCATCCATGTGTCCCATATGACCCATGGGACTACCTTGCATAGGGCCGGGTCCTCCGCCTGGGCCACAAGCTTGAAAGTACTGACCCGGTCCTGGCTGCATCTTCGAAGTGTCCATCATGTTCATGGGAGAAGCAAGTCTAGTAAGAAAGTCTAAACTGGGTGGCCCACGGGGACCTGAAGGCGCCGGACCTCCCTGGCCTTTAGCAGGAAGGTACTGGATTGTGTTAGGAGCATTGGGTTTAACTTGAACATTGGCTCCATTAAAGGGACTAGGGCCAGGGCCTGGTGCCCTACCCATCATCCTGGGCATAGACATATGGTTCGCGAAGCCAACTGGCAATTTTGGAGATAAAGATCGCATATGACCCATTGGAGATCCTGGATGAAAGCCATGAGGGGGGCCTTGCAGAGGACCGACACCCATCATACCCCCGCCTTCCATATCTCCCATACCTCCATGACAACTTCCCATGTCCATCATATGCATTGAAGGAGACCCAAAGCTCATCATGGGTGGACCTTGTCCTGACTGGCCGTTAAGACTACTTGCTACACTATTTGTCAGTTGCTGGCTCATTTGTGCTAGCGACGAAATAGGATCGAAGTGAGATACCTTAGGATTGCCGACCATAGAACTTGTACAATTAGGATTCAGCGGTACATTATCGTTCCTACCACCTCCACAACTGTAACCGGGCAAATCCAAAGGACTAGGTTTGCCTTGTGGAGAAACTGTCAAACCAAATCCTCCACCCATTTTGCCCTGAGAACCTGGAGATGCATTTGGGCCTGGAAACCTAGGCATATCCATCATATGCGGACTCGGCGTGGGAAAAAGGTCGTTTTTCAAAGGATCGGATGTTGGTCCTGGTACCGTTTGAGGGCTCATTCCAGGAGTGCCAGTCGTAGGCCCTTGCATTCTTTGTTGGGGCTTTTCTCCTAAAAAAACATATGAAAAAAATACTGCAAAATTACTATGAATCAATGCGACGAAAATTAAGGTGACCGAAAGAATTATTTCCCCTTATTTAAGTTATTTAGTTTGTCTGAAAAACTAAAACTAAAACATTGTTAAAGGGCGTTTTTACGTTTTACGTCCTCGTCCCCTTAGGCGTTGTAGCCCTAGACCCGTGCGTCGAACTATAAAATTAATTTGAAATAAACAACAAACACAATAATTCTGACATTACCGATACCCTTAATATTTTTTAACCTAAAGGTGAATTTTGAATCAATGTGGAAAAAAAGCAAATAAAAATTACATTGTTTTCATTCTACCTATAAGTAGGGGTGTGCAACAAAATCGATTATTAATCGAAAAAAAAATATTTATCGATTAATCAAAAATCAAATAAAAAAAAATTATTTTTCGATTAATCGATTAATTAGGTATCCGAAAAAAAAAATTTGCGATGATTTGATTAATCAATTATTAATCGAAAAAAAAACAAACGATTTTTCGATTATTCAATTGACCAAAAAAACTATTTTTCGATTACTCGAAAATATAGGTATGTTTTTGGATGATTGAAGTTGCAAGTTACATATTATTGCTGTAAGTCTCTATACAGGGTGGTCCAACGAAAACTTAACACCTCGATTTTCCTACTTTGAAATGAAAATGTGGAAAATCGCTCGGACCCGTCGATTTTTATTTTGAGGGGGGCATTTTTTGCGTGTATTGTCAATCTTGTTTTGATTGATCTGGAACCTTACAGTTTAAAAGATTTTTGTGAACATTTATAAAAATTTAGCAGTATTACTATAAGTTTGTTATATTTTTTTTCTTTAATGTGGCGTCATTTCATTTTGTCTTGCTTTGTTGTACATTGTAACCAAACCAACCAATTTGAAATAAAGATTATTATTATTATTATTATTATTATTATTACCCTGAAAATCGGTTTAAAAAATATTATAGCATATTATTGCTAGGGGTGTGCAACAAAATCGATTATTAATCGAAAAAAACTATTTTTCGATTAATTGATTATTTTTGATAAATCAATTATTTTCGATTAATCGATTAAAAGAAAAGAATCGAAAATCGATTATCCTTTTCGGTAATCGCACAGCCCTACCTATAAGTACCTACTTTCGTGAAAAAATATTGTGGCGACAATTAGTTAAAAACGTAAACCCATTTGGATCGATTGTGTTCATCATTGGAGAACAATTTTTTATTCCAAACTCCCTAGAAAAATTTTAAAATCCCCATAATCATAATCTTTCTTTAAAAAAAAAGTATCCAGAGGGTCAATAATGGTGGCTAAAATTTTAATTATTAATAATTGTCAAATTGTGGCAGTACAGAAATATATTTATCTATAATTGGTTATACAGTGTGTGTATAAAGTCTGGAAACGGCTTAATAACATCACAATTTACTGGCCGATTTAAACCAAATTTGGTACAGTTGTGTAAGAGGATCTAACGCACCGAATGACGATATTGGCGTTGTTGCCAGCTTTTTAGTTTGTCTGGAATTCAAATGAATTTTATATTTTTAAATATAACACCCAGTATATTTTTACATTTTTAAATTCCACATAAAATTATAATTATTTTTTATTAAATGCATTATTAGTCTATACTTCATAGTTTCCGAGATATTGACTCTCGAAAAGTGACATTTTTGAACTTTGACAGCTTATAACTTTCTAACAGTACGTCTTAGAGCAAAACGGCTTACATGTCCCTATCTTCAATTTTTATTATCTTCCCAAAAAAATCAACTTCCGGTTAAACCGGATGTAACTCGAAAGCAGGAAATATAGTTGTTCCGGTTTAACTGGAAGTTGATTTTTTTGGGAAGATAATAAAAATTGAAGATAGGGACATGTAAGCCGTTTTGCTCTAAGACGTACTGTTAGAAAGTTATAAGCTGTCAAAGTTCAAAAAGGTCACTTTTCGAGAGTCAATATCTCGGAAACTATGAAGTATAGACTAATAACGCATTTAATAAAAAATAATTATAATTTTACGTGGAATTTAAAAATGTAAAAATATACTGGGTGTTATATTTAAAAATATAAAATTCGTTCGAATTCCAGACAAACCAAAAAGCTGGCAACAACGCCAATATCGTCATTCGGTGCGTTAGATCCTCTTACATAACTGTACCAAATTTCGTTTAAATCGGCCAGTAAATTGTGATGTTATTAAGCCGTTTCCAGACTTTATACACACGCTGGTATAACCGCAACAAAATAAAAACTTACCACACGACGTACCTGTAGGTGTATGTGGCGAAGGTATCTGAAAACGACACCCTTCTGATGGGGTGGGGGGAAAACGAGTGTCCATTGACGTAGGAGTGTTGGGTCCCGAGACCCTCGTATGTGGAAGATCGGGCGTATTACCGGGAAAACCACTGTCTAAACTTGTAGACAATACACTGAAACAATAGGAAAAATTGGAAAAAGTACAAAAAATTGTCACCTACCTTTCTAATTCCAGTTAAAAGTACTAAAATTAATGTTTAACAATTATTAAACTACATACAGGGTGTTATTTAAGTATGTGGCCAAACTCCAATAGGTGATTCTTTAAGTGATTTTAAGAAGAAAAGTTCATATAAACATGGGCCCGAAAATGTTTTACGATACAGGGTGTCAAACTTTAAAAAAAAAATCGGATGTTCGTAGATACACTCAGTTCCAAAAAAAGTGACGCACCTAATTTTTGTTGCAACTTTGAAGCTTTGTAATTTCTGAACGAATGGACCGATTTTTATTTTCTTTCCATTTATTGATAGGTAATTCCTTTACCTTTAAGAAAAAAATAAACTGGTAGACATTTTTTTAAAGCCCCCTGGATGATAGTGGAAAAACTCAAGCCATGTTATTTTCTTAATTTTTGACTCACTCTGTGCGTTCATTAAGTAAATGTATAGAAAGCGCCTACACTCTATATGAAAGTCGCTTCTTTTACGAGCATTTTGTTTTTTTGTTCAATAATTTATCTCTAAATTTGTCTAAATTACAGCTTTTTTGCTGAAACCTTGCATTTTACCAAGTTTATGAATTTACCGAGAAACAGTTTTTAACAGATACCGTAAAACGGGGTCGATCGAAACACTTTTTTTCTGTTTCACGTTCATAATGAGTTCAGTACGACCCTCATTTGCGGATCGTAATGAAGCTATTTCGATAAGCGTTTTTTCTTTATTTGATGTTGGTAACATTTAAATGTTTTATTTCATTGACTTGCGCGGCCTTTGTGATTTACGAGAAAACCCATTTTTCGCAGAGGAAAACTAGCTTGATAACTTACTTTTTTATTCTGTGTGGATAACAGTCATGTATGTTGGTTGCATAAATCTATAAATCAATCTTTTGTAGATGCTTCAAGCTATCATTTTCTGCCAAATCCTATCCAAAATTCAATCTACTAACCTTCCAATGTCGATTTTAACTTCAACTTTATATGAATTATCCATCTTCCCTATACTAAATTGCAATGCCGTGACGTAAAATCACGTCTTTTGAAATTCGAAAAAAAGTTGCAAAATCTCCCGAATTTCCGTATATGTACCGAATGTACAAGGATCACACAACGTATTCCGTCCAATTTCAAATCTCATATCGCTAAAATAACTTTAGAATCTCGTGGTGAAAATGGGTCAATAAATCAAAAAATGACAGTTTGCAAAATAATTTTTGTTGTCCAGAGGCTCCTATGATAAAAAATAGTATTACCAACATAAAATTTAGACATAAAAATTTACAAAATTTGAAGGATTTATTTTCTTTTTAAAATGTATTTTTCTTGATTATAAAAGGTGAAATAGAAAGAAATGTATAAAGCACATGTTTCATAAGGCGTTTTAGCGCCCGTGTCAATAAAAAAATTCGCCACTTCGTGGCTCGTTTTTTAAAATAGACGCAGGCGCTAAGACCGCTTCTTATGAAACTCGTACTTTAATATACTATTATACTTTCTGCTTGTGGTGTAAGAAAACTTCTTCATCTTTTTTCAATTAAAAATAGGGAAAAGTCCGGTCGCCAATAGTAGATGATGATGCAATATCATCTCAAAAAAAAATCACTTGGACCAAAAAAATCGCAAAAAATAGGGTGTTTCTAGTCACCCCGCAATTTGAGGTGAACAAAAACACCGGTATAATATCCATTTAAATTGCGATTGCTCCACTCCGGGGGCGAATAGAAGCATAAAAAAATTAAAATACCAACTCGTTTTTTTTTAAATCTAAGTTTAAAATGGAAAACCGAGTTCCTGAGGGCAACACATAAATAAACTGCTGATATCTCACAAATAATAAAGTTTTTTAGGCTCCAAAATCGCACCGTTAAACAGCTAATGACATTTGACATTATGACAACAGTAACACAAACGTAAATTGCGAAATGGCAGTAGACATTTATTGAGGAACCACCGTTAAGTTATACCAACATAAAATAAAGCGCAAAATTTGAAATTTATGGTATCAAGGAATATTCGAAGTACGTTCCCCCGCTTTGTTTCTATTTACCCTGCAGTTTCTATCCACCCCTTTTTACGGTACGAATTTTAAAAACATTTTTATTAAACACAAAATTATAACCTGGGATAACTGCTTAATACCGTGTATTGCCTCCCCTAGCCACTCTAAGAGCTTCTAATTTACGCGGCATACTAGAAATTAGGTTTTTTTTATCGTTTCCATTGGTATACGATTCCATTCTTCCACTAATGCATGTGCTATTCTCCCTAGTTCATCTCACAAATGTTCTATAGGGTTCATATCGGGACTTCTGGCAGGCCACTGTAATGTGGTTATATACGTAGCTTCTAAGAAGTTTCGAGCAATTGCTGAGGTGTGTGGTCGGGCATTATCCTGCATCAATATAAAATTATTGCCCACTAACTCTGCACGAGGTAAGACATACGGCTGTAAAATGTCAATATAGATTAGCGCTGTCATCGACTGTCTCCATGGAAAAACATAACTGACCCACCATTATAACTTTCACATTATGTTATTAAATTCTGATTAAACCTTTTACCAGCCTTTCTCCATACTCTTTTCCTTCCATCCACCTTGTTAAGGCAAAACCGTGATTCATCCGTAAACAAGACATTCGACTATTCACGAATATTCCATTGTCTATAATTTTCAACGGAGTTTCTTTTAGCAGCACGATGTTGTGGCAATAATTTGGGACCTTTTGCAGGTCTCCTAGCTTTTAAATTAACTTTGTTTAGACGTCGACATACCGTTTGCTTTCTTATTGTAACACCCCGAATTTGGCAAAGATCTTGCTGAACGTTTACCGCAGTATTTGATCGATCACGTAATATCCTCAAACTCAAGAAGCGGTCATCTATTGGAAAAGGTTTTCGAGGGCGACTAGAACCAACCCTTCGAGCAGTGCTTCCTGTTTGTGCGTACTTGTGGACTGCACGAGCGGCGGCGTAACGTTTACTACGCCCATCGTTATCTAAAGTACCTAATGCTGCTACTTGTTCTGAACTTATTTGAGGCATTTTATGTAATTTTAGCCACTACAACTTTTATGACATTGACTTTTTTAATGACACAACGACAAAGGGTCACATAATATGGATTAATTGCTATGACAAGGGCAATAATTGTTTTTTTGGCAATGTGATCCTACAATGAATTATATTTGTGGAATAAACGTAAGGTTTCAGCAAAAAACCTGTAGTTTAGACAACTTTAGAAATAAATTAATGAACAAAAAATCAAAATGCTCCTAAAAGAAGCAACTTTCATTTAGAGTGTAGGCGCTTTCTATACATTTACTTGATTAACGCACAGGGTGAGTCAAAAATTAAGAAGATAACATGGCTTGAGCTTTTCTACTATCATCCAGGGGGCTTTGAAAAAATTTCTACCAGTTTATTTTTTTCTTAAAGGTAAAGGAATTACCTACCAATAATTGGAAAGAAAATAAAAATCGGTCCATTCATTCAGAAATGACAAAGTTTCAAAGTTCCAACAAAAAATTAGGTGTGTCACTTTTTGTGGAACTGAGTGTATCTCAATACTCTTTTATTCGATTTTGAAATTTGGCAATTCTCTTTGTAATAACAAGAGGATAATTTAGCCTCAAATAGATTAAAATTGTTAAGTCCGGTGGCGTCCCGAAAGACAGTCCAACTATATTTTTGACAAAAAAAATGCGCGCCCTGACTTTTTTTAAAGTTATGTACTTTTTTCGAACTAAGCAACTACAAATACAACTATTTTATCTCTTCAGTTTTTTTATATCTTGCTTTGTTTTCGAGAAAAAAAAATAAAAACCACTTTATTGCATGTCCCCGGGACAATAAGAGTAAAAAATTTAAACTACCCACCAAACTATTAAGCAATTAAAATTACACAAAAGCCCTCTTTTGAATTTTTCCGCACAGATTAAAACTGTTTTCGATAAAAGAAATTAACATAAAATAATCGCATAACGTAATAATTTGTTACTGCAATGTTTAATTATGGACAAAACTAGTTGCTGAAAATGCTCTCTTTCAACTTCAATGCAAGCATTGGCTCATCTTAACATTGATTGCCGAACTCGTTGAAATATTCCCGGCGTATGTCTTATCTGATCACATGAATCCCGTATCCTTTGGGTTAGTTCTTCTTCAGAGTTGACTGGAGTTTTGTAAACGAAAGTCTTGCTTCTACTATGCTAAAGTGTGGTGGAGCCCCATCGTGCATAAACCACATTTCTTACTACCAGTGGGACATTTTTTAAGAGTTCAGGCAAAATAAATTCCAAAAAAAGACGATACTCTTGACCATTTAATCTCGGGGGTACAAAAATGAGGTCCAATGAGAAAATCACCTACAATACCAACCCAAACATTCACGGAAAACTGTTATCGATAATTAGTTTCTGTAACAGCATGGGGATTTTCGTTTGCTCAGATATGATTATTATGAAAGTTCACAAATGTTAGTCGATTTGGTACAATACGCTGTGGATATCTTTCTTGATAAATGCGCACAGCCTCCCTGGAATTGCCTTAGGCCATTTCATAAACAAAATGCATATCGGCCATTTCTCGAGTTTGTAAATTGAACCATTTTCCAACAATTAGTAAATTTATAATCTAAAAACTGTTAGAAACACTTCAAATAATTACGATGCAATAATTACTTGGCACTCTGTTAAGTTATGACAGTTTATGTATTGTAAAAATCAAATTTGTTTGAACAGCAACTGTTTTTCCTTTTATAGCGCTCTTATTATTTTTCTGTTACTTTTAAAACATTGCAGTAATAAATTATTAGGTTATGCGATTATTTTATGTTAATTTATTTTATCGAAAACAGTTTTAATCTGTGCGAAAAAATTCAAAAGAGGACTTTCGTGTAATTTTAATTGATTAATAATTTGGTAAGTAATTTAAATTTTTTACTGTTATTTTCCCGGGGATTTGCAATAAAGTTGTTTTTATTTTTTTTCTCGAAAACAAAAGAAGATATGAAAAAACTCCGGAGATAAAATAGTTGTATTTATAGTTGCTTAATTCGAAAAAAATACATAATTTTATAAACAGCCAGTGGCGCGCAATTTTTCTGTCAAAAATATTAGTGGGACTGTCTTCCAGGACGCCACTGGACTTAATAATTTTAATCTCATTGAGGATAAATTATCCTCTGGTTATTAAAAACAGAATTGCCAAATTTCAACAAAATCGAATAAAAGAGTATTGAGATATTCATGAACATCCGATTTTTTTAAAGTTAATGTTTATATGCAGTTTTCTTCTTAAAATGACTTAAAGAAGCACCCCTTGGAGTTTGGCCACATACTTAAATAACACCCTGTATATTATTTATTGCCTTTTTTCCCGTGATGCTAAGTTTTCTTTCATTGGTAGCTTAGCTTTAAAAAACTGTGTAATTTTTATGTTACTTACGGTGGTGATATTATGTTGCCATCCTTAAGACTAGTGTTTGGTTGTTTCTGTATAATTAATTCCTGGCCTTCAAAGGTATTGAGATACTGAATTTGTTGGGGAGACGGTACCGGCATTAGATTAGGTTCTTTACCCGCGCCAGTAGCAGAGAGAGTAGGACAGGACGATGTCGTGGATGTGCTCATTTGCTGTTTTTGTTGTGCCATAGACTGAAGCGTTCTACCAAACATACCATCGACTAAAAAAAATAATGGAAGTTAGCTTTCATTTACCCCACACAAGGAATCAAATTAAAATTTTCAAACTTCCTGCTTGCGTTTGGGTGATAAGTAACTACTTATAACCATGCCAAATTTTAGCTCTCTATGTCAAATCGTCTTTTAAATCAAAGTGGATTAAAATACGTTCGTGGAAGGGACAGTGAAAAAAATATAAGGGTGTCGTCAAAACAATTACTCCTTTTATTCTCAAACGTTAGCGTTCCCTTGAGACCGAAAAATTTCACCTACTGGTGCATACATAAAATTATAGATTTAAACAACAAATATTCCATTAGCATACCTACATACTTAATAAAACCTTGAATTTGAAAATTTATAAAATTGTTTTACACTGGACAATTTTAAATTGCCTACATTGATAACCTTTTAATGTAAATTGGCAGACTACAATTTTTTCAATTAAAAAAATTGCAAAATAGCAAGAATTATTATATTTTCTTTAAGATGGATTGAACTGGCAGTTGCAAATATTTTTAAAATGGCATTTACTTTTGGAAAAAAAAACATTTTAAGACGAGAAAAAAAAATGATTCGCGAAATATTATTTTTTTATACAGGGTGTTTTTTTTAAGTAGGGACGTGGAATTTTAAATACAGTTTTAGGGACTTCTATAAGGCCCTTCTATTAGGCTCCTAGCAATGACTTTTAGGATTAAATATCAAAATTACAGCCTTTTATTATTTCAATAAAATTCTACTGGGAAGTCAAATTTACCACCATATCATGTAAAAACGAAAAGGGGTAATTCTTTGGCTTATTTAATGACTAGAAATTCATATAAACATAGGTCCGCAAAAACTTCGTTGCCGATCTACAGGGTGTTAAAATTTCAAGATTTTTTTAGTTTTTTCTTTATACCTAGCTCTTGTAGTTTTTGAGATATTTAGCTCTAATTTGGAATATAGGTTACGCTGTAAGACTTACATCACGGGGCATACCAAATGGTTTTAGGAATCTACAGGGAGATATTTTTTCAGGGGTCATGCCCCCTTTTCTCCACATGAACTTTTTTTCGGTGCGCCTATGTTTATATGAATTTTTAGTCATTAAATAAGCCAAAGAATTATCCCTTTTCGTATTTACATGATATTTAGGAACACCCTGTATACTTAGTTATTTTATAATTATAAAATTTACCTTAACTTTGGCGCTAGACCTCGAAATATTGTAAAAAAAAGTGACATTATTCCAGAGTAATCAAAAAGATACACATAGCCAAAACTTTAGGTCTAACTATACCTATCTAGTAACAATTTTTTTTTATAAAAAAATAACCATTTTCTGGGGCGGTAATAATGGTTAGGAAAGGATAATTTTTGGCATAGTAATGACTAGGGCGATAATGAAATTTCATAATCAATTAATCAATTTAATCGGAATAATCGATTATGATCATGGTATAGCTCTGTTACAGGACTTAAATTAAAACAAAAATATGAATTTTATACAATTTTTTTTTAAACATTTGCGGAAAAGATCCTAACTTTATTTTAAATAAATTTGAACAAATTATACATTACAAAAGTCAGGAGGACATATTCTCTCAAGTAGGGATGGGCGATTATGAAATTTCATAATCGATTTTTAAAAATGTTATAACCGATTATGAAATTATTATTATTCGATTAATAATCGATTATTTTGCCCACCCCTAGTAATGACGTGTTATTTGATGACGAAACGTTCAAATTCAAAAAACATTTAGCTTGCATAGAAGTCCCTAAATCTTATCTAAAACGATAAAAAATTTGATTTGACGGTGGAATCTGAAGAACAAAACGCCGGATTTCGGAACTAATTACGCGACCTTGCGAAATATAAAAATTGCAAAAAAAAAAAAGTATTTTTGTTTTTTCCCAAGTGAAAAATTTGGAGCGTATTATTAGGTATTCGGATTATTTACAATTTTCTTTCACGAAATATCGGTAAATTCCATTATGTCGAATTTTTTTTTTCATTGGTAGATCTTCAAAAAAATAATTATTAGATACTTATAATAATAAAAAATGGTCCATTTCTTATTTTTCTTTAAATTTTAATGCCAGTTCGTTTTTGGTATATTAGGGGATAACCTTTTTTCTAGATGGTAACAATATTAACAATTTTATTCCTCTTTCAAGTATTAGTTTAGATAAAAGTATATTTAATGCCATTGAAAAAATTACAAAGCAAGTAAAATAATTACTTTTGTTCTGTTTTTTTTTTTACATTTCTTTTTACTTGTTATTTACTTTGTATGTATAAATCAATGTAATTTTAAAATAAAGATTAAATAAATAAATAAAATTAAAAAAATCGTGTCACAGAGTATTTTACAACCCATAATATAACTTTACACATACTTACCAGTGGATTGATGGGATGATGCAGGTTCTGTACTGCTGCTGGTGACACTAGGCGATAAATGTGATGACAGTGGCGTGCTGGGATTGCTATGATTCAAACGGGGTGCCGAAGGAGAATCCTGAGACGTGGGGCTTTGTCCGGTGCTCATATGTCGCGTGAGACTTCCAAATGGTCGATTTGGATCCGCAGGAGAATTAAGGGCAGAAGAAGCCCTAGGCGAAGGCAGCGATAGATTTGAAGTAGGATTGTTTGGTGACGTGGGGTTGGGGCTTTGTAAAGCTATAGGAACACTAGCAGAACGCTGTGTCTGGTGATATGGCGGTGGAGGACCCTGTAGGCGTGGGCCGACGACTTGACCACCTCTAAGGTTAGACAGTCCAGATCCAGATACAGGAGGCTGACCAGTGCCACTCACTGGCCCGACAGGAACTATATTTCCACAGCTAGGATTGCTTCCTTGTTGAGGCTGAGTCTTTACTTTTGTTCGATCATCGTAGAACTGACTTTGCAATTTCTGCCACTCCATTTGTGCTGTAACAGGTGGCTGGCCAGGGGGCGCTACGCCAGGTCCTCCAATTGGCGTGGCGCCCCCAGACGGTATGCCCTGCATTCCTTCAGGGGGGCCAGCGCCACCTTCACTTTGACTCTCAGGAAACAGTAACTGATGCATTTTACGAATACTAGCTAAGCGTTCTTCCCGGTGCTGTCGCTGCTGGGGCGTTAGGTTTTCATCAGGCACTTGGACACCCTGTAATTTGGGCTGAACATTTAACAAAGAAGGGCTGCATGAATCCATATCCGGTACTATGTCGGGCAATCCATTAGTTACGGTTCCTTCCAAACCTTCCAGATGATGATTACTTTTCTGGTCCCATGGGGCATCACTGTCACTCAATCCTACCATGTCATCTAAACCCTCGGGCCCCAAAAAGTTGTCTATACTAGGTGGAGGCTTGGGACCTAGACCAGGACTCCGCGTACAACCTTTGTTTTTCATCATAGCAAGATTATTTAACCACTGGGCAGGATGTTGTCTATTAAATTGTGTCACCTTTAAAGGGTTCTTTTCCAGGTACTTTTTAGTACCTGGTTGCGCACAATGGTAGGCTATGATGGAAGGATAACGTCCTTGCAAAACTTCGTCAGCACCTGAATTAGCTAGTACTGTGGAAAAAACAAAAATTTGACTCTGCTGCTGCATATACTGCACTTCCATAGAACTAGATTGTTTATTAATCACATTACTTCCTAAAGGCTGCACACTTTCTGGCTGTGTTTGAGGTGGATGCCCTGTACTTCCAGGCGTTGGTCCAGGAGGCCCTAATCCCAAGCCAAATGGATCTCCTAAGGGGTCAGATTCTAAGTTATCTTCTTGTTTAAGGGGCAGTGAAGTGCTCTCTGACACCACTGTACTAACTGGGTCTTCACTAGGTGCTTCTGATTTGAGATCAGGGGTAGTTTGAAGAGATCCTGTGTTAGTAGAGCCAACCAGGCCTCCATTCTTAGTGATTGGCCCTGTGGATGGCTCTTTCTTAGTTGCCACATCGTCTTCCTTTTTTATTCGTACCTCGGTGTTAGGGGACTCCTTATCGGCGCTGACTGGGTCTTCTTTCGCGCTATCCGAGCCCTTTTCGTGCTTTTCTTTAATCATCTCGACTATAGGTCGCTTTTGGCAGGTCCCACTTCCATAAGTAGTACTGCACCAAACTAGCACTTTTCACTCACCATGTCTTTTACCACTCTCAACCCTTAGACAGGGCAACCCAGAGTCTCTAAACTCGTTCCTTATATTACGATACCACTAATTTACGTTTCACATCACATATGTTCTAATGTTTTTATTTGCATTCCAACATTTTTTATTTTCATCTCTTAACCAAATTTGAAGACAAGCACAGGAGCTTTTCTGAGACTTGCGGGCATCGCGAATGGATCTCCAGCGATAGCCTTCGGTTTCCCGTCTTTAAAATATACGGATGACATTAGTGTTTTTTGTAAACTTTATTATTACGACCATAATAAAAACTTTTATGAAAAATCTCACATCACAAAATGCCAAACTGTCCACACGCGTTGCTACCAACTGTTCAAAACATTAAAACGTCAAATACTGCCGCCATATTCAAATCCTAAAACTTCACATAAACAACTTATGTAAGCACCGTTACTTTTCTAATTAAAATATTTTCCTAAATTTCTCTATTTTTATAGGAACTCGCATTTTCCTTCTAATCGTCTCGCTGTTCTGAAAATTTAAAGTATAATCGATTACTTTGCTGTTCATCAAAAGTAAATATTTTCCTGCTCGCTGTATATTTGTTAGTAGCTAGGTGTCATTTATCAATATATAAATCTGATTATTCTGATTACTCTAACAATAAGCTTAAATGTTTTCTATCAGAAATAAAACTACACAATTTTTTTCATAAATTATTTATTATATTTCCAACATGGAAGCTCCAAAATTCCAAATTCCTTTATTCATAGTTAAAAAGTGTTTGGTGAGCCTCAGACCTGCTTGAGAGAAAGCAAACACCCTTCTTTAAATTTTAAGAATGGAATCCGGCCTTTACAATGTTGCAGTCCAGGCTGTTATTAATTACCCTAGACAACTAAATCAAACTCCTAAATGTACGTTTTTAGTAAAAATAATAAGAAAATACTAAATATAAATTAGTCTTGCAAAGATCACAGGAAACTTAATAAATAAATAGACGTAATAATTGTGGATGAACCTAGTAAAACTGAAGAAATTATTGTCAGTTTGGCAACATGCAAGACTTCGGAAGTGTGATTGCACGCTTGCAGTCATGCGTTTTTTCTCGGAACAAGATAGGGAGGTCATTATATTATAACTACAGATTTATAGGGACTTATGTTTTACACCAGAATAATTGTTCGCAGGTCTGGTATGATCTGCGTATTAAAATGATTTTTTAATTATTTTCAATTACAAAATATAAGTTTGTGTTGTAGATAACAAAAAGTCGAAAGAGTCTCTAGGGTGTAGTTTAGTTTACATTCATGGTTTTATTAATAGAAATTTTTAATTATTTATTTTAAACACCAAAGTTTATGTAAATATTTTAAAACTAAAAGTATTTTTACTACAACACCATTTTTCACACCCAATGATGTTATAAAATAAACAGAGGAATTTATATTTTTAAATAGAATTTATTCAAATTATGAAAAACAAACGGAACACATGGATACAAACTTGAAAATTATAAACTGAATGAAAAAGGGTTAACGTTCATAAAATAAAAAATTTGAACCTAAGGACGTCTTCTAGTGCCACATCGCCTTCAGCTCTGCATCAGATATCACATGATTACCTATAGGGTTCTCCATTAAAACGGTGTCAGGAACGCCATCGTTCATGAAGTTTACAAAATTACAGAAAGGAATATTGCTGGGTTCAGGCAGTTGAACGTCTTTATCCACTGGTGTAATAAATACTGTACTTCCTACAGCTGTCAGTAACATTTGGTCAGACGAAATTACAGCGCCACCTCTTACAGCCAAATCAAAGCTTGCTAATCCAAATAACTTTGACACTTCCTGTCTAAACTCTTCTAAAGTAAGGTTCTTTTTAGCAACTTCCAAAAGAACAACTCCTTTAGTGGCGTTATGGCAATATCTCGATTTCAGCCCAACTAACTGCACATTTACCCATTTAATACTTGGTAGTAGCACATCATTTTTTTTGGTTAGAGCTATGTGCAGGTTACAATCTTTTAGTTTATGAGTATCTTCAATAATAAGACAATCAGAGGAGGTTCTCTCTTCAATAGGCTTAACAAGAGCTTTAATAGTGCCTTCAATAAAGTCTTTAAATTCTGTAGCAACCCTTTGTAGATCACCTTCAGTTTGGTAAAACACAACAATTTCATCTGTTGGTACTAAATGAGCCTTCTTCCTAAGTTTTTGTATACGGTTGATTATTTCTCTTGCAGTACCTTCATCTTGCATGAAAGAGTCTGGAGTAATGTCCATTAAAATCAGGACATTATTGTCACTGTTAACTTCATATTGATTAGTGTTGAGACTCTCAGATTTAAATATTAATCTGACTTCGCTAATTTCAATGCGGTTTCCACAAATGTCCCTATAACCTTTTGAGACCATTTCATTTATTTCAAGGTCTGTAAGGGCTTTTATACCTTGAGTCACAGCTTTAAATTCTTGTTTCAATCTCAAACCCAACACTTTATGATCGGGCTCAGCTCTTAAAGTTATTCCAAACTTGCTCTTATCAGTAGTAGTACTGATTTTGCGCACGTTAAGTTCTGACAAGATGTAATCTTGTAGTGACAGAATATCGTCAATATACTGTTGGTCCTGGTGAACAACAATAATTTCTGGTAAAGGATATTTAATAGGTATAGTCTTTCTATCTCTTACAACCCTTCCTAATTCAACAACAACCTGCATTCGAGACACAGCCCTTTCAATATTGAGATCTATTAAAGAGGGATCGGAAGTGGGAAACATAAGAAAATGCACACTGTCTGAAGGGGAATCCGTAAGTTTCTTGATGTATTGGTACATCATTTCTGAAATAAACGGCGCAAAAGGGGCCATCATTCTAATGATATTGAAAATAACGTTATATAGAGTTGTTAAGGCTATCTTGCAATCAGCCTCCCCACCTTCGCCCTTTAGCCTTTTTCTGTTCATCCTGACATACCAATTAGTCAAATTTTCTATGAACTTAGTTAGCCCTGGTATGACATTATATAGGCGATAAAGTTTCATTTCTTGTTTGATGTATTCCAGCAGAGATTGAGTGAATGACAGTATCCAACGGTCCATTATATTGTGACTAGTAACATTCTTTGCATCATATAGAAAAGGCTTTCGGTTTTCTTCCACATATATTTCTATGTTTTGCATAAGGAATCTAAAGGCGTTGTACCATGGGAGAAAAACGTCTTTAAGGACATCTCTAACACCCTCTTCTTTAAATTTTAGATTCTCTGCTCTGACAACTGGGCTACTAATCAAATATAGCCTTAAAGCATCAGCTCCATACTTATTTACTACCTCTAATGGGTCAGGATAATTCTTCTTTCGTTTGGACATCTTTTGTCCATCTCCAGCGAGTACAAGTCCATTGGCAACTAAGTTTTTGTATGGTGCCTTTCCAAATAAAGCTGTTGAAATGACAGTTAAGGTGTAAAACCAGCCACGGGTCTGATCAATACCTTCAGCAATAAAGTCAGCAGGGAAGTTTTCTTCAAACTCTTTTGCATTCTTAAAAGGATAATGCTGCTGGGCATATGGCATAGAACCTGAAAAACATAAAATAAAGTTAGTAAAGAGACCAGTATGAAACCTAATTAATCCTACCAGATTCAAACCAGCAATCAAACACTTCAGGAATGCGTCTTAGGGGTGGATTTCCTGGGGTGACACTTGGAATTTCAAGGTGATCTATACTCTCCCTATGTATATCATTAATTTTCCTGCCAACAAACTCTTCCAGTTCATCGATACTTCCAATACATCTTATTTCATCCCCACTTGGAGACATCCAAATTGGAATTGGAGTTCCCCAATATCTGTTTCTACTAATGGCCCAGTCACGGGCATCTTTTAACCAATTTCCAAATCGTTTTTCTTTAACAAATTCTGGAACCCAGTAAGTTTCCGCAGTGGAATTAATTAACTGTTGTTGCATATGTTCTACTCTGACAAACCAAGATGGAACAGCTCTGTAGATTAAAGGAGTGTCAGAACGCCAACAAAAGGGGTAACTGTGCTTGACCTACAAGAAATAAAATACCTTAAATTGCTCTTCAAAAAAATAATTTTGATTAATTAATATCCTTTATATAAACACTCTGTATATTCCACTAACCTGTGACTGATAGATTAGTCTTTTATTAGCCTTAAGAGCAGCAATGATGTTTTTATCAGCATCCTTCACATATTGACCTTTAAAGTCTACCACAGGATCTATAAATCTGCCAATACTATCCAATGGACATAATGGATCCATATCTTTGGTTATAATACCTGCACTTATACACACCCTGTAATCGTCTTCTCCAAAATATGGGGCATTATGTACAATTCCTGTACCTGTTTCTGAAGTTACATAGTCGTCTATTAACACCCTAAAAGCACCTAAAGCCAAATTAGGTTAAGAAAATATTTTTGAAAATATTTTTTTTTTTTATTTATTTATTTATTTCAGCAATTATAAAATAATACAACTTAGAACTTATTATAATTATTATAAACTACCTCATTATTGCTAAAAATTTAGATGCACAATGGTATTTAAAATAGTGTGTGCATTTTCTTCCTTATTATATAATTAAATATTCTTGAGGTTTTAGGTTAATCTATCATTAATAAATAGGAGCACCTTAGACTTTCTTACCTGTTTTTTCTGCAAACTCCTTAAAATAGGGAAATATAGGCTCATATCGGGTGCCTTTAAGTTCCCTTCCAGGAAATGTTTTTAAGATTTCATAATCGTCAGTTTGGAATACAGACTCAATTCTAGTCGCCATCATGATAAAGACTTTACCAGTTGATTTCTGTTTGAGTCTCACATACTCCAAAGTAGGGTGCACACAAGCAGCCATATTACTAGGCAATGTCCAAGGAGTAGTAGTCCAAACAAGCAGAGCGGCATTTTCCCTGTCGTTAATAATTGGTAAACTGACCGTTACAGCTGGATCGACCACATCTTTGTAATTTTCACCTGATTCAAAGTTTGATATCGGGGTACTACAAGCAGTTGAATAAGGCATAACTTTGTTTCCTTTGTATACTAAGCCCTTTTCATACAACTGCTTAAAAACCCACCATACTGATTCCATGAACCAATGATATAAAGTCTTGTAGTCATTTTTAAAATCTAAAAGAAAATAACATGAAAAATATTATCAGCTATGAACAGCAGCAGCAAAACAGGTGTTGACACACCAAACAACATAAAATGATGATTTTCTGATATACAAAACACAAATAAAATTCTTTGAACAAATAATTAAAACAAATTCCAAAAACTGACCTATCCATCGTCCAAGTCGACCCACAATTTCTTCCCATTCATTACTATAACGTGTAACAATGCTTCTGCACTCTGCATTGTACCTATCAATACCCATGTTCATTACATCTTCTGGGCCCTTGATATTTAAGGCCTTGTCAATTTCAAACTCCACTGGCAATCCGTGGGTGTCCCATCCAAAGCGTCTCTCCACATGAAAACCCTGTTGATGAGCATATCTGGTCACAACATCTTTTATTGTACCTGCAAGAATATGTCCATAGTGGGGAAGACCAGTTGCAAAAGGTGGTCCATCATAAAAAGTAAATCTGCAAATGATAGTCTTTTAATGGTGGTGGTGATTTTGAACAAGTTATATGGTGTAAATAGTGTTAATGAACAATGCTTTTGTTAGAAACTCTTAGTTCTTGAGATATCCATTCTTAAATGTGCCATATTTCTTAGGTGTTGTTGGTTCAAAAAAAAATTCTATTTGGAATGTAACCTTCTTATAAGAAAATTAAAGAACAGGGCACAATTTGCCAAAGTTGTGTTGGAGGAAAAGTTATACTATGGCTAATAAATCACCCCAAAGAAGAAAAAATCAGGAGGAAAAATGTACCACACTGCATTGAACTTTACCTCTTTTAGGTTTTCCTAATCTTTGTAAAAGAATAAACGTGAAAATATGCGTTAGAAACCTTAACCTCTAGAAGAGGCACTTTCAGAAGGAAAATTTTAAAAACTAAACGAAATCGACATTCCAATTTTTTTATCTACCACCAAAAATATTTAATTGCTAAGAAAGTCATGATTATAACTTAAAAATCAGTCTTTTTATTGACTATCGAAACTAGACACACTATAAGGAAATTTTGTAACTAGAAAACTTACCTTGGTTTTCCTTTGGATTGTTTTAAACACGTTTCAAATGCCTGGATGTCCTTCCAGTATTTCAAAATTTTCTCCTCTTCAACAGAGAAAACCATCATTTCCGGAAGTCTAGGCACTTCTTGAACCATTTCACGGGATGACATCGTTGCTGTTTTTGTGTCTCGAATATTGTAGGTTTTTTTTACAGGTAAGTGTTTCCAATTATAAGAAAAATTTCATCATACAGGTACAATCTGGAGTTTTCGCCTGAGAAAGAAAATTCTCAATTCCAACCTACAAATTTTGACAGTTTCAGTCACAGAAAAAAAACGGGGTAATTGCAGGTTCCACAGAAAAAAAAAATTGTCTAACCTCAAATACTGAGTCACAGAGGAGATATCTAAAATTCATAAAATAAATGTTTTCCTTTTTCTATCAAATAAGGCATTTACAAGATTTCTGTCATGAAGAACTAGTTTATTGTTGATGACCACCTCAGATGCGCTGAGCAAGTCTAAAATGTACCAGCAGCACTTTAGTATGGGTGAGTCGCTCAACGAATAGTTACACCAGGGAGTCGTTCAAGGTTGAGGGTGTATATATAACATATGTACGTTGAAGGCATCTTTATTCGATACAAAAGTATATGTATTGTGTCCTCAGACGACTGCACAGCACATGTGTAGTATGATTGAATATAGAGTCGCCTAACGCCTTTCTTGATCTATAAAAACCATAGGCCAAAGAAGCCTGCAGATGATGCAAATCAGTTGCTAGAGGATGCATGTGCACACTACCCCATTATGCAGGAGCAGGGGTAGCTTTAGAATGCCTTGAAGTACCCTACTAAAACGTAAATTTAACAGCGTAAGTATGACGTGATTGGTTGATTAGGCAGACATTTTAGAAAATAGTGGTAATCAACCAATCACCTCTTAACGTGCTAGATTTGTCAACTAACGAACTAAGAAGGGAGGAACACTAGGCAATTCGTAAAGTAAATAAAAAACAATGTATTTTACAAAAGATTTATTTAAATAAATTGTTAAATGATTCCAATTATCAGTCACGTCTCTATTTACAAAATTATACAACTATTACCAGAAGCCATACCCAATCGATTCAATATTCAGAAGCTCTGATTTAAAATCTTGTGTACATTCTAAACGAAATGTGTATTGTATTATTGTCCTGTCGTCATTTCGTTAACACACGCGGGTCGGAGATACCTAGTCCTAACTTTAATTCTTACAAAAATAAAACTGGCCAAGAAAAAAACGTTATGTATCTACAGGAATAATATTTATATTTAAAAGAATGTCGTTAGAACTTCCCAATGCTTCTATAGTTTTGAAGCTCAGAAATATGCCTTTTTTAAAATCTTTTATATCATAAAACGATGTTGAATTCAAAGAAAATATTGAGCTTCTGACTCTGAGCAAAGGACCTCCCATATTTTTGGTTTTAAGCTCTACTTCCATTTCAAAAGAGCTAGATGACTTTTTTGCGCCTAGATGCCAGCACCATAAAAATGTGTCATCAGAGTCCCTAAAAAAAAAGAAAATAAATAATTTCAATCACTTATATTTTGTATACCTATACAGTCAGAACGACAGAGTAGGTATATTCTATGTTCATATGTATAGGGACAAGATAAATATAAATATATGCGAGGGGAGGCAAAATAAATTCGGTAGGTAATCTTCTTGGCAAAACGGCGAAGGAAATGTGTTATATTGTTTCTTACTAAACGTATAAACGCTGAATTCATGTACATAATTAAAACGGCAATGCTTTTTCTACATACATTCCTTAATGACGTGCTAATATTTTAGGGTGTGATTTCATATAAACATATGTCCTAAACGGCTTAAATTTTTTGCTACAGGGTGTTGCATGAACTTTTTCTTTTTTAATGCGTTTTTTGTAATATCTCCGAAAGTACTTTAGATAATATTTTTAATTTTGGCATGTGCTAATAGGACATAAAACCACATGTTTTAGTTATAAAAGTAATTTTTTTGTCCCACTAGTGGCGTCCTTGCAAACATTTCCTCTGATATTTTTTAGAAAAAAAGTGGTACACCACTGACATTTTTCCATGTGGATATTATTTCTGATTAGCCTGGTCAATTCTACATAAAAATGGTCTCCTGAGTTTTTCTCCTCAGACACACCGTTCTTAATTAAAATAATTAAGTTAAATTAGCTTTACTATTTATTATTATTACCATTGATAACGCAAAATTTTGTTTTATAAAAATTGTTGGAAATGACCCCCTTCACTTAATAGGCATGCTTTCGCCCGTCTTTGACTATTGACACTATTGAGATCAGGGAATCTTGCTGGCCATTGTTGAGCTCCTCCGCGACCTATCCAATGATTCAGCTAAACTGCATCTAAATGGTCGCGAATGATTACACTGAAATAAGCAGGAGCTCCATCATGCATGTACCACATTTGATTCCTTAGCGCATATGGTACATCTTCATCTTTAAGTAATACAGGTAGTTCTTTTGGAGTAAATGCAGATAAGACTGCCGTTAAGGCGTTAATTATGTTTTTAAGAACGTCACCGTTCCAGGATAACTAGATTTATGTGATCAAAAATTATTCGTCAATACTGCAAAATGAAGCTAATTTAATTTAATTATTTTAATTGAAAAGAAAAACGCAAGAGACCATTTTTATGTAGATTTGATCGGGCTAATCAGAAATAATATCCACATGGAAAAATGTCAGTGGTGGCGTACCACTTTTTTTCTTAAAAATATCAGAGGACATGTTTGCAGGGACGCCACTGGTGGGACAAAAAATAACTTGTATAACTAAAACATGTGGTTTTATGTCCTATTAGCACATGCCAAAATTGAAAATATTATCTAAAGTACTTTCGAAAATATTAAAAACTCATTAAAAAAGAAAAAAATCAACACCCTGTAGCAAAAAATTTAAGCCGTTTACGACATAATTATGTTTATATGAACTTTTCTTCATAAAATGACTTGAGGAATCACACCCTAAAATATTAGCACGTCATTAAGGAACACCCTGTATAATTACCTTTTTTTGGGGCAATCACTGTCAATAATGGTAAGCATCTTTACAAAAAAGGTGTGTCCTTCAGTGTTGACCATAAAACACATTTCGTTATCTAATTTTTTTAGTGAAACTTGAACATTTGATCCAAAATATTGCACCAAAGGCCCTGAGTGGTTTGTTTGGAAATGCTCTGTAACATATTTCCCTAAAAAATCGTCAAATATTTTATAAAAATGTAGTGTCCGACCGAAACAAGATTTGCAGCCGAAACCGAATCTTCGGCCTTGGTCTCAGTTTCGGCCGAAACCCAAACTTAAAAATTTTATTATACAGTGTGACCAGTAAAGTCCGCATCATATGGGATTTTTTTTTATTAATAACTTTATTCGAAATTTGACTTTGGCATCAAGTTCTGCTTCGATTGAGATAAAAATTAAGCAAAAAAAAATAGTAGTCACGTGATTCGCATTATCTGTCTGTCAAATTTTAATTTTTTCCAAAAAATAATCCAAAAGTGGGGTTATTTCTGAAAATATCGAAAAAAAGTTATTAGAAAAAGTTTTTTAAATATAGTTTCTAGCCCACATGCAAAATTTCAGCTGCGTAAGATAATTTTGATTTTTTACCCACCACTAAAATTTATTTTCCACTTAATGAACACTTTACTGATGACACTGTGTTCTTTTTTGTCTTAATATTAAGGTGTATTACTTGCGGACACAAACTACGTTTTCAAAAATACTTATTTTATGAACCTTATACAGGGTCAAAAAGAAATAAACTTTGCATCACATGCGACCCAATTTTAATAGCCCAATTTTTATTTTGTAAAAAAACATACATTTAATATGGCGCTACTTTAAAGAAAATGTATCTGAAATAAAGCATTGTCAAAACTAAGAAGTTTTATGTGGGTTGCGTTGAGTCTTATTTTGCAAAAGTGGCGCAATTTGCAATATATGGGTAAGAAATCAAAATTATCTTATGCAGCTAAAATTTTGCATGTGGGCTAGAAACTGTATTTTAAAAAAACTTTTTCTAATAACTTTTTTCGATACTTTCAGAAATAACTTCACTTTTGAATTATTTTTTGGAAAAAAAAATTTGACAGATAATGCGAATCACGTGACTACTATTTTTTTGCTTAATTTTCATCTCGATCGAAGCACAACTTGATGCCAAAGTCAAATTTCGAATAAAGTTATTAATAAAAAAAAATCCCATATGATGCGGACTTTACTGGTCACACTGTATTACTGAAATTTAATTTATTTTATACAGGGTGTTTTTTTAAGGTCGACGAGCGGCCATATCTCGGAAACTACTGGGCATAGAAACTCAGGAAAAGAAAAATGATAATTAAAGTGGCCATGAGAAAATTCTGGAAATAATTTTTTAAGTTCCGCATTTTGCCGCAAGAGGGCGTAATTGAAAAGTAAATTTTAAAATTTTACATAACACCGAAAATTTCACATTAAGGTATATGTTTGATAACACCATTTTAAAGCTTGGACAATTATGCATCATTTTGGTCTTATGCTTATTGGCGTACCGACTTTAATAAGGGTGGGGGAAGCTGTTGAAAGTGTAATCATTTAAATCGCTTGTAACTTATAAACGACTTATCCGATTTTAGCGAACTAAAGACGGTTTGGAAGAGAAATGTATGCACTTTCACCAGTCGTATTTAGTTGTCCATAATAGTTCTCAAAAAAATGCTAGAGGGCGCAATTTGCAATAACAATACATTTTTTGATTTTACTCCGAAAAAATAAACCATACGGTATAATTATGATACCATAATCGAAAAGTAGATGAAATTTGCAAGAAAAGATGTAAAGACGGCAGTTCGATATCTTTGTTGGTTTCAGAGTTATTGCCAAAACAATAATTTTTAATACAAATTGCGCCCTCTAGCAATTTTATTAGAAACTATCGTGTAGTACCTATCCAAAGTCAGTGTAATGACATTCCAACCGGCGGTAAACAGTCTCAAAGAGACCGACCATTGTATGCCGTATGGAATGATTGGAATGTCATTACACTGACTTTGGAAAAACAATACCATTAGATACGACAATTTAAGATTCTTCCAAACAAGCTTAAATTTAGTAAAATCGGATAAGTCGTTTAGAAGTTACAGCGATTTTAATGTTTACACTTTCAATAGCTTCTCCCCCCTTATTAAGTGAAAGTGTAAATATTAAAATCGCTGTAACTTCTAAACGACTTAACCGATTTTACTAAATTTATGCTTGTTTGGAAAAGAAATGTAAGTACCTTCAATTGTCGTATCCAATGGTACACGATAGTTTCTAATAAAATTGCTAGAGGGCGCAATTTGTATTAAAAATTATTGTTTTGGCAATAACTCTGAAACGAACAAAGATATCGAACTGCCGTCTTTACATCCTTTCTTGCAAATTTCATCTACTTTTCAATTATGGTATCATAATTATACCGTATGATTTATTTTTTCGGAGTAAAATCAACAAATGTATTGTTATTGCAAATTGCGCCCTCTAGCATTTTTTTTGAGAACTATTATGGACAATCAAATACGATTGGTGAAAGTGCATACATTTCTCTTCCAAACCGTCTTTAGTTTGCTAAAATCGGATAAGTCGTTTATAAGTTACAGCGATTTAAATGATTACACTTTCAACAGCTTCCCCCACTCTTATTAAAGTCGGTACGCCAATGAGCATAAGACCAAAATGATGCATAATTGTCCAAGCTTTAAAATGGTGTTATCAAACATATACCTTAATGTAGAATTTTCGGTGTTATGTAAAATTTTTAAATTTACTTTTCAATTACGCCCTCTTGCGGCAAAATGCGGAACTTAAAAATTATTTCCAGAATTTTCTCATGGCCACTTTAATTATCATTTTTCTTTTCCTGAGTTTCTATGCCCAGTAGTTTCCGAGATATGGCCGCTCGTCGACCTTAAAAAAACACCCTGTATAGGACGAGATCGATCTTGGGAACGGATTGAACTCTTCCCACTAAAAAAAAAGGTCGACAGAGAAAAAATCTATTATTTATATAGAACACTGCCTACGAACCCACCCAAAGTTAGCCGAACGATAATTCACGAACACTGAGTTTCGGCATGGCCGAAGGTTCGGCCGAAACCGAAACTGTCACCGAAACTAGATTTTTTGGCCGAAACTAGCCGAAACCGAAACTTCGGTCGGTCTCTAAAAAAATGTAAATTTGCAAATATAGTTTAAATATACCTTTAATCAATGAGGTACATTTTGAGTCAAAAGGACAATAATATGACAGATCTTCTTCATCCAATACTTCCACAGGATGATTAATACCATTTAGAGTGTTGTTAGTGAAATTTTCATTTAAAAATTCCAAAGATCCATGAAATGAGGCTGACCTATTACCGAAATCGCTAATATTCGTCAAGGAATCATCCATGGTGCCATTAATTTTTCTTCTACCAAGTCTCGTTATGGAGCCGGCTCTTGATACGGTCGGAGTGTCAGCTTGAAATATTTCGTTGGAAGATAGACTTTTCATTTTAAGGTTTTCGCTATTATTTGGAGACAAAAATTTTGTATCTGAAGACAGATTGTCCACTGACGAAGATTTCCCAATAATTTTTGATAAAAATTTATTAGTGTGGCACTGGGTGATTTTTATATTTGGAATATTTTTACTTTTTGATTTAGGTTTAAATATTTGTTGAATTTTATGGGCTCTGTAATCGTTATTTTCTTCCCTTAAGTCGAAAGCATCTATAACTGCATTGTATACCTGAAAAAAAAAATTATATACCTACGGGATTGCTCAGAAGTATTACGACATAAAATTGATAACTATTATTCTTGCGATAGTTTCAAAAAAAGATATAAACATAGGTACAGTTGACGACATATAAATTCGTACACTCCACCCATACATAAGTCAATTACAACAAAATTGGGTAAAACGGGTTTCTCACCTTGCTGCTTATACCTGGATAGAACACCAGCTATATACATAGCTGAAAATTATTGTATATACGATTTTTTACCATAAGTAATAATGGTTATTACTAAATATTTTTGTATTTAAATTACAGCCGCGAAATAAGAAAATTATAAAATAATACCAGGAAAACTACAACAGTATAAAGCCAAAAAGGGAAAATTTATTAACAAACAACAAACAAAATACTAATATTTAATTGCTGCGCCATTGGATTCTAACACTAATCGAAATCTTCTTGGCATTGACAAAATAATACTTCTGGTGTAATCCGGAGTTAGCCCTTCCCAAATTTCTTCCATTTTATCAAATAACTCTATTTTATTCTGTGGTTTCAAATTTATGTTGTACATTTTATTTACCATCAATCCCCTAACATTTTCAATTGGATTTAAATCAGGACTTCTTGAGCACCAAGGCAGACATGTTACGTTGTTTTGTCTAAATCAGTTTCCTATATTTCTTGCAGTACATATGCACAGGGCAGTTATCCTGCTGAAATATAAAGTTATTTCCTTCAAAAACTATCGCGGCAGAAGGAAGAAAAACATTTTCCAAAATCTGAAGATATATATATATATTACTGTTTAGTGTTCCACCAATATTCCAGCATACACCTGCACCGTAAACACTTATCCATGCCCACCCAATAAGGGAGAAACGTCCACTGGTTTGCTTTTTTTGAGTATACTTCTCATCATATCGGGAATTTGGTGGTCGATATACTCGAATCCTTCCATTATATGTAGACTAAAAAGTTTTCTCATCGGAAAAGATAACATTTTGCCAAAAAAAATCATTTTCTGGTAAATATTGCATAGCAATAGCAAACCCAATTCTTTGTTCCTTAGCACTATTTTTTAAAAACGGTTTGGATGCAGCTGATGCTGGATTTCTTAATTCAGAACATTGTCTTACTCGGCGTTGCGTAGTTCAAGCAGGGAATCCTGTTATGTGCATAGCGGATACTGCAGTTTCAAATGGATTTTGCCCTAAATACTCCACCAAATTTCGGTACTCCACCAAATTTCGTTACTCCACCAAATTTCGGTCTTCTTCATTTGATGATTATCTATTATTTAAACCAGACCCAACAGACCTTTCAAGTGTTTTATGATTTTTTACAATTACTTGAACAGTACTTCTAGGTACCTACTCTAAAATGATCAGCTATTTTTCCATAAGACCACCCTATTTCTATTAAACATATTATTCTGGCTTTTTCAATAATACACTTAAATGCGGCATTTTTAAATCAAATAAGATAATGACAATACTTTGACAGATATCATGATAACAACTAACACGTTACAAAGGTAATAAAGGTAAAAAAGTTGCATTTACAGTTTAGAGTACGAAATTATCTGTCGTCAACTGTACCTAAATATAAATTAATTTTTGTATCGCATGTGACAAATGAATGAAATCCTTATAAGCAAATGAATATACTAACATCACACAACTAATAAGTAAAAATATATCAAAATATATAATTATTTTGAATAAAATAGATTTGGGACACCATGTACCTAAGATTCTACCAGACAAATAATTTATGCATAATCCTAATCCACAAATAAATGTGCTGGGTTCGAAAAGGTTGTCGTACCAGAATTTTAACCAAGCATAACAACTTTACCAGAAAAAATAGTACGTCGTATAAATTTCACTTGAAAAGGTATTTTTAACTAAACATTAGGAAAAATGAGGTAAAAACTCATTTGCGGACTAATGTTGTGAAATGAATTTATAAAATGCACATTTTATACCTTGATTAAGGAAATATTTCTTTAAAATTATGGCATGGATTTCCTTTAAATTTCTTTTAAACAGCAAAGCAAAGCCAACGGCTACCAACGTTGTCGCAGTTAAGTATGCCCCCCTCTATTTTCCATACGGACTATGCGAAGTTTTTCGCGAAGCGTTCCTTTAACAACTTAGCTTAGTACAGTGGCGGCTCGTGACTAGTGAGTCAGGGGGTGCTGGCTTTAAATTAAAAAAAAAAAATTTAAATGTCTATTATTTTCGAAAGTACGTGTCTGTTTATTCTAACTTTCTCGTTGTGAATTTTAATTTCATCAGCATAAGCACTACTTAAACAAGTTAAAAACTAACCACATTATAACGATGTTTTGAACTATTTTCATGTTTTTTATTTTCTCTGAAAGATGTTTTAAGTCCTGCACCTCATTTTTAGTTCAATTATCAACCCCGCCAAAAAGAAGACACACGAAACAAAAAAAAATTGTCCTCACAACCGCATATCCAGAATATTTTATTATATATTTCTTTGTCAAACTTACGCGTAAACTGTGCCTTACTTTTACATTTTGATTGCACTTGTACAATGTTCAATATTGGTAGTGGCCGGCGCCCTGCATTTTTTAAATCAAGTTTTTCACTTAAGCTCAGAGAACTAAACACAACCTTCTGTAAATCACTGACCTTCATATTAGACGAATTTTTCCAATTTTATAACAACTAATAAATAACTCAAAACAAATAAACAAAACGTCAGCGAGTCAGCGGCATCGACAGACGACAGGTCGCATCGCGATTGGCGAACAGTGGGCGCGGAAAATTGGAGCTCTCCGTGGCCGCTCGTTGTGCGATGTGTAGGTGACGTCAGGCCTCCGTCGTCATGACAACCTATCGAGAAGGCGCGTTGAAACGGGACGGATAATCGGTCGCCCACCGCCGCCCGCGCTTAGTACAACCTTGAGAGCGCGCAACTCGCTTGTCTATGAGTATAGCCTGCCCGTTAGAATAGGGCTACGTTTGGTTTGAATTATTTAAATTGATTGCTTAAGTAAAGTATTTTTGGATTCTATTTGAAATAATTGCAGGGAGGGCGGCGCCCCAGAGCCCTTCATTAACCAGCCGCCACTGGCTAAGTAAAGATTTTTACTTTGCTTTGCGGCTTAAAAGAAGCAAATGGAAAATGTCTCGCAGTTTTTTTTATACCAGTTTCAAGCTTTCCAGAGAGATGTCACAAGTGGGGTAGTGGTAAAAAATGTGTTCAGATAAAGTTACCATGCTTATTTTTTAAGATATCATTAACTTGCCAATGTAACCTGAAATCAACTATATCTTAAGTGTCATGGCTTAAGCACCCCCAAATGCCTATTATTATTTTTTGGATTAGAAATGAACTATGAGGAAATATTTTTAGACATACCAGTAACTAAACAATAAAAGATAGATTAATTGTATTATGTAAAACTATAGGGAAAAATCGAATTGAAGTGGTGTAGTTCCCATTTAAACATAATTGCGTAATTAATTTGCCTGATTGCAAATTGGAAAAATGGTGTTAATGAATATAAAATTATGAAAATAATTACGCGAATTGCGGTCAGTCGCTAATGACTTTTTAATGGAAAAATGGAAAAGTGATCTTTATTAAGGTCTAGATTAGTTCGGCCTATACTGACAAGGGCAAATTTATGTAAATACATGGTGTCCCAAATATAACGCGGCAAAAAAATACTACCTACCTCAAAATTCGGACTTAATTTTATGATAATAAACACATTTTTGTTTAGACGGTATTATATCGGGGTAAAACCATGGACATTTACCTTTAGATAAGCAAAACAATAATCACGAACCCCCTATGGGGTGGTCTACTGATGACGGTAAATCCAATAGTAGAATTTCAATCTTCGCCACTAAAAAAATGAAAATTCGTTTACAAACGCTACTTTTCGAGGTTTAAAAATTTTCGTTGCTTTATAAACGGTGCTTATAAACATCGCTAACTTCACACACATCCAGAAATCCACAGAGAAAACGTAAAATACAACAACAAAAATGGCGCCGAGCCGGTTCTGGAGTGTATGTTGAGGCTGTCGCTAAACAAGGAAACCCTAATAACAAGAATTTGAAGAAATAGTCCATGCTTAAAGTGGAGTTGAAAGTATGGGAAAGAAAGAAAAAACTCAAAGTCTTCCTCCACAAAATTTAATAGAATAAGAATATTCAAGGGTTTCTACATGTTTCGAACGTAGAAACGTTCATCATCAGGAGACAGTAAAACCTCAGTAGGTACCTACCCCACAAACTCTTCTGTCGTATATAATTTCATTAACTTAACAATTACGACTATTTTTGTCCTCACAATGTCTTAGACATACACTTAAAAATGTCTTTTAAAGGATTAATAATATATAATAAATATCTAAAAATTAAAATTTTTTTTGAGCACCAGATAAGCTGTACGGATCTAATGATCTAAAGGTAAATGTCTATTGGTAAAACCTGTAGGTACTTCTGTGTATGTCTTCACTTGTGAAACAGAAGGCACCAGACATCTGCCCATTCTACTGTTAAATTTTTGTTGATAAAGTTCCATGCATTTCCTTTGTCGAATCCTCTCGTTATCTCCGTTTGTAAAGAATACATATTATGAATTTTTTAGATGCTTTAAATTTGGCAATGTTTACTGACTAAGAATTTTGGTATAAAATAGGCAACTACTGTAAATTTAACTTTAAAATATCTGTTGTAACATAATTCATCACTAAAATTTTAATAAATTTTAACAGTTACTTTTTATGGAAACAGTTCAGTGACCCACAACAAACAGATAAACATAGGTAAGTAGGTACTATATAAAAAACCCTACGCATTTCGCCCACGTTTTGAATATTCACAATTTTATATCAAAAAATTCATAAAACTGACAAGGCAAGCCATCTGTTTTATTAATACAGAATGAACATAAACAGAAGAATACAAAATACCGTCAATCCAAAAATAGATAATTATTATTTAATATTTCATTTCACATAAAAAATTATATTTGAAGAAAGTCCTGCTAGACTCAGAAATAAGACATTATAACAACATTTTTTTTAAGTTCCTGTAAACAGCAACTCTACCTGGTCTGATATTAGGGACCTTCCTCTGGTCAATCTGAGTCTACAAACGGGGCATCTTTCAGTCTTGGACCTACATCTGATACAGATCAGATGGCCGTTATCACACTGGTAAGTGGGTGGAGCTATGGTATCGAGGCATACCGGGCATTCCAAAAAGGCTAGAATTGTTGACATGCAGGCTGACAAGCGTGACAGATTGTTGGGGATAGGGCCACAGCACAGTGCCTAGAAATGGTTAAGTGAAAGAATTAAAAATTGTAGTTACACAGGTAATTATACAGTGAGGACCTGAAGTCCGTCCCCCCCTCTAACTTCTAAACCGTTCGGTATATTTTAATGAAATTTTGAACGATAATATTTGATCAAGTCTTGCACTTTTTGACATACCAATGACAGCTTTAAATGTCAAGATGACAGCTGGGTCCGCTTTTGGAATATTTTTTTAAATGGAAAGGGGGTTCCAATGGTACCTCATTTTGAAGGTCTTTTAATGCTTAAAACATTCTCCAATTTAAAAAACATTTGGTTCAGTATGAAATGAAATTTATTAATTATAAGTATTTTAAACAAAAGATAAAGGGACACATCTACAAAACAGTGGTTACTTCAACAATTGTTGAAAATGACCGCCATGGACCTCTTGGCAAATAAATATTCTATTAGTAAATTCCTCTCGGACATTGTGAAGCACCTGTGGCGTTATCCTTAAACAAACATCTGTAATTCGTTGCCTAAGTTCTTCTAATGAGCTTGGAGCCGTTTTATAGACCTCAGTTTTAACGTATCCCCAAAGAAAAAAATCTAGAGACGTTAGGTCTGGCGATCTAGCTGGCCATTCTGTCGGACCTCGACGACCAATCCACCTATTTTCATAAGATTCGTCTAGGTAATTTCTGACTTGCCTAAAATAGTGTGGCGGGGCACCATCTTGTTGAAATACAACCTCTTGAAACTCATGTGGGTTTTGGGCAACAACATCATTAATAAATGGAGTAATTGTATGTTGCAACATATCCAAGTACCTGGGGCCATTAAGATTATATTCCAGAAAAATGGGACCTATAATGTGATTACCCAAAATGCCTGCCCAAACATTTATTTTCTGGGGAAACTGTGTGTGTCCCTCCCGAAAAACTTGAGGGTTTTCATCACTCCAGTACCTACAGCTTTGGGTATTAACTCGTCCATGTAAGAAAAAAGTACTTTCGTCGCTAAAACAGATATTCCGCAAATAGTTATTATTCCTTACGATTCTTTCTGACATAATTTCGCAAAATTCTAGTCGTCTATCTGGATCATCTTCTGTTAATTCGTGTATAATTTTCATTTTATATGGGTGAAATTTATGGCTTTTCAAAATTCTTTTGACAGAACTACGAGAAACATTACATGCCTCAGCCACGTGTTTCGTTGGCTGTTGGGGAGTAACAACCATTTCAGCTAAAACTTGGACTTTCACATCTTCCACGATTTTTGGCCTTCCAGACCTTGGTGCGTCTTTAACCGAACCAGTTTCTTGAAATTTTAAGATTAGTTTTCGCAAAAATTTTCTGCATATTTGGCGTTCCGGATATCGTTCATTGAACATACGAACAGCAGCATGGTAATTTCGGTTAGCTTCGCCAAAAATAATAATCGCTTCAAATTTATCTTCTAAAGAACGAGCCATTTAAGACAATTTCGAGGTAAAAATATTTTCTGTCAATCAGACATTTAAAAACAGTATGACAGCAACAATCAATAGACAACGATAGGTAAAAAAAGTGTGTATAAACAGTGGTAGTCATAATGTAGAAACCGATATTATTGATTCCTGTTTAGAAAATACTGAACCAAATGTTTTTTAAATTGGAGAATGTTTTAAGCATTAAAATACCTTCAAAATGACGTACCATTGGAACCCCCTTTCCATTTAAAAAAATATTCCAAAAGCGGACCCAGCTGTCATCTTGACATTTAAAGCTATCATTGGTATGTCAAAAAGTGCAAGACTTGCTCAAATATTATCGTTCAAAATTTCATTAAAATATACCGAACGGTTTAGAAGTTAGAGGGGGGGACGGACTTTAGGTCCTCACTGTATACCTGTGTCCACGGATAGAGTTTGGAAGAGGAAACACTTTTTTATTAGGAAGAAAAAGTCATTCTTTATAAAAACGTCTTCTTGTGCTGAAACTACAATTTCGAATATCAGATTTGCGATTACTATACAGGGTTCGTCACAAACAACATTTTTAGTTTTTTGGATCTTTTTTTTCAATTCCTTGATTTATTAAAAAAATTGTTGGGAATGTTGTTTTTGACGAACCCTGTATAGTAATCGCAAATGTGATATTCGAAATTGTAGTTTCAAAACAAGCAGACGTTTTATAAACAATGACTTTTTCTTTTATATCTGATAATAAAAAAGTTTTTCCTTTTCCAACAGTGGCGGCTCGTGACTAGTGAGTCAGGGGGGCGCTGGCTTTAAATTAAAAAAAAATTAAAATGTCTATTATTTTCGAAAGTACGTGTCTGTTTTTTCTAACTTTCTCGTTGTGAATTTTAATTTCATCAGCATAAGCTCTACTTAAACAAGTTAAAATATTAGTTTGTCCTAACATCTCAAAACTAACCACATTATAACGATGTTTTGCACTATTTTCATGTTTTTTATTTTCTCTGAAAGATGTTTTAAGTCCTGCACCCCATTTTTAGTTCAATTATCAACCCCGCCAAAAAGAAGACACACGAAACAAAAAAAATAATTTTTGTCCTCACAACCGCATATCCAGAATATTTTATTATATATTTCTTTGTCAAACTTACGCGTAAACTGTGCCTTACTTTTACATTTTGATTGCACTTGTACAATGTTCAATATTGGTAGTGGCCGCCCTGCATTTTTTAAATCAAGTTTTTCACTTAAGCTCAGAGAACTAAACACAATCTTCTGTAAATCACTGACCTTCATATTAGACGAAATTTTCCAATTTTATAACAACTAATAAATAACTCAAAACAAATAAACAAAACGTCAGCGAGTCAGCGGCATCGACAGACGACAGGTCGCATCGCGATTCGCGAACAGTGGGCGCGGAAAATTGGAGCTCTCCGTGGCCGCTCGTTGGGCGATGTGTAGGTGACGTCAGGTCTCCGTCGTCATGACAACCTATCGAGAAGGCGCGTTGAATCGGGACGGATAATCGGTCGCCCGCCGCCGCCCGCGCTTAGTACAACCTTGAGAGCGCGCAACTCGCTTGTTTATGAGTATAGCCTGCCCGTTAGAATAGGGCTACGTTTGGTTTGAATTATTTTAATTGATTGCTTTAGTAAAGTATTTTTGGATTCTATTTGAAATAATTGCAGGGAGGGCGGCCCCCCAGAGCCCTTCATTAACCAGCCGCCACTGTTTTCCAAACTATCCGTGGACACACTGTATATGAGGCAAAAAAAAAATAATTGAGAAATGTCTCATTCTACATCTAGACACATATTAATAACAACTAAAAACTACTCAATGTAAAATTGTTTCTGGCAAAATTATTTGGATATACATCGATCCATAAAAGTTTGAATTTAAAACGTTTTTCTACTACTGATTTGACGACTCGAATTATTTTATTACTATTGTCGCTTGTTGCTTGCAAAACACCTGTATACAAAAACGTGCTGGATTTATGGTAAATTTTAACACCATTTAAACGCAACAAATTAAAATTCAATACAGTCATTTAAAAGAGAAATTAGTCAAAAATCGATCAGCTAGAATAATGTAAAACTTTCCACCTTTGGTTTTAAAAGCAGAATGTTAATAGTCAAAATTTAAAAGACGTGGCCTTTATAAACTATTATATATTTTGCATGCATAATTAATTTAATGGCGTAATATTTAACGACGACAAAAATGTTTGAATATACAACACCAAAAAGAATAAGATTATTCATTTATGGCGTATTACGTAGTATCGTGTATTTTCCAGACTTTTTTAGTTATTTTAAAATACTTATATGGGGAAAAAACTAACAGTCATCTTAACAAATAATATATAAAAAGTCAATTTAATGGGTGTACATGTTTCGGTACTAGAAAGTACCATTATCCGCACCGAAGGGCCCAAGTGCCACTTACACGAAGAAATGTAAACAAAATAAATAATATTAAAAACATGAAAAGGACAAGAACATATTGTATACTTCGTATATACGTCCTCTATTTCATTCTGTGGTTTCAAATTTATTTTGTACATTTTTTTTACCATCAACCCCCAAACATTTTTAAGTGGATTTAAATCAGGACTTCTTGAGCACCAAGGCAGACATGGTTTTGTCTATACCAATTTCCTATATTTCTTGCAGCATGCACAGGGCAGTTATCCTACTGAAATATAAAGTTATTTCCTTCAAAAACTATCGCGGCAAAATCTGAAGATTTAGTGTTCTACCAATATTCCAGCATAGGTACACCTGCACCGCAAACACTTATCCATGCCCACCCCACACATTAACGGAGAAACGTCCACTGGTTTGCTTTTTTTGAGTATACTTTTACATACATCATATCGGGAGTTTGGTGGTCTATATATTCGAATCCTTTCATTATATGTAGACTGGAAAGTTTTCTCATCGGAAAAGATAACATTTTGCCAGAAAAAAATCATTTTCTGGTAAATATTGCATAGCAAACCCAATTCTTTGTTTCTTATCACTATTTTTTAAAAACGGTTTGGATGCTTTGGATGCAGCTGATGGTCGATTTCTTAATTCGGAAGATTGTCTTACTTGGCGTTGCGCAGTTCTAGATGAAGCAGGGAATCCTGTTATGTGCACAGCGAATACTGCAGTTTCAAATCGATTTTGCCTTAAAAACTCCACCAAACTTCGGTCTTCTTTATTTGATGATTTTATATTATTTAAACCAGACCCAACAGACCTTTTAAGTGTTTGATGATAGCCCAACTTTTATACAATTTCTTGAACAGTACTACTAGGTACTCTAAAATGATCAGCGATTTTTCCATAAGACCACCCTATTTCTACTAAACATATTATTCTTGTTTTTTCAATAATACTCAAATGAGGCATTTTTAAATCAAATAAGATAATGACAATACTTTGACAGATATCAGGATAACCATTAATACGTTACAAAGGTAATAAAGGTAAAAAAGTTGCATTTACAGTATCACAGTTTAGTATACGAAATTATCTGTCGTCAACTGTACCTACTTCAAAGTTGGGTATTCAGCCGATTTTTAGATAAAATGAAAATGTAACGAAATATTGATTTAAGAAAAAAACGACAGGGTGAATGCGGCACTAGTGTTTGTTCTTAAGAAAAAAATTCATATCTCATGCTAAAAGACTAACAAACTTAACATAATAAAGCTTTTGCAATTAGATACAGTAAAATTCTATAGTTAAAAATTTTGGATTTTTTTTTCTATCACTATTTCTTTATTCCCCTGCCAAAAAGCTTGAGTTATACCTAATTTAGTTTAGTAGGTTTGCTTGTGTAACGATTTTGTTGTGAGAAACCCATTTTTTATTTACCTACTTTTGAAGTATTTTTATTATTACATGTCATATTTCTTTTCTTCAATTCCTTCAATCATAAATTATAAAACTTTTATTCAAACGTGGTACCACCGAGTTAGCGCATAGTTCAACTCGACATCTGAATTCCTAACTTGCTGTATTGGGATATTTGCAATAACTACTCTTATTTTTTCTTTCAAGAGATCTAAATTATTACCAAAATTGGTATTATACACATGTGGTTTCAGATATCCTCATAAATGAAAGTCGATAATTTTATTGTGAGATCGAGACTCCTACGTGCCAACTGATTTAGACCATAGGCACCTTCCAATCCATTTGTTCCCAAGGTGATGATTTACTTAAGCATCAAAAGGAATTGAAAAAAAAATCCAAAAAACAAAAACTGTTGTTTGTGACGAACCCTGTATAGTAATCGCAAATCTTATATTCGAAATTGTAGTTTTAGCACCAGCAGACGTTTTTATAAAGAATGAGTTTTTCTTCTATTCCTACTATAAAAAATTTTTTTTCTCTTCCCAACTCTCTCCGTGGACACACTGTACATATTATATAACAAAAACAAGGACTTTCCAATATTCTCTTTCCATAGTTTTCTCGGAGACGCCATCCATACCTACCAATGGAAGAGCTAGAGAATGAAAAACCCTGCGGGTAGCTACGGAATCCTCTTAATAAACAATTTTTTAAAGTTTTACACCTTCTTTAGTATTTTTTAAAATTGTACTTATTCTATAGTCTATCTTGTATCTGTACTTAACGGGCCAACATGTGCAGCTACTATATTTTTATCGACAAAAACACTTTGCGTATTTACTTATTTCATTATGGATTATTTAAACATAAATGTTTACAAAATTAATATATGCAATGAACCGTTTTTTTGATTTGTTTGTTCACGGTATGGCTTTTTCTACTGTGAACAAGCTATGCCTTATCTATCGGTAGATATGACATAGGTACATACTATGTACATGAACAGATACAAATACATAGTAAAAATTGCGTTCCTAGGTATTAAACATAATACATTTTAGTTGAATGAAGAGACCAAATTTTAATTTGTGCCATTTATTGTCTATGATTTGTACCTCGTCTGTATGTTCACCATTATAATCTACTGTATATTTTTATCCTGGACCCTTATAATTGGTAAAAAAGCAACACAATGTTTAAAAAGAAATCGCACTGAATCAAAAGAAAACAGAAAAAAATATTGTTTAGTACGGTCCTGTCGATTTAATTGATGAATTAATTGATTTTTACCACAAATATTTCGATTTAATGGTATCTACTATTTAGTTTTAAAGTTCTACTAAAACCACTATTTATAAAATACCGTGCGAGCAAAAATTATTTGCATCAAAGAGGGCCTTGCATCTAAGGACGTAATGCTTAGCCGTATAGCTTAATACCTGTTGGGTGTCAGTAGCTACCTGAATTAACAATCAATCAGTTATTCCGTCATCTTTGACAGTCGTTACAAGTAATTTGATTCATCGCTAATCTTTCCAATTTCTTGAACAATTGAAGCGTATTTTCGAAACCGGGTTAGAGTAAATGGTGAGTGGCAATACAATCCGGGTTTGTGCATGGACGATTTTCACGAACATTTTCCTAACGTTGCTTTTATTGCTGGCTTGGCAGTTGCAAATTTAGAGCAATTACAAGAAAGGATTATCCAAGAATGTCGTAACATTTCTCCAGAGATGCTGGTCAACACTGTCGTAAATATGAAGAGACGTGTGAATTTATGTTTGGAGCATGGCGGTGGCCAATTTCAGCAATTTATGTAATTACTTTTCTCTTTCTTTCTGTATATTCTGACTTTGTTAATTTTGTAAACAACAAAAATAAATTTGTATTTGTCTACTTATTTTATTACCTACTCATTAGTTTGGCATATCATGTCATAATATGAATTTGACAAAATTTTAACCCAGATTTGGTTAGATATATCGTCCCCATATCATTGTGATCTAAACCAAGACCTACGTTTTTTAATCCAAGCCCTCTTTGATGCAAATAATTTTTGCTCGCACGGTAGGAACTGCACTTTATTTGCTATTCTAATATCATATTAATCATATTATTATATGAAAATGGTACTTTGTTTTTTGTTGGTGATGAATTTAGCAGCCAAGTGCCTCACTCAACAAACACATGGATGCTTTTTAGGATGCCAGACACTGCGAATTTTAAGAATGCTTTTACAAATACTAAAAATATTTAGTAAATATTGTTCGAGAATTGTGTCCAGAAAATGCGTTGGAAGAAGGACTCCTGACCAGGGGCGGATGGGACATCTCGGACCGGCGCGGGAAGTCAATTGAAACGGCGCCGCGTCGTGTCGATCCAATAAAAAAATGAAAAGACATAAATATGTATTTTTTCATCCACTTACGATATATTTTTTATAATAACTCATAAATAAAAAAACAAACTTCATTTTTACCACGCTTTTTTTTTTATTATTAGCTTCATCTGTATGTTTGTAACCGACTTCTTTAAACCCGATTTTGACCCACTTTAAACGGTTAGATTAAATTTAAATTTTGTAGACTTATCAAGAACCGCTGACAATACAATTTTGACAGCTGTCAGGTATAAAACAAAGATGCGATTTTGACGAAACAAATTATGGGGTCGTATAGTATTCGATGCGGAGACTTCGGGAAAAATAAGCAAAAAATTCTCCTGTCAAAATTTGACAGCTGTCAATATGTCAAATCGTTTAAAAAAATGCTAATAATGAAAAAACTATAAGGTCATATGTATATTGACGGTGGAAAGTTGAAAAAAATACGCAAAAAGTTCTCTTGTCAAAATTTGACACCTGTCAATATGTCACGATTATTACAATAACCGATAGTAATGAAACAAACGTGGGGTCGTATAGATATTGTCGCTAAAAATAGAGAAAAATTATAAAAAAAAAATCTACCCGTCAAAATAAAATTTTGACAAACTTTTTTTAAAAATTTTAAAAATTTTTGTCGTTTTTTTATTTCTTGCGAATAACTCCGTTATTGTAAGTTTAAGAGAAAAATGTTATATAACTATATTTATGGAACGTTTGAAGGCGCGTCTTTTTTATTTTAAAAATGTTCGTCTAAGTATTATCACTTTCGCGATATGAAACAAAATATAGAAATCATATTTTGGCCGATATCTCGATAACCGTAAGAGATACGAAAAAATAAAGCTGAGATGTAGATTTCTTCGAGATACAACTTTTTAGCTATATAGACTTTTTCCCTAAAGTTTATGCTTTCTGAGAAAAATGGCAATTTATGAATATTACGAAATTTTCCTAAATATGTATGGAAAATGTCGGAAAATTAAAATTTTTAAAAGGTTTGCAAATATATCGTTGTTTTTTTATAATTCGGCATAGACGATCGGGTTTGTTCGGGTTTGTATGTATGTTTGTTTGTAACCAACTTCTTTGAACCCGATTTTGACCCACTTTAAATGGTCAGATTTAATTTAAATTTTGTAGACTTATCAAGAACCGCTGACAATACAATAATCTAGCTCAATCAATTAAAAAAAATTCTTAACAATACCTAACTCAAACTAAAAAATGAAAAATAAATATAGTTTAAAAAAACTAAAAAACACGCTTTAATAATAATTAATCAAACTAAAAAGCGGAAAATAAATATAGGTTAAAATAACTTTTGAAATTGTTAATATAGGCAGAAAATAATAATGAACGATAAACATTAGTATTACTGCGAAAAAAGCGTGGGGCGCTTTGTGCGTATATCAAGCACCCCATGCTTTTTTCACAGTAATACTAATGTTTATCGTTCATTATTATTTTCTGCCTATATTAAGAATTTCAAGAGTTATTTTAAACTATAGTTATTTTCTGCTTTTTAGTTTGATTAATTATTAAAGCGTGTTTTTTAGTTTTTTTTAACTATATTTAATACATTTAAAACACATTTAGGTGAAAAAATATTTATTAATAATACAGTGACCGGCAAAGAGTTCGCAACATATGGGAAAAATTTTTATTAGGGGAATATTGAAAAATATTTTTTGGGGGATTGGATGTGCATGTCCCATAACCTTAAAATCGATTTTGACATACGTCACGTGAACAATGGTATGGCGGGAAAGTTGAAAAAACCAATATGAAATCATTATAAATCAGATAAGTTGATGAGATATCGAAAAAATTCCAAGAATAAAAAGTGTTTAGAATTCCATTAGAACCTTAAATACAATGTTTGGGATATCTACTTAAAAAAATATAAAATCGAATATTTTTGTAAATATTTTTTTACCGAATTAAAAATTTCCATATTTTTCCTTTCTTAAAGCTTCATTAAAGTAAAACTGACATCTGGTGACCACAACTAGAAATATTCTTTTGTTTTTCTGACAATTTGGAGCAATAATTCAAAAAATTCGTTTACACTTGGATACCAGCTGTTGCAATAGTCTATTTCTAATAACCTTATCGATATTTTTTATATCGAAATATTCTATTATGTTAAGAAATCCTTAAATTCATGAATCCAAAGCAAATTTTATTTATAACCGTAAAAAATAATTTAAATTTTTATTAATTTTTAGATTTTTTTAAAGATTTCTGCGATTTTTATTTATATGAAGAGACGTGTGAATTTATGTTTGGAGCATGGCGGTGGCCAATTTCAGCAATTTATGTAATTACTTTTCTCTTTCTTTCTGTATATTCTGACTTTGTTAATTTTGTAAACAACAAAAATAAATTTGTATTTGTCTACTTATTTTATTACCTACTCATTAGTTTGGCATATCATGTCATAATATGAATTTGACAAAATTTTAACCCAGATTTGGTTAGATATATCGTCCCCATATCATTGTGATCTAAACCAAGACCTACGTTTTTTAATCCAAGCCCTCTTTGATGCAAATAATTTTTGCTCGCACGGTAGGAACTGCACTTTATTTGCTATTCTAATATCATATTAATCATATTATTATATGAAAATGGTACTTTGTTTTTTGTTGGTGATGAATTTAGCAGCCAAGTGCCTCACTCAACAAACACATGGATGCTTTTTAGGATGCCAGACACTGCGAATTTTAAGAATGCTTTTACAAATACTAAAAATATTTAGTAAATATTGTTCGAGAATTGTGTCCAGAAAATGCGTTGGAAGAAGGACTCCTGACCAGGGGCGGATGGGACATCTCGGACCGGCGCGGGAAGTCAATTGAAACGGCGCCGCGTCGTGTCGATCCAATAAAAAAATGAAAAGACATAAATATGTATTTTTTCATCCACTTACGATATATTTTTTATAATAACTCATAAATAAAAAAACAAACTTCATTTTTACCACGCTTTTTTTTTATTATTAGCTTCATCTGTATGTTTGTATGTATGTTTGTAACCGACTTCTTTAAACCCGATTTTGACCCACTTTAAACGGTTAGATTAAATTTAAATTTTGTAGACTTATCAAGAACCGCTGACAATACAATTTTGACAGCTGTCAGGTATAAAACAAAGATGCGATTTTGACGAAACAAATTATGGGGTCGTATAGTATTCGATGCGGAGACTTCGGGAAAAATAAGCAAAAAATTCTCCTGTCAAAATTTGACAGCTGTCAATATGTCAAATCGTTTAAAAAAATGCTAATAATGAAAAAACTATAAGGTCATATGTATATTGACGGTGGAAAGTTGAAAAAAATACGCAAAAAGTTCTCTTGTCAAAATTTGACACCTGTCAATATGTCACGATTATTACAATAACCGATAGTAATGAAACAAACGTGGGGTCGTATAGATATTGTCGCTAAAAATAGAGAAAAATTATAAAAAAAAAATCTACCCGTCAAAATAAAATTTTGACAAACTTTTTTTAAAAATTTTAAAAATTTTTGTCGTTTTTTTATTTCTTGCGAATAACTCCGTTATTGTAAGTTTAAGAGAAAAATGTTATATAACTATATTTATGGAACGTTTGAAGGCGCGTCTTTTTTATTTTAAAAATGTTCGTCTAAGTATTATCACTTTCGCGATATGAAACAAAATATAGAAATCATATTTTGGCCGATATCTCGATAACCGTAAGAGATACGAAAAAATAAAGCTGAGATGTAGATTTCTTCGAGATACAACTTTTTAGCTATATAGACTTTTTCCCTAAAGTTTATGCTTTCTGAGAAAAATGGCAATTTATGAATATTACGAAATTTTCCTAAATATGTATGGAAAATGTCGGAAAATTAAAATTTTTAAAAGGTTTGCAAATATATCGTTGTTTTTTTATAATTCGGCATAGACGATCGGGTTTGTTCGGGTTTGTATGTATGTTTGTTTGTAACCAACTTCTTTGAACCCGATTTTGACCCACTTTAAATGGTCAGATTTAATTTAAATTTTGTAGACTTATCAAGAACCGCTGACAATACAATAATCTAGCTCAATCAATTAAAAAAAATTCTTAACAATACCTAACTCAAACTAAAAAATGAAAAATAAATATAGTTTAAAAAAACTAAAAAACACGCTTTAATAATAATTAATCAAACTAAAAAGCGGAAAATAAATATAGGTTAAAATAACTTTTGAAATTGTTAATATAGGCAGAAAATAATAATGAACGATAAACATTAGTATTACTGCGAAAAAAGCGTGGGGCGCTTTGTGCGTATATCAAGCACCCCATGCTTTTTTCACAGTAATACTAATGTTTATCGTTCATTATTATTTTCTGCCTATATTAAGAATTTCAAGAGTTATTTTAAACTATAGTTATTTTCTGCTTTTTAGTTTGATTAATTATTAAAGCGTGTTTTTTAGTTTTTTTTAACTATATTTAATACATTTAAAACACATTTAGGTGAAAAAATATTTATTAATAATACAGTGACCGGCAAAGAGTTCGCAACATATGGGAAAAATTTTTATTAGGGGAATATTGAAAAATATTTTTTGGGGGATTGGATGTGCATGTCCCATAACCTTAAAATCGATTTTGACATACGTCACGTGAACAATGGTATGGCGGGAAAGTTGAAAAAACCAATATGAAATCATTATAAATCAGATAAGTTGATGAGATATCGAAAAAATTCCAAGAATAAAAAGTGTTTAGAATTCCATTAGAACCTTAAATACAATGTTTGGGATATCTACTTAAAAAAATATAAAATCGAATATTTTTGTAAATATTTTTTTACCGAATTAAAAATTTCCATATTTTTCCTTTCTTAAAGCTTCATTAAAGTAAAACTGACATCTGGTGACCACAACTAGAAATATTCTTTTGTTTTTCTGACAATTTGGAGCAATAATTCAAAAAATTCGTTTACACTTGGATACCAGCTGTTGCAATAGTCTATTTCTAATAACCTTATCGATATTTTTTATATCGAAATATTCTATTATGTTAAGAAATCCTTAAATTCATGAATCCAAAGCAAATTTTATTTATAACCGTAAAAAATAATTTAAATTTTTATTAATTTTTAGATTTTTTTAAAGATTTCTGCGAAATTCAAAATTATTTTTTACGGTTATAAAAAAAATTTTCTTTGGATTAATGAATTTAAGGATTTCTTAACATAATAGAATATTTCGATATAAAAAATATTGATAAGGTTATTAGAAATAGACTATTGCAACAGCTGGTATCCAAGTGTAAACGAATTTTTTGAATTATTGCTCCAAATTGTCAGAAAAACAAAAGAATATTTCTAGTTGTGGTCACCAGATGTCAGTTTTACTTTAATGAAGCTTTAAGAAAGGAAAAATATGGAAATTTTTAATTCGGTAAAAAAATATTTACAAAAATATTAGATTTTATGTTTTTTTAAGTAGATATCCCAAACATTGTATTTAAGGTTCTAATAGAATTCTAAACACTTTTTATTCTTGGAATTTTTTTGATATCTCATCAACTTATCTGATTTATGATGATTTCATATTGGTTTTTTTCAACTTTCCCGCCATACCATTGGTCACGTGACGTATGTCAAAATCGATTTTAAGGTTATGGGACATGCACATCCAATCCCCCAAAGAAGATTTTTCAATATTCCGCTAATAAAAATTTTTCCCATATGTTGCGAACTCTTTGCCGGACACTGTATAAAAATTAAATAAAAAAATATTTAACATAAAGATAACATAAATAAATTCTGGTTTTTTGCTTTTTCGATTATTTTCAAAATTAATTTAAATTGTTAAAAAAGAAAAGAAAAAAGTTCGCAAACAGCGGAGGCGCCGCCGGAGGGACCGGCGCACCGGGACATCTCCTGGTGTCCCGGTGGGCCCATCCGCCCCTGCTCCTGACGTCAAAATAGCATTGCCATCAATTGATTCACATGATTTTTGGGTGTATAGTTCTTAACACCACGTTTCCTAGTAATATTACCGGCTATAAATAATAAGCGAAAGTATTTATAACCAGTCACGTCACATTCCTTCTGATTCTTTATGTCGTCAAAGTTATAACGATAATAACTGAGGTGTTTCTGTTGGATTAATCGATGTATTTGGAAACGTTGTTTCTCTTAATCGTTGGAAGAGCCTGATTTTTTTTATTACCTATGACTCTCCCTTCTGTATAGTATTTGTAGAATTATACCGTTGATCTTTTGACTGCAATAAACCCTCATTATCCCTTTGACCATAAAATAAATAATGAAATCCCAAATTTTAAAACCTTTTCGAGCAGAGCCGGACCAGGTCAAATTCAATTTATTGGTACCTATGCCTGATTCATATATAAATACAAACTGATTTTGAATAATTTTAGTCTTTAGTGGTTTTCCGGCGAGTAAGTTTTAGTTAGGCTTATTAGTGGTAGAATGTGGCGTCCTTGGAATTGTGCTGATAGGGGGGCATCTTCAAGTGTAATTTTTAAAAGAAAGCATTTATCTACCGATGCCAAACTAATAATTAAAAATGTGTATCAATCTTTGTTGAGTAGAAATTTTAATTCGATGGATGCTTTAGCAGAGACGTCTACTTTGATTAAAACTCCTTTATCTTCGGTAAGAGACATCGCACTTAAACCTGTTAATCCTAGAAAAAATCGGAGTGATTCTGGCACATTTAGAAGCATTGACGAAAATGACATGGATTTATTAAGAAGAAAGATTTACCAAATGTATGAGGCACAAACTGTACCCACTTTGATTTCCCTCAAAGAGCGGCTGATTAAAGACGAAACAAATATCTCTTGTTGCCTTTCAAGCCTTAGGAAATTATTGCGTAAAATGGGTTTTAAATACCGAAGCATTAATAAAAGACAAACATTAATGGAATCTCAACGTTTACGGGAATATTTAACAGCTGTTAAACAATTTAGAGAAGAAAATCGTCCAATTATTTACCTTGACAAAACATGGTTCGATACCCATGACCAGTGGCGGCTGGTTAATGAAGGGCTCTGGGGCGCCGCCCTCCCTGCAATTATTTCAAATAGAATCCAAAAATACTTTACTTAAGCAATCAATTAAAATAATTCAAACCAAACGTAGCCCTATTCTAACGGGCAGGCTATACTCATAGACAAGCGAGTTGCGCGCTCTCAAGGTTGTACTAAGCGCGGGCGGCGGCCGGCGACCGATTATCCGTCCCGATTCAACGCGCCTTCTCGATAGGTTGTCGTGACGACGGAGGCCTGACGTCACCTACACATCGCACAACGAGCGGCCACGAAGAGCTCCAATTTTCCGCGCCCACTGTTCGCGAATCGCGATGCGACCTGTCGTCTGTCGATGCCGCTGACGTTTTGTTTATTTGTTTTGAGTTATTTATTAGTTGTTATAAAATTGGAAAATTTCGTCTAATATGAAGGTCAGTGATTTACATAAGGTTGTGTTTAGTTCTCTGAGCTTAAGTGAAAAAATTGATTTAAAAAATGCAGGGCGGCCACTACCAATATTGAACATTGTACAAGTGCAATCAAAATGTAAAAGTAAGGCACAGTTTACGCGTAAGTTTGACAAAGAAATATATAATAAAATATTCTGGATATGCGGTTGTGAGGACAAAAATTCTTTTTTTTGTTTCGTGTGTCTTCTTTTTGGCGGGGTTGATAATTGAACTAAAAATGGGGTGCAGGACTTAAAACATCTTTCAGAGAAAATAAAAAACATGAAAATAGTGCAAAACATCGTTATAATGTGGTTAGTTTTGAGATGTTAGGAGAAACTAATATTTTAACTTGTTTAAGTAGAGCTTATGCTGATGAAATTAAAATTCACAACGAGAAAGTTAGAAAAAACAGACACGTACTTTCGAAAATAATAGACATTTTAATTTTTTTTTTATTTAAAGCCAACGCCCCCCTGACTCACTAGTCACGAGCCGCCACTGCCCATGACACTCCAAGAAAAAGTTGGGATGATTCTTCCAAAAAATGTCAAACCAAGGCACCATCAAATAAAGGCAAAAGAATCACAATATTACATGCTGGTTCAGAGAACGGGTTTGTTCCAAATTTTAGCTTTTAAAATAAATAAGGAATACGAGTGTGACAAACTTGCAGCAAAAAATGGACATACAGTGTTGCGTTTTTCTCCATACTATTGTATATTCAATCCTATTGAGCTAATATGGCACCAATTAAAATCCAATATTAGGAGAAATAATATTTCTCCTACATTAAATGCATCTGTAGTAGAATGAATTAAAAACGAAGTAAGAAAAATGTCTGCAGACAGCTGGAAAAACTGTGTACAGCATGTACTTAAGGTGGAAAATTCTTGCAATTGTATGATTACAAATGTTCAACCCTTAATTATAAGTTTAGGCTTAGATGAAGATAGTGATAGTGATACAGAGTTAAATTTTGAATAAATTATCAATAGTTTTTTAGAATTTAATTAATTTTTTATTGTACTTGTTATCCTAATAGTTATACTGTGGTGTAGGTACATTTTCAAGCCGACCCTGATCCCATTTAATCCCCTTTGACTGTTTAAACCCTATTGTATACGCCTCAACCTCTTCAAACTTTGAAGAGGTTGAGACGTATACAATAGGGTTTAATTAGGTAGTTTATTTTTGGCAGTAAGAGTCAACGGTATAATTCTGCAAATACTATACCTACATTTTTCGTGTCTAACAATATTTGCATGTGGATGCTTATTTTCACTTAAATAAATATCGTTATTACATAACTACAAGCGCATCATAATTTCCCACGAGCCACTACAGCAACATTTCCGGCGTTTGTTTTTATCTTGCATTTTAAATAATCCCATACCCAATTAATTGTTCAACAATTTTCAAAATTATTTTTAAGGATTGTTATTAGCCTTGCATGTATACAGCATGGTGATAGCTTGATTGCCGCTACGCACTGTTTCTATATACCTCCTATATATAATACTCCGTTAATCGACAGAACTGAAATTTGGTCACAGTTATACAGGGTGTTTCAATAAAAACTCCCAGGCCAATTATTTCGAGAACTAAAAGCGACATGTAAATTCTGTAAACGCCAGTTTTTAGCCTCTATGATTGGCTTCACAACTGTGTAAAAAATGTGTTTGAATAATACAAGATGTAGGAAGCGCCACGGTGCAAAGAAACTTTTCAATGACAGGAACTTTTAAATGTTGTCGCTCTTAAAGATAATTAATTTTTGGTCAAATTATGTCCCTTAAAAAAATGTTGATAAATCCAACGCGAATGGAGATATTTGGGGTTAAGTTTTTTTTATAAAATAATTTTAATGGGTATTTTAATTATAAATATTTTTAATATCCTTTAGCAGATTTTAATTTTTTTTTTGGTAATGATAATTTTAGTGATAAAACGCTCTAGTAGCGCTAAATTATTACGTCCAGTGACGTCTCAGGGGGCGCCTTAACAAATAATATTGGCAAAAAATAAGACGCCACTGAGTTTTTGGTAATTTTTATATTTTCTTCGGATTAAGCAACTAAAAATATCCTTTTATTGTCTGTTAAAATTGTTTTCTTATCTCGCTTGGTTTTCGAGAAATAAAAATAAAAACAATTTTATTGCATATCTCTGGAAAACAAAAATCATTAAATAACACAAGCCTGCATTTTTTAACACTTTGAAAGTTGATTTAAAAATTTTAACTGTTTTCTAGTAATTGGGTAGCGCTGATTTCAAATCGGCTTTCAGTTTTTTTATATCACGTAAGGTTATTTTTCAAACAGGTAAAATCCAAAAATATAGAAAAAACACGATTTATTTCATTTATAAGCTAGTTTTTTAATATATTAAGGGAAAAAATACAAAAATATACAAAATATACACATATAAACTATTATAAATGGTTATTTATTCGTTACGCTTCTTCAAAAAAGTTTTCTTTTTTCAGAAAAGCTTCTTTTGGTTGTTTTTCTGTTCCAACAGAAATCGGCCATCATTTCTGTGTCCCAGCGCCCCTGGTATCTTTTTTCCATCTCTTTAATATATTGATGAAATCTTTTACCTTGCTCGTCACCCACGTCCCCAAGATTTTTCGGGAATTAGTACAAATGGGAATGTAAAAAGTGAATTTTTATGCTCATATTCTGAAATTCCTGAAATTTTCCAGCATATTTTCAACGATCTCAACATAGTAGTAATTTATGTTCAACTTCTTTAAAAGCATTCCATGCATGTTTTTCTTATCTTCCATTACCTTTTCAAATTCTGTATCTTTCATCAAGCTGCTAATCTGCGGCCCTACAAAGATTCCCTCCTTTAATTTTGCCTCTGACAGAGCCGGAAATGTTTTACACAAATATTTAAAACAATATCCTTCTTTGTTTAATGCCCTAAGAAATTGTTTCATACGTCCAAGTTTTATGTGAAGTGGTGGAAGTAAAACTTTTTGAGGGTCAATAAGACTTTCGCGAATTACATTTTTGTTTCCAGGTGTTAAAGTCTCTCTTTGTGACCAGTCTCTTTTTATCCAATGCTGTTCTCGCTAGCTAGACCACTCGCACAGGAAACATGGAAATTTAGTAAATCCAGACTGCTGACCTAGGAGAAAACTTAAAATGTTTAGATCTTCACACACTTCCCAGTTGTGATTTTCATATTGTATTTTTAAAAGTAATTCCTCTAAATTTTCATAGTTTTCCTTTAACTTAACTGTATGGCCGACCGAAACAGAAGCAAAAACATTGTCAATTGTCATTATGTAAAAGAACAGCTTTAAAGCTCCTTTTTGAAGTCGATTAAAAGTCTCCAGTCGGAAGGTGTGTAGCACCACAGAAAATCATTTTTTATTCGTCAATCATTTAGAATTTGAAGTACTACGTTCATTTTAAAATGTATTAAAACGCCTATTATAAGTTTTTTTTATATTTTTTCTCTTTTTTTGCAAAAACCAATTGTATTTTAATTAGTTATTTCTATAAGGGTGTTTCAGAACATGTGGGCAATCTCTCGGATTTATATAGATTAGGTGAAAATTTTGATTTTGATTGCATGACACCTGTCAAAGATGTAAGATTTTTAATGCTCAAGCTAGTCCGTCCCTGGCCCACAGAATGAACTGTACATTTTATTATTAACCTATTTATTAAAGCTTTCTATAGTGTAGATTATACTAAATTTTAATCAAAATATACAGGGCGATTCAAAGGCTATCAATAAAAGACTAGTTTTCAGGGCCGGTCTTTAGGGGCATATATCTCCTCGAGGGGGGCTCTTAGGAAAAAATATTATATGAACTTATCATATTATTTTCACCTAATCTATATGAATCCGAGAGATTGCCCACATGTTCTGAAACACCCTGTATAAAAACTAAGCTCAACAAACAAAAATCACATCATCACAAATTTCATGCAGGCCTGTGTTAATACGTTGTATCCGAGGGGTGTCTCACTGTGGCAGTAGGTGTACAAATGTCAAGGCAGGACTTAGCAGGACCGTGGCAGGACTGTAGAAGGACCTAGCAGGACTGTGGCAGGATCGAAGCAGGACAGACAGTACCTTTCAGATACAATCAGATTTCTCCAATAACTTTAGGAGTAGGGATAAATAGCGGGAAGCAAAACATATTTTTGTTTGCTTTTGTTTATTAATTGAAAGTGAAATGGAAATGCGTGAAACAGACGTCGCAGTTTTTAAAGTTCCCGGCGCGCGTCGTCTGTTGTAAACACCGGTGAATCACAACAGTCGACTAGTCGAGTTTGCAGTCTCATTTGTTATGTTCATGCAAGTTATTGATAAAATATATTGTTTATTTCCGAGTTTATGTCTTTGTTAAGAAAGAAGATAAATATTTAGAAGTTGTGTATCCGTGGTAGGACAGTAACAGGACCGTGGCAGGACAAGCAGGACCGTGGCAGGACAAGGGCAAAAACGACAAGTCCTGCCAAATTTGGCAGTAGGTGTACAAATTTTGACTAGTGAGACACCCCTCGGTTGTATCTTTTGCTATTAATCAAAATACACTATGGAGAGTTTGCAGAACCGACTTATTATATCGATTTGCTATGTGTGTATATGAAAACGGCAATAATTTTGAACACCTCATTCGACCCCATTAAATAGTTTTTGGTATTGTTCTAATTTTCATTAATAATTTTGTACAATTTCTCATGAGTTCTTTCATAAAATTTAAAACATCTTTTAATTTTATTTGATAATGCTTTAATGTTTTAATGCTTTTAAACAACAAAAAAGACAACGTATTAATTATTTAAAGATTTTTGTTTTCCAGAGATATGCAATAAAATTATTTTTATTTTTATTTGTCGAAAACGAAGCAAGATATGGAAACAAATTAACAGACAAGAAAAGGATATTTTTAGTTACTTAATCCGAAAAAAATATAAAAATTTCCAAAAAAAGTTTTCGTGACAGCTGAAAAATCTAACCGATAAAAAACGAGGTCTTGTGATATTACTGTTGATTATAGACCAAATTTGTTAAAATTTGGGCGTGGTCCAGAAAAAATTTCGCGCATTTCGCCTGCGGCGGGCTCTCCACCTCTACACGAGCCGCCACGTCAAATCACAATAACAGGGCCACCCCCAGGTCAGAGGGCTAGTTACGCCACCTACATCTTGTATGTATTATTTAAACACATTTTTTACACAGTTGTGAAGCCAATCATAGAGGCTAAAAACTGGCGTTTGCAGAATTTTCATGTCACTTTTAGTTTTCGAAATAATCGGCCTGGGAGTTTTTATTGAAACACCCTGTATAGGTCCCACACAAAACACTGAAAACTGAAAAGTCATAATATACTAAGGAGTGATGTTCAGGTTGTAAAAGAGGTCAAGCAAACATTTATTAAAGGTCGATTTGCACTGCACAGGTTTTATTTTTACAATATAATCCGTCCTCAAAACGACTTTGGAATATTGGAACTTAATTTTTCCAAATCCTACGCAAATGACGAGAACTGTAATCTCTTTTATGCTAAATCAATGAGATTTGCATTGCTTCCATCTAGAATTTCATTACTTTTAATAAAAGTGAAGAGGAAATTATTAAAAGGCGACCTTGACGTGGCTTGGATTATTTTTGTTATGACCCTGAAAATTTAAAACTTATTTTAATAAAAAAAAAAACTATAAACTAAAATATAAACCCACAATAGCTATACAATAAAAATAAATAATGCATGCGATAAAGATTCTGGCCCTATACAGGGTGTCCCAGAATATGTGGGCAATCTCCCGGATTCGGATAGAATATGAAAAAATAATATGACATTTCCTACAGGCCCTCCCTACTGAGATATAAGCCCCTGAAGGACGCCTCTGGAAATCGGTTTATCTTGAATAATTCTTAAAGTACTTGGTGTAATTTAATAATTTTTCAGTATGATGGTTGCTAGGTAAGTCTCCTCAAAATGAACAATTTTAATTTTATTCGGCTTATTTAGTTTTCCAGGGACAGACTAGCTTTAACAGAATAATGCTTATTTTTTACACCCTGTATAATAGAGGCATATCAATAATACTATTAAACAGCTGAAACCTTATACTAAAAAAAAGGTACTCTTCATCGACATCGATAAAGTAAACCGTTTACGAGAAAAAATTGTTTGTTCCATATGCCTTTTTTTATAAAATATTCGATAAATACCTTATTTTGTTGATATGTACCAGTTAAAATAAACAATAATTACTTCAGTGTCAGTTGGAAATTGAGTGTGTTTAAGTTTTTGATCTTATTTCTTCACCTTCTTTTTGGTATGGAATTTACGTTTGAGGAATATGCCGACATGCATTTAATGTATGGGCTTGCATCATGTAATGCCTTAGAAGCCCGAAGGCTTTATGAAGAACGATTTCCAAACAGAAGAATTCCTGACAGAAAAACCCTTAAAAGAGTAGATCGTCGTTTAAGAGGAGAGACAGGTAAAAACTAAGTTGTTTTATTTTTAATTTGTACTTATCGGATGATAAAGATTTGATTTAAAGTATTTAGGTCGTAAATAATTTTAGGAAAGTTTGACAAAGCCAGTCACAATTGTGGAAATCAAAACTATCGCGTTGATGGTCTTGAAGAAAACATCCTTTATGCCGTAGAAGTAGATATCCTGCTGCAAGTGTTCGAAAATTGGCTGCCGAATTTGATTGTTCAAAATCAATGGTCTTTAGAATCCTTAGAGAGCAACAGTTACATCCATACCACCTTCAAAAAGTCCACGCGCTTCTTCCTAAAGACTTTCCGCAAAGGATGGAATTTTGTAACTGGGTTTTAGATCGGCACAGAAACGATGCAAATTTCATTGGTTCAGTTCTCTTTACGGACGAAGCTGGGTTTTCCAAAAACGGCATCATAAATTCTCTTAATTTACATTTATGGGCAGAGGAAAATCCCCATGCTTCTATTGTAACGCATCATCAGCACCAATTTGAACTCATCAACGTGTGGGCCGGAATTATCAGACAACACTTATTTGGACCATTTGTATTGCCAAGAAGGTTAAATGGAAAAAGGTATTTGGAATTTTTTCAAAACAATCTGCCAGAACTTTTAGAAGATCTACCTCTGCAACTACGACATAATATGTGGTTCATGCATGATGGGGCTCCGCCACATTTTAGTCTAGTAGTTCGAGAACACCTAAACAGGGTCTTCAAAAATCAATGGATAGGAAGGGGAGGACCAGTGGCTTGGCCTCCTCGATCACCAGACCTAAATCCATTAGATTTTTTTTGTAGGGCTATCTAAAATGTTTAGTATACGCCAATCCAATACAAAATCGGGAACACTTATTGGAACTGATTAACTTCCATTGTCGCGAAATAAGGAATAATGTTGGCGCATTGTGGAGAATCCAACAATCTACAATTAAAAGATGTAGGGAATGCATTGCAGTAGAAAGCTCATGTTGAACCGACGTACAAAATGAATCAGTAAAAATATGGTATTTATCGAATATTTCATAAAAAAAAGGCATATGGAACAAAAAAATTTTTTCTCGTAAACGGTTTACTTTATCGATGTCGATGAAGAGTACCTTTTTTTAGCTTAAGTTTTCAGCTGTTCAATAGTATTATTGATATGCCTCTATCATACAGGGTGTAAAAAAAATAAGCATTATTCTGTTAAAGCTAGTCCGTCCCTGGAAAACTAAATAAGCCGAATAAAATTAAAACGGTTCATTTTGAGGAGACTTACAGCAACCATCATACTGAAAAATTATTAAATTACACCAAGTACTTTAAGAATTATTTAACATAAACCGATTTCCAGAGGCTTCCTTCAGGGGCTTATATCTCAGTAGGGAGGGCCTGTAGGAAATTTTTTTATGGGAACTTGTCATATTATTTTTTCATATTCTATCCGAATCCGGGAGATTGCCCACATATTCTGGGACACCCTGTATAATAAGTATATTTCTTCGAATAAAAAAAAGCCAACAAGACAACATTTTTGAAAAATATTTGATGATTTCCTTCACACACAAAAATTTAAAAGTCAAAAATCAATACGCCTAAAACAGTTAATATAATGCGATGACGCGGCTAGCATGTTTTAAAGGCATATGGAGTCTACCAGTAGATTTGTACATGTACGATTAATTTTTCAATAATAAATTGTAAATCGAAATAGATTAAAGTATTCCTAAAGTGGAAGTTTCAACATTTAGGAAGTAACCTTGACACTAATAAGCATTTAATCGTTCAAGTTACGCCCAATATGGAAAGAGAGGAAATTAAAATTTAAAATTGCGTGTGTATTTACCCTTGCAAAGCAATCTTAATTTAATTATATTACTATATTGTCCGTTTAAAAATAAATGGTTAATCACCGTGAAAAACAATGATATTTATTTACGTATGTAGTTTCTATAAGTTCGTGTGTACCGAGGTGATCGTACAAGAAACACAAATCTATTGATTCATCATTACCCTGTGAACTGATATAACATATCAGGGTAAAGAAGAAACGATGTCAGGAACCTGTATCACAAATTAAAACGTTTTGAAAATGATTCAGATTTTTTGAGTTTCAATAAGGCAGTAAAAAAGTTGTAAATAGAGTAAAAAGAGAGAAAAAAGGTACTATAATACTTAGGCAGATACAGGAAAACATAGGAAACTGAAGAAAAACATGGGGTATATAGTCAATAAAATACTATACAGCAAAGAGCAAAGTGCAAATATAACCCCTAACCTAAAACATAATGGTGTCAAACTGAAGGATAGTCAAGATATAGCAAACGCATTTAATAGTTATTTCATAAATGTCGGAACAGAGTTGTCCAAAAAGATTCCTCATGTATCCCTGAGTAAAGCTAAAAAGCAACCTGCAAATTCACTCTTTTGGACAAAAGTTACAGTGGAAGAAGTGGAAGCCATCATAGGCAAACTGGACAAAAACAAAGCCTGTGGGGCTGATTCAATTAGTGTCAGTGTAGCGGAGGTGCAGAGCCTACAGCACGAATGTGCAAGCATTCTTGCAAATATGATCAACCTATTATTTGAAAGTGGTGAAGTGCCGGACAAATTAAAAATTGCAAAAGTTAAACCGTTATTCAAAAATGGTGACTATGAAAGTGCATCGAACTATCGACCAGTTTCCATACTACCAGTGTTCTCAAAGATATTGGAAAAATGTGCCAATGAAAGACTACAACAGTATTTTAATGTGCGTAAATTTCTTTATAGAGGTCAATATGGTTTTCGCAAAGCCAGGGACACGCAGATTGCAGCAATAGACTTAATCTCTGATTTACAAGTTAAAATTGATAAGGGGTGTGTATGTTCTCTAGTGGCCCTGGACTTGCGAAAGGCATTTGACACAGTTGACCACAATATACTTCTGACGAAACTAGAGGAAGCAGGGGTAAGGGGACCCCAGTGCTCGATTTACCATTAGGCTGAGTAGGCTGGAGCCTAGGGCGGCAGATTTTAGGGGGCGGCAAATTTGGCCAAAAATTTGTTTTTATCTTACAGAGATAAATGGTACAATGTTTATTCATGGTCGACGGGTAGTATTTTTTTAAATAAACTTTATTGTTGGCCGTGTCTGTTAATGGGGATAAAAAAGGTAGTTGGAACTTTACTGGCTTTGCAGAAAGAAATTTCATTTTCAATAAAATAAGTAGGTAATGATAAATTTTAAAAATATTTACTAAAAATTATTGACCAAATTTGGGCGTGGTCTTAAAAATTTTTCCACAACTCACGAGCCGTCACTGGTATAGGGGCGGCAAAAATTGAATAGCCTACTAGCGGCAAATTTGTAAATCCGCCACTGGGGGACCCCACATCAATGGTTTAAAAGCTACCTGACTAATAGAGCACAATTTGTTAATGTTAACTATACCAATAGCACTCACAAAATAATGAAATGTGGGGTACCTCAAGGCTCAATATTAGGCCCCACACTGTTTCTAATCTATATTAATTTAATAGGCGAGTTGTCATTAAAGGGCACAGTAAAATTGTACGCAGATGATCCTACACTGGTATACTGGGGGAAGGATATACATTCAATTAAGGCTGATATTAGTAAAGATCTGGAAAAGATAAGCATGTGGCTAAAATCTCATAAACTAACAGCAAATATAGAGAAATCTTCCTATATGTTTATTGGTAAAACAAACTTGAATACTAACTCTCATATATTATTTGAAAATCAGCAGCTTCAAAATTCATCGGTATTAAAATACTTAGGACTTTTAATAGATAGTACTTTGAGCTGGTCTGCACATATCACTTACTTAAGAAAAAAAATTGCTCCTTTTGTTGGGATTCTATATAAAGTTGGTTATCCACTAAGGAAAAAGTTACGCCAGCAACTTTACTATGCACACATATATAGCCACCTGCATTATCTTATATCAGTGTGGGGCACGGCAGCAAATGTAGCTCTAAAACCACTAAAAACTCTTCAAAATAATGCATTAAAAAACGTATTTAAACTTCCAATTAGATTCCCTACTAATCTATTGTATTCCCACAATAAATTTCTCAATATTGTAAATATCTACAAATTTAAGGTTCTGCTTTACGTGCATCATATAGTTAATAAGACTAAACAATCTGCAGTACAACTGGTCAATGTAAAAAGTGTACATAACCATCATACTAGACAAGAAAATAATTTTTACCTACCTCAAGTAAGATCAAACAAAGGCTTAAAATTAATCTACTATGATGGTACCAAAATGTATAACAATTTATCAGAGTCAATTAAGAAAATTGCCAAACATGACTGTTTTAAAAGAAGGCTTAAAGAGCATTTATTAGGTCTATAGGTCTGTATCCAATTATACATATATGAAGTATGAAAGACTGAAAGAGTATGTTACTATTGCTATATACAGGGTTCCCCATTTAAAACGAAACAGGCTAAATATTTGGTTCCACGTTAATTTAAATAAAAACGCTCGGACCCGTCGATTTTTATTTCGAGGGGGACATCTTCTGCGTATATTGTCAATCTTATTACTTCAAGCCCCTAGGAGGGAGGGGGGGTAAGATCTAAATCTTACATGGATACCCCTATTTTATAAAAAAATTTTGGATTCTGCATAAAATTCTGAACATTTTTTAATAAAAGCATTATTATTCTATACTAAACAGTTTCCGAGATATTGACTCTTGAAAAATGAGATTTTTGAAATTTGACAGCGTCTAGCTTTCTAACTGTACGTCTTTAGAGTAAAACGGCTTACATGTCCCTATCTTCGATTTTTATTATCTTTCCAATAGTGTCAACTTCCGGTTAAACCGGTTGTAAGAAATACAGTACAACTACAAAAATCGAAGATAGGGACATATAAGCCGTTTTACTCTAAGACGTACAGTTAGAAAGCTAGACGCTGTCAAAGTTCAAAAATCTCATTTTTCAAGAGTCAATATCTCGGAAACTGTTTAGTATAGACTAATAATGCTTTTATTAAAAAATGTTCAGAATTTTATGCAGAATCCAAAAAAATTATATAAAATAGGGGTATCCATTTAAGATTTAGATCTTACCCCCCCTCCCTCCTAGGGGCTTGAAGTAACAAGATTGACAATATAGGCAAAAGATGTCCCCCTCGAAATAAAAATCGACGGGTCCGAGCGTTTTTTTTTTAAATTAACGTGGAACCAGATATTTAGCCTGTTTCGTTTTAAATGGGGAACCCTGTATTTGTATTTTTTTTCTCTTCCCTTTTGTTGCACAAAGGAACAAAACTGTGATATGTAAAATTGTCTATTTTAATATTTTAATTATCTTTACTACTACTACTAATTTTATTGTTTTTTTTTCTGTTATAGATAGAATTGTCTTTTGACAAAATATTTTTTATTGTTTTTTTGTTATATTTGGAATCGATTTTTTATAGAATAAGCTGATTTCTGTATAAAATCACTGTATTTTTGTGAAATCAATAAAGCTCCTTTTCCAAGTAAAGAATCATTGCCAGCTGTGTAAGAAAACGACATCGGAAAAAAAATTTGACCGTTTTTTGGTAAAGTAAAAATTGATTTGATGATTGACAAATTTTCATATTGATAATGAACTTCACGAACGATTTTCGCAAACGCACGTCAGCGATATTTTTTAGCACGTTAGACTAAATATTTATTTTATTAATTATTATGTTTTAGTTCATCTATGATCTATAGCAATCCTTATTGCGTAGGTATACAAACACAAACATTTCTTTTTAATTCCTGTGTCAACGAACCAAATTGATTGAAAACATTTTTTGACCAGGAAGAACATACAGTGTCACCAGTAAAGTCCGCATCATATGAGATTTTTTTATTATTAATAGCTTTATTCGAAATTTGACTTTGGCATCAAGTTCTGCTTCGATCGAGATGAAAATTAAGCAAAAAAATATAGTCACGTAATTCGCATTATCTGTCAATTTTAATTTTTTCCAAAAATAATTCAAAAGTGGAGTTATTTCTGACACAAACTACGTTTTCAAAAATACGTATTTTATAAAATTACCTTATACAGGGTCAAAAACAAATAAACTTTGCATCACATGCGACCAAATTTTAATAGCCCAATTTTGATTTTGTAGAAAAACACACATTTAATATGGCGCTACTTTAAAGAAAATGTATCTGAAATAAAGCCTTGTCAAAACTGAGAAGTTTTATGTAGGTTGCGTTGAGTCTTATTTTGCAAAAGTGGTGCAATTTACAAAATATGGGTAAATAATCAAAATTTTGCATGTGGGCTAGAAACTGCATTTAAAAAAACTTTTTCTAATAACTTTTTTCGATATTTTCAGAAATAACCCCACTTTTGAATTATTTTTTGAAAAAAATTAAAATTTGACAGATAATGCGAATCACGTGACTACTATTTTTTTTTCGGATAGACAAGCTATTAATATGTTTAAATAATAACAGACGTAAGTAAGTACCAAAATTTTTCTAATCCAAGCACGTGATCGATACGTGTCATTCCCAAGAACAAATCCAACAAACCAGAACAACATTGATTGTAATACGCAAAGAAATCTTGACATAATCGACGTTCTTTATGGTAATGAAATCGAACAACTTGTGTTCTTTGAATTCTTTGACGCTGAACTAATCAAAAATTAATGCAACGCCGAAGAAATAAAATTATTTAATAATAAAATTATGTACTTACCTCCGGCGAACAGTGCGGATCAACGCCAGCATTCCAAACGAAAAGTGAAACCTTATCAGGCTTTGATTTCACTACCTCCGCAATTTCCGATATTTTCTGGCCGACCACATCTTCACCATTCACTTCTAACAGACAATCACCTGGTTTCAGACCAGCCGAATTCGACACTGAATTTTCTTCTACACTACTAACCCAGGGATAAGGGTCCCATTTACCCCTGGTTAAGTGAAACCCGCAATTTTGCCCGTTTTTTACAAATTCAACAACCCTTACTGTTGGGTTGAAGTGAGTTTCGTCCGTATCAGAGATCATTTCGAGGTACAATGTTGGTCTGCAGCCTTACAAACTTTCAATATTTATTTTCACCTTTATGTTAATTTTTTCAAGGTTTCATCTCTCGTGCATGGTTATCTCAACTTGTTTGCCTTCATTGGATATTATGGTTTCTTTCGCATCAACCTTAAATGATCTTATTGCAATAATTAGTATTTTTATGGATCTCGATGACAGGATAATGTTTGCACTCTCCTCGAATGAAACAACTGTCAAGGCTCATCCTCATCAGTATTTTTGTAAGTACCTACTCACCACATAAAAAGGTTGATCGCAACTTTCAAAGTAAAGTAGGCATTGTTGCAGAAATCTTCAACGCGTAAAAATGAAAAATATAAGATTTAAATACAATGACGATATCACACACCTCACACTTCAAAAAGGTAGAAACATTTTCAGTCAATTACTTTGATACCTTGTCCTAAAAAGGATATTTCTGCCGTTCCTCTATAACAATAATAATAATAATAATAATAAGGTTGACTTAATTTTAAAGGTCAACAATTATTGTAGCTATACACCATAAAGAAATGAAGGAGATCTATTAATAACCAAGATACATATAAAATTACGCTTCTGTGAGTTTTACTTGCATAAAAAACAGATAGTATTTTATAAGCTACTTACTGGGCATCCAAAAATTAATGTTAATATTCTGTACCTTTCAATCATTTTTAAAAAGGGAACCATAGACTAAGTAAAACAAGACATCCCACCTACCCTACCGGATAAATTAATAAACTGTTTTTATTAGTTCAATGGGCTTTTTCACTAAATTTTGATCTGCCTCGACCTCAGAGTCCCAGTGATTCAGCTGAAGGTCGAAGGCCGCGTCTACCTGAATATCGAGCGGGTTGTTTTCTATTTTTAAGCTGTTCTTGTCTATTTAACTTATCAAAACAAAGATAGCAATATAATCTGTCGAGGCTGACAAATAAAAGAATTGCGCGGACAATCGGATGACGTAATAAGGTCTCTATCTCATGTTTTCAAACTTTCTGCTTTCGCGACGTCTTTTTAATTGTCTTTGGGAAAGGTTTGTGACCCTCTAGGAAGATTTTTATTATTGGGATGTATTTTCAATAGGTTCTAATTCAGGATGTGAAAGGCCCATTGTTAGTAAAGCATATTTTACACTAATGCTGTATGTACATACTTTGTAGTTCGTTTCAACGCAAAACTTGATATTATAATTTGAGTCTGGTGCGATCTTTACGCCAAGGTAATACTTTAAATTTTAGGTGTAAGGTTATACTTGTAGTTAGATATACATACAGTGCAGTGGCGGCGATAAGTCCCCCGCAAGCCCCACGGCGCGGGGGCCCCACTCCTGCCTAGCTGACGTATTTATAAATTTTAGATTAATATTAAAAAAACATAAAAACAAACAATAAAAATTAGTATTGATGTATATTATCACACACATAATTTTGCGGGGGGGGGCAAAAATGTTTAACGCCGCCACCGATACAGTGTTCCCGGAAAATATGGTTCCCACAACGTTTGATGACACTTCTGAAGTCAAAATGAGTCGATTCAAGACTTATAGCTATATTCGAAATTGACTCGGTAGACAAAGATTGTTTTTTTTTTGTTTTATCTAGTACCTACCTAGGATATAGGTATAGGAAAAGTAGTATGTGAAACCCACCGGCACCGGACACCCTGTATGTGATAAAAACTAAATTAATTAAAATTATTGGATGAAATCATAGACAGTCATTGAAAAGACTTCCGTGAATATTCTAATGATGAATTTTTTTTAAGTTCCGGCATTGATTCTTTAAGAAAACAAAGGTTACTGGTAATGTTGCCCAGTCATTAGTAGAAGCACTATTAGTGCATCGTAGTTTTGACAAAAAAATTATTGAAAACATGTTTTTTTGTATAGGTATGATTTGTTTGGCATAAATGGAATTTTGCAGAATTTTGTAATTAGCATTTTGTTTGATAATCAAGAGGTAAAACAAGTTTCAAAATAAATTAGCAGCTTTTATCATTAAATAAATGCTTGGAGAGAAATTGCATAAAAGCTTAACGTGTGTTACCTACGTGCTGTGCTTTCATCATTGAAAATTCCCAATTTACAACCATGATGATGGAGCTACGAAAGACATTGGAAACATTATAGACCAGGGCTGAAGCCTTTGAAAATGGTAAAGAGCGAAAAAAAATAATAGTAGGATGAAACCCATTGAAAAAGGAAGAGAATATAACAAAAATGAAAGGAAAAATAATTTACGGGCGATCCGAGGTCGGGAAGTGGAAGGGGGTGAGTTTTTAAGGGTAGAAAACGATTTTATCTCGATTTCCGGAAAACTACAAGTCCTATGGAAAAACGTTAAATGGCAAAGTTGTAGGTAATAAAAAGATCTACAACTTTTGTATTTACACTTTTTTCACATAACCTCAAAGTTTATGTGAAAAATTGAAATAACCAAGTTTTTGGTTTTTTATTTTTATCTTTTACAAAAAAAAATTTTTTTTTTTCACGAAATTTGGTGAAAACTTACCTTTTTATGTCCCAAACACACTGTAATTTTTTTGATTTAAAATATTTATTTTTTCACCTTATTTTGACTTAATATCGAAAAAGCACCCTAATTTTCAATCGAAAATTCTCACGTCAAAATATCTGCTTTTTTAAAACAGTCGGTGGGCTTTTTGTTCGTTGAAATGTCTACTTTCTGATGGCGTAAAAAAATATACCTTACTATGGTAAATGTTCTCAAAAAATGCAAAGAAACGAAAAAAACTCGAATCCGAATTTTTTTTTTAATCATTATGTACAATTTTGAGCTATTTAAGTTTATGCTATCTATGTTTTAGGGATTTGTAATTTTTTTGTTTATCAATGTAACATGAAATCTTACGTTTTTCGAGTAATTAAAGTATAAATTTTAATAAATAGCTCAAAATTGTACATGATTAAAAAAAAATTTTGGATTAGAGTTTTTTTCGTTTCTTTGCATTTACCATAGTAATGTATATTTTTTTTACACCATCAGAAAGTGGACATTTCAACGAACAAAAAGCCCACCGACTTTTTTAAAAAAGCAGATATTTTGACGTGAGAATTTTCTATTGAAAATTAGGGTGCTCTTTCGATATTAAGTCAAAATAAGGTGAAAAAATAATTATTTTAAATCAAAAAAAATTACAGTGTGTTTGGGACATAAAAAGGTAAGTTTTCACCAAAACGTGAAAAAAAATTTTTTTTTGTAAAAGATAAAAATAAAAAACCATAAACTTGTTTATTTGAATTTTTCACATAAATTTTGAGGTTATGTGAAAAAAGTGTAAATACAAAAGTGGTAGATCTTTTTATTACCTACAACTTTGCCGTTTAACGTTTTTCCATAGGACTTGTAGTTTTGCCGGAAATCGAGATAAATCGTTTTCTACCCTTAAAAACTCACCCCCTTCCACTTCCCGACCTCGGATCGCCCGTAAATTATTTTTCCTTTCATTTTTATTATATCCTCTTCCTTTTCCAATGGGTTTCATCCTACTATTATTTTTTTTGGTTTCTAAAATTATCGACCCTGGTCTTTTAGTCGTTATAATAAGAAAACATTCATCCATACCAATAAAAAAGAGCATTCTAAACAAACATAGTACTAATTAAATGCCGTTTTCGTCAGTAAAAACGTTATGAAATTATCGCTAAAACTCTAAATCGAACCATGTGTTTTTAGATGATGCGGTCAAAACAGCAAGAGAAATCTGTCAAGTGAATTTGAACTTTCTTTTTTTTATCGTTTATTTTTCAGTGAAGATACGGAGATGGGATGGGACAAATTCGTTTTAAAAATTTTGTTCAGCAATCAATGACATGCTGGACGAATGCTGCTGCATGAGTATGTGCGTTTGATATGACGACAAAACCACAAGTACAAAATACATACACACATTTGTACATTCATACATAATCACTAATTATTCATAACTTGAAAAGGATGCAAGAAATAATTATATTTTTAAATCGATGTAATTGAGGACAAAAAAATAATTGGACTCTTAATAATTATTTAATTTTTTTAAGTTCGTACAATTACATAACAGCTTACTTTATACAAAAAAAAAATATATCTAATAATACCTATGTAGGTACGAAAATGATATAATACAACAGCATAGGACTACAGGCCCAAAGACTTTAAACAACTAGTTCAATAATGGTTCGGAGCGAACCCTTACAAAAATAAATACAATTTATCTACCAGATAATATATTTCCTACGTACCTACTTACAAGTATGTATTTATTATTTTATAAGTCGTAATCTCAACAAAACTTCTTAAGTTAAATATTATTTCTGGAAACGCGTACCATCGTTTGCAAAAGTGCAGTTGCTAAAGGTCTGACTTGGATTTTGCAAACGAGGGTACAACCGCAGTTTTTATAATAGCATAAAATGACGGCTCACCGGTACCTATGCAGCCAACTCTATTAGTAATATTTTGCTCTCAACTAAAGGTCAGTAATCTATTTATAGAATTGAGCAAAATAAAGCTAGCGCTAAAGGAAAAATATACAGGGTGGTCCAACGAAAAGTTAACACCTCGATTTTCCTGCTTTAAAATAAAAATGTGGAAAATCGCTCGGACCCGTCGATTTTTATTTCGAGGGGGACATCTTTTGCGTATATTGTCAATCTTGTTACTTCAAGCCCCTAGGAGGGAGGGGGGGGGGGGGGGGGGGGGTAAGATCTAAATCTTAAATGGATACCCCTATTTTATATAATTTTTTTGGATTCTGCATAAAATTCTGAACATTTTTTAATAAAAGCATAATTAGTCTATACTTAACAGTTTCCGAGATATCGACTCTTGAAAAATGACATTTCGAACTTTGACAGCGTCTAGCTTTCTAACTGTACGTCTTAGAGCAAAACGGCTTACATGTCCCTATCTTCGATTTTTATTATCTTTCCAATAGTGTCAACTTTCGGATAAACCGGATGTAAAAAATATAGTACTTCCATTGTCATTTTTCAAGAGTCAATATCTCGGAAACAGTTAAGTATAGACTAATAATGCTTTTATTAAAAAATGTTCAAAATTTTATGCAGAATCCAAGAAAATTATATAAAATAGGCGTATCCATTTAAGATTTAGATCGTACCCCCCCTCCCTCCTAGGGGCTTGAAGTAACAAGATTGACAATATACGCAAAAGATGTCCCCCTCGAAATAAAAATTGACGGGTCCGAGCGATTTTCCACATTTTCATTTTAAAGCCGGAAAATCGAGGTGTTAAGTTTTCGTTGGACCACCCTGTATATACACGAATACATAATCTCTGCTTCCTGACGTTTTTAAGACACGTATTGTACCTAAATAATAAATAATTACATATTAAAACGCGTCACAATTTAAGTACAATATAATAAACATACAATATTTCCACTCCCACATGTGTTTTTGGCAGTTCATATATTATACATCAAATGGCAAAAACAGAAAAACTTAAAACAAAAATAAGTATGTGTCCTGCTATTTTTAAACTTTTTAGCAGATCAATCGGAGGTCTATTCCGTAACACAAAAGGACACTGACTCTAGTCACTGTGATTTTGTAAGAAGGCAGGTATTTTATTAATGATTTTTCATTTACCAGAATAGTCCTCCTGCTGATATATTACATTATTAGTCACTGGGCCAGACCAGTTCTAGCGACAAGTCCATATTTGGTATAAGTTGTTGTTCCTCAATAAAATTCTCGCATGATTGAAAAATGAAAGGTATCCAAACAAGTTAATACTTGGAATTTACGCAATTACTAAAGGAAGATTTAATTAGGCTGCAGCCAGCAGAAAAACCCAGAGATTTACATAATTATAACTATTAACAGTAACATGGTTATATAAAAATTTGTATTATATACGTCCGCGATCAACTACTTAAAATTGGGGAAATAAGAACTTGGGGAGGCTTTGAAAAGAGCTTTATTTTTTTATGTTTCTTAATATACAGGTTGTCAAATCGACTACAATGCAGGGGTGCGGGCGGGTAATCTAGCCTTTCAAGGGAGGACTAAATTAAATCATAATATATTAAATTTATGTTTCATCACGTGTAAAGTACTATAGTGCACACTACTGCACACGGCAATCTAAAAATCTAGACCATACCTATACGTTTCGATTTCTACAACAAACATAAATTTCCGTTGTTCTGACACAACATACGGGCATTTTCTAGTTGATTGATCATCGCGCGTTGCCGATGGAATACGTAATATATTTTACAAAATTTTCCCCTTTCCATTTCAACCGTATTATTTAGAACTGACAAGGTCAACGTTGTGTTGGTTTCTTGCTGACATGTAAAATGGATAATATATAGCCAATTTTTTTTATATTTTTTCAAACAACATGTGAAGTAAGAAACACTCATCAGTATCACAGAATCACAGATCACAGTGGGATCTGCCTGATTAATTTCAAATCCAATGAACATATATTGTTGTACCACAGTAAAAATGACAAATACCATAATTTAGAATAAGGCAGTAGGCACTACTAAGTATTTGACAATAATTTATGCAAAATGAACTTTTAAAATAAAATATGTCAAATAGATGCATTATTGGAAACCCTAAAGTACCTGACAGTGGTATGCACCAACCTTTCTTAATCCAGATTATTTTCTGGTATGTTGTAGGTACCACGGTAAAAATAAATTTAAACCAGATTAAAATAATCTTACAGAATGTAAAGGAAAGAAGCATAAACGCTTGGAATTTTCATCAAAAACAATCGATTTTTAAAAAGGAATGGTGGCAATTTTAACACACAAGTGAAAAATGGTGCTAGTAATAAATTTTTTGAAAATTTTGGAAGAGCTCGAGCTTGAAGTATTTCTACAACATATGTATATTTTTTTTAGTAACATCGGATAACTATATGTCACAATTCCTATTTAAATATTCTCCAAAATTATATCTATTTTTAAAAGTAAAAATCTCCTAAAGTTTGGGTAATACCTTTTATACCTTCACTGGGAAAAGTAAATTAAAACGGAAAATTGACATGGCGACATTGGAACTGACTTATTTAGTAAGTATTTTTATTTAGGTAATGTTGTTTGCTGCAAAAACGTTTATTTTAAAGATTAATACCTACCTACTAATATTTGAATCACGAGATCCAGATTAAGCATTAATAAAATGATTTTTTTCCATGCATAAATGAAATGTTTTAAAGTCTTTTAGCAAGATCATTTTTACTATATATTTAGATCAATATTTTTAAATGCAATCTAAAATTTACTTATTTTTAAAATTGATAACGACACAACAAATCGCAAAAATACTCTTTATCGGTATCATTTATTTTTTAACATCCTGTAGATAACAAAAGCAGGGATTTATTTGCCATACAAAATTTAAAGGCATCTTATCTAATCCGAGTGCAAAGTGTTTTTTTAAAAACTGTTGTTATGACAACTTTGAAGAGGTAGGTATTACCCAAACCTGCCCAAACGACGAAATATTAAGCTAAGTAGCAATTTCTTATATCTTCAAGAAAAAACAAATAAAGCAAGAATATATGACCTAGGCGACAGCTACTTAAAGGTTGTTCAACAACTGTGCATATTTAAATGGTGAGATAGGTATTTAGCCACTCCTTAGAAACTATATAACCATAAAAAATAAAATTCCTTATAGGTGCGAAATAATTGACACAAGAAACTTTTTAATGCCGAGAAGAGTTGACAGTTCCACACTTTCTTTAAGCTTAACACCGGTAAAGATCAGAAACTCATAACTTTTGAACAATGTCAAATTTTTGCTTGAAATCCATGGCTTCCTTTTTGGGATCGAACTTTTTCTTCGCTGCAAGCTTAGCTCTGAGTTCTGCCGCAGTCATACTGAGATTTAAACTTCCATTTTCCTCTTTCTTCGAGGAAACGTGATTGTTACTGTTGCTATGGTTATTTTCTGGTTGTTTACCATTAGCTGTGTTATTCTGGCCGTTTTTGAGTGGTTCCTTTTCGGATGTGGGGATGATGGGGACGTCATCAGGGTCTACCACCAGAAGTTTTGTTTCGTCTGTGTTTTGTTTGATTATTTCGACGACTTGCTTGTGGGTCTTATCGGCAATACTTTCCCCATTTACTTCCAAGATGCGGTCGCCTTGTTTCAAACCGGCTGCTTCTGCAGGAGAGCCTTCGTCCACTTTTCCGATGTACTGTCCGGGTTTGCCCTTTTCCGCGTGTAAATTAAAACCGTACCCATCGAAGTTGTCCACTTTTTGGATGTGACACAAACGAGCTTTTGAATTAGTACCGTTCAATTTTTCGCTCGACATTGTTGTTTTGGGGGTTGTTTTTCAATCAAAGGCCGATTCTTCGCACTAGTAACACTCGCGAAGTCCAAAAGCACCTGCAAAGAGAGGTCAAACGTCAAACTGCAGGCGAAAAATGAACATCGCGCGTTCGCACACAGCCCAATCTTGAAACAGGTAAAACCACTGATGGAACAGGTGTCTTGTTACTCGTAAATTGTTCGATGGGTTTCGAAAAATAATTTCGATGCCAACTATACCGTCGATTTTAGATTCTATACGTTTACTGCGCTCGCCGCTATAAGACTTGAAATCTCGTTTTTGTTTGGTTCAGTGGAAGTGGTAAGGTGAGTGCTAGCGCTGGATGGTCGGACAGAGCCCCGTTCCCCCCGTTGCCCGTTGCTTTGGTACCGAACCACTCTTTCACCAGTGACGCCGGTGCCGAAATATGTTTTAAACACTGACCAACAAATTTTTACATATTAATCAGATTACCGAAACACAATTTAAATACTGAGCCAAATTTAATATTATGGATTAATAATTTTCGAGATTTTAAACACACCATACTTAATATAGGTATAAGCCTGTTTATGCAATATATATATTTTTTAATGTGGCTCTTTTAATGGGACTTGGACATCACACTCATAGATAAAGGTTTATCACACTGAAATACGTAGGTACATTTGATTGAAGTAAAACAGTCGAGATTGAAATCTCTGGTAATCCTGGACTGGTTAAAATTGGTCCTCATATTTCTTTTTAGTTTTAGGTATATAGGTACCCCAATGGCGCACGGTACAAAAAATTGGAAAACCGGGGATAAACCAATTAAGGTATGTGTCAGATTAACCAATAAGATTCATTTTAGAAATAGATAAGCTATTATTTTATTACAGACACAAGATCATCTAGGTCTACGATCTACGACTATGGTTTATAAATTTACTGAAATACCTACATACATAGAAGTTACTTGCAAATTCCTATATACATAAAGCGTTTATGGAATAAATAAATCAATAAAACAATGAATCATAAGACGTTATGATTAATTACTTTTCCACAGGTTTGAGAATAAAAAAATAACTATATTTTCTTGATTAGCGTATGTACCTAGAAATAATAGAGATGAGACTAACATCGCTAATCGACCTTGGGCATCTTTAAGTGAAGGATGCCGGTATTTGTAAGTAGTTATTCATAAAAACCTATTTAAGCACCAGGATTTGTTAATTAATAGGTATTATAAAATCTCCAAGCGTGTAAAGAGCTACTGCAGGGAAAATGTATTTGTTTTTTTAATACTTATATAGAAAAGTATAAAATTTATAAATAAATCTACATAATAATAAAATATAGGTACTTGATAATAATTGAATTAAACAAATTAATATTGAATGGATTTTTCAAAAACTGCTGTCTTTTATAAGAGTTGGAAGGAGTGGAAACCCTAGTTTTAACTATTCATTATCTAGTTCTACAGTATGAATAGGCAATTTATTATAATAAAGACAGTGTCGTATATATATTTTCCCAAAATAGAATCTTTTACACAAGAAGTTGCTCTAAGCCTTTATTATGGGAGATAAGTTCATCAAAGAAGAAAATTGCTACCCATTAAAAGAGGAAAACTAAATTTAATTAACTTATTCATGTGTATGTTCAGCCACCCATTCGACATATTTTAGCGAATCCAGCAGTGAAGCAGCCTCAGCAGCCATGCATGGGGAGGGGAAAAAAGTTAGCAAAAATTTTTAAAAAAGCACTGTTTAAGTAGAAACATCATAAATAAAAACTTACTCGAATTTAGCTGACTGAATGGTCTTTCGTCGCGCCTGCAATCTAGAATAAGAAAAGTGTTTTTTTTTTACTTCAATTAATTAATACCTATATAAAGTAAAGAACAATTTTTCAAAATGTTTTATCGCCACCAGGGCTGACAAGAGGGGGGGGGGGGGAATTTCCCGGGCCCACGTCTCTTTTAAGGGCCCGTGCTCAGGCTGTGCAGTTAAAAAATATGATAAATTATAAAAAAATATATAAAATCTCTGTTGACAAAAAATTACTTTGTAAACATTACATAGGTATGAAAATTGTTAGGCGAGTTGGCGAATAATTACTGTTCTAAGTATCAAATATCGATACATTTTGTCGTCGCCCGTCCGGCCCAATATTTGTATTAACATCGATTTATTATTCGAAGAATTTATAAACCTCTCATCTTTTTGGAGAACCTACCCGAAAATTTTGTACATTTTAGAATTGACCAACAATGGGTTTTTTATTTAACAATTATATTATTGTTATTATTTTGGGGTAGTAAAGACTTATTTTAATAAAAATGAACAGTTTTAATGCCAAAACGACTAAGAATGGGGAATATTTGAGAAACAATTTTAGCTCATGTATTGAGCAAAAACTTGAAATTAAAATTGAGGGAAGACCTAAACTCGAAATTAACTTGACACAGACTACAAAGTGTAAATCTAGGGACTTTATTGTTATTGATAAGTTTGCTGCAAATAAAAACAAAAAAATGAACTTTACTTTTAAACTAATGAAAAATAAATTGGCCTTTTTTATTTTTTTTTTTATATTATATTTCATTTTCAATAAAATAAGTAGGTGATTTTTTAAATATTTATTAAAAATTATTGACCAAACTTGGGCGTGGTCTTAAAAAATTTTCGCCTGCAGCGGGCTTTTAGTTCACCCCCAACTTAATAAGTTACAAGCCGCCACTGGCTAGGACCCTACCTCATGCTTTTTAATATTTTAAATCTGGCAGCCCTAGGAGTGGACCCGGGATGCCGCACAACCCCCGGGCCTGACCTGGCTCTCGACGGCCCTAATCGCCACAATATGGTGAATGAGAGTAAAATAATCAATAGATATTTGATACTATAAGTACCTAGTATATAGTAGGTAGGTACTTAGGTACTTATTAAAATAATATTATGTAATAGTAGACACACAGGCACAGGCACAGGTACAATTAATTTGTATATTAATTGAAGACCTAGTTTTTTCTGTACTCCTTTTAAAAAAACATACTTTAGCACATTGAATCGCTATGTGGTACCTCCTACCTATATCAATCAATAGACAGTTTTCGTTGTATTGGCAAATTTAAACGGTTAACCATAACGAATACGAATACGAAGCCGCTATTTGACAGATCGTAAAAATAGTTTTCGTTCAATTCGCTTAACGTTAACGTTAAGTCGAATTCGACAGTAAACATAACAAATATAACATAACCTATCTTTAATGGTTTGTGTTCATATTTTCATATACGTTTTGTGCTATCTTTTTTGCTTGGGTTTAATTTCCTAGTACCCAAAATTCTAAAACATCATGATAGACGAAAGGTTGCTTTTATTGGACTCATCCTGTGATTCGGATTTGGATGATGCCCTTCTCTTGGAGGTGCTTGATCGCCAGGACATTCAGTATCGAGCACAGTTGTATGGAAATTTCAATTTAGATTCAAAAAAATGGTCATTACGCATGCGTTATTCCGTTTTCGCTATGGCTTTGTCTTCCGCCCGTTAGCTCCCGCTACTTATCCGTAACGATAACGATAAATGACAGCTCAAATGTCAAAATTGTCAAATAGCGGCTATCGGAATCGCTTTTAAAAGACAACAAAAACTGTCTAATAACAATAAAATTATAAAAAGGGCATTCATTCACATACAGGTAAAGAATAAGGTTTTTCATTATCAACACACCGGCGTATCCAGCTCATGCGTCTAGGGGGGGTAATCGATCGGCTAGGATCAGGCACGTAGCCAGGATTTCTTATGGGGGGGGGGGGGGGGGGCTATCGGGATCGCGCCGAAGGCGCAAAAAAAAAGCGCCGCAGGCGAAATTTTTTTGGGTGCCACGCCCTTTTTTGAATCATGGTGCTTGGTTTTCAAGTGGGAAAAATAAAAAACACAACACAAAATCCTCAAGAAAATCTCAAAAACAAACCTGGTAATAATTGAGGAGAAGAAAATGTAATAGTGTAGGAAATGTTTAATGTATTGCCTATGTTGCCGAAATGAGAGCTCAAGTTTCGGAGGGGGTTCAGGCCCCCTGTACCCTCCCCCCCTAGCTACGTACCTGGCTAGGATACTAGATAATAGCAGCTTTAAGGAGTAAGGACAAAAATTAAACAACGCTTAAGTAATCTTGGGGGGGGGGGGTAATTACCCCCATTACCCCCCCCTTGTATACGCCGGTGTATCAACAGATATGTTTTATTCAATAACTATAGTTTTATATAACCATATCCAGTAATTTGTCGAAAATTAATTTAAAAAATCAAAGAAGTAAATCCCTGGTTGCTATGTAGCAACGAATAACGAATTGGCGACCGGCCGGTTCGCTCCTTTGCCAAAAATACGGCCTTTGATTATTATCAATTCAAACGACCTTGACAAATGCAAGCGTGACCCGTGGTTATACAACACGCCGTGCAGGGTGTTGCCGGATCTCTCTAAAGCTTATGATCATTGCTGAAGGCAAAAATTAGTATATGATTGGGAGTGAGTTCATGCTTAGTTATTTAAAAAAATATATAACTGAAAAATGTCTTGACAATGTCGATTTTGATTAAAAAATTAATCTGACAAAATAATTAATTCGAGGGGTGATTTTATGGATATTATTAGCACAGATATAGGTTATAATCTGTGATATTAGGAAGAAGAGTTGGCAACGTGGCCTAGTATGGATCCTGTTGCATTTATGAATTTGTTTCGAGGTTGTCAGCTTTACCTTACTATCTGAATTTAATAAAAGTCTGTAATAAATAGTATCACATAAAAAAAAATACCAATCCATTTTATTTATTAATTGTTAATTGATAATTAAAAAATTTATTTAATTTAACTTTAATTCAACATTTATAAGCAGTTGATAATAGGTTTAATTGTTACTTTAGTTACTTGGAAACTTGTATGTAAGTATAAAATAACTAATACTAAAAAAAGGACTTTGGGCTGTACGTACCAACTTAAGACAGGGTATGTTGACAATAAACTAATGAAGCGAGATTTAAAAAATTGCTAAGCCAATTACGTCTTGGCAATCTGGCAACAGGGGTTTTTACACCACTCTCTCAATCATATTATTGGATTGAATTTTGTTCCCATTGGTGAGGAGATTGACGGCATCACTGCGCATGCAAGGTTGCCTCTGACAATTGATATCGCGAGTAAAAGTAAAAAGATATTCAGGCGAATTAAACGCGAATCAAATACTCCTGTTCAATTGTCTTTTTCAAATCTTAACTGGTTATAATGTTTATGTGCGTCGTTTTTCTGTAAACTTATCCAATCTTACCTTGTCGCGTCTTCCGTCGATTTATTCCTTGTACCCCCTTGATCTATTGACAAGGTAAATTAACTACCTTACCATGTTTTCTGGGCTTACCAATCAAGTGAGCTCTTGGATGGGCAGTGTAAAGGGTGAAACTGAAGAAAAGGTGCCTACCCCTACGGAAGATAGCAACGCTCTTCTTGGGCAAGAAACAAAAGAAGGAAGGTAAGGATTTTGACCTAATTTTTGATTGTCAAGAGGGACCAAAAGGATAATTTTTGTTTGTCCAAGTAGGAGTAGGTATTATAAACCATTTCTTTTGTTTATGTTTGTGTGACCAGCAAGAAACTGGCTGATCCAGGTAGGAATAAGGATTAATACACTGTAAAATTTGATTGTTAGGTAGTTTTAGGTTCAATAGATGCTGAGATAAAAATGGGTTAACAAAATGACACAAACTGTCTGTCCTGTGGTATTATAACAGGATTTGTTGTTATTACAGTAACAAAAATAATTATATGTGTAAACATGATAAATATAAGTAAAACTGTGAAATGTCGAATGGGAAAATTCTTTTTTAACTCATACCTAGGTATAACAAAATTATCCTATTTTTCTCCCAAAGATGTCATTTGCTTAGAAAAAGAGGGCAAAAACCCATGCCAGCTTTCTGGCATTTGTTGTAATTTCTAATTTTGACAATGACAAGGTCAATCTGATATATAATAGTGATTTCCTCGATAATGTGTATAAATTTAGTAAATAAAAACCTATCTGAAACTACATTATGATAATACAAAACCCATCGTCAGTTCTAGTAGGTATAATGGCAAAATTGAATGTACCTACACAGTTTTAAAAATGAAATTTACCCAATGGGAAATTTTGTTCAAACTTTTTTTGACCTGTAGTGATAGGTATGATGAAATTTATTTGTCTAAGAAATTTTTGAAAGCTGGTTAAGAACATATTTTTTAGACCTATAAGTAATTTACGGAGCTGAGTAATTGAATCGGTTATTTCAGAAATAACCTAAGTCACATTTTATAGTTTTTCAGGAAACAAGAAAAACGTTTTCCAACCATATGACTTTTTTTAACTATACTATAATTTTTTGATGTGAAGTGGTACATATTGGGCAATAAATTAAAATAAAAAATAATATTGCATTTGTTATCATTAATCCTTAAATAAATAAATAAAAAGTGGACTTAGGTTGTTTCTGAAATAAAATCCCTGTAATCAAAGCATATAATTTTTAAATAAGCCTTTATTCCTTACACTAGGAAACACAGTATAATCTTATTTTACCCTTACCTTAAAATTACTCCATAACATACCATTACAACACAACTGACAACTTGAAAATTCGCGTTCAGTGTTGAAACAACCTAACTCCTGGACTTATAGGTTGTTTCAACACTAAACGCGAATTTTGCCGCGTCGCTACATCGATACGAATAGCTTTACTTAGGTTTTTTCTGCAACAAACGATGCGTGACTGCCGAAACGGATAACTCGAAATGGCCCAGATGTGACTTAGGTTGTTTCTGAAATAACCGATTCAATAACAAACAAGCAATTCCTCATACCTGCTATCTGCTTGAATGTAGGTTTTCTTTGTAGCAATTTTAGACAGTTACGAATAGTATTTGGCAAGTTATGATTTTAACCTTTTATTGGCCATTTTGAACCTCTATTAAAGTGATAATGATTATTCTGCTCTTCTTAGCAATAAATTCTGAAAATTGAGGCTACAATGTGTGTAAGTACCTACCTACTTGAAACTGTTGCAAGAAAAGCCATCTAAAAGCCTTTATATTCCCTATTTTATATTGTGGAATTTTATTAGGACTTTTAGTAATGCAGTGGCGCCCCACCAGGCAAACCTTAAATTTGTTCCTGAGAAAATATGTTTATATTATCTACATTAATTATTTTTTGTACTTGACATGCTCTTTGGGAGCGTTGTGATTCCTAAGATGGCTGTATATTGTCATTTAGGTTTTTATAGGTTTCAAATTTAGAAAAAAGGACTTCAGTAATACTTGAAATATAAAAATGACAGTAAAACAGTAATAATTTTGTTAAAAGTATCGATAGCAGTTTCATTTTATTACTTTTAGTAAATATTCATTTTCAAAGTTACGGACTGCCACTGCGGCCCTTCAAATTAAAATGTCATACTAAAAGAGAAATGGATAATTTAATTTTCAATATACTTTAGTTTTTCTCAGAATGTAAAGGATAAGAAATAGGAAAGGAAAAGCTTAAGGCGACAGCTGCAAATTGAAAAAAAGTTGTTACTTATTTCTTCATTTTAGGAATTGGTTTAGTATTGTGTTGGTGATTTAGTTCTATTAGACTGTTTCAAAAAATTATGTAAGATTATTTTGGCAGCATAAGAAGTGACCAAGTAGAGTATTAAGAATGAATTCTTTAAGGGTATACGTAACGGGAAAAGCACAAAATATTTTGCCACCTGTCGACAAGTTACTGACATTTTATGTTCTTAATAAAAACTCAAATATGCCTTGTTTTTCTAGAACCATATTATAAAAGTCTAATGGTAACTTGAGTAGTAGTACTAGTACTACCCCTTTTTATTAGTTCTAGTGGTCCAAATTTTCTACTTTGCCTCTACCACTGGGCCATCATTAGCAACTTATTTTTCTTTAAGGAAAACAACTACCTACATTATACAAGAAAAAATAAACATTGGATCTTACGCATAATGTCGATTCTTATAAAAATATAAAGGATACTTAATACTAGGTCCGCTTACCTTAGTTTTTACGAAAATAACATCAAAATATAATTAAAAACAACCAAACTGGTAAACAACTGGATTTCTGGATTCTCGGAAAAATGCTGTGATGTGATTGGTTATCGTATCGGCGATTAGTGCGATATGATTGGCAAAACAAAAAGTACTTTCCTTTTGCTTCTTTTAAACAGCAAAGTAAAGTTAAAATCTTTGCTGTGCAAAGTTAAATTTTTAAAACAAACGCTCAACAGCCGTTGGCTTCGCTTTGCTGATTGAAAGTAACGAAAAAGAACCAAGTCAAAAATGCTATGTGCACCAGAACAACCCTCTAAGCACGATGGTAATGGTTTTCATTGATTAAACTCTTGCTGCGACTAATATTTTCCCTTGTATACCATTCATACTTTTTATTATGAAATTATTGTTGGCCGAGTTACTTTTAAACAGCAAAGCAAAGCCAACGGCTAAGTTGAGAGTTCCTTTTAAAAATTTAACTTAGCACAGCAAATATTTTTTTCCTCCCCCCTTGCCGCGGTTAAGTATGCGGATGCCCCTCTACATTTCTCATACGATTATACGAAGTTGTTCGCGAAGCGTTCGCGTTCCTTTAACAACTTAAGCTAAGCAAAAGGGAAATACCTGTTATTAGCTAAGCTTAGGAGGCACCACGGCAAGCGGGCACAACAATATTTGCAAAAGAAAGTTTTTAACTTGGAAGGTTACATACAGTACAAAAGAGTACAATCGAGTACAATCTTTTTTTCTTCTGTGCTCATTCAGAGAAGTTAACTTTTTTTTTTCTGTGCGAAAGAACGCATTTATTTATTTATTTCTTTGTGTTACGAGGAAACTGTTCATAGGTTATTTTTGACAATTATTCACCAAATTGTCGTTAATCGTTGATTTTGTGTTCTTTCGTAAATTCGTATGGTCAGCAGTTTATGGCTATTGAGGAATAATAACTACCTTTAGAAACCTTTGGAATTGATCCGAACATAGTTTATTTCCATCATCAGCTTGTAGGCTAGATAATATCAAAAAATATATTTACCCCACTATTTTTCAAATTTAGTAGCCCTACAAAAAATCCCGGAGGTAGCCGTTTAGAAATGTTCTCCAACGTAAAGAATCAGATAGAAGGGATTGGAGGATGGTTGGGGTCCAGCATACCCAAGCTACGTAAAGGGGAGCAGCCGGAAGGTGGCAATCCTGATGCTGTTGGACATGAAAATCCTGCTGCTGAAACTGGCTCCCCTGTAGCCACTGACTTTGTCAAGGAAGCTAAGGAGGACGATGATAACTCCAGGTAAGTTTAAGGTTATTTAATTTCAAAGCACCTACACCCAAGAAACTTAACAAAACAAAATTAATTAAAGTTATATTGCATTAAAAATTTTAAAATGTTCAAGTCAATAAATGTGCAGCTTATTGTACTAAAGTAAAAAGATGGGTGTCTTCTAAGCCTTTTTTCTAATTATACAAGAAACACAGTGTATATATAGGTATAGCCCAATATGTTGTATTTGTTATGAGTTCATTTCGAAAGCTTTATGAACAAATTGTTTACACATCAACTACATTAAATGTATATTTACTAAAGTCCCCTTACGATTTGATGTGTACATGATATTTTCACAGTCAAGAAGTTTTATGATAAACTTAAAGTGGGTTGTAAAACTGGGAAACGTTCTAGAGATGTCATTGTGTTGTCTACATTATTTCTTCACAGCCATTCTCTATAAAAAAATTATAATAACATATAGGTTCCCTCTTTCAGGAAAAAATGTATCTGTTTAAAATATAATTTGTTTGTACAAACATTCGAAACTTTACACATATATTGCTTTACAACATATCCTCACTCTGTTTTGATTTCAAAAAAGGTCATGTACCCCATTCTTATTTAAAATAATATTTTCTTGGGTTTGGTGAATTACCTTGAAAGAAGTGTACAAAAAAACCTAATGTAGGAATTTTAGTGCTACTGGGGGAGCAGACTCAGGACCTCAGTCTCTTGCTGAATCACCCACTGATGAAAATAAGGAAGGTCAATTTGGAAATGGTATGTTAAGTGTTCACATTGATGTTGTATATATTTATTTACATGTACCTACCTTCTCTTCTGCTACTGTAGGTAAAAACAGAGGGTAGTGGTTTATGTGTATTTTTAGGCATTTGAAACTGAATTTCCCTTTCTGCAAAATATATTTTTTTAATTTTTCTTGACAATATGATTTATGTTATTATTTAAACATTTCATAACATAAAATTATTTAAACAAATGTGCTAATTCGCGCTATGTTACTCTGACTACTTGAACTGACACAATAAAATTGAAGAATTGAAACAATCTCTGCAGCCTTTAAAATCGTTCTCAAGATATTTTATAACCCTGTATACCTATTATAAGGTTCCTGCAATAGTGGGTCAGGCTTCCGTAGCTCCTATACAAATTAGGTAAGGAAATTTATTCATATGCTGACTTATATACTGTAACATGAGATGTATTTAGGGAAAATATTTTCGCATGTACAGGGTGGTTCACAAAAGTGTGATAACATAAAGTTGTATTTTTTACATGGGACACCCTGTATCTTTTTTATTTTTGAGTTTGTATTAATATTCAGTAGTTTATGAGTAATAAATTATAAACTAAAAAAAAAGTTTTGCAGCCCTTGAAACAAAAGTGCAAGTACAAAAAGTGTTTGTGTTTTGAAATTCTTCATTAAATAGTAAAATAATATAAACAGGGTGTTTTATTTGAAAAACTTGAGAAAAATTAGTTTAAAATAATATGTCATTTTTGAAACCTTATTTTGAAGACCCTGTATAAAATAAATAAAATGTATTTTATTTATAGCATTTCTTGACCTTTTGCCACTAATCTCACACAATGCCGAAATTTAAAAAATACGTTTAGATTAACATAATTTTTTTTTCCATGACTGCAAAACTTTTTTTTTTGTTTTTGATTTATTACTGCTGAAGTAAATTTAACAAAAGGACACTAATATAAACCCAAAAATACAAAAAAAATAGGGTGTCCCATTTAAAAAAATATAATTTTATGTTATCACACATTTTTGGGTTACTCTGTATATCCAAAAATATTTTTCTGAAATACTTTCCGTGTTACAAGTCGGCATATATAAATGAAATTTCCTAACTAAATTCGTATAGGAGCTAGGGAAGCCTGGCGCACTATTGCAGGGCCCTGTATATTGGGCGAATTCTTTAATACTACTTATACTATCTTTGTGTAAGCTATCTAATTAGGGGAGAATGGCTTTAAACAGGTTGTATATCCATTGATGGTGATTTTGAGAATACACCCCATCGTTTTTTATGTCTTCCAGCTTTTTTATTTCCTGGTTTTCTATGTATATCGTTTCATTTTCATATCACAGTGGGGTTTCTGACAAGTCTGCTGTTTTCTCATCAGATATTATACTCATTTTACATGTACTGAATTATATAAAGAAATAATTGAGGTCCTAAAACAGCAGACCCTGCTTTTTAATTTGTTAAAAACAAATTGACATTATTCGCTAAAAGAAAAACAAATTGACGCCTTATTTATCGTTTTAGAATGGTCTAAAAAAGTCTTTATTATTAACGTGTTTCGGTTTTATATTTGAGTATGAGTAAGCAATGAGTTAGTTGATTAACCCCATAAAGGGTGTTTCAAGGCTTCCGTTAGACATTCTAGGGAAAAACAAAAATATTTTTCAATCCTTTTTATTTTCGTGTTTTAAATCGACGTTTTTCTATCACTTCAGGATTAGCTTACCAGAAAATTTATACAGAAATTTGCAATAGCAAACAAAATAAAATGTAAAATAAAGACATTTTTTTATTTTGTTTTTTTCCTTAACTTCTAACGGATGCCTTATATAAACCGTCCTGTGTATGTGATATGAAAATTTCTTAAAAAAAATAACTACTATTCAATATAAGTATATTAAAACTATTGTCAAAAATCTTACATTACAGTACAAAGTAAGGCCTTAGCTGGAGCTAAATCTATTGGCAGCTTCTTATACTCAGCTGTCAACAAAGCTGGCAAAACTGTCACCGAAGCTGGATCTAAAATCCATGTCATTAACGTAAGTAAAAAAAAACAGGAAATATTTTCCTATATTAGTGAAATATAAATTGTACCTATGTATTTTATTTTATGGTAAAGAAATAGCCTGCTTAGTTCACAATCTAACCGCACTATATCGACACACATACCTACAGCATATGGTCGTTTAGACTGTGAAAACTGCCGGTATGTTTTTTTTTTCTGCAACTGTTAAAGTGTGTGCTTTCCATTGCATAAAACTACACTGATGCTTTTTTATTGGTTAACTTTTTGTACATAGAAAGAAAAATGTATTAGGGCTGTGCTCCTTAACAAGGTTAATAGCTAAGTTCCTTTTAGTTACTTTTCAACAGCAAAGCAAAGCCAACGGCTAAGTTAAGCGTTCCTTTTTAAAAATTGAACTTAGCGCAGCAAAAAAATTTTCATGCCGCGGTTAAGTAGGTATACAGTGTCACCAGTAAAGTCCACATCATATGTGATTTTTTTTTATTAATAGCTTTATTCAAAATTTGACTTTGGCATCAAGTTCTGCTTCGATCGAGATGAAAATTAAGCAAAAAAATAGTAGTCACGTGATTCGCATTATCTGTCAAATTTTAATTTTTTTCCAAAAAATAATTCAAAAGTGGGGTTATTTCTGAAAATATCAAAAAAAGTTATTTAAAAAAGTTTTTTAAATGCAGTTTCTAGCCCATATGCAAAGTTTCAGCTGCATAAGATAATTTTGATTTTTTACCTATATTTTGTAAATTGCACCACTTTTGCAAAATAAGACTAAACGCAACCTACATAAAACTTCATAGTTTTGATAATGCTTTATTTCAGATACATTTACTTTAAAGTAGCGCCATATTAAATGTGTGTTTTTCTACAAAATCAAAATTGGGCTAATAAAATTTGGTCGCATGTGATGCAAAGTTTATTTGTTTTTGACCCTGTATAAGGTAACTTCATAAAATAAGTTTTTGAAAACGTAGTTTGTGTCTGAAAGTAAAAAAATAAAAAATGAAATAAAGGGGTTTTAAATTAAATCGTTGAAAATAGATAAACTTTACGTTAAGTTAAACTAAAATTTATTTTCCACTTAATGAACACTTTACTGATGATACTGTATTATTTTTTGTCTTAATATTAAGGTGTATTACTTTCAGACACAAACTATGTTTTCAAAAATACTTATTTTATGAAGTTACTTTATACAGGGTCAAAAACAAATAAACTTTGCATCACATGTAACCAAATTTTAATAGCCCAATTTTGATTTTGTAGAAAAACACACATTTAATATGGCGCTACTTTAAAGTAAATGTATCTGAAATAAAGCATTGTCAAAACTATGAAGTTTTATGTAGGTTGCGTTTAGTCTTATTTTGCAAAAGTGGTGCAATTTACAAAATATAGGTAAAAAATCAAAATTATCTTATGCAGCTGAAATTTGGCATGTGGGCTAGAAACTGCATTAAAAAAAAATTTCTAATATTTTTTTTTTTGATAATTTTAAAAATATTAAGAATTATTTTTTGGAAAAAATTAAAATTTGACAGATAATGCGAATCACGTGACTACTATTTTTTTGCTTAATTTTCATCTCGATCGAAGCAGAACTTGATGCCAAAGTCAAATTTTGAATAAAGCTATTAATAAAAAAAAATCCCATATGATGCGGACTTTACTGGTGACACTGTACATAACTTATAAAAGCAAAAATTTTTACTTTGCCTAAAAGAAGCCAATGGAAAGTGCGTATTATCTAACACCATCAGTTCATCATGAACATTAAAAAAAATATTTTTCGACCCTTAGAAACATTGTGTTAATAAAAAAATTAATTGCGATTTTTTTTTTATTTAGAATATCCTAGGTGAGTTTAATAAGGAACAAGAAGCTTTCTTAAAAGGTAAGGCTAACTCCACTGCTACGGCTTTACCTCCATGGGCAGGATGCGCCAATGAAGAAAGTCTTAAAGAAGAATGTCTTAGCCTATCCACTGATAGAAGGTAAAAAAAATGATTTTCATCTTTAACGCTATTTATTTTACTTTATGCAAATAATAAGATTTTACAGGATACATTAAAAAAGTAAGGTATCTGCTGGTGGTTTTGAAACACACACTAACTACCCAAGCACTCTTAAATATTATTATGAAAAACTTGAACACATTAAGGTCTGTCTGTCCGTTTGTCTTAGCCCTTTTGGATGAAACAACCGGAGAAATCCAAAAATAATTATTTTGCCTATTCCAAAAATATTAAGCTAATCTAAGGGTCATATTATTCAAGGCTTCCTTGCCCTATAGACCAGGGTCGATAATTTTTAAAACCAAAAAAAATAATACTAGGATGAAATCCATTGGAAAAGGAAGAGAATATAACAAAAATGAAAGGAAAAATAATTTACGGGCGATCCGAGGTCGGGAAGTGGAAGGGGGTGAGTTTTTAAGGGTAGAAAACGATTTATCTCGATTTCCGGCAAAACTACAACTCCTATGGAAAAACGTTAAATGGCAAAGTTGTAGGTAATAAAAAGATCTACAACTTTTGTATTTACACTTTTTTATGTGAAAAATTCAAATCCAAGTTTTTGGTTTTTTATTTTTATCTTTTACAAAAAAAATTTTTTCTCGAAATTTGGTGAAAACTTACCTTTTGATGTCCCAAACACACTGTAATTTTTTTGATTAAAAATATTTATTTTTTCACCTTATTTTTACTTAATATCGAAAAAGCACCCTAATTTTCAATCGAAAATTCTCACGTAAAAATATTTGCTTTTATAAAAAAGTGGTTAAGCTTTTGTTCGTTGAAATCTCTACTTTCTGATGGTGTAAAAAAAAATAAACATTACTATGGTAAATGTTCTCAAAAAATGCAAAGAAACGAAAAAAACTCGAATCCGAAATTTTTTTTAATCATTAGGTATGTACAATTTTGAGCTATTTATTTTGACTTGCAATTATTTGCTTATCAATGTAACATGGAATCTTACGTTTTTCGAGTAATTAAAGTATGAATTTTAATAAATAGCTTAAAATTGTACATAATGATTAAAAAAAATTCGGATTCGAGTTTTTATCGTTTCTTTGCATTTTTTGAAAACATTTGCCATAGTAATGTATATATTTTTTACACCATTAGAAAGATTTCAACGAACAAAAAGCCCACCGACTTTTTTAAAAAAGCAGATTTTCGATATTAAGTCAAAATAAGGTGAAAAAATAAATATTTTAAATCAAAAAAATTACAGTGTGTTTGGGACATAAAAAGGTAAGTTTTCACCAAATTTCGTGAAAAAATTTTTTTTGTAAAAGATAAAAATAATAAACCAAAAACTTGGTTATTTGAATTTTTCACATAAATTTTGAGGTTATGTGAAAAAAGTGTAAATACAAAAGTTGTAGATCTTTTTATTACCTACAACTTTGCCATTTAACTTTTTCCATAGGACTTGTAGTTTTGCCGGAAATCGAGATAAATCGGTTTCTACCCTTAAAAACTCACCCCCTTCCACTTCCCGACCTCGGATCGCCCGTAAATTCTTCTTCAGCCCTGGTCTACTACATGCTTTTGCGTTGGCTAACAGAGCCTTCAGGGAGTCCTTAGACGACTCTACATACCACGCTAAAGTAATAATCAAAAATAATCTGGAAAATTGATAAACATGTTTGTAAAAGATTTTTAAGGATAATATATTTATTTTTAGAAATTTTGTTCGAGCCCCACCGGCTGGCGTCGATTTTCAATTTGATTATGAAGTATCTTACCCAGTAGCCATGGCCATCATGGAACAAGATCCCAACTTGGAAAAAATGCGCTATGAACTTGTACCTAAAATGTAAGTTTTTGAATGACGTAACATTCTAAATACAGGGTGTTCCTTAATAACGTGCTAATATTTTAGGGTGTGATTTCTCAAGTCATTTTATAAAGAAAAGTTCAAATAAACATATGTTGTAAACGCTTTAAATTTTTTGCTACAGGGTGTTGAATTTTTTCTTTTTCAATAAGTTTTTTGTAATATCTCCGAAAGTACTTTAGATAATATTTTCAATTTTGGCATGTGCTAATAGGACATAAAACCACATGTTTTAGTTATAAAAGTTATTTTTTTCTCCCACCAGTGGCGTCCCTGCAAACACCTCCTCTGATATTTTTTAGAAAAAAAGTGGTACGTCACTGACATTTTTCCATGTGGATAATATTTCTGATTAGCCTGATCAATTCTACATAAAAATGGTCTCTTGCGTTTTTCTCCTCAGGCACACTGTTCCTAATTAAAATAATTAAATTAAATTAGCTTCATTTTGCGGTATTGACGAATAATTTTTGATCAAATAAATCTAGTTATCCTGGAACGGTAACGTTCTTAAAAACATAATTAACGCCTTAACGGCAGACTTATCTGCATTTCCTCCAAGAAGAACTACCTGTGTTACTTGAAGATGTATCATATGCGCTAAGGACGGTGTGCCACTTTTTTTCTAAAATCAGAGGACATGTTTGCAGGGACGCCACTGATGAAACAAAAAAATAACTTTTATAACTAAAACATATGGTTTTATGTCCTATTAGTATATGCCAAAATTGAAAATATTATCTAAAGTACTTTCGGAGATATGACAAAAACGCATTAAAAAAGAAAAAATTCAACACCCTGTAGCAAAAAATTTAAGCCGTTTAGGACATATGTTTATATGAACTTTTCTTCATAAAATGACTTGAGGAATCACATCATTAAGAAACACCCTGTATATTTGGACCCAATATACTGTCTTCATTCCCCACTAGAGCTGTGTTAAATTAATAATATACTATATTTTCCAGCATATCTGAGGAGGAATTTTGGAAAAACTATTTCTACCGCGTCAGCCTAATCTGTCAAGCCAACGAGCTGTCATTTATGTCAAGGGAGGGTGACATCCATGTCACTGATACTTCGTCAGTGCAACCTATAGGTACGTAGAATTTTTGTAACAGATAAAGTTTCAACTTTTTCCATCTTGTGCATTATATTGAAAATGACAAGGGAAAGTTGATTGTTTATAATGTAAGTAGTGTTGTCGCATATTATATTAACAACACAAATGTTGTTTTTCATAAACATTTGTGTTTGTTATTGTAGATATTTACTTTATGTTGCATAACCCATCTTTCATAACAGCAGAATGTTTCTTTTCCAATTTTTTAAAATTTATTTTTATAAGTAGATAGAGCAGAAAAAGAGCATGAATTTGTTTCTGATACCCTAATAGCAAATAAAGAAGACCTTGATGAAGTCGAGGAAGGTATGAAAAAGCTTGCTTTAGGAGTTAAACCTGTTGTAAATGGTAAGTGTTGTTTGTAAAAACGCATAAAAAATAACTTCACACATAAAAAAAAAAGTCACATATAGCGTGTGTCGTCGGAAGTTCTTACCAAATGGTAAACGTTTTAATTATTAACTCTACGAAAAATAGTGCCTTTTCCAAAAAAGTCCTGCTTGGTGAGAAAATAAATTTGCACAAGAATATTTATACAGGGTGTTTCATTAAGGTTGGCCACCGGCCATATCTCGGAAACTACTAAGCATAGAAACTTGGGGACAAAAAAATATCATTAAAGCGATCATAAGAAAATTCTGGAAATAATTTTTAAGTTCCTCATTTCGCCGCAAGGGGGCACAATTGAAAATAATTTTTTTTAATTCTAAATTTCTCCGAAAATTCTCATATTAAGGTATAACTCTGATTACATCATTAGAAAGCTTGGACAATTCTGCATCATTTTGGTTTAAGGCTCATTGGCGTACCGACCTTGCTAAGAGTGGGGAATGTAATTTTGAAAGTGTAAACATTAAAATCGCTGTAACTTCTAAACGCCTTATGCGATTTTACTAAATTTAAGCTTGTTTGGAAGAGAAAGGTAAGTTTCTTTAATTGCCGTATCCAATGGTACAAGATAGTTTCTTATAAAATTGCTAGAGGACGCAATTTGTAATAATAAAAGTTTTTTGATTTTACCCCAAAAATTCAAATCATACGATATAACTATGACATCATAATCGGAAAGGATATTAAATTTTTTAAATATCTTTGTTCGTTTTAGAGTTATTGCCAAAACAATAATTTTTAACACTTTAATCGAAAAAATTATTGTTTTTATAGCTTCGTGGCCAAAGCATTCCACGACAAAAAAAATATTTGTCCTACGATCGTGCAAAAAGTTACTATTTTTTCTACTGTGCCAAAAGTTTAACTTTTTTGCTTACCTTTCTCTTCCAAACAAGCTTAAATTTAGTAAAATCGCATAAGGCATTTAGAAGTTACAGCGATTTTAATGTTTACACTTTCAAAATATCTTGCCCCACTCTTAGCAAGGCCGGTACGCCAATGAGCCTTAAACTAAAAAGATGCAGAATTCTCTAAGCTTTCTAATGATGTAATCAGAGTTATACCTTAATATGGGAATTTTCGGAGAAATTTAGAATTTAAAAAAATTATTTTCAATTGTGCCCCCTTGCGGAGAAATGAGGAACTTAAAAATAATTTTCAGAATTTTCTGATGATCGCTTTAATCATAATTTTTTTGCCCAAGTTTCTATGCTTAGTAGTTTCCGAGATATGGCCCGGTGGCCACCCTTAATGAAACACCCTGTATAAATTTTCTTGTGCAAATTTATTTTCTCACCAAGCAGGACTTTTTAGGAGGAGGCACTTTTTTTCGTAGAATTAATAATTAAAAAGTTTCCCATTTGGTAAGAACTTCCGAAGACACGCTTAATAATATAAATATAAAGTTAGAGAATAAATACTATTCAATACCATAACTGTAGGAGCCTAGTTAACTGGATTCCGGATGGAGGTAACGTGAGCTTTGCTTAAAAAATTATGGTTGGCTAGTTACCTTTATAGGCCAGTTAACTTTTAATATGATTTGATTAAATCAAGTTGTATGAAGATTACTTTATGGTTCATATAGATACTATTGTTATTTGTTTTGAGCCTAACAGAAGGCATAAGCACATTGCTGTTTTTTTACCAAGCGTACATATTTCTACCTACTTTTATATTAAAATTATCAAATATTTATTTTTCATGTTGTTCATAAAGTTTAAATTGAGTTTGCATGGGCTATACGTACCAGATTTATGACTGTAGTGCTGTTTATAAATGTTTTCAAAAATTTGGTATTTTGCAAAATTTTTATAATTCAATCTCATGAAAGTCATTGCCATTTTTTTTAACTCTTATTACCCGATTTATTTAGTTTTAACTCAATTTTCCCCAAGGAAATATGTACGATTTTGAAAAAACACCCACTTGCACCAATTTTCACCTCATTTGCTGCTTTTTTCTCACTCTAGAAATGTTAGAGACTAATTAGTAAAAATAAAAAATCAGTATGTTAGTTTCCTGTTTATTTTTTCTCAGCCTAAAAGAAGATCAACGTTACGTTTGCTTCCCCTACTAGTCCTTTAAATAAGACTTTTTACTTTTAACATCCCCCTCCCATAGAATTGTTTTTATGTGTTTTTTATTTTTGCTCTCCTTACCCAATTTTTTATTTTTGTCTTTTATTTTCAGTAAAAAAAAACACATTTATTCTGTTTTGTGCTTTCTGGCGTTTTCAGTATTAATTAATAATATCAAAAAGATTAGTCATGAATGTTAATGTATAACGTGTAAAATTATGATAACTAATAAAGATTAGGTGTAAAATTTGAAGAAATTGCTAAGATTTTAACTCTTAATTGATGGGGTGGAATAATTTTACACAAACCATAAGGGCAGTTCCCCGTGGATTAATAAATACTATCGAGTGGTTTTTATAGGTGAGGTAAAAAACGTATATTGTCAACACCACAGTCCTACGAACTTATATGCATATCGCTGATTCTGGAGTTAAATAATTCTATTTTAGTATTGTGTAGTTTATTACCAATCAAAATTAACCTAAAGGGACCCATTCACTAGGTAATTATCGGGCAACCAGATTGACAATCTAGTCGCTTGCGATCGAATTTCCAAAAGATTGCCTCCTTACTGGGCGATTTCAATCGAATTGCAAGCGTTATTTGAAGGTTGCTGCTGTCTGAATGGACGTTGGCAATCCTTGACGGTTTTAGTATGTGTGTATTTGACTGTTTTTAGTGCAAGGTGCAAGTCGGTAGGTTCCTTGTCATGTTTTAATAGTTGTAGTTTTGTTTTTATACGTGTCAAATGAAGAATGTTCACAAGGAAGATAAAAGAAAAAGGGAAGCTATGTACTAAAGAATTCATAAAACCATTTTTTTTTTATCAGAAACGATCCGCTTTGACTATTTTTAAAATAAAAACCGATTGCAGAGAGATTAATTGGTTGACAACCAAATTGCTTGGAGAGTCGCCTAATGAATGGACAGTTCCTGAGTAACCAGATTGCCCGAAAATGTTTAAGCATTTTGATCGGACGACTTTGGTTAATGCGTTTTGTTTCCGGGTATTGTTATACAATAAGTCTATAACATGAACAAAATTAACGTGAACATAGACAGAGTTTACGTAACTGCAGATTTACCATTTGCTTTATTATTCTACTGATGGGGGGATTTTAATGGGAAAGAAACCGTTTTTTACAGATTATATCTTGGCTCTACACCAGTTTATTATAGATTCAATTCTAATTTCTGGACATCGATTAAGAGTTAAAATTCTTTCAATATTTGTGAATTTGGTAAAAGATACTTGTGCAAAAAGGTTTCAGTAGTTACCTATTCTAGGAATAATTCGTTTTTACATTTCATTTCAAAACAACGACAAACATATGGCCATGTATTTTAAGATGTAATATGTATAGGTATTGATATATAAATTATTGATAGGTAGGTAATTCTAGAATATTTGGCTTGTAAGTAGGTACTTATATTTAGTATTAAACGAATTGATTCTTAAATATAATATATAGTCCTATACAGGGTCCTGCAATAGTGCTCCTATACGAATTTAGTTAGGACTTTCATTCATACGCTAACTTATACTGTATCATACGGGGTACTTATGGAAAATATTTTTTCATATACAGGGTGGCCCAAAAAAGTGGTGGTCATAAAAGTTGTGATTTTTTAAATGGCATACCCCATATTTTTTTTGCATATTTAGATTTATGCTATCGTCCTTTATAATTGCCTAAAATTTTGTTTGATTTGCTTTGGTAGTTTAAGAGCAATCAATTAAAAACTAAAAAAAATTATTTTGAAGGTGTGGAAAAAATATCAAAAAAAAACAATCTAAAATAAAAAATATCAAAAAAAACAATCTAAAATTAGTTTTTCAACCACGGTATTAAGTAAGTTTAATGACAAGAGGTTTAAAGATACTATGAATCGAATAGTATATATCTATTTTATACAGGGTGTTCATAATAAGGTTTCAAAAATGACACATTTCAAACCTATTTTTCTCAACTTTTTCAAATGGAATACCCTGTATATTATTTCGGTATTTTATATAAAATACACAAGCAATTTTTTTTGTAGTGGAAGACATTTTGAACAATTACTGTAGTTTTCAATTATTAGTCTAGTCGCCTACGCTTAATTTTAAAAATAAACTCTGTTTAGTCAACATAATTTATGAAATTTGCATTTATTTCGAAAACGGCTGGAAATAACTTATATGCTTCAACTACACAAAAAATTGCTTGTGTATTTTATATAAAATACCGAAATAATATACAGGGTGTACCATTTGAAAAAGTTGCGAAAAATAGGTTTGAAATGTGTCATTTTTGAAACCTTATTATGAACACCCTGTATAAAATAGATAATTAGTATTCGATTCATAGTATCTTTAAACCTCTTGTCATTAAACTCACTTAATACCGTCGGTGAAAAACTAATTTTAGATTGATTTTTTTGATATTTTTTCCACGACTTCAAAATAATTTTTTTTTAGTTTTTAATTGATTGCTCTTAAACTACCAAAGCAAATCAAACAAAATTTTAGGCAATTATAAAGGACGATAGCATAAATCTAAATATGCAAAAAAATATGGGGTATGCCATTTAAAAAATCACAACTTTTTATGACCACACTTTTTTGGGCCACCCTGTATATGAAAAAATATTTTCCAGAAGTACCCCGTTTGATACAGTATAAGTTAGCGTATGAATGAAAGTCCTAACTAAATTCGTATAGGAGCTATACGGAAGCCTGACCCACTATTGCAGGACCCTGTATATTGCATAACCTTTGTTTAAAACAGGCAAAACATTTTTAAGATTGGTCAGTTTAAATTAGAGGCAATTAAATTTCACATTTTTATTTATCTCAAAACGAGATAATTTTAAACTTTATTAATAATTTAGGAAACTAGAAAAATATGTACGACACACCTATATATTAAAAGAACACCAAGATGAGTTGAACATTTTTTAAAAGAAAATTCTACTACGGGAAAGTCCAAAATTTTGATGTAAGGCACGCACGTCCTTCTATTTTAGAAAGTAATTAATCTATTTGCACAAGTATATTTTTAGATTCAAATAAAATAAGTGATCATTTTATTGTAATAGAGACAATACATAAAATGCATGTTTTGCAACTTGCAGTGTTTTTCATAATTTGTTGTTTGGTGTGGACCTTTCAAACGCTTTTTTTAAATGTTTTTTTTGACGTAAAAGCTATACTTGATAAGATGATAAGGAAAATGAATAATTTTTTGATTAGGCCCTGTAAAGAAGTTACTAATAATATGCAGATAGCTATTTGTACTAACAGTAATCGAAGAAGTTATACTGAATTTGTTCTAAAAATATAGATGCATTTCTATTTGTTTTACACATGCACAGGCGTTGAAGATGAAGCTCGCCATTGGCGCACATCTATTTAGATTAGATAGAAATCGTGATAAAATTGTGAGTATAATATATCTTTAAAAAAAAATTAATCCAGGTGCTCAGAACGCGTTAAAAGATAAAGCAGGAAACTTTCACTCTGAGCCTCTGGTGAACACTGCAAGGAAAGCAGATTTTTCTCAAAAGTCGTTCGTTAAAATTATTTTGGTCCTTTATTTTGTTGCGGTGTTTTTGCTTTTTATTTTGATTTTATTTTATTTTTTGTTTTACCCTTTTCCCTTTCTGTCAAATAGAAGAAGATTGGGAAAAAGAGCTGGAAGCAGAGCTGCAGGATTACGAAATGGTGAGCGATAACAGGGACAACAATATCGACAAGGAAATAGAGGATATTCTAAATGAAAACACAGATTTAAAATAAATTGTGGACACTAAAAATCTGATTTTTGACTGACTGATACGTATTTGTTTAGTTTTACTATTTCTTATTGTTTTTCTAGTCATTTAAGTTACTTGATTTAGGTTTAAGTTATACTGTTTCAAATACTAGTTAATTCTCTATCCATACCTGCATATAACTCTATACTTAAAATAAGTTTGATAGTAGGTACTCTGTTTCAAAGTTTTCCTCATGATATCTTCCACTAGTGCCTGCTGACGATGTTATTTTTGTCGTTTAGATAAGTGATGGAAAGGTACACTTCAGCATGCATCGTTCTTTTGGAAAATGCTTTTAGTACAAATTACAAAGAGCCTAAATAGAATTATATAGCCATATTATTTTTAGATGCCTAAGCAGATGACTTGTTAACTATCAAACATCATTTTAAAATAGATTTTCAAAAGTATGTTCCATCGGTACGGCGATTTCCATTAAGTTAATGCGATTTTTGTCGCTTTTTAACTATGTATGCACAGTGTGTTCATTTGAAAACTTCCCACCTCGATTTTCCTGCTTTAAATTGAAAATGTGGAAAATCGCTCGGACCCGTCGATTTTTATTTTGAGGGGGACATCTTTTGCATATATTGTCAATCTTGTTACTTCAAGCCCCTAGGAGGGAGGGGGGGTAAGATCTAAATCTTAAATGGATACCCCTATTTTATATCATTTTTTTGGATTCTGCATAAAATTCTGAACATTTTTTAATAAAAGCATTATTAGTCTATACTTAACAGTTTCCCAGATATTGACTCTTAAAAAATTACATTTTTGAACTTTGACAGCGTCTAGCTTTCTAACTGTACGTTTTAGAGCAAAACGGCTTACATGTCCCTATCTTCGATTTTTATTATCTTTTCAATAATGTGAACTTTCGATTAAACCGGATGTAAGAAACATAGTACTTCCGGTTTGACCGGAAGTTGACACTATTGGAAAGATAATAAAAATCAAAGATAGGGATCATGCAAGCCGTTTTGCTCTAAGACGTACAGTTAGAAAGCTAGACGCTGTCAAAGTTCAAAAATGTAATTTTTTCAAGAGTCAATATCTCGGAAACTGTTAAGTATAGACTAATAATACTTTTATTAAAAAATATTCAGAATTTTATGCAGAATCCAAAAAAATTATATAAAATAGGGGTATCCATTTAAGATTTAGATCTTACCCCCCCCCCCCTCCCTCCTAGGGGCTTGAAGTAACAAGATTGACGATATACGCAAAAGATGCCCCCCTCGAAATAAAAATCGACGGGTCCGAGCGATTTTCCACATTTTTATTTTAAAGCAGGAAAATCGAGGTGGGAAGTTTTCAAATGAACACCCTGTATAATGCAAATGGCATCTACGCAACACCTCTAATGCTGGTAAATTATGTAGTTTCGTACTAGATAAAAAGCGTCAATCGCATTTCAAAGTTTCAAAGGTCAGTAAGCACTGGCAAAACTGATTTTATTACTGCTAAAATTATTATTTTCTATACATACCTACTGCTACTACCTTAAAATTTTGAATATTCCAGGACAAACCATAAAAAATCAAAACTCTACGACATTCCATTATAAAAACTACATTCCATGTTATAATATAATGTCTACCCTATCAATACTTATATGTATGTAGCTAAAAAATAATGCATTTTACAAATGTGATATAGCCATATTGATTTTAGAGGTCTACACTAATTGATCATTTCAAATATCCAGAATTAGTTACCTCTTAAATAGGTTTTTCAAGTATTAGGGTTAAGGAAAAAGAGGAATAATAAAGAAATAAAGTATAATAAGTGTTGTGATTAAACTAACAAAATGTGTAAAAATATATTAAAAGCATATATTGTATGTAAAATCAGCGATAAAGTTTTGAAAATCTATGTAATAAAGAAAACTATTAAAAAGCATTTTTCTTATGTTTAAAGCCTTAGATATAATATTGTACTTAAACGTTTGTATTCAGTTTGTTACTTAAGTTAAACCCTTTTTTTTTCTGTGACTTAAGTTACGATTTGTTATTGTTTTTGTTACCAAGTGTTTTAGTTCTAAACTACATATGTGTAAAATAATATAAATAGATGGATCTCCACTTGATTTATATAATCCCTAACGCTGTTAAATAGCAAAATTTTACTTGATTGGGTGATCATTTTAATATTTGCATATTTAGGAGTTAGAAAATGTAGCTTTTCAGTGTTGAAGCATGTTTCTTCCTTCTCTTATTCATATAATTATTGTTATAAGACAAATAATACCTTAAATTGTTAAAATAAATGTAGTTGTGCCCATCAAAACTGTGTTTTTTCTTAATAAAGTTTATATAACTTATCTATATACTTATACCACATTTAGCCAGAGTCCCTTCGGGCGTAAATTTGACAGCGTAGATGTGACGTGATTGGTCGATTAGGTCGCCATCTTAAAAAATGGCGGCTATATCAACCAATCACCTCTTAGAGAATAGGTACGCTGTCAAATTTACACTCATGGCAATCCGATCTTAAGATCAAAATTATAAGTTTTTCTAATCCTAGATCTTTCTAAATCTAGTTCAGCAGTTTTGGAAAGAAAATCCCTTATTGTCGAGTAAACTTGAACGTCATTTTAAAACGTATTTTTAACGAATAAAAGTTTGTTAATTTATAAAGGGCGGGCTTCTCGTAGTTGCTATGTGATACCATTACATGATAAACAAAGACCTTCCTTCCTCAATTACCAAATTTATACGCACTGGGGTAAAATAAAAAATCAATAGATTGTCTAGACCACAAAATGAGTCATTCGGTTTGCTTGTCAGCCCAAATATGCCTGGAATACGAGACGCCACTGGGGTGCATAAAAAATCATTTTTTTCTGTCTGCGCATGACCTCGAGAGGAGCTAATTGAGCGTTGATGTCAGACTGTGCGGTTAGTCATATTATATTTATAATAAGAGAACACATTTTTAGAAAATGTGTTCTTGTTATACCCTTTAATCTTTTAAAAAAGTTTGCAACAATACAATAGGAAATTTGCATGAAAATTAAATTTGAAAAGTAATGCTCTTAAGCGTAAGCTAATATCATCCAAAGACCCTCATCTTACTTTTTTTTTACTCCTTTTGGATTAGATAGAAGCGATTAAAGTTTGCTTGTGACGTCAAAGCGTACCACAATACCTAGCGAGAGCGGGCTATTCATACTAGGTGACGTCACACGGCGAGCTTTAATTATTTATTAAAAATTAAGGAGTAATATTTAAGACGTAATATTTTGTATATGTTATTTTATGGTGTGGCTGAACATATCTATGCAATAAAAAATTGTGTGCAAGTTCCCTATCGCTACTTCAAGGAAATTTACGAACCTTTATTTGTAAGATAATGGCAACCACAATACACTTGGCAACCAGGCCATGCACTCCCAAGTTCAAACAATTTTGAAACGACAAAAGACGGGAGTGAAACCGTTGATACGATACGTTTGTAGAAATAATTTACAAAGGCAAGTGGTTAGAGCTCTCATAATATTTTTTTCTAGCAACAGGAAATACCAAAGTAAGTACATTTTCATTGTAGATTTTAAGTATGTATGTATGTATGTAGATAGATATATTTTCATTTGTTTTCTAACCGACAGCTTGATGTTTTGAATGTAACGTTTTTTCCTCCATTACAGAATGACTTCCACAAGTTTTAACATTGGTCTTACAAGTGAGAAAAACTCTAGCAGGGTTTTAAGGCCCCCTGGTGGTGGCCATAGCGATATTTTTGGTGTCCGAGACAACGATAATGGACTAGTGACCCCAAGCAAAAAAAGAAATCAGCCCCAGTCAACCATTGGCAGTTGTTTTAACATGGTGGAAGAAACAAAAGAACAGGAATCTGAAAAAAACATGGATATTATGAATGGGGAAGAGCCTGTAAATGGAAAAGTTGTTAATGGGAAAGAAGACGAAGTAGATAATGAAATAATTGATGAAAACACAGCTCCTAGAGAACTAAAAGAGGAAATGGTGAAGATAACAGAGGAAGCACAAACTCCTTGTGCAAAACGTGTCCGTGTGCCTCCTGGTGGATTTTCGTCTGGTCTCTGGTAATTTTTTTATTTATGCGCATCCAAAAAGAACTTTTTACAAGCCTTTTTTTATATTCAAGGGTTTCTGTTTGTGATTTGTGAATTTATAGTTTCTTATGCTAGGTGTGTAGTTTTATTTATGTAGGATTGGTCCATTTCATTTGTTGACCAGTGACACAGCCAGAGAATCTCCCTCGGGGGTCAAGTATCTAGTTTCAATACACTATTGCTTAATTTTATATTTTTAAACTCAACAAGACCCCTTTGGAGAAGATAACTCGTGAGCTGGTCCACCTGTTCTTTTTTCCAGCTGCGTCAGTGGCTTTTAAAATTTTCTCAGCAAAAAATTCATGCTATAATGTTTTAACAAATTGAAACCAAAAATATTTATTAAACTAACTAATTAATATAAGCCCTGTAAAGATGTTTGGTCAAATATACATACATCTTTTTCAGATGTGATTTTTTGCTGTAGAATATGTTAAATTTCTGTATAAGTTTACTTAATAATTAAATCAAAAAACCAAATCAAGCAATGTTCATGTTTTGTTTTATATTTGTCTTGATCTGATTAAAGAAAAACACTATTTTTGTAGTGCCATTAAAACTGATGATCAAATTTATTGAATGTTTTATAAAGTTAAGTAATTAAACATTTATACACGACTGAGATTTTTAATAAAACTTTAATAAAGTTTTTAGTTTTTAATACCCTATCCTTCCCTACAGTCCAAATGATGGTTTTTTTTTATCTGTTAAAGAAATGTGTCAAAATAAGAAATATTTTTTTGCCTTCAACAAGGAAATTATTTTTGGTAGAATTTGGAAATATTTTCTAGTTTGCTTACTCAGGGAAAACCCTTTTTTTAATGAGTTTAAAAAAGGATTGGTTAAAAGAGCTAGTTCGTTTTGCAATGGATTTTTCGTTTCATCCAAAATATAGAGCTTTTATCCCTAAATAATTAACGAAAAAAGAATTTATAAATTGAAACCTGTGATCAAAAAATGCAATGGTGAATGCCGAATAGTGTGAATACTAAAATTAACAATTTTTTACTTCTCCGGAAATAAGAATCATTTTTAATGTCTTAAAACAACAGATAAGTAGCTTTTATTCTAGGAAAACAATTCCTTGTTATTAAATAAAGTGTAACTGTAATCAGCATTACTGGAAATTGGTGATTAATATTTATCAACTTCCCATTTCGTCAAGCATGTTGTTAAATTTATCATGTGTTGGGTTTATTGACTTGTCTTTAAATAAATAAAAAAAAATGTATTACAATATATATTTCATTGTTTCTATACAGTACAGACTATTAAAAGGTATTTGCAGCTTTATCCTTGAATGATTAAAGAATCAGTGGTGTGGAAACTCAGAAACGACTATAAAGGAACTTTGATTTTATGCTTTTAAAATGTTAAACACTTATGTTGTGTTGCACAAAGGTTTTTAGTAATAATTATTTAACCAGCAACTTTGACGGAGACATAGATGAGATTGTCACCATCAAAGTTGCTGGTTATTAATTATTATTAAAAATATTTATGCAACCAGAGTTATGAAAATTACTATTATGACATGATAGATACATGTGCGGCAATTAATTGATACATTAATAAAAGCAAAAAACGAAATTTAGTCAAATTTGTGCATACTTTTTTTTCCACTTTTAGTACTATATAAATCCAACCCTTTATAACGTAAAACTTTAGGTAATTGTATTCCTAAGAGGGGTATTTGGCCGATTTTGGGATAAAACGAAGATTTAACGAAATGGCGAACGCGTCACTAGTAGTTGCTTTTAAAGGAGATCAAAAGATTATTCCATTATAGAGTTCCTCTAGTTGTAGGCGACCCGATGTCCTTACACACCGTTGCGTCATCGGCAACTATTGTCAGCATTATTAATAGGATTGCGCCCAGAATGGATCCATGTGGTACCCCAATAGTCACCTCATCCCTTGCCTATGTCACTCTGGAGTGACGTACAGTCTGGTTTCTGCCTTTTAGGTCTGAACGCAAGGCTATTTGGAGAAAATTTATAGGCTTGAAGCTTTTTCAAAAGAATCTTATGATTGACTCAGTCAAAAGCCTGCTTGCTCAACAATACAGTTCTATACTGAAAATTCTAGAATGAGTTTAATATCTCCGTTATTAAATTTAGTACCCCTTGAACACTATTCTTACTAGTGTCTCCGACCGAAACAAGATTTTCAGCCGAAACCGAATCTTCGGCCTTGGTCTCAGTTTCGGCCGAAACCGAAACTTATTTATACGTGTTAAAAATTTTATTGCATGCTGAAACTTAATTTATTTTATATAGGACGAGATCGATCCTGGGAACGAATTGACCTCTTCTCCCCCAAAAAAAAAAAAGTTGCCAGAAAAAAATCTATATTTATATACAGTGTGACCAGTAATGTGGGGTTATTTCTAAAAGTATCGAAAAAAGTTATTAGAAAAAGTTTTTTTAATGCAGTTTCTAGCCCACATGCAAAATTTTAGCTGCATAAGATAATTTTGATTTTTTACCCTTATTTTGTAAATTACACCACTTTTGCAAAATAAGACTCAACGCAAACTACATAAAACTTCTTAGTTTTGACAATGCTTTATTTCAGATAGGTTCATTTTCTATAAAGTAGAACCATATTAAATTTGTTTTTCTACAAAATCAAAATTGGGCTATTAAAATTTTGTCGCAAAGTTTATTTATTTTTGACCCTGTATAAGGTAACTTCATAAAATAAGTATTTTTGAAAACGTAGTTTGTGGTTGAAAGTAATACACCTTAATATTAAGACAAAAAAGAACACAGTGTCATCAGTAAAGTGTTCATTAAGTTAAAAATAAATTTTAGTGGTGGGTAAAAAATCAAAATTATCTTATGCAGCTGAAATTTTGAAAAAACTTTTTCTTATAACTTTTTTCAGCATTTTCAGAAATACTTTTTACACTTTTGAATTATTATTTGGAAAAAATTAAAATTTGACAGATAATGCGAATCACGTGACTACTATTTTTTGGCCGGAACCGAAACTACATTTTTTGGCCGAAACCGAACCTTCGGTCGGTCGCTAATTCTTACCCTTCTTAAACCCAAACTGACACTTACTAAATTTTTTATTTCGTTACATCTTCGTTTCCAAAAATCGGCCAAATACTCCTTCCTTTTAGGAATACAATTATCTAGAGTTTTACGTTAAAAAAGGTTGGATTTATAAGTTAATAAAAGCAGAAAAACAATATGCGCAAATTTGACAAAATTATGCTTTTATTAATTCATCGTTTAATTTTTTTTTTACTTAAAACTGTAGGTAGTTGCTACCCAAAGGTGGGCATTCAGTCGCTTTTTGGAGAAAACGAAATGCGCCACTACTGTGCACATTTTAACTAACGACGCAATACAATAATTTTATTATTGTAAAGATTTTTCGTTGCGAAGAAAACACAAATTTAATAAGGTTAGGGGCGCTATTTATATCTTTCCCTAAAAAGTCTAGTGGATTTTTCACCACAATAATTAATAATTATCGGTCTAGCAAAACACTTGAGGTCAAATATAAATATGTAAATTATAATGGGCAAGTTATAAATAGAATAACAAAAGGATGTGATTAAATAAAATACCCAAGAATGTGAGATAATGTGTATTGATTTCAAATTCAAATAAGGCAAGTTAGCTTGCGCATCGGATGTACATATAAAATCAAAAAGATTTATAATACCTACAATAATTAATAACTTTGAAAACGTATGGGATACATAAAAAAAAACTAATAAAATGCATATATAGAAGTGTTCAAATAACTCCTTAACACTACTACAATAATATAATAAAAAATTAATTAAAAATTCTAAATACAAGGCCCCAGAATAATGAAATCAATCTACAAACAAGTGAAATCAGCAGATCAGAATTGCCAATTACATACGTATTTTTTTTGCTTCTAAGAACATCAAAGATATGATCTCCTGACAATATTAAGGCAATAGGTCGCTATACTTTTTTGACATTTTTAATTAAAATCAAAAGCTACAATCGACATTTTTTTAAACTTTGGTTACAATCGATTTATGTGGTGGTACCTACAACGCTCGTATGTACATGGAAATTTCGGAAGAACTACGAAGACAGTTACATTGTAGAGCTAATGCATTGGCCATTTTTAACCCCAATTTTTTTTTATAGATTTCCACCTATTTTTACTGGATATCTATCTATCTGCTAAAGCATGTTTTTTTTTATCATACTATTTAACCCCAATTTTCCATCTCCGGAATTCTCCTGTACGTACATGAATTTATAACACCTCATATATGCGACCAGAACGAAATAGTTGGGAGGAATTATTAGAAAAATTAATATCCTCGAAAGCGGTCTTTACACCTGTGAAGTTCTTCGTGAAGCCGGTAGCATTTACACCGTGTTATCATAGTGCATCAGCTGAGTAAATTGTTTGTCAAAAACTTTCAAACAGAATATAAACAAGGAATTGTAAAATTTGATTTTTAATTTATAAAAATCACCTAACCTTTCACTAACTGTTCAAAAAGTTTGGATGTTGGTACGTCCGAATTGACGAAAAATTTGATGGACAAATAGAACTTGTTCTAATTCGTGAATAACTTCACAAAGAAATTCACAGGTAAAATGGCCGCTTAACATTTTTATTTATGTTTCCATAGAAACAGTTGCTAAGCTGAATTATCAGCAATCTTATTTGGTATCCATGGAAACCTGTCTAAGAGTGTTTATTTATAGCCACCTTGTACCCGAAATATTTTGTCAAAGGATAATTATATAGCAACTAGCAATGATAAAAACAATGAAAAATAAATAGATTTTGGGAAAAATCAATTCTGAACCACTGGCCCGACTTCGTTTTCAGTCGCCCCTTAACTTAAACGAAATTCGGTAGGCACTAAATATAAAGTGCCAAAAAAGCATCAATAACCAGAATTATGCATATATGAAATCATTTCATACATCGGAATATGTTAATGACATCACATAAATAAGAGGTTAAGTAATAATTCTAAGTTATTCAAGTAATATGAATAATATGACTTTTTATATTTTTTAAAGATTTTTTAAACTTTTTGACATGGCCACATGGAACTCCTAGTAGTTTTATACGTCTGTACCAATGAAAAGAAAAAGGACACTGAATAATTTATAATTTTCTCATCAAATAATACTTTTTTTTAACCAGTTACCCTTTTGTAATAAACAACGTGAAGTAAATTGTTGTTTACTAAGTTAAAAAATTAAATTAAACATTTAACAGTCTAACTACGTTCATTGGTATAGCCTACAGAGAGTTCAGATTTAGATAAAATAAATAACATCATTGTAACATTTAAAAATATTGGTGGCAACTTGTTTCACATGCTCGCATACGGGTAATATAAAGTAACGTAACAGCAACATTTGTGACATAACCCTAAACTTAACATCGTAACGTTTCTGTTCGTTGAACTTTTAAAAAATGTATCAGAGTTTCAAAAATACTTTTTTGGGGAAATACATTATTTTGGACACATTTTTTAAAACATATCGCTTTTAATACTAAAGAGCCAAGGTTAGGTCGAATTTGACGCCATTACTGTATTTAAATAAATAGGTACCCTAAACATAGTAAAACGACAAACAAAAAATTTCTGTGTACGGAGAATGTAAAACAGGCCTATAAACTACCACCACAAGGTGTATTCCTTTCTGTCGAAACATTTATAAGCATAATCTAAATACAGCTAAATAATGCGTCGTCAAAAAGGCGTCAGAAACAAGTTTTACTCTTTGTTTTGGGTGTTGTCTTTATTGGGGGCGATATCAAGACCCAATTCAGACAGGACCTTTAGTGCCTCTAAAGCGGCTTTTTCATGAGACGCCTCAGTTGTTGGCCCTTCTCCATGACAAACCTGAGGCGGATTCGTTCCTAAAGAGACCAGGGTCAAGTACATCTCGTGGTTTGCTTTTGGGAAATCAGAAAATTGAACCTGAAAAGGAAAATGTTTTTTTCTAATTTTGTATCATAACAAATCTATTACGATACGCATTTGCGTATCGTAATGAAGCTATTTCGATACGCGTTTTTTTCTTTATTTGATGTTGGTAACATTTAAATGTTTTATTTCATTAACTTGCGCGGCCTTTGTGATTTACGAGAAAACCCATTTTTCGCAGAGGAAAAGAAAAATAGCTTGATAACCTACTTTTTTATTCTGTGTGGATAACAGTAATGTATGTTGGTTGCATAAATCTATAAATCAATCTTTTGTAGATGCTTCAAGCTATCATTTTCTGCCAAATCCTATCCAAAATTCAATCTACTAACCTTCCAATGTCGATTTTAACTTCAACTTTATTTGAATTTTCCATCTTCCCTATACTAAATTGCAATGCCGTGACGTAAAACCACGTCTTTTGAAATTCGAAAAAAAGTAACAAACCCGAATTTCCGAACGCTCTGTATATGTACCGAATGTACAAGGATCACACAACGTATTCGGTCCAATTTCAAATCTCATAACGCTAAAATAACTTTAGAATCTCGTGGTGAAAATGGGTCAATAAATCAAAAAATTACAGTTCGCAAAATAACTTTTGTTGTCCAGAGGCTACTATGATAAAAAATAGTATTACCAACATAAAATTTAGACATAAAAATTTACAAAATTTGAAGGATTTATTTTCTTTTTAAATATGTGTTTTTTATTGAAAAAACTACAAATTAGAAAAAATAGTATAACGTACGTGTTATATAAAGCAGTTTTAAGCACTTGTCCCGTTATAAAACTCGCCGCAAGCGGCTCGTTTTTTAACATGGACGCGTGCTATAAAATGATGCTTTATAAAACGTGTACGTTAATATACTATTTTACACCGGACATTCCCGTGTCGCTGCGTCTCGATGTTAAATGTTTGGTATGAGCAAACCACAATAAAGTATCAGTTTAAAAATTATACCTGAATTTTCATCAACTGAGCCAAATAAAGCAGCTGATCTTTAGAGCGAACACCAGGAGGTGGGTTTTTTAGAGGTGCAGGTTGTACAGGCTTAGGAGGCTCCATGTTATCATTTTTTGGCTTAGTAAAGCCAGCGTTCTGCTCAGTTACCAGCAAAACCCCTGGTACTAGTTGTCTTCCTCCACTTCCTCCGACATTCTGGGCGGGTTGGGCATCATGCTTCTCCTCGACAAACGTCACTTTACGATTTTTGTCATTTTGGTTGGCTTGTTCGTCCTTGTCAATTTTTTGTTGGGGAGATTTTGCAGAGCATGGGCTGTAGCCCAGATCAGCCAGAAGAGCATCAGCAGCATTGCGCTTTGCAACCTGAAAGAAGCAAAATTACATATCAAAAAATAAATCCATTCACCACATTACATTTTTAAGTAGGCAATAAAAAGACTGACGGTACCTTTTTGTTGGGTCCTACACCAGTACAAGAGTGTCCATTGACAGAAGCTTCAATAACAAATTCTCTGCGTCGTGGGGCCCCACGTTCTTCCAGAACAGTATAGACAGGTTCTCGTTCTTTGTTGGCCTGCTGTATTTGAATCAACCGCGAAATCGGATTGATCTCTTCAGCTATTTCTGAGGGTTTGTCCATGTTGACCTGTAAAATATGAACTAATATAGGTAGGTAGTTTTAGGCCTTGAGATAAAAAAAAAACCTTAATTATATTATTTCTTGTTATATGGTACTTTGACACAGTTTCATGAATAAATGTTTAGTGGTTGCCTTATAATAACAGAAACTATACACTACCTTAATAAGATTTCTAGTTTTTTTCTTATTAGTCACCCGCTTGCGTTTCAGTTGAGATATGTTATTCATGTTGGGCAGTGGAGGTAACTTGGACAGCTCTTCCAGCATTTTTTCTGCCGCGCGCTTCTTTGAGATCTTCTTTCCATTGCCCTCTCCCTCGGCTACAAAATTACCCACTCTACACTGAGTAACAAATACCTTCATGTGCGGAGGACCCTGAAAATTATAATTAACAATTTAAAGACAAGTTTTAAAAAGATTTAATAAATAGTCTTACTTTTTCACTTAAAACTTCAAAAATCACATTCAAATTCCTTTTCAGAGCTATTTCGTAAACAAGGGAGATTGGTGACTTTAATTCACTGTTCACATCGGACGGTAAGATACCAGATGACTGCTCAGATATCTGCCCGTTATCACTGGAACCATCTGACATGTCGATCCCTCCCAGTTGCTTGATGTGTTCAATGGCTTTGGCTGCTGCGTCATGCCTCGCAGCTTGCACAGTTACACCATGACCTAAGGAATGTAAAGCTGAGATAAAAAGAGAAAACAGTAGATACTGGATTTCTTAGATACAAAGTTTGGTTTTGAGTTCACGCCTGGTCTGGTATTATTTGGATTTTAATGCTTTTACAGACACATTCTTTACAAAAATTAACGCCTAAGAAGGAAAATCTGGTAAAAATGAGCCAATAAACTACACGCGGAATCTGGATGAACAGGTACTTTAAACAGAATTATCTCAAAAATTAAATTGTGAATTAAATCATTGACAAAACTGTTAAACATCTCTAATAAGACCCAATCTATGCTCAAACACCAATTTTGTATCTACAACATCACTAAAAAAGGTAAATTACCATATTCAGTAGTACCTGGATACTCTCGATCTCCTACACGTAATCGAACTGTGTACGGATCCCCCTGGTTGTGAAGAGGAGCACCCGGTCGATACTGCCCGTAGTACCGGTTGTCGTAGGGATAGTGACCCCTGATGTTTCGACGCCCGTCGTAGCCGTACCTCGGTTGGGCCTGTGGATAATTCAAATTGTGTCTTGGAAAATAGCCTGGCTGACTCATATAACCCTAAAATAAGACTTATTATTTGACAAAAACGTTTAAAAAAAATAAAAACCTACCGGCTCCAGATATTTGATGGTTGTGACTGAAAATATCATCATATTGAAATAACAATATTTTACAGTTTCTTAGGTAAGATTGCTTGTACTACTTAAGCACAATTTATTAATTTAATGGAGGCTGAGCTGAGCCACAACCACCTTGTTGTGGTTCAACCAATAAAATTCATATTTGCTGTCAATTCATTAAAGAATTTTTTCAATTGATTTTTGTATTGATTATTATTAAGTAGATGTTATTCTCAAAACTGTAAGCAATGTAAAAGGGATTAAAAGTAAGAAAATCGACGAAACGTCTGTTTTTAGAAAAAAATAGTAATATTTTAAAAAGGCCACACGACCTTGATTTTAATTGGATAAATAAGATTGACGAGGCCAATGGGATGGCATGAACGGGTTAAAGAAAAGACGTTCGTTTATAATAAAGGCGTAACTTCCGGCCAGTGTTGCCAGTAAAAGGGGCAAAAATAGCGCCTTTTTGACCCAATAGGAACGTAGCGGCGCTTTACAAGAAAGCATCGCAAAGTATAACGCCTTTTTGGATCTTAACGAAATATTTACATAGCACCAATAAACCTTAAAATGTCATTACCGATTTATTTTTCGTTTTTATCATTACTTTTTGTATCGTTGCGTTCTGACGTTTTGTTCACAGAAAAAATAAACCTTGGTTTCCTTTTTCTATGGTTCTGTTGTTATAGAGATTTTTAGAGCTTTACCCCTCTGGCAACGCTGCTTCCGGCATAGGATAAAATAAACTAAAACCTTTGTAAACTTGTAAAATTATGCTTGGACAGCTTGGACTTGGATAAAGTGTTGTAGGATGGACTTTTTATGCATTGTGTTTCAGTACAAAATAAAAACTTTCAGTAAGTCTTTATTCTCGCAAAGGCACATACCCAATAAGTAAAAAAAAAAAAAAAAAAAAAAAAATGCTTACCCTTACCTGATGTGGTGGAGCTCCGCTCTCCACCACATAAACAGCTCTCTCGCCCCTTTTCATGGCAAGAGCATTTAATTCCACAGTCGGGGTAATAACTCCAGGAATTGGCTGATGTCTGTTGCCAGGTCTGTTGATTATGGTTTTCGGTGGTGGATGCTTAAATTCGGTCTTGGTTAATGCTTTAGCGGCAGCGGAGTGCTGGGCCTTCTTAATACTCGGTCCCTCTGCTTCATATTCTTCTTTGCCCAACTTGAGGGTAACTGTGAAGATCTTTTTGTGTGCTGGACCCTGTTCTCCAGTCAAACGATATTGATGTTGGATTTTGTTGTACCTTGCTAATGGAGAAGAGAAATTATAGGAGTCGAATGATGCAGTGCGTTCATTTTCTTCTTTTCAATTGACCAGCGGGAATTTTTGATGCGCAATTTTGATTCAGACAGGTATTTTGTTTTTCGAATTTGCCCAACAAAAATTCATAAAAACGAATCGGATTTTTCAGTGAAAATTTAAATTAAGATTGGTTGTCTTGCAGATTGGCTACTTAAAAAATGTTAAGGCTCTGAGCACAATACACTAATGTCTAACGTAATAACGTGTCTGTATGTGTGAGTATTCATAAGTAGAAAATGTTTCTAACAGCGGATACTTTTCGCGCGAAAATTTAAAATTATAAAGCAGCAATCTGATTGGTTATCTGGCAGTGTAAGTGCTAGACGAAAGACCGAAGCCAATTCTCGATGTGGCAATAGTCAATATCCAGACTTCTTAAAATTGTCTTATGGTACTATGGTAGGGAACTAAGTACTATGCATTTATTCACTGTTAAAACAACAGAAATAAAGGAAAAAAAAACTGTAGACTGTGGTAAAGTTTCCCTTTTTCCAGGATCAACTTCTTGCATAACTGAGCTAATCAAATTTGATTGATGTGTTTGCTATTGACAGTTCAATGGGACTTCATTTATTTTGCAAGTGGCTCAGATTCAGATTGTTTTTTATTAAGTATTGTAAAGAAGTGTTGGATAATGAAGTAAAAAATACAGTTAAACAAAAGCAGCAGTATTCATAATGGGGCCAAGCAAAATTTGGACAAACAGGCAGGCGCAGTACTCAACATACTAAAACGCCAAATAAGAGATGTGCAGGCACATTATAGTGGAGGCTCTCAATAGGAATATCCCCCTTATAAGTACTTACCTATGGAAGTAGCGTAAGTAAGTTTATGGAGTAAATAACTAGCAGGGTATTTTAATGATTTATTCATTATGTGATGTATTTTGGGGCGTAGAATATACAACTCTGTACCATTTTTTTGTAGAAAAGCTTAATTTTCCAAATATTCCTTCTCTTTGTTAGGCTATGACAAACTAAAAACAATCCGCATCCTCGTATAAAGCGTTAATTATTGAAAAATACAAAATGTGCCCTTTGCTCTGCCATTTAAAGAAGCAGAAGTTAAACCTCATTGAGTAATGTAAAAAATAAAATTAATTGTATTACCTATACCTACGTCATTTATGTTCAAAAGAGATATCTCAAAAACCAAGCTTTTCTGCTAAAAAACGCGAATCAATACGACAGATTCCTGAAAAACCAATATTAATCAGTATTCCGACAAAATTTCCCGAAATAAATCAACCAACCTACTCACCAATGAGAGACATAAACCAAATTCGACCAAGAAAACTGCACTGATTAAGTAAAACCAATATAAATTTAATTTGCTTCTTTTAGTGCAGATATCTTGGGTGTACTATGCAATGTTTTATAGATATGTTTATCCATACCTAATTCATTTACCAAGCACATGGGAGTTTTTTCTTTTATGTTTGCCAAAGGAGGGTTGGGCGCAGAAGAAGTATTAGTGTTTGGGCTGTTGTGACCCATTTGTTGATCCTGGTTGTTTAAATGTTGCTGCTGCTGCTGCTGTTGATGATCTGCTTCTACTGAAAGTAAAATTAATTACTATTTCTATGTTCTTTCATTTTTAGTTCAACTACCATACCATTCTGTTGTGTATGCTGTGTCGGAGGAGCTTCGTAGTGATATGCTTGGGGCTGCTGTTGCATGGGTTTAGGCTGAGGCTGTGGTTGCTGCGGTATAGATGTGGTTGTAATGAGAGTTGGCCCTGGACCAGGAGGCATTGATACAAGTACACCTAGATATCAAGTGGACAACTGTAGATATTAAACGGACGTTTGGTTTATTAATCGTTAGTTTTAAGAACACATAACATTTGGGTAATGTATTTGGTATTTTAAGGGTATCTTTCACTCAGGTATTTTATTTCTAATAAATTTTAGGCTTATCATTGTACTTATTTATACAAACCTTACTTGCAAGTTCCTGACGAAAATATAACCAGCAATTTAATAGGTTGCAGTCAGGTAGCCCTAAGCTCAGTTTACCTAAGTCTTTAAGGTAAAAGTCTTAAAGGAATAACAAGGAAGGTTTGCAACTTCTTTGCCAAAAGAAAACTCTTGAATAATAATATTAGGTACCTTAATTTGGTGATGTATGAGAAAAATTTTCACAAATATTCTTTCTACCTGTTCATAATATGGAGTAATAAAATAAATAAAACTACAAGGAACATTTAGTGGATAATAAAATCTTTATTATATTTTTACAATAAGGAAGGAAGGAGGGCTGTCAATTGGCATTTAAATATTTAGTCGGTTTGTAACAATTTTAATTTTGTAATTAGATATACGTCGGATTGCACAAAAGATTTTAAACACTAATTAACTCACCAGCAACTTTGACTATGACATAAATGGCATTGGCAGCAATGATCAGACAATCAGAGTGGCCCCATTAGCGTGATTCTTGATTTACCAATCAGACAACTTTGACTATTTAATTATGTTTAATAAAGTCATTAGTTATTTATTGTTAAAACCTTTGTGCAACCATATATATGTAACCAGGATATATATATGTGTGTGTGCAACCTAACATTAGAGTGGCGCCCAGGGCCAAATAGCCTCATATAGTGTATAAACAAAGAATAAAACAAAACAGCAATCACACTGATGTTAGGTATATATAAATCCTGAGGTGATGCTGAAGTGAAAAACCCAGAATTTGATTGGTCTGTGTTGACACTGAATAGGTCCCTCTTAATGCTAAAATGTGGTGAAACTATTTTAGACTAGGATTTTTAAGGAATTAGGCAGCCATTTCATGTTTTTTTTTTAAGTTTAAATTTATGATTAATTTTAGTTAGCTGTCTTTAAAACTTAAGATTATAATGTCCAAATGATGAATAAATCAGTTTGTAAATTAGGTTAGTAGAAATAGTTACAGCTAATTTAAAGCAAAAACAATGTATTTTTTTATTGAGGGTTAGATATCTTTTGCTTTTTCTCTCATTCTGTTGACTTAATATCTAGGAATCTAGGTACTTAAAAACAATTTTTGGTATTTTTTAAACATGTTTCTTTAAATATGAATAGAAAGAAAAAGCTTTCAGAAATTTGTTAGATTTATTTTGTCATGTCCTACTGTAAGAAATGCCCTATATGATCCAACCAAATTAAATAGGTTGGCAGCAATGATTTAAATCATTTAGGGGTTAGGTGTTAGTAGAATGGGTATATGGGTAATAATAAATTATATCTTATAGTCTAATGTGATAAAAACACCTTCTAACTACATACCAGTTGCAGGCATACTCATCATAATGGGTGTCCTTTGATTAGGGGGCGGCCCCATTTGCTGCATACCCATTCTAATAAGCAAAAATAAAAATATTGTATTATTTTGGTTGAACCTTAAATTTAAATATAATATGCTAATATTGGAATTGTTAAAAGATGGATGTTGCAAGAAATGATTGGTAAATTACCTTGGATTCCTCTGCATGCCGTTTTGATTCATATGATGTTCCTGAAGCATGATATGTTAAATAAAAAATGATAACAAAATTTTTTAAAGTATTTTAAATTTTACTAGGATCTTGGGAGTGCACCTTGGAAACCGGCGTCAATATTACATAAAATAGCGGTCAAAGGGATTTAAAACGTAGTTTGAAAATTTCCTGAACAACAAATGGATGTATTATAACCAAACACCACTACTAAATCTTTTACTTTCGTTGGCAAACAATAAAGAAAAATCAGAAACTAACATGCGGCCATGTTAGAATAGAAACGACGACGATGGATTTTAATGATAAATCAACGCATAGCTACCGATCTTTCTCCCTCGCGAGAAACATTTTCAACAACTATTTCTTTTTATCACGTATATTTAGTACATGCGCATTTCCCAACATTTATCTTTTGAACGAGTTTCGTTAAAAGGGCGTTTGCGCTCCTTTCAAACTTTCAAAACACGTTTCCTGCATACCTTCCTAGAGATAGATTCGATTCCTACCGTGGAAAATAACCCACAATCACAGTAGTGTGTATTACTTGCTATTTGTGCAAGCTTTTTTTGTAGGGTTTCTTTGGCATTGTTTGTTCGTTCTGTTTTATATCCTTTTATTCAAGTCTTTACATAAGATTATTCGCTATAATATAAAAATAACAGCACATGCTGCTCGAGGCTGCTACGAGGCGGTAAAAAATATAATTTATTCCAACTGGAATGCGCAGCTGCCATCTTGTGACGTCAACCAGCTATGATACTAGTTTTATAGATCCACTCTGTATTTAAGAACTATTTTTTTGTCAAAAAGCATATTGTTGGTCTAAATATCTTTATTTTATTGTCCTCTATGAGTTGATATAAATAAATTATTATTTTCTATGAGGGCTGTTCGAAAAATCGCATGTAAAGGTCCCACTATTTAATTAGTTTTCTAACTGTTGGCAATGACTTTGAATAATGAAATTTCAAATAAAACCGTAATAAAAGATAATTATTTGTAGAAGTTAAGTATTTTGGTTAAAGTCTAAAGTAATTTAATAAAAAAAAAATAATACAAAGTTATTTTGGAGGTAATTTGAAATTTAAAGTAAAATCTAGTAACAAAATGGAGACGCAAGGTGTAAGGTTGGCAACCTGTTAGTAACTTCCACCATTAATGTTGGCTTGGTACTAAACGACAAGTTTTTTGTATATTTTGTCATGTTAAAGTAATTTGAAAACGTTTTTCCAGTATAAAATTTGTTTAAAATGTGTCGGGCTCAAGTTAGTGAGTAATTTAACGCATATAGTGAATGCCAGATAGTGGCTGGCGCCAAGTGTCCGATTTGAAGTTTAACCAAACACAGAAAAAGCCGGGATTTTCAATAACAAGAGAAACGTTTTGAGGTTTTGTTTAAAACTTTATTTTACAAGTCTTTATACTTATAATATATACATCATTTTACAAATGTAATTAAGCTTTATATATTGTTGAAAATACGAAGAACTACACTACCACACATGTAGTTGATTAATACAAACAATTTGTGATGCCTTTATAAAATTTTCCTGAGTACACCACTGGCACCATGGAAGTAGATGGTGTAGATAGCACCGTGGAAAAGCCTCTTTCCATACCAAATGATACCATAGAAAATGCACCCATAACTAAAAATGTCTCAAACTTTATGGAAAACAGAGACTATGACTCAATATCGAATGATATTAGCCATTCCGTTGATCCTGAAAGTCTACCAAATCAAGAAATACCACCACCAAACGGTGAACGAGAGCCGTTTGACCATATCTCTCCTGAAAGACAGGATGAGCCAGTACATAATGCCAGTGCGGAAACACATTTAGAATCTAATTTAAATATTATAGAAAATCAGAATAATGAAAACCTTGAGCGTGATAATGAATTAATGGAGGCTGAGAGCACCGAATCCCCAAGTATTTTACAAGCTGAGGATTCAAGTGAAACTGAAGAAAATGGTAATAGCACAAATGAGCCTCAACCAGAGAGTAAAAACCTAGAACCAATGGATTGTATTACAGATATTAGTACTGAACCATCGGAATCCCAAATGGAAATACCTATTGATGAAAAAGAACAAAGGGAAGCAGGTACAGACACTCAAAATGAACATTCTGATTCCAGTACTGAGAGAGCTACTAGCACGAATATTGTACCAGAACCATCAGAAGAAAATGAGGTACCAGAGGGTTCTAGGGAAAGGTGGAACTCAAGCCCACTAGTTGGTGATACAGAAAATGATATTTATGATAAAGGTAAAGATAAAGATCTGGTTTGCTCATCATCAGAAAAACTACAAGAAAACCATACTGAAGAGTCCAAACGTTTAGCAGAAGAGCATCGCAAAAATACTGAATTGAGTGAAACTCGAGAGGCACCAAGCATAGCAGAACCATCAAGCAAAGATAATGAAGGCGATAATTGTAGTGAGGTTAGTGGGCAGGAGGGTACAACTGAAGAATGCCCCAAAGACATTAGCATGGTTCCTGCCTGTCCCAAAAACATGGAATTGACCACTCAGGAAGAAATTCCTGTCACAAGTGGGCCTGAAAGGTCAGGAATTATTGTGCCTGAAAGCACAGATGAAATAATGCAAGAGCCCTCAGAAAAAGAAGTCGAGGATTCCCCACAAGAAAACATAACAGATGCTAAAAATTCTGCAAAAGATACAGACATTGCTAGTAGTGATTTTGAAATGGCTCCTAGTTTGTCCTTAGAAACTGACAGTTTATCCAAGGACTCTGAACATACAAAAGCTAGGGAAGAAAGTAATAATTTAACTGTAGATATCCCTAAAGATACAGAACAAGCTCCCTCTAGTTCTCAAGATAATAAAATTGGCCTGGAGGAAGGCGATCAAACAGAATCAACTGAAAAGGAGAGTTCAAAATCTAGTGCAGAAACCTGTAGTACAGAAACAAATACGAGTATTAATGAAGAAAATATTGAATTTGCCCAAGTAAATTTTGACTCGAATGACCACGACAAAGATCTAGACAAATCAACAAGTAATAGCAAAAGTAAGTTATAATGATAGTTTTTTGTTGCATTCTTTATTTTTGTTTTTATTATTTAGGCTCTGACTTGGATCCCATAGCATCAGAATCTGATGTTCTCGAAACAATTGAGAATAGTCAGGGAGCTGATGAAGAAATTACTATTATTCCAGATAGTGAGAGAGAAATTACTGAGGTAATAATTTTTTTTAAATGTTTTACTGTAAATTCTGTATAATTTTCTAACAAAATCTAGTTTTTTCCCCTTCTACTTTAATATTAAAACTATTATTTTAATAATTGAAAAGGGAACAATGCTAATGTAAAAAGGATCATTTGGGATACTAATGAATACTGTATTTTGGAATTGTCCTAACTAATTTTTTTACAATTTTAGGCTGAAAAAGAAGCAGCATCTTCTTTGCCAACACTGAAAGACATTTCCGACAAAACCAAGTTGCCAGAAGTAACATCCCAAGATATGGACTTTCCTGATAGCGAAATTAAAATCTACAAGTATGACAAAGAAGATCTGCAAGAATGTTGCGAGTGTAAAGAGGTAACTATATAAAATTTCTTCTTAGTTCTAAAAATTTTTCAACAGCATTATTAGGTTTTCTGTCAGGGTTGGGCAAAATTTGATTTTTATCAAAAAAATCAAAAATCATTGATTTTTTTGATTTTTATTGATTTTATTAAAAATTTAACATTTTTCTCTTTTTTCAAATTAATACAAATTATTTTAATGTCGGTCGGTATACAACGAAAATAAAAATACAGAAACATAGAGTTTATAATATGTATTATATACCTACTACTTTTTTATTTCTTAAAAGCGCGAGTTCTATATACTGTTGGTTTTTGAAAATATTTTTTTAATATGTTATATTGTTCATTGTTCTGAATTAAAAATAAATAGTTTCAATAAATCATAATTAAAAAAAAAAAAAAAAGTGATAAGTGATTTAAATCAGCCCAACCCTGTTTTCTGTATTCTACATCAAAATGAATTATGGTTTCCTATGTTAAAAGTACGATTATGAAAAAACAAATTTTATTGCAGAAAAAACCCACACGATATCACTTTGCTAACAGTAATCAAGAAGTAACATATATTTGTAGTGATAGTTGCTTGGATGTTTTCAAAAATGTTACTACAAAAAAAGTTACTATGGTTACTGATGAGGGTAGTGGTTTGAGAGTAAAGAATTTTATGGAAGGACCTCCCCAAGAACCACCATCTCTTGCCTTTATTAGAAAGTGTTCATCTTGCAGCAAAGTTACTGATGATATTGAGGTAAATTTGACTTGGGAAATAATGGATTTCTGTAATGAATTTTGTCTGTCCAAGTACCAAAAAATGATTGGTTCCAAGTGTGCAAGTTGTACGGGGGATGTCAAATCCACGTCCCTGGGAAAGTACTGTGTCCGGTTTGGAAACGATATTCGTCAGTTCTGTACCAGTACATGCCTCGAACAGTACAAGAAAGGACTTAAAGTTTGTTCATATTGTCAACAAGATATGTCTAATGGACCGGATGGCTTTTTAGCTCCTGTAGGGGAAAAAGGACAATTTAAAGATTTCTGTTCTAAAGTTTGTATGGAGAAATATGACATCATGACAAATGACAGACCGCCAAACGTCGACCCAGGAACAATTTGTTCTGTCTGCAAGACAGAAAAACCAATAACAATCGAATTTGATCACAAAAGTGGCCCAAATTTTTTCTGCGGGGAGCCATGTTTTGTCGCTTTTGCGTTTGTAAATAAAATTACCCCAGGAAAATGTGCTATGTGCCGTCGACACTTTAATAAGACTGTACTCGAACAACATACCATGTACTATGATAATGTGCAGTATAGCTTCTGCTCTAACAGTTGTGAGAACATTTATATAATAGCGCACAGAAAAATAGTACCTTGCAGTTGGTGCAAAGTGAAAAAATATAACTTTGATATGATCAAAAAGTACTCGAAATCGGCGCCAGTTATAAATATGTGCAGTATAAATTGTCTTAGCTTGTATCAAGTGTCATTAAACGCAGTAAATGCCAAACCTTCACCATGTCACTTTTGTAAGAAGCAAATGCACCCAGCTTATCATCTGACTATGTCAGACGCTACAATAAGGAACTTCTGTTCGTATGGTTGTGTGATGAATTTCCAGAATCAGTTTCCCAAACAGATCACTCTAAATAGTCTTGGCGACCCTATTCCGGCCGGGATACCACAGAAAAGCAAGAAATCATCGCCAGCTGACATTGGTAAGCATTTAATTAGTTAGGTATATTGACCAATTTACCTTGATGCATTATTTAAAAAATTAACCAGATAGAAATACTTCCGTTCGGGCAAGAAAAAAATATCTACACAATGTTTTTTTTTCTATCCTAGGTAGTATTTAGAAAATATTATGGATAACATGCTTAAGAGAAAATGTTTAGGGTAATAAATAAAGAATATGATTAATAAAACGACAAATTTTTCAATCACACCTAGAATGAAATGATAATGGGATAATATTTTTTCAGCTACATCAACTATAAACGACACCATTCCCCAACTCCCCGTAATATCCAGTGTTCAAAGTTTAGCCAGTACAAACGGTACCGTTACCCCTCCCCTTCTCCCGCCACTTCTCCCTCCTAGTTTAACTCCTATTCCTTCAACTAGGCTTACCCGATCTAAAGCCTCGCCAACAACTTCGATACAGCAACCTACAACAGTACAGACGGTACAAAATATTCAAAACTTTGACCTGCCTGTACAGGTGCAAGTTAAACAACAATATATTATCAAGGAAAAGCCTCCAGTAGAACAGAGAAATGTTGCGATCATGTGCAACCCTAGAAAAACTGTTAAAGGTAAGGAAATCATTCTGTTTATACTAGTATTATTATGAGTATGAGAGTCAATTAAAATATTTTGGGTACATTTACTTAGTACGCGACTATTTCAAACAGACGTCTTAGGAAACATACTTTCGAGGGTCGAAGATCTAACATTTTTAGTGAATGGTGAGGTAATTTCTAAAATACTATTTTAGGTGTCCAAGCCACTGCTACTATGGTAGACACAGGAATGCAAACTGATAAAGAGGAAATACAAAAAATTTTAATTCCTGTGCCGGTACCCATTTATGTACCCACGCCTTGCCATATGTTTGCAGCGCCGGTACCGATCCCGGTACCGTTTCCATTGCCCATACCCATTCCTATTTTTATACCCACTACTAGGAACAGTTCAGCTGGCATTATGAAGGAAATAAAGGTAGTTGATTTTTGGGTTGCAAGGCATTTTTTTTTATTTTTTAAGTCATACTTCTTTAAGTTTTGTAAAAGTACTGTCCAATATCTGTGTTACAAAATTTTAAAGACTGGTTTTTAAAGTTAAATATTTTTTTTTCACTTAATTTTGAGGTAGGTAACTTCTAATTTTTAGAAAATCCAAGTCAAAATTCCAACCGACCCTTATGAAGCAGAACTGTTAATGATGGCCGAAATGGTAGCTGAGGAGAAAAAGGAAGAGCATACAGATTCTGAAAGTGACCTTGATGACACTGCCGCGGACGGAGGGGGCGATTATAGCCCTGAACCAGTTGACACCAACAATACCTTTGGCGATGACATGTTGCAGATCGCTCTAAAGATGGCCACAGGTAGGGTATTCTGATTGACTTTTATAAAATAATTGTGTCCTTTTCCATTTTTATCTACTATATTATCACCTTCTTTGTCAATCCCATTTTTCCCTTATTAGTCCTTTTATCTACTCTTAGAACCTTTTCTATTCTCTTCCTTTATACTTTCTTTCTTTCTTTCCTTCTAACTAGCGTTAAAAAAGAATTAATTTACAATTTTCAGAATTAGATGAACCTGCGGTCGACCTCGAAGGCGCCCTTACTGCCAACACCATAACAGCGCCTCAAGGAGGGCACCCAGATAGCGGCCATGCCCCGGAAGAGAGTGTAGATGACCCTCAACCACTTCACCATCCCATGATGGAACGATCTCCATTACGAGGACGGAAGAGAGGGATGCGTGGTGCCCCTCGCGGAGGACAATCAAAAAGGGGCCGAAGGATGTCTCATCATTCAGTCGACATGCCTATGATGCAGCCTGCCCAGGCCCCACCGCCTCCCGAACCACAAGAAAAACCTGATGCTAATATGTGCTTAAAGGTAGGAAATACTAATGATAATAATAATAAAAGTTTATTCAAATATTTTTTTTTTTTTACATTTAATGCTAATATATATTTTTTTGTATAAACTATCAATTCTGAACTCAGAAGTAAAATACTTGTATTGAGTTAAATATAAATTTAAAGTTAAATAATAATATAATATTTATTGTAAAGAATATATTTATTTATTTATTTATTTATCCTTTATTGTTAAGAAGACTCTTACAAGCATTAACAATGTCTTAAATATAAATCTATATAGTTAGTATAAAAATTGGTTATCAAATTTAAAAACATTCAGTAGCACAAAAGTATAGTAACAAAATCTATAGTAACAAAATCTATAAACAAACTTACACGAGACAAAAATTAAAATATTATTGGTGGACACCCCAATGTAGAAGTACAAATATTAACCACCAAGATATTCATTAATAGTATAGAATGAGTGTTCAAGAAGATAGCACCTAAGAGACTTTTTAAAAGTACGAAAAGAGGGTTCTGATTTAATATTATTTGGGAGTTTATTAAAAACATAACTACTAAAGCAATGCGGACTTTTCTTGTAGGTGGATAGTTTATAGTTAGTAATTAGAATGTCTTCATTTTGTCTTGTCTCATAGTTATGAACATTAGAAACATTTTATTGGTATATTTTATATCACTATAATATACAAAGATACAATACATTATGTATATAATATAATATATATTTATTTATTTTATTCATTATTTATTAATGACGTTCTTGAATATATCTTTTGGATTAGATAATATACAATTTTTAATTTTATTTTTATAATTATTTAACGATTTAATTATTTTAATTGACTGTGGTAGCATATCAAAAATATATGGATTGATGTTTAAAAAATGTTTGTGTGCTATTGTTTTGTTTTTGTTTACTCTATTTTTATATGTAATAGTATTTTTATGTTTAAAAATATATATTAACATGTTGTAAGAAAATATTTGTTTAATATCCATTTTTTTGCTATCTTTAAATAGTAAATCAGAAGAATATTGGTGGTCTTTTTCGTAAATAATTTTCAAAATGTATTTTTGAATAGTTTCAATATTATTAAGATAATTCTTATTTATGCCTCCCCATTCTAGTATTCCATAATTTAAATGGGTGTGTACTAAAGAATAATAAAGTATTTCTAATTCTTTTATATTTAAAAATTGTTTAAGATGTTTAAATTTTGGTATAAGAATTCTTATTTTTTTTATAATGTTGTCACTATGTAAATCCCATTTTAAATGTTTATCAAAAATTATACCAGTTGCTTATTTTTATAAAATCTTTTTCAATAGTATTTTTTAAAATATTCCAATTTAGACCTTTATGAAAAATTACCGTATCATCAGCAAAACTATGTAGTTTTTCTTGACAGTTTAAATTAAAAATATCATTTAGATAAATATTAAAAAGTATTGGTCCTAGGACTGTACCTTGTGGTACTCCATAATTAAATATTTTTGGTGAACTAATATTTTCACCACTTTTAACATGATGTACTCTGTTATACAGTATGTCTCCGTATGTTTGCACCATATGGAAAACTTTTTTATTACTCATTTTACGAAAAAAAGTTATTCTTCATAAAAAGCTGTGCATGGTCTAAAACCTAAGATGCAACCATCAAATATCGAAATTTTCCAGTCATACGAGGTTTGTCAAAAAATTCACATTTTTTGACAAACCTCTTATATGACTGGAAGATTTCGATATTCGATGTTTGCATTTTTATGAAGAATATTTTTTTTCGTAAAATGAATAATAAAAAAGTTTTCCATATGGTGCAAACTTACGGAGACATACTGTATAAATAGTTTTTAAATAACGTTAATATTTGACCACGAAATCCAAGTTTTTCTAATTTGTTAATAAGAATTTTATGACTGACAGTATTAGTGATTTAACGCTTCGGAAAAAAACGGGAAAAATTGGAAAAAAACTCGGTTTTTTACCGTTTTTTTCACATACCTTGGAAAAATTGAAAAACCACAAAATATATTTATAGAAGCACAAATAAACGTAAATTAACCAAATTATACATTCTTGTGGGATCAATAGTCAAAATCAAATAAAATGTTTCTTCTTATAATATAAAAATAACTGTGGTTTCAAGTTTTTAAACAAAATAAATTTAAAAAAATATTAAAAATCCAACTTAAATTATCATTTCAAAAAACAGAAACAGCATTATTTTAAAAAATAAAAAAAAAAATTTATAAGTTTTTATGAGGCTTATAATTGGGCTTATTTCCTTATCAGACTACTCTACACTGATTTTTAACACAATTTCAATTTTTCCGTTTTTTTCCGGAAAAAAACCCGGTTTTTTTCCATGACTCAATTTTTCCGGAAATTTTAAATCACTAGACAGTATCGAAGGCTTTAGCTAAATCTAAAAATATGCATATACTGTTCATTGTTAGGTGACGAATTACATCTTGTGTAGATTTATTTTTTTGAAATCCAAATTGTTTGTCTGATTTTATTCTTATAAGAAATTTTCTAATATTTCTTTTAAAACTTTTTCGATAACATTTGCTAATGATGAAATTAATTTTACAGGTCTGTAATTTTGAAATTCAACTTTATTTCCTTTTTTATAAATTGGTTTTATTATACCTATTTTAAAAGCAGATGGTACAAATTCCTGTACTAAAGATGGTGTTAATTAAATGAGTTAATGGTTTACAAATAAAATCAGAATAAAGATAATATTGTCCTTCATTTTTTTTATAAATTAATAATGCTAATGTTTCGTAAATTGTTGCAGTATACATTCGGCGTTAATGCTTGGAAACAGTGGGTGACAACAAAAAACGCCGAGCTGGAAAAATCATCTCGTCGTGTCAAACTCTTTAAAACCGAAATTCTTCAACTTACCTCAGACGAACTTAACTATTCGCTCTGCTTGTTTGTGAAAGAAGTTCGAAAGCCCAACGGACAAGAGTACGCTCCGGATACTATATATTACCTGTGCCTGGGTATCCAACAGTACCTCTTTGAAAACGGCAGGATAGATAACATATTTTGTGACGCCTATTATGAGAAGTTCACAGACTGTTTGGACGAAGTCGCTAAGAAGTTTTCCGTCTTGTACAACGACTCTCACTATATTGTGACACGAGTCGAAGAGGAACATTTGTGGGAAAGTAAGCAACTTGGCGCTCATTCACCCCACGTATTGTTAAGCACCTTGATGTTTTTCAATACCAAACATTTTAACTTAACGGTGAGTTCCGATCGCCTAAAAACGACGATCTTTATTTAACTTATTGTATTGTCCTTTTAGACTGTCGATGAACATATGCAGCTATCTTTCTCGCACATTATGAAACATTGGAAAAGAAATCCTAATCAGCCTGGTGCCAGCAAAGTGCCGGGTTCCAGGAATGTTTTACTAAGGTTCTACCCTCCACAATCGGCTCTACGTAAGTCGCTCAGTCTCACTTTTTTTTTTTTTCATTAAAGTGTTTTTTAAGTATTTGTATTTATTTAATAATTCAAAGAACATTGTTTATATTAAGTATAGTACAGTTCATTAATCATGTTTATGGTGCTAGTGAACCCCTAGATGTTTAAAACACCTGTATGGGTTACAAAGGGTTGATGTACAAAATTTATTTATTTATTTATTTATTTACGCATTCACATTTACAAGATATCAAATCAATTTACAAAAAAAAAAAAATTGTTCAATGTTATAAATTAAATCCTAAGTGTTTAATAGATTTTTTGGAAAATTCACCATAACATCTTGGAATAATTAATTGTTAATTAGTATTTATTCTAGTAGCATATACATAATGTACAGCACTATGAGTTTTATCGCGTTTATGTATGTAGCAACATATTCTATAAAAATATAGTGTTCTTAAATTTAATATAGTCTTATTATACAGGGTGTTCATTTGAAAACTTCCCACCTCGATTTTCCTGCTTTAAAATGAAAATGTGGAAAATCGCTCGGACCCGTCGATTTTTATTTCAAGGGGGACATCTTTTGCGTATATTGTCAATCTTGTTACTTCAAGCCCCTAGGAGAGAGGGGGGTGGGATCTAAATCTTAAATGGATACCCCTATTTTATATAATTTTTTTGGATTCTGCATAAAATTCTGAACATTTTTTAATAAAAGCATTATTAGTCTATACTTAAACAGTTTCCGAGATATTTACTCTTGAAAAATTACATTTTTGAACTTTGACAGCGTCTAGCTTTTTCACTGTACGTCTTAGAGCAAAACGGCTTACATGTCCCTATCTTCGATTTTTATTATCTTTCCAATAGTGTGAACTTTCGGTTAAACCGGATGTAAGAAATATAGTACTTCCGGTTTGACCGGAAGTTGACACTATTGGAAAGATAATAAAAATCGAAGATAGGGACATGTAAGTTGTTTTGCTCTAAGACGTACAGTGAGAAAGCTAGACGCTGTCAAAGTTCAAAAATGTCATTTTTCAAGAGTAAATATCTCGGAAACTGTTAAGTATAGACTAATAATGCTTTTATTAAAAAATGTTCAGAATTTTATGCAGAATCCAAAAAAATTATATAAAATAGGGGTGGTATCCATTTAAGATTTAGATCTCACCCCCCCTCCCTCCTAGGGGCTTGAAGTAACAAGATTGACAATATACGCAAAAGATGTCCCCCTCGAAATAAAAATCGACGGGTCCGAGCGATTTTCCACATTTTCATTGTAAAGCAGGAAAATCGAGGTGGGAAGTTTTCAAATGAACACCCTGTATAATAATTGAGTTGGATATAAGAATTCCCTTTTAAAAATGATCTTTAATATTCTATTTTGTATTACTTGAAGAGGCCTTAAAGAGTTATTATACATATTAACCCAAACCAGTATTCCATATCGCAGGATTGATTCCACCAGACTCTGATATAAAGTTATTAAGATACTTGTACTAAGCATTTGTCTTATAGTATAAAACTTGAATATTAAATATTTCAATTTTTGAGTTAGGTATATACTATGTAAGTCCCATCTTAGATACTGGTCAATCACAATACCAATATACTTGGTATTAGTGACCCCATAAATTTTATCAGTTAAATTATTGATCTTAATGAAAGAAAAGGGTGGGCGGTTTACTTCTGTTTTACTGAAAGCAATATAGTTTTTTTTTTAACATTCAATGACAGTTTGTACTCATCAACCCATTCCTTCACAAGCTCAAGGCGATCCTGTGCGTTTTTTTAGTTTCCTGCCATGTAGTGCCCTCAAAAAGCATAACAGTGTCGTCCGCGTATGAGAAAATCGTCCCGTTTATTTCCAGGTCCGTAATTGATTTAATATATAAGTTAAAAAGAATTGGTCCCAGTACAGTTCCCTGAGGGACTCCAATCTTGATAGAACAAGAGTCACTCAAAGTGTTTCGAATTCTTACTTGTTGTCTATCTAAATTATTTTCAAAGAGCTCCAACACAGTGCCTCTCATTCCATTTCGTCTAAGAACTTCAAGAAGCTTTTTATGGGGCACCGTGTCGAAGGCTTTAGCCAGATCCAAGAACACCGCCATACACCTCTTATTAATGTCCAGGCTCTGTTTTATCTTTTCTGTCAAGTTTGACAAAGCGTCATCAGTGCTAAGACCCTCTGTAAAACCAAACTGACTTTTGGAAAGGAGATCATTCTGTTTTAAAAAGTTAGTGATGAATAAATAAAAAATAAATCTTTTAAACTTTTTGGTCTAAAGTTATTAACCAAATTTGGATTGCCAGATTTAAATATAGGTGTTATTATCGATGTTTTACATTGTCTAGGGATAATTCCAGTTTTAAAAATTAAGTTAATTATGTGTTTTATAACAAATGTTTTTTTTTATTTTCATTTTCAGAGAACAATCAACGCAAAAAGAAGGTATATGAACAACAGGAAAATGAGGAAAATCCGTTAAGATGCCCCGTTAAGCTGTATGAATTTTATTTGTCCAAATGGTAAGTAAGGTTTCAAGAGTTATTTATTAATACTTTTTAGAACTTTCCTGTTCCGTTATTAATTTGTCATGTTCTTTTGCAGTCCGGAAAGTGTAAAAACCCGAAACGACGTATTCTATTTACAACCAGAACGTTCTTGTGTGCCAGACAGTCCAGTTTGGTACTCCACAATGCCCTTGGCGAAAGAGGCGCTTGAAAAAATGTTGCACCGAGTAAAAATGGTGAAAGAAATCAACGTCGCCCTACTTACTAGCTAAACATGTCATGTTTTTATATTACGTAAACTGTAAGTGAACACACCTCTGTTTTTTGTATAAATGTACTAAAATAGTGGAGATATTTGTTTTAAGAAGATACTAGTTTTCCTTGTATTTTAATTAATATAAATGTATTAGCATACATTAAGAGTATTTTTATTTTCTTGTTTATTAAGGTTCAAAAAATTGTATTTACGATTGCAATATTGCTTTTATAAAAAAATATTTTAAAAATAAATTGATTCATGTTAATTTTTTTTACCTTTTCTAAACCGCCTATTGACCACAGTAGAAGCTATGATATTTTTCCTAGATATGACGTTAAAATGTTGATGTATACCGGGTGACAACGAATGTTGTTACCCCCCCTATTTTTTCCGTAGTTTTATTAATACGTGATACGTCATTTTAAAGGCAATTGGCCGTAGAATTCAAATATCAAATAAAAATAATAGGTTTCCATTTAAAATAAAAGAGTTGATACCAGTTCCGGTCAAACCGGAAGTGATTTTGAAAGTACGATTTCACTAAAAAGTAACAAAATATACACTTAGAATCTCCTGAAATTGTAAAATTTGTATTAATAAAACTACGGAAAAAATAGGGGGGGTAACAACATTCGTTGTCACCCGGTACAGGATTGGGCCACTTGAAAGTTTCAAATGAAATTTTCTGTTTTGAACTTTTCAAAACAGAAAAATTTCACTTAACCCAAAAAGTGAAATTTCAGTGACATTTTTAAAATTTTCACCTGAAACATTCAACTGATAAATGTCCTTATTACATTCGAAACTTTCAGAAAAATTTCATAAATTTCAGTGAAACGTTCACAAACTTTTTCATGTAGGGTTGGGCCATTTGAAATTTTCTGTTTTGAACTTTTCAAAACAAAAATTTCACTTAACCCAAAAAGTGAAATTTCAGTGACATTTTTGAAATTTTCACCTGAAACTTTCAACTGATAAATGTCCTTATTACATTCGAAACTTTCAGAAAAATTTCAGTGAAACTTTCACAAACCTTTTCATGTAGGGTTGGGCCATTTGAAAGTTTCAAATGAAATTTTCTGTTTTGAACTTTTCAAAACAGAAAAATTTCACTTAACCCAAAAAGTAAAATCTCAGTGACATTTTTGAAATTTGCACCTGAAACTTTCAACTGATAAATGTCATTACATTCGAAACTTTCAGATTTCAGTGAAACTTTCACAAACCTTTCCATGCAACCAACCACCCCTCGTTTATATAACAGACGCATCCCAAATCTCGCCGCGGTAATACTTAAGATTCCCCTGGTTCATCGGCGCGACGACAGGCTCGACTTTGCTGTGCGACGTATTTTATTTATTTAGCTAGCTTCACCGATTATCCCAGATACAACAGAAAATAAAATTTAATGAAAATTTTAATATAAATTTCAATAAATTTTTCGCGACATTTAAGATTTTTTTAAAAGTTTCATAAATTTCACAAAAACTTCATAAATATCACGAAAGTTTCGCATAAATTTCATGAAAATTTCGACTTGAAATTTCAAATCCTTGCTCAAGTGAAATATGCCCAACTCTAGATGTATATAAAGATGGAATTTACACTTAAAGCCGGCATCCCAGGCATACTCTCAGATGATTTATCTACATTTTTGGCGCCAAATTTCGTCCAAATATTTTTGACGATTGACGTCGGCGTACGAAAAATAAATGCTTATCGGAAATTGTAAACAGTGCGCAAAAAATCGACTTCGACATTGAAGTAATTTATAACTCTATTCCATGGAAATTTTTGATAGCTTTTGAATTCGTTTATGATATACGGTGTGTCTACTTAAGTTGGAACCATATGGAAAACTTTTTTATTATTGGTTTTATGGAAAACAGTTATTCTTCATAAAAAGTTCTGCATTGTCTAAAACTCAAAATGCAACCTCCAGTTATCAAAATTTCCCAGTCATCTACGAGGTATATCAGAAATTACGAATTTTGCTCAAGACTAAAGTACCTTTATTTTTGACAATACAGAAGAATGTTATAAAGAAAAGTTATTTTGAATTAAAAGTTGTATTTAAATACGCACTTACAGTTATTTAGCATGAAAATTTAGGTTTTGTAATTTTTTATGTTATAAATTATTTGTATTTATATCTATTACCTCTGTTAAAAAATGATAACCTTTCCTAAAATAAATAATTATTATGCATTCATAACGTATTTAAATTGCAAGGTTCTTCAAAAACACTGACACATGGAAATATCATTTTTTTAACAGATAAATAAAAGAGATAAACGCAAATAATTTATAAATGAAAAACGTAAATAATCACAAAACCTAAATTTTCATGCTAAATAACTGTAATTGCATATTTAAATATAACTTTTCTTCATAACATTCTTTTGTATTGTCAAAAATAAAGGTACTTTACTCTTGGGCCAAGTTCATAACTTCTGATATACCTCGTATATGACTGGGAAATTTTGATAACTGAAGGTTACATCTTGAGTTTTAGACCATGCAGAACTTTTTATGAAGGATAACTTTTTTTTATAAAACCAATATAAAAAAAGTTTTCCATATGGTCCCAACTTAAGTAGACACACTGTATATGGATATAGAGCAATCTGAAGATAATGGTGGGTGTGATATTTTGATTTAATAAAACAAATACATCGGTATAAAATATTTAAAAATGTATTATCGAATTCCTCCCAACATAATAAATAACATATACATATTTAAAAAAAAGCTTAAAATTACCACCGTAAATATAAACTTTGGAAAAAATAACAATATTTTATTGAATAAATGGTAACTGATAAATAAAGTTCATAGCCTATGCTAAAAAAAATATATGTGTATTATATTTATGTATAATAATAATAAAATTCAAACTTATTTTCGAAAAATCCAATATACATACAAATGTACTATCATTACTATTACTAACATAGTAATTAATTTAATTGGTGTTGCATAGTCTCTCTCTGTTGTTTCAGATTTTTTTAAATAAATTCGAATTCGTGTTTTTTAATTATCCACTTTGAGAAAATGGATAATACCGTCATATAATAAAATAAAGGACAATTTGGAACAGTTATGATACAATATCTGACTAGTAAATTAATACATCTAATGTAAATGTTTTAAATTGATATCGGGTTATGGTTGTAAAAAATTGTCAATTGATATAGTACAGTTATTTCACATATTATTTTATATATATATAATATATATTGCTTCACTTAATTGATACTATTTTGTATTATTGTTTAAGCAAAACCACTTTAAAATCATTGTAAACTTATATGGCATAAAATAGGTTTCCCAAAAATTGTTTATATAAAAACTAATTTTATATATTTGTATATATACACCAGTTTAGTACACCGAAAATTATTTTTTCGAGAGCAATAGCCGGAAACGCCACTAAAAAATTTATTGATGAATCGTATCTATTGCTTTTTAAAAAATGTACAAGGATTCCTTAAGTAATCTTCAATTTTGAGACATATGTAAAATAAATACTATACTAAAAGTGGCCTTAATTATCTAGACAAAAAAAAAGGTTTTAAGAGGTTGTTTGTTCTATCTCATATTGGGACAACCTGGGAGTTAGCCCATATAGGTACAACGCTTTTTTTTTGCTGGACTTTTAAAACGACATCTAGTAGTCTAATGACGGAGTCAATCTGCTATATAGACATATGTGTGTGTTTGTGTGTGTTTACACAAGTTTTGGCAATTTTTTTCTATGTTTAAAAAGCTCCTACAATAAACATAAACAAGTATTTATAGACTATAACCTCTTAAAAATTATTGCTTAGTAGAAGTATATGGATATGATGAATGTTTTAAATATTATTCTCCGAAGTAAAATGATATAAGTATTCAATTATTTTGGGAGGTTATGCCCTCATATATTATTAATTTTGTAAAATATAAAGATGTTAGACTTATTTTTATTGTTGTAGAATATATGTAGAAGTACATTTGCCAGCATGTACTGACCAAACCACACACTTACGTGCATATTTTATACCTATAGCTAGTGTAGGTACCGAGCATGAATAGACAGACCATCGGTGAAATGTTCTTACCCCCCCCCCCTCATTTCACATTAAGTAGTTGCGCTTATTCGAAATAAAATTGTGTCAAGAAACACATTATCAGGACATATCAAATGGCTCGCGAAGGGAGTATTTTTCAAGCCATAAAAATATTTTTTCTTTCAAATAATAAAAAAATCAACTATTATTTCCGTTGTTTCATGGTAGGGTAGGATGGGGTAGGTCCGGACATGGGGCACCTCCGGACATTTCAAATTTACCGCGAAAAAATTAACTCCTTGGATTCTTACCAACCAAAAAATGTTTATTTATATTTGTATTGGCCGTGGCTGTGCAAGTTGTTCGGCTATCAATAAATATTAGGAGTTTGTAGACATTTGTTTAAATTTTTCGTTGCCGTTGTAAGAAAGGTTGCGAAAGTCGTAAGGAATTACATCTTTACTTATAAATTTAAGGTAAGATATTCACCAAATTTATAAATATTAACTTGTTTTCCTACACTTAACCTTAAAATGAATTGAAATACAAATGCATTTAGGGATATTTTGCCGCCAGACATGCACTTGGTAATATGGGGCACGTTCGGACATATTTCATGGGGCAGTTTCGGACTGTCCGAACCTGGAGTAGTGGACAAAATATTAGACAATGGAGACTATTTGGTAAATGTTTTGAGGAAGTATAAAAGTGGTGTTCATTTTCCAAATGTTAAGGATATTTGAACTAATTCCAGAAAAGATGTGGTAAGCAAATTGCCAAAACCCACAGATTTGCCAGGAACATCCAGAACAGCAGGAATTTTAAAATTTAATGTAAATATGTTTTCATAAAATATCCAATAACATATTATATATGCCGACTTGATTATTAGAATATCATTAAACTTGCAAGGGTCGTCATTCATTCGTCATTTCACCTTAATATAGGTATTTTAATATGTGTCCGGACCTTCCCCATGGTCTGTCCGTCAGTACCCCACTATGGGCAGAATTGGACAAATTGCATTTTTTTTTAAATCGCTATTTGTCAAAAAAACGCATTTTTGCCGAAAAGGTATAGTCGTTAAATTTATAAAAGATGAATCTGCGGTTCTGCTAATATTTTCGATTTAATTTAAATGTAACTGATTTCAAAATTATGGCCATTTGAAAAAAACTGTCCGAACCTACCCCACCCTACCCTACCTCTAAGTAAAATTTATAATTTTTACATCTTATAATATAAAGTATAAAATAATAGTTTGATACAGCTTATAGTACATAAGTAGGTACCTATTTTCAATGAGTAATATTTTGTCAAGGACACCAAGTCCACAAGTAGTGTCAACAAACAGGGACTCCTATCCCCTATGTTACAAACTAAGTCCTTTTGCTTATATTTTTGGAAATTTTTACACAAACCAAATATGATCATGAATCATTCGTCGTCTAAAAAAAGCTATTAAGGAACCTCATATTTCAAATTACCTATAATCTTGACTATTGACTAACTTACTACCAACTCAATTTTTCTATACTTTTTTCTTTTGTTGGATACGGAGTCCTTAAAAAGTACCGGGTCCAGCCTCAAATTGGACCTTAGCAGGGGCATATACCCAAAGACAGCTGCAAAAGTATTGAGGCAGGTCTGTCTCTGGATAAAATGATCTGGATCATTCCACGGAGACCAACTACCGGCGCTGGGTTGTTCTTTGTACTGTTTTCTTTGTGTTACTTTAATTGGAGGCCTCCGGGTCACATGACTGACTAAGAAGTTCATAAGAATATCCTCACAATTCTGGCTTTGCTCAACCGTCTTGTGTAAAAGTGGACTTAACCATTCTGTGTATAAATAATTATAGTATCGATGATAGAATGCAGCCCCAGTTAAAACTATTGAGTAATCGTTGGTCCACTTTGAAGTGTAGCCCCATGTCGACTTGGAGTCATCCCAATAGTGGGATCTTCCTGGATAACCCACTATTCTGTCTGGAAACTCTTTCCAAACAACGAAAGCAAAATCAATCTCTTCTGTCGTAAGAATGGTATCCTCATCTAGAGAAAGAACTGTATCTGTTTTTATCTCTTTATGTGGATAAAACCTTTGAGAAATACTAGATTTTCCTTCCAGTCCATTGCCAGTTTCAATGATATGTAGAGGAATATGTATTGGTAAATTTGGCCAACGATTTCTATTTGGTGGTCTTTTATCATTGGACCAAACTATCAGAATTTTTGATACATATTTGCTTTTTCCTAAATAACTTACTAGTCTATAAAGCGTAGACGTTGGTGACAATAGTATTCCTGAAATTAAAAATACATACTATATTAATCAAACAAGTTAAATTTGAAAAGTATAAAATTCCCGCGAAATTATGAAATTAGCACGTGACTTTTGCCAACCAATAAAAACCTAAGAAGACATGACTGATGACAGCGCCATGATCTCAAGTCAGGTCAGAAGTCAGAACCAAGAATAAAATAAAAAAAATTCTTTTGAAGTAGTCTATTCCTGTGTGAAGTCCGTTCGTTTCGTGTAAACATTCAGTATATCACTAAATAATATAAAATAAGTGTTCAAGACTTTTTAGAACTCTATATTTTCCAGGATTAGTTCTGTTGTGAGTCAGAAAATGAGGGTTTTTAAAATGTTCAACATTTACCGGCCACACATAGTGTACAAACTAGTGGTGGATGTGGTAAGTCATTTTTTGCACCTTATTCGGTATTTTCGCAGTGTCAGACAAAAATATCTACAGGCAATAAATCATTATTATTATTGGTATTTGAATCGTTAATAGTTGATATCATAAAGTAATTAATAACATTTTTTTGGATTTTCTATCGTTGACTTCGTTGAACGTTATATCAAGGGTGGCGTTGTAGTCACGTGAACGATATTTAGCCAATCAAATTGAGCGTCACTACTCATTTTTCGCCTGACGGTCTTAAAATGGCGAATGCGTTTTAGCCGGCAAGTAGTAATTTTCTGGATAAAAAGTGTTTTTTATGCGATTACTGTTTTATTTTGTGCTGGCAAGAAAGCCAATCTACTAGAGACACGCCACAGTTAAAGGTAACGTTGTAGTTAGCATTTTTACAGGAAAAATTTGCCCGCAAAACTTTGGGACGCCGCTTGACCAATTTTGCCGATTATTTTCGATTTTTTCAATTTTCTTTTAACTCCTAAGTAAAATACAGTGCTTTCAGATTGACCCAATATAGAAAAGCACATTGTTCCAACGTTTTTACCAATTTTTACAATGTACCAAAATTGGCGAAAAAGTGGGCGTGTCTAGATGTCCGCGAACGGAGTTTTAACATGATTCGGATTTCCGCTGGTCGGATTTTTAACGGCTATTGCAGATTAAAGAAAAATACCTGTCTTGGTGTCTTGATACTGATAAAGCAGGCCTTTGGTTTAAACGAAATTTTTAGCGTCAGTACTCACTAAATTATCTATTTAATTTACAACATCGCATTTATTAAGTAGGTATATTAATAAAACCATTTGCATGTTATAAAATGTTATTCATGTTGGTGGTGGCTACAAAAGTATTTAATAGGTATTTATTAACAGTATGGTTGGTAGTACATTCAATACCTACCAACCAAAAGGAACGTAAACTCATATTATGTAGGTTTATAGGGTATGTCAACCCAGTGTTGAAGATTTATGCAATTTCCTATAGTAGTGTAATTTTATCACCAAGGACTGTGATTTTTTTTGGCAGCTTTTAGATTAATAGAATTGTAAGAAATTGGAACTTTTTAGGTTTGTTCGAAATTTTTGACAGAGTAGTTTGTTAACAAACAAACCAGCTGTAAAAAAACCAGAACCGTTATATTTAAACGAAACTCTTTATTTATGATGAAAACTTTATATTACATTACCGCTTTATATTTTAGAAAATGGTAGTTTTACTTACCTAATTGGCAGTATATAACAGCAGTAAAACTGTTCTTATTTGACTCAACATGAAAGGGAAAGTCTTGCAAAGAGTCTGAGAATGTTGGTAAAGTAATTAATGCTCCAGGAAAGGAATTCCATATAGTCCCATCTCGCTTTTGCTTATTAGGCAACTTGTCTCTTATTATTTCTAAAGTGGTGTAAACTATTTTTTCAATAGATGAAAAATACCTGTCCCAAAGCACCTGTGTTTGCTGATGTAACTGTAAGATTTTACTTGGCGATATGGAACGAATTGTGTGAGGCACCTAAAAAAAAACGCATTGAAGACATTCCAATTAAAAATTTTTTTACATTTAATAATTAACCTGTAATAGTAGGCGCTCGTCAGACCAAATGACAGCTTTATTCCAGTCTATGACTTCAGAAAACGGCAATGCCCAGCCATTCGAGAGTAAAACAGGAACACATCCTGCCTGTAGGGCTTCTAAGAACCTAAAAGATCCTAATCTTCTGCCTCTGGGGACTAGGCAAAAGGTAGAATTTTGAAGCAATGTTTCATAATCGTACCTACAATAAAAAGTACATCTGAAGTAAAAAAAACCTCTATTATAATTAATATTTTTAATATGTTATATTACTACTAAAATTTGTACTTATGCCAGACCTATCATATTCTCTATTATCCTCATCGCACCGTTCATCTTTCATATCTTTCCAGCTTTTACCATGGCGACATGTAGTTACCATAATCATATCCTTACGATTGTGCAAATGATATAGAGAGTTTCTAGTGTCAGACCCTATACCATGTACATATCTTTTGCCTTTAAACGCCAGTAGGTAGGTCTTTTCCAACGGGTAACTGTTGCCAAAGTTTGATCCTGGCTCTCCACCTTAAACATTTGAATTGCTTATTTATGCTGGCTATATCAATCTCCTGTTAACATTAACAGAAAGATAAGTTTCTTGGAAATATAATTTCCTTTATTTCTTTAATTTTAAAGCAATAAATAATTGAAAAATACATCAGGTAGAACTACAAGAACTCTTCAAGAATATACATTTTTTTTCTGAAATAACAGCTTTTTAAATCTATTTGGTTACTTAATGTAATTTTTTTGGTTATAGTTGACCAATAAAAATATTTACATAAATAAATAAGAAAAATATTTGTATGGTACACATTACACCTTTCCTTTAAAAGTTATTTTATGGTACTTGCCTTTCTCTGGGTGTATTTTATGAAACAAGGGTATACTAATATCAAAACCTGGCCTTAGGTGATCCTCAGACATACTAGCCTTAGCTAGAATAGCCTTTCCATAGTCAAAGTCCAAATTGTTTTCTGTGTAATTGGGCCAAGTTCCAGAATACAAGTTAAAAATAACGTGGTTAAGGCCGTCATTCCAGTAAGGCAACCTTTGTATTTTGGTCTGCATATTCCGAATATAGTCATTACTCAGTCGATCTCTATCTAATGTGTCTATACTGAGTATAAATAGGCAGGCTTCTTGTGGATTTGAAGTATAGTAACGTGATTCCAACAAGACATTCAGAAGCTTCTGGTAGGACGGACTAGGGACATTGGTTTCCTCTTGCGGGTACACGTAAACTTTAAAGTCTTTCTCACATTTACTAAAGTCGAAACATGTTTCCATGCGACACAGAGTTTTGGCATCATTTTGGGTTATTCGCCTATCTCTGCCTATAGTGTAACCAGTTTCTATGCTATTTAAATTGACATAGCTTGCCAGTTGTTCAATATCAAATGGGACATGAGGGTTATGCCGAAGGTGATAGCCCCCGAAATACCAAATTGTTAAAAAAGCTACTACAAACACTAGCAGGTAGCGCCTCTTAGCCTGCATAACTGTTTTCATATACACTATAAAAGGTTGTTAAAACTCATTATTTTATGGGATGGGAGGCTTCAGATTTTTTATATCAAAAACACTATTTTGCACCTTCATGTTTTCCAGTTTTCTAAGCTTGATCTGTAGAGTTACTCATGTACAACTAAGTTTATACACTAGGAATTGGTAAAAAATGATTTTTATTTTTGTATTGTCTGAGGTGGAATGAAAAAATACCCCCGCCGTCAACTATACATGACAGGATTTCATGGGATTTTGACACTTTAACCCTGTAAACATCAAAATATTAGGTTATGTTTAGTGGGTGGCGATTTTACTAATTCTATTTTCATTGGTTAGCGCATCATTCTAGTCGAGCGTCTCTAGTCCTATATTGCCAAGTTGAAACGGTTTGAATGGATTGATTAAAACATAATATAGGGCTTGCTTTCCATAGTTCATAAAAAATGCAACCTTTTTAGTTTTTAGTCACTCCAAAGCAATAGTCATTAAGATTCCTGCTTTTCAAACATTTTGACAATATTGGTGTCACCCAATTATTAAAAAGTATAATAACAAACCATTTTTTTGTAACACTGAATGAATAGTCTAAGATAAAGTATAAGCTCATATCAGTGCATTTCTTAATGAAACATAATTAACTGCAGGAGCGAGCAGGTGCGCTTGAATTTTTTAGTTATCAATGGAAATTAAGACTTTTAGTTTGCGAGTTGTGTTTTATCCTGTATTTTTTTTATCAGATTTTTTTAAAAGTAGTGATCCAAACCACTTTACAATTGAAAATTTTTTATTACTGCTTGCAAAATTTTAAACGCCCAGTTTTCAGTCAAAACGCTTGGTTATTAAATTTCGCTATACATGGGTCTTGAAATATTTCACCCCTTGGAAAGTTTTTATTGTTAATAATAAATACCTTAGTTGGCAACGTTGCTTTTTTACGCTTGCGCTTAAGTTTAATATAACAGTATAGGCTTGCGCGTAGGCAGAACAAAACAGGAAGGGCTTTGAACTTATGTCTTTTTATTCTAGATTCAAGAACCCTGTATTATCCACAACATCTGCGGGGGGAGTTTTGAAATGTTGTTCATGTCTCATATCGTGGCCTGGATCTTTTTACATGAGGGCTTTAGAACTCAAAAATAGGTCAGAATAATATTAATTCTGACAAGAAAAATGATTTTGGCGTGACGTAGTCTGCTGATATTTTTATGTTTGTCGATATTCTGCATAACATTCTGCTGCGTAAAAACTAAGATAAATATTTAGTTTCGGTTTAACGTTTTAACTGAATGTTTAGGAATATGAGAAATTCTGTTTGTTGTTTAACTAAAAATATAGATAAAATAAGATTCGCATTCAAGGAAGTCTAAATAAATATTTTGGCAATCGCTTCTGCAGCCTTTTCAAAATTTGCATCATAGAAAATAAAAACAGTAAAAAAATCGCTTTTTGACTGAAAACCACGCACCGTGAGTCCATTAGCCCTTGTATTTGGTCAACTTAAAAGTGTCAGTGACCTGTCAAGGTTAGAGGACAACGCTCTCCTCGAAAAATCAGAAATTTTACAATGCCCGCCCATTTTTAAACTATACTTGTGTGACGTCAACCCTTTCGCCCAATCGCGTTGCTCGACTTCCATAAACTCTATCAAAACAGGACCGCAATGGCTTAATTTTTTTCTGCCCTTTAGCGTAGTTATTTTTAATTAAGCTATATTATAGCCTAGTTCCTTTTACGTTACTTTTAAATAGCAAAGCAAAGCCACAGTTAAGTATGCCCCTCTCTATTTCCCATATGAATTAGGCTGGATCCACATACATCCGTCATAGGCATCCGTTGTGTACCACATGATTGCATGAACCAATGAAATTTTAGGGAATAAAATTTCATTGGTTCATATTAATCATGTGGTACAGAACGGATGCGTATCACGGATGTATGTGGATCCAGGCCACAGAATATTAACAGCAATGGCTGTGTGTTCTCTGATCCAGGCTTACACGAAGTTGTTCGCGAAGCGTTTTTTTTTTTACTCTGTTTATTTCTGACCCTTAATCGTACAGAGATATTGGCACCAGGGCCTATAAAAGTTATAATTTACTTTAAATAAATAATTTTTGCTTAGTTTAAAACTATTACTAAAGTATCTGTATACTAGTTGTGAAGTGATTTATGGAATGGATTGTCTTTACTGCTTTATTCTGTAGTCTTTGGATTTTTTGAAGCATTTCCCCCGCAGGAGAGGAGATATTTTAAGTGAGGCTCTACGAAGCTATTGTATAAGAATTTTCTTACTTTGTTATTTAATAGGTTTCTTTAACACCTTAGCTCAGCAAAGATATTTAGTTTGCTTAGCTGTTTAAAGGAAGCTAATGGAAAGGGGCTGAATTTTTTATAGGAATTTCTGTATCTTAGAAACCAAAACTGGCGGAGGTCTAAAAATTGGTATATAAGTTCCTTTAATTAAATAATAATAACCTAGTTTCGTCATTTTAAAAAAATTCATTTGGGGGTTGAAAAATGGGGTGTAGTCTATTTTGAGGGAAGTACATAATATAACTTTCTATAATTTTCAGCTTTATTGCTGAAAATTGGTACTATGCTTACTCTGTTAAAATAAGCAACCGTTGATGTTTTGAGAAATTTTGCCTTAAAGCAGCCTTTAAGGCGTCCTCGGACGATTCTTCATACCACTCTGAGTAAAATGGTTCTCATTGTGTATATTCCGAAACATTAGCATTTCAGTGAAATTTTGTGTGCAATGAGTGTTGGTGTTTCGTTGATTTTGATACATCTAATAGTAAGTAAATATGAAATAGAAATACGTCCGAATACGTCGGCGCAGAGTGATTTTTTTACCAATGGACAGCGCCATAAAGTGTGCAACATATTCTTGCAGTCGAATTTAACAAAAAGTTCGGTTCTGTTTTCTTTTGACAGCGTGGCGAACGAAACTAGTCGAACGTGTCGACAAATTCCGAAAGCAGGCCAAGGGATTTTTCAGGGGCATGCGCCTAAAAGCCGAGGAAACTTGACAATTCCTTTGGCTTGAAAATATGGCTGTAAAATAACCCAAAGCCTTTGTTCGATTCCCGATGTTTTCAAACTGAAATGCTAACAAAAAAACCTACTCGCAGGTTAAGTAGCGGCGACCGAACGGAACCCAAAATGTTGTAAGGCGTACAGCAGCTCCGAAAGTCGTGAGCAACAGGAAAAGTGCACCTACCTAGTGGTGAAGTGATATGACAGTCAGGACGGGGGTGATAACCAGTGCAGTCGTGTTATGATCGCAAGGGTGCAATCGTGGCAATCGGGACCAAAAAAAGAAGTGCTTAATCTGATGATGGTCCTCTGAGAATGTCTAGTGCTGTGGCCTGCAATCCGCTCAAAATGCCCATGTCGCGGACACAACTCTTTCCCTCGCACGCACAGTACATCCAGGAGGGCGGCGGAGGTAACTTACCACCGTTAAAACAGGGCTCCGCCAAGGAACAGAGTCCTCCAGCCGCATCCACAGCCAGTTCAGCCAATTCAGCAATTCTCCCTGAATTAAATGTTTCCAGTCTAGGACTGCAGTGCTTAAGCAGGGGGAACATGTCCACACCACTAAAATCTTCCCAAACAAGTTTAGTAAGTCTCACCAGCAATGAATGTAAGCCTCGTACTATGGTGACTACCCCTGAACAAGTAATGAAACTTTACATGAACAAACTTACTCCTTATGAGCACCATGAAATATTCAATTATCCTCAAATCTATTTTATTGGAGCCAATGCAAAGAAACGGCCTGGGGTTATAGGAAATCCAAATAATTGTGACTATGATAATGACCAAGGATCCTATATTCACATTCCTCATGATCACGTAGCCTATAGGTATGAAGTGCTTAAAGTCATTGGCAAAGGTTCTTTTGGACAAGTGGTAAAAGCGTATGACCATGCAAATCACATGCACGTAGCCCTCAAGATGGTACGCAATGAGAAGCGTTTTCACAGACAGGCCCAGGAAGAAGTAAGAATCTTGGAACATCTTCGTAAACAGGACAAAGACAACACTATGAACATCATTCATATGTTGGACTCTTTTACTTTTCGGAATCATATGTGCATAACCTTTGAGTTACTTTCTATAAACTTGTATGAACTTATTAAAAAGAACAAATTTAAAGGCTTTAGCTTGCAGCTTGTGAGGAAGTTTTGTCATTCGTTGCTCCTGTGCCTTGATGCATTAAATCGGAACAAAATTATACATTGCGATATGAAGCCTGAAAATGTTCTATTAAAGCAGCAGGGTAGAAGCGGGCTGAAGGTAAGTATACCTTGTTTTTGTTGTTTTCAGTTATATTACAGGGAAAACCACTAAGAAGTTTTTTATGATTAAGAATTTTTAGACATTGTCAGACTAGGAATTCAAGACACCGAGGTTAAGTCTAGTGTGTTCTTTTATCTAAGTGGATTTCCCTCTTGTAATCTTTAGTATTTCAAATGTTTTTCTTTGAGAGCTGTGCCAATTTTTGAAGTTGCAAATAGGTCAGTTGTATAATTATAGTTCCATTGTAGAGTTCAGATTTCTTACATCATGATTTGATTTGATTCCTCTGCCTATTTTTAGATGGATATTTAAGGTTTAAACTTAAATTTTTGGCTATTTTAAGCATCTAATAAATCCTTGGCGGTTTTGGAATAGGAATTGGAAATTTAAAAACAAACAAATTATGAAATAACTTTATTACTTTTTTAATCAGATAAGGTAAAATAATACAAATATCGCTAACTATAAATACAACTACTATAATTAGATAACATATTATTATTAGGCAATAATAAATCGCCAGATTTTAATTAATTTTCCTTGGTTACCTATACTGTTATCAGTCATAATTTTAACCTAAATTAGATATGTAAGCATATTATGCATACACACACAAAACAATACTACCTATTGCTGACATGATGATAAACAAAAAAAATAATTTAAAATTGAAAAAGTTTTATGACAGGGCCTTCAAAATTTAGTTTAGTTGACTTATTCAAAATTTTTGAACTAAAAAAAACTTGACCAATTATTAGGTAGACACATAGGTACAGACTCCATTGTGTCATGATTATTTTATAAATCTTGATAAAGTAATCAGGACACTAAAAAGTTCAAACAACTTGGACAAAAATACTGTTCCCATATTAGCCAATTTTATCAAATAACTAATTTTAATCAATTAGCAATGGACACTAATAGCAATGAAATAGTATCTCTTGTCTGCATTATTTTTAAGATGAACTGCAAATTAAACCATTTGTTTGGATTTAGATATGTATTTTAGTTAATTTAATTACTCATTCCAAATAAAAAAGTAGCAATATTTAATGTTACCTACTAACCGGTACAATTAAACTTGGAAAAGTAGGTAAAATAAAACTTTTACAAGTTCATTTTTATTAATTACCGTCAATTTTACCTTATACATAATTATTTGTAAGTAATTTATAATTTTTAATAAGAAGTCTGTTTAGCGCTTATTAAAAATTAAATTGTCTGTTTAAAACTGCTTCACAACATCTATTATTATCTATATCACTGCCTGGTGAATCCTAAAAGTAGTTGCTTACTTTTGAACACTGTTTATTTTTAAGTATCGAATTTTTTAGTCCCTTCCAGTTAAACGGAAAGTAACCCAAAAATACTACTCCAGTCAATACAAATTTATGTAATATTAATATTAATAATCCCTAAATTTAATTGAGCAAAGATCAAAAATTATGGCACTTAATGATATGTTTTTGTGTTTTGTTTTAAATGTCAATGTCAATTAATAAAAATAATCCTATATGTAATAAAAATATATATTTCCTGTATAGACTGCTAGGAAGTTGATGACGTCATAAAACCATTATCTAATCAATAAAAAGAGCAATCAAACTTGTATAATAAAAAAAAAGTTAATAGAAATCATAATAAATTTTGTTGTGATTCATCATGACATACTGGAATTTTAATATATTGTTTTATCTCTGCAAAACGGATTAATCAGTTGTTAGGATTCTTGTGAGAAAAACTGGCACAGCATACCCATAGCCTTTGTTTCAAGTTTAAGTAATATTATTTTTCTAGAACTCTCGCCTTCTCTTTCAGGTTATAGATTTTGGATCTTCATGTTACGAACAAAACAGGGTATACACATACATTCAGTCAAGATTTTATAGGGCTCCGGAAGTTATTTTGGGGGCACGTTACGGCATGCCTATTGACATGTGGTCACTAGGCTGTATTTTAGCAGAACTGTTGACAGGTTTTCCCCTGCTTCCAGGAGAAGATGAAGCCGATCAGCTAGCTTGTATTATGGAGCTATTGGGAATGCCACCGCAAAGACTGCTGGACCAATCGAAAAGGGCCAAGAACTTTATTAGTTCCAAGGGTATACCAAGATACTGTAACTGTTCAACTTTAGGAGATGGTAAGTTTCCAGTTAAAGTTTTAATATCATTATGTTTCATACATCTTTTTTTCAGGGACTGTTGTTCTCTCTGGTGGTCTGAGCCGCAGGGGCAAACCACGAGGGCCCCCTGGCAGCAAGGACCTTAAGAGAGCCCTGAAGGGCTCTGATGACCCCCTGTTTTTAGACTTTATCCAGCGCTGTCTCGAATGGGATCCTGATACAAGGATGACGCCCAGCCAGGCCTTACGACACGCGTGGTTGCGGAGAAGGTTGCCGCGACCACCTGGAGAAAAGGTATGTTTGGTGTGGTCTAGCCTGTCTAACTGAAATTACAATTTTTATGGATCAAAATTTGTGTTTTAACATTTTCTTCTCTTTGTGCTGATTGGTCAAAATGCACATCAATGACAAACATTTTTTGAATCTAGGTTGACCAGAATAGTGCAGGAGTATCGAGAAGTGGCTCGACCGGGGGCCCGAGAACCCCAAAAGCTCAGCCGCAGCAGCAAGGTTCTTTCGGTGAGGGAAATGCATGACGTGATAGATACTATTTCCTGTATCGGTGTTGCGTTGAAAGTCAAATTAACGGCCAAAGGTGCCGAATAGTGGCTCTATGGGCTACCTACCGTTGGGTGCAATTTCGGTATCAAAACGGGTACCGGGGTATTGATGTGTGAACCGTTTTATACGTTGTTACGTGAATTGTGGGGTTTTTCTGAAAGTTTACAGGGTTAATGTTAATGCTTGAAAAAGTTACGTTTTATGTGCAGGGAGAAGGGAGAAGCCTTAATTCAACGACCATAAGCTAATTATTTTTAGTCCTCCCCCCCCCTCCCAAGCATTAAGTCTGGATACGTCACTGGGTATTATTATTGTGGGTTGTTATAACCAAAGAAATGGCACCATCATCACCAAACATCAGAACGTTTTTGTCACTGCTTTGTTTTTTAGCAAGGTTAAAGTTTATATATTTTTTTAAAACTACAATTGACTTGTATTGAAATAACTTTACACTAATGATCTTTATTAAGTGTATGTACATAGTTATTGCGTAATTGTCTGAATTATTAAATTTAAATCACTTTATATAGGTCACTAATGTCTTAAATTTCTTTCCATGTTGCAATTTTTATTGCCAAATACAAACACCATGTAATATTTATCCATGTTTACCTGTGGTCTCATCTTGCTAATATTGGTAAAAGTTTTAGTTCTTTTTATTGTTGGGTTTTTCACCCTACTATAACTTTGACCAATAGCATTTTGCCCTACCAATCTAAAAAGTTGTTCATTAACCTATAACAAAATACTTGGACTTAGCGATCCATCATTTAAGTAAAACATGCAACGCGCGTGGCTGCTGTTCGTTAATGTGATTGGGCGATTCACTGGTGCCCGACGTGCTTCACATATATGGTAGATAGCTCAGTTGAGGCATTGCACTTAAGAGCAATCACATCAATCTTTCGTTTTCTCCAACAAGCAGCCAAATACCCGACTTTAGGAAACGATTACCTACAGTTTTAAGTCAAAAAAAAATGATTTGTTTAAATTAATACAAGGGGAAAAAACAAGATTTTGTTAAATTTGTCCATAATTTTTTTTCTGTGCTTGTTAATTTATAAATTTAACCTTTTTAACGTAAAACTGTAGGTAATTGTCCTCCAAAGATGGGTATTTGGCCGATTTTTGAATAAAATGAAGAAGTAACGAAATATCGAATAAAAACGAAATGACGAATGCGTCACTCACTTGCTCTTAACAAACTTTTTAGGATTTGGAGAGGTACCCCAATCAATTATAGGGGATGGAATGGTAGATATACGCATGCTAGAGCATCACAAATTTAAACATCACCCTATTCAAAAGGGAAATAGGTATTCAAACTTTATTCCTGTAAATTTCCAGAAAAATAAAGGACTGCCTGTGGTCAAATACAGATTTTATAGAAATTGGAGCTGTTATTGTTATGAAGCGAAAATGTAGAGTAATTAATTGGAATTTTATTTGGATGACATTAACATACATATTATGTATAATATGTAGGCATACTATATGTGGTTTTGGTGAATTGTGGCTGTCACATTTTGGAATGATGTTTGGGAATTTTTTTCCTGTCCACATTATTTTCTTTTTTACAAATGAGCTTTTTTCTACTTTTTACATTTTATATTTAATTTCTCTGGTATTATATTGATTGTTATTCACTTCGTTAAATTGAACCATAACTCGTTGAATATACAAGGTGTCCTAGTGTAGTTGGATTTTCGTTTGTGGTTCAAGCTACACATTTTGTGGTTTCAATTGACTAAGGCAAACGATTCAAACAGGGCCGTATCTGAACCAAAATTTTGGGGGGGGGTTAGACCAGATACTTTAAACATACACACAAACAAACATATAAGGATTTTATTGTTTTCGGGGGGGGGGGGGGGTTTGAACCCCTAAAACCCCCCTCAGATACGGCCCTGGATTCAAAGCTACCAATTAAAAATTTGACATTTAGATCACTTCGGATTTCGTGTCGAAATATTAATACAGTACATCTCAAAAGCCGTAGGTTTTAGCAGTAAGCATAAAAATTCGCGTTTTTGACAGTTCTAAATTTACTAAATTTTTACTTTCATCAATCTCTGGCTTCTAATTATCTATTTTTGAAGATAAAACAAATCCATTGAAACATTTAGAAAATTCGTATCACCAAAGATGAACAATCATTTTTAAAAATTCGTATATTTTAAAATAGTATCTTACGTTCCATTAGGACACCTTGTTTATACATAGTATAGAAATAAACACTATAGTGGTAGGTTAGACAACGTGGATTATACATTAAAACTCTGTTAAACTCGCTGTTTTATAGGATTCAGGTATCCAAACTTTTGTCATGTTTTTTTCTCAATAAATTAGGGATATTTTTTTTATTTTGCAAGTAGTTGAACTCATCAGTCATCAATAGCTAAATCCTAAGGTTCGTCGGTGTCCTTTTGGTTTTATTTGTTTTGTAAATGAATGATTTCACGTAGGCCAGTTGGCGCCGACCTCAGAAATCAATAGACTGCCACTTGTTCTCAATAAGCCTTGATAATTTAATAATGTGTAATTTGAATATATTGTCCACGCCAAAACGAGTTTGGTAAAAATAGACTTAATAATTTCGGGGTCAGTTAAAAAATAATAATTTTGCAAAATTATGTTCGGCTAATTTATTCAAAAATAACAGTGAAGGGGTTAACTTAGCTGTTTGAACTATCGCTATAGAAAACTGAAACTGTTTGAGAATTTTAGAAAATATGCTTGGTGAAATTGGGGTTGCAATTTGTTCAATCTTATATTGCAGAGGTAATTTCCACGTTTGTTTACTATTACTATTTATGTTTTCCAAATTATAAAAATTTCCACTTTTTTGCAATTGCAAAAATTAACTTACGGCTTAAAAATAATCAATATAATACTTTAGAACAAGGAAACATTAGATAAGATATTTAAAATGCGTATGTGTGTTTGCCTGTCCTATTTTTCTAGTACTGTGAAATAAGGGTATGCTTTGCATGTTAGTAAAAAAGGCTCTACTCGGGATAATTTTATGTGGGGTGGTTCCAATACAAGTAAAATGCATTTTTTACCCCAAAGCATCGTTACTTCTATATAAGTGGCGTATATTAATATTATTATTATCATTATTTTACCAGGTTTTTACCGTAAATATTTCTCAAATTAGTAAAAATGGTAACTGCATCATCGACTGCGGTTTTTATTTATTTATTTATTTTCATTTACATGTATTCACAGAGCTACAAAGTTCGGATTTCGTTTTAAAAAAAACTGTTTCTTGAAAAATTATTTTCATAAAAGTTGTTTAGAATTAATCACAGAATATTGGAAAGTCAATATATTGTTGCTAAATTAATAAATAAATGATTTAAAAATATACATACATATAATATAACTAAGAGACCGACCGAAGGTTCGGTTTCGGCTAGTTTCGGCCAAAAAACCTAGTTTCGGTGACAGTTTCGGTTTCGGTCAAAGATCGGCCGAACCTTCGGCTACGCCGAAACTCAGTGTTCGTGAATTGTCGGGCACCGTTCGGCTTTGGGGATCTCATCCTTAAATTTTTCTCTGTCGACCTTATTTATTTTTTTTTATTTAGGTGGGAAGAGTTCAATTAGTTTCCAAGCTATATAAAATAAATTAGATTTCAGTATACAATAAAATTTTTAAAATGTATATACAGTATGTCTCCGTAAGTTTGCATCATATGGAAAACTTTTTTATTATTCACTTTACGAAAAAAAGTTATTCTTCATAAAAAGCTCTGCATGGTCTAAAACCTAAAATGCAACCATCAAATATCGAAATTTTTCAGTCATCTACGAGGTTTGTCAAAAAATGTGAATTTTTGCCAAGAATGTAAATTTTTCCCAAGAGTAAAGTACCTTTATTTTTGACATTATCAAAAATTGTTATTAAAAAAAGTTGATCAGAACTAAAAACCACGTCTAAATATGCAATTATACGCATTTATGTTGAAAAATTATTTTATTAATTTATTAATAATTATTTAATTTTTTAATTATTTAATTAATTTAATGCGTGTCATTGCATATTTAGACGTGGTTTTTAGTTCTGATCAACTTTTTTTAATAACAATTTTTGATAATGTCAAAAATAAAGGTACTTTACTCTTGGGAAAAATTTACATTCTTGGCAAAAATTCACATTTTTTGACAAACCTCGTATATGACTGGAAAATTTCGATATTTGATGGTTGTATTTTAGGTTTTAGACCATGCAGAGCTTTTTATAAGGAATAACTTTTTTTCGTAAAATGAATAATAAAAAAGTTTTCCATATGATGCAAACTTACAGAGACATACTGTATAATAGAAAAAAGAAAAGCACAATGTCTCCACAAGTTTATTAGAAAACTAGGCGAACCTAACGGAAACCAAATTTTAAATGTTTTAAATCTATTAATTTTGCACACAATACAGTGTCCGCAAGAAAGTCCGCATCAAATGGGATTTTTTTTTATTATTAGGTATAGGTAAAAATTAAAAAGGCAGTTAGTTTGTGCTTACCTAAAAACCAAAAATTACGTATACTGAAGCAGCTGCACGACTTGCGTTACCTGTCAAATCTGACATTTTTAATAAAATAGGTTCAAAAATGCCCTTATTTAACAAAATATTGAAAAACTTTATTCGAAAAAGTTGTTTATTTAGGCATTTTTAGTCTCTGTCCGAAATTTTGACTGTCTAATACAATTTTTATTTTTTGCCAGGTTCTTAAAAATTTTGATCAACCCTCGTAGATTAACTTTTATACATCGATGTAAAACCATTTGCCTTTACTTCATTTGTAATCTTAATGCAATTTTGTGTAGAATTTTTGTTTCCTATTATTTGTTTTGCTTCAAAAACTGAAATTATTATTGATTAGTAGGGTGAATCGCCCAGTTGTCGGCCACTTAACTGCATTTTCACATTAAATTAACGTTTAAAAGGAGCTGATTGATTGAATTATAGTCCGGATTATTTTATCTGATAGCCTGTAGTATACTAAATTAAAATAAATCATACAAAAATGTAAAATCTATTAAGTTTTTTTTCTGGCAAATAAAATATAAAGAATGTGCTTTTTGCTAGTTCTCGGTCATTTGATTATTTTCTCGGCCACTAACGTACCAGTTCTTGGCCGGGTGGTCGAAAAACACCATTTTTCGGCCATGCTATTAAAAAATTGAAATGAAAGTAGAAAATAACAACTTTATTACATAAAAATATTCTAGTGAACACAATATTTTTAAAACTTAACAGATATCCTAAAAACAGTTACAAACCAAATAATATTCTAATTATGTAAAAGTAGGCAACAAAAAAAACAATACAAAAATAAACCAACCTACGTATTTTAAATAAGTAAGAAATACAAGAAAAAACTACCTAAAATTTATTTGCAGGAACTACATATGATATCTTTCGCTGCAGCTTCATCGTAGGGTAAAGCAGATAGCTCAGTACAAGCTAAATGAAACCAATTAGGGCATATATCACAACCCAAGTTATTCATGGAATCATCTTCTGCATCGCTTATTAATTCATCTTCGCAAGAAGAACACATCAGTTTGAATTTCTTAGCTACATTTTTTTTTGACGGATTTATATTTTTGTTTGCATTTTTTGTGCTCTGTTTCTACAGTCTTTCATCTTTTTTCTTCTGCGGCCATCTGAAAAAACACAGTTATATAGGTAGTAAGCATGTTTTAAGGATTCCTAATTTATTTAAAAAAAAACACGTACCTACTTGATAGGTACCTACAAACGAACCTACAAAGCAATAGTAAAAAAGCAAATCAAACGTTTACAAGTTAAAGGTATGGCCGAGAAATGGCCAAAATACCCTTTTTCGGCCGCTTGTCCAAGCCTGTTTATTTGTCGCGTTTTTGTAGATGGTCCGGCCGAAAACTGGCTATTCTGTAGTACTAACATTTTTAAGTTCATCAGAAAATAAGATATTCCCGAATTATGATAAAGTATATTAAAAAGAGATAAAAAATATATTACTTTTAAGACCGGTTCTCGGCCACCCCGGTCGACAAAGGGGATGGGCGTTTTAAGTAATCCAGTTTACCGGCCACCAAAAAAAACACTTTAAGTCCATCATTTATCACTTTTTCTAAACATAATAGAAATAGTTCAACATATTATTTATATAAAACAATAAAACCTTACCTTTAAAACCAGTAATTTAAAAAATAATCACTATTTCCTTATGGGATGCACACTACGAAAATTTTAGTGAACGGCCACGCCACACGTCTTCCTTGAGCGACAACTTTTAACTGACTTTTTTTTTTCTTAGGCAAGCTTGCAAAATGGCGTTTAGTGCAAAGTGGTGGGGAAAAGGAGTCTGAAGTAAAGTATATATTTAAAAAATGCGCGAGCCGTCAAAAACTTATAATTTATTAACCATATTCTCGAAAAATGGCCGAGAACTGGTGGTGGCCGGCTAACTGGGCGATTCACCCTATGTAATGTTTGATGCAAAGTTTATCTAATTACCTCAGTTTTGCCATAACCCACATTTCTCATTCTTCTTAAGTTAGTAAACAGATGTACAAAAAGAAAATATTAGGAAGCTTTCGTTGAAATTTTACTTAATTAATATTGGATCAAAAAGAATAAATATTAATCGCTCGAAACATTTTATTCAACAAAAATATAGTTTAATATAATTAATTTAATTTAATATAAATTAAGTAAAATTTTAACGAAAGCTTCCAATATTTTCTTTTTGTACATCTGTTTACTAACTTAAGAGAAATGAGAAACGTCGGTTTTGGCAAAACTGATGTAATTAGATAAACTTTGCCTCAAACATTACATACTGATCAATAACAATTTCAGTTTTTGAAGCAAAATAAATAATAGGAAACAAAAATTTTACACAAAATTGCATTAAGATTACAAATGAAGTAAAGGCAAATGGTTTTACATCGATGTATAAAAGTTAATCTACGAGGGTTGATCAAAATTTTCAAGAACCTGACAAAAAATAAAAATTGTATTAGACTGTCAAAATTTCGTACAGAGACTAAAAATGCCTAAATAAACAACTTTCTCAAATAAAGTTTTTCGATATTTTGATAAATAATGGCATTTTTGAACCTATTTTATTAAAAATGTCAGATTTGACAGGTAACGCAAGTCGTGCAGCTGCTTCAGTATGCGTCATTTTTGGTTTTTGGGTAAGCAAAAACTAACTGCTTTTTCAATTTTTACCTATACCTAATAATAAAAAAAAATCCCATTTGATGCGAACTTTCTTGCGGACACTGTATGTATGTTTTGACTCCTGCCGGGGTAACTGGGCCGTAACAAGCCCGGTACCCCAACATCTTTTTCCTTCAAGCTAAATGATGCTTTGACTTTTACGAAAAAACTATTTTTTCTTTCCCTTCCATTTCACCACTTTTACATGTATCCGACAAAGTTGAATGGAACTTAAGATTTTTCACTACTTTTACCTAAATGATTTTCACAAAGTCTGTTAAAACTCCCTAATTTTCTTTTACTCTCCTCATTTTTCTGCCCAAGACTGGGCCTTTGCACTAACCCTTGACTTTCCAGTATGCTGAAGTCTTGTCGGTCTTCTGACTATTCATTTTTTACACCATTGAAAGCTCCATTACGGCTCAATCCCACTTATTATTTTTTCTATCGCTGACAACATCAGCATTGTACTATTTACTTTGTTTTCCTGATGATGAGTGTTTCTACACTCGAAACATGTTGAAATATTATGAATTACTCTAGGTTCGCCTAGTTTTTTAATAAACTTGTGGAGAAAGACTTTGTGCTTTTCTTTTTTCTATACATTTAACTCTACTTTGAGTATGGACTACTTCTTTAAAATGCATATAAATAAGTTTCGGTTTCGGCCGAAACTGAGACCAAGGCCGAAAATTCGGTTTCGGCTGAAAATCTTGTTTCGGTCGGACACTAAATATAACACAAACAAGGACTTCCAAATATTCTTTGTTAAATTTGTAAAAAAAATTGAATTATTTTTTAAACTTTGATATTATTTTCCTGCTTTTTCATTAAATTTTTCTATAATTATGGTATAAAATATATTATGTATGTACAGAAAAATTGCATCGTCCCCTTAATTAATATTATCTTTTTTTAATTATTTACCAATTTTGTTTCGGATTGGAGATTTAAATAGTGCCACTCATTGAAAAGTAACAATATTTTGGGAAGGTCAGTTGTTTTTTTACTTTTTTTATTTTTTTTTTTTAGGGAAATACAGTTTAACATTTTATACATTCAATGAGGTGAAAGGAAAAGTGTGCCATTAGTTTTTTTTTCTTATCGAATGACAGCTTTCTATGAAATTTAGGGAAGTCGACCCATATTTTTTCTTTTTTAAAGCTGACCACTAATATGGTATTTAAATTTTACTGTCCGTGTTAGGAAAATAGGGTGAGCAGATAGATATATAGTAAGTATATATTTAATACACTACATATGGGGGCTTCTTCCACTACCTATTTTAGTTGTGAGTGTTTTAGTTAATAATTTTTTTTTATCATATAATCACAATATTTCATGATATTTATTTCATGTTCATTTTATTATGAGAGGTTGTGCAATAGGGATGTGTTTTAAAAAATGATAGCCTGCAATTTTAATTTTTCAATTACATTGCTTTATTAGATATACAATTTTAACATTATTGCCAAATCAAATGTAACGCAAATTGTACGTACAGGATGTTTTATTTATTGCTAGCTTTTCTTTCTAAATACATCCTGTATATTGTCAACAGTTTAAAATAGAATTTTAAATCTTAATGAAAGTTTTTGTGATACTACTGTTACTACTAAAAGTGATATAAAGATCCAATATCATCATTATAAGTCGAGGTCGGATATTTTGTATCTATGTCTTAAATTTTTTACAGTAAGATTTCTCTCTTGTTTTTGTCAAAAGAGGAGCACCTTTTTTAATTAACAAAAACTGCATAACACGGGGCATTTAATATTAAAATTTTCAACCCTTATATTGTGTGATTTTTTAGATGTTACTAACAACCAAATATCAAATTCTAGTTATAAAATAAAGAACTTTTAAAAATATAAGTTTGCTCAATCTATACCGTAACACAACCATGGTTTTGGTTTTTTTCTTTTACACCACTTGTCAGTAAAGTTTAAAAAAAAAACCGAGCCAAGAAACTATTAGGGAAATAAGTTAGGAGCAAATTGCGGCATTAATATGTAAAATTTTAATAGTAAAGGCGTGGTCAACACAAAATTTCGTTTAGGTGCAAAAAGTTTACATGTACATACGTGATATACTGATGTATGTTTCTCTAAAGTTATAAAACATTATTACATAAATATAATTTTGATTCAAATTTACCAGAGAGACACATAAAACGACTCCAAAAACAGATACAAGCTTGTAATGTTCTAATTTATCCCTAGAAACATATAACTTGTTTTTTTGAACCTAATCTAAACTTTGAGTTGATAAAAGTTTTAGCACTCTTAGTAGTTAGGCTACATTTTAAGTAGCTCACTTTTTGTGATAAGTTTTTATTTTACTAGTAAGTTTTAATTATTTATACAGGGGCATTGTGAAGATAATTTTGCTGGATTCCCTGTATCATGCTTCTTTCTTTTTTTTTAATCTCGAAGTGTACATAAATTTAGTGTAAGCGTGTACAAGGTGTCTTAGAAATATAGTGTTTTCTAGCTGTGCGCTATTTTTATTTTATTTTAGACTGTCCTGAATATCAGTCTTGTACTGCTTTTGCGCAATACCAAAAAGGCATGGGATTTTTTTAAATGACCTTGTTTTAATTTTTATATTAATGTATAGATAGATGTACCATAGAAGAAGCGCGACGTTTAGATAAAGTACTTGTGCTTTTAGTCATTAATTTTGTAAATACATACATCATCTTTTGTTCTAAGACAAGATCATTAAAATAGTTCCCTTGAGGTCAAAATTTTACATTTAATGTACAGTGGAATAAAAATAACGGTAAAAATGACATTTTGTTTTAATCAATGTGCAACGATAGTTGGCCTCAGTAGATTATTCAAAACGAGGTATCATAAATGTTAGTTAGTCTTTATATGGCGACTGAAGTAAAAGAGATATACATACATACGTTATTCCATGGCACAATAGGTACACAAGAGTATAAAAGGTTGTTTTTTTAATCGAAAAATTGCAGCTGTATTGTGAGTGTCCTAAAAACTACTGTTTATAAGCTTGTGATTCTTGTGACCACACTGTACATAACACTTCACTCACCTACGGTTAGTTATAACTGCCACTTTTATTTGCACCGATGTTTTAACGCATTTTCTTTTGTTGCTAATTTCAGTGACCAATGCGAAAAGGTTTTTTAAAAAAAAAAATCAGTTCTGATGACAAAATTTAACGAAAATTTGAAAGTACCTAAGAGGTTGTTTCCAAATTTTTTATTCTAAAATTTCAAGCAAAAGTGAAATTGATGTAATTTTTATTAAATTTTTAAATATACGGGGTGTTTAAGAAAATGTCCAATGTTATCTTATTTTGCGTGCAAGAACAATCAATCTTCCTTTTGACTATAATGACAGCCGTTTATGATTGTTACTGACTACATAACTTAAGACGGTACAATTGAACATCCTGTATATTTTTCGTAATTTCTGCTTTTTCTTCTGGCTGTGTAAGTAGAGTGCCTAGGAAAGCAACCAATCAATATTCTAAGTTGCCCAATTGTAATTATTGAATAAATCATTATGTACATATAATTTTAGGAATATTTGAATTGAATTAATATTTATTTTGATATTTTGGCACTCTTGATTTTTTGGCTAATTAAAATCGAATAATAATTATTATCTAATTGACGAAACTCTTAAGTATTTTTGTCCCTGTAGTGATCGTACATATTTTGAAGACATTATGAATCACCCATCCTACTTCGTTTTGATTGCTTATTGTCCAGAAACATAAAATCCGCTATGTACTCTACAGGTACTGTACTAGGACAAATGTACTTTTTTATATTACTAACGTTTATGTAGTTCAATCGTGAAACTTAAGAAATATGTAAAAAATCTGGAAATTAAGCGTTTAAATCAACTTGGAATTTTATCGAATAACAGCAGGTAAAAATACCACTCATAAAACGAAATTTGTTTCATATAACACGTACGATTTAGATTAGTGCATATTTTATGATTTCATAGAATTGCAATGACTTATTGTTGGAATTTGAATCCTACCATTATTAGTTAATCAATGCATTTGCACTAATATTTTAAATACTTTTGGATTTAAGACGACCTTAGGATGGTGTGCAGAGACAGAGTTATCCTGCCTTGCCATACTCCCTAGAGTCTAACCTCCATTTTTCCCATATAGAGGACTATGTGGCCTTTAAACAACTGACCGATACCAAATAAATATTAAGTACATTATCAGATGGGTTATTTATATTGTCTTGGTGATTTTACGTCTCGATTTAAATACGTTTGGCGTAGTTTATTTAGCTATAAGTTTTTTTGACTGAGGTAGTGTATTTCTCTAATGAGCATTTTTTTTTGTAACACTTCCTTGTAGCTAAAGAAGCGTGAAATTTCATCACGACATTATATCATTGAGGAATAATTGCCGAAACAAGTACATAGCCCTTTTAGTTTTGTAAAAATAATTTCGCAGGGCAGAATTTTTAATCGGTATTATTTTTTAGCACAAGGGCAGGGCATAAGGTATGTGTGACACAAGTTATTCCGTAAATATATGTTTGAGTTTGCTACTTCATCAAATCAAATATAAAATATTGAGCAGCCCACTTTCAAATGATATAGTATTTTTTTCTCAATTTTTGTGAACATCTAATTGTTTATATAAATGTTATACAGAACTTTTTAGCGTTCTCTCGTATGTTGTAAACTTACTTTTACAAAAGAAATAAATCTTAATTTATCGCAACACTCTGGTAAATTGTGTCATATATTTATTGCTCACTGTAATGCCGAAGTTATTTTTGAAAAACTGCAAGCGCTGTTCATGATTTAGCAAAATTTATTAAAACACAGCTAAGGACGACTTGAAATAGCCCGGGAGGTAGCTTTGCATTTTTTAAGGTGATTTCAGGTCGCTTGATTTTGTGTGTATTCGATAGTCTAGCTAGATATAGCTAGCAATCAAAACAAGCATCAGCTGTCAGAGTCGTGGTGGACCTAGTCGTAAGAGAATGTCTATTATGTCAAAAAAAATTAGGTCGTTTGAAAATTTGTATAGCAAATGTTGATATGATGACAATAAATTTTAAAAAAGTCAGCTGCAAAGATAATGGGGGTTTATACGTCAGCTGCTTATACAGGGTCCTGTACCTCACCTATCTCTCTATAGCTCACTTAATAATTAGGTTAAAATGTTCATATTTTGCAGACCTTCACTGTATCTTGGGGCGCATTTTAGGAAAATATTTTGTTTATACAGGGTGTTCCAAAAAAGTGTGACGTCATAGGGATGTATTTTTTTAGATTACATGCCATATATTTTCTTACTTATTTGGGTGCCTCCTATAGTTACCTACATACCCCTAAAATTTTATTAAAGTCTATTCAGTATTATAGGCGAAAAAAAATAAAAACTAAAAAATATCAGTTTTGCACCACTGGTTTTAAAAATAAAATTATACAGTAGTACCTTTCCATAATTTTATTAACGAGGCATTATATTTATTTTTTAATTTTATTTTTAAAACCAGTGGTGCAAAACTGATATTTTTTAGTTTTTATTTTTTTTCGCCTATAATACTGAATAGACTTTAATAAAATTTTCGGGGTAAATAGGTAACTATAGGAGGCACCCAAATAAGTAAGAAAATATATGGCATGTAATCTAAAAAAAAATGCATCCTTATGACGTCACACTTTTTTGGAACACAAAAAAAATTCCTAAAATGCGCCCCAAGATACAGGAAGGTCTGCAAAATATCAACATTTTAACTTAATTAATAAGTGAGTTATAGAAGACGGGGGTGAGTTGCAGGACCCTGTATAAGCAGCTGACGCATAAACCCCATTATCTTTGCAGCTGACTTTTTTAAAATTTAGTGTCATCACATAAGCATTTGCTGTACAAATTTTCAAACGACCTGAAATCACTTTTAGATCTTTTTTTTTTTAATAATTGACATTCTCTTACGACTATGTCCACCACGACTCTGACAGCTGACGCTTGTTTTGATTGCTAGCTATATCTAGACTATCGAATACACAAAATCAAGCGACCTGAAATCACTATCAAAAATGCAACGCTACCTCCCGGGCTAAAAATATGATTTAATAAATGTATGGCATTTTTTGTGGGTTTTTAGTTTTTAAAAATGATTACTATTAGTTTTTAATTACCTAGTTTAATTATTAGTCATAGGGGCTAAAATGTGCTCATCGTGTACATAAATATTGGCCCCCCATACTGCCGACTGCTAAAAAGGGCATGATCTCTTATTCTTAAGGCTCTGGACAAACATTTTTTTATATGTCACTTTCGTGTTGATAAAAGATATGTAAAATCAAGTTATACATAAATCTTAACGACTTTTATTGTTTTAAGTAGGTAACATAATTATTGCATTGTTACTTTTAAATAGTGATGTACCGCGCACTATTTTTTTAAAATTATTTTTGTGGATTTTACGTTTTTAGATCTTTCTCCTGTCATACATGGACGAAACAAAGCAATCTCTGTTAGTTTTGATGAATTTTTGACAGAATAAATTGTTGTGTTTGAGTTAGCAACATCAAACTTAACCCAGCTAAGTTTATAAACTAACTGTTTAAATCTAGCAAAGATGTGATTGTATGTATTGTTAAGTCATGTTTATATATCATACTAATAGGATTTAAATACATCTCTCTTTATTAAAATTTGTCTTTTTTTTAGCCCTACTCCTATGATCGTTTAGGTACTAGGACTAGGGGAGGATGGGGGAATAAGAAACACATGGAGAATAAGAAACCAATCAAATTTGTACAGGTGATAGTTTCAAGTATTTAACTCTGATTTCTCTTTCTGGTATTAATTTTACCTGAGGGTACTCATTTATACAGGGTGTTTCATTAAGGTCGAAGAGCGGCCATATCTCGGAAACTATTGGGCATAGAAATTCAGGAAAAAAATTAATAACTAAAGTGGCTATGAGAAAATCCTGGAAATAATTTTTAAGTTCCGCATTTTGCCGCAAGGGGGCGCAACTGAAAAGCAAATTTTAACATTTTAGATATCTCCGAAAATTGCACGTTAAGGTATATTTTTAATAACACCATTAAAAAGATTGGACAATTTTGCATAATTTTGGTCCCGTGCTTGTTGGCGTACCGACTTTAGTAAGAGTGGGGGAAGCTGTTGAAAGTGTAAACATTTAACTCGCTGTAACTTCTAAACGACTTATCCGATTTTAGCAAACTAAAGACTGTTTGGAAGCGAAATGTATGCACTTTCACCAATCGTATTTAGTTGTCAATAATAGTTCTCAATAAAATTGCTAGAGGGCGCAATTTGTAATAATAATAGTTTTTTTGATTTTATTCCGAAAATTCAAATCATACAGTATAATTATGATACCATAATCGAAAAGTAGATTAAATTTGCTAGAAAAAATATTAAAACCACAGCTCGATATCTTTGTTCGTTTCAGAGTTATTGCCAAAACAGTAATTTTTAGTACAAATTGCGCCCTCTAGCAATTTTATTTGAAACTATTGTGTGTACCATTGGATAAGGCAATTAAAGGTACTTACCTTTCTCTTCCAAAGAAGCTTAAATGAGTGAAATCGGATAAGTCGTTTGGAAGTTACAGCGATTTTAATGTTTACGCTTTCAATGGCTTCTCCCACTCTTATCAAGTGAAAGTGTAAACATTAAAATCGCTGTAACTTCTAAACGACTTATCCGATTTCACTCAATTTAAGCTTCTTTGGAAGACAAAGGTAAGTACCTTTAATTGCCTTATCCACTGGTACACAATAGTTTCAAATAAAATTGCTAGAGGGTGCAATTTGTATTAAAAATTACTATTTTGGCAATAACTCTGAAACGAACAAAGATATCGAGCTGCGGTTTTAATATTTTTTCTAGCAAATTTAATCTACTTTTCGATTATGGTATCATAATTATACCGTATGATTTGAATTTTCGGGATAAAATCAAAAAAACTATTATTATTACGAATTGCGCCCTCTAGCAATTTTATTGAGAACTATTATTGACAACTAAATACGATTGGTGAAAGTGCATACATTTCTCTTCCAAACAGTCTTTAGTTTGCTAAAATCGGATAAGTCGTTTAGAAGTTACAGCGAGTTAAATGTTTACACTTTCAACAGCTTCCCCCACTCTTACTAAAGTCGGTACGCCAACAAGCACGGGACCAAAATTATGCAAAATTGTCTATGGTGTTATTATAAATATACCTTAACGTGCAATTTTCGGAGATATCTAAAATGTTAAAATTTACTTTTCAGTTGCGCCCCCTTGCGGCAAAATGCGGAACTTAAAAATTATTTCCAGGATTTTCTCATGGCCACTTTAGTTATTAATTTTTTTTCCTGAATTTCTATGCCCAATAGTTTCCGAGATATGGCCGCTCTTCGACCTTAATGAAACACCCTGTAATAAATCATTTTCAGTCAAAAACCAAATATTATAAGAATTTGTTTCTTATTACCCCTACTAAATGTTTCTTATTTCCCCCAATGGGGTAATAAGATACAACAACCGAACTGAACTGATTTACCAACGTTAAAAATTGACTTGGGGTGTTAAGATACACTATTGAGGTGTATCTTATTACCCTGAAATTTTTAGATATTTTATGGAAGTGGTTCTTTTTTTACAGCAGCAACAAGAAATAAAGGCACAAAAGTTGTTTTTAATGTTGATAATGACCCTAATTCCCTTTTTTACGTATTTTCTGGGCATTGTTGCACTATTTAATTAGCCTGAAATTTAAAAAAAAAGGTGAATTTCTTATTACCCCACATGAAAGAAAAATTGGGGTTATAAGAAACACACCTTTTTGTGGTCTATGTTTTAAGTTAAAAAAATAATTAAAAAAACACTTGAAAGCCCTGTTCATTATCCACAAGACCATGCCAAAAACTTGGGTTATAAATTTAACTCCAGATTAGAAAAAAAGAAAATTTCTTAAAAAGCACTACTTTGGGCTGATTAAGTTTTATACAAACCCAACTTGTTAACCCAGATAGGGCCACCGTCCTTTTAAAAGGTCACCATTTATACCTGTAATTATTTATTACTTCTACCCCTAAATTTCAGATAGCGCTATGAGTACTTGTTTGTGGCCTATTTAATATTATGTTTCCGGTGCAAGTGTTCCCCATGAGAACTACGTAAAATATTTTTTGTCATAATATAGGTACCTACCCAGTTCCCACTATTCCTGTTTCATTGACATGATATAAGTTTACAAATAAAAAACTTATAACATTTATTGATAAAAAAAACAAATAATTATTATACATCATTGCAAAAATAATATACACCTAATATAATTTTTTTAATATAGGATTTGTAAAAAGGCACTTTTATATCACCAACATAGGGCTTTTACTTAATCTTTATCTAAAATCATCACAAGCTCGGCAAAAGATTCTCTTAGGGCATCGATGAAGTGTGATCCATTTTGGTAGGGGGGGTAACTTGTCACCAATACACCTAGCTCATCGTCTCGAATTATATACCTAAAATATATAAAGGGAATCCTTATTTGTATCATGAATAAATAATTAACCTATGTCAATCAGATTATTGTAATCCGATTATGAAAGAAAAAACTCACGCTATTCCAAGACCATCTCTTTCTACAGGTCCAAATCCGCCAGCATAGATAGCCGGTGAACTTAGCGTACTTGTACTCAAAATTATGTGGTTCAAATATGCGTAATCCGGATCATCAAATATGTTGCATAACACATTTGTCTTTTCTGCAAAATGTTTCAGTGCAAATAAATGCCTGTCGAAACCTTGTCCCATCGCAGCTTCTCTGGTCAATTGATTATGAAGTCTCGAGCAGTCTCCTATCATCAGTTTCAGCTGGTTTATTGCTGGTTTATCATTAGAGTTAATTGCTGTAACAAAGGCCTACTTTTATTTATAGAGGTTGTAGAAATGTTTTTGGTTTAAAATTACATACCTTTGTCAGTGTGGTGCTGGGTCGTACAGTTTCAGTGCGACCATGTTTAAAAGCTGCTGTACTACAGGATTCGTAGGTGGGAACGAATTTTCCTTTCATTTTGTGATATCCCATCTAAAAATACAAAAGGAAAAGTTTTATTTTGTCACAATGTCAGGACTGGACCTGGGTATAATACAAACTTGAGCTTTTTGCAGAAGAACTAAACAGGCCAGGCGAACACATGAAGGATACACCATTTCAATGATTACTTATCTAACTTGGTCTTACATTAACAGTTTAAGTTTTACATTTAAACACACAGTTTAAATTCATTAACAAGTTGCCAAATGATATCAAAAGTGTTAATAGTTTTTAAAATTTTTAAAGTTAAGGTCAAGAAAATGTTAATTGACTTAGAACCTTACTCAGCGCAGGATTATTTCAGATAATTTATAGAAGATAAGAAATCATTTATTTTTTCTTTATGATGCAGTTTTCTTTTGTGTTTTGTGTGTTTGTGCAGGAAATGTATGAGACATAATTTGAAATTAAGATGTTTATTATTATTATTATTAGGAGAAAAAAAACCCAATATACTTACTTGAAATCCCAACTGCATTATTGCGTCCGGACTAACGGCCTGTTTTTTGCAAATGTTTTTGCCTACTCTGTCAAAAATAAGATAGTCAATATCCAGGGCCTTACAAAAATAATTGTATTCCTTTTTGGCTTCTTGAATACTGTTTTTGAGTTTGTCGTTTAAATGTATGTCTATAAAAAAATACGTTGTTAATGCTTGTGCTCCTAACACAATGTGAAACCTCCTTCGATAAATCAAATAATTATCTTTTGTGAGAATATGAGGGAAAAATAACGAATTGATTATTACCAAGTCTTATAACATTGTTAATATCATCATCGTAAGGTTTACTGCTGGGATGAACAAATGGGTTTTCCACTGAATCCTTGTAAATGTCTTGGACATATCTAAGAACTGCTACACCATCGCCCCATGAGTGCTCAAAGTTAATCGCTGCAACGCCATCTTTACTCACTTGTAGAGAAAACGGTTTATCAAACCATCTAAAAAATAGACTTTTAAGTATAGGTACACTACTTATTTTTTGGGTTGAATTTACAAAAAATACATTTTAAAAATTGTCTAACCTATTTTCACCATCTCCATGTAAGAAATGTCTAGTGGTGGCATAGACATCTTCATTCAGAATAATATCGTCGAGACAAATATTGAACAAGGAAGAGTCAATTAATTTCAAACTAGTTTCATTTCCATTTTCAGCGAGCTCATGTCTTATAGTGGCCCAATGGTTTCTTTCCAAAGTTGTTAAAATTCCTATAGGGAATTCATTTTGGCCAATATCATCTTCTGAAACAAATTTCAACCGAGCCAATATTTTCTCTGGTGGTAAAATGTCTCCATAACTATCTAGAACTGAAAAAGCATAGAAATGTCCTTTATGTTGCACAGTTATATGGTTTCCAGGAAGATTTTTCACAAGTCTATCTTTGTCAATCTCGGGTATTCTGGAAGAGTTAAATAGACTAGGATATTGTGACATATCAAGAGGGTAAACCTTAAACATGTAAGCACCATACCAAGAAAGAAATTCTGGTAAACTACTGCATACATTTCGAAATGTTTCAGTATCACTCCTTTTAGGATTTAAATGGTACACTTCAGCATCCAGGAAGTTTGATTTAAGGGATTTGTAAAATCTGATACTACTTATTACTAAATTAGCACTTCGGATAAGTTGATCATTATATTCCTTACGGTCATCACTATGCATAACAAGCATTGGATTATAGTTTATAGGTAGAGGCCTGCGATCCTTTAAATAACTGTTAAACCAAAGTTCCGATATGTAACTTGTATGCTTATTTTGTCGGTCATAGTTCTTCAAAAGTTGCTGCAGTTGCTTTCCAACATTGTCTTTAAACTGGTTGACATTTGCTTCTGTTTTTTTATATGCTTCATCTATAAGAAGGGGCTTCTGAGCTGTCAGATATCGTTCACAAGTTAATTCTAGTTTTGGAATTGGAAGACGGGGTAGAGAGGCTTGGAAATGCATTGTAGGAATTTGACTTCTTTGTATATACTGATAGTCTATAGGATTTTCTGTTGTACTAAAACTTTTTCTAAGGATTTTCCATTTTGATATGGGTGAAAATGTTTTAGAGAGCTCTGCCAATCTTTGAAAATTCATTTTGTGATTCTACAGGTGGCTAGGGCTATGTTAATAGTAAGGAACTGCTAATTGAACTAAAATAATCGGGCTGTTTTACCATTAGAATTGTTTGATGACTAGTATTAACTACAAAGGAAAGTATCGTTTGAAAGTGTGAACTAAAGATACCTTGGCATGGTAAAAAACTACAATTAAAAAAAAAACCTTGTAAACAAACAGCACCTACTAGAAGTAAACAAAAACCGTGCGGCTCGTCACGTCTCGTAACTTTGACCAACCACGTATCCGAGAGATTTGGCTACATTGGGAATAAAACAAGAGGCGGCAACATCCGGGGAGGATGTTTAAACATCAAGCTAGTCCACTGTCTTTGTCATTTTGTTAAGAAGAAAGAGCAAAATAATCAACTACAATGCAAGCACAGATCAGTATATAATGATGACCCCAATATTCCATAATGCAAACAAACGCTTGATACATGGTATTATCGGTCTCTGTTCATTACGTAGCTGTCAACACTGGATGCATCCAATAAGTAAAATTATTTGAACAAGAAGCCCCTTATTTCCTGTTTAATCGCTAATTAAAGAGACAACTTTGCTTGATCACTTTGTATAGGGAGCTTGCGCTTACTAGTGCTGCTAAGTTGAGTGTGCGCGCCATCTTTTGAATGAATGCAAAACTAAAAAGCCCGCATTAGTAAGTTTCTATTTATAAAATTTCTGGCCAAATATTAAGAGCAAACACTTGTAGCGCATTCGCCATTTCGTTATTTTTTTTATATCAACGTTACTTCTTCGTTTTATACAAAAGTCTGCCAAATACGCATCTCTGGAGTACAATTACCTAGAGTTTTACGCTAAAAAAGGTCGAATTTACAAATTAATAAAAGCAGAAAAAGAAATGGGCAAATTGGAACAAATTTCGTTTTGTGTTGTAATTAATATATCAATTTTTTTTTTAAATTTAAAACTAAATAATTGCTACCCAACCACGGATATTTATCCGCTTTTTGAAAAAAACGAAATATTAAAAAAAGAATGAAATGGCGAATGCTTTAATAGTGTTGGCACTTAATATTTATTTGCTGTCAGTAGTGTCAGGGTCAGGTTATTCAAAATATTCAAAGAATATTAATTACTCAGTTAAGATTTTTCTCATTCTCAGTATTAGGTTGCTCAAAGACAAAAAAAATGAGCAAAAAAGGAGAGTCTGGGGTCGAAATAGCCCCGTTAAGGCCCCTGGACGATTTTTTGCTAGAGGCAGCTAGATTTCAGATACCAAATTTCAAAGATTTGGAAAAATGGGGTAATAGAGTGACCAGCAATTTACTCTATTACCAGACAAATTATTTTTTGTTGGCTCTAATCATATTTATAGTTGTTGGGTAAGTAAAGATTAATTTTATTTTGACGCTTTTGTAAAATTTCTAATTTCCCCTTAATTTTTTCAGAGTAATGCACCCAGCTCGAATGATTTGTGGATGTGTAGCTACTGCCCTTATATTTGCAATATTTGTCTATGTTACGAATGAAAAAGCTACAGCTGCTCAGTTTAAACAGCGCCATCCTCTGATATCAATATTTATCATATTTGGGGCACTGTATTTTATTGCCTACATGTTCCAAAGCCTACTTGTTTTCTTTTTGGGCATCTTACTTCCTTTTGTAGGCAAGTATATGGGTTTATATTTATTTTTTTAATATAAACTAACTATTGTTATTAGAGTTAAGAAATAATTGCTTTTTTATGTATTTTAGCAATCTTTATTCATGCTTCTTTGAGGTTAAGAAATATCAAGAATAAAATAGTGAACCGAGTGGAAGTATTAGGATTGAAAAGTTCACCGATGGGGCTTTTTCTTGAAGAAATGGGTTTGGAAAGTGAACTTTTTTGAGTCAGCATGTGAAGATTTGCTCTTTTTTTTCAGTCTCGATTTTTCTCCAGAAAAAACAACCAAAAAGAAAATGTTTATTTATCCTAAGAATCAGTAAAACGTATAAGTATTTTATATTGTAGTTTGTAGGCTGGAAAGTATTTTTCTAAAAAATACTGCATACTGTGTGATAACCCTTATAATTTTATTATTGTTGTTATCCTTATATTATATTATTAGGCAGTATATATAAAAGTACTGTTGCTTATATATTGGAATAACTCAACGACAAGTGATAATTATGTTTTTTGCATTTAGGTATGTTATTTTTAATTTTTTGATAAAAATTTACTTTTGCTAGTTTAAGTCAACCAAAAATCAATTCTATTTGCTCATGTATCGGAGTATTCATAATAAAATACGTATTCTATAAACAAGCTGTTAGCGGCACAATTTTTTTTCATCCTACACCTATTTAATTTTCTTCTAATAAATTTTAGAATTTAAAAAAGTTATCCCCAGTTCACGCCTCTTCGCTCACTGAACACGCCTTTGTCATCACTACCGTTTATAAAGTCTCCGCGCAATAAGGCGAACCTAGTTTTTGTCTGTGCTATTGTTTTGAAAGTGATTTTCTGTTTTTAACACAATTTAGCAACAATAATCGAAATTTTATACAAATTATGCTATATTTCGTGGTGTCAGTCTGTCTAATATCGACTATAAATAAGTTTTTTGCCATTATTTCTAAAAATCCATTAAGTAACTTATAGTTCTCCCCCAAAACGTTTAAAAACTAAAGGTGCAACAACTTTGAGGTTATAGAATGATACACTGTTTTTACCGGTTTTTATGTTTTTTAGATGTCTGGGGACCAACCTATACCAGATAGGTCTCCTCTATATGACGCTATAACAACAGTATTAAGTTGTGCTCTGCAAAATGACAATCAAGTCCAAAAGTTAGCCTATGAACACAAAAAGAAATTAGAGGCTGTCGAAGGTAAGTAAATGCTATTCTAGTCCTACAATGGGTTTTTGTGTTATTTTTAGTATAAAAGATAACTTTAAACTATTCTTGCATATTTCATTGATTGCAGCTTTTTGTTGACTTTAGATAATATGTTACTTTAATTCGTAAAGGTAGATATCTCATGAAGTTGTCAAATTGCTAGCTTATTAATTTTATTTATTACCACAATTTACCATTCTTTTGGAGTAATGTATTTTGATGCTTGCATAAAAATAACATACACATTATTCTTTCCTTTGTCAAATACATCAAAAGGGTTTAAGTTGTACAATTTAGTCCCTTTCTGTCCTGGTTTCTCTTTTTTTAAACATATCAAAATAATTTTTTCATACTAGACTATTATAAGTCAAAAAGAAACTATTCATTATTAAAAAGAATTTATTATTTTAACCATAAAAGATAATTTTGAGATAGAGTTTGAGATCTATAATTGTTATGCAGAATTCCCCGAGGTATTATGTGAAATAATCGGAAGCGAAGAAGAAGCCCTGAGTGAAAGACAACTAGCTGCAACATTTCTAAAGGTCTATCTTCAAGAAATATACTTTCACAAACGTGTGAATGGAGCATTCTTTAACAGCAACATGGGCAAGAAAATAGCCCTTCAGTTGCTAAGTTACTTAAATAATATTCATGGTGACTTAAAACCGATGGTCTCCTACAATGTGGCCCTATTTCTGGCCTTGGGCTATTGGGATACCCTGACCATACAATTAAATGATATGATCAAAAGTGAAGACCCTGATACCATCCATAATGGTGTTTTTGTATTGGCTCAGGCCATTGATAAAACTTTCTTTGAGGGCGAGAGTAACTATATTGTTGAGGAGCACTGGTTTGATGTGCTTCTGGAAGTTTTTAAAATGGTAAGACATTTTTTTATGAAAATTGATAGTCATGTTCTGTATGAAAATTTAAAATAATTAGTTGTGATATTAAAACTCATATATTTGATTTCAGTAGGTACATGTGTTTACAAATTAAGGCTATTGTCCTAATATAATGATAAAAATAAGCAAAACGTCAACAGTTCTAGATAGATTTTGTTCGTTTTCAAAAAAATAATTTTTAATTAATTATTTTCAGACTAACATTGCTTCGATGACCAGAGTATTCACTATTCATCCGATGTTCATTATGATGATGTATGTAAAGCCACACCAAAATTACGTTTCGGATTGCTGGACTAAGCTGTCTGAAGAATTTGAAAAAGCCTTAAATGAAGCATACTCTGTCAGCTCAGATTTTCAATTGAAAAGTGAAATACTGAAGTGCCTCAATGATAGTACAGACGAATTTTTGGAATACTGCCATATTTTTATTCCATGTAGCTTACCAGCTATTGGCAATTTATTGACCGTTTGCTGTGAGCAATATAAGAAAATAGTAAGATGTTCACAAAGAGCGCCAAAAGATGCCAGTGAGCCGGAACATGAGTCAGCTTCTAATTTTTTTGACCTAATAAGCTCGCTCTTGGAATTGATCTATTCGCTTTTGGACATGAATTACTTCGATGTACTGATTGAAGATCTTGATAATCTTTTGTATTGTGTATTTGCTTTTATGGCTTGCCATGGTGATATGGAGAGGTATGCATTTATTGACATGGTGGAAAAGGATAACAATTGGACGATAAGAGAACTCTGTTGTCAGATCATTGTGGTAAGCATTCTCACTGCTTGTAACACGTCCAAATAGGGCTTTAGAGTCTAATGATTTTTTTTACACATTGTTTTTTTATTTGCTTACTCATCCCAATTTAATAATACTCCGAAAAATCCAATTAAAAATTCTCAAAATCAACTTTTTTTAGTTTGCCACACAGAAAATTGAAAGCCGCCTCCCGAATGGCAAGGCAATGTTTTTCAAAAGCTTGCATAACGTTTTCCAACGTTTTACCAACGAGTTGGACTCTGAAACACCCCAAGTGTCAATGTCTTTACTTTTTTATTCAACCCGAATTACTGAGTCGATGATGTTTGGATTGGGACTAGTGAAGGAAAGATACAGCGCTACAGATCCAGAATTTGTTTTTCCCCTTGATTATTACTTGACCCTCTGGACAGGCAAGTACATTCGTGCTGACACTATGGCACGGGGAAGAATTTTATGGTTAGGGGGTGTATACAGTACAGAGTTATCCCCTACTTTATTGGATGTACACATTAAGGCAGTCTTGGAGAACCTGAATGAGGAGATAAGATACTTTCTTATTCCATGCGCCGAGTAAGTAAAGTAACAATCACATTACAATTTTTTTTTTTATATTATTATTTTAATAAATAAAAGTCATAATAATGATATATAAAAATAAATCAATATTTTGAAATTTAATGTTTAATGAAAATATATTTATCTTGTAGGGCTTTGTGCAACTATCTGAAAACTTTTAAGACTGAGACTCCAGAAAAGAAATTCATAATTTCATCGCTGGCAAAAGATATCATGACTTGCTTGATCAATGTCGCCCGTAAAGCCAGGCAGTTTCCATTACATCATTCCCTTAATGCTTTGGGATATTTTGTGAAGGTAAGTGATTGACGAATTCTACATCTAAAAAGTATCTGCAAAATAATATACTAAAACAGTTTACAATTATAACAAATTTCTCTTTGGTAAATTTTTAATTTCTTACCTTGTAAGAAATTTTGTATTTGGGCAAAGGACAATTTTTCCATTCAAACTAAGATTGAAATCAACAGACAACAGGTTAATTGTTATGCTTTGACCGTGTGTCATTTTTTAATCTTTATTCGAGTAGAACGTCACAATTCGAAAAAATAACAATTTTACCTGAAATAAAATTTAAAAATATTTTATTGAAAAAAAGCTATTCCTGGTTCCCAAGCCACCCAATAAAGTATGTATGCTAATCTAGAAAGGATCAACGATAATTGGTAATCTTTATAAAAATTGTCCTACAACAATTTTTATTTAAAAAAAATTCATTTCAAGTTTTTATGTGCCTAAATACAAAATTTTACTTATTTAGGTTCAAAAATGTTTTATGGAGTTTCTTACTTATTCTGCATTCTGTAAAGAAATTACATTGAAAATATTTATAAACAGATACTTACTCTTTTTTACGTGCTATTTGGTGACCCAACATGATCAGTATCACTGTCAACTAACAGAAAAATGTCATTATTATTGTAACGTATTTAGTAACAGGTGGTATGAATTAACTGGAAAATGTTTAGATGCCTGCAAAGTTATTTTTTAAATTCAAAAAGTTTTATGCCTCCGCTTGGATTTGAACCCAGAACCTCTCTAATACCAGTCGTTTTTAGAATTGACAATGGTAATACTGATCGGGTCCCCAACTTAACTTTTAAGTCTTTAAAAGAAATTTATATTCAAAATTATAAGAAATATAGGTAGTACACACCTTATTATATTTTCTGAAAAATTTAAATCAAATTTGACTATCTGAACTTGTACATTAAAACATTTTGTAACAAACTTTCTCTATTAAATTTATTTTATATATTATGAGACTCTTACTGGGTTTTGTTGTAAACTGCAATCCAAGCAAGTTTTTCCGACATAAGAAATTTATATAAAATGGCCCTAATATAATAATATATGTAATAATTTTCAAAAAAATAAGAAATACCATAAGAATCGTTATTTTGAGCTACGAATTTTTTTCAACCTAAATATTGAAATTTCGTCTTTAGGTTAGTCAGGCGCCTAAATTTAGAATAGAAATATCGTAAAAAAATTGATTTTTAAGCTCTGAGGGTATTTATGTATATGTCGTAGGCTGATAGTGAAATCCGTCATTTCATGAAACGCCTAGTCATATCATGAAGCGTGGCTAAAAGGTATATAGCAACTGGTTTGTTCGTTGTTCCCCAGAGCATTTTTTTCAACTAAATAAATCAAACAAAAAAAAATTTAAAAAAAATTTAAAAAAATGCTCTGGGTAACAACGAACAAACCAGTTGCAAATATACCTTTTAGCGTGCAGCATGATATGACTAGGCTTTTCATGAAATGACGGATTTCACTATCAGCCTACGACATATACATATGTACGTACACACTTTACGTTCAAATTTAAAAAAAATCTAGGATATTACTGGGAAAATATTATATTTATATACAGGGTTAGGAAAAATACCAGAACGGTCGATTATTTCAAAATATAGAGGGGTTATCAAAAAACGTCTTTGTGGAGAATGATAGTTATATTTTTTTAAATGGAATACCCTGTATATGTGCTATTGTTTTCAGTACAAAACAGGCTGCAATAACTAAACCAGAAATTATCAAAATAGATGATGTAAACATTCCAATATCCGATAAAGCTAAATTTCTAGGTATCTATATTAATGAGCATTTAGATTGGTCGGATCATATAAATAGTACCGTTAAAAAACTAAATTCAATATGTTATGGTATACGAATCATGGGTAAGTACATGGATGAGAGAACACTGAGAATAACATACATGGCAAATTTTGAGTCAGTGTTAAAATATGGCATAATATTCTGGGGTAGGCATAGTTTAACACAAAGTATTTTTGTAGCGCAAAAACGTGTATTAAGAGTTATTAAGAAAAAAAAATATTTAGAAAGCTGTAGAGGTTTATTTAGAAATCTAGATATAATGACTGTATATGCAATGTATATATATGAATGTTTACTATTTTTTATTAAAAATAAGGATCGTTTTGGAATTCAGTCTCAAAGTAGATATGAAACACGAACTTTAGAAGTAATGTATCCAAGTCATAGACTTACGTTTACTGAAAAATGTCCTCAATACATGTGCTTAAAGTTGTTTAATGCATTACCTCGAGAACTAAAAATAATAAGTGTACCAAAAGTATTTAAAAAACGGGTGAGAAAGTTTTTGGTGGAACTGGAACCCTACAACCTGAATGATTATTGTAGCAATTTGTGAATATAATATATATGATTTTTTCTCTTTTGTATGACGCCATTTCACTTTGTGTTGCATTTATGTAAACATTATTTGAAATAAAGTTTATTATTATTATTATTATTATTATTATTATTATTATATTTTTACTTATTTTGATTGTCGACTCAATTTTAAACATTTTTTATTAACCATGTGTTATACCTAAATTCATTACTTTCCTACATAAATTGATCAGCTACAAAACACAAAACAAATTTCAAGAAACAATTTATTAAGTTAACTTTAAACAAAAACGTATAACAAATCGTGGCAAAACGGCTCTATTTTTTAATAAGTGTTGAAAATGACCCCCATTTACTAACTGACAATGATACAAATTATCGCAAAAAATGTCTTTGGGTGTTTAAAACCATTTCCCTTGTTATTCTCGCACTTTCATTGACAATTTTCATTCTTAATTCTTCTAAATTATTCGATTTATTTTGATAAACTATGTTTTTCAGGTGATCCCAATAAAAAAAATCTAATGGCGAAAGATCGGGGGATCGTGTAGGCCATTCGATAGGCCCTCTTCTTCCTATCCATCGATTTGGGAACGTGACATCCAAAAATTCTCTAACTTCGCGAGTAAAATGCGGAAGAGCTCCATCTTGCTGATACCAGGTTAAGTTAATATCAGCATTTAAATTGTTTATAGCTGGAACTATTTCTTGCCGAAGAAGCCGGAGATATCGATCACCGTTCAAATTTCCCTCGATAAAAAAGGGTCCAATTACATGTCCCGCAAACAATCCAGCCCAGACATTAACTTTTCTTGGGAACTGTATGCAGCTCTTCGTACCAGTTAGAGTTATTTCGCTTATTCACCATTCCGTGTAGTGTAAAAGTCGCTTCATCCGAAAACACAATATTGTTTGAAAAATTCGGGTCTTCCATATTTCTAGTCATTATTTCGCAAAATTCTAGCCTTCGATCACAGTCAACGTCAAAAAGTTCTTGTACAACATTAATTTTGTATGGATGCATTTTCTCAGTATGAAGAACGGTTCGTACAGATTTTTGATCAATTTCATGATCCAAAGCAAACTGATTGGTGGATTGTTTGGGATTTTCTTCTATCGCAAGCAGAATGTCCAGCTTTTTTTCCTCGGAGGTAGCAGTCCTAGGTCTTCCAGATCTTGGGCGGTTTTTTACAGTACCAGTCATTCTGTAACGCTCAATAGTTCGAAAAACTGCATTTTCTTTAATGTGCCTGGATGCAAATTATTGTAAATATTACATACCTCCTGATATGATCTCTGTTTATCGCCAAACCCCCTTAAAATTAAAATATCAATTCTCTCTGTTTCAGTAAGTAAAAATGCTATGCTATTTTCTTTTTTGTCTATTTCTGTCAGAATTTAAGTTTCAGATGCAAACTATTAATTATTTATTAGTAACCATGGTCTTGCCTTATTTGTTGTTCACTATGTTCGAAAATCGCATCGTTATACGTTATTATTTGAAACGCCGATTTCTAGGAAAGTAATGAATTTAGGTATAACACATGGTTAATAAAAAATGTTTAAAATTGAGTCGAAAATCAAAATAAGTAAAAATATATAGGGTGTTCCATTTAAAAAAATATAACTATCATTCTCCACAACTTTGTGGGCGACCCTGTATATTTCAAATTATCTCCGGTATGTAGATTTTTAACAGCCCTACATTTTTTTATATAAGACGTTTTTTGATAACCCCTGTATATTTTGAAATAATCGACCGTTCTGGTGATTTTTCCTAACCCTGTATAAACCTTTTGAACCTATTTTTCTTTATTGAAAAAAAATTTGCGGGAAAAGGTAGTCTTCAAGAGTTCACACACTACATTTCATAAAGCTTGGTGAAAATATACATATTTGTATGTTTATTTACTAAAAAACTACGTGATCCTTTAAATTATATTTATTTTATACATCTTGGATGTGTGGAAAATTAAAAAAAAAACTTTCCTATTATTTAACATACATATTTTTAGCTGTGGCAACAGAACCAGATGTCGGGTAGTGACGTTCTTGCGTTAAAGCAACAGTTTAATAAAATGGAAATGGTGAGTTTTGAAACGACTAAATAAAAATTCAATAACCATTTTTGGCGTTCATTTTTGAATAACTAAGCTTAGAAATATATAAATTAAACAATACAAATATCCCTGTTTTAAAAAATGACTGTACTAAAGCGGATTTTTTCACAGTTACACAAACGGATTGCCTCCAGTAACATAGATGAGATTGAAGATATCCTGATCAGAACGGTTTCATGCCACTTCTCCGATACTTTCATTATGAAGGAAGTAAACTTCTTGGTTGCCAAGCTGGCTCAAAGTAACAGTTTGAAGATATTGATCCACGATAAGTTTTTAACTTGGCTGCTACAAGTAGTGCACAACCTGGAGCCGAAACACATGAGACACGATCCCGATAAAGCTGTGGATATTCTGAATACGTACAGCGTGTATGCTACAACGATGGATGACTATTTTATTCTTCAAACGTTCATGGGGGCAGCGAGGCTTCTCAATGCGAACACTGATCGAGAAGTAGAAATCGACATCTCTGCAGCAAATTTGCTAATTACCCTGCTTATCAAAGTCCCTAACCAGCTGAAATTCATCCAGCAAATGCCCAAAGGCATTCCTGTTATAGGAGAGTTCCCGCAACTACTTGAACGGTTGCTAGAACTCGCAAAGACTGTCCCCGGAGAGGTTCTCGGAAAGCTAGTTGTCGCCGCTATTTTTTCCCTTCCCGAACTAATGGAACCTCATTTTGAGACTATTTTGAGGAATGTAATAACTGGCATTTGCAAGAACCATCAGAATCTGAGAGCAAACTGGCTAATTTTCATTTGTATTTGTATGATCAGAACGAGCGACACGTTGAGTTATTTGTCTGTATTGCCGGGACCTCATGGCGGCAGCGCATTGAACTTTATTATGAAAAAATGGATGATTGAATTCATACCCCAACTTGAGACTATTGAGAGAAAAATTATGTAAGTAGTGGTAATGGTCATTTACTAAAAAAAAATGTAGTTTTATTTTAACTGAGTCGCAAAAAAAACTTTTATTTGCTGTTTTTTCTGTTAGATCCGATTGGTGTTTTTTTTTCTTTTGATATCCTTTTAAACATATTTTTATCAAATTTTTTCAGCGTGCTCTCCCTGACTCAAATTATTCAAAATTGTCTTGAGAATGAAAATGATTACCCAAAAATGGAGGAGGTATGTATCTCTTTTGATCAGAAGCCTAATGAGGAATCGCCCACTGGCGAAGTATTTAATGGAGTGGAATACATGTACTATCTCCTAGTGGAATTCTTGTTTTACGAAGATAAATTGGTAAGTCCGATTTTTGCCCTCTTATCTGGTTTCAGTGACTCTTCATCCCTTAGGGCCAAAATCTTCGTAAATGTCTAAACATATGTTTATTTATTCCAAGCGGAGAATTTGTCTAAACATTTTTACTTGTATCTTTTTCTCTGGTAGTTGCGTTGGAAACTTACCCCTCCATTTCTGCCCCCTAGGCGCAACATTTCCCAAAACATTAAAACACACACTTGCTTATTTTAACAAAGTAAGCATAGTACGGTACCAATTTTCAGCAATATAGATTATAATTATAGACAGTTATAGGTACCTCTCTCAAAATGGGCTACACCCTTTTTTCAACTCTTACGTGAATTTTGAAAAAACTAGCAAACACATATACATATTATTTTATTTACGGGAACTTATCTACCAACAGTGGCGGATTCAGAAAAAATTGACAAGGGGGGCACTTACTTGTTATCTTGGGGTGCACGAAAAGCCCGCTGCGGACGAAACGCGCCGCAGGCGAAAAATTTTTAAGACCACGCCCAAATTTGGTCAATAATTTTTAGTAAATATCTTTAAAATGTATGATTACCTACTTATTTTATTGAAAATGAAATAAGATAAAAAAAATTTAAAAAAAGCCAATTTATTTTTCATTAGCGGGTACATTGTTTAAAAGTAAAGTCCAATCTTCTGGTTTTATTTCCAGCAAACTTATCAATAACAATAAAGTCCCTAGATCTACACTTTGTGATCTGTGTCAAGTTAATTTCGGGTTTAGGTCTTCCCTCAATTTTAATTTCAATTTTTTTTTTGCTCAATACTTAATGAGCTAAAATTGTTTCTCAAATATTCCACATTCATAGCCGTTTTGGCATGTTTATTTTTATTAAAATAAGTCCTTACTACCCCAAAATAATACACTTTCTTTGTAAACAAAACCACAGATTACAGTTTTCTGTAACAAAACACAAATTCTAAAATCCTAAAATGTATGCTTTTTATCTAACGTGCTTTTACGCCATCTTTTCGCTAATTATCAAACCACGTTGAAAACCTGATTTTTAATATCCATTTCTAAATGCTGTAAAGTTTTGGCATCAAAAAAATATTTGGTTGTTACAGTACAATGCTTTGTCACTGTGTTTGAAATTTTGGGTGTTGCGCATAGGTTGGTTCGTGCGAAATTATTATGACAGGGGGGCACGTGCCCCTGTGCCCCCCCTCTAAATCCGCCACTGTCTACCAATTTTACATTTTAAGGAGAAACGGTTAATGAATCGGTCAGTCACGTTACAATTTTATATAACATAATGATACAAAGTTGTTTTTAGAAAACATTTGTCGTAATGTCATAAAGACCTAATTTAACGCGATTCCTTATTAAAAAAAAGTTTTAATTCAATTTTAAAACGTGTCGTTTTTCTCCGTAAACAATAATTATTATTGCTAACTCGGTATTTTATTTGTTCATTTTAGCAAAAACTGAAACCCCCTCTAAATCCGCCTTACGACTTCAGTGACTTCGGAGAAGACATGAATACTCGTAGTGAGGAAGACAGTTTCATCTTATTCCATAATCATCCCTTTAACATCAACATCGTAACTCACATCGTATCATTTTTAAAGACTGGTTACGAACCGTATTTTAACATTGTCAGGAAATTTGTTTCCTCTACTAATTATTTTAGACTTCGAGATTTAGGTTGCAACGTTCCTGAGATTAATATCCATGAAGACATGGAATGATTAAAAAAATAAGCCCGAGTTTGGCAGGAGATTAGTTTCGCTCAATTTTTTTTATTGCGAAATTGACTTGTAATTTTTTCATAAGAATGTTTTTTGACTTGACCAAACTTGGGCTCAAAAAAACCAAATATTTACATAGTAAAACTACATTTACGGGGGTCACTCTGAAAATTTATGGATCTTGCCAAACTTATACTGTAGCAACGGCACTCTTAATACTGTAACGATACTACTCCTACCGTTAATACATAATGATAATAAATCAATCATCCGCTAGAAATGTCATCGCACAACGGCAAGCGTTAAGGACAATCTTATCAGCTATATGCCCTTGCGGCATAAAAATTAGGGTTTTTGACGATTGTTCTGTTCTCAAATAACAATTTGTCCACCATCAATTATTGCGTCCACTGTTAGTTATCTATCTTGATAGATTAGAAAACTTTTATTCCCTATACTCTATTTTCAAGATGTACAACAAACAAATGTGGAAGAGATATTTATTATTTATTTTAAAAAACAGAAATATCGCCAAAAAACAATATTTTTTACCCTAGGAGATGTGGTAGTAGATTGCGCTTCGCACTAGCGTACTGTGTCACTTCAGATACAAGTGATGTAATATTGCTTTGAATAGGTAATAGCAGAAATTTTCAGATGGATCCTTGTAAAGCCTTCCCAAAGTTACTTGACACAGCCTTAAGTCTAAAAAACGTATTCTCTTTGCATGTAGTGTTTTCTTGTACCCGATGCCGAAGTTGCGTCGAAATTATTTACAAACTTCACTTATAAAAATCAGTATGATGCTGTCTTTCAACTAACATTGGCAAGACTTTACCAAAAGGCTGTGCTGTAATTTAAATTTAGACTTAGTTTTTGTGTTCTTTTGGTTTTCGTTTTGTTTTTCATAATTATTAGTATTATTATTTTCTTATAGTTTGCTAACCGATAACCATAGTATACCTATCTACTTATATATAATCTTAATTTCTTATCGACCAAATATATTTTCGTGATTACGTCAATTGCCTATGACGCTAATTATTCTTTAACCACACAGTTGTCAAACAATTACATCCAAATATGCTTTGCTAGGGACAAAACAATAAATACTAAGTGAATATTTATTTATTATATTATTTTATTATAATTGACTTTAATTAATTTAACGTTTAACCATTTTTTGATATTTTGACGTATCCCGTATTCTTTAATATTAAATGGTGTTTATTCTTTTGTCTTTAAAATACTTTAAATAAAACAGCAACAACCTTGTGCTTTATGAAGCTAAACCATAGGTAGTAATTTTTTTTTGGACCTTAACTGTAATTAGAATTAGTTAAAGACTGATCTTATGGGATCTTGGATCCAAGTATTTTTATATTGTTCTTATTCGTTCTCTAAATAAAATTAATATTTCATAAACGGCTTTTTATTATTTCTGTACAAAATTTTCTACAACAAATTTAAATAGTCAATAGCATCATTAAATCTTATGTGCAGATAACACATGATTTCTAGGAGAAATTCGACAGTTAAATACAGGCGAAATATCACAGTTGCTGTTAGACTCTTGTAAATATAATAGCCTGTCATATAAAATAATAGATTCGATTATAGGCGCCAACAGAAGCCTTACGGAATAAAACTTAACAACATTGGTCCAAGTATGTTTAATAAGTTTGTCAAATTGATTCATGTCACCATCACCCAATTTTACGTTGTGATTTTTTAGCGCTTTCTCACAATATTCTTTAAATGTCATGCTCTCTTTGTACTTCACATTACCTACAGCACAATGTTTAAATTGTTCATCAGTTTGCACTAAAAAACTTTCCAGCGCAGCTCGAAAAGAATGTATTTTCAGTTGGCAGTGGCTTTTAGTCCTTAATTTGTCTGCATAGTTTTCAATGGCATGGCAAGCTGTCTCACATGATAGATAATCAAGTTTATAGTCTCGTTGTTTATAAAATTCACTCAAGGGAAAACCCCTATATTGTAAGGGATTGAAGGAAAGTTTCATATAGCAACAACTTGCAATGTTTACAAATCTGGCATTATGGCAGTTTCTGTACAGATGTAAGAGTGTAGACCCAAGGTTTCCACAGGGGTGAAGGCCTACAATACCAAAACTAAAGTTATGGTCATAATTATTAAATGCTTTTTTTACAAAAGAACTGAATTCGTCACTGGAAAGTGTTTCTTCTATCCGTTTGTTGATGTGTATAGGTTTCCTTATATTTAAATGGCAAATATTCTTTAAAGAAAGCTTCTTTTCAAACTGTGTGTCAAGTTCTGGAGCCAAAGCTGTTAACTTTTCATTTGCTTCAAAAGTACACACTCTGAACCCATACTGATAAGCCAGCATTCGACTCAAGTGACCTAAACCAGATCCTACATCTACAATATAAAAGCACTTTGTTTTTAATGCAGTTTGGTAGCATATTTGTGCCATAATTTCAATCTCGTGACGTTTTTTAAACTTAACATTTTTCCAGAAAGCGTTAAGGAAATTTGTGTCTTTTATTGTATAAACTAATGGAGTTTGTGCTCGTTTCCTTTTCAAACAAAATGCCGTCAATATTTTTCGAAGACATAGTATGGCTAGCGGACTGATTGTTAAATTTAATGGCTTTTCATAATCTAATAGGTCTGCAAACGCCGAAAAACTTAAATTTTCTAAAAACACTTTCCAGCTGTTTGGAAGTTTCTGATCCCAGTGCTTCTCCAAGTAAAAATCCGACACGTATGAGTTTAGTAAATTTTTATATAGATTGTATACTTCATTACAAATTATTGCTGAATTATTTGGCAAGAATAGGGTCATGTTAACAAATTCTACAAGTTTTTAAATTTTGTTTATAATTTTATGAAATTGGGTTAGGTTTAAAACTAGGGGATTGGGGCGTCTTGGGAGCAAAATGATAATTCTATAAGCGTTTGTTTGGGTTTTTATATTATATTAGCATTTATTTTTCAACTGTTCTGACATTAACTCGCTTTAGTCCTTTTTGAAACATTAAATATGAAAAATATATGCACGATGCACGTCTATAAAATAAAAGGCAGACTAATCAGACAATTTATCCTGAGATAAATTATTTATCCTTGCCAAAAGGTCAAATAAGTCTCGGCGATTCTGCTTTCCACATTCCACTTATGTTAAGTTTCGGAACGCTGTAGCCTTGTTTTTGCTCTGTGCTTTAGACCACTTGGCATTTGGTCACGGAATATGGATCATTCTTCATCCGTATTCTGTGCATTTGGTTGAACCCGACCAATGAATTTCTCCTATCGCATGAGTTTGTCTAATGGAAAAGCTGCCTCTGCTCTAATTTCAAAATTATATATTCGAATAGTTTAAAAATTGTAATGCATTACGTAGAGGTTCAATTATTGTCATTCAAGCTCTATTTATCCATCTATTTACTACCCTCTGAAACGGAGGGTGGTGATCTACTGTAGCCACGATCTATAGATTCGACCAAAGGTAGGAATTTGTATAGGCCTTGTACAAAGCTAAATCTGTAGGCAGAAAAATTAAATCAGTTACCGCCAGATGGCGATTTTAAATATAGTGTTCAGTAAATTGCTCCGGTTAGGTATTGTCCTTTGTCACGTGATCGAGATGCTTTCTATTCAAAGAAAAGTCATGTGACTGAGAATTAAGGTTTTGTATGGAGTAAACATTTGAACATTTCAGAGTGAGAATAACTCCAAGTGCCGACATCTGTATTTGAACGATAAAAGTTTATGGTAGTTTTTTTAATTGTAACGAATAGATGGCGAAAAACTTGGTGCTTTGTTAGTAAGTTTGTAATCGATGTTGCCGACAGACCAAAATCTTTTTTGTAACGTTTTGCCGCTTACCTATGTCGGCAAAGAAAGTAATATTATTTAATTCTGAAGTTCCCTAATCAGTTAAAACCAATGTTTTCGAACGAAAAAGAGTGTTTACGACGGATTTATCGACTATGAATTTGTGACGTTATAAATATAATTTAAAATTTTCGAAGTGAAATACCATTGGCTTCATATGTCCGAGTGGAGTGCAATGTGATACGTAATGGCGGGTAAGGCGTTACAGTGGAAATTGGTGGCTAATCCCACTGGGCCCCAACCCAGGCCGCGCCATGGGCACCGAGCAGTCGCTATTAAAGATTTAATGGTCGTTTTCGGTGGCGGAAATGAAGGAATCGTCGATGAACTTCATGTTTACAATACAGGTACTGCTGTGAGTTGACTGGTGGCTGGTAAATATGGCGCGTTCATTTGTTTTTGTTTATATATTAAGGGCAGTCTAATGTTACATTAGCTTAACCTTTTCCTAACATGTACATTTTTTGTCACTAACGTCTGTGCATTTGTTGCATTTTGTTTGGGCATGCATAATGAAATGTCATTTTGCTTGGATTTGTTTAGTCTGGAAACAAATATGGCGGCGTACACATAGCGACATGTAAAGACGCGCAAACCCGGCTTTTAACATTTATTTTTAACTGCCTTCCTCATTCCACCCTCTTTAAGTCCCCTTAGTCATGAACATTTCTTTACACTGGGCATCAATTTTCAGTCATTAACAAAATGTTTTCATTTTAAGGAAATAACCTATACATCTCCCTCTGTGGTAGGAAGCACTTCGTGACCAATAGGATTCCTGCATTGTAGATTCCTGTATCCTGGCGCTAATTTTAAACAATCTTTCATCAAATTAGACGGGAGAAAGAAACGATTTCGGTTTTCTTTTACAGCTATAGTCAGGGCAAGTGTTTAATAGCACCGATAAAATATTTATAAGGGTGTTTTCTCTGTTTTCAATAAAAATATCAGTAATACAGTTTTTCTATCTAAAAAGGAGATTTGTATAATGGCGGTGAAATTAAGAGCTTGTGCTGTCTTAAAATTCTACACCATAATAAATAAAGCAGCTTTTTCTATAGTTTAGATAGTATAGATAAACCTTGCATAAGAAAAACTTCAAACTTTGTTTGACTAAATCTATTTCTTAAATTTTGAACCCTGTCATCATACTTCAGAAGAAGGTTAAAACGAACTGGACTTTTTCTATGGAGGAAAAGATGGTTTAAAAGTTTATTAATGTAGAGTAGGTAGTTTAGTCAAGTTAAAAACAATGAACACCTAAAGCTGGCGTTTTAAATTTTATTTCATTTTTTATTTTAGTACTTTAAATCTCACCTAGGCTTATTTAACATTTTCATCCATATAGGTGTACCAGTCCATAGCTTGTCAGTTATTTATTTCTAATTTTATTAGTTAAACAAAGATAGCATGCTGACTGACAGACAGACTCACCAGTGAATAAAATTACTTAACCCTTCAAAAAAATTTATATTACTTATGTGTTCTTATACTAAACTTATTTAAGCTGCATATTGTAATAACAAAAATGTACATTGTCTAATTTGTTGTCAGCTACCAATCAATGGTTTGTACCAGTAACAAAGGGCGATGTACCACCAGGGTGTGCTGCATATGGCTTTGTTGTAGAAGGTACCAGACTTTTAGTTTTTGGTGGAATGGTCGAATATGGAAAATATAGTAACGAATTGTTTGAATTACAGGTAAGTAGTACTTTTGCTACTGTATGGCTACAAATAAATTATTCCCTGTAAGGGAAAAATGGGTACTTTAGCTTTGGTTAAATGTGTTTTTATAAGTGCCTAATTAAATATTTATTATACAAAAATTATGCCAAAATTGGTGATTTTTTAGAAACGTTCTTGGGAGCAGATTATTCTGAAGGGATTGTTTGATGAAAAAGCTTAGGTTTTAAAATATTTCTTTTTTTAGTTTTATATTTATTTCTAAAGGTCTTTAAAATAATTCTTCAATATACTCATTTGATACTTGGGTTTTATGACTTATTATTTATCATATCAATAACTTACCCATAAATAAAAGAAATTTATATATTTTCGAAAAGAAAAGGCCTTTGCTGTTTCACTAAAAACCACACCCAGGATCATAATCTATGCCCCAAAATGCATGTTTTCAAGCCTGCAATATTATTTTTCATTTTTCTAAAACCCGTTATTTGCACTTATGAATCACTTGTTCAGTGTCTCGTTTTTTTCGAATCTTTTAAAAAATGAAAAACAGTTAAAATTTAGGTGCACATTTTTTGTGTATAAGTTGGTATTAGTTAAAATGTAACAAGGTTGTTTTAACCCACCTAAACGACTTCTAATTTACCAACATAATACCATTGTTGGTCAATACCAAATAAAAAAAAAAGTAATAAAAAAACCTCATTAAATATTCCTTATATTAGTTATTTAGTGTAGTCTATAAAAAGTAATTAGATCAAGACCAGTTGAATATGAATTAAATTTAATCCTATTTGAGAGATCTTGCCGAATTAAAAGCACTGTCTTCTAGGCGTCCAAATGGGAATGGAAGAAAATAATCCCGAAAAACCCAAAAGCAGGACCGCCTCCGTGTCCGAGATTGGGACACAGTTTTACCATTGTAAATAGCAGAGTATACTTATTTGGCGGTCTTGCGAATGACAGTGAAGATCCAAAAAATAATGTACCAAGGTAACAATTTTCAATATAATAATGCTAACTGGTTTTTACAATCAACATTTTTAGGTATTTAAATGATCTATACACGTTAGATATAAGAAGTAACCCAATGCAATGGGATGTACCAGTGACCCATGGTCCTTCACCTCCTCCCAGAGAATCTCACACAGGGGTAGCCTATGTAGACAAAAAACGGTTTAAGTCTTTTCTGGTTATTTATGGTGGAATGAGTGGGTGTCGACTGGGTGACCTATGGTTTTTAGACACTGATATTATGACGTGGAGTAAACCCATTGTTTCTGGCGTTACACCTCTACCAAGGTACATATTAGATATTAAATACAGGTGTAATTGGTATAATAATTAAACAAATATTATTTCTTTCTGATCCTTTTCGACCATTTCATGGCATCAGAAAGTTCTTTTTACATGTTTTTGTATTTAAGTATGTATTATGTATAAATTTATGTTGGTATTATTATTTCGGTGGGAACAGTACCCCTGTACCCCTACCACATTTATTATCTCAGGATGTATTACATTTAAATCGTTACATTTAAATTTAGTTGTATTAATAGTTAAAAGTTATCTCCTCTACAAAGTTTTTGTTAAGTAATAAATACTAATATAAATTTTTTACACAAAAAATGCAATCACCAATCACCTAGATGACTAAACACCTGTATGTGTAATAGCTGCAATTTTCCTATAAGTTTAAATTTCAAATAATTGAACAGGTTTCAAATAAATAAATAGACATAAATGAGTAGAGACCTTCCAGACTAGAGAAGTGACCTACTTAAATCGAAATTCAGAATAGGTTCCTAAATATATGAATCCTTTCAAATATGTAAGATCTACATTTTTTTTTTTTTAAATATGAATTTTAGTTATATTTCTTATTTCCAGGGGTATGAGATTATAAATCTTGGGAGCGAAATATTTGAGAAATCTTAAGTTAATATTAGTGTTACTTTTAGGTAGTTTTATATAATCATTTGCTTTATTTCGCGTTAGGTGGCAATGACTGATATGATTTTTTAGATCTTTATTTTTATAAACAAAAATGCTAGTCTCCAAGACATATAGAGACCTTATATCAAAAACTTTTTTAGAATACAACATGCTAGTAGGATAGTCTATTTTTTTTGTATGCCTCTAAATCAAGAAAATTAAGGTTTAATCAAATTTCTGATTGTAAATTTATTGATTTACATGCAAAGAAAATGATGTTTATTATTCAATAACACTTTCCAGTAAAAAGGTTTTTTCCTATTTTGGTAAATTTTTATCTAGTTTTGGCAACAGTGCCTATGGTAAAGATAAAAATAGGTGTAGAAAGTTTGTGTGGCGGCCATTGCTTTTAGTGGGTGGGATTTCATTGGTCGAACTGAGGTCATGGCGTTCCTGCAATAATGGCTTTAGAGGCGGGAACTTTTCGCACGTCAGTTTTTTGCAGGATTGTATGTTGTGCCGTAAAATTTACAGTTACCGCAATTTTATTAAGTATTCTTTCTAGTAAGGAATAGTATATGTATAAACCATATTATTGGTTATCTTAGTATAAATAGGAGGCAATAAAGAGTTTCTATAAATGATTTATTTATTAAGTGAATTATTTTGAAACCAGGATCAACTGCAAATGCAAATTTAATTTGATGACTTTTGGTCTAACCAATTGTTATGTCCGCAAGTGGAAGGAAGAATAAAAGGCACTTTTCCGGAAACGACGTTTATTCAGTTTTCCAACTACCAAAATATACTGATGGTTTATAAATGTCCCTTCTACCAGAGACCCTGCTTGAGAGCTAGGTTGCCAAACCTATAGCAAAATATATTACACCAATAATATCACCAAATCAGTTTGGTTTTATGAAGGGTTTTAGCACATCGGACGCTATGCATAGGATTATTACAGAGGTTGTTAACAACTTAAACAATAAAAGGAAGTGTCTTGCTGTATTTTTGGACCTGGCAAAAGCGTTCGATACTGTCCCCCATGACAAACTGATCAGTGTGCTCGGCAGTTATGGTATAAGGGGGTGGCTAGTGATTTGCTTGATAGTTACCTATCAAATAGATATCAAATGGTAAAATTAAATAATGTCATTAGTAGAAAACAAAAAATTATGATTGGCGTTCCACAAGGGACAGTGCTAGGGCCGCTTCTGTTCATTGTTTACATAAATTCTTTGCTGAAACTAAATAAAGATTGTTTGACTATTTCATATGCAGATGACACAGCTATTGTTTTCGCTGGTGATACATGGGAAGGCGTAAAAGATAAAACAGTGAAGGGTTTGAATAGAGTAAAGAATTGGCTTCAGGATTATAAACTAACGCTAAACTTAACAAAAACAAATTATATAGCATTCTCACTAACTGGAGCAAACAGGCCAACATACAATAAATATTTTAATAGAAAATCATCTTATACAGGAAACATCACAAACTAAATACCTTGGGATTATCATCGACCAGCACATTAAGTGGCAGCATCATACCGAGTATTTATCTAATAAAATACGAAAATTAATCCACCAATTTTATCTACTAAGAGAATTCCTAGACAAAAAAACATTAATAACGATATATAAGGCATTTGTAGAATCGATCCTAACGTATGGAATTTTGGTTTGGGGGGGGGGGGGGGGGGGGGCTTTACAATAATGGTTTGTATAAATTAAACATTGTACAAAAATACATTTTAAAAATATTGTTGAGAAAAAATAGTCTATCCTACCAGAATGTTGTTTACACCGGAAGTATGTAACATTAGAACTCTATATAATAATATGCTTTCAGTCTGCTCTTATATTCGTCAAAATAAAAGTTTGCAAAATTTTATTGATCATGGTTATGTTACACGTGGTTGTATAAATGAAGAATTGCAAATACCTATAAGTAATAATAACCTAAACTTAAAATATGTAAATTATATTGGTCCTAAGGTTTATAATATGTTACCAATCGATATTAGAAAAATTCAAAATAGGAAAGTGTTTGCCAACTTATGCAAGAAATTCATTGTCGAACATTTTGAATAATTTGAAAGGTTGTTTTGATTTTTCTCTTTTTCCTTGCTTTGTGATTTGACTGTTGTATTGATGCTGTACCTACATTGTTCTTTTTTCACTGTAGTATTGGAATTTTTATAAACTAATTGTTTTTGAATATTTAAACACGAGTATTATATTATGGCGCATACAGCTATTTAATTAGCTAGGCGTCGTCTATTAAATTATTTTGAGTGCGTTTTTCTTAACGCGGACCATAGGGATTTACATCGTAAATCTTTAAGTCTATGTTAGGCACATTTCTATTGAGAACTACGAGTTGAAATTTTACACAAATATTTCTTGTGGTTTCATATCCAATTTAGGACCATGTTTATATTACTTTACTAACGCAAAATATTGAAAAATACCATTTTAAGTTATAATATCACTCTGTTTTGCCCAGCCCTGTATATTAAGTTTACCCAGGTATATTTGACATAAATTGGTATGTGACATTTTTATAATATTTGGCAAGTTGTACCGAAATTATACAATGTTGATGATTATTTAGTTTGTATTAAATATGTTTTATTTTAAGTGGTTTAAAATGTATTAATTTTCTTACTGAACTTTTATTTCATAGAGTTTAATAATTTAAACTAATTTCATGAAAGTCAGGAAAATACTGACAGCCGTGTCAATATTTTTCTTTATCTAAGGTAGTTAATTACATAAATTACAAAGGGATAAAAAAGTGTAATTTAAAAAAAATAAAAAAAACTTTTTTGGGTATCTCTTGAAGATTTTTTGCACAGATTGTATGTTAACTTCTTCCTCCCATCTCATATTTTATCTATTCTCAAGTTTGAATATTATTTGTTTCATATAAATGTGCCTAACATAGGCTTAAAGATTTACCATGTAAATCCCTATGGCCCGCGTTAAAAAAAACGCAGTGTATATATAGTTTAAGTAAAAATTATGTAATCACAAACAAATAATAAATAAATAAATAAAAATCACATATCCTTGCTTGTAAATTTTGTGATAATACTGCAGTCAACTTTGCCTTATTTCATTGGTTAAAATAATCTTATGATTATTTTTTCTTTCCAGATCTCTTCACACATCTACTCTTATCGGTCATCGAATGTTTGTTTTCGGCGGCTGGGTACCGGTGGTCGCTGACGAAGGCAAATTAGCGATAAACGAGAAAGAATGGAAATGTACGAACACGATGGCGTGTCTAAATTTAGAAAGTATGAACTGGGAAGACTTAAATATTTATAATGAACACGAAAATAATGTTCCGTGCGCTAGGGCTGGCCACTGTGCTGTCGGTATTAGCACCCGGTTGTATATTTGGTCTGGTAGGGATGGCTACCGAAAAGCCTGGAAAAATCAGGTTTGTTGTAAGGATTTGTGGTTTTTAGAAGTAGACAGGCCCCCTGCACCCAGTAGAGTTTCTTTAGTGAAAGCTGGAACCCATTCGCTAGAGGTTAACTGGACTGGTTCACCTTCAGTGCAGACATATGTATTACAGATTCAAAAGTACGACCTACCGCCTGCAGTGGCCCAAGCACCTAAAGCTGTGACTGCCCAACAGAGCACTCCTCAAATCATGAATTCACCCAAACCAGCCCAGTCAGTACCTGGAAGCCCAACCAGCATGCCTCTACAACAAGCTCGGACTCCTATTACTCCCAATGTGAGCCCTACTAAAATACAAATCAAACCGCGCAATACTGTGAAAGCAACCATTGTTAGTACACCACAAAGTCCCATTTTGCAATCGTCACAGCAAACGATGAGCGCATCGATACCCACAACAGTTTCTGCAGAAAGTTCGGTCAAAATTATGCAACAAAATCAAACTACCACAGGACAAATGTCAGGTATTCAAGCATTAGCCGCAGCTGCAGCCGCTACCCAAAAAATAACTCTGACTCAAGCACAACCCACTCAAATCAAACTAGCCAACCCAATGAGAGTCCACGGTGCCCAAGGAACGACCATAATCAAAACAGGATTGCCTCAGCAAGCTGGCAAACAACTCATAGTCAAGCAAGGCACCAACATTATACAGAAAGCTGGCGGTGTACAACAGCAAGTGGTAACCCTTGTTAAAACTAGCACAGGTATGACGTTAGCCACCCTACCCAAAGGCGGTAACATTGTGCAAAGCAAAGGTTCTGGACAAATCATTTCCCCACAAACCAAAAATACCATAGTAAAAATTGTCCCTACCAATTCTGGTAACAAAGTCTTGACGACCTTAAAAACGATTCCCTCAAATATGATTCAGATGAATAAAACTACGGGGAAGCTGGTTTTATCAAAAGGCGCTGGACAAATCCCAACTTTAGGCAATCAACAAGTTTTGGTGGTGAGTTCGACAGGAGGTCTAAAAAACATTCAAACAGTAACCAATGCGCAAGCAGTAAACATGTCGCTCGTTAAAACCAACACAGTGAACACCAATCCTATGATGACAGCCTCCACGATTCAGGGGATACAGGGTGTTAAAATTTCGAAACCTATTACCATATCAATGCCAATGCAAATGGTTGGTTCGCCAAAAACAGTGACGCTGGCGAAAAACACAGTAAGTATTTTCCAGTTAGCAATCAAACATTTACGATTTTTTTTTCTGTACAAGGATTGCTAATAATTGTTGCTTTCGTTGTGACAGCACAATATTTTTTTTTTTTTTTTACTTTAATATTATTGGTCGTTACTTGGTGGAAATCCATAATAATATTGTTTTATTACTGTAAGTAAAACACTTTTTTACTTAAATTCCACTTTTTATTGACAATACGACATGTTTCACTGCACTGCAGCTTCGTCAGGTAATGTACATTTAATTTTAAAGATACGCTATATATAGATGCCTGTATAATAACAAAAGAAATTTTATTGTAAAGGGTGGTATAAACGATGGGATTTCCTAATATTTTGTATAATTTATTCTAGGATGACAAACAATTTAGTCCTAAGAACAGATCAAAGGTTTGGGGTTTTCCTATCTTAATTTTATTTACAAAATTTATGAAATTGGGAGTTATATTGACTGACAAGAATATTAAAATAAGTTCAATAAAGGTGAATTGTTTAGGTCTAATTGATTATTTAACAACACATTTGCATTTTTAAGCTTGTTTATTTCCAGTGATTCGAGATGGTTTAATTTTGATCCTTTATTTTCTATATGAAGTATTTTAAATTCTTCTTTAAAAGAGTGGTTGGATTCAATAAGATGATTCGCGTAATTGGAATCATTTTTGCTATTTACAAAACTATTAAAATGTTCTTTGATTCTTTTTGAAAAACTTCTACCTGTTTGACCTATATAGGTTTTTGGACAATCACCGCAAGTTAATTTATATACTCCTGATTTTTCTTTTTTATGGGTTTTAGTTTTACTATTTTTTATTAGTTTTCCTATGGTATTTTGAGTTTTGAAGGCTGTGTTTATATTAAGATTTCTCATGAATTTACTAATTTTTGTGCTGATGTTTCCTATATATGTAATTGTCTGGTAGTAACTCGGTTTTTCTTTTTCTGTCGGATATATCATTGATAGGGATTTTTTATATAGATAAAATACTAAAACAAAAAATGTATAAAAAATCCCTATCAATGATATATCCGACAGAAAAAGAAAAACCGAGTTACTACCAGACAATTACATATATAGGAAACATCAGCACAAAAATTAGTAAATTCATGAGAAATCTTAATATAAACACAGCCTTCAAAACTCAAAATACCATAGGAAAACTAATAAAAAATAGTAAAACTAAAACCCATAAAAAAGAAAAATCAGGAGTATATAAATTAACTTGCGGTGATTGTCCAAAAACCTATATAGGTCAAACAGGTAGAAGTTTTTCAAAAAGAATCAAAGAACATTTTAATAGTTTTGTAAATAGCAAAAATGATTCCAATTACGCGAATCATCTTATTGAATCCAACCACTCTTTTAAAGAAGAATTTAAAATACTTCATATAGAAAATAAAGGATCAAAATTAAACCATCTCGAATCACTGGAAATAAACAAGCTTAAAAATGCAAATGTGTTGTTAAATAATCAATTAGACCTAAACAATTCACCTTTATTGAACTTATTTTAATATTCTTGTCAGTCAATATAACTCCCAATTTCATAAATTTTGTAAATAAAATTAAGATAGGAAAACCCCAAACCTTTGATCTGTTCTTAGGACTAAATTGTTTGTCATCCTAGAATAAATTATACAAAATATTAGGAAATCCCATCGTTTATACCACCCTTTACAATAAAATTTCTTTTGTTATTATACAGGCATCTATATATAGCGTATCTTTAAAATTAAATGTACATTACCTGACGAAGCTGCAGTGCAGTGAAACATGTCGTATTGTCAATAAAAAGTGGAATTTAAGTAAAAAAGTGTTTTACTTACAGTAATAAAACAATATTTTATTTTTTTCTAAATTTAAAAAAAATTTAGTCACATTTAGAAATCCGTGTATAAATTCCCGTTTTATTATTAGAAACAAGTAATGATTGGAGGAAAGCAGCTAACAGTACAAATGGCCTCGGGTACAAATAAAACTTTGACAGTCGTCCAGCCCTCCCAAATTAGTGGAGTGGGCAAAATTGTTCGTCTTCCTGCTAATTCAAATGTCATGAACAATACTGAACAACCAAAGTTGATGGTTGTGCAAAGACCAAAACAAGCTCCCACTCAACCAACTGCAACATTGGGTAAGAATAAAGATTTTTTTTCTTGTTTCCTCAACTGAGAAGGCAATAAATATACATAATTTTTTATTTATAGCATCTTCATCTTTTGAGGGTCCAGCCACAACAGACGCGGCACTTGCTGCTTTGGCTGCTGAAGCTGGTCTTATTGACCTTGAGCCAGAAAAGCAGCTAGAAGGCAAAGACATTGACATGACTTCTGTGGAATCGGTGGTTATACCCGACGATAGTCCTACAAGTTCTCCAGTTGTAGTATCGGAAAGTTCGGAAAATGCAGAGGCTGCAGCAGCTACTACTGGATTGATGGGTGGTAGCACCTTTTTCAAGCTGGGACTAAAAGGAGGATTTAAAATGCCACGAAAAGGTTATAGATATAGAAAATTAGGTTTACAAGGAGGAAGTAAGGACGAAGATAATGTCAAGTCTCCAACAACCACTGCTGAAGCAGATTCTACCCAAAGCCTTAATGGTCTTGCAAAACCCAAAGAGCTTCCTGCAGGGGGCATAGATGAGGGAATGGAAATGGACCTTAATCCAACAGAAATTAAAACTGAACCTAGTACCGAAGTTTCGGTTGCCACACCACAATTAAAAGTAGAACAGGAAGATCCAATAGACCCATTACACCCAGGTGCTAGTGAAACCTCCCTGGATTTAGACCTCAAAAGTGAAGAACCAGACAGTGGGTTCAACTCTTCGTTCACGTCCAATCAGGCTAATGATCCTGAAAACATAGAAAACGAAGAAGAACAAGCAGAAGAAGAGGAGGGAGACGACGAAGAGGAGGAGGAGGAAGAGGAAATGGAAGAAAAACCCGATACCAGTGAAGATCCGTTGGCAGCACTGGCCACGGCAGCACTGGATGCGTCCAAAGAAATGAAGCCTGAATTTAATGGTTTAGTTATACCGCAAGAACCAGTTAAGGTAACTGATGATATTTATTTAAATTATTGAAACCAGTAAGACCTTAAATTAATCTTTTAATAGTACTAACATAACTGAGTCGCACTTTTTAAACGTTGATTTGTTATTTAGATGCTCCTACAATACACCTTTTTTTTAACATAGGGTCAATGGTATACAGTAGGATTTATAAAAGGCACAAGCTATGACGTACAGAGTTACTTCCTTCTGTCAGACACCGACGACTTAACAGTCGATGACCTCCCTGAGTTGTCAAACTTTCCACGAATCAGTTTGGAACCTGGAACCGCATATAAATACCGTGTTGCTGGCATTAATTCTGTCGGACGAGGTGATTGGAGTGAGGTGAGATACTAAAAAAAAATTAAGAAGAAAATGTTACTGAACAATATTTCGTTTGCAGGTTTCAGCGTTCAAGACCTGCGTGCCAGGCTTTCCAGGAGCCCCCTCAGCAATCAAGATTGCCAAAGCTAATGATGGTGCCCACTTATCGTGGGAACCTCCAGGTTCCAACCCTCATGAGATACTTGAATACTCAGTATATTTGGCTGTAAAGGGTAAAGTAAGTATAATATGGGTTTTGAATATTCACAATTTTATCATATATATACTGCGTTTTTCTTAACGCGGGCCATAGGGATTTACATCGTAAATCTTTAAGTCTATGTTAGGCACATTTCTATTGAGAACTACGAGTTAAAATTTTACTCAAATATTTCTTGTGGTCTCATATCCAATTTAGTACCATGTTTGTATTACTTTACTAACGCAAAATATTGAAAAATACCATTTTAAGTTATAATATCACGCTGTTTTGCCCTGCCCTGTATATTAAGTTTTTTTGACAAACTGGTATGTGACATTTTTATAATATTAATTTGGCAAGTTGTACCGAAATTATACAATGTTGATGATTATTTAGTTTGTATTAAATATGTTTTATTTTAAGTGGTTTAAAATGTATTAATTTTCTTAATTCTAAAGCAGACATATGACATTCCTCTTATGCAGTTTGAAACCATTTCAATAGGTTCTTTTACAGTGTAGCAAGACATGATAAATTACAAAACTAATTTCATGAAAGTCAGGAAAAAAAATACTGACAGCCGCGTCAATATTTTTCTTTATCTAAGGTAGTTAATTACATAAATTACAAGGGGGTAAAAAAGTGTAATTTAAAAAAAATAAAAAGAGCTTTTTTGGGTATCTCTTGGAGATTTTTTGCACAGATTGTATGCTAACTTCTTCCTCCCATCTCATATTTTATCTATTCTCAAGTTTTAATATTATTTGTTTCATATAAATGTGCCTAACATAGGCTTAAAGATTTACCATGTAAATCCCTATGGCCCGCGTTAAAAAAAAACTCAGTGTATAACCGCGACTTCCAAAATTTGGAAGCAAAATGGATTTAAACAAGCCGTCTGATTGGTTAGTGGTACTGTCTGTGTCAAAGATGGCGACTCCTAGCGAATGAGAACGTTTACTTAGATCCCTTGCGCTTCATTTCGCATCTATAGAGGTGCCTTTAAAATAACGTATCAGCAAAATTCTAGTAGGTTTGTTCTGGAACTACGTAGGCATTTCCAATAAAGAAACGCTTGCTTGTGTTTTTTTTCGTTGGAATTCCAATGTACTTCAGGAGTTATTTATGGTTTAAATTTACAGGATAAGGGAACCGGTAATGTCCCTCCTCAGCTCGCTTTCGTCCGAGTATACTGTGGACCGAGTAATCAGTGTGTAGTTGGTAACGCCTCATTGCAAGCAGCACATATAGACACATCTACTAAGGCCGCCATCATCTTCCGTATTGCAGCAAAAAACGACAAAGGTTACGGACCTGCGACGCAAGTCAGGTGGCTGCAAGGTGAGTTGTAATGTGAATTTTAATAAAAACTTACATGAATGTGGCAATAAAATGTCGTGAAAAACCCTTTTTTAAAACGATTTTTACTTGTTTGATTTTTTCATCGATCGGTTCTGTGTTCCCGACTGGTGTCGCGACGCAGCCTTGTGCTAAGTTCCCTCGCCTGGTGTGGACGTGCCTGCGAGGCTGACTGATGTTGATTTTATGAGCAAAGCAGTAGTTTGTTTTGATTTCAAAAATGTAAAAAGTCAAAATAAGCTTTGCGGGAAGTATATTGACAAAGCAAACATATTATTATTTAAAACTAAGCACAACACAACATACAAAATAAATAACAGAGTATTAAATAAAAACACTACAGTCCTTCCTTCCTTAAAATAGGCACAGCTATAAATTGCACGATATATCATGTAAACACTATATCAACACAAATGGTGGTAGAAATAGTATTTTTCTATTTCACGTTCATAATAAGCTCAGTACGATACGCATTTGCGTATCGTAATGAAGCTATTTCGTTACGCGTTTTTTCTTTATTTGATGTTGGTAACATTTAAATGTTTTATTTCATTGACTTGCGCGGCCTTTGTGATTTACGAGAAAACCCATTTTTCGCAGAGGAAAAAGAGCTTGATAACCTACTTTTATTTATTCTGTGTGGATAACAGTCATGTATGTTGGTTGCATAAATCTATAAATCAATCTTTTGTAGATGCTTCAAGCTATCATTTTCTGCCAAATCCTATACAAAATTCAATCTACTAACCTTCCAATGTCGATTTTAACTTCAACTTTATTTGAATTTTCCATCTTCCCTATACTAAATTGCAATGCCCTGACGTAAAATCACGTCTTTTGAAATTCGAAAAAAAGTAGCAAATTCTCCCGAATTTCCGAACGCTCTGTATATGTACCGAATGTACAAGGATCACACAACGTATTCCGTCCAATTTCAAATCTCATATCGCTAAAATAACTTTAGAATCTCGTGGTGAAAATGGGTCAATAAATCAAAAAATGACAGTTTGCAAAATAATTTTTGTTGTCCAGAGGCTACTATGATAAAAAGTAGTATTACCAACATAAAATTTAGTTCGGTGACTTACTACTGCCCCCTAACTTTTTTATTATGTAATTAATAAAGCCGCTCTAAAATTACCATCCTGTATACAAAACCTTAATAATGTGTAAATATCCGTTAAAAATAACCAGACGATTTTTAAAAATCGGGCGATAAAATGTACCTCACTCCTGTGAACTTTCTTGGCAAACATGTCTGATTTTTATTTTTAGACACGGGGGTACAAAATAAAGCTACAAAAAGAATGCCAGAGGCTTCGCCAGGAACTATAAAGAAAATGAAGATGCAAGATGAAATGTGAGCGGTTAAATAAAACGAACGATCGTGTTTTATGTAAAGTAGTATAAATATTATAAATATATATATATATATTGAGACAAGTCAAGAATGATGGGGCTGTAATTTTTATTTCGATTTAGTAAGTAATATTTGTGTCCCAATGTTGTAATTTTCCCACTGTTTTCGACTCCGAGGCGAGGAGATTTAATATTATGGATGTATTGATTTTATTTATGTATAATGTATGACTATGAAACACCTATTTTTGTAAATTAGTTATATTGAGTTGAACATTTTCTTTTCAAATGATTGATGACGACGTGATATCCTAAGGATATCTTTTAGAGAATCGAATGAAAGAGGTGTGTCTGGTCTTTTTATGTTTTCTTTTTTTACTGACATCTACTGCTGTTTTAGGAGTCCTGTATTATTTGTAGATTAAAAAATTGTATTTTTAAGGTGCTTGAAATTATTTTTATTTTTCCAAAGTCAGAACTTTATTAAACGGTCTTGTTATTTTCTCGTGCACTTAAATTCCATTGATTAATTTTTTAAAAAAATTTTACCCTTTATTAATCGATTGCGTGGTAGTGTTATTTTTTTGTATTCTTACTCCATAATTTTTTCTTGTATTAAGAATATATTGAAATAAACATTTCCCTTAAATTGTTATTTTATTTGTTCATATTAGGTGTACTATGTATATAGGAAATTTAAAAAGTTAGATTATTACGAATAGGCAATTCCTAAAATATTTTTACTTTAGTAATTTGTAAGTGGTTTCAGCAAATCATGAATAATTAGAAACATCAACATTTATCCCAGTTTAAAGCATTTTCATACTTTTTATTTATGTTCTCTGGTTCATCATAATATATTACATTATTAAATAAATTATTTACAGAATATTGCTTTTGACTTATTTTCAATACCTCTAGCCTACATGCTGCTTACCCTATAATATAATCATAATTATCATCACATTACCAAATAGAATTTAGTTACAAAACATACTGGCCATAGATGTTGCAGCGTCTACGATTGATAACAATATAGCGAATCTAGATCTGCATTCTATAATATAAAGGAAACTATTCTATTTTATGAACAAAGGCATAGACGTTGACAAAGGTGTGACGTGGTGAACAGATAAATTTGGAATTTCCAGTAACCAATACATAATAAGCTTGCCTATTTAAAAATATAATATACTAGCGTGTACCCGGCATTCGCCCCGGTCGGTATACGTCTTGGTATGGTCGCTTTCTCTGAGATGCCTCAAAGGCGAGTTCACCATCACGTCAAGTAATACTTTACAGATTTATAGCTACAAACCCGATTTATTCTATATATTAGTACCCGGCATGCGTTGTTACAATGTCACTTTTTTTAATGCTGAAACCTTCCTCGGCCTGCACACAACAACTCACCAAATTTTTACCGTAATCGGATAAATGGTAGGTATAGGACCGCATACAGGACATACAGACAAACATTCATTTTTATATATATACACGACACTGTTCGGGTTTGTTCGTTGTGTCATTTTTTCTAAAACCTATGATTATTGTACACTGTCACATTTTGACATGTCACATATATTAGACCATGTCAATTTTTTTTGCATTTCTTTTTTGTCCAAGATCGTAGCTGCAAGAATCCCATATCAAAAATATGAAAAAAAAATTTATACTTGATCTGTCAAATTTTGCCAGGTAAGTGTCAAATTTTTTTTCTTGTCCGGGATGGTAGGTACAATAATGCCAAATGAAATATTTCAATTAAAAGAAGTTGAAATCACTCCTGTCAAATTTTGACAGCTGTCAATGTCAAATTTGTAACTGCCATTTTTTCTCCCATTAGTACCTACTTAAATTAATCCGAAATCAAAAATTTGTCTCTTTATATTATCTCTTCAAATAAGAAAATTACACGTGATTGTATGTGACAGCTGTCAAATTTTGACAGATTGACATATACTTTTTTTATGTTAAAAAGATAAGATACGTGTTTTTTTTTGTTTTTCTCTAAAATTAATTCCAGACCCAGCTATATAGATAATATATTAGTACCCGGCATGCGTTGTTAAAATGTCACTTTTTTATGCCAAAATTTTCCTCGGCCTGCACACAACAACCCACCAAATTTTCATCGTAATCGGATAAATGGTATAGGAACGCATACCGGACACAAGGTCTCTATACTATGAGACCTTGTACCGGACATACAGACAGACATTCATTTTTATGTAAATATATACAGGGTGGTCCTTAAGTACATCAAGAAAATCTAGGATATGATTCCTGGCATCAATTTAAGTTGAAAAGTTCATATGGACTTATGCCCTAAAATGCTTACCCTCTAAGATACAGGGTGTTAAAATATTTTCCTTTAAAACTACCATTTTTTTCAAAAACATAGTAGAGACAACTTTTGTTCCGCTTATATCAGTAATGCATAAAAATGCATCATAGTTTAAAAAAACAGTGGCGTATCACATATTTTCACAAAAAAAATATTGATGGTATCTTCATGCACGCCACTGGTGGAAGTAGGCAAACCCTTTTTTAACCAAAAAGTGCAGTTTAATACGAAATCAATCGACATCAATTTTCAATACCGTATCTTCAAGGAGTTTCGAAATTTTAAAAAAACAATTATTTTTTAAAAATATTTTATCACCCTGTATCTTAGAGGGTAAGCATTTTAGGGCATAAGTCCATATGAACTTTTCAACTTAAATTGATGCCAGGAATCATATCCTAGATTTTCTTGATGTACTTAAGGACCACCCTGTATAGATAGATTGGTTAATTGATTCCTATAATTAAAAAAATTCGTTTAAAAATATATAAAACAAGATGGACAAATGGCAACGCCGCGCCGTATGTAAATTATGGAGAGCTGCAGCAAAACTCTTGTCCGACGGAATCATACAGCAGCGCCATCTATCCCGTTTGTTCCATCTGATTGAAATTAAAAAGCTAAGGTTTCAGGTTTCCTTTTTTTACTTTACTGCATGCTTACAGACCAGGACAAGTTTCTAATTCTACCTGTACATCGAATAATTTTGTTAAATAGATCCAATCACGCTTTTATTATCGTATTAGCCCACAGAATACGGAATCCGTATTATGTGTATTAGCCTTATCGAAGGTACCTATAAACCTCTTTACTGTGGTTTATACCTTTAGGCGATACTATATGCCCTTCTAGTACTGCAACTGCATGTAGTTAAAATATATAACAAGCAAACACCTGATATTCGTGCAATTCACTCAAAGTAAAAATTTTATAGAAACTGTGAAACTGACGGATTTGTTCTAATTTTATTTTAATGCGCCATTACAAGTAGGGAACTGGATAAACAAGGATAAAACATTGCATATACACATCATCCTGTAAGTAAGTAATGTACCTATTAGTGAAGAAATTAAAAACTTTACCTTAGCAAAATGCTAAACGTTAACAGGAAACCAGCGATTAATGTAGTCTCCTTCAAAGAAAATTTATAGGGTTGTCTCCTTCACTACTTCCTTATGTTAGTGCGGCATTCGCCATTTCATTTCTTGTTTATCTTGATAAATATTTCGTTTCGATTTCGCAAAAAGCACGTCTTCCGCCTACAGACTTAGGTTTATAATTTTTTTTTATTGATAAATTAATAAGAGCCAAAATGAAATTTTGTCAAATTGTGCTCCACACAGATGCGTATTTGGCCGATTTGAAATAATGATCAAAAAACGAAATGGCGGATGCGTTACTCTAATTCTTCCCGTGTAAAACGAAAAATATTTTGCTAGTTAAAAGGAAATCTCTGAAATCAGTTTTTTAGCAAGCTGCGCTAGGCAATTGCGAAGCGAAAAATAAACTAGCTTTTTAGTTTTAGCATGTACATAATATACTAATCTAATAAAAGGAAACTAACTATAATTAAATTTTTTTGCAAGTAAGATTACATATTATCACAATTGAGGGAATCACAAATATCACAATACAATCAAATAGATCAAATAATTAATGTTGTAAAACTAGTTATCACACCTCTTCAAGTTTTGCGCCAAAATTATTGGCTAATTTAAAAAAGAGAGCTTTGCGCATGCAGCCATGCACAGTACAGTGATCGTCGTCGTGCGCGAGCCAATGCCAATCGTCGATCCTCGTGTGACGACCGGCCATATTGCATTGAATGAGTGCGTGAACGACAGAGGCTGAAGTAGCCATAAACAAATCTTCCAACATCTTAAAGTTGTGAAGACTTTTACCAATTTTGACCATCATGGAAAATTCCTACGGGATCGGCGTGGCCAACAGGTACGCTCTTTTCCTGGACGACGAGTCCGATCCACTGGAAACGCTGTTCCAAAAGGAACAAGAGAAGGAGCTGAAGAAAAAAACTAAAGTCGCTGAGAAAGAAAACAAAGGGAAGACGGAGCAACCCAAAGGAAAACCGGCCCCAACAACTCAGAAAAAAACGATAAAGGAGACTACAATTAATAAAACCCAAGAAAATAAACGCGAAGGTAAGTTTAGAAATCGACGGCCATTCTGCATAAAACAACCGCGCACATGTGATAAAACGCCGATTTTGTGCCGTTTTCGCGCGTTTTCCTACGGATATTTACAGTGTTAATTCTTTTCAGATAATAAACCAACTCAAAAGGCCCCCGCTGACGGAAAACCCGAACGTACTTTTAACAAATTCAACAACAGTGAGAACCGCGAGGAACGAAATAACAGACGAAACCGCGAGGACAGGCCTGACAGACCTTATAATGGACCTTCTGAAAACCGGTAAGTACAGTATTTTGTTTTTGAAAATTTACCTTTTGCAAAGTAAACAAAAAATATTATTTCCACAGCTTTGTCTAAATTTGGCCATGTATACAATGTAACTGGAACACCTATCAAGGTTTTATTTCTACTTAATTTGCTGGACATTTATTTAATTTCTGTGTCTCTAATATTAATCTTACATAAGTTTCAAGGTTTCTATTTTTAGTGTGAATTTAATAACCTTGTTACCATTAAAACCTACTGTCAAAAAGTGAAAAACTCCAGCCTTTTCATAACTGCAATATATTATTCTGCACAAAATACCTATTGTTTATGATGCATGAGTTTAATTATTCCAACATTTAAATTAACCCATTCTGTTCATTTTTGCTGACTTCTGAACCAGGTATTATTGTATGGGTGTGATTGTGTACTTAATAGTCGGGAACACTTTTTTGTGGTATCTCCTACATCATTTAATTAACTACTTTCTTATGATAAGCATTATGCTGCCAACATAAGCATTGTCAGTAAATAGGTAAGTACATACATAATTAATTGCTTGTGTTGGCATCAAAAATTATAATGTACTTAAGCAGGTATTATTTTATTAGAAGTATTCCTAATCCTATGTTTTTAACTAAGAATATTTAATGTGTTATACAACATTTTATAAAAAAGTTACTTTCTTAATAGGATAGAATGTAAATTTGGATTTATAAACAGATTAGTATAAGCCCAAAAGTTTAAAAATATATTGGGCATAAATAGGGTGTTAGGCAGTAATCTTCTACTCTAGTAATATTTTAAATTCAATTGATAGTAAACCTCAACAAGACTTTTAATAACAGTTTATTGAAAACTCATTTAGACAACTAAAAAATCACTGTAAACATGACGGACTTAAACCTATTACTTTTTTAATATCTATTTGGACAAATTGTTTCTCAATTTTTCTGAATATGGCCCAATTCAATATCTTTAACAAAATTCTTACTTTTATTATAGGTATCTGACCTTTTATTATTATTTTTTTAACCAATATAACTAACAGACCACTACCCTATCGCCTTGGAGATTAAACTAAAAGTAACAAATGTATTTGAACAGCTAAAACATATAATGCTTATTATGAAAATGATTAATGAAGGTTGTTTGAAAACAATAATAATCCATAACCAGAAGTGAGATGAAGTGTGTATGAAATAACTGAAGTTAATAAGTGTGTCTACAGGTTTATTCAAATTATTTAAAACAATATAAATAATGTTACCAATGAAAAAAATAAAATAAACAATTATTTAAAAAGAGTAAACCTTGGATTACATCTGGTATAATTAACTTAATTAAAAAACGGGATCATCTCCACAAAAAGTAGGTCTTAAAAAACCCAAATGGTACCCATATGACCTTAATAATAAAAATAAAACCTACCTGCAATGCAATAATGCAAATGACATTGACACAAAACCTCTATGGAATGGTGGAATGAGTTCAAATTTATAATTATAACTAACTCTAACCTAAAGACAAAAACACATAATATACAGAATATAGAATATAATGGACAAATAATTGAAAATTTTTATTAATACTTTTAAGGATCACTACTTATGTAACGTTAGGCGAATGATACTGTTTTAGCAGAACTGGACTTAAAAAAATTTTGTTTTCTTCAAGCATTTAAAAGTTTCATCAAAAACTACTGTTGACATGGGCAAATTAATGAAGATACGGATCAATGATAAGAATCTAATTTAATTTGTAATATTAAATTTGTTGGGTGGACGCTTTTCTTTTGTCATTTGGTTACTTAAGCATCCAGGGTTAGTGGGGTCAAGATTAAAATGCCTATTTCACCTTGATATTTCCTAGTGTTTTTATTTGTAATATCTTTATCAGTGACCGTGAAAATAGGCCCAGACGCGACAATGGTGACTTCGAGAACCGTCCTCGTGACCGTGTTGATCGCGGAGACCGAGGTGCCGATAGAGGTGGAGAACGAGGCGTAGATCGAGGGGGTGAACGAGGCGTAGATCGAGGTGGTGAACGAGGCGGCGATCGAGGTGGAGAACGTGGAGAGCGAGGCGAACGCAGGGAAGGACGTCCAATTGGGAACAGACCAGGCGGACCAAGAGGACCTAGGAAAACTTTTGACGACAGGCGAGGCAAACGGGAATTTGACAGGCAATCTGGATCTGATAAAACGTAAGATTTTTATGTTTATTTATTATGAAACAGTGAATTTAGGTGATCTTGGTTATGGTACCTACTGGCTACTAATTACCAAAACCATAATAAAACAATAGCTTAAAATTGCTGAACGGTAGGTTAATTTACAGGGGAAATAAAAAAATGTGTAGTGGTTTATGGTTTAAATGTGTTTTCACAAAAATGTCTGTCAGCAAGTTTATTGATACCCTTAAGTATGTAGATATGCATATAGTGTTGGTACAAATTTTTCTTAAACTATATTTTTCCTTGAAGTTATGATGTGTAGTTTCTACTACAATATACTTATTGAACTGATCTTATAAACATGAAAGGTCTTGGTACTAATTTTTTTTTAAATTGCTTTAATTACTATAGCTTAAGAAGTACCAACCCCATCGATACCTAATCATTTAAATTAATTGTATTCAGAAATTTTCTAAATATTTATTAGCGTTTTCAGTTTACTTCTCTTGGTCGTTATGTTATGAGAGTGCTCTCCGCGAAAATTACGTGTTTTTCAGTTTTATAGAAGTTTAATAGAAATTAGATGTACCAATTTGCTTGCTCTGAAAGCCAGTAACAAGCAGCGCCTGCGCCAATTTTTCAGTTAGAGTTTTGACAGTGTTTTTTTGTTATTTCGGGTTTTGTTGTTTGGATATTTTTAACATAAATTAATAGTTCAATTTAAAAACAATCGTTTTAGGTATTTATTATAAATATTAAGGGTGGATTACTGAATGTAAAATAAACCCAATTTTTGCCCTTGGCTGTCACCGAATATCTCCGAAACCGCAGATACGATTTTTTAATTTAAAACTATTGAAAGACTTATCCTTAAACTATGTTTCTTCTGTAACAGATTATCCGATTACACTTTCGTTTTCAAAATATAATTTAATTTTTAAATAAACAAATATATCTTAAAATAAATCGAATAGGTTTTTCAGTAAATGGTATGAATGCAAGTCGCTAGTAAAAGCGATAGTAGACTCTTAAACTATAAGGTGCAATCATATTAACACCACAGGCCTATTAAAAAAAAGTAGAATGCTTATTCCCCATAAGACATGGGTAATTGAAATTGCATCTCTAGAAACGGCTGTACGCCGGTCGGGGGGAATTAATTTTTTTCCCTAGAAAAAAGATGGCAACTATTTGAAATTATATTAACGCCAACCATAGAGCACAAACAAAGAACCGAAAACACGAGTCGGTTTGACCGGAAGTGACCTTGACTTTGACATTTTAAATTGGACATCTTGTATATTTTTACTTATTGGGATTCAGCATAACATTCTGAGTAAAATGACACCTCACTTGTCATTTTTTGACGTGTTAATTTGTAGTCAAGTTACAAGTAGTACCTACATAAAAATTAAAATTATGTCATAATATTTCACTTTCTAAGTTTCACAAGCGTTTGTTTTTTTGACATTTACTCCATTTTTCCAAATGGAACAATGGTAGTTCCCTAGGATATTTAAAACATGCATTTTTCTTTCAACAATTTGATACCATACACTCCTATGCTATTTCAAAATTGACACTAAAAAATTTGCCTTAGGTCCCAATCGCAAATTTAAAAGCGTTTTGCATTATTGCCGCCCTGTCTTTTCTAAAGAAATATAAACACTGCTTTGAAAAACAATGGAATGGTTTTGACAACCAATATGGTTTTAAATTAAAATTGTAAAGTCATTCGTTTATTAAAGTTACATTGTAAATCAGATAAAACTACTAAAAAACTGACTGGAAAAATTCTTCTGAAGCCGCAAGATTATATGTATTGTATGTTTTTATAAACTAATTACATTACAACTTCAAATTAAAGCCAAATTGCTTTTCAAAAAGAAGAAAGATATATAAAGGCGGCTTTGAAAAACAATATGGCTTTAATTTAAAGTTGTAATGCCATTAGTTTATAAAACATACATTACATACAATCTTGCGGCTTCAGAAGAATTTTTCTGGTCACTCCAAAAATTAGCATATCAATTTGTTCATTTCTAGTAAAACTAACCACTTTCTCTGATTTACAATGTAAGTTTAATGAAAACGAATGACATTACAATTTTAATTTAAAACCATATTGGTTTTCAAAACCAGTCCATTGTTTTTCAAAGCCGCTTTTATATTTCTTTAGAAAAGACATGTGCATAACGCTTTTAAATTTTGCGATTGGGACCTAAGGCAAATTTTTTCGTGTCAATTTTAAAATAGCATAGGAGTGTATGGTATCAAATTGTTGGGAAAAAAATGCTCGTTTTAAATATCCTAGTAAACTACCATCGTTCCAGTTGGACAAATGGAGTAAACGTCAAGAAAATCAAATTTCATTTTTTAAACGCTTGTGAAACTAAGAAAGTCAATTATTATGACGTAATTTTAATTTTCATATATATATACTTGACTAAAAACTAACAGATTTAATTCATTTGTAGCACTCTAGATTGAAAATTAAAAATAAACATAAAAATGTTATAACAGGCCAAAAAATGACGAGTGAGGTGTCATTTCACTCATAATGTTATGCTGAATCCCAATAAGTAAAAATATACAAGATGTCCCATTTATAATATCAAAGTCAAGGTCACTTCCGGTCAAACCGGAAGTGCTAACAAATTTAAAATTATGCCAATAAATGCAGACTCATCTCTTAGGCATAATCTCAAAATTTCATTTTAATATCTATAAATACAGAAAAGTTATAGGGCTGAACGTCTTTTGAGAAATACCCGGTATTACCTTTTAAAACAATAGGTATTACAAATGCCACTGTGTTTAGTCAATACCCTCTGAGGGTATTGGTTTAGTGCATAAATGTTTTAATAGCGACAGACTATACCTCTTTCAACAGGTAATGCATTGTTTTATTAAAATATAAATAATATCATCAAGAAATGTGTAAAATTGTTTATGATAAACTGTTGTACTGCCTGGCGATGTCTAGATATTATTCAACAAACCCAAATAACGATGATGCTGCCAACTCAAAGTAGTGGATGGCAAACCTATAAAAACCAAAACCCCATTTGTACAGAAATTTTATTGTGTGCAATTTATACAGCCTATTTATTAAGCATTCTACTTTTTTTATATATAGTCCAGGAGCTAGCGCAAAAAATATGCAAGAGTTTTCTGAAGGCTAATATTTTCAAGACGGGTTCAACTTTAGTGATTAAAAGCTAGTGTACAGTCAGCATACAGTTCCGGGACATCTGACGGCGGGACGCGCGCAAAGGTGTAATTTAAATTAGTATCTCCAAACTGTTTTCTGAAGGCTCAAAATTTGTAAAAAACGAGCAAATATACTATAAAACAGGAATCTAATAGTCAGACAGCGGAACATGGGAACACATAGAGTCAGCGCTACTTCATACTTGTCAAAAAAATGTCCTGACCAAAAGTGTTTTCTGAAGGTTCAAACTTTTTTAAATAATAATAACAACTATAAAGTTAAAAAAAAAATACAGTCAGACTCCTCTGCGATAGAACCACTTCAGTCAGCATTCGATAGAAGTTTACACCTTGTCCGAGGCGATAGCATTCGTACGTCACAGAGCTCTTTCAAAGTAGTAAACTAAAAACGCAATGATACCTACACCATGGAAATTTGAATTAAAATATGTAGTAGTGGTGGTGGTGGTGGTGGTGGTTGTTTTATTTTAATTTAAAGGTACGTCCTAACTTTTGTTGACAGCGCAATTTTTTCAGAAAAAATTAAATAATTATTTATTTTTTTATTTTTTATTCTATTAAAAAAAGCTTCTTACAATTCTCGATCATATAGTCAAATTATTCAAAAATTTTCAATATAAATGACGCTAGTTACGATACCTTATTAATGCAGCCATGGTTACAGAGGAGTTAAGCCAGTAGAAAAACGCGACGGCGCAGGCGCTCATAACTGGGGATCGACCAAAGATATTATCGAGTAAGTCAGCCGAAACCAACTATCAAAAGCAGCGTAATAATTTTTTATTTTCAGAGCTGGCGCCGAAGCTGATACTAGGCCTACCACCGTTGAAGATGCATGGGGGGAAGTCGAGAAACCCGAAGTGAAGCCCGACGAAGAAAAAAAGTAAGCTGTGGTTTCTTTAGTATTTCTCCTTATACAGTGTCCGCAAGAAAGTCCGCATCAAATGGGATTTTTTTTTATTATTATGTATAGGAAAAAATTGAAAAAGCAGTTAGTTTTTGCTTACCTAAAAACCAAAAATGACATAATGAAGCAGCTGCACGACTTGCGTTACCTGTCAAATTTGACATTTTTAATAAAATATATTCAAAAATGCCCTTATTTATAAAAATATCGAAAAACTTTATTCGAGAAAGTTGTTTATTTAGGCATTTTTAGCCTCTGTACGAAATTTTGACAGTCTAGTACAATTTTTATTTTTTGCCAGATTCTTGAAAATTTTGATCAACCCTCGTAGATTAACTTTTATACATCGATGTAAAACCATTTGCCTTTACTTTATTTGTAATCTTAATGCAATTTTGTGTAAAATTTTTGTTTCCAAATATTTATTTTGCTTCAAAAACTGAAATTGTTATTGATCCGTATGTAATGTTTGATGCAAAGTTTATCTAATTACATCAGTTTTGTCAAAACCGAGGTTTCTCATTTTTCTTAAGTTAGTAAACAGATGTACAAAAAAAATATTAGGAAGCTTTCGTTTTTACTTAATTATTATTATTAAATTAAATTAATTATATTAAACTATATTTTTGTTGAATAAAATGTTTGGAGCGATTAATATTTATTCTTTTTGATCCAATATTAATTAAGTAACATTTCAACGAAAGCTTCCTAATATTTTCTTTTTGTACATCTGTTTACTAACTTAAGAAAAATGTGAAACGTCGGTTTTGACAAAACTGATGTAATTAGATAAACTTTGCATCAAACATTACATACTGATCAATAACAATTACAGTTTTTGAAGCAAAATAAATATTTGGAAACAAAAATTTTACACAAAATTGCATTAAGATTACAAATAAAGTAAAGGCAAATGGTTTTACATCGATGTATAAAAGTTAATCTACGAGGGTTGATCAAAATTTTCAAGAATCGGGCAAAAAATAAAAATTGTATTAGACTGTCAAAATTTCGTACAAAGGCTAAAAATGCGTAAATAAACAACTTTCTCGAATACAGTTTTTCGATTTTTTGATAAATGAGGGCATTTTTGAACCTTTTTTTTTTTTTTTTTTTTTTTTTTGGCTTGAGCTGTGCAGCTATTCAGCCAGTCGCATATAGATATATTCTTCAACCAAAACCCTATAAGGCTCCTTTTATACTGGGATTCTGAGTGCGAGATTCAGTATCTGGGATTCAGAATCTCATGTTAATTCTAACAAGATTCGGAATACATACTTTTCTAATCTTGCGCAGTTTCGGCAATTTTGTGGAGAGGCGATTAATTCCAGGGCCGCAAGCTTCTGTTCAGTGTTAAAATATATTTTTGAACCTATATTATTAAAAATGTAAAATTTGACAGGTAACGCAAGTCGTGCAGCTGCTTCAGTATATGTCATTTTTGGTTTTCAGGTAAGCAAAAACTAACTGCTTTTTCAATTTTTACCTATACCTAATAATAATAAAAAATCCCATTTGATGCGGACTTTCTTGCGGACACTGTATGACGGGAATTTTATCTTATTTAATTATTTTTTTTTCAAAACAAAAGAAGTTTAAAAGAGCAATTTTCTTAAACAATTTTTTATTATTTAATTACCTAATTTTAAGTAAGTGTTTATGATTATTTGTTTGTTGGGGTTGTTTATTTTTCACTTCTCTTATAAACCCATTAGTAGTAAATATAATTAACAGTGTTTACAACCAAGAGAGAACCTATTTTATATAGTTATTATTTATAATACTACAGCCTACAGCCAACCAAAAACAAAATGGCAATTTATTTAAACATAATCACTATGTTTGTATATATTTTTTTTTTTATAAAACGAGCTTTTATTTGATTATATAATTTTCAGAGAAGAACCGGAAATCGAACAAACACCAGTAGAAGAGGAACCCAAAGAACTGACCCTGGACGAATGGAAGGCACAACGCGCTGGACGTGCTAAGCCAACCTACAATATCCGTAAAGCCGGAGAAGGAGAAGACCCAAGCCAATGGAAGAAAATGTTCGAACTTAAGAAAAAAGAAAAGGAAGAGGTAGAAAAAACTTCATCTGTAAGAGGAAGGATTATTTTAGAAGATGGACTCTTTTTTTTTCAAACTTAGGTTCATTCAATTGTCAATAAAAATAACATGAACTTATATAATATATAATTTTGAAAATATATTTTAAAGAAAAAAAAAGAGTCCATCGTCTATAATAAACTTTCTTTTTACAACTTTTCAAAACTAATTATCAAGCGATAATGTTGGGATAATAAAAATATACAATTCAAAAATCATTTATTTAACATTGCATTTTATTTTAGGAATCTGAAGATGAAGAATATGACGTATCCGAATATCCACAAAGAGTTGGCCGACAGAAACACATTTTGGACATTGACATTCAATTTAATGACAGCCGGCGTCCTGGAGGCGGTCGTGGAAGGGGCGGTGGTAGGGGTGGCAGAGGAGGTCGGGGAGGTGGCGGCGGCGGTGGTGGTGGTGGTGGCGGCGGCGGCGGAGGAGGTCCCCGCGGACCACCCCGTGAAGCTGAACCAAGAAGGTTCCGCGATGAACAGGTAAGGCTTACAAGTGAATTTTTTTTATTAATATTAAAGAACATACATAGAGTGTAAAAAGTGTTATATTAGTACACTCTAAAGTGTGAATCTTAATTTTTCCTCGTTTTATTGCATGTTTTTACTTCATGTCTCAATTTATTTAGTGTTGGATCAATGTATAGAAGGCGTATATTATACAGGGTGTTCATTTGAAAACTTCCCACCTCGATTTTCCTGCTTTAAAATGAAAATGTGGAAAATCGCTCGGGCCCGTCGATTTTTATTTTGAGGTGGACATCTTTTGCGTATACTGTCAATCTTGTTACTTCAAGCCCCTAGGAGGGTGGGGGGGTAAGATCTAAATCTTAAATGGATACCCCTATTTTATATAATTTTTTTGGATTCTGCATAAAATTCTGAACATTTTTTTAATAAAAGCATTATTAGTCTATACTTAACAGTTTTCGAGATATTGACTCTTGAAAAATGACATTTTTGAACTTTGACAACGTCTAGCTTTCTAACTGTACGTCTTGGAGCAAAACGGCTTACATGTCCCTATCTTCGATTTTTATTATCTTTCCAATAGTGTCAACTTCCGGTCAAACCGGAAGTACTATATTTCTTACATCTGGTTTAACCGTTAGAAGCTAGATGCTGTCAAAGTTCAAAAATGTCATTTTTCTAGAGTCAATATCTCGAAACTGTTAAGTATAGACTAATAATGCTTTTATTAAAAAATGTGCAGAATTTTTGCAGAATCCAAAAAAATTATATAAAATAGGGGTATCCATTTAAGATTTAGATCTTACCCCCCCTCCCTCCTAGGGGCTTGAAGTAACAAGATTGACAATATACGCAAAAGATGTCCCCCTCGAAATAAAAATCGACGGGTCCGAGCGATTTTCCACATTTTCATTTTAAAGAAGGAAAATCGAGGTGGGAAGTTTTAAAATGAACACCCTGTATATCGGGTAATGCATCGCCAGACGCCATTAGAAATTGCATATTAATTTTGCTATTCTCAAATTTTGGCTCGCTTATTAATTTTACATCAAAATTGTATTAAAGTTTGCGAACCCTTGCATGACGGACCTGCACACCAAATTTTATTATTTTCTAATAAGCCAATAAAAACTAAAATTTTTAGAAATTAAATTTACTGCTCAAATTACATCGTATCCGTATAAATATCTAAAACATCATGAATTGAGGGAAGGAGCAAACTTTTGTTTTGTAGTTATGGAAAGGGTAAATAACGATAGGGAATTTTCACGCAATGTTTGTTTTACCGACGAATGCAGATCTTAAAAAATGGGTAATACAATTTTTATGTAAAATTAATAAGGGTAGCAAAATTTACATGGGATTTCCCATGGCCAGTCGGGCGTTGTTTAAATATTTTCAACCGTGTCCTTTTCGTGAAAATTCCAATGCACTTGGCACCCTTTTATGACTTGCACGTTTCTTTTTTGGGCTGGAATTTAGGTTAATCTGATCAATTTTTTTACAGGTTGATGAAAAAGCTCCAAGGGCCCCCAAGGTTGATGATGAGCGTGATTTTCCCTCTCTCGGTTAATCAATATGTTAAAAAGTTGCCGTTGATGGTAATTGGCCCATCACATACCATAAGAAACTGTATATTGCGATAAAATTTCTTTGTTAATACGTTGGTATAAAATTTAGGATTTTACCAACATATATAGTTTTTCACAATTATTTTAACATGCACCCTGTTGATTTTTTTGTGTGTTCGAATAAGTTAAGCGCCTTGCTTAAATTTAGTGGTTACTTGTTAGGATATTTATAAATTTAAGGCGGGGTGTTTGTTGAAAAAATTGGTTAAAATATACAATGTATCCAAAGTAAACTATTGAAGCTTTGTAGTGTGTAAAAAAAGATGAAATGGATTTTTTAGCCACTATAAAGTTTTAGGAATTTAGCAATTTTTCATTTATAATTTCAGTGTAGACTGTGCCCTACGATGACGGTTACTAGTCAGTTTTACGCTGTATTGTTGACAGTTTATATGTGACTGCTCATATAAAAGTGTCATTACTTCTTTTTAAGAATTACTGTTTTCTAATTGGCTAGGTCTTGCATTTCACATTATCACATCATATTATTAATACATACAGATTCTGTATGTAGTATGTTGATCATTCTCATCAAGCAGTTTGTAGGATTTTTAATTAAAAAAGTATAAAATTAATATTATCTATCACAGGTTTAAAAATATTGTTACACTACAAACCCAAACGTACTTAGATTTTTTTAAATATTGTTTACTGTAATGTCAAAACCGTAATAAACCATTTTAAATAAAACCTGCCATCTTTACTAGTTATTTTTAGCTAATCTTTTTAAACGTTGATAAATACTCCGTGCCATTTCCACATTTCAAATACTTTTTATGTGGAAATTTTAAAAGAAAAGAGCTTTAAAATAAAAAAAAGTTTTTTTTTGGACAGGAGAAATGCTAGATTTGGCATTAAATTAATGTTCCTTTTATAAAATCCGTTGCAAAATAAGAGTTGAATGTTCTGTATAAATTACACAGGGTATAGTACAGGCCCAGCTAACGCACAAATGTTCAAGATATAGGTGATTTCTCCGTTCTGTTAAATCTCGTAAATAACTTTTCTCCACGACCATTACTGAATGCAATAATTCCAAAATCATTTTTGATAATAGAATGTAAAAATTCTCGCTCTTGAGTTGGAATATTTATTCTGAAACACTTGCTTCTTATGCGTTTTGGGTGTATTTTCATTCCATAACAAGATACGGAATGAATATTCTGTAATTGATATAAACGACATAGGTTGCCATGAATTTCGAACCTGTCAGTGTCAGATAAAAATGGCCGCGTTGTAATAATTATTTTCAGACAAATTTTAGTGCAAGTCAAAAAATGAGCGAAAAATCGGATGAATCAGATATGGAACTGGATGGTCGGTCTGCTACTCGGTTAGAATGAAAATTCGATACTCGTGGTCCACTCTGATCGAATTTTCATTCCAACCTCGTTACAGAATCTACTATATTGACTAGTGATTTTATCAGACTATTTCTTAAATATTATGTTTATTATTAAAATAAGCAAGTTTTAGATCATCACAACCAGTGAAACTAATACATAGAATATGTTTTTTGCTCCTTAATTTCTTAAATATTTTATGTCAATATCATGAAGAAAAAGTGTTGATTTCAATAACCTAAATTTCTGTACCTAGCACGGTGTTTCCATCACTTATTGTACATGGTAGGGAATAAAACGTAGTTTTTTGACGATATTTTTGTTCTAAACTTAAAACTTGTCGACTTTTCTCTCCCTTTGGAGATCATTTTTTTCCAAAACCCTAGCAAAATAATGGGCATTTTTACATTTTTCTCGGGGATTCGAAAAAAAAAGGGTTTTTTCCTATTTATATTGGAACAGGAGTATCGTGTAAAAATTGACTTTTATGCCCCGTGGCCTTTTAGGTAGATATGTTGCAATAAACATTTGAATGTAAAATTATTAAAAGTTGTAAGAGCACTCCTTGAATTGATTGTGTTAGCTGAGAAGAGAAATCTTTACTATCATTCGTCCTAATTTGAGTAAGTGGAATTAAACATTTTTTATAAATTGTAACTAAGTACAATAGTAGTGAAATGCACTTGAAAAGAGAATTTATTTTTTAAATTTAATCTCTAGTAATCAAATTAAGCTGTTGGGTTAAAATACAGTTGATTGTATTTGATTGTTATTAATTTTCCAGTTACTTGACTGAATTTCATAAACTTTTGGTGTTTTTGACAAACACCAATATATAACATGCTCTTTTTTTTATATTATTTCTTAATACGTAGCTTTAGTTTTATGATACTTGGCCTTTTTCATTCAAAATATTTGGTAGTTGGATTGTATGATACACCTTTTCCAATCATTAACTGTGTTGTATAAAGTCATCTTTCACTAGACATTTCAATTTTTCTAAAATTACATGACTATGTAAAAACTAATGATCAATTATTGTTGTAAAGTTATAATGTTTAAACTGATTGCCATTGGCTCTACAATTGTTAAATCATTAATGAATTGCTGATTTCACGATTCAAATTTAAAATATTGACAGTAAGTCGGGTTTGATTGAATCCTAAATCATTATTTTATTCATGAAAAAATAATTGTATTGCCGGCTTAAGAGGCTTATGAAGTTGTAATTACTAATATTTTTTTTACTTTTTAGTACCACTTTTATGTGGACAAATTTCTTACCACTGTTTGCTTTTTTAATCACGGACTCGAGGATATTATTTGACTGAAATATATTTTTTTTTTATCATTATTGTCGAATAGCTAGAAAAAGACACAAATTTTCGCAGAAATAGACGATCGTAAAGAAAAATTTCTTATTAAGGTAGAGCACATGATCCAAATTTACAAATGTGAGTAATAACAACTTTATTTGAATTATTAGTGATTCGACATTGTAAGTGTAGGTAAGCTTATACTGTGACATCTTTGCTTACAATCACAGAAACACTTTTAAGAAAAGTTATATATTGTATTAAATTATGGTTCATAATTGCTTCAATAGCCAATTTTTCACAACAGATAGTTTTGTCATCAAAAAACACTTTGTGTTTGATGTCTTCCCGCAAAAAATGAGATCCTATGAAATGTTTATAAGCTTTGTGGTGTTTTCAAGTATGTATAAAAATATATTTTCTACACATAAAAGTTGCATGATATATGTATCTAAAGAATTTTAAATAAATGAAGACAGATCAGTTTTAAAGTTGTGAAAAATTTTTACCCCAAATATATCAATTGATATTTTTATGCCTTAATTATTTTTATGCTAATTTGCTTTAATGTTTTATAGTTTTCTTTTTTTGAAGTTTTTGTTGATTTGTTTTGGAACCCAGTGGTAAAACTGGTTTTAGAAAAAAAGGTGACTTTATGCTTCAATTTATTTTGACCAGTGAATCATTTGGCAATATGGGCGTGCACTGAATGTGTATCCGTCCGTTATTGTTTCAATGAGACTGTAAAGGATGAATGTTCACTCTGGACACCCCAGTTTTCCCAGTGAAAAATGCTGCTAACCAGTTTTTGTGCCAACCATCTGAAGTTTATTGTACAAAAAGTTTACAATTTACCTTAAGTTAGATTTCCTCGTAAGATGTATAGAGCATTTTACATACGAGTTTGATGAAATTGAAATTTATACAACCCTTCAACTACTGTGTCAAATTGTTTTTAATCATATTTAAGGTTTTTTTTTAGTTGAACTTATAAAAAGCATAAAGTCACATTTATTTTTAGGTTACATTATGAAATTTGCACTTTTCTTAATTGTATACATATTTTCAATACAATCAAATTTGTAATTATTGCCAATAAACTGGGTTTTATTAACATTGTTAATAGTGTTATTTTCCTTAATTAGATCAAGGACGAATTGTGGAGGGAAGAAACTAAAATACAACTTAAAAATACTTTTTATTTTAATTCCTCTAACAACTGCACCTATTAATTGTTACCTATGGAGAAAGTACTTCCAATCGGAAGCATGGCCTTCTACTATAGTGGAAGGATAGAAAGACTCGTTACTGACGTCTGATTGGAACCACTTAGATTTATTTCTCCTTTGTGCTGTGGGAGTGACGGCTCGCTTACGACCTATCATTCCCCTGTTCTATTTACAAAAAAAGACAAGGATATAAATACACTAGCATCTAGTGGCTTACACAAGTTTTGTTCGAAGGGGCTGACAAATAAAGTAGTTTGGAAGTGTCAAAACTGATTTAACTTTAAAAAAATTAGAATAAAAATAATGGTTTAAACATTTTCTAAAAATTAAAGGTATTGTGCCAAACTTCGTACCGCATTGAGTAAATTAGAACGAGCAGTTTTGTTCATGGCCTACCTATGAGTACGTCTGTGCTGATAAGCAGCGTAGATGTCAAAAAATATCTTTTAACACTGACAGCGACAAACTCTTAAGTAATCTAAACACTTTTGCTACGGCTAATTTGTCTTCCAGTGATTACTATTTTACATAATAATATACCTATAACAAAAGTTTTTGTAACGGTTAATACTTATTATAAATATAACTTTAATGAAATGTCAATGGGCAAAGGACGAATTATTAATTATTATGCATGACAAAAATAAAACAATCATTTGGGCATATTTTGAACATGATCGCTTTTAAATTTCCCGCCAAATGCTTATCTATCTACGTGACAATCATCACGATCACGTTTTTTGGGGATCTCTGGCGAGATAACAGACACACCTACCAAGATAGACAAAATTTTATTTAGTTCACGTTCAGTACCATTTCGCGTAATATTAGAATTTCATAAAGTTTTGTAATCGAGATTCGAGAACAAAGCATCAAAAAAATATACGAACCTGCGTTCTTGAGAACGATTATATCAGTGGCGTAGAAATTCTCCTTTCTCGCATTTATCCAAATAAAGGTAATACTTATTAGTTGGTTTTAATCAAATGTCGCAAGCAGGAAGGTTTATTCATGCTTTTGTTAGTTTATTTAATTTATATATAATTACATGAATATTGTGACTGGAGGCGGATTGTTATCGTTATATTTTCAATAATAAAAAAAAGAAAATGCATGTAAATAACAAGTACGCCACTGGACACTTCATAGACTGGCCGGTTTAAGCATGGCGTCGCAAATACGAAGTGGTGTCGATTTGTGGTGTTTTTGTTGAAAAAATGTAATTTAACTCTCTTTAATTTCGGACGACATCTTAAGAAAAATTATAAACTTTTTTTTGTGTGCTAAAAAACGACAATTTAAAGTTGCGTTATGTTCAGTGAGACAAAATAAGTGATTGCCCGGGCTTTCCTAGATCGAATTATGGCGTCCAACGACGATACAAGCGTAGACGATGAAAACAAGAGATTTTTTAAAAAAAACACTGATTCTACAACCTCCCAAAGTAGATGTTTAGCCTGTGACCTTACTGCTTCTGAGTGCAACTGTCATATTCAAAGAAGGCCTTTTCATGTCGAGCTTGATTTATCCAATGGAGGCAGTAGTGCGAGTAGTAAGTAGTTAAGTCAAATCCCTGTCCAGTATTAACTTCTGAATCGTCCTATTACCTTATGCAACAGTGACTTGTGAAGAACCCTTTTCACACTTAAAATACTTGTGATATATCGACACAATATACTTCAGTAGCCCCTTTCAATGCATAGCAACCATTAAATCTTTGCATGCCATCTCATCTAAGTTAGGGTAGTATCTAGTGGTTATTAGGAATACACATCTAAATCCTATGCTTTTTGTATACTATTCCACTACTATTCGAAGCAGTAGGAATAAACTTATTCCAAGTTATACAAGTAAGAAAGTGTTTATAAAAATCACAGTACTGTTACTCTAAAAGGCCTATATTCATAATATATATTTCAATTATATAATTATTTCTAGGAGATGCACTAGTTGAAGAATTTGTACCCCTGAGCAATGGCCAGGACTCAATGGAAGGTTATGACGATAAAGAAATTGTAATAAATAATCCAGACCACAACAATTCATTTATTTTCGGAATCCCCAAGACTCCTTCTATAACTGCTGATTCAGAGTCAAATGATTTTTTGCAAAGTATTATTGTGGATGAAAAGGCTATTTTGCCAGATAATAATCTTACATATAATTCTGACTGTGACAATTTTAAAACTAGGGCTGTAACATTTGAACAAAGTAAACTTTTCACAGGAACAAACTGTGAGAATGCTAACACAGTAACTAAAAATGAGGATGTGAAAACTGAACATGAAGAAAACAATAAAGAGTACAATTTTGAAGGTGCACCTCTGACTCCTGATATAAAGATGAAAGATTCAAATGATCATTTAGGTGACTCTCAACCTGTTTTGGAAGATCCAAATACTTTAGATCTTAAATCAGAACCAACCGAAGACTGTGATACAACTTGCACCGAGAATCTGGATTCTGTGCCACCCACCAATAATAACACCATTCAAATTAAATCAGAGATTAAGTTGGAACCAACTGCCAATAATGAATATGCTGCACCACCAAATAAGAAGCGGAAACGTTGTTCCATGTTTGTGGAAAATTTGGACCAAACACTTCTAGATGGCAAGAAAGGAGTTGATCTTCTCCAAGCTATTGAGGACCAATCCAACAAACACTTGGAGACACACAAGTCCAGCTCTACAGAATCTGGTTCTTCTGTAGTGTCAGAAGTGTTGTGTTCCCCCAGGAAAGGTAGAACACGTTCAGTTGATGTAATCGCGACCCCTAACCAGGGTGTTAAACGCTCTCATTCGGCCGATATTGATCATGCGGATATTAAAATACGAAAAATTGACTTTTCAGAGTACAAAGACAAGGTTAAAAGTGAACAGAAGTCTTCAAAATCCAAGGATATCCATCACCGAAGGCACAGCAGCAGTAGTAGTGGTAGAAGAAACGATTCAAAGAATAACAAAAGTAGTAGTAATAGGAAACATTCAAGCAGCTCTAGCTCCAAATATCGTGACATTAGGCCAAGACTTATGACCAATGGTAATTACAGCCATCCACCTGGAGATGTAAGTGTCCCATGTACCTATTTTACTTTATTAATTATTATTTAAATACCTCTTGAATAAATCTTGTTGTTTGTGCATAATATTACTTATATTGCTGTTTTATAATACTTAAATTCTTGGTTCAAGTCTTTGTATTACCAACAGTTTTTTTGTCCTGTTCTAATTTTTTAGGGATGAGTATTTCTAAAATATAGTAACTAAAAATATTAAGTATGTTTGCAGAATAAAATGACATTAATCTTTTTGTCTAGACTGGCCTGAGATATCGAAAATACTTCCACATAGAAACTCACACAAATGGAGGAGCCAGCATTTTACGAATGTATCAAGATGAGATAAAGCATTTAAATTCTAGTGAAATGAAAGATTTAGCCCATGAATGGTTTAAGCTGGCATTTGAAGAAGACAAAAATGATCATGCCAAATTTGTCATAGCTGTCATTCATGGTTCAGCTACATATTTGCCAGATATTTTGGAATATATGGCTGATAATTATCCAAATTTAACAGTCAAAAATGGTCTTTTAAGCAAAAGTTCAGATATTGAAACAACAACTTTGGCAGCTTATAACAGAAACGTTGCTCAACATTATGAAGCAGGTACTGTTAGATTTGGACCTCTTCACCAGATCAGTATTGTTGGAACAGCTCACGAAGAAGTAGGTGGATTCTTTCCGGACCTACTGGATTTGTTGGAGGAAAATCAGTTTCTGAAAATGGTTAGTAACTATAATATAGATACTCAGTGACGTGCTATATAGGCCTGGCACAAGCTTTATCCGTAAAAATATAAGATATTTAAGTAAGTACCTATTGTTTTAGACCATGCCATGGGGATCCCTATCAATATTAGATCAGATGCGTCCCACAGAAAGTAATGATGGACCCATCATTTGGTGCAGGCCTGGGGAACAGTTAGTACCCACGGCCGATCTAAAAACCCCAATTAAGAGAAAAAGGTTGGTTTAATAAATATATTTAAAAATCTTTTGTCCATGTATATTTTTAAGGCATATATTATGTGACAAGAAAATTTCTTCCTAGTACATTTTTTTTTCAATTAAAACTGTTTTAGAACTGGTATAAACGAATTAAGAAACCTTCAGTACTTGCCAAGGATGTCAGAAGCTAGAGAGCACTTGTTTGAGGATAGAACTCGGGCACATGCAGACCATGTAGGGGCTGGTCTAGACAGAAAAACAACTGCAGCTGTGGGAATTTTAAAGGCTATTCATGGGGGTAAAAATGAGGGGCCCATAAATAGAATAACCAAAGATGTTGTGGCTTTTTCACCCAAGTATTTTGATATTTTAGCTGAAAAGCTGCAATTGGATTTACATGAACCACCAATTTCACAGGTAATTTTTTTTATATGGTTTGTTTTCTATTATAAGATTTATGTTGTCAATTGTTAAGTTCTTGCTGTTGTTTATGTAAAAAATATTTTTATACAATCATTTTAACTGAAGCTAGACAATTCCCCTTTTAAAAATTAACCCTTTTTTAGTGCGTGACCTGGATAGAAGATGCAAAATTAAACCAGCTAAGAAGAGAAGGTATTGAGTATGCCAGGATTGATTTATATGATAATGATATATACTTCCTACCAAGAAATATTATTCACCAGTTTAGAACTGTAACAGCTGTAACTAGTATTGGTAAGATTGGGTATTGGTTTTGTGTTGATTATTATTTTGACCAAAAGTTTTTTTAGCATGGCATGTTCGATTAAAACAATATTACGATTTAGAGGTGACAGAGACAAAGGAAAATGCTGCTAACAATTTTAAGACAGTTGATAATCACAAATGTAAGACGCCAAAGTCTGTAAACCACAGCCCACAGAAAAATCCGGATGTTGAAAAGGTGAAACACAAAATCGATTTTGAGAAGCTTAAAATAAAGATAGGAGAAAAAGTCAAAGTGTACAATGAACTAGAAAAGGAAAAGCTTAAAACTAGCAGCAGTAGCGATGAGAAGACCATAAAATCTAACAAAGATAAGGATAGACACAAAGAGCGGGATAAAGATAGAGAGAAAAGGGATCACAAGTATAGGGAGAGAGACAGGCATGATAAGGACAAAGACCGGCACAAAAGTAAGGATGAAAAGCACAGACATCACAGTTCATCAGGATCTCATAAAGATAGGGACAGAGATAAAAAAGATAAACATCCGGATCATCAGAAAAGCCAGTCTGACAAAGCAAAGCATTCAAGTGATAAAAAACAAAATGTGAGTAAAACTCATAATAGTGGTTCCAATAGTGAAACCAAAGAAGAAAGTGGCAAAGAATTGAAACATCTGTCATCTTCCTCAATCAGTGATGTATCGACGACTACAGTTGTATCGAATAATACTGATTCGTCTTCACTAAAAAGTAGTAGCGCTAATTCAATAAGTAATTCGCCACAAAAATCTGAACGACGGCCCAGTGATGAAGGTTCGTCCAAAAAACCATTAAAAATACGAATAAAGCCTTTACCGCCGCCACCACCGTCAAATGACATTTTAGGTGACATACTCACCTCAATGACCAAGTGTGATCCACAGATTTAATATTAATGTGCAGGTTGACTAAAACATGACAAGTCACTGTGTAGGGGCTTGCATTTTTTAATCAACCTGTTAAAAATGTTGATGCGATTTCCAGTGCTGTATATAAGAGTATATTTATAATAATTTTATGTAAAAAGTTATGGTTAATTTTATATAAAGTCAAAAATTTACCTGGTTATGTTATCCTAGAGAAAAATGTTTTTTCGCCTATATAATTCAAATATTTATTCTGATAAGTGACAATATCTATCATTCTTTACGTCACAATTTATAAATTTTCCACTGCTTTAGCATCAAAAATATTGAGAAAATCCTAGAAATCTAGAAGCAGTTTCTTTCACTTCTTAGGATTTTCTACTATAGTATTTCTGGTCATTGGTCATTTGCTGTTATAGCCATAATAGGCCAAAGAATTTTTTGAAGAGGATATATATTATTTTATCGCTATTTATTAAGATTATTCATTATTTTTCATACAAATATGCAAGAAGTTTTGTTTAACCACATGAAAACGATGAGGATCAAACACAATAGAGCAAAAATTTTATTTTTGGAAAATATAGGTTTTAACAAATATTAAAAATGTCGCCATGATTTTTCTATTATGCAGGGCTATTTGGGTTGTCTGTATAAGAGAAGATATAGAGTTTAGGCAGAACAAAAGTTGTTAAAAAGGGTTTGTGGCTATAACAGAATATTATCCAATTTCTTTTTGAATAATATCCTTCTTTCTATAGTTGTTTTTAAGCGTTTTATATGTTTTAATTTTGAGATGTGAAGTTTCCAGTGATACTTGCACTTAGTTTATATTAGTTTCTATACATTTATAGAATCTCCGTTAAGATTTTAATTGTATGTAAGTATGTAGATACCTAATTTTTTCTAAATTTTGTATAATACAATACTTTATAGAGACGCCAGCATATTGAAACAGTACATATATATATATTTTTACTCCTAAATCCAAGATAAATATTGATTCTTAGTAAGCAAGCATCACTACTTAATAAAATGAAACCAAAATTATCAATTTTTAATATTTTAATTTAGTTGTAAATATGATTTTAGCCAATTGATTTGCCATCGATTTTTTAATTGATTTTATTTTTAGGTGCTATTTGTTTTTTAATTTGTGAGAAAGGTTTTGAGAGCAAATTCAAGTTTGTTCGAATATGTCATTAAAACGCATCCCTTTAATATAAAAAATTTAAGTTACAATATTGCACATGCCTGAGTGTTTGTTTGTAGTTATGGAACCTTTGTGAAAAGCTATAGTTTTCTTGGGTTATTTTGATACCTTTATATTTCTTTGTTACAGCATCAAAGCCTTTCTTTTATTTTAAAAATAATGTAATAAAATATGTTCGGTCAATTATAGGGTTCAATTTTAATTTTGTAAGTGTACTTAATAGGACCTAAGAAACTAAATTATTTAGGAAGTACAAATCGGTAGATTTAAGATACTACTGTTATTTTAAACAAATAGCATCCTTTTAGTTTTAAGTTTTAACCAAATTCTGCAGTCAACTTGTTTTTTAGATCTCATTTATTCTTCTCATCAACTGAGAATTGTTGTAAATATGTATACTGTATAGTTTAGAGCTATTGTACAGTTTTTTACATAGTCAAAAACGTTTTAAGTGTTGTTGTTTAGAGTTAATATAAAAATGTTATTAAAGAGTTTAGAGGCCATTTCCCCAAAAATATCAATTGATTTATTTATTATGTTGGGCACTTCATTCATATGCATCATAATAGGTTTTACTCTTTCTGTAATTACATATATATCTACCAAGCAAATTAAGCAAAATTTTAATTATAAGGTTTGTATACAGGGTGTAAAAAAGTGTGGAATATTGCAAATATTTCAAAAAAATTTAAATATTTGCAATATTCCACACTTTTGACACCCTGTATACAGTGTGGCCAGTAAAGTCCGCGTCATATGGGATATTTTTTTATTAATAGCTTTATTCAAAATCAAGTTCTGCTTCGATCGAGATGAAAATTAAGCAAAAAAATAGTAGTCACCTGATTCGCATTATCTGTCAAACTTTAATTTTTTCCAAAAATAATTGAAGAGTGGGGTTATTTCCAAAAATATCGAAAAAAGTTATTAGAAAGAGTTTTTTTTTATTGCAGTTTCTAGCCCATATGCAAAATTTCAGTTGCATAAGATAATTTTGATTTTTTACCCACCACTAAAATTTATTTTCCATTTAATGAACACTTTACTGATTACATTGTGTTCTTTTTTGTCTTAATATTAAGATGTATTACTTTCAGACACAAACTACGTTTTCAAAAATACTTATTTTATGACGTTACCTTTATACAGGGTCAAAAACAAATAAACTTTGCATCACATGCGACCAAATTTTAATAGCCCAATTTTGATTTTGTAGAAAAACACACATTTAATATGGCGCTACTTTAAAGAAAATGTATCTGAAATAAAGCATCGTCAAAACTAAAAAGTTTTATGTAGGTTGCGTCGAGTCTTATTTTGCAAAAGTGGTGCAATTTACAAAATATGGTTAAAAAATCAATATTGTCTTATGCAGCTAAAATTTTGCATGTGGGCTAGAAACTGCATTTAAAAAAAATTTTTCTAATAATTCAGAAATAGCCCTACTTTTGAATTTTTGGAAAAAACTAAAATTTGACAGATTATGCGAATCATATGACTACTATTTTTTGCTTAATTTTCATCTCGATTGAAGCAGAACTTGATGCCAAAGTCAAATTTCGAATAAAGTTATTAATGAAAAAAATACCATATGATGCGGACTTTACTAGTCACACTATGTACGGTCAGCTAAAACCCTTTTGTTTATATTAACAAATTATTGTTACTAAACGAGATTCTTCAGCTGATTGGTGTAAGGCAAATAAGCCATTTTTCTAAACGTTCGGGAGTTTTTAACAAAAATAGAGCGGTATAAAATAAAAGCAACCTTATTAACATTACAGCTGTTTTTAATTGTGTCAATTCCGTATTTATTACAGACTTTTTACAGAGGTAAGATAATAACTTTGTGCTACAATATTATAATTTATACTAAAAAAGCTTTAAGTATGGAAGGCCCGACAGAGTTTTAAAAATGTTTTGTTAGGAGCTTTTAAAAGTTACATAAGATATGTTAGTCTTTCAGTTCATAGAAAAAGTATGGTATCTGTTAATTCAGTGTAGTCTTCTTTACCGTATAATAGGTTACTATGAAGTTAATCATTAACCAGATATAAAAAAACTAAAAAAAATTAAGTTAAAACTTGCATCTAATTAGTCATATTGCCTTGCCTTTACCTCCTGTTAAGGGAGTTAAAGAAAGACAAACATCTCGAAGGTGTATACAAGGTGAAAGTGTAAGCTGAGAGTATACAGTTCTCTAGGATCTTTTTCAACTAGTTTCTTCAATTTTGGTGTAGGCATACAATCATCGGTTAAAAATGCTCGACTTAATTCATCCTGTATATTACCTGTATATGTTTAAACAAGGTCTAGCTTTTATATCAATATATGTATCTGGTTCTTGAGTTCTTAAGCTCATCTAATTCTTTCCCTCCCAAAATATTTTTTCTATGGCTGTTAAGTTATATGGTTTTTAGATATATCAAAGTGACACCTGGCATTGTATGTACATGAGCCTAATATAAAAAAAACCAATCAAAACATCAAATAGCTTTATTTTCTTATTGTATTAGCATGTAAAGTTCCTTACTAAATCCAGTGTCAGATTCTTATAACCCTTCTAAAGTGTATCCAATATAAATATGTAGGTGTCCCTGTATTTTTTTAATGTGATAATTAAAGTTTTCCTTTCTGTTAGCAAACAGTAATCATTTTATGTTTTTTTATTGCATTACCAGTACCACTAATAACGTTAATAATTATTGGTACCTACCTTGATAGATTTGTAGGCGGTCATTTCTAACGTTACTTTTATGTTAGAAGCGGTATTTCAATTAATCTTCTTTTTAATCAGAGCTGTTCCTTAATTAAGTATCTGTAGAAGTACGTGAGTACTGAGTACAAAGAACTGCTTGTATATTTTAAATACTGGCATTTACATGCTGACTTTCAGTAGGTACATTATTTTAAAGTCAATTAAGTACAAGTACTTCTTATACGCCTACATAGTGCCTACAGATTACAAAATACTCAGTGTTTGTTTTAGGGGGCGTTAAATACCGACCTGTATTAACAGTTTAAAAAATATGAAACTCTTGTTTTTATTTGTTTCTAAATTTGTATTAAATTTTAAGATTATAACTTTCAAAACTTTTTTTTTTAATATTAACAAAATATAAACTTTTACCTAACAGGTACTAGACACTCAATGCAGAACCACTTCTCTGTATAATTTCTTATTGGGGGCTGATGGCATAGTTGATGATACAGATTGTGACAAGTGTAACATTCTAACAACCGGTTATTTGCTTCAACAGTCATTTTTCTACAATAAAAAAAACATCACTTTTTGTATCAACATAAATAATGCTGGCATATAAATAACCTAATACTATACAAATCATAGTTCTTAGATAGTCTATGGTTTCATAGGTTTACAGCCCAAAATTGAATTTTACCGATGCCCGAAGATGACGTAGTAATTACTTACCTACATTTTGTACACAAAATATCATCCCCAAGTAAGCTTTTCCAAGCTTCATCTACTTGGCCATCATTTATGCTTAAATCATCTTCAGAATCTAAAATTTCTACTATCCCTGTAGCGTAATTTGTGGAATTGTCCCTGGATTTGGCTGGTTCCTCCCTCGGCGGCAAATGGGATTGGAAAAAATCAGTGTAGTCTCTTTCTATGCCGTGATTCTCATAGAGGGCTTTCTCCAAAATTTTCTGCAAGGGGGGTTGGTCACCTTTTCTTAAATTTTTGCTGTCGTACAGGAGTCGTATACATTCCACAAGGTGTGGATCCGAGTCATATCGAAACGACATCAGTAAAACGTTTACTTAGTATTGGCTAAATTGTGACTAAAAAAAAGTCAACCAAATTGTGTTAGCATTTTTTACAATTTTTTAAATTTGGTGCTATTTAAAAACATTGGGTTGTAGAAATATTTTCAAACAATGTAAATTAGAAGGAAAGTTTTCATTATAGATGGCAGCACCAAAGTTTTTATGCGGATATGATTTTATTGCAATAAATAAATAATTTTTTATTTCCTCTCGATGCACGTGATAGGAAGACTTTACTAGAAATTGCCTCGACGAAAAATTAAACTTCCTTAGTAGTGCGCCATCTACTAATGAATGGTAAAACAACGAAAAAAATTTCTAATTATAAGTTGTATGCCATCTACTACTGAATGGCTAAAACAACGCCGAAAAAGTTTTCTGTTTATTGATAGTGTGCCATCTACTAGAGAATGGTCTAAGCAGCTCTAAAAAAGTTTTCTTATTTCTTAGTTGGGTGCCATCTACCACAGAATGGCCACAATACCAAAAAAGTTTTCTTTTTATTTGTAGTGCGCCATCTATTACTGAATGGCCAAAATACACTATACAAAATTTCTACTATAATAATAGCTCTACAATTCTTGTTGTTTTCACAGTTTATTGTTAGATAGAGCTCCGCTGTAATACTTTAGTGAAATTTAAGTTTAAATGGAAGCGTCCGCCAGAAACCAGAAGCACAGAATATAATATAGCTTTGCGTAGCTATATATTCTGTGCCAGAAATTATGCACGCAAGCTTTCTTCGCGCACAAAATTGAACAAACCCTTTATTTTTCTGTGGTTGATATTTTATCCTTAGTTGCTTATTATTTAACCAGTTGTCTTGGCTGAGCTAACTAAAAGAAATTTCTTGACTAAATTGCAAATAAAACAACCATTGACAAGTTGAAAGTGTTGACACATAAATCAGCCAAAAGGAACGATGAACGATCTCAGTCACAAATCCGCTAACCTTAGCGTAGGTAAGGGGGGAGGAAATTTGACTGAGATAATCTGACTTACTTGGTCAAATAAAACGGCAAGGTAGTCAGTTTAGGTCAGCTCAGCCAAGACAAGTGGTCAAATAATAAGCAACTCTTGTTGTGGCGTGTTGTCTAGTGTCAGCAGCAAGTAAATTTCAAAAATTTATTGTGCATTTTAAAAATTAAAAGATCAAAAGTTTACCAGGAAAAAATATATGAAAATTTAGATCTTTCTTTCTTCGACCATTATTGTATTTTATCATTTCCTATTTGTAACCGTAATCGTAATATGTATAGGTATGTTCTTCTTTTCTTGGCTCAAACTCCTGGGGCAAGGAACTTTGTATTTATACGATTTCTCACATTGGTTGTAAATAATTATTTAATATACTTCTATTAGGATCTAGACTTACTTCCTGTGCTTCTAGACGTAGATAACAAGTTGTATTTTTAGCTTGTAAAAAATATGTGTACATAAGAAATCTGAAAAACGTTTCATACAATTATTGCTTTCATATTCTTTCAAAAAACGTTGAAAACTGAAGACCTTATAATTACGTATTATCCCGTATCCAAAAAAGGATAATACAATACCTAGTGAAATGAAGTATTTAATTCCATTTAGTGTTCCATATAAGAATACACATACACATATATAATATAATTGTATAGAATAATATCACCGCGAGCGAAGCTGCGGGCACAAGTAATTTTGCGTATTTTCTTCGGAAGCAGACGCCTATTTTACATAAGTATACCAACTTTAGGTCACATTGGTTAACTAGTTTAAGTGTTATACTGGGGAGAGACAGGCAAAGTATATAGCTTTAAATAATATTTTAAAGAAAATTCTTAATATCGATTGGCGAGTGAAATAAAAATAGCTAGCCAATTTTTTTGTATTACAAAGAAGGTTCCTCTTTTTAATTTACTTATTGATCATTATTTTTCAATAATTTATAATATAATATTGCAGGGTTCTAAAGTAATTAACAGTTTTCTGATTTCCCCTTTGAAAAGTTTTTGCGAATTTATTTGTTTGATCTCATTTGGCAAAGCATTAAACAGTTTTAAGCACATATAATGAGGACATTTTTCAGTAAGAGTTAATCGGTGTACTGGGTACGAGACATCCAATGTTCTTGTTCTATATTCATGGTTTACCCTTAGATTAAACATATCTCTGTTTAGAATAGTATCACCGCGAGCAAAGCTGCGGTCACAGGTAATTTTGCGTATTTTTATCCGAAGCAGACGCCTATTTTACATGAGTATAACAACTTTAGTCGGTTAACTAGTTTAATTGTTATCCTAGAGAGAGACAGACAAAGCATATAGTTTTAAAAAATATTTTAAAGAAAATTCTTGATTTCGATTGGCGAGTGAAATGAAAATAGCTAACCAATTTTTTTGTATTACAGAGAAGGTTCGTTCCTCTTTTTAATTTACTTATTGTTCTTTATTTTTCAATAATTTAGAATAGTATCACCGCGAGCGAAGCTGCGGTCACAGGTAATTTTGCGTATTTTTATCGGAAGCAGACGCCTATTTTACATGAGTATACCAACTTTAGGTCACATCGGTTAACTAGTTTAATTGTTATCCCAGGGAGAGACAGACAAAGCATATAGTTTTAAAAAATATTTTAAAGAAAATTCTTGATTTCGATTGGCGAGTGAAATAAAAATAGCTAGCCAATTTTTTTGTATTACAGAGAAGGTTCCTCTTTTTAATTTACTTATTGATCATTATTTTTCAATAGTTTATAATATAATATTGTATAGAATAGTATCACCGCGAGCAAAGCTGCGGTCACAGGTAATTTTGCGTATTTTTATCGGAAGCAGACGCCTATTTTACATGAGTATACCAACTTTAGGTCACATCGGTTAACTAGTTTAATTGTTATCCTAGGGAGAGACAGACAAAGCATATAGTTTTAAAAAATAATTTAAAGAAAATTCTTGATTTCAATTGGCGAGTGAAATAAAAATAGCTAGCCAATTTTTTTGTATTACAGAGAAGGTTTGTTCCTCTTTTTAATTTACTTATTGTTCTTTATTTTTCAATAATTTAGAATAGTATCACCGCGAGCGAAGCTACGGTCACAGGTAATTTTGCGTATTTTTATCGGAAGCAGACGCCTATTTTACATGAGTATACCAACTTTAGGTCACATCGGTTAACTAGTTTAATTGTTATCCTAGGGAGAGACAGACAAAGTATAGGTATAGTTTTAAAAAATATTTTAAAGAAAATTCTTGATATCGATTGGCGAGTGAAATAAAATATAGCTAGCCTATTTTTTTGTATTACAGAGAAGGTTCCCCTTTTTAATTTACTTATTGATCATTATTTTTTAATAATTTATAATATAATATTGTATAGAATAGTATCACCGCGAGCGAAGCTGCGGTCACAGGTAACTTTGCGTATTTTTATCGGAAGCAGACGCCTATTTTACATGAGTATACCAACTTTAGGTCACATCGGTTAACTAGTTTAATTGTTATCCTAGGGAGAGACAGACAAAGTATAGGTATAGTTTTAAAAAATATTTTAAAGAAAATTCTTGATATCGATTGGCGAGTGAAATAAAAGATAGCTAGCCTATTTTTTTGTATTACAGAGAAGGTTCCTCTTTTTAATTTACTTATTGATCATTATTTTTTAATAATTTATAATATAATATTGTATAGAATAGTATCACCGCGAGCGAAGCTGCGGTCACAGGTAACTTTGCGTATTTTTATCGGAAGCAGACGCCTATTTTACATAAGTATACCAACTTTAGGTCACATCGGTTAACTAGTTTAATTGTTATCCTAGGGAGAGACAGACAAAGTATATAGTTTTAAAAAATATTTTAAAGAAAATTCTTGATATCGATTGGCGAGTGAAATAAAAGATAGCTAGCCTATTTTTTTGTATTACAGAGAAGGTTTTTCTTTTTAATTTACTTATTGATCATTATTTTTCAATTTAATTATGTGTATATAGGTTAATTTAAAAACGGTCTCTGAAATTCGATTTTTTAGATATTTTTAGAAAAGCTGAAATCTAAAAAAATTGTTTCCTCCAGAATTTATTTGAAGTGATATTTCAAACAAAATGATACTCTCCATCCTCTCCCCTATTAAAGTGCATTCTTATAGGACACACTCGGTATACTATATAATTATATGGTTTCAGTTATGTAGTAATTAGTATTAAAAAAATATACCTAAGCGAGTGAAAATAAAAGTGAACCTCATTAAAGATTTTTTCGTTCTTGCCTCATTTCGGACAAGAATATATCACATTTCACTACTAAAAGGCGACTTTTAAGTGTTCACGATTTTAAAAAACTATTTTACATTACCAACATCAAAATTATTGTATATTATTATTTATCATATTATTATATATTTTTGTTATATAAATGTACAGAGTGAGTATAATTATTATATTTTAAATAAATATTTTTATTACAACAAACCTGCATTTTAAAATATTGTCTTCCCAAATTTTTATTTCATATGACGGAATATTTTTAAATATAAGTCCAAAAAATGATGCTATATTCAGTTCTTATGATTGAGGAATTGATGATTTTCTTCAATCATAAAATATAGAATCATTTTTTGGACTTAAATTTAAAAATATTCCCTCAAATAAAAAAACTTAGCGCACAATTATTATACATTAATTCGTGCGTTCACCATATCATCAAGATATTAAATAACTTTTACTGTCAATTAAGAGATGGCGCCACAAATTTAGCAATCGGTAACATTTCACTTAGTTTTCCATAGAGGTATGTTTTCTGGGTATTAAACAAAATGTAGGCACACTTTATACCTGTCTTAAATAGCACGCACTACCCCCAAAAATTTGGATCCACCAGTGCGTATGCACTCGAGGACATACCTACCTTATGGTATGATCTTCCTGCTCTTCTACTTTACCAACCAGGAATATGTACTTTACATAACAACCATTAGCTACTATAACTGTCATAGTCAAGTGGTTATATACGAATTCATATATCGGAATATCGACAAGAAAGCCAGCACGTTTTCCTTTTTTAACTGAAAACAACAAGAACCAGCGTTAAAAAATATTTTAGGAAATAAACTGTACCTATACAAATAAAGATTTCTTAATAAAAAAATTCTCCCCTTAAAAAAATTATGAATTTGTAGGTAAAGCGATGAAACTCCCCCGAATAAACAGTAGTGTGTCCACGGATATTTGGAAAAGAAAAAACATTTTTATTAGTAGGTATAGAAGAAAAAGTCATTCTTTATAAAATAGTCTGATTGTGCTAAAGCTGAAACTACAATTTCGAATATCAAATTTGCGATTACTATACAGAGTTCGTCAGAAACAAAAGTCTTTGATTTTTGGATTTTTTTTTCAATTTCTTTTGATGATTGGCTAAATCATCACTTTGGGAACAAATTGATTGGAAGGTACCTATATATGGTCCAAATCAGTTGGCACGTAGGGGTCCCGATCTCACAATTATCGACTTTCATTTATGGGGATATCTGAAGCCACATGTGTATAAAACCAATTTCAAATTTCAATAATAACTTATTCGATCTGTTGAAAGAAAAAATAATAGTAGTTATTGCAAATATCCCAATACAGCAATTTGGGAACTGTTATCGGGAATTCAGATGTCGAGTTGAACGATGCGCTAACTCGGTGGTACCACGTTTGAATAAAAGTTTTATAATTTGTGATTGAATGAACTAAAGAAATATAACATATAATAATAAAAATACTTCAAAAGTAGGCAAATAAAAAATGGGTTTCTTACAACTTACAACAAAATCGTTACTCGGCCAGATATAAAATCATATTCGAAGTAAGAAAGCAAAATAATTGTTTGTTTTTATGTACCGGGTAGTCAAATAAGCGAGGACGTCGGCTTTATCTCGGAAACTATTAATCGTACAACTTTCGAAAAGATTTTTTTATGAGTAAAGTGGTCAAGAGAAATTGCTGGAAATAACTTTTAAGTTCCTCATTTCGCCGCAAGGGGGCACAATTAAAAATTGTTTTTTTAAATTCTAAATTTCTCAGAAAACTACCATATTAAGGTATAACTCTGATTACATCATTGGAAAGCTTAGACAATTCTGCATCATTTTGGTTTAAGGCTCATTGGCGTACCGACCTTGATAAGAGTGGGAGAAGCTATTGAAAGTGTAAACATTAAAATCGATGTAACTTCTAATCGACTTATCCGATTTTACTAAGTTTAAGCTTGTTTGAAAGGGGAAAATAAGTATCTTCAATTGCCGTATCCAACAGTACACGATAGTGTTTAATAAAATTGCTAGAGGGCGCAATTTGTAATAATAACAGTTTTTTCGATTTTACCCCGAAAATTTAAAATATACGGTATATCTATAACATCATAATCGGAAAGTAGATTTAATTTACAAGAAAAAATGTGAAGACTGTAGTTCGATATCTCTGTTGGTTTCAGTGTTATTGCCAAAACAATAATTTTTAATACAAATTGCGCCCTCTAGCAATTTTATTAGAAACTATCTTGTACCATTGGATACGACAGTTGAAGGTACTTACCTTTTTCTTCCAAACAAGCTTAAATTTAGTAAAATCGGTTAAGTCGTTTAGAAGTTACAGCGATTTTAATGTTTACACTTTCACTTGATAAGAGTGGGGGAAGCTATTGAAAGTGTAAACATTAAAATCGTTGTAACTTCTAAACGACTTATTCGATTTTACTAAATTTAGGCTTGTTTGGAAGTACCTTCAATTGTCGTATCAAATTGTACACGATAGTTTCTAATAAAATTGCTAGAGGGCGCAATTTGTATTAAAATGTATTGTTTTGGCAATAACTCTGAAACGAACAAAGATATCGAACTGCGGTCTTTACATTTTTCTTGCAAATTTCATCTACTTTTCGATTATGATGTCATAGTTATACCGTATGATTTGAATTTTCGGGATAAAATCGAAAAAAACTGTTATTATTACAAATTGCGCCCTCTAGCAATTTTATTAAACACTATCGTGTACTGTTGGATACGGAAATTAAAGATGCTTATTTTCCCCTTCCAAACAAGCCTAAATTTAGTAAAATCGGATAAGTCTTTTAGAAGTTACAGCGATTTTAATGTTTACACTTTCAATAGCTTCTCCCACTCTTATTAAGGTCGGTACGCCAATGAGCCTTAAACCAAAATGATGCAGATTTGCCTAAGCTTTCTAATGATGTAATCAGAGTTATACCTTAATATGGGAATTTTCGGAGAAATTTAGAATTTAAAAAAACAATTTTTAATTGTGCCCCCTTGCGGCGAAATGAGGAACTTAAAAGTTATTTCCAGCAATTTCTCTTGACCACTTTACTCATACAAAAATCTTTCCGAAAGTTGTACGATTAATGGTTTCCGAGATAAAGCCGACGTCCTCGCTTATTTGACCACCCGGTACATTTATTTTAAACGAAATCCAAAAGACTAAAAATGTTGTTTTTGACGACGTTTTTATAAAGAAAGACTTTTTCCTATATACTCAGTAATAAAAAAGTTTTTCCTCTTCCAAACTCTACCCGTGGACAAACTGTAGATTGCATATTATAAAAAAAATTACTCTAAAAATAAACGACAAACAATAAATAAAACAAACATACCCGCTATTTACATCCTTTAAAGCCTCGGCAACTGTTTCGGCCTTCCTTTGCCATCATCAGTGTTGTATGGACCCTGTTCGGAACACGCGGTCAACAACAGACAGCTGCTTACTCGTTATGTACATATGGTGACCTGAAACGTAACCAGCTGCCAAGAATATACAAGGATCTTACAACTCTGATCACTTATAGTATATTCTTAAGATCTAAAAAGAAATATTTAATTAGTAAAAGCTAAAAAAGAAAAATGATTTTGCGCATCAACATTTAGTATCTATAGTAAAATGTTGGATATAACTGTTATACTAGAAAATCATTAGGTTAAAATATGCAACTAACAACCTAAAAGAAAGTGGTTTTATGCATCAACATCTAATCTCACAATTAAATGTTGGATGAAACCATTTATATATTAAAAAAATATGTACCTATAAATATTTTACAGCCATCAAACCTAAGAAACGGTTTTATGCATCAACATTCTCAGTGAAATGTTGGATAAAACCGTTTTACCAAAAAAAACATAACATTAAAATATGCAACGTTCAACAACCTAAAAAAAGGTGGTTTTATGCATCAACATTTAGTATCTATAGTAAAATGTTGGATATAACTGTTATACTAGAAAATCATTAGGTTAAAATATGCAACTAACAACCTAAAAGAAAGTGGTTTTATGCATCAACATCTAATCTCACAATTAAATGTTGGATGAAACCATTTATATATTAAAAAAATATGTACCTATAAATATTTTACAGCCATCAAACCTAAAAAACGGTTTTATGCATCAACATTCTCAGTGAAATGTTGGATAAAACCGTTTTACCAAAAAAAACATAACATTAAAATATGCAACGTTCAACAACCTAAAAAAAAGGTGGTTTTATGCATCAACATTTAGAGGTTCACAATTTTAAATGTTGGATAGGTTTTATAATAAAAAAAAACTATTACCTTAAAATATGCAACTTGCATTATTTCTTTCAACATCGTTTTCATATTTTTTGCCTTTTTCTTCAACCCAAGTAAGTATTTCTTTATTTTTCGGCAAACAGAAAGAGCAAAAGGACCCTAAAAGGAAAGAAATTATTAGTTTGCAACTAATTATAAATATATATTATATCATTTCAAAAAACCAAAGAAATAATATAACTATTATTTTACATACTTACCTTATTCCTTTTTGTTTGCATTGCAATAATCGTTCATTCTTCAGTTGAACCTTCTCCGTGGCAGTCATGGCACTATTAACACACTCATTTATCTTCTTACAATTGACGACATATTGTCTTGAAAGCAGTTCCGTTATTTCTCAATCAGTAAAAAAATAAAACGAAAGCAACTAAACTTTAAGAGACTTAAAAAAAATCTGTAAAACTTTGGTCCCAAATTCACTGAAGCAGTCTGCCAGTAGTTGTAGGTACTCATATCGGATCGTACCTATATTAAATACCATTTTAAAATTATAACAGTCTAAAACTGGAAACTTTTAAGTCAATACAGATGTTTAGCTTTGAAACCGAGAGTAATTTAGTCCCAGAAATATCTATGCTTTTGTAGTTTTACTTACAGCAAAACGAAATTATAATTTAAGAAAAACGAATGCGACTTCATCTCTTTCACCTGCGGTAACAGAAAAGGAAAGATAACTACCTTACCTTTTAAAAATGAAAGAATTGAATTATCTTAAAGTCATTTGTAAGAAGATAAACTTTCTTTAAAAAGGTATAACAACAAACACCCGAAAAAAATCGCGCACTCGCGAAGGGAATGTTTTACTTACAATCGGGAACCAACAATACTACAACCCATGCTTACTAACCTGAAACAAAAGAGAAAATCTATTAGTTATTGATACTTGTAAATCAAATTGTCAAATGAATTTTTGTTCTTGTTATATTTTTTCGAGCACTTTTTAAAAGTTATTGACTGGATGGTTCCAGCCGTTTGCGACAGCATTACAGGAACATTATTAAATTTACAATGTCCAAAATAAATAAAAAAACTGTTAAATTATAATAAGATCGTTAGTTTACCCCTTTTATCTTACAACTTTTAAATATCTCACCTTAAATCCGTCGGCAGGTTGCTCTAATCCAGCTTTTGTCCCGAACTTTATAATTCTGTTTTAGCTTTTCATGGCAGCACCTAATTGAAGCCCCTCAGACAGATCCAAAAAACAAACTGTGTTTTGCAACAATTTGTCCTCAAAGCGACAATTAAACAGATACAGAAACCAGCCCTAACTATGACCAGATTGGTGGTCGTTTGATCGAAACTTTTAGATTTAATTAAAATTAAAAAGCGAAGAAGAAGCATGATAAGGCAATGAATAATCTGAAGATAAATAAATAATCACGTAAAAGCGTGATTTAGGTATAAGAATGAATACATATATAATATGAAAGCGATTTTACAAAATCAAAATGTTAGAAACTGCTTTCTGGAAGGGGGTGTGTTAGTGTTGCCTTGAATTCCTGATATGAATGTGCACTTGGACTATGTGCAGTAAAGACTGAGAATATAGATGCAATCGAATGTGCATAAATAAATGTTGATACATAAAAATGGCACAATAATAGTAATTAGGATAATAGAATCTCTGTAATATGTAGAGATAAAAAGATAATCAAACGATATGGAACCAATAATATGGAGGTCGTATTCATCTGACGCCTAGTTGAAGATATAGCAGAGTGCAGAGTCTATATAAGTAAGGTCTAGGTCAGAGATCAAATATATACACTTTTGTACATACCTATATAGAATGAATATTAATAGATAACGGAAGTAAAATAATTAGTACAGAAATGGTTAAACTGGAGAGATCCTATAGAATATTACCTTCTTCGTTAAGTATGTTAAAAATTAAAAATAAAAACCCGTTCAATCCAACGTTTCCTGTACGTTAGACTAAGAAAGGTAGGATTGATTAAATTACTGGTTTCTGTAACTTATGCCACCCTGAAAAAATCGCGACGCGGTTTTTACACTTTTTAATTATTGTTATTGATGCTGAATCTGAAACAAAAGAAAAATTGTTTAGTTTTAAAATATCAATAACTTAATTGTCGTCTTATTCATATGTTTGGGACAACTATTAAACAGGTCCTAATTTTCAGAGCTCATAATTTCGCCAAACAACAAGTTTTTATTGACAGAACAATAAATAATTGAAGAGTGGTCAAGCTAAGTGATCTATGTGCCAAAATTAAAAAAAAAAAAAAAATTCTATTTATACAGTGTCCGCAAGAAAGTTCGCATCAAATGGGATTTTTTTTTATTATTAGGTATAGGTAAAAATTGAAAAAGCAGTTAGTTTTTGCTTACCTAAAAACTAAAAATGACGTATACTGAAGCAGCTGCACGACTTGCGTTACCTGTCAAATTTGACATTTTTAATAAAATTGGTTCAAAAATGCCCTTATTTATCAAAATATCGAAAAACTTTATTCGAGAAAGTTGTTTATTTAGGCTTTTTTAGCTTTTGTTTGAAATTTTGACAGTGTAATACAATTTTTATTTTTTGCCAGATTCTTGAAAATTTTGATCAACCCTCGTAGATTAACTTTTATACATTGATGTAAAACCATTTGCCTTTACTTTATTTGTAATCTTAATGCAATTTTGTGTAAAATTTTTGTTTCCAATTATTAATTTTGCTTCAAAAACTGAAATTGTTATTGATCAGTATGTAATGTTTGATGCAAAGTTTATCTAATTAGATCAGTTTTGCCAAAACCGGCGTTTCTCATTTTTCCTAAGTTAGTAAACAGATGTACAAAAAGAAAATATTAGGAAGCTTTCGTTGAAATTTTACTTAATTAATATTAAATTAAATTAACTCTTTCACTATATTTTTGTTGAATTAAATGTTTCGAGCGATTAATATTTATTCTTTTTGATCCAATATTAATTAAGTAAAATTTCAACGAAAGCTTCCTAATATTTGCATTTTATACATCTGTTTACTAACTTAAGAAAAATGAGAAACGTCGGTTTTGGCAAAACTGATGTAATTAGATAAACTTTGCATCAAACATTACATACTGATCAATAACAATTCAGTTTTTGAAGCAAAATAAATGATTGGAAACAAAAATTTTACACAAAATTGCATTGAGATTACAAATTAAGTAAAGGCGAATGGTTTTCCATCGATGTATAAAAGTTAATCTACGAGGGTTGATCAAAATTTTCAAGAACCTGGCAAAAAATAAAAATTGTATTAGACGGTCAACATTTTGTACAGAGGCTAAAAATGCCTAAATAAACAACTTTCTCGAATAAAGTTTTTCGATATTTTGATAAATAAGGGCAATTTTGAACCTATTTTATTAAAAATGTAAAATTTTGACAGGTAACGCAAGTCGTGCAGCTGCTTCAGTATACGTCATTTTTGGTTTTTAGGTAAGCAAAAACTAACTGCTTGTTCAATTTTTACCTATACCAAATAATAAAAAAAATCCCATTTGATGCGGACTTTCTTGCGGACACTGTATGATCTATGTACCTATGCCAATGTCCTACTAGAAGATCTAAGTGCCAATTTCATCCTATTCGTTATAAAAAGCATTCATAGATGGCAAAAATCTGAATCCCAGATACTGTATCTCGCATACAGAATCCCAGTATAAAAGGAGCCTTAGACCTTTTCTATATTTTTTTGTTCAATTTATGTACAAACGTTTTTTCGATTAACTGATATTAAAATTTTCTTCTACGAATGTTTTTGTGTATGTTTATTAACACAATATCAATAAAAAAATATACTATTGTATTATTCTTAGCTTTAAAACAGTTTTTTACATTTTCTGGTAGTTTTCTATTATGGCACTTAGGTAGATGACTTCGCTTGACCACTCTTCAATTATTTATTTTAGTTTTATTTAATTTCATACACACAGGAGACTCCAGGAGAGCCTTCAAAAATGTTCTAAAAAGTATGAAATATTAAGTCAAGATATTTAGGGTAGATTCTCAATGTTCATACTGGGTCCTTAGAAAAGTTTAGACATTTCCATAATTTTTTATGGTCTTTGAAAAATATAGTTTTTGGACAGCTATTATAGTAGTCAAAAAGATTTTATTATTTATTATTATATATATATATATCTCCTAAATGCATGCAGGTATGTATGGTGTGATAAAACACCTTTACACTTACTTTTAAAACACAGTAACAAAACAGCTTTATTCTTACTTTTTTTCAGTCGTCACATTTCCAATTTTAAATTTAACCTCCGTTTTGGCGTTAAAATATGGTTTAATTATTGTCAAAATTTGTCAAGTGGGAAATTATGTAAAGCTCGGTTAAAAAAAAATCTACAATAGTTACGCGATATTTACCTCCTGTTCCATATCCATTTGCCCGATGACTCTCCCTCATTTTGTCGTCTCCATACACATATTGTTCAGATTCAACTCGTCAGAGGATACGAGAAAATGGGTGCCGATGCACCCAGGACAAGCCAGCCTGTCCAGCCCATTCCACACATCCGTGGATCTTTAAAGGCTATTTTTACCGCGCTTCTAAACAACGACAATGTTTAGGAACATTATTCCTCTGAAGAGAAGAATCACCACACGCGCACACACACTTCTGTTTAGTGGATCACTTATTATCTGAAATTAAAAAAAAATAAGTCAATAATATACATAATATAACGCTGTTGGAGTGCTAAATCTCAAGGCATGTAAGGCACGTCTACATAAGAGATTTGGTTTCAAAATTTCAAGAAACTGGATCCGTTAGAAAAAAAATAGACAACAACCTAGAGTTTTGGATGAAAATGAAAATATTGAAGTTATTGGGCAAGTTTCTATAAGTCGTTGCGTCATTTATCTAACAGTTATCGAAGTATCCAGAGATTCTGTTAGGAAATAAGTATGTACCTACTGAAAATGAATAAATTTCACCCTCGCCACTGGAGTGACGTTAATCTAGAATTTTTTATAGAGATGCACACTCAATATTCTTCAATTCGAGAATAGGTATTAGGAGACAATATCTTAGGGCCTTTTTTATTGAAGGAAATTTAACCGGTCAAGTTTAGGCTGAAATGCTCAACCAAACAGGAACCTGAAAACCAAAAAGACTAACAAGCAATATAAACTTGAACGAAGAACTTCTACCCTTCCAGCAAGATATGGTGCACCCACCCCACACTATCCTGCTGTGGCGAGAGAGTGTTTTGACCAAAATTATCTAAATAAGTGGATTGGCAGAAGAGGTACAATTGAGTGTCCGCCAAGATCACCCGATCTTACCCCCGTGAACTTTTCATACTGGGTTACATTAAATCACAAGTTTACAAAACCCAGCCTGCTTCTCTGGAAAAATTGTGTCAGAGAATAATTGATAGTGTCAAAGTATTTCAAGAGACATTTTTCGGAAAGTTGAAAAGAAATTTGAAAATCGACTTTATTTCTTAAAATAGAAATCATTTTGTGTAGAACTTAATAAAATAAAAAAAGAGTAATAACACGTGTTTATGTTAATTTTTTTATTTTCCTGCCAAAGAGCCAGTTCTAAAGCATTTCGTACTTAAATCTTATAAATATAAAATATTTTTAAAAAATTTACCTTATTTATTTTTAGGTGCTGGCCGTACTTTCTTCTTTCTTCAAGTGCTCTGCTGCTGTCCAGAAACATAAGGCCGCCGAGAAAAGTTTCTGGATAATAAAATTTTGTATCCACGCCAGGTTTCCCCCACAAGCACCGGTTTCCCCCCCCGATGTGCGGCCCACGCCCCGGGCGAAAGGTCTGGGGTGGAAAACTCAGGTCCGAAGCTCCATTGGTTGTTACTCTTGGAATGGGTTCCCACATGTCCTCGAAAACAACCGGAGGAAGTATCCTACGTGCAAGTGGCGTCCACCCGGTCGACCACGTCGCGGGAATTTAGATTTTCGTCTGTAAAAAGATAATTTTAGATTAATAAAGTAAAACTGAAAACAAAGTTCTTTATTTTAAAGGATCCATGCCTAGATGCCTTTCGCTGTATCATAGCTCGTCCGTGTGCTTAGAATTTGACTAGAGGAAAAATAACTGCCAATAGGTTGTAGTTTGTAGTAAAACGTTCTCTATAAAAAAATCCAGGTCCGTACTTCCCATCTTCACGCTAGGAAAACTCCTGCTCCCCTTTTGCGTAGGTACGTATTTTAATGGTGCTTCTTAATTTATAGGCTATAATTATACTTTATAATTTGCAGACAAATTAAAACACGCCTCAAAATATTTTTTTTTTAATTTATTATTATTTATTTATATTATTATATTATTATTTATTTATTATTATTATTTATTACAATTTATAAATTACAAATCATCAATAAACTCTATAAAGTCATTAAGACAAAAGTACACTTATTACTAACAAAAACACGTAGATATATAATATCTGATATACTGATATCTGTATGTGTTTCTGTGATGTCATTTATAAGTATTGTAGCGGATATTGTAGGTTCTTAGTTCTTAGACTTTTACTTACTACCTAATACATTTGCATAAACAGGACCTAGTAGAGCCCATAAAATAACAACAGAAGACTAGTCTGCAACATAGGGTTGCCAACCGTCCTTTATTTGAAAGGACAGTCCTTTATTTTAAAATGATGTCCTTTTTCCTTTTGAAAGTTGTGAAAGGACTGCAAATGTCCTTTAAAATCCAAAAATAAATACCTAAATGCATTTAAGAAACCACAAATAAACTAAAAAATAAAAAGCTTATTTAGTTCTTAATTTTTCAGTTACTACCTATTATACATCAGTGTGGTTGTTTAAGTGTGCAACATATGGTAATTTTTTTTTATTACCGATTTCTCAGAAAATTTTATTCTTGATAAAAGTTGGTGCCTGTTCGATAATCATATTAGGTGCACTTGGAATGGTTGGAAGTCAAACGGCGTATAGGGTAGGCCAAAAAATATAAAACTTGCACAAGAATAAAGTTTTTTAATAAAAATTTTGCACGTTAAGGTGGGAGTAACAACATGCTTGCCAACCTATAACCTATTTCGCGTAGATTTATTTATGTTTTCTAGCTTTGATATAAAATTTAAAGAAAATCAGTGTCGACTTGATATTCTATAGGTAATAGTTGACATATTTAATAAATATCAAGGAATTTCATAACTTATTTTAGGAGAATTGTATAACGAAAAATATTGAGTAAGATTTTTTAAAATATTATTATGTCATTGCAATGACATGTTCTTTCATTACACAATTATCCCAAAATTAGCGATGAAATAAATTGATATTTTTGTAATATATCAGATATTACCTAAGTAATGTGCCGACGATACTGATTTTATTTAAATATTAGTTTAAAAAATAATAAACTTGAAAAAACAAAGCGAAATAGGTTATAGGTTGGCAATAAATTGAACGATGTTGAGAATTCAACCTTAAATGATCGTTTTTTAATTAGCACATTATCATTACTAATGTTTTATCTTGTTAAAAATAATTTTTAGAATATTTTAAAGTTGTGTTTAATATCGTTGCAACAAACATGAAGTTTGTGATTCTTTAATAAATTAAAAATTCAAGTAAATTTTACAAATATGCTTGAATTTGAACAAAGATATGTGAAATTGATTTGATTTTGATTAATTTATGGTGAATATAAGAAAAAAAAATTTTTTCGGAAATTATTAATGTTTTTTAAAAAAATATATATTTTTATTTTAGGAGGTCACGTTTTTGAATCTATGCATAAATTTTAATACTAAACAACTTTTCTTAATAACATTATGCTGAATTTTCTGAAATAGGGGTACTTTATTCTTGTACAAGTTTTATATTTTGTGACCTACCCTGTACGCCGTTTGACTTGCAACCATTCCAAGTGCACCTAATATGATTATCGATCATGCACCAACTTTTATCAAGAATAAAATTTTCTGAGAAAATGGTAATAAAAAAAATGCCCATATGTTGCACACTTAAACAACCACACTGTAGCCCCTAATTTAATAGCCCACAAATATCATTCGACAGCACAAAATGTACAATGGAGATTTTTAAAAGTGGTACAGTCCGTACAGTGGCACCCAAAAATATTTCCGAATGTGCTTTATTCCAATATCCGAAAGTTGGCAACCCTACTGCAACATAACACAAGAGTCAATTCAAAGACCGAAAACCCTTCAATCCAAACACTCAAAACAATCTTTAAATATTAAACATGAAAACAATTTTTTATTAAATTGTTATTTTATGTCGTTATATTTTGCTTTAGCTTCGTCATCAAAACGCTCAAAGTCTGTAAAGTTCAGTTTAACTTTAATACGCCACCTACTGACGAAAACGTCAGTTAACAAACAGGCTACAGGCTTAAGTTGAAAATTGACCCTATAGAGGGAAGCAGTGCTTGTGCTCGATCATAAAAAAAAAAAAAAAAAAAAAAAAAAAAAAATAACAAATTCAATATTTAACGGACAGAGGAAACAAATGTTACGTAAGTAGGTGATTCACACGCGTACTTGCGTTCTTACGTGAGATATTGGCAAAGCCCTAATATAATATTGTTACTGTTACCAAACCATTGATAGGGAAAAAAATTGTGTTATCTTAAAGAAGAATTAGTTAACTATATAAGGCCCCTATCGCGAACTATTATTTGTTCTTAAAATTGCAGTTAATTAGCTCCTGGTTAGGTCGTTTAAAAGAAACAAAGGTTAGGTGCAAAAGGACCCCACCGCCCACCGCCCATCGCCCATCGCCCATAAACAAAATAACAATAAACACAAAGACTTACCTTTTAATGAAGCAGAGCACACTTTATATTAGGATGCGCGAAATCAAAAAGTTTCCCGAAACCGAAACACACTTTATCCCAATGGGAGCTTTAAAAAAATTGGACGCAAAACGAACCACCCCGCGGTAGTTTTCCAAAAATTATAGAATAGCTCCGAACGGTTCAACCACTGGAAATAAAGTGACGAACGAAATATTAAAATCGACCAAATCGAGGCAAAAAGTTTACCTTTTTTGTTTGACGATAAGAAAAAGGTATGTTATACAATTACGTAACGCGTGTTGTTGGACTATATTTTGAAAATAAATGCGTTTATACCTTTGGAATTTTTTTACATTTGTGGAGTAAATTATTATTTTACAATCGGTAAAGTGCAAGTCAAGCTTTTTTTTTCTATTCTATCTATTTTCTATTAATTTACTAATACAATTACATTTAACTGTGAAAGTTTAAATCTGTTAATATATTTTTTTAAACTAAAATTTAGATGTAGGTATAATTTTAGTTTTAAGATTGTCTGGTATAGGGCCAGTGGCGGTTTCTCCACAGGAGCACAAGAACACGTGCACCCCCATACTTCGTAACAGTTGCGCACCCAGGATTTTATGTTAGGGGGGGCCCGCCAACCAGTGCTGGAAGCAAATTTTTTAATAAACTTTTAAGCTACGCATTTTTCTAGAACTTTGGAGCTTTTTTAACAGGTACTCTTGCAGGGAAGATCGCAATGGCCTAGTCATGGGAGTCGTTAAACGGTTTCTTAGGGGGGGGGGGGGCATTGGCGGCTTGTGACTTGTTAACTTGGGGGTGTACTAAAAGCCTGCTGTAGGCGAAATGCGCCGCAGGCGAAATTTTTTTAAGACCACGCCCAAATTTGGTCAATAATTATTATAGTAAATATTTTAAAAATTTATGATTACCTTCTTATTCTATTGAAAATGAAATAAGATAAAAAATAAAAAGGCTAATTTATTTTTCATTAGTGGGTACATTGTTTAAAAGTAAAGTTCATTCATCTGTTTTTATTTGCAGCAAACTTATCAATAACAATAAAGTCCCTAGATTTACACTTTGCGGTATACAGGGTGATTCAAAAGTACTTTGACAAACTTCGGGAGGTAATTGCTGGCAATATTTTAACACGAAAAGTTCTTATAAACAGTGGTCCTTGGCGACTTCGTTGCGGAGATTCAGGGTATTAAAAATAACAAAACTGAAGAAATAAAACTCAGTGGTAACTATAACTGTCAAATATATTTTAATTTATCGACAAAAAAAGCATTTTCAAAGCCGCCTTGTCAAAATACAAAATATTAAAAAATAACATACTAATAAATAAATATGTATGCCACTGACAACGTGTTATACTTAGAAAATAGGCATCCTCAGATACCTTTCTTAGGCATATACATATTTGTTTATTAGTCAGTATGTATGTAGGTATTCGTTAAAATACTGTAATAAATATTTGAGTGGTTGATCAGTTTAAAACACATTTTTTAATATTTGTATATATTCAAATAAAATAATCATTTACGCTTAAACCGTCCCTCGTATTAAAAAAACACACGTGATCTTTTTTGTTCTAAATAAAGGGGGGATTTATAAGAAAAAAGTTAAAATAAAATAAGTCAGTGGTGTAGCATAGTTTTCACAAAAAATATGATAGTAACATTTTGTACCGACGCCACTGGTTAAATTTACGAACGTGTTGTACTTTTAAAATAAGTGTCCTTAGATGCTTATTTATTTCACAAAATTTCATAAAAAAAAAATAACTCGTTAAGGAGTTATTTAAAAATTATTACTATTTCTTTTAACATTTCAACACCCTGTATCTCCGTAACGAAGTCGCCAATGACCACTGTTTATAAGAACTTTTCATGTTAAAATATTGCCAGCAATTACCTCCCGAAGTTTGTCAAAGTACTTTTGAATCACCCTGTATATCAAGTTAATTTCGAGAGTTTAGGTCTTCCATTAATTTTCATTTCAATTTTTTGCTGAATACTTAATGAACTAAAATTGTTTCTCAGACATTCATAGTCGTTTTGGCATTAAAACTGTTTATTTTTATTAAAATAAGTCTTTAATACCCCAAAATAATAACAAAAATAGAAAGGAAAACTCGAAATAATAAATTCATACATTCAATCAAACCATATTAAACCTCAATAAGTCAACTTTTGTCAATAAGTCAACTTCCAGGGGGAGGGGGGGGGGGGGGGGGCACCTGGCCCCCTCAAACGAGGCCCGTGAGGTAAATCTAAGAAAATTGACTTTTTAAAATACTTATCCACTTTCATAATTTTTCATTTCATTGGGGGTTTTGGGGGAGGCCAAGGCCCCCTTGCCACCCCCCTGGGTGCGCCACTGCTTCGTAAAGAATTACCCCATAAAGAAAAAAAAATGGTCATTTAAATTTATCTTCTTATATATGATACCTTATTGGGACTTCATTGTTATTGATAAGTTTGCTGCAAATAAAAACAGATGATTGGACTTTACTTTTAAACAATGTACCCACTAATGAAAAATGAATTGGCATTTTTTATTTTATTTCATTTTCAATAAAATAACTAGGTATACATATAATCATAAATTTTTAAAATATTTATTAAAAATTATAGACCAAATTTCGGCGTGGTCTTAAAAAATGTTCGCCTGCAGCGGGCTTTTAGTGCACCTCCAATTTAACAAGTCACGAACCGCCAATGGGTAGGGCGCAGAACTACTATTCGCCCGGGGCGCCAAAATTCCTAGATACGTCCTGTTAGTATGGGATATGTTACAGGGGTGGTGGATAAGACGCCGATTTTTCGAACTTTTAATTCGCACGCTGCTGTAGCTGTATCGGTTACTGCAGGGCAAAGAAAATTTATAGGGTTTGTTCCTGCAGGGTTTCCCCCTCAACAAGACACCTAGGTTTGGTCCAACGAGGTAGGTGGTTTGGTCTGAGGGTTTCCCGTTTTTAGGATATCGACACAAAGAACAGTGCCATCCCCTTCGCCGCAGGATGGCGTTAGTATAGACGTCAAACTTTGAGGTTAGAGTACCATTGCTTTCTGTGTTCTTGAGTGCTTTTATCATAATTTTTCGTTTTATTAGTAATTATAAAGTAATAAAATGACCAGGCATGCCAGAAATTGTACTGCAGGTGCTGTATACACTACACCACGAAAAGAAAAAGGACGCTCAAGCTTCGGGATATGGTACAAACTCGCAAAAATTGGGAAAAGCACAAACATAAACATACCAGAACTTATTTGAAGTGGTATTTCAAATTGATACTCGTCATCCTCTCCCGTATTAAAGTGCATTCTTATAGGGGACACTCTATATCTTTCGATTCATGAGGATTCTTGCACTAACTTCAATTCGTGCGATTGCAAGGAAGTAATAACTTTTAGCATTCTTTTAGTAATAAAATTAAGTACTTAGGTTTATATTTCGACCCGCTATTGAAGTGGGACTGCCACATAGAATATACAACATCTAAACTAAGAAAATCATTCTATAAGTTTTATACTATCCGGCTAAAATTATCTAGGCGGTGTATCGTAGGAGTTTACAGTGCTTTGGTTGAGTCAATTTTAAACTATGGTATAGTTGCATGGGGTACTGCATAAGTCACTACTCTGACCTCTGACCCCTCTTATGTGCAAAAAGTATTCTAAAAATAATACTTCAAGAATCAGACTTACCCCACTCTCTCACTGATCTGCTTTTTAGTGAGGCTAATATTGGTTAAAAAAATATTATTGATAAAAACCAAGCCACGACATAGTTACTAGTGTTTCAAGCAGAATTGCAGTTGTACCTGAGGTTGTGACCACTGAGACTCCAAGATGTTTATTTTTTACAGGACCAAAAATGTACCTATAATAACTTACAATTAAACTTACGAAACAATCCCTTTAGTAAGATTAAAAAAGAAATACCAGCTTGGCTATTACAAACAAATATATAATTATTTGACATATGTATTTTAATATTAAGAAATGTTACTATTGTAATACGTAACTAGTTGCCACTATCTGTAATTTGTATAATAAGATATAATATAGACATTGCATTAGACTTATAGACATAAAATATACTATAGTAGTGTACACACAAGCCACTATGGCATATTGTGCACTCAAATTACTGTTGACTGCTAAAATAAGACAGGTGTATAATATATAAATCATGTAAAGTCTGATAATTTAAATAAATTAAAATTTACTTATTTATTTATTTATTTAATACAAACAGTACATCACAGAGAATATATAGTACAATAAAAACAAATACGTATACATCAATGATAAATGGTAGTTTTTAGCGTCTGTATTAAATATAAAATGAAAAATGTTAATCGGCGTGCAGACAAAAGTTTTTAAAATTGAAAAAAGTTTTTTACCTCCGCTGGGATTCGAACCCAGAACCTCTCGATTACCAGTCGAATCAATGATAAAGTTCGTTATTAACGTAATTTTTAAACCTTGTAAAATTCTGATACCTAAAAATGTCAACATTCTCAAAATTAATATTATAATAAAATTATTCATAAGTCTATAAGAAAAACGTCGAGTTCCGTAATTGGATCGGTTATAAAATGAATGAAATAGTTGTCTTGAACGCGTTACTCTACTAGCCCAGTGGCGCAGCCAGAATGTTGTATTAGGGGGGGTTTTCAAAAAAAAAGAACAGGATTTCAAAATTTTAAAAAAGGTTTTTTTTTTATTTGGTCGTTAATTTTAATACTGTAGGAAAATTTGTATGAATACAAATTCTGTATTTTTTAAATTAATACCTGTTTAAAGGCCGTTTAGACCAGGGTCGATAATTTTTGAAACCAAAAAAAATAATAGTAGGATGAAACCCATTGGAAAAGGACGTGGGCTTACAAGCAAAAGGCACTAAGTCAAGAATTTCTCAAAATGCGTATTTATCGGTTCACATTAATTTTTGATCATTTATGTACTGCTAAATCTCACTAAGTCCCTGGTACACTAATATAGGAATTACAGCAACTGGCAAAATGCACTAACAGCATTTTGTTAGGAATAATACAAGCAAAACACATTAAGTCACTTATTAGTAACTCTTAAAGCTATTTTTTGACTTAGTGCCACTTGCTTGTAAGCCCACGAGGAAGAGACTATTACAAAAATGAAAGAAAAAATAATTTACGGGCGATCCGAGGTCGGAAAGTGAAAGGGGGTGAGTTTTTAAGGGTAGAAAACGATTTATCTCGATTTCCGGCAAAACTACAAGTCCTATGGAAAAACGTGCAATGGCAAAGTTGTAGGTAATAAAAAGATCTACAACTTTTGTATTTACACTTTTTTCACATAACCTCAAAATTTATGTGAAAAATTCAAATAACCAAGTTTTTGGTTTTTTATTTTTATCTTTTACAAGAAAAATATGATTTTTAATCGAAAATTCTCACGTCAAAATATCTGCTTTTTTAAAAAAGTCGGTGGGCTTTTTGTTCGTTGAAATCTCTACTTTCTGATGGTGTAAAAAAATATATACATTATTATTTATTATGGTAAATGTTCTCAAAAAATGCAAAGAAACGAAAAAAACTCGAATCCTAAATTTTTTTAAAAATTATTATGTACAATTTTGAGCTATTTATTAAAATTTATACTTTAATTACTCGAAAAAGTAACATTTCATGTTACATTGATAAACAAAAAAATTACAAATCCATAAAACATAAAGATCGCAAAAAATATGCGAAAATAGTTGTTCTAAATATAATTAAAGGTAGGATTTAAAGGGAATTTCATCACATTTACCATAGTAATGTATATCTTTTTTATACAATCAGAAAGTAGAGATTTCAACGAACAAAAAGCCCACCGACTTTTTTAAAAAAGCAGATATTTTGACGTGAGAATTTTCGATTGAAAATTAAGGTGCTTTTTCGATATTAAGTTAAAATAAAGTAAAAAATAAATATTTTAAATCAAAAAAATTACAGTGTGTTTGGGACATAAAAAGGTAACTTTTTACCAAATTTCGTGAAAAAAAAATTTTCTTTTAAAAGATAAAAATAAAAAACCAATAACTTGGTTATTTGAATTTTTCACATAAATTTTGAGGTTATATGAAAAAAGTGTAAATAAAAAAGTTGTAGATCTTTTTATTATCTACAACTTTGCCATTTAACGTTTTTCCATAGGACTTGTAGTTTTGCCGGAAATCGAGATAAATCATTTTCTACCCTTAAAAACTCACGCCTTTCCACTTCCCGACCTCGAATCGCCCGTAAATTATTTTTCCTTTCATTTTTGTTATATTCTCTTCTTTTTCCAATGGGTTTCATCCTACTATTATTATTTTTTTTCACTTTTTACCATTTTCAAAGGCTTCAGCCCTGGTCTAAACCGTAAAAAACCATCTTAGTCTGGGCGTCTGGGGGGGGGGGTTCTAACCCCTAAAACCCCCCCCTCGCTGCGCCACTGTACTAGCCTGAAAGTAATTAGTGACAATAAGTGATCGCAGTTGACGATACCATTAACTATTTTATAAAGCAAAAACAACAACGCTTTTTCTCGACGTTTTTCCAGACTGTCTATTCCTACTAATAAAATATACCTAGCGAGTGAAAATAAAAGTAAACCTCATTCAAGATTTTCTCATTCTTGCCTCATTTCGGACAAGAATATATCACATTTGACTACTAAAAGCCGACTTTTAAGTTTTCACGATTATGTATTAATTATTAAGTATTATTTATCATATTATTATATATTTTTGCTATACAAATGTACAGAGTGAGTATAATTATTATATTTGAAGTAAATATTTTTATTACAACAAAACTGCATTTTAATATATTGTCTTCCCATATTTTTACTTCATATGACGGAATATTTTTAAATGTAAGTCCAAAAAATGATGCTACTTATATTAAGTTCTTATGATTGAGGAATTGATGATTTTCCTCAATCATAAAATATAGTATCATTTTTTGGACTTAAATTTAAAAATATTCCCTCAAATAAAAAAATTTAGTGCACAATTATTAATTCGCGCGTTCACCATATGATCGAGATATTAAATAAGTTTTACTGCCAATTAAGAGATGGCGCCACAAATTTAGCAATCGGTAACAATTCACTTAGTTTTCTATAGAGGTATGTTTTCTGGGTATTAAACAAAATGTAGGCACGCTTTAAAGAAAAATTTGCGTAATAAAGCTTATTGGTATTATGAACATCAAGTTTAACACATTTTTACTAAATAAATTGACACCTTTTATGCTGTTTTAAGACAAAGTAGTAATTTTACATTGAGGCTATATAAAAAAAACACTTTTAGCAGCAAACAAAAATAGATATACCTAATTTGCATTTATAGATAAGGAATTAATTTCATCCTTTAACTGTTTCCAAGACAAAATCATTTTTTTAGCCCTTGGTTGAATTTAAATAATATTTCATTTGGTAACTTAAAATATATAACTAAGTATATATAGGTAAATATAACACAAATATTGTCTAGTTGCTTAGTGGAAACTTATAGGTAGCTACTTACTAGAAAATATATCTTTTGATTTTTCCAGTTGATCCGATTTAATTTTCCTTTACTTATTGACTTCTGCCCCCTCAGCTTATTTTTTTTCAATGTTCCCTATATTTGCTTCAAAGTGCAATTGCATTGCATTGTTCCGGCATAAAATTCTGGATATACCATTAAGCTTTACAGTTTTGTACTGATGTAACTTTCTTCAGAACTTTGCATTAGTTTTTATAGTAGCAAAATGATCAAAATCTGTATGAAACTTTGGGGTAAGAATAAAAAGCGCAGAACAATGACACAACCATAAACACATCTTCCTTGTCAATAAGCAGACCTTTTAAGCAGCAAACACTTTGTTCTCATCAAACCCAGAAATATCAAAAAATTATAATACCTATTTAATTATTATTTAACGAAATTACCTTTACTTGCGATTTTTCCTGTCCGCGAACTCTCACCGTAAAGTCGATTTTGGGGAAACTAATGACCTCCTTGCTTTCCAAGTTTGCTACTAAACGCCTTGTACATTCTTTACGATAACATGTCCAAACTATCAATTCGAATTTTTAATTGTAACACCATAAAACTATCAAGAAATCTTTTAAAGGTGCAAAATTTTGCAAAACAAGTGGCCATTTTGACAGTTTAAACTTATATTTTATACGGAAGCGCCACCAGGCGACCCTTTTTTTAACCCGTTCATTCATAGTTTTGATAGGCTGCATCCTCTTTCAGTGTGCGTAGATAAAAGAAGACACCTAGCTAAAGACCCAAAATAATTTTATTTTTGACAAGGCCGTCCTTGTATTGCATCTTTCTTTAATGTATGAGACACGATAAGGGTAGGTATATTATAGTATTTTCATTCATGAAATTTTATGAATGGGATTTTTACTATGCGACCTTGCTTGGAATGTGTAGTACTATTATAGTAGCGGCCATTTGCTTTTTAGTTTATGAATGAAATAAGATATTTTAAAGTTTTAAATAATGGAATAAAAGACTGGGACTACGGAATTGCATTTTGTAGATTATTATAGGTATATTAAAGTATTTAAGTATATAATTCCTATAGAATACATTTAAAAACTCATAGTAACATATTATATTGCTACCGCTTCGCAACAATACATTTTTCTATGTCTTAAAGCAGGGGTCTTCAACCTTTTTTTCATAGAAGGGTCAGGGATTGCCGGGCCAGAACAAATATAGAAAGTGAGAAATTTAATATACATTTATTTGTATATGACATATTTATAGTAAACTCAAGACAATATTTATACAAAATAATTTTTCATATTTAATGAGACTTTTGACATCGTTTGTTTTTTACAAGTTTGTTCGGGTTTGTTGTATCTTGTATCTGGTCTTATTTTGGATGTAGCGATACGAAGGCTATTTTCGAGATGAGAGTTCGTTATTCTGGTCCTATTTTTTGATTTCACATGTTTCATTCGAGAAAATAATTGTTTGCATACATAGGTACTTCCAAATAGTGACATCACCTTCAAAGCATAAATTCGAATCTTCGGAAACTCAATTGTACCTATCAATGTCTCTGGAGTAAAAATCAAAGAGTCCACAATTGTATTTTTCTTTTAGTTCAGTATTGCACTGCAAATCTATCAGTTCCATTTGAAGATTTCCTGGAACATGTTCAACAGACGCAATAAAAGGCGTAGCAAATAAGCGTATTGATTTTTCATTTTTTATATATTGTCTTCCCATATTTTTATTTTATATGGCGGAATATTTTTAAATGTAAGTCCAAAAAATGATGCTATATTAGGTTCTTATGATTGAGGAATTATTGATGATTTTCCTCAATCATAAGAACTTAATATAGTATCATTTTTTGGACTTAAATTTTAAAATATTCCCTCAAATAAAAAAATTTAGTGCACAATTATTATACATAAATTCGCGCGATCACCATATGATCAAGATATTAAATAACTTATACTGTCAATTAAGAGATGGCGCCACAAATTTAGCAATCGGTAAGATTTCACTTAGTTTTCTATAGAGGTATGTTTTCTGGGTATTAAACAAAATGTAGGCACACTTTATACCTGCAAAAGAAAAATTAAATAATATATAATCAGTGGTGCACCCAAAATTTACTTTAAGCCTCAAGGGTAGAACAGTTTGCGATATAAAATGTAAATGACGTTTCACAGTTACGAAAAGTATTTGCAGAAAATTGCAAAACAGTTATTCAGCAAAATTTGTGTTTTAAAATTCACCATTAAAGATAGTAAGTAAAATGTATCATGCGACACAAATGCAAGACTCATTTCAAATTCTACATGAGTGCACACTGTACAGTGCCTACTCTTGTGTACCATATAAGGACATGGTGGAAGACATAAAGGTCAAATTTAAGAAGGAAAGTGTTAAAAGAAAAATTGTCAATAAAAACAAAAATGCGGGAAAGAAAATACTATTTGATATTGAACCTCCTGGAGAAAAGTATATTTGTACCTTATTTCATCAAATGCAGATATTTACCTTTTAAAATATGGGTACATAATATGTATGTCGGACATTGTCGGAATGCTTAATTAAAATACCTAAGAAAAAATAAATAAAATAAAGTCGTTGACAAAAAGGCGAAAATTCACGACCGGTTGATTCCCCGCTGTGTGTTGCGATTGTATAAAAACCAGTGGTCGGTGTTTTATGAAATCGAACTTCAAAACCCACTGGCTCTGATATATTATTATCTATTGTGATATCGTGCCAAATTTATATATCTGATCGGGAGGTTTTGAAATTTTGCTCTAAATTAAGCTATTTATATCTTCCGGGCTATTAAACTTTTTAGATTGCAATATTTTATACCGGGAGGATCACAGCCAGACTGGCCATAGGAAATCCATTGTAAATTTTGCAACCCACAAATATTGTGTCTTCTATCAATTTTACATCAAAATCGTATTGCGCTTTTTTGAAGGTCTTTGTGTGATGGACTCGCCGGTCAAATTTCATTGTTTTCTGATCAGCCAATTAAGTTATTTAGAAAAACTCCTCGTCAAATTCTTAAAAATTAAACACGGCTGTGACAATGATAGGATCGTTTATTTTTTTATTTTAAACGCAGATAGGAAACTGATCTGACCTGTGTTCGATTGGCAAATGATCATTGTTCCCCCCACTACCATCAAAGTGATCCCAAGTAAATCTGGGAAATTGCAGATTGCAGAATCAGCAAAATCAGATCAGTTGTTTGTTTTGTTTACCTAATTTATGGTTTTGGAGGTTATAGTTCCATTCTGTCCTTGTTTTTAGATTTTCGTTGGGTATTTATTAGTATTCTTTGATTGTCTTTTTTCAAGAAAATTAACTGTGATGTACTAGTAGAAATGGATGAATTACGTCTTTTTGAACCCATCTAGGTAACTAGATATGTAATACTTCCTTTAAGTGAATGAAAAGAGGAAAGAAAATATGTTACTTTAGTCCCCCGCTTTATAAAATACTACTATGCTACTCTCGACTAAATCTGTGTTTCACTTTGGATCACTGAACTGATTTTTAAAATCAGAACGATCCAAATTTTTGTGCCAATCGACAACGCCTTAGGTAGAAGGGGGCAAATACGCGACTTTGAGTGAAGATGATTTTTTTGCGTCACAGATCGTCTGTCTTTATTCCTTTTCCATGGATCGCCAAGAAACCTAAACTCCCCCGGAAATAAAACCCTAGTGACGGCCCTGTAAGGGGTCAATAGAGTAGCCACCCATGCAGATCGCCCGATCTTATCCCAGTGAACCTACGTTAAAAATTTCGTTTATAAATTTAAACCCAACTTGATAGATATGCTTAAGGGGTCCATTCGACGAGTAATACGAGACATTTCTCCACAAGTAGTACAAAATGTACAACAGGAATTTTTAGATCGATTGATTTACTACAGAACACAGAGCAGTTGGTGGAGAACATTTTATAGAATTTAAAAAATTGTTTGTTTTCATACTTTGTCGTTTGTCTATTTTGTTTTAAAAGTTTATATTTCGTAAACGGTTGAAGATAGGTATAGTATAGGGCATGATTTATGAAAAATGTTTGGAATTGATTGTAGAATGTGAAAATATAATGTTTCATTAAAAAAAAATTAAAGTTCACACACGTAGCATTTTTATGATCTACCCTGTATACTTTTTTCTAAAAAAAATGCATTTAAAAAAAATGAAAATTGGACCGGTCCGAGCGATTCTTGATTAAGTGGGCGGTATTCTATACAGGGTGTTTCATTAAGGGTGGCCACCGGCCATATCTTGGAAACTTGAAAAAATTAATTATGATTAAAGCGGTCATGAGAAAATTCTGGAAATTACTTTTAAGTTCCTCATTTCGCCGCAAGGGGGCACAATTAAAATTTTTTTTTAAATTCTAAATTTCTTCGAAAATTCCCATATCAAGGTATAACTCTGATTACACCATCGAGAAGCTTAGACAATTCTGCATCATTTTTGTTTAGGGCTCATTAGCGTACCGATCTTGATAAGAGTGGGGGAAGCTATTGAATGTGTAAACATTAAAATCGCTGTAGCTTCTAAACGATTTATCCGATTTTACTAAATTTAAGCTTGTTTGGAAGAACCTTCAATTGTCGTATCTAATGGTACGCGATAGTTTCTAATAAAATTGCTAGAGGGCGCAATTTGTATTAAAAATTATTGTTTTGGCAATTACTCTGAAACGAACAAAGATATCGAACTGCGGTCTTCACATCTTTTCTTGCAAATTTCATCTACTTTTCGATTATGATGTCATAGTTATACCGTATGATTTGAATTTTCGGGTTAAATCGAAAAAACTGTTATTATTACAAATTGCGCCCTCTAGCAATTTTATTAAAAACTATCTTGTACCATTGGATACGACGGTTGAAGGCACTTACCTTTCCCTTCCAAACAGGCTTAAATTTAGTAAAATCGGATAAGTCGTTTAAAAGTTACAGCGATTTTAATGTTTACACATTCAATAGCTTCCCCCACTCTTATCAAGGTACGCCAATGAGCCTTAAACCAAAATGATGCAGAATTGTCTAAGCTTTTCGATGATGTAATCAGAGTTATACCTTAAAATAGGAATTTTCGGAGAAATTTAGAATTAAAAAAAAAATTTAATTGTGCCCCCTTGCGGCGAAATGAGGAACTTAAAAGTAATTTCCAGAATTTTCTCATGACCGCTTTAATCATAATTTTTTTTTCCAAGTTTCTATGCCTAGTAGTTTCCGAGATATGGCCGTTGCCACCCTTAATGAAACACCCTGTATAAAAGGCTGATCCATTTCTTTATCATAACGCTGGATGTATACTGTAAATTATGCTAATATTTGATGAGCATTTTTAGGATTTTTCCCCCTAAATTAAAAATCTATTGCAAGTCAGTGCCAGCTGAAGACACCGCTATGCATTTCCTAATGATACTTTTTAAGAACCACAAAATTCTTACGACAATAGATAAAACACAAATCCAATAATAGGACCGGGCAAATCACTATAATCCTCAAAGCCTCTAATAAGTAGGGATTTTATATTTCCACTGCTCGACCGAGTCCTGGAATCTTACACCCGCTATTTGAAATATCTGATATGCAGATTTTTCGTTATCTCCTGCCCGCAAACAAATGGGTTTGCATGGAATCGGGGTTATCGGATCAACCGAGCAGCTTGATGCCGTTTCACGGATTCACGTTTCAGATACGAAGATTCTGAATCGGATTTTCCTCTTAACTTTCGGCCAAATCGATGGGTTTTTAAGTCGCTAGAATTTACACTTTTAAAAGAACGAGCAGTTACTTAATATCTAATGGGCTTTTTTTTGCAAAACCTTGCGCGCTGTTAAAAAGCAGGCGAATCGTTTTGTAAAATATCCAAGAAATGCGTTTTACATATACAGGGTGTTCGGAAAATACGTTCACAACGTTTGATTAGTACTCGCACATACTCCTGACCTGACCTGACATCTAAATAGGTCGTTTTAAACTATTATAACTTAGTTATATTCAAAATTGCCTCATTCAAACCATAATTTCTTGAATTCTCTTAAAATTCTTTCTCTTCTCAAATTTTAGCAGCACGATTAGGTATTGAAAGATGTCAGGCATATTATTAAGTTTATTAAAATGTAGCCCACATAATCATGCTGCATCCTGTACAGTCTAAGTTTCCTCACAGTCTTTATCATCCCGTCCTTTAATCGGAAATACTATTTTCCTGTTGACATTTCAACTAAGTGAGCCAAGTGTATGCATGTGGATGATCATAAGAGAGCCTGGACTAAGTAAATAAATATGATGTCTTTGTCGCTGTAATGACGCGGTGGCAGTGCCGGCACTAGAGATCCCAAGAGACCGATCCATCCTGGTCTCTGGAGATGGAAACCCAAATCAATTACACCCCAAGTAATTAGAATATGCATTCGCCTCCCCCCGCTCATATTCTGTGCCCTGTCCTTTCATATCGTCTAATAATTTATATGATGTGTTATCCTACCTTAGCGGCTTGAGAGAGTTCATTAGACGAGTGCTCATTTCCTAGAGAGGATATATTAACTTTAAAAAATTCCTTATATCTATTTATGTCAGGAAAGAAGTGTCAATTTCTTTTGCGAGACTTTTCCACTTTAAAATAATATATTGTGGGGTCGATAAAAGCAAAGAATAAAAGTGACCAATTAAGGCAACTAATGGTGGACTAATTACGAAAACGTTGGCCAGACCAAAGGCCCAAAAGACCCGAAAGGGTCAACACTCGCCGACCACAGAGGCGAAATTTATTATCTAAGAAAACATAAAACAAATGCGGTCGTTTTCATGCGGCTCACGTACTTCTTGGACTTGTATCCTTATTGTTGATATTTTTTAGATAACTAAGCTCATATGAGTATTCGTTGGAATATTTAAAATAGTTTTGTCATAACTAGGTACTCCTACCCACCTTCCTATTACTTTAAACCACAAAAGAAATGGTCTTTTGTTTAATCATTTTATTTCATTTCTGCTAGCTGATAAGCAGAGCTGTTGTAAGCACCGGCACTTTCCAAAACAAGCAAGCATCAGTACCGGTACTACGATAAAGTACTTAAGTAGTAAGAACAATTAATACTAAAATGCCGACTTTAGGTAACGACAGGCACTTTGTTTTGAAATTAACCTAATTTTTAAATTTATTAAGTATTTCTCCATAGGACTTGGGTACTGTTCCGTACACGGCTGAAGCCCAGTGACGTAGCAAGGGGAGGGGGCGAATAGGGCGACCGCCCGGGGCGCCATATTAACAGGGCGCCAAAATGGTCATTATCGGTTTCTCCATAGGAGCACAGGAGTACGTGCCCATCCAAACTCCATAAAGAAAAAATAATGTTCATTAAAATTTATCTTCTTCATATTCTTACCTACCGTAATATAAGTTAGAACCCTCCTATTTTTAACGTGCCGTCAAACAATCGAACGAAACGTGGTGTAATAGCTCTCGCCAAGCCGGTTGTCAAGAGCAGCCGTATGGCGCGTAGGAATTCATAAGTCGCACACATGCGCGTAGGCGGGGTTTCTGCTGTTTCTCTATGCATCTTGTACTAGCAGGTGTGGTGGGGAAAGCGCGATTCTAATAGGAAAACTCGCACAAATTAAATGTGCGCCGTTGAGTTCATTGCTGTATGAATTTATTATTTGGAGTTTACCTTTATATTTTTGTTATTATTTTGGGGTAGTAAAGACTTATTTTAATAAAAATGAACAGTTTTAATGCCAAAACAACTATGAATGTGGAATATTTGAGAAACAAAAACAAACAATACATTACAGTTATTCCAAACTTTAATGAAGCTGTTATTGATAAGTTTGCTGCAAATAAAAACAGAAGAAGTGACTTTACTTTTAAACAATGTACCTACCCACTAATGAAAAATAAATTGGCCTTTTTTATTTTTTTTTATCTTATTTAATTTTCAATAAAATAAGTAGGTAATCATAAATTTTTAAAATATTTACTAAAAATTATTGACCAAATTTGGGTGTGGTCTTGAAAAATTTTCGCCTGCAGCGGGCTTTTAGTACACCCCCAAGTTTACAAATCACGAGTCGCCACTGCTGTTAATAAATTTATTTTAAACTAAAATTTATAGAGGTATAATTTTAGTTTTAGGATTGTCTGGTAGGGCGCAGAACTATACTATTCGCAGTTGCAAGACGTAATTAAATTCTGTTTCATTCTGCCCATTCAAATTTCCCGTACATTTTTCTTTTTCATTCTCTCTGATTCTAAATTTATCAGAGAAATTCATTCTGAATGCACAGATTTTACAGAGCTTTCAAATACTTCTTCCTGGATGCATTTAGGCAGAATCTACCATTGATTAGCAATATGCTATAAATTAACGTCTCTTATTGGTTGTTGCTAATCGCTGGTACGTTTTGTACAAACATTGCTAATCGCGGGTAGATTTTGTCTCCCTGGGAATACAATATGCACTGTTGCCAATAGGAGGTAGGATTTGCCTTGACATTTCTAATCAGCGGTATGTTTTGTCTACACACGTATTACATCTTTTTTTATGAGTCGTGTCGTGCATTTCTCTTTAATTTTTCGGGCGGTGTAGTCAATGTCCCTAAATTATTATTAATATACGTGACAGTATGAATACTGATTTGAAATTTCCAACAAGTTTTCGCCATGAAGTGGTAAATCAATCAAAAGATGTCCAGCTGCTCAAATAATCCTGCTTTAAATGAAATAGGTTTAAGTCATGAAGCTGTAAATGCAGAAAATGAAAATACTGAAACACTGTCAGTCCTAGAAAGCAAAAATGCTAATGATAATGAGTTTAAAAATTTTCTAAATGCACTACGAGAACAACATACTAAGTTTGGAACATGTAAAGTACTTTTGAACAGATGTTCAAAAAGGCTGGATAAAGCTAAAACAAAAAATAGTTGGGATACGTTTTTAAGTACGTGCGGCAGTACTTTTGGTCTACGCAATCGAGCTGGTGCTTCAATAAGAGTTCAGCCGACGTCCATCTCCAGAAGGAAACGAGGTGTAACTAGAGGCAGTAAGCGTCGACCTGCAGGTCGACTAGCAACTGGTGAAAAAACACATTTAAAAAGGAAAATAAATCTTGCTGTCAATGTAAATAAAAATGTTGCTATAATAATTTAAAATGTTTTGTATAAATAATAAAATAATAAAGTCTGTATTTTTCCATATTATTTTCTCTTTTATATCAGCAACCTTATAGTCATGTCTATAACAAGTATGTAGGTACCTATTTGCAATCGCACTGTTTAAATGGGGATTGCACGTGTTTAGACAAAACATACCGCTGATTAGCAATGTCAAGGCAAATCCTACCTCTTATGGGCAACAGTGCATATAGTATTCCCAGGGAGACAAAATCTACCCGCAATTAGCAATGTTTGTACAAAATGTACCAGCGATTAGCAACAACCAATAAAATATCTTAATTTATAGCTAATCAATGGTAGATTCTGCCTAAATGCTTCCTGGATACGCTGTGTATGAAAAACGAAGGGTTTGGATAATCTTTCTTTATGTTTTGATGATCGAGTGTCACTTTCCGCAGTAAAAACTGAATACAAGTTGTGGTGTAAACCATAGAATGGACCATTTACCTAAGTGTAAATGCTGAATTAATTTCAAGTAAAAATCAGAGACACGCGATTAATTATGAGCTTTTGATAATATCGGAAGTGAAATTTTTAAAGAAACAATGCAAGCAACGTTTGATGCATAATTTTTTTAAAAATGAAACAGTCCCTGCCTCTGAAAAGCTCCGTATGATTTCGTTTGAATAGGCGCGTTCTCGAAGCATCAAAAGGTTTTGCCTTTGAATGGCAAAGGCCCACGAGCTCGTTTGATCTTATATTATGTGGCGCAGTCGCCCAAATGAAAGCCCTTTCTCTTCGCTGATTTGCCGTCTAATAGACCGCAAAACCAAACAACAAACATCTCATCTCTTATTCTCGTTTCCCAATAATGTGCGCTTAATTTCTTTCGAGTGCTTGCACTGTTTGCTCCTGCTTTACTTTTCCCCCCTTTTAATTTAAAAATGGCGAATTTTTTACTTTTGTATACCTCTTTTTAAGCTATTGAAAGCTTTTTGCTAATAAATTGCCGACATCCGTATTGTCCCGCTATCAAAATATTTTTATATTAGTATCTATGTCAGAGTAGCAAAATGATACAACACTGAGGAAAATGACCTAATATACACCAGGTTTGCTAAGACATAGTTTGCATTGATAACTTATTTTTTATTGACCCATATTAAATAAATAGCTAGTGTATCAAACAGTTTAGTGTTATATCAATTCCAGATTTGCTAGACCAGTGTTATTGGTAGTAATCAGTTCCATTAGCAGCACAATCTTTTGCATAATAAACTACTTTTAATACAGCAATATTGTTAAGAAATAAATTGTCTCAATGCAACGCATTTGGTTAACAGTAAAGCGCTTTCTCTACACTTAAGAAAGCAGAACAGCGTCCCCAAAAACGAATTGTGTCCGTTAGAACCTATAATCCACAAGACGTTGCTGGGCGTTCGTAGGGATCGGCAATCGCCGCTCGTTGTAGCATTCGTTTAAGGCCCGACTTTGTTGAGAAAGGAATTTATTTGCGACAAAGACTCATCCGAGCTGGACATATTCGCGATATCACGCCGTGTAGGAAAATATTCCGTAAACACCGATATACACTGAAATCAGAAGTCTTCACCGCGAGCGAGGCGGTCGAATTCCGAGAATTTGTTATTTTCATCGATTTATTTCTAAATAAATGAAGATACATTTGACTTGATTTTATTTCGGAAACGAATTTTATTTTATAGAAAATAGGTAGGTACTTCTAAAATTAGACAAAATAATATGCCTAATCCTATGGATAGTATGATTTTTATATTTTTTTGTTGTATTTTATTTTATTAATGAAATCAAAGAAAATTTGTAAGTTTCATAGGTACCTATCTAAAAAATAAAATTTGGGATAGCAAGAAGTTTTGTGAGTAAAGATATGTTATGATTCTAATTACCTACATATATTAGGTATTATGAATTCCCTGGAAAACTCTACCTATTATAATGATTTAAAAGAAGGTAGGTAATAAAAGTTTTGAAATCTTGGCCCATCCTGAAACTAAAGGTGCCAACTTAAATTGTATTTAGGGGATAACTTCATACATAACAAAATGTAGAAACTGTCATTGACTCTCGTGCGTTATTTTTTCTGTCGCGTTCCGTTATATTTAATTCTTTAGAGCATTTTATTTTTGAGGAACCGTTGTGCTGCCTGCCCCTCAAAAGAGAACAAGGTAAGTAATCGTTTTACATTTGGCGACCTTTTTTTAAACAAGAAAGAAGGTACCGTATTGTCACACTTACTAAAATGGAATAAAGCATTCCAGTATCAGTGTCGATTCAATACAAAGTCGCGGTATTTTGTTGCGGTGTTTTTCTGGAGTTATTGCAAAAGTAATGCGACAATAGGCGGGAACCGATGGATATTCCCGTCTATATAACTGCATCATAATGAAAGCGTCAGCGAACATTTGACCATCCGGCGAAAAGTCTTGTACTTACAATTTAGCTGCTAAATTGTACTTTTCGTCTAGAGAAGTAATAAAAATGTTCCTATGTTAAAAACCTAAACCGCAAAAGATCACATCAGCTACAAAAACCGGGACAGAGCATCAACAGCTATGGAATCCGAAATCATTGTAGAAGGATATTTACAAAGTAAAAAATTACGTAAAAGTACGTTACGTAAAAGCCATTCTTTATAGCAATTTCACAGGCAACAGTGCTACAAATTGGGGCAAATAGGATTTCTATAAAAAAAAAATAAAGTTTAAAAAAAAATTTCTGGCCTCTCGGTAGGTTTACCATTACGTTGAAAGATTTTCCCAGCACTTTTCTTGTTTTTCCATCATCTCGTAGCTCCGTTAGAACTGTTTGCACCTATTATATTTCTAAACTCCTTATTGTATTCTCCTGATGCGTTCGAAACATGTAGAGAAACAGAATTACCCTGTATTAAACCTTGAAGCTTATGTTTTTTAATATACCAATGGAGAAAGACTTAAAGTTTATTTATTTTCCTTTAATAATTATTTTGTTTCATATACAGAGATGACCGGTTTTGGCAAGGAAAAATGGAAGAGCAGTTAAAAATTTTTTTTTCAGTTGCCTTCTTCCCAAAATAATAAATCCACAATACTCAAACAAGAGAAAAATTAAAGATAATTTTCATTTATTTCTGCTGTCTAATAGACTGTCATTGTTAAATCATATTTTTAATAAAAATTTACTATAATATTTATATGTGCCTTATTTAGGGTATTCAACCTAATAATACCACTTGACTGCTACATTTCAGAAGGGGGCAGCCAAAAAACCGTAAAACTTCTCCTATTAAAACCTGGCTGTAAAAAATATAGACACTGTCCCCCTCCCTGTGAACGGCCATGCCTACCAACGCAATGTCTTTTTATACTCTACATGACATACTGTCCAATTTATTAGTGGTGGGCAGAGTCGGATATTCTTATGAATCGGATAGTTTAAAATTACGTACTTTTAGGAATCGATTACTTTATTGAGTAGTGATTATCAGCTCGCAAGGAGCCAGAACTTCTAAAAAGATGGTCGTCAATGCCGTATAAACATCTTCCATTTCTTGAAAAAAATCCACAGATCTTGCATCTTACGCAAGTATCATAGGCATATTGAAAATACCTACCACATACAGTATATTCACTTTTGAGTTTTTTTCGGTTTTTTTTGAAATATTCTCCCCCGACTTTCTGTGTAATACGCCAAGACCGCCGCGCTATTTCGCTTTGTTTCAGCGACATTCACTGTTTAGTTTTTTCCAATTTTTTCAATTCTTTACCCCCAACTTCCTTTGTAATATTTCAAGATCGCCGCGCTATTGTTCTTAGTTCCAGAGATATGCATTTTTTAATTTTTCCATCTTCTTTGCAATCTTCGCCCCCGACTTTATTTGTAATACGTCAAGACCGCCGCGCTATTTTGCTTTGTTTCAGAGATATTCACTTTTTAGTTTTTTCCACTTTTTATTATTTCTTTACCCCCGACTTCCTTTGTAATATTTCAAGACCGCCACGCTAATATTCTTAGTTCCAGAAATATTCACTTTTCAGTTTTTTCTGCTTTTTTGAAATCTTCACCCCTGACTTTCTGTGTAATACGCCAACACCGCCGCGCTATATCGCTTTGTTTCAGAGACATTCGCGGTTTATTTTTTTCCCACTTTTTTAAATTATTTACCCCCGTGCAACCTTGACCTACCCACACCGCCAAGCCGACGCGGTCTCTAGCGTGACGCTTGCTGTTCATTTTTCATGAAATGAACCCGTATATACGCGACCAGTTAGTATTTTCAATACTAAAAATTGCTTCTTAAAGAATCTAAAAGAAGGTCGCCACACATAAAGATCTCCTACTCGAAAAAGGTATTTGTAATAAAAAAATCCATTCCAGAGAATTACTGATTATCATTATAATCGATTCCGAGCGGTATTCGAATCCCATTGATTTTTTTGGGAATCGAACTTCACTTCACTTCTTGTACTTGAGTACTCCCATTACTAAAATTGATGTTTAGTATAGCTTTTTAGCCGCCTTGTCAATACACAGGAATCTCGCTACACCAAAAATTGCAGCGCTGCGAGTCAATAAAAAGGCCAGATAAATATGACCGACGCCGGATTTGTGCCTCAAATGTACTATTCAGTCGTTAAACCATGGAACGCGCAGCCGAGTCGGTACATGTGTTGTTAATTGGCGCAAAACACACACAAAGCAAATCATTTTATTTAATTAAAAAATTAACCTAGATTTGTCTTTCCAAGGCAGAAACCGCTCCGAACCCATAACGTGTGCCTTGTCACTGCTGCAACAGCGTCGGCCGCCGCTTCGGCAGAAACCGCTACAAAAACGCCGTGTGTGTCATCGCCCTTACAGTTCGTTTTCTTTTTACGCTCCCGTACCAACTAAGAAAGTTCATAAATAGCTTAATTTTATTGCACCTGTGAACCTTTACCAAGGCACATGAAACTTTTAACAATTAATATAGGGTTTCCATACGTCCCGGTTTACCGGGACATATAACCAGTTTCAATGGCTTTGTCCCGATGTCCGTTGCGATCAGCTATTTAACTTTATATATTTGTTTTACTATCGAGAGACTTCACTCACTTCGAGGAAGAACGCAACATAAAAAATTAAAAATCCGATAGCCCATTTTTGATTTCAATACACAAACAAATCGGCTGCATTTCGTTTAATTTTTATCCTTTACCAAACATTAAAAACACAATTTTAAAAGTTAAAACATCATTTGTTGAAAAAATGACGAACGCGCTTTGTAACTTTTGGTCCTGTGTCACGTTATAAACCGTTCCGGTCTAAGCCGAAAGATGTATGCTTACCCAAAATTAATAGGTACGCCTTTAGTGGAGGCGAAACGAATCACCTCCTTCCTTTACTACCTCTCTAAAATTAACGCTCCTATATTCTCTTATTGGCAGACAATACAAAAGAAAATTACAATTAGCACGAAATCATCTCCAAATTATTTAACCTATGTAACATTTTCTTAGTGTATCATGATTTTATCTAGTATCACGTCGGCAGGAAATAAATAAAGCTATAGATAGGCAACTTCTAACACATTTTAACAAAATTTACCTGAAACCCGTTTCGCGCGCTGCAGGATAACGGGCTTATTACGCGATATTTAAGTATCAATTTTTGGAATAGTAAACATAAGACATAGAAGCTCTAAGGTATAGAGCGATTTTTTTGAAAAAAAAATTATTCGCGACGGTATTAACCCTGGAAAATGCCTAAAAATACGTACTTTCAGTGAGCATTTTTTCATATATTTTCTTATTTTTTTGCAAAAAGGGCTCTATACCTTAGAAATAGAAACATTCCTTTACTAAAATATGATTCGTCCTGACAGTCATTTCAAATAGGCTTTCCAGAATCCTGCAGTAGCGAAACAGTGTTAATCATCCTATAATTTTGCCCATTGTAGAGCCTTAAACGGATTTGTTGCGCAGGTCACATCGTTGTTCGGAGATTTCTATTATTCTATTGAATTACCTATCGTAGAAAATAAAACACGGTATACGATTTTTGAAAATTTTATAATGAGAATATTCAAATTTGCTAATTGCAAATATTTTAAAAAGATGTTTTAAATCGATTAGAGGGGTATTTGTTTTGTATAAGCTTTCTTTTCGGAAACCCTAATAAAGATTACCATACTAATCAGAAGAAGAAAAATCGCCTAATTTCGCAATTAAAATGTAAATTGCCAGTTATAAAAAACATACCTTATCTAAAACAAAACAATAATTTTTCCTTTATGAGTTTATAACTGGTTTAATTCTTTTTTGATGGCGATTAAGACATTCCTTGTTTCTTGTAATTATAATTGAAAGCGGAAGGGACAGAGGAACATTTGAAATTTTATGCTGTTTCGACTATTTTTAAATTCTGCTTTCCGCCCGCAACGACTACCCCAAGCCATTTGTCATTACAAAAAAAAACCATCTTGTTTTTGTCCCTTTCCTTCCTTTCGGAAGATCCAGATGTACGACGTTAACTTGCTGTTAATTTACCAGAAAATCTAACGTGTTTTTATCTAGATAGCTGCCGATGAAAACCATATATTAATTGTATTTTAGAAAAGCAGTAAAGTGAAACTTAAATTCGCTTAATATGGACGCAACGCCGCGCCGAAGGCCGCGGGTTGAAAAGTATCTGGCAAATTATATTTTTTTTAAGTCCTAGCTATCTGAAATTTCGCATAGTGAGAAGCAACCAGAACAAATACAAAGGATGTAACTAAAACACCTTTTTGAAGTTCGTGCAAACACATCATTTCCGCTACTACACTCACATGTTGAAATTTATCCATCAAAAGTTGAACATTCAATACCTCAACATATCTAAAATATTTGACATGAATCCGATTTTATCGGATGTGCTTGGCTGCCAATCATTGCTTATTCAAAAGAAAAATATTGTTGGTAGTGCGTACAAAAATAAAATGGAATGTTCTTCGTTAAATGTATGCGCAGATATAAAACTTTTTAAATAAAAAAAAATTGATATCAAATAAATTAAGTCTGGTTAATCTCATCACAAAGATTACTCAAAATAGCATTAAAGGTTTATACAAAATTAAATATTATATTTACTATTTGAAGGAAACTCTTCTTCTAAGAATATTTATATATTTGAAATACCAAAATCTCCTCAAATCACCCCTACATGCTCTAGCTAGAGTCTGGCATAAAATAGCATATTTTTACCTTGTTATTTGGAAATAAAGAATACAAAATTCCTTGTGTAAATGCAACGATATTTTTATCTCCAGTTTCCATTTCGCCTGGTCGGATATTACTTAGATATTTTAATTTCCATACGATTAACTCTCCATCTGATTTGGACAATCAAAAATATCGTGCTGGCAACGAGAACGAGCTTAGAGAAGCCATCAGAAGCGGGAGAGAGCTTTATCGCCGCGGATTTGAATTTTCGAGTGTGTCTTTCTATTGTCAACATAACATTTGTGCTAGGGCTATACACAGGGTAATGAACTGTTATTTACTTTTTAAATCACATTATTACTGATCTATTTGCGTTTGAAGCAATAAACTTAGTAAGTTCTACATACTACTCTTTTAACATGATTTTTCTAGCAATAATAAAATTGAAAGGGACAGCGAAAAAGATGGGATGTTCACACTATTCAAGAAATCAAATTTAAGGTTCAAGACGGTAAAAAGTTTGTAAGTTGGTATGTATATAAATAAAATTAGTTTCCGATTTAACAATAAATCAAAAGGCGACAATCCGCTCGTTTATAGACCGTGTCTAATTTTGATTCGAAAAACGAATCAATGGAAGATAGACAAGGTATCCTGGCACGCCATTGAAAATAAACGGAAAGCAAGTTGGTATAGAAACGAATTACGCTTGCTAAAAACCGACAAGACACTCTCGGCATATAGTGGAAAGCGCAGAGCATCCGTTAATGTCTGTTCAAGTAGCTTGATCGCATCACTTCCATCTCTTACGAGCAGCACTAACCACTCTGTATGCTTTTATTTGTTACATTCCCCCTAAGCGTCTCATTGTAAAACCTTTAAACTGAGTAAGTCAAATTGCAAAAACGGAATTGTCTATTTCACATAGGAAATGGGATCCTTGAAAACAGAATTGAAAACCCTAATGGAATGGTACTCTGTTTTTGTTTTTACTTAGTAATACATACTGGTTTATGACAAAGAAACTTATAAGCTTTTTATATAGAATACCGTCCACTTAATCAAGAATCGCTCGGACCCGTCAAATAAATTTTTTTAATAAGACATATAATATATACTTTTACATTAAAAAATATACAGTTGATTCACGTAGTATTCTTATGGATATGAGTTACATCAGTAGAAAAATAAATGATTTTGATAAAATAGATTTCATGGATGTTACAGCCGTATATTCTTTTAAAGTGATAGCTTTTCAATTAAATAAACAATTTGAAGAACCCCGCACTTTTTATATGGAAAATGGTCCTAGGATAAATTTTCTAAATTTTTAGTATGTTGTAGAGAATGCCATTCTGATCAAAAGTATCCATGGCTACAACAAAATCTGCCGACCAGTTTTTGAGATACAGGGTGTCCAAGTTGCAAAATAAAAATTTTCACCACATTATATTTTCGTAGGTTATAATATTAATTCGTTTTGTTTTTCTGGATTTTTATTAACCCTGTCGTAGATAGGATAGAATACTATAAAAATAGTCTAATTATCTGATTATATACCGGGTGAGTGACGAAAATTATTTAATATTTTTTGTTAAATCGTATTTTCGGGATTAAATTAATTGTTAATAAAGTGATACTGTATATGATATAAGCTTGAAGCAAGCTATCAGAATTTATATTTTTTTAAATTAATACAGGGTACCTACCTAATTCAAAAAAGTCATAATATTTTTTATTAGTTTTTAAAGAAATTTTGTAGATATTTCTTTAAGTACTACTTGTCGCTTGTCGTATGGTTCCAAATATATATAATTATCAAGGTTATACAGGGTGTTTCCGATGATAAGCAATAGAAATATAACATAAAAATGCTTGTATTTATAAATCACCCGGTATATTAAAAATGGATCGGTTAGATTTCGTTGTTTTTTAATATTTTTTGTTGGAAGTGTCTTACTTACATGTTTACTATTGATTTTTCTTTTCCTATGATCAGTTCTGGAGATTTACAATGTCGAACAGACTCAAAACTAAAAAAAAAGCATATTTTTTTAATAAAATTTGTTATGTTAGTTGTTCAACTTATGGTTAAAAATAAATATATTTAATACTACTATACAGGGTCCTGCAATAGTGCGTCAGGCTTCCATAGCTCCTATACGAATGGGGTTAGGAATTTTATTAATATGCCGACTTAAACCGCATAGTACGGGGTACTTCCGGAAAATATTTTCTCATATACAGGGTGGCCCAAAAAAGTGTGGTCACATAAAGTTGTGATTTTTTAAATGGAATACGCTGTATATTATTAAATTTTCACATTCTACATACAATTATAATAATGTTTTTATAAATGCATGACTGGTCTATACTTAAGAGTTTCCGAGATATCGATATTTGAAAAATGACGTTTTTGAACTTTGACAGCTTCTAGCTTTCTAACTGTACGTCTTAGAGCAAAACGGCTTACATGTTCCTATCTTCGATTTTTGTTATCTTCCCAGAAATTTTAACTTCCGGTCAAACCGGAAGTACTATATTTCCTGCTTTCGCGTTACATCCGGTTTGACTGGAAGTTGACCCTATTGGAAAGATAATAAAAATCGAAGATAGGAACATGTAAGCCGTTTTGCTCTAAGACGTACAGTTAGAAAGCTAAAAGCTGTCAAAGTTCAAAAATGTCATTTTTCAAATATCGATATCTCGGAAACTATTAAATATAGACCAGTAATGCATTTATAAAAAAATTATTATAATTTTACGTAGAATGTGAAAATTTAATAATATACAGGGTGTTCCATTTAAAAAATCACAACTTTATGTGACCACACTTTTTTGGGCCACCCTGTATATGAGAAAATATTTTCCGGAAGTACCCCGTACTATGCGGTTTAAGTCGGCATATTAACAAAATTCCTAACCCCATTCGTATAGGAGTTATGGAAGCCTGACGCACTATTGCAGGACCCTGTATAGGGGGTGTTTCGAATAATTAGATATTCTAACAATGTATTAAGCAAATAAGAAATATATATATAAAAATACTATAAACTAGCAAAGTCTCAATACAAAGAATTAATTTTATCCACAAATAATGAAGTTGTTAAGAAAACATAATCGCTGCATACAGAGTAATAAAATTTTGACAGACCATTCTATGGGTTATTGCAAGTTAGCATTTACATGTTACCTTTTTAAAAAGTTATTTTGTATTTACCTATTGAACTATATGACCTACTTATTAGTTGTGGATAAAATTAATTCTTTGTATTAAGACTTTGCTTGTCTATAGTATTTATATATATTTCTTATTTGCTTAATACAGTTTTCGAATACCTTAATTATTCGAAACACCCTATATAGTATTAAATATATTTTTTTTAACCATAACATGAACAACTAACATAACAAATTTTATTAAAAAAATATGCTTTTTTTTTAGTTTTGAGTCTGCTCGACATTGTAAATCTCCAGAACTGATCATAGGAAAAGAAAAATCAATAGTTAACATGTAAGTAAGACTCACTAAGGTGGTTGTATATGAGCAACCATGTTGGATACCGCCAACCGATATCACTATTTCGTTATATTTGTTTTGTTAATATGAAATAAAGACATTTTTGATTTGATTTGGGTTGACTTCTAGCAAAAAATATTAAAAAATAACGAAATCTAACCGATCCATTTTTAATATACCGGGTGATTTATAAATGCAAGCATTTTTATGTTATATTTCTATCGCTTATCATCGGAAACATATATATTTGGAACCATACGATAAGCGACAAGTAGTACCTAAAGAAATATCTACAAAATTTCTTTAAAAACTAATAAAAAAAATATTAACTTTTTTGAGTTACCCTGTATAAATATAAATAATATAAATTTTGATAGCTTGCTCCAAGGTAATGTCATCTAGAGTATTATTTTGTTAACATTTAATTTAATGCCGAAAAGACAATGATTTAACAAAAAATATTAAATAATTTTCGCCACTCACCCGGTATATAATAAGATAAGTAGACTATTTTTCTAGTATTCTGTCCTAACTACGACAGGGTCAACAAAAATCTAGAAAAACAAAACGAATTAATATTATAAACTACGAAACTATAATGTAGTGTAAATTAATATTTTGCAACTTGGACACCCTGTATCTCAAAAAGTGGTAGGCAGATTTTGTTGTGGCCATGGATACTTTTGATCAGAACGGCATTCTCTACAACATACTTAAAATTTAGGAAATTTAATCAAGGGCCATTTTCCATATGAGATGTGCGGGGTTCTTTGGTAAACCCAAAAACAAGTAATATCTCCATAAATCTCCAGCTTCCCATTCCCCGATAAAAATCTAGACGACCCCACTGCCGAAATAAAAGTCGCTTCGGCGTCGGCTAACTGAAATTTGATAAATTTACAGCCCATATTTTTTCAGAGTGTTGATGTTTCGGTAAACTAATTGATGCTAAAAGATTAAAGTTTATTTTGATTCCGCGGCGGCTTACGGAATTTTATCGATGAGTAGCGCGCGGGCGGAAAATTTATTGTCGTATCTATTTTCTGAAAAAGCCGATGCACCCAAAGAAACTAATCCAATAAAAAACAAACTAGGGTTATTTGTTTGAAGCCGTATTGTGTCGGAGACAGAAAAAGAGTGAAAAAATTCAGACGAAAAGCTTTTAGATAAGGTAGTTGTCACGTATGGACCGATCCGGATCACTTGCTAGTCCATTTTCCAAATTAAAGAGGACATACTAAAAAATACTTTTTTGTTAAACGATTTCCCGCGCAGGGTGTTACGTTCTGTGTAAAGCAGTGAAGTACATAGTACTGGTTTCTTATAAGAGCAAGGAAATCGACGGAGAGTGTCCTTACAGCATTTGCAACCTACCAACAGTCCAATAATGAACGGTAAATTACAGGTAGGTATGTAGTTTGGAAACGACATCACGGATTTTAATGCGGGTTGCAGAGTTTGAAAGATTGTTTTTTGCAGATGTATAGTGTGGTACGTCTATGACGTAACCAATGCACTTCAGTATCATACAGGGTGAAAATGAAAGCAGTGCAAAAAATTAAAAATTTCAAGTAAGTCACATTTTGTTATTGTTTTTTTCATTTTACATTTTAACGTCGTTTTATAATTATTGTTAGCTTCGTTCGCACTGCGGTCAGAAGCCGTCAGCAAATTAACGACGCATGCGCACGCATTTAATAGCATTCGCACACGATAAGTCCCAAACCGCTGACAGAAAATCCGGCGTTCGCAGTGGATCTGTTTCTAACCTGTTTTGGACATAACTGAATGTTTACGCAGTTTATTTTTTATCTTATGCACTCAGTGGAGTAACAAACACACTCGCAGACCCCGCACCGCGGAGGGGCCGGCTAGCCGGCACCGCGGAGGGGCCGGCTAGCCGGGGGGCCCACAGTGACGGCCCCTTTAAAATTTGCTGTCAGCTTTGCTTTTCATAGGTAGTTAATTTCATAATTAATTTTATTTTTTTATATCCTGAGAATTTAACTTCGTTAAGTGAAGAAGAATTATACGTGAAAGCGCGGAATTTACAAACGATATACCATAAAGACTTGTCCATTGACTACTCAAATTTTAAGCCTCAGAAAGGTAGGGGAGAATGGCCCAAAATGATCCCAACGGGCAAAACGATCCCCCCCTATTATCGTTAACACTGATGGTGCCATCTATGGTTTTCATAAGCCACTATACCTTCCCTTGTCTTCCGACGAGTTGTGCTTGTCAGTTGAATCGAAACTTGTTAGCGGTTGATGCGCTGTCAATAAAAAAGTGATTTTTGCTTATTCTGATCTAAGGTACGTACCTACAGACTTTTGTAACAGCTTTTGACAGATAACAGGAATGTTAAAATGTAGTATATTTCTTAGAAGCTTATTACTTTAGCTATATTTTAAGGTATTTGTAAAGTTTTTAAACTCAACGACTAAGTGATAAAAATGGCGGTTAGTAAATTTAGCACATTCGGCAAAATGATCCCTCATGAGGTAGAGTAAAACGATTCCGGGATCGTTTTACCCGAATTTTTTGGTCTAGTAAGTTTTCTTATTTTTAGTTTTATGATAAGAATGTTTGTATTTTCTTACTGTTTTCTCTTGAATAATAAAGTACGGCCTATCTCTTTTTGTAAATATTGACTTATAAACAACAATTTTGCATTTTTTCTTAAATTAAATGGGGGGATCATTTTACCGTACCTTAAGGGATCATTTTGCCCAACCAGGTAGGGTTAAATAATCCTTTTAACCAAGTTCATAATTATATAAATAACATTATTAGTTTTTTTCATTAAACACTCTGCGCATCCAAATCTGAAAGCATAAGAATTGGGGAATCCCATAACTATGATTATGGATCTCCCTAAATCATACACTCGGTTTACGAGGAATTTTCCCGTTAGGGGGATCATTTTGGGCCATTCTCCCCTACTAACCTTGGAGATATCATTTCAAAATTAAAAACAGTGTATGAACTTGCGGATCATTTATTAATGAAAAATCAGTGTGTTTCTTCATATTTTCCAGATGTATCTAGTGCAGTGATATTATTTCTAACTTTACCAGTTAGTGTGGCATTAGCGGAACGATCTTTTTCCAAACTTAAAATAGTAAAAACCCATTTACGTAACACCATGGGACAACAACGCCTTTCGGATCTACCCTTAATCAGTATCAACCACGAGTTTGTTAAAACATTAAATATCGACGAAATTATAAACAATTTTGCAAAAAAAAACTCTCGACGATCTTGTCGTTTTGTATAATACCTTGTATAGTACTTAGTGACATAATGTTTGTGCAGACTTGTTGAGTGTTCATGCGTTTTACTGTTCTTTGACTTAATAACTACCTTTGTTATGTCTACCACAGTGGCGTAGCGTGCAGGGGGCCAGGGGGGCGACCGCCCCCCCGCCCTTTGAACTCTTTCCCAAACGGCGCCCCTTCCCACTCTCCCAGTTCAATTTCACTTCACATGATAAAAATTGATAATATTGTTTACCTATCGCAGCAAGAAAAAATTTACTATGTTTATGAATATAAATAATATTTATATACCAAAACCCTCATCTTATTATTATTTTATTTTCACTACTTGATTTAATTTATAATTAAAATATTATTTGTCACGATCAATAATTTGTATTCTTTCAGTTATTTTGCTTTAACAATTAAAAATTGCTTGAAATCTCTAATTTACTAGAGACTAAATTTTATCTTTTTAAAAGTACCTAGTGTGTTATTGTCGCCAATGAGAATAATATGCTCATATTATTATGTAATATGCATAAAATATTTTATAGAGTTTTAACAAAATTCCCCTTGTCGTAAACATATTCTGTTTTCATGTGACCATTTTAGACATGACGAAACAAAAACTTTATTTCTCAGGCCAAAATTTACTAATAAACGAAATTATACATTAGCAGTGAGGCGCCCTCTGTACAAGGGCGTAGATAAGGGGGTAATTACTTCCCCCCCGGACCCATAATGAGCTATGAAAACGAAGCACTTTTTTTTAATTGAAATTTTTTTGTGATTTTCTTAAGGATCTTGTGTATTTTATATTTTTCCTACTTGATAATCAGGCAGCATCATCGAAAAAAGGGCGTGGCACCCAAAATTTTTCGCCTGCGGCGCTATTTACGCCCCCCCCCCTCCCCATAAAAAAATTTCTACGCCCTTACCTTTGAAGCTTTCGCCCCCTCCGCCCCTTCAACCACGCTACGCCACTGGTCTACCAGTCTACCTAAGATTATAAAATAAATTCGAATTGTTTGCTGTGTTAATAGTATTATACTTGACACATAATGCGGGTTTAAGCCTAATTTAATTATTACCTGAACCTAATAGTAAGAAAAATAAGAATGATCATTTTCCATTCGTTATAGAGAGAGGGCCCCTGACAACGTTTGCGGGGGGGGGGGGGGGCACACAGTTTTCGTTACGCCACTGAATGCACTCATTTGATTTATTTCTTAAAAAAGAAAAACAATAAATTACCCTAAGATATCTAATCTTTTAACACAGCAATTGAAATGTTGGCACCTAAGCAAACTAATCATGAATTCATATCAATTTTTTTTTCTAAGCTGTAGCTATAACTACTTTATAAATAGCAAATTATTTTAAATAAAATACCTTTAACCTTATACCGGGCGTCCCAAATTATGTAGAAATTTATTTAAATTCGTTATTAAAACTGACACATCTTAGCTTATATTAGAACTTAATTATGGATTATTGCTTCTGTGTTGTGTGAAGATTATAAGAAAACTATATTGTAAAAGAGTACCATGCGTCTATAAAGTATCTGATACCTATATAGTATATATATATGTATATAGTATAGTAATATATAGTAACTTTGGTTTCATAACAAGGAAAAATGTACAAACGTGAAAAACGGGAAGTTACTGATAACCACGGCTACGTCAACGGCCGTCAATCAACCCACCGAAACATCAACACTCAACCAAAATATGGGTTGGACTTTATAAAATTTCAATTAGCCAATGTCTGGATAATCGAAAAAAGAAAAAGTTAATTAAAAAAAGAGTCTGAATTAGTTCCGACCACAGTGCGGCCGAAATGTCACAGGGGCGAACCGCAGGACACGCATATGGGGATGGATTATATTGCTTTTTCTGCCACCCCTGCCGCAGCCAATGGGCCGCGAATCGACCCCAAGTTGGCCGTTCCACCCCCCTGCATTTGTTTATTTCAATTTCTTTATCAGGGGTAGTATTAATTTAATTTATGGCGTACCAGATGTATACTTTTTGGCTACTAATAACTACTTATATTATTGTCACACTTGTAATAGTCGCTTTCTTATTACAATATGTAAGACTTGTAATTAGTGACCGACCGAAGGTTCGGTTTGGGCTAGTTTCGGCCACAGTTTCGGTTTCTGCTAAAAAGCGGCCGAACCTTCGGCCATGCCGAAACTCTTGTCTTGTCCTCAACTGTTTATTGTGTTAATTGTTTCCATAGACTTCTCATACTGTGCGAGCAAAAATTATTTGCATCAAAGAGGGCTTGGATTAAACAACGTGTGGCTTGGTTTAGATCACAATGATATGGGGACGATAAAGGATATATCTAATCAAATCTAGGTTAAAATTTTGTCAAATTCATATTATGACATGATATGCCAAAGTAATGAGTAATAAAATAAGTAGACAAATACAAATTTATTTTTGTTGTTTACAAAATTAACAAAGTAAGAATATACAGAAAGAAAAAGAAAAATAATTACATGTATTCTGAGAATTTACATAACGGGAGAGGTGGAACCAGGCTTCATCCAAAAAAAATGTCAGGTCTAATAAATCATTTCTTTCCAATAACATTTGGGTAAACCATTGAGAGTAATTCCTGCGTCTTTCAAAATCTGCGGCTTGTATTTCTTGGAATACTTGCACTTTATAAGGAAATAAATTTAGCTGCTTCTTAAGAATAGTCCTGCATGTTCCATAAGATCTTCCCACTTCTTGGGACAGGCGTCTTATACAATTTGTTGGCGTATTTTGCATTATTTCACGAACGTTTGCGACAAGTTCTTCTGTTCTTACAGATGGTCTTCCTGCTCCTTTTCTGTGTTATATAGAACCTGTTTCCCTAAATACAATGATCCCCGGCAATAAAAGAAACGTTAGGAAAATGTTCGTGAAAATCGTCCATGCACAAACCCGGATTGTATTGCCACTCACCATTTACTCTAACCCCGTTTCGAAAATACGCTTCAACTATGAATATTTTGTGCTGTTCCGTAAAGCCCATTGTGTGAATTGTTCAAGAAATTGGAAAAATTAGCGATGAATCAAATTACTTGCAACGACTGTCAAAGATGACGGAATAACTGATTGATTGTTAATTCGGGTAGTTACTGACACCCAACAGGTATTAAGCTCCACGGCTAAGCATTACGTCCTTAGATGCAAGGCCCTCTTTGATGCAAATAATTTTTGCTCGCAGCGAAAATATCGTTCTTGTCCTATATAAAATAAATTAAATTTCAGTATACAATAAAATTTTTCAGGTTTCGATTTCGGCCGAAACTGAGACAAGGCCGAAGATTCGGTTTCGGCTGAAAATCTTGTTTCGGTCGGACATTACTTGTAATAATTGTCTCAATTTTTTAATGTTTTTTGAAAAGGTTACGTAACGAAGGAAATTTATCACTATAAATTCCTTGCAAAACATTTAATTTGAATAACACAAGGCACGAGGGCTTTTCAAAAGCCGATTCGAACACAAATAAAGATTTTAAACCCTTTTTAGATTCTATGCCATATTTCGTATTTTATTCGGTGGATCACATGTGCAAATAAGTTTCGATTCGGGGACAGTGATAATTTATAGGGTAATATTTCATAGGTGGTCGCAGATAAATCAGTTATGAGAATTAATAGTCTTGCTCTGTTTAAGACTACATAAGCTGTTACATCCATGTTCGACAAAATCGGTGCTATTCTACGGAAAAACAGGGGCGGACCAAGCCTTACGGGTTTTTAATAGTGATTATAGCACACAAACCAGTTAATCTTAAGCGCTCAATAAGGCGATTGAAAGAACCATCAACAGTAGATTAAAAGACGAAACTGCAGTTTGGTTTAAAGAATTCACACCCCTCGCAGCAACAGGCGCTAAGAATAGTGGAAGCAGCTACTAAAGGATTTGATAGGGTATGGTACCAAGGGTTGATCTACAAAATGGCTACCTCCGGGTACTACTCAGAAAAGATGTGTAAAATAGTGTCGAGCTATCTAAAAGAAAGAACTTTCAGTGTCAAAATAGAACAATAATAATCAGAACCAAGAATGCTATATAGGGGCAGGAGTCCCATAAGGAGGAGTGTTAGGCGTCAACTTTATTCTATATATACCCACGATTAGTGATGTGAGTTGCGAATATTTCCGCCCGAATGTTCCCGAATATTGCGAAAATTTTCAAAATATTCGCTTCTAAATAAGCCGAATATTTCCCAGGAGGCGAACTTTCGAGGCGAGTGCCAGTAAAAACTAGATGGGGTTCAATCTTAACTTGTATAAATAGCCTTATAGCATGTAAAAGTGCCTTGCAGGTATTGATGGTAACTGGAAATGTACAATTTTCCAGGAATGTAAAACAAAACTGCCTGGATGATGATATATTTTGGCTTAAATTGCAAAAGATTGTTGTGGTTTTAACATCTATTGTTAAATGGATCACTGTTCCTAAAGGTAACACATTTAGGATTTCTCAGGTCGTAGAAGCCTTTAGAGAAATCAAAAATGTTTTAATAGAAAACGTTCCGTTCCTACCTATTACCAAGGCGGAGGAAAAAGAATGTTTGACTCGATTTTCTCAAAGAAAAAAGATGGCACTAAAACCGCTGCATTTTGCAGCTAATTTACTGGATCCTGTTTTAACAGGGGCGATTCTTAGTAATGAAGAGCATTTACAGGCCATGCAATGTATTGATAATATTCTAACTAATCATCCCAGATTTGTTGGCAGAAAAGAGGCCATTTTTGTTGAACTGACAAAATATTGTGCAAAGACCGATCTTTGATCAATGGCATTTATCTGGCTTTCCGGTAAATCAGTGGACTGTATTGGGTGGTGGCAGGAAATGTGCACCAAAACTAATTTAAAAGACTTAAAGATATTGCTATATTAGGACTGGCAGCTTCCTCTGCTGCCACCAAGCGCAGTTTTAGTACATATTCTTTTATAAATATTAAGAAACGAAATCGACTTACGACAAACAGAGCTGGCAAGCTAATGTGCATAGCGCACAACATTAAATTAGGAAATCTTAAATATAAAAACAAAGAAGACGTAATTTCGCCAAAAAGTCGAAAGAAACGTTTGCAATAATATAAATACAGAAATCGAAGCTACCGGATCTGAGCAGTCTGAGTCTGATACCGAAAGTGATGATGGATTTTCTGTACACGATACCGATTCTAGCGTCGGTCAGGAAAATTTTTCAGATATGGATATGGATTATTAGTTTGGACTTTGTTATTAGTGGTGTTTTCTTTTACGTGTTGTTAAAAAAATATTTTTGTACAATGTTTTTTACATGTGTTGTTGTTTTACATGTGTACGTTACGTAAATCTAAGTAGATTTTAATAAAAAATGGCTGCTTGCATTTATAAGCTTAATTTAAATACTAAAAATACCAGATTTCCTAATATTTCGGAAACTTTCCAAAATATTTGAACATTCCAAAAATTTCGGAAATTTTGCATCACTACCCACGATATCCCCAGAACACCAGGAACGCTATTGGGGTTATTTGCTGACGACAAAGCAATCGCTATAAAACATAGAAACATTGATGTAATCTGCAGAAAAATGCAGGACGAAGTAGATAGAATAGTGCAGATCAGTCCTGACGCTTTATAAATATAAATCGATCGTTGCGAAAACTTTGAAGAAATCAATAAGCATCAATGCTCCTGCAAAATAAAAATATATGTTTTAAAAATAATGATATCGATACATAATTTTTTAAAATTTTTTAACTTTACAACGTTATGCTACGCTACTGTTAAGAGCCTATAAATGCCGAGGCTGTCTAGTTATGTTTAATCACTCCAGGATTATGTCTTTACAACTAACTGATATCATTTGCAATCCAGAATTGTTTTGAGTTCCCCCAAGCCACCCCAACCCTCTTGGCGTCTTTAAAAAACACGTTTTCTATTTAACGAAACTAAAAATAAAACCTTATAGATTGCGGTGTTTATTTTTAAAATAATTAAATCTTCTGACGGCCCCATCAGTCTTTTTTTTATAAAACTATTTTATACCGTGCTTAGCGTGAAACGTCACATGCACCCCTTAATGTGCACGATTATAATAGGTATGTGGTGATTTCTTATTTAAATAAGGGGTTGATAAAATAATTGAACTGTCACTTGTAAATAATACTTTTAAATAGTTTCTGTTTTTCTCTTAATATCTCCGGTATATTTTAAGAGTTTATAACTACACGAGGAACAAGCACGTTGGGAATTGTGCAAGTCATTTAATGGCTTTTTAGATTTAATTTTCCTTTTGAAGAATACAGTGTTCGAAAAATAGGTGTACAACTAGGGTTGGGATTTTGACCGTCAAAATCTTTTGTGGTCAATTGACCAATCCCCGGTCAAATTCCTCAGTTTTGTCATAAGAAATGAAGGCATGAGTAACTACATAGAAACGTCTCTTTATTAAAAAACAGCTAACAAGAAATCATTCTGAGGTACAAAAAAAACTGACACATAAGTAAATATTATGTATAATATTAATCTAACAATACTAAATTACTAATGAAGCAATGAGTGAGTGACTGATTGATGAAGAAATGAGAGACTGCTGGCAGTACTGGCCTTGGTAGATAGCTTAGATCAGGGGTCTTCAACCGGCGGCCCGCGGGCCGCTTGCGGCCCTCCATTAACTTTTTTGTGGCCCGCATGCAAATTTATTAATAAAATTAAACATTAAATTTAAATGTGTTTGTATAAATATTGTCTTGAGTTTACTATATTTCAGCTATATTAAATTTCTCACTTTCTATTTGTTCTGGCCCGGCAATCGATGGGTAGCTTAAATATGGCCCTTCTATGAAAAAAGGTTGAAGACCCCTGGCTTAGATAAAGGTACATCACATTCGTCACTGAACGGGCGGGCAAAATCCTCACTTCGAGTCCTCCCCGCGGGCGCCCGCTGGTAATGACGAAAGTCAGCTAAGACTGAGTCTGGCACATCAATTGCCTTCGCTCAGTCGTGTTGTGAGGTACCTAAATCCGAGGTGGTGTGAGCAACCGTGCCTAGGATGGAAGGCTGAGGGTGAAATCAGCCTTTAACGAGCTCCTGTGGTGGACCAGGCAATCACCGCAGTATTAGCGCCTTGTCCTGGTATGCCGGCTCTGCCAGGATCGACCTTTATTTCCGAGCTTACTCGTGGGACCTACATGGAAAACAAAAAAGAAAAACCAAAAAAGAACGCTGAAGATCATCAGCTCAAGCTACCAGGCGGTGATTTGGTCACCGAGGGTAGCCCATACAGCATTAATGAAAGCGAGGAGGAAAAGCTGCTACGATCACCTGACACAAAGCAGGCGGATCCTAAGGACAGCAAACCTCACAGAAAGGTATCAGCTGGTACAAGAAAGATGCGACAGTGCCAAAGGGCTAGGCATCTTCTAGTAAAACTGGAAAGCAAACAGCCAGCTGAACTCTCAAGTAGGGACAATGGGACGATAAAGTGGGCAAGAGAACTCTTGGCCCAAGACCCATTCCACGTCCCCTATACGTACCAAAAACCGGGTGCAACTTTCGAGAGAAGTGTCGCTGGAAAGAGGACACGTTCTACAGACGATGAGAGCACCCCAAAAGAACTAAAGAAAAGGAAGTCCTTTCCACAGCAAGGCAAAGCTGGAATGTCTTCTAGGGGACTTACTGCGGAGACCAAGAAAGTCTCTGCGGAAGTTTCAAAAACGAAGAGTTCCGCTGCGCTTAGTAGTGGAGGGGGCCAGAAAAAGTCTGCTTTCAGGGAGCGGTCCGACAGTAGAACAATGTCGGAAGTGACCCGCAGCAGCCTCCAAGTGGCTGTGATTGATGCCGGCAATAAATGCTGGAAGATCACAGCAGACCGCTGGATCCTGGTTGAAAGGAGGCTAACGGAAATCCTTATGGAGTTTCTAATAGCCAATCCTGCCGACAGGATCCCTCAGTACGACACCTCGGGATGGACTAGAGGAATAAAGATCATCAATTGCACTGATGATTTTTCCTTAGCATTTCTGAAAGAGAGTGTCAAAAAGATCGGACAACCTTGGGAACTTGCCCAATTACAGGTCATCCCCCGCTCGGAACTTCCAGAGTGTCCGAGAGCTAGAATTTGGTTGCCAGTGCCAACCATTCCAGAGAAGTCCTTGCTGCCACTCTTGGCAGCCCAGAACCCGAAGATTCCTTGTAAGGAATGGAAGGTTCTAAAGATGGAGGACCCAAAACCCACAGGGAGGAGCGTAATCCTCCAGCTCACAGACGAGTCGCTACCAGCCCTAGAGGAAGCTCAGTTTAAGCTTCACTGCGGCTTTAATGCGATCGCTGTGAATATATATAAGGGCATCCCCAAACATAAGGGGATTGACCAGAAAGTTAATCTTGCCAAACCCAAGCAGGATGTCGGAAGGAAGGAGGAGACAGTGACATCTGCCACGGTAATGGAAGAGGAACAGAGTGCGGCTCCAGAGAAGGAGCCGACTCAAGAAATGGAAGTTGAACCACAACAGACGCCCAGCGATGTTGCGAGTGGTCCAAATCAACCTCCACCACAGTAAAATGGCCTCTAGCCATCTGGCTCTTCTCATGGAGGAGAAGGGCCTCGACATCGCCTTGATCCAGGAACCTTGGGTCAGAAATTACGCCATATGTGGATTAAGGCTAAGAAACTACTCTCTCTATTACGCCAGGGGCAATGGTAAGCCAAGAACTTGTATTTTAGCTAAAAATAAAGTATTCCTAATGCCTAATTTTAGTAACCAGGACATAACAACGGTCAAACTGGAGCGCAAAGGAGGGACACCAATAATACTGTCATCCGTATACATGGCGCATGACGTTCCAACTCCATCGGTAGATGTCCAAAATATTGTGGAATCTACCAGGATTTCTAAGCAAAGCCTAATCTTGGGATGTGATGCCAACGCCCATCACACAATATGGGGTAGCACGGACATCAATGACCGAGGTGAGTGTCTTTTTAATTTTATTATAAATACTAACCTTAGCTTATGCAATAACGGTAATACACCTACATTTGTTACTGCGAACAGACAGGAAGTTCTGGACGTCACGCTTACAAATGAATCCAACGATCTAAAGGTACAAAACTGGAGAGTGTCCAGCGAGGATTCGTTCTCGGACCATCGTTGGATTCTATTTGATATCAGTGAGTCCACATACTTGCCTACACCATTTCGTAACCCTAAAAGAACAGATTGGGAAAAATTTTGCGGAATCATCTCTGGAGAACTGGCAAATCCTCCCAATAATCTCTTACCAAATAAGGCTTCAATTGATGAAGCAGTTAATAAACTAACAAATACCCTGGCAGCAGCATTTTTCAAAAGCTGTCCGATAAGCAGACCAGCGAAAAAGCCATACCCACCATGGTGGAACGCAGAGCTGGGTCAGCTAAGAAGGGACATGCGAAGGCTATTTAACAAAGCAAAGAGCAAACGTACTGAAGATGAGAGCTCTTATAGAGAGGCTCTAAAGACGTACAAGAAAGCGATTAGAAAATCTCAAAGAAGCGCCTGGCACAATTACAGCGAGCGGATTGAGAGTACAAACGAAGTCGCTAGACTTAGAAAAGTTCTATCAAAGGAGCCTAGTGCTCCCTCTTTTCTAAAAAAAGATGATGGGACATACACAGAGAGTACTGGGGAAACCCTTGAACTGCTGATGGATTCCCACTTTCCTGGTAATACATCGGCCATAGAACCCCTTATCGATCAAGGAGACGTTCCGGATTTGAATAGCATCAAATCAGTAGTCACTTACGATAAGCTAGAATGGGCGATTGACTCATTTGAACCTTACAAATCACCAGGATTAGACGGGATAATGCCCGCCATGCTACAAAGAGGGAAGAGAATCCTGATCCCTTGGCTCTTGGTGATATACAGAAGCAGCTTGCATTTTACTTACATGCCGGCTGACTGGAATAAGATAAAAATAGTCTTCATCCCTAAGGCTGGTAAGAGCAGTCATGTAACCGTCAAAGACTTCAGACCAATAAGCCTGTCTTCGTTCCTTGTCAAAACATTGGAGAGGTTACTGGATCTGCATATCAAGAACTCGGTGAGAGAGCGAGAATTAAGCTCGTCTCAACACGCTTATACCAAAGGGAAATCAGTGGAAACGGCGCTACACGAAGTAGTAGGCACTATTGAGAAATCCCTTAACAATAAAGAGTACACCCTAGGTACCTTCTTGGATATTGAAGGAGCCTTTAATAACGTCACGACCGAGGCAGTGTGCGACGCTCTAATAGAAACAGGGGTCGATAACTACATCTGCCGTTGGATTAGGAGGATGTTGAAAGGCCGTCAAATCTGCTCCAGTTTGGGAAGTAGCGAGATGGTCAGATTTGCTGGAAGAGGAACTCCGCAAGGCGGGGTTCTGTCACCAACACTCTGGCTGAGAGTTTTAAATAAAGTTCTCATAGCGTTGGAGAAGGCTGGAATAAAAGTGATTGCATACGCTGACGATATAGTTATACTAGTGTCAGGTAAATTTGTAAACACAATCAGCGACCTAACAGGAATGGCGCTACGAATACTACAACAGTGGGCCATGAAATGCGGGTTAAAAATCAACCCCGAAAAAACGGAGGTAGTTCTATTCACACGCAGAAGGGTGATCGAGAACTTTAGACTCCCAGTACTCGACAATAATGCTTTAGTGCTTAAGGAAAAAGCAAAGTATTTAGGATTGGTACTTGACTCCAAGCTAAACTGGGGCATAAACTTGCAAGAACGAGTTAAGAAAGCGTCGGTAGCATTATATGCCTGCAAAAAAGCAATTGGAAAAAAATGGGGACTAAAACCCCACATAGTACACTGGATCTATACAGCTATTATAAGACCTATATTAATATACGGGGTCCTGGTTTGGTGGACCGCTTTGGAAAAAGCAGTGCACACTAAGTCAATAACAAAGATACAAAGGGCAGCTTGTTTAGGAATAACCGGAGCCCTTAAGTCAACCCCGACAGCGGCGCTAGAGGTCATATTATATATACCCCCCTTGGATATCTATGGAAAAAGTATAGCTGCAAAAAGTGCCCTGCGACTAAAAGAGTCGAAATTCTGGAAGGAAACTAACTACGGGCACAGCAGTATACTAAAGATTCACCCGGGGAATAATCTACGAGACCCGACTGATTACTCTGTCCCAATAACATGCTTCGATAGAAGGTATTCTATACTCATTCCGAGTAGGGAAGAGTGGGAAGGCAATCAGAATATAACGAAAACAGATCACGCAATCTTCACAGACGGTTCAAAGATGGACGTTGGTGTGGGAGCCGGGGTCTTTTCCGAAAGCTTACAAATACAGAAATCGTATAGACTCCCCAACTATTGTAGTATTTTTCAGGCGGAAGTACTGGCAGTAGAGAAGGCGGTCAATATCCTGCAGGAACACCTTGGCTTGGGAGTAGCCTCGTCAATCACCATCTTCAGTGATAGTCAGGCGGCGATTAAGGCAATCTGTTCCAGCAGCGTCAAATCAAAGCTCGTAAAGCGATGCCGCAACAATCTATGCACACTTGGCAACCAACATCGGGTTATTCTGTGCTGGGTTCCTGGACACTCCAAAATAGATGGCAACGAGGCTGCCGATGCGCTCGCAAGAGAGGGCGCAGGCATGCCAGCTGATCTAGCAGACAATACAGTGAACAAACCACTGGGATTGGTCAAAGAGGAGATTGACTACACGGCCAAGCAGCTTGCACAGAACAGATGGACAGGGTTGACAACCTGTAGTACATCCAGGCAACTGTGGCCCACATTCGATAAAAAGAGAACCGCAGAGCTATTGAGACACAGTCGAAAAGACGTGAGAAATATTACTGCGGTTGTTACCGGACATTGCCTCTTCGGTAGACATGCCGAACTTATGCAAATACCTACTAACGACTTCTGCAGAAGCTGCAGAGATGAGGAAGAGGAAGAAAGTATTCAACATTTTCTGTGTGAATGCCCTGGCCTCGCAAGAAGGAGGTTCACTACTCTGGGTGAATCATCTTTCGATAGCCTGGAGGAACTAAACAACTTACAACTTGGACGGCTGAGCAGATTTCTGAACAGTAGTGGCTGGTTTGAATGAGTTGTTAAAATCCTTCCGCGGTTACGTCGCATAAACCATCAGTGATCTGATGAAGGTGGGTTCTGCGGAACACGTGTGGTATCACAACGGACCTAATCAGGACTACGTGAGACCGTTTGGTCAGAACCAAGGGTCTGCCACTCTTACCTAACCTAACCTAACCTTCGTCACTGAACTCACCCCCGGCATTGCCTTTATGTTCTTCAGAATCTGAATCACTACTGAAATTTAGCGGTGGTTCCTCCGAATTTTCATATTTTTTATTTTCACTGCCACTTAACAGCTTTAAGTTGTACTTTATTATTAGCTTTCCTGAGCGAGTGGTTTTCAATCGGTTGCGAAGCTTGCTCTATGGACAATGCTCCATGAGGAACATTTTCCCTCACAAGAGGCTGCAAAAGTTTTTGACCGAATTTGACCCGGTCAAAATCTCTCCGGTCAAAATCGGTCAAAATCTCGGTCAATTGACCAGGCACAACCCTATGTACAACGTTTTCTAATGTCCTGGCTAGGGCTGGGCAAAAATTCGATATATCGATATTTTTATTGATATATCGATAAACGATATTTAAAAAATAAAATATCGATATTATCGATATATTATACATTTTCTTTAAAGTAGCGCCATATTAAATGTGTGTTTTGCTACAAAATCAAAATTGGGCTATTTAAATTTGGTCGCATGTGATGCAAAGTTTATTTGTTTTTGACCCTGTATAAGGTAACTTCATAAACTAAGTATTTAAAAACGTAGTTTGTGTCTGAAAGTAATACTAGTATTAATATTAAGACAAAAAAGAACACAGTGTCTTCAGTAAAGTGTTTTTTAAGTGGAAAATAAATTTTAGTTTAACAACGTAAAGTTTATCTATTTTCAACGATTTAATTTAAAACTCCTATATTATAATTTATTATTAAGCTATGCCATAATAACGTTTTTGTAGAAAAACACACATTTAATATGGCGCTACTTTAAAGAAAATGTATCTGAAATAAAGCCTTGTCAAAACTGAGAAGTTTTATGTAGGTTCCGTTGAGTCTTATTTTGCAAAAGTGGTGCAATTTACAAAATATAGGTAAAAAATCAAAATTATCTTATGCAGCTGAAATTTTGCATGTGGGCTAGAAACTGCGATATACAGGGTTCCCCATTTAAAACGAAACAGGCTAAATATCTGGTTCCACGTTAATTTAAAAAAAAAACGCTCGGACCCGTCGATTTTTATTTCGAGGGGACATCTTTTGCGTATATTGTCAATCTTGTTACTTCAAGCCCCTAGGAGGGAGGGGGGGTAAGATCTAAATTTTAAATGGATACCCCTATTTTATAAATTTTTTTTGGATTCTGCATAAAATTCTGAACATTTTTTAATAAAAGCATTATTAGTCTATACTAAATAGTTTCCGAGATATTGACTCTTGAAAAATGAGATTTTTGAACTTTGACAGCGTCTAGCTTTCTAACTGTACGTCTTAGAGTAAAACGGCTTACATGTCCCTATCTTCGATTTTTATTATCTTTCCAATAGTGTCAACTTCCGGTTAAACCGCAAGTACTATATTTCTTACAACCCACTCTAATAAAGAAGCAAATTTGCGAAGTTTAATCTATTCCTAACAGATTGCTTTTTTATTTGGCTCAATATCTTTCTTGGTTCAAGAAATACGATTTTTTTAAGAAAAGACTACACATTTTATTAAAAGATTTTAATTTTAACATTTGTATTACCACTCCGAGCACGAACAACTGCCTCTATTCGCCTTGGCATTCATTAAATGAGGTGTCTGATCTGATTTTGATCGTTCTGACCACATACTTCGATTAGTGCTTCTTTTAACTGTTCTAAGTTATTCAGAACCGGAACTCGTTATTTTCTATAAAGGGTGCAAAAGGAACGACGTGTTTTCTGTCAGATCCTATTCTCCTCGAAAAATTGCCAGTTTCGTTAAAAAGTTAAACGGCTCTCTGAACACTGGATCTTGACGATCTTGTACATCCTAAAACTCTAGCAGTATATTACTGCGATCTTCCATCATTTACTAAAGCTACTGCTCTTGCCGCATCAGTAGGTGAAAGGACCATAATTTTCTGACTGACAAAAATTTAAACACAACAGAATAATAATTACATAAAAACTGATTTTGCACCCTTTGTTTTATGTGACAATTTAAAATTAAAATCTTTTAATAAAATGTGTAGTGTTGTCTTAAAAAATTCGTATCTCTTGAACCGAGGAAGATATCGAGCCAAATAAAAAAGCAATCTGTTAGGAATAGATTAAACTTCGCAAATTTGCTTCTTTATTGGAGTTAATATTGCAAAATCACTCTACAGAGTGTTACAAACTTAAAGGGAAAAAACATACTTTTTATTCCCCTGTATATTTCACCAAGTATACAGCTTTTTAAAAAACGGAAAAAATGTAATTAAAGCTGAAGCATGTATCTACAATTGAAAAAAAATCATTTAAATCGGACTACGGAAAAAAAAGTTACCATACATTAAACTTGAACAAAATTTTTATGGATCGAATTTAAAGTCGGTGAGTGTATAATCGGTATATATTATGTCGAAATTCTGTAATAATCTTCAGACTTGCCAGCAGGTACGCAAGGATTTTATTATAAAATATTTATAAGTATAAGAGGGCACTCAAGTTTGGTTAGGTTTAGGATCCATGGGGGGGGGGGGGGGTAATTACACCCCTACCCCCCTGAAATCCGCGCTTGAACCTAAAAATTAAATCACAGCCCCAATACAATGTTAGAAATTTTATCATCGTTGTAAGCAGTAAAAATAAAGTACTTACTTATTTCTGAGGACATAAAGCCTGTGGCACGAGACTAAAAGCAAAAAATATCGTTCCACGTTTAAGATAAAGACTAATCTGCTTAAGGTGAGTAGGAAATTATCATCAGGCACATTTTCATTTCGCTTTTATGGTCTTTAAAACATTAAACAGGCCTAAGTGTTTATTACAGGAATCAAAATTGAAGTTTTTATCTCTTCGTATGCATTTCCATGCTGTAAAAAAGGTTTTGATGTTTCGAAAACTAAAAAAACATTCATCATAACATGCCCTCGGTCCGGGAAATCGGGTTTTTGTCCATCTTTTGATAGTTCGCCTCCACTTAGACAAATAGCTTTATAAACTTTCCTTAGTCGATTTGAACGTTCATAAAAAGCAATTCTTTTATAGTTTTGGGGAATGAATGAAACATTTTATGCCGCAATCAGTTTTTGCATTTATACTTTTTTTTTGATTTCTCGTTACGAGATTAGGAAAATCGTTTTCAGGACAGATGCTACGTTTTTACCAGCCCGTTTTTACATCTGTCAGGTTTGTGTCTGTTGATTATGCGGCAATTCAAAAATTAAGAGTGATGGCAGGGCAGGTACCTAATAAAGACGACATTGAGAATAATGTTGTCAAGTACATACACCGTGTGGCGGCATAACAAATGACATCTACTAACATAGGAAATTCAAAAATATATACAGGGTGTCCCGAAATTAGCTGACAATATTTTAAGGGGATAAAGTACATTCAAAAATAAGACTAAAATCATCTATTAACATACCTTCAAAAACGCTTCGTTATGGGGCTAGAGCCCCCCGAATTGGAACCATGAAAAGCAGTTTTTTCACAATATCTCAAAAACTGATTAGGGTATCGAAACAAAATTTGATACATGTTTTACCCATGACAAGACGCAATAAACGATTTAATTAGCTTAACTTTATTTCTTCCAGTGGCGTCCCAATGGGTAGGTAGTTGGGAGAATATTCCCCTTAGTTTTTTATTTTTAGGATTTTTTACCTTTAGGTGCAATTTTTAGAAGCCTTGAAGTATTTTGCTGAAAAAAGGTACTCTTGTTTCATTGCGGTAGGATTCACCATTTTCCAGTAAAATCGATTTTAAACTTTTCGGTTTTTTGAAATCCGGTGAAAAGGCTAAGGTTTTTTTTTGCATATCTCAGCAAACACTTAATATTAAAACATGAAATTTATTAGAACTTCTACTAGCGACAAGGCATATGTATTAAAGGATGTTACTTTAAAATATTTTTCCAGTGACGTCGCACGGGGTGGGGCCTTAAGTAAATATTATTATTTTTTTAATTTTAAATTTTTTGTTAATAAAACCCTCCATTATTGTAATTTGACAGAATGTAACGTTTTTAAATTAAACATATTTTTAGATTCCCTTGTTTTTTTAAATCTTTATTTTCATGAAGATTTTAAGAGAGTTTTAAAATAAAACAAAAAATAATAACAAATTGCAAATCAAATTTGATTGTGAACCACACGGGAAACTAATTTTTAAGCAAGTACCAGTCATGTGTCCCCAACAATAATAATCAAGGGGATTTAAATCAAGTGATCTTGGTGGCCAGGCTATGGCTACCAATCCACATGGTAATTTTCTTCAAGTCAATTCCTCACTTGACGTCCGTAGTGAGCTGGTGCCCCATCATGTTGAAAGAAGTGCCCTAAACGTAAATCCAGTGGCACATTATCTAATAAATCCCCAAGTTGATTATGGATTATTATTATTTGTCGCTAGTAGAACTTCTAATAAATTTCATGTTTTAATATTAAGTGTTTGCTGAGATATGCAAAAAAAACCTTAGCCTTTTCACCGGATTTCAAAAAACCGAAAATTTTAAAATCGATTTTACTGGAAAATGGTGAATCCTACCTCAATGAAATAAGAGTACCTTTATTCAACAAAAGACTTCAAGGCTTCTAAAAATTTCACCTAAAGTTAAAAAATCCTACAAATAAAAAACTTAGGGCAACATTTTCCCAACTACCTACCCAGTGGGACGCCACTGGAAGAAATACAGTTAAGCTAATTAAACCATTTATTGCGTCTAGCTATGGGTAAAACATGTATCAAATTTTGTTTTGATACCCTAATCGGTTTCTGAGATATTGTAAGAAAACTGCTTGTCATAGCTCCAATTCGGGGGGCTCTAGCCCCTTAACGAAGCGTTTTTGAAGGTATGTTAATAGAGGATATTAGTCTTATTTTTGAATGTACTTTATCCCCTTAAAATATTGTCAGCTAATTTCGGGACACCCTGTATAGTTTGCCTAAAAAATATAGATTACAAAATTAACAGTCATGAAAATCTTTTTTCCAGCCTTTCACGTTTACCTGACTTCCTAACTTTTCTCAAAACTACAATTGAAACGCATGAAGCAAAAAAAAAAAACATTTTTTACGTTTCCATTTTCGAAATTCAGTTGTAAAACTCCCTCTTACATAACAGCACAAGCAGAATTGCGGAATGCGCTGTCACCCTTACTATTAACTTTTTTGGGGCTAGAGGGCGGTGGGCCCTGTCATAAATCTCTTTAAGTCATATCGGGATACTTCTTATTCTGTCAAGTTCAATGCATTCTGGGGGTCTAGCCCTGATGGTGTCTCAGCTGAAATTCCTTTTCAAGTATCCAAAGAGAAAAATATTATTTTAAAAAGTGAAAATTTTTTTGGTATTCGATTGAATTTATTGAATCTAACAAGTTACTAATTCACTTTATATTTTGATAAACCATTTCATCGCTTTGGTAGGATACAAATTCAAAATAACCAACAACCGTACTTTTGGTATTAATAATTCGCATGCCTAGCATTTACGATAAAAAAAGGAATTTACTCAGCGCGTTTTGACCGACACAGTCATCATTACCATTAAAAAAGGAAATCTGTAAAAAGGGATAAAGCCATGAAAAAGTACCATTGTAATTACTAACCTTCTTACCTATACAAATAAAATGCAAAAGTTCAAGTTACCTAATTTAAAGTTCTATAATTAAACCTTTTTATGACATACAACTTTTGACCATGGTCGTTTTCCGTAGCTTTTTCCCGTTTTGCAAATGTCGAAACCCGTTAAGGATTTTAGAAATTAATTTATGAAGTTAAAGCCGCATACCTTTGTATATTATTTAAAATAAGTAATAACCTTCTCATGGAGACCAGTAGAATAATTAGGGGGTGAGGGGGCACCCAGCCCCCCTGCCCATCGTATATGGCGCCCCTTCCTCTCTAGTATTAAGACTGCTTATGCTAAACATATAGACTTTAGGCTGACGTTAGCCAAATTTAAATATATTAAACCCACACTGAGGAAAATGATCGAATACAGCAAATTTTCTAAGACATCGTTTGTATTGATAGCTTATTTTTTTATTAACCTATATTAAATAAATTGCTAGTGTCTGAAACCTGCTTCAGTGTTATGTCAATTCCAGATTTGCTAGAACAGCGTTTTTATTGGTAGTAATCAGTTCCGCGATATGTAATTACGAATTAAGGGACATTTAACGGTTTTCGAGATATTTAAATCAAAAGGTTTTTAATTTTGTTAAGTTGCCCCAAAGTCGTACCAAATACCTTACAACCTTGTTTTATTTTAAGTAGGTCCAAAATGTAGTATACTATATACCTATTGTTTTAAAATTTCGAATATTCCCCAATTTATGACCACTATACAGGGTGATTCACTAAGGGTGGCGACCGGCCATATCTCGGAAACTACTAGGCATAGAAACTTGGAGAAAAAATTATGATTAAAACGGTCATGAGAAAATTCTGGAAATTACTTTTAAGTTCCTCATTTCGCCGCAAGGGGGCACAATTAAAATTTTTTTTTTAATTCTAAATTTCTCCGAAATTTTCCATATTAAGGTATAACTCTGATTACATCATCGAAAAGCTTAGACAATTCTGCATCATTTTGATTTAAGGCTCATTGGCGTACCGGCCTTGATAAGAGTGGGGGAAGCTATTGAATGTGTAAACATTAAAATCGCTGTAACTTGAAAACGACTTATCCGATTTTACTAAATTTAAGCTTGTTTGGAAGGGAAAGGTAAGTATTTTCAATCGCCGTATCCAATAGTACACGATAGTGTGTAATAAAATTGCTAGAGGGCGCAATTTGTAATAATAACAGTTTTTTCGATTTTATCCCGGAAATTCAAATCATACGGTATAACTATGACATCATAATCGAAAAGTAGAGGAAATTTGCAAGAAAAGATGTGAAGACCGCAGTTCGATATCTTTGTTCGTTTCAGAGTTATTGCCAAAATAATAATTTTTAATACAAATTGCGCCCTCTAGCAATTTTATTAGAAATTATCTTGTACCATTGGATGCGACAATTGAAGGTACTTACCTTTCTCTTCCAAACAAGCTTAAATTTAGTAAAATCGGTTAAGTCGTTTAGAAGTTACAGGGATTTTAATGTTTACAGTTTCACTTGATAAGAGTGGGAGAAGCTATGGAAAGTGTAAACATTAAAATCGCTGTAACTTCTAAACGACTTATACGATTTTACTAAATTTAAGCTTGTTTGGAAGAACCTTCAATTGTCGTATCTAATGGTACAAGATAGTTTCTAATAAAATTGTATTAAAAATTAATTTATTGGCAATAACTCTGAAACTAACAAAGATATCGAACTGCTGTCTTCACATCTTTTCTTGCAAATTTCATCTACTTTTCGATTATGGTATCATAATTATACCGTATGATTTGAATTTTCGGGATAAAATCAAAAAAACTATTATTATTACAAATTGCGCCCTCTAGCAATTGTATTGAGAACTAATATGGATAACTAAATACGATTGGTGAAAGTGCATACATTTCTCTTCCAAACAGTCTTTAGTTTGCTAAAATCGGATAAGTCGTTTAGAAGTTACAGCGATTTAAATGTTTACACTTTTAACAGCTTCCCCCACTCTTATTAAATTCGGTACGCCAATGAGCATAAGACCAAAATGATGCATAATTGTCTAAGCTTTAAAATGGTGTTATCAAACATATACGTTAATGTGGAATTTTCGGAGTTATGTAAAATTTTAAAATTTACTTTTCAATTACGCCCTCTTGCGGCAAAATGCGGAACTTAAAAGTAATTTCCAGAATTTTCTCATGACCGCTTTAATCATATTTTTTTTTCTTCAAGTTTCTATGCCTAGTAGTTTCCGAGATATGGCCGGTCGCCACCCTTAATGAATCACCCTGTATACCAAATGGTCGCTTAATTCGATATAACTATTAAAGTTAAGTACAGTTTTAAATCTTCATAAAGAATTAACCGACATGTATGACGCTTAATTCTTTATAACAAAACTAAAAATAAAATAAAACTACACTGGTTTAGTATGAAATGATCGCGGATTAAGTTCAGCCAATTGGCGCTTAATTTTATATTACAGAAATAAATATAAAAAAATTATATTTTGTAATATGGTTTTGGCGAATAATTCGTTATTACAAAACGTTAGTTATTAGCATTAACTTTGACAAATATGAAAATGTCATTTAATACAGGGGCCTTTATAAAGGGTAAAATACGAAATTTAAGTAAAAAAAGTTTTTGTTACATAGGTTGTAATGATTACTAAAAGATGGCACCGTTAAATCGTTTTTAAATTTTTGTCGCTTAATTCGTAATTACATAACGCGGTCCAATTATTTTTATGCCTAAAAGAATACTACTTCACCCCCATTGTGAACTCCCCGTCCTGAAATACCTACGTACCTGCTGCAGACCTGCAACAAAAATGTAGTATTCATCTAAAGATACTTTTACAAACATATAAGTATTTACAAATAAGACCTTACAAACTAAACACAAAACAAATCACAATAAAAATTAGAATACTGTTATGAATTTACTGTCTACCTAAAGTGGTTTTATCAATGAATTTATTCAATCGAGATTTTATCAAAATACTTTAAAAGTAGGTGTAGTTTTTAAGCCATTAAAGTCGATTGGACAATAAATTTTTGTTAAATCGTAAACCCCGTCTTCCGGCGGTGTATGTCGTCGTAAACAAACGGGGTCCATATTTCAACGAGCCCTTACGTACGTATATCTGCGTAAAACTGAAAACCTAACTAATAGCTGTTTATTAAAAAGATAGTAGAGAAATAAAAAACTCTCTCCCAGGCAATTCTCGGCTATCCGTCATCGGAATATTTTTTATCTGCTGTCAAGCCGTAACATAAAACACTGGAAGATAAAGTGGAGTAGTTTCCTCCAGAGAGCTCTAACGGCCGAACTCGATATAGATGGGTCTGGATGGACGTATATTATGACCCGATAGCCGAAAGCCCGAAAGCCATACGTCAAAAGGTACGTCGACACCCCATGTCACTTGTCACGTCTTATATACCTTAGTTTACAATTATTTGAAAACTCTCCTGCAGCTGGATAGATAAAACATTATTTTATTGTTACCGAAAACCGGATCGAGTCAAATATAGGTATACAGTGGCGTATTCGAAAAGCGTTTCTGGGGAGAGGGGGTTTAGAAGACAAAATACATTGTATAACTTTGCTGCCTACGCGGAATAAAACTGTATAGAGAAATAAATATTAACTGTCGTATGTACCCGGTGAGTCAACGATTGCGCGGAGTGATTTTAGGCCTTGAAGATAAGATTTGTCGATAATAAGCTTTTGTATTAAGGTATGGTTGGATATCTGGCACATTTTAAAAATATTTTAAATTATACAGGGTGCGCCCAAAAAGTAGGGTGTCATAAAGTTACATTTTTTTAAAATGGGACACCCTATATTTGAATACATTTATTAATTCTACGTGTTATTTCATAAATTCTTATTAATGGTTTAATATCCAAAAAAGTTATATAGTTCTTAAGATAATTCGACTTATAATGAAAATTTTGCATTTGCAAGCAGCTCGTTGTTGTGAAAATGCTATTTAAATTTTGACACTAAGCGATTCATAATTTTTATACTTACTAAATAAAGTCAAAAATACATATTCACTATAAAATATTTGAAGTCTCATTTACAGGGTGTTTACTTTCTAGGACCAAAGTCAGAAATTCAGCAAAAAGACACTTTTTATCCGCCTCGCCCAAAACATATATCATCGATTTATTCATTTTTTCAAAAATTAATTTTGAGTACCAACTAATAAAATGACTGGACAATAAACTTTGCAGTAAAAAGGCTTAATTTTTACATTGATCTGATTCTTAATGTGTCATCCACTGCTATTATTTTCATTAATTTTCCAAGGCTACTGTGATCCATTGACAAAAAATGCTATAACGAGGACATTAAATCTCGAAATATCAAAATATTTCAAAAACTATTAGAGATAGGGATAGGATGTTCTTTACGAAAGTTGAAGAGTTTATGACGAGCTATAAGATGACAGAAAAATATATAGGGTGTTCCATTTAATAAGATGTAACTTTATGACACCCTACTTTTTGGACGCACCCTGTATAATTCAAAATATTCTTAAACTGTACCAGATATCCAACTATACCTTATTACAAAAGCTCATTATCGACAAATCTTATCTTCTTAACATAGTATAAAACAAAGTCGCTGTCGCTGTCTGTCCGTCCGTGCCTACCTATATATGCTTAAATCTTTAAAACTACGCAACGGATTTTGAAGCGGTTTTTTTTTAATAGATAGAGTGATTCAAGAGGAAGGTTTTAATGTATAACTAGCGACCCGCCCCGGCTCCGCACGGGTGCAATTTTAGAAAGTGGCATGCCGGGTACTAATATATCGGGTTTGTTCGGGTTTGTATTTATACCAGCGGGTTACAACGCATGCCGGATACACGCTAGTCAAAGGTATAAATTTACTCCGCGCAATCGTTGACTCACCCGGTATGGTGTATACTTTAAAAATGTTCTGTAACGCATCAGCAAGGAGAGCTTACTTACAGGGTGTCCCTGGACGGGGTTACCTATACCATAAATAGACCTAATTTTAAATTTCTCGACTAAAAAGTCATTCTTTATAAAAAAAATTGCTTGTAAAAAAATGAAAAGTAAACTACCTTCATTTTTGGTTTTTAAGGAAAATGCCATTCGGATATGTTGGTTAGAATTACCTTTTTCGTCCTAATTTCAGATTTAAAAAAATGTAGTTTAAATCGATTTTTCCCCACGCCTAAGATGTTTTCCAAATGTAAGAAATCCAACCAACTTAAAGTGAAGTATCAGTCATATAAATAACAGTCATTGTCATTTAATTTTGAGATGCTTACTTTATAAAAACTAAATTTTCTAATGACAAATCTTAACTTCCTACAAGCAACATTTTTTATAAAGAATACTTTTTTGTCGAGAAATTAAAAATTAGGTACGTTTGTGGTATAGGTAACTCCATCCAGGGACACCCTCCATGGGCGTCGTTAAACGGTTTCTTAGGGGGGGGGGGGGCAGTGGTTGCTCGTGATGTGTAAGGGGGTGCACTAAAAGCTCGCTGCTGGCGAAATGCGCCGCAGGCGAAAAACTTTTAAGACTACGCCCAAATTTGGTCAATATATTAGTAAATGTTTTAAAGTTTTATGATTACCTTCTTATTTTATTGAAAATGAAATAAGATAAAAAAAATAAAAAGGCCAATTTATTTTTCATTAGTGGGTACATTGTTTTAAAAGTAAAGTTCATTCTTCTGTTTTTATTTGCAGCAAACTTATCAATAACAATATAAAGTCCCTAGATTTACACTTTGTGGTCTGCGTCAAGTTAATTTCGAGTTTAGGTCTTCCCTCAATTTTAATTTTAATTTTTTGCTCAATACTTAATGAGCTAAAATTGTTTCTCAAATATTCCACAGTCATAGTCGTCTTGGCATTAAAACTGTTAATTTTTATTAAAATAAGTCATTACTACCCCAAAATAATAACAAAAATACAAAAGAAAACTCAACATTAAGGGGGGGGGCGGCAAATGCCCCACCTTGCCCCCCCTCCCCCCCCCCCCCCCCCAAACGACGCCCATGACACCCTCTATAATTATATAAAATAATTGATAAAAAAATAATGAACTTGTCCCAATAATTACGTGTTGCGCAGCCAGAAATTTCGTCTGTATGGGGGCAAAAGTAGATCATACAAGATCAAATATAATTCGTCCAAGGGGAGGGGGAGGGGGAAACATAACGTCTATAACTCGAAATGACATGAAATTGCTCCTTTGATTAATTCTGAATCCCACTTAACTGTGCTGAGAACAGACCTCATCCGATGAATGAATTCATTTCTATATGACCAAACGTCACATTCTGTTAAAATTGTGATTTTCCCACTTTACTCCACAACAATATTCAAATGGAAAATCCATTAATATAAGAGATAAAGTGAGCATTGTACAAAATGTACACGAAAATTAATAGAATGATTAAACTAAGAATAAATTTCGGCTGGTATGATGACATGTAATTTTCAACTGTGGTAACAATAAATATACAATTCGACTTGGGGGTGTGTTATGTATTCAGTTGCGAATATAAATGACCGCTGCCCGAGGAATTTCAGCTATTTGCTTAATTAAATTTTGGGGTATAAATGTTACCGGAACTTTGCGAAACAACCTCTGCTGATGTTCTCTATAGACCGGTCGATGTTTTGTCTCCTATCTTGGTTCTGTCACGTCCACCCCGCAGGAGGATCTGTTTGCACAAACTCAATTTTAAATCGCTCACAAAGTTTCCGAAACTGATTTTTAGAATCTCTGTTCCGAGAAAACTTAAGACTTACTTTGAATATCAATTTTTTGGATGCAGGAGGCTCTTGAATGGACACAATTTAGAACAAATGAAGACTTAAAAGAGTATAATTTCTTGCATTAAGGGTCCATCAACGCTATTATGAATTTTCCATACGCGCGCGCCTATACTTCAAAACAGCTTACGCTAGCAAATTTATCAGTTTCTAGACCCATGACTTTTACGAGTGCTTCATTTTGGAATCATTAAAAAAACTGCTCTAAGATGGGGACAGGGAAAGTGTAAATAAAGGTACTATACCGGGTGTTTCAATAAAAACTCCCAGGCCAATTATTTCGAAAACTAAAAGCGACATGTAAATCCTGTAAACGCCAGTTTTTAGCCTCTATGATTGGCTTCACAACTGTGTAAAAAAATGTGTTTAAATAATACAAGATGTAGGTGGCGCCACGGTGCAAAGAAATTTTTCGATGACAGGAACCTTTAAATGTTGTCGTCCTTAAAGATAATTCATTTTTGGTCAAATTATGTCCCATAAAAAATGTTGATAAATCCAACATGAAAGGGGGTTAAGTTTTTTTTTTAAATAATTTTAACGAGTATTTTAATTATAAATAGTTTTAATATCTTTTAGCGGATTTTAATTTAATTTTGGTAATGATAATTTTAGTGATGAAACGCTCGTGTAGCGCTAAATTATTACGTCCAGTGACGTCTCAGGGGGCGCCTTAACAAATAATATTGGCAAAAAAGAAGACGCCACTGAGTTGCTGGTAATTTTTATATTTTTTTCGGATTAAGGAACTAAAAATATCCTTTTCTTGTCTGTTAAATTGTTTTTATATCTTGCTTCGTTTTCGAGAAATAAAAATAAAAACAATTTTATTGCATATCTCTGGAAAACAAAAATCATTAAATAATTAATACATTGTATCTTGTGCTAATAATCGAAATACACTATATTGAAAGTTTGCAGAACCGAATTATTATATCGATTTGCTATGTGTGGATATGAGAACGGCAATAATTTTGAACCCTCATCATTCGACCCCATTAAATAGTTTTTGGTATTGTTCTAATTTTCATTAAAAATGTTGTATAATTTCTCATCAGTTCTTTCATAAAATTTAAAACATTTTTTAATTTTATTTTAAAATGCTTTAATGTTTTAATGCTTTTAAACAACAAAAAATACAACGTGTTAATTATTTAATGATTTTTGTTTTCCAGAGATATGCAATAAAATTGTTTTTATTTTTATTTCTCGAAAACGAAGTAAGATATAAAAACAATTTAACAGACAAGGAAAGGATATTTTTAGTTGCCTAATCCGAAAAAAATATAAAAATTACCAAAAACTCAGTGCCGTCTTATTTTTTGCCAATATTATTTGTGTGAGACGTCACTGGAAGTAATAATTTAGCGCAATACGAGCGTTTTATCACTAAAATTATCATTACCAAAATTAAATTAAAATCTGCTAAAGGATATTAAAAATATTTATAATTAAAATAGGTACTCGTTAAAATTATTTAAAAAAAAACTTAACCCCAAATATCTCCTTTCATGTTGGATTTATCAAATTTTTTTATGGGACATAATTTGACCAAAAATTAATTATCCTTAAGAGCGACAACATTTAAAAGTTCCTGTCATCGAAAAATTTCTTTGCACCGTGGCGCCACCTACATCTTGTATTATTCAAACACATTTTTTACACAGTTGTGAATCCAATCATTGAGGCTAAAAACTTGCGTTTACAGAATTTCCATGTCACTTTTAGTTTTCGAGATAATTGGCCTGGCAGTTTTTATTGAAACACCCTGTATGTACTATAAAACAAAGTACCCTTAGATCCGAACAGCTCTCTCTCTCTCTCTCTCTCTCTGGCTGGCTCTATCTCGTGCGCAAACAAAAGGTAAGTTTGAGGGGTGAAAAAATACGTTTGCACCTAACAGGGATGGGCATGTGCACAACCCTCTTAGGTTTTTCTTCTTTGTCGACATCAATAAATACACTCCAGAACCGGCAAAGCGTCCGTCTATCTTTGCACTCGTTAAACAAGAATTTTGCAGTGCTCATGCCTATTCCTGTATGGCTTTGTTTGCATTTTACAAAATGTTTAGAAACACTTTTTATTTAACTTTAATATCTTCAAGTATATGATTACTTGTATTTCAGTTCAGGTGTGCACCTGAGTGTCAAATAGCTTTGTGGCCCCGGCCTAAACAAGGTGAAAAGTTCACACTTCCTTCCCGGAAGGCCAAAATGGATTACTTTCAATCCTGGCTACTGGTTTTGGTTTTTACTGTCACACGTGTTCGATCATTCACAGTGGCGTAACTTCAGATTTTAGACCTGCGGGCAGAGTGGTTTGGCGAGGCCCAATTACGATACACCATACTCGTACACTTGCCTGGACCTAAGATGCAAATATTACGTGCCACTTGTGGCAGTAGGGGGTAAAGATGCCACGGCGACAAGAAGTTATAAGTTTGAATTTTGGTTAAAAAACAAACAACTAAAATATCTTAGATAGTTCAAATTAACATACATAGTCTGTAGTTAATTGACGTTTATGTTTCACATCTTTTTCTTTGATTTAGCGCTAGCGAAGGATTCAATTATGTCGTCGATGTTCAAAGCCTTAGCTTTTCGTATTTCAATAGATATTATGCTAAGACTGGATAAGCAATGTTGACTCATTGGGCTTCGCAAATGGTTTTTAATAATAATCTTCAACTTAGAAAATGAACGTTCTGCTTGTGCAACTGACACCGGCAGAGTTAAAAACAACAAACAGGCTGTACAAACTTCTGAAAATTTGGTGCTAGCAAATAATTGTCCACTATTAAGAATTTTGCAAAATCCTGAACAGTTTTCAATTCAATTAGCTTATTGCCAAATGATAGCTTCACTTGCACAATTTTGGCTCGCAAGGTCAACTGACAAATCATCATTATATTTTTCTACCAAGTTTAAAACAAACTGTTCAAGTTCACTTTCCGACAGGTTCCGAATGTTTTGAGGGAAAATCGGTGTAAAAAGTGCAATGTCATGTAAACTCCTAAATTGCACTTCCAACTGGCGGATAACTATATCCAATGTTCCATAAAATATTTGCGTTTTGAAATAGGGTTTTGCATCTGATAATCTTTCATCAGAACTTAATTCGTTAGCAAATTTGGGAACTTTGGGCAAGCGCAGTTGCCGGTTGCAGCATATTTTAAATAGTTTCACCCAGGTCCTTTCACTTTTCAAACTTTTTTTGTACAAAGCATTCAACCTGGAAAGAATTATTTTGCGGAAACCGCCCACCGTTTTTCTTCAACAGCTTACAGATCGCAATTTCACTTTTTGCGGAGTATCTACCTACATTTTCTAAATAAATGTGGGTAGTAAATAGATAGGTAGATAGCCAAAATTTTTCCTGTTTTTCGTATTTTCTTGATTACAATAATTAGGTTTCGTTAGACAATATTTTAGGAACCGTATACCAATATATTTTTCTACTTTAAAATTACTTTTGGATGGGCCCCAAGAGCCTCTGGGCCCGGGGGGCCACGGCCCCCTCTGCCCCCCTGTAGTTACGCCACTGATCATTCAACCAGAAATAAATCTGTTAGGGTGTAATAAGTATTATAATTGTAATCTATCGTATGCTATACAAAAATGCTAAAAAATAAAATGCACCATCTTGGGTGGTTGTTTCCTTCCTCTCAGCAGGACATATTTATGCGTTTGCTTCTAACCCCCCGACAAGCACATATGTTTTTCAAGTACTTATAACGGAGGGAAATAAAATCGTAAAATCTCCGAAATCTTATTTTTTGAAAGGCGATTTCGTAAAGTAAATGACACGTAACGAACATAGTTCGTAGTAAATGTATTCCTGCTACTTTAAACAACGAAGCTCGCTTAAAGAATCGATTGTTGCTTCCTCGTTCTACCTCAAGACTAAGGGAAGGTTTGTCATTATTCCTGAGAGTCCAAATATCCTGTAAAGTTTTACGAATTTCTAAGAATTATTCTTTTTCGGTAAAAAAAAAACAACGTTATGTGGTACATACTGGGCGAATATTCATTTAGGTTTCATGTAGCTATATTTATTTATGTGTAAAATATTGATATACAAGACAAGTTTTGATAAAGAAATATTTATGGGCCGGTTGCTTGCTATAATTTTATATAAGGTTGCAGTGTTCTTAATTTTCATTTAACTTCCCGATCAACACGTTTCTCACGGTGAGATTTGGGCTTGGCAAGTCATCAGACATCGTATTTTACAGATTACCATGCGGAATGCATTCCGTCAAAACATCAACATGTGGCAGTTAGCTTATGATGTATGGCGCAAAGGTATACGGAAGGTGAAGGGGCACCGACACGATTTCCTTAAATATAATTAGTTTTAGTGTTGCTCTCGATTTTATTTTTAACTTATGAAGTCAGCTAATTATAGAGTAGGTACAATATGAAATAGGAAATTAAAACTAATCTTAATTTTATCTAATAGTAATCAAATTCAACCTTTTTTAACTAGGCTTATTAACGAATGAAATTACTGGAGGATACCGTAGAACATTACTTAACTAAAACGCTGTCAATTACTAGTCAAATAAATAATAAAAAAATATTTATGAATATACATAATTACTGAAAAATTATTTAAAAGGCAGTTAAAAACCTTACTTGTGAACCTAGAACCATATAGTACAAAGAACTGTTTAGAAATGTGATTTTTGTAGTGTTTTTTTTGTTGACGTCATTTCATTTTATATGCTTTGTATACTGTACAAACCTATGTACCGGGTGTTCCACCTAAGGAGGTAATCGGCTATATCTCAGAAAGTAATGACACTAGGACTTTGGGAAAAAATATATATTCATAAAAGCGGCCAAGAGAAATTGCTGGAAATTACTTTCAAGTTCGAAAAATGACCGCTAGGGGGCGTAAGTGAACTTTCAAAATAGGAATGCCGATTTTCTCTTGATTTTTTTTAATAAAAATATATTAAAAATATAAGCATTGTATTCTTCATAAAATTATGAAACTTTATGTTAGGAATCGTTTTTTTCTATTTTCAATAATAAAGTGGTGGGAGAAGGTCAAACCTTTTTTCTTTCAAACGCTGATATCTCTGCTTTGGATAAACCGACTTTATTCAACTTGGTCTTGAAAAAAAGCCCTTCTTTTCCTCTATACGTAGATCTATTAACTATACCATATTGATTCTGATGGTGGCCACTAGATGGCGTTTTTCCGTAATCCCTCAATGAATAAGGATTTTCTCAAAAAAATCAAATGTTATGATATGACTTTTTCATCATATTTTATTTTAGGCTTACAAAGGCTATTAAATAATGGAATAAAAATCCAGGTCCATATTTAAAATAAAAAAGTTGATGATGGCCGCTCGAATCCGAAACGTCGGATTAAAAAACTAACCCCATAAGCTTGTAGAGGAGAAAAAGTTACTACAAGGAACTAAAAACCGCAATGTAATATCTTTTGTTAAACTAGAGAAATTAGGGATAATAAAAATTAATATGGAAAAATAGGCCATTTTTTAAAACATTCATTAATCAATTAAATCACTGTTTTTTTATCTAGTTTAACAAAAGAGATCACGTTGCGGTTTTCAGTTCCTTATAGTAACTTTTCCTCCTCTACAAGCTGATGGGGTTAGTTTTTTAATACTTCGTTTCGGATTCGAGCGACCATCATCAACTTTTTTATTTTAAATACGGACCTGGATTTTTTATTCCACTATTTAATAGCCTTTATAAGCCTAAAATAAAATATGATAAAAAAGTCATATCATAACATTTGGTTTTTTTGAGAAAATCCTTATTCATTGAGGAATTACGAAAATACGCCATCTAGTGGCCACCATCAGAATCAATATGGTATAGTTAATAGATCTACGTGTAGAGGAAAAGAAGGGCTTTTTTCAAGACCAAGTTGAATAAAATCGGTATATCCAAAGCAGAGATATCAGCGTTTGAAAGAAAAAAGGTTTGACCTTCTCCCACCACTTTATTATTGAAAATAGAAAAAAACTATTCCTAACATAAAGTTGCATAATTTTATGAAGAATACAATGCTTATATTTTTAACATATTTTTATTAAGAAAAATCAAGAGAAAATCAGCATTTCTATTTTGAAAGTTCTCTTACGCCCCTTAGCGGTCATTTTTCGAACTTGAAAATGATTTCCAGCAATTTCTCTTGGCCGCTTTTATGGATATATATTTTTTCCCAAAGTACTAGTGTTATTACTTTCTGAGACATAGCCGACTACCTCCTTAGGTGGAACACCCGGTACATAATTTGAAATAAAGAGGATTTCTATTCTATTCTATTTCTATAAAAATATTTAATGGGGTATTTATCAACAGTGTGTCCACGGGTAGAGTTAGGAAGAGGAAACACTTTTTTATTAGTAGGTATAGAAGAAAAAATCATTCTTTATAAAAAAACGTCTGCTAGTGATGAAACTACAATTTCAACTATTAGATTTGCGATTACTATACTGGGAGTCCCGATGTCACAATTATCGACTTTCATTTATGGGGATATCTGAAGCCACATGTGTATAAAACCAACTTTAATAATAACTTAGATCTCTTGGAAGAAAAAATAAGCGCAGTTATTGCGCAGCAGGTTACAAACTGTTATCGGGAATTCAGATGTCGAGTTGAACTATGCGCTAACTCGGCGGTACCACGTTTGAATAAAGTTTTATAATTTATGATTGAAAGAAATAGGACATGTTATAATAAAAATACTTCAAAAGTAGGCAAATAAAAAATGTTTTTTTTACAACAAAATCGTAACTCGGCCAGATATAAAATCATATTCGCAGTAAGAAAGCAACAATAGTTGTTTGTTTTTACGTAAATTTATTTTAAACGAAATCCACAAAACTAAAATTGTTGTGTTTGTGACGAACCCTGTATAGTAATCGCAAATCGCGGTACCATGTTTGAATAAAAGTTTTATAATTTATTATTGAAAGAAATATGACATGTTATAATAAAAATACTTCAAAAGTAGGCAAATAAAAAATGTTTTTTTTACAACAAAATCGTTACTCGGCCAGATATAAAATCATATTCGCAGTAAGAAAGCAACAATAGTTGTTTGTTTTTACGTAAATTTATTTTAAACGAAATCCACAAAACTAAAATTGTTGTGTTTGTGACGAACCCTGTATAGTAATCGCAAATCTAATAGTTGAATACGTAGTTTCAACACTAGCAAATTCATTTAGTAAATCAAGGAATTAAAGAAAAAAGATCCAAAAAACTAAAATTGTTGTTTGTAATGAGTCCTGTATAGTAATCGCAAATCTGATATTCGAAATTGTAGTTTCAGCACAAATAGACAATTTCATAAAGAATGACTTTTTCTTCTATATCTGCTAACAAAAAAGTTTTTTCTCAAACTCTATCCGTGGACACACTATCTATACAATTACATAAAATTGTAATTTTATAAATATATAAAATGTAAAATATTACAGGGTGTCCGGGAAAATGTGGGAAATCTCCCGGATATGAAAAAAACACGCGAAAAGAATACTACAAGATCATACAAACTTATTTCGTATCGGTCTTCTCTTCGGAGATATGGGCTTTTTGACACATAATTATTAAACGAACAGATATATTTCAATTTTTTTTTCATATGATGTATACCAGGTAAGACCCTTCAAATTACTATCCCAGAAAGTGTTGCGAATTACTCACAGCTGCAGGGACGGACTAGCTGTGACAATAATGTGTCCGTTTTTTTTACGCCCTGTATGATAAAAACTTTGTACAACGTTTTTTACATACCTTTAACTATTGACTAAAAATTAAGTACTCTTTATTCATGTCGCTAATCCTAACCGTTTTCGGAAAAACGTCCCGGCATTACGGTAAGTACCTTGTATCCTAATTGTAGTTACATAAAGTTGTATCTAATCCAAAGTAAAATAAATCGTTAGTGAGTCCAGTATCGACATAAAGCAAATATCGAACTATTAAAATAAAGCTATACGTATCCATATCGAAACCCACCGCAGACAAAATCGAGATGGCAGAAGAAATGAGAACGGAGAAGCATTCAATCAGCAGGATCCCGAGGGAGTCCAGAAATTAAGTAACCTTGGCTGGTAGCCCACATGTAATTAGAATTACTACTTCCTGGGATCCTGGGGTACAAATATCACTGCTGTCCCCTCTGGGAATTTTCGTGAAGACCTTGTCGCATCGACGGGAATATAAGGATTTGATTTTTAATAACAGTTATAGGAGTTATTATTTTTACTCTTTAAAACATTATTAAATTTAATAAATTCTTGTTTAAAATATGGAAATATGCCTGATGAATTGAAATGTTCTTACATTACACCATCAGTGCCAAAAGTAAAAAACATTAAAAGATGGGATGAGATGAGGCCAGTAAATGTTTTATGGGATATTGAGAAATTATTTTAAAAGAATCAGTTCTAATTTAAGTTTGTTTTCTAAAAAAACTGTATTTATTACTATTATATTACCACATTTTCTTTATTGTTCTTCCATTTTATATTGTGCTAGTGAGGAAATATTTGATAAATTACAAATTTTATAAAATAAGGCAATGCGGATTATTTTAAATTGTCGCAAATATACAAAAATTAAATTTATGTTGAAAAATTTAGATGGGTTGAATGTCAGAAATTTAATTTTTTATTTAGTATGTATCTTTATACATAAAATTAAAAATAATTTTTTGCCTGATTGTTTAAAAATTTTTTGATCTTTTAATTATGACCATCATAATTATAAAACAAGAACTAATCAACATTTCTATGTAGATAGAGTGTCTAAAACATTAGCTTATAAATCTATTTTTTATAAAGGTTTGATAGAATATAATAATTTGGAAAATTCTATTAAATCTCAAAAATCATTAAAACTGTTTAAAAAAACTTTAAAATTACATTTAATTAAAAAACAAATTGATACGTAATATTTAATACAATTTGCAAAATGTTTAACTTTTCTGTCTGTTTTTGTTAAAAGAAGGTTGCGTTTTAAAATTTAAAAATAAATCTATAAAAATGTATTAAAAAATATTTAAGTGTAGCTTTTTTATGTACTACTATAACAAGTTATCTGATAACGTAATGCCTAAAAGATTTATTAGTTTTTTATAAATCTTGCCACTGTCACAAGGGAGAAGTCACGATTTCAGTTTCTGGTAAAATTCAAAATAAAAATGTGAAACAAATAAATTCGATGTCTTTTGCCATCTGTTGCAATCGTATTTTATAAGTTGCATCGTGACTTAAGAAGCAATTTTCGTTGGAAAATTTATGAAGACGTCTTGACACAATATGTGACAGAATTTTTTATTTTTCGCCGCACTGATGCATTCAATTCAGTGCGGAATATTATCTTGAATTTTATTTCGGTTCTCCCCGGTCGAGTTTGTGATTTGTTGTAAAGTTTAAGTAAAACGGATGTGGAATGTTGATAGGATAAAATTTTCTGTTACTTTTAAATATACAAGGCATCCTGAAAGGTATGGTCAATAATTTGGGATTCAGTAGATTGGTTCAAAATAAAGTAAGAACTCATATAAAATAAAGAAACATGATATAAAGAAAATTGATAATGGTTAAACCATACTGAGTATTTGAAAACGTTATTAAAGGGTGTAAACCAACCAAATAAAATGGGGAAGAAGAAAAACCGTTCTAAGAAGGTGTCGAAGATTAAATAAAAATACATTATGAGGGTAAAATTGTAGTATCACAATAATATTATTACGTAGTAAAAAGCATTTTTGGGGTACTGAGGATTAAACCTCAGTAACCCCGCGAGAGGAGGTAGAGGAGGAGGATTTTCTTTCCTTTTCAAAAAATAATCAATAACAAATTATTACCTGAAAAAATATAGTTTCCCTATTTTGATTATTTGATAATTGTTTTTTATTTTTTCTCTCAAAAGATGTAACTCGTCATGCTGAAGCAATGAACCAAATTTTAAATTAATATCTTATTAACTACCTACTAGAAATATTATTCAAAATAACCAATTTTTAAATTCAAGCTTTGACACCCTGTATATCTAACATGAGGGTCAGAAATGAAAAATAGGAGTATAAAAGTCATATTAATTTTATTCAAGGAATATATGGTTAACGGCTTGACCTCCTTTTTGCGGACACCCTGTATATACCTACCAAATAAGACGTTAGGGTTAATAATTGCTATGGTTATTTTTATATACAGTGTCCAGTGTCACCAGTAAAGTCCGCATCATATGGGATTTTTTTTTATTAATAGCTTTATTCAAAATTTGACTTTATCATCAAGTTCTGCTTCGATCAAGATGAAAATTAAGCAAAAAAATAGTAGTAACGTGATTCGCATTATCTGGCAAATTTTAATTTTTTCCAAAAAATAATTCAAAAGTCGGGTTATTTCTAAAAATATCGAAAAAAGTTATTACAAAAAGTTTTTTTTAAATGCAGTTTCTAGCCCACATGCAACATTTCAGCTGCATAAGATAATTTTGATTTTTTACCTATATTAGGTAAATTGCACCTCTCAACTCAGACTCAACGCAACCTACATAAAACTTCTCAGTTTTTACAAGGCTTTATTTCAGATACATTTTCTTTAAAGTAGCGCCACATTAAATTTGTGTTTTTCTACAAAATCAAAATTGGGCTATTAAAATTTGGTCGCATGTGATGCAAAGTTTATTTGTTTTTGACCCTGTATAAAGTAACTTCATAAAATAAGTATTTTTGAAAACGTAGCTTGTGTCTGAAAGTAAAAAAATAAAAAATAAAGTAAAGGGGTTTTAAATTAAATCGTTGAAAATAGATAAACTTTACGGTAAGTTAAACTGAAATTTATTTTCCACTTAATGAACACTTTACTGATGACACTGTGTTCTTTTTTTTTATCTTAATATTAAGGTGTATTACTTCCAGACACAAACTACGTTTTCAAAAATACTTATTTTATGAAGTTACCTTATACAGGGTCAAAAACAAATAAACTTTGCATCACATGCGACCAAATTTTAATAGCCCAATTTTGATTTTGTAGAAAAACACAAATTTAATATGGCGCTACTTTAAAGAAAATGTATCTGAAATAAAGCCTTGTCAAAACTGAGAAGTTTTATGTAGGTTGCGTTGAGTCTTATTTTGCAAAAGTGGTGCAATTTACAAAATATAGGTAAAAATCAAAATTATCTTATGCAGCTTAAATGTTGCATGTGGGCTAGAAACTGCATTTAAAAAAACTTTTTCTAATAACTTTTTTCGATATTTTCAGAAATAACCCCACTTTTGAATTCTTTTTTGGAAAAAATTAAAATTTGACAGATAATGCGAATCACGTGACTACTATTTTCATCTCGATCCAAGCAAAACTTGATGCCAAAGTCAAATTTTAAATAAAGCTATTAATAAAAAAAATCCCATATGATGCGGATTTTACTAGTCACACTGTATTTATCCCTGTAATAAACTAATAAAGTTGGTTGGGAGTAAATAAAAAAATAAATAGAGCAATAAAACTTTTTAACCGCGGAAGATATAAATACTAATTTAAACCACCTGGTGCGCCTAATAAAAATGTGTAAAATCTCAGAAACGCGACACAATATGCACCAGAACGATTTAAAATTTGCATGTAGGGGTGGCAACCGTCCTACCCCTTGCGTGGGAACCAACATCTTAAGGAAGCGGACCAGACGCACGTCTGGCTCGAAAAACTGCTTCCGGGATTCCCCCATAGGACCTGGAAATGGCATAGTGGCTTTTGACCGACCGCAACGTGGCCACATTCCGAGGTTTGTGGGAATTTTCGAAGATATGCGGGGAGATTTGTCCCGGTGTTAATTTCCCGTTTTATTTGACGGAAACGCCTACTTTTTTAGCATAGAGCGACAGAGCCATAAGCGGATATATCTTTTTAAAATAACGTACAGAAAAAAGTTCGAAATGTCCGCTTGTCGAAATGTCTTAAAAGGAAAGAATCGAGATTTCTGAAAGAATTTAGGAAGTTTTTAGATAAAACCAGCTTAAATTCTGCTAGATGAGTTTCGCTAAGATATGTTAAGTTTAATGGAGACACAATAAGATATGAAACCATGTTGCTACGAAAAAGGGATACAAAAGGAATGAATAAGGACGCAGGCTGTAGGTAAGTTGTCATTGTCATAAGAAACTCTAACTGCGAATGATCTTTTTGTGTTGTGGAAGAGATTTTCGTAATTTCGAGAGAAAGATTAGGATGATTAGAGTGTGGAGTTTCGGTCTGAATACAATACACAATATTGCATAATACCGTACAAAAGCAACAGAATAGGGAGAAGGGCAGAGAAAATTTGCTCTCAAATCAGGGCTGGAACACAAAAATTAAGTTCAGCTTTTCTTACAAAATAGCTTCTATTTGTGGAATTATTACAGGTGGTTATTATCGGATAATTTTTGGAAAAAACAAGAAAGAAGTAATTTTTAAAATTAGTTTAACTGTTGTATCAACTACTAGCGGGTACATTAGATTTTTTTCTAAACCCAAGAGGCAATATTTTCGTAAATGCCGACATGTTTTATTTGTTCCAAGCGAAGAATTTTTTTCTCTAGCGGTTACGTTGGAAACTTACCCCCTGCACTTTTACCCCCTAGAGAAAAAAATTCTCAAAGCATCAAAACGCTTGCTTGCTTATTTTAACAGAGCAACTATGCATTATGCATTGCAATTATGCATCCAGCAGTTGTAGCTTCTTAGATACGGAAATTCGTATAAAAATTTTAACCCCCGCTTTTACCCCCCTTAGGGGTTGATTTTCAAGTATAGATTATCAAACTTTTTCGGGGAGGCGGGAAGGAGGAGCAGAAATTGTTTTATATACCTATATTACCATGATTGGTATTTGCCACCATTATTGCACCAATTAAACTAACAATAGAAATTGTACCGGGTGGTCAAATAAGGGAGGACGTCGGCTTTATCTCGGAAACCATTAATCGTACAACTTTCGGAAAGATTTTTTTATGAGTAAAGTGGTCAAGAGAAATTGCTGGAAATTACTTTTAAGTTCCCCATTTCGCCGCAAGGGGGCACAATTAAAAATTGTTTTATTAAATTCTAAATTTCTTCGAAAATTCCCATATTAAGGTATAACTCTGATTACATCATTGGAAAGCTCAGACAATTCTGCATCATTTTGGTTTAAGGCTCATTGGCGTACCGACCTTGATAAGAGTGGGAGAAGCTATTGAAAGTGTAAACATTAAAATCGCTGTAACTTCTAAACAACTTATCCGATTTTACTAAATTTAAGCTTGTTTAGAAGGGGAAAATAAGTATCTTCAATTGCCGTATCCAACAGTACACGATAGTGTTTAATAAAATTGGTAGAGGGCGCAATTTGTAATCATAACAGTTTTTTCGATTTTATCCCGAAAATTCAAATCATACGGTATAACTATGACATCATAATCGAAAAGTAGATAAAATTTGCAAGAAAAGATGTGAAGGCCGCAGTTCTATATCTTTGTTCGTTTCAGAGTTATTGCCAAAACAATAATTTTTTAATACAAATTGCGCCCTCTAGCAATTTTATTAGAAACTATCGTGTACCATTAGATACGACAATTGAAGGTACTTACCTTTTTCTTCCAAACAAGCTTAAATTTAGTAAAATCGGTTAAGTCGTTTAGAAGTTACAGCGATTTTAATGTTTACACTTTCACTTGATAAGAGTGGGAGAAGCTATTGAAAGTGTAAACATTTAAATCGCTGTAACATCTATACGACTTATCCGATTTTACTAAATTTAAGCTTGTTTGGAAGTACCTTCAATTGTCGTATTTAATGGTACACGATAGTTTCTAATAAAATTGCTAGAGGGCGCAATTTGTATTAAAAAATTATTGTTTTGGCAATAACTCTGAAACGAACAAAGATATCGAACTGCGGCCTTCACATCTTTGCTTGCAAATTTTATCTACTTTTCGATTATGATGTCATAGTTATACCGTATGATTTGAATTTTCGGGATAAAATCGAAAAAACTGTTATTATTACAAATTGCGCCCTCTACCAATTTTATTAAACACTATCGTGTACTGTTGGATACGGCAATTGAAGATACTTATTTTCCCCTTCTAAACAAGCTTAAATTTAGTAAAATCGGATAAGTTGTTTAGAAGTTACAGCGATTTTAATGTTTACACTTTCAATAGCTTCTCCCACTCTTATCAAGGTCGGTACGCCAATGAGCCTTAAACCAAAATGATGCAGAATTGTCTAAGCTTTCCAATGTGTTCAGAGTTATACCTTAATATGGGAATTTTCGGAGAAATTTAGAATTTAAAAAAACAATTTTTGATTGTGCCCCCTTGCGACGAAATGAGGAACTTAACAGTAATTTCCAGCAATTTCTCTTGACCACTTTACTAATAAAAAAATATTTCCGAAAGTTGTACGATTAATGGTTTCCGAGATAAAGCCGACGTCCTCCCTTATTTGACCACCCGGTACAATTATGGTTACGTGTCTAATGGACTGTTGCTCTTATCTATTGCAAAAGTTCATTTTTACTTATACACATCAAGTATCTGATACTTGTAAGAATGTAGCTAATGCTCTTAAATTTTTTTTTTAAAACTAGTGTCCGACCGAAACAAGATTTTCAGCCGAAACCGAAACCGAATCTTCGGCCTTGGTCTCAGTTTCGGCCGAAACCGAAACTTATTTATACGTGTTGTAGTCACGTGATTCGCATTATCTGTCAAATTTTAATTAATTTCAAAAAATAATTCAAAAGTGGGGTTATTTCTGAAAGTATGGAAAAAAGTTTTTTTAAATGCAGTTTCTATTCTAGCCCACATGCAAAATTTTAGCTGCATAAGATAATTTTGATTTTTTATCCATATTTTGTAAATTACACCACTTTTGCAAAATAAGACTCAACGCAACCTACATAAAACTTCTTAGTTTTGACAACGCTTTATTTCAGATACATTTTCTTTAAAGTAGCGCCATATTAATTGTGTGTTTTTCTACAAAATCAAAATTGGGCTATTAAAATTTGGTCGCATGTGATGCAAAGTATATTTGTTTTTGACCCTGTATAAGGTAACTCCATAAAATAAGTATTTTTGAAAACGTAGTTTGTGTCTGAAAGTAATACACCTTAATATTAAGACAAAAAAGAACACAGTGTCATCAGTAAAGTGTTCATTAAGTGGAAAATAAATTTTAGCGGTTGGTAAAAAAATCAAAATTATCTTATGCAGCTGAAATTTTGACGTGGGCTAGAAAATGCATTTAAAAAAACTTTTTCTAATCACTTTTTTCGATATTTTCAGAAATAACCCAACTTTTGAATTATTTTTTGGAAAAAATTAAAATTTGACAGATAATGCGAATCACGTGACTACTATTTTTTTGCTTAATTTTTATCTCGATCGAAGCAGAACTTGATGCCAAAGTCAAATTTCGAATAAAGCTATTAATAAAAAAGTTTCGGCATGGCCGAAGGTTCGGCCGGTTTTTGGCCGAAACCGAAACTGTCACCGAAACTAGATTTTTGGCCGAAACTAGCCGAAACCGAACCTTCGGTCGGTCACTAGTAAAAACTATGTTTTTAAGAAAGCTGTTATTTTAAAAAAATTTTGTAGACTTTTAATAAAGGCTTTGTATCCCATAATCAAGATTTTATAGTTATTTCGAAAAAAATACTTTTTAAAAATATGACCGACCCAAGGTGCGGTCCTGTTCGACTTCGAATTATATATACTACGAGAAATAGCGGGATGAACGATATCTTATGTAATTAATCACCAAAACTCGGTCGCTAGGTATTTGCCATCGCAAGCGAGCCGTCTTAATTTGTAAGATAAATACCTATATTAATTAGATTGCGTCAACAGGAGGAATCGTATAATTACTTAGGAACGAGACACTTTTCGTTCTAATACTTTATCGGTGTGTAGCAGTTGAAAATTTGCATAAATAACTCATAAAACCAGCCACGCTGCCGATCTAAGGCCTGACTATTCTGTGTACAGATAATGTTCCTTCCACCTTCAGGAAAAATTAATTTTGAGGAAAATTTTACTTGCATAGAAATTTACGCAGTGGTTTTTTTTTCTTACAAGTTTCAAGGCATTATGTTACATAGGGTAGTCATTTAAACACAAAACACTTTTTACAACATATTATAAATAATTTCATAATGCCGGAAAATGTCAACGAAACATAAAAAGCTTATGACTTTAGTTTACAGTTGTAATGTCATTAGTTTATAAAACACTAGCGTGTACACGGCATGCGTTGCAACCCGCTGGTATAAATACAAACCCGAACAAACCCGATATATTAGTACCCGGCATGCCACTTTCTGAAATTGCACCCGTGCGAAGCCGGGGCGGGTCGCTAGTTATACATAAAACCTTCCTCTTGAATCACTCTATCTATTAAAAAAAAAACCGCTTCAAAAATCCGTTGCGTAGTTTTAAAGATTTAAGCACACAGACAGCGACAGCGACTTTGTTTTATATATGTTACTAGCGTGTACCCGGCATGCGTTGCAACCCGCTGGTATAAATACAAACCCGAACAAACCCGATATATTAGTACCCGGCATGCCACTTTCTGAAATTGCACCCGTGCGAAGCCGGGGCGGGTCGCTAGTTATACATAAAAACCTTCCTCTTGAATCACTCTATCTATTAAAAAAAACCGCTTCAAAATCCGTTGCGTAGTTTTAAAGATTTAAGCACACAGACAGCGACTTTGTTTTATATATGTTACTAGCGTGTACCCGGCATGCGTTGCAACCCGCTGGTATAAATACAAACCCGAACAAACCCGATATATTAGTACCCGGCATGCCACTTTCTGAAATTGCACCCATGCGAAGCCGGGGCGGGTCGCTAGTTATACATAAAACCTTCCTCTTGAATCACTCTATCAAAAAAAAAACCGCTTCAAAATCCGTTGCGTAGTTTTAAAGATTTAAGCACACAGACAGCGACAGCGACTTTGTTTTATATATGTTACTAGCGTGTACCCGGCATGCGTTGCAACCCGCTGGTATAAATACAAACCCGAACAAACCGATATATTAGTACCCGGCATGCCACTTTCTGAAATTGCACCCATGCGAAGCCGGGCGGGTCGCTAGTTATACATAAAAACCTTCCTCTTGAATCACTCTATCTATTAAAAAAAACCGCTTCAAAATCCGTTGCGTAGTTTTTAAGATTTAAGCACACAGACAGCGACAGCGACTTTGTTTTATATATGTTACTAGCGTGTACCCGACATGCGTTGCAACCCGCTGGTATAAATACAAACCCGAACAAACCCGATATATTAGTACCCGGCATGCCACTTTCTGAAATTGCACCCGTGCGAAGCCGGGGCGGGTCGCTAGTTATACATAAAAACCTTCCTCTTGAATCACTCTATCTATTAAAAAAAACCGCTTCAAAATCCGTTGCGTAGTTTTAAAGATTTAAGCACACAGACAGCGACAGCGACTTTGTGTTATATATGTTACTAGCGTGTACCCGGCACGCGTTGCAACCCGCTGGTATAAATACAAACCCGAACAAACCCGATATATTAGTACCCGGCATGCCACTTTCTGAAATTGCACCCGTGCGAAGCCGGGGCGGGTCGCTAGTTATACATAAAACCTTCCTCTTGAATCACTCTATCTATTAAAAAAAAACGCTTCAAAATCCGTTGCGTAGTTTTAAAGATTTAAGCACACAGACAGCGACATCGACTTTGTTTTATATATGTTAAGAAGATTAAGATACAATACATACAATCTTGCGGCTTCAGAAGAATTTTCCTGGTCACTCCAAAAATTAGGAGCATATCAATTTGTTCATTTCTAGTAAAACTAACCATTTTATCTGATTTACAATGTAAGTTTAATAAACGAATGACATTACAATTTTAATTTAAAACCATATTGGTTTTCAAAACCATTCCATTGTTTTTCCAACACCTTTATATTTTTTATATTTCTTTAGAAAATAACAGGGCGGCAATAATGCATAGCGCTTTTAAATTTGCGATTAGGACACATTTTTTTCGTGTCAATTTTAATACAGGGTTTCCCATTTAAAACGAAACAGGCTAAATATCTGGTTCCACGTTAATTTAAAAAAAAACGCTCGGACCCGTCGATTTTTATTTCGAGGGGGCCATCTTTTGCGTATATTGTCAATGTTGATACTTCAAGCCCTTAGGAGGGAGGGGGGGGGGGGGGTAAGATCTAAATCTTAAATGGATACCCCTATTTTATATAATTTTTTTGGATTCTGCATAAAATTTTGAACATTTTTTAATAAAAGCATTATACTTAACAGTTTCCGAGATATTTACTCTTGAAAAATGACATTTTTGAACTTTGACAGCGTCTAGCTTTCCAACTGTACGTCTTAGAGTAAAACGGCTAACATGTCCATATGTTCGATTTGTATTATCTTTCCAATAGTATCAACTTCCGGTTAAACCGGAAGTACTATATTTCTTACTTTTCGAAAATATTCCCAATAACAGCACAAGCAGACATAAATCTGATACATATCAGCTTTGCTGACCTTCGCCGAGCTTAAAATAAAGACGTTTCTATCTATCTATCTATCTATCTATCTATCTATCTATCTATCTAAAATAATGCACCAATCGCGATCCTCCCAAGTTTAAAAAAGCATCGTTCCAGCAAACATCATTTTTTTAATAATTCAACTTAAATATAAACTAATCCTGGTCACCCTAGATACAAATTAGGATCCACGGTTCAACTGTTATCTAACCAAGTCACGACAAAATTTATTCAGTCGAAAGAGGAAAAAAGCCAAGACAAAAAGTCCCGAAGATTACATATGTAAATTAAGAATTGAGATCGAGAATGTAATACTGGATTTCTGTTATCAGCCTTGGACCACCCCAAATTCAAAAGTGAGAACAAAGCAATAAGGGTCTGCACCCTTGCAAATCACTAAGTTCGATAACATCGTTATATATTATGCTCTTTCTCCTTTAAGCCTAAATGTCGTACCTTTGGATATGACATTTTTGTATTGTTTTGTCCGGACCCGTTAGTTATATGCATTTAGTTTAGTGAAAATTTCTAAAAACCCTACAGTCCTCCTATGTTGATGACTGACGTCAAATTAGGTCCATTCAAATCAACTTAATTATATTCAATATTACCGTATACTCCTGTAGAATTAGATTAGATAAATGGAAAAAACGGTTGAAATTAACAATACTAAGATCTTCTCAAACTTGCGTCACTTGCACAGTGACCATTTTATTTTTTTATATCCTGAGAATTTACCTTCGGTAAGTGAAGAATAATCATACGTGAAAGCGCGGAATTTACAAACGATATACCATAAAGACTTGTCCATTGACTTTCCTAGACAAAATTTAAGCCTCAGAAAGGGACTTGGAGAGAGTATTTCAAAAGTAAAAACAGTGTATGAACTTGCGGATCATTTATTAATAAAAAATCAGTGTGTTTCTTCAAATTTTCCAGATGTAACCAGTGCAGTGATGTTATTTCTAACTTTACCAGTTAGTGTGGCATCAGCGGAACGATCTTTTTCCAAACTTAAAATAGGAAAAACCCATTTACGCAACACCCTGCACAAGGTCTTTCGGATTTATCCTTAATCAGTATCGAACACGAGTTTGTTAAAACATTAAATATCGACGAAATTATAAACGATTTTGCAAAAAAAAAACTCTCTCGACGATCTGGTCGTTTTGTATAATACCTTGCATAGTACTTAGTGACATAATGTTTGTGCAGACTTGTTGAGTGTTCATGTGTTTTTACTGTTTTCTGTCTTTTGGTGTTTTAAAATTTTGATTTTGCATCATCTTTGCTGCAATATTACGTATAATAACTACCTATTTTATGTCTACCAGTCTACCTAGGATTATAAAATAAATTCGAAATGTTTGCTGCTTTAATAGTAGGTACTTAACACACACAGTGATGGGCTAAAATATGGAACAAATTCATTTAAAAATCAGGTATTCATTTTTTGAAAAAACGCTCGGACACGTCGATTATAATTCTTTTTTCCGGATTTTTTGCCTCAAAAAGAAATTATACCGGGTGTGTCAAAAAGTAGATGTGGCAAAACTTTTTTGTTTTTTAAATAGAACCCCCCTATTTTTACTTATTACCCTAATTCTACGTCAAATTCTGAGCATAATTCATGTAGCATACTCTATCCTTATCTCTAACGGTCTTAGAGAAAAATTACATCATAAAAAAAAAATCTTTAAAAAAAGGTTAAAAATTAGTTTATTAAGTGTTGAAAATGCAAACCATTAACTTCTTGACAATATGCTAATCTACTTAAAAACCCTTCTAAAACATTATTTACAGTATTTTCAATAATTTGCTTAATTTCATATCTAATTTTAAATTTTAAGTCTTCCAAATTTTGTGGTTTATCCTTATACACTTTTGATTTCAAATAACCCCAAAGAAAGAAATCCATGGGTGTAAGATCGGGAGATCTTGCAGGCCATTCTATGGGTCCTCTTCTACCTATCCATCGTTCGGGAAATACAGTATTCAAATACTCTCGTACTTGTCGAGCAAAATGAGGCGGAGCACCATCCTGCTGAAACCAAATAGACGCTTCTGGTAGATGAGGCTGATTCGGATTTGGAAAATCCGCTGCTAGTGTGGGAATTAATTCATTTTAAAGAAATTGTAAATACCGGTCTCCTGTAAGATTTCCATCGAAGAAAAAAGGTCCAATAATTCTATCATTTAATATCCCTGCCCAAACATTTTTATTATTGCGTGTGCTGTTCTCTCATCCAACGGGGATTATTTGTACTCCAATACCGAAAATTTTGTCTGTTTACCGAACCATTCAAACAAAACGTGGCTTCATCGCTAAAAAGTATGTTGCGATGTAAAAATAGATTTAAGTTGCAAATTTCCATCATAGTTTCACAAAACTGTAGTCGGCGGTCGGGATCATCTTCGTTTAGCTCGTGCAGCAACCTAATTTTGTACGGATGGTACTTTTCTTGTTTCAATACCCGCAACACAGATCGTCGGCTAACATCATTATTAAGGGCTACGTTAGTGGATGCACTATGAAAAATTGTGGTTTATCCTTATACACTTTTGATTTCAAATAACCCCAAAGAAAGAAATCCATGGGTGTAAGATCGGGAGATCTTGCAGGCCATTCTATGGGTCCTTTTCTACCTATCCATCGTTCGGGAAATACAGTATTCAAATACTCTCGTACTTGTCGAGCAAAATGAGGAGGAGCACCATCCTGCTGAAACCAAATAGACGCTTCTGGTAGATGAGGCTGATTCGGATTTGGAAAATCCGCTGCTAGTGTGGGAATTAATTCATTTTGAAGAAATTGTAAATACCGGTCTCCTGTAAGATTTCCATCGAAGAAAAAAGGTCCAATAATTCTATCATTTAATATCCCTGCCCAAACATTTACTTTTTGTGGGTATTGCGTGTGCTGTTCTCTCATCCAACGGGGATTATTTGTACTCCAATACCGAAAATTTTGTCTGTTTACCGAACCATTCAAACAAAACGTGGCTTCATCGCTAAAAAGTATGTTGCGATGTAAAAATAGATTTAAGTTGCAAATTTCCATCATAGTTTCACAAAACTGTAGTCGGCGGTCGGGATCATCTTCGTTTAGCTCGTGCAGCAACCTAATTTTGTACGGATGGTACTTTTCTTGTTTCAATACCCGCAACACAGATCGTCGGCTAACATCATTATTAAAGGCTACTTTAGTGGATGCACTATGAGGATTATCTTCAACCTCTAACAAAATGTTCAATTGTGAGTTTTCACTAATTTTTGGACGACCTGGCCGTAGACGATCCTTTACATTCCCTGTTTCCCTGAATTTCTTCTCAATTTTACTTACTGTAGATCTTGTAATCGGCCGTTCTGGATACTTAGCGTTAAACAAGTTACAAACTTCTTCTTGACTTCTTGTTTTGTCTCCACATCCAATTAAAATTAAAATTTCGATTGTTTGTGTTTCATTTAAATGCACCATGATCACCGTTTTTCAAAATTATACCTAAACTAATTTTTGATTGACACATGACTTGCTATCGTAGTAACAATTCATTTAAATTTACCTGTTTACCTTTAAGTAGGTACATGTAAATTTTTTTATGATGTAATTTTTCTCTAAAACTGTTAGAGATAAGGATAGAGTATGCTACATGAATTATGCGCAGAATTTGACGTATAATTAGGGTAATAAGTAAAAATAGGAGGGTTCTATTTAAAAAACAAAAAATTTTGCTACATCTACTTTTTGACACACCCGGTATAATTTCTTTTTGAGGCAAAAAATCCGGAAGAAAGAATTATAATCGACGTGTCCGAGCGTGTTTTCAAAAAATGAATACCTGATTTTTAAATGAATTTGTTCCATATTTTAGCCCATCACTGTATAATGTGGGCTTAAACCTAATTAAATTATTACAGGATTAACAAATTCAAAAATTCATAAACCTGAACCTAATACATAGTAATGAAAATAAGAATAATTATCATTTTCCATTCCTAAAAACGATTGCGGGGGGGCACTCAATTTTTGATACGCCACTGTACTTGCAAGGTTTATAACTTGGTAAAAATTAAAACCCAATCACTTTTCACTTCATATCTTAAATTTTTCATGTTAAGGGTTCGATTTCGAAAATCAAATCCTACCCCCCCGGATACGCACAACCAAACCACAAGGTAACAATGCATGCAGCAGGTGTTGTTGTGTAATAATTAAACAGTGACGTCAGTCAAATTTTAATAATCGCAGAATGCTCTTTGTGAAAGCACAATGGTCATTGAAAACGGCATCAGGCAGGGGGAAGCACCCGAATCCGATATCAAAAAAGTACTGCGTGAATATTCGTGTTGGCGATGGCGGTCAGAGTTTCATCCGTTTGGAGACCCGCAATCGGGGGGTGATTTCTGTTCGTAATATCATGGGCGTCTCAATCACCCCTCATCTTTAAAAAAACACAACAAACCAAATACCCGAAAAATTCAATGACTGGTAGAATGATTCACATTAAAAATATTACAGTCCATGTACTGAGAAAAATCGTTGATCAAAATAATTCAAGTTGTCATAAAAAGCCAAAATAATTTAAGTTGTCATAAAGCCGGGCTCCCATTCTCGTGTATTTGGCGAAATATTTGTCAATTGCCCATATTTGCCAAGTAGTGGGAGTGGATACTCTGCGAATATTTGTACAATTATTGGCCACTGGCGAAGTCCCGGCGGTTGTCGGTAAAAATTACGCGAGTCAAAGTGATTACAATTATTTGCATATTTGACGAGTTCATACTTGTTGATGCACTCTCACCACTTGCCTGCTTGTCCCGCAAATATTTCAGCAGTTGTTCTCGAATAAGGTCCTCTATCATAATCATTGTACCTGAAACAAAAATTTTGCCTAGTATACCTAAAGAGGTATGGTTTCTGCTTTTAGTCGATCGGGATAGTGGTATTAACTTACCTGTCTTGACTTTTGTTCAAAGAGGTCATCCACCACCTTCTTCTTCATTTGCTTTCTGCACTTTTTTTTCTCCTCATCACAATATAGCTGCCAGCTACTACCACAAACGCTGCAGCTGCAGCGGCAACGCGACTATCCATATCGAAACAAAATGAACACTGAATGGTCGAGAAAATGCTATAATTGCCAAGTACACAAGTATTGGCGTACTTGTCAAATACAGGAGTAGTGGGAGCGCTGCACTTGTCAAATTGACTTCGGAACTTGGTGTACTTGCCAAGTATGCCCAAGTACGCAAATATTTGCGTACTTGCCAAATACACGAGAATGGGAGCCCGGCTTTACGTTGGTACTCGATTTACCACTAGTTTTCTATACTAATATCGAGTGGCGTATCCAGGATTTTCTTCTGCGGGAAGGGGTCATAACAAATCCCCCCCTCCCCCCTTTGGATTTGCCACTAAAAGTAGTTAAATTGCCTTTTTGACTTAATATAATAGTAAACAATGTTGGAGAATTATTATAATAGCGTTATAGGTAATATATTGGGATGCTCCAGAAGTCGAACAAAATTAGGAGCGGTAAAATATTTTCATTGGAGGATTTCTCTTGGTTTTGTTTCTCTGTGTTACTAATGTCGTCGCTGGTTGGCTGGTGAGAAACGTCAGCTATTTGAAATCTCTTCAAAACCTTTATTACCTTAGTATTACTTCCCTTGGCACTATTTTTGCGATTTCAGTAAGCCTAATAAAAAACGTATTTTTTATATATAAATGCGGTATATAACTCCCTACCTAATAACTTGACTGGTTTGAGTGTTCAACTACTTAAAATAAAGTATAAAAAGCATCTTTAAGCTTTACAAACTTGACTTTTTCTTTTTTAAAGTTTTTTATTTTATTTTTGTCTCACTCTATAAAAAAAATACATATATACATCCTTTGGGAAATAGTTCACCCTATTTTACGTTGATACGATCAAATATGTTGAATTTTCGAGTTTAATTTGTTCATTGCTTGTTAACAGGCTGTCAATTATTATAGTTCTTTTATTTAAACAATACAAATTTAGATTTTTAAAATTATTATTGTTCTGCTTCTTTATTAATTTTACATTTGATATTATTTAAAAGACTTATTTTATTAGGTTTGCTTGTTGTGGTATGGTTCAGTAGAGTAGCTACTAAAGCTAGACTGCGCCATGCTATCTACCTACCTCTGTACGTAAAATAAATTGTAATATTTTGTTTTTTCTTGAAATATAAAGGCATTATTTATTTATTTTATGTATTTATAAATATTGTTTCCTTTTTATGTTATACGTCACTGGCTCATGTACGGAGTCTAATAGAGATTTGTCATCAGATATTTCATACTCGACTCATTGTTAGAGATGATATCGTGTATGTGCCGGCCTCTTTACAACCGGCCGTATGTGCCTCACCCTCCCCCACTTTCGGCGATTTTCCCTTTTATCTTTAATCATAAAAAGTCACCAAGCGACCGCAGCATCGGGTTTCACTCAATTAAATGCCAAACAACTGTCAACCTATGCCACATCAATAGAATTGTGGGAATTTTGATAATTAATTTGATAAAAATAATCCTAGCAGAGTTCGTTAACATTTTCGAATAACTGGACCATTCCGAAATAATCTTTAACCAATTTTTGTTATTTTTTTTGTTTGTATATTTTACGAAAAAATGACACAGTTATAAATGTGTCTGTCCGCCCGTCACACGAACAAACCCCCTTATGCAGCGTTATGATAAAGAAAGTGATCAGCCTTTTATATAGAATTCAAGAAGTAATGTACTTAAATTTCAAAATTAAAAAAAATATATGAACGTGATGAATTAAGTCTTAGTATGTATTATATTATGAGGAGAGATAGTGTCAATTTTATTATACCACTGCATATTACAAAGCAAGAGTACTTAACAAGGGGGTAATAAAAGAGAGGTTACGTAGGTGAAAGAGGGGATGATTTTCGCTAATAAAATAAGGCGATCCCATCTGGGAACTGGCGATGATAACCCGAGCAATTGTTGACCGTCAAACGAAAGACAGAGATGAGGGGCGCGGCATTGCGGTCTGTCACAGCGGGAATTAGTTTGGCATGGACAAAATACACCAAAAATATGAGGCGCGTTTAAATAATTATTGATATACAGTGTCCGCCAGAAATGGGATTTTTTTTTATTATTAGGTATAGGTAAAAATTGAAAAAGCAGTTAGTTTTTGCTTACCTAAAAACCAAAAATGACGTATACTGAAGCAGCTGCAGGACTTGCGTTACCTGTCAAATTTGACATTTTTAATAAAATAGGTTCAAAAATGCCATTATTTATCAAAATCTCGAAAAACTTTATTCGAGAAAGTTGTTTATTTAGGCATTTTTAGCCTCTGTACGAAATTTTGACAGTCTAATACAATTTTTATTTTTTGCCAGATTCTTGAAAATTTTGATCAACCCCTGTAGATTAACTTTTATACATCGATGTAAAACCATTTGCCTTTACTTCATTTGTAATCTTAATGCAGTTTTGTGTAAATTTTTGTTTCCAATTATTTATTTTGCTTCAAAAACTGAAATTGTTATTGATCAGTATGTAATGTTTGATGCAAATTTTATCTAATTACATCAGTTTTGCCAAAACCGATGTTTCTCATTTTTCTTAAGTTCGTAAACAGATGTACAAAAAGAAAATATTAGGAAGCTTTCGTTGAAATTTTACTTAATTAATATTGGATCAAAAAGAATAAATATTAATCGCTCAAACAGTTTATTCAACAAAAATATAATTTAATATAATGAATTTAATTTAATATTAATTAAGTAAAATTTCAACGAAAGTTTCCTAATATTTTCTTTTTGTACATCTGTCTACGAACTTAAGAAAAATGAGAAACGTCGGTTTTGGCAAAACTGATGTAATTAAATTAGATAAACGTTGCATCAAACATTACATACTGATCATTAACAATTTCAGTTTTTGAAGCAAAATAAATAATTGGAAACAAAAATTTACACAAAATTGCATTAAGATTACAAATGAAGTAAAGGCAAATGGTTTTACATCGATGTATAAAAGTTAATCTACAAGGGTTGATCAAAATTTTCAAGAATCTGGTAAAAAATAAAAATTGTATTAGGCTGTCAAAATTTCGCACAGAGGCTAAAAATGCCTAAATAAACAACTTTCTCGAATAAAGTTTTTCGATATTTTGATAAATAATGGCATTTTTGAACCTATTTTATTAAAAATGTCAAATCTGCAGAAAAGTAAATGTGCGTATTTATTTTATGCAAGTGTTATTATCGAGTTTTTTGTTAACGTTTAGAACAAATTAATTGATAAAATTTGTTAAAAAATATTTTTATATTATAGAAAAACATAAAAAGAAAAAAAGATAATGCACTTTGAAAATAAAAATGGGTTTTAGAGCATTTTGAAAATAAATGTAGGTATATATTTTGTTTTGAAATAAAAAAACAAAACTAACAATTTTTTTTTATATTTTGACCCCGCAATCTTCCTCCATACATTGACAATTATTTTCTTCTTCTTTTTCTGAATCTTCGTTTTCTGCTACTTACACTAGCGGAAGTTTCTTTTTCTAACAAGTTTTTGTAAAAAATAAATTTTTGGTCGCTTTTCCATTCTTCGTCATACAGTTTTAATAAGGTGTCGATATTTTTTAATTTCAGTTCCTTGATTTTATTTACCAAAGGCAACTCATGAAGTTCTACGTTGCTGATCTGAACTCCCGTCTTTAAAATTGTTGTAAAGTTTTTGGATGGGTCGTTGTTCCGGTAATTTTCCTCCATTTTAACGGTAATGACTTTATTTTTAGTCTTAACACTTTTTTTTTTTAAAAAATCTTTTCATCTGACTAATTCCTGTAAGTTTTTTGCAATTATTATTACTTATTTTCTTAACATCGTGAAGATCCCATTCGATTCCAAGCGATGGGATAATTCGAATTATCGGATTTTGATAATCAATATTCCGATTATCAAAATCCTCGGTACATTCGCCGATTACGATCACCCGGTTTTGAAAATCCTCGAATCGCCAGTTTCCGATTATTCAAATATACCGATTATGCCCACCGCTAACCACAATCACATTAGGCATGGAAAAGGCCAGGAAAAATGTAGAAATTACGATTTAAAAAAAAAATTTTTTGTAGATATTGCATCTTGAAAAAAAATATTAAAAGAACTATCCATTTTAAGCGGCAAAAATAGCAGTTTGATTATAACTTAATATTGAAATCGAATGAGTCTAGCATTAAAAATCCGTATGCCATCCAAACATCAAAAAAAATTTTTTTTCATAAATTGCGTTTTGAAAATAAGCTCTACATATAGCAACTCAACCGCAGTGGATAAATCAAGTTTTTGCTTATCATTAGCAAACGTGAAGTTAAAAAATAACCCATGGTACCCAGTGGACTTATTTACAATGCGGAAATGGATGGTGCAGTTTGTATGAGCCCAAGCGAGGGTTGTTAGCCCAGCACACTCCGACACCAGCAATTACATTAGGCTCGCAATTCGACATCATCATCAGTCAAAGTTGCCACTCTCCTTTCTCCGTTACAATTCACCTCAATTACCATGTTACCACTATTACAGCGGTCCATGCTCTCGCTAATTTACAGAAAAAATGACTGAGTAAATGATTTTTTCGTTCCTATTTAGTCAAATGGGCATTTTTAGATGCATGTTGATCATAGACATCTACCTTTAGATAAACAAACAATAATCACGGAAGTGGCAAATTTATGGTTTTGCGCATGTAAACAAAACCACACAGGAGTAGGCATGCGCACTGCACAATGATCGTCGACCGAATGGGAAAATATACAGGTCCGGGCTTTAGCATCTTATCTTATTTGTGTGGCAGATGTGTATAAATCGATTATAATAAAATATAATATACAGGGTGGTCCTTAAGTACATCAAGAAAATCTAGGATATGATTCCTGGCATCAATTTAAGTTGAAAAGTTCATATGGACTTATGCCCTAAAATGCTTACCCTCTAAGATACAGGGTGTTAAAATATTTTTAAAAAATAATTGTTTTTTTAAAATTTCAAAACTCCTTGAAGATACGGTATTGAAAATTGATGTCGATTGATTTCGTATTAAACTGCACTATTTGGTTAAAAAAGGGTTTGCCTACTTCCACCAGTGGCGTGCATGAAGATACCATCAATATTTTTTTTGTGAAAATATGTGATACGCCACTGTTTTTTTTAAACTCTGATGCATTTTTATGCATTACTGATATAAGCGGAACAAAAGTTGTGTCTACTATGTTTTTGAAAAAAATGGTAGTTTTAAAGGAAAATGGAAAATATTTTAACACCCTGTATCTTAGAGGGTAAGCATTTTAGGGCATAAGTCCATATGAACTTTTTAACTTAAATTGATGCCAGGAATCATATCCTAGATTTTCTTGATGTACTTAAGGACCACCCTGTATACAGCGTGACCAGTAAATACCGCATCATATGGGATTTTTTTTTATTAATAGCTTTATTCGAAATTTGACTTTGGCATCAAGTTCTGCTTCGATCGAGATAAAAATTAAGCAAAAAAAATAGTAGTTACGTGATTCGCATTATCTGTCAAGTTTTAATTTTTTCCAAAAAATAATTCAAAAGTGGGATTATTTCTCAAAATATCGAAAAAAAAAGCCCATATGCAAAATGTCAGCTGGATAAGATAATTTTGATTTTTTACCTATATTTTGTAAATTAAGACTCAACACGGTGTTCTTTTTTGTCTTAATATTAAGGTGTATTACTTTCAGACACAATCTAGGTTTTCAAAAATACTTATTTTATGAAGTTACCTTATACAGGGTCAAAAACAGATAAACTTTGCGTCACATGCGACCAAATTTTAAGAGCCCAATTTTGATTTGGTAGAAAAACACACATTTAATATGGCACTACTTTAAAGAAAATGTATCTGAAATAAAGCTGTCAAACCTAAGAAGTTTTATGTAGGTTGCGTTGAGTCTTATTTTGCAAAAGAGGTGCAATTTACAAAATATGGGTAAAAAATCAAAATTATCTTATGCATTAAAAAAAATTTTTTTCTAATAACTTTTTTCGATACTTTCAGAAATAACCCTACTTTTGAATTATTTTTTGGAAAAAATTAAAATTTGACAGATAATGCGAACCACGTGACTACTATTTTTTTTCTTAATTTTCATCTCGATCGAAGCAGAACTTAATGCCAAAGTCAAATTTCGAATAAAGTTATTAATAAAATTAAATCCCATATGATGCGGACTTTACTGGTCACACTGTATATTATTATATAATGAATTATCACTATTTCATACTTACTGAGATACGAAATACCCGGTATTTTCCCCCTATTTGGGCATAATAAAATCATACAATGGTCTTTACTAGTAATTGTGTCACTAAAGACACAAACACAATTCACTAAAAACTACACAAAAACTAGAAACAATATAAATATTAAACACCCACAATCCACAATAGCAAAGAAAACAACAAGAAATTATATGTGTGAAGTTAGCAACATGCAGCAACGAAATTTTTTTGGGTACGTGTCAATTCCGACTGTAGCGTTTGTAAACGTGGCGAAGATTAAAATTCTACCATTTGGATTTATCGTCTTTAGTAAACTACCCCATAGAGATAGAATTTCAATCTTCGCCAGTAAAAAAATTAAAATTCGTTTACAAACTCTACTTTTCGAAATTTTTACCCTGTAATTTTTTTCCTCCAGTTTTTTGGAAATTCTTATATAGCAGGTAATTATTTTTGGGTCGCCCCAACCTTTGTTGCTGTATGTGCAACGATGTTGAGCAATAAGCCGCCGACCAGGTCAGGGCGTGATATTATTAAGACTCGTCAGCAATTTCTTGCAGGCCCAAGTCCAAATGCAACTATAAATTTCAAACACAGCCAGGGGCGGATGGGGAGGGGTAAAACCGGCCCGGCCCATTTTTAAAAATTGTAACTTTCTAAAAGATGTAAGTACAGTTGACGACATATAAATTCGTACACTTCACCCATACATAAGTCAATTACAACAAAATTGGGTAAAACGGGTTTCTCACCTTGCTGCTTCTACCTGGATAGAACGCCAGCTATATAAATGTAAGACTTTTTACCATAAGTAATAATGGTTATTTCTAAATATTTTTGTGTTTAAATTACAGTCGCGAAATAAGAAAATTATAAAATAATACCAGAAAAACTACAAAAGTAAATTTATTAACAAACAACAAACCACAACAAACTATTATTTAATTGCTGCGCCATTGGATTCTAACACTAATCGTAATCTTCTTGGCATTTACAAAATAATACTTCTGGTGTAATCCGGAGTTAGCCCTTCCCAAATTTCTTCTATTTTTTTTAAATAACCCTATTTTATTCTGTGGTTTAAAATTTATTTTGTACATTTTTTTACCATCAAACCCAAACATTTTCAATTGGATTTAAATCAGGACTTCTTGAGCATCTAGGCAGACATGTTACGTTGTTTTGTCTAAACCAGTTTCCTATATTTCTTGCAGTATGTACAGAGCAGTTATCCTGCTGAAATATGAAGTTATTCCTTTCAAAAACTATCGCGGCAGAAGGAAGAAAAACATTTTCCAAAGTCTGAAGATATATAGGTAATATTACTGTTTAGTGTTCCACTAATATTCCAGCATACACATGCACCGTAAACACTTATCCATGCCCACACATTAACGAAGAAACGTCCACTGGTTTGCTTTTTTTGAGTATACTTCTCATCATATCGGGAATATACTTGAATCCTTCCATTATAATATGTAAACTGAAAAGTTTCCTCATCGGAAAAGATAACATTTTGCCAAAAAAAACACATTTTCTGGTAAATATTGCATAGCAAACCCAATTCTTTGTTCCTTATCACTATTTTTTTGAAAACGGTGTGGATGCAGCTGCTTGATTTCTTAATTCGGAACATTGTCTTACTCGGCGTTGCGCAGTTCTAGATGAAGCAGAGAATCCTGTTATGTGCATAGCGGATACTGCAGTTTCAAATGGCTTTTGCCTTAAATACTCCACCAAATTTCGGTCTTCTTCATTTGATGATTTTCTATTATTTAATTTAAATAATAACCAGACCCAACAGACCTTTTAAGCGTTTGATGATAGCGCCATTTTTTACAATTCCTTGAACAGTACTTCTAGGTACTCTAAAATGATCAGCTATTTTTCAATAAGACCACCCTATTTCTACTAAACGTATTAATTATTCTTGCTTTTTCAATAATACTTAAATGAGGCATTTTTAAATCAAATAAGATAATGACAATACTTTGACAGATATCATGATAACAATTAACACGTTACAAAGGTAATAAAGGTAAAAAAGTTGCATATACAGTGTCACAGTTTAGTGTACGAAATTATCTGTCGTTAACTGTACATACATAATACCTAATAGAAAAAAAAAATTAAATGCTAGTTAAACAAGTAAAATTAGGTATCTGTATTATTTAAAGCTTTTAATAAATATTTTTTAAAACGCACAACTGTACTTTTTTCGTTTTTCGTTTTAAATAAGTTCTGTTTCGGCCGCAACCGAAACCGCCGATGTTTGTTGTTTTTTACTATCATCGTCCATAGCCGGCCCATTTTGGGCATAAGGCATCCGGCCCTTCGGGAAATCTCCCCGTTTCCCAGCCGGCCCATCCGCCCCTGGACACACAGCCTTTCTAAATCAGTCAATTGATTAATTTAAATTAAATATTATCAAATCATGCATTTTCCAAGTGCCATTACAGCTGATCGTAATAAATGGTATTTATATTGTGTAGTGCACGTGATAAGCTGTCTATCACTTACAGCAAATTATTATCGAATGGTTGTAAAACTGATTTACGATAAATACTGAACACCTTCGTTTAGCAGAGTTGCTTTTCGATTTTTATTAAATTTTACGACGACAATTTTATGGAGGGGCATAATGTATCGGGCACCGCACGGACACTCGACCAAACGCTTCTTTTAACATTGTTGCAGACCAAAGACTTTAAATATCTGCGATTTGTTCATATAATTTTAAGATTCCATAATGTAAACACCCAAATATTTTAGTATACATAGAGTGTGACCAGTAAAGTCCGCATCATATGGGATTTTTTTTTATTAATAGCTTTATTCAAAATTTGACTTTGGCATCAAGTTCTGTTTCGATCGAGATGAAAATTAAGCAAAAAATAGTAGTCACGTGATTCGCATTATCTGTCAAATTTAAATTTTTTCCAAAAAATAATTCAAAAGTGGGGTTATTTCTGAAAATATCGAAAAAAAAATATTAGAAAAAGTTTTTTTTAATGCAGTTTCTAGCCCACATACAAAATTTCAGCCGCATAAGAAAATTTTGATTTTTTACCTATATGTTGTAAATTGCACCACTTTTGCAAAATAAGACTCCACGCAACCTACATAAAACTTCTCAGTTTTGACAAGGCTTTATTTCAGATACATTTTCTTTAAAGTAGCGCCATATTAAATGTGTGTTTTTCTACAAAATCAAAATTGGGCTATTAAAATTTGGTCGCATCTGATGCAAAGTTTATTTGTTTTTGACCATGTATAAAGGTAACGTCATAAAATAAGTATTTTTGAAAACGTAGTTTGTGTCTGAAAGTAATACACCTTAATATTAAGACAAAAAGAACACAGTGTCTTCAGTGAAGTGTTTTTTAAGTAGAAAATAAATTTTAGTTTAACTTAACGTAAAGTTTATCTATTTTCAACGATTTAATTTAAAACCTCCTTACTTCATTTTTTATTTTTTTACTTTCGGGCACAAACTACGTTTTCAAAAATACTTATTTTATGAAGTTACCTTATACAGGGTCAAAAACAAATAAACTTTGCATCACATGCGACCAAATTTTAATAGCCCAATTTTGATTTTGTAGAAAAACACACATTTAATATGACGCTACTTTAAAGAAAATGTATCTGAAATAAAGCCTTGTCAAAACTAAGAAGTTTTATGTAGGTTGCGTCGAGTCTTATTTTGCAAAAGTGGTGCAATTTACAAAATATGATTAAAAAATAATTATCTTATGCAGCTAAAATTTTACTAGAAACTGCATTTAAAAAAACTTTTTCTAATAACTTTTTTCGATATTTTCAGAAATAACCCCACTTTTGAATTATTTTTTGGAAAAAATTAAAATTTGACATATAATGCGAATCACGTGACTACTATTTTTTTACTTAGTTTTCATCTCGATCGAAGCAGAACTTGATGCCAAAGTCAAATTTTGAATAAAGCTATTAATAAAAAAAAATCCCATATGATGCGGACTTTACTGGTGACACTGATGTATATCAGAAAAAAGCGAAAATTATCATCTCTCCTATTTTCATTACAAGCCATGTTTAGTATAATTTGACAAGAATCACATTTTATGCTTTAGAAGTATCCAACAACCACACTAGATGTCACTTCGAGCTACGTCCTTCTTTAGGTTTCCGCCATGCATTGTTAGAGAGTGCCCCACGCAGTTTAAAAATATGTAAAGCTGTTTAGAAGCTCTATACCGGAAAAACTATAATCCGCTGGTCCGTCGACATGGTCGCCGACCTGGTTGCTCAAGAAGATTTCCCAGGTCGGCGGCATAATTTGGACACCAAACTTTCCGTGTTTGTTTAAAGTCGATGTCGCAGACTTTTTCGCATAAAAAGTAACCGCTAAGAGATTCCACAAAACAAAGAATATTTTATAAACGTCGGGCTTTACCGGGACCACGAATCATTTCCGTCTCCAATAAAATTATGCAAATAGCCCCTTTTTATCCAAAATACCACGAAAATGTTTCATTTACAAAACATATACCGTAAATGATATTATCGTGGAATTTTTATTTCAATATAGCAGACTTTATGGCCGATCAGTTTTTATTCATGAACTTTTTCCTTTTTTTCCCCCAGCCTTCTGCGTAGACTGTCTCGGTAAAATTAAAGTTTATCAGATTACTTTGCATTTTTTGTCAATTATTATGCAAAACCACCTGTGGGATTTTATATTTCACATTCAATTTCTTCTATTTGAAAAACCCTTATTTTGATCGTATCTACATATTATGAATCTTACGAAAGAACCGCCCATCCATATTCAGCACCTGGAATGTGATGTGTTTTCTGACCTTGCTAATGAACTAAACCACAACCACCTTGAAAGAAGCCGTGAAACAGAAACATCGACAACACTGCTTGAAGATCCATGTGTCACGTGACTTTTTTGAGGTTAGCCATGGTTTAGTATGTAATTTACGCGAACTAGGTGTAGGTGTCGTATTAATTTGTATTTTTATCCGGTTTTCGATTAATATCTAATAGAAAATTTAAGTGACATGATTGCTAAGAACCTCTACAAAATACTGATAAAAAATGTTGGTGCGGGTTTGCTCTAATAGCATTAATAAAGTGAAAAATCCAATAGCCTGGCCGGCCGGGCGGTTTGTTTACGGGTCTTATATATGGCGGAAGAATTTTATTTGTTTTAATTTAAAAGTTGTGTTTTTTGTATTCTAGTAAGCTCTTGGAGATAACCTTTATTGTTTTGTGGCTACAGTTAGTTTATTAAATATTGAAGTGTTTATTTAACTTGAAGGTATATGTGAATTAGTTTAAAAGTATCACTAGTAGAGATAGTTCATAAGTAGGTAGGATACCTCTTGATACCTAGGTACTTAGGTAAATACTATTTTTTTCTTTTAGTTTGTTGATTTATCAACATGCCAAGCCCCTGCTGTATTCCTGGGTGTAACTTTAACTATAAAAGTGTTTTAAAAGCAGTTGAAGAATATTTTTATAGTTTAGATTTGACCAATGACTGTATAAATATTGTTAATCAGGTTTCAGTGGACATTGATATGAAAGTAAAGGTTTTTTTTTAAAAGGTAATGAATTGGCTTACAATGATTTGAAATGGACTTTACCCTTTGAAATGAAACTAAGGAGGTGGTCTCAACTTAAAAACTTATTGTCTCGGTACCAATTCATACATTGTAAAAGTAACGAAGTTACCCAGATAGTAGGTGCAGTGGCGCAACTACGGGGGGGGCTAGGGGGGCTAAAGCCCCCCCTTTGAAGTTCCTTCAAAATAATAACACTACGAACCAAAACTTATTTGCGCAATACAATTACAGAAAATAGACTAAATGGTCTAGCCCATTTAAACATCCATCGAGAAATGCCAGTATCGGTTGATGAAGTGATAAAAGAACTTCAAAATCTGGGACCTCGTAGACTTCAGTTCAATTTGTAAAAGTTTCAATAAATACGTTATGTTTACACTTAGTTTAAAATAAAAGTTTGTAGTATTTGGCTAGTCTTTTTTTTATTGTAGCGTGTTTTATTTAACAGCCGTGGAAAAAAATATTTTCTACGAAATAGTAAAGAAGATTTAAAATAATTATTTAAAGTAGGTATGTGTTTAACGATGTTTTAATATTCTACTTATCCTAGAAAGTGTAAAAAAAAAATTTTAAGCACGTTAAAAATTTTAAAAAATCGTGAGGCTAGTTATTATTTTTGCAATTTTTTATGCTACCAAAAAATTAAAGGTAGCCTTTTTAGATTTTCTTTAATAGACCAAAAAAGGGCGTGGCAGCCAAAAAAAATTTGCCTGCGGCGCTTTCTTTAAGAAAGAAAGGAAGAAAGAATGATCCTCTCTGGTAGCCCCCCCTAGAACGAAATCCTGGTTGCGCCGCTGAGTAGGTGACTTTCTTAAGACAAGCGTAGATTTCTTAAACAAAGCCTTAAGCTTACTAAATTTTAAGACTTCAGAAGTCGATAGCTATTTTAATTGTGTAATTTAAACGCAGAAAATAATAATTTGTATAATAGAATATTACTTTTGACCGATCAAATAAATCTACTCGTAGTGAAACAAAAACAGCTTCTCAACGCAATATTACTATTACTTAATAATTAGGTAAGTTGTTCTTGTTGCAACAGAGCCAAAAAAACACAAAAAATAGCAGAAAGAATAAAAAAACTCGCCCGTTGCCGCGCGTCTTAATAATAGCTTGTGGATCCGCAACTCCCAGCTGATGCGGCGTTGCCCGATGTCACTTCATGGCTTCTTTTCAAGGTGGTTGTGACTAAACATCACCAGTCCAAAACGGTCTCTAAAACCTGGCGACAAATTTAATAAACTTTTACGTCGAATTTGAACAATGAAAACTGGACATTTCACGTAATTGAGATACGTTAATAATTTAGGTGTTAATTTGATTAAATTGCAAATGTCAATAGATTTGATAGTTAGCGGCTATAGCGAGCGAACCATTGATTACAATAAAATTAATATGTTCAACGGAATATCCGGATTCATTTGGCAGATCCGTAAATAATAAACAAATGGCACATTCATTGAATTCATCGGGAAAATTTAATTAAATTATCCACTTTTTTGTGATAAAGCAGGCAGCAGGAAAGCAGAGTTTTTTACATGATTGATTAGTACTTAATTAATCGGCTTACTTGATTCGTATTATTTGATTTGTGTGTTACCGATAATAATAATTTTTCCTATTATTAGGATATAACACGTTCTGACGGCACAATAGCAACCACGGCTGAAGATAAAGCGAACTTACTCGCAGAACTCTTTGCTTCACACTCCACGGTAGACTTTCAGGGAAAAACACCCCCGAACATTCCAGCAGTTCGATCGGAAATGACTGATATCGTATTCCGTCAGCGTCCTGTCAAACGAATTCTGAAGGGGCTCGATGCCAAAAAAGCTTCTGGTCCAGATGAAATTCCTATTATAGTGCTCAAGAAATGCGCCGATGAACTCACACCAGTATTTTGTAGACTTTTTAACTTATCCTACAAAAAAGGAATATTTCCATCTTGCTGGAAAAAGGCGCGAGTCCAGCCTATACCAAAGAAAGGCAAGAAAACCCTGCCAAACAACTATCGACCAGTCGCATTGCTTTCAGTTATATCAAAGGTGATGGAGAAAGCTATTAACCAACAACTTATAAAATACCTGGAAGGCCTTAAAATTATCAGCGACCATCAGTATGGTTTTCGTAAGTCCAGATCAACAGGAGACCTGCTAGCCTATGTCACTCATCTTTGGAGCAACGCAATCGAACATCATGGGGAGTCCCGGGCTATTGCACTGGACATCTCTAAAGCCTTTGACCGTGTCTGGCACGAGGGGCTCCTAAGCAAGCTGCGTTCTTATGGTATGCCCGGTCGATTTTGTTCATGGTTGTCTAGCTTCCTCAAGGACCGCTCTCTGCAAGTGGCGATTGACGGGTTTCTCTCAGACACCTTCACCATCAATGCTGGTGTTCCTCAAGGGTCCATGTCCATATTATCTCCCACTCTCTTCTTACTGTACATTAACGACCTTCTAGCGAAAACAGAAAATCCATTATATTGCTTTGCTGACGACAGCACACTTATCTCATCTTTTACTTTGAAACCTCAAACATCGGCTACTGACGCACATCTTCGCAGACAACATGAGGTATCACGCCTCAATAAAGACCTGGAAGAAATTTTGTCTTGGGGTGACAGTAACCAAGTCGAATTTAACGCTCAAAAAACCCAGGCTGCAGTTTTCTCTAAGAAGGTCAACATTGCAGAACCCGATATCGTTATGGCAGGACACGCAATTCCACTGACTTCGTCTATTAATTTGCTGGGTGTCAACCTGGGAGGAAATATGTCTTGGCATAATCACGTAGTGGCAATCGCCAGGGCAGCTTCTCAGAAGCTCGGTATACTTTTCCGTACCAAAAAGTTGTATACACCTCAACAACTTTTGGCACTTTATAAAGCCCAGATTCGACCATCACTGGAATACTGCTCTCATATCTGGAGTTCTGCACCGAAGCATACCCTTCGGTTGTTGGATTCCATCCAAAGGAGAGCCGTTCGTCTAATCGGCGACCACGAGCTGACTAAGAACCTCGACAGCTTAGAACATCGAAGACAGGTTGGTGATTTGACTCTCTTCTACAGATATTTTCATGGCAAGTGTTCGACAGATATTGCCCGCTCGATTCCACCTAGAGTAATGCATAGCAGAAACACACGACGAACCACTGCCGCCCATCCCTATGTGGTTCAACTTAGTACACCCCGAACATCATTGTTTCAGAACTCTTTCATTTGGAGGACGTCATCTTTGTGGAACGGCCTTTCTGAGACCGTGTTTCCAACCGAATATAACCTCCAACGATTCAAGAAACACGTGAATCGCTTTCTTCGCACACGAACCGCTCCCAGAGCGCCTTAAAGGATTTTCCTATAGTGCTTGTGCTCGATCATAAAAAAAAAAAAAAAAATATAAAAATCATTTTTTCACATCATTTTTTTAACCTTAGGAATTTTAAATATGTAGCTAAAACCACTCATAAGGATCAAAGTTGAAAAAAAAATCCAGTAACCTATAGCCCTCCAGTTTTAGTTTTATTTATACATTTTTTTTTAAATTGCACAAAACAATTTATTATTGTTATTATTTGGCAATAGTAAGTGGCAGACCCGATGATACTATTGCATCTTTTGTTCTCTTGGGTATCACATGCAAGTGTTTATCACAAATAAATGTTTATCTCAAATAATATCACAGCGTGTAATAGAGGAATGAATTGTTCCATTGGATAATGTATCCTGCTGCACTGAACATTAAGGGTAAATATCAATTTTTTGTGCCACTAAAGTAAATAAGCTTCTTGGTATATCCCGCCTAAATTAATACGAATTAGGGGGTTCTTGAAAAATTCCCCCCCAAAAAATAAGTAGACCTGTGAATATTGTATATGAGTTCGGAATGACAATTTTCTCCCAATGCAGATCGTAGGAATATCGTTGACAAAACCGCGTTGCCTCTTTTCGGTTCATTGAATAGAGTGGCTTTCACTTGCGGGAGTCCTTCCAAACTTTGGACGTAACATATTCAGGTCACGCCACACACATGTGGAAATTTTTGAATGCAATTTCATGTGAAAGAGTGACGAATCGGTTTTCTAAACTTGTCACCCCGACACCCTATACAAATCTTGTATTTTAAGAGCTATACATTTATTTTTAATTCACGGTCTAAGAATGCGTTATTCTTAGTGAATATATAGGGTGTTTTAGAAGTATGGTACGTAACTTATAATATTCTATATATAAAAGTTAAAGGAATCGTGTCCGTCCGTAAAAAGTAGGAATTTTACAAAAAAAAATCGTAAATGAGAGTAAATGCACCCTGTATATTTGACCAACATTCATTCAAAGATTGCCAAATCTGCGTCTGTAATTCGAGTAGCAGCGCATCGCGGCAAAGGGTAACTAATAAGGTTTTTGCCGCCCCCTCAGCCACTATTCAAATAGATAAGGGTGGATGCAAAGCTTCTCCTAATTATATTATATCAGAAGGGTCATATATCAAGCCAAAATTAACCAAATGGCGCGGTGTTGCGGCCCCAAGGCCCTTTCTATCTTCACCTTTTAATAGATATCCCATGGATACACACATACACACAGTACTGTGAAAGAACCTATTAAATTTAATCAAAAAATGTTAACGCTTTCATAGCAAAGGGTTGGTTTTAGCGTTTCATGCCAAAGTTTTTGTCTGTTACAGTATTTTACATACTCGCGCACAGGTGAACAAAAACCTTATTTTTAGATGCTTTTTACTCCAGAAAAAGTACCCACCTTTCAAATGTTTCGAGAAAATGAATGACCATCGAGATAAAGTAGTTTATGTAAGAATTATTTGCGACAGTTATTAATGCTACAATTTTTTTAAAATTATTTATATCGGTACTATGGCAGCAATGAAGAAAAATATAGTACCAATAGTCTTTACTTACGGTACGTATTAAAAACTGTAGCCAATAAGGCATACAATATTTTTATTTATCCAAAAAAGAAAAGATAATAAAAACATGCTAAAAAATTATATTTATGTATAAATTAGCAGCCATTTAAATTTACGTCTGTTTCACCAAAAACTTAATGATTTGTAGAAGACAATTCTGAACAAAAAAGTAGGAACAGATTGGGGTAATAAGAGGGAAAAAGGTATGGCAATAAATGAAATTAACCCTAAAAACCAGAATAAATGAAGCGATCCCGTTCCGAAGATAAATGATTCCTGATTAAGGGTGCAATCACACGCGTAAAGCACCCACAAGATGACAACTCCCTTACACCACAAAGTCACCCCGCCTGATTAAATAAGGAAAGGGGTGAAATTGGATAACTGAGTGGGTACACTATGGGAAAAAGGATTGACAAATGAGGATAATATAAATTTTTGTTGAAAGCCTAATTCAGAAAATGGACGCATTTATTTTTTAGGGATGTTAGATACATCATGTCAAAGTCGACAAGATTTGCTGTTAGAAAACACGTCAAATTATATGCGTTACAAACCGTTTTTACTTTAATTTTTAAATTCTAACTGGGAACCCATCAAACATCTTGATTTTACTTTACCTATAAATAGTTAAAAAACTAGCGACTTCGCCAAACTGTAATTCTGCAAAAATACCCACTAATATATGCGAGTAAATACATAATTTTACCTAAAACTTCTAGGACCTGTATAATACTTTTATTTCTATTAAATATTTTTTTTTATAAGGGTTACATAGAAAACCATAAATAAATACATAATATGCAGCAAAGAGATTCTAGATGAGAATAAACAACGACATACTTTTATATTAAATTACTTTTAGGTTAGGTAATTACTTACAAAGTATATTTGTTTTTAAACCCTTCTCAGGTAGCTCTTAACTTTATGGATAATTATGTACAGTCACCTGAAGATACTACAAAGCTTCTAGATGTTTACAGGACATTCCGTATGCTGCCCTTAGAAACAAGAGCTTTGGGGAACTACTTTTACTTCTATCGAGGTGGTTTTATCTTTTAAACTAATTTATCGTAACTCTTAGTCATTGATTTAGTATTTTTATGTCTAAGTACCTACACAGATACTAGGTATATTGTTTAAAGTTAGTTCAAATAAGATACCAAAAGTTAAGCCACTAGGTACTACCTGGAAAATATTTTTTGGCGTTTCCTGCAAAACAGAGAGAATTTGTTGCTATTTTCTCACCAATATTGCTTCGATTTGTCTTCAATACAGCACCCTTGTTCGTTGTACCCACACCCACAGCCCTACATTTTATAAGCCTGGTTGTACCTGATGTAACTTTTTTGAAAGGTTTAAATAATCTAAAAAATGTGAAATAATGTCATTAACAGCTTTTCATAATTTTTGTTTCAAAAGTTTTGACTGATTGTTAGATACCTACATATAATAAGTAGGTTTAGGTTTATTTCTTTTCGTTGCATAAAGTTTTTATGGCGAAAAGTGCAAAAATACTGCAAATAATGGTGACAAAGTTCAATATCAATTCCATTGGGATATAAAATATAAAAAATACCATAAGAAACTGAATTACGCAACTATTTGATGACAAAATATTAACACTAGGTATGTTCCTATTTAATTAGGTAACGAAAATAATGAAATAAATATAATACTTAACACAATTTTCCTGTTTTATTATTTAACAACAAACTTACCTTCTATACACAATCTGCGGCCTTGCGTAAGAACGACGATTCTGCGAAAACTATCAGCCTCCCAGTTTCCAATTTTGCCTGTCAACAGTGTGTACTTTCTTAGAACAGTATCCCATAAATATTAACGCGATATTTTATTTAAAACACTAAAAAAACTATCAAAATATCACAATAAGGCACAATAGTTACTGAACAGGTAGCCATTTTGACAGTTTAACCTGTTCAACTAATATTTTCTATTGAAGCGCCCCCAAGCGACCCGTTTTTTAACCCTTTCATTCATTCATAAATCTATCGTCTCTTCAGCTTCCTTCAACTTATGCAGATGAAAAAAGACAGCAATAAACATTCGAATTATTTATGAATGGGATTTTTACTATCCGTCCTTCCTTGGAATGTGTAGTACTATGATAGTGACCTACATTTAATTTATGAATGAAATAGATCTTATATTTTTATGAATGAAAAATCCTGCTTTAAAATAAATTTTTATTAACAGTTTTATTTAGTCAAAATTAGTATCGAATGGTTTCTCTCAGGGGAAAGAGACCATGTAGGAAGAAAAATAATGTGAGACATTATTTTCATGTCACCTACACGCATTTTTTACATAAAAAACTAAACATATTTTCTCCTGCAACCAGCCAATGTTGAATGTTAAGCCGTAAAATGTATGGTAAATATACCGAGGGAAATATTTTCGCGATGCTACCTCGAATAAATTAACATATTTTGACGTAAGGCCTGCGGTCATTTCACGGAGTATTGGGGGACGTTTTGATTTGAATTCGTATTTTCTGGCCCTGTGATATTCATTGTAAATGCTTCGGATTGCGGATGGATATGGGGGTGCAATATTGCCCCTATTATAACAGGAAAAGTATATTTTTATCAATTCTCTGCCGGTGAATTCCATTAAATATTGAATAGTAGGTATACCCACTTTTTTCCCTCTTTTGTCACGCAGGAGGCAGATACCTCTTAAAGATGCTGAAAAAAATTGTGAAACGTGAGAAATAAATCAGAAAGAGCAGATAAAGAGAGAGGAACAACCAGTTGTGCTAGGCACGCGTTAGCGTCGGTGTCACTGATTACTAATTGCCACTAATAGCGGCAGCATGTGCGTGTTATGAGAGTTTACAACTTCGCCGTGGGCCTTCCAGCCGTACTTGCTAACAAACTCTCTCGATGTCATAACAAGGGTAATGTTTGTTTATCTGCTGATTAATTCGTTACCCCTCCTTTACACCGTAACAGGAAGACGATAGGAATTGTTGTCATCAATCCCATTTGTGTCATTTAAACCGCTTGAAATTGTCGATATCCTTTAGGGATTGTCTTACAGATTCTATTTCACGCATCCTTTACGTCGAAATATGTATGTACACTGAGAAAAATGATCTAATACAATAGGCTTGCTAAGTATTGATAGCTTATTTTTTTATTAACAACCCATTTTAAATAAATTGCCAGTGTATCAAACTCGTGCTCGCGAATATATGCAACTTGCGTACGTGCAACTTGCGTACAAGGATTATTTCTTCCAACTTGCGTACACGGGTAGGTAGGTCCCGCGAACCAGGTAAAACTGCAAGAGTACATTATTCCAACTTGCGTACATACACAAATATTAAAAGCTTATAAACAAACTAAGGACATAAAAAATTATCTGATAACAACGAACAAACCAGTTGCCAATACACCTTTTAGAACCGATTGGAGAGGGCGTATTATTACGGTCCGTTTAAAACTCTGTGTATGTACGCAAGTTGGAATAATGTACTCTTGCAGTTTTACCTGGTTCGCGGGACCTGTACCTACCCATGTACGCAAGTTGGAAGAAATAATCCTTGTACGCAAATTGGGCGTACGCAAGTTGGAGGATACGCGTGCTCGCGAACAGTGTTTTTATTGGTAGTAATCAGTTCCATTACCTCATTACCAGCACAGTCTTGTTGAATAGTGAACTACTTTTAATAAAGCAATTTTGTTAAGAAATAAATTGTATCTTCTCAATGCGACGCATTTTGTTCCCAGCGCTTCCTCTACAATTAAGAAAGCAGAACAGCGTCCCCAAAAATGAATTGTATCCGTTAGAACCTATAATCCACCAGGAAGTTGTTGGGGGTTCGTAGCGATCGGCAATCGCCGCACGCCGAAGTATTACTTTTAACGTATTTGCATCGTTGTTCGAAGTCCTATCTGAATTTGAACTCTATTGATCGTACCAATACCTGTTTTAATTAATTTATTTTTACTTTGTATATGTCGTAGGCTGATAGTGAAATCCGTCATTTCATGAAGCGCCGGCAGATTGTGTAATTCCGTCTAAAAGGTATATTGATAACTGGTTTGTTCGTTGTTCCTCAGAGCATTTTTTTTTTAATTAAATTTTTTCAACTAATATTATTTTATAAAAATTTAAAAAAATTGCTCTGACAAACCCGAACAAACCAGTTACCAATATACCTATTACATAATCTGCCGGCGCTTCATGAAATGACGGATTTCACTATCAGCCTACGACATATATAAGTCTTTTAAAACTTTGCATGCCAGATAAAGCAATAGAAGACTCTTATTTCGCACAACCCATCATTGGTATTGGACTTTATAATCTATGGACGAATTTTACGATCTCAGTAAACCACATTGCATAATAGATAGGTAATCATATGCAATGTTAAACGACAAGAACATATCACACTAGAATCTATTTAAATTTTTGAGAACTACAGTACTGACTTTTAGTGATAAGTATATGCTTTATTAACCGTAGCAAGCAAATATTTTTATGATTATGTCAAGTTTCATTACAACTACTAGTCGGAACTAATACAGTATATAAAACCAGATTACACCCCCAATAGAACTTGATAATTACTGTGAGTACTTAGAGCAATAATGGCTATAAACTAGGGGGGGGGGGGTGTTTAAACCCCTCCCGGAGCCTGATGAAACAAAAATAAATAACCAATAAACTTGATCTGTTTTTGGGAGTGGATGAGAAACCAAGAAACCTATTTTATTAATTTAACAATTTAGAAGAATGACAATGAATTTATTAGGAAAGATAATAAAGACACAATCGAGACTGTTAAATATTAGTTAGTAAATCACGGGCCTATTTGGGATACGAAAATCCTATGGTTTTAAACGCGATTAGGGTTCCAAATCCATTGTGGGAAAACACGATTGAAGGAAGCTGTATGTGTATAAATGACGGATTACAGCATTAACATTTCTGCTAGATATGTTATCCTGAATAGAGATGCGTGCATGAATTCGTATATTAGCCACTCTAAGGCTCAGATAATCCGGGAACTCTTTGTGTGCGCGTCATCCTGTTACAATTACCCAACTACGCTTCGATGCGTATTTCTCATACGCCTCAGATCCTCAACAAGTTGCTTTTCAATGGACACGATTATATTAAAAAATATTTTATTTTTGTTCCTAGGTAATGTCTTTAAAAGCCGAAAAATAGTTTTTTAAAGAATAGTTATAACAAATAAATTTTAATGCAATTGTGAAACCTGCATTTTACTGACAAATAGATGGTTCAATATGAAAAAATATTTATTTTAATAATTATTATAAATGCATATTAGAAATTCTATATAGACATTACCGAAGGGGGCCTTAACTAAAGTAAAATAAATAATAAATAGTATAAGAACTGGCCAACGAATGAGCAAAAAACAGACGACGAAAAGGTACAAACTTCAGTGGTTTTAGGTTATGTTTAAGTCCCACTGATAACATCTCTCCCGTAAGACATATTGCCAGGAGATAGTAGCACAATAGCATGTTATCTGGTGCATGCCGTATAACTCCACGAAATGCTGTGTTCATAATTTAAAATAAGAACATAGGAGTTCATGTTTCCCATGCTCATTTTGGTTTTACTTTCTTATGTGTCCTAAAGTTTTACACAATTTTAGTGTTCAGGGTCAACATTTAAAAAATATTTGTACCGTGCGAGCAAAAATTATTTGCATCAAAGAGGGCTTGGATTAAAAAACGTAGGGCTTGTTTTAGATCACAATGATATGGGGACGATATATTTAACCAAATCTAGGTTACAATTTTGTCAAATTCATATTATGACATGATAATATGCCAAACTAATGAGTAATAAAATAAGTAGACAAATACAAATTTATTTCTGTTGTTTACAAAATTAACAAAGTAAGAATATACAGAACGAAAAAAAAAAACCTATAATTTGCTGAAATTGGCCACCGCCATGCTCCAAGCATAAATTCCTGCAGTAATTCCTACATCTTTCAAAATCTGCGGCTTGTATTTCTTGGAATACTTGCAGTTTATAAGGAAATAAATTTAGCTGCTTCTTAAGAATAGTCCTGCATGTTCCATAAGATCTTCCCACTTCTTGGGACAGGCGTCTTATACAATTTGTTGGCGAATTTTGCATTATTTAACGAACGTTTGCAACAAGTTCTTCTGTTCTTACAGATGGTCTTCCTGCTCCTTTTTTGTGTTGTATAGAACCTGTTTCCCTAAACACAGCCACGGTTCTTTTCAGGTCAATGATAAAAATCCCCAGCAATAAAAGCATGCACAAACCCGGATTGTCTGCCACATACCATTTACTCTAACCCCGTTTCGAAAATACGCTTCAACCATGAATGTTTTGTGCTGTTCCGTAAAGCGCATTATGTGAATTGTTCAAGAAATTGGAAAAATTAGCGATGAATCAAATTACTTGTAACGACTGTCAAAGAGGACGGAATAACTGATTGATTGTTAATTCAGGTAGTTACTGACACCCAACAGGTATTAAGCTCTACGGCTAAGCATTACGTTCTTAGATGCAAGGCCCTCTTTGATGCAAATAATTTTTAATCGCACGGTATAATACCTATCTATCCATTAGTCATGTATATGGATGACATTTTTACCTTTTTAATTATTGTCTTTGAACTTTTATTGTATTATCTCTAAATTTCTGTTTTTGAGAACAACAAATTGGTAAGGCTGTACAAAAATAAGGGAAATATTATGAAATAATTTGAATTAATTTAACATGTAAAATCCTTTGTACATGCAGAAGTTAAATTTAGCGATAAAATGAGAACACAGTCGAAATCCGGTAAGGTACATACTTTAAACGTATTCCGCAAGAGTAGTTTGAATCTGAAGATCGTAAAACATATAAACGTATTGTTAAAATGCAAAGTATTCAGTGTTCGGGTAACAAAAGCGGGAGTAACGGGTAAAATGTGAATGATACATAATGTGACAGTTTATTCGTTTGTCGCTGAGAAATTCTCTTACAGCGAATGCCATTGCATCTTCTAGTTGGATCGGATTAAACCGATCGGCGATCGGTAGAGTGAGACTGCGACAGACAGACTGACAATTACTATTACGTAGACTTAAACGTAAAATTATAAGGGTTGGTATTTTTATCTCTCAAAAATTTATATACAGTGTCACCAGTAGGTAAAGTCCGCATCATATGAGATTTTTTTTATTAATAGCTTTATTCAAAATTTGACTTTGGCATCAAGTTCTGCTTCGATCGAGATGCGAATTAAGCAAAAAAATAGTAGTCACGTAATTCGCATTATCTGTCAAATTTTAATTTTTTCCAAAAAATAATTCAAAAGTGGGGTTATTTATGAAAATATCGAAAAGAGTTATGAGAAAAAGTTTTTTAAATGCAGTTTCTAGCCCACGTGCAAAATTTCAGCTGCATAAGATAATTTTGATTTTTTACTTATATTTTGTAAATTGCACCATTTTTGAAAAATAAGACTCAACGCAACCTACATAAAACTTCTCAGTTTTGACAAGGCTTTATTTCAGATAAATTTTCTTTAAAGTAGCGCCATATTAAATGTGTGTATTTCTACAAAATCAAAATTGGGCTATTAAAATTTAGTCGCATGGATGCAAAGTTTATTTGTTTTTGACCCTGTATAAGGTAACTTCATAAAATAAGTATTTTTGAAAACGTAGTTTGTGTCTGAAAGTAATACACCTTAATATTAAAACAAAAAAGAACACAGTGTCATCAGTAAAGTGTTCATTAAGTGGAAAATAAATTTTAGTTTAACTTAACGTAAAGTTTATCTAGTTTCAACGATTTAATTTAAAACCCCTTTATTTTATTAATTTTTTTTTTACTTTCAGACACAAACTATTTTTTCAAAAATACTTATTTTATGAAGTACAAATAAACTTTGCATCACATGCGACCAAATTTTAATAGCCCAATTTTGATTTTGTAGAAAAACACACATTTAATATGGCGCTACTTTAAAGAAAATGTATCTGAAATAAAGCCTTGTCAAAACTGAGAAGTTTTATTTTAGGTTGCGTTGAGTCTTATTTTGCAAAAGTGGTGCAATTTACAAAATATGGGTAAAAAATCAAAATTATCTTATGCAGCTGAAATTTTGCACGTAGACTAGAAACTGCATTTAAAAAAACTTTTTCTAATAACTTTTTTCGATATTTTCAGAAATAACCCCACTTTTGAATTATTTTTTGGAAAAAATTAAAATTTGACAGATAATGCGAATCACGTGACTACTATTTTTTTGCTTAATTTTCATCTCGACCGAAGCAGAACTTGATGCCAAAGTCAAATTTTGAATAAAGCTATTAATAAAAAAAATCCCATATGATGCGGACTTTACTGATGACACTGTAGAACTAAAATGCTACTGTGATTCTATTCGGTCGAATTGATCCGCTTGGAAACTGACGATGTACCCCCACCTCTGAGAGTTTATTCCAATTGTCGCTAAAAAAATTCTCTTACACCGAGAACTTCTATAGGATTATCGCACGTCGAGATTCAGGCAAAAATACGTCTTGAATATAAAAAAACCTTATGATGGATTACGTTCCCAAGAAGCATTTTTAAACGCATTTAGGTAAATGTTTCGAAACCTATGTTTCTGTTTCCGACACAAAAAGGAAACTGTTAGCTACAAAAAATTTGGAAACGTTTTCGAAACGTACACATTTTAAATTGCACGTGTTTCCGAGTGGTTGGTACCTACATGGCTCGAAATGTTTCAAAACTGGGAAAGAAAGAAAAAATCTTTCTAAAAAGAAAGTGTCAAAAATTATTTAAATTTTTTATAAAACATTTTTAGGAATTTGTCAAAAAGACATTGAGAGGATAAAATTGGTAGTGATTATCACAGTAACAATAAAAATTACATTCAGCAATGTGTTTTGTGGGGTACTGAGGTTTAAGGCTCAGTAACCTCTTGCAGGGTTACTATATAGGGTCGTTTCTGAGTGGTGTGCTGGGAGTGCCCCCGCACAAGGGCGGCCAAAGTTATAGGGCGGCGAAAGCCGCCTGCAGTTTTACAGAAAAAAATGTTAGATGTAAAAAAAAATTCTAGGAGATTTCATAAATATGAAGGGTCAAATAAGAATGGTAAATTCAGTTTTCAAAAAAAAATTATGCAGTAGCTGTTAAGAATGAGGCAGCCGCCCTTTGTGTTAATTAGAGATTTCTTTTTAGATAGATAAGTATCGGAAAAATAAAAAGAATTCTCAACGGAGGTGGCCGCCCTGCAACCCACGTCAATTACATTTTGTCTTAGGTTTACTCAAAAAATTAAAACTAATTAATATTATTTAAATAATTATGTAGGTATAGTTGAATTCACATAAACTTTTAATGCCGTGACATTTCAGTTATGTCATACTTGTCAAATACTGCAGCAACTCATAAAATATAAATTTCTAATGGCTAAATTTAATTAGTATAATTGTACTGCACACAAAGTATGTCTATCTTGTATTAATTCATACGATTAAAAAGAGATAGAAATAAAAAGAGTTGGCCGAACAATTCCAGAAAAGAAAAAGAAAAAACACTGAACCATCTCAGCTGTATAAGAAATTTAGTAAGTTGGTGCAATCTAAAGTAACTAGACAATGACAAGTCTTGACATTTGGCATTAAAACTTTATGTGAATTTAACTATAGGTCTTATTAATTTGGTAGTAGGGTAGGTGGGGGCACAAATACTCACATGGCAAAAGAACGCACCCTATTTAAATTTGACGCCGATGTCCGGTTTCAAATGCTGTTACAAATAACTTTTCCGACGCCGAAAAAAAGTACCTAGACATTTTGATTACGAATTAAAAGATGACCCCATCGTCGAGGCCAAACAGAGTTTCAATGTGAATTTTTATTTTTCGATTTTGGATATATTTTTTTTTTGCCAGGGAGGAAACCTTTATGGGCACCGGTTACTTGTTCTTTGGCTATTGCGATAGAATCAATTAAGGAGAGATTCGTTTCACTTAATAAGTGTAATGAAACTTTTGTGTTTTTGTCGAACTTCTATGAAGCTAATGCCATAAATGATGAGAAATTGTTAAAATCCTGCAAAGATCTCGATATAGCGCTTCAATAGCAAGGAAGTCCCACAAACAAAGATATTGATCGCTCAGAGCTCGACCAGGAAATTTTGTCGTTCCGAGAAATTTTTCCAATAAAACATTCAACAAAACAATAATTGTAGATACGCTAAAATTCATAGCTGAAAAAGATTTAATCTCATCATTTCCAAATCTTTGTGTTGCGCTGAGAATTTTTATTACTCTGCCGGTTACTGTTGCATGTGGCGAACGTTGTTTCTCAAAGTTAAAATTAATTAAAAATTACTTGCGGTCAATTATGTCCCAAGAAAGGATTAGTGGCTTGGCCCTTATCGCCATTAAAAGCCAAATTGCTGAGCCCCCTGTAGGTAAGTATGAATAAAAGAAAAATATTAAAAATAAACACCTATTAAAGATATTTAGGTCATTTTTCTGACAATTGCTTTGCGTCATCATTTCAGGTAGGTAATTGTAAAATAGTAACTGATTTGATTTAAAGGGCAGCCAGTTCATATTATGTCGCACAAGGGCGGCCAACAGGCCAGAAACGGCCCTGGTTACTGAGCCTGGTCCATGAAAGTTCCATTAAGGTCCTTCACCATTTTCTCTTCTGCTAAAACCATCAGCATTAAATACATTTTCTGTCTCCTGATGATGAACGTTTCTACGTTCGAAACATGTAGAGGCCCCTAAAGAATTGTATTCTATTAAATTTTGTGGAGGAAGACTTTTAGTGTTTTCTTTCTTTCCCATACTTTTAACTCCACTTTAAGCATGGACTACTTCTTCAAATTGTTTCAAAACTTTTATATCAAATGTGTTATGTGTTTATTTCCAATCTTAGAGGGCGCTGTTTAACGATTTCAAAATGGACACAATCAGGAAACAAATAATTCGAATATCGTGCAGGTGGTGAAATGGAAGAAAATAATATGAAGTCAAAACAATTTCGCCCTGATGCATTTTGTCACAAGTGTATTTTCTATAAGTCATGATTTATTTTACTCAGTTATTGCAAAGGAGAAACAAAAAGCATTGACGAAATAAATTTTATCATGTAAACTAGTAATTTAGCTTTATATTTTTAACGCGCCCTCAATTTATTTGCATTTACAGAAAAAAATAATATTTTGTGAGACAATCAAATTGAAAATATTTTCAAAATTTTACTTATTTCTTTTTTAAATTGAATTGGCTAGTAAAATGGAAATAATGGGACACCTTTACGGCTTTTCAAAAGATGCAGGAATTTAACTAAAACCAATTTTAACAAGACAAAAATTCATTTGTCAAAATGTCAAAATTCTGAAAAGAAATGCAAGAATTAGATTTTTTTTTAAATTTTGAAAATTTTTATTGCGAGCAGGTTTTCTAGTAAATAAATTGTAAACGCGTGACGCCATTAAAATCCTGGAACAGATTTAGCCAGCGAGTTATTTATGCTTTTGGGTAATCTTATCGTTTTGAATGAAACTAAACCGAGCATTAAATCTGCGAAGGAGACAAAATGAATTAAAATGAAGCCTCCGCGGTGCTGCAAGAGAACATCCCTTAGCCAGTAGCGTCTCTAGTTGTGCTCATCTAAGCACCCCGGTTCGTTTATGCAATTTTCCGAGATTATCCTTACATTAATCGCCAATTCAAATGCCTGTATTTTTAACACTTTGAAAGTTGATTTAAAAATTTTAACTGTTTTCTAGTAATTGGGTAGCGCTGATTTCAAATCTGCTTTCAGTTTTTTTATATCACGTAAGGTTATTTTTCAAACCGGTAAAATCCAAAAATATAGAAAAAACACGATTTATTTCATTTATTAGCTAGTTTTTTAATATATTAAGGAAAAAAATACAAAAATATACAAAATATACACATATAAACTATTATAAATGGTTATTTATTCGTTACGCTTCTTCAAAAAATGTTTTCTTTTTTCAGAAAAGCTTCTTTTGGTTGTTTTTCTGTTCCAACAGAAATCGGCCATCATTTTTGTGTCCCAGCGCCCCTGGTATATTTTTTCCATCTCTTTAATATATTGACGAAATCTTTCACCTTGCTCTTCACCCACGTCCCCAAGATTTTCCGGGAATTAGTCCAAATAGGAATGTAAAAAGTGAGTTTTTATGCTCATATTCTGAAATTCCTGAAATTTTCCAGCATATTTTCGACGATCTCAACATAGTAGTAATTTATGTTCAACTTTTTTAAAAGCATTCCCTGCATGTTTTTCCTTATCTTCTATTACCTTTTCAAATTTTGTATCTTTCATCAAGCTGCTAATCTGCGGCCCTACAAAGATTCCCTCCTTTAATTTTGCCTCTGACAGAGCCGGACATGTTTTACACAAATATTTAAAACAATATCCTTCTTTGTTTAATGCCTTAATAAATTGTTTCATACGTCCAAGTTTTATGTGAAGTGGTGGAAGTAAACCTTTTTGAGGGTCAATAAGACTTTCGCGAATTACATTTTTGTTTCCAGGTGTTAAAGTCTCTCTTTTTATCCAATGCTGTTCTCGCTAGCTAGACCACTCGCACAGGAAACATGGAAATTTAGTAAATCCAGACTGCTGACCTAAGAGAAGACTTAAAATGTTTAGATCTTCACACACTTCCCAGTTGTGATTTTCATATTGTATTCTTAAAAGTAATTCCTCTAAATTTTCATAATTTTCCTTTAACTTAACTGTATTGTATGGCCGACCGAAACAGAAGCAAAAACATTGTCATTATGTAAAAGAACAGCTTCAAAGCTCCTTTTTAAAGTCGACAAAAAGTCTCTAGTCGGAAGGTGTGTAGCACCACAGAAAATCATTTTTTATTCGTCAATCATTTAGAATTTGAAGTACTACATTCATTTTAAAATGTATTAAAACGCCTATTATAAGTTTTTTTATATTTTTTCTTTTTTTTTGCAAAAAAAAATCTGTGGGTGATAGAGACCAATTGTATTTTAATTAGTTATTTCTATATAAAAACTAAGCTCAACAAACAAAAATCACGTCATCACAAATTTCATGCAGGCCTGTGATTTATATTTTGTTTTAACGTAAGTGCGGCACTGCATTTGTCGAATGATAACATGAATGTCAATGAAAGTATTTTATCTACTTATCTATGGTGCCTCTGATAGTAACGCCGCTGTTTGAACCGGTAGAAAGGACACAAGAGTATGGTTAATTTCAGATTCCAGGCGAATATGATCCGCGGCTTTTCTTCACGGGACTTAGAAAGAAAGTCTCGGCCCGAGACCCGAGAGGCTTATCTGGCACTCCTTTGTGCCAGGATTGGGAAGGCCCGAACAAAACAATACTTCATCGGAATAGAGCGGCGAGATGGATGCCTAATTGGGAATCGGAGCCGCGGACAGGAGCCGAAGGGACTTTTTTAAATGAGAACTCTGATGAAAACCTCTTTGTCAGGCTCCGCGTTCTTATTAGATTAGCTTCGCGTTCTATAGACATTACAAAAAACTTTAGATGCCAGGCCGGAGCATAGATTGAAGTTTGCTGCGGAATAAAATTTTTCCTTTGTTAAGAAATTCACTTTATATTTTCTATTGTAGGAAAAGAAGGCGGGGCGGGACGTCTTCGATCGTTTGCTGAAAATAAAATGAAACTAATTCTATGTCCTTAAACTAAAATCTGTTTTCTATGGCCTGACAGCTAAAAACCCCTTATTAAAAATGCAAAACACAAATTTTAGCTTACCGGGTGAACATAATATTTTTTGCCTGACAGTAGGGGAAGGTTGCCTATATTGAACCGCTACCTAAATTGGACCACAGTACATTTCTCCGAAACTAAACAAGTGCCATATCATCTGGCAACACTGTAACATACTTCCACCCACAACCTTTGATCAGGCTTGCCAGATGTGGCGATAAATCGCCATTTTGGCGTTTTCTATAGGGCAATTGGCGCGTACTTTTCCTATTTGGCTATTGGCTCCAATATTTGGCGGTACAAAAATTGTTCTTGTTTATTTTTGGCGATATCACTAGCTCAATTATTAATTCTACACCAATGACTTTTATTTACTAATATTTCGATAACCCTTATTTCACGGGTGTAATGTATGTTGCCTACGATGAATACGAACTTTATGAAGTTTGCAACAAATACAACAAACACTATGACACACTTGACTTAAACGAATAACGGATGTACAAGAAATTAGAAAGAGATAAAATATTATCTAATGATTGGTATAATGATGCGAGAATGAGAGATAGATGATTGATTGATTAGAATAGATTGATTTGATGGCGATAGAATTATTTCCCCGAAATTCCAAAAACCAATAATACCAATTACCAAACCATAATAATACCATAGTACCATATTATAATGCCGGAAAAGTTATGGAAATTTTTAAATTGTGGTCCAGATTCCGGAAAAACAAATGGGGAAACACGAAAAATATTCCAGAAAATACCGAAAAGATTGGGAAAGAGAACGCTGGGCGGTAGGTATGTACCTTATTTGCAGGAATATATTTTTTGTTTCTGCCCACTTTTATATACCAAACAATGCCACAGTCCCCTCCAAAAAGCTGGCTGTGCTACTGTGCTAATATATTTATTTAAGATAATTTAGAACCTAATTCCCTTAATATCTAAAGTTTCATACTTTTTAGGATGGTTGTGTTCATCTGAGCCAGGGGACATTAATGAGGCTCGCTGTAAAGTGTGTAAAGTATCCCTACGAGCTCACCAAACCGATTTACAAAGACATGCAAAAACAAAGCAGCATATTAATGCAACAAAAAGATTAAATCCCCATGAAAATAAACAAAATGTGCTGGAACCACATATTATCGAAATAAAAAATGAAGACAAAGAAAAGGAGTTAAGGTTAGCGGTATACGTAGCCTGCCATACTCCCATCCGAAGCATTGACCATTTATCAGAAATACTTTTAAAAGCTTTTGGACATTCAACTTTAAAACTTCACCGTACAAAGTGCTCTGGACTCATAAAGAATGTAATTTCACCTGTGCTTTTATCGGAGCTTATCGAAGATATTGGTAACTCAAGGTACTCGCTAATTGTCGATGAATCAACAGATGTTTCAACAACGAAGTATATGTGTGTCTGTGTCAGGTACTTCAGCATAAAAAAACAGCAAGTAGTTAGTGACTACTTAGGTTTAATTGAATTGGAGAGTACTAAATCAGCGGATCTTTATGAATATTTGAAATGTTTTTTGGTAAGAATGGGAATTGAGTTAAAAAATATGATTGGTATTGGCACTGACGGAGCGAGCAATTTGTGCGGGTGTAATCATTCACTTTATACCTTGTTAAAAAAAGACAATCCAAATATCCAGTTAATTAGGTGTGTCTGTCATTCTCTTGATAATGCCTCAAAAAAGGCAGCTGAGAGTTTGCCGGCAAATATTGACTTTCTATGTTCTGAAGTTTATAACTGGTTTAGCTATAGTGCACAAAAAAAAAATGATTACAAAAAATTTTTTGATTTATTAAATACGAACCACGATGGTCCAACAAAAAAATTTCATAAATTTGTTCAGCTATCTCAAACAAGATGGTTGGTTCGCTTTAATGTTGTAAATGTCCTATTAGAACAATGGGAGGAACTGAAATTATATTTTAATGAATTTATTAAAAAAGAAAAATCTTATAAAGCTCGTCTCATTAATGAAATGCTTAACGACCCATCAAATTACTTACTCTTGGTTATATTGAAACCTTTGCTTTTAGAAGTCAACAAAGTTAACCTAATTTTTCAAAAAACCTCTCTAAATATTGGTAAGGCTCATGAAGACCTTGAAACCTTAATATTTTTTTTTGCTTCCAAAATCATGAAGGCCCCATTTGTCCAAAATGGGTTAGATAAAATTGAAAATTCAATAGATAATGATTTAGCTTTTCTACCACTTAATAAATGTGATTTTGGGATAGAATTTTATCAAAAAATTCAGGAATCTACCTACACGCAAGAGATTATCGATAATGTCTCTGATAGAGGATTTAAGTTTATAAAGTCATTGCTATCTGAAATGATAAATCGCCTACCCATAAGTTTGGAACATTTTCGAAAATTTAAGTTTTTGGAGCCAAAAGCAGCCCTAAATAGAGTAAACAGGCCAAAATTTTCTGATCTGCCTTTCATTAATTATTATGTACCTAAATCTAAAATGTCTGAAATGGAAAGTCAATGGCAAAAATTGCTGCTCGTTAATTGGGAGCTAACATATGGCTTAGAATCGGCGATATTTCAGGATATTTACACATTTTGGCAAAAAGTATATATGCATCAAGATGCCGGAGATAATTTTGTTTTTAGAGAGCTGGCTAATTATGTTTTTGTTTTATTGTCTATGCCATCAAGCAATGCGATAGTTGAAAGAGTATTTTCTGTAATGAACGCCGTAAAAAATAAAGCTAGAAATAAAATACAATATAGTATGTTGGACGCATTATTGCGTATTCGGCTTAGAATGGCTTTTGGTGAAAACTGCTGTAAGTCATTTAACCCATCGAAAGCTATGTTCCAGAAATTTAAATCTGAGGTAATTTATCAAAAAAATACACCTGAAACTGATGAACTAGTTCTAGATACATTTGAAATTGTCCAAGAAGTTCTTGGCGTTACAATTCATATTATATAAGTACCTACAGAACATAAACCTATACGTCGTGTAAAATTATTTGATTGTTACATCCTGCCTTATTTTTTATTGTGCTATTGTGTACCTACTTATTTGTATTTATGTATTTTGTATCTGTTTTTATTGCTACCAGTAAAATATATATTATGTTTTGCAGTCAAAAGTTTACATTTCATTTTTTATGCGCTGTATCAAATACAAATTTAAATTACTGCCAGTTTAACTTAATATTTTGATTTGCATTATTAAAGGTAGATGGCGCACCATCTTCAACGCATTGGCGTACAAAATAATTTAGAAACAATTTTTCGTTTTTTGTAAAAATAAATAAAAAAACTCTTGCATATCTCCTATTGCCAATATATCAAGCATTTAAGTCATATCATAATAATATACCGAATTTCTGGCGATTTTGGCGATTTTAAATAACAATATTGGCGTTACTGAACTCTGAAAATCTGGCAAGCCTGCCTTTGATCGGCAACAAACTCAACTAGTTGGCCGTTAGTGCTTGGCGTGTACAGAGCAAAACGTAATTTACACAATTTTAATGTAATATTTTTAGGATTTTCCTAAGAATTTACCTTAGAACCATAAAACTTTAAGCAAAATAATTTTTATGGAAGTTATCAAGTAAGTTTTTCCATTTCTCCTATTACCATGCCATATTTGTTTTTTCTTAATCCTTTCATGGTGGTTTTGTAAAACACGTGGTAGTTCCTTAAATTGTACCACTGGGTGAGTGCCAAAATGAAACCGGTCCAATTTAAGCAATTTTTTCAAATTGTGCAAAAATAATTTTTCTTTTTAAATAAGTTAAGGTGGGAGTATCAACATGCTTGCCAACCTATAACCTATTTCGCGTAGATTTATTTATGTTTTCTAGCTTTTATACAAAATTTAAAACAAATCAGTATCGACTTGATATTCTATAGGTACCTAATAATGGACATATTTAATAAATATCAAGGAATTTCATAACTTATTTTAGGAGAATTGTATAGCGAAAAATATCGGGTAAGATTTTTTTTAACATTATTATGTTATTGTCACTCATTGTACTTTCCCTATACAATTCTCCCAAAATTAGCAATGAAATAAATTGATATTTTTGTAATATATCAGATATTACCTAAGTCAGTAATGTGCCGACGATACTGATTTTATTTAAATGATAGTTTAAAAAATAATAAACTTGAAAAAACAAAGCGAAATAGGTTATAGGTTGGCAATAAATTGAACGACGTTGAGAATTCAACCTTAATATCATGAACTAACACCATTTTAATATTGCTAAAATATTTTTTCTTTGAGTTAAAAAATGAAACTATGACTGGTCCAATATAGGAAACTAATAGGTACCTACTTTTTTTGCATTAGGATGTCTTCTATTGAAATTTTTATTGGAAATTTAATGTTTTTTTGAAATATAAGTATAAAACTTCCTATACCAAAAATTTAATTTTTTATTTATTTATTTAACACCTAAGCTTCTGATTTAAATCATGGGGTCCAATTTTGGAACCCCCAGGTGCAATTAAGGCAAACGGTTTCCTATATTGAACCACTTGCAGAGGTTTTTTTGTAGCCACCTGTATGTATGTTTGTTTGTTCGTTTGTAACCGACTTCTTTGAGCCCGATTTTGACCCACTTTGAACGGTCAGATTTAATTTAAATTTTGTAGACTTATCAAGAACCACTGACAATACAATTATCTAATACGCAAAAAATTCTCCTGTCAAATTTTGACAGCTGTCAGGTATAAAACGAAGATGCGATTTTGACGAAACAAATTATGGGGACGTATAGTATTCGATGCGGAGACTTCGGGAAAAATAAGCAAAAAACTCTCCTGTCAAAATGTCAAATCGTTTAAAAAAATGATATTAATGAAAAAACTATAAGGTCGTATGTATATTGACGGTGGAAAGTTGAAAATAATACGTAAAAAAAACTCTTGTCAAAATTTGACACCTGTCAATATGTCAGAATTTTCAAAAATCTACAGTGTACGTAAAAATTGCAGATATGATGATTTCAGAAAGTTATATCAATTTTACTGCGAAAATGTTGAGTGGTTGGCAAATTATTTTTTGACTGATACTGGTAAAAGGCGAGGGGGGTGCACTGTCGCCTTTAAATAAGATTAAAGCCTTTCTGCGGAAATTGTCGGATCCGGGCTTTCAAAATTCTGTAGGTGAAGAACTCGGTGTTCACCAAACTACTGTGTGTAAGACATACACTTCTGTAATGGATGCAGTTTTGAAGAAGGCCAATTATTTTATTAAATTTCCTACAAGTGCTGAAGCTGTTGTGAAAGCTAAACGGTTGTGGTCAGAGAGATTTATTTATGTTCCCTCAATTTGTGAACGAATATCAATTATTGCTTGTCTTTAATTTCTTTATCACTACTATCACTTTCTTCATTTTCACTGAAATCTGCCATAGCACAAATATAAGTTTCCTATTTTCCACAAAAACGTAACAGATTACTATTGTACTAAATAAACCAACGTTGTTGTATTTACGTCAACTCTTTTGCAAATTAGGCACCAAACTGAACATGAAATCTATAATCTGAACAAGTGGATAAGCCACGTCTGAACTTGTGTTGAATAAGCATTTGCTACAGAGGTGTAAGAAAAACTTCAAAATTAGATTCATATCCAGATCTAGCAATCGCTTTTACTTATAGCATTTGCTTGTCGAGCAATTATTGCTATTGCTTCAAGTAATTGCTTAATTTTTATTCATTAGGCTCAATATTTATTATTAATATAAAAATTAAATAAAAAATATTTAACATAAAGATAACATAAAAATTCAAATTGTTAAAAAAGAAAAGAAAAAAGTTGGCAAACAGCGGCGGCGCCTGAGGGACCGGCACACCGGGAAATCTCCCGGTGTCCCGGTGGGCCCATCCGCCCCTGGTTATGTCGTGACTATAAAGGATTTATGAACAAGAAGGACATTTAATAAAGTTAATGAATTAATTCGCAAAACAATTGACATTTATAATTTTCCAATATTTTCTCACATCTATATAACCAAATTCAAAATATCTAATGACGGAAATAAACTTTTCCTAAATGATGGCAGTTAAATTGGGCCAGAGTGTCCCTCGAAATCGAGGTTGATAAGCAGGCCGTTTAGCGAATTGCTATTGTCATTTGTCGTTATGACCAATGAGAGACTTTTAGCAGTGACAGTAGCCCATCTGCGCCCGTTGGACATACTCCAAATTAAACCCGAAACGCAGACAATTTATCTTCTGAACGGGACTGCCTGCACCACTGGAAAATAATCATCTTAGATTACTTATTAATATTCATTATCGTACCTTATTATACATTACGGAATTACGAAAATTACTTATTATGGCTCCTTGGTTGAGTCTTCAAGAGAAGTAAGAGAACCATTGATATAGTGACCTGCTCTGAAAAGAAAGGACCACTCTGCCGCTAATAAAATACTGTAAAAAGAGTAGCTGCGAAAAAATATGGTTCAAATGAATATTTTTTATACAGTGACCAGCAGAAAGTGCGCAGCATATGGAAAAGTTTTTTTTATCTTTAAGTTTAGAAAATTAATTTTATTTTAGATAGGTTCTGCATGTTCTCAAACCAAAATAACACCCATTAAATCCGGTAAAAGTCTTATGGTATACGAGGTAGGATCAAAAATTTGAAATTCCGCTAAGAGTAAGGTACCTCTATCTTTCATTTTAGAATATTTTTTTAATAAGAATTATTGTTTTAATTTTAAAGTTATACCAAAATTCAAAATTTCGCTTATTTTGGACAAAAAAATGCATTTAATCGTGTTTTCTGAATAACCCTGTATAAAAAATAAATGGCAACCGAACAGTACGAAAATAAGATTATCTGCAGACTTTGTTAGAGATAACCGTCGATCATAAGTTCGATTAGTTTGTTTTCATAATAATATGGCTTTTTAAAATAACATAAAAATATTAAATATTTTTGCTGCACACCGTATTTTATTTTCTGAAGGAACAAGTTAATTTCATCTTACTGATATTTTTTGATTTACATTGACTTAAAGCATCTCCTAAATAGTTTTTTATACATTAAAGTTTGCATAGCAAGTTTCCTTTTGATTTATAAAGAAAATTTTTAAATTAATAATATATTTTGAACGGATTTTATTCGTCACGCAAAATAAGGATCAATATACGTTATTTTCATTTATCAAATACACTTTTAGGATAATCCAACTAATAAGTTATACATTTTTTAACTCAAGAATAGGAAACAAAAAATGCTAATTAAGACTTTACATTAACAATAATTATTATAACTTTATATTTCAACATGTCCTCCTCCATTTTCTATACATTTTATAGTTCTTTTGTTAAATTCTTTGGCTACGTTTCTTAAAAAAGCCGGATTGATTCTAGCAATATACTGTCTTATAACATTTTCCAGATGGTCCAAATTTCTAAAAGGCCGGTACTTATACACCTGGTTTTTTACGTAACCCCAGAGAAAGAAGTCTAGATATTTTTAATTTAATTTTTTTTCTTTATAAATCAATAAATAAAATGGAAACTTTCTATGCATACTTCAATGTATAAAAAACTATTTAGGAGATGCTTTAAGTCGACGTTAATCAAAAAATATCAGTTAGATGAAATTAACTTGTTCCCTCAGAAAATAAAATACTTAATATTTTTATGTTTTTATTTTAAAAAGCCATAATATTATGAAAACAAACTAATCGGACTTATGATCGACGGTTATCACTAACAAAGTCTGCAGAAAATCTTATTTTCATACTGTTCGGTTGCCATTTATTTTTTATACAGGGTTATTCAGAAAACACGATTAAATCCATTTTTTTGTCCAAAATAAGCGAAATTGGGAATTTAGGTATAACTTTGAAATTAATACAATAATTCTTAGTAAAAAAATATTCTAAAATGAACGATAGAGGTAGTTTATTTAGCGGAATTTCAAATTTTTTATCCTACCTCGTATACCATAAGACTTTTACCGGATTTATTGGGTGTTATTTTGGTTTGAGAACATGCAGAACCTATCTAAAATAAAATTAATTTTCTAAACTTAAAGATAAAAAAAACTTTCCCATGTGCTGCGCACTTTCTGCCGGTCACTGTAATTACAAAGCCCACCCAATTTTAAAGCCCAAAATTAAATTTTAACCTTATTATATTTTTTAACAAAAAAATCTCATAAAACTATAGAAACTATTTAAGTATAGATTATACCCAGACCACAAAATAAAATATCAAATTTCATCGATAAGCCTATAGCTTCGACCGTTACGGCTTAAAGAAACCGATATATTTCGGGGCTACGGTTTAGATATGCCTAATTGAGGCAGGAAGGTCACTTTGCCTATACCGGACAATAATTCAAGCTTTGCATATGCATCGTGCATATACATAAATCTATGCGACGTATTGAGAAATTTGGCAGGACATACCGTGGACAGACATATGATACATTTGGTCATAGGGACCGTGGGAAAGGGATTGCGGCCTTTGCATACCAGTGCTTGCACCGGCCACGTACCTAACTTGACCTATCATGTGCGTTTAATGACTGTCATATCCAGTGAACACCCGGTTTTTGCTTTTGGATAGGGTGTGATTTGAAACTTCGGTAATTATAATTTTTTGTTTGGATCGTTTATAAAGAATAAAGGGAAATAAATTGATATTTTTATATCCCTTATTAGGTATACTTAGCGTTTTTATTGTTAGATGAGTTAAGATACTGTTTTGGTAATACACTGAGGAAGATGATCTAATACAACAGGTTTGCTAAGACATAGTTTGTATAGCGAGCTTATTTTTCATTAACAACCCATGCATATTAAATAAATTGCTATATAGTTTATCAAACCCTCTTTAGTATTATATCAATTCCAGGTTTGCTAGAACAGTGTTTTTATTATTATTAGTAGTAGGTAATCAGTTCCACTAGCAGCAGTGGCGTAGCCAGCCTTGCGGGGCGGGAGGGGCGAATATATATGGGGGCGCCTTATGATTTTTTAGAGCCACTATTATTATTATTATTATTATTAAAAATATGGTGTTTTTTATTATAAAATGTATAAAAAAAAAACAAATAGAAATAATAAAAATCGAGTTAAGACACATCATAAATCTATTCTAAATAATAAACAAAAATAAATGGGATTCATGCCATTAAACAAATACGGACAAAAAACACTGTAACTTTCGTAAATAAAAATACATCATATTACTTAATAGTAAATAGGTAAATACTCTAATTACTAAATAATTTTTACAAAATAATTCTTCTACTCTTTATGGTTTTAAATTTGTCGATTACAGATTGCAAATCAATATTAGACGCATAGTCCCTTTCAATATTTAATAATGCTATGTTTGTCAACCTGTCCTCAGACATGGTCGACCTATTATACGTTTTAATATTTCGTAGTCTATTAAAAGATCTTTCGCCTGTTGCAGTGTTTGTAGCTATTGTTAAAAAAATTCGCTATATTTTACATAAATTAGGAAAAACTGATTCCAATTTTTTGGAAATTAGGGGAATGTTGCCTATATTGAACCACTACCTAAATTGGACCACAGTACATTTCTCTGAAACTAAACAAGTGCCCTATCATCTGGCAACACTGTAACATACTTCCACCTAGAACCAGAACCTTTGATCGGCAACAAACTCAACTAGTTGGCCGTTAGTGCTTGGCGTGTACAGAGCAAAACGTAATTTACACAATTTTAATGTAATATTTTTAGGATTTTCCTAAGAAGTTACCTTAGAACCATAAAACTCAAAGCAATATCTTTTTTATGGAAGTTTCAAGTAAGTTTTTCTCTTTCTATTTCTCCTATTACCATGCCATATTTGTTTTTTCTTGTTTCTTTCCCGGGTGGGTGGTTTTGTAAAACGCGTAGTAGTTGCTTAAATTGGACCACTGGGTGGGCCAAAATTGAATCGGTCTAATTAAGGAAATTTTTCCAAATTGTGCAAAAATAATTTTTCTCTTTAAATAAGTTAATGTCATGAACTAACACCATTTCAATATTGCTAAAATCTTTTTTCTTTAAGTTAAAAAATGAAATTATGACTGGTCCAATATAGGAAACTAATATGTACTTTTTTTTTGCATTAGGATGTCTTCTACCGAAATTTTGATTGTAAATTTGATGTTTTTTTGAAATATAAGTAGGTATAAAACTTCCTATACCAACAATTTTATTTTTTATTTATTTATTTAACACCTAAGCTTCTGATTTAAATCATGTGGTCCAATTTTGGAAACCCCAGGTGTAATTTAGGCAACCAGTTTCCTATATTGAACCACTTGCAGAGGTTTTTTTTATAGCCTGGTATATCATAGATACTTTGAAATAAAATTCTGCAAAAAATCCCGCAGTTGAACAACATACTAAAGTCTCAATGATTTTAAGTCATTTATGGTTGATTTAATTAAAGAAACTGCTGCTGATATATTCATATCCACTTTTTGTAAATAATTAGATAGAATTAATTGATTGAAAATTATAATATGGTGTTTGTTTTTCAAAATACATATAATAGAATACCAAATTATTTTCAATTTCAATAAATGTTACAGGGTGTAATTAAAGTATATTTTTATTTTGCATACGGGCACCAAGCGGAAAGGGGCGCCATGCAAGGGGGCGGGGGGGGGTGGCAGGCGTCCCCCTGGCCCCCACCTGGCTACGCCACTGACTAGCAGCACAGCCTTGTTAAATAATGAACTACCTTTATTACAGTAATTTTGTTAAGAAATGAATTGTATCTTCTCAATGCGACGCATTTTGTTCCCAGTAAAGTGCTTTCTCTACAATTAAGAAAGCAAAACAGCGTCCCCAAAAACGAATTGTATCCGTTGGAACCTATAATCCACAAGACGTTGGTGGGGGTTCGTAGCGATCGGCAATGCATGCCAGATAAAGCAATAGAAGATTCTTATTTCGCACAACCCATCATTAGTAGGTATTGGATTTTATAATCTATGAACGAATTTTACGATCTCAATAAACCATGGTGCATAATAGATAATCATATGCAATGTTAAACGACAAAAACCATATCACACTAGAAGCTATTTAAATTTTTGAAAACTACAATACCTACTGATTTTTAGTGGTAATTATATGCTTTATTAACCGTAGCAAGCAAATATTATTATGAATAATGTCAAGTTTCATTACAACTGCCAGTCGGAACTAATACAGAATATAAAACCAGACTACACCCCCAATATGACTTGATTGCTGTGAGTATTCAGAGCAATAATGGCTATAAACCATTCTATGGTAGCAATATTATCTTCCCAAAAAAATCAACTTCCGGTTAAACCGGATGTAACTCGAAAGCAGGAAATACAGTTGTTCCGGTTTAACTGGAAGTTGATTTTTTGGGAAGATAATAAAAATTGAAGATAGGGACATGTAAGCCGTTTTGCTCTAAGACGTACTGTTGGAAGGTTATAAGCTGTCAAATTTCAAAAATGTCACTTTTCGAGAGTCAATATCTCGGAAACTATGAAGTATAGACTAATAATGCATTTAATAAAAAATAATTATAATGTTATGTGGAATTTAAAAATGTAAAAATATACAGGGTGTTCCATTTAAAAAAATATTCCAAAAGCGGACCCAGCTGTCATCTTGACATTAAAGCTGTCATTGGTATGTCAAAAAGTGCAAGACTTGCTCAAATATTATCGTTTAAAATTTCATTAAAATATACCGAACGGTTTAGAAGTTAGAGGGGGGGGGGGGGACGGACTGACATATCGACAATTACTTGAAAAGAAAAAATGCCCTTAAAATTTGCCATACTCGTGGAAATGTTATTACGAATAAATTATTTTGTAAATAACGCGCTTTAGTTTAAAAAGTCTTTAAAATTAACATACAATAGACCATAACACCTATATCATAAACATGATTGTTTTTTTTTTTTAATTAAAACCGATTGACGTATGATGGAGAACTTGTCTGGAATTATTAAAAAAGTAGACTGAGGTAATTTATATTTCTCTAAAAGAATTGTCTGATGTCATTATTTACTAAAAGGAAACAATTTTTCTCTATTGTGAACTAGAGATGCAGTAGATAACTTTAAAATAATTACTTTCAAAATGAAAAACAAACTCAATAACAGCAGAGCTTAAGTATCAGCAGACGGTTGTATAAAGAGCGCTCTGATAAATCCACCAATGGATTATCTCGAAATCTCTACTAATACGTCAATAGAGCTTGAAATTTGATTAAGTTTACTCCTATATACGTCCCTTTTTAAAACGCCTTCCCAGGATTTGCTTTTAGCCAGACTCGCTAGTTCGTCACAGCCCTTTGCAACGGCAATTCACAAAGCCAGCTTTACGTTTAACTGTGATATCATTCACATACGATTTTTTGTTTGTTCGAAATTTTATGAAAAATCAGCTTCAATTTTCAATCTTTATTGGGCCACATCGGCTGGTTTTAGAGCATAGAGTTAAGAGTTAAGTTTTTGCATGCATAATACTTATACAGGGTGTCCGGAAATGATGAGCAAAAATATTAGGGGATAATTCTAGACCGAAAATAAATGCTATCTCTTCCTATAACATTTTTTCGAAAATTGATTCACTGGCACAACACAGGCCAGCTCTTTATTTTTAAAATGGAAATACCCTTCTAATAATAGAAAAAATATTCGGAAAGCCCCAATACATACCATTTTTCAATAGCTTAATTTACATTAGCAGGTAGTCAATTTAATTAGGGGACGGTTAAAATTGATGCATTTTATAACAGAAAAATTACCTGAACTGTAGAAATTTTAGTAGGACTTTAGGAAGAATTTACAAAATATTACTGTTTTCTTTGTTTGTGGGACAGTCGTGCAGTAGGTCAGCATTATGTAATAAAAGATTGGCCACAAAGAAGTGAATTTCAGCCGGGATCTCAAAATGCTAATGTTAAGTTTGCACCTCTTGTAGACCCCAAAAAAGTCCTTCTGCCTCCTCTTCACATTAAACTTGGGCTGATGAAAAACTTTGTGAAAGCTATGAATAAAGACGGTGATGGATTCAAATACCTAAAACAAGTATTTCCCCAGTTAAGTGATGTCAAATAAAGGAAGGCATTTTTATTGGGCTACAAATCAGAAAATTGCTGGACGATGTCAACCTTACAGAGAAGCTTACCAGGCAGGAACTTAGAGTATGGAACTAATTTGTTAGTATAATAAGAGGATTTTTGGGCAACAATATGGATGCAAACTATCAACAGTTAGTTGATAAACTTTTCGATTCCTACAAATCGCTTGGTGCCCGAATGTCATTAAAAATTCACTTCCTCCATTCCCATCTGTCATTTTTTCCTGAAAATTTGGGAGCTGTCAGTGACGAGCAGGGTGAAAGGTTTCACCAGGATATCAGAACAATGGAAATTCGCTATCAAGGACGATGGGATCCAGCCATGATGGGTGATTACTGTTGGTTTTTGAAAAGAGAATATATGACCCCTCATAAAAGGAAAAAATAAAATTTAATTAGCGTGTTCAGTTAATATTTGTAATGTTTGTGTTTTTCTTAGATGTAAGGTATGTTTAGTAGGTGTAAAAATTTAAATATAGTCGATATACAAAGTTAGAAAATTGTTAAATTATTTTTTCAATAGATATTAAATATTGTAACATTGAATGTGGTACTATAAATGTAACAAGAAAACGTTACGTGTTACAACTTTTTTTTTCTCATTTTCGTATTTGGATAGGTCCATTCTACCACAAGATGCTATTTAGCTTTGTGTTACAACAAAAAAAAAATTTTGTCGGCCAGTGAAATTAAAGTTAAATTTTATTTGCCAGTTTTAAAATACATAAGTTATTAGAACAATAAATTAAACATTTAAATCAAACGTTCAAAGTGACGTCCTTCCCCTTCAATGCATAAATTAATTCTTCTTAAAAAATTTAATTAAAAAATAATAAATTAAATGATTTCATATTTATCACATGTAAGCACTTTTATTTTAGCGTTTTTCTCGAAAACGGTTAGATTTATCGAAACAAAAGTAGTATACGTTTTTATGTCAAAAGGTTAGGAGAATAAAAATATTCAGTCACAATGCGCATACAGTGTAGAACAAAAAAGTTGGGACCATTCAAATTCAAGTATAGGCTCCTATGTGGCGCCCTCTACAAAATGCGAAAAAACGGTGGGCAAATTTGTATTCCTCATCCCGAAAATGCCCCATATACGAGATTTCGTCAAAATATTATGAGCGTGGCCAAAGGTATTGCAAAAAAACTGCAAATAAAATTACACCCATTAATTAAAGTTAATAATCAATTTTCGAAAAAATGTTATAGAAAAAGATAGTATTTATTTTCGGTCTAGAATTATCCCTTAAATTTTTTGCTCATCATTTTCGGACACCCTGTAGCAGGTTTAGTTTTTGCTCTGAAAGTACTTATTTAAAAAAATTGGTATTTCTCAAATTTCTTGAAAACGTACAGATTGATTTTATAATTTTTTTTATAATTATGTTCCTTGTAATTAATCAATCTTGGACCGATAAACCTACCTTCTTACCTTTTTTTTTCTATTTGAAAATCTAAATAAATCTTAAAATGAGATTATTAGTTACCTACTTATTTGGGTAGATTTTTGGTGAAGGTTGAGTGTGGCCCAAAAATTTTCTCCTATGGCAGTTTTTTCCTTTCCCTAAACATAGTCGTATATACGTCACTGAAATAAAGAATAAACACTGAATCGCTAAATTATTTACCCCATTCTAAAAAATAGGTAACAGGTATATTTGTGCAAGGTAGTATTGTTAAATCAAAAGGGGATGCTGCTGAACATAAGGGTGATTTTTTAATCTAATAACAGGTATTCTTCATTTTATAAGGGTTTATTTAAGTATTTTATTATGGAAAAAGCAATTTATATAAAAAAAAATTATGACAAAGGAAAATAATTTATTGAGGCTAAAAGCCAAATAAAATTTCGATGAGGTTCCGATGAACGTTTTTATTTTGCAGAAACGTGTGGAAAGAAGAGTCTATATTTTCTAGGAAAATTTGTTGGCTCAAAAGAGAAATGAACAAACCCGAACAAACCCTTTATTCACTTTATTGCTCAATATCTATCAACGCATCTAATAAAACCACATTTTAAGTGGCCGAACACTTCCGTTATTATGAGCCAAAAATCTCTTGTTTGGGGTTCATGTAGCGAACAAAATCACGCCTTAATGGTATATCAGAAGTTGCGTTTTGCTATACAATACGTAAGCAGGGGACAAATTAGTCACGCAAAATATATTGCCGAATTGAGGATCATCTCCGTTAGAAACCGCGTGCAAAACCACCCCTGCTTACACACGTTAACACCCCGTCTATTGTAGTTTAGATTATGGGATATTAAAGTGGCTTATAGTGGTTGAAAGTTTATTAAAAAAGTAGCTTTTGTTGTTAAAGGTGTTCACCTACGTACCCCCAGTCGCATGAACATTAATTTTTATTAAGAGCAAACACTATACAGTGACACATCTTGGGTAACAATTTTGTACAGTTTAAAGTAAAAAAAAAATTAATTGATTAAGGCAAAAAACGTTATTTGATCAAATTGACACATTTTTCTTTTGCTGATTTTATTAGGTAAATTATAAATCCACTCTTTTTAACGTAAAACTGTAAGGTAATTGTACCTATATTGTAGGTAGGTAAGGTACACGTATTGTTTGGACACTCTGTATATTTCTTTATTTCAACACTGAGAAAAAACCTTCTATTCATTATAAGAATTCACATACTTTTTATACAACTGTTTAATACTATATGTGACAGCAACGCGCTTTCCTATACTGTAAGACAACGAAAATTGCTAGACCGTTGTGTAGTGATTATATCACGGTAATTTAGCCAATAGGAAATAGAAGTTATTGCTACCATAGAATGGTTAATGTTGATAGCGATTATTGCTCTTAATACTCACAGCAATCAAGTTATATTGGGGGTTTTATCAGGTTTTATTAGTTCCGACTGGCAGTTGTAATGAAACTTGACATTAATCATAATAATATTTGCTTGCTACGGTTAATAAAGCATATATTTACCACTAAAAATCAGTACTGTAGTTCTCAAAAATTTAAATAGCTTCTAGTGTGATATTGTTTTTGTTGTTTAACATTGCATATGATTATCTATTACAGCGCGGGGCGATTGCCAATAGAACATCCACCAACGTCTTGTGGATTATAGGTTCTAACGGATACAATTCGTTTCTGGGGACGATATTCTGCTTTCTTAATTGTAGAAATTGGGAATTCATTGAGAAGATAATTTAGTTCTTTACAAAATTGCTGTATTAAAAGTAGTTCACTGTTCAACAAGACTGTGCTGCTATAATGGAACTGATTACTACCAATAAAAATACTGTTCTGGCAAATCTAGAATTGATATAACACTAAAGGAGGTTTGATCTATATGTACTAGCAATTTATTGAATATGGGTTAATAAAAAAAAGCAATCATTACAAAATATGTCTTAGCAAGCCTGTTGTAGGTATTAGATCATTTTCCTCAGTGTAGTTTCTACACCAAAATGTTATGCAAATTAGTTACCTATACGGTTATATTTATAAGATTATACAAAAAACAGTTTTGTCTATCACCGATTTAGGCCAGTATTAATAACGTGATATTACACAAAGGGCTTAAAAAACATCTGCTTAGTCGAAAACAAAGTAGTAGTGTCCAAGACAGGTTACAGAACCACCAAACATAAACACTGAAAGGGAGTCAGGTTTGAATTTTTACGACCCCTCGGTCTTATGGGCCCGTTTCCAGACATGAACATCTATTTATATAACGTATTTTTTACTTCAGGAGTGGCCATAAATTTTGGGTTTGTTTAATTTACTTTAGTGAAACAAATTTAATTAAATGTCACCATTTCGTTTTTTGATCAATATTTCGTTACTTTTTAATTTATTTCAAAAATCGGTCAAATATTACCCATCTTTGGAGTATAATTACCGTTTTACGTTAAATAAGGTTGGATTTATAAGTTAATAAAAGCAGAAAAAAAATATGAGCAAGTTTGACAAAATTTCGTTTTGTTTTATTACTTTATCAATATTTTTTTTAAAATGTAAAACTGTAACTGCTGCCAAAACAGGTGTATTTGGGCCTTTTTTTTTTTGTGAAAAAAACAAAAGATTCATAAGAAAATGAAATGGAGAATGCGTCAGTATTATTTACTCTTAACTTTCTTCATCAATAGTGCCAACAAAATCTTGGTTTTTCCTATTTTTGCAACAAGAATAATATCATGAGAAATAATTTCTAAATAAGTATATCTCAGAAAATAAAGTGTTGAAAGTTGCAGGCAACTAAAGAAAAGAGTTTTTTCTGTGTTTGCAGGGGTGTACCGAAGTGCATTCTGTTTGGGTGTCAGAAAAACAATAACTTTACTAAATTAAAGTATGGATATAAATTTTTTTAAATCTTATTTTTATTTTCCAGTATTTATAATTTGTAATATATACAGTGTGACCAGTAAAGTCCGCATCATATGGGATTTTTTTTTATTAATAGATAGCTTTATTCGAAATTTGACTTTGGCATCAAGTTCTGCTTCGATCGAGATAAAAATTAAGCAAAAAAATAGTAGTCACGTAATTCGCATTATCTGTTACATTTTAATTTTTTCCAAAAAATAATTCAAAAGTGGGGTTATTTCTGAAAATATCTAAAAACGTTATTAGAAAAAGTTTTTTTAAAATGCAGTTTCTAGCACACATGCACAATTTCAGCTGCATAAGATAATTTTGATTTTTTACCCTCCACTAAAATTTATTTTCCACTTAATGAACCCTTTTCTGCGATGACACTTTGTTCTTTTTTGTCTTAATATTAAGGTGTATTACTTTCAGACACAAACTACGTTTTCAAAAACTTATTTTATGAAGTTACCTTATAAGGGTCAAAAACAAACTTGGCATCCATCACATGTGACCAAATTTTAATAGCCCAATTTTGATTTTGTAGAAAAACACACATTTAATATGGCGCTACTTTAAAGAAAATGTATCTGAAATAAAGCATTGTCAAAACTAAGAAGTTTTATGTAGGTTGCGTTGAGTCTTATTTTGCAAAAGTGGTACAATTTGCAAAATATGGCTAAAAAATCAAAATTATCTGAATTTGCATGTGGGCTAAAAGCTGCATTTAAAAAAACTTTTTCTAATAACTTTTTTCGATATTTTCAGAAATAACCCCACTTTTGAATTAGTTTTTGGAAAAAATTAAAATTTGATAGATATAGGTAATGCGAATCATGTGACTACAATTTTTTTTTCTTAATTTTTATCTCGATCGAAGCAGAACTTAATGACATATGGTAAATGAAACAAGCAATAGGTATATGTCGGCAAACTACAAGGAAGATGTATGATGTATTTTTTAAAATTCCCAACTGACATACAAATATCCCAACTGATTCTATTTTCCATAGTATTGGGGGGGGGGGAACCCCGCCCCCTCCCCCCCATCGGTTCGCCCCTGTGTGTTTGTATGTTAGAAGCTACTTAATATTAAAAAACTGACGTCTCACTTGTATTTTCTATGATATTTATATAGGTTGTAATTAAACTTCTAATTTAAATTACACCTAATGCATTAAAAACTTTTACTTCCTTTTATTCCTAGAAAATTGGGCGATTAAAATTCTGTATCAAATGGCACGTAGACCAATAACTTAAACAGGATAATCTGGGGCCCAATAACACCGAACATTAGCAGACACTAAGGAAACCCCGAGAAGGGTTAAAGGGTATCCGGGGCTTAGAACGCCTATATCGTACGCTCTTAAAATTTGGTCATAATGTTTGTAGCATAATAAGGGCAGCTATAGGTAATTTATTATTTATGTAATCAGTAACGTAAAGGAGATATTCCTTGAAAAATTGCATACATCAGCAATGAAAACACCGCTTGCCCTAAATTTCATGGGCAACTTCTATTGTACGAACAAGTGACTAAAATTTGGGCGTGGTCCAGGGAATCCCCCCCCCCCCCATTCCTCCCCATGAAGAAAATTCTGGATCCGCGCTTGCACTGAGGCTACTTACGCCATTGTATGTAATGCATGTGCAATAAATCGAAAATTCAATGAGATAAATGTATCTACTCCTAGTTAGTACCTACCTACCTACTATTTACTTATCTAACTTTCATTACCGTACTCTTTTTTAAACCTGTGAAAATATAGTTTTTTTCTATTAATTTCAAGAAACTTCTGAAAGAAAATAAAAGTCATGAAGACTCTGTCTAGAAGTAGCTTCTGTAAAATACCTATTGCCTATAATAAAATAAACATTTTTTTAATTTTAGAGAATGAGATTTCATGTACCCAAGTAGGTGGTAAACTATCAAGCTACCAGAAATAATTTATCATCATCATTACATAGGCGTAGTTAGGGGGGTACTTGGGGGTGCTAAGCACCCCCGAAATCTAAATTAGCACCCCCAAAAAAATTTACAATATATAGGCTCATTTTAGAACTAACCTATTTTTATAATATACATTATATGTAATGAATTTTTCATATTAATATTTCAAGCATTCGAATTCTGGTACAAATTCGGCGGATTCTGTTCAAAATTTCTCTCCGTGTACCGTGTAGTTCACGCCCAGTTTACTTGTCAGAGCGGGTCTATGATAATAAAAATCTCGTAAAATACGAGAGCGGCATAATAGCTTGTGTATGTCATGTTCTGCAATTCTGCATTAATTTGATAATTTAAATTTAACCAGTCGTAGTCGTTCAAATTCGCGGAAATTTTTAGCCGGTATTTTGACTATTTTTTTTTTGTTTGTTAAGGTTTAATATGGTTTTATTGAATTCAGTTAAAGTTTAAAGTTAAATAAACACGAAAAAACAATGAGTGCGTCGTCGGATATAAAATACACCGTGGAATTTTTGAAAAAATCTTTTAGCAAGTTACCGTTGGAGGAGAAAGTGATTGTCAAGAACATTAAAAGACCTAAACCTGCTATTAACATCACATTAAAATATTTACTAAAAATTATTGACCAAATTTGGGCGTGGTCTTAAAAAAATTTTCGTCTGCGGCGCATTTCGTCTGCGGCGGGCTTTTTGTGCACCCCCACGTTAACATGTCACAAGCCGCCACTGGACTTCAGCACCCCCAGCGTTGACCGTCTAACTACGCCTATGCCAAGTAGGTGGTAAACTATCAATCTACCAGAAATAATTTATCATCATCATTATCAATTTAATAGATTTAGTGCACATAGAATAACATAACAGCTTTACATCCAAGTGAAGGTTAATAATTTTCCACTGAACCAATTAAAATGTTCCATAGTCACTTCAAAAACAAAACAACAAAAAATTATCATTATTATCATTATAAACCAAAAACAATTTTTGTTCAATAAAATAGAACCATATCTGCAAGCGCAAAACTGTCACTTCCAGCACTAAATCCATACAGCAAAATACAATGCACTCAAGTGTATCAAGTACTCTAGAGTTGCAACTAAGAAACGTTGCAATTCCGCAATCGAAAAACAACTACGACTGATGTTGACGTTTCGACGAGAGCATAGCAATGAGTCTATAAGCACGTGTCGGCGAATCAGCCAGTGCGGTTAGCTGTTCTTCACACTCGATTTGTCTGTTTCGGGTCTTAGTCTGTAAGCTGTACAGATCCGGATTATTTCCTTTTTTTTTCTATAACTTAAATTTTCCGTATAGAAACGAAACTTATTATACGAGTATGTATTATGATACTACATTATCTTATACTTATATACTTAGACCCTATTTAGCATGTGTCTACACAATCTTGAGAAACAAGTTTTTTGGTAGTTGTCCTGGTTTGCTGGTCGCAATAAATTTAGGCATAGAAAATTATACGAATTTATTTTTTGTATAATTTTAAAATGTATAATTAATTATAAACAAAATTATAGTAGATATAGCTACAAACATATACCTATAACGACATATTTTATAATTATGTTAATATAATTTGTCTCTTATAATGCAGTAAAATTTTAACACCTGGTTATCATAATTTAATAAATTATGAAAAGAATTAGAGCAATTTAAATTATGTATATTTTGCATCATTATCCCATCATATAGGATATTTTATAATAATAAAACAAATAGGTATCATCTGCAAAGTTAACACGGAGGTCACATCAACTGTACAAGGAAAGTCGATAGACAAGTAAAACAGCCTGGTGGAAAAGAATTGAACTAAAATATGCAGCCATAATATACATAGGATGGAGTATCTAGTCTATTATTTGTAATATAAAAAAAACCTGTAAGTAGTTGTAAAAATAGTTTAATTTCAATGCCTTATAGGCCTAAAAATGTTCACACGAATCTTCTTTATAAGCTAGTCAGTAAAGACAACAATTCTAATTAATTTTATATGCATATACAATAATATATAGTAAGTATATTATAGAATATATTGTAAGTTAAAGCAGGGAATCGGTATATCATAATCCAATAAATTTTGAAAATATTTAAACCAGAATGTACACGTGTACAATGTACAGATATTATAATAGTTTTATACATAATCACCTGCAATATGTAAAGCTTAGGATATTTATATCCAAAAAATTTTAAGGAATGGTATATCATAATTTGAAAAATTATGAAAATCTAAATTTATGTAATGAACGGGCAGTATAAGTATAATAATTATACTCCACATTGAGATCGGGCAAGTCCGATACTGTTTTAGTTCAAAGTCGCGCCGTGCCGGGCCGCGTTGCCGGGTCTCCCACCCGGGTTCGGTAACGCCCCGTGGCCTATCGTGACCCGGCTCGAACTAAGGACCTCCCCGGCCCGCCCAGGCCAAGTCGGTGTCGGGCCGAGCGAAAGGTCACCAGTAGAGGCTAGAGATTGTCGCGGGGTCGACCTATCACCTCAACGCAGAGCGCGAAGACGAGAGCGACTTCGAAAGTGCGAAAGGCCGATTTGGCCAAGTGGTGACGCGTCCAGGTGCCCGTGATGATGCTATAGTGCCCATGGCATCCTTGGTAGCCAACTCGTGGCGTGAATCCCCGCTGGTGAACCCCGTGCTACCGACCGCAGGGCTAAACTCTTTAAACCCGCTACCACCAGTCGCGGCGGTCCAGCCGTCAAACTCCGTGGGGCCTCTGCCCGACGGAACCACGTCGGATCTGGCTCTATTAAGTCGCCAGACACCCTCGCAAAATAGTACCGGCAGCGCTGACAAGAACCAAAACATCGAGTGCGTGGTGTGTGGAGATAAGAGCTCGGGCAAGCATTACGGCCAGTTCACGTGCGAAGGTATGTACCCTAGATATATATATTTATGATTTCCCAAAGTCTTACCCTTAAATCTTACTTTCAATATCACATACTTAACCCCGACCCGGCAACGTTAATATCAGCGATATCTTATAGCTTTTGTAACCTTCACAGTAATGTAATAACAATAACCTTTTATGTGTGTCAGACATACCAACTGTTTAATATGATTTTTTCAGCCACAATAACCTAGAACCTAGGACTCCTAGGAGGAGTCGTTTAAACAGTAGATTTACTGGATTTATTACATATCATATTTATGTCCATATCTAAAAATTAATCTTGCTGCGTTAACTCATGTGACCAAAGGCAAAATGATTAGTAATTACTTAAATCGATCCATGCATAGGTTCAAATTCTTCAAAAGTATTATTGGACGCGACATACCCACATACATTCTAAAACCTTTTAATTTGCGTCATTAGATTCTTTACCGATCAAAACTAATTTTTAACGAGGATATAATTGCACTGAAAATAGATTCAATTCTATAAATAATCACCAAAAAGGTCGCGGGATTAAACATTACTTTGTCGTCGCATGTTGCAGCTGATTCATTTAATTTTACAATTGAAAGATAAATCTATCAAGCAGAATATTAAAAATTTGAAAAATCTTGTACCTATATAAGAAGATACCTACAACTCCATTATTTCAATCCTCAAAATTTAAAATATGTCTAACAGATAGGGTGGAAATTATAATTCCAGTTATTTCTCATTTTCAACTACTTACGTATATAAGACTACAAAATTAACACCATATTGGGATTACTTAGCTTAGGCGCCACGTACCATTTTGTTCAAACCGTTGGACATAATAAGGCATACTAATAACAACTACCATTGTATTATTCTAATGGTTGAAATACTTAGTAATAATATTCATTAAGTTTTTAATTAGTCAGTTACCGATCTAATTAAATAGGAAACGTAAAATTATTAGGAATTTAAATACCTAAAAATTAAAAGAGTAAGGATTTTTAAAAATTAATCAGGTTAAAATTGAGGTAGGTCCGTTAAAAACAATTATAGAAAAGTCATCATTAATGGCAGAGATCAAATATCTCGACCTGAAATGTTATGTGTAGTTATACACATATTTTTTGACCCCCGGGACATCTCTGACCCTTTTATTAATTGTAGCGCTGCTTACACAATGACGCTCTTTAACCTTATAATGCGGTCCGTGTACATACGAAGCATAATAAAATTCTGCAAATTATCTACAATTTTGGTGTGGCACACTTTATTAGCGTTCCGGTGAAACTTTTTTCGAAAGAAAGCATTTTGATTAATTAACTTGTCACTTAGGTATGGATATTTAATACTTTCAATGTTTATCTTGCGGCATTATCAATGAGTGCTTTCTTCATTAACAAATTACTGATGTCTATATGCAGATATGCATGCAGTCACAAAATAGTCTTAGGAGCTGTTTATATTCTCTGCTCAATCCTAGAATTTAGGTTTGAAAATTCTCATAACTTAAAGGATGGACGTCAGTTCAGTAGGTAGAAACATCGTAAAAGAAAAGAGTAAAAAATTGTTGGCGGCTGCATGCTAAGGTGCATTGCTTACAAACCATGACATCGGCGATTGTTATCCCCCGCGTAATTTTTTAACGTGTTTCTGGTTGGACGGTTCCCAGACAATTATATAAATCTGGAAACAATTCACATATTGTCAATGCGTCCGGCACCGTTGTTTTGTCTAAATTTTTACGTGCATACACACAAAAACACGAAAAAAAATTAATATCTACCAACTGCTCAAAGTCATTGTTTAATAAATAAAGAAAATTGAGGCAGGTGTGCCTTGGTGAATTATTAACTAGGAACAATAACGTTTGATGGTTTATACGGGTTTTGCGTGAAATGACAATAGATATAATCGATCTTGTCAGTGACATTTTATTCAAGGTAATTATATCTTATCGGATTTAGAGGTTGAAGTATTCGTTTTTGCTCTTTAGGTTCTGTATTCGTTTGTACATTACAGCACTCTATAGCTTCTATTATTTTTTTGTCAGATGACCGTAAAAGGGACAATTTATTAAATTATGACGCTCAATTTGTTATTTACCAAATTGTTAAAGACATTTCTTTATGTCCGCGACAATATGCTAATTTATGACACACATTTCTTTATGTACATGACAATTTGCTAAATAATGACACACATTTCCTTATACAACAATGTACTATATTATGATACACACTTTTTATATGCGCTTACGCAAAAACAGATATTGCCAGGTGTACCTCGTCGCAGGATTTATCAAAAAACAGAGACTATAGGTACTGGGTTTAACTATTCAAATAATAAGCTAGGTATAATCGTCAATGTTTGTAATTAAACATTAATATAGCACAAGCAGTCGAATACCTATACCTGCCATTAGTGATTTACTAGTTTTACTTTTTTTTAAACCTGCTTAAGCGAAAGGTTGGAGCAAGTATACTTGATCGTGTAAACCTAGGTTTATAATGCTAACATGACTGAGGAAAACCAGAACTATTGCAAAAGCATCGTCTGTGGAGATGCCATATCACATAATATTTATATACATACGTCTCCATCTTTTACAAAACTTTCAGTCAAGTTTATTTGTCAAGTATGCCGTTAAGCAGGTTTTTTAAAAGTATATTTAACTTTATACTTGAGGTAACAAAATTTTTATTTGTGACCAGTGAACAATTCTCTTGGTGATGTACGGGCGTTATTAATTTTTCGCGTCACACGTAAATAAAAGGTAATGGGCGTGAAAACCAGATAAGTGTTACGTAGACACGTATGTAAACGTTCGCATTCAGCTTAGATGGAGAGTAGGATAATGCAAGAAAATAATAATTTGTTCTAGCATCGAGCCTTGCATTAAATTGCGTCCCATATTGCCTCTAATGGGGTATGATTTCCAAGTATAAATTTATTTAATGCTTTAAGAACCTAATTAAGTCAATAAAAATGGTAAATTACATGGTAATCTCGCTGTTGATATCTGCAAGCATGTACTACTCCTAACTCCCATAATCGAACGGTTTAATCATAATTATACACAATTACACATTACTTAAACCGTACCTATATTAAAATCTGTTTCTAATGCAATGCATATGGGTAACAATTTTCTCTTAAACGTTTATAATATGTGCTTCTTCGTTTAAGGTAATGTGGCATTATTTGATGGATCAACCGAATAACTTTAAAATGATGGGCATCCACTCCTACGTTTGTTAAAGTAAAAGTCCAAGCAAATTTAACTGCAATATTGTGACCATTTCGTTTTAATATTATAAAAATAAATAGTAAATTAATGCAAGAAATTCTATAACAAAAATTATTTTTAATATCTACGACCTCTATAATTTATGAAAAAGGAATGCAAGTGTTTTGCCAAAAAATTATTTTATATCATTTTATTTTATTTATTGTCGAAACAAAATCTAATAAATTTTGTTCTTTGTTTTCCGACTGCCACAAGGATTAGCATTTAATACCCAATGTTCTGATGTAAGATGTAAGGTTAACATTATGATGTCAATATATTGCAACAGCTGTTTTTATTACTATATCATCGTAAAACATGAGAATTCAAATAAAGCTATAATTTACGCGGTGGTCATAATAATAAATTACAAAAAAACGCCGTCGACCTTTGAACCAAAAATGGGAATTTAATATACTGACTACCGCTATTTTTAAGCCATTTTTTTTTACCAAGTCGAATCGCTTATTAATTAGGCCGTATTTAAAAGTATCGGTAATTGAGTTGAATGAATATTAATGGATTTGTATTTGAATATATTTACATTTTGTCATTTTTGTTGTTTGTGGCCGATAAAAAAGAAAGTCTACAAAACAATGTTTTGTATAGACGTATACAGGGTTATGATAAAGTAGTTTATCAAGTTAATCAAGAATCGCTCGGATCCGTCAACGCAGTTTTTTTAGAAAAAGATATTATTTTAGGCGGATCATAAAAATGACGTGTATCAACTATAATTTTTGAACATGAAACATATTGTATATTTTTACATTTTTATTTTTTACAATCAATTCTCGGTAGAGACCGACCGAAGATTCGGTTTCAGTTTCGGCTACTTTCGGCCAAAATATCTAGTTTCGGTGACAGTTTCGGTTTCGTCCAAAAATCGGCGGAAATTTCGGGTGAGCCGAAACTCAGTGTTTGTGAATTGTCGCGCAACATTCGGTTACATAAATATGGTAAATTGTTGATCGGCGGTTCAATTTTATAGTTGGCGGCAAGTAGCCATTTGGGCTATTTTGAATTTTCAAAAAACAGTTTTTTGTGCATAATTTATTGAAGTAATATACAAATTGTGTATATTATCTTAACAATTTTTAGAATTGTAAAACTTTTTATAACTAAAAAATAGAATTTTTAACATGTATAAATAATGTTTATTTGAAGGTGGTAGGCAATGAAGTAATATCAAAAAAATTACCTTGTCGGACTTCCATTGTCTTTATTTTGTTACTTAACACAACATTTCGGTTAGTTAGTATCTCTAACCGTTTGCAAGTGTAAACTAAATTATAATTGTAAGCCTACTGTCTTAAATACTATCCATGTGTAATGAAGCTTGATGACTCCGCCTATATACGTGCTTATTGGAGTGTGGTATCTATCAAATCCCTTGCGAGTGTGGCGAATCGTACATTGGAGAAACAAAAAGACCTCTTCCCGTACGAGTTAAAGAACATCTGAAACATACTCAAAAAAGAGGTGAAACTTCGAGATCAGGTATAGCGGAACATGTATGGACGAACCAACATAATATACAGCACTCAGAAGCCAAGGTTTTGGACACGGAACAGCCGAACAGCACTGGAGAAAACGAAAATTCAAAGAAGCAGCTCACATGAATCAAAATACCCATATATTTAGTAAACCAAGTATAGATATCCCCAATAGCTGGAAGCCTCTTCTTGTCCAAAACCAACAGCTCAAACTTCACACTCCAATAAGCACGTAGGCGGAGTCATCAAGGTTCATTGCACATGGATAGTATTTAAGACAGTATAGCCTTAGAATTTTAATTTAGTTTACACTTGAAAACGGTTAGAGATACTAACTAACCGAAACGTTGTGTTAAGTAACAAAATAAAGACAATGGAAGGCCGACAAGGTAATTTTTTTTTAAGTATAAATAAGTTTCGGTTTCGGCCGAAATTGAGACCAAGGTCGAAGATTCGGTTTCGGCTGAAAATCTTGTTTCGGTCGGACACTAATTCTCGTCTCGGGTTAAGATCTGGTGATATGGGTGGCCGTTCTTTTCCGTTCTATTGAAAACGTTCTGCTGAAAACATAAGGTTAAACTTGGTAAATCAGAAGCATTATTATCTGGAAATAGAGTGGCAAGAGCTTGAACCAGATCATTTCGAAGGAAATTAAATATTTTCCTACAATGAGGTTCGATTACCCTATTTTTAACCATGCATGCATGATTTTCTATGAACCAGTGAGGATTTTCCTGTGCCCAGTACTTATCTGTAGTTTTGTCTATTAACCTGACCATTTAAAGAGAACTTAGCTTCATCTGAAAAACAAATAGTTTGGACAAATTTGGATAACATTCACTGACATTTTTAACGTCTCAAACTTAAATAGCAAATTGTTATTGTCAAGCCAGTCATTCATCAGCCAAGTATTCACCTGATGACGATTGGAGATACTTACCAGTTGAAACGTTGTGATATGAAAAACTAAAGGCAATGGAAGTCCAAAACACATCTATTACTCAAATGCCTTAAAGGTTGTGACTTGAGTTTAGAACGTTGCTAACTCGAGAAACATATCAATCAGCATTAAAGTGTTAAAGATAGACATGATAAATAAAAAAGCGTAGAATTGACTGTAGAATGTGAAAATGTACATTACGTTTCATTAAAAAATTAACGTTGATATACGTAGTATTTTTATGAACCACCTTCTATAATATAATTATTTATTTTTCTAAAAAAATTTCATTTCAAAAAAATTAATTTGACGGGTCCGAGTGGTTCCTGATTAAGGGCGGTATTCCATATTAAGGATGATCCGTTTTTTTATCATAACGCTCTATACATTTCCGGGTCGCTTTGCCTTCCTGACTTGAATAAAGTCATTAATTTATTTTAAGAATAACTTTTATTATCACTTATAAAAATATGTTTTTTTTTCTCTTGATGACGCATAGATTTACATTAGGTGCTAAAGTAGTAACAAACTGACAACAATGTTGATAATATTTCTCTTCTGTTGGGTTATTCTTAAGAAGCAGAACAACGGGGAATTAACGTAGTAAATAGATTTATAAACTAATCAAGTTTTCTTTCGACATTCTTTTCTTAGCTCGCCTGGTATAATACGATTTATTTATTTACCGGCTTTTTTTATTAAGAATACGTGATTTTTATAAAATAAGTCGTTTTGATTTAAACACGGTAGTAATGGTACACCTCAAGAAATCATATAATAGTAAGAAGCCTTTTCATGGGATTAGGAACAACTTTTACCAGTCTAGAAGAATTCATGTCAAATATATATATGGTTTTTATATGGATTCCCGGGTATATTGCCATTTGATATTAAAATCGCAGTATTGCCAAGAACTGTTAGTTATTATGGATATACAGGGTATCCCAAAAGTATTGGGACTCCTTAAGGCGAAATAATGCGATTTATTTAAACTTGCATTATCCCAAAATTGATAACAACCGAGATACAGGGTGTCAAAGTTTTAATTTTGTTTTCGTTTTTTTTGCGATTACTTCTTAACGAGACGACATAGCAGAACAAAATTAAGGATTTTGGGGTTTTTTGAGGTGAGGAATTCAAAAGTATCCATAGTTTTTGTGTAACTAGTAGAGGGCGCTGCCTACGACATGGCCCACTACTTTTAGCTGGCATAACTTTGTTTAGGCTTCTTATATCGATCCGACTATTAAAAAAATAAGTTACTTTACTTCGTAAAACGTATAACTTATTGAAGTTGCTAGGAGCAACCATTTTCGAGATAATCGCATTTCATATGTCCAATGCAACTAAGTACGTGGTCCAAAAGCGACGGAAAATCGAGCAACGGTAAATTTCTGACTTAAAATTATTGTAAATGAGTTACATTTGCTAAGTGTCAGTTAATGTAGATACTTAAGGTTGACTAGTTTTTTCTAATAAAAACTCTTTTTCGTATACGGAATTACTAATTTTATTCTAAACAAAAATTTTATTTAATACTTAGTTTAATAACATTTAAAAGTAACAAAATGGTTAGAAATAAAAATGGTAACGCAGTGATAGCAATTGTTTAAAATAGCCACCATTAACCTCAATGGTTTAATTAATTTAAATATTTTAGCATTAAAAATATCGAATGCGATTATCTCGAAAATGGTTGCTCCTATAGCGACTTCAATGAGTTATACGTTTTTGAAGTAAAAGAAGTAAAGTCACTTATTTTTTTAATAGTCGGATAGATAAGAAGCCTAAACAAAGTTATGCCAGCTAAAAGGAGTGGGCCATGCCGTAGGCAGCGCCCTCCACTGGATACACAAAAACTATGGATAATTTTGCATTCCTCACCTCAAAAAACCCCAAAACCCTTAATTTTGTGCTGCTATGTCGTTTCGTTAAGAAGTAATCGCAAAAAAAAACGAAAACAAAATTAAAACTTTGACACCCTGTATCTCGGTTGTTATCAATTTTGGGATAATGCAAGTTTAAATAAATCGCATTATTTCGCCTTAAGGAGTCTGCTGTTGCTCTGTGTCCCATTACTTTTGGGACACCCTATATAGTATAACCTTTACATCCATGGTATACCTATATAACGCATACCATGCGGTACCTGATACCTACCTACCCAATGCTTATAATAAAAATAATACAATGCTAAAAGTAACGTTTTACCCTATTACCTTTTTGATTTAAATTATTATAGAACATTTTTTGAGGAAAATGTAACTCATTAAAATTATCTATACAAAACTGATTTTTACGGTCTAATAAGAATCTAGTTACAGACTAAATATACAAGCTGGAAAAAAGTTTGCAAGGTCCGAACCTACTAACAAAAGAAAGGGATGGCAGTCAACCTTGACTAATTCATAACCCCTTTACGAAATCAAAATACACTCTGCTGGCGTGGTTACCCTATGGAACGACTTAATAACAATTATTAAAAAATTATACTTTTTATTAGTTTTTAAAGAGGGAAAAGTTATTCTTAAAAAATCTGGTAAAGAAATGGTATTTTAACATTAAACTATCCATTGAAAACCACAAAATCATTTTATAATTATTGATATCAGTATACAGGGTGTTTCAATAAAAACTCCCAGGCCAACTATTTCGAAAACTAAAAGCGAATGTAAATTCTGTAAACGCCAGTTTTCAGCCTCTATGATTGGCTTCGCAACTATGTAAAAAATGTGTTTAAATAATACAAGATGTAGGTGGCGCCACGGTGCGCGGTGCAAAGAAATTTTTCGATGACAGGAACTTTTAAATGTTATCTATCCTAAAGATAATTAATTTTTGGTCAAATTATGTCCCATAAAAAATTTTGATAAATCCAACATGAAAGGAGATATTTGGGGTTAAGTTTTTAAAAAAAATAATTTTATTGAGTATTTTAATTATAAATATTTTTAATATCCTTTAGCAGATTTTAGTTTAATTTTGCTAATGATAATTTTAGTGAGAAAACGCTCGTGTAGGGCTAAATAATTACGTCCAGTGACGTATCAAGGGGCACCTTAACAAATAATATTGGCAAAAAATAAGACGTCACTGAGTTTTTGGTAATTTTCATATTTTTTTCCGATTAAGCAACTAAAAATATCATTTTCCTATCTGTTGAATTGTTTTCTTATCTTGCTTGGTTTTCGATAAATAATAATAAAAACAATTTTATTGTAGGTAGATCTCTGGAAAACAAAAATCATTAAATAATTAATACGTTGTATATTTTGCTATTAATCGAAATACACTATTGAGAGTTTGCAGAACCGAATTATTATATCGATTTGCTATGTGTGTATATGAAAACGGCAATAATTTTGAACACCTCATTCGACCCCATTAAATAGTTTTTGGTAGTGTTCTAATTTTTATTAATAATTTTGTATAATTTCTCATCAGTTCTTTCATAAAATTAAAAACATATTTTAATTTTATTTTATAATGCTTTAATGTTTTAATGCTTTTAAACAACAAAAAATACAACGTAATAAATGATTTTTGTTTTCCAGAGATATGCAATAAAATTGTTTTTATTTTTATTTCTCGAAAACGAAGCAGGAACAGATATGAAAACAATTTAACAGACAAGAAAAGGATATTTTTAGTTGCTTAATCCGAAAAAAATATAAAAATTACCAAAAACTCAGTGGCGTCTTATTTTTTGCCAATATTATTTGTTAAGGCGCCCCCTGAGACGTCACTGGACGTAATAATTTAGCCCTACACGAGCGTTTTATCACTAAAATTATCATTAGCAAAATTAAATTAAAATCTGCTAAGGAATATTAAAAATATTTATAATTAAAATACCCATTAAAATTATTTTATAAAAAAACTTAACCCCAAATATCTCCTTTCATGTTGGATTTATCAAAATTTTTTATGGGACATAATTTGACCAAAAATTAATTATCTTTAAGAACGACACCATTTAAATGTTCCTGTCATCGAAAAATTTCTTTGCACCGTGGCGCCACCTACATCTTGTATTATTCAAGCACATTTTTTACACAGTTGTGAAGCCAATCATAGAGGCTAAAAACTGGCGTTTACAGAATTTACATGTCGCTTTTTGTTTTCGAAATAATTGGCCTGGGAGTTTTTATTGAAACACCCTGTATACTATAACCATTTCTGGGTTTATAGGTTACCCACCCTACAAAAGTAACTCAATAAAAAAATCAAAAATGTGCTGTAGACATTTTCCTAACCCCTAAGTCGAAAATCTAACAGTCCCCATGGGCATATAAAAGAAAAATGGGCCTTTATAAAAACATTTCGGCAGTAAAACTATAAAGATGAGACACGTATGACAGCCCCGAGATTAATAATTCCTTTCTCAAGTCGCGTTTTTTCTCCCTAATCTTTTTACGAGGGGGTTAATTTGTTGGCATCCACTTTTATTCTACACAAGAAGAAACTGTAGATATTAGGAGTACATGGGCCATTTCGTGCAAATTTTGCTATTCTCAAATATTGACTTTCCTATTAATTTTACATCAAAATTGTATTAAACTTTTTCGAAGGTCCTCGTATGGTAAACTCGCACACCAATTTTTATTATTTTCTAATAGGTCAATTAAAAGTAACGTAAACAATACCAATACGCTATACCCGGTACACCTACAGTGATGGGCTAAAATATGGAACAAATTCATTTAAAAATCAGGTATTCATTTTTTGAAAAAACGCTCGGACACGTCGATTAAAATTCTTTCTTCCGGATTTTTTGCCTCAAAAAGAAATTATACCGGGCGTGTCAAAAAGTAGATGTAGCAAAATTTTTTTGTTTTTTAAATAGAACCTCCCTATTTTTACTTATAACCCTAATTCTACGTCAAATTCTGCGCATAATTCATGTAGCATACTCTATCCTTATCTCTAACGGTTTTAGAGAAAAATTACATCATAAAAAAAAATTCTTTAAAAAAAGGTACATGTACCTACTTAAAGGTAAACAGGTAAATTTAAATGAATTGTTACTACGATAGTAAGTCATGTGTCAATCAAAAATTAGTTTAGGTATAATTTTGAAAAACGGTGATCATGGTGCATTTAAATGAAACACAAAGAATCGAAATTTTAATTTTAATTGGATGTGGAGACAAAACAAGAAGTCAAGAAGAAGTTTGTAACTTGTTTAACGCTAAGTATCCAGAACGGCCGATTAGAAGATCTACAGTAAGTAAAATTGAGAAGAAATTCAGGGAAACAGGAAATGTAAAGGATCGTCTCAAAAATTAGTGAAAACTCACAATTGAACATTTTGTTAGGTTGAAGATAATCCTCATAGTGCATCCACTGAAGTAGCCCTTAATAATGATGTTAGCCGACGATCTGTGTTGCGGGTATTGAAACAAGAAAAGTACCATCCGTACAAAATTAGGTTGCTGCACGAGCTAAACGAAGATGATCCCGACCGCCGACTACAGTTTTGTGAAACTATGATGGAAATTTGCAACTTAAATCTATTTTTCCATCGCAACATACTTTTTAGCGATAAAGCCACGTTTTGTTTGAATGGTTCGGTAAACAGACAAAATTTTCGGTATTGGAGTACAAATAATCCCCGTTGGATGAGAGAACAGCACACGCAATACCCACAAAAAGTAAATGTTTGGGCAGGGATATTAAATGGTAGAATTATTGGACCTTTTTTCTTCGATGGAAATCTTACAGGAGACCGGTATTTACAATTTCTTCAAAATTAATTAATTCCCACACTAGCAGCGGATTTTCCAAATCCGAATCAGCCTCATCTACCAGAAGCGTCTATTTGGTTTCAGCAGGATGGTGATGGTGGAGAGTATTTGAATACTGTATTTCCCGAACGATGGATAGGTAGAAGAGGACCCATAGAATGGCCTGCAAGATCTCCCGATCTTACACCCATGGATTTCTTTCTTTGGGGTTATTTGAAATCAAAAGTGTATAAGGATAAACCACAAAATTTGGAAGACTTAAAATTTAAAATTAGATATGAAATTAGGCAAATTAATAAAAATACTGTAAATAATGTTTTAGAAGGGTTTTTAAGTAGATTAGCATATTGTCAAGAAGTTAATGGTTTGCATTTTCAACACTTAATAAACTAATTTTTTAACCTTTTTTTAAAGATTTTTTTTATGATGTAATTTTTCTCTAAAATCGTTAGAGATAAGGATAGAGTATGCTACATGAATTATGCGCAGAATTTGACGTAGAATTAGGGTAATAAGTAAAAATAGGGGGGTTCTATTTAAAAAACAAAAAAATTTTGCTACATCTACTTTTTGACACACCCGGTATAATTTCTTTTTGAGGCAAAAAATCCGGAAGAAAGAATTATAATCGACGTGTCCGAGCGTTTTTTCAAAAAATGAATACCTGATTTTTAAATGAATTTGTTCCATATTTAAGCCCATTACTGTATATTGGTATACGGTAAAAAAAAGTAGGTACTATTAAATTTTTGTTTTTAATAAAAACCCAAATTGTAAAAGCAAATATTTGTGAGATGTTGAACATCTACCGGTATGAGTTCTGCATTATGGGGAAAAATTATGTTTAAACTATACAGGGTGTCCGTAAATGATGAGCAAAAAATATAGGGGATAACTCTATCTCTTCCTATAACATTTTTTCGAAAATCGATTATTACTATTACTGAAGTTACAGGGTGTTAAAGTTAAATTTTATTTGCAGTTTTTTTGCAATGCCTTTTGCCACGCTCATAACATTTTGACGAAATATCGTATATGCCCACCATTTTTTCGCATTTTGTAGAGGGCGCCACATAGGAGCCTATACTTTAATTTGCATGGTCCCAACTTTTTTGTCCTACACTGTATGCGCATTTTGACTGAATATTTTTATTTTCCTAACCTTTTGACATAAAAAAGGCACATACAACTTTTGTTTCAATAAATCTAACCGTTTTCGAGAAAAACGCTGAAATAACATTGCTTGCATGTGATGAACACGAAATAATTTTACTTTATTATTTTTTAATTTAATTAATTTAATTTTTTAAGAAGAGTTAATTTATGCATTGAAGAGGAAGGACGTCACTTGGAACCTTTGATTTGAATTTTTAATTTATTGTTCTAGTAACTTATGTATTTTAAAATTGCAAATAAAATTTAACTATAATCAATTTTCGAAAAAATGTTATAGGAAGAGATAGCATTTATTATCGGTCTAGAATTGCTCCCTACATTTTTTGCTCATCATTTCCGGACACCCTGTATTTATATATATATGACTTTGCACATTTCCCAATATTCTTAATTCGATTCTGGGCTATGCCTGTTTCCGAAGTTGATAAATAATTGTTTCTTTTCTCTTTCAGGTTGTAAATCGTTTTTTAAACGTAGTGTTCGTCGGAATCTTACGTATTCATGCCGCGGTAGCCGAAATTGTCCCATAGACCAACATCATCGGAATCAGTGTCAATATTGTAGACTGCGAAAATGCATAAAGATGGGCATGAGGAGAGAAGGTAAGAAGTTTGTTTAGTTTTAGAAAAAGCAAGAATGGCATAGTTACCTTTTATTTATACTAAATTTAAAAAAAAGGTAGGTAAGGCCAAAATAGGTTTGCTGTTGGAAGATATATAATACTCTAGCCCAATAGTATACCTTTAATTAATTTAACTAATACTTACATTTTACCTATATTTTTAAACTAATATAATTTAAATATTGCAGAGGTTCTCAATAATTTGATTTTGATAAATATTTACCTATTAAGCAACAGACGAATGGATGAGAGGGGAAAACTAGGGATAACATTTTTTTTTAATTATATTTCAAAGTTTTACGAATTTTAGTATCATTTTCAGAGCTATTAAAGTCAAAATATTTTTTTTATTTTGGCATAAAGTTCAACGTACCTAGATACCTATTTATAATATTTTACAACATCCAATAAAAGAAAAAGTTAATAAAAAAAACTGTGTGGGCTTCAAGCACAATACACTTAATTGCTATCCCAGGACAAGCAACATTTATTTCATTACTTTCTTTTCGCGGCGGATTCGTGTCAAATTCCTAAAATTCCCAAACCGAATATTATCTTAATTAAATTGAATTAGCATCTTATCTCTTCCTTCTTCGAATGAATATTCGTCGTTTTTTAACTCTGAAGTTTTATTAGCAGGCATATGATATTATCTAATATCTAAATACTTAAGTACTGGTATTCAACTGAACTAAAAATAAATATGTTAGTAATGTTTATATCCGCTTATATTATGTAAAAATGACTAACATAAAGAGCATAGCTGAAATTTAGCTTGCTTGTTGGGGTTTTATTTAAAGATGTGTAAAATGATGTCCATATTAAAAGAAAATAAACTCCTTGCACCCTGGAAGTTTGATCCTTTATAGGTTTCTGGTTTTCAATCCGATTTTCACAATTCTTTTAACATTTTATGGTTTTATTAGAAACGTGATGTATGTTCTTAATGATGGGTCATGTTCCATAGGGCGATATTGATATTACACCGGGGTGAATCAAAGAGAAAGAAGAAAGAAAACAAAAACTCTTTTCAAAGAGAAGAATGTATTTTTGTTATAATTTCAAACTCTGTGGAAAAATTGTGTGCTTGTGTGAATTTTTAATGAGTGAAAAATAAAACCAATTTATCCAAAAATAAAGTTTATTCTAAAATTTTTTTGGATTCCGTCCATAACTCTTTTAGCATAAAAATGTTTGGCTTAACTTGCACCAAAATACTAAAAACTATACCTATTTAGAAACAAGCAATTATCCCATCGTGCCCCGGGTATGGGGCATGATGGGGTTTATTTACGAAAATCACATATGTGGGTGATATCTAAGGATCACCTTCGTCTATGCTGGCATAAAAATTTTAGGACTATTCTTGACATATTTGACAGGCAGTCCATCCTTCCGTGGACTCCGAGTATGTCACGCAATATAAACATTCCGTGGTTTCATATTTTCTTTGGACTGTTTTTTTTTTATATTTGCGAACCATTTTTGAAAAAAAAATAACAATTTTAATTCGTTATGCATTAATTAATAAGTGATTAATTTTTTAGTATGATTTTTAACAAAAAAATATTATGAAAAGGAAAGAAAACCACAAAGTCTTCCTCCACAAAATTTAATAGAATAAAAATTAGTTAAAGGTCTCCACATGTTTCGAACGTAGAAACGTTTATCATCAGGAGACAGAAAAAATTATTTTATGCTGATGGTGTTCGCAAAAGAGAAAATTAGAACCTTAATGGAGCTTTTATGGAATTAAAAAATTTAAATGTAGAAGAAACATGATATAAAGAAAATTGATAATGGTTATATATAAACCATACTGAATATTTGAAAACGTTATTAAAGAGGGTCTAAACCAACCAAATAGAATGGGGAAGTCTTACAGATATACTTATGCTTGATAAGTTTTTTAAAATTTAAATAATCTTCGACACCTTCTTAGAAAGGTTTTTCTTCTCCCCATTCTATTTGGTTGGTTTAGACCCTCTTTAATAACGTTTTTAAATACTCAGTATGGTTTATATATAACCATTATCAATTTTCTTTATATCATGTTTCTTCTACATTTAAATTTCTTAATTCCATAAAAGCCCCATTAAGGTTCTAATTTTCTCTTTTGCGAACACCATCAGCATAAAATAAATTTTTCTGTCTCCTGATGATGAACGTTTTTACGTTCGAAACATGTAGAGACCTTTAACTAATTTTTATTCTATTAAATTTTGTGGAGGGAGACTTTGTGTTTTTCTTTCCTTTTCATACTTTAAACTCCACTTTAAGTATGGACTATTTCTTCAAATTAAAAAAAATATTAGTTGGGGCAAGATGGGGTACTCGACAAATATAACATCCCATCATGCCCCCCAATGACACTTTAAAAAAAAAGTTTTTCGTACCTTTACAGTCGACTGTGATAAATTAATGTTTTTGCCAAAAGATGCCTCTATACTGGTACACTCCAGGAAAAATAACATATTTTGCTTTAACTTTTGACATACATTTAAGCCAGAAAATCAGATCAATGACACGTAATACTGGAAAATCGATCATAACTTCCTTATGCAATAGAGCCGTCCACACACTTCAGTGTTGGCAGTAACTGGGGTACCCCATCTTACCCCCATGGCCCCGTCTTGCCCCTAGTTCCCCTACATAACTCGTTACATCATAACAAAGAGTAACAAAAGCCACAAAACTGAAAAAGTCATGTTAATAAATTTCCAGAGCGTATAAAAACTCGCATCTTCCCAGAATAGCCACTATAATATAATTAAATTAATGTTCTATGTGCTTGGACTTAATACAGTTCTTGACCGCCACCAGCCGACTCATATTTTTGTGTTTTCTAAGAAATTCCTTTATGTTCCGTGACAATATTCTTTCTTCAGGACCCTTGGACAGAGTCGGGTTTGAAAATTTAATTTTCTGGAATTAAGGTAATTTCGACATTATTCTATATTCACTTACTCAGTTAAAACAGCTTAAGCTTAACTAGGTACCTATAAAGTTTGTGCTTTTTGGATTACCCAGCACAAAGCACAATTCTAAATTAAGTTCCAAAGACTATCCCTAATTTTTTAATAGACATACAGACGGACAGGCATTAAGTTGATTAAAGCAATGTTGCTACAAAATATTTATTAAAAATGTAAAGTTAAAGAGGTCATCGTCTAAGTGTTAAAATCATTCTTATATGCAAAAGCTTTAAATCTGTTGACCATTAATTTTTATTCAAATCTTTAAAGTGCCTACCATAAAATTTAAATAAAGGTATCCTTCTTTCCTTTCCTCTTCTAACCGCTAGTTTTAACTGAATTAACCTCGAAATGGCAAAACAACGCCGAAGGGTGAATACTTAATAAATTTAAAATTATTAAAGGGTCCTATACACCGGAACTGCCTATACCGTCCTTGGAAATATGCCGATTTTTCCTCATATTATTATACCCAAAATGTGAAAGAATGAATCCTTGATGCAAATTCTGTTTATGCTCGATAATAAATCGGAGTTTTCGGGTATGTGACATAGAGGGGTAAGACTAATCCCTGGCCGGTTCCCACGAAAAAAGGAACAAGATTTGAATAAGAACCCCTTAAAGTAACCCCTGATAGAGATTTACATAATATTTCGTTGGACACTGGTCATCAGCATGTAGGTATACGTTATGAAAAAGAAAAGATTGTCAGGTGCGGTATTCTTTGCATTAGGGACGTAATAAAATATTTTTTCAAGGGGGGGTCAAACTGTTAAGGATATACTTGACAGTGACATATTTTATGATTAAAGTTTTAATGCATCGTAAAATATTGGGTGTCCTCCAGGTCAAACAATACAGTTTTAATTTTGTTTCAGAAAGCAAAAATAATGTTCAAATCGTTTTATCTGCATTTTACTTCGTTTAACAAATAATATAAGAATACCTCTACAGGGCCGTAGCTACAATAGGGCGGATCAGGGCGCCGCCCTGACAGACAAATATTTTGCCCTGAGAGAAAATTTTGATTTTTTTCCAAAATTTATTTTCCATTTCTTAATGAACGCTTTACTGATGACACTGTGTTCTTTTTTGTCTTTATATTAAGGTGTATTACTTTCAGACATAAACTACGCTTTCAAAAATACTTATTTTATGAAGTTTACCTTATACAGGGTCAAATACAAATAAACTTTGCATCACATGCGACCAAATTTTAATAGCCCAATTTTGATTTGTAGAAAAACACACATTTAATATGGCGCTACTTTAAAGAAAATGTATGTGAAATAAAGCATTGTCAAAACTAAGATGTTTTATGTAGGTTGCGTTGAGTCTTATTTTGCAAAAGTGGTGCAATTTACAAAATATAGGTAAAAAATCAAAATTATTTTATGCAGCTGAAATTTTGCACGTAAGCAAGAAACTGCATTTGAAGTGAAGAAGAGCCGCTGTAGATTTGTTTCTGCGAAAATTTCACAGTTATGCTAATAGAAAGCTTCCCCTATTTTAAACATTTAAATCAAAAAAATAAAATGTTTTCGGGTTTACTGTAGCGATATTTTATTTGATAAATTTAATAATAAAAACTGATAAATTAAATAGTGATTTTTTCGAGGATTTTTTATTACACTATCATTCTTGACATTAGTAATGTTTTAATTTACTTAATTATACCTAATAATGATGTCAAAAAACGCATAAAATTAAAATCGTTGCACGTCATCATTGCATGGTGTCATCATGCGCATTTTATGAGATTTACTAGTGGTCATATAACGTGCAACGAAGTTAGTTTTACGAGTAGACAGGATATAAATAAGCTGTTTTTCCCATAAATACAAATACTTTGATAGGTACTTGATGTATAATAATTTGAGTTCCAAATAAAATGTCGCCCTCACAATAAACAGTAATGCCCTGGTACCAACGCAGGTCTAGCTACGGCCCTGTACCTCTACCGTCGAACAATTAGCATTTCTTCTTGATAATTTTTAACAAATACTCATTATAAGTGAATAAAATACGCACAATAGAACGACAGTATCAAAATAATTGAGAAAAAAACAATATTATAAATAATTTTGTTATTATTACTAAAATATTGATGGCGTTATAATAAATAATAATCCAAAATAAACATGCACGTTTTCAAAATGCCAACTATTAACTTTTTAAATGGAGATAATTCGAAATACGAATACGATAACCCTTCGACCCCGACAGTCATAATATACGTTTTAAGAGCATCTTTTATCATCTCATGGAAATAAATCTTTCATATATTATTGTGAAAGTGAACCGAGATAGCGATAATATTTAGGGGGATTTTATTATTTAAACGACAAAACTTTGATAATATATTCGTTCAAATTTTTTTTTATAGAGATACAGCTTTTAAGGGCTGCTCTCTTACAATGTCTAAAGTATTATTTGTACCTATATCGCTACTTTTTATAGATTCTTTACAATTCAACCCCTAGCAAAATATTTAAATCTATAGTGTGATCCACTAAGTGTGCAACAAATGGGAATTTCTTTTATTAGTTGCACCACCAAAGTTTCAATACTTCCACAAGTTGGTGCATGTCCAATAACCATTTCGGATGCACTTACAGGGTACAGGGATACAATGTAGGGCAAAAAATATGAAAATCGCTTAAGGGTAAAGTATACCCCTATTTAATAAATAAATATAGTTTAAAAAAACCAAAAAAAAAAGCGTTGATAACACTGGCCGAAAATTTTTTTTGTTGTTGTAACACAAAGCTAAATAGCATCTTGTGGTAGAATGGACCTATCCAAACACGAAAATGAGAAAAAAAAAGTTGTAACACGTAACGTTTTCTTGTTACATTTATAGAACCACATTTAATGTTACAATATTTAATATCTATTGAAAAAATAATTTACGAATTTTCTAACTGTGTATATCGACTATATTTAAATTTTTACACCTACTAAACATACCTTACATCTAGAAAAAACACAAACATTACAAATATTAACTGAACACATTAATTAAATTTTATTTTTTCCTTTTATGAGGGGTCATATTTCTCTTTTCAAAAACCAACAGGAATCACCCATCATGGCTGGATCCCATCGTCCTTGATAGCGAATTTCCATTGTCCTGATATCCTGGTGGAACCTTTTACCCTGCTCGTCACTGACAGCTCCCAAATTTTCAGGAAAAAATGACAGATGGGAATGGAGGAAGTGAATTTTTAATGACATTCGGGCACCAAGCGATTTGTAGGAATGTAAAAGTTCATCAACTAACTGTTGATAGTTTGCATCCATATTGTTGCCCAAAAATCCCCTTACTATACTAACAAATGAGTTCCATGCTCTGAGTTCCTGCCTGGTAAGCTTCTCTGTAAAGTTGACATCGTCCAGCAATTTTCTGATTTGTGGCCCAATAAAAATACCTTCCTTTAATTTGGCATCACTTAACTGGGGAAAGACTTGTCTTAGGTGTTTGAATCCATCACCGTCTTTATTCATAGCTTTCACAAAGTTTTTCATCAGCTCAAGTTTAATGTGAAGAGGAGGCAGAAGGACTTTTTTGGGGTCTACAAGAAGTGCAAACTTAACATTTTGAGATCCCGGCTGAAATTCACTTCTTTGTGGCCAATCTTTTATTACATAATGGTGATCTACTGCATGACTGTCCCACAAACAAAGAAAACAGCAATATTTTGTAAATCCTCCCTGAAGTCATACTAAAATTCCTACAGTTCAGGTAATTTTTCTGTTATAAAATGCATCCATTTTTACCGCCCCTAATTAAATTGACTACCTTCTAATGTAAAATGGTCTTATTAAGCTATTGAAAAATGGTATGTATTGGGACTATCCCAATATTTTTTCTATTATTAGAAGGGTATTTTCATTATAAAAATAAAGAGCTGACCTGTGTTAGAAAAATCTTGTCGGCCAGTGTAATTAATTAAACTAAAAATCGGAAAATAAATATAGTTTAAAATAATTCTTGAAATTCTTAATAATATAGGCAGAAAATAATAATGAACGATAAACATTAGTATTATTGCGAAAAATATAGCACAAAGCGACCCACGCTTTTTTCACTAGAACTAGTTCGATATTTCTTAATTCTGATCAAGTGATAGACGGTGATAGTGATAGACCTGTTGCATGTCAACATGCCCATGTTCTCAAAGTCTGATTAAAATACACGTGCCCCTGGGAGACTAATGTTGGGCTGCACGGAGGATTTCTGCCAATGGCATTTATGTCACAATCAAAGTAGCTGGTTTGTTAATTAGTATCGTTTAAAATCTTTGTGCAGCTCGGCGTAAGGCTGTAGAAAAAATTATGATTTTCGTTAAAGTATGCATGTACAGTTTATTACAAGGTTCATAAACTGCGTCATACAAAGAGTCGTTAAAGAAAAAAATATTTGGCTTCTTGTTAGTGACATAAAAAACCAATAACGCTTATGTTTCGTAATGTGGACCTGCATTGTCCCTGGTCAAAAAAAAAATTAACAATATACCGTAACAAAACCAGGGATCAGGTAGCCAAACGGGTTTTACGAGGGGGTTTTCTTGCTGCATTTAGTTTTTTCGAAATTTATTTTTCCCCGTTATTTTAAATTCGAAAATCATATTTGCAAATAATTCTACCAATAAATCTGACTATTTTAATAAAATTATCCGAAAGAAAAATCCCCCAAATCCCCTCAAAATACAATTGAAGTAAAAGCAAAATTTATTACTGTTTACATAAGGAAGGGAACATCGAAATTTCTTGGCCATAATTTTTTATTATGCCTTGGTATTCATGCGGAAAAATGTATGCGTAATCGCCCTAAACTCTGGAAAAAAGACCAGAAAGACAGCGGGCAAGTGTTATCCTTGATGTGTATACTGTAGTATATCCAAAAATATTCATGCCAGGAGCTTATGTAAGCGTATAGGATATAGGATCGAGCGGAAAGAGGGCCCATTCTCTTGCTTATGATTGATCGGTCTAATATACAAATAGTTGACCGTAAGGTCTAACAAAAGGGCCCAGGCAGGCCCTATACTGGCCGAGACCGTCTACCTAAAAGATCGTTTACTACTTGCATATATTAACGAGCCCGCAAAGATTAATGGTCTCCCATTCTTTAACCGTGCTCTACGGAATTGCGTATTTATACCTCTGCATACCATTTTGCAAACCCGCTACAATTTTTTTTTTATTTATGGTTATGCATTTCCTAAACCTTATGGTAAGAGTCTACACTAAGAAATAAAAATAGTTTAAAAAAAACAAAAAACACGCTTCAATAATTAATCAAACTAAAAAGCGGAAAATAAATATAGTTTAAAATAATTCTTGAAATTCTTAATATAGGCAGAAAATAATAATGAACGATAAACATTATAGACCAGTGCTGAAGCCTTTGAAAATGGTAAAAAGTGAAAGAAAATAATAGTAGGATGAAACCCATTGGAAAAGGAAGAGAATAGAACAAACATGAAAGGAAAAATAAATTACGGGCGATCCGAGGTCGGGAAGGGGGGGAGGGTTAGAGTAGAAAACGATTTATCTCGATTTCCGGTAAAACTACAAGTCCTATGGAAAAACGTGAAACCGCAAAATTGTAGGTAATAAAAAGACCTACAACTTTTGTATTTACACTTTTTCCACATAACCTCAAAATTTATGTGAAAAATTCAAATAACCAAGTTTTTGGTTTTTTATTTTTATCTTTTACAAAAAAAATTTTTTATCCACGAAATTTGGAGAAAACTTACGTCCAAACACACTGTAATTTTTTTGATTTAAAATGTTTATTTTTTAACCTTATTTTGACTTAATATCGAAAAAACACCCTAATTTTTAATCGAAAATTCTCACGTCAAAATATCTGCTTTTTTAAAAAAGTCGGTGGGCTTTTTGTTCGTTAAAATCTCTACTTTCTGATGGTGTTAAAAAAAAATATACATTACTATGGTAAACGTTCTCAAAAAAATGCAAAGAAACGAAAAAAACTCGAATCCGAAATTTTTTTTTTAGATCAATATGTACAATTTTGAGCTATTTATTAAAATTTATACTTTTTTTATCAATGTAACATGGAATCTTACGTTTTTCGAGTAATTAAAGTATAAATTTTAATAAATAGCTCAAAATTGTACATATTGATCTAAAAAAAAAAAATCGGATACGAGTTTTTTTCGTTTCTTTGCATTTTTTTTAGAACATTTACCATAGTAATGCATATTTTTTTTAACACCATCAGAAAGTAGAGATTTTAACGAACAAAAAGCCCACCGGCTTTTTTAAAAAAGCAGATATTTTGACGTGAGAATTTTCGATTGAAAATTAGGGTGTTTTTTCGATATTAAGTCACAATAAGGTTAAAAAATAAATATTTTAAATCAAAAAAATTACAGTGTGTTTGGGACATAAAAAGGTAAGTTTTCTCCAAATTTCGTGGATAAAAAATTTTTTTTGTAAAAGATAAAAATAAAAAACCAAAAACTTGGTTATTTGAATGTTTCACATACATTTTAAGGTTATAGGAAAAAAGTGTAAATACAAAAGTTGTAGATCTTTTTATTATCTACAATTTTGCGATTTAACGTTTTTCCATAGGATTTGTAGTTTTGCCGGAAATCGAGATAAATCGTTTTCTACCCTTAAAACCCCCCCCTCCCCCCCTTCCCGATCTCGGATCGCCCGTAATTTATTTTTCCTTTCATTTTTGTTCTATTCTCTTCCTTTTCCAATGGGTTTCATTCTACTATTATTTTTTTTGGTTTCAAAAATTATCGACCCTGGTCTATTAGTATTATTGTGAAAAAAACGTGGGGTGATCGATATACGAAAAATATAGCCAAAGCGCCCCACGCTTTTTTCACAATAATACTAATGTTTATCGTTCATTATTATTTTCTGCTTAAGAATTTCAAGAATTATTTTAAACTATATTTATTTTCCGCTTTTTAGTTTGATTAATTATTAAAGCGTGTGTTTTAGTTTTTTTAAACTATATTTATTTTTCATTTTTTAGTTTGAGTTATTGTTAAGAAAAAATTTTTTTTTAGTTGATTGAGCTAGATTAGTAGATTATTGTATTATCAGCGGTTCTTGATAAGTCTACAAAATTTAAATTAAATCTAACCGTTTAAAGTGAGTCAAAATCGGGTTCAAAGAAGTCGGTTACAAATAAACATACATACAAACCCGAACAAACGACAAAAATTTTCAACATTTAAAAAAAAAATTTTACAGGTAGAATTTTTTTTTAAATTTGTCTCTATCCTTAGCCACAATATCTATACGAGTCCACGTTTGTGTCATTACTATCGGTTATTGTAATAATTCTGACATATTGACAGGTGTCAAATTTTGACAAGAGAATTTTTTGCGTATTTTTTTCAACTTTCCACCGTCAATATACATACGACGTTATAGTTTTTTCATAATTATCATTCTGTTTTAACGATTTGACATATTGACAGCTGTCAAATTTTTACAGGAGAATTTTTTGCTTATTTTTCCCGAAGTCTCCGCATCGAATGCTATACGACCCCGTAATTTGTTTCATCAAAATCGCTTTTTCGTTTTATACTTGACAGCTGTCAAAATTTAACAGGAGAATTTTTTGCGTGTGGATTATTGTTTGTCAGCGGTTCTTGATAAGTCTACAAAATTTAAATTAAATCTGACCGTTTAAAGTGGGCCAAAATCGGGTTCAAAGAAGTCAGTTACAAACATACAAACAATCAAGCTCAGGTGAAGCTAATAAAAGCGTGGTAAAAAGCATTATATTCCTTATTAGAATTCACATACTCTTTATACAACTGTTTAATACTATCAGTGGCGGCTCGTGGGGTAGAGCCACAGTGCCATGGCACTACCTGCCCTCCTGTCCAGCGTCCTGCCCTTTACAAATTACCAAAACCTACTAAAATTAATATTCTCCTTTTTAAAGCAATTAGCAAAATAATTTTAAAATGGAACACAGTCGGGTGCAAATTTCCATCTATTGAGGAAGCGATTATGCCTAAAACGGTAACGTAGCTTTAGCGCCAAAGCGACGAGGCACACGGGAGGCCCGAAGTTATGACGTAATTGCCGTAACACACCAGTAAAAAACATAGGAAAATGACCTTGAATGCGAGCAGGAAAACATCTCCGTGTAGCCAGGCTCTTTGACCCCGTTTGACCGTTTGACGTTAGACGTTTCAAATTCAAACAGTTGTTTATCCGCGTCGTGTCGTGTAAGGTTGTTTGTAAACTAAATAGTTTTCGTTCGGCCGGCTGATGTAATAGAAATATTTATGGAAAAAATACTTGGGTGTGCGGTTGTGATAAATCTAATAGACTATTTTGTTTTATGTGTGTTTTATTTGATGGGGGAGCAAACTTGGTCCTAAAAAGGTACAGATGATTTGGTCCATATCTGGGAAAAAATTAAGACACATGAAAAATCGAAGGTACATTTAAAATATTTAATTTCAGTATGCTTGGTAAAATTAACATTAAAACTCAATTAAATTCTGCATATCACAATGAAATAATGAAGAAAAACAAACAAATTGATAAAAACAGATACATATTAAACCAAATTATAAACTGCGTTCGGTTTGTGGTTCTTTCGGTCTATATAGTACACTCTACCTACAGTATTTTTTTAAAATTCAAGATATGATTGTAAATTCATAAATTAAATTAGGTGCCTTTTTGCTTATTTTTCCTACTTCAAAAGCAAGAACTATTAACAAAAAAGGGCGTGGCACCCAAAATTTTTTTGCCTGCGGCGCTAAGGGTTTACCTGGCCCTACTTCACTAAAATGGCACGAGCCGCCACTGAATACTATACATGACAGCAACGCGCTTTCCTACTGTAAGACAACGAAAAGTGCTAGACCGTTGTGTAATGATAATATCACGGTAATTTAGCCAATAGGAAATAGGAGTTAATGCTACCATAGAATGGTTTATAGCCATTATTGCTCTGAATACTCACAGTAATTATCAAGTTCTGTTAGGGGTGTAATCTGGTTTTATATGCTGCATTAGTTCCGACTGGCAGTTGTAATGAACCTTGGTATTAATCATAATAATATACTTACCAATAAAAATCAGTACTGTAGTTCTTAAAAATTTAAATAGCTTCTAGTATGATATTATTCTTGTCGTCTAACATTGCATATTATGATTATCTGTTATGCAACATGGTTTACTGAGATGGTGATCCATACTAATGATGGGTTGTGCGAAATAGGAATTGTTTATTGCTTTATCTGACGTTCAAAGTTTTAAAAAAAACGTATATACAAAGTAAAAAAAAAATTGATTGAAACAGGTATTGCTACGATCAATAGAATTGAAATTTAGACAGGACTGTTAGAAGATTTCGAACAACGATGTGACCTGCGCAACAAATACGTTAAAACTAATACTACGGCGCGGCTATTTCTGATTGCTACGAACCCTTACCAACGTCTTGTGCATTATAGGTTTTAACGGATACAATTTGTTCTTGGGTACGCAGTTCTGCTTTCCTAATTGTAAAAAAAGCGCTTTACTGGAAACAAAATGCGTCGCATTGCGAAGACACAATTTCTTTCTTAACAAAATTGCTGTATTAAAAGTAGGTACTTAGTTCATTATTCAACAATACTGTGCTGCAAATGAAACTGATTACTACCAATAAAAACACTGTTCTAGCCAATCTGAATTATATAATAGCAATTTATTTATTATGGGTTAATAAAAAATAAGCTATCAATATAAACGATGTCTTCTCTTGTCTGAAGCCAAATTTGATGTCAAAAATTATATAGGTTCACAAATTTGACAGATAAGACGCCATATCGGATTTTTTTTACATGTCAACCCTACTTTATTAAAAACTGCTATCTGTTCCACGAGTAACAGAGTTCAAGGATAGGTCGTTCAATATCTTTAAATAGAAGTAAATCGTTGGCATACATTTAAGTTTTAAATCACACTAATTATAGGTAATTTGGAAAATTTCCATGGAAATCCGAGGAAAATTAATAGCATTTCTACATGTTTTGAGTATTAGAATTGGAAAATGCCATAAAACTAATGTGTTTTATTTTTAAATAAAAATAAGATAATTTTTTTTTGTCCCGCTTTCTTGGGTCACCCTGTAGATCTAAAAATAATTTTTAGTTGTCTTTGGTATCCCTTAATTTTTTTTAACACAGCTATTGTTCTTTGTCGCCTTAGCAGTACGCAATGACTACCCTGTACATATTATGGGTTCACTAATCTATACTCTATATTTATTATATAAAATTTAAAGTGACTGACTGACCATAGGCGTAGCTAGTCTATTTTTTCTAGGGGGGCTTAAGCCCCTGAAAGAATCGTAACAAGCGCCAACCGGGAAGCGCCGCAGGCCATGCACCGCCGGCTAAAAATTTTCAGGGCCACGCCCTAATTTTACCAAGATTTAACCAAACTAGTTTGTTTACTAATATTATAAATATTATAAAAGAAAGCCAGGAAAAAAAAACTTTTAATCTAAGCTAATGTAAGGTAGGTGTATTTTAATTATTATTATAGCGGAAAAATATTAAAAACGTCGGTAAAACAACAACATAAACAGTATTAGAATTACAATAACATACTAAAAAATCTGAAAACAGCTACCATCAATTGGGTAAAAGTAGCTAGGTACTAACAAAAATAATCATTACTCTTCATAAACTTAAGGTGGAAGTATCAACATGCTTGCCAACCTATAACCTATTTCGCGTAGATTTATTTATGTTTTCTAGCTTTTATACAAAATTTAAAGAAAATCAGTATCGACTTGATATTCTATAGGTAATAATTGACATTTAATAAATATCAAGGAATTTCATAACTTATTTTAGGAGAATTGTATAGCGAAAAATATCGGGTAAGATTTTTTTTAACATTATTAATCCATTGTCACTCATTATTCGTTCACTATACAATTCTCCCAAAATTAGCAATGAAATAAATTGATATTTTTGTAATATATCAGTTTTACTACCTAAATAATGTACCGACGATATTAATTTTCTTTAAATGTTAGTTATTAAAATAATAAACTCAAAAAAATCAACGCGAAATAGGTTATAGGTTGGCAATAGATTGAATGACGTTGAGAATTTAACCTTAAAAACAGTAAATATAATGAAATTGGGACTAAACACTAAAGTCTACTTTGCGATTTTTTTGCTTGACAAACTGTTTAAGAATATCGTCTAAATTCAAATTACTCATCATTTCACTTTCTATTTTAATTAAGGATACATTTGAAAATCGATCCTGCGACATACGACTCCGTATGGTAGAATTTGTCAGAGGGGGCTATTTTTATAACAGAGGGGGCTTAGCCCCCCCTTAGCTACGCCTATGTGACTGACTGATTCATCAACGCGCAGCCCAAACCACTAATCCTAGAATCATGAAATTTAAAGGGTGTCTTCTCCTTATAACGTGGGCGTCCACAAAAAACGGATTTTTCGATAATCAACCCCTAAGGGTGAAAAACGGGGGTTGAAATTTTTATAGGAATTTCCGCATCTCAGAGACTAAAACTGGTGGAGGTATAAGAACTGGAAAAATGGTTATAAAATTTTATATTGAATTTTTTTTTTTGACGAACTTTGACTTCTTAACCACCAGCAAAAGCTCTCCTCCTCCTTTTTTAAGGTCGGTTAATAAATTCAATTCCCTATTCGGACTTGTTTTCGGAAAGTCCTGATCCTTAATACTATAAGTATCATATATCTAATACTATTTAGGTACATATCAGTACTTACAACAGCTCAATGAATACGTCCTAATATACTCTCAGAGGTTGACCATATGATCATAGATGGTCAAAGACGCAGGTCCATCAAAAATAAAATATTTCAGGTTCATCACCATCTGAAGACCTGTATCGAATAGTGTCTACCATTAATCAAAAGGCCCGTGGTTGTCTAAGATCATTTATAAGACCAGTGACGTTTGAATTAACATTGATTGCTGTTCAACTTTTTAATTTTTTTAACACACATACATTGTATTGTCATTTTAATGTCCGATATTGTACGAGAAATGAGTACTCGTTAAAATTTTGGAGTACCCACATAAATTTCTCAGTCGAGATCGCCGCTAGATATTATACAAATTGTGTGGACCCCAGCTCATTAGGTATGCATCGAGGTGGCTTTTTTATGTAAAAATTTCGTTGTCATTGTCATATTTTCAAGGCATGTTCTTTAGAAGTCTAAGTTAATGTCACTTTCAAGAAAACACATAAAAGTATGTATCTTGTATAGTACCTAATATACAGGGTTATCATAAAGAAACGGATCAGCCTACAAAAATAGAATTTTTGAATATTAAAAGTAAGTTTGAGTATTCAAGGCACAAAACGCAAACGCTGGTTGCCCGCACGAGGCGAAACAGAATGCACGCAAGCGCAAAAATAGGTCAGTTAACGGCGTCAGACTTCTAAAAACACGGGTGTGATTGGTTTATCTGCCCTTTTTTGGTAAACAAAGTGTGTAATATGTTTTAAATATAGTGTAAATTATAATTTAATGTTGTTTTAACTGAATACTTAATAAACCGGGACGTTTTTACAGGGTGTTTCATTAAGGGTGGCCACCGGCCCTGCCATATCTCGGAAACTACTAGGCATAGAAACTTGGAACAAAAATTATGATTAAAGCGGTCATGAGAAAATTCTGGAAATTACTTTTAGGTTCCTTATTTCGCCGCAAGGGGGCACAATTAAAAATTTTTTTTTAATTCTAAATTTCTCCGAAACTTCCCATATTAAGGTATAACTCTAAATACATCATCAAAAAGCTTAGACAATTCTGCATTATTTTGGTTTAAGGCTCATTAGCGTACCGACCTTGATAAGAGTGGGGGAAGCTATTGAAGGTGTAAACATTAAAATCGCTGTAACTTCTAAACGACTTATCCGATTTTACTAAATTTAAGCTTGTTTGGAAGGGAAATGTAAGTATCTTCAATCGCCGTATCCAACACTACACGATAGTGTTTAATAAAATTGCTAGAGGACGCAATTTGTAATAATAACAGTTTTTTCGATTTTATCCCGAAAATTCAAATCATACGGTATAACTATGACATCATAATCGAGAAGTAGATGGAATTTGCAAGAAAAGATGTGAAGACCGCAGTTCGATATCTTTGTTCGTTTCAGAGTTATTGCCAAAATAATAATTTTTAATACAAATTGCGCCCTCTAGCAATTTTATTAGAAACTATCTGGTACCATTAGACGACGACAATTGAAGGTTCTTCTAAACAAGCTTAAATTACGTAAAATCGGATAAGTCGTTTAGAAGTTACAGCGATTTTAATGTTTACACTTTCACTAGCTTCCCCCACTCTTATCAAGTGAAACTGTAAACATTAAAATCGCTGTAACTTCTAAGCGACTTAACCGATTTTACTAAATTTAAGCTTGTTTGGAAGAGAAAGGTAAGTACCTTCAATTGTCGTATCCAATGGTACAAGATAGTTTCTAATAAAATTGCTAGAGGGCGCAATTTGTATTCAAAATTAGTTTTGGCAATAACTCTGAAACGAACAAAGATATCGAACTGCGGTCTTCACATCTTTTCTTGCCAATTTCATCTGCTTTTTGATTATGATGTCATAGTTATACCGTATGATTTGAATTTTCGGGATAAAATCGAAAAAACTGTTATTATTACAAATTGCGCCCTCTAGCAATTTTATTAGAAACTATCGTGTGCCATTGAATACGACAATTTAAGGTACTTACCTTTCCCTTCCAAACAAGCTTAAATTTAGTAAAATCGGAAAAGTCGTTTAGAAGTTAAAGCGATTTTGATGTTTACACATTCAATAGATTCCCCCACTCTTATCAAGGTCGGTACATCAATGAGCCTTAAACCAAAATGATGCAGAATTGTCTAAGCTTTTCGATGATGTAATCAGAGTTATACCTTAATATGGGAATTTTCGGAGAAATTTAGAATTAAAAAAAAAATTTAATTGTTGTCCCTTGCGGCGAAATGAGGAACTTAAAAGTAATTTCCAGAATTTTCTCATGATCGCTTGAATGATAATTTTTTTTTCAAGTTTCTATGCCTAGTTGTTTCCGAGATTTGGCCGGTGACCACCCTTAATGAAACACCCGTATATATAACACTGAGAAATAAATTAAATTATTATTAAACAAAGCCCAATTTTTAGAAAAGAGCTACTTGTGGAAAATATTGCAAGTAATATAACCTATCATTTCGTGATCTTAAAAAAAATCGCATATTAAAAAAAATATTTAGCATGCATCAGGTGAAATATAATGGGGCGTTATAGATCCCGTGTGCGGAACTTGTAAAACACACGTATTATAATTCCGAAGAGTTAGGTTGCCATGCCGAGTGCGGTTATCGTGGGAAATGACCTTAGCTGACCCTGACCCTTAAAGACTCCAACCAAGACCCGACCACGGTCCGAAGAGACCACGAGCGCGAGCCGTACCGTATACGACGTCTTTACCTTTTTCCTTTCTTTTTTTTCAGCTGAGATTCTTAAGAATTTTGCGTAAAATTGGTTTGTTTTGTGTCTTTTCATTTCCAGTTGACCTCTCTGTACTGCAGGTCACAACAGACGTTCCATTTGTCCGTCTGTAGATGTGTAATCGTTTATTAAGACCAAACCAATACTAGAAAAATATATTTTTTACTTATTTATGTTGTGCTGGGAAGCAGCGGCATAGCAGGAGGCGGGCGGTCCCGGTTATCATAACGAGGGGGATACCGCCAGCATTAGGTTTGACCCCGTGCCTATAAGATCCCATGCCAATGGTCCAACAATAATAATTATTTTTAAATTGACTATTCTAAATTTATCCTATTTAAAAATCGAATGGCTGGTTGCACCTTGATTTAAAAAAACACCAACCAGCAACTACACTGAGAAAAATGCCTTCTATTCCTTATAAGAATTTACATACTCTCTATACAGCGGTTTAATACTATATGTGACAGCAACGCGCTTTTCTACTGTAAGACAACGAAAATTGCTATATCGTTGTTTAGTGATAATATCACGGTAATTTAGCCAATACGAAATAGAAGTTGATGCTACCATAGAATGGTTTATAGCCATTATTGGTCTGAATACTCATATATACATTAATTATCAAGTTCTATTGGGGGTGTAATCTGGTTTTATATACTATATTTGTTCCGACTGGCAGTTGTAGTGACTTGAAATTAATCATAAAAATATTTGCTTGCTACGGTTAGTAAAGCATATAAGTACTTACCACTTAAATTCAGTACTGTAGTTCTCAAAAATTTAAATAGCTTCTAGTGTGATCTTTTTCTTGTCGTTTAACATTGCATATGATTATTTATTATGCAACATGGTTTACTGAGATCGTAAAATTCGTTCATAGATTATAAAGTCCAATACTAACGATGGGTTGTGCGAAATAAGAATCTTCTATTGCTTTATCTGACATGCAAAGTTTTAAAAAACTTATATAATGTACAAAGTAAAAGTATTTGAAGCAGGTATTGATACGATACCTGCAATAGATACGAATATAATTCAAATTCAGACAGGACAGCTAGAAGACTTCGAACAGCGATGTAAACTGCGCAACAAAAACGGTAAAACTAATACCATAGCGCGCGGCGATTGCCGATCGCTACGAACCCCTACCAATTTCTGGGTGAATTATAGGTTCTAACGGATACAATTCGTTTTTGGGGACGTTGTTCTGCCTTCTTAATTGCAGAAAAAGCGCTTTACTGGGAACAAAATGCGTCGCATTGAGAAGATACAATTTATTTCTTAACAAAATTGCTGTATTTAAAGTAGTTTATTATTCAACAAGACTGCTGCTAATGGAACTGATTACTACCAATAACAACACTGTTCTAGCAAATCTGGAATGGATATTAGACTAAAGCGGGTTTGATACACTAGCAATTTATTTAATATGGGGTACAACAAAATAAGCTATCAATACAAACTATGTCTGTTGTATTAGATCATTTTCCTCAGTGAAACATCCCCAAACTTTCCATAATTCTATTCTCAATTCGACCTGCATTAGCCCAACATATTTGTGCAATTAGGTCTAAAAACGTCCCTTTAACATTTTCATGCGTCAACGCTTCTTCAAATATGTTCAATCAAACAATATGAAACATCAGGTGAATGACCCGTGGTGTAAAAACACCTTTTAAAACCGAATAATTTACCTGGTCGTGTTAATCAAAAGTCATTTTGACATTTACATAACAGACAGGTCAATTTCTTCATCACCTCAGGCTAAAATCTTCAAAACCCAAACGGGCTACGAGATGAATTGTTGTACACGCGTGCCCAAAAGGGTTCAGGATAAAAATCTCAGGTCAAGATGAATCTGGGTCTTTTTTTTAACACGGAAGAAATCTATGAGCACATGCTGAGGTTTATTCTATAGAAACCCAAAACAAATCTATTGTATAAAAAGAGTTTTGTTTGGTACAATTCAAATAATAGAACACGCGAGCTGTACCCTCATAAAAGATAAACCTATTAAAAAGATCTGTATTTAAAATGATGCAAATGGGATACATAAGGGCATCTATCTGTCAAAGGTCCCTAATTGTTATTAATGTCAGCATTTTGTTCCATTTTTGTGTATGCATGTCTGTTAGCTGTAATTCCAAACTCATAAATAAAATTGTGGTTGATTATTTAATTTCTACAGGGTGACCATTTAGTCAGTGCAGAGTGCAATGGTAAGATGTGTAATAATAGACCAGGGCTGAAGCCTTTGAAAACGGTAAAAAGTGAAAAAAAATAATAGTAGGAAGAAACCCATTGGAAAAGGAAGAGAATATAACAAAAATGAAAGGAAAAATAATTTACGGGCGATCCGAGGTCGGGAAGTGGAAAGGGGTGAGTTTTTAAGGTTAGAAAACGATTTATCTCGATTTCCGGCAAAACAACAAGTCCTATGGAAAAACGTAAATGGCAAAGTTGTAGGTAATATAAAGATCTACAACTTTTGTATTTACACTTTTTTCACATAACCTCAAAATTTATGTGAAAAATTCAAATAACCAAGTTTTTGGTTTTTTATCTTTATCTTTTACAAGAAAAAAATTTTTGTCACGACATTTGGTGAAAACTTACCTTTTTATGTCCCAAATGCACTGTCATTTTTTTGATTTAAAATATTTATTTTTTCACCTTATTTTGACTTAATAGCGAAAAAGCACCCTAATTTTCAATCCAAAATTCTCACGTCAAAATATCTGCTTTTTTAAAAAAGTCGGTTGGCTTTTTGTTCGTTGAAATCTCTACTTTCTGATGGTGTAAAAAAATATACATTACTATGGTAAATGTGATGAAATCCCCTTTAAATCCTACTTTTAATTATATTTAGAACAACACTATTTTCGTATGTTTTATGGATTTGTAATTTTTTTGTTTATCAATGTAACATGGAATCTTACGTTTTTCGAGTAATTAAAGTATAAATTTTAATAAATAGCTCAAAATTGTACATAATAATTTAAAAAAAAAATTCGGATTCGAGTTTTTTTTGTTTCTTTGCATTTTTTGAGAACATTTTACCATAGTAATATATATTTTTTTTACACCATCAGAAAGTAGAGATTTCAATGAACAAAAAGCCCACCGACTTTTTTAAAAAAGCAGATATTGACGTGAGAATTTTCGATTGAAAATTAGGGTGATTTTTCGATATTAAGTCAAAATAAGGTGAAAAAATAAATATTTTAAATCAAAAAAATTACAGTGTGTTTGGGACATAAAAAGGTAAGTTTTCACCAAATTTTGTGAAAAAAAAAATTTCTTGTAAAAGATAAAAATAAAAAATCAAAAACTTGGTTATTTGAAATTTTCACATAAATTTTGAGGTTATGTGAAAAAAGTGTAAATACAAAAGTTGTAGATCTTTTTATTACCTACAACTTTGCTATGTAACGTTTTTCCATAGGACTTGTAGTTTTGTTGGAAATCGAGATAAATCGTTTTCTACCCTTAAAAACTCACCCCCTTCCACTTCCCGACCTCGGATCGCCCGTAAATTATTTTTCCTTTCATTTTTGTTATATTCTCTTCCTTTTCCAATGGGTTTCATCCTACTATAATTTTTTTTGGTTTCAAAAATTATCGACCCTGGTCTATAATGCTTATTTTTTGCTTTATAAGGTCCCAGCTGATGGAAAATATTTTTAATTAAGTTACCGTAAACAGTTAATACAAAGCAATGTTTGTCTTGCACAGATTCATTACTTATTGCCAAAATTTCAGTTCACATTATATTTCTTGTCATATTTTACATAACATTGTCAATTGGTCCTTGATTTCTTTTTGAATCGCCTATAAAATAATAGGTCAATAATTTCTGTCAAACGTACATTTTTACTGTAGGTAACTAATATTGTTTTAGTTTTATTGATATAGTTTTTCTATTTCAGGTGGGACATATGGCAAATATAAAGGCAAGTTTACATTTTTTTAGTCCGAAAATGTGCCTTTATCAAATCACAGATAGATTAAAAAATCTTTTCGAATGTACATATATGTATGCTGGCAGAATTGTTCTAACTACGAAGCTCTAGTAGACTAAAAATCGCGATTTTTTCATTACCAGACATTATATTAAATATTAGCATTTCGTTGCTTCAAATTTCAAAAATACCAAAATCGTAATTAGGTACTTACTTAACTTCCATATTTATAGTGGAGGCGTAATATTATAAACGATTTCAAAGGTTTGTAATACTTTTTTTAATCGTTGATCATACGCGAGATAGCAACAAACTAAATTATCGTTAACATTTTATGTACCTACTATTATTACTTACTGCCTTTTCTCTAATCTAGCAACATTAGCATGACCAAAACAAGTAACTGCCTCATTTTACTAACTCTTACGCACTTTATTTAACTTATTCACAAACTTTTTTACCGCATACACGAAAACATTTATCTTAACTGTCTCTATCAACAATTTTCTCCTTTGTTCCAGCCGTCCAAAGAGGTAGAGTTCCACCATCACAACCCGCTCTATCGGGTCTACCGAACCAGTTCCTAAACTCTACGGATCCAGTTACGACCTCACTTAGCAACCATACGTACCTCAGTAGTTACATATCCTTACTCTTAAGAGCCGAACCATATCCTACAACCAGATATGGACAATGTATACAGCCAAACAATATTATGGGAATTGAAAATATATGTGAACTCGCTGCAAGACTGCTTTTCTCGGCTGTAGAGTGGGCTAGGAATATTCCGTTTTTTCCTGATCTACAGGTTACTGATCAGGTAAGGTTCCTAACTAAAAGTCAGACCAAAATAGTTCCACCAAATATGCTTAACACATAATGTAAAACATAATAAAATGGGTAAAGGCGAAAGTTTAAACAGTCAGTAAGAAAAATGTAGCAGCCCTGGCACTGTTCAGTTGTGAATAAAAACAAAAAGTTATCGTCAACACTATTCGGTTTTTGCAAAAAGCTTCAGTGTAAAAAAGTATTAGTAATTTTGATCGTAACCCAAAATTATAAATTAAGATTTAAATTTCATTTGATTATACAACAACAAACCCAATACTTATTTGTTTTCTTTTAGGTGGCTCTTCTTAGGTTAGTTTGGTCAGAACTCTTTGTGTTAAACGCAAGTCAGTGTTCGATGCCCCTGCATGTGGCGCCCCTGATAGCTGCAGCGGGGCTACATGCCTCCCCTATGTGTGCCGATAGGGTGGTCCAGTTCATGGACCATATTAGGATTTTTCAAGTAAGTTATAGATCTAAAATTTAAAAAATGCTCGAGTAAAACCTCAGAAGAAAAAAGTAATTCTGCTTGAATCACGTTAGAATCGCCTTTACGATGCAAGTAAATCTCCCATATTGAGGGGAATTTTAAAGAGGCTAAAGCAAGGAAATACTGAAAATATAAAAGGGGGTTGACAATTTGCTTGTACGAGCGAAGCTACCGTGCGAGCAAAAATTATTTGCATCAAAGAGTTCTTGGATTAAAAAACGTGGGGCTTGGTTTAGATCACAATGATATGGGGACGATATATCTAACCAAATCTAGGTTAAAATTTAGTAAAATTCATATTATTACATGATATGCCAAACTAATGAGTAATAAAATTAGTAGACAAATACAAATTTATTTTTGTTGTTTACAAAATTAACAAAGTAAGAATATAGGTACAGAAAGAAAAAGAAAAAGAATTATATAAATTGCCAAAATTTGCCACCGCTCCAAGCATAAATTCACACATCTCTTCATATTTTCGAAACTGTTGACCAGCATCTCTGGATAAATGTTACCACATTCTTGGATAATCCTTTCTTGCAATTGTTCTAAATTTGCAACTGGTGTTTTAAAAATAGTGTTCTTTAAATGAGGAAAAACGAAGTAATCCATAACCGTTAAACAAGGTGATCTAGGTGGGAGTTCAATGTCTGATCGAAAACTAATCAATCTGTCGTCGAAAAAATTGCGTAAGTAGTTAATAGTTTCGGCGGCTGTATGGGCGGTTGCACCGTCCTGTTGAAAATATCCAAAACGTAGTTCGTCGTCAAGTAATTGCTCTCTTTCACTACTCCACATGCGTGTATTCTGAGAATTCACATAACCGGAGAGGTGGAACCAGGCTTCATCTGAAAAAAAGTCAGGTCTAATAAATCATTTATTTCCAATAAATTTTGGGTAAACCATTGAGAGTAATTCCTGCGTCTTTCAAAATCTGCGGCTTGTATTTATTGGAATACTTGTACTTTATAAGGAAATAAATTTAGCTGCTTCTTAAGAATAGTCCTGCATGTTCAGATCTTCCCACTTCTTGGGACAGGCGTCTTATACAATTTGTTGGCGTATTTTGCATTATTTCACGAACGTTTGCAACAAGTTCTTCTGTTCTTACAGATGATCTTCCTGCTCCTTTTTTGTGTTGTATAGAACCTGTTTCCCTAAACACAGCCACGGTTCTTTTCAGGCAATGATAAAAATCCCCAGCAATAAAAGCAGCGTTAGGAAAATGTTCGTGAAAGTCGTCCATGCTTAAACCCGGATTGTATTGCCACTCAGCGTTTACTCTAACCCCGTTTCGAAAATACGCGTCAACCATGAATGTTTTGTGCTGTTCCGTAAAGCCCATTGTGTGAATTGTTCAAGAAATTGGAAAAATTAGCGATGAATCAAATTACTTGTAACTACTGTCAAAGATGACGGAATAACTGATTGATTGTTAATTCAGGTAGTTACTGACACCCAACAGGTATTAAGCTTTACGGCTAAGCATTACGTCCTTAGATGCAAGGCCCTCTTTGATGCAAATAATTTTTGCTCGCACGGTATAATGTTATCACTGAAAAGTGTTACTGCCAAAACTAACATATTATAGAAAAATTCTTATTTATTTTTATTTTTGCAGGAACAAGTGGAAAAATTAAAGGCACTACACGTGGACTCTGCCGAGTACTCGTGTCTTAAAGCGATAGTGCTATTTACCACGGGTAAGTAGTTATATAGGTATATTTACAGTTAATATCTTTTACTCCACCTATAAAATTTTAATGACATCCAATATCCACCATCACCATCAGCAATTAAAAATTAATAGGCGCAATGAAAGCATAAAAATAAACAAAGAATCTACAGGTAGTACTCTAAGACAAAGCTTGTTTGACCCGTTGTCAAGCAGGGCAAAGAAAAGGTCAACAACGCGAAAGACTTTGAAATGTGGACGAAATTACACGCGACAAGTTAATAATAACAAGCAGTTACTAAAAGTGGCAAAAACACGACGGTTCAAGAAGTTTATAACGCGATTGTACTCTCGTATTTTCTTGTACAATGTGAGCTTGGCTTTGCGTGTGTGAATTTGGTAAGCAAGTTGGGTTACGAAAGGTCGTGACTCCTCGGTGGTACGACGCCCGAGGGCATGTTGCCGGCCAGAAGAAGTAGAGAAGTACTCATCCATCATAGGAGTACTTAAAAATTATTTTTTAGTGAATTCTTTTAATTTACTTTTTATAGCGCAGTGGGTGTTTTCGCGGTTTTTTATAGTACTAGGTACTCTTCATACAGGGTTCAGTCCTTTCCTTGGCTTTGCTTTGATATGTTTATTTTCATTATTAATTTTACTGTCTCAAACTAACAAAATACAATATACAGTGTCCGCAAGAAAGTCCGCATCAAATGGGATTTTTTTTATTATTAGGTATAGGTAAAAATTGAAAAGGCAGTAAGTTTTTGCTTACCTAAAAACCAAAAATGACGTATACTAAAGCAGCTGCACGACTTGCGTTACCTGTCAAATTTGACATTTTTAATAAAATAGGTTCAAAAATGCCCTTATTTAACAAAATATCGAAAAACTTTATTCGAAAAAGTTGTTTATTTAGAGTCTCTGTCCAAAATTTTGACTGTCTAATACAATTTTTATTTTTTGCCAGGTTCTTGAAAATTTTGATCAACCCTCGTAGATTAACTTTTATACATCGATGTAAAACCATTTGCCTTTACTTCATTTGTAATCTTAATGCAATTTTGTGTAAAATTTTTGTTTCGTATTATTTGTTTTGCTTCAAAAACTGAAAATATTATTGATTAGTATGTAATGTTTGATGCAAAGTTTATCTAATTACATCAGTTTTGCCAAAACCGACGTTTCCTATTTTTCTTAAGTTAGTAAACAGATGTACAAAAAGAAAATATTAGAAAGCTTTCGTTGAAATTTTACTTAATTAATATTGGATTAAAAAGAATAAAATATTAATCGCTCGAAACATTTTATTCAACAAAAATATAGTTTAATATAATTAATTTAATTTAATATAAGTTAAGTAAAATTTTAACGAAAGCTTCCAATATTTTCTTTTTGTACATCTGTTTACTAACTTAAGAGAAATGAGAAACGTCGGTTTTGGCAAAACTGATGTAATTAGATAAACTTTGCATCAAACATTACATACTGATCAATAACAATTTTAGTTTTTAAAGCAAAAAAATAATAGAAAACAAAAATTTTACACAAAATTGCATTAAGATTACAAATGAAGTAAAGGCAAATGGTTTTACATCGATGTATAAAAGTTAATCTACGAGGGTTGATCAAAATTTTCAAGAACCTGGCAAAAAATAAAAATTGTATTAGACTGTCAAAATTTCGTACAGAGACTAAAAATGCCTAAATAAACAACTTTCTCAAATAAAGTTTTTCGATATTTTGATAAATAATGGCATTTTTGAACCTATTTTTATTAAAAATGTCAAATTTGACAGGTAACGCAAGTCGTGCAGCTGCTTCAGTATGCGTCATTTTTGGTTTTTAGGTAAGCAAAAACTAACTGCTTTTTTAATTTTTACCTATACCTAATAATAAAAAAAAATCCCATTTGATGCGAACTTTCTTGCGGACACTGTATAAGCATCCATCGAATTAAAATTTCTACTCAACAAAGATTGATACACATTTTTAATTATTAGGTTGGCATCGGTAGATAAATGCTTTCTTTTACAAATGACACTTGAAGATGCCCCCCATCAGGCCACATTCTACCACTAATAAGCCTAACTAAAAATTACTCGCCGGAAAACCACTAAAGACTAAAATTATTAAAAATCAGTTGACGGAATAATAAAATAAAATCTTCCAAAAAAATATCAGAAAAATTAAAAAATTGGCAATTTTTAAAAAACAATTAAAGAGATATTTACTAAATTAAATTATTTATACTATTTTTTTTAATTGATTTTATTAATGAATTAAATTGGATTAACTTCCATTTTTTTTATGGATATTTTTTTTAATGGTTATTATTTTCTATATTATATTGCCAATTTCCATGTAATGAACTGTAAAAGTTAGTTTGGAATAAAGACATTTTGAAAGTTAACATTTGTTTAAAAATGATTCGTCGTCGTGTTTTTAGTTCGAAAAGGAAGAGAACAAGTCAATTAAATTATAAAACTTATAAAATCGAATATAAAAACAAACAAAACTGGCAAAATAACCAATCTTCAATGTGATAAGTAACTTCAAGTCAAATATTAGTTGGTATATAACTTGTATTGATTTTTACAATTTGGCATAAACTCGGGTACCTACGTGTAAAACATTTTCAAACACAATTTCCTGTTCAAGAATTTGAAAAAGTTTTTGTCCGAGAACTTGACCCGTGGAATACTTTCAACAAACCCGAACAAACCCTTGGATTAATATAAACATACCTAGGTATTTACTTTTTTCTTTTATATAATCTTTTATATAAAGTATAGAGAAAAGTGTCTTTTAAACCTTTTGAAGCAATGCTGGGGAGTTACATCTTTCTCGAGCAGGTGCTGTTAGAAGATTATAGTGGGTTTACTTCCGCTGGGTCTATAATGTCTCGTGAGTTCTCTAGTATTTCGGTATTTTAGAGGTTTATTTTGCTGAAAAAACCAGCTTTAAATTCTTCTTTTTAGTGTAAGAGGAAGATCGCTCTGAGGAGCCCCTTGCCCCCCTAACCCCCAACAGCCTATTTAAAATTAATTCTCGAAATATTACTCCTTTGGTGATGTGAGATTTCTTTGATGTTAAGAATAATTGCTAATTTTATTAAAGGCGCTGATAAAAAAAATTCAATAAAAATAACCATTTAGATTTTTTTCTCTATACTATGGGCAAACACAACCACCTCGAGGTTTAAACATTTTTCATAATGTATTTGTAAGTACGCCACTGTAATCACAAGGCACAAGTTGCAAAGTGCGGCCGCGAGTCCTCCCCCCCAATCCCCCGGGGGCCAAAAGAAAAGAAGAAGAGAGTACCTGCAGATAGAAACTGACACAGTGAATACCGGAACTGGTATGGTACTAGAGATCGTGCAGTGTACTTCGATGGTACTAAACACGTCGGTTCAGATCGGAGGAGTACACTAGCGCACCGCAGACACGTTTTTAGCAGGGTCAATTCGACTAGCTTAATTATTGATGGCTATTAAATGATTTCTACTAAAGTCTGTTTATTATTGCTTGACAGCTAAGAACCTTCACTAAAAATGCAAAACACAAATTCTAGCTTACCGGGTGAACATTTTTCGCCTGAAAGTATATCTTTTTAGTAACAATACAGGTAGTTTAAACACCATATAGTTTGACACACTCCTAATTTTACCTTTCACAATAGGGTCGTAAAATTGTAACAATAGGGCAAGCCGATGATTTAGAATAAATCGTCGGACAGTGGCGTAACTAGGGGGGACCAGGGGGGGCCCGCCCCCCCCCCCCAGAGGTCTGCCTGCCCCCCCCCCAGAATCCGCGAGAAACAAATTTATTCTGCCAGACCACCCAAATGCGAACGATAAGTCAAACGACAAATTGATTACTTAATTGAATTTTTTTTATATACCTACATAAATTAATTATATTTATTCATCAATTTTACTATATTTTTAGTCTAGTTTATACCCTATACTCTCTCGGGATCTAATCAGAATAAACATGTCCAAATTCAACTCGAAAAATTTCCAAAAAAAGTTTTCGTGACAGCTGAAAAATCTAACCGATAAAAAACGAGGTCTTGTGATATTACTGTTGATTATTGACCAAATTTGTTAAAATTTGGGCGTGGTCCAGAAAAAAATTTCGCCGGCGGGCTCTCCACCTCTACACGAGCCGCCACTTCAAATCACAATAACAGGGCCACCCCCAGGTCAGAGGGCTAGTTACGCCACTGAGTGGCGTCGTTAGGTTTTTGTTTATGAAATATAAATTCCTTTTGTTTACTGCCCGTGTTGTAAATAAATTATACATAGTAAAAGCTTTATCTGATTTAGTTCTAACCGATACTATACATTAACAAAACAAGGTGATAGTGAAATAGTGTATCGTTTTAAGAGAACAGGTCTGCCAAGAAATTCGACCGTTTTAACCCATTGTGGTCCTTTTTTCACTTCTACATCTGCTCATATCTCTTAGATACTGTCGTCTCCAAAAAATGATATCCTTTCTATCCAATAACATTGACTTTCGGTTGTGTTTTTCCCAAGAAAAATTTAATTGAAGGAAAATTAGCCACAATTTTTTTCTTCCCACGTTGGGTTTGTTCGTCTTCTATTAGAGCATTTAAAATTTTATCTTATGTTGGGATCTCTCTATTGAAATAAAAATTATGCACTTTTTTTATCCAGACTGATGAGCTAAAATGCTCATTGCATCCAGGACAAATTGTATTGTCCCGTCCTTGTAATATTTTTTGAGATGACATCGTCTTTTTTTTTAGGTAGCTGAGTTTTCCGAGAACTAAAAACATTTCTCTTTCCACCTTGCTTTTTAGTATTTTCTTCTTGTTCAGCTATAACTTGATTCTTATAGGGAGTGGACAAAAGAATTTCGGATTTTTTAGACTTTTGCCCATTTGCTGATGTTTGGCTTTTGGTAAAGGCATGATCATTTTTGGCGTTACTTTCGAACAGGAAGGGCCCGGATCGCAGCGTGAACATGAAGGGCCAGGGTCATAGTATAGAGGGTGGTTTTTATCCAAAACTGGAACTCTGGATAAGTTTCTAACTCTCCCAATGACATTCTGATACTTTTCACAACCTCATCAATTTGTATAGGTGTCCTGGCGACTGTTTAGGAGGGGCTACAGTTCCAGATTTTCTTTCCCTAAGAAGCCTATAGATTGTTGATTTACTAACTCCCGTCATATTAGCACGTGCTAATACTAGGTTTCTGACAGTACTAGATGATGTTTGCTGCATAAGTGCATCGTGTACATTTAAAACTATTGTCCTTGCTTTTAGGTCAAGCACACAAGCACACCTTTACAAAACACTGGGGAATAATTATTCGACATTTTTGTATTATTTTTATATTATACACATCAGTGGCGCAGCGAGGGGGGGGGGGTTAGGGGTTACCCCCCCCCCCCCGACGCCCAGACTAAGACGGTTTTTTACGGTTTTAGTCTTTAAAATTTTGAAATCCTGTTCTTTTTTTTTTTAAAACCCCCCTAATACAAAATTCTGGCTGCGTCACTGATACATACAAGCTTTCGATAACACGTTAAAAATAAGACTAAACTACCTCACTTGAGGTTGGAAATATTCTATGACATAAGCCACCGACCTGTATACCTATGCAATAATAGATAATTCAATTATTTAAGATCGGGTACCTGTTATTGTTACGCTTATGGTTTATTGAGGTTTTACGACTCATGACCCTCAGCTGTGCTGTCAGGCTTTAAGAAACAAAGTATAGTTTCTTAAAACGTACAGCAGCAGCGTTCTGAAAAACCTCATTTTATCTTGATGTTTACAATTCCCAAAAGTAAATTAAAAATAATAATTACTTTATAGGGTTGTTAATGGTTAAAATGTATTTGCTGAAAAGTTTCAAATTATGAAAATCCATCCGCCCAACATATTACATCATCATGTGAGGTGAGCACACTTAATTAAAATTATCTTATATTTATATTCAAAAGTTAAGAAACTAACTGCTGTGCGCAAAAGTAAGCACAAAATGAGACGCTGCGCTGGCAACGGCCTGTAACCTCTACTTCCGAATAATGGCCAAAGATTGTGTTTGCTGCCAGCGACTGATCGAACAGACATAGATCGATTGGTTCCATATAGTACTTACATGATGGTACGGTGCGGTGCCTGTACCGTAAATTGCCACATCCATATCGTTTTTTAAACCAACTAGCTAAGTGCTAAAAATGTGTTTGGTACGATACGACGCTCAACGTTTCAAAAAAATCTTTATTAGCTTTAGCGTTTATCGCAAGCATTGTGACGTACCAGTTCTAGCAGCGTTTTATAGCAACCTATAAACATTTTACGTGTTGCCTACTTTGTTACAACATTTCCATAAAGAATTTGAGTTATTAAACTTGGCCATCTATAGCAGCGGCGTATAGGTACACAGAGATAAATCTTCTGCTAATACAAAATAAATAGGTTTTTAACTAAATAAATAGTTATTCTTGAAAAAAAAGTACCGTACCTATCTGCAATTAAAATGTGTATTTATCTGTAGTTTTAAGAATTTGAAAACATTTTATATCTCTAAAATTTTACGTTCAAAAAGCGATAGAAATAATTTTAAAACTATAAAAGGACAATTTTTTATTAATAACGCAAATACGGAATTTTAACAACTTTTGTTTGTGCAGTGACCCGAGCATATAAAATAATCGTATTGGCAAAGAAAAGCAATTACGGCATTCTAAGTTATTATGAAGTAGTCATTTAGTGTTTGCAGAAGCCAATCTTTACAACAATTTAGCTATTTTCGTAGCTTCTTTTATTATACAGGGTTTCCGGTAAGTGTATGGCATAATCTCGGGAGCGTATAGGGGAGGTCCAAATAACTCTACCTTGTCATATAAAAAAACCTAAAGTGCCCCTTAACGGAGATACAGGTAGGTACTCAGCGACTTACCTTTTCGGCTCTAACTTTTGAACCGACACGTATAATTTAATGAAATTTTAGTATTTTGTGTAGGGCATAGAAACTCATAAAACCGCACTACATTAGATGTTTTACATCGGCAGGGAAGTCAGGAACGGACTTGCCACCACACTCGATGGGCCAATATTTTGCCAGGTGTCATTTTACAGAGCTAAAAACTGATTTTTTTAAATACTTTACTTATTTTTATTTAAAAAAGGTACTCTACCTTTGTCTCGATGGAATTAGCGTTTAAGCATTGATTCGAAATTTATTTAATAATCAAGTTTATTAACATAAGCTATTTGAACACAATAACTAATCAAATAACTTTAACATTAATACTACGCACTAATATAATCTCATTAATGCTCACATGCTTGTAACTTGTGGACAAGCACTTGGTAATTGTGTGGAGGCAAGAAGAATGTATTCTTATACATTTCTAAATTGGCGTTCACTGCATCGAAAAACTTTTAAAAGGGTCGATCGTAGCTTAAGAGGAACAGGTAAAAGTTGAATGAAAAGCACTTAAAACTGAACTGAACTGAAAATGTTAATAGGTACCTGTGTCCAAACTTTTTCCAAAAAAATAGCCGTACTGGACTTACTGAATTTGTTCCAAACAAACTCACACTGTGTAGACATGTACTGGTAATGGTATATTTTACTTGTTCAAGTTTACTGGTACCACAGGGTATACAGAGCAATCACTCGCACTAGACGGGCTCTCTTATTTTATTCCTTAGTTCTTGTTTAGAACGAAAATATAGTCACCTTCTCTGCGTGTATCTATAAGTTCAAGGTGTGAATATCTTCATGCCACGCTGGTGTGACAATAAATGTATTGTCTTGCACTTTCATTACAAAGATAACGGGCAGGATAAACAAATGCATTGTTGAAATTGTGTTCTGGCTGGTCACCATTGTGCCCGCATGCCACGACCGCCTATTATCTAGTTCAGGTCCATCCTCGGATCTTTCATTTTATGTCACGGCCTTAGTTTTATCTCGGTAATACCCTCTATTTTCATACGCTCAATAAAATTCATTAACGTTGTGTATGCGGTTTATTTTGATAACCCTTTTAACAAGAATGGCATCGTTTTTCAAAAGTAACAGCTGAGCACTTCATAATTAATAATCCTTGCTAGAGTAGAAAATTGACAGACTATTGCGCCATCGGATAAATCCGAAAATAATATTGATTCACCCTATATTATGTTAGACATATCCTCCGGGTAACAGGCATTGATTTGGCGTTTACACCCCATAAAAAACGGGACTTTAATGATTACATACACATCCCCCTAGTGATTCATTGTTTTCTTTAAATCAACTTTTCTATTGTCACTGATGCACGGTCAATGGGGGTGTTTGGTTTTGCTACTTACTTATCGGTTTCGCAGTTAATTAATTTTCTATTCCTCTTCTCAAAAAGTCGGCAGTCCAATAAATTAAAATAGGGATCCTTAGCCCCCCGAAATTCAAATATCTTGCTACGCCAGTGGTCATTGGTCAACCCTTAGACAAGATACCTTTAAATCGGCAAACAATAATCACGAAAGTGGCACATATCTAGGGTTCCGTTGTTTATTGTTGTTTAAAACTAGCTTTGAAATGTTTCTATGATGATTAAAAAAAAACTTTTCAAAATTATTTCACTTCAAAAAAAAAGCATCGATTAATTTAAATCAAAATATCTAGAAAACGTCTTCTTGTAGCAATTTTTAACAAGCATAGCTTTTTCGAATAAAAATGACAGAAAAATTGATTTATCATTTAAAAAATGTGATACATACACGCACAAGAAATTTGTTACTCCCAAAAAGAGAAATAGGCCTGTGGGTGGTGCCCCATACAAATAAGGGCCAAACTAAGATCAAATTTGAATTTCTCATAGAAAAAAATCCACAAATACTAATTTTCTTCCAAATATCGACATTATTTCAAAAATTATTTACGAATAACAAAAATAAAATAAAATGAAGGTCTTGCGAACCCATGCTTATATGAACTTTTCACCTTATAAATAACTGGGGAATCATCCTGTACAATATCGGACACTTATTAAATAACACCCTATATATTATCAATATATCGAAAAACAATATTTAAAAAATAACATATCGATAATATCGATATATCGACTATATCGATTTTTTTTAATATCGATATTCGATATTGGAATTTCAATATCGCCCAGCCCTAGTCATAGGTCAACCAATGTTAACAAACATACAGGGTGTTCATTTGAAAACTTCCCACCTCGATTTTCCTGCTTTAAAATGAAAATGTGGAAAATCGCTCGGACCAGTCGATTTTTATTTCGAGGGTAACATCTTTTGCGTATATTGTCAATCTTGTTACTTTAAGCCCCTAGGAGGTAGTGGGGGTAAGATCTAAATCTTAAATGAATACCCCTATTTTATATAATTTTTTTGGATTCTGCATAAAATTCTGAACATTTTTTAATAAAAGCATTATTAGTCTATACTACAGTTTCCGAGATATTGACTCTTGAAAAATAACATTTTTGAACTTTGACAGCGTCTAGCTTTCTAACTGTACGTCTTAGAGCAAAACGGCTTACATGTCCCTATCTTCGATTTTTATTATCTATCCAATAGTGTCAACTTCCGGTCAAACCGGAAGTATTCTATTTCTCACATCCGGTTTAACCGAAAGTTCACACTGTTGGAAATATATTAAAAATCGAAGATAGGGACATGTAAGCCGTTTTGCTCTAAGACGTACAGTTAGAAAGCTAGACGCTGTCAAAGTTCAAAAAAGCCCGGCAGGCCCGAAAAGCCCGGTCGGCCCGAAAAACCGGGCCGCGTAAAGGCCCGAGATGAAAACCCGGCCCGTGCAGGGCTCTACTTTGGCTGGGTTCACTAACGAAAAAAAGGGGTGACTTATCTAATATCAATTATGTATAAAGCCCGCATCAAATAATCTCACGATCACGATGCCACTTACAAAAGCTTCTATACAGGGTGTCCCATAACTTATGGAGATACTAGACATCAAACTAAGCCGATTAAGTCTTATAAGTTTTTTCGTATTGTTACTCGTTCTAGAGATACAGGAATAGGATAGGATAGGATACTAGAACGAGTAACAATCCGAAAAAACTTATATGACTTAATCGGCTTAGTTTTATGTCTAGTATCTCCAGTTACTCTACGGCCCATAAGTTATGGGACACCCTGTATACAGCGTGTTCATTTGAAAACTTCCCACCTCGATTTTCCTGCTTTAAAATGAAAATGTGGAAAATCGCTCGGATCCGTCGATTTTTATTTCGAGGGAGACATCTTTTGCGTATATTGTCAATCTTGTTACTTCAAGCCCCTAGGAGGGAGGGAGGGGGGGGGGGGGGGGGTTAGATCTAAATCTTAAATGGATACCCCTATTTTATATAATTTTTTTGGATTCTGCATAAAATTCTGAACATTTTTTAATAAAAGCATTATTAGTCTATACTTAACAGTTTTCGAGCGACGAGAAAAATGACATTTTTGAACTTTGACAGCGTCTAGCTTTCTAACTGTACGTCTTAGAGCAAAACGGCTTACATGTCCCTATCTTCGATTTTTATTATCTTTCCAATAGTGTCAACTTCCTGTCAAACCGGAAGTACTATATTTCTTACATCCGGTTTGACCGAAAGTTCACACTATTGGAAAGATAATAAAAATCGAAGATAGGGACAGGTAAGCCGTTTTGCTCTAAGACGTACAGTAGAAAGCAAGACGCTGTCAAAGTTCAAAGATGTCATTTTTCAAGAGTAAATATCTCGGAAACTGTTAAGTATAGACTAATAATGCTTTTATTAAAAAATGTTCAGAATTTTATGCAGAATCCAAAAAAGTTATATAAAATAGGGGTATCCATTTAAGATTTAGATCTTACCCCCACGCTCCCTCCTAGGGTCTTGAAGTAACAAGATTGACAATATACGCAAAAGATGTCCCCCTCGAAATAAAAATCGACGGGTCCGAGCGATTTTCCACATTTTCATTTTAAAGCAGGAAAATCGAGGTGGGAAGTTTTCAAATGAACACCCTGTATACTTATGAGGTAATTATATTTTTTATCCTCCAAATTTCCTGTTTTTTGTATTAAATATGCTTCAAACAACCAACAACATTTTCCGCGAAAATAGCAAAAAGGAAACGATTAAAAAAAGAAAAACGAGACAAAAATGGAAAATAACAAGTAGGAGCCAATAATAAATATTGTAAGTTGGCACAGTTTTAGGTAAAACGTAGCATGTGGATTGTGGGTGGACTACATTGAAAAGGCGTACCGCTAAAACCGCACGACGACTAGCAATGCCATTGTTGTCGAGCTATTAGCAAGGATTTATAGCAATCGTAACGCAGTCGAAGCTTGTCCGTCCTTTTCCCAACGGTATATAGACAGTCTAGCCTTTTGCACCCCATATAACTGTACAAAATTCACATTTAATCATGGTAATAATATACTTTAGGGGGGCAGTTTTCATGATCTGGCATTTTAAATCAACTAAAATTTATCCAGTCCTATGTTAAAGGACGAATTTTATAGCTAGGTTACAAAAAAACGACAATAAAAATATTTGAATGCTATAAAAAATCAATGACTACACTGAGAAAAAAGCCTTCTATTCCTTATAAGAATTCACATTAAAGAGTAATGTACTAATAAGAGGCGAAAGAGGGCCTTTCGCGATAACCAAATTTGTATGCGCATGCGCGAAATTGACGTTTCTCTGGTGGTATTTCAATCAAATTTGCTGTGTCAGAATCTGTCAGATTGTACTGTCAATCGTATTTTGGCTACGAAATTGTAAACAAAGTTGTAATTATTGCATTTTTCTTTTAGTATTTTGTTATTAGTGCGTGCTTTTGAATACGATTATTTGTTTTGTGAATTCTCAGTTCTCCTTGAAATACTCTTTGTTAGAACCATAAAACTCTAAGCAAAATCTATTTTATGGAAGTTATCAACTAAGTTTTTCTCTTTCTATTTCTCCTATTACCATGCCATATTTGTTTTTTCTTGTTTCTTTCCTGGGTGATTTTTTAAAACACGTGGTAGTTGCTTAAATTGGACCACTGGGTGATGCCAAAATTGAACCGGTTCAATTTAGGCAATTTTTCCAAATTGTGCAAAAATAATTTTTCTTTTTAAATAAGTTAAAGTCATGAACTAACACCATTTCAATATTGCTAAAATCTTTTTTCTTTGAGTTAAAAAATGAAACGATGACTGGTTCAATATAGGAAACTAATAGGTCCTTTTTTTTGCATTAGGATGTCTTCTACGGAAATTTTGATTGTAAATTTGATGTTTTTTTGAAATATAAGTATAAAACTTCCTATACCAACAATTTTATTTTTTATTTATTATTTAACACCTAAGCTTCCGATTTAAATCGTGGTTCAATTTTGGAACCCCCAGGTGCAATTTAAGCAACAGGTTTCCTATATTGAACCACTTGCAGAGGTTGTTTTATAGCCTGGTATATCATAGATACTTTGAAATAAAATCCTGCAAAAAATCCTGCAGTTGAACAACATACTAAAGTATGCTAAGGTATAGCTTCAAGATCGATTTTGCGTTATTATCAGGATCTATGATAAGAAATCTGGAAATTGGTCCAATATGGGCAACCTTCCCCTACATCCTGCTGCACGCCCCTGCAATATGTCCTTTCTGCAATATATTTTATATAATTTGCTGCATGTGACAAAGATTTTTCTAGTGAGCAATTATAAGTGCGCAATATGTCGTTTGATGACTAACAGCGACGCGAGATATTATAATATACACTTTTTAGGGAAGCACAAGGCGACGTCCCTTTTCTGGGGTATAAATCGCATCATATACCACAATAAACTGCGGGCACATTATATTTGAACGTAATGCAATATAAGTGTTACACCCAGGGAGATATATGGAAATCGAATAAAGTGCCAAACGGCTTTTATTTCCTTTTTTTGCCAAGGCGTAGAGCGTATATTTCCCGATTAAAAGTTATTCGACATTTAAAAAGATACTCTACTCTATGCGATATGACTTTTACCTCTGAGGCTGGAAAGGTCACTTGGGGTTAATTGCTTGCATTTACGATACTAAAGGGACAGCTTATTGAGCTTATCCCTTAATACTACCATGGGTAACCTTTCTGTAGGTCAAACTTCTGTTGCGAATTAGATACGCTAAAAATGGTAATTGAATTTTTTAAAGGGGGCCAGAATTGTATACCTTATTCTATTTTTTATAATAATTTGTGCAGTGGCGTACCCAACACCCCCGCAGACCCCGCACTGCTAGGGGGGGCCCACATGGACGGCCCCCTTCAAAACTTGCTGCCAGCTTTTCTTCTCATATACAGGGTGTTTCTTAATAAGATGCAAATATTTAAGAAGCTTATTATAGGGCCCAAAACTTCATATAAACATATGTTCTAAAATTCTTAACTGTTGAACTACAGGGTGCTAAAGTTTTAAGAAAAAAAAACACTTTTTTTATGATAACTTTGGTATGACCCTGTATATTTTTGTGAAACGTGGTACGCATCCTTTATCAATTAAAAGGCGTTTACTGCTGTACAACATAATTTTTTATTCTTGCCAGTGGCGTTCGTGCGGGATTTGAACTGCATCATTTTAAAGAAAAAAGTGTTACTCCACTGCTTTTTCTTTACATAAAAATTATTTTTTAAATCCTTATTCCTTACTGAGCAAATCTGGTCTCTTCATTTTGATTCATTTGACGTATGGTTTTTCTCAAAAAAAAATAAAATACATTGATTTGCATCCCGCAAGACCACTTACCAGAAAAAACAATTTATGTAACTTTAAACGGTAAAATTATGAAATTATAAGAACTTAAATACATTTTGGAATGTTAACACAAAATTACCCTGAACGCGCAAAGAAATAAATTAAATCAGGTGCTGAAAATGACCACCTCCTGCAAATATGCATGCATCTGCTGATGCTGATATTTTACGTTAATAATCCTTAATAATACCCAATTTCATAACAATGTTCAAATCAATCTATTTTATTTTTTTATGCGAAAACCATACGTCAAATGAATCAAAATGAAGAGACCAGATTTGCTCAGTAAGGAATAAGGATTTAAAAAATAATTTTTATGTAAAGAAAAAGCAGTGGCGTAACACTTTTTTCTTTAAAATGATGCAGTTCAAATCCCGCACGAACGCCACTGGCAAGAATAAAAAACTATGTTGTACAGCAGTAAACGCCTTTTGATTGATAAAGGATGCGTACCACGTTTCACAAAAATATACAGGGTCATACCAAAGTTATCATAAAAAAGATGTTTTTTTCTTAAAACTTTAGCACCCTGTAGTTCAACAGTTAAGAATTTTAGAACATATGTTTATATGAAGTTTTTTTCTTAAAATGGGCCCTATAATAAGCTCCTTAAATATTTGCATCTTATTAAGAAACACCCTGTATAGGTATTTCATTTCATAATTAATTTTATTTTTTTATATCCTGAGAATTTAACTTCGTTAAGTGGAGAAGAATTATACAGGGTGTCCCGAAATTAGCTGACAATATTTTAAGGGGATAAAGTACATTCAAAAATAAGACTAAAATCTTCTATTAATATACCGTCAAAACCGCTTCGCTATGGGGCTAGAGCCCCCCGAATTGGAACTATGACAAGCAGTTTTTTTTACAATATCTCACAAACCGATGAGGGTATCAAAACAAAATTTGATACATGTTTTACCCATAGCTAGACGCAATAAATGGTTTTATTAGCTTAACTGTATTTCTTCCAGTGGCCTCCCACTGGGTAGGCAGTTGGGAGAATATTGCCCTAAGTTTTTTATTTGTAGGATTTTTTAACTTTAGGTGAAATTTGTCGAAGCCTTGAAGTATTTTGTTGAAAAAGGTACTCTTCTTTCATTGCGGTAAGATTCACCATTTTCCAGTAAAATCGATTTTAAAATTTTTGGTTTTTTGAAATTCGGTGAAAAGGCTAAGGTTTTTTTTTGCATATCTCAGCAAGCACTTAATATTAAAACATGAAATTTATTAGAAGTTCTACTAGCGACAAATAAAAATAATACATAATCAACTTGGGGATTTATTAGATAATGTGCCACTGGATTTACGTTTAGGGCACTTCTTTCAACATGATGGGGTACCAGCTCACTACGGACGTCAAGTGAGGAATTGGCTTGAAGAAAATTACCTGGTGGATTGGTAGCCATAGCCTGGCCACCAAGATCACCTGATTTAAATCCCCTTGATTATTATTTTTGGGGACACATGACTGGTACTTGTTTAAGAATTAGTTTCCCGTGTGGTTCAAAATCAAATTTGATTTGCAATTTGTTATTCTTTTTTGTTTTATTTTAAAACTCTCTTGAAATCTCCATGAAAATAAATATTTAAAAACAAAGGAATGTAAAAATATGTTTAATTTAAAACCGTTACAGTTTGTCAAATTACAATAATAGAAGGTTTTATTAACAAAAAATTTAAAATAAAAAAAAAATTACATTAAAACTATGAAATTAAAAAAATAATAATAGTAATATTTACTTAAGGCTCCACCCCGTGCGACGTCACTGGAAAAATATTTTAAAGAAACATCCTTTAATACATATGCCTTGTTGCTAGTAGAACGTCTAATAAATTTCATGTTTTAATATTAAGTGTTTGCTGAGATATGCAATAAAAAACCTTAGCCTTTTCACCGGATTTCAAAAAACAGAAAATTTTAAAATCGATTTTACTGGGAAATGGTAAATCCTACCGTAATAAAACAATAGTACCTTTTTTCAACAAAATACTTCAAGGCTTATAAAATTGTACCTGAAGTAAAAAAATCCTAAAAATAAAAAACTTAGGACAATATTCTCCCAACTACCTACCCAGTGGGACGCCACTGGAAGAAATAAAGTTAAGCTAATTAAATCGTTTATTGCGTCTTGTCATGGGTAAAACATATATCAAATTTTGTTTCGATACCCTAATCGGTTTTTGAGATATTGTAAAAAAACTGCTTATCATAGCTCCAATTCGGGGGGGCTCTAGCCCCATAACAAAGTGTTTTTAAAGGTATATTAATAGAGGGTATTAGTCTTATTTTTGGATGTACTTTATCCCCTTAAAATATTGTCAGCTAATTTCGGGACACCCTGTATGTGAAACCACGGAATTTAAGCCTCAGAAAGGGACCTGGAGAATTTTAAAATTAAAAACGGTGTATGAACTTGCCGATCATTTATTAATAAAAAATCAGTGTGTTTCTTAAAATTTTCCAGATGTATCTAGTGCAGTATTAGTATTTCTAACTTTACCAGTTAGTATGGCATCAGCGGAACGATCTTTTTCCAAACTTCAAATAGTAAAAACCCATTTACGTAACACAATGGGACAACAACGCCTTTCGGATTTATCTTTAATCAGTATCGAACACGAGTTTGTTAAAACATTAAATATCGACGAAATTATAAACGATTTTGCAAAATAAAAACTCTCTACGATCTGGTCGTTTTGTATAATACCTTGTATAGTACTTAGTGACATAATTTTTGTGCAGACTTGTTGAGTGTTCATGTGTTTTACCGTTTTCTGTCTTTTGGATTCTACGAGGCTCGATCACTGCTACCCCCGTTACTACCATACATGGTAAGCAACATTACAAGTGGTGTTTTAAAATTTTGAATTTGCATCATGTTCAGTGGCGCAACCAGAAATTTTGTTCGGGGGGGGGCTTTAACTTCTTGCGCCGAAGGCGCTCTTTTGCGCCGCAAGCGAAAAATTTTTGGGTGCCACGCCCTTTTTTGGGTAAAATACTTATGATTGACGAGAGCGACAGCCCCCTAAAACTTCTGCAATAATACGCCGCTAGCCCTAACAAAATATTTATGAAAAAAAAATGTAGAGATTTTATTTTAATTAGTAAAAATGTATTTAAAATAAGTAACGCATATATTAAGCATACTAAAACAAAACAAAAACCTTATACAATAAGTTGTAAATAATCACTAATAATACTAATATTAAAGTAAAATTCTTCGTTTTGTTTTTGCCATTTCGTCCAGAATTTCTTCCACGGCAATATCAATATCGTGGTTCGCATAAATAGGTAGATCAGGGTCGATAATTTTTGAAACAAAAAAAATAATAGTAGGATGAAACCCATTGGAAAAGGAAGAGAATATAACAAAAATGGAAGAAAAAATAATTTACGGGCGATCCGAGGTCGCGAAGTGGAAGTGGGTGAGTTTTTAAGGCTAGAAAACGATTTATCTCGATTTCCGGGAAAACTACAAGTCCTATGGAAAAACGTTAAATGGCAAAGTTGTAGGTAATAAAAAGATCTACAACTTTTGTATTAACACTTTTTTCACATTGCCTCAAAATTTATGTGAAAAATTCAAATAACCAAGTTTTTGTTTTTTTATTTTTATCTTTTACAAAAAAAATTATGTTTTCACGAAATTTGGTGATAACTTACCTTTTTATGTCCCAAACACACTGTAATTATTTTGATTTAAAATATTTATTTTTTCACCTTATTTTGACTTAATATCGAAAAAGCACCCTTATTTTCAATCGAAAATTCTCACGTCAAAATATCTGCTGTTTTAAAAAAGTCGGTGGGCGTTTTGTTCGTTGAAATCTCCACTTTCTGATGGTGTAAAAAAATATATACATTACTATGGTAAATATTCTCAAAAAATGCAAAGAAACGGAATCTGAATTTTTTTTTTAATCATTATGTACAATTTTGAGCTATTTATTAAAATTTATACTTTAATTACTCAAAAAACGTAAGATTCCATGTTACATTGATAAGCAAAAAAATTACAAATCCATAAAACATTGAGATCGCAAAAAATATGCGAAAATAGTTTGCGTGACATGAAAAATTGGTTTGCAATTAAACGAATAGGCTAAGTTTCTAAGCTCGGGGGGGGGGGGGGGAGCTGCATCCCGGCAGCCCCCCCCCCCCCTGGTTGCGCCACTGATCATGTTTGCTGGAATATTACGTATAATGTCTTAATAACTACCTATGTTAAGTCTACCAGTCTAGCTAGGATTATAAAATAAATTAGAATCGTTTGCTGTTTTAATAGCAGGTACTTAACACATAATGTGGGTTTAACCCTAATTAAATTATTACACGATTAACGAATTCAAAAATTCATAAACCTGAACCTAATATTAATGAAAATAAGATTTATCATTTTCCATTCTTTATAGAGAGAGGGCCCACTCAGTTTTTGTACCGCCACTGAGTTTGTGATATTTCGGAACACTAATGAAATCAGCTCTGTATATCTGTCTGTTATATATGGCAAAGAAAGTTTCTATAATATAATTATATTTATGTTATAATTATAGTTGAACCACCCGATATAAATATTTGTAGGTCTCTTTATCTACAAAACACAGCGATAAAGTTGTGGCTTTCACGAAGCGAATTCTCGTGCCGCGGTACTCTATGGGTACTTCATTAGAAAACAGTTCTAATAACGGTAGTAAAGTTTTATAGATGGATATTTTGCGCTAAATGGGGGATATTCCCGGTTGCCTGCAATTTAGCTAAAGATAAAGGTGATCATTAGATTTATTTAAAAAACACGATAATATTTTAGTTAAGAAAATTACGGCTTAAAATAAATCGACGATTTTACGAGATGCAGCAGACCTTTTTTCTGCAGTTTTGTTGTAAATTGTTGTTGCCTTATTGTCAGTTATTCTCGTATAGTTATAACCCCGACAAAAAAAAATAAAGCCTGATATTATTACAAATAGAAATAATACAATACTAATTAAAGCCAGTCACCATAAAAATTCGAGAAATAATAAAAAAGGTTCAGGATCAGAGAAACTAATTGTTCATTATTAATGGATTGGTTCTACAGCGACATAATATATAGAGTACCAGCTGTACAGTGTCACCAGTAAAGTCCGCATCATATCGGATTTTTTTTTATTAATAGCTTTATTCAAAATTTGACTTTGGCATCAAGTTCTGCTTTGATCGAGATGAAAATTAAGCAAAAAATAGTAGTCATTCGCATTATCTGTCAAATTTTAATTTTTTCCAAAAAATAATTCAAAAGTGGGGTTATTTCTGAAAATATCAAAAAAAGTTATTAGAAAAAGTTTTTTTAAATGCAGTTTCTAGCCCACATGCAAAATTTCAGCTGGATAAGATAATTTTGATTTTTACCAATATTTTGTAAATTGCACCACTTTTGCAAAATAAGACTCAACGCAACCTACATAAAACTTCTTAGTTTTGACAATGCTTTATTTCAGATACATTTTCTTTAAAGTAGCGCCATATTAAATGTGTGTTTTTCTACAAAATCAAAATTGGGCTATTAAGATTTGGTCGCATGTGATGCAAAGTTCATTTGTTTTTGACCCTGTATAAGGTAACTTCATAAAATAAGTATTTTTGAAAACGTAGTTTGTGTCTAAAAGTAAAAAAATAAAAAATAAAATAAAAGGGTTTTAAATTAAATCGTTGAAAATAGATAAACGTTACGTTAAGTTAAACTAAAATTTATTTTCCACTAAATGAACACTTTACTGATGACACTGTGTTCTTTTTTGTCTTAATATTAAGGTGTATTACTTTCAGACACAAACTTTTTTCGATATTTTCAATTTGAATTATTTTTTGGAAAAAATTAAAATTTGACAGATAATGCGAATCACGTGACTACTATTTTTTTGCTTAATTTTCATCTCGATCGAAGCAGAACTTGATGCCAAAGCCAAATTTTGAATAAAGCTATTAATAAAAAAAAATCCCATATGATGCGGACTTTGCTGGTGACACTGTATATATAATATATATAATATACCGGGTGTCCACGAAAGGTGGCTCGGCCCTCTAACTTTTTTGTTTTTAAAGATAATGAAATAAAATTCGGGGGATTTGTATACGACATAAAACTGCATTTTTTGACAGGTGACTCAACATTATGAAACTTCCGGTTTAACCGGAAGTTACATAAACTTTCGATTTTTAAATGGGACACCTGGTCATTCTAAATACAACAATGTGTCACTTGTCAGTTTTTGTCACCAAGAAAATATTTTTTTTCCAAATTTTTTGTTTTATCTATGAATACCTTAAAATCACTTATTTCCGTTCTTTTATCTTGGGAAAAATACAAGTTTACTATTTTTAGTCCAATGCTATGTGCTATGTAAAATTTAATCTTTAAAGTTGTATAACTCATTTTTTTTAAATGGCAACATGGTGGCTCGTCGGATTAAGAAAAAAGAGGATTTTATTACGATTATTTTGATTCCATACACTATTAGGTTTTAGAAAAGCTGCCATTAAAAAACTTTAAAAAGTTAACTTAGAACTTTCCTAAAATGAAGCATATTTTGAGAATAAATTTAGATTTAAATGCATCAAGTAGCCTGTGACCAGCAAAACTGATAAAACTAAATCATGCCTTGAAGAAAATTGAAATGCCCATAGCTTCTGCCAAAGTAAATGAGTTTGTTGTTTAAAAAGCATGGAAAATAATAGTTTTACAAGGAGTGAAAAAGTTGATATGTTATTAGTGTTTGGAGAATGTAGAAATAATTCAACCGATGCTGCACGACTTTACGCACAAAGATATTTTAATCGGCGTCATCCAACCCGGCACTATTAGGTACCCAAAACTGGTTCCGAAAATTCGAAATGAGCCTAACAATAATATCATATCAACTTTTTCACTTCTTGTAAAACTATTATTTTCCATGCTTTTTAAACAACAAACTAATTTACTTTGGCAGAAGCTATTGGCATTTCAATTTTCTTCAAGGCATGATTTAGTTTTATCAGTTTTGCTGGTCACAGGCTACTTGATGCATTTAAATCTAAATTTATTCTCAAAAGATGCTTCATTTTAGGAAAGTTCTAAGTTAACTTTTTAAAGTTTTTTTAATGGCAGCTTTTCTAAAACCTAATAGTGTATGGTATCAAAATAATCGCAATAAAATCATCTTTTTTCTTAACCCGACGAGCCACCATGTTGCCATTTGAAAAAATTGAGTTATACAACTTTAAAGATTAAATTTTACATAGCACATAGCATTGGACCAAAAATAGTAAAATCGTATTTTTCCCAAGATTAAAGAACTGAAATAAGTAATTTTAAGGTATTCATAGCCCCCTAGATAAAACAAAAAATTAAAAAAAAAATATTTTCTTGGTGACAAAAAGTGGCAAGTGACACATCCTTGTATTTAGAATGTCATATGGAGTCAAAAAAAGGAAAAATATACCAGGTGTCCCATTTAAAAATCGAAAGTTTATGTCACTTCCGGTTAAACCGGAAGTTCCAGAATGTTGAGTCACCTGTCAAAAAATGCAGTTTTATGTCGTATACAAATCCTCCGAATTTTATTTCATTATCTTGAAAAACAAAAAAGTTAGAGGGGCGAGCCACCTTCCGTGGACACCCGACCCGGTAGCATTTTTGTATCGAGCGTCCAGTACACCGCATTCGGGTAATTTCGCATTAACCGAGGTCTGTCTATCGTCGATTGTCAAGCTACCATACGACAACTGTCAACTTTTGACTGATATGACTGATTGACTGATGAAATTTTTTTTAGCTTTTTTCTTATAAGTAGAGGATTATAAGAAGGCGATAACTAGAGGAACAAATTCCGTCTAAAAGGTATATTGGCAACCGGTTTGTTCGTTGTTACCCAGAGCATTTTTTTAAATTCAAAAACCAAAAAAAACCAAGATTTCAGCCTAAGCGAGCGTACGGTAGTCCGACTGTAAGTTGTCGTAGTACCGAACGCTCGATACGTGCCGAGGTCGAACATCACGAATGCGGCTTACTGGACGCTCGATACAAAAATGCGACCCGGTATAGAGTACCAAGTTGTTATCTATATTTAAACTTATGCAAGAAACCGAGAGCATAAATAAAGAACTAGCACCTTAAATTAGGAAAATAAATCAAATTATCACTTGGTAACAGCGAGACCCCAACTAACAAACGGACTAAGGGTGGGCCACAGATAAGATATCAATTTACATGATCTCGGCTTCTCGGTCCAGGTTTTGCCTAATAAATAAGTACAATAATATCGAAATTCCCGAGGTTGGAGGGCCAGTTTACAACGGTTTTACCAGAGATAATATCTCGTCTTTCATTGGCGTGGAATAGCTATTAACCTCCTTGAAAGTATAGTTGCACAAATGGATTTCTTTTTCTACTATCCTGTGAATTGAAATTTTATACTTTTTTAAAGGTCCTTTTACGAAAGACTCGCATACCAATAATTCATTGTTTCTAATAAGCCATTTAAAAATTACTTGGGAATAGTGTTGCCGGCGAGACGAGAGATTCTCGTCTCGTCTGGCCCTCCCTCGACGAGACGAGAGAAGTACCCTCTCTCGTCGAGAAATTCTCGTCTCTCTCGGATCCCTCTCGATCTCTCTCGAGCAAACAACGTTACTTTTTTGAGCTTTTTTAAATCTTCCTAAATTCCTCTTTGCAAAAATGTATATAATGTCTATATTTTGACCAGCGGTTTTCGAGTTATTTAACTGCAAATAGTTTCATAGTTAGCCGTGCCTGGCCATTTAGAATAACATATTATTATGACGTTTTATCGCTGGATAAAATTATTTGCAGTCAAATAACTCGAAAACCGTCGATCCAAATATGGACATTATATATTTTTGATAAGAGAAATTTAAGAAGATTTAAAAAAATCATAATAGACAGGGTCTCCCAAAAAAAAAATTTTTAAATTTGCTGACACTCACTGTGACAGACATACAGTTTTGAAATTAGCACAATAAAAATGTTTGTGTAAAGCCCGAAAAACTTTTATATTAACTTTTTTGCTGTATCTCGTGAAATAAAGTCTGTAAAGGGGTGGCAAATTATAAGGAAAAACCCAGTACCATACACCATTTTAAATTAATATTTAATAGAAGTTATATACAGTGTCACCAGTAAAGTCCGCATCATATGGGATTTTTTTTTATTAATAGCTTTATTCGAAATTTGACTTTGGCATCAAGCTCTGCTTCGATCGAGATGAAAATTAAGCAAAAAAATAGTAGTCACGTGATTCGCATTATCTGTCAAATTTTAATGTTTTCAAAAAAATAATTCAAAAGTGGGGTTATTTCTTAAAATAACGAAAAAAGTTATTAGAAAAAGTTTTTTTAACTGCAGTTTCTAGCCCATATGCAAAATTTCAGCCGCATAAGATAATTTTCATTTTTTACCTATATTTTGTAAATTGAACCACTTTTGCAAAATAAGACTCAACGCAACTTACATAAAACTTCTTAGTTTTGACTATGCTTTATTTCAGATACATTTTCTTTAAAGTAGCGCCATATTAAATGTGTGTTTTTCTACAAAATCAAAATTGGGCTATTAAAATCGGGTCGCATGTGATGCAAAGTTCATTTGTTTTTGACCCTGTATAAGGTAAGTCCATAAAATAAGTATTTTTAAAAAGGTTGTTCGTGTCTGAAAGTAATACACCTTAATGTTAAGACAAAAAAGAAAACAGTGTCTTCAGTAAAATGTTTTTTAAGTGGAAAATAAATTTTAGTTTAACTTAACGTAAAGTTTATCTATTTTCAACGATTTAATTTAAAACTCCTTTACTTTATTTTTTATTTTTCTTTTTTCTACTTTCAGGCACAAACTACGTTTTGAAAAATACTTATTTTATGAAGTTACCTTATACAGGGTCAAAAACAAATAAACTTTGCATCACATGCGACCAAATTTTATTAGCCCTATTTTGATTTTGTAGAAAAACACACATTTATTATGGCGCTACTTTAAAGAAAATGTATCTGAAATAAAGCATTGTCAAAACTAAGAAGTTTTATGTAGGTTGCGTTGAGTCTTATTTTGCAAAAGTGGTTCAATTTACAAAATATAGGTAAAAAATGAAAATTATCTTATGCGGCTGAAATTTTGCAAGTGGGCTAGAAACTGCATTTAAAACAACTTTTTCTAATAACTTTTTTCGATATTTTAAGAAATAACCCCACTTTTGAATTATTTTTTTGAAAAAATTTAAATTTGACAGATAATGCGAATCACGTGACTACTATTTTTTTGCTTAATTTTCATCTCGATCGAAGCAGAACTTGATGCCAAAGTCAAATTTTAAATAAAGCTATTAATAAAAAAAAATCCCATATGATGCGGACTTTACTGGTGACACTGTAGGTACCTAGAGAGATTTTACATAGATGAAATATGTTTCTCATTTACATATCTTTGTTCAAATTCAAGCATACCTATTTGTAAAATTAACTATTGTTCTTTTCAATGTAACTGCGCAGGTATCTGCGATTATTTTAGTAGGATTTTATTACATCGACCGGGTATTTTAAATAATATATTATATCTTATTGTTTTGCTATTATCTGAATCTACCCTGCTCATATTTGATATACAGGGTGGCCCATTAGTGTGACAAAGGTCAATATCTCCGGTACCATTGAAGATAGCGGAAAACTTTTGACCAAGGTTATAAAGGGTTAAGAGGTGCCTCTTTTAAAATTATTTTCGTCGTGTTCCAAAAAACCGTCATGGTAAAAATGGTCCATTTTTTAAATAAAACACCCTGTATATTTTTTAAATTTTCAGATTCTATATAAATTTATAATTACTTTTATTAAATGCATTATTAGTCTATACTTTATAGTTTCCAAGATATTGACTTTTGAAAAATTATATTTTTGGGTTTCGACAGCCTATATATAGCTTTCTAACAGTACATCTTAGAGCAAAACGGCGCATATGTCTATATCTTTCATTTTCACTATCTTCCCAAATCAATCAAACTTCCGGCTAAACCGGATGTAACTCGAAAGCAGGAAATATAGTTCTTCCGGTTTAACCGGAAGGTGATTTTTTTGGGAAGATAATAAAAATGGAAGATAGGGACATGTGAGCCGTTTTGCTCTAAGAAGTACTGTTAGATCTGTCAAAACTCAAAAATTACATTTTTTAAAAGTCAATATCTTGGAAATTTCTTACCGTGCTGGTGTTCTGGAGCACCCTGTATAGACAAAAATAATTTTATAAGAGGCACCTCTTAACCCTTAATAAGCTTCGTCAAAAGTTTTCCGCTATCTTAGTGGTACAGGAGATATTGACCTTTGTCGCACTAATGGGCCACCTTGTAGTAAATACCAAGCAAAGTTTTAACGCATTTAGGTTAGGGTCTGTCATATTACACAATTTATGTCAAATATGATAGAACCTAACCTGAACGCGTTAAAATTTTGCTTAGTTTTTACTATATTTGGTTTAAATCACGAGAGAAGCGAGACGAGACGAGAGAAGGTCGTCTCTCGTCTCGTCTCGCGGCAACACTACTTAGGAAAAACGGTTAGTAAAATGAGTAAGAGAAAATAATGAACATTAAGTGGTACCACTTACAGCTGCGAAGCGCTAAACCCTAAAAGATTCAACGTGGCGATAACCTCCCGCACGACAAACTTGGAAGAAAACTACTGGACCTCGTAGAAGGAACAAATCTTTTCTAACAAGACTGGGGCGCACAATAAGCCGGAAGGCTGCAGTGTAAGAAGCTTGGACCACACGTCGAACCCTACCCCCGGCTTAAACCAACCAACCAACCACATGGAAAATAGTTCCCGGAGAATATTCCAAATATTGTTCCCTGCCAAACCAATTCCAAACAAAACAAGTCATTAATATTGCAATTTTGAGAGTCAAGGTACTATAATTATTAAATGCAACTGCTTAGACTAGAGCAAACTAATGATGAACTCAACGGTAGGGCACAAGAAAATAATGCAGATTTAGAACTTTTACTCCATGTGAGAGAGAATCACACGCCACAATCACGCCACAATACTGGGCAACTTACATAATTATAAATATCATCAGTATAAATATTAAAAACATCAGGAATTGAGGGAACGTGGTGAAATACGAAGAGGATATGGAAAGAGTAAATAACGATAGGAAATTCTCACGCTATGTTTGCTTTACCTTCCAATGCATCTTCACATTAAACAATGAACCAATTGTTCAATACTGCAGATATTGGAGTACAGAAATAGAACACAGATTTGTAAAAGCAATAACTCTATACCATCAAATGCTAATTATTCGAGCGATCATATTTGGACAAGGGATTATTGGAACTTTTTTCTGGAACACAATTTGATACAAGAACATTTTTTGAAACTTTAAGATTCTGACAATGAAGATATTTGGTTTCAAATGAACGGGTTTTCTGTGCAGAATGCGCAAACATTGCATTTTCTGCAATTTTAATGATGAGTGAAAAATAGACCGTTAACATTTTCAATTTTGAGTTGATCTGCCACTGGTAAAAATGCCTCGAATAATTCCCATACATCTTTTGTTTTGTTCCATTCGAATCGAGGTGTTTCAACTGTCAGTAATCCCAGACGTTCGCGCAAAGTGTTAAATGCCGTCAGACATTTTGTATGCTGATGTGCCCAACTGACCGAAAGCTTTTGGCTTTTCACAGCTGAGAGGATCTGCTTTATCACATTATCATCTAGAGCGCGACAGTCACAAATTTACCTGCTATGCTACAAGTCCCCTTAGGTTGCCAGCTCTGTTGCAATTAGTATCTCTACTGTGAGTGTGTGAGTGTTTTTATTGGTAATAATCAGTTCCATTAGCAGCACAGTCTTGCTGAATAATGAACTACTTTTAATACAGCAATTTTGTTAAGAAATCAATTGTATCTTCTCAACGCGACGCATTTTGTTCCCAGTAAAGCGCTTTCTCTACAATTAAGAAAGCAGAACAGCGTCCCCAAAAACGAATTGTATCCGTTAGAACCTATAATCCACAAGACGTTGGTGGGGGTTCGTAGCGATCGGCAATCGCCGCGCAAACCATATTGCATAATAGACAATCATATGCAATGTTTTATTAACTGTAGCAAGCAAATATTATTATGATTAATGTAAAGTTTCATTACAACTGCCAGTCGGAACTAATACAGTATATAAAACCAGATTACACCCTCAATAGAACTTGATAATTACTGTGAGTATTCAGAGCAATAATGGCTATAAACCATTCTATGGTAGCATTAATGGCTAAATTACCGTGATATTATCACTCCACAACGGTCAATTCAAATTTCGTTATCTTACAGTAGGAAAGCGCGTTGCTGTCATATATAGTATGAAACAGTTGTATAAAGAGTATGCGAATTCTTATAAGGAATAGAAGGCATTTTTCTCAGTGCGGTGGCGCGATTCCGTTGCTGGTTCGAACGTAGCGAATGTGCTTTGTTTAATAAATTATTAACTAAATGTAGCAATATTTGGGCGTGGTCCAAAAAATAGTAAATTTATTGTAAAAAAATTGTTTGTCCATTTGTTATAACAAAATCTGTAAATTACCTCTATCTCGGTATTTTTACCACAACTTGGGGACGCGCAAAATAGTGACTTGACGCGACGCAGCACTTAGTTTTCACCGCACCGGTCGGTCGGCATAACGAATAATCACGCCCTCACAACGGTCATATAGGTATACACACTGTAAACAATATTTGAATATGAAAATCAATTAGTTGGTACACTGTTTATCTCATTTACAAGAGCCATTCGATAATTATTGGACAACAGTTGCAGTCTCCCCAAAAAGATACAAAAAAGCATGCCAGGTCAGAAGTAGGTATGTATCAAGCCAAGGATGACGGACATGAAGTTTTCGGTTCGCTGTACGTTAACATACTACGCAGATTTCTCCAAGGCCTTTGACAGCGTCAGTCATAACCAAGCTTGAGGCTCTTGGTATTCATGGCCCTCTGCTGAAATCGTTTGGAAGCTATCTACATAATCGAACTCAGATTGTTAAGGTTCATAACTTCACTTTTACTTTTACTTCAGGGGTGCCCCAGGGCTCTCATGTGGGTCCCTTACTTTTTAACCTATTTATTAATAAATTCTTTAAATTTTCCAACTATCTTTTATTTGCCGACGACCTCAAATTGTTTTCTCGTATCAGCGCTTTCCAAGATTATGAATTATTAAAGTTAGATTTGATCAACCTCATGAACTGGTGTAAATTGAATGGAATGGAACTTAAAGCTTCAAAGTGTCACTTGATGCTGTTCTCTAGGTCTCACACTCCACCTACGTACCGTATGTTATTCGGCAGGATGCACTGAAGCTTGTGGATAGTGTGGTTGATTTGGGGATAGTATTGGATCTCTTGGTTTCGTGCCACATAATTCACAAATGTCAAGAGGAAGACACTAAAAATGCTAGGGTTTATGTTTATAAAGAGATCGATCCTTAAAGTCTCTATACTGTTCTTTGGTGAGGGTGAGACCCAATCTGAAATATGCATCCTCAATATGGAGTCCATTTTATTCAATACATGTAAATAGTAAGGAGTCTGTCCAGCATAAGTTTCTTAGATATTCCACTTGGTTATGCAATGTCTTATCCTGAACTTCAGTCTGTATTGGGGCTGGTTTCAATTGAGGTTCGCCGCAAGAGGCATGATTTGATATTATTATACAATATCTTAAACCATGTTTATCTATACCATTATCCGGACCTGTTGGTGAAAATTCCACTTTTTTTTCCACCCAGAACCACACGTTCTAATTTTACTTTTTATCAGCCATTTAATCGCACAAATTATGCTTCAAATTATTTTCTGCAGAGGTCTATCAGGTTGGCTAACTATTATTCTAACGATTTGGACTTTTTTTCATCTGCTTCAAGTTTCTATATGAACCTGCGTCTGGTTATCTGATATCAAAGAGCTTCTTGCTGATTTTTCTTCAATTTTCATTTACGTTTACCTTTTTTACATTGTAATATTTTTTTATTGGTGTTAATGCTATTGTTAATTTTGAGTTTGTTATTTTCAATGAATCTACCTATGTTATAATATGTATTAGTTGCCAATTATTGTAATTCGAAAAATGGGCTAAGCTTGTGAATAAATAAATAAATAAATATTCATGTATTATTGAGCTGAAAAGTGTCTTCTTGATTATACTTAATAAAAAGATTTCTTACCGTGTGTGCACATCGCACCCTGTATATGAGTGCTAATTCGTACGAGGGGATTAGATTTGCCTGAGAAATTTAAATATCGGTGGTCTACTAAATCGGATGAGAAGCCACATCGGACGTAAGTGTGACATGCCGTCAACAAGAGAGAGAGATTATTCACCCTTCTACACCAATTTTGCCTTGAGGGTGACGTCCCTAAAAATTAAAAGCCACAGATTTGCAGTGTGCTATTATAACAAAACTACCCCAACCCCCCTACACCCTCGCGGAACGTTCTGATTCATAAAATTGAGGTCCCTCAGCGCCACGGCCCTTAGTTCATATCATGTGCTTATGTGTCAAGATAGTAAAAATCGATACAAGGATATGATTTGATTTGAGAGTGCACGGATAACCTTATTGTTTTGGAATATGGTCATTTACTTGACGGAGAATCCCTTGTTCATCCATGCGAAACGAAATATTATTTCATTCTTTATACATCGTAAAATTTCGTTCACTTTATAGCTCCTATTATGTATATACACTATACAATATCCTTTAAAAAGTTTTCATCATACCAGAAACATTTTTATTAAATATTTAATTTAACTTTGATCCATCATATATACAGGGTGTCCGGGAAAATGCTCCCGGATATGAAAAAAACACGTGAAAAGAATACTACAAGTTCATATAAACTTCTTTCGTATCGGCCTCCTCTTCGGAGATATGGGCTCCCAAAGAGCTCCCATGGAATTAAGTTTTTGACTCATAATTATTAAACCAACAGGTATATTTCAATTTTTTTTTCATATGATGTATACCAGGTACGACCCATTAAATTACTATCCCAAAATGTGTTGAAAATTTCTCACAGCTGCAGGGACGAACTAGTTGTGACACTAATGTGCCCATTTTTTTTACGCCCTGTATGATAAAAACTTTGGACAACGTACTACGGACTACTATTGACTAAAAATTAAGTACTCTTCATTCATGTCGCTAATCCTAACCGTTTTCGGAGAAACGTCATTTTTAACATATTTACATCATGTATATTTTTAGCGTATTTCAATAAAAGAAACATCTTTATTCCTATAAATTATAAATGTTCACTTTTAACTGCTTATTATTATATTATAGGAACAAAGATGTATCTTTTATTGAAATACGCTAAATATACATTATGTAAATATGTTAAAAATTACGTTTTTCCGAAAACGGTTAGGATTAGCGACATGAATGAAGAGTACTTAATTTTTAGTGAATAGTTAAAGGTATGTAAAAAACGTTGTCCAAAGTTTTTATCATACAGGGCGTAAAAAAAATGGGCACATTAGTGTCACAGCTAGTCCGTCCCTGCAGCTGTGAGTAATTCGCAACACTTTCTGGGATAGTAATTTGAAGGGTCTTACCTGGTATACATCATATGAAAAAAAAATTGAAATATACCTGTTGGTTTAATAATTATGTGTCAAAAACTTAATTCCATGGGAGCTCTTTGGGAGCCCATATCTCCGAAGAGGAGGCCGATACGAAAGAAGTTTATATAAACTTGTAGTATTCTTTTCACGTGTTTTTTTTCATATCCGGGGGATTTCCTACATTTTCCCGGACACTCTGTATATTATATATACAGAGTGTTCCTAATGACGTGCTAATATTTTAGGGTGTGATTCCTCAAGTCATTTTATGAAGAAAAGTTCACATAAACATATGTCCTAAACGGCATAAATTTTTTGTTACAGGGTGTTGAATTTTTTTCTTTTTTAATGCGTTTTTTATAATATCTCCGAAAGTACTTTAGATAATATTTTTAATTTTGGCATGTGCTAATAGGACATAAAACCACATGTTTTAGTTATAAAAGTTATTTTTTTGTCCCACCAGTGGCGTCCCTGCAAACATGTCCTCTGATCTTTTTTAGAAAAAATGTGGTACACCACTGACATTTTTCCATGTGGATATTATTTCTGATTAACCTGATCAATTCTACATAAAAATGGTCGTTTGCGTTTTTCTCCTCAATATTAGCACGTTATTAGGGAACACCCTGTATATATATTTTTAACCTAAAAATGTTTTCCGCATCTGACATTTTAAAAATGCACTCTGTTAATTCCATTAAAACACATACCTACATAATATATAATCTTTAAGAGGGATTATGCACTTCGTGCCTAAGGGCCGATCTCTGATACTATTGAACCGCCCCGAGGTGATCATATTAAACGGCCCCTTTAACATCGAATAAAGTGGCCAAGAACTTACTCACCGCCACGGATGCACCGTTGTCCTTTTTAAAGTTTTGAATTTCGCCTTAAGGAGAACTGCGTCGCCTCTGCCCCTTGACAGGGTTGTATTAAGGTTTGAAACATAAATTTTATTACATTATTTATCCATCGTTCTACGCGTTTCGCCATATTACGGCTCATCAGTAAGGCTAGGATGAGAGGAAATAAAAGAAGCATTTCTTAGTAATCCGACAAACCTAACCTGATGATTCTCGAGTAAATTTTCAGTTTACTATTGCCTGACAGCTAAGAACCCTTACTAAAAATGCAAAACACAAATTTTAGCTTACCCTTCGCCTTTCGCCTGAAAGTATATCTTTTTAGTAACAATACACAGGTAGTTTAAACACTATATACAGTGACCGGCAGAAAGTACGCACCAAAGGGGATTTTTTTTAATTTCAAAACTTACCAAATTTTTTTGGCGGTGGAAAAGTTCTGCATGCTCTTAAACAAAAAAGAGCATAGACAAAACTAGTAAATATTGCGCCGTATACGAGGGAGAGGTAAAAACGTTAAATTCACTCAAGAATAAAGTGCCCTTATTTTTCACTGTAGAAAATTTCTTCATTAGGAAATGTTGTTTGCACTTAAAAGTTGTCCACAAATACCAAATTTCTGCTCGGTAGCACAAAAAAAGTGTTTTTACTTTTTTTTTTTACGTCCCCTCGTATAACGAATCGATAGAAGCTATGCTACCTATAAATTCAATTTTTTAACAGCTCTTGCGCAATTTGACACATCACTTACATAAATTTGTTTAAATACGCGAGAACTGGACGTTTAATAAAATAACGTCAAAAATAATCTAACTTTTCTGGTGCACACTGTACATTATTCTATGGATAAGCGGAATAACTTTATGCAAAACAAATGAGGGTTTCTTCATACATTTAACAATATTTTGCCGTTCCCAATTTTTCAAAAACTCTTAAACCCATTGGTCCATGAATTAAAGTTTAAACCCTTACAATAAAATTCGTTTTCATTTAAATCTAGTTGCCATGAAAAATATTTATGTTTATGCTACCGAACTGAAACTTGGTATTTATGGATAACTTTTAAGTGCAAACAACATTTCCTAATAAAAAAAATTTCCACAGTGAAAAATAAGGGCAATTTATTGTTGAGTGAATTTAACGTTTTCACCTCTCCCTCGTATACGGCGCAATATTTACTAGTTTCGTCTATGCTCTTTTTTGTTTAGGGACATGCAGAACTTTTCCACCGCCCAAAAAATTTGGTAAGTTTTGAAATAAAAAAAGTCCCCTTTGGTGCGTACTTTCTGCCGGTCACTGTAGATTGGCACACCCCTAATTTTACCTTTCGCAATAGGGTCGTAAAAAATAGGGAAAGCCGATGATTTAAGAATAAATCTTCGGACAGTGGCGGTGGTTTAGGTTTCTATTTATGAACTATAAGCTCCTTTCGTTTCCTGCCTGTGTTGCAAATAAATTATACATAGTAAAAACTTTATCTGATTTCGATACTATACATTAACAAAACAAGGTGATAGAGAAATGGTGTATTGTTTCAAGAGAACAGGTCTGCCAAAAAATTCGACCGTTTTAACCCATTCTTTTTAATGGAGTTACCTGTCTTCTTAAATTGTAATATTATGGTACGTTCTTATTTTAATTTTTTTTTGGTTTCTATATTATGTAATTTTTATTTATAATTTATATTTATTCGTATGTAGTTTTTAAGGTGTGCACAAAAGATTTGTATATTTAACTGAATTAATTTTATTTTCTCAATACAAAAACAGTTCATACTTAAAAGAGTTAACAAATTAAAGGTCTAGAAAGGTGTCTTCACTTCATTTTTTACTCTGTAGGTACACATCATAAATGCATCTGATGTAATTATTATAACCTTCGTTTTCAAACACGGGCGGTAGATATAGGGCAATCAACAGAAATTTCTCAGCATTGATTTCTATTAAAAACGTTAATTTATGATCTGGACGAAATTGTCAATTTTGTCTTCTTATATTACTTACATATTTGTGGTTAGAAATAGTTTTAAATTTCTTAAATAGAAGTTTTTCGATTTTATCTTAAATCCGAGACTGTATCGGGTCATAACACCCAAACGACACGTGTCTCACCACGGAAACTACATTACAAGAAGTTTTTACGCGAGGGTGAGGGGGCAATTCTTTATTTTCGGCGAGTATACCGGGCATCAAATTACAATTGTTCGGTCCCTGATCTCAGAGGGACGCCCGGTGCCGACTGTGATCCTGACAAGATGCGACTAAGCGTTTTTTATGAACGAATTGCCGTCACGGAGAAAATAATGCGACAATTATTCTTTTCCGCGCGCGAGTAAGGTTTATAAGATTGGACCTGATATTTATTCATTTTTTATACATTTAAATTGAACAACCGTAAATATCGATTTGGGGTTTTGCTGCTTGTCTCGCATTTTTTTTTATTTGGCCCAACCACAAGCTTATAAAACAAGGTCATCAAGGTAAAATATCTGGAGATCACCACAATAATTTAAAAAATTCCTTTAAAATAATTATAATGTATCTTAATAAAACAATGCACCTATCGAGATTCATTACCTGTTGAAAGAGCTATCCACTGCCGCACTTTTCTCACTATAACACAATAATGCACGTAACATAGTGAAATTGTTAAAACATATTGTACCTATTGAAAATTCATATACCGTGCGAGCAAAAATTATTTGCATCAAAGAGGGCTTGGATTAAAAAACGTAGGGCTTGATCACAATGGTATGGGGACGATATATCTAACCAAATCTAGGTTAAAATTTTGTCAAATTCATATTATGACATGATATTATGCCAAACTAATGAGTAATAAAATAAGTAGAAAAATACAAATTTATTTTTGTTGTTTACAAAATTAACAAAGTAAGAATATACAGAAAGAAAAAGAAAAGAAAAATAATGACATAAATTGCTGAAATTGGCCACCGCCATGCTTCAAGCATAAATTCACACGTCTCTTCATATTTTCGAAAGTGTTGACCAGCATCTCTGGAGAAATGTTACCACATTCTTGGATAATCCTTTCTTGTAATTGTTCTAAATTTGCAACTAATGTTTTAAAAAAATAGTGTTTTTTAAATGAGGAAAAACGAAGGAATCCATAACCGTAAGGAAATAAATTTAGCTGCTTCTTAAGAATAGTCCTGCATGTTCCATAAGATCTTCCCACTTCTCGGGACAGGCGTCTTATACAATTTGTTGGCGTATTTTGCATTATTTCAGGAACGTTTGCAACAAGTTCTTCTGTTCTTATAGATGGCCTTCCTGCTCCTTTTTTGTGTTGTATGGAACCTGTTTCCCTAACCACGGTTCTTTTCAGGCAATGATAAAAATCCCCAGCAATAAAAGCAACGTTAGGAAAATGTTCGTGAAAATTGTCCATTCACAAACCCGGATTGTATTGCCACTCACCATTTACTCTAACCCCGTTTCGAAAATACGCTTCAACCATTAATGTTTTGTGCTGTTCCGTAAAGCCCATCGTGTGAATTGTTCAAGAAATTGGAAAAATTAGCGATGAATCAAATTACTTGTAACGACTGTCAAAGATGACGGAATAACTGATTGATTGTTAATTCAGGTAGTTACTGACACCCAACAGGTATTAAGCTCTACGGCTAAGCATTATGTCCTTAGATGCAAGGCCCACTTTGATGCAACTAATTTTTGCTCGCACGGTATCACAATCATATTGTGTTATGATGAGTAGGGAAACAAAAAAAGGGAGAAAGGAATGCCTCTCACCAAATTTGTCCCAGAGTTACAAAATGTGGGACAAACTTTTAACTTGATTATTTAATAAGTCCAAAAGTGCGCATTAAATTATAATTTTTTGTGACACGTTGATTAGGCATTTCAGCATAAAATTATGCAAATACTTAAAACAATTGAGAAGCGCGTTTTTTCTTCCGATGCCATTGTGTTTTAATTTTGTTCGGTTAATGCAAATTTAAAAGTTTTCCAAATTATTCTATCTCCGCTTTTAGGAATTTATTAATACATAAACAAATATATTTACAATTCAAACTAAGCATGTTTTAATAGACCCGGCTTTTGAGTTATTATGAAATTATGAAAATTGTCGCGGTGGTAAAGGCGACAAAAAAAACGAGGTGTCGTCTGCTAAAAATCAGTTCGGTGGCAAAAAACGCGGCCTGTTTTGTTATTCACCCCACCGGCTCTTAACTTGGGCACTATTTCACTCTGATTTATTTGCACTTCGGTAAAAGAATCGAAAAAACTAGTCGAAATCAATCAAGCATTTACTTTAAGATGGAGCCTGTGAAAGATATACTGCATCGGGGTCAAGCTCAGGTCACAGTCACATCGCACCTAGACTTTTCGATCTGTGATTGTTCTTATTTTATTTATTTCCTTTTACCAGTGATTTATTCAGTGATTTATTATTAATGCAGGAATAAGAAATAACATCGAATACGTTTTTATATGTAACAGATTTCGGCCTTGTTCGATCGCAGACATTTGTTTACAATCAGAGATATAAATTCGTACACTCCACCCATACATAACTTACACCTTGCTGCTTAAACCTGGATAGAACACCAGTTATACAGGGTGTCCCGAAATTAGCTGACAATATTTTAAGGGTATAAAGTACATTCAAAAATAAGACTAAAATCCTATATTAATATACCTTCAAAAACGCTTCGCTATGGGGCTAGAGCCCCCCGAATTGGAGCTATGACAAGCAGTTTTTTTACAATATCTCAAAAACCGATTAGGGTATCAAAACAAAATTTGATACATGTTTTACCCATAGCTAGACACAATAATTGGTTTAATTAGCTTAACTGTATTTCTTCCAGTGGCGTCCCACTGGATAGGTAGTTCGGAGAACATTGCCCTAAGTTTTTTATTTGTAGGATTTTTTAACTTTAGGTGAACTTTTTAGAAGCTTTAAAGTCTTTTGTTAAAAAAAGATACTCTTGTTTCATTGCGGTAGGATTCACAATTTTCCAGTAAAATCGATTTTAAAATTTTCGGTTTTTTGAAATCCGGTGAAAAGGCTAAGGTTTTTTTTGCATACCTCAGCAAACACTTAATATTAAAACATGAAATTTATTAGAAGTTCTACTAGCGACAAATAATACTAATACATAATCAACTTAGGAATTTATTAGATAATGTGCCACTGGATTTACGTTTAGGGCACTTCTTTCAACACGAAGGGGCACCAGCTCACTACAGTGAGGAATTGGCTTGAAGAAAATTACCAGGTGGATTGGTAGCCATAGCCTGGCCACCAAGATCACTTGATTTAAATCCCCTTGATTATTATTTTTGGGGACATATGACTGGTACTTGCTTAAGAATTAGTTTCCCGTGTGGTTCACAGTCAAATTTGATTTGCAATTTTTTATTCGTTTTTGTTTTATTTTAAAACTCTTAAAATCTCCATGAAAATAAATATTTAAAAAACAAAGGAATTAAATATGTTTAATTTAAAAACGTTACATTCTGTCAAATTACAACAATAGAAGGTTTTATTAACAAAAAATTTTAAATTTAAAAAAAATTACATTAAAACTATGAAATTAAAAAAAATAATAGTAATATTTATTTAAAGCTCCACCCCGTGCGACGTCACTGGAAAAATATTTTAAAGTAACATCCTTTAATACATAGGTATGCCTTGTCGCTGGTAGAACTTCTAATAAATTTCATGTTTTAATATTAAGTGTTTTCTGAGATATGCATAAAAAACCTTAGCCTTTTCACCGGATTTCAAAAAACCGAAAATTTTAAAATCGATTTTACTGGAAAATGGTGAATCCTACCGCAATGAAACAAGAGTACCTTTTTTCAACAAAATACTTCAAAGCTTCTAAAAATTTCACCTAAAGTTAAAAAATCCTACAAATAAAAAACTTAGGGCAATGTTCTCCCAACTACCTACCCAGTGGGACGCCACTGGAAGAAATACAGTTAAGCTAATAAAACCAATTATTGTGTCTAGCTATGGGTAAAACATGTATCAAATTTTGTTTTGATACCCTAATTGGTTTTTGAGATATTGTAAAAAAACTGCTTGTCATAGCTCCAATTCGGGGGGCTCTAGCCCCATAGCGAAGCGTTTTTGAAGGTATATTAATAGAGGATTTTAGTCTTATTTTTGAATGTACTTTAGGTATACTTTTAAAATATTGTCAGCTAATTTCGGGACACCCAGCTGTAAATTATTGTATGTACGATTTTTTACCATAAGTAATAATGGTTATTTCTAAATATTTTTGTGTTTAAATTACAGTCGCGAAATACGAAAATTATAAAATAATACCAGGAAAACTACAAAAGTATAAAGCCAAAAAGGATAAATTTATTAACAAAATACTAATATTTAATTGCTGCGCCATTGGATTCTAACACTAATCATAATCTTCTTGGCATTGACAAAATAATACTTCTGGTGTAATCCGGAGTTGGCCCTTCCCAAATTTCTTCTATTTTTATCAAATAACTCTATTTCATTCTGTGGTTTAAAATTTATTTTGTACATTTTTTTTACCGTCAATCCCCAAACAATTTCAATTGGATTTAAATCAGGACTTCTTGAGCATCAAGGCAGACATGTTACGTTGTTTTGTCTAAACCAGTTTTTTATATTTCTTGCAGTATGCACAGGGCAGTTATCCTGCTGGCTGAAATATAAAGTTATTGCCTTCAAAAACTATCGCGGCAGAAGGAAGAAAAACATTTTCCAAAATCTGAAGATATATATTACTGTTTAGTGTTCCACCAATATTCCAGCATACACCTGCACCGTAAACACTTAGGTATCCATGCCCACACAATAACGGAGAAACGTCCACTGGTTTGCTTTTTTTGAGTATACTTATCATCATATCGGGAATTTGGTGTTTGGAAGTTTTCTCATCGGAAAAGATAACATTTTGCCAAAAATCATTTTCGGGTAAATATTGCATAGCAAACCCAATTCTTTGTTCCTTATCACTATTTTTTTTAAACGGTTTGGATGCAGCTGCTCGATTTCTTAATTCGGAACATTGTCTTACTCGGCGTTGCGCAGTTCTAGATGAAGCAGGGAATCCTGTTATGTGCATAGCGGATACTGCAGTTTTAAATGGATTTTGCCTTAAATAATCCACCAAATTGCGGTCTTCTTCATTTGATGATTTTCTATTAGTTAAACCAGAGCCAACAGACCTTTCAAGTGTTTGATGATAGCGCCATTTTTTTACAATTCCTTAAACAGTACTTCTGGGTACTCTAAAATGATCGGCTATTTTTCCATAAGACCACCCTATTTCTACTAAACATATTATTCTTGCTTTTTCAATAATACTTTAAAGTGCCTCATCATTTTTAAATCAAATAAGATAATGACAATACTTTGACAGATATCATGATAACAATTAACACGTTACAAAGGTAAACAAGTTGCATTTACAGTATCACAGTTTAGTGTACGAAATTATCTGTCGTCAACTGTACTTCCAAAGTTTCAGAAAAGTTAAACGGCGATGGCTTAAAAAAATTGACTGTAACAGTAATGATATGGACAAACATAATTAACTTACAATCAAAGTGACTCGGTTAGCTGTTGTACAATTTCTGTACAAGTTTTGATTTTAGCTCTTGAAAAAGGTTAAAAATGAACCGAAACGTTGGGAATGAGTAAAGAGTAAAAAGTATTTTCATTGAAGTCCTCTTCCCCACTAATACCTTGGAAAAGAAAACAACAAAATGTTATCAACATTAAAGTGAAATTTTACTTTTAAAAATTTAACTCAGCTAAGCAAAGATTCTTACTCTGCTTAGCTATTTATAAGAAAGTAAAAGGAAAGTACCGATTATTCAGGTACCACTCTGACAAGCAAATATCTCTCAAATGGTTGACTTTTGAACCGAGATGCCTGTATGTGTAGGTGTTTGACTCCTGACCTGACAGCCCTGAATACAAAACGCGTCTACAAAATTAGGTAGGTACATGCTTTTTTCGGAGTTACTTGCGTTTCAGAAACCATTACCGCGATAAGCAAATGCGCCCTAATAAAAAGTGCCCTCACACGTAAAAACCCACGGCATTATCCAATTCTAAATAGCGCTGACGTACATAATTTCGATATCGAGATCAGCTCGCTGTTGAAAACCATGATTTGACACAACCCATGCATGTAATATCGTTAGCTACATCAATGAGATTTAGATTTATTAAGTGTTAATATGACAATGGTTTGCGCCCGAGGCACAACTCGGGGAACGAGCAGCGTCCTGTGCGTTATTTCGAAATTTAAAAAATATAACAGCCGAAAAAAATGCCTTTTATTTTATGTCTCTTCATTACCGAATTTCGTTAAAGCCAGATTTTTAGAAAGTAGTATTATTTTTAGTAAGTAAGTATTTTCACTACTCCACATGTGTGTATTCTGAGAATTTACATAACCGGAGAGGTGGAACCAGGATTCATCCGAAAAAAATGTCAGTTCTAATAAATCATTTTTCTCCAATAAATTTTGGGTAAACCATTGAGAGTAATTCCTGCGTCTTTCAAAATCTGCGGCTTGTATTTCTTGAAATACTTGCACTTTATAAGGAAATAAATTTAGCTGCTTCTTAAGAATATTCCTGCATGTTCCATAAGATCTTCCCACTTCTTGGGACAGGCGTCTTATACAATTGGTTGGCGTATTTTGCATTATTTCACGAACGTTTGCAACAAGTTCTTCCGTTCTTACAGATGGTCTTCCTGCTCCTTTTTTGTGTTGTATAGAACCTGTTTCCCTAAACACGGCCACGGTACTTTTCAGGCAATGATAAAAATCCCCAGCAATAAAAGCAACGTTAGGAAAATGCTCGTGAAAATCGTCCATGCACAAACCCGGATTGTATTGCCACTCACCATTTACTCTAACCCCGTTTCGAAAATACGCTTCAATGTTTTGTGCTGTTCCGTAAAGCCCATTGTGTGAATTGTTCAAGAAATTGGAAAAGTTAGCGATGAATCAAATTACTTGTAACGACTGTCAAAGATGACGGAATAACTTATTGATTGTTAATTCAGGTAGTTACTGACACCCAACAGGTATTAAGCTCTACGGCTAAGCATTACGTCCTTAGATGCAAGGCCCTCTTTGATGCAAAGAATTTTTGCTCGCACGGAATATTTTTTAAAAGTCACCCTGCATAAATACGAAACAGACAAAAATTGCACCAAATTATACATTTTAAGGGCAATTTTGACGTTGTTATATGAATGTTTTAGACTTGCTTGGTGAAATTTAATAAACACAATTAGTAGATATGCAAAACTGGAATTCAAAATTTAATGATCAAAATAGACTATTACCCTAACGAAATCATAAATGTAAATGACCAAATAGGTCATTGGGACGAGCAAGTATAATGTAACAAGACGACGAGACATTTGGATACACGGGGATAATCAGCTCCCCACTGGTCCGTAGATGAGCAGATTTATTCACGTAAATGATAATCGATTTGTTTAAAACTGCTTTTGTAACGATGTGCCATTTGTAACGCATAACCTCGGTTATTTCAATTTCAAATTAAATATTTTATTTCTTGTTTGGAATAAATTGCCCTTTTGCTAGTTAAAATAAATAGGACTTTTATTTCGCGTTATGTTCTACTCGTGCACACAGAAAATCCTATAGTATATCAAATATAGTAAGTGCACGTGGCGGAACAGAATGCACGCAAGTGCAAAAATAGGTCAGTTACCGGCGTCAGACTTCTAAAAACACGTGTCTGTTTTGTTTATCTGTCTTTTTTGGTTAAAAATGTGTGTAATGTGTTTTAAATGTAGTATAAACTATAGTTCAATGTTGTTTTAACTGGGATAATTAATAAACCGGGACGGGTTTGTTCGGTTCGGGTTAGTGAGAGTGCTTTATAAATAGTTTAATCTACGATAGTGCCATTATGACTAGTGATGCCGCCGAGACGAGAAATTCTCGTGTCTCGTCTCGTCTCGACGAGACGAGACGAGACGAGACGAGACGAGACGAGACGAGACGAGACGAGACGAGACGAGACGAGACGAGACGAGACGAGACGAGACGAGACGAGACGAGACGAGACGAGACGAGACGAGACGAGACGAGACGAGACGAGACGAGACGAGACGAGACGAGACGAGACGAGACGAGACGAGACGAGACGAGACGAGACGAGACGAGACGAGACGAGACGAGACGAGACGAGACGAGACGAGACGAGAGTGAAATTTTTTTCTCGAGAGAAGTCACGAGACGAGACGAGAGAAGACCGTTTCTCGTCGAGAAATTTCTCGTTTTTTCTCGAATTTTCTCGTTTGTTAGAACACTGAATTTTAGGTATCTCCTAATATATAGACAGAAAAATAATGTGTTTAACGTTCTCACTCTATTGTATTGTGAAGGCATTTACCTTAAAACAGATATTTAAGAGAACAGAATCAAATTGTCTAGCCTCTTTCTTCTGTCTATTAGTAGTTGACATTTTTAAATAATTAACCAAATCTGAAAGAAAGCATTTTCGATTGAAAACACAATATCGAAAAGGACCCCAGTCAAATTTCATTCACAAGGCGAAAGGCGATAGATTTTGACTAAATTTAACAATTTTGTATCAAAAATTCGAAATTCGCCAAAAACTTCTCACACAAAAATCATTAATAACCAACGAGTCCTTTTACGAACATCGCCAAGATATTTACAAGCATAGTTTTTTAAGTTTAAATGAAACGCAATTCAAAATGCAATAAAAATAATGTCATTGTTAATACATTTTTGTTAATCCCAATAATAAAATGTAAAACCTTTCCATGGAGTAATTTTATTTACATGGTTGGTAAAATACCGTGAACCGTGACAGAACGTATCTCAAAAACTAGCCAAAATGTTTTACAGAAGTCAAATTAGTAGTGTAACAAACTAACAAACAAGTTTAAATAGTTATTTTGCAACAATTTCTTAAAGTGATACTTGTTTTACGCGTATTTAACAACAAAAGTCACATAAATTTCACGCATTAGTGCGAAAAATACTTACTTTACGCTTTATTTAGCATGCTTAGATTTGGTACTTCACGCACTGCAGTACTGCAGTAGAAAAAAACGCAATGGCAATGCTTGTTGGTTTTCATACCAAAGGTTGTCAGATATATATTTTTTAGAAACATAGAAGATACAACAAAAGTACATGAGACTAAACAAAAATATATGAGATTCTTATAGGTATTGTAAAACTTTCTGTTGTAGCGGCGGTGATCTTAAACCAATTACAGTTTACATTGTATAACTCATATGTAAAAGAAGGACACAATAATTAATTATCTAATGTTACCGCGATTTAGTCCGAATATTTCATAAACTATGAGAGATTGATATGTCAAATAGAGCATTTTCGGAAATACTTCTTTAAGTTCTTTCTCTTGCACTTTCTATTTATGTAATAAAAAAATTAAGGTTTTTCACCGGATGACATTCTGGGCCTGGGCTGATTCCTTTATTTAGTCGAATATTTTCCAAACTATTGCAGTTAATTATGCCCCGAATTATGCCAAAAAATAAATAATAAAAGAAGGGTAGTTCCATTATAAATCAATTAATATTATTATAAATCGTTCTCTATTCTGTATCTTTTACCACCCCATATATTTTGGACTGAAAATACCTCGGTGCCAAGCCTATTACATTACGTGAATTATGTCTTATGGCCGCTTGCAATATTTTGTTGATCTAAGAAAAATAGTTTCTAAGTCACGTGACTAGCAAACCGACTTATATTAAACCCTTCTGCGAGACGACCAGATACTTTTAAATGTTTACCCCCTTTAAGATTCGTATAAAAAAATATTTTTTATGATTCCCTACTCACGAGAAAAAACGAGACGAGACGAGACGAGACAATGGCACTCTCGAGCGAGAAAAACGCGTTTCTCGTCGAGACGAGATGAAAAAAAAATTCTCGCCTCACGAGACGAGACGAGAATGGGCCAATTCTCGTCTCGTCTCGTCTCGCGGCATCACTAATTATGACGTATTTAGCATTATCATTTAGATGTCATTATGACCTTCATAATAGCACTCAGTGCCATTATGAATTCATAATAACATCCAAATGTTAAGATATAAAAACAAAAACAAAAAGAAAGTCGGTGCAAACTATTTATTTGTTATTATTACTTAGAAAAACTGATTGCATTTATTTATTGTAAACATTAATTACAAAATCTGAACAAGTAGTTAAATTAATTCCAGCCGATGACAGGTGGGCTGAATTTTTAGAAAGTAAGTTTATTTCCCGAGTGCTCGAACTTGTCAAAGGGCCATCAGTGCCTGTTACCCAAAATATTAGAGGACACTTACTTCTTATTTTCTTTGGAATCTTCTATATAACTCTCTGCCACTGTGCTCGAACGCCAACCACCATGCCTCTTAACAGTTAATAAATCGACTCCAGAGTCTGCAAGCAACGACGCAGACGATCTACGGAAACAATGTCCAGTATAAAGTTTAGGATTTGGAAGGCCTAGGAAGGATGCTACATTATACGGCATTTTTCCAAAAGTATTAATGCCAACTGGTTGCTTAATACATGTTCCATTTCTGTATCCCACAAACAATCGAGTGTGATCTGCGTTACTTGGCCGCATTGCTTTGTATCTTCGAACCATTTCGACCATATTAATTCCTTCAACATTCCCGCTTGTGATGAAAACATCTCGTTGTATCTTCGTTTTCGTAATTGGGATAGTAATATAAATGCATTGTCCTTTATTTTTGACATTTTGTAGCTGCAGATTCGTCAATTCAGTGCGCCTGCAGGCACCCGCAAGCCCCACAATCAATGCAACTTTCATAATAAAATAAGTTCTATCATCAGCTTCCAACAAGAAACGGGTTACAGTGGCGTAGATAGCTTTTCATTCTGGGGGGGGTCTCGGGCTATTTCCCCGCTGGAGGAGCACCGCCGGAGGCGAAAAATTTTTGGGGTGCCACACCCTAAAATTTTGTTTTGAGCTCTCAAAAATGTAGCTTTAAAGTATCAATTCAACAAAGTTTTCCCTGTTATTTTGAAATGGATAGATTTTTTAAAAAATATACCTATTTCTTATACAGTGTCCGCAAGAAAGTCCGCATCAAATGGGATTTTTTTTTGTTATTAGGTATAGGTAAAAATTGAAAAGGCAGTTAGTTTTTGCTTACCTAAAAACCAAAAATGACGTATACTGAAGCAGCTGCACGACTTGCGTTACCTGTCAAATTTTACATTTTTAATAAAATAGGTTCAATAATGCCCTGATTTAACAAAATATCGAAAAACTTTATTCGAAAAAGTTGATTATTTAGGCATTTTTAGTCTCTGTCCGAAATTTTGACTGTCTAATACAATTTTTATTTTTTGCCAGGTTCTTGAAAATTTTGATCAACCCTCGTAGATTAACTTTTATACATCGAAGTAAAACCATTTGCCTTTACTTCATTTGTAATCTTAATGCAATTTTGTGTAAAGTTTTTGTTTCCTATTATTTGTTTTGCTTCAAAAACTGAAATTGTTATTGATTAGTATGTAATGTTTGATGCAAAGTTTATCTAAATACATCAGTTTTGCCAAAACCGACGTTTCTTATTTTTCTTAGGTTAGTAAACAGATGTACAAAAAGAAAATATTAGGAAGCTTTCGTTGAAATTTTACTTAATTAATATTGGATTAAAAAGAATAAATATTAATCGCTCGAAACATTTTATTCAACAAAAATATAGTTTAATATAATTAATTTAATTTAATATTAATTAAGTAAAATTTCAACGAAAGCTTCCAATATTTTCTTTTTGTACATCTGTTTACTAACTTAAGAAAAATGAGAAACGTCTGTTTTGGCAAAACTGATGTAATTAGATAAACTTTGCATCAAACATTACATACTGATCAATAACAATTTCAGTTTTTGAAGCAAAATAAATAATAGAAAACAAAAATTTTACACAAAATTGCATTAAGATTACAAATGAAGTAAAGGCAAATGGTTTTACATCGATGTATAAAAGTTAATCTACGAGGGTTGATCAAAATTTTCAAGAACCTGGCAAAAAATAAAAATTGTATTAGATTGTCAAAATTTCGTACAGAGACTAAAAATGCCTAAATAAACAACTTTCTCAAATAAAGTTTTTCGATATTTTGATAAATAATGGCATTTTTGAACCTATTTTATTAAAAATGCCAAATTTGACAGGTAACGCAAGTCGTGCAGCTGCTTCAGTATACGTCATTTTTGGTTTTTAGGTAAGCAAAAACTAACTGCTTTTTCAATTTTTACCTATACCTAATAACAAAAAAAAATCCCATTTGATTCGAACTTTCTTGCGGACACTGTATAACGTAACGCGAGCGTTTTGACGTTTTTATTTTGATAAGCACTAATGGAATTAAAAGGAGATAATTTTCTTTTTTTCAACAATCCTTTTTCTTTGTGGCTTTGAATATGTTGATTGTTAATTGTTTAACTTACGTATCGTGATATTGTCTTACTATCTCTGGGGGGGGGGGTCCAGACCCCCTGGACCCCCCCCCCCATATCTACGCCACTGACGGGTTATGTCTTCTTTTGTTAAAATCTTAGATTTTTTTGTTCGAAATCCTTCTGATTTTCGTTTAAGAAACGCAATTAAATGGACGCAATTACTGATATCCGTATTTTTCTTCACTGACATAACTGAACGTAGCATAGAATAATAGACCCAAAGCGACGAAGCCTTGCTATGTTTTGCGAGATGGTTAAAATATGCAAGGAGCGCCTTCTCGCTGCTGATGTTTTTGATTCCTTTTCCATTACACCAATCTTCATATTTTGCGTAGGTCTGTTCGTACACCTGCCTTGACTTTTCGGGAAGTAGGGAATCTATTACGCTTTGCGCGATATCTTCGACATCCGAAGGGACACTTTCGGATTCAGAATCTCCCATATTTAAATTATTTTTGGCCAACACTTTGCATACAATAGAAAATTAGACGGCAATAATGACGTTGTCAAAATCGAAATTGAAACAATCAAAAATGCGGTTACCATGATATCGACTAATATGGACACCTGAAAATTTTAGAAATTACGAAAACGTTATCTGATATCAATGAAATTTAGACGAATAAAATCTATTTGCACAGTCGTAGATTAAATTTTGAATGATACACGTTCGATATGAACTTTGTTAATGAAACTTGTGTAATTAAACCACTCGGCTGACGCCTCGTGGTTTAACGTTGCACACGTTTCATTATAGTGTTTATATTGAACTAGTGTCATCAGTGGCGTAGCTAGGATATTGTCTTGGGGGGGGCATATAGTTGCAAAGAGGCGTAAAGCCCGCCGCAGGCGAAAGCGCCGCAGGCGAAAATTTTTTTGGACCACGCCCAAATTTTGCTAAATTTTTCTATTATCTATAATTGTTACGTAATCGCCTAAGTACAATCCGCAACTGAAATAATCTAGAAGTCCTACAAACAAACCACAACCAAACGTAATTACCTAGGTTTTCCTACGATGTTTATATCTTACTTTGTCTTATTTACGTAAATAAAAGAGAGAAAAGGAAATTTACACCACCAGACACCAGATCCGCGAATGTCACATAAAACAAGACGGTCAAGACGACAGGGATATGAAGACCAAAACAGACGCGTTGTTTCTCAAAGTAAGCCTACCTACGTTAAATTTAAAAGGGCAAAAAAATTAAATTTAAATATTGTTTTTGAAATATTGTTGATAATTACTTTTTTTCATGGCTCTTGGGGGGGGGGCAAATGCCCCGATGCCCCCCCCCCCCTAGCTACGCCGGTGAGTGTCATTAATAACTATTAACAGCCTAAAGGCATTTTAAAATACCCGATATAACTGTTATTTTACTTCTCCTATGATAGGGACTCTTAATTCACATAATGTAACTAGTGATTAAAAAAAAGACAAGATAAATATGAACCTTCCAAAGGCTGTGTAATTGTTATGATTCATCATGACAAAACTAAATACATTTGTAGTTCAATTTTTTAATGAGAGATGTTGCGCAATTTAGCCGTGTATATTTTATTGTTATTCGGAGAGGCAGCTGGTCTTTTTAAACAATTAAACTTTGCTATATATCAGTAATTACAAACTGGCAGTAACTAGAGACACTTGTCCTTAATTGTTGAAAGCACGATAAAGAATTAAGACTCTCAAAAATGTCTTCTTTTATTACAGTAACGAAAAAAGTTACAGGGGCCTTATGTCGCTCCGATTTTGTAATGTTATAATTTGTAAGGGATAAAGTAACAAAATCTTTAACTCTCGTATCACTAATCTTTTAATCTAGCAGCTGTTTATTCCTCGACCAAAACGTAGACGTACATTTTTTAAATTAGTAGAGGAATTTCACGCCCTTTTAGGAAATTTAATACAGCAAACAAGAAAAATGCGTAAAATGACTTCTCCGCCTCTTAAAATATACAAAAGTTACGAAGCGGTCAATAATATGCTCAAATGAATGCCTTTAGTCCAGATGTTTAGAGCCAATTTGTGAAAAATATGCAGACCTTTTTTAGATTTGTATAGGCGTGTGCCACATACAAATGAAAATTTATTAAAAGTCCACGATTTTATACCCCATTTAAGAAAAGTACACAAAACCTGAGATGTCTTACATAAATTTTAAAGTAACAGCCTCAATAAAATAAGAAAAGAAACAGGAATAATGCTATTAGCACGGTTGCCAGACGTTTAATTTAAAAGTAATCCAGCTGAATATCTACCTATAGATTATAGAATAATTACATGACCTTAAAATGGGGATCCTTACTGTTTGAAGTGCTATATAAACGTCTTTCTTTAATGCCAGAATCTTCAATAATCTACATATATAAAAATGAATGTTTGTCTGTCTGTCTGTATGTCCTGTATGCATTCCTATACCATTTATCCGATTACGATGAAAATTTGGTGAGTTGTTGTGTGAAGGCCGAGGAAAATTTTGGAATAAAAAAAAGTGACGCAACGCATGCCGGGATGCCGGGATGTCGGGATGCCGGATATTTGTGTATTTTCTTTTCTTCAAATTTATTTTAGTAAGTAGCGTAGCAACGCGCGCGGGGTATAGCTAGTCTTTAATAAAACTTAAAATTTCTTATAAAAATGTTTGTTTGGTTGTAAAGTTTATCAAGAATATATCCTTCCAGTGGCATAACAAACACCTCCGCAGACCGCACACCGCGGGGGGGGGGGGGGGGGGGCCCACATTGACGGCCCCTTCAAAATTTGCTGCCAGCTTTGCTTTTCATAAGTATTTCTTTTTATTCATTCATCAAGAAGATTTATACGTGAAAGCGCAGAATTTACTAACGATATACCATAAAGACTTGTCCATTGACTTTCCTAGTCAAATTTTAAGCCTCAGAGGGACTTGGAGATAGTATTTCAAAATTAAAAACAGTGTATAAACTTGCAAATCATTTATTAATAAAAAATCAGTGTGTTCTTCAAATTTTCCAGATGTATCTAGAGCAGTGATGTTATTTCTAACTTTACCAGTTAGTGTGGCATCAGCGGAACGATCTTTTTCCAAACTTAAAATAGTAAAAACCCATTTACGTAACGCCATGGGACAACAACGCCTTTCGGATTTATCCTTAATCAGTATCAAGCACGAGTTTGTTAAAACATTAAATATCGACGAAATTATAAACGATTTTGCAAATAAAAACTCTCGACGATGTGGTCGTTTTGTATAATACCTTGTATAGTACTTAGTGACATAATGTTTGTGCAGACTTGTTGAGTGTTCATGTGTTTTACTGTTTTCTGTCTTTTGGATTCTATGAGGCTCAATCACTGCTACCCCCCATTACTGGTAAGCAACATTATAAATGGTGTTTTAAAATTTTGATTTTTCATCATGTTTGCTGGAATATTACGTAGGTATAATGACTTACTAACTATCTATGTTATGTCTACCAGTCTACCTAGGATATAAAATAAATTCGAATTGTTTGCTGTTTTAATAGTAGGTACTTAACACATAATGGGGGTTTAAGCCTAATTAAATTATTACACGATTAACAAATTCAAAAATTCATAAATCTGAACCTAATAGTAATGAAAATAAGAATTATCATTTTCCGTTCGTTATAGAGAGGGGGCCCCTAAAAACGTTTGCGGGGGCCCATTTCGTTTATATAATATGAGAGTAGTATTGTAGATGGTGGAATAGGATAATCTCCATATACAATACATAATACAATTTTATTGATGAGGCCTTTACATGACGAAACCCATAAAGAACGTAAAAAATTAAAACACCCATATTTGCAAGATTTCTACTTATATTGTCATAAACAGATAACAGCTGTTTTGGTAACACAGTACCTTCTTCAGACGATAAGTACCTACATACTCTCCGAGGTATGAGATTATATGTGTTTCGGGATGATAACCTTCCAGCCTCTCTGATCTAAGGGGTAAAACCAGTAAAGTGGCAAAATATAAATACAAAAAAATTATCAAAAATTCCTCATAATTATTCTAATAGGTCTTGTATACATTTTTTAGAAATAATCGAGTTACGTAGAACGATTCGGTTGCCAAAACTTCAATTTAAAAACAATCTGCTAAATAAAATGCAAAACCAATAGGAGAAGAGTTCCAAAAAGCCATAACGACTAACCCCTTCGTCGTTTAGTTTTTAAAGCTTGTTTTAAAGCCAGTAAAAGCAAAAAGTTTTGCCAAATTACTTTTATTTCTCTCATCAGGAGCTCAAAGGGTAGCAGATAACATTATGCCTTTTAAATAAATGTTACTAGAAAGTTTAGATTGTTGATTTTCTTTTGTCGGCGTTTTGCCTTGAACGTAATTTTAGGTGATTTTCTAGAAAGCGTGTTTTGGATAGATAAACATTGAAAATTTGTAGGTAAAATTATCATTATAACCTCATTGATATAGTAATATTTTGCAAGTGTACGCAAAAGAAACAAAGCCATACGTGAATTATTTCGGTTCATATCGTAGGTCTGTATCGCGAATCTGCATGTGCGAATGTCTAAATAAAAAAGATGCCATTAGCATAGCGTAGGGCAAATTAATTACATTTTGATCCTATTAATAGCCTGATACATTCTTGACCTCCAGTTTATTCGTTTGACACGGTCTAAGAATACTCTTAAGTAAAGAGCAATTGTCTCATATTTTTCCTTATTTTTTCCCGCAGTGTGTCGTTGAAAACGTGTTGGGGGAATTTCTCTAAGAAAATTTCTGGCCTTTGTCATTTTTGATAGGCAATCTTGCAAAGCATTTAAAATAATTATGCAATCTAACTTCTACCTGTGTTTATTAAAATAATTAGAAATTATGATCGGCACACTCACACACTTAACTTTTTAATTAACACAAACTTTATCAATTTACTGACTTTTTCTATAGTTTACTATTTATGGATACATGACCTCACCGCCCAGTCTCGCTGAATCATTTTTATTGATTCAGCGACAACGAAAAAGTATTGAACGCGAGAATGCGTGTTCAGTTTCAGGCAGGATCTCGCTGAATCGTTTTAATTGAATCAGCAACAATGAATAAGTAATGAATGTGAGATCGCGTGAACAGTTTCAGGCGACATCTTATTGTTCGACTGTTCAGTTTCGCTGAATCGTTTTAATTGAATCAGCGACAACGAGAAAGTAATGACCGTGAGAAGGCGTATTCAGTCTAAAAATGTTCTGATCAGCCAATATGACTTCTTCTTTTATTCAATGCGGCTGAATCACTATTACTATTTTGAGGTTAGGGTTTTAAAACAATGATTTGACGTAATAATTTTGATCTTAATAAAACAAATATTTTACGAACATAGGCCCCAGTTTTTGGAACCATAAAACAACAATACAACAATCAAGTTTGTCCTAAAATAGAACAAAACAATAGATAATTCGTTTTCATTTTTGTGTTCTGACAAAAGGCTTCAGAACAGTAAAATTCCGCCTTGAGATATAGTGTTAGGGACTTCAAATTGTCAGTTCTAAGAGAACCAGCCATGGCATCTGCCTGGCTCTTCGATGCAATTGGATTTAATTTACAAGCTTGGCATTATTAAAACATTCGTGTAACTGATGTAATTAATTAAGAAGACAGACTATGCTAATCCGTGTTCATCAATTTTTAATGGCCATTGGGACAATTAAAACTTTCTAATATTAAAACATTTTATGTTCCCAAGACTTGCTTTATAGCCACGCGGATTGAGGAAAGTTCCTATTTAATCCTTACAATTGTCCATGTTTTCCAAAGTTTTCCCCGCAAAGATGCCTTCCATTCTCTCTTTATAACATCGTATTTTAATGAATTGCTTCAAACTTCTCTAATATTACTTAATATTGATTTTCTTTGCTATATTTACATTTTTTCCTTCTTTCTAAGTTCTATTTAAAAATGGATTAGCCTAAAAGCTTTGATATTTTTTTATTTTCCATGCAATTAAATAAAATATCCAAACATTACAGTTTCCAAAAGTACCCTTGCTTGCAGATTTAAGTCCAGTACATTCCTCAACTGTTAATATTCCAAAAAGGGGAATTTTGTAGTATTATATTGGAAAAAGCTTGAACATGCTGGAAACATTGCAAATAAAAAAATATCATCGTCTATAGGAAATACAAGTAGCTAATTAAAAATTAAACCAACAAGAAAGACTCATCCAGCAAAACTGTTATCAATAAAAGTGTATCTGATTAAAACCTGATAGCTGTGGCAGGAAACTGCGTTGACATGTCCTGCAGTTAATATAAACTGAACTGTATTTATTCTAATGAAGTGATGTCACATAACGCGTGTCAAAAGGTGACAAGGCATATAAGGCGATACGTATGCGTATGCATAATATAGCTATTGGGTAAACAATAGATGCTTTTGTTGTGCTATTGTTTGACTGTTAATAATATTTAGTTCAGATATAGAAATGAGCCTAGTTCAGCAGTTGATTTGATTTTTATTTTGTCTCAGGATTATACAGGGGTTAATCTGTAAAAAAATTTTTACAGATTACCGGGTCCCTCAACTTCCTTTTGAAGTTTTCCTCGTCGTGTTTTAAATACTTTGGGTGGTTTTGATTTTATACGTGTCAAATGGAAAAATCTTTCATCAGAAACGATCACTATTACTAGACGAGCGTTTTGACTACTTTTAAAATAAAAACTGATAGTAGAGAGATAAATTGGTTGACAATCAAATTGCTTGGAGAGTCGCGCCTAATGAATGAACAGTTCCTGAGCAACCAGATTGCCAGGAAATTTTTAAGCAATTCTATATTAATAAACAACGTATTATAATAACGGTTTCTATTTCAGATGCTTGTGGACTAAGCGACGTAGCTCACATAGAATCAATTCAAGAGAAATCCCAGTGTGCTCTGGAAGAGTACTGTAGGTCTCAGTACCCCAACCAGCCTACTAGATTCGGGAAGTTATTGTTAAGGCTACCTAGTTTAAGGACTGTAAGTTCAGCGGTGATAGAACAGTTGTTTTTCGTAAGGCTGGTAGGGAAAACGCCGATAGAAACTCTGATTAGGGACATGCTTCTGTCAGGTAGTTCGTTTTCTTGGCCGTATATGTGATATTTAAAACTGTACTAGTTGTACTAGTCAAATGCATAATATATCTGTTAATGTTGTCTGTTATATGTGAAAAAAGAGAGAAGACAATCGTCAGAGGGTGAGTGAACGGTTTAATATGGTGATTGAATAGCTCACATATCAAAAGTGACAGTTTTTAATAAGATAGGTGTATCAAATTACCAAATAATAAAAAAAACTGAGTAACACTCAGTGAAATTAATGTTCCTTTTATATCACAATGAAAACAAAATATTATCGGTAAAATTTTAACCCCTTCAATCTGAGATATTATGTATAAGACTCTATAATGATCAACTAGTATTTGAAATTTATTTACTCTAGTGTTTTATTCGCCTAGAATTTATTTGTGTCTTAATTTTTCTATATTTATCAGATTAATGCCTGTTATAATGAATATTTTAAAAAACTGGCCAGATAATTCGAAAAAATTAATGGAAAATGCGGAAAATGACAATAAAGGTTAAGAAATAACTGAAATTTTCAGAAAATTTAAAGAAAAATAACCGGAACGGCTAATTATCTTCAAAACTACCAAGGCTAAATCAATGAATTTTGGTACAGGTGGATAACATAAAAAACTGAATTGAAAATTGACAATTGCGACGTTGCCAGATTTTTAGTTTTTTCTGTAACTCAAGGAATGTTTTTTTTCAAATGTAACACTACACTTTTTTTTATTGAATTCGATTCCTCTCATCAACATTACCATTTCCTGATAGTATCAAATTTTTATTTCAAATAGTTCTATGGGAAAAAAAAGTTAATTGGTTACAACTCTTAACTCTAAAATAAAAAAAAAATCCAATCTATTTCCATTTAAAAACGTTTCAAATAATGTAAAAAGGAAGGTTGGTAGACATAATGTACCTAATAGTATCGATTTCATAATCAAATTTATGTAGTACTATAATATGTAAGTAATTTTTACTAGCTATGTTATTGTTAGTAGGTGTTTGTTGTTATTATCGTTATCGATACTATTAAGTACATTATGTCTACCAACCTTCCTTTTCACAGTATTTGACACGTTTTTAAATGGAAATAGATTGGATTTTTTTTTTATTTTAGAGTTAGAGTTGTAACTAATTACCTTTTTTTCCCATAGAACTATTTGAGATAAAAATTTGATACTATCAGGAAATGGTAATGTTGATGGGAGGAATCGAATTCAATAAAAAAAATAGTAGTATTACATTTAAAAAAAAACATGCCTTGAGTTACAGAAAAAACTAAAAATTTGGCAACGTCGCAATTGTCAATTTTCAATTCAATTTTTTAAGTTATTCACCTGTACCAAAATTTATTGATTTAGTCTTGGTAGTTAACTACCATTTTTTGATATATATTTTTTACAGTGACCTTTTTCAAATATCCAGCTCTGTACTTTACTGTAATTCCATTAGAAAAATATAATCTCTTTGAAAGACCTTTTAAAATTTATAGTTTTTCTGAAAATTGGACTACGTTTTGAGCTGCATTGTCATTTTTCGGCTTTTCCACAAAATTTACCAAAACATTTGCTATAGGTACTGTAATATGAAACATATTTTGAGTACTTACATTCTTACATACTTTCATTTGAAAACTTCCCACCTCGATTTTCCTGCTTTAAAATGAAAATGTGGAAAATCGCTCGGACCCGTCGATTTTTATTTCGAGGGGGACATCTTTTGCGTATATTGTCAATCTTGTTACTTCAAGCCCCTAGGAGGGAGGAGGGGTAAGATCTAAATCTTAAATGGATACTCCTATTTTATATAATTTTTTTGGATTCTGCATACAATTCTGAACATTTTTTAATAAAAGCATTATTAGTCTATACTTAACAGTTTCCGAGATATTTACTCTTGAAAAATGACATTTTTGAACTTTGACAGCGTCTAGCTTTCTAACTGTACGTCTTAGAGCAAAACGGCTTACATGTCCCAATCTTCGATTTTTATTATCTTTCCAATAGTGTCAACTTCCGGTCAAACCGGAAGTACTATATTTCTTACATCCGGTTTAACCGAAAGTTCACACTATTGGAAAGATAATAAAAATCGAAGATAGGGACATGTAAGCCGTTTTGCTCTAAGACGTACAGTTAGAAAGCTAGACGCTGTCAAAGTTCAAAAATGTAATTTTTCAAGAGTAAATATCTCGGAAACTGTTAAGTATAGACTAATAATGCTTTTATTAAAAAATGTTCAGAATTTTATGCAGAATCCAAAAAAATTATATAAAATAGGGGTATCCATTTAAGATTTAGATCTTACCCCCCCTCCCTCCTAGGGGCTTGAAGTAACAAGATTGACAATATACGCAAAAGATGTCCCCCTAGAAATAAAAATCGACTGGTCCGAGCGATTTTCCACATTTTCATTTTAAAGCAGGAAAATCAAGGTGGGAAGTTTTTTAAATGAATAATTATTATTACTTAAAAGTGGGACACAATTTTTGAAGTGGTTAAATATTTTATCGAAATTTATAAATTATGTCTATTAATATAATAATTATATTTTACTGGAAATATGTACAAATTGTAAATAAGTAGTTTCTTACTAGAAGACATGAGATAAAAGGCAACTATAATTGGTTAGTGTAAGAAGAAAATATGTTATTGCAAACTTTTAGTTGTTTTTTCGTAATTTTTTAATAGCTTCCTTGAATAAGCAATCTCAATTCCTTGCAAGAAAAGACCGATTTCATCATTTTATAATGTTTATAATAATTAATTATTTCTCATTATTTTATTGAATAATTAATAGCATCGCTATTTCCCAAAATTACGAAAAATAATACTTGAAAAACTGACAAAAACGTAGTTACCTATGATATTTAATTTTTTCATTTTATAGTCAATAATTAGGAGTAATGGAACGCAAAAAATATAACTAAAAGTTGGCAAAACTAACATACTTAGGATTTTCTATATGTGGACACAAATTTAGTAGTTACTATTCTGTTAAAGAAGCGACAACATTTTTTTTGTATCGATCATAATAATTGAAAGCAAATGAATACTTATATTTAAATGAATGAGGGCGTTCCATTAGTCTTAAAAATGTAATTTATGTAGTTGTTATCGTTGTTATATTCTTAAAATGTTGTTATTGTACATCTACCTGATAAAAGACTTTGTACATTTTTCTATTTTCGGTGGCCAGTGTTTTAAAAACTTTTTACCCTTACTTGATTCGTACTTTTGTAAATTTGTTAATATTATTTAATGTGTATACGTACTTATATAAATATTGTTTCAGTTTTTATTTCACATGAATTTTTATGCACGTTGTCTTTTGCGTTTGTTTGTTTTTTGTATACTTTTTTCACTACATATACACAATATTTCTAAGATTTTTTTACTTGTTTTTTTGTATACTTTAAAATATATATATTTAGTTAAATATAGTGCAATCTCGAACAAAAGACATATTTAATTTTTATTGTTCTCATTACATTAGATGTAAAAAAATCTGTGAAATTTAGTTTATTAATAAATATAAGACGGTTATAAAGCCAGTGCCAATAAAACTGAGTTACAACAAACCTTATTTAATTATTTTATATTTGGTGAACAAAAACCATGTATATATCATAATTATTATTAAACAAAACAATAGTACCTAAATAAAATGATTGTATTTATAAATTGTGTCTTATTTATCGCTTTAAATATCCAAAATACCTTTACAAAACGGGAAAATTTATTAATCCTTTATCAGATTTTAAAAAAATTATACAGGGTGATCCACGATGGGTGGCGAGCGGCTGTATCTCAAAAAATTATTATGAAGCAAAAAAAATCACTGGAAGTTCCTAATTTTACCGCTGGGGCGCGTAGTCGATATTATGCTATGATACAAAGTCAATAAATGTAGCATTTTGATTATTATTGCATTTTTTAGATAAATAACTAAAATCGATAACAAAATAACATAAATAATTTTTTTAAACCGCCTAAGATTAATAAATTATAGCCAGAATAGCTATTTCTGTAGGATTTAAAATTTTTAATAAAAGAAAAAATGCAAAATATTGCGAAAAGCCCAAACGAATTCTCTTTACTAACTAGTAGCAATAGAACAGAGTTAAAATGCTTTGATGGTTGCATTTAATTTTTTTTTAAATCGAAGCAATATGTTTTTAAAAGTGCCCTCTGAATTATTTTTAATAATATTTATATAAACGTTTAAACAGGATAAAAAGTTCTTTAAAATAAGCCATAGTTTGTTAAACTCGCCGGTGAACGCAGACCGAAGTTACAGCCTTTTAAGTACTTTTAGTCGTTGCCCATCTCCACGCTGTTACCATGGTAACTACAAAAAAATTGTGATTACAAAATTTATAAAGGATATTGCAAAGCTTATAAAAACTTTATTTCTGAGTACATTCTATTGCAGTTATTAGTAGAAATTAGGGACTTTGTATAATAGCATAGCGACTACGTACCCTAGCGGTAAAATTAGGAACTTAAGTATTATTTCCAGTAATTTTTTTGCTCATATTTCACAATGAATTTTTTACCCCAAAGTCGTAGCATGTATAGTTTTGGTGGATCACCCTGTATATATTTTCATTAGTCAGGATAAACTTTTTCAACTGGGTTTTTCGGTAGGATCAAAAATTGACATTTTTGATAAAATGAAACTGTGCTATAGTCGTTCTGCAACAAGCTGCGAGATGACGATGTCGTAAAAATACAAAAATTGACAAGTATAGCTAACATTATAGCAGTTTAGGACACTACAAAATTTGAAAATGCGATAATCTTTAACGCTGTGCACATCGCAAGATAACGTCCTCGGTTTCATACAGTACCTATGTACCGTGCGAGCAAAAATTATTTGCATCAAAGAGGGCTTATATTAAAAAACGTAGGGCTTGGTTTAAAGCAACAATGATATGGGGACGATATATCTAACCAAATCTAGGTTAAAATTTTGTCAAATTCATATTATGACATGTTATGCTAAACTAATGAGTAATAAAATAAGTAGACAAATACAAATTTATTATATACAAGTGAGAGTGGGCCATCCTGTATGTTTGGAATACCTATGGAATATGGTTTTCCTAAACAGAATTATAGTAAGGCATTAGGTCTACAACTTAAAATTATAACGGGTGTCCCAAATAGTCAGGGCCAGGGCATATCAATTAATGAGATTTAAGTACGACATTTTGAGAAAATGTTATAAAACTGGCTTGTGCAAATTTTGCGGAAAAATTAGGAAAAGCAACGTAAATGATGGAAAATTATCCCAAGACTAAATTAAAACACTATTTTTTTTGCAATTACGCAAATACTTGTATTTTGCCCTTTTTTGTAAAATCTTTTTGCCAGCTGTATTTTTTTTTCGAATTTCATTTAATATGGAAGAACGAGTAGATTTTTTTTTAATGGTGTTCAGGTTCTGTGCTATTTGAGAACTGCCATTACTTCTCCTGACAAAAACGTCACCACATCCACGTAAGAGATTTGGTTTTAAAATTTCACGAAACTGGATTCGTTGGAAATAAAAAAAGACAACAACAACAACCTAGAATTTTGGATGAATATCTTCATATATTATAGGCAGATTGAGGTTATTGGGCATGTTTTTATAAATCCTAAAGTGTCAATGCGTCATTTAGCAACAATTTATCGGCGTATCCAAAGATTCTGTTAGGGAGGAATTTGAAAATCGACTTTATTTCTGTTTGGAAGAAAAGGAAATCATTTTGAACGCTGAATAAAATAGTTGAAAAATTTTTATTTCCCAACGTTTTTGTAGAAATGGTATTTTTGGTTTTTTGATAGTGTAGCTATTGTAAGTTTTCAAAAAATTACCCTGTACAAAGCTGAATGTACAACGATGTATGTTTGTCGAAAAAGAAAGTCGACTACAAGATTACGTGAAAAAATATCAAAATTTTTACATCTAAATAAAACTGCCAATATGGAAAATTTTTCTGTACGTAAAAAAATGTGTTGGTTATACTAACACACTTGTGGGATGTCGGCAAAAATCGTTGGCACATAAGAATAATTCTCACTATTCTAAACAATATTCTTCCAATCGTTTAAAGGACGTTTTTCATTTAGCCATTCTTTCATTTCATTCTGGTGTAATCCGGAGTTACCCCTTTCCAAATTTCTTCTCTTTTATCAAATAATTCTATTTCATTCTGTGGTTTAAAATTTATTTTGTACATTTTTTTTTACCATCAATCCCCAAACATTTTCAATTGGATTTAAATCAGGACTTTTTGAGCACCAATGCAGACATGTTACGTTGTTTTGTCTAAAGACGTTTCCTATATTTCTTGCGGTATGCACAGGACAGTTATCCTGCTGAAATATAAAGTTATTTCCTTCAAAAACTATCACGACAGAAGGAAGAAAAACATTTTCAAAATCTGAAGATAATATATATTACTGTTTAGTGTTCCACCAATATTTTAGCATACACCTGCACCGTAAACACTTATCCATGCCCAGGCCACGCATTAACGGAGAAACGTCCTCTGGTTTGCTTTTTTTGAGTATACTTCTCATCATATCGAGAATTTGGTGGTCTATTTACGGTTAATACAAGAAAGTAGTTAATTCGCGAATTATCCGGCTAATACCCGAATTGGCAACCGGTTTGTTCGTTGTTACCCAGAGCAAATTTTTCTGTACGTAAAAAATGTGTTGGTTATACTAACACACTTGTGGGATGTCCGCAAAAATCGTTGGCCACATAAGAATAATTTCTAAACAATATTCTTCCAATCGTTTAAAGGACGTTTTTTATTTAGCCTATCTTTTCTCGTAAAAATACTTCATCTGCGGTGAGTATATTGCTTGTTTTCCTTATTGCGTAAGATTTTTTTCAGGAAACCAATCCAGATTAAAAGTGACAGGCTCTCAAGGAGCGGAGAGCACAAATTGTCACATGTCACCACAGTGAGACGTCCCTTTTCTGTAAATTTATACGAATTGAAGAAATGTGTTTTTTTAGTCGGTCTCAAGGGAAGGTTTTTATTGACACGCCCCTTATTCTCTCCCTATAGAGTGGGAATATGATTTTTAATAAGGTGTCTTGAACTTTTAATTGTTTTTAAAGAAAGCTTATTTTCTCCTAATGTATACAGTTGACGACATGAATTCGTACACTCTACCCATACATACCTAACTCCATTACAACAAAATTGGGTAAAACGGGTTTCCACCTTGCTGCTTATACCTGCAAAGAACACCAGCTATATACAAAGCTGTAAATTATTGTATATACGATTTTTTACCATAAGTAATAATGGTTATTTCTAAATATTTTTGTGTTTAAATTATAGCCGCGAAATAAGAAAATTATAAAATAATACTAGGAAAACTACAAAAGTATAAAGCCAAAAAGGGTAAAATTATTAACAAACAACAAACAAAAAACTAATCTTTAATTGCTGCGCCATTGGATTCTAACACTAATCGTAATCTTCTTGGCATTGAAAAATGAATACTTCTAGTGTAATTCGGAGTTAGCCCTTCCCAAATTTCTTCTATTTTATCAAATTACTCTATTTCATTCTGGGGTTTAAAATTTATTTTGTACATTTTTTTTACCATCAATCCCCAAACGTTTTCAATTGGATTTAAATCAAGACTTCTTGAGCACCGAGGCAGACATGTTACGTTGTTTTATCTAATCCAGTTTCCTATCTATATTTCTTGCACTATGCACAGGGCAGTTATCCTGCTGAAATATAAAGTTATTTCCTTAAAAAACTATCGCGGCAGAAGGAAGAAAAACATTTTTCAAAATCTGAAGATATATATTGCTGTTTAGTGTTCCACCAATATTCCAGCATACACCTGCACCGTAAACACTTAGGTATCCATGCCCACACATTAACGGAGAAACGTCCACTGGTTTGCTTTTTTTGAGTATACTTCTCATCATATCGGGAATTTTGTGGTCTATATACTCGAATCCTTCCATTATATGTAGACTAAAAAGTTTTCTCATCGGAAAAGATAACATTTTGCCAAAAAAAAAATCATTTTCTGGTAAATATTGCATAGCAAACCCAATTCTTTGTTCCTTATCACTATTTTTTTAAAAACGGTTTGGATGCAGCTGCTCGATTTCTTAATTCGGAACATTGTCTTACTCGGCGTTGCGCAGTTCTATAGATGAAGCAGCGAATCATGTTATGTGCATAGCGGATACTGCAGTTTCAAATGGATTTTGCCTTAGATACTCCACCAAATTTCGGTCTTCTTCATTTGATGATTTTCTATTATTGAAACCAGACCCAAAAGACCTTTCAAGTGTTTGATGATAGCGCCATTTTTTTACAATTCCTTGAACAGTACTCTAAAATGATCAGCTATTTTTCCATAAGACCACCCTATTTCTACTAAACATATTATTCTTGCTTTTTCAATAATACTTAAATGAGGCATTTTTAAATCAAATAAGGTAATGACAATACTTTGACAGATATCATGATAACAATTAACACGTTGCAAAGGTAATAAAGGTAAAAAAGTTGCATTTACAGTATCACAGTTTAGTGTACGAAATTATCTGTCGCCAACTGTACTTCCGAAGTTTCAGAAAAGTTAGAGGGACATGACTTAAAAAAATTGACTGTAACAGTAATGTCCACTAATAAAATCATTTTTCAAGTCGTTTAAGCCATTGCAAGATAATCGCTTACAAACTTTTTCTCTCTTAATAAAAATAGAATATAGATTAGATGCATTTATTTTTTCGAAAGACTTATTTTTATTTTAGAGGTGTCACAAAATTTTAAGTGTTTTCATTAATAATAACCCAACCAACACCTGAGCTAAAGGTTGTTTAATAAATAATGACTTTTTATTCTAATAATACAACAGTTTTAAGAGAACAATTTGCCAGCGGCGGAAAAGAAGTAAGTATGAGAATAAATACATAAGTATTAGGTATGTACATACATTGTAGTACCTACACTGTACAGGGTGAAGATTGTGAGAAATTTTGTAAAAAATGTCCATTTTTTTCTAAGAAAATCCATTTTTTTACCAAATTTATTCCAATTTCCACATTGTACCTACGTAAATAAGCCGATAATTATTATAGTATATTAGCTAAAAACGGGATCGGAAAAAAAATAAATGAAACGAAATATTGATAAGCAAATGAAATGGCGAATGCGTCACTACTGTTTGCTCTTAATGGAGGTTTTGATAACTTAAGGGAATATATCAAATAGTTGTGTACACTGAGGAAAATAATCTAATACAACAGGTCTGCTAAGACATAGTTTGTATTGCGAGCTTATTTTTTATTAACAACCCATATTAAATAAATTGCTAGTGTATCAAACCCGCTTTAGTGCTATATCAATTCCAGATTTGCTAGAACAGTGTTTTTATTGGTAGTAATCAGCAATATCAATCTATATAGACAGTCAAGCAGCCATAAAGGCAATTTGCTCCAGCAGCACTAAGTCAAAATTAGTAAGGCGCTGTCGCAACAATCTCTGCACACTTGGTGCTCAACATCGAATTACCCTGTGTTGGGTTCCTGGACATAGCAAAATACAGGGCAACGAGACTGCTGATGTGCTCGCCAGGGAGGGCGCAAGCAGGTCTGCCGAACTAGCAGAGAATACTGTGGCTAGACCACTGGGATCAGTCAAAGAGGATATAGATCAAATAGCTAAACAACTTGCACAAAGCAGATGGACAGGGCTGGCAACTTGTAGCATCTCCAGGCAATTGTGGCCCCTACTTGACGACAGAAAAACCGCAGTGCTATTACAACACGGTCGGAAGGACCTAAGAAACATCACTGCCGTAGTCACCGGACATTGCCTGTTCGGTAGACACGCTGAACGTATGCAAGTACCAACTAACGATTTCTGTAGAAGTTGCAGAGATGAAGAGGAGGAGGAAAGTATTCAGCATTTCTTGTGTGAATGCCCCGGCCTCGCTAGAAGAAGGTTCAATGCCCTGGGCGAACCATTATTTAATGATCTGGAGGAAATGAGCAGCCTGCAACTGGGTCGACTTACGAAGTTTATTAACAGCAGTGTCTGGTTTGAATGAGCTGTCAAGATTCTTCTACGATCTACGTCACGTCGCGTTAACCATCAGGAGGCTGATGCGGATAGGTTCCGCGGAACACGTGTGGTACCACAACGGTCCTACAGAACTACGTGTGACTGTTTGGTCAATGCCAGAGGTCTGCCACTCTAACCTAACCTAACCTAGTAATCAGTTCCACTAGCAGCACAGTCGTGTTGAATAATGAACTACCTTTATGACAGTCATTTTATTAAGAAATAAATTGTACCTTCTCAATGCGACGCATTGTGTTTCCAGTAAAACGGTTTCTCTACAACTAAGAAAGCAGAATAGCGTCCCTAAAAACGAATGGTATCCGTTAGAACCTATAATCCACAAGACGTTGGTGGAGGTTCGTATAGCGATCGGCAATCGCCGCTTGCCGTAGTATTATAGTTTTAACATATTTGTTGTGCAGGTCACATGGTTGTTCGGAGTCTTTAATTAATTAATTTTGTTTTACTTTGTAATTAAGTTTTTTTAAACTTTGCATGTCAGATAAAGCAATAGAAGATTCTTATTTCGCACAACCCATCATTAGTATTGGACTTTATAATCCATGAGCGAATTTTACCATCTCAGTAAACCATGTTGCATAATAGATAATAATATGCAATGTTAAATGACCAGAACAATATCACACGAGAAGCTATTTAAATTTTTGTGAACTACAGTACTGATTTTTAGTGGTAAGTAATAATTATATGCTTTATTAACCGTAGCAAGCAAATATTATTATGATTAATGTCAAGTCTCATTATAACTGCCAGTCGGAACTAATACAGTATATAAAACCAGATTACACTCCCAATAGAACTTGATAATTACTTTGAGCAATAATGGCTTTAAACCATTCTATGGTAGCATTAACTTATATTTCCTATTGGCACCGTGATATTATCACTACACAACGGTCTAGCAATTTTCGTTTTCTGACAGTAGGAAAGCGCGTTGCTGTCACATATGGTATGAAATAGTTGTATAAAGAGTATATGAATTATTATAACGAATAGAAGACATTTTCCTCAGTGTATCATAATAGTAGATTCTGTAACGAGGTTGGAATGAAAATTCGATCCGAGTGGAAGATTCCGAACGCGAGCGTAGCGAGCGTGAGTAACCACGAGTATCGAATTTTCATTCTAACCGAGTAGCAGACTATATTTTCTCCACGACCATCCAGTTCCATATCTGATTCATCCGATTTTTCACTCATTTTTGACTTGCACTAAAATTTGTCTGAAAATAATTATTACAACGCGGCCATTTTTATCTGACACTGACAGTTTCGAAATTTATGGCAACCTATGTCGTTTATATCAATTACAGAATATTCATTCCGTATCTTGTTATGGAATGAAAGTACACGCAAAACGCATAAGAAGCAAGTGTTTCAGAATAAATATTCCAACTCAAGAGCGAGAATTTTTACATTCTATTATCAAAAACGATTTTGGAATTATTGCATTCAGTAATGGTCGTGGAGAAAATATATACCATCACATCACATGAAATCATCCGAAAAATTTAATGTTAAAGCAGGAAAATGATAATGAAGTTCAAAAGCTATGAAAGTTTAAAAAATCTTTCGAACATGAAAATAAATGCAATTTTTTTTTACCCCACCCCCTTGAGTTTGATATGGTAGGTAATTTCCACAGTTTTTGCTTTTTCTTAACCCCGTTACAACTACGCCATTGAAGGATGAAAAAGGGGGTGAGATAAAATAAGAAGTGGGGCTCAGCTGGCCAAAGCGACCGAGCAAAGTGCGAAGTTTCTAAACAATAAACACCCCGTCACACTAATTACCACTGGAATACTTCGCAAAAGGTCCTTAATCTACTACCAGCTCGTTTTTTCTACTCTTCTTGTTTTACCACAGGCAGAATGATTTATATTAGGCTCGTGAGAAATTAGTAACAACAATATACAAGGCAGATTAAAAAAAACTAATTTAAAAAGAAAAAATACTGTTAAGTACCTACGTAATTATTATCTTGTTATTGGTTAATAATTAATTATCAACTTCATCATTCATCGTTTTCAATACTGATGTTAGTTATAGGAGTTAGTCTTTTCGTCAATATAAGAACAACCTGCTGCGCCGCAGGTGAACATTTTTACAAAATACCCATAAATTGTGTCATTGAAACAATCCTCAAAATACCTAGTTATACAGGCAGCGTGGGCAAAAAGAATGGAACATCCCCAATATTTTCATAACCATGTATATTTCCGAAAAACGCGCGAACCCGTCGACTTTATTTATAATTTTTACAAATTTCAAGAATTTTTAGTATTATACAGGATTGCTCAAGAAGTCGTGGCACACGTCAACTTTAATTTTTTAAATGAAATACCCCAAATTTTATTCGATTTTTGAATTCTACTTAAAATTCTGAATATTTTTCATGTAACATACCCTATTTCGATATTCAGCTGTTTTCGATATATCACAATCTAAACAATAATGATGTCAATTTTTATGGAATTAATGAATAGGGAAGAAAATACGGAAACTTATTACCTTTATTGTAGTAACCCTGGTAACCATGCACATTATTGTACTTTTTCGCCATTGTCATTTTATTTTATTTTAAGTGACAGTATTGCCAAAAAAAGTTACATTGTATTATTAGGACGTCATATTTTAATTAAAATGCACTTAGGTGAAAGAGAGCGCATAGAAATCCTCATGATGGTTGGCTATGGCGATAGAAAGAGATCTACATTTGAAGTATGTGAACTTTTTAATAATGTTCATCGAGGGCGAGCGCCGATATCAAGGTCTACAGTAAGTATAATTAAGATAGTTTTAAAATTTACAGAAACCGGATCTGTGCGCAATAAACCAAAAAGTGGCCGTCCCAAAATGTACGATGAAACTAAATTAAATGTTTTACTGTCGTATCAAGACAATCCCCATTCCAGCACTCAAGTGGGTCGGATTCAAAATATTGGTTATAAATCTGTACAAAATATTCTTCATAAGGAAAAATATCATCCTTACAAAATTTGTCTTGTCCACGAACTAAATGGGGATGATTACGATCGACGTCTTCAGTTTTGTGAGAATATGCAAAACATCTGCAATAATGACGGAAATTTCGCGCAGAATATTTTATTTACTGATGAGGCTACATTCTGCCTTAATGGAACAGTCAACCGACATAATTGTAGGTATTGGTCGACAGAAAATCCTCATTGGATGCAAGAGGTCCATACACAGCACCCACAGAAGCTAAACGTATGGGCAGGAATTTTACGTAACAGAATATTAGGACCTTTCTTTTTCGAAGAAACGTTAAACGGAGAGAGGCATTTGGAGTTTTTACAGTTTGAATTAGTTCCTGCTTCCTAGCTGGCCTATATCCAGATCACGATGATCATGAAAGGACCATTTGGCTGGCTACAACAAGACGGTGCACCGCCCCATTACGCCGCACGGGTACGAGAATACCTAAACGAGGTTTTTCAACATAGACGGATAGGTAAAAGGGGAGAAATAGAATGGCCAGCTCGCTCATCCGATTTAACACCCCTAGATTTCATTTTGTGGGGATATTTGAAAGAAAGGGTGTACAAAAACAAACCATCGGATTTAGAGACATTAAAACTGAGAATACAACATGAAACTCGACAAATTCCTGAAGAGGTTATTGTGAACGTTCAAAATGAATTTGTTTTACGTTTAGGACACTGCCAAATTGTCAATGGCCATCAGTTTGAACATTTAATTATATCGAAAACAGCTGAATATCGAAATAGGGTATGTTACATGAAAAATATTCAGAATTTTAAATAGAATTTAAAAATCGAATAAAATTTGGGGTATTTCATTTAAAAAATTAAAGTTGATGTGTGCCACGACCTCTTGAGCAATCCTGTATAATACTAAAAATTCTTAAAATTTGTAAAAATGATAAAAATCGACGGGTCCGAGCGTTTTTCGGAAATATACATGGTTATGAAAATATTGGGGGTGTTCCATTCTTTTTGCCCACGCTGTATATAGAAAAATATTCGAAATTTTTTTGCAAAAATTTCTGGATAATAAGAGAAGTGTCTATTTTTTGCCCATTTAGCGGGGGACACGTGTCCCATGCACCCCTCCCTCACTCTGTATGCTTCACTGTTCTTTGGTCACCGAATAACGGTCCTGACACGAGAGTTGATTTGGTATACCTTCCGGTCGGCGATATTTCTTTGCCCATCTCTCCGTTTCACCTAGATAGCTGAAATTTGGCATGATTATTGTTACTTCTGCCCCAAACACAGACCGACATGTCGAAAATAAGAAAAAATTTAAATGACGTGTCTGAATGACCTATCATCATCATCATCGGGTACTTTTGGCCAAGCTTGAGTCTCTTGGTATTCATGACCATTTGCTGAAATGGTTTGAAAGCTATCTACATGATCGAACTCAGATTGTTAAGATTCATAACTTCACTTCGAGGGTGATTGAGGTTCCTTCAGGGGTGCCCCAGGGTTCTCATGTGGGTCCCTTACTTTTCAACCTATTTATTAATGATATTCATAAATGTTCATACATTTTCCTACTATCTTTTATTTGCCGATGACCTCAAATTGTTTTCTTGTATCAGCTCTTCCCAAGATTATGAATTATTGCAATTGGATTTGATCAACCTCATGAACTGGTGTAAATTGAATGGAATGGAACTTAATTCTTCAAAGTGTCACTTGATGCTGTTCTCTAGGTCTCACACTCCCCCTACGTACCGTATGTTATTCGGCAGGATGCACTGAAGCTTGTGGATAGTGTGGTTGATTTGGGGATAGTATTGGATCGCTCTCTTGGTTTCGTGCCACATATTACAAATATTAAGAGGAAGGCACTAAAAATGTTAGGGTTTATAAAGAGATCTTCGAGAGATTTTATGAGTCCACAATCCTTAAAGTCTCTGTACTGTTCTTTGGTGAGGCACAATCTGGAGTAGCTATGCATCCTCAGTATGGAGTCCATTTTATGCAACACATGTGAATAGTTTGGAAACTGTCCAGCACAAGTTTCTTAGATATTCAGCATTTAGAGTCCCAGATGGTTATGCTATGTCTTATCCTGAACTTGAGTCTGTTTTGGGGCTGGTTTCACTTGAGGCTCGCCGTAAGAGGCATGATTTGAAATTATTATACAATATCTTAAACCATGTTTACCATTGTCCGGATCTGTTGGTGAAGATTCCACTTTTTGTTCCACCCAGAACCACACGTTCCAATTTTACGTTCTATCAGCCATTTAATCTCACAAATTATGCTTCAAACTCTTTTCTGCAGAGGTCTATCAGGTTGGCTAACTATTACTCCAACGATTTGGACTTTTTTTCATCTGCTTCAAGTTTTTATAGGAACCTACGTCTGGTTACCTGATATTAAGTTGCTCCCTGCTGATTTTTTTTCTTTAGTTTGTAGTTACGCTTATCTTTTTCTACACTGTGATATTTTTTTTTATTGGTGTTAATACTATTGTTAATTTTGAGTTTGTTAATTTTATTGTATTTACTTATGTTAAAATATGCATTATTTGCCAATTATTGTAATTTTAAAAAATGGGCCAAGCTCGTTAATAAATAAATAAAAAATTAGCAGATTGTACAGTATACGTAGGTATGCATGTTCGGTTTTCCATTTTTTTAACATTTTGATTAACTTAAAACTTGAACGCATATTTCAAATAAACTAAAATCGCGCGTAAAAAAAAATAAAGGGACGACGAAATAAAATGGCCACATTATAAAAGCAGGAAATGAAATTTTTATCTGTTCGAACCTTTTGACACAATATACAAACGCTAGTGTGGCTGAGTGACAATTTTCGTTGTGTCTTGTTTTCAATTTAAAACCGAATTCGGGCGGGAAAAAATCAATGCACGTGTCAAGTTTAAAACGGAAAATGCCATTGTGAAAGGAGCACCGAAGGGGACATTACTGATTTTTATCTCTATATCGGTTTTGGCGTATTGGTTATATACCCATATTTTTTTTTGTGAACCGAGATTACAGCTTTTGGTCTTACAGACCAAGAATCAAAGATTGTCATACTAAAAGATATTATTTTGTCAATATATACAGGGTGTTACGGAAACGACTTATATTATATTTGCATGGATGACACTGTGGGTATAACTACTTAGGTAGGTATTAAATAATTTTCTTTCATTAAAGTTTTTCTCTTCCCTTTATTATTTCTTCATTCTTTCCTATTTCTTACATGGCATACCTATATCAAGACCCAGTTGAAATAAATCATGTTCTTATCCAAATGAACTCCTGAATACCCCCGTATTTTCTGAACAATTCATTTCGTCCTAGCCAGATACTTTTTTACAAAAAAAAATGTAAAAGATTTCACATTCACCCTAATCCGGTAATATGTTGATTTCATTCATTCCGGTTAGTTTTTTTCGTTTAAATCGCAAAGAACTCGATTTAAGATCTAAGGAATCCGTCCTTACTGATAAAGGATACAGACAGGATCTGGGAGCAAAGGAGCTTTATCACAAAGATGGTTTCCAAGGTAACCGTTGACCTTCCCGGATTGGCTACTAGAAAAGTGTCAATAGACACTCCCACATTTCTGCGGAGATATAGAGATTATACAGAAGTTCGAAAAGGAGTCTTCCGCGCGTACTTCCTTTGAAAAAGGATAATATTGTGTCCAAATAGCGAAAAGGGTTTTTGATAATTAAGGATTTCCATGCGGTTTAACTTAATGAGCTCCTCTGCTTGAGTTAATTAACTTTAACAGACCTTTTTAGTCTCAATTCACAAATCTGCTTAGTTATACATTTAACGATCAATTTTAAAGTTACAGTTGTATTATACCGGGTGTCCGGGAAAATGTGGGATATCTCCCGGATATGAAAAAAACACGTGAAAAGAATACTACAAGTTCATATAGGTAAACTTCTTTCGTATCGGCCTCCTCTTCGGAGATATGGGCTCCCACAGAGCTCCCATGGAATTAAGTTTTTGACACATAATTATTAAACCAACAGGTAGGTATATTTCAATTTTTTTTTCATATGATCTATACCAGGTAAGACCCTTCAAATTACTATCCCAGAATGTGTTGCGAATTACTCACAGCTGCAGGGACGGACTAGCTGTGACACTAATGTGCCCATTTTTTTTACGCTCTGTATGATTAAAACTTTGGACAACGTTTTTTACATACCTTCAACTATTGACTAAAAATTAAGTACTCTTCATTCATGTCGCTAATCCTAACCGTTTTCGGAAAAACGTCATTTTTAACATATTTACATCATGTATATTTAGCGTATTTCAATAAAAGATACATCTTTGTTCCTATAAATTATAAATGTTTACTTTTAACTGCTTAATATTAATACCTACATGATCGCAATAAAATGACGTTTTTCCGAAAACGAAAACATGAATTTTTAGTCAATAGTTAAAGGTATGTAAAAAACGTTGTCCAAAGTTTTTATCATACAGGGCGTAAAAAAATGGGCACATTAGTGTCACAGCCTGCAGCTGTGAGTAATTCGCAACACTTTCTGGTATAGTAATTTGAAGGGTCTTACCTGGCATACATCATATGAAAAAAAAATTGAAATATACCTACCTGTTGGTTTAATAATTATGTATCAAAAACTTAATTCCATGGGAGCTCTTTGGGAGCCCCTATCTCCGAAGAGGAGACCGATACGAAAGAAGTTTACCTATATGAACTTGTAGTATTCTTTTCCCGGACACCATGTATAATATTCTGTAGGTAGGTATAGGTACTTACTTACTATTTATATTGTTGTTGGGGTTAATATCAAAATAAAAATACCTACACATAACTTCAGTGGCTGTTTGTATGTCCACCTGTCAAAACCGTTTTTTTTCGGAGCCACGCCCAAGTTTATTTAGAATTGAGCCAATAAGAAATTTTGCATTAAAAGAAATAAGGATAAAGGAAATTTTAAAAAATTAATTTTCTTTTTTCTATATCATACTTTTCAATATTTTCTATACCAAGATTCTTGATGGGATTTGAGGGGATATGGGAGGGGGGGGGGTTAATAACGGACGTTTTACCAGATTCAGATTCAGTGTCAGGATAGCTGGAAAACTGAAAAGGTGCTGAACATTTTTTTTTCTTAGGCTTCAATACCTAGCCTGATGAGAGGGTGGGCTAAAGCCCCTGTAGCCCCCTTATACATTTGCCACTGGTGGCACTGATGGTTATCTTTCTTGTTCTATTCGGATGCCCTGAACCGAAAAAAACTGTACACAGTGGCGCACCTCTAGGAATTCAGTGAGGGAGAAAGAGCAATAAAATATTTTAAAGGATTTCAGACAATTTCGGTTTGGAAAGTTTGGTTTATTTTAATAATAAAAAAATTATTTTTACTCAAAATTTGTGTTGGTAGGTATGGGAATCGGAAGGGCTGAGTCAGTGGCTGTAGCCACAGCCCACAGCACTACACTGAGAAAAACAAATAAAAAATATGGGTCATTTTATCTTAAGTATATTATTCATAACCCAAAGAGATAAAATTTTCTATGTTGGCCTTAATAGAGATGTGGCTTTTAAGGAATAAATTTTTAATCAGTCAGTCCTATAGTTAATCCGATAAGTTATTCAGCATCGTCATTAAAGACTCTGTTATTATGAGGGCAAAACTTGTAACGGAATAACTTATAAGGCTCTTAGTGTGCGGTTTTAATCGGGTTATTATTTAATCTCCATTACCAAGGCCGACCAAACCTAGTTAGTAGGTACCTACTTAGTTAATTTGACATTTCAAGTTATTATCAACCACATACACCACTAGGTGGTGCATACAAAGTGACGATCTCCCCTCACCCCGTACAAGCTTAAAACGAACAAACATTCTGCAATTCTATAGAAAAAAATCACGAATTTAATTGGAATTCAAAAATAGCGAGTTTATAGGCAGTGGCGGATCTATGGGGTGGGGGGTACCGGGACTTCCCCCCCATGGCCCAATAGTAATCAAAAATTTTAACAGTTCAATTTTTTAAATTAATTTCGCACCAAGGATATTTGTATACAATGTAATGGGGAGCGGCTTAACTTCACGGATATACTGTCAAAAATTTAGGGGTGCTGTTTGATGACAAATTGAGGTTTAGTAGGCATATATCAAACTTACGTAAAAGGACTTAGGTACATGGTGTTAAAAATATTATATGCAAATAAACATATTCTTAACTTTACAGTGCGTAAAAAGTTATGTAAAGCCTATATATTGTCTATGATTTCATATTGTATTATCTTATTATAGATATTATCCATCCTCAAGAGAACAAGCAACATCTACAAAAAATGCAGAATAATTGCTGCAGATTTATAGTTAATTTTAAAAAATATGACCATATTTCGCTAAAAATATGTGAACTCAATTCGTTGAATATAGTGAATATATTTCAACTTTTATTATTGACATTTGTAAATAAATTATTAAAAACATCAACCCCTATGTACTTAAGATCTAATTTAGGTTTTCGAAAAGATATTCACAATGTTTTAGTTAGATCAAACACACTCACGATGCCCCAACAAAAAAAAAATATTTTCCAGCGAGGATTTACCTACAACGCGGTAAAATATTTTAATACTTTTAATAATTACTTCACTAGCCTTCGTAATAGAATAAGAAAGTCACTTCTGGAGAAGCAGGCGAATCCTAACGCTGAGGGCTACTTTCTATGATTTTAATTTTCATTGACAGTTTCAATACTAGATCTAGAACTGCTGTTCTTCTTTACTAGGACGTAGGTAGGTACTGTAGTGCACATTATGTGTGTGCCAACAGTGCATATTTATTACTATTATATGGCTAATCTTATCTTAACATAGTATAAAACAAAGTCGCTATCCTGTCTTATGTGCTTAAATCTTTAAAACTACGCAACGGATTTTGAAGCGGTTTTTTTTAATAGATATAGTGATTCAAGGGGAAGGTTTTTATTTATAAAGCGACCCGCCCCGGCTTCGCACGGGCGCAATTTCAGAAAGTGGCATGCCGGGTACTAATATATCGGGTTTGTTCGGGTTTGTATTTATACCAGCGGGTTGCAACGCATGCCGGGTACACGCTAGTTATTATATAATTTATGACTCACTATATTTACTATATTATTTACTATATTTACTATACAGGGTGTCCGGAAACTTCGTTCGTATACTTTAAGGGGATATTCTACATATGAAAATATGAAAAAAAGTTCACATGAATGTAGGTCCTTAAATAACTTATAAGGAAGCTATGGCCGTCCAAAGGTGACCTCTAAAGATTAGTTTCTATTTTATATCTATGCAACCGCTTAAGGTACCGGTGTGCTTTTTGGCACACAAACTAATATTAACAATTGCTAATTTATGATATTGAGAGTTATTATGAAATTTAGTCAGGGACGTTCTTACGTGGCTTAGTTTATTTATTCCTAATTTTTTTACACGACACATTTAAAAAATTTTACCCAAAAATTATAATTCAAGTGATTTTTCTACACAAAAAAGGTATTCTTAAAAAAAATTATTGGACCAATGATTTAGGAGAAAAATCGATTTATTTAAATCATTGCATAAACGATTATCGAATTGTGTTTAAACTAAAACATCAAAGTATAGTCAAAATCACGAAAAGTTTTAACGCGTTTAGGTTAGGTTCTGTCATATTTGACATAAATTGTGTGCAATATATGTCAAATATGACAGAACTTAACCTAAACGCGTTAAAACTTTACGTAATTTTGACTATAGTCTTATGACAAATACAAATTTGAAGTAAAGAAACATCAAGAAGCCCATGGTTAGCGTTAAAATAAATTGACAATGACAATAATTAAGTCAAAACGTTGTTTTATTGTCATTTTTAAACAAAATAAATTAAGAGTTGTTGGTTTCACAAGAATAATCTGATAAAAGTAGAAAAGTTACAACAAATGTTGAAAATGGTTTCCATTCATATCAATACAACCAATCGAAACGATTTCTCATTGATGTTCGTACTCTTGCGAAAACTCCTTTCTTATTACGAATTTCCTCGCAACAATAAATAACGGTTTTTCCAATTGTTGTACGTTTTCAACAGGTACTGAATATACCAGAGACTTCAGATATCCCCAAAGAAAGTAATCCAATGGATTGAGATCAGGTGAACGGGGAGGCCAGGCAATGGGCCCACCTCGGATTATCCATCGGTCTGGATAATATGTTTGATTTAAATGATCTCGAACCAATCTACTAAAATGAGGTGGAGCCCCATCGTGCATAAAATAGTTTGTAAGTCTTTCAAGTAGAACAGGCAAAGAGTCTTGTAAAAATTTTAAATATGCGGGCCCATCTAAACGTTGAGGCATAATGTATGGTCCTATTAATCGATCGCCCAATATACCGGCCCAAACATTAATTGAAAATTTATTTTGAAATCGACTTTCGAAAATTGCATGGGAATTTTCTTCTGCCCATACATGGTTATTATGAAAATTTACGATGCCTTCACGGGTAAACCCTGCTTCGTCAGTAAACAAGACTTTATGTAGAAAAAAAAACGGTCTTGATGACATTTTCTTTGCATCCATTGACAAAACTCTGCACGAGGAAGTACCTAGGTCTTGAGGCTTAAGCGCGCCTGAACTCTTTGTATATGGTATGGATAAAGAAGTTGTTCATGCAAAATTTCCCATGTTGTACTCTTAGGGGTACCCTCTTGTAAGGCAATTCTTCTTGTGCTTATACCCGGATTGGCTGCAACGCATTCGAGCACTCTTTCTTATGCTTCTGGAGTCCTAGTAGTACGGCTTCTCCCAGTTTTATTCATATTTGGCATAAAAGTTCCGGTTTCTCTTAATCGTTGATGTAAATTAATGAATAATTTCTCACAAGGAATTTGACGGTTTGGAAAATATTCTTGATACAACCTGCGAGCTTCTCGAGCACAACCATTAGCTTTGCCATACGTAAAATGCATATCAGCTAACTCAGCAAATGAATAACCTGCCATTTTTTAAAATTTACACCTTAATTAATCAAAAACACTTTGCACTTGATCAATGATCACTACAATAAATCACAAAAACGTCATTGTCAATTTATTTTAACGCTATATAACCATGGGCTTCTTGATGTTTTTTTACTTCAAATTTGTATTTGCCATAAGACTACTTTGATGTTTTAGTTTAAACACAATTCGATAATCGTTTATGCAATGATTTAAATAAATCGATTTTTCTCCTAAATCATTGGTCCAATAATTTTTTTTAAGAATATCTTTTTTGTGTAGAAAAATCACTGGAATTATAATTTTTGGGTAAATTTTTTTAAATGTGTCATGTAAAAAAATTAGGAATAAATAAACTAAGCCACGTAAGAACGTCCCTGACTAAATTTCATAATAACTCTCAATATCATAAATTAGCAATTGTTAATATTAGTTTGTGTGCCAAAAAGCACACCGGTACCTTAAGCGGTTGCATAGATATAAAATAGAAACTAATCTTTAGAGGTCACCTTTGGACGGCCATAGCTTCCTTATAAGTCATTTAAGGACCTACATTCATATGAACTTTTTTTCATATTTTCATATGTAGAATATCCCCTTAAAGTATACGAACGAAGTTTCCGGACACCCTGTATATTTTTAATATCGCTAAGGAACCTGGCAATTTTCTTCTCCTAATCAACCGGTACTATTGTCAGTAACATTATATTAAAAAGTATAATAAATGAAATTCAGTTTTAAGTATACCACGAGTATCGTAGATATCTCTAAAAAGCAACCGTTAAATAGGTAATGCACTTCAGCCGTTATAATCGACTCGGTTACTCGGTACCAATTAAAGCCACAATAAGTAAATCTAAGTCTGAAAATATCTGGAACACGCTGACGTAATCGTTCCTAGCATGTTGTCGTATTCCCAATCTTTAATAAAATAAATTGACCCTTAATTGACACCAATTAAATTCTCGAAATAAAAGAAGCAACTACACACAGTGTTTTATAAATTCAAATAACTAATTGTTAGTATAACAATAATGTTTTAGGCGCCTTTATTTTTTTAATTTCTGGCCAATATAATAGTAACAATAATAAGCTATTATGAATTTTCTTTTAAATTCGTTTAGCGAAAATTCTAAAATCGAAACATTTATGTAATCAACCCGGAGTTTATCTGTCTGACTTTTTGTCAAATACGTTTTTTACACAGACATTTTTCACTCAATATATAAAAATGAAATCATTTAAAAACTGTATGTACTTTTTATTCCAAATGACATTATAAATATTAAAAACTGTAACTTATAACAAGAAATAGAAGGTATAAAACCAAACCTCCTGCCTCAATGAGATAGTTGGGCTCAGGGACCTAGCTAGGAATTTTGGCACCCCGGGCGAATAGTAGTTCTGCGCCCTACCAGACAATCTTAAAACTAAAATTATATACATCTATAAATTTTAATTTAAAAAAATATATTAACAGCAGTGGCAATTCGTGATTTGTAAACTTGGGGGTGTACTAAAAGCCCGCTGCAGGCGAAATGCGCCGCAGGCTAAAATTTTTCAAGACCACGCCCAACTGTTCATTTTTATTAAAATAAGTCTTTACTACTCCAAAATAATAACAAAAATATAAAGGTAAACTCAAAATAATAAATTCATACAGCAATCAACTCAACGGCGCACATTTAATTTGTGCGAGTTTTCCTATTAGAATCGCGCTTTCCCCCACCACACCTGCTAGTATAAGATGCATAGAGAAACAGCAGAAACCCCGCCTACGTAACGCATGTGTGCGACTTATGAATTCCTACGCGCCATACGGTTGCTCTTGACAACCGGCTTGGCGAGAGCTATTACACCACGTTTCGTTTGATTGTTTGACGGTACGTTAAAATGGGAGGGTTCTAACTTATATTACGGTAGGTAAGAATATAAAGAAGATAAATTTAAATGAACATTATTTTTTCTTTATGGGGTAATTCTTTATGGAGTATGGGGGTGCACGTGCTCCTGTGCTCCTATGGAGAAACCGCCACTGATTAACTGATTAAAGTAAATTTTCAAATTCCCGTATTTCTAATGACCATTTTGGCGCCCTGTTAATATGGAGCCCCGGGCGGTCGCCACTAAAATTGGGCTTGCTTACAAGAACAGATAAGTTTAAAATCTGGGACTGGGTTTACATAGTAGTAAATAAAGTACCTTTCCGCCATTACCTTTTTTTCTGTCGTCCCCAATTTTGTGTTCGCAAATCTAGCAGAAAAAAAATATGCGCAAATTTGACAAAATTTCGTTATAAGCTTTTATTAATTTTTTTTTTAAACTTAAAACTGTAGGTAGTACCTAACTGCTACCCAAATCCCAGATCGGTATTTGTCTACTTATATACTTTTCTAACAAAATCGTCCGTTATATTTTTGTGCAGCTATCAATTCTTTCAGTAAAACTGGTTCATTTGAAAATGTCATTAATAACAAATGTGTCAAATTTAGGCACTAAACGGTCCAATGTGACAAATTTGCCGGGTCGAGTTACAAAGAAAAACCATTAGCTCTGGCACTATTAATAGAAAAATATCAATAGGTGTACAAGTAAATAGTCCACTGCGTTTGCTGATCACATTTGCACAAATAATTTGCCAAGGTGTTCAAGTAAAAATGGAGCAGAATTATTAATGATTTTTTAATAGATGTCATGCCAAAAACTGTCTGCAAATTCTGCTTGGCTGATTTCCTTTGATTATAGATTTTCATTCCCTTAAATAAAACAGGTCCCCCCCCCCCCCCCACGTCGGCCTCCTCCACTGGCTAAGCCACAGTACCCTATTTTTTTATTTTTTTTTTAAATACCGTTAAGAAATTAAGAAATATTGGTCAATTCTAACAAAATATAAAATCACCTTTAACTAAATTTAAAAAATAGTAACATAGACATCCCACTAGCTTGAATACGATTTTTTTTCTTACCTTTGAGGTTGAGGGATTCAAAAATCCTGAGCGGCACGAATATTTGGGTTCGGTAAAAACGTTTAGTTTTCTTAAATTTCGTGGCGTGGCAGCACTAACTCGTGTAGTGGCGCGCCATCCATTGAAAGGGAACTCCATATGATTCCATAGGTCAATAATTATTCAGTGGTTTTCTAGTCTGGATGTCAGTCAGTGCCATCTGTAAGAAAAAGGAACAAACTATAATAGTGCACGACTTAAGGGATCTTCTGTTCATTGGTTGATTCTTCTATCTGTCAAGTCTGTCAACTATGCCGCGGAACTTCTTACTTTTTGACAATCAATTTGGTCAATTTGACATTTTCTTACTTGTCTGAAATTTACATTCAATATTCTTGTTGGTTATATTCAAAATTCCCGTAAATCTGTGTTTCATTCATTATGATAAAATCGAAGTTTCTATTTTAGCTTTCGTATAAACAATGAGCCGCCACGAGGGTAAGTCAATTATGAAAAATCCGAAAGGTATCTGGATGATGTGATAAACCTTTTGCAATTTTAGGGGTCAGCTGTGATTCATGTTTAAAAGGAAACTTTAGAGGCCGAAGATATAAGTGTTTAGTTTGCTATGACTATGATTTATGTGCTGTATGTTATGAGTCGGGGGCCACCAACACCCGCCATACAACGGATCACCCAATGCAATGTATTCTCACTAGATCTGATTTTGGTAAGTAAAAAGGCTGCCCTCACCAATTATACCTAATAGTCCATTTTAATAATTTGTTTTACACCCACGTTTTTCTTACAATACATGCTATGCTCTAACGAACATGAACTGTTTATAATCACGAGATAGATAAATACTTTGTTCTTTGAGGAACGTACTTGTGGAATATATTTCTCATTCCAAATACGTTATTTCCCTAAGTTACATTTTATACAGAATAATGTTGGAGGATTGATTTTTTCTTTGATGAATTTATTTATATATTCATTAATATTAATAACTTTATATGTAGGTTAGGTATACCTAGTTCTTAAGATTAATAATAAAATTGCTTTATTATTGAGGTGAATTTTAAAAGTATAAAAGTCAACCTTTCTAACAAGGTATGTATATAGGTCAATGAATAAAAAATACCATTTTTTATAAAAGAACATGAGCACTATCAACATAAAACTACTTTAAAATTATACTGATACTTTTTTTAAAGATGTGTATTATGGGGGTGAAGCGATAAGTACCCTGGAAATGCCCCAGTCATACACTTGCCCATATTGCTCCCGAATGGGGTTCACTGATGTAACTTTACAAGAGCATGTTACAGCTGACCATCAAGATACAAATTTTGAAGTGGTAATGTACCTACACATTTTATTTTCAAATGGTATTTAATAATCAAAATAAATTAATAATTTCTAAGCTGGGTTTCTTAGGTATTCTTAGCAGTTTTATTGTCATTAGGTGTGTCCATTGTGCGCAGCAATGCCCGGCGGTGACCCAAACCTAATGACTGATGATTTTGCTGGGCACTTGACTTTAGAGCATCGGTCTGGGCCTCGTGATCTAATTTCCTTTCTTGACGAACCTGTAGCAACCCGTCACAATGTTAGACGCATACCCCACAATACTTCCTCTCACACTAGCACTAACCGAGGAGCTGCTTCTTTAAGACCTCGCCGCTCTAACATGCATTTCAGGTAGTTTTTTCTTTATCTTTAGGTTATAAAATTATTGATAATAAATTACAGAGTAAAGTTTCCAATAAGAGTCATAAGTTAAGCTACTAGTGTTGTATATGGTATGGGTTTTTGCTTTGTTCCATTATTATTTTAGGTATGGGTAATTCATTATTGGGGTTAGTATGGAATTTGGTTATAAATTAAATTTTTAGAATTCAAATTTGTAGTTAAAAAATATAGTCTTTGTCCATATTGATTTCATTTTTATAGGGGACTAAATTTAAGGGATAATGTTTTTGGGGATATTCAAATGAGGGATAAAATAAATACTTTTTTGCCCTGTAAAGATAGTGGTTTAGTGTTTTTAGCTCCAGCGGATTATCATCATTAAGTCCTTCATCCCGAGAAACTGTTGACCCCATAGCTGAATTATTATCGCAACTTTCTGGTAAGTGCAATGAAATTTGGTATACTTTTGTAGCAAAAAAATTTCAATTTTAATTTTGTTTTTCTATTTCACGTTCATAATAAGCTCAGTACGATACGCATTTGCGTATCGTAATGAAGCTATTTCGATACGCGTTTTTTCTTTATTTGATGTTGGTAACACTTAAATGTTTTATTTTATTGACTTGCGCGGCCTTTGTGATTTACGAGAAAACCCATTTTTCGCAGAGGAAAAATAGCTTGATAACCTACTTTTTTATTCTGTGTGGATAACAGTCAATACAGTCATGTATGTTGGTTGCATAATTCTATAAATCAATCTTTTGTAGATGCTTCAAACTATCATTTTCTGCCAAATCCTATCCAAAATTCAATCTTCTAACCTTCCAATGTCGATTTTAACTTCAACTTTATTTGAATTTTCCATCTTCCCTATACTAAATTGCAATGCCGTGACGTAAAATCACGTCTTTTGAAGTTCGAAAAAAAGTAGCAAAATCTCCCGAATTTCCGAACGCTCTGTATATGTACCGAATGTACAAGGATCACACAACGTATTCCGTCCAATTTCAAATCTCAAAATCAAAAAATGACAGTTTGCAAAATAATTTTTGTTGTCCACAGGCTACTATGATATAAAATAGTATTACCAACATAAAATTTAGACATACAAATTTACAAAATTTGAAGGATTTATTTTCTTTTCAAAATGTATTTTTCTTGATTATAAAAGGTGAAATAGAAAAAAATGTATAAAGCACATGTTTCATAAGGCGTTTTAGCGCACGTGTCAATAAAAAAACTCGCCACATTGTGGCTCGTTTTTTAAAATAGACGCGTACACTAAAACCGCTTCTTATGAAACGTGTACTTTAATATACTATTATGACAATTTGTGATAGGAAAAGAAAAACGTATATGTACTACCAGGGTCGTAACTAGGATTTTATTTCAGGGGGGTTTAAGTTTCTTGGCGATCCATGAAAAGGGAATAAAGACATGCGGTATGGGACGCAAGAAAATCTTTCCCATTTTCATCGTTCGTCGCTATTTCGATGGGGGTAAAGGGGGGGGGGGGGTTAACCTCCCTCCCCCCTTGGGTACGGCCCTGTGTACTACCATGTCTGATTAAAATTTTGATTAGCTTTTAACTTTTATATTTCCTACTTGGAAATTGGCCATTATCATATCAATGGTCATAATATGTTATGTTGGCGATATGGCGATATCATTTCTGATTTAGTTGCTGCATATATGCATTCAAAGGTATTGGGTGTATGTGATTGTCTTTATAAAAAGTGTTATAAATAATTAATAATTTTTGTAAACACCTGACAAAATACTTTGGAAAAATGCGGGTCAAAAGCCACTTAAGAGGTACCTATTTTATAACATTACAAAAATCATACATAGTATCCATACTTTTGCAAATCATTTGGCTTCGTTTAAGCAGTTGAAAATACAAGTAACGTGTGCTCTAGGTGTAAGAAGGTCTACAAGTAGCACCACCAGCAGCACTCCCACTCAGCTTCAACAGCTACAGATGCAATTGCAGCTGGAACGACAACAAGTAAACGCTGCAAGACAAAACTTGGAACGTTTTCCGAGACGTCAGACCCAAAGTCAGACTTTAAGAGAGGCTCATTCTTCAAACTTTGGTTCTTCGACGATTTTGCTCAATGCCTCGCCCGTATTGGTTCCGCCTTCTAACAGTACACCCCCGGCACCTGCCCAAGGATATAATTCTCAGTTTTTATTGTCCGGTGAGTTTAAAAATAATAATAATTGTGTTGGATATACCGGGTGTCCACGGAAGGTGGCTCGCCCCTCTTACTTTTTTGTTTTTCAAGATAATGAAATAAAATTCGGGAGATTTGTATACATAAAACTGCATTTTTTGACAGGTGACTCAACATTATGAAACTTTCGGTTTAACCGGAAGTGACATAATCTTTCGATTTTTAAATGGGACACCTGGTATATTTTTACTTTTTTGGACTCCATATGACATTCTAAATATAACAATGTGTCACTTGTCACTTTTTGTCACCAAGAAAATATTTTTTTTCCAAATTTATTGTTTTATCTAGAGGGCTATGAATACCTTAAAATCGCTTATTTCAGTTCTTTAATCTTGGGAAAAATACAATTTTACTATTTTTGGTCCAATGCTATGTGCTATGTAAAATTTAATTTTTAAAGTTGTATATACTCATTTTTTTTAAATGGCATGGTGGCTCGTCGGGTTAAGAAAAAAGAGGATTTAGAAAAGCTGCCATAAAAAATTTTTAAAAAGTTAACTTAGAACAACATTTCAATTTTCTTCAAGGCATGATTTTGTTTATCAGTTTTGCTGGTCATGGGCTACTTGATGCATTTAAATCTAAATTTATTTTCAAAAGATGCTTCATTTTAGGAAAGTTCTAAGTTAACTTTTTAAAGTTTTTTAATGGCAGCTTTTCTAAAACCTAATAGTGTATGGTATCAAAATTATCGTAACAAAATCCTCTTTTTTCTTAACCCGACGAGCCACCATGTTGCCATTTAAAAAAATGAGTTATACAACTTTAAAAATTCAATTTTACATAGCACATAGCATTGGACCAAAAATAGTAAAATTGTATTTTTCCCAAAATTAAAGAACTGAAATAAGTGATTTTAAGGTATTCATAGCCCTCTAGATAAAACAGTAAATTTGAAAAAAAAATATTTTCTTGGTAACAAAAAGTGACATCGTTGTATTTAGAATGTCATATGGAGTCAAAAAAAGTAAAAATATACCAGGTATCCTGTTTAAAAAACGAAAGTTTATGCCACTTCCGGTTAAACCGAAAGTTCCAGAATGTTGAGTCACCTGTAAAAAAATGCAGTTACAAATTCCCAAAATTTTATTCCATTATCTTGAAAAACAAAAAAGTTAGAGGGGCGAACCACCTTCCGTGGACACCCGGTATTTTCTAAATAGATTCGTTGGGACTTAAGGTTTTATTTGTTTCAGGCTTATTAGAAGAAATGTCTTTGAATTCAATATCCAACGACGAGCGCCAGGAGCGCTGTGCTTTCGTGCAAGAGCTGGTATTATCTTCAATGTCAAATATAGAAGGTGAAGAGAGTTGTGAAGAAAAATTTATTAAGTTGATTGAGTCTAGTCGTACCACTGAAGAAGAGCCGCAAACAGAAGAGGAAGAAATTAAGCCTCAGCGTAATAGTAGCACTGTGTTACGTGGTAGGGCTAGAGGAGACAACCAAAATGCTAAGCGCCGAGCCGAAGCTAATCGCCAGGAAAAGAACAGGAATTCTGATCCGGAGGAAAACAGATAGTTTCTTTACCTAGGCTTCAAAATTCTTGTGATAGATTTGTTTTTCAATATGTGAGACCTTCATTTTGCTTCTTGTTAATCACTTTGTCGCAAAGCTATGTATAGTTGATGAAAATTGTGATCTCTTTTAGCTCCAGATTTTCAAGTAATGTAAGTACCTTAATTTTTTGAATGCCGTTTCTTCTAACACCCATAAATAAATATCGTGGACCAATAGTTTGTTGCTAAGTTAATAGCAAAGAAAAAAAAAGGAAGAGCATGGCTGATATTGTTCATTGTTTTCACTTGAGAACATTTCTTTAATCCAGGTTTTTTAGGGGCAAACAATTTTATGATTGATTTTATTGACAGTAATCAATTTATAGAATATTGTGCTTAGATTTAAAAAGTTATTGGGTAAAGAATGGTGCTAATTGCTCGAATTTTAAATCAATTTAGGCTAGGGGTAACTTAATAATCTTTAAAAATATTTCTACCTTAACATAGCAAGGTTGTAATACAACAACAGCTTTCATTTCTATAATAAAGTTGCGATGAAGTTTTTTTTTGTAAAAAATATCCTATTACTTATCGATTGATGAACATTTTGTATTCTTTAGTAAATGTTGTGCTTTAGATTAAATAAACTAGCTTGCACATATATATTTAATCAATTTTTATTTGTAATGAATAAAATTACGTGTGATGGAATTAAATTATTCGATTTTTAAATAATCTATTTGTTTCAATTAAAAGACTAGTATAGTATACAAAAATAATTTATTAATTGCGTACATGTCATATTTTAGAATTCATTTTAGTAAAACAATAAAATATAATTTGATTTATTTTTTGTTTGGCAGTTCCGATATTATTTTTTCCTGAAAAATCAGTCTATATCGACCATATGGCCAGTTACAGTTGCCGATTGGTGGTATCTTCTTCTATTGGAAAAATCTTCGTTGTCTTCGTTTAGTTGTGCAGTGGACACGTCTAGACCTGGATGCACGGGAGTCACGATAATTTGCTCATAATCTGTCACTCTTTTCCTGAAAAAAATAAAGCATATACCGTTGCCAATGACCACTTGTAATTATTATTTAAAAAATAGCGCTGGTGGTGCATTTGCTATTTCATTAATATTTCGTTGCTTTTTTGCTTTTTATTCAGAAATCGGCCAATACAAAAATGATCCGATTGTATAAATATGTATGTATGTATTGTAATAGGAAGAGAAGACATTATAAAGAATGTGTTAATATACAGGGTGTTCCTTAATGACGTGCTAATATTTTAGGGTATGATTCCTCAAGTCATTTTATGAAGAAAAGTTCATGTCCTAAACGGCTTAATTTTTTTGCTAGCAGGTGTTGAATTTTTTCTTTTTTAATGCGTTTTTGGTAATATCTCCGAAAGTACTTTAGATAATATTTTTAATTTTGGCATGTGCTAATAGGACATAAAACCACATGTTTTAGTTTTAAAAGTTTTTTTTTGTCCCACCAGTGGCGTCCCTGCAAACATTTCCTCTGACTTTTTTTAGAAAAAAAGTGGTACGCCACTGACATTTTTCCATGTGGATATTATTTCTGATTAGCCTGGTCAACTCTACATAAAAATGGTCTCTTGAGTTTTTCTCCTCAGGCACGCCGTTCTTAATTAAAATAATTAAATTAAATTAGCTCTACTATTTATTATTATTAACATTGATAATGCAAAATTTTGTTTTATAAAAATTGTTGGAAATGACCACCTTCACTTAATAGGCATGCTTTCGCCCGTCTTTGCAACGAATAGCGCACTTGTTTAACTATTCCAGGCGAATTTCGTATTGTTTCACAGTTCAAGTGTTAATGGGAGTTTTATACACTAGAGTTTTAAGACGACCCACAAGAAAAAATCCAAACTATTGAGATCAGGGTATCTTGCTGGCCATTGTTGAGCTCCTCCGCGACCTATCCAACGATTCGGATAAACTGCATCTAAATGGCCGCGAACGATTACACTGAAATGAGCAGGAGCTCCATCATGCATGTACCACATTTGATTCCTTAGCGCATATGGTACATCTTCAAGTAACACTTCTTGGAGGAAATGCAGATTAGACTGCCGATAAGGCGTTAAATATGTTTTTAAGAGCGTCGCCGTTCCAGGATAACTAGATTTATGTGATCAAAAATTATTCTTCAATACTGCAAAATGAAGCTAATTTAATTTAATTATTTTAATTAAGAACAGTGTGCCTGAGGAGAAAAACGCAAGAGACCATTTTTATATAGAATTGATCAGGCTAATCAGAAATAATATCCACATGGAAAAATGTCAGTGGCGTACTACTTTTTTTCTAAAAAATAGCAGTGGACAAACTTACAGGGACGCCACTGGTGGGACAAAAAAATAACTTTTATAATTAAAACATGTGGTTTTATTTCTTATTAGCACATGCCAAAATTGAAAATATTATCTAAAGTACTTTCGGAGATATTACAAAAAACTCATTAAAAAAGAAAAAACTCAACACCCTGTAGCAAAAAATTTAAGCCGTTTACGACATATGTTTATATGAACTTTTCTTCATAAAATGACTTGAGGATCACACCCTAAAATATTAGCACGTCATTAAGGAACACCCTGTATAAAAAAAAATTCTATTGTTTTGAAAGTGTTTCAAAAGAATACATCTTTTCTTACCCAAAGCACCGTAAAAGTAAATTCTTAATCCATCTAAGGAAACGGAATTCACTGGCTAATCCAGGTTTAACTGCAGGATTAGCTGTTCCAATATACAGCCAAACTAGAAACACCACGCTTAAACAGGCGATAGCATAAACCCAGCTGACTAAGAACATTATTAGGATTTTTATAAGAGCCTAAAAGAAAATAAATTAGCATAATTATTTCCAATACGAAAATACAAAAAAGGCGAGTTTGAAGAATTAAAGGTATAAAATAATATTATGTTAATACCAACCCCTACAAGCGAGAGCCATCTATTGCACAAATTGGAATACCAATTTTTTTGTTTGGAATGGATGTGATTTTTAGGCGCTATTGGTGTTGTCTCTGAATTATCTGTAGGACTAGAAGGAGAATTAGAACTTGATTCACCCTAAAACACATTACATAAGTAACTTCTAATGCTTACTTACAAGTAACTATAATTTTTCCATATACAGGGTGAGTCGGGAGGAATGGGCCAAACTCTAAAGGTGTAATTTATGCATCAAAATAATAAGAAAAACCCAATATTCATTTGTTTTCAAATTACAGCGTTAAATAAAATAATAATATTGTTAAACCAAAATATGCAACATTAACATTGTTTTAAATAAATCATTGGTTTAGTCAATTTTCAAATATCCAAACATTTCCTGCTTCGTTTACGAAGGACGCGCGTGGCTTTCTTTAATATTGAGTGCAGCATTTCTAATGCGTCTAATTAATGCATCCCTAGTATCTACTTTTACATTCTATACCTCATTTTTTAACCAACCCCATAAATTATAGTCCAACGGTGTGAGGTCTAGCGATCTAGGACGCCAAGTAATAGGACCACCGCGACCAATCCAAGCCTCGGGAAACGTTTGGTCCAAATATTGCTTGACCCGATGATCGAAATGGGCAGGCGCTCCGTCGTGTTGATAATACATTTGAATTATGATGTTTAAAGGAATCTCCTCCAGTAGTCCTTGCAATTAATTTTGTAAAAAACTTAAGTAGTGATCCCCTGTAAGGCGAGTTTCCAAAAGAAAAGGGCCAATTAAATTATTGTCGATCATGCCGCACCATTTTCGACTATTGCGTGAGGATTTTCGTCCGATTATACATGGGAGTTTCGATTATTGTTGATGCCGTCACGGGTGAATGTAGCTTCGTCAGTAAAAAGTATGTGCGGTACAAGATGACGATTATTAATTATCCACCCACAAAATTTCATACCCTTGGCGTAGTCTCCAGGTTAAAGATTATGTACACGCTGTTAATGGTACGGGTATAACCCTTGCTCGTGAAGCGTATTGATCACTCTTTTTGGGGGAATCCCCAACTGAGTTCCAATTCCTCGCGAGCTGGTCGTTGCATCTTCTTCTACTAAAGCTAGAGCATTTTCTATTTCTTCTAAATCCTGTCGAATGGCTCGCTCGGATGTTACATTAGCACTTGGAAGCGCTCCGCTCTCGCACAGTTTGTTGAAAACTCTGATATAAAGGCCTTTCTGTTCGGTGTTCTTTGATGTGGAAATCTTTGACGATATTCTTCAGCAGCCGCTGTAGCATCCCCACTACACAAACCATAAATAAAAACCATATTGGCGCATTCGAGATGTGAATAAATGTATGGCATTTTATAAAATTTAAATGATACAAATCCGAAATTTAACGGTGAATCAATGTAAAATTTTATACTGACACTAACAGGATAGTGACAGCACAACAATCAAAAGCGGACAATAATACCATTTATTACAGGAAAGCTAAATTAATGCAATCGTTTGTTTTTGCGTTTTATTTAATTTATAAACAAATGAATATTGGATAACAACATTTGGGTTTTTTCTTATTATTTTGATGCACAGATTACACCCTTAGAGTTTGGCCCATTCCTCCCGACTCACCCTGTATACATATCAGATTTACGCCTCTTGTACCTACAGTTATTATGAATTTTTAGAATCTATCTGTGGGGTAATTATAATAAGAGCCCAACTGACAAGCATAAATCTGGTACATGTAAAACATAATCAATTTATTTACAAGATACCTACTCTTAACGTTTTATGTCTTGTTCTTTCCGGAAATAGTCTATCAAGATCATTGTGGTCTGAATCCACACTAACAGTAGTCTGAATTCTTGGTCTGTGAAATCTTTGTTCTCTTTGGTGTTGTATATCAAATGTTTGCGCTAAAGCAAAGTAAGAGTAATCTATACAAGCGTAAGTTAGTAAATAAGGCATGGTAACAATGGGCGCTAGGGTATTGATATTTCCCACTAAAATAAAGGCAAATGTGACTGTAGCAACCACAGCCATGGAATAGAGCGGTACTTTATTTGGTCCTCTCTAAAAAAAACACACATTGTTAGCTAGAAATAAGCCTTCCTAGTATTTAAAACGCGGTCTTACCCCTGTGCCTAAAATTCCAATTCCCGGAATAACATTTTCTAAGGAAATTGATTGTAATACTCTTGGCGTTCCATACATAGCTCCTAGACAGCTAGACATGGATGAAACATATAATCCTGCCAAAAACAACACTCCAATAGATGATACTTTGGCAGCAATCATATAATCGGTTTGCAAAAAATTCCTCTTGCATGTAGCACCCAGAAAAACTATAAATACTAGGTAAAGAAATGTGGCAAAACTGATGGCTGCAAGAGTTCCATTCGGTATGTTGGTAGACGGCGCTTTTAAGTCCCCACTCATGTTAATACCAGATAAGATGCCGGTTATTGTGGGGAAGAACACCCCAAAAACTGCAAAAGCATTGTAGTTGTCCGTATAATTTGACCAAAGGTTCAGTTCCATGTTATTACTTAGCCAACCTTCAAATCCATGCCCTATAAATCATAAATAAATTAATCCATTACCTATTCATTCGAACAACGAATGATGATGCTAGGTTCACTTAAATATCAGATATTAATTTGCAAATGAAAATGATAGTATTTTATGGACATATGTGCAGGTAAATATCCTATTACCTTCATCAATGTTAACAAAGCTGCCAACCATAAAATCTAACCCAGCCAACAATAAAATTATTAACAAAATAAATTGTAGTTTGATCACCCATTTTACTCCGGCAATGTTAATGCTACTTAGTAACAAAACAGCTGCTATCGCTATGATTCTGACTGCCCAAGGTGAATCTCCGAATTGAATTAGTTCTGCCATGGACTCACCAAAACCGAGAACATTCAATGCACAACCCACAGCCTTAAAATGTAAATTATGTGTTGATAGATAAACATGTATTTTGCCATCTAAGTAGTTTATTTAAAGAATGTCGATAGTAGTAGTAGTAGTAGTAGTAACATGTTTAATTTTCAAAAAAAGCTACAATTAAATATTTTTTAAAACATTTTTTTTTTATAGATTTATTTTTAATTTTAAAACGGAACCTTCTTTTAACAAAAACAAACAGAAAAGTTAAACATTTTGCGAATTGTATCAAATATTACGTATCATTTTGTTTTTTTTTATGTACAGTGACCGGCAGAAAGTGCGCAGCATATGGTAAAGTTTTTTATCTTTAAGTTTAGAAAATTTATTTTATTTTAAATAGGTTCTGCATGTTCTCAAACCAAAATAACACCAATTAAATCCGATAAAAGTCTTATGGTATACGAGGTAGGATCAAAAATTTGAAATTCCGCTAAATAAAGTACCTCTATCTATCATATTAGAATATTTTTTTACTAAGAATTATTGTTTTAATATCAAAGTTATACCCAAATTCCCAATTTCGCCTATTTTGGACAAAAAAATGGATTCAATCGTGTTTTCTGAATAACCATGTATAAAAAATAAATGACAACCGAACAGTACGAAAATAAGATTTTCTGCAGACTAAAAACATAAAAATATTAAATATTTTTGCTGCACACCGTATTTTATTTTCTGAGGGAACAAGGTAATTTCATCTAACTGATATTTTTTTATTTACATTGACGCATCTCCTAAATAGTTTTTTATACATTAAAGTATGCATAGAAAGTTTCCTTTTGATTTATAAAGAAAATAAATTAAATTAAATATATATTTTGAACGGATTTTATTCGTCACGCAAAACAAGGATCAATATAGGGTATTTTCATTTATCAAATACACTATTAGGATAATCCAACTAATAGGATATACATTTTTTAACACAAGAATAGGAAACAAAAAATGCTAATTAAGAATATTTACATTAACAATAATTATTATAACTTTATATTTCTACATGAGTCGTCCTCCATTTTCTATGCATTTTATAGTTATTTTGTTAAATTCTTTGGCTACGTTCCTTAAAAAAGCCGAATTGATTCTAGCGATACACTGTCTTATAGCATTTTCCAGATGGTCCAGATTTCTAAAAGGCCGATACTTATACACCTGGTTTGATGATCCTTATTTTGCGTGACGAATAAAATCCGTTCAAAATATATTTTTAATTTAATTTTTTTTCTTTATAAATCAAAAGGAAACTTTCTATGCATACTTCAATGTATAAAAAACTATTTAGGAGATGCTTTAAGTCAATGTAAATAAAAAAATATCAGTTAGATGAAATTAACTTGTTCCCTCAGAAAATAAAATACGGTGTGCAGCAAAAATATTTAATATGTTTATGTTTTTATTTTAAAAAGCCATAATATTACGAAAATAAACTAATTGGACTTATGGATCGACGGTTATCTCTAACAAAGTCTGCAGAAAATCTTATTTTCGTACTGTTCGGTTGTCATTTATTTTTTATACATGGTTATTCAGAAAACACGATTGAATCCATTTTTTTGTCCAAAATAAGCGAAATTGGGAATTTGGGTATAACTTTGAAATTAAAACAATAATTCTTAGTAAAAAAATATTCTAATATGATAGATAGAGGTACTTTATTTAGCGGAATTTCAAATTTTTGATCCTACCTCTAATACCATAAGACTTTTACTGGATTAAATAGGTGTTATTTTGGTTTGAGAACATGCAGAACCTATCTAAAATACAATAAATTTTCTAAACGTACAGATAAAAAACTTTCCCATATGCTGCGCACTTTCTGCCGGTCACTGTATAAAGAAAAATTTAATTTCTGACATTAAACTAATTTAAATTTTTTAACATAAAATTTATTTTTGTATATTTGCCACAATTTAAAATAATCCGCATTGCCTTATTTTGTAAAATTTGTTATTTGTCAAATATTTCCTCACTAGCACAATATAAAATGGAAGAACAATAAAGAAAATGTGGTCATATAATAGTATTAAATACAGTTTTTTTAGACAACACAAACTTAAATTAGAACTGATTCTTTCAAAATAACCTACTTTTCCGGCAATCTTCGATATGATGCTTTCAAAATAATTAAAAAAAATTAATTTTGAATCAATGATTATCCCTAAATATTTAAAACTGTTTACTAATTCCAATTTTTCACCATCAATTACAACATTTATATTATATTTTGATAATTTAAATTATTACCCATATCCATTTTTGTTACTTGTTAGGAAACACCCTGAATAAAATAATAAATGTTGTATATTTCAATGTTCCAATTTATCAATTTTTATTAGTACCTTCTCACTGATGTTTTGTGGATAAAATATAGAAAATCCCTTACCTGTCCAAAACAGTAAAGCAGACCAAGGGAACCACCAAATCTGGACCCTAATACATGTCCCAGCACAAAATATACACCTCCGCTTTCTATTCTACATCTTTCACAAATACCTACTGCTGATAATACTGATATTAAGGCGGTTGCCACTAAAATAAGTAAACAATATGAACTATCCTGCTAAAAATAACCGCCACAACTTAAATGTTGACCATTAATTTTATGGGTGGAGATTTTTTTGCCTGGGGATTTAAATTGAGAGTAAACTAAAGATAAAGGATTGCAGTTAGAATTTGTAATACAACATATAATGTAAGTGCTCTCAATCGCAATGCCTATAAACCCAAAAATACATAATAGAGATATAAACACAACTATGGTCTTCAAAGTATAGGCAATAATTCGTTGGGTTTTTAATTGAATGTGTATTAAAAATAATATTAATAAACATTTGACTAATTTCTTCTTTATCATTAATTTTGATGTAATCTAGGTATATGTCTGTTCTAAAAAGAGGTATAATTATTACCTACCTGTAGATAAAACAATTAACACAGCACTTATAACACCAGCCTGACTAACAATCCAGCCGGATCTTAAAAATACAATAACTCCAAATATATTTATTAAACAAGAGGTGAAAACACCATCCCATGTGCCAAAAAGTACACGTTGTGATATAAAAAAATTTGATTTCCACCATGGTACATCACCCTAAAAAGTTAGGACATTTTGATATGATATTCGAGACATTCTAATATAAAAACATTTGTGAAACACCTAAGAAACTGAAATATGGGAGGGTAGAGTTTATATACTCCTCCAAGACTATTTTATACCCATATATACTAGGTCTATAAAAGGATATACCTGCTCTTCTGCAAAAAGTTCGTTAGCTCCAGAAGCCTGGTGTCCCCCTGCAGCATAATGTCCTTCAGATGATAAATCTACAAATCCACTTGTGTTTGCTCTTACTCGTTGTGCTGCTTCAGAACCTAGACCATATTTCGACCAGTCAATATCTCTATTCCTGTTATCAGCCCTACTCGTACCTTCCATATTTGTGCCCTAAAAAATTAGGACATACAAGACATCTTAGGTTGCACACAATATTAACCCAAAACTTACCTATTTTCCAAAATAAAGTCGTACAATTATTTCAAGGAAGAGGTACTGCAGAGCAACGCATTTTTGAGATTATTAGTTTATCTTTAATAATCAGTTATCTGGGAATTTATATGAATCTTAACATTGCTAACTTTGTTATTATTTTTCGCCAATATGCCAGGTGTATGGTGTGTCACCTAGGCAACGTCATTTTATGACAAATCGCTAACCTGTCAAAGCTTAGTTGGTGTTTTGTGTGTCAAAGACTACAGCACAGAATATGTAGCTATATATATTCTGTGACTACAGTCAACATGAACCTATTTTCTTTTTAACTCTTTCTAATTGTTAATTCCGAACAAAGAAGGCACTAGTGACCTGTACTGGAGCAGACAATTTCTCTTTCGAAAGTTACGTTGACGTTTGGGCACCATCTAATCTAATAAGGAAAAAATAAGCAACAATAAAAAATAGTAAATTATACAGGAAATCCCCCAACAGCAGTTTATGCGATAATTTCATAGGTGGCGCTACTGTTACTTTAATGAAAAATTCTCCATCTCAGTCTACAAATCTAACCTATTTAAAATTTATGACATTATTATGACGCATCAAACGAAATCTTTCGGAATAGTTTTTATATAGTGCGTTCTTGTTTATTTACATGCAATTATTTATATAATTGGCATGCACTTTAGGCCTGTAAGGTATATAATTTCAATGTCAAACTAATAACTTTCCTTGTCTACCTGAAAGTCGTAGGTCAAATAAATGACTCGGTTGTCAAAACGTAAAACGTCACCTTGATAATAATTATTTTTTAACTCGTTCGTAAATGGGGTAATAATAGGATGGGAAACATAAGGAGAAAATTAAAGTAATGTTTTCAAGTTTATTCAAATTTCTCCCACACTTTTACATTTTATAACGGTGTATATCGCGGTGCAAATAAAATCAGCATTGTATTGTAACAGTGAAACCAAATCCACGTATTGCCTTATCTAATTGTAAATTCCTTCACGATTCATTTCAAACAATTTATTAGTCATATTTTTGTGTTGTTAAACCATCAAGATGTGGGTTCCCACTCATGTACAAGTAACGGGTGAGTTATTCTTATTTTTCGAAAATAATATTAACCTAATTAATGTATTTTTTTTATGTTAATAGTTCAAAGAGCCATAGGTATTCTGACAAAGGGAAAAAATAACACAAATGATTGCTTTGTGACCATAGGCCTTGGTAAAATTAAATATCAAACATCAGTTAAAGAAAAGGCTAGCTCTTCACTTGAATGGCATGAAGAATGTGAACTGTAAGTATTTACTTTTAAATTATATTATAAAGATTCATAGATTTACTAAAATGTCATAATTCAATTGTAGACCTATACCTGATCAAGGTAATACTGCTGAAATAGTGTTAACTGTCCTGCATCACAACTACCTGGGCATAGATGAATTTTTAGGAAGAACCATTATTCCCTTAAACACATTAGATATTTATGAAAGACCCAAGAATAAGCTATATCCTTTACAATCCAAACCGGGTGAGTACCTACCTACAGGTAGTTTTTGTTGCCTTTTTTATTATCAAGTTTATATTTTACTTTTTGTGTATCAGTATTAATATTTCTTAACCATGAGTTCTTCCTACATGTGGGTCAGTACTAACTTTGATCAACAATTTACTTATTTAGGTATATTTTTTCTTTTTGTCCAAAATGTAGGTGGTAAACAAAAAGACAGGGGACAGCTAGAAGTAAAAGTAGCTTTTAATGTAAAATCAGGAAGCTTAACCAATCTAAGCAAAAAAGATAAACACAAATCATCACTTGGAGGCCTGACTCATGTAGCTCAATCTGTTGGTGGTAGTTTACTAAGCCTTGGAAGTGCTGAAAAACGAAAAGGAATTAAAAAGTTTGCCAAATCGATTGGTTCTAAAATGCATCTCAAGGGAAAGAAGAAAGACGAATATGACGATGGTGCTTCTTCAATTGGAAGTGTCGGAAGCCTCAATATACGTAGTCAAACATTAAATAGGAAATTTAAGAGTAAACAAACCCTCGAGGATGCTGATCCAGGAGTTGTGAGTGATGAAGATGAATTTACTGTAAGTTTTTACTAACGTTTTTATTTAAATTTTTCATGTTGATGTAATAATTTTTTCAGTTTGACGATTTATCTCACAAAAGCTCTGCAAGTTCCTTAAGCATTACAAATGTAACTAATACATCACCAGCCCTAGTCAAGGCACCTGTGCAGGAAAATGTGACAGTTTCTACTCCTAGTACACCTACCATTACCAAAAGTCAAACATTGCCCCCTGCAAAACCACCAAGATCTGATGTCAAACCAACTCAAGATGAATGGGAGTCCAAACTATTTGGAAACTCCAAACCAAAAAGTAAGTAACTAGAATATTATTTGTGTTGGATATTTACATAATATTATATTAGATAGATATTAGAATATTATTAAAGATATTCATAATTGTGTTCTTTTAAACTGATTTTTTTAAGTTAAATGGTTTTTTAGCTACTTTACGACCAGGTTCTAGTGAGTCGTTGAACAGAAGATCTTGGGATTCTTCCAAGTTAGCATCACAAATAGTTGAGGAGAGTGAACATTTAGATATTCCCTCCAGAAATGAAGACAATATTAGCATTAAGTCCACACCCGAACCCTCAAAAAAAGAAGAGAAAGATGGAATGTTCTCCAAGTTAAAGAATAACTTCAGAAAAGGTAGATTAAGTTTGTTAGATGTTATGTAGACTTAAATATTTTAGAAAATGAGTCAAAACAAATCTTGTATAGCTAAACCTAATTTATTTTATGCATAAAAACATGTATTTCTACTTTAATATTGCATGGCTTGGTTTTTAGATAAGGAAAAAAATGATGTAGTAGACAAGCATGAGAAATCAGCTAGTAATTCACATGAACGCGTGATTATAGGAGGAGAGAGAGAAAATATCCCTGAAAGACCTGGTAGCCATATTTCTAACGAGCTGTTACAAAAATTCCAGGGAAAAACCAGAGAAGTATGTGTTGTTTTTCTGTTATCTTGAATAATAAACCTAATAAGGACATGTTTTTAGGACTTAATTTTGGCCTTAGTAGAATCCCAAAGTGACTTACAGAAACAAAAAAGAAAACTCAAAGATCTGGAAGACTATTTAGATGACCTTTTGTTAAGAGTTATGGAGACAACACCCAGAATTTTGCAAAATCCATATGTGACCTACAAAATGTCTCAGAAGCATTACTCGTAAGCCTGATTTTTGTAATATTAGATTATTTTGACAGATAATAAAATATTTCTAGAAAAAACAATATTTTAATAATAAAAATAGATCAATTTAGACAATATATTTTACTAGAGAATGTAAAAGATTATAATATTGACTCAAGTTAGCGTCTGATGAGCAGAAGCATGGATGTAAGTTACAGGGTGTACCAATAATGGGAAAAGTAAAATAACTCGTTTGTGCTTTAAGATGCAATAAAACGTTAAATAGGTAAATGATATTACATACAGGGCTTCCAAAAAGGTCACATGTACGACAAAGTTATATTTAAATGGGGCATATTTTAGAGGACTTCTAGGGACCAGTAAGCAATTAGACTATGGCATTGTCCATACTTTGACAGGCCCGAAATACATGGTGTCACGTTCTTAATTTTTTTTCACCCTATATAACTTCAACGATTTTAGCATATTCTTCTTTTAAAATTCATCTTATTTAACCCTTTCTTGTGTTTCTAACCAGAACTGATTTACCTTGCATTGTCGCATTATTGAGATACCCTGTATTGTTTTATACATGAGTGGATGAAATTATAACTGTGATTAAGAAGCTTCACGTTTTTAAATCGTTTTATAAATATTATAAGGAATACTAACTTTTAATTTTATAAATAATTTCAATTTTTTGTATTGTTATCTGGTTTTTATCAGAGTTATTAGTCATATAATAGTTAAACTGAAACTATATGTTACTAACAACAACTCCTCCCCATCAGTGGAGTTTTTTAAGACAACCATCGTTTTTTAACAAAGGTTAAGGTTTTTTTATTAACTGTTTTATATATTTATTTGGAAATATAAACTATTTATTGACAAAAGACACTTTTATTTTACAAATTTAAAAATAGTAAGTTTGGATTTTCTATCTGTTTTTTGAGCAACTTTATGAAATTCGCCATCGTCACTCCATCCAACACTCTGTGATCTGCAGATCCGCTTATGTTAATAATTTCTTCAGGTACTATGTTTCCAGAAACATCATATCTTGGCAAAACCTGAGGAAAATTTAATTTTATTGATACGATCATTCACCGATAAATAACCTTCACATTAATTTGTATACCTATGGTGTGTTTATTTTATTTTTGGAGGGTAATGGCTTTCTGAGGAAATGACCAGCAATGTGAATACCCCTAATTTTAAACAAAATTTATTGGGTAGACAACGAAATGTTTTTGGATTTTAAAATACATCAATAACCGAGGGTATGTATACAGGGTTCGTCACGAACAACGTTTTTAGGATTTTTTTTTCAATTCCTTAATTTATTAAATGAATTTTGCTAGTGTTGAAACTACAATTTCAACTATTAGATTTGCGATTACTATACAGGGTTCGCCAGAAACAACATTTTTTGCTTTTTGGAATTTTTTTCAATTCCTTAATTTATTAAATGAATTTTGCTAGTGTTGAAACTACAATTTCAACTATTAGATTTGCGATTACTATACAGAGGGTTCGCCAGAAACAACATTTTTGCTTTTTAGGATTTTTTTTTTCAGTTCCTTAATTTATTAAATTAATTTTACTTGTGCTGAAACTACAATTTCAAACATCACATTTGCGATTACTATACAGGGTTCGCCAGAAACAACATTTTTGCTTTTTAGGATTTTCTTTCAATTCCTTAATTTATTAAATGAATTTTGCTTGTGCTGAAACTACAATTTCAACTATTAGATCTGCGATTACTATACAGGGTTCGCCAGAAACAACACTTTTACTTTTTAGGATTTTTTTTTCGATTCCTTGATTTATTAAATTAATTTTGCTTGTGCTGAAACTACAATTTCAACTATTAGATCTGCGATTACTATACAGGGTTCGCCAGAAACAACACTTTTACTTTTTAGGATTTTTTTTTCGATTCCTTGATTTATTAAATTAATTTTGCTTGTGCTGAAACTACAATTTCAACTATTAGATTTGCGATTACTATACAGGGTTCGTCAGAAACAACATTTTTGCTTTTTAGGATTTTTTTTCGATTCCTTGATTTATTAAATTAATTTTGCTTGTGCTGAAATTACAATTTCAACTATTAGATTTGCGATTACTATACAGGGTTCGTCAGAAACAACATTTTTGCTTTTTAGGATTTTTTTTTCAATTCCTTAATTTATTAAATGAATTTTGCTTGTGCTAAAATTACAATTTCAACTATTAGATCTGCGATTACTATACAGGGTTCGTCAGAAACAACATTTTTGCTTTTTAGGATTTTTTTTCAGTTCCTTGATTTATTAAATTAATTTTGCTTGTGCTGAAACTACAATTTCAAATATCACATTTGCGATTACTATACAGGGTTCGTCAGTTTTTAGTTTTTTGGATTTCGTTTAAAATAAATTTACCTAAAAACAAACAACTATTTTGCTTTCTTACTTCGAATATAATTTTATATCTGGCCGAGTACCGATTTTGTTGTAAGAAAACCAGTTTTTATTTGCCTACTTTTGAAGTATTTTTATTATTACATGTCATATTTCTTCAATTCATTCAATAATCTTAACATAGTATAAAACAAAGGCGCTGTCGCCCGTCTGTCCCCTTATGTGCGTAAATCTTTAAAAATACGAAACGGATTTTGAAGCGGTTTTTTTTAATAGATAGAGTGATTCAAGGGGAAGGTTTTTATGTATAACTAGCGACCCGCCCCGGCTTCGCACGGGTGCAATTTCAGAAAGTGACATGCCGGGTACTAATATATCGGGTTTGTATTTATACCAGCGGGTTGCAACGCATGCCGGGTACATGCTAATAAATTACAAAACTTTTATTCAAACGTTGGTATCGCCGAGTTAGCGCATATAGTTCAACTCAACATCTGAATTCCCGATAACAGTTTCCAACTTGCTGTATTGGGATATTTGCAATAACTACTATTATTTTTTCTTTCAAGAAATCAAATAAGTTATTATTGAAATTGGTTTTATGCACATGTCTCTTCAGATATCTCCATAAATGAGAGTCGATAATTGTGAGATCGGGACTCCTAAGTGCCAACTGATTCGGACCATATATAGGTACCTACCTTCCAATCCATTTGTTCCCAAAAGTGATGATTTAGCCAATCATCAAAAGGAATTGAAAAAAAATCCAAAAAACAAAAACTGTTGTTTGTGACGAACCCTGTATAGTAATCGCAAATCTGATATTCGAAATTGTAGTTTCAGCACAAGCAGACGTTTTTATAAAGAATGACTTTTTCTTCTATCCCTACTAATAAAAAAGTTTTTCCTCTTCCATAAAATCTATCCGTGGACACACTGTATATTAAATAATATTTTCTAATAATAATAAACACAATATACGGCTTGCACCTTTTCTAGTTTTTTTTTCAGAAAAATCAACTTCTGCATATGGGTCAACAACTACCATAATTTTAAAAATCAATTGACCAAATTGAACAAGATACCTTAAATTTTATCATCCTGCATAAGTAGAATGTAGAGAGCATAATATTTTGCGCTGTATAAAAGATATTAAGAAATATTGTTTGGCTAAAAAAAGCAACATATTGTTTTAAAATTTATAACCTTCAGATTAATTAGTTGTGTTTGTAGTAAGAACAATACTTATTTATATATGTAAACAGTAAACATATACAAACCTGGGTCATTCCTATTGCAAATATAGCAACTTGAGGAGGCAAAATCACCGGTTTCGTATACGTGCCGCCCACCTAAAAAAACATTATGCAGATAGATAGGTGTACCTATACAGGGTGATTCATTAAGGGTGGCGACCGGCCATATCTCGGAAACTACTAGGCATAGAAACTTGGAGAAAAAAAAATTATCAATAAAGCGGCCATGAGAAAATTCTGGAAATTACTTTTAAGTTCCTCATTTCGCCGCAAGGGGGCACAATTAAATTTTTTTTTTTAATTCTAAATTTCTCCGAAATTTTCCATATTAAGGTATAACTCTCATTACATCATCGAAAAGCTTAGACAATTCTGCATCATTTTGGTTTAAGACTCATTGGCGTACCGACCTTGATAAGAGTGGGGGAAGCTATTAAATGTGTAAACATTAAAATCGCTGTAACTTCTAAACGACTTATCCGATTTTACTAAATTTAAGCTTGTTTGGAAGGGAAAGGTAAGTATTTTCAATCGCCGTATCCAACAGTACACGATAGTGTTTAATAAAATTGCTAGAGGGCGCAATTTGTAATAATAACGGTTTTTTCGATTTTATCCCGGAAATTCAAATCATACGGTATAACTATGACATTATAATCGAAAAGTAGATGAAATTTGTAAGAAAATATGTGAAGACCGCAGTTCGATATCTTTGTTCGTTTCAGAGTTATTGCCAAAAAAATAATTTTTAATACAAATTGCGCCCTCTAGCAATTTTATTAGAAATTATCTTGTACCATTGGATACGACAATTGAAGGTACTTACCTTTCTCTTCCAAACAAGCTTAAATTTAGTAAAATCGGTTAAGTCGTTTAGAAGTTACAGCGATTTTAATGTTTACACTTTCAATAGCTTCTCCCACTCTTATCAAGTGAAACTGTAAGTAAACATTAAAATCGCTGTAACTTCTAAACGAATGAACCGATTTTACTAAATTTAAGCTTGTTTGGAAGAGAAAGGTAAGTACCTTCAATTGTCGTATCGAATGGTACAAGGTAGTTTCTAATAAACTTGCTAGAGGGCGCAATTTGTATTAAAAATTATTTTTTTGGCAATAACTCTGAAACGAACAAAGATATCGAACTGCGGTCTTCACATATTTTCTTACACATTTCATCTACTTTTCGATTATAATGTCATAGTTATACCGTATGATTTGAATTTCCGGGATAAAATCGAAAAAACTGTTATTATTACAAATTGCGCCCGCTAGCAATTTTATTAAACACTATCGTGTACTATTGGATACGGCGATTGAAGATACTTACTTTTCCCTTCCAAACAAGCTTAAATTTAGTAAAATCGGATAAGTCGTTTACAAGTAACAGCGATTTTAATATTTGCACATTCAATAGCTTCCCCCACTCTTATCAAGGCCGGTACGCCAATGAGCCTTAAACCAAAATGATGCAGAAATGTCTAAGCTTTTCGATGATGTAATCAGAGTTATACCTTAATACGGGAAATTTCGGAGAAATTTAGAATTAAAAAAAAAACAATTTAATTTTGCCCCCTTGCGGCGAAATGAGGAACTTTAAAGTAATTTCCAGAATTTTCTCATGACCGCTTTATTAATCATAATTTTTTTTTCTCCAAGTTTCTATGCCTAGTAGTTTTCGAGATATGGCCGGTCGCCACCCTTAATGAATCACCCTGTATACAATAAAAACAGTTTGCAAAAAAAAATAATTATCTAAAACTTACAATTCCTATATTAGATATGGAAAAAGTTGCCCCACTCAAATCGCTGGTTGAAAAGCTTCCTTTCTTTCCAGATTCTATAAGGTTATTTAGCGCGCTAGCGACTTCGAGTACTGTTAAGCTCTCCACATTTTTTATAACTGGTACAGCAAGTCCCTGATTAGTAGCCATGGCAACACCAATGTTGTGGTGTTTATGGTAGATAATATTTTCACATTTTTCATCTACAGAAGCGTTTATAATGGGGTAACGCTGAAGAGCATTCGAAGTAGCCTTAATGAAGAAGGGAAGAAACGTGATTTTTGTGTCCACCAGTTCGGGTATGTGTTTCAGTTCATTGCGAAGTTTTGATAGTTTTGTTACTTTTATTTCGTCGCTGTAGACAAAATGCGGTATTTTCTAAAAAAAATACATTTGTTGTAATTTTATAATTGTATTTAAGACCCTTCGCGCACTTGCTCCATTAGTGGCGCGACTATTTTGTCTCACAATTGTAGCCGATTATTGACATGTACCTTTATAAAGTACATACTTAATTTGTCATCGGACACAAAAGTGTAATATTCTATTTACTTACCAGTGCGTCCGTCATAGTCTTGACCATAGCCTTAGTAAACCCTTTAATAGGTTCAATTTTGTGTTCATCTTTTCCAAAAACGAGAGTGCTATCAGAGATTCTCTCCTGCGATTTTTCAAAAATTTTGGGTGCCGGTTTTTCCATGTATACCAAGATATCTTCTTTTAAAATGCGACCATTTTTTCCTGTACCTTTTACTTTTGTTAGGTCTATACGGTGTTCTTTGGCTAAACGACGTACCGATGGGATACATAATACTGTGTTTCCATCTGTAGGTAATTTTTGTTTCAAAATAATTATTTAAAAAATTTTTTAATTTAAGTTTTATTATAAAAGTAATAGTACCTGATGAACCACTAGAACTAGATGTTTCTTCTGGTTCAGGTGTTTGTAATTCTAGAATTGCCTCAGATGTTTCTACTTCTATTTTAGGCTGAGACGGTTGAACTGCCTGTTCAAGTTCTTGGTTAACAATATTATTTTCATCTGAAAATTTTAAACGTTAGGTACTGAAAAGAAAAATAATTATGATAGATTTGTTATTTTTCTTGTGTAGACCAGGCCATTCATCCATATACTATAGGGGTAGACTTGGTTCAATGGTTTGGTTGTAGTTAAAAAAAATATCGTATTTTCTTTTCTTGGCAGAATGGTGAAATTGATTATTTAATTTTCTGAAATAAAAATTTTAGAGACCTATATACGCCGGGACCTGTATTATATAAATGAATATTATAAACTTTAGTTTTAAAAAATTATTTATAATATGATAAAATTTGTACGTATTACCTTTACCTCTACAGGGCCGTAGTAAGCCTCAAATTTTAAGACGGGGCTCACCGTTTTTTAACCATAGCTCAGCCTTCTTTCTATATACCTATAATATATGTATATATACCTACGTAATATTAGGTAATATGCATATTTTTGTCTATTAACTCCTAAAAAATTCTAAAAACCGCACAAAAACAAGCATTTATCGAATATGACATTCCGTAAATTTCTAATTTATTTTTTATACTTACCGGTTTTTTCATCAGTTTCTAATTCAATCAAAGGTTGACCAACCAAGGCCGTGTCGTCGACTTGATAACAAAGTTTGGTAATAGTACCGTCATATCGACTTGTTATTGTAACTGATGCCTTATCACTTTGTACCTCGCATATGTTATCAAACTGGGCAACTTTATCTCCTTCTTTAACAAACCATTCTTTGACTACAACTTCCCGTATGCCCTCACCAATATCTGATAAGTTGAATGATACCTTTTTTTCTAAATAGTAGGATGTAAAAATCGTTCTTGAGATATTTGTTTTTAAGTGTATTTCATTCTAAAAATAAGTTAGTTATGTAAAAAAATTGCAACAAATTTATTACAGCCGTCATAAATAAATAAATAATTATTAATACTTACAAATAATTTTTTACAGTTTATATTTAAAATTCTATTTACAAGATTCGGAATTTGAGACATCTCTGGTCGACAATTGTTTAAATTTAAAATATAAGTAATTCAAAATAAATAAGGCTAAATATTCCTTATCTTGAAAATTGTTTGTTGCAATAAAACACGCAAGTCATAATATAGTTTAATTTAAATATTTTATAATTCTCAACAAGTCGTATATTTCCCGCGTTATAAATTACAGTTCTAAATGTGTTTCTATCAGCTTTTAACTACAGGAAATAAGTAAGATCCAAACATAAACCCAACAATTCTTGAAATGATCAGAAATACAAGCACACACATGACACAAGTTTCCCCAATGGAAAACGTTGTTAAATTGAGGTCCAAGCATTCATTTGCGTGCAACTTCCGCTCATAATACAGCAGCGCAGGCCAATAAATAAGCAGATAAAATAAAAAGGGGAAAGAAGAAAAAGATAGGTTACCGGTTTAAAATTAAAAGCCGTTTTTGTTTGAATTTATGGTAGATTTATATATGTTTTTCAATTTAAAGCTTCATTTAATATTACAATAAAATGAGCGTAAGTCACCTAAGCAATCCACTATCAAGTATATTAGGTGGGAGCCACTTAAGCAGCCCGTTGTCTAGTAGAACTAGTGGAAGTCAGTTCAGCAGTCCGCTATCTAGTAAAATTAGTGGTAGTCACCTAAGCACTCCGCTATCCAACAGCCCCTTTTCTCCCAGATCTCGAAGTTCTATTTCAAGACTTGGTTCAGCTCGGAGCCTTAATGATAGGTAGGTTTTAAAATATTCTTAGTTATCAAAAACCAAGCATTTTTTAGTTTTAGCCGATTGAATGGTAAGGTGTCTTCAGTGCATATTATCCTAAAGTCGCCACACAATTATGTAGAGCGTTTCGGTTTGCCAATACCTGTTCTTGTGGAAGAAGCATTTTCTTTTTCAGATAGTAAGTTGCAAAAAATTTCTATTTTTTATTGATATAATTATTATATATTACCCTTAGGGAGCACTGTTATAACAGCTAGGATAGCAGAATGTGGGTATGCATGGGTTGTGTGTGGGAGACGCCTATTTATTTGGCAATTCCAGAATATCCACAATGGGGGCTCCCCTAAACAACGTAATTTTCCTCTTTGTCATGAGCTAAAATTACCCCAAAGTGACCTCGCACATAGAGCAGAATTAGTGTCTGTATTCCTAAACAATGGAAGCAATTATCCCTCTTGTGTAGCTGTATCACCAGAAGGTTAGTACTTAGTTAGTTAGGTTAGTAATTTATGAAACCAACTGATTATTCTCAATTAAATGGGTAAGTTGTGTTCAATTTCATAAAACCTTTCATTCTGAAACTCTATTAGGTATGGTACGTTATTGGCCAGACATCTCTCATGACCACCATTCGGTTGATCAACATGTTGACCTCAATGGTCAAGAATGTGACAGTCTTATAGATGCTGGTGGTTTAGGATGCATTTTCGTTACAACTACCTGCACTGTGGTCCTGGTACAACACAAGCAAGGCAACTATGGGCATCAACTTCTATGTAGAACTTTAAAAACTCCTAGTAGTTGGCTTGGTGGGCTCAGTAGGAGAGTATCTTCAATATTTTTTGGTCCTATGGCTAATGATCAGGGAAGTGAAACTGTAAGTTCAAATAAAAATTAAGTTGATCCTTTTTTTTTATATCCAAACAAGCTTTCCAATGCAAATAAATTACAGAGAAAATTTAAAAAAGTGATAATAGACCCTGATAATCCTTGTATGCATATATTATATGTATATCAACAAGAAGTAATTCTCAATACACAAAAAAAATAACTCATCATCCATACCTAATAAACCAGGGCCTTTGAAAATGGTAAAAAGGAAAAAAAATAATAGTAGGATGAAACCCATTGGAAAAAGGAAGAGAATATAACAAAAATGAAAGGAAAAATAATTTACGGGCGATCCGCGGTCGGGAAGTGGAAAGGGGTGAGTTTTAAGGGTAGAAAACGATTTATCTCGATTTCCGGCAAAACTACAAGTCCTATGGAAAAACGTTAAATGGCAAAGTTGTAGGTAATAAAAAGATCTACAACTTTTGTATTTACACTTTTTTCACATAACCTCAAAATTTGTGTGAAAAATTCAAATAACCAAGTTTTTGGTTTTTTATTTTTATCTTTTACAAAAAAAAAAATTTTCACGAAATTTGGTGAAAACTTACCTTTTTATGACCCAGACACACTGTAATTTTTTTGATTTAAAATATTTATTTTTTCACCTTATTTTGACTTAATATCGAAAAAGCACCCTAATTTTCAATCGAAGATTCTCACGTCAAAATATCTGCAAAAAAGTCGGTGGGCTTTTTGTTCGTTGAAATCTCTACTTTCTGATGGTGTAAAGAAATATACATTACTATGGTAAATGGTTTTTTAAATCATTATGTACAATTTTGAGCTATTTATTAAAATTTATACTTTAACTACTCGAAGAATGTAAGATTCCATGTTACATTGATAAACAACAAATTGCAAGTCGAAATAATATACTACTTACCATAATTAACAACCAAATAAGTTAATAAAGTTAATATTTAATAAGACGTTCGTTTCTTTGCATTTTTTGAGAACATTTACCATAGTAATGTATATTTTTTTTACACCATCAGATAGTAGAGATTTCAAGGAACAAAAAGCCCACCGACTTTTTTAAAAAAGCAGATATTTTGACGTGAGAATTTTCGATTGAAAATTAGGGTGCTTTTTCGATATTAAGTCAAAATAAGGTGAACAAATAAATATTTTAAATCAAAAAAATTACAGTGTGTTTGGGACATAAAAAGGTAAGTTTACACCAAATTTCGTAAAAAAAAAGTTTTTTTGTAAAAGATAAAAATAAAAAACTAAAAACTTGGTTATTTGAATTTTTCACATAAATTTTGAGGTTATGTGAAAAAAGTGTAAATACAAAAGTTATAGATCTTTTTATTACCTACAACTTTGCCATTTAACGTTTTTCCATAGGACTTGTAGTTTTTCCAGAAATCGAGATAAATCGTTTTCTACCCTTAAAAACTCACCCCCTTCCCAAGGTCTCTAGTATAGAGACCTTGCCCCCTTCCACTTCCCGACCTCTTATCGCCCGTAAATTATTTTTCCTTTCATTTTTGTTATATTCTCTTTCTTTTCCAATGGGTTTCATCCCACTATTATTTTTTTTGGTTTCAAAAATTATCGACCCTGGTCTATAATTATTATTTACAATAATTTATCCTACATATTACAATTTTAATAAAAGACCAAAACAAAATCATTTACGCACCATCACAGTGGTACTTAACTGGTAACTATATTTTAGAGAATCATTCGTCTCCTAGCAGTCCCAAGTGCTAAGCAGATGTATAATATTTATGTACTAGCAGGCCTGAACTTTCAAAAATGGATGTTAGCAGAAGATGATCCAGAACAACTGGCATGGACCATGGATCTATCCACACCAATCAAGGAAAATTTTAGAGCACAAATATCTCACTGGGATGTATGTGACCATACAGACATTGATATTTGGATCTTGGATATGCAACCTGACCGAGAAGGGGTGTTAATATTATGTGCTGCTGTTAACTTGCATATGTCCCCTCAGGTAATGATAGTTTTCGTATTGGTAAGTATGTCTAGCCTTACTTTTATCTTGTGTTCTAGGTATATTACTCTATGGTTTCAATACCCACTTTCAGCATAACTCCTCCCAGTCAACCAAAGGACTTTTTATTATTAAAAATCATGGGTCTCTATAAAGATGAATGTCCAGGGGAGGTTTTAAACTATAAATTTATTTTATCTGGAAGTAACGCTTATCTTTACAGTACTAGAAATATAATTGTGATCAAACCACAGGAAGACCCTGACACATTGGATTTTCACCACCCTGGTGACCATATTTTTAGTAAGTACCCTCGCTTTGTATACATTTGCTTAATAGAGAACAAACAGCCTTTTTGGTTTATGGCTGATATGGTTTTCATATTATAATAACTTTACGTTTTTAGGTGGATCTACCTGCATGAATCTGCCCATTTTTTTTTCCCGTCAGCATGGATTGATAGCTGTAACTGGCAGTGAAGCAGACCTTAACACTAGCCTTACTCAAACGACTGTTTTTGACAGTTCGTCAAACGATCATTCAGGTTCTAGCAGTAATAACCTCTCCGTTTATCATATGGACCCTTATGAAATTTACAGTGCTTATAGAGATACTTCGGGCCAACTGAAAGCTGCCTTTATCTTTCACGTTAAGAACCAGCTGGTAAGCATGCAATTAAGATTAAAGTGGGCAAGTGCAAATTGAAGTTGATTGATACATGTTAAAGGGATCTATTCCTAAGAGCATTTTAAGTAGTTTAATATTATTTTGGGGGTTAAAAATAACCTTTAACAATTTCACCCAACAAAAATAGAACCATTTTTAGTTTCAAATCTAAATATTTTAAAAATAATTTTACTCTGTTGAAAACTCAATTAATTTTCAACCTTGTTTCTAATCATATTTTTTAGAGCGAATGCCATGACATAATAAATAAGCTGTTTCCACCAGATATGCCTATACTGCCAGCAGTAGATGGTCCTATAGATATAGTAGTGGCTAAAATCGGCAAGGATATTCTAGACGATATACCTGCTGGTGATCCAAGATGGGTCCAAGGAGAGAAAGGATCCCAGGGCCTGGGAAGTTCACATGCAATGCTAGTTTTACAACAACTTATCGATAAACAAAAAGCATACACTCTGTATTTAAAATTCTTAAAGGAATCAGGTCTTTGGGACAAATTAACTGCCATTAATCTGAGGGATGCACACATGGCAACCACCCACTTTCTCGGGGAGCTGTCGGAAAAAATTACAGCTGCCATAGTGCTTAAAAATGTCCCTGCCAGTGCCATCTTGGAAGATGCTCTTGAAAGAACTGTCCAGAACTTTAGTACAGAGACCAATAGTTCAGGGCTTTCAAGGCAAGATGTCTTTTTCAGAGAAATCAGTCGTGTCCATGAGGGTCTCATGTGGCTGTCGAAAGTGTGTGAAGACTCTTCTCATTCGTCTTTAAATCCTGTTGATGTGGCCAAAACTATACATGAAGGAAATCAAATAATGCTCAATGTGTTGAGCGAGGTTATTCAATACAGGCAGCAAACGTCGGAATCGTTCACATTAAACGAAATATCCAGTTCTATGAATCTTGAGTATCTTCCCTGGACCGCAGCAAGTGGGCCGGAAGGACTCGTTGATGCTCTCATGCTACAGGTAGGTTAGAATTAATTTATTGTCGAGGTAGAGTAGGAGATCGACATATTCATATTTTAAAATTATTTTCGAATGTTTTGAAATATTTATTTTTACCTAACTGAACTGTGCTTTTAGCATTCACTTACACTCAACTATGGGCTTCGAGTAACTGAAGATGGCGACTTGAGAGCTCCTTTGTTGGACGATTTTTTCCGATTGACTGACATGATTTTAGATGGGAGAAAGACGCACCTGGCAAGTGTCAAATCTAGCGGAAGGGAAAAAGTATTATATAAACAATATTGTTCAGATAGGAATAAATTAATTAAACCGTTAGGTAAAGTATATAATGCAAAATAATGGTTAGGACGAGTAAGCAAAGAAGACGATAACTTCTCCTTTTCCCTGTGCCCCTCACCTTCTCCACTTCTTCCTTTATAAGCGTGAGGAATGGGAAAGAGTATTAATAAAACCACATTTAATGAATATACAGTGTGGTTGTTTAAGTGTACAAATATGGGCAGTTTTTTTATTACCGATTTCTTAGAAAATTTTATTCTTCATAAAATTTGGTGCATGTTCGATAATCATATTAGGTGCACTTGGAATGGTTGCAAGTCAAACGGCGTACAGGGTAGGCCAAAAAATATAAAACTTGTACAAGAATTAAGTACCCCTATTTCAGAAAATTCAGTAAAATGTTATAAAGAAAAGTTGTTTAGAATTAAAAGTTATGCATAGATTCAAAAACGTGACGTCCTAAAATAAAAAAAATATATTTTTTTTTAAAACATTAATAATTTCCCAAAAATTTTTTTTTTATATATTCACCATAAAGACCTTCATAAATTAATCAAAATCAAATCAATTTCACAAATTTTTGTTCAAATTTAAGCATATTTGTAAAATTTACTTGAATTTTTAATTTATTAAGGAATCACAAACTTCATGTTTGTTGCAACGATATTAAACACAACTTTAAAATATCCTAAAAATTCTTTTTAACAAGATTAAACATTAGTAATGATAATATGCTAAATAAAAAAACTATCATTTAAAGTGTAAATTTTTTATTTTAAATGTTTATTAAAAAAAATTTTCTTGTACAAGTTTTATATTTTTTGGCCTACCCTGTATGCCGTTTGACTAGCAACCATTCCAAGTGCACCTAATAAATGATTATCAAACATGCACCAACTTTTATCAAGAATAAAATTTTCTGAGAAATCTGTAATAAAAAAAAATGCCCATATGTTGCACACTTAAACAACCACACTGTATAGCATTGTCTCTTTTACTTTTTCGTCTGAAGATGATGCCAAACAGTCGAAACGTCGTAATGTAAGCAAAAGTGATCAAAGTCCAATCTATTATTTACCGTTTTAGTATTACAAAAAGCCTGGGAGAAGGCGACGATGTTGGCCGAAAAATATCTAGATTTTGAAATTCTAATGACAGTTTGTGAGACCACCAAGAACGAGGAACGCTTAAATGAATATATGAGCAGGTTTAAAGATTCTGGTTTTTCTGAGTTTGTCTATAATTGGTACTTGAGGGAAGGCAAGCAAGCGAAATTGTTAAACAGGTATTTTTTAGCGAAACTTACGGAATTAATTACTCACTTTGCCGTTAGATTTTTTAAACTTATTGTTGTCATTTATTTCGAAAAAGAGTGGTTTTTTGGGCCTTCAGCGGGTCGGTGCCAACTTGTTTTCATTTTCCTCTTATTTTATTTTGTTGACGTTCACGTTATTATTGATACTTGAAAGTATAATCTGTCTGTATTAACCAAGTTCCTTTTTTATTTACTTTTAAATAGTAAAGCAAAGATTTTTTCTCCCCCCTTGCCGCGGTTTAGAATGCCCTCCAATTTCTTATACGATTATACGAAGTTGTTCCGAGATGGAAATTAAAAATAAATCAAGATAAGTGTGTAAGTATAGTTATATCCAGGAAAAAAGCGAACATAAACATCAATCAACACCTATAACTAAACAATATTGAAATACACTGCGCGGCATATTTAACGCATAACGAAAATAATTCCTCAATTTTGATGTTATTTATTTTCCAAATTTATGGTTCGTTTTTAATGATTTTTTTCTCTAATTGTAGGTTTTTTCCTTAAGCATATCACTGCCTTTGTTGTTTTGCTTAAAAACGTAACTTTGATATTATACTGGGTGTTAAAAAACTGTTATGTTTTTTTTACGGAAATTCAAAACACCCTGTGTAATTTACTAGCCATTGCAAGTTATCGCAATTACAGCCAAATGAAAGTCCCATGTTTCCTTTACATTTTCTTTTTTGATTCATTGGTTTATCTCTGTTTTTTCATGAAATATTCAATTTTTAGTTCAAAGTGATTTTCATCAAAAACGTTTAGTTAAAAAATACAAAATAAACGAAATGCTGTAATTAATGCAACAGCAAGAAAAAACAAATTATAAAGTAAATAAAGAATCAATATCTGGTATTAATTAATTTTATTGAATTCACAAAACAGGGGAAAAAATTGTAATTTCTAAAGGTATTCAAAAAAATTAAATATGAATAATTAGTAGCGAGTATTGCCTCCCCTTGCTTTAATGACTGCTTCGCATCTTCTTGGCATACTTAAAATCATATTTCTGATTTCATCTTGATTCATCTGATTCCATATTTCCATAAGCCTCAATGACAGATCATTTAAGTTTCTAGGAGGAGGAAGCAAGGCTCTAAGATGTCGTCCCATGTTATCCCATAAATGCTCAATAGGATTAATGTCAGTGCCTCTTGCTGGCCATGGCAAAGTTAAAATTTCTGTTTCTTGGAGATAATTTTGTACCACTCTTGCTACGTGTGGGCGTGCATTATCTTGCTTAAATAAAAAATTATCCCCTATAAATGGGGCAAATGGTATCACATGGGGTTCTAAAATGTTTGATATATATAGGTTACCTGTCAAAGGACCTCCCTGAATCACAACTAACTCCGTGCGAGTATGTTAACTAATGCCACCCATTAATTTACATTGCATTAATCAAAGCATTTCGTTTATTTTGTATTTTTAAACTAAACATTTTTTTATGAAAATCACGTTTAACTAAAAATTTAATATTTCATGAAAAAACAGAGATAAACCAATGAATCAAAAAAGAAAATGTAAAGGAAACATGGAAAAAACAGGGAGTTTTGAATTTCCGTAAAAAAACACAACAGTTTTATAACACCCGGTATAATACCAAAGTTACTTTTTTAATCAAAACAACAAAGGCAGTGATATGCTTAAGGAAAAAACCTACAATTAAAAAAAAAATCATTAATAACGAACCACAAAATTGGAAAATATATAACATCAAAATTGAGGCAATTTTTTCGTTATGCGTTAAATATGCCGCGCAGTGTATTACCCACAAATAAAAGACATCTACATCAAGCAACAAACATACAATATTTTATGGACTACGTACATGACATAGCAACAAAATTCTACCATACACAAATACATAACTCAATATTAACACAAAATATAACACAAGAAAGACATAACAATGACAAGGTAAACAAACCGATTTACCATAGATTACCCTTATATTTCCAAAATATACATAACGATTAAAAATCACTAATAAATCAATACATAAAAATTACCCCGCCCACAAAAATCAGTCAGATCATCATCAGTTTTCCAGCAAAAACAAACCGATAAGACCGCGTAAATTCAGAAATAAATAACCCACATTTTCAAAGCCAACAGGCAAAAAATAAACAGTGTCAATGCAGTAAAGGGATTACCGTGAACTGGCTGTTAAACAACTAAGATAAAGTATTTTTTCTTATACCAAGGGTAACCAACAGCCCACCCAGCTTTGCTCGGGTTTATCCTAGATAACATTACATCTACGTGAACTAACAACTGTATAAGAACTTGACATAACATGTTAAAATATTAATTAATAAAGATTTTTAAAATTAAATATTCGCGAAGCGTTCCTTTATCAACTCAATCAAATTGATTTGCTATTTAAAAGAAGCAATAGGAAAGTACTTATTATAAAGCACAGAATATTGAGGATTCGTCAAAAAGTAAGAAGTAAATTTCGTTGAAAACCGTAATTTTTACCAATCGACGTTAATACTTCATGAAAAACACTATTGCATTAAAAAAACACAACAGAGTTAGTTAGGCTTATTAGTGGTAGAATGTGGCGTCCTTGGAATTGTACTGATAGGGGGGCATCTTCAAGTGTAATTTTTAAAAGAAAGCATTTATCTACCGATGCCAAACTAATAATTAAAAATGTGTATCAATCTTTGTTGAGTAGAAATTTTAATTCGATGGATGCTTTAGCAGAGACGTCTACTTTGACAAAAACTCCTTTATCTTAGGTAAGAGACATTGTACTTAAACCTGTTAATCCTAGAAAAAATCGGAGTGATTCTGGCACATTTAGAAGCATTGACGAAAATGACATGGATTTATTAAGAAGAAAGATTTACCAAATGTATGAGGCACAAACTGTACCCAAAAAGCGTCTGATTAAAGACGAAACAAATATCTCTTGTTGCCTTTCAAGCCTTAGGAAAATATTGCGTAAAATGGGTTTTAAATAACGAAGCATTAATAAAAGACAAACATTAATGGAATCTCAACGTTGACGGGAATGGAGACTTAAATATTTAACAGCTGTTAAACAATTTAGAGAAGAAAATCCTCCAATTATTTACCTTGACGAAACATGGTTCGATACCCATGACACTTCAAGAAAAGGTTGGGATGATTCTTCCAAAAAATGTCAAACCAAGGCACCATCAAATAAAGGCAAAGGAATCACAATATTACATGCTGGTTCAGAGAACGGGTTTGTTCCAAATTGTCTGTTGCTTTCAGCTAAAAACATAGCAGATTCTTCTTTAGATTACCATCAAGATACCGACGCACAACTTTTTGAAGATTGGTTTAAACCAGTGGCGGCTCGTCAGGTGAAGTAGGTGAAGGGGCCCTTCACCAATAAAAATAAAACCAGGAGGAAATTTTTTCGACAATATTAAATACTAAATGTACCAATACAGCTACCTTAAAAAATAATTATGTTCGAATTATAATTTAATCCGAATGTAGCTATGCATAATAGGACCACGGTTAACCCCGATGGACAATAATTCTATTATAAACACTCGTGCATTTTGGCGCGCCCCAGCCGACCGCGCCCGCCGCATCGAAAGGTCAAAGCAGCAAGTGAAGAGCGGCGAAAACCCAACATACTGAACGTACAGTCAAGTGGCTTTGATTTCCACCGTCGCTATGGTTACGTGACGTCAGGTACGCGACAGCATGCGAGACGTTATTGAAGTGCATCTAAAAATAGATCAGTCATATGCACTATTGTTTTAAGTATTGGTTCGGGTATTTATTTTGAGGCTTCGCGAAACTTACGGCTATAGATATCCTTTTTACGTGATTTATTGTGTGATTAGAAAGTTTTGTTTTTATTTTTCAGTTAATTCAGTAGACCTAAGTACTAATTTTTATTGTACGTTTTAAAAATAAACCCAATTAATGACATAGTTTGTAATTTGTTAGAAACTCCATTCAGTCGTGGGACAGATGAGGATAAGAGATACGCGGGCGACCTACTGGAATCTTAAACATAGATTAAAAAAAAGAATTGAAAAAAAGTGGCAGGTCCTATAAGATTAATTTTAAGTGTTCCCGGTTTTTAGAGTATAATTGGCTATGTAGTAGTGCCGCCTTACAAAAATTGTTTTGTAGGTCTAAAAAATTATATTAATTATTATTGTGGTCATTTTTTTTCGTTTATAAGTAATAAAGTAATAAATTATTGAGCAAATTTGGGCGTGGTCCAAACAAATTTTCGCCTGCGGCGGGCTTTATGCCTCTGAGCACAAACTGCTACTAAGCTGACTAAGCTCTTCACCATTTTTTACAACCGCGAGCCGCCACTGGTTTAAACATAAACTCCTTAAAAATATACCTGAAAATAGCGTCATTGTAATGGAAAATGCTAGTTATTATAGTCGGCAAGCAAAAATCATTCCCAATTCTAATAATACAAAAGCAGAAATTCAAAATTTTATGATTGAAAATGATTTATATTTTGAAGAAACTTACAAAAAACGAGAACTGCTAGAAGTATTAAAAGCTTTTAAAATAAATAAGGAATACGAGTGTGACAAACTTGCAGTAGAAAATGGACATACAGTGTTGCGTCTTCCTCCATACTATTGTATATTCAATCCTATTGAGCTAATATGGCACCAATTAAAATCCAATATTAGGAAAAAAAAATAGTTCTCCTACATTAAATGCATCTGTAGTAGAATTAATTAAAAACGAAGTAAGAAAAAATTCTGCAGACAGCTGGAAAAACTGTGTACAGCATGTACTTGAGGTGGGAAATTCTTACAATTGTATGACTACAAATGTTCAACTCTTAATTATAAGTTTAGGTTTAGATGAAGATAGTGATAGTGATACAGAGTTAAATTTTGAATAAATTATCAATAGTTTTTTAGACTTTAATTAATTTTTATTGTACTTGTTATCCTAACAGTTATACTTTTAAATAATATTATTTTCAATTATCATTAATTGTTATCATTATTTTACATTTATTATAGGTACCTATCTATTTATTTTAAATTATAAAAATAAATCATGTGGTATAGGTACATTTTCAAGCCGACCCTGATCCCATTTAATCCCCTTTGAAGAGGTTGAGGCGTATACAATAAGGTTTAATCAGGTAGTTTATTTTTGGCAGTAAGAGTCAACGGTATAATTCTGCAAATACTATACCTACAAATAATTAATATCTTGTTTTTTTTTTTAATACAATATGATTTTTCATGAAATATAAACGTTTTTCTGGAAATAGTTTCACTAAAAAATTTTTGATCGACATATAGATACCGTCAGGTTAATGGGCACTTACCAGAAGGACAGGATAAACTAAACAAATTTCTAGATGCATACCCTACCCTCAGTTGGATGCAGCAAACTTTCCAACGGGATTTTGCCGGTGCTGCCGAAACATTACGTCAACTGGCAGAAAATGAGACAGAATTAGTTACAAGACAGAAAACAATGTTTAGTTTAAGCAAATTAGCGAAACTAGCAGGTACGTAGACTGTTGCCCCCCGCCGGTTTCGTATTTTAAAAACTACTGTATTAACGAGCTTATGATGTAGGCCATAATAAGCGTGTGATATTCTGAGGTGGATAACGTCCTATATATTTAATTGATCACAATTTGTGGCAGTGGCAGTACCTCCATCTTTCATTTTCGAATTGTTTTTTATTAAGAATTATCAAGTTATACCCAAATTCCAAATTTCGCTTATTTTTGACAAAAAAATGGATTTAATCGTGTTTTCTGAATAACCCTGTATAAAATATAAATGGCAACCGAACAGTGCGAAAATAAGATTTTCTGCAGACTTTGTTAGAGATAACCGTCGATCATAAGTCCGATTAGTTTGTTTTCATAATATTATGGCTTTTTAAAATAAAAACATAAAAATATTAAATATTTTTGCTGTATTTTAATTTCTGAGGGAACAAGTTAATTTCATTTAACTGATATTTCTTTGATTTACATTGACTTAAGGCATCTTCTAAATAGTTTTTTATACATTAAAGTATGCATAAAAAGTTTCCTTTTGATTTATAAATTTACTTTTTGATTTTTTTATTTATATTTTTATTTGGCTGCTTTGATCTTAAATAGTATAGATTATGAGAAGGAAATTAATTTGTGTTATTATTTTTAAGCTTATTTGGGGCATAAAAAATCAGTATTTGAAAAAACATTATTTAAAATGTGTACAAAATATATTATTGCTCATTATTTGCGTGACGAATAAAATCCGTTCAAAATATATTTTTAATTTAAATTTTTTACTTTATAAATCAAAAGGAAAGTTTCTATGCATACTTCAAAGTATAAGAAACTATTTAGGAGATGCGGAATTTCAAATTTTTGTTCCTACCTCGTATACCATAAGACTTTTGCCGGATTTAATGGGTGTTATTTTGGTTTGAGAAAAAATAAAATCAATTTTCTAAACTTAAAGATAAAAAACTTTCCCGTATTGCTGCGCACTTTCTGCCGGTCACTGTATATTTAAACGATGTGAAAAAATGTTTTAACTTTTGTAAAATTTTGCTTTAGACTGCCATTTTTTTTTAGCACCAACAGCTAGCGATACTTTAGACCATATAGATGATGTCAATAAACGCTTGGAGTTGATAACATACCAGGAATTCATCCCGGATTATGTCCTGCAACAATATGGTTTCGATGCGATGAAACCGCGAGTTCTACCGCCTAGAGATCTAATCGCCCTGTTTATTTGCCCCGAATATAGTGACGCTACCGAGTTGGACTTCAAAAGAGCTTTGGATGTAGCTGCGTTTGTTGGGGAGGAGACTGAGCGCGTGGAACTTATTTTACAAGTAAGTTTTCCCCTATAAAGGTCATTTTGGATACCAGACAGCGGTGTAACAAACATTCCCCGCACCGCGGGGGGCCCACATTGAAAAATTTGCGGCCAGCTTTGCTTTTCATAGGTATTTCATTTCATAATTAATTTTATTTTTTTATACAGGGTGTTCCTAAATTAATGGTACATTCGAAAGTAGGCGATTCTTTGGCTTATTTCATAAATAAAATGTTATACAGTGCCCGCAAGAAAGTTCGCATCAAATGGGATTTTTTTTTTATTATTAGGTATAGGTATAAATTGAAAAAGCAGTTGGTTTTTGCTTACCTAGAAACCAAAAATGACGTATACTGAAGCAGCTGCACGACTTGCGTTACCTGTCAAATTTGACATTTTTAATAAAATAGGTTCAAAAATGCCCTTGTTTATCAAAATATCAAAAAACTTTATTTGAGAAAGTTGTTTATTAAGGAATTTTTAGCTTCTGGTTGAAATTTTGACAGTCTAATACAATTTTTATTTTTTGCCAGGTTCTTGAAAATTTTGATCAACCCTCGTAGATTAACTTTTATACATCGATGTAAAACCATTTGCCTTTACTTTATTTGTAATTTTAATGCAATTTTGTGTAAAATTTTTGTTTCCAATTATTTATTTTGCTTCATAAACTGAAATTGGTATTGATCAGTATGTATTGTTTGATGCAAAGTTCATCTAATTACATCAGTTTTGCCAAAACCGACGTTTCTCATTTTTTTTAAGTTAGTAAACAGATGTACAAAAAGAAAATATTACGAAGCTTTCGTTGAAATTTTGATCAGAAAGAATAAATATTAATCGCTGGAAATATTTTATTCAACAAAAATATAGTTTACAAGTAGTAATATAGGCGATGCATTAATAATTATTCGTTTTGATCCAATATTAATTAGGTAAAATTTCAACGAAAGCTTCCTAATATTTTCTTTTTGTACATCTGTTTACTAACTTAAGAAAAATGAGAAACGTCGGTTTTGGCAAAATTGATGTAATTAGATAAACTTTGCATCAAACATTATACATACTGATCAATAACAATTTCAGTTTTTGAAGCAAAATAAATAATTGAAAACAAAAATTTTACACAAAATTGCATTAAGATTACAAATGAACTAAAGGCAAATGGTTTTACATCGATGTATAAAAGTTAATCTACGAGGGTTGATCAAAATTTTCAAGAACCTGGCAAAAAAACAAAATTTTATTAGACTCTCAAAATTTCCTGCAGAGGCTAAAAATGCCTAAATGAACAACTTTCTCAAATAAAGTTTTTTGATATTTTGATAAATAAGGGCATTTTTGAACTTATTTTATTAAAAATGTCAAATTTGACAGGGAACGCAAGTCGTGCAGCTGCTTCAGTATACGTCATTTTTGGTTTTTAGGTAAGCAAAAACTAACTGCTTTTTCAATTTTTAGCTATACCTAATAATAAAAAAAAATCCCATTTGGTGCGGACTTTCTTGCGGACACTGTATACACATGGGACCGAAAAAGCTTCGTTTCCGAGATACATTTTAATTAAAAAAATATTTTTTCATTGCCATTTTCAAACCACTCTAGATATTTTTATGAAATTTGGTACACGTCTTTTGAGCATCGAAAGGCAGTTTTTGGTGTATGATAATTTTTAAAAATTTTAGCAGTGGCGTCCGTGCGGGGCTTGCATTTAATATTTTGGAAGAAAAAAATGGTGCGCCACTGCTTTTTCTTTAAATAAAAATCATTATTGAAATTCCCGTCTAATTTAGAGCAAATTCGGTCTCTTGACTTATTTTCTTACGGTGCACCGTTTTCGAGTAAAAAATAAAAATCATTTTAATGCACATTCCTGGAAACACATAACCCATTTAATTACCATTAACACCCTGTATCTCGGAAACGAAGCTTTTTCGGTCCCATGTTTATATAACATTTTATTTATGAAATAAGCCAAAGAATCGCCTACTTTCGGATGTACCATTAATTTAGGAACACCCTGTATATAACTTCGTTAAGTGAAGAAGAATTATACTTGAAAGCGCGGACTTTACAAACGATATACCATAAAGACTTGTCCATTGACTTTCCTAGTCAAATTTTAAGCCTCAGAGAGAGACTTGGAGATAATATTTCAAAATTAAAAACAGTGTATGAACTTGCGGAAGTATTCCTGTATCTGTAGCAACAGCCGAACGATCATTTTCCAAGTTAAAATTGATAAAAAAATTTTCTTAGAAACACCATGGGACAGGAAAGACTGTCGGGGTTGTCAATTCTGTCAATTGAAAACCAAATCGCGCGGAAAATAGACGTGTCCTCCATTGTATCGGTTTTTGAAAATAATAAGACGAGAAAAAAAAATTATTTAGATCAGTGATTTTATTTATTTTTATATTTTATGTTATGTTGCTTGTTACTGTTTTTTTTGTGATTTTGTTATGTTCGTTACATATTTTTTTAATAAACGTAAATAGATTTCGTTTTTTTTTGGGTAGGGGGCCCGGGGATCCCATGGAACACAGGCCCGTAACGGCATCACTACGCCACTGATAGAGGGCCGCCCCTGAAAACGATTCCAAATTATTATGGAATCACCATGTCGTCAATTTATTTTTGCTCCGTACACTGTCGAACAGTGTATCTCAACCCATCTTAAAACAGACCTATTTTGCTCTTCTGCATTCCCACATATTTAATGCATGTGCAATTTCGGATTGGGGTCACTGCACTTTATTTTAAACTATTCTGTAGTTTCCATCTGTCACTTTTATATATTTATTTTCTATAAAAATTTCTGTTTTTGTAACTTAACCTTTAGTCTTCTAAGTTTTTTACATTTATAAGTCATAGTCCTGTACTTTTGAAAAATTTGTTCTGCAGACTCTCCGCGGATAGGGTTTACAATAGCCCAAATGGATGAAAAATTTAATTTTTCGGGAAAAAGTCATTCCTGATAAAAAGTTTTGCTTGTAAAAAAAATGCAATTCACGAAGAGAAAATTTTGATTTTTTATACAGGTTTCGCAAAAACTTCAAAAACATTAGTTTTCTCAAAGAGTAAACTACCTTTATTTTTCATTTTTGACCAAAATGCCAATTAGAAAACTTATTTAAAATAACGTTTGTAATTTAAATCCGAGATTTAAAATAAATCTTCGATTTTTTGTTTTTTTAATTTTCAGAGGTAAATGGAAATTTTGCTGCTCAATAAAAATATTAATATTCATAATGGGTGGTGTGTGGTGTGTATCTTATTTTAAAGTTTTAAATGCATTCCTACCATCTTTTGCGACAACAAGGAATTTTTTTACCTTTTTATTACTTTGCTTTACGTATGGGGCAAATTTGAAGTTGTCAAATGAAATTTGATGTGTCTTGAAAATGTTGACCTTAGAACAAAGGGTTTATTTAGTTCAATGTTACGGTGCGGGCGAAAGTTCTTACAACTTTGTGATAGAGAAATTTAATCAAAGATACCCTAACGTTTACGTCTCGAAAATGGGACTTTTATACAGTGTGTGTATAAAGTCTGGAAACGGCTTAATAACATCACAATTTACTGGCCGATTTAAACCAAATTTGGTACAGTTGTGTAAGAGGATCTAACGCACCAAATGACGATATTGGCGTTGTTGCCAGCTTTTTAGTTTGTCTGGAATTCGAACGAATTTTATATTTTTAAATATAACACCCAGTATATTTTTACATTTTTAAATTCCACATAAAATTATAATTATTTTTTATTAAATGCATTATTAGTCTATACATAGTTTCCGAGATATTGACTCTCGAAAAGTGACATTTTTGAACTTTGACAGCTTATAACTTTCTAACAGTACGTCTTAGAGCAAAACGGCTTACATGTCCCTATCTTCAATTTTTATTATCTTCCCAAAAAAAATCAATTTCCAGTTAAACCGGAACAACTATATTTCCTGCTTTCGAGTTACATCCGGTTTAACCGGAAGTTGATTTTTTTGGGAAGATAATAAAAATTGAAGATACGGACATGTAAGCCGTTTTGCTCTAAGACGTACTGTTAGAAAGTTATAAGCTGTCAAAGTTCAAAAATGTCACTTTTCGAGGGTCAATATCTCGGAAACTATGAAGTATAGACTAATAATGCATTTAATAAAAAATAATTATAATTTTATGTGGAATTTAAAAATGTAAAAATATACTGGGTGTTATATTTAAAAATATAAAATTCGTTCGAATTCCAGACAAACTAAAAAGCTGGCAACAACGCCAATATCGTCATTCGGCGCGTTAGATCCTCTTACACAACTGTAACAAATTTGGTTTAAATCGGCCAGTAAATTGTGATGTTATTAAGCCGTTTCCAGACTTTATACACACACTGTATATAAATAAAATAAATAATATATATTATTAAGAAAATTTCAGCGAACTGGTTCAGCTTCCAATTAAAAAAAAAAAAAAACTTAAATTTGAATGACGCAGCTTCCCTAATCGTATTGCAGTATGTTGCTGACAAAACAAAAAAGAAAAAAAGAAAAAAATCGAAGATTTATTTTAAATCTCGGATTTAAATTACAAACGTTATTCTAAATAAGTTTTCTAATTGGCACTTTGGTCAAAAATGAAAATAAAGGTAGTTTACTCTTGGAGATAAATCATGTTTTTGAAGTTTTTGGGAACCCTGTAAAAAAATCAAAATTTTCTCTTCGTAAATTGCATTTTTTTACAAGCAAAACTTTTTATCAAGAATGACCTTTTTCCGAAAAATGAACTTTTTGATCAGTTTTGGCTATTGTAAACCCTATCCGCGGACAGTCTGTATATTTGCTTTCGTTGACGCATTTAAATACATTACTACTTGTCTATTGACATCAATAAACAGTTTGAATTTGAATCAGCAATTTTTTCAGATTTGGAGAGCGGCACTGCTTAGAGATACCTGGGAATTTCATAACTTGGACGAGCCACTTGAATGCCTACAAAGCACATTATTTTTCCGATTAGTTGATCTAGCAATAGTCTTGGGCTCGGATCCGAACAACCTTCTTCCCCCCATAGACATGTTGGTGGATGATTCCTCTTTAAAAAAACTAAATAAAAATAAACATTTTCAGTCGCTTTTAAAAACGGGATATGAACATTTTCATAGGACTCAACTGATTTAGTAATTTTTTTTAAAACACACTTTTTATCAGAATTGATTTTTGCTTTTGTGACAGAGACGGAGTCAGGTCAGGCGAGAGGGGCTTGAAAATTAAAAATGGTTTTTCAATTTGGGGTTTATTTTCGATTTATTTATATTTTACACAATGCCAAAACAAGGTTCTTTATATAAAGCGGAGTGTTTATATGCAAGTTAATTTCCCACCCACGCGATTATGCGAGGGTGGGGGTTACGCTCTTTTGACACAGCTTAAATTCTTACACTGACTGCTGTTTGTCCTTACGTTTTGCCTATTTATTAGTCTGTGGTCCGATGTTTTTAATACTCAAAGACTTTGAGGGAAATATATACATACAGTGACCGGCAGAAAGTGCGCAGCATATGGGAAAGTTTTTTATCTTTAAGTTTAGAAAATTAATTTTATTTTAGATAGGTTCTGCATGTTCTCAAACCAAAATAACACCCATTAAATCCGGTAAAAGTCTTATGGTACACGAGGTACGGTCAAAAATTTGAAATTCCGCTTAGAGTAAAGTACCTACCTTCATCTTTCATTTTAGAATATTTTTCTACTAAGAATTATTGTTTTAATTTCAAAGTTATACCCAAATTCCAAATTTCGCTTATATTGGACAAAAAAATGGATTTAATCGTGTTTTCTGAATAACCTGTATAAAAAATAAATGGCAACCGAACAGTACGAAATTAAGATTTTCTGCAGACCTTGTTAGAGATTACCGTCGATCATAAGTCCGATTAGTTTGTTTTCATAATATTATGGCTTTTTAAAATAAAAACAAAAATATTACATATTTTTGCTGCAAACCGTGTTTTATTTTCTGAGGGAACAAGTTAATTTCATCTACTTAACTGATAATTTTTGATTTACGTTGACTTAAAGCATCTCCTAAATAGTTTTTTATACATTGAAGTATGCATAGAAAGTTTCCTTATTTTGCGATCAAAATATATTTTTAATTTAAATGTTTTTCTTTATAAATCAAAAGAAAATTTTCTATGCATACTTCAATGTATAAAAAACTATTTAGGAGCTGCTTTAAGTCAATGTAAATCAAAAAATATCAGTTAGATGAAATTAACTTGTTCCCTCAGAAAATAAAATACGGTGTGCAGCAAAAATATTTAATATTTTTGTTTTTATTTTAAAAAGCCATAATACCATGAAAATAAACTAATCGGACTTATGATCGATGGTTATATCTAACAAAGTCTTCAGAAAATCTTATTTTCATACTGTTCGGTTGCCATTTATTTTTTATACAGGGTTATTCAGAAAACACGATTAAATCCATTTTTTTGTCCAATATAAGCGAAATTTGGGTATAACTTTGAAATTAAAACAATAATTCTTAGTAAAAAAATATGCTAAAATGAAAGACGGAGGTACTTTACTCTTAGCGGTATTTCAAATTTTTGATCCTACCTCGTATACCATCATAAGACTTTTACCGGATTTAATGGGTGTTATTTTGGTTTGAGAACATGCAGAACCTATCTAAAATAAAATTAATTTTCTAAACTTAAAGATAAAAAAAACTTTCCCATATGCTGCGCACTTTCTGCCGGTCACTGTATATAGAGTTTGAACAGTTACTGAATATTATTTGTGTTTGAAAATAATAATTAGTTGTTTCACCCCTTCGCTTTACCTGTTAACCCGCCACTGATAAATTGTTTTTATTGAGAGTGTCCCGAATAAGAATGTATTCTACATGAATCTCGTAAACCATAGACGGTACAAAGATGGTTAAATTTTAAAAAGTTGCGCCTTGTACAAGATTAATTTGCACTTATTCTTACTGACGATGAGTTTTTATTCCGAAACGTGTTATTTATAGCAGGTGTGAGGAGAATTTAAAAATAATAAAATAAAATATTCTATTTAAAAAAGCAAAGTTGATGATGGTTGTTAAAAACGAAACGTCAGATTGAAAATCTGATTGCACCAACTTGTAGAGGAGAAAAAAATGGTAATAAATTTGATAATGAGATTGATATATCTCTTCAATTAGCTGGACAAAAATAAAAACGAAATCGCGAAAATTTGATTTTGTCCAAATATCTTCCAGGATTTTAAAAATTGTTTGCAGAAGTTAGTAGGGAGCAACAGAATGGTAATGATTTTGATAATGAGATTGATATATCTCTTCAAATAGTTGGACAAAAATAAAAACGAAATCGCGAAAATTCGATTTTGTCCAAATATCTTCCAGGATTTTTTAAATTTTTTGCAGAATTTAGTAGGGAGCAACAGAATGGTAATGATTTTGATAATGAGATTGATATATCTCTTCAGATAGTTGGACAAAAATAAAAACGAAATCGCGAAAATTCGATTTTGTCCAAATATCTTCCAGGATTTTTAAAATTTTTTGCAGAATTTAGTAGGGAGCAACAGAATGGTAATGATTTTGATAATGAGATTGATATATCTCTTCAAATAGTTGGACAAAAATAAAAACGAAATCGCGAAAATTCGATTTTGTCCAAATATCTTCCAGGATTTTTTAAATTTTTTGCAGAATTTAGTAGGGAGCAACAGAATGGTAATGATTTTGATAATGAGATTGATATATCTCTTCAAATAGTTGGACAAAAATAAAAACGAAATCGCGAAAATTCGATTTTGTCCAAATATCTTCCAGGATTTTTTAAATTTTTTGCAGAATTTAGTAGGGAGCAACAGAATGGTAATGATTTTGATAATGAGATTGACATATCTCTTCAAATAGTTGGACAAAAATAAAAACGAAATCGCGAAAATTCGATTTTGTCCAAATATCTTCCAGGATTTTTTTAATTTTTTGCAGAATTTAGTAGGGAGCAACGGAATGGTAATGATTTTGATAATGAGATAGATATATCTCTTCAAATAGTTGGATAAAAATAAAAACGAAATCGCGAAAATTCGATTTTGTCCAAATAATATCTTCCAGAGGATTTTTTAAATTTTTTGCAGAATTTAGTAGGGAGCAACAGGTTTCTAATTTAACCATCTCTGTATCTTCTACGGTTTACGAGATCCATGTAGAGTGCATTCTTATCTGGGACACCCTGTATACGAATAATATATTTATTTTGAGTAGATTATTAAGTCGCGGCGCGTCCTTTATATTCAAATATTACTTCCAATATGAATATTTACAGTACCTAGTTCTTTTTTAGTTTTACATGTTATTTTTCCACTATTTTACAAATCTCGTTAACGTTTACAGTGTTTCCTTTACCAAAAGACTAACTATACAGGTACTTTAAGTCTCTTCTGTAACATTTTATTTTTGCGTATTGTGGTTACTTTGATTCAAGCGTCTTACTTTATATCTGTACTATTTTACTACTTTTTGTACTACGTGTTATAATATTAATAAATTTCCTAAAACTTTTTTGATTAATTATTTTAATACAGTGAAGTCGGCCTGTAACGAACCCGCTTTTTGCGAACTTTCGTTTATAACGAACCAAATCTATAAGTACGAACTTCAGTATTACTAGTAGACGTGTGTTAATTTTTTCGCAAATAACGAACCCTTTTATAACGAACCTTAAATTTTGATATGATCGTACGATTTTTCTTTTATAACGAACCTAAATCGGTATTTTACCGCTCGCTTAACCACAGGATTCACCGAATGCTTTCGATGGCACATATGAGCCTGTGGGCGGCCGCCTTCGGTTCGTTTCGTCAGTAATCATTTGGATGGAATAAACTTCATTTATAATGGCATGGCAGAGGGTATTAAATTTCAACACGGTGGTTTCTTGAAGGTGTAAAATGATTTTGATTCAGACGATCACCTGCCATTAGCCGAATGGCTGAAAAAAGTTGGACAGGAAGATGATAACAATATTCTAGACAATCTTCCTTGTTCTGAAAATGAGTTCAATAATTTTGTCCATATTGATCATAATCTTATAAGTGTCGAATACTTGGATGATGATGCCATTGCCGCTTCTGTGTCTTCTTCAGTTTGTATTGATGACGATGAGGAGGCGGAAGATGAAGAATCTGTGAGTACAAAATTAAGACAAGTTCCAACCACATCAGAGACACTTATTCGGCATATTGACAACGTTTGTCATTTCCTTCAGTCACGAAATACTCGGCAAAGTGTTCTTAATCGATTAGCCGAAGTAGAATTACATATTAATGATAGTCATTTCACAAAAATGAAACAAACTAAAATAAAAGATTTTTAAAAATTAGACTCTTAAAAACAGTTGTTAATGTATCTACTTATTACAAAACATTTTTTATGTACTTTCACATGTACAATATAAATGTACATATTATGTATATTAATAAAAATACCACATTTTGGATATGTATCAGCATTCATCGTTTATTGAGAACTTCGCTTATAACGAACCATTTTCTTTCCGCTGTCTATGAAATTCTTCAGAGTAAGACATACAATTTACTGCAGTATAAACAGATGCTGAAGGACGTATTTTTCTCCAAAGTATATTATTCTATTTAACGTAAAATTAGAAGTCCATTGTGATCTGGTCAACAGACCGTGAAAGGTGTATATCAACAGCATCACCCCATACAGTGGCGTACCTTGTGGATAGTAAGGTCGATTTGGGGATAGTATTGGATCGGTCTCTTGGTTTCGTGCCACATATCGCAAATATTCCACGATCCTTATAGTATCGGTACTATTCTTTGGTGAGACCCTATCTGGAATATGCATCCTCGGTATGGAGTCCCATTTTAAGCAATACATGTAAATAGTTTGGAGACTGTCCAGCACAAGACGGTTATGCAATGTCATATCCTGACCTTCAGTCTGTATTGGGGCTGGTTTTACTTGAGGTTCGCTGGAAGAGGCATGATTTAAAACTATTACCTATACAATATCTAAAACCATGTTTACCCTATGTTAGTGAAAATTCCACTTTTTGTCCTACCCACCCTTATTATTTGACTTTTTATCAGCCATTTAATCGCACAAAGTATGCTTTAAATTCTTTTCTGCAGAGGTCTATCACGGTGGCTAACTCTTATGCCGTCTGCATCTGCTTACCTAATATCATAGTCCTCTTTGCTGATTAAAAAAAAAATATTTATCTTTATCTTTTTTAACATTGCAATATTTTCTTATTGGTGTTAATATTATTGTTAGTTTTGAGTTTGTTAATTTTATTGTATGTTATATAATATTTTAAAAATGGGCTAAGCTCGTTAATAAATGAATAAATAAAATTCTAATTATATTTTTATGAAAAACCTGAAATATTATTTAAACAGGACGATGTGTGTATTGTATACATTATGTTTTGCATATTGTTAACAAGGACAAATATTTTATTACTGAAGGTCACTGCCTTAGGTAGGTGGGACGTACTAAGTGCCAATTAACCAAATAATTTTGGACTCTTATTTACACTATACAGAGGGTCATTTATTATCTCACAGATAAGAGATAAGAGACGCTGCTTCGTACCGGTCCTGGCCAATAACTGGTAACCCATTCATACAACCGCGAAGGTAGCATTTCTCGATCTTGCTGTGCTACTCCATCAGGCATCAATATTCGTCAATTTGTGTCGAGAGCTTAACATAGCCGGTTCCAATCAAATAAGTAGGCTAACGTTAAATTCTAATTAAAACAAGATGAAACGTTGGGAAGGAAAAGTTGCTGTTGTTACAGGAGCTAGTGCAGGAATTGGGGTCGCAATTGCAGAGAAACTAGTTGAAAACGGACTGCAGGTATTATAATAAAGTATAGGTACAAATTTGTAAGGGAAAAAATATTTTTTGAAGGGATAAACTTTATAAATAGGTACTTAAATATACAATTAATAAACCACGTATTTTGGGAATCGGCCCCTAACTGGGTGAAAGGGGGTATGCAGAATCTGCATACCCCCTTTTTACCCAGTTAGGGGCCGATCTGTATTGGAAGAAGTATTTTTGGTCAAACTCAGTATATAAATACTTAAACACAGGAATGAAACGCTTATATTTATTTTTTTTACGTCTGCTCCTAAAGGAATAAAAGAGCTAAATAAATTATATTGAAAATAATATTTTTTACCGATAAGTTTATCGCCAATGATATATTTGTTTGATTTAAACTTAAGCAAATTTTTCATCATTTTTAATAGCTTCCAATGGTTATTGTATCTCTTTTCTTTTTTATTAATGTTCTAATGTGTTTCAATGATAATAAATAATATACAGCGTGTCCAGAGAAGTTCTAGACATATGGGGATTTTCTTTATCGTTGATTTTACGAAAAAAATTTATTCTTTATAAAAAGTTCTGCTTGATGCGCAAATATTATTGACATATCAAATCTTAATATATCATGTACAGGGCGGCAAAAAAATTTAGAAACACAGAATTACGTAAATTTTTATTTTAGAGCAAATTGTTATAAGAAAATTTTACTAAGGACTACAAAACGCGGTCAGATACAATTTTTCGTTGAAATATTTTAATTTACAGGGTACCATCCACAGGGGCGGTTCTAGACCCAAAATATTGGGGGGGCACCACATTGGCGCAGCCACAAATTTTGGTAGCCTTCGCAAGCAAATAACGCCGCAGCCCAAAATTTTGTCATTGTTGCCAAATTGATTGTATTTCTCTCGAAATATTTTAAAGTTTTTTTCAGAATTGTTGGGGGGTCCTGCCCCCCCCGGCCCCCCGTAGAACCGTCCCTGACCATCCATACCTTTGCAAAATATTTTTTTATTTTATTTCTTTAATTTTTACCTGCAACAATTTTGCAACAACTATGTGCAATACTATAGTAACGAATATTGACATGTTAGTCAAAAATCATTTAATATTTTTCGACTTATTAACAAGAGATTTTCGTTAGTTTCGTCATGGTTGTAAAGTTAACGCTGCAGGAAAAAATAGAAATTGTATACTTATCGTCGGAGATCACTAATATTATATAAACCTATTAGGGAAGCCGCACACATATTTAATAAAAGACATCCTCACAAAATGGTATGTAGCGCCACTATAGCAAGCATAATGAATAAATTTAAAGCTACAGGTTCCGTTGAAAATGTATTTAAGAAACAACACAACAAATGGTCCACAACAGAAGAAAATCAATTCAATGTAATTCAAGCGGTTATCGAAAACCCGAAAATTTCCTTAAGAAAATTGTCACAAACTATATTCCACTTGACGTCAAAAAGTCTACTGGCTGGTAATATTTTAAAAATAAATAAATTTTATCCATATAAACCGAAGTACATTCACACGCTTCTTCCCAGAGATTTTGAATCCCGTTTCCCATTTTGCGCGAGGTTCCAAAGGCGAGTGGGAATGATCCTTTTTTTGCAAGAAAAATATTATTTACAGACGAAGCTATGTTTACTTCCAACGGCGTGGTAAGCTCCCAAAATTGTCGGTGGTGGAGTGACAACAATCCAAATTTTTAATCGAATGCCGTAGTCTATATTCATTTAAAACCAATGTTTGGTGTGACATTTTTAATGATCGGATCGTTGGACCATACTTTTTCCGACAAAATATAAATGCTTCCATTTTCCTGGACTTCTTAAGGAACCAGTTGTCTCAATTTCTTGACGAACTGCCACTAACTATATAAGACGTATAATTTGGTATCAACATGATGGAGCCCCATGCCATAGTACCAACACAGTAACTGGGTATTTGATTTGCTTTTTTAGGTAGTCGGTTTAGCAAGACGCAAGGAGAGATTAGACGAACTGGAAAAGAAGTTGGCGGGTCAAAAGGGCAAATTTATTCCTCACAAAGTGGATATGTCAAACAAAGATGATATCATAGAAACTTTTCAGTGGATTGCTGAAAACGTTGGACCAATATCAATCCTTGTTAACAATGCAGGAATGACAGCCAATACTTCAATTTTAAATGGTAATACTATTTAAGACACACCTTATAGATATATTCATCTAATAGAATCTCCAAAACTGCTGGATACAACAAAAGCACTGTGAATTGCTGATACTATCCTGATTTAATTTTTTTAGGTGATATAGATGCCTGGAAGACAATTTTAGACACGAACATTTTTGGTCTAGCTGTTGCTTCAAGACAAGCTTTGATAAGCATGGAAGAAAACAAAATCGATGGACATATCGTTAACATCAACAGCGTTGCAGGTAAAATTTCTCAGTGATGAATTAAAAATAGCAACGCGAATAACCCTCCGTTAACTCAATTATTAACGTTTCTTTTTATAGGTCATGAGGTTCTCAATCTCCCCAACCAGAATATGTATCCAGCCTCAAAACATGCTGTAACTGCCTTTACAACAACGCTTCGAAAGGAACTTGCTCTAAACAAAAGCAAGATACGTGTCACAGTAAGAAATTTGTAAAGAGATATATACCTAACTAATAACATTACTTTGAAAGAACGGGACAATAAGTAAGCATCTGTAATTGTATAGGATAATAATACACTATTATTTTTAGAGCGTCAGTCCAGGAGTGGTTGCAACGGAAATTTTTGAAGCATGTGGTTTTACCAAAAATGTTGAATTCAACACGTTTATTGAACAAGCTCCTAAGTTACTTTCTGAAGATGTTTCTGATGCCGTTTTGTTTGTTCTAGGTGCTCCTCCTCATGTACAGGTAATAAATGTTACCTCCATGCACAATCAGCTGCGGTACTGGGTATTTAAGTACTTGATTTTGTGCTTAAGTACCTATACCGAAAACTGGAACTTCAATTAGCAAAGCACCGTTTCCAGTCTCTCTCATGTTTTGACCTTAACCTAAGGTAAAACCGAGGGATATGACGCACGTTTGGAAATGTTTCAATTTCTCAGTTATCATTCACAAATTTCTCATATAGTTTGAATTTCTATCTACCTGCAACCCTAATGTATCATAAACAGGAAGTGTTGGTGGTTCTATAATTGTGCTAACTATTATTAATTAAATTGTTTATGAAAATTGAATTTTGCATCATATCCCAGACGGGGTTGGGGATATGAGTTTAGGGGGGCTAGGGATATTGCTTATGGAAGTTTATATGTAATTTTTAAAATTTAAAATTTTTTGATTGTTTCCATTTGAATGACTGATTCATCTTTTTCCGACGAACTGTACTGAAACTAGGGATATGACGCGCGTCATATCACTAGTTATCCGCGATTTTATTTGCAAAAATAAGAAATCATAACGAAGACAAAGATGACTAAGTCGGCTACATACTATCAATTTTAGAAGTCGTATTATGCTATAGAATTTATAAAAACAATTAAAAATCTAGAAGGAGACCTAATACAGAGCTTTAAATATAACGCTATAAAACTTTTGGAGGTGTTCACCTGATTTAGATGACGAAAATGCGTGTACTCTTGAAAGCAACGGATTCAACACTGAATGGCGTGTAGGGGTGTTACAGTGGAACTGGACCTGTTCTTTTGGAATAGGTATCATCTGCCTATTCCGCGCACCTATTACCTATTACCAGGTACCTATTCCAGGTCCGTTGGCACTGTCACATGTTTGATTCTCTGGTTTCTAGTGATGTTAAAGAACAGGTAAATTGCTTGCTGAACAGGTTCGAACAGTTCGGTTGTCATTCGGGAACCTGTTCACCTGTTCTTTTGATGATAAAGTGGAAGGTCGGGAAAGTAGTAAAAACCCGGTTTTTGTTTAATCAGTTTCTAAAAAAAAAAAAAAAAAAATTCCAAATACCTATTACTGGTACCAGGTACCTATTCCAGGTTTGTTTCTAAAAAAAAAAAAAAAAAGGTCGCTACTTCCGGTAAACAAAGTGTTGTTACTTTTTACGGAACTGGCGACCTTTTTTTTTTTTTTTTTAGAACCTCATTAAACAAAAATCGGGTTTTTACTACTTTCCCACTGACAATACTACTTTATCATCAAAAGAACAGGTTTACGGAACAGGTTCCCGGGTGAGAAGAACCGAACTTTCGAACCTGTTCAGCAATTTACCTGCTCTTTATTAACATCACTAGAAACCAGACAATCAAACATGTGACAGTGCCAACGGACCTGGAATAGGTACCTGGTAATAGGTACGCGGAATAAACAGATGATACCTGCTATTCCAAAAGAACAGGTCCAGTTCCAACGTAACACCCCTACCTGTAATAGGTATTTGGAATAGGTTCGGGTTTGGAATAGGTACAGGTCCAACTAGGTACGAGAAAAAGCTATTCCGTAACATCCCTAATGGCGTGCTGTCGATGAGGTGTTCGCCAATGAAACTAAAGGATATTCGACGATTAAGGTTCATAGATACCTACATAAAGGAGATATCGCGATTGCGGCATATCCCCGACCGCGTCATATCCCTCGGTTTTACCTTACTGAAATTTAAGAATATAATTAAAAAGCACAACTAATAAATACATTTTTTTAGATTACCGAATTGACAATCAAGCCTACTGGAGAGATGTTCTAATTCTGGTTTAGTTTTATACCGTATCGTTTTGTTTAAAAAAATAAATACATTTTTATGCATAAAATTTTTTTATTTATAATTTTAATATAGTTAAATAGAGTTTTACGTTAGAAAATATTGAATTTATAAATTAATAAAAGCAGAAAAATAAATATGGTTTTAAAACTGTGGGTAATTACGGCCCAAAGATGGGTATTCGGTCGATTTTTGGAAACACGAAAAATAAACGAAATATAAATAAAAATACGAAATGGCGAAGGCGTTCCTGATGTTGGCCCTAACATTATTTTCCGAAACATACATTCTGCCGCATGCGCTAGGAAATAGCATCACTCGACTCGCTGCGTTTACATCAGCGACCTACAATAGAAACTTTCTAGACCACAAATCATATCGTAAACTTAGTTTTGAATTGCTTGAAAGAATGAAAATACCATATTAGTTTATACTTAATTGAATGTATCCAAATTTCTCCACCTTTTTTTTACTTTCATTAATTATATTCTATTGGGCGCACATTTATAAAATGTGATTGTATATTTGTTAAGACACCCATACTTTTAAACAGGTAATTTTTATTTAAATTTATAGCAACAAAATGAATAAAAACCACTCATCAAAAACGTGCTTGATTGTTTTAATATTTTAAATTTAAATAAGTTCCTATAGGGCAGAGGCCATTATTCGCTGTTCAATTGGTTATTTGTAGGCTGCATTCACAAACCCTTGATATAAATTTTAAATATTTATAATTTACAAAATTTCATAGTAAAAGCTGAAAAAATACATTAAAAGGTGCGATTGATTTTTCTATTTAAAACTATATATAAGTTCAGAATGATAGTGACAACAGTTACCGACCATGCTAAAATTGAAGTAAAATTGGAGCCCTGTACATTATCGCAGGTAAGCAATTTTTTTTTAAATCTGACGTTTGTTTATATGTTTTTAAATTTTAAAATATTCATTTGCTAGGTATAATTACTAAAGATATAGGTACTATGCAAATTATAGAAAATTGAAAAACGAAATCAGTCAAGCCGTTTCGCAATTAATTGCAATTTGGGGAAAAGGATGCGCACAAAATAGAATAAAAATACACGTGTATGTCCCTTTCCCCGCTACCCGCCGAAAAATTTATTTCTCATTGCGCATTTGAACGGCGAACGGTGACTCGCAAATAGAGTTTTGATGATATTGTTTGTTAGCTTGCTTCGCTTGCTTTTGAATCCAAGGTGCAACTTACAATTACGAAGTAACTGGTGGCGTTTTTACTTCGATTAAGTGTTTTAAAAACTTAATTAAAGTGCTGTGTGGAGTCTAGTGTTGTTCTAACCTTACTTCAACCGGTTTTTGACCTATCCTATCATCCTGTTTAAACATCAGCTGATGCACTTTTTGTTTACAATGGTAGTTTACCCGCAGTATTTCGGTAGAACCTGTGTTTTATTCTGCAGTGGACTAAAACAATGACGATTAATAAAAGAAAGACCCGATAACTACCCATTTAGTTAAACTTCGAAGGACTTTTAGGTTAGGTTGTTCTGTTTTCAGCTCTGCATTGTACTCTAAACAACAATGTTGTGCTTAAAAAAAGGATATAGGGACGAGCTCCTTCAACTCGCTTTAATTATAAGTTTACTCAGAGTGAACCAGGACTCAATAATTGACAATGACATATTTAGTGGTATAAATGACTTGGATTTTGAAAATGGTACTACCTGGCGAAGTTCCTTAACACCTGTTGTGCTAAGAACTCACTATGTGCACCCTAAGAGTTTGGACTCAGTTTTGTTAAACTATGAAAGAGACTTATTTGCAGATCTGAATTCCCTCGGAAGGTATAACCGAGGGAACTTCAGGCACCCTGATGTGCATGCTTATTTGCTTAATATCGAAAGAAATGCTGCTCCCTTAAACAATGGAGAAACTTTGTCAGCTCCTGTTCAGAATGCTACACAAGAAAATTTACCTGATGCTCTTACTCCTCCTAGTAGTGTCTCAGATGGGCTCGAACTCACCCAAGAGGTATGTACAAAGTTACCTGTATTAGATAACTAACCATCCTGCGGGCTTAACTTAGGAAGCAAAATCATAGCTACCACGATTGTTGTTTGCAGGATTCCGGATAGATTTTAAGCCATTGTTTCTGAAATATTAGGCAATTCTATGCAAACTATCTATGTGTATGTAAAGTCAAAATAATAATAATAATAGGTATGCTGTCATAGTAAAATAACAGAAATATAAAGGTAAACAAAGATGTGGTCAGTCTAAATTTGAAGAAAAGTTGGTGACCCCTGTTTTGATGAATCATCTGTGAACAGTACCAAGTAAAGGTATTTATTGGGTACCTACTTACACCATAAATAGGTAACATTTCCTAATATAGAAATTCATGGTATAAGTATATAAAGAACTTGCTTTACAATAAGTAGGAACAGGTGCCTACATTTTGATTATTTTTGTTTACAGTTTTAAGTAAAGACCATAGAATGCTGTACTTATAGGTACCTCTTTTTTGTAAAAAAAATGTCTATCCAACTTATAATCTATATGTTTTATGACGAATATAAATATTAATTTATAATGAAATCCTATGAAAAAAATAAATAATGATTAGTGTATTTTTTCAAGTTGATTAAAGTAAAATTTCAGGAAAAAAAGAAATAAATAAGAATGACAAAAAGTTTAGCCAAAATTCTAGTTTTAACCCAACAAACCCAACGCATCTGAACTAGAAACTATTTTATTGGCATTGGCGAGTCTGTTAAAAAATCAAGTACAGTAAACCTTGACTGAGACATTGCCAAAAACTAGGTTAATACACCTTGTATTTTTTTAGAATAATGTCCACCAATCACCTACCCTACTACGTAAATCTATATAGACACTGTGATGGATGCCACACTTGTGGGTATATTTGTTTAAAAAATGTTGTAACCTTGTTTGTAATTGATGTTTTCAACTATGCTGTTTTTTAAAGACAATACCTATACGTACACAAACAACTTTGCAATTGGGTCCCAGGCAGGTACCTACTTACCGAAATAATAATAATTTGTTTTTTCGGATATACAGGGTGTTATTTAAGTATGTGGCCAAACTCCAAGGGGTGCTTCCTTAAGTTATTTTAAGAAGAAAAGTCCGTATAAACACGGGTCCGAAAATGCATACCTACTTTTTACAATACAGGGTGTCAAACTTAAAAAAAAAATCGTATGTTCGTAGATATGCCATGCAATAAAGGGGTTTTTATTTTTTTCTCGAAAACAAAGGATATGAAAAAAACTAAAAAAAAAAATAGTTGTATTTGTAGTTGCTTAATTCGAAAAAGTACATAATTAAAAAAAAAGTCAGTGGCGCGCCCTTTTTTTGTCAAAAATATCAGTTGGACTGTCTTCCGGGACGCCACTGGACTTAATAATTTTATTTCATTTGAGGCTAAATATCCTATTGTTATTACAAACAGAATTGCCAAATTTCCGATTTTTTTTTTAAAGTTTGACACCCTGTATCGTAAAAAGTATGCATTTTCGGACCCATGTTTATATAAACTTTTCTTCTTAAAATCACTTAAAGAAGCACCCCTTGGAGTTTGGCCACATACTTAAGTAACACCCTGTATAAGTAATTTATACTTACTTTATGCCCACTTATTTATTTTAAAAAGTAGGTAGGTATAAATTATATATACTTATATTATACTTTGTGGTTTCCTACATGAAATCTTCAAATAATGGATATCCACCTTCTGGACATATACCGGGTGTCCACGGAAGGTGGCTCGCCCCTCTAACTTTTTTGTTTTTCAAGATAATGAAATTAAATTCGGGGGATTTGTATACGACATAAAACAGCATTTTTGACAGGTGACTCAACATTATGGAACTTCCGGTTTACCCGAAAGTGACATAAAATTCCGATTTTTAAATGGGACACCTGGTATATTTTTACTTTTTTTGACTCCATATGACATTCTAAATACAACGATGTGTCGCTTTTTGTCACCAAGAAAATATTTTTTTTCCAAATTTATTGTTTTATCTAGAGGGCTATGAATACCTTAAAATCATTTATTTCAGTTCTCTAATCTTGGGAAAAATACAATTTTACTATTTTTGATCCAATGCTATGTGCTATGTAAAATTTAATCTTTAAAGTTGTATAACTCATTTTTTTTTTTGGCAACATGGTGGCTCGTCGGGTTAAGAAAAAAGAGGATTTTATTACGATTATTTTGATACCATATACACTATTAGGTTTTAGAAAAGCTGTCATTAAAAAACTTTAAAAAGGTAACTTGGAACTTTCCTAAAATGAAGCATCTTTTGATAGTTAGATAGATAGATAGATAGAGTTTATTCATAATAAATAATACACAGTATTTCTTATACGTCAAAGGTTTCGGAACCAGTTTTGGGTACCTAATAGTGCCGGGTTGGATGACGCCGATTAAAATATCTTTGTGCGTAAAGTCGTGCAGCATCGGTTGAATTATTTCTACATTCTCCAAACACTAATAACACATCAACTTTACTCCTTGTAAAACTATTATTTTCCATGTTTTTTAAAAAACAAACTAATTTACTTTGGCAGAAGCTGTTGGCATTTCAATTTTCTTCAAGGCATGATTTTGTTTTATCAGTTTTGCTGGTCACAGGCTACTTGATGCATTTAAATCTAAATTTATTCTCAAAAGATTTAGGAAAGTTCCAAGTTACCTTTTTAAAGTTTTTTAATGACAGCTTTTCTAAAACCTAATAGTGTATGGTATTAAAATAATCGTAATAAAATCCTCTTTTTTCTTAACCCGACGAGCCACCATGTTGCCATTAAAAAAAATGAATTATACAACTTTAAAGATTAAATTTTACATAGCACATAGCATTGGATCAAAAATAGTAAAATTGTATTTTTCCCAAGATTAGAGAACTGAAATAAGTGATTTTAAGGTATTCATAGCCCTCTAGATAAAACAATAAATTTGGAAAAAAAATATTTTCTTGGTGACAAAAAGTGACGAGTGACACATCGTTGTATTTAGAATGTCATATGGAGTCAAAAAGTAAAAATATACCAGGTGTCCCATTTAAAAATCGAAAGTTTATGTCACTTACGGTTAAACCGGAAGTTCCATAATGTTGAGTCACCTGTCAAATAATGCAGTTTTATGTCGTATACAAATCCCCCGAATTTTATTTCATTATCTTGAAAAACAAAAAAATTAGAGGGGCGAGCCACCTTCTGTGGACACCCGGTAGGTACATTTCAATGATATCGATGACATTTTTAAATTGTACATTTACCCAAAAATGACTAAAAACATGCTTAAGGAAAACTAAAAATACCATAATATGCTAATAAGATAAGGTATATGAAAAAATTACTCGCGTTTGTTAAGCTTCAAATGCGTAAGCATAAGTTCAAATGTCGAAAAAATGAATGGAATTAGGTGCTTATTTAGTGTGTGGTAACATTGTTAGGTGGGGATCTACTCGCGTTCCATTATAAAATTCAAAATACCTTTGTATTATGGAATCACTTTTCCACGAAGATCTTTTGACATAGAAAGTTGAAATTTGGCATTGTTTGTAGTTACTTATTATAGCCCGGGAGGCAGCGTTGCAAATGACACAGTCATTTCAGGTCATCTAATTCTTATCACAAGTAATTCTTGTTAGGTAGTCATTTAATGATCTGAGCTCAAGTAGCGGCGGACCTAGTCGTGAGAGAATGTCAATTATGTAAAAAAAAACAAAATCTAAAAATGATTTCAGGTCGCTTGAAAATTTGTACAGCAAATGATGACAATAAATAAATAAAAAAGTCAGCTGCAAAGATAATGGGGGATTATGCGTCAGCTGCTTATTCAGGGTCCTGCACCTCACCCCCCGTCTTCTATAGCTCATTTATTAATTAAGTTGAAATTTTGATATTTTGCAGACCTTACCCGTATCTTGGGGCGCATTTCAGGCAAATATTTTTTTTCATACAGGGTGTTCCAAAAAAGTGTGACGTCATAAGGATGTACTTTTTTATATTACATGCCATATATTTTCTTACTTATTTGGGTGCCTCCTATAGTTACCTACATACCCCTAAAATTTTATTAAAGTCGATTCAGTATTATAGGCGAAAAAAACTAAAAACTAAAAAATATCAGTTTTGCACCACTGGTTTTAAAAATTATTAAAAAATAAATATAATGCCTCGTTAATAAAATTATTTAAATAAGGTACTAATACTGTATAATTTTATTAACGAAGCATTATTTTTATTTTTTAATAATTTTTAAAACCAGTGGTGCAAAACTGAATTTTTTTAGTTTTTAGTTTTTTTCGCCTATAATACTGAATCGACTTTAATAAAATTTTAGGGGTATGTAGGTAACTATGGGAGGCACCCAAATAAGTAAGAAAATATATGGCGTGTAATCTAAAATAATACATCCTTAAGTATGACGTCACACTTTTTTGAAACACCCTGTATGAAAAAAAATATTTTCCTGAAATGCGCCCCAAGATACGGGTAAGGTCTGCAAAATATCAAAATTTCAACTTAATTAATAAGTAAGCTACATATAGAAGACTTTTTATTTATTTATTGTCATTACATATCATTTGTCATTTGAAAACTTCCCACCTCGATTTTCCTGCTTTAAAATGAAAATGTGGAAAATCGCTCGGACCCGTCAATTTTTATTTCGAGGGGGACATCTTTTGCGTATATTGTCAATCTTGTTACTTCAAGCCCCTAGAAGGAGGGGGGTAAGATCTTAATCTTAAATGGATACGATACCCCTATTTTATATAATTTTTTTGGATTCTGCATAAAATTCTGAACATTTTTTAATAAAAGCATTATTAGTCTATACTTAACAGTTTCCGAGATATTGACTCTTGAAAAATGACATTTTTGAACTTTGACAGCGTCTAGCTTTCTAACTGTACGTCTTAGAGCAAAACGGCTTACATGTCCCTATCTTCGATTTTTATTATCTTTCCAATAGTGCCAACTTCCGGTCAAACCGGAAGTACTATATTTCTTACATCCGGTTTAACCGAAAGTTCACACTATTGGAAAGATAATAAAAATCGAAGATAGGGACATGTAAGCCGTTTTGCTCTAAGACGTACAGTTAGAAAGCTAGACGCTGTCAAAGTTCAAAAATGTCATTTTTCAAGAGTCAATATCTCGGAAACTGTTAAGTATAGACTAATAATGCTTTTATTAAAAAATGTTCAGAATTTTATGCAGAATCCAAAAAAATTATATAAAATAGGGGTATCCATTTAAGATTTAGATCTTACCCCCCCTCCCTCCTAGGGGCTTGAAGTAACAATATTGACAATATACGCAAAAGATGTCCCCCTCGAAATAAAAATCGACGGTTCCGAGCGATTTTCCACATTTTTAATTTAAAGCAGGAAAATCGAGGTGGGAAGTTTTCAAATGAACACCCTGTATATATAAACATTTGCTGTACAACTTTTCAAACGACCTGAAATCATTTTTAGATATTTTTTTGGCATAATTGACATTCTCTTACGGCTAGCTTCACCACGACTCTGACAGCTGACGGTTGTTTCGATTGCTAGACTATCAAATACCCACAAAATCAAGCGACCTGAAATCACCATCAAAAATGCAACGCTGCCTCCCGGGCTATTACTTCTGAGTCGTCTGACACAAACAAGGCTAAAAATTCCAAAATTCAATTAAAAATTTTGGAGGTCAAATATATCTCTAGAATCTTAGCTCTTTTTGCGTGAACGTGCAGTAATATTTTGTTACCTGTTTATTAATTATTTGTGTATTCCTTTGCTGACGGAACTTTCTATACTTTTAACAAGCTACCTAAGTTTTAATTGTTTCGCTCGACATATTTTCACGCATGGTGATTTTTCTTTTTTTAAATCCTCATTTTCGGCGACCTTTCAGTGTCACTAGCGCGCGTTAAAAAACATGTGCCACTGACCAGTGACCACTGACCCAAACGCAAGTTTAAAAACTACCTTGCTTGGCATATCACCAGGTGGCATATAATGTGTAAATATAGATTTTTTTTCTTTGAAGTTAGACTGTCAAAATTTGTTTTGATTTATTTTTGCTTTGGGTTACAAGATAGATATTTTTACATTTCTGTGAGAACTGGTGGGGGGTGGGGGAACCACAGGAAACCACAAAAATCTTAGTTTTAATGCATTATCGTATTATTGTGGATTTCTGTGAAATCAAACTAGATCACAAATAATAGAAATATCTACACTAGACGAAAAACAATTTAATCTATTATGCTAAAGTATTATTATTTTTTTGATAAAAATAATACTTGCATGGAACTCTATGTTAATAGGCGTAAAAAGGATGAGATTTAATATTATTGTAGCGGGTGTTCCACCTAAGGAGGTAATCGGTTATATCTCAGAAAGTAATAACACTAGGACTTTGGGAAAAAATATATATCGATAAAAGCGGCCAAGAGAAATCGCTGGAAATTATTTTCAAGTTCGAAAAATGACCGCTAGGGGGCGTAAGATAACTTTCAAAATAGAAATGCCGATTTTCTCTTGATTTTTCTTAATAATAAAAATATGTTAAAAATATAAGCATTGTATTCTTCATAAAATTATCAACTTTATGTTAGGAATCGTTTTTTTCTATTATCAATAATAAAGTGGTGGGAGAAGGTCAAACCTTTTTTCTTTCAAATGTTGATATGTATATCTCTGCTTTGGATAAACCGATTTTATTCAACTTGGTCTTAAAAAAAAGCCCTTCTTTTTCTCTACACGTAGATCTATTAACTATACCATATTGATTCTGATGGTGGCCACTAGATGGCGTTTTCCGTAATTCCTCAATGAATAAGGATTTTCTCAAAAAAATCAAATGGTATGATATGGCTTTTTCATCATATTTTATTTTAGACTTATAAGGGCTATTAAATAGTGGAATAAAAAATCCAGGTCCGTATTTAAAATAAAAAAAGTTGATGATGGTCGCTCGAATCCGAAACGTCGGATTAAAAAACGAACTCCATCAGCTTGTAGAAGAGGAAAAGTTACTATAAGGAACTGAAAACCGCAACGTGATATATTTTGTTAAACTAGAGAAATTAGGGATATTAATTGATTAATAAATGTTGTAAAAAATGGCCTATTTTTCCATATTAATTATTATTATCCCTAATTTCTCTAGTTTAACAAAAGATATCACGTTGCGGTTTTCAGTTCCTTATAGTAACTTTTTCTCCTCTACAAGCTGATGGAGTTAGTTTTTTAATCCGACGTTTCGGATTTGAGCGACCATCATCAACTTTTTTATTTTAAATACGGACCTGGATTTTTTATTCCACTATTTAATAGCCTTTATAAGCCTAAAATAAAATATGATAAAAAAGTCATATCATAACATTTGATTTTTTTGAGAAAATCCTTATTCAATGAGGAATTACGGAAAAACGCCATCTATTGGCCACCATCAGAATCAATATGGTATAGTTAATAGATCTACGTGTAGAGGAAAATAAGGGTTTTTTTTTCAAGACCAAGTTGAATAAAATCGGTTTATCCAAAGCAGAGATATCAGCGTTTGAAAGAAAAAAGGTTTGACCTTCTCCCACCACTTTATTATTGAAAATAGAAAAAAGCGATTCCTAACATAAAGTTGCATAATTTTATGAAGAATACAATGCTTATATTTTTAACATATTTTTATTAAGAAAAATCAAGAGAAAATCGGCATTTTTATTTTGAAAGTTCTCTTACGCCCCCTAGCGGTTATTTTTCGAACTTAAAAATAATTTCCAGCAATTTCTCTTGGCCGCTTTTATCGATATATATTTTTTCCCAAAGTCCTAGTGTTATTACTTTCTGAGATATAGCCGATTACCTCCTTAGGTGGAACACCCGGTACAGGTATAGATGCAAAATTTCAGATCAATCGGCCAGTTGTTGATGTACAAATTTACGTGACATGGCCCCAAAAAGTCAATTAAGAACTTTCTGCTGTCGGCAGTAGTGTAATATTTACTTAGGGGCAGCAGAGCTTTTACTTTTGAACATAGATTTGACATAGATAATTATTTCTTTATTTAAAAACCAATATTATATGATATTAGTAAGATAAAGATCAACATTTTGCACACAGTGTATAAAATACAGCTCGAAATTACTGTAAATACCAAGATGGCAATTAATCATTAATGACGCATTTAATTGAGATCAACGAGACTCTTTTTATGTTTTCGAAATTTTTAAAAGTATATTTTTGGCCATTTCAGAGCAGTGGGGCATCCAATAAACCACGCAAAAATAAAATGCATTTTTCAATACTGGCAACCAGTCAAAGAAACAGGAAAATGGGTGACCATATGTTCATCGTTTTTGTGTCAAGTAACCATTTTAGATATGTTATTTTGCAAGGGCAGTTAATATTAGAATCAGCATTTTCTGTTACACTTTTATGGTATTTGCAGAAAAACATAAGATTGTTTGATGATCTCATTTTTGTGTTGTAGGTAATGTAGTACAGGGTTATTTATGTGGTACATGCAGTGGCGGATCTAGGATAAAGTCCATGAGGGGTGGGGGGGCTATATCGAGGCTTGAAATTTCTGAAGGTTCAGATGCGTTTGTTTTTGACATCGTGCCAATGCAGGTTAGGTTAGAGTGGCAGACCTCTGGCGTAGTCCTATAAGAGCCGCGTTCGGCAATTACCTCAGACCGCTTGGATTAATCTAAATCGTTCGTTTATGACATCTAAATGGAGGGGAAATAAATCTCAACAGTTCGGCAATTAAAATCGGAGCGCTCCGAGGATAATCTTTTTGCTCGGAGTATTTTGACCGAGAAAAGCGATTAACCTCAGCTGAATTTGTGAGGTTAAGTTTGATGTTTATATTTAGGTTTAAAATTTTGGTAGTTTGATTAAACAAAGCCTTTATTTTTCTGTGATTTGACTGAAAATAATATGCAGGAAGTGGAACGATATGATGTGGAAGGACAAAAACGCTATACCATGTTTATTTGACCATAAATACACAGAAATATTCTACATGTTCTATATAAGACGTCCCAGCAGGTTGACTTGGTTATTCCAAATCGATCAGCGACTGATCTAAATTTCTAAATTGAAAATACACATTAGGCAAGGCTAAGGAAGGCATAAACTGTGGTGGGTTTTACCCAAAACTTTCCATATTTGATAAACACCAGATTGCTATCATGGTCTGTTTATCCAATAGCATTTCCGGATGGCCAGCACCTACAGCTATCAATCTTCCCTCTGAAACTGCATTTAATTTATTAAGCAAGTCTTCAAAGGTAGTGGGGGACAATCTAAAGTGCTGTCTGAACTGGTGATGTGCAAATCGGGGTACCGTTTCTTCGGCAAAACCGTCTAATACCTTTTCCAAAATCTTGACGTATTCCTCATTACCGTCTTCAAACATTAGTTGATATAGCCTCCTTCAATTAAGGCCAATACAACGCTAGGAATACTCATTTTTAGTAACTTTACAAAAAGGAAAAAAAGGTTAGGTTTCTTACAAATAACAAAAATATTACATTTTTGAGTTTGACATAGGTCAGCTGTTAGGTACCGTTCGTTTATCACAAAATTCTCCGACCGATCCGAGGTCACGTGACAAAATATCCATCGCATCGCAGATGTAATTGCCGAACGCGGCTATTGACCGTTGTGGTACCACACATGCGACGTAGATCGTAGAAGAATCTTGACAGCTCATCTAGGAATACTCATTTTTAGTAACTTTACAAAAAGGAAAAAAGGTTAGGTTTCTTACAAACAACAAAAATATTACATTTTTGACTTTGACAGAGGTCAGCTGTTAGGTACCGTTCGTTTATCACAAAATTCTCCGACCGATCCGAGGTCACGTGACAAAATATCTATCGCATCGCAGATGTAATTGCCGAACGCGGCTATTGACCGTTGTGGTACCACACATGCTACGTAGATCGTAGAAGAATCTTGACAGCTCATTCAAATCAGCCACTGTTGTTCATAAACTTAGCGAGTCGACCCAGTTGCAGGCTGCTCACTTCCTTCAGATCATTAAAGAATGGATGAGCAATATAAAGTAACGATAATTACAAATTGCATTTTTATTTATTTAGGTCTGAAATTTCTTTGTGTTTTTTATCTATATAAATCACGAGACATACTTGTATTATAGAATGCAAAATAGGCAATTTTTTATCAGTTGCATTGCCATAAAACCTGACAATAGTAATAGATAACATTTTGCTAGCGAAATTGTTAATATTACAATGGTTATCCAGATACGATGCAAAAAGTTTGGTAAGGCGTGTACAATACAGATCATACGTCGCTTACTAAAATGAGCTATATCACGTTGTTATTAAACAAAAATTGTTAATAGTATATACTTACCTAAATCGATGTATCATTTAAAGTAATTATCATGACCAAGTACCTATCTACTTTTGATTCATATTGCTGTGTTGTGTAAGCAAAAATCTTATTTGTTTTGTATTATTAATTTAATTTATCTCGTGAAAATAATAAGTGGGTATGTCTGAAATTTTACAAATCAGAATAAACCATAGAAAATATACAGGGTGTTCCATTTAAAATTACAAATTTGATGAACTTTCTTCTAATTGCACAGGATGAAAAAATTATAACTATTTGTTATGTTTCACAAATTTAATCAGTTTCATGACACGTGTTTCGGCCCTTGCGGGCCATTGTCAAAGGAGTACAAGAAGATACTAAATTCTATGTGACATTACAAAGGTATTTATATTATGGTAACTATAAACATGTCATAAAAATTAAAATTAGGATTAGAAGATTCACTGGTCAACTGTGGGTTTTCCTAATTTTTAAAGGTACAGATACATATTTAGTCCTAAATAAGTGTGCTATTAAGAATAAGGGAAGCGCCTGAAGGCATTTCGGTTTGATTATTAACAAAATTACATTTGTTTTTTATGGCTTTTTTGATAGCTATTGTTTTTAGTAAATTTAGTTTTCTGCTTTTATTGTGTATATATGCATATGGGTTTTATGTTGTTAACCACAGATATAGTCATGCCCGCAGATTCAAAGCACCCCCAACAAACAAAACTAGCTGCATTCAATAGTATGATACATCGACTAGTTAACATTCCTCTCTCAGTCATCCAATACAAAAAATAATTAGATATCAAAAAACAATAGCTACAAACAATGGTTACCCAACAAAAATCATACACCAAATAATAAAGAAAAAACTTCTCTACAAAGAACATCCCACTCTAATTAAGGAAAAATACTGCTCAATAAGATATACAGGGAACAACAAGCCAAAAAATCGCTAAAAAACTTAAAAACAAATGTAATGTTGTTAATAATCGAACCGAAATACCTTCAGGCACTTCCCTAATTCTTAATAGCACACTAATTTAGGACCAAATATGTATCTGTACCTTTAAAAGCTAGGAAAACCCACAGTTGACCATTCAATCTTCTAATTCTAATTTTAATTTTATGACGTTTAAATTTACCATGATATGATATAAATACATTTGTAATGTCACGTAGAATTTAGTACCTTCTTGTACTTCTTTGACAATGGCCCGCAAGGGCCTAATCACGTGTCAGGAAACTGATTAAATTTGTGAAACATAACACGTAGTTATTAACAACAGTTTCACCAAGCATGTAGCCCAACACAAATTAATTATTCCTTCTACTGTTATAATATTTAATTTATTGGTTGGATTCCAATAAATTTTGATGATTCTGTATACTAAACAAGGAGACCAATTAGTGGCCCTCTCGAGAAAATATTGTTTTCAATTAAGATCGCACGTACATAGAATGTTATTTAGGTTTGTCCTTCTTTTTTTTCGTACATAAATCACTGTCCTAAAAACGCAATTGCAGTGAGTAATGCGTTACGCATTGGCAACCTCATATTTTTGGCAAATTCTTTGTTTTCACGATGACCCCGATTTTGATTAAAAAATAACTGAAATTTTTGATTTTTACACCTCTTTGTTTTTCAAATTTATATTGCAGCTTATGATTTTGCTATAAATGTGTTCAAAACAGAATATCTAGTTATATTATATAGTTATATTTTCTAGCTAGGTACAGGGTCTTCCAACGAGGACTGAACAGGGGCTCATTTTTGAGCTTCCTTGTATTTAAAGAAAAATCCAAAATAGCCAATCGATGTACTTTATTCCTGCAGAATTCAAAAATGAAACCAAAAATTTATTTAAACCAGAAACAAAAGAGTTACGATATGGATAAGGTGTTTTTTAAATGGAACATAGCTTTTTTTATATGATTTTTGGAACGAGTGATTTTTTTTTTGTCCGTTCTGATTAAAATATTTAATATTGTGACAGCTATTTTTATTAAATTTTGATGTTTTATCCAATATAATTTAACTTTAACCTGTTTGAAACATACACTAGGTAATAAAGGTATAATCACCTTTGAATCCTTCAAAGTCATTTCGGCAATATTATAGTAAATTTGTCAAATTTTTTAACTTTGAAGGATTCAAAGGTGATTATACCTTTATTACCTAGTGTATGTTTCAAACAGGTTAAAGTTAAATTATACTGGATAAAACATTAAAATTTAATAAAAATAGCTGTCACAATATTAAATATTTTAATCAGAACGGACAAAAAAAAATCACTCGTTCCAGAAATCGTATAAAAAAAGCTATGTTCCATTTAAAAAACACCTTATCCATATCGTAACTCTTTTGTTTCTGGTTCAAATAAATTTTTGGTTTCATTTTTGAATTCTGCAGGAAAAAGTACATCGATTGGCTATTTTGGATTTTTCTTTAAATACAAGGAATCTCAAAAATGAGCCCCTGTTCAGTCCTCGTTGGAAGACCCTGTACAATAAATTGAAGTAGGTATTCTGTTCGCACTAAAGCGTCACCTACCCTAGAGCTTAAATATGGTAGGTTATAATATTCCGAAATTGAACCTAAATCTGATAATATTCTATATGATAAATACAACTTAAGGATGTCTCCTTTAATTTATCTAAAATCTCAAATAAATTTTATGTCCCAATTCCCAATGTATTCTTAAAGCGAACTGCAGTATACCACAGTCTTTATTCCTAAATTGTAAAATTTATTCCGGTGTCGTCGAATACACCGAACTCGGGAACATTTATTTTTAAAAATAAATTAGGATTTAAGGACGCCTTACCGACCGGTTCATCAAACTAAAGTTTTCGCGACCTTAAAACCCACTCAATCTGTCTCAAACAGACGATTTTATTCCCTGAAACAAAGTGTTTTCAAACATATTCTACGTGTAAACGTTTGCTATTGAACGTCAATTACAGATACCTATAAATAGTATAGTTAATTAACAATTTTTATATTATTATTTTTTTTTTAAAACCGACCAGAAAATGTACACTATCTGGACAATTTTTCGTCTAGAAAATAACCTTTTTCCGATCGCAAGACCGGAAAAGATTTTTCCGGTCCCTGTTTTTAGTTTTTCCAATCGCTCTTTGATAATACAAGCTACCTTGATTTCGTTACTATGACAACAACATTTCGATGTATTGTCGCGTGACAGTTCGTTGATTTTTAATTTGTTGTTTATGTCAAACTTGTTTCGCGTCGCGAGTTCGCAAATTTAACAATATGAATTCAGATTTTGAATTATCCGACACGGAAAATGAGATTTCAGAAGACATTTTGGAAGCAGCAAGGAAAGCGACTTACGATATATTGCCAGTAAAATCAAAAGCCCGTTACGAGAAGTCATACGACGCATTTAAAAATAATATAAAATAAAATAATTTAATGTAAGTATATCAAAGTGTCGGTCTTAAAAAAAATATTGTACGTCACGCAACCGAATATTAGTGTTTTCCAGGTCTCTCCAAGCTTCCAGGACTCGCCTACGGCTCGACCTGAAAAACACTACTTTCCGGTCTTGTAACGTAAATTACTATTTAGTCATGTACCGGTCCGGTAAAAAATGCCAACTACGCACAGTTCAGGAAGCATAAGGAAGCGACCTAATAAAATTTAGCCTGTAAATTGAAAGGCACCGTTTTTAGGCTAAAGGGGGACATCTAAAAACATTTTTTTTTTGGATATACTAACGAGCTTGAACCTATAATATTTAGATTTACATCTCAAAAATACTTTTCTCTCTAACATTCTAACTAATATTTATTAGACACCCTGTATATCACAAGTTACCTAACATATTTTATATAGTAACCTCTATAATCTGTTCCTAAAACGTTTGGTATTTTTTTTTAGTTTTTGCCCATTTTTTGGCACACTATACAGGGTGTCCGGAAATGAGCAAAAAATTTAGGGGATAATTATTCTAGACCGAAAATAAATGCTATCCTCCCTATAAGATTTTTTCGAAAATTGATTATTAACGGAATTACAGGGTGTTAAAGTTAAATTTTATTTGCAGTTTTAAAATATGTAGTACCGGGTGGTCACATAAGCGAGGACGTCGGCTTTATCTCGGAAACTATTAATCGTACAACTTTCGGAAAGATTTTTTTATGAGTAAAGTGGTCAAGAGAAATTGCTGGAAATTACTTTTAAGTTCCTCATTTCGCCGCAAGGGGGCACAATTAAAAAATGTTTTTTTAAATTCTAAATTTCTTCGAAAATTTCCATATTAAGGTATAACTCTGATTACATCATTGGAAAGCTTAGACAATTCTGCATCATTTTGGTTTAAGGCTCATTGGCGTACCGACCTTGATAAGAGTGGGAGAAGCTATTGAAAGTGTAAGCATTAAAATCGCTGTAACTTCTAAACGACTTATCCGATTTTACTAAATTTAAGCTTGTTTGGAAGGGGAAAATAGGCATCTTCAATTGCCGTATCCAGCAGTACACGATAGTGTTTAATAAAATAGCTACAGGGCGCAATTAGTAATAATAACAGTTTTTTCGATTTTATCCCGAAAATTCAAATCATACGGTATAACTTTGACATCATAATCGAAAAGTAGATGAAATTTGCAAGCAAAGATGTGAAGACCGCAGTTCGATATCTTTGTTCGTTTCATAGTTATTGCCAAAACAATAATTTTGAATACAAATTGCGCCCTCTAGCAATTTTATAAGAAACTATCTTGTACCATTGGATACCACAATTGAAGGTACTTACCTTTTTCTTCCAAACAAGCTTAAATTTAGGAAAATCGGTTAAGTCGTTTAGAAGTTACAGCGATTTTAATGTTTACACTTTCACTTGATAAGAGTGGGAGAAGCTATTGAAAGTGTAAACATTAAAATCGCTTTAACTTCTAAATGACTTATCCGATTTTACTAAATTTAAGCTTGTTTGGCGCGTTTTGGACCTTCAATTGTCGTATCTATTGGTACACGATAGTTTCTAATAAAATTGCTAGAGGGCGCAATTTGTATTAAAAATTATTGTTTTGGCAATAACTCTGAAACGAACAAAGATCTCGCACTGCGGCCTTCACATCTTTTGCAAATTTCATCTACTTTTCGATTATGATGTCATAGTTATACCGTATGATTTGAATTTTCGGGATAAAATCGAAAAAACTGTTATTATTACAAATTGCGCCTTCTAGCAATTTTATTAAACACTATCGTGTACTGCTGGACACGGCAATTGAAGATGCTTATTTTCCCCTTCCAAACAAGCTTAAATTTAGTAAAATCGGATAAGTCGTTTAGAAGTTACAGCGATTTTAATGCTTACACTTTCAATAGCTTCTCCCACTCTTATCAAGGTCGGTACGCCAATGAGCCTTAAACCATAATAATGCAGAATTGTCTAAGCTTTCCAATGATGTAATCAGAGTTATACCTTAATATGAGAATTTTCGGAGAAATTTAGAATTTAAAAAACAATTTTTAATTGTGCCCCCTTGCGGCGAAATAAGGAACTTAAAAGTAATTTCCAGCAATTTCTCTTGACCACTTTACTCATAAAAAAATCTTTCCGAAAGTTGTACGATTAATGGTTTCCGAGATAAAGCCGACGTCCTCGCTTATTTGACCACCCGGTACATAAGTTACTAGAACAATAAATTAAACATTCAAATCAAAGGTTCAAAGTGACGTTCTTTCTCTTCAATGCATAAATTGATTCTTCTTAAAAAATTCTGACGAACTCCATGGAATATTCCTTCCTTTGCTTTAAGGTTGAAAATAAATTAAAATGATGTCGTATTCATTACATGCAAGCAATGCTATTTTACCGTTTTTCTAGAAAACGATTAGATTTATCAAAACAAAAGTAGTATACCTTTCTTATGTCAAAAGATTAGGAGAATAAAAATATTGGTCAGTCAAAATGGGCATACAGTGTAGGACAAAAAAGTTGGGACCATTCAAATTAGAGTATAGGCTCCTTTGTGGCGCCCTCTAGAAAATGCGAAAAAACGGTGGGCAAATTTGTATTCCGCATCCCGAAAAAGTCCCATGAGAGAGATTTAGTCAAAATATTATAGGATGAGATAGCATTTATTTTCGGTCTAGAATTATCCCCTAAATTTTTTGCTCATCATTTCCGGACACCCTGTATACAAGGTGGGTACTGACTTAATCTTTTTAAAAGTTGAGCTTTATCTAAATTGAAAAGACTAAGTACATAAGGTGCTGTTGTTTCCAAATAAAAATTCAAGTCAAAGCCATAATTAACAGCAAAAATAGGAAAACCATTAAAACAATGTAACATTGTAAAATTGGTCTATATTGTTTTTGAACTTTCAACTTTAAGTTTCAAGCGAACATTTCAAATTTAAATATAGGAAATATTTTAATTATTAATGTCAATCAGATTACAACGTATAAAGTTAAGGAGATTAAACACTGGTATTTTTTTTAATTCCAATTTTCTTTTGTTAATATGCTTAATATCAAAAATGGCTTACAGATAAAAGCCACAGATAATTTCTAGATCTAGTAAGATGAAGATGCAAAGCCAAAAATTTTAATATCAATTTTTTGAAACTTTATTTTTGAATATAACGTAAATTTTAAAAGTTGTAAGTTGTATCACGATTGGGGTTATTAATTTTCACTAGGTATCCCCCTTAAGAATAAAGTGGTCTGTTTTAATGGTTCTCATTTTCTCGACCGTGGTTTCGTAGTGCAAGTTTACAAATTCATTTTTGTTCTAGTCGAATATCCACAAAGTATTTTTAGATATAATTATTACTCGATAGTTTATAAATAATTGAGAAGCCTAAATCGGGGTTTACCACCGATACTTTATTGTTACTTTAACTTTTAGACCAGGGCTGAAGTCTTTGAAAATGGTAAAAAGTGAAAAAAAATAATAGGAGGATGAAAGCCATTGGAAAAGGAAGAGAATATAACAAAAATAAAAGTAAAAATAATTTACGGGCGATCTTCGGTCGGGAAGTGGAAAGGGGTGAGTTTTTAAGGGTAGAAAACGATTTATCTCGATTTCCGGCAAAACTACAAGTTGCGATCTTTATGTTTTATGGATTTGTAATTTTTTTGTTTATCAATGTAACATGGAATCTTACGTTTTTCGAGTAATTAAAGTATAAATTTTAATAAATAGCTCAAAATTGTAGGTACATAATGATTTAAAAAAAAAATTCGGATTCGAGTTTTTTTCGTTTCTTTGCATTTTTTTAGAACATTTTCCATAGTAATGTATATTTTTTTTACACCATCGGAAAGTAGAGATTTCATCGAACAAAAGGTCCACCGACTTTTTTTAAAAAAGCAGATACTTTGACGTGAGAATTTTTGATTGAAAATTAGGGTGCTTTTTCGATATTAAGTCAAAATAAGGTGGAAAAATAAATATTTTAAATCAAAAAAATTACAGTGTGTTTGGGACATAAAAAGATAAGTTTTCACCACATTTCGTGAAAAGAAAAATTTTCTTGTAAAAGATAAAAATAAAAAACCAAAATCTTAGTTATTTGAATTTTTCACATAAATTTTGAAGTTATGTGAAAAAAGTGTAAATACAAAAGTTGTAGATCTTTTTATTACCTACAACTTTGCCATTTAAATTTTTTTCATAGGACTTGTAGTTTTGCCGGAAATCGAGATAAATCGTTTTCTAACCTTAAAACTCACCCCCTTCCACTTCCCGACCTCGGATCGCCCGTAAATTATTTTTCCTTTCATTTTTGTTATATTCTCTTCCTTTTCCAATGGGTTTCATCCTACTATTATTTTTTTTGGTTTCAAAAATTATCGACCCTGGTCTATTTTCAAACCCATGTTTTTTTAAAATCAATCCAAACCCAAACACAAGTTTGTTTCTTTGTTTAGACGGATCGCTTTTTTATTTTTGAAGCCAAATATTTTTTTCGCATTTTTAAACTTGAACTATCTGGATACGTTTTATTTTAGGATGAATAAAATAGAATTATTGGGATAGGTTAGTTGAACAGATTCTGGTATTTATACGCATACACAGAAAGAAAAATTACTATTATTGTGCTCTTAAAAATAGCATTATGAAATTATTTACTGTTGGACATAAGGAAATTTACGTCGAATTGTACATGAAAATGTTACTCCAAACTATACAGTGTCCGCAAGAAAGTTCGCATCAAATGGGATTTTTTTTTATTATTAGGTATAGGTAAAAATTGAAAAAGCAGTTAGTTTTTGCTTACCTAAAAACCAAAAATGACGTATACTGAAGCAGCTGCACGACTTGCGTTACCTGTCAAATTTGACATTTTTAATAAAATAGGTTCAAAAATGCCATTATTTATCAAAATATCAAAAAACTTTATTTGAGAAAGTTGTTTATTTAGGCATTTTTAGTCTCTATACGAAATTTTGACAGTCTAATACAATTTTTATTTTTTGCCAGGTTTTTGAAAATGTTGATCAACCCTCGTAGATTAACTTTTATACATCGATGTAAAACCATTTGCCTTTACTTCATTTGTAATCTTAATGCAATTTTGTGTAAAATTTTTGTTTCCTATTATTTATTTTGGTTCAAAAACTGAAATTGTTATTGATCAGTATGTAATGTTTGATGCAAAGTTTATCTAATTACATCAGTTTTGCCAAAACCGACGTTTCTCATTTCTCTTAAGTTAGTAAACAGATGTACAAAAAGAAAATATTGGAAGCTTTCGTTGAAATTTTACTTAATTAATATTAAATTAAATTAATTATATTAAACTATATTTTTGTTGAATAAAATGTTTTGAGCGATTAATATATATTTTTTTTTAATCCAATATTAATTAAGTAAAATTTCAACTAAAGCTTCCTAATATTTTCTTTTTGTACATCTGTTTACTAACTTAAGAAAAATAGGAAACGTCGGTTTTGGCAAAACTGATGTAATTAGATAAACTTTGCATCAAACATTACATACTAATCAATAACAATTTCACTTTTTGAAGCAAAACAAATAATAGGAAACAAAAATTTTACACAAAATTGCATTAAGATTACAAATGAAGTAAAGGCAATTTTTTACATCGATGTATAAAAGTTAATCTACGAGTATTGATCAGATTATTATTATTATTATTATTATTATTATTATTATTATTATTATTATTATTATTATTATTATTATTATTATTATTATTATTATTATTATTATTATTATTATTATTATTATTATTATTATTATTATTATTATTATTATTATTATTATTATTATTATTATTATTATTATTATTATTATTATTATTATTATTATTATTATTATTATTATTATTATTATTATTATTATTATTATTATTATTATTATTATTATTATTATTATTATTATTATTATTATTATTATTATTATTATTATTATTATTATTATTATTATTATTATTATTATTATTATTATTATTATTATTATTATTATTATTATTATTATTATTATTATTATTATTATTATTATTATTATTATTATTATTATTATTATTATTATTATTATTATTATTATTATTATAAATAATGGCATTTTTGAACCTATTTTATTAAAAATGTCAAATTTGACAGGTAACGCAAGTCGTGCAGCTGCTTCAGTATACGTCATTTTTGGTTTTTAGGTAAGCAAAAACTAACTGCCTTTTCAATTTTTACCTATACCTAATAATAAAAAAAAATCCCATTTGATGCGGACTTTCTTGCGGACACTGTATTATGTATATTCTACAACCAAAGACAGTTACTTTATCTACAGTGTGATGACCAGTAAAGTCCGCATCATATGGGATTTTTTTTTAATAATAACTTTATTCGAAATTTGACTTTGGCATCAAGTTCTGTTTCGATCGAGATGAAAATTAAGCAATAAAAATAGTAGTCACGTGATTTGCATTATCTGTCAAATTTTAATTTTTTCCAAAAATAATTGAAAAGTGGAGTTATTTCTGAAAATATCGAAAAAAGTTATTAGAAAAAGTTTTTTTAAATGCAGTTTCTAGCCCACATGCAAAATTTCAGCTGCATAAGAGAATTTTGATTTTTTACCCACCACTAAAATTTATTTTCCACTTAATGAAGACTTTACTGATGACACTGTGTTCTTTTTTGTCTTAATATTAAGGTGTATTACTTTCAGACACAAAGTACGTCTTAAAAAATACTTATTTCATGAAGTTACCTTATACAGGGTCAAAAAAAAATAAACTTTGCATCACATGCGACCAAATTTTAATAGCCCAATTTTGATTCTGTAGAAAAACACACATTTAATATGGCGCTACTTTAAAGAAAATGTATCTGAAATAAAGCATTGTCAAAACTAAGAAGTTTTATGTAGGTTGCGTTGAGTCTTATTTTGCAAAAGTGGTGCAATTTACAAAATATGGGTAAAAAATCAAAATTATCTTATGCAGCTAATATTTTCCAGGGGGCTAGAAACGGCATTTAAAAAACTTTAAAGGTACTTTCAGAAATAACCCCACTTTTGAATTATTCTTTGGAAAAAATTAAAATTTGACAGATAATGCGATTCACGTGACTACTATTTTTTTGCTTAATTTTCATCTCGATCGAAGCAGAACTTGATGCCAAAGTCAAATTTCGAATAAAGTTATTACTAAAAAAAATGTACCCGATATGAACCCAATATGAACCCGAAGGAAGCGGGGAAGCCTTCCTCGTATTACCCTTGATTATTGATTAATACAATGTACATTGTTTCCTCAAAAAGTACAAAAAGTGTTTCTTAGAAAATCGTAAAATAACAATGAATCATATACAATAAATACATAAGTACCTGATAAGTTGCTTTGAAAGTTATTTTATTTTATTATCACCAAAAAAATGGGTAAAACTTTTTAGGGAAAGGGAAACTACCACGTAATCTTTTGAGACTATGAATGATTGTTTATTGTATGGGAAAATGTAGCTTCTAACTTACTACGTTTTATTTGTGTAAACAAACACATTCTTTTGTACACTTGTGCACATGAAATGTACACTTTATAAACTTTTTCTAACGACGCATACCATGTTCTGTTCATGTTATGTACAGGGTCGCTGATATGTATGGAAACGGCCGATTATTTCTTAAAGTAAGATAGTTGGCACAAAATGGTACAGTCAACCCAATAGAAATATAAAAAGTTAAATAAAACAAATATATTTAAATAAATTACTATTTATTATAGTCTCTACAATTAAATCCAACAAACAATTTTTAGAGGTTTTTAAAATCTTATTAGAATAAAAAAATCAAGGTTGGCAGGATATATTATATATCCGTGATAAATATCCTAATAATATCTTGATAAATATGAAGATATTTATTCTGATATGTATATCAATATTTTTTTTTCTAAAATTTTATTCATCAGTATAAAAATATGGCCCCGGTGCCGCTAACAGCGTATTATGCTGCTTACGATGCGGTGATTCCCCATCTTTCTGAGACGTTGACCACCTGTTCTTTGCCGCGTGGCATTTTTATTTGGTTCCGATTTTACCGATTTTATTTTGCTGTTTGTTTTATGAAATAAAAATTTTACAATGCCAAAAATAAAAAAATCCAGTTTTGGTTCATTTTGAATTAATTAACAAGCCCAGTAATTCTGGGTTTTAAGTTGAACCATAGTTAAAAGCAAAATTATAAATGATGTGTTCATATTTATAAACTTGTAATTTTTACCTACATTTTACATTCCTAACATAGGAGTACTAAAAAAACTTATTACTGTGATAGCAGATATCATTGAATTGAATTGAAATACAAATTCACAGGTTTATAACATGTTTATATAGTTTATAATAAATTAAGTGATTTTGAATTGTTAAAATATACATATCTTTACAGAAAACAGATGAAATAATTTAAAAGTAATTAAAAATATAAATAAATATCCAAATTTGGATAATGGATTTGGATTTGGATGTATAAGTATCGGATATACAGGGTTAGTTGAAATGACCGGAACGGCCTCGGGAACGGCCTCGGGAACGGCTAATTTTCTTCAAAACTACCGAGGCTAAATCAATGAATTTTGGTACAGGTGGATAACTTAAAAAATTGAATTAAAAATTGACAATTGCGACGTTGCTAGATTTTTAGGTTTTTCTGTAACTTAATGAATGTTTTTTTTTTCAAATATAACACTACCTACTCTTTTTTTTTATTGAATTCGATTCCTCAAGTCAACATTACCTTTTCGTGATAGTATCAAATTTTTATCTCAAATAGTTTTATGGGAAAAAAAATAATTAGTTACAACTCCAACTCTAAAAAAATCCAATCTATTTTCATTTAAAAACGTTTGAAATAATGTGAAAAGGAAGGTACAGGGTCTTCCAACGAGGACTGAACAGGGGCTCATTTTTGAGCTTCCTTGTATTTAAAGAAAAATCCAAAATAGCCAATCGATGTACGTTTTCCTGCAGAATTCAAAAATGAAACCAAAAATTTATTTGAACCAGAAACAAAAGAGTTACGCTATGGATAAGGTGTTTTTTAAATGGAACATAGCTTTTTTTATACGATTTTTGGAACGAGTGATTTTTTTTTGTCCGTTCTGATTAAAATATTTAATATTGTGACAGCTATTTTCATTAAATTTTAATGTTTTATCCAGTATAATTTAACTTTAACCTGTTTGAAACATACACTAGGTAATAAAGGTATAATCACCTTTGAATCCTTCAAAGTCAAAAAATTTGACAAATTTACTATAATATTGCCGAAATGACTTTGAAGGATTTAAAGGTGATTATACCTTTATTACCTACCTTCGTGATTTATCTGTTTAGTCATTACTCATTAGTTTGGGTAATTTTTTTTAAAGTCAGTTTACTTTAATAAGTATCCTACAAAAATATTTAGTTTTCAAGATAAGTAGTATGTTTTTGATCGAAATAGTTGTCCTTTCATTAAAAAGAAATATCTTAAAATGATTTATATGTCGGATATATATCCTTTGATATGATACTTTCGAAAATATCATGATATTTTCGAACCCTGATTATAAGTCGCTTATTTGTAAAGGATGCAGGTGCTTATCAAAGTACCAAATTATGTCTGCATAATACTTAATTAAAATTCTGCGGACCCATATGGGAACAGCCCAGTATTACAACGAATTATAGACATTAGAAACCCCTAAAACTTTTATGTTTAACTTTTTTCGCTACTTTTTTCGCTAACTATCTTTAAGAAATTTCCCATTTAGCCATTTTTCATACATATAAGCGACCCTGTATATTGAATCCTAAAAGTGAAGTTAGTTACACGAAAGCTTGCCATGCCATAAGTCATATGATGTAATGAAGATAGATAAAAATTAACAAGCAAATTTTATATAGGTACCTACATACCGACATAATATGTAATAAAAAATTTGTTTGATAACATTAACATTCATATACTTCGATAATATTGGCATGCCCTTATCGTAATTAAACGCGTTATTGCAAACTCGTAGCATAGCCAGACAAAATAGTGTTTATCTATGAAATTACAAGAGCTTAAGAGTCCATTGCCGCATATTCAATAAACCCAAATTTTGCCGCATATTATAGGATTTACTTCAATTTAAATTATTGAAAGACCCAACCTTAATGAAGTAGATTTTTCAATTACCCTTTGGTTTTCAAAATATATTATAATTTCTGTGGCGCATTGCGCAGTTGTCAGGGTTGTTCATAGCGTTTTCCATTGGTAAGTTTAGTGCATGTCAAAAGTATTTCTACAGGGTGTCCCGAAATTAGCTGACAATATTTTAAGAAGATAAAGTACATCCAAAAATAAGACTAATACCCTCTATTAATATACCTTCAAAAATGCTTCGTTATGGGGCTAGAGCCCCCCGAATGGGAGCTATGATAAGCAGTTTTTTCACAATATCTCAAAAACCGATTAGGGTATCGAAACAAAATTTGATATATGTTTTACCCATGACAAGACGCAATAAACGATTTAATTAGCTTAACTTTATTTCTTCCAGTGGCGTCCCACCGGGTAGGTAGTTGGGAGAATATTGCCCTAAGTTTTTTATTTTTAGCATTTTTTTAACTTCAGGTGCAATTTTTAGAAGCCTTGAAGTCTTTTGTTGAAAAAAGGTACTCTTGTTTCATTGAGGTAGGATTTACCATTTTCCAGTAAAATCGATTTTAAAATTTTCGGTTTTTTGAAAGCCGTTGAAAAGGCTAAGGTTTTTTTGCATATCTCAGCAAACACTTAATATTAAAACATGAAATTTATTAGAAGTTCTACTAGTGACAAGGCATAGTATTATGTATTAAAGGATGTTACTTTAAAATATTTTTCCAGTGACGTCGCACGGGGTGGAGCCTTAAGTAAATATTACTATTATTTTTTTTTAATTTCATAGTTTGAATGTAATCTTTTTTTAATTTTAAATTTTTGGTTAATAAAACCTATTACTGTAATTTGACAGAATGTAACGTTTTTAAATTAAACATATTTTTAGATTCCTTTGTTTTTTAAATATTTATTTTCATGGAGATTTTAAGAGAGTTTTAAAATAAAACAAAAAGAATAACAAATTGCAAATTAAATTTGATTGTGAACCAGTCATGTGTCCCCAAAAATAATAATCAAAGGGATTTAAATCAAGTGATCTTGGTGGCCAGGCTATGGCTACCAATCCACCTGGTAATTTTCTTCAAGCCAATTCCTCACTTGCCCCATCATGTTGAAAGAAGTGCCCTAAACGTAAATCCAGCGGTACATTTATCTAATAAATCCCCAAGTTGATTATGTATTATTATTATTTGTGGCTAATAGAACTTCTAATAAATTTCATGTTTTAATATTAAGTGTTTGCTGAGATATGCAAAAACAACCTTAGCCTTTTCACCGGATTTCAAAAAACCGAAAATTTTAAGATCGATTTTACTGGAAAATGGTACATCCTACCGCAATGAAACAAGAGTACCTTTTTTCAACAAAAGACTTCAAGGCTTCTAAAAATTTCACGTAAAGTTAAAAAATCCTACAAATAAAAAACTTAGGGCAATATTCTCCCAACTACCTACCCAGTGGGACGCCACTGGAAGAAATACAGTTAAGCTAATTAAACCATTTATTGCGTCTAGCTATGGGTAAAACATGTATCAAATGTTGTTTTGATACCCTAATCGGTTTCTGAGATATTGTAAAAAAGCTGCTTGTCATAGCTCCAAGCGAAGCGTTTTTGAAGGTATATTAATAGAGAATTTTAGTCTTATTTTTGAATGTACTTTATCCCCTTAAAATATTGTCAGCTAATTTCGGGACACCCTGTATATGTTTTATCAATGAATAACGCCATAACTTTTAATCTATCGCACGTTGAGTTCGATGTTTCAATTGTAAATAAAATATACGCTGTGTTTTTGCTAGCCATTATATGATATGGTAATAAACCATTAAGTCCCCCGACAAGTTTAAAATATGGTGAATGCGATGGTACAGGAGCTTAGCCCAGTCTCTGTCGCCAACATGTTAACGTAAAAGAGACCAGATTTCAACAGGGTGCCATTAATGACGGGTGACTTAGCCACGATGCGGCGTGTTCTTAGAGAAATTTGACTATACCAATTTTATACCTGTTTAATAAAATTTTACTGCTGATATTTAACCGATGACACATACAATATAATTATTTTTGATAAAGGAAACAATGTATAGGGAACATTCTCGAAAAGGTGCGATGCGTCTAAATATTTTGTTGCAATTTTTAAAAGTGTGATATCTATTATTGATGTCTAACCACTATAGATTTTTGTGTATGTCGCGCCATCTATTCGACAACGTTAGAACATCGACCAAGCTGGCTGTAGTTTATTTCAATTTTTATGGACCACAGAGTTTGGTGTTTGACTATTTGTCTGGGGATTTAGAAAAAATATTTCCCGTAGATGGACTAGTAACTAGTAGCCGAGTAGATTGATAATGGCCAAAGTTTAAATTTTTATTTTGAAACAGAAATGTAAAAAATGCGGTTTCCCTTGGTAAAGCACGGGCCCATTGAATTTCCTGCATAAAATGGCGAAGGAAAATTAAATAAGAAATCGCACCAGTTCAGTTCTTTAATTGGAACATGCATCAAGCTTCATTTCTTGCTTTATATGTTTATCTTATCAAAATTTTAAGAAACAATAGTGAATGCATTAAGTAGTTAAGAAGGAGGCATTTTTTTATTACCTTAAAAATTACTTTTAAGTGTTTTCTCCTATGGTATTTAATGTTTCGTACCAAAATTGAAGGACGGAACATCTACATCTCTCTTTTTTTTTTTGATTAACATAGAATGCACATAGAACCAAATTTTTTTCTCGGTTCCGCATATTCTGCACCTTGAAAAAAATCCTAACAGCCACCGTGGACACAAAGTATGCTTGTTTTGTAATAAAGTTTAAAATGTTAGTATATTTTTTTTGATAATATAACTAAGGTGAGTAGGGATAAATGTAATAATGGGGTAATTGTAATATTGCCTAATAAATAATAAAATAATAAGTTCAGATACTAGTGCCACCTAGTAGTGACTCAATTGGATACTTTTACTGGCAGCTGCTCATAAGTGAAATCTGTTTTACCGACCGTCAGCATGCGCCATGCATTCTTGCAGAATATGTCCAAACATGTGGCCGTACGAGTTTACAGGGAAATTGTTCGTCAATAATAAGTCCTCAAAATATTACTTTAATTTATTATTTAATATTTCTCTTTTATGTACAAAATGCAATTGGATATTTTAACTATATCTTAACTATAATTTGGGTTATGTTACATTTTCCCCAGGAATTTGTTACCTGGGGTAAATGTAACAAAATCACTGGGGCAATTGTATTATATATATATTACATTTACCCCTTTGTTTTAAATCTTTTACAATGGTTCGCCATTATATAAAAAAAAAGTATTGTAGAGCCTAAATACAGCCAAGAAAATTTAAAAACATTTTTTTTGTTCAAGAATTTTAAAATTATTTTAGTTAATTTGTTCTTGCTTTGTTGCAGATCATTTTATTTTTTCTAAATAAATTTGAAACTTAGTATATAAAAGTCTGTAACTTTTTTATTTATGATCTAAAATAAGCGCTTGAAGCGGCAAAACAAGGCCAAAATACTAAAGTTTTACATTTACCCCGACCAATATCATCAAGTGTTCTAATGTAAACTTAACCTGCCACTATCACATTTACCCCAATTTACGGGGCAAATGTATTATAAGGACAGCGTTTTAAAAAAAAATACCATAGTTTTTTTCTTATTGGATATCTAGAAAATTTATCTATCCCATACTGTTAGGAACTATATACCAAGTACTGTCAATTTTTTTTGAATTTTATTACCAAAAGATGTGTTCGATGCAAACCGTTTTTCAGGAACTATTAAAATTTTATATTACTTTTACCCCTACTTACCTTATACAATTCAAGTATAAAGCCTGCTTTTTAAAAAATAAGCAATCATTTTTATAAAAGCAAAACTACAAAGAAAATATAAAGCAGTAAAAATAAGTTTTTTTTTATTGCGTAGTTCGGAAATTGGACTAACGTTGTAAACTTCAATATTATTTTCGGCTTTTTTATTAAATTTGTCAAAATATCTACAGTGTATTATGCAACATTAATTTGTGCACAAATAACTACTTTAAAGTCAATTTTTGAATTAATCGTGCCTTCACCATTTTGTGAGCAAAAATGTATTATCCTACTCAATACTCGACGTATTTTTTATTTTTACCCAACTTGACATCTCTTTGGGCTTTTTTAAGTATTTTTTATCCGGTTTATACATATATGTAACATATAACAGTTTATTATGAAACTTATTATTTTTAAATTGGTATGATAGAGGTTGGTAAGGACTTCTAGTTAAGTATTTACTTGTCATTTTATCCCGCATGGGATAACCATATATAAAAATAAATTTCATAATGTAAATTACACTGTATATTTTTTGTGTCTATACTTTCTCTATCTTTTTAAGGCAAAGAGGCATCTTATAACAAATTGGCCGAGTCAATCTTATAAACAGTTTATCATCTGGTTTATTAATATAATATAAACCTTATTAAAGTTATTATATTTAAACAAATGACGTCACAATTCTTCATATATTTGATTCACGCTTTAGCACATCAAAAGTAATCTCTCCCGGCTATTGCGTTTCACCGAATTACAACTAAACACATCTTTAATCATGTAAAAGTTAGTTTAATAATAATTGTTATACACACACTTAATATACGGTGCGACATAATTATTTACGTTTTGAAGAAATGTTCTTAATATGTAAGTTAAAAGTAAATAAAAATCGAGATTGAAAATTTTTGTCGCACCGTGTTATTGTGGTACCCACGTGTTACTCTGATAGAAAACATACCTATAACTATATTCTAAATTCAAGGATTTGTTATATTGTGCTAAACCAGTAATAACAATAATCGTTGGCAGCGCTTCCTAGCGTTTCGTTTTTTAGTTTAATCAACGCTCTTGTCAAATTACGTTGCTGTTTTATCAAGTCCTTCATATATTGTTTGTGCTTCGGTTTGTATATTGTGATGGTTCAAAAAAGGGATTAACTAAACTAAAAGCCTTAAGATGGTCTTGGTAAGTCAAATTCTGAAAATTCCACTGTCACTTCAATCTTCATGCGTCAAATTGGTTCCACCTAATCACAGAGGCGCCCGAATATTTTTTTTTAAAGCCCTTAGATGATTAATTGTAAAACAGATGCTGGTTTGCTGATGTTAGTTTTTCAATATTTTGATTATAACCATTACCTTTCAGCGAATAAATGTTTCCTTTTTCTAACTTTGTATTTAAACTTTTGGGTCCCTTTTGTATTTTCTGGCTCCAAAAAGGGATATGATGTAACAGCGAACACTAAGAAATATTTTTATCTCGGTTTAATTCTTATTTTTGTCGTTTGATTTGATAAATACATTTTCAATCATTAGCGTTCGTGTGAGAACGTTAACAATAAAACCAAAATTAATTTTTCTCCTACGAAAGATATGGTGGACAGGGTAGGTCATACAATTTTTACCTCAAATAATTCGGGACCAAAAAAATGTCGGTGTTTTGGTCTTCAAAATTTGCTCCCTACAATCCAAACTGAATTATTTGTGATGCAAGTTGCACTTTTATCTACCTACTTATAACATAACTGTTTATTCACAGTTATTGAATAAAAAGCATTTGGAAGGATTGATATTTGACAAATAGATTGAATTTACATCACGTCTCTCTTCACCGTTCAAAACTTATAACTTATAACTATGCCAAATTTCAGGTGTATACGTCGGACGGCTTGCGTACTTGTAAATGTAAAAACAATTTATTTAAGGAATTTAAGGATGCTCTTCTCGCTATGAAAAAGCCGACCCAATCAATTAAATAATTGAGATAATGCAAATTAAAATTAAAATATTTGGTTTTATGATTTCGATAACCTCTTTATTTTCTAATCATGACCTGCTGAACAGTAACTTGTTATTGGCCACCCATAAAGAGGAATCTGAAAATATATAGATTCGGTAAAAAATATTTGAAATATCATTTTATAGGTTCATTAAAGTGTAATTTAGATATGTTAATGTATTTTCCTACGGCTAGATTGATATGGAAAAACCGCCTGGAAAATTAGTAGAAATACATGTGTGTTTGGGTTTGCACTTTGAAACTGGTATTAAAAGCATACATCGGTCAGGCTTCTGCGCCACTGACGATAATGAGTGTTTACTTTTACTTTGCTTACTCTACCACTTAACAATTTCTTTTTTTATGACTATAACCTTGTTATTAAGTATACAAATTATTTCTGGTTTTTGTTTTATAATAGTGCATTTTGCCCTTTATTTTATAGCATTGCTGCCTTTACACGTGGTTTCAGGATAACCATATGAGTTTCGTGTAATTTTTATTCAATTTGTTCAACATGCGTCATCGGGAGCCAAAAAAAGATGACACTATATAATTTTCCCAACCAGTTACCTTAGCTACTTCTCGACAAGGATATTTAGATTTGACGATTGTTGCTAATTTCATTTTAATAATACCTGTTTATTAATGTATGTAATTTTTTCTTCATTGTACGAAAAAATCTGTTGTTATTTAAAATTCAAACAATTAATTATGTAATGTTGCGCAATTTTTGGCCTACCTTACTGGGTACGGGTAGGTACTACTAACTAATGTTTTAAATGGATTTATTGCGATGGTTTAATAAGTTGACTATCGACATATTGTCATGTCATTACTATCAAAGAAGTTGACTAAATTCTAAATTAAGGTAAACATTATTATTAAAATTATGAAAAATATTTTTTTCGGGCAAAACCAACGACTGGTGACACCTTCGCCATTTCATATTTTGATCAATATTTCGTTGATTTCTCGTTTTCTTCAAAAAGCGGCCAACTATTCGTCTTTCGGTGGCAATTCCTAACAGTTTTAAGTGTCAAAATATTAATTGACAAATTAATAAAAGCCAAAAACAAAATTTGGTCTAATTTGCCGCATTCCTTTTTTTGCTTTTATTAATTTATAAATACAACCTTTTTAACACGGTTTTATTAGCCTCACCTGTACGTTTGTTTGTTTGTCCGTAACCGACTTCTTTGAACCCGATTTTGACCCACTTTAAACGGTCAGATTTAATTTAAATTTTGTACACTTATCAAGAACCGCTGACAATACAATAATCTACACGCAAAAAATTCTCCTGTCAAATATTTTGACAGCTGTCAGGTATAAAACGAAAAAGCGATTTTGACGAAACAAATATTATGGGGTCGTATAGTATTCGATGCGCAGGCTTCGGGAAAAATAAGCAAAAATTCTCCTGTCAAAATTTGACAGCTGTCAATATGTCAAATCGTTTAAAAAAAATTAATGAAAAAACTATGTATGTATATTGACGGTGGAAAGTTGAAAAAAATACGCAAAAAATTCTCTTGTCAAAATCTGCCACCTGTCAATATGTCAGAATTATTACAGTAACCGATAGTAATGAAACAAACGTGGGGTTGTATAGATATTGTCCCTAAGAATAGAGAAAAATTCTGCCCGTCAAAATAAAATTTTGATAAATTTTTTTAAAAAATTTTGAAAATTTTTGTCGTTTGTTCGGGTTTGTATGTATGTTTGTTTGTGACCGACTTTTTTGAACCCGATTTTGACCCACTTTAAACGGTCAGATTTAATTTAAATTTTGTAGACTTATCAAGAACCGCTGACAAGAAAATAATCTACTAATATACTCAAAAAAAAAATTCTTAACAATAACTTAAACTAAAAAATGAAAAATAATTATAGTTTTAAAAAACTAAAAAACACGCTTTAATAACTAATCAAACTAAAAAGCCGAAAATAAATATAGTTTAAAATAATTCTTGAAATTCTTAATATAGGCAGAAAATAATAATGAACGATAAACATTAGTATTATTGTGAAAAAAGCATGGGTCGCTTTGTGTTATATATTTTTCGTATAACGAGCACCCCACGCTTTTTTCACAATAATACTAATGTTTATCGTTCATTATTATTTTCTGCCTATATTAAGAATTTCAAGAATTATTTTAAACTATATTTATTTTTTGCTTTTTAGTTTGATTAGTTATTAAAGCGTGTTTTTTAGTTTTTTTAAACTATATTTATTGAACTTAAAACTGTAGGTAATTGTACTACAAAGACTGTGCTCTTAAGAGGTGAAAAAGCTTACAAATACATCTACTTACCCAACAAAAATAACTGGGTTGTATTTTCCGACACCCTTTGCTATTAGTGTACATGTTTTTAAAGATATTCCTATCCCAACTGTGATTTTCTCTAAAGATAAGAACCCCTTACTTATACATACCATATTACATAAGCTTGATACCTAAAACATTTTTTTTATATAGATTCGCCAATATTAATTATTTACTCATGGCCAGAAGACTGTTACTTTTTATTCCTTACAGAATGGTGAACGATCACATTATATATTGATTTGTTCATATTAATTTCCTAAATAGAACTATCGGTTCGGTTCGCCAATACAATTTTTGGTTAAGTGGATCCGACCGCGCTAAAATTTGCCATGTTAAATTGCTGTTCTTTTTGGCCCGAATTAAAAAAAAACTAAGAAAATTATTAGAAAAAAAAAATTACCAATGGAAAGGTAGAATCTATGTGGGTGTGCGAAAGTTATTTTTATGCAAAAAAAAAATTAGGAGAAAAAGATATTAGCCAATGAAAACCCGGAAAATAAATACTTAAGTTCATTGGATGGTTAAAAATATTGAAAAATTTTTTTGTTTAATGAAAATAACTTTCGCACATTCTGCAATATCTGTAGAGTCCAAATTTAAAAAGTTTTTAAAAATCCAATAAAAAACATGGCCAGGATTCGGGCCAAGAGAACGCAATGTTTTTGGTCTCTGAAATCAAATGAAAAGATTTTGTCTTTGTTGAAAATCGACATTTGGTTTTTGCTACACGTTGTGTACATGGGATGGTACGTCCAAACATTATTTTCTAAGCACTAGTAGACTATATCCTACGCTTCGCTTGCGATGATTATGAAAAAATCAGCAAGTAGGGTGGTCGACGTTTCGAATATATTTAACTTATCACAGTTTTCAGCGCGCAGTGCTAACGTGTTAAACGTTTACTCATATATTATTATGATGCTTTTAAATTTGTGGACATTTCTATAGGGTGTCCAAAAAAATATTTTGTAAGTTTTAATTTGCATTTATTTTATAAATAATTAATTTTAGATTTAGAAATAATATAACATAATTCCTCACAGTTAATTAATAATAATCTCTTATTGGAAACAAAATCTTATAATAAAAAGTTGATATAATTACATCATTATAGGCCCTTTCACATTGGCGTTCTTAGTTTTTTACTTTAATTTTAGTTTTCTGAACGCTTTTTAATCTTAAATAATACCTATGTAGGTATAGTATATCTACCCAAATTATGTAAATAAGCAACTAAAATGGGTTTATTTCTTTCTAAAATGACCATCCAAATTTTATTTTGGTATTTAGCGAGGTATTTAGTTAAACCTAAATAAAGTTAAGTTCTTAGGGTCCTAATATTAATAATTAAATTGGACAAAACCCTTTTTCTTAAACTTATTTCAAGCCCCGCACAGTATATTCTCACTATAGCACACGTATTTTACATTACATTTTATACGAATAAACTGTGTATAATGATGTATGACACTATTAGTAGTTTAAAATGCCAAATTGTAATTGTAGTATAGGCATCCATAATAATTTATGTAGTTGCATTTTTTGTTTTACCAACATTGGATCCCGCAAAACATATTTTAAAGTATATATTAACATGTAACCAACTTATTCCTGTACATAAGTACGGGTACACGATCGTTTTTTACAGAGTGTTGTTTTTTTCAGAACTCTCAGGAACAAGTCGAGTTTTATAATATGTCTAAACGAAATTGTTTTTAAGATATTAGCATTTAAAAAGTTATATTTTAGATACTTTAACAGGCTCTCACAGTCCTCCTTTTTCCTTAAAAAATTACCTTCCGATAAACTTTCGGATGTCCAGTTAAACTAGGGGTTATAATTATTGGAATGCGTAGACAATGAAAAACCAACATACTCATGTAAAAGCCGTTTTTCTCTAGGTTATGCCTATATAAGATACCATAGCCTGATGTCAATTGCCTAGAAGTGTAGTTTTTTAAATGCCAAAATTTCAAGAATTATTTAGTTTAGACGTATACTATACTGTTATACAACACTAAAAATATTAAATATAGGTTTCAAAAAATATGAATTTGCAATGTTTGAAGAAAATATTTTCGGTAGTTTTCTAATTCTAATTTAATCTATTTCTGCAGTCTAATACAAAAAAAACAATATAAAAACATCTATTGTTAATGGGATAAGCAAATCACAATCAGCCAGCTAATATTTATTATTTTCATGTCTCCATTGTCAGCAATAAACAAATTTTAATAAATTCAAACAAGCCAAAAACCAACTATATCGTACTGTATGCAAAGTGCCCCCCGTTCTTTGTATTAATAAAATGTATTTTCATTTTATTATTTCATCTACAATTTCTTTAATAAAATGGGGAGGTAATTTTCAAAATAAAATTTATGTAATTTAATAACCATTGTGTTGCAAAAATTTTCATCAAGTTTGATACGTTAATATAATATACCTTTTGGAGTCCATATTGCAAAGTAACAGAATTTTTTCCTGAAACAAACAGTTGTTCCTGAACCTGATAATAATATGGATGATTGCGGTTAAGTGTAAATTTTAATGTTGTATTGTTTATTGTGCCATATTTTAATGGCCTCCTGTGGTGACATATTTCTAGCTGCATAAGGATATTTTACTTCAGCTATCATATTTTTGCCTGTAAGACCATCTGGAGAGGCAGCTAAAAAATGATATTGCGGATGTATAAAAAGACCCGATTCCAGGATGTCTGTTTCAAGAATATGGCCAAGTTCTATTAAGGCAATCTGCTCATTTTCAACGCCATATTTTGTGCATGTATTTCCAAAAAACTGTTTGAAAATTAAGTCATGAGCAACTTTGTCTTTGTTGGTGGTGGCTTTAAGTTTAGCTATTCTTCCAAAGTTGGAAGCGGTTAGACGTTTTCTTGTTTCTGAAAACCATTTATCGCAAGACCGTTGATTACCTACCCGTTGCCTGGATCACTTGTTCAATTTCTTCTTCATTTTTAATAAGGTTCTGAAGGAAATTGTCTTTTATTTCTTGGTATTGCAGTGGGTCAATTTCTAGATTTTTGTCTGCATTAGGACCATAATTTTCATCAGATTCAATATATGCATGCTTGTTTTTTGTGGGAAAAATAATCTTTTTCTTGACTTTAGATATCTCTTTCTAATTGCTAGACTTTTTGATACAAATGTTTTCGTATATTATGTATTCCAGGACTTCTGCCAGTTACGTTTTTGGGGACATATTTATGGAAATTTCCCTTGGTATTAAAAGATATAGCTGCAGCATTGCACTTTAATTGATAGCATCCTCTGGAGGCAAAGTTTATACGTTTTCCGCCGACAAATTTGGCCACAATTCTGTTATATTGTTCACAGAAATTATTGTTTAAATATTTTAAAAGACTTTTTGCGTGATATTTGAGGCGCAGAGTGCATGCTTCTATATCTCTTTTTAAATTTTAAATGATTAATAATTAGGAATCCATTACATATTCCGTTCGGGTATAGTACATAGTAGGTAAATATAATGGACGACCTTTGTATTCTCTCGTTTGGATAGACCTACTATGGTAATGAAATGTCGTATTTCTAAATTTTATTATGTAGAGGATGTCCGCGAATTGATGGTAAAGGCTTTTAATTTTTCACTTTTCGCAAAAAATATTAATAGGCTATAAAGAAATAAAATTTGCATCTAGTAATTTTCTCTCAGATGACCAAAAAATATGAAAGTACGTATAAAAATATATGAAAAATAAAAAAAAAACGAAGATAGTATTTAAATTTTTTTAAATTCACTCAAAATCTTAAATTCGAAATTCTGAACTAAAACCTGAGGGGGTTTAGATCCCTTTAAATATGCAAGCGATGACATGCATCATGATTGTACTTTTTCAATAAATGTGCATTCTCAAACAGTGACGTAGCAAGGGGGGGGGGGCGAATAGGGCGACCGCCCGGGGCGCCATATTAACAGGGCGCCAAAATGGTCATTAAAAATACGGGAATTTAAAAATGTATTATGCAATTACGGCTGGATTGCTTTTGACATTTGGCAACGCCGATATTTGAAGAAAAGGCGCCGCGATTCGATTGCGTCACTATGCTACGTGAGTTGTGAGTTGCCACGACATAAGTCACACAAGTCCGAACAAGCAAGTTTTCTTTTCACGAATGTTAAGTTCAAGTCTATTAATCAGTGGCGGTTTCTCCATTGGAGCACAGGAGCACGTGCACCCCCATACTCCATAAAGAATTACCCCATAAAGAAAAAATAATGTTCATTTAAATTTATCTTCTTGATATTTTTACCGTAATAAAAGTTAGAACCCTCCCATTTTAACGTACCGTCAAACAATCGAACGAAACGTGGTGTAATAGCTCTCGCCAAGCCGGTTGTCAAGAGCAACCGTATGGCGCGTAGGAATTAATAAGTCGCACACATGCGTTACGTAGGCGGAGTTTCTGCTGTTTATCTATGCATCTTGTACTAGAAGGTGTGGTGGGGGAAAGCGCGATTCTAACAGGAAAACTAGCACAAATTAAATGTGCGCCGTTGAGTTCATTGCTGTATGAATTTATTATTTGGAGTTTACCTTTATATTTTTGTTATTATTTTGGGGTAGTAAAGACTTATTTTAATAAAAATAAACAGCTTTAATGCCAAAACGACTATGAATGTGGAATATTTGAGAAACAATACATTACAGTTATTCCAAACTTTAATGAAGCTGTTATTGATAAGTTTGCTGCAAATAAAAACAGAAGAAGTGACTTTACTTTTAAACAAGGTACCCACTAATGAAAAATAAATTGGCCTTTTTTATTTTTTTTATCTTATTTAATTTTCAATAAAATAAGTAGGTAATCAGAAATTTTTAAAATATTTACTAAAAATTATTGACCAAATTTGGGCGTCTTTGGGTGGCTTTTAGTACACCCCCAAGTTTACAAATCACGCACTGCTGTTAATATATTTTTTTAAACTAAAATTTATAGATGTATAATTATAGTTTTAGGATTGTCTGGTAGGGCGCAGAACTACTATTCGCCCGGGGCCCCAAAATTCCTAGCTACGTCCCTGTTCTCAAATAATAAACGTCTTCGGTCTAAAATTTCTGCCAACCATTTTAATTTAGTTTTTACCTGCATAAATTGAAACCTACCCAGAATTTCAAAAATATTTCTGTTAAGAATGTTAGTGCAGATTTTATCTTTTAACAAAATTTATGTAATTTTTGTTATAAACAAAAAAATTATTTTTGGGCAAATTTTCTATTTTTTTTATTTTTATTTTTCACTCTTCGCGTATTAGAACCCATTATCAGAAAATCGTTAGTTAGCTCAAGCTGATAAATACACTGATGTTAATTGACTGATGCACTATGCACTAACGAATAAACCAATATTTTTTATACAAATGATTTGCTACCTGGAAATGTCGGCGTCTTTGATTTCTGTGAAACCCAGAACACCGCGCCGCCGACTGGTTTCTTGCGATCTTCAGTAATCCGTCATCGTTCGCGTGCATTTGTTTGGTAATACCACGATATTATGTAGTAAGCGGAGGAATATGCGAAATTGCGGCTCGAGCTGGTTTTACGAAGGCGTAGAAGGGCCACATAATTTTTTTTTAAATATAGGATAGCATTTACGACAAAATTTAGACGAATTTTATAACTAAGCCCTCGATTTAAAGAAAATACCAATATAAGCTTGAATTAAGTATTTTTATTCGCATTTTTTGATTTAAAATATTAGCTACATAATGGCCATACTTTTCGGTCTCAAAATAATCTTTATACCGATATATTAAGGAATACTCTTTTGTTTGCAAACATATTTAAAGTAATATTAAAAAGATTAAGGATCAAGAGGGCTATTGGCTTTGAAAATACTAAGCGTAATATATCATATTATGTAGTACCGCTCCAACAGTGAAGAGAAAGAACGCTGTTTAATATCTAAATGCGCTAAAAGAGTTAACGACGATAACCAGCAGGCTGACGAAGAAAATTTCGGATATTTTCTCGCCCCGTCGCGGCTCGTATGGCGACCTTGGAATAAGATTTCAGAAATATCGTTCGGATGCTCTTGGGTCCGTTTTTCTCTTAAAGTTTTATACAAAATTAAACCGAGCTTATAAGCAATCACTAGCGAAGCATTCACCATTTCTTTTATTTTTTTATCACTATGTCACAGTTCTAAGTTGAAAAAAAAAATTAATCGATAAAGGAATAAAAGCATAAAACGAAATTTTGCCAAATTTGCCCATATTTATTTTTCTGCTTTTATTAATTTTTAAATTCAATCTTTTTTAACGCAAGACTGTGGGTAATTGTTTGGCTGAGTTTTGGATAAAACGATGAAGTAACGAAATATTGATTAAAAAATTAAATGGCGAGGTCGTCACTAGTGTTTGTTCTTATCTATGACGGCGTTTTGGAACTAAATGCTGACATTTTAGGCACATTATAGTGAGAGAAGTATCATTACAGGAAGACACTTCTAACTTTTGCTGCTGTCAAGAAGATAAAAATGCCTTTGGGTTTCTTGGCAAAATGGTGAACTAACGCTATTTCATTCAGAAAAAAAAAAGATTTTTAAATTGTTTATGGTACATTTTTAAAGCAGATTCAAAATATTTATTAATTACCGGGTACCTGTAAATAAATAATTTCCTGATGTAAGGTTTATTAAGTTTACAGGACTATATTTACCTTCCTACTTCCTTTAATATTTTTAAATTAAAATAATGTGGTTCAAAGTCGAAAAATCTAGAATGTATGTACATGTCTATTACATTATATTTTTCCGTTTTGTTATTCGGTTATCCTATCCTAATTACTGGGTATAGTTTAGTCAAAAGAATACAATAACTAAAATTATAGGTAATAAGTTTGGTAACCAAAAGATATAATAGTTAAAACATACTAGTTGTTTATACTACTAGTACTAGTAATAATATTAATTTACAATCTTATCATTACATTATATAATCTTCTAGCGAAACAGATCTGGAATATTTTATGTTTTTAAAGTTTTGCCATATGGTGAAGGTGCTAGATTATACAGTTCAAATAATAAAATAAATATGTATGTCTATGTTGGTGTGGCACAACCATTATAGTTATACATTTACCTTATGTCTATGTCAGCCCTTTTTTTCTCAGAGACTATTTGACGTTGGGAACGGAAATTTCGCATTGTGTTATAGTTGGTTACTTACAACTTAAAGAAATATAAGTTTGCTATTCAACTTAAATATATTATGTACCGGGTGAACAACTAAGAATGGTCGTCGGCTATATCTCAGAAACTGGAAGTCATAGAGCTTTTAAGTAAAATATTTTTTAGTAAAAGTGCCCAAAAGAATGTGTGGGGGGACAGAGTCGACAAGCTTTCTGTAGAACTGTTAGGTTTAATTTTATACTTTTTTATATATTCCAGGGGATGGGATAAAAAATATATAGAAATTTCCATACAAATTAAATTGTTCATGCAAACATCTGTATTTTTTAAAAAAAGTTCGAAAATTTTAAATTTTTTACATTTTTAAAAATATTTCATTTATCTTTAACTTTAGAGTAAAAGTGAATATAATTGCTTTATAGGACGATTTAAAAAAAACATTTTTTTATATCAATTTCGAGATATTGGCAAAAACATAAAAACCATATTTCAGTAGATATCTCAAAAACTATAAGAGATACGAAAAATTCGTAAGAAGCTATTTTGTAGAACCTATTAATAAGCTACTTTATAGTTATATACATTGTTGCCGTATCTCTTATACTTTCCGAATAAAAGGTTAATTTATATATTTTTTGAAATTTTCACGACCATATGCATGAAAAATGAAAAAATCAAGAAAAAATGAAAAACTTAACCGACATAGACACAAAAGGCATTAGAAAAGGGTAACTGCGGTGAGGGTATTTTGTTGATGTGTAGTGCGCTTTAATATCTTTAAAAATAAGCATAATCGTTTGCTTGCCGGGATCTATATGCTAAAACTTACCTACTACTCATAAATATTTAAAAAAAAAAAAACAGTTTTCTAACTATTTTTAGATTTTCAGAGCCTATATTTCAAAAGTAATACAATATAATAACTAGTGTGCATCGTGAGTATCGCAAGACAATACATTTTATACCATTCCTTACTTAAATACCTACACTGGGAAAAAAGCCTCCTATTCCTTATAAGAATTTGACGAAAATTGCTAGACCGTTGTGTAGCTATAATATTACGGTAATTTAGCCAATAGGAGAGTTATTGCTACCATAGAATGGTTTATAGACATTATTGCTCTGAATAATACAGTAATTATCAAGTTCTATAGGGGGGTGTAATCTGGTTTTATATACTGTATTCCGACTGGCAGTTGTAATGAAACTTAACATTAATCATAATATCTGCTTGCTACGGTTAATAAAGCATATACTTACCACTAAAAATCAGTACTGTAGTTCTTAAAAATTAACTAGCTTCTAGTGTCATATTGTTCTTGTCGTTTAACATTGCTGACATTGCATGCGACATGGTTTACTGAGATGGTAAAATTCGTCCATAGCTTATAAAGCCCAATACTATTGATGGGTTGTGAACAAACCCGAAATAAGAATCTTCTATTGCTTTATCTGACATGCAAAGTTTAAAAAAACTTAAATACAAAGTAAAAATAAATTAATTGAAACAGGTATTGGTGTACGATCAATAAAATTCAAATTCGGACAGGACAGCTAGAAGACTCCGAACAACGATGGGACCTGCGCAACAAATACGTTAAAACTAATACTACAGCGCGCGGCGATTGCCGATCGCTACGAACCCCCACCAACGTCTGGTGAATTATAGGTTCTAACGGATACAATTCATTTTTAAGGACGGTGTTCTGCTTTCTTAATTGTAGAGAAAGCGGTTTACTGGGAACAAAATGCGGCGCATTGAGAAGATACAATTTATTTCTTAACAAAATTGCTGTATTAAAAGTAGTTCATTATTCAACAAGACTGTGCTGCTAATAAAATTGATCACTACCAATAAAAACACTGTTCTAGCAAATCTGGAATTGATGTGATATAACACAAAGCGGGTTTGATACACTAGCAATAATTTATTTAATATGGGTTAATAAAAAATAAGTTATCAATACAAACTATGTCTTAGCAAACCTGGTGTATTAGATCATGTAATATGTAGGTATTTTTATAACGACACCATAAAATTTTGAAGCGGAAATTCTACGTTTAATTGAATTGCTGGGAGGGCTCATTTCGAAATGTAAATTTAATGGGATTCAAAATATGTAGAAGAAAGAGATGCGGTAACGTTCTGATGTGCCCATCAAAAAGTAATATTATGTTCTTGGTCCTATATGGTTAGATCTAGATAATAAAATACAAGCATTGTGCATCGATATCACCGGACATATCGTGTCTCCTTTAAATAATACCAGACATGACAGCAATATTAATAGTATCAAATAGTCGACCTGTGTTGTGCTGAGGTGGTCTCCGTGATTTCGGCTCTAACAAAAAAGCCGACAATGTCCGAAGTGTCTTTACATCATTTGTCATTGGAACGTTGTGACCACCCTATAACTTGAAAAAGTCATTTGTCAAATAGCAATTGTTTTGCTTATCCTTAATCGTCTGACCGCAGTTTACTAGATCTTTACAACCCTTTATTGTATTCTGAAGACGTTTTTACCTGAAGATTTACCGTTATTTTAGTTATAAGCTTTAAGCTATCTATTTGTCTATTTTTTATTTTTTTGAAAAATGTAGGATCTGTTTTAAGTTTCACCCATGCTGAATATATGTAACGCATGTAAAGTAAACCCAATTTTTCCGCCGTCAGCGAATTTAAAAATATTAAAAGACGCAGTGGCGGCTGGTTAATGAAGGGCTCTGGGGCGCCGCCCTCCCCGCAATTATTTCAAACAGAATCCAAAAATACTCTACTTAAAAAACCAATAACGCAATGTATGTAAGCAATCAATTAAAATAATTCAAACCAAACGTAGCCCTATTCTAACGGGCAGGCTATACTCATAGACAAGCGAGTTGCGCGCTCTCAAGGTTGTACTAAGCGCGGGCGGCGGCGGGCGACCGATTATCCGTCCCGATTCAACGCGCCTTCTCGATGGGTTGTCATGACGACGGAGGCCTGACGTCACCTACACATCGCACAACGAGCGGCCACGGAGAGCTCCAATTTTCCGCGCCCACTGTTCGCAAATCGCGATGCGACCTGTCGTCTGTCGATGCCGTCGACTCGCTGACGTTTTGTTTATTTGTTTTGAGTTATTTATTAATTACGTTATAAAAGTGGAAAATGTCGTGTAATATGAAGGTCAGTGATTTACAGAAGCTTGTGTTTAGTTCTCTGAGCTTAAGTGAAAAACTTGAACTTGAAAAATGCTAGAAATTGAACATACCTAGTACAAGTGCAATCAAAATGTAAAAGTAAGGCACAGTTTACGCGTAAGTTTGACAAAGAAATATAATATAATAAAAAACCCTGGATATGCGGTTGTGAGGACAAAAATTCTTTTTTTTGTTTCGTGTGTCTTCTTTTTGACGGGGATGATAATTGGACTATAAATGGGGTTCAGGACTTAAAACATCTTTCAGAGAAAATAAAAAAACATGAAAATAGTGCAAAACATCGTCATAATGTGGTAAGTTTTGAGATGTTAAGGACAAACTAATATTTTAACTTGTTTAAGTAGTGCTTATGCTAATGAAATTAAAATTCACAACGAGAAAGTTAGAAAAAACCTCGAAAAAAACAGACACGTACTTTCGAAAATAATAGACATTTTAATTTTTTTTATTTAAAGCCAGCGCCCCCCCTGACTCGCTAGTCACGAGCCGCCACTGAAAAGACGTATCCTTAAAGTCCTTAAACTATGTCTCTCCTGAAGCAGATTTTCCGATTATCCTTCCAATTTTAAAATATACTATGATTTGTGTTTTATTTTCTCCGAAAGAAAGGCCTAAATTAAAGATCTACTACAAGACAGACAACGATTGAACCTTTAGCTGTCCTGTGATACCAAGTTTATTCCTGGTAAATTAAATTTAACTGGTGATATTTGTTGACAACTGCAACTATTTTTGAAATGGGAAAGAAAGAAAAAAGTAAAAGTCTTCCTCCACAAAATTTTATAAAATAAAATTCTTTAAAGGTCTTAACATGTTTCGAACGTAGAAACGTTCATCATCAGGGGACAGAAAATTTATTTAGTGCTGACGGTTTTAGCAGAAGAGAAAATGGTGAAGGACCTTAATGGAGCTTTCATGGAATTAAAAAAGGATGTGTAAAAGATACATAATATGGAGAAATTATTATATAATATATACAGTGTGTCCGCGGATGGGGTCCCCAAGAGGGAAAAAATCTTTATTATTCATTTTACGACCAAAAGTCATTCTTTATAAAAAGTTCTGCTTGTTGAGAAAATTAATTCACGATAAAAAAAATGTTAGATCAGATGTACAGGGTGTTAAAAAATTAGGAAAATATGGAAATGCTTCAAGAGGGAAGTACCATTATTTATTATTTTAGACAAAATGTTTATGAAACAAAGTTGTTTATTATCCAAAATAAAGCCTAAATATAAAATTTGAAATCTTAATTCTAATTTTTGTTTTTTATTTTTACAATAGAATTTAACATTCAAAATGCAGAATTGTGGAAAAAGTTATTATTCTACATATTCTCCTCCAACCTGCACACATTTCTCCAAATTAGAAGTAAATTAAATAAATAGGTCAGCACTCTAAGGTTTTCATTTTGAATGTTCATAAATTCTATTGTAAAAAATAAAAAACAAAAATTATAGTTCGAATTTCAAATTTTGTATTTAGGCTTTATTTTGGATTATAAACAACTTTGTTTCATAAACATTTTGTCTAAAATAATAAAATAGTACTTCTCTCTTGAAGTATTTTCATATTTTCCTAACTTATTAACACCCTGTACATCTGATCTAACATTTTTTTTATCGTGAATTCATTTTCTCAACAAGCAAAACTTTTTATAAAGGATGACTTTTGGTCGTAAAATGAATAATAAAGATTTTTCCCCCTTGGGGACCCCATCCGCGGACACACTGTATATAAAATTAAAAAAAATTAAATAATTTTTGACACTTTCTTTTTAGAAAGTTTTTTCTTCTTCCCCAGTTTATTGGACTACTTCTTCAAATTATTTTTGAAATATTTATTTTAGCTATCGTTAATAGAATATAAATCAAATGTACAAAAATTACTTTATTACTTCAAAATAAACACTAAACAAATATATTTTGAAATAAATAAAATAAAAGCGATGATGCCATCTTAAGGCATGGCAAAGTGACTGCCAGACACGTTTTTCCCCACATTTATATTTTCGTATTGTGCACAATTTCTTTCCATTGACGTGGATGGTAAAATTTAAGAGCATTGGACCTGATTTCTTTCGTAATAAATAATAATTGCCACGAAATATAAAAAAAGCAAGTAAAAGTGTGGCTTATCATAAATTACGGTTTAATTCTATTATTGGTCATACATTTTTTATAGCATTCCATTACCCATCTATAAAAATCTTCAGAGAATTTATTGATATTAATATTATGTTTTTTTTTGAAAACTGTTTATTAACAAAATAATTACAAACAATATATAATTTTACAACATTCTCCAATCAGTGCCTAAGAGCTCTGGCCTCGAAAATACTAAGCTATGAAAACAGTGTGAGTATGTTTCCTCTTTCTAGTCATTCTGAACATTAGCAAAGTGATTTTTGACATTTTTTCTAAACAAGGCACACCTTTCTATCCTTTTTAAATTATTTGGCAATTGCATTAAAAACCTTAGAGGCATGTACAATGGGATTCTAAAGACCCATATTCGTTCTAGTATTTTTATAATTATTGTGAACTTGATTTGACAATATGGTATTAATGTTAGATTTTTGATGCCTATGTAGTACTTTGTAGACAAGCTTGCTCAATCCTCAAGAGGGTGTCTAATTTAAAAGTATTTAATTCTTTATACAGCCTGTCAGTATGAGTAAGCCTATCATAGTTATACAATACTTAAAGGATTTTATTTTGTAAAGTTTGCATTTAATTAAAAATTGTTTTACCGCACATTTCCCATATCTTATATGAGAAAGAAGAAAAGCATCATAAACCATTGTGTTGGTTTTCTTTGATAGATAATTTCTACATTTAAAAATAGCTGACATCGTGGGTACAATTTTATCAGAGATGTGATTTATATGAGCATTCCAACACAGCTTATCATCTATAATTAAACCCAAATACTTATTTTTTTCAACCTATTCTAGTATCAAAGTATGTATAGATACCTATCATTAAAGTGTCGCAAAAATTATTATATTTATCGATTGTTTTCAAGTCCATTAAAAATAGTTGCTTCTTGTCCATAACGTTAAAAAAACTTTACCCATATCTACATTTCATATTTAGATACTCGCGAATACATTTTCTTTACTTTATGTATAAAATTGTAAAAGTGCCACGTAAGAATAATGAATCTTAGGCAGTTTTTCATGTACCATATTATATTATATTAAAGTGGTTTTCACTTTCTCTAACGTGCCTTTATTATTTTATTTCAATCAAACCCAAAATTTTGTTTCAAAGTTAAATACTTTCGAAAATGTACACAGGTATTATCTTATCGCTATAAAATGATATATTTAATTTGATGGATGAGCTGCAAACGTTTCTGAATCTCTACTTAAATCCTACTAGAAAATTCTATAAATAACCTATTCCACTCTATAGTCATATAGCGACGTAGGAATGTGACAACTAGTAAACGCAACTGTCACATTTACATTCATTCTAATATCTCATACCTAATTGTACAATAAGAATAGGCAAATAACAATCTATAGGCAGCCGTCAGGTGATTTTACGTCATACGTCGCGTCGTTTTAAATGTAGTATGCATGTATACAGGGTCGCTTTTATGTATGGAAACGATCGATTATTTGCTAAAGTAAGATAGCTAGCAAAGAATGTTAAATGCAAAACTTTTAGGGTTTTTAGAAATCTATTACACTGCACATAAACTAAGTATACAGGATCAGTCAAAAAGCCATGGAAGAACAAAGTTACTTTATTTTAAATGGAACCCCCTGTATATTATTCAATATTTCAATTATTTACAAGATTCTAAAAAAAAAATGTTAAGCACCCAATCTTAACCGTTTTTGAGATATCGAGTTTCGAATATCGTTTTCAAATAATTTATTACATTCATTACTTTTCTAGTCCATCAAGTTACCTTAGAAAATATTTATCTCCATAACAATGTTGTTTTGTCATCTTGACAACAGATATGCCAAAAATACTTACATTTACAATTTGTGAACAATTTTCGCGTAAAAATGGCACGTTTAAGTGATACCGAGCGCATTGAAATTTTAATGATGATAGGGTACGGCGATAGAACACGGAGTTTTACCCAAGTGGTGAATATTTTTAATGAATTGCATCCAGATCGGGAACCTATAACTAAATCAACTGTTTCCAAAACATTGCAGCGTTTTCATGAAACTGGAGGTGTGAAAGATCGACGAAAAAGTGGAAGACCGGTAAGCGTTACTAATGAAGAAAATTCTCTAAATGTCATGTTAGATCTAGTAGAAAATCCAATAAATTCGACGCAACAGCGGGCTTTAAATCATAATATGAGTCGATATTCCATTCAAAAAATTACCAAATGAGAAAAATTCAAACCATATAAAATTCATTTGTTACAAGAATTGAGTGAAGACGGTTTTGATCGCAGAATTCAGTTTTGCGAAATTATTATGGATAAATTGAATCAAACTGTCAACTTTGTCAACCACATTTTATTTTCTGATGAATCAACGTTTTGTTTAAACGGGCACGTAAATCGACACAACTGTAGATATTGGTCAGACCAAAATCCACATTGGATGGAACAAGTTCATATCCAACGACCACAAAAAACCAATGTTTGGTGTGGCATTATTGGTGGAAACATCATAGGACCCTATTTTATACATGGAAATTTGAACTCTGAACGATATTTATTACTTTTACAAGAGAATATTGTTCCGCAGCTCAGACGATTATTCCCGAACCATAATAATCCCAATTTACCGGCTGAACAAATATGGTTTCAACAAGATGGGGCTCCACCACATTTTGGACGGATGGTGAGGGAATATCTAGAGGAAACTTTTCCTGCTAAATGGATTGGGCGCAGAGGTGCAATTGAATGGCCTGCTAGATCTCCTGATATGACCCCTCTTGACTTTTTCCTGTGGGGCCATATCAAAAATTTAGTGTACAAAAATAGGCCACAAAATATCGAAGATTTGCAACAAAGAATAATGAATGAAATTTCCAGTATTGCTCCCAATATCCTTTTAGATTCACTATAAAATTTTGTTCACCGAATTCATTACTGCCAGGAGGTAAACGGTGGACACTTTGAGCACCCTATAAAATAGGATTTCAAATTGTTGTTTACTAAAACTTAATTTGTATTTTTTATTATTGTTATTAGATTTATTTGAAAACGATATTCGAAACTCGATATCTCGAAAACGGTTAAGATTGGGTATGTGGGTGTTTAACATTTTTTTTTAGAATCTTGTAAATAATTGAAATATTGAATAAAAATAATCGATCGTTTCCATACATAAAAGCGACCCTGTATAACTATTCATGTAATATAGTGCGTTCGGTTAATGCAAATCTGTCTCCTCGGTCTGCTCATTGGTGCAGTGTTGCGTTCGTTTATTAGATCTATGACCTCGGGTGTAACTGCTCTCCGTTCGATATTTGAAAAACCGAGCACTCGGAGTTACCTCGTATCGCCTCACCTAAAAATATGGAGCTAACAGATCAAACTAATTGAATTTGTGTTTTGACAGCAAATTTGTTTTACCTAACCTAACATACAAAATCAAACATAATTCCCGTACCGAAATCATTCCAAATTGGACAAACACCAGATCATAACTAAAAGTTCTTTTTCCAACGGTATTGATGGATGTCCTTTGTGAGTTGCTTCGGGAGGCAAAATACTGTGCACTTTTTGCAATAGAACTTCAAAAGTTTCCGGTGTTATACGAAAATTATATTGAAATTGTTTGTCAGAGAATGCTGGGACAATATTTTCGGCATAGCCATCAACTTTTGTAATCGAACAGCTTTCTTCCTCGTCGCTATTATCATCAAACATCATCATTTGTCCTCCCCTAAGTGCTGGAATATTTTCCATTTTCGTCTCTTCAAACCACCAACATAAAGTGAGGTTAACGTTAATTTTATATTTTATGTCGGATGGAACTCGACAAACTCTATAAGGGTTCGGTAAATGCTACGCGCTCGTTTAGCCCGAATATCACGTGACATTAAATCTGCATCTGCTCGCTCTGCTCGACCTTTTCAAAACCGAACGCACTAGTTGTAGGTACATAATGTGCGTATTATACCTGCTACTAAAATGCTAATATCTAGATAGTTGTTTGTGATTGGCGAAACATTAATATTGTTAGGATTTTGATTTGTCGAGATAAAAAAAAACAACAACAAAACAAACCGTCTTGGATATAATTAATTAAAAGTATACTTCTTTCTTTAAGGAAAGAGAATGAATAAGACAAGGACAACAAGCACATTGCTATCGCTATCATTGATAATTTTGTTTTAGCAGAACCGGATTGAATCGTGAAAGGTTGAAATGATCGCTTCTGTTATTTTACAGAAATAAAAATGGTTTTTCCTCCATGTGACGTCAAAATTGTAGTATAAAAACCAAAGGTTTTGTTTATCACACAACTTGCACTTCACCACTTTATGATAAATATTGTTGTCTGAAAATATCGAAAAACCTCGTTGTAGTATGAAATATCCATATTAGTGTCCGACCGAAACAAGATTTTCAGCCGAAACCGAATCTTCGGCCTTGTCTCAGTTTCGGCCGAAACCAAAACCTGAAAATTTTTATTGTATACTGAAATTTAATTTATTTTATACAGGGTTGGGCAAATGTTCCGGAACGGCTTAATAACAGGCGAACGAAAAGTGATATCCGATCCGGGTTTTGGCCAATCTATAGGACTAAAATTTTACTATTTGACTATTATACCATATGTCAGTAATGCCACCAACTGTCAAGTGTTGACGTTATTTTTTTTTAAATGGAACACCCTGTATATTTTTACATTTTTAAATTCCACATAAAATTATAATTATTTTTTTATTAAATGCACTATTAGTCTATACTTCATAGTTTCCGAGATATTGACTCTCGAAAGGTGACATTTTTGAACTTTGACAGCTTATAACTTTCTAACAGTTACGTCTTAGAGCAAAACGGCTCCGGTTTAACTGGAAGTTGATTTTTTTGGGAAGATAATAAAAATTGAAGATAAAGACATGTAGGCCGTTTTGCTCTAAGACGTACTGTTAGAAAGTTATAAGCTGTCAAAGTTCAAAAATGTCACTTTTCGAGAGTCAATATTTCGGAAACTATGAAGTATGGACTAATAGTGCATTTAATAAAAAATAATTATAATTTTATATGAAATTTAAAAATGTAAAAATATACAGGGTGTTCCATTTAAAAAAAAATAATAACGTCAACTTTTGACAGTTGGTGACATTACTGACATATGGTATAATAGTCAAATAGTAAAATTTTAGTCCTATAGATTGCCCAAAACCCGGATCCGATATCCCTTTTCGTTCGCCTGTAATTAAGCCGTTCCGGAACATTTGCCCAACCCTGTATAGGACGAGATCGAACTTCTAAAAAAAAAAAACCAAAAAAAAAAAGTCGCTATACGGAAAAAATCTATTTATACCGTGCGAGCAAAAATTATTTGCATCAAAGAGGGCCTTGCATCTAAAGACGTAATGCTTAGCCGTGGAGCTTAATACCTGTTGGGTGTCAGTAACTTCCTGAATTAACAATCAATCAGTTATTCCGTCATCTTTGACAGTCGTTGCAAGTAATTTGATTCATCGCTAATTTTTCCAATTTCTTGAACAATTCACACAATGGGCTTTACGGAACGGCACAAAACATTCATGGTTGAAGCGTATTTTCGAAACGGGGTTTGAGTAAATGGTGAGTGGCAATACAATCCGGGTTTGAGCATGAATGATTTTCACGAACATTTTCCTAACGTTGCTTTTATTGCTGGGGATTTTTATCATTGCCTGGTTCTATACAACAAAAAAGGAGCAGGAAGACCATCTGTAAGAACAGAAGAACTTGTTGCAAACGTTCGTAAAATAATGCAAAATACGCCAACAAATTGTATAAGACGCATGTCCCAAGAAGGACATTTCAGCAGCTAAATTTATTTGCTTATAAAGTGCAAGTATTCCAAGAAATACAAGCCGCAGATTTTGAAAGACGCAGGAATTACCCTCAATAGTTTACCCAAAATTTATTGGAAAGAAATGATTTATTAGACCTGACATTTTTTCGGATGAAGCCCTGGTTCCACCTCTCCGGTTGTGTGAATTTTCAGAATACATGTAATTATTTTTCTTTTTCTTTCTGTGTATTCTTACTTTGTTAATTTTGTAAACATCAAAAATAAATTTGTATTTGTCTACTTATTTTATTACTCATTAGTTTGGCATATCATGTCATAATATGAATTTGACAAAATATTAACCTAGATTTGGTTAGATATAATATCGTCCCCATAATATCATTGTGATCTAAACCAAGCCACACGTTTTTTAATCTAAGCCCTCTTTGATGCAAATAATTTTTGCTCGCACGGTATAGACAACACTGCCTACGAACCCACCCAAAGTTAGCCGAACGGTGCGGGACATTTCACGAACACTGGGTTCGACCGCTTTTTGGCCGAAACCGAAACTGCCAAAACTAGATTTTTTGGCCGAAACTAACCGAAACCGAACCTTCGGTCGGACACTAATCTATATTATGCTGCATTTTTGATATTAAATTTAAATAAAATACAAAGCATCGGTATCTCTGTCCTCTTTGGTCGCTATTCTAAAGGTCTTAACTGTCCATGGCCGTTTAGCAATGTCACAATAGCTTTCCAACTAATTTGGATTAAATTTTTAACACACTTATTTCCCAAAACCAATCATAAAAAGCATTTAACCCCTCCGAAATCATATAAATATATAATTTCAATTTTGGTGACATCAACAGGCAATGAAGACAGTAACCCTCGACATTTTTGATTTAAAAAATAATTATTTTTAATAAAATATTTGAAGGGAGCAGTAACACTAGCGCCTTTCGAATAGAGTCTGAAAAAACAATTCGCTCTTTATTAATGATCTCTTAGCACCTTGAGAATACTTTGAATGTGCTGGTTGACTTTTACAATGTGAAGTGTATTTAATTGAAGTATATTTGCTACGGGTTCCAGCACTATAGCGGAATACTTAGCGATTAATGCTACGCTGGCATCTACAACTACACTGTCCAATTTTTCCGAAATTTTACAACTTGGAAGGTGGGGCAGCTAGTATATCCTCTTACACGAATTTTTTTTATCTTATTCCTTACCATCCTGTACAATACTTATACCGTGCGAGCAAAATTTATTTGCATCAAAGAAGGCTTGGATTAAAAAACGTAGGGCTTGGTTTAGATCACAATGATATAGCGACGATATATCTAACCAAATCTAGGTTCAAATTTTGTCAAATTCATATTATGACATGATATGCCAAACCAATGAGTACCTAATAAAATAAGTAGACAAATACAAATTTATTTTTGTTGTTTACAAAATTAACAAAGTAAGAATATACAGAAAGAAAAAGAAAAATAATTACATAAATTGCTGAAATTAGCCACCGCCATGCTTCAAGCATAAATTCACATGTCTCTTCATATTTTCGAACGTCGTGTTGACCAGCATCTCTGGAGAAATGTTACCACATTATTGGATAATCCTTTCTTGTAATTGTTCTAAATTTGCAACTGGTGTTTTAAAAATAGTGTTCTTTAAATGAGGAAAAACGAAGTAATCCATAACCGTTAAACAAGGTGATCTAGGTGGGAATTCAATGTCTGATCGAAAACTGATCAATCTGTCGTCGAAAAAATTGCGTAAGTAGTTAATAGTTTCGGCGGCTGTATGGGCGGTTACACCGTCCTGTTGAAAATGTCCAAAACGTAGTTCGTCGTCAAGTAATTGCTCCACAAATGGATTCAAAATATTGTCTCTATACCGCTGTGCTGTAACTGTGTCATGGAAAAAAATAGGACCAACAATTCTTCTTCGGGAAACAGCTAACCAGACACCAATTTTTTGAGGGTGCAATGTGGACTCTAGAAAAAAATGAGGATTTTCACTACTTTTACATAACCGGAGAGGTGGAACCAGGCTTCATCCGAAAAAAATGTCCGGTCTAATAAATCATTTATTTCCAATAAATTTTTGGTAAACCACTGAGAGTAATTCCTGTGTCTTTCAAAATATGCGGCTTGTATTTCTTGGAATACTTGCACTTTATAAGGAAATAAATTTAGCTGGTTCTTAAGAATAGTCCTGCATGTTCCATAAGATCTTCCCACTTCTTGGGACAGGCGTCTTATACAATTTGTTGTCGTATTTTCCATTATTTCACGAACGTTTGCAACAAGTTCTTCTGTTCTTACAGATTGTCTTCCTGCTCCTTTTTTGTGTTGTATAGAACCTGTTTCCCTAAACACAGCCAGGGTTCTTTTCAGGCAATGATAAAAATCCCCAGCAATAAAAGCAACGTTAGGAAAATGTTCGTGAAAATCGTCCGTGCACAAACCCGGATTGTATTACCACTCACCATTTACTCTAACCCCGTTTCGAAAATACGCTTCAACCATGAATGTTTTGTGCTGTTCCGTAAAGCCCATTGTGTGAATTGTTCAAGAAATTGGAAAAATTAGCGATGAATCAAATTACTTGTAACGACTGTCAAAGATGACGGAATAACTGATTGATTGTTAATTCAGGTAGTTACTGACACCCAACAGGTATTAAGCTCTACGGCTAAGCATTACGTCCTTAGATGCAAGGCCCTCTTTGATGCAAATAATTTTTGCTCGCACGGTATGGGAAACTCCGGAGTCCGGTACTGGGTAAAAAACCCGGATAAAAGGCATGGAACCGGAGCCTGGAGGTCAGCCGACGCAGACGGCAACACATGAAGCGTGACTGTTGAGAAAAGAAACGCCGACATAATCAGCTTCGACCAATCAGCGAACGCTTTTCAACAGCGCGTTCTCTACGGGGCTCAACGGGGCCCAGCTTTAATATAGAGGGACCGTGCCAGTGTCGGCACATATAAGGTCATTCCGAGCGACCGAGCTATAGTATGCGATTATTGAGATTCGTGTCTTCTTATTGTTTTTTTCCTGTTAAAGAACATTGGTAGGAAAGTTGGTTCAGTGGAGGGGTTAATTTCAGCCCACTTATTTAAAAAATATAGCCATGGGTCTTTAGTTTAAAGGTAGTTATTGGGGTCCACGTCCAACGAGTGACGAAAATAATTTGTACGACTTCATTGTAGGGTGGAGATCAAATAATCAGCTAATAATAGAAGAAGAAATATATAGCTAGTTTGTGTACATCTTTTAAATGATATACAGGGTCGCTTTTATGTATGGAAACAATCGATTATTTGCTAAAGTAAGATAGCTAGCGAAGAATGTTAAATACAAAACTTTTGGGGTTTTTAGAAATCTATTACACTGCACATAAATTAAGTATACAGGATCAGTCAAAAAGCCATGGAAGAACAAAGTTACTTTATTTTAAATGGAACCCCCCTGTATATTATTCAATATTTCATTTTTTTACAAGATTCTAAAAAAAAATTACCAACAATAATAAAAAAGGCAAACTAAGTTTTAGTAAACAACAATTTGAAATCCTATTTTATAAGGTGCTCAAAGTGTCCACCGTTTACCTCCTGGCAGTAATGAATTCGGTGAACAAAATTTTGTAGCGAATCTAAAAGGATATTGGGAGCAATACTGGCAATTTCATGCATTATTCTTTGTTGCAAATCATCGATATTTTGTGGCCTATTTTTGTACACTAAATTTTTGATATGGCCCCACAGGAAAAAGTCAATAGGGGTCATATCAGGAGACCTAGCAGGCCATTCAATTGCACCTCTGCGCCCAATCCATTTACCAGGAAACGTTTCCTCTAGATTCTAGATATTCCCTCACCATCCGTCCAAAATCTTCTTAAAACCATATTTGTTCAGCCGGTAAATTGGGATTATTATGGTTCGGTATCGGGAATAATCGTCTGAGCTGTGGAACAATATTCTCTTGTAAAAGTAATAAATTAATATCGTTCAGAGTTTAAATTTCCATGTATAAAATGTGGTCGTTGGGTATGAACTTGTTCCATCCAATGTGGATTTTGGTCTGACCAATATCTACAGTTGTGTCGTTTTACGTGCCCGTTTAAACAAAACGTTGATTCATCAGAAAAGTGGTTGACAAAGTTGACATTTTGATTCAATTTATCCATAATGATTTCGCAAAACTGAATTCTGCGATGGAATATCGACTCATATTATGATTTAAGGCCCGCTGTTGCGTCGAATTTATTGGATTTTCTACCACATCTAACATGACATTTAGAGAATTTTCTTCATTAGTAACGCTTACCGGTCTTCCACTTTTTGGTCGATCTTTCACAACTCCAGTTTCATGAAAACGCTGCAATGTTTTGGAAACAGTTGATTTAGTTATAGGTTCCCGATCTGGATGCAATTCATTAAAAATATTCACCACTTGGGTAAAACTCCGTGTTCTATCGCCGTACCCTATCATCATTAAAATTTCAATGCGCTCGGTATCACTTAAATGTGCCATTTTTATGCGAAAATTGTTCACAAATTGTAAATGTAAGTATTTTTGGCATATCTGTTGTCAAGATGACAAAACAACATTGTTATGGAAATAAATATTTTCTAAGGTAACTTGATGGGCTAGAAAATTAACGAATGTAATAATTTATTTGAAAACGATATTCGAAACTCGATATCTCGAAAACGGTTAAGATTGGGTATGTGGTGTGCTTAACTTTTTTTTTTAGAATCTTGTATATAATTGAAATATTTAATAATATACAGGGGGCTCCATTTAAAATAAAGTAACTTTGTTCTTCCATGGCTTTTTGACTGATCCTGTATACTTAGTTTATGTGCAGTGTAATAGATTTCTAAAAATCCTGAAAGTTTTGTATTTAACATTCTTCGCTAGCTATCTTACTTTAGCAAATAATCGATCGTTTCCATACATAAAAGCGACCCTGTATAGCTAGTTTGTGTACATCTTTTAAATTATATATAATTATTCTAGATTTAACGATGCGCCGCTGAATAGATTTTCACTCTTTGTTACATCGGCGATCTTCCATTTTTTTTTATATAAGTAATCCTGATTTTCTTCTCGTATATAACTGCTCTTGTATATACATACGTATGTATATCTACTTGACTTGTAGTATTTACTTTTCAATAAGGAGCAATCGTGAGCAAATATTAAACTAATTAGTTGGATATGCTTAATTTTTTACATAACAATTAGGTAGGTATATAACTAACTTGCTGTTTATAATAACAAGTTGTCTAGAACCAATCTGTTTTAATGAGACTAAAAGGTATCTAATAAAAAAAGAGTTATTATGCCATCAGACATAAAAACGTTAGTGACGCGGATGTTAGGCGACAACATAGTTTTAAGCTCATTCACTTGGTTTTTGAATATCAACAGTATTTTAACTAAAGTATTTTTTATCACAAATGCCTATCTATAGGCCTTAAAAGTGGCAAAAAATATTAATACCGATCGTTAATAGCGTCACAGAACCTTTTAGGGTTCTATATAAAATTGTATTTTAATGTTTTCTTAACATAATAGGTACAGTTGACGACATATAAATTCGTACACTCCACCCATACATAACTCAATTACAAGAAAATTGGGTAAAACGGGTTTCTCACCTTGCTGCTTATACCTGGATAGAACACCAGCTATAATATATAGCTGTAAATTATTGTATATACGATTTTTTACCGTAAGTAATAATGGTTATTTCTAAATATTTTTGTGTTTAAATTACAGCCGCGAAATAAGAAAATTATAAAATAATACCAGGAAAACTACAAAAGTATAAAGCCAAAAAGGGTAAATTTATTAACAAACAACAAACAAAATACTAGTATTTAATTGCTGCTGCACTCTATTTTATTCTATGGTTTAAAATTTATTTTGTACATTTTTTATTTAAAGTTATTTCCTTCAAAAACTTCCGCGGCAGAAGAAAGAAAAACATTTTCCAAAATCTGAAGATATATATTACTGTTTAGTGTTCACCAGCATACACCTGCACCGTAAGCACTTATCCATGCCCACACATTAACGGAGAAAAGTCCACTGGTTTGCTTTTTTTGAGTTGTGAGACATCATATCGGGAATTTGGTGGTCTATTTGAATCCTTTCATTATAATATGTAGACTAAAAAGTTTTCTCATCGGAAAAGATAACATTTTGCCAAAAAAAAATCATTTCTGGTAAATATTGCATAGCAAACCCAATTCTTTGTTCCTTATCACTATTTTTTAAAAACGGTTTGGATGCAGCTGCTCGATTTCTTAATTCGGAACATTGTCTTACTCGGCGTTGTGTAGTTCTAGATGAAGCAGGGAATCCTGTTATGTGCATAGCGGATACTGCAGTTTCAAATGGATTTTGCCTTAAATACTCCACCAAATTTCGGTCTTCTTCATTTGATGATTTTCTATTATTTAAACCAGACCCAACAGACCTTTCAAGTGTTTGATGATATATAGCGCCATTTTTTACAATTCCTTGAACAGTACTCTAGGTACTTTAAAATGATCAGCTATTTTTCCATAAGACCACCCTATTTCTACTATACATATTATTCTTGCTCTTTCAATAATACTTAAATGAGGCATTTTTAAATCAAATAAGATAAATGACAATACTTTGACACATATCATGATAACAATTAACAAACATACAAAGGTAAAAAAGTTGTATTTACAGTGTCACAGTTTAGTGTACGAAATTATCTGTCGTCAACTGTACTTAAATACTTATTTGATTTTTGCTGTTTAACTTTAAATTTTTCTAAAAACACTTTTATGTAGATACATTCAGATAGGTATTTTAAATAAATAATGGCGGCAATAACGAATTGTTTTATTATGTAGATTTTATACGGTTTCTCGCTATGCATAGGTTAAAACAAAGATAATATATCAAACCAATTTTAATTCCGCCATTTTAATGCAAATTGCTTTCTTAATTAACTTCTGTTATATATTCAACCTGTGAACGCCATTCACACTATTTACATGCGAAATCAAAATATAATTAACATTTCGCCATGCATATCAATTCAGATATTACGTAGATAAACCTAAGTCGGTGTTTATTAAACACATACATAGTGGTTTCAAATAGTAATTTATTTTTATTTACACACATAACTCTCTGTATTCGTTTTACTGGTTTGATTTTATACGGGCAACATTTTAAGTTTCTCCCTAATTATTAACAATAAAACGGTGAAGTGAAACTTGTCATTAAATGTTGTATATGAATATTCCGAACACTCTGTACCTATATTAAGAAATGTACGATACACACTCACACTAATATAAATCCTTTGTCATAGATTAAACGGGAATTGACAAAATAACCGTATCTATCCGTCGTCCCCTTTGGTAATTGAGATATAGAAATATATCAACGTATGGCGTTGCCGGAAAGAAAATAATACAAATAATACAACCCTGTATTGTTGCGTGTACTGGGCCCGTATGTATTTTTATTTGTTGGAGGAACGTTGTATGGAGACAGATGATAAATGATGGTTCTTAATAGGAATCCAGATCTCCTCGTCTGAATTGCCTTATCGACCGTCTTCATTGGATAAAAGCCGAAGCGGTACCCCATCACAGCGGCTCTATTTTACTTTAATCAACTGAAAGATCCATTATTTTCAGTAACATGGTGATGGGAGACATTTCAACCAATTCCCACGTACATACTAATTACTTTTTGCTTTAAGCGTCAATAATATAATATGCGACTTTTATTCACAGAACTCGTATAAAATCTTATTTTAATGCCAATGCGTAGCAAAATAACAGAGTGTAATAAAAACATTACTAGTCTGGTAAATTTTGCTTTTATTTTAAATAATATAGTTAGGAAAATAATATTGTACAGATTTTTCTAAAATCTTTCAAAAAAAATTCTATAATCAAATTTTAAAAAGCCTGTAGGTTTACCTACACTGAGAAAAAAGCCTTTTATTCCTTACTAGCGTGTACCCGGCCTGCGTTGTAGCCCGGCATTATACGACGTGAGATAATAGGGCGAACAAACCTTAAACTCAACCGTTTGCCGGCCCACAAGAACAATTCACATCCATGCATAAAACATAGTCTGTCTTCGTCTATTCCGGCTTCGGTGCTTCGGATCGATCGTTGAACGGGCCGGGGACCGGTTAGGTTGGGTCGTTCGTTCTCCCTACTCTAATTTATCAGTGTTTATCAGTATTTCTCTATAATATTATGCATGCATTATACATAAAAACCTTCCTCTTGAATCACTCTATCTAAGTATTAAAAAAAAACGCTTCAAAATCCGTTGCGTAATTTTAAAGATTTAAGCACATATAGGGACAGGACGGGCGATAGCGACTTTGTTTTATACTATGTTAAGATAAGAATTCACATATTCTTTATACAACTGTTTAATACTATATGTGACAGCAACGCACTTTCCTACTTTAAGACAACGAAAATTGCTAGACCGTTGTGTAGTGATAATATCACGGTAATTTAGCCAATAGGAAATAGGAGTTATTGCTACCATAGAATGGTTTCTCTAGCCATTATTGCTCTGAATACTCACAGTAATTATCAAGTTATATTGGGGGTGTAATCTGATTTTATATACTGTATTAGTTTCAAGTGGCAGTTGTAATGAAACTTGACATTAATCATAATAATATTTGCTTGCTACGATTAATAAAGCATATACTTCAAAAATTTAAATAGCTTTAGTGTGATATTGTTCTTGTCGTTTAACATTGCATGTGATTATCTATATGCAACATGGTTTACTGACATGGTAAAATTCGTCCATAGATTATAAAGTCGAATACTAATGATGGGTTGTGCGAAATAACAATCTTCTATTGCTTTATCTGACATGCTACGTTAAAAAAATAAAATAATTGAAACGGCTATTGGTACAATCAATAAAATTCAAATTCAGACAGAACAGCTAGAAGACTCCGAACAACGATGTGATCTGCGCAAGAAATACGTTAAAACTTATAATACGGCGCGCGACGATTGCCGATCGCTACGAACCCCCACCAATGTCTTGTGGATTATAGGTTCTAACGGATACAATTCGTATTTGGGGACGCTGTTTTGCTTTCTTAATTGTAGAGAAAGTGCTTTACTGGGAACAAAATGCGTCGCATTGAGAAGATACAATTTATTTCTTAACAAAAGTAGTTCATTAATCAAATCAAATCAAAATATGCTTTATTGTCCAAGAAAATTCTATCGACAAAGCTTTTGACTATACAGGGTGTTCATTTGAAAACTTCCCACCTCGATTTTCCTGCTTTAAAATGAAAATGTGGAAAATCGCTCGGACCCGTCGATTTTTATTTCGAGGGGGACATCTTTTGCGTATATTGTCAATCTTGTTACTTCAAGCCTCTAGGAGGGAGGGGGGGTAAGATCTAAATCTTAAATGGATACCCCTATTTTATATAATTTTTTAAAAAATTATATAAAATAGGGGTATCCATTTAAGATTTAGATCTTTTTTATTGCATAATGTTTTTAAATTGCTTTTTAGCTAAATAAATAAAATGTTTTTGGAATAACGTAATGAGATTTTTTCATTAAATTTTCCCTAATATTATAGGGTAGGACCCTACTACTCTTCAATGCAATATTGTAAAACTATATTATTTTTAATCACTATTATTCAATAATTTAGTCCTACCTATAATTATAATTGCATAACAGATTTAAGATAGCTGACTTCATGTTTTTGTATAGACACTGATACGAGAATGAACTTGCAACAAAATTTTTAATGTCATCATGACAATTTTGGGGTATGCCATTATTATGCCTCTATAGATCTGAACCTTCCGTAAAGCTCTTAGTTGTGTTTTAGCATTTTAACGAACAATGCAGTTTTGAATTTTTACACAAGTTAATGTTTTGTGTGAGGTGTGTGAGGTTTTTAAATTTTGTTACACGAGGAATGTTCTGGTTCTTAATTAAAATGCCATTTGTAGGAGATAAAATAATGACAGGTATTTATAAGTAGTTTTCTATGAATAACCTATTATATACTAATATACTATACTAATATGACATTTATTAAAATGTTTAGTTCTGCCTATACATTGTAGATAATATCCTTTTTTACTATAGAAGTTTTGCGTTTACAACATTTTATAACATTAATTTATTATAGACTAGCGTGTACCCGGCATGCGTTGCAACCCGCTGGTATAAATACAAACCCGAACAAACCCGATATATTAGTACCCAGCATGCCACTTTCTGAAATTCCACCCGTGCGAAGCCGGGGCGGGTCGCTAATTACACATAAAAACCTTCCTCTTGAATCACTCTATCTATTAAAAAAAACCGCTTCAAAATCAGTTGCGTAGTTTTAAAGATTTAAGCACATAAGACAGGATAGCGACTTTGTTTTATACTATGTTAAGATTAAGATGCACCACATTGAACTAATTTTTTTTTTAAGTTGTTATACAGGGTGTCCGGAAAATATATGTACAACGTTTGACGACAGACTCCTGACGTCAAAATAGGTCGATCTAAGCCGACTTAGTTATATCCAAAATTGTCTCGTTTAGCCGGTTGAGGGCGTCAAAAATTTGTAAAAATATTGGTTTTTCCTAAATTACGTGAAAACCTGCTAATCGATTTTAATGCTTTTTAGTGTGTAGACTAATACTATAAAATGACGTTTTCTAGTAGTATAGTCACCGGCTGTAAATAAGTGGAAGTGTTATAAAAGTGATATAATACATCAACATTTATCCTCATTTTTTATATGAACGGCGTTATGACAACCCATATATTTTTGTAGAGTGACTGGATGTATTTGGAAGCTATTTTACCTCTTTAATATTTTTCGTTGAATGAGCTGTTTTTGCCAGAAGAAAATATTTACAATTACCTGCATACATCAATTATTAACAATAAAAATAAAACAAAGTACAACAAAGTTGTATGCCCAACCGATGGATTGGAAGGGGCAATAATGCACCAGTAGAATGGCCACCACGTTCTCCTGAGTTAAATATGTGGGACTTCTTTTTGTGGGGCGCTATTAAAACAGAAGTTTACAAGACTCCGGTAAACACACGCGATGATTTATTGCAGCGGATTTTAAATGCAGGCAACCATTTTAATAACCCCGAGACATTAGATAAGGTCCAATATCATTTTTTAAGGAGTGTTAATAAGTGTATTCAGCAAGATGGCCGTCATTTTACACATTTCCTTAAGTAATGTTTTTGTTTTACTTAGTTTCTTACAATACATACTTTCAACTTTGTTGTACTTTGTTTTATTTTTATTGTTAATAATTGATGTATGCAGGTAATTGTAAATATTTTCTTCTGGCAAAACAGCTCATTCAACGAAAAATATTAAAGAGCTTCCAAATACATTCAGTCACTCTACAAAAATATCTGGGTTGTCATAATGCCGTTCATATAAAAAATGAGGAGAAATGTTGACGTATTATATCACTTTTATAACACTTCCACTTATTTACAGCCGGTGACTATACTACTAGAAAACGTCATTTTATAGTATTAGTCTACACACTAAAAATTTTTAAAATCGATTAGCAGGTTTTCACGTAATTTAGGAAAAACCAATATTTTTACAAATTTTTGACGCCCTCTACCGGCTAAACGAGACAATTTTGGATATAACTAAGTCGGCTTAGATCGACCTATTTTGACGTCAGGAGTCTGTCGTCAAACGTTGTACACGTATTTTCCGGACACCCTGTATATTATCTAAAGTCTCAAATCTATCATTTTAAAACTACAAAACATTTAAGATTTTTAAGTCAATTCCATATGTGGCGGATATTTATAAGAAAACTTTTTACTCTGACACTGGTGCATTGTTCCTAATAGGACACAAACCTACGAAGTGTAAAAAAATTGTGCTTACTTCCTTTTAACATTCAATAGACCATTACGGTGATCCATTCTAGAAACCTTTTCTGCTAGCAGTAACGACGGAAATTAGCTTTTCGTTTTTTTATTATACGGATCAAAAACTATATAGAATTTTCAACCGCTCAAGTTCAGGAGAAAGTAATTTAGATATTTTTCTTGGATTTTTCTCTTAGTTTTAAGGTTGATTGGATCGGAAAACACGTAACGTCGTTTTTTCCTTGGTAGACTAATTTATAACAAGAATCTAACAGTTGAATTGTAATAATATTCGCATTTACCACGGTAATTGTAAATGTTTATTGCTTTACCCTTCACTGAGTTAGCCAATACCCTGTTTGTAACTGTACGCCTGTTTCTCAATTAAAAAAAAATGAAATTACTATTAGAAAAAGTGTTGTCTGGTTTACTCTGAAAATTCAGGGTCTTTTGCTTGATACGAGAAATTGTTTTCAAAATTGGAATTAAATTCAGACAATGGATTTCATAGTTGCATTGTTACTTGTTAGTTCTTCCAAATATGACAATGGCCGAAGCATTTTTGATGCCGTCGGCGTCGAATTTGCTTTATTTAATAATACCTTGACAAAAGGGATACTTTTGTTTAAAACTCCTGAGCTTAATAATATGATAATATGATCTCCACCTATTCCTGCCCAAACATTAACCTTTTCAGGATATTGCGTATGTTCTTCTCTAATCCAGTGAGGATTTTCCATAGACCGATAGCGGCAATTCTGACGATTTGACTGTGAGGTGTAAAGGTGCACTCGTCAGAAAACAAAACATGTTCTAATTGGATCACATTGTTATCTAACATTACCATAATTTGTTCACAAAAATACGTTCTTCCATGAGCTCATGAGTAGGTATCATTTTATAGGGATACATTTTATTTTCTTGTAATGTTTGAATAATCGATGAATAGCTAACATCGAACATTGGGGCTGTTTTTCGACTAGAAGTATGTGGATTTTCCTGAAAATCAAGCATATCTAATATCTAATTTGGTATCATGACTTATTGGATTGGCAGCTACTTTTTTATCTGCTTTACATGTCCAAGCTACTAACTAACTAAGTATATACAGGGTGTTTCATTAAGGGTGGCCACCGGCCATATCTCGGAAACTACTAGGCATAGAAACTTGGGAAAAAAAATTATGATTAAAGCGGTCATGAGAAAATTCTGGAAATTACTTTTAAGTTCCTCATTTCGCCGCAAGGGGGCACAATTGAAATTTTTTTTTAATTCCCATAATAAGGTATAACTCTGATTACATCATCGAAAAGCTTAGACAATTCTGCATCATTTTGGTTTAAGGCTCATTGGCGTACCGACCTTGATAAGAGTGGGGGAAGCTATTGAAAGTGTAAACATTAAAATCGCTGTAACTTCTAAACGACTTATCCGATTTTACTAAATTTAAGCTTGTTTGGAAGGGAAAGGTAAATATCTTCAATTGCCGTATCCAACAGTACACGATAGTGTTTAATAAAATTGCTAGAGGGCGCAATTTGTAATAATAAGAGTTTTTTCGATTTTATCCCGAAAATTCAAATCATACGGTATAACTATGACATCATAAACGAAAAGTAGATGAAATTTGCAAGAAAAGATGTTAAGACTGCAGTTCGATATCTTTGTTCGTTTCAGAGTTATTGCCAAAACAATAATTTTTAATACAAATGGCGCCCTCTAGCAATTTTATTAGAAACTATCGTCTACCATTAGATACGACAATTGAAGGTTCTTCCAAACAAGCTTAAATTTAGTAAAATCGAATAAGTCGTTTAGAAGTTACAGCGATTTTAATGTTTACACTTTCACTTGATAAGAGTGGGAGAAGCTATTAAAAGTGTAAACATTAAAATCGCTGTAACTTCTAAACGACTTATCCGATTTTGCTAAATTTAAGCTTGTTTGGAAGGGAAAGGTAAGTATCTTCAATCGCCCTATCCAACAGTACACGATAGTGTTTAATAAAATTGCTAGAGGGCGCAATTTGTATTAAAAATTATTGTTTTGGCAATAACTCTGAAACGAACAATCGAACTGCGGCCTTCACATCTTTTCTTGCAAATTTCATCTACTTTTCGATTATGATGTCATAGTTATACCCTCGGTTATACCGTATGATTTGAATTTTCGGGATAAAATCGAAAAAACTGTTATTATTACAAATTGCGCCCTCTAGCAATTTTATTAAACACTATCGTGTACTGTTGTTTAGTCGTTTAGAAGTTACAGCGATTTTAATGTTTACACATTCAATAGCTTCCCCCACTCTTATCAAGGTCGGTACGCCAACGAGCCTTAAACCAAAATGTGTTATACCTTAATATGGGAATTTTCGGAGAAATTTAGAATTAAAAAAAAAAATTTCAATTGTGCCCCCTTGCCGCGAAATGAGGAACTTAAAAGTAATTTCCAGAATTTTCTCATAACCGCTTTAATCATAATTTTTTTTCCAAGTTTCTATGCCTAGTAGTTTTCGAGATATGGCCGGTGGCCACCCTAATGAAACACCCTGTATACTATACTTAGTTAGTTAAAGTCAATTCACTCAGTAAACCTGCAAGATGGCCGACATGTCATATGACAAAAGTCATTGAAAATGCAAAAATTTATTTTATATAGCTGGAATATGACTTTTGTCATATGACATGTCGGCCATCTTGCAGGTTTACTGAGTGAATCGACTCTAGTTAGTCACTTAGTTTCCTGGATTAAAAAAAATGTTTTAGCTAAAATAAATGGGATTCTTAGGTTGTTCTTTTCGTAATTACGAAAGGCATCAGCATACGGAGAAGTACAAATGCTATATTTATAAAGAAAAAACGTACTAAATCAATCGACAAAATAACCATGTTTTTAATGAATTATAGGGCAAGCGTTCGAAATAGGAAAAATATCCAACAAAAATAAATTATGCATTCACCACCACCTACATAATATAGGATCGTTTTTTTACCTAATAAATATTTATTACCCCGAAAAACATCACGCAATATGGATATTTTACATTAAAAAATATACTAATTAACAGTAGTGTTTCCTTTTTTTCCAAATGATTAATGGATATATGCATGTGATTTTACCATTTACCTGGGCAGGTATATGTAGTTGATAGATGAAGGAAGGCGTAGAGAACAAAACAACTCCTACTTTTTCATTATGGTTAATATACGTAGAAAATTAAAGCTCTGCGTGAGTTGTATCATAAGTTAATAACAAAAAAAACTAAAAACCTATCAGGTATTGCTGGCATTAGCGTACCTACTTTTAAACGGCAGAGAAAAATTGAATGATTAATATTAATTTTGTATTTTGTTCTCCAGTGGTGCAACTATTTTTTAAATATTTATCTGAGCTTTCGTGAATAGCACATACCAGCAAAAAGTCTTATTGTCTAAATGGACCCAATAACAAATTAGGTATTAGGTAAACAACATAAACCATTCTCTTTTACACTCCAAACGAATATCGCCGCCTATGTGTATAGGATGTATCACAGCGGGTCGACAAGATGGCGACCGTTCGTGACCGCTTTGAAACGCGGGTTTAATATGAACGACCACGCGGGAGACAAAGGTGTGGTTCGTAGCTAGCAATAATCCTGCTACCCCACAGCTATAGGTATCACTCCCATTGTCTTTATACATGCTCCTCCCAAATTTGGTATTAAACCAGATGGTATATTATACAGGTTTTTAATTTTGCAAATTCCTGTCAAGCAACGGTTGGAAAAATATTGCCTTATGTGCCCCATCAAAATCTATAACGTTTATACATAGTAGGAAAGCGGTTTAATCTTTTCAAATTTTAGTATACAGGGTGTTTCATTAAGGGTGGCTACCCGCCATGTCTCGGAAACTACTAAGCATTGGAACTTAGGGAAAACATTTTTAGAATTAAAGTGGTCATGAGAAAATTCTGGAAATTAGTTTCAAGTTCCGCATTTCGCCACAAGGGGCACAATTGAAAATTAATTTTTTAAATTCTAAATTTCTCCGAAAATTCCTATATTATGGTATACCTCTGGTTGCATCATTAGAAAAACTAGACAATTCTGCATCATTTTGGTTTAAGGCTCATTGGCGTACCGACCTTGATGAGAGTGGGGGAAGCTATTGAAAGTGTAATCATTAAAATCGCTGTAACTTCTAAATGACTTATACCATTTTACTAAATTTAAGCTTGCTTGGATTTTACTCCTAATTGTCGTATCCAACGGTACACGATAGTTTCTAATAAAATTGCTAAAGGGCGCAATTTGTAATAATAACAGTTTTTTCGATTTTATCCCGAAAATTCAAATCATACGGTATAACTATGACATCATAATCGGAAAGTAGATTAAGTTTGCAAGAAAAAATGTGAAGACCACAGTTCGATATCTTTGCTGTTTTCAGAGTTATTGCCAAAACAATAATTATGTGCATTTGTAGGCTTTTTGACTCCTAAGGGCCGGTATCTTCATCCTCGGTTAAAACTCGGTTATTTTTATTGCTTAGTTAAACTTGTTTTGTGACACATAAAGCATGTTATAAACATCAAATGTCAAGTTTAACCGAGGAATTAAAATAACCGAGCTTTAACCGAGGATGAAAATACACAAAAATAATCTCGATTTTTTTTTTCATCAAAAATGACTTTGTACCTACTATAAATGTCTGACATAATACACACTTAAACAAGATAGATAGGTAATTATTTGTTGGAACCAAACTATAAAGACACAAAAGAATTAGTTTTTCTGAAAAATATGAGGATAATGTATAATACCTATACTGTAAAAAAATTACTGATAATACTAAATTCGTTATACAATTTTTGGTGTTATATAGTGGAATTAGTTTAACCGCAAACAAATAATGTTATCATTGCATTGGCATCGACAAACCTAAGAGATAACATAGATATATAGCGCCATATAAAAAACCTATACAGGGTGTTCGGAAACGTGGACAGGTTAAGATAGATAATAAGAAAACCTTGTTTAAACCATTTTAATTTAGGGGCCCCCTCTATAACGAATGGAAAATGCAATTTCATTGCTATTAGGTTCTTATGAATTTTTAAATTCGTTAATCGCGTAATAATTTTTATTAGGGTTAAACCCACATTATGTGTTAAGTACCTAATACTATTAAAACAGCAAACAATTCGAATTTATTTTATAATCCTAGATAGACTGGTAGACATAACGGGTGACATAACATAGGTACTTAGTTATTAAGTCATTATACGTAATATTCCAGCAAATATGATGCAAAATGAAAATTTTTAAAACACCACTTATAATGTTGCCCACCATGTATGGTAGTAACGGGGATAGCAGTGATCGAGCCTCATAGAATCCATGATACAGAAAACAGTAAAACACATGAACACTCAACAAGCCTGCACAAACATTATGTCACTAAGTACTATACAAAACGACCAGATCGTCGAGATTTTTTTTTTGCAAAATCGTTTGTAATTTCGTCGATATTTAATGTATTAACAAACTCGGGTTCGATACTGATTAAGGATAAATCCGAAAGGCGTTGTTGTCCCATGGTGTTACGTAAATGGGTTTTTACTATTTTAATTTTGGAAAAAGATCGTTCCGCCTAACCGGTAAAGTTAGAAATAACATCACTGCACTAGATACATCTGGAAAATTTAAAGAACACACTCATTTTTTATTAATAAATGATCCGCAAATTCATATACTGTTTTTAATTTTGAAATACTATCTCCAAGTCCCTTTCTGAGGATTAAAATTTGACTAGGAAAGTCAATGGAAAAGTCTTTATGGTATATCGTTTGTAAATTCCGGGCTTTCACGTATAATTATTTTTCACTTAACGAAGTTAAATTCTCAGGATATAAAGAAATGAAATTAATTATGAAATGAAATACCTATGAAAAGCAAAGATGGCAGCAAGTTTTGTGCGGGGTCTGCTGTTACGCCACTGGTCAGAACTAGCCAATTCGGATTTGGATAATTAAGCTTAAATGTAGATAGATACGCTATATAAAAGCTTATAGGTACCAATAGAATTCATTAATACTGCGCAGTGCGCTGTATTTAAATGCGTTTTATAAATTATATAAAAACAAACACTGATATTTCAAGGACGAATTATACATTATAGCCAAAATTAAACCAAAAATAATCTTATCATTATCACGTACAATAATTAGCTTTTACTGTTATCTTCATACAGTTTTTGACACTACCTCTGTTGTTTTGGTTGGATCTAATTTCATTCCACTTTTTCATGAAATTGTTTAGTTTTACGAAGTGTATCAATACCCTAAAATTGGTATGAATGAACCAGAAAAAGGTTGTAAGTAAGATTAGGATTAGTTTATCTTAAAATTATGTATAGTTTAGCCTTTGAATCAAATAATATTTATTTCATAATAATAGACACATTAGAACGAAATTAATTACCTAAAATGATGCAATATTTACTTTTAAAATACGTATAAACAGACATAACGTTAAATTATCCATGCAGATATAAAATTTTTACTCTTAATAAATTATTATTTAAATGGAATTTATCAATAAACATACTTAATTCTCCATGTGCTCCTGACTGATGCCATTCACGTCTCACGTGACCAGCACCAGCTACAGCCCCTTAATAATAATTATTAAAATTCAAATTTTACCTTACGTACTATTCCTATGTGTTTAAAAAATATATGATGATTATTGGGGTTGTATTGGCTACTACAGGTAGTAAACTGAAATTGTGTATACCAAATTACCGTGGTGTTAATATAATTTTTTTTTTCAGGACATGGATCTTATCGAAGTTCTGTGGAAACAGGACGTGGATCTTGGATTCTCCCTGGAAGTTGCCAGACAGGAAGAACAACTTTTAAAAGAAAAATCTACCGAGCTACTAAAGCTTGATGCCGATCCATCTACTTCATTGTCTATTGAGGATGTTGAAAATTTAAAAACAACGAAAGATGACAAAATTAAGGTAGGAATCATTAAAACGACATTTCATAAACTATTACCTATAATTTATACAGTTTGTTTTTCCACTTTATTTTTCCTGTCAGAATATTATTAGTACTTTAAAATCAGAAAATAAAAAAAACTGATATTGGATGACGTGTATATTATATGAATTATGACGTAGAAGGAATTTTTAGGTATATAAAAGTTAGTTTTCTTGCATATACCTACTGAAAAAAAATTAATACTAATAATAGTCCGTACATTTTCAATATAAAACAAATTCTTTAAGGAGGAGGAACCTGAAATCGAACCTCCCGAAGAAGATATCTGGGCTGGAGTCGATTACACCGTCGATACCGAAACAGGTAAGAACGATTTATGTAATGTTTATGCCGAAAATAAGGTGGTTTTAAAATTCATAAAACAGCCTTAGCTCAAATCGGACCTGATGGCTTCATGCCCCCCGTGTACAGAGGGAGCTTATATAGTCGAAGCGTTCAATAATTTATAATTAATTTTGGATATTTGTACTTAGCCCAAATAATATTTTTATATAATTATTGTGTGCCGAATATTTATGATCGTGGTAAAAGAGCAAAATTCGAGTTTTTTTAATACGACATGTTGTCTATAGTAGGTGTAAGAAAAACATTTTGCCAATCTCTTGTGTCACAGTCAAGTTTCTTCGTATATTTATACCTTTATAAAATTCACCTTTTAGCGTAGGGGAGAGTGGGGCAACCTTGACATGTTAAGGTTTGCAGGACTTTTAAAAAACTATTTTTTTTTACAGAAAAACCATAACTTTATTTAAACATATTACCATGGAATGAAAATATTTTACCATTTATTTTGGCAGGGGGTAAGTTCGACACTGTCGAAATAACGTTTGTCGAAGTTGCCCCACCTATGTGAATTCTAGTAAAATATTTAAAACCATCTAACATAAACCTTACCTACCGCCTATTAATCCTATTATAGCCTATTTCTAAAAAAAAAATTGCGCAGCAGATTGCGTAGCTACCTTCTCTAGACCTAAGGAATAGCTAACTGTTTACTTACGATGTACCGTCGAGCCAGTTCGTGAATTTCCGAAACCAACCGATTCCGAGTATATAAAGCTCGCCGACAAAATTACCGCCATATGCCAATGTTGCCTTACTCTCCCCTAAACAAAATTAGCGACACCAAATGGTAACCAGTACAATACCCTGATGTGATGTGTGTGGTATACTTACATCAATGCGCATATATGAATCTCATGCATTCATGAAACGGTTTGTCACTTTGCGACAGCCGCCCATCATCACGTCAATTTATTATATACAATTGACCGTTCTCTGGTAGAAAGAGTCTGTTTTTTTGGCTAAATTTTGTTTAAATGTATTTTTATTATGGTTTAAGTAATGCCACTTCTAACAGTGTCGTAAACTTGGATCGAACAGATTTTAAATTATTACAATACAATAATTATTATTAAAATACTTTTCTCTTTCTGTGTAAGTAAGTACCATCTTATGTTCTTTCGCGTTGCTAAACCACTACAACGAAGTTGTTAATAGTGCTTACCAAATTGTACAAATAATGGTAAAATCATTTTATTGGCCATGGGCTTATTGGTTAATTGTTGCTTTGGTGCGTTGGAAGACAAACTAATTTAACAACATATAATGAAGCTTGTAATTCCGTACGTTTTTCGTAAAATTGATCTTTATGTCTTATGGCTAGTCTAAAATTATTGTTGCAAATTGTAGAAAAATACTTTTAACACCTCTGTTCCTGTTTTTATATTCTTCAAAACAAAGAAACAAGCCGGTTGACGTTATTACCTGCGCGACATTTTTCAATATAAATCATGCATTTAAGAAGAACCTCTTAGTCTCGTGGGGTTTAAAAAAATAATTGTCACAAATAAATAGAATCATTAATACGGTAGAGGGATAATAGAAAAATTTTGCTGACCTCATCAGACGTCAAGAAGAACCATTTGTCACGAACTCCATTGCTACCGTTCAAATACTCTCTGGGATATAAGGGATGAAAGAATTAGAACTTTGGCTACTACAGTAATAATGCTTTTATAACATGGAAGGTATAAAACGTTTTTAATATTTATTTAAAATGTTTGCATACATTTAGTAGGTATTACATATTTGTATCTTAACGATTAGGGTTTCCATACATTTTTTAGTTTGGGTAATAAGTCGTCCAGATCTATCAATGCAAAAGCAAACTTTAAAATATATATTTTTATGCACGGCAAAAACAAACATGGCATATTACCAGTATCCCTAGCTATACTTTCAGTCTTATTCTTATTTCCCACCCTCTTGCGAGAGAGAGGACTTTTCTTCCCCTTGATTTTCCATCAATCCAAGTGTTCTTACATTAGGGGTGTGTTCTGTCATAAAGAGCGTTATCATTTTTGCTTTTATCTTTTCCTCGCGTTCCCCTAACCCTTGTTTTTTAGTTTTTACATTCATTTATTTCTTCTGTCGAAAATACTCTTCGGAGCAGACAACACCAGGGACTACTGGGCAACTTTGTTTTTCGTTTACATTTATAGAATTTTTGTGTTTAATCCCGTCATCAGTAAGATGCAACTGATATTGAATAAATGCACTCAGGAAAATTCTTGTTCTATGACGTTATAGAGTACTTATTTCAGAAATAATACATAGGTAATAGCAAAAATCAAATGCAATAGTTATTTTATATTCTTAAAAGATAGATAATGATATGACGAATTTTTAAACGTCACATCGTCTATATTCTTTCACTTTGACTTCCAGAAATTTCTATTAGCAAAAATTTTTTGAACCATTTAATTGTATATTTACCTACATACCTACTCGTATTATATGTTTGTTTAACAATTTTGTAAGGTATTTTTGGATTTGATAAGATAAGAATAAAATTGATACTTGAGCCATGTCGACTGTCACAGTCAATACGAGAGAATTTAAAAATTCAATTATGCTATTTTTTGTTGGGCAGTTTGTACAGTGACGGAAATAAAATTTCGTACACTTATTTTTTCCTGATGTGATGTCGGCTTTTGTATACCTGGATTACCTGGAAATGCACTTCACTTTTTGACAAATTGTTATCGGTGCCATCAGATTCGACAATTATATTATTTCATTTTAACAAATTTTGTGAACATAAATGAACTTGAGAAGGCTAGAATAATTGCTTTATTCGAAGACGGTGTTTCTCTACAAAGAATAGCTGAGCCATTTGGGAAACCAAGAAGCACTATACAAAGCCTCAGAACTAAATGGGAAAATACAGGATCATTGGAAAGAAGGGCTGGAAGTGGCAGAAAAAAATTCAAACGAAAATCAAGATAATGATCTGATAGATTTTTTGCGAAACAATCCATTTCAGACGGCTGTAGAAGCACACAACCAAACTAATTTTCCTGGGACAGTAAGAACAGCGAGAAATCGTATAAAGAAAAATTCGGAATTAAGAAATAAGGTAGCTGCTAAAAAACCTTTTTTGACCGATATGCATAAAGATCAATGAATGGGGTTTGCGCTGGAATATTTACCGCAAGGTATACATTTTTAAGAAAAGGTATGTATTTACCGACGAGAAGACTTTTCAGTCCTATTATAACGGGCAGTTAAAAGTGTATAGGCCGCCAAATACACGGTACGAAGAAAAATATACCCAACATATTAAAACAAGTGGAAGATTTTCAGTTAATGTATGGGGGTATATGACTTGCAGAGGGCTAGGGATATGCCACTGAATTCGAGGAAGATTTAATACTCAAGCTTATATACACATCCTTCAAAATGTTATGTTGCCATCGGTAAACAATATATTACAACAAGAAAATTTTATATACCAGCATGACAACTGCCCCGTCCATACAGCAAGGAGAGTTTCGGACTGGATACGGGAAAATAACATTTCGTTATTACCTTGGCCCTCAAGAAGCCCTGATATCAATCCAATCGAAAACGTTTGGGGTTATATCGTGAAAGAAATTAACAAGAACAATGATTTCCATCCTCAAAACAGTGATGAGTTGTGGAATAAAATTGAAGAAACCTGGAATACCTACAATCTTCATCACGCCCAAATGCTGGTGGCATCAATGCCCAGACGTTTAAACTTAATAGTGGAAAAAAATGGTGCCGCTTTAAAATATTAAATCAATGTTTTTTTAAAAATCGTTTGAAATTTTTCTTCTGCCACTTCCTGCCTATTCAATGATCCTGTATTTACGCATTTTGTTCTGAGGCTTTGTAGTGAGATAATTGTAACAAGCCCAGTTTACCAAAATATTCAAAAATAGCATAAAATCTTAACCTCAGTGTACGAAATTTTATTTCCGTCACTGTACCATCTTGCTTGCCGATTTTTTTTTATTTCCAATTTATTACGTAAAATACTAAAAATCCGTTTAGGTACACAGTCGCTTTTATTTTTTCGAATTTTATTTGCCAAATATTTTCCTTTGATTTTATTATAGGTTTTATTAAAACACCCTGTATAACGACATTTTCTGGGGTGGGTATTCTGAGAACCATTCGTAAATTAAAAGTGTTAAGTCATGGTGTAGGCTGCGCCGCATAAAAAGTTATATTGAAGACCTAGTGCCTTTTTGGTTTTTTATTTTACCGACACCTGCCTTTAAATTACTTAATTTAAAATTTTGATCGCTGGCATACGGTATCTTCCTTTACTGAGGAAAATTCTTTGGTTCTTTTGTTATTTTATCAACCAATGGAAAACAATAAATGTTTTAAAATGATAGCTAATAAGGCATTGTTAAACAGGCAAAGTTTAAATCAAACGCTTGAGATACGTACCTAACCATTGTTTTTTCAATTTACCAGAAAAAATATTTTTTTTTTCAATATACAGGGTGTCCGGGAAAATGTGGGAAATCTTCCGGATATGAAAAAACACGTGAAAAGAATACTACAAGTTCATATAAACTTCTTTCGTATCGGCCTCCTCTTCGGAGATATGGGCTCCCAAAGAGCTCCCATGGAATTAAGTTTTTAACACATAATTATTAAACCAACAGGTATATTTAAATTTTTTTTTCATATGATGTATACCAGGTAAGACCCTTCAAATTACTATATATATATATATATATATATATATTTAAAAAGTGTTGCGAATTACTCACAGCTGCAGGGACGGACTAGCTGTGACACTAATGTGCCCATTTTTTTTACGCCCTGTATGATAAAAACTTGGACAACGTTTTTTACATACCTTTAACTATTGACTAAAAATTAAGTACTCTTCATTCATGTCGCTAATCCTAACCGTTTTCGGAAAAACGTCATTTTATTGCGATCATGTATTAATATTAAGCAGTTAAAAGTGAACATTTATAATTTATAGGAACAAAGATGTATCTTTTATTGAAATACGCTAAATATACATGATGTAAATATATTAAAAATGACGTTTTTCCGAAAACGGCTAGAATTAGCGACATGAATGAAGAGTACTTAATTTTTAGTCAATAGTCAGTTTAGTCATAAAAAAATGGACACATTAGTATCACAGCTAGTCCTTCCCTGCAGCTGTGAGTAATTCGCAACACTTTCTGGGATAGTAATTTAAAGGGTCTTACCTGGTATACATCATATGAAAAAAAAAATTGAAATATACCTGTTGGTTTAATATATGTGTCAAAAACTTAATTCCATGCGGGAGCTCTTTGGGAGCCCATATCTCCGAAGAGGAGGCCGATACGAAAGAAGTTTATATGAATTTGTAGTATTCTTTTTACGTGTTTTTTTCATATCCGGGAGATTTCCCACATTTTCCCGGACACCCTGTATAATTCAACGAACCAGTTTTTAATTCAAAATATCATGATTTTAATTCTGTTATTTTGACAATTTAAGCGATGTTTTCTAAGCAGTGTGTTGGCTACTATCTAACAGCACTCTGTGGACTCCTACTCCTATAGATATCTACTTTGAAGGACACTGGCTGTACATTTTAACATGTTTCAGGTTAATACCTGTGGTGCACTTAGTATATAGTTACATGCGTTGATAATTTATTAAATATTTATCATTTAAATTTGAACTTTCTTACTATACTCGATATCCCTTCTTATTGAAATGGTCACCAAGTAAGTGGCCTTTTGAAAAGGCCATCGGTAAAGGAAAGGGAGGCGGTAGGGCATTTCTCCCCTTTGTAGCAAGAAATGGATCGTTATAGTTTGAGAGTCATATATATATGATTATTTATAATATCAGTTTCAATATTACAGCTTAAAAAATGCTTTACCATATTCCGAGGAAAATAACAAATTCTTACAACCATATGGATAAATTGAGGAACACAATGTTCATCAATTCAGATCCATTGGCAAATAGTTTTTATCGGAGAATGTAAAACGATGACACAAGTAACGATTAACGATTGGATAACTTCACATATATTACACAAATTTTTAAAACAAATATACAATGAAAATCAAAAAATTTAAATGTTCCATCTCAAACCCAAAGAACAAAGGCATTATTAACAATAGATTTAAAAAAAAAACTTAAATGACCTTGACTCTCTCCATAAGAACTGTAGAGAACTCCTAACAAAAGCGTACACCTTAAAAGTTAATCCACTTAAAAAGGCCCACTGTGATGTCCAAGATACCAACTTAATGACAGAGCTTGTGAAGCTTTTCTATACGAGACACCTCTTCAACGTTCGTTGGTCGGGTTTTGATAAAATAACAAAGTAATTTTATAATTTTTAGATATAATATAAAAGAAGAGATTGAAATTTTGTGGCACATTCAGTTGTGGTTTTTAATATTTATATAATAAATACCAGGGCAATGAAAATAAAACCTTTTCTCGTTGGACAAACGGTTTAAAATTATCCGTTCACACATAGATAGATACAAACTGAAGTAAATATCCCTCAACGTATTACGTATTTCCTCCTGTCTAAAAGACAATTTTTTTATGATAGTCTGTAGACGACAGAACTTTTGAAGCTTCATTCCCCTTGGACATCAGGTTTGGACAAACCTGTAACTTGTAGAATAATGTCAATTGGTTAGAAGCCAGGTCAGGTCGTTACATTTTTTTGTCAATATTTGTAATATAATTTTACTCATTTTGTAAAAAATGTTACGTGGTTCCCTTTCTTGTCAACCCTTTTTAATATTGTTGACAATCGGCTTTCAATTTTTATTTTATCAATAAATCTCATTCATAAAAGTAAAATCTTATTACCTGTAAATATATCTACCCCTTTAAAAACGTTATTGATATTTTTATGCGATTGATTGACAAGCACTTTAATAAATTGCCCTGGTAAAAAATAATTCAGCCAATGCTATTTATGCGTATTTGGATATAGGTGTTAAATAAAACACCAAGTCATTTTAGTCTGCAAAATGTCTAGAATAAGGTATGTCCCCAATAGTAGTCACTGAATGAATAGTGTTTACATTGTTAGATCATCTACAAGAAGCATACAGTCATGTAGTACCTATCTTAGGAAAACACCAAAGTATGGCCAAGTCATGCAGACTTGCATCGTATAGTGCTTTTTAAATGCTGAGTACTTCCTAACAAAAGAGTTTTTTTGATCATTTTTTTTTTGTTTAATCATTGTTTATTTAAGATCAGTGACCAGCTTAAGTGCTAATAATTGATCGGTTATAATCTGTGCCTTATGATCAGTATCATATCAATCAATCGGTGATGGAATTTTTTGCTTTGTGCCAGATTTGTATTTCATGATAGAGGGCTAGATTAAAATGTATTTGCCAAGAAGAACAGTAAGTTCGTCCTATAGCTAAAAGGTTACAGGACATATTATTTGGTTAGTTTTTGGTCCAAATTTTATCTTGATTTTTTATATCATGTAGAACTGCATGTTTTACGCTGACAAGATTCTGTATGCAGGATTGTTCGCGCAGGGCGAAGCAATGCCTCCCGAGGCTCCTTGGTCAGTAATAAATATCTCTTGGTGGACTAAAGGGTCCAAAATGATATATTTTATTCTTATCTTTTTTTTTTTTTTCGAAAATATGTTAGTGCACTTTACTTCAATAATATGTCTAGTTCTAGGACAACAATCCAAAATAACAATTGAATGTCTCTTGTATACCTGAGTACTTTTGACAAAAGTGTTTAAGAACTGGGATTTTTTTTACCTTCTAACCAGTGCCGCTTTGAAGCTTCTGGCTGTATTGGGTTGTTTTTTGGACATAAATTATGTTTTATATCACACTTTAGACAATTCGAAAAATTTAATGTAAAAGCGGGAAAGTGACAATTACAATTTTCAGAAAGAAACTACGCAATTTTAAACAATCTCTAAATAAGTAATTTTTTAGAATTCAATTCGGTATTGATTTTGAAAACTCGCGACTTGTTTTTCTCTAAATATTATGGTTTCATAAGGTTTAAAAAAACACTCAAAATATCTGCATTTTAACAAAGATAAAAAAAAAAGGAAGTATAGAATAATTCATTTCAAATAAATTTTATATTATATAATATAAAATTAAAACAAACTCTGACAAATCGTGCGTTAGGGAAAAATAAATGAAATGCCTAATACATATGGATAAAATGGAAAATGTATAATGGAAAAGCCGAAAAAAGCATAGTAGTGAATTCCTCGGATCAAGTAGAGAGATTAATGTTGAAGTCGCTATAATAGTTGGGGTTAAATGTGCTTCGGTCCCCCCTGGTGTGTCAGCCCCTCTGCAATTCCCTTTCCCTGGGCCCCCATTGTCTGAATGGCGGCCATATTAGTTGTTCGAGTTCGCTCTGTTGCCTCTTTTCTGATTGGCTTTACCAGTTTTCAACTCGTACAGTCTGTATAGTGAACGTTCTTTCATCTGAACTAAAGTATGCTGTATCGGAGTGTTGGGTTTCATTTGTTTTTTCTTATTAATTTTTTTAAGAATATGTGAAGTATCTGTAGTGTACTTGTGCCCTTAAAGGACTGTTAGCAAGGACTTAAGTGAGTTTTTACCGTTGTTTGAAGGATTTCCAATTGACATCAGGATTTTTGGATAGATAAACCGGCTTTTTTAAGGTAGGTGCTCTAGAATAAATATATAGGGCTTATTTACTGCATCGTGCGTTTCTCTCAGACGGCATCATTAGTGCCCAACAATAGGGCATATCTATGAAATATTAATGATTTTTGTTTGGCGCACATTTCAAATGTCAAAAATCTTATATTGTATCCAAATTTATGATTAATGATTAAGGGCTAGGTATAATAGTTATGAAGGTATGCCCAAGGGACCTTGCTGCATGACTCGGTCAAATTAATTCTGATTTTGAAAAATGAAATAATCTTGAACCTTTTGGGTTTATTTTCCCTTGGTTCCCTGGGGTAGAGTCTGCTATACAATTTCAGAGCAGTCAGATTCTTGTTCGGTGTCCGCACAAAAATAAATACCATCGCGCATTTTTTCTATAACCTGGGTTTTATTTGAAAAGGCTTTAGTTAAAAAAGCAATGAAATAAACTAAAGTAAATAATTTTTGTTTGTTTATCATTTGCTGCCCCATTAAACGGTCACTCGTTTAATCCCTCCCCTCCCCCCTCAAAAAATAAAACAGCTAAAATATCGAATTCAATGTTTTTATCCTTTTTTGCTATAATATCTGTCGAAAAACAACCTAACAATCAGGGTTAATTATTTTTGCCAAATTTTGGTCACTCATATTGCTTTTTAAATATGCCTAGCAAAATCTTAAAAAATAAAGACATTTATATTTCATGAAGTATGAAGTGTTATACCTCCTCTATCCATGCTTTTGTCAGTTCGTTTTAATAAAAGTGCACCAATATTATATATCGTTTTAATATCAATTTTTTTAACCCATTATCTCTGATCTAATAAAAAAATAAACTATTAGAGAAGTAATATTTATGAGATAAGAAGTGACATGTATAGACAAAATTTATAAAACAATACAACACTTATACTGCCAAGTGCCGAGTTTTATTTTTAAATTTAATAAAGTAATGAGAACACTATAAAATTTGTAAATCTAAACAGATATTTAAGAGGACATGCGTTTTTCTTTGCAAAAGGATAGCCAGAAATACATCAAAAGGAGGTATACTTTTTAATTATCTTCGTATGATACCTGAAGGTCTTAAATTTTTTGTAATAAAAGTGTGATTTGGAAGAAAATACATCACATGCTATCCTAACTGACAGCAAAAAGGCATTACGTTAAAATTATGTTCAAAGGCCGACGGAGAACGCTGCGAAGTTTCACATTTCATCTAATATGTTATAAACTATGATAAAATTTACCCGCTACCTATGTGTATAGATTTTTCCCATTTTTACAAAAAGCATGCAGTTGCAATTCAAAAAGTATTGAGAAAAAATAAATGAACTATTATTGTTACACACGTTATGTAAAGTAAAACTGAACAAACATTTTTCAAACTAAAAATGCTTGAAACTTTATTGTAAATATTTTAAATTGTGACAATAAAACGTTTTTTGTACAATTTGTTATATAGTTTATTTTGTAAAAAATATAAGCAGTTTCAATGACTTTAAATGCTTTTTTTTAAATTTTCTAACTTTGAGAGGCCTAATTGTTGTTAAAGCCCTGGTACAAATAGTTAAAATCCCCCTAATAAATTCACAAGACGATAGACAATTATTCTTGGTATGGTATCAGATTTATGTCTGGTGTGTGTAAAAATTTTCAAAAATTTGATATACAGTGTCACCAGTAAAGTCCGCATCATATTCATATGGGATTTTTTTTTATTAATAGATTTATTCAAAATTTGACTTTGGCATCAAGTTCTGCATCGATCGAGATGAAAATTAGGCAAAATAAATAGTGGTCACGTGATTCGCATTATCTGTCAAATTTTAATTTTTTTCAAAAAATAATTCAAAAGTGGGGTTTTTTCTGAAAATATCGAAAAAAGTTATTGGAAAAAGTTTTTTTAAATGCAGTTTCTAGTCCACATGGAAAATCTCAGCTGCATAAGATAATTTTGATTTTTTACCTATATTTTGTAAATTGCACCACTTTTGCAAAATAAGACTCAACGCAACCTACATAAAACTTCTTAGTTTTGACAAGGCTTTATTTTAGATACATTTTCTTCAAAGTAGCGCCATATTAAATGTGTGTTTTTCTACAAAATCGAAATTGGACTATTAAAATTTGGTCGCATGTGATGCAAAGTTTATTTGTTTTTGACCCTGTATAAGGTAACTTCATAAAATAAGTATTTTTGAAAACGCAGTTTGTGTCTGAAAGTTATACACGTTAACGTTATTATGACATAGCTTAATATATTATAATAAATTATAATATAGGGGTTTTAAATTACCTAAATCGTTGAAAATAGATAAACTTTACGTTGTTAAACTAAAATTTATTTTCCACTTAATGAACACTTTACTGATGACACTGTGTTCTTTTTTGTCTTAATATTAAGGTGTACTCAAAAATACTTATTTTATTAAGTTACCTTATACAGAGTCAAAAACAAATAAACTTTGCATCACATGCGACCAAATTTAATAGCCCAATTTTGATTTTGTAGAAAAACACACATTTAATATATATATATATGGCGCTACTTTAAAGAAAATCTATCTGAAATAAAGCATTGTCAAAACTAAGAAGTTTTATGTAGGTTGCGTTGGGTCTTATTCTGCAAAAGTGGTGCAGTTTTCAAAATATAAGTAAAAAATGAAAATTATCTTATGCAGCTGAACTTTTGCATGTGGGCTAGAAACTGCATTTAAAAAACTTTTTGTAATAATTTTTTTCGATATTTTCAAAAATAACCCCACTTTTGAATTATTTCTTGGAGAAAATTAAAATTTGACAGATAATGCGAATCACGTGACTACTATTTTTTTGCTTAGTTTTCATCTCGATCGAAGCAGAACTTGATGCCAAAGTCAAATTTTGAATAAAGCTAATAATAAAAAAAAATCCCATATGATGCAGACTTTACTGGTGACACTGTATAGATAACGACATAGCAGGTGTAAATCTGATACATTAGACAAATTGCACTAATTTCCTTAAGAGCAAACAGAAAAAAATGACAAGCTAACACTAGTGTCAGGTAGTTGGCCCATTTTTGGATAAAACGAAGATGTAACGAAATATTGATCAAAAAAGGAAAGGTCGAATGCCACACTAGTGTTTGCTCTTAAATAAATAAACTCATCTTCCGTAAAAATGTACAAATACGAAGCACTTGTAACCAAGAATTTCAAAGTTCCCATCAATTCGTTGAAGTGCCCGAAGTGTCAAAAATTACATTTCTATGGTCGGTCAAGAAAGTAAATAAACACTGGGTACTGGGTGACGTCGTTGACAGGAGGCCACATTTGAAGAGCTCAAAAGGCACTCGAGACTGTCTAATAACATTTCCGATAATAATCTTTTTAAAACGTCTTATAAGTAGCGCCAATTTTTGAGCCCTCATTTAGATTCATTTTAAATGGTTTCGTAGAACGGCAACAGCGAGAATAAAAGGGTGTCAATTTGACATTTAAAAAAAAAATTTTTGGTTGAAAGATCTTGTTAAAAGGAGTATGTATATATATGGAGTATATGATAAATTATTAACGTGTGTAAGTTCTTACAATTAATGACATACGTGTTTATTGACTGCCAGTTTCAGTAGTTTTGAATCGTGTGACCAGTAAAGTCCGCATCATATGGGATTTTTCTTTATTAATTGCTTTATTCTTGTTTTTGGCTTCAAGTTCTGCTTCGATCGAGATGAAATTTATTTTTTGAATAATTTTTTCCAAAAAATAATTCAAAAGTCTAGTTATTTCTGAAAATATCGAAAAAAGTTATTAGAAAAAGTTTTATTAAATGCAGTTTCTAGCCCACATGCAAAATTTCAGCTGCATAAGATAATTTTGATTTTTTACCCATATTTTGTAAATTGCACCACTTTTGGAAAATAAGACTCATCGCAACCTACATAAAACTTCTTAGTTTTGACAATGCTTTATTTTAGATAGATTTTCTTTAAAGTAGCGCCATATTAAATGTGTGTTTTTCTACAAAATCAAAATTGGGCTATTAAAATTTGGTCGCATGTGATGCAAAGTTTATCTGTTTTGGACCCTGTATAAGGTAACTTCATAAAATAAGTATTTTTGAAATCGTAGTTTGTGTCTGAAAGTAATACACCTTAATATTAAGACAACAAGAACACAGTGTCATCAGTAAAGTGTTCATTAAGTGGAAAATAAATTTTAGTTTCACTTAACCTAAAGTTTATCTATTTTCAATAATTTAATTTAAAACCCCTTTATTAACATTTGTTATTAAGCTATGTCATAAAAAAAGTAAAAATGGTTTTTTATTATTTCAGTGCAGTTTCCAAAAAATTAATTACAATGATGCACCAAAAACACGTTTACAACGACAAAATATGGATAAAAAATCAAAATTACCTTATGTAGCTGAAATTTTGCACGTGGGCTAGAAACTGCATTTAAAATAGTAGATTCTGTAACGAGGTTGGAATGAAAATTCGATCCGAGTGAAAGATTCCGAACGTGAGCGTAGCGAGCGTGAGGAACCACGAGTATCGAATTTTCATTCTAACCGAGTAGCAGACTATATTTTCTCCACGACCATCCAGTTCCATATCTAATTCATCCGATTTTTCACTCATTTTTTGACTTGCACTAAAATTTGTCTGAAAATAATTATTACAACGCGGCCATTTTTATCTGACACTGACAGTTTCGAAATTCATGGCAACCTATGTCGTTTATATCAATTACAGAATATTCATTCCGTATCTTGTTATGGAATGAAAATACACGCAAAACGCATAAGAAGCGTTTCAGAATAAATATTCCAACTCAGGAGCGACAATTTTTACATTCTATTATCAAAAATGATTTTGGAATTATTGCATTCAGTAATGGTCGTGGAGAAAAACGTTTTCTAATAACTTTTTTCGATATTTTCAGAAATAACCCCGCTTTTGAATTATTTTTTGAAAAAAATTAAAATTTGACAGATAATGCGAATCACGTGACTACTATTTTTTGCCTAATTGTTATCTCCATCGAAGCAGAACTTGATGCCAAAGTCAAATTTCGAATAAAGCTATTAATAAAAAAATTCTTCATGACATTGTTTAACATCTAAAGTAACAAAATATTGATCAATAAACGAAATGATGAAGGCGTCACTAGTGTTTGCTCTGAATCCATTCATAAATTCTATAATTTTAAACTTATTACGCATTTACTCTTGAAGCAAAATATTAAGGAAACAAGTGGTCAAGGGCGGATCCCTTAGCACTGGATGCCTTAGATCATTGTGATCAAACATATTGCTTGTATGAATATAAACTCTCAGAACTTCTAGCAACTCTGCCACTTTTAGTAGTACGAGAGTTAATTTGCAAAACATGTTAAAAATCTTTTGGGACGTCCATGCCTAGTTTGACGATCCTGAATCACTGATCTTTCTTATTGTTAAGTACGATATTATACAAGAATTTGTAATTTAAGAATTCGAAAAGATGCCGCCGAGTCTTATGTTATTTATGTTGCTAATAGTTGCCAAGCCCAAGAAACAAGCCTATTAATTCGTTTACAATCCTTTTTATTAATTTCCTGTTCGGTATTTTGTAACTTGAGGGATCCATAACGAATTTTGCCGAAAAAATCCTTTCTCTTGATTTGGATTAGCAATGGTTTCTCAAGGGCAAGCCAGAACAGTGGTAAATTGTCGTTTTTTGCCTCTATTAGAATTGTTTGTCATACTTGAGGTTAAAATAGTCGCCAACAATGGAAAATCACAAAGGTAGCGGATACAATTTATTGAAAAAAAATTAGGGGTACACTGACCAGAAATATATTTATTACCAGTAAAATACGCTATCTTTAGGAATTATTTTCTCCTAATAAAAGCTCTAATGAATGATATGATTCATTTTGGACTTCAGTAACGGCTGAGGGCAAAAATTGGTTTTATTTTAAATACCTTGATAAACTCTTTATAAAAAAATTAATCTTATTATAATGCTTTAATAATTTACCCGTTACGTAAAACAGTACAGTTGTACAGTTTTCCTCGTGTTCTAAAGAAGAGCTTTTAGATATGGGTTTGTAGTAGATCAGTTCGGGTTTGTTGGCTTCTCAAAATGTCCGTCCCGTCACTTCTAAAGTAAGAAGATTCAAATGAAACATCTTTTCTATATTAAGCGTAATTTAATTGCTATATTGCCTAGCGCTTTCGGCCCATTATGAGGCCATCATCAGGGCTTAGGTTTCGTCAAATTATGCCCAGGAGACAAGAAACATACTCAAAAAGTATTTGAAAATTTCTAAACAAATTTTCTTGGTAAAGGTTTCCAATATAAACAACACCTTACTCTTATATTGGAAACCTTTACAAAGAAAATTTGTTAAGAAATTTTCAAATAACTTTTGAGTATGTTTCTTGTCTCCTGGACATAATTTGACGAAACCGAAGCTCTGATGATGACCTCGTAATGGGCCGAAAGCGCTAGGCAATAGCAATTAAATTACGCTTAATACAAAAAAGATGTTTCATTTGTTAAAATACGGCGTACAACCAACTCTCCTTTTCACAAGACTCAAAATTCTTTATTGCTAAATGGAAACTACATGTTAACCAAATTGCGGAGATTTCTTGTCTATTAAAACTGTCTATGTTAAGCTCATTACGAGCTTATTATTAGAAAAAAATCAAGTCGATAGTTATTTTTGTAAATGATACCATAAACCATATAAAACATTTTCGTTAAAAGCAACATTTTAGGATTTAAAATAAAAATTCGGTAAAATGTAGACAAAAGTCTATGGCCTGCGTATGAGTTAAATAAAAATGTAATAATAGTATGATTAATAAAATATTATGGTACGCCACTGAGAGAACCTGAAAACCATTGGCAGATGTAATTTTCAAATCAAATTCATTAGCGGCCAGTTGGAGCGGCAGGCCAGCCAGCAGAGAATAAAATGGTTCCCATTGGCGGTCTTCTTTGATGGTGCATTCTTTCTACGCGTAAGTGGCTTTCAGGCACAGAATACATGCCCAGTTCTATTTTTTATCTGAACGCCTAGTTCTGGTAAAATACACGTTAATCATTCGTTGTGACCGCCATATTTCCGGCTAATTAGCTCGCCTCCATTTTTGTTACTGACGTTTTAAACCCATTAGGGGGGCCAGGAATTAGATGCTCTCGAGAATTTGTGTCATTTTGTCATAATTCGAATAAGATTATCATTATCTCGACTATTTTCAAATAACAAACCTCTACTAATAGAAGGTACCTATATATCTACCTACCTATGGTAATGGGACATAAGTTCTTAGTGGAGTTTCAAGTTTGTGCTTGGTTCTTATTCAGGAATGGGACAGTTTCGATCTTGGTCCTCACGAACCTAAATCAAAATAAAGACTAATAAAAGTTGATATTACTGCCAGTAAACTCTGTAAAAAGGCTGCACTTCCACAGTCCATCCTTTTATTTAGAAATATTTAACTTGGGTACCGATATTTTACATGGATATTTACAACATAATATAAAAAAAAAATGCAGGGGTTTCTAATATGGATATTGGATATGTTTTAGAAATAATTTCTAAAATGGAATAATATGTCGATAGCTAGACAGAAGAATTTTTTTTCCCATAATTAATCCTTAAATGAAGTAAGACATAAACATCGGAGAGTCGTAATATGTCAAGTTGTGCGAAATTTAATTTGTGAAGATATGATTTGTTTTTCTATGTAAGAGAAATGTTTTTGAAAATAAATCAGAAACTACAGTGGTTTGTACCCAGTTTTAAGAAAGAACTGATCCTAGTTAAAGTATTCCTATCAAATATAACAAAAGAAAATTTATATGGATCTGAAACAGAAAATTACATAAATTAATAATTTTGTTAAATGAATAAAATATGCTTTTACATTTTTTTTTCACCAAGTGAATTTCTCAGCCGTTATAGATACATCTATTGAAAAAATGATGAAGGAAATACTGCTGAAACACGGTGATGAAGCAAATAAGTAAAAATATATTCATAATATTTCGGTATATTTTATTGTATACATAGCACCTTTCAGCATTAAGTATATACGGTTAATTCTTTTGTACCCAAAACTATTGTCGAATTCACGTAAATATAATATCTAATAGCATTAAAAGCAATAAAAGAGTATTCCCTTTTATAAGCTTTTACTTTCCTTGATTTGTGATGGCTTCATTCTCCTTGAACTTGATTTTTTTATTTCTGCTTATTTACTAAATAAATCTTAATTTATTTATTACATTTTTTTTATAAAAGCGTTTTTTTTTGCATATTGCAATCTGTCTTGGTCGTTTTATTCGGGTTCCTTCGCAATCGAAAAAGAGGCAGCTTTAAGACAGTTGTTGAAATGTACACTTAACAATAATCTATATCGATGTTATCGTTACAATATTTACATCGCTTATTTAAAAACTGAAGTTTTAAAACCCCATATAAATTAAAAACATCCTGAAATTTAGAACAATACGCCTATTAAATCTTGCTCACTATTAGTGATATTTAAATTCACTCGTTAGTCGTTAACGTGTTTAATTTGCACAAATCTCCAAAATTTATATGATTTTTTAAACGCAAGTTACGCAGCAACCTCTAGGTAATAAAACAAAATAATAGGTTTGCCAAAAAATTAGTATCTATAATCAAAAAGAAGATGCTTACTATGCAAGGGCGTCCACATTACTATTTTATTTCATAATTCAGTATAAATATTGAATAGTACAGTAGTTAGTTAGTAGACGACCAAATCACTAAACTGAACAATTACATAATAAAAACATATCAATAAATTAATACATTAGGCATAAGTTAAATAAATAGTCTTATACAATGTCACCAGTAAAGTCCGCATCATATGGGATTTTTTTATTAATATCTTTATTCAAAATTTGACTTTGGCATCAAGTTCTGCATCGATCGAGATCATATTATTATATTATTCCCTCTTTGGAATTTTAATAATTTATTTTTATTATTACTATAGATTATGGCATGCGCCATAAAAAAAACACACAATAATAACAGCTTATTTGATTTATTTATGTTGCACCTGTTACTCCGAACCGTTACAGTATGCATAGTGCCAAAATAAAATTGAAATTTCTTCTCAACTTGTCATCCTGGGTCAGCAGAAAAATTGTCTAGTCATTTTTAAAAGAGGTAAAAGCTATTTAATTGTATTAATACTATTCCAAATACAACCAGTCTTGAATTAAATTTATACAGTTGAAATTAAAAGTTATTTTGATTCAAAAGGATATAGTAATTTTGGTCTATATGAAACGGTTATCGTTGTATGTATACATAATTCTTCTTTTTTAAAATATACTGGTTTTGATAGACACACTAAAATCATGATACAGTTTTTGAAAATAACTACGCTAATCAAACCGTTAAGCGTAAATCGAAATCCACTGAGTCAGGGAGAAAAATACACAAAAGATTATTTACAGCCTATTCACCAGTCAAAAATCATAACCAACAAGCTGTCCTAAGAGTTTATTATCTGTACTGTAATAATGTTAAGATGGGAAAAATTCCTTACTATGAGAGGGGATGGTGAGAATATACAGGGTGTCCGGAAAATACGTGTGCAACGTTTGACGACAGACTCCTGACGTCAAAATAGGTCGATCTAAGCCGACTTAGTTATATCCAAAATTGTCTCGTTTAGCCTGTAGAGGGCGTCAAAAATTTGTAAAAATATTGGTTTTTCCTAAATTACGTGAAAACCTGCTAATCGATTTTTATGATTTTTAGTATGTAGACTAATACTATAAAATGACGTTTTCTAGTAGTATAGTTACCGGCTGTAAATAAGTGGAAGTTTTATAAAAGTGATATAATACGTCAACATTTCTCCTCATTTTTTATATGAACGGCGTTAGGACAACCCAGATATTTTTGTAGAGTGACTGGATGTATTTGGAAGCTATTTTACCTCTTTAATATTTTTTGTTGAATGAGCTGTTTTGCCAGAAGAAAATATTTACAATATTTAGTATTATTAGTAATAATAATATTAAAATCAAATTACCTGTAACAATAATTTTTTAAGTGACCTTGTTGCTATGGCAATTTAATAATAACAATAAATAAAATAATAATAATAAAATAAAATAATATAATAAAATAAATTATTCAATTTATAACAAATTTTTGACGCCCTCTACCGGCTAAACGAGACAATTTTGGATATAACTAAGTCGGCTTAGATCGACCTATTTTGACGTCAGGAGTCTGTCGTCAAACGTTGTACACGTATTTTCCGGACACCCTGTATATGCCTTCTACGGATATTTACATTATGTACAGGGTCTTCCAACGAGGACTGAACAGGGGCTCATTTTTGAGCTTCCTTGTATTTAAAGAAAAATCCAAAATAGCCAATCGATGTACTTTTTCATGCAGAATTCAAAAATGAAACCAAAAATTTATTTGAACCAGAAACAAAAGAGTTACGCTATGGATAAGGTGTTTTTTAAATGGAACATAGCTTTTTTTATACGATTTTTGGAACGAGTGATTTTTTTTTTGTCCGTTCTGATTAAAATATTTAATATTGTGACAGCTATTTTTATTAAATTTTAATGTTTTAATTTAACTTTAACCTGTTTGAAACATACACTAGGTAATAAAGGTATAATCACCTTTGAATCCTTCAAAGTCAAAAAATTTGACAAATTTACTATAATATTGCCGAAATGACTTTGAAGGATTCAAAGGTGATTATACCTTTATTACCTAGTGTATGTTTCAAACAGGTTAAAGTTAAATTATACTGGATAAAACATTAAAATTTAATAAAAATAGCTGTCACAATATTAAATATTTTAATCAGAACGGACAAACAAAAAATCACTCGTTCCAAAAATCGTATAAAAAAAGCTATGTTCCATTTAAAAAACACCTTATCCATATCGTAACTCTTTTGTTTCTGGTTTAAATAAAATAGTATAACATGACAAATAGTGTCTCATGACAAATAGTGTCAATGAGAGTGCAAAGTAAATAAATATAAATGGTATAGACAATAGTTAAGAAAGTTCACGAAGTTTGAAGTAAATATACAATATAAAAGAGGTCCCAGAATACTAACTTGTGGTACACCCGCGGTGACACAAGCGCACACGCAGCTTGACCAAATCTAATATAATTCAAAATTTCAAGAAGGAGTTTGTGATGAATCATACTTTGGTAAATATTAGTGACCGACCGAAGGTTCGGTTTCGGCTGGCTTCGGCCAAAAAATCTAGTTTCGGCGACAGTTTCGGTTTGGGCCAAAAACCGGCCGAACCTTCGGCCATGCCGAAACTTTTTTATTAATAGCTTTATTCGAAATTTGACTTTGGCATCAAGTTCTGCTTCGATCGAGATAAAAATTAAGCAAAAAAATAGTAGTCACGTGATTCGCATTACCTGTGAAATTTTAATTTTTTCCAGAATCAATTCAAAAGTGGGGTTATTTCTGAAAATATCGAAAAAAGTTATAAGAAAAAGTTTTTTTTAATGCAGTTTCTAGCCTACATGCAAAATTTCAGCTGCATAAGATAATTTTGATTTTTAACCCACCACTAAACTTTATTTTCCACTTAATGAACACTTTACTGATGAAACTGTGTTCTTTTTGCCTTAATATTAAGGTGTATTACTTTTAACCACAAACTACGTTTTTAAAAATACTTATTTTATGAAGTTACCTTATACAGTGTCAAAAACAAATAAACTTTGCATCATATGCGACCAAATTTTAATAGCCCAATTTTTTGTAGAAAAACGCACATTTAATATGGCGCTACTTTAAAGAAAATGTATTTAAAATAGATAAAGCATTGCCAAAACTAAAAAGTTTTATGTAGGTTGCGTTGAGTCTTATTTTGCAAAAGTGGTGCAATTTATAAAATATGGGTAAAAAAATCAAAATTATCTTTTGCAGCTAAAATGTTGCGTGTGTGCTAGAAACTGCATTAAAAAAACTATTTCTAATAACTTTTTCCGATACTTTCAGAAATAACCCCACTTTTGAATTATTTTTTAAAAATAATTAAAATTTGACAGATAATGCGAATCACGTGACTACTATTTTTTTTGCTTAATTTTCATCTCAATCAATGCAGAACTTGATGCCAAAGTCAAATTTCGAATAAAGCTATTAATAAAAAAAAATCCCATATGATGCAGACATTATACTGGTCACACTGTATATGTTTGTAAATAGATTTTTTTCTGTCAACTTTTTTTTTTGGGGGTAAGAGGTCAATCCGTTCCCAAGATCGATCTCGTCCTATATAAAATAAATTAAATTTCAACATGCAAAATTTTTAACACGTATAAATAGTTTCGACCGAAACTGAGACCAAGGCCGAGGATTCGGTTTCGGCTGAAAATCTTGTTTCGGTCGGACACTAGTAAATATGTAATTTGGACTATACTGTTAAAAATGTATGCACTTTTTCAAAAAAGCAAAATTACTGAATTTGAGACGGCCATTGAAATTACGCCAATGTAGTCCATGCACTGGGGTGGAGAAATAAGAACTTTTAAATGTGTTACATTTTATGGGGTCGGACCAATGGAATGGAAGTTAATTTAAAAGTGGCGTAGGGGGGAGGGGGAAAGGATACCATGCAGGTAGGCCTTTTAGTCACGCCGATTCCGCCGTCGGACTATCATTATGTTAAAGTTTCGACCAGTTATTATTTTTCCCCGACCATTGTTTGGCCGGTCGTTGTGGACCCATTTTGACGAAAGGTTTTTTAATTGCCTCTCAGTTCCATCTTAATTCTTTTTATTTTTTGCTTAAGTGTGTGGAGTGGTTATTAAGGTACCTAAAAAGCTGGTGAAGACTAACTTGTGTGCGCCCAAATTAGGCTCTTCTGTGAAAAACGATATAAAAGTGTCTTAGGCGCCCCGGAAAAAAAATTGTGGTGCTATTCAACGTTAGTTAAGACTTTTACGTTTTCTTGTGAGTGCCGCAATGAATGGATTATTTTAAAACTTAATTGGTGAGTGGCTTGTACATGTCTAAACCCTATTAAGCGTTGAGAAGAAATGTATTTTATTAATTTTAATTTTTTAAATTCAATTCAAAAAAATCTTACAAGGAATACAGCTAACTGTATATCGTTCAATGTCAAGCTAGATTTTCCTAGTCTTCTCAACAATTCAGATTCGGATGATATAATTTTTTGGACATCCGAATTAATTCTATATATATAGGTTGGTAGGTAGGTCATACAATAGGTATGGTTGTATGTATATTTATTTGTATATGTACAAGAAGTTGAGTGTACAAAGTACATGCATTTATTTATTATATTCTACCATAATTTAAACATAACTTGCCTTTTATTTAAAAACATTCGCTCATGTTTGGTATACATAGAGATAGGAGCTTTTTTTCTTATGCAACACTCTAGGAATGTTAAAATAACTTTAAAAAAAATTCAATTTATCGGCCTTGGTGTTATCTGTAACCACTGTTCTGTTATCTTTATTTTGAGATAAAATTTCGAGGTGTATCTTTATTGTTTCTACCATAGAGAGCTAATTTTATTACATATTTCAGGGTCAAGTAATTATGATTATACCGTTTTAATTATATATAATGTAACAATAGATTTGTAGAAGAAAAATTACTGTAATTTCCATATATTTTAAAAATCTGAAGAGTTTTATTTATTTTGGATCTAATTAGATTCTCTTATCCCATCATTTTTAAGATTGGGATCCCGTATGTTTTACTGTGGATCATTATCAACTCCCCTGCAACATAGACACATATAGGAGGCCTATTAAAAAAATTTTAGGTCAGCCAAAACTCGTCCAACTCCAAAAAATAATCACGCGTATATTTTTACAAATTATTAAAAAAATGAAGGTAGAAAACCCTTTTTTCATAATAATATGTTTGTAATGTGCTGTTAAAATTTGAAATAATTTGATAAGTTAGATTTGCCCCAATTCCCTTTTAAAAATTATTTGTATCAAGAATCTCCTAAAAACAGTTCAAATTTTGGGGTGTCGGTTTTTTTTTCGGGGTGTTTCTAGTTCCGCATTGTCCAACAAGAGGTAAAAAAATCATTTATGGAATAAAATAAATATCGACTTCGCCGCTAATGCTGTATAGACCAGTAAAGGCAATATGCAATTAACTTTTGTTTTTTCTTAAGCCACCAGGATATATTGAGATCCATTGACCGATAAGTTATTGACAGCTTATAAGATCTATTAACTATTCAAATTAATATTGGTTCTTAGTGAAGGTAATTATTTTTACAATCAGAAATTCCTGATTGCTTGATTTGATATATTGATAGGCAATTTTTAATCGTTTAAAAATTATTCATACAATTTACCTTACCCTTTTTGGTTTGACGTTGGGATTTCAAATAATTTTTTTTTTGTTTTATCTTACAATACCAATTAATTAATTTGACATTATAAGATAGAGCAATTATGTACTCCTACGCCTTACTTTGCTGGTTAAATACTTGGTCGTATATTTTGCTGAAGTCAATGGTGGACACATACATATGTATATCTATTCTACAAAAGACAATGTTACTCACTACATTTTTTGGTCAATAAATGATTTTTACAAAGTCTCGAAAAGGTTTTGCAATCACAAAGTACATAATTTTAAAGTGTTAAGTGCCAACAAGTTATAAATTCCCTCTTATTATGACAAGGTTTTTATAAAAAAATACTATTTTACCCCCATGCATATGAGTATTTTCCTATGTCTATTAAGCGAACCACACACACAAATTGAAAGTAAACATTTAACAAAAAATTATTAGTTAAATTGGACCTAGTCTTAACATGAGCATGTACATTTTGGTTTAATATTTATCCAACTAAATTATTATTAAATAAATACTAATTAACTTCACGGTAATTAATCCAGTTACTTTCTAGATTATCTATCATTTTTGATGATAGTTTTAAATGAACCGTAATGAAATTTTTAAAGATATTAATACATAACGTATGGCAGTAATTTGAAAGTAATAAATATAATATTGCCGAGAGTAATTAGGTACTTATCATCTAAGGTGGTACCAGCATAAAATAATGTTCCTTGAAATATATTTTCTTAGATGCAAGTTTGCTTGTATTTTAAGAGATAAGTTTTTCAATTCTTCAGTGTCACCAGTAAAGTCCGCATCATATGGGATTTTTTATTAATAGCTTTATTTAAAATTTGACTTTGGCATCAAGTTCTGCTTCGATCGATATGAAAATTAAGCAAAAAAATAGTAGTCACGTGATTCGCATTAACTGTCAAATTTTAATAATAATTCAAAAGTGGGGCTATTTCTGAAAATATCAAAAAAAGTTATTAGAAAAAGTTTTTTTAATGCAGTTTCTAGCCCACATGCAAAATTTCAGCTGCATTAGATAATTTTGATTTTTTACCTATATTTTGTAAATTGCACCACTTTTGCAAAATAAGACTCAACGCAACCTACATAAAACTTCTCAGTTTTGACAAGGCTTTGTTTCAGATACATTTTCCTTAAAGTAGCGCCATATTAAATGTGTGTTTTTCTACACAATCAAAATTGGGCTATTAAAATTTGGTCGCATGCGATGCAAAGTTTTATTTGTTTTTGACCCTGTATAAGGTATTCATAAAATAAGCATTTTTGAAAACGTAGTTTGTGTCTGAAAGTAATACACCTTAATATTAAGACAAAAAAAACACATTATCTTCAGTAAAGTGTTTTTAAGTGGAAAATAAATTTTAGTTTAACTTAAAGTAAAGTTTATCTATTTTCAACGATTTAATTTAAAACCCCTTTCCTTTATTTTTTATTTTTTTACTTTCAGGCACAAACTACGTTTTCAAAAATACTTATTTTATGAAGTTACCTTATACAGGGTCAAAAACAAATAAACTTTGCATCACATGCGACTAATTTTAATAGCCCAATTTTGATTTTCTAGAAAAACACACATTTAATATGGCGTTACTTTAAAAAAAATTTATCTGAAATAAAGCATTGTCAAAACTGAGAAGTTTTATGTAGGTTGCGTTGAGTCTTATTTTGCAATGGTGCAATTTACAAAATATGGGTAAAAAATCAAAATTATCTTATGCAGCTGAAATTTTGCATGTGGGCTAGAAACTGCATTTAAAAAAAACTTTTTTTAATAACTTTTTTCGATATTTTCAGAAATAACCCCACTTTTGAATTATTTTTTGGAAATAATTTAAATTTTACAGATAATGCGAATCACGTGACTACTATTTTTTTGCTTAATTTTCATCTCGATCGAAGCAGAACTTGATGCCAAAGTCAAATTTCGAATAAAGTTATTAATAAAAAAAAATCCCATATGAAATGGACTTTACTGGTGACACTGTATATTGGACTTTGGGTTTGAGGCGATAAAACTGAAAACTAATAATTTATAATTTACAGGGGAGTATGTGATAAAAGGAGAACCTGGGGCGGAGTCCACCCCTGATTTAGAAGACCTCGCCTTACCGCTTCCCGAATTTCTCCTAGATGAGGCTCTACGCTTAGTGGAACTTGATGATGAGAATTCTCCACAGGTAAACCTGCAACCAGCATTAAATTACTTAATTTATTAAATAGGTCATTTGAAATACGCTTGCCTAAAAGTTAAACAGGGTCTTGTACAATTTCGTTAAACGAACCTGTAAAATCTAACTAAACTCCGTTTTCAGAAAAACACCTCTGGGCTACTAGCTAGTCTTGAGGGGTTGGACAATAGCACAAAGAAGGGAGCTGGACCATCGTCAGCGAATAGCGATAACGAGGATCTTACAGACGATTTCGACTTATTCGCAGAAATGATTCAAACGCCACAATTCCACCATCCCCACCACAGGGCTGCATTCCAAGTAAGTTTTCTGGTCAGTTAATGTTTGTTATTTTTATAGTACTAAGATTACAACATTATCTAACGTTTTAAATTGAACACTAGAGGTTTTCCCTAGATATTTGATGTCCTTTGATCTGGCTCATTGGGACTACGTTTGTTTGAGTGTCGACTAGGGCTTGGTGACATTCTAGGGCTAGTAGTGCCTGTCGACGATCCAGCCCCTTCTTTAACATAAATGTCGAGTGGGGTTAGAATAAAAATTACCTCCATTGCTCTCGTTGATGTGGTTCTCATGACGCCAGTGGTGTTAAGGCTATCAATTATTTGAATTTTTTGGTCTAATTTTCGTCTGGCTGTTGTTTGTTTTGTTTTTCCTTCTCTTTTAGAATTACCTATGGTTAATATCTTAACCAGAATTTTTTCTTGCTTTAAAAAGTTTTATTTTATAGGAATGTTGACAATCCATTATTTTAACTTGTTGGTTGATACTTTCTATGGGTAATAGTGGGACTCCCTTTATTTTAAAAAAGAGACGACAAAAACAGGTGAAAGCAATTTTCAACGAACACTGATGAAAAAAATTAAAGGAAACAGTTCAAGGTATTGGTAATTATTCGTTTATTCGTGAAAAGCGCCAGAAAAAAGCACTGCAGTTTCACTTGGCACAATCAAAAGGTGTCCACAATTGGCTTAGGGTAAAGATGGTTTTTTTGAGAGAGAAACTTAAAAAATTACTGAGAGCTTTCCACTCAAGATATGACAAAGTTCCTGACTGATTAAGACCGTGAGAAATAATTGCAAACCTAAGGTAATAATTTTTTTACGAATAGATATTGTAGCACAATATTTGGGAGCATTTTTCTAAGCCTACTAAAAATTGTAGTGCCAATGTGCTTTCTAAAATATTTGATAAATATTTTACTTTTGCATTAACTACCTCTATTGAAGGTTAAGCAAGATAAAGCAATGTTATTTGATATTATTTAATATTTTTGTTAGTTTAATAACAGTCCAATTCAAGCTTACTTTCTTGCGTCGCGTAATTTAAGTTCTGATAAGAGTTTTTACAGAAAATTGTAGATTGAAAAAAATTGATAACGGCGAGAAATCTGTATAAAGATTGTATGGGTATGTACCTATTTTATATAATAATTAAATTAAGACAGCATATATTTTTTAGAATATAGTTTTTCAAGCTAAATTTCTCTACCTGTTTGTGGGGGGAAATTTTCAAAGCTATTGCTGTTAAAAAATGTGCGCCGAGTAGGCGCGCGGCGCCGGCGTCGAGATATAGGTAAACCGAGGGAATAGAAGTCTCACTTCTATCACATGTACCGTGTATGATACGCACAATTTTTGTTAGTCAATACGTCTTTAAAAATAATATTGTAGTGTTTGGAAAATCATCGCAGTCGTTACAAAAAGTGAACATGTAGACTACAAAAAATCAACAAATATTCAAAGAGCTACCTACTGCCGGTATTTCACAAAAGTATCTAACTCTAACTCTAACAGTTACGCTTTAAAGCGATTTACAGACACATCGTAAAAATTTCAAAGTACTTTTATTATGACAAATGAATTGCTACGACTGAGGTAGTGGCTCCTTTTGTTGTTTGTGGGTTCCTCTTGTCAAATTATCATTCTGTAAGGTTTTAAAGGGCCATCATCGGTACATTCATCTTTTATCGAATTTGTATTGTTGGGTACCTGTCCAAATGTCACTGCAGGTGTAAAATGGTAAAATTTCACAAAAGGGTCTTTACCGCATCGAGTTAATTTGTTAAAACAACAAGGGTGAGTTAATAGGATTCCGTTTTAATCCTCTTTTTCAAAGTAATGGAATTAGGCGAGGCTATTTTTCTCAATCGCGTTCTGGTACCGGATATCAAAAATGGATGTTAAACACTTGAATAAGATAATGAAAGTTTTTTTAATAGGGCTAAAGGGTTTAGATACCTAGAACACATAGATACTAACTCGTTTTATATTTTATTATACAGGGTGTTTTTTTAAGGTCGACGAGCGGCCATATATCGGAAACTACTGGGCATAGAAACTCAGGAAAAGAAAAATGATAATTCAAGTGGCCATGAGAAAATTCTGGAAATAATTTTTAAGTTCCGCATTTTGCCGCAAGAGGGCGTAATTGAAAAGTAAATTTTAAAAATTTACATAACTCCGAAAATTCCACATTAAGGTATATGTTTGATAACACCATTTTAAAGCTTGGACAATTATGCATCATTTTGGTCTTATGCTCATTGGCGTACCGACTTTAATAAGAGTGGGGGAAGCTGTTGAAAGTGTAATCATTTAAATCGCTGTAACTTATAAACGACTTATCCGATTTTAGCAAACTAAAGACTGTTTGGAAGAGAAATGTATGCACTTTCACCAATCGTAATTAGTTGTCCATAATAGTTCTCAAAAAAAATGCTAGAGGGCGCAATTTGCAATAACAATACATTTTTTGATTTTACTCCGAAAAAATAAATCATACGGTATACCCATGGCATCATAATCGGAAAGTAGATGAAATTTGCAAGAAAAGATGTGAAGACCGCAGTTCGATATCCTTGTTAGTTTCAGAGTTATCGCCAAAATAATAATTATTAATACAAATAGCGCCCTCTAGCAATTTTATTAGAAATACCATTAGATACCATTAGATACGACAATTGAAGATTCTTCCAAACAAGCTTAAATTTAGTAAAATCGGATAAGTCGTTTAGAGGTTACAGCGATTTTAATGTTTACACTTGATAAGAGTGGGAGAAGCTATTGAAAGTGTAAACATTAAAATCGCTGTAACTTCTAAACGACTTATCCGATTTTACTAAATTTAAGCTTGTTTGGAAGAACCTCCAATTGTCGTATTTAATGGTACACGATAGTTTCTAATAAAATTGCTAGAGGGCGCAATTTGTATTAAAAATTATTGTTTTGGCAATAACTCTGAAACGAACAAGGATATCGAACTGCGGTATTCACATCTTTTCTTGCAAATTTCATCTACTTTCCGATTATGATGCCATAGGTATACCATATGATTTATTTTTTCGGAGTAAAATCAAAAAATGTATTGTTATTGCAAATTGCGCCCTCTAGCATTTTTTTTAGTACTATCATGGATAACTAAATACGACTGGTGAAAGTATATATATTTCTCTTCCAAACAGTCTTTAGTTTGCTAAAATCGGATAGGTCGTTTATAAGTTACAGCGATTTAAATGATTACACTTTCAACAGCTTCCCCCACTCTTATTAAAGTCGATACGCCAATGAGCATAAGACCAAAATGATGCATAATTGTCCAAGCTTTAAAATGGTGTTATCAAACATAAACCTTAATGTGGAATTTTCGGAGTTATGTAAAATTTTAAAATTTACTTTTCAATTACGCCCTCTTGCGGCAAAATGCGGAACTTAAAAATTATTTCCAGAATTTTCTCATGGCCACTTTAATTATCATTTTTCTATTCCTGAGTTTCTATGCCCAGTAGTTTCCGAGATATGGCCGCTCGTCGACCTTAAAAAAACACCCTGTATTTTTTTTCTTATTGACAAATTAGAAAAACTTGGATTTCGTGGTCAAATAGTAACTTTATTTAAAAACTATTTATATAACAGAGTACATCATGTTAAAATTGGTGAAAATATTAGTTCACCAAAAATATTTAATTATGGAGTACCACAAGGTACAGTCCTAGGACCCATACTTTTTAATATTTATCTAAATGATATTTTTAATTTAAACTGTCAAGGAAAACTACAAAGTTTTGCTGATGATACGGTAATTTTTTATAAAGGTCTAAATCGGAATATTTTAAAAAATGCTATTGAAAAGGATTTCATAAAAATAAGCAGCTGGTTTAATAAAAACTTTTTGATAAACATTTAAAATGGGATTTACATAGTGACTACATTATAAAAAAACTAAGAATTCTTATACCAAAATTTAAACATCTTAAACAATTTTTAAATATAAAAGAATTAGAAATACTTTATTATTCTTTAGTACAAACCCATTTAAATTATGGAATACTAGGATGGGGAGGCATAAATAAGAATTATCCTGATAATATTGAAACTATTCAAAAATACATTTTAAAAATTATTTACGAAAAAGACCATCAATATTCTTCTGATTTACTATTTAAAGATAGCAAAAAAATGGATATTAAACAAATATTTTCTTACAACATGGTAATATATATTTTTAAACATAAAAATAGTCATAAAAATACTATTACAATATATAAAAATAGAGTAAACAAAAACAAAACAATAGCACACAAGCATTTTTTAAACATCAATCCATATATTTTTGATATGCTACCACAGTCAGTTAAAATAATTAAATCGTTAAATAATTATAAAAATAAAATTAAAAATTGGATATTATCTAATCCAAGAGATATATTTAATATGGATACAGAAAACAAAAATCGACATTTGTAAAAAACGTATAGGTACTGTAGACCCAAATATACAACATCTTCGATGGTAGTTTTCTTTAACTCTTTATAGTCGTTATTTAATAAAAATCGTAAGTGGTAACAATCCGTATTATGGTACCGGTACCAAAATATTGATTTAGCTTGTTGAAGATGGTTTAAAGGGCAACAATGCATCTCGTGAGAACGGTGCCCTGGCCCCGCTGTGACAAAGTCACTTATCTTTTTACCTGTCACAGTGAAGTGTGCTTAAAACCAGGATAAAATTTACTAAGGAAAACAATCTGTGTCTGTTGGAATTTTTAATAGGATAATACGGGTAAAAAGATGCATTGATTTTTTAAATTTATCTTATGCTTATGACATACATAATTTTTTTTTGGATTTGTAAGTAACGGCAATAAGATTTGATTCTAACATAATAGACCAGTGCTGAAGCCTTTGAAAATGGTAAAAAATGAAAAAAAATAATAGTAGGTTGAAACTCATTGGAAAAAGAAGAGAATAGAACAAAAATGAAAGGAAAAATAAATTATGGGCGATCCGAGGTCGGGGAGGGGGGGGGGGGGGGGGGTTAGGGTAGAAAACGATTTATCTCGATTTCCGGTAAAGCTACAAGTCCTGTGGAAAAACGTTAAATCGCAAAGTTGTAGGTAATAAAAAGATCTACAACTTTTGTATATACACTTTTTTCACATAACCTCAAAATGTATGTGAAAATGTCAAATAACCAAGTTTTTGGTTTTTTATTTTTATCTTTTACAAACATTTTTTTATCCACGAAATTTGGTGAAAACGTACCTTTTTATGTCCTAAACACACTGTAATTTTTTTGATTTAAAATATTTATTTTTTAACCTTATTTTGACTTAATATCGAAAAACACCCTAATTTTCAATCGAAAATTCTCACATCAAAATATCTGCTTTTTTAAAAAAGTCGGAGGGCTTTTTGTTCGTTGAAATCTCTACTTTCTGATGGTGTTAAAAAAAATATACATTACTATGGTAAATGTTCTCAAAAAAATGCAAAGAAACGAAAAAAACTCGAATCCGAAATATTTTTTTTAGATCAATATGTACAATTTTGAGCTATTTATTAAAATTTATACTTTTTTTTATCAATGTCACATGGAATCTTACGTTTTTCGAGTAATTAAAGTATAAATTTTAATAAATAGCTCAAAATTGTACATATTGATCTAAAAAAAAAAATTTCGGATTCGAGTGTTTTTCGTTTCTTTGCATTTTTTTGAGAACATTTACCATAGTAATGTATTTTTTTTAACACCATCAGAAAGTAGAGATTTCAACAAACAAAAAGCCCACCGACTTTTTTAAAAAAGCAGATATTTTGACGTGAGAATTTTCGATTGAAAATTAGGGTGTTTTTTCGATATTAAGTCAAAACAAGGTTAAAAAATGATTATTTTAAATCAAAAAAATTACAGTGTGTTTAGGACATAAAAAGGTAAGTTTTCACCAAATTTTGTGGATAAAAAAATTTTTTGTAAAAGATAAAAATAAAAAACCAAAAACTTGGATATTTTAATTTTTCACATAAATTTTGAGGTTATGTGAAAAAAGTGTATATACAAAAGTTGTAGATCTTTTTATTACCTACAACTTTGCGATTTAACGTTTTTCCACAGGACTTGTAGTTTTACCGGAAATCGAGATAAATCGTTTTCTACCCTTAAACCCCCCCTCCCCCTCTTCCCGACCTCGGATCGCCCGTAATTTATTTTTCCTTTCATTTTTGTTCTATTCTCTTCCTTTTCCAATGGGTTTCATCCTACTATTATTTTTTTTTGTTTCAAAAATTATCGACCCTGGTCTATAATAGGCTATTACCTGTTTAAATATGTACGATAAATTTAAAAAAATGCGCTATACTTACTATACTATACTTATTATAGCACAGTGGCATAACAAATACTCCCGCAAACCCAGCACCGCGGGGGGCCCACATTGACGGCACCTCAAAATTTGCTGCCAGCTTTGCTTTTCATAGGTATTTTATTTCGTAATTAATTTTATTTTTTTATATCCTGAGAATGTAACTTCGTTAAGCGAAGAAGAATTATACGTGAAAGCGCGGAATTTACGAACGATATACCATAAAGACTTGTCCATTGACTTTCCTAGTCAAATTTTAAGCCTCAGAATGGGACTCTTGAGATAGTATTTCAAAATTAAAAACAGTATATGAACTTGCGGATCATTTATTAATAAAGAATCAGTGTGTTCTTCAAATTTTCCAGATGTATTTAGTGCAGTATTGTTATTTACTTTACCAGTTAGTGTGGCATCAGCGGAACGATCTTTTTCCAAAATTAAAATAGTAAAAACCCATTTACGTAACCCCATGGGACAACAACGCCTTTCGGATTTATCCTTAGTCAGTATCGAACACGAGTTAGTTAAAACATTAAATATCGACGAAATTATAAACGATTTTGCAAAAAAAAAATCTCGACGATTTGGTCGTTTTGTATAGTACTTAGTGACATAATGTTTGTGCAGACTTGTTGAGTGTTTATATTTTTTTCTGTTTTCTGTCTTTTGGATTCTATGAGGCTCGATCACTGCTACCCCCGTTACTGGTAAAAATTGTGTTTTAAAATTTTGATTTTGCATCAGGTTTGCTGGAATATTACTTACGTATAATAACTACCTATTTTATGTCCACCAGTCTACCTAGGATTATAAAATAAATTCGAATTGTTTGCTGTTTTAATAGTAGGTTCTTAACACATAATGTGGGTTTAAGCCTAATTAAATTATTACACGATTAACGAATTCAAAAATTATCATTTTCTATTCCACACGACTTAACTAATGTTTATTCGTTTAATGTATCTCATAAATAACGAGAAAAAACTGAATTGAATTTACTGAATTTATTCCAAGTTACCAAGTAACACTGTATAATGGAATGGATTTTTAGTTTAGATCTTTGTTTTGGTAAAAATAATTCCTGAAGATGGCATATTTCAATTAGCATATATTAAGTCTTGTAAAGTATTTAAAATGAAGTAAAGTCGTATGTCCCAATTTTTTTTACATGCCATAATGAACTCATTAAGACGTCTTTTTCGTAATTTTACCCTGCAAAATATGAAATATTATGTATCTACATTAGGCTATGATGCTCTATATACAGGCTGTCCGGAAATGATGAGCAAAAAATTTAGGGGACAATTCGAGACCGAAAATAAATGCTATCTTTTCCTATAACATTTGCCACCCATTTGCAATACCTTTTGTCACACTCATAATATTTTGACTAAATCTCGTATATGGGGCTTTTTCGGTATAAGGAATACAAATTTTCCCACCGTTTTTTCGAATTTTATAGAGGGCGCCTCATAGCAGCGTCTACTTTAATTTGAATGGTCCCATCTTTTTTGTCCTACACTGTATGCGCATTTTGACCGAATATTTTTATTCTCCTACCCTTTTGACATAAAAAAGGTATACGGCTTTTGTTTTGATAAATCTAACCGTTTTCTAGAAAAACGGTAAAATAGCATTGCTTGCATGTAATGAATACGACATCATTTTAATTTATTTTCAACGTTAAACATAGCCATAGCAAAGGAAAGGAATATTCCATGGAGTTCGTCGGAACTTTTTAAGGATAATTAATTTATGCATTGAACAGGAAGGACGTCACTTTGAACCTTTGATTTAAATGTTTAATTTATTGTTCTAGTAACTTATGTATTTTAAAACTGCAAATAAAATTTATCTTTAACAATCAATTTTCGAAAAAATGTTATAGGAAGAGATAGCATTTATTTTCGGTCTAGAATTATCCCCTAAATTTTTTGCTCATCATTTCCGGACGCCCTGTATAGTACCTAAAATGCTGGAAGCCCAATTTAAAATTTTAATAATAGCATCTAGCCATCTAACAAGGCCAAGCTTTTATATCTCGTGCAAGGGGTGATAACCCCTAAAATCGAGTTAACCCCAAAACGTCCGAATCCTCCCCTGCAGTGCCAAAAAAATAACGATTGCCTTTTTCAGAGCCGCATGCCCTTTGTGCGCACGGTAAGCATGGAACAGCGTTGGCAGGACCTGGCGAATTTGTTGAGCCTTCCCAACCCTGGCGAGCACCACCCCTTCGGCCCTCACCACGCCCTTCACAATTACGGACATCCCCATGCGCACGCACACGCGGCCGCGGCGTACGGACCCGATGCCAGAGGCGTGCTGTTGCATAATGCTACTTTGCCGACGCCGATGGGAGATATCAATGGTAGTATGCCTTATGGAAACTTGGGTAGGTATTTTTGTTTAAATATCGCATAATAATAGCCGAGTTCGTTTTTTGTTTTTAAGGGTAGAAAACGATTTATTCCGATTTCCGGCAAAACTACAAGTCCTATGGAAAAACGTTAAATGGCAAAGTTGTAGGTATTAAAAAGATCTACAACTTTTGTATTTATACTTTTTTCACATAACCTCAAAATTTATGTGAAAAATTCAAATAACCAAGTTTTTGGTTTTTTATTTTTATCTTTTACAAAAAAAATTTTTTTTCACGAGATTTGGTGAAAACACACCCCCCCAACACACTGTAATTTTTTTTTATTTAAAATATTTATTTTTTCACCTTATTTTGACTTAATATCGAAAAAGCACCCTAATTTTCAATCGAAAATTCTCAGGTCAAAATATCTGCTTTTTTAAAAAAGTCGGTGGGCTTTTTGTTCGTTAAAATCTCTACTTTCTGATGGTGTAAAAAAAATATACATTACTATGGTAAATGTTCTCAAAAAATGCAAAGAAACGAACGTCTTATTAAATATTAACTTTATTAACTTATTTGGTTGTTAATTATAGTTTATAGTTAATTTTCGTTTTTTTGCATTTTTTGAGAGCATTTACCATAGTAATATATATATATATTTTTTTTACACCATCAGAAAGTAGAGATTTCAACGAACAAAAAGCCCACCGACTTTTTTAAAAAAGCAGATATTTTGACGTGAGAATTTTCGATTAAAAATTAGGATACTTTTTCGATATTAAGTCAAAATAAGGTGAAATAATACATATTTTAAATCAAAAAAATTACAGTGTGTTTGGGACATAAAAACGTAAGTTTTCACCAAATTTCGTGAAAAAAATTTTTTTTTTGTGAAAGATAAAAATAAAAAACCAAAAACTTGGTTATTTAAATTTTTCACATAAATTTTGGGGTTATGTGAAAAAAGTGTAAATAAACAAGTTGTAGATATTTTTATTACCTACAACTTTGCCATTTGACGTTTTTCCATAGGACTTGTAATTTTGCCGGAAATCGAGATAAATCGTTTTCTACCCTTAAAAACTCACCCCTTTCCACTTCCCGACCTCGGATCGCCCGTAAATTATTTTTCCTTTTATTTTTGTTATATTCTCTTCCTTTTCCAATGGGTTTCATCCCACTATTATTTTGTTTCACTTTTTACCATTTTCAAAGGCTTCAGCCCTGGTCTATTTGCAAAATGATCCTGTTATAAAATTATTAATATTGTCCAAAAAAAGATAGTTAAATAGATCGAAGCGAATCTTAAAAATGGACACGAAGTGCAAATACATTTTAAACAAATTAAGGCTGTTAAGAATACCTTCGAAAAATATGTAATAGTTAAATTGAAAAATTACCTACGAAATCTTAATAACTAGCCATATTATTTTTGTCATAGAATATTCAGCTGGGCCGGACAGATTCCAATTTTTTTTTTACAGGTGGTACTATTGGAAATGCGGTAGCTACATCAATGAACCTTACCAACAGCAGCGAGCCAATGGGAGAACCCAGCAGTGCTCCACATTACAAACTGGAACCATCTAATGAAATGATGTATTATCAGGTAAGCCCAACAAATATACAAGAGCAAAAATAAAACAGTTTTTAAAGTAATTCCAAGTAAAATTAATGTAACTTGTAAAATTGAAGAATTGATGCACTAATTTAAACATAGGAAAATGCAGCATCATTAAAATATGTGCAATTTTTTTTAAGTATCAAATATTTTATCTTAAGCACTATTTAGGATTAATAGCAACGGCGATAGTCGATATATTATGTAAAACCTGCCTAATCTTTTTTCATTTAATTTAGAATACTTCTGGTCCTGAATTTGGTAACAACCAAACCGACGGGTTTTTGTCCAGCATACTGAATGACGAAGACCTGCAACTCATGGATATGGCCATGAATGAAGGTAAGTGAATATTTATGTTTGTGGCAGAAAATACAGGATAAAATATTTTTCGGCAATTTGTTTATATTTATATAATTTTTTATCTTCTCTGTAATATAGTATTACAAATAAATGTCACCTAGTGATATTTAGGAGTCTACCATTTACTCGAAATCCTCTAACCCTATCGGATTTATTTCAAGATATATTTGTTTATTTTGAAATAATAAACTAATTTTTGTACATTTGACTTCCATACTATTAACGATTGCCAAGTATTTCAAAAATAGTTGCAGGCGTTCGGCTGTCACTAAATATCACCAATAAAATATAATCAAACAGGTTTTAATTTGGTATCACTGTGTTGCTAAAAGTTCAAACTTTGTTCGTTTTGTATACAGATTTTTAATTTAGGCCTTTCTTTGAGAGAAAATAATTTTTAAAGTTGGCCTATAGTTAAATTAAAGTAAATCATATGCGCGGTTTTGGACAAATTCGATGACAGCAGAGTGCAAAATTGAGTTTGAGTTGAGATTTTTTTTTAAAAATCAAAAATTGTTTTTTTTAAATTTTTATTGATTTTATTAAAAATTTAACATTTTTCTCTGTTTTCAAATTAATACAAATTATTTTAATGTTCTTTTTTCTTTAGTAATTTATTTTAATAATTTTTTCTGGGATATTTATTAAGTGTCTAAGTAAAAATAAACAAATGGCTGGAAGAAAAGAAGACAGCATTCGTGGACGTACAAGCAGAACCCTATAAGTCCATTTTTTAACAAAATGAGATTACCTCACCTAAAAGTCCGTATGGTGATTCCGCTTCAATGAAATATTCAGCTAAGTCCATTTTGCCGTTACTTTAAAAGATATAGATCCTACAGATTTGCTTAAGTCCAAATTTATTTTATTTTAAGAGACAGAATCATTTATGTGCACTTAAGCGACTTTTGCCAGCAACTTTGAACAGGAAAAATCCTGTAAGTCCAAGTTTAAGATAGTCAAAAGAAAAGCCTGGTATAATTGAATACAAATACATGCATTCCAGCCCTTACAAATCGATCAACGTTTTCGGAAGAGGAAAAAAATCACACTTTCCAAAGGACCTGAAAAAATTATACAACCAGCCATTGCCAATTGGTGCCAAGAAGGAGGACCTCCTTAAACTATGCAAAAATGAAGTAATTCCGACGGAATTCCATGGTTTGTACCAGTCTCTACCATAGACAATTTACCTTTAGATACCTACAGCTTATCTCCTGCGCAAACAAAAGTTACGTTTTATGGGTGAAAATATATGTCCGAGCGCATGACTCGTCGGTCAGCTGTCTTCATTCGGGGAACCTTCGTGCATGCGCACAAACCTCGTGTTATCGGCCGTCCTACTTTATCGACAATAATCGACGCGCTCAAGAATACTCTCCAGAACCGGCTCGGCCGCCATTTTTGTTGTTGTGTTTTAAGGTTTCTCTGCGGATTCCTTGTAGTTTTCTAAAGTTTTCAGCTATCGGATCGGCTATCGTGGATTGTGGGACTGGTGTTTAATATTTATGGATTTCTGGTTTTTGTGTAGTTTAGTTAGTGAATTGTGTTTGTGCTTTTAGTGACTCGGATTGTAATATGTATAAACAATGACTAGTACTAGTTGCAGCCGTTGTATAATTGTATTATGCCCAAATAGGGGTATAATAAACCCTCTATGGTGGCATATGAGCAAGAATTTAAATTTTAAAGCCCGGACCTGTCTATTTTCCCATTCGTCAAACGATAATGTTGCAGTGCGCATGTCTTATAGTTCCCAGTTTTGTTTACATGCGCGAGGTCATAAAACTGCCACATTCGTGATTGTTGTTTGTTTATCTAAAGGTAAATTGTCTATGGTCTCTACCCACCTGTAGCTATAATACTCCTGAAGAAAGCAATAGCGATGAGGACGAAGACGAATACCTTTCATTAAGCCATTATATGCCAAAAAAATAATTAATATAAACAGAAAAAAACCTTAAGTCCAAACTTTGTTATGTTACCTTTAAAAAATACTAATAAAAATAAATAATGTTTATGTATGTAACTGTTTTACTGATACATAATCCTTTAGAAATAGTAAATAAACGTTCTTTACAGATTTAAAATCACCTAATGCTAAATACAACTTTTACAGGTAACTTCAAATCTTTATTTTCATTTTTCTCGAAACTAACTTTTTGGACTTACATTACAGCTTGTACGCTCACGATATGGTCGTTTTATGTTAAAACAACAGAACCAAATAAATCAGGGTGTAGAGCGATTTGTTCATTGTTCTTATTTAAAAATAAATAGTTTCATTAAATCATGATTTTAAAAATTAAATAAAGTGATAAGTGATTTAAATCATGATTTAAAAAAAAAATCAAGTGATTTAAATCACTTGATTTAAATCAGCCCAACCCTGATGCAGGGGTAACTTCCGGAACTTTGCAATTATTATTAAAAAAAAATAATATCTAATTTTGGAAGGGCTATTCAGGGAGGCATTGACGAATAGTATGCTGGTGTTTTTTTTTAAATAAATGCACATAGACTTTGAAAAAAGTTTTTTGAAACCACTAAAATTGCCACAATTTACCTTAAAATCCTTGAAAGTAAACACGTCGATTTTCATAACTGAAATAGAAACAACAATTTTTACTGGCAACACGATATTCTCTAGTCTATCTAGATGTCATCTCTCCTAAGAATTCAAGAAAATATGTGTTTGTTTTAACAGAAAAGGTTCCGTAATTGCACAAAACACGAAAGTAAACAAAACCATGATCCAGAATATGTATGTCTTTTTTCTTCGTATGCCAGAATCATAAAAATAACTACTCTGATCAACACAGCACTGCAGTGCGCATGCGAATCGTTAACAGTCCGGCCAATCGAATTGACGATAGAAAATGGCGTCGTTAATCCCACCTTAAACCCAAAATTATCATTCTGATAAAATGGCGAACGACTGGTTAATGTGCCATTGATTGGCAGAAATTATTTCTTACATTCAAAGAGGAGATTTTTGATTTACTACACTGAAAAAAAAATACACTGTCATCGTAAATATATATGGTTAAATTAACAATACCGGATAATTAGTATAGGCACCGCCAAACATATTGTTGTCAGATTTATATGTGTATTGTTAAATTAATCTTGTTACTGTAACAATATCTTTAGCTAATTTTTACAATATGAACTATCGCTAGAGAAGCAATCCTATTTTGCAAAGGTGCTACTACTACCAGCAGCTATTTAATATTACTTTTTAACCGGCTTCCTTAAATTCATTTAATGAAATGTACAGTTAAAAAAAATTAGTAGAGGGTTTGTTAAAATAAATTCATAATATAGTTACTTTCATTCTATTACTATACAATACTTTTATCGTTTACACTATTATATTGTTAAAATATGACGTTATTTATTGGACTACAAGTTCAGAAAATAACAATGCTATTTTCTGAACTTCGGTAAATATAGCATTAAAAATTGTAAATATGACCATATTGTTCTTCACAATATTTTATTGGTAACGAATAACAATAATTTTTTTTTTCAGTGTAACCAGACAACGTTGATTGTGAGTAAATAATTTCCTAAAAGTAATTCGTCACAATAAACATTGTCTGATTTGTTAATTATTGTTTAAAACACAAGTATTTTTGTTGTGTAGTCAAGCAGTCTTCCCTGTTCAGTATTTCTTATCAATTTTTTTAATGGGTATCAGATTGTTCCTCGTCCATTTTTCGCAATATTTTCCAAAATAGGCTCGAGCCTGGTCTTTACTGTATAATTGTATTATATAAACAATTCATTTAAGATATTTTTCAAAAAAGTTAGCAATAAAACTTTTTTAACTCCATTGTCATTTTACGGCTTTTTCAATCAAATTCTCGAATTATCTGTAGTATAATGTAAAAAACATTTTATGTACAAATGACTGCCGTACAGTTCTATGCGCAAATTTATGACATAAGAACGTTTTAAAGCTTTAAAATAAATAAAGCACTAAATGGCAGTTCCCCTGAGATCGTTTGGCGTCCCGAATCTTCTAGCACTACCCTTGTGTAGTTATATCCTATTGAATTTAAAGGCATTTTTTATTAAAACAGGAATATTTTCAAAAATAACAGGTCCTCTAAAGTAAATCTTTGTTTTATAAGGTCTTGTTAACTTGACTATGACGCAAAAGCGATAATTTGCCAAAGATAACTCTTATCATAAATCCCCAGCCATTGTATTTTAAATTATTGCTGTGTTTGTGTTATAGTTACATAGGAAAATGGACGGGTACATAAGAAATTGGTACAAAAAAGTACTCACATGTCATTGACGTTTTATTTGGCTTTTTGTGACACCAGTAGATAAAAACATGTCATAATTTAAACGAATTGATGGATATTAATAGACCAACATTATTTTTTGTGGCATACCTCCGTTTCATATATTTTTTTAATTTGTTGTCGTACAGTACCTACGCAATGATTATATACCTTTACCAGCTGACCTACACACTCCCCCGTTTTTTTGTGGCTTCCATACGGTTCGATTCATGGGCATTTTTTGATAATTTAGGGGTTGAATTTTGAAAAAAACCGTATCAATGTGCTTAAAGTTAAGTTAAAAGAAAAATACATAGGGATTGCAATTTTTGGGTCTCTACTTACGTACTTACTTACCAACAGAGGTATGCAAGGTTTTAGAATCAAATTCATTTTTACCCTGGTATAACATACCAAAAAATCATTTAAAACAGGATTAAAGGATACTATGGTTTAAGGACGGGTGCCACTGTTAGTAAAACACCTATGGCACCTCCACACACCTCCTGCAAAATGATTTACATATTCTAAGCCGAAAAATAGCTTTCAGCTAATTTATAATATTACGGGTAATTAAGCATTTGATAGATACCCCAACCAGTAATTATTACCTGGCTATGCAATTCGTTTTGCTGAGTATATTATTTCGGTACTTAAATGAAAACAGAAACTTGAACTCGCCTAGCTTGATCAGTGTATTTTAAAATTAGGAAATTAGGCCACTGGTTAATATACTTTTTATTAGAAGAGCCCAAATAATAAATTGTAGAATAGCCTAGTCATTGTTGAATGTAGATAAAAATAAATACCGCTGGGTCTATTTTCGTAAGATCCAGTCAAACATTTAGTGCATTGTCTACGTTTACTAACAGGTGGTGAATAGATATAACCAAGGTTGTGGTCAGTCCTAATTATAATTTCAGTGTATTTGATATACAATTATCTCATATTTAGTTATTTACAACTAAGCAGATGATATAGACTCGTAGTGTGGAGAATCAATACACGTCGGTTTAAAAAATCGTTAAAATGTATAGTTTAATGCGTGATTTAAAAGAGGACGTGACTAGTGCCAGTTTTTATTGTTCAAGGTTAGAAAACCTTCGTTGTTGCTGCAGATGTAATTCCTATTTCTCAACAATTAAAAATGTAAGTTAAAACACCTACATACGTGCTCCTGTAGAAAGTAGTTAAGCAAAATGTAGAACATCGTTCTTGGGGGTGTTGTAATATGTAATATGAAAACCGCGAATAATGGTGGGTGAAAGGTGAAACGTGTGGAAGTGAGATGACCTAAAAGTAAAATTCAATGGTGAAGGTGGTAGTTTAGAGCATTATATGCTCGAGAATGGCGTCGGAGCGTCAACGGAAACGCAGTCGCGTTGAAAGGGAACGAATCTAAGAACCCGCCACATTACCTGTCATTAATGGCACCCTGTTGAAGTCTGGTATATTTTACGTTAAGCGGTTGGCTACAGAAACAGAACCGGACTCAGTTATTTTACTGTCGCCTCCGCCATCTGTTACATTTGGTAAAGATATAGCGTATATACTAGAGGTGTAAGCTTTGAGGTGCACATCTAATTAAAACACCATATTGGGAACCCTTTTGGTATTGTTACTTTTGTGGGAATTTTCTATATGGATATATATAGGGTGTCCCGTAGTTCAGGGGTTATAGAGCAACAGGAGATAGTGGACTTGAAAATATGTCATTTAATTTCATTTCTTATACGGTTAAAGAGATACAGGGTGATCCAAGTAAATATTTACCTTATAAGAGTAAGCGGATATGAATCAAATTTGGTGTATTTATATTTTTGAGGGCACGAAGGAGGACTCCATAATAAGTAGAGACCGACCGAAGGTTCGGTTTCGGCTAGTTTCGGTCAAAAAATCTAGTTTCGGTTTGACAGTTTCGGTTTCGGCCAAAAATCGGCCGAACCTTCGGCCAAATACCATGCCGAAACTCGGTGTTCGTGTATTGTCGCGCACCGTTCTGCTAACTTTGGGTGGGTTCGTAGGCAGTGTTGTCTATATAAATAGATTTTTTCTCTGTCGACCTTTTTTTTAGTGGGAAGAGTTCAATCTGTTCCCAAGATCGATCTCGTCCTATATAAAATAAATTAAATTTCAGTAAGTAGACAATAACATTTTTAACATGAATAAATAAGTTTCGATTTCGGCCGAAACTGAAACCAAAGTCGAAGATTCGATTTCGGCCGAAACTGAACATTTTGTTTCGGTCGGACACTAATAATAAGTTTTAAGATACCTCCTAGAAAACGCTAGCTACACAAATTAAGTTTGATAAATTCTCGCATATATTTTTGTCTCTCACATTTTTGACCGCTTTACCTCAAATTATGGAAGAGGGATCTTTTATACATAAAAAGTTGTACTTCATTAATCTCCATATTTCAAATAGTTTTTGAGATAATTGCGTTTTAATTAACCGTTTAATACTTTTTGCCCAATCATTTAAAACTAAAAAGGTTAGTTCGTAGGACGGTACCATTTTTCCCATCATAAGTACTGATGCTTAGATCCTTTTTAAACGTAAGTTTTCTAACGGCTAACGTCATCCTTTTACCAAGAAACTCAGGTACCTACTTGAAATTGGCTTTATAGTCTGATAATAAAATACATTCATTGTTTTAATTTAGACGTGGTGATTTCCAAATCATGGACAAGCCTCTTCTTCTGCATTAGCTAAAATTGTTGGTCAAAATAAAATAACCACAAACGTTCATGTCATAAAAGGGAAACTGACCATCCAATAAACGTGACTATGTTTTAATTTTTAAATTCTTATATTGTGTCAAAGTCATCTTATTGTGGTGATATATCAAGTTTTGTTTGAGTAATATCTTCAAATTTTCAAATATTTCATTATTGAACAGAGACGTAGCCAGGATTTTGGGTCGGGGGAAAGAGCAAAAGTATAATTAAAATACCTAAGAAAGTTTTGAAAATTATATTTAAAATTTTAAATAATACAAATTCTGATAATGATTAACTATAGTCTATTTTAGAAAGGTGTAGAGCAGTGGTTCCCAAATGGTGGTCCGCGGACCCCTTGGGGTCCGCGGCGTATTTTTTGGGGGTCCGCGAACCCACGGAGCACAAAGGGAAAATAAAACAAAAATAACTAAATAACTCACCTAATAATAAAACAATTAAATTATTTTTTAGTTTATTATTGTTTTTAAGGAAAATACGTTGTATTGATAAATAAAATGTTGTTTAAATAAGTTACAAAACGGTTGTTTTAGTACATTTAAAGGTTAACTGGCCATGGGGGTCCGCATGTTACTATAATCCGATTTCGGGGGTCCGGGAATATGCGAAATTTGGGAACCACTGGTGTAGAGTAATAAAAGCTCATTAGGTACGCAAAGGGACTACAGAGTGACCCAACGAATATTTAAGCCACTTTCCTAATTTGGCATTGATTTCATTGCAAAATTCTTTCTTTTCATCAAGTGCAGGTAGTACCACCCGGGTTTGGGTCAATTTATGGGTTTTGCCTATTGTTGTCCATTCACAAACACTGAAAATGGTGTGATAAAGGCGTGCCGGTAGGATATTCGTAAAAAGGAAATAATTTTATTTTAACAGAATAAAAATGAGGCATTATGTATGTACAAAGTATTAGCTACACTTATTTTTTATTAAACATTATAAAAAAAATACAAAATACAAAAAATACATTATACAGAAATTAAATTATAAAAAATCATAATATTCTTCGTCATCTAAGGAACTGTCATCTCCTCTTGACGTTATAATTAACGGGTCGACGGTTCGATCGATCAGGTGGTCAAGATCCCACCTTTTCTCCTCTTCTTTAATGACATGATGGACTGCTTTTCGCCAGTTCTCTGGTGTCACTTCCTTAATGGCTTGCTCAAATAGTAGCTTAACGTCTTTCATTTTGAATGTCGTGTTGTGTCTTGCTACAAATCCTTTTACTTGCGCCCATATAAGTTCTATAGGATTTAGTTCGCAATGATATGGCGGTATGCGCAGCACAGTTACACCATGTTTTTCTGCTATATCTTCCACGGCATATTTCATAAAACGATGTTTGTGTAAATTTGCTATAGCTAATAGTTCCTTCTTTATCAAATTATCTTCGAACTCAATAGTTTTGATGGTTAACCAGTCCATAATTTCTTGTTTTCTCCAAGATGAAGTTGGAGTCTTCTCTGTGCGTCGTGAATGATAGGTTGCGTTATCCATAACTACTACTGAATCAGCTGGAAGATATGTTATCATTTCACCAAAATAGTCCTCAAAAACATTCGAATTCATGTCCTCGTGATAATCTCCCGTATTGATCGACTGAAAGGTTAGCAAACCTTCTTTTACAAATCCCTCTTCGCTTCCAATATGGACGATTATTAGTCTCTTCCCTTTACCAGAAGGCACCTTAATACCCGTTGACAGGCCTTCCATGAAAGCTTGGCGAGCACTGGTTATATTTTTGTCTTGCCACAATTTTGGAACTATATAGCCTTCATTAATCCACGTCTCATCAAGATAAAAGATAGTTACTTTCTGTTTAGATGCACTGTAAGGTTTAAGGTTTGGATTCATAATTAGAATATACATATATTAAATCTATTATTTCGGGGGGGGGGGCTCGAGCCTCCTCACAAACCTTTCCTGGACCCTGGAGACAATTAAAAAGACGCCGCGAAAGCAAAACGTTTGAAAACATGAGATCAAAACCTTATTACGTCATCCTATTATCCGCACAATTCTTTTATTTGTCAGCCCCAACGGATTATATTGCTATCTTTGTTTTGATAAACTAAATAAGCTGTTCTGCTTATCTATTTACTAAATAGACAAGAATAGCTTAAAAATAGAAAACAACGCCCTACACCTAGAATATGTTATATATCCGATGCATCAATACTTAATTGGGTTTTAACCCATGCATAAAATTGGTTAATAGATCAAATTTAATAGAAGGGTTATCATGAATAAAGATTATTGGGTTGTAGTCCATGGACAAAAATCCATGATGAATGATGAATTTTAGTCCAGTTTATATTGCTTTAGTGGATGGTAGTTTTAAGTGGGTCAAGCAACAATAAAGATTAACCAGGATGGTCGAATGTAAAATAGAGTATTGAGTATATAGAGTATATAAACACATTATTAAGATTTGACGTTTTATAATCTATACAGTGTCACCAGTAAAGTCCGCATCATATGGGATTTTTTTTTATTAATAGCTTTATTCAAAATTTGACTTTGGCATCAAGTTCTGCTTCGATCGACATGAAAATTAAACAAAAAAATAGTAGTTACGTGATTCACATTATCTGTCAAGTTTTAATTTTTTCCAAAAAATAATTCAAAGGTAGGTTATTTCTGAAAATATCGAAAAAAGTTATTAGAAAAAGGTTTTTTAAATGCAGTTTCTAGCCCACATGCAAAATTTCAGCTGCATAAGATAATTTTGATTTTTTACCTATATTTTGTAAATTGCACCATCACTTTTGCAAAATAAGACTCAACGCAACCTACATAAAACTTCTCAGTTTTAACAAGGCTTTATTTCAGATACATTTTCTTTAAAGTAATACACCTTAATATTAAGACAAAAAAGAACACAGTGTCTTCAGTAAAGTGTTTTTTTATTTTAACAACGTAAAGTTTATCTATTTTCAACGATTTAATTTAAAACCCCTATATTATAATTTATTATTAAGCTATGTCATAATCACGTTAACGTGTATTACTTTCAGACACAAACTACGTTTTCAAAAATACTTATTTGATGAAGTTACCTTATACAGGGTCAGAAACAAATAAACTTTGCATCACATGCGATCAAATTTCAATAGCCCAATTTTGATTTTGTAGAAAAAGACACATTTAATTGGCGCTACTTTAAAGAAAATGTATCTAAAATAAAGCATTGTCAAAACGAAGAGGTTTTATGTAGGTGGCGTTGAGTCTTATTTTGCAAAAGTGGTGCAATTTACAAAATATAGGTAAAAAATCAAAATTATCTTATGCAGCAGAAATTTTGCATGTGGGCTAGAAACTGCATTTAAAAAAACTTTTTCTAATAACTTTTTTCGATATTTTCAGAAATAACGCCACTTTTGAATTATTTTTTGAAAGAAATGAAAATTTGACAGATAATAATGCGAATCATCTCGATCGAAGCAGAACTTGATGCCAAAGTCAAATTTTGAATAAAGCTATTAATAAAAAAAAATCCCATATGATGCGGACTTTACTGGTGACACTGTATAAGTGTCAAATGACTGACACCTCTGATTATTTTTGTTAATATAAAATATAGTAATGAATCTTTTTTAGGCCGTTCAAAATTTACCACAAACGCCAAATAGAAGTTTTGTTTTGAAGTAGGTATCGACTAGCGTAATTAAAAACGACGTGATTTGTCACGTAATGTTTGCTAGTTGGCTTGTCGTTTAAAAATTATAATACTATTTCTAAATTCTCCAATATAAGATAAGACTATCAAAAGTAAAGTTGAGGGTCAGATAAAATTTTAACGCAAAATAAAGCGTCTTGTCATCGAGTTTCGGATCTGGATCCTTATTTGTTTCTTTTATCTAATATTATATATGTTTAGTAGGTAGCATTCGAAAATGTCAAGTCATTTATTATTTTAATTATTGCCAAACAACAACCTACCTGTAAAAAATAAAGCAATTGAGTGGTTTACACTGAATAACGGTGTTGAATTGTTTTTAGTTAGGTATAAAAAAAGTTCAAGGGGATGATTACCAATTTAATAAATTAAAACAAAACAAGAATGTGCACTATGTATTTTTTTAAAATGAATTAAGAACTTACTTTTGTGGGATTAAAAAAAAAATAATAAAGCAATTTTTTGAATTTTTCGAGAAAAAAAAAACAGTATTACATATTTGAGTATTTTGTTAGGATTGGCAGTAATACCACGGGAGAATATACAGGGTGTTCATTTGAAAACTTCCCACCTCGATTTTCGTGCTTTAAAATGAAAATGTGGAAAATCGCTCGGACCCGTCGATTTTTATTTCGAGGGGGACATCTTTTGCGTATATTGTCAATCTTGTTACTTCAAGCCCCTAGGAGGGAGGGGGGGGGGAAGATCTAAATCTTAAATGGATACCCCTATTTTATATAATTTTTTTGGATTCTGCATAAAATTCTGAACATTTTTTAATAAAAGCATTATTAGTCTATACTTAACAGTTTCCGAGATATTGACTCTTGAAAAATTACATTTTTGAACTTTGACAGCGTCTAGCTTTCTAACTGTACGTCTTAGAGCAAAACGGCTTACATGTCCCTATCTTCGATTTTTATTATCTTTCCAATAGTGTCAACTTCCGGTCAAACCGGAAGTACTATATTTTTTACATCCGGTTTAACCGAAAGTCCACACTATTGGAAAGATAATAAAAATCGAAGACAGGGACATGTAAGCCGTTTTGCTCTAAGACGTACAGTTAGAAAGCTAGACGCTGTCAAAGTTCAAAAATGTCATTTTTCAAGAGTCAATATCTCGGAAACTGTTAAGTATAGACTAATAATGCATTTATTAAAAAATGTTCAGAATTTTATGCAGAATCCTAGGGGCTTGAAGTAACAAGATTGACAATATACGCAAACGATGTCCCCCTCGAAATAAAAATCGACGGGTCCGAGCGATTTTCCACATTTTCAATTTAAAGCAGGAAAATCGAGGTGGGAAGTTTTCAAATGAACACCCTGTATGTACTCTGGTAATACTGATGTTTTAAAAGTTGCAAGTAACTGAAACCCGATATTTATTATCTTTAGTAATATGCATATCGTGCACTTGACCAGAGGAAGCCAAGCATTTAATATAATACTAAACCGACAATTTAATATCGAAAGATTACATTTGGTTGCAACATTTTAAACTATTTAACAATAATAACAAATATTTACTAAATTGTTAACGGAAAAACACTAATACCAACTTTTGTGTAGTTTTTTCGATAAGAACAAGGTCGGATATAAAAATATGGTGTCATTCCATGAGAACAGTATAGGAATTTCATTAGTTTTAAAAAGTTTCAAAAGTCCTTAGTAAAGTTTTCTTATAATAATTTGTTCTAAAATAAAAATCGAGGGTACTTTTAACGTAATTCTGTGTTTCTATATTTTTTTGCCGCCCTGTACATGATATCTTAAGTTTTGATATGTCAATATTATTTGCGCATCAAGCAGAACTTTTTATAAAGAATAACTTTTTTTCGTAAAATAAACAATAAAAATTTAAAAAAATCCCTGCATATGTCCAGAACTTCTCTGGACACGTTGTATAGTACCTTAATTTTTTTCGATACTTTAAGTACTTAGTTTCGGAGCTCTTCTAACTGCCCAATAATTAACTCGTTATAGAAGTAATTGTTAATTTTGATTCCAATATAAACGCCTAGGTACGTCTAATGCAATTTTTAGACTAATTCCCTCAAATTCTTTTTCAAAATAACGTATCCTATTGAACAAAAATATTGAATTAATTTTTGAAACAAAAAATATAATGTACTGTTTTGGTAATTGAAACAATTGGAGAGGAGGAAATAGCAAAAAAACCATCATCATTTTTGAAACTTTAAATTTGCGAAATACATAACGATTACACTTAATAAATCATATACATGGAGTTTATCAAAAAATGTTTATAACATTGTTAAATGTTTAATTTAATTACCCGTTTGGCAGAATTTATCTGAAGAGTGGTTTGAAAAGAGCTTAGTCATTTAAAAATAAGAAAAATACCCAATTTGAATTCGTTACAGATAAGACGACGGTTCGGATTCGATATTACTTATTAACATATCAAAATTAGTAGTTACGAGTGTCGTTGATGATCATCATCTCTAATTAAACCATGCAATTGTAATTTGGGCAAAAAAAAACTTGGCAACGTCGCGCACAGTTTACTTATCTTAATTTTGATAACGTACATTTTAATTTAACTTTTATCATTTACTTCGTTTTTTATCTACGTAAATCTTTTTAGCAACTTTATAGAAATGAGAGCTGAACTTGTTATGATAATAGCTCATGTGAACGACTCATCACGGGTGTATTAAAAAAAAGTAGTCCCCGCAAAGCGCGAGTTTATAGTTTTCCAATCGAAGTGCAACCATAAGACCTTTCTAGTGCTAAGTAAACACAAACACACTTATATCCTGGACAGTTTTTCCGTGTCGGTTTTTTTTTACAAATATTTTATGGCTCAAGTGATGACACCGAAAGTATACAGAATCAACGAATTGGAATTGTTCTCGCTCTGCTCTCTCTTCCTATACTTTTTAAAAATCATGTGTTGCTGTTGTTGTTGCTGTTGCTGTTCTTGTTGTTGCTACTTGTGAATAACTGAAGAAAATGCCGATTAATCTATGCGTTCGTGATTTATATAGCAGGAGTTATTCTGCATCATATCACGCTATGCCAACTGTTGACATGAACAGTGCCATAGGTTAGTAAAACAAAAATATATTATCTATGATCCAAAAACAAAAACATCTGGTATATTTTACTGTATGATTGTATTACAAGTTGTTCCTGTGTTTCACTCGAGATTCTATCATTATTTAGTCGAGTACATCCGTTAATATTTTTCAAAAGAAACCTATTTATGCAAAACAAATGAACATACCTACCATTATAGACGATGTTTTACATAATCGTAAATTGCCATATACTGGAAGTGATTGGTGATTTCAAATTAACTAGACACTTTGTTTGCAAATTTATTTTAGTCACAATCCCAAATCTAGTTTTGTCGTATCTCACAAATACGTATTAGTTTACTAGAAAAGACATAATAAGAATATAATAAATAATAATTCATTTTAAGGCAGGAATGATTCATTTGGATTACCAGGTTTTAATCACTTTATTTTATTCACAATTTGGCATCCTATGGAACATACTTGATTAAAGGTTTCTTTGTTTGTATAGCAGAACATGTCTTAATTTTTTATGAAGGCATTATATACAAAGTATTTTCTACAAACACAATTTTCATTTTTTCAAGATTAGGGTTTAAATTGAAGTTTAAATAATTATTTTGGGTTACGTAACATTTGTATTGCTGTAATTATAATCAGTCAATAGAATAATTAGTAATACCAATAAGAGAAAATTAAAATCTTGAAACATCATACTCATACACTATTAGGAAAAATTAAATATTTAAAATCCTTAGAAAATTGCTTGACAGACATCACCTTATCACTCATTTCTTTTGGTGATACTTTATTTAAAGTATGGACCAGGCATTTTTTCTCCAATTTGTATCAGAATCAGGACAAAATAATCGATTAAGAATACTTTGCGGAGTATTTCGTGACTGAAGGAAATGACGAACGTTGTCAATATGGAAGTGTCTCTGATGTGGTTGGCACTTGTCTTAATTCTGTAGTCATATATTCTTCATCTTCCGTCTCCTCGTCGTCATTAATAGTTACAAACTGAAGAAGACACAGAAGCGGCAATGGCATCATCATCCAAGTATTTGACACTTACAAGATTATCATCAATATGGACAAATTCATTGAACTCATTTTCAGAACAAGGAAAATTGAGAAGATTGTCTAAAATATTGTTATCATCTTCCTGTCCATATTTTTTCAGCCATTTGGCTAATGGCAGGTCATCGTCTGAATCAAAATCATTTTCCAACTTCAGGAAACCACTGTGTTGAAAACAATTAAAAATTGTTTGTTTTGATACCCTTTGCCATCCCATATGAATGAGGTTTATTCCATTCAAATGATTACTGACGAAACGAACCGACGGCGACCGCCCACAGGCCCATATATGTGCCATCGAAAGAATTCGGTGATTCTCTTGGTTAAGCGAGCGGTAAAATACCGTTTTAGGTTCGTTATAAAAGAAAAATCGTACGATCATATCAAAATTTAAGGTTCGTTTTAACCGAAAGTTCGTTATAAAAGGGTTCGTTATTTGCGAAAAAATTAACACATGTCTACTAGTCTACTAGTGATACTGAAGTTCGTACTTATAGATTTGGTTCGTTACTGTATTAAAAAAGCTATTAATTATTACATGTTTTGAAATCACGCAATCACCTTTGTACGATATTTTCGACATTCGCTGGAGTATTTTTAATTTGAGATGAATTTAAATAAATATAAGTGTTTCTTGAAACCGAATGACGTTTTATGATATCAAGAAACCAAGTGAAAAAAATCCCTTTATTATAGATATTCCAAATTTGACAAACATTTTTTAATGCGTGGGGATATTTTCAGATTTAATTCAAATGTAAAATAAACCCAATTTTTGCTGTCCGCTGTCACCGAATTTTTCCAAAACCGCTCATATGATTTACTTCAATTTAAAAACCTATCCTTCAACTCTGTTCCTCATGTACCAGATTTTCCGATTACTCTATTAAAAATATACTATAATTTGTGTTGTATAAAAATTATGTTCTCCGAAAGAAATGCCTAAATTAAAAATCTGTCACAAGACAAACAACGTTTGAACTTTCAGCTACCTAGCGATACAAAATCTATACCTATTTAATTAAATGTTACTGATGATATTTAGTGACAGCCGAACGCCTGCAACTATTTTTGAAATATTTATCTTGGCAATCGTTAATAGTATAGAAGTCCAATGTACAAGAATTACTTTATTTAAATATCTTGAAATAAAGTCGATAAGTTTAGGGGGTTTTGAGTAAATGGTATGGTTCCGAGTAAACCACTCTTAAGAATATTCGTTGATAAAGCAGGTAATCGAAACGTGTTATTTTATCGTTAATAATTATCAACTAATCGTAAACAAAATATATAGAAGCTAAATAAGTAATAAGTACATGTTTTTATTATCTGTACATTGTCCCACTTTAAAGTTTTAGACAAGTTGAAAGAATATGTAATTATTAACTATATAAAATTTAATTAAGCGTTTTTGTTTCAGGGATGTACACAATGCGCTTGCTGGAAAGCAACAATGCTATAAGCAACTTAAGCTTAAATAGCACCCCAGTAACAACCAGCGTATCCAGGAACGATATGGAACGTCTAGATACCTCCAGCGACAGCGCTGTGAGCTCTATGGGCTCCGAAAGAGTCCCATCGCTCTCCGATGGAGAATGGTGCGACGCTGGGTCCGATTCCGGACATACCACCAATGGAGACCACTACCCACAAGATTACCAAAATAAATACCGTCGCCCATTTGATTATAGTTACAACCGTCAATTGTCAGATAGTGCCCGTATTCCCCCAGTTGCCCAGAAGAAACACCAGATGTATGGAAAGAGATATTTCCAAGATCAGGGCGCGACAAGTACGGTTCATCACCCTCATACCCCCGTGAAGTACGAGTACAGAGATCCCGCTGCCACTTCGTATGGTAGTCCCTCCCAACCAGACAGTGCTTCAAGAGCCAAAATTCCCGAAATGAAGTACTCGTGCTCCGTGGAATTCAGCCATTTGGCTAGAACTCCAGTTGATCACATTCAACACAACCACACTTATCACCTTCCCGCGGAAAACTCCGGTTCTATGCAAAGGCCGATTTCTAGAGATAAGGGAAAGAAGAGCAAAGCAGAAGAAGAACACCTGAGCAGAGATGAAAAGAGAGCAAGAGCTCTAAATGTTCCGATTTCTGTTGACGACATAATCAATCTACCTATGGATGAATTTAACGAACGCCTTTCCAAATATGATTTGAGTGAAGCCCAACTTAGTCTCATCAGAGATATAAGGAGACGAGGAAAGAATAAGGTTGCAGCGCAGAATTGCAGAAAGAGGAAACTTGACCAGATTCTTAGTTTGGCCGATGAAGTCAAGGAGATGCGTGACAGAAAAATAAGAATTGTAAACGAACACAAATATGCCATTGTTGAATTGAAGAGAAGAAAGGATAAATACCAGCAACTCTACAGACACGTTTTTCAGGTAAATTACTTTTGTTTTATTCAAAATCTGAGCTAATCTACAAAGATAAAACTGATTCAATTAAATCCAAAGAGTGTAGAGGTCTTTGTACGATTAATATTATCAAAAAAAAAATGCATGAAATTACAAGATAACTTTGAGAAAATGAATAGGTGGTGTGAGAAAAATAAATTACTGTTAAATGTGTCTAAGTGCAGTATTATTACCTTTACTAAAAAAGTGCATCCGATTGTATATGAGTATAGTATAAATGGGGATATGTTAAAACGGTGTGAGTCTGTGTGTGATCTTGGTGTTGTGCTGGACTCAAAGCTCTCTTTTCGTGATCATTATTCTAAAATTGTTGGAGAAAGTTTAAAATTGCTGGGCTTTATTATAAGAAACGCTGGAGATTTCACGAGTTGGGACACACTTAGGTTGTTATTTAATAGCTTTGTTAGGTCACGCCTTGAGTACTCCTTGGTTATTTGGTGCCCTTTCTATCAAACCCACATTAGTAGTCTGGAAAAAATTCAAAGACGCTTTTTAAAGTACACCAGTTTTAAGCTAGATGGAATCTACCCTGAAATAGGGTTCCCGCATGATCGTCTCTTGGCAAGATTTTCAATGGAAAGCCTCGAATCACGGCGAACAAAATCTGAAATTATCTTTCTACATAACGTACTTTTCGGAAAAATTGATGCTGGGAATATTTTACAGTCCCTGCACTTTCAGGTGCCAAGGCCAACCTCGCGTAATTACCTGACTTTTACTCTACCAACTCCAAGGACAAATACACTAAAGTTTTCTCCATTACATCAAATATGTGAAAAATATAATAAAATTCAAAACCAGTTAGATATACATGCCTGCACTGTGGCCTCCATTAAACGCCTGACTCTGTAATTATTTACATATTATATATCATTGTTTAATTATTTTTACTATATCTATGTTGTTCTTTATTATAATGCTTTGTATTATGTTAAAACTTTTTTTTATCCCATTCGATAATTGGATATTTGATTCTGTAGAATGTGGTAATATTAAATAAAAATAAATAAATAAATAAAATATATTTTTCCGAATAGAAAGATATATTATAATATTTGATTTATTTTCAGAATTTACGTGACCCCGATGGTAACCAGTACTCGCCGTACCAATACAGCCTTCAAACTTCTGCCGATGGATCAATTTTGATGGTACCCCGATCAAGCAGCACCATGAATAACAGTACCGACCGTAAAGAACCCCCACAGAACAAAAAAGACTAAATTGCTAATTTGCTTTTATTTACAACAATTTAAAAAAAAAAACATCCGTTTCAGCAATTTTTGCTCAAATTTACGTTTTCTATATTCACGATGGAGAGAATTTTGAAAATTTCTGATTTTCTTTGTTAAAGGTTCTCTCAAACTAATATGAAGTTACTAAATATTCGCATTGGTTTGAGAGAACCTTAGTGCTGTTGCTAAAGCATTTATTTTTTGTAATATTTTTTATGTTAAAAGATACCGTATATATTTTTATAAAACAAATATTCAGGTGATGAAGATGCCTTTTCATAAAGAGTGTAAATATTAGTTAGGTACATTAAATGAAGTGACGTGTTCGACTGATAGAAATGGTGTAGGTTCTGGTGCGAGAATCCAATATTTTAGATTTTCACTATTTTTACATATTATATTTCATTAACTTAACCAACCATAAACAGCGTTGCTGAGATCAGCTCTCACAACTATGTACGTTGTTTAAACATTAATACAAGTGGTAATAGCTGATCAAGATCAAAACACTAGTTTTGCGTTCTGCGCATCCGAAATTTTTTGATTAAATTATTCAAAATAATTTTATTTGCAGTTAGGTGTAATAGCACAAAGGTGTGGCTGGTATAAATCTAAGTTAGTTGATAGGTTCAGTGTATAGTGTGTATTGGTGGATTATCATTATCATTATCATTTAAGCTATATGCCTTTTGTGATTTCCAACCCGCTTCCGGGTCAGATTCTTTTAGTGTAAGAAAATTAACCGTACTTGTCCAATTTTAATTAATATGAAATATTAATTTTTGCAGAATCATTAGATTAACTTTTATAAAAAAAATATATATTTTAGTTTTTGTATGTACATTGTACAGTAGTTTTAGATAGTTAAACCCCTGCAGATTCTGTCTAAACTGCAAATATTTGTGAAAAGTCTTGCTTGCATTTTTTTTCATTTACGGCTAGTAAATAATTGAACTGGTTCTATTGTTATAACTTGAGTGCAATAAACTTCATCCAAACTCATGTTATTTCCTACAATAATAATTTTATTAATAGTACCAGGCGACCGCATAAAACCGTACGTTTATTTTTTAAATCTTATACAGTGTGTCCAAAAAAGTATGCAACATATGGGAAAGATTTTTATTACCGATGTCTCAGAAAATTCTATTCTTGATAAAAGTTGGTGCATGCCTTAAAATTATAAACGCATCGTTTATATTTCACCTGCGGCTAATAGTAAGGGAGCAAATGCCATTTTTTCTAAATTGCTCTAAGACTGGACTTGACCGTACTAGGTGAAAATGACAAATAAATTATTAGTTATTTCCACTCGTATAAATAGAGTTGGATTCTGTTATAATTTTTATTAGAACCCAAGCTGGCTAAATGTGTTTAAATATGCGTGCAACACGCTAGTATCTAAACCCACCCGTATCATTGAAAAGGTTTGCAACTACTTAATACATTTTTATAATGAACACATGATTAAGATATTTGATTAATATATTAAAACGTAAATAAAAAAGCGACCAGAGGCGTACCGTTTAGGGAAAAATAGATATTAAGAAAAAAAAATATTGAGACTCAAATTTCGTATTTGGACTAAGCTTTTTATTTGCAAAAACATTTCCATATAAGATTTTGTTGTATTTGTACTAATTAAGGTACTTTACTCTTAAGGCCATTTCGAAAAAATGGCATTTGCTCCCTTACTATTAGCCGCAAGTGAAATATGAAATATGCATTTATAGTTTTAAGGCATGCACCAACTTTTATCAAGAATAAAATTTTCTGAGAAATCGGTAATAAAGAAGTTTCCCATATGCTGCACACTGTATATGCCTTTTACCCTAAACGGATTCAATTTCAGTGACTCGCCAGACTCGCCTACATCACCAAGCAACGGTGTGGCAAGGCGTACCAATATAATGTTTTTTTCCAGGCGCCAGGTCTGTTCATTTCTGTTGCAGTGAACTTTTTATATCCAGTGCAATTTAAAGCAATTCATAAGTATGAACAAAGCCCTCATTTAAAAATATGCAAACTTGAAACAGGTACCTACACATACATTTACTAATTTGTTAATTTTTCTTTTATTTAATAATACAGAATGACTGTGAAGGGTTTATGTTAAAATTAAAATTAAAGTTAAAATGTGAATGTCTATAGAATAGTTATTGGGATTGTTAGCTTATTAGGCAATGGTTTTTTTAGGCAACTTGTATTATTGCTAAATATTTCGAGATGTTATACTACTTAATGCTTTTAGTGTCATAACTTTACTTATTAGCCACCTAACTTAGAGTTGACATACATTTTATGCTGTTTTATTTTTTGCAATATTTAGGTAACCAGTACAGAAAGTTGGCATTAATTTAATGTATTACCTTATTTTCTTGGAAATTTTATTTGATTTTGAACGAAGTATTTTTATTTTTCTTATTGAATCGATTTTAGTTTGATTTTTGCCAACGGTACACCGATCTCCTGTTATGAAAATACATTATTTTTTTTGTGTAAAAAAAAAACACTAATCGGAAGTTTATTTATAAAATTCAAAATTGCTTAAAAATGTTCTGGCTAGAATAATTTTTCACATCCAATTTATATTTTGTAAATAAAATTCGTAAATTAAAAAAATTTAAAACCTTACATTGTAGCGTTTTATTATTTCAATCAACAACATCTTCTAGAGGCTAGAACTAAGACACGCATGACTTATTATAAATGTTTCAAATCACACTTATACAGACTGTCCACGAATAGGGTTTACAATAGCACAAAAAATGGATGAAAAATTTCATTTTTCGGGAAAAAGTGATTCTTGATAAAAAAGTTTTGCTTGTAAAAAAAATGCAATTCACAAATTGAAAATTTTGATTTTTTATACAGGGTTTGCAAAAACTTCAAAAACATGATTTTTCTCCAAGAGTAAACTAAGTACCTTTATTTTTCATTTTTGACCAAAATGCCAATTAGAAAACTTATTTACAATAACGTTTGTAATTTAAATCCGAGATTTAAAATAAATCTTCGATTTTTTTTAGTTTTTTTAATTTTTAAGACGTAAACGTTAGCAGTGGCGCACTCAGGACTCAATCATGGGAGGGGCACAATTATAGACGGTTCTAGACCTTTTAGTTAGGGGGGCTGAAGCCCCAGGAGAAGGAAGCTCACCGCAGGTGCCGCCGAAGGCAAAAAATGTTGGGGGTGCCACGCCCAATTTTTACCCAAAAGTCGTTAAAATCGTAGAAAAAATTACGCCCTCAGCGCCCTCTTGTGTTTGCTGGGTAGTAGATATAGCTATATAAAAATACAGGCAATATTTCTATAATTTAAAAATTAAAAACCTTTGACACCAGTGGGATTTTATCCTAAATTTATGAAGAAATCTTTGCACAAATCAATTTTTATAAAGCTATTTTTCTACCCACTTTTTTGGAAAAAACGTTAACAGCATCGTCCAACTTTACGTCAAGGTCTTTTTTTCATCCTAAATCACATTGGGTCATTGGGTGCTAAATAAAAATCATTATTAGTTGTGTTAGTAACAGTTTGGTAGCGAAGAAAAGAAAGCTTTTTATGAAAAAGTTAATTAATTAATAAATTAGTAAAATTACTGGAATTATGTAGATATATAGAATTTTTTGGATTGTCACATTTAAATTTGGAGGGGCTAATCCGAGATTTGGGGGGGAGCTTAGCCCCCCCCCCCCCCCCCCCCCCACCAAGCCCCTACCTAGAACCGCCTATGGGCACAATATAAAATCTATATAAAATACTAATAGTTTTACCTTAATAAAAGAGGGGGGGATAATTAAACTGCTGCAAATTTTTTTTTTAAATATCTACTCCTGGGTCCTCTTTCTTTTAAAATACTTAAGACTTCATTGGTATCAATATGTACCTCCCTATGAATATTTAAATTAGCAAGTCCATTTAGCCGATTTTCTCCCATTGTATTTCTTAAATAAGATTTAAGCAGTGGCGTAGCGTGCAGGGGGCCGGGGGGGGCGACCGCCCCCCCCCCCCCCCCGCCCTATGAGCCTTTCCCAAACGGCGCCCCCTTCCCACTCTCCCAGTAGTTTCCAGTTCAATTTCACTTCACATGATAATTGATAATATTGTTGACCTATAGCAGCAAGAGGAAATTTACTATGTTTATGAATATAAAAGATAATTATATAACAAAATCCTCATTATTTATTAGTTCTTTGTTTCTGTTTATATTATAAGATTACCATTATCAGAAAAATAGTATTGGCAAATATGGTATTTTGTGAAGCTTTCTTTCTCTTTGTTTTTAAAGTATTTTTATGGGGTTTTATTAGCGTTATTATTAGTTTATAACTTTTAGAGTAAAGAAGGAGATAAAATACACCTCTTACTCTGTTACCTAATTTGAGATTCTATTTTATTTTCACTACACACACACACTTTGTGTTTTTCTTTCCTTTTCATACTTTCCACTTTAAGTATGCATGGACTATTTCTTCAAAATAATACAACATGTTTCTGTAAATATATTATTTGTAATATTTGATTTACTTTATAATAAAAATATTTTGGCACGACCAATAATTTGTATTCTTTCAGTTATTTTGCTTTAAAAATTAAAAATTGCTTGAAATCTTTAATTTACTAGAGACTAAATTTTATGCGTGTTATTAATTGTCGCCAATGAGAATGAATATATGCTCATATTATTATGTAATAAGTATGCCTAAAATATTTTATAGAGTTTTAACAAAATTTCCCTTGCCGTGTTCATATTCTGTTTTCATGTGGCCATTTTAGACATGACGAAACAAAAACTTTATTTCTCAGGCCAAAATTTTACTAAATAAACGAAATTATACATTAGCAGTAAGGCGCCCTTTGAACAAGGGCCCATAATGAGCCATGAAAACGAAGCACTCTTTTTTTTCTTGATCAATTTTTTTGTGATTTTCTTGAGGATCTTGTTTATTTTATATTTTAAGGGCGTGGCACCCAAAAAAATTTCGCCTGCGGCGCTTTTTTTTTTTTACCCCTCCCCATAAAAAAAAATATCTACGACCTTACCTTTCAAGCTTTCGCCCCCTCCGCCCCTTCAACCACGCTACGCCACTGGATTTAAGCCTTCTAAAAGTTGAAAATGTTCGTTCTGCTGTAGCTGTCGACACCGGTAATGTTGAAAATATCTTAAGTAAGTAGTATAAAAATAGCACATCCACATTCATCATATTTATGGCATCAAGTGCGCTCTTTGGAATAGAAGGGGAGTCAATCCGGTCAATTGATGCCTGACTGGATTTAATAAATTTTTGGTACCATAGACGTAGCTCTGCTTCTAAGACATTCTTACCTAACTCTTGTATATCTTGGCGATAAAAGGACACCAAAATTTTCTGGGAAAAACTGATGATTTCGGTAATCGATCGAGTAGTCGCTACTTTATTAGTAAGCAAATAGTAGAACTTGCGCTCAGTGCTAGACCGAGTGACGTCGGTTACATTTTTCAACAATCGAGTACTCCTAGTTTTGAGCTACTTGTTGGGGGGGGGGGGGGGGGCACGTGCCCCAGTGCTCCCCCCTTGTGTGCGCCACGGAACGTTAGGGATCTTTGATTAAATTTCTCTATTACAAAGTTGTAAGAACTTTCGCCCGCACCGTAACATTGAACTAAATAAACCCTTTGTTCTAAGGTCAACATTTTCAAAACACATGAAATTTTATTTGACAATTTCAAAGAATCCCGAACTTCTCTTATGGAAAATGGCCCTAGGTTAAATTTTCTAAATTTTTAGTATGTTGTAGAGAATGCCATTTTGATCAAAAGTGTTCATGGCCACAATATCTGTCGACCAGTTTTTGAGATGTCCAAGTTGCAAAGTATGAATTCTCAATACATTGTATTTTCCTAGTTTATAATATGAATTCGTTTTGTTTTTCTAAATTTTTGATGGCCCTGTCGTAGATAGGAGATAGGATAGAATACATTAAATTAAATGTTTACAATACTGTAGATGACATTAGTCATGACAGGTCCATGTTTACAAAAAGTAAAAAAATTATAATAATCATGTCATGATATTGCCAAATCGTATTTATTAGATTGAGAACAATAAACATAGGTAGGTACTCATGCTCAATTGCTCATGACTATATAGGTACATTCCGTCCCAATACAAAATCAATACCATCCTGTTAATTGGCTCCACATACCCGACTATTTAACGATTGTTCAGATAGGCGACTTTATTGATTTCACAGGAAAAATCTATCTAGAAATAAGCTAGATACAAACTAATTTTAAAAATGTCGGCCTCTGAGCATTGATTTATAATCCAGGAGGTAAACTCAGTGGCGAAAAGACCAAGAAACGCACCCCACCTGGAATAAAACTATAGGAACCTTCAACAGTGCAGTAATACAGTGCACTCTAGGTTAGCAAGAGACAGTATAAGGGCGCAGATATCGATTGCACCGGCTAAAAAGGCAGAGTTGTTCGTTAACACATGCCTTACGTATTAAAAAGAGGGCCCTCCCATGCACTCTCTTGCTATCATAAGTTTAAAAATAATTATATAAAATTTCTCAAATAAGTACCTACACATTAGGTTTTTAAAACTCCAACCAAATTAGTGCGGAATTTTATCAATGACATAGCACTGCAAAGGATCAAAAACAAAACCGCTGATCATTTATTTCACTTGCAAAACATCTTGTTAACGACATTTGTTGGATATTTATCATGAAACAATGCTATAAAGTAATTTAAGAAAATGACGATATCGGAGATTATAATATATATATTATACATATTACATGGATCATAGAATTGCGCTGTTGAGATAAATTTATAAAAAACAAAAGTACAGGAAATATTTAATCAAGATATGAAATGATAAATGCGTCAGCAGCTTTAATTCTCCTGCTGCCTAAGAACTAAATTCTAGTTTTCCGAATTTAGGATTAATGTACTCAAACTCAAAAGCAATTAATTTGTAAATGCATTTTAAAACGTTGGTCTCTGTGTTGCCAATGCTTGTGCATACAGTCATCATCATAAAGTTTCTTTTAAATTTTACCACAAAACTCACTTGCTGCGTCATGATAACATAATGCATCCCATAAACCGAGGGGTGAAAACAGAAGAACCCCCTAATCAAACAGCTATTCCTTGTTCCCGAAGGAGCGATAAGAAAATTCTATGCGCAGGCCTGACAATGGCTAACTAGATCAATAACGGATCACGTGGCTCAAGCTCCCGTGAATAAACCTGTAAAGGGAATTATGGGGAAACTGACAAACGACAAGCTTTCCATAGACAGGGAGTGAATTCTAGGGGTAGACCGCTTGCCGTCGACGCAATGAAAAATCAATATATTATCACGATCTAACCCCATGTGCCTAAGAGCAGTCAAGTCAACATCCAGTGATATATTTGTTCGATGAAAAACCGGTATATCAGCGCGATCAAATTTAAATGTCGACAGACGGCTACATTGTGCGGGAAAACTTATTAAACGCAAATTTGAAATCTCAGTGAATTTTGTGCTCAGTGTCGCTTATATTATCAACAGGTAGAGCTAGCATGTCTCAAGTTATTTTTATCGACTCGTAGTTTTTTTTACTGTAGACTTATATTCCTCATAAAAAGTACTCATTAATGGGCAACATAGTTGTTAGAATCCTATATAGTCGCTAAAAGTAGACTAAATTGTATTATGGTTGGTTGATCATTCATCCAGTATTTTGTAACCGAAATGCAGTCGAACACCGGGCCTTCGAGACCCAGAGACGTTATCCGGCTAGAGCCTTTGGGAAAATTTAAACAAACTCAAAATGGCAACGTTCGTTCACAAGGTGGGTTCATTCTAGCTTTAGTTCATTTATTTTTTTTTAGTCTTACTTAGTATTAGATTATTTAGTTTATTCATTTCAGATACCTAATGCCTCACGCCTACAATAATAGTCTTTGTTTTAATAATTGTGTCAAATACGTCCTTAACCTTGGCGTAAGGATCGAAATTGCATGTTATTAAAATTAGAATTATACACGTGCGAAGTTCCGATTCGATTTACAGTGGCGTAGATTGCATACCCTATAGATAATTGTCCTTAATGAATTCATCGGTAATTTACATCATCATTGAAAGCTACAAACTTCTTTACCTTACTTTAACGAAACGGGCATATCAGCTAGTTGTTGCATTGGTTCGTCGCTGCAATCGAATTAACGGTGTAAATTCCGATACAGGATCAATCAAAAGTCACATCATCAAATATTGATCACTATAATTACAATCTTATGATCGCCGTAAGGTTATAGCAGTGTACCTCTCAAAGAGGGTAGGAAACAAAACACATTATAAATTAAATTCATCAAACACTACAAAACCTTAGGGGGCACGTAGTTTTTTTTTTAATGCATTCTGACGAGTTACGACTATTTTTCTGTATTTTCTTACCCCTATAAAACTTCAATTGAAACGCCACTGTTATGTGATCACAAAAGGTCGTCCGCGCTGGAAAATAGGCGTGCGCAAATCATCCGAAAAGGGCGCAGGACCCTATTGCCGCGCCGAAAAAGACTACAGTTTCACAGGCGATCCCATAAGAACACTAGATCAAAAACGTCCTTTAAAAAAACTGAAACAAGTTTATTACGCATAGTACAATTTAAAATATCAAAGTTATAATAGTAGCGCATCCGACCAAATTGTCGTGTTCAATTTTCAATCAAAAGTAGAGTTAGCATGTAGTAGGTTATGCTAGAGTTAAATCTAGAAATATCCAAAGTCGACTATAATAGGGTAGAGTCCGAGTGTCCATCCGCGTAAAAGTGCGTCCAAATATTTAGTGTGGAGGGCCCAAACCATACCCGTGAACCCTTCGTAAAGGTTTCAGTCGTTACTGGACTACAACACGTCGAAGCAGTAGTCTGGCGCCGGGATCACAGAGTGATGAGCGATCAAGATGTTGATGATGTTGCGTTTCTTACAGGTACAAATCATGCTCAAATCACCCACTCCATCTGTCAATCATCTCCTCTTATACATAACCCCTGTGACACAGGCGGTGTTGCAGGAACTGATAGCCCCACTGGTCAGCCTCAAAAGAAGAGCCTCTATGAAAATAATGGGGTGGCCGCATGCAGTCACAACAGAGCTCTCTGCATTGCTACCATCGTCTTTGCTCTCCTCTTTACCATTGCCATCATCATCGCCTTCACTGGACCACAGAGTGGTAAGAACAATCTTTTTTTTTTATTACATTATTGATCACTCCTAGGTATATAATATTCTTAAATATATTACACCGTAACATTCAATCAGATATTACACTAGGTATTATAAGGTCATGGGAAGAACCACGGATTTGATTTAAAAAAAACTGCTAAATGTGTCAAATCGAATTTTTGGGGTCACATCAGTTACATTTTCCTTTCAAAAAATCATACAGCAAAAACTGTTGCTTTTCCCGGGCACTTTTTTAAATCATTATAACAAAGCTATAGTTTATTAATTTAAGATGATTTAATTAATCAATTTCATTTATTGATCAGCTACCCAGCTTCACAGCTATAGGTACATGATTTCATCCCTATACCCTCATAAAAGTTTAATCAGAAAGTTCTTTGAATTATCTACAATGACTTAATTAGTCTTAATGGATATGTCTCATTATAACCTATATATGATGAAGCAAAAGCAGGGAAAAAGCATTGTTAGGCCAGAACAGATATTAGCAATATTTACATAAATTAATTAAACTGAATCGATTTGGTAAAGTTGAAGGGAACTGATTAAGTTGAGTAATATGCCAGATTTAATCTAGCTTATACCGGGTGTCCACGGAAGATGGCTCGCCCCTCTAACTTTTTTGTTTTTCAAGATAATGAAATAAAATTCGGGGGATTTGTATACGACATAAAACTGCATTTTTTGACAGGTGACTCAACATTATGGAACTTCCGGTTTAACCGGAAGTGACATAAACTTTCGATTTTTAAATGGGACACCTGGTATATTTTTCCTTTTTTGACTCCATATGACATTTTAAATACAACAATGTGTGACTTGTCACTTTTTGTCACCAAGAAAATATTTTTTTTCCAAACTTATTGTTTTATCTAGAGGGCTATGAATACCTTAGAATCACTTATTTCAGTTCTTTAATCTTGGGAAAAATACAATTTTACTATTTTTGGTCCAATGCTATGTGCTATGTAAAATTTAATCTTTAAAGTTGTATAACTATTTTTTTTTTAAATGGCAACATGGTGGCTCGTCGGGTTAAGAAAAAAGAGGATTTTATTACGATTATTTTGATACCGTACACTATTAGGTTTCTAAAATCAAGCATCTTTTGAGAATAAATTTAGATTAAATGCATCAAGTAGCCTGTGACCAGCAAAACTGATAAAACAAAATCATGCCTTGAAGAAAATTGAAATGCCAACAGCTTCTGCCAAAGTAAATTAGTTTGTTGTTTAAAAAACATGGAAAATAATAGTTTTACAAGGAGTGAAAAAGTTGATAATATTATTGTCAGGCTCATTTCGCATTTTCGGAACCAGTTTTGGGTACCTAATAGTGCCGAGTTGGATGACGCCGATTAAAATATCTTTGTGCGTAAGGTCGTGCACCATCGATTGAATTATTTCTATTCTCCAAACACTAATAACATATTAACTTTTTCACTCCTTGTGAAACTATTATTTTCCATGTTTTTTAAACAACAAACTAATTTACTTTGGCAGAAACTGTTGGCATTTCAATTTTCTTCAAGGCATGATTTTGTTTAGTTTTGCTGGTCACAGGCTACTTGATGCATTTAATCTAAATTTATCCTCAAAAGATGCTTGATTTTAGAAACCTAATAGTGTATGGTATCAAAATAATCGTAATAAAATCCTCTTTTTTCTTAACCCGACGAGCCACCATTTTGCCATTTAAAAAAAATGAGTTATACAACTTTAAAGATTAAATTTTACATAGCACATAGCATTGGACCAAAAATAGTAAAATTGTATTTTTCCCAAGATTAAAGAACTGAAATAAGTGATTTTAAGGTATTTATAGCCCTCCTGATAAAACAATAAATTTGGAAAAAAAATTTTTCTTGGTGACAAAAAGTGACAAGTGACACATCGTTGTATTTAGAATGTCATATGAAGTCAAAAAAAGTAAAAATATACCAGGTATCCCATTTAAAAATCGAAAGTTTATGTCACTTCCGGTTAAACTGGAAGTTCCATAATGTTGAGTCACCTGTCAAAAAATGCAGTTTTATGTCGTATACAAATCTCCCGAATTTTATTTCATTATCTTGAAAAACAAAAAAGTTAGAAGGGCGAGCCACCTTTCATGGACACCCGGTATAGTGTATTTTACTGGAAAAAAACGTTTTGGGCTGAATTACATTCGGACAACTTCCCTCACAAGTCTGGTCTCGATATGCTGTTCTTGTAGGGTCGAAGGGCTAATAGTAGCGTCTATTCAGAAATAAAGATTATAGCTAATATTCAAGTACGATCTTGTGATACGCGGCGGCGGCTTCCCTGTTCGCTTAAAGTAGCCCTATTGATTTTGCACCCTTTTACCTTTGTCATTGCGATTACGTTAGTTTTTACATATTCCCTGGGCTTTTCTTATACAAACGAAACTATCGAGTGCCCTTAGCGCAGGGGCGGTGGACCCACCGGGACACCGGGAGATTTGCCGGTGCGCCGGTCTCTCAGGCGCCGATAGGCGCCGCCGCTGTTTGGACTTTTTCTTTTCTTTTTTAACAATTTGAATTAATTTTGAAAATAATCGAAAAAGCAAAAAAACAGAATTTATTTATGTTATCTTTAAGTTAAATATTTTTTATTTAATTTTTATACACTCCCGTGCAGAGAAAACGGATACTCCAAAATTTTGATTAGGTTTTAGCCTTGATAACTTTTTTATTTTTTATCCGATTTTAGTGATTTTTTTATAGAATTGCAGATACAATTGTCAGCTTTAACGTGTATTTTACTAATCTTAAGTTACTTTGATTATTTCACATATTATACAAGGATAATCGAAATGCTGTTTTTTTCTCTAATTTCAAAACGCCCTGTGGAATAATTAAGTAACAAAACTATTTTAAATTACCAATTTTAATGTAAAGTAATCTATTCTTTACATTTTATTTTTTGGTTTATGTCAATACATGCATTTAGTGTCACACAATTTAAATTTAAATAAAATAATTTAAATTTTTACATAATTTCTATTCCAATATAAATTCAGAATTTTTTTTACAAGGTGGCTATGTCCTTTGTTGTTTGACACTTTATTGTTAGTTTGGCAGTAAATTTGTGTATTGGCAATGGTCTTAAGTGCTGAAAATTGTGCAAAAGCTGTAGCTTTAGTGGAGGACGGGCGAAATTATGGGTATATAGCCAGAGTACTTAATACCAGCCGCTCTACCATCGAAAGAGTAGTTAAACGCTTTAGGGATACAGGCAGCAATTCACGAAGGGCAGGTGGTTGTACGCAACGCAAGACTACAGCAGTTGATGACCGGTTTCTTGTTCTTAAAACCCTTCGAAATCGCCGATTGACTTCAGTACAGGCGAAAAATCATGTTAGAGAAGTTCGAGGTAAAAGCATCAGTTCTTGGACCGTTCGTCGAAGATTAAAGGATGTAGGTTTGAATTCTTGCCGACTAGCAACAGGCCCTAGATTACTCCCACGTCATAGAGTAGCAAGATTACAATTTGCTCGTGAACATGTAAATTGGAATTTGGCACAATGGAACAGTGTACTTTTTACCGATGAGTCTAGATTTTGCCTAAACACACCAGATGGACCAGAGCGAGTGTGGAGGCGAATGAACGAAAGATTTGCTGAATGTTCGTTCAGCCCCCGGCTTAGTTATGAAGGAGGTTCAGTGATGGTTTGGGCAGGAATATGACGGAAGGCCTGAACTAAGTTAGTATTTATTGATAGAGGATCGCTGACCGCACAGAGGTATATTGAGAAGGTTATCGAGAATCATGTAGTTCCTTTTGCTCCATTTATCGGCGATGATTTTATCTTGATGCAAGATAATGCCCGTCCACATTCCGCAATGTGCGTCACTCAACATTTGGTAGAAGTTGGGATTGAGAAAATGAACTGTTCATGTTCTCCAGATTTAAACCCTATAGAGCATGTGTGGGACATGCTCGGAAGACGCGTTAGAAGTCGATTAGTGGTACCAACGACATTAAACGAGCTTCGTGCGGCACTTAAGGAGGAATGGGGGAGTATTCCGCAAGACGATATTCGCGGGCTTATTGATGGTATGAACCGACGTGTACAGGCAGTAATTAGCGCTAGAGGAGGCAATACAAAGTATTGACGCATACTTAATTAATTTGTAGTTATTAAGTTTGTTTTCGTTTTAACAATAAAGAAATTATGTAAAAAGTTAAATTATTTTATTTAAATTTAAATTGTGTGAGACTGAATGCATGTATTGACATAAACCAAAAAATAAAATGTAAAGAATAGATGACTCTACATTAAAATTGGTAATTTAAAATAATTTTGTTACTTAATTATTCCACAGGGCGTTTTGAAATTAGAGAATAAAACAGCATTTCGATTATCCTTGTATAATATGTGAAATAACCGAAGTTACTTAAGATTAGTAAAATACACGTTAAAGCTGACAGTTGTATCTGCAATTCTATAAAAAATTACTAACATCGGATGAAAAATAAAAAAGTTATCAAGGCTGAAACCTAATCAAAATTTTAGAGTGCCCGTTTTCTATGCACGGGAGTGTATTAATAATAAATATTTTTTCACTTAAATGTGTTTTAAATGTAATAAATATAGTTTAAAAAAACTAAGAAACACGCTTTAATAATTAATCAAACTAAAAAGCGGAAAATAATTATAGTTTAAAATAATTCTTGAAATTCTTAATATAGGCAGAAAATAATAATGAACGATAAACATTAGTATTACTGTGAAAAAAGCATGGGGTGCTCGATATACGAAAAATATAGCACAAAGCGCCCCATGCTTTTTTCACAATAATACTAATGTTTATCATTCATTATTATTTTCAGCCTATATTAGGAATTTCAAGAATTATTTTTAAACTATAGTTATTTTCCGCTTTTTAGTTTGATTAATTATTAAAGCGTATTTTTTAGTTTTTTTAAACTATATTTATTTTTCATTTTTTAGTTTGAGTTATTGTTAAGAAACTTTTTTTTTAAGTAGATTGAGCTAGATTAGTAGAGTGTAGTGTCAGTAGTGTGAGTGGTGTCAGCGGTTCTTGATAAGTCTACAAAATTTAAATTAAATCTGACCATTTAAAGTGGGTCAAAATCGGGTTCAAAGAAGTTGGTTACAAACAAACATACATACAAACCCGAACAAACCCGATCGTCTATGCCGATTTATAAGAAAAGAACGGTATTTGCAAATTTTTTAAAAATTTTAATTTTCCGACATTTTCCTACATATTTCAGGAAAATTTCGTAATATTCATAAATTGCCATTTTTCTCAGAAAGTATAAACTTTAGGAAAAAAGTCTATATATTACCTAAAAGTTGTATCTCGAAGAAATCTACATCTCAGGTTGTTTATTATTATTTCGTATCTCTTACGGTTTTCGAGATATCGGCCAAAATATGATTTCTATATTTTGCCTCATATCTCGAAACTGATAATACTTAGACGAAAATTTTTAAATTAAAAAAGACGCGCCTCCAAACGTTCCATATATAGTTATATAATATTTTTCTCTCAAACTTACAATAACGGAGTTATTCGCAAGAAACAAAAAAACGACAAAAATTTTCAAAATTTAAAAAAAATTGACGGGTAGAATTTTTTTTATAATTTTTCTCTATTCTTAGCGACAATATCTATACGACCCCACGTTTGTTTCATTACTATCGGTTATTGTAATAATCGTGACATATTGACAGGTGTCAAATTTTTACAGGAGAATTTTTGCTTATTTTTCCCGAAGTCGAAATACTATACGACCCCATAATTTGTTTCGTCCAAATCGCATCTTTGTTTTATACCTGACAGCTGTCAAAATTGTATTGTCAGCGGTTCTTGATAAGTCTACAAAATTTAAATTAAATCTGGCCGTTTAAAGTGGGTCAAAATCGGGTTTAAAGAAGTCGGTTACAAACATTTACATACAAACATACAGATGAAGCTAATAATAAAAAAAGCGTGTAAAAAAATTAAGTTTGTTTTTTTTATTTATGAGTTATTATAAAAAATATGTCGTAAGTAGATGAAAAAATACATATTTATGTCTTTTCATTTTTTTATTGGATCGACACGACGCCGTTTCAATTGACTTCCCGCGCCGGTCCGAGGTGTCCCATCCGCCCCTGCCTTAGCGTTAAAAAATCCGCGGCAGCCAAAGAATTTGAATAACTTTTAAGAAAAGAAAACTAATTTCGACCTGAAAAGGTAAACATTCCGTAGATTAAATTTAAAAAATTAATGATATAAACCCGATTAAATCATTAATATGTAATAAAGTGGAAAGGCAGCACCTATTTATATTTGGTTAGTTGATTTACTCTGGGTCTACACGTCTGATAATGAATTATATTTTCCGGGCTTCTCCGGGGGATTAATACGAATGTGAAAAATAATTTTCTTGGCTTTTAAAGAATGTGATGTGTCGTGTTTGGTTTTGTTTTCAACCCCCCTCCACACCCCCCTCAAATAACATACCTATTCAAGATTTAAAAAAATACCTACACATAGTTTCAACTGTGAACAAATGATTAAATCCCCTTTCTTTTGTAATTTAAATTGAATACGTGATAACGGTCTCCAGGTAGAGAAGAATTTCTATCCTTCCCCGGATTTTCCTGGCATTACCTAAATTCTGAATCGAATAAAAGAGAGAGGACTTAAAGCTTGGAATTTTATTTAATGGTGGCATATCGGAAAGAAGATAATGGCATAGTCATTATTTCTCTTTCTTTATAAGACTTATCTTTGGCCTGAACTGCTTTATAACTGGACTACTTATATTAATCAGTAATACTATTGTATGATGTGAATAGTTTTTATAAAGAAGTAGTCACATCTACGAGCTGGTCAAAATATTTTCTCACTTTTAAAATAATCCGTATCTATATACAGGGTGAGTCGGGAGGAATGCACGCATCCCTAGTATCTACTTTTACTTTGTATACCTTATTTTTTAACCAACCCCATAAATTATAGTCCAACGGTGTGAGGTCTGGCGATCTAGGAAGCCAACTAATAGGACTATTGCGACTCATAGATTACACTCTTAGAGTTTGGCCCATTCCTCCCGACTCACCCTGTATACTATATTCTAATAAAAAATTACGAAACCGTCGTCGGCGTCGTTTACAACACGATATTTATGTTTTCCAAAAATCGTGCCAAGTTTCTATAGCGTAAAACATAAAGCACATCGTGTTAGAAACTTTTCAAACGACTGAAAACATAAAAATGGAAATATGTTGATCGAACTCCGGTTCGCAGTCACACAAGTCCCGGGGAAATATTGTTTACCCGGTTTCTCCGGTATTTATAATGGATTAGGTTAGAGCTTTCAGGTAAATCCTAGATTAGTTTTCTTTTCAAGGCAATGCCATATTTTCTTTTGCATAAAACTATGAATGCTGACTAGATGAGGGGTTTCGCATCAATTTCCACCCTGGGTTCTGAGTAGGGTTGCCTGGTTTAAATCTGCAAATCACAGGACACACGTTTAAAAAAGAAAGGACTGACACAAATAAAAAAGGACATTTTTTAAAATCTAAAACAGAATTTATTTTATGTAAAAAATGAACAAAAGCTAAGTTTTTCTAACAAAATAACAACTTAAAAATGCTTTTAAAAAATGTATTATTATACAGAATATTTTTTATTAGAACGGACGGCTTCCAAGAGCTTTTTGTTTCTAACTGCCATATTATAAAATTCTTTACAGGTTAAATTAGAATTTGTTTTTATCTGAAGCTCTGCTTTTACGTGGTCAACCAAAAGTTTATTTCGGCTGTCCCTCCAGGCTGCATTGCATAAAGAAAAAATTCTTTCGGAGTCAGCGTTTGACCTGTATATTGAAAACACAAACGGTATTATTTTTAAAAAATAATGAATTTCGGGGTTAGCTAAAAAGATGTTGTTCCATTTCTGGATTAATGGATTCCTCAGGTAAAGCGCAAGCTTTGTCAAGGGCAGTGGCGGATTATGACTATGTGAGGCCCCAGGCGCAAACTGATCTGGGGCCCCCAGTAGTAAATTTTTTATTTTTCGAGACAACATGAACATGAAACAAAATAAATACTGAACACATAAGAATAGGGTACGAAAAAATATAGCTTCCAAGTTTGAGGCCCCCATGCGCCGGAGGCCCGAGGCGCGCGCTTCATGCGCCTATTGGATAATCCGCCACTGGTCAAGGGTAGGTTTTAATATATCTACAATATCCTTCATACAAATTATCAATATTTATGTCTATGGATAAGTTAGTTACGATTTCCACCATTGAATCAAAGTCAAACGGGCTTTTTAGAGAAAAAATATTTAATTTTGAAAACAAATTATTTTCTGAATAATTATATTTTGAATCAAGATATTTGGCAATGAATTTATAAAATTCCAAGAAGGATTCTTTTATTTTATTTAGTTGACATTTAAGAAATCCAGGACATTAGGCGTCCTTCCAAAGGTCTTCGAAGGGCGCTAAATTTAAGCCTCAAATCCAGGACATCCTTCCAAATCCAGTTCCCTAGTTCTGAGCATGCCAGCAGTATGCAGCAGCTGTGTTTGATCTGTTTTTAGGTTGTTCTGAGCTGTTTTTTAGCTGTTCTTAAGCTGTATTTTGCTGTTCTAGTTGTTTTTGAGCTGTTCTTGAGCCATTTTTTGCTGTTCTTAGTTTTTTTAGCGTTTTCTTCAAAACAGCTCAAAAAACAGCTAAAAACGGCTCAAAAACAACCAAAAAAACAGCTAGAAACATCTAAGAACAGCAAAAACGGCCCAAGAACAACCTAAAAACTGCACACTGCTTGCGCATGCTCAGAAGCCAGGTTGGAAATTGATGCAAGACCCCTCATCTATTACAATATGCGGCACTTTGGAAACTTGGAGCTTCAAACTAATTAAATTACGATTTTTATCCCACTACAGACTGTTTTTATTTTATATATCATTTATAAATTTGAACGTTTTCAAAGAGAATGTGTGATATCTAATAGCCCAGACCACATTAAAAATTTTAATTAAAAATGTTACCCTTTAAAAAATCTTCCAACCGCTTGAAGTGCTCGACCTAAATTTGCACAAAGCCGAGCACATACGTCAACAAACTCTTTTGTACGTTTACTGGGACATGAGAAGTGATCGCTATAAAGGGTTATAGACCAGGGTCGATAATTTTTGAAACAAAAAAAAATAATAGTAGGATGAAACCCATTGGAAAAGGAAGAGAATATAACAAAAATGAAAGGAAAAATAATTTACGGGCCATCCGAGATCGGGAAGTGGAAGGGGGTGAGTTTTTAGGGGGTAGAAAACGATTTATCTCGATTTCCGGCAAAACTACAAGTCCTATGGAAAAACGTTAAATGGCAAAGTTGTAAGTAATAAAAAGATCTACAACTTTTATATTTACACTTTTTTCACATAATCTCAAAATTTATGTGAAAAATTCAAATAACCAAGTTTTTGGTTTTTTATTTTTATCTTTTACAAGATTTTTTTTTCACGAAATTTAGTGAAAACTTACCTTTTTATGTCCTAAACACACTGTAATTTTTTTGATTTGAAATATTTATTTTTCACCTTATTTTGACTTAATATCGAAAAAGCACCCTAATTTTCAATCGAAAATTCTCACGTCAAAATATCTGCTTTCGGTGGGCTTCCTGTTCGTTAAAATCTCTACTTTCTGATGGTGTAAAAAAAAATATACATTACTATGGTAAATGTTCTCAAAGAATGCAAAGAAACGAAAAAAAATTGAATCCGAATTTTTTTTTTTTATTATTATGTACAATTTTGAGCTGTTTATTAAAATTTATACTTTAATTACTCGAAGAACGTAAGATTCCATGTAACATTGATAAACAAAAAAATTACAAATCCATAAAACATAAAGATCGCAAAAAATTTGCGAAAATAGTTGTTCTAAATATTAAAGGTAGGATTTAAAGGGGATTACATCACATTTACCATAGTAATGTATATTTTTTTTTACACTATTAGAAAGTAGAGATTTCAACGAACAAAAAGCCCATCGACTTTTTTAAAAAAGCAGATATTTTGACGTGAGAATTTTCGATTGAAAATTAGGGTGATTTTTCGATATTAAGTCAAAATGAGGTGAAAAAATAAATATTTTAAATTAAAAAAAATACAGTGTATTTGGGACATAAAAAGGTAAGTTTTTACCAAATTTCGTGAAAAAAAAAATTATTGTAAAAGATAAAAATAAAAAACCAAAAACTTGGTTATTTGAATTTTTCACATAAATTTTGAGGTTATGTGAAAAAAGTGTAAATACAAAAGTTGTAGATCTTTTTATTACCTACAACTTTGCTATTTTACGTTTTTCCATAGGACTTGTAGTTTTGCCGCAAATCGAGATAAATCGTTTTCTACCCTTAAAAACTCACCCCCTTCCACTTCCTGACCTCGGATCGCCCGTAAATTATTTTTCCTTTAATTTTTGTTATATTCTCTTCCTTTTCGAATGGGTTTCATCCTACTATTATTTTTTTTCAGTGTTTACCATTTTCAAAGGCTTCAGCCCTGGTCTATTAATAATAATAATAAAGCCAAGAGTTTGCTCTCGGAAATTTAAATTTCTGGTGCATCAAATCCCTTTTACTTTTACACTTTTATGCGGCTATAAGCACCCTATATAAAGGGAAAATTGCATTTTCCTATAACTACTCTATCTGACTGTATCAATCGACGCTCTATTGTGACATTTTATAAGGAAAGAAGAAAAGCTTTTGCCGGTGTTCAAAACTGTATTGCGACAATGACGTAAGCCGAGCTTCAACAAAAAAAAAAACCGTGGGCGTATTGACGTTTTCCTGAAAGGAGATAAAATGTAACTGGATGTTAAAGGTTAAATATTACACCCTGTATCTAGACAATGTCAAGACATGAGGCGGGATACACTATTTAAAAAGTTATTCACAGTTACACTTTATTTTTTTTTTATAATGGAAATATTGAAGTTAACTAATTGACAGAGTATCTATTTCGAGCATTAAAACATGTTTTAGATCATGTAAAAATGCAAATATCGTCCGCTATCTGTTTGTGATTTTGGAATGTTTTTAATTCAAAATTGTATGTCTTAACTTCGTTAAGTGAAGAAGAATTATACTTGAAAGCGAGGAATTTACAAACGATATACCATAAAGACTTGTCCATTGACTTTCCTAGTCAAATTTTAATCCTCAGAAAAAGACTTGGAGATAGTATTTCAAAATTAAAAACAGTGTATGAACTTGCGGATCATTTATTAATAAAAAATCAGTGTGTTTCTTCAAATTTTCCAGATGTATCTAGTGCAGTATTGTTATTTCTAACTTTACCAGTTAGTATGGCATCAGCGGAACGATCTTTTTCCAAACTTAAAATAGTAAAAACCCATTTACGGGACAACAACGCCTTTCGGATTTATCCTTAATCAGTATCGAACACGAGTTTGTTAAAACATTAAATATCGACGAAATTATAAACAATTTTGCAAAAAAAAAACTCTCCGTTTTGTATATTACCTTGTATAGTACTTAGTGACATAATGTTTGTGCAGACTTGTTGAGTGTTCATTTTACTGTTTTCTGTCTTTTAGATTATATCTACCCTGCTACCCCCGTTACTACCATACGTAGTAAGCAACATTATAAGTGGTGTTTTAAAATTTTGATTTTTCATCATGTTTGCTGGAATATTACGTATAATGACTTAATAACTACATATGTTAAGTCTACCAGTCTACCTAGGATTATAAAATAAATTCGAATTGTTTGCTGTTTTAATAGTAGGTACTTAACACATAATGTGGGTTTAACCCTAATTAAATTATTACACGATTAACGAATTCAAAAATTCATAAACCTGAATCTGATAGTAGGAAATGAAAATAAGAATTATCATTTTCCATTTGTTATATAGGGGGCCCCTAAAAAGGTTTGCGGAGGGGGAGGGGGCACACACACCCAGTTTTTGTTACGTCACTGTGCACCTGCTCTACAAAACAATCGCATCAAAAAATGTGTGTAGCTCGTTGATGTTAAAAATATCAGGAGAGTGTATTTTTTATTTTTGGATATAATATTTATAGATTAAGACGATTTGATCAACCTATTGATGAATTTTTGTAAAAAGCTTTATTTACAGACTGCACCTGCGCTGGTGAAAAACCGCCAAATTACGTGGACGAAGAAACAAACCTGACAAGAACTTTCATTCCTAGAGCTACAAATGGACAAATCTTCCCATGGAACAATGTTCGTCTTCCTACCACCTTAAAACCTTCTAGATATAATTTGACTATTCACCCTAATCTTACTACTTTAGAAGTTAGAGGTAAGTCAAAAATATTTCTAGATTTCGTAGGTAACTACTACAATAAACAATGCAACCAAAAGTACATACCTACGCTTACAGGTCTCTACCTACGTTTAATAATATTATTTAGTACTTTCGCATCTTCAATGTGTGTCTGAATATAAAAAAAATTCTTTTAGGGCAAATATCCATTGAATTCCATTGCGAAAAAGAGACTAATTTTATAGTACTCCATAGTCATAATTTGACTATCCTAGATAAGATGATCCAAGACAGAAAAGGTCATAATTTGACCATTGCAAAGATGTTAGAGTTTATTGGCGGGCAACAAATATATATAGAAATACGGGACAAGTTTAAAAAAAAGCACAACTATACTATAAAAATAAGATTCAACACAAAATTAAGAAAAGAGCAAGAAGGATTTTATATTTCCAGTTACACCAGCCCTGATGGAGAAAAGAGGTAAGATTTTTTATTTTGAATCATCTAGCCGGTACTTTTATTATTTTCTTTAAAGGGGAAGTATCGTTATCGCGAAAAAATAACTTTCGAGATATCAGAATCAGTTTTAGACTCTCCAGACCACGAAAAACATATTTCCCGTTTCTGTCTCGAAAGCTGCAAAACTATTCGCCTCGGTTAACTACCTCGACAGTAGTGAAACATTTTCCACCTAGGTACGTGATGTACTATAATCCCATTGGTTTTTAGTTAATTTTAGTTTTATTGCTTGGGTTAAATGTATATAGCCATTTATATTCAAAAAATATAAGTCTATTGGACCCAGGGCCGATCCTAGGGTGTCGGCCGCCCGCGTGCAAATACCTATTATGCCGCCCCTCTAAAGAATTTTTCCTATTTTGAGTAATACTTAACGTTGACGTTATAAACTCATCTACATGTACATAAGAGTAAAAAGTTAAACATTAATAAAAATGCAAACTACAAATAAAATTTTACGGGAAAGACTTTATTTTTGGGCCAGCTAATATGTTATATTAGCGACACCTTTTTTTCTTTTTACTTTAACAAAATATTAAACCAACAAAAATATTACTTTTGAAACAAAAATGGACATTTTACAATTAGAAATGTAAAACAACAGTATTTACCAGAAAATATAAAATAACAAAAAGTACTAAAGCATAAATCTCGCGAAACGAAAAGTATATAAATCAGCCCTTCCTCGAAGACTACCTAATAATTAACTATAAAATAATTTTTCTGGCTTTCTGAGAAGCAAATTTGTCAATAATTGCGGTGAGATCAATTTTTTCAGAGATTTCGGATTCAATAGAGATGATGGCCAAATCTGAAAGTCTTTCTTGTGTCATATTATTTCTCAAGTAATTTTTAATAATTTTTAATTTACTGAAACTTCTTTCACTTGAAGCCACAGAAACAGGTAAGGTTAAAAAAATCCTTTTTGCTAGAGCAAAATTTGGAAAACAGGGAATGAGATCACTTTTGACTAAAATTTCTAATATCTTAATTGGCTGTTTTTTACCTGGAAAAATATCTTTAAATGAAGTTATTTCATTGAAGAGTTGTATAACGTCTATATCTTTCACAATAGTTCCTTCCTCCTGTACCTGTAACTTAATATCTAAGTCCATGCAGGCTTTCATGAGGTCATCATTAGAAATGGTGTGAAACTCATACAGAAAGCAGAATATTGAATAGCACTCAGATAATAAATTAAATCTTTCATTTATCGAAGAGATTGCGTAATCAAGAACTGCAAAATAGAAAGCAATCTTGAATTGCAGGAAGGGATTTAAAACTGGTTCATCACTGCCCTCGTAATCAAATAAACTAACTTTTTTCTGAGCTTCGAGATGGGAAATTAGGGATCAATACCTAAATCTCTAGCAAGTGTTGTTGCTGAATCGACAAATATTTTAAAATTATCGTCAGATCTTTGGGAAACTAAATATTTTTTAAGATTATCTAAGCCTTTAATGCATTCCACGATGTTTAATTTAGAATTTTGAAGCATTTTACTCAATACATCAATTCTTGATAATAAATCATGCCAAATTAAAATTGAACACAAAAACTTAAATGTTTCAAGACTTTTAATTATTGATTTAGCACCCATTTTTGTTTTCGTGTCTCTGGTGGTATCTTCAATTAAGGCCTTTAATGCGGTAATAATGTTTTTTTAGCTCTAATTTTAGAGGTCTAATAGCATTGATACGACTTTCACATCTTGTTTCACTTAACGGTTTTAAAGTAAGAGTTTTCACATGTTTTTTGAGTAAATCCCATCGATATGGGGACGCAGAAAATTAATTATATACCTCTTGTACCACATCAAAAAAACTAAAAATTTCACCACTGGCGCTGGCACGGCCGCCCCTTGTTTTGGCCGCCCCGCCCGCGTGCGGTGCACGCGCTGCACACCTGCTAGGATCGGCCCTGATTGGACCCTAAATTTATAAATTAGCGAAAAAGGTACCGAGCATGCATTTTTACCCATTTTTCTCGATATACAGGGTGTTTCAATAAAAACTCCTAGGCCAATTATTTCAAAAACTAAAAGCGACATATAAATTATGTAAAAAATGTGTTTGAATAATACAAGATGTAGGTGGCGCCACGGTGCAAATAATTTTTTCGATGACAGGAACTTTTAAATCTTGTCGTCCTTAAAGATAATTAATTTTTGGTCAAATTATGTCTCATAAAAAATTTTGATATATCCAACATGAAAGGAGCTATTTGGGGTTAAGTTTTTTTTTTAATAATTTTAATAATAAGTATTTTAATTATAAATATTTTTAATATCCTTTAGCAGATTTTAATTTAATTTTAGTAATGATAATTTTATTACGTCCAGTGACGTCTTAACAAATAATATTTGCAAAAAATAAGACGCCACTGAGTGTTCATATTTTTTTCGGATTAAGCAACTAAAAATATCCTTTTCTTGTCTCTTAAATTGTTTTCTTCTTCTTCTTCTTGATTGGTTTTCGAGAAATAATAAAAACCCTTTTATTGCATATCTCTGGAAAACAAAAATCATTAAATAAATTAATACGTTGCTTTTGCTATTAATCGAAATGCACTATTGAGAGTTTGCAGAACCGAATTATTATATCGATTTGCTATGTGTGTATATGAAAACAGCAATAATTTTAAACACCTCATTCGACCCCATTAAATAGCTTTTGGTATTGTTCTAATTTTCATTTATAATTTTGTATAATTTCTCAAATTCTTTTAAAAACATATTTTAATTTTATTTTATAATGCTTTAATGTTTTAATGCTTTTAAACAACAAAAAAATACAACGTATTAATTATTTAATGATTTTTGTTTTTCAGAGATATGCAATAAAAATTTTTTTATTTTTATTTCTCGAAAATCAGGCAAGATAAGAAAACAATTTAACAGACAAGAAAATGATATCTTTAGTTGCTTAATCCGAAAAAAATATAAAAATTACCAAAAACTCAGTGGCGTCTTATTTTTTGCCAATATTATTTGTTAAGGCGTTGAGACGTCACTGGACGTAATAATTTAGCGCTACATGATCGTTTTATTACTAAAATTATCATTACCAAAATTACAATACTCGTTAAAATTATTAAAAAAAAAAAACTTAACCCCAAATATCTCCTTTCATGTTGGATTTATCAAAATTTTTTATGGAAGATAATTTGATCAAAAATGAATTATCTTTAAGAACAACAACATTTAAAATTTCCTGTCATCGAAAAATTTCTTTGTACCGTGGCGCCACCTACATCTTGTATTATTCGAACACATTTTTTACACAGTTGTGAAGCTCATCATAGAGGCTAAAAACTGGCGTTCACAGAATTTACATGTCACTGTTAGTTTTCGAAATAATTGGCCTGGGAGTTTTTATTGAAACACCCTGTATAAAGATTCAAAAATTGAATCTAGTTTAAAACGAAATAAAACCCATTAAAGCATGTAAAATTTGCACGATTAATTTTAAAATCCCGCCAACGGCAAACATAACGCGTTATCAGGGGGTGCAAGGTGTTATTTTGCTTCTAAAATGAACTTTCCTAGTTTCCGATTTTCGAGATGTGCTTCTTTGGTACAGCGCTAAAGGTGAAAAACTGATGGAATTTCCCGGCTAAATGGGAAATCACGTGCTGGATTTTCTCCCTCACGCGGACCCTAACTTTGGGAATATATCGATTACTCGCTTTTTTGAGCAGGAGTGTAGAAATTGGGCAAACTTAGTTACTGGATTCCCTGCGGAAATTGGACGGTGGTGTAGCTGTTTATATAGCAAGCTGTCAAATTTTATTTCATTTTAATTGCAATGATTGCATTTATGAAACGTACGGAATACGCGTATACGATCTATAATATCCAGACTATTCCAGACCAAGACCTTTTTTTATGATGAATTAAAAACTATTTGGCATTATAAATGTTTTATAACATTTTTTTTTTATTTTAATCATTTATTTACTTATAAATACATTATACGATTTGATACATTGAATTTATATTCTAAACACTATAGGTTTATAAGTCCAATAGTTATCTTAGTTATTAATTCAATTTAAATGCATATATTTATATTATAAGTAGCACCTAAGTGATTAAACACTTGTGTTGTGCTATAACTTGGTAAGAAGGCAATTACTAACCTAAATCTAAGAGTGAAAGAAAAAACTAACTAAAAGAAAATTATAAAGATATTATTATATACCTACATATCTAATAAATAAAACGGTCAATTTTCTATTATGTTGACAAATTTACGGTAATTTTCAAAGATAACATTTTTTGACAGTCTTTAGAATACTTTTAGGTTATTTATCTGTTTAATATATATAATGGTAAGATATTACAAGATTTAGGTAAAGTATAATTTATAAATCTATGGCTAATATTCCTGTTAAATCTAAGAGTAGGTAAAAGCCTAAGTTTATTACTACGTGTGTTGTATGAGGAAAGTGTATAATTTTGGAAACAATTGTTTTTAAAGGCGTATATACAAATGTTATGAAAGTACAATGTTCTTATATTACAAATTTCTTCTGTATACAGTAGGTCAGTAGGGAACGCCTAGTCTTTTTAAATATTATTTTTAATATGTAATTTTGCGTAATATTTAATTTTTGTAGTGAGTTCTTATACATTCCCCCCCCCCCCCATATTAGAATACCATAACGGAAGAGTGATTCTCGGCTAGAGTTTTGTATATAGTTACTAATAATTTTCAAGACAGTGTTTCACGCAGTTGATAAAATTTGTAAATAAGTTTTCGTACTTTCTTTGTTCCATTTTAAGTTTTCGTCAGGTATTTTATTTCATTTGTTTTTTTGATTTCGTCAGCCATATTATTTATTTTAATACTAGCAAAGTTGATACATGCATCGAAGCATTGATGTCGATTTGCACAATTTCATTGTTTTGGTACTTCTCTTTCTAATAATGAAATACCATTTGAACAGGCTAGGGCAAACATCAATTATAAATATGCAAAAAAAAATAATTTATCAACACTTAGCCCAAACACCGCCCAATCCTAAAATCATGAAATTTCGATGTCTTCTCCTTATAACGCAGGCATCCACTAAGAGACTTCTCGAAAATCAAGGAGATAAAAGCGGGGGTTGAATTTTTTATAGGAATTTCAAGGAAGGTCTAAAAATTGATTGTCTAAATAAATAAATAAATAAGCAAATACGTATTTTGATGTTTTGGGAAATTTTGTCCCTAGGTGTTAGAAATGGGGGGGGGGGGGGTAAGTTGCAATGCAACCGCTAGAGAAAAAAATGACCATAAAATCAAAATACTAATTTACTACTACCAAGAATAGGAATAGGAGGCCCTTTCTATTTAGAGAACGGCACAACCTACAGGCAGTGGCGGCTCGTGACTAGTGAGTTAGGGGGGCGCTGGCTTTAAATAAAAAAAAAATTAAAACGTCTATTCTATTCGAAAGTACGTGTCTGTTTTTTCCAACTTTCTCGTTGTGAATTTTAATTTCATCAGCATAAGCACTACTTAAACAAGTTAAAATATTAGTTTGTCCTAACATCTCAAAACTTACCACATTATAACGATGTTTTGCACTATTTTCATGTTTTTTATTTTCTCTGAAAGATGTTTTAAGTCCTGCACCCCATTTTTAGTCCAATTATCATCCCCGCCAAAAAGAAGACACACGAAACAAAAAAAAGAATTGTTGTCCTCACAACTACATATCCAGAATATTTTATTATATATTTCTTTGTCAAACTTACGTGTAAACTGTTCCTTACTTTTACATTTTGATTGCACTTGTACAATGTTCAATATTGGTAGTGGCCGCCCTGCATTTTTTAAATCAAGTTTTTCACTTAAGCCCAGAGAACTAAACACAACCTTTTGACCTTCATATTAGACGAAATTTTCCAAGTTTATAACAACTAATAAATATCTCAAAACAAATAAACAAAACGTCAGCGAGTCAGCGGCATCGACAGACGACAGGTAGCATCGCGATTCGCGAACAGTGGGCGCGGAAAATTGGAGTTCTCCGTGGCCGCTCGTTGTGCGATGTGTAGGTGACGTCAGGCCTCCGTCGTCATGACAACCCATCGAGAAGGCGCGTTGAATCGGGACGGATAATCGGTCGCCCGCCGCCGCCCGCGCTTAGTACAACCTTGAGAGCTTGCAGCTCGCAACTCGCTTGTCTATGAGTATAGCCTGCCCGTTAGAATAGGGCTACGTTTGGTTTGAATTATTTTAATTGATTGCTTACATACATTGCATTATTGGTTTTTTATGTAAAGTATTTTTGGATTCTGTTTGAAATAATTGCAGGGAGGGCGGCGCCCCAGAGCCCTTCATTAACCAGCCGCCACTGCCTACAGGTCTACATACCGGTTTCAAACTCTTGTTCTATGCTCCGGCGTAAACAAGGGGGGGGGGGTAATGGGGGTAATTACCCCCCCAAGATTACTTAAGCGTTGTTTAATTTTTGTCCTTACTCCTTAAAGTTGCTATTATCTAGTATCCTAGCCAGGCACGTAGCTAGGGGGGTTTGTTCAAGGGGCCCGCCTTCGGCGCTTCTTTTTTTGCGCCTTTGGCGCGATCTCGGTGCCCCCCCCCCCCCCCGGGACGAAATCCTGGCTACGTGCCTGATCCTAGCCGATCGATTACACCCCCCCCCCGACGCATGAGCTGGATACGCCGGTGGTTCTATGTCAGTACATAGTAGAGGTTCTTACTTTACCATCAGAAAAACCTTCCAAATTTAACATTACGATTAAAAAAAAATTGTAATAGAATAATCGTCCAAATTTGAGTACCATTGCAGAATTTTATTTGGAATTATCCTGTATATCTATATGAACTAAATATAGTTTCTGAATAATTTTTTTTTTGTTTTACTGAAAGAATAAAAATTTTATTTTGTCAAGTTTTACCATTTTTCTCTATTTAAAATTGCAAAATAAAGAGATTCAATTCAACTGTACTCTTTGAAATTTCTTATTACTATCACTGTGATTGACTCTATATACAATTCTCCGAGTCTTGTACCGTGAAATTAATTTCCCGGTTTCAATAAATGAAACACGGCAAATTGTTAAAATATTATATTGAACATTTTATTATTAAATTTTTTGTAGCATGTTCGGATAAACATTAATTACAATTCAAACTTAATTTTACACATTTTCATTTAAATTGTACCTAACCGAGTTATTTTTAGGTATTTGGCGACAACGCATTTCGAACCGACTTACGCTAGAACTGCCTTTCCCTGTTTTGATGAGCCCCATTTTAAAGCCAAATTTAAACTTACTATTTTCAGAGATAGATTTCATATTGCTCTTTTTAACACCCCTGTAGTTAATACTGACGATCTTGGATTTTACATGGGCACTGGCTTGGTACGTAATATTTTTCTATTTTGTCTTATATTAACATACGAGTAGGTATACCTTATTATAGACCAGGGTCGATAATTTTTGAAACCAAAAAAATAATAGTAGGATGAAACCAATTGGAAAAGGAAGAGAATATAACAAAAATGAAAGGAAAACTAATTTGCGGTCGATCCAAGGTCGGGAAGTGGAAGGGGGTGAGTTTTTAAGGGTAGAAAACGACTTATCTCGATTTCCGGCAAAACTACAAGTCCATGGAAAAACGTTGAATAGCAAAGTTGTAGGTAATAAAAAGATCTACAACTTTTGTATTTACACTTTTTTCACATAACCTCAAAATTTATGTGAAAAATTCAAATAACCAAGTTGTTGGTTTTTTATTTTTATCTTTTACAAAAAAAAAAATTTTTTCACGAAATTTGGTGAAAATTTACCTTTTTCTGTCCCAAAGACACTGTAATTTTTTTGATTTAAAATATTTATTTTTCACCTTATTTTGACTTAATATCGAAAAAGCACCCTAATTTTCAATCGAAAATTCTCACGTCAAAATATCTGCTTTTTTAAAAAAGTCTGTGGGCTTTTTGTTCGTTGAAATCTCTACTTTCTGATGGTGTAAAAAACATATACATACATTACTATGGTAAATGTTTTCAAAAAATGCAAAGAAACGAAAAAAACTCGAATCCGAAATTTTATTTTTTTAATCATATGTACAATTTTGAGCTATTTATTAAAATTTATACTTTAATTACTCGAAAAACGTAAGATTTCATGTTACATTGATAAACAAAAAAATTACAAATTCATAAAACATAAAGATCGCAAAAACCATGCGAAAATAGGTGTTCTAAATATAATTAAAGGTAGGATTTAAAGGGGATTTCATCACATTTACCATAGTAATGTATAGTTTTTACACCATCAGAAAGTAGAGATTTCAACGACAAAAAGCCCACCGACTTTTTTAAAAAAGCAGATATTTTGACATGAGAATTTTCGATTGAAAATTAGGGTGCTTTTTCAAAATAAGTCAAAATAAGGTGAAAAAATAAATGTTTTAAATCAAAAAAATTACAGTGTGTTTGGGACATAAAAAGGTAAATTTTCACCAAATTTCGTGAAAAAAAAAATTATTTTGTAAAAGATAAAAATAAAAAACCAAAAACTTGGTTATTTGAATTTTTCACATAAATTATGAGGTTATGTGAAAAAAGTGTAAATACAAAAGTTGTAGATCTTTTTATTACCTACAACTTTGCCATTTAACGTTTTTCCATAGGACTTAATAGTTTTGCCGGAAATCGAGATAAATCGTTTTCTACCCTTAAAAACTCACCCCTTTCCACTTCCCGACCCCGGATCGCCCGTAAATTATTTTTCCTTTAATTTTTGTGATATTCTCTTCTTTTTCCAATGGGTTTCATCCAACTATTATTTTGTTTCACTTTTTACCATTTTTCGTAGTTTCTTAACAAATGATAAAATGTGTCAGGCTGTTGTCTCTTGAGCTATCTAAATTTTAAAAAAATGCACAAAATTCATACATCTGATACAAATAAAAATTATAGCCTGAGGCCATTTCAAAATATTGTTTTACAGTTTTTTTGGAACTAATTTATAAAACTACTTCACAAACGATGTCGCGCGAATTATTATTAATTATTAAAGTTTTAGGATTACCAAAAATGTATTTATTCAATACAAATTGGATTGTCAAATAGTGACTTATTTGGAATATTAAAATACTTTGTTTTTCCATGGAACTAATTTGCGCCAACATTTAAACAAAGATTAAATTTAAGCTTTAAAGTACTTAGACTCCAAGAGTTTTAAAAATATTGCAAACCGGTTGAATTTTAGCTAAGAGATGATTTTCAAGAAACGGCCGACATGAGCACGTACTTAGTAGCCTTTGTAGTATGTGATTATGCAAATTTAAGAAATCAAACTGATAAGGGAGTATCAGTATCCGTCTACACACCCCCGCCCTATCAAGGAAAGGCGAAATTTGTCCTGGATACTGCAACGCATTTACTAAGTTATTACGAAGATTTTTTTGGGATACCATATCCTTTACCAAAGCTGGGTAAGTTTTTTTTTTATGGAATGGAGTATTTGCAGCAATAGGTGGCGAAAATTGCTTTTAATTAACTCCATAGACATACCCTCGTAACAACATGAGCTATATTGATTATGTGTCGCTTTTCAAAGGTCTGTCTGTCAAATAAATTTAAACCGACACGCTTGTACATTAATGATTATCTCCGTTTCAGTTGAACCTTTGTTTTATATAAAAGTGGATCGCTTTGCGAAGCGTCCTTTGCGCGTTTAGCAGATTGAACTGTCAATATCATCCTTGTTAAATGCGTAAATATCCTGCCGGGCGTCTCGTCCTTTAAGGACGACAAAAGGGTGCCCTAAATAAATATTATGATATTGGATAAGCTCGGGCTAATACACAGTTGTATACTTAGGATGTGAATGAAGGTTAGGGGCCATGTAATTTGACAAAATTTCTTTTATATTATATGATATTACCATCATAAATCACGATGAAATTTTTATTCCCTATACAGTGTCCGCAAGAAAGTCCGCATCAAATGGGATTTTTTATTATTAGGTATAGGTAAAAATTGAAAAAGCAGTTAGTTTTTGCTTACCTAAAAACCAAAAATGACGTATACTGAAGCAGCTGCTCGACTTGCGTTACCTGTCAAATTTGACATTTTTAATAAAATAGGTTCAAAAATGCCCTTATTTATAAAAATATCGAAAAACTTTATTCGAGAAAGTTGTTTATTTAGGCATTTTTAGCCTCTGTACGAAATTTTGACAGTCTAATACAATTTTTATTTTTTGCCAGATTCTTGAAAATTTTGATCAACCCTCGTAGATTAACTTTTATACATCGATGTAAAACCATTTGCCTTTACTTTATTTGTAATCTTAATGCAATTTTGTGTAAAATTTTTGTTTCCAATTATTTATTTTGCTTCAAAAACTGAAATTGTTATTGATCAGTATGTAATGTTTGATGCAAAGTTTATCTAATTACATCAGTTTTGTCAAAACCGACGTTTCTTATTTTTCTTAAGTTAGTAAACAGATGTACAAAAAGAAAATATTACGAGGCTTTCGTTGAAATTTTACTTAATTATTATTATTAAATTAAATTAATTATATTAAACTATATTTTTGTTGAATAAAATGTTTCGAGCGATTAATATTTATTCTTTTTGATCCAATATTAATTAAGTAAAATTTCAACGAAAGCTTCCTAATATTTTCTTTTTGTACATCTGTTTACTAACTTAAGAAAAATGAGAAACGTCGGTTTTGACAAAACTGATGTAATCTTGCATCAAACATTATACATACTGATCAATAACAATTTCAGTTTTTGAAGTAAAATAAATAATTGGAAACAAAAATTTTACACAAAATTGCATTAAGATTACAAATGAAGTAAAGGCAAATGGTTTTACATCGATGTATAAAAGTTAATCTACGAGGGTTGATCAAAATTTTCAAGAACCTGGCAAAAAATAAAAATTGTATTAGACTGTCAAAATTTCGTACAAAGGCTAAAAATGCCTTAATAAACAACTTTCTCGAATAAAGTTTTTCGATATTTTTATAAATAAGGGCATTTTTGAACCTATTTTATTAAAAATGTCAAATTTGACAGGTAACGCAAGTCGAGCAGCTGCTTCAGTATACGTCATTTTTGGTTTTTAGGTAAGCAAAAACTAACTGCTTTTTAAATTTTTACCTATACCTAATAATAAAAAAAAATCCCATTTGATGCGGACTTTCTTGCGGACACTGTATATAGTTTTGTTTGTATAGGAGATTTTTATAATAAAAATAGCCTTTTATTGCTGCTCGAATAAGTAAATATTCCACTTTCAGTTTATGGATTCCACAGTGTGGATATACAGTGTCACCCGTAAAGTCCGCATCATATGGGTTTTTTTTTTATTAATAGCTTTATTCAAAATTTGACTTTGGCATCAAGTTCTGCTTCGATCGAGATGAAAATTAAGCAAAAAAATAGTAGTCACGTGATTCGCATTATCTGTCAAATTTTAATTTTTTCCAAAAAATAAATCAAAAGTGGGGTTATTCCTGAAAATATCGAAAAAAGTTATTAGAAAAAGTTTTTTAAATGCAGTTTCTAGCCCACATGCAAAATTTCAGCCGCATAAGATAATTTTGATTTTTTACCTATATTTTGTAAATTGCACCACTTTTGCAAAATAAGACTCAACGCAACCTACATAAAACTTCTCAGTTTTGACAAGGCTTTATTTTAGATACATTTTCTTAAAAGTAGCGCCATAATAAATGTGTGTTTTTCTACAAAATCAAAATTGGGCAATTAAAATTTGGTCGCAAGTGATGCAAAGTTTATTTGTTTTTGACTCCGTATAAGGTAAGTTCATAAAATAAGTATTTTTGAACACGTAGTTTGTGTCTGAAAGTAATACACCTTAATATTAAGACAAAAAAGAACACAGTGTCTTCAGTAAAGTGTTTTTTGGAAAATACATTTTATTTTAACAACGTAAAGTTGATCTATTTTCAACGATTTAATTTAAAAACCCTATACTATAATTTATTGCATGTCATAATAACGTTAACGTGTATTACTTTCAGACACAAACTACGTTTTCAAAAATACTTATTTTATAAAGTTACCTTATACAGAGTCAAAAACAAATGAACTTTGCATCGCGTCGCATCACCTGCGACCAAATTTTAATAGCCCAATTTTGATTTTGTAGAAAAACACACATTTAATAGAAATTAATTTAATTTAAAAGAAAATGTATCTGAAATAAGGCATTGTTAAAACTAAGAAGTTTTATGTAGGTTGCGTTGAGTCTTATTTTGCAAAAGTGGTGCAATTTACAAAATATAGGTAAAAAATCAAAATTATCTTATGCAGCTGAAATTTTGCATGTGGGCTAGAAACTGCATTTAAAAAGTTTTTCTAATAACTTTTTTCGATATTTTTAGAAATAACCCCACTTTTGAATTATTTTTTGGAAAAAATTAAAATTGGACAGATACATAATGCGAATCACGCGACTACTATTTTTTTGCCTAATTTTCATCTCGATCGAAGCAGAACTTGATGCCAAAGTCAAATTTTGAATAAAGCTATTAATAAAAAAAACATCCCATATGATGCGGACTTTACTGGTGACACTGTATATGTACAGTATCCGCGGAAAAGTCTGCACCATATACGAAATGTTTTTTATGCGTTTTTTTTTGCAAATCTTTTTGGCATTAGGTTCTGCATGACCCAAAACAAAACAAAAGCTTAAAACTTTTGACCTATAACCCCAGCAGATTAAATTTACAAGTACAATAGTTTTCAAGTTCCAGCCACACAAAAAGAAAAATAATATGACGATACCAAATGCATATTTCAGATTTGGTGTCGATACCAGATTTTACCGAAGACGCTATGGAGAACTGGGGTTTAGTCACTTATCGTGAAACTGCAACGTCATACAATCCTAAAGAACCCTCCACATCTATCGACCAATGGATTACTTTAACAATTGCAAACGAAATAGCACATCAGGTACTACAAAAATATTTGTTTAGTAACCTATCACCAAACTCTCAGCCCGTTTACACTAGGACTGTGAAACCAATGCAAAAAATTAATACTATCAATCAATCAATCAAAATACACTTTATTGTTAGAAGAAGTACATCTTGTTAACAAAGCCTTGGACAGTATTAAAACTATTATTATGTATGTAAATTACAATGTTCACCAGTGGCGGATTTAGGGGAGGGGCGACGGGGGTTTCGCCCCCCCCCCCTGAGCCTTCTTAACCACACCTAAAGTCAAATACGTCATTCGCGAATTCCTGTGAAATAAATATAAGAAAAACCTTAATTTCAACTTCACATAATTAATAATAGAAATAATAAAATATTTTATGAAACAAGCCAGCCAATGATATAAATAAATTTATTGTCATGTTTTAAAAATAAAAGAAAAGATCAACACTGTTATTTTATGATAAATGCATATGGCTTAACTGGTAGCAGCGGCGGATTTAGGGGGGGGGGGGCTGTAAGGACTGTAGCCCAGGGCGGCAAATATTAGGGCGCGGCATTTACAACATTAAAATTAAAACAAACCAAACACGCAGACCTTCGCAGAAACTTCATTATAAGCAGCTTTTCAATGATATTTTAGATACTACAAAAGGCCAGATTGAACTATGATTTTCAGATTTGCATGAATTAGGTACAATTTTTTGACTTAATGAATAAAAATCTTTTTTTAAGTTTTTCAGAAAATTTCCCAAATAATCTTTCAGATAGTTTATTTCTAAGGTACAACTTTATAAAAAAAGAGTTTTTAGTTTAACTTACTTTTAACAGTTTTTTTATAGTGAATTCTTGACAAATTTTGGGCGTGGTCAAGAAAATTTTTCTTCCGACACTATCCTGCTCGTCTCTTTGTAGGTAGGTAGATATTACAGTTTTTAGTTTAACTTATTTTTAACATTTCTTTTCAGAGTGAATTTTTGATTTTGGGCGTGGTCGCGAAAATTTTTCGCCTGCGGCGCATTTTCGCGCCTACGGCGCTTCATTTCTAAAACTTAGTCGCCCCCCCCTCAGCAAAATCCTGGATCCGCTACTGATGTTCACTATATAAAGTAAGAATAAGTAATCCAATAATCAAATAAATAGATAATCACACATTATAAGACAATAAAATAGTAATGGTAAAAAAATTTACACACAGATCAATCTAAGACGAAGACAAGCTCAATCCTACCAAAAAATCTGGCAGGAATATCATCAGTTTTAATTAAATAAAATAAAAAAATCAAAAATCAAAGGAACTGCCTAGATATTATCATCGTAAAATTCCTGGATAGTATAGTAGGGTCTAGTAATTAGTTGCCTTTTTACTCTTTGCTTAAAAATCCTGTCATCAATCACCTGCCGATAAGCCAGTGGTATGTGGTTATAAATTTTGATGCTCTCAAATATCAAGGTAATTTTTGGTGAGAGTTGTTTTTGGTATAGGAAGAGGAATATCATTCACAGTACGCATGTTATAGGAGCTGTTAGTAGCATAATTTTTATATTTTTTATGGATAAGGAAGGCCGTTTCCAAGATAAAAATTCCAATCAAAGCTAAAATCCCTTCCCTGACAAATAAAGGTTTACAGTGAGTAAGACAATTAACACCACACAAGTATCTTAATGCCCTCTTTTGCAAAACCAATGTAGAGCCCAATAATAGGCCCTTACTACTAAGTCCCCCAAAAGCAATACCATACCTCAAGTGACTCTCAACAAGTGAAAAATAAACCATTCTACCCACACTCTTCCCCAATTCTCTTGAGACAACTCTCACTGCGTAAGAACCGGACGCTAGTTGATCGGGTTCTCGGAACAACGGAAGGAATATTAATTTATCCATTTGAACGGGCTGTGTTTTGTTTTAAACTTTCTATTGAACGGGCGATGTGAATATGGATTTTTTGTAGTGGTTTGGAAATCTGGTCACAATGAAATGGTGGAATGACCTGTGGTTATATGAGGGTTTCACGATGTACTTGCAATACCTGGGCGTGGACAATTATTATCCGGAATGGAAGATGATGGATCAATTTATTATAGAGAAAACTCAGCCTGCCATGGCCTTAGATGCTTTAGTTAGCAGTCATCCAATAAATGTCGTTATAAACGACCCTTATGAAATTGAAACTATTTTTGATACTATTTCCTACAGCAAGGTAAGAATGAAACTTAAGACCAAAAAGCGGCCGAATACCCATATTTGGGTAGCAGTTACCTAAGTTACCTACAGATTTAAGTTTAAAAAATTAATAAAAAAATTAATAACAGCAAAAATTAAATTTGATTAAATAAGCCCATATAATTTAAAAATCCAATCTTTTTTAATGCAAGACGGTAGGTAATTGTACTCCACAAATCGGTATTTGGCCGATTTTTTTATAAAAAACGAAATGGCGAATGCGCCACTAGTGTTTGCTCATAACATACAGTGTGACCACTGTGCCACTGTGACCAGTAAAGTCCGCATCATATAGGATTTTTTTATTAATAACTTTATTCGAAATTTGACTTTGGCATCAAGTTCTGCTTCGATCAAGATGAAAATTAAGCCAAAAAATAGTAGTCACGTTATTCGCATTATCTGTCAAATTTAAATTTTTTCCAAAAAATAATTCAAAAGTGGGGTTATTTCTGAAAATATCGAAAAAGGTTATTAGAAAAAGTTTTTTTAAATGCAGTTTCTAGCCCACATGCAAAATTTCAGCTGCATAAGATAATTTTGATTTTTTACCCATATTTTGTAAATTGCACCACTTTTGCAAAATAAGACTCAACGCAACCTACATAAAACTTCTTAGTTTTGACAATGCTTTATTTCAGATACATTTTCTTTAAAGTAGCGCCAAATTAAATGTGTGTTTTTCTACAAAGTCAGAATTGGGCTATTAAAATTTGGTCGCATGTGATGCAAAGTTTATTTGTTTTTGACCCTGTATAAGGTAACTTCATAAAATAGGTATTTTCGAAAACGTAGTTTATGTCTGAAAGTAATACACCTTAATATTAAGACAAAAAAGAACACAGTGTCATCAGTAAAGTGTTCATTAAGTGGAAAATAAATTTTAGTTGTGGGTAAAAAATCAAAATTATCTTATGCAGCTGAAATTTTGCATGTGGGCTAGAAACTGCATTTAAAAAAACGTTTTCTAATCCCTTTTTTCGATATTTTTAGAAATAACCCCACTATTGAATTATTTTTTGGAAAAAATTAAAATTACGTCTGATCACGTGACTACTATTTTTTTGCTTATTTTTTATCTCGATCGAAGCAAAACTTGATGCCAAAGTCAAATTTCGAATAAAGCTATTAATAAAAAAAATCCCATATGATGCGGACTTACAGGTCACACTGTATATTAAAAATTACAACAAGCAGATTTTTTAAAAGTTTTTACAGGTTTATTAATGCCTGATGCTTTTATAATAAATATTTTTAAAAATTGGATATCGATAGTTATTTGTACATCATTGAAAATCCGTTAAATCGTATTTCCCAATTTGGACAAAGTCTGTGACAGCTGAGGGCAAAAAATGTTTTTTTTTTTGTATGGGGCGATGCCCCTTAACATCTTTACGCTAACTAGATCATTCAATTAAATTTTTGAAAACAAAAGAAAGCTTTTTTCAGTTTAAAAAACACATTTTTTATACTTGATGAATGAAATCACGGAACCAAGTCAATTTATCAATGTCCTAAAACAGTTACTCAAAATGTTTATTTTGCGCTTGTCTTGTCTACTGAATAAACATGAATTCTCTTCAATTTTCTGGAGAATATTTTGCTAGATAATGCAAGGAAAGGAGATTTATTTTTATAAGCCGTATTTTTTTATTAGAACATTTCTGGAATAACAATTAAAAGGGCTCAAAATGCTCAATTAAATTAAAATAGGGTCAATCTTTTCTCGTTGATTAGGGCGCAAGCCACTCACAACTTAGCACTGCTTATACTTTGATATTTTCTCTCCTCTTACATTTTTTTTTTGCAATACGCATTTACCATCTGAAATATAATACTTTCAAGACGTTGTATTACCTACTATTATATTTTCGGGAAAGCCGTGGAAGGAAAGCCTCATGCATTTTTAACAACTTCTGAAAGAAAAGGAGAGTTATTTTCGAATAAAATTATGTTATCTATTATTAACTTACATGAGAACACTCTCTGAAAAGACTGAAAGCTTTCAAATATTCAATGACGTTCGGAAAAAAGTTCGTGAGTAGGTACTGTGGAATATATTACAAACCAATTTTAGGGTGCTGCTATTATACACATGCTCAGTAACTTTTTACAAGAAGAAACTTTACAAAATGGCCTTAACGATTATCTTTCAACGTATAAGTATACCACTGCGGAAACCAAGGATCTATGGAATACATTTAGCAAAAATACGAACCAATCATTAGATTTAAAGGTAGGATTACCATCATTTTGTCAAGATTACGTACATATATTTTTTATTCTCAAAATAATACAGTTATTACGGGAAACGCAGCCACATAAAATACACTATATATTTTAGATCATCATGGATACCTGGACCAACCAAATGGGTTTTCCTCTTATCACACTAACTAAAGAAGGAAACGAAATTCAAGCCACCCAAAAAAGGTTCTTGTTGACCGTAAAAACAGGCAACGACTCTTCGATGCCCAAATCAAAGTTCGACTACAAATGGTATGTTCCACTTACTTTTATAACTAGCAATGACAGCGAAGTCGTCAACAATGTATGGATGAATATGACTGATGGTAAGTATCATCGCCATTTTGTCAAGTATATTTTTAAAATGCACACAGTACAGTTGAAACAGATATTAATAATCTCAAGCTTAATTTTTTTTTAGTTCGATTTGAAATCGATCCCGATATACGATGGATCAAGGCCAATACAAACCAAACGGGCTTCTACAGGGTTATGTACGAGGAAGAGATGTGGCATTCTCTAATTAAATTATTAAAAACAAATCACACTATATTCAGTGCTGCCGATAGAGCCAATCTTATAGACGATGCATTTACATTGTGTCGGTAAGTTGAGTTTCTACTCAACAAATCACCAATTACTTAATTGTACATAAGAAAATACTACCAATTCACCGATAAATTTCAGGATCAGGACTGGTGTTGAAAGCGTCTTTAACCATTCTCAGTTTCTTTTTTTCATTGTTCTATGCATACATTTTCAAACCCATTTTAGGGCTGGTCTATTAAATGCTACTATACCTCTTGAGCTATCTCAGTATTTAGAGAAAGAAAAGGATTATGTTCCATGGGCTACAGCAATAGAACACTTCCAAAATTGGGCTAGAAGAATGTCCGAATCACTTCCATATAAACTATTTTTGAACTTTATGAGGCGTCTACTAAAACCTATTGCAAAGTTTGTTGGATGGAAGAATTCTGGAGATCACGTCAAGCAGTAAGACATTTTATGCAACCATATTCATAAACTAAAAAGTACAATTCGTTCTTTACCTCTCAAAATGTTATTTTCCAGGCTTCTACGAGCAAAAGTACTGAACGCAGCAGTCCTATGTGAACTAAACGAAACTGTTACACAAGCCAAAGTACTGTTTCAAAAATGGATGTTGCACAATGTATCGATCGATCCTAATTTAAAGGAAGCAGTTTATTCTGCTGGAATCAAGTTTGGTGGCATGGCAGAATGGCAGTATTGTTGGAATGCCTACAACAGTACCGAGATGCAAAGCGAACGAAGGCTACTTTTGAAAGCCCTTGGCCAACCTAGAGGTGATCCATGGCTATTACAACGGTAAGTCAAGACTGTAGGGTGAGGGCGTTAAAATTGTCAAATATTCAGCGATTTCGAAAGAGTTCTAATCAATTTATGAGGGATTCTTGAAATGTTTTGAAGAATAGACCTTTATAATATTTCTTAGACGCTTTAAATTGTATCAAACAGTATTTCTTTTTTTTTACAGATATTTAATAGAAACCCTTGATAAAAATACTATAAGGCCTGAAGATGTCCAAATAGTTTTGGCTGTGGTAGCAGCTAACCCCGAAGGCAAACTTTTAGCTTGGAGACATCTCAAGGCCTATTGGCCTACCATGCATTCTCTTTTTGGCAACTCTACTTCTATGATGGGTAGTCTCATATCAGCTGTTACTGCGCATTTGTCTACCCCATATGATTATTATGAAGTAAGTATCATGTATTAATTTTTTTAGTTATGCAGGTATATGTTAAAAGTAAGCATTGTACTAATCATAGTAGGGAGCGTTAGGCTTTCCATTCTCGAAGGAGCGTACTTCCTAACAATTTGTAAGATTTGCGGTTCTGAACATTACCTATGTATTTTTTTTTCTAGGTAACAACTTATTTTAATGGTATGAATGTTGAATCAGCCTCAAGGGCACTAGAACAAAGTTTGGAGATTATACAACTGAATATTAACTGGCTCAACAAAAATAAGGAAGACATTTATACTTGGTTGCGAAAGAATGTACACTAAACGTCTTGCTTTTTCTGAGGCCGGAATCTCGAATAGCGTTCTTTTCGATAGAATGTTGCTACCGTTTAGACTTGACAACATTCTCTCGGGAGTTATACAGGGTTCCCCATAATAAACTACCCATTTTAATATTTGAATTAAAAATTTTTTAGTTAACAAAACAAACTTTTTATTTTACTAAATTACAGCGAACTCTTTGGGATTTATGATAATTTATAAATATTTGGCTTAATTTAATTCTAACTTTTAAAAATCACGTCTTCTAAATGACCTCCACCAACTTCAACACATTTTTCAATATTAGATAAAAAGTGGTTCATTACACGGCGTAGCAAACCTTCGTCTATTCCTTCAACTTCTTCACGAATTTTGACTTTCAGTTCCTCGATTGTACCTGGACGACTCGCAAACACTTTGGCTCTTAAATATCCCCACAGGAAAAAATCGGGTGCCGTTAAGTCGGGGGACCTCGAAGGCCAAGGCAAATCTCCGAATCGAGAAATGAGTCGGCCATTAAACATTTCTCGCAGGACCCTCATTGAGTTTCTGGCGGTATGAGCTGTTGCCCCATCTTGTTGGAATAGTAAGGCATTGTTTAGTAATCCTCGTCTATTTAATTCTGGAATGAGAAATGTCTCTAGCATATTAACGTAACGCTCGGAAGTTACTGTTACAACGCGGTTATTTTCATCCTCAAAAAAAATAAGGGCCAATAATACCAAAAGATCCTACTCCACACCACACAAAACTTTTGGATTATGGAGGTTCTGTGTAAAAATTTCACGAGGATTTTCATTTGACCAGTATCTAAAATTATGTTTATTGAATTTGCTTCGTCGGTCATTAGGAGACTGTGAATAATTGCTCCTTGATATAAATCCAAAAATTCTTGACAAAATGCTAACCTTGCTTCTTTATCTTGATTGCTAAGGTGCTGTGCCATTTGGTATTTATAGGGATGAAATTTTAAATCCCTTTTTTGAAGAATTCGATCTAAGCTTCCCTTCGATATTCCTAGGATAAGGGTTTGTCGATTAGCAGACCTTTAAGGACTTCTCGTAAACGCAATTCTAACTCGTTCAATTTTTTCTGGTGTACGAACTGTACTTCGACGTCCAGGCTTCTTCAAATTTTGTACAGAACCATTTTCACGCCAATGACGAACCCATAACTTAACAGTTTTACGATTGGTGGCGTGACCCCTATTGTTGTTATTAAACTGACGCCGGAATGCACGCCTAACTTATTCTATCGAATTGCTTCTTATATAAGTTTCTACACAAAACACACGTTGTTGGACTGAGTAATCCATGAAATTTCAAACAAATGATGAAATAATGTCTCAAAGCAAAAAAATTAAATAATTATTGATGAAAACTAACAAACTTCTCGTAGAAATATGACGTTCCACGAAATTATTAATTTAAAATTTAATTGTGACAGGCGCCTACTTGATTAATAATTTACTTAAATCCCAAAGACTACAGAAGCTAATCCCACAGAGAACAACCTATTTAGTTATCTCGTAGGGAATTTATTAATAATATAAAATGGGTAGTCTATTATGGGGAACCCTGTATAAGCTCAAGAATCTGTGCCCTGTTTATTTAACGAATCATTGCAGTAATATACCTAGGTAATTTTTTTTCTAGTCAAAATTAAATAGACTTCGTCAATATATATTTTCCATACAAGTATTGATTCGTTAAAGGAACCCTATATAGTACCTATTATAGACTATTTTTTACTTGTGATGTATTTATTTATAATAGTATTTTTGTTTGTGATCTTCTATTGATTGATATTTTTCTATTTTTATAACTGTATATAAGGAACAAAAATAGACGTGCTATTTAGTATGAGATGGTTTGTCAATGTTGATACTAAATGTGAATTAAAATATTATTTTTATACTAGATAAAACCTTTTTAAAATAATGCCTTCTCGACTACTTAATGTACATATTATTTCCTGTTTATAACCAAATGCTCATTTATACACAAGTTTTCAGATATATAGCATATATTCCGGTTTACTCTTTTGCCGCATATTATACACGTACATAACGTATTTATTATTTACCGTACCTACCTACGTATACGTTATTCCATATTTTATAAAACAAAATATATTTTCCAGTTCCTAAATTCCGGCTTTGTGTTTTTTTTTTTCATTTTTTACCCCAAAATATTTTTAAGGAGTACCGTCCATAGGTATATAGGCGTTAATATTTTGTAAATATATAAGTTCATGTCTACAAAGATATCGAACTTGCGGTCTTCACATTTTTTCTTGCAAATTTAAACTACTTTCCGATTATGATGTCATAGTTATACCGTATGATTTGAATTTTCGGGATAAAATCAAAAAAACTGTTATTTTTACAAATTGCGCCCTCTAGCAATTTTATTAGAAACTATCGTGTACCGTTGGATACGACAATTAACAGTACTTACCTTCCTCTTCCAAACAAGCTTAAAGGTAGTAAAATCGGATAAGTCGTTTAGAAGTTACAGTGATTTAAATGATTACACTTTCAATAGCTTCCCCCACTTCAAGGTAGGTAGGCCAAACCAAATGATGCAGAATTGTCTATGCTTTATAATGATGTAACCAGAGGTATACTTTAATACGGGAATTTTCGGAGAAATTTAGAATTTTAAAAATTAATTTTTAATTGCGCCCCCTTGCGGCGAAATGCGGAACTTAAAAATGATATCCAGAATTTTCTCATTGCCACATTAATCATAATTTTGTTCCCCCCAACTTTCTATGCTTAGTAGTTCCCGAGATATGGCCGGTGGCCACCCTTAATGAAACACCCTGTATCAAATATGACAAAAAGTAACCTAGTAGTACCATAACGTGCGAATCATTAATTTGAAATTGAATCATGCCATGGTTTAACTGGTTAAATCCACACTACTTAATCAATAGGTTGACAAATACCAAAGCCCGCCCCTGTATGATCTTGCCCGTTATTGAGCCACGGCACGGCACACTATTCAAAGTCGTACCGGTACCAAGAGAGTCGTACTTGGTCGTACTACAAGAAGTGAGACCGCGACTCAATGTTAACAAAGCGAACTATTTGGTGGCAATACTTTTAACAAATCCATACGTATCCTTTTAGTTAAGTGGTTTTAGTGAATGTAAAAGTGCTTGTGGTTAGTTAAAAGCAGTACCAATAGTTCTAAGAAAATGTTAAAGCCCTTGGATGAGCTCCCAGGCCCATTTAACAAATGTTAGGTTAAGGTATGTCAAAGTGTCGATGAACTTCTCCATTTACCAGGGTACCCTACTTATAAAATGATTTTATTTGCCTCAAATTTAACTTTACAGATTAATAACAAGTCTGCGAGACCATCTTGATGGTTGAAGAACATTAAATAATCAAATTGTACTAATTGTAATAAGAGGCAATCAAATATGACTGCATAATCTAATACCCATCCCATCATGCAAAATAATAAATTGATTGGAATTTGCCAAGCCTTGTTATTGAGCGAGGAATGCATAATAAATTTTATTCATTTGAAGATATCTCTTTATTTTAATGCTACCATGATTATTACAATTATTAGTTTTAACTCCTTTTTGACCTCATGTGGGTTGTTTCTGTTGTATTTTTTACAACGTAGGAATAAATTTAACATTTTAAATTGCAACACAGCATGAAATAAGAATATTTCAAACTAGAATTATTGGTATTTACTTTTTAACTATTAAATTTTGTAATATACCATATTGATTTAATTTAGTATATTATATGTTACCTTCAATTTACATCGTCATTAATGTATTTAAAGTAAAATCGACACAAAATATAAATTAAAGCCAAAACTCTCATAGACGAAACCAGTGTTTTTCGAATAAAACCAGATATTTTTTCCTATGACCTCTCCAACTTCAGCAACCGAAGAGCTTCAGTTGTAAACTGAAAAATTAAGCTCTACTTTAAACAGACATCCGTTTATTTAAAAAAGTGGGTAAATAAAAATAAATAACCTGGGAAAAAAAAGCAATTGGTTTAAGATAAACATAGGGACCTACCTACTAAAGATATAGATAATTTTAGTGCCAACTTAATAAAATTAAATATGACTCAGAAAGGTACCCACTTCTTACATAATAAAATATCAGCGGTTCAATTATTCCTTTTTAAGTTTAATGTCCTCCAATTTGTTTTTAGAAAAGCATTTTCTGTCAAATTGTAGGTTGATATTGTTGATATTTTGCATATATAATATTTAAAAGAAATAATGTTGTTATAAATTATCTTAATGGAAGTAGGACCACTCTTAGGTTTTAATAGTTTGGCTACAAAAGGCAGAGAATTCTTAAATTACGTGAAGATTTTAACAGGCGAGTAAGCGAGAAACCCCAAATAACAATAATATATTATCCAAAAAAATATATTATAATTAAAAAAGTTATGATTGGAATTAAACGAATAATTAAAAATTCTTTTCATTTTATTAACATAAAGATATCTTAGTCTTTACTGCTGTCAATAAGGGGATTGGTGCATTTTCCAATTCTATATCAATCATATTTATTTAAATTCAAATTAAATTTGCTGTAGACTAACAGCAGCACACAAAACATTTTTTTTAAAACCGACCAGAAAATTTACACTTTCTGGACAATTTCTTGTCTAGAAAATAACGTTTTTCCGATCGCAAGACCGGAAAAGTCACATTAGAGACCGGAAAAGATTTTTCCGGTCTCTAATGTCACTTTTCCGGTCTCTAATGTCACTGTCACCCTGTTTTTTGTTTTTCCAATCGCTCTTTGATAATATAAGATACCTTGATTTTGTTATTATGACAACAACATTTCGATGTATTGTCGAGTGACAGTTCGTTGATTTTTAATTTTGTTCTTTATGTCAAACTTGTTTCGCGTAGATTATAAAATATATCGAAGTGTCGGTCTTAAAAAAAATATTGTACGTCACGCAACCGAAAATTAGTGTTTTCCAGGTCTCTCCAAGCTTCCAGGACTCGCCTATGGCTCGCCCTGGAAATGCTTGTCTCGACCTGAAAAACACTACTTTCCGGTCTTGTAACGTAAATTACTATTTCACATCACCAGATTGTAGATTAATCGAAAGATTGAAAGAAAAAGCTGAAAAATTATGATGAATTTTAAAAAGTTGTTCCAATTTTCAGAAAAAATCTTTTTTAATAGTTTTTAGAATTAAATTTTGCTTTTATCGAAAGTTACGTACTATTTTTTTAAATATCATCCACAATAGCCTCTCTTCCAAAAATTATACTTTTATGAAAAATTCTCGGAAAAATTAAATTATTATAAAAATTATTAATTTGAAACATTTTCTTTTCTGAAAATTGGAATAGTACCATGGTAAACTTCATTGTCATATTTCACACGCATCGATCTACAGTGTGACCAGTAAAGTCTACATCATATGGGATTTTTTTTTAATAATAACTTTATTCGAAATTTTACTTTGGCATCAAGTTTTGCTTCGATCGAGATGAAAATTTAGCAAAAAAATAGTAGTCACGTGATTCGCATTATCTGTCAAATTTTAATTTTTTCCAAAAACTAATTCAAAAGTAGGGTTATTTCTGAAAGTAACGAAAAAAGTAATGAAGAAGTTGTTTAAATGCAGTTTCTAGCCCACATGTAAGATTTTAGCTGCATAAGATAATTTTGATTTTTTCCACATTTTGTAAACTTTTAAACACTTTTGCAAAATAAGTCTCACCGCCACTTACATAAAACTTCTTAGTTTTGACAATGCTTTATTTCAGATACATTTTCTCCGCCATATTTAATGTGTGTTTTTCAACAAAATCTTAATTCGGCTATTAAAATTTGGTCGCATGTGATGCAAAGTTTATTTGTTTTTGACCCTGTATAAGGTAACTTCATAAAATACCTATTTTTGAAAACGTAGTTTGTGCCTGACAGTAATACACCTTAATATTAAGACAAAAAAGAACACAGTGTCATCAGTAAAGTGTTCATTAAGTGGACAATGAATTTTAGTGGTGGGTAAAAAATCAAAATTATCTTTTGCAGATGAAATTTTGCAAGTGAGCTAGAAACTGCATTAAAAAAACCTTTTTCTAATAACTTTTTTCGATATTTTTAGAAATAACCCCACTTTTGAATTATTTTTTGGAAAAAATTAAAATTTGACAGATAAAGCGAATCACGTGACTACTATTTTTTTGCTTAATTTTCATCTCGATCGAAGCAGAACTGGATGCCAAAGTCAAATTTTAAATAAAGCTATTAATAAAAAAAAATCCCATATGATTCATATGGGATTTGATGCAGACTTTACTGGTCACACTGTATATTTCATTTTGTAAAGTAATTTGCTTCAACATGTTTTTGCACGTCATAATTTGTTTTTTTTTTAAATCTGTCGTTTCCACAAAAAATAAAAATTCTAGAACAACTTCTCGTTATGTAAGAAAGCATGCATTTTTTTTAAACCAAAACTATACTATATACCGACCATATTTTATAAGCCTTCTGTCACGTCGGTAATTAATTTTGCTCGTTATAGTAAAAGTGAGTTAGTAAACACCCTACAAAAATATTTAATAAGGAATTTGGGTTACTAGAAATTGAGTACAAACAACAGGGTTTTTATATTTTATGTAATATTTGAAATACAATGGTACAGCAGAAAGAATAAATGCATACCCATATTAAGTCATTCAACATGTATCTATTGCGAAAAGAAACATGGTATTATTTCTGTTTGTCCCACTGACATGCTGGTTGAATTCATAATTAATTTTATACAGGGTGACCCAAGGCAGTCTTTGCATGTAGATAAACATACAGTGATGGGCTAAAATATGGAACAAATTCATTCAAAAATCAGGTATTCATTTTTTGAAAAAACGCTCGGACACGTCGATTATAATTCTTTCTTTCGGATTTTTTGCCTCAAAAAGAAATTATACCGGGTGTGTCAAAAAGTAGATGTAGCAAAATATTTTTGTTTTTTAAATAAAACCCCCCTATTTTTACTTATTAGCCTAATTCTACGTCAAATTCTGCGCATAATTCATGTAGCATACTCTATCCTTATCTCTAATGGTTTTAGAGAAAAATTACATCATAAAAAAAAATTCTTTAAAAAAAGGTTAAAAAATTAGTTTATTAAGTGTTGAAAATGCAAACCATTAACTTCTTGACAATATGCTCATCTACTTAAAAACCCTTCTAAAACATTATTTACAGTATTTTCATTAATTTGCCTAATTTCTTATCTAATTTTAAATTTTAAGTCTTCCAAATTTTGTGGTTTATCCTTATACACTTTTGATTTCAAATAACCCCAAAGAAAGAAATCCATGGGTGTAAGATCGGGAGACCTTGCAGGCCATTCTATGGGTCCTCTTCTACCTATCCATCGTTCGGGAAATACAGTATTCAAACACTCTCGTACTTGTCGAGCAAAATGAGGCGGAGCACCATCCTGCTGAAACCAAATAGACGCTTCTGGTAGATGAGGCTGATTCGGATTTGGAAAATCCGCTGCTAGTGTGGGAATTAATTCATTTTAAAGAAATTGTAAATACCGGTCTCCTGTAAGATTTCCATCGAAAAAAAAAGGTCCAATAATTCTATCATTTAATATCCCTGCCCAAATATTTACTTTTTGTGGGTATTGCGTGTGCTGTTCTCTCATCCAACGGGGATTATTTGTACTCCAATACCGAAAATTTTGTGTGTTTACCGAACCATTCAAACAAAACGTGGCTTCATCGCTAAAAAGTATGTTGCGATGGAAAAATAGATTTAAGTTGCAAATTTCCATCATAGTTTAACAAAACTGTAGTCGGCGGTCGGGATCATCTTCGTTTAGCTCGTGCAGCAACCTAATTTTGTACGGATGGTACTTTTCTTGTTTCAATACCCGCAACACAGATCGTCGGCTAACATCATTATTAAGGGCTACTTCAGTGGATGCACTATGAGGATTATCTTCAACCTCTAACAAAATGTTTAATTGTGAGTTTTCACTAATTTTTGGACGACCTGGCCGTAGACGATCCTTTACATTCCCTGTTTCCCTGAATTTCTTCTCAATTTTACTTACTGTAGATCTTGTAATCGGCCGTTCTGGATACTTAGCGTTAAACAAATTACAAACTTCTTCTTGACTTCTTGTTTTGTCTCCACATCCAATTAAAATTAAAATTTCGATTCTTTGTGTTTCATTTAAATGCACCATGATCACCGTTTTTCAAAATTACACCTAAACTTATTTTTGATTGACACATGATTTGCTATCGTAGTAACAATTCATTTAAATTTACCTGTTTACCTTTAAGTAGGTACATGTACCTTTTTTTAAAGATTTTTTTTTTATGATGTAATTTTTCTCTAAAACCGTTAGAGATAAGGATAGAGTATGCTACATGAATTATGCGCAGAATTTGACGTAGAATTAGGGTAATAAGTAAAAATAGGGGGGTTCTATTTAAAAAATAAAAAAATTTTGCTACATCTACTTTTTGACACACCCGGTATAATTTCTTTTTGAGGCAAAAAATCCGGAAGAAAGAATAATAATCGACGTGTCCGAGCGTTTTTTCAAAAAATTAATACCTAATTTTTAAATGAATTTGTTCCATATTTTAGCCCATCACTGTATATTTTGCCTAAAAAAAATCGGGAATTAGATTTTCAGCTTGTTTTCAAAATTGGGGTTTTTATTTTATGCATAATAATTTATTAAATGAAAATCTCTTAATTATAAATTATCTATAATGTAGTTGGGCGTGACAAAATATTAAAAAATAAAACTATCAAAAATTTGCTTTATTTAAATTATCTAAATTAACTTTTTGTGCAAATCATGCTATTATTAAGATAGCAGCTGGTGCCTTGTACACGTATTTTCCAGGCACCCTGTATAATACGGTAAATAGGTGACTTATCTTAGACAAATGTTATATTAAATTGTAGAATAATAATTAGATAAGCAAAAACACTTCCAATATAAGAGGAAATTAGTTGTGAATCGATTTCGAAAAACCCAGCTGCAGACAGCTTGGGCTCTAGGTTTTTCATAGATTTAATCAAAAAACTTAGTTCACTTCTCAGCTCACTCCGAAACATATCTTCTTGAAGAAACAGGCATGTCTTAATGACAGCTCGACTTTTTTTCTGTAATAATTCATGAGAAATTATTAGTGATAACATATTCATCTAAAAAAAAAAATATTAAATTGTAGGTATTTAAAAATATTAAACAGGGTGTGTGGGCAAAAAATTTGGGGGATACTTCTAGACCGAAAATAAATGCTATCTCCAGGGCCGTTTCTGAGTGGTGTGCTGGGAGTGCCCCCGCACAAGGGCGGCCAAAGTTATAGGGCGGCGAAAGCCGCCTGCAGTTTCACAGAAAAAAATGTTAGACGTAAAAAAAAATTCTAGGAGTTTTCATAAATATGAAGGGTCAAATAAGAATGGTAAATTCAGTTTTCAAAAAAAAATTATGCAGTAGCTGTCAAGAATGAGGCAGCCGCCCTTTGTGTTAATTAGAGATTTCTTTTTATAGATAGATAAGTATCGGAAAGATAAAATAATTCTCAACGGAGGTGGCCGCCCTGCAACCCACGTCAATTACATTTTGTCTTAGGTTTACTCAAAAAATTAAAACTAATTGATATTATTTGAATAATTATGTAGGTATAGTTGAATTCACATAAACTTTTAATGCCGTGACATTTCAGTTCTGTCATACTTGTCAAATACTGCAGCAACTCATATATTATAAATTTCTAATGGCTAAATTTAATTAGAATAATTGTACTGCACACAACGTATGTCTATCTTGTATTATTTCATACGATTAAAAAGAGATAGAAATAAAAAGAGTTGGCCGAACAATTCCAGAAAAAAAAAGAAAAAACACTGACCAATCTCAGCTGTATAAGAAATTTAGTAAGTTGGTGAAATCTAAAGTAACTAGACAATGACAAGTCTTGACATTTGGCATTAAAACTTTATGTGAATTTAACTATAGGTCTTATTAATTTGGTAGTAGGGTAGGTGGGGGCACAAATACTCACAGGGCAAAAGAACACACCCTATTTAAATTTGCCGACGATGTCCGGTTTCAAATGCTGTTACAAATAACTTTTCCGACGCCGAAAAAAAGTACCCAGACATTTTGATTACGAATTAAAAGATGACCCCATCGTCGAGGCCAAACAGAGTTTCAATGTGAATTTTTATTTTTCGATTTTGGATATTTTTTTTTTTGCCAGGGAGGAAACCCTTTATGGGCACCGGTTACTTGTTCTTTGGTTATTGCGATAGAATCAATTAAGGAGAGATTCGTTTCACTTAATAAGTGTAATGAAACTTTTGGGTTTTTGTTGAACTTCTATGAAGCTAATGCCATAAATGACGAGAAATTGTTAAAATCCTGCAAAGATCTCGATATATAGCGCTTCAATAGCAAGGAAGTCCCACAAACAACGATATTGATCGCTTCGAGCTCGACCAGGAAATTTTGTCGTTCCGAGAAATTTTTCCAATAAAACGTACAATATATAAATTGTAGATACGCTAAAATTCATAGCTGAAAAAGATTTAATCTCATAATTTCCAAATCTTTGTGTTGCGCTGAGAATTTTTATTACTCTGCCGGTTACTGTTGCATCTATCGAACGTAGTTTTTCAAAGTTAAAATTAATTAAAAATTACTTGCGGTCAATTATGTCCCAAGAAAGGATTAGTGGCTTGGCCCTTATCGCCATTGAAAGCCAAATTGCTGAGCCCCTCTGTAGGTAAGTATGAATGAAAGAAAAATATTAAAAATATACACCTATTAAAGACTTATTTTTCTGACAATTGCTTTGAGCCATAATTTCAGGTAGGTAATTGTAAAATAGTAACTGATTTGATTTAAAGGGCAGCCAGTTCATATGTCGCACAAGGGCGGCCAACAGGCCAGAAACGGCCCTGGCTATCTCTTCCTATAACATTTGCCACCCGCTTGCAATACCTTTTGTCACACTCATAATATTTTGACTAAATCTCGTATATGGGGCTTTTTCGGTATAAGGAATACAAATTTTCCCACCGTTTTTTCGCAGATTATTCAAATATTTAAAAAAAAAACATTGGTTTAATATTTTAAAGCGGCACCATTTTTTTCCACTAATAAGTTTAAACGTCTGGGCATTGATGCCACCAGTATTTGGGCGTGATGAAGATTGTAGGTATTCCAGGGTTCTTCAATTTTATTCCACAACTCATCACTGTTTTGAGGATGGAAATCATTGTTCTTGATAATTTCTTTCACGATATAACCCCAAACGTTTTCGATTAGATTGATATCAGGGCTTCTTGAGGGTCAAGGTAATAATGAAAAATGAAATGTTATTTTCCCGTATCCAGTCCAAAACTCTCCTTGCTGTATGGACGGGGCAGTTGTCATGCTGGTATATAAAATTTTCTTGTTGAAATATATTGTTTACCGATGGCAACATTTTGAAGGATGTGTATACAGGGATAGGAAAAATTACCAGAACGGTCGATTATTTCAAAATATACAGGGGTTATCAAAAAACGTCTTATATAAAAAATGTAGGGCTGTTAAAAATCTACATATCGGTGAAAAATTTAAATATACAGGGTCGCCCACAAAGTTGTGGAGAATGATAGTTATATTTTTTTAAATGGAACACCCTGTATATTTTTACTTATTTTGATTGTCGACTCAATTTTAAACATTTTTTATTAACCATGTGTTATACCTAAATTCATTACTTTCCTACATAAATTGATCAGCTACAAAACACAAAATAAATTTCAAGAAACAATTTATTAAGTTAACTTTAAACAAAAGCGTATAACAAATCATGGCAAAACGGCTCTATTTTTTATTAAGTGTTGAAAATGATCCCCATTTACTAACTGACGATACAAATTATCGCAAAAATGTCTTTGGGTGTTTAAAACCATTTCCCTTGTTATTCTCGCACTTTCATTGACAATTTTCATTCTTAATTCTTCTAAATTATTGGATTTATTTTGATAAACTATGTTTTTCAGGTGACCCCAATAAAAAAAATCTAATGGCGAAAGATCGGGGGACCGTGAAGGCCATTCGATAGGCCCTCTTCTTCCTATCCATCGATTTGGGAACGTGACATCCAAAAATTCTCTAACTTCGCTAGTAAAATGCGGAGGAGCTCCATCTTGCTGATACCAGGTTAAGTTAATATCAGCATTTCAATTGTTTATAGCTGGAACTATTTCTTACCGAAGAAGCCGGAGATATCGATCACCGTTCAAATTTCCCTCGATAAAAGAGGGTCCAATTACATGTCCCGCAAACAATCCAGCCCAGACATTAACTTTTCTTGGGAACTGTGTATGCAGCTCTTCATACCAGTTAGGGTTATTTCGCGCCCAGTAACGGTAAATTTGCTTATTCACCATTCCGTGTAGTGTAAAAGTCGCTTCATCCGAAAACACAATATTGTTCGAAAAATTCGGGTTTTCTTCCATATTTCTAGTCATTATTTCGCAAAATTCTAGCCTTCGATCACAGTCAACGAGTCAACGTCAAAAAGTTCTTGTACAACATTAATTTTGTATGGATGCATTTTCTCAGTATGAAGAACGGTTCGTACAGATTTTTGATCAATTTCATGATCCAAAGCAAGCTGATTGGTGGATTGTTTGGGATTTTCTTCTATCGCAAGCAGAATGTCCAGATTTTTTCCTCGGAGGTAGCAGTCCTAGGTCTTCCAGATCTTGGGCGGTTTTTTACAGTACCAGTCATTCTGTAACGCTTAATAGTTCGAAAAACTGCATTTTTTTTAATGTGCCTGTCTGGATGCAAATTATTGTAAATATTACATACCTCCTGATATGATCTCTATTTATCGCCAAACCCCCTTAAAATTAAAATATCAATTCTCTCTGTTTCAGTAAGTAAAAATGCCATGCTATTTTCTTTTTTGTCTATTTCTGTCAGAATTTGAGTTTCAGATGTCAAACTATTAATTATTTATTAGTAACCATGGTCGTGCCTTATTTGTTGTTCACTATGTTCGAAAATCGCATCGTTAGACGTTATTATTTGAAACGCCGATTTCTAGGAAAGTAATGAATTTAGGTATAACACATGGTTAATAAAAAATGTTTAAAATTGAGTCGACAATCAAAATAAGTAAAAATATACAGGGGGTTCCATTTAAAAAAATATAACTATAATTCTCCACAACTTTGTGGGCGACCCTAAATATTTCAATTTATCACCGATATGTAGATTTTTAACAGCCCTACATTTTTTATATAAGACGTTTTTTGATAACCCCTGTATATTTTGAAATAATCGACCGTTCTAGTAATTTTTCCTAACCCTGTATAAGCTTGAGTATTAAATCTTCCTCGAATTCGGTGGCATATTCCTGGCCCTCTGCAAGTCATATGAAAATCTTCCACTTGTTTTAACATGTTGGGTATATTTTTCTTCGTACCGTGTATTTGGCGGCCTATACACTTTTAACTGCCCATTATAATAGGACTGAAAAGTCTTCTCGTCGGTAAATACTACTTTTTCCCAAAAATTCATACCTTGCGGTAAATATTCCAGCGCAAACCCCATTCTTTGCTCTTTATTCATATCGGTCAAAAACGTTTTTTTAGCAGCTACCTTATTTCTTAACTCCGAATTTTTCTTTATACGATTTCTCGCCGTTCTTACTGTCCCAGGAAAATTAGTTTGGTTGTGTGCTTCTACAGCCGTCTGAAATGGATTGTTTCGCAAAAAATCTATCAGATCATTATCTTGATTTTCGTTTGAAATTTTTTTTCTGCCACTTCCAGCCCTTCTTTCCAATGATCCTGTATTTTCCCATTTAGTTCTGAGGCTTTGTATAGTGCTTCTTGGTTTCCCAAATTGCTCAGCTATTCTTTGTAGAGAAACACCGTCTTCGAATAAAGCAATTATTCTAGCCTTCTCAAGTTCATTCATGTTCACAAAATTTGTTAAAATGAAATAATATAATTGTCAAATCTGATGGCACCGATAACAATTTGTCAAAAAGTGAAGTGCATTTCCAGGTAATCCAGGTATACAAAAGCCGACATCACATCAGGAAAAAATAAGTGTACGAAATGTTATTTCCGTCACTGTATATGCGAACATTCCATTTTTTCTTTATCCAGTGACTGAGAAAGAGGGAAATGACGATGTATAAAAATTTTAAAAACAAAAAGTCTGTGGGTTATGACCAAAATCCAGTAGCAGATTAGTTTGGTTTCTGGATGGGAATGCTGTCATTACGCTCTATCAATATGGATTTCGAATCCACGATTATGGCAGTATATCGAACGATAATAAACATATTAGATTCAATAAACGAGAAGTCGTTTGATCGTACCTATAGATTAAACTGCTCTTATTAAAAAACTGATAAATATGGTATTAAGGGTATCTACTGCTAAACCTAAATTTTTAAGTTCTATAAGGGAACTTCTGACAAAGTATTGTTGATCTTCTCTAAAGACCTTTTTTGTTGAATGTAGTTTTAACTAGGCTTGTCCTTGAGATAGTGAGTTTCCTTCGGAAAATTTATTTGTTTAGTACCTATAAAATGGTTTGGGTCCACAGTTTCATTCCTCTTCTGAATAACTAAACAGTGAAATTTGCAAATGTTCCGTATCATAAAAGAAAATCCAAAGTAGAGCTATCTGGTAAAACTATTAAACTGCAATAATATATTTTAATAGGCTTAGACTAAATTACCTATAATTAATTCTATTAGTAACAAAACGTATCATTAATAATTATTACAATAAAGTCTACTACCACATAAATTCTTTGATACATAAAACGTGCCTAAATATGTAATTACTTTTTAAAATTGCAGAGTGTAGCCCTACAATTTTCTGTTAAACTTGGTGCTAAAAGAATTAATAGTCTTTACACGAACGCGCGACAGGTCAAAACCATTATTTCTTTGAACAAAAATAATTAGAAAATAACTTTACATATGATTTTTAACAATGAATAACAGTCTATTGTTCTCTGACTTAAATTCCTGGGCATATACGGTGTGTTTTTAAAACCTTAAGCCCAAAAATAATTATATTTCGGTTAAAGGTCGCCTTGGTAAAACCTCTACATAAAAAAGGGGATCCTTCAAAAGTTGAGAATTATAGACCAATTAGTTTACTTCCATCTTTTTCGAAAATATTTGAGCATATTATGTGTATCAGCTTTCTTAATACATATAACTTATTTAATCAAAAACAACATGGATATATGAAGAGGCTATCTGTGGAGACTGCAATATTCCAGTTTCTTAAAGTCGCGATTCAGGCCCTAGAAAACAGGAAGGTGGTGGTAGGCACTTTCCTGGATTTGTCAAAAGCATATGATTGTCTGGATTATAGTATCCTATACTAGCTAAATTGCGGAGGTATGGAGTAAGGGGCAGTGCTTTGCGCTGGGTTACTTCCTACCTATATGGTAGATCACAGAAAGTAGAAATAATATCAGAAGCTCAAAAGCACCAGTCGAATGTGTTAAGTCTTGATCGGGGTGTACCTCAGGGAAGTATTATGGGTCCGTTGTTGTTTGTAATATACTTGAATGATCTACCTATTATACTAAACTCGCAGAGCGACATGGTCAACTATGCTGATGACACCAACCTCTTGAGTGTGGCAGATGGGGTGCCTGATTTGGTTCTCATCACAAATCAGCTGCTTGAAGGGTCTGAGGATTGGTTTCTTAAAAATAATTTGATTCTAAACGAGGAAAAATCTAACTATATGTTGTTTAAAACGAAACATTCAAGTATAGATATTGACAATCTAACTTTAAACAATAGAAATGTAAATTTAGCACATGATACAAAATTTCATTTGTCAGCCAGAAAAGATGCGTGAGGTTATTGCTCAATTTAAGCTACAATGAGTCTTGTAGAGGTCACTTCAGAAACTTAAATATTTTGACCGTATGTGGATTGTACATATATGAATGTTTGGTGTTCTTTTACAGACATATTGAATATTTCAGCAGGTATAGAAATAATCATGAGAATTATCAGACAAGGACCCTTAATTATAATACTCCCTCACATAGGTTAACACTTTCTGAGAAATTGCCTCATTTCAAATGCATTCAGTTCTTCAATAAACTGCCACAAAATCTGAAGAGGTTAACAGATGTTAAAGACTTCAAAAAGGCAGTATGTAAACTAATTACAGAAATAGAGCCTTATGATGTCTCGGTGTTCTTGAATCGGGATATCTGATGTAAATGTTTAAATTCGAGAGGTCATTATATATTTGTATTTTTCTTTTGTTGGTTGTACTGGTTTTTAATTTTTTAATGCAAAATTTCAGCTGCATAAGATGATTTTGATTTTTTACCCACCACTAAAATTTATTTTCCACTTAATGAACACTTTACTGATGACACTCTGTGTTCTTTTTTGTCTTAATATTAAGGTGTATTACTGTCAGACACAAACTACGTTTTCAAAATTAGGTATTTTAGAAAGTTACCTTATACAGGGTCAAAAACAAATAAACTTTGCATCACATGCGACCAAATTTTAATAGCCCAATTTTGATTTTGTAGAAAAAGACACATTTAATATGGCGCTACTTTAAAGAAAATGTATCTGAAATAAAGCGTTGTCAAAACTAAGACGTTTTATGTAGGTTGCGTCGAGTCTTATTTTGTAAAAGTGGTGCAATTTACAAAATATGGGTAAAAAATCAAAATTATCTTATGCAGCTAAAATTTTGCATGTGGGCTAGAAACTGCATTTAAAAAACCTTTTGCTAATAACTTTTTTCGATACTTTCAGAAATACCCCTACTTTTAAATTATTTTTTGGAAAAAATTAAAATTTGACAGATAATGCGAATCACGTGACTACTATTTTTTGCTTAATTTTCATCTCGATCGAAGCAGAACTTGACACCAAAGTCAAATTTCGAATAAAGTTATTTATTCTTTACTTTTAAAACAAGAAATTTCTAACATAACGTTTACAAAGTTCATGATCTTCACAGACATGATAGGTACTAGACAAACAAATTTTTTTAAAAACTACTAAAATACAGAGCAACTTTGGAAAACGGTCATTGTTATATAATGGATTAATAATATATAATATTTTACCCGAAAATATTAAAATCTTAAAAAAACTACCCTTATTTAAATTTAATTTAAAAAAATATTTCCTAATGTAAATTTCTTTCATAATGAGTTAATCAAACGTTTAAACAAAACGAGTATTTTTTTAAACTGTTTTTTCTTCATATATTTACCTACTAAGTTAGAGTACTTAATACTTATGTATCCCTGTAATAAACTTGTAAAGTTGGTTGGGAGAAAAACAAAATTCAGTCTAATTTAAGTAAAATATTAATGTGTTTGAAGGGGGCAGAAGTGACTTATATTACCATTATTATATTATATTTCAGATAGTACAAATAGAGTTAAAAATACTTACGAAAAATAACGTCACAAAAACAAAAGCGTCAATACAAATGTTTTTATTATTTAAATTCACTATTGCAAAGCTGATCCCATGCAACGTAAATGTTATAGTCATAATAATAATAAATAATAAATGCATGGAAAAAATTCGATTTAACTCGTCGCAAGTAGATGTCAAGTTTTTGTAAATTTCTCCAACAAGTCTGAGGTCATCCATCATTTGCTTCACCAAAATAACTCTTTCCGAAAAATTATGTTTTATAAATTTTTCGAGGTGATCGTATCTTTTGCATAGAAAAGCTAGCCATTTACAAATTAAAACGGCTATAAATGTTGTCCAGTAGTGTGTGATCCTAAAATTTTAGTTAATAATATGCTTAATACACTGCTCGTTAAGCCCTTTAGGTCATCAAAAATTTTGGAGCACAGTCGCTAACCAGAACACGATTGGCAATTAGTTATATACCCAACTTAGTGGATGGATTAAAATAAATAGCTTATTTTAAAGTTTCTCACCTGAATATGACATAAGATATTGCTAAAAGATACTGACCAGCCCGTAACCATCTAATGAGCTGTATAATATGAGGAGTAGCTAAAAAGATATGCAATATAATGTATCCCCAATAGAAACTGTTCTTTTCCACATGAAATTTGGTACTGATCGCTAGTATCTTTTCTGTGGCATAAACGATCTTCATCATCTTCTTCCAGCTCTCATAGTAATAATTTTGGCTCAAGCAAAACCCAATTATCGAAAGGATGCTGAAAACGAGACGCATCAATATTAAAGTCATTAACAAAATATAAGCTTAAACTTGCCTCAAAAAGAACATGGAAATATCCATGGTCAAGCATGATACAGGCAGGTGCGAAAAAAAATCTGTTCGTAACATAAACAGTTGATATGATATTGGAATCAAAGCAGACACTAATAGAATCCTGAAAATTTTCAGACGTTTCTGCTTTTTAGTGGCCGAAGGAACCAAGAACATGTATTGGCCTTGAGTCAAGAGAAACTCCAGATGCTTCAAATCGGGTGGAACATCTGTCGTTTCAACTGATTCTTTCGATTGAAGATGCATTTGAACTATCCGTCCTATTTCTGGAAAAACTTTGCTATGCATTAAAATGCTGCTTTTTTACACTGCCAAGAGTGTCAATAAGTAAATAATATTAATTTTATGTTTATACGGACAGTGACGTAGGCTTTTTCAAGTTGTTGACAGACAAACCTACGACTGTTGCTTAGGGGCAATAACTTGCAACAGAGGATAAGCACTACATACAATCAACACGGGGATACCATTTGTGTCAATAGCTGCGAGGTATATTGTATGGAATCTAGATAACAAATCATTTAAATATATGTGCTTTGACTATCATTAATCAAATGTTTAGTAACAATTTAGCCAGGGCAGTTATTAACACTTTTAGAATTCTCGATTTATTATTGTATAAAAGTGACAATTAAATATTTCTTATTGTGGTAAAAACAAAATGTACATAAATCATATTTTATATACAAGGTGTCCGGGAAAATGTGGGAAATCTCCCGGTTATGAAAAAAACACGTGAAAATAATACTATAAGTTCATATAAACTTCTTTCGTATCGGCCTCCTCTTCGTAGATATGGGCTCCCATGGAATTAAGTTTTTGACACATAATTATTAAACCAACAGGTATATTTCAATTTTTTCTTTCATATGATGTATACCAGGTCAGACCCTTCAAATTACTATCACAGAAAGTGTTGCGAATTACTCACAGCAGGGACGGACTAGCTGTGACACTAATGTGCCCATTTTTTTTTACGCCCTGTATTTTAATAATATTAAGCAGTTAAAAGTGAACATTTATAATTTATAGGAACAAAGATGTATATTTTATTGAAATACGCTAAATATACATGTAAATATGTTAAAAATTACGTTTTTCCGAAAAAGGTTAGGATTGGCGACATGAATGAAGAGTACTTAATTTTTAGTCAATAGTTAAAGGTATGTAAAAAACGTTGTCCAAAGTTTTTATCATACAGGGCGTAAAAAAATGGACACATTAGTGTCACAGCTAGTCCGTCCCTGCAGCTGTAAGTAATTCGCAACACTTTCTTCATATGAAAAAAAAATTGAAATATACCTGTTGGTTTAATAATTATGTGTCAAAAACTTAATTCCATGGGAGCTCCTTGGGAGCCCATATCTCCGAAGAGGAGGCCGATACGAAAGAAGTTTATATGAACTTGTAGTATTCTTTTCACGTGTTTTTTTCATATCCGGGAGATTTCCCACATTTTCCCGGACACCCTGTATAATCACACACATAAATATACAATTTTTAGAGATGGCCCAATAAGATATTTTATTGGTACCTATGGTCAACTATTTATGTCCAGTTTTTTAGTTTACACAACTATATACAGGGTGGTCCTTAAGTACATTAAGAAAATCTAGGATATGATTCCTGGCATCAATTTAAGTTGAAAAGTTTATATGGACTTATGCCCTAAAATGCTTACCCTCTAAGATACAGGGTGTTAAAATATTTTTTAAAAATAATTGTTTTTTTTTTAATTTCGAAACTCCTTGAAGATACGGTATTGAAAATTGATGTCGATTGATTTCGTATTAAACTGCACTTTTTGGTTAAAAAAGGGTTTGCCTACTTCTACCAGTGGCGTGCATGAAGATACCATCAATATTTTTTTTGTGAAAATATGTGATACGCCACCTTTTTTCTTTAAACTCTGATGCATTTTTATGCATTACTGATATAAGCGGAACAAAAGTTGTCTCTACTATGTTTTTGAAAAAAATGGTAGTTTTAAAGGAAAATGGAAAATATTTTAACACCCTGTATCTTAGAGGGTAAGCATTTTAGGGCATAAGTCCATACTTATATATATTTTCAACTTAAATTGATGCCAGGAATCATATCCTAGATTTTCTTGATGTACTTAAGGACCACCCTGTATAACAATATAATAATAATAATAATAAAAATGTAAATCCCTATATATTTTTACTCCCTCACTGATAGCACCAGGGAGGCCGTCACACCTACATAATATGTGCAAAAGTGCATTATACTATTAACCAATAACAAAAGCATTTTCGTATATAAAAGTTTAGTATGTAGACAATCTCGTTAAATAGCGACACGTATTTTTTTTTATAAAGGTCTTGCATAAGGCGTATTTTTTTTAAGGCAACAAAACAGCATGGGCACTTTTCTTGTTTTTTCGTACTCGGTAAAAATGAAAGTCGCATGTCAATGTAGGTTTTGGCGTTAAGAATTCATACTACAATAAGCACTTCCACAATATTGAAAGCAGGGGCGCATCAAGCGATGTGTGTTAATGTTTATCGCTTGACCAGATTTTGTCGTGCCTTGTTGTTTAAAGATTTGTAAAGTAACGTCCGCATTTAAGAAAAATGATGAGCAGCATGATATACCCGACCACTATTGTACGATTTTTTGGAAAAAGTCTATATATTTATTTGCTTTTTCGTTTTTTGTTAAATATTTCGTTACTTCTTCGTTTTATCGAAAAATCGGCCAAATACCCATCTTTGGAGTACAATTACCTACAGTTTTAAGTGAAAAAAGGTTGGAGTTATAAATTAATAAAAGCAGATAATTAAATATGGGCAAATTTGACCAAATTTAGTTTTTTGCTTTTATTAATTTATTAATTAATTTTTTTTAAACTGAGGACTATAGGTAACTGCTACCCAATGACAGATATTCGGCCACTTTTTGAAAAAAACCAGAAATAAACGAGATATTGATAAGAAAATGAAATGGCCAATGTGTTACTACTCTTAAGTCACTCTTATAGTCAATTTAGAGTTGTTTTGGCTCTGTGCGGAAGCCTGGACTGACCAAAAGGTTGTGGTCTGACGCTTTACTAACCGTTTACAAAATAATTATGGGCACAAAGTATCTATATTAGTTTGAGTAGGTATTCTGTATGACTGTAACTATTCGACAAAATAAATCAGTAGCGTAACAAACCAGTGGCGGAACTACCGGTGTTCAATGTGTGCGAAGCACACGGGCCCGGGCTAAAAAGGGGCCCGGGAGCGGAGTCACAAAAACATAAAAATGCAAAACAAAATGTTCTTATAGAAAAAAAATGCAATACTCCGGAAACGTATCCGCAAAACGACTCTACTCAATTCTTTTATAGATAGTAACTGAAATAATCACATAAAACAGCCTTTATTTTTAGTTTCAGGATTAGGAATTTCTACGATTTAGTTGAAAGTGTCTATGTTTTTTTGGACAAAGCATTAAACGGTGGGCACTTTTGCAAAATGTTACTAATGCCAAATAAAATTTAAAAAATTGACACCCATCTCGATGGCCATCGAGACACGATGCATTAGAAGCTCTTCGTTTTAGATAATATATGGATATTTTAAAAACACTGGCAAAAATAATTTTAACCTCTACAAATAAAGCGGAAGTTAATGAAGCAGTCTTTAAGAGAACACTTGGAAAAATTTGAAACCGTTTTTCTTATTGTTTTTCAAAATAAAATTTTAAAGAATATTGATGCATTGCCAAAACTTTCACAAAAAAAGAGCAAAATATTAAAGCTGCGTCTAAAATGTTTACCACCGCCACTGAAATCATAAATCAAATGAGAAATAATTTTGATGTAATTTAAACGGACGCTGTTATTTTGGCTAGGCAATGGGACACTACTGCTGAATTCGAAAACAAAAGGATATGAAGACCAAAAATAATTTTTGATGATGTTAATAACCATTATCAAGTTCAAACAAGTGATGATTGGTTTAGAGTAAATGTGTTTTTTAAAACTATAGATATAATTACAGCCTCAATTAAAAAATCGAAGTTCTGGCCTTTACAAAATTTCTTATTCTCGCGTTTTGTTTCCCTACGTTTTACGAGATCCTTCTCTTTCTGATTATGATTCAAGCCCTGCATCTTCAATATCTAGAAGATATCGCTTATAAAATTTCATTGCAAGTGCTTTCATTCTTCATTCAAAATTTCATAACAAGCTCAGCTTCAGGGGATTGAAGAATAAGTTTATCGAAGACAACATAAACATATTTATTATATTATTAAATTTTAAATAAACTTATTATTGTTATTTAGAAAATGTTTTAAATAATTTAACTTCTATTTTTGATTTATTACATTTTATATTGGTATAAAATTATTAATCTTCCAGTTTTAGTGAAATTGTAACTGCCTGCATTTTTTTTACCATCCCTATTTCGGTTGCATCAGCTGAACGGTCTTTTTCCAAGTTAAAGTTAATTAAAACTTATTTAAGAAATTGATGCATGACCAATAAAAAATTATCGGCTTTAGCAATTATTTCTATAGAAAATGAGGAAGCTAAAAAAATAGACGTTTCTAATCTGATTTCAAACTTTGCGCATGCAAAAGGAAAGATTTTTCTCTGCAATCGTCCACAAACTGGCATCTTTTTGGCGTGATTTGACGCCACAAAGTTCATTATTCCAGTATTGTTAACCAGAGACTTGCCCATTGACTTGCCTAGTCAAATTTTAAGCCTCAGAAAGGGACTTGGAGATAGTATTTCAAAATTAAATTCAGTGTATGAATTTGCGGATCATTTATTAATAAAAAATCAGTGTGTTCTAATTTTCCAGATGTAGATATCTAGTGCAGTAATGTTATTTCTAACTTTACCAGTTAGTTTGGCATCAGCGGAACGATCTGTTTCCAAACTTAAAATAGTAAAAACCCAACACAACACCATGGGACAGCAACGCCTTTCGAATTTATCTTTAATCAGTATCGAACACGAGTTTGTTAAAACATCGACGAAATGATAAACGATGTTGCAAAAAAAACTATCGACGATCTGGTCGTTTTGTATAATATCTTGTATAGTTAGTGACGTATTGTTTGTGCAGACTTATTGAGTGTTCATGTGTTCGACCCGTTGTCGTTCTGTGAAAGCACGAAATCCTTAATACTAAAATTACTTAAAAACGAATAATTTAAGTGCGGTACTGGATAAAACAAAGAAGGGAATACAGTCGCAAAGACGCCTTTTCAATAACACCAATAATGTGAAAGTTTACTTTACTAGCCAACGTTGGCTGGCTCAAAGAATTTTGTGTCACTTCAGATTCCTTTGATATGGTCACGTTCAAAATCGACTTTTGCATTTTTATTTTTCGCAGCAAAAATTACGTTCTCAGTAAAATCGACAATTTAAGAACGTTTTGTTTTAGAAAGGAAATACTGAAATGCATATACATAAACTTTAAAATCATTCCTGCAGCGGGAATATTTGCAAAATGAACTGCGCTGAAGTAATAAATTATACTTATAGTAGTTCACAATACGTCATAAATAACTCCTTTGCTGGTACTTAAGACCTTAATATTTTTCAACAAGACTTCGTCGAGAGATTGCCAAGAGTTTAACAAAGACTTATAAGGCCTACGCATACCTACGTCTCGATACAATCAAATCAAATCAATTCAATTCAGATTGACTTGAGATATGGGATACTTTTCGCAGTCTCGATAATCGATTTTTCCCTATAGGTACGTGCTTCCTAATATGATCTTTCACCTGCAAATAGATCGACAAGGAGGCTTTTTTAAGGCTTAGCTGTTTGCCTCCCTCCCTTTCAATCACGTTACGCCACTGTGACTGAAATAATATACAAACAATTAAACCGTTTTGGTTACACATCACATATATGTATGTAGACTGTAGAGATTGAAGGGGATCGGCTCAAAATGAATAGAATACCTTCTTTTACAAGGGTAATACGAATAAGATTAAAATTCATAAAAATATCATGATTTATTGGCACGTCCAATTTATAGCGTTTGTAACGTTAGGAATACAGACAAGTATTGAAAAGCGACAAAAAATTAACGAGCGTTTTACACCTTATTTCCAGGAACGTCCATGGTGGGTGACAACACAATGTTTGCAAAAGACTAAAGAGTGTAAAAATTAAAGTGGAACATTTCTAAGAAAAAAACTATTACAAAGAAGAAAATCCAGAAATAAAAAAAAAACACAAACTCTATTTAGCCGAATGATATTATACATATACGTCTGGCAAGCAATCTTATACACTACAGCTTTGTTGTTCTGGCCAAAAGAGCGTCTGTCAAACTTATTATTATTATTATTATTATTTTATCAATAGCAAGCGGAAAGTCCGATGAAGCTATTGTTTTAGTCTCTTTGATTTGTTTTTTTTCTCTTTAATTATTCATCGTGATTTAAAATGTCTAAAAGTTCTTTGGCTAGTTATTTATTTATTTAGCGTATGGCTACATCACAGGTAAGTATATTTAGGTGGCAAACTCGTATGCTAGGTCCGAGCTCCTTTGTCAGTTGGTCCTCAGAAGAACTGTTCATTGATGGTGTCATCTTTTGTTGTTGTTGTTGTTGTTGTTGCGCCTGTGATTCTCTTGCCAGGAGATCCAAAGATACTCTAGAGATTGTCTGGCACCTCTTTGTGTTAGTTCATTTAGCGTTACCCAGGGTGCACCACGTGGAGGCGAACTAACTCTACACCCCTTTGGCTAGTTTAAATTACTTGTTAAATTCTTACGCGAAAGTTTTTTTTTAAACAAGGGTAGGTAAAAGGAAATGTCGCCGATTTTTCTTTGCTTCATTTTTTTGAGTGTCCCGGAAGCTGTTGATTCTGATTTAAATGAAACAAACTTTTCAAGTTACAAGAATAGTAGTCTGTTAGTATTGTAAAAGTTTCTATTATCTAGTTCTTCTTTGCTTCAGTAGAGTAGTTAGCCCAAATCGTTTAAGCCTTTCGGGATAAGGTAATCCTCTCAATTCAAATGGAATTCTGGTAATCCGCCTTTGGACCCTTTCCAAAATTTCAATATTTTTGATGTAGTAGGGGTTCCAAATATTCTATCCATATTCAATTTTTGGTCTAATATAGAAAGTGTACAATTTCTTTACAATCTGTAAAGAGTGATCTTTGAAAGTCTCTTGCACCATGAAAATAAAACTATTGGCTTTCTTTACCATTTTAATAATATGTGCTTCCCATTTTAAATTAGAAGAAATTACTAACCCCAGATCTGTTTGTTCTGTAACACTAATAAGTTGAAGATTATTGAGCAAATATGTTTCACAAGGGTTATTTGGGCTAATATGCAATACTGTACATTTTGATACATTAAGCTTCATGTACCACTGGCTTGTCCATAACTCAATACGCCTCAGATCTCTGTCTAAGCATTGCTTTTGCAACAATGGATTACAGAATAACTTGGTATCGTCAGCAAAAAAAATGATGATTGTCTTAATATTCCATGACAAATCGCAAATGTAAACCAGAAACATAATGGTCCTAAAACAGATCCTTGAGGGACCCCACTTATAACTGGATGTTTATTGGATAATATACCATTGACCCTTACTTGATAAAAGCGGTTGGTGAGAAAGTCATTGATTAGACTAAGAAGCTTGCCTCTTATACCAAAATGTTCAAGCTTGTAGAGCAACAATGAATGTGGTACTTTATCAAATGCTTTCTCGAAAAAAATGCTTCAATGTTATTTATTTTGGCCGATTGGAAATTTGTCTAGCCGCGTTTTCAACGGCGTTTAAGAAATATGTTGAGTAGATTATAACCTCTTAATTTTCTTTTACAGGGAAAACAATTCAAGATATGAATCACCCTTCTGGGCTGCTGGAACGACTTTCACCAAGACCAACGCCTTGCCCATTGGTTCGTTTAGGAAACAATAATTCTAGTACCGATGATACAAACACGTCTACAGATGGAGGAGAGAAGTATCAACCGTTCCAATATGACCAATACATTCATCAAAACAACAGGATTTTTCATAATAGGCATCAATCAACTGGAAACGGGTATCTGCGGAAGCGACATGGGTCCTCAGAGGAATCTGACTATATGGTAAGAATGGATTATGCATGGATTGCATGGTGCATAAAATTTCTTAACACAGTGTGGTAGAATGCAGTATGGCACTAGTCGACTCACATTGACACCAGAATGCGGGGGAGCACCATCGTGCTGAAACCAAAATGTTTCATTAGGTATATCTGAATCTACTTCGTTGGGAAAAATTACAGCTAGAGCAGGCATCAACTCGGAGGTTAAGAAATTAAATCCAGGTACCGTTCAGTTGTGAGGTTTCCTTCAAAAAAGAATGGCCCCAGAATTCGGTTATTAATGATACCTGCCCATACATTTACTTTCTGGGGCTGAGTATGCGCTTCAAATATCCATCGGGGATTTTCTTGACTCCAGAAACGATAATTATGTCTGTTTATCACCCCGTTTAAATAGAAAGTAGCTTCATCCGAAAATAATATGTTCTGTGGAAACCAATAATTATTCTCGTCACACCGTCTCATCATTTCTTCGCAAAATTGCAAACGCCTGTCATAGTCATTTTCTAAAAGCTCTTGGACAAGATCTACTTTATAAGGGTGGTATTATTTTGCTTTCAAAAATCTTCCAATAGTACCTCTAGATGTATCATGATTTTGAGCCAATGAAACTGTTGAAACATGCGGATTATCCTGCAGAGATAATGCAATATCCAATTTTTCATCGTCGCCTAAAACACGTGGCCGTCCATTCCTAGGCAAGTCCTTTACTGTGCCATGTTCATCACATTGCTGGAATATTTTACTAACCGTGCCCTGTGAAATTTGATTATCCGGATATTTAGCATTAAATAAAGTGCACACTTCACTTTGGCTTATTTTATCTCCACATCCTAACAATATCAAGACTTCGATACGCTGTCTTTCTGACAAACCCATTTTTGTTTAGAAAATTGTAAAATAATACTTCCTATATACCTAAATACCTAAATTAATTTTACAAGTTCACAATTTCACAAAATGTCAGAACGTGAAACAATGAAGATTTCTTACCTTAAAAGGTAAAAAAAACGTCAATGATTTATCATTTCTGCTTATTTAAATAATAATAATAATAATAATAATAATAATAATAATACATTTATTGTTTACTCAAATGTAATTTACAAAAAAGATTTAGTTATTTAGTTGGCAGAGAGTAAAACAATGGGCCTTAGTGGGACAGACATCCAATCCAAGGATCGGATACTGTTCAAGCCTTACATTATTTAACATTTACAATATGTTGGTGCTATAATAAACATCTAATGTTCCGAATGCGCGGAGCATGGTAAAAAAAAATTAAGATATTTGTGATTTTATGGGAGGAAAAGGAAGGGAGAAGGAGGTAGGGGAGCAGGTAAATGTGACTTCTAATCCACATGGATGGCAACGCTCAGATGGAAACTACTGCGTGCGGAGAAAATTATTTTTTACTGATCTTTTAAACGCTGGGCTGGATAAACCAAAGTTAATATTATTTAATGAATTAAGAATATTAGCAATATTAAAAGAAAACGATCTTTCAAACATTTTTTTTCGGTGTGGTGGTACAGTCAGTAAACAACGACTGCGCAGATTTCTGTTATATGAGCATCAGCTCTAAAATATATTTTTTCATACAAGTAAGGTGGTGTTTTCTGCGTTATAATCTTGAAGCTAAAAAGTGACATATGCAATCTATATCTGTTAAACATGTTAAGCCATTTTGATGCAATAAGAAACGGCGTTATATGGTTTCTTCTTCTTATGCCATGTATAAATCTGAGACAAGAATTTTGAACTTTCTGAATCCGGTATCGATCCGTCGCGTCAAGACAAGGATAATATACGCCAATACAGTGGTTAAATTGAGACAGGACGAGAGCATCGCATAGGAGCTTTCTGACCCCCTTAGAAAGGTAGTGTTTTTTACTATAAATTAATTTTAAAATTCCGTAGGCAGCTCTTAGTTTCGATGTAACATGTTCCTTAAAACGAAGTTTACAATCAAGTATTAGTCCTAGACTTTTGCAGGTGTCGGAAGAAGGTAGAGTGTCATTGTTGAGTTTAATCTTAATATTATTTTTACCAAAGTCGGTCTGGGCTTGATTACCAAAAATTATTACGGTTGACTTGTTGGGATTAAGTTTAAGCAAATGATCCGAAGCTACTTTATAAAATCGTTGTAAGTCAGAGTTTATACAGTTTTGTGCCTCTGCTGCTTGTTGCTCTAAAAAGGAGAAACATAGCTGAGTGTCATCCGCGTAAAAGTGAGAGTTAAGATATTTAAGATATTTATAGAAACATGATGTATATATCATATATAAGAGTGGGCCCAAAACACTTCCCTGTGGCACGCCAACGTTTACATTTAAAGAGTCAGAATGCACTCCATTGTAAACCACTTGCTGGGTACGGTCAGATAAAAAGGAGAGAATAAAGTTTCGGACACCCTCGCTAAAACCCACATTGTGAAGGATAGAGTAAAGAATCCGGTGATTGAGCAAATCGAATGCCTTGCTAAAATCAAGCGATATAAGTAAACTTACCTTGTTATCATCAGATGCCCTAAGGATGTCATCAGTAATATGGGCCAGAGCAGTTTCACAGCTGTGATTTGCCCTAAAGCCCGACTGTTGTTTTGGTAAAATATCATATTGGTTAAGGAAACGCCTAATTTGGTTTTCCATTATTTTTTCTAGTATTTTAGACAAAGTGGGCAATATACTTATGCAGCGCAAGTGCGCATATTCAGTTGGATTATTAATTTTAGGAAGGGGGATTATCTGAGCTTTTTTCCAGTGAACAGGAAAGTAGGAATTAAGAATGCAATCATTAATAATGTGTGTAAGAAAAGGTATTATAAAAGGACAGCAGAGAAGAATCATTGTTATATTGATTTTATCATCACCAACAGCCTTAGATCGTATACTTTCTATAATTTGTAATATTTCATTTTCGGTTGACACTCTGAAATTAAAGAGCTCATCGATGTTTTCCATCAGAACATTATTATTATAAAAATCTAAAATTTCAGGTTTTGGAATGGAGTTAGCTGCAGAGTTAACGAAAAAATGATTTATAGTATTTGGGTTGCTAAGTTTAGATGGTAGATTAAAGTTTGTTTGTTTTATTAGGTTTATTTTTTTTAATTCCTGATGCCATTTTTCTCGATCGTTAGAGTGTTGAAATTTATTACGTAGATATGCCTTTTTTCGGACCTAATAGCAAATGTCGTGTAGTTTCTAAGCTGTTTGTAAGATTCATTCATAATGCGCAGGGTTTTGTGTATCTTTGAATTTTCTTAAAGCTTTATTTCTTAATTTTTGCATTAGTTTAATGTTTTCTGCAAATCCACGGAGCATAGCTGTAGTTTTTATTTTTATGAAAATGTTTAAGAGGAGCATGTGCGTCAAAGAGACTCAAAATAGCAGAATTTAAAAATTTTAATTTATCGTCTATATTACGCATATACAGTGTGTGTATAAAGTCTGGAAACGGCTTAATAACATCACAATTTACTGGCCGATTTAAACCAAATTTGATATAGTTGTGTAAGAGGATCTAACGCACCGAATGACGATATAGGCGTTGTTGCCAGCTTTTTAGTTTGTCTGGAATTCGAACGAATTTTATATTTTTAAATATAACACCCAGTATATTTTTACATTTTTAAATTCCACATAAAATTATAATTATTTTTTATTAAATGCATTATTAGTCTATACTTCATAGTTTCCGAGATATTGACTCTCGAAAAGTGACATTTTTAAACTTTGACAGCTTATAACTTTCTAACAGTACGTCTTAGAGCAAAACGGCTTACATGTCCCTATCTTCAATTTTTATTATCTTCCCAAAAAAATCAACTTCCAGTTAAACCGGAACAACTATATTTCCTGCTGTCGAGTTACATCCGGTTTAACCGGAAGTTGATTTTTTTTTGGGAAGATAATAAAAATTGAAGATAGGGACATGTAAGCCGTTTTGCTCTAAGACGTACTGTTAGAAAGTTATAAGCTGTCAAAGTTCAAAAATGTCACTTTTCGAGAGTCAATATCTCGGAAACTATGAAGTATAGACTAATAATGCATTTAATAAAAAATAATGATAATTTTATGTGGAACTTAAAAATGTAAAAATATACTGGGTGTTATATTTAAAAATATAAAATTCGTTCGAATTCCAGACAAACTAAAAAGCTGGCAACAACGCCAATATCGTCATTCGGTGCGTTAGATCCTCTTACATAACTGTACCAAATTTGGTTTAAATCGGCCAGTAAATTGTGATGTTATTAAGCCGTTTCCAGACTTTATACATACACTGTATAACATATTATGCCAATCAAATCGTTCCAAATCTACTTGAAATTGGTTTAAATCTATCCGCTTTATAGATCTATAGAAAAAGTCTACCGACGAATCACTTACCTCCCCCGATCCAACCCTTACGAACGTTACAAAATGATCGGCGATATTAGAATCAATTACCCCTAAATCCATTATATCTTCAATATTTGTAAATATTAGATCTATCAGAGACATGGAAAGTTAGAGATACATGAGTTGGTTCCCTAATAATTTGTGACATATTAAATGGAGAAAAACATTCTCTAGCTGCGCGCTTCTACTGTCCTCTAAGTTAATCATGTTTATGTTAAAATCACCCAAACATATAATATTGTCATATTTAGTGTATAGATTTGATAATATGTCCTCTAAATAATTTAAAAACTGTGCAGTGTTTGAGTTTGGCGGACGGTATACGATACCTATAACAACCAGTGTCACTCCTTAGCTTAAGTTTTATCCATAGATAGATATTTTTTAAAAACTTAGATTAAGGCTATATTAATTTTATTCCGGACTTCTGGGCAACCCTGTATAAATAAGACAATATGTGCTAATAACTATCTTTCAAAGTAAATAAATAGAACTTTCTTTTTCAGCAAAATTATTACGATCAACCGCATTCCTACCTAAGCGAAGATCCTGACTACCATCAAAAATCTGATCACATTCCCTTGACAACAACCAATCTTAAGTACGCGAAAGGTGCAATAGATTTATCAACTCTATGCTTGAGCCCCTCATACTGGGAAAATGATCACTATGAATGTAAGGAAAGTGTCAACGAAAATGCCTCTCACCAATATTTTTTAACGCCTGCTAAGACCCATGCCCCAAGCTTCCTCTTTGATAATTTTTCAAAAATTGAAAAATCTAGTCCAAGCTTGGATCAAGGCTATGCCACCTTGGTAACTCCAGCAGTGTCCTCCAACATAAGTCTTTGGAACGATGGGAATATTTACAAAGGCAAAAAATTCCAGTCAAAAAATAATTCTTTTGACAAACTGTCAGATGAGCTCGTCGTAAAAATCCTTTCTTTTTTAAATAGTTTGGATTTGAGCGCATGTGCTCAGGTTTGTAGGAGGTTTGACGCATTGGCTTGGACCCCCTCACTTTGGAAAGTCATAACGCTAGATGGGGAACACATAAGTGGAGATAAAGCCATAAAGGGAGTACTCAGGCAGCTCTGTGGACAGGGGCGTACTGGTGCATGTCCTAGCGTGGAACGAATACATGTAACCAATGGTGCTAAGTTGTCTGACAAAAGTTTAATGTTGCTGGCGAAGAGGTGTCCAGAACTGACGCACTTGCAACTGCAAGGGTGTACTAACATAACAAATAATGCCCTTTTTGAAATTGCTACAAGGTGTACTAACTTGCAACATTTAGATGTAACAGGTGAGCACAGATGAGGTACAGTGGCCCGGCGCACGAGATAAGCTGTACGAATCTATTGGTTTAACTCTTACAATGTTTCTTATTTCAGGTTGTACTAAAATTTCGTGCATAAGTATAAATTCTATTCAGGATGCAAGTAAAAGAATGCAACTACAGTACCTAGATCTTACAGATTGTGTTGTAGTTCAAGATGGTGGCCTAAGAATTATTGTCCAAAATTGTCCACAACTTGCTTATTTATACCTAAGAAGATGTATACAAATTACAGGTAGGTAAAATATACCATCTAAAAATACAACATACAGTGAGGACGTAAAGTCTGGAATAAATTCATTATTTAGGAAACGCTGAAAGTTTTTAAAAATCGCTCGGACACGTCGATTTTGTTTTTTTAATACGAATTTTTTTCAATATTTTTTATTATCTCCGAAAGCACTCTGCTTGGACCAACTTTAATTTCTTAAATGGGAATTTTAGGATTCTGGGCATAATTGAGAATATTTTTTTATCTAACATGTCATTATGATTTATCGACAGTTAAAGTTCGAAAATAAATACAACAATTAATTATTTATCATTTTAATAAATGTTGCTCAAAGGTTAATTGGCAGTAGCATAGACGATCGAAAAATTCTTTCTGCACATTTCTGACAACTTCCGGACTATGATTGACCGTATTTCTTGAACAATTCGATTCTTTAAGTCCTCCATGTCCATTGGCTTAGTTTGGAAAACTTAACCGTTAAGGTAACCCCACAGAAAAAAATCAAGGGGGGTTAAGTCGGGAGACCTCGATGGCCATTCAATAGCTCCCCTTCTTCCAATCCATCTATTTTCAAAAATAGTATTAAGATAAGCGCGAACTTCTGCTGAATACCTAATGAGGCGGGGCACCATCTTGTTGGAACCAAATATTCATCAGGAAAAATCGTCGAAAGAGCTGGAGTAAGATCATCTTGTAGAAAACTTAATAATCGTTGACCGTTTAGATTCTTATTAAAAAAAACGGTCCTATCACGATATCACCCACAATGCATGCCCACACATTCATTTTTTCTCTTTACTGAGTATGTCCCTCCCTCATCATCATCATCCTAAAATTAAAAAAAAATGGGGGTTTCCATTTAAAAACTTAAAGTTGGTCCAAGCAGAGTGCTTTCGGTATAATAAAAAATATTGAAAAAAATTCGTATTAAAAAAACAAAATCGACGTGTCCGAGCGATTTTTAAAAACATTCAGCGTTTCCTTAATAATGAATTTATTCCAGACTTTACGTCCTCACTGTACAATTTGATAAAAACGAATTAACAAAACATGTTTGTTTGTGACAAGAAATTACCGATGTTTTATCTGTTACTTTTTTTTTAGATGCTGGATTAAAATATGTGCCAAGTTTTTGTTCTGGTCTTCGAGAACTAAGTGTCAGCGACTGTTCAAATATTACAGACTTTGGTTTATACGAATTAGCGAAGTTAGGTCCAACGTTACGATACCTGTCTGTAGCGAAATGTGATCAAGTAAGCGATGCCGGTCTCAAAGTGATCGCAAGAAAATGTTATAAATTAAGATACTTAAATGCTAGAGGATGTGAGGCTGTATCCGATGACGCCATAACAGTGTTAGCTAGATCTTGTACTAGACTAAGAGCTTTAGATATAGGAAAATGTGATGTTAGCGATGCAGGGCTTAGAGCCCTTGCGGAAAGTTGCCCTAACTTAAAAAAATTAAGTCTAAGAAATTGCGAACTTGTCACGGATAGAGGGGTCCAGTGTGTGGCCTACTACTGCCGGGGACTTCAGCAATTAAACATTCAAGATTGCCAAATTTCGTTGGAAGGTTATAGGGCTGTTAAAAAATATTGCAAACGATGTGTCATCGAGCACTCAAATCCTGGATTCTTTTAAATTTTGTTAATTTATTTATTATTTTTTAAATGAAAAACTGTTATATTTATTTTGTAAATTTGTATATCTCTCTAATATTAGGAAATATAGTTATTATATTTTTAAAAAAGGTTTGGTTTAATTTAATGCAGTTTCTTAACGTCGATGGTGAAAATATGAATTCAAAAACGTTTTTTTTTAGATGTTAAGGTGGGAGTATCAACATGCTTGCCAACCTATAACCTATTTCGCGTATATTTATTTAATTTTTCTAGCTTTTACACAAAATTTAAATAAAATCATTACCGTCTTCATATTTTATAGGTAATAATTGACATCAAGGGCGTCCATAGGGGGGGGGGGGCAAAACGGGCACTTGCCCCCCCTAGGCGCCCACATTACTATTTTATTTCATAATTCAGTATAAATATTGAATAGTACAGTGGTTAGTTAGTAGACCAACAAATCACTAAACTGAACAATTACATATCTAATAAAAACATATCAATAAATTAATACATTAGGCATAAGTTAAATAAATAGTCTTATACAGTGTCACCAGTAAAGTCCGCATCATATGGGATTTTTTTAATTAATATCTTTATTCAAAAATTGACTTTGGCATCAAGTTCTGCATCGATCGAGATGAAAATTAGGCAAATAAATAGTAGTCACGTGATTCGCATTATCTGTCAAATTTTAATTTTTTTCAAAAAATAATTCAAAAGTGGGGTTATTTCTGAAAATATCGAAAAAAGTTATAATTTTTTTTAAATGCAGTTTCTAGCCCACATGCAAAATTTCAGCTGGATAAGATAATTTTGATTTTTTTACCTATATTTTGTCAATTGCAACACTTTTGCAAAATAAGACTCAACGCAACCTATACATAAAATTTCTTAGTTTTGACAATGCTTTATTTTAGATACATTTTCTTTAAACTAGCGTCATATTATATTAAATGTGTGTTTTTCTACAAAATCAAAATTGGGCTATTAAAATTTGGTCGCATGTGATGCAAAGTTCATTTGTTTTTGACCCTGTATAAGGTAACTTCATAAAATACGTATTTTTGAAAACGTAGTTTGTGACAGAAAGTAAAAAAATAAAAAAAATAGATTTTAAATTAAATCGTTGAAAATAGATAAACTTTCCGTTGGGTTAAGCAAAAATTTATTTTCCACTTAATGAACACTTTACTGATGACACTGTGTTCTTTTTTGTCTTAATATTAAGGTATATTACTTTCAAACACAAACTATGTTTTCAAAAATACATATTTTATGAAGTTACCTTATACAGGGTCAATAACAAATGAACTTTGCATCACATGCGACCAAATTTTAATAGCCCAATTTTGATTTCGTAGAAAAACACACATTTAATATAACGCTACTTTAAAAAAAATGTATCTGAAATAAAGCATTGTCAAAACTAAGAAGTTTTATGTAGGTTACGTTGAGTGTTATTTTGCAAAAGTGGTGCAATTTACAAAATATGGTTAAAAAATAAAAATTATATTATCCAGCTGAAATTTTGCATGTGGGCTAGAAACTGCATTTAAAAAAACTTTTCACTATAACTTTTTTTTTGATATTTTCAGAAATAACCCCACTTTTAGATTATTTTTTGAAAAATATTAAAATTTGACAGATAATGCGAATCACGTTACTACTATTTTTTTGCTTAATTTTCATCTCGATCGAAGCAGAACTTGATGCCAAAGTCAAATTTCGAATAAAGCTATTAATAAAAAAAAAATCCCATATGATGCGCACTTTACTGCTGACACTGCATATAAAAAGTATTGTTTAAGTTTTTGCCCCCCCCCCCCCCGAAAAACGCTCTATGGACGCCCTTGATTGACATATTAAATAAATATCAAGGAATTTCATTAAATATTTTAGGAGAATTGTATAGCGAAAAATATCGGGTAAGATTTTTTTTTTAACATTATTATGTCATTGTTCTTTCACTATACAATTATCCCAAAATTAGCAATAAAATGAATATATATTTTTGTTATACTTATATAAAATATGTCAGATATTACCTAAATATTGTACCGACGATATTGATTTTATTTAAATGTTAGTTAATCTAATAATAAACTAAAAAAAGCAACGCGAAATAGGTTATAGGTTGGTAACGGATTAAATGACGTTGAGAATGCCACCTTAAGGATTTAAAAGGGGTACGGGTTTTCCCGTAAGAGGTAAAAGAAGTTATTTTGGTTGAATAATAAACATTTTATTTTGGCAGGTACCTGCTTAAAAGTATTTGTCAAATCTTGTCTAAAAATAATCCGAATTAAAACCAGAAAATATATTTACATAACTGATATTTTTATATTTTATAAAATGCAAAAACACGTTAGTATTTACAAATATTACAATAATCAGTCTAATACAAATTTACATCCTGGCGGGAACAACAAGTCAATGAAATTTTGAATTAAAAACTGTAAAATTCCTTATAACACGTTTACGAGGTTTACATAAAGAAAATTGTATACTAGGTATATCGAGGTATATATACCACAATAACAGCGTATTCAAAAGATAAAATAAAGTATTCATCACAGGACAGAATATTAACTGTAATAAATACAATTGTAAACAATGTCCTCGCTCAAAATAATTTTGGTTTGTTTGGCTACTGTAAAATGGGTAAGTAGGGTAGAACGGGGTTAAGTGAACAGGCGGGTTAACTGAACAGTGTGACCTAACTGCCATCTATGAGCTAGGGGTACAACTAAATTTCTTCCTAAGATTTCTCACCAGAAATACTTTAGTAACAGTTCATACAGGTTCTCTATTATCCACAGGAATACATTCATTTAGTATAAACATTTTTATTGACGCCCGAGTAAATTATTTGGTTCCCGTTTCATTTTTATTATTGCCGAAATAAGTTTGTTTTAAAAGGAGTGTCTTATATAGTTCATCTTAGTAAGTATTTTAGTGTCATTTGTGGATATGTAGGTTTTCCTACAGCCATTATTTTTAACAAATTCTATAGTCTTTCGGTTTTAGCATGGAGTGGGTTTAACTGGACACTTTCAATGTGGGTTAAATGAACAGGTGTTCAGTTAACCTGCTGCCAGAATTTTTTTTATTGGTTTTAAATATATGTTTTGATGTTGGAGCATTTTTTTAAAATCTGCGAAACCTAAAAGATAAACATAAGTTACAAGCTAACGATATATACAATCTAGATGAGACCGGAGTTACCACGGTTCATAAGCCCCTCAAAATCCTAGCAACAACGAGTAAAATAAATGTAGACCAATCGACTTCTGCGTGAAAGAGGAAATTTAAACACTCTAGTAGCAATTATTGGTGCTGTAGGAAAATTCGTGCCACCATTTTTAATCTCCTTTCCGCGCGTTAATTTTAAGGATCAAATGCTAAACGGAACTCCTCTTGGCACTAAAGGAGCTGCCACGCCGTCCGGGTGAATAAACACTGAGTTGTTTTTACCTGTCCTGTAATATTTCGCACAACATGAGAGAACATCAAAAGAACAGCCTAAACTTATTATAATTGACAACCACGAGACTAATTTAAGCATTGCTGCGTTGAATTTTGCAAAAGAAAATGGAATAATCCCATTAACCTTACCACCCCATTGCAGTCACAAGTTGCAACCCTTAGACGTGGCAGTCAAATTTTCCTCAAAAAATTAAATTTTATAAGTTACCAATCAGTAAAAAGTAGCAGTGCCAGATTTCAAAACATGTTTTCATTTAATGTAGATATTACTGAAATGAGTTTCACTGTATATTAAAAATATTTTTTTAATATTCAGTATGTGTTTTTATACAAATAAATAAATGTTTTGTTAAAGTTATTGCGCTCCTCTGTTACTTACAAACATAATTATGGTACTGTTCAGTTAACCTATTTACATGAATCAGTTAACCTGCCTGACAGGTTAAGTGAGCCATTTTACAGATCATTACAAAATGCTATTTGCCAAATACGCAGTTTTTTATTTTGTTCTATTTATCATTTTTAGTTGTTCTGACAATAACACTTATGATACAAACAAAGGTAACATTTTTATGCTTCGGAAAAAGCTGGAAATAAAGTTTAATCCCAAAGTGGATCAGTTAGCCCCACTCTACCCTACTTTGCTAAGTCTTTTTATGTAAACCTCCACAAGAAAGTACACTTTAGGCATGTTATTGACATTTCATATTGGGGGATCCACGATGTTGAATATTAGCACAGTTTTTTTAAGCTTCTTTTAAATAGCAAAGCAAAGCCAACGGCTAAGTTGAGCGTTCTTTTTAAAAATTTAACTTAGCACAGCAAACATTTTTTCCTTCCCCCTTGCCGCGGTTATGGAACTACCTAAAAACATATAACACAAATACATAAGTAACTATATATTTTTTTAAATACAGCAAAGTTTGAGAAAACTATTGAAATAAAAGGAACTTTGGGGTTTTATGAGAGCCTAATTTTATTAAGTGTCCCAAAGTGTACTTTCGGTGTTACGTTATTAACTATATAAAAAACGTACCTACCTACTGATATACACATAAATTATTAGATATATTAAATGTATGATAATATTCTGATTTTATACGTAAACAGAAAAAAACTACTCTTATCCGTCTAAACAGCTAAATGTAATAAATACACAATGAAGGCAAATATGGAAAAATTAAATCTCCTTATTATAAACTAAACGTTTTGTTCTATTTAAAAAAATCACAAACTTGCCCTATATCTATTATTGCTGTCCATATTATTGCAAAACGGTGAATATACAAAGTGTTCCAGATTTTTAGTTAAGGGTACAGATTGAAATAAGTAAAAGTCCTATAAATACATAACAGGCATTGTAGAATGATTTAAAATTATTTTTAAGTCAATTTTGAAAATCCCAAAACCTAGGTAGGTACTAATATTTTAGAAATGGTAGTTCTTTATGTCGTATTAAACATAAGTGACGAATGTCAATCGCCGTGCAAATTTTTTAAAATTGAAAAGTTTTACACCCGCTGGGATTTGAACCCGGAACCTGGGCTCCTTAAAGATATTTTATTTAAATTCGGTATGCGCAAATAATAAATAAATTGTTTTCCAAGATGCCAGGTTAATATACAGGGTGTCAGGGAAAATGTGGGAAATCTCCCGGATATGAAAAAAACACGTGCAAAAAATACTACAAACTTCTTTCGTATCGGCCTCCTCTTCGGAGATATGGGCTCCCAAAGAGCATGGAATTAAGTTTTTGACACATAATTATTAAACCAACAGGTATATATTTCAATTTTTTTCATATGATGTATACCAGGTAAGACCCTTCAAATTACTATCCCAGAAAGCGTTGCGAATTACTCACAGCTGCAGGGACGGACTAGCTGTGACAATAATGTGCCCGTTTTTTTACGCCCTGTATGATAAAAACTTTGGACAACGTTTTTTACATGCCTTTAACTATTGACTAAAAATTAAGTACTCTTCATTCATGTCGCTAATCCTAACCGTTTTCGGAAAAACGTCATTTTATTGCGATATTCAGCAGTTAAAAGTGAACATTTATAATTTATAGGAATTTATTGAAATACGCTAAATATACATGATGTAAATATGTTAAAAATTACGTTAGTTAGGGTTAGCGACATGAATGAAGAGTACTTAATTTTTAGTCAATAGTTAAAGGTATGTAAAAAACGTTGTCCAAAGTTTTTATCATACAGGGCGTAAAAAAAACGGGCACATTATTGTCACAGGTCCGTCCCTGCAGCTGTGAGTAATTCGCAACACTTTCTGGGATAGTAATTTGAAGGGTCTTACCTGGTATACATCATATGAAAAAAAAATTGAAATATACCTGTTGGTTTAATAATTATGTGTCAAAAACTTAATTCCATGGGAGCTCTTTGGGAGCCCATATCTCCGAAGAGGAGGCCGATACGAAAGAAGTTTATACAGTGATGGGCTAAAATATGGAACAAATTCATTTAAAAATCAGGTATTCATTTTTTGAAAAAACGCTCGGACACGTCGATTATAATTCTTTCTTCCGGATTTTTTGCCTCAAAAAGAAATTATACCGGGTGTCAAAAAGTAGATGTAGCAAAATTTTTTTGTTTTTTAAATAGAACCCCCCTATTTTTACTTATTACCCTAATTCTACGTCAAATTCTGCGCATAATTCATGTAGCATACTCTATCCTTATCTCTAACGGTTTTAGAGAAAAATTACATCATAAAAAAAATTCTTTAAAAAAAGGTACATGTACCTACTTAAAGGTAAACAGGTAAATTTAAATAAATTGTTACTACGATAGCAAGTCATGTGTCAATCAAAAATTAGTTTAGGTATAATTTTGAAAAACGGTGATCATGTTGCCTTTAAATGAAACACAAAGAATCGAAATTTTAATTGGATGTGGAGACAAAACAAGAAATCAAGAAGAAGTTTGTAACTTGTTTAACGCTAAGTATCCAGAACGGCCGATTACAAGATCTACAGTAAGTAAAATTGAGAAGAAATTCGGGGAAACAGGGAATGTAAAGGATCGTCTACGGCCAGGTTGTCCAAAAATTAGTGAAAACTCACAATTGAACATTTTGTTAGAGGTTGAAGATAATCCTCATAGTGCATCCACTGAAGTAGCCCTTAATAATGATGTTAGCCGACGATCTGTGTTGCGGGTATTGAAACAAGAAAAGTACCATCCGTACAAAATTAGGTTGCTGCACGAGCTAAACGAAGATGATCCCGACCGCCGACTACAGTTTTGTGAAACTATGATGGAAATTTGCAACTTAAATCTATTTTTCCATCGCAACATACTTTTTAGCGATGAAGCCACGTTTTGTTTGAATGGTTCCGTAAACAGACAAAATTTTCGGTATTGGAGTACAAATAATCCCCGTTGGATGAGAGAACAGCACACGCAATACCCACAAAAAGTAAATGTTTGGGCAGGGATATTAAATGATAGAATTATTGGACCTTTTTTCTTCGATGGAAATCTTACAGGAGACCGGTATTTACAATTTCTTCAAAATGAATTAATTCCCACACTAGCAGCGGATTTTCCAAATCCGAATCAGCCTCATCTACCAGAAGCGTCTATTTTGTTTCAGCAGGATGGTGCTCCGCCTCATTTTGCTCGACAAGTACGAGAGTATTTGAATACTGTATTTCCCGAACGATGGATAGGTAAGAGGACCCATAGAATGGCCTGCAAGATCTCCCGATCTTACACCCATGGGTTTCTTTCTTTGGGGTTATTTGAAATCAAAAGTGTATAAGGATAAACCACAAAATTTGGAAGACTTAAAATTTAAAATTAGATATGAAATTAGGCAAATTAAGGAAAATACTGTAAATAATGTTTTAGAAGGGTTTTTAAGTAGATTAGCATATTGTCAAGAAGTTAATGGTTTGCATTTTCAACACTTAATAAACTAATTTTTTAACCTTTTTTTAAAGAATTTTTTTTTATGATGTAATTTTTCTCTAAAACCGTTAGAGATAAGGATAGAGTATGCAGAATTTGACGTAGAATTAGTGTAATAAGTAAAAATAGGGGGGTTCTATTTAAAAAACAAAAAAATGTTGCTACATCTACTTTTTGACACATCCGGTATAATTTCTTTTTGAGGCAAAAAATCCGGAAGAAAGAATTATAATCGACGTGTCCGAGCGTTTTTTCAAAAAATGAATACCTGATTGTTAAATGAATTTGTTCCATATTTTAGCCCATCACTGTATAAACTTGTAGTATTCTTTTCACGTGTTTTTTTTTTCATATCCGGGAGATTTCCATCATTTTCCCGGACACCCTGTAGAAATGTATTTTTTGGTTTGATACGTATAATCTGCCCTTAAAATTTCTTTAACAACTTTCTAAAACACGGTGTATATACAGGAGGTAACAGCATTTAAATATCTTATAGATAAATTGGATTAGTAAGTATTTGAACATAATATATTCCTATTATAATACCTGTTGTATACGATAAATAATAATAAATAATGAGAGACGTAGATATGTAAAAGAAAATATAAAAATGTTGTATGTACTTTTATTTTATCTCGATAAAACGAATCAAGATCTATGATATAAAGTGAGCTTCAGTCATAAAAAAATAAATACTTAAAAAAATTAAAATTTTCAGTCAAAAAATTAGGCAGAGAATTTTTCTACCGGAAAAAATTCTTAAAAATTGAAGTTTGGGTCTATTTTGGTTTTTCCTATGTAAAATAAAGCATCCAATGTTGCTAAGTAGGTAAATCATAAATTCTTATGGTTTAATAATTTTTAATATAAATAAATTTGCGTCAGTCTATAAAGTCAAATTACGGCCATAAAAAACACACTGGTTAGTGACAAAAATATAACTTTAAAGTTGTACTTATTTTATATACCGGGATATTTTCTTAACAACTGGGATAAATACTACAAATAGATTAGTAAACATTATACATATATATTAGATCTATACTTTTAAGAGATACTTTCAAATTCGTATTTTATTTAAACCAATTATTTCTACATCTTGTTAAGGGTAAAGTAACAACAATCACAATACATTAATTAATAACAATTTTTTTAAATAACATGATAAATATTGGGCATGCAAGTTCTTTAGCTAAGAGTTAACAAGAGATAGAAATAAATGTATTTACTTTTCAAATAAATTTGATCCGTTACAAACTACTAAATATCGGCAGTGATATTCGGATATATCACATAGAGATGTACCACTGTCTGTATTTTTATCATAAAAGAAAAGCTAATCGAATATACACTGCGCGGCATATTTAACGCATAACGAAAAAATTGCCTCAATTTTGATCTTATATATTTTCAAAAAATTTGTGGTTCGTTTTTAATGATTTTTTTTTCTAATTGTAGGTTTTTTCCTTACGCATATCACTGCCTTTGTTGTTTTGCTTAAAAAAGTAACTTTGGTATTATACCGGGTGTTATAAAACTGTTATGTTTTTTTATGGAAATTCAAAACACCCTGTGGGATTTACTAGCCATTGCAAGTTATCGCAATTACAGCCAAATGAAAGTCCCATGTTTCCTTTACATTTTCTTTTTTGATTCATTGGGTTATCTCTGTTTTTTCATAAAATATTCAATTTTTAGTTCAACGTGATTTTCATAAAAAAATGTTTAGTTAAAAAATACAAAATAAACGAAATGCTTTGATTAATGCAATGTAAATTAATGGGTGGCATTAGTTTAGATGCTCGCATGGAGTTAGTTGTGATTCAGGGAGGTCCTTTGACAGGAAACCTATATATACCCCATACCATTTGCCCCATTTATTGGGGATACTTTTTTATTTATGCAAGATAATGCACGCCCACACGTAGCAAGAGTGGTACAAAATTATCTCCAAGAAACAGAAATTTTAACTTTGCCTTGGCCAGCAAGAAGCCCTGACATTAATCCTATTGAGAATTTATGGGATAACATGGGACGACATCTTAGAGCCTTGCTTCCTCCTCCTAGAAACTTAAATGATCTGTCATTGAGGCTTATGGAAATATGGAAATCAGATTAATCAAGATGAAATCAGAAATCTGATTTTAAGTATGCCAAGAAGATGCGAAGCAGTCATTAGAGCAAGGGGAGGCAATACTCGCTACTAATTATTCATATTTAATTTTTTTGAATACCTTTACAAATAGAAATATTTGTGGATTCAATAAAATTAATTAATACCATGATCAATTTCATGAAAAAACAGAGATAAACGAATGAATCAAAAAAGAAAATGTAAAGGAAACATGGGACTTTCATTTGGCTGTAATTGCGATAACTTGAAATGGCTAGTAAATCCCACAGGGTGGTTTGAATTTCCGTAAAAAAAACATAACAGTTTTATAACACCCGGTATAATACCAAAGTTACTTTTTTAAGCAAAACAACAAAGGTAGTAATATGCTTAAGGAAAAAACCTACAATTAGAAAAAACAATCATTAAAAACGAACCACAAATTTGGAAAATATATAACATCAAAATTGAGGCAATTTTTTCGTTATGCGTTAAATATGCCGCGCAGTGTAGTAAAATTTGTTATTGTTACCTTCGAAACAAATAAAAACTTCTAAATCACCTTTCTTTAAAATTATTGTCACACGATTAAGAACATATTAAGGCATTTATATAAACATCTTTCACCAAAATTTTATAATTGAGGCAATATCATTGCAAGTACTTTTGCAAATGAATAATAAAATAGGATAAGCTTAAAATATCTAAAATTTATTTTTAAAATGTGCTAAAGACCCTACATAAAAAACATGATTGAGCTGTTCTGTGTTCTCTAATGAATTTCTATACATCTCTACTATCACAAACGATTTTTGATCAACATTTTGGTATATCAAATAGTAACAACCCTACCTTAATTACACGATAAGAGTTCATAAACGCACAGTGGAATAACAGCATCTATTTTATTTAACAAGCCTATACTGTAGGCCATAATACACGAGGATGATTATAATGATAATCATCAGGTGCATTATGGTTCATTATACGCGAGTAAAATACTATGCTTAATCTACAACCATCCAATTATACAGTGGCATGAATTTCAGTCATTTATTCCTATTGTATGTTAAGGATTTGCCTTCCATTGATATCAGTGGTATCTTTACTTTGTTCGCCGACGATACTACTATCTTGTGGCGTGGAAAAAATGCAGAAGAGTTAAGGCTAAATTGTGCAGAACGATTTACTGCTTGTCAAACAATGGTGTGATGCGAACCTATTGTTATAATATTAGCAAAACTAGCATTCTCACCTTTAAGTTTTCGTTTTCTGACCTAACTTTGACTGATAATTTTGTTAAAATCTCGGGCGTTGCTAAATTCTTGGGTGTTCAAATCGACGACAACCTAAACCTAAGGTTTAACGACCACATTCTTGCTTGAATGGGAGAGCGTCCGGTTCTTACGCAGTGAGAGTTGTCTCAAGAGAATTGGGGAAGAATGTTTTATTTTTCACTTGTTGAGAGTCACTTGAGGTATGGCATTGCTTTTTGGGGATTTAGTAGTAAGAGCCTATTGGGCTCTACATTGGTTTTGCAAAAGGGGGCATTATGATACTTGTGTATCCTATAACATGCGTACTGTGAATGATATTCCTCTTCCTATACCAAAAACTACTCTCACCAAAAATTCCTTGATATTTGAGAGCATCAAATGTTATAACCACATACCACTGGCTTATCGGTAGGTGATTGATGACAGGATTTTTAAGCAAAGACTAAAAAGGCGACTAATTACTAGACCCAGCAGACCCTACTATACTATCCAGGAATTTTACAATGATAATATCTAGGCATTTCCTTTGACTTTTTTTAAAACTTTGATTAGTATTCTTGCCAGATTTTTTGTGAGATTGTGCTTGTCTTCGTCCTAGATTGATTGTGTGTAAATTTTAGACCATTACTATTTTGTTGCCTCATAAGGTGTGATTATCTATTTATTTATTTATCTATTTATTGGATTACTTTTTCTTACTTTATATAGTGAACATTGTAATTTCCATAATAGTTTTAATACTGTCCAAAGCTTTGTTAACAAGATGTAGGTACTCAGGGCCGTTTCTGAGTGGTGTGCTGGGAGTGCCCCCGCACAAGGGCGGCCAAAGTTATAGGGCGGCGAAAGCCGCCTGCAGTTTCACAGAAAATAATGTTAGACGTAAAAAAAAATTCTAGGAGTTTTCATAAATATGAAGGGTCAAATAAGAATGGTAAATTCAGTTTTCAAAAAAAAATTATGCAGTAGCTGTCAAGAATGAGGCAGCCGCCCTTTGTGTTAATTAGAGATTTCTTTTTAGATAGATAAGTATCGGAAAAATAAAAAGAATTCTCAACGGAGGTGGCCGCCCTGCAACCCACGTCAATTACATTTTGTCTTAGGTTTACTCAAAAAATTAAAACTAATTGATATTATTTGAATAATTATGTAGGTATAGTTGAATTCACATAAACTTTTAATGCCGTGACATTTCAGTTCTGTCATACTTGTCAAATACTGCAGCAACTCATAAAATATAAATTTCTAATGGCTAAATTTAATTAGTATAATTGTACTGCGCACAAAGTATGTCTATCTTGTATTATTTCATACGATTAAAAAGAGATAGAAATAAAAAGAGTTGGCCGAACAATTCCAGGAAAGAAAAAGAAAAAACACTGACCAATCTCAGCTGTATAAGAAATTTAGTAAGTTGGTGCAATCTAAAGTAACTAGACAATGACAAGTCTTGACATTTGGCATTAAAACTTTATGTGAATTTAACTATCTTATTAATTTGGTAGTAGGGTAGGTGGGGGCACAAATACTCACAGGGCAAAAGAACGCACCCTATTTAAATTTGCCGCCGATGTCCGGTTTCAAATGCTGTTACAAATAACTTTTCCGACGCCGAAAAAAAGTACCCAGACATTTTGATTACGAATTAAAAGATGACCCCATCGTCGAGGCCAAACAGAGTTTCAATGTGAATCTTTATTTTTCGATTTTGGATATTTTTTTTTTGCCAGGGAGGAAACCCTTTATGGGCACCGGTTACTTGTTCTTTGGATATTGCGATAGAATCAATTAAGGAGAGGTTCGTTTCTCTTAATAAGTGTAAGGAAACTTTTGGGTTTTTGTCGAACTTCTATGAAGCTAATGCCATAAATGACGAGAAATTGTTAAAATCCTGCAAAGATCTCGATATAGCGCTTCAATAGCAAGGAAGTCCCACAAACAAAGATATTGATCGCTCAGAGCTCGACCAGGACATTTTTGTCGTTCCGAGAAATTTTTCCAATAAAACGTACAAAATAATAATTGTAGATACGCTAAAATTCATAGCTGAAAAAGATTTAATCTCATCATTTCCAAATCTTTGTGTTGCGCTGAGAATTTTTATTACTCTGCCGGTTACTGTTGCATCTATCGAACGAAGTTTTTCAAAGTTAAAATTAATTAAAAATTACTTGCGGTCAATTATGTCCCAAGAAAGGATTAGTGGCTTGGCCCTTATCGCCATTGAAAGCCAAATTGCTGAGCCCCTCTGTAGGTAAGTATGAATAAAAGAAAAATATTAAAAATATACACCTATTAAAGATTTATTTTTCTGACAATTGCTTTGCGCCATAATTTCAGGTAGGTAATTGTAAAATAGTAACTGATTTGATTTAAAGGGCAGCCAGTTCATATGTCGCCCAAGGGCGGCCAACAGGCCAGAAACGGCCCTGTAGGTACTTTTTATTCCAATAAAGTGTATTTTGATTTGATTTGAATTTAACATTGTGACTAAGAAAACACCAATTCTTGACTTATTTTTAACATTTTATGTTTTCAATACTAGACTAGCTGACGCATTATTTAATGCATGCTATTAAAAAGAGGTATTTCTCCCGAACATCGCAGACCATCTTTAAAATTAATAATACGAATATAAATTATGTGTATTTTCCCTTATTTTTGCTCAAACCAAAATATAAAAATCCGAAATAACTCAGCAACAACTTTAGAAACTGAAATCGAAATACTCCTTTTTTTGACAGCGCAAATTTCAATCGAGTTCTCCGATGGCCTTTAGGATTTAACTAGAAGTGAATTACGAACTTATGTATACTGTTGTCTTATCAGTAATAGTAATTATAATTGAACTTGTTGTATTATGCCTAGCATAACGCTCTGACAATCGGAAGTATTATGCATCTATTATTAAATGGTTGTAGATAAAACACATAATATTTGCTACATAAAAAAAAAACTCTGGAAAAGGGTTCAATCCGCTCCCATTACCTAAAAATAATATATGGGGGTTCCCCCCTCCCCGGTTAATACAATGCTCAGTTAATTAATTTAACTTGTTTAATTCCGTCTAGTAAGTATAAAATTCGCGCTAGTAAAAAAAACCAATGGCGTTACGTACTCTTAAGATTAAATTTTTTAAAGTCCTTATTCAACACTTTTTCTTACGAACAATTTTTAAATGTTTATTATATAACATTTATGATGAACAGCTGCAACAACCTACATTAAGAAATAATTGTTATTTGCGCCACGAAAGATCACAAATCAGAGTTTGGCGCAATCGTTAACGTTACAGATAGGCCAGATTCTTTTATTAAATTAACAATATCTCCGTGGCTTAAATGCATTATGTCTATGTGATTAACTGCTACGATATAATCTCCTACTCGAAGTCTTCCACATCGTTCGGCTGGACTGTCTTCGATTAAACGACCTTTAAATATTGAACTTCATTAGTACCAGGGTTCGGAGGATATATATCGTGATATATATCATGATATTTATAGTTTGATATATATCACGATATATTCATTAAATAATTTTTTAAATTTCGATTATTCAGAATATATCGATAGACAAATGACCCAATACTGTCCATCATCCATGGATTAAATTGAAATTTTTGAGTTTTTAGGTAATATTACGGGTCCGTTACTGTCTTAAATACTATCCATGTGCAATGAAGCTTGATGACTCCGCCTACGTGCTTATTGTAGTGTGAAGTTTGAGTTGTTGGTTGTGGACAAGAAGAGGCTTCCAGATATTGGGGATATCTATACTTGGTTTACTAAATATATGGGTATTTTGATTCATAACGGCTGCTTCTTAGAATTTTCGTTTTCTCCAGTGCTGTTCCGTGTACAAAACCTTGGCTTCTGACCACTGTACATTATGTTGGTTGGTCCATACATGTTCCGCTATACCTGATTTCGAAGTTTCCCCTCTTTGAGTATGTTTCAGATGTTCTTTCACTCGTACGGGAAGAGCTCTTTTTGTTTCCCCAATGTACGATTCTTCCTCTCTTCTTGTCCACAACCAACACCTCAAATTTCACACTCCAATAAGCACGTAGGCGGAGTCATCAAGCTTCATTGCACATGGATAGTATTTAAGACAGTTGCGTTAGAATTATAATTTAGTTTACACTTGAAAACGGTTAGAGATACTAACTAACCGAAACATTAGAGACTTTTTGCACCTCTTAATTCGTCATTCTTTTGTGGTTATCGTTATTCTGAGCATGCGCAATGTCAGAAAGGTGATCCGCTATGGTTAATAACCATAACGGACTCCGTTAGTTACGGAAGGATAAGGAAGAGCTTATCGTTATCCTTATGGTTATGCTTAAACTGCATGGTTGCCGGAACATCCAAAAGTTATGAAGCATCATTGCTATGAATTAAAATTGTGATAAGCAATTAATTAAAATCCAAAGCAATAGTAACTTTACATTAAAATATACAACTTAATCAAATTATTTTTAGGTTAGGTATTTTATTTTGTTTAGGTGCGCCTGCGCCAAATTAATAACTACAGACAGAACGTATAGGCGCTGCAAAATCTCTGGTTTTAACAGTGGCGCTACTCGTTATGTTTAATAAAGTTAACCATAACGGAGCTAAAAACTGACATTAATTTAAGAGGTGCAAAAAGTCTCTATTGTGTTAAGTAACAAAATAAAGACAATGGAAGTCCGACAAGTAATTTTTTTGATCATGAGTCCATTTTGACAATATGTTTAGCTTTATTGCTATTGAAAATCTTATAATTATTTACCTTTATGATTTATCTGTTTAGTCATTACTCATTAGTTTGGGTCATTTTTTTTTAAGTCAGTTTACTTTTATCCTACAAAAATAGTTAGTTTTTAATATATTATGTTTTTGATCAAAATAGTTGTCCTTTTATTAAAAATAAATATCTTTAAATGATTTATATGTCGGATATATATCCTTTGATATGATACTTTCGAAAATATCATGATATTTTCGAACCCTGGATTAGTACCATGCTTAAAAAGGTATTTTCGTTAATATACTCACCAATAGTGGACCCAATTTTGTTAACAGATGATATGATGACAAACCCAAAGCCTTCACTTTCAGTCCGTTGCACGTTGACGTCATATGTTGGTCCAGGATAAGGATTGGCAACTATCGCGTGACTTGACGAGATGGCGGGAGAGGTATTTTCAACTGGCCAACTGGTTTGAGGGTAATTTATTGGCCCTTGAGGAGCTGGTGGTGGAAAAAGTCTTCTTCTTAGAATTAGACTCACCTGTCCTCTAGAGGCAGCAGCATTAATTAATTGTACCACTTGTCGATGTTCAGCTTTTACAACTGAGAAACCTTCAACACTGACTATTTCATCACCGGTTTGCATACGGCCATCTAAATCAGCTGCACCTCCAGGAACAATCTGACCTACAGCGACCTGCACGTAAAAAACGATGTAACCTACTGTTAAAGAACCTCTACAGGTAAAGTATAAGTTCTTATAGTATGATTTCTATAAAATCTTTCAACAATTTTAATTTTTTGGATTCAATTAAGTCAGCCTTTTTTATTGGAATCAGTAAAAAGGTTAAATAGCACTACCAACAAATATTATTATTCTGAAAACACAGAAAAACCTAACAAAAGCATATTTTAAAAACCGGGTATTTAAAAAATAATGTTGAATGTTGGCCTTAATATCAAACCATATAATATTATTTTATTATAAGTTGCTAAACATATAAATTCATAAAATGATCAGCAGTTACTGTTCCAAAAAAAAAACAGAGGTGCTCCATATAATCAGACTAATCCATAATATAATTAGGGAACTACTCTATGTTGTCCTTACCTGAGACTTATCTTCAATGCCTCCTACTATCCTAAACCCAAAACCAGTTTCTAGTCGATTTAGTACCACATGTGAAGTAATATACTCATTTCTGCTATTTTGTTGATACCACCAATGGTTGTTATACTTTTTACCATTATTAGGGTTGTCATAGCTATTGGCTTCAAGCATATTAGGTCGAGGACTTGCACAAAAGGCACAAGCACAATCATATCGATGAGGTGGAGGCATATACAGAGTAAACTTTGAGTCTACAGGGGGAGGATATTCATAAGAAGGTTTACTTTGATTATTTTCTGGAATATCTATGTCTAAATCATCATCTTCTTGATTATCTATCAGAGAAAGGCGTAATCGGGATCTATCAGCAGTGAAGCCGTCATTTTGGAATTCTCGGCGTATCATTTCATTAGAATTTGAATTAAGGTCTTTAACTGGGGTTTTAGTTAGACCTCTAGCGTCTACCAAAGGTGTTTTAGGTCTACTTGGGAGTATCTCTCTAGGCTGTGTACTGTATAGATCAGCAGTAGGCGTTTTACTTCTATAGGCACTGGCAACATCTTTAGTATTGTATCTATTATCTAATTTTCTAGGTTTATTTCTAATATTCGATGTTTTATTTGGACAGCCTCTCTGAACACAAATTGTGGCTTCACTATTGTATGGACAGTTTTTCAGTACTTGCACCACATCATCGTGTGACATACTTTGTAAAGATATTTCATTGATTTCTAATAAAATGTCGCCCTCCATTAAGTTCTTACACCTCTGGCGATCTAAGATCTTCTTTACTCTTTGTCCACAAGCACTATCAGCAATGGTGAAACCAAAACCAAGATTGCCTTTTACTATACGCACTCTTACTTCCACTTTTCCCAAAGTCATGGTATTGATTCCCTTGAGCAAATCATCAATGTCATCAGACGCATCAATGTTTTCTTCTCCTCTAGAAATACTATCATCTCCATCTAAAAAGTTATAGTTAGTATCTAAAAGCCTCTTGTCATTTGATACAGCCTGCAAGTGCGCATCAACAGCTATAGTTGTAACTACTTCAGTGTTAGGATCATTTGGGTCAAATGGTAATGGATAACCTCTACAGACCTCAAGCTGAACCGTAGATCCTACACTAATTGACTGGAATAACCTTACTATTTGGTTGTGAGTGTACCCTAACACACAGGTCTCATTCACATAGACTATGACATCTCCAGTTTGAAGCTGACCATCCAACCAAGCAGGACCTTTTGGAACTACAGATTTAATTTGTAGAAATTCATCTACCCCATCGTCCCCACCTACTATAGTAAACCCTAAGCCTCTGGAAGATTTAACCAATGAAGTCCTCAGTCTTTGTCCACATAGCTCAGAAGGATCTTTTGTAAAATAAGTCCTGGTGGTTCGTGTGGAAACATGAGATGCGGCTCTCTTCGCTTGTATAACAGGGTTCTCATATTGAGTTCTTCTATTCACATGGTCAATAAAGTAGGTACCATAGTGGGGATCGCTAATCTTCTCCCAACCATATGGCAGCTCATCATCCATACAATCTTCTAGAGTTTTCTTTTGAAACTTGGATAGTCTAGGGTCGAGCCAGTGAGACGTTCCAGTTGAATGACTGAAAGAACATGACTATAGCTAAAAAAATTTCGTGAAATTCGAATTTTACTATTATTTTTCATGATAATTTTACTTTTTCTTGAGAATTCGTTTACTAAAGTAGCATATCATTTGTCTTGGATAGAGGCTTTTCGTTTCTGTAGATGTGCATCTGCATAAGATTAAGCAGCTGCTCTTTTGTATGCGCCGCCCCGTTTAAAAATATAATTTTGCTGCAACTAGGTATTATGTAATGAGATTTATTACAATGCCTTTTTTAGAAATATTATTTATTATTAATAATTTACCATTACTACATGTACTAAAAGCCTCCCTGTAGAATCAAGGCGGCCCTCAATACACCTTAGCGCCATCCCACGGAACCAACTCCAATATAAAAGATAGTTACACTGGTAATACGAAAGGTAGACAACTAAATAAACTACGAAGTGCATCACAACACAATCCAGTATAGGGAACGCTATTTGCGTTTTCACCGAAAACATCTGCCATTTTGCAGACCAGAAAACAGATCAACGCTGGCACCCACCAGAATGCGCGCAATCCGCTTAAGTTTTGAGCCATAAAAATGTTTAGAAGATGATATAATGTCCGCGAAAATAATTAAAGAAAGAAAATATTGTGGCATATCGGACAAGTGTGTAACTATCTTTTATATTGGAATACACAGGGATCCAAGTTCAATGGATACCCTGGGGCGGGTAGACCACGACGGCGTATTCCAATATAAAAGATAGTTACACACTTGTCCGATATGCCACAATATTTTCTTTCTTTAATTATTTATTATTAATAATTTACCATTACTTACGGATTTTAACTTAAATAGTTTCTTATTATTCAGGGGTCTTTTAACAAATCAGAAGGTTATATTTTCAAAAGCTTATAAAATTTGAAAGCGATCCTTGGGAAAAAAATATTATTTATTATTAATAATTTACCATTACTTACGGATTTTAACTTAAATAGTTTCTTATTATTCAGGGGTCTTTTAACAAATCAGAAGGGTTATATTTTCAAAAGCTTATGAAATTTGAAAGCAATCCTTGGGAAAAAAATATTATTTATTACTAATAATTTACCATTACTTACGGATTTTGACTTAAATAGTTTCTTATTATTCAGGGGTCTTTAAACAAATCAGAAGGTTATATTTTCAAAAGCTTACAACATTTGAAAGCAATCCCTGGGAAAAAATATTATTTATTATTAATAATTTACCATTACTTACGAATTTTGACTTAAATAGTTTCTTATTATTCAGGGGTCTTTAAACAAATCAGAAGGTTATATTTTCAAAAGCTTATAAAATTTGAAAGCAATCCTTGGGAAAAAATATTATTTATTATTAATAATTTACCATTACTTACGGATTTTAACTTAAATAGTTTCTTATTATTCAGGGGTCTTTTACCAAATCAGGTTATATTTTCAAAAGCTTATAAAATTTGAAAGCAATCCTTGGGAAAAAAATATTATTTATTATTAATAATTTACCATTATTTACGGATTTTAACTTAAATAGTTTCTTATTATTCAGGGCTCTTTTAACAAATCAGAAGGTTATATTTTCAAAAGCTTATAAAATTTGAAAGCAATCCTTGGGAAAAAAATATTATTTATTATTAATAATTTACCATTACTTATGGATTTTAACTTAAATAGTTTCTTATTATTTAGGGGTCTTTTAAGAAATCAGAAGGTTATATTTTCAAAAGCTTTTAAAATTTGCAAGCAATCCTTGGGAAAAAAATATTATTTATTATTAATAATTTACCATTACTTACGGATTTTAACTTAAATAGTTTCTTATTATTCAGGGGTGTTTTAACAAATCAAAAGGTTTTATTTTCAAAAGCTTATAAAATTTGAAAGCAATCCTTGGGAAAAAAACGGCCAAATTGTTTGTCAAAATCACATAATCTGTAAAAAATATGTCGGCATTTCGTATCGACATATATTTGTTTTGGATCATTATTTATGGAAAATAGTTTTAAAATCATGAAATTAGACAGTGATACAGAAAATATATGTGCACCAAAACAATTTGTATAAATAGTAGGTTATTGATCTTTATAAAAGAAAAAATATTTTAGGGAATACCTTTAACTAAAAAATGTTAACCGGCGTGCAGACCCTTGGAATGGTGATCAAGAGTTTCTGGGTTAGATTCCCAGGGAAGGCATAACATTTTTTTAAATTTTAAAAACTGCTGCACGCCGGTTAACATTTTTAATTATATTTAATATATGTACAGACATTCAAAACTATCATTTCAGGGAGTACCTATTCAAAAGAAGGAAACACACCTCTAAAAATTTGGATTTAAATGTAATATTTTTGGTAAGTAATTCCCTAATCCTTAGTATGTATAGCAAGCCTAATCATCTAAAGTTACCTGCTTTGTGGCATTAAGAAGTAATTGCAAACAATTTAAAATTATAATCACATCAAAATACACAGTCATTAGAAAATATACAGAGCATAACCAAACCAGCCATTTTAAAGCCATCTAATTCACTAATGTTTAAAAGTATTTATTAGGCAATTATAATTCTGCTAAATTAATTGATGTTCTTTTAACTGGTACCAACGAAAATACTACTGAAACATTTTACAGCATGTGTCCCTATTATCTATCTCTGTTTAAAGCTATTTATAGCACAGACAGAGACCTACATGACCCTCTTTCCTTTATCACACCCCTACAAAGGATCATATTTCAGACCATTATAACTGAAAATTAATCTTATTCTCATAAAGATTCCCACAATGGTTATTATCAGTCAATAAAATTATACCTACTCTAAGAAACAACATAACAGTTATAATGAGTTTTTTAATATCATGTAGATATAAATAATTAAGAGTAACTTGAGAGAATATAATGTTTGTTTTTGTTGCTTGTTTTTAATCTTTATATTTGACTTGCTATGGTATTAGCAGAAAGTTTTAAACAAACATTCATGGTACAGATTGTTTCAAATGTTACCCTACATGTAAACATAGTAATTAACTAAAATTTAAGTACTTACTGCAACTTTATATAGGTATTTGTGACTAAGCATGAGCTGGTGTAACTGGTTTAAAATAAGAATACTGTTTATGTTAGTTCTTTAAAAAAAACACTACATACATAAACAGTACCAGCTGTATAATCCTAGTTAAATTATCAAACTTAAGTAGGTCATAAAATTTAATATTTTGATATTTTATAAGAAAATTTTCTTTATATATTTGTGAAGAAAGAATGAGTAAAGGGAGCAATATTCTTAGTTTGGTCCTTTTTGCCCTTCTTTAGAGCTACTTTCAATCAAACATAATAAAACCAATGCCAAACTAAATGCAATAAATATCAATTAACTGAAAACAAATGAATAACTGGCCTTTAAATACCACAATACCTATAAAGGCATTAATTTAATACACTTTGTTTTTAAAAGAAATATTGTAACTGATAAACTAATAACTGTGTGCTAACTAACTAATGTGCCTTGCCATTTCTAACCGAAAACGTTTTGTGTCGTTTTCGATTCGTAATCTAGGCCCCAAAATTTATCATTCCTGAAAAAATTAATTGTGGCATATAATTTATGAAATTCAGGTAGGTAAGTTAGTGCAGTATCGTTGAATCCAAACCTGAAAATATACTTAAGAGTTCTCACCTCATACCACTTCTGTATGATAACATTTAATAAATTAAACTTACTCTATAAAATACACTTCCCCACTTTCTGTAAAGGCTTTTTCCCATTTAGAAGGTAAGGGTCCCAAAGAATCATGATCGTTGCTTTCGCTTGCATGATTAAAACTATCCTTTTCTTCTTCATAGTAACTAGGATTATTGGGATGAACATCTGGGTCCTCTGTTTCTACCCTTAGCGGCTGTGATAAAGGATTGGAGTGGTTTGACTCACTTGTATGACTCATTTTAGGTCTCTTTCATTCTTCAGATCTTAATTCTAAGAAACTCCTTTTTTCTATTTTGTAACCTTTGATGTTCTTTCATAGGTCATTGAAAATGAACCATAAACAAATGTAATATTAATCATCCCCTATGATAGACAGTAGGGGACTTTTTTGTTTATTCCTAACGTTCGTTTAGCTCCCCTTTTATTTACCAAACATGTTCACAATTGGCTTTTACACTATGTTTTTCTTTAAATCACATTACGTTAATAGACTACGAATACATGAGATTTTAGGTCTTTATTCACAACAAACGGATGTTAACGCTACAAGTGAAGGCTGAAGGCTCGAAGAATCTGAAATCCTGAAGAATTTCCTGTTTTCTTAACTTGTTTAAGAATGGCACTGTTTAGTGCTTACACTTCCTCCACCTAGAGATCATTTTGAACGCTCATGAACATAAATGACGTCACTTCCTTAATATTGTATATGATATGTTTTATGTTTGCCAAGTGTAATGATAAATTATGGATGAATTTGAATTAAATTTTTGGTTTAAAAATAAAGGTAACAACGAGGCAACAAACTTCTGAGTCTGAGAACAGATTCTATTTTGGCCTCGATACTTTTACCGTATTTATAATTCATATACTTAAAGGTACGTGGGGCTAACAATACTAACTTTGAATGCGCCGTCATAGTGACAGATGGCCGTTAAAAATACGATAAAATGTATGTCATGTCAGTGTCAGTGGTGTTCCATTATAGTGCTTTTAGAACACAGAAAACCTATACATTTTCTTTGGTATCCAGTATATTATGAGATTGGGCTAACAATTCTAATGTTATAGTATAATACAAAAGGCTCAATTGCAGCAAATTAACAATATATTTTCGAATTGACAAATATATTTTGATGACAATGCGCGCAAATAAGAAATCAGAATTTCCAAACAGGACCTCAACAAGAATTAGTATCATTTGCTCCTTTTCTAATTGTATGTGTTAAACAATGACAAGCAGTTTATTTTCTGCTGTTTTCCCACTTTTAACATTGCAGTTAAAGTTTCCAGCACAGCCATTACAGCAGGGTGTTAATTGCCAACGAATACTTACAATAATAATTAAGCTGTCATCATGTGTGGGTAAGGACAATTTTTTAGTTGAAAACAAATTTAGTTTTATTCATGAGATACCAAGTGACCCATGTGAAACTAAAAAACCTATCACATAATGTATCTCAGCTACAAACCGCTGATTGTAAAATTAAAATAAGGTGTCCAGATCCTTTAGTGCAGCAAACCCAAAAAATGATCATAGTAGAAGAAAGTCCAGAAAGTGGTTTTGTAGAACGAAAAAACGCTATAAACAAAATGGTTAATACAGAAACCTCCGAAAATATCAGAGAAAATGAACAAAAGGAAACATTCCAATACCAGGTACCAAGGGTAAGAGCCTCCTATACATTAAAAGTAGCACCAGACAGTACTACAGCGGATTTACCAGAACCCACACCTACCAATAAACTTGCTAATTCATCAGATCAAGCAGAAGCTTTACCTGGTCATAAATATGATGCTAATTTACCTTCTACTAAAGCCAACTTACTTCAGTATGGACCTCATTTGCCAGGATATGAACCTTTTCCTACTGAATTCGATCGCCAATTATCAGATTTGACTCCTCGTATTACTGCTCCAGTTATAAACAATGTCCCCAGGTTCCCAAAGCCAATTTTAGCCAACAGGTCTAGTAATCACATCCAAAATGATGATAAAGATTTTGAGATTCCCCTTGAAGAATCTTTGAAGGCAGTAGAAGATTTTATAAAGAGGGAAAAAGAATTGGCTAGGTGGCACACTGGAGAGGATGTGTTGGCTAAGTGGAAGGGCAATGGTCTTTTTTATAAGGCCAAGATCTTGGAAGTTTTACCTTCTGGAGTGGTAAGTGGCTTAAACAGTTTAAAACACTGATAAATGTTAAACCTTATAATGTTACCTACACAGTACCTACATTATACACTCAAATTTATTTTTGTATTGCTTCTGTTCAAGTAAATGTTTAATTTTTATTTTAGGTAATTGTTCTTTATGATTCTTATGATATAACAGAAGAAATTGATTACAGAGATTTGTGTAAGTTCTTCAAGAAAACAAGTAATTTTAAGAAGAAAGGCCGACCTCAAGAAAACCCACAAGCTGATATAAAAAAGATTAAAATCAGTGCCAAGAAACCAATGAAACTAAAAAAGAGGAGAAAGAAGATATGCCGGAGACTTCATTTCATATCGATTTTTAAACAATCAGACAGATTAAGAAAAAAACGATTGTATGCTTGTCACAAAAAATCCCATAGTCTGCCTGTCATAAGATCAAAGAATCAAGATTCCCCCAATGTTACAAAAGGTAGAATGATGTCATAAATTCCTACTTAAGTCCTACATGATGTTTGGGTGAAATGATTTCCTTGGAGGGTATTGAATGTTGATAAATGTGATTTGGTTTCTGTGCTACACAAGTAAGCACTGATATTATGTAAGGTACTATAAAGAAAATATCTTCATTTCTCCCTCTAATTTATGCATGGAAGAAAAATGTTCTTTGTATTAACTTATATAGTACAGGCCTAAAATTCTTAACTTAAAATAAAGACATTTTGGATTGATCTGACATTTAAAAATAAGTTGCAAACAATGTAGGCATAGTGTAGTAGTGTGCAACTTTGTTGCAAAAATACCTATCTAGATATATTTTTCTATGTGTAACTTGGTTATTAAACGATTCGGTCAAACCTTTTATATTTTTTTTAGGAAAATATTATAATAGTGATTTATGAATTAATTGGAACATTGGTTTGCAAATTGATATAGTAGGTACCCTAATTGATATAGATAGTTCTTAGATTTGATACTAAAAAGAGGATTTTTACCTCTATAAACAAAAATTTTTTGGAAGTATCCTTTTCCCTAGCTTCAATATTAATAAAAACAAAAAACAAGTTGTTGCAGACCAGTGTTATTTTGTTAAAGTTATTTTTGTTAAGCATTTTTTTACCATTTAGGTATGTTATGAGACTGATTATTCTAACTTTATTGTTTTTCTAATTTGCGCTGCACACCTTTTATGGGATTAGGTCCTTTTAAGGGCAATCCATCACTTACATGCCTTTTAAGGCATAAAAATTTACTATTTTGATCGACATTTTTGTTCTAAATTCAAAATTTGGTCTCCATCAATCTTTGCAGCTACTATACAATTGTTGAATTTTTGGATATAAGAAAACCATTTTGTTTTCAACCCCTAAAAAGAACTTTTCTATAATTTTTGTGGACAAAAAAAAACTAGCTTTATGGTGACAAACTTTGAATCTTTATCGAAATATGGGGCCCCAAGGGATAAAGTTCCGTTTATTTTTCGTCACAGTTTTTATAGAATGTTATCTAATTTTGCTACAATCGTCCAACACACAACTCTTGATCTGTAAAGTTTAATAATGGGTGTGCAGTGTCCTTTATATTTAAAAAATTAAACTACATATCTTGGGAAGATCTCCACTGTCCATACATTTTTGGACCCTAAAATTCTGTAGGTTAATCCCTTACACTTTTTACATAAAAAAATACTTTTATTTTAATAGTTGTACATTCAATAGTAATTTTAAAACAATATCATTTGCAATATTTCTTTTTTGTTATTCAATATACTAATACCTTAACCTTTATTTTATAGATGTTATGTTATACAGGGTGTTTGTAAAGACTGAAAAAGGAAAATGACTATTAGTCACTAATTGTATGAGTGCAATTTAATTCTGGTAAACACCCTGTATATACCAAAAGTATACAACCTTATATTTGTATAAATGTGCCATAGGAACGTTTCCTACTACATTTTCTGGAAAGGTATATACTCATTAAGGATAATAGAGATAGAGAAAGCTAAACAGTTCTCTAAAAAAAAGTCCTAGACTACCTGGTCACAACGAAAGCTTAGTGAGTACTTACCTAAGATACCTAATTGTATAATACCTACCTACCTATGTAAAATCTGTTAGTAAAATCTTGTTAGTAAATTAAAAAACAAAAAATTATTCAAAAACGTTTTATTTTCGTTTATTTTTCATAAATAAAACCACCTTGGTTTACTCACGATATCGTTTAATAAAAATAGTAATATAAAATTTTAGATATTTAAAAAAGTATTTACAGGTATATACATAATTATCTGATTTTAAATCCTCTTCTGATTAGGAATCTGAAATAACAAACGCAGTCAAAACCATGCATTAATTTTTAAACATGAAATTAAACTTAAAATTAATATTCTCTAAAATTCATGTAGCTGTAACTACTATAACAGTCTTCTTTCTGATAATCATAAACTTCTATAGATTTGGGACTATATGAAAACTTGCCTTGGTTTGTCTCGCGCTTGGCATTTCTATAAATCTGTTCGAGTTGAGGCTGCACATAACCCAAGAGCGGTCGCTCGGCAGGTTCTGCTGCCCAACATTGTTCCATGAGATTCCAGCAAGCCTCATTAAAATGGGGCAAGCATTCAGGCCTTATGCCTAGAACAATAAGGCATATAACTATTTTTTTTTGTAATCTTTTTTTTAAACAAGGTAACGATGCTGAAAAAGTTCATCCCGAAAATATGTCCAATACGTTTGCATGTAAATTTTTGTAAACTTTGTCGAAAAAACAAAAAAAATAAGGAAAGGAAAGTCTTCCTCCACAAAATTTAATAGAACAAAAAAAATTTTTGCTCAGGTCTCTACATGTTTCGAACGCAGAGACGTTCATCATCAGGAGACAGCAAAATGTATTACTGATGGTTTTAGCAGAAGAGAAAAAGATAAGTGGTATAAAACCTTAATGGAGCTTTTATGGAATTAAAAATTGGTGTGTCGAAATGCCATGATGTGAAGAAAAAATATAAATAGGTTAAAACATACAGAGTAAAAGGGTCCAAAACGACCAAATAAACGCGGGGAAGGGGAAAAAAATTATTTCCAAAAAGAAGAGGTTAACATTGTTAAAATTTGCCATGTATATAAAACATGTATTAAGAAAGTATGGAGAATTTAAAATATCGATCCTTTTAAATTTTAAGGTATGGAGGTTTTTTTGTTCTATTAAATTTTGTGGAGGAAGACTTTTTGTTTTTTCTTTCCTTTTCATACTTTCAACTCCACTTTCAGTATGTAGACTAGGGCTGAAGCCTTTGAAAAGGGTACAAAGTGAAAAAAAATAATAGTAGGATGAAACCCATTGGAAAAGGAAGAGAATATAACAAAAATGAAAGGAAAAATAATTTACGGGCGATCCGAGGTCGGGAAGTGGAAAGGGTGAGTTTTTAAGGGTAGAAAACGATTTATCTCGATTTCCGGCAAAACTACAAGTCCCATGGAAAAACGTTAAATGGCAAAGTTGTAGGTAATAAAAAGATCTACAACTTTCGCATTTACACTTTTTTCACATAACCTCAAAATGTATGTGAAAAATTCAAATAACCAAGTTTTTGGTTTTTTATTTTTATTGTTTTACAAAAAGAATTTTCTTTTCACGAATATTGGTGAAAACTTACCTTTTTATGTCCCGAACACACTGTAATTTTTTTGATTTAAAATATTTATTTTTTTACCTTATTTTGACTTAATATCGAAAAAGCACCCTAATTATTATCAATCGAAAATTCTCACGTCAAAATAACTGCTTTTCTTAAAAAGCCGATGGGCTTTTTGTTCGTTGAAATCTCTACTTTCTGATGGTGTAAAAAAAATATACATTACTATGGTAAATGTTCTCAAAAAATGCAAAGAAACGAAAAAAACTCCAATCAGAATTTTTTTTTTTTAATCATGTACAATTTTGAGCTATTTATTAAAATTTATACTTTAATTACTCGAAAAACGTAAGATTCCATGTTACATTGATAAACAAAAAACTGTAAGTCGAAATATACTACTAAAAAGAAATAGCAGCAGTCACATTTTGTAGATGAAATCCCCTTTAAATCCTACCTTTAATTATATTTAGAACAACTATTTTTGCATGTTTTTTACGATCTTTGTTTTATGGATTTGTAATTTTTTGTTTATCAATGTAACATGGAATCTTACGTTTTTCGAGTAAATAAAGTATAAATTTTAAAAAATAGCTCAAAATTGTACATATAATGATTAAAAAAAAAGAAAAAAAAATTCGGATTTGAGTTTTTTTTGTTTCTTTGCATTTTTTGAGAACATTTACCATAGTAATGTATATTTTTTTACACCATCAGAAAGTAGAGATTTCAATGAACAAGAAGCTCACAGACTTTTTTAAAAAAGCAGATATTTTGACATGAGAATTTTCGATTGAAAATTAGGGTGCTTTTTCGATATTAAGTCTAAATAAGGTGAAAAAATAAATATTTAAAATCAAAAAAATTACAGTGTGTTTGGGACATAAAAAGGTAAGTTTTCACCAAATTTCGTGAAAAAAATTTTTTTTTGTAAAAGATAAAAATAAAAAACCGAAAACTTGGTTATTTGAATTTTTCACGTGAAAAAAGTGTAAATACGAAAGTTGTAGATCTTTTTATTACCTACAACTTTGCCATTTAACGTTTTTCCATAGGACTTGTAGTTTTGCCGGAAATCGAGATAAATCGTTTTCTACCCTTAAAAACTCACCCCCTTCCACTTCCCGACCTCGGATCGCCCGTAAATTATTTTTCCTTTCATTTTTGTTATATTCTCCTTTTCCAATGGGTTTCATCCTTCTATTATTTTTTTTGGTTTCAAAAATTATCGACCCTGGTTTAACCCTTGAGCGCCCAGCCTACTAAAAGCAACGTAAATGCCCAACCGGGGTCCCCAAGGGACCCCATAGTAAATAAACATATGGATATGCATTAAAGTGTATTTTAATTATCAAACACAAGCTTAAGGTTATAGTGTTCAAAATATTTATTAAATATTTAAAAATTAACTTACAACACCTTCTGAAGAATATTAACAAAAGCAAAACAAATACTAATATGTAGGTATTATACTATTATCTCTGAGGGACCCCACCTACCTAATAGCGTTATAACCTGGCACTGTCGCGGCGTCGGCGGCTCAAACCAAACTAACACGTGCTAACTAGAGTTGTTAAGAAAAGAACCGAACAGGTTCTTCAGAACAGGTTAGAGGTAGCCTGTTCAGTGAACTGTTCTTTGTAAAAGAACTGAACCGGTTCTTTAGATAGACTTATGACAGATGATTGCGGTCGAGTGATGTTAAAGAGCAGGGAAATTGCTGCGGGAGTTAGTTCTGACCCGGGAACCTGTTCTATTGTCACAAAAAAAGAGGTAAAGAGGTAAAAGGTCACCATAGTAGTAAAAAACCGCTTTTTGTTAATCAGTTTCTAAAAAAAAAAAAAAAAAAAAAAAAAAGGTCGCCAGTTCCGTAAACAAAGTAAAATCACAGAACACCGCTGCGTCGACGTGTATGCTCTCACTGCTCTCTGTTCCCTGTTCTCTGTTGCCTGTTCTCTGTTGCCTGTTCTCTGTTCCCTGTTCTCTGTTCCCTGTTCTCTGTTCTGCTCCAAAAAAGAAGAAACAAAGAACAGCCTATTCTTTTTATTCTCCAACGACGACCCGCAAGCCATCACTCATAAAAAGAAGCGGCTGTTCTTTCTTAGAAGGAAACAGGAATACAGCGGTGTCCTTTCCGTCTTGTTAGTTAGTTTACGGAACTGGTGACCTTTTTTTTTTTTTTTTTTTTTTTTTAGAAAGTGATTAACAAAAACATGGTTTTTCTACTTTCCCGACTTTTCACTTTTACTTTTTTTTTTTACGAAGAAAAGAACAGGTGAACAGGTTTACGGAACAGGTTCCCGAGTGAGAACCGAACTGTTCGAACCTGTTCAGCAATTTACCTGTTCTTTAACATCACTAGTGCTAACACTATTTTCAAGCACATACCTAAAGGCGCAGTTGCCAGATTTTTTTAATTCCAGAAATACTAAGGAAAATACTGTACTGGGGTCCCGCAAGGACCCCGCTTAGGCATTCAAGGGTTAATGGACTATTTCTTCAAAATAAAAAAATAAGATGAAATGTGCGCTAATTTACATCACACAACTCTTGGAAAACAATTTTTTTTTTGTAAATTTCGAATATAAAGTTGGCCTAAATTATTTACAATATCCAAGAACAAGGTTTAAATTAAATACGTTAATAAACTTTAAAATATTTACCTTTTCTAACGCTATTCCACAATTGTTCCTTATTCTGAAACTGATCAAAGTGAGTAGGTAGTTTTACCTGACCTGCACATATGTACCAAAATAATATGCCAAAGGCATACACATCTACACTAGAGTCATAACGACCGCTCAGTAGTTCTGGGGCCATGTGAACCGGTGTACCAACTATGCTTCCCGACATCATCGCTTCTGGTATGCAAAATCCAAAGTCTGTCAGTTTCGCTCTGTCATTGTTGTCTAACTAAAAGGGGAAAATAAAGATTACTAACTCGAGAAAGCAAAAAAAAGTTTAACAACCAATGGACTTACAGAGAAAATACAACAATGGAGCTTACCAGAACGTTTTTTAACTTAATATCTCTATGCACTAGGCCTTGTGAATGTAGGTAACGGATTCCATCAATGACATCAATGGCTATTCGTAGCCTTGCAGGCCAAGACAGTCCGTTGCGTAGCCCACAATACAGGTCGCGAATCATTCGCTCCATTATAAGAAGCACTGCGGGAGAACTACCTCCACCATAGGTGTAATCTATGACGGACCCTCTTAATTTTACTATTCTAGGATGTTCTGGTATTGTCCTGAAATCAAACATATGAACTGACGAGTCGTTTTCGAAGAGAATTCAATAAAAATTAAAATTAACAGATTTCTTAGATAATCAAAATTCAATTTCTGATTTTCAATATGGTTTTAGAAAATCTAGAGATACTGGAATTGCTGTTATGGATATAATAACAGATATTCAATTAAAAATAGATCAAAATAAAAAATGCTGTTTATTATCTTTAGACCTTTGTAAGGCATTTGACACAGTTAACCATAATATTTTATTACAAATAATTTATACCATTGGCATAAGGGGAAATATTTATAATTGGTTTGAAAGTTATTTATGCGATAGAACACAATACCTACGATGAAATTGATAACAGCAAAAGCACTCAAAAAAATATTAAATGTGGTGTTCCGCAAGGGTCAATTTTAGGTCCAATATTATTTCTAATATACAGGGTGTCCGGAAAATACGTGTACAACGTTTGACGACAGACTCCTGACGTCAAAATAGGTCGATCTAAGCCGACTTAGTTATATCCAAAATTGTCTCGTTTAGCCGGTAGAGGGCGTCAAAAATTTGTAAAAATATTGGTTTTTCCCAAACTACGTGAAAACCTGCTAATCGATTTTAATGATTTTTAGTATGTAGACTAATACTATAAAATGACGTTTTCTAGTAGTATAGTCACCGGCTGTAAATAAGTGGAAGTGTTATAAAAGTGATATAATACGTCAACTTGTCTCCTCATTTTTTATATGAACGGCGTTATGACAACCCAGATATTTTTGTAGAGTGACTGGATGTATTTGGAAGCTTTTTTACCTCTTTAATATTTTTCGTTGAATGAGCTGTTTTGCCAGAAAAAAATATTTACAATATTTAGTATTATTAATAATATTAAAATCAAATTACCTGTAACAATAATTTTTTAAGTGACCTTGTTGCTATGGCATTTAATAATTTGACAATTATTGACAAATTGTCACCAGTCTGTGAAATTTAATTAAATTAAATTTAATTTAATTTAATGTAATTGTAAATATTTTCTTCTGGCAAAACAGCTCATTCAACGAAAATTATTAAAGAGGTAAAATAGCTTCCAAATACATCCAGTCACTCTACAAAAATATCTGGGTTGTCATAACGCCGTTCATATAAAAAATGAGGAGAAATGTTGACGTATTATATCACTTTTATAACACTTCCACTTATTTACAGCCGGTGACTATACTACTAGAAAACGTCATTTTATAGTATTAGTCTACATACTAAAAATCATTAAAATCGATTAGCAGGTTTTCACATAATTTAGGAAAAACCAATATTTTTACAAATTTTTGACGCCCTCTACCGGCTAAACGAGACAATTTTGGATATAACTAAGTCGGCTTAGATCGACCTATTTTGACTTCAGGAGTCTGTCGTCAAACGTTGTACACGTATTTTCCGGACACCCTGTATATAGATGAAAATTTAAGTTGGAAAACACATATCGAATATATTAGAAAAAATATATCTCCTTTGATTGGAATTTTATACAAAATTAGACATTATTTACCAATTACACTTCTGAAAAATATTTATTATTCTCTAATTTATTCGAAATTGCAATATTTAATTTCAATATGGGGATCTGCTACCTCTACAATAATAAAACCTTTAAAAAAATTACAAAATAAACTTATTAAATATATAAAAGCTTTCCTTTTTGGAACCCACAATAAATTTATTCAAACCACTGGGATATTTAAACTTATATAAATTAAAAATATGTGTTATTATTCAGTCAAGAACCATTCATCAAAAAAATAAAAAATCATATTTAAAAAAATGAATACTTTACATAATTATCATACCCGGCAAACTGAAACTCTTTTGGCAGTAAATATTAAAAGTAATTTCGGTACACGATCATTATTATACAATGGGATTATGATCTACAATAACCTACCAAATAAATATAAAAACATTAAAAAATTAGTACTATTTAAAATCAAATTAAATTGTATTTTTTAACATAATAAATGATTCCATTTTTTTAAATTGAATAATATTTGACTTTTTTATTAATTTCGTTAAATATAAACAGTGCGTTTTTCTTACCGCGGGCCATAGGGATTTACATCGTAAATCTTTAAGTCTATGTTAGGCACATTTCTATTGAGAACTACGAGTTGAAATTTTACACAAATATTTCTTGTGGTCTCATATTCAATTTAGGAACATGTCTGTATTACTTTACTAACGCAAAATATTGAAAAATACCATTTTAAGTTATAATATCACGCTGTTTTGCCCAGCCCTGTATATTAAGTTTACCCAGGTATATTTGACATAAACTGGTATGTGACATTTTTATAATATTTGGCAAGTTGTACCGAAATTATACAATGTTGATGATTATTTAGTTTGTATTAAATGTGTTTTATTTTAAGTGGTTTAAAATGTATTAATTTTCTTAATAATTCTAAAGCAGAACTTTTATTTCAATAAAGTTTAATAATAACTAATTTCATGAAAGTCAGGAAAATACTGACAGCCGTGTCAATATTTTTCTTTATCTAAGGTAGTTAATTACATAAATTACAAGGGGGTTAAAAAGTGTAATTTAAAAAAATAAAAATACCTTTTTTGGGTATCTCTTGGAGATTTTTTTGCACAGATTGTATGTTAACTTCTTCCTCCCATCTCATATTTTATCTATTCTCAAGTTTTAATATTATTTGTTTCATATAAATATGCCTAACATAGGCTTAAAGATTTACCATGTAAATCCCTATGGCCCGCGTTAAAAAAAACGCAGTGTATATTTATGTATTTTTATAAAATATTGTCAATTTTTAAGTTTGTTATTGTTTATAATTTATTAATTAATTAAATATTCCCTGTAATGGACTTTCAAAGTTCGTTGAGAATTAGTTAATAAAAAAAAAAACCGACTAGTTCATAGAAATACATTATTTACCTAGTATAGTAAAACTCCATAGCAAGATCATTCCAATGTCTATCATCAGGAGGGACAACCGATTTAAAAGCACAAGGGCTTATTTTTCCCCAAGGTTCGCATGACGACACAACCCCATACTGTCCCCTTCCAATTTCCCTTATTTGTTTAGGCATGCCCGATCTTATTAAATCGCACAGTGAAGTACTTTCAAGGGCTAGTCTAGCAAACTTAGGGGCGTGCCGTTTCCGAATGGCAATACGATGCTCTTCTGTTTGCTCTAACTGTCCTGAAAGCTGATTTTCTAAGCTTCTGATTGCAGACTGGAACGCTTCATGTGATGACTTTACATGTTCTTGAAACTAAAACATTTATTTATTTATAATCAGTATAAAAACTTAGATAGAAGTGTAATCATAGTCTAGTGAAGAGAATGGGACATCTTCATAAATGGTTCAATATAAATTCACATGACAAACAAATATGTTAACACATTATAGTATTGTATTTTTTGACAGTGTTGTTAGTAGTAGTTTATTTTATTTTTTTATTTTAAATCTTTAGCCAGGTGCTAAATAAAGGAATAAATAAAAATAAAAGAAACGGTAATATAAAAAGCGATAGTTGAACTAAATTCTAATTTTTAAAAATACCTTACCTGAGTTGAAATATCTTTAGCTAATCTGGAGGCACTCAAAGAATCGATAGTGTCACTCACAACTTGAAGTTGCCAATCGAGATTGTACAAGACCTGAGGCGGTGAAGTAAAAGTACTCAGGAGTGCTCGCAGGCGGTCCATAAACGTATGCACTATAGAAAATGAAGTTGGTGTCTTCAAATCGATATTATAGGCGGCATGGATTATTTGTTTCACAGCGTCGGAAGCCGACAAGTTACCTTCAAGATCGTGACAATTTTTTTCTAGGCTTTCTAAACACCTCTGCAAGGTCCCGGTAAAACTTTCCTGAAGACAACCGACAGATTGAACTATTTGAGTGGCCACTGAAGTTCTTAATCTCTTTAATACTAATTGTTGAATCTCCATAGTTGCTACTTTTGGTGACACAGGTGATGTATCTTAAAAATATAAAATAAAATATGTTTTTTAAATAGAAATGAAGATTTTGAAGCTCCATCAAGTGATGGTAAAACGGCAAATGGCGTTTGAATCAAGAGAAATAAAAGCTACCTACAAAATTGTATAGTTCCAGGGTTAGTAGCTTGTCTGATATATATTTAACCAAAAAATAAAAACGGTAAACTTAAACTCACTCGTAGTGGTATTGTATCCTTCTAGAACTTCAGCAACGTTTGATTTCATGTCTTGAAGGGTCTGTTGGATGATCGAAGTAATTTCTTCCTGCTGCTCACTTGCTATCCTCATTAGAGTCTTGAAAAGTTTTAACTCAATATCTTGGGCATATAGAATTCGTCTGGGAGTTATTTGGATTTCCCTGGCCATGTCAAATGCACAAAGAATAAATTTTCGTAAGCATCGATTATGAATCTAAAAATATATAGACAATTGAAAAATAATGAAAAAGTACTTATAAAAGAAAATTTTAAATTTCTTGTATTCAAGTTTCCAATTACCTCACTCAATGATGCAGCCAATTTAAGGACACAAGCCCTTAGAATATGCTTTAAGAATAAAATAAATTCTTTATTAATATTTGTATCACACATAAGAGCATTATCCAAAGAACATTCTAAGCAAAACGATTTTTTCCTTAATAATTGATCAGTCTTTTCTGCATCAGCTTCATATTCACTGTTTACATAACCTATAAATAAAAATACTATAGAGTATAGGTCCTCATTCTAGACACTGCCATGATTGAGACTTTAACTTGGCTATTAAGGATACTATTTAGATTATTTACATTATAACTAAATAGTTAAAACCAACCCACTCGCGATAAATGCATGATCTGTGCCAAAAACAGCACTAAGTCACAGAATATATAGCTACGCAAAGCTATATATTCTGTGACTAAGTCTATAAACTATAGCCCTATAATAATCAATATTTATGGTACCTACCCATGGCTACAATTGGTTAGAATGGTAGGTATATACTAATATTATTTTTTGGTCACTTAGAAGTCTTAGAACCCATCCATACTAGCCAATTTACCTTTTAGCAAAAAGAAATATCATGTATTACCTAGCCTAATCAGCTGATCACGTAAACAATGAAGTTTATTATAACTTATTTGACTGTGGCTCTCAACTAAGTGTTTTTCTGACTCAGTTAAGGACTCGGTGCTCAAAGTGGAGATTGCAGAACCTCCCAATGTAGATGTGCATGTTACACTTACAAATAAAAATGGTATCTTGTATAAATCTTTTAGTTTTCTAATTTCTTGAATATTCTGTAAAAAATATGGAAATGAAATATTTTAGATACCTAAAAGTAAGTACACAAAAAATGGTACATGTCATTAAAACAAATTAAACTTACTGAATCACTTAAAATATCTTCGGAAACAGCATAAATTATCACAGGCAAAACATTTTCCATAAGTTTCCTCATAACCTGAACTAACTGATCAGGGGGACAGTCGGGGGGAACTACAATTTTTACATTTTCCTTTAAAATACTATGTTTTATTACTACTTCCAAGGAGGGACAGTGGTCTAGTAAATCTTCATTCTCTTTTCTTGTAATATCTTCTTCTGGTATCGTTACCCAGGATGAATCTTTATGGGCTTTCAGATCCTCAACAATCTCTATTTCATGTCCTAATGTGAGATGAACACTTCTTGAGGGTCCATATTTAAACAAAATCTTAAAATATAGAAAAAATAAATATATATAAATAAGACAAAATATCATGCCAAAAAAGGACAGGTCTTAATTATTATCAATAATTATGACTACAAATTATAAAAGCTTTTATATTATACTTACATGTCTCCACCGAGAACTAAAAAGGGGTAAAATTTTTTGTTGAAGTAATATGTTCACAAATAAAGCTTTGGCATGACATGATTGTCCAAAAACAAGGAGGTTTGGCGTTCTCTCCACTTTTATAACTAGTTTTTCTAGGGCATCGTTGGTAAAAAGCTCTTCTTTAAGATCTCCTGAAAAAATTTAAATGATTGAGTATTTAAGAGGGTTCATTATTTATTTTAGGGTTTGGTTACTTACTTCCAACATGTAACAGATTGTTCATATCATTTAATGAGGAGCTAGTATCTTTTAAAATCCTTCGTAAGCTCTGACAATGCTTCAGGTATCGCTTGAATTCTTTTGGTACTTCAGACAACATGTTTATGTTGATTTAATACTGTAGTTTACAATGTCATGCTAAGAAGTAACATCAGTCTTTTCTCAAGCGTAGTGAATTGTGAAATCCCCAAAAACCACAAGTGTTATTTCCAAACATTGGACCTCTTTTCCTACTATACTTAAACTATTGCAGCAATATTTCCGGCTTGAACGTTTATAATTTCTTATCACTAAAAACCTTGATATAAGTGTATAATTACAAGGTGTGACGGTTTTTATAATTGGTAAAATCTCTTTAAGCGGTTTTTTATTTACACAATATTTTGCGGTCGGCACATTTTAACGCCAGTGTCACTCACACAATTTTCATTTGTTTTATGTTATGTTGAGAACTGTCAGTAGTGTCAGTGTCAAGAAGCAGGCACAAGAAATGAGGTCATCGTTTGTTTTGGATTCTATTTTGACCTTTTGACAGTTATTTTCTTATGGGTGCGCCACTATATGGAAACACACATCATTGACATTGTAAATTAAAATTATTAAAAATTATATTAAAAAATGGTATATTATAAAAATTATAATAGAAAACACCTGATTTTTTAAAAATCTTTCCGACATTATGATAAATATTACTTCATTCATTATTCATTAGTATAATTTTGGAATGACTTGTGAATATCTTAATATAGATGGTCAATCGCAATCCTAATCCTATAGGTAGGTGGGCCGGTGGGCCATAGTACCATGGACGTCTTACTCTTAAAATTCACATGTCCATGGTATGTACCTACCTGCTACCAAGAGAGAAATAATTTTAATTAAATTGCCTAAATTAAAACTTTGTAAGGATGTAAGGGTAACCGACCTTACCCGACCATTCTAGCGCCTTTGCCAAATTGTAGCATCTAGGAGGTGGGCTTGCCCGACAAGTCAAGATTTTGGATCTTCGCCCTATTCTCCCACTAATTTTTATTGTCCACTACAATTCTCATTTTATCATAAAACTATTTTTAGGACTTAAATAATATGTCATTAATAAAAAATATATGATTATGCGCGTATTTTTGTAAAGCATACATAGATAATTAACTTTTGTTTTATTATCTTAAATGCACCTTTTTCGGTAGGAGAGAATGGTAATAACTTGGCAACGGAACAAAATATGGAATATTATGCTATTTAAGTACAAGTAGGTAGGTTCTCCATATAAATTATTTGCTTCAAGACTATATCTTATTGGCATCATAGGTACTAGAATACCAGAACAACCTACCCTTTGTCTATTTCTCATGGTGATTTTATCATCCATGGTCCCCAATGAATACATACATCATTTAAATTTTCGGAACATCTATATCTGACAAGTAGCGATTGATAGGGGAGTACAAAAATGCAAATGACATTAAATGTCTGGAACTATATAAATATACAAGCCACTATTTATAATGTATCTAAAATATTTCAAGTTTCCCGCGTTCTTCACAACATTCCCGACGTTGCGCACTCGAACTCCATCGAATTCATGGATCTTTCTAGACATGGGCGGCGCCTGGGGGAATTTTCCAATAATTTCGGAATGGGTTTATTTATGTTAATATGACGTATTTACTCGATTTTATTCAAGTTTGTTGTTATTACTTATCTGTTTAGACGTGAAAATTTTTATCTGATAATGACGTTCATTAAAAATGAAATTATTGGTATTTTTCTAGAGGCCAACGTCATGCTACGTTAATGAGCATCTAGTAAATTCCGGAACACTCGTGAGTATTCTCGTCGATATAACCTTTAAATAAAAGCTTCTCGCGGCGCGCATCAATGGGAGTGTATTTTACGATTCGAGGTAGACAGGACTACTTGTGTTAGTGCAAAGCTAAAGTGAATCTTGAGAATTTTTTAGTGTGTTAAGTGGCAGCTGTTCGTGTGTTGACTGTTAAATAAATAAATACCAAAAATGGGAAAAGATTACTATAAAATCTTGGGAATAGCGAAAGGCGCCAGCGACGATGACATTAAAAAGGCTTACAGAAAATTGGCATTAAAGTACCATCCTGACAAGAATAAAACAGCTGGTGCTGAAGAGAAATTTAAGGAAGTCGCGGAGGCCTACGAAGTGTTGTCAGATAAGAAGAAACGAGACATTTACGATCAGTTTGGAGAGGAAGGACTAAAAGGTGGAGCCCCTACAGGTGGTGGATCGGGGGGCCCTGGCAACTTCTCCTACACATACCATGGAGACCCAAGGGCTACATTTGCTCAATTCTTCGGAAATTCGACTCCATTTTCGGCCTTCTTTGACTTTGGCAATAACGGAAGGATGTTTGGAATGCACGATGATGATATGGATGTTGACGATCCATTTGCATCCCTTAGTGGTGGACCTCCTAGGGGCGGTCCCGGAGGTGCCTTCCGGAGTCACTCATTTAACTTCCAAAGTCCTAACAGAAATAAAGACAAAATCCAAGATCCACCAATTGAACATGACCTCTATGTTTCCCTAGAAGACATCACGAAAGGTTGTACCAAGAAGATGAAGATTAGTCGAAAAGTTTTACAGCCTGATGGAACAACAAAGAAAGAAGATAAAGTTCTAACCATCAATGTCAAACCAGGCTGGAAAGCTGGAACTAAAATCACATTCCAACGTGAAGGTGACCAAGGACGAAACAAAATCCCTGCTGATATTGTGTTCATCATTAGAGACAAACCCCATCCTTTATTCAAACGTGAAGGCAGTGACATCAGATATACAGCCAAAATCTCACTCAAACAGGTAGGTTTATTAATTTATCTTTTATTTTCCATTATTTCCAGATTACTAAAAATTTTGCACTCAGTTTTGATTATAAAATTAGAATTTTCAATATTGTGCTAATTTTAGACAGTATTACTTGACCTACTGTGACGCCAGCCACTAAAAATAATATCCTAGCTATTTTAGGATTTTTAATATAAATTTTTTGTCTGCATTGATAATACCTAATGTTTCTTTTTTTTTACAGGCCTTGTGTGGGTGCACAATTGAAGTACCGACGATGTCTAACAAAACAATTCCACTACACTATACCAATGAAATAATTAAACCAAACACTGTCAGGCGTATCCAGGGATATGGACTGCCATTGCCTAAAGAACCTTCACGCCGGGGTGACCTTATAGTTAATTTTGACATCAAGTTTCCAGATAATCTCTCACAATCCGTTAAGGACATTTTGTATGATACTTTACCAAATTAACAAATGTTTATTAAAAACATTAGTGTAAACAATGTTGTACGTTTTAGTACAATGGGTGAGAGTTGTTGACTTTTATATGATTAAAATGTTTGCTTTAACTTCTTTAGTTTATAATTTTAGGTAATTAGTATTTATAATTTATTATAAATTGTAAAGTTCCAGAATTATCAGAATCTTAAAATTTGTTGTATTGATTTATTTGTAAATAAGGTATGTATAGTTCTGTCATGTGACAGGTATCAAGGTTGAGACCTACACAAATGTAAATTCTCTTAGGATTAAGTTGGTACCTACAGGTTTAATAAATTATTATTTTTTACTTTTCAGAGTTTCTTATGTACAAGAGCATTGTTGCACCTTTACTTCTTATCTTTCTTTATAGCTCAAAACGTAATAGAATTGATTTAAACTTAAACCTACCTACATACAGAAATATTGTTTAAAAAAGAATTAAAAATATTTTCATTTAAATCACATATAAAGAAGGAAAAGTCTGGTACAATGGTGTAATTGTTTACCATTCCCATATAAAAATAAATGACGCTTTTCATTAACCCAAGCGAATGTCTGCAAAATATTAATTACTTGATTAAAATTATCTAATGAAAAGCTTCATGATAAAAATACTTAATTAATTAATTTATGATTACTAAAATTATCTGCAGTAATAGTGATGCATCACATGTTACGAATAAACTGTTTTCTAAATAAATTGTTTCAAATAGACTTGCGATAGTTTTATTTCCATTTTAAAACCAATGTCACTAGCCTATTCCATATGTGGGTTTTTATTTGTGAGTTGATTTATAAGGTTGCTCTTTAGTTTTTATATTAAGCAAAATCAGCACGCCAAATCCGAGAATTCAAGGTATTATATACAAAGTAACTCAAGCATCAATGCTGGACAACATCAAAATAAAATATATATTTTATTGTGGAGGTGAACTGTTGGGAACAATTTAATATGTTAATTAGACATTGGTGTTTTGAACTAGTATAAGTTCAGAGCAATATTTTACAATCTAATTAATCATAGAAAGCCATATATAGGCGAGGAGAGTTGGCGGCCGATATCATATTTATTTCCAAAATATGTGCACGTAGGTATATATTATAAGCCTACCATTTCTTTTTTATTTTTCGCCCACTTTACTTTCTAAACAGCTTGTTTAACCCATCTGTAATATTTTTTTGGCTTTTTTACCATTTTTTTATAAAAGGCGGTCCAAAAATTTGTAAAAATCGGATTGCATTGTGGGTATACCTAGACACAGAGTTCTGCACCTTACCTCTCGTTTTCTATAGCTCATTTATTAAGTTAGAAAGTTGGTATTTTACAGGCGTTACCTGTATCCTAGGACGCGTTTCAGGAAAATACTTTTGTTTATACAGGGTGTCCCAAAAAAGTGTGACGTCATGATATTAGGTATATTTTTTTTAGATTACATGCCATGTACCTACCTATTTTACTTAATTATTTGGATGCATCTCATACGATCATATATACATCTATATCGATACGTACCCCTAACATTTTATTGAAATTGATTCAGTAATATAGACGAAAAAAATAAAAACTAAAGTCAGTTTTGCACCGACTGGTTTTAACACTCAAAAAAATAATGCCTCGTTATTAAAACTATACAAGGTATAGTTATTAAATAAGATCTGAGTCTCATTAACCAAGTTTCATTAATACGAATTGTAGGTACAGGGTGTCAAAAATATATTTTTCGGAAATGCGCTCTAGGATACAGGTCTAAAGTATGCAAAATATCAAAATCGTAACCTTAATAAGTGAACTATAGAAGACGGAAGGTCAGGGGTGTAGGACCCTGAATAAATCAGCAGCTCTTCATTTACCTAATCACCCTAAAGATTAGGTATACTCCTGTTTATTATACTGGTAAAAATTAGGGAAAATAAAAACACTCTAGGTACTGAAAACTATGGGTATAGTATATATTTTTATTATAATGTAAAGGAAAAAAATTACCACCCTTAGTAGAGTTTTCTGGCGGCGCCGCTGAAATATATAGGTACACAATAGAAAATCCATTCTCAAAAGCTTATTTTGCTTTACTGCGGTTTAAGAAAAACTTTATTGAAAAAAATATGAATACCTATTACACAATACTAACATTTTTATCATGACATTTACACCCACATATTCAAACATGCACAAAAATTCTTAAGCTAAGAGCATCGGTGCCGATTCCTTCAAAAATATCATTGTTCGGCAATTATTTGATTTAGTAAGATTTTCAATAATGTGGAATTAAATATTTCTACTTTTCCGCGGAATTTGTATAAAATTTAATATCTCTTGCCTGGTAACATGTACATATCATTATAAAGAGAAGTACAAGGACCCCTGTTAATAACGAAGCATACATACTTACTAAATAAAACAATCGTCAAACCAATGAAATCGTGATTTTGAAAATTCTATATATCGACGAAAAATAAGGGTGGACTAAAATGAAACACATAACTTACATTTACTGCAAAATTATTTATTCACAAAGATCAGAACAATGATTACCGACTATAAGTCTAACAGCTGACGACATTTTTAATGACGTTATTTCAACAAGTAGTTCATTTCGTTGAAATAATCTCTATTAAGAAAAATATGCGTTTAGACCTCGTGATGTGATTTTTAGGTACCTACCCAAATAACAAATTATATCATTTTTTTCGCATAAAAAAATATATATTTGACAATTGCTTTGCCCCCTTTTTTCATTATGAAGACAGACAAAATAGAAGTCTCAACGGAATAAACACCTTGCTAAAATACCGTAAGTAAAAACTGACGCCACCTCTTCGTCTCTAATGATCATATAGAAATAAGGTCTACTATATACATAAAACGAATTAGGTAAAGGTAATATAAAAATATAAAGGATGGGGCAAACTAGTAAATGAAAAAAAGCTTAATTATGACATTTATATTATTTGATTTCACTAAACTCAAAATTGACTGGCCTTCTTCGAAATGAGATTTTGACAAAAAAATAATCAACATATTTCATTTTTATTAGGTAGCAAATCTAATAAATTAGCAATATTTTTAATCAGTAGCGCCAGACCAGCGAGGGGCCGGCATTGTTCCTCCTCACGGAAACATTCGGAACTAGTTAATACCTATATATATACCTACTCTATAATCAGTGGCCGTCTTTATACATGACAAATAACTTCTTAATATGATTTGATGATTTCGATTTGACCAAAACCAATTTTTTTTTCACCATTGATGATTACAAGCGGTGGAACCTCTTTCTTAAAGCTTTTCAAAATTAAAAATGCACTTCGGAGCGCTATGCTCCAGGATCTAAAAATCGAATGAGAGGGCCCCTAAGATCAAAAGTACCCCGGGCATGTCTAAAGACGGCACTGTCTATGATTTTACCAGCATCAGCTTTTAGGTTGTTGTTATACTTACTTCGTATAGTTGATTAAGGGTGGTATACAGAGTTGTCCGAGGACGCCTTGAAGGTCTCCGTGGCCTATGATTTTGTCAAGACAATGCAGCGTTCAAGGCTTTCTCGAGTGACGCTGCATACCACCTATAGGTATTACAGCATATGACGATGTATATAACATCCTGGCTTAAACCGAAAAAAAATTGATCCAACGCCACTGTATTTATTGTAATAGTATTACCCCCATTTATTTTAAATTATAGGTTGTCTTTGTTTAAAAATGTATTTTACTTAGCTTTTTAACTTCTTAAATTTAACTACCTACCAAGAAATTAAATTTAACAAAAAAATTCTTTTCTATTATAACACTATCACTTATTTAAAATGTTTAATGAAAGCAAATAATGTATATTACCTAAGGGCAGGTTGTATAAGATAAATAAGTTTTAAAAAATGTGCAACTCGGGTTTCAAAAAAAATCGGGACAAGAAAATGACTAGTTCTGATTTTACTTTAAATAGTACACGTTTATGTATTTGTTGTGTAACTGTACTAATGATGAGGATGAAAGACCAAAACGGCGGTATTGGCGTTCACAGATACTGCTGACTGGAAAAGATAACGTTACATATACGACTTAAGGGAATCAATACACTTTTTTGTAAAAAAAAAAAATTGGATAAAAATTTAAAATAAAGTAAGTGTGATTTTTACTATAACATTTTTATAATAAGTGCATTGATTTACCACAAACCGTCGCTTAACCATTTAAAATAGAACTGGCAAACCTAACTTAACGAAAAAAATTATACATCACGCCCTTGTACACCTAACTAGAATGCATTAGCTTTCAAAATTAAAAAAAATGTTCTGTTCACATACAAATCGATTAAGAACCTTTATTATTTACATATATTTTCTGCAATTTTTACTTATGTTGTTCTCCCAAGAAACCCTTCACTTGTCAAATATAAAGTCAAGCAGTGTTAAAATCGTGCAACCACAACACAGACTTAAAACAGACCCAATCCACAATATTTTTGAAAGCTAGCATATTCAGACTTATAATAATAAAGCTAACAAAAGTAAACGAAAATTGTCTAGGTATTTGTCCAATTCTTGGAAGAATTATAGGAGGGGGAGGATTTCAATAAACTAAGCAAAATCTCTAATTGAGGTGTGCTTTATATAATTGGCGAAACTGTTTTTGTAGGTGTTTTCGGCAAAAACAAGGGAGGATCACTGTTTATTACAGCTGGTTTTGACGGTGTCATTGGTAATTTGTAAAAAAGGCCAAAAGGACATAATAAAATAATTATTGGTACATATGGTATTTTTGTAATATAGATAAATAACTACATTTGAAAGATAATAATTACATAAAAAACCTATACCAAATTTATTAACTCGACAAGAGTAAGGGAAAATCCTAAAAAAAATGTCCACGGTAAAATAATTACCTGCTTCTTGTTGTTTTTAAATACTAAAAAATTACCTAGTTTAAAACATTTGTCAGAAAATTAGTATGCAGCAACATTCTAAAACTCAACTTTTTGAAAAAAATGTACCAACCCCTAAAACCCTACTATTTCCAAAAATTTAAATATCCCTATTACAAATTTTCATTATTTATAAAAAAAAAACGTTTATGGTAGTGAATCTTGAACATACACAGGGTGTTCGAAAATTTGGTACGTATATTTCCAGAGGAAATTCTAAATATAAAAAAATGTATGAATGGTAGTCTTTTAAAATGTCTTACAAGGAAACTATGGCCGTCCAAAGTGACCTCAAGAAAGACTAGTTTTTATTTTATCTTAATGAATGCTAATTTTCGATCATAAGAATTAGCGGCAAATTTAGTCAGGAGTGTTCCTAGGGGCAGCCTCTTAGTTTATTAATTCCTAATTTTTTTACATGACTCATTTTAAAAATTTTACTGAAAAATTGTGGTTCCGAGGAGGTTTTTACACAATAAAGGTATTTGTGTAAAATAATAGAGCTAATAGTTTACGAGAAAAACGTTTTATTTAAATCGTTACATAAACTATTATAGATTGTGTATAATAGCTATAAAGCTAATAAGATATTTAAGAACCTACATTCATATGAACGTTTTTTTTAAAAATGTTTTTATATGTAGAATCTCCCCTTGACATTATACGTACGAAATTTCCGGACCACCAGTAAGTATTTGTGTCCATTAGGAAATATGTTTTATAAAATGTAAAATTTCAATAATGTATGTGTCGTAGGCTAATTACAAATTCAGTCGTTTTATAAAACGCCTAGTCGTTTCATAAATGACTAGGCATATTGTAAAATGAAGAATATACAGGGTGTTCATTTGAAAACTTCCCACCTCGATTTTCCTGCTTTAAAATAAAAATGCGGAAAATCGCTCGGACCCGTCGATTTTTATGTCGAGGGGGACATCTTTTGCGTATATTGCCAATCTTGTTACTTCAAGCCCCTAGGAGGGAGGGGGGGTCTTTTATATAATTTTTTTGGATTCTGCATAAAATTCTGAATATTTTTTAATAAAAGCATTATTATAGTCTATACTTAACAGTTTCCGAGATATTTACTCTTGAAAAATTACATTTTTGAACTTCGACAGCGTCTAGCTTTCTAACTGTACGTCTTAGAGCAAAACGGCTTACATGTCCCTATCTTCGATTTTTATTATCTTTCCAATAGTGTCAACTTCCGGTTAAACCGGAAGTATTATATTTCTTACATCCGGGGCTTGTTTGTTTTTCAAACATATTATATTAAAATTCGATTACTTGATAAAAACCTATGAGATTGTAGGAAAAGAGGCTTCATTTGTTCGATATTTCGAATTCTTGTCTCCAAGGATTTGGCGCCCCCATAAAACTGCCGCCCGGGGCAAGTGCCCCGGTTTGCCCCCCCTTAGATCCGGGGCTGAGTTCTTCACATTTAGTGCTGAATGAAACAGCATGGATATGTGATTTATGCCAAAGAGAGGATATCATATATACACAAAGAATGGGATTTGTTGCTGGTCAAAAACGTGCTGCAGAAGAAATGCTTCAAAATACCAACCAAAAGTTGAAACCTCTATTTCTGGGTCAAAATATTGCGGTTAAAGTACCTACATTCGATAGGGGACCACTAGACCCTAAAAATATATTGGGAACTATCGTAGAAATAAAAAATGGAGTTCCTATACCAAATTGGTACTAAATACGGAATTTTGAATCGATGGTTTTCAAGAGATGAAATCATTGGCATTGAATATCCCCAACCAATTCAGGTTTTGGAAGGAAAAATGATTTTTCATGAGAGAAGCTTTAACAAAGTTTTCTAAATTTGGAGGGCAGGGATTCAAAAAATGTTCCTGCAAAGTAAACAAAACGCAGTGCCACACAAATGAGTGTTTTCGTTTTAAGGCTCACTTGACATGCAATAGTAAATGTCATTCAAGCGGACCGGACCGTGTTCAAATAAGTAAAATAATATTACTTTTAAATTATGTTGAATTACATTATGTAAATATATACCTAAATTTACCTAGGGAATGTAGAAACATGTGTTGTAAGAGTTACCCATTAAGTTCTTTTATGATGTTATAACAAAAATAAAGTGTCCAAATTACTATTTATTTGTTTGAAATATTATACGATGAAGCAACAATATAAATCGGTGTTTTATAAAACGACTAGTTATAATCAGTCACATCCTAAAACAAACGAGATTGAAGAACCGTTTACAATAAGCCTGAGAGCAATTCGGCGTTTTATGCAACGCCTAAAAAGTTCAGTCGAATTGTAAAAATTCAGTATATATTCTTCATTTTACAATATCATCATATCATTTATGAAACGACTAATCGTTTTATAAAACGACTGAATTTGTAATTAGCCTACGACATATGCACTTATTTTATAATCAAGATTACTGCAGAAAAAAAAATTGACCTTAAAACATTTTTGTGTAATATTGGAAATATTATTATGTCCTTTCTTACATTACTATCTTACACTTGTTAAAAAAAATACAAAGAACATGTATAGATAGGTACCTGTTTTAAATTTATAAGGGAGAAACTTAAAAGTTTATCTTCAAATCTCATTATATTATCTGTATGCTCTACTTACTAAAATGTAAAGTGAAATAACTATCTACTAATTATATACAAAATAATGTCAGACAGAGTAACCGGGAGAATTGAAAAAAAATATAGCCTGACGAAAATTAATAATAAAATAAAGCTTTTTCCAGGTCATGTAGTTCATATATGAGACATATAGCCCGGGAGGTAGCGTTGCATTTTTGATAGTGATTTCAGGTCGCTTGATTTTGTGTGTATTCGATAGTCTAGATATAGCTAGCAATCAAAACAAGCGTCAGCTGTCAGAGTCGTGGTGGACATAGTCGTAAGAGAATGTCAATTATTTAAAAAAAAAAGATCTAAAAGTGATTTCCGGTCGTTTGAAAATTTGTACAGCAAATGTTTAAATATGATGACAATAAATAAAAAAAAGTCAGCTGCAAAGATAATGGGGGATTATGCGTCAGCTGCTTCTACAGGGTCCTGCACCTCACTTATTAATTAAGTTAAAATGTTGATATTTTGCAGACCTTTCCTGTATCTTGGGGCGCATTTTAGGAAAACATTTTTTTTTATACAGGGTGTTCCAAAAAAGTGTGACGTCATAAGGATGTATTTTTTTAGATTACATGCCATATATTTTCTTACTTATTTGGGTGCTTTCTATAGTTACCTACATACTCCTACAATTTTATTAAAGCCGATTCAGTATTATATTCGAAATTAAAAACAAAAAATATCAGTTTGTTACCTGAATTAATTTATTTTGACACAGACATTTACTTCTTGTCAAAAATTCTTTAAATTGTGTAGATCTTGCTGTACTCTATCCAAATCCAGATGAGCCAAACATTCCCAACAATAACTTATGGTACCAGCAAGACGGAGCACCAGCCCATTACACACGCCCGGTGCGTGAGTACTTGGATACAGTCTTTCCTGGCAAGTGGATTGGTCGACGGGGTACAATAGAATGGCCGGCAAGGTCGCCAGATTTGACTCCGCTAGATTTTTTTCTGTGGGGCTATTTAAAATCTAAAGTATACTTTAACAGACCTAACAATATTGATGAAGGCATGAGGTTAGATTAATAGCGCCCCCAGGTAATCCATAACGTTTTGGAAGAATTCAAAGATCGACTTGCATATTGCCAGGAAGGTGTTGGCGGTCAATTTCAACATTTATTAAAATAAAATTTAATATAGTCTATGTAAATATTATAGACTAAACCGATGTAAAGAGTTCATTTTTAATTGTAGTTTTCGTACCAGAAAAAATGTCAATATATCGAAAACCGTTGATTTTGGAGATATGGTATGTTATACAAAAAGTGTTCAGAATATATCGTAGAATTTAAAAATAATATAATATACAGGGTGTTAAAAAAAAATCAGTGTTGACGGTATACTTATGTTCTTCTTGAGACAACCTGTATAAACATTTCTTATGTCAAAAAATTCGCAATTTAAAATAATAATCGACGTGTCCAAGCGTTTTTCTAGAAAATAATCACCTGAATTTTAAACAAATTTATTCCAACCTTTTTGAGCTCACTGTACAGGGTGTCCCAAATTCGAGCCTCATCATGGGGATCTCGGAAACTATAAGAGATACAGCATCGGTTAAATTGTGGCAAAGTTGCGCAATTTCGTACTGAGCAATATTGCAAAAAAATATCCGAGCTATCTTTTTTAGTTTTTGAAATTTTTGCAAAAAACTAAAATTTTGAGTTTTTGTTTTTTTAAATTGCTCGACTTATTTTATCCGCTACAGAAAAACAAGCACAACATTGTTAAGGCAACTTTTTACACCTCATATTGTGACGTTTTTAGAATTTCGTTACAACGTTTCGTTTTTGTGGAACTATTATCAACTTTAATTTTTTAAATACGGACCTGCATTTTTATTTTATTTTTTGATAGCCCTTTAAGCCCTAAATTTAACCATGTACCACACTTAATTATATTTAGAAGTTTTGATGTCATTATTACATCTTCAGGAATGTGATAATTATTTTTAAATAATATATAATAGTATAAAAATACGGCCCTGGTGTATATTTGACTCTTGGTTTATTAAAACTACCATACTGGGCTAAATTAGTATCAAGCGTAGTAAAATAACTATAATGAGACTGCAAGCGTTCAGGATAGTCCTGTAAATAACGGTCACAGGAAATTTGTGAATTTCTATTGGAAGAATAATAAACTCGTAACATGTCGCGCTTTTCTCAAGCAGAAAACATAATTTTGCAGAAATATTCGGTTTAAATGGTGACTGCAGTTGTCAAGATAATTAAGGTGGAAGTATCAACATGCTTGCCAACCTATAACCTATTTCGCGTATATTTATTTAATTTTTCTAGCTTTAACACAAAATTTAAATAAAATCATTATCGTCTTCATATTTTATAGGTAAAAATTATTGACACATTAAATAAATATCAAGGAATTTTATTAAATATTTTAGGAGAATTTTATAGCGAAAAATGTCGGGTAAGATTTTTTTTAACATTATTATGTCATTCTTCTTTCACTATACAATTCTCCCAAAATTAGCAATGAAATAAATTGATATGTTTGTAATATGTCAGCTATTACCTAAATATTGTACCGACGATATTGATTTTATTTAAATGTTAGTTAATCAAATAATAAACTAAAAAAAAGCAACGCGAAATAGGTTATAGGTTGGCAATAGATGAAATGACGTTGAGAATTCCACCTTAAGCCAAACAATCAAGTAAAAGTTCTTGTCATAGCAACCTTTGTTTTGTTTGATTTTATTTTTACTTTGTTACAATTTATATAAAAACTTAAATATAGTAAATTATTTGTATAAAATTCCGGATCCATTTACATGTTGTATGTGGTAAAAAGATTAAGTAACTAACACCAGGGCCGCTTGCAGTCTCATTATAGTTATTTTACTACGCTTGATACTAATTTAGCCCAGTATGGTAGTTTTAATAAACCAAGAGTCAAATATACACCAGGGCCGTATTTAAAAATAATTATCACATTCCTGAAAATGTAATAATGACATCAAAACGTCTAAATATAATAATTAAGTGTGGTACATGGTTTATTTCAGAGCCTAAAAGGCTATCAAAAAATAAAATAAAAAATGCAGGTCCGTATTTAAAAAATTAAAGTTGATAATAGTTCCATAAAAACGAAACGTTGTAACGAAATTCTAAAAACGTCACAATATGGAGCGTAAAAAGTTGCCTTAACAATGTTGTGGTTGTCTTTCTGTGGCGGATAAAATAAGTCAAGCAGTTTAAAAAAACAAAAACTCAAAATTTTAGTTTTTTGCAAAAATTTCAAAAACTAAAAAAGATAGCTCAGATATTTTTTAGCGATATTGCTCAGTACGAAATTGCGCAACTTTGCCACAATTTGACCGATGTTGTATCTCTTATAGTTTCCGAGATCCCCATGATGAGGCTCGAATTTGGGACACCCTGTACATGGCTTGTAATATAAAAAGAATACATCCTTATGACGTCACACTTTTTTGAAACACCCTGTATAAAAAAAAATATTTTCCTAAATGCGCCCCACAATACACGTAAGGTCTGCAAAATATCAACATTTTAACTTTAATAAGTGAGGTGCAGGACCCTGTATAAGCAGCTGACGCATAATCCCCCATTATCTTTGCAGCTGACTTTTTTTTTATTTATTGTCATCATATAAACATTGGCTATACACATTTTCAAACGACCTGAAATCACTTTTAGATATTTTTTTTGACATAATTGACATTCTCTTACGACTAGGTCCACCACGACTCTGACAGCTGACGCTGGTTTTGATTGCTAGCTATATCTAGACTATCGTATCGAATACACACAAAATCAAACGACCTGAAATCACCATCAAAAATGTAACGCTACCTCCCGGGCTAATAAGTAACTAGAAAAAAATTGCATTTCAGAGATCTTTGCAGCTACACCGTACATAACATCACTTCGAATCCTGTTTAAAAATATATCCTTGACAAGTTAATATAACAAAAAAAAAACCGTTCTAATTTACAGATAATGGAAACATAATATTCAGAATATGTAATACGGTATATACAAAATAAACATGATATTATAATCGGTAAATCGCTAGGTATGTAGGTACCAAAATTTATATATAAAAAAAATGTAAAAATATATATCAATAGCAGCTACAGTGGCCCTTAAATATTAAAACATTGTTGTTAAATTATCTATAACACTGTAAAGGTTCTCTACAAAGGGGAAACTTTTTTCATTTCAACACTGCTTCGTGAAATTAAAAGTTAAGTTTCCATTTGTAGAGAACATTTTTACAGACACCCTGTACATACAGTCCAACACACGGTTCTAGTGTAACAATGCCTGATGAAACAGGGTTTTAACGTTGAAGTTAACGACGTTTGACGTGTTGCTATACCCAATAATGGTTTAGATTGACAGTTTTAGTGGTCAAATATAATCAATTATGGGCGAGATTACAGAAAATGCATACCTGCAACTTTGCAGATCTGCAAATATGACATTCCAAAAACTATTTGTAAATCCGCCATTTTTACCGTACTTAAAACGTTTTACTACTTCTGGTTTATTTATATCGACGGCCAAACACATGAAATATACTCAAATCCATTGCAATAATGCACTTAACTCTTAATGTTCCCTTGTTTTTTCTATATAAAGACCGGATGCAAATTGTAAATAACCACCAATACTATCGTCCGTCAAATCCCCGAAATATATGTTGTTTTTAACAAATTTTATTCATGCTGCAAGTTTGCAGGGCCTTTCAACCTTCTGCAAAGTTGCAGACGCAAAGTATGATAAACGTTTTCTGGAATTCCAATTTTGTCTTTCGTATCTGCAATCTGCTACTTGCAGCTGCAGACGTCAGATGTAGAGCTCCTGTAATCTCACCCTATGTAAGTAAGAATTAATAAATTCAGCAATGTAAGATGCAAATCCGCGTTCATTCCGAAACTCTAGCTCGTGTGGAGGACTCCATTATCAACATATTCTAGTCGTTAAAAAAATCCATTATAATGTAGACAATTCGTTCGCTTGCTTTCCAAAAGGTTTGTGTGCAATATTATTATCAAAATGCTAATTCTGTAGGACTTGCATTGTCTAATTTACTTTCTAAAACAGTTGATTTGGTTCCTTTGTATTTCTAACGATTTTCAAGTACACACTTTTACACTTGAAAATGCTTAGAGATATAAACTAACCGATAAGTTCTTCAAAAAAACAATGAAAGTCCAGCACAGTTAATCCTTTAATCTGTAATATCGTCGCTAATTAAAACAGCTGACAATATTATTCTTGGTTGAGGCGCTCCTTCCTTCATACTTAAAAACATTATTCATCAATTAAATTGTTATTGTAACTGTGTTTTCGACAAAAAATAATTTGACTGTAGCGATCCATCTTGGTATCTTATCTAAATTGGGTAGATTTATTATTGTAGAAATTCTCCCGTTTAACCTGATATATCCTCTAATAAAACGATGAGAATAAAATACAGCAACATAAACTGCTGAAATGTTTTGGATAAAACAATAATGTACAAATAAAAATAACCATCCTCCAAAACATGATTTTCAAATACTGCAAAATGTACAGAATAAAGGTAAAAATAAATTAAAATATTCCTTTCATACAAAAATTTATACAAAAAGGAGACCTTTTCTCAAATAAAATCAAACCTATCTTTACAGCAGTTTATGTGGATGAGACATAATAAACTATTTTACAATAACTTTAAATATATTTTTATCACAACTGAAGAAATGTTTGAGACACACAAGAAGGGAACTGTTTCCCTCTTAGAGTATGTCTGCCCACCGAAACAATTATAATAATTAACATACTAGCTTTAAAAACACATACATATTTCCATTTAGTCAATAAGAATAATTTCTAACCACTAGGAAACGTCTTTTGAAGTGGAAGGTTGTGTCGAATCCGGGGATCTAGGACTACTAGATCGACTTTCACACGTCGGGTCAGCAGTTTCAAAAGTAGTACTTCGAGAACAGGTAATACAAATGTAGTCTTCATCTTCATTAATATCTTCTGCTGATAAACCAACACAGGCCATATGAAACCATTGCTCACATCCACCATCACATTGAACCCAGTCTACATTTTGTCCTGTTGGTCGTTGGCAGCCATTTGCTGCACAATCTTCATCCTCACTATCACTGCTATTTGATGCCGTAGACTGACAACGACGTCCTCTGCGCTTGCCGCGCGCTTTCTTCTGCGTACTGTCCTTAGTAGTTTGTTGTTTTCTGCCACGCATTTTCTTTTCACCTTCAGCTTTCATGGTTTTTATAGATTTCTTTGTAGAGTCAATGAGATCATCAGACAGCCGTTTTCTGCCGCGTTTTTTAGGTGCTGCCTTAAGGTGCGCGTCAAAATCTATAAGCATTACGTCTCGTTCGTGATCCCTGGAGCCCAGCATCAGCTTCCACAGGGCAAAAGTCTCATCTAGGTAAACTTCCAGTAAGTCACCCTCCATTAAGAGGTCTTCCATTTGCTTCTTAATGTCTGGGTGAATCCTTACCATATAATCTTCGCCATCGTTTTTGGGAAGGTGAAGACTGTAGGCATGTTCGCCCATTCGGTCATCAGAGTCTCTGGAAGACTCTCTTGATGCCTCATCTGAATCGTTAATGCCACTATCGCATGTGACGCCGTCCTCATTAACTCCACTAAATGGAGTTATTTCTTGTACCCTTTGGTGGAGCTCTGGATTTTTGGAAGCTCGTTTCAACTCGGTAGAAATTATTTTTTCAGTCCTCTGTCTTGCCGCTGCTTCGGTAAACTTCTGGCTTAAAGAATTTAATTTAATCTTGGCTCTTTCAAGTTCCGGATTTTGTAATAGTTGTCTAGCTCTGTCTTGCCAGTTCATAGCCCTCTCTGTGAGGCATTGAAGGGCTTCCCCCTCAGGCACTCTGACATAAAGTTTCTGCAAGGACATAAGAAGACTAAGGATCGTGTCAAGGCGAGGTCTCTTTGTTCTTTGACAATTTGAACATATAAATTTGCAGTCTTTAAATCCTAAGCTAACAGCAACATTTAAGAAGTTGCCTTTAAACTTAGTAGATGCAATTTTTGGAAGCTGGGAGCAAGTGGAGTGAAACCAGTCGTGACAAAGCTCACACTTCATCATTATACCAAACAAGCCTCTTCCACAAATGCAGTAAGTTGTAGTGGTGTCATTTGGATCTACAGTTTTAAGTTTGTTAGTTTGTCTCAGTTTTTTTATCATCGACATTTCTGCTTCTTCAGCTTCCTTAAATAAAGATACAACTGTGGCTGGATCCATTGTGTTAGTTAATGCTATTGATTTTAATTCATCATCGGCGTTTTTACCTTTCTTGGCAATTTTAATACTGCTTGGTAAAATTGTTCTAGGAGATAGAGCCTCCATAAGTGTACAAGAAGAGTCCTTTCTTAAAAATGACCGACTGGTCTTTTCTTTCCAACCATTTGCCAAAATAAGGTAGTCATTCATTCTATCTGCCTCTACCAAATGAAGTGTAAGTTGGCGTCCTTTCTTGATTAATTCTTCCATGGCACTATAATAAGGGTAGTACTCTGCCGAATTCATCTCTTCAAGTTGTTTCAACCAGTCCCTGCCCTTCTTCATAGCGTCATAAAGAATTCCTTCTGTTGGCAAATGACAGGAAATGTTTGCGGCATCCTTAAGAAGTTTGTCAACTACAATTAACACACTGGCATCTTCAGATTTAAGAACTTCTTGGGCTTTTTCCTCCCACTCCTGACCTTGCTGCAGTATAAGTTGAAGCTTTGATAACTCCTCTTCCATTTCAGGGTGGGGCGGCAAAGAACAACCTGCTTGTATTAAATTTTTTATAGCATCAAGTCCCATCACATCAGTTTTATTCTTATAATTGTCAACTTCTTTCATCCATTGAGCTTGCTTGATTCTGGTATTAATCAGCTTTAGACCAGGCAGCTCTATGCAAAGACCATTTCCATGAGCCTGACATGCTTCCAATTCTGTAAGTGAATTTTCCTTTAATTGTTGTGCTAAAAGTTCCTCACTTTTAGTTTCGAACTTTTGTGTTTGTTGAAGCAATACTCTTATACTTTTAGCTTCATCTAAAACACAGGCGAGGCTGTCGATTTCTTCACAAAAGAGGGTCAGTTCTTCAACAGTCAGCTTATACTTTGCTTCATTAGAATGCCTAGTCCTGGTGCGCATTTTATTCAAGTCCAGTTGGTGGATGACACTGGCACACTTCTCAGCATCTATAACAGCACTGGTAAGTGTCTGAAGTAGCTCGCACTTGGGGAATTTCTTTCCATCAGCTTCGCTAAGTAGTGCCTTTAGGTCACTTAAATTGAGAGTTTTAGGTGTGTTTGGATCAAGTGCGTCTTTAACTTTCGCAACCCAATGGTCAAAGGACTCTGCTTTAAGTTTAAGTGCTTTCAACATGACCGGTAGCTCATCAAGAGTATAACGATATCTTAATGTCCTGTTTTTAGGGAGGCATTCACATAAGTTTTTGTAGTGTCTTAAACAGACCAAAGTGGTTGTTGAGCAGGAACACGTCATTGCAGATAAGAAACAAGTGGTCTTGCATACTTCACATTGTCTTTCATCATCTGGTAGTAACTCAAAGGCTTCACGTTCTGCATTTGTGACACCCTGTGATTAAAATTTAGTATAGTTTTCTTTCATCAAAGCTAGTGCTTATAGTATTAAATAATATCCTGAATATTTAAAGAAACAAACAAATTTAGTAAACAACTTACCCAGTCAAGTAGAGTTTTCCGTAGTTTCTTTTCGGTATCAACCATTACCAGCATATCCTGATACGTAGCAGCAGCGATGGTCAAATCAAGTTTATCATTGTCGAGTGCCATTTTACACACCAGCTCATCATGTGAAAACACGCAAAATCGTCTTAAATGTGAATAGTGAAGGATACATTCTCTACCCATTCTTAACCAATCAGCTGGGGCAAAGTTCACGGCCTCAGCAAAGTTATATCTGAAGAAAAGAAGTGGACATCATTATAAAAATTCTTAAAAAACAGCTATCACTTTGCAAAACTAGCGCAGTTCAGTCTTTTTATTGACAAATAAATACGCATTGTTTTCTAGTGCTGTTAATCAAAAATACACAATGATATGCATGACATTGTTATGATATATAGATCTCTGATTGTTATGATATATAGATCTCTGGTTGAATCTTTGTTGAGGTATGGCATAGTAGTTTGGGGTGGACTTTATAATAATGCCTTAAAACAACTAAGTGTTGTTCAAAATTTTATAATTAAAATTATCAAAAAAAAGGAAAAACGCTTTCCCACTGCTATGCTGTACGATGAGGACATATTTAGTGTGAGATCACTATATGTGTTGTCAGTATGTTCTTACACACATGGGCGGAGGACACCCAAATATGTGGATCACCCTCATGAAACTAGAAATAAGGCTCAATGTAATCTAAAAATACCAAAAAGTAATAAAACCTTAAATCAGAGATTCTTGACATACCTCGGGCCTAAGTTCTATAATATACTGCCAGCTGATATCAGAAAAATCAAAAATCAAAAACAATTTATCAAAAAAAGTAAAAAATTTATTTACAAAAATAATAGCAAATTTATGGTTATCCTATGATTCTTTTTCTCTATTACTATAGTATGGATGTGTGTGTGTATGTATGTATGTGTTGATGTGTGTGCAAGTATTAATAAATTGTCAATAATAGCTTAAATTGTAATTTCCTTAGACTAACTTATAAAATATTGTTAACTAGTAGGTACATACAGCTGTTTGTTCAGCTAGGTACCTTTTATACAAACAGCTACCTTAATTAGCAATAACCCTTTTGTAATTATATGTTTAAAAAATTTTACTTGAATTGAATTGAATAAATTGAAATTGAAATTGAAAATTGAAAATTGAAATTAAGGTTAAAGAAATGGTTTAAGTGGTTTGGAAGAAAACAGTGACAAAAATGAAATGTAGTTACGTGTGGAATCCTAAAAACTTTTTCACTAAAAATAAATGGCACTTACCCTTGATTGAAGCCAGCATGGTAAGCTCGAGGAAAAGTAACAACAAACTCTCCTGCATGTTGATCTGTTCTGTAAACTGGCACACCAGCATTCATAAGGATGTTTGGGTTCATTATGGTCACTAGTTGATGTAACAAATCAGGTTGCGAGTGAAATAGTTCTGGGGCTGCAGATTTCATGGTTTCCTCAAATGCTTCAGCTTTACTACCAGGAACTCCATACCAGGTCTTAGCCTCGCCCCAATGAAGATAGTTTATTGAATAGGACCAGTGGTCTTCATTGTGCCAACAGAATGTTGCAAAACACATGCCTACATACATCCATGGTACCTGTAAAAAAAGAGATTGTTAGAAACAAATTACACAATAATAATACTGTATTCCTACCTTCATTCCAGAAATATCAGCATTAATATATCCCAAAACAGAGCCCTCAAGAACAGGCAAGTTGTTTAAGTTCCAACTAGATTCTGCATATTCCTTATCACACTGGAAAAGGTTTGCAGATGATTTGGTAGGAAATCCAGATCCATGGTCCATGGTGTGTAGATCAGCACCATATTCTACTGTAACATCTTCATCGATGGACGATACAATGCGCCAAAATTCTCGCTCTACTGTACCAGTTGGAACCACCTAGAAAATAAATTTGGTTATCAACATGCTATTTAATAAATGAAAAAAAAATAAACAACTTACATGAACTGGCATGTTAAAATAATCAGACTTAAACTGATCTGCCATTTCTCCAAACTGTTGTAAGGTGTATTCCCTTTGAGCCTGTTCAAAACCAAAAGCCTCAGTTGGTTTTGAAACTTCCTCAGCTACACATTTTGGGCATCTCCAGTCACCTTTAGGTATTTCAGATAAGGGAGGTAACAGACAAAATGTATGATAGCTATCATCGCAGCCATCACATAGCAACATGTATTCTTCTGCATCACCTCTATTACAATTGTGACACACATATTTAGCCAACTAAAAAAAAAATATATTAAAAATTAGACAAAAGGAATTGGTTTTACTAATAGTTGGTTGGACTTACTGGGTCAAAATCGTATTTGATATTTTTAGATCTAGGCTTTTGTTCCTTTTTGTCATCGTAGCCAGCCATTTTAGGACCAGCTCCATAAAACTGTAATCTTTTTAATTCTTTGTTTTTGTCATCACCATCCAAATCATCTGATTTCTCTTCTTTTATCTTAAGTTCTATCTATAATTAAAAACAAAATAATATAATTTTTTTGTCTATTTGCACAACAGGAGTTGGGTACGTACTTCAGTCTTTTCCTTGTCGTTTGCCTCAAATCGTTTAGATCGCCGGGCATTTTTATCCGATGGTGGCTTAACCGCCATCCTATTAACAATACCATGGGGTTTATAGTCTTTGTCAGTTTTTTCAGTGCCATCATCGGGACTCTCGATTTTCTAAAAATATTTTTTTAAAACTAAGTACTTGCCCATAAGTACACATTTACTTTTAAAGGAATTAGTGTAATTCCTTTAACTAATATCAAATTTATACCTGTTGTGAAGTTATTACATATATGAATATTTTTGAATTTGAAAAGCTGGAAACTATAGTTGTACAATTTCTATAAATTAGATAATTTTTAGAAATCAATTTTACATCACAGTATAGAGATTTTGGAAATAAAAATGTTAGTTTATATCTCTTGCAATATTTTCCACAAAGCTTTTTTTTCAAAAAATCGGGCTTTGTACTTTAAAGTAAAATTATTTATTTGAAACATTTTTATACCTTAGTTTTTCTGAAAAAAATTGAAATAAATTTTATTATCTTCCAGCTCTAAATTTTCTGATTTGTACATAGTGTGATATTAAACATATTTTGTGTAGGTACAAATAACTACTCTGTACTTACTTAGATACCTACCTCTTTAATTTTTGAAATAGAAATATATAAGAACCTTATATTAATAGCAGAACAGGCAAAAATTTGAAACCTACATGTAAAAACAAAGCTTTATTTAATAACTTACTATGCAAACTCTTTTTCCTTCTTTAAAAACATCAAATGGAAATAAAAGTCTTTCATAGTGTTGTTTTAAAATAGTGCCAACGTTTTTTCCAATCTGGTAACCCAACCGAATTGAAACTTTGGACCATTTTCTTTGCTTTGTGACCTCGTCAAATCCACCTTCTAATTGTACAACCCTATGTAAAGTATATAAATCTAGAACCCTCCTCTCTACCATAGGAATTTTTAGGGAGGACCCCTGCAACTCCCAGAATTTTGCTATCTGATCAAGAAAATTCAATTTTACTCTTGTTTTGGCCTAAAATGTTTAAACAATTTAGATTGTGAATTAAATTCTAACACTTAATTATTAAAACAAACCTCTAGTTCATTAAGCCTTTGTATTCTAGGTGTAAATCTTAATTTATCTACATCCACAGCAAATGGAGGCTGCCACTTCTAAAATACATAATATTTAGGTAAGTAGGTAGGTACAGGAACCTATATATATAAAAAAATTAAATTCACCACAAATAATATTTTTATTTTATTTAACAAGGAATATAGAAAGTTATAGTTTATAAATGTTAATTACTAAAGGAACACTTTTTGGGACATATTGCATAGAAATGTAACTTAATATGGCTGCTGACACTTCAAGTTGTTTTTTAGTTTGATGTGAAAAAGTATTCTTATTAAGCCATAGGAACTTTAAGAAAATATGTCTATCTACTCTTAATTCAAAAAGTAATGGAACACATTCTAAAAATAAAGATCAGAATCGCCCTAGTAAATTTCTGAACTGGGCAAAAGTTTAATGATCAGATATAAGTGTATGTAAAAGTGGGAAAATTATTAAAATTCAAAAGCTGTTTCTTCAAGTTTGTACTTACTGCTGGTGGTTTAATTTTACATATTCCTGTATTTTCGGCGATGGGTCTAATTTTGGCTATGTAAGCCAAAGGGTCCATGAATTCTTCATCAGTTGGGTAAAACACTGGGGCTTCTGGTGGAACTTCAAACTGAAAAGCTTCTTCTTTGCACTGACTGTAATGTTCATTGCATTTAATTGGTGAATTTTTTGAACTTCCAGGATTACTTTTTAAACCATTATTTCCATTTAACAACTGTTTCTCTTTGGTCGTCATTTTGACGTAAATTTACATCATGAATTTAATGGAAATGAATCTTTTTTTACATTATTACTTGACTAGAATAGGCACCTCCATTTTCTTTTTGTGTTCATCAAAAATACGCAATTTAATGAAAAACTGTACGGGTATTCGACATGTCACATCACTTTTAACTTTCGCGACTAGGTAAGAATATTGGTTGCTACAGAGTCTGAGTGGGTAACAAAAATAAACACCCAAACTCGGAAATAATACCGGGTTATCCGTAATTAAATCATTTAACGTCGCCCGACATGAACGATTTCATAAAAATACACGTCAAAAGAAAACTAAACATTTTATCACTACTTTTTGATACCACAAAAGACCTCGCAAAAAAGTAAACGGAGTCCATCTACATGAATACCCCCACTACCAAATCGATCGCCCGATTAGTAACAGCAAGTTTAGGTCCAGATTATCACCATTTTTTAAACAACTTCCTTCATTTTAATGTTGCACTGTATTACAAAGTAATTTTTTACATTTTTGTCTTATCTTATTAATGTTGTTTTACCCGTTTTAACTAGTTTGTTTGCACTAACCCCAAGAAACCATTTTTAGGTTAGACCCTCTCTAGCCTTATCTAACAAAAGGTAAAAGCTACATTAGCGCTGTTGCCACATTTATAATATCATTTCTTATCTTTATGATAATTTTATCGTTGTATAAATGGTTTTACGAACAAAATGAAACAATGATAAAAATTATTAATAATAAAAATAAAAGAATGATGATAATAGAAAATATAGGTATATAATCATTGCAGAAACATTGTTAACAGTAATAAAAGAGTTTTATCAGTTATTATTATTATTATTATTATTGATGAATGTTTCGAGTGTACCGAATCCACACCACACCCAAAGGCGGACTCAGAACCTTGCAAAAAGAGGAGAGGAGGGGAGCAAAATCTAAAAAAATTAGCTTACTGCGCCTTAGGCGAATATTGTCGAGTATCTGTGGCTGGACTGGGACCAAGGAGGCAATTGATGCGCCGCGGGTGGACATTCTCAGAAAACTTGTCATTTTAAGTAAGAACCGATTGGGTACCATTACTGGAACAAAGTAACCCTAACATTTTCTTTAACCTGTAGTTCGTTAGATTTTTAATAGTGGACCGAAAAGAGGAAAGAAATAAATTTGGTGTGTGGTTTATTTTACTTTCCCAGGAAATAGAATAAATTTTGGCAACGCCATAGTCAAAAAAGGGTACGTGATCCACAATCTACCATGCTTTTGTCTGTAATAAAATTTACGTGGCAGTAAATTGAATACTTGTTTGGGCCAGTGTAAGTTCGCCTCATTGGCTAAACAGTGCGAGTTTGGACTGTTTGGAGTCCTAAAAAAATTGGCCAATGCAATGGGGGCAAAAATAGCCCTTCTCCCGTAAAGTGGATTAACATGAAAAAATAAAGAACGTCTCTCCAGAATACTTTGTGTGCTAGTTATTTCTTAATTTCCATATTCCCTGGTGTTCTTATTCATTGGTTATTTCTTATTTCATTCTGCTAGAAATTTATTAAAAAAAAGAAGTACCAATCTTTTTGGTAGCTAGTACCCCTAGTAGAAAGGTACAAAGACAATAAACGAATATTATGGTGACTATATGTTTCAACTTTCGAACTAGGACAAACTATAAGAGCAAAAAGTAGAAAATAAAATAATAATTTGGTCTTAATAGTTTCAAATAGCCCACCAAAAATTATCGACTGAACCCTGCCACGTGGCCAGGAATGTTAATGATCCAAATGTTTCAGGATTTCGAGATGACAAAGCCGGTACTGTCCTACCTACCTAGTGTCAGTGTCAAAATTTCAATTTTTGTTTCTTCCCCGTTATCACCTCGCCCCTATTCCCTTTTCACGAACCCTAAAAAAGAATGTTATGTGTCATGTGTTTTTTGCCCTAAAGTCAACAAGTTGATATTTTTGTAAATTAAGAAAAGGCTTTTATCGTTTTGTTTAAAAATATTGCTCATAGATCTTATAAAGAAAGTGAGAAGAGGTATTAAACTGCCAAAAAAAAACAACTGATGGTGATGTGTTTGTTTTGGTATATTCAACCATAATGTCCAAAAATAAATTAAACCTGACATTACCTCCTGGTTCTATTGATCAAACCCCAAATTTGACACCAACCTCTTCCAGTTTTCAAGAACCATGTGCTCCGTAAGTACCATCAAGTTTTAAACTCTTTATTTTGTATTTTATTGAAATTGACATTGTTTTCATACGAGTTAACTTTAGTGAAATTTTCAATCATACATAGAATAAGGAAAATCCTTGGTGTTTCATTAAAGGTTATAATTTGTATTGTAGAGCTCCTAGTGTTGTGAAAAATGATATCGATCATCTAACGGCTCGTTTAGAAGAATTGGATATGGATGACACACAACGCAGACGAATAGAAGTCTTTCTCTGTCAAAAGGAAAAAATTGGTGGTGATCTATCTGATGATGACTTTGAAAAGCTTGGGGAACTAGGTTCTGGAAATGGTGGTGTGGTAACTAAAGTGAGGCATAAATCAAGCGGATTGATAATGGCTAGAAAACTCATTCATCTTGAAGTTAAGCCTGCAATAAAGAAACAGATTATTAGAGAATTAAAGGTGTTACATGAATGCAACTTTGCTCACATTGTTGGGTTTTATGGAGCATTCTATAGTGATGGAGAGATCAGCATCTGTATGGAGTATATGGATGCAGGCTCACTTGATTTAATTCTGAAAAAGGCTGGCCGCATACCTGAGAACATTTTAGGCAAAATAACATCTGCAGTACTTAAAGGGTTAAGTTATTTAAGAGATAAACATGCTATTATGCATAGAGATGTTAAGCCTAGTAATATATTAGTAAACAGCAGTGGAGAGATTAAAATTTGTGATTTTGGAGTGTCTGGACAACTTATTGACTCCATGGCTAACTCTTTTGTTGGCACAAGAAGTTATATGTCTGTAAGTATATTTCTCTTTGACATATACTTCAATGGTACATATATATATTTTTTTTCAGCCTGAGAGACTACAAGGAACTCATTATTCAGTCCAAAGTGACATTTGGTCCCTAGGTCTTTCCTTAGTAGAAATGGCTATTGGAATGTATCCAATTCCACCACCAGATGCTAAAACTTTGGCAGCCATTTTTGGTCCTAGTAAAGATGGTGATTCTCCTGATGGTAGAGCACCCAGGCCCATGGCCATTTTTGAACTGTTAGATTACATCGTTAATGAACCCCCTCCTAAATTGCCTTCTGGAATCTTTTCAGATGACTTTAAAGATTTTGTGGATAGATGTTTAAGGAAAAATCCAGATGAAAGAGCAGATTTGAAGACTTTAATGGTATAGTTTGTCATTTCAATAAAATTTTATTTCCATTTTTTCAGATTTGAAAACATGACAACGGATAAAACAATGTAGGGTTGTTATAATTTATTACTTTTTAGAACATTCACTTGGTCCTCTATTTCAAAGTTTAATAAGTCTTTGATTATTTATTAAAATTTAATCTTTTTTTGCGTAGTGGAACCAACATTTCTACTGAAAACGCTGCTACAGGTTTTTAGATAATATCAGAGATAAGAGCCCTCTCCTAGTTTTTGAAAGCCATAAATCATTTGTATTAGGTTATCTGCGATAATACTTTCAAGCAAACCAAAACCATGGACTTTTGGTAAACCACTACAAAAAAAAACAAATAAAATATTTAGATATTAATTGCTTGTAATATAATGTATTTTGGATTTAATCCTCTACAGTGTATATTTATTTTTTTACAGAATCATCCTTGGATAAAACAATGGGAAACAGAAGAAGTAAATATGGCAGAATGGATATGCGAAACCATGGAAATCAAACCACCAAATAGGTCTTAGTCCCTTTATCTTAATATTTATTATTTAAAAGACATTTGTATTGATTTTAAACACATTTTTAGAACAATGTTTAAATACGTTTTTATCGTGATTAAGTTTGAAATGTTTGTGCTTTGAATTTTGCAGATTTTGTTACAGAGTTTATGGTTTTTTGATTTTTAATCTTGGAAACATTAGTGAAAGTTTAAACATTCATGTTCTACTAATCTATACAATTCAGGTTAACTATTTTTGTCTTATTTTGTACATAAATCGGATGTAATTTATATTGTCTCAGTACCTATATTGTTTATTTATTTAATAAAAACCTATCCCTTTTAGTATAATTTAAAATATATACATTAGATTTTCACTTTTTGCAGTTAAACATTCATTTATTGTGATATCAAACTTTATGTTAATATTCTTGTCTAAATTTAAAAATCTACCAAAGAATAATTATTGTGGTTTGATAAGTTACATTTTCATAAACGTTGTGTATTTTTTGTATTGTTCTATTTTTATATTATGTAATATTTCTGTTTGCATGCTAGTTTTACTAGAAAAATATTTTCAGTCAAAACATAAAAATTTGATTTTTTTAAATGTATTGAAATTGTGTACAAGTATTTATAATATCTTTATTAATTACACCACAAAGTTTTTTTCTTAATTAATCATTAGAAAAATACAAGTTTTAAATGTTCTAGATTCTAGATGAATGTTTGTTAAAATATCTAGCTTAATAAATAAAGTATAAGGTTGTGAATACATTTTTAGGTAATTATATAAAAGACCAATATTATTTTTTTTTAAATTAAGAACGCAAATGATGGGCAAAACAATTCTAAATCAGTTAAGACTTGCCTCCATAACTTTTTTTGGTCATTATAATAATATTATGTATGCTGTGTGATAAAAGTATTATTCCATAATTAAATTAGAAAAACTATTATAAAATGTATTAAAAGATTTATAATTTTTGCTATAATATAAGTGTTGTGAGTGTTGTAAGTTTCTTTTTATTTCGGATTAATAAAAATATGAATATTAAGGATGATCCATGATAGTGGTAAATTATGCAGTCCATGGAACTCATGGAAGTGCAAATTATTTCGGGATTCTAGCAAAGCTAAGAATAAGGATTTAAAATCTTTGGGGACGCATGCTCAAAGGCGTGGTTTTGAATTTGGTAATTTTCATTTTACATGTTGGTATTTGTATTATAGTCGACGTTGAACGTTGGTACTAAATAAGGTTAACTCTTTCCCCCAACTGACAGTAACCTCTCTTTTTCTAGTTGATTTCAATTAGGTACGTTTATGGCCGATGAAAATCGTCTGAAAATCTTTAAAAATCGTAGAAACAACAGGCCATCCTTGTAAAATATTATTTATTTCTTCAGGCTAGATCCTTCCTTAAGTGTTTTGAGTGCACATTATTCGGAAATTATTCGAATTTAAAGTGATATTTGCAAAGTTGACGTGTAGTGTCAGTGTTCTAACACAGTGTTTTTTTTACCTTTTAGGTTTGAAAAATGGGCCGGTACGCTCGAGAACCTGACAATGCGGCTAAATCTTGCAAAGCCCGGGGCTCAAACTTGAGAGTCCATTTCAAGGTAAGCCCCAATAAATACAATTGGTTTGTTTATTAAAATTTTTTAAAGTTAACCTCAAATTTTCATGCAAATATCATTTTTTGTCGCTTTGCTGGCCAGATTTTTATAAAAACAAGCTATCAAAGTATTTGTTGAGACTGTTTTCTGGACTTCATTATTAATTTTAAAAGAATATTGTCTACCATGCTAGCGCTTTGTCTAGAAACATCTACTACATATAACTTGTATTGAAATCTTGAAATATCAGAGATGAATGGGACGGAAAGAAGTACTATATTATGTTCTTGGTAACCTAAATGCCCAGTCTTAAGTAGAGTACTTAGAATTAATTGTATATTCAAATTTTGCTTAGCTATTACTACAGAATTTGCGTAGCAATATATTCTGTGCTAATACCAAAGTGTTTAGAAAGGTATGACACACTGGTAATACCCTGGTATTTGTATTTATGTCTTAAGAAATAGTAGCTAGAGTAAATTTAATGTAAAACAATCAATTCTTGCAGAACACATGTGAAACAGCCAATGCTATTAGAAAAATGCCTCTCAAAAGGGCACAGGCATACCTTAAAAATGTAGTAGCCATGAAGGAATGTATTCCTTTCAGAAGGTTCAATGGTGGTGTTGGCAGATGTGCACAAGCAAAACAGTTTGGTACTACACAGGGTCGTTGGCCAAAGAAGTCCGCTGAATTCTTGCTCCAACTTTTGAGAAATGCTGAGAGCAATGCTGATTACAGTGGTTTGGATGTTGACAGATTAGTTGTGGACCACATTCAAGTAAGTGATTTACAAAACGTAGAGAAAAATTATTTAGAGTAAAAGTAGATTGGAACTGAGTTTTTTTGTTCGGATTTGTTTGAATTGGTATAGAAACCACTTGGGGTGAAATCAGAAATATGGAAAAAATTAAAAAATCAAGAGTAAAAAGTGTTTAGTTTTTCTAGCATAGCTTGTTATGTTATCTATTGATTTGAGAAGACTAAAAAAGGATAGAATTCCCTCATTTTTTAGAGAATGAAATATTATTTTTGATTTCTTATTCTGGTATATAAAGAAGTCAGTAAATATGAGCTGTTTTTCTATATCCACCTGGGGAGGAGCAAGGCAAATATAGCTAAACAAATGGCTTGACTTTTCATTTAACACCTTAGTTGCAAAACATAAGTAATCAATAGAAAAATGTTACTTACAATTGATTTTTTTTTCTAAAAATGGTTTGACATAAAATCAAAGGGGCAAAAGAGAAATAGCACCAATAAATTTAATAGTTTTTGCAGTAAAATACTTGCCATCAAAGTAGTTTTTAAAAGGTTTTATTGTAATAAAAACATCTTTTTATTTATCTATTGTTTTTTATTGTCAAGTCAGTTGGTAATTTTATTTTTAATGCAGGTCAACAGGGCAGCATGCCTTAGGCGTCGTACCTACCGTGCCCATGGTAGAATCAACCCATACATGTCATCTCCCTGTCATATCGAATTGTGGCTTACTGAAGGAGAATCTAATCCAGAGTCACCAAAAAAGACAACTAAAAAGGCTGGTGAGAAGACGAAGAGGGCCAAACCTGCTGCTGTGGCTGCACATTAGTTAATTTATGTTAAAAAACCTCAATAAAATTTTTTAAATTGATTGGAGAGTTTCTTACTTAAGTGGTAAGAGCAAACACTAGTGACATTAGCCATTTCATTTTTTGAACAATATTTCTTTAACTTTTTCGTTTTATCTAAAAACCAGTTGAATACCCAAAGAAAAAGAAATATGGGTAAGTTTCACCAAATTTCGTTTTTTGCCTGTATTAATTCAGTAATTACATTTTTTAAAACTTAAAACTGTAGGTAATTGTACTCCTAAGACGGGGATTTGGCCGCTTTCAAGATAAAACAAAAAACTAACAACTTATTGATGAAAAAACGAAATAGTAAATGCGTCACTATTGTTTGCCCTTTAATTTTCTTTTAATGTTGTTGGCTGGTACCTAAGGCTTAAACTCTTGTCATGTTGAATTTATAATATTGCTGAAATAAAAGGTGTTTTCATTTATTTTGTTTTGTGTAAAATTTTAACTATTTTAGGTAATACCAGCAATTCTAGGTTTGCTTTAAATTTTTTTTTGTATATCTTTACCCCCCAAGTTACTGATTTTTAATATTTCAACGTAATAAGATTATCAATGTTGCCTAACATATGACACTTATATTTCTGTAATTTACCCTCTGAAATAAAAATGTGCAAACTAAGGGTATGGTCAAAGAGTAATAGTGTGATGGTTTAGAGTTCTGTAAATTAACCAAATGGTAGCGGTAACCGAAAAATAGGTTAATTTCCGACCACAGTATTCTGATATGACGTCACCAGAGAAGCCCGGTTGCGGTTACTACAAGTGGTTTATTCGGTCTCTTATGAAATTTTTTTGTTAGAATGTTGGGCCGGTAATTCGTTATTTTTTTGCGTAGAAGCAATCCTAAAATAATGGTAAGTGCGTTTCTGTAAATTATGAATCTGCCATGAACTTTTAAGAATTAGAGCAACCAACATCTGATTTTTCGTCACGAATATAACCAATTTTTACGTTTTATCTAAGGCTGCCAACTTTTAAAATGACAAATGCGGGACAGCAGGACAATATTCGCTTTTGCACCATTAAATGTAAACTTGTATAGGGTTAGGGTTGTCCACCCCTTGGGCCATCAAATTATTATTTAATTTAATTGAATAGAACAACAAAAGTAAAATTTATTTAAAGAAAATGAATTCGAATACAAAAAAATGTAAACAAGGTATTAAACAAATATTCTATTTATTTTTAAAATCATATTTTTCAATTCCATGAAATTTGGTTGGGTGGGGCGAGATCCATCGATATTTTTAATGTCGATATAACTGCTGCATATGATGCTTTGCAAAATAATATGGTCATTCCGGGACTCGCGGGACAGATTTAACAAATGCGGGACGATTTTAGGTAACATTTTTGAGGCGGGACAATTCTAAAGAATACGGGACGGTTGGCAGCCTGTTTCATCTGTCATTCCTAGCTGTTAATGATGGTGATATTCGGACCCAGGGACGGTTCTACGGGGGGCCCAGGACCCCCCAACATTTCTGAAAAAAACTTTAAAATATCTGGGGAGAAATACAAAAAAACAAAAACAAAAAAAAAATCCGGGTGCTTTATTATTTACATAATTTGATACAATTTGGGCGTGATCCTAAAAAATTTTGGGCTGCGGCGTTATTTGCTTGCGAAGGCTACCAAAAATTGTGGCTGCGCCAATGTGGTGCCCCCCCTCCCCAATATTTTGGGTCTAGAACCGCCCCTGTTCGGACCATACCCTGTTTATTTTGAATTTGTTTGAATATGTCGAGAAATAGTTTCTAGTATATTACAAGGTAATTTTAGATTCCCATTCCATTACAGAATAATTTATCGTGTGGAATGAGACAGTTTTTGAGTTCGCGTTTTATTTTTGCAAACCTACACAGATGATGTTTGTTAGAAAGCAGTACACCACAAAATTTCTACGTTTGTTTCGGAGAAAGTACCCAACAGATGGCAACACCAAGCTAGTTCAAGGGAAAACGGCCAGAGGACGTTAAATGTAGCAGTAAGTAAAAATTTAACAAAAATTTTGGTATATGGGTATATGGGTAAAAAAAATAGTTATTTCAGTAATTAAATCTCGCATTATGTACCATAATTCTAAAGCGCAGTTATTTAAGAGTTAGTACGGGTACACTATGCGTATTTCGGCTGCGTATTTTCGGCAAGATGACAACCCATTAGAGACTTTTTGCACCTCTTAATTCGTCATTCTTTTGTGGTTATCGTTATTCTGAGCATGCGCAATGTCAGAAAGGTGATCCGCTATGGTTAATAACCATAACGGACTCCGTTAGTTACGGAAGGATAAGGAAGAGCTTATCGTTATCCTTATGGTTATGCTTAAACTGCATGGTTGCCGGAACATCCAAAAGTTATGAAGCATCATTGCTATGAATTAAAATTGTGATAAGCAATTAATTAAAATCCAAAGCAATAGTAGCTTTACATTAAAATATACAACTTAATCAAATTATTTTTAGGTTAGGTATTTTATTTTGTTTAGGTGCGCCTGCGCCAAATTAATAACTACAGACAGAACGTATAGGCGCTGCAAAATCTCTGGTTTTAACAGTGGCGCTACTCGTTATGTTTAATAAAGTTAACCATAACGGAGCTAAAAACTGACATTAATTTAAGAGGTGCAAAAAGTCTCTATTGTTTTAAATTGGAACGTTCATATATATGCGTAGAATACACAACTACGCAGCATACTGCCGAAAATACGTAGGTACCTACGCATGCTGGTCCCGAGCTCAATTAACCATACCGTGTAAGCTTCCGCACATAGACGCCGAAAATTTGCACAATGTGTACGCAACAACTCTCCTGCCGAAAATACGCAGCTGAATACGCATAGTGTAGACCCGTACTTAAGAGCAAACCATAGTAACGCATTCGCCATTTCATTTTCTTTTTGGTTGTCCCCAAAAAGCGGCCAATTAACCGTGTGACTAACAATTACTTACAGCTTTAAGTTAAAAAAAAATGATTTAATAAATTATTTAACGCAAAAAACCAAATTTCTTGCATTGAGTAATTTTTAACGTAAACCAGTATACAATACAGGGTGTTATTTAAGTATGTGGCCAAACTCCAAGGGGTGCTTCTTTAAGTGATTTTAAGAAGAAAAGTTCATATAAACATGGGTCCGAAAATACATAGTTTTTACGATACAGGGTGTCAAACTTGTAGTATATAACGTTATGCGATTATTTTATGTTAATTTCTTTTATCGAAAACAGTTTTAATCTTTGCCAAAAAATTCAAAAGAGGACTTTCGTGTAATTTTAATTGCTTAATAGTTTGTAAGTAGTTTAAATTTTTTACTCTTATTGTCTCGGGGACATGCAATAAAGTGGTTTTTTTCTCGAAAACAAAGCAAGATATGAAAAAAACTCAAAAGATAAAATAGTTGTATTTGTAGTTGGTTAATTGGAAAAAAATACATAATTTTTAAAAAAGTCAGTGGCGCGCAATTTTTTTGGCAAAAATATTAGTTGGACTGTCTTCCGGGACGCCACTGGACTTAATAATTTTAATCTAATTTAGACGAACATCGATTTTTTTTAAAGTTTAACACCCTGTATCGTAAAAACTATGCATATTCGGACCCATGTTTATATGAACTTTTTTTCTTAAAATCACTTAAAGAAGCACCCCTTGGAGTTTGGTCACAATCACAAACTTAAATAACACCCTGTATATAGTAACATTATACTACAAAGACGGTTATTCGCCGATTTTTGGATATACTAACATATACAGTAACCGGCAGAAAGTACGCACTAAAGGGGATTTTTTTAAATTTCAAAACTTACCAAATTTTTTTGGCGGTGGAAAAGTTCTGCATGTCCCTAAGCAAAAAAGAGCATAGACAAAATTAGTAAATATTGCGCCGTATATGAGGGAGAGGTGAAAACGTTAAATTCACTTAAGAATAAATTGCCCTTATTTTTTACTGGTGGAATTTTTTTTTATTAGGAAATGTTGTTTGCACTTAAAAGTTATCCATAAATGCCAAATTTCAGCTCGGTAGCACAGATATAAATATTTTTCATGGCAACTAGATTTAAATGAAAACGAATTTTATTGTAAGGGTTTAAACTTTAATTCATGAACCAATCGGTTTAAGAGTTTTTGAAAAATTGGGAACGGCAAAAACTTGTTAAATGTATGAAGCAAACCCTCATTTGTTTTGCATAAAGTTATTCCACTTATCCATAGAATAATGTACCGTAATGTACGGTGTGCACCAGAAAAGTTAGATTATTTTTGACGTTATTTCATTAAACGTCCAGTTCTCGCGTATTTAAACAAATTTAAGTAGGTTATTATGTGTCTAATTGCCCAAGAGCTGTTAAAAAATTGAATTTATAGGTTGCATAGCTTCTATCGATTCGTTATACGAGGGGGCGTAAAAAAAAAAGTAAAAACACTTTTTTTGTGCTACCGAGCTGAAATTTGGTATGTACCGATAACTTTTAATTAAGTGCAAACAACATTTTCTAATAAAAAAAAATTCTACAGTGAAAAATAAGGGCACACTTTATTCTTGAGTGAATTTAACGTTTTTACCTCTCCCTCGTATACAGCGCAATATTTACTAGTTTTGTCTATGCTCTTTTTTGTTTAAGAACGTGCAGAACTTTTCCACCGCCAAAAAAATTTGGTAAGTTTTGAAATTTAAAAAAATTCCATTTTGGTGCGTACTTTCTGCCGGTCACTGTCTATGTGACATAAGTATGGAAATATTGATCAGAATACAAAATGGCGAAAGCGCCATTAGTATTTTCCCTTAATGAGAATAACATAATTTTCTTGTAAGTGTTTTTGATTGCGTACAAAAGAACTAAAATTATATTTATTTATCCTTGAGGGCATACATTGATACTGAATACATGCAGGGTATTTTAAAAAAGGTTATCATTATCATTGATATTTAAACATTGTTTAAAACATGTGTTGTATTTAAATGACAATAATAATAATAATAATAATATGTTAAATGGAAGATAACATTAAAAACAATTAATATTTACAACGAAAACTCTTTATTTCTTAGCTCTTATCAACTAAAATGCTAGGTACCGAGGGGTACCCAGTTAATACATTCTTTCTATTACTAAACTGAATTATCTTATTAAGGATAAAAATTTTATATAATATATGTACAGGGTGAGCCAACTAGCATGGATCGTAGATACCTAAATGAGTTTTTATATCACTTATTTTGAAGCCTACTCTAAACACTTGCGTTGTTAGACAACAATTCAATTATTGAACTCCAAATTAATGTGACCCATTTTTATGGATACAATATAATACATCTATAACTTAAAAGCATGTTGATTGTTCTCTTGCCATTTTACTTAAGGGCAAACACTATTGGCGCATTCGCCATTTCTTTTCTTGAGACCAAAATTTCGTTACTTCTTCGTTTTATCCAAAAATGGTGGTACCTTTCTTTGGAGTACCATTACCAACAATTTTACGTTAAAAATGGTTGGATTAGTAAATTGATAAAAGCAGAAAAAAATCGTCTTTTGCTTTTATTAATTTATTTGTTAAATTTTTTAAACTTAAAACTAGACAGTATTTGGCCGATTTTTGGAGAAACCGAAAGATATAAGAAAATGAACTGGCATAGGCGTCACTATAGTGTCTGCTCTTAAGGTACCTTTTTAATAGAAACTTTTTGTTATAGTTTTTTGTCTCGCTATTATTTCAATATACCCACAGTGTCATCAGTAAAGTCCGCATCATATGGGATTTTTTTTTTATTAATAGCTTTATTCAAAATTTGACTTTGGCATCAAGTTCTGCTTCGATCGAGATGAAAATTAAGCAAAAAAATAGTAGTCACGTAATTCGCATTATCTGTCAAATTTTAATTTTTTTCCAAAAAATAATTCAAAAGTGGGGTTATTTCTGATAATATCGAAAAAAGTTATTAGAAAAAGTGTTTTGAATGCAGTTTCTAGCCCACATGCAAAATTTCAACTGCATAAGATAATTTTAATTTTGTACCCACCACTAAAATTTATTGTCCACTTAATGAACACTTTACTGATGACACTGTGTTCTTTTTTTTTTAATATTAAGGTGTATTAATTTCAGACACCAACTACGTTTTCAAAAATACTTATTTTTTGAAGTTACTTTATACAGGGCAAAAACAAATAAATTTTGCATCACATGCGACCAAATTGTAATAGCCCAATTTTGATTTTGTAGAAAAACACACATTTAATATAACGTTACTTTAAAGAAAATGTATTTGAAATAAAGCATTGTCAAAACTAAGAAGTTTTAAATAGGTTGAGTCTTATTTTGCAAAAGTGGTGCAATTTACAAAATATAGGTAAAAATCAAAATTATTTTATGCAGCTGAAATTTTGCATGTGGGCTAGAAACTGCATTTAAAAACACTTTTTCTTATAACTTTCTTCGATATTTTCAGAAATATTTTTGAATTATTTTTTGGAAAAAAATAAAATTTGACAGATAATGCGAATAATCACGTGACTACTATTTTTTTGCTTAATTTTCATCTCGATCGAAGCAGAACTTGATGCCAAAGTCAAATTTTGAATAAAGCTATTAATAAAAAAAATCCCATATGATGCGGACTTTACTGGTGACACTGTATATATATATTTAAACTTACTTTCATTGAAGAGGCGAAATAATTATTATACACAAATAAGTACCTAATTTAATATTACTAGCTAAAAAGATAATACGGGAATATACCAACCAGATTTATTAATAAAATTAATATAAGTATTAAAAAAGTATTTAACAATTAATTTAACGATAGTTTTGGCACAAATTTAGCCTAATACTAAGTTTTATACAGGGTGTTCACTTCCCACCTCGATTTTCCTGCTTTAAAATGAAAATGTCGAAAATCGCTCGGACCCGTCGATTTTTATTTCGAGGGGGACATCTTTTGCGTATATTGTCAATCTTGTTACTTCAAGCCCCTGGAGGGAGGGGGGGTAAGATCTAAATCTTAAATGGATACCCCTATTTTATATAATTTTTTTGTATTCTGCATAAAATTCTGAATATTTTTTAATAAAAGCATTATAAGTCTATACTTAACAGTTTTCGAGATATTGACTCTTGAAAAATTACATTTTTGAACTTTGACAGCGTCTAGCTTTCTAACTGTACGTCTTAGAGCAAAACGGCTTACATGTCCCTATCTTCTATTTTTATTATCTTTCCAATAGTGTCAACTTCCGGTCAAACCGGAAGTACTATATTTCTTACATCCGGTTTAACCGAAAGTTCACACTATTGGAAAAATAATAAAAATCGAAGAAAGGGACATGTAAGCCGTTTTGCTCTAAGACGTACAATTAGAAAGCTAGACGCTGTCAAAGTTCAAAAATGTCATTTATCAAGAGTAAATATCTCGGAAACTGTTAAGTATAGACTAATAATGCTTTTATTAAAAAATGTTCAGAATTTTATGCAGAATCCAAAACAATTATATAAAATAGGGGTATCCATTTAAGATTTAGATCTTACCCCCCCTCCCTCCAGAGGGGCTTGAAGTAACAAGATTGACAATATACGCAAAAGATGTCCCCCTCGAAATAAAAATCGACGGGTCCGAGCGATTTTCCACATTTTCAATTTAAAGCAGGAAAATCGAGGTGGAAAGTTTTCAAATGAACACCCTGTATAAATATACAATAAGATGAATGAGTACATAGTAGGACTTGGATAATTTTGGTAGATTTTCTTTCAGCACTGAAACTTAATATACCTGAGGCCCTTGCTTTTATTATTACGTATACAGTATACAGGGCATTATGGAAATAACTTGGTATATTTAACACCCTGTATATCTAGATCTTCATGTTTAATTATAACGATAAGTGGCATACAGCGCCGAAAAAGCAAGATTTAATAAATAAAATATTTTTGCAAAATAATAAGTAGGTATAATTTCGTCACTTAAACAATATATTATATGTGTAGCGTATATCTTTACAATATAACAATAGTATTGGGAAGATATTTATAGGAGGTAGGTACCTGCCAAGTTACATTAAATAGGTACCCACTTTGATAATGTATTTTATTTTTTGTTAAGAGTCCTATACTATAGTGACGCCTTCGCCATTTTGTTTTTGATCAATATTTCGTTAATTCGTTTCATCCAAAAATCGGCCAAATACCCCTCTTTGAAGTACAATTACCTACAGTTTCACGTTAAAAACTGTTGGATTTATAAATAATGAAAGCAGAAAAAGAAAAATGCGCAAATTTTACAAAATGATTTTATTAATAACTAGCGTGTAACCGGCCTGCGTTGCAGCGCTTTCTCTGAGATAATACGGCGAGTTCACCATCACATCAAGATTTATAAATACAAACCCGAACAAACCTCTTAATTTATCAGTGTTTTTCTACAATATTATGCATGTACCTATTATACATAAAAACCTTCCTCTTGAATCACTCTATCTATTAAAAAAAACCGCTTCAAAATCCGTTGCGTAGTTTTAAAGATTTAAGCACATATGAAAGGGGATAGACGGGCGACAGTGACTTTGTTTTATACTATGTTAAGATTTATCAATCACATTTTTTTAAATTTAAAACTAGGTAGGAAAACGAAATATTGATAAGAAAACGAAATGGCAAACGCGTCACTAGTGTTTGCTCTTAAGAATAGTTTTTGATGTAATTATTGAAAAAATGCTGATAGGTACCGGAAATAAAAACATATAGGTAATCGGATAAGTACCAATGTTCTGGTCTTCGCAAAGCTCCAAAAAAAATTACCTATTAATAGCAAATTTAAAAATTGCTTAGGTATGCATATTCAAGTTTTCTGGAACATTTGTCAATCAATAACAAAAAAAAACTTGATATTATAATCAATAAATGGAATGTTTGTATGGATTTTTATCCTTCTACTAGAAACGAAAATAATTTACTAAGTCTAGTTTCTTATAATATATGGAACATTAAAAATACCTATAGGTATGTCTAATCTAGCTATACCTTGTTCTCTTTTTAATGTAATAACTTCCACATTGCGCCATCTTTTTCTTATGCACTTTTCGGTGTTTAGCTAAGTGGTCCGATCTAGCAAAGGCTTTTTCGCATAGTTCACATTTATAAGGTTTTATGCCAGAATGTGACCTTTTATGGCGAGCAAGTTCATCCGACCTCGAAAATTTCCACGTACAGTTTTGCCAATTACAGACGAACGGTTTCTCTCCTGAATGTCTCCTCAGGTGCGCTTTGAGATGCGAAGATTTCGCGTAGATTTTTTCACAGTTAAGAATAGGGCAGGTGAAATATTTTTCTTCCTCCGCTTTTATTTTATGCGTGTAGTCGTGGTCTCTTTTCTGTAAAAAATGAGGATCATGCTTCATTTTCCCATTGGTTCCAGAGCGTTGCGAGCAAGTACTTTCGTATAAAAGATTTCGGCGTCGTCGATTTTTTTCATCGTTCATATGAGGAAACATGCTGACTATATCCTGGGTTTCATACTCGCTGGGCCCCTCCATGATCAGGTTATAATCTAGGGGAGTATTAGTGAACAATTCATTCACTCGTTCAGAAAATTGCAAGTCCATTTCACAAGATTCGTGAAAGGTATTGTCCAAAGAACCAGTGTGCAAATTCAGGTCAACTCCAAGCACAGACATCGCGTGGTTGTCCAAGGAAGGACCGTCCAGGAAACTTTCCAATTCCAGAACACTGGCATTTGAATTATCCGAGTTTTTATCATTGTTATCCATTAAACTTTTGATGATACTATCCAGAAACTTGTCATCCCCGTTGATAGCGGTGTAATCTTTGCTGGTGACGTCAAAATCATAAGTTTCGTTGCCGGTAAATTCAGAAGATTCTTCCTCAAACGGTAGAAAGTCCAGCAGGGAGCTGAGTTCCAGCGAATTTTCTTCGTAGATAGTGTCCGAAATGTCGTTTGACGGCATACTAACTGTCCTCTTTATCACCTGAAACTACAGAAAAATCACTTTTTAAAACTTCTTCAAAGGAACACTATTAGTTTACCTACATTTAGGTTCTATAGATATTTAAACGAAGACAGTTATAAAGATACTATTCAAAATTGTCTTGACACTACTTACTGGTGCCATGGACCTATATAAATCTTTAAATTGAATTAAATTACATTAGTTAACGTATAGTGCATTGAAATATTACCGAGTAAATACCTATGTAGCATTGAATTATACACTGAAAAAAGTTGATGCTTATATAATATTAAAATTTGCTTATTTATTATAAGTTTGTTAATTTTAATTTGGCACTAATAAAAATATTTTAAAAAATTGAATGCATTGTTTCTCATAAATAAACGATCATTCCGCCACTATCGAATAAACAATTTATAAAAATTTAATAAATATAGTTAACTATAAATAAACCTTTTTTTTTCAATGTACTCATGTAGAGTTGACGACAGATAATTTCGTACACTAAAATGTGATACTGTAAATGCAACTTTTTTACCTTTATTACCTTTGTAACGTGTTAATTATTATCATGATATCTGTCAAAGTATTGTCATTATCTTATTTGATTTAAAAATGCCTCATTTAAGTATTATTGAAAAAGCAAGTATATAATAATATGTTTGATACAAATAGGGTGGTCTTATGGAAAAATAGCTGATCATTTTAGAGTACCTAGAAGTAGATACTGTTCAAGGAATTGTAAAAAAATGGCGCTATCATCAAACACTTGAAAGGTCTGTTGGGTCTTGTTTAAATAATAGAAAATCATCAAATAAAGAAGACCGAATATTGGTGGAGTATTTAAGGCAAAATCCATTTGAAACTGCAGTATCCACTCTGCACATAACAGGATTCCCTGCGTTATCTAGAACTGCGCAACGCCGAGTAAGATAATGTTCCGAATCAAGAAATCGAGCAGCTGCATCCAAACCGTTTTTAAAAAATAGTGATAAGGAACGAAGAATTGGGTTTGCTATGCAATATTTACCAGAAAATGTTTTTTGTGGCAAAATGATATCTTTTCCGATAGGAAAACTTTTCTCTACATATAATGGAAGGATTCGAGTATACCTATAGACCACCGAATTCCCGATATGATGAGAAGTATATACTCAAAAAAAGCAAACCAGTGGACGTTTCTCCGTTAATGTGTGGGCATGGATAAGTGTTTACGGGGCAGGTGTATGCTGGAATATTGGTGGAACACTAAACAGTAATGTACAGAGGCTGGCCTGCTTGTGTATCACCGGTGCAATGAGAAGCACCCCCACTGCAGCAATGGAAGTCATACTAGGACTAACACCACTAGATATACACATCAAAATGGAGGCTAACTGCAGCGCCTCCAGGATGAAAGCAAACGGGGAATGGAAACAACGCCCCGAGAAAATAGGGCACACAAGAGCCACGGACCTTATCAACGACGAGCTCCTGGAGATGCAAACCGATCGCATGAAAGCGAAATACAACTTTACAAAACCATTTAATGTCAGGTGTGACCCTGATATGTGGTCCAAAGGAAAATCTCCGTCACTAGACAATGGCCTAGTCTGGTACACTGATGGGTCGAAAACGGCCAACGGAGTAGGCGCAGGTATATTTGGGGAAAGACCCAGAATGGAAATCAGCATCCCCCTGGGAAACTACGCCACAGTATACCAAGCAGAAGTTCATGCGATACAGGCATGCATACAAAAGAATCTTGAAAAGGGCTATCACGACCAAAAGATACATATCCTGTCGGACAGCCAAGCTGCTCTGAAGGCTCTGAACTCCTTCCGATTTACATCAAAAATCACAATGGAGTGCCTTAACGACCTAAAAGACCTGGCAGCCAGAAACAACAGGGTTGAACTCCTATGGGTTCCTGGTCATTCAGGGATAGGAGGCAACGAAAAAGCAGATGAACTGGCAAGAACCGGATCTGCTCAAAATTTCAGGGGCCCAGAACCCGCCCTTGGAATATCAAAAAAGGTAACCAAAACAACATTAGACAGATGGGCGCAAAAGCAACATCTGTCTCGATGGAATGGTACACCTGGCCAGGCACACGCACGGGCCGTTATTGACAGGCCCTCGAAGATGCTATCAGCTGGAATGCTGCTCTTGACGCGCCCTCAGTTAAAACAAGTGACCGGCCTACTAACAGGCCACTGTCACTTAAGAAGGCACCTTCAAAGAATGGGAGTCTATAATGGACCCATTGAATGCAGACTTTGCGGCGAAGAGGACGAAACCGCCTCCCATATAATTTACAGCTGCGAAGCGCTAAACCGTAAAAGATTCAAAATCTTCGGAAACATTCGACGTGGCGACAACCTCCCGCACGACAAACTTGGAAGGAAACTACTGGACCTCGTAGAAGGAACAAATCTTTTCTAACAAGACCGGGGCGCACAATAAGCCAGAAGGCTGCAGTGTAAGAAGCTTGGGCCACACGTCGAACCCGACCCCCGCCTTTAACCAACCAACCAACCAACCAAACAGTAATATATATCTTCAGATTTTGAAAATGTTTTTCTTCCCTCTGGCGCGATAGTTTTTGAAGGAAATAACTTTATATTTCAGCAGGATAACTGCCTTGTGCATACTGCAAGAAATATAGGAAACTGATTTAGACAAAACAACGTAACATGTCTGCCTTGAGGCACTGCCTTGGTGTTCAAGAAGTCCTGATTTAAATCCAATTAAAAATGTTTGGTGATTGATGGTAAAAAAAATGTACAACATAAATTTTAAACCACAGAATAAAATAAAGTTATTTGATAAAATGGAAGAAAATTGGGAAGGGCTAACTCCGGATTACACCAGAAGTATTATTTTGTCAATGCCAAGAAGATTACTATTAGTGTTAGAATCCAATGGCGCAGCAATTAAATATTTGTATTTTGTTTGTTGTTTGTTGTTTGTTACTAAACTTACCCTTTTTGGCTTTATACTTTGTAGTTTTCCTAGTATTAATTTATAATTTTCTTATTTCGCGGCTGTAATTTAAACACAAAAATATTTATAAATAACCATTATTACTTATAATAAAAAATCGTATATACAATAGTTTACAGCTATATGTATATAGCTGGTGTTCTATCCAGATATAAGCAGCAAGGTGAGAAACCCGTTTTACCCAATTTTGTTGTAATTGAGTTATGTACGGGTGAAGTGTACGAATTTATATGTCGTCAACCGTACATATTGTACAATTTACAACAACACAAACAAAAACATTTTCTGTTTTGTGCATTGAATAAATTCCAATTATAAAATTTTTGAATTGCAGGAACCGATTTTATCTTAAATGTTAATTCATAGAACCAACCTATGTATCTGGTCGAATATCCATAATCATAATATACATATATATATATCTGTAAATAACTTTTATTTTTGATAACAACGCTTAACCCCGCAATAAGGTATAATAAATAATATTATCGTATGCGTCTGTGCTAGTTCATGGAAAAACCACGAAATAATTTAGTATATAATTAGTAATGTTAATTTAATTTTTTTCAAAAAATAATTCAAAAGTGGGGTTATTTCTGAAAATATCAAAAAAAAGTTATAGGGAAAAGTTTTTTTAAATGCAGTTTCTAGCCCACATGCAAAATTTCAGCTGGATAAGATAATTTTTATTTTTTACCCATATTTTGTAAATTGCACCACTTTTGCAAAATAACACTCAACGTAACGTACATAAAACTTCTTAGTTTTGACAATGCTTTATTTCAGATACATTTTTTTTAAAGTAGCTTTATATTAAATGTGTGTTTTTCTACGAAATCAAAATTGGGCTATTAAAATTTGGTCGCATGTGATGCAAAGTTCATTTGTTATTGACCCTGTATAAGGTTACTTCATAAAATAAGTATTTTTGACAACATAGTTTGTGTCTGAAAGTAATACACCTTAATATTAAGACAAAAAAGAACACAGTGTCATTAGTAAAGTGTTTATTAAGTGGAAAATACATTTTTGCTTAACCCAACGGAAAGTTTATCTATTTTCAACGATTTAATTTAAAATCTCTTTATTTTATTTTTTATTTTTTTACTTTCAGTCACAAACTACGTTTTCAAAAATACGTATTTTATGAAGTTACCTTCTACAGGATCAAAAACAAATGAACTTTGCATCACATGCGACCAAATTTTCATAGCCCAATTTTGATTTTGTAGAAAAACACACATTTAATATGACGCTAGTTTAAAGAAAATGTATCTGAAATAAAGCATTGTCAAAACTAAGAAATTTTATATATAGGTTGCGTTGAGTCTTATTTTGCAAAAGTAGTGCAATTTACAAAATATAGGTAAAAAATCAAAATTATCTTTTCCAGCTGAAATTTTGCATGTGGGCTAGAAACTGCATTTAAAAAAAATTATAACTTTTTTCGATATTTTCAGAAATAACCCCACTTTTGAATTATTTTTTGAAAAAAAATTTAAATTTGACAGATCATGCGAATCACATGACTACTATTTATTTGCCTAATTTTCATCTCGATCGATGCAGAACTTGATGCCAAAGTCAAATTTTGAATAAAGATATTAATAAAAAAATCCCATGATGCGGACTCTACTGGTGACACTGTATAAGACTATTTATGTAACTTATGCCTAATGTATTAATTTATTGATATGTTTTTATTATGTAATTGTTCAGTTTAGTGATTTGTTGGTCTACTAACTAACCACTGTACTATTCAATATTTATACTAAATTATGAAATAAAATAGTAATGTGGGCGCCTAGGGGGGAGGGGGGGGGGGCGCCCTTGAATAGAGATGTGTTTAAGTGAAAAAGTTGTTGTTGGTACCTGTTAAGTTTGTTTTCCTAAAATGTTATTTTTTAAATCTTAGGTATACGCACCTTTTTCCGTTAATTTATTTGTTTATTAAATCTTGATTATTACAATAACATTTGTTTTCTTGCATTTTAATAGTCTATTTTATTTTGAATGCAATGGCAATGAGAAAATTATGGAAAAATTTAAAAAAAGATCAACTGATATTTTAAAGTAGTTTTGTTTCTTAATTATTCCACATGGTGTTTTGACACTAAGCAAAAAAAAACAACTTTTCGATTATCCTTGTATAATATGTCAAAACACCAAATTCTCTTAAAATTTGTAGCTCTCTAAAAAATTACTTAAATCGGAATGAGAATACAAAAGTTATAAAGCCATAAGCCTAATCTAAATTTTATGATGCCCGTTTTTTTTGCACGATTCGAAAAAATCAATAAAAAAGCCAGAAAATTACAATAAAGTTTAAGAAATTATTCAAAATTTCAGAAAAAAAACCATGAAATTTAAAGGATTTTTTTTTTATATTTTACTTTCATCAAAAAATATTTTTTTGAAAATCAATAATTTTTTTTCTAAAAATGCATGCACGTTAAGAGTTTATTATTTTTTAAAATTAATATACCTTTTCAAACTTCAACGTAATTTTCTAGCTTTTCTAGTCAATTTCACAAATGTGTCATATTTCACCTGAATATAAAAATGGAAAAACTTGCCTGAATTTTCAGCAAAAATCCCACAAAATTTTTAAACAAAAAACAGTTTGGTCACTTTTAAAATCATCACACAACAATACCAATGTATATGTTATATCGAAGTGTAAAGATATTTGGTCAACGACTGGCTTGTTTATATCTCGAGTGTCCATTTATAAACACATGTTAAAATGTTCCCAAGGGATTTTTGTTAAAAACTTGGTAAAAGTTAATATTATTGGTCCGTGTCAACTATTGCCTAGTACTAATTTGTCTTTGGCATTTGTTTCATCCCTGGAGAATTATGCATGTTTTGTTATTGGGGAGAATAAAGTATTTAGGACAGCGGTACTCAACAGTACTAGATTTCCGTTATGCGTAAGAAAATATTTGTTCGGGCTTTAAAACGGAAGTAATTAGCAGAATCTGGTTTATTGCACTTTGTAGTATATTTGGTCTTTGTGTGTTTTTGTATGATTTAAAACTGTTACATGGATATGGAATTCGTTTTGCATAGGCGTATCCAGAGTGTGGTTCTGATGGGGGGCAATCCTGATAATTTAACTTCGTTAAGTGAAGAAGAATTATACGTGAAAGCGCGGAATTTACAAACGATATACCATAAAGATAAAGACTTGTCCGTTGTCTTTCCTAGTCAAATTTTAAGCCTCAGAAAGAGACTTGGAGAGAGTATTTTAAAATTAAAAACAGTGTATGAACTTGCGGATCATTTACTAATTAAAAACCATTGTGTTCTTCAAATTTTCCAGATGTATCTAGTGTAGTGATGTTATTTCTAACTTTACCAGTTAGTGTGGCATCAGCGGAGCGATCTTTTTACAAACTTTTTAAGTACTATTTTATAGTAAAAACCCATTTACGTAATACCATGGGACAACAACGCCTTTCGGATTTATCCTTAATCAGTACCGAACACGAGTTTGTTAGAACATTAAATATCAACGAAATTATAAACGATTTTGCAAAAAAAAAACTCGACGATCTGGTCGTTTTGTATAATACCTTGTATAGTACTTAGTGACATAATGTTTGTGCAGACTTGTTGAGTGTTCATGTATTTTACTGTTTTCTGTCTTTTGGATTCTATATATGAGGCTCGATCACTGCTATCCTTATTAGATACTACCATACATGGTAAGCAACATTATACAGGGTGTTTTTTTAAGGTCGACGAGCGGCCATATCTCGGAAACTACTGGGCATAGAAACTCAGGAAAAGAAAAATGGTAATTAAAGTAGCCATGAGAAAATTCTGGAAATAATTTTTAAGTTCCGCATTTTGCCGCAAGAGGGCGTAATTGAAAAGTAAATTTTAAAATTTTACATAACTCCGAAAATTCCACATTAAGGTATATGTTTGATGACACCATTTTAAAGCTTGGACAATTATGCATCATTTTGGTCTTATGCTCATTGGCGTACCGACTTTAATAAGAGTAGGGGAAGCTGTTGAAAGTGTAATCATTTAAATCGCTGTAACCTATAAACAACTTATCCGATTTTAGCTAACTAAAGACTGTTTGGAAGAGAAATGTATGCACTTTCACCAATCGTACTTAGTTGTCCATAATAGTTCTCAAAAAAAATGCTAGAGGGCGCAATTTGCAATATCAATACATTTTAGATTTTACTCGGAAAAAATAAATCATACGGTATAATTATGATACCATAATCGAAAAGTAGATGAAATTTGCTAGAAAAAATATTGAAACCGCAGTTCGATATCTCCGTTCGTTTCAGAGTTATTGCCAAAACAATAATTTTTAATACAAATTGCGCCCTCTAGCAATTTTATTAGAAACTATATTGTACCATTGGATACGACAACTGAAGGTACTTACCTTTCTCTTCCAAACAAGCTTAAATTTAGTAAAATCGGTTAAGTCGTTTAGAAGTTACAGGGATTTTAATGTTTACACTTTCACTTGATAAGAGTGGGAGAATCTATTGAAAGTGTAAACATTAAAATCGCTGTAACTTCTAAACGACTTATCCGATTTTACTAAATTTAAGCTTGTTTGGAAGAACCTTCAATTGTCGTATCCAATGGTACGATATAGTTTCTAATAAAATTGCTAGAGGGCGCAATTTGTATTAAAAATTATTGTTTTGGCAATAACTCTGAAACGAACAGAGATATCGAGCTGCGGCTTTAACATTTTTTCCAGCAAATTTCATCTACTTTTCGATTATGGTATCATAACTATACCGTATGATTTATTTTTTCGGAGTAAAATCAAAAAATGTATTGTTATTGCAAATTGCGCCCTCTAGCATTTTTTTTTTGAGAACTATTATGGACAACTAAGTTCGATTGGTGAAAGTGCATACATCTCTCTTCCAAACAGTCTTTAGTTTGCTAAAATCGGATAAGTCGTTTATAAGTTACAGCGATTTAAATGATTACGCTTTCAACAGCTTCCCCCACTCTTATTAAAGTCGGTACGCCAATGAGAATCAGACCAAAATGATGCATAATGGTCCAAGCTTTTGAATGGTGTTATTAAAAATATACCTTAACGTGCAATTTTCGGAGATATCTAAAATGTTAAAATTTACTTTTCAATTGCGCCCCCTTGCGGCAAAATGCGGAACTTAAAAATTATTTCCAGGATTTTCTCATGGCCACTTTAGTTCTTAATTTTTTTTTCTGAATTTCTATGCCCAATAGTTTCCGAGATATGGCCGCTCTTCGACCTTAATGAAACACCCTGTATTAAGTGTTGTTGTAAAATATTGATTTTGCATCATGTTTGCTGGAATATTACGTATAATGACTTAATAAGTACCTATGTTATGTCTACCAGTGTACCTAGAATTATAAAATAAATTCGAATTGTTTGCTGTTTTAATAGTAGGTACTTAACACATAATGTGGGTTTAAGCCTAATTAAATTATTACACGATTAACGAATTCAAAAATTCATAAACCTGAACCTTATAGTAATGAAAATAAGAATTATCATTTTTCATTCGTTATAGAGAGGGGGCCCACTCAGTTTTTGTTACGCCAATGCATGCAGTGTCTTTATTATATACAGGACTATACGCTAGGGAATAAAATGTCAGTGTTTTAACGATATTTTTGTATGAAAATAAATAATTAAAATTAAAAACTTAAATTTAAGAACAGAAATATTCTCAAAAATTATGGAACTTAGCTTTAAATCCATAATAATTTTTTTAGTGAGAATTAAAAGTCGTTGACTCCAAAGTTTGATACAAAAATATACACATACCATTATTACCAATATTATTACCATTATAATAAAATTCGGATAGTAATAAAACATTAAATAAAGCGTTTAAAACATTTTAGGATTTTCTGTTTTATTGTAGGCTGAGGATGTATAGATAGTTTGTCACAGCGAGCTCAGCGTGATAAAAGGTTCCAGTCAGACTATATTATGCGAGCCAAACTGATAACACGTTAATTGGTGAACTCCAATTAAAATTAGTAACCCAATCTGTTTTCAACGTATCCGGATGGATTTGTACACATTTTAGTTATAAGTTTGCTACAAAAAGTACTTGAACTGTTTTCCAATCCAATAAAATAATAAATATGCACGGGAAACGTTCTCGGCCGAAAAATAAAACAAACGACTTTTTTCTGTTTTATTAAAATTTTAAAAAGTGTGGAATTTACAAGGTAACAAGAGCAGAAGAAGAAATGTGGCCAAATAAAATTCGATAACGATAAAGCTTATATTATACAGGGTTCCCCATTTAAAACGAAACAGGCTAAATATCTGGTTCCACGTTAATTTAAAAAAAAAAACGCTCGGACCCGTCGATTTTTTTTTCGAGGGGGACATCTTTTGCGTATATTGTCAATCTTGTTACTTCAAGCCCCTAGAAGGGAGGGGGAGTAAGATCTAAATTTTAAATGGATACCCCTATTTTATATAATTTTTTTGGATTCTGCATAAAATTGTGAACATTTTTTAATAAAAGCATTATTAGTCTATACTAAACAGTTTCCGAGATATTGACTCTTGAAAAATGAGATTTTTGAACTTTGACAGCGTCTATATAGCTTTCTAACTGTACGTCTTAGAGTAAAACGGCTTACATGTCCCTATCTTCGATTTTTATTATCTTTCCAATAGTGTCAACTTCCGGTTAAACCGGTTGTAAGAAATATAGTACTATTTCCGGTTTAACCGGAAGTTGACACTATTGGAAAGATAATAAAAATCGAAGATAGGGACATGTAAGCCGTTTTACTCTAAGACGTAGAGTTAGAAAGCTATATAGACGCTGTCAAAGTTCAAAAATCTCATTTTTCAAGAGTCAATATCTCGGAAACTGTTTAGTATAGACTAATAATGCTTTTATTAAAAAATGTTCAGAATTTTATGCACCCCCCCTCCCTCCTAGGGGCTTGAAGTAACAAGATTGACAATATACGCAAAAGATGTCCCCCTCGAAAAAAAAATCGACGGGTCCGAGCGTTTTTTTTTAAATTAACGTGGAACCAGATATTTAGCCTGTTTCGTTTTAAATGGGGAACCCTGTAAGTCAATACAGAACATTTTGAAATGTATACGTAATTAGACCAAACCTTGTACAATAATTTATTAATAGTTTACTACAAATTTCCGTAAACTAGAGTTAATGCGATTAATCAAATAAAATTTGTTCTATTCGTGAACATCCTGAATTTAACATAATTCTCATTATTATTATTATCTGATGTTTGAATTTAGAGTTCTGTTACGAGCACCGATTTTACACCGTTTGCACCAACGACCTTATAAGTTGCTGCATAGATATACATATATAAACTAATATACAGGGTCATAATAAAAAACGGATCACTCAATAAAACTAAATCAAATGTTAACGTCAACTTAATCTAAGAACTTGGCGCATCACCATCGCCAATGACACCCTGTTCTAGTCTAGTATATTTTAACTAAGTTCTTTTACCTTCGCCCTCGCCATCTGTTAAATTTTGTAATTGTACATACTAATTTTATTATTTATAAAATAAAATATTGACAGACCCGTACCTACCAAAATAAGAATGTGAAAACATTATAAAACTAAAGGAAAAGAAGAAAACAACATTTATTTCTTTTAGTATTTAGTTATAAAAAGCAAAATAGCTATTTATGTATTTAATATACAAGGAAAAAGTAATACATTTTTTTGCGAGGTGTAAGCTTTGTGGTGCACATCTAATTAAAACACCATATTGGGAACCCTTTTGGTATTGTTACTTTTGTGACAATTTTATATATCGATATACCGGGTGTCCACGGAAGTTGGCTCGCCCCTCTAACTTTTTTGTTTTTCAAGATAATGAAATAAAATTCGGGGGATTTGTATACGACATATAACTGCATTATTTGACAGGTGACTCAACATTATGGAACTTCCAGTTTAACCGGAAGTGACATAAACTTTCGATTTTTAAATGGGACACCTGGTATATTTTTCCTTTTTTTGACTCCATATGACATTCTAAATACAACGATGTGTCACTTGTCACTTTTTGTCACCAAGAAAATATTTTTTTTCCAAATTTATTGTTTTATCTAGAGGGCTATGAATACCTTAAAATCACTTATTTCAGTTCTCTAATCTTGGAAAAAATACAATTTTGCTATTTTTGATCCAATGCTATGTGCTATGTAAAATTTAATCTTTAAAGTTGTATAACTCATTTTCTTTTAAATGGCAACATGGTGGCTCGTCGGGTTAAGAAAAAAGAGAATTTTATTACGATTATTTTGATACCATACACTATTAGGTTTTAGAAAAGCTGCAATTAAAAAACTATAAAAAGTTAAGTTAGAACTTTCCTAAAATGAAGCATCTTTTGAGAATAAATTTAGATTTTAATGCATCAAGTAGCCTGTGACCAGCAAAACTGATAAAACAAAATCATGCCCTGAAGAAAATTTAAATGCCAACAGCTTCTGCCAAAGTAAATTAGTTTATTGTTTAAAAAGCATGGAAAATAATAGTTTTACAAGGAGTAAAAAAGTTGAAAAAAAATATTTTCTTGGTGAAAAAAGTGACAAGTGACACATCGTTGTATTTAGAATGTCATATGGAGTCAAAAAAAGTAAAAATATACCAGGTGTCCCATTTAAAAATCGAAAGTTTATGTCACTTCCGGTTAAACCGGAAGTTCCATAATGTTGAGTCACCTGTCAAATAATGCAGTTTTATGTCGTATACAAATCCCCCGAATTTTATTTCATTATCTTGAAAAACAAAAAAGTTAGAGGGGCGAGCCACCTTCCGTGGACACGCGGTATATAATTTAAGTTGAAAAGGTCATATGGACTTATGCCCTAAAATGCTTACCCTCTAAGATACAGGGTGTTAAAATATTTTTAAAAAATAATTGTTTTTTTAAAATTTCGAAACTCCTTGAAGATACGGTATTGAAAATTGATGTCGATTGATTTCGTATTAAACTGCACTTTTTGGTTAAAAAAGGGTTTGCCTACTTCCACCAGTGGCGTGCATGAAGATACCATCAATATTTTTTTGTGAAAATATGTGATACGCCACTGTTTTTTTAAAACTCTGATGCATTTTTATGCATTACTGATATAAGCGGAACAAAAGTTGTCTCTACTATGTTTTTGAAAAAAATGGTAGTTTTAAAGGAAAATGGAAAATATTTTAACACCCTGTATCTTAGAGGGTAAGCATTTTAGGGCATAAGTCCATATGAACTTTTCAACTTAAATTGATGCCAGGAATCATATCCTAGATTTTCTTGATGTACTTAAGGACCACCCTGTATATAGGGTGTCCCGTAACTAAGCGTCTATACAGCAACATGAGAGAGTGGACTTGAAAATATGTCATTTAATTTCGTTTCTTATAGGGTTAAAGAGATACAGGGTGATCCAAGTAAATATTTACTTTACAAAATTGGCGATGAATTGATATTAAGCAGATATAGATCAAATTGAGTGTGGTTATGTTTTTGAAGGCAAGAAGGAGGATTCCATATTGAGTTGTAAGATATCTCCTAGAGAACGGCCAGCTACACAATATGAGTTTGGTAAATTTTCGCATATATTTTTTGTCTCTCACATTTCTGACCTTTTCACCTCAAATTATAAAAGAGGGGTCTTACGTAAAAAAGTTGTACTTCATTAATGTGGATATTTCAATTAAATTTTGAGATATTTAGTAATATTTACCATTAAATGATAGATAACAAAAACATTTCCTCTTTTAGCGACATTTTATTGAAAATTAACAGTGGATATTTTATTATAAAAAATTAAGCATAAATGACCTATCCTATTTTCAAGTCTATTATCCCATGGGTTTTATCTGACTTTTATTCATCTAATTGAACATATTAGGTAGGTGGTTGTTGTTGGTTGGGCGAATACCTACTTACAGTCTATAACAAAAGTTGTATACATTTTTTTTTAATATTACTACTATGAAGAAGTGTCAGTCCTAGTTGCTTCAAACTTGTAGCGCTTCTTTTACTAGAACTAACTAAACTAGATTATAACTCTAGATTTTGGCGATTCCTTTCAACTCATATGGTGCAAACGACGGAAATGAAACTCATTCACCTGTGCAAGGAATGATTCTCTTTTGTCACCCCTCCATAACTAATTCCGTTAGTTGCTAAAGTTTACTGACATTTTCAGTTTTGTTTTGCCTATTTTTAGTTTATACGCGACATGTTCACCTGTACGTATGTGACAATTCGTTAGACAAAAACAAGATATCATTTTTTCAAAATTATTTGAAGTAAGTTTATTTATTGGTTTGGTTGCTTACTATTAATTAGGTATAGTATTTGCAGAATTATACCGTTGACTCTTACTGCCCAAAATAAACTACCTGATTAAACTCTATTGTATACGCCTCAACCTCTTCAAAGGGGATTAAATGGGATCAGGGTCGGCTTGAAACTGTACCTACACCACATGATTTATTTTATAATTTAAAATAAATAAATAGGTATTTTTAGTTTTAGGTACGTATGTACCTATAATAAATGTAAAATAATGATAAGAATTAATGATAATTGAAAATAATATAATTTAAAAGTATAAATAAGCAACAGACAATTTGGAACAAACCCGTTCTCTGAACCAGCATGTAATATTATTTTGCCTTTATTTGATGGTGCCTTGGTTTGATATTTTTTGGAAGAATCATCCCAACTTTTTCTTGGAGTGTCATGGGTATCGAACCATGTTTCGTCAAGGTAAATAATTGGACGATTTTCTTCTCTAAATTGTTTAACAGCTGTTAAATATTTAAGTCTGCATTCCCGTAAACGTTGAGATTCCATTAATGTTCGTCTTTTATTAATACTTCGGTATTTAAAACCCATTTTACGCAATATTTTCCTAAGGCTTGAAAGGCAACAAGAGATATTTGTTTCGTTTTTAATCAGCCGCTCTTTGAGGAAAATCAAGGTGGGTACAGTTTGTGCCTCATACATTTGGTAAATCTTTCTTCTTAATAAATCCATGTAATTTTCGTCAATGCTTCTAAATGTGCCAGAATCACTCCGATTTTTTCTAGGATTAACAGGTTTAAGTACTATGTCTCTTACCGAAGATAAAGGAGTTTTGGTCAAAGTAGACGTCTTTGCTAAAGCATCCATCGAATTAAAATTTCTACTCAACAAAGATTGATACATATTTTTAATTATTAGTTTGGCATCGGTAAATAAATGCTTTCTTTTAAAAATGACACTTGAAGATGCACAATTCCAAGGACGCCACATTATACCACGAATAAGCCTAACTAAAAATTACTCGCCGGAAAACCACTAAAGACTAAAATTATTAAAAATCAGTTTGTATTTATATGTGAATCAGGCATAGGTATAAATTGAATTTGTACCTGGTCCGGCTCTGCTCGAAAAGGTTTTAAAATTTGGGATTTCATTATTTATTTTATGGTCAAAGGGATAACGAGCATTTATTGCAGTCAAAAGATCAACGGTATAATTCTACAAATACTATAATTAAGAAGTTTTGTTATACAGTACATACAATACATTTTTTTTAAATTTACACGATTATATATACAGGGTGTTTCATTAAGGGTGGCCACCGGCCATATCTCGGAAACTACTAAGCATAGAAACTTGGGAAACAAATATTATGTTTAAAGTGGCTATGAGAAAATTCTGGAAATTATTTTTTAATTATAATTATTTTTTTATACCGTACGATTGAAAATTGCGCCCTCTAGCAATTTTATTAGAAACTATTGTGTACTGTTGGATACGACAATTAAAAGTACTTACTTTTCTCTTCCAAACAAGCTTACATTTAGTAAAATCGGATAAGTCGTTTAGAAGTTAAAGCGATTTTAATGATTACACTTTCAATAGCTTCCCCCACTCTTATCAAGATCGCCAATAAGCCTTAAACCAAAATGATGCAGAATTGTCTGGTCTTTCAAATGATATAATCAGAGGTATACCATAATATAAAAATTTTCGAAGAAATTTAATTTTTAAGTGTGCTCCCTTGTGGCGAAATGCGAAACTTAAAAAATAATTTCCAGAATTTTCTTATGACCACTGTAATCATACATTTTTTTACCTAACTTTCAATACTAAGTAGTTTCCGAGATATGGCCGGTGGCCACCCTTAATGAAACACCCTGTATATTGTATGGGTATTACGGAAATTATTTATCAGTTAAATGTAAGGGTGACTCAGGGTTTCTAGTTCTGGGCTCAGGCACTCTCATACCAAAAAAATTGAGTAGGTAGTAAGTAAGGCAGAGCCCACATGCCCCTATTAGGTACATCATACATCTGCACTAAATATATAACATACTTAAAAAATGCTACATAGAAAATGTTGTTTGTGACGAACCCTGTATAGTAATCGCAAATCTGATATTCGAAATGGTAGTTTCAGCACAAGCCAAGCAGTCGTTTTTATAAAGAATGACATTTTCTTCTATACCTACTAATAAAAAGTTCTTTCCCTTTCAAACTTTATGCGTGGACACAGTGTAGATGTTGTAAATCTACATTTTTGCAATATTAGTGCAATTAATACAAATTCCTGAGGTGTAACCATTTTTTTGTTATGTTAGCCGAGTTCACTATTGATTTTTTTGGGTTTATCGCAGAAGCAGAAACCTAGCTCGCCGCTTTGCTTATGAAATACTACATAGAACAATAACACAGCTACATAACCATAATTCCACATACCTAGGAGATCAGTACAATGTTACATTAACGTCGCTATTTTTAGGGTCATTTTGCTATATCATTATCGATTTTTTAAGGGTCTAAGGCTGTCACAAAAGAGCATAAGTAAAATTAAACTAAACAAATATAAATTTGAAAAGTTTTTCCTTTCAAAAGAAAGAACATTCTATTTTATGACAGGTCCATGGACACTTAACTTGTGAAATAAAAATCTTGGCACTAAATCAGGTATATTTAATATTCCGATTATTTTGATTTTTTGTGCAATTTTTACTTATTATTCTTACTCTTTTGAACTGTTCTGCTCTAGATAATAGTCAATAATCATTAAATCATCTCCCTGTATTTTTATAACGCATGAGTTGTTATTTATTCATGAATCTGTGCAATTCACTTGTTTAAAATATTACCTTGCAATTTTTATCTATTTTAAACCATTACACCAACTATTTTTGTGATATAAAACAATGCGTTTTGATTTACCACAATTTATCGCAATCATCCCGTAATGATATATAATTCATAAAAGTCACTCATATCCAGAACATAATAAACTAAGTATATCGTATCATGATTCATAGGCTAACAAGTGTCGCTTTATATCCTCAAATAATGTTAATCTAATCTGAAAGTAAGTTAAATTAAACAAGTTGCAGTCAATAATAGCTCCTTTGTATCTATATGTTCTACGTGTAAAAAACGGCACCCTAGCCTAACCTAATATTACCATTATTAACAAATCAATTATTACACGTCCTATGCTGTATACCTAGCTATTGTAACTATCTATCTACTGCATATATCTGTTTTGATGACCACTCGCAAAATTAAACTATTAAATTTTTTGACTGGTATGCAAGTTATTTATTTATTCATGTGCAAATATAATTTAAAAATATAATTCAGAGATGCGTTTCGCTTTATTTTCATTAATTTCTCGGTTCAGACAGCGTTATATGAAGGCAAAAATCATACTTCCGGTATATATTGTCGGTCTTTTAGGTCAATGCATTGCAAATTTGTTTGGACTGAACATACCAAGCGATAGATAACCTTGATAATAAAAAAAACACAATAAGTATTATTTTAAATTATATGGATACATAATGACCCGTCCCGTCATAGTCTGTAAAGTAATCATCAAATTACCAAAAATTTTAAGGTTACTTCTTAGGTTCCCGTAATTATTACCCAACATTTAAACAAATTAAAACTCCTAATTTATTTAATTGGTTGTCTTTTATTTATTAAACGCATGACCTTTTCAGCGTAAACGAGGATGTCCTCACGAATCATTACATATATTTTGATTGTTACGACAAAATTATGTCTTAGTCAAGACTATGGGTCCATAGATGACATTCCCATAGAAAGCTATGATCATGGAGACCACGAAGAAAATCATATGGACTTGGAATTACTGCCAAGAAGACAAGGAAGGTCGTTTTCTTCTGCAGATGACGATCCCAAGGAATTCTTCTTTAGGTATTAAGAACAAACACGATTATAAGACCGGGACTGTAAGAATTTTTTCCTGTTTTAGGTCTATGAGCTCATTTGATGACGAAGATGATGTAAGAACTTTTGGTCCATACCAAAACATTCCAAGACCCACCTTTCAGACCACCGTGCACAGTAATGATAGGCGAAAGAAACGGAGCTCCGGAGCCGCAGACACTGTTTTTTCCAATGGCAAAGACGAAACATCTGTAAGTGAAATTATAGAGAAACTTGGGAAGCCCCTAGAAGTAGTGCCACTGGATACAAAGACACTAATGGAAAAAGAAGATAAAGCTGAAAATAAAATGCCTTTTGAAGATCAGCAGAGGGAGAGAGACAACTTGTCGATTAATGATTTCATAAGATTTAAAAGGGCTGCCAGAGAAAATTTTGAAGAGAAGATCGCTGGCAGCGACAAGTAAGATAAAGCAAAACTTTTTAGAAGTAGTTGTATATATTTAAGTTTTACATTTTTAGACCAGGGCTGAAGCCTTTGAAAATGGTAAAAAGTGAAAAAAAAATAATAGTAGGATGAAACCCATTGGGAAAGGAAGAGAATATAACAAAAATGAAAGGAAAAATAATTTACGGGCGATCCGAGGTCGGGAAGTGGAAAGGGGTGAGTTTTTAAGGGTAGAAAACGATTCATCGCGATTTCAGGCAAAACTACGAATCCTATGGAAAAACGTTTAATGGCAAAGTTGTAGGTAATAAAAAGATCTACAACTTTTTTCACATAACCTCAAAATTTATATGAAAAATTCAAATAACGAAGTTTTTGGTTTTTCATTTTTATCTTTTACAAAAATTTTTTTTTTCACAAAATTTGGTGAAAGCTTATCTTTTTATGTCCCAAACACACTGTAATTTTTTTGATTCAACATATTTATTTTTTCACCTTCTTTTGACTTAATATCGAAAAAGCACCCTAATTTTCAATCGAAAATTCTCACGTCAAAATATCCGCCTTTTTTTTAAAGTCGGTAGGCTTTTTCTTCGTTGAAATCTCTACTTTCTGATGGTGTAAAAAAATATACATTACTATGGTAAATGTTCTCAAAAAATGCAAAGAAGTGTTGCAAGTATTAAATATTAACCTTATTAACTTATTTGGTTTTTAATTATAGATTTCGACTTGCAATTTTTTGTTTATCAATGTAACATGGAATCTTACGTTTTTCGAGTAAATAAAGTATAAATTTTAATAAATAGCTCAAAATTGTACATAATGATTTTTAAAAAAAAATTCCGATTCGAGTTTTTTCGTTTTTTTGCATTTTTGAGAACATTTACCATAGTAATGTATATTTTTTTGACACCATCAGAAAGTAGAGATTTCAACGAACAAAAAGCCCACCGACTGTTTTAAAAAAGCAGATATTTTGACGTGAGAATTTTCGATTGAAAATTATGGTGCTTTTTTGATATTAAATCAAAATAAGGTGAAAAAATAAATATTTTAAATCAAAAAATAAAAAAAAATTACAGTGTGTTTGGGACATAAAAAGGTAAGTTTTCACCAAATTTCGTAAAAAAAATATTTTTTTTGTAAAAGATAAAAATAAAAAACCAAAAACTTGGTTATTTGAATTTTTCACATAAATTTTGAGGTTATGTGAAAAAAGTGTAAATACAAAAGTTGTAGATCTTTTTGTTACCTACAACTTTGTCATTTACCGTTTTTCCATAGGACTTGTAGTTTTGCCGGAAATCGAGATAAATCGTTTTCTACCCTTAAAAACTCACCCCCTTCCACTTCCCGACCTCGGATCGCCCGTAAATTATTTTCCCTTTCATTTTTGTTATATTCTCTTCCTTTTCCAATGGGTTTCATCCTACTATTATTTTTTTTTTGGTTTCAAAAATTATCGACCCTGGTCTATTTGTAGTATTGGTAGAAAAGTCAACCGGTTAGCTGAAAAATTGCTACTAGAACCTTCAAACGAAGATGATAATCGCGAAGCAAGGGGTGCTACAAAGGAGCATTGGACCAAACAAGTTTACCCAGTCCGAAAAAGTGACGAACTGTCATTTGAAGATAACATTCCCTTATCCAGCGAAAACGTGAGAGCTCCCAGGGTACATTTCGTAACCCAAAAATTTGCTGACAGTGGACCTGCCCCCTCAGAGCTTCGACCTTACGAAAGAGAAGCTAGGTCCCGAAACTTGGAAAGAGTACCAGCCAGGGAACCACCCAGGGAATTGGAAAGGGATCTAAGAAGAGATACTATGTTTTACGAGAGAAGGTTCAGGCCTTATAATATGCCATCGATGGAAAGAGACAGACCTTATAGGTAAAATTGACTCTAGATTATTAGGGGCTCATTGATTTTGTAAGGAGCTAATTTCCTTTATTGTAACAACCCAAAGTCTTGTTAGTTTCAGGTTTCACACTGTTTAATGTCATATCAATTTTTTTAAATTATTTTTTTTAGAGATGAAATGTATTCTAGATACGACCATAGAGATCCCAGAGATATGTACCACGTAAGAAACGAAAACTATGATAACATAAGAAGTGAGTATCCCGGATCTCTCCAAAAACCTCAAAAACGCATCATATATTACGCCACCCTTCCCGAAATATCCCGAAGCCCCCCGAACGTTGACCTAAGGGACCGATATGGATATGAACGTGACAGATTTGATGACAGATACCTAACTGACCCGTATAGGTTTAGAAAATCTTACCCGAAATCAAGATATGAAGAAGGAAAAACTCCGTATCCTGTCAAGGTATTGACCGATGTCAATGTTAGGGAAGTTAAGAAAAACCCTGAAAGAAGGATTTATTCGGAAGTTGATAGAAGTAGATATGCATACAATACCCCTACGTATCGGGAAACTGATGGTTAGAGAATTTGTGGGACTTTAAGGAACTTTCGCGAAGGTTATGTCTGGTGATAGTATTTTTTAGTTCATTTATGTGTAAGAAAATTTCCCTTTTTCAGGATATGCACATAGATAAGGAATTCACCCTTTAGAGATAACTAAAACTCAGATTAAGTTTAAGGAAGCCTGGTATTTATTTTCAGACTTTAAGTATTTTTTAAGAATAAACTAAGTATGTGAAAATTTAGTTTAGGAGTTGCTGGTTCGTATTTTTTGTAACTTTTTTAAAATAAAGTTTTAGGAAAACTATTTAAGTTGTTTCATGTAACGTAATGAAACTTAAAGATTCAGTTATGAGTTTCTTGTCTTTTAGTTTGAATTGTTTATACAGTGTGACCAGTAAAGTCCGCATCATATGGGATTTTTTTTTATTAATATCTTTATTCAAAATTTGACTTTGGCCTCAAGTTCTGCTTTGCTCGAGATGAAAATTAATTCAATTTTAGTAGATATATAAAACTATTTTTTGTTAAGGCAAAAAGGCCAGCTTTCAGAGGGGTGAACTTTTAGGGTTGACTGCAAAAATACTTGTTCTATACTAGGTATCTACTATGAATCAATTTAAAGATAGCGAAAAATAATCGTGTGTATCAAAGTGGTAGATAATCTTACAAGTGTTCTTACCTAAGACTGATTTATTTGTTATTTTGTTTAATTGAAAAGTGAATTTAATTCTTCGTATGCCTACTTCTTGTACGTCCACAGAATAATCTTAAGATAATATGGTAACGTAAAGTAAACCGAAGTCAATGCATGCAAAGTTAATCTACCAGAAGACAATTTATGGCTAATAAGAGGCGGGCAAATATAAATTTATGGCTGTTGGTTTTGTCGCTAAATAATCTATGTACCTATAAGCCTGTTTAAGGCCATCCATTATGTTTGTAATCCATTTGCATTCAAAGTGCAATTTTTTTTGTTTAACATTTAAATTTATTCATCTCAAAAGTCACAGTTTATTTGTTTTATTAAATGTTTAAAAAGTATCAATACTTTGCATTTAACGTGTCCGTGGTAATTCTCTGGGGTATTTTTTTTTCGGGGTAATACCACAAGTGCTTAAAAATTATCTGGTTAATTTTTACGCACGAGCGGTATTTAAGGAGAAAATTTCTCGAATCAAAAATATGAACTATAATAATGCAATTTAAAAAAATACCAAAACATGAATTTAATCACATTCATTATACTTCACGTATTTAATAATATAATTAAATAAAACACATAGATTTAACCAACAAATCTCACAAATATAATATTAATTATTATTATTATTATTATTGTTGTTAATTGAATAATAAAAAGTACAATTTTGGTAATTGTTAACCACATTTTGGTTTTTCGATTTTGATGACGACGACGTTGTTACAAGGTCGCTGCTGCTACTTATTGCCGTAGGAGCAGGAGGCATCTGTTGGGGCGTAAATCCTGTTTCGTGTTCTCTCATTTTTTCAATTATGTTTTGGTGGTGATCTTGATCCATTTGCAAATAGCTAGATATTGACTTTGCATTCGAATGACCTGTAATTTTTATTAGATTTTGTTCCGACACTCCTCTTTTGGCCAATTTGGATACGGCAGTGGCCCTAATTGAATGGTTTGTAATTTTTTTGGAGGTGTTGAGGCCTGATTTCTTTGCTTGTTTTTTCGTCCAATTTGATATCTCATTTGTTCCTACGGGACTATTTTTAAACCAATTTCCCGAGATTTTCCAATGTGGATTTGGAGTCAAAAATAATCGGGTGCTGGTGACATTTTTTCTTTTATTTTGGAGTTTCAGGTACATTATGACTGGGCAAAAGTTGGGATTTGTGTTATTTTTTACGAACCATTTTGAATCAGCTAGTTTTCGGCCACCCCCTGGGTCGTTTTCGAAAAAATAGGGTTATATTCTATTCTACCTGTTTTTACTCCGAGATTGTCGATTTCTTCTTTGAAATAAATTGTTTCTGCTCTTGCGCCTTCTCCTCCTCTCCAAGCTAGTTCATAGGATAACAGAAAAAACACTTTTTTTGTAGACCTTCTGGTGTTAATTCGTCACAAGCACTGATGATAAATTCCAATTCATTGTAGGTCAAAAAAGCCGCAGATTCTTTACGTTTGTCGTCCTTATTTTGTAAAATTCTTCTTTTGGCATTTCTTGCGTCCCGGGCCGCTTTAAACTCAATTTGCTCAAACGGATTTATCTTGATAATGTAGTCGTTAAAATACTTCTCCATAAGTAGTTTTGCCGTAACATTCCAAATAACTTTCACTGTGCACTCTTTATATTCTTCGCCGCTCTGTTTTCGCATGTTATAGGCCCAGCTTTTTAAAATTGAAGCAAGTTCAGATATTGGGGTATCTTGGCCAAACGTGTACTTCTTTTCATCGCAAAATGATGTAAATTGCCTCCAAATACTCTTTTTGGATTTAACTGTATTTTTCGGTTCAATTTGTACTATACTTTCATTGTTTTCGTCTTCTTGGGTCTCACCAAAGCGATTCATTTTGACGACTTTAAAAAATATTTTTGATAACTTTGGTTGCTACGGACTTCGGCGTCATTTACGTACAATACAAACAAAACAAATTTTGTGTAGTCAACAGGATTTATTGGTCACAAGTGAAAATACCACGTTATCTAGGCAACGTGGTATTTCCACTGTTATTTTTTGAAAACACCACGGCTCTTATGGGAATTTTTGTACATGAGTGGAATTTTCAAGGAGAATCTTCCAAAGACTGGCAACCTGTGAAGCAGAGTAGTGTCGGATTCAGCCCTGATGGGGCTGCCTACCGACTAAACTGCCCGTGTTCCTGCGGTTTCCGCGCCTTAGGCGTATAAACCTTCAGCCCACTCGATTAGTAGTTCCACTTTGCACGCTTCGTACTTCACCTAGACCTAGGTACCGGTGTAAGTAGGTTTAGGTTTTATCTTATTACTTTGTTTGTTTAAAGCTTACTGTGAAGGTGTTTGTTTGGGTGTAAGGTTTTTGGTGCAGTGTACGTGTTTGTGCTTCAGAAGAGATAACATGCTTCACGGCTATGGGGACCCCACTATTTCATATTCTTAATTCTTTATTCCAGCAGCAAATTTCCTTTAAGCTAATACAAAAGCTGGTTCCTTGGGCGCTTATGCTTATAATAGTATACCCTCATTATTTCCTCATCCTGAAGTGGATCATAATCCACTAATCTTCTTAATTCTTCATTGGGATGAGTTCCTGCTTTTTCAAAAACTTTGACTGCTTTTTTTTCTGAGGTATTCCTAATGTGCAAAATTTCTGGTAAACTATACAGACAAATTAATGGCAATTGAGTTTTGATCTCTTATCTATTCGATTATATGATCTACTGATATATACTGCTTTTGCTGAAAGTACATACCTAAAACAAAAAACAAAATTAAATAAAAATCTTTGTATACTGTACTTAAAAAAATAGTATCTTTTTAAAAATAAGTCTCATTCTTGACAATATGGCGAAAGTCTAATAATATGATAATTTGATTTTGGACTATCCATGCTGCTAGAATCAACGGCGACAACATTTTCTCAAGATATAGATACACCAATTTGAACTCAAGAATAATACACCATTGTCGAAGAATCCAAAGACGCTTTTAGGTTTTATTTGATCTTAAATTGACTCAATTTGTAACTATTGATAATTTGCCAGTGCTATGGCTTCGCATAAAGCCAGTTTCAAAAAAAGCTGTACAGAACAGTAGGTATATATTATTTCACACTGGTGTAGAGTCTGAAAGACGTCTTTCTACTAGAAGAAGCATGTGGAAAAATAAATTAACATACAGTGTGACCAGTAAAGTCCGCATCATATGGGATTTTTTTTAATTAATAACTTTATTCGAAATTTGACTTTGGCATCAAGTTCTGCTTCGATCGAGATGAAAATTAAGCAAAAAATAGTAGTCACGTGATTCGCATTATCTGTCAAATTTTAATTTTTTTCAAAAAATAATTCAAAAGTGGGGTTATTTCTGATAATATCGAAAAAAGTTATAAGAACCTTTTTTTTTAATGCAGTTACTAGCCCACATGCAAAATTTCAGCTGCATTAGATAATTTTGATTTTTACCTATATTTTGTAAATTGCACCACTTTTGTGAAAATAAGACTCAACGCAACCTACATAAAACTTCTCAGTTTTGACAAGGCTTTATTTCAGATACATTTTCTTTAAAGTAGCGCCATATTAAATGTGTGTTTTTCTACAAAATCAAAATTGGGATTAAAATTTGGTCGCATGTGATGCAAAGTTTATTTGTTTTTGACCCTGTATAAGGTAACTTCATAAAATAAGTATTTTTGAAAACGTACTTTGACTTTGTGTCTAAAAGTAATACACGTTAACGTTATTATGACATAGCTTAATAAAAAATTATAATATAGGGGTTTTAAATTAAATCGTTGAAAATATATATACAGGGTGTCCCATAACTTATGGGCCGTAGAGTAACTGGAGATACTAGACACCAAACTAAGCCAATTAAGTCATATAAGTTTTTTTCGGAATGTTACTCGTTCTAGAGATACAGGGTGTTGAAAGTAAATGTTTATTCTCGAAAATAAGCCATAATTTTAAAACTGTTTAATGAATCGAATTGAAAGTTGGCAGTATTATGTTTTTATGAGCAAGAAATAAGAATTTGTTGAAATTTTTAAGGTTCACACTAGAGGGCGCTAGTTGCATACACTGGGCTTCATAAATCTATGATTTTTTTCTTACCTGTGATATTAGGTATTTTTCAATTAAAGTTTCTTAAAGAAGGGCATTTTCTGAGTCAAAAAGGTGTACTTGATTGATCTTAATATCTTTAACGGTTTTCGAGATATTTCCCTTTAAACATCCCAAAGCATAAAAAAACATAGTACATAATTAAATTAATATTTTAATTATCACAACGCAATAAATTCAAAACAGTGGACCAAAAACAAGATGCTGACTTTAGTAAATGTTGAAAGTGACCACCGTTGTCCTCAATACACTTTATTAAACTTTTAACTAAATAAATAATAATAATAATAATAATAAACTTTTACTTTCAACACCCTGTATCTCTAGAACGAGTAACAATCCGAAAAAACGTATATGACTTAATCGGCTTAGTTTGATGTCAAGTATCTCCAGTTACTCTACGGCCCATAAGTTATGGGACACCCTGTATAACTTTACGTTGTTAAACTAAAATTTATTTTCCACTTAAAAAACACTTTACTGAAGACACTGTGTTATTTTTTGTCTTAATATTAAGGTGTATTACTTTCAGACACAAACTACGTTTTCAAAAATACCTATTTTATGAAGTTACCTTATACAGGGTCAAAAACAAATAAACTTTGCATCACATGCGACCAAATTTTAATAGCCCAATTTTGATTTTGTAGAAAAACACTACCTAGGTACTTTAAAGAAAATGTATCTAAAATAAAGCATTGTCAAAACTAAGAAGTTTTATGTAGGTTGCGTTGAGTCTTATTTTGCAAAAGTGATGCAACTTACAAAATATAGGTAAAAAATCAAAATTATCTTATGCAGCTGAAATTTTGCATGTGGTCTAGAAACTGCATTTAAAAAAACTTTTTTCGATGCTTTCAGAAATAATCCCATTTTTGAATAATTTTTTCGAAAAAATTAAAATTTGACCGATAATGCGAATCACGTGACTACTATTTTTTTTGCTTAATTTTCATCTCGATCGAAGCAGAACTTGATGCCAATGTCAAATTTGGAATAAAGCTATTAATAAAAAAAATCCCATATGATGCGAACTTTACTGGTGACACTATATAGGTATATGTAAGATCAACTCTTAACACTGAACGTCCCTTCGCCCTTTTGATTTTACTGTATCCATATACAACATTTACTCAGGCACACGAGTCGCCACTGTGAAATATTACATCCATTGTCGATAGCTTGTTACATCTGAAATAAAAGACGGCAACGCCTCACGAAGAAATTACTAAATCTTTTACCATCAGCCAAGTTAAATAAACAGCCACGTTATCTATGTAAGATTTATTATTTCAATGTTGCTGATGATATCTGAAATATCTTAATTTATGGATCTGGACTCATTAGTTCGGCTTCGAGTCGTCAAAGAGACAGTGTTTCCTGTTGCCGAGACAACGACTAAAGACGTACATACTTACATACTAATAGTAATTAAAATACATTCGAGGAATATATTAAAAATTTACCCACCCTCGGAATTATTATTTTTTAAATGGTTTTACAAAATAAATTTATGGGTTAACAATCTGCGCGATTTAAAATTCTATATTATCAACTTTCCATAGCGCTAGTACTTTGTAAATTTAACAGAACTATGTAATATTAATCTACATAGCCTATACAGGGCAGTGGCGCAACCAGAAATTTAGTTCGGGGGGGGGGAGGCTATAACTTCTTGTGCCGAAGGCGTTCTTTTTTGGGTGCCACGCCCTTTTTTGGGTAAAATACGTATGATTGACGAAAGCGACAGCCCTAAAAACTTCTGCAATAATACGCCGCTGGCCCTAACTAAATATTTATGAAAAAAAAAATAGAGATTTAATTTTAATTAGTAAAAATGTATGTAAAATAAGTAACGCATATATTAATCATACTTATACTAAAACAAAACAAAAACCTTATACAATAAGTTGTAAGTAATCACTAATAATACTAATATTAAAGTAAAATTCTTCGTTTTGTTTTTGCCTTTTCGTCCAGAATTTCTGCCACGGTAATATCAATATCGTGGTTCGCATAAAGAACTGCCAAACCATTTAATCTGTCCTCTTCCGTGGTGCTACGCAGATATGTCTTTAAATATTTTAAATTTGAAAAGGACCTTTCAGATGTGGCGGTTGTAAGTTGTAATAGGCAAAGTTAAAAAAATTTGTAAAAGCCTTTTTATATTAGGAAATATATTGGCATCATATTGGGAATACACTTTGTCCAAATCTTCCTTCAGTTTTTGTTTTTGCAGTTTTTATACCACAGCTCAAGTTCAGCTTTTAACATCGTTTTAATGGAAAACTCTTCGAGGAACTCATTCTTGTAGAAGCTGTGAAGTTTCAAAAAACATTTAAATTGACTATCAAAATTTTGATTATCATATTATGGAAAGAGGCATTCAAAATTTTGAAGGGTTTCTCGATGTTTTAAAAACCGATGCTCGAGATTTGCTATGAGGCCATCTAAAAACGGAATAAAAATTGTTATTTTAAAATACTCAGCAGCGGAATCGGTTTTTATAACCAATCTTTGTGTTTGTCTTGGCGGTAGTCTAGGTACTCTGATTTTAATATCGTATTCCGAAAGTAGATCTTGAGCTTCCTTAAAAATATTTTGAAAATTATTATCTGCCAGGCCTCTTATTTCTTTAACTTGATCTGTTACGTCATTAGCTAACTGTAATGCTTAAAAAAGGTTTAAATCGACTGTTTGTAGAATCCTGCGGTATATATTCTTTCTGTACACATTAGTGCGATCACAAATTTGGGACTTATATAATGCTGGCCAGTAATCCAGATGCCTCAGTGGAAGCATTTCGGTCGGTCCATTCAGTCAGACGTAGTATAATTTCACTATTGATAACATGATTGATGTAAATTATATGGCTGATAGTGATGTAAAAAAACGTTTTTTTTTTTTTCAAATTTGAAAAAAAAACGATTTAAAAAAAACGTTTTTTTCCTGAAAAAAAACAAAACATTGTTTTTTTTCAAATTAAAAAAAAAATCGTATTAATTAAAAAATAAATTATTTTTTGTTTTTTATGAAAAAAATAAATAAACATTTATTGGTTGTGCGTTGTGCCCGGTTGGACCAAAATTCTTGAAAATACACAAGAAAAATGGGAGATTTTATATTTCTAATAAAATTATTAAAAATCATCATACGACAGCGACAGCTACTGTTAAGGTTAAGTATTCCAGCATTTTAAATAGGTAATAAAATAAATATGTACCTTTATTAATAAATAGAGAACAGAATAGAGATTACTTTATTATATTTTAAAAAATTATTACATTAAAAAAAAATTTACTCTTTTCTATAAAGCAAAAACAATGATTCTGAAAAAAAACATTTTTGAAAAAAAACAAAACGCATTGTTTTTTTTCTAAAAAAAACACGTTTTTTTTTTCTAAAAAAACAGTTTTTTTTTCTAAAAAACACGTTTTTTTTTTCTAAAAAAACACGTTTTTTTTTTTAAAAAACAAAACGTTTTTTTTTTTAAATTTACACCACTAGTGGCTGAACATAAAATATTAGTAAAAGGCGTGACATGAAAAATTGGTTTGCAATTAAACAAATAGGCTAAGTTTCTAAGCTCGGGGGGGTGTGCGTCAGGCTTCCATAGTTCCTATACGAATTTTGTAGATTTACCAGAACTCCGTTGGTTATCAGTAGCTTTAACAACATTGTAAATTATACAAATTCCAATGTAATTTTTAAAAGGATGGTGTACAAGTTTTACCAAAACGTGTGTACAGTTGACGACATATAAATTCGTACACTCCACCCATACATAACTCAATTACAACAAAATTGGGTAAAACGGGTTTCTCACCTTGCTGCTTTTACCTGGATAGAACACCAGCTATATACATAGCTGTAAATTATTGTATGTACGATTTTTTACCATAAGTAATAATGGTTATTTCTAAATAACGAAATAAGAAAATTATAAAATAATACCAGGAAACTACAAAAGTGTAAAGCCAAAAAGGGTAAATTTATTAACGAACAACAAACAAAATACTAATATTTAATTGCTACGCCATTGGATTCTTACACTAATCGTAATCTTCTTGGCATTGAGAAAATAATACTTCTGGTGTAATCCGGAGTTAGCCATTCCCAAATTTCTTCTATTTTATCAAATAACTCTATTTCATTCTGTGATTTAAAATTTATTTTGTACATTTTTTTTACCATCAATCCCCAAAAATGTTTAATTGGATTTAAACCAGGACTTCTTGAACACCAAGGCAGTGCCTCAAGGTAGACATGTTACGTTATTTTGTCTAAACCAGTTTCCTATATTTCTTGCAGTATGCACAGGGCAGTCATTCTGCTGGAATATAAAGTTATTTCCTTCAAATACTATCGCGGCAGAAGGAAGAAAAACATTTTCCAAAATCCGAAGATATATACTACTGTTTAGTGTTCCACCAATGTTCCAGCATACACCTGCACCGTAAACACTTATCCATGCCCACACATTAACGGAGAAACGTCCATTGGTTTGCTTTTTTTGAGTATACTTCTCATCATATCGGGAATTTGGTGGTCTATATACTCGAACCCTTCCATTATATGTAGACTGAAAAGTTTTCTAATCGGAAAATATAACATTTTGCCAAAAAAAATTATTTTTTGGTAAATATTGCATAGAGAACCCAATTATTTGTTCCTTATCACTAATTTTTAAAAACGGTTTGGATGCAGCTGCTCGATTTCTTAATTCGGAACATTGTCTTACTCGGCGTTGCGCAGTTCTAGATGAAGCAGGGAATCCTGTTAGGTGCATTGCGGATACTGAAGTTTCAAATGGATTTTGCCTTAAATACTCCACCAAATTTTGGTCTTCTTCATTTGATGATTTTCTATTATTTAAACCAGACCCAACAGACCTTTCAAGTGTTTGATGAAAGCGCCATTTTTCAACAATTCCTTGAACAGTACTCAAAATGATCAGCTATTTTTCCATAAGACCACCCTATTTCTAACTAAACATAATATTCTTGCTTTTTCAATATTACCTAAATGAGGCATTTTTAAATCAAATAAGATAATGACAATACTTTGACAGGTATCATGATAACAATTAACACGTTACAAAGGTAATAAAGGTAAAAAAGTTGAACTAGGTACCTACTTACATTTATTATATTTCGTTTTTGTCAGCACCGCAATCCATTTATTGTAATTTTACAAAAGTTTCGTTTTGTAAGATTTACATACCTACTGTAAATGCTATAGTATTTACTTCATCTTGATGGAATTTGTGTAGAGCATCATGAAATGTTTAAAAAGAGGATTTAGAGAAGTCGAATTTTAATTTAATTTCATTGTACGTTTAAATGGAATAAATAAATACGGAAAAGATTAAAGTACATAGCTTGGCAAGTGGAAAAGTTATGGCTGCAATTTAATTTAAAGCAAATATACACAAAGCATGTTTTTGTAATTTTATCTCGTGTCTATGCACTAGTAAAAACCGGAGGATAAAGAAGATAGGTGGGTATATTATAATTTCCTTAGGGATACAGCGCATACGACGCCGAAACGGCATGGCATAGATGTCATCAGGAACACGCTTTTTAATCACATTCTCTGAATTTATTATTTAGGCCGCTTTTCCCTAATTCTTTTTTATTTGATTTTGGATGTCTGCTCGCTTACCTTTATTTATTCATTTGCCAAGTTCGGATTGTTTCGGTGCGCATTGCTCGCATACGTTTATTGTTCCCAAAACACACACAATCTTTTTTCAAGAGTGTAGTGTTTTTTTATTTTTTTTTGGAGAGTAGAAAGTTATGATGATGGACGAAAATAAGTTTAAAGGCGATTTGTCATGGAATATTGAGACAATCATCATTTTTTTTGCTGACGATACCAAGTTATTCTGAAATCCATTGTTGCAAAAGCAATGCTTAGACAGAGATCTGAGGCGTATTGAGTCATGGACAAGCCAGTGGTGCATGAAGCTTAATGTATCAAAATGTACAGTATTGCATATTGGTCCAAATAACCCTTGTGAAACCTATTTGCTACATAATCTTCAACTTATTAGTGTTACAGAACAAACAGATCTGGGGTTATTAATTTCTTTTAATTTAAAATGGGAAGCACATATTATTAAAATGGTCAAGAAAGCCAATAGTTTTATTTTCATGGTGCAAAAGACTTTTAAAGATCACTCTCTACAGATTGTAAAGAAATTGTACACTTCCTATTTTAGACCAAAAATTGAATATGGATACAATATTTGGAACCCCTACTACATAAAAGATATTGAAATTTTGGAAAGAGTCCAAAGGCGGGTTACCAGAATTCCATTTGAATTAAGAGGATTACCTTATCCCGAAAGACTTAAAAGATTTGGGCTAACTGCTCTGAAGCAAATAAGTACTAGGGATGATATAATAGAAACTTTTAAAATACTAACAGACTACTATTCTTGTAACTTGAGAAATTTGTTTCATTTAAATCAGAATCAACAGCTTCCGGGACACTCAAAAAAATGAAGCAAAGAAAAATCGGCGACATTTCCTTTTACCTACCCTTGTTTAAAAAAAACTTTCGCGTAAGAATTTAATAAGTAATTTAAACTAGCCAAGGAACTTTTAGACATTTTAAATCACGATGAAAAATTAAAGAGAAAAAAAAAAACAAATCAAAGAGACTAAAACAATAGCTTCATCGGACTTTCCGCTTGCTATTGATAAAATAATATTAATAATAATAATCAATAGTATTTTTTTTCATGTGCCGGATGCACGTCTGCTATAGCTTCAGGTTTGGCCCATTATTGTGCTCACCCTGGTTAGTCTCAAACCCACTCATTTATCCCAGTTTCTTGCACTAATTTGTGTAGGTCAACTAGGGAGAGTGTCGGTAAATCCTCTGGTTCTAGTCGTTCTAGTCTTGGTTGCCCAAGTATTTGGTGCCGTTTTCGATCCAGTGCTTCGCATTGGAAGACCTTTTTCATTTCCTGCAATACCTTCATGTCCTGGTACCCATTGTTCGTCTTTGCCAAGACCAAAAGTTCTTCTTGACATTCCCAGACCAGTCTTGATGGATGGCACCTTGTTGCATATTAGCGCTATAATTATAAGTTCTCCTGTAGTTTTCATACGCACACTGCAAGATGGCGTAGATTTCTGCTTGGAATACCGTGGGAGACTTACCCGGAGAGAAGTAAGTATCTTTTACCGGCCTTACTTCATATATTCCTGCTCCGGTACCATCTTTGGTTTTTGTGCCATCTCTGTACCGGATTATTGCCCCAGCAGTGTTGGGTGTTTTATTGTTCCAAGCATCCCGTTCGTCAATTACGTTAAAAAAATAGGATATGGAACTTGTTAGTCAACAACCGTATTTGTTACAATTTTGCAGAAGCAAGGAGGATTCTCTGACGGCTCTATGTTTTGGGTTGGGAATCTATCTATATGGTTAAATTATTGGAGGACAACATGCCCCAGAAATCATTAATTTCAAGGTATTTATTGGGGGACATTGACATTCTCTCCCCCTACATCTGGCTTGGTTGGTTAATGGTTTCCTCCGTTGTAAACCTCATCGCTACAATCTTTCAATCCTAAAAAAAACAACGGTGTAGTGTTAAAAACTGACTGGCTATTTTTGGAAACGTAAGCAGGGTTAAGACATAATTCAGTCTATCATGGAGATCGGCAATGAATCAAAAAGTCACGGGGATTCTAGAGTTCAAACTTCAGTCAGATTGAAGTTCAAAGCTAAAAGTTATGTTGTCTTACAACTACACTTTTACTTTGCTGATGTAATGACTCTATATTCCCCTATTTGAAAATGACACTTAATTCGCTTTCGTCTTAGAGCGCAAAATACTACGGTTGATAAAAATCTTTTTATGTGTGTTGATATGAATATGCATAAGGAAGCTAGTCACAAGAACGAGTGTGGGACAGAAGACAGAGCAATCATTATGATAATTTTTAGATTTTATCAGGTAATAAATTACTACTACGTGTAATCATCAAAGCTTCTTCGGGGCACTAACTTCCCAGATACGAGAAAATGATTTTAATTCATTTCTTTTGACACAATAAAATTAAGTTGCGGAATTGTAACCACTAATGGATGCTATTCTCAATAAAACAAGCAACAATTCATTTATTTAGTTCAGCCAATTAGTTCCATAGGGTTTACTAGGTAATAAAATAAGTACGCCACAGGAATGTAGGGTACAAAATGGAACCCTATTCACGACTTATTTATATGTAATTTTTAAAAAACGCTCATACCAAAAAACGAGGGGAAAGGTGGCATCGCCACCTTTGGCCAGCTATACTATACCCCTTTCTGTGGTGAACCTTAACTGTATAAAAGGGATTTGGTATATTGCAATATCTCTAAAAAATAACACACTATATACAGTGTGGCCAGTAAAGTCTGCATCATATGGGATTTTTTTTTATTAATAGCAAAAAAAATAGTAGTCACGTGATTCGCATTATCTGTCAAATTTTAATTTTTTTCAAAAAATGATTTAAAAGTGGGGTTATTTCTGATAATATCGAAAAAAGTTATAAGAAAAAGTTTTTTTGAATGCAGTTTCTAGCCCATATGCAAAATTTCAGCTCCAGAAGATAATTTTGATTTTTTACCCATATTTTGTAAATTGCACCACTTTTGCAAAATAAGACTCAACGCAACCTACATAAAACTTCTTAGTTTTGACAATGCTTTATTTCAGATACATTTTCCTTTAAAGTAGCGCCATATTAAATGTGTGTTTTTCTACAAAATCAAAATTGGGCTATTAAAATTTGGTCGCATGTGATGCAAAGTTTATCTGTTTTTGACCCTGTATAAGGTAACGTCATAAAATAAGTATTTTTGAAAACGTAGTTTGTGTCTGAAAGTAATACATCTTAATATTAAGACAAAAAAGAACACAGTGTCATCAGTAAAGTATTCATTAAGTGGAAAATAAATTTTAGTGGTGGGTAAAAAATCAAAATTATCTAATGCAGCTGAAATTTTGCATGTGGGCTAGAAACTGCATTTAAAAAAAATGTTCTTATAACTTTTTTCGATATTATCAGAAATAACCCCACTTTTGAATTATTTTTTGAAAAAAATTAAAATTTGACAGATAATGCGAATCACGTGACTACTATTTTTTTGCTTAATTTTCATCTTGATCGAAGCAGAACTTGATGCCAAAGTCAAATTTCGAATAAAGTTATTAATTAAAAAAATCCCATATGATGCGGACTTTACTGGTCGCACTGTATATATAAAGATATATATTATATTGAATTGATAGACGCAAGCAGTAATAAAAATGTTTAGCTTTTTCTCTATCAAAAGATTAAAAAAGAATATATTTATTTACCTTATGTAAGCGAATAAGGGATGGAGCAAAGGGAATACTAAATCGCTTTTTAAGGAATATTTAACTGTTTATACAATTTTAAATCGGGCAAATCCGGGGATGAAACAAAGACAAAATTAGATTAAGTCGCAGAACGGAGTCGATTAAATTTAAATTATTTATTAGCTCCAAGGAAATCGCCTCCAGAGGGAGTGGAATTAAAAAGAGACCTCCGTGTAATTCACCCCAACACGACTTGATGACGGCTACTTTTACATTTGTCCCAATTGGTTTTGTCACTTAGTCGCTTTGTTTTAATTATTCATTTTAATGGAAATATCTAGAATATTATTTTTTTTTTAATTTTTGTTATAAGGCTTTTTACAGTCTTGAAGTAGGCAACAGGCACAGACTAATTGACGTCCTGGTGAATCTCCCCAATAGAAGCAAAACAAATGTGAATACCTAATGGTATAGGATCCAGAAATAAACCCTTAAAATATAATCGCAAACCAGGGTTTTAGGGGCATAAAGTGATATTAAAACTAATAAATACTTATTGGACAATTATTTTTAAAATCATAAATACCAATATAGAGGCTAAAGGGCACCTTCTGTAATCAATTTATGAATATATATATAGTACCAACGAACTGTACCCAATGATCGCGTGAAAGAATGTTCTGGTAATTTTTATTTTATAAGCAGGCAGTACCTTTAAACACGATTCACTAGCATTTTGTTGGTAAATTCTAGTGTTATAATTAGATAATAAGTAATTGGTACCATACGAAGACAAAACAAGATTTACTTTTACTAGATAGGTAGGACTATAAGGTGCCAATTAGGAATTGTGCAAAATACACGGTGTAGTACCGATTGTTGTTATACAGGGTGTCACAGTTATGCAAACATACAGTGTGTAAATAATGTATGGAATAAATTCAATTACAATTCAGGTAAGACGGTTTGACAAAAACGCTAAAACACGTCAACTAAGTAACTTATAAAAATGCGCTTTCTTTGACGCTTACAACATTTATACGGGGTGTCGCGTTTAGAAGATATGATTGTATGGATGTTTTTTTTAAATGGAATGCCCTCTGTATATTACTTCAAATTTCGATTCCTCGAAAGAAGCCGCTTTCAAAAACCTACCACACATAAGGTCCAAAATTCGTTATTTAGAAACCAGAGCAACTAGAAGAAAAATCATCAATTTATTTTCATGAAATCTAACAAAAGTTAAACCAAACGATTAATTAATTAGATGTTGAAATTGTCTTCCCTCTTGCGCCTGACAATATCCTAATCGATGAATAAATTCTCGTTGCACATTACTTATAGCCTCTTCACTTATTTTGGCACATTCGATTCTTATCCTACTTTTTAAATCATCGATACTATTCGGTCTGCTTTTGTATACTACATTTTTCAAATGACCCCACAGAAAATAGTCCATGGGAGTAAGATCCGGGGACCTGGGTGGCCATTCACGTTCAATGGTACCACGCCTTCCAATCCACTTGTTGGGAAAAACTTGATCAAGGAATACTCGGACCTCTACAGTATAATGTGGACTTGCGCCATCTTGTTGATACCATAAATTTTCACAGTGAACCCCAGGTTCATTTCTACTTTGAAATAAATTAACCAATTTAGGTACAAGAAATTCTTGCAACAACTGAAGATATTTCTGCCCATTTACGTTACCGTCAAAAAAATATGGTCCCAAAATTTTATTTCTAACAATACCCGCCCACACATTTAATTTCTGTGGATATTGTGTATGATGCTCTCGCATCCACCTAGGATTTTCTTTTGCCCAGTATCTGCAATTTTGTTTGTTTACCTCGCCGTTTAATTTGAAAGTAGACTCATCAGAAAATATTATATTTTTTACCATAAATGGGTTACCATTGCACATGTCCATTAATGTTTGACAGAATTCTATTATTCTATCAGAATCGTCATCCGACAACTCTTGAACAAGATTTACTTTAAAAGGGTGCCATTTTTCTATCCTCAGTAAATTATGCACTGACATAAAAGAGGTTTCTTGTTCAAGACCGACCTGACGTGTGCTGTTATGAGGATTTTCTTCGAAGGTTAATAAAATGTCTAATTTGGTTTCCTCGTCAAGCGCTGGGCGTCCTGCTTTTGGTCGATCTTCTGCAGATCCAGTTTCTTCACCATACCCAATCATCATGAGTATTTCAATTCTTTGTGTCACTGATAAACGCATTTTCTTTTGATTCTATGAACTTTCAACAGAACAGAAAAAGAAATGTCACTGTCAAAGCATCACAATAAGTTTATACCTGGAAAGTAAACATACAGGTAACCTGACTAAAAAGACGAAATTGATTATAAATTTTATAATAAATATAAATTGATGATTTTTCTTCTAGTTGCTCTGGTTTCTAAACAACGAATTTTGGACCTTATGTGTGTTAGGTTTTTGAAAGCGGCTTCTTTCGAGGAATCGAAATTTGAAGTAATATACAGGGCATTCCATTTGAAAAAAAACATCCATACAATCATATCTTCTAAACGCGACACCCCGTATAAATGTTGTAAGCGTCAAAGAAAGCGCATTTTTATAAGTTAGTTGACGTGTTTCAGCGTTTTTTTCAACCCGTCTTACCTGAATTGTAATTGAATTTATTCCATACATTGTTTACACACTGTATATAAATGATTATTGAAATAAACTTTATCGAGGATTGCATCAGTGTCTTCATATTTTTACCCAACTTTAAACAGGAGGTCATCAATTCGACCTGACCTAAGTCAGGGTATTTTATTTTAGTTTGATTTAACGGATTTGACGCTTTTTAGGTGTTCATTTGTCTTTTTCTTTGTCATAAAATCAATTTGTATTTGTAATTATTTATACTTTTTTTTAAATATTTGTGAGCAAGTTTGAGTTGTTAGAATCCAGGCAAAGTACTTTATTTTAAACCCCAGCATAAAATTAGCGATTCAGCAGTAAAAATAGTGGTAAACCATCATATTTTCCCTTTAAAAATTAATCAAGCTATAATGAAAAAATCCGGCAACCCGGTATTTTATCCCTATATATAAATATTTTGCATGTGTAGGGAAAAATGCCGCCGAGCTATTATAATAGCGGGCAATAACTCTGCTCAAAGTTAAGTTAAAAGTATGGGCCGGAGATACGGAAAACTTTTGACTTGTTTATGACATCACTTTAAATCCTCCGTCATTTTTTTCATTTTAAAACTTTCTTGCGGTTCTTAATTTGCGACACTTTTTTTATATCTATACATATAACATACAAAGTGTCAGATAGTTATCGATCAACTTACATTGTCCCTTTTGGGCAATATAATTTTCTGTGATAAATAAATTTTGAGCGTGTGCCCACTTGTTTTTGTTTCTGACAAAATGGCGACAAAAATTTAATTGATTGCATTAACTTTAAAAATACTGTTAGGTACATGCAAGCCAGCTCGAAATATAGATTTGTAAACAACACTGTTGTTAGTACTGGTAATAATTTGTATTTAAGTAATTTATAAGTACCAGTATTATGTAATTATAAGATTAAGTACTTGGCTATGTAAAAGTACTTCCGTATTAAGTACAAGCATAGATACCCCCTGAATCCCCTGATAATCTCTCTTTGGTACAAGTAACACTTAACTTTCAGTAAGCCCAAGTATTAAGTTCTAAATATTTGTTAGTGTTTACATTTCAAATACTTATGTACCTACATTATTTTAAAATTTATTTTATTAAACACTTTTTTAATACTTATTTACTCTCAAGTACTTTGGCGTGTAGGTGTTCAAAGCTTCAAGTACCACTGCCGGTACACACATTACATTTTCTCGCTACCTACAGTAAAGTACTGAATAATCAATTTTTATTACTCAGTATGTAGGTATTATATCGTGCGAGCAAAAATTATTTGCTTCAAAGAGGGCCTTGCATCTAAGGGCGTAATGCTTAGCCGTAGAGCTTAATACCTGTTGGGTGTCAGTAACTACCTGAATTAACAATCATCATAAGTTATTCCGTCATCTTTGACAGTCGTTACAAGTAATTTGATTCATCGCTAATTTTTCCAATTTCTTGAACAATTCACACAATGGACTTTACGGAACAGCACAAAACATTCATGGTTGAAGCGTATCATTGCCTGAAAAGAGCCGTGGCTGTGTTTAGGGAAACAGGTTCTATACAACACAAAAAAGGAGTAGGAAGACCATCTGTAGGAACAGAAGAACTTGTTGCAAACGTTCGTGAAATAATGCAAAATACGCCAATAAATTGTATAAGATGCCTGTCCCAAGAAGTGGGAAGATCTTATGGAACATGCAGGACTATTCTTAAGAAGCAGCTAAATTAATTTTCTTATAAAGTGCAAGTATTCCAAGAAATACAAGCCGCAGATTTTGAAAGACGCAGGAATTACTCTTAATGGTTTACCCAAAATTTATTAGAAAGCTGGTCAACAATTTCGAAAATATGAAGAGACGTGTGAAATTATGCTTGGAGCATGGCGGTGGCCAATTTCAGTAATTTATGTAATTATTTTTCTTTTTCTTTCTGTATATTCTTACTTTACTTTGTTAATTTTGTAATCAACAAATATAAATTTGTATTTGTCTACTTATTTTATTACTCATTAGTTTGGCATATCATGTCATAATATGAATTTGACGAAATTTTAACCTAGATTTGGTTAGATATATCGTCCCCATATCATTGTGATCTAAACCAAGCCCTGCGTTTTTTAATCCAAGACCTCTTTGATGCAAATAATTTTTGCTCGCACGGTATTTTTAGTGTTTCTGAACGTTTATGTAATCAATTCGGCTCAGCGCAGCTGCGCGGGGTCTGTTTGTCGCAGTATATTACGGCTCTTTTCCTTAGAGGCCGTTTGATGTAGAGAACTGAAATTTGGCATTGTTGTAGGTTTTCGAAATCCAAAAACAGACAGAAAGTTTAAAAAATTGCAAATTTAAAATTTTATTGGTTTGAGTGCCATAATAGTATATTAACGTACACGTTTTATAAAGCATCATTTTATAACACGCGTCCATGTTAAAAAACGAGCCGCTTGCGGCGAGTTTTATAACGGAACAAGTGCTTAAAACTGCTTTATATAACACGTACGTTATACTATTTTTTCTAATTTGTAGTTTTTTCAATAAAAACCACATATTTAAAAAGAAGATAAATCCTTGAAATTTTGTAAATTTTTATGTCTAAATTTTATGTTGGTAATACTATTTTTTATCACAGTAGCCTCTGGACAACAAAAATTATTTTGCGAACTGTCATTTTTTGATTTATTGACCCATTTTCATCACGAGATTCTAAAGTTATTTTAGCGATATGAGATTTGAAATTGGACGGAATACGTTGTGTGATCCTTGTACATTCGATTCATATACAGAGCGATCGGACATTCGGGCGATTTTGCTACTTTTTTTCGAATTTCAAAAGACGTGATTTTACGTCACGGCATTGCAATTTAGTATAGGGAAGATGGAAAATTCAAATAAAGTTTAAGTTAAAATCGACATTGGAAGGTTAGTAGATTGAATTTTGGATAGGATTTGGCAGAAAATGATAGCTTGAAGCATCTACAAAAGATTGATTTATAGATTTATGCAACCAACATACATGACTGTTATCCACACAGAATAAAAAAGTAAGTTATCAAGCTATTTTTCCTCTGCGAAAAATGGGTTTTCTCGTAAATCACAAAGGCCGCGCAAGTCAATGAAATAAAACATTTAAATGCTACCAACATCAGATAAAAAAAAAAACGCGTATCGAAATAGCCTCATTACGATACGCAAATGCGTATCGTAATAGATTTGTTACACTGAAAAAAGAATTTATTTGATCTAAACAAAAATGGAGTTCGCCGAAACAAATATTTGTTCCCTATGGCCTGAACAAATAATTAATTGAAATTTTGTCCAAAATTATTTGACTTTTGAGAGGGAAATATATGATATTCAAATAAATATTATTTAAATAAAATAATTCCGTTATTTAGCACGAAGCAATATAGGTAACCAACAAATATGTATTTATTTCTATTAAATAAATATTTATTCTGTTCAAATAATCATTTATTTAAATCGCTAACACATTTATTTAATCCAAATCACGAATTGTTTATTATCCTTTATATTTATTTCTATTAAATAAATATTTATTCTGTCCAAATAATAATTTATTTAAATCGGCAACACATTTATTTAATCCAAATCACGAATTGTTTATTATACTTTATATTTATTTCTATTAAATAAATATTTATTCTGTTCAAATAATTTCGAAATTAGGATGTGTGCTTTTTGGCATTTAATTTAAATAACTTATTGTTTCCTATAAATAAATAATTATTTACTTTTGAACATAATAATATATAATATAATTATTATTAAATATTTTTTGGTAAAAACTATATTTGTAATAAACAATAAGGTATTTAAATTAAATAATTAAAATAGGGTATAATCTTCCAAACTATTTAGAAGAGGAGCTGCAAAAAGAAATAAATCATACCACAGTTTTTATATATGTTCTGTTTATTGTTACGAAAAATAACATAACTATATAAGAAAAGAAAACAAAACTGTAATTAACATGACAGTTATTAAACTCGGTCTGCGCCTACGAGAGCCTTATTCTCCTTAAACATCCATATTTACTGCAATAACTAAATGTTCCTGTAAAATAACATCTTGTTTGAGGGAAATAAATTAAATTTATCACAAACAATCAAAAATAGTTACAAATAAATATTTATTTGCTTTAAATTTTATTTATTTCCCGCAAATAAATATTTAAGGCAAATGAATAATTTTACACAAAGGGGCTGCAAGAGACGCTTTCGCGGCCATCTTGATATATGAATATTAATAATTATATTGAAAACAGAAATCAAATCAATAACGATATGTATGTTTATAAAATAATATAATAATATGGCAAAGACAAATTTGTTAACTTTTTCTATTATATACAAAAATAATTGAAACGTTTTTAAATGGGCATTTCTCCATGGCATGCATGATTTAGTAATTATTATTTTGTATAAAATGTTTTATCTGTCGTTTTTAAGTAATAAACATTAAAATTAAAATCTTACCCTCGAAGGAGGGCCACAGATGTCCCATGTTATGGCCAACTAGCCAATCGCGAACGTCCATTGCCACACAAAATTACATATCACCTTGTCGAAAGACGCTCACTAAACGACTAAACTCTCCAGTCTCTACCTGGTACCTGCCTAGATCTCAAAAAGCAGTGGCGAAATAAAAAGTTATTTGCAGCAAATAATATTTTGTTTGAAATGTAGACGTTTAAAGGCAGAGGAGTAGCAAACAATTTTTTGTTTGGCGCGAATAAGTTTTATTTCACATAAATAAACAAAAACCAAACAAATATGAAATAAAAGTTAAATAATTCAATTTATTTGTTGCAAACAATATTTGTTTGAGCTAAATAAAGATTATTTGTGACTAACAAAAATAAAGCAAATACATCATTTATTTGGGATGAAACAAACTTTTTTTTCAGTGTATGATACAAAATTAGAAAAAAGAAATTTTTGGTTTATTTGTAATCTTTTTAAAAATTGTTTGATAAGAAAAAAGCAAAGGAAAATGCAAAAACGGAAGTGCTTAATTAGTCGCTAGAGATATCACTTCTTCGCTTTGTCGGTCCGGCTTGCGCGAATACCTACTGCCAGCCCGATATTAAACTATGCCAACAGAGTATGTTCGAGTCGGTTCTTCAGGTTATAACGTAATACGTCAATGACATTTTTCGAAATATTTTTGCCTGGAAATATGCTCGGTTGACTCGTTTTCACGAAAAATTGTCAGATATGCTGAGAATTATCTCGCCCAACTCAACTCCGCGGATACGGAATGTTAACAAATGTTTTTTAAAAGCGGTAGTTTTATTTCCTTAAGACTTAAGAGTCCGTTAACAATGTACCGTGCGAGCAAAGATTATTTGCATCAAAGAGGGTAGGGCTGGATCTACAGCGGGGCAAGCGGGGCGGCCCTCGACCCAGAGGGCCCCCCGGTAGGGGTTGGGAAGAGGAAAATATTTAGCTTTATTTGAATTCCTACATTGCAAACAATTTTTTTGTCAATACTCCAACAAACTTAAAAAATATTCTGAATACTTATAAAATTCTGCAACCTCAATATCTCACAAATTGATCGAAAAGCGAGTTGGAGCAAGAAGCTGATCTGTTTTCCCAAACTTTCTCAGACGATGTATCACCTTCTTTTTCCTCTCAGTTGCTTACTGTATGGTCGACATTTTCGGAAGAGATAAGTTCAATGAAAGATGTTAAAGAGTTAGCCCGTTTCTTGATCATTCAGAATGCGTCGTTGTCGTCCAGTTATCCAGATGTGTGCACAGCACTTCTGATGTTCCTTACTGTTCCTGTCACTACTGCGAAAGCTGAACGGACTTTCTCCAAATTAAAGTTGATAAAAAACTACTTGCGTACCTCAATGGGACAAAATAGACTCAGTAATTTAGCGCTACTGTCCATTGAAAATCGAAGAGCGCACAAAATTGACTTTAATAAAGTGATAAACGAATTCGCCACTATAAAATCTAGAAAGAAGTGTTTTTAGTTGTAAGTTCTTGCGTTTGTGACAAAATATCATGAGAGCGCGGTGTTTACGTAGATTCTATGTGTAGAAGATTGCCAGATTATAATAATATAGCTGTTCCAACAAGTTGGTATAAGATACAATAAATATCTACATTAACAAAATACTGTTATTCTTACCCGACATTAATACTGTGGTATTATCAAAAAAGTGGTAATTTCAAAGGGAGGCCACAAAATTTGTTTTGCCCCGGGGCCTATTCAGCTCTAGCTCCGGCCCTGAAAGAGGGCCTTGCATCTAAGGACGTAATGCTTAGCCGTAGAGCTTAATACCTGTTGGGTGTCAGTAACTACCTGAATTAACAATCAATCAGTTATTCCGTCATCTTTGACAGTCGTTACAAGTAATTTGATTCATCGCTAATTTTTCCAATTTCTTGAACAATTCACACAATGGGCTTTACGGAACAGCACAAAACATTCATGGTTAAAGCGTATTTTCGAAACGGGGTTAGAGTAAATGGTGAGTGGCAATACAATGCGGGTTTGTGCATGGACGATTTTCACGAACATTTTCCTAACGTTGCTTTTATTGCTGGGGATTTTTATCATTGCCTGAAAAGAACCATGGCTGTGTTTAGGGAAACAGGTTCTATACGACACAAAAAAGGAGCAGGAAGTCCATCTGTAAGAACAGAAGAACTTGTTGCAAACGTTCGTGAAATAATGCAAAATACGCCAACAAATTGTATAAGACGCCTGTCGGGAAGATCTTATGGAACATACAGCTAAATTTATTTCCTTATAAAGTGCAAGTATTCCAACAAATACAAGCCGCAGATTTTGAAAGACGCAGGAATTACTCTCAATGGTTTACCCAAAATTTATTGGAAAAAAATGATTTATTAGACCTGACATTTTTTTCGGATGAAGCCTGGTTCCACCTCTCCGGTTATGTGAATTCTCAGAATACACGCATGTGGAGTAGTGAAAATCCCCATTTTTTTGTAGAGTCCACATTGCACCCTCAAAAAATTGGTGTCTGGTTAGCTGTTTCCGGAAGAAGAATTGTTGGTCCTATTTTTTTCCATGACACAGTTACAGCACAGCGGTATAGAGACAATATTTTGAATCCATTTGTGGAGCAATTACTTGACGACGAACTACGTTTTGGATATTTTCAACAGGACGGTGCAACCGCCCATACAGCCGCCGAAACTACCTACGCAATTTTTTCGACGACAGATTGATCAGTTTTCGATCAGACATTGAATTCCCACCTAGATCACCTTGTTTACCGGTTATGGATTACTTCGTTATTCCTCATTTAAAGAACACTATTTTTAAAACACCAGTTGCAAATTTAGAACAATTACAAGAAAGGATTATCCAACAATGTGGTAACATTTCTCCAGAGATGCTGGTCAACACTTTCGAAAATATAAAGAGACGTGTGAATTTATGCTTGAAGCATGGCGGTGGCCAATTTCAGCAATTTATGTAATTATTTTTCTTTCTGTATATTCTGACTTTGTTAATTTTGTAAATAACAAAAATAAATTTGTCTAAGTACTTATTTTTTTACTCATTACTTTGGCATATCATGTCATAATATGAATTTGACAAAATGTTAACCTAGATTTGGTTAGATATTATCGTCCCAAATCATTGTGATCTAAACCAAGCCCTACGTTTTTTAATCCAAGCCCTCTTTGATGCAAATAATTTTTGTTTGCACGGTAGGTAGGTAGGTACCTACTGGATTTTTCCTACAGGTGACAGTTTGTTTTTTTCAGTTTTAAATCAAGATATTTTAAATCTGATGTCAATATTAATTGTAAAGTAATTAATATTTATTAATGATAACTGGCGTAGCTAGTACTTTGTCAGGAGGGGGAATAGTATGGACAGACAGTAACGAAGAGCTGATACGGTTTTTGGAACTTATTAATTATAAGGCAATCCAATAGATTCACCATGGAAACAATTAACATTCTACTATAGATGTTCTTGTCAAACGAAGTGCCGAAACCATATAAACTTCAGTGTACAGGAAATCTATGATCTGCTACCTATAGATGGCACCTGTCATTTATAAATGTTTTTAAAACGTGTTGACAGCATCGTTATTTGCAGGAGGGGACAGACCATCGAAGAATTCGGGGTGGGGATTACTCTGCGTTTACCTTTGAACGTGGCAGTGCTACTGTAAGCTAAATCTAATCAACATCATGTCACAACCACAAACCCATCAGGTTGTCTAGCTATATTATCCTTAGCTTTTTTTGCAAAATGGGGTTAAGACACCCAGATAGTCCAATTTATCCTATCCGTTTCTAAATTTGGGATTACATACGTTTTAAAAGTTGTTATTGGACCCTTAAAGTAATCTTTGCTTACCAAATACTCGTTATTAAAAATAATTTTTAACACTTACACAAAAACACCTGCTCAATTTACTGTCGCAAAGATTTTATCTTGAAAGGATTGCCTTTGGTAAATAATTGACTTTTAGGTTTAAAAGGCAAATTGTGCTGAATCATTCTTTATTCATATTAAATTGTAGCATTTTCTTAGGGCCGGATACCAAAGCTATTTCCTTTCGGTTCTCGTTTTTTTTTCTTTGCCATATGATACAGCATGGCTAACCTACACTGTAAAAAGAAAAATGTAATTTTACGCATTCAGTCGTTGGGAATTTTCTTACTCTTCAATGGTTATGTAAAATAGTTTTTACATTAAAGATAGGGGACTTAGTCCCAACATATTAATGGTAGTACAGTGAGAAAAAAGCCTTCTATTCCTTATTAGAATTCACATACTCTTAATACAACTGTTTAATACTATACAGGGTGTTCATTTGAAAACTTCCCACCTCGATTTTCCTGCTTTAAAATGAAAATGTGGAAAATTGCTCGGACCTGTCGATTTTTATTTCGAGGGGGACATCTTTTGCGTATATTGTCAATCTTGTTACTTCAAGCCCCTAGGAGAAAGGGGGGGGGTAAGATCTAAATCTTAAATGGATACCCCTATATTATATAATTTTTTTGGATTCTGCATAAAATTCTGAACATTTTTTAATAAAAGCATTATTAGTCTATACTTAACAGTTTCCGAGATATTGACTCTTGAAAAATTACATTTTTGAACTTTGACAGCGTCTAGCTTTCTAACTGTACGTCTTAGAGCAAAACGGCTTACATGTCCCTATCTTCGATTTTTATTATCTTTCCAATAGTGTAAACTTTCGGTTAAACCGGATGTAAGAAATATAGTACTTCCGGTTTAACCGGAAGTTGACACTATTGGAAAGATAATAAAAATCGAAGATAGGGACATGTAAGCCGTTTTGTTCTAAGACGTACAGTTAGAAAGCTAGACGCTGTCAAATTTCAAAAATGTAATTTTTCAAGAGTCAATATCTCGGAAACTGTTAAGTATAGGCTAATAATGCTTTTATTAAAAAGTGTTCAGAATTTGATGCAGAATCCAAAAAAAATTATATAAAATAGGGGTATTCATTTAAGTTTTAGATCTTACCCCCCCTCCCTCCTAGGGGCTTGAAGTAACAAGATTGGCAATATACGCAAAAGATGTCCCCCTCGAAATAAAAATCGACGGGTCTGAGCGATTTTCCACATCTTCATTTTAAAGCAGGAAAATCGAGGTGGGAAGTTTTCAAATGAACACCCTGTATGTGACAGCAACGCGCTCTCCTACTGTAAGGTAACGAAAATTGCTAGACCGTTGTGTAGTGATAATATCACGGTAATTTAGCCAATAGGAAGTAGGAGTTCTTGCTACTATAGAATGGTTTATAGCCATTATTGCTCTGAATACTAACAATTATTAAGTTCTATTGGGGCGCAATCTGGTTTTATATACTGTATTAGTTCCGACTGGCAGTTGTAATGAAACTTGACATTAATCGTAATAATATTTGCTTGTTACGATCAATAAAGCATATTATACTTACCACTAAAAATCCGTACTGTAATTCTCACAAATTTAAATAGCTTCTAGTGTGATATTGTTCTTGTCGTTTGACATTCCATATGATTATCTATTAGGTAACATGGTTTACTGAGATGGTAAAATTCATCCATAGATTATAAAGTCCAATACTAATAATGGGTTGTACGAAATATGAATCTTCTGTTGCTTTATCTGACATGCAAAGTTTAAAAAAACTTAAATACAAAGTAAAAATAACATAATTGAAACAGGTACGATAAATAATAATGGCACTACATTATTATGCAATTATTAACTACATAAAAACATTTATACAGTGTCACCAGTAAAGTCCGCATCATATGGGATTTTTTTATTACTAGCTTTATTCAAAATTTGACTTTGGCATCAAGCTCTGCTTCGATCGAGATGAAAATTAAGCAAAAAAATAGTAGTCACGTGATTCGCATTATCTGTCAAATTTTAATTTTTTCAAAAAAATAATTTAAAACTGGAGTTACTTTTGAAAATATCGAAAAAAGTTATTAGAAAAAGTTTTTTTAAATGCAGTTTCTAGCCCATGTGCAAAATTTCAGCCGCATAAGATAATTTTCATTTTTTACCTATATTTTCTAAATTGCACCACTTTTGCAAAATAAGACTCAACGCAACTTACATAACAGTTCTTAGTTTTGACAATGCTTTATTTCAGATACATTTTCTTTAAAGAAGCGCCACATTAAATGTGTGTTTTTCTACAAGATCAAAATTGGGCTATTAAAAATTGGTCGTATGTGATGCAAAGTTTATTTGTTTTGGACCCTGTATAAGGTAACTTCATAAAATAAGTATTTTTGAAAACGTAGTTTGTGGTTCCAAGTAATACACGTTAACGTTATTATGACATAGCTTAATAATAAATTATAATATAGGGTTCTTAAATTAAATCGTTAAAAATAGAAAAACTTTACGTTGTTAAACTAAAATTTATTTTCCACTTAAAAAACACGTTACTGAAGACACTGTGTTCTTTTTTGTCTTAATATTAAGGTGTATTACTTTCAGACACAAACCAACTTTTCAAAAATACTTATTTGATGGAGTTACCTTATACAGGGTCAAAAAGAAATAAACTTTGCATCACATACGACCAAATTTTATTAGCCCAATTTTGATTTTGTAGAAAAACACACATTTAATATGGCGCTACTTTAAAGAAAATGTATCGGAAATAAAGCATTGTCAAAACTAAGAAGTTTTATGTAAGTTGCGTTGAGTCTTATTTTGCAAAAGTGGTGCAATTTACAAAATATAGGTAAAAAATGAAAATTATCTTATGCGGCTGAAATTTTGCATGTGAACTAGAAACTGCATTTAGAAAAACTTTTTCTAATAAGTTTTTTCGATATTTTCAGAAATAACCCCACTTTTGAATTATTTTTTTGAAAAAATTAAAATTTTACATATAATGCGAATCACGTGACTACTATTTTTTTGCTTAATTTTCATCTCGATCGAAGCAGAGCTCGATGCCAAAGTCAAATTTCGAATAAAGCTATTAATAAAAAAAAATCCCATATGATGCGGACTTTACTGGTGACACTGTATACACGTTGACAAAAAAGCACTGTTTATTTTGTAATGATACCATGTATATTTACAGATTATGTTATGTATCAAATTTTTATTATTCGCTATTATGTATGTAATTTTACATAGTAAATTGAACCCATATACTGAACTATGTATTTCTTGTAATATACAACGTTTAATGTAAATAATAAGTTGGTTGGTACACTATAATATTTAAAATTACACTTATTTTCTTGCCTGGTGTTTTATATTGTAAAATCTATTAAATTTTTAAAGAAAAATTGCAAATCGATTGACAATTTGCTTGTACCAGCGAGGCTATTATTATAAGTAAGTCGGTTCATGTAAGCTCGCATAAGGCAACAATGTAAGCAATAACAAAGTCGGTGGGAGAGCTTTCGACTATAAAACAAAAGGACGCAATGTTCTCCGTTGTCAAATCTTAACTCTAACGGCAACGGGCGTTACTTCGGATCGTTAATGGTATTTATGGGTGCGTTTCAGAGTGTTCTCTTATCTCAACGATGGATATGTGTCCTCTTGAACGACAACTTATGGCAAATTATGGGTATTAATTTTATCGGTTACCTACCTATTCGTTAAATTAAGGATCTTCTGTAAAGATATGTAAATTGCTATGGTTTTACTTTACAGGGTCCAACCAAACAAGGTTTTTTTTGATAAATAATAAATTTTAGCAAAGAAGGTTTTCTTTTGAAAAATAAATAATAAACTTTAGCGGTAACGACATGTCGAATATTAAACTGTGTGCAGTGGCGGATCTAGGATAAGTCAAGGGGGAGGGAGGATGCAGCAAGGTCGTAGCCAGTGAGACATTCCGGGGGGGAGGGGGGTCAGATTTAGTTGTTTTTGATATTCTGTCAATGCAATGGGAAAGTGCCACAGGCAATGCGCCGCAGGTGAATTATGCATTATGGGATAAAATAGTATTAATGTTAGAGCAAATTAAAAAGAAAGGTAAAATATACAGCAAAAAGTTTATCTTTTTTTACTCTTAAAAAAAACAACTTAATACCTAGTTATATATATTGTTGCCGTTTCCGAAAAAAATGGGTCTTTATGGATTTTCTCAAATTTTCATGAGCGTATGCATTGAAAAAGTTCGAAAATTTAAAATTCTATTAAAACTTAAAAATTTGACAAGTTTTCGATAAGCATACGTTATATATAACGTAAAACTCAATAATAAAAAAAAAATATTCAAAATAACGGTTTTATGAATTTTTTTTTTAATTGAAAAATTTCAAATTTTTTGGTAATTTTTTACATTTTTTCAATACGTCTCTTATTATCGCTTTAAGAAGAAAAGTCAATATAACCTTTTATATGGACAGTAGAAAAACACAACTTTTTTATTTAAAGAGGTTGTTTGTAAGTTCTATCACTTACGAGATATTTGCAATAATGTAAAAACCACTTTTCAGTCAATATCTCGAAAACTATAAAACGTACAAAAAGTCCTAAGAAGCAAAAGTAAAGATCTTATAAAGATGCAACTTAATAGTTATATACATTGTTGCCGTATCTCTTACAGTTTCCGAAAAAAAAATTTTTTATGGATTTTCTCAAATTTTCAATAAAACGTTACAATTTGCTAATTTTTTAATTATTCTGGATCAAATGTAACTGAAAACCTATAATTAGCGATAAAAATATGAAAAACAAAGTTTTTAGGATTTTTTTTTAAATTCCGAAAATTTTTTAATTCTTTAGATCAATTCTTACATTTTTATAAATTTCTCAATTATCTTTAACTTTAGAGTAAAAATGAATATAATTGATTTTGTGGACTATTAAAAAGACAACTTTTTTATTTGAAATATTATCGAATCGATGGGATTTGGAGGAATGGGGGTACTAACAGAGCAGTATTTACCAGATTCTTTATAGACATTGATATTTTAAAAAATAAAAAAACAATAACCCAGTAAACATTTCGGGAGCGGGACGTTAAACCCCAATTACCCCCCCCCCCCCCCCCCTAGCGACGGCTTTAAATGACACGGTGTTCGGTCAGCTGGTCAGCATAATGACAAATTTGTAAAATTATATGAATTAAACCGGAAAAATTTGTTTTTATTAGTTTATAATTTTTAAATAGACAATTGTGACTATTTTAGGATTTTAGGAGGGGGGGGGGATTTTTACTTATTATTGTTAGGCCATGGGGGGCGGCTAAAGCTCCTGTATACGCCCCCCTATAAATCCGTCACGGACTCTGGTTTTTTTTTAACAACGCTTTTGCTAAATTTAATGTTTAAGTCAGTTCAGATAGAATTACTGGTAAAATTCCAATTTTACCTTGCATCTTACAGATATCCTAATTTTATTAAGTAACATAAATCAGAACTGATCAAAATCAAAGCCAAACGAATGAAAATAAATCTCCAAAGCAAAAAAGCAGAAATAAACTACGGAAAACTTCGTAAGGGTTAAATGTTGGAAGAAATTCGACGAGTGAGCGTATTTTCCTAATGATTTAAAAATATAGAGTCGACGTTAACTTTTTATTAGCGTCGGTCTAATGACCATATCATTATGTAAACATTTAGTTAGTATCTGGCTTCCACCGAGCTTAACATCCTTTAAAAATATTCCCTTCATTCCGTTCTCCTCAACGTTTTTCTTTATTTTTGTAATATTTACTCTAGAAATCACGATTTCATGCAGGCGTTTGAAGAGGGCATTTTAATGGTCTGTCTAATTATTTTGCTTTGCTTTTCTCATTTTCTAATTGTATTTGCATCAAAATTATTTTATTGATGATAAGACTGTCGCTCTACTGAATATTATTATTTTATCTCCTTTACACGATATTGTCAGTTACGCAAATAAATTTTTATCTACGGGGAAGGATTTAAATGTTTCCGGTAGAAAAATAAAAAAATACATTTTCTTTATTGTTTCACGACTTCTAAAAGTTTTTAAAAGTTTCAATTATTTACTAAGAAAATAAATAAACAAGATATGTCCTTAATAAAAACAAGGGAATAAACTTACTGACGTCACATCTGCATCGACTCACGGGCCCGGGTTATTCAGCTAAAGGTCGAACGCCGCGTCTACCTGAATATCGAGCGGGTTGTTTCCTATTTTTAAGCTATTCTTGTCTATTTAGTTTATCAAAACAAAGATAGCAATATAATTCGTCGAAGCTAACGAATAAAATAATTGCGCGGATAATGGGATGACGTAATAAGGTTTTGATCTCATGTTTTTAAACATTCTGCTTTCGCGACGTCTTTTTAATTGTCTGTAAAGGTTTTTTCTGCACCCCCCAAGTGGGGCTGGGAAGGGGACTTATGCCTCTTGTTACATCATTGTACCTACAGTAATAACAGTAATAATGTTCGATTTGTTGCCACTGGTGCATGTTTCATTAATAAAAATAAATTAGGCATGCAAAATTTATGCATTTTGTAAATACCTTCAAAGGTGTTCAATGTAATTACGTTAGACAAATGATAGATGCACAGAAACGAACGTAGCGAATAATTAATTACACAAATTTAAAAAGGCAATCACAGAAAACCTTCCTAAAAGTTTATACCTATTTATATAGATAAAATCGTCGTCATTAACAATTTCGTCATGGTCGAGAGGTATTCACGCATTTTAGAATTTGACAACCAGAAGTTTGCTAATAGAAGTAAAGGAGCGGCTTAACTCCTTGGATGCCATTTTCGTGAGAAAACAAATTTCCTTTTCGTTAATCTGATTGTAATATTATATAACAATTTGCATTCCGTGAGTAACGATTATTAACATAACTGAAATATTATTTCTGCGGTATACCTACCAAACCTGTTTACCATATATACACTTGCTTTATATCCTTTTGTGGTAGTTTAAAGCTTTTCAAGATTGTGAGTCAAGGTTAAGGAAAAATTGCTTCTGAATTAGCGAAAGTCATTAACACTTGCTCTGTAGCACTTAACTGAAGCTTAATTTTTTTAAGATTTAAATAATCTTTTAGCGATGATGGCCCATTATTAAAGGGCTGTCTATCTATTTGCCTAAAGTGCCTCATAAAATCTTAATAAAACGCATTAGAACTTATAGAACTGAGTCGGTTATTGAAAAAGTAATTGCTAATATTTAATGAATCAATCATTTAGCGAGGATGGCCCCTTATAGGGGTGACTATATATTTGCCAAAAGTGACTCATAAGCTCTTAAAAAACGCTTTAGAACTTATAGAACTGAGTCAGTTATTGAAAAAGTAATTACTAATATTTTATGAGTTTTTAATCATTTAGCTATGATGGCCCCTTAAAGGGGTGTCTTTCTATTTGCCTAAAGTGTCTCATAAACTCTTAAAAAAACGCAATAGAACTTATAGTACGGCTATTGAAAAAGTAATTACTAATATTTTATAAGTCTTTAATCATTTAGCGATTATGGCCCCTTCACGGGGTGTCTATCTATTTGCCAAAAGTGCCTCATAAACTCTTAAAAAAACGCATTAGAACTTATAGTACTGAGTCGGCTATTGAAAAAGTAATTACTAATATTTTATGAGTTTTTCATCTTTTAGCGATGATGATCCCTTAAAGAGGTGTCTATTTATTTGCCAAAAGTGCCTCATAAACTAAAAAAAAACGCATTAAAACTTATAGAACTGAGTCGGTTATTGAAAAAGTAATTACTAATATTTTATAAGTCTTTCATCTTTTAGCGATGATGGCCCCTTATAGGGGTGTCTATCTATTTACCGAAAGTGTCTCATAAATTCTTAAAAAAAAACGCATTAGAACTTATAGAACTGAGTCGGTTATTGAAAAAGTAATTACTAATATTTTATGAGTCTTTCATCTTTTAGCGATGATGGCCCCTTAAAGGGGTGTCTATCTATTTACCGAAAGTGTCTCATAAATTCTTTAAAAAAACGCATTAAAACTTATAGAACTGAGTCGGTGATTGAAAAAGTAATTACTAATATTTTATGAGTCTTTTATCTTTTAGCGATGATGGCACCTTATAGGGGTGTCTATCTATTTGCCAAAAGTGCCTCATAAACACTTAAAAAACGCATTAGTCGGTTATTGAAAAAGTAATTACTAATATTTTATGAATCTTTCATCTTTTAGCGATGATGGCACCTTATAGGGGTGTCTATCTATTTGCCAAAAGTGCCTCATAAACACTTAAAAAACGCATTAGTCGGTTATTGAAAAAGTAATTACTAATATTTTATGAATCTTTCATCTTTTAGCGATGATGGCCCCTTATAGGGGTGTCTATCTATTTGCCAAAAGTGCCTCATAAACTCTTTAAAAACGCATGGGTCTTAAGAGCCCTTTTTCTATGAGAACTCATACGTACCAACCAGACTTATAGACATAAATCCAAATACATTATAATATGTCCTGACTGAACCTCAAAAAAAAATCCGCATTCAATTGATTTTCTTGTAACGTAACTGTAATAGACCATTAGGAAAACCGTATGCGGTTAAAGTTAACAATCTTATTAAATCTCTTAAACCTCATAGATCCTTAAAAAAAATTCTAAGGGCATTTATGAGATTTTGCGGCATGGATGAATGCGGCGGCGTAACAGCAATTTTGAATAATAAAAAACTAAACATTTTGCAAATTTTTTTTTAATTTAAAATAATTTTTTTCGAAAATTATACTACAAGGTACTAGAGGGGTTGGACGATTTCAGTTCCCTCCGATGATTTAAATCAAAAAACTGTTTATTTTGGACGTTAATCAAAGTTCCTTTTCTGATAAAGCTTTTCAACAAAAATGAGTAATATTGTTGGTTAGGCATAGCATAGTATAGTATAGGTAGTTTGGGGTAATTCATGTCAACCCTGTACATGCGTTTCAAATTCTGTAAAATAAATATTTGGGAACTAAAAAAAATAGAACCATAAAACAGTTAGGTGATGTACGGTAGCAGTCTGTCGCGGGAACGTAGAAATTAAATAGATTTTATAGCGGTAATTATGTGAGATGTTATTAAGATGACTTGTATTGTAATAGAAATAAATTACCAGATGAAACTGTACTGACAAGTGCAACGGTAAAACGGAAATTAAGTTAATCAGAACGAAAAATGGCAGATAATTATTCTTAATGCGATACTTACACTCGTATATATGCTTAGATGATTTGTTAATGAAAGCCAACGATATATAATTTGTATTTCTATTGTTTCTATTATATTGAAGTTCTTCCTCTTAAGTAACAAGCGTTAGATTTCTTGTCATAATTTTTACAGGAGAAATGGCGACATCCATAATCTACAGAGAAAGGAATCTTTTACAAAAGTATACTCTATCGATATCTTAAGCTTGCTACGCTGGATCTTTATCTATCTAACAAGGGCAAGCTTCTCAGCTCTAAGTAGTGTGTGTGTGGGGGGAGGGAGGGAAATAGCCTTCAGTGTCCTATGTATGTGTTTGCATTAAGAAAACATTAAATGTTACGGGAACATAATTAAATGTTGTTTCGTCGATTGATGCATTTTAAATAGGCGAGATCGTGTTTCAAAGAATATTTCCGTGACAATGTAACAGTGACACAATACGGGCGTGAGGACCCCATAAAGATTACTCGATCTACATATTTTAGCTTAACATCCTTGTCGTGAAGCAGTTACAAACATTTCTTCTTCAAATTTGCATTGGTTTATAACTTTCCTATTTCTGATTGTAAAAATAGGCCCCGTTAGAATTAACCAGGTGAACTTTGTTAAATTTCTTCCGGAGAACTTACCTAACTAACACAGCATTAAAGTCAATTTAAAGAAATGTATAGAGATACCTACATTATTTAACGGCACCTATATGTAATTATATACGTATAGTCGGATCTGGTCTTATCGTGCGGGTCATACGATTCAAGAAAGACATACTCTCAGTTTTTGTTTTCTTTACTTGCGTTTAATTTTACCCTCTAAATAAAATACGTAAGATAAATGAGACAGACTTATTCCATCTTGACATGAAAAAAAAGGATATGTATTTACTTTCCAGCGATTCTAAAAAAGCTTATAATAGCACCAGCTACGTTTTATTTTAAATATGCCAGTTTTGTGACTTTTACAGTTTGTGACAAAATGAAACAATTTTCTGGGTTTTTGCATCCCCATTAAAAAAAATGATACTTAATCTGATAAACTATTTCGAAAATGAAAGAAAAAGTGGAAATTCGCCAACCAATATTCAGGAAACAGTAGCCAAAGCACTGGGAATTAGTTTAAGGACTGTGCAGAAAATTGTGCATGAAACAAAACATAACATAATACCCAAGAATACTAAAAAGTGTAAACGAAGAAAGCCAAAGACTGAGGATTTAAGCGAAAATATTAAAATGGGAGTTCGAAATGTGATTTACGATTTATACAAATCAAAAACCAATGTAACTCTTTCAGTTTTACAAAAAACATTAAAAATTAGGGGTGTTTTGGAAATTGGACTTGAAGCGTTATCAAAATTATTAAAAAATTTAGGTTTTCGCTATAAAAAATACTGTAACCGAAGATTTTTATGTGAGCAGCCACAGATAGTGAGTCAGCGTGTTCAGTTTTTAAAAAAATATACGGACAATTACAAATCGAAATTTAGAAAAGTGGTATTTTTAGACGAAACGTGGATATTTTCGAATGGAAGTGGTTCAAAATCTTGGCAAGATGAGTCTGTAAAAAGTGTTAAAAGGAAAAAGGGGTGCGATACAGAAAAGCGTTTTATTATTTTGCATGTCGGTTCTGCAACAGGATATGTTGCAGGTGCGAGTTTAATTTTTTCTTCAACATCAAAAAGTGCTGACTATCATGATAATATGAATTGCGAAATGTTTGAAAAATGGTTAAAAGTTCAATTGATACCAAATTTGGATGCTCCGTCTTTAATTGTATTAGATAATGCATCATATCATTCAAGAATTTTAAATAAACAGAAAAACAGCCTACTTCATCTTGGAGGAAAAGTGATATTTATGAGTGGCTGGAAAAACACAACCAAAATCCTTTACCAAATATGCTTAAATTGGAACTCCTATCAATAGCAAAGTCTCTTAAAAAACCCAAAATATACGCGGTAGATGAAATACTGCGTGAATATGGTCATGAGGTTCTACGACTGCCGCCATATTATTGCCAGTTTAACGCAATAGAATTTATATGGGCTGGTGGAAAGTCTTATTATGAAAAACATGTAGGTGATGGTCTTAAATCCGACCAAGTACAAATAGTTTGGCAAGATTCGTTAGATCATATTACACAAGAGTACTGGAAGAAATCGGTGGAACATACAGAAATATTAATAAGGGATTGGTGGGATCGAGAACAAGTACTAGATGTCGAAGTAGCGCCAATGATAATTGCTCCATTCGAGGACGACTTAGACGACGAGGACTTTTCAGATTTTATAAGTGACGATGAGAGTTTTTAGGCTATAATTATAAACGGTGTTTTTCGTTTACATTTTTTAGTATTATTGGGTATTATATTATGCTTTTTTTTTCATGCACATTATTCTGCATAGTCCTTAAACTAAGTCCCAGTGTTTTCATTACGGTTTCCTGCATATTGGTTTGCGAATTTCCACTTTTTCTTTCATTATCGAAATAGTTTATCAGACTAAATGCCATTGTATTTTTAGGTTTTAGTAGTAAAATTGTTAAAATAAATTGCACTGTTTATTTTTGTCGTTTTTAATTAAAGGGTACAGTAGGTATATAATTAACGATTATATAATTTTTTTGTAACTTTTTCAACTCCCCTGTACATAATTTTTGCAAAACTAATAATATTAGGTATATGTGGCTATCTTCGCGATAGCTAAAATAATGAAACTATTTTTCCTTCCTTCGGTATATTTGTAAATAATCACACAACATTTTGATAGCCTCTGTGTTGTCTGATTTGACGCATATGATCAGTGACCTTTGGACCCGCACGTTAAGACCAGATCTGACTATATATAGATTTTCCTGGCTGCTTCTTGCACAAAGTTTGTTTTCTGGATAGAATAAATATTATTTTGGCTGAATTTATACTCAGTAATAATGTCTATGTATTTTTTTACTATTAACAAAATCAAAATCGAACTGGGATGCAATTGTGGGGGAGGAGTTAAATTGGGGAAACTTTAAACGCCCTTTTCTGAATTATCTCTAGTCTAATATAACATAATATAAGTACTAGTAACTACCCTACGTACATCTAAAGATGCACTCAGAAAAAACCTTCTATTCCTAATCATAATTTACATACCCTTTATACAACTGTTTAACACAACGAAAATCGCTAGACCGTTGCGTATAGTGATAATATCACGGTAATTTAGCCAATAGGAAAAATAGGAGTTAATGCTACCATAGAATGGTTTATAGCAGTTATTGCTTTGAATACTCACAGTCACTATCAAGTTCTGTTGGGGGTGTAATCTGGTAATCTTGACATTAATCATAATAATACTTGCTTGCTACAGTTAATAAAGCATATATTTAACACTACAAATTAGTAGGTACTGTAGTTCTCAAAAATTTTAATAGCTTCTAGTGTGATATTGTTCTTGTGGTTTAACATTGCATATGATTATCTATTCTGCAACATGGTTTACTGAGATGGTAAAATTCGTCCAGAGCTTATAAAGTCCAATACTAATGATGAGTTGTGCGAAATAAGAATCTTATATTGCTTTATCTGACATGCAAAGTTTAAAAAACAAAGGAAAAATAAATAAATAATATCTTGGACACGAGTATTAACATTTTAAGTGAAAATATTGATACAGTCTGTCCCAAATATTAGATATATGACTATATCGATACTGTACTGAGTTTACTGAATTTATTCCATGTTATAAACTCCCACTGTATTTTGTCTCCTCACGGGTTTCTCTGAGAACTTTTCTCGCCCCCTCTTCATCCACAAGGCAACTATTTACTCTACCTGTATAATATGCCCAAAGAAAAGAAAATATTGTTAATTATCGAGACCGGTCGTTAAAAAAAATTGAAGACCAGAATGATTTATTTGATTATTTTGAGCGGACACGGTTACGCCCTTTGGCACTTTGTAATAATAACTAACCGTTCTGACCGCTGCTAATGTCAACACCAGAGATGGTCAACACGGTCCAAAATTCCCAAATAGTTGGAAAGTTCCAAAAATATACCTTTTCATCATTTGACAAAGCGTTCTTCTGCGGTGTCGTGGCAGAAAATATTTTGCTTTGACAAAAGGTTAAAAAGGCAGAGATATATTATTTGCTTTGAATACGTCCTGTCCCCTTAGTTTCTATTTTAATTTGACTTGCTTATGGCAAACGAAGCAAACCAACGAATTCTTGTAAAACTTCAAATTGAATTTTGTGGTCTTTGGTTGGAACGTAAGATACATAATTTAAGGATATGGTCCAAAAGAAATTAGTGTGGTGGCTAAGCGTTCCGTAGAAATGGTGATATTCGGACCATACCCTAAGTAACAATAATAATGTCAAATATATAACAATTAAACCTATTTTATATTTTTACATTCTACAATTAATTCTTTTTTATTAATTTATTTTTCATAAATCATGCTCTGTAGTTATAGCAACAATAGAAACTATTTCCAATAAAAACATTTTTGATTTTGATAAAAATACGTAATCTAACAGTGGTGTTTTTACGTTTTTAATAAATATTAGACGAAAGCACTTTGATCTGCATATAAGAGTTTTCCGGAGTTTGTTTTAATTAAAAGTTGCTGTACAGCAAAGTTGACTTTGTACAACGCTTGCCCAAGGCTTTGGAATTTATAATTATATCGCCTTTGAGCTCTAAAGCGAAATATGACAAAGAAATAAGAAAGACGCTTGCAATTTGCTCTAATGCAAATCCTGGGGCCTTAAAAACACCGCATTAATCTCAATGATGACGAACATAACGGATCTCACAACTTAATGAAATAATAATGCTCTCTGTTAGATTGCTTCTACAGGATGATTAAACTCACCTAAATTATAAGGTACTGTATATTCTTCTTCGGAACTCTAATGCTGTGCTGGTACCTAGATGCTCTCGGGACATTTTTTTTTGACGAGTACTCTTTAATAAAAGAAAAATGTTATATTCGTCCATCTTCAATTTCCGTCAGGGCCGTCTACCGGGGCGACGAACAGCAAAGGGTGAAGAACATAAAAGGGCGGTCTAGTGACCTTTAAAAACCACTGCCAGTAGTTTCGTTCCACGTTCCGTAACATTGACTGCGTTATCAGGGATCCCAGTCATTTAGTTCAAAAATCAAATTCCACTGCTTCAGCTGCGGTTCAAAATCGGCGAAACATTTTTCCTCTTCAGCGTTAAATTTTATCGTAACCTGGGATGCCAACACATCTGTCCATCTTTAATCTCCGCCAGGGCCGTCTACCGGGGCGACGAACAGCAATGGGCGGCGAACAGCAAAGGGTGAAGAACATAAAAGGGCGGTCTAGTGACCTTTAAAAACCACTGCCATCAGTAGTTTCGTTCCACGTTCCGTAACATTGGCTGAGTTATCATGGATCCCAGTCATTTAGTTGAAAAGTCAAATTCCACTGCTCCAGCTGCGGTTCAAAAGCGGCGAAACATTTTTCCTCTTCAGCGTTATATTTTATAGTAACCTGGGATGCCAACACATTTGTCCATCTTCAATCTCCGGCAGGGCCGTCTACCGGGGCGACGAACAGCAATGGGCGGCGAACAGCAAAGGGTGAAGAACATAAAAGGGCGGTCTAGTGACCTTTAAAAAACACTTCCAGTAGTTTCGTTCCACGTTCCGTAATATTGACTGCTTTATCAGGGATCCCAGTCGTTTAGTTCAAAAATCAAATTCCACTGCTCCAGCTGCGGTTCAAAAGTGACGAAACATTTTTCCTCTTCAGCGTTATATTTTATAGTAACCTGGGATGCCAACACATTTGTCCATCTTCAATCTCCGGCAGGGCCGTCTACCGGGGCGACGAACAGCAATGGGCGGCGAACAGCAAAGGGTGAAGAATATAAAAGGGCGGTCTAGTGACCTTTAAAAAATACTTCCAGTAGTTTCGTTCCACGTTCCGTAACATTGACTGCGTTATCAGGGATCCAAGTCGTTTAGTTCAAAAATCAAATTCCACTGCTCCAGCTGCGGTTCAAAAGCGGCGAAACATTTTTCCTCTTCAGCGTTATATTTTATAGTAACCTGCGATGCCAACACATTTGTCCATCTTCAATCTCCGGCAGGGCCGTCTACCGGGGCGACGAACAGCAATGGGCGGCGAACAGCAAAGGGTGAAGAACATAAAAGGGCGGTCTAGTGACCTTTAAAAAACACTTCCAGTAGTTTCGTTCCACGTTCCGTAACATTGACTGCTTTATCAGGGATCCCAGTCGTTTAGTTCAAAAATCAAATTCCACTGCTCCAGCTGCGGTTCAAAAGTGGCGAAACATTTTTCCTCTTCAGCGTTATATTTTATAGTAACCTGGGATGCCAACACATTTGTCCATCTTCAATCTCCGGCAGGGCCGTCTACCGGGGCGACGAACAGCAAAGGGTGAAGAACATAAAAGGGCGGTCTAGTGACCTTTAAAAAATACTTCCAGTAGTTTCGTTCCACGTTCCGTAACATTGACTGCGTTATCAGGGATCCAAGTCGTTTAGTTCAAAAATCAAATTCCACTGCTCCAGCTGCGGTTCAAAAGCGGCGAAACATTTTTCCTCTTCAGCGTTATATTTTATAGTAACCTGGGATGCCAACACATTTGTCCATCTTCAATCTCCGGCAGGGCCGTCTACCGGGGCGACGAACAGCAATGGGCGGCGAACAGCAAAGGGTGAAGAACATAAAAGGGCGGTCTAGTGACCTTTAAAAAATACTTCCAGTAGTTTCGTTCCACGTTCCGTAACATTGACTGCGTTATCAGGGATCCAAGTCGTTTAGTTCAAAAATCAAATTCCACTGCTCCAGCTGCGGTTCAAAAGCGGCGAAACATTTTTCCTCTTCAGCGTTATATTTTATAGTAACCTGGGATGCCAACACCACAGAATATTAACAGCACATCAAAATTTAAAATCATTACTAATCATTAGGTCTAATGTAAAGTAAATGTGTCCTTTTTTAAAGGTGCTCAAGTCGAACCAGTTATACTTTTTAGACTCGCATCTATATAATTACGCACTTTGGGGCTTGGAAAAAAAACTACGGCGTGTTTCGAGACCATTTGCTCTAAAAGTCTTTAAGGGCGATTAAATTTTGACAAAATGATTAATAACCTTTAAATCATGCCAACTATTGTACCTAATTACCAACTATGAATTGTTTTTTGTAATGATAGGGACCAACTTGGGTTTAACATGGAGGCAGAGCCAGCGTTTAAGAAAATTGGACTCCTGTCCCTAAAAATATTTTAAGCATTTTGAAATGTATTTGTGATATTTTGGTACTTAAAATACCGCTTTTGTGTTTTATTAGGGCATTTTGATTGTGGTATATTATGAATTTGTGATTTAATAAGATTTATGTGTTAATGGTATATAATGTCTATCTTTTAACGCTTTTAATACTAAATTTAAAACATTTGTTTAATCACTCTATACCTATAACTATACAGTATCTATACATCCACGTATCTATCAAGATAACCGTTACGATAACTTTCGTACAATAACGTTTTTGTAGCTAGAAAGTAATTTAGCATATCTTTAGTGATCTTTTTTACTGTTCCTACACATTCGAATCATTTAGTACGAGATCTTGCAGAAATAATTCGCAGGAATGTAACATATTGCCTGCAGTAATTCGTGTCATAATGTTGTGTTTTAATGAATTACACATTTTTATAACAATTATATTAATAATTTGAAACGAGGAAGAGACCTAACGATTACCGCGCCCCCGGAACCGAATTATAATTTTTAATGATTTGAACACATTATAGCGTTTTCTAGTATTGCAGGAAAAATGTAGAGTCAAACGAATATTGATCTTGCCCGAATATAGATGATTATAAGTGCTGGTGTGTAGGATAGTTAGCCAGTGCCGTCTCTGGCGCCGGGGCAAAAATCAGTAGTTTCGTTCCATGTTCCGTAACATTGCTTGAGTTATTAGGGAGGAGGGGGAAACATTTTTGTACTTCGCCTAAAATTTGCTAAATTTGGGGGGGTCTGTTCGGTATAGTCATCACGCCCCAGGGCGTCATATGGTAGTAGCGATGACCAACAAAACTTGAAAAATCCCCACAAAAATAAAAGGAATAATACATCATTTGCAGATACAGGTGATCATCACCTATAGGTGCAAAAAGCTGATAATGGGAACCAATCTTGTAATGTGTAAATTGTTGTTAAATAAATAAATACAATAAATCTATGCGTGCTTTATCCATAACCTTTTGTATAGGTGTATATCTAAGCAAAAGGCAAAATACCAATGTCCACGCCTTTACATTAAATATAGTACTCTAATTCATTTGGAATGATTGTGTATAGTGCGCTAGAAGCCTAGAGCAGTCAGTGCTTACAAAATGTAGGTACGCGCTGGTCACGTTTGACATGTTTTTAGATCTGGCCGATCTGGGTTTTCGTCTTGTATTACCTCGAACTTTGTACTCTGTAAATTAGATTAATCAATCATACGGTTAATCAAGAGAAATCTGCATTTCATTTTCTAATGTTGTTACAGCAAAACGATAAGTTAAATGAAATTTACCCAATCATCAAACGTGAACCATGTAAAATACAAAGACCATGTTAAATACAAATTTATATAAAAACGTATTTAAGTGATTATGAAAATATCTAAGTACTTTGTTATTTATCTGGCCATGCCTTTTTGTACCGTGCGAGCAAAAATTATTTGCATCAAAGAGGGCCTTGCATGTAAGGACGTAATGCTTAGCCGTAGAGCTTAATACCTGTTGGGTGTCAGTAACTACCTGAATTAACAATCAATCAGTTATTCCGTATTCCGTCATCTTTGACAGTCGTTACAAGTAATTTGATTCATCGCTAATTTTTCCAATTTCTTGAACAATTTACACAATGGGCTTTACGGAACAGCACAAAACATTTATGGTTAAAGCGTGTTTTCAAACAAACCCGAACATTTTCCTAACGTTGCTTTTATTGCTGGGGATTTTTATCATTGCCTGAAAAGAACCGTGGCTGTATTTAGGGAAACAGGTTCTATACAACACAAAAAAGGAGCAGGAAGACCATCTGTACGAACAGAAGAACTTGTTTGCAAACGTTCGTGAAATAATGCAAAATACGCCAAAAAATTGTATAAGACGCCTGTCCCAAGAAGTGGGAAGATCTTATGGAACATGCAGGACAATCCTTAAGAAGCAGCTAAATTTATTTCCTTATAAAGTATTCCAAGAAATACAAGCCACCGATTTTGAAAGACGCAGGAATTACCCTCAATGGTTTACCTTATATATATACCTATATATTCTTACTTTGTTAATTTTGTAAACAACAAAAATAAATTTGTATTTGTTTACTTATTTAATTACTCATTAGTTTGGCATATCATGTCATAATATGAATTTGGCACAATTTTTACCTAGATTTGATTAGATATATCGTCCCCATATCATTGTGATCTAAACCAAGCCCTACGTTTTTTAATCCAAGCCCTCTTTGATGCAAATAATTTTTGCTCGCACGGTACCATGCACGGAAAGGTTTACTTTTTGTAAGGACTCAAAGAAACATAAGAAAATGCAGTTTTATTTTTCGTTTAATACGACTTAAATAATGAGAGTTTCGATTTCTTTTAAGCTGACAAGATTTTAAAGATAACCCTTTATTACAAGTGACCTAGGATCATAAAAGATTTCAATTTTTAACACAGCACATAATCCAAGCAACCTAGTTACTAGCCTCATTTGTTATTAGCACCCACGTATAGAATATTGTTATGGATATAATGGTTTTCCATAGGTAAAAAACTGTATATCCCAAAGGTACTTAAAGAGCAGCTTGATTTATTTACCGTACAGTAGAGTAAAGTTCGTTTTGTAGTAGAAATAACTAATGTAGATATAGTTTTTATTAGAGCCATTGCGAAAATTTCCTTATATATTATTATCATCATCATCATCTCTAATTTGTGGGCGATATTATTTTGCAAGTAGCAATAACAATTTGTGTCTTGTTTTTACCTTACTGGATTCGTTTGTTTTTCTATGCATGGCACTTTCTCATTCTCATACTCACCTATTCATTTCACTTTGTTATTTAATATTTCATCAAAATGTTATTTTATACTAAATATAATTTGTCATTTGAAATTTGTGAACTAATCTGATATCTGGGAATTTAATTAGTTTTTTAAACTTTTTACGTGTATGTACTATAAAAAAAATAGAACATAATATGATGTCTATCTGTTAAAATTTTTAAATTATGATAACTTTGCACCACTCGTGTACATTTTTTTTGCCTCTAATTTTTTATTTCGAAAAAAAATGGTATTCCAGTGAAAAAATAAGCATAAAAACTAAAAAAAATATTAAGTATGGTATAAACAAATAGTTTAAAAACCATTAAGCCAACTTACACTATACAGGGTGAGTTTTTTAAAGTGTTACAAGGCGATATCTCGAAAACGGTTCAAAATATTATCTTAAAATTTTTGTGAGGGAATGGGGAGATGGGGGGACATATTTAAACATATTTTTGATGTCTACCCCCTTTCTCCATTTTGAGGGGTGGGGGGTAACTTTGGAATTTTAAATGAGACAATGTACTCTTTTTTAGTAAATACGAACCTACGTAAAAAACTACGTACGTATACAAAAAATCTTTTGATTTGCTCCCCTGCTTACGAAATTATGATTTTTTAAGTTTTAAAATACAAAAAATACTTTACTATTTAATTTCAACTTATTTATCAACTTCCAAACACTTTGTCACTTTTTTTCAGAATAAATATCGTACTACTAATAGCATGCAACGCGGATTTGGTATTTTATATCATCTAAAGTTGTAGGTGTAGCCGCCATCACTTTATCTTTTATAAAATAAAAAATAAATAAAGGAAAAAGTCAAGGGGGGTCAAATCCGGGGACCTAGCAGGCCGTTTACCGAACCAGCTCGATTTATCCACCTGTTTTTAAACAATTCTTTCAACCCATTACGGGCCTGTATCACATAATGCGGTGGCGCTTCGTCCTTTTGAAACCACATGTCAGAACTTATGTTTTGGTTTAATAATTGGGGTAATTGGTTTTTAAAAGAATTTCGTAACCAGGGGAGCAAATCAAAACATTTTTTGTATACGTACGTAGTTTTTTACGTAGGTTCGTATTTACCAAAAAAAAGTACATTGTCTCATTTAAAATTCCAAAGTTACCCCCCACCCCTCAAAATGTGGAAGGGGGGTAGACGTCAAAAATATGTATAAATATGTCCCCCTATCTCCCCATTCCCTCACTAAAATTTCAAGAAAATATTTTGAACCGTTTTCGAGATATCGCCTGGTAACACTTTAAAAAACTCACCCTGTATAAAAAAAAAGTTATACTTTGAAAAAATGGCAAAAAATTCAACCTTGCGCTAGACATCTGAAACTTTGTATTTAGGCCCAAAATTGTACTAGAAACAACTTTTTCTAATAACATTTTTTGAAATTCGGTAAAACAATGCCATTTTTCAGCATTTTTTCACAATAATGTAATTTTTGACAGATACCGAATGACAGATGATGCCAATTGAATATATAATTTTTAGTCTAATTTGAAGCAAAAACGATTGCTGATATTTAATTTTAACTAACCTCATTAATAAAAAAAAGTTCCATATGGTGCGGACTTTAATGGTGACACTGTATAAAAAATTAATTTCTGACATGCATTTTATTGCAGTTAATAGTAGAAATAAAGGGCGTTGTATCATATCATAGCGACTAGGCATCCTAGAGGTAAAAGTAGGAACTTACAAATTATTTCCAGTGATTTTTTTGCTCATATTGCACATGTTTTCCAACCTTTCATATTATTGCAAATAATGTGTCATGTATTTTAATTAAAGTTTTATTTTTCAATCATTAGAAAAAAAAATGGCAGTTAACGTCAATTTAGCGGCGTTTTGTAGGAATTAATAAGATTTAGTGTTTTCTTAAACGGGTAATATATAATAATAAAATAAGACATTTTTGAAAGGCCTTTCAATAACTTCAATAATACTCAATGTACAGTGACTAATAACTATGTACAATATAATTCATTTAAATGTAAATTTATTACTATGCAATTGTTGTGTTATACTATAATGCATTAATGTACTTAGATATTTATTATAAAAGCCACGATTCTAGTGAACTTGACTCATTACGTGATCATGCAAAATCATTTTCATCTTCATCTAACGTATTATTAAAAACTTCTATTTTTATAGCTGCATCAATTTTTTCGTTAATTATTCTTTTTTGCTTGATTAACTTTGTATGTTGTTATTAGGTTATTTATTTTACTTAAAACAGATTTTTTTATAGCAGTAAGCGGTGCGTATCATAGAAAATTATTTTTATTGCATTTATATGCAAAATTTAATAATTAACCAAAGTCATAAAACCATATTTATATAGTAATTTACTAAATCCGGTACAGGTATTTTTTTCATGGTATGCCTGTATGTGTAGAACGCCGAAGAATTTATTTTTATTTCTATGTCGGTTAATTTTTTTTTTGATTTTTTCAAGTTTTTATTTTTTTGTAAATTTTCCGTAAGTACATATGGTCGTGGAAATTTCAAAAAATATATAAATTAACCTTTTATTCGTAAAGTATAAGAGATACGGCGACAATGTGTACAGTGTGTCCGAAATTCCAGTCTCTATTTGGGTATCTCGCTTAATAGATGATATAGAAAGTTGGTTAAATGGGGAATATTTTAGAGAATTTAATGCCGATCTCGAATCCTTTTTCAAAATTATTGAAAGTTTTGTAGTTTTTCACTTATTAAACAAAAACTAAAAATGGCGCATTTATTTTTTTTTAAATAGGGGCTTAACGGTTAATTTGACATATCCCAAAGTGTTACATTCTTAAGACACTTTTTAGGAAAGAACGTTTCTGTACAAAAAGAAAATGCAGATTGTCTTTTGTTTGTGAGTTACCCACAGTAACTTTGTTATTTCTTATGGCGGCCATCTTGGATTTGTACATAAAATTATTTCTCTTTGAATCACCTTTTAAACGATGTGCCACATGCTACCAAAATTTTGGAGAAATACTCTAAAATTATTAAAAAGCAGTTTTATCGTTAACTTTGCAACAGCGCATGCATCTAACATTTTTTATTTTTAGTTATCCTACTTGGTTTTGGTTAGGTTAGGTCAGGTTCAGAATTTAAGGATCTTGTAAGAAACTGTATTCTAAAAAAATAAAGGTTTAAGAGGTGCTTTAAATGGTTTAATTACTATCTGCTATGTTAGATGCATGCGCTGTTGCCAAGTTAACGATAAAACTGTTTTTTTTAATAATTTAAGAGTATTTCTCCAAAATTTTGGTAGCATGTGGCACATCGTTTAAAAGGTAATTCAAAGAGAAATAATTTGATGTATAAATCCAAGATGGCCGCTATAAGAAATAACAAAGTTACTGTGGGTAACTCACAAACAAAAGACAATCTGCATTTTCTTTTTGTACAGAAATGTTCTTCCCTAAAAAGTGTCTTAAGAATGTAACACTTTGGGATATGTCAAATTAACCGGTAAGCCCCTATTTAAAAAAAAACGAAATGCGCCATTATTAGTTTTTGTTTAATAAGTGAAAAACTACAAAACTTTTAATAATTTTGACAAAGGATTCGAGATCGGCATTAAATTCTCTAAAATATTCCCCATTTAACCAACTTTCTATATCATCTATTAAGCGAGATACCCAAATAGAGACTGGAATTTCGGACACACTGTATAACTATAAAGGGGCGTATTAATACGATCTATAAAATAGCTTCTTACAAATTTTTTGTATCTCTTGTAGTTTTTGACATACAGGGTGGCCCTTTAGTGTGGCAAAGTACAATAGCTCCGTTACTATTTCAAATACATTAAAAATATTAATACAAAAGTTGAAGGGCAGTAAGTGACTTATAACGTAAAATTATTTTTAACTCTATAGGGTGGCTCAAAAAAGCGGAACAATAAAAAATGTACTTTTTTCAAATGGAATACCCTGTATATTTTTTCATTTTTAAATTCCACATAAAATTATAATTATTTTTTATTAAATACATTATTAGTCTATACTTTATAGTTTCCGAGATATTGACTCTTGAAAAGTGACATTTTTGAACTTTGACAGCTTCTAGCTTTCTAACAGTACGTCTTAGAGCAAAACGGCTTACATGTCCCTATCTTTAATTTTTATTATCTTCCCAAAAAAATCAACTTCCGGTTAAACCGGATGTTACTCGAAAGCAGGAAATATAGTTGTTCCGGTTTAACTGGAAGTTGATTTTTTTGGGAAGATAATAAAAATTGAAGATAGAGACATGTAAGCCGTTTTGCTCTAAGACGTACTGTTAGAAAGTTAGAAGCTGTCAAAGTTCAAAAATGTCACTTTTCAAGAGTCAATATCTCGGAAACTATAAAGTATAGACTTATAATGTATTTAATAAAAAATAATTATAATTCTATGTAGAATTTAAAAATGAAAAAATATACAGGGTGTTCCATTTAAAAAAAGTACATTTTTTCTTGTTCCGCTTTTTTGAGCCACCCTATAGAGTTAAAAATAATTTTACGTTATAAGTCACTTACTGCCCTTCAACTTTTGTATTAATATTTTTAATGTATTTGAAATAGTAACGGAGCTATTGTACTTTGCCACACTAAAGGGCCACCCTGTATTTACTGATATGTGGTTTTTATGTTTCTGCCAATATCTCGGAATTGATAACTTAGGAAAATATGTTTTAAATAAAAAAGTTGTCTTTTTAAATTGTCCACAAAAACTACTATAATCACATTTACTATAAAGTTATAGATGGTAAATGAGATTTTTTTGAAAAAAGTCTGTTTTAAGTAAGATAAATAACCTAATAACGACACAAAATTAATCAAACAAAAAAGAATAATTAACCATGATGGAGCTACAAAAATAGAAGTTTAAAATAATATTATTATATTTAAAATATATTATTATTAATATAGTGATATTAAACGGCGGTCTTCACATTTTTCTTGCAAATTTAATTTACTTTCCGATTATGATGTCATAGTTATACCGTATGATTTGTTGATATGATTGATTTATTATTACAAATTGCGCCCTCTAGCAATTTTATCAGAAACTATCGTGTACCGTTGGATACGACAATTAAAAGTACTTACCTTTCTCTTCCAAACAAGCTTAAATTTAGTAAAATCGGATAAGTCGTTTAGAAGTTACAGCGATTTTAATGATTACACTTTCAATAGCTTCCCCCACTCATATCAAGGTCGGTACGCCAATGAGCCTTGAACCAAAATGATGCAGAATTGTCTAGTCTTTCTAATGATGTAACCAGAGGTATACCATAATATAAGAATTTTCGGAAAAATTTAGAATTTTAAAAATTAATTTTCAATTGTGCCCCCTTGTGGCGAAATGCGGAACTTAAAATAATTCCCAAAAGTTTCAATGCTTAGTAGTTTCCGAGATATGGCCGGTGGCCCGTGGCCACCCTTAATGAAACACCCTGTACATTGTTGCCGTATACTATGGAGGGCTTTAGGAAGGAGTCCGATCGAAAATGGCTGTTCTTTAAATTTACGTCCCTGTTTAGTAGTTAGTTCGCTGTTTCCCGGTCGCGGCGCAGTGATCGTCAAGTGTTTGACTTTTTACAGGTTTTGATAGACGTCAGCGGTATTTTTATCCAATAATTAATAAAATAAGCTTTATTAGATATAATATATACATATCTCAGCCTGTAGAGGGTAAAACAGTTGATTATCCCATAAGAACCCATGCATTTTGCAGATTTAAAGGAACACATGCGCCCCTGACGGCCATTTTTAAAGCTGCTTTACCGATCCAAAACTTTGCCCGAAACCAATATATTGCGATCGGACTCCTAACCTAAAGCCCTCCATACCGTATACTTTTCCGAATAAAAGGTTATTTTTTTTTTCAAATTTTCACGACTATAATGTAGGGGAAATTAAAAATTTAACCGACATAGACGAACAAAGCATCAGAAATAAAAATAAACTCTTTGGCGTCCTACACTTTTGGCGTACTTTGAAAAGGTGGACAAAGATATTGCAGTACTACAAAAATCGACACTAAATGTAAATTTAAAAAACAATAAAATTTTTTTCATTATAAACTATTAAATTCAATATAGTGACATGGAACAAAAACAAATACATTGTAATCAAAGAATAATTTACAAGGCACATTCATACAACCTTAAACCCTTTTCTTACTGTGTACCATTAATTCCATAATTCGCATCGCAAGAGGTGCAATTTTATCTGTACAACAGTAAAGGTACTACCAAAGCAGTGCCTCTGGTAATCGCTGTGATTACCCATAGACATATATGTGGCCGGTACCGCATTGAATCGGTACTGTCATTTAGCACTTTCACCGGTTCACACGGTCTTAGATCGCCTCGATAGTCTAAGCCCATTCGATGGATATAATTATCAAGGCGCTAGGTGATGTAACTGGTGTAACCAGACTACTATTTGGTCAAAACCATTTATTATAAACTAGGGTGTGCAAAATGAGCTATACTTAGTTTTAGAAAAAACAGGTATTTCATCGTTACAAAATTTAGCTGAAAGTGGTTGTATTCTATTTTAATGTTGTTCAACCTTTGCAATTATTTTATTATTAGGTCTATTCTTGATAGAAGGTCAATGATATTTATATACATAGTTTTAAAATAGATTTTAGATAAATAAATGCAAACAGTATCAAACTTAAGGTGACCATTATACTTTAGTAACTTGACATTTATACACTGAGGAAAATAACCTAATACAACAGGTTTGCTAAGACATAGCTTATTTTTTATTAACCCATATTAAATAAATTGCTAGTGTATCAAACCCGCTTTCGTCTTAATAAATCAATTCCAGATTTGCTAGAACAGTGTTTTTATTGGTAGTAATTAGTTCCATTAGCAGCACAATCTTGTTAAATAATGAACTACTTTTAATACAGTAATTTTATTAAGAAATAAATTGTATCTTCTCAATGCGACGCATTTTGTTCCTAGTAAAGCGCATTCCCTACAATTAAGAAAGCAGAACAGCGTACCCAAAAAAGAATTGTATCCGTTAGAACCTATAATCCACAAGATGTTTGTGGGGATTCGTTGCGATCGGCAATCGCCGCGCGCTGTAGTATTAGTTTTAACGTATTTTTTGCGCAGATCACATCGTTGTTCGGCGTCTTCTGGTTGTCCTGTCTAAGTTTGAATTTTATTGATCGTAACAATACTTGTTTCAATTAATTTATTTTTACTTTGTATTTAACTTTGCATGCCAAATAAAGCAATAGAAAATTCCTATTTCGCACAACCCACCATTAGTATTGGACTTTATAATCTATGGACGAATTTATCTCAGTAAACCATGTTAAATAATAGATAATCATATACAATGTTAAACAAGAAAAATATCACACTAGAAGCTATTCAAGTTTTTGAGAACTACAGTAGAGGAAAGTGGCCTAATATGGGATACCTTTTGTTAAACTGTCATATTTTAGGGAAAAATTAATCAATTTTTTTTTATTTTTTTTTTTATGTGTTGACATTATTACGAAGTTGTACTACCTGCCAGACGCATTGTCATAACTTTTGTGTACTATTTTTAAAAGAAACAGGCGATTTAGGCTAAAATGTCATTTTATTGATTTTAAAAAATGGTGTCCTAATATTGGATATACATAATGTATACAATATTATGAATGTTATTACAATTGCATTTTCTATGTTTTGTATGTCCCACTGTTTTCTTTTGTTCGTTGCCATTCTGAAAATAAATATATAGATAATAATTTCCTAACCGTTTGATTCCAATCCTAATATTGGATATCCAATATTGGGCGCACCGCTTATGTCCAATATTAGGCACCCCATCATAATAATCATAATCATAATCATAAATTTTATTTGACTACGTTTTGTACATGTTAAAGATACAATTGTAGCAGGTCAGTGTATCAATGTCTATATGCTACTAGATTATAAATATCACAATACAATAAGGTAATAGCAACAATACTTCTCATGAACAAACAATTAAAAAAAAAAACAATTAATTTAAAAAAATAAAACAGCAATGTTTCAACGTACTATGTCAATATTTTCGCATGATGAATTTATATTTTCCAAATATTCCTTGATAGAATAAAAAGCAGATTTACTAAGAATGTTTTTCATGGTATATTTAAATTTTTTTGGCTGAAGGCCTTTGATTGAATCTGGCAGAGCATTAAAGAGATCAATTTTTGGTGAGTTCTTTATTGATTTTTCTAGTCTATATTTGGGTTTTCTAATCAGGACTGCCGATCTAGTGCTGTAGTTATGAACGTATAAAATGAGGTTTGCAGTGGTCTCGATGCCCTGCACCCACAATTGCTCGAACAGCCCTCTTTTGCAATTTAAACACAATATGCGAATCCGCAGAGTTACCCCACAGTTATATTCCATATGTAACGTGGGCATGAAAAAGTGAGTAATAAACAGTCATAACAGAATCCAGTCCAATTAATGGTTTAAGCTTTCTTATTGCGAAAATAGAAGAGGATAGCCTGCCCCGCAATGATCGAATGTGGGGCCCCCAATTTAAATCACTATCCAATATAACACCAAGCATTTTAGCCTCTGAACCATTCACCACACTACGACTTGTCGAGAAAACGACTTCCTGGGTCTTATCCATATTCAGTTTCAGATTATTCTGAGAAAACCATTCATCTGCTTTTTGTTTTAGATCACTACATTTGTTTTTTAGTTCATTCATGTTGTCACAGCTGCACAGCAGTGATGTATCGTCCGCAAAACAAATGCACCCGTACGGGGACAGATGTAAGAATAAGTCATTCATATAAATTATAAAGAGGAGCGGACCTAGAACAGATCCTTGGGGTACCCCACTCTCTACCAGTACACGGCGCGACACTCCATCCTGAAGAGAGACATACTGTATTCGGGAAGTCAAGTAAGAGATCAACAAGCTCAGAGGCAGACCCCGAATTCCATATCGAGAAAGCTTTTCGATCAGAAGCTCATATTATTAGGTTATATTTTTCTACGGAAAACTAACAACAATTATACAGCAAAACCTAAATAAATACAATGCTTACCACAGTAGCTTCAACACTGACATACAACTTCTTAAATTACTTACCTGATTTTCGATATTTCAATGCTCAAACAGGTCGCGGTAAAATATTGTCAAGCGTGAAAACTAACAAATTGCCAATATCACTTTGATGGACTGTACTAGCAGGTTGAAAAACTTTGGCCATGTATTTTGAGGTTTAAGTGAACTACTTGTTAATAGATGGCGCCCCATATTTATCTGGTTTGGCAAATACAATGGTGTCCAATATTAGGAGCTATCCCAATATTAGGCTACTTTCCTCTACTGACTTTTAGTGGTAGGTAAGTATACGCTTTATTAATCGTAGCAAGCAAATATTATTATGATTAATGTTAAGTTTCATAACAACTGCCAGTCGGAACTAATGCAGTATATAAAACCAGATTATACCCCCAATAGAACTTGATTATTACTGTGAGTATTTAGAGCAATAACGTCTATAAACCATTCTATGGTAGCAAAGCCGGGACACATGGCCATCATACTATGTGGTTCGAAGCTGAACTCCTGCATAACGATCCATACTGGAGGAAGTTCAAGGAACGCATGATGGCACCCATCTCCGTTATGCTTCAGTGGACCTAGATAAATAGAGCTGTACTTTGCTTATTTAGTATTCACCTCTGACCTAAAGATGACTGTAGATACCATACCAATTAAAACGTTGCGATTTAAAGCAAATAAAGACAATGCAAATCCAAAACTCTCCTATTATTCAAGGAACGTCATTGTCTACAACTTGTAAACATATTTATGCTAAATTGAATAGCTAAATAGATGGACTTATATCGTTAAACAGTTCGTGTCCTATTACTATTCAATCTACATAAGATATAAACGTCATAAGTAAGTTTGTTATAGACCGTTATGTCTGCAAAACAAACAATTCAAATAGAAAAAAATCCGTCACATTTAAAATGGATGTACTGTCAACCAAAACACTTTATGCGTTCTAAAAAGGTCATACGTTCGTTCAGTGACTATAAAAAATAATCGAATGAAAAAACTATCACGATAACCATCGTGATTTTCTATAAATTGTGATCACCTGCCGAGCATAAACATAAATGTGACAGCTGTCAATGGCATAAGCGAACTTCGTGGGTAATTCATAATAATCCAACTATGTTTTTAGTTGACTTTCTCCTCTGGTGCTTGTTTAGTGTCCTAAGGTACTTAGACAATGCTTTGGTCAATTATTTATTGTAACATTTAAACATCGCCAGATCCTCCTTAGAACGAACTGTATCCAATAAATTAAACAACACTCCCACAGATGTAAAAACAATTTTCTTCTTTATAGGATTAAATGTGGTTCAGCAATAAATCAATAATAATCATTAAATCATAATTGTTTCTAAATTTGGCAACCTAACAGAAAAGGAATCTAGGTCTTCATGGTACCAATCTTCGATGCTTCGTTCTTACGTCATACATGGTCAAATTATTTAAACTGACAAGAGACATTTTTCGTTTTATTACATAATTATCTTTAAATCACGACTTCAATTATTTCATTTATCATGTAAAATTAATTTCTCACGATGCAGTATTTAAGAGTTTATCACGGCATGTAAAAGAAACCCAATTTTTGCCGCGGCCATCACCGAATTTCTCGGAAACTGTACATACGATTTACTTCAATTTAGAAATATTGAAAGACCCAACCTTAAGCTGTGTTTTTCATAAAGCATATTTTTCGATTACCCTTTCGTTTGTAAAATATACTACAATTTGTGTTAGTACAAATAGGCCATCTTTCAAAATTATTTTCTCTAAAAAAACGTCCTAAATTGAAAATCTGTTACAAGACGAATACCATTTGAACCTTTAGCTATACAGTGATGCCAAATCTATACCTATTTAATTAAGTTTTACTGGTGATACTTGGTGACAGCCGAACGCCTACGACTATTTTTGAAATATTTATCTTGGTGATCGTTAATATACCTTTAAATAAATTCCATAAGTTATAAGGGTTTTGTATATTACTTGGTTGGCCCGGGGAAAATAAACAAATTTTAAAATACATTTTACTGTAAAAAAAAAACTTTTTTCGCCAGGAATCCTAAAAAATGAAATAATAAATTTATTTATTTATTTACTTATAAAAACGTACGATTAAATTTATACTCTAAACCAGTGGTTCCCAAATTTCGCAAAATCCCGGACCCCCGAAATCGGATTATAGTAACATGCGGACCCCCATGGCCAGTTAATCTTTAAAAGTACTAAAACAACCGCTTTGTAACTTATTTAAACAACATTTTATTTATCAATACAACGTATTTTCCTTAAAAACAATAATAAACTAAAAAATAATTTAATTGTTTTATTATTAGGTGAGTTATTTAGTTATTTTTGTTTTATTTTCCCTTTGTGCTCCGTGGGTTCGCGGACCCCAAGAAAATACGCCGCGGACCCCAAGGGGTCCGCGGACCACCATTTGGGAACCACTGCTCTAAACACTAGATTTATAAGTCAAATAGTTACCTCAATTATTAATTTAATTTAAGTGCTTGTGTTCTGCTGTACCTTAGTAAGAAGGCAATTACTAAACTAAATCTTTTTTTTCGCAAAATATAGCTACTGTATCATCAGCATATTATGATGACACAATTTTTGCCCGGGCCTTTATAGATAAAAGTGAGTTTATATAAGCTAGAAAAAATATCGGGCCAAGGAAAGTTCCCTGAGGAACCCCGATTTTTACTACTCTGGATTCGCTGAGTGTATCATTGTTTTTTTACCCGTTGTTCCCTATTTGATAAGTAGCTTTCGAAGATATCCAAAACCCTACCACGAACTCCACACCGTTCCAAGACGGCAAGGAGCTTTTTGTGGTTAACAGTGTCAAACGCCTTTGCAAGGTCTAGGAAAATTGCAAGTCATTTATTGTTTGAATCCAAACCTTCCGTAATATTCTTAATTACTGTATACAGGGCATCAGTTGTCGCCTTACCAGCCCGGAAACCAAATTGGTGCTCGTGTAAAATATTATTTTGATGTAAAATTTCTACTAGTCCAGTTTTTAGGCATTTTTCGAAGTTATGAATAACACTAATTGGTCTATATTTGTGTATTTTTGTTTTATGAATTGGCGTGACAATGGACGTTTTAAACTGAGAAGGAATAAGTTTCTTTTTAAAAAATAAATAAATTACGTGCTTTAGAGGTTTTAGAAGGTGCAAGTGACTTTGTTTTATCATTTGGGCAGATATTCCGTCTATGCCGGGAATACTATTATTTTTTAATGTACTATGTGCTCTATTAATTCGTTTTCTGTTACATCATTAATATACACAGAATTAGAATTTATAGGTATATTTTCACTAAATGGTACTGCGGTATTTATACCTTTAACCATATTTAGTTCCACTTTAGTAAAGTAAGCGTTGCAAAAGTTAAACATTTCCTTATTATCATTAAATAGATTTCCTTCATCATTAGCAATCTTAAACTTGCCATTGAAATAGGAACGGAAAATGTCTTAAAAGTCTAATCAGTGGTTTTCAACCTTTTTGTGGTGGCGGAACACTTTTGGTAGCAATAAGAAAATGGCGGAACACCACCTTTGTCAACATATTTGCGGTGAAGTAATCAGTTTATCAATAGACCAGGGCTGAAGCCTTTGAAAATGGTAAAAAGCGAAAAAAAATAATAGTAGGATGAAACCCATTGAAAAAGGAAGAGAATATAACAAAAATGAAAGGAAAAATAATTTACGGGCGATCCGAGGTCGGGAAGTGGAAAGGGGTGGGGTTTTAAGGGTAGAAAACGATTTATCTCGATTTCCGGCAAAACTACAAGTACTATGGAAAAACGTTAAATGGCAAAGTTGTAGGTAATAAAAAGATCTGCAAGTTTTGTATCTACACTTTTTTCACATAACCTCAAAATTTATGTGAAAAATTCAAATAACCAAGTTTTTGTCTTTTTATTTTTCTCCACTACTACTACTACTCAAAATTGTACATAATGATTAAAAAAAAAATCGGATTCGAGTTTTTTTCGTTTCTTTTCATTTTTTGAGAACATTTACCATAGTAATGTATATTTTTTTTACACCATCAGAAAGTAGAGATTTCAACGAACAAAAAGCCCACCGACTTTTTTAAAGAAGCAGATATTTTGACGTGACAATTTTCGATTGAAAATTAGGGTGCTTTTTCGATATTAAGTGAAAATAAGGTGAAAAAATAAATATTTTAAATCAAAAAAATTACAGTGTGTTTAAGACATGGAAATTTTTTTTGTATAAGATAAAAATAGAAAACCAAAAACTTGGTTATTTGAATTTTTCACATAAATTTTGAGGTTATGTGAAAAAAGTGTAAATACAAAAGTTGTAGACCTGTTTATTACCTACAACTTTACCATTTAACGTTTTTCCATAGGACTTGTAGTTTTGCCGAAAATCGAGATAAATCGTTTTCTACCCTTAAGAACTCGCCCCTTTCCACTTCCCGACCTCGGATCGTCCGTAAATTATTTTTTCTTTTATTTTTGTTATATTCTCTTCCTTTTCCAATAGGTTTCATCCTACTATTATTTTTTTTGGTTTTAAAATTATCGACCCTGGTCTACAAAAAAATACTATCTCACGATTCGGATTAGTTGATATTACTAAATTATTTCGCGGAACACCTGGAAGAGGTTTGCGGAACAGCGGTTGGGAACCACTGGACTCTAACGTGTCATTAATTTAGCTATCAGTTTTTTTTATTAGTGACGTAGGTTAGGTTCTAAACTTCTTATATTATATTTTAATAAATTTATTAATAAGTTCGCATTGACGGTAAACAGGAATAAAGTAGCCCGAAAACACACCAAACTTTGGCATTTTATAATCAAGATTAATATAATCCTAATTTGAATAAAAATTTTGCGTTTAAGAGAAACCGTTGACTAATTTAGTAGGTACCTTAAAAGCCCCTTCAAAAATCCAGCTCGCCTGAAAAAGATCCGAAAGGGAGCAGAGACGGATTAGAGAGGGCTGCAAATTGACCACTTTTAGATCCGTTCAGCTTATTTGGTGCGCAAACAAAAATTAAGTTTTATGGGTGACAAAATACGTCTGTACGCAGTCAGATCTCTTAGCGCCCAACAGAGATGGGCATGCGTACAACCCCCTTGATATTAGGGTTTCTTCTTTATCGACATCAATAAATATACTCCAGAACCGGCTCGGCGCCATTTTTGTTGTTAAGTTTTCTCTGTGGATTGCTTGTATTCTTAGGCACTTTCCTTTTTTTTTTCTTTTTAACAGCATAGGTAAATAAAAATCTTTGCTTAGCTGAGTTGTTAAAAGACGCTTCGCGAAGAAAACGTATAAAATATAGAAGGAAATACTTAACCACGGCTAGGGAGGAGGACAAAATCTTTGCTAGTTAAATTTTTAAAAGGGACGCACAACTTAGCAGTACTGGGCTTTGCTATTTAAAAGCAACTAAAAGGAACTCGGTTGTTGTTGCTGTAAAAACGATTTTCTAGTCTCAAAATCTGATAGGTTGGCAGCCACTAAAAATACCAAAAATCACTACCTTTTCCCCCAACGTGGACAAAAAATTAGTTATAATAAGTTCCAGTTTCATAACAATAACATTACTATTATCTGAAGAAATAGTCCATACTTAAAGTGGAGTTGAAAGTATGAAAAGGAAAGAAAAACACAAAGTCTTCCTCCACAAAATTTAATGGAAAGGATTCCAAGTTTAAGGGCCTCTACTCTGCCTGTTTCGAACGCAGAAACGTTCATCTTCAGGAGACAGAAAGTTTTTTTAAATTTATGCTGATGGTGTTAGCAAAAGAGAAATTGAAATTTAGAACCTTAATGGAGCTTTTATGGGTTTAAAACTGAATTGTAGAAGAAACATTACGAAGGGGTGTAAACCAACCAAATAAATTGGGGAAGAAGAAAACCTTATGAACATAGACATTCTGAAGGTACAATCATTGTATTGTCACATCTGTAAAAATAGAAATCGAAATTAAAGGAGTACAGAAGTTTTTTTTGAAATGTTTTAGAGAGAATTTTTAATTTTAAATAAAAGGTTAGTACTTAAAATATTGTTGTAGCAAAAAGAATTTTTGGGGTCCTGAGGACTAAACCTCAGTAACCCCCGCAAGAGGTTAATTTGAAACCGATAATAAAGGTAATTAAAAAATTTAAAATTTTCAAAATTTTCCTTCGTAATGAATGAAAGATATTGATTGACAGTAGACAGATATACTGACAGGAAGAATAGCGGTAAATTTAAATTAAGTAAAAAGAGAAAAAAAAAATTGTTAGTAGAGGAAAAGCTCAATTAAGGTTAGGTAAATACAATACTACTAACCAATTACCTAAGATAACAATATAACTTAAAAACTAAGAAGTGAAAGTGGGAGAAAAATCAATTAGGTGGATGAAGGGTAGGTGTCCTAAAATTTCTTTGTGTGTGGTAGAATCTGTAAATGAAAATATTTTGGGTGTTCTTGTATACATGTCACAGAGAAAAAAATGGTGTTATGCCGTGTGTGTGTTCTGCAATCTATGAAAGGGAAAACGAGTGTGGGAGATATTACATTATGTTGGTAGTAAAGAATATACAGTGAGGACCTAAAGTCCGTCCCCCCCCCCTCTAACTTCTAAACCGTTCGGTATATTTTAATGAAATTTTGAACGATAATATTTGAGCAAGTCTTGCACTTTTTGACATACCAATGACAGCTTTAAATGTCAAGATGACAGCTGGGTCCGCTTTTGGAATATTTTTTTAAATGGAACACCCTGTATATTTTTACATTTTTAAATTCCACATAAAATTATAATTATTTTTTATTAAATGCATTATTAGTCTATACTTCATAGTTTCCGAGATATTGACTCTCGAAAAGTGACATTTTTGAACTTTGACAGCTTATAACCTTCTAACAGTACGTCTTAGAGCAAAACGGCTTACATGTCCCTATCTTCAATTTTTATTATCTTCCCAAAAAAAATCAACTTCCAGTTAAACCAGAACAACTATATTCCCTGCTTTCGAGTTACATCCGGTTTAACCGGAAGATGATTTTTTTTGGAAGATAATAAAAATTGAAGATAGGGACATGTAAGCCGTTTTGCTCTAAGACGTACTGTAAGAAGGTTATAAGCTGTCAAAGTTCAAAAATGTCACTTTTCGAGAGTCAATATCTCGGAAACTATGAAGTATAGACTAATAATGAATTTAATAAAAAATAATTATAATTTTATGTGGAATTTAAAAATGAAAAAATACACAGGGTGTTCCATTTAAAAAAATATTCCAAAAGCGGACCCACCTGTCATCTTGACATTTAAAGCTGTCATTGGTATGTCAAAAAGTGCAAGACTTGCTCAAATATTATCGTTCAAAATTTCATTAAAATATACCGAACGGTTTAGAAGTTAGAGGGGGTGGGCGGACTTTAGGTCCTCACTGTATATAAGCATAGTGGTGATGATGATTGTTGAATAGATATTTGTAGACGTATCAAATAAAAGGAGAAACAATTTTTTGAATTAACTTTTTTTTTGATAATTGTGACTTCAGTTTTAAACCCATAAAAGCTCCATTAAGAGCAGTAACCCCCTTTACCACAATGAAAATTGCCGAACGTTTTGCTGGTCAAACGAAAAGAAAAAATAAAAATTGATATTTAGAAAATAAATTCTACTTTAAATACCCCATCCAGAAAAGTAAATGACGATCGAAAATATTCCCAAAATTTTTTTTAGAAATTTTTTTAATTTTTAGTAATTTTGTAATATCTTAAACAATTCTTTATTGGTCAAAAGCAAAATTACTTTTCCGGGTGTAGAATGTTGTACCAAACAATTTTTCTTAAAGCCATTTTTCAATATCGGCCTTACTATTTTCTCAAAAACTTTGGGCGCGTAAACCCACTTTACACGCTTAAATTCACTTTACGCGCCCAAAGTTTTTGAGAAAAAAGTAAGGCCGATATTGAAAAATGGCTTTAAGAAAAATTGTTTGGTACAACATTCTACACCCGGGAAAGTCATTTTGCTTTTGACCAATAAAGAATTGTTTAAAATATTACAAAATTACTAAAAATAAAAAAAATTTCTAAAAAAAATTTTGGGAATATTTTCGATCGTCATTTACTTTTCTGGATGGGGTATTTAAAGTAGAATTTATTTTCTAAATACCAATTTTTATTTTTTATTTTCGTTTGACCAGCAAAACGTTCGGCAATTTTCATTGTGGTAAAGGGGTTACTTCCTCTTAAGGTTCTAAATTTCAATTTCTCTTTTGCCAACACCATCAGCATAAATTTAAAAAACTTTCTGTCTCCTGACGATGAACGTTTCTGCCTTCGAAACATGTAGATACCCTTAAACTTGGAATCCTTTCCATTAAATTTTGTGGAGGAAGACTTTGTGTTTTTCTTTCCTTTTCATTATTATTATCATTACCAATAAAATAATTTACAAACACGAGTAAGTCACAAGGGCCACTAGAACAAAGCCAACCCTGTCCGAAAGTCCTGCTATATAAGGACTGCTTTCGAAAGCCTGTATTGCCCATTAAAGCAGCAGCATCTATTTATCTTTTTATGCGCAATTACTGGTTTCATAAATGACTAATTACTTGGCCACAACTGTTCTACAGAGGAAAAGTTTCTGCAACCCTTAAAGACGATAGGATTTATAGCCCCGTTTTTTGACACAAAATCTATATAGTATACCTAACTTTTTTTTACCGAAGTAGAACAACATGATGCTTTGCGCGTTATAAATTTTGTTTCGCAATCGATTATACTGGTCAACAAGAAACATGGTTCCTGGTTTGTTTGTTAAATATCTACTAACTATCTATTTCAGTAGGGTAAAGTTGGTAGAGATGCCCCACTTTTTCTTAACCTGGCCTAAATTTTATAAAAATAAATAATAAAAAAAATGAGCATGCTTTTCAGTAATTGAAACTTTATTCAGTTACGATATTTATAATAAGATGCAAAAAAAACAAGTTTTATTTCACAATAATGCATAAAGAAAAATTTTTGTAATTGGCCATCTCTCCCTTAGGGGTTGGGTAAGATGCCCCACGCAGGGTGGTAGTGATGGCCTATGTACGCGGATACAAAATAAGTTAGGTCTTCTTTTTAGTAAAGTCGATTCGCTCAGTAAACCTGCAAGATGGCCGACATGTCATATGACAAAAGTCATTGAAAATGCAAAAATTCACTTTATTTAGCTGGAATATGACTTTTGTCATATGACATGTCGGCCATCTTGCAGGTTTACTGAGTGAATCGACTCTAGCTACTCTTGCACAGGGATAGCAAAAAATAACAAATTTGCTGCATCCATCGTGATACCATTGCTCGCAGTGTATACATTTTACCCAGTCATCTTTTCTGGTGGTTTAGGAATATTTCTCTCCACATCCCGCAATATTAACAGGCCATCTCTACCCACTTTGACTAGGGCATCTATACCAAAAGATGGTATAAGATGCCTCACCATGTATTTTGTATAAATATACAGGTACATGTGTTTTGAGGTTAGAATATTGTAGCACATGCATTCCACAATTGTTTGACCAAATTGCAAATTAAATAAAAACATATTAATGATTTTACAACCTATAGCGTAATCATGTATAAAAATTTGCACCTACCTCAAAAAAACGATCACAAAACTTTGTCAAAACCAGACAATTGTGAGCAGCTACACCACTTTTCAGGCTTTAGCATAAACAACTGATTGGGTTTGGACAAACCAAACGATCGTATATGTAAATGTTTTCGAGTTATAAAGGTAGGCCATCTCTACCACTGGGGCATCTCTACCAACTTTACCCTATAAATCCAGTGGCGTAACACACACCCTCGCAGACCCCGCACCGCGGGGGGCCCACATTGACGGCCCCTTCGAAACTTGCTGCCAGCTTTGCCTTTCATAGGTATTTCATTTCATAATTAACTTTATTTTTTTATATCCTGAGAATTTAACTTCGTTAAGTGAAGAAGAATTATACGTGAAAGCGCGGAATTTACAAACGATATACCATAAAGACTTGTCCATTGACTTTCCTAGTCAAATTTTAAGCCTCAAAAAGGGACTTGGAGATAGTATTTCAAAATTAAATACATTGTATGAATTTTCGGATCATTTATTAATAAACAATCAGTGTGTTCTTCAAATTTTCCAGATGTATCTAGTGCAATGATGTTATTTCTAACTTTACCAGTTAGGGTGGCATCAACGGAACGATCTTTTTCCAATTTTAAATTAGTAAAAACCTATTTACGTAACACCATGGAACAACAACCCCTTTCGGATTTATCCTTAATCATTATCGAACACGAGTTTGTTAAAACATTAAATATCGAGGAAATAATAAACGATTTTGCAAAAAAAACTCTCTATATACGATCTGGTCGTTTTGTATAACACCTTGTACAGTACTTAGTGACATAATGTTTGTGCAGACTTGTTGAGTGTTCGTGTGTTTTACTGTTTTCTGTCTTTTGGATTCTATGAGGCTCGATCACTGCTACCCTCGTTACTACCATACATGGTAAGCAACATTATAAGTGTGTTTGTTGGAATATTACGTATAATGATTTAATAACTACCTATGACTGCTACCTAATGACTTTTCCCTGGTAAAGGAGGTACGTACTAATAAAAAAAAAACTAAATTTACTAATCTTTAATACTTAGCACATTATTTTAAAAAAGGAATCAAAATTAACGTTGTCTTTTGTAGACCAGTGTTATCTAGCGATAAATTGCCTATAAAACGTTAATTTAAATTATGCAATTTAAAATTTATTTAATCCCTGGTAAGACAGATCTTTTATTGGTGACATTAACAGCCTTTATAGGAGCGGCACCTTTAAACCTTTTAATTTCGTGTAATATAAATGTCTCAAATTAATAATTATTTAACAGTCTATGTAAAAATCAAAAAATAAATTAGTATTTTACTGTTGTGAAACTGGTTTTGTTCCATAAAACAGGTGAAGTGTTTCGGTTAGCTTTTATCGCTTTAATTTAAATTTTATACCTATATTGATCGGTGACAATTTTGTTTTTAGCGGTTTAATGCCTGTAAATACTTATCCATATATGGGAGTTTATTGAATACTTTTTAGGCACTTATACAGTGTCACCATCAGTAAAGTCCGCATCATATGGGATTTTTTTTTATTAATAGCCTTATTCAAAATTTGACGTTGGCATCAAGTTCTGCTTCGATCGAAATGAAAATTAAGCAAAAAAATAGTAGTCAAGTGATTCGCATTATCTGTCAAATTTTAATTTTTTCCAAAAAATAATTCAAAAGTGGGGTTATTTCTGAAAATATCGAAAAAAGTTATTAGAAAAAGTTTTTTTAAATGCAGTTTCTAGCCCACATGCAAAATTTCAGCTGCATAAGATAATTTTGATTTTTTACCTATATTTTGTAAATTGCACCACTTTTACAAAATAAGACTAAACGCAACCTACATAAAACTTCTTAGTTTTGACAATGCTTTATTTCAGATACATTTTCTTTAAAGTAGCGCCATATTAAATGTGTGTTTTTCTACAAAATCAAAATTGGGCTATTAAAATTTGATCGCATGTGATGCAAAGTTTATTTGTTTTGGACCCTGTATAAGGTAACTTCATAAAATAAGTATTTTTGAAAATGACAGATTCATTAAAGCCTAGCCTAAACCCCTAGTCCTAGAGTCATGAAATTTCGAAGATGTCTTCTCCTTATAACGTTAGCATCAACTGAGAATTGATTCTTCGAAAATCAACCCCTATGAGGTCAGAAACGGAGGTTGAAATTTTTATAACTCTAAAAATTGGTGTATAAGTTCCTTTATAAAATAATAATATACCTATGTGTCATGTAATTTTTTCAAAATTCACTTGGGGGCTAGTAGCCTATTTGGGGGGGTACAGTTGACGACATATAAATTCGTACACTCCACCCATACATAACTCAATTACAACAAAATTGGGTAAAACGGGTTTCTCACCTTGCTGCTTATACCTGGATAGAACACCAGCTATATAGCTGTAAATTATTGTATGTACGATTTTTTACCAAAAGTAATTATTTCTAAATATATTAATTAGGTTATTTCTAAATATTTTTGTGTTTAGATTACAGCCGCAAAATAAGAAAATTATAAAATAATACCAGGAAAACTACAAAAGTATAACGCCAAGAAGGGTACATTTATTAACAAACAACAAACAAAATACGAATATTTAATTGCTGCGCCATTGGATTCTAACACTAATCGTAATCTTGGCATTGACAAAATAATACTTCTGGTGTAATCCGGAGTTAGGTAGCCCTTCCCAAATTTCTTCTATTTTATCAAATAAATCTATTTCATTTTGTGGTTTATACCATCAATCACCAAACATTTTCAATTGGATTTAAATCAGGACTTCCTGAGCACCAAGGCAGACACGTTACGTTGTTTTGTCTAAACCAGTTTCCTATATTTCTTGCAGTATGCACAGGGCCGTTATCCTGCTGAAATATAAAGTTATTTCCTTCAAAAACTATCGCGACAGAAGGAAGAAAAACACTTTTTCAAAAAACCTGAAGATATATATTACTGTTTAGTATTCCAGCATTTACCTGCACCCTAAACACTTATCCATGCTCACACATTAACGGAGAAACGACCACTGGTTTGCTTTTTTTGGGTATACTTCTCACCATATTGGGAATTTGGTGGTCTATACATATACTCAAATCCTTCCATTATATCCTTCCATTTTGCCAAAAAAAATCATTTTCTTGTAAATATTGCATAGCAAATCCAATTCTTTGTTCCTTATCACTACACAGCTGCTCGATTTCTTAATTCGGAACATTGTCTTACTCGGCTTTGCGCAGTTCTAGATGAAGCAGGGAATCCTGTTATGTGCATAGCGGGTACTGCAGTTTCAAATGGATTTTGCCTTAAATAATCCACCAAATTTCGGTCTTCTTCATTTGATGATTTTCTATTATTTAAACCAGACCCAACAGACCTTTCAAGTGTTTGATGATAGGGTCATAAACAGTACTTCTAGGTACTCTAAAATGATTAGCAATTTTTCCATAAGACCACCCTATTTCTACTAAACATATTATTATTCTTGCTTTTCAATAATACTTAAATGAGGCATTTTTAAATCAAATACGATAATGACAATACTTTGACAGATATCATGATAACAACTGACACGTTACAAAGGTAAAAAAGTTGCATATACAGTGTCACAGTTTGGTGTACGAAATTATCTGTCGTCAACTGTACCTATAACTGTCTATAATTTTAGGCTATATTGCTGAAAATTGGTTTTCTGATGTGTGATGATGAAGTTTGGATTAAAAATCATTAAGGATTATCATCGTGTGTATAGTAAATTCCTAAATTTATAAAACCAATTAAAAAACAGACTATTCTACAGACTTTTGTAAATATTTCCATACTATTTTAAACTTATTCCTAATTACTACACAGTACAGAGAATAATTTTATTCTTGAACGCTGATAATGAAAGCTATAAACCATAAATCCACAAATTTTAAAAACCCGGTAGCATGACAAACCCCGAACAAAATTAAGATTTACAGCGTATTTAGCTATATGAAATCAGTTAGAGCTTACGGTCCATAAAAAACTTTTAACTTTTGCTCCCTTGTTAATAAAAATTCGCCGGGTAGGGCATTGTCATTATTAGCCGTATTTAGGGGCTCCGACGAAAGCTTTTCACACGCCTTTGCAGTGGAAAAGTTCATAAAATTATCTGTTAATGTCGTACAAATTAAAAATCATTGGATTTGGTGGATGTTATTAAAGTTTTTATTGGTACTTTTAAAAGTTTTTGCCGTTTTCATGTTTAATCATTAGCAGGTAGCTAGTATATTTTTTTAAATATAAGTTTTAAATAGGTACCCTCATTGTATGTAATAAAAATGTCGAAAGTCTTACCTGGTGCGGTTGACACGTGTTCCATATGCTGACGTAACAACGTCACCGAGGACGTTGAAACAGTTTAAAAAACAGCCTTCCTTAAAGATCGACCAGTCACCAAGTCACCAATATCTTGCGGAGTATGCTCCCAGGAGAGTAGTTCTTTGGGTATACTACCGTGCGAGCAAAAATTATTTGCACCAAAGAGGGCCTTGCATCTAAGGAGGTAATGCTTAGCCGTAGAGCTTAATACCTGTTGGGTGTCAGTAACTACCTGAATTAACAATCAATCAGTTATTCCGTCATCTTTGACAGTCGTTACAAGTAATTTGATTCATCGCTAATTTTTCCAGTTTCTTGAACAATTCACACAATGGGCTTTACGGAACAGCACAAAACATTTATGGTTGAAGCGTATTTTCGAAACGGGGTTAGAGTAAATGGTGAGTGGCAATATAATCCGGGTTTGTGCATGGACGATTTTCACGAACATTTTCCTAACGTTGCTTTTATGGCTGGGGATTTTTATCATTACCTAAAAAGAACCGTGGCTGTGTTTAGGGAAACAGCTTCTATACAACACAAAACAGGAGCAGGAAGACAATCTGTAAGAACAAAAGAAATTGTTGCAAACGTTCGTGAAATAATGCAAAATACGCCAACAAATTGTATAAGACGCCTGTCCCAAGAAGTGGGAAGATGTTATGGAACATGCAGGAATATTCTTAAGAAGCAGCTAAATTTATTTCCTTATAAAGTGCAAGTATTCCAAGAAATACAAGCCGCAGATTTTGAAAGACGCAGGAATTACTCTCAATGGTTTATACCCAAAATTTATTGGAAATAAATGATTTATTAGACTTGACATTTTTTTCGGATGAAGCCTGGTTCCACCTCTCCGGTTATGTGAGTTGTCAGCAGAATACATGTAATTATTTTTCTTTTTCTTTCTGTATATTCTTACTTTGTTAATTTTGTAAACAACAAAAATAAATTTCTATTTGTCTACTTATTTTATTACCCATTAGTTTGGCATATCATGTCATAATATGAATTTGACACAATTTTAACCTAGATTTGGTTAGATATATCGTCCCCATATCATTGTGATCCAAACCAAGCCCTACGTTTTTTAATCCAAGCCTTCTTTGATGCAAATAATTTTTGCTCGCACGGTCTAATTTCTTAGGCTTTACACATGGATTAAAAAAAAAATATTGATACTAGTTACCCTTATTATTGTCGGGTAGGTAATTATTTATAGTTATCTAAATACCCTTTATAGACCCAGAAACGTTTAAAGAACCCTATAACATGCTGGGGGCTTACTATAGATCCATAAAAACCTAATAAATATCATTAAAGAATTTCCCTAATTATTCAAGAACAGTATCACCGTTCGGAATTCGTCGAATAAAATTCAGACATAAATAAAGGTTAGTAATTTCTTTCGACGCGGAATCTAATCCATCTTTTTATCCCCTGTAATTAAAGGGCACCGTCTAACAACGGCCGTATATCTTCGGAATTATCAATTTATACGTCCGCATCTGCGACAATTTTAATTTTTTGTCATTAAAATCTCGTTGGTTTTAAATTTATTTCTCTAATTAATTCAAAAAATTAACCGCAGGGCTTGGATTAGCCTCTTAAGTGTCTTAAATGTTCCCCTTAATTCAACAAGACAAATTTTTTCACTTACCCGCTTTTTTCTTTTACCAGACATCGTTTTAATTAAAACAAAAATCGTTTTTATGAATATAACTTACCCTTAAGTATCTAAGACAGAAAAAAAGTCATTTAAGCTTAACAAATATCTACCATTAGGATTTCCTAAAGGGTTCTTAGCGACGTTGAAATTATTTCTTATATCTAGAAAAGTTGTATAAGAAAAGCTCTCGATATGAACGCGAAGACCTTAATTATTTCGACCTTAAGTATATACAAAGAAACAGCAAAAGTAATGTTGGAAAGGGGTGAAAAAATAAAGTGTTTTGTCGATATTGGCAATCTTAGTTAATATTCGGGCACTCACTTGTACATCGGGGCCAGATGTGACAACCAATTCCAAATGACACTTGAGCGATTGCTTATATCACCCTGTGGGATCCCAAACAGCTTGCAGAAACTGTTTGTGTTGACAGGCACTTGCCTTGAACGATGACACTATATACCGGAACAACTTTGGTTCAATACATTTTGCACGCCTTTCGTTTAAAAGACGATTAAAAAATGGAAATGAATCGTTTCAGGATGTTTTAAAAACTTATTTGCTAACAATTAAAAATCATTTAGGCGTTTTACAATACCATATAATTTTACCAAGATAATTATACCGTGCGAGCAAAAATTATTTGCATCAAAGAGGGCCTTGCATCCAAGGACGTAATGCTTAGCCGTAGAGCTTAATACCTGTTGGGTGTCAGTAACTACCTGAATTAACAATCAATCAGTTATTCCGTCATCTTTGACAGTCGTTACAATACAAGTAATTTGATTCATCGCTAATTTTTCCAATTTCTTGAACAATTCACACAAAGGGCTTTACGGAACAGCACAAAACATTTATAGTTGAAGCGTATTTTCGAAACGGGGTTAGAGTAAATGGTAAGTGGCAATACAATCCGGGTTTGTGCATGGACGAGTTTCACGAACATTTTCCTAACGTTGCTTTTATTGCTGGGGATTTTTATCATTGCCTGAAAAGAACCGTGGCTGTGTTTAGGGAAACAGGTTCTATACAACACAAAAAAGGAGCATCTGTAAGAACAGAAGAACTTGTTGCACTTGTGAAATAATGCAAAATACGCCAACAAATTGTATAAGACGCCTGTCCCAAGAAGTGGAAAGATCCTATGGAATATGCAGGACTATTCTTAAGAAGCAATTAAATTTATTTCCTTATAAAGTGCAAGTATTCCAAGAAATACAAGCCGCAGATTGTAAAAGACGCAGGAATTACTCTCAATGGTTTACCCAAAATTTATTGGAAATAAATGATTTATTAGACCTGACATTTTTTCGGATGAAGCCTGGTTCCACCTCTACGGTTATATGAATTCTCAGAATACACGCATGTGGAGTAGTAAAAATCCCCATTTTTTCCACATTGCACCCTCAAAAAATTGGTGTCTGGTTACCTGTTTCCCGAAGAAGAATTGTTGGTCCTACAGTTACAGCACAGCGGTATAGAGACAATATTTTAAATCCATTTGTGGAGCAATTACTTGACGACGAACTACGTTTTTGGATATTTTCAACAGGACGGTGCTGCCGCCCATACAGCCGCCGAAACTATTAACTACTTACGCAATTTTTTCGACGACAGATTGATCAGTTTTCGATCAGACATTGAATTCTTACCTAGATCACCTTGTTTAACGGTTATGGATTACTTCGATTTTCTTCATATAAAGAACACTTTTTTAAAACACCAGTTGCAAATTTAGAACAATTACATGAAAGGATTATCCAAGAATGTGGTAACATTTCTCCAGAGACGCTGGTCAACACTTTCGAAAATATGAACAGACGTGTGAATTTATGCTTGGAGCATGGCGGTGGCCAATTTTCACAATTTATGTAATTATTTTTCTTTTTCTTTCTGTAAATTCTTACTTTGTTAATTTTGTAAGCAACAAAAATAAATTTGTATTTGTCTACTTATTTTACTACTCATTAGTTTGGCATAATATCATGTCATAATATGAATTTGACAAAAATTTTAACCCAGATTTGGTTAGAGATATCGTCCCCATATCGTTGTGATCTAAAGCAAGCTCTACGTTTTTAATTCAAGCCCTTCTTTGATGCAAATACTTTTTGCTCGCACGGTACTTAGGACTCAAAATATTTTTAGGTATTTTTTTTGAGACAATGGAGACAACAGCAGTTTTGAAAATCTTAAGAGACTTATTCAGATACATTCTTGTGTCCGCTATAAGCGATGTATATCAGCTCTGAAAATGCGCAAAAAGTCAAAGTTTTAGTTTGTGACCGTTGGGTAAAATTGTATACAGTTAGAACTCTTGTGCATTACTGTTGGAACGAGCGGGCGTTACATAACCGCAACAAAACGCGCTAATTAATTTTCCATCATGGTTACATTCATTCTGAGAATAAGAGTGTTATCGCTGCGCTGATTTCTATAGTTGGCGAGCCCCTCCCGGCAACCTGGCCGCTGCTGTCAGTACAACGAGAACCGACTAGGATGCGGACAGTATACTTGTAGAATGTAGTCACCTTTCACCCACATGGAGACTCGCCATCACCATCACATGTCATACAGGTTCCCGGTTTAAACGGCTGCTAGCCATTCAGTGGCGGCACCAGTGGTATTTAATTGTTTTCTCAACAATAGCACACATTCATTAATAGTCACCTAGACCATGCCGACTAGAGCCTCCGCTACAGATAATGATGAACACAAACAAAATAATGTGAATGTCTGTGCAAAGTTAATTAAATATATATAAAATAATTTCAATCATTTCATTCTCTGGATCCAAATACAATCTTCCTACTCTCTCATCCAGTAGAAGATGCTCATTTTCGGCAAGTACTAGCCTACCTTAGCTTAGCATGCTGCTGGACTGCTGAGAAAAAAGCCTTCTATTCCTTATAAGAATTCACATACTCTTTATACAACAGTCTGTTGCCTAAGTGCTGTATAGCACAGCTCACCTTTCACACCCTCTAGATCCAGAATAATCCAGATCATCTTTCTTTAGCATTATCACCAGAACTTCAAAGAGATATTATAGTGCAACTATTAGTTCTGAACTGGATCTCGCGGTTGAAAACCCGTTTTAAGCATTAATTCTGGATTGAATTTTACAGAGGTGAATTGAGATTTGATCTTATTATCAAATTAAATGATACAACTTCTGGATATGTGTGTGATCAATTAAATACCTTTCCGGCAACAAGGTTGCCTTACCTATACATAAAACCTCGTTTTATGATATCAACTATTTTGGAATATTCTTGGTTATAAGCTTATTCCAGGCAGTGGAATTGATGGGATACGCGTTTATAGTTAGCTTAGCTAAATTGGTGCTAGATAATCATGTAAATGAAAGAAGCTTGATCTAGTGGCCGAGTGAGATAAATTGAAATTGACCGGTGACTCCTACAGAGTGAAACAATTTGCATCTTGGTGTGACATATTTTTTTTTTAATTGAAAGTTAAGGAGGATATAGTTTATTAGAAATATGTAAGATCTGTTATGTATTAAAGTATCGTATTAAAGATTGTATTAGAGGTGTGGTATGTGCGACACTGTCCTGGGCGCATTATGAGAGCGGTTGATCATGATCACCTTGCGGCATACCATCACTCATAGGCCCTGCTGTCTTAAAAATGCCGCAAATGCTTCTTGCAGGCCTCTACGATGGTAGGAAGATTAAGTCCACCGATAGTCGTTTCAATACACATGTGCGGAACGGATTATAATGTTTCACTATTTGACCTTTCGGGCGACCATAACTGTTTCACCTTACTTGAGAAGCATAAACTTATCGTACCAACCTTAAAATAATTCCTGCAATCATTTTGTGCCTTTATTATGTTTATTCCACTTTAAAATATGATGTCGTAAATACTGGCCGTAATGCGTCTTATTACATGGTATTTTACTTTTGCATTTACCATTAATATTGAATTATTTTTACGTAACTGCGTGTGAAAATTGCCATTTAAAAAACACACGCTTATTTTACTGGTCATTTGTAAAATTTAATAACAGCGGGGGCAGGCGTCTCGCTTATGACATTACTAAAAGGCATTACATTTGTCGATGTGAACTGGTTTTAAAGTGCTTATGAATCAGGGGAAAATGGGGCAAGGGACTCGGCCCCCCCACAAGACGTTCTCTCTCAGGAAAAATTTAAAAAATAAGAGAGAAAATTTTGCCGGTAAAATTTTCGACTGGTATGAAAGTTTGTTGCTTGGCAATTTTGCCAAAAATTTCATGAGCGAAATTACCAAATAGCAACAAAATTAAATAAAACCAAGAGAAAATTTTGCCGATACAAAATTTTCACTCGAATGATATTTGACAATACTATTTCACGAGAAAACAATAAAAACACACTGTTTATTTAGCAAACTAAAAACTTTATTTATTTATTACTAATATTAAACGTACAGTTGTTATAAGTAATAGTTTGTCCATTCTTTTCTATATATCAAAGCATGGTTTTGGGTATGATTAACTTGCATTTGAGAAGTCGAAGGTCCACATCCTTCATTTGTTGTTCTGAAATTTTCGATGAGTTTCAGATGATGACTAGGATCTAGCTGCATATATGGTTTCAGGAAATTTGCGTTTGAGTGACCTGTTAACTTAATGTTGTTCCCCAACACCTTGTTTAAATAGGGCAGACACAGCGGAAGATCGATGAGAATGATTTGTTATTTTATGCTTCTTCGTATCTATTCCCATTCTTTCCGCTGAGGTTCTGGTCCACTTAGATACTCTATTTATTCCTAGTGTAGTATTTTTGAACCAACATCCCTTCTGCCAGTTTGTATGAACGGAAAGAAATAGTCTGTATGTGAAAATGTGTGGTCCTCTTTTTTCCAATAATTTTAAAAATAATCTTACAGGGCATAAGTTTTTGTTTGATGAATTTCCTACCAACCATTTGCTGTTTGCCAATCCTTTTGACCCACCTTGAGCTGTCTTGGAAAATATGCTGTTATATTCAATTCGTCCGGTAAAATATTGAATTTTGCAATTTACGGACTCATTGCCTCTCCAAGCTAGTTCAAATGAGCAGAGATGGAAAAACTTTTTTTGTGCTTCATCGGGGTTTTCTTCATTGTAGCTTTGCATTATTGTTAGTAAATCTTTGGTAGATAAGGCTTTTGAACTTACTTTCCTCTTTTCCTAACAACTTTGGAGCTGCTTTTTCTCTGCGTCTCTTGCCATTCGCCCATTTTTAAAGGAAATATCCGTAAAAGGGTCAATCTTTATTTCGTATTCTGTAAAATACATTTCTTGAATTATTTTTGCTGTAGTGTTCCATATAGCCTTTACAGAAGATTATTTATAGTCTTCGCCATTACCCTTCTTCATATTAAAGGCATAATCTTCGAGGATTTTCGCCAGTTCCATCACAGTAGTACATTTTTCCCGTTTATAATTTCTCACCATTAGAAACTCTGAGAACTGTGCCCAAATTGAGTTCTTGGATATCTGTGTGTTATGTGGAATAGTTTCAGCCATCGATTTTTTTATTTTTTGGATAGATTGGCACCGAACGTGAAACAATGAAGATTTCTTACCTTGACAGGTAAAAAAACATCAATGATTTATCATTAATAGCTCGACCGAATCGCGTTAAAATTTATGAGCATACTGTACGAGATATTATCTTTCAAATGATGTATCAGAAGCTGTATGTTTCCATTTAAAAAAAAGATCGATGTCGTCATATCTTTGACAAATGTCTATAAAAAACAAACGAATAACGTCAAAATGTGAGCATACATGAAACTAAATTGACGTGTCCGAGCAGTTTCCCCAAAAGTTACAGGTTAAGACTATTAATTTTATTCCGGACTTCTGGACAATCCTGTATAAGTAAAAATATTTAGACACATTTAAGGTGTTTATAAACGCACAGTCTATGGAAAGGTTCTATGAGCGTTATTAACGGTCTGTAATGAAATAGACATATTTTTTAATAATTTTGACATATTGTATTCATGAACAAAGCTAGGAGATAAATGACATTTTTATTGAAAGAGAGATAATGAAAGAAAGCACAAAAGCTTATTAGGTGTTAGATGAACCTTTCAGCTATATTGTATGTTCAAAATTAATGTTGTAGCTTGTATTCAGTTAAGTAAACCTAAACGATAAACTCTTTAAATTTTTCAAGCACCCTGTATAATTCTCTATAATTTAAATTTAAAGGTACCTATATATGCTTAAGTGGTTTCAAGACCGTCAAACATTGCACCGCGACTTTTTTTCTTATGTATGACACGTTTGCTAATTTAAATAATCTGAGAACTTATACTAATCTCCGGTTTTGATGATCAAGGATTAATGTATAATATATGCAAATAGATGGAGATTGTTGGCAACATCGCAATAACGTACCGGTAACTACCTATCCGGTAAACCTAAAAGTATAATAATTATTTATCATGTTATTTTTGCTATGCAAGGGGTAAGTACCTACTAGAAAAATTGCTGTCTCCATGACATTGAAACAAAATACTTGATAGTTTACTTCACAGACGATCCTACTGACTCACAACAATGCTTGAGTTTGCAACCCATCCTCCACAACTGTAACTTTATTAATCTCTACAACCCGCTGAATAAAATTAGTTTTGTTGCCTTTGGCTATGCCTTTAATTTATCAGAACATTCTGGATCTAATCTAATGACAAAGCAAAATTTAATACTTTGCGTGCTAAAATTCACTTGTGCTTGTGCGACAAGTGATGCTCCGGCGGTAAAATTACCGGTAAATAAAGATTTGCATTTTAAATTATTGTCACAGATCAAAGACAAGATCGGAGATAAAGGCTTGACGGAAGAGTAATCAGATTGGACCGGTAAAGATTGAACATGTTGCCATCACACGCATTTTCAGTTAGGTAACTTTTTTAATATACGCTGGAGGAAGCCCAGGAAGCTGACATTTTGCAGACATTTATGTTGCATTGCACAAAGGTATTTACCAATAATTAACTAAGCACGCAACTATGACTGTGACATTGACAAACATAATTTTATTAAAAAAGTAATGAAAGAAACTTTTACAAGCACAGGTGAAATTATATCAAGATTAATCAATAACTGCCTAAAATATTGAGAAATACCTGAAGATCTAAAATGTTCTTTTATAACACCAGTTCCAAAAATCAAAAATGCAAAAAAAAGCTGTGAAATGAGGCCAATAAATAATATATTATGGGATATTGAAAAGTTATTAGAAATGACAGTTTATGAACAGATACTCGAATTTATTGAAGAAAACAAAATTTTAGTAAATATGCAAGCAGGTTTTAGAAAAGGATATTCAACAGAAACGACAGTTCAGTATGTAATTGAAAATTGGAAGCGAAGCGTTGACAAAAATGAAGTTGTATTGGCAGTATTTTTGGATTTTAAACGTGCTTTCGAAACAATTGATAGGGATAAATTATTAAAAAAATTATATCAGTATGGATTAAGGGGAGTTGTTTATAAATGGTTTCAAAACTATTTAAGTAATAGGCAGCAAAAAACAAAAATTGATAATATTTTTTCTAAAAAGGAATATAATAATATTGGGGTACCACAAGGTAGCATTTTAGGTCCATTATTGTTTATTCTTTATATAAATGATATGCCAAATGTTTCGAAACAAAGTTTTATTTAAATGTTTGCGGATGGTACTTTATTGTATATAAAGGGTAAAAATATTCTTGATTGTATAGAAATTTAAAATTTTGAATTAAGAACTATATCAAACTGGTTAAAGGTAAATAAATTAAAATTAAATGTTTATAAAACAAAATTTATGGTTATCGAAAATACCGTGAATAATATAGATAGATATAAATATTTTTATTGATGGTGAAAAATTAGAAATTTTAAATATTTGGGAGTAATTTTAATTATTTAAGTAATTTTTGCAAAATAAAGCTATGCGTATAATTTTAAATGTGGATAAATATACGAAAATAAATTTAATGCTAGAGAAACTTCAGTGGTTAAATGTTAAAAATTTAGTATTTCTTTTGATCTGAACTTTTATTTTTAAAATACAAAATAACTTACTACCTTCCCATTTAAAAGATTTTTAACTCAAAATTTTGAAAATGATAACTATTCAACCAGATATAAAAACGATTTTTGTCTATAAGTAAGGTATCAAAACATTTAACATATAAATCGGTTTTCCATAAAGGATTAAGTGAATATATAACAACTTGAATAATTCAATTAAACCACAGAGTTCTTTGAAAAATTTAAAAAAATTATTTATTTAAAAACAAAATAGTGACTGATAAAATTTGTTTTAATACTTCCTAGATGATATTGTTAAATAATTTTAAATATTTTGTAAAACTTGTTAAATTGTAGCACATCTTAACATAGTATAAAACAAAGTCGCTGTCGCCCGTCTGTCCCCTTATGTGCGTAAATCTTTAAAACTACGCAACGGATTTTGAAGCGGTTTTTTTTTAATAGATAGAGTGGTTCAAGGGGAAGGTTTTTATGTATAACTAGCGACCCGCACCGGCTTCGCAAGGGTGCAATTTCAGAAAGTGGCATGCCGGGTACTAATATATCGGGTTTGTTCGAGTTTGTATTTATATCAGCTTGTTACTAGATACTACTAGTACTTACAATCAAATAAGTGGCTCCCTAAGCTTACTAAATAATATGTTCCAATTAGCCCTCATGGGGTTTAAAGGTATTTTTACTACTTAATATCCGTTCTCTATTCATTAATGTCAACAATAACCACCATAAATTATTTTTTTCCCCATAGATTTATCAAATTTTAGAACAGTTGGCAACGATGTGCGGTGGTATGACAAATCAGATATATCTTGTCCAACAATTTGTACATCAAATATAATATGTACTTCGTTGTCAACTGTCATCTTGCAAGAGATCGGTATGCATACACCGAGCTAGAGAGAACTTCAAGACGCATTGCAGCATTTTTGTTTTACTTTTAAAAGGACACGATCAATCATACGGAATTGTTGGTCAATCTTTTTTTTTTGTTCAATGACAATGGCAAAATTTATTACTTAGCATCAATTTGTCTTATCTGTGGACAAGTTGTCCCGATGTGATTTTTTCTTGTGTTACTTGTGTTTTAGATTACTGATTTCGATGTATGATATCTTGTCATTTTAGACATTAACATACTACGGTTTTAATGATGTTAAGATACGTAATGGATTACCTAGTAGAAAAACGAAGAAGCCCCTCTTCAGGACGTTTAATATAATATAAAATCAATTTCAGCGATTTTTGCTTATTTTTGTAGTTTTATCTTGTATCTGTTCGCCGCACAAAGAAACAACAAAGAGATGTCGTGTTGGTTGGTAGAGCAAGTGCACACCCAAGCTATTTTCAAACCCGCCATAGAATAAAGCAAATGCAGTGGTGGTCGAAGCTTTTTTCAAAGGGGGAGGGGGCGCCGTAGGGTTGCCAACTTTCGGATATTGGAATAAAGGACACATTTGGAAATATTTTTGGGTGCCACTGTACGGACTGTACCACTTCTAAAAACCTCCATTTTGTGCTATCGAATAACATTTTTGGGCTATTAAGTTAGGGGCTGGAAAAATAACGCAGAAACTAACATATTACTAAACTAGTAAACATTTTGCGGATGTTGCCAATTTTACATTTTATATTACAATATTAAAGCTTATTTATGTGATGGATTGTGTATGGGTTGGGATTTTTTATTTTTTAGTTTATTTGTTGTTTCTTGAATGCCTTTATTTATTTTCGGATTTTAAAGGACATTTGCAGTCCTTTCACACCTTTCAAAAGGACAAAGGACATAATTTTAAAATAAAGGACGGTTGGCAACCCTAGGGGGCGGTGTAATAGGTGTATGAGTTTGCAAATCGTCGGGGTACCGTGTTACAAAAAAATGGTAATATCTGTTATAAGCTCACCATGCCAAAATTGACTATTTTTTCAGGAATAAAGATTTTGGGGCGTAGATTACGAATCTGAAAACGACTTTTTCCGAAAACGCTTAGTTTTTAAGATACTTTTTCTGAAAGTGCTATTTTTTAATACCCGAGTGTATTAAATTAATTCCTTTATATTCTGGTATTTAGGAGGCCAGTTATTCATTTGTTTTTAGTTCGTCATCGTCATAACCTACTAAATATCCAAAATTACTTTTTTGCGTTGTAGGAGGAAATCAGGGGATAGAAGTACCAAACAGTATAGATCATGACCCGTTTTATTAATTTTTGTATTAGAAAGAAAATATAATGCAAGTTTTGAATCAGAAACCTAACTTTTAATAACATGTAGGTACTTTAAGAAGAACTATCTCAAAAACGAAGCTCTCCCGTTGAAAATCGTTTTTAGATTCGTAATCTACGCCCTAAAATTCATCATTCCGAAAAAAACATAAATCTTGCCGTGGTGAGCCTATAATAGATAGTTACCAAAACAAAACCCCCGCAGACCCCGCAACGCGGAATTTACAAACGATTTACCATAAAGTCTTGTCCAGTGACTTTCCTAGTCAAATTTTAAGCCTCAGAAAGGGACTGGGAGATAGTATTTCAAAATTAAATAAAGTGTATGAACTTGCGGATCATTTATTAATAAAAAATCAGTGGGTTCTTCAAATTTTCCAGTATGTAGTCTAGTAATGTTATTTCTAACTTTACCAGTTAGTGTGGCATCAGCGGAACGATCTTTCTCCAAACTTAAAGTACTAAAAACCCATTTACGTAACACCATGGGAGCATGAGACAACAACGACTTTCGGATTTATCCCTAATCAGTATCGAACACAAGTTTGTTAAAACATTAAATATCGACGAAATTATAAACGATTTTGCAAAAAAAAAACTCTCGACGATTTGGTCGTTTTGTATAATCCCTTGTGTAGTACTTACCCAACTAGCAAAATTATATTTATAATGATTGTATAAACCACTACTCAAGGAAAGTTGATAAAACAAAATTATTTTTAAAGGGGTTTTTAAATCGATAGCTATACAACCAAAAAAGGCCCATTTTTATAAAATATTTTAATTCTATAGTGTCTGTATTGTAAGACTATACAGTCATTATACAATTCATATAGGTATATTTAAATACCACTTATAAAACTGTTATATAGATATTTTGTAAATCCTAAAACAAAAATTTCATTTTATAATGTTGAAGAACTACACCAAAATATCGCAAAATTGCTGTATAACCCAGGTCTTGCAAAATAATATGGATAACATTTATAAGTTAAAATGGCGATGGAATATTTCTAATAAAAAATATTTTGTAATGATAGAATCTTTGACAAATGGGCATTAAATGACGAATTTTATGTGCCCGGCAACTTTTTCTGACAAAATATATATACTTTTACAGTAAAAAATGCAAGCGCCTTCTCTTTGGCGTAAATTTGGGTTTATTACGATAACAAATATTTAACAAAAAAAAGTCAAAATTTAATCTGCAGTATATTTTACACCAGATTTAATAAGTGAATGATAGAATAATTATGTAATTATGGTCTTTGTCCAAAAAAATTGATAAGTTTCGTGTATTTTTTGTTTAAGAAAATAACATTTGCATAATGGCGTCAGTCGAAATAGCGAAAGGACGTGAAAAATATGGCGGATTTTTAATACAATGTTTTTGTTCTCTTTTCGTCATTATACGACGATTTGGTTGAATAATATTGTCTAATTATACGCTAAAAGTCGTTTGGTTCTTTTTGGGTCCTTATAGGAGACTTTAGTGGTGTAATGTTGCCTATGCAGGCGCTAAAGAAGCCTTATATGAACGTCATCTATTCCGTTTTTAAAAGGTTGCCAACTCTTAATTAGGTTGGTACCTAGGTGTATTTTATTAGGTACTAGACAAAAGTCGAAACCCATTCTTAAATTTTGGGACCATTATGAGCCAACCATGTCCAAAGTAATTAAGTAAGAGGATTTATTTTATTTTATAGTTTGTTGACTTTACTACTTGTGAATTTTAAGGACGTGTTTGTCCCCTTCTCTGTTTTCACCTCTATTTTTAGGTATGATCTAGAATATATTATTTTATTATATATATATATACACTTTGTCAATGAAATTGTATGTTCTTCAACAATAAAGCATCTTTTGATTTAATTTAAACTTGTTTATCGTCATTTTTGTTCTATAAACGGAAATGAGGTTAAGTTGTATAACGCGGTGTTAGTAAACATTTTATTCTAATAAGATACATTTTAATGTTATAAGAATTTTATAATAGTGACAATTTCTAAGATTATGAACGTCTATAAAATAGTTTTAAAGTAGTTCTGTAAGAGTTGTATTGTCTTAATATTATACTAATTTTAATAAATTATTTTAAAGTAAGCTACACAACTTCTTATTCATTGTGTATAAAACTATTATATAACTGTTGTATAAGAGTATTGACAAATACTATACAGTTTATATATACATCTTTTAGAACTATTTTAAAAAGGCTGTGTGAAATGTGATATAAATAATTATGCAATACTAATAAAACACAGATACTCCTGATTGCCGTTTCTACTATAATATTTGTTGTATATTCCTTCTTACAACTATATTATGGGATAATTTGGTTCGTTCGCTGGAATGGTTTTAACTATCGGCAACTGAAGTATTCTTTAAATAGCACTAACGAACACCTATATAATACTTTTGTCGTTTTGGATATCCATATTGCTAGTTGGGTAGTGACAGTAATGTTTGTGCAAACTTGTTGAGTGTTCATGTGTTTTTCTGTCTTTTAGATTCTATGAGCCTCGATCACTGCTACCCCCGTTACTACCATACATGGTAAGCAACATTATAAGTGGTGTTTTAAAATTTTGATTTTGCATCATGTTTGCAGGAATATTACGTATAATGACTTAATAACTACGTATGTTATGTCTATCAATCTACCTAGAATTATTAAATAAATTCGAATTGTTTGCTGTTTTAATAGTATAGGTAGTTAACACATAATGTGGGTTTAAGCCTAATTAAACTATTACACGATTAACGAATTCAAAAATTCATAAACCTGAACCTAATAGTAATGAAAATAAAAATTATCATTTTGCATTCGTGATAGAGAGGGGGCCCCTGAAAGCGTTTGGGGGGGGGGGGCACTCAGTTTTTGTTACGTCACTGTTTACCGGTATGTATGTATATTTAAAATTTTAATTTAAAAAAGAATAAACGCAAAAGATACGAAAATTATTTATAAAATGTATTCTTCTTTTCGATCCTGTAAATCGGTTATTAATATTCGACCCTCCTCTTTGGGATCACAACTGCTATAGATTAACAATTACTATGGTATATTTTGTTCGAGAACATGAAGTTATGTAATGTGCGACCATAAATATAGTGGTTATTAATTTTAAGCTGTTAAATACTGCATGACCTACCCGCCCAGGTATGCTTAGCTAGAACCAATCTAGGTTATCACGAAGACCACAACACGATGCGTATATTTATTAAACGTTCCTTTAGTCGCAATCCCTTTCATTTTAGGTTTTTATCTTTATATTTATAATATGGACATCGGTTATACAACTAGTGATTGCAACCTTCGACCATGCGGAATTTATATTTTAAGGTCGATTGCCTTGCCGCGTTGATGTCACCTTTTAAAATTATGGAAGATGTAGATAAAAGATAATCCGACTAATTATTATTAGTCAAATAGATTTGAAATCGTACGGCGCGCATTTTTTAACCCACTTGACAAGGCAGATAATGCATCGTCAAGGTGAGAATTCAGCCCACAGAATTCATTGTAATAAAATAAAACCAATTAGAAGTTATTGCTCACTTTTGCATGCCCTTGGAACCAAATAACAGATTATTTTTCAAAAAAAAAGAAATAAAAAAAAATTATGATGACTAGGAAAGCTATATGTTAAATTTTACACTGAAACCGATCCATTATTATATTTGTACTTGTAGAGAAAACAAGCGATAAAGCTAGATATTCAATAAGGCAATTAATGTGTATTAAATTGTATATAGACCAGGCCAGCCATTGAAAATGGTAAAAAGTGAAAAAAAATAATAGTAGGATGAAACCCATTGGAAAAGGAAGAGAATATAACAAAAATGAAAGGAAAAATAATTTACGGGCGATCCGAGGTCGGGAAGTGGAAGGGGGTGAGTTTTTAAGGGTAGAAAACGATTTTTCTCGATTTTCGGCAAAACTACAAGTTCTATGGAAAAACGTTAAATGGCAAAGTTGTAGGTAATAAAAATATCTACAACTTTTGTATTTACACTTCTTTCACATAACCTCAAAATTTATGTGAAAAATTCAAATAACCAAGTTTTTGGTTTCTTTTAAAAAAAATTTTTTTTCACGAAATTTGGTGAAAACCTACGTTTTTATGTCCCAAACACACTGTAATTTTTTTGATTTAAAATATTTATTTTTTCACTTTATTTTGACTTACTATCGAAAAAGCACCCTAATTTTCAATCGAAAATTCTCACGTCAAAATATCTGCTTTTTTAAAAAAGTCGGTGTGCTTTTTGTTCGTTGAAATCTCTACTTTCTGATGGTGTAAAAAATATACATTACTATGGTAAATGTTCTCAAAAAATGCAAAGAAACGAAAAAAACTCGAATCCGAAATTTTTTTTTAAAATCATTATGTATAATTTTGAGCTATTTATTAAAATTTATACTTTAATTATTCGAAAAACGTAAGATTCCATGTTACATTGATAAACAAAAAATTGCAAGTCGAAATATACTACTATAATTAACAACCAAATAAGTTAATAAAGTTAATATTTAATATTTAATAAAGTTAATACATATTTATTTTTGAGAACATTTACCATAGTAATGTATATTTTTTTTACACCATTAGAAAGTAGATATTTCAACGAACAAAAAGCCCACCGACTTTTTTAAAAAAGCAGATATTTTGACGTGAGAATTTTCGATTGAAAATTAGGGTGCTTTTTCAATATTAAGTCAAAATAAAGTGAAAAAATAAATATTTTAAATCAAAAAAATTTCAATGTGTTTGGGACATAAAAAGGTAGGTTTTCACCAAATTTCGTGAAAAAAAAAATGTTTGGAAAAGATAAAAATAAAAAACCAAAAACTTGGTTATTTGAATTTTTCACATAAATTTTAAGGTTATGCGAAAAAAGTGTAAAAACAAAAGTTGTAGATATTTATTACCTACAATTTTGTCATTTAACGTTTTTCCATAGGACTTGTAGTTTGGCCGAAAATCGAGATAAATCGTTTTCTACCCTTAAAAACTCACCACCTTCCATTTCTCGACCTCGGATCGGCCGTAAATTATTTTTCCTTTCATTTTTGTTATATTCTCTTCCTTTTCCAATGGGTTTTATCCTACTATTATTTTTTTTTGGTTTTAAAAATTATCGACCCTGGTCTAATATGTTTTCTGATACTCAAAATGTTTGATTTATTAGTGAATACATGCATAAGTTATAAAAGCCCAGCATCAATTAAACTTGCAAACAAAATTTTCCAAATCGTTTTAATATTTAATTTGGGCCTCCTCCCAGTCACAATTGGGAAATGCGACAGCGCCAAAGGGATAAGGGAAGACCGTGCGGCAATTTTGAAGTGTCCCCTCAAACAGTAGGGTGATATATTAGCCCTGTTTCTTAAGGGCTTACATCGCGTGTTGTTAAATCACTCGGAAAATTACATATACAACAGGTCCCGAACTGGGTTTTTTTATTTCTTTGATGATTTTTCAATTATCTCATTTTCGGTTATCGTTCTTTTAAATCTTTAAGGGGGAGACACCACACGTGAATGCATTGATAACAATAATTTTGCCAAGTAAGCCAATCGACAACCAGTTTACATAGGCGTAACATAGGAATTGGCATGTGAAAAAATGAAAATTAGTCTAAAAATCTCTAAACTGAAACAGATTTTTTTCCGTAAAATAATAAGTGAAAAATCTTAAAAAAAAGCCTCAGGACGTAAAAAATAACGCGAGTTTTACCACATCGTTTTTGCAACAATGGAAACAGGGTTAGAGTAAATTGTGAGTGGCAATACAATCCGGGTTTATGCATGGACGATTTTCACGAACATGTTCCTAACGTTGCTTTTATCGCTGGGTTTTTTTATCATTGCCTGAAAAAAAACCGTGGCTGTGTTTAGGGAAACAGGTTCTATACAACACAAAAAGGAGCAGGAAGACCATATGTAAGAATAAAATAACTTGTTGCAAACGTTCCTGAAATAATGCAAAATACGCCAACAAATTGTATAAGACGCCTGTCCCAAGAAGTGGAAAGGTCTTATGGAACATGCAGGACTATTCTTAAGAAGCAGCTAAATTTATCTTCTTAACATAGTATAAAACAAAGTCGCTGTCGCTGTCTGTCCGTCCGTCCCTACCTATATATGCTTAAATCTTTAAAACTACGCAACGGATTTTGAAGCGGTTTTTTTTAATAGATAGAGTGATTCAAGGGGAAGGTTTTTATGTATAACTAGCGACCCGCCCCGGCTTCGCACGGGTGCAATTTCAAAAAGTGGCATGCCGGGTACTAATATATCGGGTTTGTTCGGGTTTGTATTTATACCAGCGGGTTGCAACGCATGCCGGATACACGCTAGTTTCCTTATAAAGTGCAAGTATTCCAAGAAATACAAGCCGCAGATTTTGAAAGACGCAGGAATAACTCTCAATGGTTTTATTAGACCTGGCATTTTTTTCGGATGAAGCCTGGTTCCACCTCTCCGGTTATGTGAATTCTCAGAATACACCCATGTGGAGTAGTGAAAATCCCCATTTTTTTGTAGAGTCCACATTGCACCCTCAAAAAATTGGTGTCTGGTTAGCTGTTTCCCGAAGAAGAATTGTTGGTCCTATTTTTTTCCATGACACAGTTACAGCACAGCGGTATAGAGACAATATTTTGAATCCATTTGTGGAGCACTTACGGTGGCCAATTTCAGCAATTTATGTAATTATTTTTCTTTTTCTTTCTGTATATTCTTACTTTGTTAATTTTGTAAACAACAAAAATAAATTTGTATTTGTCTACTTATTATATTACTCATTAGTTTGGCATATCATGTCATAATCTGAATTTGACAAATCTTTAACCTAGATTTGGTTAGATATATCCTCCTCATATCAATGTGATCTAAACCAAGCCCTACGTTTTTTAATCCAAGCCCTCTTTGATGCAAATAATTTTTGCTCGCACGGTATAGTTTAAACCTAACTTATAAACAACCCAACTTTCTATTTACTCTACTATTAAAAGTACCTATAGAATTATTATTTTTCGAATTCTCGCATATTTGGCACTTAAGACTCCTCTTAATTAGTCTCTACAAAATATCACAAACCAACACACTAAACACAGCAAATATTACACAAGATAATTTCAGACCGCTGTCAAAGAAACTCCAAACGGCTCGATATACATCGATATTTTCAATACGATACATCGTTTTTAGGCGATGCATCGAGGCTATTATTTGACGTTTGTCGATTCATCGATGTATTATGCCTTAATTGTATTCGTAATATAATTCTTTTACCGTTGCCTCTCGATCTTGATTAAACCTGTGAGCTTAGAATAATTAGATTTGCAATATGTTCTGTAGTTCTAATTCATTTAAAATGTTTTTTTCGATGCATCACAAACATCGATGTTTTTCCGCGATACATTTTTTGTGGACATCCCTAAACGAAAATGAATGAAACAACGTCATCATGGCCTCAGACCAATGTCGTGGCGGTCACATCTTTGGGGGCGGATCTCTTAATGCGGCGTTGCCATACTGCAGACTTTTTATAAGGTTTTAGACAAAGCTTTACATTTCCCACCTCATGTTAATACTTTTAACATCGTTAGTTTGACAAACAAAGTGGAGGGGCGAAATTTGTATGTTATGTGGTCCCTTTGTTGTTGTTTCCTCGCTTCTTTCAGGTACCAAATTATAGTTATTCATTAAATTGTATTTTTTATTGGCAATTTTTACAATTAAACCGAGCATTATAAATTTGCGTTTTTTTTTAAAGGATGATATGGTTTTGCTAGAAAATAAGCTACCATACCATCATGGGATTTTAATTGAAGCTAGGAGCATAATTATACAGTTTTATAGTCGAAGCGCTCTTAAGAATCAATTACTGGTATAAAAGTTGAACCGCCCCGCACTTACCTGTACAGAACAGTTAAGATTTTGCCGCCTTCTACATAATTGAGGTACAAAAAGCACCAAACATCATTACGTTAATTGTTATAATTAATTTGGTGTAATGTTTTTGCCGTTTCTATGTAAAAACGTTTACTTCCTAAAATGAAATTTTATTTTAAAAAACTAAAAGGAGCATAAAAATAATTAAAAATTAAAGAGTGGGAGAGAAGGGGGGCATGATGAGTATTACTGACAGAAGTACTGAGGTCAATACTAAGTATCCAATAGCATTAGCGCTTATAATATGTTTAATAAAATTACGACCGTGCGAGCAAAAATTATTTGCATCAAAGAGGGCTTGGATTAAAAACCGTGGGGCTTGTTTAAGTCACAATGATATGGGGACGATATATCTAACCAAATCTAGGTTAAAATTTTGTCAAATTAATATTATGACATAATATGCCAAACTAATGAGTAATAAAATAAGTAGAAAAATACAAATTTATTTTTGTTGTTTACAAAATTAACAAAGTAAGAATATACAGAAAGAAAAAGAAAAATAATAACATAAATTGCTGAAATTGGCCACCGCCAATGCTCCAAGCATAAATTCACACTTCTACCACATTCTTGGATAATCCTTTCTTGTAATTGTTCTAAATTTGCAACTGGTGTTTTAAAAATAGTGTTCTTTAAATGAAGAAAAACGAAGTAATCCATAACCGTTAAACAAGGTGATCTAGGTGGAAATTCAATGTCTGATCGAAAATTGATCAATCTGTCGTCGAAAAAATTGCGTAAGTAGTTAATAGTAATAGTTTTGGCGGCTGTATGGGCGGTTGCACCGTCCTGTTGAAAATATCCAAAACGTAGTTTGTCGTCAAGTCAGTAATTGCTCCACAAATGGATTGAAAATATTGTCTCTATACCGCTGTGCTGTAACTGTGTCATGGAAAAAAATAGGACCAACAATTCTTTTTCGGGAAACAGCTAACAAGACACCAATTTTTTGAGGGTGGAATGTGGACTCTACAAAAAAAATGGGGATTTTTACTACTCCACATGCGTGTATTCTAAAAATTCACATAACGTGGAGGTGGAACCAGGCTTCATCCGAAAAAAATGTCAGGTCTAATAAATCATTTATTTTCAATAAATTTTGGGTAAACCATTGGGAGTAATTCCTTCGTCTTTCAAAATCTGCGACTTGTATTTCTTGGAATACTTGCACTTTATAAGGAAATAAATTTAGCTGCTTCTTAAAAATAGTTCTGCATGTTCCATAAGATTTTCCCACTTCTTGGGAAAGGCGTCTTATACAATTTGTTGGCGTATTTTGCATTATTTCACGAACGTTTGCAACAAGTTCTACTGTTCTTATAGATGGTCTTCTTGCTTCTTTTTTTTGTTGTATAGAACCTGTTTCCCTAAACACAGCCACGGTTCTTTTCAGGCAATGATAAAAATCGCCTGCAATAAAAGCAACGTTAGGAAAATGTTCGTGAAAATCGTCCATGCACAAACCCGGATTGTATTGCCACTCACCATTTACTCTAACCCCGTTTCGAAAATACGCTTCAACCATTAATGTTTTGTGCTGTTCCGTAAAGCCCATTGTGTGAATTGTTCAAGAAATTGAAAAAATTAGCGATGAATCAAATTACTTGTAACGACTGTCAAAGATGAATTAATAACTGATTGGTTGTTAATTCAGGTAGTTAGTGACACCCAACAGGTATTAAGCTCTACGGCTAAGTATTACGTCCTTACATGCAAGGCCCTCTTTGATGCAAATAATTTTTGCTCGCACGGTATATCTCCTGTACATTAAGAGTTAGCGCTTATTCGTTTTGATTTATACAGGGTAAAATTTTTAACTGGAATAAATTCAGTATTTGAAAGCCTCTTTATTTGCTGAAAAAACACAGAACTACGGCTGCGTTCTTTTTTTTAGTTTGGCAAACTTCTTTAATGTCTTCATGAAATTTACCCCTCTTTTTGGAATAGAAACCGCCCTAACTTTTTTTTTCAATCGTAAATGTATGTTTTGTGACAGCTCGGTGGAAAGGGCATAAAAAAGGGGACACGATCCACTATTTGCTTTTGCATTTCGGTAATCTGGAAAGCCAAAAAAACTGGCCATTTTAGCAACAATTGATACTTTATGCTGTCTAAACCGTTACTTTCTGAAAAGAAGTATTTTTGCTATACTAAAATGGCTGAATCACACAAAATCGAAATTTTAATGATGATTGGCGATGACGAAATAATCATCGAAAAAGAAAATGGAGAATAATTTAGTCCTAGCTATTAAATATAAAGCAGGTACCATCGAATTTTTTTTTTGGAAAAAATATGAAATTTTATTATCTGTAATGCAAATATTTTATGATATGTACACATGTATTCAATTAATCAGACGTCTTGGATACTTCATGCAACCATTAATAATTTAAAAAATAATCGTGTTAAACTCAAAATATTTTTTCTGTGCTATTTATTTCTGATTCAGTCACTATTGTTAAAAAAATAAGGTGTTTATTTAATTTTTTTTATAATTAATCACCTTTACCATTTCATTCTTCGATGCAATAATCGTGGCTTTAATATTTTCCGTAATCGACCTTGGTGCAAAAAAAATAAAACAGCTTATGAAATTAGGTAATTACTACAAATAATCGATGAAACAATGAATGAAAAGTATTATCGAAGTGTAATTATTGGTATAATGCAAATTGATGGCAAAGAGTAACGAGGACTTAACAATCACTGTGTATATATCGTCTTGTTCGATCTACTTAAACCGATCTGATGCATAGTAAAAATACATACATTTCATTTGACAACTTTCCACCACGGATTTATCGAAAATCACTGATTAAAAGAAAAAACGCCGAGACATGTCAAAAGATTTGCCAAAGGGGACAACTTTTTAACCAAAAACTACTTCACCCCCTTTTACCCTCTGCCCACCGGGGTCATCCCCTTAAAAATTTTAAATGACAAGGGGTATCAAGTAATAGCTTGTTTGAAAGGTCTTTAAAAGTGCTTTATTTTGTCGTTTGATTTTTTAAAATCGGTCGATTCGTTTTCGAGAAAATTAGAAAAATATTTTTTTATCTTAATTTGTTCAGATAGAAAAAAAACACACGAAAATATCACTTTTTATTTCAAAAACCAACATAAACAGCAATTCGGAAGATTAGACGTGGCAGCAACCAAATAACAACTCGAATTTTTTTCCGCCTTCTTTTTATCAACACAGATAACATGTATTTATTCTTATACCTGTTGACAATCTTGGAATAGTAAAAATTCAGATTTTACTTCCAAAATGGTTTACACACTAGGCGAAAGAGTGGAAATGATTCTAATTTAGGGTGCCCAAAATCAATGTGCTCGGCAAACTGCCGTCACATTTAACGCCAGACATCCGGAAAAGATAACTTGGCATAGGTATGTTTTGGACCTTGTTACTAAATTTACTCAAACTGGATCTGTTGCAAATAAAAAACGTAATTATCGTAGAGTTTTGGACGAACCCGCTCAAGTTGAAGTTTTGGGTCATTTTGGCATAAATCCTAATACTTCATTACGCAAAATTGTTGATGCGACTGGTATTTCATTAGGCTCTGTACACACAGTAACTAAATTGCATAAATTTCATCCATTCAAAATGAAAATATTGCAAGAGTTAACCGAAGATGATTTCGATAGGCGAGTTAAGTTTTGTGAACAAATGACTGCAGCGATTAATGATAATACCATTCATATAAAGAATATCTGCTTCAGTGATGAATGCACATTTTATCTAAATGGATTTGTTAATAAGCATAACTGCAGGTATTGGAGCAATGAAAATCCTCATGCTTTTGTAGAAGGGCATACTCAGTACCCCCAAAAAATTAATGTATGGGCAGGCATTTTAAGAAATAAAGTGATTTTTAGATATGTTGGAAAATACCATCAATCCGCTTATCACTGAAACCATTGAAAACCAAATCGAAGACGATGGAAACCCTATACTTGATGAGGCTGAAATATATTTCCACCAAGACGGCGCTCCTCCTCACTATGTTCTTCCGGTTCGGCAATGGCTAGACGACGAGTTTCCAGATAAATGGATAGGGCGAAGAGGGCCTATAGAATGGCCTGCTAGATCTCCTGACTTGACGCCATTAGACTTTTTTCTATGGGGCCATTTGAAGTCTATTGTGTTCACTCCCCAACCTGAAAGTTTGGAAGAACTTCGTCAACGCATCATCGAAAGCTGCCATGATCTCCCACAACATGTTTTTGAAAATGTCCGTCAGGAATTTGAACATCGCCTATATCATTGTTCGGCCAATAACGGGCAACATTTTGAACACTTATTGAAATAAAAAGTGATATTTTTGTGCTTTTTTTTCTATCTGAACAAATTAAGATAAATAAAGATTTTTCTAATTTTCTCGAAAACGAATCGACCGATTTAAAAAAATCAAACGTCAAAATAAAGCACTTTGAAAGACCTTTCAAACAAGCTATTACTTGATACCCCTTGTCATTTAAAATTTTTAAGGGGATGACCCCGGGGGGCAGAGGGTAAAAGGAGGTGAAGTAGTTTGTGGTTAAAAAGTTGTCGCCTTTGGCAAATCTTTTGACGTGTCTCGGCGTTTTTTCTTTTAATCAGTGGTTTTCGATAAATCCGTGGTGGGAAGTTTTCAAATGAACACCCTGTATACATTTGTTTAGTCATTGGAGCAATTCTGACTGTCGTTTAATTTATGCCATAAATATAATTATGACAGTAATTAAGGAAGGAGGGAGGGAGAGCAGGAGCTCCCCTCAAAATTTTAAAATTATTTGCAGTCGCAGTCGCAATTCCGACAAAGTTTTTTTTCTAATTTTTATAGTAATTTTAATTAACTGAGTAAAAATGTAATAAAACCATTCGGTTGCCTGACAGTAATATTGATATTGATAATGGAAAACTTTTCAAAGGTTCACGCTTGTAAGTGCAGGTCGGTTCCATTTGCTTTAAAATGCGCGATGTAACCTTAACCATTGATTGTTTTACAACTTTTACTACGTAAAAGTAATATGTATGAAACTATAAAATTATTGTCAGTTATTACGTGGTTTTAAATCCGCATCCGGTATCTTTAAGCAGATACGAATGTCATCAAATGACTGTAAATTAAAGAAACAGGTTGAATTAGTCAAACTATCGATTTTGATTGAAAAATTAATATGTTCACCCTGATTTTTGAATACATTTGAAACTATAGCAGACTAATATAATAATATCATCAATATTATGTAGTGCTATGTAAAAATACAGTGTATCAGCCAAATGGAATAAATTCGATAATAAATACATGGGAGCGTGTCCGAAAAAACGCTCGGACACGTCGATTGGTATTTCTAGATGCGCATTTTTTTCAATAAAAACTTTTTATACAGAGTGTGTCAAGTAACAGTGGCAAATATTAACTTTCTTATTTTAAATGGAACACCCTATATATTATTCAATTTTTGGATTCCTCAGAAAATTTAAGACATATTTCATGTATAATATCCTATACCTATCTTCAACTGTATTGGAAATAATAAGTGTTTTCAGATTTATTGCAAAAATTAACAACACACTCAAAAATTATTAAGTAATAGTGTTTATTTCTTGATAATGTAAGAAACAAAAAAAAACATTAATGTAGGAGATGTTGCAAATGCTCGCCGCGAACGTCTTGGCAATATCCTAAGCTTAAATAGAAATTTCTTCTAATGCTACTGAACATCTCAGACGTGACCGATCTAATCGCAAGCGTTATTCGTCCTCTTAAGTCAGCCAAGAAGTCGAGGGGTTTAGTTTTGTATGCAATATTTTTTACATAGCCCCATAAGAGGAAGTCTAATGGCGTCAGATCAGGGGATCGTGCTGGCCATTCCATCGATCTACGCCTCCCTATCCACCGATTTGGAAATACTCGCTTAAGGTACTGCCTGACATTGATTTGGTAACGGGGCGGTGCTCCATCTTGCTGAAACCATATCATATTCGCTGGAAGTTGTGGGTTTACTGGATCAGGATATAAGTTTGTCAAAGTTGGCAAGAAATTATTTTGGAGCAGTGCTAAATAATTTTCGTCATTTAAATTGCCATTAATGAAGAAGGGACCAACTCTTCATCCAACTATTCCTACCCAAACATTAACCTTTGCAGGATATTGCGTATGTTCTTCTCTAATCCAGTGAGGATTTTCCCTTAACCAATAACGGCAATTCTGACGATTAGCATGACCGTTAAGTGTAAAGTTGCACTCATCAGAAAACAAAACATGTCATTGTTCTAATTGGATCACATTGTTATCTAAAATTGCCATCATTTGTTCACAAAAATAGGTTCTCCTATCAAAATCGTCTTCCATGAGCTCATGAGTAGGTATCATTGTATAGGGATATATTTTAGTTTCTTGTAATGTTCGAATAATCGATGAATGGCTAACATCAAACATTGGGGCTGTTTTTCGACTAGAAGTATGTGGGTTTTCCTCAAACTCAAGCATAATATCTAATTTGGTATCATCACTTATTGCATTTGCAGCTATTTTTTTTTTTATCTTGCTTTACATTTCCATGTCCAAGTTGGCGAGCTGCTTTTCAAACCCGAACTGCGGTCTTCACATCTTTTTTTGCAAATTTCATCTATTTTTTGATTATGAGGTCATAGTTATACCGTATGATTTGAATTTTCGGGAGAAAATCGAAAAAACTGTTATTATTACAAGTTGCGCCCTCTAGCAATTTTATTAAAAACTATCGTGTACTGTTGGATACGGCGATTGAAGATACTTACCTTTCCCTTCCAAACAAGCTTAAATTTAGTAAAATCGGATAAGTCGTTTAGAAGTTACAGCGATTTTAATGTTTACACATTCAGTAGCTTCCCCCACTCTTATCAAGGTCGGTACGCCAATGAGCCTTAAACCAAAATGATGCAGAATTGTCTAAGCTTTTCGATGATGTAATCAGAGTTATACCTTAATATCGGAATTTTCAGAGAAATTTAGAATTAAAAAAAATTTTTTAATTGTGCCCCCCTGCGGCGAAATGAGGAACTTAAAAGTAATTTCCAGAATTTTCTCATGACCGCTTTAATCATAATTTTTTTTCCAAGTTTCTATGCCTAGTAGTTTCCGAGATATGGACGGTGGCCACCCTTAATGAAACACCCTTTATATAAAATGTAGGTATGTACTAGGTAGAAATAAAAAACATTCAAACAAGTTACGTTTTCTATTTTTCGTAGCAAAAGTGTCCAGAACAGGACCTTTTAGCCTTGAGGGGGCTGAGCCCTTCCTTCCGCCGCCAATGGGTGTGACAGATAGAAGCTAGGATTCGCGATTTAAATAATCGTAATAAATAATTAAATTTTGAAGTGTAAATTATTGAAAGTCAACACGACATCATAGCAGGTAGTTATTAAACTATGAAATATAGATTGATAAATAGCAAACATTTTCTAAAGGCATGCCAAACAAATTGCTACACCCACGATTCAAACGGTTTTGCCTTGTTCACATCTGGATGGAACAGCGTTATTTTTTAAAGAGTGTTTGTTATAGAAATGGTAATTACTATTTTGCTTGCATAACTATTCTACAGAACTTTAAATTATTGATTGATTTTATGTTTGACACCAGTGAATCTTATAAAAATTTAAAACTACCTACTAATAATGTAGGTAACATTTTAAATTTTTTTGGATTTTACAAACGCATTATGTCACCCATAAAACTAAACTGAACTGAAAAAATGCTATTTGAACGTTAAGGGCTAACAAAACGAAGGCCCCTTTATCTATTTTTATTTCTTCGTCTGAGATATTTATTATATGGTTTCTTAATTTGTTGTGATTCGCAACTTAAAGAAAATACTACATCTAATAGCTTAATTAGCTTAAATATATTTATATGCCACTAATTTGTTAATTGGGCTATATTTTAGCCAACTGTCGAGCGTCTAATGCATGCAATTAAATGATTTATTGATAATTTCATTGTTTATTACTATACTCACAAACGAGAATATTATTTATTAACAACTAATTTGTCACGCCAACACACAACTTGTTAAATTTGTATATAGGTACTTTGAACCAGTACCTAACAGTTATGTACGCGCACAGTACAGTACGTGGACTTTTGTCCCTTTTTTTAAATTGCAATTGTATTGATGTATTTTTTTTAAATGCACTAAAAATGATAGTTGATAAATATTAATTATAGATAACTATATGTAGAGGTCTCAACAAAGATGGGGGTTATTTCTACACAAACTATTGTTGGTTCATATCACACTAGTAATTTTCCGATTACCATTTCGTTTTAAAAACATACTATAATTTGTGTCAGTATAAATAGGCCAACCTTAAAAAAATTATTTTTTCCCAAAGAAAGGCATAAATAAAAAATATATTACAAGACACAACGTTTGAACCTTTAGCTATCCATGCAGCGATAGCGAATTTATACCTGTTTGCTTAAATTTTACTGGTGATATTTAGTGACAAACCCGAACAAACCCAAAATCCTGCAACTATTTTTGAAATAGTAGTCATAATATATCTTGAAATAAATTCAATATGTTTAATGGGTTCCTTATAAGAATTCACATACTCCTTATACAACTGTTTGATACTATATGTGACAGCAACGCGCTTTCCTACTGTAAAACAACGAAAATTGCAAGACCGCTGTGTAGTGATAATATTGTCACGAGGGCACCGAGTCCTTGATTAAAAAGGCAGTCATCATGATTACTAATAACTATTTATTAAACAACAATTAATAATTTACAAATAATGAACATTAAAATACCCAGTCTTACCTTTTAATTTACCATCTTCTACTCCGTTGTTGGGGGAAAGTGTCGGCCCGCGATCTACTTGGCCGGTTCGGGAGCTGGGCGACGTGCCTGCTTGGCTGCGAGAATCGTGATCTCGCGCGCCGCCAGCACCGCGAACCTCCCAGCCCGACGGCTGAGTTCCCCACTCTCTCCCTACCATTGGGATAACCAATAAGCGGGGGAAACTCAGGCGTCGGGTCACGCGAAAAACTACCCTTCGTGACAATATCACGGTAATTTAGCCATTAATGCTACCATAGAATGGTTTATAGCCATTATTGCTCTGAATACTCACAGTAATTATCAAGTTCTGTTAGGGGTGTAATCTGGTTTTATATACTATATTACTTCCGACTGGCAGTTGAAATGAAACTTGACATTAATCATAATATCTTCTAGTGTGATATTGTTCTTGTCGTTTAACATTGCATATGATTATCTATTATGCAACATGGTTTACTGAGATGGTAAAATTCGTCCATAGATTACAAAGTCCAAAACTAATGATGGGTTGTGCGAAATAAGAATCTTCTATTGGTTATCTGACATGAAAAGTTAAAAAAAACTTAAATACAAGTAAAAATAAATTAATTGAAACAGGTATTTGTACCTTCAATAAAATTCAAATTCAGACAGAACCAGCGAGAAGACTTCGAAAAACGATGTGACCTGCGCAACAAATACGTTAAAGCTGATACGAACCCCCACCAACGTCTTGTGGATTACAGGTTCCAACGGGAACAATTCGTTTTTGGGGACGCTGTTCTGCTTTCTAAATTGTAGAGAAAGCGCTTTACTGGAAACAAATGCGTCGCATTGAGAAGATGCAATTTATTTCTTAACAAAATTGCTGTATTAAGAGTAGTTCATTATTTAAAAAGACTATGCTGCTAATGAAACTGATAACTACCAGTAAAAACACTCTTCTAGCAAATCTGCTAAAGCGGCTTTGATACAGTAGCAATTTATTTAATATGGGTTAATAAAAAATAGGCTATCAATACAAGCTATGTCTTAGCAAACCTATTGTATTAGATCATTTTCCTCAGTGATGTTGTCGTTGACCACTGGATATTATGTATGATTCTTTATAATTAGAATTTTTTCAAAGGTCATTGAAACTAAAAATTACAATAAATGTTTAACCTCGAAACACTGTTCTTTTTATTAGGTTACCATCAGGTAAGTGTTATTGCCCTTTGGGATAAAAAACGAGATGCAGTAAATCGGATCGTTCTGATCCCCCCAAAATCAATCGTGGGATGGCAATTTTTGTCAATTACTGTGACAAGTCACAATAATTCTCGAACGTAAAACAGGGCCTAACATATTGATATCGTATTTAGATGCCGATAAAAAAGCCGCAAAGTGTTTCATAATGTATCTCAGTGGGTCGTATAGAGGGCTTTCTCGCAAGGGTGGAAAGGACTCGCTTTCAATCATGGCTATTTTCCCCAAGCCACGCATTTGGCGGTTAAGAGATTCCATCATTTCGATCACTGTGGCCCGCTGGAGAGCACTCCGGGTCGTCCGTGAATGATAACTATTACTTATACTTTTTGTGAATTGATAAGCCTTGTTTGTATTAATCAATTAAAGGCTTGAAAATTCCTATTTATGGTTCGTCGAGGTTTGCACAACTTAACTAGCCATTAATAAATTGTTCTTTTTCGGTTGGCAAAAATAAAACTGAAGACTTGCACTGAGAAAATGATCTAATACAACTAAGACATAGTTCGTATTGATAGCTTATTCTGTTATTAACCCATATTAAATTAATTGCTAGTGTATCAAACCCGCTTTAATGTTATATCAATTCCAGATTTGCTAGAACAGTGTTTTTATTGGTAGTTATCAGTTCCATTAGCAGCACAGTCTTGTTGAATAATGAACTACTTTTAATACAGCAATTTTGTTAAAAAATAAATTGTATCTTCTCGATGAGACGCATTATATTCCCAGTAAAGCGGTTTTTCTACAATTAAGAAAGCAGAACAGCGTCTTCAAAAACGAATTGTATCCATTAGGACCTATAATCCATAAGTCGTTGGTGGGGGTTCGCAGCGATCGGCAATAGCCGAACGTCCTAGTTTTAACGTGCTTGTTGCGCAGGTCACATCGTTGTTCGGACTCTTCTAAGCTGTCCTATTTTATCGATCGCACCAATACCTATTTCAACTAATTTATTTTTACTATATACGTTTTTTTTTTTAACTTTGCAGGTCAGATACAGTAATAAAAGATTCTTATTTCGCACAACCCATCATTAGTATTGGACTTTATAATCTATGGACGAATTTTACTATCTCAGTAAACCATGTTGCATGATAGATAATCATATGCAATGTTAAACGACAAGAACAATACCACACTGGAAGCAGTGGCGTAGCGTGGATGAAGGGGCGGAGGGGGCGAAAACTTCAAAGGCAAGTGCGGTTTTTTTATGAGAGACGGCAAAAGAGGTCGAAATTTTTTTGGGTGCCACGCCCTTTTTTCAATGAAGTTGCCTGATTTTGTGTGGAAAAAATATAAAATACACAAGATCCTCAAGAAAATCACAAAAAAATTAATCAAGTAAAAAAAGGTGCTTCGTTTTCATGGCTCATTATGGGTCCTGGGGGGGGGAGGGGGGGTAATTACCCCTTTATCTATGCCCATGTTGAAAGGGCGCCTCACTGCTAATGCATAATTTCGTTTGTTTAGTAAATTTTGGCCTGAGAAATAAAGTTTGTGATTCGTCATGTCTAAAATGGTCACATGAAAACAGAATATGAACACGGCAAGGGGAATTTTGTTAAAACTCTACAAAGTGTTTTATGCATAATATTACATAATTATTCTCATTGGCGACAGGCAACTTTTAAAAAGATAAAATTTAGTCTCTAGTAAATTAGAGATTTCAAGAAATTTTTAATTGTTACAAAAACAACTGAAAGAATACAAATTATTGATCGTGGCAAAATATTTTTATTATTAATTAAATCAAGTAGTGAAAATAAAATAGAATCTCGAAATAGGTAACAGGTTTATTTTTTTCTTTACTCTTAAAGTTATAAACAAATAATAATAACCTAATTAAAACCTGGAACTGGGAGAGTGGGAAGGGGGCGCCGTTTGGGAACGGGCTCAAAGGGCGGGGGGGGGGGGCGGTCGCCCCCCCCTGGTCCCCTGCACGCTACGCCACTGACTGGAAGCTATTTAAATTTTTGAGAACTGCAGTACTTATTTTTAGTGGTAAGTATATGCTTTATTATTCGTAGCAAGCAAATATTATTAAGCTTCATTACAACTGCCAGTCGGAACTAATACAGTATATAAAAACAGATTACACCCCCCAATAGAACTTGATCATTACTACTGTGAGTATTCAGAGCAATAATAATACTAAACCATTCTATGGTAGCATTAACTTTTCGTTGTCTTACAGTAGAAAAGCGCGTTGCTGTCACATTTAGTATTAAATAGTTGTATAAAGAGTATGCGAATTCTTATAAGGAATAGAAGGTTTTTTTTTCTCAGTGTGACTTGTCACCCGAGTTGCTGACCCTAACTTTTTCAAGCACAGCGCAAAGTACAACCCGCCAATTCTTCAAAATATCGTATGCTTTTAAACATTTGCACTTTTCAACTTAGCTGGTTCTCTCCGATAATACAAACGATATTTAATTACCTCGAACGGTAATTCGTTTTCTAGAGAACGATGATCGGCGGCGTTGATTTTTTTACTACAAAAAGCTTCGTGTCGAACATTGTCGGTAACTAGTTTTGTCTGTTTGTGGAATCAAGACATGGCGAACCATTAATAAAACAGTGGGATTCTGAATTGAACGGCTCCTTGCTTATTTGATCGTGCAACTTATATTGCGGTGCGCTTCTTACACAAATAAACTATTGCTAAATAATAACGTGATATAGCGAGCTGGTCCAGATACAAATTGTTCCAGTAGACGAAGGAAGCTTATGTAGTATATCAACCAACGACTATCAAGCAAGATAGACAAATATACCTACCTAATTAGTGACATAGAAATCCCTGTAAAATATATAATACTAATAATAATATGTTGCATAAATATTAAAAAGGTCAGCACACGCTGACTTTTTTTTTTTTTTTTTAAATGACTTTTTCTTCTATACCTACTAATAAAAAAAGTTTTCCTCTTCCAAACTCTATCCGTGATTATAACATAATAAAATACAGTGCTGTTGGCATTGTTTAAAACATTTTGCCACAGCCTAGCCAACACATATCAAAGCTTAGTTTGCAAGATTCATGCTTTTAATAGCCTAAAAATTACCTCTAAACGACAGAATACCCTCTCTCACGCTACTCTGTTTTATCAATGGGACTTTCCTTATTATTGTTTTAAAATATTTACTATGCGGGGGCGGTGATAGTAAAATTCGGAAAAGTAGTACGAAGGTCAACTGTTTTATGAATGAACTCTGCTCGCCTTCCTTCGGTTGACATGGTAACCCGAAATAAGGGCGAAGTAGTCTTCGGCAAAAATCGTCGATTCAAAATGGCTTCTTCTAACGAGTTACAGGTGTTTTGGTGTTTTGAATATTTTTCAAAAACTTTCGGTGTTTATTAGCGAACCTTTGACCATGTAGCTGTTATTAAGTGTTAATATTGTGATATAAATAATATATCTTATGTAAATTGCCTGGTGAGTTTGTGATTTCTTGCTGGGTTTCTCCAAAATGCGGAGTTTTGTCTTTAAAACGACGGAGAGGTACGTGAATCATATTGTAAATTTTTTATTTAAAATATTTTAAACTATGCATAATCTTTGGTATTACAGTGAAATTATCTTTAAATTTAGAACCTTTAGCCCGCTTTCTTTCTACGACACAGATTAAATCGATTGGTTTTTAGTTATGTTGATTAAAATGTCGATAAGGTTATGTTACAGGTTGCCTAGTCCCAAAACAATGTTTCTAATATGCCTTTATTTTTGCGAGGCTTAGGTACGTATACAGTACACTGTACAGCTTTTAGAATTTTCAAATATTTTCATGGGCTAAAAAAATTTGTATTTTTCAAAAGTGTGTTAATATTTATACTGTCAATTTAAACAAGTTAACAACCGGGCAAACAACAAGCCAAAGCAAGGGACCCCGCAAGGTGGCAAAAGGGACCTAGTTAGTGGGTTAGCTGTTATCTGCAGCAGAAGTGAAATAGGTACCTAAATTGAGGCAAAGCAAAAATGTTATCACTAGTTTACCTTCAGTGTCAATTGAGTGGCTCCTTATTCGTGCCCGAAAAAGTAGTATATACGAACTTGTTATTTATTTCAGTTGGTTACTAGGTATATGAGACGAGTTTATTTTAAATTCTGAAATCTAGATTTTACTTAAGTATAACTAAAACCACAGAAACCAGGTATACCGAGAGGTATACTAAACATTTTTGGGAGTGACTGTTTTTATAAGGATATATTATATGAAAAAAAGTAATTCGCTCATCATAAATAAATAAATTCATTCATCAGCTGATGTTTTGGAACGAGTAAGAGTAAGACTTTTGGGTTTGTTTGAAACAATTTTATTGTTGCATACCTAAGTACCTGCCTATTGAATGTATACCTATTCATGGTGGCAAGAAGTCAAAAGAGCACAATTGGCATAATAATTATTACCTCTTACTTATGTCTTTAAATACCTAAATATTTACTTATTTTATTATTTTTATCGATAAAATATTAACCTGATCAAAAGCTCTAGTTAAAAAGCAAGCAAATGTAGAGACGAAAAGTACTGTCCTATCTCTGCACGCTGCTCCAATGGCAGTGCCAACTAAACTTTGTTCGGCAATGAAACATTCGATGTATCTCGAGGAATCACATTTCTTTAGATTTTCTGAGAATGTAGAGTTCTTCATATCGCCATCTAAGGCAATTACTCTGGAGTTATTCTGTGCGATTTTGACCAAAGCTGTACCTAAGACTAAAACGAAAAATTAATTAGTGAAAGATTATTGCCACACTAAGTACAGTAAAAGTTCATATAGGTCCTTAAAATGTCTTAATAGGAAGCTATGGCTATGGCTATTATTTTTTGATGCCTCCTCAGAGAAAGTAAAAAAAGTTTATAAAATCTTAAGCCCATTACTATGATCGATACATGCAAATTGCAGAGTCGTCCAAGAAAAGGTTTATTTGGTCTGTTGTTCTAATAAGTAGACTATTTTTTCCCATGCTAAGCTTCTGTGTAGGTATTCTTTCAGTGACTTACCATAGGCAACTCGAGTAGCAATGTCTACAACTGGAGCATCGTCTTTAAGCGGTTTCTGTGGGTGAATTTGCAGGGGGCCTGGGTTTTCAATGAGGGTTTTTATATGTGCAACGACTCGGTCTGTTTCGGCACCCAGCGGCTTTCCGTGCCAGTTTTCCAAATATTCGATCTGAAATTGAATAAACCAAATTTTATGTCACCCTTCTTCGTCTGCGTGATGACAGTTTTATTAACAATATCATCACCGTTTTCATGTTTTGCCTTGATTTTTAAACTTTAACAGTGTTTACAGAACGAGGTACACACACTGCCGTATTTTTTAAACAGTGTTAATCGTCTACGTCCGCGTACAAAGGTGAGAACGGGGGTGAGAACAAGGAAAATAAAAATGTTAAAATGCTATAATATGCAGTATGTCCCTGTGACGTAACAAAAGAGCACTGATTAAAAAGCAGCTGCGCACAACTATCGGTTGTCAGGATTAAGAGAGAGAGCATGTATAAAGTTTAATGATATTATGCACCCAAATCTACCACATTTTTTTACGTTAACTTTTCTGTTAAAAAAATTTGCGTCTAAGGATAGCTCTGACGAAATGAAAGGAAAGCCCTTTTTTAGTAATTCGTTTATTGCTTATATTTCCTCCGCCAATTCCAATACACCTGCATCGATCGCTGAGTTTGTTCTGATTTCGCTAAAAATACAATGAAATATTCTCCTATACATCTATAACTTCCGGTTGTGACATTGCGAAATGACGACATTATAAGCGAATACATTCTTCGGCGTTTTCAATCGATTATATCTGGGGTTTAGCATGTTGGAAAATTCCTGTATTTTTATCGGTACTCTTGCTCTTGCTGGTAATCTATAGCTGATTCTTACGCTAAAAAGAAGAAAGCAACGATACTTGCGTACATAAAAAAATTGATTTAAGGCAGGAAGCGGGGTTTGTTGTTTGTATTTTATTACTAAAAATGTATTCTTGTATATTCAGCGACGTAAATTGATTGAGTTTTTAACAGTGGTGTGCCAAAAACTGAATAATTGTACTGTCAAGAGATAAAACGTAAAATATAATAATTCCATAACAAAAATAACATTAATTATGAATATTATGATATACAGTGTCACCAGTAAAGTCCGCATCATATGGGATTTTTTTTTATTAATAGCTTTATTTAAAATTTGACTTTGACATCAAGTTCTGCTTCGATCGAGATGAAAATTAAGCAAAAAAATAGTAGTCACGTGATTCGCATTATCTGTCAAATTTTAATTTTTTTCAAAAAATAATTCAAAAGTGGGGTTATTTCTGAAAATATCGAAAAAAGTTATTAGAAAAAGTTTTTTTAAATGCAGTTTCTAGCCCACGTGCAAAATTTCAGCTGCATAAGATAATTTTGATTTTTTTACCCATATTTTGTAAATTGGACCACTTTTGCACTCAGCGCAACCTACATAAAACTTCTTAGTTTTGACAATGCTTTATTTCAAATAAATTTTCTTTAAAGTAGCGCCTTATTAAATGTGTGTTTTTCTACAAAATCAAAATTGGGCTATTAAAATTTGATCGCATGTGATGCAAAGTTTATTTGTTTTTGACCCTGTATAAGGTAACTTCATAAAATAAGTATTTTTGAAAACGTAGTTTGCGTCTGAAAGTAAACAAATAAAAAGTAAAATAAAGGGGTTTTAAATTAAATCGTTGAAAATAGATAAACTTTACGTTAAGTTAAACTAAAATTTATTTTTCACTTAATGAACTTTTTACTAATGACACTGTGTTCTTTTTGTCTTAATATTAAGGTGTATTACTTTCAGACACAAACTACTTTTTCAAAAATACTTATTTTATGAAGTTACCTTATACAGGGTCAAAAACAAATAAACTTTGCATCACATGCGATAAAATTTTAATAGCCCAATTTTGATTTTGTAGAAAAACACACATTTAATAAGGCGCTACTTTAATGAAAATGTATTTGAAATAAAGCATTGTCAAAACTAAAAAGTTTTATGTAGGTTGCGCTGAGTCTTATTTTGCAAAAGTGGTCCAATTTACAAAATATGGGTAAAAAATCAAAATTATCTTATGCAGCTGAAATTTTGCAGGTGGGCTAGAAACTGCATTTAAAAAAACTTTTTTTAATAACCTTTTTCGATATTTTCAGAAATAACACCAATTTTAAATTATTTTTTGGAAAAAATTAAAATTTGACAGTTAATGCGAATCACGTGACCACGTTTTTTTTGGTTAATTTTCATCTTGATCGAAGCAGAACTTGATGCCAAAGTAAAATTTCGAATAAAGCTATTAATAAAAAAAAATCACATATGATGCGGACTTTCCTGGTGACACTGTATAAAAAGCAAAGGTTGCTGACGGGCTATGGAATTTTGACTGGGATCCTGGTGCATATTCATTTTGTGCCAACATAATACTGGTAAGCACCTCAGCACTGACTTTAAATACGTAAAGTTATTGTTGAGATAGATGTATAGGTAATGCCAACCACTCTATACAGCTTCAAATATTTTACCCAGTAACCTCCGAACACCACAACAAGATGGAGTTGTGTGCGTTCAGCCGCGAAAAAATTCGATTTGTCTTTACGGGTCACTTTAAAAGCGATCCGAAAAGCTAATTGAGTTGAGATAAAAAGGTGATCCTGTTTCTCGTCAACTTGAGATTGGCTGTTCTAAAGTTTATCTCAGAAGCGCACATGTCCCTGTTAAGCGTCAGTCGAAACGATTAAACTCTAAACAGCAGGAACAAACGGCGATTATTTTGCAGGCCCGGGATTTTAAAATAGAAATACGGGCGCGCCGTTCCCCTGTCGGGACCTCCCGTAAATTAAATAAACACTTTCGTCTAACCGCTACAAAGTCTTTGTTAATTTCTAATAATATTGACAAAATTGCGCTTGTTTACAAACTGTTCGTGTTGCGTAATCGTTTACAACTTCGGTAAACGTTTCAGTTTTACACCGTAAGATGATATGCAGAAATAGTAACAGTGTAAGACCTGCATTTGCTCAACTAAAATTTAATCACGCAATTATTTATTTATTATATTAATAACAAGTAATGGCAAATGCTCTAAGGGTTTTTTTGACATATCTAATAATATGTATCCATTTGTTTTAATACGAGGTGCTTCAGAGAAGTTTTCTTCTCAACAATAAAATAAAGGTAAGAGCAGTAATGACCTTATTCCATTATAAAAAAACTACCATTTCTCTTAAAAACTTTGATTGTTGGGTTGTGGAGATAAAAGTACCTAGAAGTCATAGTCTGTGATATGTTTGTGAAGTTTCATCCCTACAAAATAGTAATTGTAGAAGAGTTATTGGACGATGATCCTGATGGGCGAGAGCAATTTTGTGAAATAATGACTCAGCTAACAGATAATCGCGCGCAAATCGTCCAAAGAATTTGTTTTTCAAAAGAACCTACGTTTTTTAAATGGTTAGGTTAATAGACAAAACAACACATACTGGACACAAGAAAATCCTTACTGGTTCATAGAAAATCATACCCAGTATAATGAAAGGGTTAATGTCTGGGAGGGCATTCTTGAAAATAGGGTAATCGGACCATTTTTCCTTGATAAGAGTGTCACTGGAGAAAGGTATCTAAATTTCCTTCGAAATAATCTAGTTCCAGTTCTTGCCACTCTATTTCCAGATGATAATGATTCTGATTTACCAAGTAAAACGTTATTGTTTCAAGAGGATGGTGTAAGGGCGTTTTTCCGGGGCGGTGGTCAACAGAGTAGCCACCTAGATCGCCTGATCTAAACTCAACTTGATGGATACACTTAGGGAGTCCATTCGACGAGTAATACAAGAAATTTCTCCACAAGTAGTACAAAATTACAACAGGAATTTTTAGATCGATTGATTTACTGCAGAACGGATGGAGGAGGACATTGCAACAGCTTATAAAATAGTTTATTTTCATACCTTGTCGTTTGTCCTGATTGTAGAATGTAAAAAATACAATATGTTGCATCATTCAAAATTTTTTTGATTTAGTTTGTGGTATGCTATTTATTAGACCAGGATAATTTTTGAAACAAAAAAAAATAATAGTAGGATAAAACCCATTGGAAAAGGAAGAGAATATAACAAAAATGAAAGGAAAAATAATTTACGGGCGACTCGAGGTCGGGAAGTGGAAGGGGGTGAGTTTTTAAGGGTAGAAAACGATTTATCTCGATTTCCGGCAAAACTACAAGTCCTATGGAAAAACGTTAAGTAGCAAAGTTGTAGGTAATAAAAAGATCTACAACTTTTGTATTTACACTTTTTTCACACAACCTCAAAATTTATGTAAAAATTCAAATAACCAAGTTTTTGGTTTTTTATTTCTATCTTTTACAAAAAAAATTCTTTTTCACGACATTTGGTGAAAACTTACCTTTTTATGTCCCAAACACACTGTAATTTTTTTAATTTAAAATATTTATTTTTTCACCTTATTTTGACTTAATAGGTATCGAAAAAGCACCCTAATTTTCAATCGAAAATTCTCACGTCAAAAAATCTGCTTTTTTTAAAAAGTCGGTGGGCTTTTTGTTCGTTGAAATCTCTTCTTTCTGATGGTGTAAAAAAAATACATTACTATGGTAAATGTTCTCAAAAAATGCAAAGAAACGAAAAAAACTTGAATCCGAAATTTTCTTTTTTAATCATTATGTACAATATTGAGCTATTTATTAAAATTTATACTTTAATTACTCGAAAAACGTAAGATTCCATGTTTCATTGATAAACAAAAAAATTACAAATCCATAAAACATAAAGATAGCAAAAAACATGCGAAAATAGTTGTTCTAAATATAATTAAAGGTAGGATTTAAAGGGGATTTCATCACATTTACCATAGTAATGTATATTTTTTTACACCATCAGAAAGTAGAGATTTCAACGAACAAAAAGCCCACCGACTTTTTTAAAAAAGCAGATATTTTGACGTGAGAATTTTCGATTGAAAATTAGGGTGCTTTTTGGATATTAAGTCAAAATAAGGTGAAAAAATAAATATTTTAAATCAAAAAAATTACAGTGTATTTGAGACATGAAATGGTAAGTTTTCACCAAATTTCGTGCAAAAAAAAAATTTTTTTTGTAAAAGATAAAAATAAAAAACCAAAAACTTGGTTATTTGATTTTTCACATAAATTTTGAGGTTATGTGAAAAAAGTGTAAATACAAAAGTTGTAGATCTTTTTATTATTATTTTTCCTTTCATTTTTGTTGTATTCTCTTCCTTTTCCAATGGGTTTCATCCTACTATTATTTTTTTTCACTTTTTACCATTTTCAAAGGCTTCAAGCCCTGGTCTATATTTAAAATGGCTGATTCGTTTCTTTATCATAACGCTGTACATGTATTATTCTTTCAAATGGTTATGGGTTCATCTGTAATACCTTTCCCTGTGGTGCTTTTTTTAACTTCCACAGAGCCAGAGTTTTTCTTTAAGACAGTCCAAGGAGATATGCATAATATGTATTATACTGAGATTCCGCAGTCAAATTGGAATCCATGTAATGGGTGCGTAAAATAAAAAAAAAATGCTTGCGTCATGTTTAATTACAATGACCAATTTATCATGCAATTCGAGGCTTTTTCTCATGTAGATTCTGTTAAAAGATAACAAATATGAATTCAACCAAATCACGGTATATAATATGTCAATTTATAGAAGTACCTATTCATTTATCTTCTTAAATGTCCCTGAAGTGAAATATAATGTTATTTGGAATTATTATATAACGCTAGCCTGACGATTTTTGTCGAACGCGAATGCCATGCAGGCATACATAGTATATTGAAAAACGTTTCTAGTTATCTAATCATACCCGATACATCCAACCTATTCAACAATTCTGTTTTTCATCAAGAAAATTACCGAACTTAATCAAGTTCTGGCCTTCTAACGAAGAAATGCTCTCCAGTTTCAAATAATTTGCTAAAAGAACATCATATAAGATGTCACGTACACTCTATAATTATCTTAATTTTTGACTTATGCCGTAAAGTGATTTTAAGCACGAGAGCGGTAAATAGCAAGAAAGCGTTTAAAGTTGCATTTGGACATAGGCCTCCTGCCACTGTGTATAGTACATACAGGGTGTTCATTTGAAAACTTCCCACCACGGATTTATCGAAAACCACTGATTAAAAGAAAAAACGCCGAGACACGTCAAAAGATTTGCCAAAGGGGACAACTTTTTAACCAAAAACTACTTTACCCCCTTTTACCCTCTGCTCCCCGGGGTCATCCCCTGAAAAATTTTAAATGAAAAGGGGTATCGAGTAATAGCTTGTTTGAAAGGTCTTTCAAAGTGCTTTATTTTGACGTTTGATTTTTTTAAATCGATCGATTCGTTTTCGAGAAAATTAGAAAAATCCTTATTAATCTTAATTTGTTTAGATAGAAAAAAAACACACGAAAATATTACTTTTTATTTCAATAAGTGTTCAAAATGTTGCCCGTTATTGGCCAAACAATGATATAGGCGATGTTCAAATTCCTGACGGACATTTTCAAAAACATGTTGTGGGAGATCATGGCAGCTTTCGATGATGCGTTGACGAAGTTCTTCCAAACTTTCAGGTTGGGGAGTGAATACAATAGACTTCAAATGGCCCCATAGAAAAAAGTCTAATGGCGTCAAGTCAGGAGATCTAGCAGGCCATTCTATAGGCCCTCTTCGCCCTATCCATTTATCTGGAAACTCGTCGTCTAGCCATTGCCGAACCGGAAGAACATAGTGAGGAGGAGCGCCGTCTTGCTGGAAATATATTTCAGCCTCATCAAGTATAGGGTTTCCATCGTCTTCGATTTGGTTTTCAATGGTTTCAGTGATAAGCGGATTGATGGTATTTTCCAACATATCTAAATAAATGCCTCCATTTAAATTCCCATTAATAAACAATGGCCCAATCACTTTGTTTCCTAAAATGCCTGCCCATACATCAATTTTTTGGGGGTACTGAGTATGCCCCTCTACAAAAGCATGAGGATTTTCATTGCTCCAATACCTGCGGTTATGCTTATTAACAAATCCATTTAGATAAAATATGCATTCATCACTGAAGCAGATATTCTTTACATGAATGGTGTTATCATTAATCGCTGCAGTAATTTGTTCACAAAACTCAACTCGTCTATCGGAATCATCTTCGGTTAACTCTTGCAATATTTTCATTTTGAATGGATGAAATTTATGCAATTTAGTAACTGTATGTACAGAGCCTAATGAAATACCAGTCGCATCAACAATTTTGCGTAATGAAGTATTAGGATTTATGCCAAAATGACCCAAAACTTCAACTTGAGCGGCTTCATCCAAAACTCTACGATGATTACGTTTTTTATTTGCAACAGATCCAGTTTGAGTAAATTTAGTAACAAGGTCCAAAACATACCTATGCGAAGTTATCTTTTCCGGATGTCTGGCGTTAAATGTGACGGCAGTTGCGATCTGAACAAATTAAGATAAATAAAGATTTTTCTAATTTTCTCGACCGATTTAAAAAAATCAAACGTCAAAATAAAGCACTTTCAAACAAGCTATTACTTGATACCCCTTGTCATTTAAAATTTTTAACTGGATGATCCCGGGGGGCAGATGGTAAAAGGGGGTGAAATAGTTTTTGGTTAAAAATTTGTCCCCAAATCTTTTGACGTGTCTCGGCGTTTTTTTCTTTAATCAGTGGTTTTCGATAAATCCGTGGTGGGAAGTTTTCAAATGAACACCCTGTATATAACCAAGCAGCGTAGCGTCGATCTTAGTCCATAATAAAGTATCAATCATTTGTTTCATTAGTCAAATCGTTTTTTAATGACTTTCTTGCTTTCTTCAGCGCCGCATGAGGAAGATAATTTCTGTACACCAAAGGAGCTCCTATTCTTTCTGCCACGCTTCAGGCCATTTTATCTCAAACAAAAACTTAACTTCATTTGGTGGACAATGTTAGATAAATGAAACTGAAGCATGCAAGAGATCATTCTTATTGCTTATCGGATTACAGGGACTGATGGACAGTTACTAAAAAATACGCGTCACTTATTTTTATATACACTGAGGAAAATGATCGAATACAATAGGTTTGCTAAGACGTAGTTTGTATTAATAGCATATTTTTTATTAGCATATTAAATAAATTCCTAGTGATCAAACTAGCTTTAGTGTTATATCAAGTCCAGATTTGCTAGAACAGTGTTTTGATTGGTAGTTATCAGTTTCATTAGCAGCACAGTCTCTTTGAATAATGAACTACTTTTAATACGGCAATTTTGTTAAGAAATAAATTGTATCTTCTCGATGCGAAGCATTTTGTTCCCAGTAAAGCGCTTTCTCTACACTTAAAAAAGCAGAACAGCGTCTCTAAAAGGGAATTGTATCCGGTAGAACCTATAATCCACAAGACGTTGGTGGGGGTTCGTTGCGATCGGCAATCGCTGCGCGCCGTAGTATTAGTTTTAAATACTTGTTGCGCAGGTCACATCGTTGTTCGGAATCTTCTAGCTGTCCTGTCTGAATTTGAATGTTATTGATCGTACCAATACCTATTTCTAATTAATTTATTTTTACTTTGGATTTTTTTAAAACTTTGCATGTCAGATAAAGGAATAGAAGATTCTTATTATGGACGAATTTTACCATCTCAGTAAACCATGTTGCATAATAGATAATCATATGCAATGTTAAACGACAAGAACAATAATATACTAGAAGCTATTTAAATTTTTGAGAACTACAGTACTGATTTTTAGTGGTAAGTATATGCTTTATTAATCGTAGCAAGCAAATATTATTAAGCTTCATTACAACTGCCAGTCGGAACTCATACAGTACCTATATAAAAACAGATTACACCCCCAATAGAACTTGATAATTACTGTGAGTATACAGAGCAATAACTCCTATTTCCTATTGGCTAAATTACCGTGATATTATCACTACACAACGATTTAGCAATTTTCGTTGTCTTATACAGTAGCAAAGCGCGTTGCTGTCACATATAGTATTAAACAGTTGTATAAAGAGTATGTAAAGTCTTATAAGGAATAGAAGGTTTTTTTCTCAGTGTAGGTACTATTTATTTGTATATACCGGGTGTCAACCAGATTATTGTACCACAGTGTTATGTTAAGAGATATTTTAATCAAATTTGGGTTACTGTAATTTTTGAAAGGGATCTTTATTTTTACCTAGAAACCAACTGAATTTCACTTCCGGTTTAACCGGAACTACGCCATTTATGTTTTTTTTAAATGACAACCTGTATATTATATTGCACAGTCAAATTCTCCTCAAAATTCTCTTTTCAACGACATACAACAAGTTGACATTTACTTTCAAAATGGCGGCGTAGGACTCATTTTACCAAAAACAAAATGGTGTCTATAAAACAACGTATGCAATTGATACGGGAAAAATAGTGATAAAATTTTTTAAATTGGTCCCTTTTGTAATTCTTTAAGCACTGACATTTACATTTATATAGTAAATAAATAAATAAATAAATAAATAAGTTATTCAGTTTTTATTGAAAAATGCACGGTTTTTTTTTCTTGTTTAAAACTGAAGCAAAACGCATTCTGATTTTGAAAATATCCCTAGGTGCTTAAGGATACTTTAGACTTTCATACTAAATAATAAAAAGTATATGATAACATTTAAAAAAACTCTGTAAAATAGGGTTAAAGTTAAGATTTTTTTAAACAATAAAAAAATGCCTTCCTTTAAAAACAAAAGAAGAAAATGTAAATGTCAGTGCTTAAAGAATTACAAAAGGGACCAATTTAAAAGATTTTATCACTATTTTTCCCGTATCAATTGCATACGTTGTTTTATAGACACCATTTTGTTTTTGGTAAAATGAGTCCTACGCCGCCATTTTGAAAGTAAATGTCAACTTGTTGTATGTCGTTGAAAAGAGAATTTTGAGGATAATTTGACTGTGCAATATAATATACAGGTTGTCATTTAAAAAAAACATAAATGGCGTAGTTCCGGTTAAACCGGAAATGAAATTCAGTTGGTTTCTAGGTAAAAATAACGATCCCTTTTAAACATTACAGTAACCCAAATTTGATTAAAATATCTCTTAACATAACACTGTGGTGCTATGTACAATAATCTCGTTGACACCCGGTATACCACATTTTATATAAAATCTAGAAGGTTCTGTAAATTCTCCATGTATTGATATCGTGTATAGATTTACTTTGTTGTATACAGTATATTGTTGTGTTAGTTCAGTACACAATTATTTAGTTGACCAGTAACATTCATTTGTTACCTTTAATTTTGCCCAAAGATAATTTAAGAGAAGTAGAAGAGCGAGGCAAATACGGTAAAGTGTAGTAGTGGCCAGTTTATGTTATGATGGCAACACCGGGATCAACGGGCAATAATTAATCGGTTCCCCGAAGAACGGCAGACAAAGGAAACTGGCCAAGAAGGCCTCCTGAGAATCCTGAGATCCAGGCTTCGAGAAGGTGGGTGGCCAGGGAAAGGGGGGGTGTGTGGGCGCCGCTAGAGCCCCCCTGTAGGGACCGAATAGCTCACGGTCAAACTAAGAGCGCGGCCACTTAATGTGACGCTCGGGACGTCGAAGTCCGACGCTGGCGCTGCCCAGACGATTGACTTAGTGCGGTCCAAATGCCCCTTTCGGTCTTTTCTACTATTGAGGTGTTCTTGCGAAAATAATTAATTACAAAGAAAATATATTTTGCTTTGCTGCCAAGCAATTGGACCACGCTTAATTATTTATGGACATGCCTTTCCAGCAAAACATTTTCAAAATATTGAAGGACCCACTTCATTTGGATTTTGATCTTACCGCATAGAAAAGTAGAAAATAAAATTTTCGGCGGTTTAATTTTTTTAAATTTTGAAGTATTTAGGTACTGGAAAAATAACACTGGCCGACACGATTTTTCTAACACAGGTCAGCTCTTTATTTTTAAAATGGAAATACCCTTCTAATAATAGAAAAAATATTCGGAAAGCCCCAATACATACCATTTTTCAATAGCTTAATAAGACCATTTTACATTAGCCGGTAGTCAATTTAATTAGGGGACGGTTAAAATGGATACATTTTATAACAGAAAAATTACCTGAACTGTAGGAATTTTAGTAGGACTTCAGGGAGGATTTACAAAATATTGCTGTTTTCTTTGTTTTGTGGGACAGTCGTGCAGTAGATCAGCAGTATGTAATAAAAGATTGGCCACAAAGAAGTGAATTTCAGCCGGGATATCAAAATGTTAAGTTTGCACCTCTTGTAGACCCCAAAAAAGTCCTTCTGCCTCCTCTTCACTTAAAACTTGGGCTCATGAAAAACTTTGTGAAAGCTATGAATAAAGACGGTGATGGATTCAAATACCTAAGACAAGTCTTTCCCCAGTTAAGTGATGCCAAATTAAAGGAAGGCATTTTTATTGGGCCACAAATCAGAAAATTGCTGGACGATGTCAACTTTACAGAGAAGCTTACCAGGCAGGAACTCAAAGCATGGAACTCATTTGTTAGTATAGTAAGGGGATTTTTGGGCAACAATATGGATGCAAACTATCAACAGTTAGTTGATGAACTTTTAGATTCCTACAAATCGCTTGGTGCCCGAATGTCATTAAAAATTCACTTCCTCCATTCTTATCTGTCATTTTTTCCTGAAAATTTGGGAGCTGTCAGTGACGAGCAGGGTGAAAGGTTCCATTAGGATATCAGGACAATGGAAATTCGCTATCAAGGACGATGGGATCCAGCCATGATGGGTGATTACTGTTGGTTTTTGAAAAGAGAAGATATGACCCCTCATAAAAGGAAAAAATAAAATTTAATTAGTGTGTTCAGTTAATATTTGTAATGTTTGTGTTTTTCTTAGATGTAAGGTATGTTTAGTAGGTGTAAAATTTAAATATAGTCGATATACACAGTTAGAAAATTCTTAAATTATTTTATCAATAGATATTAAATATTGTAACATTAAATGTGGTACTATAAATGTAACAAGAAAACGTTACGTGTTACAACTTTTTTTTTCTCATTTTCGTATTTGGATAGGTCCATTCTACCACAAGATGCTATTTAGCTTTGTGTTACAACAAAAAAATTTTTGTCGGCCAGTGATGGACATGCCTTTCCAGCAAAACATTTTCAAAATATTGAAGGACTCACTTCATTTGGATTTTGATCTTACCGCATAGAAAAGTAGAAAATACAATTTTCGGCGGTTTAATTTTTTAAAATTTTGAAGTATTTACCTACTGGAAAAATAATTTAACAAAATATGCTCTCTAACTCGTAAAAATACTGACCTACGTAATAGCCGCTTTAACCAGTGGACTGTGTTTTGGCCGAAGCGCTTTTATCAACCTGTTATTTCCTATTATCTTTTATCGAAACAAAGGTAACGTTAAAATCGACCGCTTAACTGGAAATTAAAAGAATTGTGGATACCTAATGGGATGACGATAACGTAGTTCTAGTTTCTAGAAAAGTTTTTTGATGCTTTAGTAAGGTTTTTATATTTTATATTCTTAGTAGGTTCTAATGCTTTTTTTCGACAGATCCGTCCCCAGGTGCATCTTGCTGTATCACAGCTCGTCGGTACAATAGGATATAAAAACTTCGAAAAGTAACGTTTGTAAACGGACTTTAATTTTTTTAGTGGCAAAGATTGAAATTCTATCATTTGAATTTATCGTCTTTAGTAAACTACCCCAGGGACGGAGTCATGGGGGGGGGGGGGGCTGCCCCCCCAAAGTTATCTTAAACATCAAAAGTTGGGAAAACTTGGGTAGACAAAAATGTGTGCAGCTTATTTAACTTTCATTAGTTGCCCCGGTAAGACTGACTGTAATATATAGATAGACACTTTTGGCATTTTCAGTCATTTAAAGAGTGTCGTGTATCGTACATAACCTAAGTCTTTGGAATACCTTAAAAACAGCATTTTAGATGCTGTGCATGTTATTTCTCGTAAACATTTGCAAAACGTGCTTTCCCAATTTCCCGAGAGCATTGGACACTGTCAGGTGTTTGAAGGAAGGACGACGTTTTGAACATTTAATTAAATAACTTTTTTTTTATATTATTGTTTATTTAAAAATTATTACCAATTTTGTTTAAATAATAAAATGTACTACATTCATTTGCCCGTAATTCCGAAACAGTTGAATTTAGTCATATGGTATGCTATACAAAAAATATTTTAAAGTTATTAAAAATTTAGAATATCTGATAATATACAGGGTGTTTCATTTAAGTCCTATACCTGGTGTCTACGGAAGATGGTTCGCCCCTGTACCTTTTTTGTTTTTCAAGATAATGAAATAAAATTTGGGGGATTGTATATGACATAAAACTGAATTTTTTAAAGTTGCCTCAACATTATAAAACTTCCAGTCTAACCGGAAGTGATATAAATTTTCGATTTTTAAATGGGACACCTGGTATATTTTTCCTTTTTCTGACTCATATGACATTCTTAATATAACGATGACACATTTGTCACTTTTTGTTACCAAGAAAATATTTTTTTCCAAATTTATTGTTTTATCTAGAGGGCTATGAATACCTTAAAATCCTTATTGCACTTCTTTAATCTTGGGAAAAATACAATTTTACTATTTTTGGTCCAATGCTATGTGCTATGTAAAATTTAATCTTTAAAGTTGTATTACCTCTTAATTTTTTTTTTAAACGGCAACATGGTGGCTCGTCGGGTTAAGAAAAAAGAGGATTTTATTACGATTATTTTGATACCACACTATTAGGTTTTAGAAAAGTTGCCATAAAAAAAACTTTAAAAAGTTAACTGAACCAGTTTTGGGCAATAGCACGCCGATTAGGATATATTTGTAAGTCGTGCAGCATCGATCGGTTAAATTCTTTCTACATTATCCAAACAGTAATAACATATCAACTTTTTCACTCCTTGTAAAACTATTATTTTCCATATTTTTTAAACAACAAACTAATTTACTTTGGCAGAAGCTGTCGGCATGTAAATTTTCTTTAAGGCATGATTTTGTTTTATCAGTTTTGCTGGTCACAGACTATACTTGATGCATTTAAATCTAAATTTATTCTCAAAAGATGCTTCATTTTAGGAAAGTTTCAAGTTAACTTTTTAAAGTTTTTTCATTGCAGCTTTTCTAAAACCTAATAGTGTGTGGTATCAAAATAATTTATTAAAATCCTCTGTTTTCTTAACCCGGCGAGCCACCATGTTGCCGAAATAAATAAATAAGTTATACAACAAACTTTAAAGATTAAATTGTACACAGCACATAGCATTGGACCAAAAATAGTAAAATTGTATTTTTCCGAAGATTAAAGAACTGAAATAAGTGATTTTAAGCCCTCTAGATAAAACAATAAATTTGGAAAAAAATATTTTCTTGGTAACAAAAAGTGTGACACATCGTTATATTAAGAATGTCATATGGAGTCAGATAAACGAAAAATATACCAGGTGTCCCATTTAAAAATCGAAAGTTTATGTCACTTCCAGTTAAACCGGAAGTTTCATAATGTCGAGTCAACTATCAAAAAATGCAGTTTTATGGCATATACAAATCCCCCAAATTTTATTCTATTATCTTGAAAAACAAAAAAGTTAGAGGGGCGAACCACCTTCCGTGGACACCCGGTAGATTGCCCAAAACCCGGATCCGATATCACTTTTAGTTCGCCTGTAATTAAGCCGTTCCGGAACATTTGCCCAACCCTGTATATGTTTTTCATACAGTTTATTTGATAATTATGGGTAGGTCTGAAATAAATACTTTTTGAATTGTGTTATTTTTTTTTATATTCTATAAAGTTGGGAAATTTAGGAATTTCACCCCTCCCAAACCAGAAGCCTTCGCTACGTCCCTGAACTACCCCATAGTATAATTGCAATCTTCGCCACTAAAGAAATTAAAATTCTTTTACAAACTCTACAGGCGGGATTGACTTGACACGTACCCTAAAAATTCGTTGCTGCATAAACGGTGCTGACACACATATGATTTCTTGTTTTTCTTTGCTATTGTGGATGTGTGGGTGTTTAATATTTATGGATTTCTAGTTTTTGTGTAGTTTAGTGAATTGTGTTTGTTCCTCGGATACAATGACTTGTACAGACCATTGAATGATTTTATTATGCCCAAATAGGGGTCATAGGCGTAGTTAGACGGTCAACACTGGGGGTGCTGAAGTCCAGTGGCGGCTCGTGACATGTTACCGTGGGGGTGCACAAAAAGCCCAAATCTGGTCAATAATTTTTAGTAAATATTTTAATGTGATGTTAATAGCAGGTTTAGGTCTTTCAATGTTCTTGACAATTACTTTCTTCTCCAACGGAAACTTGCTAAAAGATTTTTTCAAAAATTCCACGGTATATTTTATATGCGACGACGCACTCATTGTTTTTTCGTGTTTATTTAACTTTAAACTTTAACTGAATTCAATAAAACCATATTAAACCTTAATAAACAAAAAAAATAGTCAAAATACCGGCTAAAAATTTCCGCGAATTTGAACGACTACGACTGGTTAAAATTAAATTATCAAATTAATGCAGAATTGCAGAACATGACATACACAAGCTATTATGCCGCTCTCGTATTTTACGAGATTTTAATGATCATAGACCCGCTCTGACAAGTAAACTGGGCGTGAACTACACGGTACACGGAGAGAAATTTTGAACAGAATCCGCAACTACCTAAATATACTTGAATTTGTACCAGAATTCGAATGCTTCAAATATTAATATGAAAAATTCATTACATATAATGTATATTATAAAAATAGGTTAGTTCTAAAATTAGCCTATATATTGTAAATTTTTTTTTGGGGGTGCTAATTTAGATTTCGGGGGTGCTTAGCACCCCCAAGTACCCCCCTAACTACGCCTATGATAGGGGTAAAATACCGGGTATTTCGTATTTTCAGTAAGTATGACGTAGTGAAAGTTCTTGATATGTAATTTTATTTTATTATGATCAATTTAAACACATCTAACTAGGTCTAGGCCACACAAACAAGAAGCTAAAGCCCCTACCTGTCTATTTCCCCATTTGTTAAACGATACTTTTGCAGTGCGCATGCCTATTCCTGTGTGGTTTTGTTTACATGCATCAATGCAATTATTTGAAGGTAAATGTCTATGATGAGGCTAGAATTTGACGAAAGAAAGGAAACTCAAAGTTCCACTCAAAGTAATGTTCTTAATAATTTTGTTTATTATTTGTTGTTTTTGGTAATATAAAAAAGAACAATACGGGTATATTAAAAAATAAAGGACCCCATAGGGACCAACAAAACGGTCACAAATCTACTTCCACTATAAATTTGTCGTTGAAAACAATAATATCGAATTTAAATCATATTTTTAAATCTGGTAAAATATGTTTTTACAATATTACTTTAAATATAGGTATGGCATTTTTTTTAAATTGTGCTTGATTGGCTCGCAGCTGAAATATTTTGGTATCCCGAGACTCTTGTGGGTTTAAGTTAGGGTTGCCACCTTTCCTGTAAAGTAAAAAAGGACAAATTCAAGAAAAATGCGTCTAGTAGGTATGCCAAATTCAATTTAATTGACTGACCTCTATAGCTTATATACAGTGTGGTTGTTTAATTGTGCAACATATGGGCATTTTTTTTATTACCGATTTCTCAGAAAATTTTATTCTTGATAAAAGTTGGTGCATTTTCGATAATCATATTAGGTGCACGTGGGATGGTTGCAAGTCAAACGGCGTACAGGGAAGGCCAAAAAATATAAAACTTGTACTAGAATAAAGTACCCCTATTTCAGAAAATTCAGCAAAATGTTATTAAGAAAAGTTGTTTAGAATTAAAAGTTATGCATAGATTTAAAAACGTGACCTCCTAAAATAAAAAAAATATTTTTTTTAAAACACTAATTATTTCCCAAAAAACTTTTTTTTATATTCACCATAAAGACCTTTATAAATTAATCAAAATCAAATCAATTTCACATATCTTTGTTCGAGTTCAAGCATATTTGTAAAATTTACTTGAATTTTTAATTTATTAAGGAATCACAAATTTCATGTTTGTTGCAACGATATTAAACAGAACTTTAAGATATCCTAAAAATTATTTTTAACAAGATAAAATATTAGTAATGATAATATGCTAATTAAAAAACTTCATTAAATCATTTAATCATTTAACGTGCAAAATTTTTATTTTAAATGTTTATTAAAAAACTTTACTCTTGTGCAATTTTAATATTTTTTGGCCTACCCTGTACGTCGTTTGACTTGCAACCATTCCAAGTGCACCTAATATGATTATCGTACATGCACCAACTTTTATCAAGAATAAAATTTTCTGAGAAATCGGTAATAAAAAAAATGCCCATATTGTTGCACACTTAAACAACCACACTGTATATATAACTCATTTTTACACAATATTAAATTTAAATGAATATTTCTTGTTTGATTTTGCTGCCTCAGGGCAACGTTGTCATTTTTTATAACTCAAAAAATTCTTGACAAGTTTCCTTAAAATTATAATAAAAATTAACAATTCTGAACGAATTAATTCTGTGGAGCAACGATTTCTTTCGTCTCTCCATTTGGTGCCCATCACAGAAAAAATTCGTCCAGAAAATGCTGAACTTGCAGGTATGCTCAACAAAAACCAAATTAAGGAAAAAACATTTTGAGTATTTTTAAAATGATAAAAATACTCTGTGATTCTTGGGGAGTGTGAGTGTGGTGTCGACGCCGTGTCTTGACCCATGATGAGGTGTCGAGTGGTAAAGATCTATCGTTTTAAAAAAGGACATTTTCAACCCTAAAAAGCCGAAAGGACATTTTCTTTAAAAAAAGGACAGTCCTTTTCAAAAAAGGACAGGTGGCAACCCTAGTTCAAGTTGACCGTTGCGTTTTTATTTTTTCGTCGGATTTTAGACTTCCTGATGAGCCATGATGTAGCGGAACACGTCTAAAGATGGATCTGACGAAATGAAGGAAAACTTATAACTTCTAACTTATAACTAGCTTATAGTGTATAAATCAACCCCATTTTTGCTATAACAATAAATCGTCATAGCTCGTTAGCTAATGACAAGATTAAATCGAAATGTATAAATTGAAATAGTTACATAAATTAACATTTAGCCGATAAATAGTTAAAATTAAATTTATGTTCTTATTTCACTTAAAATAACGTTTATCAGTTGTCAGTGATTTATGTTGTTTGTACAATGTCAATGCAATATCACGATTTTAATTATCGCTGTTATTCTTTGGCTGGAAATTGTTTCTAAATGAATTATGCAAACTTCTAAAATTAGTACTCAAATCTCGACTTACCTCCTATTCAGCGGGGAATGTTTATTTTGTACTACTTTACAACCTACCAGCAGTGGCGTAGCGTGCAGGGAGCCAGGGGGGCGACCGCCCCCCTCGCCCTTTGAGCCCTTTCTCAAACGGCGCGCCCTCCCCTCTCCCAGTAGTTTCGCAATTCAATTTCACTTCACATGATAATTGATAATATTGTTTACCTATCGCAGCAAGAGGAAATTTACTATGTTTATGAATATAAATAATAATTATATAACAAAACCCTAATTATTTATTACTATTATTATAAATTAGTTCTTTGTTTCCGTTTATATTATAAGATGTCCATTATAAGAAGAATATTGGCAAATATGATATTTCGTGAAGCTCTCTTTCTCTTTGTTTTTAAAGTATTTTTATGAGTTTTAATTAGGTTATTATTTGTTTTTATTTGTTTATAACTTTTAGAGTAAGGAAACAGATAAAATAAACCTGTTACCTATTTCGAGATTCTATTTTATTTTCACTTCTTGATTTAATTTATAATAAAAATATTTTGCCACGACCAATAATTTGTATTCTTTCAGTTATTTTGCTTTAACAATTAAAAATTGCTTGAAATCTCTAATTCACTAGAGACTAAATTTTATCTTTTTAAAAGTGTGTTATTGGCACCCATGAGAATATATTCTTATATTATTAAGTAATATGCATAAAATATTTTATACAGTTTTAACAAAATTCCCCTTGTCGTATTCATATTCTGTTTTTATGTGACCATTTTAGACATGAGGAAACAAAAACTTTATTTCTCAGGCCAAAATCTACTAAATAAACGAAATTATACATTAGCAGTGAGGCGCCCTTTGAACAAGGGTGTAGATAAGGGGGTAATTACCCCCCCCCAGGAACCATAGTGACTATAGTGAGCCATGATAACAAAGCACTTTTTTTTACTTAATCAATTTTTTGTGATTTTCTTGAGGATTTTGTGTTATTTTAAGGGCGTGGCACCCAAAAAATTTTCGCCTTTTCTTTCTTTTACCCCCCCTCCCCATAAAAAAATATCTACGCCCTTACCTCAGAAGCTTTCGCCCCATTAACCACGCTACGCCACTGTCTACCAGCGCGCAGCGCAGCGTTTCTACTTCACTTTACAATTTTAATTATTGTTTCTGTCTGCAATCCTTCATAATCATTTCTATTCGAGATTCAAAAGACGAAGGATTTTTGGTCACGTTCTTTTTAAATTCACAATATAACAAATGATGAAGTAGCTTTTAACTTGTTATTATTTTCATGTCATTTTATTTAAAGGCCACATCAGTTTGTTGATAACTTACATACCGTGCGAGCAAAAATTATTTGCATCAAAGTTGTTTTGGATTAAAAAACGTAGGGATTGGTTTAGATCACAATAATATGGGGACGATATATCTAACCAAGTCTGGGTTAAAATTTTCTCAAATTCATATATGACATGATATGCCAAATTAATGAGTAATAAAATAAGTAGACAAATGCAAATTTATTTTTGTTGTTTACAAAATTAACAAAGTAAGAATATCCAGAAAGAAAAAGGAAAATAATTACATGTATTCTGAGAATTCACATAACCGGAGAGGTGGAACCAGGCCTCATCCGAAAAAAATGTCAGGTCTAATAAATCATTTCTTTCCAATAAATTTTGGGTAAACCATTGAAAGTAATTCCTGCGTCTTTCAAAATCTGCGGCTTGTATTTCTTGGAATACTTGCACTTTATAAGGAAATAAATTTAGCTGCTTCTTAAGAATAGTCCTGCATGTTCCATAAGATAAGATCTTCCAACTTCTTGGGACAGGCGTCTTATACAATTTGTGGGCGTATTTTGCATTATTTCACGAACGTTTGCAATAAGTTCTTCTGTTCTTACAGATGGTCTTCCTGCTCCTTTTTTGTGTTGTATAGAACCTGTTTCCCTAAACACAGCCACGGTTTATTTCAGGCAATGATAAAAATCCCCACCAATAAAAGCAACGTTAGGAAAATGTTCGTGAAAATCGTCCATGCACAAACCCGGATTGTATTGCCACTCACCATTTACTCTAACTCCGTTTCGAAAATAAGCTTCAACCATGAATGTTTTGTGCTGTTCCGTAAAGCCCATTGTGTGAATTGTTCAAGAAATTGGAAAAATTAGCGATGAATCAAATTACTTGTAACGCCTGTCAAAGATGACGGAATAACTGATTGATTGTTAATTCAGGTAGTTACTGACACCCAACAGGTATTAAGCTCTACGGCTAAGCATTACGTCCTTAGATGCAAGGCCCTCTTTGGTGCAAATAATTTTTGCTCGCACGGTATAAGAACTAAATTTCATATTTTTACTCCTAGTCATTTATAAAATTAATATTAAATAAACAAAAATTAATTTAATGTAGAAAGAAAAAACCTTCTATCCACTTTTAACACTTTTTTTATCAATAAATGCTTAAAATGTTGTCCATTCGCTATTTGGCAATATTCTAAATGTAAGTAAAACTGGTTTTGAACATTTCTAATTCCTTTGGGAGAAATTAACCTACACTTATGTTTTATTCATTCTTTCAACTCCTTAACATTTGACAGGGTTTTTGATTTGTTTTACTGGAACAAAGGTATGTTTGTACCTATACACTTATGGCATGCATGCACATACGAAACTGGATTGAACAGTTTCAGGAATAGCAAATTCTACAGGAAGTTAACAGTAAAAACCGATTATATTACCTAATTTGTTAACTTGAGGTTATTCCTTATACTTCATAATCAATGAAACAATTTAATATTTCTAAGTTTATAGGTTTAATATCATTGGTCATATACCTAATTAAAATTCCACGGCAATTATAAAATAACTTAAAATTTTAATGTGACAGATAGACATTAAAATGATTGCAAAAACTATTTAAAATATCGTCGGTTTGTCCATCAAAATAGCAATTAAATTGTCTGTAAGGTGTGTATTTCCACCGGGTAATAATAATTATTTAAAGTAAATTATAGACCCTAAACATCCCCATTCACCGTTAAGTTGGGGATTAATTGAACCGATGTCAGGCGTAAATAAAACTTAGATTAACAATTAAGGCCCTGGGCACGACAAGTGAATAAAAATTAAAATTAAAGTTTTGTGATAAATGAGAGAAACGTTTTTTGCAGGAGTTATACATAACTGTTATATTACAAAAATGAAAGTAAAATGAACAAAAAAATTTACTACCCCAACAACAATGAAATCTATATCAACAATAAGTCAAGCGCCTATAATGGAGCAGTTTACTGTAGGAGTGGGACAATACCTTCTGTCAGTAGGTACCTGTCACTGTGCTCATTGTTTTTGCTTAAGGTCCTAATAGGGTGAATAAGCCCAACCCTTTTAGTACCCTCCCTATAACGAAAAAGTATCAGTGCAAGAAATAAGGGTAGTAAGGGACAAGGGTAAGTATGTAAAGCAAATTACAAATTTGAAAAATGCTATCGTGCACTGAGGAAAATGAACTAATACAACAGGTTTGCTAAGACATAGTTTGTATTGATCGCTTATTTTTTATTAACCCATATTAAATAAATTGCTAGCGTATCAAACCTGCTTTAGTGTTATATCAATTTCAGATTTGCTAGAACAGTGTTTTCGTTGGTAGTAATCAGTTCCATTAGCAGCACGTCAGTCTTGTTGAATAATGAACTACTTTTAATACAGCAATTTTGTTAAGAAATAAATTGTATCTTCTCAATGCGACGCATTTTGTTCCCAAAAACGAATTGTATCCGGTAGAACCTATAATCCAGAAGACGTTGGTGGGGGTCCGTTACGATCGGCAATCGCCGCGCGCCGTATTATTAGCTTTAATGTAATTGTTGCGCAGGTCACATCGTTGTTCGAAGTCTTCTAGGTCTCCTGGCTGAATTTGTACCAATTCAATTAATTTTTTTTTAACTTTGCATGTCAGATGAAGCAATACAGGGTCTTGCACCCCACCTCCCGTCTTCTATAGCTCACTTAGTAATTAGGTTAGAATTTTCATATTTTGCAGACCTTATCTGTATCTTGAGGCGCATTTCAGGAAAATATTTTTTTTCATACAGGGTGTTCCAAAAAAGTGTGACGTCATAAGGGTGTATTTTTTTAAATTACATGCCATATATTTTCTTACATTTTTGGGTGCCTCCTATAGTTACCTACATACCCCTAAAATTTTATTAAAATTGATTTAGTATTATAGACGAAAAAAAAAATAAAAACTAAAAAATATCAGTTTTGCGCCACTGGTATTAAAAATAAATAAAAAATAAAAATAATTCCTTGTTAATAAATTTCTACAAAGGTACCTATTAAATAAGGTATAACAATTTCGTTAACCAAGTTTGGTTAACACGAATTGTACAGGGTGTCCAATGTTTAGTGTCAAACTTTGCAAACTTTAAAGCAATTTATTTTTCTTATTTCATAGGGGAACCCCTGTATAATTTTAAGTCGTTCGATGCAGAATTAAAAATCAAACTTTTTTTCTAATTGCAACCCTATGGAAATTTCTAACGCATCAAGAGTTATTTGCAGAAAACTAATTTTATCAACTATTCCAACAGTCATTATTATGAATAAATGTCGAAGGTGGCTTTGAAAAACAATTTATTGGTATTAAAGTTTATTAAAGTGAGCAGAGACCATTTTGACTTTAGTAATAAGTTAGTAAGTAAAAGTTTTAAATACTGTTAAATTGTTAGTAATTACTTAAGCTGTTATAATTACTTTATATTGTTTTTTGTGATGGACTACAACCAAGAAGAGCTCGTAGATATGATTTTTATATTAGGAGCATGCGAAAAGAACTCTTTTTTGGCAAGCCGAGTTTACGCACAGTGTTATCCGGAACGACGACATCCAGACAAAAGGAGCCTGCAAAACGTATTAGAGAGGTTTGTACAAACGGGAAATGTAAACTACCCAAAACCGGTCCGAACTGAACAAAATCAATTGGCTGTGCTATTATCTGTTATAGAAAATCCTTCAGTTACTCAACAAGCAGTCGCTAAGTCCGTAGATGTAATCGAAAGAACAGTTAAACGAATTTTCAAGGATAACCATATTCACGATTATCATTTCCAGTTAATAATTACCAACAAATTAACAATATTTGAAACATTTAGATTACTAAAGTCAAAATGGTCTATGGTGACTTTAATAAACTTTATTACCAATAAATTGTTTTTCAAAGCCACCTTCGATATTTATTCATAATAATGACTGTTGGAATAGTTGATAAAATTAGTTTTCTGCAAATAACTCTTGATGCGTTAGAAATTTCGATAGGGTTGCAATTAGGAAAAAAGTTTGATTTTTAATTCTGCATCGAATGACATAAAAATATACAGGGGTTCCCATTTAAAATAAGAAAAATAAATTGCTTTAAAGTTTGCAAAGTTTGAAACTAAACTTTGGACACCCTGTACAATTCGTGTTAACCAAACTTGGTTAACGAAATTGTTATACCTTATTTAATAAGAACCTTTGTATAAATTTATTAACGAGGCATTATTTTTAGTTTTTATTTTTTTTCGTCTATAATACTAAATCAATTTTAATAAAATTTTAGGGGTATATAGGTAACTATAGGAGGCACCCAAAAATGTAAGAAAATATATGGCATGTAATTTAAAAAAATACACCCTTATGACGTCACACTTTTTTAGAACACCCTGTATGAAAAAAAATTTTTTCCTGAAATGCATTCTAAGCTACAAATAAGGTCTGCAAAATATGAAAATTCTAACTTAATTACTAAGTGAGCTATAGAAGACGGGAGGTGAGGTGCAGGACCCTGTAGAAGATTCTTATTTTGCACACCCCATCATTAGTATTGGACGTTATAATCTATGGACGAATTTTACCATCTCAGTAAACCATGTTGCATAATAGATAATCATTTGCAACGTTAAACGGACAAGAATATCACACTAGAAGCTATTTAAATTTTTGAGAACTGCAGTACTGATTTATAGTGGTAAGTATATGATATTTTATTAACCGTAGCAAGCCAATATTATTATGATTAATGTCAAGTTTCATTACAACTGCCAGTGGGAACTAATACAGTATATAAAACAAGATTACGACCCCAATGAGTCTTCAGAGCAATAATGGCTATAAACCATTCTATGGTAGCATTAACTTATATTTCCTATTGGCTAATTTACCGTGATAGTATCACTACTCAACGGTCCAGCAAGTTTCGTTGTCTTACAGTATAGGAAAGTGCGTTGCTATCACATATAGTATTAAACAGTTGTATAAAGAGTATAAAGAATAGAAGGCTTTTTAGTATTGAAAATACTACTGGGTGCGTATATACGGGTATATTTCATGAAAAATTAACGCGACATGCGACATGCACATAAATAACACGGCGGTGAAGTCTAAACAAACATCCGAGCAGCACAGAATCGATGACATCATCTGCTAAGTATTAATATTGTTTTGTTTTGGGTTTCGGCATTTATTATTATATTTTTTGATATTAAGATAATATGGCCGGGAGAGAGAACAATTGGTAGATAGTTATTAATGATACTAGTTCGATAAACACTATAATGAAACGTTCCTCCAAGTTCAGCCGAGTGGTTTAATTGCACAAGTTTTATTAACAAAGTTCATATCGAACATGTATCATTCAAAATTTAATCTACGACAGTGCAAATAGATTTTATTCGTCTAAATTTCGATAAAATTGGAAAAAAATAAATAGTGAATGTCGCTGAAACAAAGCGAAATAGCGCGGCGGTCTTGGCGTATTACACAGAAAGTCGGGGGAGAATGGATATACCAATCCAAAATATTTCATAGTCGACTTAAGATTTAGACATTTCATGAACAAAGAGTACAAGGACCAGCAGGTAAATGGCTGTGTATAGCTAAAGAAATAATTTTGTCGCTATTTTTGAAAAGGTGGTTTTGAGCTCTCTTCAATATGTACTAATATACAGATTATCCTATATTTTTTATTTTAACAAAACAGTCAAATTTACACATTTCTAAGTATAATAATTTAATTATTATTTCAAACTAAATCGGAGCATCCATGCCGTCATAATAACGCGTGATAGCGGCACGTTACATACTCACAGATAGGAGTAATCAGTGCTGTGACATAATGGTTTCCTTCTCGCCACTGTATGTGGTAGATATTTTCAATACGCCTATGATACTTGCGTAAGATGCAAGATCGGTGAATTTTTCTCAGTGTGGTCGCGATCAACTAAAAATACGAAAAAGTATACTGGCGATAATAACGTACCTACATATGTACATAGTACATACACGACACACTGGAAACCCTTCTTTTTTAAACTAGGTTAAAAATAGCCTTAAACTATTCACGACCAGATTACGTTACTGCCAAACGTCTTAATTACATATCTTAAGTTTTTGATTATAATTCCGCATATGTCATTAAAATTGCTATTTCTTCAGCTCGGTAAAATGTCAATGTTTATTGCTAATTAAGGAAAACTAGTTAAGTTCACTTCGTATAAATGTAATTACTAAGGAAGTGTACTACATACATATTTGTACAAAAACGAAATAGAAATGCCTTTAAGAGTTCCTACTTTTATGACAAAATTACAAAAACCAAATCGTTTGGTACAATCCGCCAGCCATAGTGTTCTTATGGAGCACATACGGTTCTTCAGCGCGGTAACTTATAAAACCATTACCAGTACAAGGTACTACCAGAAACCATGGGCGCGCGAAACTTAATAACCAAGCAGTACAAAGCTTATTAAGGGGCTTAGAAGCCACCCAAATTGTTCAAGAAGTGGAAAACGAGTTTTAAATTATGGACATACGCTCCATCTTTCCCGAACTTTAACCTTTATTTGTCTTTCCTGCAATTTGTATAAAATTTGTTTCTAGTATATTTTTGTACTTCTATTTGCAAATAGGTAGAAGCTAAAAAAGATTAACCAGAATGAACTTTATGAAATAATCATTTAATAAAGTTCTTATCTAAAAGTTTGTCAAAGTATTAATAAATTCTGAACGTTAGCAATTTGGGTAGTGCACCTGTATAAGGCAAATAATTACTCGATTATGTCTGTTTGTCACCGTTTTATCTTAATATTAAAATCGTATCTCCATGTTGACAGTGTTTTAGCCAAAATAAACTTTCATAAACTTAATTATGTTGCTCGATAGCAGCTTGACATCATTTTGCGAAAGCTGAACACAATTTGGATTTATATTAATATTTGATCATAATATTCTACATTGATTTGTTGACAACTATAATAAATCTTTATCAAGTAAAATCCGCGCTTTTATTAAAAGTGGAATAATATGTAAGTTGAAATTAAAAAAATATACAGGGTGTTTCATTAAGGGTGACTACCGGCCATATCTCGGAAACTACTAAGCATAGACACTTGAGAAAAAATTGTGATTAAAGCGGTCAAGAGAAAATTCTGGAAATTATTTTTAAGTTCCTAATTTCGCCGCAAGAGGGCACAATTAAAATTTTTTTTTAAATTCTAAATTTCTCCGAAAATTCCCATATTAAGGTATAACTCTGATTACATCATCAAAAAGCTTAGACAATTCTGCATCATTTTGGTTAAAGGCTTGTTGGCGTACCGACCTTGATAAGAGTGGAGTATTGAATGTGTAAACATTAAAATCGCTGTAACTTCTAAACGACTTATCCGATTTTACTAAATTTAAGCTTGTTTGGAAGTACCTTTAGTTGTTGTATCCAATGGTACACGATAGTTTCTAATAAAATTGCTAGAGGGCGCTATTGTATTAATAATTATTATTTTGGCGATAACTCTGAAACGAACAAGGATATCGAACATTGAAGGTACTTACCTTTCTCTTCCAAACAAGCTTATATTTAGTAAAATCGGATAAGTCGTTTAGAATTTACAGTGATTTTAATAATTGCACTTTCACTTGATAAGAGTGGGAGAAGCTATTGAAAGTGTAAACATTAAAATTGCTGTAACTTCTAAACGACTTATCCGATTTTACTAAATTTAAGCTTGTTTGGAAGTACCTTTAGTTGTTGTATCCAATGGTACACGATAGTTTCTAATAAAATTGCTAGACGGCGCTATTTGTATTAATAATTATTATTTTTTCGATAACTCTGAAACGAACAAGGATATCGAACATTGAAGGTACTTACCTTTCTCTTCCAAACAAGCTGATATTTAGTAAAATCGGATAAGTCGTTTAGAATTTACAGTGATTTTAATAATTGCACTTTCACTTGATAAGAGTGGGAGAAGCTATTGAAAGTGTAAACATTAAAATTGCTGTAACTTCTAAACGACTTATCCGATATTACTAAATTTAAGCTTGTTTGGAAGTACCTTTAGTTGTTGTATCCAATGGTACACGATAGTTTCTAATAAAATTGCTAGAGGGCGCTATTTGTATTAATAATTATTATTTTGGCGATAACTCTGAAACGAACAAGGATATCGAACTGCGGTCTTCACATCTTTTCTTGCAAATTTCATTTACTTTCCGATTATGATGTCATAGTTATACCGTATGATTTAAATTTTCGGGATAAAATCGAAAAAACTGTAATTATTACAAATTGCGCCCTCTAGCAATTTTATTAAACACTATCGTGTACTGTTGGATACGACAATTGAAGATACTTACCTTTCCCTTCCAAACAAGCTTAAATTTAGTAAAATCGGATAAGTCGTTTAGAAGTTACAGCGATTTTATCAAGGTCGGTACGCCAACGAGCCTTAAACCAAAATGATGCAGAATTGTCAAAGCTTTTCGATGATGTAATCAGAGTTATACCTTAATATGGGAATTTTCGGAGAAATTTAGAATTAAAAAAAAAATTTTAATTGTGCCCTCTTGTGGCGAAATTACTAACTTAAAAATAATTTCCAGAATTTTCTCATGACCGCTTTAATCATAATTTTTTTTTCTCAAGTTTCTATTCTTAGTAGTTTCCGAGATATGGCCGGTAGTCACCCTTAATGAAACACCCTGTATTGAGCTTTCCACTATATAGCATGTTTTTTATATTCTTTGTCTTTGTAACGGTTTAAAATGTTTGAGGAAGAGAGAAATCCATATTTCGAAAACAGTATGAAATTAAAGATTCAAAAGTATTCGTATAAGGGTCGGTAGTTGGAGACCTATAAACCGGTGGTTAGTAGCCATTAGAGCAGGAGCAAAACGCAAAATAAAGACCGTTTTAAAATTTAACGACGCTCTGGATGCCATGCAGCAGCATTTAGGCATCCGTCTTAATGTGCTCCCCAAGGAATCAGGGACATATATAGTCCGGGAGTGGGTACAGAGGGAATGTGGCGAGACACAGGTCGCGATAAAGACCCGGTTTAGCCGGTGTGCCCGTGATAAGAATGCAAGGGACCTGATAAGAGCCTCGTTCCTTTAAGAGCCTGGGAGGTGTCCCTCAAGATAGATGGCTGTCGCGGGAAATCCACCCACCTATTTTTCTGTTTTCGTATCACGTATTAACGACTTGCGACATCTGTGATCTATAACACTGATTCTGATTGCCTAATGTGCTTGGCAGTAGTATATACAGTTTCCCAAATCTTTACATTATTTTACCCAAGTACAGAGTCACGTTATAATTTGGGTTTGTTGAAAGTTAAAAAAAAACAACTAATAATATCTTATATTATAAATACTTTTTTGGTACAGATATTTTCGTGTGTTTTACCAGTCAGGATGCAGATTTACAGCTTATTTTAAATTACCTTAACAATTTACATAACAAAATTATAATCACAATGGAAAAAGAAATAAATGGCAAAATCAATTTTCTGGATATTACAATTTTAAAACAAGATAATGAGCCTAATGAATAAAAATTAAGCAATTACTTGAAGCAATTACTTTTTAGTAAAAGCAATTGCTTGACTAGCAAATGTTATAAGTAAAAGCAATCGCTAGATCTGGAGATGAATAAAATTTTGGAGCAATTGCTGCTTTCTTACACCTCTGTAGCAAATGCTTATTCAACACAAGTTCAGACGTGGCTTATCCACTTGTTCAGATTATAGATTTGACGTTCAGTTTGGTGCCTAATTTGCAAAAGAGTTGACGTAAATACAACAACGTTGGTCTATTTATTTAGTATCTAAAATAGTAATTTGTTACGTTTTTGTGGAATATAGGAAACTTATATTTGTGATATGGCAGATTTTAGTGAAAATGAGGAAAGTGATAGTAGTGATGAATAAATTAAAGACAAGCAATTGATATTCGTTCACAAATTAAAGGAACATAAATAAATCTCTCTGACCACAACCGTTTAGCTTCCACAACAGCTTCAGCACTTGTAGAAAATTTAATAAAAATATTGGCCTTCTTCAAAACTGCCTCCATTACAGAAGTGTATGTCTTACAGACATCAGAAGTTTGGTGAACACCGAGTTCTTCACCTACAGAATTTTGAAAGCCCGGATCCGACAATTATTGCCGCTTAAAGACTTTCATCTTATTTAAAGGCGACAGTACACCCCCTCGCCTTTCACCAGTATCAGTCAAAAAATAATTTCCCAACCACTCAACATTCTCGCAGTCAAATCGATATAACTTTCTGAAATCATCATATCTGCAATTTTTACGTACAGTGTAGATTTTTCTTTTACGGACGTTCATATATTCGGCCATAATTGAAGACACAAATTAAGAGCAACGCACGTGTATGCCGCGGAGAACTAAAGTTGACTGCTACCAAGCAAATGATGCAGGGGTCGACCAACCTTAAAAAGTTGAAAGCAATTGCTACACTAGAAAAAGCAATTCCTTAATTTATTTATCACATTTTCAGCATACGATAGCAATCGCTTCTATTTTTTAAGAAAAAGCATTGACTAGAAGCAATTCCTGCCCTTTTAAGCAATTGCTGGAAGCAAAAGCAATATTCATTGGCTTTCAAGAAATTACTTCGATTTTATAAGAAAAAGCAATTCCTACATTTTTATTCATTGGGCTCAATAGATCGTATATAGGTCAAACAGGAAGAAATTTTAATACTAGATTTAATGAAGATAAGGCATTTGTTAAACAAAGAAAACTCCAATTTCGCAAAACATTGTTTGGAGACAGGTCATTGTTTCCCAGATATTAATAATTTAAAAATTTTATATAATGTCCCAAAAAGTAAGAAACTTAATATCTTAGAATCAATTGAAATTTACAAACATAATAAAAACCCTACCATAAACCTACTAAATATACCAAAAAATACCACAATCTTTATCCTAAAAATATGTGTTGTCCCATAACTTTAACTGTATTTGCAACAATGTGAAAAGCCAGTTTGACATCGATTCCAATCCAATCTCGACTGAAACAACTGAAACTGTTGGTGGGTGGCATAGGTAATGTTAAGAGAATAGCATTGTTTTCTGGTTAAACAATTGCACATGTTTCTGGCTTGAAGCCATAAACTGAACTGGTGACAATAATTGACCTATAAATCTGGAGTGTAAAGAATATACTTGTTTATTGTGAACGACAGTTACAGCCGTTACTGCGGTGAGGCGTATACATACAGGATGTCCCAATAGTACAACAAGCGAGTAAGTTTGATTTAAAATGTGTCTGCTAAGAAAGAAGACAAGGTTTGTTTCAAAAGTACGGATGAAAGCAGTTAGTAGTAAATGTTAGAAAAACAATGTCTTGCAATCTGTTTAACATAGAAACCTTAAACTTAATAGATATCGTTCCTTCCTTAGTTACTTCTAACCCAAGCCCAGACCAACCCCGTGAGATCGATTTTGACTCACATTTTAATTTAAACGATGCATATATTTATGTGACACGAAGTTATTTGACTCTTCCGCACCCTCAGGACACCCTGTATATTCTAAAAGTGAACCTGAAGGTGGGTGGCAATCCATTAACTCAACGTCTTCGATGTGTTGACCCGTCGACTTAGCCACATTCTGGGCGACAATCCGAAATAGAATTATTGGAATTTGTCGAACCTCGAACTGCTTCACAGTTTACAAATTCGTGTTTATTTTTAATTCTGGGTTAATGTTTAACTACGTTTAGTTTACACACTTTGTTATGTCTTTTTAAAAGTTGAGTAGGAACCTTACAAATTCGCTGACGGTCCTTAGTCCTAGCAGAAACGCAATATCAAAAAGGTCATTCCAGGGCGATGACTTTTTCCAGTTGGAAAATACAATTTTCAAGGAGAGTCGATTAAAGCATGGAGATACCACTTACCAGCACTTTTTCGGACACCGTCATAGACATTTACCTTTAGATACGTACAGCTTATCTCCTGCGCAAACAAAAGTTACGTTTTAAGGGGGAAAAAATACAGCAGTCAGCTGCCTTCCCTCTGAACAGCATCGGGCACGCGCACAAACCTCGTGGTATCGGCCTGTCCTTCTTTCGCGACATGCTCAAAATACACTCCAGAACCGGCTCAGCCGCCATTTTTGTTGTTGTGTTTTAAGGTTTCTCTGTGGATCCCTTGTAGTTTTCTTTGCTATTGTGTATTGTGGGTGTTTAATATTTACGAATTTCTCGTTTTCGTGTAGTTATTGAATTGTGTTTGTGCTTTTAGTGACTAGGATTGGAATATAAACAATGACTAGTAAGATTTTATTATGACCAAATAGGGGTAAAATACCTGGTATTTCGTATTTTCAGTAAGTATGGAGTAGTGATGTATCTTGATTATATAACTTTATTTTATTCTGATCAATTTATACACATCAAACTAGGCCTAGGCTACACAAACAAGGTACAAAAATAAAGAGAAACCCACACCAAGACAGATTATCCCGATGAATGTTTTGGTATATTTTATTTGCAGAAATCTTCAAAAAGTTTAAAAGACACTTTTCTCCGTACTTCTTATTCTTAACATAGTATAAAACAAAGTCGCTGTCGCCCGTCTGTCCCTTTTCATATGTGCTTAAATCTTTAAAACTACGCAACGGATTTCGAAGCGGTTTTTTTTAATAGATAGAGTGAATCAAGAGGAAGGTTTTTATGTATAATACATGCATAATATTGTAGAGAAACACTGACAAATTTAGAGGTTTGTTCGGGTTTGTATTTAGAAATCTTGACGTGATGTGAACTCGCCTTATTATCTCAGAGAAAGCGCTGCAACGCAGGCCGGGTACACGCTAGTATATTATATAAAAGAAAAAATGTACATACCTAGGTAGTTTATATTACTCCACGGGTCAAGTTCTCGGGCAAAACCTTGTTCAAATTCTTGAACGACAAACTGTGCTTGAAAATGTTTTACACGTAGGTACCCAAGTTTTTGCCAAATTGTAAAAATCAATACGTTCAAGTTATATACCAACTAATATTTGACTTGAGGTTAGGTACGCGATAACACCGAAGATTGGTTATTTTGATGGTTTTGTTTGTTTTTTATATTCGATTTTTTAAGTTTTATAGTTTAATTGACTTGTTCGCTTCCCTCTCGAACTAAAAACACAACGGCAAATCATTTTTAAACAAATTTCAGAAACAAAACCTTAAAAAACAATTTTCTATCCTCAACATCTGATAGGTTTGCAACTACTAGAAATCACTAACTTAATTCGCTACCTGATCAAAAAAATTAAGGATATAATATTCTAATTTTTTCGCAAGAATTTAAATTTTAAAGCCCGGACCTGTTTATTTTCCCATTCGACAAACGATAATGTTGCAGTGCGCATGTCTAATCGTGTATAGCTTTGTTTACATGCACGAGGCCGTAAATTTGCCACTTTGCTTACCTAAGGGTAAACATCTATGGACACCGTAAATAACTTTTTTATTCAAATGTTATTAGTTTAAAACGAATTAAAGGTATTTCGGAGGAAAATCGCAACGCTAAAACATGAAATAAATAAAATATTTGCCATTCCTCTGATCATATTTCAACCAAATATATCATTTTAAGATCCAAATTTGACCTTTTGCGGCCGAGGGTTGAAACCAGACGACCCTGCTTATTATTTTAACAGCACATTGTATTCCAAATTCACGACTTGTAGGGGAATGCAGACAAATGTTTATTTAATTAAGGAAAGGATGAGTCCCTAAACTCCTATATTATTTATTACCAATTTGTTTCCAGATTTAATTTTGCCGTTTTAGTTATTTAAAAATTAATTAATATATTGTAAGGTACTTATGATTCTTTCAATGTAACATTGTATTTAGGATTTAATTACCAGAAGGTGAGAAAAGACGTACAACATCACATTTTAATTCAAAGATGGACCAATTAATCGAAATCTTGTAGACGCAACATTCCGACCATCATTTAGTGCGACTAAGGAATGCCCAATTGTCCATTTTAAAAAACGCATCTTCCTTTAAGGTATCTGTAGGATAATTGAGGTGCCAGATGCGAATTTATATCCTTCAATAAACAATTCAAATGCTTGGGACTTCCTGCTGCATATTATCGGCCTCTTTGGCGCTTACAATGCTTTTAAATTTTAAATACTTATTACTTTCTGCGATTTATTAAAAACGTATTTAACTTTTCATATCTTCATTTTAATGCTCCGCAGCACAAAGATTTATTTTTTCATCGACCCCATCCCTCAAGTGTGGTATTTCAACATATAATTGATCGAGTCTTAGCAATGATGTCACCTGTCACCATTCTTGTACTACGTTAAACTGAAATCTCTTAGAAATCTTTTAGATAACTTTTTGTACATGTGTACATTAAATTTTTTTCAACATTTGTACTAGATCCTCAGCAGCAACATCGACATATTTAATGGAGCATACATGCCCCAACCCAAATCTATAAAAAACGTAGAACGCTTATTCCCCCCCCCCCCCCCATAAGACCTGTGTATTTAAAAGAGCATCTCATGGAGAGGCTGTGTGGCCAGGGAATTATTTTTTCCCCTAGAAAAAAGTTGGCAACTATTTCAAGTTATATTAAGGCCAACCACGAACTTCTAAAGAAAGCTAGACGAATGTTGCATGTGGCAGCCTTGCGAGAAAATGACTCCCTCATGCGAGGAAAAATAATATGACAAATTTGTGTGACAACATTGAATTCCCTAAGTTTTTGGTGGGTTCGCTACAATGGAACATCTGTCAATGTCAGTTTATATCACAACCAAACATTTTTTTAATATTATTTATTATATTGAAATAGTTGTGTTTTCCTAACTTTGGAGGGGGTTGTTCTTTTGTGATTAAAATTATTGGTGGAAAGAGAAAATGCTTAAAAAGTTTGGTGTTCCAATAGTATCTATGAATGGTGTGAAAAAACTACATTAATGCTATTTCTGGTCTATAAATTTAAAGGACATTAATCGTAACAATCGGCATACGTTGACGTATCCTAACGTGGAGATCTTTACAGCATTCCGAAGAAGTACTAGTAGAAAAGATGCACTAATTTTATCAACCTTTGTTGTCAATCAAATTTTAAGATACACTTTGCCATTTTCCAGAAATTCTAAGGGGACTTTAGTGAAGAATAGGGCAAACGATTTCATCAGGATTTAAAACCATGGAAGAGATAATGGCGGCTAAGTACTGTTGGCCTTGTGAATCTTATGCGAGAAAATCCTGTAAAAGTTTTTAAGTGAACAATGAAGATTTTATACTGTTGGAATTGCCACTCAATCAATATTATCGACATGTAAAGTATATACGATCTTACTTGAGACAGACAAAAAACTAAAAAAAATTTGATGACAGGCTTGTCAAGTCCACGTGGACTATCTTCGAACATCTGTATAGGGAGCGATCAGTACAAATTTTGTTATATTTGTATTGTAGTTTCAGTGTGTGATGCAGTAAATTGATCGTATCCCCAATATTTACGTTGGCTTAACTGACTTCGTATGAAGTATACCAAAGATAGTTCAGTCGCCTGGTGACCCCTCCCCTTTTTTGAAACTGTTTTGTTTCCTATAACGCGCGGTTCTTCCTTTCGCAACTAAATAAACTCACCGACAAAAAAAACCGGCACCTAAATTTTTTTAGTAATTTCAATATGGCATAACTTTTTTTATTTTTGACTTTGTTGCAATAATTTTTCACTGGGCGATAGATATATTCATTAAAATTACGCTGCAGCTTGTTCTGATGTAATTTTGGTTGCTTAAATGTTTATATACCAGGGTAAGTCAAAATGATGTTTTTAGTCGGAAGTTTAAAACGTCCTGTGGAAAAAACACACCAGAGAACCTTGTTTAAAAATGATTTACGATAAATCTGGATGTATTCCTAGCATTTTTTTTTTAATCATCTGGTTATCTTGCTTCTTTTACGAGCTACGCATTTTTAATTGAAACGCTGCATTTAAAAAACATTTTTTACTTCAAACATTAAAAGTTGTCATTAGAGCACTTAAAATTATAATCAAATGTTAATAACGAGTGTGTCCACCTCTAGCCGCAATGGCAGGTTGCATTCTTCGTGGCATGGAATCAATTAGAGTGATTATTTTTTCTTGAGGAATAGCTTCATATTCTTCATTTAATGCTAACCTGAGCTCTGGTAAAGTAGGTTTGTTGGGACGGTGAGGAACGCGTCTTTTTAATTGATCCCAAAGATGTTCAATTGGGTTAAGATCTGGGCTACAGGGTGGCCATTCTAACCTTTGAATTCCAACTTCATCCAAAAACTCATTTACTACATGTGCAAAATGTTGTCTGGCGTTGTCTTGCATGAGTATAAACTCTTCTCCAATGAAAGGGTCAAATGGAATGACAGCATTCTGTAGTATTTCTTCAATATATCTGTGGGCAGTTAGAGCTCCAGTTTCCACGAATATTAGGTTTGTACGTCCTTATCGCGATCAGCCACCTTAGCCAACAACCAAGTAAGTAAAAAATGTTTTTTTAAATGCAGCGTTTCAATTAAAAATGCGTAGCTCGTAAAAGAAACAAGATAACCAGATGATTCAAAAAACAAAATGCTAGGAATACATCCAGCTTTATTTTAAATCATGTTTAACCAAGGTTATCCAGCGTGTTTTTTCCACAGGACGTTTTAAACTTTCTACTAAAAACATAATTTTGACTTACCCTGGTATATAAACATTTAAGCAACCACAATTACATCAGAACAAACTGCATCGTAATTTTAATGAATATATCTATCGCCCAGTGAAAAATCATTGCAATAAAGTCGTAAATAAAAAAGTTATGCCATATTGAAATTACTAAAAAAATTTAGGTGCCGGTGAGTTTAATTTAGCAATTAAAAGGTTGTAAATTGGTGTATCATGTCTCTAAAAAATTGATTTATTTCGTATAAGACAGATAAAATAATGTCTTCAAAACAACCTTTTTCTCTGTGTAATTTTTCATAACCAACAGCTGCATTCCTTTAAAATGAAAAACAGCACACAACGGTGTGATATTTTTCTAACATGTATTATGACTACATGATACTTATTTCGTTATAACTTACCCTTCTATAAACAAATCGATGAAAGTTTTATAACGTAATAATGGGGAATTTCGTGTTTTTGTCAGAATACTATTCATTTTTGTTTCATGAACGTTTTTGCAATAATTTGATATGTTTATTTGGTATAGTTATTAGATAGGTATGGTATGGATATGCATTTAACGAACGAAATGTGTCAATTGCCTTTAAACAACTACGCGTTTTTTAAATTTTAAATTTAAATTTTTCCAAAAATGTCCAGAATTCGTCAAGGCAAGGGAAACAAAATAGCAAAGTAATTTGACGCTAGCGAAAGTAGGTAGCTATACAAGCTCATTTGGCGGGTTGAGTTTTCTTACAACTCACAACATAACAAGAAGTCATCTAATGGAAAAGCTTAGAGAAAGGGCAAAAACGAAACTTAGTCGACTTACTTTTTGCTATATTAAATTTGAACGAAACTGTAAAACACATACAGTGAGGGCTTAAACCACAAGACTAAAAAAAAATTAAGCAAATGGGATCAAATCAGATTAGAACATAAATAGTCCTTTTTATCGAATCGCAAAATAGTTATTTCCTGAATTACGTTTTATTAGAATACAATCATTCGCATGTGGTATTTGTAAGTTAATTAGAATGAATGGGGATGTAGTTCATTTCGTATATATGACGGAATAATAACGTTTGATGTCGTGTACGACAGCATCCTCGCAATACCGTAGCCAATTTTCAACATTCCATAAAGGAGTTCAGGGGCGGGCTGACCTGAGATACAGCCCGAGCCCAATACCTATATTTACCGGTCCCCAGAGTATCAGAAAACGGATTATTTGTATACAGGTTGCCCAGAAGTCCGGAATAAAATGAATATAGCCTTAACCTGTGAATTTTGGGCAAAACGCTCGGACACGTCGATTTAGTTTTATACAGTGACCGGCAAAGAGTTCGCAACATATGGGGAAAATTTTTATTAGCGGAATATTGAAAAATCTTTTATGGGGGATTGGATGTGCATGTCCCATAACCTTAAAATCGATTTTGACATACGTCACGTGACCAATGGTATGGCGGGAAAGTTGAAAAAACCAATATGAAATCATCATAAATCAGATAAGTTGATGAGATATCAAAAAAATTCCAAGAATAAAAAGTGGTTAGAATTCCATTAGAACCTTGAATACAATGTTTGGGATATCTACTTGAAAAAACATAAAATCGAATATTTTTGCAAATATTTTTTTACCGAATTAAAAATTTCCATATTTTTCCTTTCTTAAAGCTTCATTAAAGTAAAACTGACATCTGGTGACCACAACTCGAAATATTCTTTTGTTTTTCTGGCAATTTGGAGCAATAATTCAAAAAATTCGTTTACACTTGGATACCAGCTGTTGCAATAGTCTATTTCTAATAACCTTATCGATATTTTTTATATCGAAATATTCTATTATGTTAAGAAATCCTTAAATTCATTAATCCAAAGCAAATTATATTTATAACCGTAAAAAATTATTTTGAATTTCGCAGAAATCTTAAAAAAGATCTAAAAATTAATAAAAATTTAAATTAATTTAGATTTCTGCGAAATTCAAAATTATTTTTTACGGTTATAAATATAATTTGCTTTGGATTAATGAATTTAAGGATTTCTTAACATAATAGAATATTTCGATATAAAAAATATCGATAAGGTTATTAGAAATAGACTATTGCAACAGCTGGTATCCAAGTGTAAACGAATTTTTTGAATTATTGCTCCAAATTGTCAGAAAAACAAAAGAATATTTCTAGTTGTGGTCACCAGATGTCAGTTTTACTTTAATGAAGCTTTAAGAAAGGAAAAATATGGAAATTTTTAATTCGGTAAAAAAATATTCGATTTTATGTTTTTTCAAGTAGATATCCCAAACATTGTATTTAAGGTTCTAATGGAATTCTAAACACTTTTTATTCTTGGAATTTTTTCGATATCTCATCATTTATCTGATTTATGATGATTTCATATTGGTTTTTTCAACTTTCCCGCCATACCATTGGTCACGTGACGTATGTCAAAATCGATTTTAAGGTTATGGGACATGCACATCCAATCCCCCAAAAAAGATTTTTCAATATTCCGCTAATAACATTTTTTCCCATATGTTGCGAACTCTTTGCCGGTCACTGTATATGCTCACATTTTGACGTTATTCGTTTGTTTTTTTATAGACATGGTGTCAAAGATCTGACGACATCGATCTTTTTTTTTTTAATGGAAACATACAGCTTGTGATACATCATTTGAAAGCTAATATCTTGTACAGTATGCTCATAAATGGCGCGATTCTGTTTAGCTATTTTAAAATGGCAACTGTTGAAAGTTTTAAAAAAATCTCTGCTAATGCGCTCTCCCGCATTTTGGTGTCAATGTGAGAAGATATTTAGATGAGATATTTCCAGGTCGCTGGATTTGACGACGTGGTACAATAATTGAATGGCCACCGAGGTCCCCAGACTTAACGCCTTTAGACGATTTTCTTTGGGGATATTTAGAAGAAAAAGTTTACCAAAATAGGCCAAATAATATTGGAAGATTTGAAATACAAAATTAGATTGGAGACACATAACATACAGGCTGAAGCCATTCGGAATTCCGTCTGGGAGCATGCCAAGTAGAGGGTGGAGAACATTTTCAGCGTTTGCCACGTTGTTACATTTTCATTTTTTTGACAAAATAAATAACAAATAAACCATAACTATTGTTAGAACGTGACACAATAAAGATTTCTTACCTTAAAAGGTAAAAAAAAACATCAATGAGGTGCAGGTTGTGATTAAAATGTCAAATACACATCACCTCGTTCTGGAGCAGGTGGAAATATTGTTTTATGCATTAGCAACTGTCAAACAATCGAACATTGACAATCAACAACTATAGCCTTTTTCCAGTTTCATAATTTTTGCAAGTTTTTGTGGTAAAATGGATAGCGAAGAACAGTTCGAAGGAGAAGGTTTTTCAGAAGACATCATAGAGGTTATCAACGCAGCAAATAGTACTCTGATTCCAGAAAAATCAAAAGAACGTTACAGAAATGGGTTCAGTTTGTTTGAGTCCTGGTGCAATAAAAAAAAATTATCCACAATAAAGGAAGAGGTATTGCTAGAATATTTTCATACATTATCAAGTACCATGCTCCATCCACGCTATGGTCGAAATATTCGATGTTAAAATTAATCATAAAACTTGAGAAGGACCTTGATATAAGCAAATATTATAAACTCATATCCTATTTAAAGAGAATCAACGTTAACTACAAACCAAAAAAATTCAAAATTTTGGAACAGCAAGATGTAGAAAATTTTATTTGTAATATTTATATGTAAATATGTTTTTATATGTAAATCGTGCGGAAAAGTAACTTTTCAGGACTACTAGCATTTGTTAAATTAATGAATACCTTATCTAAAACACTCGATAAAGTGAAATACTTGCAAAATAAATATTTTTTTTTGCCAGAAGCTCAATAATTTTTGTAATTACAGTATATTATTACGAACCTAATTGACGTTTATCTGAGAATTATATCGATCGTAGAAAAACTTTTGTACCTAACACATGCGGAAAGTGGTACTTTTCCGCAGTTGCCCGAACTCCGCTTCCGCACTTGTTAGGTATAGAACTATTAATTTTTAAAAAAAAAAAGGTAAAAGATAATTTCCCGTAGAAATCGAATCTGACATCGGAGGAGCGAAAAAATCTCCGGTACGCACCAAAGAGTGATTGACCCATGGGCTAGCCCATCTCTGAAGGAGTTCATTACAGTTCGAAAGCAGAACCTACGTGACTATCATCTAGTAATGACAGGTGGTGTAATTGTATATTTATCGTAAGGCCTGCGTGTCTCATCATCTTCAAAAGCTGGGTCTTCGCTTCTATACGTAGAGAGGTTGTCATTCGAAATTCGTGCTCGACACCGGCTACTATAAGAAACGTGATCGTGGAGTAATGACGTCAAAATATCTGCTGCCGTCATTATTCCTTATTTGAATGTATATTATAGCGGTGGGAACGGAACAAAGTAACTCTCCACATTTTGTGGTTTACTATGTGATTGAATGTTGCTAAATTATCTTCATCCCAAAGTTATCCCTCTACCATATAGATATTGAAACCTATAAAAACACAGATCGACATGAAGAAATTTAGTTCTTGTCGAATAAAAGGTTTTGATAGAAAACTTTAAATGTGATTGCAAAAGACATACATTCAGGCGCGGATCCAGAACTTTGCTTTTGGGGGGGGGTCATCATCATATAAACGAAGTTAAAAAGAGCCGCAGGCGAAGAATATTTGCGACCACGCCCAAAGTTTGACAGAGAATGCGCTATAGGCGAGAAAATTTCCAATGATAAACTTTACATTAAAAAGGATAATATATGCATGTAAATTAATGTTAAAGTGAATTAAAAAAAAAATACAGATAAAATTAGTATCTTTTTTCTTTCCTATAATATGTTTTATCCCAATATTTTGAAAAATTGCCACGTTCGTTATCGACAATACAAAATATAAGATACATTATATAAATAGTCGTGTGTTTACTTTTAAAACCAAGTAAAAATTTGCTTCAACCCCATTTATTCCCCAATATCAAGAACAAAAAAAATTCTACACTTGATAAAATAAAATAAAAAATATACATAACATGGCATTGATTCTTAAATCACGAATTCTAATTTTCTTTGTTTGTTATTTCCAAATCTGGTTATAACTTCATACGTCGATGATTATATTTTTATAAATGTTCAACAAAGCCAAGTCAGTGAGGCGTTCCTCTACCATGCTTGCTCTAAGCCACGTTTTAACGCGACGTAGAGTCGAGAAGGACCTTTCCGCTGTTGCTGCACTTACAGGTAGTGTAGCAAGTACTTGTAATTGAGGAAGAATCTTAATATTGGGGAATAAATCAGAATCACAATTATCAATTATAAGGGGAAGTAATTCAGGTATTTTACATTTACATTTTAAATTCAATCAACAGAAAAAATATAACTAATTTATGTATGGTAATGTTGTCATAAATCTTGTGAAAAAGCTGCAGAGGTAGTCAAAAAAGTAAATCCATTTTTTTTTCTGTTTTGGGAAGGGTCATGACCCCCCTGGATCCGCGCTTGACATATACACTATACAGGGTGTAATTTTTCACCTTAATTATTATCTATATTCATTGATGGTTCAAACGATTCTTTCGGGAAACCTGCTTAGCACATGACAACTTCTGGAAATTTAATTAACCAAAGGAAAAATCTTTGCGAGCTCAAGGATAACGTTAAAGGTCCTAAATTGTGTACTTCTACACTCTCAGTGCCGTTTTTGTATGTCCATCACGTAGGAAAGACCACCATTCGTTCGCCCTTATCCCCGCAGGGCATGCACGTACGTACGTTTATATTGATACAACATCTTTTGACCCCCTTTCTTGTCAAACATCGACTTTTAACTTTTCAGGTATTAAATATTTATTTATATACCTTTTATCATAATAAATTGTAGGTTTACATATATCACGATGCGTACTGTTTCACCGTTTTTGGATGTTACGTTGTGAATTAGTTACTCTGCATGGGTCAGGTAGAGTGAACTTTTTACCCAGGTTAGGTTAATTGATTCTCCTATTTCCCATAACAAACATTTCATTTATCATCATTTGCTCAGTACTGTTTCTGTCGCCAACATCTTAACGTAAAATAGACCAGACCAGAAAAACAAAATACTGTTGGAAACTTGGAAGCATTTTTTTATAAAGGTCTAGTAAAATAAGTGTGTTTCATCGCCTATAATATTATTTGAATTCAGCTCCTGTGTGGATTCTAATTTTGGGATTAGGAACTAGCCGTCGATTCCGCAAGTGAGTGAAAAACTAAAATTCTCAATTATTAAGAATGTCACTTAAGAAATAAAGTAAAAACCTGCCTTCTCTAACTTGCGTCTTGCAGATTGTATCGTTTTTCGTACAACAAATCCCTTTTTTTTTTAAACCGACCAGAAAATTAACACTTTCTGGACAATTTTTCGTCTAGAAAATAACGTTTTTCCGGTCTCTAATGTCACTGTCACCCTTTTTTTTTTGTTTTTCCAATCGCTCTTTGATAATACAAGATACCTTGATTTCGTTATTATGACAACATTTCGATGTATTGTCGAGTGACAGTTCGTTGATTTTTAATTTGTTGTTTATGTCAAACTTGTTTCGCGAGTGCACAAATTTAACAATATGAATTCAGATTTTGAATTATCCGACACGGAAAATGAGATTTCAGAAGAAATTTTGGAAGCAGCAAGGAAAGCGACTTACGATATATTGCCAGTAAAATCAAAAGCCCGTTACGAGAAGTCATACGACGCATTTAAAAATAATATAAAATAAAATAATTTAATGTAAGTACAGGGTCTTTGATTATATTTACGTGGCTTCTGGAGTCTTTGTTTTTAAAGATAGAAAAAAATGTTTTATATAAAAATTGTAGTTTGTCTTTTATGTTATCTTTTGAAATTATCATTAAAGAAATATCGCTTTTGAAAAATGGGAAAATATAGGCAATTTCAATTTTTTTTAAATGGAACGTTACGTTATGCGTTACAATGAAAGATATTTTTTTTTCTGATTTCAAATATATATATATATTGATGCTATTTCGGTGAACCATTTTTGAGATATTTTAGCTTAAACTATAAATAAATTGCAAATAAATTTCATATTTCGTATCAAGAAAGCCATGGAAACAATAAAATTATTATGTTGTATGTTTGATAAATTTGACGTCTCGATATCGTTGAAGTTTATTATTTTAACTGTTAAGAATAATTTATATTGCTTTCTTGTCGATGGGCTATCCAGAAGAACAAAAACTCACTATTGTACGTCTTTTTTATGCCAACAATAACAAATCAAGGAGGATATGTAGAAAATACCTAAGTTATAAATTTATAAAACATAACAATTTTATTGTTTCCATGGCTTTCTTGATAAAAAATATGAAATTTATTTGCAATTTATTTATAGCTTAAGCTTAAATATCTCAAAAATGGTTTACCCAAATAGCATCAATATAGATATATTTGAAATCACAAAAAAAAGATCTTTCATTGTAACGCATAATATACAGGGTGTTTCATTTAAAAAAATTGAAATTGCCCATATTTCCCCATTTTTCAAAAGCGATATTTTTTAATAATAATTTCAAAAGATAACATAAAAGACAAACTACAATTTTTATATGAAACATTTTTTTCTATCTTTAAAAACAAAGACTCCAGAAGCCACGTGAATATAATCAAATACCCTGTACATACAGTGAGGACGTAAAGTCTGGAATAAATTCATTATTTAGGGAACGCTGAATGTTTTTAAAAATCGCTCGGACACGTCGATTTTGTTTTTTTAATACGCATTTTTTTCAATATTTTTTATTATACAGGGTGTCTCCGAAAGCACTCTGCTAGGACCAACTTTAATTTTTTAAATGGGAACCCCCATTTTTATTTTTATTTTAGGATTCTGTGCATAATTGTGAACATTTTTTTATCTAACATGTCATTATGATTTATCGACAGTTAAAGTTCGAAAATAAATAAAACAATTAATTATTTATCATTTTAATAAATGTTGAAAATGTTGTCCAAAGGTTAATTGGCAGTAACCTAGACGATCGAAAAATTCTTTCTGCACATTTCTGACAACTTCCGGACTGATTGACCGTATTTCTTAAACAATTCGATTCTTTAAGTCCTCCATGTCCATTGGATTACTTTGGAAAACTTTACCTTTAAGGTAACCCCACAGAAAAAAGTCAAGGGGGGTTAAGTCGGGAGACCTCGGTGGCCATTCAATAGCTCCCCTTCTTCCAATCCATCTATTTTTAAAAGTTCGCGCTTATCTTAATACTATTTTTGAAAATAGCTGGATTGCAAGCAGGGGAGCTATTGACTGGCCGCGGAGGTCTCCCGACTTAACCCCCCATTCACTTTTTTCTGTGGGTTTACCTTAAAGGTAAAGTTTTCCAAACTAAGCCAGTGGACATGGACACGTCTTTTTCCGGTCTTGTAACGTAAATTACTATTTCTAATCGTTGTTGCAAATAATTTATTAGTTTCAATTTCTGTCATCTGTCAATTATCCTCACAGGGTTTGTAAACGTGTTCGCAGAGCACGCAATTTCCAACCAGTTCGCAATCAGTTAAAAACCACGCGTGCGCAAAAGAAAAGTGGAAATTGGTTTGGTAGCTAAAAGCATTTAAGTTCAAAATATACATTTTAAAATACAACAAAAAACTTTTAGTCCCCTGTAATTTTGCAATGCCTATAAAAGTGGTTTACAGCGCTTGTGTTCTTGTAAAATCATTATTTATGCTAATGCATTTTGATTACCGTCTTGATGTCAACCCTTTAAGCAACAGAAAAAATCTTGTTAAGAGATTCCTCTTTTTAATGGGGCTGTAAAAAATTATATGTCCTTATAATTACCCGTTTAAAGCATGGAGAGCGTAACGCCATTAAGACAAACAACCACGCAGAGCAGATTATCTGAAGGGACGCGGACGGTGCAAGAAATAATTTTGTAAAATAAGAGAAATTACTAGCTGCATGAAAAAAATTATTAAAGTAATAAGATACTTGGATTTTAATTAAAAATCTGTGAACTAAACGTTTGCCTACAATGTAAGAGATGCAGGTATTCTTAAGTTATTCGATTAGAATCACTTTTATGTTGTTTTTCTTCAATTTTAATTGATATATTTAAATATCGCATTGCTATAGCACACAGAGTACAGTATTAGAAGTTTGGACAACTTATCTGCGTTAATTGTTTCCTTTATTCATTTTCTGCTTCTCAAGATAAAATAGGAAATAATTTCTTATTATTACCAAAATCTATTATAATTTGTATCCATCCCGGAAAAAGTGACATTTATCCACCCTTCACAGCAAGGACACTGCCACCGTACGTAATGCCATTAAAATCTAATGCCCATATTTCTAAAATCCATAAATGCGAATTGTTTCGTGTCCACGGGGAATATCGGCGTGTACCGATGATTCACTCCCTTTAGGGAGATATGACTATATGAGAATTCAGACGTTATTATGAATGAAATCTATTTTCTAGATAGATCTGTATGGTAGAGGTATATATACTGGGGAAAATCATTCAATACAATATTTTTTTTTAATATACAGGGTGTCCCGTAACTTATGGGCCGTAGAGTAACTGGAGATACTAGACATCAAACTAAGCCGATTAAGTCATATAAGTTTTTTCGGATTGTTACTCGTTCTAGAGATACAGGGTGTTGAAAGTAAAAGTTTATTCTCGAAAATAAGCCATAATTTTAAAACCGTTTAATGAATCGAATTGAAAGTTGGCAGTATTATGTTTTTATGAGCAAGAAATAAGAATTTGTAGAAATTTTTAAGTTTCACACTAGAGGGCGCTAGTTGCATACACTGGGCTTCATAAATCTATGATTTTTTTTCTTACCTGTGATATTAGGTGTTTTTCAATTAAAGTTTCTTAAAGAAGAGCATTTTCTGAGTCAAAAAGGTGTACTTGATTGATCTTAATATCTTTAACGGTTTTCGAGATATTTCCCTTTAAACATCCCAAAGCATAAAAAAACATAGTAAGTAATTAAATTAATATTTTAATTATCACAACGCAATAAATTCGAAACAGTGGAACAAATCAAGAAGCTCACTTTAGTAAATGCTAAAAGTGACCACCGTTGACCTCAATACACTTTATTAAACTTTTAACTAAATAAATAATAATATTAATAATAATAATAAACTTTTACTTTCAACACCCTGTATCTCTGGAACGAGTAACAATCCGAAAAAACTTATATGACTTAATCGGCTTAGTTTGATGTCTAGTATCTCCAGTTACTCTAAAGCCCATAAGTTATGGGACACCCTGTATATAGATAGGTTATCACAAAAAGAAATCCTTTAATCCCTAAAATATTTCGTTTAGACCCACACGAGGTTTTTTCCGGTAACAAAATACCGTTTAACCATCAAAGTATTGAATAAAATATTTTTAATAGATGATTTTTTAATTCCTACAAGGTAATCTAATTATAACTAAAAATAAACCCTCCTGGTTGTTTTTTAAAATATGGAGCAATCGTTTAGGTAATTTTCAGCGAGCGCTATATACTCTATCTCTTACTACAACGGAACAGAGAGGGACGAACTAACTTAAAACAATCATCTATCTGTCTTTGCTCCGCGTGGTTTAAGCTGAACGGAGTAACGGAGTAATTCAAAATATATCATTTGATTGTCGTTGTTGGTAGTTGATTGATGTCGGATGGTGTGGTGTACTTTTAGTGCAAGTGAGAGGTGCATTACTGCAAACCTAACTTTGTGCTCCGTGATATAAGAGTTATGTAGTATATATGTCCTTATATTCAAGGTTAATTTGTGTTTATTTTCCCCTTAATCATAAACTTGATCCTCTGTTGTTATTAACATACTTTATAATAAATAAAAACTAATCTTATTGAGTTTTACGTGGTTGTAAAAGTAAATGTTTTCATATAATGTCGTTAATTTTTGTGTTTTATTACGCATTATCCCAACTGATATGTTTCTTTAGGTAAGAACTTCTACGCCATTTTATTTTTTATTATGATTTCCTTACTTTATTTTCGCAAAATAAACATCACTGGCGATGTGAAAGTATTATATATAAAATAATGTTAAATTTTCCTTTCATTCTTTAAAATCAGATACCTATACCTAGGTAACTGGCTCTAAACGTCACTGTCATTACAGATATTTCATTTGACTAAAGAAAAGTAAAGAAATCTAATAAAAAATTAAATAAAATGGCAAATACGTCACTGAGAGCCATCCTAAAAAATGGAACTCAAAAAAAGGTAATTTATCTAGTAGCTAGGTAGACTGCCAATGATAAAAAAAAATTTCTAGTGGATCGTATATCTGATATATATACATATATTTGATACTGTTGTATACAATGCCGAAATACAAGTTACATACACATTATGCTTCAGGAGGTAAAATTGAGAAATCTGAAATACAAATGATATTTTCTGATTTAAAATTGACAAAGCTAAATAACAAATAAATGACCTTTTCTGAAATTAAATCGATTGTTTCTGAAATATAAAGTCAACGGTAATAGTCAGGAGAGTTCTGTATCGAAATCCGAAGTCTGGATGGCAATAAAAGTAATACACTTAATACTGATTTCTAGTTAAGTGGCATCGACAGTAGAATGGCGCCGTGATTGCCCGATGTTCATCAAGACACTTTATCCCCCAAACGCACTCTGTTGGCTTTTTCTTTCCAGATCACAACTCTGGCAATTAATAGAAAGACTCTAGCAGTGACGAGAATTCTAAACAAACCGAATCGAGTCGAAGAAACTTTTATCATGAATGGATTGTGACTTCTCAACTTTGTTGTTTATTGTTTTTTATTTTCTAAATTGGATTAAATGATCGATTGAGAGATTTTTCCACTAAACACAATTTACTCTTACTTTATTTACAACTTTTGATTCTGCGTTCCACAGCGGTTTTACATAATATACAGTGTGTCCACGGATAGAGTTTGGAAGAGGAAATTTTTTTTATTAGTAGGTAAATAAGAAAAAGTCATTCTTTACAGAAACATCTGCTCGTGCTGAAACTACAATTTCGAATATCAGATTTGCGATTACTATACAGGGTTCGTCAAAAACAACATTTTTACTTTTAATTAATTTTTTTTCAAGTCCTTGATTTATTAAATGAATTTTGCTTGTGCTGAAACTACAATTTCAACTATTAGATTTGCGATTACTATACAGGTTCGTCAGATTTTTTTTCAAATTCTAATTTTCAATAGAATAGAATAGAATAGAATAGAATAGAATAGAATAGAATAGAATAGAATAGAATAGAATAGAATAGAATAGAATAGAATAGAATAGAATAGAATAGAATAGAATAGAATAGAATAGAATAGAATAGAATAGAATAGAATAGAATAGAATAGAATAGAATAGAATAGAATAGAATAGAATAGAATAGAATAGAATAGAATAGAATAGAATAGAATAGAATAGAAATATATTACATACTGGGTTATAAATTATAATACTGTATTTTTGTACTAAAAGTACCTAATCTAATACAAAGTTAACATTTTCTGTAGGGTTTTACATTTGCACCTAGAGAACTAAATCCCTGCATGCGCAAAATAAAAAAGATTCTATAATATTTAAATTATTAGTTACATTTTGATTTTTTTTATGAACTAGTTTATTATGTTAATACACTTAACCTAAAATAATTGCACTATTAGTGTGCATAAACAAGAAAAATATTTATAAACAGCTATATGTCAGTCATATTTCTAATTTCTACGGGTAATATGTTATAAAGTTTTGGAGCTAGGTAGCTAAAGAAGCGTAAATTAATATTTGTATTACTGTGAGGTATTCTGAGGTGTTTTTCAGTTTTGCTTCGTGTTGTATATCTATGATTAATAGGTTTTTTAGTTCGGGTTTTTTGTGAGTGAATATTGAGACTGCTAATATGTATAGGGATCGTACACTTAAAGTATCTTCATTGTAAAGTAATTGGGTCGAGTAGCGTTTTTTTTTTATTAATTATTTTTAATATATAATTTTGAACAACATTTAATGGTTTCAGCGAATTTTTGTACAGGCCACCCCATGCAATTATGCCATAATTTATTAAAGATTCTACAAGCGCTTTATATATGGATAGTAACAAAATAGCGCAAAACTGGTAAATCTGGCAACAGCGCCGATATCATTTTTCAATTCCGCATGGTCCAGAACCCCCACATACCAAATTTTGTAGGCGCAACTTCAGGGGTTTTAATAATATCGAATTTATTCCAGTTAAACTCCCCACCCTGTATAAATTTTTGCAAAATTCCGTAATAAACTGTATTTATTATCAAAAATTATTATTGCAAAAATGGGAATAGCGAAATAAATTGAGTGTTGTGGCGCCCCTGACGAGTAGTAGATAAAGAATGAGTTTCCAAGAAGTTTAATGTGGATTAGTTAGGTAAGTAAAATAGCAAATGTCCCGCGCCCTGTTAATTAGTAATATTTTACAGCTTCGTATCCAGTCTTAGCGTGGGTCTGTAATTTCAGGAAAATGTAATTTGTACCGGCGACGAACCTGATAAATAACCAAACTGTGCAACTTATCAAGAAATTCCCCGCTTGATTTCAGAATTACGCGCCCCGTAATAAATGAAGGGGAAAATACACAACTTTTCTTTTTAAAATAATAAATCTTTTGTCATTTTACTTTGCTTTTACCCTACTTTATTCTGTCGTTCATTTATTAGATGTCCAGAATCTTAAAGTGTTTTGGCACCATATACAGGGTGTCCGGGAACACCTGAAAAGAATACTACAAGTTCATATAAACTTTTTTCATATCGGCCTCCTCTTCGGAGATATGGGCTCCCAAAGAGCTCCCATGGAATTAAGTTTTTGACACATAATTATTAAACCAACAGGTATATTTCAATTTTTATTTCATGTGTTGTATACCAGGTAAGACCCTTCAAATTACTATCCCAGAAAGTGTTGCGAATTACTCACAGGTGCAGGGACGGACTAGCTGTGACACTAATGTGCCCACTTTTTTAACGCCCTGTATGATAAAAACTTTGGACAACGTTTTTTACATACCTTTAACTATTGACTAAAAATTAAGTCCTCTTCATTCATGCATGGACGATTTTCACGAACATTTTCCTAACGTTGCTTTTATTGCTGGGGATTTTTATCATTGCCTGAAAAGAACCGTGGCTGTGTTTAGCGAAACAAGTTTTATACAATACAAAAAAGGAGCAGGAAGACCATCTGTAAGAACAGAAGAACTTCTTGCAAACGTTCGTGAAATAATGCTGAGAGATGCTGGTCAACACTTTCGAAAATATGAAGAGACCATTAGTTTGGCATATCATGTCATAATATGAATTTGACAAAATTTTAACCTAGATTTGGTTAGATATATCGTCCTCATATCATCGTGATCCAAACCAAGCCCTACGTTTTTTAATCCAACCCTCTTTCATGCAAATAATTTTTGCTCGCACGGTATATTCTGCATTAATACTGAATTTTAATATACATTTTGTGTGTGCGCGGACTTTAGAAGAAGGATTCTGCAGATATGTGTTCATAATACATCTGCCACTAACAATGTATCAAATTGTCAATAAAGTACCGGCTGTAAAACAAAGGCATTTGCAGTTAACATTCTTGGGACATATTATATACAAGCAGCCTCTTTAAAAAAAGCCCCTTTTATTTTCAACTTTTTAATGACCGTCATTTAAGAATCATTAACAATGTATAAACTATCCGAAAAGTAATAGCACGTAATAGTTTTAATTATCTATTAATCATCAGCAGTGTCATTAAAAGAAAAACCAGTAAATGATCTTTTTGTCCCGCGAAGAAAATGATAATAAAGTTTGTTCGGCAGGTAATAATTAGAGGTTGGGGACAAGGAGAAATAATGAGGCGGTTTGTATGGGGCTATGGCCAGTTTACTGCCAAGGGGGAGATGGGATGAAATGGTCAAATCGGTAATAGTGTTTTTGTTTAGGGTCCATAAAGATGCGGGAACAATGCGCTCGTTCAGAGCACATCAGTAGTTTGATAATGGACAGCACTTTATCAAGTCCGTCAACTACAATACACATTTCTTTTACTGTATTCTGGACAGGTTATATAGTTTTATTACATTTATCTAGCGCAGTGGTTCCCAAACTGGGGGGGGCGCGCCAACCTGTGGGGGCGCGAAGCAGCATTAGGGGGGGGGGGGGGGGGCGAGAGCTCTGAAGAACTGAAAAATTAGAACACATTTTTAACATTAAAACTTTAGAAAAAGGATTTTCTGTTTCAATTGGATTTAAAACAAAACGGAATCGGCCTGATGTTGCTAGTGACCTCCGTTGCGCACTTTCAAAGATAGCACTATGAATTTCCGACCTTGGTAAAGAAAAGCAGCACCACACTTCTCATTAGTCATTAGATTAGAGTGCAATTGTCACGTTTTTAAATAAATAAATGAAGTAAAAGAAATGTTTCTGTGTATAATAGAGGGGAGGGAAGCGCGACCATTTCTTGATTCCCAAAAGGGGGCGCCATAGAAAAAAGTTTGGGAACCACTGATCTAGCGGGTACCGGCGCAATTAATTTGTTATAAGATCGCTATACGAACAAAGCAGCAGCTACCAATACCCAATAGAATCTTTAATAGGTACACCTATATTATTTTTGAAAAGACATTTTTGGTGCTTTCTTGCATTATTTCTTTCTCTTTCAATATATAGACCAGGGTCGATCATTTTTGAAACCAAAAATAATAATAGTAGGATGAAACCCATTGGAAAAGGAAGAGAATAAAACAAAAATAAAACGAAAAATAATTTACGGGCGATCCGAGGTCGGGAAGTGGAAGGGGGTGAGTTTTTAAGGGTAGAAAACGATTTATCTCGATTTCCGGCAGAACTACAAGTCCTATGGAAAAAAAGTTGTAGGTAATAAAAATATCTACAACTTTTGTATTTACACTTTTTTCGCATAACCTCAAAATTTATGTGAAAAATTCAAATAACCAAGGTTTTGATTTTTTATTTTTATCTCTTACAAAAAAACTTTTTTTTTTCACAAAATTTGGTTAAAACTTACCTTTTTATGTCCCAAACACACTGTAATTTTTTTGATTTAAAATATTTATTTTTTCACCTTATTTTGACTTAATATCGAAAAAGCACCCCAATTTTCAATCGAAAATTCTCACGTCAAAATATCTGCTTTTTTAAAAAAGTCGGTGGGCTTTCTTCGTTGAAATCTCTACTTTCTGATGGTGTACAAAAAAATATACATTACTATGGTAAATGTTCTCAAAAAATGCAAAATATTGTAGATGTCTTATTAAATATTAACTTTATTAACTTATTTGGTTGTTAATTATAGTAGTATATTTCGAATTGCAATTTTTTGTTTATCAATGCAACAGGGAATCTTACGTTTTTCGAGTAATTTAAGTATATTTTAATAAATAGCTGAAAATTGCACATAATGTTAAAAAAAAAATCGGATTCGAGTTTTTTTCGTTTCTTTGCCCTGGTCTAATAATAGTTTGGGTGAAGTTAAAAAAAAGTTGGGAGGGGGAGGGGGGGGGCACCAATGTTACCCTGGGGCGCCGCCGTTGATGTTGGGCGGGTTACATCGCAAACTGCAAACCATCTAAACATTTTATTTAATACCCATCCTTTTAAAAAAATTCCATTATTACTTTAGGGCAAGTTTATTTAAAAGGGGTAAAAATCAATCAGAGTAATTCCAAGTGAAAAAACATCGTTTGAGTTCTGCTACTGTTTCTGCTCTGTTATGGTCAATACCAGTGGCGTAGCCAAAACTTACACTGGGGGTTTTATCATAAAACATTTCTTCTATTTGTAGATTTTTAATGGACATTATATTTTCAATAAAGGTTACAGGGACGTAACTATAGAAAACGGTTTTGGGGGAACCCTCCCCAAACATATCACGAAATATCTTTTGCACATTGATGACCATGGTAATTTAACATGCATTTTTTACCGTGTAGGGTGCTCTAAAACTTGGGCCCACTTCTTGTTTCTAACTAGATTAAACCTTTTTAAATTTTTTTTTAACTACTGCAATAGTGACTTTTATGCAGATGATACGAAACTTTATATTTCTTCTTCTGAATCGAGTCTTATCAATGCAGTCATTTTGTTGAATGATGATCTGCAATCACTGCGCCCTGTTTTACAAAATCGCTGAATATGTTAAGCCAAGTTAGCTTCATCGTATGGTTCTGTTTAAATCGGACGTACATAATAAAGTGTGACCAGTAAAGTCCGCATCATATGGGATTTTTTTTTATTAATAGCTTTATTCGAAATTTGATTTTGGCATCAAGTTAGTAGTCACGTGCTTCGCATTATCTGTCAAATTAAAATTTTTTCCAAAAAATAATTCAAAAGTGGGGTTATTTCTAAAAATATCGAAAAAAGTTATTAGAAAAAGTTTTTTTAAATGCATTTTCTAGCCCACATGCAAAATTTCAGCTGCATAAGATAATTTTGATTTTTTACCCATATTTTGTCGTTGTAAACGTCTTTTTGGTGCATCATTGTAATTCTTTTTTTGGAAACTGCACTTAAATAATAAAAGACTATTTTTCCTGTTTTTATGACATTCATAGCTTAATAACAAATTTTAATAAAGGGGTTTTAAATTAAATCGTTGAAAATATATAAACTTTACGTTGTTATACTAAAATTTATTTTCCACTTAATGAACACTTTACTGGTGACACTGTGTTATTTTCTGTCTTAATATTAGGGTGTATTACTTTCAGAAATTTCAAATATACTTATTTTATGAAGTTACCTTATACAGGGTCAAAAATAAATAAACTTTGCATCACATGCGACCAAATTTTAATAGCCCAATTTAGATTTTGTAGAAAAACGCACATTTAATCTGGCGCCACTTTAAAGAAAATGTATCTGAAATAAAGCATTATCAAAACTAAGAAGTTTTATGTAGGTTGCGTTGAATCTTATTTTCCAAAAGTGGTGTAATTTACAAAATATGGGTAAAAAATCAAAATTATCTTATGCAGCTGAAATTTTGCATGGGGCTACAAACTGCAATTAAAAAAACTCTTTCTAATAACTTTTTCCGATATTTTCAGAAATAACCCCACTTTTGAATTATTTTTTTGGAAAAAATTGAAATTTGACAGATAATGCGAATCACGTTACTACTATTTATCTGCTTAATTTTCATCTCGATCGAAGCAGAACTTGAAGCCGAAGTCAAATTTCGAATAAAGCTATTAATAAAAAGAAATCAGCAATTCAATCAATTGTCTGGGATAATCTGTCCCTGCTGTTACGCCAGTGGTCAATACGACTAATCAGCAAATGAGCCTTGCCGTCACAAAGCAAACACGCCAAAAAGTGATCCTTTGAACTTAGAATTAATCTAAAGCCCCTCGATGTTTTTACCCTGCGCGATGTCACCCCATTTATTTGACATCAAAACATCCGCCGCGACGCAAAAAATATCGTTTGAATAATCGGCATTTTTAAGATAAAAGACGACATTCTTTTGGTCTTACGACCTTTTAATTTATTTCATTTTTATGAAGGGGGCAATTCGGGCTTAAGAAATTGTAAAAAGAAATAATAAAACAAAAACCTTTAACGGACCCCTATACACGCATTAAAATGTTCGCTATTAAAAGGTATTTTCCGAGGTAACGTGCGAGCAAAAATTATTTGCATCAAAGAGGGCTTGGATTAAACGTAGGGCTTGGTTTAGATCACAATGATATGAGGACGATCTAACCAAATCTAGGTTAAAATTTTGTCAAATTCATATTATGACACGATATGCCAAACTAATGAGTAATAAAATAAGTAGACAAATACAAATTTATTTTTGTTGTTTACAAAATTAACAAAGTAAGAATATACAGAAAGAAAAAGAAAAATAATTACATAAATTGCTGAAATTGGCCACCGCCATGCTCTAAGCATAAATTCACACGTCTCTTCATATTTTTGAAACTGTTGACCAGCATCTCTGGATAAATGTTACCACTTTCTCGGATAATCCTTTCTTGTAATTGTTCCAAATTTGCAACTGGCGTTTTAAAAATAGCGTTCTTTAAATGAGGAAAAACGAAGTAATCCATAACCATTAAACAAGGTGATCTAGGTGGGAATTCAATGTCTGATCGAAAACTGATCAATCTGTCGTCGAAAAAATTGCGTAAGTAGTTAATAGTTTCGGCGGTTGTATGGGCGGTTGCACCGTCCTGTTGAAAATATCCAAAACGTAGTTCGTCGTCAAGTAATTGCTCCACAAATGGATTCAAAATATTGTCTCTATACCGCTGTGCTGTAACTGTGTCATAAAAAAAATAGGACCAAAATTCTTCTTCGGGAAACAGCTAACCAGACACCAATTTTTTGAGGGTGCAATGTGGACTCTATAAAAAAATGGAGATTTTCACTACTCTACATGCTGCGGCTTGTATTAATAATAATAATAATAATAATAATAATAAACTTTATTTCAAATAATGTTTACATAAATGCAACACAAAGTGAAATGGCGTCATACAAAAGAGAAAAAACCATATATATTATATTCACAAATTGCTACAATAATCATTCAGGCTGTAGGGTTCCAGTTCCACCAAAAACTTTCTCACCCGTTTTTTAAATACTTTTGGTACACTTATTATTTTCAGTTCTCGAGGCAATGCACTAAACAACTTAAGCACATGTATTGAGGACATTTTTCAGTAAACGTAAGTCTATGACTTGGATACATGTGGCGTAGCTAGGATATTGTCTTGGGGGGGGCATATAGTTGCATAGAGGCGTAAAGCCCGCCGTAGGCGAAAGCGCCGCAGGCGAAAAATTTTTTGGACCACGCCCAAATTTTGCTAAATTTTTCTATTATCTATAATTGTTACGTAATCGCCTAAGTACAATCCGCAACTGAAATAATCTAGAAGTCCTACAAACAAACCACAACCAAACGTAATTACCTAGGTTTTCCTACGATGTTTATATCTTACTTTGTCTTATTTACGTAAATAAAAGAGAGAAAAGGAAATTTACACCACCAGACACCAGATCCGCGAATGTCACATAAAACAAGACGACGGGGATGTGATGACCAAAACAGACGCGTTGTTTCTCAAAGTAAGCCTACCTACGTTAAATTTAAAAGGGCAAAAAAATTATATTTAAATATTGTTTTTAAAATATTGTTGATAATTACTTTTTTTCATGGCTCTTGGGGGGGGGGGGGCAAATGCCCCGATGCCCCCCCCCTAGCTACGCCGGTGCATTACTTCTAAAGTTCGTGTTTCATATCTACTTTGAGACTGAATTCCAAAACGATCCTTATTTTTAATAAAAAATAGTAAACATTCATATACATATACATTGCATATACAGTCATTATATCTAGATTTCTAAATAAACCTCTACAGCTATCTAAATATTTTTTTTTTCTTAATAACTCTTAATACACGTTTTTGCGCTACAAAAATACTTTGTGTTAAACTATGCCTACCCCAGAATATTATGCCATATTTTAACACTGACTCAAAATTTGCCATGTATGTTATTCTCAGTGTTCTCTCATCCATGTACATGATTCGTATACCATAACATATTGAATTTAGTTTTTTAACCGTATTTCTTGGAATACTTGCACTTTATAAGGAAATACATTTAGCTGCTTCTTAAGAATAGTCCTGCATGTTCCATAAGATCTTCCCTTTTCTTGGAAACGTTTGCAACAAGTTCTTCTGTTCTTACAGATGGTCTTCCTGCTCCTTTTTTGTGTTGTATAGAACCTGTTTCCCTAAACACAGCCACGGTTCTTTTCAGGCAATGATAAAAATCCCCAGCAATAAAAGCAACGTTAGGGAAACTCGTCCATGCACAAACCCGGATTGTATTGCCACTCACTATTTACTCTAACCCCGTTTCGAAAATACGCTTCAACAATGAATGTTTTGTGCTGTTCCGTAAAGCCCATTGTGTGAATTGTTCAAGAAATTGGAAAAATTAGCGATGAATCAAATTACTTGTAACTGCTGTCAAGGAGGACGGAATAACTGATTGATTCTTTATTCAGGTAGTTACTGACACCCAACAGGTATTAAGCTCTACGGCTAAGCATTACGTCCTTAGATGCAAGGCCCTCTTTGATGCAAATAATTTTTGCTCGCAAGGTATTTTCAAATGTGTTGTACGAAATTCAAATTTTTTTTTGACAAGCAGCTAAATGCTTATTAATTGTCAGCATAAAAATGGAACATCCATAAAGTTTTCTGTACCAAATACTGGAAAGACGAAGTAGTAATCACCATGCGGCGTCTGCTTGGTTATGGTTTATCATTATCGTGACCAAAATACTGACTTAAGACCGTAAAGGACGATGTCTATATTAAAAAAAGTCGGGAGCCCATGCATGTTGCAGAAAAACCCCTACGATTCGTGATCGTAAAGTAATAGATTCGTTTTCAGAGTGAAATATTAAAAGTCAGCGAAATCTGGAATTAAAGGAAATCAATCAGATCTGATTTTGATATAAGAACAAGTTGTCACCGTTCAATCGAGCGCCAAAAAGGAGAAACAACGGGGACGTCATCATAAACGCATTTTGGCTCGGGATTTTCAGAAAATACAAGTCACGCCGAACCAATTTAGCCGATGGCCAAGCCATCGTTAGCAAACAATATTGTGGCGAACTTGTGAAAATTAATCGACAAAATATTGTAATTGGTGTAGCAGTTGCAAACAAGCTCTTGTGACGAATTGCGTTAACAGATTTTTTAACGTCTTTGGCGCCGAAATTTTAAAATACGTATTATATTACATTTTTAAAACGCAATCCTCTTTATGACAGTAATTTTTTTTCATTTTTCGAATTAGCTTGCAATAGTGGCACTACTATAATTTTACTTACTTACCAGTGTTGATTTCGATTTGTTAATTATTTTTTATCTTCTATGAAATACTGTGCACAAAAACTGCTTAGGAGACAAATTTTCCAAAATCATTTTTATTGACTCTTTGTAATTTTCTTTAGTGTTATATCAATTCTAGATTTGCAAGAACAGTGTTTTTATTGATAGTTATCAGTTCCATTTAGCAGCACAAATAATGAACTACTTTTAATACAGCAATTTTGTTAAGAAATAAATTGTATCTTCTCAATGCGACGCATTTTATTCCCAGTGAAGCGCTTTCTCTACAATTAAAAAAGCATAACAGCGTCCCCAAAAACGAATTGTATGTGTTAGAACCTATAATCCACAATACGTTGGTGAGGGTTCGTAGCGATAGGCAATCAACGCGACTAAAACATTTATCTACATTTTTAAAAAAAATCATTTAAATCGGACCACATTACATACATTAAAATTGAACAAAATTTTGGATGGATCGTATTTAATGTCGGTTAGGGTTATATCATTGGTATCCAACTGACAGGAAAAGCTTCCGAAATATAAATAACGATTTCATCACAGGTAAATGGCAAAAGTTAAGCAATTTATAAACGCCATTCAAGAACTTTTTATGATTATTCAACGTCAAAATTAAATTATCCAAGACAATATTAAAAAGTGACGATGCGTCTGTCCCGATCAGATTAAATTTAATATAAACATCCAGGGAGGGAAGAAAGAGCTCCTTTACGGCTTTTTCGGGAACAGGTCGCTAATTTAATTTTGGCCCCTGTTTATATAACACGACGAGAATGTCAAAGCAACCCTACTTGTTGCCTGGCCTGCAGTGTAAAACTTGTCTTTAACAAATATCTTTGGTTCATCTGAAAGATTTAAAACCAGCCATTGCTTTCTGCAAAGTTTCCCTTATTAATTAATTCTTGTTGATTTTAACAACAGGATAAGAAATATAGTATTATGGTATACAGTAAAACAAAGTTGAACTTTAAATTTCCACTAAATTAACTGGAAAGATGACATGTTTCGCTAACACTATAGCTTCGTCAGATGATTTAATAAAGATGGAAATTAAAAATTGGTGTGCAATAAAATTATATTATTGAAGATGTAAATAAAATAGTGGAAGGGTTACAATAGCGGGAAAAACCCAATACAGGGTTTAAAAATTAAATTAAATTAGGTACAATATGGGTATTTACAAAATCTTAAGTATATGGTGAACAGAATAAATTTAACAAAGGTGAATTATTTAAATCTAGTTGATCATTAAGTAACAGGTCCGTATTTTTAAGTTTATTTATTTCCATAGATTCTAACAAATTCAGTTTTAAGCCTTTGTTTTCTGTATGTAAGATTTTAAAGGAAGAATCGAAATTATGTTGATAGTCAAGTAAATGGTTACCATAGTTTGAGTCTGTTTTATTTTTTAGAAAACTGTTATAATGTTCCTGTATTCTTTTGTCAAAATGTCTACCCGTTTGGCCAATGTATGTTTTAGGACAAGATTTGCATTTTATGTTTTTATCACTTTTAGTTTTATTGTTTTTGATGAATTTACTTAACGAGTTGTTAGTTTTGTAACACACATTTATATCAAGTTTGTTAAGAAAATTGCCAATTACTTTGCTACGTTGTCCAAAGAAAGTAACAAGTTTAAATTGGTCAGAGTTTTTGCTTCTAGGAAAAACTAAGTCAATGGCTTTTTTGTAAGTTTTCTTTTTTTAGAATTTGGTTAATTAGATTTGAGTTATATCCGTTATTAACTGCAATTTGTTTTTGATTTTATTTAGAGGGAGAGTTACTAGTCTATATGGATCATACTGTGAAAAGAAGCTAATTTGTGTTGTATAGGGTGGCAAGAAGAGTTGTGTATGACAGTATCAGTATGAAATGGTTTATGGAAAACGGAGAAAACGTGTCCATCATATTCTCTCTTAATTTTTAAATCAAGAAAATTGATAGAACTGTCACTTTCGTGTTCTATTGTAAACTTGATATTTTTGTGTAGGCTGTTAGTATATTCTAAAAATACTTTTAACTGTCTATCAGTACCAAGAAAGCATGTTAAGACGTCATCAACATACCTATGCCAATAAAGAAACTGTTTGAAAAGAGGATGATTGCTTATTTTATCTTCTAAAAAATCCATAAATATTTCAGCCAATAAAGGACTAAGAAGGTTAACCATAATAAGACCATTTTTGCTAGTGTATATTTTGTCGTTGAACTCAAAATAATTTTGTTCAAGGCATACTATAAGAGAAATGATAATTTCCTGTTTTTTGACCAGATTTACATTTTTTAAGGTATGAAGTTGATTGACGAAAGTAGGTAATCGTTTCATCGATTGGTACGCTAGGAAACAAATTAGTAACATCAAAAGAGATTAGCTTAGCATTGTTAGGTAAATTAATATTATTAATTTTATTTACTAGCTCAAGAGAATTTTTTATTGGAAATTTGGCTGAAAATTGGGTGTTACTTTTAATGATGTCGATAAATTTTTTTGAAATTTTATATAACGGTGCAGAAAAGAAAAAAACTACCGGTCTGATAGGGTATCCCTCTTTGTGATAGGAAAGGTTGGGAAATTGAGGAATGCACCTTATACGTATACCTACGTGATCATTTTATACACCTTTCGATGAACTGATGTTATAGTCTATTTAAATAACATGTAGGTTATAAAATGGAGTGATTTGAAAAACTTTTTTTTAAATTTGAAACTGATCAGTAAATACTTGTTCGTGACAGTTCAAAATTTCTTATTTTTCCATTAAAATATAAAACAAAAATCACTCCATACATTCATGAGATTAACTGTCTCGTTTATTTGGGGATAGCAGGAGGAGGACTTCGGGCAAACAGGTCCTTTATTTAATGTTCGTGCACCACGTACATAAGAGACAATTAATGATTGCCCTCGTAATTCCATTCTTTTTGGCAAGAGCGGCAGCAAAGAAAACTAATTATTTGGCAGGCAACGGGAAGAAGACGTGTGAGACCGGGAAACAAAAACCTAATTACTGAAACGACCGAACTGATGACAACACATTACTGCGATGTCCAGGAGGACTCGTCAACGTCCTGCTGTTGCCTGTACTTTCTTTCTCACGGTTAAACACTAAATTACACACTTTCAGGAAACACGTAAACGCCACTTTTTCTTCATGTTGGGACTATATTTTTTCCTCAGTAAATAATTTTGTACATGTGTCACTCTTAAGCAGATCTTGCATAATCAGAAATACCTCTTTATTTACAAAATTATAAAGAGTTTGACTGACTAACTGATTAGTCAACGCCCACTAACAAGGGATTTTTCGAAAATCAACTCCCAACGGGATAAAAACGGGAGTTTTTATGGGAATTTCTACAGGGTGTGTCAACACGGTGTTCGCCTTCGATAGCGCCTAAACTATAAGAGATTTATAAAAAAGTGTTATATAAAAGTTATAGGATTGACAATGGAGCATAACGTTAAAATATTTTATAATATACAGGGTGGCTCAAAAAAGCGGAACAAGAAAAAATGTAGTTTTTTCAAATGGAACACCCTGTATATTTTTACATTTTTAAATTCCATATAAAATTATAATTATTTTTTATTAAATGCATTATTAGTTTATACTTCATAGTTTCCGAGATATTGACTCTCGAAAAGTTACATTTTTGAACTTTGACAGCTTCTAACTTTCTAACAGTACGTCTTAGAGCAAAACGGCTTACATGTCCCTATCTTCAATTTTTATTATCTTTCCAAAAAAATCAACTTCCAGTTAAACCGGAACAACTATATTTCCTGCTTTCGAGTTACATCCGGTTTAACCGGAAGTTGATTTTTTTGGGAAGGTAATAAAAATTGAAGATAGGGATATGTAAGCCGTTTTGCTTTAAGACGTACTGTTAGAAAGTTAGAAGCTGTCAAAGTTCAAAAATGTCACTTTTCGACAGTCAATATCTCGGAAAATATGAAGTATAGACTAATAATGCATTTAATAAAAAGTAATTATAATTTTATGTGAAATTTAAAAATGTAAGAATATACAGGGTGTTCCATTTGAAAAAAGTACATTTTTTCTTGTTTCGCTTTTTTGAGCCACCCTGTATATCATAAAATATTTTAACGTTATGCTCCATTGTCAATCCTATAACTTTTATGTAACACTTTTTTGTAAATCTCTTATAGTTTAGGCACTATCGAAGGCGAACACCTTGTTGACACACCCTGTATATCTCAGCAACTGAAACTGGCGAAGGTCCAAAAATTGGTATGTACGTTTCTTTAAGAAAATAATAATAATTTAGTCATTTTTTCAAAATTTACTTAGGGGTTGAAAAAAGGGGTGTTGCCTATTTTGAGGGGGATACCTACATTGTGACCAGTAAAGTCCGCATCGTATGGTTTTTTTTTTATTAATAGCTTTATTCAAAATTTGACTTTGGCATCAAGTTCTGCTTCGATCGACATGAAAATTATCCGTCAAATTTTAATTTTTTCCAAAAATTAATTCAAAAGTGGGGTTATTTCTGAAAATATCGCAAAAATTTATTAGAAAAAAATTTTTAAATGCAGTTTCTGGCCCACATGCAAAATTTCAGCTGCTTAAGATAATTTTGATTTTTTACCCACCACTAAAATTTATTTTCCACTTAATGAACACTTTACTGATGACACTATGTTCTTTTTTGTTCTAATATTAAGGTGTAAGTATTACACAAACTACGTTTTCAAAAATACTTATTTTATGAAGTAACCTTATACAGGGTCTAAAACAAATAAACTTTGCATCACATGCGACCAAATTTTAATAGCCCAATTTTGATTTTGTAGAAAAACACACATTTAATATAACGTTACTTTAAAGAAAATGTATTTGAAATAAAGCATTGTCAAAACTAAGAAGTTTTATGTAGGTTGCGCTGGGTCTTATTTTGCAAAAGTGGTGCTATTTTCAAAATATGGGTAAAAAAACAAAATTATCTTATACAGCTAAAATTTTGCACGTGGGCTAGAAACTGCATTTAAAAAAACTTTTTCTAATAACTTTTTTCGATACTTTCAGAAATAACCCTACTTTTGAATTATTTTTTGGAAAAAATTAAAATTTGACAGATAATGCGAATCACGTGACTACTATTTTTTGCTTTGTTTTCATCTCGATCGAAGCAGAACTTGATGCCAAAGTCAAATTTCGAATAAAGTTATTAATAAAAAAAAATCCCATATGATGCGGACTTTACTGGTCACACTGTATAACTGTCTATAATTTAAATGTATATTGCTTAAAATTAGGGGGTCGAAATGAAGGGGGTAAGTTTCCAATGCAACCGCTATAGTGAAAAAAATGTAGGCAAATTCTTTGTTGGGAACAAATAAACAAGGTATGTACGTAAAACCCCTAGGGGGTGGAAAAGGGGTATAAAAGTTTATACCTATTGAAAAGTATATTTTTGGAGTGAGCTCTGCTCGAATCTCAGCATAAATACTCTAAACACAAGAAATTAAACATGTATTTATTATTTTTTTTTAAATCGGTTTCTAAAGGGGTGAAAATGGAGTACCTATAAAAGTTTGTATTTAAAAAAATAGGTTTTGACGGATGTTCTTGACGTATTTTAATATTTCAATAAATTCTATCATTAGTGTAAAGTTCATGGAAATAATCTGTACGCATTATTAACGATCTGTAAGGAAATAGATATATTTTTTTAATAATGATGATGAATCTATATTTTTGGTATTATTTTGATGAACAGGAACTAGGAGAATGACATACTTATTTCCATACAGATCCAATGTTTTAATTGTAATTATTTTCATTTAAATAAAATAATAAATACAATGGTCACCGACTGTAACATTTATTCCCAAAACAATAAAATTAAAAACTTTTCTTTATTAACTGTTGGTTGTCTTGGTAGAATGGGTAATACATTTTAATTTTGGTGGCTGAAATAATATTAATCTATACAAATTATACATCCATGTTCACATTTTGTTTACGTAAGTTGGTACTGGCTCATTTAAAACAAACTTAAAATGGGAAAATTTGAATAACGACCAATTCTAATATAATTTAAACGACAATTTTCTTTAATTTTTTTATAATCTTTGTAAAATTCAATTGCAAGTGATCAATTTTTAGAGATAACCATGTAGTTATCATATAGGCGTAAATCAAGAAACCCGGTCTTATTAATTTTGAAAATTTAAATTCGATATAAAAGGCCATTATTTAAATATCTTTACGTTTTAAAATTAAAATTCTACACATCCTCGAGATTAAATTCAATTATAACACCATTATTTAAATTAATATACCTACTGAATATAGCGTTTTATGTAAATATATTGATTATTTTACGTTTCAACGAGCCGATGAAAAGAAATTTTATATCTTCTTTTACTTTAAGCACATCGACTACGTTACATATTTATATCAAAGGTATGCGCATTGTGCTCTTATTGTAAATGGTTCAAAAATTAAATATTAATATATAATGTTTATTGTCTGTTTAAAGCTTGTAGACAATGATATTTATTAAATGATAGAAGATATTTGAACTTGCAATGTCAATATTTGTTTTAAATCACAACGTTTCAAAGTATCTTCAGTCATCTTCAGGTAAATACTAAATAAGCAAAGTAACTACAGCTCTATTTATACTAGCTAGGTTCGCTGAAGCACGACTGAGATGGGTACAGTCATGCTTTTAATTGGTGCTCGGTATTCCTCTATACTTTTCTTTCTTTCTTAATCTCTCTCTTTATTTGTTTTATAGATACACTAGCGTGTACCCGGCATGCGTTGCAACACCCGCTGGTATAAATACAAACCCGAACAAACCCGATATATTAGTACCCGGCATGCCACTTTCTGAAATTACACCCGTGCGAAGCCGGGGCGGTTCGCTAGTTATACATAAAAACCTTCCTCCTGAATCACTGTATCTTTTAAAAAAAACCGCTTCACCGCTGCGTAGTTTTAAAGATTTAAGCACACAGACAGCGACAGCGACTTTGTTTTACATATGTTAAGATTGTTAAACGTCACATCTACATTATTTAAAAAAACGTGTATTCTAGGTTTATGCTCACAGAGATGTGAACTACCACCTAGGGAAGACAGCCAGGCTAAACCAGCTGGGGCTGTTGTTGACCCTTGGTAGCAGGGAGGGCTTTCAGGGTCAGCAATCGGTCCCTTCCAACTGTAACTTAACAAGGTCTTTAGAGTTCAAATCGTAATCAAACAGTTTGTGATGGGTATTTGATGTAGGAAGAGTGAAATCTTTTTGATTGGAATAAATAATACAAAAAAAACAACCTTTAGTTGTCATTCCTATATACGTGGCAATGCTGTCAAAACAGGTTTCTTATAACCAGGGTAGGTAAAAAATTATACATATTCTACTGTATATTCTACGCGTAGAAAATTATTTTTCTACATTTTCTACATTTCGAGATGTAGCAGAATAATATGATTAGTAGAAATAGGGTGGCCTTATGGAAAAATGGCTGATCATTTTAGGGTACCTAGCAGTACTGTTCAAGGAATTGTAAAAAAATGGCGCTATCATCAAACACTTGAAAGATCTGTTGGGTCTGGTTTAAATAATAGAAAATCATCAAATGAAGAAGACCGAAATTTGGTGGAGTATTTAAGGCAATATCCATTTAAAACTGCAGTATCCGCTATGCACATAACAGGATTCCCTGCTTCATCTAGAACTGCGCAACGCCGAGTAAGACAATGTTCCGAAGTAAAAAATCGAGCAGCTGTATCCAAACCGTTTTTAAAAAATAGTGATAAGGAACAAAGAATTGGGTTTACTATGCAATATCTACCAGAAAATTATTTTTTTGGCAAAATGTTATCTTTTCCGATGAGAAAAATTTTCAGTCTACATATAATGGAAGGATTCGAGTATATAGATCACCAAATTCCCAATACGATGAGAAGTATACTCAAAAAAGCAAATCAGTGGACGTTTCTCCGTGACTGTGTGGGCATGAATAAGTGTTTACGGTGCAGGTGTATGCTGGAATATTGGTGGAACACTAAGCAGTAATATATATCTTCAGATTTTGGAAAATGTTTTTCTTCCTTCTGTCGCGATAGTTTTTGAAGGAAATAACTTTATATTTCAGCAGGATAACTACTTTGTGCATACTGCAAGAAATATAGGAAACTGGGTTGGACAAAACAACGTAACATGATTGTCTGCCTTGGTGCTCAAGAAGTCCTGATTAAAATCCAATTGAAAATGTTTGGGGATTGATGATAAAAAAAAAATGTACAAAATAAATTTTAAATCACAGAATGAAAAAGAGTTATTTGATAAAATAGAAGAAATTTGGGAAGGGTTAACTCCGGATTACACCAGAAGTATCATTTCGTCAATGCCAAGAAGATTACGATTAGTGTTAGAATCCAATGGTGCAGCAATTAAATATTAGTATTTTGTTTGTTGTTTGTTAATAAATTTACACTTTTTGGCTTTATACTTTTGTCGTTTTCCTGGTATTATTTAATAATTTTCTTATTTCGCGGCTGTAATTTCAACACAAAAATATTTAGAAACAACCATTATTACTTATGGTAAAAAATCGTACATACAATAATTTACAGCTATGTATATAGCTGGTGTTCTATTCAGGTATAAGCAGTAAGGTGAGAAACCCGTTTTACCCAATTTTCTCGTAATTGATGTATGGGTGGAGTGTACGAGTTGATATGTCGTCAACTGTACATCGTAACATGATAAAATAATTTAATTATTGTTTAGAAAATAATTCTAGGGTATTCTTCTTTTTTCTACATAATTTCCTATATTTTCTACGCTATTTTCTACGCGTCGTTACCCAACCCTGCTTATAACATTATAAATAATTCGAAAATGTTATTAGAAAAGCTGGAAAATTAAACTAAGGACTGAGGAGGTGCTATATTAACATAAGAGGTGTTCAGGTAGCATTTAGGTAAATTAATACACAATAATCTCTGGAAGAAAGCCTTATTCACGATAGAAAAAAAAGAACCGTCTAATTAATCCGTGATAATTGATTGCATAAACAATATAAATCGCGGACAATTAGAAGCTGCCATTTCGCAATGTCTGCTAAATAGAATTGGTAAACGAGAAACGATAGGTATAAGTGACAGGAAACAGAGTGACCAATCGCTTTACCAATTATCATTTGTCAAGTATCCGGTTAATGAAAGTGACCAGAGGCTATAGGAACTGACCGACGGACTCATTTACGGCAGCCCTTTATCTTGCCAACCCTTTCAGATACCCCGAAATGCATGCCAAACTGTCACTAACATGTATTTCATCCGGCCCTGTTGTTACAAATCTTACTAGATAAAAAAAATCGATGGCCCAACGCAGACCTTTCCAGAGATTAATGGGTTTACTTAATCAAGTAAAGATAAATGTTTGGTGTTGTTTACTTTTAAGGTTATCTTTTATAAACTAAGTTAGATTTACGTATTTATCATACTAGTAGAATTTAGCAATATTAAATTTAAAATTAAAAACTTGTTTTAACGACCATTTCAGTATACTTAGGAGTTTTCTATTAAGGGTCACTCCAATAAAGACCTTTATTATTATAATTATTATTATTATTATTTCGGCTGTCACAGGATTATCACCGCTGTACCCAATACTTAGTGTATATTTAAAGGTTCAAGACAATGCATCTAGCTGGTACCGTGCGAGCAAAAATCATTTGCATCAAAGAGGGCCTTGCATCTAAGGACGTAATCATTAGCCGCAGAGCTTAATACCTGTTGGGTGTCAGTAACTACCTGAATTAATAATCAATCAGTAATTCCGTCATCTTTGACACTCGTTACAAGTAATTTGATTCATCGCTAATTTTTCGAATTTCTTAAACAATTCACACGATGGGCTTTACGGAACAGCACAAAACATTCATGGTTGAAGCGTATTTGCGAAACGGGGTTAGAGTAAATGGTGAGTGGCAATACAATCCGGGTTTGTGCAGGATGATTTTCACGATCATTTTCCTAACGTTGCTTTTATTGCTGGGGATTTTTATCATTGCCTGAAAAGAACCGTGGCTGTGTTTAGGGAAACAGGTTCTATACAACACAAAAAAGGAGCAGGAAGACCATCTGTAAAAACAGAAGAACTTGTTGCAAACGTTCGTGAAATAATGCAAAATACGCCAACAAATTGTATAAGACGCCTGTCCCAAGAAGTGGGAAGATCTTATGGAACATGCAGGGCTATTCTTAAGAAGCAGCTAAATTTATTTCCTTATAAAGTGCAAGTATTCCAAGACGCAGGAATTACTCTCAATGGTTTACCCAAAATTTATTGGAAATAAATGATTTATTAGACCTGAAATTTTTTTCGGATGAAGCCTGGTTCCACCTCTACGGTTATGTGAATTCTCAGAATACATGCAATTATTTTTCTTTTTCTTTCTGTATATTCTTACTTTGTTAATTTTGTAAACAACAATAATAAATTTGTATTTGTTTACTTATTTTATTACTCATTAGTTTGGCATATCATGTCATAATATGAATGTAACAAAATTTTAACCTAGATTTGGTTAGATATATCGTCCCCATATCATTGTGATCTAAACCAAGCCACACGTTTTTTTAATACAAGCCCTCTTTGATGCAAATAATTTTTGCTGGTACGGTATAACTATAAATACATACCAATTGAAACGTTGTGATTTAAAACAAATAAATACCATGCAAGTCAAAAACCCCTTCTGTCTTTCACCAAATACTTGATTAAACAAGTAAAGTTTTGGTATCATCGCAATAAAAAAAACTAATTTTCAAAGATGGAGCATTTTGGTTTCTGAAGTTCTGAACCCTTCATATAATATGTTTGAAGGTGGTAGACAATGAAGTAATATCAAAAAAATTACCTTGTCGGACTTCCATTGTCTTAATTTTGTTACTTAACACAACGTTTCGGTTTATTAGTATCTCTAACCGTTTTCAAGTGTAAACTAAATTATAATTCTAATGCTACTAAATACTATCCATGTGCAATGAAGCTTGATGACTCCGCCTACGTGCTTATTGGAGTGTAAAGTTTGAGCTGTTGGTTGTGGACAAGAAGAGGCTTCCAGATATTGGGGATATCTTTACTTGGTTTACTCAATGTATGGGTATTTTGATCCATGAAAGCTGCGTGCTTCGTGTCGAAAACCTTGGCTTCTGACCACTGTATATTATGTTGGTTGGTTCATACATGTTCCGCTATACCTGATCTCGAAGTTTCACCTCTTTGAGTATGTTTCAGATGTTCTTTAACTCGTACGGGAAGAGAAGAGCACTGGAGAAAACGAAAATTTAAAGAAGCAGCTTTTATGAATCAAAATACCCATATATTTAGTAAACCAAGTATAGATATCCCCCAATATCCGGAAGCCTCTTCTTGTCCAAAACCAATAGCTCAAACTTGCTGTCATCAAGCTTCATTGCACATGGATAGTATTGAAGACAGTAGCCATTGAATTATAATTTAGTTTACACTTGAAAACGGTTAGAGATACTAACTAACCGAAACGTTATGTTAAGTAACAAAATAAAAACAATGGAAGTCCGACAAAGTAATTTTTCTGATCTTCATATAACATGTTACAAATTTATTTAAAAATAAACTCTTCAATAAAACGACATTTATTTCAATATAAAATTTAAGTTGGTAACTGAAATAAAGATAATTTTTTTACTATGCTATCCATTTGACATTATCGTTGAACCCAATTTTAAATAAGTTAAATTCAGCCATTCGTGAAGATTTTTTACATGAAATTAAATCCCATGTCTGGTTAGGTTAGAATTCAAATCTCTCGGTCCAAGTTGACATTTAATATTACGGTAATACCACCGATGCAGCGATGTCGTATTACTCAATGGACAACTACCAGGACCACGTTGCTCGACACCATCATTTATTTGTTTTGACAATCTGTCTCCAAAGGTCACGATTTCTTTAAAATATTTAGATAGCGCATCATCAGAGAACATAAGAAAAAAAGTACGAATTGAAATTGATTAATCAAACTATGTTTTATTTTGTTGTAATCGAGGTTGAAATTCTTTTGTTGTTCCTATAGCTTTCTCTTATAGTTTAAGCATAAAATAACTTCGTTCAATGGGATGCAGGAAGAGGACGCGGAGATCACCCCACCCCCCTAAGCAAACAGGAAAATTAACAATTTTTTTTACAACAAAAAATTTTATTTCCCCATTTAATAAAATTGTTTTACTGCGTGGATTTGTTTGGAGTGAGGCTTTAAAGGAGGCTAGCTACTTTTTGTAAACGTCAGAACAGTGACGGATTTAGGGGATGGGGCTTCCTAAAGGCTTACATAAACAATTTGAAAATAATTGTGTCGGAAAGTGAAAAACCGTCCTGAAGGTACCCATTTCTCAGACGCCTTCGTATTTCCCGGACTAGGCCGAAAAAGTGTTCCTTTCTTTAAAAAAAAACGTCCGGGAAGTAGGTTACTTTCCTGTCGGTTGCCGAAAAAATATATTTTATTATATACAGTGTCACCAGTAAAGTCCGCATCATAATATAGGATTTTTTTTATTAATAACTTTATTCGAAATTTGACTTTGGCATCAAGTTCTGCTTCGATCGAGATGAAAATTAAGCAAAAAAACAGTAGTCACGTGATTCGCATTATCTGTCAAATTTTAATTTTTTCCAAAAAATAATTCAAAATTGGGGTTATTTCTGAAAATATCGAAAAAAGTTATTAGAAAAAGGTTTTTTTTAATGCCGTTTCTAGCCCACATGCAAACCTATACCTATATTTTGTAAATTGCACCACTTTTGTAGAATAAGACTTAACGCAACCTACATAAAACGTCTTAGTTTTGACAATGCTTTATTTTAGATACATTTTCTTTACAGTAGCGCCATATTAAATGTGTGTTTTTCTACAAACTCAAAATTGGGCTATTAAAATTTGGTCGCATGTGATGCAAAGTTCATTTGTTATTGACCCTGTATAAGGTAACTTCATAAAATAAGTATTTTGAAACGTAGTTTGTGTCTGAAAAAAAATAAATAAATAAAATAAAGGGGTTTTAAATTAAATCGTTGAAAATAGATAAACTTTACGTTAAGTTAAACTAAATTTTAATTTCCACATAATGAACACTTTACTGATGACACTGTGTTTTTTTTTGTCTTAATATTAGGGTGTATTACTTTCAGACACAAACTACATTTTCAAAAATACTTATTTTATGAACTTACCTTATACAGGTCAAAAACAAATGAGCTTTGCATCACATACGACCAAATTTTAATAGCCCAATAACACAAATTTAATATGGCGCTACTTTAAAGAAAATGTATCTGAAATAAAGCATTGTCAAAACTAAGAAGTTTTATGTAGGTTGCGTTGAGTCTTATTTTGCAAAAGTGGTGCAATTTACAAAATATAGGTAGGTAAAAAATTAAAATTATCTTATCTAGCTGAAATTTTGCATGTGGGCTAGAAACGGCATTAAAAAAACTTTTTCTAATAACTTTTTTCGATATTTTCAGAAATAACCCCACTTTTCAATTATTTTTTGGAAAAAATTAAAATTTGACAGATAATGCGAATCACGTGACTACTCATTTTTTGCTTAATTTTCATCTCGATCGAAGCAGAACGTGATGCCAAAGTCAAATTTCGAATAAAGTTATTAATAAAAAAAATCCTATATTATGATGCGGACTTTACTGGTGACACTGTATAAACATTTGACAGATGCCCCTAAGTCATCGAAAAGGGAAAAAATCCATATCTCCTGCTAAAAGACTATATCAGAGTTGACATAATATAGATTTTGAAATCAGATACCAAAAAATTCTGAATTCTCTTAATTTCCTAAATTTTCTTTTTTTAGCGAATACCTTATTTTAGATTTGCTTGAGCCCCTGAGTCAGAAATTAGTTTTTTTATTTTTATAGGATTCTGACCTTAAAAAAGGACCAGCAACGAATCTGCAAGTTATGTTTACTTTGTCAAAAATATTGCAACTTTGTTGTTTTATCAGACAAAATATCCGTATTATTACCTTACCATGCACTTAACGACGTATAATAAAAATTATGTATTGGGCTATATAGTAGGTATATGTCCCTTAAATGATAAAAATATTTGGGCGCTATAAATTTGTACGCAGGTGCCATTTTAATGATAATGGCCTATAAAAGGTTTGACCATATGTAAGAGTATAAATTTGCCTAATTTTTTACATTAATTCTTGCTGGACTAATATCACAGATTGGTTGAACTGGTATCCATACCTCAAGGGCAGATTTTTAAAAACTACTAAAATTTATATTATGTGTCGGACAATTTCGCATGTCTGCTGGCTGATTATAACTTTTATTTGCTTTGTAAAGTAATAAAAGATCATTAGGCAACATTGTTATGAGAGGAGAAATTCTTATGTCTTTGTCGTATGTGCACCTAAATTTTTTTTGTTCATTAGTCCACCAGATACACCTTAAATTAAAAAAAAAATTGCACAGTCTCAGCTGCTGTACACTTTTTTTTGTTATAGTTGGAAAGATAAATGGATAAATGGCGTAATAAAAAATATAATAATATAATGAGATAATTTAAGATATAATTATTATTCTTTACATCCATATTATAGGTCCAATTTTGATAAAATTGTCGGTAAATATGAAAGTATTTTTATTAACCCTTGCTCAAAATTTTTCTTCGACCCTTTTTTGCTCTGTTATAGTGGTGTCAGTGGCTGTGGAGTGTGGGAGTGGATCTATAGAGGGAGCTGCAGCAACACCCCCCCCCCCCCCGCCCCATGGCCTAATAATAAATAAAAATAACGATTAATTACCCCCGTATCAGATGTGTTTTAGTAATTATCGCTTGGTGGCCATATTGTAATTGTAATTTTTTGACAAATTATTTCAGAACTCATTTCTGTCAGTTCTTGTTACAAAATGGCAAAATAAAGATTTGGTAAAATTTTGTTGCCTCAAGTCGACGATGCTATTAAAAATGTGAAGCCGAAAAATACCGAGCGTTCAGACAGATATGTATGGAAGCAGTTTACTGAGTTTTGCCTTGCACGAAGTTTCAAAATTGAGAAAACGACAACAGTTGTGCAACATTCTAAAAGACTGGGCATATAATATGCGGAAATCCGATGGAAGCGATTATAAAGAAGGTTTCATGGAACAAAACGGCCAAAATGCTCCAGGAACTATATTTTGAAAAATATAATCGCTGCATATATCCATTCAATGACATGGTTTTTTTAAAGCGCCCGTTTTGCCCAAAATGCAAAACGAAAAGGGTTGCAGGCGGTACCTTAAGCACGAAAGGAGAGTTCCACAGCTTTGACGAGACAGGAAATAGAAAAAATGGCCTTTAGTTTGAATGAAAATACCCCCGATAGGCTTCAACGTAAATTTTACCACATAGCTGCATCCAAACTAGCATGGAGGGGAAATGAAGCGGTTTTTTTGCTATTGGAATATTTTAAGGAGGAAAAATATAATAACGGGTCTAGTACCGGTCATCTGGAATACAACCCAATATTTGCTAAAAAGGCGCAAGGAGGAGCAAGTCGAACATGCGAAAGTAAGTTGCTTGTAAAAAATCTTGTAAATCCGGATTTATGCCCAATACGATTATATTTTAAGCTAATGTCCAAAAGAGGCGAAAACATTAAAACTAATCGATTATTTTTGATGGTCAATCAGAAATGGAAACAGAATGATAATTCCCCATGGTTTATGAATTGTCCAGCAGGTATTAACATTATAAGAAACTGGACAAAAATGGGAGCAATCAACATCGGCCTAACATCGGCCTAGATACTAAAAATAAAAAAATCACGAATCACTCTAATAGAACTTCAACAGTAAGTACTCTTAGCAGTTCAGGCGCTAATCTCCAGGAAGTCATCAAAATAAGGGGCCATAGTATCATACGAAGATTTTGTCGCAAATGAGAGCCGAAAATACACCGTCATCTACTTCTAATGCTGAAGCCCAAATTCAAACAACTCCAACCTATGATAATAATTCATCCAATGGTTCAAGTTTTCACTATAGTAATAATTGTAATTTTGTTATTAACAATAATTATTATAATAAACATGTTTAAGATAAGGAGGATAATATGTATTTTATTTCGTTGTATAATCTTTTGAAAACAACTCGATGTTTTGGGATTACCTAAAACACTACTTCTATTCCTTGGGAGTCGTAGAGTGTTGCCGGGTGACGCGTTTCGTGTCAGGTAAAAGTATTATTCGGTAATCCCGAAACATCTTGTGGTATTACATTCGATAATCCTTTTTTGGTTAATCAGCAAAAATATTTTGCAAAATGCATAAATTTTCTTAAACATCGTCCGTAAGTCGGTGTGTATTTTTTCCAATGTCATCGCGAGTAATGGACATCTCTTCTAGTGCTATGCAATGTCGGAAGCCGCAAGTGGCAGCGATCAAACCCGTTTGTGGTTTATTTTTCTCAACGGCGACGATCTCCATCATCTTTCGGTCGCTCAAGATGAAACGGCGCAGGCATATTAAGTCCGAGTGCAAATGTGATTTACGGTATGCAATATTCATATACGCGTAGCTGATATCTACTTAAACGAGGTGATTTTTTCGGTTTATGCGTTGTCACGACCACAGGAGAGTCACGATTACTACTGAGATGGACCTTGCAGGAAACGCCTCAGCCGGTACCGGGCAATAGCACAAGTTAATTGCAACTTGGTCGCTGCAGTGCAGCACTAAATGTGTAGTGCTGCAGCTTGCATACATGTTCGGCTCTGACTGAGAAGATTAGAATATTTCATTAACCACATTCTACAAGGTGATCCGGAAAATTAAATTAGATCTAAAGAAAGTGAACCGTACTTATTTCTACCGCTACACGCACGCATATTTTTTATTTACTGCCTTACTGGAGGATATTAATTTACTTTTAATCAACCCGTAATTATTACTTTATGAGCATATTGAAAATGCGAAGACATATTTACGTAATTAGACAAGAATTATACATTATCTTATTAACAGCAAAAACATCTGTGCATGTTTGGTGCTCTTAATACTGTTTCCATGTAGGTATTCTATAAAAGATAGTATGTACCACAGACATGTAATATACAGGATGTCCGGGAAAATGTGGGAAATCTTCCGGATATGAAAAAAACACGTGAAAATAATACTATAACTTCATATAAACTTCTTTCGTATCGGCCTCCTCTTCGGAGATATGGGCTCCCAAAGAGCTCCCATGGAATTAAGTTTTTGACATATAATTATTAAACCAACAGGTATATTTATATGTATACCAGGTAAGACCCTTCAAATTACTATCCCAGAAAGTGTTGCGAATTACTTACAGCTGCAGGGACGGACTAGCTGTGACACTAATGTGACCATTTTTTTTTACGCCCTATATGAGAAAAACTTTGGACAACGTTTTTTACATACCTTTAACTATTGACTAAAAATTAAGTAGTCTTTATTCATGTCGCTAATCCTAACCGTTTTCGGAAAAACGTCATTTTATTGCGATCATGTATTAATATTAAGCAGTTAAAAGTGAATATTTATAATTTATAGGAACAAAGATGTATCTTTTATTGAAATCCGCTAAATATACATGATGTAAATATGTTAAAAATTACGTTTTTCCGAAAACGGTTAGGATTAGCGACATGAATGAAGCATTCGCAACACTTTCTGGGATAGTAATTTGAAGGGTCTTACCTGGTATACATCATATGAAAAAAAAATGAAATATACCTGTTTGTTTAATAATTATGTGTCAAAAACTTAATTCCATGGGAGCTCTTTGGGAGCCCATATCTTCGAAGAGGAGGCCGATACGAAAGAAGTTTATATGAACTTGTAGTATTCTTTTCACGTGTTTTTTTCATATCCGGGAGATTTCCCACATTTTTCCGGACACCCTGTATATGTATATGGAGACCAAATTGTTTACAGTTTGTCCCAATCACAAATCGTTTTTAACACAAATCAATTGTGACAAATTTTGACTGATTGCTCTTGCTGTGTTTGAAAAGGAAGGTTATATTAATTATATTAGATGCAGTTGTGATGTGTAAATTACTGTGGCAACGCTGTACGGATGTTTTTACTACGCGTGACGCCGAAATTTTAATATTTATTCATCTTTTAACGTAACAGTATTGGTAAGCCAATAGAACTATTTAGTGCTATTTATTATTAATTACAATGGTTCGCCAGTGCGTGGTGTGTTTTAGAGACATGACTATTCTAACTATTATAGTTTTATTAATTCTTCTGAGCTTATTCATGAGGATAACAGCAAGCTTACAGTGTTGCAATTGTTTAAAGTTTAAAGTTATTTTTAAAAGCCATCCCCATCTAACTTATCTGATACCGTGCGAGCAAAAACTATTTGCATCAAAGAGGGCCTTGCATCTAAGGACGTAATGCTTAGCCGTAGAGCTTAATACCTGTTGGGTGTCAGTAGCTACCTAAATTAATAATAATCAATCAGTTATTCTGTCATCTTTGAAAGTCGTTACAAGTAGTTTGATTCATCGCTAATTTTTCCAATTTCTTGAACAATTCACACAATGGGCTTTACGGAACAGCACAAAACATTCATGGTTGAAGCGTATTTTCGAAACGGGGTTAGAGTAAATGGTGAGTTGTAATACAATCCGGGTTTGTGCATGGACAATTTTCACGAACTTTTCCTAACGTTGCTTTTATTGCTGGGGATTTTTATCATCGCCTGAAAGGAACCGTGGCTGTGTTTAGGGAAACAGGTTCTATACATCACAAAAAAGGAGTAAGAATACCATCTATAAGAACAGAAGAATTTGTTGCCAACAAATTGTATAAAACGCCTGTCCCAAGAAGTGCGAAGATCTTATGGAACATGCAGGACTATTCTTAACAAGCAGCTAAATTTTTCCTTATAAAGTGCAAGTATTCCAAGAATGTGGCAACATTTCTCCAGACATGCTGGTCAACACTTTCGAAAATATGAAAAGACGTGTGAATTTATGCTTGGAGCATGGCGGTGGCCAATTTCAGCAATTTATGTAATTATTTAACAAATGATTTTTAAGATTTTAAGATACCAAACATATTCAAATAAAAATCATGGAAGTTTGACATTCATCTTTTTTACTGTGTAACAAGATTTCTGAAGCGGATTTATTTAAAATAAAAATGTGCCTTCCCTGAGACGAGATTACTAATTGAGAATCGAACGGTCATAATTCACGGACATAAAAGTGACATAGAAGTATGGCAGTGAGTGCAGGACGCATTCGCGCTGGACCGGAACATATAATAGTCCCACAGCAAGGAATTGAGAGTGCCGCGTTTAATACAAGACATTTACTTTCAAAGGGCGTCCACAGAAATTTTAAAAGGATTGTTACATGAATATTGTTTTTTTTTAATTCTTAAACCAAAATTTTGTAAAATCCTTTGTATCCTATATCCATTGAAAAAGTATAGTAAAGTAAAGTATTCATCTAATACTACATTGTAAATTTACACGAAATAGTTATGTAAAATTATATTATAAATATATACAGGGTGTTTCATTAAGGGTGGCCAGCGGCCATATCTCGGTAACTACTAGGCATAGAAACTTGGAAAAAAAAATTATGATTAAAGCGGTTATGAGAAAATTCTGGAAATTACTTTTAAGTTCCTCATTTCGCCGCAAGGGGGCACAATTGAAATTTTTTTTTTAATTCTAAATTTCTCCGAAAATTCCCATATTGGTATAACTCTGATTACATCATCGAAAAGCTTAGACAATTCTGCATCATTTTGGTTTAAGGCTCATTGGCGTACCGACCTTGATAAGAGTGGGGGAAGCTATTGAATGTGTAAACATTAAAATCGCTGTAACTTCTAAACGACTTATCCGATTTTACTAAATTTAAGCTTGTTTGGAAGGAAAAGGTAAGTATCTTCAATCGCCGTATCCAACAGTATACGATAGTGTTTAATAAAATTGCTAGAGGGCGCAATTTGTATTTAAAATTATTGTTTTGGCAATAACTCTGAAACGAACAAAGATATCGAACTGCGGTCTTTACATCTTTTCTTACAATTTTCATCTTCTTTTCGATTATGATGTCATAATTATACCGTATGATTTGAATTTTCGGGATAAAATCGAAAAAACTGTTATTATTACAAATTGCGCCCTCTAGCAATTTTATTAAACACTATCGTGTACTGTTGGATACGGTGATTGAAGATACTTACCTTTCCCTTCTAAACAAGCTTAAATTTAGTAAAATCGGATAAGTCGTTTTGAAGTTACAGCGATTTTAATGTTTACACATTCAATAGCTTCCCCCACTCTTATCAAGGTCGGTACGCCAATGAGCCGTAAACCAAAATGATGCAGAATTGTCTAAGCTTTTCGATGATGTAATTAGAGTTATACCTTAATACGAGAATTTTCGGAGAAATTTAGAATTTAAAAAAAAATTTTCATTTGTGCCCCCTTGCGGCGAAATGAGGAACTAAAAAATAATTTCCAGAATTTTCTCATGACCGCTTTAATCATAATTTTTTTTCCCAAGTTTCTATGCCTAGTAGTTTCTGAGATATGGCCGGTGGCCACCATTAATGAAACACCCTGTATAGGTATAGATAACTGTAAATATGGGGTAAAATTGATCTTTTCTTTAATAGGTAAAGCTATTACATAATATATAAATAAGCAGGGTATCTAGGTAGTACCTAACAAAATTGCCAACTCCTGGTTATGTAAAATTACAATTATCTTATTTGTATCAGGATTCTAAAGAACGGACATCTTTAATCCAGGTGGATCAGTGGCGGCTCGTTAATGAAGGGCTCTGGGGCGCCGCCCTCCCTGCAATTATTTCAAACAGAATCCAAAAATACTTTACTTAAAAACCCAATAGAGCAATCTATGTATGCAATCCATTAAAATAATTCAAACCAAACATAGCCCTATTCCAGCGGGTAGGTTATACTAAGCGCGGGCATAAACCAAACATAGCCCTATTCCAACGGGCAGGTTATACTCATAGACAAGCGAGTTCCGCGCTCTCAATGTTATACTAAGCGCGTGCGGGCGGGGGCGACCGATTATCCGTCCCGATTCAACGCGGCTTCTCGATGAGTTGCCATGACGACAAAGGCGTGACGTCACCTACACATCGCACAACGAGCGGCCACGGACGAGGTCCAATTTTCCGCGCCCAACAACAGCTGTTCGCGATGCCACGGTAGAATAATCGATATATTATGTGCTCTGACGAGGCGACCTGTCAATGCCGCTAGGCGCTAATGTTTTGTTTATTTGTTTTGATTTGATTTATTAGTTACGTTATAAAGTTGGAAAATGTCGTGTAATATGAAGGTCAGTGATTTACAGAAGCTTGTGTTTAGTTCTCTGAGCTTAAGTGAAAAACTTGATTTAAAAAATGCAGGGCGGCCACTAGAAATTGAACATAATACAAGTGCAATCAAAATGTAAAAGTAAGGCACAGTTTAAGCGTAAGTTTGACAAAGAAATATATAATAAAAAATCCTAAATAGGTATGCGGTTGTGAGGACAAAAATTCTTTTTTTTTTGTTTCGTGTGTCTTCTTTTTGATGGGGATGATAATTGGACTATAAATGGGGTGCAGGACTTAAAACATCTTTCAGAGAAAATAAAAAAAACATGACAATAGTGCAAAACATCGTCATAATGTGGTAAGTTTTGAGATATTAGGACTAATATTTTAACTTGTTTAAGTAGTGCTTATGCTGATAAAATTAAAATTCACAACGAGAAAGTTAGAAAAAACAGACACGTACTTTTGAAAATAATAGACATTTAAAAATTTTTTTATTTAAAGCCAGCGCCCCCCTGACTCGCTAGTCACAAGCCGCCACTGAGGTGGATGATACTTCCAAAATAAAGAAGTTACGTTCTTTAATACTGCAGGATAAATAAAAGTAACTGCGTCACTGGAAAGCCGGGTGACGGAAGGACTATATTACTCGCTTTGACCGCGCTGCCCGAGTTATGGTACCCCTGGGTTGGTTCAACCCAACGACTGACCCTACCCGCGTTTCATCTATCAACTTTATTGCTTCAGGCCAATTGGCGTGGCATCTCTATTGTTTATATGATTTTTCAATTCCGATCGCCTCTTTGCTTCGATTAATTTGCCTTAAAATAAATACGACTTTGTATTCTATAACAGGGACGGTGCAATAACGGTCTCGATATCTGGACTGCACAAGATGACAGCCAATTAATGCCTGAATATACGTACGTTTTTATTTTTTTTAGTTTCAGCAAAGAAAAATTAGGATTATAGTTTTTATGCTTAAATACATTTTGTTATTTATCTCTAGTTTCTCTTTTAACAATTAAAATTCAATCCCTCTCTGTAAAGTTTATATCATTAATCGTCTGCAAGTGAATAGGGAATGGGTATTGTGTAATGCTAATAGAATTACAAGTACACTTGGCGTAGAAATCTAATAACTATCCTGATTTGCCTCTAGTAATTACGCTTCTATACCTGTTCCATGTTTGTAAACCGCAATATTGTGCATTTTCCAATTAAACTAAATTGGATCTCATCAGCTTTTTAATAAAAAAAGTTATGATATTGATTGACTAAACGGTTTTAATTTTTAGCACTCATTGTGTGATAAATATAAATCAAATGAAAACTCTTTTATACCTACAACAATTTTAAATGTCTGTTCTTTTGACGGACATGCACAAGGAGGTAGTTGGACTACTGACTGTGCTAGAGTTGTCAAAATTATAAGGGTAAAATATGGTATCGTAAGATGAACACGGACTGACGGCACAATTACCAATAGGGATGTATTTCTCTAAGGAGTATAATACCTATACAGAAAAAAACACGTGTCAATTAGTTATTTTAATTAAATACCTGTTTTACCGCTATAGGCTATGGTAATAAACCAAGTACAAACGATAAAATTGTCTTACGTTTGTAAAGCTAATTAGGCACCAAGGGTTTTACGATCGATAATAATTAATAATGTTACATATCAATCACAATTTATCTATTCTATTTATCGCAGTACCGGATCTGGAATTAAACGGGGTTAATAATAGGGACGGGATGGGGTCAGCTAGATAGTCCAGTTTTATTAACCTTAGTTTAGTTTTGTCGAGAAATTAACTAAAACACAAAAATTAAAAAAAAATGCCTTCCAGTCACACACAAAAGAACAAGAATGGGACGACAATAAAATAGGATGTTTCTTCTTTATCCAAGGGGTTGTTGTACTTCCTTATCGGCGTAAGTAACAAAGACATAACATGACCTGCTTTGCTCTGCTCTTCTTTTACGAGATTATGCTTTTCTGTAAAAAGGTCATTCTGTTAACTTTATAAATAAACCGATTTTCTTCTTTTAAGAGCAAACACTAGAGACGCCTTAATCCTTTCGTTTTTTGTTCAATATTTCGTTACTTCTTCGTTTTATTCAAAAATCGGACTCACTGAGGAAAATGACCTAATACAACAGGTTTGCTAAGACATAGTTTGTATTGATAGCTAATTTTTTATTACCCCTTATTAAATAAATTGCTAGTGTATCAAACACAGTTTAGTGTTATATCAATTCCAGATTTGTGGGAAAGAAAGAAAAAACTAGAAGTCTTCCTCCACAAAATAGAAACGTTCATAATCAGGAGACAGAAAATTTATTTAATGCCGATGGTTTTAGCAGAAGAGAAAATGGTGTAGAATTTAATGGGATTTAAAAAATTGATGTGTAGAAGTGACATAATATGAAGAAAATTAAGAAAAGTTTAAACATACTGAGAATGTGAAAAAGTCAGTAAAGGGGGTCTAAACCAATCAAATAAACCCGGGAAGAAGTGTGTATAATTTTGATATCTTCATAGTACTTCCACAAATTTTATCTTTATAATGTCTTACAGACATACTTAAAAGGTTTTATAAAAAATTTTCACATTCTCAGTATGTTTTAACTTTTCTCAATTTTCTTCATATTATGTCACTTCTACACATTAATTTTTTAATTCCACAAAAGCTCCATTAAGGTTCTACACCATTTTCTCTTCTGCTAAAACCATCAGCATTAAATAAATTTTCTGTCTCCTGATGATGAACGTTTCTACGATCGAAGCATGTAGAGACCCCTAAAGAATTTTTATTTTATTAAATTTTGTGAAGGAAGACTTTTAGTTATTTCTTTCTTTCCCATACTTTCAACTCCACTTTAAGCATGGACTATTTCTTCTAATTCCAGATTTGCTAGAACAGTGTTTTTATTGGTAACTAGCGTGTACCCGGCCTGCGTTGCAACCCGCTGGTATAAATACAAACCCGAACAAACCCGATATATTAGTACCCGGCATGCCACTTCGTGAAATTGCACCCCTGCGAAGCCGGGGCGGGTCGCTAATTATACATAAAAACCTTCCTCTTGAATCACTCTATCTATTAAAAAAAACCGCTTCAAAATCCGTTGCGTAGTTTTAAAGATTTAAGCACATAAGACAGGATAGCGACTTTGTTTTATACTATGTTAAAATAATCAGTTTTATTAGCAGCACAGTCTTGTTGAATAATGAACTACTTTTAATACAGCAATTTTGTTAAAAAATAAATTGTATCTTCTTAATGCGACGCATTTTGTTCCCAGTAAAGCGCTGTCTCTACAATTAAGAAAGCAGAACAGCGTCTCCAAAAACAAATTGTATCCGTTAGAACCTTTAATACACCAAGACTTTGGTGGGGGTTCGTAGCGATCGGCAATAGCTGCGCGCCGTTGTAATAATTTTAACGTATATTTTGCACAGGTCACTTCGTTGTTTGAAGTCTTCTAACGTGCTGTCTGAATCTGAATTCTATTGATCGTACCAATACATGTTTTAAATAATTTATTTTTACTTTGTATATAAGTTTTTTAAAACGTTGCATGTCAGATAAAGCAATAGCATATTCTTATTTCGCACAACCCATCATTAGTATTGGACTTTATAATCTATGGACGAATCTAACTATCTCAGTAAACCATGTTGCTTGTTGCAAAATAGATAATCATAATATGCAATGTTAAACAACAAGAACAATATCACACTAGAAGCTATTTAAATTTTTGAGAACTACTGATTTTTAGTGGTAAGTATATGCTTTATTAACCGTAGCAAGCAAATATTATTATGATTAATGTCAAGTTTCATTACAACTGCCAACCGGAACTAATACAGCATATAAAACCAGATTACACCCCCAATAGAACTTGATAATTACTGTGAGTATTCAGAGCAATAATGGCTATAAACCATTTTTTCTAATTTGGTATCGTAATAAAGCTATTTCGATACGCGTTTTTTCTTTATTTGGTGTTGGTAACATTTAAATGTTTTATTTCATTGACTTGCGCGGCCTTTGTGATTTGCGAGAAAACCCATTTTTCGCAGAGAAAAAATAGCTTGATAACCTACTTTTTTATTCTGTGTGGATAACAGGCATGTATGTTGGTTGCATAAATCTATAAATCAATCTTTTGTAGATGCTTCACGCTATCATTTTCTGCCAAATCCTATCCAAAATTCAATCTACTTACCTTCCAATGTCGATTTTAACTTCAACTTTATTTGAATTTTCCATCTTCCCTATACTAAATTGCAATGGCGTGACGTAAAATCACGTCTTTTGAAATTCGAAAAAAAGTAGCAAAATCGCCCGAATTTCCGAACGCTCTGTATATGTACCGAATGTACAAGGATCACACAACGTATTCCGTCCAATTTCAAATCTCATATCGCTAAAATAACTTTAGAATCTCGTGGTGAAAATGGGTCAATAAATCAAAAAATGACAGTTCGCAAAATAAATTTTGTTGTCCAGAGGCTACTATGATAAAAAATAGTATTACCAACATAAAATTTAGACATAAAAATTTACAAAATTTGAAGGATTTATTTTCTTTTTAAATATGTGTTTTTTATTGAAAAAACTACAAATTAGAAAAAATAGTATAACGTACGTGTTATATAAAGCAGTTTTAAGCCCTTGCTTGTTTTTTAACATGGACGTGTGCTATAAAATGATGCTTTATAAAACGTGTACGTTAATATACTATTATGGTAGCGATAACTTCTATTTCCTATTGGCTAAATTACCGTGATATTATCGCCACACAACGGTCTAGCAATTTTCGTTGTCTTACAGTAGGAGAACTAATTTATGTCAATAAGTATAAGCTTTAAAGATCAAAATAACAAATAAAGCCTCTAACTCCAGTAAAACAAATTATTTATATGCAGAACAATTACAAGTAAATACCCATGAGTAAAATTAAATTTTTGGACTTGAACTCGAAATACTGTTTTTAATTTTATCAATGCCGGTCCTGCTTGTCGAACATTAAAACAATCAAAATATGTTTAAAACAATTTTCCGTAATAAATATTCTCGTGATTAGTGTGGTTGCTATAAATCTTCTTGTAATGAACTTTCAAGGTGGCCGTTTTGGTTTTATTTTCGTATGTGTTACGCCTCATTGTGGACTCTAACCGCAACAATGTCTGCCCTTGTAATTATATTTAATTTATTCATTAAGCTAATCTGTCAACGTTAAAGATAACGCATCCTGCTACCTACGGTGTTAATCAAATTTTCAATATGCGAAAATGATGATTTGCTAGGTATTTTGTAAAATTTTTAAATATAATAAATTTTAACTTTTCTTTTTGAGAGAAAAGTAAAAATGCCCAGGCGAAGCTGAGGCACTACACTGAGAAAAAAATTGTGTGTGCTTAAGACCACACGACAGAAGTGAAAACTTCAACAAGGTTAATTCAGTGCCCACAAAAAGTGCTAAACGCGCCTAAAGAAGTTTTCACTTCAAAAATAACATAAACTTGGAATACGGGATAATTTTACTGCATACGAAAAAAGATATTTCCTAAAATTGAACAACCCTTGAATTTTTACATCTTCAACAGAAGTCAGAAATCATAATAAATTATGTCCACGGAATAAGCAATTACGGTAAACCTTACTTCACCCTACGTAAATATATAATTTAATAATTTAAAAAATGCCAGAACATACCTGAGACGCAGACGAGTGTCTAGACAACGCACACTGACTGTTTCCACGTCGATACGTCGATACTGAATGCGACCGATGGCGGCATGCTCTTTCATATAACGTTCATTCGGGTCAGGGTCAGTTCGGATTGAATATAGCAGTTGAATTCGAGCGTAGCACACCAGAGTCTGACGCGTGACGCGTGACGGCTCAGTTTAATTCAGTGCCCACAAAAAGTGCTAAACGCACCTAAAGAAGTTTTCACTTCAAAAAGTCTTCTATTCCTTATAAGAATCCACACACTCTGTATACAACTGTTTAATACTATACGTGACAGCAACGCGCTTTCCTACTGTAAGAAAACGAATATTGCTAGACCGTTGTGTAGTGATAATATCACGGTAAACTAGCCAATAGGAAATAGGAGTTATTACTACCATAGAATGGTTTATAGCCATTACTGCTCTGATGCTTCACAGCAATTATCTAGTTCTATTGGGGGTGTAATCTGTTTTTATATACTGTATTAGTTCCGACTGGCAGTTGTAATAAAACTTGACATTAATCATAAAAATATTTGCTTGCTAAGCATATATTTACCACTAAAAATCAGTACTGTAGTTCTCGAAAATTTAAATAGATTCTAGTGTGATATTGTTCTTGTCATTTAACATTGCATATGATTATCTATTATGCAACATGGTTTAATGAGATGGTAAAATTCGTCCATAGATTATAATGTCCAGTAGGGTAGAGCGGGGTTAGTTGACCCGCGGGGCTATTTGAGCCACCGGGCCTACTACATGAGTGGAGCAATGTAAGATTAAAACGAGCATTGCGCAGGATGCAGTACGTCTTGGGAGCCGTACATTAAAATTTTAGTCGGTATTCAGCATTCGCTGCGAGAGGGCGGTCGTTCTATTTGGTATTTTGCGCCAAAAGTAAAATATTGTTTTTCAAGGCATTTGTGGTCGTAGATCGACATTTTGGGAGATACAGACAAAAGGTAAGCCAATTATTAATTATTACACAATTGCTCTCGTGGTTTCCTAGTTTGAGAGATGAACTTTATACGACATTTTGGATATTAAATAAGAACATCTGAAATCCGTGGTTGGGTTAGTTGAGCCAAACTTTACGGGGTCAGTTGAGCAAAGAGAAGGCTGTGAAAAGGCCGTTTTCATAAATTCATCTAACCCTACCAAGAAAATCGATCCTTTTTACAAGAATCAAAAAGAACAACAAAAATGTTCATCATCGGATTCAGACGATGAAAATACTTTAGACGCCATAGCACGAAAACAAGAAGCATTGGAGAAGAATGCCTTAAAGGAAAGGAAGAAAATTAATAACCGCTCTATATCAGAGACTTCAGAATCAGAAGAAGATGAATATTTCTGTGTCGAGTGTTTAGAAAAATTCTCAGATAGCATTCCGGGTGAAAAGTGGGTACAATGTTCTTATTGCAAGAACTGGGCTTATTCAAAATGCACTCTCAATGGTAGTTTTTATTATGTTTGTATAAATTGTGAAATTGATTAGAGTAATAGTTAATCGTTCTTGTTTACTTAATAAAGAATATGATTTTGTTTTTATGTTATTTTAATTTCCCATACTATGTTTGGACTATATCGTCTACTGGCACAACTTACCCCATATATTGGCCCAACTTGCCCCGAGCGTGGGGATAGTTGAGCCAGTAGAACCCTACTATAGTAAGTGTATTCTTGCCCTGAAACTAAAGTATTTTCCACAATTTATTGATATAATTAGGTCGGCAAATAACCAAAGAAATATTTGATAAATATATTTGTACTAAATGTTAAGCAAATGCGGAACAATCAGGTTATTACCAAAAACTGCGAAAAAATTTTTGGGTGCCACGCCCTTTTTTGGGTAAAATACTTATGATTGACGAGAGCGACAGCCCCCTAAAACTTCTGCAATAATACGCCGCTAGCCCTAACGAAATATTTATGAAAAAAAATTTAGAGATTTTATTTTAATTAGTAAAAATGTATTTAAAATAAGTAACGCATATATTAAGCATACTTATACTAAAACAAAACAAAAACCTTATACAATAAGTTGTAAGTAATCACTAATAATACTAATATTAAAGTAAAATTCTTCGTTTTGTTTTTGCCATTTCGTCCAGAATTTCTTCCACGGTAATATCAATATCGTGGTTCGCATAAATAGGTAGACCAGGGTCGATAATTTTTGAAACAAAAAAAATAATACTAGGATGAAACCCATTGGAAAAGAAAGAGAACATAACAAAAATGAAAGAAAAAATAATTTACGGGCGATCCGAGGTCGGGAAGTGGAAGTGGGTGAGTTTTTAAGGCTAGAAAACGATTTATCTCGATTTCCGGGAAAACTACAAGTCCTATGGAAAAACGTTAAATGGCAAAGTTGTAGGTAATAAAAAGATCTACAACTTTTGTATTAACACTTTTTTCACATTGCCTCAAAATTTATGTGAAAAATTCAAATAACCAAGTTTTTTTTTTTTAATTTTTATCTTTTACAAAAAAAATTATGTTTTCAAGAAATTTGGTGATAACTTAGCTTTTTATGTCCCAAACACACTGTAATTATTTTGATTTAAAATATTTATTTTTTCACCTTATTTTGACTTAATATCGAAAAAGCACCCTTATTTTCAATCGAAAATTTACACGTCAAAATATCTGCTGTTTTAAAAAAGTCGGTGGGCGTTTTGTTCGTTGAAATCTCCACTTTCTGATGGTGTAAAAAATATATACATTATACTATGGTAAATATTCTCAAAAAAATGCAAAGAAACGGAAAAAACTCGAATTCGAATTTTTTTTTTAATCATTATGTACAATTTTGCTATTTATTAAAATTTATACTTTAATTACTCAAAAAACGTAAGATTCCATGTTACATTGATAAGCAAAAAAATTACAAATCCATAAAACATTGAGATCGCAAAAAATATGCGAAAATAGTTCGCGTGACATAAAAAATTGGTTTGCAATTAAACGAAAAGGCTAAGTTTCTAAGCTCGGGGGGGGGGGGGGGCTGCAGCCCGGCAGCCCCCCCCCCCCCCTTGGTTGCGCCACTGCCCCCACCAACGTCTTGTGGATTATAAGTTCTAACGGATACGTTGCATTAAGAAGATACAATTTATTTTTTAACAAAATTGCTGTATTAAAAGTAATTCATTATTTTACAAGACTGTGCTGCTAATGGAACTGATTACTTCCAATAAAAATACTGTTTTAGCAAATCTGGAATTGATATAAAACTAAAACGGGTTCGATACAGTAGCGATTTATTTAATATGGGTTAATAAAAAATAAGCTATCAATACAAACTGTGTCTGTTGTATTAGATCATTTTCCTCAGTGTATACACTACAAAGTGTCACGATTTTAACTATATTATTTCTATTTCAACTCGAAAATAAACAGACTAAACGAGACAACCGGTGTGAAATGTAGCAACAAGATTAGATTGGAGTCAACAAGAGAAAAATTGTTTCTGGTTTCGTATAAAAAGTGACAAGAGTTTTCTAACCTATTAACCACGTACATCTGTCAACAGGGAAAAATGGCCAATTCTTGTATTTGTCGACCCTAGACAGCTTATTATAGTGGTCCAATAACAAGACCGCCTGTTTTACGTGAGAAATCTTTGGAAAATCCTTTTGAGCTACTACGCCGCAAAACGGCGTATTTCATTTCGTCGCCCGCAGGAATGCCTGGCTTCATAACTGGAATTTGTTTGATAAATGACAGATTAGACACATTTCACATTTTCACACTTCTGTTCTACGGCCATTACAACTTGGATGTGGCCAATTTCATTTAGATTTAATTTTTCGCTAACGGAAATAATAAAAGCGTGAGTTTGTTTCCCATTTTTGAGTGGATTTTATTTCTTTGTGTCACTCAATTATCTTAATTTTATCAACTTCTTTGTAATTTGTGACACCAGGTAGATCTTAGGGTAATTTATTATTTTTCTTTTTTAAGAAATAAACCAAATAAATGCATTAAATACCGTGCGAGCAAAAAATATTTGCATCAAAGAGGGCCTTGCATCTAAGGACGTAATGCTTATTCGTAGAGCTTAATACCTGTTGGGTGTCAGTAACTACCTGAATTAACAATCAATCAGTTATTCCGTCATCTTTGACAGTCGTTACAAGTAATTTGATTCATCGCTAATTTTTTCAATTTCTTGAACAATTCACACAGTGGGCTTTACGGAACAGCACAAAACATTCATGGTTGAAGCGTATTTTCAAAACGGGGTTAGAGTAAATGGTGAGTGGCAATACAATCCGGGTTTGTGCATGGACGATTTTCACGAATATTTTCCTAACGTTCCTTTTATTGCTGGGGATTTTTATCATTGCTTGAAAAGAACCGGGGAACAGGTTCTATACAACACAAAAAAGGAGCAGGAAGACCACTGTAAGAACAGAAGAACTTGTTGCAAACGTTCGTGAAATAATGCACAATACGCCAACAAATTGTATAAGACGCCTGTCCCAAGAAGTGGGAAGATCTTATAAAACATGCAGGACTATTCTTAAGAAGCAGCTAAATTTATTTCCTTATAAAGTGCAAGTATTCCAAGAAATACTACAAGCCGCAGATTTTGAAAGACGCAGGAATTACTCTCAATGGTTTACCCAAAGTTTATTGGAAATAAATGATTTATTAGACCTGACTTTTTTTCGGATGAAGCCTGGTTAGTGGTTCCACCTTTCCGGTTATCTGAATTCTCAGAATACACGCATGCGGAGTAGAATTTTTTTGTAGAGTCCACATTGCACCCTCAAAAAATTGGTGTCTGGTTAGCTGTCTCCCGAATTGTTGGTCCTATTTTTTTCCATGACACAGTTACAGCACAGGAAGACCATCTGTAAGAACAGAAATAATTATCCAAGAATGTGGTAACATTTCTCCAGAGATGCTGGTCAACACTTTCGAAAATATGAAGAGACGTGTGAATTTATGCTTGGAGCATGGCGGTGGCCAATTTCAGCAATTTAAGTAATTATTTTTCTTTTTCTTTCTGTATATTCTTACTTTGTTAATTTTGTAAACAACAAAAATAAATTTGTATTTGTCTACTCATTTTATCACTCATTAGTTTGGCATATTATGTCATAATATGAATTTGACAACATTTTAACCTAGATTTGGTTAGATATATCATCCCCATATCATTGTGATATAAACCAAGCCCTACGTTTTTTAATCCAAGCCCTCTTTGATGCAAATAATTTTTGCTCGCACGGTACATACATACGTAAATAACTATGCAATTTCAAACGGCTTCAAAGAACCAGAGAAGGCCAGATATACAAATATTTTTTAAATTCGAATACGAAAAATTATTGTCATGCAGATAATATGTCGTAAGGTAATGAAAAAAATCCAAGTTATCTTTTTATTTAGGCTCAAGGGAAGTATTATATCAATTTAAGAAAAGACGGAGGCAGTTATGGAATTGAAAAGAACATCTGCTCAACCCTTCAGCAGTGTGACATCTAATGAATCGCCTGTCATTCAATCAATATAATTAGATTGTTCTTTGGAAGGGTTATGTGTCTAGAATATCTCCGGTATTAGAGACCTAATGAAATAACGTATTGTTTGTAGACTCTCGAGTATACACTTCGTTATAAGAACAATATTTTCCCTTCCCAAAACGAACGGTATCTGTCAAGATACTTTTCTTGTAATTCCACTCCTGTTTTTCTTTGCGTTTCCGTTCCTCTTTATTATGTCTTTTCCGAAAGTTATGAAATTTTTTTGTACACAAAGAAAATATTCGTTTAAAAGACAACAGATTAGGACTTTAAATGACAAATCGGCCAATACCTTTTGACCAATTTTTTAGGTAATTTGTATGAACCCAAGAAATAATTATTTTTGTACCATTTGGCTTAAAATATGTATGAATTTATTACAACGAAGAGACCAATGGACCGCTGCAAATATAGTGGATTTCACCTTAGTTTTTAATGCTTTGACGTCTCTCTTGTCAAACATATTAGCCAACATGTGATTTTAAAATCCCTAATTCTATAAACGGCTTTCAGGCACGGGCATTGGCTAGATTAACAAGAGATGGATATATATAACTGACCGTATAGTTACATGTACATGACGATGATGCACACTACACAGTTCAATACGTTGCCCTTCAATGAGCTCAAACTCGTCAAAAGCACAGCATCGCTCGTATATGCCGTTAGCATGTGCATCTTTGTCTTACGCATTTGCTCTCGCATATCTCTTTTCGTACTTCATTAATTCGATTGTCTCGTCGCGTTCTTTAAATATCACAGAGCCGCATTGGGACACACCGCGCACCGCGTGCTTTCTCATGTTAATTTTTGATCGTTCGTGTTATTGTTTTTGGTATTTTTCAGACAGCATTTTGCTTATATTTTGTGCGTATTAGACTTTTTGGTTTTAAACTGCCGGACTGTGTGTATCTGTGACGTGTTTCTTTTTATGCAAAAGTAAGTAAATAATTATTGTCTCGGACGGTGACGACGACATCGACAGCTTGTCAGATGAAGACCAAAAATAATAGGGAACTTGCAACAAAATTAAATTTGAAAACCACAGTGAACCATTATGCTAAAATAAGTTTTACATACAGTCGTATTGAAGAGTTCTTAAGGTATCTGTTCTGCAAACGCATGGACAAAAATCTTTTTTTGTAGTATCTACTTACATTATTTTTTCTTTATCATTAAAAAAAAATACCTAATTCGATAACATTACAAACTTTTGTTGTTTTATTATAAACCAACGAAAAGTTAGACCTATTGTAAACTTCAAACTCTTTGGAACCTAGTATAAAGAAAAAAATATCTACCCGTGAATAAGAAAATAAAAAAGTAAACAATTAGCTATTAAATATAATATATAGATTTTTTCAACTTAACACTGCATGGTCTAAAATCAAATTAAAAAACAAAATAATTCTTTAATAAAAAACGTAGTTAATTATTGATGATACTAGATTCACGACTGCCCCTTGTATATTTTTTATTGTACTAAATTAAGTGTGTGTTTTTACCAAAATAACAGCACTTTATTATATTATGAATAAAAATGAAATGAAATTGTTTTTCTGATATTCTATCCTATTTCCATTCCCCTTCAGTGTTTTTTTTTGAAATATCTTAAAAATTGCTTAGGTAATTCTCTTTTCCATCCATAATTACAACTACAAATAAATTGACCCATGTTCACACATAATTTTTAAGTCCGGCCCTGGCCAATCCTTAAGTTCTGTAAAAAGAAATATTATAAATGACATGTGTCAGGTGAAATTCACTATACCTGTTTTCTCATGATAAGATCTAGAAATGTATTTGTTTGCCATTACAATACTTACCTTATTACAAGTGTTTTAAAGAAAATCTTTGGATGGCCGTTGTAACATCAGCCTTACCTTACACAACTGGAAATCAGAAAGAAATTTAAGGGGAAAGCTTATCATATTTAATAAATTGTTAATTAATTGGAATCAAATTAAAATCCTGGCCTCCTAAACCAACTAAATATAAAAAGAATTCAGTGGTAATTTTCTGTTACATTGGAAATCAAAGCATGTGTGGAGGTCAAAAATCGGAAAGAAGAATGTCAAAAGACGACAGAATAAAGATTGATAGCCCTTTATTGCTACTTGTATCAAAGCGGGATCAAAGTATTGGAAAAGAGACGGACAAAAGAATGGTGTGACTCGCCTCGACAGTCCTCTTAAAGTAGCACAAGAGATTAGGGATCAATACTGTATTATTGGTGCTTAATAAGACCGAGTTCCCCTATTTTACTTGATAGCGCACTTTTTTTTTAGAACCTTAATGTATTTGTTACTTATCCGCATGTAAGCCCTGAAAAATCACGACTCACCATCTTAGAATATTCGTAATTTTAATGTTAATCACTGTGTAAAAATCATTTGTAAAAAATTCGTTTTATACCCCCTTGGGGGTTGATTTTTCAAAACCCCTTCCTAGTGGCATTCTCGAAATTCCATGATTCTTGGATTAGGGGTGATGAATCAGTCCAGTCACTTTACAATTTTATCTATAATAGCGAGGCGGGCAAGCCTATATAACCAATTTAAAATAAACAGTTAAAAAGTTAAAATGATTTGTAATTTCATGTTTATATTACTTACTTGCAAAATAATGGTGTGTGCTATGAGAAACGACAAGAAATTGATTATACAGATAAATTATTTTATGGATCATTGATCATAATCAGAAATTTAAGTAAATTTAAAAAACGAATAAGTAAATGTATCTAAAGTAGAAACAGCTGTCCGTCAAGCTCATGTGGTTTTCGATATAACCTTTTGACAAAAATAATTTATTGCTTACCCATATTACCTTTAATTTGTCAATTCATTTTTATGAAGCCATGAGTCTCTTTGTGGCAAGTATAGAATGTAACCTTTCTGAAGCATGTTACGCCTATAATAGTGAGATTATCAAATTATTTAGGAAAAAACTGATGACATTTATACTGCATTCTGTGTAGTACGCGAATAACATTTTCGTTCGAATGTAACACATGTTGCAATTGTATTAGTACCAATGTGGTACCAACTATGTAGGTTCTCACAGAAAGTACGATTAATGGTCTCTGTGCGGTGCCAAACGGTTTTCTTTTGTGTAAAAGTATAGAAAAGCAGTGCCTTGTTGACCTGGAAAATGGTGATAAATTGTCTAATAATTGTTTACACTTTTATTGTATCCCTTTCGAAACTGTACTAAATGATGTAAACATTTGTTTAATACACATGAGGATATATTGAAATTCCTCCATACTTTAAAAAATCAGGCTTGTCAGAAGTAAACTATGTATAGCCATATAGATATTTACCTTTAGATAAGCAAACAATAATTACGAAAATGACAAATTTATGGCCTCGCGCATGTAAACAAAGCTACACACGATTAGACATGCGCACTGCAACATTATCATTTGACAAAATTGTAAAAGTTGACCTTCAATTTATTTTTACGTTTAATTAGCTAAAATTTGCACCAAATTCTTGCCAAAATAAAAGCGGTAAATAAATATAGTTTAAAATAATTCTTGAAATTCTTAATATAGGCAGAAAATAATAATGAACGATAAACATTAGTATTATTGTGAAAAAAGCGTGGGGTGTTCGATATACGAAAAATATAGCACAAAGCGACCCACGCTTTTTTCACAATAATACTAATATTTTTCATTTTTTAGTTTGAGTTATTGTTAAGAACTTTTTTTTTGAGTAGATTGAGCTAGATTAGTAGATTATTGTATTATCAGCGGTTCTTGATAAGTCTACAAAATTTAAATTAAATCTGACCATTTACAGTGGGTCAAAAGCGGGTTCAAAGAAGTTGGTTACAAACAAACATACATACAAACCCGAACAAACGACAAAAAATTTCAAAATTAAAAAAAAAAAATTGTCAAAATTTCTTTTTAATTTTTCTCTATTCTTAGCGACAATATCTACGACCCCACGCTTGTTTCATTACTATCGGTTATTGTAATAATTCCGACATATTGACAGGTGTCAAATTTTTTACAAGTTAATTTTTTGCGTATTTTTTCAACTTTCCACCGTCAATATACATACGACCTTATAGTTTTTTCATTAATATCATTTTTTTAACGATTTGACATATTGACAGCTGTCAAATTTTGACAGGAGAATTTTTGCTTATTTTTCCCGAAGTCTCCGCATCGAATACTATACGATCCCATAATTTGTTTCGTCAAAATCGCTTTTTCCTTCTATACCTGACAGCTGTCAAAATTTGACAGGAGAATTTTTTGCGTGTAGATTATTGTATTGTCAGCGGTTCTTGATAAGTCTACAAAATTTAAAATAAATCTGACCGTTTAAAGTTGGAATTTCTTCCCAATTTTTGATCAAGTTGGGAAATAAGGTAGCGATTTCTAGCATCGTTTGTAGTTGCGAACCTATCAAATTTTGAGGATAGAAAATTGTTTTTAAGGGTTTGTTTCTAAAATTTGTTTAAAAATGATTCGTTGTCGTGTTTTCAGTTTAAAAAGGAACAGAACAAGTCAATTAAACTATAAAACTTATAAAATCAAATATAAAAACCAAACAAAATCAGCAAAATAACCAATCTTCGATGTTATCGCGGAGCTAATCTCAAGTCAAACATTAGTTTTTGCCCGAGAACTTGACCTGTGAATACTTTCACCCTTGGATTAATATAAACATACCCAGGTATTTACTTTTTTTCTTTTATATAATAACGTTTTTCTAAAAAAAAATATTTCAAAAATATTAATTTGACTGGTCCGAGCTGTTAAGTGGGCGGTATTCTATATAAAAGGTGATAACTCTTTTTATAGCGCTCTCGTCTATACTAAACTAATTTACCTCTTTACTCTGTAAACACTTGAAACAGTTTAACAAGTGACATTTGAAATTATTATTAAATGCCTAGTCAGTTAGCAGTTGATATTGTCCAAGTGACGGATTCTAAGAGACAAGAAGTCGGCCAGCTCAGACAGGAATTCCAAGTTGACATTTGACAACTGAGGGGTTGTTATATTGTCGGGGAGTGAGCGGCCATTGCTTGATAAACTTAAATGATTACTCACCGTTTCCTTATCAGCGTCGGGACGTTGTCATTTGGGAAGTTAATTAAAAACAAAAGATTGCACTTGAAAATGATTTAAGGGCAGTTTGGAGTTAGTTACCCTCCTTTCGTTTATTTTCAGTATTAAAATTAAGGCATTTCCAAAAAGTTTACTGACGCTTGTCACACGTTGCAAGTTTATTCCTATATGTCAAAAATCATTAATTGCAAACAAAATGCATGCGTATTAAGGGGTATTTCAAACATTGAATATTTATTTTTTATTTTTAATGACTGTCTACGCAGTTGGCTTTCTACCGTGCGAGCAAAAATTATTTGCATCAAATAGGGCTTGGATTAAAAAACGTGGGGCTTGGTTTAGATCACAATGATATGGGGACGATATATCTTACCAAATCTAGGTTAAAATTTTGATATTATGACATGATATGCCAAACTAATGAGTAATAAAATAAGTAGACAAATACAAATTTATTATTGTTGTTTACAAAATTAACAAAGTAAGAATTTACAGAAAGAAAAAGAAAAATAATTACATAAATTGCTGTATGGGCTGTATGGGCGGTTGCACCGTCCTGTTGAAAATATCCAAAACGTAGTTCGTCGTCAAGTAATTGCTCCACAAATGGATTTAAAATATTGTCTCTATACCGCTGTGCTGTAACTGTGTGATGGAAAAAAAATAGAACCAACAATTCTTCTTCGGGAAACAGCTAACCAGACAACAATTTTTTGAGGGTGCAATGTGGACTCTACAAAAATGGGGATTTTCACTACTCCACATGCGTGTATTCTGAGAATTCACATAACCGGAGAGGTGGAATCAGGCTTGTGTGAATTGTTCAAGAAATTGGAAAAATTAGCGATGAATCAAATTACTTGTAACGTCTGTCAAAGATGATGGAATAACTGATTGATTGTTAATTCAGGTAGTTACTGACACCCAACAGGTATTAAGCTCTACGGCTAAGCATTACGTCCTTAGATGCAAGGCCCTCCTTGATGCAAATAATTTTTGCTCGCACGGTATCTCAGAAATTAATAGTCAACAAAATTTGGAAACATTTTAGGACGTCTTATTTTGGAAAAAAATATCATAAGCCTTCTACGGAACCCGGTACATTTTCATCCTGTACTTCCTCTCGTCCGTCCTTTGCTATTTGTCCAATTTTATTTTCTTCATTTAGTTTTTCTCACTCAACTTACTTTTGCAAGCTGTTATAAGTAACTGCATTAAATAAATAAAGAATATTACCGAGTCCGGAGTCGCCATTTTCGCTCCAAGTTTAGAAGCTCCACCGGCTTTATTTTTCTCTGGAGAATATAAAGTTTTTATTATTTTAACCCTTTTCTTGAGACCTCGGCAGCCTCGTTAACATTTCGGTCATTAACTCTAAAAATGCGCGATCGCGTCAGTTACACTTTTACACGTGTTAATAAAACCTAACATAAAACATAATTAGCTTTTGTCTTCTTTTATCTTAAAAAAAAAGTTATATTAAAGGTAATTTACAGGTACCTCAATTTACGAGGGACATGAGGAAAGTGTGTCCCTACAAATTATAGAAAGAGAGTTCGGTACATCACATGGGAACCAAAAACAAAAGTATAATCCATGCCAAAGGTCCAAAAAAAGTCCATAATCATCGTCCTTTGGGAGCAAGCAGGAGTAATAAGAATTGTTAGTGAATATAATATGACGAACGCCTTGTTAATGTTCAAGTTCACAATGCAGCCAAAATCGCACCCTCCTCCGCAAATGCAACTTTACTAGAGCTGCGTATCGTCCGGATTTTGACTCAGTCTGACTTTAATTTATTCAGAAATTTGAAACAGAACGTGGGGGTAGTTATTTTGCTGATGTTAAAAACTGTGCTGGATTGTAATGTAGGTATTTTTTTATCTGGAATTACGATAAGGTACAAAAGAAAAACAGTTAATTTTTATTAGGTAAGTGCCATGTAGTTTTTATTTGTTTTGGTTGTCATCATCATTAAAAGTTTCTTCGGTAAAAATAAAACTGTATCTACACCAAGATCCTGAAACAAGGTCTGATATTTCGCCCATCGCATGTGCATAAGCCATCCTTCAGTCTTTCGTGTCTTAGATTTAGTAGACAATAGCGTGACCCCTGGATTGTCCTGACCTCCCTCCTTTGTCCAATGGCGGATTTAAATTGTCTTGTATTACATTTGGCCATTATCTATTGTCTTTGCTCGATATAAGGTGTAATTGCCTCCCTGAAAGAAATAAAGGAATGTTAAAGAGATACATACATAGCGATAAATACTCTTTACTTTACCACTCTTTGTATTGGTATACGAAATTTCTGCACTGAAATAATAGCGTAAACTAAATTTTAATTTAATAAAAGTTCTTATGAAGCATTTTTTTGCTAGACTAATTGCTAATTTCCTAATCGTAAATGCGCTAATTAGAAAACAAAATCTCACCAAGAATGTAAAATGCCACCGACAGAGTTTGCTTTAAAGTATGGCTTTTGTTACAATAGAGCTATGATTCACAAATAATAAGTTGAAAAAGTTTTTGAGGCCTTTTCAAATTCCGATAAAATTTGAAACTTTTAATGGGCACTTGGAATAAATCTCCTGCAATTCCACTTCACAGTAGCTGGTACAAATTTTAGGTAATTTATGTGAAAAATTTAAGTGGTTAAAATTACGCCGTCATGATGTAAAGCAAAAATAGCAAGTAAACAAATTATTGTCGTTAGACTTGTTACCTGTCAAAGCTTGTAGTTGGTTTAACTGTTCGAACAGGGTTATCTGAATAATAATTTCTGAACTCATCAGTCAGGCAGGGTTGTCAGCGAAAGCTCGTTTATTTCATTGCACCACAGAGACGTACCAAGAAAGTTGTTCTGGGAGGAGCTCCGATTTTATAGTTTAAGTGTAACTACACGCGAAACGAAACTGTAGGGGAAGGAAAAATCGTTTGCGAAGCGAATATTTTTGCCAACATTTAGTTATCATAATAAGATTTTGACACAAAACATTACTTTGGAAAATTTTGGGGTTTAACGTGTAGTATTGAACGTGCGTTGCACCATGGTTTTGAAGAAAGCAATTTTACTGTTCAGAATTGGACGTTTTATTATTTTTGCTTTCAAACTCAACAAACAATCCATCCAAAATTGAAATAAACCAATCCCATTTTTATATTTTAATACATTTTAAAATTTTTGTGGTTCTGGAAGAGAGCATTAAATATCGAACTATAAGAAGGCCATATAAGCAGATTTCCTAAATCTGCTACGTTAAATTCATAGATCGCATCAATGAGTCATCAAAAATAAAGCGTGTTGATGCAGCCACTAACGACAAGCCTTTTCACTGCTAAATTAAAACATTGTTGCCGTCTGTCTGTTTGACTTGCTGCATGAGTTTTTTAAATTTATTTTTATAGCTTGTCGTAAAACTTGATTTCACATAAGTAAGTATCTACACCTATCCTAGATTTAAATAGTTTACCTTTATTTTCCTACCTATAGTATAGTCTAGAGTCTAGACCTAAAAATGTCCCTATTTTTAATTGCTTAGTAGATATAGTTATTTTTAACCTTTTGACGTTCCAACGTTAATTACATGAAAACATATTGACTGCCATGTTTTCTATTTCTAACAAAATTAAATGACTCTCACTATTCAATACATGCCTAAAAATTCCAATAAAATACGATATGCGGCAACACCACGACATCACATCAGTGAATTTGAGACATCTGTTGCCGAGGCGCTGCATTATAACGACATATTTAAGGTTAGAGTTACGATCACCTCCACAATGGCGGCCAAACCACCTCCAATACGTTGTCAACTTTTCTCGGACATCCGCCATTCTTATAGTTTGATATTCAATGAAGAGGGGTTTAACTAACCCCCTTAAACACGTCCCTGTTGAATCACGACAGTCGCTCAGTCACGTGGGTTAAAACACTTAGCGGTTTTTTAGCAGTGTCGATGCTTAGCTTTTTGTTGACGGGGAGTGAGTCGCCCGAACAATTACAAGATTTAATTAAAACTACGTTCAAACGTTCTCTGGTGGGACCCATCTATCACCGAACGTGTCTCGCAGTTGGTACATTCTTCTCGTGTCTTGTTTGCATACCGTTGGCTGCTTACGTTTCTTTTACCAGTCACAGCGTCGGAGCAAATAAAAAAATTCCAATATTTGATAAGTTTTTTAAAATATTTTTTTCACTTCAGGGTCTTGAGGTGCTCAATGTATCCCTTAACATATTGATTTCTAAACTGGTTATAGGGATATATGACTGCCCTTTCAAAATTTGCTGCCAGCTTTGCTTTTCATAGGTATTTGATTTCATAATTTATTTAATTTTTTTTATATCCTGAGAATTTAACTTCGTTAAGTGAAGAAGAATTATACGTGAAAGCGCGGAATTTACAAACGATATACCATAAACACTTGTCCATTGACTTTCCTAGTCAAATTTTAAGCCTCAGAGGGACTAGGAGATAGTATTTCAGTAAACAGTGTATAAACTTGCAGATCATTTATTAATAAAAAATCAGTGTGTTCTTCAAGTTTTTCAGATGTATCTAGTGCAGTGATGTTATTCCTAACTTTACCAGTTAGTGTGGCATCAGCGGAACTGTCTTTGTCCAAACTTAAAATAGTAAACCATGGGACAACAACGCCTTTCGGATTTATCCTTAATCAGATCGAACACGAGTTTGTTAAAACATTAAATATCGACGAAATTATAAACCATTTTGCAAAAAAAAACTCTCGACGATCTGGTCGTTTTGTATAATACCTTACATAGTACTTAGTGACATAATGTTTGTGCAGACTTGTTGAGTGTTAAAGTGTTTTACTGTTGTCTGTCTTTTGGATTCTATGAGGCTCGATCACTGCTACCCCCGTTACTACCATACATGATAAGCAACATTATAAGTGATTTTGCATCATATTTGCTGGAATATTACGTATAATGACTACCTAGGTTTGTCTAAAAAAATAAAAAAAATTCAATGATCAAAATTATTTATTTTTTCTGATAATTCAAATAACTTTTTAATTTTTATTGTCAGTTTCCTGCTCTTTCAGTAAATTTTCCAAACTATTTAAAAAAAAATCATCATTTATTGAAATATGTTTACATAAACCTAGGTTTGTTCTTTTCTCTTTGTCCAAGTCCTGATTAAATAAAAATCTCAAAGATTGCTGCATGTTCTACTCTACCGATCACCTGTGCTGTTGTCGCCCATGAGAACCTATCTATCACTACAACTTTCTCTTAATCGCATGTATTGCTTTGGCACGAGTTTCCATTTTTTTCTTGATGATTTTCCCTAAAAGTTCAACCACCGCACGTAAAATAAATCGAGAGTTTGCCCTCGGCTGTCACCAAATTTACTTTAATTTAATAATATTGAAAGACATACCTATCCTTTAACTATATTTCTCTTGTAGCAGATTTTTTGATTACAGTATCGTCTCCAAAATATACTATAATTTGAGTAGGTCAACTTTACAATTATTTTTTCCCAAAGAAAGGTCTAAATTAAAAATCTGCTACAACACAAACAACGTTTAAACCAATCCAGTGATACCAACAACAAAAATTTATACTGTATCATATACACATACCCCCCCCCCCCCCCCCCCCCCCCCATCAACTTGCTTCCTTCTACACCGCCGTGACAATCTAATTTATTTGCAGGAGCAGCAGCAAAAACCGAAATTATTAAGCAAAAAATTGAATTATATTTGTCCAAGTAATTCTGGATGTTGGCAGAGTGTAAAACATAATAAAACGTGGTGTACAGCCCATTATATAATTTATAACATAACGCTGCTTCTGACGTAAAGAAAAACAGAGTACAGGCAAAATCTTTAATAACAGGGTATTAGAGCTAGGACTTGAATTAATTTTCGTAGCTGACATTTTAAATAAGTTATGTGCCTGTCGTCGTATATTTTTATAAACCCTATTTAAATTTTCCGCTTTTACCGCCGATATAAAGCTGCACCCCAGCGCGTAGGAAGTCAACTTTTAAAATTTTCACTCGGGGGTTTGGTTGATAAATGGCCACTCGGCGGTGTCAGGGAAGTGTCACATACAAAATTACTTAAACATTTTTGTGCCTTATATTTTTCATCATTCTGCATCCCGTTTCCCCATATTATTTATTCAATTTGACATTTTTGTATACCTATATATGTAGAACTAGATTGGTTATTGAAACTAAGCAGCTGGAGATACTACTCATTAGAATGATTTTTCTTACATTATTTCTTTTTCTTTTAATAAAAATTTCAATTATCCCCTAGCTTTGTTCATTACAGATTATTAACGCTCATAGAACTTTTCCATGGACTTTGCGTTTACAAACACCTTAGGGGCAGAATTTATTGAAATTCGTCAAAAAAATTTTTCCGATATAATTTTTTTTAACCCCTTTTCATACAAAATTTCCGTAAATGTCTAAACACATGTTGCAAGAGAAGATTTTTTTTTCACTTATATCATTTTCTCAAGCGGTTGCGTTGGAAACTTACCCCTTCCCTTTCTACCCCCTGGGGGCAAAATTTCCCAAAACATCACAAGACGTATTTACTTATTTTAACAGAGTAAGCAATTTACTAATTTTCAGCAATATAGCTTAAAATTATAGACAGTTCTCTCCCCCAATACAGACTACACCCTTTCTTCAACCCCTAAGTGAATTTTGAAAAAAAAAACGAAACACGTATATTATTCTTTTATTAAACTTATAATATACCAATTTTCTGAGCTCCACCAGTTTTAGTTTCTGAGATGCGGAAATTCCTTTAAAAATTTCAACCCCCGTTTTTACCCCCTTAGGGGTCGATTATCGAAAAATCAATTTTTAGTGGATGCCTACGTTGTAAGAAGAAGAGATCCTTAAAATTTCATGATTCTAGGATCAGTGGTTTAGGCTGGACGTTGAAGGATCAGTCAGTGACTTAACAATTTTATTTAAAAGTTACAGCTTAAAATATGAAACATCTAAGTATTAGACGTTAGAACAGTTTATTAGATTTGCTATAAACATACAGGGTGTTATGCAGTGGCGAATCCAGAACTTCACTAAGGGGGGGGGGGGGGCACAAAACCGAAAGGGTTTTTAGAAGTGAATACAATAATACAAAAAAAAATTACTCCAAAACAATTGCATAATATATTTATTAGTCAAGCCGCGTGGACATTATTTAAGGACCCATACTTTTTAGATTATCTCCAAAACACATAGTTTTATCGAAATTTTATAAGAGATAAAAAAATAATCGAAAATAAATTATTACCCAAATAACTATAGTTCGGAATTCACTGGCGCACGTACTAAAAAATAGGGGGGTCAGCGGTTACTGGACCACCCCTATTTTAAATATTTGATAATTCTTTTTCGTTTTGTTGTTTTCAAAAGACTCCTTATGCAGAAGCAATGTACCAAAAATTTAAAATTAACAGCTTATTTAAATTCTTTACTTATTAAAAAAAATTAGTTTTTAATTTCAAACTTTTGTATATCGAACATAAGAGTAAAAAATGAAAAATGACATTATAAAATGTATATTATTTTTGATTAAGGAATATACAGTGTGACCAGTAAAGTCCGCATCATATGAGATTTTTTTTTATTAACAGCTTTATTCGAAATTTCACTTTGGCATCAAGTTCTGCTTCAATCGAAATGAAAATTAAGCAAAATATAGTAGTCACGTGATTCGCATTATCTGTAAAATTTTATTTTTTTCCAAAAATAATTTAAAAGTGGGGTTATTTCTGAAAATATCGAAAAAAGTTATTGGAAAAAGTTTTTTTTAAATGCAGTTTCTAGCCCACATGCATAAGATAATTTTGATTTTTTACCCATATTTTGTAAATTGCACTACCTTTGCAAAATAAGATTCAACGCAACCTACATAAAACTTCTTAGTTTTGACAATTGACAATTGACAAATTTCAGATATATTTTTTTTAAAGCAGCGCCATATTAAATGTGTGTTTTCCTACAAAATCAAAATTGGGCTATTAAAATTTGGTCGCATGTGATGCAAAGTTTATTTGTTTTGGACCCTGTATAAGGTAACTTTATAAAATAAGTATTTTTGCAAACTTTGTTTGTGTCTGAAAGTAATACACCTTAATATTAAGACAAAAAAGAACACAGTGTCATTAGTAAAAAGTTCATTAAGTGAAAAATAAATTTTAGTTTAACTTAACGTAAAGTTTATCTATTTTCAACGATTTAATTTAAAAACTCTTTATTTTATTTTTTATTTGTTTACTTTCAGACACAAAACTACGTTTTCAAAACTACTTATTTTATGAAGTTACCTTATACAGGGTCAAAAACAAATAAACTTTGCATCACATGCGACGAAATTTTAATAGCCCAATTTTGATTTTGTAGAAAAACACACATTTAATAAGGCGCTACTTTAAAGAAAATGTATCGGAAATAAAGCATTGTCAAAACTAAGAAGTTTTATGTAGGTTGCGTTGAGTTTTATTTTGCAAAAGTGGTGCAATTTACAAAATATGGGTAAAAAATCAAAATTATTTTATGCCACTTTTGAAATAATTTTTGGCAAAAATTTGAATTTGACAGATAATGCGAATCCCGTGACTACTATTTTTTTGTCTAATTTTCATCTCGATCGTAGCAGAACTTGATGCCAAAGTCAAATTTCGAATTAGGCTATTAATAAAAAAAAATCCGATATGATACGGACTGGTCACACTGTATAGTTAACGGATTTACCTCTTTTACACCTTGTATAACTCTTTGTAAGTAATTATTATAAACAAAATGTAATCTATGCGCGCATGGCTTGATTTTGAGAAACGATTGATTATATTTTCTGTGTGAATATTAAAAAAAACTAAATGTACAAGGGGAGGGGGGGCAATTGCCCCCCTCCCCCTTCTTGGATCCGCCACTGGTGTTATGAAATATATTATATTTAAACCCGTAAATCCTGATTGCAGAAAATTAATTATCCTTGTAAATTGCTACTCACGTATTGAGTAGTGGCTTCCGAAATAACAATGTTACATGAAATCAAAAGCAAATGACATCCTTTATGTAACAATAATTGAAATCCAAACACGTAAGACAAAATCAGAGCTGGCTCAACGCACCGGCAAAGTAAATTGAGTATCCTGTGCCCGAAGCTGTTTGCTGTTTAGACGTGAAGAAGCAGTTCTTCATGCCCCAGAGCGGATATGAGACGAGACTAAGAGTCCTTTTCTATGGGACTAGGTCCTGCGGGCGAGGACATGTCGCTTAGCTGCTCCGGGGTAATTACACAAAGTGAGTAATGCCCGGGCCATACCAATTAACCACCCCCGCAATATATAGCGAGTCCTGCTCGCCCTTTCCAATACTTGCAGGTTTACGATCCTTGCTGAGGCATTGCTCTGCTTTGATAATGTTTTGCCAGACCGCAAACGGGAATAGAGCGCCCGCCTCATATAACATTTTTCCTCTCGCAAAATTTATCACTGGTCATCTCGTAGCGTCGTTTGTTATCTTGATGGAGAGATTTTAGTATGTGCCATTTACTATCTTAATACTGCTATGTTAAATTAAATTTTTTAAATTAATTCATGACATTTTAAAATGTTATTGTTCTCATGCATGATGCTTACTTTAAATTCTACCAAGAGTATTGTCAACTGCAATCTTTTTAAGACTTTATTTTATTTATTTTTTTTTTTACGTTCAAACGATGTGTAGACCAGGGTCGATAATTTTTGAAACCAAAAAAAATAATAGTAGGATAAAACCCATTGGAAAAGAAGGAGAATATAACAAAAATGAAAGGAAAAATAATTTACGGGTGATCCGAGGTCGGGAAGTGGAAGGGGGTGAGTTTTTAAGGGTAGAAAACGATTTATCTCGATTTCCGGCAAAACACCAAGTCCTATGGAAAAACGTTAAATGGCAAAGTTGTAGGTAATAAAAAGATCTACAACTTTTTTATTTACACTTTTTTCACTAACCTCAAAATTTATGTGAAAAATTCAAATAACCAAGTTTTTGGTTTTTTATTTTTATCTTTTACAAAAAGATTTTTTTTTTCACGAAATTTGGTGAAAACTTACCTTTTTATGTCCTAAACACACTGTAATTTTTTGATTTAAAATATTTATTTTTTCACCTTATTTTGACTTAATATCGAAAAAGCACGCTAATTTTCAATCGAAAATTCTCACGTCAAAATATCTGCTTTCTTAAAAAAGTCGGTGGGCTTTTTGCTCGTTGAAATCTCTACTTTCTGAAGGTGTAAAAAAAATATACATTACTATGGTAAATGTTCTCAAAAATTGCAAAATTGTAGATGTCTTATTAAATATTACCTTTATTATCTTATTTGGTTGTTAATTATAGTAGTATATTTCGACTTGCAATTTTTTGTTTATCAATGTAACATGGAATCTTACGTTTATCGAGTAATTAAAGTATAAATTTTATTAAATAGCTCAAAATTGTACAAAATGTTTAAAAAAAGAAAATTTCGGATTCGAGTTTTTTCGTTTCTTTGCATTTTTTGAGAACATTTACCATATTAATGTATATATTTTTTTACACCATCAGAAAGTAGAGATTTCAGCGAACAAAAAGCCCTCCGACTTTTTTAAAAAAGCAGATATTTTGACGTGAGAATTTTCGATTGAAAATTAGGGTGCTTTTTCGATATTAAGTCAAAATAAGGTGAAAAAATTAATATTTTAAATCAAAAAAATTACAGTGTGTTTGGGACATAAAAAGGTAAGTTTTCACCAATATTCGTGAAAAAAAAATTCTTTTTGTGAAAGATAAAAATAAAAAACCAAAAACTTGGTTATTTGAATTTTTCACATACATTTTGAGGTTATGTGAAAAAAGTGTAAATACAAAAGTTGTAGATCGTTTTATTGCCTACAACTTTGCCATTTAACGTTTTTCCATAGGACCTGTAGTTTTGTCGGAAATCGAGATAAATCGTTTTATACCCTTAAAAACTCACCCCTTTCCGCTTCCCGACCTCGGATCGTCCGTAAATTATTTTTCCTTTCATTTTTGTTATATTCTCCTCCTTTTCCAATGGGTTTCATCCTACTATTATTTTTTTTTTCACTTTTTAACATTTTCAAAGGCTTCATCCCTGGTCTAGTGGTTCTAGTGCTACAACGGCTGAGGAGGCAGGGGGATAAAATGCATATTAAGGCAGAAACTGAAATGTTTCAAACGTTATTAGTTGAATGTGCACAAAATATACAACACTTTAATAGCAGTGACGCACCCCATCCCCCTCCCCTTCCCACGAAAATAAATCCCGAATGCCCCACTGTTTAATCTTAATCTTAACATAGTATAAAACAAAGTTGCTATCGCCCGTCTGTCCCTATATCCCTATATGTGCTTAAATCTTTAAAACTACGCAACGGATTTTGAAGCGGTTTTTTTTAAATAGATAGAGTGATTCAAGGGGAAGGTTTTTATGTATTACTAGCGACCCGCCCCGGCTTCGCACGGGTGCAATTTTAGAAAGTGGCATGCCGGGTACTAATATATCGGGTTTGTTCGGGTTTGTATTTATACCAGCGGGTTGCAACGCATGCCGGGTACACGCTAATTAAATATACGATGGTGTTTTTTTTTGTGCAGCAGGATAAAACTAATATAGTTAAAGTCTATTTATTTAACGGAAACTCAGTGTAGGTTTTTGTCAAAGCTAAACTCTTTCAAAGGGAAAAACGTTCCATTTATACGTAAGGATAAGTCAAGGTATGTATATGTTGAATTTGAATGTCCACTTACCTAATTGAAATATTCGGCTTTCAGAGGCTCATTGAAAAGTCGAAATCTCGTCGACTAAATTGAAAACATGTTGTGCACGTTTCTTTTGCTTTTTTACCAGATCTGGTTCGCTATGCGATGCTCACTTTATTTTCATTCAGACTATTTACGGTTTATAGCTGGTGCCGAATTATCGGTAGTAGCAGCTTTTTTGGAATATACAATCGCCTAATTACACACTAAACTCAAATTACCTGGCTCGACTTTTGACAGGCAGAGGCTTTTAGCATTTTCTTTTTAAAACGGCACAAATGAAATGGGTTTGGGTATGTATGTAATTTATACAAAGGTACACAAAGAATCGTGTTATGCTACCAACAAAAACTGAGTCCCCCCCCGCAAACGTTTTCAGGGGCCCCCTTGTCTATAACGAATGGAAATGATAATTCTTATTTTCATTGCTATTAGGTTCAGGTTTATGAATTTTTGAATTCGTTAATCGTGTAATTATTTAATTAGGCTTAAACCCACATTATGTGTTAAGTAGACTGGTAGACATAACATAGGTAGTTATATTAAGTTATTATACGTAATATTTCAGCAAACATGATGCAAAAACGAAATTTTTAAATACCACTTATAATGTTGCTTACCATGTATGGTAGTAACGGGGGTAGCAGTGATCGAGCCTCATAGAATCCAAAAGACAGAAAACAGTAAAACACAGGAACACTCAACAAGTCTGCACAAATATGATGTCACTAAGTAGTACCATGCAAAACGACCAGATCGTCGAAAGTTTTTTTTTGCAAAATCGTTTATAATTTCGTCGATATTTTTACAAACTCGTGTTCGATACTGATTAAAGAAAGGCGTTGCTGTCCCATGGTGTTACGTAAATGGGTTTTTACTAATTTAAGTTTGGAAAAAGATCGTTCCGCTGATGCCACACTAACTGGTTAAGTTAGAAATAACATCACTGCACTAGATACATCTGGAAAATTTGAAGAAACACACTGATTTTTAGTATTGAAAATACTACTGGGTGCGTATATACGGGTCTATTTCACGAAAAATGAACGCGACATGCGACATGCAGATAAATAACACGGCGGTGAAGTCTAAACAAACATTCGAGCAGCACATCAGGATCCATGACATCATCTGCTAAGTGTTAATATTGTTTTGGTTTGGGTTTCGGCATTTATTATTATATTTGTTGATCCTATTAAGATATGGCCGGAAGAGAGAACAGTTATAGTAGTTAGTATTGAATCGGCCAGTACCTACTTTCATGTTACGGGATCTCCCAAAAGCCACAGCTGCACACAAGCGGCGTCGGCTTTATCAGGTTGTTTATTTAAACCAAATATTATTACTATTTAAATATTATACTGTGTGTTTGAATTTTGAATATACCTTTATTTGGACATAATAAAAAGTAGATTATCTTTATTATTGTTCTATATTCTTACATTATAGTTATTAATGATACTAGTTCGATAAACACTACAATGAAACGTGTGCAACGTTAAACCACGAGGCGTCAGCCAAGTGGTTTAATTGCACAAGTTTCATTAACAAAGTTCATATCGAACGTGTATCATTCAAAATTTAATCAACGACAGTGAAAATAGATTTTATTCGTCTAAATTTCATTGATATCAGATAACGTTTTCGTAATTTTTAAAATTTTCAGGTGTCCATATTAACCGCATTTTTGATTGTTTTAATTTCGATAAAATTGGAAAAAATAAACAGTGAATGTCGCTGAAACAAAGCGAAATAGCGCGGCGGTCTTGGCGTATTACACAGAAAGTCGGGGGAGAATGAGATATACCAATCCAAAACATTTCATAGCCGACTTAAGATTTAGACATTTCATGAACAAAGAGTACAAAGACCAGCAGGTAAATGGCTGTGTATAGATAAAGAAATAATTTTGTCGCTATTTTTGAAAAGGTGGTTTTGAGCTCTCTTCAATATGTACTTAGATTATCCTATATTTTTATTTTAACAAAACAGTCAAATTTACACATTTCTAAGTATAATTTACACATTTCTAAATATAACAATTTAATTATTATTTCAAACTAAATCGGAGCATCCATGCCGTCATAATAACGCGTGATAGCGGCATGTTACATACTCACAAACTCACAGATAGGAGTAATCTGTGCTGTGACATAATGGTTTCCTTCTCGCCACTGTATGTGGTAGGTATTTTCAATACGCCTATGATACTTGCGTAAGGTGCAAGATCTGTGAATTTTTTATTAATAAATGATCCGCAAATTCATATATGATAATTGAGTTTTTAATTTTGAAATACTATTTCCAAGTCCCTTTCTGGGTCTTAAAATTTGACTAGGAAAGTCAATGGACAAGTATTTATGGTATATCGTTTGTAAATACCGCGCTTTCGGGTATAATTATTCTTCTTCACTTAACAACAGCAAATTTTGAAAGGGCCGTCGATGTGGGCCTCCCCCCCCCCCCCCCCCCCCCCGCGGTGCGGGGTCATCGGGGGTGTTACGCCACTGGCTTACAGGTCTGTTAGTTAGGAAAGGTCTGTAAAAAGTAAAAAAAAATTGTAATATTTATTTCAAATTTTATTTTGAAATATTCATGTTTTGAGCATCATGCAATCAAGTACTCGTGCGTTGTGATTGTGTCAATCTCATAAAAACTTCCGTTCAAATAGGGGAAATTGTTTAATTTCCGGTCTGCATGCATACTACCCACTTTAAGATAATTTTGCGTGTCCAATCCCTACGTTGTTAAATTAAATCAGACTTGTAAGAATTTAATAATTTTGTAAGTAATATAAATAATAAAAGTTGGACTATCGACATGGGTATCAGTGTCTTGACACTGGAAGTGCCTCTACACTGGAAGTGCCTCTACACTGGAAGTGCCTCTACACTGGAAGTGCCTCGACACTGTAAGTGCTTCAACACTGGAAGTGCCTTAATACTGAAAGTGTTCACACTAGTAGTGCCTCGACGCTAAAAATGCCTCTTCACTGAAAGTGCTTCAGCACTGAAAGTGCCTTTATGGGTCATTTTCAAAACAAGTGATTAGAAGCTGTTGCTCCTATTTTCAAATTAATTTGATAGTCTGGTGCTTTAAATGATTCATGGTATAGGTGGTCAAGCTTATTACCCCCTGGGGACCCTACCCCCCCCCCCCTAAAGTTTGAGAAGCCACGTTTTTGACACATGACCACGTTTCACAAAAACTGCCCATGTTTGATGATATTTAGAGCATGTTTTTTGACATTTGGTCAGATTTTTGTTTTATTTATTAACAAAAAGAAAAACCAAAAATAATGTTATATGCTTATTTATAAATGTCATACATTTACCTAAGAAACTAAGACAAGTGCAGAAGAGCATGCCATGCCGGCCAAACATAACCTATACGTAGGTACTGTTGTTTACCTGCAATTTTTATGGTGGTATTTTAACCCTATTTTTTTTTATCAGATATACGAAAATCAGAAAAAAAAACGTGTGCCCTTATTTACTGCGATTGCCATGTTTTTGATGGGTTATGCATAACCATTTTTCAAAAAGTAAATAAAAAATCCTACCTTTTTATAAAAACCGAAGTTGACCCATTTAACACTAAAACACTAATGGCTGATCGGTTCCCTTTGAGAGATCTGCGATGCCAACTCAATTATTTAAATCAGACACAGTGAAAAAGGCACGAATGCAGTTTTTGACACAAAAATGTCTTACACAACAAAGTGCCTTACAAAATTTTTATTATTGGTCAGATCAAACCGAAATTTTACAAACATTTAGATTAAACGTCCATACATGCCATAAAAATTTCAAAAAGCAAATCTATTGCATAGAAAAAAATCATACATGGTCAAACTTGAAATACATGATTTTTTACATGCCACGTTCCATGACATTTGGACTGAATGTAATTTTTATTTTTTTACCAGCTACAGCTACAGCTACTAATTATGGTTGTCCAAAAAGAGACCATAAAACTACAATAAATAACACTTAAAAATGCCTAACAGTGGACAGAAAATCACCTCTTACAGAAAATTCCTTGTTTTGAAAATGACCCTTATACTGGAAGTACCTCCACATTGCCTCGACACTGGAAGTGATTGGAAACTGGAAGTGCCTTTAACACTGGCAGTGCCTTGATACTGAAGGTGCTTCGACACTTGAAGTGCCTCGATACTGGAAGTGCTTCAACGCTGGAACATCCTGTATATTTTTTGGATTGTGGCACAGATAGTGTTGCCGCCAAGACGAGAGATTCTCGTCTCTCGTCTCGTCTGGCCCTCTCTCGACGAGACGAGGGAGATATTTTCTCTCGAATAAAGCTCCGAGACGAGACGAGAGAAGTACCCTCTCTCGTCGAGAAATTCTCGTCTCTCTCGATCTCTCTCTCGAGCAAAAAACGTTACTTTTTTGAGCTTTTTTAAATCTTCTTAAATTCCTCTTTGCAAAAATATACATAATGTCTATATTTGGACCAGCGGTTTTCGAGTTATTTAACTTCAAATAGTTTCATCTAGTTGGCCGTGCCTGGCCATTCAGAATAACATATTATTATGACGTTTTATCGCTGGATAAAATTATTTGCAGTCACATAACTCGAAAACCGTCGGTCCAAATATGGACATTATATATTTTTGATAAGAGGAATTTAAGAGGATTTTAAAAATCTCATAATAGACAGGGTGTCCCAAAAAAAAAAATTTTAAATTTGCTGATTCTACATAAATGTATAATTACTTTTATTAAATGCATTATTAGTCTATAGTTAATAGTTTCCAAGATTTTGACTTTTGAAAAATTATATTTTTGAGTTTCGACAGCCTATAGCTTTTTAACAGTACATCTTAGAGTAAAATGGAGCATATGTCTATATCTTCCATTTTCACTATATTCCCAAATCAATCAAACTTCCGGTTAAACCGGAGGTAACTCGAAAGCAGGAAATATAGTTCTTCCGGTTTAACCGGAAGGTGATTTTTTTGGGAAGATAATAAAAATGGAAGATAGGGATATGTGAGCCGTTTTGCTTTAAGACGTACTGTTAGATCTGTCGAAACTCAAAAATTACATTTTTTAAAGTCAATATCTTGGAAATGGAAATTTCTTACCGTGCTGGTGTTTCCGAGCACCCTGTATAGACAAAAAATAATTTTATAAGAGGCACCTCTTAACCCTTAATAAGCTTCCTCAAAAGTTTTCCTTTATCTTAGTGGTACAGGACCGTACAGGAGATATTGACTTTTGTCGCACTAATGGGCCACCTTGTAGTAAATACCAAGCAAAGTTTTAACGCATTTAGGTTAGGTTAGGGAGTCCGAACCACGTGCGAAATTGATATCTTGCCAACAAGCGCCATCTTGAATATCCCTAATGCCACAAAACAAATATAGGTTAGGTACTACTCAAAGGTAAAAAACCATTGTTTATTCTTCGTTTTTAATCCAAACCACGTGATCCAATGTGGCGGCTGTAGGCAAACAAGTTTGACGGGTTATTGGATTCCCTAGCACACAATTTACGTCAAATATGATAGAACCTAACCTAACCGCGTTAAAATTTTGCTTGGTTTTTACTACATTTGTTTTAAATCACGAGAGAAGCGAAACGAGACGAGAGAAGGTCGTCTCTCGTCTTGTCTTGCCCTCTCTCGACGAGACGAGAGACCCATTTTGTCTCGTCTCGCGACAACACTAGGCACAGAAATATAAAAGGGATGGTATCGATTAACGACGAATCAATGTGTTGTTGTAGCAAGGAAAAAATGAAACAGTCACATAAACTCTTTGTGCCGACATCGAGTTTTCCAGTCCATTAGACCGGTTTGGCTCCGGGTCCCGGTTCCGGGCTCCGGAATAAGGCTCTGGCCATCCGTCGGCATCCGTGTGTACTGGATCGACTTGATGAATGGTTTGCATCATCTATCAAAGACAAATCACAAATCCACACGCTTGTCTGGGCTTCGAACTTTTCTTCCCAGCTAAAATGGAACACGTTATTTTATTAATTGAAATGATGACAAACAAGTTCGCACTTTTTTTCTTTCCTAGATTATTAATTGTTTTCCTTCTCCTGATTTATTTTTATATACAGGGTGTGAAAACTGATGGAGATCGGTTACTAAAAGATGCTCGACAATGCATATATATCCTCGAAGATACGAGGTTATATTTTTTAATGGACAATTTTTGCAAACACGCAAATGGAATCTTTAAATGTAAATATTTCAAAAACCACACAATCAATTTGGTTAATACGAAAATGTAAAAATATATAATATATTTCATTAAATAAATATACCCGTAGCATTTTTATAATCCACCCTGTATACAGTGTGACCAGTAAGTCAGCATCATATGGGATTTTTTTTTATTAACAGCTTCATTCGAAATTTGACTTTAGCATCAAGTTCTGCTTCAATCGAGATGAAAATTAAGCAAAAAAATAGTAGTCACGTGATTCGCATTATCTGTCAAATTTTAATTTTTTCCAAAAAATAATTCAAAAGTCCCATGCAAGATTTCAGCTGTATAAGATAATTTTGATTTTTTACCCATATTTTGTAAATTGCACCACTTTTGCAAAATAAGACTCAACGCAACCTACATAAAACTTCTTAGTTTTGACAATGCTTTATTTCAGATACATTTTCTTTAAAATAGCGCCATAATAAATGTGTGTTTTTCTACAAAATCAAAATTGGGCTATTAAAATTTGGTAAAATAAGTATTTTTGAAAACGTATTTAGTGTCTGAAAGTAATGCACCTTAATATTAAGACAGAAAATAACACAGTGTCATCAGTAAAGTGTTCATTAAGTGGAAAATAAATTTTAGTTTAACTAAACGTAAAGTTTATCTATTTTCAACGATTTAATTTAAAACACCTTCATTATATTTTTTATTTTTTTACTTTCAAACACAAACTACGTTTTCAAAAATACTTATTTTATGAAGTTACCTTATACAGGATCAAAAACAAACAAACTTTGCGACACATGCGACCAAATTTTAATAGCCTAATTTTGATTTTGTAGAAAAACACACATTTAATACTTTAAAGAAAATGTATCTGAAATAAAGCATTGTCAAAACTAAGAAGTTTTATGTTGGTTGGTTGAGTCTTATTTTGCAAAAGTGGTGCAATTTATAAAATATGAATAAAATATCGCAATTATCTTATGCAGCTGAAATTTTGCATGCGGGCTAGAAACTGCATTTAAAAAAACGTTTTCCAATAACTTTTTTCGATATTTTCAGAAATAATTTATAAATGATTTTTTGGAAAAAATTAAAATTTGACAGATAATGCGAATCACGTGACTACTATTTTTTTGCTTAATTTTTATCTCAATTGAAGCAGAACTTGATGCCAAAGTCAAATTTCGAATGAAGCTATAAATGAAAAAAAATCTCATATGATGCGGACTTTACTGCTCACACTGTATGTATAATATCTTGTTTCTAGAAACCTTTAAAAAACCTTTGCGTATTTACAGCTTCTTTACTTCCTTATTAGTATCGTATAATTTTCAGTCAGAGAGACTAAATACTTTTTCGTGCCCTTCATATTATGTAATGGTGCTGTTTAATCCCTTAATATTTTATTGACAAATTGGTGAATGTAGGGTAGATTGTTTTCAAGGGTTGATTGTCCGACTTTAAAACTGGGGTAACCCGACCAATAATTACACTGTTTGTAGAAATAACTGTTTTTAAAAAAGCATGGCTTGCAAAAATATCTATAATTTATACATATTATAGCTCGATACACCTCAAAGCAGAAAGTATTTATATGGTAATTTATCAAAAACAAATTGTTGCCATATTATGCCGCAAAACACAAGACCAATAAGTAATATATCATTTTTGTTTACATTGACTAGAATACCTGAAGATAATAATTCTGTTTAGTAGGATTGTTATTATTACAAATCGATATTGCCATATTATTATTTATTAGAGTAAATAGCCTCACGACTGTATCCAAAAGTGAGAGTGTTTGTTCGGATTTAATTTAACATTGAGTCGAACCGACGGAAAAAAAATTGCCACCTTGGTAATGTCACGATGTACTTTAAGAATTTTATTATCTTTTTTCTTCTCAATTCAAAACCATTAGACACCTGTGGATCGTATTGATATCTCTTTAATAGATTTTAATTAGATTCTTAATAAGAAAGAGTTAGTTATTAATATTCTATTGTTACTTTACATATAGCCTTTTATATCATTTTAAATTACCACATTGATTACGATTCATAAGACACAAGAAAGCATTTTTAATTATTAAAGAAGAACAGCAAACTAACACTCGAAAGCCTTGGCTTAATTTTGTTGATGACACATCGAGGCAAATGAAATAAAAATCTGTATTAGTTATTAATAACAGTACCTACCTATCCTATTTTTAAAAACATAATTTATCGTGAAACTTGAAGAATACATAAATGGGAATGCCTTGATTTTCGACATTTGAAAATCAGGATAATGTAGATTGGTTTAAATATTTTTTTAAAATCTTATACACTGCGTTTTTTTAATGCGGTTTCACCATAGCGTGAGGGTCCCATTTCTTGTGTTTTTAAGGCATCTGTAATAAAATATCAAAATATTGTATTGTGTGCCTAATTTGAGTCTTAAATACAGCACCATTTAGTATCTCAAATTAGGAATTCTCGTTATACAAATTGACAACAATATTTTAGGTTAGTTATGAAAGAATACAGCCAAATCTTAATAAGACATCATTAGGCACACCTAAACTAACTACTTCGACACATTAAATATTTTATTTCCACTTACGCTGACTGCAAATGTCGGTTTATTTACTCTACCAAAAAAACTTTACCACTCAAATCGGAAGAAAAACGTACTTGCGCAGAAATAAACGAACTGATGCGCTCAACGAACTCTTTACCACTGCAGTCTAGTTTATTTGAGTAAGTTTGCGCTACTTTTGTTAGATGGCGTTACATATACGTTAATATGCGGAGCTATTTCAAATTGGGCGCCTATCTCAAAATTGGGTCTATTCCTCTACGTTTAAGGATTTACAATATTATTATTAAATGTTGTTTGTGAGCCCACTCTATTTAAAACATATAACACACATTTTTACCAAAAAAGACAGATAAACGAAACAAACACGTGTTTTTAAAAGTCTGAAGCCGGTAACTGACCTATTTTTACACTTGCGTGCATTCTGTTCGGCCACGCGCGGGCCACCAGCATTGCCGTTTTGTTAAAAGCTTTATCAAATTTATCTCATGATGCTTTCACGCTTATTTATGTTGTAGGTACCAGCATGGGCATGGGCTGGTGAGCGATCGCCATATCACAAGTGATTTTTCCAAAAAATGTACCTCTCAAAAAATAAAAAATAAAAAAAAATTCCTTTTGGATCAAAATAAAACGAGCCTTCAGACTTGTAATAATTGCTAGTGCTGAGTGAGTTTTCACACGCCTGGTGATTTGCAAATACATTAATTATTTGCGGACCTTGCAGGCACATGGGACAAGGCACAGAGGGGTATTGCTTATATTTCATTATTAAACTACAAATATCGTATGGCAAGTTTAGTGCATTTCCACTGTTATGATTTAACACCAAAAACAATGAAACGTGCAAAAGAACTATCAAATCCGAAAAGTGATAATTTAGTTAAAATCTTGTTTGGTAATGTTGCGGTAGGTACATTTTTATTATTTTATAAAATATTTTCTAAGTACTATATATCGAATATTAAACTTATTTTACAACTGTTTATAAATGTTTGACAACATGTCAACTTTTCTATCTTCCAAAGACTGTTTGTCGTAAAGAACTGGAGATTCGGTGTGGGTATAATCATTGAAAGCATATCAAAAGTTTAAATTGACGGTTTTAGAGTTTGGTCCATAGACAATTTACCTTTAGATAAGCAAACAATAATCACGAAAGTGGCAGATTTATGGCCACGCGCATGTAAACAAAGCTAGACACTATTAGACATGCGCACTGCAAAATTATCGTTTGACGAATGGGAAAATAGACAGGTCCGGGCTTTAAAATTTAAATACTTTCTAAAAACTTGGACTTGCTTCTCAATTTTTGATCAAGTTGGGAAAAAAAGTTGTGATTTCTGACATTTTTAGTAGTAGCAAACCTATCAGATTTTAAGGATAGCAAATTGTTTTAAAGGTTTTGTTTTTAAAATTTAAAAATGATTCGTCGTCGTGTTTTTACTTCGAAAAGGAAGAGAACAAGAACAAGTGAATTAAACTAGTCTTATAAAATCGAATATAAAAACAACAAAACCAGTAAAATAACCAATCTACGGTGTTATCGCGTGCCCAACCTCAAGTCAAATATTAGTTGGTATATTGGTAAAAATTTGGGTACGTGTAAAACATTTTCAAGCAAAATTTCTTGTTCAAGAATTGAAAAGTGTTTGCCCGAGAACTTGACCCGTGGAATACTGGCTTTATTAAAAGCTTAATGTCGGGGTGTACAGATTTTATCCAAAAAATTAACCAACCAGCAACTTTCACAAAATTAATTTTCTCACAATCAGACACAATTTACTAAACTACACAAAAACTAGAAATCCAAAAATATTAAACACCCACAATCCACGATAGCTAAGAAAACTACAAAGGAATGTGAATGTGAGGGTATTTTGAGCATGTCGGTAAAGTAGGACAGGTCGATAACACGAGGTTTGTGCGCATGCACGAAGGTGTCCAGAGGGAAGGCAGCTGACCGGCGAGTCATGCGCTCGGACGTATTTTTTCACCCATAAAACGTAACTTTTGTTTGCGCAGGAGATAAGCTGTATGTACCGGGTGTCCCACTAAGAATAGCTCTCGGCCGTATCTCAGAAAGGGTTAGTCGTATGGCTTGCGGACAAAAATTTTTTTAGTAAAAGTGACCATGAGAAATTGCTGGATATTATTTTTAAGTTCCTCATTCCGCCGCAAGAGGGCCCAATTAAATTTTTTTTTTAATTCTAAATTTCTCCGAAAATTTCCATATTAAGGTCTAACTCTGTTTACATCATCGGAAAGCTTAGACAATTCTGCATCATTTTGGTTTAAGGCTCGTTGGCGTACCGCCCTTGATAAGAGTGGGGGAAACTATTGAATGTGTAAACATTAAAATCGCTGTAACTTCTAAACGACTTATCCGATTTTACTAAATTTAAGCTTATTTGGAAGGGAAAGGTAAGTAACTTCAATTGCCGTATCCAATGATACACGATAGTTTCTAATAAAATTGCTAGGGGGCGCAATTTGTAATAATAACAGTTTTTTCGATTTTATCTCGAAAATTCAAATCATACGGTATAACTATGACATCATAATCAGAAAGTAGATGAAATTTGCAAGAAAAGATGTGAAGACCGCAGTTCGATAGATTTGTTCGTTTCAGAGTTATTGCCAAAACAATAATTTTTAATACAAATTGCGCCCTCTAGAAATTTTATTAGAAACTATCGTGTATCATTGGATACAGCAATTGAAGGTACTTACCTTTCTCTTCCAAACAAGCTTAAATTTAGTAAAATCAGATAAGTTGTTTAGAAGTTACAGCGATTTTAATGTGTACACTTTCACTTGATAAGAGTGGGAGAAGCTATTGAAAGTGTAAACATTAAAATCGCTGTAACTTCTAAACGACTTATCCGATTTTACTAAATTTAAGCTTGTTTGGAAGTACCTTCAATTGTCGCATCCAATGGTACACGATAGTTTCTAATAAAATTGCTAGAGGGCGCTATTTGTATTAATAATTATTACTTTGGCGATAACTCTGAAACGAAATAATTTCCTGCAATTTCTCATGGCCACTTTTATTAAAAAACATTTTTTCCTCAAGCTATACGACTAATCCTTTCTAAGATATGGCCGAGAGCTATTCTTAGTGGGACACCCGGTACGTATCTAAAGGTAAATTGTCTATGGTTTGGTCTTGTTGTATTCACTGGTACAATTGTTTACTGCATGGGTAATTACAATAAGCCCTTATTACTTCGTAAACAGAAACATAATGATATCTACTGAAGGCTATGATCAATATTTTTGATTCCATATCAACACATTCCTCACATAATTTGTGTACCAATTTTCTTTAAAAAAAATATTTTTTAAAATTTGCTTAAAAAACATTTTTTTTTTTGAATTTAAAAATCCGGTCCTGGCCAAAAGAGTCGCCGAAGTTGCGTGTATTTAACGTGTCATTAGCGTTCGCAGTGATGGATTGTTGCTTCGCTGGTGTTGTCGTTGCCACGCTACGCACTAATAATCCTCACGAATCCTGCTATATATCCCTTAAAAACTGTGTTGCAAAATCAATGACTTATAATACTTGTAATCAGTCATCTAGTGCTCATTTTCTGCCAGCATTTGTCAAATAATTGCAGTTTCGTACGTAATGTTCTGGTAACATCGCTCAAAGGAACTATTTTTCTACATGCAGGATGCAAAATTTCTTCCTGAACTACCACGCGCCCATGCTTTAATCGGATGTTTTAGCGTTTCGTACTGAAACTGGAGAAACAGAACTATTGCCGAGTTACTTTAGTGTCTTTCTGTCTGTCAGTTTATGGCTTTAACACAGATCGAAAGTTTAAAATTTGTTGTTTGATTGTAGAATAGGTATATATGAGATATCTATGAAAATTTATAAAGAGAGTCCAATTCAATCGGGTCCTCTTGGGGCAACGTGGTAAGGCCGAATTTCTGAATGACAAAAACAACTTGTACTTACGAACTACAAAGCTTTACAACTTAAAGATGCTGGATCATTAGGTACGCTTTCAATCTACCAGCGTGGAACAATAAATTCCGTTTTTATCAATAATTACACAAAGCATTGTTAAAATTCTTTAGATCGCATGTAAACCATTGTGCGACTGCGATAGGAAGAAAAAACGTCTCGTGGCAGCATGAGACAATGTTGGTCAGTGCGTGAGTTCCTTTAGGCTCTAAGGCGTTTCGAATGATTTTTGTTCGGTTTACATCGCAGATCTACATAGGGAAAGTCATAGGCGTACTGCGTCATTTAGAATTATTATTAGACAATATATGCTTCGACAGCTAGTTAGTACCGAGATAGATGTGCCATTTATACAGCCTAGTAAGCATTCTACTTAGGGTTGCCAACTTTCGGATATTGAAATAAAGGACACATTCGGAAATATTTTTGGGTGCCACTGTACCACTCCTAAAAACCTTAATTTTGTGCTCTCTCGAATAACATTTTTGGGCTATCAAATACTTGTATAAAAGCCTAAACAAAGAAAAATGCAAAATACAGCCAAAAACCTATTCTACATTCTCCCTTGAACAGTATCACTCAACCAGCAGTGTCTGTTCAAATCTGGCTAATACAAATACACATAATAATGCAGTATACACACAGGATAAAACGGAACGAAAATCGTCGCATGTATGGCTTTGGAAAAACAGCCGGTATCCACCCTTCGTGGATCACCCTGTATATAATTAGCTCAGAGTTTCCAAAAATCTTAATAAAATGGACGTCAATTTTAAAAAGTGAATAACAAATATCTCTTAACTTTTCATTGAACAAATTATAATAAAAACATTATTATTTCCTTTATTGAAATACTTTCCTTCTTTAAAGAATTTAAAAAGTATTTTTGATTTCTATAGGACTTAAAGGCATATAAGTTCTTTATAAAACTTAACTCTAGATGCAATAAAAGATTTGGGCAGAAAATTCACATTCGTAAAGAAAATTTAGTTCTCGCAGTGCCTGTTATTAATTTAATTAATTTAATCTCTTATTTAAGGTAGATAGTTGTTTTGAGTGGGTATTTTTGTTTTTCCAATATTTATAGAATTGGAACATTTTTTTGGTTTAAAACTGACGTATTTTAGAGGAATTAGATAATTTGTAATGATCGTTGTCGTTTTTGATATCGTCAAAAATATAACCCTAACAAGGATAACTTTAATTGTGGTGATTTACCGATATTTTTCGGATGTTGCCAATTTTACATTTAATATTACATCATTATTATTTATTGATGGATTGTGTATGGGTTGGGTCTTTTTATTTTTTAGTTTATTTGTGGTTTCTTAAATGCATTTATTTATTTTCGGATTTTAAAGGACATTTGCAGTCCTTTCACACCTTTCAAAAGGACAAAGGACATAGTTTTAAAATAAAGGACTGTCCTTTCAAATAAAGGACGGTTGGCAACCCTAATTCTACTATGTTTTATAGGCCTGTTTTTCTAACCCACCAGGTTTTTTTTGTTGTTGATTTTCTAGAACAGGAATACGATAAGATCGTTGTAAGCCAGCAAAAAAATTTAAACAACCAGAAGTGAGACATTCCTCCTCCTCCTACCCCCAAAAAACGTACACCGTAAAGAGATAACCTTTAAAAGGAAATTCGTATGAAGAATGATCCAAACCCATATTGGTTGTATGCGTATCTATACCGGGTGTTTCTCAAAAGACGTTCACCCCTATAACATTTCTGTATTTATAGATATTAAAATGAAATTTTGAGATTATGTATAAGAGATGAGTCTGCATTTATTGGCATACTTTTCAATTTGTTAGCACTTCCGGTTCAACCGAAAGTGACCTTGACTTTGGTATTTTAAATGGGACATCTTGCAAATTTTTCAGTGTCAATTTTAAAATAGCATAGGAGTGTATGGTATCAAATTGTTGGAAAAAAAATTCTCGTTTTAAATATCTAAGTGAACCACCATCGTTCCATTTGGAAAAATGGAGTAAACGTCAAGAAAACAAAATTTCATTTTTTAAACGCTTGTGAAACATAGAAAGTCAATTATTATGACATCATTTTAATTTTTATATAGGTACTACTTGACTATAAATTAACAAATTTAAATAATTTGTAGAACTTTAGATTGAAAATAAAAAATAAACATAAAAATGTTATAACACGTCAAAAAATGACAAGTGAGGTGTCATTTCACTCATAATCTTATGCTGAACCCAAATAAGTAAAAATGTACAAGATGTCCCATTTAAAATATCCAAGTCAAGGTCACCTCTGGTCAAACCGGAAATGTTAACAAATTGAAAAGTATGCCAATAAATGCAGACTCATCTCATATGCATAATCTCAAAATTTCATTTTAATATTTATAAATATAAAAAAGTTATAGGGGTGAACGTCTTTTGATAAACATCCGGTATATAAGAATCGACTGCTTAGTTTTGGTTCTTTACGATACGCCACTGGCTGTCAATAATGTTTCAACAGTTTTTTACAATTTCAATTAACCATAATGTTGATTAATTTAATGATATATAAAACTGTTGTTTTTTTTTATATCATTTCCTAAGTAAAAGTAGTGAGCCTTAACGCTCATCAAATTTTTTTTCCAAGTCCGTTAATAGTACTGCATCGTATAAATTAAGACTAGTTCCATCAGTTTAGAAAAAAATCTAAGGTTACGCCTTTCATAATTGTAGTTCTACGAAAATGTCATGGACTAAGTTCATGCTAAGTTCGTGTCGAACAGAATTACAAGCTCCTTCTGATTCAGAATACATCCATCGTCACTGTACTCAACCTTGACAGAATTTATTTATTATTGCAATTATTCGTACAGGTTAAAGAATTCTTCAATAAACTTGGCTAAATTATTAATTTATATTCTTTTGTTCGAAATTGTAAAAATGTATTATATATATATGGTATGACACTATAACGCAATTACATTTAACAACTTGATACAATAATATACTAATTGTTTTATTATAATTATTATTAAAGGTATGATCAAATAATATGCTTTGTTTAAAGGGTTATTTATAGAGAATTTATAAGTCACAATCAGTTTTAAATACCATAAATTAACGTAAAATTATTTCATGTACCCAGTTTTAATCATGGTAATCGTTGATTCGTAAGGACACGACACACTCATGATCATAATCCAAAGAGAACGGCACAATATCGAAGGAAATATGGGAATATACATTTTTTTAGAATTAATGTCCAGTCAGTATGGTCAATATAAATATCTAAATTTTATTTCTGGAAAATTTAAAATGTTAACAGAAGAGCACAAGGCACATTCCACATTTTTGTTGTGCTTTGTGCTGATATGAACATTTTGAAAAATTCCATATTTTAATTAAATAATTTTTAGAATTAGCCGACAAGGCGTCAAAATTATGTATGAAATGATTCGTCTATCTTCTATCGTAGTTGCATAATATGGTATTTTCTAAAAATAAAAAAGGAAAAACATTTTTTACTTTACTTCTTAAACTTCCATCCTAATTCCTGGTTTTTCCTATATATTTTCCTATATCTCTAGCGTGCAGTGTGCTATGAAACATAAATTTCGAAAATATTTATAATAAGGGCATGCAATAGGCATAAGAAATCTAATAGATGTAAAAATGTACCTACACAATTTTTCTATATTTCTTAAAGTTTTTGCTTGCTGGATTTTACTGTAATATTAATTTACTTATTTCCATAAAAAAAAAATCGCTCGTTTTTCACTATACAGTGTCACCAGTCACCAGTAAAGTCCGCATCATATGGGATTTTTTAGCTTTATTCGAAATTTTACTTTGGCATAAAGTTCTGCTTCGATCGAGATGAAAATTAAGCAAAAAAATAGTAGTCACGTGATTCGCATTATTTGTCAAATTTTAATTTTTTCCAAAAAATAATTCAAAAGTAGGGTTATTTCTGAAAATATAGAAAAAAAAAATAAAAAAAATTCTTGTAAATGCAGTTTCTAGCCCACATGCAAAATTTCAGTTGCATAAGATAATTTTGATTTTTACCAATATTTTGTAAATTGCACCACTTTTGCAAAATAAAACTCAACGCAACCTACATAAAACTTCTTAGTTTTGACAATGCTTTATTTCAGATACATTTTCTTTAAAGTTGCGCCATATTAAATGTGTGTTTTTCTACAAAATCAAAATTTATTAAAATTAATTTTTATTAGAACAATTGACTATTTTCTTAACGTTAACGTGTATTACTTTCAGAGACAAACTATATACGTTTCAAATATACTTATTTTGTTATTTTATAAAGTTACCTTATACAGGGTCAAAAACAAATAAACTTTGGATCACATGCGACCAAATTTTAATAGCCCAATTTTGATTTTGTAGAAAAACACACATTTAATATGGCGCTACTTTAAAGAAAATGTATCTGAAATAAAGCATTGTCAAAACTAAGAAGTTTTATGTAGGTTGCGTTGAGTCTTATTTTGCAAAAGTGGTGCAATTTAGAAAATATTGGTAAAAATCAAAATTATCTTATGCGCTGAAATTTTGCATGTGGGCTAGAAACTGCATTAAAAAAAAATTCTAATAACTTTTTTCGATATTTTCAGAAATAACCCTACTTTTGAATTATTTTTTGGAAAAAATTAAAATTTGACAGATAATGCGAATCACGTGACTACTATTTTTTTGCTTAATTTTCATCTCGATCGAAGCAGAACTTGATGCCAAAGTCAAATTTCGAATAAAGCTATTAATAAAAAAAAAATCCCATATGATGCGGACTTTACTGGTGAGACTGTATATCATAATATTCATAAATAATGTTATTTTTGTTAGGGAATTATTATATTTTACGTTTTATCTTTTGACGGTACAATTATTCAGTTTTTGTCACACTACTGTTAAAAACTCAAATCAATTTACGTCCCTGAATATACACGAATACATTTTTAGTAATAAAATACAAACAACTTGTACTTTTTACCAATTTTTATAAAAGCTTTCGCCTGCGGCGCTGTTGGAGTAACTAGTTAGTGAATGTTAGTATGCATTTTGCTTGGGGCATTATTTTCTTCTTCCTCTCCTTACCTCGTCTCCGTAGACGAACTTTATTTAGTCTTCTAAGGCGAATTTCCAAAATTTCCTTGTCTTGCCTATCGTGTAGACGGATTTTCTAGCTGCCTTCTGTTGGGTATCTAGCAATTTCGGGTTTGTTCATTTTACTAACTAACATCGACGGCATTAGAAAGTAAGCATATTGCCGCGAGAAAAATGAAGAATATGCAATAAAACAGTTGGAAAGTGTATGTCTATAACCAGGTGTGGGTTGAGTCGTAGTAGGCTGTCAAAAAGCGCATTACACGCGTCACGCTATCACGGTGCAAGGAAGTAATTGGGACACGATGATGTTACCTAAAATTTATAGCCAGAAACTGTTTCTTAGAGAACTAAGCTCAAGTGTACCAGGCATCCATAGATCTATGCGCCGCGAGATTTGCACCATTCCATGGAGTATAAATCTTTCTAACAGTTCTAATTTGCGTCCAATAAATCGTGGTATTATATTTTGAGTTATGGGGATATTTTTGAAAAGGTCACACTATAATTTTCATTTAACTGTTCACGGTCACCTCGAATCGCGATAAATATCCAACTTCTAAGGCATTACCGTAATTTGCAACGATATTTTAAGGGAACGTTTCAACTTTTCGGACGAAGTGTCTTGAACGAGGACACGCTAATTTGATTATAGCATGTTTAAGCACCTCGTTACATAATCCCGGTACTTACATTCTTTTATATCATCAACTACAAATTCTTCCGTATACGTGTGTCTAAGGGACAAAGGTTTTTAAGAATACGGAAAGAGAAGGGGTTGGTTTCAATAACTTAATTAATTTGACTTTTTTTTGTTCCCAGTAAAGCCCTTTCTCTACAATTAAGAAAACAGAACGAAACAAAAACGAATTTTATCCGTTAGAACCTACAGTGTCACCATTAAAGTCCGCACCATATGGAACTTTTTTTTATTAATGAGATTAGTTAAAATTAAATATCAGCAATCGTTTTTGCTTCAAATTAGACTAAAAATTATATATTCAATTGTCACCATCTGTCATTCGGTATCTGTCAAAAATGACATTTTTGTCAAAAAATGCTGAAAAATGGCATTGTTTTACCGAATTTTAAAAAATGTTATTGGAAAAAGTTGTTTCCAGTACAATTTTAGGCCTAAATACAAAGTTTCAGATGTCTAGCGCAAAGTTGAATTTTTTGCCATTTTTTCAAAGTAACTTTTTTTTTACATAATGTAAGTTGGCTTAATAGATTTTAAACTATTTGTTTATACCATACTTAATATTTTATTTAGTTTGTATGCTTATGTTTTTACTAGAATACCATTTTTTTTCGAAATATAGAATTAGAGGCAAAAACAATTTACACGGGTGCGCATTGCCTTATTTTGTAAAATTTGTAATTTGTCAAATATTTCCTCACTAGCACAATATAAAATGGAAGAACAATAAAGAAAATGTGGTAATATTATAGTACTAAATACAGTTTTTTTAGAAAACAAACTTAAATTAGTACTGATTCTTTTTAAAATAACCTACTTTTCCGGCAATCTTCGATATAATACTTTCAAAATAATTTAAACATTTTAATTTTGAATCAATGATTATCCCTAAATAATATATAATATTTAAAACTGTTTACTGTCAGTAAGACATTATAAGGATAAAATTGTCATATCACACTAAAATTACATTGCAAAGTGTTACTGCATGAGCTTTAATCCTTAGTAGGTACCCCCCAAAACGCTTTGCAATGTAATTTTATTGTGATATGACAATTTTATCCTTATAATGTCTTACTGACATAAACTTGAAAACTTTTATAAAAAATTTTAAATAATCTTCGACACTTCTTTTCAGGAAGGTTTTTTCTTCTTCCCCAGTTTATTTGGTTGGTTTAGACCCCCTTTAACAACTTTTTTAACATTCTCAGTATGGTTTAACCTTTATCAATTTTCTTCATATTATATCACTTCTACCCATCAATTTTTTAATTCCATAAAAGCTCCATTAAAGTTCTTCACCATTTTCTCTTCTGCTAAAACCATCAGCACTAAATACATTTTCTGTCTCCTGATGATAAACGTCTCCACCTCTGGTCTCCACGTTCGAAGACCCCTAAAGATTCTATTAAATTTTGTAGAGGAAGACTTTTAATTTTTTCTTTCTTTCCCAAATATTATTATGCTCATTACAACTGCCAGTCGGAATTTATACAGTATATAAAACCAGATTACACCCCCAATAGAACTTGATAATTACTGTGAGTTTTCAGAGCAATAATGGCTATAAACCATTCTATGGTAGTGATGCTGTCACATATAGTGACAGTTTTTTCAGTGAAGGATCTATAAAAAGTTCTATATACCAACAAGCTACCGCAATTATATAATATTGTTTATCGTCAACCGTCAGTAAAGCCGTACAATAGACAGTTTTCGTTGTATTGGCAAATTCAAACGGTTAACCATAACGAATACGAATACGAAGCCGCTATTTGACAGATCGTAAAAATAGTTTTCGTTCAATTCGCTTAACGTTAACGTTAAGTCGAATTCGACAGTAAACATAACAAATATAACATAACCTATCTTTAATGGTCTGTGTTCATATTTTCATATACGTTTTGTGCTTGGTTTTAATTTCCTAGTACCCAAAATTCTAAAACATCATGATAGACGAAAGGTTGCTTTTATTGGACTCATCCAGTAATTTGGATTTGGATGATGCCCTTCTCTTGGAGGTGCTTGATCGCCAGGACATTCAGTATCGAGCACAGTTGTATGAAAATTTACTTGTGTATCGCCATATGGGTTGTTGGCCAATATTTCCTCTAATAAAATGATATCGTCCTCATCCGTGAAACGATTTCTCGATCTTTTGAGGGAATTTACTGTTGAATCCATGACGAAACAAATAAAACAAAAATTACTAACCAAAAACTTTAAAAACAGACCTCAACAAAAAATAGATTATGTTGATTGCATCCGTCAAAAAAATGGTCATTACGCATGCGTTCCGTTTTCGCTATGGCTTTGTCTTCCGTCCGTTAGCTCCCGCCACTTATCCGTAACGATAACGATAAATGACAGCTCAAATGTCAAAGTTGTCAAATAGCGGCTATCGGAATCGCTTTTAAAAGACAACGAAAACTGTCTATTATCAGAGTGAATTCCGGAAGTAAGCGAACACTTTATTTTATTGTAAAATAAAATACTTTACCTGCCGCAAATGCGGCAGATAAATACTTTTACCCTCCGCAAATTAGTGACGTTGACATTTATTAATCAAAAATCGTCTGTCACTGTCACGCATTTCCCTATGACAGCTCGATAATAGTTTTCTCGCGATTTATTGCGATGAGTTATACCTCAATTTTTTATATTATAAATTCTGAACGGTTGGCAATAAAATTTTGTATGCACCACGTCAGTAAAGTGTCTTTATCGACTCGCCTGTTATTCGCCTCGCTCGCTTCGCTCGCTCATCTCATAATTTCAGACTCGTCCAATAAAGAATAACTTTACTGCCTTGGTGCATAAATAACTATTTTACTTGTTCTCCAAGCCAAAAAATAACATTAAACCCATACAGTTTCAATTAATTATAACCTTTCCTAGATTCTCCAATTGAACAAATTTTTAAATGCATAACTCTGTGCGCCATAAGAATAAAAATAAAGCCGACTTAATCTGTTGGTCGGCTGAAGGGATTAATGCCGTCGTTAGGGAAAAAGAGCCCTCTTAGTAGCCCTATCATGTTCTTGTCGCCTTTCTTAAGATAAATTGCCCTAAGATATTGCAACAGAAAAAGTATAACGTTTAGTATATATAAGGCTTATTATAGGGGTGATTAAAATAGTTTGTAATGCTGTATATGCACCAGAAGAACAAAACAAAAACACATCGTAATCAAATAGGGACAAATTAACTTTTAATAAATCGGCGACACTATGCAGTAATGAGCCTAATGAATAAAAATGTAGCAATTGCTTTTTCGTATAAAATCGAAGTAATTTCTTGAAAGCCAATGAATAAAAACTAAAGTAATTGCTTTTGCGTCCAGCAATTGCTTAAAAGTGCAGGAATTGCTTCTAGTTAATGCTTTTTCTTAAAAAATAGAAGCAATTGCTATCGTTTGCTTAAAATGTGATGAATAAATTGTTAAGGAATTGCTTTTTCTAGTGTAGCAATTGCTTTCAACTTTTTAAGGTAGGTCGACCCCCGCATCATTTGATTGGTAGCAGTCAACTTTAGTTCTCCGCGGCATACACGTGCGTTGCTCTTAATTTGTGTCTTAAATTAGGTATGGCTGAATATATGAACGTCTGTAAAAGAAAAATCTACAGTGTACGTAAAAATTGCAGATATGATGATTTCAAAAAGTTATATCGATTTGACTGCGAAAATGTTGATTGGTTGGCAAATTATTTTTTGACTGATACCTACTGGTAAAAGGCGAGGGGTGCACTGTCGCCTTTAAATAAGATTGAAGTCTTTCTGCGGAAATTGTCGGATCCGGGCTTTCAAAATTCTGTAGGTGAAGAACTCGATGTTCACCAAACTACTGTCTGTAAGACATACACTTCTGTAATGGATGCAGTTTTGGAGATGGCCAATATTTTTATTAAATTTCCAACAAGTGCTGTGGCCGTTGTGGAAGCTAAACGGTTGTGGTCAGAGAGATTTATTTATGTTCCTTCAATTTGTGAACGAATATCAATTGCTTGTCTTTAATTTCTTCATCACTACTATCACTTTCCTCATTTTCCACAAAAACGTAACAGATTACTATTGTACTAAATAAATAGACCAACTCTTTTGCAAATTACGCACCAAACTGAACATGAAATCTATAATCTGAACAAGTGGATAAGCCACGTCTGAACTTGTGTTGAATAAGCATTTGCTACAGAGGTGTAAGAAAAGCAGCAATTGCTTTAAAATTTTATTCATATCCAGATCTAGCAATTGCTTTTACTTATAGCATTTGCTAGTCAAGCAATTGCTTTTACTTAAAAGTAATTGCTTCAAGTAATTGCTTAATTTTTATTCATTAGGCTCATTTTTGCACCTTTACGAACTCAGAAAATCGGGTTCTCTCAGCTCTGTCTCTAATTAATTGTCACCATGTTCGTGGGTCTACCCCAGGGATGCACAGACTTATAGGGAACAGGGGCCACTCGGGAAAATACTAGCCAATGGCGGGCCACTACAAACAATACTTATTAACACAAAAAAAAATATTTTTAAATAGTATGAAATACAATGATAAGAATACTTTTAAAATTTGTTGGCGGGCCGCATAAATATCGACAGCGGGCCGCGGTATGTGCATCCCTGAGTCTACCCTATATTATGTACCTTTTTCGTCTTGATTTTGTTTCGTTTTTGTTGTAATTTGATGAATTATGTTTTATAAAGCAGAAAGCGTAAATATTCTGTTAGACAATGCATAGTGGGTATTTTACATTGAAGGCTCTGTATATTTTACGGATTGTTTCAATTAAACGACGCGATGTCTCGGTTACGTTTTACAAATATTTTAACGTTACTAAGTTTTATAATAGGTTCTACAACCTGTATTTCCTTGAATTTTAACACTGATTATGCAAATAATAAAAAAATTACACAATTAAGATTAAAGTTATAATTAGAGACAAGAAAAATGCGCATTTTTTACAATATATTACTACGAGGAATTGCGTGAAGCGATTACTGATTAGTGGAGTGCGAGGTTCCGCCAAGAATGTCGGATGTCCACTCGGCGTGTCCAAGAAATGGTCAATGCCTGGATGGCCGAACGGTGGATAAGAAAGCAGACTACGGACCGAAACCGAAAGCTGTTACTATCCACGCTTCGATGGGACTTTAAAAGTAGCTTCTAATACGGAAGCTCTTTTGACATTATTAACTTCTTTCCTATATTTACACTTACTAAATATGGCTATTACGAAACTAAAATAATAGGTGCAAACTACAACCATGGGCGTAGGAAAATTAAATCTGGGCAGAGAAGATGAGTTTTTTTCATTTTCAACTTTTCAAACTTAAATTTAACAAGGCTACAGTTTTTAGAATATATGCTTTCATATTTTCCAGGTTTTTGACTACCTATATGACCATAAGAGCACAAAATACAGGATGACTTTTTGAAAATTTTAATTTTAAGTAAGCGTACAAAATATAAAAAAAACGTTACAATGGCTATACTTTTTACACTAAAAAAGTGATCAAGAAACCAAAAATACCATATACAGTATGTCTCCGTAAGTTTGCACCATATGGAAAACTTTTTTATTATTCATTTTACGAAAAAAATTATTCTTCATTAAAAGCTCTGCATGGTCTAAAACCTAAAATGCAACCATCAAATATCGAAATTTTCCAGTCATATACGAGGTTTGTCAAAAAATGTGAATTTTTCCCAATAAGAACGTGAATTTTTCCCAAGAGTAAAGTACCTTTATTTTTGACACATTTAGACGTGGTTTTTAGTTCTGATCAACTTTTTTTAATAACAATTTTTGATAATGTCAAAAATAAAGGTACTTTACTCTTGGGAAAAATTCACATTCTTGGGAAAAATTCACATTTTTTGACAAACCTCGTATATGACTGGAAAATTTCGATATTTGATGGTTGCATTTTAGGTTTTAGACCATGCAGAGCTTTTTATGAAGAATAGCTTTTTTTCGTAAAATGAATAATAAAAAAGTTTTCCATATGGTGCAAACTTACATACTGTATATAAAAGGGTTGTATAAAATTTCGCAGCATCCTTTTAAAATTTTGAAAAATATTCTTCTATTTTCTAATTAAAAGAAATTCAAGATATTGTTCGATCAGCGTTCCTACTGTAAGACAACGAAAATTGCTAAACCGTTCTGTAGTGATAATATCACGGTAATTTAGCCAATAAGAAATAGGAGTTATTGCTACCATAGAATGGTTTATAGCCATTATTGCTCCGAATACTCACAGTAATTATCAAGTTCTATTGGGGGTGTAATCTGGTTTTATATACTGTATTAGTTCCGACTGGCAGTTGTAACGAAACTTGACGGTAATCATTATAAAATTTGCTTGCTACGGTTAATAAAGCATATAAGTACTTACCACTAAAAATCAGTACTGTAGTTCTCCCAAATTTAAAAAAGCTTCTGCTTCTAGTGTAATTTTGTTTTTTGTCGTCTAACATTGCATATTAAATAAATTAATTGAAACAGGTATTGGTACGATCAATAAAAGTTCAAATTCAGACAGGACAGCTAAAAAACTCCGAACAACGATGTGACCTGCACAACAAATACGTTAAAACTAATACTACGGTGCGCGGCGATTGCCGATCGCTACGAGCCACCCCAACGTCTTGTGGATTATAGGTTCCAACGGATACAATTCGTTTTTGGGGACGCTGTTGTGCTTTCCTAATTGTAGAGAAAGGGCCTTCCTGTTAACAAAATGCGTCGTATTGAGAAGATACAATTTATTTCTTAAAAAAGTGCTGTATTCAAATTAGTTCGTTATTTAACAAGACTGTGCTGCTAATGGAACTGATTACTACCAATAAAAATACTGTTCTAGCACATCTGGAATTGATATAACACTAAAGCGGGTTTGATACACTAGTGATTCATTTAATATGGGTTAATAAATAAAATACGCTATCAATACAAACTATGTCTTAGCAACCTGTTGTATTAAATAATTTTCCTCGGCGTAGCGTTTACATCTAGGCCACTATCAAAGATTGTCGTTTTTCTAATGGAAACCTATTTTTATCGGTTAGAACTTACATCCGCCTTTATAAATGGTATGTCATCCCACATAAAAGTAACTACGTTATTTGCAATTTTGTGTTCATATAAGATGCTACCAGTCATTTGGGTTGTGGTTTATTCGATTGGAACTTTTCCTTTACAGTTATTTAAATATTACCATATCGAAGTGCATAATATATTGTAATAAGCCATATTTTAATAATTTTATTGAATATGACTATCACGCTGCGAAACGTACTGCATCGTGTAATATGCATTTATCACAGATTCTATTGCTTGTCGTGGAAAATACACGCTCCTATAAAAATCATAAAGTTTAATGTCTTGGTTTTTTCTTTGTATTTACACTATGGTTTCTATGGCCTAGTTGCAAACCCATGGAGGTATTTAGTTAAATAATGGTCACGATCGCAATCAATTAGAATTTTATTACTGCTATAAAACGTTTGTGATTTTCTAGATCAATTTATTTAATAAAAACCATTGGAATATTTAAATATCAATACAACTCTGTTCCGCAAATAACGCCATCGAAGAGTTGGAAGAAAACGTTCAGGTGCTGCGAAAAAGAAGTTCCAGCAATTCACAGTCTAAGCGGTATTACTAAAAAGATGATCATCCTAGGTAGACTGGTAGACATAACATAGGTACTTAGTTATTAAGTCATTATACGTAATATTCCAGCAAATATGATGCAAAATGAAAATTTTTAAAACACCACTTATAATGTTGCCCACCATGTATGGTAGTAACGGGGGTAGCAGTGATCGAGCCTCATAGAATCCAAAAGACAGAAAACAGTAAAACACTTGAACACTTAACAAATCTGCACAAACATTATGTCACTAAGTACTATACAAGGTATTATACAAAACGACCAGATCGTCGAGTGTTTTTTTTTTGCAAAATCGTTTATAATTTCGTCGATATTTAATGTTTCAACAAACTCGTGTTCGATACTGATTAAGGATAAATCCGAAAGGCGTTGTTGTCCCATGCATGGTGTTACGTAAATGGGTTTTTACTATTTTAAGTTTGGAAAAAGATCGTTCCGCTGATGCCACACTAACTGGTAAAGTTAGCGCCCCCCCCCCCCCCCCGCAACTCGAGACCATACTTATAAAACTTACAGAATTTTACGCGAAATATCCATATATTATTATTAGAGCTCTGATTTCGACAATATAGGGAACACATTAAACATTTCCTACACTATTAAATTTTCTTCGTGACAGTTTGTCATGTATACCTAGTATGGTACCTACCTATATATAATTATAAAAATACATATTTGTTTAAAATTTAATACAAAATAAACCCAATACGAAAAAAATCATGCAGGCGGGGGCGGGTTTTTTCCCACTTGAAAACCAAGCACCATGATTTAAAAAAGGGCGTGGCACCCAAAAAATGTTCGCTGTTCTTTTCGCCTTCGGCGCGATCTCGATGCATGGGCCCCTCCCGAGAAAAAATCCTGGCTACGTGCCTGGGTGCTGCACTCTTAATGGTAACCAATACTCTGTAGTGTTTCATAATATTACAATATAAATAATCCGGAGAATTTGGTAGAAAAGCTAGAAACACATAAAAAAATACTGGCAACAAAATAAAACCAATCAATTTAAAATTTTAATGGGATATTATGTTTTTAAATATAAAAGTGCTTAATCAAACTTTGGCCAGGTGTGAAATTCTTATAAAGAACCCATCAGGTCCATAATCCACCCAGGCTGTAGTAATAATATAATCTGGTTTCCTTGGGAAAGGTAGATGTCACATGGCCATATAATTTGTCATAAAATTGTAATATGCCATAAAATCTGAAGGGGCAAGAGCCGCAGTTCTTCGATACTAATTAATACATTTTATAGCCTGCTATTAAAATACTTGGAAAGTGTGAGTTGGTTTACTCCGGATTTCTTAAATTAAATCGATATTAATCGATAATATTTGTTTTAGGGGGAACAACAAGTAGCAGTTCGCTACACATCACTTAGTGGATGATGATGATCAACGCTCAACCAGCTGTGTTTCCCCTGGATTTTCTAGATTCAAAACACGTCACGTCATACAGCTTAACGTGAGATCTGAACTACGTATCCTATTTCTTGGAACATATACGAACTCTCGTCCTGATGGAGTTCCCAATGACTACCGCGGTAACCACGAAGCCACCAGAAACTGTCTATGGGATAAATACTAAAATATCATGGAAACCACCGGCTGATACGAAATATCTTTTGATTCAATACATTGTTTAAAGAATATGCGGGTAAAAAAAATCCAAATTTGATGAGAATTCGTCCTATACTATTAGATAATTCGGTAAAGCACCACGTGACATAACGTATTTCATCGAACCACTGCAAGGTTGACCTGCAGGCCTTCGAAGATGAGTACTTGTGTCACGCGATTCGGCGATCAAAATCACAATTTCCCACTGCCACACCTTTACGATCCTCTATTAGGTCTGCCACGCTTTCAGTATTATTGCTAAATAAGCAAGCAAAAAAAGTTTATTATCCTCCGAGATTCGTTCCTGAATTGTAAAAGGGAATATCGTTTGGCCCACTTTATATCATAACTATATAGAGGTATATATTCGCTATCGTATTGTGGTCACATACAGGGTGATCCACGTCGGGTGACGAGCTGCTGTATCTCCAAAACTATACCGGGTGTTTCTCAAAAGACGTTCACCCCTATAACTTTTTTATATTTATAGATATTAAAATGAAATTTTGAGATTATGCATAAGAGATGAGTCTGCATTTATTGACATAATTTTAATTTTCATATTTATTTATTTATTTATTATTACATTTGGGATGCAGACAGAACTAGAAGTTCCAAAGAAGCATCCACTATATACAACAAACAGTTTAGGCGGAAAACATTTTACTGATTAACATAGCAATAGGTACTTAACATAACTAACTCTACCTACGGCTATCCAAACACTTGTTGTATAAAATGTCATTTTAAAAGTATTTTAAAACTCTGCAAGGTTGCACTGAAAATGTCAAATTCATGGCAGTATGAATTAAAAGTTTTTTGCAGTCTATTCAATGGTATATTTAAACCCAAGTTAGTTCGTCTGTAAGGTAAATTAAATAAGGTTGTATGTCTTAATTCTCTGGTGGGAATGTTAAAACTTAGTGCTGATAATAGTTCTGGGACGCTGAAATTCGAGTTAAATATTTTATATAGAAACGATATGTCAGAAATTTTTCTGCGGTCAGACAGAGGAATAAATTTATATTTTTCTTTTACAAGATCTATTGTGCAATGCGCTTTAAATGCAATGATTTTGAGAAACCTGTTTTGTACTGCTTCCAGCCTATTAACATGCGTGACGTATTGAGGATTCCAGATGACAGAGGCAAAAGAGAGCTTACTATGAACAAAAGCAAAATATACTACTTGACTATAAATTAACAGATTTAATTAATATTGAAAATAAAAAATAAACATAAAAATGATATAACACGTCAAAAAATGACAAGTGAGGTGTCATTTTACTCAGAATGTTATGCTGAATCCCAATAAGTAAAAATATACAAGATGTCCAATTTAAAATACCAAAGTCAAGGTCAGTTCCGGTCACACCGGAAGTGCTAACAAATTGAAAATTATGCCAATAAATGCAGACTCATCTCTTATGCATAATCTCGAAATTTCATTTTAATATCTATAAATACAGAAAAGTTATAGGAGTGAACGTCTTTTGAGAAACACTCGGTATACATGCTACGACTTAGGGGTAACAAATTCACTATGAAATATGAGCAAATGTATGTAATACAATGTAGCTCAGAAATTAAGTTTGTATAATATGCTCTGTAATATCCTCTATAAATTTTATAATACCATTTTTTTTGTAGTTACCATGGTAACAACGTGGAGAAGGGTAAAGACTAAAACTACTTAAAAGGCTGTAACTTTGGTCGGCGTTAACCGAATTTAACAAACTATGGCTTATTTTAAAGAACGTTTTTATCCTGATTGAACGTTGATATAAATATTATTAAAATGAATGCGTGAGGTTGATAATAGAGGGCACTTTTAAGAAAATATATTTCTAGCTTCAATTTTAAAAAAATTAGTCGTTTCCAGGGGCGGTCATATAGGGGGGGGGGGGGCATGGGGGCCATGCCCCCCCCCTCTTTGCGTCGATTTACATTATAAGAGCCGCTCAGTCAATAGTTGTGATAGTTCATAATCTTGGGGTAAAAAAAATAGTAGTGGCAACATCGCCAAGAATTGTTTTTTAGTGTTTAATTTTTTAAACAAAATCCTTAAAGCTATATATACCGTGTCACCAGTAAAGTCCGCATCATATGGGATTTTTTTTTATTAATGGCTTTATTCAAAATTTGACTTCTGCTTCGATCGAGATGAAAATTAAGCAAAAAAATACGTCACGTGATTCGTATTATCTGTCAAATTTTATTTTTTTCCAAATAATAATTTAAAAGTGGGGTTATTTCTGAAAATATTGAAAAAAGTTATTAAAAAAACTTTTTTTAAATGCAGTTTCTAGCCCACATGCAAAATTTTAGCTGCATAAGATAATTTTAATTTTTTATCTACATTTTGTAAATTGCACCACTTTTGCCAAATAAGACTCAGCGCAACCTACATAAAACTTCTTAGTTTTAATAATGCTTTATTTCAGATACATTTTCTTTAAAGTAGCGCCATATTAAATGTGTGTTTTTCCACAAAATCAAAATTGGGCTATTAAAATTTGGTCGCATGTGATGCAAAGTTTATTTGTTTTTGACCCTGTATAATATGGTAACTTCATAAAATAAGTATTTTTGAAAACGTAGTTTGTGTCTGAAAGTAATACACGTTAACGTTATTAGGACATAGCTTAATAATAAATTATAATATAGGGGTTTTAAATTAAATCGTTGAAAATAGATAAACTTTACGTTGATAAACTAAAATTTATTTTCCACCTAAAAACACTTTACTGAAGACACTGTTTTTTTTTGTTTAATATTAAGATGTATTACTTTCAGACACAAACTACGTTTTCAAAAATACTTATTTTATGAAGTTACCTTATACAGGATCAAAAACAAATAAACTTTGCATCACATGCGACCAAATCAACAGCCCAATTTTGATTTTGTAGAAAAATACACTTTTAATATGGCGCTACTTTAAAGAAAATGTATATCTGAAATAAAGCATTGTCAAAACTAAGAAGTTTTATGTAGGTTGCGTTGAGTCTTATTTTGCAAAAGTGGTGCAATTTACAAAATATGGGTAAAAAATCCAAATTATCTTATGCAGCTGAAATTTTGCACGTGGGCTAGAAACTGCATTTAAAATACTGTTTCTAATAACTTTTTTCGATATTTTCAGAAATAACCCCACTTTTGAATTATTTTTTGAAAAAAATTAAAATTTGACAGATAATGCGTGACGTGACTACTATTTTTTTGCTTAATTTTCATCTCGATCGAAGCAGAAATTGATGCCAAAGTCAAATTTTAAATAAAGCTATTAATAAAAAAATCCCATATGATGCTGACTTTACTGGTGACACTGTATAAGTAACGTAGAAAGTGAGTGAATAAGTGGGTCTATTCTAGTCACAAGTCACTAGTATAATAAGAATAAGTACTTGACATGCCCCCCCTCCCCCCCTCAATAGGTTGATATGACCGCCCCTGGTCGTTTCTTCCTCTCTCTTAAAGTTATCGCAAAAATGGTGGAAGAGTGTAATTCTATTTCGGTTTTAGCAAAGTTTTGCAAATTTCCTTTTATTAAAACATTGAAATTCTACAGGAATAGCTAGTCTGTCCAAGGGTAAATTTTTAAAATAAGAAGCCTTGGAGCAGTACTTAAAACTTCTAGATATAATCGTAATGTATTGTAGGTACGGTGGGTATGCGTATTTAGGATTTACATTTAAAATTAAAATGGTAATAAACTGACTACATCATAGATGATGACTTTCTACTTTTTGCAAATCAACAAACAGAACTGATGGTAGCCTGAAAGCATAATAATAGAAGTCTTGTTAAGAAAAACATGAAAACAGACCTTGTCATTTTATATTTAAAAAATTTGTTTCCGATTTCGTTGTGCCCATAGGCTAAATAGGTGAATGCAACATTGCTACGTTATGCAACCGCATTTATAAATTGAAGTCTAAAACACAATAATTGTTGTTTACTTTTCTCGACGTGAAAAAAAAATTGTTTACTTACAGTAATGCTAATCACTTCACGCATGATTATTATTAAAGAAGTTACCTCGCCCTTATCTCTATATACATCTCAGTTGGCTTTGCCTAGATAAAGGTGTAGCAAATTTCCAATGTGCACGCAGTTTGTTGTGAATTGTTTTATGATTAAGCACTTTGTCAGTCGTGACTATCCGCCCGCTGTTCGCTAGCCTAGCTAGGCCGAGCCAAATATCCTCGGGCTTCCAGAGATATATTTATTTTATATTCCAGGTTTTATATTACCTGCTAAAACAAAGGCGTCTTGTCTTTTAAATCAGGCTATTTCATTTGCTTCCCCATTCTTTCATCGACTTTTTTTTTATTGAGTTCAATACAATTAGACACTTTTAATTCGCAATGAATTATTTATTTGTTGGACTTGATACCAATTTCTCATCACGCGGTAATAGGACTATCGTATCCAGGCCCGGTTCTAGACCTTCTGGCGCCCACCTTTTTCCTAAATATATACATATACAGGGTGTTCATTTGAAAACTTCCCACCTCGATTTTCCTGCTTTAAAATGTAAATGTGTAAAATCGCTCGGACCCGTCGATTTTTATTTCGAGGGGGACATCTTTTGCGTATATTGTCAATCTTGTTACTTCAAGCCCCTAGGAGGGAGGGGGGGGTAAGATCTAAATTTTAAATGGATACCCCTATTTTATATAATTTTTTTGGATTCTGCATAAAATTATGAACATTTTTTAATAAAAGCATTATATTAGTCTATACTTAACAGTTTCCGAGATATTGACTCTTAAAAAATTACATTTTTGAACTTTGACAGCGTCTAGCTATAACTGTACGTCTTAGAGCAAAATGGCTTACATGTCCCTATCTTCGATTTTTATTATCTTTCCAATAATGTCAACTTCCGGTCACACCGGAAGTACTATATTTCTTACATCCGGTTTAACCGAAAGTTCACACTATTGGAAAGATAATAAAAATCGAAGATAGGGACATGTAAGCCGTTTTGCTCTAAGACGTACAGTTAGAAAGCTAGACGCTGTCAAAGTTCAAAAATGTCATTTTTCAAGAATAAATATCTCGGAAAATGTTAAGTATAAACTAATAATGCTTTTATTAAAAAATGTTCAGAATTTTATGCAGAATCCAAAAAAATTATATAAAATAGGGGTATCCATTTAAGATTTAGATCTTACCCCCCCCCCCCCCCCCTCCCTTCTAGGGGCTTGAAGTAACAAGATTGACAATATACGCAAAAGATGTCCCCCTCGAAATAAAAATCGACGGGTCCGAGCGATTTTCCACATTTTCATTTTAAAGCAGGAAAATCGAGGTGGGAAGTTTTTAAATGAACACCCTGGATATACTTATACCATCAAAAATGTTTCATTTTTTTTGACGTGATATTTTAAGAAGGAGAGGCAGTGACTAATTTGCAAATAATTTGCTCCCTTCAATGTTTTAATTTTAGAAAAAAACAAGTCGACACGAGTCTATCCAACTGAGCCTGCTGTTTCTTTTTTAGTCGCCGCGCCGCGCCACCGCGTCGCGCTAAGGGCGGACTATAAATATCGAGTTTTAAAGATCATCGATGTTTCATTTTCGATGTTTTTTGGCCCCTATTAAATGGGTTAAAGGCACCCGCTTTGTTTCAGGATTTATAAAAAATACTTGGGCGCCCTTATCTTTTAAATAGTATATTATACATCGAAGGTTATACAGACGCTTATTTGTTTCACCTTTGGCAATATTTTGCGCCCCTTGAACTTTGCGCCCCCGGGCGCTGGGACCGGGCCTGATCGTATCGTAAATTTAATAACGCTCCACACTGCGAAAAACCCCTTCTATTCCTTTATTCCTTATAAGAATTCACATACACTATATAAAACTGTTTAATACTATATGTGATAGCAATGCGCTTTCCTACTGCAAGACAACGAAACTTGCTAGACCGTTGTGTACTGATAAAAGAGACTTTTTGCACCTCTTAAATTAATATCAGTTTTTAGCTCCGTTATGGTTAACTTTATTAAACATAACGAGTAGCGCCACTGTTAAAACCAGAGATTTTGCAGCGCCTATACGTTCTGTCGGTAGTTATTAATTTGGCGCCGGCGCACCTAAACAAAATAAAATACCTAACCTAACAATAATTTGATTAAGTTGTATATTTTAATGTAAAGCTACTATTGATTTGGATTTTAATTAATTGCTTATCACAATTTTAATTCATAGCAATGATGCTTCATAATTTTTGTATGTCTTCTGGCAACCATGCGTTTAAGCATAACCATTAGGATAACGATAAGCTCTTCCTTATCCTTCCGTAACTAACGGAGTCCGTTATGGTTATTAACCATAGCGGATCACCTTTCTGACATTGCGCATGCTCAGAATAACCATAACCACAAAAGAATGACGAATTAAGAGGTGCAAAAAGTTTCTAATATCGCGGTTTAGCCAATAGGAAATAGGAGTTGTTGGTGCCGCTGTAGAATGATTTATTGCCATTATTGCTCTGAATAATCACAGTAATTATCAAGTTCTATTGGGGGTGTCACCTGGTTTTATATACTGTGTATAGTTCCTACTGGCAGATGTAATGAAACTTGACATTAATCATAATAATATTTGCTTGCCACAGTTATTAAAGTATATAGGTACTTTAACTTACCACTAAAAATCAGTACTGTAGTTCTCAAAAATTTAAATAGCTTCTAGTGTGATATTGTTCTTGTCGTTTAACATTGCATATTATGATTATCTATTATGCAACATGGTTTACTAAGATGGTAAAATTCGTCCATAGACTATAAAGTCCAATAATAATGATGGGTTGTGCGAAATAAGAATATTTTATTGATTTATCTCACATGGAAAGTTAAAAAAAAATTAAATACAAAGTAATAACAAATTGATTGAAACAGGCATTTGTACGATCAATAAAATTCAAATTCAGATAGGACAGCTAGAAGACTCCGAACAACGATGTGACCTGCGCAACAAATACGTCAAAACTAATATTATGGCGCGCGACGATTGCCGATCGCTATAAACCCCCACCAACGTCTTGTGGATTATAGGTTCTAATGGATTTAATTCGTTGTTGAGGACGCTGTTCTGATGATTAATTGTAGTTACTGGGAACAAAATGCGTCGCATTAAGAAGATAGAATTTATTTCTTAACAAAATTACTGTATTAAAAGTAGTTCATTATTCAACAAGACGGTGCTGCTAATGGAACTGATTACTACTAATCAAAACACTGTTCTAGCAAATCTGGAATTGATATAACACTAAAGCGGGTTTGATACACTAGCAATTTATTTAATATGGGTTAATAAAAAAAGAGCTATCAATACAAACTATGTCTTAGCGAACCTGTTGTATTAGATCATTTTTCTCAGTGCAGGGAAAATATTCTGTCCCAATTTTTTCTAATCTCCTAGAAGTCTATTGATCCATTTGATCCAATTGATCATGAGTAAAAAGTTGATGGAATCAGAAGCTCACTGATTCCACAAATCGAGAATCGATACCACTCACCAAAAGTAAAAGTAAAAAAAGATCAAGTTACCAACCATCATGATCGGGTTCGTTGCGGTAGAATCAAAGTGATGATGATAATTACTGCGGGAAAAAAGTGATAAAACACGAATGGGATGACAAAACAATCTAAGCGGCGCGCATAGACAAGTGAAAGCAAGCACGCCTTCTGTGACATTACGACAATCGACGATTTTCAGTGGTAGTCAGGCTGCCGCGTCCGAAGGACGACATACGGCATTGGATGTCACTGGCGCTTGTCGCGAAAATTGGCGCGTTTCCGTTGACACTTGTTGATGCGCGATTCGCAACAGCTGATTATTCGGTGCTTGAACAAAAAAAATAGTGGCTTAGGCGATCGTTAGACTGTGAACAGTTTCATCACCTTTGGATAAGATGTAAGTTTCATAATAACAATAAGATTACTACACCAAAAAAAGGCGATTCACAGGAAACAGAGGCAGAGCTTAGAAAGCAACCTCTCTAATATGGTATCTACTTAATACCGACGTTCTACTTCTTCATCGATTTGTACCTAAACTTGGATAGGTCATCATAGGTACCTAGTTGTTTTTCGAAAAGTGCTTTAATTACATTTATGTAAGCATTGAAGGATATTACTTCAAGGCACAGTTCCCAAATTCTAATTATAGCATAATCATTTATCATATTGTCATTGTCTGCATATTTTTGAACTGTTGAAGATGTACAATATTAGAGTAAAATAATAGCAAACAATAAATTCCAATTGAATTAAATAACATAGAAGTTATAATATTTACTGATGCCATATTAGATCCTTTATCTAATAAATTTAATTGGCAAGAACGTAGTGCTAAGGATTCAACATTTTGTCGAAGATTTGACATTTCTGTTCTAAATTTCAACATTTAACAATTTGGTGATCATCAAGTAAGCAGCGCAGATTAAGGGTGGTCAAATCTTAAATGGTAATTTTAGAGGAGAAATACTATTATTAGATAACAAAACTTCGATGTAACACTACATCACCTTTTTCGTAAAAAATGTCAAATGCTGATTTCCTACTATCAAAAATTGAGTACTCACGAGTTTAAAGCTGTCACTAATTATCTAAAGCATTTAAGGAAAGTTAAAATGTGACCAATTTGTATTAAGGTGCATGTTATTTATTTATGGTCTCTTGGTAATTACTAGGTACCCGCTGCTAATAAAACCCGTGGACAGGAAAGACATTAAGCAGAAAACTATGCAACTCTAAGATCTATGTGCAAGGTTATTTCTTGTTTTAACTATATATTTATGAAGGTATACCGTAACAAAACTTTTTCTTCTCTCGCATTAACTCAATTTTGAAAAGAAAAATCTCTGCGAAAGTAAAGGGTAATATCCAAAGTTGTTGAGTCTCATTCGATTATTAAACAACCCCATATACAGGATAATGCTCCATAATAACCATTGCATTTCGAAAGCTATAAAGAACAAAGGAACAGTGTCAAAAACTGACAACCTATATTTTTGGAGACGAACGCCAGGTTTACTAAATAAAGTTCGTACCTATATATCCGCCTTCCTATAGAGATTAAAATTTACAGGATAATAATAATATAACTAAAGGAACTGCATTGAGAATAATATTCCCTATACCTATATAATACTTATATTTCTTTCCAAATTTGAACACAATTTACCGGAAGGCATAGCAGGCATCGATTACCATGAAGGATAAAACATTGTTACATTTTTTCTGATAATTCTAATACTTCCTATGTTTGTTTCGAGGTTTGTTTAAGCGGTCACAAACTCCCTTCAGTTGACCTCAGGCTTATTCTTACTTATAAAGGGAAAAGTAGGCCAGGCTGGGAATCATCCCCTCGAAATAGTGAATATAGGGGATCGCACTGACCTACATTTATATTATAGATTGGGGGTGAATTAGATAAAAAGATGTTTTTTTGGAACCTATCAGTATTTATATAGGTACTTTATCTTTGACAACCAACGGAAATATTGTCATCAGAAAGATGATTTTTAAAGCTCGAAATGTTATAATATTACCTACATTCATTAAGATACTTTCTCTATATTTCTTTGAATTTAGGAACTTACCTACTATAAACCTAATCAGGTTATAGATATTATTTGAACAATATGATGTTAAAGATATAATAATAATTTATTATAACTTATTCATTTTAATTCAAGATTACGGGTAATGATTACATTTGTTTATTAACTGTGCCCCATCTGAATATGTAACACTACATAAATCTAGTAAACAATAGTATTATCGACACACGAATAGGGTTATTTGAATATGTAATGATAATAACCTTCATGAAAAATCCATCCATTTTTGTCTATATATACGTCTTTATCAACAGTTGAATATTAAATGTAAATGGTTATAGGATCTAGATTCTAGATCATCAAGAATGAAATATTTATAATTAGGAAATAATTATCAATACTTATATATGAATATATTAAATAACTGGTTAGGAAGAAAAACAATTAGGTCTTATCAATCAAAGTAATCAGACTTTTTCTTAAATAGGTAGAGGATTGTTAAGTGTTCTGTTAAAAACATAGTTTCCTTTTCAGGTGGAGTGAATGGGTACTCTGAATAATCAGGGTTGGCTCTTTTTAATGTAACGTATTATAACAGTTATCCATAGTAAATTTTACGTGGTCGCGTCTGATAAGCTCCTTATCATGTGTTGTAGGCTGATTTTACTGATAATCAGTCATCAGTTGCATGTCGGAACACGTCAAAAGATATTATGTCATTGGACTTAATAACTACACTACAGAGTTAAACCAAATATGCTGACGCCAACATTGTGATCCGGAAGGAGGTTCTATAAAGTCATTTGGCTAGCCTGTTTTTATAAGTAAAACACCCCCACCAGCACGTTCTTTGGCAGGCAGATTGTGAGGTGAGTTCTATGACAAATAGTGGATTTCCCTACCCTGTACAGGGGTTACTTCAGTTACTCCAATCTCTCGCCAGGAAGTTATTGAATAAACTTTCGGTCAGGGAATATTCCTCGCTATCTAAAGAGTCGATCGATGCAAAAAAAGATGGATTTTCATCGATGATTGATCACTGCAATAATATGCACATGTCCCGATTACCTTAGTTATCAATGTTTGATTACTGGAACTAGGATGATTTAGGATAGATGTCGTTTTTGTTTAATTCTTTCTTTATACAAATTTATAGTACCTACCCTACAAGAGGACATTGAGTAGGTACCTATACCTAAAAAGATGTTTTGGACTGTTATATAAGTAGGTACTTATCCTGTGTTTCCATTCTATTAGTATAGCTTCTGACAGGGTCGTACGAGGAAGTTCTACCCTATAGCGTAAGGTACCTACCTATGCCTAATCCTATATACAGTAATTATCTAAAAGCGTAGGTATAAAAAGACGCTCAAGTGGATGACAAATAATCTATAGGCAATTCTATATCCTACTGTATTCTATATACAACCAGCGCGACAGGACGTTGCTTGGGGGTCGCATAGAACACTTATTACACCCGTTAAAAGCCTAGTAAAGGCAATTGTCTGATGATGACGAGTGGATCCGGATCGATGCTCTATATTACAGCTGCGACCTAATACCGTCGTATCCTTTGGATAAGGAGAATATTGTATATTACAAGCTAACGTATAACGTATCAGCTAGCACAGGCCAATTGAAATAACTTTTTTCTTTTATCCATTTATGTGAACTCATCGATATAGATCCCCTTCTACATATAAAAAGAAGTCAAGATAACGTAATAAAAGTGTGCCGCCTTTGGGAAAGTGTATATAAAGGAATGACAAGAATTTTAAAATCCAACAGTACAGGCCCAGCGATCGGTAGACCGAGCATTGGATGACATTGGGGCCAATGATACAGGTGGGTCGGCCTGTCCTGTTGTCACCAGAGAAGTGGGGATGTCACCAAACCTAGGGGACGCTTGCGCGAGGCGGCGACCACTGTCACCTGAAATACGCCTCTGAATCCCAGCTTCAGGCGCCCCCTCGCGGATGCCGCGTTTTCGTCGGCAGACCGATTCAATACACCAGCGAGTGAGCCTTGAGGATGTCTCGTCCATGTTACTTTTAGTCGATATTCTCTCAGCACTTGCTTGCCGGAAGCCAAAGCAATTTTAAACATCAAATTATGACTGGGAATAAAAATTATAACCAGAAATCAACCTCTGTCAACCAAATTTTTATCAAATAAAGGAGGTTGGATGTACGCCTGTATGCAAAGTATATGTATATATATTTTATTATACATATTTTATGACATGCAAAAGTGTTTGTGAATTGTGACTAGGTATACGGTTCGAAGCTAATGCATGGTTAAAATAAACATAAGAAGAGACTCAATTATTTATAACTTATGTATTGATTTACACTGGAGAAATAATATTAGTTCTATATATTGGTCACCTTAAATATATAAAATCAATAGATATACGTACACAATAATACAGATACCGCGGGGAGCCAGGGAGATAGTCTTTGTATACTTATCCGCGGCGTATCTGGCAAACAGTTTATACATACCCTATTACGTACTTATGTTATGTAAACTCACTTTATATACACAACTGAAATAAATATATATGCAAGGACGGAAAGGCGGAGCCAGGGTAAAATTGTCACTGAAAGGACGATTGTCACTTGTCGCCGTGGCAGCGCTTGCGCCACGTCCCCAGGACCATAGGTTGGCGTCGCGACGGGCGACACGCCCGGCGTCCACGCGACCCTTGACCCCACGGTGGCCCAGGCACTCAGGATCGGACCAATATATTCTAATGATTGATATATTTTTATTTATGGCAAATATATTTCGTTTTAGTGATAGAACTGATATATTACCTAGGGAGTGTAGCTGAATATAAATGAATTCTTATAATACACTCGTATGGTGTATGGTCTTAATTGATGACCGGCGCATTCAAACGGTGCATTTATCCTACATTTTAATTTAGTGTGTTACTTATAAAATTCTAGAACGGAGAGTATTGGTTTCTTGTTCCCATGCCAAGGGCGGATCCAGAAATTAACTCTGGGGGGGGGTCAAACAGCGCCGAAGGCGCAAAAATAGCGCCGCGGGCGAAAATTTTTAGAGGTTTTTAGAGGAAGAAGATGAAACAATTAAAAATATGATAAACCTTATTTGTGCCGAAGCTGAAATGATATCCGCAGGCCGACCATTAGTTGAGAATCTCTTCGGTTCAGAGGAAGTGTCCAATTTTGTGACATCCGTGTGTGATTGCTGGCCTTTAATTCAAGAAATTTCAGACATTGATACTCCCGATGAAGGCACCAGACTTGCTAATAAATTAAGAAAACTTATAGTTTGCACTAAGGATTTACAAAAGCTTTTAGTCTCGTTATTGCTAATAAGTAATTCAATGACTACTGAGAGGATTATTTCCCATTACAACAAATTAAAAACGCCAGGAAGAATTTCATTAAATGAAGATACAATGAATGATGGCCTCTTAGTGTCATTGAATGGAGTTGGAAGTTGGAACAGCCCATTTTGATCCAAGACCGACAGTCGCCGAGTTTTTAATGAAAAAAGAACGTAGGTTTAGAGAACCAACTCCTGAAATATACAAAACTAGAGATTTTATTAGTACATTTTTTAGAGATAATCCTAAATTATAATCTTATTAATGAAGTTCCTTTTACAATGAAAATGAGTAGGTAACGAGTTCCTATTCCTTTTAATTTGTGGTATAACAGTGTTTTCAATTTGTAGAAAAAATGTGCACTGGGTTATGAACCCACTCTTTTTGACTCCACAATGGTTTTTACGTATGTTGAAATGTAAACCGCCCAGGGGGGGGGGGGTCGTGACCCCCATGACCCCCCTGGATCCGCCCTTGTCCCATGCAGATCCTAATGTAAGCAGTAATCGATAGTTATAATAATAAGAATATTAAATTAGAAGTACCTGTATACAAAATGGTCATTTGGACATTTGTTATTGTTATATGGGTATCTAAATAATAATCTACCTACGTAATTTTTTTTTTACTGTGAGAGATTTATCTTTCCTAGTCCAATGCTGCAAGCAGTCACAACGGCTTTCGTCGGCGTCTTCGCTCTGACTTCGATCGAGATCACTTTACGCCCTCTGTCGTGCTAGTTTTATATTATATTATGGTATAATAATATATACAGTATACAGTTTTAAAATACAAAAGGTATACCGAATAATGAGAATATGTATATCATATTTCACTACATTGAGAAGAAGAGTTCAAAAATTACACAATAAAATTTTGAAAATACATGATATTATGTTTAAAATAATCGTGTAAATGTTACTTGTATTGTAACTTTTTTTATATTCTTATATTATATGTTTATAAAATTATGTTTTAAATGTTCCTTGTTTTAAATAACATATTGATGTTATTTGTAAATAATTATAGAATCAGATGTAAAACTATATTTATGATCACAAAATGTATTTATAAAAAATTACATAATACATGACTACGTTTATATAATAAATAGAAAAACCCTATCCGCATTTAGTAGTTTTAGTTTTATATTATATATTTAGTATATGTGCGTCGTACTTTAATATATTGTGTCGTGACAACAAAAGAGTGTTTGTACCCTGTTAAAAAATTGTATACGTATACCTTTTTTTCCAATTAGAAATTCTATACTTATACATTGTTTTTTGTATACATTATACTAAAAATGTTAACAAAAACATTTAAACTTTTATAGTCAGGCAAATTATCTTTACCAGCAGATCAAACCAAAACGAATCAATTATATAACACCGGTTATGCTTATAAGCAATGGTGTTAAAAATACCAAGAACATAAATATATTTCTGTTGTGATTATATCAGCCACTATACACCATTAGAATTAATCAATAGGGCACAATAAAAAGTATTTAATGAAATTATGCAGTTACATTTTGATCTTGAACTTAATAATTTCTATTATTAAATTATGTGTAATAAATTTATGCTGCAGTTCAATTAGATTAATATAAACTGACCGATTTGATAACAATAATTGTTTTTTATTTATAATCATAATTGATTTATTACACCAATATTGATAGAATGCATCAAGCATTCAGTTTAATATAAGGTAGGTAAGAGACAATTTAATTATATATTGCTCAAAAATGGTTTTAGAAAGTAGTGGAAAACTGCACAGTGACCACTATTTATGTGAAATAATTGTTTTATATAAGTTATAGTTATGGGGGGGAGATAAGGCAGGCTTGCCCTGTATTATCCCCAATTTCAGGATGTAAGGGCAAAAATGCAGGTAAAAAAAATAAAACACTCGTATCTTTTTGTGTTATTTCTAAAATACAGGACAAATGGCGTCCCTCAAGGGATCTTTACAGGACGCAAGAAAAGCTCTCGAATACAGAATGTCCTTTAAAAGGACGGTTGGCAAATCCGAATTGAATAAAGGCGAAAATTATTACTAAATTTGATAAAAATATATATTTTTTAAATAGGTTTTATTGTTTGTATTGTAGTTAATTTTATTTTAGATACTTAAATTCGTACTTTTTAGACCGATTAATCGCTAAGAAAGGAAAATATTTGTACTGGCACCACTGCAACACCCTGTATTAAACCAAAAACTAAGCTACCGTTAATATTAAGTTATAAATTTGTAGATTTATGTATTTAGAGTAAAGTTTAACGGACTTTAGGAAATTAAATCCATTTTTTTATAAGTAGGAGTATTTTTGTCCATTATTCCCTATCTTGTGCATCGCATTGATAACCGCCCAAGAACATTTTGTCCAGCGTCTCCTACATTTACACAAAATTTGAGCCGATTTTACCAAGACCAATTTTTTTTAAATTGTTGCGAGAATTTGTAACGTATGGTAAAGCTACCATTTTCAGGTATTACTAATTAAATTAATATTTCTTATTCTAAAATTTGATAATTTTGCATCCGTTTTGGAGAACAATAAAAAAAACTCATCACAATCCAGTCAGTGGTTTCATTAAGCTCACACAGGCAAACAACAATCTGACAGGTCCCGAGTTGTATGTAACTGTAAGACCTTAAAACAAAAAGTCGACGTTTTTTTTACAATTTTGTGTGGCCATACACCCAATCAGTAGATTCTGGGAGGGGAAAGAAACAGTAAAAGTAAGCGAAAGTAAAATGTTTTTGCCTAAGTGGATCCCTAATTGCGAGTACATATTTAAATAAAATTAAACAGAAGAATATCGTTTTTAACCGTGAGCATTCGGCCGAAGTCGAATGGGCCGGTATGAAGGAAGCTTCTCATAAGTTAGTAGCCCGATCCTCCATTGCGCCGAATGCATGGAACAGCGTGAGCTCGCTTCGCAGCAGTTGATGAATTAAAAGCATGCGTTGCGTTACCGTATTGAATTAAAACAATGCTTTGCTAAAATAGGCCTCATTGCAACTGTCACTAAGTCACACTTTTAATTGTCCAGCGAAGCGAATGTGTCGACTTCGCGCCAATTTTCAACGACAGAGATGTCACTATAGACTTTAAATATTTGTTCAGTGGGTTATTAACAGTGTTTGATGTCTCGCGACACATTTTTTTCAAATAACATGAGCACGTCTCAACCGTTACGGCCTGTTTTGAATGTAAGTTTATGTAGGGAGTTTTCTGATTTTTCTTTCTCGATGTGTTTTCAGCTTAAAATATGTCTCCTAAATTTAACTTTTGTTTATTTATTTGCGGGAATGCTACTTGTGCTTTATGTCTCTACATCACTTGTATGTTTACCTGTTTTAATTTGTTTTTTTTTATTTAAATATACATTAAACACCGATGTGCAGGGCACACGAATCTTACAATAAACATTGATAAAAATTCATTTTTTAAACTAGAAATTAAAAAAAAATCCTAGATTAACAAAATCATAATTATTTTTTCTATGGGAACCTAATTCATATTTATAGAGGACATAAGCACAGACTTTTTAAAACTTACTTAATCTATACTAAGTAAGTATTACATAATATGTATATTAAGTAGATGTTTCATGCCCCCCAATATATATTTTGTGCAAAAATACATAGGTACTCTTGTAGATACCGTTCGTGTTGGAAAATTTGTAAATCAATTCAGCTATAAATAAGCATCGTAAATAGAAGCTTTATTTGCGGTGATGCTACTTATGATTTATTGTCTGTTTACTTTTATAGCCAGAGCAGGCAGTCCCATTTTTAATTAGGTATTTATTTTTTAGAGTAACGCATTTTATTTTTGGGCCATTAATAAAATTCCTTTTGTAAAAAAAAATGTAAAAAAGATATATTATTATACGCCATTAAACTCAGGGAGGACTTATACATACATATTCTCCATTTTAAATCTGCTTATAAGTACAGGGTGTCCGGGAAAATGTGGGAAATATCCCGGATATGAAAAAAACACGTGAAAAGAATACTACAAGTTCATATAAACTTCTTTCGTATCGGCCTCCTCTTCGGAGATATGGGCTCCCAAAGAGCTCCCATGGAATTAAGTTTTTGACACATAATTATTAAACCAAAAGGTATATTTCAATTTTTTTTTTCATATGATCTATACCAGGTAAGACCCTACAAATTACTATCCCAGAAAGTGTTGCGAATTACTCACAGCTGCAGGGACGGACTAGCTGTGACACTAATGTGCCCATTTTTTTACGCCCTGTATGATAAAAACTTTGGACAACGTTTTATACATACCTTTAACTATTGACTAAAAATCAAGTACTCTTCATTCATGTCGCTAATCCTAACCGTTTTCGGAAAAACGTCATTTTATTGCGATCATGTATTAATATTAAGCAGTTAAAAGTGAACATTTATAATTTATAGGAACAAAGATGTATCTTTTATTGAAATACGCTAAATATACATGATGTAAATGTGTTAAAAATGACGTTTCTTTTTAAAGACGCCTCTTGCTCCCAACGTTGCTGAACTCTTAAAATTGTGTTCTTGCCTGTTCCGTAAAAATTTGCTAGTGCCCGTATTGACCACCCATCTTCAATTCGGGCTATTATTTGAGCTTTTTCAAGTTCTGTCAAATGACGAGACATCCCTAAAATTTTGGCATTGACAGTCTTTCACTTTTTAAAAAGTCAAAATTAATCAAGTCCGATTTACAAAATAACAAATTTAGTGTACCCAATTTTCATGAATAAAACTGTGCAAGTGCACAGAGGGGGGGGGGGGGGCAATTGCCCCCATGGATCCGTCACTGCTCAGCGAACGCATTAAAAAATATTTCGCAGGCTGGCGATAATTAGGAAAATTTTAAAACTTTTTCCTAACAATTAAACCAGAATATTGGAATTGTTCACATCGGTTATAAATAACGAAAGTGTATAAAGGGTCGCGGTGCGATAATCACCCATTTCAGCGGTAATAAATTTAAGTGAATTAGCATTAAACGTGCCTAAATAGAACCTGATTAAATGGCGTCCAGAAATAAATCATTCGCGTAACTTACATTAAATTCTGGTTTGATGTATGCACAAGTTGATGCCGCCTGGTAACCAACAACACCCCAGGCTAATTGCTTGTTTTTAAATCGCCACTATAGGCCTAAAATAAATCAATTTTATTCTTACCAATATCCAGTTAAGTACATTATTTTACATAATGTTGCAATATAAACAAACACATCGTATATAACATTAACTCATCAACTTCTCCCTCTGGCCGTATATAAAATAATAAGGCTACTGGCTACTAACGTAACAACCAATAATAAATTAACACCTTTGATATGTAGGTCGCTCCCGCTGTATTTCCTTTTCATAGCAACGAATACATTCGGACTGATTTTTTCAGGTAAGCATACGGAGAAATATGTTGGTGTTTTGAAATGCGTTATGGTATGCGAACGCTGAGAGTGCAGAGGATGATGGTCTCGTTGACGTAATCCAGCTATCAATTTCGAAATTTTGTTTTTAGAAAACATACTGTCTTCCAAATATTCCTCAACCACAGCTGAACTTGTCTTTTCAATGTGGTCATGCTTGCCCCGCGTCCGCCAACAAAGTTACAGAGGTTCTGCGCAAACAAGGACCAGTATATTTGTCCGCATGCGCATCGCTTAGACCCAGATATTTTGCAATAATGAAAGGATCTTGCCTATGGTGTTCTTCCCAACTGGCTGTGAAAAACAACGACCGTTACGGTAACTCAAAAATAATCTATATTGATGTTGCAGTTCGTCGGGCGTAAAGACCAATAATTTCTCAAGCTTTAAACAACCCATCTCCTTCTCATCAATAATTGTGAAGACACGCTTTTTATCGGTCTTAGTATCGGGAATATTACCTAACTATTATTACGGATCCTCTATCCTCTATATGTTCAACCAACATATTAACTAGGTCTTGGCGGCGGCACCCACCAAATACACCAAATAACAGAACCACTTTGTAAATCAAAAAAGTTTCATTGGGAGCTTCACGGATGAATTTCAGCACATTTTCTCGAGTCAAAATTTTCGATTTCTTCGCTTCATATCTTTTGGATGCTTGCTTAGCTTGCAATACTTTGCAATGTTTATATTTTTATTAACTATTAAAGTCTTCTTTAACATTTAATATTTCGTTCATAGGGAATTAGGAGGGAATGTTCCAGACTATATTCGATATACATAATTAATATTTTAATATGATTTACAACAGCAATTTTAACATACCAAGTCCTGGAAATATCCGAGTAGCAGTTGATAATTTTTACATCATTATTTTTCATCCAATCCCCAAACCTTTGATATTCCTTATTATAGGCGTCTTTAGAATTCTTTGGGACAAGATTATCCAAAGCTTTGGCAATCACATCAATTCTATCAGGAATCAACGGAAAATTCATTATTTTATATGAATTTCAGTTTTGACTTTGACACAGCACAACAATGAATACTTATTACCTTTGTTTATTTAGCAACTTTATAGGTAAAAAACCTTTCGTGATTTTGAATTTTCTTTTCATTTAACTTGGAATTATCTGAAGTAGGACATAAAATATTGTATGTACCACGGGCATTACTTGATGTCTATATCCTCGGGCAACTTACAAACCCTCGGGCCGAAGGCCCTCGGCTTTGTGAGATTGTTGCCCTCGGAGGCATAAACATCATCATGATGCCCTGAATACATAAATAACTATTTGATTGATTTAAAAAGTCGGGGTGCATATCAGCCTTCTATATATTTTTCACCGTACGCTAATAAGAACAAACAATTTAAAATAATCGTTTTCAATACAATATTTAAACAATGTTTATTCGTCATGTTGAATATTTTACATAAATTAAAAATCACGTGTATCTTATTTAAAATAAATCCTTTTTTTTAATGCGTGATAATTTCTGGGTGTTTTTTCACAAAATACCCTCTATCTATACACAATATAGATTTTCCGATCGCGTGTTTTTGTGAGTAGGACTGCATAGCGTGAAGGACTACGTTATATAACAAGAACCTATTACTAATCAAAGTAGCATTTGTTTTTTCAACAGTTCCAATATGTGTCGCCTTTCAATATGGCCGAAAAACACGCACACGGGTAGCAGCGATATAGGCAGGCTTTATATCAACAATATTAATACATATAACTTTATTATCACCGCTGCTGCTTCTCCTTTACATATTCATGGCTTCCCAGTAAATATATATATATATATACATGCGTGAGGAAAGCCCATCAGTTCTAGATTTATTCAAAATATTACTATATTAGGAACATATAAAGAGAAATAAGAGTCACCACGGTTTAATGAATTCTTTTAGGAAGACTACAATATTTTAGAAATATATTTTAAAAATGTATTAGGAGGATTGGTCCATTTTCTCTATATACCGGCAACGGAAGCCATAAACCTTATGTCTTGGGCCGGGGATCTAACTAAATTGACTAAGAAAAACTGATATATAGAGAAATATTTTTAGGTTTCCAAAATGACCGCTAGGGAGCGCAATTACTATGATATAATTAAAAATTCCTTAAATAAAAAGATCATTAATTTTAACTATAGTTTGTTCCTAAGGTTTTTTTCATATTGTCGATAATAACGGTCGGGGAAGCTTGTAAAAATATTTTTAAAATTGCTGTATCTTCCATATCCTTTATCCAAATTCAATCAACATAGGGTTGTTTTAAAGGTAAGTTTACACTTATAAAAAATCTGACTGTCGTCATGATCGCAAGTTCTCACTGTGTATTCTGTTTTTTAAATATTAATAAAAAATCTAGAAATGATATGCAAGCCAATCAAACTCGCCTTAGCGCATTTAAACTGGGGCCTATACAGGGTTCCCCATTTAAAACGAAACAGGCTAAATATCTGGTTCCACGTTAATTTAAAAAAAAACGCTCGGACCCGTTGATTTTTATTTTGAGGGGGACATCTTTTGCGTATATTGTCAATCTTGTTACTTCAAGCCCCTAGGAGGGAGGGGGGTTAAGATCTAAATCCTAAATGGATACCCCTATTTTATATAAGTAATTTTTTTGGATTCTGCATAAAATTCTGAACATTTTTTAATAAAAGCATTATTAGTCTATACTAAACAGTTTCCGAGATATTGACTCTTGAAAAATGAGATTTTTGAACTTTGACAGCGTTTAGCTTTCTAACTGTACGTCTTAGAGTAAAACGGCTTACATGTCCCTATCTTCGATTTTTATTATCTTTCCAATAGTGTCAACTTCCGGTTAAACCGGAAGTACTATATTTCTTACAACCGGTTTAACCGGAAGTTGACAATATTGGAAAGATAATAAAAATCGATGATAGGGACATGTAAGCGGTTTTACTCTAAGACGTACAGTTAGAAAGCTAGACGCTGTTAAAGTTCAAAAATCTCATTTTTCAAGAGTCAGTATTTCGGAAACTGTTTAGTATAGACTAATAATGCTTTTGTTAAAAAATGTTCAGAATTTTATGCAGAATCCAAAAAAATTATATAAAATAGGGGTGGATGGTTTAAGATTTAGATCTTACCCCTCTCCCTCCTAGGGGCTTGAAGTAACAAGATTGACAATATACGCAAAAGATGTCCCCCTCGAAATAAAAAAAGACGGGTCCGAGCGTTTTTTTTTAAATTAACGTGGAACCAGATATTTAGCCTGTTTCGTTTTAAATGGGAACCCTGTATATAGGGTTTCTATTATTGTTTCGAAACAAGTGTTTAAGAAATTATTATTCTTCTGATAACTGATATTTTATTACCGAATCAATTTATCTTTGATATTGGCTACTGAGATGTAAGGATTATACCCTATATAAAATATATAATACATCCACATTTACATCAAAGATGGCAGTAATTCAAGTGTAGCAAAAACAAGAGGGTTATGGAAGCACAGTATCGAATAACCATATTCTATATGAATGAAGCAGGTAAAGAAAAGCTGCCCCAAATTTCAAATTTAACCACGCGTTCAGGACCTGATTTAGGTTAATAATACATTTTTATAAGAATATTTCAGAATAATCTTAAGCTCCAAGTTAAGTATACTAGGTGTTACGGCAATGAGGAAAGAAAAACACTTCATACTTTTCGCGATACTTGTTCGTAATTTGTTTCCTCATACAAAGCTGAACTGATGAGGCCTGACTATTTAAAACATTTATACTTAGGCATTTATACATTATCTTCCTTGTATTTTCTATTGTACAGACCTAAAAGGTAAAAAGGTTCTTAATTATATAATTGGGTACGTATGTGTTTATGTATTTTCGTCCACCGACATCACTGAAATGATTTGGATATTTTTTGTTTAGAATTTTAATAATACCACTTTTCGAGTACTTTGAAGTATGATGTATTTTGAAAGCTGATGGGAGTTAATTTTACTTTTACATATAACAACAGCTGCTCTCTTGTTGTACACCCCCCTAATATAGTGATGCCATTGGCCTAAGTACGGATCTGTCAATAATTTTATTGTGGAGCTTTACTTATTATACAATATGGTCTGCACCTGGTCATTGGATGAGCTTCGGGGGCCATGTTGAATGTACCATCGCACAGTGTGTCGAATTATAAAAAAAAATGCGACAAAAGTGCGAACCTGGGTTTTAAATGAAAATAAAAATGCGCAGGCGAATCAATTTCCATTTCCAAAAGGTTGTTTTTGAAAGATTGAAAGGTATGTTTGTCCTGCAAATTGTACACCTACAACTGACAGGATCTAGGATAACGCCAGGGGGGAGGGGGGACTACATCAAGGCCGTATAGCCAGCGAAGAATTTGCGGGGTTTCAGAATGAGTTTGTTTTTGTTCAGTAGAAAAGTGCCACAGGTAATGCGCTGCAGGCGAAAAATGTTCGGGGTCACAATATTCTTTATTGAATTTGGAGGGATAGGGTAAGCTGGTCAGCATAATGACAAATTTGTAAAATTTTATGAATTAAACCAGTATAATTGTTTTTGTTAGTTAAAGTTTTCAATTGTTAAATAAATAATTGTGACCATATCTGGATTTCAGGGGTAGGGCGGGGGGCGTCAGAACCCCCATAATGTCCCCCTGGGCTACAGCCGATAGCTATGAAACTAAAAAAAATTACTACTTTTTAGATGAAAAAAAACCCTGCCCTATGCCGTTTATCGTTTTTCAGTAACATTTAACATAGGTCACTTCGGGGGTATCTCAAGGTTCCCATCTGGGACCTCTGCTTTTTTTACTATATATTAAGGATATTTATAAATGTTTCATCTATTCGTATTTTCTTCTCTACGCCGACGATCTAAAAATATGTTATGCAGTTTGCTCTGTGGAAGACTGTAAGCGCTTGCAATAGGACCTCAACAGGGTCGCTATGTTTTGTAAAAAAAATAAACTTTTCTTAAACTATAAAAAATGTTTCAATATCTCCTTTACCAAAAATATTAGTGTTATTATGTATGACTATTATATTTAAATGGTGAACCGTTGAATCGAGTGGCGCAAATCAAAGATCTTGGTGTATTTTTTGACTGTAAGCTTACATTTTTAACCCGCACATACAAACTATGTTGCTAATAAACGCTCTCGAATGTTAGGATTTGTAGCTAGAGTATGTAAATATTTTAGATCTGAGAAGGCAATAAAGTCAATTTATTTTGCATATGTCTATAGTAGATTAAATTTCGCCAGTGTTGTATGGAATCCTTATTATGAAAAAAATAAAGTTAGACTTGAACGTTTGCAAGGTAAATTTTAAAGATTTTTAAGTTGGAGAGTTAATGGGGTGTACAATGTACCTAGTATTTCTGTTATAAGAGAACAATTTGGATTTGCAACTCTGGAGACCCGAAGAATACAATCAAATTTAGTTTTTGTTTATAAATTGATAATAATTTACAACGCGCCTCATCTCCTCCAACAGTTTTCTCTGCAAGTACCTTTCAGAACCACTAGACAGCAGTTTTATTTTCATTTGACCCAAACAAATACTAATCTAGGCGTAAACGCCCCCATATTTAGACTAAGTTTTTTCTATAATATGTATTGTCAAAACATTGATCTGTTCTCTACTTCATTACTACTGTTCAAGAAATACCTTAAGCGTACTTTAGTATAGGGGAGAATGGCCCAAAATGATCCCAGCGGGCAAAACGATCCCCCCCTATTATCGTTAATACGGATGGTGCCATCTATGGTTTTCATAAGCCACTATACCTTCCTTGTCTTTCGACGAGTTGTGCTTGTCAGTTGAATCGAAAATTGTTAGCGGTTGGTGCGCTATCAATAAAAAAGTGATTTTTGCTTATTCTGATCTAAGGTACGTACCTACTTACAGAATTTTGTAACAGCTTTTGACAGGTAACAGGAATGTTAAAATGTAGTATATTTCTTACAAGCTTATTACTTTAGCTATATTTTCAGATATTTGTAAAGTTTTTAAACTTAGCGACTAAGTGATAAACATGGCGGTTAGTAAATTTAGCACATTCGGGAAAAATGAATGTAGAATGAAGTAGAGTAAAACGATTCCGGGATCATTTTACCCGAATTTTTTGGTCTAGTAAGTTTTCTTATTTTTTGTTTTATGATAAGAATGTTTGTATTTTCTTACTGTTTTCTCTTAAATAATAAAGTAGGGCCTATCTGTTTTTGTAAATCTTAAATTAAATTGGGGGATCATTTTACCCTACCTTAAGGGATCATTTTGCCCAACCAGGTAGGGTAAAATGATCCTTTTGACCAAGTTCATAATTATATAAATAACATTATTAGGTTTTTTTATTAAACACTCTGCGCATCCAAATCTGAAAGCATAAGAATTGGGGAATCCCATAACTATGATTATGGATCTCCCTAAATCACACACTCGGTTTACGAGGAATTTTCCCGTTAGGGGGATCATTTTGGGCCATTCTCCCCTAATTTAAAACTTTAGGTTATAATATATTAAGATCTTGTGCAATTGAATAATTATAGATAAATAGTTTTATGAAGAACTCTAGTAAACAGTGGATACTGTTTTTGGGTAGTTCTACCTGTTTGTATCCTTAATTTCTAAATAAATAAATAAATAAATTTAATACAAACAACAAACAATAAGTCATTTCTAAATAAGGAATTTGTTAAATAGCTTTTACGACACCCAAAAGGATGGAACAACACACTGTGCATCGTGCCATCGTGTGACCCAAATGTAAAGGAATAAAAAATTTGACGATGAAACAAGGTTCTGTCCAAGCAAGCGATGCGACCGAGGCAATTTTCAATTATTAATCGAAAACCGCTGCCAGACTTATCATTATATTTTGTCCATAAAACACTGGGGACTTTTTTTTTAAGTATATTGTGCTCTACCGTTGACCGTTGCCTTAATAACCAATTTCAAGAAATTACTTTTATTTTGTCGGAAGGGTAAATAAAAACGTTCGTTTCTAAGTACGCCTTTTTTAATAATGATCTTGTTGAAATAGTAATTTACGTTACAAGACCGGAAAGTAGTGTTGTTCAGGTCGAGCCGTAGGCGAGTCCTGGAAGCTTGGAGAGACCTGGAAAACACTAATTTTCGGTAGCGTGACGTACAATATTTTTTTTAAGACCGACACTTCGATATACTTACATTAAATTATTTTATATTATTTTTAAATCGTATGACTCCTTGTAACGGGCTTTTGATTTTACTGGCAATATATCGTAAGTCGCTTTCCTTACTGCTTCTAAAATTTCTTCTGAAATCTCATTTTCCGTGTCGGATAATTCAAAATCTGAATTCGTATTGTTAAATTTGTGAACTCGCGAAACAAGTTTCACATAAACAACAAATTAAAAATCAACGAACTGCCACTCGACAATACATCGAAATGTTGTTGTCATAGTAACGAAAATTTTATTCTTTTAATTATGACCATCATAATTATAAAACAAGACAAGACAAGAACTAATCAAAGTTTTTACGTGGATAGAGTGTCTAAAACATTAGCTCATAAATCTATTTTTTATAAAGGTTTGATAGAATATAATAATTTGGAAAATTCTATTAAATCTCAAAAATCATTAAAACTGTTTAAAAAAAACTTTAAAATTACATTTAATTAAAAAACAAAATGATACGTAATATTTGATACAATTTGCAAAATGTTTAACTTTTCTGTCTGTTTTTTGGTTAAAGAAGGTTGCGTTTTAAAATTTAAAAATAAATCTATAAAAACGTGTTAAAAAAATGTATTAAAAAATATTTAATTGTAGCTTTTTGCTAAATAAAACATGTTACTACTAGGTACTACTATACTATACTATCTGAACATTTACAGACATTAAAAAAATTAATTTAATTACTCTATTATAGTAGTGTACGGATTTAAGATTTGGTCTGGGGGAGGGGAAGGTTGGCGTTAACAACAATAAAAATAGTGATAAAAAAATTCAATTTTTTTAAAAAATTAATTAAGAGACTTGATTGAAAAATTACCTGTACAATTTTTCTGTATACGACTGCAAAATCTATTCGACTCTTGTATAGTCTTTAGTATGAGATATGAATTTTTCTCTTAAGAACTAACACTAGTAACGCCTTCGCCAGTTCGTTTATTTTTTTAAATCAATTCCTAAATCCGTCACTGGTTTTGTAGGAACATTATTTTTCTGTATTAGTTCGATAATATAATGTAACGAATGATGTACAGTTACGGCCATTAAATCTTGGACAGCAAATCTGTCAGATTTTGACTTTTTACTAATTTTTGGTAAATTGCTCTTTTACCTTAATGTACATTTAATCATTAGTAATTACCAAGAGGTATCAGAACTTTTTTTTATTATTTCGAAAAATTAACAAACTATAAAACTATAACAAATTCAATCGGTACCTATTTACAATACATCATATTATTATAATTAATCAAATTTAAATATTTTAGCGCGGCTCCCCCTTTGTCCAAGACAGAGTTTATCCTTCTAGGCATTGAAGTTACCAAAGCCCTTGCGAAGTCCCGATTTAACTCATTCCAAGATTGTGCAATTTTATTTTTTAATTCGTTCAAATTTTGTGGCCTAAAATTATTCTCACCATTAATTTTTTTGACTAAAACACCCCAAACATTTTCCATTACATTTAATTCCGGACTGCGTGAGGGCCATGGTAAAATGATAATTTGTTCCTAATCCATCGATTCCCTTACTTGTCGGGCCGTGTGAATGGGACAATTATCTTGCTGATAAATAAAATCCCTTCCTGGAAATCGTTCTAATACAGAAGGTAACATGGTATTTTGTAAAATATTCATGTATACCTCTGTATTAAATCGCCCTTCAATAAAGTGACACACACCAAATCCTTGAGCACTCATCCATGCCCAGACGTTTACAAAAAATCGACCACTATTTCGATTCTTTTGGGTAAATCTTTCATCGAATCGAGTTCTTGGAGGCCTATATACTCTTAGTCTTCCGTTGTAGCAAGACTGAAACACTTTCTCGTGTGTAAATATTAATTTTTCCCAGAAAACTAGAAGTTCCAAGTAATACTGTAACGAAAAACCGACCCGTTGTTCCTTATTTTCGGTAGTTAAAAATGGCTTTTTAGCTGCTGGATGACAGCATAATTCAGAGATTTCTCTAACCCTTCCTCGAGCTGTTCTCACCGATCCCGGGAAGTTTATTTCTATTTTAGCCCTTACAATGGATTTAAAAGGTTGGTCCCCTAATATGTTAACCAAATTGTTATCCTGTTCTTCATTGGATTGTTTGGGACCACCACTTCCAGGTCTTCTTTCCAAGGAATGCGTTTCTTGCCACTTTGTTTTGAAAACATGAACCGTACTCTTTGGGATGTTGAGCCTTTCTGAAACTCCCCTTTCAGACCAACCTTCCTGCTCAATATAATGAATTATTAAAACTTTCTGCTGGGTCGTTAAATTTGGCATTTTTCATAAATTAAAACTGTGACATTTATTCTATAATGACATTTTTAATAGATACTCTGTTCAACAGGCATTACAGGTATACTTATAGTAAAATGAGGTGTATGTGTAAATGTTACAAAGCTAAAAAGGTTCTGCCCGAGATTTAATGGCTGTAACTGTACCTACTTGACAGCCCTATACATAGCACACAGTAGCGTTTTGTAGGTTTAGAAATGGAAGGGGGGGGAGGCAAGCATGTTTAAAGGCCATACTTGTCCTTGACAAACTTGTTGTAAGTAATTTTTGCATGCATGGAAGAATTTTTAACTTATATATTTGTTTCATGTAAAAATATAGAGACGCTCCGTTTTACTATACCACTTAAGTCTTATTTTAAAAGCTGCAATTATAAGAAATGTTTTTTTTACATTTTATCGAATATAAAAGAAAACAAAACCTTAATATAACAGTTGGGGCATTGGCAAACAAATTAATTAATAAATGACAGAAAAAATATCGATTGAAAAAACAATTTAGATGCCCCAGGCAGGACAAATATATATCTTGTTATGAGAGCATCATTATAAAACATTTTTAAAAACATTAATAATAAAAGAAATACAGATATAGAGGGCCAGCATGAAGGTACCTATATAAGGAACATAATTTTTAAAAGCTATAAACATTGATTTATAGGTTTAGACTGTCGATTTGTATAATAGAAGGACTCTTTAATGTAATAAATGAGAGAAAACTTAAAAAAGGATGCAAAACGATCAGGTTGGCATTTTAAAGACGGCGTTCAAGCGAGCTCTCCGTAATTGCAGGACCCGGTATAAGTTTCTCAACACGCAAGAGTCGATTAAATGACAACTAAATCGTTAGCCATGGTATATAATTTATGTGAATAGTCCAAAAGGGCGGGCTTCAATTTCTACTCGTTCGTATAAAAGATCCGTAATGAAATTAAACATTTTTAACAGCTCGTCACCGCAATGTAAAATAAAACTAATTTAACTGTGTAACATGTAACGGTTGTCAGGTTTGACCTTTTTTTTTCGAAATACAGTGCGCGGAATATTTAACGCATAACGAAAAAATGGCCTCAATTTTGATGTTATATATTTTCCAAATTTGTGGTTCGTTTTTAATGATTTTTTTTTTAATTGTAGGTTTTTTCCTTAAGCATATCACTGCCTTTGTTGTTTTGCTTAAAAATGTAACTTTGGTATTATACCGGGTGTTATAAAACTGTTATGTTTTTTTTACGGAAATTCAAAACACCCTGTAGGATTTACTAACCATTGCAAGTTATCGCAATTACAGCAAAATGAAAGTCCCATGTTTCCTTTACATTTTCTTTTTTGATTTATTGGTTTATCTATGTTTTTTCATGAAATATTCAAATTTTAGTTCAACGTGGGTTAACCCACTGAACTTTTTTTGATTTCTATATACCTATCAACTAATGGGTTTATAGGATTTTTTGCTGTAGGTTAAATTATGTTTCAGCAGTTACCTAATTAGTAGCTTGTCTTATTTTAATTTTTATATTAAATCGGTTTATTTGTCTTGTTAAATAAGATGCGCCATAGGCCAAGAAGATTAATTTTAAAAAATGCTACTGTTTCGGTACAAATTTATAAAGAGGGTCAAAAATCTGTTGTGTTTCTCGGTGTATTAACCATTTTTAAACAGAGGTAAGTTTACTCTGGAATACAATGAAAAAATAAAGCTCATTTTGTGAAACTTTTGTCAGATAATGAAAATTTCACGGCTTATTTTGAACGCCTTTATAGGCTTTGTCATAAGGGCACTTAAGGGTTTTATAAAGGGTGACGGGACATCATCAAGCATTTTTATACCACAGTATTTTAAAAAGAAAATAGACAGATTGATTTCTACATGGTTCCTTTCCTGTCACAAGTATTTTTTAATAAGTGCGGGGGCGGGGGGGATTGCATATACCCCTTAGGACGCTCATGATAATAAATAGCTAATATGTAGGTATTAGACCAGGGCTGAAGATGGTGTAAGGGAGTACTTAAATACAATTTTTCCGGGGCGGTGCTCAACAGAGTAGCCACCAAGATCGCCTGATCTAAACTCAACTTGATAGGTACACTTAGGGAGTCCATGCGACGAGTAATACCTACAAGAAATTTATCAACAAGTAGTACAAAATGCACAACAGGAATTTTTAGATCGATTGATTTACTGCAGAACGGATGGAGGAGGACATTTGCAACAGCCTATAAAATAGTTTATTTTCATACTTTGTCGTTTGTCCTGATTGTAGGATGTAAAAAATACAATATGATCATTCAAACATTTTTTTTGATTTAGTTTGTGGTATGCTATTAGACAAGGGTCGATAATTTTTGAAACAAAAAAAAAATAATAGTAGGATGAAACCCATTGGAAAAGGAAGAGAATATAACAAAAATGAAAGGAAAAATAATTTACGGGCGATCCGAGGTCGGGAAGTGGAAAGGGGTGAGTTTTTAAGGGTAGAAAACGATTTATCTCGATTTCCGGCAAAACTACAAGTCCTATGAAAAAACGTTAAATGGCAAAGTTGTAGGCAATAAAAAGATCTGAAACTTTTGTATTTACACTTTTTTCACATAACCTCAAAATTTATGTGAAAAATTCAAATAACCAAGTTTTTGGTTTTTTATTTTTATCTTTTACAAGAAAAATTATTTTTTCATGAAATTTGGTGAAAACTTACCTTTTTATGTCTCAAACACGCTGTAATTTTTTGATTTAAAATATTTATTTTTTCACCTTATTTTGACTTAATATTGAAAAAGCACCCTAATTTTCAATCGAAAATTCCCACGTCAAAATATCTGCTTTTTTAAAAAAGTCGGTTGGCTTTTTGTTCGTTGAAATCTCTACTTTCTGATGGTGTAAAAAAATATACATTACTATGGTAAATGTGATGAAATCCCCTTTAAATCCTACCTTTAATTATATTTAGAACAACGATTTTCGCATATTTTTTGCAATCTTTATGTTTTATGGATTTGTAATTTTTTTGTTTATCAATATAACATGGAATCTTACGTTTTTCGAGTAATTAAAGTATAAATTTTAATAAATAGCTCAAAATTGTACATAATAATTTAAAAAAAAATTTCGGATTCGAGTTTTTTTCGTTTCTTTGCATTTTTTGAGAACATTTACCATAGTAATGTATATTTTTTTTTACACCATCAAAAAGTAGCGATTTCAACGAACAAAAAGCCCACCGACGGTTTTAAAAAAGCAGATATTTTTACGTGAGAATTTTCGATTGAAAATTAGGGTGCTTTTTCGATATTAGGGTGAAAAAATAAATATTTTAAATCAAAAAAAATACAGTGTGTTTGGGACATAAAAAGGTAAGTTTTCACCAAATTTCGTGAAAAAAGAATTTTTCTTGTAAAAGATAAAAATAAAAAACCAAAAACTTGGTTATTTATAAATCTGGAGGTTATGTGAAAAAAGTGTAAATACAAAAGTTGTAGACCTTTTTATTACCTACAACTTTGCTATTTAACGTTCTTCCATTGGACTTGTAGTTTTGCCGGAAATCGAGATGAATCGTTTTCTACCCTTAAAACTCACCCCCTTCCACTTCCCGACCTCGGATCGCCCGTAAATTATTTTTCCTTTTATTTTTGTTATATTCTCTTCCTTTTCCAATGGGTTTTATCCTACTATTTTTTTTTTGGTTTCAAAAATTATCGACACTGGTCTAATAGGTACCTATCTGGCGAATGAACCTTCTAATAGTTCTAATTGATATTTTATGGATATCCCTGGTAACAACAAGGTTAAAGGATAAAAGATTGCATGACGAATTAAGGGGAATTAGTTAAAAAGTCGTTGTCTTGTCAACATATCAGCCGGTATGTTGTTCTTTTAACCGAAGTGATGGGTCCACAAATTTCCAAAACAATTTGTTCGAGAGTGTGTCACGAACATTTCCATATTAATTGTTTATCGAACATGTGTCCAACCTGAACAAGCAATGCCCTTTTTACTTTTTTGCGGTTTGACAGCTCTGCGGTTTAGGCTGACGAAAATAACTGTTGTCATCTGTACTAAACATACATGATAACGTGCATTTTATTGTTAATTTGACGACTCGTCGACAAACACTGCTATTAGCTTTCTATTTAAATGTTTTTGAAAAATAAATAATTATATTATGGGAATGCGACGAGTTGTTTGGATGTTATTAAAATTAAATTGTAGAACTACCTAATGCCTCCTTAAGCCCTTGATATTTTTCTGATTTTTTTGTTAAAATTACTTTAAATACAAAGGTAGAAATATTTTTTATGACTTTCTTGCAAATTTTATGTTGCAAGAATGGCTCGGACCCGTCAAATTAATTTTTTTAAATGCATTTTTTTTTGGAAAAAAGATACAGTGAGACCAGTAAAGTCCGCATCATATGGAATTTTTTTTATTAATAGCTTTATTCGAAATTTGACTTTGGCATCAAGTTCTGCTTCGATCGAGATGAAAATTAAGCAAAAAAATAGTAGTCACGTGTTTCGCATTATCTGTCAAATTTTAACTTTTTCCAAATAATTGGTGGGGTTATTTCTAGAAGTATCGAAAAAAGTTATTAGAAAAGGGTTTTTTAAATGCCGTTTCTAGCCCACATGCAAAATTTCAGCTGCATAAGATAATTTTGAATTTTTACCCATATTTTGTTAATTGCACCAGTTTTGCAAAATAAGACTCAACGAACCTACAGAAAACTTCTTAGTTCTGACAATGCTTTATTTCAGATACATTTTCTTTAAAGTAGCTCCATATTAAATGTGTGTTTTTCTACAAATTCAAATTTGGGCTATTAAAATTTGGCCGCATGTGATGCAAAGTTTATTTGTTTTTGACCCTGTATAAGGTAACTTTATAAAATAAGTATTTTTGAAAACGTAGTTTGTGTCTGAATGTAATACACCTTAATATTAAGACAAAAAAGAACACAATGTCATCAGTAAAGTGTTCATTAAGTAGAAAATAAATATTAGTGGACCCCTGCATCATTTGCTTGGTAGCACTCAACTTTAGTTCTCCGCGGCATACACGTGCGTTGCTCTTAATTTGTGTCTTCAATTATGGCTGAATATAATAATATGAACGTCCGTAAAAGAATAATCTACAGTGTACGTAAAAATTGCAGATAATAATATGATGATTTCAGAAAGTTATATCGATTTGACTGCGAAAATGTTGAGTGGTTGGCAAATTATTTTTTGACATACTGGTAAAAGGCGAGGGGGTGCACTGTCGCCTTTAAATAAGATTAAAGTCTTTCTGCGGAAATTGTCGGATCCGGGCTTTTAAAATTCTGTAGGTGAAGAACTCGGTGTTCACCAAACTACTGTCTGTAAGACATACTCTTCTGTAATCGATGCAGTTTTGGAGAAGGCCAATATTTTTATTAAACTTCCCACAACTGCTGAAGCTGTTGTGGAAGCTAAACGGTTGTGGTCAGAGAGATTTATTTATGTTCCTTCAATTTGTGAACGAATATCAATTGCTTGTCTTTAATTTCTTCACCACTACCATCACTTTCCTCATTTTCACTGAAATCTGCCATATCACAAATATAAGTTTCCTATTTTCCACAAAAACGTAACAGATTACTATTGTCCTAAATAAATAGACCAACGTTGTTGTATTTACGTCAACTCTTTTGCAAATTAGGCACCAAACTGAACATGAAATCTATAATCTAAACAAGTGGATAAGCCACGTCTGAACTTGTGTTGAATAAGCATTTGCTACAGAGGTGTAAGAAACACAGCGATCGCTTCAAAATTTTATTCATATCCAAATCTAGCAATTGCTTTTACTTATAGCATTTGCTAGTCAAGCTTTTACTAAAAAGTAATTGCTTCAAGTAATTGCTTAATTTTTATTCATTAGGCTCATTAACCTTTTCATTTATGCTGGGTGTGATTGGCATGTCTAGAGATATTGTAAATATGTAAAAATACACTATGTTTTATTTAAAAAATGATAGACGTGGCAATTTTTTTGCGGCAGCCTGCACCCTGTATATGTTTTTCTAAAAAAAAAGTGGGTGTTATTCTATATAAAATGCTGATCCAGTTCTTTATCATATATCGCTGCATACCGATTATAGTTGGCAGTTATCTACACCCCCAATTTTTATATTTTCCACCCCCTTCTACCTTGCTTTTACTTTTATTTCTCAAAATATATTTAAGGCGAGAAGACAACTTCAAATCACTTTAAATTTTTAATTTAAACATCCGATTAAAATGTTCAAAATTGGAGCTTAATAACGGCTAATTTGTCAAAGCTCGTTTGATAAGACAGCGGAAAATAAACGGGGGCTTCGTGAATAGAAATTTTCTGGAAAGGGGGATTGTTGTCGTCAAAGCGAGGCGTGATAGATTTATTTTAGTCATCAATTAGCGGCTCGACAATAATTCATGAGCGGCCGACGAGCCATCACTAATAAAATAAGGTCTGGTACCTTTAATGGACCCGATCGTTATCAAAAGGGCACATTAGCCGGAATGGAAGAGATGTCTATAATGGGGGCGTGGCCAGCGACGAGGCGCACTTTGATCCGCTAAAACGATAAAACCTTAATGATAAAACGACAATTTCGTGTCAATAAACTCCGCCCATTTCTTGACATCATCGAAATTATCACTTACGCAACAATCGTGTTACTGTATGTAGTAATGATAATGAACTACTAACTATTCTGTGTCAACAAACTTTAGTGATTCATTTTTCATTTTATTTTTACTTAGTTTGTGCAGTATTTCCATTTAACTAGCCAATTCAATTTAAAAAAGAAATAAGTAAAATTTAAAAAAATATTTTTAATTTTATATTTCACAAAATCTTATTTTTTTCTGTAAACGCTAAAAAGTTGAGGGCGCCTTAAAACTAAAAAGTTAAATTACAAGATAAAATTTATTTCGTCAATGCTTTTTGTTTCTCTTTTGCAATAACTATGTGAAATAAATCTTATATACGGGGTATCCGGAAATGATAAGCAAAAATTTAGGGGATAATTCTTTCTATAACATTTGTGTACGGAAAAATGTGTACGTTTCGAAAACGTTTCCAAATTTGTAGCCAACAGTTTCTTCTTTGTGTCGGAAACAGAAACAGCTTTCGATACATTTACCAAAATGTGTCTAAAAATGCTGTTCCAACATATGAGTAGGGTAGAGCGGGGCTAGTTGAGCCAGTTTTTGGTAATAACCTGATTGTTCCGCATTTGCTTAACATTTAGTACAAATATATTTATCAAATATTTCTTTGGTTATTTGCTGTCCTAATTATATCAATAAATTGTCAAAAATACTTCAGTTTCAGGGCAAGAATACACTTACTATAGTAGGGTTCTACTGGCTCAACTATCCCACACTCGGGGCAAGTTGTGCCAATATATGGGGTAAGTTGTGCCAGTAGACTTACCATACGATATAGTCCAAACATAGTATTGCGAAATTAAAATAACATAACAAAATCATATTATTTATTAAGTAAACAAGAACGATTAAGTAACTATTACTCTAATCACTTTCGAAATTTATACAAACATAATAAAAACTACCATTGGGAGTGCATTTTGAGTAAGCCCGGTTTTTGCAATAAGAACATTGTACCCACTCTTTACCCGGAATGGTATCTGAGAATTTTTCTAAACACACGAGACAGAAATATTAATCTTCTTTTGATTCTGAATCAGAAGTCTCCAATGCTTGTTGTTTTCGTGCTATGGGGTCTAAAGTCTTTTCATCGTCTGAATCCGATGATGAACATTTTTGTTGTTCTTTTTGATTCTTGTAAGAAGGATCGACATTTTTGGTAGGGTTAGATGAATTTGTGAAAACGGCCTTTTTCACAGCCTTCTTTTTAATCGCATCGACTTTACTTTTTTTCTTCCGTTTGCTCTGCTCCAATGCCAATGCCTCTTTTTCAATGTATATGAAGTTAGCAAAACAACTCCGGACAACCAAGTTAAGTGTAACGGTAAAATTTACCGCTAATTAGCCGCTAATTAACCGTAAAAAAATTAATTTTGCCGCCCGTCTTTTTTAAAAAATACGAGGTGTTTTGCCAAGTTCATATAAAGTTGGCAAAACAACTTTGGACCGTGCAATATTTTTGGGTGTTCAATACTATGAAAATTTACCGTTAATTAACCGCTAATTAACCGTAAAAAAACTAATTTTGCCGCTCGTCTCTTTTAAAAAATACGAGGTGTTTTGCCAAGTTCATATAAAGTTGGCAAAACAACTTTGGACCGTGCAATATTTTTGGGTGTTCAATACTATGAAAATTTACCGTTAATTTACCGCTAATTAACCGTAAAAAAATTAATTTTGCCGCTCGTCTTTTTTAAAAAATACGAGGTGTTTTGCCAAGTTCTCGAGAAGTTAGCAAAAAAACTTTTTTAGACTAGCTAGTTAAGATTTATTTTTATACTTCCTGAACAAAACCGAACAAACCTGAACACCCAAAAATATTGCACGTTCCAAAGTTGTTTTGCCAACTTTATATGAACTTGGCAAAACACTTCGTATTTTTTTAAAAAGACCAGCGGCAAAATTAATTGTTTTACGGTTAATTAGCGGTAAATTTTACCTTGTTCGGGTTTGTTCAGGTAGTATAAAAATAAATCTTAACTAGCTAGTCTAAAAAAGTTGTTTTGCCAACTTCTCGAGAACTTGGCAAAACACCTCGTATTTTTTGAAAAAGACGAGCGGCAAAATTAATTTTTTTACGGTTAATTAGCGGTTAATTAACGGTAAATTTTCATAGCATTGAACACCCAAAAATATTGCACGGTCCAAAGTTGTTTTGCCAATTTTATATGAACTTGGCAAAACACCTCGTATTTTTTAAAAAAGACTAGCGGCAAAATTAATTTTTTTACGGTTAATTAGCGGCTAATTAGCGGTAAATTTTACCGTTACACTTAACTTGGTTGTCCGGAGTTGTTTTGCTAACTTCATATACATTCTTTTTCAGGAGTGTCAGTAAGGATAGCAGCTCTGTGTTTGCCTCTTCGTAGGACCTGTTTTTGGTAATGGTCGCCATATTTCTTGCGAAACAAACACACTACACGTAGATGGCATATCAAATTCATGGATGCGTGGCTAGCCGAGCCATTGCTCAACTGACCCCGTAAAGTTTGGCTCAACTAACCCCACCACGGATTTCAGATGTTCTTATTTAATATCAAAAATGTCGTATAAAGTTCATCTCTCAAACTAGAAAACCACGAGAGCAATTGTGTAATAATTAATAATTAGCTTACCTTTTGTCTGTATCCCCCAAAATGTCGATCTACGACCATAAATGCCTTGAAAAACAATATTTTACTTTTGACGCGAAATACCAAATAGAACGACCGCCCTTTCGCAGCGAATGCTGAATACCAACTAAAATTTTAATGTACGGCTCCCAAGACGTACTGCATCCTGCGCAATGCTCGTTTTAATCTTACACTGCTCCACTCATGTAGTAGGCCCGGTGGCTGAAATAGCCCCGCGGCTCAACTAACCCCGCTCTACCCTACTTTTGATTTTCCTCTAGGATGTTTTTTTATTTTATTTTTTTAGGTTGCTGATAATAAAACGCAAATTAATCAAACAGATAATGCCTTATAAGAAACCGACGCGACGCGGTATTTAAACACGACATTCTAACAATAAATCGCTTCTCATCGCGCCTACATTAGCTCGGAACCGTATTATATGCCACTTTTAGGTAGCACTTGTATTCCTTTCAACAATGGATGCTTTTGAACCCGCTAAAAAGAATGTAGTTATTCAAATGGAACACTCCCTGTATGCTAAACACTTTTCAGCAGGACCGTAAAATGCAAATTATTTAACACCTTGTCTTTAAACATTTTTACAATTTAGTAAATTATGTCAGAGTCTTCCTCCGCATGGAAAGGGTGTTGCGCAAATGGACGACAGTCTCAAACAAACTTTTTGTTTCGTAAACTAACAACCGTTTCATTAGAAAGGCAATTGTTTTGTTATAATAATATGTAGTCACATAATATGTCGCAGTACTTACCGTGCGAGCAAAAATTATTTGCATCAAAGAGGGCCTTGCATCTAAGGACGTAATGCTTAGCCGTAGAGCTTAATACCTGTTGGGTGTCAGTAACTACCTGAATTAACAATCAATCAGTTATTCCGTCATCTTTGACAGTCGTTACAAGTAATTTGATTCATCGCTAATTTTTCCAATTTCTTGAACAATCCACACAATGGGCTTTACGGAACAGCACACATTCATGGTTGCGGTTGAAGCGTATTTTCGAAACGGGGTTGGAGTAAATGGTGAGTGGCAATACAATCCGGGTTTGTGCATGGACGATTTTCACGAAGATTTTCCTACCGTTGCTTTTATTGCTGGGGATTTTTATTATTGCTTGAAAAGAACCGTGGCTGTGTTTAGGGAAACAGGTTCTATACAAAACAAAAAAGGAGCAGGAAGACCATCTGTAAGAACAGAAGAACTTGTTGCAAACGTTCGTGAAATAATGCAAAATACGCCAACAAATTTTATAAGACGCCTGTCCCAAGAAGTGGGAAGATCTTATGGAACATGCAGGACTATTCTTAAGAAGCAGCTAAATGTATTTCCTTATAAAGTGCAAAATCCAAGAAATACAAGCCGCAGATTCAGCAGGAATTACTCTCAATGGTTTACCCAAAATTTATTGGAATATTGGAATTAAATGATTTATTAGACCTGACATTTTTTTCGGATGAAGCCTGTTTCCACCTCTCCGGTTATGTGAATTCTCAGAATACACGCATGTGGAGTAGTGAAAATCCCCATTTTTTTGTAGAGTCCACATTACACCCTCAAAAAATTGGTGTCTGGTTAGCTGTTTCCCGAAGAAGAATTGTTGGTCCTATTTTTTTTCCATGACACAGTTAAAGCACAGCGGTATAGAGACAATATTTTGAATCCATTTGTAGAGCAATTACTTGACGACGATCTACGTTTTGGATATTTTCAACAGGACGGTGCAACCTCCCATACAGCCGCCGAAACTATTAACTACTTACGCAATTTTTTCGACGACAGATTGATCAGTATTCGATCAGACATTGAATTCCCACCTAGATCACCTTGTTTACCGGTTATGGATTACTTCGTTTTTCCTCATTTAAAGAACACTATTTTTAAAACACCAGTTGCAAATTTAGAACAATTAGAAGAAAGGAATCTCCAGAGATGCTGGTCAACACTTTCGAAAATATGAAGACACGTGTGAATTTATGCTTGGAGCAAGGCGGTTGCCAATTTCAGCGATTTATGTAATTATTTTTCTTTCTGTATATTCTTACTTTGTTAATTTTGTAAACAACAAAAATAAATTTATATTTGTCTACTTATTTTATTACTTATTAGTTTGGCATATCATGTTATAATATGAATTTGACAAACCTAGATTTGGTTAGATATCTCGTCCCTATATCATTGTGATCAAAACCAAGCCCTACGTTTTTTAATCCAAGCCCTCTTTAATGGAAATAATTTTTGCTCGCACGGTATAAACTTGAGCCTTTTTGATTTAAAAGGAGTTGACCGTTGACATCGGTATATTTTCAGGTTAGATTTATTTGTCAAGTCATGACAAATATCAAAAAATCAATTACTATTTTGGTTTGCATACAGTTGGTTTCTATACGTCATCTACGGGGTAAACGTCAAATAATCACTATTTTTATTTATGAACAGGCCTGAACCAACAACGCCTAAAAACAAGGAGTTGTTGCCTGAACTTCATTTTACTCTCACTTAAATTGGTGACGTGTCCCGGTAAACCAGGATGTATACCAATCCTTATCTAGTCTCTGATAAGAACTAAATGTTGACAAAATTGCGTCTCGAAGATTTTGTTAAAAATACAAAAATACTTAAAAGGGAAAGTCCTTTGGACTGTCAGTTCCATTTCACCTCTGCAAAAATGTTCTTAAACTTTAATTTTAATTAGCAATGTCTAGAACAAAGATTTTGAATTATTATTACTTCTACTCCTAAACAAGGATGCCCAACCCACATGACATATAAAAAAAACCTTTTAAACATCTTCTATGCCAATTTTTTTTTTAAATACTCTCCCCCCCTTACATTTACGTTTGCTGCGTAAGCTGATTCACTAATATGCGACTTTTCAGTTACTCTTCATTTTATTAAAAAAAACTTTTTACTACTCCACTATTCCAATTTAAAATATTCTTCTCCTCACAATTACGTTACTAGTTCACTAATATGTGACTTTTCAGCTACTCCTCATTTAATTATAAATAAACTTTTACAACATCTACCATTCCAATTTAAATATTCTTCTCTCCTCACACTTATGGTGCTGTCTCACTAATATGACACTTAGCTTATTGCTATGTTAACTTTCACGAATGGCCTCTCGTTAGGTCTATCATTACGTTGGAAGTTTTCCCAAATACCTTGCTTGTTTTTTCCATCATCTCGTAGCTCCGTTAGGACTGTTTGCACCTATTGTATTTCTTATATTCCTTATTCTATTCTCCTGATGATGAATGTATATACATTCGAAACATGTAGAGAATTTACTCTTTAATAAACCTTAAAACTTATTTTAATATACTCAGTGGTGGAAGACTTAAAGTGTCTTATTTTTTCCCTTTTAAACATACACTCCACTTAAAGTATGGACTATTTCTTCAAAACAAAAATACTTTTTTGCAAATATTGACTACTACAAAGTCAGAAAAGGGCTCATGTGGTTTGGGTTGCCTAAAGGACCCTATAAATACGAATGTAGCAATAAGTTGATTTTATGAAAGAAACCTTTTGACCTGTATAAAATATCATTAAGCGTTATCAACAATGATGTAATTATTTAATGTACGATAGATTAGATTTAAAAACGCATATTGCATGCATCTGACCATAACCTTATCCAAAGCAGTGGCGGCTCGTGACCCTCTGGTAAGGTAGCGTCAAATATTATTCACGGGGTGAAAAGAGCATCGATCGTATTCATAACATAGGACAACAAGAACGAAGAAACGCGACGGACGAACCAACAACTAAACCGCGTCACCGCGTGAGATCAGTTATGGCTGCCGGTGCAAGCGCGCGTACAGCAAATAAGTCAAATATTTGCATTTGTTAAAGCCCAAAATCTATTATTTTAATGCCGTTATCTTTGATTTCTACTGTGATCGAATGATAATGGCATAGATTGCCATAGATACTGGTCATACTGGGCTAAGCCCGCGACTGTTTTAAATATAGGTACTTTGCTAATTGCTTTAAAAATAATAATATAAATTGTAGGTGTTATGACAGGTAGGACCATGGCACTGTGGCTCCTCCTTATGAGCCGCTACTGATTCAAAATTATGTAAAAATATTTGCGACAAAAATTTGGTCGGTGGAATAAACATTTAAATGTCAAAGGCCACAGCAATTAATGAGGAAAAAATCACTTGTTTCGTATATTTAGCCAAGTCTTATCTACTTATATGACTAAAATGGAAATTTTCTTAAAAATTTTAATAGAAAAATCAAAGATAGTCCTCTCATCGCATCGTTGCTATTTGCGTTGAAAAAGTATGAAAGGTTACGTTGTCACTTGATAATAATGTGCAAAATATTTGTTACTACTTGCAATTAAAGGATGGCTGTTATTTAAACAGTAATATTTAAAATTATTAATTCATCGACAAGGAACACAAATACATCATACTATTATTAAGAATAAACTGTTATTAGAAAAACAAAAAACATAAAAACCTGTAGTGAAGTTTTCGCTAATTAACGCATGCCTGTATGTGCTCTCAAAATAAAAATATTCTGTAAACTTTGGAGCTTATTATAAATATTTGCAAAAAGTTAATACTTATAAATAAAAAGACAATAAAGCTAAAAAGTTATTCAAATTTTCCGAAATAGACAGTATACTTAAAAAAAATGTTTCAAATAAATAAGTAATTTTAATGGTTCAATTATACATTGCCAGTACAAAAGCCTTTAATTTTATTATCACTAATTTTTAGAAAAAAGCCTATTGTTTTAAATTTTTTTTTAAATTACCTTATAAAATGCCTTTATTCCAAACTAACTTTTACAGTTCATTACATGGAAAGTGACAACATAATATAGAAAATAATAACCATTAAAAAAAATAACAATAAAAAAAAATTGAAGTTAATCCAATTTAATTCATTAATAAAATCAATAGATATTAAAAAAAAATAGTATAAACAATTTAATTTAGTAAATATCTCTTTAATTGTTTTTTAAAAGTTGCCAATTTTTTAATTCTTCTGATATTTTTTGGAAGATTGTTATATTTTATTATTCCGTCATATAAAAGCGATTTTTTTCCGAAATTACTTTTTACTGGTATAGTTTGATAATTTATACAACGTCTGGTGTTATGATCATGTAATATTTTATTCTCCTGAAGTGTTATGTTTGATTTTTTTTCTTTTATAGAGTGAATTAGAATACAAATTTTTAATTTATAAATGTTTTGAACGTGTAAATACCCTTTCGGTCTATATCAATTAATAGTTGGTTCTAAATGTGGTAATTTGTGTATACATTTGATAACTTTATTTTGCTATTTTTGTAATGGTTTTAAGTTTGATAAACACGCAGATCCCCATGCAGAAGCTAAGTATTGTAATTTTGAATATATTAATGAAAAATATATATTTTTAAAGTTTTTCAAAAGAATGAAATATCTAGCTCTGTACAAAACAGATACCAAAGGAGATATCGAGTTGATAATATACTGGATATGGCATTTCCATTTTAAATTTTCGTCTAAAACTAATCCTAAAAATTTTGTCGTTTTTGAATATTGAATATTTTCATTATTAAATGTTAAGGGGTGAATGATGGAATTTATTTTATTTTTAGTTATAAACATAAACTTCATTGCCAGTTTCCGGTTATTTTATCAAATTTCCCGAATTATCTACAATTTGTGGTATTTTGTGTAGAAACATTTACTTTTAGGTCTTTTTTCCAAAATATTCATAATATCATCACAACAGCAGGTATAGTACCATCCTCAATTGAAAAGATGTATCTGCATAAAAATCAAAATTCGAGTTTTTACATAGAAATATGTTATTATTTTAGTATCTTACAAACATAAATCTCTTAAATAAACTGGTAAAAATTTAAAACGCTGCATGTACTAAGCGCAAAACGCTGCATGTACTAAGCGCGAATACGTTGACGTTGGAATCGAGTAGTAGTAGTAGTAGTAGTAACATGTTTTATTTAGCAAAAAGCTACAATTAAATATTTTTTAATACATTTTTTTTAACACATTTTTATAGATTTATTTTTAAATTTTAAAACGCAACCTTATTTTAACAAAAACAGACAGAAAAGTTAAACATTTTGCAAATTGTATCAAATATTACGTATCATTTTGTTTTTTAATTAAATGTGATTTTAAAGTTTTTTTAAACAGTTTTAATGATTTCTGAGATTTAATAGAATTTTCCAAATTATTATATTCTATCAAACCTTTATAAAAAATAGATTTATAAGCTAATGTTTTAGACATTCTATCCACATAAACATTTTGATTAGTTCTTGTTTTATAATTATGGTGGTCATGATTAAAAAGAACAAAATTTTTTTAAACAATCAGGCAATAAATTGTTTTTAATTTTATATATAAAGATACATACTAAATAAAAAATTAAATTTCTAACATTCAACCAATCTAAACTTTTCAACATAAAATTAATTTTTGTATATTTGTCACAATTTAAAATAATCCGCATTGCCTTATTTTGTAAAATTTGTAATTTATCAAATATTTCCTCACTAGCACAATATAAAAGGGAAGGACATTAAAGAAAATGTGGTGATATAATAGTATTAAATACAGTTTTTTTGGAAAACAAACTTAAATTAGAACTGATTCTTTTAAAATAACCTACTTTTCCGGCAATCTTCGATATAATACTTTCAAAATAAATTAAAAAATTTTAATTTTGAATCAATGATTATTCCTAAATATTTAAAACTGTTTACTAATTCCAATTTTTCACCATCAATTGCAACATTTATATTTTGACAATTTAAATTATTATTATTATTAAGTAACAAGACTTATTTTTTATTTAATTGCAGATATAGCATATAATTTATACATAATAATAAAGAGATTTTTGAAATAAAATAAAAATAATAAAACTGATACAGATATGGCGTTTCAATTCAGGACGGGACCATAAACCTGATATTTTTGCACCAATACCCTTAATACAAAATAGTTGGAACAGTGGAAACTCAAATAAATGAAGACTATTACTATGACGCTGACGACCGATGATATAAAATATGTGGGGATGAGTAAGTACACCGTTCGTCAGTTGTTTAACTCAATTATTGATCAAATATGGCGCATTTCCCATCCCACGGGCTCTGTTAACCCTTTTGCGTTGAGGGGATTAATAATTATGTACCAAACCCCCTATTAGGTCCTCAACATAACAACCCTATTATATTTATGCTCTGCGAAAATATCACTTTATTGTGTGTTCCTTTTTAAGGAATCTATTTGGTTTTTAGCCTCGGTAATATATAATCGATTTCTTTTGAAATTTTACCTTTTTCACGTCAATAACGCTTTGGAAATTTTGAGAGTCATTCTTAATAATTTCATTGTTCTATAATTGCCCTTCGATTTATTTTCTATTGTCAAACTTTTACTTTAAAATATAACTTTCTTACAATAGAAAGTCCTCGTATCATTTGGTGTCAGTTTATCATAATAAAGCGTCAAATTATAAAAAAAAAGTGTCAACTATAAGGTATAGGAGAATATTATTGACCTGGATTCAGAAAAAAAGCTCGTAAGGTCGAAAAATAAAATACTTTATATTTATAGGTACAGGGTTAGTTGAAATAACCGTAAAGGCTAATTTTTTTTAAAACTACTGAGGCTAAATCAATAAATTTTGGTACAGGTGGATGACTTAAAAAATTGAATTAAAAATTGACAATTGCGACGCGCCAGATTTTTATTTTTTTTCTGTAACTCAAGGAATGTTTTTTTTCAAATGTAACACTACTCTTTTTTTGATTGAATTCGATTCCTCCCATCAACATTACCATTTCCTGATAGTATCAAATTTTTATCTCAAATAGTTCTATGGGAAAAAATGGTAATTAGTTACAACTCTAACTCTAAAAAAATCCAATCTATTTCCATTTGAAAACGTTTCAAATAATGTGAAAAGGAAGGTTGGTTGACATAATGTACCTAATAGTATCGATAACGATAATAACAACAAACAACTACTAACAATAACATAGCTAGTAAAAATTACTTACATATTATCGGTTTCATAATCAAATTAATGTAGTGTACTATAATATCTAAATAATTATTTAAATATATAATAATATTTTAGACCAATATCACTGTTTTCAAATATTAGTAAGGTTTTTGAGCGGTTGATTTATGAAAGGTTGATTGGTTTTTTGGATGGGAATGGCATTATCACTCCCTGTCAATATGGATTTCGTAGGGGTAAATCGACAATTAAGGCAGTATATCAGGCAATAACAAAAATATTGGATTCCATGAATGAGGGAAACAGTACAGTAACTGTATGCCTGAATCTTTCTAAGGCATTTGACAGTGTGGACCATGCTATCCTCATAAACAAGCTTGATAGGTATGGGATAAGAGGAGTTGCTAGGGAGTTAATAGAGTGTTACTTGTCTGAAAGAAAGCAGTGTGTTGTTGAGTGTGACGATAAGGGAAATCTTATAAAATCAGAATACCAGATAGTTAAGAAAGGGGTTCCTCAGGGCTCTATACTGGGACCACTTTTGTACATTTTATATACCAATGAATTGCCAACAGTTGTCCAGGAGGATCTTGTAATATATGCGGATGATGTAAACCTGCTGATCAGTAAAAAAAGTAAGGATGAGGTTGTTGATAAGGTAATTGAGGCTATTAGCACACTTGGCAAATGGTTTTCATCTAATAACATGGTTTTAAATGTTGATAAGACACAGATATTGGATTTCGGAGTTAGGGGCGGAAGCTTGGATAGAGTGAATGTAGATGGTGTAGAGATGAAGGTTAGCGAATCTGTATCGTTTCTGGGTGTAAGAATAGATGAACGTCTGGATTGGAAGGCCCATATTGCGGATCTAAGCAACAGCTTGGCAAAGTACTGTTATGCCCTGAGAGTTATCACGGAGAGCGTGGGTTTGAGGGCGACTCTTACATTTTATCAAATAAAGTCGCTGTCGCTGTCTGTCCGTCCGCCCCCTTATATGCTTAAATCTTTAAAACTACGCAACGGATTTTGAAGCGGTTTTTTTTAATAGATAGAGTGATTCAAGGGGAAGGTTTTTATGTATAACTAGCGACCCGCCCCGGCTTCGCACGGGTGCAATTTCAGAAAGTGGCATGCCGGGTACTAACATATCGGGTTTGTATTTATACCAGCGGGTTGCAACGCATGCCGGATACACGCTAGTAATTAATATAATCGAAACTGGACCGATTCGTCGTGACAGCGCAAGTGTAGACCTGTACATTGATGCTCCGCCAGGGGCTAACCAATCATATTAGTCGACTATTAGCTTTGGGTGGATATCAATTCAACCCAGTTCACATATTTTGGTTAAAATGTTAAAAAGTCTACAGGTCATGGTCTCAAAATGTAATTGACTTTTAAAAAGCATACATCAAAAAATTCATCAAGCAGCCTAAATATAACTGTATTCCGAAAATGTTCGATGAATCACAAGGGGGCTCTTGAGACCAGAGACCAGACGAAAAACAAGGTGATCATAATGTTAGTGAACCTGTCGAATATCGAAGATGCTTAATATCACGTCCGTGAAAAGAGTATTTTTGTACGTACTTAATGCATCCACTCGACACATCAAATTGTTTTAGTGACATCCGTACGACCCGTGCTTGGATAGTGGGTGTGATGGTTTCAGTTTCGATTACGACTTTATGTCATTTTACGCCCCTATGTAATAAATATACACCTCGTGATTCCGCTGGGATGTATCATTTACACTAAGAAAAGTTTGGTCTTTATTTTAATATAATATATCTACTTATGATTTTAAACTTCAGACAAGAATATTTGATTAAGATAAAACTTTTACATTTGATATAGTGTTAACATGTTGCCAATGTACTGCAGCAGATTGGCTTCTTGTATCCCTTTGATCTAACGGTATATAGCGCTAAACATTATACAGGATGGCCCCTCAAAATTTTTTTAATAAAACGTATTGTGTATTTTAACATTTTTACATTCTACAATCAATTCTAGACATTTTTCATAAATCATGCTCTATACAGGGTGTTTAGGGTTTGATTCCTCAAGTCATTTTATGAAGAAAAGTTCAGATAAACATATGTCGTAAACGGCTTAAATTTTTTGCTACAAGATGTTGAAATTTTTCTTTTTTAATGCGTTTTTTGTCATATATCCGAAAGTACTTTAGATAATATTTTTAATTTTGGCATGTGCTAATAGGACATAAAACTACATGTTTTAGTTATAAAAGTTATTTTTTTGTCTCACCAGTGGCGTCCCTGCAAACATGTCCTCTGATATTTTTTAGAAAAAAAGTAGTACACTACTGACATTTTTCCATGTGGGTATTATTTCTAATTAGCCTGGTCAATTCTACATAAAAATGTTCTCTTGAGGTTTTCTCCTCAGGCACACCGTTCTTAATTAAAATCATTAAATTAAATTAGCTCTACTATTTATTATTAACATTGATAATGCAAAATTTTGTTTTATAAAAACTGTTGGAAATAACCACCTTCGCTTAATAGGCATGCTTTCGCCCGTCTTTGCATCGAATAGCGCACTCGTTAATGGAAGTTTTATACACTAAAGTTTTAAGATGACCCACAAGAAAAAATCCAAACTATTGAGATCAGGGGATTTTGCTGGCTATTGTTAAGCTCCTCCGCGACCTATCCAATGATTCGGATAAACTGCATCTAAATGGTCGCGAACGATTACACTGAAATGAGCAAGAGATCCATCATGCATGTACCTGATGTACCACATTTGATTCCTTAGCGCATATCGTACATCTTCAAGTAACACAGGTAGTTCTTCTTGGAGAAAATGCAGATAAGACTGCCGTCAAGGCGTTAAATATATTTTTAGGAACGTCACCGTTCCAGGATAACTAGATTTATTAAAATTAATCGTCAATACTGCAAAATGAAGCTAATTTAATTTAATTATTTTAATTAAGAACAGTGTGCCTGAGCAGAAAAACGCAAGAAACCATTTTTATGTAGAATTGATCAGGCTAATCAGAAATAATATCCACATAAAAAAATATCAGTGGCGTACCACTTTTTATCTAAAAAATATCAGAAGACATGTTTGCAGGGACGCTACTGGTGGGACAAAAAAATAACTTTTGTAACTAAAACATGTGGTTTTATGTCCTAATAGCACATGCCAGAATTGAAAATATTATCTAAAGTACTTTCGGAGATATTACAAAAAACTCATTAAAACAGAAAAAAACAACACCCTGTAGCAAAAAATTTAAGCCGTTTACGACATATGTTTATATGAACTTTTCTTTATAGAATGACTTGAGGAATCACACCCTAAAATATTAGCACGTCATTAAGGAACACCCTGTATATATATCTTCATCAGTTTACGAAATATTAACACTTTAATGCTGGTATACGCCATTGATATGTTTTTCGAATTAGCAACGTTCTGAACTTAAGTCTTTAAGACATTGACAATGACAATCTGCTATTTAAGTTTGAGACGTCAAGACTGTTAAAGATAGTGTTAAAAGTGGTCATCCTGGTACACCCGAGAAGAAAAAATAAACATCCTGGTACACCCGAGAAGAAAAAATAAACTTATATATGTCGTAGGCTGATAGTGAAATCCGTCATTTCATGAAAAGTCTAGTCATATCATGCTGCACGCTAAAAGGTATATTGGCAACTGGTTTGTTCGTTGTTCCCCAGAGCATTTTTTTAAAATTTAATTTAAATTTTATTTTTATAAAATAATATTAGTTGAAAAAATTGAAAAAAATGCTCTGGGGAACAACGAACAAACCAGTTGCAATATACCTTTTAGCCACGCTTCATGATATGACTATAGGCTTTTCATGAAATGACGGATTTCACTATCAGCCTATGACATATATATATATTATAACTACTATTCTTGCTCAAGCTCACAACTTGGGCGTCACTATACGATACTCGCCAAACCATTATTGTTAGTTAGTTATTGTACAAATTGGACGATGATCCTGTTAGGCAAGTGCAATTTTGTGAAATAATGACTGAGCTAACAGATAATTAAGCACGAATTGTCCAAAGAATTTGTTTTCTAGATGAAGCTACGTTTTCTGTAAAAGTTAATAGACAAAACTACAGATATTGGGCACAGGAAATCCTCACTGGTTCAGAGAAATATATCTAAATTTCCTTCGAAATGATCTAGTTTCAGCTCTTGCCACTCTATTTACAAATGACAACGATCCTAATTTACCAAGTTTAGTCTTATGATTTCAACTGGCTGGATATATAAAATATTAAAAATGATTGCAAGTAATTAAAAAATCTAATGTTTCGTTTTAAAATTACGACTTTCAAAGGTAGATTTCTCTGTGTGTAAGAAGATAATATTAAGAGATGATTGACTTAACTTTTATTATCACTCAAATTTAAAAGGCTTCGCGTATTTTTAAAGCACTTTCAGATTATGTCAAACATCTGGATTGTTTGGGCCCGTGCATTGCACGCGTGCTTTTTATTTTTAAATTTTGAGTGCATGCAGCGAAAATTATTACGAAAAACGACCCCTTTAACAGCGATAAAAAAAAGGACAAGGAAAATCCCTAGTTATTATCAAAAAATCGCAGTAAAACCAGATCAGTGTTATAGAGGCTTGTTAATGGGGTACGTCACGTTGTCCAAGTTCATCCCTCGTTAAAATGTCAGATTCTCCCCCTTTTTTATACCAGTTTCGTGTCTAATAAACCCTTGCCTCACCATATGCCAGCTCTTTATGAGCTCCAATTACTAAAAAAATGTCTCAATGTAATTTACTCTCCTTCGACTTTACATTTTTCAGCTGTTAAATTCATATTTATTATAAATGCTTAATTGGTGTTATTTTAGTTACAACGTTTTGGTTTCCTGGAACCATCATCAATTTTCTTTCAAAACGTTGTAACTAAAACATTACCAAGTAAGCATATTCCATGTAAAATGTGTTTACAGATTTAAAAAATATTGGAAATAACATACCGTGCGAGCAAACATTACTTGCATCAAAGAGGGCTTAAATTAAAAACGTAGGGCTTGGTTTAGATCACAATGATATGGGGACGATATATCTAATCAAATCTAGGTTAAATTTTGTCAAATTCATATTATGACATGATATGCCAAACTAATGAGTAATAAAATAAGTAGACAAATACAAATTTATTTTTGTTGTTTACAAAATTCACAAATTAAGAATATACACAAAGAAAAAGAAAAATAATTACATAAATTGCTGAAATTGGCCACCGCCATGCTCCAAGCATAAATTCACACGTCTCTTTATATTTTCGAAATGTGGACTCTACAAAAAATGGGGATTTCACTACTCCACATGCGTGTATTCTGAGAATTCACATAACCGGAGAGGTGGAAACAGGCTTCACCCGAAAAAAATGTCAGGTCTAATAAATCATTTCTTTCCAATAAACTTTGGGTAAACCATTGAGAGTAATTCCTGCGTCTTTCAAAATCTGCGGCTTGTATTTCTTGGAATACTTGCACTTTATGAGGAAGTACATTTAGCTGCTTCTTAAGAATAATCCTTCATGTTCCATAAGAACTTCCCACTTCTTGGGACAGACGTCTTATACAATTTGTTGGCGTATTGTGCATTATTTCACGAACGTTTGCAACAAGTTCTTCTGTTCTTACAGATGGTCTTCCTGCTCCTTTTTTGTGTTGTATAGAACATGTTTCCCTAAACACAGCCACGGTTCTTTTCAGGCAATGATAAAAATCCCCAGCAATAAAAGCAACGTTAGGAAAATGTTCGTGAAAATTGTCCATGCACAAACCCGGATTGTATTGGCACTCACCATTTACTCTAACCCCGTTTCGAAAATACGCTTCAACCATGAATGTTTTGTGCTGTTCCGTAAAGCCCATTGTGTGAATTATTCAAGAAATAGGAAAAATTAGCGATGAATCAAATTACTTGTAACGACTGTCAAAGATGACGGAATAACTGATTGATTGTTAATTCAGGTAGTTACTGACACCCAACAGGTATTATTAAGCTCTACGGCTAAGCATTACGGTCTTAGATGCAAGGCCCTATTTGATGCAAATAATTTTTGCTCGCACGGTAGTTACAACCGATCTACGGAAATGCAACATTTTAGTTTATTCAAAATATTTCAAAAACCAAAAGAACTAGAATCGATCTGCACGCACCAATGAACTGCTAACATAATTGCCTAAAACTTTTTCCATTTAACCGTCTTTCTATCTCTTATAGTTTCCGAGATAGCAATACTGTCAGCACCAATTTCGGGCACCCTGTACGTATATACATATTAAAAGTCTTTCTTACGCCTTGTACTTGCTGATACCCTCTATGCAAATTTAATAAAACATAATGTTGTTTATACTCACCCAAAACCATCATGGCAAGATATATTCTTTCCTAGTCCTGATAATGTAGAAAGGATGCTGCGGCGGGTAAGCTCATCTACGTTGAACTGCTCTAAAAACAAATAGATGCTCTCAACCTAATTGAATTGGCTTTGCTGTAGTTGAATTTTATTTCTCTTCGTTTAAGCACAAACTACAAAATTCTATTCGTCCTTAAAACCCTTCGATACGTACAAAGCACTAAACCAATTGAAAGAATATTATATGGCTTTGGTAAAACTATAAGACTTCTTTCGTTAAATATAGATACAAAGGAAACCATGTTGAGACTTTTTGGGTCCGGTAAGTTTTAATCGAAAAACATGTCGTCTAATCTGATGTAAAAAATGGTAAAGGCTTTCTTCCTAAAAATAAGAACAAAGTCTTGTTTATTTAGTATACTGAGATAATATGCCTTACCCAAACTATCGCTATAGGTTCGAAAAACTGCTACCAAATTTTAGACGCGAAATAAGTCACTTTCACCATAATATACCCGCAGCGCATAAATCTTAGATTATGTATATTATGCAGAGTTAACTTTTTTTTAAAACAAATTAGAAATAAATTAAATAAATAGGTCAGCACTCACAGGTTTTCATTTTGAATGTTCATAAATTCTATTGTAAAAAATAAAAAACAAAAATTAGAACTCAGATTTCACATTTTGTATTTAGGCTTTATTTTGGATTATAAACAACATTGTTTCATAAACATTTTGTCTAAAATAATAAATAATGGTATTTCTCAGAATTTTTTTATTAAGAACAACTTTTCGTCGTAAAATCAATAATAAAGATATTTTTCTCCTTGTCAACTCCATTCGGGGACACACTGTATACAGGATGCCTTATAACTAAGGGGCAAATACAGCAACAGGCGATAGTAGACTTGAAAATATGTCATTCATGCCTAAGAATGCACGGTTAATTATTAATAAATATGTTGCATTTAAACGCAATTATCTCAAAAACTAATTAAAATACGGAGATTAATAAAGTACAACTTTCTACGTATAAAAGATCCTTCTTTCATAATTTTAGGTAAATAGGAGGTATCTTAAAACTCATTATGGAATCCTCCTTCTTGCCCTCAAAAATATAACTACACCAAATTTGATTCATATCCGCTTCACATCAAATCATCGCCAATTTTATAAAGTAAATATTTACTTGGATCACCCTGTATATCTTTAACCGTATAAGAAATGAAATTAAACGACATATTTTCAAGTCCACTATATCCTGTTGATTTATAGCCCCCTGCGCTATATCTTTACAAAATATTAAGACTCCCTTACAAAATTTAACAGATGGCGAAGGCGAAGGTAAAATAACTAAGTCCGGTCCTGTTTCTGTAGCCAACCGCTTAACGTAAAATATACTAGACTTTAACAAAATGTTTTTCTAAAATATTACCATGTACATTTTCTGTTAAATTATAATTTGAATTTGGTATACGCCATAATTACAAGAGAATAATTATTTACCGTTGTTGTTAATTTCAATGGTTGAACAATGACAACTCAATGCAGAAATTTGAATTACGGAGATAAATGAATTAAATTTGGTAATTTGTTTCTGTTGCATGCATACGAAACAGAAATATAAAATTATGTAATTGATTATTACATTGTTGATTATTATTTTTTTTATTTATAATTTTTATTTATTAATTAATTACAGGGTTAATGTTGAGTAGCTGATGCTTATCAGCTAGACTTCGCCCTGTAAGAATTATAATTTATAATTTATATTCTTAATAAAGACTATTATTACACTGCGCGACATATTTAACGCATAACGAAAAAATTGCCTCAATTTTGATGTTATATATTTTCCAAATTTGTAGTTCGTTTTTAATGATTTTTTTTCTAATTGTAGGTTATTTCCTTAAGCATATCTCTGCCTTTGTTGTTTTGCTTGAAAAAGTAACTTTGGTATTATACCGGGTGTTATAAACCTGTTATGTTTTTTTTACGGAAATTCAAAACACCCTGTGGGATTTACTAGCCATTGCAGGTTATCGCAATTTCAGCCAAATTAAAGTCCCATGTTTCCTTTAAATTTTCTTTTTTGATTCATTGATTTATCTCTGTTTTTTCATGAAATATTCAATTTTTAGTTCAACGTGATTTTCATAAAAAAATGTTTAGTTAAAAAATACAAAATAAACGAAATGCTTTGATTAATGCAACAGCATGAAAAAACAAATTATAAAGTAAGTATAGAATCAATATCTGGTATTAATTTAATGAATCCACAAAACAGGGCAAAAAATACAGGGAAAAAAATTGTAATTTCTAAATGTATTAAAAAAAATTAAATATGAATAATTAGTAGCGAGTATTGCCTCCCCTTGCTCTAATGAATGCTTCCCATCTTCTTGGCATACTTAAAATCAGATTTCTGATTTCATCTTGATTAATCTGATTCCATATTTCCATAAGCCTCAATGACAGATGATTTTTTTTCCAGGAGGAGGAAGCAAGGCTCTAAGATTCGTCGGCAATACTCGCTACTAATGATTCATATTTAATTTTTTTGAATACCTACCTTTAGAAATTACAATTTTTTTTTCTGTATTTTTTTGCCCTGTTTTGTGGATTCAGTAAATTAATGCCAGATATTGATTCTTTATTTACTTTATAATTTGTTTTTCTTGCTGTTGCAATAATCAAAGCATTTCATTTATTTTTTATTTTTTAACTAAACATTTTTTTATGAAAATCACGTTGAACTAAAAATTGAATATTTAATGAAAAAACAGAGATAAACCAATAAATCAAAAAAGGAAACATGGGACTTCAATTTGGCTGGAATTGCGATAACTTGCAATGGCTAGTAAATCCCACAGGGTGTTTTGAATTTCCGTAAAAAAAACATAACAGTTTTATAACACCCGGTATAATACCAAAGTTACTTTTTCAAGCAAAACAACAAAGGCAGTGATATGCTTAAGGAAAAAACCTACAATTAGAAAAAAAAATCAATAAAAACGAACCACAAATTTGGAAAATATAGGACATCTTTCGTTATGCGTTAAATATGTCGCGCAGTGTATTATTATTACTATTATTATTATTATTATTATTATTATTTTTTTTTTTTAGTGGGCATCAGTGGCATCATGGTTTTTCAAGCCAGAAGCATCGGTTTTTTCCAAAATGGCAAACGTAACAAGTAGCCCTCAAAGTTTGCCTTCCTTACCACCAAGTTTGACTATAGAAGCTGCAAAACCCACAGAACAGTATACCCAGATTTTGAGGCCTCCTCCTCCGGCAAGTGCAAAGAAATTTGATAGAAGAAAATTTCATCCACCCAAAATTTGTACTGTAAGTATTAAAAAATATTTATTTTTTAATCTGTATTTACATATCTTAACATAGTATAAAACAAAGTCGCTGTCGCTGTCTGTCCGTCCCTACCTATATATGCTTAAATCTTTAAAACTACGCAACGGATTTTGAAGCGTTTTTTTTTAATAAATAGAGTGATTCAAGAGGAAGGTTTTTATGTATAACTAGCGACCCGCCCCGGCTTCGCACGGGTGCAATTTCAGAAAGTGGCATGCCGGGTATTAATATATCGGGTTTGTTCGGGTTTGTATTTATACCAGCGGGCTGCAACGCATGCCGGATACACGCTAGTTTATAAAAATAAATAAGACTTATTTTAGGTAAAATAAATCTATTGATTTGGCTCAAGAAAAGTAAAACAAAGTTACATGATACCAAGCCAGCATGCGTGTTTTTAACATTACAACCTACAGGTTATTGTCACTTAAAAACTAATTTACTAATAACTTGAAAAATATCACAAAACAATGTCGCTTTTGTGACAGATCTATTTAAGTTTACCGATCTGATTAGAACCTCCTTCCAAATGGGTCTGATCAGAAGAACCTCTTTATTTTTATTTGTTTAAGTTAAAAGTGTCGTTTGCGGTTTTACTATTAATTAGTGCCTATTAGGCTAAGTTTATTCATCTTCTGTTTAAGTTCCGTATTTTTAAAAACGTTGCCAAGGCAGCAGGAATATGGAATAGTTAGAAAATATACAGGGTGCTGATAAAGTCTAGAATAATCGATTTTTCTTGAAAACGTAAAAGTTTTTCGAAAAACGCTAAGACCCGTCGATTTTATTTTATTCTTTAAAATTTTTTGACGTTCTTCAATTTTATACCGGATGCGCCAAAAACGCTAGGCAAGTGTCAACTTCACTTTTTCAAATAGAACACCCCTTTTTTTCTCCAATATTCAGATTCCTCTCTAAACTCTAGACAAGTTTCATATAACATATTGTATGGCTAAAGTCAACAGGAATTGAAATACAGGGCCCCCAATAAAAATCAAGGTATAATTTTAAAGCTTGTTTTCCATGACAAATACTTAAGCTAGAAAAAAAGTCTAACAGAAAATTGGTAATACAGTGAACAATCTAAAATATTATTTGAGTAAGTGTTGAAAATGGTGTCCATTTACGGCTCTACAATGTCCCAATCTCTCAACAAATTCTAACTGTACATTATGTACAATTTCTGGGGTAATTTGTCTTATGGTTGTTGTTATACGCGTTTTGAGAACATCAATATCTTCTGGTTTATTTTTGTAAACCCTTTCCTTAATATAGCCCCACAGAAAGAAGTCCAATGGCGTTAAGTCGGGGGCCACTCTATTTGACCCCGTCGACCTATCCAATGATGATGAAATAACTCATTCAGGTATCTACGGACTTCGGCCGAATAGTGGGCTGGTGCACCATCCTGCTGAAACCAGATAGTTGTATCATGTGAATCAGGAATGTTCCGATCGGGAAATAGGGCAATCAACGCTGGAGCGAGGTCTTCTTCAAGAAACTGCAAATATCTTTGGCCAGTCGAATTTTCCTCAAAAAAATAGGGTCCTATAACAGTATCCCGAATTATTCCTGCCCATACATTAATTTTTCTCGGCCGCTGGGTATGAATTTCTCGGGACCAATGGGGATTTTCGCTGGACCAGTACCGGCAATTTTGACGATTTACCATGCCATCCAAGAATAAAGTCGCCTCATCGGAAAAAATTATGTTACTCGGAAATAATGCATCGTTAATCAAGTAATTATCCATGAGAATTTCACAGAACTCATTCCTTCTGTCAGGGTCGTCTTCCAAAAGTTCCTGTACTCCTTGACATTTATATGCATGCCATTTTTCCTTTTTCAGGAACTTGTTGAATCGTGGATATTTTCAAAATTTTGAGAAATGCTTCATGTGCTCGAATGTGGCCTCTCTTCCAATGAAACTAGAACATCAAGTTTGACATCGTCGGAAATTTTAGGTCGTCCACTTCTAGGTTTATTCCTAACGTGACCAACTTCATTATACTTCTTAACAATTTGGGAAACAGTTGCCGGATTTATGTGTTCTCTTTCGATCTCCACATCCTACTAATATTAATATTTCGATTCTCTCAGCTTCCGTTAGAAACATTTTTATGAGTAAAAGTGACAACTTTGGAGTAAATATTAAATGTTTTGACATTTACGTCACTAAGTTATTATGTAGAAACCGGTAAAAAAGTAAATACCTAGACCTTAAAATTATACCTTGATTTTTATTAGGGGCCCTTTATTTCAATTCCTGTTGACTTTAGCCATACAATAAGTATGTTATATGAAACTTGTCTAGAGTTTAGAGAGGAATCTGAATATTGGAGAAAAAAGGGGTGTTCTATTTAAAAAAGTGAAGTTGACACTTGCCTAGCGTTTTTGGCGCATCCATCATTATGCGCATTATGCGCATCCATCATTATGCGCATCAATATTAAAGAACGTCAAAAAATTTTAAAGAATAAAATAAAATCGACTTTTGTGTTTTCAAGAAAAATCGATTATTCCAGACTTTATCAACACCCTGTAAAAAAATTATGCATTTAACTATGGTAGTAAGAATATAATACTCTGTCTAAAAGTCCGTTCAAAAGTGCTTTTAGCAGGATAAGGTTTTTCGTTCTAAATACGTATAAAATAAGTTATAACTGCCTATTAGATATTAATAAAACTATCACCAAAAAGTAATATAGTAGCTTCAGGAAATGGATTATTTATTTTAACCCTTTATCAACTTTAATATTAATAATGTTCACATTTTAGATGTGCCGGAAAGATATCGTTTATATCATGAGAATTTTTGAAACTCATTCAGGTGCAGAATTTGATAATAGTATACAAAAAGTCTATAATTAACATTGACATGATGTTGTTTATTATTGTACACAATTGTTTACCAGCTGTAGTTATTCTGGGTACAATTTTACGATTTTGTTATTACACTTCTTGCTAACCACATCCTTACATCTCGATAAACCTCAACCTTATGCGTCTTCATGGTGCACCTTCAAATAATTGGCCGAAAATCCCCCAAACCATCGAAATCACATTTTGAGAAACTTATTAAACTAGTGTTTTAAGATCGTAGATTACGGATGATCTATTGTACAAGTCATACCCGTAACAGTACAAAGTATAACAGTATAAATTATAATTCTTAATGGAGCTTTTATGGACTTAAAAACTGAAGTGTAGAAGAAACATGATATGAAGAAAATTGATAATGGTTAAACCACACTGAGTATTTGAAAACGTTATTAAAGGGGGTGTAAACCAACCAAATAAAATGGGAAAGAAGAAAAAATCTTTCTAAGAAGGTGTCGAAGATTATTTAAAATTTCTATTTTTTACAGATTGTGATACTACAATTTTACCCTCATAATGTCTTACAGGCATATCTTCGATAAGTTTTAAAAACAAATTTTTTAAATAATCTTCGACACGTTCTTAGAAAGGTTTCTCTTCTTCCCCATTTTATTTGGTTGGTTTACACCCCCTTTAATAACGTTTTCAAATACTCAGTATGGTTTAACCATTATCAATTTTCTTCATATCATGTTTCTTCTACACTTCAATTTTTAGTCCATAAAAGCTTCATTAAGGTTCTAGTTTTCAATTTCTTTTTTGCTAACACCATCAGCATAAAATAAAAAATGTTCTGTCTCCTGAGGATGAACGTTTCTACGTTCGAAACATGTAGAGATCCTTAAACTAAGAATTTTATTCTATTAAATTTTGTGGAGGAAGACTTTGTGTTTTTCTTTCCTTTTCATACTATTTCTTCAAATCAAAATAATAAATAGTATTTTCATATGAGTCCTCCATCATGCCGACTCTGGTTTAAAGGTCGTTTCACTCAGTGGCGCAACCAGGGGGGGGCTGCCGGGCTGCAGCCCCCCCCGAGCTGAGAAACTTAGCCTATTCGTTTAATTGCAAACCAATTTTTCATGTCACGCGAACTATTTTCGCATGTTTTTTGCGATCTCAATGTTTTATGGATTTTTAATTTTTTGTTTATCAATGTAACATGGATTCTTACGTTTTTTGAGTAATTAAAGTATAAATTTTAATAAATAGGTCAAAATTGTACATAATTAATAAAAAAAAAAATTCGGATTAGAGTTTTTTCCGTTTCTTTGCATTTTTTGAGAACATTTACCATAGTAATGTATATATTTTTACACCATCAGAAAGTGGAGATTTTAACGAACAAAAAGCCCACCGACTTTTTTAAAACAGCAGATATTTTGACGTGAGAATTTTCGATTGAAAATAAGGGTGCTTTTTCGATATTAAGTCAAAATAAGGTGAATAAATAAATATTTTAAATCAAAATAACTACAGTGTGTTTGGGACATAAAAAGGTAAGTTATCACCAAATTTCGTGAAAACATAATTTTTTTTGTAAAAGATAAAAATAGAAAAAACAAAAACTTGGTTATTTGAATTTTTCACATAAATTTTGAGGCAATGTGAAAAAAGTGTTATTACAAAAGTTGTAGATCTTTTTATTACCTACAACTTTGCCAATTAACGTTTTTCATAGGACTTGTAGTTTTCCCGGAAATCGAGATAAATCGTTTTCTAGCCTTAAAAACTCACCCCCTTTCACTTCTCGACCTCGGATCGCCCGTAATTTTTTTTTTTTTTTTCATTTTTGTTATATTCTCTTTCTTTTCCAATGGGTTTCATCCTGCTATTATTTTTTTTGTTTCAAAAATTATCGACCCTGGTCTACCTATTTATGCGAACCACGATATTGATATTACCGTGGAAGAAATTCTGGACGAAATGGCAAAAACAAAACGAAGAATTTTACTTTAATATTAGTATTATTAGTGATTACTTACAACTTATTAGGTTTTTGTTTTGTTTCGGTATAAGTATGCTTAATATATGCGTTACTTATTTTAAATACATTTTTACTAATTAAAATAAAATCTCTAAATTTTTTTTCATAAATATTTCGTTAGGGCTAGCGGCGTATTATTGCAGAAGTTTAAGGGGGCTGTCGCTCTCGTCAATCATACGTATTTTACCCAAAAAAGGGCGTGGCACCCAAAAAAGAAGTTAAAGCCCCCCCCCCCCCCCCCCCCCCGAACAACACTTCTGGTTGCGCCACTGGTTTCACTACCTAATATCCGCACTATTTTAATGACAATGACACTGCGGAGGCATCAGAAACAAAAGAACATTTGCTTTAAACTAATAAAAGAACATAATAAATTAAAAAAATTTACTCGGAATTAAATTAACAGATATGTAAATGTTTTAGTTTAATTTTGTCTGGCTGTGTATGGAGCCAATAAGTCGCAAACTATAAACGAACAGGTAACCCAAACTCTACAACACATACATCTTACTACATAAACAAACACAGAACAAGTCTGTCGATAAATAGATGGGATGTTTTCATGTGAATTTATTCTGGACAAAAATAAGTTATTCTGTGACAGTAAATTATAATCTATTAATATTATTTTAACGTAAATATTATTGTAATAATCTGTTATTTTTGCCAACAAGTCGGTTACACCTACAATAGGCGTAAGTCAATATTTGTGACTAGAACGCGAAGATATTCTGTAAATATTTTTACAATGTTGCGTCAAGACGAAAAATTTACGATAATTTACAAACTGTAAAAAACTTTATTACAACCTTGTACTAATTAGGGTTGTCAAATTTTATTTAAATTCGTAGTCTAGCTTTAAAGCAGTGGCGGCTCCTCGAAGGAGGCAGAGAGGCTAAGCCTCCTCAGCATTCTTGCCCTCCTAAATATTTGATTTACTTAAATATTAACAATAACTTTCAAATCTTTTAATTTACAAGGGGCAATTGTAATTTTAATATTATCCCCATATTTAATACGATCTAATATTTTCTTCACAATCTGACAACAGGGCATGAGGCTGTTTTTGAATTTAAACCATGATTTCCTAAGTGACAAAGGCGTTGTTGGTATTACTCAACGAAATTGTGCCGGAACGCATACCGATTTCTAACTTTTTCAGTAAAATTGGCAACATGTAAAGGCAAACGGCCCCACCAATAACAATAACGTATCCATTTCTTCCACGTGCGACCGAAAATGACCGGATCATCCCGAAGATATGTTCGTTTTTTAGTTTTTAAAGCGCGGCTGCGTAAAGCGCTTGCTCGCCTCGTGTGATGTTGTGAGTGGCTAGAAATCCCGGAAATTTTGGCATTTTCGTTTTTTGCTAAGTTAAATATTCGAGTTTTCGCCGGTTTTGTGGAAATTGCATCGGTTAGATATTTCATTTGTTTTTAGTTATACTTTGGATAATAGGAATAGGACAATCTATAATATAGTGAAAAATGAGTGTGGCCGGTTGTAATTTAGAGTGGAACATTTCCTAACAGACTCAAAAGCGTTTAATTACCTGAATTACGATAACAAACTGTCAAACTGATAGTAAAACATAGACTCCCAGAGCCAGAATTACGAGGTCTGGGCATTACAGGTAAAGAAAAACAAAATCGTCGATTTAAAACAGACCATTAGGTATAATAATTATTATTTAGAGTTTTTATTTTTTCTTAATATAAATAGGTAGGTACTTTTAAATTAATATTTGAGCAAACAGATATTTTTTTCAAATTTTGCCGCATAAGATTACTGACATTGTTTATTCAAGAAACCGTTTAAAATCTCTTCTAGAAAAAATTTCCAGTTATCGCAATGATGAAAATTTTTTTAACTCCCTGTTTTATAGCTTTTTTACTGAAAATAGAAGCCACGATGCAAAAAGACGAAAAACGTATAATTTTGAAGATAAGAAACTTCATTATAAGCAGATTTTTAATAATATTTTAGATACTACAAAAGGCCAGATTGAACTAAGATTTTCAGATTTACATGAATTAGGTAAAATTTTTTGACTTAATGAATAAAAATCTTTTTTAAAGTTTTTCAGAAAATTTCCCAAATAATCTTTTAGATAGTTTATGTCTAAGGTACAATTTTATAAAAAAAGAGTTTTTAGTTTAACTTATTTTTAACAGTTTTTTTTATAGTGAATTTTTGAGAAATTTTGGGCGTGGTCCCGAAAATTTTTCTCCCGACACTATCCTGCTCGTCTCTTTGTAGGTAGGTAGATATTTCAGTTTTTAGTTTACTTAACTTATTTTTAACTATTTTTTTCAGAATGAATTTTTGATTTTGGGCGTGGTCGCGAAAATTTTTCGCATTTCACGCCTGCGGCGCTTCGTTACTAAAACTTAGCTTCCCCATCTAAATCAGTCACGAGCCGCCACTGCTTTAAAGCATTAACGTGTCATCGACAGGTAGGTCACACGTGGCCCAACGTTTTTATTATTCCAATAAAAAAAAATATATCGTAAATACGACCCTGTCTGTAACTACCGTTAAATTTATTAAAGGCTGGTAGTGCAACAAAAAAATGTTATTTCAATTCAAGGGGTAGTTTTGGGGGGTTAAACAAGCAATCGTTACAACATTTTCATAAGCTTCTTTTCCGGAAAATAAAAATCCAATTAAAAACTTTTCGGGAAAAACCTCCTGTAAAGACAATTTTGAGTGTGCTTCTGTTTCATTTTTAGTTGCAATTTCCAGTAAAATCTGATGTTGAATTGGAATATGCCAGACGTAGTATATATCCATATTTCCCTTTAGATTTACTCTCATGAAGCTTTCGTTGCCCAGGTTACTCCTAATTGGAACGTTTTCACCATTTCGCTGTTGTTATTTGAGATGCATACGTATAGGTATTATAGATATCTATGTATGTATAATATTCTAGTCGTAGGGCTGTTTTAGGCTTCTAATAGAAATTATATTTCTATTTTTTTTTTCGTTTTCAATAATATTTTTTTAGCATATTTTTCTTAATTTTACGGGAGTTCGTGTATAATAAAAAAAAGTCCCATTTACGTAACACCATGGGACAACAACAACTCCTGTCGGATTTATCCTTTATCAGTATCGAACACGAGTTTGTTAAAACATCAACGAAATTATAAACGGTTTTGCAGAAAAAACTCTCGACGATGTGGACGTTTCGTATAATACCTCGTATACTACTTAGTGACATAACGTTTGTGCAGACTTGTTGAATGTTCATGTGCAGTGGCGCAACCAGGGGGGGGGGCTGCCGGGCTGCAGCCCCCCCCCCCCCGAGCTTAGAAACTTAGCCTATTCGTTTAATTGCAAACCAATTTTTCATGTCACGCCTTTTACTAATATTTTATATTCAGCCACATAATTTACATCAATCATGTTATCAATAGTAAAATTATACTACGTCTGACTGAATGGACCGACCGAAATACTTCCACTGACTGCATCTGGATTACTGGCCAGCATTATATAAGTAACAAAATTTGTGATCGCACTAATGTGTACAGAAAGAATATATGCCGCAAGATTCTACAAACAGTCGATTTAAACCTTTTTTAAGCATTACAGTTAGCTCATGACGTAACAGATCAAGTTAAAGAAATAAGAGGCCTGGCAGATGATAATTTTCAAAATATTTTTAAGGAAGCTCAAGATCTACTTTCGGAATACGATATTAAAATCAGAGTACCTAGACTAACAAACACAAAGATTGGTTATAAAAACCGATTCCGCTGCTGAGTATTTTAAAATAACAATTTTTATTCCGTTTTTAGATGGCCTCATAGCAAATCTCGAGGATCGGTTTTTAAAACATCGAGAAACCCTTCAAAATTTTGAATGCCTCTTTCCATATGATAATCAAGATTTTGATAGTCAATTTAAATGTTTTTTGAAACTTCACAGCATCTACAAGAATGAGTTCCTTGAAGAGTTTTCCATTAAAACGATATTAAAAGCTGAACTTGAGCTGTGGTACAAAAAAATGCAAAAACAAAAACTGAAGGAAGATTTGGACAAAGTGTATTCCGAATGTGATGCCAATATATTTCCTAATATAAAAAGGCTTCTACAATTTTTTTTAACTTTGCCTATTACAACCGCCACATCTGAAAGGTCCTTTTCAAATTTAAAATATTTAAAGACATATCTGCGTAGCACCACGGAAGAGGACAGATTAAATGGTTTGGCAGTTCTTTATGCGAACCACGATATTGATATAACCGTGGCAGAAATTCTGGACGAAAAGGCAAAAACAAAACGGAGAATTTTACTGTAATATTAGTAGATACTATTAGTGATTACTTACAACTTATTGTATAAGGTTTTTGTTTTGTTTTAGTATAAGTATGATTAATATATGCGTTACTTATTTTAGATACATTTTTACTAATTAAAATGAAATCTCAAATTTTTTTTTTCATAAATATTTAGTTAGGGCCAGCGGCGTATTATTGCAGAAGTTTTAGGGGGCTGTCGCTCTCGTCAATCATACGCATTTTACCCAAAAAAGGGCGTGGCACCCATAAAAATTTTCGCCTGCGGCGCAAAAGAGCGCCTTCGGCGCTAGAGGTTAGAGCCCCCCCGAACTAAATTTCTGGTTGCGCCACTGTTCATGTGTTTTACTGTTTTCTGTCTTTTGGATTCTATGAGGCTCGATCACTGCTACACCCGTTACTACCATACATGGTAAGCAACATTATAAGTGGTGTTTTAAAATTTTGATTTTGCATAATGTTTGCTGGAATATTACGTATATATAATGACTTGATAACTGCCTATGCTATGTCTACCAGTCTACCTAGGATTATAAAATAAATCCGAATTGTTTGCTCTTTTAATAGTAGGTACTTAACACATAATGTGGGTTTAACCCTAATTAAATTATTACACGATTAACGAATTCAAAAATTCATAAACCTGAACCTAATAGTAATGAAAAAATTATCATTTTCCATTCGTTATAGAAACGGGGCCCCTGAAAACGTTTGTAGGTACAAGTAACAGTAAAATGATCATTAAAAACAAGGGGCATTATTTTTAAATGAAATCAGTTTTTATAGCAGCCCCTGTGCTAGGACATTTTATTAACAAACTGCGTAAAAATACCTACATTGGTTCACAAAATTTTTTGGCCAACAGTGTATTTATCTATTGTAATACCCAGCAAGTAATAATTTATAGATAATAATTCTGGGAATAAATAAAACCGACAGATATAAACCGTTAGGCAGCACAGCAGTTTGACATCGCTATTGAAACAGTGACAATGTGAATCCATCAAAAAATTCAGCTCAGTCATCTTCTTGATTGGGACAGATTTATTTGCTTCTGGTTCTTTAATGATAAAGCAAAACTTTGATGGAACTAGATGTTAGGTCGCGCGGCATCGGCAGTATTATAAACTACATTTCCAAACGTCGCGTCGTATCGTAACAACGTTTCATTTGAATGATGAAAGAGTTTTGGACTTCCATTGTCTTTATTTGTTTTAAATCACAACGTTTCAACTGGTAAGTATCTCCAGTCGTCTTAAGGGGAATACTGTACCATACCATATACAGTGTAAAAGATAAAAATAAAAAAACAAAAACTTGGTTATTTGAATTTTTCACTTAAATTCTGAGGTTATGTGAAAAAAGTGTAAATACAAAAGTTGTAGATCTTTTTATTACCTACAACTTTGCCATTTAACGTTTTTCCATAGGACTTGTAGTTTTGCCGGAAATCGAGATAAATCGTTTTCTACCCCTAAAAAATCACTTCCCGACCTCGGATCGCCCGTAAATTATTTTTCCTTTCATTTTTGTTATATTCTCTTCCTTTTCCAATGGGTTTCATTCTACTATTATTTTTTTTGGTCTCAAAAATTATCGACCCTGGTCTATGCGAGTTAAAGAACATCTAAAATATACTCAAAGAGGTGAAACTTCTAGATCAGGTATAGCGGAACATGTATGGACCAATTATAGCATAATCTACAGTGGCCAGAAGCTAAGGTTTTGGACACGGAACATCACTGGGGAAAACGAAAATTCAAAGAAGCAGTTTTCATGAATCAAAATACCCATATATTTAGTAAACCAAGAATAGATATCCCCAACATCTGGAAGCTTCCTCTTGTCCAAAACAACAGGTCAAACTTCACACTCCAATAAGCACTTAGGCGGAGTAATCAAGCTTCATTGCCCATGGACAGTAATTAAGACAGTAGCTTTAGAATTATAATTTAGTTTACACTTGAAAACCGTTAGAGATACCAACCAACCGAAACGTTGTGTTAAGTAACAAAATGAAGACAGTGGAAGACCGACAAGGTAATTTTTTTGATATTATTTCATTGTCGACAGCCAGTGGCGGATTTACAAATTTGCCGCTAGTAGGCTATTTAATTTTTGCCGCCCCTATACCAGTGACGGCTCGTGAGTTGTGAAACAGGTGAAGTGTTCGGGAAAGAAAAAGCCCGCTGCAGGCGAAATGCGCCGCAGGCGAAAATTTTTTAAGACCACGCCAAAATTTGGTCAATAATTTTTAGTAAATATTTTAAAAATTTATGATTACCTACTTATTTTATTGAAAATGAAATTTCTTTCTTCAAAGCCAGTAAAGTTCCAACCTCGGTTCCAACTACCTTTTTTATCCCCATTAACAGAGACGGCCAATAATAAAGTTTATTTAAAAAAATACTACCCGTCGACCATGAATAAAGATTGTACCATTTATTTCTGTAAGATAAAAAAAAAATTTTGGGCCAAATTTGTCGCCCCCTAAAATCTGCCGCCCTAGGCTCCAGCCTACTCAGCCTAATGGTAAATCCAGCACTGTCGACACCCTTCAAACATAGTCTACGTAGTTGCCCAGCTTCAAAGGCATTTTACAGAGTGGTGTAAAATTGGTCTATTTTTAGCATATCTACTATAATGTTATCCACATAATGTAATCTAATAAAAACTAACTTTATGAATAGAACCTCCAAAGCAAAATAAGTCTGAAGAGTCTAACTTTATTTTTATTTAGCATAAATAAAAGTGCCTGCTTGGAAGCATCCTTGTTCCCGGTAATAAAAGTTTAATTTCTCAAGGTAATTTTAAAGCAGTAATTTTTGTCATGTTTTAATTAACATCGCTAGGAAGTTGCCCCGGTTGTAAACAGTCTTGTTTTAATTTTTAGTTAGTCCATATTTTCAACCCCTTAACTTTATATACCTACTTCTTCAACCCCATGTTTCTGTCGGACTTGGCAAGTTATAATTCATAGCTAACACAATTTTACCTTTTTATTAATAAAAATATATCTTGGAAACCTAACATAATTTAGATACATCATGTTCGTTTAACATTTATTGCTAGCTGAAACCTATATACGATTAATAATTAATATAGCAAATATTTAGAGCAGACACACACATCTGTATAATGCACAATGTATGCAGTGTGACCAATGAAGTACGCATCATATGGGATTTTTTTTATTAATAGCTTTATTTCAAATTTGACTTTGGCATCAAGTTCTGCTTCAATCGAGATGAAAATTAAGCAAAAAAAATAGTAGTCACGTGACTCGCATTATATGTCAAATTTTCATTTTTTTCAAAAAATAATTCAAAAGTGGGGTTATTACTGAAAATATCGAAAAAAGTTTTTTTAAATGCAGTTTCTAACCCACATGCAAAATTTCAGCTGCATAAAATGTTTTTGATTTTTTACCCATATTTTGTAAATTGCACCACTTTTGCAAAATAAGACTCAACGCAACCTACATAAAACTTCTTAGTTTTGACAATGCTTTATTTCAGATACATTTTCTTTAAAGTAGCGCCATATTAAATGTGTGTTTTTCTACAAAATCAAAATTGGGCTATTAAAATTTGGTCGCATGCATGTGAGGCAAAGTTTAATTGTTTTTGACCCTGTATAAGGTAACTTCATAAAATAAGTATTTTTGAAAACGTAGTTTGTGTCTAAAAGTAATACACGTTAACGTTATTATGACATAGCTAAATATTATATTATAATATATGGGTTTTAAATTAAATCGTTGAAAATAGATAAACTTTACGTTGTTAAATTAAAATTTATTTTCCACTTAATGAATACTTTATTGATGACACTGTGTTATTTTTTGTCTTAATATTAAGGTGTTTTACTTTCAGACACAAACTACGTTTTCAAAAATACTTATTTTATGAAGTTACCTTATACAGGGTCAAAAACAAATAAACTTTGCATCACATGCGACCAAGTTTTTATAGGCCAATTTTGATTTTGTAGAAAAACACACATTTAATATGTACTTTAAAGAAAATGTATCTGAAATAAAGCATTGTCAAAACTAAGAAGTTTTATGTAGGTTGCGTTGAGTCTTATTTTGCAAAAGTGGTGCAATTTACAAAATATGGGTAGAAAATCAAAAAAATTTTATGCAGCTGAAATTTTGCCTGGGGCTAGAAACTGCATTTAAAAAAACTTTTTCTAATAACTTTTTTCGATACTTTCAGTAATAACCCCACTTTTTAATTATTTTTTGGAAAAAATGAAAATTTGACAGATAATGCGAGTCACGTGACTACTATTTTTTTGCTTAATTTTCATCTCGATCGCAGCAGAACTTGATGCCAAAGTCAAATTTTGAATAAAGCTATTAATAAAAAAAAATCCCATATGATGCGGACTTTAGGTACTGGTGACACTGTATGTGTAAAACCTTAGACGAAGAATAAAGTAAATATACGTTTATGAGAGCGTGTAGACACACCGTTAAGTCTAATATTGTAAATGTAGTATGTCCCCGCTGCCCAATCTCAAGCTTCATCTTCTGGCAAGTAGTAATTTGGCAAAACGTGTATAATACCGACGAAAAACTTTGAAATAATAAACATACTTCTTGCTCGACAGACCAGACTTATTACCCGCAGACAATTTATTGACAGATTACCGAGAGCAATGATACTATATATCGATAAATATTATTTATGGCTGTCAATTTTATAAAGGTAAAAACTCAAGCTCCCTGTAGACGATGGTTATGTTATGACACCGCTGGACTATTACTTTGAAGTTTAATTTTGCGTGAGCCCAGTTCGATGTCCCACGGAGCTCTAAGTAAGCGGGACATGGTTACTCGACCGACAACCTGCGGAGCTCCTTCTACTGTGTAAAGTTTTTGATTTTGTAGCTCAACGACTGTTTTTTTTAACTAGATACATATAAAGTTTAGTTAAAATTGGTTTTGTCTATCATCGGTCAACTATTTCCATGCGGTAAAAATATTTTGTTTCACACTGAGAAAAAAATCTTCTATTCCTTATAAGACTTTACATACTCTTTATAAAACTGTTTAATACTATGCGTGACAGCAACGCGCCTTCCTACTGTAAGACAACGAAAATTGCTACACCGTTGTGTAGTGATAATATCACGGTAATTTAGTCAATAGGAAATAGGAGTTATCGCTACCATAGAATGGTTTCTAGCCATTATTGCTCTGAATACTCACAGTAATAATCAAGTTCTATTGGGGGTATAAGCTGGTTTTATATACTGTATAGTTCCGACTGGCAGTTGTAATGAAACTGGGCATTATTCATAATAATATTTGCTTGCTACGGTTAATAAAGCATACTTACCACACAAAATCAGTAGGTACTGTTGTAGTTCTCAAAAATTTAAGTAGCTTCTAGTGTGTTATTGTTCTTGTCTTTTAACATTGCATATAATGATAATATATTATGCAACATGGTTTACTGAGATAGTAAAATTTGCTCATAGGTTATAAAGTCCAAAACTCATGATGGGTTCTATTGCTTTATCTGACATGCAAAGTTTAAAAAACTTAAATTAATTGAAACATATTTTGGTACGATCAATAAAATTGAAATTTAAACAGGACAGCTAGACTCCGAACGACAATTTGAACTACGCAACAAATACGTTAAAGCTAATAATACGGCGCGCGGCGATTGCCGATCGCTACGAACCCCCACCAAAGTCTCGTGGATTATAGGTTCTACCGGATACAATTCGTTTTTTGGGACGCTGCTCTGCTTTCTTATCTGTAGAGAAAGCGCTTTACTGGGAACAAAATGCGTTGCATTGAGAAGATACAATTCATTTCTTAACAAAATTGCTGTATTAAAAGTAGTTCATTATTCTACAAGACTGTGATGCTAACGGAACTGATTACTATCAATTGAAGACATTGCTGCAAGAACGAGGTAAGTCCACTTTTTTGCGAAAATTACATTTTTACACCATTATATACAATTCGCCAAGCCCGATCGATTGGTGCAAAAACGATGTATCTACAGTGTATCCCTGGTTGCTTAAACCGATGTTGGACTTACCTCCCCCAAAGCAGATTGGTGCAAGAACGAGGCAAGTGCGGACTTACGCCATCTTAACATAGTATAAAACAAAGTCGCTGTCGCCAGTCTGTCCCCTTTCATATCCGCTTAAATCTTTAAAACTACGCAACGGATTTTGAAGCGTTTTTTTTTAATAGATAGAGTGATTCAAGGAGAAGGTTTTTATGTATAACTAGCGACCCGCCCCGGCTTCGTACGGGTGCAATTTCGGAAAGTGGCATCCCGGGTACTAATATATCGGGTTTGTTCGGGTTTGTATTTATACCAGCGGGTTGCAACGCATGCCGGGTACACGCTAGTACAATATAATGTATGGTAAATAAACTTTCTGAAACGAGTTTTAAAAACGCTGGAAAGTTTTTTTCGGTTATCTCGAAAACATGAAAAGTGGACTTACCGCGTTCTTGCTGCTTCAATTAAAACACTGTTCTAGCAAATCTGGAATTGATATAACACTAAAGTGGGTTTGATACACTAGCAATTTATTTAATAAATAAGCTATTAATACAAGCTATGTCTTAGCAAAAATGTATTAGATTATTTTCCTCAGTGTAGACTTTAAATAATATTTATTTTTCCTTTAAAATTAGGTAGGTACTATACAATCGACCATTAGTGTCGTATTAGAAAAGTCCCTTTCAAATAAATTTGTGACGGAAGTGCATTTTAATAAAAAAAATTATATAATTCACATGTTGATAATAAAATTATCTCGGAAGAAAGCGGTACATTAATGTGTTTTGAAGTGTCATTAAAATAAAAAAAAACTATAATAAAATTCTCTTAAGACTAAGACGTAGAAATTAGGTTTTTTCAGCTTACGATCGTATATAATTTGTAATATGCTCGCGGCTATTCATTGACGAGAAATAAAGTTGTCATTGGTCCATAATAAACATTTTCTATACAGGTCCTTATTCTACAGTGACCGGAAAACGTTGGCAACATATGGAATAATTTTATTAGCTGATGAACCCAATGATCTAGTACCTACCTATAGATGGCACACGTCATTCATAAACGCTATTAAAATGTGTTGTTTTTGAATTATCTTTTGGAAAAAATTAAAATTTGATAGATAATGCGAATCACGGACTACTATTTTTTTGCTTAATTTTCATCTCGATCGAAGCAGAACTTGATGCCAAAGTTAAATTTTGAATAAAGCTATTAATAAAAAAAAACCCATATGATGCGGACTTTACTGGTGATACTGTAGATATGACCTCTAATATTCTTTCCAAATGGACGTAACTAACGCAGTAATCGCGTTTTAATAACAACGTGTCTATTTTCATTATATTGTGTCTAGATAACTTTTGCGCCATGACCGCAACCTTCACAAGTTATCTCTAATTTTTTTCCACGACACTCTCTATCTAATGTTGCACATTAAGGTCACTTTAATCTGTTATTTGTTTATTGATTGATTGGGTAATTTCGCCTGTGTCGTGACAACGGGCAGTAAGTCTTAATCCTGCATAGGTGCGGCCCATTCTTCCTGATTAGTGAATCGCCATCTTGAAAAAAGGACCGCTTCCCCGGCCTTATAGTGAATCCGGAACATGGTCGCAACTTCCTGCCCTTTCGTGTCAAATCATTTCGTACTTAAATATCTTTTATTTGACTCATATCCACTTTACAAAAACGTATTTGAAATACGAATTGGTAATAATTAATGGGCGAAATATATGCAATATACATTTTTTGCATATTTTGTCAATCTTAACATAGTATAAAACAAAGTCGCTGTCGCCCGTCTGTCCCCTTTCATATGTGCTTAAATCTTTAAAACTACGCGACGGATTTTGAAGCGTTTTTTTTTAATAGATAGAGTGATTCAAGAGGAAGGTTTTTATGTATAATACATGCATAATATTGTAGAGAAACACTGATAAATTTAGAGGTTTGTTTGGGTTTGTATTTATAAATCTTGACGTGATGGTGAACTATCTCAGAGAAAGCGCTGCAACGCATGCCGGGTACACGCTAGTTTTGTAATAAAATGCATATTTTTCATAAATTATTATTTTAAGAGCATATTTTTATGTTTTCGGCTTTATCACAAAATTTGAAACGTTAAAGGTTTAATGTCCTGTTCGGTACTTATTTTAGGGATTTTCCAGTCTGAAGATTTTAATAAATAATAATTATATTTACATTTTGGTTATACACAAGGTTTAGGGGGTTTCCGGGGTTTGCAGGTATATTGTTAGGGGTTTTTTATTGTCACCTAATAATTACCTATATATTACCTGCTTAACAAACTGTCAACGGAAAAAACCGAGTCGCAGAAACCGTCAGAACTGAATATTCTTTGGTAAATAAATTAATTTCAAATGTAAAAGAAGTGTCTCATTTTACTATAATAAATTAGGAAATATTGCAAATCAGTATGCATATTTGGTGAAAAAATGCAAATAACTGCATATTTTATAGGCAAATAAGGCATATATATATATACGCATATTTTGGCTGAATTTAAGTGCACCCTTTAGTAGCAATACTTTAAATCCCCAGGAATTATATTTCTATGCCGTTTATGCATATAAATGTTATGTACCAGGAAATACTAGTACTATTAAAGCTAAAATAAAACTGAAACATAAAAAAATACCATATTCAAATTCAAATTCTGTGTAATCTTTTGAAAGGACATGATCACCTTCTCAATCAAATAAATAATGTCATCACCTAAAGAGTATTTAGTTTATTAAGGTTTAAGACAGTTCTAATCAATTCGTAGACAATATAATGAGATGTGTTTTAGGGGTTTATAATGCTTTTAAGCACCATCAGACCAGAGCCCTCTCTCTCGTTTTCAACCCATTTATAAGCATCTTGTCTGTCGGCATGCAAATCAGACAACGGGTCTGAGATTTTGATTGATCTATATCCAGAAGATTGATTATATTCCAGAATTCGTCGTCATTATATGGAAAAGTGCCCCACAATTTATTATGGTTTGTGCCTTCACTCTGTGTACTTATACAGGGTGGCCGATCGACCATTAGTGTGTGGAAGGAAAAATGAACAAGAAAATTAGTAAACGGCGAATCGTACTTTACAAAATTATATATAATTGTTAAGAAAAATTAGATATTTTTGTAATTTAAAAAAAAAATTAATTAATTATTGTATAAATCGGTTAAACGGGAAGTCGCATATGGCCGCAAGTAAATTCAATCAAAACCTTACCTGTAATGAAAAAAAAAATGCGCTAGTTATCTTTTATTTCACTTGCTAATTGAAATTAAATTTTCCTTTATAATTTTGTTCAACTATATTCCTACTTTGCCTGTCTCTCCCCAGGATAACATTTAAAGTAGTTAACCGATGTGACCTAAAGTTGGGTTTCTACTATAAAATAGGTGTCTGCTTTCGAGGAAAATACGGAAAATTACCTGTGCCCGCAGCTTCGCTCGCGGTGATACCATTTTATAGATTTTTTAAATTATAATTAAAGAAACAATAACAAACAAGTCAATTAAATAGAAACCTTCTTACCTGAAAAAAAAATACGCTAGTTATCTTTTATTTCACTTGCCAATTGAAATTAAATTTTTCTTTATAATTTTGTTCAACTATATTCCTACTTTGCCTGTCTCTCCCCAGGATAACATTTAAAGTAGTTAACCGACGTGACCTAAAGTTAGATTACTACTATAAGATAGGGGTCTGCTTTCGAGGAAAATACGAAAAATTACCTATGCCCGCAGCTTCGCTCGCGGTGATACCATTCTATAGATTTTTTAAATAATAATTCAAGAAACAATCACAAACAAGTAAATTAAATAGAAACCTTCTTACCTGTAATAAAAAAAATGCGCTAGTTATCTTTCATTTCACTTGCCAATTGAAATTAAGAATCTTTTTTATAATTTTGTTCAACTATATTTCTACTTTGCCTGTCTCTCCCCAGGATAACATTTAAACTAGTTAACCGATGTGACCTAAAGTTGGGTTACTACTATAAAATAGGTGTCTGCTTTCAAGAAAAATACGGAAAATTACTTGTGCCCGCAGCTTCGCTCGCGGTGATACCATTCTATAGATTTTTTAAATTATAATTCAAGAAACAATAACAATCAAGTAAATTAAATAGAAACCTTCTTACCTGTAATTAAAAAAAAAATGCGCTAGTTATCTTTTATTTCACTTGCCAATTGAAATTAAGAATCTTTTTTATAATTTTGTTCAAATATATTTCTACTTTGCCTGTCTCTCCCCAGGATAACATTTAAACTAGTTAACCGATGTGACCTAAAGTTGGGTTACTACTATAAAATAGGTGTCTGCTTTCGAGGAAAATACGGAAAATTACCTGTGCCCGCAGCTTCGCTCGCGGTGATACCATTTTATGGATTCTTTAAATTATAATTCAAGAAACAATAACAAACAAGTCAATTAAATAGAAACCTTCTTACCTGTAATTAAAAAAAAATGCGCTAGTTACCTTTTATTTCCTTTGCCAATTAAAATTAAGAATCTTTTTTATAATTTTGTTCAACTATATTTCTACTTTGCCTGTCTCTCCCCAGGATAACATTTAAACTAGTTAACCGATGTGACCTAAAGTTGGGTTACTAGTTACTACTATAAAATAGGTGTCTGCTTTCGGGGAAAATACGGAAAATTACCTGTGCTGGCTTAACATCAATAAAAGACTTAGTCCTTAAAGTTTATGCACACACTTAATTAACACCCTGTACATATAAGAATAGGAGAATAATATTTTGTGATTTCAGTAAATCCAGACATATTTTGAGCCAAAAATACAACGTATGTATAAAATATAAATTTTCATAAATTTTCTTGTTTGAGCTTTAAAATATTTCTTTCGGAGAAATATTGTTTGGACCAATCCAAGCCTATTTAATACAATTTTTATTATAACCGGTGAATCATATTTTGTTAAATTGAGTATGAAATGTAGATATAGACAGCTCATCCCAAAATACAATAATTGTTAGCGCGTAACTACAAGAAGGTTGTTGCTAGTAGACTTTAAGTAAGTTCGCAAAAAGCATGTTTGCTGTAAATGCTGTAATTTAAAACACACTTAAAAAATACCTATAGACGCATCGTTTATACCAGGGCATAAAAAAGAACCAAATGACGAAAAACGTCTTGTTTATCGGCGTCTTAATCACACTGAGGAAAATGATCTAATACAACAGATTGGCTAAGATATAGTTTGTATTGATGGCTTATTTTTTATTAACCCACATTTAATAAATTGCTAGCGTATCAAACTCGCTGGACTCGCTAGTGTTATATCAATTCCAGATTTTCTAGAACAGTGTTTTTATTGGTAGTAATAAGTTCCATTAGCAGCACAGTCTTGTTAAATAATGAACTACTATTGATACAGCAGTTTGTTTCCAGTAAGAGCTTTCCCAAAAACGAATTGTATCCGTTAGAACCTATAATCCACAAGACGTTGGTGGGGGCTTGTAGCGATCGGAAATCGCCGCGCGCCATTGTATTAGTTTTAACGTATTAATTGCGCAGAACACATCGTTGTTCGGAGTCTTCTAGTTGACCTGTCTGAATTTGAATTTTATTGGTCGTACCACTACCTGTTTCAATTAATTTATTTTTACTTTCTATTTAAGTTTTTTTTTTAACTTCGCATGTCAGATAAAGCAATAGATTCTTATTTTGCACAACCCATAACTAGTATTGGACTTTATAATTTATGGACGAATTTTACCATCTCAGTAAACCAGGTTGCATAAAAGATAATCATAATATGCAATGTTAAACGACAAGAATAATATCACACTAGAAGCTATTTAAATTATTGAGAACTACAGTACCTATTTATAGTGGTAAGTATAATATGCTTTATTAACCGTAGCAAGCAAATATTATTATGATTAATGTCAAGGTTCATTACAACTGCCAGTCGGAACTAATACAGTATATAAACCCAGATTACACCCCCAATAGAACTTGATAATTACTGTGAGTATTCAGAGCAATAATGGCTGTAAACCATTCTATGGTAGCATTAATTCCTAATTCTTATTGGATAAAATACCGTGATATTATCACTACACAACGGTCTAGCAATTTTCGTTGTCTTACAGTAGGAAAGCGCGTTGCTGTCACATATAGTATTAAACAGTTATAAAGAGTATGTGAATTCTTATAAAGAATAGAAGGCTTTTTTTCTTATTTCTCTGCGTCATTTATTAATTGCTCCTGTTTATTTTAAAGGCTATATCCTAATATACGTAAAATAATATCTTATAAACTGTCTTCGCCGTAAAACTTTTATGACGTCTTTTTACTGCCTATCGGGTGTATATACGAAATTGCAAAATCCCTCCGCAATTTAAAACTGGGAAAAGCCGGCAGAGCCAAGTAATATAGTGTACAAGAGGCAGATATCGCGAATATGGAGTAATGGCGCGAAACATGGCAAAATTTATGGTTTGTCGCGCCCGCCGCAATATTGTTTCTTTCTATCCCGGGATGGTGTGTGGATTCACTTGGCTTATTTATTTTCCGGTTCTATTATAGATGGTGACAGTCGGTACTGTATCTCTTCTTTGACATCTTTATAGTTTTGACGCGAACAATCTTTTTATTTCCTAAAGTGCATGTTCGGATTACCTTATCGTTTTTTTAAATCAAATTGAACAGGGCGATTGGATAGACTGTATCGACATCATTTACATTACCTAAAATTGATACCCACCCCCTCCTCTCAATGGACTCGGGAACGGCTACATTTTTGGTCATAACTTTTAGTCTGTGTCTGCATGGGTTATAAGCAGTGTCCGACCGAAACAAGATTTTCAGCCGAAACCGAAACCGAATCTTCGGCCTTTGTCTCAGTTTCGGCCGAAACCGAAACCGAAACTTATTTATACGTATTAAGAATTTTATTGCATGCTGAAATTTAATTTATTTTATATAGGACGAGATCGATCTTGAGAACGGATTGACCTCTTCCCCCCCAAAGAAAAAAGTTGACAGAAAAAAAAATCTATTTATATACAGTGTGACCTGTACCTAATGTCCGCATCATATGGGATTTTTTTTTATTAATAGCTTTATTCGAAATTTGACTTTGGCATCAAGTTCTGCTTCGATCGAGATGAAAATTAAGCAAAAAAATAGTAGTCGCGTGATTCGCATTAAGTATCTGTCAAATTTTAATTATTTTAAAAAAATAATTCAAATGAGGGGTTATTTCTGAAAGTATCATAAAAAGTTATTAGAAACAGTTTTTTAAAATGCAGTTTTTAGCTCACATGCAAAATTTTACCTGCATAAGATAGTTTTGATTTTTTACCCATATTTTGTAAATGACACCACTTTTGCAAAATAAGACATAAAACTTCTTAGTTTTGACAATGCTTTATTTCAAATACATTTTTTTTAAAGTAGCGCCATATTAAATGTGTGTTTTTCTACAAAATCAAAATTGGGCTATTAAAATTTGGTCGCATGTGATGCAAAGTTTATTTGTTTTTGACCCTGTATAAGGTAACTTCCATAAAATAAGTATTTTTGAAATCGTAGTTTGTGTCTGAAAGTAATACACCTTAATATTAAGACAAAAAAGAACACAGTGTCATCAGTAAAGCGTTCATTAAGTGGAAAATAAATTTTAGTGGTGGGTAAAAAATCAAAATTATCTTATGCAGCTGAAATGCATTGGCATGTGGGTTAGAAATTGCATTTAAAAAAACTTTTTTTTATAACTTTTTTCGATATTTTCAGAAATAACCCCACTTTTGAATTATTTTTTGGAAAAAATTAAAATTTGACAAATACTATTTTTTTGCTTAATTTTTATCTCGATCGAAGCACAACTTGATGCCAAAGGCAAATGTCAAATAAAGGTATTAATAAAAAAGTTTCGGCCGGTTTTTGGCCGAAACTGTCACCGAAACTAGATTTTTTGGCCGAAACTAGCCGAAACCGAACCTTCGGTCGGTCACTAGTTATAAGGAACATACCGAACGATAACCATTCTAAATTATACAGGTTTTTCTGTGACATGGTGTCTGAGAAAGCGAGCTGTGATACACCAAGCCGATTAAAAAATAGAAAAACACTTTTACGAACGTAAAATTTTTGGAAAACCTTGAAACCTTTCTTTTAGGTTAATAAATATACAATTCGCTGTATCTAAAAAAACATTGGCTCTACCCATAAAGACAAGAGGCATGCCAGGGGACATCAATACAAAATCAGTTTCCTGTAATGGAATTCTTGATGTGCAATATCCTCCCTAATAGAATTGATAAATTTATTATGTAAGCACGTTCCTTTTTGTATATTCTTTGACATTTTCACTTTTCTTTGAAATTTAAATACCTATGCAACCTTACTTATTAGTTGTAAAATTTCAATAAACAATTTATTAAAAATAATAATCTCATCAATCAAACTTTATAATTTTAAATCGTAAAATAACTCAAATAAATCCCAAATCGCTTTGTATAAACGCAAATGCTAATTCTCACTGACAACGCATTGATTTAAAAAAAAATCTTGACGAGATGAAGTATCACTGTGTTGTTTTCTATTAATTATGTTTGATTCGCTATCTCACTGTAATTTAGCTTCGTCTTGCCAAAATTAACATACTATATACCCGCATAGTTATACAGGGTTGCCCAGAAGTCCGGAATTATATTAATATAGTCTTAACCTGTAACTTTTGGTAAAAACGCTCGGACACGTCAATTTAGTTTTATACAGGGTGTTCATTTGAAAACTTCCCACCTTGATTTTCCTGCTTTAAAATGAAAATGTGGAAAATCGCTCGGACCCGTCGATTTTTATTTCGAGGGGGACATCTTTTGCGTATATTGTCAATCTTGTTACTTCAAGCCCCTAGGAGGGAGGGGAGGTAAGATCTAAATCTTAAATGGATACCCCTATTTTATATAGGTAATTTTTTTGGATTCTGCATAAAATTCTGAACATTTTTTAATAAAAGCATTATTAGTCTATAATTAACAGTTTCCGAGACATTTACTCTTGAAAAATGACATTTTTTAACTTTGACAGCGTCTAGCTTTCTAACTGTACGTCTTAGAGCAAAACGGCTTACATGTCCCTATCTTCGATTTTTATTATCTTTCCAATAGTGTCAACTTCCGGTCAAACCGGAAGTACTATATTTCTTACATCCGGTTTAACCGACAGTTCACACTATTGGAAAGATAATAAAAATCGAAGAGAGGGACATGAAGCCGTTTAGCTCTAAGACGTAGACGATAGTGGAGGGCTAAAAATTGGTTTATTTTAATACGCAATGATGATGATTGACTTTTTTTATAGTCATGTCGCTTAGGCGGTTAGCTGCAAGTTTTTTTTGGCCGCACCTATACCTATACGCAAAACATAATTGTAACATCTATGCGAAACATAACACGTTACATAATTGTTGAATTTGTGGAATAAAATTAAAACTCAACCGCAAAAGTAAATAAATGTAATTAATATAAAAGAAAAATGTAACAAATACAAAACGGCGTTACCGCGCGAAAGCTCAACGTCAACTCTACTACTCAACTGAAAAGCCGAAAGCCAAAGTTATTTTATTAGTATAAACAATATTTCTATACCGCAAGCAAAACATATTAGTCATTGGCTTTCTTTACAGCTGGTAATCAGATAACCATTATATAAACTTATTCTAAGGTTACATAAAGCTTATTGAAAAGCATTTTGAATATATTTTAACATTCCCTCTTATTCCAAATGCTATTCAATATTCATCATTTTAACAATATTTTGAAACAAATTTTTCTGCAATGGTTTAGTTAAAATGTCTGCTAATTGCTTTTTACTTTCGACAAACACTAACTCGACATCACCACGATTCACTATATCACGAATGAAGTGAAAACGCACATCGATATGTTTTGTTCTCTTGTGGAACTCTGGGTTCTTGGCCAACTTGATTGCTGACTGGTTGTCCACGTTGATGGTGACTGCTTCCTGTTGAACCTCCAATTCATTCAAGAATGTCTTTAACCATACAGCTTCTTTTCCTCCCAAGGCTAGTGAAACATATTCGGCTTCTGTGGTTGATTGAGCTACGATACTTTGCCTTTGACTTGTCCAAGTTACTGGTCCACTTGCCATTGTAAAAATATATCCACTGGTGGATTTTCTAGTTTCTTTACAACCGGCATAATCAGCGTCTGTGTAACCACGTAACTCGATATAATTTGTTCTCTTGTATACAATTTTGTAGCTTATTGTATGTTTTAAATAACGCATAATTTTCTTTACTGCTAACCAATGTTGTTGATTCCAGTTGTTTAGGAAACGACTAACTTGGCTTACACTGTATGCAATATCGGGTCTACTTACAGTTGCTAAGAATATCAGAGAACCTACTGCTTCACGATATGGTTCATTTCTTACCACATTGTTTTCCTCATTTGATGAAGATTGTAACGATTCTCCTGGCTCAGCTGGAATACTGGATGGTTTTGCTTCATCCATATTAAATTTCGTCAAAATTTTCTTTATGTAATCTTGCTGACTAATCGAAATTGTCCCGTTTTCGCGATCACACATGATTTCTAGTCCTACGAACTGTTTCGCGTCACTAACAGTGATACTAAAATCATTTTTCAAGTGTGTTATTAAATTATCAATTGCTTCCTGCGAACACGACAATACAAGTCCATCGTCAACATAGAGAGCTAGATAGACAGTGTTTTCATTAAATTTTCCGATAAAAACGCACTGATCACTTTTCAATTGTTTAAAATTGTACAATTTCAAAAAATTTACAAATTTATTGTTCCAACAACGAGACGCTTGTTTTAAACCGTAAATACTTTTCTTTAATTCGCAAACATAGTCCGGTTTCTTTTCGTCTACAAAACCACACGGTTGCTTCATATAGATCGACTCTGTCAATTCTCCATATAAAAATGCCGTTTGCACATCAAAATGAATCAAGTTCATGTCTTTTTCAGCCGCTAAGGCAAGTAAAACACGGATTGAATCGAAACGCACTACCGGCGAAAATGTCTCATCATAGTCTATGCCTTTTTGCTGAGTGTAACCCTTGGCCACTAAACGCGCTTTAAAACGAACATCCTCAGCGTTGTCTTTAACTTTATATACCCACTTATTGTCAATAACAGGCACATCTTTTGGTTTCGGCACTAAATTCCACGTGTTGTTTTTTATTAGCGCTTCAATTTCTTGCTTCATGGCGGTCTTCCATGACTCATGCTCTTCACACTGAACTGCTGTTTGATAAGAGTCTGGATCTGACACTGAACAGTATACGGTAGGACCGTAATAATCTGGACGTCTTAAATTATTTCTATCACGTAAAATTCTTCTGTTTACTTCAGCATTTTCATCGTCAACATTTTCTTCCTCTTCAACTATTTCTTGTTGGTCTTCTTCAACATCATTGTTTTCTTCAAAATTGTAAACCAGCGGAATATTTTGAGATGGTAATTGTTCATTACCTATTTCTTCAAACTCATTGAAGTTCACATCAGAGCTGATAAAAATCTTTCTTCTGTTTGAATCCCATAATCTATAATTATTGGAATATCCATCGTATCCTACAAATAAAAGTTTTCTACTTTTGGGGTCCCATTTTCTTCGAAGTTGTGCTGGCACGGTCATGTATGCTACACTACCAAACACTTTCATGTGTTTTATTTCAGGTTTTCTACCTAAAAATGCTTCATGTGGGGTCATCTTTGTTGTAGGATGAATTTTGGCTCGATTCAGCACATACACAGATGTATTAACAGCTTCAGACCACAATTCAGTTGCGATATTTTTGTTGAGCAACATAGAACGAGCTGATTCTACTATTGTTCTTATTTCTCTTTCTGAGGAACCATTTTGTTGAGGTGTATAAGGGGCAGATTTTTCATGTACAATTCCCTCTGCTTTGAGATACTGCTGAAAATCTTCATTTGTGTACTCTGTACCGTTATCGCTTTTTAAAACTTTCAGCTGATTTCCTGTTTGTTTTTCAATCAATGCTTTATATTCTTTAAAACGTGCGAACACTTCAGATTTATGTTTTAAAAAATAAACATTTTTATAGCCAGTACAATCATCTTTGAATATTACGAAGAAACGTGATCCGTTGGGTGACGCAACATTCATAGGTCCACAAACATCGGTGTGCACTTTTTCTCCAGGTTTATCGGTTTTTATTTTGTCAACAATTTGTTTATGCGACTTTCGAGTTTGTTTACCAAACTGACAAGCTTCACAGAAAAAATCCGTTTCATTATCGAAATTCAGTCCATTCAATTTGTTTATTTCGACGAGCTCTCTAAAATGTATATGACCTAATCTTTCATGCCATAATTTAACTGACTCTGTTTTGGTTAAATTACACTCGAGATCAGATTTCATTCTTAAAACCATATACCACAGATTATTTTCTCTAACGCCTATGCATGATATATTTCCTGCTGAATCACGAAATTCACATTCATGTTGATTAGCGTGATGTGTAAATTTTTTATCAGTCATAACACCGACCGAAAATAGGCTTCTTTTAAGTTCAGGAATGTAAAGGACGTTTTCCATAACTCTATCATGCCACTGATTGTTAACTTTTGCTTGTAAATTAATGGTGCCTTTACCTGTAGCATAAATTACTTTGTTATTAGCTATTTTTACTAACAAAGGTTTTTCGAGATTTTCTAACTTTGAAAAATACTTTAATTGATTTGTCATGTGCATGCTTGCACCTGAATCACAAATCCATTTTTCTTGGTCATTGTCAGAACTAGCCGAGTAAAATAATGATATATCACACAAATAAGCTGAACTTGGCTTACCAGGATTATCTTTTTTCTTCTTTTCATCGGCTATTCGTTTTCTGCATTCTCTGGCCCAATGTCCTTTCTTTTTGCAGTAGTTACATGATGTATTTTTCTTTAGTTCTACTATTGATTTCTTCTTTACTCCCCATTCTTGGTTATCCAACTTTCCTTGTTGAACTTTTACCTGCAGAGCCAATTGACTGTTTTCATCTTCAGCGTTTGACATTCTCAATTCTTCTTTAAGAAGTCGGGCTGTTAAATTACTAAAAGTCTGTTCTTGAGATGTAACAGAATCCCAAGCTGTTTTAAAATTGCTGTATTTCTGCGGTAAGCTGCTGAGTGTCTTGGAACAGAACGCACTATCACTGACGGTCTCCTGTACGTCACGAAGATTTCGAACCATGGTTTCCATTTTTGCAATATGCATTGCAATTGAGTCGCCTTCTCTCATTTTATATTCATAAAACTTTTGCCAGAGTAGCTCTTTGGATATTTCAGTTCGTTGTTCATGTATGGACACGAGTTTTGACCACATTTCTGCTGCATTTTGACAGTTTACCAGGCATTCTAGCTGGTGAGGGGTAATGGAGGTGAGAAGAATGACTTCCGCTTTAGAATTCTTTTCATCCCATGCCTTCCATTCTGCAGATGTGACATCCTGTGGTTGGGGCACACTTCCTACCACAATATCTAGGAGTTTTCTTGCTTTCAAAATGATGGATACGCTGAATTTCCACAGCTGGAAATTTGTACCATCAAACTTCACAATGTCGGCACTTGTGGATGCTGCTGCCATTTTCTTTTTACACTTTTTCTTCGAGCACTTCACTTATATTTAATTACGCGACCGTACTTTTCCGATTATATTTTTAACTTTGGGTGTCTGGGCCCATAACCTGTTGAATTTGTGGAATAAAATTAAAACTCAACCGCAAAAGTAAATAAATGTAATTAATATAAAAGAAAAATGTAACAAATACAAAACGGCGTTACCGCGCGAAAGCTCAACGTCAACTCTACTACTCAACTGAAAAGCCGAAAGCCAAAGTTATTTTATTAGTATAAACAATATTTCTATACCGCAAGCAAAACATATTAGTCATTGGCTTTCTTTACAGCTGGTAATCAGATAACCATTATATAAACTTATTCTAAGGTTACATAAAGCTTATTGAAAAGCATTTTGAATATATTTTAACAATAATGATATTAAAGTGCTCCTGCCGATGTCTATAAGTAATTACAAATTAAAAAAACAATCGATTCCGGTACCATGCAATTAAGTTTATTAGGAAGTGGTATTTTTTAAATTCGTTTTTCAGTATTACAACCTCATAACCTGTAAGCAACTTTTAGAGGGGGCGTAACATTAGCAATCGCAAATCAAAGATGCAGTGCATAACCTGTTTTTTTAAATTTGCAGGTTACAGGTCCGGCTTTTGAACACGTACATTTATGATGTGTTTAAGAAAGCTCTTTAATTCGAGGGGGTTAGGTTTTTTCAACCCTTTTCTTATTAAACTATGATTGTGCCGTTGGAATTTGCATATTTATAAAAATAAGTTTGTTCAATAAATATGCACTCTCAGTGAGCTTGATCTCGAGAAACTCCGGAGGGACGTTTTTTGTCAGCTCGACATTTTCTTTCTTTTTCGTAAAACACCCTTCAACATTTTTGTTTTAATACCAACATTTCACCTTACTAAATCATCTTAAAATTGATATTCCGCCTCTGCATTTCTGAGCAGTGTGTGTCGAATATTCTTTAGGACACTGTTTTCATTCTAGGTGTCTCTGAAATATTGTTTACTGCATCTTCGGTATTTATGACCTGTTGTTCAACTGCGGTTTCGAACAAAGGGGATATTCTTTAGCAGAAAGCTTGTTAACGTATGCCCATACGTACGATATTTCATTTTAAATAACAATGTTTATATATCATTACAGTTGACGCGGTATATTTAGATGTTTGGGTAATAACAAATTCTTTAACAATGACTTCAAATTATTTTTTGTGCCTTGCTGTAATTGGATGTCTCTTCTCTTCGTCACACGTAATAACTTTTCACTTTTTACATTCCGCTTTCTGGAACTTGTATTTTTACAGTAGTCTGTGGAATAAATATTCGTTATATATTGGTAATAAGTTACTTAATTTGCCATTCTTGTTACAGATAATGTAACTCCATTTTCTACGAGGCTTTATAGCACCTATGCACCAATACTGAGTATGTGAGAAGTCAGTAAAGGGAACTAACCAAATAAACTGGGGAAGAAGAAAAAACCTTTCTAAAAAGAAGGTGTCGAGGATTATTTAAAATTTTTTAAAAAACCTTTTATCTTTAGGTGTATGTCCGTAAGACATTGTAAAGGTAAAATTAGTCAAAATAATGAAGATATTACAATAGAATTGCATTCCAACAAAAGTTTTTTGTGGGGTACTAAGGGTTAAAGCTTAGTCAATAGGTTACATTGGTATTGTTTCATCTAAAGGTACCATATCATTGCTATAAAGTACGTAGTAATAACACGAATAAGCTATAAAATAATATAAATTGAGTTGTGAAGTACTGCATTAGGTAGTTGTTCGGACGGGTTTCCTTGAGAATGCTCTATATTCTTGACAAGAGATAACTACTTTTTAAAATAGCGCCTAATAACGAGTGGCATTTTTTTTTTACAAGCCTAATTTCTACGTCAAAAAACAAAAGTAATCCAAGAAAGGGTTAACGTCCTAATAAGAGTTAAAAATTAATTTTATCCTTTTAACGTCTAGAAAGAGAAAAAGGGTCCCCAAAGAGAGTTTCGCGTCAGTAAAATTGGCGTCAACCTCAATAGGGCCTTGGGGACCACTAAAAAGAAACAATTTGAATATTTTTAACATGGATTTTAAGAAGCGTAAATTTTTAGCATGCAGCGAGTATCAGAAAACTTAGGGGAACTTGATATATGGACAATGACCATAGGCGCTCAGAGAGGGATCCAAATGGTAAAATTGCAACAGCCGTCTTTTTAGGAACAATATTTTGTATAGGCATTGTTGAATATGAGTAATCGGACCATTTTTCTTTGATGAAAGCCTTAAGGCCTTTTTACAGCCGGCAATACTATTTGCAACTCAATTGCTGCAATGCATTGCAGGCGCAAGACATTGCCTAAAATTTGTCTTGCAGGATGTTTTACAGCTGGCAATTCTATTTTCATTGAAAAGGATCGCCAACATTACAAAAATAAATGCCTCTGTTGTTAATCTGTCAATGCGAAAACAACCGAATAACAATAACACAAAACAAACCATATAAGCGCAAAGAAACAGTGAACTCACAACAAAAGAGAAACAACCCAAACTCTGACAAAAGTCAAACTCAGCTTGAGCGCGTCCTCTCTAGGAACTTTCGTTTTTGTTGGTCACAATGAAAATTACTATAAATCCACCAGAATTGCAAACGCACTTGCAACAAAAATCGAGCAGGACCGATTTTTCGCAATAGCAAGAGAATTGCCAAATCCGATCAGCTGGTTCTCTACTGCGCATGCTTAAAAGCAAGACAATTGCAACTTGCAAATAGTATTGCCGACTGTAAAAAGGCCTTTACTGTAGAAATATATCTAAACGTCCTTCGGAATGATCCGGTTCCAGCTCTTGCCACTCAATTTCCAGGATTCCACGTTGATAATGATCCTGATTTACCAAGTTTAGCCTTATGGTTTCAACAGGATGGTGTTCCCCCGCATTACAATGCTCATCTAAAGGAGTATTTAAATACAAATATTCCGGGGCGGAGGATAGGTAGACGGGGGTCAATAGAGTGGCCACCCAGATCACCCGATCTTACCCACTGGACTTTTTTTGTGGGCATTGACGTAAATACGCTTAAGGAGTCCATTCGACGAGTAATACGAGAAATTTTCCCACAAGTAGTACAAAATGTACAACAATATAATTGGTGGAGGACTTTTTCAATATCTTTTAAATTAGTTTCTTTTATACTTTGCCATTTGTCTGATTTGTTTTAAATTAATATTTCGTACAAAGCGACCCACGCTTTTTTCACAATAATACTAATGTTTATCGTTCATTATTATTTTCTGCCTATATTAAGAATTTCAAGAATTATTTTAAACTATATTTATTTTTCATTTTATAGTTTGAGTTATTGTTAAGAAAATTTTTTTTTTTGAGTAGATTGAGCTAGATTAGTAGATTATTGTATTGTCAGCGGTTCTTGATAAGTCTACAAAATTTAAATTAAATCTGACCGTTTAAAGTGGGTCAAAATCGGGTTCAAAGAAGTCAGTTACAAACAAACATACATACAAACCCGAACAAACGACAAAAATTTTCAAAATTAAAAAAAAATTGTCAAAATTTTATTTTGACGGGTAGAATTTTTAAAATTTTTTCTCTATTCTTAGCGACAATATCTATACGACCCCACGTTTGTGTCATTACTATCGGGTATTGTAATAATTCTGACATATTGACAGGTGTCAAATTTTGACAAGAGAATTTTTTTCAACTTTCCACCGTCAATATACATACGACCTTAAAGTTTTTTCATTAATATAATTTTTTTTAAACGATTTGACATATTGACAGCTGTCAAATTTTGACAGGAGAATTTTTTGCCTATTTTTCCCGAAGTCTCCGCATCGAATACTATACGGCCCTATAATTTGTTTCGTCAAAATCGCTTCTTCGTTTTATACCTGACAGCTGTCAAAATTTGACAGGAGAATTTGTCCGTGTGGATTACTGTATTGTCAGTGGTTCTTGATAAGTCTACAAAATTTAAATTAAATCTGACCGTTTAAAGTGGGTCAAAATCGGGTTCAAAGAAGTTGGTTACGGACATACAAACAAACATACAGGTGAAGCTAAAATGTCAGTAATATTAAAATTTGCAACCCTGTGACAAAGGTTCTGCCGGCGCTCGTGACGATGACTAAAGTAATAACAAGAACGGCTGCTTTTATATTTCTTACTATGACCCTTCTCGCTGGACATGTTTTTTAAATTCACCCCTTCGGCGACTCAGTATTGGTTATGTTACTGTGGAGAATACAACGTTATTAGTTGATCCTAATATATATCCCTGAAGTATAATAATAATCGTCAAGAAAGTATTCCAAGTTTCGAAGTAAATTTTTGAAAAAAAAACAGAAAAATATCTTTGTTTGGTCATACACTGAGAAAAGAGCCATCTCGTCTCGACGAGACGAGAGTGAAATTTTTTCTCGAGACAAGTCACGAGACGAGACGAGAGAAGACCGTTTCTCGTCGAGAAATTTCTCGTTTTTTCTCGAATTTTCTCGAATTTTCTCGTTTGTTAGAACACTGAATTTTAGGTATTAGACCAGTGCTGAAGCCTTTGAAAATGGTGAAAAGTGAAACAAAATAATAGTAGGATAAAACCCATTGGAAAAGGAAGAGAATAGAACAAAAATGAAAGGAAAAATAAATTACGGGCGATCCGAGGTCGGGAAGGGGGGGAGGGGGGGTTTTAAGGGTAGAAAACGATTTATCTCGATTTCCGGTAAAACTGCAAGTCCTATGGAAAAACGTTAAATTGCAAAGTTGTAGGTAATAAAAAGATCTAGAACTTTCGTTTTTACACTTTTTTCATATAACCTCAAAATGTATGTGAAAAATTCAAATAACCAAGTTTTTTGTTTTTTATTTTTATCTTTTACAAAATTTTTTTTTTATCCACGAAATTTGGTGAAAACTTACCTTTTTATGTCCTAAACACACTGTAATTTTTTTGATTTAAAATATTCATTTTTTAACCTTATTTTGACTTAATATCGAAAAAACACCCTAATTTTCAATCGAAAATTCTCACGTCAAAATATCTGCTTTTTTAAAAAACTCGGTAGGCTTTTTGTTCGTTGAAATCTCTACTTTCTAATGGTGTTAAAAAAAATATACATTACTATGGTAAATGTTCTCAAAAAAATGCAAAGAAACGAAAAAAACTCGAATCCGAATTTTTTTTTTAGATCAACATGTACAATTTTGAGCTATTTAATAAAATTTATACTTTAATTACTCGAAAAACGTAAGATTCCATGTTACATTGATAAAAAATGTATACATTTTAATAAATAGCTCAAAATTGTACATATTGATCTAAAAAAAAAATTCTGATTCGAGTTTTCTTCATTTCTTTGCATTTTTTTGAGAACATTTACCATAGTAATGTATATTTTTTTAACACCATCAGAAAGTAGAGATTTTAACGAATAAAAAGCCCACCGACTTTTTTAAAAAAGCAGATATTTTGACGTGAGAATTTTCGATTGAAAATTAGGGTGTTTTTTCGATATTAAGTCAAAATAAGGTTAAAAAATGAATATTTTAAATCAAAAAAATTACAGTGTGTTTAGGACATGAAAAGGTAAGTTTCACCAAATTTCGTGGATAAAAAAATTTGTTTGTAAAAGATAAAAATAAAAAACCAAAAACTTGGTTATTTGAATTTTTCACATAAATTTTGAGGTTATGTGAAAAAAGTGTATATACAAAAGTTGTAGATCTTTTTATTACCTACAACTTTGCGATTTAACGTTTTTTTCACAGGTCTTGTAGTTTTACCGGAAATCGAGATAAATCGTTTTCTACCTTTAAACCCGTGTTCGTAATAAATTTTTGTATTTTTTGGGTAAAAGGAGCAAAAAATAAAGTGAATTTTTAAATTTTGATATGTCAAATAGAGCATTTTCGGAAATACTTCTTTAAGTTCTTTCTCTTGCACTTTCTATTAATGTAATAAAAAAATTTAGGTTTTTCCCCGGATGACATTTTCCAAACTATTGCAGTTAATTATGCCCCGAATTATGCCAAAAAAAAATAATAAAAGAATGGTAGTTCCATTATGAATCAATTATTATTATTATAAATCGTTCTCTATTCTGTATCTTTTACCACCCCGTATATTTTGGACTGAAAATACCTCGGTGCCAAGCCTATTACATTACGTGAATTATGTCTTATGGCCGCTTGCAATATTTTGTTGATCTAAGAAAAATAGTTTCTAAGTCACATGACTAACAAACCGACTTATATTAAACCCTTCTGCGAGACGACCAGATACTTTTAAATGTTTACCCCCTTTAAGATTCGTATAAAAAAATATTTTTTATAATTCCCTACTCACGAGACGAGACGAGACGAGACGAGACGAGACGAGACGAGACGAGACGAGACGAGACGAGACGAGACGAGACGAGACGAGACGAGACGAGACGAGACGAGACGAGACGAGACGAGACGAGACGAGACGAGACGAGACGAGACGAGACGAGACGAGACGAGACGAGACGAGACGAGACGAGACGAGACGAGACGAGACGAGACGAGACGAGACGAGACGAGACGAGACGAGACGAGACGAGACGAGATAAAAAAAAATTCTCGCCTCACGAGACGAGACGAGAATGGGCCAATTCTCGTCTCGTCTCGTCTCGCGGCATCACTATTGGTGGTGTAATCTGGTTTTATATACTGTATTAGTTCCGACTGGCAGTTGTAATGAAACTTGACGGTAATCATAATAATATTTGCCTGCTACGGTTAATATAGCATATACTTACCACTAAAAATCAGTATACTGTAGTTCTCAAAAATTTAAATAGCTTCTAGTGTGAAATTGTTCTTGTCGTTTAACATTGCGTATGATTATCTATTATGCAACATGGTTTACTGAGATCGTAAATTCGTCCATAAATTATAAATAATACTAATGATGGGTTGTGCGAAATAAGACTATTCAATTGCTTTATCTGACATGCAAAGTTTAAAAATACTTAGATACAAAGTAAAAAAGTAAAAATAAATTAATTGAAACAGGTATTGGTATGATCAATAGAATTCAAATTCAGACAGGATAGCTAGAAGTCTCCGAACAACGATGACACCTGCGCAACAAATTCGTTAAAACTAATACAACGTCTTGATGGATTATAGGGAACAACTGCAGAGAAAGAGCTTTACTGGGAGCGAAATGCGTCGCATTAAGACTGTGTTGCTTATGGAACTGATTACTACCAATAAAAACACTGTTCTAGCAAATCTGGAATTGATATAACACTAAAGCGGGTTTGATACACTAGCAATTTATTTAATATGTGTTAAAAAAAATAAGTTATCAATACAAACTATGACTTAGCAAACTTGTTGTATTAGATCATTTTGCTGAGTGTAGTAGTTCAAAATTACCTATAAGATTAAAGAGCAATACTTATTGTAAATTGTATTACCAATGAAAGTCATTATAACTTTATATAACAATTTTTTACTGTGTGTCATATTTTCTACTTCTGGTTACTCAAGACATAATTTTTTTCTCCACAACATGAAATATCGTCAAACCCATCCACCTTGAGTGTATCAACAAAGGAGATTTTTACTTCAAAGACTAATCGATCATGCCTGCTCCAATAAGAAAGCAAGCACTTTACGAAAATTGTGGCTAAAAAGGTGGGGCCCAGATTTTCTAATGTGAGTGTAACCCGCCTATATGGGTCAGTCTACATAAGTAGAGAAAAATAACATTTGCGATCAGTATTTTTTTTATTGAACTTAATTAAACGGATTAGTCTTTTATAGAGAGTACCTATCGCCCATCTAGTCAAAAATCGCTCGGCCCCGTCAAATTTTTGAAAATGCGTTTTTTTTTCTGGAAAAAGATTATATACAGGGTGGATCATAAAAATGCTATGTGTATAAATTTTAATTTTTTCTAAAAAAAATTATACAGTGACCGGCAAAGAGTTCGCAACATATGGGAAAAATTTTTATTAGCGGAATATTGAAAAATCTTTTTTGGGGGATTGGATGTGCATGTCCCATAACCTTAAAATCGATTTTGACATACGTCACGTGACCAATGGTATGGCGGGAAAGTTGAAAAAACCAATATGAAATCATCATAAATCAGATAAGTTGATGAGATATCGAAAAAATTCCAAGAATAAAAAGTGTTTAGAATTCCATTAGAACCTTAAATACAATGTTTGGGATATCTACTTAAAAAAACATAAAATCGAATATTTTTGTAAATATTTTTTTACCGAATTAAAAATTTCCATATTTTTCCTTTCTTAAAGCTTCATTAAAGTAAAACTGACATCTGGTGACCACAATTAGAAATATTCTTTTGTTTTTCTGACAATTTGGAGCAATAATTCAAAAAATTCGTGTACACTTGGATACCAGCTGTTGCAATAGTCTATTTCTAATAACCTTATCGATATTTTTTATATCGAAATATTCTATTATGTTAAGAAATCCTTAAATTCATTAATCCAAAGAAAATTTTATTTATAACCGTAAAAAATAATTTTGAATTTCGCATAAATCTTTAAAAAAATCTAAAAATTAATAAAACTTTAAATTATTTTTTATGGTTATAAATAAAATTTGCTTTGGATTAATGAATTTAAGGATTTCTTAACATAATAGAATATTTCGATATAAAAAATATCGATAAGGTTATCAGAAATAGACTATTGCAACAGCTGGTATCCAAGTGTAAACGAATTTTTTGAATTATTGCTCCAAATTGTCAGAAAAACAAAAGAATATTTCTAGTTGTGGTCACCAGATGTCAGTTTTACTTTAATGAAGCTTTAAGAAAGGAAAAATATGTAAATTTTTAATTCGGTAAAAAAATATTTACAAAAATATTCGATTTTATATTTTTTTAAGTAGATATCCCAAACATTGTATTTAAGGTTTTAATGGAATTCTAAACACTTTTTATTCTTGGAATTTTTTCGATATCTCATCAACTTATCTGATTTATGATGATTTCATATTGGTTTTTTCAACTTTCCCGCCATACCATTGGTCACGTGACGTATGTCAAAATCGATTTTAAGGTTATGGGACATGCACATCCAATCCCCCAAAAAAGATTTTTCAATATTCCGCTAATAAAAAATTTTCCCATATGTTGCGAACTCTTTGCCGGTCACTGTATACAGGGTGTTTGGGGAGGAAAGGGAAATATTTTGGAAATGTGTTCAGAGGGTGAAAATAAGAGAAATAAACCCATATATTTTAGTTCGATTCTCAGCCATTTCTGAAATAATAGGTTCTAAAGTTTTTATAAGCTAATTTTTATTTTAAAAGCGAATAATTGCAGGTACTGCAGTACAAACTAACTTAAAGAATATTTTCAAAAACCCCTCCACCAACATCAATACATTTTTTGGCACGTTTGTTAATCGCTCGGGTAGAACGTTTGATTGGGTGGGGATTGTTTTTTATAAAAGCTACAGCATTGAATATTCGATCGCGGAGTGCTTCTCTCGTTTCCACTCGTGTTTCATACTAGCGATTTCATCCATCCCCAAAGGCAATAATCAAGCGGGTTTAAGTCTGGTGACCTCGGTGGTCAAACTTGCTGACCACCTCTGCCAATACAGCGATTAGGAAAACGAAAATTCAGGAAATTTCGCACACGAAGACTAAAATGAGGTGGGGCTCTATCATGTTGAAAGTACATTCGTTGTCGAACATTTAACGGAATATCATCGAAAATGTTCCACACCAGACATTAATACTGAATCGATGTTGAAAGTTTCGTTCAAATGTAGCATGAGGGTTTTCATCTGACTACCGATGTTCATTGTGGCAATTATTAATTCCATCACGAGTGAACTGAGCTTCATCGCTAAATAAAATGTGTTTGTGCAGACTTCGATTTTGATGGATCCATTCACAAAATTGTACCCTTGAAGCAGGATCACCATCTAGAAGAAGATGTTGAACGGGTTGAATGTGAAAATGTTTTAAACCGTTTTTTCTAAGTTACTCCCATACGGCTAGATGTGATGGTATATAAAGTTTATTTGCAACCCGTCTCGTACTTATACCTGAGTTCTTTGCGACAATATCCAGAACATTTTCTTCAGTTTCCGCATTTAGACCCTGCACTCTTTCAGAAACAATTCTCACGCTTGGAAACATTCCAGTTTCCTGAGCACTTGCCAATACTTTTTGAAAAACTCTTCTATTAGGAACTCTTCGATTTGGAAAACGGCGTCGATATTCATTAACTGCGCGCATCGCACTACCGTTAAAGTAACCATACACGAACATTATGTCGGCATACTCCCTGTGACTGAATGTGTGTCAGTGTAACTGAAGAATAACTTTTTCATTGCCATTTTCCGGCTTTTACAATAAAGCTTTAGTTATTTATTTTGTGACATAAAACGTAATTCATATAAAAATAATGATCTAAAACCAGTTTTTGAAAATATTCATCATAACAGCAGAACACGAATACATCTTTTATAATAAATATAATAATTGCACCAATCTTCTTGAAGTAGCGTAGATACTTGCTTTTTAAATTAATTAAATTACGAATCCTATAGTTAGGAAATCTAACGAGCTAAAAAAGTGTTCAGATAGTAATTGGGAACGTAAATTTTCCGGTTTGGATGGACGAACCCATAATATGTCGATTCGATTTTCGTCTGATGGCATCTCCGTTATCCTGATGGCGTTTAACCAACTAGGTCGTTAGTCTGATGAGAATTAATGGATTAATGCAGTATTGAACTGTCAACACTCTACCTCACGTATCATCCGATAATGACAATTCATATTCATCGAACATAAACGCCATTATATGAGAGGAATACGGGCCGCAATCAATTGCGGTAGTGGTTTTAGACGGATTTCATATATATACCTTTTATGTTCGTTTATATAACTGTATATTAACATAAATGGCAGTGTAAATAAACATCACATTTTTTCTGTCCTGCTGCTTTTATAAATGTTTTCGAAAACTTTATATACAATTTTGGAAAATATCTATAATAAGAGCCAAAAGGGAATAAATCTAATAGATGTTAAAACATAACCCATGCATACCCTTAAATAATTAATTTAATACCTTGTCCTTTCGTAAGTTTGTTGTTAGCCTTGTTTAGGTATGTATTTGTTAAATTTTGGCAGTAAACTATACATGGTGATTCACGGTGGATGGTAAGTTAGACGGACCTATCTAAATGACGAACTAGCTAACAAATTGATCTAAAAATTGGGTCATTTACATAAACCGATAGGCTCTAGTTTTGAATTTTATTGATCGTACCAACACCTGTTTCAATTAATTTATTTTTGCTTTGTATTTAAGTTTTTTTTAAACTTTGCATGTCAGATAAAGCAATAGAAGATTCTTATTTTGCACAACCCATCATTAGTATTGGACTTTATAAGCTATGGACGCATTTTACCATCTCAGTAAACCATGTTGCATAATAGATAAATTATAATATGCAATGTTAAACGATAAGAACAATATCACACTAGATGCTATTTACATTTTTGAGAACTACAGTAGGTACTTACTTTTATATGCGTTATTAACCGTAGCAAGCAAATATTATTATGATTAATGTCAGTTTCATTACAACTGCCAGTCGGAATTAATACAGTATATATAAAACTAGACTTCACCCCCAATAGAACTTGATAATTACTGTGAGTATTCAGATCAATACCTATTTGATATTGGCTAAATTACCGTGTTACTATCACTATACAACGGTCTAGCAATTTTCGTTGTCTTACAGTAGGAAAGCGCAGCACATGTAAATTCTAATAAGGAATAGAAGGCTTTTTTTCAGCGTCTTAATATTTCATTAATAAAAAATATCAACATTTTTTTACGGTAAGTTTTCTGTTAAAAAAATTTGAATTTAATAATTATTTTTTGAGAAACGGTAAGAGATAGGTATAGTATAATGTTAAAAAAAAGTTGTTAAGAAGATAATAGGGGTTGCCAAAACAAAATAAAACAGGGTGTTTTATTGAAAATATCGAAGTTGCTACTAATTTTTGGTAGAAGTGATCTATCGTATATCTATAATCAAAAAGTGTTAACTTGATTTATAAAAATTGAAACGTTTAACCGACCCTTAATGAAAATGAATATAAAAATTGTGGTAAATAATCGTTATGTAAAAAAGCCAATTCACATATTTGGAAGTGCATTTTTGGCAGTGAAAACCGCTCTTTGGAACTTTATTAAATATTGCCTAATTCTCGTTTGAATTGTGGCATGCCGGAAAGTTTACAATGAATTTCAATCGGTGTTCGAACAATTTCCGACGCTATATTTCGTTTATAAACTTGGAATATTCTGTGAAACTATTAAATCCGACGCGGCATTAATTTTATCGAGTGAACCTTGGAACCCGTGCAACATTTATTATTACTTTACACACAAACTTTTTGGGTATCGACTGAAATATGAACGACAACAATGTATCTGGAAAATACTTTATACATTTTACAAATTGTTATTTTGAATATTTCGGTGATTCAGATTAAGGGTACAGGCGATATCATAATTAAACCAACAAAATTAGAAATGCTATACGTAAAATTAGACCACGGTATATTAAAAAAAAATTTTTTTTGAAAAAATTTAAAAAATTTTGAAAACAAAAATAATTCTTCATTCTCTACTTCAGATATCACTGGTTTTCGGTCTAAACCTATGGGCTTGCATCGCTGCCTAGCACTCCTGTAATTGTGACTTGTGTCTTCACAGGCTTTAAACAGGGGATTTGCCCTCAACATTTTACTTATTTATATAAGTCTGTTGGAGGTGCCGGTACACTGAGATAAAACTCTATTAGCCATAGCTAGAAATTCAAAAACAATTCTGTCGCTGTTAATTTTTTTGAAATGACTTGTTAACCTCAATATGTTCGTTTATTAAATTTTGCTGCTAAAAGACTACTCTATTGCCCTAATAAAATATATGATGCAGTGGTAAAAAATATCTTTTATTGATAAAAATGATATGATTTTGTGATTCATGGAGGTCATTTAAAAAAGAAAATTGTCTGGCAGTTATAAAAAAAATATTTTTATCATTGGTAGTCTGTAGCTACTACTAAATTGCCTTTTTCTTTAATTTTATTTAATTTTTATTAGATTCATTTACTTTTCTTTAGCCAAATTCAATCTCTGTAGTGACACTGACGTTTTGAGCCAGTTAGCTGAGTATATGTACCTAGTTTTAAAGAATGAAATGAAAAATTAATATGGCCAGTTGATGGCCTTATTTTATATACAGGGTGTCCGGGAAAATGTGGGAAATCTCCCGGATATGAAAAAAACACGTGAAAAGAATACTATAAGTTCATATAAACTTCTTTCGTATCGGCCTCCTCTTCGGAGATATGGGCTCCCAAAGAGCTCCGATGGAATAACGTTTTTGACACATAACTATTAAACCAACAGGTATATTTCAATTTTTTTTTCATATGATGTATACCAGGTAAGACCCTTCAAATTACTATCCCAGAAAGTGTTGCCAGCTATTCACAGCTGCATGGACGGACTAGCTGTGACACTGATGTGCCCATTTTTTTACGCCCTGTATGATAAAAACTTTGGACAACGTTTTTTACATACCTTTAACTATTGACTAAAAATTAAGTACTCGTCATTCATGTCGCTAATCCTAACCGTTTTCGGAAAAACGTAATTTTATTGCGATCATGTATTATTATTAAGCAGTTAAAAGTAAACATTTATAATTTATAGGAACAAAGATGTATCTTTTATTGAAATACGCTAAATACAGGGTGTTTCGTTAAGGTCGACGAGCGGCCATATCTCGGAAACTACTGGGCATAGAATCTCAGGAAAAGAAAAATGATAATTAAAGTGGCCATGAGAAAATTCTGGAAATAATTTTTAAGTTCCGCATTTTGCCGCAAGAGGGCATAATTGAAAAGTAAATTTTAAAATTTTACATAACTCCGAAAATTCCACATTAAGGTATATGTTTGATAACACCATTTTAAAGCTTGGACAATTATGCATCATTTTGGTCTTATGCTCATTGGCGTACCTACTTTAATAAGAGTGGGGGAAGCTGTTGAAAGTGTAATCATTTAAATCGCTGTAACTTATAAACGACTTATCCGATTTTAGCAAACTAAAGACTGTTTGGAAGAGAAATATATGCACAAAATGATGCATACTTGTCCAAGCTTTAAAATGGTGTTATCAAACATATACCTTAATGTGGAATTTTCGGAGTTATGTAAAATTTTAAAATTAACTTTTCAATTACGCCCTCTTGCGGCAAAATGCGGAACTTAAAAATTATTTCCAGAATTTTCTCATGGCCACTTTAATTATCATTTTTCTTTTCCTGAGTTTCTATGCCCAGTAGTTTCCCAGATATGGCCGCTCGTCGACCTTAAAAAACACCCTGTATACATGATGTAAATATGTTAAAAATGACGTTTTTTCGAAAACGGTATACACCCTGTATAATACTTTTTAATCTATAGGCATTTTGCCCCAATGATATTTATTTGGAGAAAATAAAGTAAGGAAATCATAAAAAAAAAATAAAATGGCAAGGAAGTTCTTACGTAAGGAAACATATTAGGTGGGATAAGGCTTAATAAATTACAGAAAGTAACGACAATGTTTTTTATATGAAAACATTTATTGTTACAACCACGTAAAACCAAATAAGATTAGTTTTTATTTATTATAAAGTAGGTATGTTAATAACAACAAAGGATTACGTTTATGGTTAAGTGGAAAATAAACACAAGTAAACCTTAAATATAAGGATACATCTGCACACACGAAACACAAAATTAGGTTTGCAGTCATGCACCTCTCACTTGGACTAAAAGTACACCATACCATCAGACATCAACTACGGCAATTAAATGAAATGTATTGAATTACTCCGTTCAACTTTAACGACGCGGAGCAACGACAGATCATTGTTTTAAGTTAGTTCGTCCGTCTCTGTTCCGTTGTAGTAAGAGATAGAGTATAATATAGCGCTCGCTGTAAGTTACCTTAACGATTTCTTCATATTTTAAAAAAGGAACTATTCAGTTCCTAAAAAGCAGTGGCGCACCCAGGGGGGGGGGCCAAGGGGGCCTTGGCCCCCCCCAAAACCCCCAATGAAATGAAAAATTATAAAAGTGGATAAGTATTTTAAACAGTTAATTTTCTTAGATTTACCTCACGGGCCTCGTTTGAGGGGGGCCAGGTGAGGCATTTGCCCCCCTCCCCCCTCCCCCTGGAAGTCGACTTATTGACAAAAGTTGACTTATTGAGGTTTAATATGGTTTGATTGAATGTATGAATTTATTATTTCGAGTTTTCCTTTATATTTTTGTTATTATTTTCGGGTGTGTGTAAAGACTTATTTTAATAAAAATAAACAGTTTTAATGCCACAACGACTATGAATGTTTGAGAAACAATTTTAGCTCATTAAGTATTGAGCAAAAAATTTGAATTAAAATTAAGTCCTAAACTCTCGAAATTAACTTGATACATACCACAAAGTGTAAATCTAGGGACTTTATTGTTATTGATAAGTTTGCTGCAAATAAAAACAGATGAATGAACTTTACTTTTAAACAATGTACCCACTAATGAAAAATAAATTAGCCTTTTTATTTTTTATCTTATTTCATTTTCAATAGAATAAGAAGGTAATCATAAATTTTAAAAATATTTACTATAATAATTATTGACCAAATTTGGGCGTGGTCTTCAAAAAATTTCGCCTGCGGCGCATTTCGCCTACAGCAGGCTTTTAGTACACCCCCAAGTTAACAAGCACAAGCCGCCAATGCCCCCCCCTAAGAAACCGTTTAACGACTCCCATGACTAGGCTATTGCGATCTTCCCTGCAAGAGTACCTGTTAAAAAAGCTCCAAAGTTCTAGAAAAATGCGTAACTTAAAAGTTTATTAAAAAATTTGCTTCCAGCACTGGTTGCCGGGCCCCCCCTAACATAAAATCCTGGGTGCGCCGCTGCTAAAAAGTATATTTTAGTTATAAAAATATGAGATGACATGTGATCATTATTTCTCACTGTTGCGCTTTTCTTTTCAGCAAATTCGCTGCACGGTACCAAACTGCAAGTGCAACAGTTTCATCCCAGGAAAGACCCGACTACGCTACTGCGAAACCTGCAACCACGGTTGGGTACCTCACGGTAAGTACCACTTTGCGCCGTTCGAAGACTAACCCATGCAACCTTAACATTTTAATTTCGCTCAATTTATTATTAGCTACCTACGCCTTGGTTTTGCTACACACTATTTGCATTATTATCGCCTCAAATGTCAACTCCAAGATGGTCTGGAAACAATTGTTGCCCTTTGCACTTAACTTACGTATATATACCTGTACTACCTTATTTGGATTTTTCTTTAATTCCTTTATTTATCGCTGCTTTGTTATAAATAAAAAATTTAATTCTTTAGTTTTAAAAAGCAGTAAATAATCAGGAATGTCTTACTTGGGCAAACGTCTATTATATTGCCATCAAGAGTTTAGAACATTTTAGGTGATGGGAATTACATTCACTCCGCAACACTACAAAATTATAAATACATCATACCTGTAATCATATCACAACATTGTTTATACGTAAGTAATTTTTAGAACTCACAAATAAACGATTTATCATTATCGCCCTATAAGAACACCCTGTATACTTTGGTCCACCAGGTATTAGTCAAGCATACCCAATGCACGTATCTGTAAAATTTTATTAGGCATACCACAATAATTATTTTACTAACCCTTAATATATCCCGTAGTCCGAAAAATATTAGATTCTTTCGACTATCGGACATTGGGCATAAATATGAAATTTTGTAGCCAGGTCACGTTGTGCCCATCCTTCCATCTTTACTGTATCGCATGAATATTAAATTTTGCAGTTATATTTTAAAATCTAGGATATGTTTACGATGTCCAGCATATTCGGGTTCATAAAAAATATCAAAACTCCACGTTAAATATTTTGAGTAGTTTAGATAGTCCCAAGTTTCTACTGTGGAATTAAAGGTTTATTAGGGTATTTTTAAGGCATTTAATATGAAGCAGAATTTTATTCAGAAATTGGTTTTTAGCACAAATCAGTAACTATAAAAAAAATTGCAACAGTGTCTAGCTCTCCGCCTTCAACCTTAATACTACAATTCTAGTTGTTGCTTACAGACGTCACAAATACTACCAAACAACGGACTGACTTCCATCAGCAACGCAGAATTTTACATGAGTTAAAATAAATATCGTATTCGCAGTAAAACTATGAGTAAATAGTAAAACATTAGCTTCGATTTAACGGAAAACCATACAGAGATAAACCAGACCTAGTTCATTCATATTTTCTTTTATTACTTTATACTTTTGCACTTTAGATTAAGATAATTAAATAAATATTTTGCCATTACGATATTGTATTAATGTCATTCAATGGGTCCTTAACGAATTTGGCATGTCGACAATAGCGTTGGCCTGTTTAGTGTTTACAGTAAAGTCACGGATAAATTTAACCAACCAGTTTTTAATATACCTATTAGTATTATATCGCCGCTTTTAAAAGTGAATAACTTAGTCTATATGGGATATTCTAATCTCAAACACGCGTCAGCTAATCTCCAGAACATATAAATTGTCAAGAAACAAATAAGTAGTCCAAATTAAAAACATTAATATTCAGGGTAAAAAATAATTGAGCGGTAAAATGAAAAATCCACGCGGTGTCACATGCGTGTGACTCCGCGGGAGACTGCGTTAACGTAAATGCGCACCGTTAAAACTGTCTACCCGACGATTAAATTAAATTAAAATGTAATGTTGCGAGATGTAGGAGAATCACTTATTAAATTAGAACATGCAACTATATAGCTATTAAGGGCCTCGGTTCCAGACCCTAAACATATTAATATTTGTTTGGTGCACACCCTCGTTCTTCAAAAGTGTCACTGCCAACGTTTGGAAATTATATCGTTCCAAAGGGGTTCATTAGGTGTACAGGGTGACACTAACATTTTGACAAGCTCGCTGATCGTGAAAGGGGTTACATGATTGATACGCTTATTGTTTTGTTTATACACGACCGTGTAAATGAACTGGTGGGTCAAAAACGCGTGAAATATTTTAATTAAATGATTTATGGGGCATTTAGGTTTTTAGGCTTTTAGCTTTAGTTTAATGTGAATTAACAGACCTATATACAAAACCTGTAAAAGCTTGCACTGGGTTTTTACTATTGGTCCTTTAAATAATAAAATTTTAATAAATTATATATTATTTGCTTGCGCAATTAATTGTTTAATGGATTAAGTGTTTCATTACTTGTATTGTATAGTACTTATGCTTAAGTGCTAATTAAGTTTTAAAAACATACGACAAATAATATATTTTTTAATAGAAACGTTTATACCAGATTTTCAAAAAAATTAGAAATGCGTGTTTTATTAATTGTATATTACAGTATACAGTGTGACCAGTAAAGTCCGCATCATATGGGATTTTTTTTATTAATAACTTATTAATACTTTATTCGAATTTGACTTTGGCATCAAGTCCTGCTTCGATCGAGATGAAAATTAAGCAAAAAAATAGTAGTCAGGTGATTCGCAGTAAGTATCTGTCAAATTTTAATTTTTTCCAAAAAATAATTCAAAAGTGGGGTTATTTCTGAAAATATCAAAAAAAGTTATAAGAAAAAGTTTTTTTTAATGCAGTTTCTAGCCCACTTACAAAATTTTAGCTGCATAAGATAATTTTGATTTTTTATCCATATTTTGTAAATTGCACCACTTTTGCAAAATAAAACTTCTTAGTTTTGACAATGCTTTATTTTAGATACATTTTCTTTAAAGTTGCGCCTTATTAAATGTGTGTTCTTTTCAAAATCAAAATTAATTAAAATTTGGCCGCATGTGATGCAAAGTTTATTTGTTTTTGACCCTGATGTAAGGTAACTTCATAAAATAAGTATTTTTGAAAACGTAGTTTGTGTCTGAAAGTAATACACCTTAATATTAAGACAAAAAAGAACACAGTGTCATCAGTAAAGTGTTCATTAAGTGGAAAATAAATTTTAGTCGTGGGTAAAAAATCAAATTTATCTTATGCAGCTGAAATTTTGCTTATGGCCTAGAAACTGCATTAAAAAAAAACATTTTCTAATAAATTATTTCGATATTTTCAGAAATAACTCCACTTTTGAATTATTTTTTGGAAAAAATTAAAATTTGACAGATAATGCGAATCACGTGACTACTATTTTTTTGCTTAATTTTCATCTCCATCGAAGCAGAACTTGATGCCAAAGTCAAACTTGGAATAAAGCTATTAATAAAAAAAAATCCCATATGATGCGGACTTTACTGCTCACACTGTATATGCTTAGTTTGAAGAAATATTTTTTTTAATATAAACTATTTTAACCCTTCCACCCCGTTCAAAAAAATAAGAAACAATGTTTCATTACTTGTGTTTCGAGTATTTATGCTGAGTTTCAAAAAATTCGCACCAAAAACTTTTATTTTTTCCACCCCCTATGAAATTTTTTTTCGTAAATGCCTAAACACATGTTTATTTATTTGTTCCATGCGAAGAATGTGACTTAAGTTTTTTACTTATATCGTTTTCTCAAGCGGTTGCGTTGGAAACTTACCCCCTCCATTTCTCCCCCTTAGGGGCAAAATTTCCCAAACATTAAAACACATACCTATGTTAATAGAGTAATCCTAATACCAATTTTCAGCAATATAGCTTAAAATAATAGACAGTTATAGGTACCTTTCACCAAATAGGCTACACCCCTTTTTTCAACCCCCCAAGTGAATTTTGAAAAAATGACGAAACATGTATATTATTATTTCATTAAAGGAACTTATTATACCACAATTTTTATACCTCCACCAGTTTTAGTTTTTGAGATACAGAAGTTCCTATACAAATTTCAACCCCCGTTTTTACCCCTTTAGGGGTTGATTTTTCGTTGATTATACAATGAATACAAAAAAAATCGTATATTCACCTGATTCAAACATCTCATTCTCACCAACGAGTACAAATAAGGGAGAAAGAATAAAAAGATCGGCTTCTTTGGGAGTGTTGTGCGGAAAATAATATTTTGGGATGAAGACAAATCAAATACCCTTAAGTAAGAACCATCTACAATCTACATCTAGTCCATTTAAAAGGTAAGTTAACCTCAGGTTACCCGCATTTTGCGTTAAATTCTTTTACCATTTCTAACGTAGAAAAATTGAATCTGGAACCAGTCCTGCGTATTACAACAGGATTTATAGTAATTCGTTATTACATTTAAAATTTTCATAGATCAAGTAATAGCGTGGGCGATTTAATTAAGCTTGGCTTATTTGTCGTAGCAAACAACTTTCGATTTTGAATGGTGTGTCACGTGTGCCCTCTCAAAGACCCCATAATTTCATTTTTGATTGACGGCAACTACAGGAAAACAATTAACCTATTTATACTTCAACATGTGGGTGGTCATTCCATCAACCGTTGATATTAAAATAGTCATCTAAAAAAGTATTAGGACTCGCGTATCGTTTCAGACGGTTTAAGGGTTTAGAACAAACTAGAGATTACCTAAGATATCTTGCGCTCCCCAGGACAGTGACATTACCCTTTTAAGGTACTTGGTACTATATTTTTTTTGTATAATATGCAGTTTCTTTCGAATAGTAAGGATTGATAAGGTATCTTTTGACCATACGAATGAAAATATACTATACAAAATACAAATCTAGTTTATAACTACACAAAATTTAAAAAAAAGTTCTTGAAAACAAACTTGTTAGTAATAGGTTTTGGTAATTTTGATTGCAGTAGTAGTTGTAGTAACTGAGGGCAAGTAGACCAACGGCGGTCTTTTTTGCCTATACCAGAGTCTTCCCTCATGAAGGCAAATATAAATATCGCTCCATTCTAGAGCCATCATTTCTTCCTTTTGGAGAACCGCCGATCCTAGCACCTGATATTTGAGTCTTCCCAGGGACTCGCAGGTACACAGAAAGTATAGCGGAGTCTCCTCTTCCTCTAGGCATCCTACACAGATTGGGTATTCTTCAGCCCCAATCAGAGCTTCCTCAGCTTGCAGTGTCCAGTCAGTATCACAATAATGAAGGGATTCACGACACATCGTGAGTCAGGTTATGAAGTCCTTAGCTTGTCTGTACCCTTGAACTGCTCCATTGCTCCTTATAGAGCGGATAATTTACAATTACAATTTTGATTGTAACTCACAGACAGTCCAATATTCTTGCAATAAACCTAAACCAATCTAAATTACACCGAGTTCAAGAAGAACCAGTTCGATACAAGCAATTCTATCCTCTATACCATTAAAACAATCAGTTTTCATTAGTCAGCTCCAAGTCTAAATCGGTTAAGAAAAACTTTTTCATAGATGACATATTGCTTTGACCGAGCAAGCTAATCCATAACTCTATGACACTAACCTTATAACGCTGGGGGAAACTGATGTCGCCTCTATAAGTGACGTCATTCGTCAAGATACCATCTTAATAACTCTCGTAGATCTCGCCAAAATTTATTCCAGAGATATTTATATATAGACTATATATGTTATATGATTAAGTACTCTAAGAAATTAAAAACGGGGAATTGATGCCACGTAATTAAATCAAAATATGTTCGACAAAAATTAATTTGTTTTGTCAATATGCACTTTTCTTTTTAGCGTTTAAAGAATATTTGAAAGTGTCTGGAAAAGTTCTTAGTATCGGGAAAAATGGAAGAGGAAAAGTGGAAAAATAACACTTTGAAAAAAATACCTGTTAAGGCAACATAATTTAAATGGTGACTTAATGTTCTTCCAAATTTTGATAATGCACATTTTTATAAATAACACATTTAATTTGAGCCACAGGAAAAAGTCGTTTGGTCGTGCGTCTATTGGAAACGTTTTGGACACATTTTCTTACTTCTCGTACATTGTGCAAAGAACCAGCGTCCATTTGAAACCAAATATTTTCCTTCTCAGAAGCAACTTCTTCTAATGCATTGACCCTAATGAATAAAAACGTAGCGATTGCTAGTTCTTATAAAATCGAAGTAATTTCTTGAAAGCCAATAAATAAAAACTAAAGTAATTGCTTTTGCGTCCAGCAATTGCTTAAAAATGCAGAAATTGCTTCTAGTCAATGATTTTTCTTAAAAAATAGAAGCAATTGCTATCGTTTGCTTAAAATGTGATGAATAAATTAAGGAATTGCTTTTTTTTAGTGTAGCAATCGCTTTCAACTTTTTAAGGTAGGTCGACCTCTGCATCATTTGCTTGGTAGCAGTCAACTTTAGTTCTCCGCGGCATACACGTGCGTTGCTCTTAATTTGTGTCTTCAATTATGGCTGAATATATGAACGTCCGTAAAAGAAAAATCTTCAGTGAACGTAAAAATTGCAGATATGATGATTTCAGAACGTTATATCGATTTGACTGCGAAAATGTTGAGTGGTTGGCAAATTATTTTTTGACAAATTGATTTTTGAAAGCGATCGCTTTTACTTATAGCATTTGCTAGTCAAGCAATTGCTTTTACTAAAAAGTAATTGCTTCAAGTAATAGCTTAATTTTGATTCATTAGGCTCATTGATTTTGTAAAAGTTCCAAAATTTTTTTTTTAAATTTTATTCTAAAAAAAGAAAGGTCTAATTATGCCCTCCCAAACATTTACCTTTTGAGGGTATTGAGTTCTTGTTTGTACAATTCTGTGTTCAATTTCGAGCATTTGGTTCATTGTTTAATGTAAAAGTACATTCGTCGGTAAAACAAATATTAGAGTTCCCTATCGTTATTATCTTTTCCATAATTTTTAAAAGTTTGCTCTCCGTATTTCATCATATCACCTTCCCTCAATTCCTAATGTTTTTGATATTTATCCGGATGATATGTAGACTTATGTAATTTGCACAGTACTGTTGGATGATGTTTTCCTACAGATTTGCCAAGAACCCCGGTGCTAATTCCATTATTTTCTTCTACATGAAGTAAAAGTTGTAAATCTGCATGATATTCTTCTGCTCCACCATCAAGTACATCATAATTTTCTTCTAAGCAGTTGCATATTTATTCTAACAATACCGAACAATATTTAATTTTGATGCGGTGCTCCACCCAATATAAAATGTGATCAAATTATAAATCCTGTTTTCGAAGCATTGACCTAATGGCGGTATTAAATTTTAATCCAGGTTTAAAAGCAGATTAAGGCTGGTAAAAATGGTGGATTACCAATCCAATAATTTTCCTGTTAATATATCGACAGAATTTCACATTGTAGGTCCCCTTTTAATTATTTGAGAATTGCGTGATAACGTAATCCTCACATCAGTTTTGGCACGACACGATTGAAAATAAATTATTTCCAGTGTAAAAGCAGCTCGTCAGTTTGCTGGTTAATAATGAAAAATCGGTAATTGTGCAAAAGTAAAAGCAATGCAAACGCTAAATAGCTACATGCAGGTTTATTATAATAATAAAAAGTCAACAATAAAGGTGTTCTCCATTAGACTCTTTCAGTTCTTTGATTGTTTCATTGCCATCAATTAATAAAGCAGCTATAAAGATATATTTTTAAACCTCATTTAATGTCTTTTTCCTTTAAAGTATCGATATGATAACTATCGTCACAACATTCCGTAAATATAGCAAAGACAGATCATCGTTTAAAAATCCTTACTTATTTTCAAAGAAACCTATTTTAGGATGGATTTATGTTTACAATTTCCAAACTCGAATTGGATAGGTGAGAAATGTTTTGACTTTTGATTATTTTCATTGACACATAGTTTTTATAAATTGTTTGTGTTTTCACAGTTGACTTTAAGTCTTACTGCCAACCAAACACTATTAAAAGCGGCATTAAACTGGTTTAATTTTATCTTTATATCCCTACCGTACAAAATAAGATAATGTACGCCTGCCTGCCTTACTTTTTCATATATGCATCGGGAATAAATATATCCTATTGGCTTTTGTCCAGTTTAAATGTCATTTATATGCATATTCGAAAATTATAGTTATTATTTACCAATTATTATCAATACATAGATAATATACAGGATGTCCCGAAAATACGTGTACAAAACGCTAGCACAAATTCCTTCCTCTTCACACTTGTGTCATAGCGAAACTTAATAATTAAACATTTAAGGACAATTAATGACAAACCTCGTGTGGTACCAATGCTGCCAGTGCCGTCTTTCCGTACGGGCCCAGGGCCCCGCTGTCTTAGGGGCCCCACGGTCCCCGCTGTATTCGTCTTCTGGGCCCCAGCACCAAAAACCATCAATAAAACTAGTAACGGAATAATGTATTAACAACCGTAAATAAAGATAATGTTAGTTTTACAAAGTAGATCTCTTACGATGGAAGTAGCAGTACAGTAGTTATTGAAATTACTAATTAAGTTTCTGAATAATGAAAGAAATGATTTTGCAAACTACTATAGCATTGCTAAAGATAAATTTCCAGATAGTGACTTCAAACAGAATACACAACGCAAACCTGAACGGAGTTCGAGAATCAAATTTTTTGATGGACCAGCTGAAGAAGCCCAATTTAGTGGCAAAGAAAAATTTAAAATTGAAGTTTTTTTCCCAATTATGGATTCATCAATAGCTGAACTTAATCGGCGATTAGCTGCATACGACAGCATATTCAATCGGTTTGGTTTCCTCACAATTTTAAAAACAATCAGTAAAGTCGATTTGCACCTTAGTTGTTCAAGATTTGTAGAAAATTACAGTTCTGCTGTCAATGCAGGGGCCCCAGCACCAAAAACCATCAATAAAACTAGTAACGGAATAATGTATTAACAACCGTAAATAAAGTAAATGTTAGTTTTGTAAAGCAGATCTCTTACGATGGAAGTAGCAGTACAGTAGTTATTGAAATAACTAATTAAGTTTCTGAATAATGAAAGAAATGATTTTGCAAACTACTATAGCATTGCTAAAGATAAATTTCCAGATAGTGACTTCAAACAGAATACACAACGCAAAACTGAACGGAGTTCGAGAATCAAATTTTTTGATGGACCAGCTGAAGAAGCCCAATTTAGTGGCAAAGAAAAATTTAAAATTGAAGTTTTTTTCCCAATTATGGATTCATTAATAGCTGAACTTAACCGGCGATTAGCTGCATTCCTCACAATTTTAAAAACAATCAGTAAAGTCGATTTGCACCTTAGTTGTTCAAGATTTGTAGTAAATTACAGTTCTGCTGTCAATGGAAAAGAATTAGAGTTAGAATGCATTTTTTTGGCAGAATATTTAAATTCAGACGAAAAATATAAAACCCAGGAAATCAGTTTATTGGACCTATACAATATTATAACAACTAACAAATTAGAGGATACATTTCCTAACGTTGCCATTTCATTGATAATATTTTTATCAATAATATAAAACTAACTGCAGTGGAGAACGTTCATTTTCTAAAGTGGCTAGAATCAAAAACGAACTGAGGAATACCATGCTGCAAGAGATACTAAATAGACCTTACTAGGAATAAATTTTAATGACATAATAGACGATTTTGCACACCTACGATCAAGAAAACAATCATTCACATAGCGCGGATTATTTACAGTTATTGTTATTAATATTAATGTTTTAGGATGAGATTTCATCTTTATATTTTAGTTAGAATAAATAGTTTTTTCTCTACTTCCATCTGCATATTAGGTATTTCTTGCACAATCCACAGAATAGATGGTAGTTAACTGAACGGATATAATTTCATATCCATCCTAGTTAGGATATGAAATCGAGCAAACACAGTTAGCTTCAGGTAACTATTCGATTTTAAAATATTATGTCAAAATTCGACTAAATTTTACGAAAATTTGATCCTGACCTTGCAAATTGAAGATTTTTCTCGTGAAACCTAATATTTAAAAATAATTATATTGCTGGTCGAATTCCAAATTATTCATTTTAAGCAGGCGCAAAAGAGCGCTTTCGGCGCCTTCCAAACACCCTAAATAGGTCGTGGCACCCAAATATTTTTTCCCAGGGCCCCAATCATATGAAAGACGGCACTGAATGCTGCGTTTCCATTATATTTTACGTTCGCGGCGCAGTAGAAAGCAGCAAAGAATGCCATGTGTTTTTAAATACAAACAGCTGATTAGCTCTCAGTGAGCGCAAGGTCTGGCAACCTATTGTGAATAGATAGATAAACTAATAGTGTTTTCGGTTTACCACTCCGAGAGCGCACTGTGACGTCACAGATCTGCCCAAGATCTGTCGTATAGTCCCCAAAAGCGGTTGCTCTCGCACAGATTGTAATTAAAACGTGCTATTTTGTGTGATACTGCGCAGGCGCTGCTCCTTCATCTCTAAATTATTTTTAGATCGCTAACGGATTCAGCAATCTCAGAGCGCCCAAAGCAGTCAATCAAAAACGGTATAAATTATAATAGCAAGTGACGATAAACAAAATGTTCAGTTCTGATAATAACATTTCATTTATCGTCTTTGCTATTATAATCTTACAAAAAACAGCCACAGAAACACTTAACAAACACCAAAATCAGAAGAAAATATAAACGCTTGGTTTTAAGAAGAAGTTTAGATTAGATAGATAGATAGATAGATAGATAGATAGATAGATAGATAGAGAAGGAACTCTAGGATGAAAAGAACGCAGTACTCGAAAAGGTGACCATGTAACTAATTAAATAAAATTTCGGTTCAGTTTTAATAATACTATATCAAATTTCTTTTAAAATAAAAGTGGCAAACCGTTGCGGTCATTTCCCCTGAATAAAATGTCATCAATGCAATTTAAGGCGAAACAATCTACAAGAAGCGTATTATACAGCAACGGACCCGTAAAGGATAGATCCATAAACGTCCAAAATTCTATACGAGGAAATGGCATGCAGTATATCATACATACGAAAGCAAAAGAGGCTCCCTCGAGAGAAATTCAGCTCGAGACGTCGCTCGGCCATGCATAGACAATGGTCAGGCGGTCCACATTTGACTATAGATGACCACTAAACCGTTTTTCGAAACTATTGTAAATTCATATATGACTTGCAGGCGTCAGCGCTTCCAGCGAAGGTTTTCGATTCCGTTTTGGTTATTCTCTTTGGCCACAATCAATGTACAAATCATTTCATCTGCACCAACGCTTATCATATCACCATCATCTTCATATTGATTATAATATAAGCTCATTTATTTGGTTTAAACATTTGATTTTTTGGATAAAATAATGTATCTACTGGACTTGGGGCAAGTTAAAAAGATCGATCAAAACTCAACGTTTGCAATTTCTGTTCGAGCGCAATTCATTCCCATTCCACTCTCGCTGCATTCCCCCTCCATAACAACAAATACGTTCCGATTGCGAAGCACCCACAGCGATGATTAATGTTTTCGTTGTCCATGTTTGCTAATTTTTTCAGGTAAGCGAAGTTACGGTGAAATTCTGTTGGTATTTTGAAATGTTAACAAAAACCAAAAATTATTTTATGTAACCCGAATGCTGAGAGTGCAAAGGTTGCATTTTTGTAGTTTAACTAACCTGTCCCAACAAGCAAGACTATCTTAAAAATGAAACAAAACCAGCCCCCTTAGGGGGTATTTTCCCAAAATAGATGTAACTAGGTAGTACAAAACTTAAATGTAATATTAGGCGCAATTAAATTCACAAAACCTGATGTGATTTTACCAGAAATTCACTGCTTTGGGTGTGATAATTACTTACAATTCAGGTCGTATATACTAAATGCTGTGAATTTCCTTTGAATTCTCAAACTGTTTTTGAGTGTACAGTGTATACTAATACAACCTTTTATATTTTTTTTCGGGGGTCAAAACTATAAAAAACGACGACCTATCGGATTGAATAATTTATCGACACTTGATAGTTTGGTGCAGACCGTATATAGACCGTATGGAGTAAAAGTCGTCTATAACTCAACGATGACAGTTCATTATTCGATAAGTTGTAACGCTCCTACACATTACCCAACCAATAAACAAAGAGATCCTTTTTGATAACGATGTCGATAGATTGATCATTTACCGAATTAATATTAATAGAAGTACAGAAAACTTCTCTGATGGTGAGTATCTTTTTTTAATCTATTTGATTTATTGTGATTTAATCAAGGGGATATGATTTTTTTTTTATGGCGAACAAAACTTTTTTGTTTTACGAAGTAAAACCAATTAAAAGCTATTATGTTAGCTGTCGGCTAGCCAAAATTTAAATTACTATGGAATTATACAGGTTAAAAGTAAAGAGCATCTACTATACGTGGTACCTAAAAGTATTGAAACTATTAAGTTCCTAATTGTAGTAATAATAACTACAGAATTACCAAAAAAGTTTAAATAAAAGTAGGAAAAACTAGAAAGTCGATTTTTGGTAATATTTACGTCTTCAAAAATTACAATCATAAATGTTCACACGCCGGCGGCAAATTAGCTTATCAGTTTACGGTGACTAGGTGACTTTTAACAGTAATAGAATTTATACAACTCTGTATGCATAAAATTACCAACTGCTAGTTTGTTCAAGTAAATATGGCAGATGGGGGGTATGTAAACAACGTCAATAAAACCAGAAAAGCAGCAAATTGCACACTAATAAAAATATCATGCATTCAAAGGCATATTCAGTACGTACATATCGTGACTAAATGGGTACATATCAAATCAAAATGATTTTATCTGAAAACGTGATCTAATGAATCTTAAGGTGGCCATAACCATGGTATCAGTTGAATAGATTTTACTTTTAAAGTAGTCAAGTTTTACAACACTTCTAAATCTAAATATTCTTTTTTTGCCCTCCTAACCATTGTAAGCCCAAAATTTCATAACTGTTTATGTTAATGATCTAATTCAACAGGTTTTTTAAGACATAGATTGTATTGATAGCATATTTTTTATTAGAGAAAATAAGAACCTTAATGGAGCTTTTATGGACTTAAAAAATTGAAGTGTAGAAGAAACATGATATGAAGAAAATTGATAATGGTTAAACCATACTGAGTATTTGAAAACGTTATTAAAGGGGGTGTAAACCAACCAAATAAAATGGGAAAGAAGAAAAAATCTTTCTAAGAAGGTGTCGAAGATTATTTAAAATTTCTATTTTTTACAGATTGTGATACTACAATTTTATCCTCATAATGTCTTACAGACATATATGTTTGACAGGTTTTTTAAAATTTAAATAATCTTCGACACCTTCTTAGAAAGGTTTTTTCTTCCCCATTTTATTTGGTTGGTTTAGACCCCCTTTAATAACGTTTTCAAATACTCAGTATTGTTTAACCATTATCAATTTTTTTCATATCATGTTTCTTCTACACTTTAATTTCTTAAGTCCATAAAAGCTCTATAAAGGTTTTAATTTTCTCTTTTGCTAACACTATCAGCATAAAGTAAATTTTTCTGTCTCCTGATGATGAGCGTTTCTACGTTCGAAACATGTAGAGACCTTTCAACTAAGAATTTTTTATTCTATTAAACTTTGTGGAGGAAGACTTTGTGTTTTTCTTTCCTTTTCATACTTTCAGCTCCACTTTAAGTATGGACTATTTCTTCAAAATAATAATAATAGTTTCAAGAATGTAGTCTAAAAAATGTATTGTTCAGACCAATAGACTATTTTAATGTTTGCCCCTAAAATGAATAAAAGCTTTTACGCTCACCTTAAACATATGGAAATAATATAATGTAGAGGCGAAATATTACCCATACTTAAGCCTGACTTAAAGTTGAAGCATTCGGAATTGCAAATTTACCGAAAACCGACGGACACGAATACTAAAGGAAATAAATAAAGGGGTAATTATACGGTGCCACCCTGTAAGCGTTTAGCGTTTATCGTGTCGTTGCATGGGTTGTATGTGCTGGGATCGAGATAAACCTGAATACAAATGCAATTTTAGTATGCACTTTATTATGTAAATGAAACCAGCAATTACTTGCCTATGAAAAATTGCTCCTAGGTACTCCCCATTTTTCCAAAATTGAGAAAAAGCATTTTCTTTTTAATAGAATAAAAATGACAAAAATATGTGTTAAGAGGGAGGGGTGAGAGGGGAAGTTGATTGGAAAAGGAAGAAAATATAACAAAAATTAAAGGAAACATAATTTGCCGGCGATCCGAGGTCGGGAAGTGGAAAGGGGTGAGTTTTGAAGTGTAGAAAACGATTTATCTCGATTTCCGGCAAAACTACAAGTCCTATGGAAAAACGTTAAATAGCAAAGTTGTAGGTAATAAAAAGATCTCCAACTTTTATATTTAACACTTTTTTCATATAACCTCAAAATTTATGTGAAAAATTCAAATAACCTAGTTTTTGGTTTTTTATTTTTATCTTTTACAAAAAATTTTTTTTTCCACGAAATTTGGTGAAAACCTACCTTTTTATGTCCCAAACACACTGTCATTTTTTTGATTTAAATTATTTATATTTTCACCCTATATATCGAAAAAGCACCCTAATTTTTAATCGAAATTTCTCACGTCAAAATATCTGCTTTTTTAAAAAATTCGTTGGGCTTTTTGTTCGTTGAAATCTCTACTTTCTAATGGTCTAAAAAAATATACATTATTATGGTAAATGTGATGAAATCCCCTTTAAATCCTACCTTTAATTATATTTAGAACAACTATTTTCGCATGTTTTTTGCGATCTTTATGTTTTAAGGATTTGTAATTTTTTTGTTTATCAATGTAACATGGAATCTTACGTTTTTCGAGTAATTAAAGTATAAATTTTAATAAATTCGATCGGATTCGAGTTTTTTTCGTTTCTTTGCATTTTTTGAAAACATTTACCATAGTAACGTATATTTTTTTTTACACCATCAGAAAGTAAAGATTTCAACGAACAAAAAGCCCACCGACTTTTTTAAAAAAGCAGATATTTTGACGTGAGAAGTTTCGATTAAAAATTAGGGTGCTTTTTCGATATTAAGTCACAATAAGGTGAACAAATAAATATTTTAAATCAAAAAAATTACAGTGTGTTTGGGACATAAAAAGGTAAGTTTTCACAAAATTTCGTGAAAAAATTTTTTTTTGTAAAAGAAAAATAAAAAACCAAAAACTTGGTTATGTGAATTTTTCACATAAATTTTGAGATTACGTGAAAAAAGTGAAAATACAAAAGTTGTAGATCTTTTTATTACCACTTTACCATTTAACGTTGTTCCATAGGACTTGCAGTTTTGCCGGAAATCGAGATAAATCGTTTTCTACCCTTAAAAACTCACCCCCTTCCACTTTCCGACCTCGGATCGCCCGTAAATTATTTTTCCTTTCATTTTTGTTATATTCTCTTCCTTTTCCAATGGGTTTCATCCTACTATTATTTTTTTTGGTTTCAAAAATTATCGACCCTGGTCTAATAAGACATTTTGTGCTAACTCCTGTATTTATATTTAAAATGGTAATTTCTATACAATTATTATTTTTAAATCGTTTTTGCAAACACTGATTTAATCTGGTAATATTGATCACTGAATAATTTTTGTTTTGAAAAAATGTAAACAAAATCTTGCAAGTTGTCATGATGTTACATTTACAAGTAGAACAAATTAGGGTCTTTGATACAATGAATATACTCACTGATGACCAAAAAAATTATAAAAGCGTCGGTGCCCAAGCCCAGTGCCCCTTTCACCCCACACTGGCTATATCATAGCCATATCATGAATATCGTTTTTTACGTAGAAAAACATAACCATATGAACATCGGAAGGAAAGTAATTCAAAAATTATTCCCCTCATTTTTTTATTACGATTTTGTGTTCACAATTCATTTTTTCTGTATATTTTTAAATAAAACTCTCTTAATTAAATTTAAACCAATCGAAACTCCGGAAATCTATCAAGTACAAAGGCTTTCGACGTCGCAGAAAACGGTCCTGCAATTTTTTATTCGTCCTGCGATGATTAAAATTTTCGTCTACCGAAATATTTTGGTAATTAAGGGAATCGAAGCATAAAAACAAGCTCACATCGGTAAATGAATATCAAACAGAGTCGTGTTTGATTTGATTTAAGGGAATACATAAATATGTAAAGGACGGACGGGACGTGAAGGCTGCCCTGCGACGCAAACCAGCGAAAAAGCGTCTAAAACCAGACAAAATGTAATATTGTAAAAATTGACAATACAACAACACAGTTATTTTAGTCTCTTTAGCAAGCGTTATGTAGTTTGCATTTTTCTAAATTTTCGTGGTCTCTCGAAATAAATGTTAAACATGCATCAGGTAGACATGCAGGTAAAATAAAGTATATAGATGCTCTACAGTAAGGTGCAATTCTCAAGACAATTTAATATGCAGGACAAAACTGTATTAAATTCTTCTAGTTATAAATGACAAGCAAGCATTTTTCCAACACCTTTTACAAAATGTTTAATAAACGGCATAAAATGGTACAAAACGAGCAAACATGTCTGGAAATTTTACTGTTTAATGCAAAACAAGCGCGGATCCAGGGGGGTCATGACCCTTCCCCAAAACAGAAAAAAAATAAATGGATTTACTGTTTTGACTACCTCTGCAGCTTTTTCACAAGATTCATGACAACATAACCATACATAAATTAGTTTAATTTTTTCTGTTGATTGAATTTAAAATGTAAAATACCTGAATTTCCCATATAATTGATAATTGTGATTCTGATTTATTCCCCAATATTAAGATACTTCCTCAAATACTTGCTACACTACCTGTAAGTGCCGCAACAGCGGAAAGGTCCTTCTCGACTCTACGTCGCGTTAAAACGTGACTTAGAGCAAGCAGCAAGCATGGTAGAGGAACGCCTCACTGGCTTAGCTTTGTTGAACATTCAAAAAAATATAATCATCGACGTTGATGAAGTTATAACCAGATTTGAAAATAACAAACAAAGAAAATTAGAATTCGTGATTTAAGAATCAATGCCATGTTAGTATATTTTTGATTTTATTTTATCAAGAAGTGTAGAATTTTTTTGTTCTTAATTTTGGGTAATAAATGGGGTTTTACCAAAAAATTTTACTTGGTTTTAAAAGTAAACACACGACTATTTATATATGTAAGTATATTTTGTATTGTCGATAACGAACGTGGCAATTTTTTGAAATATTGGGATAAAACATATTATAGGAAAGAAAAAAGATACCTACTAATTTTAGCTGTAAATTTTTTTTTTTTTAATTCAGTTTAACATTAATTTACATGCATATATTATCCTTTTTAATGTAAAGTTTAACATTGGAAATTCTCTCGCCTATAGCGCATTCTCTGTCAAACTTTGGGCGTGGTCGCAAAAAAATTTTCGCCTGCGGCGCATTTTTACTTCGTTTACATAATGATGACCCCTCCCCCCCCCCAAGCAAAGTTCTGGATCCGCACCTGATGCAAAAGGTGGGCACCATATATCGTTAGTTTTATCAAGTTTCCTTTTATAATTAGCAAAGTTTAGCTCTTGTCCAACGTGTATCGTTCTTTCGCCGGTGCGCGACGCTAAAGAGAGGGGTAACCCTGGAGAATTCCCCATTACCGCGGGCGTTCTTGGATCATAGATTGGAAAAGGGTCAAAAAGAAAGGCCAATTAACATAGAACACCCTTCAATAGCAGAATAGCCTAAGGTCTGTTTCTGCAAGAGGGCAAAGGACAAGGTAGCATCACGTTTAGGCTAGGACCGACTCTCCCAGGGGGTAACAAAACGGTAGCAGGAACATAAGCTAAAGGCAAGGGTTAAATACAAATACAATTTACCCCTCTCCGCATAACAATGCTCGCTTCCGTTCACTTTGCTACCTACGACTCTCTTAGGAAAAAGCGCTCTTGCATATTTATCATAATTAACGACTTTTACGGATGCCCGCGAAAAAGAAAATGAGCCAAACGAACAAAAAGTGTGATTAAAATTGGCGCATCACCCTTCATTGTGCGCAAGGATTGTTCATTAAATGCCCTGGCTGGGCTGGCTTTTAGAACTAGACAATATGATCTTTTTTAAATTTTTATAAAAATTCTGTGTAATAAAGATAAATTACTTCAAAGCAATCATATATTCATACATTGACAAGCAAAAAGTGCAGGAATATTTTTATCTTTACATTTAAATAATTCCTTTTTCTACAATTAGGTATTAAGTAGGAAAAGTAGAGTCTATTGTACGCATTCAAAGGGTACGGGATACGAGGGCGAGATGTACATACATAATTTCGAACTTTTCAGTTTTCTATTCTCATTAAGTTTTTGACGACACCCCGTATAAAAATTATATATTCAAAAATTCCTATTCGATGTCTTTCGTGACAAGTGACAAAGATTGTATCACGTCATCTGCGTCGTATGTGACACATCACATAATCAAATACAGAGTCCTCATTGTTCGGGCATCACATAAAGAAAACACTGTAAGCTTTTTTATTTTACAGAACATACGACAAGTATTGAGATTACTGCTTGTAAGATGACCTCGAAGAATGAATATCTTACATCTTTAATATTGCTTCGTTTGTGTACACTTATTCATTGTTTATTGCAATATTGGAAATCAATGGCAATAATGCAGGGAATTTTCTTTTTAAATCCACAACAAAAAACCTATGGATTTAAAAGTTAATCCCTACCCCTGTACCAGTGGCGCAGCCAGAATGTTGTATTAGGGGGGGGTTTTCAAAAAAAAAGAACAGGATTTCAAAATTTTAAAAAGCGTTTTTTTTTTATTTGGTCGTTAATTTTAATACTGTTGGAAAATTTGTATGAATACAAATTCTGTATTTTTTAAATTAATACCTGTTTAAAGGCCGTTTAGACCAGGGTCGATAATTTTTGAAACCAAAAAAAATAATAGTAGGATGAAACCCATTGGAAAAGGAAGAGAATATTACAAAAATGAAAGGAAAAATAATTTACGGGCGATCCGAGGTCGGGAAGTGGAAGGGGGTGAGTTTTTAAGGCTAGAAAACGATTTATATCGATTTCCGGCAAAACTACAAGTCCTATGGAAAAACGTGAAATGGCAAAGTTGTAGGTAATAAAAAGATCTACAACTTTTGTAATTACACTTTTTTCACATAACCTCAAAATTTATGTGAAAAATTCAAATAACCAAGTTTTTGGTTTTTTATTTTTATATTTTACCAGAAAAATATGATTTTTAATCGAAAATTCTCACGTCAAAATATCTGCTTTTTTAAAAAAGTCGGTGGGCTTTTTGTTCGTTGAAATCTCTACTTTCTGATGGTGTAAAAAAAAATATACATTACTATTGTAAATGTTCTCAAAAAATGCAAAGAAACGAAAAAAACTCGAATCCTAAATTTTTTTTTTAATTATAATGTACAATTTTGAGCTATTTATTAAAATTTATACTTTAATTACTCGAAAAAGTAACATTCCATGTTACATTGATAAACAAAAAAATTACAAATCCATAAAACATAAAGATCGCAAAAAATATGCGAAAATAGTTGTTCTAAATATAATTAAAGGTAGGATTTAAAGGAAATGTTATCACATTTACCATAATAATGTATATTTTTTTAGACCATCAGAAAGTAGAGATTTTAACGAACAAAAAGCCCAACGAATTTTTAAAAAAAGCAGATATTTTGACGTGAGAATTTTCGATAAGGTGCTTTTTCGATATTAAGTCAAAATAAAGTGAAAAAATAAATATTTTAAATCAAAAAAATTACAGTGTGTTTGGGACATAAAAAGGTAACTTTTTACCAAATTTCGTGAAAAAAAATTTTTCTTTTAAAAGATAAAAATAAAAAACCAATAACTTGGTTATTTGAATTTTTCACATAAATTTTGAGGTTATATGAAAAAAGTGTAAATAAAAAAGTTGTAGATCTTTTTATTATCTACAACTTTGCCATTTAATGTTTTTCCATAGGACTTGTAGTTTTGCCGGAAATCGAGATAAATCATTTTCTACCCTTAAAAACTCACGCCTTTCCACTTCCCGACCTCGAATCGCCCGTGAATTATTTTTCCTTTCATTTTTGTTATATTCTCTTCCTTTTCCAATGGGTTTTATCTTACTATTATTTTTTTTTTTCACTTTTTACCATTTTCAAAGGCTTCAGCCCTGGTCTAAACCGTAAAAAACCATCTTAGTCTGGGCGTCTGGGGGGGGGGGGGTTTAACCCCTAAACCCCCCCCTCGCTGCGCCACTGCCCTGTACGTATGTAAATTAGTCTATGCAGAAAAAATAAGTGGTACCCAACTACTTTTTACACATTTATATCTCATTATGACATTTAGCACAAATAAAAACTAACAACAATTCGAGAGCACCTCAAAAATGTTCCAATTTAATTCTTTACTATCTTTACTACTTGAGTAGTTCAGTATTTGTATTTTCAAGAATATAACTAACTTATTTGCTGATACAAAGTTATGCCTTTAATTTGTAACAAACTTGCTAATATCTCATAAAATTTTAAAGTCCTGGAAAAGCAAAAGGAGCAGAGTAATGCTTTGTTTGGCCTAATAAAATCGTTTGCCGTCGACTTGTATAAGATAAACAGAGGGTTCTATAATCCGCGACCTAACTATATACATATTTAACCTTCGTAAAATGTCTTGGAGACAAACACTGAAGATTTATATACAGTGTTATCAAAAAATGTTTAATCTTGATGATTTACAGTGAATTTTGACACATTTAATGGGTCACAGAGGCGTAAAACAATGCATAAACATACATTACTCTAAAAAGTGAAAAAATGGCGACACCTTTAGCTGTAAAAACTCGCTGTCATCGAAACCTATAAATAATTTGACTAGTGGAAAATTTTAAAAACACCCGTATATTTAGTTCCGTGCGAGCAAAAATTATTTGCATCAAAGAGGGCCTTGCATCTAAGGACGTAATGCTTAGCCGTAGAGCTTAATACCTGTTGGGTGTCAGTAACTACCTAAATGAACACGTTAACTGCCACAGTGCATTAAAAAAAATGGGTCGCTGGCGCCATTTACTTTGTACGTTTTCTTAATATATATTTTTTAAGATTTTATTTAAAATATTTACTACTAATATACAAAAAATAACGGGGGTTTCTCCATTTTTGGGTCTTCAGCGCCGTACTCTAACGAATCCCATTTAAATATACAAGCTTCATGGTCCAGGTCTATGCCATCGAATTTAAACCGATTACTACATTCATGGCCTAAATTCGTGCCATGAAACATCGGGAGAAAAATTCTTAAGGCACTGTGCCATGTGGCAGTTAACGTGTTAACAATCAATCAGTTATTCCGTCATCTTTGACAGTCGTTACAAGTTATTTGATTCACCGCTAATTTTTCCAATTTCTTGAACAATTTACACAATGGGCTTTACGGAACAGCACAAAACATTCATGGTTGAAGCGTATTTTCGAAACGGGGTTAGAGTAAATTGTGAGTGGCAATACAATCCGGGTTTGTGCATGGACGATTTTCACGAACATTTTCCTAACGTTGCTTTTATGGCTGGGGATTTTTATCATTGCCTGAAAAGAACCGTGACTGTGTTTAGGGAAACATGTTCTATACAACACAAAAAAGGAGCAGGAAGACCATCTGTAAGAACTTGTTGCAAACGTTCGTGAAATAATGCAAAATACGCCAACAAATTGTATACGACGCCTGTCCCAAGAGGTGGGAAGATCTTATGGAACATGCAGGACTAATCTTAAGAAGCAGCTAAATTTATTTCTATTTAATTCTATTTATTTTTATTCCAAGAAATACAAGCCGCATATTGTGAAAGACTTAGAAATTACTCTCAATAGTTTACATAAAATTTATTGGAAATAAATGATTTATTAGACCTGACATTTTTTTCGGATGAAACTTGGTTCCACCTCTCCGATTATGTAAATTTTCAGAATACACGCATGTGGAGTAGTGAAAATCCCCATCAGTCAAAAAATTGAGGAAGAGGGACACAAACAAATACTATATTTCAATGAGATCACCAGCTCATTATTTCGCGAGTAACAAGTGCAATCAAATTGCGAACTTTTAATCCATTCGAATTATCATAAAATTTTCTTTATAATAATCTTATTTCTCGCTGATACCGTAGATGCCATTATCAAGGGATTGGCAAGTCTTAAGCAAACTTCACCAACTCGACTAGCTACTTCTAATGGGATGAAAATGCTTGGCTGCACATTGATTGTCATAATGCTGTATTAGAGCTATGAAGCGACTTTAGCGTGGTATTTGGTTAGTACTAAAATCTAATTAAAAATGAAGGGATTAACGTGAGTTTGGAGCTTCAACAGATAAACAAATTATTATAGAACAACAATAAACCAAGAATTATTTTTCCATGTTAAAAAACAGCGATGTGTTTTAGAAAGACGACAAAAATATAGGTTTAAGAGGAGTTCATATATACAGAGGGTATCCGGAAAATGGAGGTCAATCCGTTAACCATACAGTGTCCGCAAGAAAGTCCGCATCAAATGGGATTTTTTTTAATTATTAGGTATAGGTAAAAATTGAAAACGCAGTTAGTTTTTGCTTACCTAAAAACCAAAAATGACGTATACTGAAGCAGCTGCACGACTTGCGTTACCTGTCAAATTTGACATTTTTAATAAAATATGTTCAAAAATGTCCTTATTTATAAAAATATCGAAAAACTTTATTTGAGAAAGTTGTTTATTTAGGCATTTTTAGCCTTTGTACGAAATTTTGACAGTCTAATACAATTTTTATTTTTTGCCAGATTCTTGAAAATTTTGATCAACCCTCGTAGATTAACTTTTATACATTGATGTAAAACCATTTGCTTTTACTTCATTTGTAATCTTAATGCAATTTTGTGTAAAATTTTTGTTTCCAATTATTTATTTTGCTTCAAAAACTGAAATTGTTATTGATCAGTATGTAATGTTTGATGCAAAGTGTATCTAATTACATCAGTTTTGTCAAAACCGACGTTTCTCATTTTTCTTAAGTTAGTAAACAGATGTACAAAAAGAAAATATTAGGAAGCTTTCGTTAAAATTTTACTTAATTAATATTGGATCAAAAAGAATAAATGTTAATCGCTCGAAACATTTTATTCAACAAAAATATAGTTTAATATAATTAATTTAATTTAATAATAATTAAGTAAAATTTCAACGAAAGCTTCCTAATATTTTCTTTTTGTGCATCTGTTTACTAACTTAAGAAAAATGAGATACGTCGGTTTTGACAAAACTGATGTAATTACATAAACTTTGCATCAAACATTACATACTGATCAATAACAATTTCAGTTTTTGAAGCAAAATAAATAATTGGAAACAAAAATTTTACACAAAATTGCATTAAGATTACAAATAAAGTAAAGGCAAATGGTTTTACATCGATGTATAAAAGTTAATATACGAGGGTTGATCAAAATTTTCAAGAATCTGGCAAAAAATAAAAATTGTATTAGACTGTCAAAATTTCGTACAGAGGCTAAAAATGCGTAAATAAACAACTTTCTCGAATAAAGTTTTTTGATATTTTGATAAATAAGGGCATTTTTGAACCTATTTTATTAAAAATGTCAAATTTGACAGGTAACGCAAGTCGTGCAGCTGCTTCAGTATACGTCATTTTTGGTTTTTAGGTAAGCAAATACTAACTGCTTTTTTAATTTTTACCTATACCTAATAATAAAAAAAAAATCCCATTTGATGCGGACTTTCTTGCGGACACTGTATATTCCTTGAAAAAAAATAATATGGCTTTTATATTGCCATTTTTCATAATTCGAGTATAATAAGATAATTATTTTAAATTTGGTATTTGGTATTACGATTTAACTCTTTATGTTAAAGCTATGTACGAAATTTAAAATTAATATCTTATTAAGTACTCAAATTATTCAAAAAAATTTGTTTTTAATTTCAAACTTTGACGCCTTGTATATCGAACAAGAGGGTCAAAAATGAAATAAAAGTCATATTGTTTTTGCTCCAGAAATATATGGTTAATGGATTAACCTCCTTTTTCCGAACACCCTGTATACAAATTCATATTATTCGATCAACAAAAAAATATTGAACCTAAAAGTTTTTAGAAATTAAACAAAGAATACTGTAAATTCCGTTACAGGGTGTTAAAGTTACATTTTATTTGCAGTTTTAAAACACATAAGTTACTAGAACAATTAATTAAACATTAAAATCAAAGGTCCAAAGTTACGTCCTTCCTCTTCAATGCATAAATTAATTTTTCTTAAAAAATTCCGACGAACTCCATGGAATATTCCTTCCTTTGATATGCTATGTTTAAGGTTGAAAATAAATTAAAATGATTTCGTATTCAATATTCATCACATGCAAGCAATGTCATTTTAGCGTTTTTCTCGAAAACGGCTAGACTTATCGAAACAAAAGGATCGACTTTTTATGTCAAAAGGTTAGGAGAATAAAAATATTCAGGCAAAATGCGCATACAGTGTAGGACAAAAAAGTTGGGACCATTCAAATTAAAGTATAGGCTCCTATGCGGCGCCCTCTACAAAATGCGAAAAAACGGTTTGCAAATTTATATTCCTCATCCCCGAAAAAGCCCCATAAACGAGATTTCGTCAAAATATTAATCGCGTGGCAAAAGGTATTGCAAAAAACCTGCAAATAAAATTTAACTTTACCAATCTGTCATAGCATTTATTTTCGGTCTAGAATTTCCAGACACCCTGTATACGTACGGTTAGGACCATTACGTACTATAAGAAAAATTCATTATGTAAATAAAACCCGTCATTAGGTAGGTATAGCTTATTGAATAACATATCTACTGTTATTTTACACATTTAAAAATTAGTGATCTAAAAAGACCGCTTACTGTTACAGTAAAAAAATATCTTAAATTTTTAATTCGATGTTAGAGGAGCACAGTTATAAATATAGGTATGTTTAAAATAAGGTACAGTACGAAAATGTTAATAATAATTTAAAACGATTACCAAGCACAATAATTGTCGTGGGGGTTGGGCTACCTGGCTTCGAGACACTGCGATGGTTCCGATAATAATATTTATTAAAAAAGAAGGTAATAGCATTACTATTAAAAAACATTAGAAGCGCCACGAGAAAAAGTGAAGCCAACTGAGTTTAAAATAAATGTAATTGCTTGGGTAAAGTAATTACTAGACAATAAGCAGTAAATTACTTACGGTTTTCAAATGATACATGGACTCCAGTCAGTGCTGTAGACTATTTAAAAATTTTATCGTGTGGAAGGCCTAGGACATTTTCGGAATGAGTTTTTTAATAATTAAATCAATTTTAAATTTGTAGAAATTAGTGACCGACCGAAGGTTCGGTTTCGGCTAGTTTCGGCCAAAAAATCTAGTTTCGGCCACAGTTTCGGTTTAGGCCAAAAAGCAGCCGAACAGATTCGGTTTCGGCTGAAAATCTTGTTTCGGTCGGACACTAGTAGAAATAGAAAAGTGTTGCTTTTCTTTTAAATTTAAACGCACGCCGCTGAAGAAATAATAAAAAAAAGGGAATAGAATTTAAGGGCGAAAATTTGTTGACGTAACATTGGTTTTCTTTGTCACTTTTGCGGAAAATGTTCGTAATTAAGTGTAATTTGGCACGTAATTCGAACCGTAAGGACCAGGGAGAACTTTTTGCCGAGATTTCTAATTATGGCATCAATTTTAATTGGCAGATTTTAAAGAGGTACGCGACGGAGAAGAGAAGAAACCCAGGCCTTATATAGATTTACCCTTGCGACGATGTAATTGCTTCCTGGGATTAAGTAATAGATGGTTTCTAAATTATTCATTTTAATTTGTAGACCCTTTATGGAACGTCCTGAATTATAAAATATATCACTTACGTTTTGACAAGACAACATGTTTACGGCCAACAATATCTTCGAAAATGCACTCGGTTTGCTTTTATATCAGGGCCGGATTGCAACACTAGCGGTATTTAATAAAACGAGACAAAATAGAGCATCGGATGCGTACAATAGCAGCGATGCAATCTCTTGAAGTATACTACTATTTGGTCTTTTTGTTTATTTGACTTGAGCATAAAAAAACAATTATTTGTAGGTATATTTAAATATTGTTTAGTTTTATTTGGTTACATATTTTTGCCAATGCCAGTGCCAATCCAGAATCCGGACCTGGACCTGTTTAATACATTGCTATTTAGCCTTTTTAAAAGGAAAAGGGTAATTTTGAAATATCATTTGTGCCTCGGTTAACATTCAACAACTTACTTTTGTTTTACGATCAAATTTTAACTTGTGTGCTTTTAATAAACAAATAAATTTTCCTGACTGGCGCTGAGATGTCGCTAAAACGTGTTAATCGCTTTCTAAATGGTGCCTAAATTCATATTACAATTTTCTGTGTAATTTATTGTAAACACTGTAATCCACTTGCAATAAAACGTTTATTACTTTGTCTTCTGTTTTAAATGTTTCAGCTAAAAATAGAAGACCATTAATATAGATTTATTATAAGAAGGTTACAGATCTTTAGATTTCCATAATAGATACCTATAGCATTTTTACATTACTGGGTTTCGATGAAAACTACAGATTAGAGCCAATACAAGGATTATTTGCCTCCAAAAACAGTCCACAAACACTTTTAGTTGGAAAGTTTATACCGTGCGAGCAAACATTATTTGCATCAAAGAGGGCATTGCATCTAAGGACGTAATGCTTAGCCCTAGAGCTTAATACCAGTTGGGTGTCAGTAACTACCTGAATTAACAATCAATCAGTTATTCCGTCATCTTTGACAGTCGTTACAAGTAATTTGATTCATCGCTAATTTTTCCAATTTCTTGAACAATTCACACAATGGGCTTTACGGAACAGCACAAAACGTTCATGGTTGAAGCGTATTTTCGAAACGGGGTTAGACTAAATTGTGAGTGGCAATACAATCCGGGTTTGTGCATGGACGATTTTCATGAACATTTTCCTAAGGTTGCTTTTATTGCTGAGGATTTTTATTATTGCCTGAAAAGAACCGTGACTGTGTTTAGGGAAACAGGTTCTATACAACACAAAAAGGGAGCTGTAAGAACAGAAGAACTTGTTGCAAACGTTTGTGAAATAATGCAAAATAAGCTAACAAATTTTATAAGACGCCTGTCCCAAGATCTTATGGAACATGCAGGACTATTCTTAAGAAGCAGCTAAATTTATTTCCTTATAAAGTGCAAGTATTCCAAGAAATACAAGCCGCAGATTTTGAAAGATGCAGGAATTACTCTCAATGGTTTACCCAAAATTTATTGGAAAGAAATGATTTATTAGACCTGACATTTTTTCCGGATGAAGCCTGGTTTCATGGCGGTGGCTAATTTCAGCAATTTATGTAATGATTTTTCTTTCTGTATATTCTTACTTTGTTAATTTTTTAAACAACAAAAATAAATTTGTATTTGTCTACTTATTTTATTACTCATTAGTTTGGCATATCATGTCATAATATGAATTTGACAAAATTTTAACCTAGATTTGGTTAGATATATCTTCCCCATATCATTGTGATGTAAACCAAACCCAACGTTTTTTAATCCAAGCCTTCTTTGATGCAAATAATTTTTGCTCGCACGGTAGCTGTCTTTTTTGGAGACCAAGCAGGAGACTACTTGTCAAATGCATTCAAAAGGTTGTTAAAATATAATTTGTAATGGCAAAAACCTCTTGGTTTTCGTCACAAAGAAAGTCCAACCATCTGAAAGACTGTTATTTTTGGTAAAGTAAACGTACTTATTGGGCGATGTTGCCTGTTAAAAAACATTGCAATGTGAAGTTTCCTTTCTGAGGCAACTATCTATCTATAGTTATGTCGTGTAGAAATAAAATTAGTAACGTTTTAAGTGAAGCATAGAGCAATTTGATTTAATTATTAGAAATTATCAAATAAATGTAATTTATTAGAACAGAAAGTGATATAAAATGGCGGAAGAATAAAATTCTTTAGTTAAGAAGAATATCGTTGCTTCACCGCATTTTCTTATTTTTTAATAACATAATAAATTATTAGGTTAGAGCAGTGGAATTGCGTCAAATACAATATTGCAAACAAATACGTACAAATCTTGATAGTCATGACTTGTTATTACCTTATTTTACTACATACAGAGAAATTTCGCTTGGTTTTTACAAATCTTTGGTTAATCAGAACTAACAACCCACGACCAATTTTCTATTATTGAGAATTTATATTAGAAACTTCACAATTCTATATGTAACTATGAATGTCTTTATTATTAATATGCCTACATGATTTCCAATCTGCCTAAAAGCTCTCCGTAGTAATTATAAAGAATTATGTAACAAAAGTGAATTAAAGAATAGCACAATGATTTGGTAATGTAATATTTTGAAAACTTAAAATAAATTGAATTTTCAAACTAACATTTTTTTTTGAAATATTGAATATTATTAAGAGAAAACACTAGTGACGCTTTTGCCATTTTATTTTCTTTTTCGTTTATTTTATTTTTATTTTTATTATTATTTATTTTTAAAATTTAAAAAAAAACTGAAAATTTTATTTGCCATATTTCTTTTTCTGCTTTTATAAATTTATAAAACCAACCTTTTTTAACGTAAAACTGTCGGTAATTGTACTCCAACGACCAGTATTTGATTTTTGGATAGTAGTAGTAGTAGTAGTAGTAGTAGTTATATGTTTTATTTAGCAAAAAGCTACAATTAAATATTTTTTAATACGTTTTTTTAACAATATTTTTATAGATTTATTTTTAATTTTACAACGGAACCTTCTTTTAACAAAAACAGACAGAAAAGTTAAATATTTTGCAAATTTTATCAAATATTACGTATCATTTTGTTTTTTAATTAAATTTAATCTTAAAGTTTTTTTAAACAATGCTTTTTGAGATTTAATAAAATTTTCCAAATTATTATATTCTATCAAATCTTTATAAAAATAGATTTATAAGCTAATGTTTTAGACACTCTATCCTTGTTTTATAATTATAATGGTCATAATTAAAAGAACAAAAAATTTTTAAACTATCAGACAATAAATTATTTTTAATTTTATGTATCTAAATTTTTCAACATAAAATTAATTTTTGTATATTTGTCACAATTTAAAATAATCCGCATTGCCTTATTTTGTAAAATTTGTAATTTATCAAATATTTCCTCACTAGCACAATATAAAATGAAGAAGTAATAAAATATTAAACCAACAACGAAATGGCGAATGCGTCACTAGTGTTTGCTTCTAAACGTCGTTATTCTTTAATATGTACACACATAAGGAATTATGATATACCGTTTTTTGTTATTACGTTATCACGTTGCGGTTTTCAGTTCCTTATAGTAACTTTTTTTCCTCTACAAGCTAATGGGTTTAGTTTTTTAATCCGACGTTTCGGATTCGAGCGACCATCATCAACTTTTTTATTTTAAATACGGACCTGGATTTTTTATTCCACTATTTAATAGCCTTTATAAGCCTAAAATAAAATATGACATTTGATTTTTTGAGGAAATCCTTATTCATTGAGGAATTACGGGAAAACGCCATCTAGTCAATATGGTATAATTAATAGATCTACGTGTAGAGAAAACGAAGGGCTTTTTTTCAAGACCAAGTTGAATAAAATCGGTTTATCCAAAGCAGAGATATCAGCGTTTGAAAGAAAAAAGGTTTGACCTTCTCCCACCACTTTATTATTGAAAATAGAAAAAAACGATTCCTAACATAAAGTTGCATAATTTTATGAAAAATACAATGCTTATATTTTTAACATATTTTTATTAAGAAAAATCAAGAGAAAATCGGCATTTCTATTTTGAAAGTTCTCTTACGGTCTCTAGCGGTCATTTTTCGAACTTAAAATTAATTTCCAGCAATTTCTCTTGGCCGCTTTTATCGATATATATTTTTTCCCAAAGTCCTAGTGTTATTACTTTCTGAGATATAGCCGATTACCTCCTTAGGTAGAACACCCGGTACACAACATAAGGAACTATGATACACCTTTCTTTGATGTGTACACAATATTAGCGTTCTTTCACATGTACACAACAACAGGAATCATGTTACACTTTTCCTTGCTTTAAGTGTTATGTGCCAATGCGGACGCGCTCAGTGCATGGGAGCATAAAAGCTCTTACTTCTAAACGTTTGTTCAGCCTATAACCTTAAATCATAAAATGTATTCTAGAATTTGTATTTGACACAAACAAATAATGATCGATTTGGGACGATAAAAACTATACTAAGGGACGTACTTAGGTCATAGAAAAATACTTGTTATATATAAAAACCGCAGGTGGCCCGCATGCGTCGTCATTATAATAATTCGTATAAATATCAAGGCTCAGTGTTGTCTTACTAATATATTCAGGTATACAGACATTAAAAATCTGAATTTACAATACGTTTCTTCCTAATGGATTTTTAATTACCTCAAACGAATTATCCACGATAGTTGTTGGTTCTCGATACAGATTCTAATTAGGAGTAGTTATTAACATGGCAAAAGCCGTGTCAATTTTAATAACACAAATATCCATGATTAGACCGGCGTAAAAACCATACAAATCTGTAATTGTTTTGATAAAAAAATAATAAAATAACTATTTTTTTTTGCATTGTTGTTACTAGATGGCGCTTAGAATAACATCTTGCCACTAACAGACAACCCTAGTTCCGCATTAACTATTTTTAAATTGCATATTAAGTTATACATAAAAACCAAATTTCAAATTTGTATTCTTTGTCATTTATAAAAGATATAAAAGATATTAAACAAGCGCAAATCTTTTAAGTCTTTCTGGATAAGGTAAACCTCTCAATTCAAATGGAATTCTGGTAACCCGCCTTTGAACCCTTTCCAAAATTTCAATATCTTTGATGTAGTAGGGGTTCCAAATATTGTATCCATATTCAATTTTTGGTCTAATATAGGAAGTGTACAATTTCTTTACAATCTGTAGAGAGTGATCTTTGAAAGTCTTTTGCACCATGAAAATAAAACTATTGGCTTTCTTTACCATTTTAATAATATGTGCTTCCCATTTTAAATTAGAAGAAATCACTAACCCTAGATCTGTTTGTTCTGTAACACTAATAAGTTGAAGATTATTTAGCAAATATGTTTCACAAGGATTGTTTGAGCCAATATGCAATACTGTACATTTTGATACATTAAGCTTCATGCACCACTGGCTTGTCCATGACTCAATACGCCTCAGATCTCTGTCTAAGCATTGCTTTTGCAACAATGGATGACAGAATAACTTGGTATCGTCAGCAAAAAAAATTATGAATGTCTCAATATTCCATGACAAATCGCTAATGTAAACCAGAAACAACAATGGTCCTAAAACAGATCCTTGAGGGACCCCACTTATAACTGGATGTTTATTGGATAATATATCGGTACTTTTCGGAGGTGGGCCGCGTTCGTATGGGAATCCCACAGGGTAGTGTCCTGGGTCCGTTGCTTTTTGTGTTCTACGTCAACAATCTGTCGCCTGAGGTACTGGACAGTGATTCTCATTTGGTAAATTTTGCCGATGACACCAATATTTTGGTACTGGGGTCCTCGCTGAATGAGCTTCTTGGAGTCTCTAGTGACTGTCTGGACAGGACTCAGGAGTGGTTCACAAAGAATAAACTAGTTTTAAACAACGACAAGACCAAATATGTGTGTTTCAGATCAAAACAAAGAAACGGTGACATTCCACAGGATGTCGTGCTCTGCTCCCGGGGTGTAACTTTAGCCACGGACACCAAGTTCTTGGGAATCTACATTGACCAGAATTTGGATTGGGTGTCTCAGGTAACACATGTTTGCAACAAGCTAAATGCTGCCTGCTACTCTCTCAGAGTGATGGCTAAATATCTTGACCGCAGCACACTAAGAATCGTATACTTTGCAAACATACAATCAACATTGCGTTTTGGGGTTATATTCTGGGGTGGTAGTATTGAAGCTGATAGGGTATTTATAACACAGAAAAGGGCAATTAGGATTCTTTTGGGGTTGTCATGGAGGGAGTCATGTAGAGGTAAGTTTAGGGATCTAAATGTATTGACTCTGCCAGGTCTGTATGTTTATGAGTGTTTGATTTTTCTGTTTAAGAATAAAGATAAATTTCGGCAGCATGAGATACACCATCCATTTAATACCAGAACTATTGGTTACAATGTTCCTGTGCACAGGCTCGCATCCACTGAAAGGGGTCCTACCTATTCATCTATAAGGTTTTTTAACAAATTGCCTGCGCATATTAAGAGTGAAAGGAATTTTAAAAGGTATAAGAGAGCTCTGTTTGTCACTATTGTAAAAATTGAACCCTACAGTATAAATGAATTTCTAGAATATATATTTTAATAGTACTGAGGTGTATGTTTTTAATGTGTATCTAAACAGTGTTGTATATACAAAATTTTAATTATTGTTTTATCTTTATTATATAAGTTTGTTGTGTATAAGAGTTATTGTGTAATATTATTGACGCCAAATCAACCAATTGGTGCTGCATTTTTTGTAAAATGTTATCAATTTTTTTGATTAAATAACTTTTGATTTGATTTGATATCATTGACCCTTACTTGATAAAAGCGTTTGGTGAGAAAGTCATTGATTAGACTAAGAAGCCTGCCTCTTATACCAAAATGTTCAAGCCTGTAGAGCAACAATGAATGCGGTACTTTATCAAATGCTTTCTCGAAATCCAGGTATATTACATTCGTGCTTTCAACTCAAAGAGTGTAGAAAAAACCTGCTATATTTTCGAAACGTAAAATAAAAAAGTTCAGGCCCGTATTTTTTTTTCAACTTGACTGGACTAATATTTACAATTATTTATTGTTCCACTGGAGATAGCCGCGGTTTTTTCCTCATGTGGTTTTAGACCACTAGTTAAGTATTTAGGGAGGGTGGCAACCTTGTAATTATAAACAAATTAGGCGGTCCTTTGGAGGCACACTTATTTTCAAGTTCGTGCACATTTTCCTACATAATTTATTTTATTACAGGAATAAATTTCTTTGGCTGTTTTGGATTTATTAAAAACTACACAATGTAATAATTACTATATTTAAACTGATCATACACACTTTAAGGGGTCATGTACTATTTTTCTATATGTATCAGCTTTATGCCTGCTATCTTGTTTCTATGAATATTTCTGAAAATAGGGTATAATTATTTGTACTCAAGTTATGTTTCATTCCACAATAAATTCGTAAAATTACAAGTAACCAGGGACGAAGCCATGGGGGGGGGTTGGGGGGGGGGGGGTTTCATCCCTACCAATAATTTCCAGTTGGGAGATTTGGTTGGAGTTTTTGATGGACAGCCCGTGCTGAGACCTTAAAAGCTGTAAGCACCTCTCTTAAATGCATAATCGAGGTCTTAGAAAATATAGCTAAAGATCAAACAATTGATAATAAGCTCAAAGCTGTTTATTTTTCTGTAAACAAATTTTTATAAAATGAAACTTGTCACAGAAATCTTAGAGTGGGATGATTTAAATTTAGTGGATGCAATGCAACTTATCTTGAGTACAGCAGAGAGTTTAAAAACTATTAGAAACATGAAATAAATAACCTTATTGAATGTACCATAGTTTTTTCGAATAAATTAGGATTTTCTCATATAGACGATTTTCATAAACACCATAGGCGTCGACTTATTCCTAAAAAATTGGATGGAAATAGAGATGATGCAGTCGAACTAAATGTTAAAGATTTTTACCGAAAAGAATTTGTCCGTGTGCTAGATACACTAATCCAATTTCTTGAAAATAACTTGTCTTCAGTATTGGGCAGTATATCTGGTTTTGTCGAAGTTTTTAAATTTCCACTTAGTAAAGAAAATTTATTAATGAAGAATATAGAAAAACTAGTGGCACTGTATCCTCCAAATTGTAGACCCGACGAATATGCCCTGCAAGCCCAGCTAGAGGTCTTATTTAACATTTGCATGAAAAATGACACAAAAACCATGCAGGAAGTCATGGACGTCGCTGTCAAGTATAAAATACCACTTAAACTTACCTTTCAGTTGTGTCAATTAATTTTTACTGCAGGGTATTCAACCGCAACTAATGAACGAACATTTAGCCTCCTGAAATTTATTAAAAATGTTAATAGGTCCACAATGACCACTGATAGATTGGACTGTTTAATGGCTATCAAAAGCGAAAAGGATCTTGCACTTTTTGATAATTTAGAAATTTGTAAAGCGGTGGACTAAACTAAAACAACGACGAATCCAATTAAAAATGTAACTCTGTGTGTACTAAGTACATATTAATAATATTTTAAAATTCAAGCCAAATGTGTTCAAAGAGCTTTCGGTTTACTTACAGTTTAATGTACTTAAATATATATCACAAATAAACCTTTGCTAAACTAGATGATCTTATTTATCAAGTTGGGAAATGTTGAATACTCTCACCCCCCCCCAATGGTCATGGCCTCGCTACGTCCCTGCAAGTAACTACAACTTATCCAATTTTGAACCTAATATACAGTGTCACCAGTAAAGTCCGCATCATATGGGATTTTTTTTTATTAATAACTTTATTCCATCGAGATGAAAATTAAGCAAAAAAAAATAGTAGTCACGTGATTCGCATTATCTCTCAAATTTTAATTTTTTCCAAAAAATAATTCAAAAGTGAGGTTATTTCTGAAAATATCGAAAAAAGTTATTAGAAAAAGTTTTTTTAAATGCAGTTTCTAGCCCACATGCAAAATTTCAGCTGCATGAGATAATTTCGATTTTTTACCTATCACCACTTTTGCAAACCTCAACGCAACCTAGATAAAACTTCTCAGTTTTGAAAATGCTTTATTTCAGATACATTTTCTTTAAAGTAGCGCCATATTAAATGTGTGTTTTTCTACGAAATCAAAATTGGGCTATTAAAATTTGGTCGCATGTGAGGCAAAGTTTATTTGTTTTTGACCCTGTATAAGGTAACTTCATAAAATAAGTATTTTTGAAAACGTAGTTTTTGTTTGAAAGTAATACACCTTAATATTAAGACAAAAAATAACACAGTGTCATCAGTAGAGTTTTCATTAAGTGGAAAATAAATTTTAGTGGTGGGTAAAAAATCAAAATTAACTTATGCAGCTAAAATTTTGCATGTGGGCTAAAAACTGCATTTAAAAAAACTTTTTCCAATAACTTTTTTTGATATTTTCAGAAATAACCCCACTTTTGAATTATTTTTTTTGGAAAAAATTAAAATTTGACAGATAATGCGAATCACGTGACTACTATTTTTTTTGCTTAATTTTCATCTCGATCGAAGCAGAACTTGATGCCAAAGTCAAATTTTGAATAAAGCTATTAATAAAAAAAAATCCCATATGATGCGGACTTTACTGGTGACACTGTATATAATAAAACATGTACAAACATGGTTAAAGGTTTTTCAAAAAAAAAAACTTTAATTGGCTCGCTTTCGTTATTACCCATTATAAAAATTGCTTTTAATTTAAATTGTAAGAAATTACAAATTTACTTTCCGCCAAATATTTGGAAATTTCGTTATCTTTAAAACGTTGTGTAAATCCACTTTTTAAAGAAAAACATAATACAAATTTGAGTAATTAATTTTTTTTTCTGCAAATTATTAATTCTTCCTATAAAAGGTGCCAATAAATAAGGCAGCCTCCGGTATACTTTTAAAATTTATAAAAGTATTAAAGAAACTTTTTCATCAACTTATTCAGTTGGTAAGTCAATATTTAAAAGGGGTATAAAAGGCCTTTAATATTAATAAGAATTCCAGGACAACAATTTCGGATAAAATTGAAAAGAAATCAAGATAACACAGAGCTTTTTGGTTTTAAAGCGATATCGACAAAGGTAACAATAACTTCTACTTAAGCGCAAGCACTAGTAACGCATTTTTTGCCATTTCATTTGGCCTTATTATGGCCCATCTTTGGGTAGCAATCACCTTCAGTTTTAGGTTCAAAAAATTCAATTGATAAATTAATGAAAGCAAAAATGAAATATTTCTTTTTCTGCTTAATATGTAGTTCGGTATGAACACTATAATGAAACGTATGCACAAGTTTCATTAACAAAGTTCATATCGAACGTGTATCATTCAAAATTTAATCTACGACACTGCAAATAGATTTTATTCGTCTAAATTTCATTGATATCAGATAACGTTTTCGTAATTTTTAAAATTTTCAGGTGTCCATATTAGTCGATATCATGGTAAACGCATTTTTGATTGTTTCAATTTCGATTTTGACAACGTCATTATTGCCGTCTAATTTTCTAAGTGTCCCTTCGGATGTTTACAATAAATAAATGCAATCCGTTTTTCTAAGTAATAATAACAAATAAATAGTTTGCACCGACTTTCTTTTTGTTTTTGTATCTTAACATTTGGATGTTATTATGAATTCATAATGGCACTGAGTGCTATCATGAAGGTCATAATGACATCTAAATGATAATGCTAAATACGTCATAATGGCCCTGTCGTAGATTACCTTATAAATCCAACATTTTCAACGTAAAATTGTAGGTAATTGTACTCCAAACATGATTATTTGACCGATTTTTGTATAAAACTAAGAAGTAAGGAAATATTGATAAAAAACGAAATGGCGCAGGCGCCACTAGTGTTTGCTCTTAACGTGTGAATGTTTAACAAAAAGCTTTTATTTAAAAATATTGCTTGAAGTCGATTTTATTAGAAGCTGCAACAAAAAAACAACCTAACAAATATAATGTGTAAATTGATTTCCTGTAATTTATTTTTAATCAAATTCCCCTGCATTGGAAAAGGGAGTTGACTTGGTATCTAGCATTCGGTGATCCTCAGGGACGTAGAGTACCTGTTCCTGATTTATTTCTCGTCTGCTCCACTTTCCTTTTGGTCTATCCCGATCCCGATACCGATCTTTGATATTTAGCGAGATTTAGTAGTGGTTTCGGGAATAAATTATTTGAAAAACTTACAGAACAACGGAATGAGAAACCTAAGTTACAAATTGAAATACAAATTGGGAAGCCGCACTGCAGTTCTGGAAATTATACGTTTTATTTAAGAGGGCCCCGAAGGAGATGGCATATACCGGGTGTCTCGGATCTCGTAAATCGTAGAATATACAGAGATGGTCAAATTAGAAAAAAGTTGCGCCCTACGAAATTATGCAACGTAAACGTCAATTTTTTTTACATTTTTTTCTTGTCCGAAATGGTAGCTGCCAAATGAAATTTTTCAAAAAAATAAAGTTGAAATTACTCCCGTCAAATTTTGACAGCTGTTAGTGTCAAATTATTATCGACTATTTTTTCACCGAGGATAAAACTACAATTAATCCGAAATCAAAAAATTGTTATCACTTCGAATAAGAAAGTTACACGTGAATTTATGTGACAGCTGTCAAATTTTGACAGAGTAACATATACTTTTTTTTAACTTTTTTTCATGTTAAAAACAAAAGAAAGTAGACGTGTTTTTTTGTTTTTCTCTCAAATTTATTCTCATGTACGTTTTCAAATTTAAAAAAATCTGAATTCTTTCGAAGTTATGTGGGCAAAACCGATTTTTCGCGATTTCGTTTGTATTTTTTTCTGACTCTATTTAAAGAGATATCCCTATTACTATTTTTTCTCCTTTACAAGATGGTTTAATTAGATTTTTAATCCAAAATAAAATTTTACGACTATTTAAAAAAACAAAGTTGATGGTAGTTGTGAGAACACGAAACGTCGGATTAAAAATATTAATTATACCTACTTGTACGAGATCCCTGTAGAGTACATTCTTATCTGGGACAACCGGTATATTTTATATATTTCTGAAATTTTAGTACCTATTTTAGCACAAGGGTGACTATTTTTTTTACAATGATTAGAAAAGGGGAAATGTAACATTGATCTTAGAAAGAAAGAATAGAAAGAGAGATTGGGACCTAGAGAGTAATCAATTTATTACTTATTATTTTTGCTAAAAATCAAAAAGTAATAAAAAACATCAAAAAATAACAATCAAAAAAGAGTGAGGCTAAAACTGACAAACCCCTAATTGCCTCTTGCCCCCTCCCCCTTCTACCCCTTGCTCAAAAATCAGCAACATTACCTAACACAGAACCAGGTGATTATACCACATTGATTTTCCATTGTTTGGTTAACTGGGGAATATTATAACCAATAATTTTACAAACAAAAATTTCATTAAGCTTGAATATCTATGAGAAAATATTTTGCCCAGCTATTTAATAAAGTTAGGCGAATAATGGGCATCGTAAAATGCATAATTAAATACTTGCTAAATCTCGTCTTGGAAATTTTATCGATCATTGCTGCTGACAACTCTTTCACATAAACTTTATGCTGTTGCCCTGGGGAATGAAGATGCTCTTCTTAACAAAACTTTTCAATATTATGCCGTGCTTTGACTTTTATGCTTTGTATTTTCCAACCTAAAATTCTACAGGGCCCTTTATATTTAAATTAAGTTGAGTCGGTTACATAAAACATTCTAAAGGCTTGAGTTTCATATATTTTTTAATAGGAAGTGTTGTAAATTTACCTGTTCTGACTTAAAATAATTTTTAATATTTTTACCAAGATGATGTAGGTATAGAAATTATTAAATATTTTTGCAAATAGTATCTTGTGTAGAAAGACACACTGAGAAAAAACCTTCTATTCCTTATAGGAATTCACACACTCTTTATACAACTGTTTTATACTATCTATATGTGACAGCAACGCGATTTCCTACTGTAAGACAACGAAAATTGCTAGACCGTTGTGTAGTGATAATATTACGGTAATTTAGCCAATGGGAGTTAAGTTACCATAGAATGGTTTATAACCATTATTGCTCTGAATACTCACAGTAATTATCAAGTTCTATTGGGGGTGTAATCTGGTTTTATATACTGTATTAATTCGGACTGGCAGTGGTAATAAAACTTAACATTAATCATAATAATTGCTTGCTACGGTTGATAAAGCGTATACTTACCACTAAAAGTCAGTACTGTAGTTCTCAAAAATTGAAATAGTTTCTAGTGTTATATTGTTCTTGTCGTTTAACATTGCATATGATTATCTCTTATGCAGCATGAGACACTGAGATGGTAAAATAATACAAAATAAGATATCAATACAAACTATGCCTTAGCAAATCTGTTGTATTAGATTATTTTCCTCAGTGCATGGATCTTATTTAAGACGTAATCCCTGTAGGCTTAAATGGAGTGGGTTCTTTAAATAGTCATGTTTGATAAAGCATTTTTCTTGATCTTAAAAAATTAAAAATTCCAATATCCAATACCGTTTTAATTTAAAGTTTAACGAGAAAAATATGTTTTTGTGACTTGAGTCAAATAGTTGACGAATGATGAAGCCAGAACAGTTCTGGATATAATCAAAGTGTCAAACAAATCAGATTAAAAACTGGTACATTCTTTGAATCTGCAAAAAAATTGACGCGCAGCTGCCAAAGTAAATATTAGTGTTGGTTCTATAAATAGTGAGAATTGTCGTCGGTGAGGACCTCACAGTTATCGGAACGCATGTTATAAAGCCTGTCGCGATTTGTTTATAAAAAACGACATGTGCGTCCCGACGCCTGTAAACAAACTGATGCCAAAACGGTCCCATACCAAAATCAGCGTTGCCAAATGTATTTTTATCATTTTTGGAAATTGATTTGCATATTTACTTTTGTCGATACCATTTATGATTAACTGGAATTGAGCATACATCGCTATAAAAAGGGAATCTTACAAGATACAGAAAATATAGGTAAGTCATAATGTGTGCTTCAGATTCTTTGTGGTCAAAATGAGTGTCTACAACCTATTATTGTAGCAAAAAATAGCTGAAATAACGATCTGTCATATCTTAAACAATCATTCCCGTGTAAAATTAGTGACCGACCGAAGGTTCGGTTTCGGTTTCGGCTAGTTTCGGCTTAAAAATCTATTTTCGGTGACAATTTCGGTTTCGGCCAGAAACCGGCCGAACCTTCAGCCATGCCGAAACGTTTTTATTAATAGTTTTATTCGAAATTCGACTTTGGCATCAAGTTCGGCTTCGATCAAAATGAAAATTAAGCAAAAAAATAGTAGTCACGTGATTAACATTATCTGTCAAATTTTAATTTTTTCCAATTCAAAAGTGGGGTTATTTCTGAAAATATCGAAAAAAGTTATAAGAAAAAGTTTTTTTAAATGCACTTTCTAGCCCACATGCAAAATTTCAGCTGCATAAGATAATTTTGATTTTTTACCCACCACTAAAATTTATTTTCCACTTAATGAACACTTTACTGATGACACTGTGTTCTTTTTTGTCTTAATATTAAGGTGTATTACTTTCAACCACAAACTACGTTTTCAAAAATACTTATTTTATTATACAGGGTCAAAAACAAATAAACTTTGCATCACATGCGACCAAATTTTAATAGCCCAATTTTGATTTTGTAGAAAAACACACATTTAATATGGCGCTACTTTAAAGAAAATGTATTTGAAATAAAGCATTGTCAAAACTAAGAAGTTTTATGTAGGTTGCGCTGGGTCTTATTTTGCAAAAGTGGTGCTATTTTCAAAATATGGGTAAAAAATCAAAATTATCTTATGCAGCTAAAATTTTGCATATGGACTAGAAACTGCATTTAAAAAACCTTTTTCTAATAACTTTTTTTGATACTTTCAGAAATAACCCCACTTTTGAATTATTTTTTGAAAATAATTAAAATTTGACAGATAATGCGAATCACGTGACTACTATTTTTTTTGCTTAATTTTCATCTCGATCGAAGCAGAACTTGATGCCAAAGTCAAATTTCGAATAAAGTTATTAATAAAAAAAAATCCCATATGATGCGGACATTACTGGTCACACTGTATATAAAGCATGCAATAAAATTTTTAACACGTATAAATAAGTTTCGGTTTCGGTTCCGGTTTCGGCCGAAACTGAGACCAAGGCTGAAGATTCGGTTTCGGTTTCGGCTGAAAATCTTGTTTCGGTCGGACACTAAAAATAACAGATCTGAGGTAACAGGGAACAAAATTAAGAATCACGTCCTGACCTCCTTAGAAAGGCAAGTATATCGTTTCAGGCTATAGGGCCGTAATGTCTTCCCTTTGGAGAACTGCCTATCCCAGCACCCGATGTCCGAATCTTCCCAGGGCTTCACAGGTACCCAGAAAGTGTAGCGGATTACGTAGAATTACTTCTAGGATTCCGTGTTACTGCTGTTCAAAAAAAAAAATTCAAAATATATAGGTATATTACAGTTAACAATTACATAATAAATTTTACCGACGTCAATAAAAATAAATTGTCACGTTTAAGTACATTTACATTTACATTTTTAAATTTTAAATTAAGTCCTTACATATAATAGGAAGCTTTCCACAGTTAAAATTGTTAAAATAGTATACAATACATTACAAGCTCTAAGATATTTAAATAAAATTTTCACATGCACAACGCTCTAAAACTTGGTGGTACCAAGACACAGAAACATTACAACACTTTAAAATAGCTCCACGGGAGCCCACTGCGCATTGCCAACCAGGTAAGAGACTAATGCGTGTGGTCCAGAAATTCCTGAATGCTATAAAATGCATTCTGCAGTAAGATTTCTTTCACCTTGACCCTGAAAGATGTCGCAGGCAGCTCACGTATGTAAACTGGAAGGCTATTATAACATTTGGGGCCGTAATAGTTAACAGAGATCTTGGATCTCTCCAGTCTATGATAATCGATTCTAATAAGATTGCCCTGTCTAGTTTGATAGTTGTGATAATATTTATTTAAATTATATAAATCAATTTTTTTATGGCAGTTTAAAAGACACTCATAAATGTATCGACAGGGATTATGCAGGGAATAGTCGTGATCCTAAGCTGTCTGAAAACCCCCCTCACATCCTCTCTAAACCCAATACCTGAGATTATTCTTACCGCCCTTCTCTGCAATCGAAAGACACGCTCTGCATGTGTTGAGCGACCCCAAACCAGCACTGCATAGCAGGCCACAGACTGGAACACCCCATGAAACGCTTGAAGAAGACAGGAGAATGGCAGTACTCCCTTCAGGTTCTTAAGTAGGTATATAGTCTTTGAAAGACGCTTGGCCATATGATCAATGTGTCTATCAAACCTCAGTTGGGGATCCAAATATACTCCCAGAAACCTGACCTCCTCAGCGTTCTCTTCTTCAATATCCCTCAAACCTGTTAAACTTAGTATAGGTATCCAGATGTTGGCAACACTGTAATTGACGCTCGCGACGCTTTTACGAGGACGAGTCGTTGTCGTTAGGCCACCTTCGATCCCGTGTTTACACGTTCCGAACCCGCTGTTTAAAACTGGAATCGTTGACAAAATGGGTAATTGCTTTTCAAGCTTATTTACACTACTTCTCGTTAAAAGAAATTTAATAGAACGGAGGCGCCGGAAAAATATACTAAAATAAAAATGTTTACTGCCGATCGTCTATTTATTTAACCAGTCGGATTTGTGGCTTTACAGCTTTCCACGAAAATTGTGGCGAAATAACTGTTTCTTCACCTGTACCTTTTATGTTGACAATTAAAATCGATTTTGTAAACAATTATTTTCAACTAGACCACGATAAAAACACATCATCGAGATAATACCCACGTTTAAGAAGTAGCTCTACATTTATTATGATTGCTATTTTGTTATAAAATTATCTGAAGCACAGGTAGACTAATACTATCAAAACATTTATATTAAACCAATAATTTTACCAGTTTTATACATAAGTCTAAAAATATGTGTTTGGCTTAAGTTTGGGGGAAAGATGATTTTTATGACTTTGACTATTTAAAAATTGTCAGAATTCCTGTGATGGTTCCCACCTGGTTTCTGCTCATCAGAAATAGCTGTCTCGCTAGTTTCGGGTCAGGGTCCCCGATGAAAGATTTGCTATGGTTTAATCCCTGTCTATTTTTTCAGGATTTTGTGAGCCTCTTCATTTCCTGCAATACCTTCATGTCCTGGCACCCATTGTAGTATTACTTTATAGGCTTTTGCCAGGGCCACAACTTCTTCTTGGTATTCCCAGACCAGTCTTGATGTCACCTTGTTGCATATTATCGCTCTAAGGGCTGCTTGGCTGTCAGAGCATATATATTATGAATTCGCTTATTGTCATAAATTCTCCTATTGTTTTCATACACACACTGCAATATGGCGTATATTTCTGCTTGAAATACCGTGGGAGACCAGGGAGAAGTAGGGGGGGCGGGGGGGTTAATTGAATCTCAAAGATATATTTTTTTTAATATACCTAGTTATAGTTAACCCATATCTTTTAAGTACCTATATTTTTTAGTGTCAAATTGTCTAATAATTATTGAAAAATAAACAAATAACCATTACATTAACGAAACATTATTTTATTATATTGGGTACTATTATAGGTACCAACCTACAACCTACAACAAAATTTACAGGAACTTATAAAGAGAATAAAAGAAACATAATATTAATCAAATACTTAGTAAAAACACATTTATAAAATTAAATCTAAAGCAATTTTTGAGGTCAGCAAACCGATCAATGACACTTTCAACATCGATGACAATATCGCGGTTAATGTGCATCAAAGTCAAACCAGACAGTCTTTCTTGAGCCATATTCGCTTAAGAGCAGAAAATGACCTGTCGCAAGATGCAATACTTATTGCTGGAAGAGTAAGTAACAGAATAAATAATTTAAGCAGAAGAGGAAAAAATTCTTTACTTTCGTCACAATTTCCTAAACAAAAATTCGATGATTTATCTCTGCATTCGATAATCTCCACAGGTCAGTTTCTGCTCTTAAACGTTGAAACAACATCTCTGGATCCACAAATGGCTTAAGAAGAGAGCACAAATTATTGATCGACTCGTCGTCGTCGTTGGGTCTTACAGTATGTAGATTTTCCAGAATTTTGAGGTCAAAAGTAAAAAAAAAATCCTCATCAAATCTAAACTGTGTGTCTTCTATGATATGATCTATAATCGGTATATAAGTATGTCGAAATTCTGTATTAATCTTCAGAATTGTCAGCAGGTACGCAGGGATTTTATTATAAAATATTTATAAGTATAAGAGGGCACTCAAGTTTGGTTAGGTTTAGGATCCAGGGGGGGGGGGGGGGGTAATTACCCCCCTACCCCCTCCCCTACCCGAAATCCGCGCTTGGTTTTACTCCGTGTATTCCTGCTGCGATACCCTTTTTGGTTTTTGAACCATCTGTGTACCAGGTTATTGTCCCAGGATTGTCTGGTGTTTCATTGTTCCACACATCCCGTTCGTCAATTACAGTATTAAATGGTGTATCGTAGCGATTCCTGGGATTTATGTAATTTGATCTCATTTCTAACTCAGGTCCTTTTATGGTACCGAATAGGAGTGCGTGTCTAGTTCTAATCAACCCCAAGGAGTGATCCAGAACTCTGCAGTCTATATAGTTTCATTCTTGCCTCTCCTTTGATCACTAGGTGAAGTGGTGGAAGGTCTAAGATAAAAGAATATTGTTGTGCTCTGATTAAATATTTTCAAAAATTGGATATGGGCTATGTCCTACTTTGTTATAAATCCAAAAAGTTGTGAAAAAACTATTTTAAATTTTACTTGTACAGTTTTACCAATTATTGGTCCCTTAAGAGTACCTAAGTTAATTATTTTAGGGAATGAATAACACTCCATAACTATTTTGATATGAGATAACACCTCGGGTTTCGGGTTTTCTGAGATATTTTTCAGTCTATCAAGAAGAGTAAAAAATTCCATTCAAAAATCCATGGTTGTGCTGTCTTAGACAAATCCACGCATAACTTTTTGGTAGGTAAGGTACCTATTCTAAGCGTCAAATAAGAAATGATATAAATTTTAAATTATTCAAAATTTAAATTTTCGGAAAAGGGTTGCTGACATTTATAAGGAATTTCGTTGTTAGTGCCTTGATTTCCTTTGTCGATGTTTAAAGTAAACTGTACCTATATACGTATTATAAAAAAATATATATGTTAACCGGTTAAAATAATGCTGGCTAATAGCTATTAGATATTATCATTAAACCTGTCCGACCATACCGATCTTCAGACTGCAAAAAACCGGTACCTTCGGGAGATACATTTATTACATTGAAAAAAGCTCATAACCAAATTAAAAAAACATGCTATCGGTCAAGCAAGTGTCCAAGGTAATAGGGTGTTTAAACTTATGTTTCTGGCAGAAAAATGTCTAGTTTTTACAGATTAGAAACTTTCAAGACTTTTGTTGAGTTATAAATTAAAACGGAGTTAACTTTAAATACAATAATTTCAAATAAGATATCAATAGTTTTCACGAACTTTATAGCACGCTACCTACCATTATGATTGCAATTGATTATCACATTTTTGAATCAGGATAGATCATATTATTATCTAACATAAAATTTACAATATCCGCTCTGCGAAATCTCCATATACAACCGCAACATTTATCGTATATGTGAGTTTCTTCAGGGTGACTATTAAAAAGCTTTACGATATCATCGGACTGGGGTGGTAATACGAATATAAGCGATAGCCAGAAACAACGTAACCCGGCACGCTGTTAAATAATGCACGTGCCACTACCGTATCACTCAGATTCCGGTTCCCCGATGACTCCTCGTGGAACCCTAGGCCTTCAGTGGCTTGCCCCATATCCATTTTTCAGGAATCACATTATTTTCCTAATATTGTGTCAGTTCTTTTATAAGTATAAATGATACCGATAAAAAGGAATATCAAGATTTCAGGGGTCGGCAAGGGATAAGTGGACTTCTACGACCCTTATAATAAAATAAAGATGTTCCTTGACGTCCTTATACGTATAGAATTTGATGTGTGTGTGTTTTTTAAATGTTTTGAAGTTGTACCGGACAAACTATCTTATTTTAAGAAAATTATTGTGATTTAATTAAAATATCATAGAAATGAGTATTTTTGTTACAAATGCAAATGCCATTCCTACAACCATCTAGCAGTATTTTATAAAATTACTAGCGTGTACCCGGCCTGCGTTGCAGCCCGTCATTATACGACTTGAGATAATAAGGCGAACCTCAAACTCGACCGTTTGCCGGCCCGTCCACAATTTCCATGCATAAAACATAGTCTGTCTTCGTCTATTCCGGCTTCGGATTCGATCGTTGAACGGGCCGGGGACCGGTTAGGTTGGATCGTTCGTTCTCCCTACTCTAATTTATCAGCGTTTCTCTATAATATTATGCATGCATTATACATAAAAACCTTCCCCTTGAATCACTCTATCTATTTAAAAAAACCGCTTCAAAATCCTTTGCGTAGTTTTAAAGATTTACGCACATAAGGGGACATGAACAGGATAGCGACTTTGTTTTATACTATGTTAAGATGTTAAATTTGCGGTTAGTAAAATATACTGGCAATGGATTCTTTGGGTGCACATTTTCATGCAATGAACTTCTATGTTCTCCCGTCATTATTGAGACCATAACTCAGAATCTAAGCAACATTACAATACAAATCCGCTTAATAGCAAATTATACCGAACTCCAGATGAAACTTATTTTTTAACCACGCTGTATTATAAAATTGTCTACAACATTTTTGGCCACAACCCAATAACAATAGATTACATTGTTAAATCTATATGAATTTGGAGACAAACCAGGTCACAATTGGGAACATCTTGATAAAAAGTAGTATTTATATTAAGGCAGTTACGACTGGCCGTTTGTGACGCTACTGTATCAAGCTCTTAAAGTTGCCAATTCTGGGTCACGTGAATGGCATTGTCTGACCATGCAAAACGCCGAAAACGCTGAAAGATTAATAGAGTAATTTGAATTTTTTATAGCCACAGGATGACCCCTTCGACATATAAATATTACTCGCAATAATAGTCGTTACAATAAGCCTCTTGTTCGAAGGTGCAGGTAGACAATGAAGTAATATCAAAGAAATTACCTTGTCGGACTTCCATTGTCTTTATTTTGTTACTTAACACGACGTTTCGGTTAGTTAGTATCTCTAACCGTTTTCAAGTGTAAACTAAATCATAATTCTAAGGCTACTGTATTAAATACTATCTATGTGCAATAAGGCTTAATAACTCCGCCTACGTGCTTATTGGAGTGTGAAGTTTCAGGTGTTGATTTTGGACAAGAAGAGGCTTCCAGATATTGGGGATATCTATACTTGGTTTACTAAATATATAGGTATTTTGATTCATAAAAGCTGCTTCTTTGAATTTTCGTTTTCTCCAGTGCTGTTCCGTGTCCCAAACCTTGGCTTCTGACCACTATATGGTAAGTGGTTGGTCCATACATGTTCCGCTATACCTTCACCTCTTTGAGTATGTTTCAGATGTTCTTTAACTCGTGCGGGAAGAGTTCTTTTTGTACGATTCGCCACTCGCAAGGGATTTGATAGATAAAATTTTTTGTGTTTTCATTACGGGGGGGTTTTACTTTTGTAAGAAAGCTTCTAAGCATATTTCTGGATTTGAAGGATGTTTTAATATTACAGTTTTTGGTTATCCTTCTAATCGTTTCAGAAATCCCCTTAACATAAGGTATTGTAAGAAATGCTTGCTCCTCTTTCTTTTCTGTATTAATTTTTACTTCAGTGTCAACTCAATTAATTATCAGTGTTATGTCAAATAAAAATAAAGGTATATGAGATGAAAAATGCTTTTTATTAAGAAAAACTCAGACACTGAGAAGTTGGGACCTTCCCCGTAAGTACCTTAGTGGCAATTGTATTGTATAAGTGACGTATTGAGACTTTAGGTATTGCAACAACTCTCTTTAAGCTGACGACACTACCTTATTGCTTCATTGTTCGAACGCTCAAATTCAACAACATACTACATTAAAAAAAAAAAAGCTAATAGTGTCAAATAAACATTTTTTTAGTCTCCTAAGTTGTTCACAATTAAATGACTTCTAGAAATCTATTTTTGCGGCCACCAAAACAAATTACCCTTACAAACCGTTGCCGTTGTTGACAAGAATATAGGTGTTTTTGGTCGATACGATCTTTAACATGGGTATATTAGTTCTTTTTGTCGGTCTCCGTCGTTATCTTTCTACCAATCGTTTTTAGTATCCATTAAGCCCCTTTTTATGTAGGTATACCTAGGTGTTACAGTCCTTTGTTTTATCGATTTAAAATTTTTTATATAATATGGATGACTATTAGTTCATTGGCTCTCGTTTAGAGAAAAATTAGTTTGTTGATTAGAATGTTGAATTTAAAGAAAATATTCCAATGTATATACTGAATTTATAACAAAATAATTATTAAAAATGACAATTTTTAAAAACATTCTCGGAGTTATTTCGTGTTTTTAAAAACATGCCTAAAATGTACAATGATATTTTTTTTATAGTTCTAGGCTTCTTAGTTGACACAAAATGGTTTTGACTAGAATAAAATCTATGAGACGATATCCCGCTGAGGATTTCTATTGAAAATGGTAATTTTTTTATATTAACTCGAGCATTTTTCTGACTGGAGAAGAGATTAATATCAAACCAGAAACGTTTTAAACGGCTGATAATAATCAACAAGATACGAGCTGTCGCAAAGTTAAAGAAGCATAAAAAGCACCTTAAATATCTTAGTCTGAGCACATCGTATGTCACACCTATAACACACTAACATAAACACAAACGCTCGTGTCAAACTAGACCTTGTGTCGTGAACATTTTGTGTTTATTTTAACCCCGGAGGAAGTAATGATGTAGAAGAGCGAATGAAGAAACAGTTTATGGCCATATATGACATTCTTGATATAAGCCATATGTTTTATCATATTTTATTTTTGATTTCTTGTTTATAGGCTTTGTATCAGCGACATAACAATTTATTGGAACGTGAGGTGTTATTCCTTTGACATTGGGATAATAAGAGCATTTATTCTTTTTCACATGGTGGTTACTGTGTACAGATTCTTCCTATACCAATATATAGGTTTATATGTAGCTACGATAATAAAGGATAATATATTAACTTAATACAATAACGATCAGTAATTAATTTTAACATTTTCAGACACATTAATTAACATAATATTGACGTACATTACATAAAAATATTGTGGTAAAGTGTCAGATACATGTGTTTAATTAGTAAGTGTATAGCCGATAACCAATTTATTGATTAAACAATTCTTAGAAACAAAAAAAACACAAGAATATCTATCATGCATTAAACATTAGGTACTATAGTATGTATATTGTATATGCATCACCAATTTTATTAATTTAAATCCAGTAGATAAATTTAAAATATAAATTAATTAACTTAATAATTAGGTAGAAAGATACATATGTTTCATGTACATCGGCTCCGCTTCAATATACAATTTATTGCCTATAAATTTTATAATATAGGCTTTAGACGGTACCAACATCCAGTGGCTTAGCCAGCCTTGCGGGGCGGGAGGGGCGAACATATATGGGGGCGCTTTATGATTTTTTAGAAACACTATTATTATTATTATTATTATTAAAAATATGGTGTTTGTTTTTCAAAATACATATAATAGAATACCAAATTATTTTCAATTTTAATAAATGTTACAGGGTGTAATTAAAGTATATTTTTATTTTGCATACGGGCACCAAGCGGCAAGGGGCGCCATGCAAGGGGGGCAGGCGCCCCCCCCCCTGGCCCCCACCTGGCTACGCCACTGCCAACATCTAAGGTTATTTTATTTTATTAGAAATATTATTACGAACTTATTTGGTTACTAACTTCAATCTTTTACTTTATAGCATAGATCAGGTTTATTGACACCTATATGCAAACATTCCACGACAAGAAACCAACTAACAGTACCTATATTACAATCAAATATATCTTTTTGGCTTATAGACCAGGGTCGATAATTTTTGAAACCAAAAAAAATAATAGTAGGATGAAACCCATTGGAAAAGGAAGAGAATATAACAAAAATGAAAGGAAAAATAATTTACGGGCGATCCGAGGTCGGGAAGTGGAAGGGGGTGAGTTTTTAAGGGTAGAAAACGATTTATCTCGATTTCCGGCAAAACTACAAGTCCTATGGAAAAACGTTAAATGGCAAAGTTGTAAGTAATAAAAAGATCTACAACTTTCATATTTACACTTTTTTCACATAACCTCAAAATTTATGTAAAAAATTCAAATAACCAAGTTTTTGGTTTTTTATTTTTATCTTTTACAAATTTTTTTTTAATTTTCAATCGAAAATTCTCACGTCAAAATATCTGCTTTTTTAAAAAAGTCTGTGGGCTTTTTGTTCGTTGAAATCTCTACTTTCGGATGGTGTAAAAAAATATACATTACTATGGTAAATGTTCTCAAAAAATGCAAAGAAACGAAAAAAGCTCGAATCAGAATTTTTTTTTTTTATCATTATGTACAATTTTGAGCTGTTTATTAAAATTATACTTTAATTACTCGAAAAACGTAAGATTCCATGTTACTTTGATAAACAAAAAATTACAAATCCATAAAACATAAAGATCGCAAAAAACATGCGAAAATAGTTGTTCTAAATATAAATAAAGGTAGGATTTAAAGGGGATTTCATCTAATTACATTATTAAATCTATATTTTTTTTACACCATCAGAAAGTAGAGATTTCAATGAACAAAAAGCCCACCGACTTTTTTAAAAAAGCAGATATTTTGACGTGAGAATTTTCGATTGAAAATTAGGGTGCTTTTTCGATATTAAGTCCAAATAAGGTGAAAAAATAAATATTTTAAATAAAAAAAAAAATTCCAGTGTGTTTGGGACATAAAAAGGTACGTTTTCACCAAATTTCGTGAAAAAAAATTTTTTTTTGTAAACGATAAAAATAAAAAACCAAAAACTTGGTTATTTGAATTTTTCACATAAATTTTGAGGTTATGTGAGAAAAGCGTGAATTCAAAAGTTGTAGATCTTTTTATTACCTACAACTTTGCTATTTAACGTTTTTCCATAGGACTTGTTGTTTTGCCGGAAATCGAGATAAATCGTTTTCTACCCTTAGAAACTCACCCCTTTCCACTTCCCGACCTCGGATCGGCCGTAAATTATTTTTCCTTTCATTTTTGTTATATTCTCTTCCTTTTCCAATGGGTTTCATCCTACTATTATTTTTTTTCACTTTTTACCATTTTCAAAGGCTTCAGCCCTGGTCTATTAGACGATTCTGCGATGAACTAAAAGATTTGGAAAAAAATTAAATAAATACAGAATCCGCAAATCGCTGGCTTTATTTTCTCTCCCTCTTTCTAAAAACAGAGTTAAAGTAACTTAAGGAAAAGTTAGATCTTTTTATAGTCCAATTATGTGACATTGTTCCCGACTGTTTTGTTCTTCTCTCTCTTGTTGTATTTCACTTACGGCTTTTTTAGGGGGAGAGTGATTGTAAGTCTTTTACAAGCGACGAGGGTGTTTTTTTATCTGGCCACTTTGTCGCGTCGACGTCAAGTTGACATCCACTTGTTGGATTTTCTATAGACCGGGAAAAGAACAACCGTTTTTGTGTTATAAAAGTAAATGACTGTCAAAAAATCTTAGGGGACCAATTTAACTTTACTTTTGTACCACAAAGAATAACAGAACCACTTGTTGGAGTGATCAGGTGATATTGTCAAGCCCATCGAGATGACACACCGTTTCTATTGTCCACCGCAGCGTTCGCATCAGACCTACCTATATAGGACCAATTACATTGACGTATATGGAATAATATTTATTTTAATACCTCTTGGTATATCCAACAATTATAGAACCGTAATAATAAACAAATCAGAAACAATTATTTTTCATTGAAACCTATGAATATATAGGATGCAAACGATTAATATTTTCCAATAATTATTAAAAGTAAAATAACAATTTCCATTGTTGTAAAATTATGTGCAAGCGATAACATTTTAATAAAAGAAGAAGCAGTACGTTCTTCATAATTTCAAAGTCAAAGTCATAATCCCCAGGAAGATAAAAGTTAATATACAGCGTCACCAGTAAAGTCCGCATCATATGGGATTTTTTTTTATTAATAACTTTATTCGAAATTTGACTTTGGCATCAAGTTCTGCTTCGATTGAGATGAAAATTAAGCAAAAAAATAGTAGTCACGTGATTCGCATTATCTGTCAAATTTTAATTTTTTCAAAAGTGGGGTTGTTTCTAAAAATATCGAAAAGAGTTATTAGAAAAAGTTTTTTTAAATGCAGTTTCTAGCCCACATGCAAAATTTAAGCTGCATAAGTTAATTTTGATTTTTTACCTATATTTTGTAAATTGCACCACTTTTGCAAAATAAGACTCAACGCAACCTACATAAAACATTTTAGTTTTGACAATGCTTTATTTCAGATACATTTTCTTTAAAGTAGCGCCATAATAAATGTGTGTTTTTCTACAAAATCAAAATTGGGCTATTAAAATTTGGTCGCATGTGATGCAAAGTTTATTTGTTTTTGACCCTGTATAAGGTAACTTCATAAAATAAGTATTTTTGAAAACGTAGTTTGTGTCTGAAAGTAATACACCTTAATATTAAGAAAGAAAATAACACAGTGTCTTCAGTAAAGTGTTTTTCAAGTGGAAAATAAATTTTAGTTTAACAACGTAAAGTTTATCTATTTTCAACTATTTAATTTAAAACCCCTATATTATAATTTATTATTAAGCTATGTCATAATAACTTTAACGTATATTACTTTCAGACACAAACTACGTTTTCAAAAATACTTATTTTCTGAAGTTACCTTATACAGGGTCAAAAACAAATAAACTATGCATCACATGCGACCAAATTTTAATAGCCCAATTTTGATTTTGTAGAAAAACACAGATTTAATATGGCGCGACTTTAAAGAAAATGTATTTGAAATAAAGCGTTGTCAAAACTGAGAACTTTTATGTAGGTTGCGTCGAGTCTTATTTTGCAAAAGTGGTGCAATTTACAAAATATAAGTAAAAAACCAAAATTATCTTATGCAGCTGAAATTTTGCATGTGGGCTAGAGACTGCATTTAAAAAAACTTTTTCTTATAGCTTTTTTCGATATTTTCAGAAATAACCCCACTTTTGAATTATTTTTTGGAAAAAATTAAAATTTGACAGATAATGCGACTCGCGTGACTACTATTTTTTTGCTTAATTTTCATCTCGATCGAAGCAGAACTTGATGCCAAAGTCAAATTTTGAAAATCCCATATGATGCGGACTTTACTGGTGACACTGTATAATAACAGACTTAACTTGCCAAAACAGAAGTTGGTATTCTAAAAACGAGAATACCATCACGATAATTTGATTTGGAATGTCATTTAAAACCTATTATAGAGCACAAAGAATCAAAACGATAATTTTCTAAGAACAGAATCAAGAAGAAGAACCAAACTAGTAATAGTACCTAAATAAATCATTTGTCATTTTGTCCCCTTAATAAAATCCTCGACGAAGTTATTCGACCGTAATTAGTATTGTATAAAATCGCCTCCGGCTAAAGCGGTTGGACAGAGATGGAAAAATAATCGTTGATTACATCACTTGTCTCACAATAATAATTACATTATTATTAGAGTTACGTAAGGCATATGGATGTGTGAGGAATCTTTAATCGTAATTATTATCTATTTGTCCCGTTGCGGGAATTTTTTACACGTTGACAATTAGTGTTTTGATTAGTTTTATTTTACACACTGAAAAAAATTGCATATATATAAAATCAATTTATGTAACTACTCTAACAATATTTTTTTAATGTCCCCGTGTATCCTAGAAAATTAATTTCCTCTTTGCTAATTGAAATGTTCATAGCAAATACTGTCTGTCCATCTGTTAATCTCTATCCTTATCACGACACTAACTAAAAAATCGTTTATTCAGATTATATTGTTTAATATTGGTTCAGGGTGAATTCTGTTGAAATTTTTGAAAAGTCAGATTCAATGGTATATAAGGAATTTAGATAGGTACAAGATAAAGTCATATTTGCAGATGATATAGCAATCCTGGTAGAAAATGAAAGGAGTCTAATCTTTTTTTTTTATGATCGAGCACAAGCACCATAGGAAAATCCTTTAAGGCGCTCTGGGAGCGGTGCGTGTGCGAAGAAAGCGATTCACGTTTTTCTTGAATCGTTGGATGTTATATTCGGTTGGAAACACGGTCTCAGAAAGGCCGTTCCACAAAGATGACGTCCTCCAAATGAAAGAGTTCTGAAACAATGATGTTCGGGGTGTACTAAGTTGAACCACATAGGGATGGGCGGCAGTGGTTCGTCGTGTGTTTCTGCTATGCATTACTCTATAGGTGGAATCGAGCGGGCAATATCTGTCGAACACTTGCCATGGAAATATCTGTAAAAGAGAGTCAAATCACCAACCTGTCTTCGATGTTCTAAGCTGTCGAGGTTCTTAGTCAGCTCGTGGTCGCCGATTAGACGAACGGCTCTCCTTTGGATGGAATCCAACAACCGAAGGGTATGCTTCGGTGCAGAACTCCAGATATGAGAGCAGTATTCCAGTGATGGTCGAATCTGGGCTTTATAGAGTGTCAAAAGTTGTTGAGGTGTATACAACTTTTTGGTACGGAAAAGTATACCGAGCTTCTGAGAAGCTGCCCTGGCGATTGCCACAACGTGATTATGCCAAGACATATTTCCTCCCAGGTTGACACCCAGCAAATTAATAGACGAAGTCAGTGGAATTGCGTGTCCTGCCATAACGATATCGGGTTCTGCAATGTTAACATTCTTAGAGAAAACTGCTGCCTGGGTTTTTTGAGCGTTAAATTCGACTTGGTTACTGTCACCCCAAGACAAAATTTCTTCCAGGTCTTTATTGAGGCGTGATACCTCATGTTGTCTGCGAAGATGTGCGTCAGCAGCCGATGTTTGAGATTTCAAAGTAAAAGATGATATAAGTGTGCTGTCGTCAGCAAAGCTATATATGGGATTTTCTGTTTTCGCTAGAGGGTCGTTAATGTACAGTAAGAAGAGAGTGGGGGATAATATGGACCCTTGAGGAACACCAGCATTGATGGTGAAGGTGTCTGAGAGAAACCCGTCAATCGCCACTTGCAGAGAACGGTCCTTGAGGAAGCTAGACAACCATGAATAAAATCGACCGGGCATATCATAAGAACGCAGTTTACTTTGGAGCCCCTCGTGCCAGACACGGTCAAAGGCTTTAGAGATGTCCAGTGCAATAGCCCAGGACTCCCCATGATGTTCGATTGCGTTGCTCCAAAGATGAGTGACATAGGCTAGAAGGTCTCCTGTTCATCTGGACTTACGAAAACCATACTGATGGTCGCTGATAATTTTAAGGCCTTCTAGGTATTTTAGAAGTTGTTGGTTAATAGCTTTCTCTATCACCTTTGATATAACTGAAAGCAATGCGACTGGTCGATAGTTGTTTGGCAGGGTTTTCTTGCCTTTCTTTGGTATAGGCTGGACTCGCGCCTTTTTCCAGCACTACATCGAAATCAAATGCGCAAATCATGTTAGTAGAAAAGTTAAAAAAGGAAGAGCACCAAGGTGAAAAAAAAAAACAGACGAAATGCAAAATAAAAAGGAATATAGGACTAGGAAAAAGGAAATTTTGGTATTTCGCTACATAGTTAACCACGTGTTTATAATTGTGATATGAACAATTGTGAAACCTGGATTAAAGGCTAAATTTACCAGTTGGGTACACAGGACAACTAGACACTGAGAAAAAGCCTTCTATTCCTATAAAAATTCACATATTCTTTATACAACTGTTTAATACTATATGTGACAGCAACGCGCTTTCCTACTGCAAGACAACAAAAATTGCTAGACCGTTGTGTAGTGATAGAGGGGTTTATAGCCATTATTGCTCTGAATACTCACAGTAATTATCAAGTTCTATTGGGGGGTGTAATCTGGTTTTGTATACTGTATTAGTTCCGACTGGTATTATCAACTAATGCTTAAATTAACCCCATTATCACTATGCTTACTTTTTAAATGACTTATAAAAAGTAATGGCACCTCTTATGTAGGAGCACTAGTGTAGCTAGCGGGTAATCAGCCTGTTATTGACCTGTTACATGACACTTTACACTGTACGTAATTGGGGTAATAAGTTGTAAATTGAGCAAAATTGGATGTACCCCACACAGGAAAAAACTATCTACGTGCTTGGTACTTGCAACTATCCTTTTTAACAGCAAGTCTATCAGAAATAAAATCTATAATATTATTTGATACGCCCCTGTGATTGGACGATTCAATTGTAAAGGAATTTGCAGAAGCAACAGAACGATTTCGTTACACATGATCGATGACGCAATAACAACCAATTAACTCTATTTACTTTGATCGTAATTTTTTCAATGGAAATTCGTCAACAATTTCATTGCGCTAACTCTGGTCTGGACATTCCTAGCGACGTGGTCTGTGATCAGCGACCGGGATATAATCGGCTACACGAATGATTAAATTTCAGCATAATTGTAACATGCAACGGCAAAGGGAGAAGAGCAATTATCAAAGTCAATGTAGATCTTTGATATCTCCAACTTTAGCGCTGTTCTGCTTTGTATCTCTTATCACAACTTTTGGCTGTTTAGTCCAGTAAAACATAGCTAAAACCTTGTTGAAAACATGCCTGGAAACATAAATGTACGTTTCACATTAAAAAGCAGATGCTATAGGAAGCAAATGCCGCAACAGGCCACTACATGTACCGGTATTACAATGTTTATTATACCAAATCATTAAAAAACGATTAATATACCTACATTAACAATAAAATTCCTCACGGTAATAATTCCATTCGTTCCGCCAATGAGACCAATAGGTCTGGGTGACAAAAAATGTCAAAGTCGAGATTAAAGGACCAAAATAATCAAAACCATAACGATATTCTCGGAATATTTACCGAATATCGCTACTTAGATTTAAAAAGATAATTTTTTTACGCCTCTTTCGTTAATTAAACAAGATTGTATAACTTGTTTTTTTTGCCTGACTTTAAGAGCCCAATGGAGCACAACCGAGTTACACTGTAAAAAGTATTATTTTACATGAAGCTGTTACTGTTTTTCCTGTAGATCCTGGTCCACAGTACCGCGTTGTTTTTGGTTGAGCTTTATTATATTATCTACTTTTTTCCGTGTGCAATGCTAATTAAATGTAAAATACACCATTACGTCCAAGTAACAGTGAGTCTGTCGCACTGAAGTGTATACGACAAAAAAATCCTGATGATCGACATTGTAGAAATACTATGTCAGGAAAAAAGAACACGAATCAAATTATCATTATCTGCCATTAAGATGTGTTGTTCGTTGTGGGAACTAATTAAAACGTTTACGTTTTTGGACCATCGTTTAAATTAAAGGTCGAATACTCAGAGGTTATTTTTTTTTAGAGTTTTTGCTGATGATACTTTCGTAACTAATCATCTAATGTAGTTGAGTATTACAGCTTACCTTTAATTACAGGTGATTAAAAGTGTCTAAAGAACTCATCCTCAGTTTATGGGTGAAAAAATACGTCCGAGCGCACGGTCAGAGGAATTCCCTCCCAGCAGAATTGGGCATGCGCACAAACTTTAGCGACATGCTCAAAATACACTCCAGAACCGGCTTGGCGCCATTTTTGTTGTTGTGTTTTAATATTCCTTTTTGTCTATTGTGGGTGTTTAATATTTACGGATTTTTAGTTTTTGTGTAGGCAGTGTAGTGAATTGTGTTTGTGCTTTTAGTGACTCGTATACTCGGATTGAAATATAAACAATAACTTGTAAAAATCATTTTATGACTTTTTCATGCCCAAATAGGTTAAATACCTGGTATTTCCTATTTTCAGTAAGTGTAACCTTATTTCCCAACTTGATCAAAAACAGAAGAAATTCCAATTTTTGGCAAGAATGTTGGGCTAATTTTAACTGTTTGCACGTAAAAATAATTTGAAGGTCAACTTTTACAATTTCTTGAGCCAGAACTTAAATTTTAAAACCCGGACCTGTCTATTTTCCTAATCGTCGAATGATAATGTTGCAGTGCGCCTGTCTAATCGTGTGTAGCTTTGTTTACATGCGCGAAGCTATAAATGCGCCACTTTCGTGATTATTGTTTGCTTATCTCAAGATAAATATCTATGGTGGCGTTGTTTCTGTTCTATTAAGTTGCACCCTTATAAGGTCTTTACTTTTGCTTCTTAGGAATTTTAGTTTTTGAGATATTGACTGAAAAGTGGTTTTTACATTGTTGCAAATATCTCGTAACTGATAGAACTTAGAAACAAACTCTTCAAATAAAAAAGTTGTTTTTTTACTGTCCACATAAAACGTTCTATTGACTTTTGTTCTTAAAGCGATAATAAGAGACGTTATGAGAAAATTTTTTAAAATTACCAAAAAATTTGAAATTTTTTTAAAAAAGTTCATAAATTCGTTATTTTGAATATTTTATTCTTAATTATTAGGTTTTACTTTATATATAACGCATACTTATTGAACACTTGTCATATTTTCAAGTTTTAACAGAATTTTAAATTTTCGAATTTTTTCCATGACATGAAAATTTGAGCAAATTTGAGAAAATAAAAAAACCATTTTTATCGGAAACTGTAAAAGATACGGCAAGAATGTATATAACTATTAAGTTGCATTCTTATAAGATCTTTACTTTTGCTTCTTAGGAATTTTTTGTAAGTCTTACAGTTTTCGAGATATTTACTGAAAAGTGGTTTTTACATTATTGCAAATATCTCTTAACTGATACAACTTACAAACAAACTCTTTAAATAAAAAAGTTGTATTTTTCTACTGTGCACATAAAAGGTTATTTTGACTTTTGTTATTAAAGAGACAATAAGAGACGTATTGAGAAAAATGTAAAAATTTACCAAAAAATTTAAAAATTTTTTTTTTAAATTCATAAAACCGTTATTTTGAATATTTTCTTCTTTATTAATTAGTTTTACGTTATATATAACACATACTTATTGTCACTTGTCATATTTTCAAGTTTTAATAGAATTTTAAATTTTGGAATTTTTTTGAAATTTAAAAAGTTAAATGTCTATGATTTTATTATTTATTTTTATTTTCGACGGTATTATATTATATCTATAGGACAAATTCCTCACCATGCAGTGTTAGGAATTTGGTTCGGTTTGTTTTGGCGGGGTGGGGGAGGTGTTATTTTTCCAATTTATTCACGTGTTTTACACGCAAATTTTTTTCTCCTGTAGCCGCATCTTCAATCTAATTATTATCAGTTTAAAACTCCAAAGGTAATATTCTGCAGAACCATTATAGAGACACTAAAAATATTGTCTGTAAATAAACATGTATAAAAAGGATGAACGTTATGTTCGTAGTTGAAGTTATTATGGTTAAAGGTGAGCGGGTCGATACTTTTTGTAGATCGTAAATCATTGAAAATCATGTTGTGTATATAGCAATTTGCCGTCGCGAAATATGATCAAATGCTGGTAAGCAATTGGAATTTCTTTGTCCATATAATTTTAAGTGCTAAATAGGTTCGTGTATGATTGCTGGGCGATGTATCATTACCTTGCGTCCTGCCCCTCGAGTTTGCACGAATCCGCTCTTATAGAGCGACATGGTACACAAGCTATCGACTGCGACAACACTACCTCGCAATGCTCTATTACCTTAGGCTGTTATTACATCTCGAAATCCATTTCAAAACAGCCTTGTTCGCCTTTATTAGTTGACGCTAATTTCACCAGTATGTAGGGGAAAGTCCGGTTAATTTGTACCTCTGTGTCTGATTTATTACGAACATGAAAGTCACCCACATCTAGAAATCTGAAGACGGCTAAAGATACCAGTCGAGACGTTGCAATTTAAATTAGTAAGGACAATGGTAGTATAAAACTTATCTACTATACTTATGCAACATTGTTGTGTCCACGTTCAACTTTTAAACAAACAAATCTTGTAATTATGGTATAGTAACTATAAAACAGTATAAATTAATTAAAATCCATTAGATGTGGGATATTTTATTTTGCAGATATTGAAACCTCTTATTTAACTTAAAGATCTTAACGCGGATAGTGAAATATTATTAAAAGTAATTATAAAATCCTAATTTACTTTATACAAGATGATAGAATTTTATGATAAAAATTATAAAAGAAAAAGGCGTTTGGCGCGTTATTGGATATTATCAGGACTTGCAGATTAATTCTGCAATTATGGTTCCATTGGACGTCGTAGCTACAAGGGAAATTGCATAAGCTGTAATAAGGCAGAGGTACGCAATAATATGTAATCATTTGTCAGTGATTTAACACGTGGAAATGAGGACGTAACAAACCATAACACTCTCTAGATGCCGCTTAATTATACAGTAAACACAATATAGTCTTCGCTCTGTTCTGGTTCACGAAGGGGGGCCACCTCTTTTATTACCATTATATTTAAAAATAAAAAAAATATTCCAATTAAAAAGCCCGCCGCTGACGCTATATATCAATCTATGGGAGCTCAGCATGGAACAGTGTCTCGAAAACATTAATATCAACCGGGAAAAAATAAATGATGCCAAATTGTGTTTTTATAATATACCTATAATACTATATAATTTTCTTTGTTGTGCAATACACACAGATAAGTATATTTGCTCAATCGGATTAATGTTAGGGCTTCTTGCTGGCCAAGGCAAAGTTAAAATTTCTGTTTCTTGGAGATAATTTTGTACCACTCTTTTTAATTTTTTTTTCCTGTATTTTTTGCCCTGTTTTGTGGATTCAATAAAATTAATTACTACCAGATATTGATTCTTTATTTAGTTTATAATTTGTTTTTTCTTGCTGTTGCATTAATCAAAGCATTTCGTTTATTTTGTATTTTTTAACTAATCACGTTGAACTAAAAATTTAATATTTCATAAAAAAAACAGAGATAAACCAATGAATCAAAAAAGAAAATGTAAAGGAAACATGGGACTTTAATTTGGCTGTAATTGCGATAACTTGCAATGGCTAGTAAATCCCACAGGGTGTTTTGAATTTCCGTAAAAAAAACATAATAGTTTTATAACACCCGGTATAATACCAAAGTTACTTTTTTAAGCAAAACAACAAAGGCAGTGATATGCTTAAGGAAAAACCTACAATTAGAAAAAAAAATCATTAAAAACGAACCACAAATTTGGAAAATATATAACATCAAAATTGAGGTAATTTTTTCGTTATGCGTTAAATATGCCGCGCAGTGTATATTTTAAAGTCATTTTAGAACCTTTGTGATGAGTAGTTTACATCGATGTCGCCCATTTCCAAGATACGGTTTTCTGTGTACCTGCATGCAATTGATACCTACTTTTTAAAGCTTATAACAATGTTTGACACCAAATTTAAAAAATAAAATCGTCAGTATGGTTTATTTGTGAAAAGTGGTATTGAATTCGTTGCAACAAAGCTATTAAAAAATTGCCACATTCGCCACGAGCCCGTGGCTAACTGGCACATTGCCAAAGCTATTTGTTAAAATATATTTTGGGGAGGAGTTATTTGTATTACTTTCTGGAATTTTAGAATGGCACCGCATTATTTACAGCTATAGGTTTTCCTAAAAGTATACATTTTAAGAAAATTTAAAGAAAAAGCAAGTAAGCAAATTTCTAATAATACAATGCAGTGCCGGCAGTTGCATGGCAACACCCAGAGTAACTTTAGACATAACCATACAAAACATATTTACAGGCAAAGGTAAGGGATAAATATACATATAAGCACAGTTCATAAAAATAACTTAATTACTGATTTTATTTACACGGATTTTGTTTCAAAATCCGAACAAATAAAAATTACTTTGAATGTCTTAATCAAAAGATATGTTTCGGTAAAGTGCTGAGAAGGTTATCAAGTAACAACATTTTCACCCTACGAGTATGAAAAGTTAATGAAACAAGCGTGCATATTCACATTATCTGATTCTGTATAGGAAACGAGAAACAAAGATCGTCTGTTAAGGGTCAGAAAACAGAAACGGTACAATTTCATGATAATTTTTCCAAAATAATTGTGTCTTAAGATAGGACGCAGATATTATACATACACGTTTTTTCCAAAATATTTACCAACAAACGCGTCACAGTAGGTAGATACACAAAAATATTTTTTTAAATATTAAAATCATGAAAAACATCAAATAAACAGTATTCATTATTTCTATTGGACGTTTTTCTTGTTTTTTCTACTTGTCCCGGAGTTATCCTAGGTGGTACCCTTCGGCAATATTATCCCATTTTTATGTTAGTATACACCGAGGAAAACGATCTAATACAAGTTTGTATCGATAGCTTATATTTTTTCACCCATATTAAATAAATGGCTAGTGCATTAAACTCGCTTTAGCATTATATCAATTCCAGATTTGCTAAAACAGTGTTTTTCTTGGTAGTAATCAGTTCCATTAGCAGCACTGTCTTGTTGAATAATAAACTACTTTTAATACAGCAATTTTGTTAAAAAATAAATTATATCTTCTTAATGCGACGCATTTTATTCCCAGTAAAGCGCTTTCTCTACAATTAAGAAAGCAGAACAGCGTTCCCAAAAACGAATTGTATACGGTAGAACCTATAGTCCACAAGACGTTGGTGGGGGTTCGTAGCTATCGGCAATCGCCGTGCGCCATAGTATTAGCTTTAACGTATTTGTTGCGCTGGTCACATCGTTGTTCGGAGTCTTCTAAGCTGTCCTATTTTATTGATCGCACTAATACCTGTTTCAGTTAATTTATTGTTACTTTCTATATTTAAGTTTTTTTAAAACTTTACCTGTCAGATAAAGCAATAGAAGATTCTTATTTCGCACAACCCATCATTAGTTATGGACGAATTTTACCATCTCATTAAACCATGTTGCATAACAGATAATCATATATGCAATGTTAAACGACAAAAACAATATCCCCCACAAGCTATTTAAATTTTTGAGAACTACAGTACGGATTTTTAGTGGTAAGTATATACTTTATTAACCGTAGCAAGCAAATATTATTATGATTAATGTCAAGTTTCATTACAACTGCCAGTCGGAACTAATACAGTATATAAAACCAGATTACACCTCCAATAGAAGTTAATAATTACTGTGAGTATTCAGAGCAATAATGGCTATAAACCAATGTATGGTAGCAATAACTCCTATTTCCTATTGGCTAAATTACCGTGATATTATCACTACACAACGGTCTAGCAATTTTCGATGTCTTACAGTAGGAAAGCGCGTTGCTGTCACATAATAGGGGAAGGTTGCCTATATTGACCCGCTACCTAAATTGGACAAAACATTTCTCCGAAACTAAACAAGTGCCATATCATCTGGGAACACTGTAACATACTTACACCCAGAACCTTTGATCGGCAACAAACTCAACTAGTTGGCCGTTAGTGCTTGGCGTGTACAGAGCAAAACGTAATTTACACAATTTTAATGTAATATTTTTAGGATTTTTCTAAGAATTTACCTTAGAACCATAAAACTCTAAGCAAAGTCTTTTTTATGGATGATATCAAGTAAGTTTTCCTCTTTTTATTTCTCCTATTACCATGCCATATTTGTTTTTTCTTGTTTCTTTCCTGGGTGGTTTTGTAAAACACGTGGTAGTTGCTTAAATTGGACCACTGGTTGATTGCCAAAATTGAACCGGTCCAATTTAGGCAATTTTTCCAAATTGAGCAAAAATAATTTTTCTCCTTAAATAAGTTAATGTCATAAACTAACACCACTTCAATATTGCTAAAATCTTTTTTCTTTGAGTTAAAAAATGAAACTATGACTGGTCCAATATAGGAAACTAATAGGTACTTTTTTGCATTAGGATGTCTTCTACCGAAATTTTGATTGTAAATTTGATGTTTTTTTGAAATATAAGTATAAAACTTCCTATACCAACAATTTTATTTTTATTTATTTATTTACACCTAAGCTTCCGATTTAAATCATGTGGTCCAATTTTGGAACCCCCAGGTGCAATTTAGGCAACCGGTTTCCTATATTGAACCACTTGCAGAGGTTTTTTTATAGCCTGGTATATCATAGATACTTTGAAATAAAATTCTGCAAAAAATCCTGCAGTTAAACAACATACTAAAGTATACTAAGGTATAGCTTCAAGATCGATTTTGCGTTATTATGAGGATCTATGATAAGAAATCTGGAAATTGGTCCAATATAGGCAACCTTCCCCTAGTATTAAACAGTTGTATAAAGAGTATGTGAATTCTTTGAGGAATAGAAGGCTTTTTTTCTCAGTGTTTAAATAACTTTTAATTAGATTATTAGAAAATTATAAAATTTGGTATACGAGTCCATCATACGAGGCTCTTCAATAAGGTCCCATTCAATTTTGATGTAAAATTAATAGGGGAGCCAAATTTCAAGGATTTACCATGGTCAGTCTGGCGGTGCGCTACCCTGTGGAATAATATAACCCTTAACAGAAAAGTACACCATTTTGTGGTTTTAACGCGTCTACGCTTGTGTTTCTAGACAATAATTGTTTGAAGTATTGCACAATACGCATTGTTTTAGCTTAAATACACCATTTATTTTACCCTTCAAATGCTGCCGGGGGTACTTTTATTGTTTTAGCTGCTCTTTTTATTCTGGAACAATAACAGTTTCGTTTAAGTATATAAGCTTTGTGACTTTGTAACCATTTCCGCATTAAAGTTTTAGATGTTATGGACTCGGCGTGCTTAAGGGCAGTGTATACGTTTTCACATGAATAAGATTTTTGCTCTTGTTATAAATATTTTTAAAATTCGACACGGGGTGGTTATTTGTACACACAATTACATCTTTCGTAATTCGGGTTTGTTCATGATTTCCAAAATAGTGACAATGATTATTAAAGGGCGGATTATACAGTGGCGGCTTGTGACTAGCGAGTCAGGGGGGCGCTGGCTTTAAATAATTTTTTTTTAAATGTCTATTATTTTCAAAAGTACGTGTCTGTTTTTTCTAACTTTCTCGTTGTGAATTTTAATTTCATCAGCATAAGAACTATTTAAACAAGTTAAAATATTAGTCCTAACATCTCAAAACTTACCACATTATGACGATGTTTTGCACTATTTTCATGTTTTTTTATTTTCTCTGAAAGATGTTTTAAGTCCTGCACCCCATTTATAGTCATAAAGAAGACACACGAAACAAAAAATAATAATTTTTGTCCTCACAACCGCATACCTATTCAGGATGTTTTATTATATATTTCTTTGTCAAACTTACGCGTAAACTGTGCCTTACTTTTACATTTTGATTGCACTTGTACTATGTTCAATTTCTAGTGGCCGCCCTGCATTTTTTAAATCAAGTTTTTCACTTAAGCTCAGAGAACTAAACACAAGCTTCTGTAAATCACTGACCTTTATATTACACGACATTTTCTAACAACAACAACGTAACTAATAAATCAAATCAAAACAAATAAACAACACGTTAGCGCCTGGCGGCATCGACAGGTCGCCTCGTCAGAGCACATAATATATCGATTATTCTACCATGGCGCGGAAAATTGGAGCTCGTCCGTGGCCGCTCGTTGTGCGATGTGTAGGTGTCGTCACGCCTTTGTGGTCATGGCAACTCATCGAGAAGCCGCGTTGAATCGGGACGGATAATCGGTCGCACCCGCCCGCCCGCGCTTAGTATAACATTGAGAGCGCGGAACTCGCTTGTCTATGAGTATAACCTGCCGATTGGAATAGGGCTATGTTTGGTTTATGCCCGCGCTTAGTATAACCTACCCGCTGGAATAGGGCTATGTTTGGTTTGAATTATTTTAATGGATTGCTTACATAGATTGCTTTATTGGTTTTTTAAGTAAAGTATTTTTGGATTCTGTTTGAAATAATTGCAGGGAGGGCGGCGCCCCAGAGCCCTTCATTAACGAGCCGCCACTGGGATTATATGCACTTAAATTCAGCCAGAATGCGCATATACAGCGTGTCCAGAGAAGTTCTAGACATATGGGATTTTTTTTTATTGTTTATTTTCCGAAAAAAAGTTATTCTTTATAAAAAGTTCTGCTTGATGCGCAAATAATATTGACATATCAAAACTTAAGATATCATGTACAGGGCGGAAAAAAAAATATAGAAACACAGAATTACGTTAAGAGGGAAGTACTCTCAATTTTTATTTTAGAACAAATTATTATAAGAAAACTTTAATAAGGACTACAAAGCGCGGTCAGATACAATTTTTCGTTGAAATATTTTAATTTACAGGGTACCATCAAAAAATCTCTTGTTAATAAGTCGCAAAATATTAAATGATTTTTGACTAACATGTCAATATTCGTATTGCACATAGTTGTTGCGAAATTGTTGCAGGTAAAAATTAAAGAAATAAAATAAAAAAAATATTTTGCAAAGGCTTTTTGATGGCACCATGTAAATTAAAATATTTCAACAAAAAATTGCAGCTGACCGCTTTTTGTAGTCCTTAGTAAAATTTTCTTATAACAATTTGCTCTAAAATAAAAATTGAGGGTACTTCTTCCCTCTTAACGTAATTCTGTGTTTCTATATTTTTTTTGCCGCCCTGTACATGATATATTAAGATTTGATATGTCAATAATATTTGCGCATCAAGCAGAACTTTTTATAAAGAATAACTTTGTTTCGTAGAATCAACAATAAAGAAAATTCCCATATTATGTCTAGAACTTCTCTGGACACGCTGTATAAGCCTTGCTTGCCTTTAAAATATGCAGTTATTTGCATTTTTTTACCAAATATGCATACTGGTATGCAATATCTCTTAATTTATTATAGTAAAATGCGGTAAAGAAACACATTGGGTTCTAAAAAATATGTTTATTTAAAAAAAAAATGCAAAAAAAAATTATAAATAAAAATAAACAATTACGTCCGATTTGTTCCTTACTTGACATCCTACTTTACCGGGAATGTTGCTACATTTAGCGGAAAAAGTTCCAACAATACTAATCGAGTCTCTTAAACCTAAATTTCTACTCTCCAACGAGAATATCATGTCCGGTATAAAACTGAAATTAACCATAAAAACAAGATCTTTAGCTACACTTGCACTTTTTAACAACTCTTTACTTTGCACAACACACTGCAAATCGTCATCTAAATCCAAAATTCGTTCTTTAATGGCTTCGAAATGCTCTGCGTAAAATATTGCGGCCTTAACCGGGTAATTACAGGTTCTGAAGGTAAACTAACTCCTGGTAATCTCTCCTTATACAACTGCACTCTTAGAGGTGCTTTTGGAAACACGTTTTTTACATTTGAAATTAATTTATTTTAATTTAAATACAGTTTGTTAAGCAGGTTATAATAATTATTAAGTGACAATAAACAACACCTAACAATATACCTGCAAACCCCCGAAACCCCCAATAAATACCTTGTGTCTACCCAAAATGTAAATATAATAATTATTATTATAATCTTGAGATTGGAAAATCTCTGAAATAAATACCGAACTGGACATTAAACCTTTAACGATTTAAATTTTTTGATAAATCCGAAAACATAAAAATATACTCTTAAAATAATAATTTATTAAAAATATGCATTTTATTATAAAATTAGCGTGTACCCGGCCTGCGTTGCAGCCCGGCATTATACGACGTGAGATAATAAGGCGAACAAACCTCAAACTCCACCATTCACTCCATGCATAAAACATAGTCTGTCTTTGTCTATTCCGGCTTCGGTGCTTCGGATCGATCGTTGAACGGGCCGGGGACCGGTTAGGTTGGGTCGTTTGTTCTCCCTACTCTAATTTATCAGTGTTTATCAGTGTTTCTCTATAATATTATGCATGTATTATACATAAAAACCTTCCTCTTGAATCACTCTATCTATTAAAAAAAAACGCTTCAAAATCCGTTGCGTAGTTTTAAAGATTTAAGCACATATTATAGGGACAGGACGGGCGATAGCGACTTTGTTTTATACTATGTTAAGATATGCAAAAATTCCCTATATATATATATGTATTTTGCATATAGTCCGCCCTTTAATGATAATGAAAGTTCTTCCCATTTTCAGAAAAAAAGATAATAAATTTTTAATTACATTAAAATACAAGGCTTGATTTTTTTGAAAGGTTATGGTGTAAAATTTTCATTTTTTTAATGTGATTTGTATACCTATTTGCATTTTTTTTTATTGTTTTTCTGTCGAGGCTACGTTAAAAAATCCGTCCAGCTCTGCGCCCATAGCTAATTAATTTGCATACAGGATCCTTTTTTGATTTCTTTGAAACGAAATGACAATTCACCATTTCCCTTAATGATGTACCGGCTTAATCTGTTTGCGGTAGGTGGTATAACAGGAAAAAAATAAATCAATTTTAAAAAACTTGATTTTAATTTATTAATATGCCTTGAGATGTCTATCGGTCTCTGTCAATCAAACGACCTTCCACAAACTACATATTATGCTAATGACAAATTCATCAAAATAAAAAAAAACCGCCATCAATCATAAAATACGTCCTTTAATTGTTTCGTATATTTATTAAGAAATAAGTGAAATCCTTGATTCGACTTACACAGCACTCTACGTGGAATTACGATTTTAAAAAATTACCCGTGCGATGGTCGCTGATAAAAATATTTTGTAATTATTACATAAAAATGTATGCTTTTATTATTATATAAATACATATTTCATTAGAAACAATCTAACTGGTTTAGATATTGACTTGTGTAAGAAAAACTTTAATGGAAATAATGTTATTACTTCCTAATTAATGACAGTAATGAATTCACTTACCTCACTTGTTATAGGTAATAAAACATTTGTTCATGTAATAAATCACTTTGGTATTAATGCATGATGATATTATTTACAATCCTAGGATTGATACCTTTTGCATCAATTCCTTTGCTATTTTATACTTTATACCGAGGAAAATGATCTAATACAACAGGTTTGCTAAGACATATATAGCTTATTTTTTTGTTAACCCCTATTAAATGAATTGCTAGTGTATCAAACCCGCTTTAGTGTTATATCATTGCAGAACCCGATATCGTTATGGCAGGACACGCAATTCCACTGACTTCGTCTATTCATTTGCTGGGTGTCAACCTGGGAGGAAATATGTCTTGGCATAATCACGTTGTGGCAATCGCCAGGGCAGCTTCTCAGAAGCTCGGTATACTTTTCCGTACCAAAAAGTTGTATACACCTCAACAACTTTTGACACTCTATAAAGCCCAGATTCGACCATCACTGGAATACTGCTCTCATATCTGGAGTTCTGCACCGAAGCCTACCCTTCGGTTGTTGGATTCCGTCCAAAGGAGAGCCGTTCGTCTAATCGGCGACCACGAGCTGACTAAGAACCTCGACAGCTTAGAACATCGAAGACAGGTTGGTGATTTGACTCTCTTCTACAGATATTTCCATGGCAAGTGTTCGACAGATATTGCCCGCTCGATTCCACCTATAGAGTAATGCATAGCAGAAACACACGAACCACTGCCGCCCATCCCTATGTGGTTCAACTTAGTACACCCCGAACATCATTGTTTCAGAACTCTTTTATTTGGAGGACGTCATCTTTGTGGAACGGCCTTTCTGAGACCGTGTTTCCAACCGAATGTAACCTCCAACGATTCAAGAAAAACGTAAATCGCTTTCTTCGCACACGCACCGCTCCCAGAGCGCCTTAAAGGAGTTTTCCTATAGTGCTTGTGCTCTATCATAAAAAAAAATATCAATTCCAGATTTGCTAGAACAGTATTTTTATTGGTAGTAGTAGTAGGTTATCAGTTCCATAATCACGTTGTGGCAATCGCCAGGGCAGCTTCTCAGAAGCTCGGTATACTTTTCCGTACCAAAAAGTTGTATACACCTCAACAACTTTTGACACTCTATAAAGCCCAGATTCGACCATCACTGGAATACTGTTCTCATATCTGGAGTTCTGCACCGAAGCCTACCCTTCGGTTGTTGGATTCCATCCAAAGGAGAGCCGTTCGTCTAATCGGCGACCACGAGCTGACTAAGAACCTCGACAGCTTAGAACATCGAAGACAGGTTGGTGATTTGACTCTCTTCTACAGATATTTCCATGGCAAGTGTTCGACAGATATTGCCCGCTCGATTCCACCTAAAGTAATGCATAGCAGAAACACACGACGAACCACTGCCGCCCATCCCTATGTGGTTCAACTTAGTACACCCCGAACATCATTGTTTCAGAACTCTTTCATTTGGAGGACGTCATCTTTGTGGAACGGCCTTTCTGAGACCGTGTTTCCAACCGAATATAACCTCCAACGATTCAAGAAAAACGTGAATCGCTTTCTTCGCACACGCACCGCTCCCAGAGCGCCTTAAAGGAGTTTTCCTATAGTGCTTGTGCTCGATCATAAAAAAAAAAATATCAATTCCAGATTTGCTAGAACAGTATTTTTATTGGTAGTAGTAGTAGGTTATCAGTTCCATAATCACGTTGTGGCAATCGCCAGGGCAGCTTCTCAGAAGCTCGGTATACTTTTCCGTACCAAAAAGTTGTATACACCTCAAGAACTTTTGACACTCTATAAAGCCCAGATTCGACCATCACTGGAATACTGCTCTCATATCTGGAGTTCTGCACCGAAGCCTACCCTTCGGTTGTTGGATTCCATCCAAAGGAGAGCCGTTCGTCTAATCGGCGACCACGAGCTGACTAAGAACCTCGACAGCTTAGAACATCGAAGACAGGTTGGTGATTTGACTCTCTTCTACAGATATTTCCATGGCAAGTGTTCGACAGATATTGCCCGCTCGATTCCACCTAAAGTAATGCATAGCAGAAACACACGACGAACCACTGCCGCCCATCCCTATGTGGTTCAACTTAGTACACCCCGAACATCATTGTTTCAGAACTCTTTCATTTGGAGGACGTCATCTTTGTGGAACGGCCTTTCTGAGACCGTGTTTCCAACCGAATATAACCTCCAACGATTCAAGAAAAACGTGAATCGCTTTCTTCGCACACGCACCGCTCCCAGAGCGCCTTAAAGGATTTTTCCTATAGTGCTTGTACCCGATCATAAAAAAAAAAATATCAATTCCAGATTTGCTAGAACAGTATTTTTATTGGTAGTAGTAGTAGGTTATCAGTTCCATTAGCTGCACAATCTTGTATAATGTAATAATGAACTACTTTTAATACATCAATTTTGTTAAGAAATAACTTGTATCTTCTCAATGCGACGCATCTTGTTCCCAATAAAGCGCATTTGTACAATTAAGAAAGCAGAGCAGCGTCCCCAAAAGCAAATTGTATCCGTTAGAACCTATAAGCCGCAAGACGTTGGTGGGGGTTCGAAGCGATCGGCAATTGCCGCGCACCGTAGTATTAGTTTTAACATATTTGTTGCACAGTCTTCTAGCTGTCCTGGCTGAATTTGAATGATCGTACCAATACCTGTTTCAATTCATTTATTTTTACTTTGTACATGGGTTTTTTAAAACTGTGCACGTCAGATAAAGCAATAGAAGATTCTTATTTCGCTCAACCCATCATTAGTATTGGAAGTTATAATATATGGACGAATTTTACGATCTTAGTAAACCATTTGCACAATAGATAAACATTTTTATGCAATGTTAAACGACAAGAACAATATTACAATAGAAGCTATTTAAATTTTTGAGAACTACAGTACTGAGTTTTAGTGGTAAGTATATGCTTTATTAACCGTAGCAAGCAAATATTATATGATTAATGTCAAGATCCATTACAACTGCCAGTCAGTTGCACGGGGGGGGGGATGGTTTACTGTGCCTTAGTACTCCACCTTATCTACGTGCCTGGCTAGTAGAACCAGTGGCGGATTTAGAAAAGGGGCGCGAGATGTTTGGGTTTGTTCGATGAGATTGTTGGGTTGACGATTTGAAAAAAAATAATTGTAAAGAAATTATACCATTTTAAAATCTTTGCGATTTATGTAGGTAATTATGTAGTATATTGTACTACAGTGGCGGCGTTAGGAGGAGGGCAAGGGGGGCGCGTGCTCCTGTTAAATATTTTCCGAATTTGTTCACATATTAACACATTTTTTATTGAAATATCCACTAAAGGCGAAAAACTTGATATAGAACAACCTAATAATTCCACGAACTTTGGTGACGTATATAGGGTGTATATAATTATTTATTTTTATACGCCCGCGCCGCTTTTAATAGATTTAGGTCATTTCTTAATAATCTTTAAATTGGAAAGATATCTACGATCATTAAGTAAAAGGGACAATTAATATTAATCGAGGCAAAGTTACAATAAGCCCCTTCCAAAAGCGGTTAATTATAAACTGATAGATTCCCATAATGTATATAATAGGTAACAAATAGTTCAGTGTCATGGTGCTTTTGTGGCGACCCGGCAGGGGGCAGGGGGCTCGTGGTTTGTGAGACCACGTATTGTGTCGCACTATACCTGCTTCGATTTATATTTTAATGTGTTTTCCCCAAAACAAATGGACATCCATTGTCGGCCCTTTTTGACTTTCAAACGCCGAAACCGTATTTATTGTGTGTTTTGAATGTAAGACGTCTGCGTGGATTTATACCGAGTTAACACTCTATTATTTATCGACGCGAGGAAATTTGTTTAAGCACATATACTCTTTGATTTACGGTGTGGATTTTTTTCGTTCGGGGTCTTATTGTAAAGCACGATATATATTATGGAACTTGTTTGTTTTATTCACTATATACCAATTTGGTTTAAACATAAATTGTTCGGGGGACGTAATATGATTGAGATCTTATTTTGTTTCAAACAAAATGAATTTATCTTCGAGAACAGCCAATATCGTTTCACCATTCGAGGTGGGAATAATTGAAGATCTGCGTCTTGCACATTACTTTATTTAATCAGCTTCATGTTAATCAAATAATGAAATCGGTCAAGTGCAAGTCGATCTCTATTAATAATTTAAAAATAAATTTGTTTCCTCTTATAAAGAAGTGTTCGAATTTTGTTTTTATTGTTGTTAAAATTGATTTTAAAAATGCCCTTAGTGAAACCGATAAAAATTGTAACAAATTAAGTAAAATAAACATTCTGTCATAATGTGGCAACACCGCTGTATTTATATTATAAATATATTAAAACCATAGACATTTATAGAGTTGCCGCGAGACGGGACGAGATGAGAGAAGGCCTTCTCTCGTCTTGTCTCGTCAGACGAGATAAAATGGGTCTCTCGTTTCGTTGAGAGAGGGCGAGAGGAGACGAGAGACGACCTTCTCTCGTCTCGTCTCGCTTCTCTCGTGTTTTAAACCAAGCAAAATTTTAACGCGTTTAGGTTAGGTTCTATCATATTTGACATAAATTGTGTCAAATATGACAGAACCTAACCTAAATGCGTTAAAACTTTGCTTGGTATTTACTACAGGGTGGCCCATTAGTGCGACAAAGGTCAATATCTCCTGTACCACTAAGATAGCGGAAAACTTTTGACGAAGCTTATTAAGGGTTAAGAGGTGCCTCTTATAAAATTATTTTTGTATATACAGGGTGCTCCAAAACACCAGCACGGTAAGATATATCCATTTCCAAGATATTGACTTTTAAAAAATGTCATTTTTGAGTTTCGACAGATCTAACAGTACGTCTTAGAGCAAAACGGCTCACATATCTTCCCAAAAAAATCACCTTCTGGTTAAACCGGAAGAACTATATTTCCTGCTTTCGAGTTACATCCGGTTTAGCCGGAAGTTTGATTGATTTGGGAAGATAGTGAAAATGGAAGATATAAACATATGCGCCGTTTTGCTCTAAGATGTACTGTTAGAAAGCTATAGGCTGTCGAAACTCAAAAATATAATTTTTCAAAAGTCAAAATCTTGGAAACTATTAACTATAGACTAATAATGCATTTAATAAAAGTAATTATACATTTATGTAGAATCAGCAAATTTAAAAAAAAATTTTTTGGGACACCCTGTCTATTACGAGATTTTTAAAATCTTCTTAAATTCCTCTTATCAAAAATATATAATGTCCATATTTGGACCGACGGTTTTCGAGTTATTTGACTGCAAATAATTTTATCCAGCGATAAAACGTCATAGTAATATATTATTGTGATTGGCCAGGCACGGCTAACTAGATAAAACTATTTGCAGTTAAATAACTCGAAAACCGCTGGTCCAAATATAGACATTATGTATATTTTTGCAAAGAGGAATTTAAGAAGATTTAAAAAAGCTCAAAAAAGTAACGTTTTTTTGCTCGAGAGAGACGAGAATTTCTCGACGAGAGAGGGTACTTCTCTCGTCTCATCTCGGAGCTTTATTCGAGAGAAAATATCTCTCTCGTCTCGTCGAGAGAGGGTCAGACGAGACGAGAGACGAGAATCTCTCGTCTCGGCGGCAACACTAGACATTTACCTTTAGATACGTACCTACAACTTATCTGCTGCGCAAACAAAAGTAGGTATAGTTTTATGGGTGAGAAAATACGTCAGAGCGCACGACTCGCCGGTCAGATGCCTTCCCTCGCTGCAGGATTGGGCATGCGCACAAACCCCTTGTTATCGGCCTGTCCTACTTTAGTGACATGTTCAAAACACACTCCAGAACCGGATCGGCGTTATTTTTGTTGTTGTGTTTTAAGTTTTCTCTGTGGATTCCTTCTTGTTTTCTTTGCTATTGTGGATTGTGGGTGTTTAAGATTTACGGATTTCTAGTGTTTGTGTAGTGTAGTAAATTGTGTTTGTGCTTTTAGTGACTTGGATACTCAAATTGGAATATAAACAATGACTAGTACAAACCGTTGTATAATCTAATTATGCCTAAATAGGGGTAAAATACCGGGTATTTTCAGTAAGTATGGAGTATCTTGATATACAGTACGTGTCTGTAAGTTTGCATCATATGGAAAACTTTTTTATTATTCATTTTACGAAAAAAAGTTATTCCTCATAAAAAGCTCTGCATGGTCTAAAACCTAGGTAAGTACTTTTATTTGATACCCCAGACATTGGGCTGGTAAACAAAAAAAAAAATTAAATATGACACAAAACAGACATTATTATCGTAAATATTAAAAGGAAGTAGCATGTTAACAGAATCTCTTTACCCTTGATGATTTGGAAAAATCTCCCTTTCCCTAAACCCCGCATTATCACGAAATCTTAATAAAATATACGTTAGAAGGAATAAAAGGCAGAACTGAACTGAAGTACGTTAGCCGAAAGCGATTCAGCAAATCTGTCAAAAGAAATTACGTTATATCTAGTGGGTGTTGTTTGGAGGCTTATAAATTTGTTAAACAATATGCTTTTGAGGCAACAACTCATCCACGAATTCTCGGGGCGTACAAAGGACAATATTTATATCTTCGAGTAACAAGTGAAGCCAACCGTGAAATATTCATATATTAATACACAAAGTTGCATTGTACAATAAGACGGATCCAGCGCGGTCGCTTTTGAAATTCGCAACAACTTTCTTTATGATCCCTTTGCCTAAAGATTTCGGCGCTCATCCTGCCACATTACACGCATGATTAACTGTATTATTGCCTGTAGTTTTCTGAAATATTATGAAATACGCAAGTGTGTTCCCTGAATACTCATTCTTTTGTGTCGATGTGGGTTTTTTGTATAAATTTATTGAGGAAAATGATCTATAATATAACAGGTTTGCTAAGACATAGTTTGTATTGATAGCTACGCTTTCTTTACAATTAAGAAGTAGAACAGCGTCCCCAAAAACGAATTGTATCCGTTAGAACCTATAATCCGCAAGACGTTGGTGGGGGTTCGTGGCAATCGGCAATCGCCGCGTGTCGTAGTATTAGTTTCAACATATTTGTTGCGCAGGTCACATCGTTGTTCGAGTCTTCTAGCAGTCCTGTCTGAATTTGAATTTTATTGATCGTACCAATACCTGTTTCCATTAATTTATTTTTACTTTGTATTTACGTTTTTTTAATCATGTGCAATGTTAAACGACAAGAACAATATTACACTAGAAGCTATTTAAATTTTTGAGAACTACATTACTGATTTTTAGTGGTAAGTGTATGCTTTATTAACCCTATCAAATGTTATAATGATTAATGGTAAGTCTCATTACAACTGCCAGTCGGAACTAATACAGTATATAAAACCAGTTTTCAGTTCAATAGTTTCATAGCAATAATGGCTATAAACCGTTCTATGGTAGCATTAACTCCTATTTCCTATTGGCTAAATTACCGTGATATTATCGCTACACAACAGTCTAGTAATTTTCGTTGTCGTACAGTAGAAAAGCGCGTTGCCGTCACAGCATTTGTATAAAGAGTATGTGAATTCTTATAAGGAATAAAAGGCTTTTTTCTCAGTGTGGCATCTGTGGCATCTGATCTCTTGCAGGATTATCCTAAAGACAGACAAAGAGTACAAATTCGGCAAGGCTTTAGCGTCGAAAAAAACTGTAAAATATGGTGTTCCTCATGGAACAGTCCTAGGTGCGTTGTTGTTCAATATTTACATTAACGGTTTATTTTCACTAGATATCGAGGGGGATGTTATGAGCTTTAAAGATGATACAGTTATATTTTTTAAACGACCTCTAACGAAAAATTGAAATGGAAATGCCCCAAGTTAATACTTTTACATCATACAGGGCAACCCACTGCCCACTTAAAATGGGATAATCATATGACATACCCTATTTTGCGCTGATAGAGCCTTACCTAAAATATAGCATACTTGCATGGAGACACGGAGAGGAGTAACTAATAATTATTTGGGGGCTACTTGACAAAAACTTAAAAATGGATTCTAAAAATTATTTTTGCCAAAGAGTTAACATACCCTACAGAAACACTTTACAGGGATTCTGGAACAGGTGCTTTCAGAAAAACATAAAAGGCTTGTAGAATATCTCCCATCAAAAGAAAAATAATAGACGTTAAAAGAAAGATTAAAAGTTGCAGCAATTCTCTTAAAGCTGGACAATCAACAGGCAGGCCGAAAGGCAGCACTTTTTTATTGTCAAATTAAATAGACGGCTTTTGTTTAAAAATATGAATGGGAAACCATTTTATTCGGAGCTCAGGTAGGCGTTTAATATTGAATTGATGATATGATATCACACTAGATGAAGAGAAATCTTGTAATTATGACTAGGCCTTTGTGCTATCGGGACCTATTGTCAACTTGACAATGGCCTTAGAATATGTCATTACCTCTCGCTTTTATTTCGCGGCGTGATTGTCTTGTATTGAAAGCATCTTGTTCCAATTATTTTTTCGAAATGGCCGCCCTTGAATTAACTTGCTATTAACTTGTCCCAACGAACTTGTTCTTCGCATATCATCTTGACCACATCGATTTTGAATACCAATAACATGACAGACGTGATTGCCTGTTTTTTTATGAGTAAATACCGTGTTCGATTGTCAAAGCTTAGTGGGAATCTTTTTTAATAGACTTTGCCATTGCTTTAAAAGGTTTTGTCCACTCAAGGTCGTGGTTTAGAAGCTGAATTTTATAAAAAAAATAAATTTAATTTATTTAATTGTTGTTTATTGCTTAAAGTTATTTAGGTGCCAAGAATTCCTATTATGGAGTTACAAAGCGATCACGTTGTTATCATTTTTTGTTTGGTACTTAGTAAAAGTCATCATTGTGTAGGTTTCATCTAAATTATTATTTTTTTATTTTTATAAGTAGTGTACAGTACCTACATAATATATTAATTCGTATATTAAAAAAATAAAAACGTCTCACAGTCTTGCATCTGTTTCCATATAATAATTAGTTATGGATTCTAAAATACGATTTAGAATCTGTTAAAAATGACCCACAGACATCCTGGCCACAGTTGCAGAATGTTTTTTTATACAGGGTGTCCGGAAAAAGGAGGTTAATCCATTAACCATATATTCCTTGAGCAATCTTTCAAGCTGGGGAGCAGTTCAGGCTGATATACATATTTTTCAAAACTTAAGATTTTCTTTAATAGAGAAAAGTCAATCGAAAAAATAGAGCAATTTCTTTAGACTATTTTTTAAAAATTTTGTGCGTTTTTTGTTACTAACGTATTCACAATTTTACGAAAATAATTTGTTTTAAATATTTCTCATCTTGTTATGATGTATCAAATGTATTTAATAAGTAATAGTAGAACGAGTGATATAGCAGCAGTGGCGGCTCGTTAATGAAGGGCTCTGGGGCGCCGCCCTCCCTGCAATTATGTCAAACAGAATCCAAAAACTTTACTTAAAAAACCAATAGAGCAATCTATGTAAGCAATCCATTAAAATCGAAGTACCTAGTTTCTTGAAAGCCAATGAATAAAAACTAAAGTAATTGCTTTTGCTTCCAGCAATCGCTTGAAACTGCAGGAATTGCTTCTAGTCAATGCTTTTTCTTAAAAAATAGAAGCGATCGCTATCGTTCGCTTCAAATGTGAGGAATAAATTAAGGAATTGCTTTTTCTAGTATAGCAATTGCTTTCAACTTTTTAAGGTAGGTCGACCCCTGCATCATTTGCTTGGTAGCAGTCAACTTTAGTTCTCAGCGGCATACACGTGCGTTGCTTTTAATTTGTGTCTTCAACTATGGCTGAATATATATGAACGTCCGTAAAAGAAAAATCTACAGTGTACGTAAATTTTAGAAAGTTATATCGATTTGACTGCGAAAATGTTGAGTGGTTGGCAAATTATTTTTTGACTGATACTGGTAAAAGGCGAGGGGGTGCACTGTCGCCTTTAAATAAAGTTAAAGTCTTTCTGCGGAAATTCTCGGATCCGGGCTTTCAAAATTCTGTAGGTGAAGAACTCGGTGTTCACCAAACTACTGTCTGTAAGACATACACTTCTGTAATGGTTGCAGTTTTGGAGAAGGCCAATATTTTTATTAAATTTCCTACAAGTGCTGAAGCTGTTGTAGAAGCTAAACGGTTGTGGTCAGAGAGATTTATTTATGATCCTTCAATTTGTGAACGAAAACCAATTACTTGTCTTTAATTTCTTCATCACTACTATCACTTTCCTCATTTTCACTGAAATCTGCCATATCCCAAATATAAGTTTCCTATGTTCCACAAAACGTAACAGATTACTATTGTATTAAATAAATAGACCAACGTTGTTGTATTTACGTCAACTCAAATTAGGCACCAAACTGAACATGAAATCTATAATCTGAACAAGTGGATAAGCCACGTCTAAACTTGTGTTGAATAAGCATTTGCTACAGAGGTGTAAGAAAAACAGCAATTGCTTCAAAATTTTATTCATATTCAGATCTAGCAATTGCTTTTACTTATAGCATTTGCTAGTCAAGCAATTGCTTTCACTAAAAAGTAATTGCTTCAAGTTATTGCTTAATTTTTATTCACTAGGCTCAATGCCACAACCGCTGAATTTATTTAGAATTTGAAAATTATGAGATTACCGTAAGCCGCGTTAGCATCAGTTAAGGACCCATACTTTTCAAATAAACTCCAAAACGTATCATTTTATCGACAAAAAATAATCCAAACTAAATGATTACCTGAAAAAGATACTTCGGAAGTCACTGGCGCACGTACTAAATAGTAGAGGGGGTCAGAGGGTAATGGACCCCACCTATTTCAAATATTTGACAATTGTTTTTTGTTTTGTTTCTTTCAAAAGATGTACCTCTTTATGGAAAGTGCCAAATTTGAAATCAATATCTTATTTATTACTCGAATTATTAAAAAAAAATCAGTTTTAAACTTTGACACCCTGTATATAGAACATGAGGATCACAAATGAAAATTTACCTCCATTTTAAGCACACCCTGTGTATGCCTAAAGTTGTTTTATTTTAGTGCCATTCATTAATTGGTGACCAGTTAAAAACATTTAAAGCGTGAATTGCATTACCTTGTAAAATAAGCCACGTTAACCAATTTGGTACCAAAAAAGACCACTGCTTCGTCCATCAGGCTCAAGTAATTTTATGCCATTTAAGTTTTTTAAACGAACTGTCTTTAAACTGTTTAATAGGACATTTATTTAAGTTTAGTCCTGCTGTGATAGTAATATCCTTCACATAAGGTTCTTTTTAATAAAAATACTAATGATTTATACCCACTTGTCATATGTAATCTGTCAATGTCACCTGCAGACATTATGAAGCAACGGTGTTTACATGGATTCAATAGAACTTGAATTTTACTTAACTTAACAGTTACAGCTTGCATAGATTTTATTATTTAAATCTGCATTTCGTGTTGTAGTGTAGTTTTCTATTAGATAAATAATTGCATTTATAGTCGGAAGATTTTTCCTTTATTGTAATAATTATTTCCAAAAAAAAGTACTCGAAATAAACACGAAATAACCTAAAAAAAATTAATTAAAAATAACGGAATTAATTTTTAATTATTATCCTTCAGGGTATTTTTCGTGGTACATTAGGAGACAAAAGACAATTTCGGGCAATAAAGTTAGAATAAAAGTTTCATTGTTTGAGTGTCCCTTGCTGGGCCTCCTGTGGAGAGGACAGTTAAAGTTTTGGCTTTAACCCTTATACGTAAAAGAGAGAGAGTTTACTGGGTTTAACAGATCATTTTGCTGTATGGGTGGTTTTCAGTAACTTTTAAGATACCATGTCCCTGGAGTCTTAAAACTCAATCCTTTTCATTAGCCATATTTTTTTTTTATATTTGACTAGACACACATATTTGTATCGATTTATTAATACTAAAAGTGCAATATCTTATGATTTTATATTTTAATTCGGTGTTTGAAACTTCTATTTCACATGACCGTCGTATGTCCCTGGAGCAAAATTCAATATTTGCGAACTTCAAAAAATATATTTCAACTGTTATGTTGCTAAAGTAAATGATATTTAACAAAATGTTGTGGTTTTTGTGTTATAAAATTGTCTTGAATAGCCATTATTGTTAATGTTTGGGCTAATAATAATTATTGAACGCTGTCCCGACGTTTTCTTCACATGACCGTAGAAGGAGTTTTTAGGTTCTCTTTTCGATGCTAAATAATACTGCATGTGGGAATTAAAATATTTTATTATTGCAAATGGCGACAGTTACTTGTGCAGATCGGTTTGCAATATTATTTACAGTTCTTGTCGTGTATTTTGATATAAAATAGTGAGTTTAAGTTATTCGTATTTTTTCTATTAACATGACCGTCCATAGTGATAAACAACAACATAACATAGTAATAAAGTTGCTCGATTTGGTTTTTTGTTGTTAATTATTTACCGGTGGAAATTCTAACCTAAAATTCACAACATGGGGATAGGCTCAATTTTAAGTAAATAAAAATGAGTGAAATCACATGTCCGTCGATCTCATGACCGTCGCTGCAGTCGCATGAAAAACATAACCGTCGCAACAAAAACATGACCGTCGTAACAAAAACATGGCCGTCGCATACTTTTTTCGTACCTCCTTACTTCCAAATTTGTAAAATCTGGCACATTTTGGTAGTTTATTAAAGAGTTAACATATGGCACTAACCAAAAATCTGTTTTCGGACTTTTTAAGTTTATCTTATTGGTCATGGTACCTACAATCTCATAGAGGACACATTCTAAAAATTACTATTAAACTTGCCTTATGGTGGCATTATCTTGCGCCTAATTACTTTAGATGCTCTTTAAATTCACAGTTTGGCAGTATAAAGTGTATTAAATAAATTTTTCTATTTCACGTTCATAATATGCTCAGTACGATACGCATTTGCGTATCGTAATGAAGCTATTTCGATACGCGTTTTTTCTTTATTTGATGTTGGTAACATTTAAATGTTTTATTTCATTGACTTGCGCGGCCTTTGTGATTTACGATAAAACCCATTTTTCGCACAGGAAAAATAGCTTGATAACCTACTTTTTTATTCTGTGTGGATAACAGTCATGTATGTTGGTTGCATAAATCTATAAATCAATCTTTTGTAGATGCTTCAAGCTATCATTTTCTGCCAAATCCTATCCAAAATTCAATCTACTAATCGTCCAATGTCGATTTTAACTTTAACTTTATTTGAATTTTTCATCTTCCCTATACTAAATTGCAATGCCGTGACGTAAAATCACGTCTTTTGAAATTCGAAAAAAAGTAGTAAAATGGCCTGAATTTCCGAACGCTCTGTATATGTACCGAATGTACAAGGATCACACAACGTATTCCGTCCAATTTCAAATCTCATATCGCTAAAATAACTTTAGAATCTCGTGGTGAAAATGGGTCAATAAATCAAAAAATGACAGTTTGCAAAATAATTTTTGTTGTCCAGAGGCTACTATGATAAAAAAATAGTATTACCAACATAAAATTTGGACATAAAAATTTACAAATTTTGAAGGATTTATTTATTTTTTAAAATGTATTTTTCTTGATTATGAAAGGTGAAATAGAAAAAAACGTATAAAGCACATGTTTCATAAGGCGTTTTAGCGCACGTGTCAATAAAAAACTCGCCACTTTGTGGCTCGTTTTTTAAAATAGACGCGTGCGCTAAATCCGCTTCTTATGAAACGTGTACTTTAATATACTATTACAGGTCGAAATCGACATTAAATCAAAGCTAGCACACAAGTTATGGGACGGTCATATTAAAAATTTGTTTATTTTCTATATAAAACCCTTTTAACTTTTATTTTCATGACAGTCGAGCACTTTCTTAACCATTTTGGCATATTTCACTCAGCTACCTAAAAGAAAAATGTAAATCCGAATTTTTTATTTTTATTTTTTTTAAATTAAATCAGAATCTTAAAACATACTGAAAACCACCCTTATATTTAAAAAATGCAAAGTTTATGATTATTTTTAAAGATTTAATAATATTGATGCATTTAGTTTCTTATGTGCATCTTTATCTAAATGTTGTCTATTGATGTTTTTACAATATTTTTATTTAAATTGAAATTGTACTTGTTTTTAAGTTTTTGCTATATATTTTTGTTTAAAAGGGTGAGGGGACGAATGTTGCTATGAAACAATATTCACAACATTGATTTTGGCCTATCAGATTTTGACAACTTTGACATCACTAAATAGGGTTTCTTTGGTTTAATCAAGTTAATAAAAAAACAAGTTGTTCTGAACCATTGCGCTAGAGGGCGCTATTTAGCAGAATCAATATTAATTTGATTCTCAAAAATTTTTAAATACAACGATAGGTAAATCTTTTTTAACTTAAACAAAAAGAAGAATATCAGTGAAAACCGAAGATAGGGAAAATATATAACTTAAAAATAATTTCCAGCAATTTCTCTTAGTCACTTTGCCTGTTTAGTTATACACCCGGTACAATTAATCATGTAACTTATTATACACTGCTTTCTTTTCTACAACGTTTATAATAACCAGCCAACAAGCCATAACTCTCTTGTGACATGCGTAAGACTTGTGCCATGCCGTCAAAAATGTTTGAATGCCCACGTGACTACTACACTTCTCGTCAAAATTAGCGAATACTCTAAAATCTAGCAAAAGTTTGTTCTTAACGATCTTATGAACCGCTCATCCGATTTTGACGAAATAATTTTTTCAGTGTAACCTAAGGGGTTACAAACCTTTTTAAGTTCCTAACGTTAATCTATAAAACGATTTTACTGATATACAGGGTGTTATTAGTAGAGGCGATTTTGTGCCGTAAATTTGAAACATTCTGTAGAGTAAACTGGTAAAGTTAGAAATGCCCGGTATGTGCCGTTAGTTAGATGACATCAATATCTCCAGACCTTTTTGCCACTTTTTTGATAAGTGTATTTTGGCAATAGATACACTATTAAACAAAAAATGTGTCAAATTCTGGTAGGAAAATCTTTACAATGCTGTATCTTGGCAATGGTTGAACAGATTTCGACCAGTAATCAAGACTTTGAAAGCTCTTTTCCTATAGATTTTCCCCGATGCAATAGTGATTTTTAAAGATTTTCTTATTATACAGGGGTCGAGAAAATCATAAATATAAAATTGCTAAAATTATGATAACTGGGTTTATTAAAGCTATGCCAACCGAGATATATGCTTTTGTTTTGTTTCAAAATTAGTCATTTGACACTTTGGGTCAATATTTCGGGACGTTTTTTTTTTCCTATTTGATTGAGAGCTATTTGGCAAAAGATATACTATTAAACAAAAAATGTGTCAAATTATTCGTAGGAAACTATCTAGAAGGTGTAAAATATCAAATTAATGACTTATCCAGCATGCTGTGAAAAAACATGTGTCATTCGTGTGTCATTTCGTATGTAGCAGATTTGCGTCAAATGAGCTAGCAGTGAGTTTAAATTATTATTATTATTATTATTATTATTATTATTATTATTATTATTATTATTATTATTATTATTATTAATATTATTATTATTATTTAATGGAATTTGGCATCAAATCGATCAAGGGGAGATTCAACGGCTAATTTTGAGCATGCCACGACGATGTCATGATTTTATTGCAGCAAGAGGTGGAAACACGCGTTACTAATTATTAGAAGGTTATTTTTGTGTTTTTATGTTTTTTTATGTTGCAATGTTTTGTGAATTTATTTAATAAAATTTGGCTTTAAACATGACGTTTTAATTTTTTTTGTCCCTCTAAAACATGTAAGTATACCTATTATACATTAAATTTAATTATTATTATTATTAAAATTTTAAAATCTATAATACTGGTCGAAATCTATTTAACCGATGTCAGCTTTTTAGAGTTTTTCCCGAAGAATTGAAACATTTTTTGTTTAATAGTGTGTCTTTTGCCAAATAGCTCTTAATCAAATTGGAAAAAAAAACGTTCCAAAATATTGACCCAAAATGTCAAATGACTAATTTTGAAACAAAACAGAAGCATATAGCCCGGTTGACATAACTTTAATAAACCCAGTTACCATAATTTTAGAAATTTTATATTTATGATATTCTCGACCCCTGTATAATAAAAAAATTGCCATCTTTAAAAATCACTATTATATCACGGAAAATCTATAGGAAAAGAGCTTTCAAAATCTTGAATACTGGTCGAAATCTGTTTAACTATCGTCAAGATACAGCATTGTAAAGATTTTCCTATCAAAATTTGACACATTTTTTGTTTAATAGTGGATCTATTGCCAAAAGACACTTATCAAAAAACTTGCAAAAATGTTTGGAGATATTGATGTCGTCTAACTAACGGCACATACCGGGAATTTCTAACTTTACCAGTTTACTCTACAGAATGTTTCAAATTTACGGCACAAAATCGCCTCTACTAATAACACCCTGTATATCAGTAAAATAGTTTTACAGATTAACGTTAGGAACTTAAAAAGGTTTGTAACACCTTAGGTTACACTGAAAAAATTAGTTCGTCAAAATCGGATGAGCGGTTCATAAGATAGTTAAGAACAAACTTTTGCTAGATTTTAGAGTATTCGCTAATTTTGACGAGAAGTGTGTTGGAACATTATCACAAAAATAATTAAAAATAGTTGTTAAGAAATGTTTAAATACATAATTCGTGCAAAAATAATAACATTTTAAGGGTTCAAATTATGAAAATGAAAGTTACACCCACAATTCCATTAAATGAAAAACACAGCTTCTATAATTGAAGTAAATTACAAAATTAAAAATTAAAAAAAAAAACTTACTTAATTTGAAAAAGTTTGGTGACGGGGAATGGCAATTTTCAATTATTGTGGAATTTACACGTTCAGAAAAACAATTATGAATCTGCTATTTCATTATTTTTATTTGCTTGGGACATCCTCCGAAAGGTATTATTTAAAGTATTCATCGCGGACACAGTTCGTATAAACTCACCTTCCTTATCGTTAATGCAATCCTAATAATAGTAATTACTGGCGAGAAAAAAATACACAAAAATAAATAAAATATTACTTATGGCAAGACACAGATCGCCTTTGTCCTTGACTATTGTATAATAAACAATAATTGAATCACTATAATATTTTTTTTTCAGGTAAGTTAAAGTCGACATCTTTTGTCTTACAGACGAGACCGACAAGAAGGTCACGGTGAGTCTCCACTTGTCATACGTTTGCCTCATTATCTTGCATGTTTTTTTTTCTTGAGTCGTGATCGCCATTGTATTCAAGGCAATAATAGTACCTCTTATTGTGAAAATAATTATTAATAGCTTAATAATTAGCACTACAATCGCACTTCTCAAGACCAACATCACCGATTGTTCATTTATCATATTTTAAATAAATAGTTATGACAATTTCAATACGAAGAAAGATTAAAATTTGATTTTTATATTGTCTGTCAATTAATATAAATATTAAAAAAAAATAACTACATAAGTATTACTAAATGTATTTTTTTTCAATTTTAGTCAACGACATAAAAATTAGATTTAAGTTTACCAAGTAGATGCATTTCTTACTTGGTGGTACAGCGGCGCACCCAGGATTTTATGTTAGGGGGGGCCCGCCAACCAATACTGGAAGCAAATTTTTTAATAAACTTTAAGGTTACGCATTTTTCTACAACTTTGGAGCTTTTTTAACAGGTACTCTTGCATGGAAGATCGCAATAGCCTAGTCATGGAAGTCGTTAAACGGTTTCTTAGGGGGGGGGGGGCATTGGCGGCTTGTGACTTGTTAACTTGGGGGTGTACTAAAAGCTTGTTGTAGGCGAAATGCGCCGCAGGCGAAATTTTTTTAAGACCACGCCCAAATTTGGTCAATAATTATTATAGTAAATATTTTAAAAAATTATGATTACCTTCTTATTCTATTGAAAATGAAATAAGATAAAAAATAAAAAGGCTAATTTATTTTTCATTAGTGGGTACATTGTTTAAAAGTAAAGTTCATTCATCTGTTTTTATTTGCAGCAAACTTATCAATAACAATAAAGTCCCTAGATTTACACTTTGTGTTATGTATCAAGTTAATTTCAAGAGTTTAGGTCTTCCCTTAATTTTAATTTCAATTTTTTGCTTAATACTTAATGAGCTAAAATTGTTTCTCAAACATTCATAGTCGTTTTGGCATTAAAACTGTTTATTTTTATTAAAATAAGTCTTTACTACCCCAAAATAATAACAAAAATATAAAGGAAAACTCAAAATAATAAATTCATACATTCAATCAAACCATATTAAACCTCAATAAGTTAACTTTTGTCAATAAGTCAACTTCCAGGGGGAGGGGTGGGGCAAATGCCCCACCTGTCCCCCCTCAAACGAGGCCCGTGAGGTAAATCTAAGAAAATTGACTTTTTAAAATACTTATCCACTTTCATAATTTTTCATTTCATTGGGGGTTTTGGGGGGGGGGCCAAGGCCCCCTTGGCCCCCTCCTGGGTGCGCCACTGTGGTGGTATCCTAACCAAAAACAAAACCTATTAATATCAATATTACATATATTATTATACAGACTGAAACTTAAATATTTATTGTAAATCCGAGATTTACAATAAATATTCGATTTTTTTTGTTTTTTTAATTTATAGAGGTAGAAGATTTTTTTTTTTGGATAGCAGCATTAGCGGTTGAAATACATAATACATACATTATCAATGACAGAGGGGTATCAAAAAATGTCAAAAACTGATTTTTGGTGTTACCAGAAATATGTATTTTTAATTTCACAAATGAAATGACCCCGGAAATAACACAAAAAAATCTTAAAATAACAACGAATAATAATTTCATAATTTGCTATTCAAACACTTCCCCTCCATATTCAACACATTTTTCCAGCTGTAAACGAATGTGGTCAAAACTTCTTCGAATTTCTTCAATGGAAATTGTTTGAACAGCTTCAACAATTCGCTGTTTTAGAAGCTGTGCGTCGTTCTCAATTGGACGGGAGTACACTAATTTTTTAGGCGCCCCCAAAGATAGGCATCTGAAATAGGTAAATCGGGACTTCTTGGGGCCACAGAACCGGACCATTCCAACCAAGCATGTACATTTCGTTCCTAAATTGGAGAGGCAATTCTTCTAGGTTGTCAGAAAAGAATGTTTCCAACATGTTTTCAACATTCCTACGGTTACACATGTTTTCGAAAAAGTATGGGCCAATAATGCCATAATAGGAAATCGCACACCAGACATTTACTTTTTTGTAATTTTGTCTTTTTGCAGGAATTTTAAAACAGGGAATATTTTCGCTCCAGTATCTAATATGCGCAGAAGACACTTTCCCGTTTGTTGAAAATGTCGATTCATTGGAGAACATGATAAATTTATGAAAATTCCTGTTTTCACTTACAATTTTGTTTCCGACCCAAAGACAAAAATCCAAACGTTTGGCTTCGTCGCCTTCTTCCAACGTTTGATTAAAAGTTGGCTTAAATGGGAAGATTTTGTTTGCCTTTAAAATATACTAAATATGAGTTTTTTTTACTACATCATGCTTTCTTAATGAATGGGTAGGATTGTCAGCAACAGACTTCAATACGATTAGGGAAGCTGCGTCATTCTGATCAAAGTTATTTTTTTTTTAATTGGAAACTGAACCAGTCCGCTGAAATTTATGAAGTCCTATTTTTTAGACGTAAACGTTAGGATATCTTTAATTAAATTTCTCTATCACATGTTGTAAGAACTTTCGCCCGCACCGTAACATTAAACTAAATAAACCCTTTGTTCAATGGTCAGCATTTTCAAAACACATCAAATTCTATTTGACAACTTAAAATTTGCCCCATACGTAAAGCAAAGTAATAGAAAGGTAAAAAAATTCCTTGTTTTTACAAAAGATGGTAGGAATGCAATTAAAATGTTAAAATAAGATACACACCACCCATTATGTAAATAGAGTCTAATACAATTTTATATCAATATTTTTATTGAGCAGCAAAATTTTCATTTACCTTTAAAAATTAAAAAAACGAAGATTTATTTTAAATCTCGGATTTAAATTAGAAACGTTACCTATTCTAAATAAGTTTTCTAATTGGCATTTTGGTCAAAAATGAAAAATAAGGGAAAAAAAATCATGTTTTTGAAGTTTTTGCGAACCCTGTATGAAAAATCAAAATTTTCTCTTCGTCAATTGCATTTTTTTTACAAGCAAAACTTTTTATCAAGAATGACTTTTTTCCGAAAAATGAAATTTTTCATCCGTTTGTGCTATTGTAAACCCTATCCGCGGACAGTCTGTATATACAATATCGAATAATCAAAATATGGTCGATGACAAGTGCCATCTTAACCGACTACTGTTTTAATCTCTAGCGACGTGTTAAGAACAAAATATCCGATTGATCTGCTCATATCGATTCCCTTTCTAGATCTTGATATTAGTTTTGTCGTTATTAATACCGACCGGACCGTTTTCAAGGATTAAACGCACCCGTCGAAATGGAATAAAAATTCTAACCTAATTTAAAACGGGGCGATCATTTCCACAGGGACCGGGACACGGTGCGGGTGCGTACGATACAAAAGACAAAAGAACAGTCGTAGCCCGCCAACTACCAGGTTTTTATGTGCCCTGTCTATTATGCTCAGTGGCGTAGGTTTATAACGAAAATACAATATATTATATTATTTTCTCTATCTTCTTGCTAAATCTTTGGTGCGTTTGACCTCCAATCGTCTTTTATATTTATTTAAAACACAGTATTTGGATGACATATAATCCAGGCAGTGATTAGGGATTATAGGGGAACCACCCTTTTGAATCCACGCCTCGAGTGGCATTGACGTCACGGTCCTAAATATCAACTTATTAAATGTGCTGTGAGATTGATTTGTCTTCGGTCATGTAAATGGTCAATAATTATTATGTAAATCGAAAAATAGAAGGTAAACAGATTATAGCAAGGCCGTACTTAGTTGCAAAATATTTATTTATAAAAATGGTGAAAAATACATGTTTTTAATACATGGTCCAAATACGGGCTATCTAAAAAAATATTAATAACGAACGAAAGTGTCCTATTTAAATAGTAAATACAATATTTTTAAACACCCCTATTTAGAAAAATCGCAGATGGCAATCTCCCGGTCGGCACCTGCTCATTTACTGTGTGCCCATTAGGAACACTGAGAGCACATAACCCAAATTTCTCCTCTTCTATCATTGGAAAAAAGTCCATTACAAAACATACAACTTGCGTCCTTGTCGTCTGGGTTCTTCCCCTGGGGCAAATCAAGATCACTCTAACTGTCATCCAGCGGAGGACCCAGCAGTGCAACTTAATCTTCAGAGTCCGACGATGAGTCTGATGACCGTGGCTTTTTCTTTAATGTTTTTTTATTAGCTAGCCTTTTTCCTTTTTCTTTTTTGTTTGCCCGCTTTTCCCCTTTTTCCATTTCATCATTACTAGTAGTTCCAAAGTTCAACTTTATCTTCTTCTTGTTGAGTGCTGTTCTTTCTTAAGACAATGATAGCTGCTGTTTGTATGGTGATGCAGTGATAACGCGGGAACCTGCAGACTTTCGACCTCTGTTGCTGACTTGTTTTTTGATAGAGGGAACTGGAACGATATCGACTTCTTGGCATTCTAAAATAAAAAAAGGGAGCTCAGCTTTTTTATTTTAAATCTAGCCAAAAAGGTCCAAATATAGGCTAGTCTATATTTAGACTTTTGTAAATAGCCCGTATCTAGTATAGAACATTAGAAGAAGTGGCAGCCATTTTTATTCCACATTAACTCATCAAACAACCATTGAAAAAATATCTTATTTGTCTAACTAATTGGCCAATCTTACCAAATTTGTAATTTATTAAGCAGATTTTTACTCAAATAACAAAAAATACTTACATGTAAAATATTTCCACAACGTAAAACACACACTATAACAGACAATATGCAGAAACTTCCGTTCGCTTCGACTGCAAGCGAGTAACTGCTCGTAGTAGTTTTCTGTACTCCAAGGTAATAATTTTACCTAACACACCCTAGATGACAGTACGTAGAATGCCGAGAAACACAACTAGCCCATTTTTGGACCCTAGCTTATATTTAGACCTTCTCCTCTATATGCTTTAATAACGGTAGCAAGCAAATATTATTATGATTAATGTCAAGTTTCATTACAACTGCCAATCGGAACTAATACAGTATATAAAACCAGATTACACCCCCAATAGAAATTGATAATCACTGTGAGTATTCAGAGCAATAATTGCTATTAACCATTCTATGGTAGCATTAACTCCTATTTCCTATTGGCTAAATTACAGTGATATTATCACTACACAACCGTCTAGCAATTTTTGTTGTCTTACAGTTGTATAAAGAATATGTAAATTCTTATAATGAATAGAAGGTTTTTTTCCCAGTGCATATTTAACAAACCAATGCTGCTATTCAATTACTTTATAGCGACATGAGCTTTATGTAATGAATTTGTTTTCAACTCAGTAATATGTAATATTTGTGCTTTTTGCTTTGGAACAGGGTTTATTTTAGCCAGCAAACTTGGTAGCCAAAGATGAGGCATTGTAAAAAAAATAATTTACAAATGAAAAAAGGTTTTAATAAATAAAAATTATCGTAATGGGTGTCGCTACGCCACTGTTTAAAAGAGGACTTGGTGTGTTATATGCGCGGTTTTAAAATGATTTGGGCTTCAATTTGACAGCAAATGGGATTGTCTTGAACGAGTGTGCCTCGGGATGACATTAGCCTGTCTAGGTCTCACAAAAAGGCTCGACTCCAGCCGCCCTGTCACTGCGTAATGTATGCTAACATGTTTTTGCCACAGGCCGCCACAATCGCTTTATGATCCTTGACTCTCTTCTCGCTTTGCGGAATTCGTAAATTCGACAACTCACTGCATTATTGAAATTACGTTTTCGGATGAAATTTGATCTGTTTTAAGCCCCATTTATTGCCATAAGGACGGTACTCACTTTTTACTTGCTTGAACGACGCAAAAAATAGCAACTTTTCATTTTATATTAATAACACATACTAGTAGGTATACCTATAAGCTGTAAGTTTGAGAGCAATTGCGTTCTCTCTCCTCTAGTCTCTATAGTAAACGATAGTACCTATACGGGGTGTCCGGGAGAATGTGGGAAATCTCCCGGATATGAAAAAAAAACACGTGAAAAGAATACTACAAGTTTATATAAACTTCTTTCGTATCGGCCTCCTCTTCGGCGATAGGGGCTCCCAAAGAGCTCCCATGGAATTAAGTTTTTGACACATACTTATTAAACCAACAGGTATATTTCAATTTTTTTTTCATAATTATGATCTATACCAGGTAAAACCCTTCAAATTACTATCCCAGAAAGTGTTGCGAATTACTCACAGCTGCAGGGACGGACTAGCTGTGACACTAATGTGCCCATTTTTTTAAGCCCTGTATGATAAAAACTTTGGGCAACGTTTTTTACATACCTTTAACTATTGACTAAAAATTAAGTACCATTCATGTCGCTAATCCTAACCGTTTTCGGAAAAACGTCATTTTTAACATATTTACATCATGTATATTTAGCGTATTTCAATAAAAGATAGGTACATCTTTGTTCCTATAAATTATAAATGTTCACTTTTAACTGCTTAATATTAATACATGGTCGCAATAAAATGACGCTTTTCCGAAAACGGTTAGGATTAGCGACATGAATGAAGAGTACTTAATTTTTAGTCAATACTTAAAGGTATGTAAAAAACGTTGTCTTAAGTTTTTATCATACAGGGCGTAAAAAAATGGGCACATTAGTGTCACAGCTAGTCCGTCCCTGCAGCTGTGAGTAATTTGCAACACTTTCTGGGATAGTAATTTGAAGGATCTTACCTGGTATACATCATATGAAAAAAAAAATTGAAATATACCTGTTGGTTTAATAATTACGTGACAAAAACTTAATTCCATGGAAGCTCTTTGGGAGCCCATATCTCCGAAGAGGAGGCCGATACGAAAGAAGTTTATATGAACTTGTAGTATTCTTTTCACGTGTTTTTTGCATATCCGGGAGATTTCCCACATTTTCCCGGACACCCTGTATATGGGTTTCAGTGCCCTATGTTATCATGTATAAAACCAGTTTAAGAGCATTGCTAATGCTGTTTAAAATTTAAAAAAATATATATCGGAATACCTTTAAAAAAACCTACACTAAATATTTTTTCATTCAGACCTATTTCTCCAGTGAGGCTCTGATCAAAGAAAAATGGTCCGATTACCATATTTTCTACAATGCTCTCCCAGACATTAAATTTTTCATTATACTGGGTGTGATTTCCTATGAACCAGTGAGAATTTTCCTGTGTCCAGTATCTGTAGTTATGTAACCGGAACCTTAAAAGAAATCGTAGCTTCATCTGAAAAACAAAGTCTTTGGATAATTCGTGCGTGACTGTTAGCTTAAAAATGTACAACTTTTTATTAAAAAAATTAAAGTTGGTACAGGTAGGATTTTTATGATCCACCCTGTATAATATCTTTTCTCTAAAAAAATTGCAAAACATTAATTTGACGGGTTCGAGCGATTCTTGATCATAACCCTGTTTTTTATAGGCTTTAATTCTATTGATTTGTATTGATTTATTTGCATTTTAACTTGAAACAATCGATATTTCACCAGTGTGATTATTGTGAAGAAGTGTGTACACGAGTGGAAATTAACAATATAACTATACCGTTCTACATTCCATATATATCCCATAAAAGTAAATGTAATACCTAAAATAGCAGTAACTATATCCACCCTCTTATATTATTACACAGGTGACCTGCACGCCCACCCGAATTAAATCTACTAGATTTTAAAAGCATCCATTTGAAAACAAGGTTTTGCTAATATCAAAAGAGTCGCTATATCATCCATTCAATATGGATTTTCATTGCAATATTATTAAATTAATACAATATTTTTAGACGACCTCTTATATTATCTTCTTCATCAATAATTCAGGGCATCTAACGAGCAAAATGTATTTCTCAGGTTATGTTTTTATATGAGGCAAGATCATTTCAAACAAAACCGATCCTGCATGTGTTTTTATCGGTGATTTTGCGGTGTTATCAGCTAGATAGGGGAGCGCCATAGCATATTCATGGGACGACACGACGGGCGTATATAGAAGCCGCTCGCTCTCGTCTTTCTTTGAAACTGTATCAAAATGTCAGTTGGACGCCCGTATCGCATTTTCATGAATAATTCCCTACATATTTACAAGGCTGTCAAGTGGTCCTTTGTCATGCAAAACGCTGTCGCGGCGAACGTCATTTTCGCTTCATGCCATAACTCGGAAACCACGAAAAATGTGAGCCTCACCGCTGTCGTTCGACTTTGAACACAATCAGATGCAAATTTGACGTAATGTTACTTCCTTGTGTTCAATGAATTTTCATGATATTATCCTAATAGCCATGAAAATTGAATCAACATTCTTCGGCGAGGGCTTTACATCATTTATGCGACAATTTACACCCTGTAATTATGTACTGAGTGGATTTATAGGGTTTAGTAAAAGTAAGAGGCAGTAAAGTGTACGTATATCCGATATGTAAATTCTGAAGAAAATCTACATTATGTGAACAATGTAAATTTATTAGCCGAGATCAGACCAACTAACTGGTCGAGCACTCTAGCAAAGCAGCTTTGTTCGGCGCTCGGGCTAGCAGGGCTATAGAATTGCTTACTCTATACAGGGCGTTATGGAAAATAACTTATATTTGAACCAGCAAATCCTCATACAGTGTGACCAGTAAAGTCCGCATCATATTGGATTTTTTTTATTAATAGCTTTTTTCGAAATTTGACTTTGGCATCAAGTTCTGCTTCGATCGAAATAAAAATTAAGCAAAAAAATTGTAGTCACGTGCTTCGCATTATCTGTCAAATTTTAATTTTTTCCAAAAAATAATTCAAAAGTGGGGTTATTTCTGAAAATATCAAAAAAAGTTATTAAGAAAAGTTTTTTTAAATGCAGTTTCTAGCCAACATACCAAATTTTAGCTGCATAAGATAATTTTGATTTTTTACCCACCACTAAAATTTATTTTCCACTTTGAACACTTTACTAATGACACTGTGTTCTTTTTTGCCTTAATATTAAGGTGTACCTATTACTTTCAGGCACAAACTACGTTTTCAAAAATACTTATTTTATGAAGTTACCTTATACAGGGTCAAAAACAAATAAACTTTGCGTCACATGCGACCAAATTTTAATAGCCCAATTTTGATTTTGTAGAAAAACACACATTTAATATGGCGCTACTTTAAAGAAAATGTATCTGAAATAAAGCTTTGTCAAAACTAAGAAGTTTTATGTAGGTTGCGTTGCGTCATATTTTGCAAAAGTGGTGCAATTTACAAAATATGGGTAATAAATCAAAATTATCTTATGCAGCTAAAATTTTGCATATGGGCTAGAAATCGCATTTAAAAGACTTTTAAAGTATTTAATAACTTTTTCGATTCTTTCAGAAATAACCCCACTTTTGAATTATTTTTTGGAAAAAAATTAAAGTTTGACAAATAATGCGAATCACGTGACTGCTATTTTTTTGCTTAATTTTCATCTCGATCGAAGCAGAACTTGATGCCAAAGTCAAATTTCGAATAAAGCTATTAATAACAAAAAATCCCATATGATGCGGAGTTTACTGGTCACACGGTATACTTGTTAAGTTTATAGTAGGTAGGAATAATGAAATTTAATTTACTTCATATTACCTTTAGTCTCTAATTAATTGTGTTCATTTCTTTACGTTAAAATGCAATTGCAGACAAATATCGGTGGGCAGCCTCTCATTTTAGGGGTCCTGAACCAACTGTTTAGCCGATGGAACGATTAGAAAAAAAGCTAATTAAATTCCTTTTCTATGTGTCCAGAAGACATTGCTTCTTTCAGAGAAAAAGTTCTAAGTAACACTGCCAAGCCATCATAGAAAGGCTATTAGTGAAACGCCTTTTCTTTAAGATGCAAGGTTGTTTTAATATTTATACTTGTTTTTTTTTCTGCCTCACAACTATTAACGGTGTTAGCCGGAATTAAAACGGCGCGGCCTCCGTAAAAAAAGCTTTTAGTTTATCTTGTGTGACTTTTGTTAAAACTAATTGCAGTCTGATGGGCTATAGCGACGTAACATGACAGTCATGACACAGCCTATACTGCCGTCTTATTGGAAGCCGTGAAAAACAGAGCCCAGGCCATTGGGAGTGATGATACGTCATATTTCAAATGGCCGGTTGCGTCATCCTACTTATTGACCGTTTGATACAATAGAATAAATTGGAAGTTCGAATTGATCACAATACAATATAACTTAGGCTTTCAAGAGGCTCCTAATAGACATTATAGATAAATGGAGAATAAAAAATACACAGAATTTATTTCAATGCTACTCAAAATTCTTAATTATAGCTGCGTAGTAATTACAATAAGTTACAGGGTCCTGCAATATTGCGTCAGGCTTTCATAGCGCCTATACGAATTTAGTTGGGAATTTCATTCATACGCAGACTTATACTATAACACAAGATGTACCGTGCGAGTAAAAATTATTTGCATCAAAGAGCGCCTTGCATCTAAGGACGTAATGCTTAGCCGTAGAGCTTAATACCTGCTGGGTGTCAGTAGCTACCTGAATTAACAATCAATCAGTTATTCCGTCATCTTTGACAGTCGTTACAAGTAATTTGAATCATCGCTAATTTTTCCAATTTCTTGAACAATTCACACAATGGGCTTCACGGACATTTTCCTAACGTTGCTTTTATTGCTGGGGATTTTTATCGTTGCCTGAAAAGAACCGTGGCTGTGTTTAGGGAAACAGGTTCTATACAACATAAAAAAAAGCCGGAAGACCATCTGTAAGAACAGAAGAACTTGTTGCAAACGTTTGTGAAATAATGCAAAATATGCCAACCAGTTGCATAAGACGCCTATCCCAAGAAGTGGTAAGATCTTATGGAACATGCAGGACTATTCTTAAGAAGCAGCTAAATTTATATCCTTATAAAGTGCAAGTATTCCAAGAAATACAAGCGGCAGATTTTGAAAGACGCAGGAATTATTACTCTAGTTTAGAAGTAATAAATTAAAAACTAAAAAAAAGTAATGAGCCGTGGGGAAAAAAGTTAAATAAACAATCGAAAAGTATTTTTTTATTTCCTGATTGTCTAAAAATTGTTTGTTCTTTTACTTATGACCATCATAATTATAAAACAAGAACTAATCAAAATTTTTATGTTGTTGGTCTAAAACATTAGCTTATAAATCTATTTTTTATAAAGCTTTGATAGAATATAATAATTTGGAAAATTCTATTAAATCTCAAAAATCATTAAAGCTGTTTAAAAAAACTTTAAAATTACATTTAATTAAAAAACAAAATTATACGTAATATTTGATACAATTTACAAAATGTTTAACTTTTCTGTCTCTTTTTATTAAAAGACGGTTGCGTTTTAAAATTAAAGAATAAATCTATAAAAATGTATTAAAAATTATTTAATTGTAGCTTTTTGCTAAATAAAACATGCTGCTACTACTATATACTACTACTACTACTACTACTACTACTATATGTGGCACAAGAATTTGGAATACGTGGGAAATCAGTCCAAGGAATTCTGAAAAAAACAGTATTTTCGGGCTTTGGATGAAAATTACTTTCATTTTAAAAAAACAATCCGTAAACAAAAATTCGGATACTTTTCTTACGGCCACCGTAACTTTAGTACCTAGAATAAATTTACAATTTGAAACTAATAACGTCGATTACAGTCGGGAACCTTTAAATATCTCAACAGATTTATACCTCGTAGTAAATTAAGATTCTAAAATATTAAAAAATAAATTTAATATTAATTATATTCTACGGTACAGATGTCTGTGCCATAGAAAAGCGGGCGTCAATATGAGCCCTATTGTAAACGACGTAAGGGCGATTTTAATATGTGAAAGCAGATGTTACCGGCAGATGCAATATATAGATATAGAATCGATGTGTCCATCCCGAAATATTGCGACTCATGCAGCCGTCAACGCTCAACGGGACAGCCCAATACTTGAAAAACCATTAAAAAAAGAGAAGAACAATAGTTCTTGTATCATATTTATCATATTTATTATGTATATATTTGCGGTTTTGCAATATAAATATAAAGGGTGTCCAGTAAGTTTATGGCATAATGTCGGGAGCGTATAGGGGAGGTCAAAATAACTCTACTTTGTCATATAAAAAACAATCCACAATGCCCCTTAACGGAGATACAGGGTCCAAAGAGATACTCAGCGACTTCCTTTTTTGGCTCTAACTTTTGAACCGACACGTATAAATAATGAAATTTTAGTATTTTGTGTAGGCCATATTATACTAGAAATTACGATAGGGTTGTAATTAGGACAAATGTTTGATTTTCAATTCTGCATCGAATGACATACACAGGGGATACAGGGGTTTTTATTTGAAAAAAGAGCAATAAATTGCTTTAAAGTTTGCAAAGTTTGACACTAAACTTTGGACAGCCTGTACAATTCGTATTAATCAAACTTGGTTAACGAGACTGTTATACCTTATTTAATAAGTGCCTTTGTATAATTTCATTAACGAGGCATTATTTTTGTTTTTTATTAATTTTTTATACCAGTGGTGCAAAACTGATATTTTTTAGTTTTTATTTTTTTTCCTCTATAATACTGAATCGATTTCGATAAAATTTTAGGCGTATGTAGGTAACTATAGAAGGTACCCAAATAAGTAAGACAATATACCTATGGCATGTAATCTAAAAAAATACATCCTTATGGCGTCACACTTTTTTGGAACACCCTTTATGAAAAAAATATTTTCCTGAAATGCGCCCCAAGATATAGAAGACGGGAGGTGTGGTGCAGGACCTTGTATAATAATATATATAGATATGTATGTAATCCGTAAATTTTTTTAAACTATTTAATAGTGTTTAAACATATCAAATTTTAATGGGACCGGAACAATTTTTTTATATGAATCGATGCTAGTAGGAAAAACGCAACAAATCATAACAAAGTACGCATTATTTTCAAGGGGCCGTTAAAAATTCATATGGTGCCCTAAACGGTAATATTATACGAAGGGAAGAGCCATTAAAAAATGACAAAATAGCTTAGCTGACACTTCATGCCTCATTAAAATGAATAAAATACCATATTCAGTCATGCTTAAACCGGCTATCATGAAACTCGTATATAATATGCCATTTATGTCTTTGACAAAATAAAATTACTTTTTACTTAAAAGCTTGACGTAAAAATTTTAATATATCTAACAGACAATGTGTGTTTTTCTACAAAATCAAAATTGGGCTATTAAAATTTGGTCGCATGTGATGCAAAGTTTATTTGTTTTTGACCCTGTATAAGGTAACTTCATAAAATAGGTATTTTTGAAAACGTAGTTTGTGTCTAAAAGTAATACACCCTAATATTAAGACAAAAAAGAATACAGTGTTTTCAGTAAAGTGTTTTTTAAGTGGAAAATAAATTTTAGTTTAACAACGTAAAGTTTATCTATTTTCAACGAATTAATTTAAAACCCCTATATTATAATTTATTATTAAGCTATGTCATAATAACGTTAACGTGTATTACTTTCAGACACAAACTACGTTTTAAAAAATACTTATTTTATGAAGTTACCTTATACAGGGTCAGAAACAAATAAACTTTGCATCACATGCGACCAAATTTTAATAGCCCAATTTTGATTTTGTAGAAAAACACACATTTAATATGGCGCTACTTTAAAGAAAATGCATCTGAAATAAAGCATTGTTAAAACTAAGAAGTTTTATGTAGGTTGCGTTGAGTCTTATTTTGCAAAACTGGTGCAATTTACAAAATATGGGCAAAAAATAAAAAATAATCTTATGCAGCTGAAATTGCATGTGGGCTAGAAACTGTATTTAAAAAAACTTTTTTTAATAACTTTTTTCGATATTTTCAGAAATAACCCCACTTTTGAATTATTTTTTGGAAAAAATTAAAATTTGACAGATAATGCGAATCATGTGACTACTATTTTTTGCTTACTTTTCATCTTGATCGTAGCAGAACTTGATGTCAAAGTAAAATTTTGAACAAAGCTATTAATAAAAAAATATCCCGTATGATGCGGACTTTACTGGTGACACTGTATACAGAACTTTAAAACCCGAACACCATTTTTTCTCTAATTTTTATACTAACTTCCAATAATGTTAGTAAATATTTACGTCTGTACATGCGTTATTAATTCTAACTAATATTCAACGAAACCAATTGGTTGGTGACGTTGTTAAAACCTTCTTAACGATGAAATGTTTTTTTTACTTTAAGTGCTGCTTTTGTGCTCACCATAATTCGCCTCTATGCGTTTTCTTTAGTTCAATTCATACTAATTTGCTCGGTACTTCGCATATACACAGGCCCTTTAAAAGTTAATTAGACTGCGTTTTACACAAAAGATTACCTCCGTGTTTAATAAAATATTTCTAATTTTTCCGGGCATATTTTTGTAAATTCTGTTTCCTGATGACCGGCATTAACTTGCCGTGGCTAATTTAATTAAAACTGATGTTCACTGAGAAAAACCTACAACACACAATGCATCTTTTCATATATTTATCGCCTCAAATATTTTTTATCCCCTTAAAATTTTAAAAACGATTACCAGCACCTGAATTTTGATTAAAGAGAATTTTAAATTGTGAATTTATGTTTAATTAAATTTTTAATCTACGACAGTTCCATTATGACGTATTTAGCATTATCATTTAGATGTCATTATGACCTTCATAATAGCACTCAGTGCCATTATGAATTCATAATAACATCCAAATGTTAAGATACAAAAACAAAAAGAAAGTCGGTGCAAACTATTTATTTGTTACACTGGCCGACAACATTTTTTTTTTTGTTGTAACACAAAGCTAAATAGCATCTTGTGGTAGAATGGACCTATCCAAATACGAAAATGAGAAAAAAAAAGTTGTAACACGTAACGTTTTCTTGTTACATTTATAGAACCACATTTAATGTTACAATATTTAATATCTATTGAAAAAATAATTTAAGAATTTTCTAACTGTGTATATCGACTATATTTAAATTTTTACACCTACTAAACATACCTTACATCTAGAAAAAACACAAACATTACAAATATTAACTGAACACACTAATTAAATTTTATTTTTTCCTTTTATGAGGGGTCATATCTTCTCTTTTCAAAAACCAACAGGAATCACCCATCATGGCTGGATCCCATCGTCCTTGATAGCGAATTTCCATTGTCCTGATATCCTGGTGAAACCTTTTACCCTGCTCGTCACTGACAGCTCCCAAATTTTCAGGAAAAAATGAGAGATGGGAATGGAGGAAGTGAATTTTTAATGACATTCGGGCACCAATCGATTTGTAGGAATCTAAAAGTTCATCAACTAACTGTTGATAGTTTGCATCTATATTAGTGCCCAAAAATCCCCTTACTATACTAACAAATGAGTTCCATGCTCTGAGTTCCTGCCTGGTAAGCTTCTCTGTAAAGTTGACATCGTCCAGCAATTTTCTGATTTGTGGCCCAATAAAAATACTTTCTTTAATTTGGCATCACTTAACTGGGGAAAGACTTGTCTAAGGTATTTGAATCCATCACCGTCTTTATTCATAGCTTTCACAAAGTTTTTCATCAGCTAAAGTTTAATGTGAAGAGGAGGCAGAAGGACTTTTTTGGGGTCTACAAGAAGTGCAAACTTAACATTTTGAGATCCCGGCTGAAATTCACTTCTTTGTGGCCAATCTTTTATTACATATTGCTGATCTACTGCACGACTGTCCCACAAACAAAGAAAAGAGCAATATTTTGTAAATCCTCCCTGAATTCCTACAGTTTAGGTAATTTTTCTGTTATAAAATGCATCCATTTTTACCGCCCCTAATTAAATTGACTACCTGCTAATGTAAAATGGTCTTATCAAGCTATTGAAAAATGGTATGTATTGGGGCTTTCTCAATATTTTTTCTATTATTAGAAGGGTATTTTCATTATAAAAATAAAGAGCTGACCTGTGTTAGAAAAATCTTGTCGGCCAGTGTTATTATTACTTAGAAAAACGGATTGCATTTATTTATTGTAAACATCCGAAGGGACACTTTCGGATTCAGAATCTCCCATATTTAAATTATTTTTGGCCAACACTTTGCATACAATAGAAAATTAGACGGCAATAATGACGTTGTCAAAATCGAAATTGAAACAATCAAAAATGCAGTTACCATGATATCGACTAATATGGACACCTGAAAATTTAAAAAATTACGAAAACGTTATCTGATATTAATAAAATTTAGACGAATAAAATCTATTTGCACTGTCGTAGAATAAATTTTGAATGATACACGTTCGATATGAACTTTGTTAATGACACTTGTGCAATTAAACCACTCAGCTAACGCCTCGTGGTTTGACGTTGCACACGTTTCATTATAGTGTTCATATCGAACTAGTATCATTAATAACTATTAAATAAGACAAAAATTTTTAACACATGGTACAAATTAGGAGATCATAAGGGTCAAGAAGAAAAACACTACTTCTTCGTGTTGCTAGTTAAATAAGTTGTGTGAATACATTTTTTTACAGTACTTATTCTAGCCCTTGTGTTGGTTGGGGGTTGTGGTAAAACTTGCTAGTAGGGAAGACTTGGACCCTGGGCTAGTATGCTAGGAAGTAGAGCATATATTCTAACTGGTCTGTGAAGTGGACTGGCAATGTTTTCTTCGAAGATAGTTAGGGAAGGTGCATGATTAGTACCGTGCGAGCAAAAGTTATTTGCTTCAAAGAGGGCTTGGATTAAAAAACGTAGGGCTTGGTTTAGATCACAATGATATGGGGACGATATATCTAACCAAATCAAGGTTAAAATTTTGTCAAATTCATATTATGACATGATATGCCAAACTAATGAGTATAATAAAATAAGTAGACAAATATTATTTATTTTCGTTGTTTACAAAATTAACAAAGTAAGAATATACAGAAAGAAAAAGAAAAATAATTACATAAATTGCTGAAATTGGCCACCGCCATTCTCCAAGCATAAATTCACACGTCCCTTCATATTTTCGAAAGTGTTGACCAGCATCTCTGGAGAAATGTTACCACATTCTTGGATAATCTTTTCTTGTAATTGTTCTAAATTTGCAACGGGTCTTTTAAAAATAGTGTTCTTTAAATGAGGTAAAACGAAGTACCTAATCCATAACCGTTAAACAAGGTGATCTAGGTGGGAATTCAATGTCTGATCGAAAACTGATCAATATGTCGTCGAAAAAATTGGGTAAGTAGTTAATAGTTTCGGTGGCTGTATGGGCGGTTGCATGCACAGTACTGTTGAAAATATCCAAAACGTAGTTCGTCGTCAAGTAATTGCTCCACAAATGGATTCAAAATATTGTCTCTATACCGCTGTGCTGTAACTGTGTCATGGAAAAAAATAGGACCAACAATTCTTTTTCGGGAAACAGCTAACTAGACACCAATTTTTTGAGGGTGCAATGTGGACTCAAAAAATTGGGGATTTTCACTACTCCACATGCGTGTATTCTGAGAATTCACATAACCGAAGAGGTGGAACCAGGCTTCATCCGAGAAAAATGTCAGGTCTAATAAATCATTTCTTTCCAATAAATTTTGGGTAAACCATTGAGAGTAATTCCTGCGTCTTTCAAAATCTGCGGCTTGTATTTCTTGGAATACTTGCACTTTATAAGGAAATATATTTAGCTGCTTTTTAAGAATAGTCCTGCATGTTCCATAAGATCTTCCCACTTCTTGGGACAGGCGTCTTATACAATTTGTTGGCGTATTTTGCATTATTTCATGAACGTTTGCAACAAATTCTTTTGTTCTTACAGATTGTCTTCCTGCTCCTTTTTTGTCTTGTATAGAACCTGTTTCCCTAAACACAGCCGTGGTTCTTTTCAGGCAATGATAAAAATCCCCAGCAATAAAAGCAACGTTAGGAAAATGTTCGTGAAAATCGTCCATGCACAAACCCGGATTGTATTGCCACTCACCATTTACTTTAACCCCGTTTCGAAAATATGGTTCAACCATGAATGTTTTGTGCTGTTCCGTAAAGCCAATTGTGTGAATTGTTCACGAAATTGGAAAAATTAGCGATGAATCAAATTACTTGTAACGACTGTCAAAGATGACGGAATAACTGATTGATTGTTAATTCAAGTAGTTACTGACACCCAACAGGTATTAAGCTCTACGGCTAAGCATTACGTCCTTAGGTGCAAGGCCCTCTTTGATGCAAATAATTGTTGCTCTCACGGTAATTTAATTGGTACTTTGCTTATTTTGAAAAAGTAAGTAGAAGATATAAACAAACATTCTCCATTTTTTGGCCTTGTATATCCCCATCAGACTAACGAGAAAGCAGGGGTTACTAGCAACCACAGTAAATTCATTTGTAAAAATTCTGTATCGATTTTCTTTCGAAATTAGTGAGTTTACATCCATCACCGATATAATAACAATCCCGCAAGTTGGTAATGAATCAGTGGAAAAGGGCAGATTTCATAAAGGTTGGGGTTGTCCACTTCTGGCACTTTTCTCCCTTTGGCGTCGTTGTGCGTTCGTTTCCCGAATTAAAATTTTACCATTTTATTAATATTTAAAATGTGTGTTAACGATACATATTGTAACGGGGTACGGGTCATCGATTTCTGCTGGAAATTAAGAGCATTTTTATTCTTTCAGAGGAAAAAGAGAGGTAGTTTTAAATTGAGAAAGTCGAGCTTTTTTTGCATAACATGGCTCGAATCATACCGTGCGAGCAAAAATTATTTGCATCAAAGAGGGCTTGGATTAAAAAACGTAGGGCTTGGTTTAGATCACAATGATATGGGGACGATATATCTAACCAAATCTAGGTTAAAACTTTGTTAAATTCATAATATGACATGATATGCCAATCTAATGAGTATAATAAAATAAGTAGACAAAATTAACAAAGTAAGAATATACAGAAAGAAAAAGAAAAATAATTACATGTATTCTGAGAATTCACATAACCGGAGAGGTGGAACCAGGCTTTATCCGAAAAAAATGTCAGGTCTAATAAATCATTTCTTTCCAATAAATTTTGGGTAAACCATTGAGAGTAATTCCTGCGTCTTTCAAAATCTGCGGCTTGTATTTCTTGGAATACTTGCACTTTATAAGGAAATAAATTTAGCTGCTTCTTAAGAATAGTCCTGCATGTTCCATAAGATATTCCCACTTCTTGGGACAGGCGTCTTATACAATTTGTTGGCGTATCTTGCGCATTATTTCACGAACGTTTGCAACAAGTTCTTCTGTTCTTACAGATGGTATTCCTGCTCCTTTTTTGTGTTGTATAGAACCTGTTTCCCTAAACACAGCCACGGTTCTTTTCAGGCAATGATAAAAATCCCCAGCAATAAAAGCAACGTTAGGCAAATGTTCGGAAAAATCGTCCATGCACAAACTCGGATTGTATTACCACTCACCATTTACTCTAACCCCGTTTTAAAAATACGCTTCAACCATAAATATTTTGTGCTGTTCCGTAAAGCCCATTGTGTGAATTGTTCAAGAAATTGGAAAAATTAGCGATGAATCAAATTACTTGTAACGACTGTCAAAGATGACGGAATAACTGAATTTAGGTAGCTACTGACACCCAACAGGTATTAAGCTCTACGGCTAAGCATTACGTCCTTAGATGCAAGGCCTCTTTGATGCAAATAATTTTTGCTCGCACAGTACATACGAAAGGGTAATAGAATCCATTTTTGATCGCAAATCAGCAAATACGTATAAGTTTTTAGAGAAACTCTATTATCCAGTACAAAACAATCTGCACGTTAAATCTAAAAACCATAACCTAAAATAATTAGTTTTTCTACCTCAATAGTAACGTTTTCCCACGACGATATTTTGTTGTTTTTAAGTAAGTCACAATACGGCAAGATCTAAACGCAGCTTTTTACCGATTTTAAACCGTCAACATTCCGTGAATTTGACAATTCAATATAGAAATCTGTTCTGCTATTTTTATTACCGAAGAAGCTAATTTTGTGTAACTTTGGATTATGCACGCTTCTTAACTCAGTGAAGGAAACCACGTAGTATCTACTTAATAGGGTAAGTAAGTAATGTTCAGACTTTGCTTTTTGTGATGGGTTTCAATTTATTATGGAATACAGAATAATAGAGACATCATTATTAGGTACTTATGCGTGGTACCTACACAGTTTTTATCCTAACTTTATTATTAACTTTTACTTCCTTATAATATATACGGTGATTATATTGTTTGGTTTTTGCCTTGAGCTTCCATAGTAAGCAAAATTATTATGCTTTGTACATCAGTTGCCAATATTTCTATTGAATCTAAACGCTTTTAGGCTCTCCTGGTAAAGATTAAAGGCACGTTTCTTCAATACTGCTCAGCAGCATATAATAATTATCTATTATTTAAATTGTCAGTGACGTACCTACTTGTATATAATTGAGGTTTCATCCACTACTTTAATGGTAGAAAGGAACCGTTTGCTATTAACTAAATCAACTATTTAGATTTACCTGGTTCCTCTTTAGACCAGGGCTGAAGCCTTTGAAAATGGTAAAAAGTGAAAAAAAAATAATAGTAGGATGAAACCCATTGGAAAAGGAAGAGAATATAACAAAAATGAAACGAAAAATAATTTATGGACGATCCGAGGTTGGGAAGTGGAAAGGGGTGAGTTTTTAACGATAGAAAACGATTTATCTTGATTTTCGGCAAAACTACAAGTCCTATGGAAAAACTTTAAATGGCAAAGTTGTAGGTAATAAAAAGGTCTACAACTTTTGTATTTAAACTTTTTTTACATAACCTCAAAATTTATGTGAAAAATTCAAATAACCAAGTTTTTGGTTTTTTATTTTTATCTTTTACAAGAAAATTTTTTTTTTTACGAAATTTAGTGAAAACTTACCTTTTTATGTCCCAAACACACTGTAATTTTTTTGAATTTTTTTACCTTATTTTGACTTAATATCGAAAAAGCACCCTAATTTTTAATCGAAAATTCTCACGTCAAAATATCTGCTTTTTTAAAAAAAGTCGGTGGGCTTTTTGTTCGTTAAAATCTCTATTTTCTGATGGTGTAAAAAAATATGCATTACTATGGTAAATGTGATGAAATCCCCTTTAAATCCTACCTTCAATTATATTTAGAACAACTATTTTCGCATATTTTTTGCGGTCTTTATGTTTTATGGATTTGTAATTTTTTTGTTTATCAATGGTACATGGAATCTTACGTTTTTCGAGTAATTAAAATATAAATTTTAATAAATAGCTCAAAATTGTACATAATAATTAAAAAAAAAATTTCGGATTCGAGTTTTTTCGTTTCTTTGCATTTTTTGAGAACATTTACCATAGTAATGTATATTTTTTTTACACCATCAGAAAGTAGAGATTTCAACGTTTTTACCATAAGACTTGTAGTTTTGCCGAAAATCGAGATAAATCGTTTTCTACCCTTAAAAACTCACCCCCTTCCACTTCCCGACCTCGGATCGCCCGTAAATTATTTTTCCTTTCATTTTTGTTATATTCTCTTCCTTTTCCAATGGGTTTCATCCTACTATTATTTTTTTTGGTTTCAAAAATTATCGACCCTGTTCTACTTGGCTTTGATCACATAATCAAACATTATATAAACAAAATATAATATATCATTTTCACAAGTGTGTGTAATAAAAACCAGAATGAAATTTAACCTTAAAGGGCTCGAGTATGGAGACAAATGTGACTGAACGGGGACTAAATTTTCTCAGGGCTCTAAAGTTCCCCCATTATGGCCCCAAAGCGGCACATATAACTGTTAGTATTCCGCAAAAATGACAAAGTCGGAATAGAAATGGGGCGCAAAACGTCTGGATTGTGTCTAGCAGAGTTATGTGAAGTTAGGGAATTATTTACTAAACATTTTTGATCTTGTCTGTCTAAAGTTTGGAGACAATGATGTTTCTTGAATGATACCGTGCGAGCAAAAATTATTTGCATCAAAGAGAGCTTGGATTGAAAAATGTGGGGCTTGGTTTAGATCACAATGATATGGGGACGATATATCTAACCAAATCTAGGTTGAAATTTTGTGAAATTCATATTATGACATGATATGCCAAACTAATGAGTAAGAAAATAAGTAGACAAATACAAATGTATTTTCGTTGTTTACAAAATTAACAAAGTAAGAATATACAGAAAGGAAAAGAAAAATAATTACATAAATTGCTAAAATTGACCACCGCCATGCTCCAAGCATAAATTCACACGTCTCTTCATATTTTCGAAAGTGTTGACCAGCATCTCTGAAGAAATGTTAGCACATTCTTGGATAATCCTTTCTTGTAATTGTTCTAAATTTGCAACTGGTGTTTTAAAAATAGTGAATAGTGTTCTTTAAATGAGGAAAAACGAAGTAAGCCATAACCGTTAAACAAGGTAATCTAGGTGGGAATTCAATGTCTGATCGAAAATTGATCAATCTGTCGTCGAAAAAATTGCGTAAGTAGTTAATAGTTTCGGCGGCTATATGGGCGGTTGCACCGTACTGTTGAAAATATCCAAAACATAGTTCGTCGTCAAGTAATTGCTCTACAAATGGATTCAAAATATTGTCTCTATACCGCTGTGGTGTAACTGTGTCATGAAAAAAATAGGACCACCAATTCTTCTTCGAGAAACAGCTAACCAGACATCAATTTTTTGAGGGTGAAATGTGGACTCTACAAAAAAATGGGGATTTTCACTACTCCACATGCTTGTATTTTGAGAATTCACATAACCGGAGAGGTGGAACCAGGTTTCATCCGAAAAAATGTCAGGTCTAATAAATCATTTCTTTCCAATAAATTTTGGGTAAACCATTGGGAGTAATTCCTGAGTCTTTCAAAATCTGCGGCTTGTATTTCTTGGACTACTTGCACTTTATAAGGAAATAAATTTAGCTGCTTCTTAAGAATAGTCCTACATGTTCCATAAGATTTTGGGACAGGCGTCTTATACAATTTGTTGGCGTATCTTGCATTATTTCACGAACGTTTTCAACAAGTTCTTCTGTTCTTACAGATGGTCTTCCTGCCTGCTTTTTTGTGTTGTATAGAACCTGTTTCCCTAAACACAGCCACGGTTCTTTTCAGACAATGATAAAAATCCCCAGCAATAAAAGCAATAACGTTAGGAAAATTTTCGTGAAAATCGTCCATGCACAAACCCGGACTGTATTACCACTCACCATTTACTCTAACCCCGTTTTGAGAATACGCTTCAACCATGAATGTTTTGTGTTCAAGAAATTGGAAAAATTAGCGATGAATCAAATGACTTGTAACGACTGTCAAAGATGACGGAATAACTGATTGATTGTTAATTCAGGTAGTTACTGACACCCAACAGGTATTAAGCCCTACGGCTAAGCATTACGTCCTTAGATGCAAGGCCCTCTTTGATGCACATTATTTTTGCTCGCACGGTACTTACCAGTTGAAACGTTGTGATTTAAAACTAATAAAGACAATGCAAGTCCAAAACTTTTTATCATTCATTTTTGATCATTTTACACTTGGGTACCTAGGTAGGTACTTGTTATATTTTAACTTTTACGGATTATGGTTCAGTTAAAAATCTTTTTTCTTTGCCAAAATATGCGAAAGGTACCTATATAGAACTATCTATTTTAACATTACTGGACTTATAAGAAGTAATAGGAACCAAGCATTCATTTAAATTAATTTGAAATAAGCGACCTTCACGTTTCACATCTCAATCTAGACTAATTGATGAAATGACAACGCTTTTAACAACTCAGCGGTATTATCACTTTTGGGCATACCGTACTGTAATCGATTTAGCACCAATACAAAAGAGTAATTTATCTAAAACAAAAAAAAAACCGAAACCAACAATCCTTGAACATTTAAGTAGAATCGTTTACGAAATATTAGAAATGATCCGAATTTACTGATCAATTACTGATTTACCATTTAAGTCTGGCCATGAAAACTTTTGATCTTAAGTGGCGTAATCAGTGTCATTCGAGAAAGAAAACCACTCAAGTCGAAAAATGCATGTAGTACGTGCGATTTTAATGGATTTCAAAATTGATTAGTATGCGAGAAATAATTTGATTATACCGCATATAGGAATCACAAAAAGTTCAGACATGATCAATTTCTGGTTAAGATCAGCTCATATGCACCGTATGTACACAGTACAAGTCTGCATGTGTACACTTACCTACACCTTAGGGGTATTGTAAGATAAATAAGCAGTAAGCTTATTTATAAACTCGTGTAAAAATCTGAGCACGTATTTTTGGCGACGAAAACAGATCGGGTTTACTCGGAATTGGATCAATCTCAGACACACCGCCTTGGATATCAGAGGCGTGTTCGATTCGCTGATTTAGATCGATCACGATCCATTTAACTGATCTGACCTGTGTTCGATTGGCAAATGATCACTGTTCCTCCACTAGGTACCATCAAAGGAAACCCGGAAAATTGCATGATCACTTAAATCAGATCAGTTTTATTTACTTTGTGGTTTTGGAAGTTATAGTTCCATTCTGTTTTTAGATTTTCGTTGGGTATTTATTAATTCTTTGATTATGTCTTTTTTCAAGAAAGTGAACTGTGATATAGAAGTAGAAATGGATGAATTATACTTCGTACGAAGTCAGTTGAAACTACAATACAAATATAACAAAATTTGTATTGATCGCTCCCTATACAGATGTTCCACGTGGAGTTGACAAGTCTGTCATCAATTTTTTTTTAGTTTTTTTGTCTGTCTCAACTAAGATCGCATACACTTTACGTCTGTTTGAACCCATCTAATACATTAAATATTTTAGCACAGAAAAATGCTTGAACAAAAATATTGTTGTGTGTAGTATATTATACATCACTTGTCTTTTGACCATGACTCAGATAGCAAAAACGTTCTTAAGGTCCTAACTTCTTACGGAACCCTGTATATTTACTAATTAATTTTAATAGATGAAAGGTTTAAATTTATTTCCCTTTGATGATATCTGGTCAAAATTTTAGGAAGAGGTCGAAATGATCGTGGATTTAATAACTGAAAGAGATTTTTTATATTAAGCAAATATTGTCGGAGAATATTAAAACGAGAGAGAGATTTCGGCCGAGACAAGAAAACAAACCCAGGGTAACTGGCTGATGGCTGGACAAATATAAAATGAACTGGATATTTTTCCGGTTGAAAATCACTTTCTGAATATAAATCCGAGGTAGAGCTTAATTAAAAATCGCAATCATATAGAAAAAGTTGTACGTGAATACGGCTTCTGAAAAACTAATTACAAGTTTTAAACTTTGAAAACGCCTGCTTTCTGGTTGGTTCTGCCTTGAGAGCTAACAGCATTTCTCCCTAGTTTATTTTATGGATGTATAATAAAATATGTTCCACCCGGAACAACACTGGATTATATCTTTATCATTTAACTTTGTGAACTTTCTGCGCAAAGGGTTCTATAGAAAAATACGAATGGAGTTAAAGATCTACGAATACTACGAAAAAGTACATGATTTATAGTAAAATTAGACATTTTTTTACTGGGTTTTTAAATATAGGATAATAAGCTGTATATCGAATGGTCAATGTTTATAAAGCATTATTGACGTAAACTCATCACAATTTGACATAATATTTCGCCAAGCTAATGCAAACTGGGGGACGATAAGGGTCACAAACTGCCTTAATTCGAAATATCCGCGCGGTTATTGACATAACTCGCTACCCTTTACTGTAAGGGTTAATATGTACTCGTTCGACTAATTATTTCGGTCGGAAGATCATAATCCCTACGTATAATGGCCAGTTTCTAACAAATCTGCCATTATGGCTGCCATTTTGGATGCTTTCGTTGCATTTTTATTTTAAAATTTATGACTGCCCTCTGTGACTCTGTGTTCAAATAAATTTATCGTTACTTTTAATTTACAAAAAACTGTGTAATATTCTATTATACAACATTGCCGAAGCAGTGGCGTACCTGCTGTTTGAAAGCGGGAGGGCAGTTCACAATGGGGTGAACTAATATCAACAATTTTAAATTTATTTATCAATAAATCAATTTCAGGTCAGATTTAATAAAATCAAATCAAAATACACTTTATTGTTACAAGAAGTACATCTTGTTAACAAAGCTTTGGACAGTATTAAAAATGTTATCAAAATTACAATGTTCACTATATAAAGTAAGAAAAAGTAATCCAATAAATAGATAATCACATCTTATGAGGCAACAAAATAGTCATGGTCAAAAATTTACACACAAAAAATCAATCCAAGACTAACACAAGCTCAATCCTACAATAAATCTGGCAAGAATATACACTAATCCAAGTTTAAAAAAAAAGCCTAGGGAATGCCTATAGATATTATCATTGCAAAATTCCTGGATAGTATAGTAGGGTCTAGTAATTAGTTGCCTTTTTAGTCTTTGCTTAAAAATCCTATCATCAATCACCTGCCGATAAGCCAGTGGTAAGTGGTTATAAATTTTGATGCTCTCAAATATCAAGAAATTTTTAGCGAGAGTTGTTTTTGGTATAGGAAGAGGAATATCATTTACAGTACGCATGTTATAGCAGCTGTTAATTGCTTTTTTAGGGATAAAGCAGGCCATTTCCAAGATAAAAATTCCAATCAAAGTTAAAATCGTTTCCCTGACAAATAAAGATTTACAGTGAGTACGACAATTAACACCACACAAGTATCTTAATGCACTCTTTTGCAAAACCATGTGGAGCCCCATAGGCCCTTACCACTAAATCCCCAAAAAAGCAATACCATACATCAAGTGACTCTCGGCAAGTGAAAAAATAAACTTCTTCCCAATTCTTTTTAGACAACTCTCACTGCGTAAGAACCGGACACTAGTCTCCCATTCAATATAAGAATATGGTCCTTAAACTTAAGTTTGTTCGGGTTTGTTCATCAGTTAAAGTTAGGTCAGAAAACGAAAACTTAAAGGTGAGAATGCTACTTTTGCTAATATTATAACAATAGGTTCGCATCACACCATTGTTTGACAAGCAGTAAATCGTTCTGCACAATTTAGCCTTAACTCTTCTGCATTTTTTCCACGCCACAAGATAGTAGTATCGTCGGCGAACAAAGTAACGATACCACTGATATCAATGGATGGCAAATCATTAACATACAATAGGAATAAAACCGGGCCAAGTACAGAACCTTAAGGTACCCCACACTGGATGTTCAACTAAGAAGAATCAAATAACTGGCGTCGAACTACCTGATACCTGCCAGAAAGATAGGAAGCGAACCAGTTCAGGACAGTGCCCCTGACACCGTAACGCTCCAGTTTAGCCAGCAGTATTCTGTGGTTAACACAATCAAATGCCTTAGAAATATCACAGAACACTGCTGCCGCCGGCCGCCGCGTCGCTCTCGTTTAAACTAGGTACCGTAGAGGCCCTCCAAGAATGAGAAAACCTCATCGTTGCTCGATTTAGATGCCTGAAAACCAACCTGACAGCCAGTTAGGACCTTATTTTCCAATAAGAATCCAACAAGTCTCTTTTTAACGAGCTTTTCAATTATTTTAGATAATGTGGGAAGCAAAATATGATTATTAGTTCACTCCCATTGTGAACTGCCCTCCCGCACCCAAATACCAGGTACGCCACTGCTTGTTCTTTTAAATACAAAAATATTTTTATTAGATGCGTAATTTTGCTGCAAATGAAACTGAATATATTTTTTCTAATATTGACAACAAAAACAAATAACTAAAACTACGAAGTGTTAGGGGTGCCATTAAGGGGCGAGGGTTTTTTTGCCATCACGCCTCCTTCAATAGGTACGCCGCAATTTTTTAAGTTTATTGTGTAAGTTATTGTTAAAATAAAAATGCATTTTCAGATCGTCAAACTTTATCTCCCATTTGCTTTCACAGAACTTGTAAGATTTATCTACAGGGTGTCCCAAAAGTAATGGGACACAGAGCAACAGCAGACTCCTTAAGTCGAAATAATGCGATTTATTTAAACTTGCCTCATCCCAAAATTGATAACAACCAAGATACAGGGTGTCAAAGTTTTAATTTTGTTTTCGTTTTTTTGCGATTATTTCTTAACAAAACGACATAGCAGCACAAAATTAACTTAAAATTATTGTAAATCAGCAACATTTGCCAAGTGTCAAAGTTAATGTAAATCCTTAAGGTTGACTATTTTTTCTAATAAAAACGCTTTTTCGTATACGGATTTATTAATTTTATTCTAATCAAAAATGTTATTAACTTTGGCACATGATACTTTGTGTAACATGTTGTTGCCTTAGAAAAGTCGTTGTTTTTAATCAAGGCCAGCTGTGATAAATAATACTAAGTAATACCAATACACAATTATTTTAAATACTTATTTTAGCATAATATTCTTGCATTAAAAATATCGAATGCGATTATCTCGAAAATGGTTGCTCCTAGCGACTTCAATAAGTTATACGTTTTTAATGTAAAAGAAGTAAAGTAACTGTTTTTTTAATAGTCGGATCGATATAAGAAGGCCAAACAAAGTTATGCCAGCTAAAAAGATTGGGCCATGCTGGTTACACCAAAACTATGAATAATTTTGAATTCCCCACCTCAAAAAACCCCAAAATCCTTAATTTTGTTCTGCTATGTCGTTTTGTTAAGAAATAATCGCAAAAAAAAAACGAAAACAATATTAACACTTTGACACCCTGTATCCTGGTTGTTATCAATTTTGGGATAATGCAAGTTTAAATAAATCGCATTATTTCGCCCTAATGAGTATGCTGTTGCTCTGTGTCCCATTACTTTTGGGACACACTGTATATTAAATAGTATAATATACGAAAAGAGGATTTGCAGCAAATGTTCATTTATATGTGACTACTCCTTATATTACATTAAACGGCAAAAACGCAAGTATGTTTAAAGCGACCGTGTGTGATATGCAAAATTATACTCTATGCCTGTAAATATTCAGGAAATGTTCTAGGGAAGTGACAAGCGAGCACGTAGCTGGCTTGTCTCGTGTCCGTGTAATTTAGCCTGACGTTTGAATACTTGTTATGACAGCGATAGATGTTCAGCAAAAATAACACTTTGTCACTAATATCCCGTTTTTACAGTCTAGCCAGAGTTTAAGTGCAAATTTATTCGTCTTGTATTGAACCTTTTATAAGAAATATTATTTCATTTTACATACCATTTAGAAAATTTTTCTGTAGTGTTTTGCCATTGAATAAATAAATAAATAAAATAAAATACAAAGGTACTGCATGTCACAAAAGTTAGTATATAATTTCAAATACCCAATTCTTTGGTGGTTAACGCTATACCTAAATTAGAGTTATTTACAAATTCTTTACTTATTTGGTTGTACTGTACCGGGTGGCCAAATAAGCGAGGACGTCGGCTTTATCTCGGAAACCATTAATCGTACAACTATAACTATGATTACATCATTGGAAAGCTTAGACAATTCTGCATCATTTTGGTTTAAGGCTCATTGGCGTACCGACCTTGATAAGAGTGGGAGAAGCTATTGAAAGTGTAAACATTATAATCGCTGCAACTTTTAAACGACTTATCCGATTTTACTAAATTTAAGCTTGTTTGGAAGGGGAAAATAAGCATCTTCAATTGCCGTATCCAACAGTACACGATAGTGTTTAATAAAATTGCTAGAGGGCGCAATTTGTAATAATAACAGTATTTTCGATTTTATCCCGACAATTCAAACCATACGGTGTAACTATGACATCATAATCGAAAATTTGATGAAATTTGCAAGAAAAGACCGCAGTTCGATATCTTTGTTCGTTTCAGAGTTATTGCCAAAACAATAATTTTTAATACAAATTGCGCCCCCTAGCAATTTTATTAGAAACTATATTGTACCATTGGATACGACAATTGAAGGTACTTACCTTTTTTCTTCAAAACAAGCTTAAATTTAGTAAAATCGGTTAAGTCGTTTGGAAGTTACAGCGATTTTAATGTTTACACTTTCACTTGATAAGAGTGGGAGATGCTATTGAAAGTGTAAACATTAAAATCGCTGTAACTTCTAAACGACTTATCCGATTTTAATAAATTTAGGCTTGTTTGGAAGTACCTTCAATTGTCCTATCTAATGGTACACGATAGTTTCTAATAAAATTGCTAGAGGGCGCAATTTGTATTAAAAATTATTGTTTTGGCAATAACTCTGAAACGAACAGAGATATCGAACTGCGGTCTTCACATCTTTTCTTGCAAATTCCATCTACTTTTCGATTATGATGTCATAGTTATACCGTATGATTTGAATTTTCGGGATAAATACGAAAAAACTGTTATTATTACAAATTGCGCCCTCTAGCAATTTTATTAAACACTATCGTGTACTGTTGGATACGGCAATTGAAGATGCTTATTTTTCCCTTCCAAACAAGCTTAAATTTAGTAAAATCGGATAATTCGTTTAGAAGTTACAGCGATTTTAATGTTTACACTTTCAATAGCTTCTCCCACTTTTATCAAGGTCGGTACGCCAATTAGCCTTAAACCAAAATGATGCAGAATTGTCTAAGCTTTCCAATGATGTAATCAGAGTTATACCATAATATGGGAATTTTCGGAGAAATTTAGAATTTAAAAAAACAATTTTTAATTGTGCCCCCTTGCGGCGAAATGAGGAACTTAAAGGTATTTTCCAGCCATTTCTCTTGACCACTTTACTCATAAAAAAAATATTTCCGAAGGTTGTACGATTAATGGTTTCCGAGATAAAGCTGACGTCCTCGCTTATTTGACCACCCGGTACAAAAATTTATATACAGGTTCAGGGGAAGTTAAAATGTGTCAGATAAAAAGGAAGCATTGCTGTCGAAGATTTGTATGGAATGAGTACCGAAAGGATCGATTGCCGGGCCTGTATACAGGGTGTCCGGGAAAATGTGAGAAATCTCTCGGATACGAAAAAAACACGTAAGAAGAATACTACAAGTTCATATAAACTTCTTTCGTATCGGCCTCCTCTTCGGAGATATGGGCTCCCAAAGAGCTCCCATCGAATTATTACTTTACAATTAGTTTCACCGCGAAATTCGAAAAACACTAAATTAATATCAAAGTAAGGAATCAATGTGTCAGTGATGTGAACGTTGACAACTACTAACATGCAGGATACTTATTTATTTCGTACCTAGCAACGTTTGCAACAACAATACTTTTTTTTGGTGCCGATAAAATAAAACGCTGATTTTTGGCCATTCACAGAATTACACAGAACAGAAAAGTTAAACTCTAATTTTAGATCAAAGTTTTTTTGTCATAAGGTTAAAGGTTAAACATTTGATAGAAACAAAGATGTATCTTTTATCGAAATACTCTAAATACATGATGTATGTACGTATGCATTGGTCAATTGTTTTATAGTCAACTATGTATATATTTATATAAATAATAGAGAAATATGACTTTAGTAATAATAAATATCAAAAAACGAAAAATAGATCTCGACTAGCCCACAAATAGGTGTAAAACCTGCCTCTCTTCAATTGAAGTACACAGGAAAGGCAAAACAATGGACTCCTTCGGGCCGGGTATAGAATGACGGACCGTTTCGTCTTTATTAGCAGTCATCAAAACATAAAGCTACAACCCGAAGTGGAGTTGCTTTTTCCCGAATACCATGTATATACAACAAAACAACATGTTTTTTCAACTGTATCTCGATTTATTGACTTGAGAAAGGGTAAATTTGTCTTAGTTTATTATAGTTTTTGGTTTAGATACAATTTGACACATATCAAAGCTTAGTTTGCAAGATTCATGCTTTTAATAGCCTAAAAATTACCTCTAAACGACAGAATACGCTACTCTGTTTTTATGAATGGGACTTTCCTTATTATTGTTTTAAAATATTTACTATGCGGGGGCGGTGATAGTAAAATTGGGAAAAGTAGTACGAAGGTCAACTGTTTTATGAATGAACTCGGCTCGCTTTCCTTCGGTTGACATGGTAACCCGAAATAAGGGCGAAGCGGTCTTCGACAAATATCGTCGATTCAAAATGGCTTCTTCTAACGAGTTACAGGTGTTTGTTTTGGTGTTTTGACTGTTTTGAATATTTTTCAAAAACGTTCTGTGTTTAAGCGAACCTTTGACCATGTAACTGTTATTAAGTGTTAATATTGTGATATAAATAATATATCTTATGTAAATTGCCTGGTGAGTGTGTGATTTCTTCCTGGTTTTCTCCAAAATGCGGAGTTTTGTCTTCAAAACTACGGAGAGGTAGGTGAATCATTTTGTAAATTTTTATTTAAAATATTTTAAACTATGCATAATCTTTGGTATTACAGTGAAATGATCTTTAAATTTAGAACCTTTATCCCGCTTTCTTTCTACGACACAGATTAAATCGATTGGTTTTCATTTATGTTGATTAAAATGTCGACAAGGTTATGTTACAGGTTGCCTAGTCCCGAGTCCCAAAACAATGTTTCTAATATGCCTTTATTTTTGCGAGGCTTAGGTACGTACAGTACACTGTACAGCTTTTAGAATTTTAAAATATTTTTAAAAAATCTGTATTTTTCAAAAGTGTGTTAATATTTATACTGTCAATTTATACAAGTTAACAACCGGGCAAACAACAAGCCAAAGCAAGCAGGGACCCCGCAATGGACCTAGTTAGTGGGTTAGCTGTTATCTGCAGCAGAAGTGAAATACCTAAATTGAGGCAAAGCGAAAATGTTTATTTTGGTGCAAGTGGGCATTAATTAAGGTTTATATATATAATCTATATATGTAGTAACCAGTACCGGGTATACAACTAAAAAGGGATGCCGGCTGCTTACGCTAAGGTAGCATTTTTTAATCTAATGAAAATTCTGGATAACTCTTGTTTTTATGTTCATGCTCTACGTTTTTGCTTAACGAGGGTGGGAGGGGACAAATATTGCTATAAAAAAACATTCAGAACTATGGTTTGTTTTGTTTTGTCAAGTTAATAAAAACCAAGTCGTTCGAAATTAGAGGGCGCCAGCTTAACAAAACGGCTTACATGTCCCTATCTTCGATTTTTATTATCTTTCCAATAGTGTGAACTTTCGGTTAAACCGGATGTAAGAAATATAGTACTTCCGGTTTGACCGGAAATTGACACTATAGGAAAGATAATAAAAATCCAAGATAGGGACATGTAAGCCGTTTTGCTCTAAGACGTACAGTTAGAAAGCTAGACGCTGTCAAAGTTCAAAAATGTCATTTTTCAAGAGTCAATATCTCGGAAGCTGTTAAGTATAGACGAATAATGCATTTCTTAAAAAAAGTTCAGAATTTTATGCAGAGTCCAATAAAATTATATAAAATAGGGGTATCCATTTAAGATTTAGATCTTACCCCCCCCCCTCCCCCTAGGGGCTTGTAGTAACAAGATTGACAATATACGCAAAAGATGTCCCCCTCGAAATAAAAATCGATGGATCCGAGCGATTTTCCACATTTTCATTTTAAAGCAGGAAAATCGTAACTTAGTTTTCAAACGCAGGCGGTAGATCTAGGGAGGGCAATCAGCAGAAATTTGTGATCATTGAGTTCCGTTAAAAATCAATAATTTTTAACTTCTTAAATTAATTTTTATGTGGAAATTATGTTTGCGCGACGAAGTATTTGCGTCTGTGCACGTGTAAAAACGAACTTCCGTTCGTAAGTTAATATTTGATAAATCATGTGTACTTTTACGTATAGTCAGCCATATATTGCCATGTCTCTGTCAATAGCGATCAAAAACATCCCGCGATCGTATATTGTTTTATTATACTCCGCGGTAACACCAGCAGGATTGATTGACAGGGAAGTCATCTGTATTCAATGTAAAATGTCAGTGTTTGCTACCTATAGGCTGTTTTCGATTTTGTATGTGGATTACAGGCAATATCCCGTGTTTATTTTAATTTTCATTTCAGGATATATACACACAGCTTCGAGGCGAACTAAGTGCGTTAATTTAGAACACCTACTACGAAATTTTCATACACTGTAAAACGTATCATTATACTGGGTGATCGGTAATTTATTAGCCAAAAAAAAACTATAGATTCTACAGTGACCGGCAGAAAGTACGCACCAAAGGTTTTTTTTTATTTCAAAACTTTTTTTTAGGCGGTGGAAAAGTTCTGCATGTTCTTAAACAAAAAAGAGCATAGACGAAACTAGTAAGTATTGCGCTGTATACGAGGGAGAGGTAAAAACGTCAAATTCACTCAAGAATAAAGTGCCCTTATTTTTTACCGTAGAAAATTTTTTTATTAGGAAATGTTGTTTGCACTTAAAAGTTGTCCATAAATACCAAATTTCAGCTCGGTAGCACAAAACAAGTGTTTTACTTTTTTTTTGACGCCCCCTCGTATAATGAATTGATAGAAGTATGCCACCTATAAATTCAATTTTTTAACAGCTCTTGGGCAATTAGACACATCACTTACTTAAATTTGTTTAAATACGCGAGAACTGGACGTTTAATAAAATAACGTCAAAAATAATCTAACTTTTCTGGTGCACACCGTACATTATTCTATGGATAAGAATAACTTTATGCAAACAAATGAGGGTTTCTTCATACATTTAACAATACTTTGCCGTTCCCAATTTTTCAAAAACTCTTAAACCCATTGGTTCATGAATTAAAGTTTAAACCCTTACAATAAAATTCGTTGTCATTTAAATCTAGTTGCCATGAAAAATATTTATATTTGTGCGATTAAGCTAAAATTTGGCATTTATGGATAACTTTTAAGTGCAAACAACATTTCCTAATAAAAAAAATTTTCACAGTAAAAAATAAGGGCAATTTATTCTTGAGTGAATTTAACGTTTTCACCTCTCCCTCGTATACGGCGCAATATTTACTAGTTTTGTCTATGCTCTTTTTTGTTTAGGGATGTGCAGAACTTTTTCACTGCCAAAAAAATTTGGTAAGTTTTGAAATAAAAAAAATCCCCTTTTGCGCCCTCTAGCAATTTTATTAGAAACTATCGTGTATCATTAGATACGACAATTGAAGGTACTTCCAAACAATCTTAAATTTAGTAAAATCGGATAAGTCGTTTAGAAGTTACAACGATTTTATTGTTTACACTTTCAATAGCTTCTCCCACTCTTATCAAGTGAAAGTGTAAACATTAAAATCGCTGTAACTTCTAAACGACTTAGCCGGTTTTACTAAATTTAAGCTTGTTTGGAAGAAAAAGGTAAGTACCTTCCATTGTCGTATCCAATGGTACAAAATAGTTTAGTTATACCGTATAATTTGAATTTTCGGGATAAAATCGAAAAAACTGTTATCATTATAAATTGCGCCCCCTAGCAATTTGATTAAACACTATTGTGTACTGTTGGATACGGCAATTGAAGATACTTATTTTCCCCTTCCAAACAAGTTTAAATTTAGTGAAATGGGATAAGTCGTTTAGAAGTTACAGCGATTTTAATGTTTACACTTTCAATTGCTTCTCCCACTCTTATCAAGGTCGGTACGCCAATGAGCCTTAAACCAAAATGATGCAGAATTGTCCAACCTTTCCAATGATATAATTAGAGTTATACCTTAATATGGGAATTGTCGGAGAAATTTAGAATTTAAAAAAACAATTTTTAATTGTGCCCCCTTGCGGCGAAATGAGGAACTTAAAAGTAATTTCCATCAATTATTTCTCTTGACCACTTTACACATAAAAAAATCTTTCCGAAAGTTGTACGGTTAATGGTTTGCGAGATAAAGCCGACGTCCTTGCTTATTGGACCACCCGGTACGTCACGCAACCGAAAATAAGTGTTGTGCAGGTCTCTCCAAGCTTCCAGGACTCGCCTACGGCTCGCCCTGGAAATGCTTGTCTCGACCTGAAAAACACTACTTTCCGGTCTTGTATCGTAAATTACTATTTCCGAAATTCGTTATTTCTTTGTTGTAATGATTCTTTAGTAAACGGTACGTAAGTTGAAAATATCGAAAAGTGATGGTATATTATACCCTTAAGCATTCGTTTTTGATTGGGTAATCACGTCTTGTTATTAATAATTATCGTTGCAGCCCGCTTCATTGTTAATTTAACGAAATAAACAATTGGCAGATATTAATTTTCTGTAGTTCTTGTCGGCTAACAGAACTGATGATTGTAATGGCGTTGGATGAAGTCAATTATTTTAAGTAATTAATCATCAAGTCTCGGTACTTTCATAGAGTCTAGTTCGAAGATATACTTTTATTTCCGGCATAATATTTAAATACACTGTAATAATCATAAATAGAACAATTACTTTATTCCAGTTCAGGTATTTTTAATTTCGCAGCGCACTGATTACGCAGTCTTTACTTTAAAAAATTGACGACTTCGCCTTCAGACTCATAAATTCACATACACTGCGCGGCATATTTAACGCATAACGAAAAGATTGCCTCAATTTTGATGATACATATTTTCCAAATTTGTGGTTCGTTGTTAATGATTTTTTTTTCTAATTGTAGGTTTTTTCCTTAAGCATATCACTGCCTTTGTTGTTTTGCTTAAAAAAGAAACTTTGGTATTATACCGGGTGTTATAAAACTGTTATGTTTTTTACGGAAATTCAAAACACCCTGTGGGATTTACTAGCCATTGCAAGTTATCGCAATTACAGCCAAATGAAAGTCCCATGTTTCCTTTGCATTTTATTTTTTGATTCATTGGTTTATCTCTGTGTTTTCATGAAATATTCAATTTTCAGTTCAACGTGATTTTCAAAAAAAAATGTTTAGTTATAAAATACAAAATAAACGAAATGCTTTGATTAATGCAACAGCAAGAAAAAACAAATTATAAAATAAATAAAGAATCAATATCTGGTATCAATTAATTTTATTGAATCCACAAAACAGGGAAAAAATTTGTAATTTCTAAAGGTATTCAAAAAAATTAAATATGAATAATTAGTAGCGAGCATTGCCTCCCCTTGCTTTAATGACTGCTTCGCATCTTCTTGACATCCTACTAAAAATCAGATTTCTGATTTCATCTTGATTAATCTGATTCATGACAGATCATTTAAGTTTCTAGGAGGAGGAAGCATGGCTCTAAGATGTCGTCCCATGTTATCCCATAAATGCTCAATAGGATTAATGTCAGGGCTTCTTGCTGGCCAAGGCAAAGTTAAAATTTCTTGGAGATAATTTTGTACCACTCTTTTTAATTTTTTTAAATACCTTTAGAAATTACAATTTTTTTCCCTGTATTTTTTGCCCTGTTTTGTGGATTCAATAAAATTAATTAATACCAGATATTGATCCTTTATTTACTAACTTTCTAATTTGGTTTTTCTTGCTGTTGCATTAATCAAAGCATTTCGTTTATTTTGTATTTTTTAACAAAACATTGAACGTTGAACTAAAATTGAATATTTCATGAAAAAATAGAGATAAACCAATGAATCAAAAAAGAAAATGTAAAGGAAACATGGGACTTTCATTTGGCTGTAATTGCGATAACTTGCAATGGCTAGTAGATCCCACAGGGTGTTTTGAATTTCCGTAAAAAAAACATAACAGTTTTATAACACCCGGTATAATACCAAAGTTACTTTTTTAAGCAAAACAACAAAGGCAGTGATATGCTTAAGGAAAAAACCTACAATTAGAAAAAAAAATCATTAAAAACGAACCACAAATTTGGAAAATATATAACAACAAGATTGAGCCAATTTTTTCGTTATGCGTTAAATATGCCGCGCAGTGTATTAAAATAAACATAAATAATTTTAATTGGTCTGCACATTTTAGTGACCACAATACTTTTTACTTTATAGCAAATACACTAAGAAAATGGCCTTCTATTTATTAGAAGAATTCATACATATTCATTATACATTGTTTAATACTACATATCGTCACCTTAGAGTTATACTGTTGTATGTCGCATTTTTTCTGAAATTGACTTTTTGGTGTTAATAAGTTGTATGTACCTCAAACTTGCCTTCCAGAGAATTACAATGTTGTATGTTACACAATAGGTCATTGGCAACCATAAATACATTGTTGTATCAACCAGAATTGCGATTTTTAAAGTCTCATAGTTGTATATGTGTCACATACACCTTTGTAATTTTATATTTTATTCCTATGGTCACAAATAATACACATACAACTTTGTTTTTATTTGGTTGGGTCGTTGAGTTAGTGTGCTAGTGAGTGGATTCCTGAGGTGGATAAGGCATACTATATGGCTATACTTCCCAAAAATGATAATGCCTAACATATTTATTTCTCTAGTTCTGGAATATATTCTTATTTGTAGTTATTTTGTTTTTTGTATGTTTTCATAATTAATAAAAAAATAGAGTTACATAATTGTATGTGTTTTTTCTAGTGCCCAAAATATAGAAAAAACAATGTATATGTGTATATTTTTTCTAAAAAACCGTAATAATTATAATGAAACTAACTAAGTACAAATTTTCTTAAGTGTAGGTCTGTCCATAGCACTGTAACAAAAAGCCAATTTTTCATAACGCTTTTTCTCAAAACTTGGTTTACTGCACATACCACAGTATAACTCTAAGGTGACGATATATGTGAGAGCAACGCGCTTTCCTACTGTAAGACCACGAAAATTGCTAGACCGTTGTATAGTGATAATATCACGGTAATTTAGCCAATGGGAAATAGGAGTTAATGCTACTATAAAATGGTTTAGAGCCATTATTGCTCTAAATACTCACAGTAATTGTCAACTTCTATTGGGGGTGTAATCTGGTTTTATATACTATATTACTTCCGACTGGCAGTTGATATGAAACTTGACATTAATCATAATATCTTCTAGTGTGATATTGTTCTTGTCGTTTAACATTGCATATGATTATCTGTTATGCAACATGGTTTACTGAGATGGAAAAATTCGTCCATAGATTATGAAGTACAATACTAATGATGGGTTGTGCGAAATAAGAATCTTCTATTGCTTTATCTGACATGCAAAGTTTAATAAAACTTAAATACAAAGTTAAAATAAATTAATTGAAACAGGTATTGGTACGATCAATAAAATTCAAATTCAGACAGGACAGCTTGAAGACCCCAAACAACGATGTGATCTGCGCAACAAATACGTTAAAAGTAATAATACGGCGCGCGGCGATTGCCTATCGCTACGAACCCCCCACCAACGTCTTGTGGATTATAGGTTCTAACGGATACAATTCATTTTGGAGGACGCTGTTCTGCTTTCTTAATTGTAAGGAAAGCGCTTTACTGGGATCAAAATGCGTCGCATTGAGAAGATACAATTTATTTCTTAACAAAATTGTTGTATTCAAAGTAGTTCATTGTTCTAGCAAATCTGGAATTGATATAACACTAAAGCGGGTTTGATACACTAAAGTGGATTTTACCTTAGTTTTTAATGCTTTGACGTCTCTCTTGTCAAACATATTAGCCAACACGTGATTTTAAAATCCCTAAATCTATAAACGGCTTTCAGGCACCGGCATTGGCTAGATTAACAAGAGATGGATATATAACTGACCGTATAGTTACATGTACATGACGAAGATGCACAACTACACAGTTCAATACGTTGCCCTTCAATGAGCTCAAACTCGTCAAAAGCACAGCATCGCTCGTGTATGCCGTTAGTATGTGCATCTTTGTCTTACGCATTTGCTCTCGCATATCTCTTTTCGTACTTCATTAATTCGATTGTCTCGTCGCGTTCTTTAAATATCACAGAGCCGCATTGGGACTTGGGACACACCGCGCACCGCGTGCATTCTGCTGTTAATTCTTAGAGTCTTTAATTCTTGATCGTTCGTGTTATTGTTTTTGGTATTTTTCAGACAGCACTCTGCTTATATTTTGTGCGTATTAGACTTTTTGGTTTTAAACTGCCGGACTGTGTGTATCTGTGACGTGTTTCTTTTTATGCAAAAGTAAGTAAATAATTATTAATGTCTCGGACGGTGACGACGACATCGACAGCTTGTCAGATGAAGACCAAAAATAATAGGGAGCTTGCAACAAAATTAAATTTGAAAACCACAGTGAACCATTATGCTAAAATGAGTTTTACATACAGTTGTATTGAAGAGTGCTTGAGGTATCTGTTCTGCAAACGCATGGACAAAAATCTTTTTTTGTAGTATCAACTTACATTATTTTTGCTTTATTCATTAAAAAAAATACCTAATTCGATAACATTACAAAATTTTATTGTTTTATTATAAACCAACGAAAAGTTAGACCTATTGTAAACTTTAAACTCTTTAGAACCTAGTCTAAAGAAAAAAATATCTACCAGTGAATAAGAAAATAAAAAAGTAAACAATAAGCTATACAAATATAATATATAGATTTTTTCAACTTAACACTGCATGGTCTAAAATTAAATTAAAAAACAAAATAATTCTTTAATAAAAAACGTAGTTAATTATTGATGATACTAGATTCACGACTGCCCCTTGTATATTTTTTATTGTACTAAATTAAGAGTGTGTTTTTACCAAAATAACAGCACTTTATCATATTATGAATAAAAATTAAATGAAATTGTTTTTCTGATATTCTATCCTATTTCCATTCCCCTTCAGTGTTTTTTTTTATCTTAAAAATTGCTTAGGTAATTCTCGTTTCCATCCATAATTACAACTACAAATAAATTGACCCATGTTCACACATAATTTTTAAGTCCGGCCCCGGCCAATCCTTAAGTTCTGTAAAAAGAAATGTTATAAATGACATGTGTCAGCGGCGGCCATTAAAAACTAAGGTGAAATCCACTATAGCAATTTATTTAATATGGGTTAATAAAAAATAAGCTCGCAATAAAAACTATGTCTTAGGAAACCTGTTGTATAAGATCATTTTCCTCAGTGTATTGCTTAACAGTTTCGGGGTTTCAGCCTATCGGTAGGCTATCTTGAGGTCATTACCTTTACATTGCCTAAAATTTGAGGATTATTTTTTAAAAAATCGAAATTCTTAATTATTAAAAAGCATTATTGATGAATTTATGAATGAAATTTATGTAGATTATCAAAAATTAGCAAAACTTAAAAATATATTGTTTAAAAAAGAGCTTAAGAGTTATTATAGAGATAACCGATACGCATGAAGAAGGGTAGCAACCAATCGTTACAAGCCTTCTTAAAATGCACATGAATTTGTAAGTAAATTAGACATTAGTATGTCTCAAGTTGACTAATCTTCATATCTGATTCGCTTGGTGGCCACCTTAACGACAATACCTCTATCTCTGTGAAAATCTCTGAATTTAATTAAAGCAATCGCAACCACTCCGATAGCCAAGTGTGTTTTTTCCATTTTTTTATGCACGACGAATTGGGCATCTCTCTTGCTCCTGCTTCAATTATGCCGGTGTTAAATGGTGATTTAAATTAACCTTAAATAACGGATATGGCCTTTAATTATTGCGAGTCTATAGCAGGACAGACCATAACCATAACTAATATATTCCCTATAAAATCTCTAATATTTATGCTTGACGTCACCATGAGAATAATTTCTGAATTACATTTACAAAATTAGAAAGATTACTTTGTTACTCTTATAGCGACTCTTAAAAGAGACATTCCAATTAAAAATAATTTATTAATTATTTTAAAATCAAGTCGCGATTTAATTAAGGGAAGCGCATTTATTTATTATACTATGCGATTTTAATTGTACTTGTTGTTTTGTATAATTAAATAACACCCAAAAAATTTAATTAACGTTGTGGATTTACGTTAAATAAGTAGACAGTGAAAATTATAACGGAATTAACTTATTTTAAGAATTTTAATAAAAATGGACGAGAGTACACAGCAATCAAATTCATTACAGCATAAAATGAAACATGCTTCATTTAGTTATATTTGAATTTCCCTCAATATTATTATTAAAAAGTATTTAATTATAAAATTAAAAGTAGTTAACTTGGTGATATACAGCGTTATGCTAAATATACGGATCAACCTTTTATACAGTGTCACCATTAAAGTCCGCAACATATGGAATTTTTTTTTATTAATAAGGTTAGTTAAAATTAAATATCAGCAATCGTTTTTGCTTCAAATTAGACTAAAAATTATATATTCAATTGTTACCATCTGTCATTCGGTATCTGTCAAAATTGACATTTTTGTTAAAAAATGCTGAAAAATGGCATTGTTTTACCGAATTTCAAAAAATCTTATAAGAAAAAGTTGTTTCTAGTACAATTTTAGGCCTAAATACAAGGTTTCAGATGTCCAGCGCAAAGTTGAATTTTTTGCCATTTTTTCAAAGTAACTTTTTTTTTATATAATGTAAGTTGGCTTAATGGATTTTAAACTATTTGTTTATACCATACTAAATATTTTATTTAGTTTGTATGCTTATTTTTTCACTAGAATACCATTTTTTTTTCGAAATATAAAATTAGAGACAAAAAAAATTTACATGGGTGGTGCAAAGTTCTCATGATTTAAAAATTTTAACAGATAGACGTCATTTTTGTTCTATTTTTTTTTTATAGTACATACACGTAAAAAGTTTAAAAAACTTATAATTAAATTCCCAGATATCAGATTAGTTCACAAATTTCAAATGACAAATTATATTTAGTATAAAATAACATTTTTTTGAACGGGATCAATAGACCGCCTTCGGCGCCTTCCAAACACCCTAAATAGGGCGTAGCACCTACATTTTTTTTCCAGGGCCCCTTGGGCCCAGGGCCGCAATCATATGAAAGACGGCACTGTATCCACCCTGTTAATATTTTTTCCCTAAAAAAAATTGTCGGGTTCGAGCAACCCTGTTTGTAGCTACATGTAATTTAAATAAAATGCCAATACATTGTATTTCCTCTGCGTCGATTTTGTAGTCCAAGCCTTGTTAATATCTATCCGTCCTTAAACAATTAAGTACTATTTGATAAGCTACAAAATGAGTAATTAAAATGAAATAATATTGCAGGATAGAAATATGAAAATTCACTGGTATGAAATACGAACTAATTTAAACAAACACGAAAAAATTAATGAAATGAAGATCGCAAAATGATACGCTTGCTTTGATCAAAGCAGAAATAATTTTTATTATAACAATATATGAAACGGATTATGTGCGTGCCTAAGTCACAGATTTTAAATTAAGATTAGAACTAATAATTAATAAAGCCTATAATAGGGTAACGACAGTATCTAGATTGCCATGTCATTTATTAATACTTAACTAAGTAAATTAATTTAAGAATAGAGAAAGCTAATAAATATTGTAATACCGAAAAGGGATTACGTATACAGCGTGTGTAAAAATGTAAAATAACACTCCTCTACACTTTTAAAATAAATCTGGTAGAACTACAGCAATAATAATTGGTTATTTGTTGCCAGCAATAGTGCATATAATATTACAGTGACACCGTAGAATTACATGATCCATGTGAATTGTTTGTAAATAAATAACTGGATAAATACATTTTTTCCTGTATTTTTGCTTTAAATATATTGTTCATATTCATGTGAATTTACAAGGGAATCACAATAAATACGGACTATTTCGTTAAAAATTGGGTAGTTTTTTAGTAAAATCACAGCTAACATTAGGTAAAATTACACGTTAATTACTTACACTTAAAAAAAAAAAAAAATGTATATTTTTAGTTCTTATAACAGTAAAATATCTGTTCCAACACTGAAATTTTACAGTAATAAATAATGTATTAAATTTGTAATATTACATAATAATCTATGTATTTTAATTTTTGGTAATTTGTTTGTCGAAGGAATTAAATAAAAATGCAACATTTTTATATAGCTCGTTTTATTTGACATTATATAACTATACATTGTGTGTATAAAGTCCCGAACCCCATCAATATTTCAAAAAGTGACGTTTTGGGGTACATAAGGTCAATGTTAAAATAAAAAGCAAGACAATGCTTAAATGGGTTTCAAAAGTTTCTCCATTTTCGGATAACGTCTAGTACAACATAATACTGTTTGTGGCCATTTAGGTACTTCTAAAAAAAAATGTTTATGGATCAGGGAAATGTTATGCCTGGCCATAATTATGAAGTGAGAATGTATGTGTTCATTTATTGATGGTTTAACAAGGTAGGTACCTACCTCCCTTTTTGGTAAAGATATAGAGAGCTGCGGGTTTCACATTACTGTGCTACTTTTTTTAGAACTAAAGATATAGTTACCATAAACAAAATTTTGATGGGGGACACCCTGTATATTTCAGTTATTTTTAGTTTAACTTTTCGGAAAGTAAAGAACAAAATACTCAGTTCTGACTGTCACTTTTATAAAAAAAATACGGCAACTTTATATTTCTACTCACCTATTTCCATGATGCAGGGTTCCGGGGTACTGATATCTTTAAGCGCGTCTTTATTAGTGGGCAGCACCTCCTAAAAGGTAAACATTTATTTAAATTTTGAATATAAATTTAAAATTTTGCGATTATTATTAGTTGATCTAATGTTTGTATTGTTTTCATGACTTCGAAAATTATGTGATTTAAAGGCAGCATAACAACTAAACTCCAAAAAAAAGTCTATATGGGCACATTTAAACGGAATCGATGTTGAATTTCGTTGGAAAAATTTATGTAAATTGTAAATACGTATGGATCCATACATAAAACCACAAAATGAGCATTTATACATAGTAAAACTATACAATACTTACTTGTTAAGTACTTTCCTAATCACAAAATAAAACACATAGGTACAACCAGAGAACTAACTAGTTAGTTCTCTGCGTACAACTGTATAAGAGGGAAAAGAACAAACCGATGCCGGCAGGTGTGCATCAAACCAAACAATGGACGCGACGGCCGCGCCTCGTTCGTTGTGCCGAAAAGTGACGGGGAATCCCACAATTCCCACAGACTAATGCCGTAAATTCACAGAAGAATCACATAATTTTTACAGTGGCGTGTAATATTTATGTGATTTTAATATTTTATATTTATTTTTTTGTGATATCACACTACTTAATGTAAAAATCATTTAAAAACACATTTAACGTGTATTTTTAAAGATAATGTAGTGCATGTAAAATTACAGCATATATGTAAAAATTTACCATTATTTTACCTGTAAATATCTATTAAAATTACACCTAATTTTTAGAGTGTATTTTTATGTATTTTTTCATGCCCAAAATATAGAAAACTTCGTTATTTCTAAAGGTAAAGCAATGTATTTTTAAAAGTACGAGACATAAAGTCACTCACACGGCAAGCAGGTATCAAAACAGCCATGCGCCCTATTTATTAACCAAGAACACGTAAAAATTGTGCTTATTGTAAGCAATAACTACCGTTCATTTAGAGATGCTGCAGACGGATTCAATGCAAATCATCCTGAACGAGACAATATCACTTAATCTACGGTAGCAAAATTTAAAGCTTGTTTCGTCAAAGCTAAAGAAACATAAATTTTAAAAAATGTTTCCCTTTTTAAGCAATTTGTGACAATCCTTAGGGGCATTAAACGCTTTCGTGATTGCGTGGATAGCATGTGTCACGTCTCTTAATTTCCGTCCAGTCAATTTAAAACAAAATGCCTTATTTAATAACTTCATGTAGGTATACATAAACATTTTTCCAAGGTAATCTTAAGGGCCAGGTAGGTTTTTTAAAACGCCATATGCACAGGAAATATATTGGACACAAGCAGGATTGGATTAGGCCTGTAAACATACACTGAGAAAAAGCCTTCTAATCCTAATAAGAATTTACATACTCTTTATACAACTGTTTAATACTATATGTGACAGCAACGCGCTTTCGTACTGGAAGATAACCAAAATTGCTAGACTGTTGTATAGTGACAATATCACAGTAATTTAGCCAATAAGGATTAGGAGTTAATGCTACCAGAGAAAGGAATTATTAAGTTCTATTGAGGGTGTAATCTGGTTTTATATACGTTCCGACTGGTAGTTGTAATGAAACTTGACATTATTCATAATACTATTGGCTTGCAACGGTTAATAAAACATATACTTACCACTAAAAATCAGTACTGTAGTTCTCATAAATTTAAATAGCTTCTTGTGTGATATTGTTCTTGTTGTTTAACATTGAATACTTATGATTATCTCCTATGCAACATGGTTTACTGTGATGGTAAAATGCGTTTATAGGGGCAAGGGGCAAGGGCTGAAAATCTGTCTTGCGACATGGTTAACCTTAACCAATTTAAAATCAATCTCATTTCTGAAAATGATTTTTCGCATGTTGCGGATGATACTGGCAATGTTATGGCAATTTTAAAAACTGTATAAAGAGAAGGTACATTTCTGATGCAACTCTTTTTTAAAATTGTCATAATTTAGTTCTTTAGTAACCCTAATCAAGACATTTATCAATACAGTCATCTCTGCTTTTACAGTATTTTTGTAATATTGAAATGTTCAAAATAATGGTCAATAAATGAAATGGAACCATTAAAGTGCAGTTTAAACAAGTGCTCCACTGCCCTTGCTATAATAAGACTTTCGTTTGAAAATCTTGTTTTCAAAAATCCTAAAATAGAATCTACAATTCTATACAGCAAACGGTCTAGGGGGGGCTAATTTCGCCCCATCCCCCCCCCCCCCCTAATTGCGCCACTGCCCAGCATAATGAAAAGGCTAATGCCTGATGGGCGGGCATTGTTGACAATATGGTAATCAGACCATTTTTCTTTGATGAAAGCCTCCCTGGAGAACGATATCTAAATTTCCTTCGAAGCGATCCGGTTCCAGTTCTTGCAACTCTGTTTTTAGATGATAACGATCCTGATTTACCAAGCTTAACCTTATGGTTTCAACAGGAAGGTGCCCCCAGCATTATGTTGCCCATGTACGGGAGTACTTAAATTCAATTTTTCCGGGGCGGTGGATAGATAGACGAGGGTCAATAGAATGGCCATCCAGATCACCCGATCTTAAACCCAACTCAATAGATACGGTTAAAGAGTCCATTCGACGAGTAATACGAAAAATTTCTCCATATATATTTTATATAAAAGGTCCCTTCTATAAACCTGTATTATGTGCAATTTCTACACTCGATTCACTTTAAGTTTTATCACAGTTCAAAATTCTTACTGCTCTGGCTCTATTTAGAAAGGTTATTAGTGAGGCATTAAAATTTACTTGAAAACCGTATCAAAAGGCAGAGACCACGTCTGGTATGGCGCTTACTTTCGACCTTCTACCTGAACGACTTATATGAAAAATGCGAGACTTATTAACGACCCTTGTATAATCAAGAAATATTATCAAATTATACTATTTTACGAAACGGGTAATTTTTAACCATAACTATTGCCCTTTTATGGAAAAATTAATAGGCTGGTGTCATATTATGGGCGCTTAAATCACTGCCTCTCCTAAACGCGGGTTCAAATTCGCCTTGCGGGGGCAAAATCGATAGGAAAACTTTAAGTAGACGGCTTGCAAGGGTCGTTTAAACATCTTCGTATATTTATTTGTCAATCTATCATAGGGGGGGGGGGGGGGGAGGTCAGCGAGTTGCAACGGCCTTTACCGAAGACACCCTTTCCTGACTTTTAGCGCGGAAGGGTGGAAATCGATACACCGTCTGAAGAGTCTGTTCCATATCCATTAAAACATTTTCTTCATTTCACTAACTTGAAAGCTTTTTTACTCACCCTTTCCTAATTTAATGTCCTTTTAGTTGTGACAGTCGCTATAAATCTTTTTGTTTTAGTGTCGGGTAATGGAGTAATCGTTGTTTAATGTCATGGTTTTACGTTTAATTGTCTAAGCACACAATCCTTAAGGGGGGATTGCTGCAATTTTTCTATTTTATGTCAGATTTTTGACATAATTCTTTGATTTCTTTATATTTTGTCTGGTAACAGGGTCGCTTTTTTAAAACTTATAATGGCTAAATTTTCTACAGTAAAAGAAAATATCAAAAAATACCATTTCTACAAAAACGCAGGAGAATGAAACTTAAAAATCTTAAATAGCACTACCCCACTCCCCACTTGTGACACCTCCCTGGAAAGTTTACCAAAATTAACGAGATTTAAGTGGGAAAGGTTAACAACATTTTGAGAAAATATTTTAAAACTGTTTTGCCAGGAAAAATTAGAAAATAAACTGTCACCAAGATCACCTGATCTTTCCTCTATGGACTACTTTTTATGGGGTTATGTTAAATCACTAGTTTACAAAACCCAGCCGGCTCTTCTGAAAGACATGCTTATCGCACACTGAGAAAAAGGATTAATTTCCAATACCCAGATATATTTCATCCAACTAAATAATCGAGTTGGTAACGAGCAACTAAATCACCGAATTCAAAGAATTACATAATTTAATTGGAATTTCAATAAAGGTTTAATTGATCCACAACTATACCAAAAATGTTTAATAGAAATTAAATTGCGTAAATTATAATTTATTTGATTTTTGGATAGTGCATATTTTACCTATTACCTATAGCCGGCGTCCCTTATTAATGAGACACCCTGTATATTCTATACGGAAAATTATAATTATTTTTTAATAAAAATGCATATTATTATAGTATGTTTACTTAATAGTTTCCGAGATATTGACCCGTTTTCTATAATCTTCTAACATTCCATTTACCGTGAAACACCCTGTATAATGCACTTACTTAAATTACTATGTGCATATTTATTTTATTTTTACCATTTTCTGATTAATTGGTTAAAAAAATAAATTTTAAATAATCGTCAAGTTTAAAACAATTATTATCATATTTATTTTGGCAGCCATATTTTATAAACAATTATTTAAGACAGGATTTCTCAAACTACTTAGGTACTTATTGAAAATAATTTGGTTTAAAATCCATTGAATATTTATAAATGCATTAATAAATGTTATTTGTAGAAAAATTGGTACGGTTATACAGTGTGCACATTGGAAAATTTAGTCAAGTTGTTGGATTTTCGTAGCGCAATTCGCAACACATACTTACATATAATAATGTACACCATCTTCCCGACGCAGCGCGGCAATTCTAGAACCATATACCTACCTAGTAGATAACAACTAAAATATTAGATAATAAAATAGGTATAATAATTGATGACTTACCGACACAGGTACTAACATGGGTAACCCCCAGGTTTTTAATATTTCCTCCATTTCATCCATAACTATATTATTATAATTGGACCACTTGAAGACAAACAAAAGAAAATACCGACACCGGACACCAACCCGCGCGCTTCGAATTAAATGCTTCGCGTCGCGGTCGTCTTCACGTTGAGACTCGAGCCGTAATTCTGGGAATCACCAACTAACTTGCCTACAGTAAAATTTAGTTAAAAATCGCTTAATTGCCACCAGAAAGAAATTTTTCTCTGGAAAGTTAGGGGGAAATTTGAAAATTGAGTTTATTTCTGTTTAGAACAAAATGGAAATCATTTTGAGCACTTAATAAAATAGTTTAAAAAGGAGCACTTAAATGGATCATTTGGTGACTCACAAAATGTCTGTACCAAATCGGTGTAGAATGACGTGATGCGAACAAAAGATGGGGAACAATATTTACGTAAAAAAAAAAGATAAACAGTCCTTAACAATATTTGCATTATAAAGAACGATTTGTTGGAGTAAAAGGTGTTATAAGCAGTAATCTATAGTATGACCGTGGTATAAAAAACGCGGTTTTCTGACCGTTCGTTACCCTAAAGCGAGTTAGTTGGCCCTCGCTTACTGTCTGCTGCTTAAACCAGGAAGTATTTACGTAACACCGTGTGAGATATTTAAATACAATAATTTGTGATGCTTTTACCACCAACAGCCAAGCTTACATAGAAAGGTTTATCGCAGAATAACATTTAAATAAGTTTCAGGGAATATTGCTTTGATACAGGTTGTTTGTCGTAAATGATATATTACGAAGTTTGATTTAAAAAACGGGACAACTCATAACTGTAATTTGTGACATGTACTAGAGAGGAACCAAAGAAATCTGCGCGATTATTCAGTACAAGAGCTCCACCCACTAAATATTACCCTTTCGATTGGCAAAAGAATTGCCCTTAGACGGTCCACTCGACATATTATTTATACGAACTCAAATAAAGGGTATATATCTATTATGCAAGACCCTATTTCATGGGAACAGTCATATGACAGATGTTGTACCCTACTTGACACAAATAAGTTCTTAGTTTCGGCCATATATGAGCGTACGCCCTTATACGCTTGATCTCCTGTCTAAACAAAATTATTAAGGACACGCCACTTCACTGCGCCATTTGCTTTTATTCAAAACTTTATTGATTTTCATAATCAAAAATAAACTTGATTAGCCCTCTTTATATTAAAAAAAACGAATTTAATTAATTTTATTGTCATAGTAAAAAAATATTATATCTACCTATATAATATCATCAGACTTATGCCTATGTGCTGTGTAACTATGTTTTTCCGGAAAAGAAAACCGACATGAGATATTAATAGACCAGAGCCTTTGAAAATGGTAAAAAGTGAAAAAAAATAATAGTAGGATGAAACCCATTGAAAAAGGAAGAGAATATAACAAAAATAAAGGGAAAAATAATTTTCGGGCGATCCGAGGTCGGGAAGTGGAAGGGGGTGAGTATTTAAGGGTAGAAAACGATTTATCTCGATTTCCGGCAAAACTACAAGTCCTATGAAACATTAAATGGCAAAGTTGTAGGTAATAAAAAGATCTACAACTTTTGTATTTACACTTTTTTCAGATAACCTCAAAATGTATGTAAAAAATTCAAATAACCAAGTTTTCGGTTTTTTATTTTTATCTTTTACAAAAAAAAATTTTTTTCACGAAATTTGGTGAAAACTTACTTTTTATGTCCCAAACACACTGTAATTTTTTTGATTTAAAATATTTATTTTTTCACCTTATTTTGACTTAAAATCGATAGAGCACCCTAATTTTCAATCGAAAATTCTCACGTGAAAATATCTGCTTTTTTAAAAAAGTCGGTGGGTTTTTTGTTCTTTAAAATCTCTACTTTCTGATGGTGTAAAAAAAAATATACGTTACTATGGTAAATGTTCTCAAAAAATGCAAAGAAACAAAAATAAACTCGAATCAGAAATTTTTTTTTAATCATTATGTACAATTTTGAGCTATTTATTAAAATTTATACTTTCATTACTCGAAAAACGAGATTCCATGTTACATTGATAAACAAAAAATTGCAAGTCAAAATATACTACTATAATTAACAACCAAATAAGTTAATAAAGTTAATATTTAATAAGACATCTACAATATTTTGCATTTTTTGAGAACATTTACCATAGTATGTATATTTTTTTGTACACCATTAGAAAGTAGAGATTTCAACGAACAAGAAGCCCACCGACTTTTTTAAAAAAGCAGATATTTTGACGTGAGAATTTTCGATTGAAAACTAGGGTGCTCTATCGATCGATATTAAGTCAAAATAAGGTGAAAAAATAAATATTTTAAATCAAAAAAATTACAGTGTGTTTGGGACATAAAAAGGTAAGTTTCACCAAATTTCGTAAAAAAAATTTTTTTTTTAAAGAAAAATAAAAAACCAAAAACTTGGTTATTTAAATTTTTCACACAAATTTTGGGGTTATGTGAAAAAAGTGTAAATACAAAAGTTGTAGATCTTTTTTTTACCTACAACTTTGCCATTTAACGTTTTTCCATAGGACTGTAGTTTTGCCGGAAATCGAGATAAATCGTTTTAATAATAATAATAATAATAATAAAGACTTTTATTAGCAAAAAATAATATGTTCTACCCTTAAAAACTCACCCCCTTCCACTTCCCGACCTCGAATTGCCCGTAAATTATTTTTCCTTTCATTTTTGTTATATTCTCTTCCTTTTCCAATGGGTTTCATCCTACTATTATTTTTTTTTGGTTTCAAAAATTGTCGACCCTGGTCTATAAGTATAGGAAGTTTAAATTTTACACATATCCAGATTATGATAATGATACCAATGTGCTTAAGTAAAAATATGAAATTCGTAAATTTTTAACACTAAATCAATTTATAGAGTTCAGAAAAAAATGTCCTTAAATTTCTAATAAATAAAAGTGTGTACCTACTACTTAAATGTTGTAAAGATGGCGATCAGCTGAGAGAATGAAGTGCATGGCGACATATATAGCGTCTTTTTGAGACACCTTTAAAGCATCCCAGCAAGTTATAGAATTAATAAAGTACATACAGGTTGAAAGGCTTATATAGAAATAATTATAAGTCATAATTTGTGGAAAAGGGTACAAAAAAAATACATTTTCTATAGAAATCGTCGAAGGAAAAACAATAAGAGATTATTAAATTGCGTAGTGTTATCTGGCTTATAATTATTACGGTTAATGTTGAGAAGAATGAATGCCTACGCATAAATTCTTACAAGTTATAGTAATTTAGAAGCTAAACAATAGCTAATAAAGCTTCGAACCGAACGGGACATTATTTGTCGACACGATTAATGAAAATCAGAGTAAAAATTATGCTGTTTTGTTCTTCTCTTTGAAAAAAGTGTTCACTATCCCATACGCAGAACTACCGTCAACCTTTTGACACAACTTTGACACCTTTTCTTACATTTTTTCGACTTCACGCCACTATTTACTAACATGAGTACTTGAAAAAAAGTCAACATAGCAAACATGGGGTGCTGAATCGTTTGCTGATTTCAAAATTGCTTTAAAATTAATAATTTAAGCGCAAAAAAATAAAAACCGGTGTGTCAAAGTTACCCCCGTCTTTGGGGCTACTTTGACAGAGAACACAGAAGCAGAAATACGGAAAATCCGCATTTTAAATCACTCTAGTGTCAAAGTAGCCCTGGCATTCGACGAAAAATTGAAAGTAGGTAAGTATATAAATTTCTATAAGTAATTTTTTTTAAAGGAAAAATTGAAGAAAATCACATTTTATAAAGTAATATCTTTTTTGCCATTTTTTATGGCATCAAGTATTAAATTTTCTTCGGAATAATTCTTGTAGTTCCGGCTTCCCGGAGTTTTCTGATATGTCCTTACCATATTTGATTACTCAGGGCCTTTAACAATAAAAAACCTACCTCAAAACCTAAAAAAATATAACTAAGCTGAAAAAAAATAATAACAAAAAAAAATGCGTGTCAAAGTAGCCTTTGAGTGTCAAAGTTGAAGGTTGACGGTACCTTTTTACAAGAAATTTCTAATGCGGCTTGTAATAATAAAAATTGAATTTTTTTTAAATGTTGAATTTGAGAAGTAAATGAAAATAACCAACAACCAAACCAGATCAGAATGGCGACTTTCAGTTATACCGAAAAGTTGTCTCAAACTTGTTTATTTTAAATGAAGCACCCTGTATAATATATTTTTTTGTGTTCCTTTCTTTATTTCCGATAACTTTTATCAAAAGTTATTATATTCTACTCTATCCCTTTCTGAAAAAAAAAAATTGTACAGACGAGTGTCATTGTAGCAATTAATACTTTGTTTATCATGGCCTTTTTGCCAAAAATCAATAAGACTGTTTGATATTTGGGGGATTTTGGGGAAAACCGTAAATAAGATTTAATAGTATTCTAGTTAGTTATAGTGACATATTTTGTGGACAGATAGGAAATCCATCTAGCCTATCGATTTAATAAAATAGCAACCTTATTAGAAAAATAAGGATTTTTTAAATTTGTTGATAAAAATCAAAAATTATTACTTTTCTACTTCCCGGCCTCTAAATTTCCATTTTCCGACAATTCATTATCGAGTATATATACAGTGTGACCAGTAAAGTCCGCATCATATTGGATTTTTTTTATTAATAGCTTTATTCGAAATTTGACTTTGGCATCGAGTTCTGCTTCGATCGAGATGAAAATTAAGCAAAAAAATACTAGTCACATTATCTGTCAAATTTTAGTTTTTTCCAAAAAATAATTTAAAAGTGGGGTTATTTCTGAAAGTATCGAAAAAAGCTATAAGAAAAAGTTTTTTTAAATGCAGTTTCTAGCCCACATGCAAAAGTTCAGCTGCATAAGATAATTTTGATTTTTTACCCATATTTTGTAAATTGCACCCCTTTTGCAAAATGAATTGGTTTAAGGCTCATTGGCGTACCGACCTTGATAAGAGTGGGGGAAGCTATTGAAAGTGTAAACATTAAAATCGCTGTATAACTTCTAAACGGCTTAATAGGAAAATAGGTATCTTCAATTGCCGTATCCAACAGTACACGATAGTGTTTAATAAAATTGCTAGAGGGCGCAATTTGTAATAATAACAGTTTTTTCGATTTTATCCCAAGAATTCAAACCATATGGTATAACTATGACATCATAATCGAAAAGTAGATGAAATTTGCAAGAAAAGATGTGAAGACCGCAGTTCGATATCTTTGTTCGTTTCAGAAACAATAATTTTTAATACAAATTGCGCCCTCTAGCAATTTTATTAGAAACTATCTTGTACCATTGGACGACAATTGAAGGCACTTACCTTTTTCTTCCAAACAAGCTTAAATTTAGTAAAATCGGTTAAGTCGTTTAGAAGTTACAGCGATTTTAATGTTTACACTTTCACTTGATAAGAGTGGGAGAATCTATTGAAAGTGTAAACGTAAAAATCGCTGTAACTTCTAAACGACTTATCCGATTTTACTAAATTTAAGCTTGTTTGGAAGTACCTTCAATTATCGTATCTAATGGTACACGATTGTTTTTAATAAAATTGCTAAAGGGGGGAATTTATATTAAAAATTATTGTTTTGGCAATAACTCTGAAACGAACAAAGATATCGAACTGCGGTCTTTACATTTTTTCTTGCAAATTTTATCTACTTTTCGATTATGATGTCATAGTTATACCGTATGATTTGAATTTTCGGGATAAAATCGAAAAAACTGTTATTATTACAAATTGCGCCCTCTAGCAATTTTATTAAACACTATCGTGTACTGTTGGATACGGCAATTAAAGATACTTATTTTCCCCTACCAAAAAAGCTTAAATTTAGTAAAATCGGATAAGCCGTTTAGAAGTTACAGCGATTTTAATGTTTACACATTCAATAGCTTCTCCCTCTTATCAAGATCGGTACGCCAATGAGCCTTAAACCAAAATGATGCAGAATTGTCTAAGCTTTTCAACGATGTAATCAGAGTTATACCTTGATACGGGAATTTTCGGAGAAATTTAGAATTTAAAAAAACAATTTTTAATTGTGCCCCCTTGCGGCAAAATGAGGAACTTAGAAGTAATTTCCAGCAATTTCTCTTGACCACTTTACTCATAAATATTTCCGAAAGTTGTACGATTAATGGTTTCCGAGATAAAGCCGACGTCCTCGCTTATTTGACCACCCGGTACATAGAAGTTATGTTTTGTATATGTTATTTAGAGTTTTATTTGTAAGTTCTCTCTTGCCTAATAAATTATATGCACTTGTTTTGGAGTAACATTTTTTTTTGTCTTAATGTATTCACTTCTAAAAACGATTTAGGTCATGTGCCCCCTCCCCCTCCCACTGGTTTCGTTGCGTTTAATAGACCGGCCATTGCGGCGACGGTGACATTAGCGTGACAACAATGACAATAGCAAGGACATGAACAATTGAACGTTTCGGAATTGCCATTGGCCCCCGAGTTACGTGACAATAACGACCAATAGGCGACAGGACAACCTCTCGATACAAGGTGGTGAGTAATTCTACCTTCGAGGGATGAAGCCCTTATGCCAAAAGACAAATATTTGGTTCGGGATTTTGAAATTGTGCTGCCGGGCTTTACCGACAGAGCAATATGTCCTTGAAAAGCATTTTGGCAAATTTAACAATGAGTGACAGAATAAAAGATAAATTTAATATTTTTTGTTGAGAGAATTGAAATATGCCATTCGATTGTCGATATTAGGTTCCATCCCCATATTTTACATAGAAGCGGGTAAGGGTCTTTTAATCTGTATCAATAGCCCTTATGTTTAATCCATGAACAAAGAATTATGAATACTTTTCTGTCTAACAGAGCGTATGACATGCATCCAATATTGTATCAAGTTACTCAACAAACAAAAACCGCGATGCATTCATTCATATTTTTCAATATTTTTAAACGCTTCAAATGCTTTGAAGTTTCTAATACATTTTAATTTTATTGTAACTATTTCCTTGTATATATTTGCAACTTTGCGTGTGAAACTTATACATAATGCATGGTTAATGCATAATATGAAAAATATTTGAAGGATATATCCACTTCCTATTAGAAAAAACATCGGTACAGCTTTAATTTATTAAGAAAAACGTTTTGAGACTGCCTTTGCTACAAGAAAAATTATTACATTTGAATAATATAAAGATAAATGCTCTCCTCCTTCTTTATTCCTTAATAATTTCATTCAAATCAGATTGATTTGATATTAGAAAAATTCCTTCTTAGTGAATGCTTACGTTATAAGAACAATATATCCTCAAAATTTCATGATTCTAGGATTAGAGCAGTGGTTTTCAACCTTTTTGTGGTGGCGGAACACTTTTGGTAGCAATAAGAAAATGGCGGAACACCTTTGTCAACATATTTGCGGTGAAGTAATCAGTCTATCAATAGACCAGGGCTGAAGCCTTTGAAAATGGTAAAAAGCGAAAAAAAATAATAGTAGGATGAAACCCATTGAAAAAGGAAGAGAATATAACAAAAATTAAAGGAAAAATAATTTACGGGAGATGCGAGGTCGGGAAGTGGAAAGGGGTGAGTTTTTAAAGGTAGAAAACGATTTATCTCGATTTCCGGCAAAACTACAAGTCCTATGGGAAAACGTTAAATGGCAAAGTTGTAGGTAATAAAAAGATCTCCAACTTTTGTATCTACACTTTTTTCACATAACCTCAAAATTTATGTGAAAAATTCAAATATCCAAGTTTTTGGTTTTTTATTTTTCTCTGCTATTACTACTCAAAATTGTACATAATGATTAAAAAAAAAATTCGGATTCGAGTTTTTTTCGTTTCTTTTTATTTTTTGAGAACATTTACCATAGTAATGTATATATTTTTTACACCATCAGAAAGTAGAGATTTCAACGAACAAAAAGCCCACCTACTTTTTTTAAAAGCAGATATTTTGACGTGAGAATTTTCGATTGATAATTAGGGTGCCTTTTAGATATTATGTCAAAATAAGGTGAAAAAATAAATATTTTAAATCAAAAAAATTACAGTGTGTTTAAGACATCTAAATGTACGTTTTCACCAAATCTCGCAAAAAATTTTTTTTTGTAAAAGATAAAAATAGAAAACCAAAAACTTGGTTATTTGAATTTTTCAAATAAATTTTGAGGTTATGTGAAAAAAGTGTAAATACAAAAGTTCTAGATCTTTTTATTACCTACAACTTTGCCATTTAACGTTTTTCCATAGGACTTGTAGTTTTACCGGAAATCGGGATAAATCGAGAAAATTATTTTTTCTTTTATTTTTGTTATATTCTCTTCCTTTTCCAATGGGTTTCATCCTACTATTATTTTTTTTGGTTTTAAAATTATCGACCCTGGTCTACAAAAAATACTATCTCATGATTCAGATTAGTTGATATTACTAAATTATTTCGCGGAACACCTGGAAGAGGTTTGCGGAACAGCGGTTGGGAACCACTGGATTAAAGGTTTACTCTGGACCTCGATGAATCAGTGAGTTAGTCATATACTTTACAATTTTATATAACTGTATACGTATAAGATCACCTATCAATTTCGATCTATCTGAAGTCTAGCATAGGTATTCCAAAATGTAATATTTACATTTAAAAAATCAGTTCCCGAGGCTGCCAGTCTCCGATATAAAATAAAGACTTCCCGTATGAAATTTACGATACTGGTTTGGTGTAATTTGGTCGACAATATTTGCCATGATGAAACTTATTTTTTACATAGAGTTGTACGGACGTAGACTAATGATTTAAAGTAAGCAATTAGTGAAAATTATAAGCTGCCAATAAAAAAAACTATTATGTGTATAATACTAATTATGCTACAAGTGCATATTGTTATACGACACATGTAAAATAGACACTACGCTTGACTAGCCAAGCGTATCGGAGATACATATTATACTATTTAGTAAGATCAAAGGGTCGCAAGTATTTTTTCAAAAGAATTAAGTTGATGCAGCCTTTTATAAATGATTTGTTCAGCCTAATTAACACAATTTTTTTAAGGGGTTCGAACGCCTTTTTTCTTTGAAAGTATATAATTTTAGCAAAGGGATGACTATTATGCACTACTTAACTTTGTTTGTATTGTTAAATTTCTATAGAAAAACTGAAATTATGTTTTGGGTCCATGCCTAGCTGTCAATCTGTGCAAAAAGATGGCACGAACGCTATAGATTTCTCACATATTGTTGTGGTTGAGTGTTAAGTACACAATTACATAAAAAATGTATTACAAATTAGTCGATTGCACAATAGCTAAGCGTTTTTAACGAGTTATTTCTCCTTTCCTTTTGCTTCTAAGGTCATATAGTTTACCCAAATCTAAAAGCTAATTTTAAAAAGTGGACAAGGTATAACCTATAATTATAGGCAATCTCTATTTTATGGTACGATGGACCGCCTGTCCCGTGGCATTCTTTTGAAAGCTACAATCATTATTTATGTTGTCTTGTGACATTCTTTAATTATTACAGGAATTTTTGAACAGTTTTTTTCTTCAATTTTATAATCAAATCCGCTTCGGGATTGTAATTTGCTCCAGTCAGGGAGACAGAATGATTTCGTAAATATTAATTATCGATTGTGGAACAACTTAATGACAAATTATAATAACGTTAGATTTATTTATAAGCTGTCATAAACTAAATAAGTGTTAAATTATATGGTTATTAATAAAAGTATTAAAAATGTAATCTGCATAACCAGGTGTTGTACAAGATATATCGTGGAAAAATCTTGGTTAAAATCAAATTGTTTTTAAATAGGTATACTTATTTAATTTACTGAAGGGCGAATGATATCGGAGAATTATAGTGTTTTGACAGTATTTGACATGTTGTTATTGAAAAGTTATGGCGTTTTTATGTCCGATTTCTATAGTAATCCAAATCATTGGTCTGTACCAGTGGCGCAACCGGGGGGGGGGGGGCTGCCATGCTGCAGCCCCCCCCCCCCCCGAGCTTAGAAACTTAGCCTATTCGTTCGTTTAGCAAACCAATTTTTCATGTCACGCGAACTATTTTCGCATGTTTTTTGCGATCTCAATGTTTTATGGATTTGTAATTTTTTTGTTTATCAATGTAACATGGAATCTTACGTTCTTTGAGTAATTAAAGTATACATTTTAATAAATAGCTCAAAATTGTACAAAATGACAACATTTCGGATTCGAGTTTTTTCCGTTTCTTTGCATTTTTTGACAACATTTACCATAGTAATGTATATATTTTTTTACACCATCAGAAAGTAGAGATTTCAACGAACAAAAAGCCCACCGACTTTTTTAAAGCAGCAGATATTTTGACGTGAGAATTTTCGATTGAAAATAAGGGTGCTTTTTCGATATTAAGTCAAAATAAGCTGAAAAAATAAATATTTTAAATCAAAATAATTACAGTGTGTTTGGGACATAAAAAGGTAAGTTATCACCCAATTTCGTAAAAACATAATTTTTTTTTGTAAAAGATAAAAATAAAAAAACAAAAACTTGGTTATTTGAATTTTTCACATAAATTTTGAGGTTATGTGAAAAAAGTGTTAATAAAAATGTTGTAGATCTTTTTATTACCTACAACTTTGCCATTTAACGTTTTTCCATAGGACTTGTAGTTTTCCCGGAAATCGAGATAAATCGTTTTCTAGCCTTAAAAACTCACCCCCTTCCACTTCCCGACCTCGGATCGCCCGTAAATTATTTTTCCTTTCATTTTTGTTATATTCTCTTTCTTTTCCAATGGGTTTCATCCTACTGTAATTTTTTTTTGTTTCAAAAATTATCGATCCTGGTCTACCTATTTTATGCGAATCACGATATTGATATTACCGTGGAAGAAATTCTGGACGAAATGGCAAAAACAAAACGACGAATTTTACTTTAATATTAGCATTATTAGTGATTACTTACAACTTATTGTATAAGGTTTTTGTTTTGTTTTAGTATAAGTATGCTTAATATATGCGTTACTTATTTTAAATACATTTTTACTAATTAAAATAAAATCTCTAAATTTTTTTTTTTCACAAATATTTCGTTAGGGCCAGCGGTGTATTATTGCAGAAGTTTTAGTGGGCTGTCGCTCTCGTCAATCATACGTATTTTACCCCAAAAAGGGCGTGGCACCCAAAAATTTTTCGCCTTCGCAAGAAATTAAAGCCCCCCCCCCCCCCGAACAAAATTTCTGGTTGCGCCACTGGTCTGTACCGCAATATAACTGGATATTAATTTGAAGAAATAGTCCATGCTTAAAGTGCAGTTAAAAGTATGGAAAGGAAATGGAAATAAAAAACTAAAATTCTTCCTCCACAAAATTTAATAGAACAAAAAGTTTTTGCTCAGAGGTCTCTACATGTTTCATCAGGAGGCAGAAAAATGTATTGCTGATGGTCTCAGCAGAAGAGAAAAAGATAAGTGAAGAAAAAGTTAATGGAGCTTTTAAACTTCCATACCTTAAAGGATCGTTTATTCCATAAAAGCTCCATTAAGGTTTTATACCGCTTATCTTTTTCTCTTCTGCTAAAACCATCAGCAATACATTTTCTGTCTCCTGATGAAACATGTAGATACCTCTGAGCAACATTTTTTTTATTCTATTAAATTTTGTGGAGGAAAACTTTTAGTTTTTTATTTCCTTTCCATAGATATTAATTATTCTCGGTGTCTGCTACATCCCTTGTTACGTAACATATAAAAAATTGATTTCTATATGTTTTTTAATTGAATTATTTAAAAGTTCGTGTTTTGCTCGAATTTCATCTCCCTAGGTCAAAAACATATATACAGTCTTCTCTTTGTTTTTTTAATTGATACAGTAACTACAGTAAAAGTAAGAGTTAGATAAGATACGCCCAGTGGCGGCTCGTGACTAGCGAGTCAGGGTGGCTTTAAATAAAAAAATTTTAAATGTCTATTATTTTCGAAAGTACGTGTCTGTTTTTTCTAACTTTCTCGTTGTGAATTTTAATTTCATTAGCATAAGCACTACTTAAACAAGTTAAAATATCAGTTTGTCCTAACATCTTAAAACTTACCACATTATGACGATGGTTTGCATTATTTTCATGTTTTTTTATTTTCTCTGAAAAATGTTTTAAGTCCTGCACCCCATTTATAGTCCAATTATCATCCCCGTCAAAAAGAAGACACACGAAACAAAAAGAATTTTTGTCCTCACAACCGCATATTCAGGATTTTTTATTATAATATATTTCTTTGTCAAACTTACGCGTAAACTGTGCCTTACTTTTACATTTTGATTGCACTTGTACTATGTTCAATTTCTAGTGGCCGCCCTGCATTTTTTAAATCAAGTTTTTCACTTAAGCTCAGAGAACTAAACACAAGCTTCTGTAAATCACTGACCTTCATATTACACGACATTTTCCAACTTTATAACGTAACTAATAAATCAAATCAAAACAAATAAACAAAACATTAGCGGCATCGACAGGTCGCCTCGTCAGAGTACATAATATATCCATTATTCTACCGTGGCATCGCAAACAGCTGTTGGGCGCGGAAAATTGGAGCTCATCCGTGGCCACTCGTTGTGCGATGTGTAGGTGACGTCACGCCTCCGTCGTCATGGCAACTCATCAAGAAGCCGCGTTGAATCGGGACGGATAATCGGTCGCCCGCGCTTAGGATAACCTTGAGAGCGCGCAACTCGCTTGTCTATGAGTATAACCTACCCGTTGGAATAAGGCTATGTTTGGTTTGAATTTATGCCCGCGCTTAGTATAACCTACCCGCTGGAATAGGGCTATGTTTGGTTTGAATTATTTTAATGAATTGCTTACATAGATTGCTTTATTGGTTTTTTAAGTAAAGTATTTTTGGATTCTGTTTGAAATAATTGCAGGGAGGGCGGCGCCTCAGAGCCCTTCATTAACGAGCCGCCACTGGAAACGCCTATTAGGGTGGAGCAAATTTAGATGATTTTGAAAATGTTTCAATAATCGCAAAATCTTTAAGATAATATTTAGAGGTGCCCCTTGGGACCTAAGGTTTTTACGTTTTTTTTTTTTATTTTAGCGAATAAACTAACGCCCCATCATCGAGTTAAATAAAAATTGGAAGATTAAATACTAACGCACTAAAATTGGTTTTTGAGGTTGTCAAAAGCTTCTTTGTTCTAAATTTTATAAAAAATTAGAAAAAAAAATTATATAATAATATGTACAGTGTCACAGTAAAGTCCGTATCATATGGGATTTTTTTTATTAATAGCTTTATTCGAAATTTGACTTTGGCATCAAGTTCTGCTTCGATCGAGATGAAAATTAAGTAAAAAAATAGTGGTCACGTGATTCGCATTATCTGTCAAATTTTAATTTTTTCCAAAAAATAATTCAAAAGTGGGGTTATTTTTGAAAATATCGAAAAAAGTTATTGGAAAAAGTTTTTTTAAATGCAGTTTGTAGCCCACATGCAAAATTTCAGCTGGATAAGATAATTTTGATTTTTCACCTTTATTTTGTAAATTGCACCACTTTTGCAAAATAGGACTCAACACAACCTACATAAAACTTCTTAGTTTTGACAATGCTTTATTTCAGATACATTTTCTTTAAAGTAGCGCCATGTTAAATGTGTGTTTTTCTACAAAATCAAAACTGGGCTATTAAAATTTGGTCGCATGTGATGCAAAGTTCATTTGTTTTTGCCCCTGTAGGTAACTTTATAAAATAAGTATTTTTGAAAACGTAGTTTGTGTCTGAAGGTAATACCCCTTAATATTAAGACAAAAAAGAACACAGTGTCATCAGTAAAGTGTTCATTAAATTGAAAATAAATTTTAGTTTAACTTCTATTTTCAACGATTTAATTTAAAACCCCTTTATTTTATTTTTCATTTTTTTACTTTCAGACACAAACTACGTTTTCAAAAATACTTATTTTATGAAGTTACCTTATGCACGGTCAAAAACAAATGAACTTTGCATCACATGCGACCAAATTTTAATAGCCCAATTTTGATTTTGTAGAAAAACACACATTTAATATGGCGCTACTTTAAAGAAAATGTATCTAAAATAAAGCATTGTCAAAACTGAGAAGTTTTATGTAGGTTGCGTTGAGTCTTATTTTGCAAAAGTGGTACAATTTGCAAAATATAGGTGAAAAATCAAAATTATCTTATCCAGCTAAAATTTTGCATGTGGGCTACAAACTGCATTTAAAAAATCTTTTTCCAATAACTTTTTTCGATATTTTCAGAAATAACCCCACTTTTGAATTATTTTTATGAAAAAAATTAAAATTTGACAGATAATGCGAATCACGTAACTACTATTTTTTTGCTTAATTTTCATCTCGATCGAAGCAGAACTTGATGCCACAGTCAAATTTCGAATAAAGCTATTAATAAAAAAAAATCCCATATGAAGCGGACTTTACTGGTGACACTGTATATAAATTATATATTACTATTTATTTATTTATTAATTTAAATCTCACATGACATGATAATATGTATACTATACACACGCCACTGAGATTACGTCATTATTATAAGAATAATAAAAATAAAGTTCTTTAAGATGCGCCTATGCCCTCTATTATAATAAAAATCGAAAAGATTAAAGAATTTTGACCTTCGTGTGCCTACTGACAGGTACAAGATGTCGTTTGTCACAGGTTCTGTCGCACCAGGGGTGCGCGCCACTTTGTGTTCCAGTCGAATTTCCTAAGGTGCCCCTTGTGATATGCCGACACACAAAGAAACCGACCGTTAGAGCGATGCAAATTTATATTTAATTTTTTTTAATTTGTGACGCTCCGTTTTCGAAACCTTTCTGTAATTCACATGATTTTTTATTTGATATTAATTTGTTATTCTAGCTGATCTATCATGACGTTATCGTTTTAGGCAAATAATTAAGATCTTTTTAGGTGGTCTATTATTTTGAGCTTTGTTAGCGCCGTCAATAGCTTATTAGACCAGGGCTGAAGCTTTTGAAAATGGTAAAAAGTGAAAAAAAATAATAGTAGCATGAAACCCATTGGAAAAGGAAGAGAATATAACAAAAATGAAAGGAAAAATAAATTTACGGGCGATCCGAGGTCGGGAAGTGGAAAGGGGTGAGTTTTTAAGGGTAGAAAACGATTTATCTCGATTTCCGGCAAAACTACAAGTTCTATGGAAAAACATTAAGGGCAAAGTTGTAGGTAATAAAAAGATCTACAAATTTTGTATTTGCACTTTTTTCACATAACCTCAAAATTTATGTGAAAAATTCAAATAACCAAGTTTTTGGTTTTTTATTTTTATCTTTTACAAGAAATTTTTTTTTTCACAAAATTTGGTGAAAACTTACCTTTTTATGTCCCAAACACACTGTAATTTTTTTGATTCAAAATATTTATTTTTTCACCTTATTTTGACTTAATATCGAAAAAGCAATTTTCAATCGAAAATTCTCACGTCAAAATATCTGCTTTTTAAAAAAGTCGGTGGGCTTCTTGTTCGTTGAAATCTCTACTTTCTGATGGCGTAAAAAAATATACATTACTATGGTAATTTCGTGAAAAAAAAATTTTCTTGTAAAAGATAAAAATAAAAAACCAAAAACTTGGTTATTTAAATTTTTCACACAAATTTTGGGGTTATGTGAAAAAAGTGTAAATACAAAATTTGTAGACCTTTTTATTACCTACAACTTTGCCATTTAACGTTTTTCCATAGAACTTGTAGTTTTGCCGGAAATCGAGATAAATCGTTTTCTACCCTTAAAAACTCACCCCTTTCCACTTCGCGACCTCGGATCGCCCGTAAATTATTTTTCCTCTCATTTTTGTTATATTCTCTTCCTTTTCCAATGAGTTTCATCCTACTATTATTTTTTTTGATTTCAAAAATTATCGACCCTGGTCTATATAAAGTATAAGTATATATACCTATAGATAACTCTTATGTTGGATTCTAGCAGAAAGAAGCGCCACCAACAGATTGGACTAATAACTAAAATATTGATTAATTAATATTTTGCATATAAAAATAACGAAATATAAAAAAAATTACGAGCTTGACATTGACGTGATAATTGTAATAAAATAATATGAATGATGAATGCATGGAAACTATATTGGTGTCCAGAAACACAACTTTTTGGTAAAGGGTGCACATAAGAAATGAGGAACGGTTACAAAAACTAAACGAAAATTGCTAGACCTTTGTGCAGTGATATTACGGTAATATAGCCAATAGGAAATAGGAGTTAATGCTACCATAGGATGGTTTATAGCCATTATTGCTCTGAATAACAGTTCTATTGGGACTTTAATCTGGTTTTATATACTGTATTAGTTTCGACTAGCAGTTGTAATGAAACTTGACATTATTCGTAATAATATTTGCTTGCTACGGTTCATAAAGCATATAGGTACCACTAAAAATCGGTACTGTATTTCTCAAAAATTTAAACATGTATCTTCTAGTGTGATATTGTTCTTGTTGTTTAACATTGCATATGATTATCGATTATGCAACATGGTTTACTGAGATAGGTAAATTCGTCCATAGATTAAAAAGTCCAATACCAATGATGGGTTGTGCGAAATAAGAATATTTTATTTCTTTATTAGCGTGTACCCGGCATGCGTTGCAACCCGCTGGTATAAATACAAACCCGAACAAACCCGATATATTAGTACCCGACATGCCACTTTCTGAAATTGCACCCGTGCGAAGCCGGGGCGGGTCGGTAATTATACATAAAAACCTTCCTCTTGAATCACTCTATCTACTAAAAAAACCGCTTCAAAATCCGTTGCGTATAGTTTTAAAGATTTAAGCACATATAGGGATATAGGGACAGAAGGGCGATAGCGACTTTGTTTTATACTATGTTAAGATCTGACATGCAAAGTTTAAAAATACCTAAATACAAAGTAAAAATAAATTAATTAAAACAGCAATTGGTACAATCAATAAAATTCAAATTCAGACAGGACAGCTAGAAGACTCCGAACACCAATGTGACCTGCACAACAAATAAGTTAAGACTAATATTAGGGTGCAAGGCGGTCGCCGATTGCTACGAACCCACACCAACGTCTTGTAAAATAGGTTCTAATGGATACAATTCGTTTTTGGGGACGGTGTTCTGCTTTCTTAATTGCAGAGAAAGCGCTTTACTGGGAACAAAATGCGTCGCATTGAGAAGATACAATTTATTTCTTAACAAAATAGCTGTATTAAAAGTAGTTCATTATTTAACAAGACTGTGCTGCTAATGGAACTGATTACTACCAATAAAAGCACTGTTCTAGCAAATCTGGAACTGATAAAGGGGGTTTGATACACTAGCAATTTATTTAATATAGGTAAATAAAAAATAAGCTAGGTATCAATACAATCTATGTCTTAGCAAATCTGTATTAGATAATTTTCCTCAGTGTAGAATGGTTGCTTCTGTCCTAATGGCAATTTAAAAAGCATGGTCGTGACTCGTGTGTCTGTATGTTTGACCGAAAATGGGACTGAGTTTCCTGAAATGTGCATGTGTAGAACGTCTTAAAACAATGGCATCTGCATAGTTTTTCCGTTTCCCGAACAAAGGCAGGCGTCATGCAATCGGAACTGGGCTCTCTCAATCAAATTTATCACGATCAGTCATTTGTTCTCCGCGTTTGGAAACAGGACCTTAACGAAAGAGTGCACAAGGATTAGCCCATCGACAACAAACAATTGTGTTATTTCAACGCGTAATATTTATTTTTGATACCATCTCCGAGACTACAAATCGACACCTTGACAACCCACAATTATCTTTTATAATGTTCTGTATTGTTTCAAAAATACGTAGATAAAGAGGTTGATATGGCACGGCCAAATATTGGGAACATTATTAATGTGCCCAGGCCTTAATCTATTTTCATCTGGTATACGGGGACAGGTTTTTACAAAGGACGACCTTTTTAAGTTATTATATTCCGCCCATCCCATAAAATATGAAAATTACATTATTTTTTGTGTTTTATTAGTTACGGCTGTGTCCATTTAAAATAAACGATTTTCTTCGCTTCTCTTGGCACAAATGTTTTAATAATTATCATATCGGTTGCGCCCTCCAACGAAACAGTAAGAGGAATCATAAACTTTAAGCATAACTTCATTCTTATTTCAAAGCACATAATAAATTAGTACTTGAATATTATCACAGTTATTACTCACACCAGTTTAAAATGACTTCGTATAGGTATAAATGGCAAGTTTTAAAGGCAAATAATATCTACTATTTGTCATTAGTATCATCAGGTGTTGCTCTGTCTTCATCATAATGCGGTCATTAGAAGGATATTTTACTAAGCTTAATTTAAAACCTCAAGAACCGAATTTTTAATAGATATGCTACTAGATCGATGAAAGAGTTTTGGACTTCCATTGTCTTTATTTGTTTTAAATCACAACGTTTCAACTGATGGTAAGTATCTCCAGTCGCACTTAAAAAGGAAGCTCACCACATCAAAACCGACCTCAACAAAAATGGCTACCCCACAAAATTAGTTGACAAAATATTGGAAAATCGTAAGAATCGACCCAACGCGCAAGAAGCAGAAAGAGAGGCACAACCAACACTCAATATTCCGTATGTCAAGGGAGTATCTGAGAAAATAAGAAGACTAGGACAACGATATAACATCAACACCGTATTCAACTCGAGAGACACCCTAAGAAGCCACCTGACGAAGACAAAACCTATAAGTCAAAAAGATAGGAAAAACTGCGTCTACCAGATCCCCTGCGAGTGCGGCCAATCTTATATAGGTGAGACATTAAGACCACTCGAGACAAGGATTAAAGAACACAAAAATAATACGTTAAAAGGAGAGACCGAAAAATCAGGTGCAGCTGACCATGCCTGGAAACATGGCCACCATATCATGTGGTCAGAAGCTGAAATCCTACATAAGGAACCACACTGGAGGAAAAGAAAGTTTAAGGAAGCTGCTGTTATTCACCAGAATCCAGGCTGCTTTAGTAAACCATCATTAGACTTAAGAAATATCTGGAAACCTTTGTTAAATAGATGTAATCTTAGGATAGGATCGCGTGCCAACTGAACGCATGACTGCACCCACCTCAGTTGTGCTTCGGTGCACCTAGCTAGTATAAATAGTCTTGTAGTTACTTTACTTATTTAGTATTCACCTGAAGACGACTGGAGATACTTACCAGTTAAAACGTTGTGATTTAAAACAAATAAAGACAATGGAAGTCCAAAACTCTTTCATCGATCAAGAAACATCATTGTCTCCAACCTTCAAACAGTCACCAGATATGCTACTAATCGGTTGCAGGGCCGTCTATAGTGCCATTGCTTGAGTTATCAGGTATCTCAGTCATTTAGATTTATCCCATGGCTCAGCATGTGGCATCATGGCATCCATGTCGGAAATCTCAATTTGTTATTGCAGCTATACAAACATTGATATCGAAATCATTCAAAGCACTTGTAGCAAGGCCGTACCCAAAGGGGGGATTAGGGGTTTTCAACGCGCCCCCCACCCCGAAATAGCTACAAGCGGTGAAGGAACCTCGCACTCCACACGAAACAAAAACTATCAGTCATTCAAGCTAAGGTTATATTATTTCATTTTAAAATAAAGACGTGAATTTGAATGAAGATGAGAAAGATTTTTTTGCGTCCTACAAGCCTCGAAATAAAATCCTAGTATCGGCCCTGACTTGTAGCATTGATTAATTATTATTCCTTAATCTTAAACTAAATTTTTTAAAGTTTTGTTAACAAAACAAAGTCTGATCGATCCAAATCTGGTAAATGGGTTGAGGAAGAAAGGATTTGGAAATTTAATTTTTTCAATTTTTTTTTGTTGTCCAATTTCTGGACTTTTTCCATGAATTGCTGTTTCTAGTTGTTTTCTAAAAGTTCTGCATATTGTATCTATTCGCCAGTTACAGCTTTTCTTTTTTTAAATGCCTCTTATCTTATATCTCAAGTGAACAGTTTGCATGGTTACAAATCACTTGAGAAAATTAACCGGTTTTCTTGTGTCTAAAGAACTCCAAAGAATCAGCCACGCGGTTTTATTCAGAAGTACGGTAATACGACACCCATCTTTCTAAAAGTTTTCAAAATCCCAACTCATTATGTACGATATTACGGTAGATAATGAAACTAAGGGATTGCCGAGCACATGCACTTTTTTCTGTAGTTTTACCCTCCAAACCTAATTGAAGAAGCATTTTGGTTCTTCTATTATTTATTTCCTCATTTCCTCGTAAAGCAGTTGTATCTAGATATAGTTTATCAAAAGTATTCATTTAAATCTAGATCTTATTTACATTATACAACACATTAATCTTATGTATACCTTTCTCTGTGCCACAATAAAAAAAAAACAAAGCGACAGTTGAAATTTCGTTAGTTAAAAATTTGAATGCTAATGAAATGCGATGAGAGAAGTAACTACTGCTATGAACTTTGGTGAGAAATATATTCCAAGATTAAGATTGTCACAGTTAGTGGCCAAATCTACATACAATACAGTGACATGTCGTAATGGGAAAAGTTACCTGTTCCGGACTGCGATCCGCATGCTTCTTGAACACAATTTTCTATTAATCACTGTTACATCCCGTTAATTAAATCGTCTCTGCATATCTCGCACCGATCTTACAGATATGTACCGGCGCATTTTTACTTTTTACTTAATTGACAAACTCGTTTCACAACTTCCTTCTTTCAAATTATACGTGTCATTTCTTAAATGCCTCTTTTTTTATAATGTAACGGTGATACTGAAATTAGAATAGCAGCTTATTATATTACAGTCGCTCTAAAATAATGGATATTAATTCACACGAAAAGCAGATACATGGTTTATTTACTATTTTGTCTTTGGTATTACTTTTTATTAGTTTGTAATTTATTCAAAATTCTATTTTTTTAGAAGTTGCATTGTGTCTTTAATTTTAAATACACAATATACATTTTGAGTAAAGTTTAAGAGAGATCACTGTAGTGTATAACAAAGAAAGCTCTATTATAATTCTAGCAATTTGTAAATGGCAAAGAACGGTGTATCATAATTCCTTATGTTGTGTACATATTAAAGAATAACGACGTCTGTGAACTGTCAAGGTACTTGGTAGCATACAGAACACAAAAATTACATTTATGTCCTAGTAAAATCAAAATTTTATCGTGAACATAATACATCTACATACATTTTAACAGGCCCCTGTACATTAAAGTAACTGAATAACATCCTTGTGATTTTTTCGAGGTCGCGGTAATTTTACCACGAGTTACGGTCGTTATCAGTGAATCCATATTGGAATATGGTGTCTACCATATGATTGTATGTATATCCTACATCTGCAGTTCCATGGAACGTAATGTCGTGACTGACGCCGACGTTCATCAGATATGGTTCCGCTCATCCATCAAATGTTGGGTGTGAAAACCCGATGAAGAAGATAACAAAAAACACTTTGTATTAACCTTTGTCTAAGTGACCTTTTACATAAGTTTGTAGCAAAAAATTCATTTATCTCTGATAAGGGTTGCTATTACGTTTAATAACCATCTCATTTGGAACGGCTGTGTCTAGCAATAAGTGCCCAGTTGGTGGTTGGACGTTGGGTTATTATTAATTGGACTTTTCATCATCACAATGATTTTTAAGGGATTGGTCTATTTAGGTATAGGTACACTTAATACACTGAAGAAAATGATCTAATACAACAAGTTTGCTAAGCGTTTTGTATTGATAGCTTATTTTTTATTAACCCATATTAAATAAATTGCTAGTGTATCAAACCCGCTTTATGGGTGTGTTTTTCTATTTACCAGCGATTATTTTCCTGGGCCCAGTATCTGTCGTTTTGTCTATTAACATGACCATTTAAAGAAAACGCAGCTTTATCTGGAAAACAAATTCTTTGGACGATTCGTGCGTGATTATCTGTAGCTCAATAATTATTTCACAAAATTGCTCTCGCCTATCAAAATTATCGTCCAATAACTCTTGTACAATTACTGGTTTGTAGGGATGAAAATTATCTTTTTTTAAAATTTAGATACGATTGTTTGGCGAGTATCGTAGTGACGCACAAGTTGCGAGCTTGGTGTATGAAAATCTTCCTGTATAGCGATAACAATATGTTTATTTTTTCTCCTCACTTTTAACACTACCTTTAACAGTACGGGGAAGATATCCACGTAGGGGAAGGTTGCCCATATTGGACCAATTTCTAGATTTCTTATCATAGATCCTGATAATAACGCAAAATCGATCTTGTAGCTATACCTTAGTATACTTTAGTATGTTGTTCAACTGCAGGATTTTTTGTAGAATTTTATTTCAAAGTATCTATGATATACCAGGCTATAAAAAAACCTCTGCAAGTGGTTCAATATAGGAAACCGGTTGCCTAAATTGCACCTGGTGGTTCCAAAATTGGACCACATGATTTAAATCGGAAGCTTAGTTGTTAAATAAATAAATAATAAATAAAATTGTTGGTATAGGAAGTTTTATACTTATATTTCAAAAAAACATCAAATTTACAATCAAAATTTCGGTAGAAGACATCCTAATGCAAAAAAGTACCTGTTAGTTTCCTATATTGGATCAGTCATAGTTTAATTTTTTAACTCAAAGAAAAAAGAGTTTAGCAATATTGGAATGGTGTTGGTTCATGACATTAATATATTTAAAAAGAAAAATTATTTTTGCACAATTTGGAAAAATTGCCTAGGTTGGACCGGTTCAATTTTGGCAATCACCCAATGGTCCAATTTAAGCAACTACCACGTGTTTTATAAAACCACCCAGGAAAGAAACAAGAAAAAACAAATATGGCATGGTAATAGGAGAAATAGAAAAACTTACTTGATAACGTCCATAAAAAATATTTTGCTTAGAGTTTTCTGGTTCTAAGGTAAATTCTTAGGAAAATCCTAAAAATATTACATTAAAATTGTGCAAATTACGTTTTGCTCTGTACACGCCAAGCACTAACGGCCAACTAGTTGAGTTTGTTCATTGTTGCCGATTAAAGGTTCTGGGTGGAAGTATGTTACGGTGTTGCCAGATGATATGGCACGTGTTTAGTTTCGGAGAAATGTACTTTGGTCCAATTTAGGTTGCGGTTCAATATAAGCAACCTTCCCCTAATTACTATCCTAGACACTGTCGATTAGCTAATAAGCGGGCGATTTGGGTATTTTTCATTGAACATATCACGGATTTCCCTATGACTCCTAGTACTCCTACTTTAATCCCCACAACCCAACGTAATCAATTGCAAATTTCTATACGTTCATCTTCAGCGACTGGCAATTTGGATGTACCTAATATTGGCAGAGCAAAATTCAAATTTGATTAACATTCACTGACATCTCAAGATAGTGACTTGAGCTGAGAAGGTTGCTAAGTCGAGAAACATATCATGGTGCATATACTAACCTTAAAGTGTTAATATTTCGTGAACGGTTGAAGATAGGTATGGGGCATGATTTATGAAAAATGTGAATTGATTGTAGAATGTAAGAAGGTAAAGTATATTCTTGATTAAGGATATGTATTATACAGTGTCACCAGTAAAGTCCGCATCATATGGGATTTTTTTTAATTAATAGCTTTATGCAAAACTTAACTTTGGCATCAAGTTCTGCTTCGATCGAGATGAAAATTAAGCAAAAAAATAGTAGTCACCTGATTCGCATTATCTGTAAAATTTTAATTTTTTCCAAAAAATAATTCAACAGTGGGGTTATTTCTGAAAATATCGAAAAAGTTTTTTTAAATGCAATTTCTAGCCCACATGCCAAATTTCAGCTGCATAAGATAATTTTGATTTTTTACCTAAGTATATCTTGTAAATTGCACCACTTTTGCAAAATAAGACTGAACGCAAACTACATAAAACTTCTTAGTTTTGACTATGCCTTATTTCAGATACATTTTCTTTAACATATTAAATGTGTGTTTTTCTGCAAAATCAAAATTGGGCTATTAAAATTTGATCGCATGTGATGCAAAGTTTATTTGTATTTGACCCTGTATAAAGTAACTTCATAAAATAAGTATTTTTGAAAACGTAGTTTGTGTCTGAAAGTAATACACGTTAACGTTATTATGACATAGCAACATATAATTTATAATATAGGGGTTTTAAATTAACTCGTTGAAAATAGATAAAATTTACGTTGTTAAAATAAAATTTATTTTCCACTTAAAAAACACTTTACTGAAGACACTGTGTTCTTTTTGTCTTAATATTAAGGTATATTACTTTCAGATACAAACTACGTTTTCAAAAATACTTATTTTATGAAGTTACCTTATACAGGGTCAAAAACAAATAAACCTTGCATCACATGCGACCAAATTTTAATAGCCCAATTTTGATTTTGTAGAAAAACACACATTTAATATGGCGCTACTTTAGAAAATGTATCTGAAATAAGGCATTGTCAAAACTAAGAAGTTTTATGTATGTTGCGTTGAGTCTTATTTTGCAAAAGTGGTGCAATTTACAAAATATAGGTAAAAATCAAAATTATCTTATGCAGCTGAAATTTGGCATGTGGGCTGCAACTGCAACTGCATTTAAAAAAACTTTTTCTAATAACTTTTTCGATATTTTCAGATATAACCCCACTTTTGAATTATTTTTTGGAAAAAATTAAAATTTGACAGATAATGCGAATCACGTGACTACTATTTTCTTGCTTAATTTTCATCTCGATCGAAGATGAACTTGATGCCAAAGTCAAATTTTGAATAAAGCTATTAATAAAAAAAAATCCCATATGATGCGGACTTTTCTGGTGACACTGTATATTAAAGGCTGATGATTCGTTTCTATATCAGAACCACGTATAATAAATAAATAGTCTAGAAATCTAACATAAAGACAACATGTATACCAGTATTTGCTTTAAAAGTACAACATGTTTTGTACGAAGAAAAAATAATCTTCCAAGAACGTTTTATTCTTGAACTGTTATATTATTGTTGATGAATAGTTTATCATTTTAAAATAAAAAGTTTCAACAGCTAAGTCCATCCATGCCTTGATATATAAAACAAGAGATAAATTAAAAGCATTGTTACCATAACAGAGTAGCAAAAAGCAGTATTCGCGTGTCACATGCAAGAAAAATAAGTACGGCGTCGGCCAGCATTGGAAACGAAGTAAAGCCCCGCAAAAGATAAAGCAGTCATCCAAACATAAATAATACAGACATGATGAAAAACTTGCATTGTATATTATGTATAGTTAAAAAGGGTTGCTTATTAATCTCTAACAAAGGGTACGTCCCTTTCAAAAGACGGAAAAAATAAACGAAAATATTACTTCGCATTTGATAACAGGGTCGTGACACTCAGCTTCTTCCTGGATTTTGTTCTCTCCGATATAGCTCTATTGATTCGGGATGACTATGTGAATATTATGTTAAAAGGGTCCCGAAAATGGAGTAAGTACTTACAATATTTAAATTACCTATTGTGATATTTGTAGTGTTTGAGTTATCTATCGTGAGTAAAAAATAATATTTGTCAACAGGGGCGAAGCTGAGGTACTACACTAAGAAAAGAGCCTTCTATTCCTTGTAAGAATTTACATACAACTGTTTAATACTATATGTGACAGCAACGCGCTGTCCTACTGAAAGACAACGAACGTGTAGTGATAATATAACGGTAATTTAGCCAATAGGAAATAGAAGTTAATGCTACCATAGAATGGTTTATAGCCATTATTGCTCTGAATATTAATAGTAATTATCAAGTTCTATTCGGGGTGTAATCTGGTTTTACATATATACTATATTCGTTCCGACTGGCAGTGGAAAAAGTGAAACTTGACATTAATCATAAAATTTGCTTGCTATGGTTAATAAAGCATATACTTACCACTAAAAATCAGTACTGTAATTCTCAAAAATTTAAATAACTTCTAGTGTGATATTGTTCTTGTCGTCTAACATTGCCTATGATTATGCAACACGGTTGACTGAGATGTTAAAATTTGTCCATATATAACTTAAGTCCAATTCTAATGATGGGTTGTGCGAAACAAGAATCTTCCATTGCTTTATCTGACATGCAACGTTTAAAAGAACTTAAATACCTACTAAGTAAAAATAAATTAATTGAAACAGGTATTGGTAGGATCAATAAAGTTCAAATTTAGACAGGAGAGCTAGAAGACTCCGAACAACGATGTGACCTGCGCAACAAATACGTTGAAACGAATTCTACGGTGCGCAGCTATTGCCGATTGCTACGATGAACCCCCACCAACGTCTTGTGACTTATGGGTTCTAACGAATACAATTCGTTTTTGGGGACGCAGTTCTGCTTTATAATTGTAGAGCGCTTTACTGGAAGGAACAAAATGCGTCGCATTGAGAAGAGACAATTTATTTCTTCATAAAATTGCTGTATTAAAAGTGGTTCATCTTCTTAATCTTAACATAGTATAAAACAAAGTCGCTATCCTGTCTTATGTGCATAAATCTTTAAAACTACGCAACGGATTTTGAAGCGGTTTTTTTTAAATAGATAGAGTGATTCAAGAGGAAGGTTTTTATGTATGATTAGCGACCCGCCCCGGCTTCGCACGGGTGCAATTTTAGAAAGTGGCATGCCGGGTACTAATATATCGGGTTTGTATTTATACCAGCGGGTTGCAACGCATGCCGGGTACACGCTAGTTATTCAATAAGACTGTGCTGCTAATGGAACTGATTACTACCAATAAAAACACTGTTCTAGCAAATCTGGAATTGATATAAGACTAAAGCGGGTTTGATACACTAGCAACTTATTTAATATGGGTTAATCAAAAATTATGCTAATACAAACTATGTCTCAGCAAACCTGTTGTATTAGAGCATTGTCTTCAGTGTGTAGCTTTTTCCCGGATTATAAATTTGACATTGACATAATTACAACAAATTTAATGCAAATTGGTCAGCGAACGGACGGATAGACCAACTTACTGCATCTATGTATATCTTCAATTTACGATTTTTTATCGAATTCTAAAAATCGTTTGCTAAGCAACAGCAAGCACTTATAACTGTTATCTTTTTTCAAATGCTTTAAATTGCCCGGTGTCGCCTTAACATTTTTTTTATTAATACGTTTTAAATAGACAATACACGAAAGGCCAAAAAGGCAGACTCAGAAATAAGCCCGAAGCATGCATATTTGAATGCACAATTCGAGTCGAGCGATATTGGGACTGCAAGGCCGGTAGGCAGATAGAGAGAAGAAGCACAAAAACCAGGACCGGTTTCAAAATTATGTAATCGAAAACACTCAAAACCTATTAACGATGTAATTATTTTAACAGTTATTTCAATTAATTATATTCCTTGAAACGAGCTTTAAATAGAGTATAAATATTACGCTTTGGTATCAGTAGCATCTACCCGGAGAAAGGTATTAGATAAAGTGAAGTTTATAAATACATATTTGGTTAAAGCTTTGCTGTCTGTTACAGTAATTTACTCTGTTACAGTTGGTTCCACTAAATCCAGCTCCTTACAGCCTTTTAATAAGATTGTGGAGCGAGTTTTGAAGTATAGGAACTCTAAGGGTGGTATGCAGTAGCCTGGAAGCCTTTTTACAAACAATTAAAGCCTTTAAGGCGTCCTTGGTCGACTCTGCATACCACCCTTAATCTTTGTTCTACAACTTATTATGTAAAAATCAAGCAAATGAACTAGTGATGGTGGTGACATAATATGCTCAAGCAAGACTTTTATTTGTGAATCCAATCTACAAAATTATTTAGGCAATGTTATATCACATAATTTTGGTGTGTGTATGTCAAGACAAAAAGCCCTGTATTATATAGGCATAAAAAAACTGATTGATGATTCGACAAGAATTAAAATATGATCATTATTAGATCTAATTCGCAGGTATTACCAGCATAATTTAAACCAGATGTCATATAATGAGTTTTTTTTCTGTTAATGTATCAGAGACAAAAATTGCGATACGAATAGGTCATAATAAGATACTTACCATGAGAATTACTTTTTGGTTTCAAACTTGAATTATTAAATATGAATCCAAAGCATACCTAAATTGTATAAGTATATCTGATAATGATAGAAAGTCAAGCAAGTTAGCTAAGCCAACCTCAAAAAATCGTGTAGTATTGGCTGACTAGATGACGAACTGACAGCTATTGTAGGTTTAAATAAATCGTAAAAGTAAATAAATTCAACATCTATAGTTTGGTTGGCCAAACAAACCTTTTGCTGGAGTAGAGATTGAAGATTAAAAGAAATAGTAAACAGGAAAAGGGTTACCCATATTTGAAAAATTTGGACAAATTGTCTTTCATGGAGACATTTACAAATCAAGAAGACGATTGATAAATGTCTGCACCTAAACTTCCTTGCAGATTGATTTAAAAGACTGTCAAAGAAATTGTTGTCGTGAAATAGATAAAACACTGAATCATTGACCTCATTTAAGTAAAATTGAATACGGTACAGATCAGCTTCCATTCCACCGATTAGTGGACCCAAAAAAAGTACAACCAAAATGAATTACGTTGTTAGTAAACGGAGCAATTTGGTCAGATGAATTTCTGCTTCTATAGTTTCTGGATGGATAAGTTGTAAATTTATAGGTAAATTATTGACCTCACTTAACTAAAATTGAAGTTTCAATGGGGTGAAGAATCCGGACCTGAGAAGTTATGTCGGTGGTAATATACAGTATACATGCAGGCTGTGAAGGAATCTCAATTAGAATTTCGAGATGGGATCTTGTCTAAGTAAAAGGCCTCGTCGTGGATGAGTTAGACTTGTATCGGGGGCGGTGTGGGTCCTCAGAGGTCGAGGCCGGGCGGTGGCAAGTGACAGGCACGCAGGTCCATCGTTCCGCCTTTCCTGCTGGCGCGGAATTAGTCTGCGGCAACCGTAAAGCAGAGCTTTCGCTTTACCTGGCCTAGCCGCTGAGTTGGGGCATTCCAAGCCAATATATTATTGCCGGATTTTTTTTCTAAAAAAAAAATTAATTGAAATCCCTAAGAATAGTAAATGATACTTTTCCTGTCTTAAGTTGAACAGTTTCTAAAAGTTTGTGGCGTAAAAGGACCTAACATAGAAATATTAAAAAAAAATGCTGTTTTCCATATTAGACACTGCTGATCCGATGAAACGAAGGGCTCCGTGGTATCATTCTTGGAACTAGCGCTATGGAGACACACTATGTCTAATGCCCGAAGAAGACAAAAAGTGCAATTATCAAGACGTCATATATGCGTATATGCGTGGCGTCAAGCCTTCACTTCTGCTACTACTAAATTTAGAACCAATTAGAAGATATTATGAGGGTTTCTTGAAAAAGCATCATATTATAATTAATGAAAATAAAGACCTACGAATCTCATATTGGCTCAGAATAACCCAGTTGTGCCTGGTCGTATAATGTATGTGAAACTTGGGGCTCATTGTCTCAGGCGGCCGCGCTCGAATCGTCGTCATTAACAACTTCAGCGAACGACGCGATGCTTTATAACAAGGACCACTTGCAGAGCAGAATGAAATTATCAGAACAACACACAGACAATTCTGGAGCCATCACTTTTTTATTTAATATTGACATGTTAATAAAAATTGTTTCACGATGACAAATTAAATTGAAATTGAAGAAAATTACTCGACCATTGCTCGATTAGGTTGCCGAAAATAATAACCAGATAATAGAAGCGACATGAATCTACATTTACGAATGCTAGATCTAGTTAGAAACATAATAAAGCCTAATGAATAAAAATTAAGCAATTACTTTTTAGTAAAAGCAAATGTTATAAGTTAAAGCAATTGCTAGATCTGGATATGAATAAAATTTTGAAGCAATTGCTGTTTTCCTTACACCTCTGTAGCAAATGCTTATTCAACACAAGTTCAGACGTGGCTTATCCACTTGTTCAGATTATAGATTTCATGTTCAGTTTGGTGCCTAATTTGCAAAAGAGTTGACGTAAATACAACAACGTTGGTCTATTTATTTAGTACAATAGTAATCTGTTACGTTTTTGTGGAAAATAGGAATCTTATATTTGTGATATGGCAGATTTCAGTGAAAATGAAGAAAGTGGTAGTAGTAATGAAGAAATTAAAGACAAGCAATTGATATTCGTTCACAAATTGAAGGAACATAAATAAATCTCTCTGACCACAACCGTTTAGCTTCCACAACAGCTTCAGCACTTGTAGGAAATTTAATAAAATATATTGACCTTCTCCAAAACTGCATCCATTACAGAAGTGTATGTCTTACAGACAGTAGTTTGGTGAACACCGAATTTTGAAAGCCCGAATCGGACAATTTCCGCAGAAAGACTTTTTAATCTTATTTAAAGGCGATAGTGCACCCCCTTGCCTTTTACCAGTATCAGTCAAAAGATAATTGGCCAACAACTCAACATTTTCGCATTCAAATGGATATAACTTTCTGAAATCATCATATCTGCAATTTTTACGTACACTGTAGATTTTTCTTTTACGGACGTTCATATATTCAGCCATAATTGAAGACACAAATTAAGAGCAACGCACGTGTATGCCGCGGAGAACTAAAGTTGACTGCTACCAAGCAAATGATGCAGGGGTCGACCTACCTTAAAAAGTTGAAAGCGATCGCTATACACTAGAAAAAGCGATTCCTTAATTTATTCTTCACATTTTAAGCAAACGATAGCAATCGCTTCTATTTTTTAAGAAAAGGCATTGACTAGCAGCAATTCCTGCACTTTTAAGGAATTGCTGGACGCAAAAGCAATCTTTAGTTTTTATTCATTGGCTTTCAAAAAATTACTTCAATTTTGTAAGAAAAAGCAATTGCTACATATTCATTAGGCTCATTGGACCAGACTAAATTATTATTTTCTAGTCTGTGTCGTATCAAAGCAAAGTTTTTCAAGGATTTCATAATTTATTGCCAAATTTTGAGGTAATTATTTAGTATTTGGTATTAGACTCATCAAATGCAATTTTCATATTTGCCCAACGCATTTGCATATTTGAGGAATAGGTTTTTAGAAAAGGCTAGAGCAAATAGCTACAAGCTACAAACTTCAAGTGCCCTTAATTTAAGAACTCGTGGTTTGTTCACTTGTCTACTGAAGTAGGGATAGGTATTGTTGGTGATCAAGCTAAAAACTACGCTACGTTCTCAGATGTCTTCAACACTTTTAGAATGCCCTGTATATGAATTCCTGTATAGGCGCCTCGTTGTTTCTCGTATAAGATATACAATAAAGCATGACCAAGCAGTATTGAGACAATCAAAAGAGGCTGATGACTAAGTATTGGGTCCTAGCTATCTGATCGCTTCTTAAGTGAGCCCAACACCGTTGTTTGTCCCAGATAGAAGCGCAAGAATAGCGCCAGAAGTAGTTTTTCATCGGGAATGTATCTTTCACCTTGTCTCATAAATCGCATTTTATTTAGATCTTTTTACAGTCTTACTTATAAAGAGACATTGAAATTCGGTAATGAGTAAAACATTTCGAATTGTCGAAAAATTGATTATTGCAGTTTTGAAAATGGATATTTTTCAAAATAAATTTGTGGTGACGTCTTCAAATTTTACTGTAGTGAAATCTCTTATGTTGGGTTGAACAAAAAGTTTAAAGAATAAATTGAACCAACAACCAACTTTGACTGTGATTTAAATGACATTGGCAGAAATAATTTGCAATTACCTGATTAGTAATTCATGAATTAGGCTAAAAGCCACTTATTGTGAGAAAATCATTTAAATGTCATTTATGTCAGTCAAATTCGTGCAAGTTAATCATTCAAAATGTGATTCTCAAATATAAACCGAAATTTACGGTTCTAAAGTTGATGAATGAATTTTATAAAATCAGATTCAAAAGGATTTTAAATAAAACTCACATTTCTGAAAAAAGAACAAACATTTTTGGATTTTATTCAGTATGTGCGTACGAAAGTGATCTTATTACCGCAGCCCTCCTATAGTTTGTATTAATTTGTTATTATCAGGAATGATTGCCAAATTTAACTTTCCAATCGGAGGCGTGAAGCGAATTATTTCTGATGCTAAATTAAATAAATTCGGTCCATTGGGTTTTGTATCAATGTTTAAAATCTTAATTAATTATTCGGAACATACCTACTACATAGATATACTCCCAATGTTTATTGTATTGTAAAATAATTTATGTTTGTATTAAAATTATTATTACAAAATTTTAAAGGCTATTTTTTATTTAAATTCATCCACATCATAATGTCTGAGTTTTTGGGATTCTATCTAAAAAAGGACCCGCTTGAAGGATGTATAAATAAAGTTTGCACTATGAGCGTCTCTTGCAAACAAAACCACACAGGAATAGGCATGCGCACTGCAAAATTATCTTTTAATGAATGGAAAAAAGACAGGTCCGGGCTGTAACATCTTGTTTGTAGGGCCTAAGCCTAGTTAGATGTGTTTAAATTAATTATAATAAAATAAAATTACATATCAAGAACTATCACTACTTCAAACGTACTGAAAATACGAAATAACCGGTATTTTACCCCTATTTAGGCATAATTAAATCATGCAATGGTCTTTGTCATTGTATCCGATCCGAGTCACTAAAGGCACAAACACAATTCACCAAACTACACAAAAACTAGAAATCCATAAATATTAAACACCCGCATTAGCAAAGAAAATACCAACAAATCATATGTGTGAAGTTAGCACCGTTTATGCAGCAACGAAATTTTTTTGGGGTCAATTCCGCCTGTAGCGTTTTTTAGTGGCGAAGATTGAAATAATTTCAATCTTCGCCACTAAAAAAATTAAAATTCGTTTACAAATGCTACTTTTCGAAGATAAAAGTCTATGTTTCGTCTACGTTTTTAACCAGCCTCTTTAGAACCATGCATCCCAAATAATCCAAAGGATTATTTACTTGAGGGAACAAATAAAAAAAAGTAATGTAACCTTCTGCATCTACCATACATATCCTATAAATGTGTACTACAACAAATTAAAACAATTAAACGACAATGAATAAATAAATAGAGTACTTACCTAGTCAACCGTTAAATCGAATTTTAATTATGTTCTATCTAAGGGGCACTTTTTCTAATCTCTTAACTGAAGCTGCGGTTAAACTCCCATCATCCATTATCATTTTATGCTTTATTAACTTTGGCTACTTGTCTCAATTGTAACAAGATATTGTTTAAAATAATTTTATCTTCGCTAGGTAGAAGAACATGATACGATACGATAAACTCTATGATATCTGAATGGTATGGGAAGAAACAGTTACTTGTCATTTTTTTAGTGTTGCGTTTTATTTGGGTTTAAAAGATGCATATTATTTTGTAACAAAAGAATTTTACCATCAGGACCAGCGGCCCAACAACAGACACATTTGGGTTTATCTTTAGGGGTATACGTATAAAAAATAATTATTACTTCAATGACCAACGTTTTTTAAAGCCACCTTTGGTTGGCCAGTGGCGGCGTGTCGAAATTTATTAGAAGAAACAAATTTGCATATACAGGGTGTCCGGAAAAACGTAATTTTTAACATATTTACATCATGTATATCAATAAAAGATACATATTTGTTCCTATAAATTATAAATGTTCACTTTTAACTGCTTAATATTAAAACATGATCGCAATAAAATTACGTTTTTCCGAAAACGGTTAGGATTAGCGACATGAATGAAGAGTACTTAATTTTTAGTCAATAGCTAAAGGTATGTAACCAACGTTGTCCAAAGTTTTTATCATACAAAGCAAAAAAAAAATGGGCACATTAGTGTCACAGCTAGTTCGTTCCTGCAGCTGTGAGTAATGTGCAACACTTTCTGGGATAGTAATTTGAAGGGTCTTACTTGGTATAGATCATATGAAAAAAAAAAATTGAAATATACCTGTTGGTTTAATAATTATGTGTCAAAAACTTAATTCCATGGGAGCTCTTTGGGAGCCCATATCTCCGAAGAGGAGGCAGATACGAAAGAAGTTTATATGAACTTGTAGTATTCTTTTCACGTGTTTTTTTCATATCCGGGAGATTTCCCACATTTTCCCATACACAAAAAAAATTATCCACTAAAAGCTTGCGGGGGTTTGCAAAATATTTAATTGAACTTTCAGAAGCATACATGTACACTCTTATAGCCATCAGTATTAATTGGATATTATTATCACTGTTGGCCAAAAAAACAGGTAAAAATTCATCCCAGATCAACGCCAATGCATAATAATAAAACCTTTTGTCCTATATTACCGCCCCTCATGATAGGCATGTATAGTATTTAATGTGACACTAAAGGCAAGAAAAATTTAAAACAAGTCATTATAAGCTTGTTCACAGGTTATAAAAGAACCTCATCGATAAATTTTCGGTCTTTTGACTGTCACTTGAAAACCATTATACCTGCTCTAAGGCTAGAAATTATACGATTCTCAATTTTGAACAGAAAGTGTCACGGAAGAAGGGTTCTTGGAAAAGACTTGTGGTTTTAATAGGTGGTTTTATTATGGTTGTTATTACTTGAGCATGTTACTTTTAGTGTCGTTTTTAACCCGTTAACTATCGCTATTTATTATTGGACCAATTAAATGGGTGTTTTGGTTTAATAGACCTAAAGCACGAAGTGTCTTGAGTAAGATATCTCAAAAAAAAAAAATTTCAAGTGAAACTTTTTTAGATTTTGCTCAATTAGTCAGATCTTTATTTTGTTTACGAAAATATATCTGCAAAACCAAAATATCTTGATGTCAAAGAACTAGTATATAGGATCTTTCACGATCTCTATCGGCCTCGTAATAAATATTCATTGTACTGATTTAGACTATAAAAAATGACACAAGGTGTAGGTATAAGGAATGAAATTGCTCTCACAATGTTTCTTTTTCAGTTATTATGAATAAGACTTAATGAACTATTCGGTAGCTTAATATACGGATCCGCATACACTGTCATCACTAAATCATTTTATTTATCTATTGTGGCATAATATATCTTATTACACCTTTTCAAAAAGTACATTAATCATTTTTATTTAATGTATGCGTACAGAAAACTCTGATTACTAATGTATATTTTAATTTGGGACTTATTAACAGTACATCTGTATTGAGAGATTGAGACTTATGTTTGAGGAGCTCTATATGAATCATCGAAAAATGATACTCGATCTATTTGACCCCATTTTCCGCATTTATGTGACACGAGTCACTGTATATTCATGTAAGCACTTTGGTCACTGACTTAACTCAATCCAGCCACGTAAGCATCTAAAATTACTCACTTGAAGTGGTGCATCCAGAATTCGAGTCTGGGGGGGGGGGGGGTAATAATATTTGATCGAAATAATTAGGAAATTATGTTGCAGTAAAAGGTATTGTAACAAAAAACTTGGCCTTGTTTGAACACCTTAAAAAGAGTTAGGTTTTCAAAATCCTGGGGAGAGTCACTTGGCTTTCTTGTATGTACAAAGTTATAGGCCAAGAAACCTTGAGAGAGTATTCGATCTTATCTACCCTTAGTAACTGTCTTGACTGCCTGCATGTAGATAGATAGTCAGATAGATAGTCTAGACTATCTAGACTTCTAGAGCCTATAGTCATTGACTTGGCTTATTTAGTACGTCATGTAGTCAACACTTAGGGAATGACTCGTTACCTAGAGTGAACTACTTCGTGGATAAGTCATACATTCTAATAATTATCGATTCATATTTTAAGATTGTACCAAATATTCTATCTGGTCTGTCATGTCATGCATGCAAAAGGAAAACCTGCATCAGATTCTGGGTGGTCGCCAGTATCTGACAAAAGAAATTTAAGTACATTAAGATACAATTATATGTTCACAGGGTCCGCAAAGAAAATAAAAGCCATGTATACGTTTGTTTTTAAATGAAATAAGACTGAAGCAAATCACTTGTATAATTTAAGTCCTTTTGTCAGGAAGGATAGCGCCGGCTCTATGTCAGGTAGCCAAAGTCACTCAGAAAATGACAAAAGGAATGTCAACACTACTATATTTAACAATACTACCAAGACGAATTAAAATTGGCAGTAAAAATATAGAAATAAGGTAAATGAATGCTATTACAATGTGTGTGTCAATCTATCATATTTGTACACGCATTGTAGGTACTAATATAATATTTCAGTACCTAAAAATGTAAGTTTAGAAGAATTATTATTTTCTGCCTTATTTGTGATACAATTACCAAGCCTATTTAGAAAAGCTTGCTACCTTCGGGTAAGTACCCAGCTATTTATTAAACATACTTTTTCTTTCTTCTGTTTTTTCTTTATTATTTCGTCTTTTCTCTCGTTCTGTTTCATTTTTAAATATTTTATCTTCGCAACATTTTTAAATAAATTTGACTCCGTGGCTTCAGCGACTTAACGACGATATATAACGCCATCTTCAGGTAATGAAACTCATTAAAGTAAAGTTCATTTACAAGCGCGAACTCAACCATATAATGAAATGTATTATTCTTTAAAATACCGCTAAAATGGTCTTAGTTTTTACATCCGTAATTAAAGCACGCTGTCTAATGACCAATTATGGTTTTTTTATCACGACACAGAGCGCAAAGTTATAAAATAAAACGGCTAATTTAATTGTCTATTGTGGAAAATTGCTGTCCAGCATTATAGTTTTTGTTTAGCTGTAATTTTATCTTTTAAAATCTGTTTCCATTCTAATGGAACCAATGCCGATTATGTACGTGAATAATATGAAACGTTAAGGCACATAAAACCTAGACATTTTTATATGGATTTAAATAAGGAAGTAGTATGTAAGGGATTTGTAATCGACGAATTTTTAGTTTTTATTAGAAACCACAGTCGCTTAAGACGACAAGAATAATAATACACTTCTCGTCAAAATTAGCGAATACTCTAAAAGCAACAGTTTGTTCTTAACTATCTTATGAACCGCTCATCCGATTTTGACCAACTATTTTTTCAGTGTAACCTAAGGTGTTACAAACCTTTTTAAGTTCCTAACGTTAATCTGTAAAACGATTTTGAAAGCTCTTTTCCTATAGATTTTCCTTGATATAATGGTGATTTTTAAAGATGAAATCATAAATCATAAATATAAAAATGCTAAAATTATGGTAACTGCATTTATTAAAGCTATGCCAACCGGACTATATGCTTTTGTTTTGTTTCAAAATTAGTCACTTTCGGTCAATATTTCGGGACGTTTTTTTTCCTATTTGATTGAGAGCTTTTGGCAAAAGATACACTATTAAACAAAAAATGTGTCAATTATTCGGGGAAATCTCTAAAAAGCTGTACCTTGACATCGGTTAAATAGATTTCGACCAGTATTATAGATTTTAAAATTTAAATAATAATAATAATAATAATAATAATAATAATAATAATAATAATAATAATAATAATAAAAATAATAATAATAATAATAATAATAATAATAATAATAATAATAATAATAATAACTAAATTTAATGTATATAGGTATACTCTGGTATACTTACATGTTTTAGAGGGAAAAAAAATAAAAACGTCATGTTTAAAGCCAAATATTATTAAATAAATTCACAAAAACATTGCAACCTAAAAAACCTTATAATAATTAGTAATGGGTGTTTCCACCTCTTGCTGCAATAACAGCATGACAACGTCGTGGCGTGCTCAAAATATCCGTTGAATCTCCCCTTGATCGATTTGATGCCAAATTCCATTTAAACTCACTTCTAGCTTATTTGAAGCAAATCTGCTACATACTAAATCACACACAAATGACACATGTTTTTTCGTACACAGCATGCTTGATAAGTGATTATTTTGATATTTTACACTTTCTAGATAATTTCCTACGAATAATTTGACACATTTTTTGTTTAATAGTGTATCTTTTGCCAAATAGCTCTTAATCCAATAGGAAAAAAAACGTCCCGAAATATTGACTCAAAGTGTCAAATGACTAATATTGAAACAAAACAAAAGCATGTAGCTCGGGTAGCATAGCTTTAATAAACCCAGTTACCATAATTTTAGCATTTTTATATTTATGATTTTCTCGACCCCTATATAATAAGAAAATGGCCATCTTTAAAAATCACTATTATATCACGGAAAATCTATAGGAAAAGAGCTTTCAAAATCTTGAATACTGGTCGAAATATGTTCAACCATTGCCAAGATACAGCATTGTAAAGATTTTCCTACCAAAATTTGACACATTTTTTGTTTAATAGTGTATCTATTGCCAAAAGACACTTATCAAAAAACTGGCAAAAAGGTCTGGAGATATTGATGTCATCTTACTAACGGCACATACCGGGAATTTCTAACTTTACCAGTTTACTCTACAGAATGTTTCAAATTTACGGCACAACATCGCCTCTACTAATAACACCCCTGTATATCAGTAAAATCGTTTTACAGATTAACGTTAGGAACTTTAAAAGGTTTGTAACACCTTAGGTTACACTGAAAAAATTAGTTTGTCAAAATCGGATGAGCGGTTCATACGATAGTTAGGAACAAACTTTTGCTAGATTTTAGAGTATTCGCTAATTTTGACGAGAAGTGTAGATATCATATAATTCTATAGAATTTAAAAAGCGTTTAAAAAAAGTAAACACAGAGGACTTGTTTTGATTGTAAAAAATATTTCATTAAATTAGTGACATCTGGTTAATTTCGTATAAGTTGATTGGATAAGGTATTTTTAGAGAATGTAATTTTGGTCGATGAAAGATTCATGCTTGAAACATTCGACAAAATAACCGCTCTTACCCGATTCTTAAAAATACACACGGTCACGACTTGATAAAAAAAACAGCGTGTTGAGAAAACATTCTCAATTTTTAAACGTTTACAAACGAAATGTTTGTTTTTTCAAAAAGTTTTTCATGTTGCTTATGTACCTACTAAAATATAACATACAAAAATGCGGGAGAATAAAAATTAGGTATTTTACGGAACACCATCCTTATTCATCCCTGAAAAACTACCCTCATACAATAAAAAATATTTTAAATAGCACTACCCCATTCGTGACACCTCTTTGGAAAGCTTATCAAAAATGCTTTTTGGCAATACCAAAATTATTGAGAAAAAGCCTTCAGTTTGCTATCTCCATGCCAAAAAATGGCATTAATTATAGTAAATTTTAATAATAAATATGATTCCTCCCCACACCAAAATATGACATTAATTCATCTCTTTCTGCTCCTGGTGCATCGTTAAAAATAGTAGGGATGGAAAGCTTGTTGGTTTATAAATGACTAAAAACAGGACCAAAAATCAAATTTGCATTAATTTTGAAACATCATTATATTTTATATATTTTTATAACTTATTCATCTTATCTAATAATAAATAATATATTACATGGGTGCAGGAATATAGTATACTATACCCAGCGGCGCACCCAGGATTTTATGTTAGGGGGGGCCCGCTAACCAGTGCCGGAAGCAAATTTTTTAATAAACTTTTAAGTTACGCATTTTTCTAGAACTTTGGAGCTTTTTTAACAGGTACTCTTGGAAGATCGCAATAGCCTAGTTTAATCGAGGTAAATATCTAAAAAAATTGCCTTTAAAATATCCACTTTAATAATTATTCCGGACAAAACATACCACTCTTTTTACCAAATAAAATATAGGTAATAGTAATGACGACATATCCATAACACAAATATATTTATTTAAAAATATAAATTAGTACAAAGCACAACAATAAACAATATTTTATAAATAATAGAAACCAAAACTTTTTTATAACACCTTTGCATTTGTTAAATATGTAAATCTAATTTTCTTCGACCCTTAGAAAGTTTATTTAAAATTTCTTCACAAGAAACAGGAACATTCTTATGAATAAATAAATTTGCCAAACCATTAAGTCTTACTTTCCCGGTGGAATTTCTGGGTACTGGTGGTGAAGGGTAACAAAAATTTGCAAAAGTTTTTTATATTGGGAAATATCATACATACATATACATACATATTGAATATATAGCTTAAACATATCGGAGGGTATTTCTTTGCTATCTGTAAACTTGTCGTTCCATAATTTAAATTCGCATATTAGAATGCTTTCATTATAAAAATTTTCAAAAAATTAATAATTTGCATAAAAAGAATGAAGGCTGAGAAAGCTTTGCAAATTTTCTACTTGTTTATTGGGACAGGGCAATAAACAGTTAAATAGCAAAATAATTTCCCTGTGATTAATAAATCGATCGTCTAGGTTGGTAATAAGTGAATCTAAGGTATACTGTACAAAAGTAATAAAAATTATATCGTTCTTTGTATCGCGCCTGGAAATTAAAGTTTTTTTTAGCGGGTTAGTGGGTATAGTTAAAGTCAATTTCATTGGGGGTTTTGGGGGGGGCCAAGGCCCCCTTGGCCCCCCCCCCCTGGGTGCGCCACTGATTATACCGTAGTAAGAGCGTAGGTGAAGTGTCGAAATTGTATATTGTTTTAAACCATGTTAAGTTGAGTATATAAATATGTATTATATTTTACATATCTATGCCAAAATTCAAAATTATGGATACAGATCATTAATTTAATGTTTGAAACTGCCTTGCTGACTTAATCAGTATTTGTTTTCGACCTTGCAAGTGAAATTACAGACCTGCAGAGAGTAGAATTAAAATATTCGAGACACTGAGTATATACGATCGCTCTGTGCACGTCTGTAGCATCAGCAGAGTACACAGAGGGGGTGCAGAGTGTCCCTGCCAAGGGGTATCGTCACCTACACTTCGCGTCCACCTTTGTCAATCCCCCCTTCGCAGCTAGCCCCGCCCCCCTCAGTGCGCACGCTGTGAATAACCCCCACTTTTGTTACAGCATTGGACAAGTTGGGCCTGCGACATCTCTTCAGTATCAGTGCTCCTGAACCGGTGCATCTGAATGTTGCGTTCGACATAGTCAGTTTAATTTTGTACGGATGTCAAGCGCTGCCGATCCGATTGAAAATACTACTCGATCGATTGTTTTCTGTGCTTCAAAAGGACGAAGTGTTTCAAGTGTTGCATGGATTTGGCTGGACAATCGACGACTACGCTAGAGGATATATTTTGCAGGTATGTCCAGTGTTCTCTATTTTTTTAAAATTCAGCTATACCGCGGCCTAGTCAATAATTATACCAATAACAACATCCTAGCTTAGTAACAATTATCAAATATAAATGAGTTAAAAACATTGCCAATTTTTAAAATGTCCTTATCTCCAAGTTCTCGTAACCCAAACATCACCAAGAAAAAACATGCCGGCAACCCAAAACAAAATTGCTCCTATAGATGCTTGTTAGACCATGACGAATTTCAATTATTTTTTATAACCTCTTCCAATCAGTCTACATGATATGACAAAATTACTGAACATGTTTATTTCATAGCCGGCACAGAATTTTTTAATGACGTCGTGTCTCCTTACCTAAACGGATTTTTAAATTACTTTTCGGCCACAGTTTGGAAACCTTTATCCAATTAGGTGTTAAGGTTATAAAATGAAAAAATTAATTCATACTTTGATCTTTTCGCCATTCCTATAGATAATGACACTGCGATGTCAATGTCAGTGACATATTATTGAAAGAATAATCAATTTTTTTCGGATTAAAAACAAATAAGGTCATTAACGAGGCACTGTTATTGATGTCACATTGCCATTTTTTAACGAAAGCCAATAATGAAAAAGTAAGACTTATTAAATGAAGAATAACTTTAAAAATGAATTATTCTTATTGAAATTCAATTAAATCAGTGATACTAATTACAATTTTTGTATTATAAGATCAGTCAAACCATCATTTAATGACATATCAAAAATAAGAAATGAAACAAATTTTTAAAAAAGGATTCTGGCTGATAATCGAGATTTTTATGATCAAAACGGATCTAATCATAGAGCTATACTTTTTTTTCTCTTAAAAAGCGTTTGGCGCTAAAATAGGGTGATAAACCCATCGATTCTATGGACTTAATAATATTATTGAACTTCGCATATAGTAGTATTAAGATAAATGACATTAATAACAACTCAAATGGCCTTTAATTTTGCTACATAAAATTTCTAACCATTATTTTGAGCTTGCTTCTGGCAACATAATCAAAGCGGTTGTTCATGGCAAAATAGTAATGAAGTAATATTTGACCATTTTTTTTTAGCAATACTCTTAAAAATTCAAATGATATTGTGAAAAACAGTTTTCAAAAATCCCCCTTGTTAGTTTGTTTTGACACTTGAATCCCATTGGTATTGGCGATTGGTTATTTATTTGTGGACGGACAGTGGCAGTTCTAAGTTACCTAAAATTAAACAAAAAATAATTAAATCAAATACTCGAGCATACTCAAGATGTATATCTAATAATTAAAATAATAATCAAATTCTAAATTCATTCATTGTGTAATTCCTATTATTGCATTTAAGGTAAAAAAGAAGGTGCTATTGGTATGGAATTATGGAAAATAAAGTAGCCCATAGTTATTTTCAAATTAGCAAAATCATTTTCCTTATGGCTTAAATGCATAGTGTATTTACGCTTCCCCATTGTTAATGTACTTTTAATTATAGATTTTTAAGTTCGTTAGTTTAAACAGTTATTTAACTATTAGTGGTATTATAATTTACGAACAAACCCGTCGTTAAGTTTTTACGGGGTTTATTTTTGTATTTTCGTAGATTGATGGTGTCTTTTATGCATATTGGCCCGAATAAACGCATAGTAGAAACAATTACTTGGCACGAATGCGTTTTGGGGCCCTTATTAATATTTAAGCTTTTTCAACCGGTCGGTCGTTTCGTGCAGTAAAAGAATCACAGACACTCAAATTACATAGTGTTTTGCATATCATTTTTGCGAGAGGCAATAATTTGCAGTTTGGCGTAATTCGAAAAATAGCCACCTTTTTATCAACGTTTTTTTTGCTAATAGACCTCACTCTAATGGCACTGTGTGCAAAATAAATAGGACCATGATTAGACGGCCATTTTGGGACAAGAATTATAAAAATTATGTATTTACTTGTATCAGATGAATGCCTTTTGTGCTTCTAATATAAACTAGCACGGTTCCATCAATCTTCCTACCTCATTGACATTTTCCGGCTTTTCTAATAAAATTTCGAAATTACAGGACAAGAAAAATGGTGAAAGACACGTGTATATTCCTTGTTTATTTCTTCGTATGCTTCATGCTTCACACCTAGCCTGTAGAAAATTTTAGTCCATGCTTAAAGTGAAGTTGAAAATATAGGAAAGAAAGAAAAAACTGAGTCTTCCTCCAAAAAAATTAATAGAATATAGAAATTCTTTGTTTCATGTTTCGAACGTAGAAACGTTCATCTTCAGGAGACAGAATTTTTTTTATACAGTGTCACCAGTAAAGTCCGCATCATATGGGATTTTTTTTTATTTATAACTTTATTCAAAATTTGACTTTGGCATCAAGTTCTGCTTCGATCGAGATGAAAATTAAGCAAAAAATAGTAGTCACGTGATTCGCATTATCTGTCAAATTTTAATTTTTTCCAAAAAATAATTCAAAAGTGGGGTTATTTCTGAAAATATCGAAAAAAGTTATTAGAAAAAGTTTTTTTAAATGCAGTTTCTAGCCCAAGTGCAAAATTTCAGCTGCATAAGATAATTTTGATTTTTTACCTATATTTTGTAAATTGCACCACTTTTGCAAAATAAGACTCAACGCAACCTACATAAAATTTCTTAGTTTTGACAATGCTTTATTTCAGATACATTTTCTTTAAAGTAGCGCCATATTATATGTGTGTTTTTCTACAAAATCAAAATTGGGCTATTAAAATTTGGTCGCATGTGATGCAAAGTTTATTTATTTTTGACCATGTATAAGGTAACTGCATAAAATAAGTATTTTTAAAAACGTAGTTTGTGTCTGAAAGTAATACACCTTAATATTAAGACAAAAAAGAACACAGTGTCATCAGTAAAGTGTTTATTAAGTGGAAAATAAATTTTACTTTAACTTAACGTAAAGTTTATTTATATTTAACGATTTTATTTAGACCCATTTACTTTATTTTTTATTTTTTTACTTTCAGACACAAACTACGTTTACAAAAATACTAATTTTATGTAGTTACCTTATACAGGGTCAAAAATAAATAAACTTTGCATCACATGCGACCAAATTTTAATAGCCCAATTTTGATTTTGTAGAAAAACACACATTTAATATAGCGCTACTTTAAAGAAAATGTATCTGAAATAAAGCATTGTCAAAACTAAGAAATTTTATGTAGGTTGCGTTGAGTCTTATTTTGCAAAAGTGGTGCAATTTACAAAATATAGGTAAAAAATCAAAATTATCTTATGCAGCTGAAATTGCATGTGGGCTAGAAACTGCATTTAAAAAAACTTTTTCTTATAACTTTTTTCGATATTTTCAGAAATAACCCCACTTTTGAATTATTTTTTGGAAAAAATTAAAATTTGACAGATAATGCGAATCACGTGACTACTATTTTTTTGCTTAATTTTCATCTCGATCGAAGCAGAACTTCATGCCAAAGTTAAATTTTGAATAAAGCTATTAATAAAAAAAAATCCCATTTGATGCGGACTTTACTGGTGACACTGTATAGGTAGTGCTGATGGTATTAGCAAAAGAGAAAATGGTATAAAACATTAATGGAGCTTTCATGGCATTGGAAAACTGAAATGTAGAAGTGACGTATATAAAAAAATTGAGGAGAGTTAAAACATGCTGAGCATGTGAATAAAGTTAGTATAGGAAGTCTAAACAACCAAACCAAAAGAGGAAAAAAATGTTTACTTAATTTTCTAAAATGTGCGAATATATTACTAATTTCAGCATATTATCTAAATTAACCTCTCGTGGGGTTATTGGGCTTTAAACCCCAGTACCCTAAAAACCATTTTTCAACTATTCGGACACTATGACTTCCACAGACGATTCTTATCTTTATTCTGTCTTACAGATATTCCAATGATTTTACAAACAATTTTATATAAATGATTTAAAAAATCCTCGACACCTTCTCTTTGGAAGGCCCCCTTTTTTCTTTCTTCTGCTAATACCATCAGCACTATATAAAAATTTGTATGTCTCCTGAAGATGAATGTTTCTACGTTCGAAACATGTAGAGACCCACTAAAGAATTTCTATATTCTATTAAATTTTGTGGAGGAAGACTTTTCGTTTTTTCTTTCTTTCCTATACTTTCCATTTGTTTCTTTTAAACAGCAAAGAACATTTTTTGAATAAAGTCAATAAGTATTCGCTCTCTGAATACAGGAAAGTTATATTATATAAATCAATATTCTTTCCAGTGATCGTAAAAACTTACCCGGTGTATTACTGTCTCAGTTTTTTATGCTTCAAATCTTCACGCATTCTTGCCTACCAGTAACTCACGAACATCAGGACTTTGATTCGCTATGCATCTTTAGCTTCATCTGCTTCATTGTGTAGAAGTTAAATACCTTCAAATAAAAAAACGTTCTCAAGAAAACAAAATTCCAACGATTTAAAAGTAATTATTTTATACGCATTGAAGTTCCTCAATAATAAAAAAAACTAATTCATTTCAGATTCGCTGTTTAAGCATGATAGCTGGGGACAAATAAATAACCAAAATCTTAAAAATTATTAAAATCAACTACGTAATAAATTAGTAGCTTATGTGTGAGTTTTCAAAGGTAATTGTGGATGTAAATATTTACATATTAACCTTTTTTTCGCGCAACAATGACTGAATTTTTCCCGTCGGAAGATGGTTGCTCGGCAATGCTTAATCTTAAAAAAGTCTCTGTGTTTTTAAAATACGAACTTTTATAGGGTTAAGCACATCATTTTTCCATTGTAATATTTTTTTAGGGTGAAAACTAAAACGAAAAACGATTGTTTTCATACGGAGACAAATGGCCAACACTAGGCAATTCTTTAAACACAGTTTCTCAAAAACTACTTGCTTCTGCAACAAGTTTTTTAAACACATATATTGATTCGTAACACAGCAATCACTAGATCCCCTTAAAAAAAAGGGGTGAAGGCATTTTTTTACCTCCTACTTAATTTTCGTTAACCTTGGATTTTGCTACTTGTAATTTATTTTAAGAAAACCTAATTGTTGTATACCTGGAAGGACTACAGGATGACATATTTACAATTTTAATAATGTCACTTGTTAAACATTATTTTGCATAGAAATGTTGGTCCTTGTTATCAAGAGCAGGTAGGTCCACCCCGTTTTCGACAAGTTTGTGGCGTTTGCAATTGTTATTTAGGTTAGGTACCCTTGTCAATTGACCCCCAGGGCCAGGCCTGTGCGATTCGGATATAAAATCAGTCTTGATATCGCCCGTGTATTGTGCGTTTGAGAAATTTGTATTAGCGTTTAACTAGTTTTTTATTATGTGGCGCCCGTGGGAGAATTAATAATTTAACAGTGATAAAAATAATCGATAACGCAACTTATCACAGTCGTTTCCTATACAGGGTTGCCCAGAAGTCCGGAATAAAATTAATATAGCCTTAATCTGTAACTTTTGGGAAAAACGCTCGGACACGTCAATTTAGTTCCATGTATGCTCACATTTTGACGTTATTCGTTTGTTTTTTTATAGACATTTGTCAAAGATATGACGACATCGATCTTTTTTTTTTAAAGGAAACTTACAGCTTGTGATACATCATTTGAAAGCTATAATATCTCGTACAGTATGCTCATAAATTTTGACGCGATTTTGTCAAGCTAATTCAAAACGGCGACTGTTAAAAGTTTTTAAAAAATCTCTATTTAAGAGGAAGTAACCCCTTTTACCACGATGAAAATTGCCGAACGTTTTGCTGGTCAAACGAAAAGAAAAAATAAAAATTGGTATTTAGAAAATAAATTCTACTTTAAATACCCCATCCAGAAAAGTAAATGACGATCGAAAATATTCCCAAAATTTTTTTTAGAATTTCTTTTTATTTTTAGTAATTTTGTAATATCTTAAACAATTCTTTATTGGTCAAAAGCAAAATGACTTTCCCGGGTGTAGAATGTTGTACCAAACAATTTTTCTTAAAGCCATTTTTCAATATCGGCCTTACTTTTTTCTCAAAAACGTTGGGCGCGTAAATCCACTTTACACGCTTAAATTCACTTTACGCGCCCAACGTTTTTGAGAAAAAAGTAAGGGCGATATTGAAAAATGGCTTGGTACAACATTCTACACCCGGGAAAGTCATTTTGCTTTTGACCAATAAAGAATTGTTTAAGATATTACAAAATTACTAAAAATAAAAAAAATTTTGGGAATATTTTCGATCGTCATTTACTTTTCTGGATGGGGTATTTAAAGTAGAATTTATTTTCTAAATACCAATTTTTATTTTTTCTTTTCGTTTGACCAGCAAAACGTTCGGCAATTTTCATTGTGGTAAAAGGGGTTACTTCCTCTTAAATAAGCGGAAATGATAAATCGTTGATGTTTTTTTTACCTTAACTGTGATAAAATAAAAAATCAAAGGAAATATCTACATGTGATGTGACTTTTATAACTTATAACTACACTTAAGCCTATTTTATAGTCAGTAACTTAACTACTAGAAAACAATCATTTTATAGTGTTAAACTATATACTAAAAATCATTAAAATCAATTGGCACGTTTTCAAGAAATTTGGGGAAATTTTTTTTTTAAACTTTTTCGACTCCACCGATTACACGAGGCCATTTCCAATATAAGTTGGCTTGAATCCGACCCATTTTGATGTCAGTAGTATAAAATCAAACGTTGCACACGTATTTTCCCGACAACCTGTATAGAAAACTACCTTTTAATGACTAGTTTTTAGTAGTAAAGTCCGTAGCAAAGGTACTGGTAGTCTAGTAGACGGAACATATTATTCTATCTAAAATTATCTATCCCTGATTTGCAATGTTTTTGCGAATTTAAGAAAAATGTTGACTCCGGAGTTAAAGTTCATTGCTGCTGGTCTACCAAGCGCGATAAACAATTATTTAATATAAATAAAATAATTGACATGACAAATTCAATGCACTAAAACTATTCTTATATCTTATACAAAATAATTTAATGAACTGACATCTTCCAAAACATATTCATACACTATTTATACATAAAGTATTGAACAAATCGGCATTTTTGTAAAGGATTTTTCAGAAAGGTTCCTTCTACAGGTGACCAGTAAAGTCCGCATCATATGGGTTTTTTTTATTAATAGCTTTATTCAAAATTTGACTTTGGCATCAAGTTCTGCTTCGATCGAGATGAAAATTAAGCAAAAAAATGGTAGTCACGTGATTCGCATTATCAGTCAAATTTTAATTTTTTCCAAAAAATAATACAAGTGATGGGGTTATTTCTAAAAATATCGAAAAAAGTTATTAGAAAAAATGCAGTTTCTAGCCCACATGCAAAATTTTAGCTGCATAAGATAATTCTGATTTTTTACCCTCCACTAAAATTTATTTTCCACGTAATGAACACTGTGATGACACTGTTCTTTTTTGTCTTAATATTAAGGTGTATTACTTTCAGACACAAACTACATTTTCAAAAATACTTATTTTATGAAGTTACCTTGTACAGGGTCAAAAACAAATAAACTTTGCATCACATGCGACCAAATTTTAATAGCCCAATTTTGATTTTGTAGAAAAACACACATTTAATATGGCGCTACTTTAAAGAAAATTTATCTGAAATAAAGCATTGTCAAAACTAAGAAGTTTTATGTAGGTTGCGTTGAGTCTTATTTTGCAAAAGTGGTGCAATTTACAAAATATGGGTAAAAAATCAAAATTATCTTATGTAGCTAAAATTTTGCATGTGGGCTAGAAACTGCATTTAAAAAAACTTTTCCTAATAACTTTTTTCGATATTTTCAGAAATAACCCCACTTTTGAATTATTTTTTGGAAAAAATTAAAATTTGACAGATAATGCGAATCACGTGACTACTATTTTTTTGTTTACTTTTCATCTCGATCGAAGCAGAACTTGATGCCAAAGTCAAATTTCGAATAAAGTTATTAATAAAAAAAAATCCCATATGATGCGGTCAGTGGTCACACTGATAAGTATCTTTCTTAAGAGCTAAGGCCAGTTTGTTAAGCATCCACCATTTAATTTTTTGATCAATATTTTTCATTTTATCTAAAAAGCGACCTTGTTTTGCTTCTATTGCCTAATAAATCCAAACTTTTGAAACTTGAACATGTAGATAATAAAATTGTCCGCTACAGATTTTTGAATAAATCAAAAAAGAAACCATTAATTAAAAAAAAAATGAAATGGTGAACGCGTCAATAGTCCTAGCTCTAAAATAGGGAAAGTAAGAGAATTATCCAAAAATATTTTTGATTAAATTAAATATGACCCGGAAAAGTTATAATTTACTAGTAAGTAACATATTAATTTACATATTATGTTGCTTCAAACTGACTTTTTAGCTCTTGGGAACAGTGCCTGTTGCGATATTGAGGGTTAATTGTATAGTTAAAGCAATATTTTGTCTTCGTCATTAGTAAAGTAAACCTATACCTTAAGGTAAATAGTAATTAGACGAAAGTTCGTCGACGTACAACAAGCAGGCGAGTTTAATGAATGTCATATGTAAATAGTATAGTTTGATTATGCTCTTGTAACAGAAGCTTGTGTTTGTTTGATATAGATTAAGCCCGCGAGAGGGGCAGGTGACTATCACCCCGTTTATTTATAAACGCGCGGGAGACATTCTGCAGACTTCGTTTTTAAACAAGAGCGTGAGCGCTATCGAATTGAAAGTATATTTTTATACATCGCGCTTGTAAAATATACAGTCGATGTCGACCTTCTCTTTTGAATTGCCAGACCAGATACATTTTCCCGTTCCGTCAAGTGATTTAAAATAACTTTAAGCTAGTAAAGAGCCAGAGGTTTCCTTTCCTTTCCTGTGTAAGTGCGTTTTGAAAACTTCAAAAATATCAATATATATTTTTTGTTTCAGGAGTCACACGGCAGCACTCTGGACCGATGGAGCTTCTGTAATCCTGAGGAGGAGCCCCTGGTCCTCCAACAATTCCTGAGGTTTGGAGAAACCAGAGCCATAACACAACAGCTACTTCTGGCGCAACAGGCCCTTCAGGAGCGCACCCTGGAGCGTCTGGAGCGTCGCCCGCTGCCTCACCCCCGGGCGATGTCCCCAAGTCGTCGCCCGTCGCCGCCAAACGTTCCTCCGTCTGTCTTCCATCATCAAGCTCACGCGATGTCGCCACACCAAAAACACCCGTTGGGTTTTTTAAAACTTCCTCCAGTTTCAAGTGGTCCTATTTCTTCAACCTCGCCGCCTACTATGAACAGTAGTCCTTTGAATCGACTTCAAAACATGCAGCCCTTTGACTATCGCAAACTTACTGCCGCTGGCCTTCCAACATTTCCTAGTCGTGTAAGTCCCGATATGGCCCGACGACGACCTTCCGAAAACGAATCCATGGGGCTTAATCTAAGCATATCGACCTCTTTAGCAAACTGCTTGCCTCCTCCCCACCACCCTCCAACATCACTGGGTCACTCTGCTGCTGCAATGGCTGCATCTGCTAACGCCTTAGCTGCGGCTAGCTTGGTAGCGTCTTCATTTACAGGACTAATGTCTACGAGAATGTCTACTGGTAGCAAGTCACCATCCAGCGCAGAACTATTTATCGGAAATAATAACAGTGAAGAAGATGATTGTTCTGACGAAAATTCGCATAGTGCACTAAATTTGAGTCGTGATAGAGACGCGTTAAAAACATCGAGACAGCCTCGCATGATGACCGGGCGTAAACCGTCTACTCCAACAAAGAGACAATGGGGGTCGCCCAGTTTACCACTTAATTTGGGTACGCAATTTATCAATCCAGCTACTGGAAAGAAGCGGGTACAGTGCAATGTTTGTCTTAAGACCTTCTGCGATAAAGGTGCTTTAAAAATTCATTTCTCTGCGGTACATTTACGAGAAATGCACAAGTGTACAGTAGAAGGTTGCAATATGATGTTTAGTTCAAGACGATCTAGAAACAGGCATAGTGCTAATCCAAATCCTAAGTTACATTCACCGCATTTGCGAAGAAAAATATCACCACACGATGGTAGGAGCTCCCAATCACATCCATTACTAATGCCACCTCAATCTGGACTTGCGCTTCCAGCGGCAGCAGCATTAAACCCACTTAATCCTTTTGGACCATTTCCGTTGTTAACTCCTCCACCAGACATGAAATATCACTCGTTAGCCACGATGGATTTTAAACAAACCTTGGACCTAAGCATTCAACGGACAATGGAAGAAAACAAAAATACAGTTCGAGATTTTAGCGCCTTAGCATTGACGTCGTCACACCAACAACATTCTGAAGAAGAGGACGATGATGAGGATGGTATTGTTGTTGTAGGAGGAGACGATGATGATTACGGTCCTCATGATAGACATGAATTTACTGACGCAGAGCAAATGAGAGAAGAGCAAAGAGAACTCACGCAATCAGCACCAGAACAAATACCAAAAGTCCCAAGTCCAAAACCTCAACCCCCTAAAGAACCTTTTGAACTGCCCAAAGAAAAACTGGAACTAGTTCGGCCAAACAGTAGTTTGCCTCCGCCACCATCAGTTTCTGATCAGCCTGAAGACTTTAGTATGCCTGCTAAAAAGCAAAAAATGTCAATATCAGATGCTGATGAGGAAGTCGTAAGCAATGTGGATAGCAACGAAGATTCTTTAAGTGTTGTAGATAATCATAGTTTGAAAGATGAACCTAGTAGTGTACAAACAAATAAGAGAAAGAGGAAAAGTCAAAATCCCACCCGCTGTGCGGTACCTTTTATAATGGAAGACCCTCCAAGTGATGGAGATTCATCTAATGATGTTTTTGCTGAGAGATTAGCTGAATCTACTAGAAGGCTTGAAGTGGAATCGAAAATCGAAGCCAAAAAAGATATTAAAATTAAAGAAGAAAGGTGCGATTCTCCTCTAGATCTTGGAAAACGAAGTCCTGACGTAAATGCAAATGAAACTGAAAAACCAATTAGTAACGAAATAAAAACGTCACTGGCTCCCCTGTTTTTAATCGACAAAATAAAAAAAGAAAAACTTTTTCATGATCCTGACGTGCAAGAAGAAAACGAGGACCGTCCTGCCAGTTCAGTGGAAAGTAATAAGAGTGACGAATCGTTTGATTCATCAAATGCATTAAGGCACCTAGAAAGTCTTTCGCATGGACATTTTAGCGATTGGATGTCAAAAGGGCTTCACTTAGGACTAGGGGCACCAGGTTCACAGTTTCCGCCGTTGGGGTTTATGATGGGTGGTGGTCCCCCCAGTCCAGCGCGATCGCAAGCCTCCTCGGCTGGAAGCAGTAACGGGGGCGAATCTGCAGACGAAAATAGTCAAAATCAGCTCTTTGGGCACTTTGACAATGGGCAGTTTATAAGTACCATGGATGTGCCGATTGACAAAGACAACCCTAGGAGGTGTACTGCTTGTGGAAAAGTATTTCAAAACCATTTTGGAGTTAAAACACATTATCAAAACGTGCATTTAAAGCTGATGCATAAGTGTAATGTAGACGGCTGTAACGCAGCTTTTCCCTCTAAACGAAGTAGAGACAGACATAGTGCAAATTTAAACTTACATCGTAAGCTTCTTTCTACTACTTCTGACAAAGGGGGATCAGGATTATCCCCATTTGCTAGTTTCGCTGCAAATCCTGCTTTACACAGCGACTTTCTAACGAGACTCTATGCAGAAGAAGCTTTTAAAAATCATCATTTACCTCCTAACCTCGATCAACTTATGCTGAACGGCGACCGAATTCCTCATCCACCGCTCTTGTTACCTCCTCCTTTGGGAGCTTTACCATTTCCTTTAGGTAATTTTAGTCACTTCGGCCAGTTTAATGGCGCTGCAGCACGCAAAGAACGGTCTTCCACTTCTAGTTCCCCAGTCTCTTCATCGCCTCCTCCTTCAAATCTTCCTCAAAGCACTCCTGGATATATTCACTGTGTTGAGGAAGACCTTCCTACCCCCGATAAAGAAGGAAACCTACCGTGTAGATTCTGTCGAGCGTCCTTTACCAATTCAACGCAGTTAAAAGACCACTGCGAAAAAAATCACTTATCTGAAATGTTCAAATGTACCATAATAGGATGTCCGAAAGTATTCGTTTCCCGAACGCGAAGAAATATCCACTCGGAGAACGAATCGTTACATGTGAATTTAACAAAAAAAGATTCGGATGTGTCGTGACCTTTAAGTAATGGTTTAGCTTTAAGGACTGTACCTTTTTGGTGGTGATCGACCTGTTAAAGTACTTATCAAACGTTAAATAATTTTGACATGTGATTTCTAGATTAATTGATTTAGTTTTAATAGATAAGTAGCTACAAAAAAATATAACGTCAAATAATTCTTAAAATGTAACTCTGCTTTAAACAATTTAAACATTTAGGGGCCTAAAAATATTTAAAAAATTGTTCCTAAAGCAGCAAATGGATAGAATAGATGTCTGATAATAAATAAATTTAATAATGGAAATACTGAATTTGTCACCCGTAGTAGTCATTTTTATTTTGACCGTAACGTTCAAAATGCATTCTACAATAGGTACCCAAGAATTAATTGAAATTCAACTTAGGATTGATGTTAGATAAAATGTATTGAAAGTTTGAAAGCAAAATATTTAAAATATTTCAGGGTTAGGAATTCAAAATTTATAAAAAACATTTGAAAAATCGCATTATCAAACCGATAGGATGAGATATTTTTTTGTAGTTACATGTATTTTCTTAAAGCCAGTGGTATTTCCTTAATTTATTATGCTTGTACAAAAGATTTTGTAAATAAATTTTAGGAATATATATAAAAGTTTAATAGCCAGTCGTGCAAAATACTCATTTTTGTAAATATTATACAGTATATAGTTTAGTGATCTCTAGTTGTGATGTATAAGCTGCTATTTATGTGGAACGATGTTATAAAATGCTCATTTTTGTAATCAATGTCAACCTTCAAGAAATCTGTATTCAAAATATTGGGCCAACTACAGATCATGTCATTTTTTGTATAAAATAACACCACAAATCTGGTCTTGTCACTCTTGTCAGTATCATTAAACAGTGTTTTGAAATAAGGATATATGGGTATATTTAATACAAAAAATGTTGTTGTATATGGCAGTACGCAAATGTTTAGGCAATCTGTATGTTAGCTTGTAGAAAAAAAATACGTTACCTACATAAATCTACATAATCCATATACGCCACTGAAATTTTTGACGATCCTGAATAAAAAATGTATATTTTAATGTGCAATAACTTTGTATATATGCTACATTGTTTGGATATGTATAGATGTAAATAATTGACTATAAAGGGATACGAATGTTGTCCTTAAGGTATACGAAGAATAAACAGTTTTATTTTATTTTTCCTGAAATACTATTTTCCTTCTTAACGGTACAAAGATTTTAAATTTGTTTCTGTCGAACTGAAAATGTTGTTTCATTTGAAAATCCAATTTTAAGAAAATGTTATTTTTTTTATCAGCACTCTTTAAATGTTTTTGTTATCGCACCCATTATGTACAGAAATATGTATCGCCTTTGGGCACGATAAAATATAGCTGTCGTATAAAATATTATTTGTTTTTTAATTACCCTCCACAAATCCTTTAAATATAGTGTCACCTGTAAAGTCCGCATCATATAAGTTTTTTTTTATTAATAGCTTTATTCAAAATTTGACTTTGGCATCAAGTTCTGCTTCGATCGAGATAAAAATTAAGCAAAAAAATAGTAGTCACGTGATTCGCATTATCTGTCAAATTTTCATTTTTTCCAAAAAATAATTCAAAACTGGGGTTATTTCTGAAAATATCGAAAACAGTTATAAGAAAAAGTTTTTTTAAATGCAGTTTCTAGCCCACATGCAAAATTTCAGCTGCATAAGATAATTTTGATTTTTTACCTATATTTTGTAAATTGCACCACTTTTGCAAAATAAGACTCAACACAACCTACATAAAACTTCTTAGTTTTGACAATGCTTTATTTCAGATACATTTTCTTAAAGTAAGTTAATTTTTATCTCGATCGAAGCAGAACTTGATGCCAAAGTCAAATTTTGAATAAAGCTATTAATAAAAAAAAATCCCATATGATGCGGAATTTACTGGTTACACTGTATAAAAAAAAAACCAGAGGCTATTTATTTAAGAGCAAACACTAGTGATGCATTCGCTATTTCATTTTCTTATCAATATTTTGTTTTCTTCAAAAAAACGGCCAAAAAACTGTGGAGTACAATTACCTACAGTTTTAAGTTTAAAAAAATCTAATTTGATAAATTAATAAAAGCAAAAAACGAAATTTTGACTAATTTCCCCATATTTCTTTTTTTGCTTTTACTAATTTATAAATCTAAACTTTTTTAATATAAAACTGTAGAACAAACACTGATGGGGCCTTCACCATTTCGTTAAAAAAAAAACAATATTTCGTTTTATCCAAAAATCGGCAAAATACCCATCTTTGACTACAATTACAGTTTTACGTTAAAAAAGGATTAGGTTGTAAGCTAATAAAAGAAATAGGGGCAAATTAGACAAAATTTGGTTTTTTGCTTTTATTAATTAATTTTTTTTAAACTTAAAACTGTAGGTAACTGCTACCCAAAGAAGGCAATCTGGCCGCTTGTGTTTACTCTTAAGAGCATTGATTTCTGATTTTGTTTTAAATTTAATTTTTTTTTGGCGCGTTGTTTCTTTAAAATCGGACTGTAAAAATAATACTGACAATAAAATTTAAAATCAGTATTTCGAAGTCGTTTTCTTATCAATTATATGAAAATAAGCCGAGAAATATTTATTTTTGCGATTTTCACGAAAAACGACCAAAGACCTTTAGAAAGTCGGTCGTAAAAAATAACTCGATATAGCCGGTTTTAGTTTGCGTCTGTACTTATATCCTTTAAAGTTAAATTCATAGCTTTACAGAAAAATTTTCGACATTTTTTTGATTTTTTTTTCAAAAATTTTCGTCTAAAACACTTCAAAAAAGTCGTTTCTTAATCAATTCGAGTATAAAAGATCGAACACAAAACATTCATTTTGATACTAGTCGTCGGGAATTTGTTTAAAAAATATACACATGAATAACGGCCTTAGGGAAATCGGCTGTAAAAAGATATCGCGAAATTGTAGCCGGTTCTTGTTTGCGCAAAGAAATAACTAAAAGTCAAGTCTATAACATATTCAGAATAATTTTCGACATTTTCTTTAAAGGGAAAAAATACAATTATTACAAAACGCTGGCATGCAATGGGATAGCTTTTCTAGCCGAAGAGCGTATTGCACACAACAGCGTAAGTTCTTACTGAAATACGTATGAAATGTCCTTATTTAAAATAATAAAAAAATATAAAAAATAATTTCAAATAGGGATGTTTCTGTGAGTCCCCTTATAGCAAGTAAACTATTTTCACGTTAATCCTATTCTAGTTTTGGTATTAGATATACAAACTCATGATTTCCTAGTACAAACACACATAATAACATCTCTTATTTTAACCATAACTTGCATGAACTTTTCACATACAGTGTCACCAGTAAAGTCCGCATCATATGGTATTTTTTTTTTATTAATAGCTTTATTCAAAATTTGACTTTGGCATCAAGTTCTGCTTCGATCGAGATGAATATTAAGCAAAAAAATAGTAGTCACGTGATTCGCATTATCTGTCAAATTTAAATTTTTTCCAACAAATAATCCAAAATTGGCGTTCATTCTGAAAATATCGAAAAAAGTTATTAGAAAAAGTTTTTTTAAATGCAGTTTCTAGCCCACGTGCAAAATTTCAGCTGCATAAGATAATTTTGATTTTTTACCTATATTTTGCAAATTGCACCACTTTTGCAAAATAAGACTCAACGCAACCTACATAAAACTTCTTAGTTTTGACAATGCTTTATTTCAGATACATTTTCTTTAAAGTAGGGCCATATTAAATGTGTGTTTTTCTACAAAATCAAAATTTGGTCGTGGGTGATGCAAAGTTTATTTGATTTTGACACTGTATAAGGAAACTTCATAAAATAAGTATTTTTGAAAATGTAGTTTATGTCTGAAAGTAAAAAAATAAAAAATAAAATAAAGGGGTTTTAAACTAAATCGTTGAAAATAGGTAAACTTTACGTTAAGTTAAACTAAAATTTATTTTCCACTTAATGAATACTTTACTGATGACACTGTGTTCTTTTTTGTCTTAATATTAAGGTGTATTACTTTCAGACACAAACTACGTTTTCAAAAATACTTATTTTATGACGTTACCTTATACAGGGTCAAAAATAAATAAACTTTGCATCACATGCGACCAAATTTTAATAGCCCAATTTTGATTTTGTAGAAAAACACACATTTAATATGACGCTACTTTAAAGAAAATGTATCTGAAATAAAGCATTGTCAAAACTAAGAAGTTTTATGTAGGTTGCGTTGAGTCTTATTTTGCAAAAGTGGTGCAATTTGCAAAATATAGGTAAAAATCAAAATTATCTTATGCAGCTGAAATTTTGCATGTGGGCTAGAAACTGCATTTAAAGAAACTTTTTCTAATAACTTTTTTCGATATTTTCAGAAATAACCCCACTTTTGAATTATTTTTTGGAAAAAATTAAAATTTGACAGATAATGCGAATCACGTGACTACTATTTTTTTGCTTAAATTTCATCTCGATCGAAGCAGAACTTGATGCCAAAGTCAAATTTCGAATAAAGCTATTAATAAAAAAAAATCCCATATGATGCGGACTTTACTGGGGACACTGTATATTATCAAATATATAAAACCACATTCTGGGCAGGAGCCTGGCAAAGAGGGCCTGGTATCTAAAGACGTAATGCTTAGCCGTAGAGCTTAATACCTGTCCTGTTGGGTGTCAGTAACTACCTGAATTATCAATCAATCAGTTATTCCGTCATCTTTGACAGCCGTTAGAAGTAATTTGATTCATCGCTAATTTTTCCCATTTCTTGAACAATTCACACAATGGGCTTTACGGAACAGCACAAAACATTAAACTACGCCGTTTTCGATCAGACATTGAATTCCCACCTAGATCACCTTGTTTAACGGTTATGGATTACTTCGTTTTTCCTCATTTAAAGAACACTATTTTTAAAACACCAGTTGCAAATTTAGAACAATTATTACAAGAAAGGATTATCCAAGAATGTGGTAACATTTCTCCAGAGATGCTGGTCAAGACTTTCGAAAATAGGTATGAAGAGACGTGTGAATTTATGCTTGGAGCATGGCGGTGGCCAAATTCAGCAATTTATGTGATTATTTTTCTTTCTGTATATTCTTACTTTGTTAATTTTGTAAACAACAAAAATAAATTTGTATTTGTCTACTTATTTTATAACTCATTAGTTTGGCATATCATGTCATAATACGAATTTGACAAAATTTTACCCTAGATTTGGTTAGATATATCGTCCCCATATCATTGTGATCTAAACCAAGCCCTACGTTTTTTAATCAAAGCCCTCCTTGATGCAAATAATTTTTGCTCGCACGGTATATGATTTGAAGAGATGTTGCGTAGGTAACGGCACTTTTTAAAATACTAATATGGGTTATCAATACAAAAGGAAAAATAACCGCTGAGAAGGTTGGCCGGAAGAAGATATGGCGTAAAGAACAAGAAAACGTCAAGTGAACCTCTGTGAAAGTATTTAACGCTGAAGAAAATAGTGTCATGTCCCAATAAACATTTTCCGTTACTTATAGTAACACCAAGTTATATAATGGTTATATAAAGGTAATAGAGGTATATAAGAAGGTTTCGGAGTTTTATAATCTGTGCCTTTTGGTAACCTATTGTTATAACAGGTTTATAAAATCACTATAACCTACAAGTGTATAAGAAGGCAACGTAACTGTTTCCATCACCATTTTATAAAACTTGTAGTAATCGTTACCAATGGTTTTATAAACAGGTTATATAAAGTTTTCCGTAGCCTCATTTATACAACTTAAATACTTTTAGTTATGTAGAAGTACTATTGATCACCATAATAAAAACTGGAAAATGGTAGTGTTGGCTATGGTATAATATGAAACTCTTGGTGATATATCAGTAACGACCGCTTCTTCTATACAACTTCGCCAACACTATAAGTAATACAAATTACCCCAATAAACCTTCTTATCTATAAAATGGCCGTATGTCATATTTAAACGCAAACACGTAAGGTTTTTGATATTTCTCGTATTTCAAAATGAATAATTGGAAAAAATAAAACACAGCACTTCATTTCGCCGTAAAATTTCGAAAAACTAAGCAAATTTTAAATTCTGTGCCATCAGGTTCTTCAACCAGGATTATTAGTGGTCATAACCTTAAAATCCATTCGCAGTGCCAAGTTAAAAAAAATAATTTCTACTGCAGATGCAAGTCCATGTAGTGTCTTGGAAGATGTACCAACCAAACCGTATTTGAGAGAAAATGCTGAGACCATAGACGAAGACACCGAATATAATAATAAATGGTTGATTGAACTTGACGATGACAATTCTGTAATTTACGAAGAGACATTATACCAAAAGAATACTGCTTAATAAATTAACTGAAAAAATAGGCTTGTGATTTTAATATAACACAACGAAGTTTAAAACAATTAATAGGAATTATTAATCATCGTTTACCAAATATATTGCCTGTGGATGCGAGAACATTGCTGGAACAATAATATCTTAAAAGCCTTCGGACTTTGTCAAGTATTTTCATAAATATAAAGCATGGACGGCTTCGACCGTTGTCAATAATTTTACTGTTATAAGTAGATAATAATTTTATTTTCATTTTTTATCAATATCTTTGTGATTAATTTGAAGTATTTTTATTAACAATTTAAACCCGTACGGCTAATAAACACACTCAATTTTTCTGATACCAGAATAACGAAGGTTGCCTATCTAAAAGATAATGTTAAATTACTTTAAGTAACATAATGGTGTTAAATGTATAAAATGTTACTATTCGTTATATAAGACCACCATGGGTGATATTATGCATTCCAACGTTTATATCGTTACTACATTGATTCCGCCATGATTGTTTCGTTAAATTTTGACCTATTAAAAAGGGACGTTACAAAAACACAAAATGTAACAACAATCAATACGAAATAAACGCTTACTTATCCAATAGTGGCATATACAAATAACATTTGGTGTTAAATCGTCGTTAAATTAAAAAAAAAAAACATATATTTTTCTGAAAACCTGACCTAAATTTGATTGTTAATGGGTATTTTAAGGGCCCCTGCATTTTTAGGAAGTATTCCTTCTATTTTTGCAGTAAATAACTGTTCCCACCTAAATTTTGGGTCATACGTGAGTACAAAGCATAAAATCAAACCACCTATATAACATTTTCTTTTATAAATTTATTATTTAATTTAGCGACCGCCATCTGTAATAGTCTGAACATCAATACCGATTTAATATTGTGGAAACAGAAAAAGACAAATAATTAATAAAGTGTGCCTAAGAGAGAGAAATATATACGCCTTCAATAAAAAGAAGTGACAGATGGGAAATGACATAACAGATAGAAGTGACAAAATTTTGGTAACGGAAATATTTCGAGAACCTTTATACCACTAATGTATCACTAAAGGTGTTAAGACGCGGTTATTTATGATGTTATATAGTGGTTACTACAACCTTTCTGTTACTTTTAGTTAGATAACTTAAATTTATATAGCGTTACTAAACAAAGGTTTCCGCAACCTTTATAAACTCCCCATTTAAGTGTTTTAAGGGTTTTATAAGCGTAACAGAAATATTTCTATTACTAAATATATCACTCTAAGTTATTTAGGGTTGGTGATATAGCATTAACTGTAAATAATATACAACCAAAAATGTTTATTGGGGTTTCTCTTGCAGTGATGTTTTTGAAATTCAGTTTCCAGGAAAAATAGACCCGATGCAACCTAACTTTTTTTTTTGATTTACTAAAGATACCCTGGCTGCGCACCTCTCCCCTACCTATTGCCTGCTGTATTTTTAAAAAAATTTTGATTGTAATTGAATCGATGAGTGGAAGAAGGGTTCAAGTGCAGAAATAAACATTTTAGAGGAAACAAAAAAACTCATTACTTCAAAAAGGACGGAGAATTCCGTGTTGGTGTGCACAGGTAACTTATTCCTTATGGTACTTGGAGTTGTTTTATAAAAAAACAAGATTTATTGCCATATCGGATATAGAACTACTTTTTCACAAAAAATATTTTATGATTTTGTACCTTTCTTTCTTCCACCCAGTTAATTTTTTTAATGTTTTTTTATTGTTTATTCTTTTATTTTCATTCTATAAAATATAAGGGATAATACCGTGCGAGCAAAAATAATTTGCATCAAAGAGGGCTTGGATTAAAAAACGTAGGGCTTGGTTTAGATCACAATGATATGGGGACGATATATCTAACCAAATCTAGGTTAAAATTTTGTCAAATTCATATTATGACATGATATGCCAAACTAAGTAGTAATAAAATAAGTAGACAAATACAAATTTATTTTTGTTGTTTACAAAATTAATAAAGTAAGAATACACAGAAAGAAAAAGACAAATAATTACATGTATTCTGAGAATGCACATAACCGGAGAGGTGGAACCAGGCTTCATCCGAAAAAAATGTCAGGTCTAATAAATCATTTCTTTCCAATAAATTTTGGGTAAACCATTGAGAGTAATTCCTGCGTCTTTCAAAATCTGCGGCATGTATTTCTTGGAATACTTGTACTTTATAAGGAAATAAATTTAGCTTCTTCTTAAGAATAGTCCTGCATGTTCCATAAGATCTTCCCACTTCTTGGGACAGGCGTCTTATACAATTTGTTGGCGTATTTTGCGTTATTTCACGAACGTTTGCAACAAGTTCTTCTGTTCTTACAGATAATCTTCCTGCTTCTTTTTTGTGTTGTATAAAACCTGTTTCCCTAAACACAGCCACGATTCTTTTCAGGCAATGATAAAAATTCCCAGCAATAAAAGCAACGTTAGGAAAATGCACAAACCCGGATTGTATTGCCACTCACAATTTACTCTAACCCCGTTTCGAAAATACGCTTCAACCATGAATGTTTTGTGCTGTTCCGTAAAGCCCATTGCGTGAATTGTTCAAGAAATTGGAAAAATTAGCGATGAATCAAATTACTTTTAACTACTGTCAACGATGACGGAATAACTGATTGATTGTTAATTCAGGTAGTTACTGACACCCAACAGGTATTAAGCTCTACGGCTAAGCATTACGTCCTTAGATGCAAGGCCCTCTTTCAGGCAAATAATTTTTGCTCGCACGGTAAAAGAGTATATACAAGGTGTAATCAAATAATTTTATTCGACTGTTTCCGCAGTGGGAACATTCCATGATACAATATGGTAATATGTAGTAATGTAATGTAATCATAATCTAAATCTTCACCACTAACGTATTGTGTAATGTTTTTTAAGTCCTGGATTTTCTTATCGTCGATAGGTACTGCTTCAGAATAAGCTTAATTATTTTTCTCGTTTTTCACACTTGTTAACCGGCTCGATAACTAATACAAAATAACCTGTAAAAACGACAGACGCAGTTGAACTGCATACTGGGGTGGGTGATTGTAGGCAAACGGTATTGAATTTTGGATCGTATTTCGGCTCAGTCGATGGATGAATGTTATTTTAACAAAATGTCAAAAATGGTCACTTGAACCCTTCTTCCACTCATCGATTCAATTATTCTGATGGGCCAGGTATCTCATACGTTTTCCTACATTGCGCATGCGTATATACTTGTGCCGTTTTGCTCGCCAGGTAATCAGGCCCTATTTAATGCAATGTAGATATTCTTTCAGCGTAAATCTTCTACATATCAACATCATTAGTAAGTAATTCTGAGCCTTAAAACGTCCCGGCCCTTGTCGGAGTTTGAAGGCCGATGTAAAACGAAACAATTAAGCCTGGTTATTAATTACTGGCCAAGCTAAACAATTATTTTGCCGATTAGTGAACAAAGTGTTATAAAACAATAATTCTTTATAGAAAATTAAAACGGATTCAGTCAGTATCCAGTGGTGATTGGAAATGAATACGGCCCCCTGGGGCGGAAACTCGCATGCCCCCCCGCAGTAAGTCACACAGACTCATTATTTACAGGGCTGCGGGCCTCTTTGCCAAGACAGCACTAGCCGCGCAGCCTCAAGGTCACGATATGCATCGGTTTATTTAAATAGAACACTTATCAAAACATAACCCCTGATAGGACATTTTAATAAATTATTGATGATTCTATACCGGCGCTTAAATCGTTTCGTTTATTTATTTGATAAATTTATGTTTTGGTTTTAGATACACACAATGAAAAATAACAGGTTTCCTCTAAGAACAGTATTATGTCACCTTTTCCTTTTACCAACGTATGTGCCACATTTACAGGGCCGTCTCTAGGGTATGTGACGCCCTGCGGCGAACGAAACCTCACGTCACACATTCAAAATAGAATCATTGTATAGTTGCGTGGAATTGTAGGTATTTACGATGAATGATTAATCAAATCTAATTTAATTTTTTGTGCTGTCCGCCACCCCGGGGCCTTGCTCCGGCGCTAGAGACGACCCTGCACATTTAAAAACTATTTTGATCGCTAGTCAATTTGTATGAAATTTTAGTTGGTAGGTATAGCATTTATTATAATTTTTTTTTATTTCTCTCTTTCACAGCTTTTTGTTAGTATTGCTGGTATTTTTTAAAAATTTTCTTACTACACTTCGCAGCATATTTAACGCATAACGAAAAAATTGCCTCAATTTTGATGTTATATATTTTCCAAATTTGTGGTTCGTTTTTAATGATTTTTTTTCTAATTGTAGGTTTTTTCCTTAAGCATATCACCGCCTTTGTTGTTTTGCTTAAAAAAGTAACTTTGGTATTATACCGGGTGTTATAAAACTGTTAAGTTTTTTTTACGGAAATTCAAAACACCCTGTGGGATTTACTAGCCATTGCAAGTTATCCCAATTACAGCCAAATGAAAGTCCCATGTTTCCTTTACATTTTCTTTTTTGATTCATTGGTTTATCTCTGTTTTTTCATGAAATATTCAATTTTTAGTTCAACGTGATTTCATAAAAAAATGTTTAGTTAAGAAATACAAAATAAACGAAATGCTTTGATTAATGCAACAGCAAGAAAAAACAAATTATAAAATAAATAAATAATCAATATCTGGTATTAATTAATTTTATTGAATCCACAAAACAGGGCAAAAAAATACAGGGAAAAAAATTGTAATGGTATTCAAAAAAATTAAAAAGAGTGGTACAAAATTATCTCCAAGAAACAGAAATTTTAACTTTGCCTTGGGCAGCAAGAAGCCCTGACATTAATCGTATTGAGCATTTATGGGATAACATGGGACGACATCTTAGAGCCATGCTTCCTCCTCCTAGAAACTTAAATGATCTGTCATTGAGGCTTATGGAAATATGGAATCAGATTAATTAAGATGAAATCAGAAATCTGATTTTAAGTATGCCAAAAAGATGCGAAGCAGTCATTAAAGCAAGGGAAGGCAATACTCGCTACTAATTATTCATATTTAATTTTTTTGAATACCTACCTTTAGAAATTAGAATTTTTTTCCCTGTATTTTTTTGCCCTGTTTTGTGGATTCAATAAAATTAATTAATACCAGATATTGATTCTTTATTTACTTTATAATTTGTTTTTTCTTGCTGTTGCATTAATCAAAGCATTTCGTTTATTTTGTATTTTTTAACTCAACATTTTTTTATGAAAATCACGTTGAACTAAAAATTGAATATTTCATGAAAAAACAGGGATAAACCAATGAATCAAAAAAGAAAATGTAAAGGAAACATGGGACTTTCATTTGGCTGCAATTGGGATAACTTGCAATGGCTAGTAAATCCCACAGGGTGTTTTGAATTTCCGTAAAAAAAATAACAGTTTTATAACACCTGGTAAAATACCAAAGTTACTTTTTTAAGCAAAACAACAAAGGCAGTGATATGCTTAAGGAAAAAACCTACAATTAGAAAAAAATCATTAAAAACGAACCACAAACTTGGAAAATATATAACATCAAAATTGAGGCAATTTTTTCGTTATGCGTTAAATATGCCGTGCAGTGTATGTGGTAAGATTGGAGAATAAGATTTTGTGTTAGTTGGCAACCTGTATAGTGGGGGGGGGGGGGGGGTAATCTATTAGGCAGTCCTTTGTGGATGATATTTGCCAATTGATTAGCGTTGGGTGCCATAGCACCATAACCTGCGTAATATGTTCTATTGTTTCGCCCGGGAAATTGCATTTTCTGCACACATCTTCCACATTTCTTTTTTGATGACCCTTTCCATAGTTTCTTGTTCCAATGACACGGTCTTGGATATAAATTATTAATCCTTCTATCACAAAGTGTAGCTGCCTTCTTTTTAACCAATTCAAAACATTTCTCTATCTATACAGGGTGCTTCATTAAGAGTGGCCACCGGCCATATCTCGGAAACTACTATATAAGCATAGAAACTTAAAAATTAATTTTTTAAATTCTAAATTTCTCCGAAAATTTCCATATTATGGGTATGCCTTTGGTAACATCGTTAGTTCTTATTACAAATTGCGTCCTCTAGCAATTTTATTAAAAACTATCGTGTACCATTGGGTTTACTTATCTTTCTCTTCCAAACAAGCTTAAATTTAGTAAAATCGGATAAGTCGTTTAGAAGTTACAGCGATTTTAATAATTGCACTTTCAATAGCTTCCGCCACTCTTATCAAGGTCGGTACGCCAATGAGCCTTAAACCAAAATGATGCAGAATTGTCTGAGCTTTCTAATGATGGAATCAGAGTTATACGTTAATATGGGAATTTTCGGGGAAATTTAAAATTTTAAAAATGAATTTTCAATTGTGCCCCCTTGCGGCGAAATGCGGAACTTAAAAAAATAATTTCCAGAATTTTCTCATGACCGCTTTAATCCTATTTTTTTCTCCCAAGTTTCTATGCTTAGTAGTTTCCGAGATATGGCCGGTGGCCACCCCTAATGAAACACCCTGTATATGTGGAATTTAAATTATGATGATAAAACATATTTTAAAGTAAATATTTCCTAAAAATCCGCCAATCGCGTTTTGATCTGGGGGATATGGTTAAGGCAGAAAATTCCTTATGTTCCAGTTTGAGTAAGAATGTGAATAAAGAGCTTCGTATACCTATAGGTCGGTAGGGCCATGGCCGCTGACTGAATATCGCCCAGAGTAACTCGACTCAACACCCAACCCACATAGCCAAATGAAAATATATACCATCATAAAACACCATTTTTGTCATTTAAATTACACAGCCAGATCAATTTAATATTTTCCTCGGGTCGTAAAAGCGACTATAAAAACTATTATGGTGCCAAAATTTAAATCAAAAATCCTATTAAAATGTTTCAATAAAAGCCCCCCAATTAATAAATATTTCGGTCAGGTCATCGGAGAATTGTAATAGAATAGTGTCTCGGGCAGTAAAAGTATCAACAATAAAACCATCTAATGGCAGACCTTATGTCTGGGTGACCCGAGGGCCAGTTGCACAAACTAACTATTTGTGATTAAATCACAATTAATTTTCTAAGACATTTCGAAAATTACATATAATTTAACAAATTCTTAATTGCTATATTCCCAGAACCATCCGTTGACCCTTGTCAAAATTTGGCCGCTGGTCACACCGTGTTATTAGCTTGTCACACATGTTTCACCTTTTCAAAGAACTATCTCTGCCTCGACAAAAATAAGAGGAAACTTTTTTGTTGATACAAAATAAATGTCCAATCGAAAATGTCATTTACAGTGACGTACCTACCAGGGCCGAATTAAGGTCGTTTGACGCCTTAGGCCAGACAAATTTTAGCGCCTATTTTTTCACTTTCGAAATGGATTTTAAAAAAATTGAGCGAGTCATGATACGGATGATCAAATTTGTGCCTAAACGTAATTTCGTAAAAATACGTTTTGCAAGCGGAAATTTGCACGTTTTGTTGGTTCCTTATAAATACACAAAATGATTTAAACTAAAGTATAGGGATTACTTCTTAAACATCATATCAATCAACAAATAAAATAAAATACAGGGTGTTCATTTCAAAACTTCCCCCCTCGATTTTCCTGCTTTAAAATGAAGATGTGGAAAATCGCTCGGACTCGTCGATTTTTATTTCGAGGGGGACATCTTTTCCGTATATTGTCAATGTTTGTTGTCAAACTTTTTTAATAAAAGCATTATTAGTCTATACTTAACAGTTTCCGAGATATTGACTCTTGAAAAATGACATTTTTGAACTTTGACAACGTCTAGCTTTCTAACTGTACGTCTTAGAGCAAAACGGCTTACATGTCCCTATCTTCGCTTTTTATTATCTTTCCAACAACGGTCAAACCGGAAGTACTATATTTCTTACATCCGGTTTAACCGAAAGTTCACACTATTGGAAAGATAATAAAAATCGAAGATAGGGACATGTAAGCCGTTTTGCTCTAAGACGTACAGTTAGAAAGCTAGACGCTGTCAAAGTTCAAAAATGTAATTTTTCAAGAGTAAATATCTCGGAAACTGTTAAGTATAGACTAATAATGCTTTCATTAAAATAGTTCAGAATTTTATGCAGAATCCAAAAAAATTATATAAAATAGGGGTATCCATTTAAGAATTAGATCTTACCCCCCCTCCCTCCTAGGGGCTTGAAGTAACAAGATTGACAAAATATACGCAAAAGATGTCCCCCTCGAAATAAAAATCGACGGGTCCGAGCGATTTTCCACATTTTCATTTTAAAGCAGGAAAATCGAGGTGGAGAGTTTTCAAATGAACACCCTGTATGTAAATGTTTTGAGCAAAAAATATAAAGGTAATAAAGGAACAGTTTTCGTGGCCCAATGCCCAAGAACTTTTATTAAAGGTAATTTTAAAAATAACGCCATATTTTTAAGTGTATTAAGATACTAGAAATGTTTTGTTCGACATTTTTGACTCGAGAAATTTTGAATACTCTGTCGTCGAAGGAAGTTGATTTCACGAGATCTGATAACTAAATAGTCTCAATACTTTAATTTAGAATATTTTTGTTTAGATTGGAATGAGGAATGTTCTTTATAGGATATATTATGTTCTGTATAGATAGGTATGATAATTAGCAATTATGCCATAGTGATTTAAATGTATAAAATAATAATTATTTTAGGTACACTGAAATTCGTTAAAAAGCCGCGGCGCCTATTTCGTTCGTGGCGCCTTAGGCCATGGCCTAATTGGCCTAGTGGTTAATACGGCCCTGGTACCTACTCGCGAATCAAAGAATCTAGACAAGGCAATGCAACGTACCGTGCGAGCAAAAATTATTTGCATCAAAAAGGGGTTGGATTAAAAAACGTAGGGCTTGGTTTAGTTTAGATCACAGCGATATGGGGAGGATATATCTAACCAAATCTAGGTTAAAATTTTGTTAAATTCATATTATGTAAATTGAATTTTAAAAAAGACGCTAAGTCAGTACAATTCAATTTACATTCAAAATCAGGTATCTTTGAGAAAAATGGTCGATTTCTTCGAAATTCATATTATGACATGATATGCCAAACTAATGAGTAATAAAATAATTAGACAAATACAAATTTATTTTTGTTGTTTACAAAATTAACAAAGTAAGAATATACAGAAAGAAAAAGAAAAATAATTACATGTATTCTGAGAATTCACATAACCGGAGAGGTGGAACCAGGTTTCATCCGAAAAAAATGTAAGGCCTAATAAATCATTTATTTCCAATAAATTTTGGGTAAACCATTGAGAGTAATTCCTGCGTCTTTCAAAATCTGCGGTTTGTATTTCTTGGAATACTTGCACTTTATAAGGAAATAAATTTAGCTGCTTCTTAAGAATAGTCCTACATGTTCCATAAGATCTTCCCACTTCTTGGGACAGACGATTTATACAATTTATTGGCGTATTTTGCATTATTTCACGACCGTTTGCAACAAGTTCTTCTGTTCTTACAGATGGTCTTCCTGCTCCTTTTTTGTGTTGTATAGAACCTGTTTCCCTAAACACAGCCACGGTTCTTTTCGGGCAATGATAAAAATCCCCAGCAATAAAAGCAACGTTAGGAAAATGTTCGTGAAAATCGCCCATGCACAAACCCGGATTGTATTGCCACTCACCATTTACTCTAACCCCGTTTCGAAAATACGCTTCAACCATAAATGTTTTGCGCTGTTCCGTAAAGCCCATTGTGTGAATTGTTCAAGAAATTGGAAAAATGTCAAAGATGACGGAATAACTGAATGATTGTTAATTCAGGTAGTTACTGACACCCAACAGGTATTAAGCTCTACGGCTAAGCATTGCGTCCTTAGATGCAAGCTTTTCAAATGAGACATTATATATATGCTACTGCGTGAATACTGAAGGAATCTAGGCCCACCTCTATGGTAGATTTTGGACGTACAGTAGAACTCCAATTATCCGAACTCCGGCTATCCGAATCGCCGATTATCCGAATCACAAACAACTGCTCACCGTCAAGCGAATGCGTGACCTGGCTGCCCGAAAACGGTTGAAGACCGCAAAACAGCTTACATTGACGGAGATGTTTAAAAAACAATGATTTTTATTTCTAAACTTGTACATAAGTACATTTTATTTATACTATTTAAAACATGTGAAAATTTCATTTAGTACATAATTCAATAAAAAAATAGTGCAATATCAAAACGTAGCTTTTATTCTCTCCAATGGCAATTTTTTTAAAAAAAATCCGATTATCCGAATATTTGATTATCCGAATGGGTCCCGGTCCCCATTAATTCGGATAATTGGAGTTCTACTGTATTAAACCTGTTTCGACACGCATCGGAAATCTTTTGGTCCCGAATTCGAATACCACTTATACTCAATATCATTTTTGTTAATAATTTAGATCAAGGGGGTAAAAATTAACATGATTTTTCGTTTAGATTACAATACAACGTCTGTTACCTGTTCGAAAAAAAGCTCCCCTTTCGTTTAAGTTGTACACGATTAGAGTTTAGATAAACCGTTTAGCCTCAGGCACAGGGACAGACACGCTTTGCCCAGGGACGGACTACTGCGAAATAAAAGGGATAAAAAAACTAATCTATCCGATAAATATTAAGTCTAAAGAGCTCACCGCTCAGCTCACAGTAAAATTCTATCTTTTCGACATTTTAGAACTCCTAATGTTCTTGATTATTTAAGATTTACAAGTGCTCAAAACGAGGTAGTTGTGCTCCAACGTCAACTCCCCTATTTATAGTTTTTTTGTCAGCACCCCACAGAGACAAATATTCTTAAACCGGCGCTGGTTTTGTCGCTAGTTCTATTAAAATAATCATGGAAAGCCCAATAAATTTTAAGAGATAACATCATCATTTCAACTTGTCAACAATTAGTACCGTGACTTACTTGATATATTTTTAATTAGCTTGGGTTTGTAAATGGCATAAATTTTTAAAGGCTCTAATGGAATATTAGAATTTTTTTAGAGTATTTCTTTTTTCTTCTTTCTACGATCAGTATCACTGACATTATTACTGATGCCAATTTATAACGAGTGGATTGGCATGAAGTGCAATTGAGGGATCGCCAAGATCACCTGATCTTACCCCTATGGACTTCTTCGTACTTAAATGTCTTTAAATTTGGTATCGCGCATTGTATAGCCATTGTAACTTTCCACAAAGGCACATTGTATAGTACTGTTACTGGTGTAATATTGATCGTGTAAAAAGCACTTGAAAATCTGACTATTGGTACCGATCATTTTACTTTTTCTACTGTTAGTATGCCTTATTCCTATATGCCAAGGAAAATCACGTGGCTACCTTAACTTTTTCTCGTTTGTAGAAGCTTAAACATATTACAGCAACGTAATATCATTACTTAACAGTAGTGCTGTATAATTTCAAAAAACTTACCGATTTAGGATCATAAAATTTCAATTACAGTTAATTTGCATAAATATTTCCCCTGAGGACAAAACTGAATGTTATGGTTTGCAATAGGCGTCCGAATGGGAGATCTAAGTGGGCATCTGCAAAAAAATATAAAATATAACCTAAAGAAAAGAGAACGCATACCAGATTACAAGATTATTGGAAAGTCGTAGATATAGCAGCGCGTTAACTAAAAAATACATCTCATTCCAAGCTTATTATAAGTTGTTGACGAGCCCTGGAAATATTTCTTCGGGCTCCTATGTGTTTGCATGTGAAAATCCCCATAAAATAAATGTCTTTAATCTATTCGATTCGGTTAATTAGACAATTTTGTAACATATGAGTGAGAAAATCGATCTATCTATCGTACAAATCGCAGGCAATTTGAGTTAAAATGTCACGTTTTACATTAAGGCTGCCGATTTGGCCACTACTACTGCTTTCTCGTGACACAACCAAACGTAATTGGGATCGAACTCAACCATCTCTAAGCTATTTGCTAATTTCATATTATACGGTGGCTCAAAATTATGGAAATGCCGGGAAACCTTGTAATCTTTCTTGCAAGACATCAGCGATTCGTGTAAGTTGGTGTGAGAAAGTTTTGCATGGATCGTGACTTAAGACGTTAATAGAAGCCACCAAGCAACTATATCTTATTATTAGCTACCATGTAATAAACCATTACCAAATAAACCAGCGGCGTACCCAGGATTTTATGTTAGGGGGGGCCCACCAACCAGTGCTGGAAGCAAATTTTTTAATAAACTTTTAAGTTACGCATTTTTCTAGAACTTTGGAGCTTTTTTAACAGGTACTCTTGCAGGGAAGATCGCAATTGCCTAGTCATGGGAGTCGTTAAACGGTTTCTTAGGGGGGGGAGGGGGCATTGGCGGCTTGTAACTTGTTAACTTGGGGGTGTAGTAAAAGCCTGTTGTAGGCGAAATGCGCCGCAGGCGAAATTTTTTTTAAGACCACGCCCAAATTTGGTCAATAATTATTATAGTAAATATTTTAAAAATTCATGATTACCTTCTTATTCTATTGAAAATGAAATAAGATAAAAAATAATAAGGCTAATTTATTTTTCATTAGTGGATACATTGTTGAAAAGTAAAGTTCATTCATCTGTTTTTATTTGCAGCAAACTTATCAATAACAATAAAGTCCCTAGATTTACACTTAGTTAATTTCGAGAGTTTAGGTCTTCCCTTAATTTTAATTTTAATTTTTTGCTCAATACTTAATGAGCTAAAATTGTTTCTCAAACATTCATAGTCGTTTTGGCATTAAAACTGTTTATTTTTATTAAAATAAGTCTTTACTACCCCAAAATAATAACAAAAATATAAAGGAAAACTCGAAATAATAAATTCATACATTCAATCAAACCATATTAAACCTCAATAAGTCAACTTTTGTCAATAAGTCAACTTTCAGGGGGAGGGGGGGGGGGCCCCTCAAACGAGGCCCGTGAGGTAAATCTAAGAAAATTGACTTTTTAAAATACTTATCCACTTTCATAATTTTTCATTTCATTGGGGGTTTTGGGGGGGGCCACGGCCCCCTTGCCCCCCCCCCCCCTGGGTGCGCCACTGAAATAAACTATAGGTAAATATAACCAATGTTTTATATTCTATATTAAACTTAAGAATATTTTAAAATCCCGTTGAAGCTTTGCATTAATATTAAATGATTTAAACCTGGTGATTTTCCTCGGATTCGTAGCCGGTCAAACTAACAACTTATATAATAATAATCACCTCCTATTTGTTATTAACACTGTAATTGCCGTGCATGTCCCACCTACCGGCAATAATGAGCGTTTTTGATTGGCTTTTGTCTAAAACTGAAAGCACTTCTCATCAATTTTATTCTAAAGGAAAATAAAATGAATTCTTTTGTCAATCGTTCTACCTCGACCTGACGATGATTAAATGATGTCTGGCCTTTTTCAACATCTTTGCCTTTTATATACAGCGTGGCTAAAAATTAACAATAAACAATCATCGGCAGACGTGCACAAATACACAAGGACTTGTAAAATTTATTTTAACATTTTTATTTTCTGGATTGTTAAATCGTCGTCAATATTGTGAAGTGACGTAACTCAATATTTGCAATTTTCCAGGAGAGCGTTTTAAAGATTTTTTCAATTTTTAATTTCAGAGTTATCAGAAACTATTTAAGTTAGCGTATTGGTTTTTTGATAACATATAGAATTGTGGGTTGACTATCAAAGCATGTATAATGCTATTTTATTTATTTCAAATAAATCAAAATTTTGAGCAAAAAAGTGAGATACGTCAGTTTGTGAAATTGAAAATAAAACTATTTGGTCAATATGAAATGACTTACGCCCCCTTTAATTTAAGTAGTTGAAGAATAAATAAAAACCTTTAATATAAAAAAAACGATTTTATTATAGTTTTTGGGTTAAACAACAAATACAACCTACTGGTAAAAATAAACATTGGATTAAAACAATTTAAACGGGAAAAACTGGAAAAAAAGAATCAGTATCAGACAGTTATTCATGGGGAATATTTAAACAGATTTCAAAGAGACTAAATTTACGAGTTTAAACGTGAAAAAATGAGATAAGTCACTCAATAGTCATTGATACGGATAATATTATAATTTCACGAAGCGGCGTAACGTAGATACGCCATACAATACTGGTTGCTATAAATATGTTTTCAATTTCACGAACTGACGTAACTCGAGTTACGTCTATTCGCGAAATGGTACTCTTTACAAAAATGAGGTACGCCGCTTTTCACTTTTCGTGTAACGTCGAAAGGTATAGGAATTTGAGTTACGCTACTTTGTGATATTGTAGAGCAACACTTTTTACATGTAAAAATTGGATTATCTCAATTTTCGATTTTTGTGAGTTACGTCATTGCGTAATATTGACGACGAAATGTGGAAGTGTTGAAAGCATGAGCATGAATAAGACATAAGCGAAGGCAAATTTATCCCAAAGTAATTAGAAATGTTCAAAACGAGTTTAACTTGCATTTAGGATATTGCCAAATATAGTAAATGGACAACATTTTGAGCATTTCTCGACGAAAAAAGAAGGTTTTTTTTTAATTAAATTAATTTTTGTTGATTTAATATCCAATAAATGAAAAGGAATAAAAATTTTAAATTGGATACTTATGTATAACTTAATGTGCACTGTAAAAATAGCCAATGAAAACTATGGCTGCCGTTTTGAAAAAATTATCGAGTGTGTCATAACTGTATAAATATTTTTTTATAAAAAATTCCACAACTTAAATACTAATGATGGGTTGTGCGAAATAAGAATTTTCTATTGCTGTAGGTTTGTTCCTACAGCGAATCCCCGACAACTTCATGACAATTTTCAAACCAACTTTACGGCGCAAGTCTGATTTCTGACCGGTTTCAAACTCTTTTAGGAACAGTTCGAAATCAACTAACTTCGGTTCGGTGTTTTAGAAGAAATTTTAAACGATGGACATAACCTCAAATCTCAAAATTGTTTATTATTATTTCGTTAATTAAACTCGTGTGGCTCGGCCCAATAAATAAACTTAAACAAAATAAGTAACTTATATTAAATAATATGATGTAAAAATGTTAATATCTCCTCCAAAGATTGGCACTTTTCAAATCAAAAGTATTAAGAGACTATGGGAAGTTTTAGCTCAAGAAGTAAATAAAATATTAAACACCAACCTAACAGCAGACATTTCTGAATCTTCATCAGATGACGCAATGTCGCTCATTTCTCAATTTAATAATAGAAAAAGTCTTATACAAAAGCAAAAACACGTCTAACAAAAATAGGTTATGTCATATGTTATGCTAGCGTTTAACCGCGCATGCTCCGGACATTTTACTGGCAAAAGATTCGCAAACTGCTCCGACAGTTGGCAAACTATCAGAGAAACGTGTAGGAACAGCGACTTTGGGTTTTCAAACTGTCCAAAATCTTTGTGGGAACACTTTTATATTACTGCGCAGAATCCTGACTGTCAAGTACTGTTTCTGATCGCTGTAGGAACAAACCTTTTATCGGACATGCAAAGTTTAAAAAAGCTTAAATACAAAGTAAAAGGAAATTAATTGAAACAGGTATTTCTACGATCAATAGAATTCAAATTCAGACAGGATAGCTAGAAGACTCCGAACAACGATGTGACCTGCGCAACAAATACGTTGAAACGAATTCTACGGTGGGCGGCGATTGCCGATCGCTACGAACCCCCACCAACGTCTTGTGGATTATAGTTTCTAACGAATACAATTCGTTTTTGGGGACGCTGCTCTGCTTTCCTAATTGTAGAGAAAGCGCTTAACTGGAACAAAATGCGTCGCATTGAGAATATACAATTTATTTTTTAACAAAATTGCTGTATTAAAAATACTTAGTTCGTTATTCAACAAGACTGTGCTGCTAATGGAACTGATTACTACCAATAAAAACACTGTTCTAGCAAATCTGGATATAACACTAAAGCGGGTTTGATACACTAGCAATTGATTTAATATGGGTTAATAAAAAATAAGCTAGCAATCCTGTTGTATTAGATCATTTTTCTCGGTATAAGTAGGTACTATCGATTTTAAGTGCCAGTACCAGATTTTAAAGTCATATACAAGGACTCTTTTGAACTTATTAGGTAAGTTTTCTTAATACTTAAGTACTCATAAGCAGTTTTAACATTTTGTAATAACTTTTTTGGCAAAAATTAAAGTGTACTTGTCACTATTTCGGTTCCTACTTAAGGTAACGTACTTAGACGCTGATCAATCAAAAGTACCCTGTGTCGCAGCTATAAAGGATATGAATCAATGTATTCACACTTCATTTATTGGCTCCATATTTTTGTGTTTTTTTAAATATATTTAACGCGACGAAAAATAACAAACGATGGGGTGATGTTATCTGTAAAATCGGACAAATTGTGTTTACATGCACACACGTTGCGTAGGGGTTAAATTGGGGGATTGAACCGTGCCACTACCCCAAGTCACTTCCGGGGCACCTGGCTTATCTAAAAGCCGATCATTAACATCGCGGTGCAAATTTATTATCACACCACCTAGTTATTATAATTGCCGTAAAATGTGGCGTTAAATTTTTATGTAGATTCCGGTGTGTGTTTGGTATATCGATGATGGTACACTGAGGAAAACGATCTAATACAACAGGTTTGCTAAGACATAGTTTGTATTGATAACTTAGTTGTTGGTAACCCATATTAAATAAATTGTTAGTGTATCAAACCCGCTTTCGTGTTATATCAATTCCAGATTTGCTAGAACAGTGTTTTGATTGGTAGTAATCAGTTCCATTCCATCCATGGTCAAGAGAAATTGCTGGAAATTACTTTTAAGTTCTTCACTTCGCCGCAAGGGGGCACGGATTAATGTCACGTTTCATAACAACTGCCAGTCGGAACTAATACAGTATATGAAACCAGATTACACCACCAATAGAACCTGATAATTACTGTGAGTCTTCAGAGCAATAATGGCTATAAACCATTCTATGGTAGCATTAACTCCTATTTCATATTGGCTAAATAACCGTGATATTATCACTACACAACAGTCTAGCAATTTTCGTTGTCTTACATAGGAAAGCGCGTTGCTGTCACGAATAGTATCAAACAGTTGTATAAAGAGTATGTGAATTCTTATCTTAACATAGTAGGTATAAAACAAAGTCGCTGTCTGTCCGTCCCTACCTATATAATAATATGCTTAAATCTTGTTTGTATTTATACCAGCGGGTTGCAACGCATGCCGGATACACGCTAATAAGGAATAAAAGGCTTTTTTCTCAGTGTAATATTTTAACAAAGTGTACCCACAATTCTGCATGACCAGTGGCGTATTTAGTCAAGGGGGACTCCAGGGGGTCTATAGACCGTTTGGTCATTCCCTAATGATCAATCAAGGAATGGTATAAGGAAATGTTAAAGACGCACGAAAAAGGCCACACAATAATGTTTGACGTTAAAAAAAAAATCTTATTACATTCTGCGTTTGAAAGAAAGAAAAATTCGATAATTAAATCTAATTTCTTGACGTCGTGATATCGATGTATAAAGATGACATTGGAAAAAGCTGCAGCGAATGTGTACAGTTTAAGCATTAGGACCATGTATCTATATTTTAAAAAGACCGAAGATTAAATCTAGTTGGTAGCGTGGAAATATTAAATATAATTTTTGAAAAACACATCATGGACACAATATTTGTATGTTCTTAATAGACTCATTATAATGTGCGTTAGCCAAACAGTAAAAAACCACGGGCAAGGTAAATTCAAGATTAATTCTTACCTATAAAAGAATACCCAGATTCAGAAGACTACAAAAATTCCATTGACAGTTCCACATTATTCCAAAAAGCGGTCGCAAAGTATTTCCACATAATGCTAACTACAAATTAGGATAATCTTTTTGATGATGCAGATTTGAAAGCCGTCTGATCATAATTTCCCTTGCAAATTGCTTAAAAACAGCCAATTTTGTCGAAAACTACAAAATTTTAGAACCCATTCAACAAAATGCAAATGCGATGTCGTGTAAAATTGCACATTTTACGCATGCACCATTGGGGCATTAATTATATTTAAGACCCGGTAAATAATCTATTATTATTTTCTAAATAGGGGAAACTGGGGCTAGTTGTCCCGTTTTTATCTTTTGCATGATTTATATAATTCTCGTAAAAGGAACTAAATAATTATTACATGCTCCATAAAAAAAAGTACACTGAAAAAAAAGCCTTCTAATCCGTATAAGCATTCACATATTCTTTATAGAATTGTTTAATACGATATGTGACCTTATGATACCTTAATCTAGGACAGTGCCATCATGACGTATTAATCATTATTATTTAGATGTCATTATCACCTTCATAATAGCACTCAGTGCCATTATGAATTCATAATAACATCCAAATGTTAAGATACAAAAACAAAAAGACAGTCGGTGCAAACTATTTATTTGTTATTATTACTTAGAAAAACGGATTGCATTTATTTATTGTAAACATCCGAAGGAACACTTTCGGATTCAGGATCTCCCATATTTAAATTATTTTTGGCTAACACTTTGCATACAATAGAAAATTAGACGGCAATAATGACGTTGTCAAAATCGAAATTGAAACAATCAAAAATGCGGTTACCATGATATCGACTAATATGGACACCTGAAAATTTTAAAAATTACGAAAACGTTATCTGATATCAATAAAATTTAGACGAATAAAATCTATTTGCACTGTCGTAGATTACATTTTGAATGATACACGTTCGATATGAACTTTGTCAATGAAACTTGTGCAATTAAACCACTCGGCTAACGCCTCGTGGTTTAACGTTGCACACATTTCATTATAGTGTTCATGTCGAACTAGTATCATTAATAACTATTATAATATTAGTTTCGCAGTCCCTTTTGTCTTCGTACACAGAGAAAACGATTGCTATTTCTATTCACATACTCTTAATACTATATGCGACAGCAACGCGCTTTCCTACTGTAAGACAACGAAAATTGCTAGAGCCAATAGGAAATAGGAGTTAATTCTACCATAGAATGGTTTATAGCCATTATTGCTTCGAATACTCACAGTAATTATCAAGTTCTATTGGGGGTGTAATCTGGTTTTATATACTGTATTAGTTCCGACAGGCAGTTGTAATGAAACTTGACATTAATCCGTGCCCCCTTGCGGCGAAATGAGGAACTTAAAAGTAATTTCCAGCAATTTCTCTTGACCACTTTACTCATAAAAAAATCTTTCCGAAAGTTGTACGATTAATGGTTTCCGAGATAAAGCCGACGTCCTCGCTTATTTGACCACCCGATACAAGTCTTTGTGACAACTAACCCTGGCCTCCCCTGACTATGTCGAGTTGCACTTACCGACAAACCTTCGCGTGGTTCCCATACAATTACGGATTAAACAAAAAGACTTATATTTAATTGCATCAGTTACAAACGTTTTGCACAGCCAATCGTCGATTATAACTCAATGATACATAATTTTTAGTCACTTTAATGATACGCGCATTCTCATAAACGATGTTTTGGTCTGGGATTTTGTTTTACTGTGCGATTAGATTTGGTTAAATTATAGACAATTGAGCTGCTTTGCGTCTCGATTTTACTTATGTTTTTCATAATTTTATGTCATTTAAACTATAAAATCATATATTTTATTTTTTTACCAGACATTCACGCAATGATATTTTGTTGCTAATAATTGGCGCAGGTGTTCAAGGCCTTTTGTCTTGGGAAAAGTTGACGTTTGTTGATAGCACAAACGTCAAAGGTACAAAAATTACTTTAGTATGCTCCAATAAATTATTGCGGGGGTTAAGCGTACATAAAAATACAACTATATAATTCTAATCGATTGTTGCAAAAAATTTCCATCAAGTAAAAGCCAGCACTGTTCACAATTCTAATCGAATTCATAATGACAATCTGTATCTACCTATTGAACCAAATTTGAAATACCAAGGCAGTGGCGGATTTTGAGAAGGCGCGGCGGGAGCCCCCCCCCCCCCCCCACCCTAGATGATTTGAAAATAATAACTGTATAGAAATTAATATATTTTTTACAATTTTAACATATTTGCCATTTATATTGGTAATATATGATATATTGTATAACTGTGGCGGCATTGGGGAAGGGGCGCCCCTGTCCAATAAAGCTATACAATTTCAATATTTAGGGAAACTAAAATTTACAAACAATTGCATTCATCTTCAGTGTGACTAGTAAAGTCCGCATCGTATGGGATTTTTTTTAATTAATAGCATTGTTCGAAATTTGACTTTGGCATCAAGTTCTGCTTCGATCGAGATGAAAATTAGGCAAAAAGATAGTAGTCATGTGATTCGCATTATCTGTCAAATTTTAATTTTTTCCAAAAAATAATTCAAAAGTGGGGTTATTTCTGAAAATATCGTTATTAGAAAAAGTTTTTTTAAATGCAGTTTCTAGCCCACATGCAAAGTTTTAGCTGCATAAGATAATTTTGATTTTGTACCCACCACTAAAATTTATTTTCCACTTAATGAACCCTTTACTGATCACACTGTGTTATTTTTTGTCTTAATATTAAGGTGTATTACTTTCAGACACAAACTACGTTTTCAAAAGTACCTATTTTATGACCTTATACAGGGTCAAAAGCAAATAAACTTTGCATCACATGCGACGAACGATTTTGTAGAAAAACACACATTTAATATGGCTCTACTTTAAAGAAAATGTATCTGAATTAAAGCATTGTCAAAACTAAGAAGTTTTATGTCTTATTTTGTAAAAGTGGTGCAATTTACAAAATATGGGTAAAAAATCAAAATTATCTTATGCAGCAAAAATTTTGCATGTGGGCTACAAACTGCATTTAAAAAAACTATTTCTAATAACTTTTTTCGATACTTTCAGAAATAACTCTACTTTTGAATATTTACACGTGACTAGTATTTTTTTGTTTAATTTTTATCTCGATCGAAGCAGAACTTGATGCGAAAGTCAAATTTCGAATAGTTATTAATAAAAAAAAATCCCATATGATGCGGACTTTACTGGTCACACTGTTCATGTTCAAAAGATTTTTAACTTAATTTTCCTTTTCCTGCTTTAGCATTAAATTTCATGTGATATAATGTTATACAACATATTTTATGATATTTGACAACGCCCCAAGTTATTAAAACCCCCAGTAAGAGCAAACACTAGTGACGCATTCACCAATTCATTTGCTTATCAATATATCGTTTATTTTTCGTTTTTTTTTTCCAAAAAGTTGCCAAGTAGCAATTACCAACAGTTTTTAGTTAAAATTCATAAAAGAGAAAAACAAAATTTTGTCAAATTGTATTGGTGAGGAACCTATTTGCATGCATATTATAGACACCCTGTGTGTATCGACCATTTCTTTAAAACTTATAGTTCGAAAAGGGAAAATTAGATATTAAAAAAGCGGAGGGTCGAACAGGGACCTTTGGCTCAACGATACGTCATCTTATAAACCACAATTCCATATTTCATGGAAGCGATAGTGAGTTATTGATGAAAGTATATCTATATGTATCACGAACTTTGCTCGCCCGTTTTTCCTATAGTCCTTTTTCATTGTTTTGCACCCTCTTTGTCGCAAATACTCTAGAGGATTTGCTCTATTGTCGAAATGTAGCAAAGTTTGAAAAATAATACATAATTTTTACGGTTCACCTTGTCAGGGATTAACCGAAAAAAATTTTTCGTCACGATAAAACAAAAGAAGGACTGACAATTTGCTTAATGATTTACCTTTATCGACATAGTTTTAATTACAATAAACTAGAGACCGACCGAAAGTTCGGTTTCGGCTAGTTTCGGCCAAAAAATCTAGTTTCGGTTTCGGCAAAAAATCGGCCGAACCTTCGGCCACGCCGAAACTCAGTGTTCGTGGATTGTTGCGCACCGTTGGGCTAACTTTGGGCGAGTTCGTAGGCGTTGTCTATACTACAGTATCACCAGTAAAGTCCGCATCATATGGGATTTTTTTTTATTAATAGCTTTATTCAAAATTTGTCTTTGGCATTAGGTTCTGCTTTGATCGAGATGAAAATGAAGCAAAAAAATAGTACTCACGTGATTCGCATAATCTGTAAAATTTTATATTTTTCCAAAAAATAATTCAAAAGTGGGGTTATTTCTTAAAATATCGAAAAAAGTTATTGAAAAAAGTTTTTTTAAATGCACGTTCTAGCCCACATGCAAAATTTCAGCTGCATAGGATAATTTTGATTTTTTACCTATATTTTGTAAATTGCACCACTTTTGTAAAATAAGACTCAACGCAACCTACATAAAACTTATCAGTTTTGACAAGGCTTTATTTCAGATACATTTTCTTTAAAGTAGCGTCATATTAAATGTGTGTTTTTCTACAAAATCAAAATTGGGTTATTAAAATTTGGTCGCATGTGATGCAAAGTTTATTTGTTTTTGATCCTGTATAAGGTAACTTCATAAAATAAGTATTTTTGAAAATGTAGTTTGTGTCTGAAAGTAATACACCTTAATATTAAGACAAAAAAGAACACAGTGTCTTCAGTAAAGTGTTTTTTAAGTGAAAAATAAATTTTATTTTAACAACGTAAAGTTTATCTATTTTCAACGATTTAATTTAAAACCCCTATATTATAATTTATTATTAAGCTATGTCATAATAACGTTAACGTGTATTACTTTCAGACAAAACTACTTTAAAGAAAATGTATCTGAAATAAAGCATTGTCAAAACTAAGAAGTTTTATGTAGGTTGCGTTGAGTCTTATTTTGCAAAAGTGGTGCAATTTACAAAAATACAAAAATAGGTAAAAAATCAAAATTACCTTATGCAGCTGAAATTTTTGCATGTGAGCTAGAAACTGCATTTAAAAAACTTTTTCTAATAACCTTTTTGATATTTTCAGAAATAACCCCACTTTTGAATTATTTTTTGGAAAAAATTTAAATTTGACAGATAATGCGAATCACGTGACTACTATTTTTTGCTAAATTTTCATCTCGATCGAAGCAGAACTTGACGCGAAAGTCAAATTTTGAATAAAGCTATTAATAAAAAAAATCTCATATGATGCGGACTTTACTGGTGACACTGTATAAATAAAAAAATTTCTCTGTCGACCTTTTTGTTTTTTTTTTTTAGGTGGGAAGAGTTCAATCCGTTCCCATCCATAAAATAAATTAGATTTCAGTATACAATAAAATTTTTAACATGTATAAATAAGTTTCGGTTTCGATTTCGGCCGACCAAGGCCGAAGATTCGGTTTCGGCTGAAAATCTTGTTTCGGTCGGACACTACAATAAACATGTCATATTGTATATTATTATACTTCATTTGTAACCAATTTTAAGTTATTTATTATCACAGTCGGGTTTCTAAAAAAAACTCTCATGGCAGAAATTCAATACTGGCTACTGTGTAGTAATATTATCGTCCATAACTCTAGGGCTATTTTTAAGGATAAAATATAAATATAGAGCTAAGCATAGACCGACTTTGGTGGTCCTGTAACAACAATGAGTATTAAATAGGCTTAAAGCAGATATTTACGTGCTCATATTTTACAGGCAAAAGAACATGTCATAACCTTTTAAATGACGATGGAATAATAGAAAATTTCGGTTCAGAAGAAATATGATGGATTTCTTTGAATTTAAAGTTTGTATATTATCCAGTGATAGCAAATAAATACTTGTTGAATTAAGTTTTACTAATGACATTTTGAGAAATACAATACATCGATTACCTACCGTGCGAGCAAAAATTATCAGCATCAAAGAGGGCTTGGATTAAAAAAACGTAGTGCTTGGTTTAGATCACAATGATATGGGGGATCATAATATATCTAACCAAATCTAGGTTGAAATTTTGTCAAGTTCATATTATGACATGATATGCCAAACTAATGAGTAATAAAATAAGTAGACAAATACAAATTTATTTTTGTTGTTTACAAAATTAACAAAGTAAGAATATACAGAAAGAAAAAGAAAAATAATTACATGTATTCTGAGAATTCACATAACCGGAGAGGTGGAACCAGGCTTCATCCGAAAAAAATGTCAGGTCTAATAAATCATTTATTTCCAATAAATTTTGGGTAAACCATTGAGAGTAATTCCTGCATCTTTCAAAATCTGCGGCTTGTATTTCTTGGAATACTTGCACTTTATAAAGAAATAAATTTAACAACTTCTTAAGAATAGTCCTGCATGTTCCATAAGATCTTCCCACTTCTTGGGACAGGCGTCTTATACAATTTGTTGGCGTATTTTGCATTATTTCACGAACGTTTGCAACAAGGTCTTTTGTTCTTACAGATGGTCTTCCTGCTCCTTTTTTGTGTTGAATAGAACCTGTTTCCCTAAACACAGCCACGGTTCTTTTCGGGCAATGATAAAAATCCCCAGCAATAAAAGCAACGTTAGGAAAATGTTCGTGAAAATCGTCCATGCACAAACCCGGATTGTATTGCCACTCCCCATTTACTCTAACCCCGTTTCGAAAATACGCTTCAACCATGAATGTTTTGTGCTGTTCCGTAAAGCCCATTGTGTGAATTGTTCAAGATTGGAAAAATTGGCGATGAATCAAATTACTTGTAACGACTGTCAAAGATGACGGAATAACTGATTGATTGTTAATTCAGGTAGTTACTGACACCCAACAGGTATTAAGCTCTACGGCTAAGCATTACGTCCTCAGATGCAAGGCCCTCTTTGATGCAAATAATTTTTGCTCGCACGGTAGTTTTAAGTCTAAAAAAATTTAATTGATAAATTAATAAAAGCAAAAAACGAAATTTTGTCAAATTTGCCCATATTCCTTTTCCTGCTTTTATTATTTTACAAATCCAAACTTTTTTCACTTACCTATAACTATTGGCGCATTCGCCATTCGAATATATATTTTTATTTGCTTTCAAAATAATAGCTATTTGCCTATTAACAGCGCAAAGTGATATATTGTCGCTTTAAGCGCCATCTAGCGAGGGCGGCAATGTCACTTTGCGCTCGAACGACACACAGGATTTTTTCTACAATTGGAGTTTTTATAGAAAGATTTGGTAAATACATTTTTATCTTACGAGAACGATCTTAAAATTACGCTTTGGTCACAAAATTGTCGACATCTGTCAAACACAATCAACGCCTATTTTTGTGTCAACTAACTAGGTAACTAACTAACTCCTCGAAAAAGTGCAACTTTGCGCTTGGTAGTAGAAAAAAAATATTATAGGAATTTTTCTGTAGCGAATAACTAGACAGCCCAGTGCTAAATACCCCTGACACGGCCTAGATAACGTGTATTATCTATATAAATTATAAGTAAGACTTTATGGCCAGTAAATAACCACTTGTCGTCCGACTAAGACCGAGTGCTTTGCTACGGAAGTGCCAGATATCATCTCTACTAAAGTCCAGTGTCTCTGTGTGAAATATGGCCCTATATATCACACCGACTGATGACATCGAATACAGCCTTTTGCTACGTTTTTATCGTGCTATCACAGATATATTATTACCTCTAAAATTTAATTCATAGAGTTTTGCTGAACATTTTTTTATGGTGTCATTGCTAGTTTTAAGTAGGTATGTACCGTGCGAGCAAAAATTATTTGCATCAAAGAGGGCTTGGATTAAAAAACGTTGGTTTAGATCACAATGAAATGGGGACGATATATTATCTAACCAAATCTAGGTTAAAATTTTGTCAAATCCATATTATGACATGATATGCCAAACTAATGAGTAATAAAATAAGTAGACAAATACAAATTTATTTTTGTTGTTTACAAAATTAACAAAGTAAGAAAATACAGAAAGAAAAATAATTACATGTATTGAGAATGCACATAACCGGAGAGGTGGAACCAGGCTTTATCCGAAAAAAATGTCAGGTCTAATAAACCATTTCTTTCCAATAAATTTTGGGTAAACCATTGAGAGTTTGGGTTTGTTTCGTTTGTATAGAACCTGTTTCCCTAAACACAGCCACGGTTCTTTTCAGGCAATGATAAAAATCCCCAGCAATAAAAGCAACGTTAGGAAAATGTTCGTGAAAATTGTCCATGCACAAACCCGGATTGTATTGCCACTCACCATTTACTCTAACCCCGTTTCGAAAATACGCTTCAACCATGAATGCTTTGTGCTGTTCCGTAAAGCCCATTGCGTGAATTGTTCAAGAAATTGGAAAAATTAGCGATGAATCAAATTACTCGTAACGACTGTCAAATTGATTGTTAATTCAGGTAGTTACTGACACCCAACAGGTTTTAAGCTCTACGGCTAAGCATTACGTCCTTAGATGCAAGGCCCTCTTTGATGCAAATAATTTTTGCTCGCACGGTAGTAAAAAAATTAAATTGTAGATACAAAATATTTTCATCTAAAAACTATTTTCAAGGAAATTTGTAAGGCGCTAAAAGCAGTTAGTAAGGGGGGGGGGTCAATAGAGTGGCCACCCAGATCGCCCGATCTTAACCCACTGGGCAAAATGTACAACAGAAAACCATTTATTTATTTTTCAATATCAATAGGGTTAAAAAAACAAACACTTTTCAATACTTACTTATCAATATTTTAGGCAAATCCTAGTTTGACATTTAGTGGTACGGACAGTTGCTTTTAAAGGATTGAAAATACGTTTTGCAATTTCTGGAAAAGCATGAGGATTCGTGAAATAAAAGGTCAGTAAGTATTTCCTTTGGGATTTAGCTTTTACATTTTTATTTGTCCCCGGGGAACAGTTTTTCGATGCGTCGCGTCCAGTCCCGACAAAAAGGGAATAAGAAATTCGAAGTGACAGCGCCGAAAACACGGATTTTCTTAAGTCTTTGTCTTTTGTCAAAATAAATTGTTTTCGGGAATATTTTTTTGCTTAGCATACGCTATGAGTAGTTTTAAATTTGTTGATTTTTTTTTTCAATTTACGTATAGTATTTTTTTTTTCGAATTATGAATCATATACATTATTGTGGCCATCAGTAAAGGTCGCATCATATGGGATTTTTTTATTAATAGCTTTATTTGAAATTTGACTTTGGCATCAAGTTCTGCTTCGATCGAGATGAAAATTAAGCGAAAAATAGTAGTCTCGTGATTTGTTTGCTGGAGCAGTGTTTGTACTAAGTTCCAAGCTAAAACATAATCAATGGTTTTACTTTGCAAGTACTTAGAAACAGGGGAAGTAACCAAAAACAAATCTAGTAAAACAAACGACATAAACAAGTTTTCAAATTTGGACCATTGACTTATCAGGTTTCTTGCTGTGAATCGAGATTTGCTGTCAAAATTTCCATCAGAGATTTCTTTAAAAACAGAATTTAGCTGAATTTACACTGTCTTCACTAATTAAGAATTCTTCATCAACAATTGATGAAAGAGCCTTATGTTTGGTCCACAACCGCGTTGCTCCTATTTTTTGCAATCTGTACAACTTGTCATGAGCAGTACGTTTTCCTTTTGTTTCCTTTTCCTGGACGGACATTCTAATTTTTTTTTTGTACTTTATGTGGGGGCCATTTGGGGCCCTTCGGGCCCGGGGCCCTCCGCGATCGCGGACCTGGCCAGTCCGGGCCTGATTACAAGCTGCCCATATCTTAAAATCCTTTTAAAATAATAATCCTTTAGTAACGTGAAGCATAATGCTTCAGTTTAAAAATACAAATTGCGGAAATATTTACTACTCAAATTAAATCCTCCGCCTAGCTTCAAGGGTGGTCTTGTTTAGGAGTAAAGTTAACAGGCTTATAAAGTTACCCCTTTTATGTATTTACACCACAGTGGGCATGTCAGCTCCCATAATGGACATTTGCTGAAATATTTTCCACCTTATGGGCAATCATAGAGCAACTTTTCGACTGCCCGATTTCCACAAAATTATTTTTAATTTTACCTGCAAAATGTTTTCGTAATTACATTGTTGAAAGGGAATCCAAAAATTGTACCTATGTATTAGCTTTGAGAAAACGGAAGTTTGTATACAGCGTGGGCAAAAAGAACGGAACACCCCCAATATTTTCATAACCATGTATATTTCCGAAAAACCCTCGGGCCCGTCGATTTTATTTATCATTTTTACAAATTTTAAGAATTTTTAGTATTATACAGGATTGCTTAAGAAGTCGTGGCACACATCAACTTTAATTTTTTAAATGAAATACCCCAAATTTTATTCGATTTTTGAATTCTACTTAAAATTCTGAATATTTTTCATGTAACATACCCTATTTCGATATTCAGCTGTTTTCGATATATCACAATATAAACAATAATAATTAACAAAATTTAATTGATTTAAGGTTTATTAGGTAAAAACAACAGCTTTCAAAATTTAATTATAAAAAGTAGAGTACTTAATTAAATGTTCAAACTGATGGTCATTGACAATTTGGCAGTGTCCTAAACGTAAAACAAATTCATTTTGAACATTCCCAATAACCTCTTCAGGAATTTGTTGAATTTCATGTTGTATTCTCAGTTTTAATGTCTCTAAATCCGATGATTTGTTTTTGTACACCCTTTCTTTCAAATATCCCCGCCAAAAGAAATCTAGGGGTGTTAAATCGGGTGAGCGAGCTGGCCATTCTATTTCGCCCCTTCTACCTATCCATCTATGTTGAAAAACCTCGTTTAGGTATTCTCGTACCCGTGCCGCGTAATGGGGCGGTGCACCGTCTTGTTGTAGCCAAATGGTCCTTTCAGGACTATCTTGATCATCGTGATCTGGATATAGGCCAGCTAAAGCAGGAACTAATTCAAACTGTAAAAACTCCTAATACCTCTCTCCGTTTAACGTTTCTTCGAAAAAGAAAGGTCCTAATATTCTGTTACGTAAAATTCCTGCCCATACGTTTAGCTTCTGTGGGTGCAGTGTATGGGTCTCTTGCATCCAATGAGGATTTTCTGTCGACCAATACCTACAATTATGTCGGTTGACTGTTCCATTAAGGCAGAATGTAGCCTCATCAGTAAATAAAATATTTTGCGCGAAATTTCCGTCATTATTGCAGATGTTTTGCATATTCTCACAAAACTGAAGACGTCGATCGTAATCATCCCCATTTAGTTCGTGGACAAGACAAATTTTGTAAGGATGGTATTTTTCCTTATGAAGAGTATTTTGTACAGATTTGTAACCAATATTTTGAATCCGACCCACTTGACGTTTTTTAGTTTCATCGCACATTTTGGGACGGCCACTTTTTGGTTTATTGCGCACAGATCCAGTTTCTGTAAATTTTAAAACTATCTTACTTACTGTAGACCTTGATATCGGCGCTCGCTCTCGATGAACATTATTAAAAAGTTCACATACTTCAAATGTAGATCTCTTTCTATCGCCATAGCCAACCATCATGAGGATTTCTATGCGCTCTCTTTCACTTAAGTGCATTTTAATTAAAATATGAAGTTCTAATAATACAATGTAACTTTTTTTGGCAATACCGGCACTTAAAATAAAATAAAATGACAATGGCGAAAAAGTACAACAATGTGCATGGTTACCAGGGTTACTACAATAAAGGTAATAAGTTTCCTTATTTTCTTCCCTATTTATTAATTCCATAAAAATTGACATCATTATTGTTTAGATGGTGATATATCGAAAACAGCTGAATATTGAAATAGGGTATGTTACATGAAAAATATTCAGAATTTTAAGTAGAATTCAAAAATCGAATAAAATTTGGGGTATTTCATTTAAAAAATTAAAGTTGATGTGTGCCACGACTTCTTGAGCAATCCTGTATAATACTAAAAATTCTTAAAATTTGTAAAAATGATAAATAAAATCGACGGGTCCGAGCGTTTTTCGGAAATATACATGGTTATGAAAATATTGGGGGTGTTCCATTCTCTTTGCCCACGCTGTATATAAACCCATAATATTTAAATCATGTAAAGTATAGGGTACATATTTCTATTTTACCAGTGAATACACGAAATGGACGTGGTTCGGATTCCACGCTAAACTGTCTGGTCTGGTTGACATTACCCAGGCAATAAGGGATACAGGCCTCTTAAGCCCCAGTATTTTATTCGCCAAACCCTGCTTACAAAAATAATTTTTTACTCTTTATTATTTTACTATTTCTTACTCGATGAAAGTTGTAAGATAAAAAATAGATAAACTTCAAATAATATACAGCCTCTATACCTACTAAAAAGTGTTTTACATGTACGCACCAGGAGACGGTAATGTCTGTCATCTAGAGGAACAGCATTTATGACATCGTAATAATGGTGCATGGGATTTAGGTCCCTTTATGCCGGTAAACCCACAAATCGACCGTTTTAATGTGAAATATGATGCCACTGACACTGAGAAATAGCCCCAAGACATTGATTCTTTCATAAAATTTATTTGTCATTTCTTATAATGATATAGGTGTCTCAATACCGATATAGAAAACGTGTCGTAGTTTTTTTAATAAACACTTTGAAAACCCAGGTTCATATTTTTCATCTCTTCTTTGAGAACAAAAATTCCTAAACCCCTTGTGAGAATAATTGGTTTCTTTTATTAATTTAATTATGATGTATTTTGACAAATGCGACGTGATATAGATGTACAGCAAGATCGGCTCAAATCTCCTTAAATTAAAATTTATAAATAATGTTACCTTCTGTTATACAGGGTGTTTCAATAAAAACTCTCGGGCCAATTATTTCGAAAACTAAAAGCGACATGTAAATTCTGTAAACGCCAGTTTTTAGCCTCTATGATTGGCTTCACAACTGTGTAAAAAATGTGTTTGAATAATACAAGATGCTGGGAGTTTTTATTGAAACAGCCTGTATGGTATATTAAAAATAACCGAAAAACATTTAGCGTCAAAGTTTTTCTAAATTGAAAAAGTTTTGTCTGCTGGGAATTGAACCTAGAACCTTTCGCATGCTGGATTTAAATACCTAACGCATCAATCAAAACTTCTTATTTTGAAACTCTTCTGTACGGCTGTTATCAATCTCTGAGTCTACAAGTTGTCTACGTTAGGAGATAAGAAACACTGTTTTACCAAACCCCTTAGACGATCGGGGGTCCTTTAGATGTTGCTATCTAAATGTCTTGGGGCCTCTGAAAAAAAAGTTTTCTGATCTCCAAAAATGGGTCACGGTAAATATTTGTTTAAGAACAGAAGTATAGTCAAAAGTATGAATGAGTCGAAACTAATGATGGGTTGTGCGAAATAAGATCTTCTATTGCGTTATCTGACATGCAAAGTTTAAAAACTCAAAGACAAAATAAAAATAAGTTAATTGAAACAGGTATCAATAAAGTTCAAATTCAGACAGGACAGCTAGATGATTCCGAACAACTATGTGACCTGCGCAACAACAGCGCCGCAGGCGAAACATTTTAGAGGTTTTTAGAGAAAGAAGATGAAACAATTAAAAATATGATAAACCTTATTTGTGCCGAAGCTAAAATGATATCCGCAGGCCGACCATTAGTTGAGAATCTCTTCGGTTCAGAGGAAGTGTCCAATTTTGCGACATCCGTGTGTGATTGCTAGCCCTTAATTCAAGAACTTTCAGACATTGATACTCCCGATGAAGGCACCAGACTTGCTAATAAATTAAGAAAACTTATAGTTTACACTAAGGATATAATAATATTACAAAAGCTTTTAGTCTCGTTGTTGCTAATAAGTAATTTAATGACTACTGAGAGGATTATTTCCCATTACAACAAATTAAAAACACCAGGAAGAATTTCATTAAATGAAGATACAATGAATGATCGCCTCTTAGTGTCATTGAATGGAGTTGGAACAAACCCATTTTGATCTAAGACCGGCAGTCGGCAAGTTTTTAATGAAAAAAGAACGTAGGTTTAGAGAACCAACTCCTGAAATATACAAAACTAGAGATTTTATTAGTACATTTTTTATAAATAATCCTAAATTATAATGAGTAGGTAACGAGTTCCTTTTCCTTTTAATTTGTCGTATTTTTTATTTTTATGTACTGTATTGTTATGGTTTTGCACGACGCCGTAAAAAAACAGTGTTTTCAATTTGTAGAAAAAATGTGCACTGGGTTATGAACTCACTCTTTTTGACTCCACAATAGTTTTTACGTATGTGCCTAGGGGGGGGGGGGGATAATGACCCCCCCCCCCCTGGATCCGCCCTTGATAATCTAAACACAAAGTCCATGAAAAGGTTCTGTGAGCGTTATGAACGATCTGTATAAAATACGAAAATAGATTGGTGAGAAAAACAGAAAGATTATTTAATTTTGAGTGATTTTATGCCTTAAGGGTATGTAGGTGCGATTGCCCTTAAATACGCGCCACTGTGCGTGTGTACCATTGGAATGTCTATTTGGTGACTTCGAATTTTCGAATGTCATTTATAAAACTTCAAAGCGGCATTAATCTATCCACTAGTTTTTATACGTCAAAATGTCATGATAGATGGTCTATGTAAATCACATCAGTAGCTCAAAATGATCTAATGATCTATAACCGTATAGATTCACTCCTTCTGAATATCTCTCGTCTCATTGATTTTGTTTAAAATTGTACTGTTTGGTAATTGGAAAATACTGAAGCAATTTTTGTACATAGTATTTGGCCAACGAAGTAAAATTAAACAACTATAAATTCAGTATCAATCAATCTCAAAAAAACAATTGATTAATTCATAAAACCATAAAGTTAAATTTGGTTAAATTTGCCCCTATTTCTTTTACTGCTTTTGTTAATTTAAAAATCCAACCCTTTATAACGTAAAACTGTACGAAATGACGACGGCGTCACTAGTGTTTGCTCTGAAGACTTCGTCGTTTCTCGTGTCTGGGAAACAAATAATGAACTGTATTTTCGAGCGTATTTTATAGCATTTATTAGCATTACTCTTCAATTTGAAAAGCTATACCGAAATACTGCAGTATTTTTACTTCTATCTGAGCAATATTTTCAGTGAAGAGTTTATAGGAACACCGTAAAACTTGGAAGAACCTACCGTCAAAGCTCTGCTAATACAATCACTTTGTATCGGGAATACTAAACGAACGAAAAGTGTTCAATTTCCTTAAAACGTTGTCTTGCAATATGTTTCACCGGAAAATTTACGGAAAATGCTAATGCCAAGACCGTATTCAAATGCAAATAAATAAAAAGACGGAGACCATAAAAGGGGGAATGGATTTGTCGTTACATTTGCAACCCTTATCCATTCGCGAGGAGAGCCAATACTTGAAAGTATAGCAATGACTGTTCATTATTCAAAAACGATTCATCTTGTGGTCAGGGCGGAGGTTTATTTAGTGGCTATCCCCAGTTCTCATTTACATTTTCGGTTAACTCTTGAGTTGAGATCCTGGGGCACAATTAAATCATTCACCCAAGGAAGTATATTTTGCCTTTTATACATATTCATTTTGAAATCACGATACACCGGTAATTTTACACCAAAAAACAACTTAAAATGTAAAAATCCTAGCGGCAGTCACTTTTAGGAATACTAAAATTATGTGCACAGTAAAACAATTTTCAATAGCAACATTATGGGCAGTGCTTGCAGGCTGGACTAGCATTTCTTTGAGGCAACAAATGAAACAGTTGAGGGCTATGCTTGCTAGCTAGTCGAGTTGGATATGCTCCAAGACATAGCTTGCTAGCTAGACTCCAAGGCAGTTCTTACTAGTAACACCCTGTATAGAATATGGGTAATTTCACCAATTTCACGTACAAAATACGTAGCTCTACGATTGAAATTTATTTCAGTCTACAAATAGGAATGGCGTGATCAGATAGAAGTTATGGGCTTTCGCATGCACAGATGCCATCTGCAGATAAGTGTAATTAGCGTGCAGGTATATGCTACGTTAGCAAAACCATCTATATACTCATAGTTCACGTGTATGTACGTATGTTAAAGAATTCACGACAAGTGTACTTACTGTAAAATCCTGACATTTAAAAGTACATAACGAACTTGTTACCATATGATACTTTAGCGTTAACTGAGAGTGTTGCTAACAAGTTAATTTGAAATAGTGAAACTTATACTATATAATAGATTTGTCCGTACAAGCTGACAACTACTATGCATGTCAAAACTATCAATCAAAATGTATCGGGCGTTTAAAACTAAAGCCTCCTTCATTATTTCAATACAAAAAAAATTCAGAACCGATTATTTCAGAAATGGTTGAGAATCGAACTGAAACATATGGGTTTATTTCTCTTATTTTCACCCCCTGAACACATTCCCAAAATAATGCCCTTTCCTCCCCAAACACCCTGTATATACGTCCGTACAGCGGTCAGAAATCATCAGCAAATTAACCACGCATCACACGTGTTTAAAAGCGTTCACTCACGACAAATCCCAAACCGCTGGCAGAAAATCCGATGTTCGCAGAAGCCAAATTGTTGGATTTTCATACTTACAAATTACAATGCCCCACACATTCAGTCAATGTAATAGTAGTGCGATGCGCGCAGTTAATGAATATCGACGTCGTTTTCAAAATCGAAGAGTTCCTAATAGAAGAGTTTTTCAAAAAGTATTTGCAAGTGCTCAGGAAACTGGAATGTTTCCAAGCGTGAAAGTTGTTTTTAAAAGAGTGCAGGGTCTAGACGTGGAAAATGAAGAAAATGTTCTGAATATTGTCGCAGAGAACTCAGGTATAAGTACGAGACGGGTTGCAAATGAACTTCATATATCATCACATCTAGCCGTATTGGGAGTCACTTAGAAAAAACGGTTTAAAACCTTTTTACGTTCAACCCGTTCAACATCTTCTATATGGTGATCCTGCTTCAAGGGTACAATAATTGTGTGAATATGGATCCATCAAAATCGAAGTCTGCACAAATACATTTTATTTAGCGATGAAGCTCAGTTCACTCGTGATGGAATTAATAATTGCCATGCCTCGTGCTACATTTAAACGAAACTTTTAACATCGATTCAGTATTAATGTCTGGTGTGGAATGCTCAACGACCAGTTGTTTGGTCCATTTGAAATGGATGGGCAACTTACTGAAGAAGGATGTTTACGGTTTTTGGAGGACCATTTGGATGATGTTCCGTTAAATGTTCGACAACGAATGTACTTCCAACATGATGGAGCCCCACCTCATTCGCAAGGAGGACTTAAACCCGCTTGATTATTGCATTTGGGGATGGATGAAATCGCTAGTATATGAAATACGAGTGGAAACGAGGGAAGCACTCGCGATCGAATTTTCAATGTTGCAGCTTTTATAAAAAAAAACAATCCCCACTCAATCCAACGTGCTACCCGACCGATTAACAAACGTGCCGAAAAATGTATTGAAGTTATAGTGGAGGGGTTTTTGAAAATATTCTTTAAGTTAGTTTGTACTGCAGTACCTACAATTATTCGCTTTTAAAATAAAAATTAACTTTAGAACCTATTATTTCAGAAATGGTTGAGAATCGAACTAAACCATTTGGGTTTATTTCTCTTATATTCACCCTCTGAACACATTCCCAAAATATTGCCCTTTCCTCCCCAAACACCCTGTATACGTAAATAATAGGTTTCAGAGAAATATTGTTGATATAATAATATGCTGTTTTTTATGTACCTAATATATTTGACATATTATATTCACAAGTCAGTTGTAATATCTAAAAGATCAATTATTCGGTTGTAAGAGTGTGCTTTACCTATAAGAGTTAATTAAAAGATGTATTACCAATGAGTAATCTAAAAAATGGTAAAGGTGTTTCGAAAAGACCATGTGCTCAAAACGGGTTAGCCAGGGCACTAAACAAAAGGCAGCGAAGAGAAGACCGCCAATAGGTTCTCATTAGGATGTCTAGAAACGACCATAATTCAACCCTGATGTCAAATGTGGCGCTCGCAAGAATATTATTACAACGTTTATGGCCTGTCAAATAATGCTCGAATCGTTGTTTTGTGACCTATAATTATTGTTCTTCAAATTTTTGTAGTATAATTTTTAAACGATCGATCGGTAATTTTTATACTTTTTTTTTTCGAAAAATGGTACCTACAGCTGTCACGGTTAATATAATTGTAACTATCAGGGCAATACTTGGGCGCCTAACTATTTAGTCAATTTGACAGTTATGTATTTGCGAAAAATATTATACTGACTTGTGAGATTGAGACATACATACAGGGTTAGTTGAAATAACAGGAACGGCTAATTTTCTTCAAAACCACTAAGGCTAAATCAATGAATTTTGGTACAGGTGGATAACTTAAAAAATTGAATTGAAAATTGACAATTGCGACGTTGCCAAATTTTTAGTTTTTTCTGTAACTCAAGGAATGTTTTTTTTCAAATTTAACACTACTCTTTTTTTATTGAATTCGATTCCTCCCATCAACATTACCAATTCCTGATAGTATCAAATTTTTATCTCAAATAGTTCTATGGGGAAAAAGTTAATTAGTTATAACTTTAACTCTAAAAAAATCCAATCTATTTCCATTTAAAAACGTCTCAAATAATGTGAAAAGGAAGGTTGGTAGACATAATGTACCTAATAGTATCGATAACGATGATAACAACAAACAACTACTAAGAATAACATAGCTAGTAAAAACTACTTACATATTATAGTACACATAGTACATTAATTTGATTATGAAACCGATAATATTTAAGTAATTTTTACTAGCTATGTTATTGTTAGTACCTAGTTGTTTGTTGTTATTATCGTTATCGATACTATTAGGTACATTATGTCTACCAACCTTCCCTTTCACATTATTTGAAACGTTTTCAAATGGAAATAGATTGGATTTTTTAGAGTTAGAGTTGTAACTAATTAACTTTTTTTCCGGCGGTTATTTCAACTAACCCTGTATAATGAAAAATCAACGGGAGCGTAGGTATAAAGAATAAATTCTTATAGTGACAGAAGACGTCCATTTTTTCTCTCAAAGAGATCTGATACTTCGGCCTCCTGACGCAGGGACTTCAAGTATTTTTCTACTACCTAAGCTATAAGAATAATAGGTATAGTTAAATTCACATAAAGTTTTAATGCCAAATGTCAAGACTTGTCATTGTCTAGTTACTTTAGGTTTAACCAACTTACTAAATTTCTTATACAGCTGAGATTGGTCGGTGTTTTTTCTTTTTCTTTTTTGAAATTGTTCGGCCAACTCTTTTTATTTCTATCTCTTTTTAATCGTATGAAATAATACAAGATAGACATACTTTGTGTGCAGTACAATTATACTAATTAAATTTTGCCATTAGAAATTTATATTTTATGAGTTGCTGCAGTATTTGACAAGTATGACAGAACTGAAATGTCACGGCGTTAAAAGTTTATGTGAATTCAACTATAATGTAATTAATATTACTGAGCTGCAAATAAGCGGTCGACAAGTCTCTGAGAGAGTCTGAGATGGAAAAAATGACACTCCTGCAAAATCGATTTTTATGAACCATAAAAAAATTATTTATTTTTACCGCATGTATTATATACCGTATATTAAAAAGCGGATAAAAATCTGGCATAAGGTTATTGATAGGTTTAGCTGAAATAATGATCAAGTAAACAATAGATGGAAGGTAAAACTATGTAAAATAGCTTGAATATTGAGAGGGCTTCGGTTCGGTTAGGTAGAGGTATAAACGTATTATATTGGGGGGTTGCCATCATCAATATGTCTCAAGCATTATGAACCTATAATTTTCCAAATTTCAACTAAATCGCGTGTTCCCTTTTGGCCACAGGCATCTGCATTGTGATGGTTATTAACCGGCTGTTCGTAGCTTGACCGCGCATTATTTTAATTTCTTAGCGTGTAAAATGTCCTTATAAAAACTTATTATTACATGGCTTTAGCGTAGATAAACCCATACAGCGTTGCCATCTATATGATACATATTTATTTTTATTGTAACGTGGATATACGATTTTTAAAAAAATACTTTACACTCAGATCCGTCCCTGTATACGGATTTAAATATACAGGGTGTCCGGGAAAATGTGGGAAATCTCCCGGATATGAAAAAAACACGTGAAATGAATACTGCAAGATCATATAAACTTCTTTCGTATCGGCCTCCTCTTCGGAGATATGGGCTCACAAACAGCTCCCATGGAATTAAGTTTTTGACACATAATTATTAAACCAACAGGTATATTTCAATTTTTTTTTCATATGATCTAAACCAGGTAAGACCCATCAAATTACTATTCCAGAAAGTGTTGCGAATTACTCACAGCTGCAGGGACGGACTAGCTGTGACACTAATGTGCCCATTTTTTTTACTCTCTGTCTCTGTATGATAAAAACTTTGGACAACGTTTTTTACATACCTTTAACTATTGACTAAAAATTAAGCACTCTTCATTCATGTCGCTAATCCTAACCGTTTTCGAAAAAAACGTCATCTTTAACATATTTACATCATGTATATTTAGCGTATTTCAATAAAAGATACCTACTTACATCTTTGTTCCTATAAATTATAAATGTTCACTTTCGCTTAATATTAATACATGATCGCAATAAAATGACGTTTTTCCGAAAACGGTTAGGATTAGCGACATGAATGTAGAGTACTTAATTTTTAGTCAATAGTTAAAGGTATGTAAAATACGTTGTCCCAAGTTTTTATCATACAGGGCGTAAAAAAAATTGGCACATTAGTGACGCAGCTAGTCCGTCCCTGCAGCTGTGAGTAATTCGCAACACTCTGGGATAGTAATTTGAAGGGTCTTACCTGGTATAGATCATATGAAAAAAAAATTAAAATATACCTGTTGGTTTAATAATTATGTGTCAAAAACTTAATTCCATGGGAGCTCTTTGGGAGCCCATATCTCCCGAGGAGGCCGATACGAAAGAAATTTATATGAAATTGTGGTATTCTTTTCACGTGTTTTTTTCATATACGGGAGATTTCCCACATTTTCCCGGACAACCTGTATAAATACGTTAAAATACATAGTACAGCACCTACCAGTGGCGGATGTAGGATAAATTCAAGGGGGTCGGGTCAATATCCTGTCAATGCAGTGGGAAAGTGCCACAAGCAAAAAATAAAATTTTCGGGGCCACATTCAATTTTATTGACAATTCCGCCAATAAGAAATTTTACATTAAAGCAAATTTAAAAAGATTAAATATACAGCCCAATTTGTAAAATTATATAAATTAAATCAGAAAAATTGTTTTTGTTAATGAAAGTTTTCAATTTTTAAATAGATAATTATTATTGTGACTATTTCTGGATTTCTGGGAGGGGGTCAGACCCCCATTAACTCCCCCTTGGCTACAGCCGATAGCTAGAAAACTAAAAAGGTGCTAAAAAATTTACGTTTTCTTCTCATAGCCAAATTAATTTGAAAAAATTGAGCAGTTTAAAATATTTTATATTATTTCAGAAAACCTTTTACACAATTTAATTATTTAAGTATTATTATGTCATATAGAGTGTCGATTTAGATAGTAAGAAATTTCCTGATGGTTTGTAAGTATCGCCTTGATGTTTAATTTTTTCTCGGATATGCTTCGACATAGAGAACTAAAATTTGATATACAAGGGTGTTCCTTAATGACGTGCTAATATTTTAGGGTGTGATTCCTCAAGTCATTTTGTGAAGAAAAGTTCATATAAACATATAAGTATGTCCTAAACGGCTTAATTTTTTTGCTACAGGGTGTTGAATTTTTTCTTTTTTAATGAGTTTTTTGTATGTCCTCTGATATTTTTTAGAAAAAAAGTGGTACACCACTGACATTTTTCCATGTGGATATTATTTCTGATTAGCCTGGTCAATTCACATAAAAATAGTCTCTAGAGTTTTTCTCCTCAGGCACACCGTTCTTATTTAAAATAATTGAATTAAATTAGCTCTACTATTTATTATTATTAACATTGATAATGCAAAATTTTGTGTTATAAAAATTGTTGGAAATGACCACCTTCACTTTATAGGCATGCTTTCGCCTGTCTTTGCATTGAATAGCGCACTCGTTCAAATATTCCAGGCGAATTCCGTATTGTGTCACAAGGCATTTATTCGCTCCCTTAAATTTTCTAAAGCGTTAATGGGAGTTTTATACACTAAACTTTAAAGATGACCCACAAGAAAAAATCTAAACAATTGAGATCAGGGGATTTTGCTGGCCATTGTTGAGCTCCTCCGCGACCTATCCAACGATTCGGATAAATTGCATCTAAATGGTCGCGAACGATTACACTGAAATGAGCAGGAGCTCCATCATGCATGTACCACATTTGATTCCTTAGCGCATATGGTACATCTTCAAGTAACACAGGTAGTTCTTCTTGGAGAAAATGCAGATAAGACTGCCGTTAAGGCGTTAATTATGTTTTTAAGAACGTCACCGTTCCAGGATAACTAGATTTATGTGATCAAAAATTATTTGTCAACACTGCAAAATGAAGCTAATTTGATTTAATTATTTTAATTAGGCACAGTGTGCCTGAGGAGAAAATCGCAAGAGACCATTTTTATGTAGAATTGATCAGGCTAATTAGAAATAATATCCACATGGAAAAATGTCGATGGCGTACCACTTTTTTTCTAAAAAATATCAGAGGACATGTTTGCAGGGACGCCACTGGTGGCACAGTGTGCCTGAGGAGAAAATCGCAAGAGACCATTTTTATGTAGAATTGATCAGGCTAATCAGAAATAATATCCACATGGAAAAATGTCAATGGCGTACCACTTTTTTTCTAAAAAATATCAGAGGACATGTTTGCAGGGACGCCACTGGTGGGACAAAAAATAACTTTTATAACTAAAATATGTGGTTTTATATCCTATTAGCACATGCCAAAATTAAAAATATTATCTAAAGTACTTTCGGAGATATTACAAAAAACGCATTAAAAAAGAAAAAATATTCGACAACCTAAAGCAAAAACTTTTTCCATAAAATGACTTGAGGAATCACACCCTAAAATATTAGCACGTCATTAAGGAACACCCTGTATAGTAACAGTTGTAGTTAGATACCTATACTGTTGCCGTAATTCCAGTTATAAAGGTTAAAAAATATAGATTTTGAAAAAAACCTGGTACGGAACAGAAAATTCTGTTAGGTAACCTACCAGTAAATTAATTTGCAAAAATATTTTTGACTTGGCAACACTGTATTATTACCAGGCTTTTACGTATAGATAAACCCGCATCTGATTTGGATCGCATTAAAATTCACTTTGGATTTTTTATTAATTCCCCCTTTAGCAGGGTCCTTATGAAATATTACCACATATTACTAAAAAATTGAACGATAATTTAATACGCAGGGCGCTATATAAGCGTACAAGTTTCATAAGTACAAGCCTTACAAGCCCTGTATTATGCCGATCACGTCAGAAAATTATCTTGATAGTGCGTGTCGCGTTATAAATTTTGCGCCCATATTATCGTTTAAAAAATGAATTACCTGTATCAAAGAATTTATAGGGATACAAACATCAATTATATTAGATTCAAAAATGAAACTTAAAATCTATATTTCATAGTTAAATAAAACTAAATTCATTTATCACAAAAATGAACAAAAAAAAAACTGAAATGAGCCTAAAAATCCATTTTTTTACACATATCGAGTTAAAAACTCATTTTTTTTACAGAAATACAATTAGAAATTCACTTTTTCAAAAATAGAGTTTACGATCTATTTTCACTAAAATGGAGGCATCATGACAGAAAACTAAAAATCCAGTTTTTACATAAATGGAACTAAAAATCCATCTTTCACAAAATGAAACAAAAATTCCATGTTTTTACAGGCCTAACATTTAGCATTAAAAACGTATCTACTAAAATACTATTTTTATTTCTTAAGGTATTTTTATATAGTAGAATAATAATCTTATCATTCAGTTTGAATTCCTAATAATTTTCTCTTTTATTAGAGTCCTTACATATAATAAGTACCTAGGTAGGTACCTACCAGAGAAAAGCCAATTAAAAGATAATTTAATTAATAATATCTATAGGTAAGGTATGTACATTTCAAAGTATATCGTCTTGGTTTTTGCTACCTGTCATTTAATTTCATAAAACCTCATTCTTGTATCTGAAAGGTCTACAGGGTGACATATTTACAATTTTAATAACGTCACTTGTTTACCATTACTTTGCACAGAAATGTTGTCCTTGTTATCAAGAGCAGGTAGGTCCACCACCCCCCGTATTCGAAGTTTATAGCGTTCCCAATTATTATTTATGTTAGGCACTCTGGTTTAGTAACTCAGGGCCGGGCCTGGTGCAATTAATAATCGAAGATTCGTATACTTATATACAAACTAATAATATCTTACAACCCATTGTTATGAACCTAAATGACAAATGACGATTTCGACAATGGACTCCGGTAATTTTCATGAAGAGACGAAAAAAGTATGCCAAGAGGCTTCCTAATACTGAATTTATTCCAGTTAAAAATTCCGCCCTGTATAATATACAGACATACACGTACGTAGAGGTAGGTACATGTAGTATGTATGTAACCTACAACATTTTTCCTTTTGAATACCTAATCATTAGCGTCCATTTCAACATAAAATAACGATTCTTTTATATGCCATACAATAACATTAAATTATTAATATACCTATTATCTTTTCTCACCACTGTGTATAAAATCCCGCATAGTAAAGACAATTGTGATGGAATAGGCGTGGTTAATTCTTAGCGCCGTTTGCCGACCGGCCATCAGGTATATATACCTAGAATGCCGCTCACCTGACGGCTTGTGATCTATTCCACAACGTTAATGGCCCCAAGTTCATTTGGTCCACGCATAGTTCTTCACGGTGAAACAACCAGAGGCGTACGACAAGACAAAATATGAGAAATATTTTCTAATCATGTTTTAACGGCAACAAAAATATTTTCGGTCACTCGTTTGGTCTCTAAGAAAAAAATACCTAAATTTAAAATTTTATTTTTTAAACTTTGAGTCCATGTTTGTGTCATAGTTTACAATAACACTGCCATATTAAATTTTTTCCATGTAAAAAGGGTCTCTAAGAAATGTTCATATACTGGAAGAACAATTGAAAATGGTTTAATTTACCACCCAAGTTCTAAAAGTCACACTTTTCACACCCTAAACTTGTAAATTATCCTCTTACATTTAAAATTTAAGTAATATGTACCTACCTACTCTATCTGCCTACAAACAGATGAAATGATTGTATATATATAGGTACTTATACCTATTTGTATAAAGAATCAATTAAGTAGTAAGTATTAATTGTTTACCTTTTCTAACATGTGCCCATTTAATGTCCCATATGAATTAGATCCCTGGCGATTTTTTTTAGGTAAATCATGTTATTATTTTATATGGATTTGTTCGTTTATTGTCCCATCTCCTGCGCCACTGGTAAATGGTCTCCAAGTCGTTGCTGCAAGCTGATTGTCCTTTGTTTCATTCCGCGTTTTCTCTACTCAAGAACTTAATTGAAGTTCTCCCTGTAAAAATTGGAAGGATTTTATAGATGGGTAGGTTTTACTTGCAGGCGGGCTAACTAATACCTAAGGTTAAAAAAAATTTACTGTATTTATGGCAATAGATTGTACATGTTTTACTCCAATTTAATGATAGTCTGTGAAAGACATCGAGTTTATATAAATGTTTCATTTCTCCAACTTTATTACGCAAAACTGGAAAGCTTTTTTATGAGAGGTAAGTAGGTATTGAAAAAAAATGTCTGTTTACTTACAATTAAACTATTAAGTATAGGTACAGATATATTTTAGAGGCTTATTAACTAACTGAACATAAGTTAACACTTTTTAGAGTTGCTGCTTACTTATTACACGATTAAAAGTTAATAACAATGATCACTACTATTAATATTAAAATAAAGTTATTGTAAAAGCATACCTAGAACACTTCGAAATTGTTATTGTTTACCAACCACCACAGAAAAATAAAGGGTTTCCAACCACCTAAGAGCTTTGTTAGATTATGCACAGAAAAATAAAGGGTTTATTGATTATGATCGAGTGCAGTGTTGCCCACAGAAAAATAAAGGGTTTGTGTTGCCAACAGTCCACTGGCACTAAGCTTAGTTTATACACACGCCAATTCAAAGATTTTGATGTTTAAACAATGATTGTTGCGCCTTTTAGCCCTAGCGTATTTTTGTTTTCTTTTCAATCAAAAGCTGTTAGCCGCTAAATGATGTTTTCCCCACTAAATTGAAAAAAAAACCGCCATATCTAGCGGGAAAAACCGCTCGTGTTATATGATTATAATATAATTCTTGGAGGCAGCATGGTCTGCGGAATTGCCCACTTCTAGACTTCATCATTTGGGGACAGGGGCCTGTCATCATTTGACATGACATGACTACTGATTGTATTTCTTACTTCTTACCAATTAATTTTTTCATTGAAAATGTCCTTAAAAAAGATTAAACTTTCTCTCTCCTCTTAGGAACTAAATATTGAAAATGCAATTACAACTGACAACGTTTTTAGTTTAAAATAATGTTTATGTTATTAGTTTTAGCTCTGCGCCATCTCTATAAAATATTTCATAATATCAAGCAAGAAATTCCTAAATCTTAAAGTATACTTGCTGCTAAACGCCACCTATCATTAAAATGCTCAACTGACTACGTTTACACCGCACCCATAGAGTGAAGAGATTTCTACTACTACAAAAATCCCCCAACTTGTCCTTAAATCCTGACGTCCTAAAATCCTGTGTCGTTTAAATCAATATGAAGCTAATTGAATAATTAAGGGTTTGTGTTTGTTTAGATAAAACTTTTCAAGTGTTTATTTAATTTTTCATCAGATTTTATCAATAATTATAAGTTTGGCGCGTTTGGCGGCTTTCATGACCCAGTTAACTCACGTGCTATTCATAGAAAATGGTGCTGTTTGCTGTTGTTGCGCATAATAATATAATAGGTGCTGTTATGTTGCCGTTTGTTAATATTTTCTGCAGTTTGATATTTTATTTTTTCTTTAGAAAAAAATGTCAATTTGATATCAGCTTATTGAATTTCCAAATAAAGGATTTAAATGTAACAGTTTTTTGAATTGGTCTTTTAGAACAAAACCTATTAATTAATAATAGTAACATTACTTTATTTATTAGCCTTTCCCCCTTTCCCTACTTATCAAGGTTAACTTTTGCTGCTTTTAGGCAACACTGCCTTGTCACCTTCATTCATTGTCAATTTATAGTGTTTAGTTTTGTTGGTTTGTTTTTGTTGTCAATAAAATTGCTCCTACGCAAAAAACTTATCAAAGCAGTAAAGCACGTAAGTATAAATTATTTTGCGCAATATCATAGAAAACATTTAAATGATAGATTATAAAATAGTAACAACGCAAATCAAACAACATTCATGAACATTTTATATTTCATAACTAAACGCGTAAACCAGTAACCAAAATAAGATTTCGTGCTTTGTCCAAGTCTTAAAATACCTTAAATACCAGTGCGTAAATTATTTTGTTATATTTCCTGTGCTTATGATACAGCAGTTTTACTTTTGGCAGAGCTTTGTGTTTTGATATTTTTTGTAAGTAGCCATTTTCCCTTCCTTTCCCCTTTGTGCAGTTAACAGGAACAATTTTAATTGAAAACAAAAAGGTTTGCACCAAGTGTTAGCTTTTTTATAAAAAAGAATATAGTTACTATTATATATTATACTACTTTATACCTGTTTGTTACATAAATAGCAGCACAGAAGTTCTACAGTGATATCTAAAGGTTTTTGTAAAATATTAGATTTTATTAGCTGTTTACCCTACTAATTTTGACCATTATTAAAAATGAACTATCCTATTATTTTTTAGAAACATGGAAGAAGACTCGGAATCTGCAAACTGGGTATTAGTGGATGAGATCGACTGTGCCGAAGAAGCCATTAGCTTAAACACTCCAGAAATTAGTGTTTCAAACACCCCAGACTCCGATCTGGAATCTGACGGTGGTATAAGTATTATTGATGACCATCCAACAGATAGTTACTCAGAGGAAGAACTTGATGACATACCAAAGAAAAATGATATTACCACAAAAATTATGCCTATCATTAGAATTGATGGAGAATGTGAGGCCAAATATGGGGATGAGACAACTGATTCTTTGGAAAATTTGGAGAACTGCAGAATCGAAGATCAAATTCCAGAAGTGTCTACCAGTAATCTGACAATAAGTAGCGTAAGTATAAAAATATATTTTTATTTAATGTCATACACAAACCTTACTAAACATTTTAGCTTTGACAAGGGGTAAAATGGCAGATTTTCTAAAAAGGTCTCTAGTAAAATTTTTTTATCATTTATAAATTATAAAAAATACATGTGTGTTGTTATTTAGTTACAGGAAGATGATGGATCTTCCATTTCAGAACCATCAAATAAACAATGGACTTTTGCAGATAACAAATCCAAACTTGAATTAGACACCTCCAAGAAAACATTTTTCCTAGATTGCTCACAAGAACCAATTTTGGAAATGTCTTCCAATAACACGGATGCTGACACTGAAAGTACCAACAGCCTCCCAGTGTGTCAAACTATTGTCAAGAAAGAAGATACTTCCTTTACAAACATATCCAGTAGAGATGCAACTAGGGAAAGAGATGCATACATAAACCGTATATCAATTGGTTTTCTAATTTCTATGTTGATTCTGACTAGTTCCCATTTGATACAACAGTACCTAGATTATAGCAAAGATATAATTCATTCTCCCAGTCCCAGTGCTAGTTTCCTAGAGAGTATTTCTGACAATGACAAAGCTAGACCCATACTTAATTTTTGTATTGATAAGCAGAAAGCCAAAGGAAGTAAATATTCAGAACAAGCAATAGAAAAATGTGTTATCAAAAAATTGAGAAAGAAAAATAGAGAAGATGCAGTAAAGAAAACCGAGATTTATCTGCAAATGAAAGAACGAATTTTGGAGTTAAGAGAGAAAGAGCTAGCTGACAAAGAAAGAGAGATATTAAAGAAGTGGAGAAAAAGAATATATACAACTGATGAGATTCAGGACATCAGCTATGGGAAAAAATATGATAAGCAACCTAAAGAAGAGAAAACTATCAAGGACTCCAATAAAAAATTAAGAAATCTGAACAGTAAGGAAAAAAGTAGGGAGCAACAAAAAGATATTTCATTGGAAAATGACGAAAATATCAGAGATAAAATAAAGCCATTTCGGAAAAAGGATTCTTGGATTTTTGAAAAAGCCAAAGGACCTACTGACTGGAACAATAAAATGCCTTCGAAAAATGATTTTCAAGGTAATAAAAAACTTAAAACGGAAAAAGGAGAGACATTGAAGCTAGTAAAAATTAAAGCTAAAGAATTTCACAAAGCCAAATTTAAACAAAACCAAAAAGGTGATAATAAAGATGATCCAAATGAAGAATGGTACATAAAATATAATCCACTAAAAAACACAATTGAACTAATAAACATAACTTCCCTCCCAAAACAAGATTCTATATTGATAAGAAATGGAAATAAAACAATCAATGGTCAGTGGTATTTTAGCCTTTACGGGACTGCTAGATCAAATATTAGGCACAAGGAAAAGGCAGCCGAATGGTATTTTAGGAGAGGTAATTTTAGGGAACACAAAAGAGACAAAGCAAAATGGTACTTTGATTATATGTCTGCACGTGATGACACTAGGTATTTTTATTAAATAATATAGTTTACGTTTACATCCCCAGGTTGTAAGTTGGTATGTATTTTATTGCAAAATACATGTGTGAATTTGGTTTGATTATAAATTATAATACAATGCTACTTAGTATCTGAAGTTAAACATATACTCTCTTAAACCAAAAATTGTTTGTATTGTTCATGACAAACATTCTTTGATTTAATAGTGTCTATTTAACTAGAAATAATCCGGTATTTTTGTATACAAATAAATCAATGTTTTTGATTTGACATAAGTGATATGCATAAAAAGTATTTTTAAAAAGATATTGTGTGTTTTATAGGTTTAAAAAAGGCATTACAGGTATTTTAATAGTTGCAGCACAAAGTTTTTGTCATTTGCTATGCTCTTAAAAAAAATTGGGCTCCAAATTTTGTGAGATACTTGATTACTTCTTTATATGCATCACAGTAATCACAAATTTGTTGAGAGTCCATAAAAGAAAGATTTATAGTGCAATTTTGTAACTAATATTACAGCATTACCTGGATAAAGGTTTATAGGGGGACAGCATTATAAACTTATATAGTGCTATGGATAATTATTCGTTTATTTAGCACTATAAATTTTCTCACAGAATCATACATTAGGAGCATAGCCATAGAAGGCATCTGAATGTGATTTTTAAAATGGTGAGATGTAGGCTGTAATTGAAGTTCCTAAGTGAGGTGTTGCCAAAAAAATGACATTTAAAATTATCAAACTGTCGACTTTATCTGTAATAAGTTTGTGTAATACCTTTCTGTGAAAAAATAAAATAGTACCTAACCTATTTGGTTGTTTTCTTTGTTAAAAATTAGTCCTTCTAGTCCAATTCAATTTTTAACTCCACTGAATATACATTTTCAAATGTTTACAATGCAAATTGCCCTAGAAAGTTTATTACAAAAATTGAAATTATTGATTTATGTGGGTGTAGTGTATATCATCTAGATAGGATACCCAATTTTTTTAAATACAGGGACACTTCTAGCAAAGCTTGGTATCAAAGTACCATAGTGCTCGTTTTGTTCAAAAAATTACAAGATGAGGCATAATAATGTAAAACAAATATTTTATCAATAATTTATTGTTTACAAAAAAGGTAGTTTTCTTATTAAATTAATAGGTGTAAAACCTTCTGTCTGAAAATCTAGGTAATATTACGTTTGGAAAATTATATTACCAAGAATTCAGTACCTACATCTAAACTCAATAATAAAAATGCAGGTCATAAGTAACTTCTACCTGCATTGCAAGCTCCAACTGCAAAATTCTAGTGGCAACATCCTTTTTTTAAAGAAAAATGTACAAAACATAAACCAAATATACAATCGGCTGCAAAATTTTACAAAAAAAAATAAATTACACAATAATAGAGTGCTATGGTTAATATGAAGTTCTTTTCAAAAAACTAGGTGTCCACCTAGACACTTTACTTTGCTCTTGCTCTCTTTTTGCTGCTGCTTGAGCTTCTAGTTCATCTATGAGCCTTTTTTGCTTTTCCCTAAATGCCATTATGGGATCTTCATATTTGTTATATACCTTTAAAACTTCTCTAACATCGTCTATGTCATTATCAGCAATCGCTAAAAAAATACATTTTTAAAAATTTATTTATTTAGGTAATACTAATATATCAACAATTACATACATTGTTTATTCTTACCTTTTAGAAAACTAACCAAATCCAAAAGAGATGTGTCATCATCGCTACCTGTCCATCTCTTAATACAAAACAAATTCTCTTGGTTAAACATAACATTGCTACTATTCCAGTCAATACAAATAACTTTGGAAAGATCTCGGTTTAAATTATTTAAGCTTTTAACATGATTACCACCTGTGAAATGAGTGGCATCTCTAACTAATTTATAAGCTATAATGTTCTTCGGGTCTATGGCCTCAATTAGGGGAAATACTGTCATTCCCTGTTCTGCTGTATATATAACTATCTCATATTGTTCTTTTAGGGATTCCAAAAAGTAGTCCAATACTAAAAAAAAAATAGGTTTTACTTTTTCACCTAGATGGACAGAAGCATATTGCAAAAGAGTAACTTACAAGGGCGCTTCTTAAAACGCCATCCAGTATTGTAGGTCCAATCAGGATGGACCAAAACATCAGTAAGTTCTAAAACTAGTGTATATTTTGGTTGTATATAAGGATACTGTAAGGGATCTGGTAATAACTTTTCCCTAGATGGCTCTTTAATAAGCTAAAAGAAACATTGATGTCATGTATCTACCTTTAATTTTAAAAGTTTGTCCACTAATTATATCAATGTGAAAAGTAATTTAATAAAACACTACCTTACCTTACGATAATACTCAAGTTCCCTAAAAGTTCTCATCAAATAAGCCCTAAAAATTGAATGATTTGAGAACTCATCACGGATAGAAATACCATCTTCATCTTTTTCAGGAGCCCCAAGAGTTACAACTAAATACGTTCCCATGCAAGTAAAAGTTATGCCAAAAAACATTAGGGTAAGTTTCATTGTTCGCCATGACTGCTCCCTTTGTTTTTTTGTTTCTTCTTCATCAACTTTTTCCGGAATAGCTTCAGATTGTTCTTTGGTGTTGCTTAATAGACTTCCTAAAGGTGTTTTGTATTTTGGCTCTAAAATACATGGGTTTAAAGAAAGATTTTACCTTATTTTATAATTAAACGTTTACCGTCTGAGTAACATCGAGTCTGAGCAAAATTCTGGTGTATATGGAGTATTGCTCGATAGTTGCGATCTGATAGTACTGCATTGGGCTTCTGTGATATGCAAGTTTTAAGTATTCCTACAGATCTTAGTGAAAATCTTAACATTTTTTCATATTTTAAAACCTAACCACAGATCCTAACCTCATTTCACCACACATTACGTTACTGTAAAAAGTACTGATTATGAGTTCGTTTACCGAACAATTACCAGTACTAGTTGTGCAATTAAGCATATCATGGCCCTCTAGGATGTTGGAGTAGACAAAGACCGATAACTGGCCATGGCAAAATGGCTTTTTGACCCAGAGACCATGCTTTTTATTTGACCAAAGACTTCTAATATTAGAAGTCTTTGGTTTTGACGGATCCCAAATCGGGAAGGTTGGAGGGATGAGCGAATTCTGGGGCTTGCTTGTTAAACTGACAATTCAATAATAATAATAATAAACAACGTCTTATCAAGTTGACTTGGATTTACTAACCACGGAAGTCTATTCCCTTCTCCCCTCTCTAATATCCTTTGCCATAGGCAGAGAATTATGTCTTCGTCTTCGTTTAGAAGGCCATGGAGACTTGAGCTAAGCCGTTTTTGTGTTATTGCTCCGAACATAATTTGTGTTAATTACAAGATTCTTTTTTTTTCGTTTAAAAAAAATCGTCATCAGTGTCGCTAGAGTAGCTAGAGCATATCCACCCAAGAACTTGCTAATAATTATCATTATTTATACTGGACAAAAATATGTCCTTTTCCTTCTATGTGACTCTAGCAGCATAAAAGATATACATACATTAGTATGTTATTAATATGTTATGTCGCGAATGTCTTGTAGAATACAAAAAATTATTGTATTAACAAACAGCAATGAATTATTCTATAAATTTTTAAATAATTTAAAAACATGCCAAAACTACGCGTGTAAAGGACACCAGCTAATATTATCGTCTTGCATAAATGTGTTGCTTAATGACGTAGAATAAAGGGAATACGCTTTGTTTTTCCTTTCGCATTCTCACATATTATATAATATTATTATACATTAACTAGTCAAACTCATGTGGTATCTTTCTTAAGATTATGTATAAAACAAAGATAGCTCCGATCCAATTGCCATATTTGCATTTTCCTAGCTTATTGTTTTTAACCTTATCAGAATATATTAAACCATTTATTTTTCTGTGGAATGTATTAACCTTACATTTTCTCGTATGGTTTTGTTGAAAATTTATTTGCTGATTTCTGCATTTGTAATATAGTTTTAGTGCGGATCGGATTAGTTTGTCTTGCGGAAATATGGACAACCTGGAGGTGGCCTCCTATAAGTCCATTCAATACAATCAAGAGAAAACTGGTGAACCCCTTATAGCCAGCGTTGAAGATAATATTTGCTGTTTCATCACAAATAACGGCAGGTTGAATATCTTTGACTCCACCGACAACATACAAACATTTGAGCTAGACTACAACGTTGTTAACGGGGCGATTCAGATAAAGTACCTAAGTATTTGGCAAGTAGTTTTTATTGCTACCCGATCAAGCTTAATAGTCTACGATTCAAATGGTGATGAGCTAACAGTACTATACACTTTCAAGACACAAGTAAGTAGCACATCATGGAATCCCAACGAGACTTTTCTTGTAGTCGTTGATGAGCATAACACCATATATGGTTTCACCTTTCAAGTTAATGCAGGAGATGTTCGGTATCGCTTGGTGGATATCAATAGTACTCAAATCGATGTGGCTATACCAGCTTCGGTCTATGTAGGTTGGGGCTCCCATAATACACAGTTTAAGGGGACGAGAAAAAATAGAGAAAATATCATAGGTAAGCAAGTACCTAACATATTATTTAGAAAAAAAAATATAAATTCTTAAAATTATTTTAAATCGATTAATTAGGTACTTATATTTAAAAATTAAATACCTTAGTAATAAAAGGTAATTATCAGCTAAATCATTCTAGAAATTACCGGCGGAAATTGTTAATAAAAAGTGCATAAAATTGAATAAGTAGTTATAAAACCATTGTTAAACGGTGTAATTTTAAATCCTGCATTTGAGCTTATCAGTATAAGAAAAATTTAATGTCTTTTTTTATTCTTTTCTTCTTTTTGAGAAGAAAAAAGATGTACCTAGTTACAAACTTACTGTACTTAAGTTTACCATTCCTTTTTATTAAGGATTGTGTCCAAAACTTGAAAAACAAAACACTTGTAAAATCAACTTTGTCTATCTGACAGTGTCAGAAATTTTTGGTTGTCTGACTTAGAAGAGCCGAAATTTGGCATTGGTTAAACATTGACCACATTTTTTGTTATTTCTGAGTAAATGGTGTAAGTACCTATTTATTTATATAGTCTACATCAGCAGGTTTAACTTAAAATTAAAAGCAGCTAGATACTGGTCTTTAGGGCGCAATTACCTACATTTCCAAGTTTAAGAAAAGTTATTTATTATAGGTTCGATATCTGCCTAATAATAAAAGTAAAAAATTAACTTTGTTCAAACTTTTTCAAATTTTTTTTATTAATTGGTATATAACCTGTTTTAACATAAAACTGCAGGCAATACTGCCCTAAAGACACATGTTAAGTAGGGGTGTGCAACAAAATCGATTAATCGATTATTCGATTAGAGTTAATTTTTTTTCGATTAATCGAAAAATCGTTGTAATCGGAAAAAAAACTATCCATCGATTAATCGAAAAAAAAAACGATCAAAAATCAAATCAAAATCGAAAAAAAAATTATTTTTCGATCAAGTAATCGATTAATTAGGTATTCGAAAAAAAATTAATTTACGATGTTTTTATTAATCGATTTATCGAAAAACAAAAACGATTTTTCGATTATTCAATTGACCAAAAAAACTATTTTTCGATTATTCGAAAATAAAGGTATGTTTTTGGATGATTGAAGTTGCTAGTTACATATTATTGCTGTAAGTCTCTATACAGGGTGTCCGGAAAATACGTGTACAACGTTTGACGACAGACTCCTGACGTCAAAATAGGTCGATCTAAGCCGACTTAGTTATATCCAAAATTGTCTTGTTTAGCCGGTAGAGGCGTCAAAAATTTGTAAAAATATTGCTTTTTCCTAAATTATTACGTGAAAACCTGCTAATCGATTTTAATGATTTTTAGTATGTAGACTAATACTATAAAATGACGTTTTCTAGTAGTATAGTCACCGGCTGTAAATAAGTGGAAGTGTTATAAAAGTGATATAATACGTCAACATTTCTCCTCATTTTTTATATGAACGGGCGTTATGACAACCTAGATATTTTTGAAGAGTGACTGGATGTATTTGGAAGCTATTTTACCTTTTTAATATTTTTCGTTGAATGAGCTGTTTTGCCAGAAGAAAATATTTAGGTCACTTAAAAAATTATTGTTACAGGTAATTTGATTTTAATATTATTCCTAATAATACTAATTATTGTAAATATTTTCTTCTGGCAAAACAGCTCATTCAACGAAAAATATTAAAGAGGTAAAATAGCTTCCAAATAGATCCAGTTACTCTACAAAAATATCTGGGTTGTCATAACGCCGTTCATATAAAAAATGAGGAGAAATGTTGACGTATTATATCTCTTTTATACCACTTCCACTTATTTACAGCCAGTGACTATACTACTAGAAAACGTCATTTTATAGTATTAGTCTACATACTAAAAATCATTAAAATCGATTAGCAGGTTTTTACGTAATTTAGGAAAAACCAATATTTTTACAAATTTTTGACGCCCTCTACCGGCTAAACGAGACAATTTTGGATATAACTAAGTCGGCTTAGATAGACCCATTTTCACGTCAGGAGTCTGTCGTCAAACGTTGTACACGTATTTTCCGGACACCCTGTATATTTATTAGCAACCCTATTACCCTGAAAATCGGTTTAAAAAATATTATAGAATATTATTGCTAGGGGTGTGCAACAAAATCGATTAATCGATTATTAATCGAAAAAAAATTATTTTTCGATTAATCGAAAAAAAACCTATTTTTCGATTAATCGAAAAAAAAACTATATTTCTATTAATCGATTATTTTCGATTATTCGATTAATAGGAAATAATCGAAAATCGATTATCTTTTTCGGTAATCGCACAGCCCTAATGTTAAGCAGATTTTTGGATGAAATTCTCATTACTGTTTTTTTTATGTATTAGGTAGGTACCTATTAAATTTTATTTTTGTTACAATATTTTTTTAAGATAGTTATTGTTATAGTTAAAATGTGGCTAAAGGCCTTGGTGCCAGTATTATGTACTATTTTGAGGTCTGAAATAAATACATAAAAAAAAAATATTGAATATGAAATGGCAAATATGTCGCTTGTTCTTTCTTACTCCTAATAAACTTGTTAACTGGCTTGTTGGTATTTAATACAAAGACTGATTTGCTTCAGCTTAAAAAATTATTTTAGAGATACCTCAACCATATAGCCCACCTGTAATATCATGGAGAGGAAGTGGTGAACAATTTGTGATAAACTTTTGGAGGGATGGAAGACGGTTCATTAAAGTTTTTAACAAATACCTCTTACCGGAGTTCGAATCACAACCTCATCCCAATCTTTTGCCTCCAGTATCATTTAAGGGACATGGCAATTTCATTGCATGCGCGGCAGTACATAATGATGCAAATAAAATTGTAATTTTTGAGAAAAACTGCCTTATAAAGCATGAATTTTGGGCTCCAGAAAATGAGGTATGATATTTTTCTGTCTCATTCTTGTGACTTTTTATAAATACCCATTTCAACCTATACAGTGTGGTTGTTTTAAGTGTGCAACATATGGGCATTTTTTTTATTACCGATTTCTCAGAAAATTTTATTCTTAATCAAAGTTGGTGCATGTTCGATAATCATATTAGGTGCACTTGGAATGGTTGTAAGTAGGGTTGGGATTTTGACCGTCAAAATCTTTTGTGGTCAATTGACCAAGCCCCGGTCAAATTCCTCAGTTTTGTAAAAAGAATCAAAGCCATGAGTAATTACATAGAAACGTGTCTTTATTAAAAAACAGCTAACAAAAATAAAGAAACCATTCTGAGGTACAAAAAACACAAAAATGACACATAAATATTATGTATAATATTAATCTAACAATACTAAATTACTAATGAAGTAATTAGTTAGTGACTGATTGATGATGAAATGAGAGACTACTGGCAGTACTGGTCTTGGTAGATAGCTTAGATAAAGCATCTTCGTCACTGAACTCACCCCCGGCATTGCCTTTTATGTTCTTCCGAATCTGAATCACTCGTTTTATCCTCACTACTAAAATTTAACGCTGGTTCATCCGAATTTCTATTTTTTTTTATTTCCACTGCCACTTAACAGCTTTAAGTTATACTTTATATAAACAAGCTTTCCTGAGCGAATGTACAATGCCACATGAGGACCAATTTCTCTCACAAAAGGCGGCAAAAGTTTTTGACCGAATTTGACCCGGTCAAAATCTCTCTGGTAAAAATCTCGGTCAATTGACCGCGGTCAATTGACCAGGCACAACCCTAGTTGTAAGTCAAACGGCGTACAGGGTAGGCCAAAGAATATAAAACTTGTACAAGAATAAAGTTTTTATTAAACATTTAAAATAAAAATTTTGCACGTTAAATGATAGTTTTTTAATTAGCATATTATCATTACTAATGTTTTATCTTGTTAAAAAGAATTTTAAGGATATTTGAAAGTTGTGTTTAATATCGTTGCAACAAACATGAAGTTTGTGATTCCTTAATAAATTAAAAATTCAAGTAAATTTTACAAATATGCTTGAGTTTGAACAAAGATATGTGAAATTGATTTGATTTTGATTAATTTATGAAGGTCTTTATGGTGAATATAAAAAAAAAATTTTGGGAATTTATTTTAATGTTTTAAAAAAATATATATTTTTTTATTTTAGGAGGTCACGTTTTTGAATCTATGCATAACTTTTAATTCTAAACAACTTTTCTTAATAACGTTTTGCTGAATTTTCTGAAATAGGGGTACTTTATTCTTGTACAGGGTTATCCAACCAAGGCTAGACAAGGCGATTTTTTGACTTTTCCTGTACTTTTATAAAAAAACTGAAATAGCCATCTTAAGTCATTTACTCCCGCGAATTCGAATATCTTCAGCAAAAAACAATTGAACATCAAACAAAAGTACTAGGGGTCACTTTGATATTTTTTTAAATGGGATGCCGTATTTTTAATGAGCTTATCCGATTTCTCATATAAATTTTGATCTAAAATGTTGGATTTTTAATTCAAAAACGCCTTTTTTCTTCAGTTTTAAATTCGGAAAATGTTCGTCTACCGTACGATTAATACCTGATAGATGGATACCCGTTTCACCTGTTCACCCTTTAACCTGCTTTAAAGTGTCCGTCAGTTAGACAAAATAATCAAGTGTCAAATTTCTATATATTTTTCACGAATTAATTACAAATTTAGTAGTTTTTGCAAATCTATTATTGCTTACTTATAAAAAAAGTATGACATATTAGAAAAAACTATAAACTAAAGTGAATAACTTTAATCAAACAAAATAAATTTGTAATTAATTCGTAAAAAATATATAGAAATTTGACACTTGATTATTTTGTCTAACTGACGGACGCTTTAAAGCAGGTTAAAGGGTGAACAGGTGAAACGGGTATCCATCTATCAGGTATTAATCGTACGGTAGACGAACATTTTCCGAATTTAAAACTGAAGAAAAAAGGCGTTTTTGAATTAAAATCCAACATTTTATATCAAAATTTATATGAGAAATCGGATAAGCTCATTAAAAATACGGCATCCCATTTAAAAAAATATCAAAGTGACCCCTAGTACTTTTGTTTGATGTTCAATTGTTTTTTGCTGAAGATATTCGAATTCGCGGGAGAAAATGACTTAAGATGACTATTTCAGTTTTTTTATAAAAGTACAGGAAAATTAAAAAAATCGCCTTGTCTAGTCTTGGTTGGATAACCCTATACAAGTTTTATATGTTTTGGCCTACCCTGTACGCCGTTTGACTTGCAACCATTCCAAGTGCACCTTATATGATTATCGAACATGCACCAACTTTTATCAAGAATAACATTTTCGAGAAATCGGTAATAAAAAAAAATCCCATATGTTGCAAACAACCACACTGTTTAGTACTTTGATATTTACCTTTGTGTTTTTCTTACAGGGCCAGGTTTCTTGCATACAGTATCATCCCGATTTGAACCTTTTGTCAGTCTACAGTGAAGACTTAAATGCCGATGGGTACCTTAATATATACAAGTGCTACAATGCTATGTGGTACCTTAAACAACAAATGCGTTACACCCCTGCTAATAAACTTATATCGTTTCATTGGACAACTATTCCTGAAAGATTTATTTGTACTCTCCACGTTTTGACTGCTTTAGAACTTCAGAAGAGCGTATTTCGTATAGTAATAAACCGATTTCCAGAAACGAGCCTCGTGGCTGTTGTCGATGGGCCGACTGTTTATTTTACAAGGTTTTCTGAACAGATCGTTCCTCCTCCAATGGCTAGTTTGTCTTTGAATATTGGAAAACCCATTAAAAAGATATTTTTTGATCATTCCCGCAATCTGTATCAGTTTCTTACTTCTAATAATGAAACGCATCACTATCTTTATGAGAATGGCGAATTTAAACGCCAGTGTGGTATGGGTCTTCCTGACTTAAGTCTGGATGCCAACAATGACATGAGCAATTTAATTTACAGACTTCAGAAGATTGTAGACAAAGTCCATTATGAAATTATGATAGATAGACAGCACGATTTGGTCATCAACCAGCGTGTAATGTGTAGTAACGTGATATCAATTTTGATTGAAGGAGACTACCTTTTTTTCACTCACGCTTCCTCTAAGTTATACTGCGTGCGCCTCACACTACAAAATCTTCTGGGCTCTGGCTGGAACCTAAATAAGTTTTACTCCAGAGAAGTGGAACAAGGCGCCAAAATTGTTAGCGTTTCAAAATACGCTGAGGTGGTTTTACAGGCGCCTAGAGGTAATCTTGAAGTTGTTTCCTGCCGCATGATGGTTATAGATGCAATTGAAAAATTACTTTCACAAAATAATTGGGGGCAGGCTATGGATGCTATAAGACTGCAAAAATTAAGTTGGAATTTACTAATCGATCTGAATCCTGTACGATTTTCCGAGCGCATCCAGGATTTTATACAAGCCGCAGAGAAAAATTCGGAACTACAAACCATCATCTCAGAGTTTACTAGGGAGAACTGTTTCGAAACTTTGTATCCGCACTGTTTTGAGGGTGACACAACACCTCATGCAAAAAATAAAGCTGAAGTTTTCGAAAATATTTTAAGGGAAGTCATTCGTCTTAATCCTGTCTTAAATTTACCCAGTATCGTAACATTCCAGATCAAACATTTCAATTTAAAGTCTGCCTTAAGGTCAGTATGGGCAATATTCAGTACCGGAAGATTGCAAATGTGCCACAAAGCTGTAAAACAAATCCTGTTGCATAAACATGCCAGGGATGTTATTAGTGAAGCATTTAGACTGTACCACATTGACTTTATGTCCTTTGTATACATCTGTTGTTCTGAAGATCCTAGCAGTTTTGGGCCTCAACTTGAGCACCTAAGGGAGCTTAATCATTCTGAGCGCCGATATAAGATGAATATATGTGCCAGAAATTTTAAAGGTGCAACAAAATATCTCGTCAGAGTTCCTCAGGCAACCGATCAATATATATCTGAGTTTGTATTAAAACATTCCACACAAAAGATTGCGTACGAGAATACTTGTCAAAATAACCCCTACTTCACAGTGGTTTCTCGACTATTTGGCAACTACTTGGCATTTAAGGGTCGAAATGAAGAAGCAGGGTTCATTCTGTCCAGAGCAGAATTGCGCGAAGAAGCTCTTGCAGAGTACCGAAAGGCACTTAACTGGGTTCAAGTTTTATACTTGATGAGAATTGTTGAATCTGAGTTTGATAAAAAAATACTTGTGGATATGGCAAGTGATTTAACACAACGCAATAGAATTCAAGAAGCAATTAATGTATTAGAAACTTACTGTGAGGAATATGCAAAGGCTATTGAGGTTCTTGTTGAACAAAAAATGTTTCAGAGGGCAATATGTTTAGCACAAATCTATAACCATACGGATATGACAGGTATGTTTTTGATGCGAGAGAAAATAATTAACTGTTGATTTAGAAACGAGGGGTAAATATATCCCAGTAATAAAAACCTTCCCAGAGTCTAACAAAACTTTTCTAGAAACAAATAGACGGCGCGAAATGTACGTTTTCCCATTACCCACCATTATTTTATTTGCCGATGATAATACTAAATTTATTTCGATAACTAAGGAAAAAATTATTTTATCAGTAATTAGTCCAAGGTGTTAAATACTAAGTCGTAGAAAACTTTATTATTTCTTGCTTTATGTGTGTAAACATAGTCAATTGTGTTAGTTGATTTAGCGTCCTTAATAATTTAATTCTTTCAGGGTATTAGTGGGGAAGAGGACTTCAATGAAAACACTTTTTACTTTTGACTCGTTCCCAACGTTTCGATTTATTCTTTAAACCTTTCTCAAGGGCTAAAATAAATAACGACACAAATTACATCTACATACATAATATGTAAGATTGTAAAACAGTGTAGTTGTAGAGGGTAGAATAGGGTGGAGTGAAGTTATACGTGTCGAAAAAAAATCGTTTTTCAAATCGGAATAGCTGCAAAAACATGCTCCACTACTTAACTAAGAGCTATGCGAAAGATGGTTTCTCTAAAATTATGTTTTGAGGTGCCCCAAGAATTTTTAAAATAAAAAAAAAATTTTTATGCTACCAATGCTTATTTTAAATTGTCATTTCTGTTTTAGTTTGTATACTTTTTTTTTGCCAAAGAGTTTGTTTTCTTTTTAACTTTATTTTATTAAAGGAATATTATATATTATAATTAAATATATATAATTTAAATAAAAATCATGTTTTTGGGGCACCTCGAAATATAATGTTAGAAAAATTATCTTTCGCATAGCACTTAGTTAAGTAGTGAAGCAGGTTTTGCAGCTATTCCATTTTGAAAATTTAATATATTTTTTTTTCATGATCATCGATTTTTTTTTTATTTTAAAAATTCTTGGGGCACCTCAAAGCATAATTTTAGAGAAACCATTTTTCGCATAGCTCTTAGTTAACCAGTAGAGCATGTTTTTGCAGCTATTCCGATTTGAAAAACGATTTTTTTTTACACGTATAACTTCACTCCACCCTAGTGTAGAAACTTAATGAACTGACATGGCACTATGCATTTTCTGTAATATTTATTTAACTTATTATCACATCAAAACCATGGTTAACCAATTGACACCCACAAGGAAAACATTCAACAAGGCATGTTTTTTAAATTTTTTTTTCTTTTTACCAAAATATGCGCGTTGCCAAAATTTTTATCTAAACCGAATAGTGTTCCGAACAAACATTCACTCAACAGTTTAAAACTTTGTTTTTGTACTTATGGAAAACGCCTTTATAAATATTACTAAGATTGGATGTGTCCGTTCTCAAATTCACAGTATTCCCAGTCAATTCAATCCAAATCATGACTGATCGCTTATGAAATTGTTACTCATTATCTAAAATTTTTACATTGTTAAAATCAAAATTATGATCAGTGTCGAATCGATGACCAGCCAGTGCAGTATTTTCCAATTTGGTGGCATTCTTTATTTGACAACTATATTGGTGTTGTTTCATTCTTGTACCCAAAAGTTGTTTAGTTTGACCTATATATGACATATTGCAATCCATGCAAGGTATAAGATAAACTGTGTTACTTCTTATGTACGTTTTCAGTCTTATCTTTAACAGGGTAAATAATTTACTTGTTGTTTTAGTATTATAAAAGGCTACATGACTATTGTCATCATTCAGACGTCTGTTGATTTTTTCTTAGAGGCCAGGAATGAAAGGAAGTTTAAAAAACTTTTTGTTATGAATATCTGTTTTTTGTCTGCCTACGAAAGTGAGGTTCTTAGTTTCTATTTGTTTGAAAACTTTATTAATGAAATGAAGTGGATAATTATTTCTTTGTAAGATTGCTTCTAACTTATTCATATTATCAACATATTAATCTGGGCTACTCAAAAACATGGCTCGACGATAGAGATTATTGATAGTAGACACTTTATGACTCGGAGGACTGCAAGAATAAAAATTTAAAAGCCTACCCAACCTAGTTGGTTTTTGGTACCAACTTGTACTTAAACCAGGTGATGGTTCACCATAATGTCAAGAAAATGTAGTGACATATGTTTCTACTGTGAACTTGAGTCTCCGATGGTAAGCATTAAAAATCAATAGAAGGGTATCAAGGAACTCCATGGGCAATGCAAGGCATGTGTCATCTACATTTATGCATTAAAAGGCAATCTTTGAAGATAAGTTTCTATGAGGTTATTCATTATATAACAAGCAAGAGTAGGACTAAGTGGGTTGCCCATTGGACCTTCAATCTGTTCATAGAAAACGTTATCAAACTTAAAATAACTAGAATCAAAAACAAAACCAATTAATTCTAAGACAGTATTCAGTGGGATATCCGTGTAGGCCCTGATGTTATTTTTTAATTATCTCTAAAACCAACCTTTTTGTTATACTAGTAAATAATGAGACCACATCCACTGCAGGGATACCATCAAGCTATAACCAGCGGGTTTTCTAACCACGGGTTTGTTCGTAGATGTCATTTGTGTCGTTATTGATTTTAGCCCTGGAGAAAGGTTTAAAGAATAAACCGAAACGTTGTGAATGAGTTAAAAGTAAAAAGTGTTTTCATTGAAGTCCTCTTCCCCACTAATACCCTGAAAAAATAGTCAATAATTGTTCTTTACAAGATGTTATTCAAATAAAAGGCACTTTGAGCGTTGAAAAAACTTAATATGTATTAATTTTTAAATTAAGTTCAGAATGGGATTGCAGAATTTTTTCATATGAAGTAAACTACATATACAGTGTCACCAGTAAAGTCCGCATTATATGGGATTTTTTTTTATTAATAGCTTTATTCAAAATTTTACTTTGGCATCAAGTTCTGCTTCGATCGAGATGAATATTAAGCAAAAAATAGTAGTTACTACCTATACAGTGTCACCAGTAAAGTCCGCATCATATGGGATTTTTTTTTATTAATAGCTTTATTCAAAATTTGACTTTGGCATCAAGTTCTGCTTCGATCGAGATGAATATTAAGCAAAAAATAGTAGTTACTACCTATACAGTGTCACCAGTAAAGTCCGCATCATATGGGATTTTTTTTTATTAATAGCTTTATTCAAAATTTGACTTTGGCATCAAGTTCTGCTTCGATCGAGATGAATATTAAGCAAAAAATAGTAGTTACTACCTATACAGTGTCACCAGTAAAGTCCGCATCATATGGGTTTTTTTTTTTATTAATAGCTTTATTCAAAATTTGACTTTGGCATCATTCTGCTTCGATCGAGATGAATATTAAGCAAAAAATAGTAGTTACGCGATTCGCATTATCTGTCAAATTTTAATTTTTTCCAAAAAATAATTTAAAAGTGGGGTTATTTCTGAAAATATCGAAAAAAGCTATTAGAAAAAGTTTTTTTAAATGCAGTTTTTAACACACATGAAAAAATTTCAGCTGCATAAGATAATTTTAATTTTTTACCTATATTTTGTAAATTGACCCACTTTTGCAAAATAAGACTCAACGCAACCTACATAAAACTTCTCAGTTTTGACAAGGCCTTATTTCAGAAACATTTTCTTTAAAGTAGCGTCATATTAAATGTGTGTTTTTCTACAAAATCAAAATTGGGCTATTAAAATTTGGTCGCATGTGATGCAAAGTTTATGTGTTTTTGACCCTGTATAAGGTAACTTCATAAAATAAGAATTTTTAAAAACGTAGTTTGTGTCTGAAAGTAATGCACCTTGATATTAAGACAAATAATAACAGTGTCTTCAGTAAAGTGTTTTTTAAGGGGAAAATAAATTTTAGTTTAACAACGTGAAGTTTATCTATTTTCAACGATTTAATTTAAAACCCCTATATTATAATTTATTATTAAGCTATGTCAAAAATACTTATTTTATGAAGTTACCTTATACAGGGTCAAAAACAATTAAACTTTGCATCACATGCGACCAAATTTTAATAGCCCAATTTTGATTTTGTAGAAAACACACATTTAATATGGCGCTACTTTAATGAAAATGTATCCGAAATAAAGCATTGTCAAAACTAAGAAGTTTTATGTAGGTTGCGTTGAGTCTTATTTTGCAAAAGTAGTGCAATTTACAAAATATAGGTAAAAAATCAAAATTATCTTATGCAGCTGAAATTTTGCATGTGGGCTAGAAATTGTATTAAAAAAACTTTTTCCATTAACTTTTTTCGATATTTTCAGAATAACCCCACTTTTGAATTATTTTTGGAAAAAAATTAAACTTTGGCAGATAATGCGAATCACGTGACTACTATTTTTTTGCTTAATTTTCATCTCGATTGAAGCAGAACTTGATGCCAAAGTCAAATTTCGAATAAAGCTATTAATAAAAAAAAATCCCATATGATGCGGACTTTACTGGTGACACTGTATATACAGGGTTGGGCAAATGTTCCGGAACGGCTTAATTACAGGCGAACGAAAAGTGATATCGGATCCGGGTTTTGGGCAATCTATAGGACTAAAATTTTACTATTTGACTATTATACCATATGTCAGTAATGTCACCAACTGTCAAGTGTTGACGTTATTTTTTTTTTTAAATGGAACACCCTGTATATTTTTACATTTTTAAATTCCACATAAAATTATAAATATTTGTTATTAAATGCACTATTAGTCTATACTTCATAGTTTCCGAGATATTGACTCTCGAAAAGTGACATTTTTGAACTTTGACAGCTTCTAACTTTCTAACAGTATTTCTTAGAGCAAAACGGCTTACATGTCCCTATCTTCAATTTTTATTATCTTTCCAAAAAATTCAACTTCCGGTTAAATCGGATGTAACTCGAAAGCAGGAAATATAGTTGTTCCGGTTTAACTGGAAGTTGATTTTTTTGGAAAGATAATAAAAATTGAAGATAGGGACTTGTAAGCCGTTTTGCTCTAAGACGTACTGTTAGAAAGTTAGAAGCTGTCAAAGTTCAAAAATGTCACTTTTCGAGAGTCAATATCTCGGAAACTATGAAGTATAGACTAATAGTGCATTTAATAAAAAATAATTATAATTTTATGTAGAATTTAAAAATGTAAAAATATACAGGGTGTTCCATTAAAAAAAAATAAAATAACGCCAACACTTGACAGTTGGTGACATTACTGACATATGGTATAATAGTCAAATAGTAAAATGTTAGTCCTATAGATTGCCCAAAACCCGGATCCGATATCACTTTTCGTTCGCCTGTAATTAAGCCGTTCCGGAACATTTACCCAACCCTGTATATATACTTCAAAAATATTTATTATAGATTGGCCCTTTCTTGAATATTTTTTTTAGAAAATCTTATCATGCCAGCTATTATCAAATATAAAGCAGGTCTTAAAGACAAAATCCAAGAAATGGGCAATAGATTTTTTGAATACGCGACAAGGCTTGAGCACATTCGGCAGCATAAAAGCCTTAGCTTGAAAACTCGACTTGTAAGTGAAAATCAAACCTATCATCACGACGACCTTTACTCGGAGTATGGAAGTATTGTTTCTTCAAGAGGTTCTTCAATTACCTCTGGCTCTTCAAGAGGGTGAGTGTGTCGAAGCTTGCAAACACGAAAGTTTCCATTAACCAAAATTTTTTTCTAGATCTACGTTGTCCTCGAAAAATCGTCGTAAACAAGAAAAAAAGAAGACTGATCTTCGTCAGGGAGGGATTTACGAAGATATCGCATTGATGAGACAACTCTATTTACTTATTATCGAGATTTTTGAGTGCGGAAAAGAGGTTAAAGACATATGCTTGACTTTGAGCGACTGCGAAAGCTTTCACGAATCTTCTATCATACATAAGAAGCTAAGTAAATTGCAGGATTTTGTAAAATTGACTATTCCGAAAATTTGGACAGATACCTTTTTGAATTCACCAGACTCCGCCGAACCTGACATTTTGGCTGTTATTCAGAACAGATATGAATTAGGTAAGTTAATTAAGCCTTAATACAGTGGTGGTCCCAGGGGAGTGGAGGTTGAGGCGATCGCCCCACTTACCGTAATTATTTTACATGAATAACCGATAAAATGAGCCCTTTTTCTTTAAATCAATCAGAGGAAAAATTGAAAAATTTTGCAGTGGTGACATAACCCATTGAATAATAATACTTTAAGAAGGAATATCTTAAAAACCAAGCGTTTTAGGCGAAAATTGTTTTTACATTCCGAATATACACCGCAAAATTCATCAAATCCTGAAATAACTAGCGAGTTTTACAATTTTGTTCGTGACACGTAAACCCAAACTCAACCTCTTGCCCTTTTGAAAAAAGCTGCAACCGCCACTGCTTAAGCAGACGAAAGTAACTCCAGTGTCTTTAAATGAAGAAAACGTTACTTTGCATTAATATAGTTTAAAATATTGAGATTAATAATTTTTTTTATAGCGCCAAAATAATCGATATTTTAAACAATGTTTTTAAAAATATATTTTTAAAAATGTTAATAATTTCTTTTGTTTCAGATCCTAAATTTAGAATACCACCACCTTCTGAAAAACTCACAGATGATTGGAAATTATTTATGTTTTCTGAGTAATCTCAATTAGTTATTATCTTTTTATACATCTGATCATTTTAAGACAACTAATTTAAGTTTGAAGAAGTAGTCCATGCTTAAAGTGGAGTTGAAAGTATAGGAAAGAAAGAAGAAACTAAAAGTCTTACTCCATAATTCTACAATAAAATTATATTTTTATATAAATAATTTAAAAAATCCTCGACACCTCTTTAGAAGGCATTTTTCTTCTTCCTCTTTTCATTTGGTTGTTTAGAGATCCTTTTTCACATGCTCGGCATGTTTTAACTCTCCTCAACTTTTTTTTATATATGTGACTTCTACATTTCAAATTTTTTAATGCCATAAAAGCTCCATTAAGGGTTTTTACCATTTTCTCTTCGGCTAATACCATCAGCACTATATACATTTTCTGTCTCCTGATGATGAACGTTCCTACGTTCGAAACATGTAGATACCCCTAAAGAATTTCTATATTCTATTAAATTTTGTGAAGGAACACTTTTAGTTTTTTCTTTCTTTCCTAAACTAATTTAAGTATTAGACATGTTATGGACTAAAGTGTCTTATCAAGGACGCGTTTTATTACGTATTGTTAACACTTATGACACATTTGACCAAATAAGATATTACGTAGGTAATCATTTTAATTATTATTATTATAATAAATGAGCATATGTGATTAATTATGTAAATTGCATGAATTGTTACTTGATTCAAAATAAAATATATTTTATAAAAACGTTAAAATTGCTTTTTTTTTTGTTACTATTATTATTATTATTATTATTATTATTAATATTATTATTATTATTATTATTATTATTATTATTATTAGGGTTAAAGCAGTAGGCGGAAGTCCGATAAAACTGCTTTTTGCACACTGGGCCGATACTAGCAGGTGTGCAGCGCGTGCACCGCACGCGGGCGGCCAAAACAAGGGGCGGCCGTAGGCCGCAGATAATTCTGTCAATCAAGCAAAACTTTTTACGAATTTCTCGAAATAAAAATAAAGTGACATTTATCAAACTATAAAAGATAACTTTAAATTAACGTCGAAGAAGAGAACAATATTTTTGTGAATTATTTCAAATGTATTTATTTATTAAAAATTTTTAATCAAACCAGCCAGCGCCAGTGGTGAAATTTCTAGTTTTTTTGATGTGGTACAAGAGGTACCATATAATTACTTTTCTGCGTCCCCATATCGATGGGATTTACTCAAAAAATACGTGAAAACTCTTATTTTAAAACCGTTAAGTGAAACAAGATGGGAAAGTCGTATCAATGCTATTAGACCTCTAAAATTAGAGCTAAAAAACATTATTACCGCATTAAAGGCATTAATTGAAGATACCACCAGAGACACGAAAACAAAAATGGGTGCTAAATCAATAATTATTAAAAGTCTTGAAACATTTAAGTTTTTGTGTTCAATTTTAATTTGGCATGATTTATTATCAAGAATTGATGTATTGAGTAAAATGATTCAAAATCCTAAATTAAACATCGCGGAATGCATTAAAGGCTTAGATAATCTTAAAAAATATTTAGTTTCCCAAAGATCTGACGATAATTTTAAAATATTTGTCGATTCAGCAACAACACTTTGCTAGAGATTTTAGGTATTGATCCAGAATTTTCCATCTTGAAGCTCAGAAAAAAAGTTAGTTTATTTGATTACGAGGGCAGTGAAGAACCAGTTTTAAATCCCTTCCTGCAATTTAAGATTGTTTTCTATTTTGCAGTTCTTGATTATGCGATCTCTTCGATAAAAAAAAGATTTACCTTATTACCTGAGTGCTATTCAATATTCTGCTTTCTGTATGAGTTTCACACCATTTCTAATGATGACCTCATGAAATCCTGCATGGACTTAGATATTAAGTTACAGGTACAGGAGGAAGGAACTATTGTGAAAGATATAGACGGTATACAACTCTTTAATGAAATACCTTCATTTAAAGATATTTTTCCAGGTAAAAAAGAGCCAATTAAGATATTAGAAATTTTAGTCAAAAATGATCTCATTCCCTGTTTTCCAAATTTTGCTCTTGCAATAAGAATTTTTTTAACCTTACCTGTTTGTGTGGCTTCAGGTGAAAGAAGTTTCAGTAAATTAAAAATTATTAAAAATTACTTGAGAAATAATATGACACAAGAAATACTTTCAGATTTGGCCATCATCTTTATTGAATCCGAAATTTCTGAAAAAATTGATCTCATCGCAATTATTGACAAATTTGCTTCTCAGAAAGCCAGAAAATATATTTTATAGTTAATTATTAGGTAGTTTTCGAGGAAGGACTGATTTTTATATATACTTTTTGTTTCACGAGATTTATGCTTTAGTACTTTTTGTTATTTTATATTTTCTGGTAAATATTGTTGTTTTACATTTCTAATTATAAAATGTCTATTTTTGTTTCAAAAGTAATATTTTTGTTGGTTTATTATTTTGTTAAAGTAAAAAGAAAAAAAGGTGTCGCTAATATATAACATATTAGCTGGCCCAAAATTAAAGTTTTTCCCGTAAAATTTTATTTGTAGTTTGAATTTTTATTAATGTTTAACTTTTTACTCTTATGTACACGTAGATGAGTTTATAACGTCAACGTTAAGTATTACTCAAAATAGGAAAAATTCTTTAGAGGGGCGGCCTAATAGGTCTTTGCACGCGGGCGGCCGACACGCTAGGATCGGCCCTGTTTGCACAATATGTCTATGCGCGAGTGTTTTCTTTATATAATTTAGTTTAAAGGAAATTAAGTCCATACATTCATTTTATCCTTATACGGTACGCTATCACAGCACGCAAATGGCGCGTTATCACAATACATTGACAACTGACAGATCACAACACATTATCACAGTATATTACAGATTACATAGGTACAGGTAGTGAATCGCACACGTTTTAAAATTTAAAGATAGTGGACCAAGCGAGCATTTATGTTTTTGAGGTCATGGTCAACTCTGTTTTTAAAACTGTTGACTGAGGGAGCGCTGATAGTGTCACCTCGTAAGCTATTCCAGGGGTAAACGACCCTATTGCTGAGAAAATTCTTTCTTGGAAGCCTGGCACATCTCTCTTTTGACAGTTTAAAGTCATGACCTCTTAGCAATATATTGTTGTTCCTAAGAAGTATATCCATATCCACAGTGTACAAATTATGAACCATCTTATATGTTTCTATGAGGTCACCTCTGAGGCGTATTTCTCTAAGTGTTGGCAGATTAAATGCAATTAGTCTCTCCTCATATGACATTTCTCGTGGTTGGCGACATCTTGGTAGCTCGGCGCTGCACCCGTTCCAAAAGCTCAATGTCTTTAACAAAATAGGGAGTCCAGAGTGGGCGTATTCCAAAATAGGTCTCACATACGACTTATACATTTTGCTGATCATCTCTAGTGATTTGTTCTCAAATGCCTTGCCGATCAAAAAAATAATGGAATTTGCTTTTTTGACTATATTAGCTATATGGGTTTCCCATTTTAAATCGCCTCGTATAAGCACACCAAGGTCTTTCTGCTCAGAAACTTGTCTTAAGGGGACTCCATTCAGCCTATAGTCCAAGCACGAATTATTGGCTTCAATATGCAAGATACTGCATTTAGCTTCATTTAACGTAAGCTGTCATGATTCAGTCCATATTTCGAGAGATAGTAGGTCTTCCACTAGCGTATTGTTTAGCAGTTGATTGGAGAAGAACTTTGAATCATCTGCAAAAAATGACTAACGAATTTATCACCCGAGACAGACCAGATATATAGACTATGAACAGAAGGGGCCCCAGTACAGACCCTTGGGGTACCCCGCTTAGAACTTCATATGGCTCGGAGACAGCTTGCTCTATTCTAACTCGATTTGTACGATGAGTGAGGAAGTGTGTAATCCAATTTAGTAGGTTTCCTCTGACGCCTAAATGCTCTAGTAGGTCAAGGAGTCTTCTGAAGGGGACAGTGTCAAATGCGCCCTTAAAATCTAGATAAATAACATCGGTTGGTCTGTTCTCACCAAATGCTTTAGTCCACTCATCCACACAAGTGTTGTCAGTGAATTTCTCCAAATTGAGAGAAATAATATTATAAAACATCAATGGGTAGGGGAGACCGGGGCAGGTTGTAACGAAAAATATTTGAAATTTTTTTTCTTGGAGCTGTTTTCACTAATCAATTTTTTTTTGTCGTGAATATCTACTTACATATGTTGTGAACAAATTGATTAAATATATATGACAATATTTTCAAAAATTAAACTGTCAGCTTTTTTTTAAATAGATCCGAACCTTTGTTACAAATTGCCCCGTCTCGGGGTAAAAAGTAACAGTAAGCGGGGTAAGTGGTAACGCATATTTTTTTATTGGTATATTTACTTAAATAGAAACGTGAACATAAAAAACATTTTAAACAAACATAAATAAACATTATTTAACGGGAAGTAGCTATTTTTGGTTATCTATTCACTATCCGAATCGCAATGATGAGAACTTCAAGTCGGTGCAAGTTTCATGTGACCACTTTTTACACTTGTGGCAACTAATCCATTTTTCGTTAGGTTTGCTACGCCCATATGATTCAGTGCAAATAAACAAAAGTACTTTTCTTCTGAAGAATCGTCTGATTCTACGTAAACTTTTCTTTTCACTTTCGACGATAATTTTGGACTTTTTGGCCTTTCGACCATTTTGTTCTTCTTCCAGTGCATCCTTCTCTGGTGTGTCAGTCAGTACCGCTGATCTTTTTTTTCGACCCTTAAGGGTCTTTCGCTGATCAGCTTTAGGAAGTGGACAAACAAACTCTGGAGAGAATGTAATCTTGCCTTCCATTTGGGAAGTAACGTCAACTTAATCCTGACGTTGAAGCAACGGGTTCGAGTTCAGCTATTTCAGAATAATAAGGTGCTGTTGTTAATACATAATTTATCACATTGGGGTAAATTGTAACATGTTACATTTTGCCCCAATTAGATTGTTACAATTTGCCCCCGGATCGAATATTTTCGTTTTGTCTTTGCAGAAAAAAAAAATATAATCATGCATAGCTTTGTCAATATAATAACCTAGACTGCAATGATTCATTTATGACAAAAAAAAAAAACTCAGCAGGCAGCTTGTAACATTTATTTTAAAATAAAATTATGATATTTGATTTTTACTTTACGTGCCACAATATAAACAATATCGGAAATAACCTTAACCGCAATGTCTGTTGCTCGACTGTCTAGACATAACTGAGCTTCACAGTGTTCTCCAGAAGCCTACATAGGGTTCGGGGTTGCCAGCTTTTAAATTAGGAAAATATTTGGTGTGTTACACCTTACCCCGTGTTACAACCTGCCCCGGTCTCCCCTACCTATTATTATTTATTATTCTATTGGGTAGTATACTAGCTGCATTGCTTCCATAGCGAATTTATAACAATTGAATTCCGCCAGCGAAGCCCCGGGTGCTCGCTACGTTTATATGTAAAGGCTTATTCGTTGCCCTTTCATAATTTAAATTATTTCAAACAACTCTAAAGCGCTCTTTCTTGGCCGCCTCCTCGCATTGCAGTGTAAAAATATTGATTAGAAACCACTAGCTTCTGCATTATTACAGCCACTTATATAGTATAAACAATCTTTTTCTTTTATTACACTTATATTATCGCAGTACCGCACATCATTAAAATTAAATTGTTAGATATTTTTAGGGTCCCCTAACATTGATATTATATTGTCTGAAGGCTAAAAAATATTTGTGATTTAGTTTTAGTTGCAGTTCTATTCTATAAATATAAATTTTAAGGAACATGCACTGCATTTTAAGTATTGTTGTTATAAATTTTATGTTATTCCTGCAGGCAGGTAAGTAGGTACTTAAACATTTTTTAAAATGCATCAGCTATTATAAAAGTTTATTTTTAATTCAATAAATACGTTAGGCATGATATTCGGAATCTTAAGTTTAAATAACATTTTAAATAAATAAATATTGATTTTAAATTGGCAACATTTTTTAGAGCAAATAGAAGAAAATTGTACAGATTTTCAGGGAAAAACTATAGAACATGGAAATTGGTACGTACCTGGACCTTCAGTATGTTCCATGTGCGTATGTTACCATAGTGAACCCAAATGGTGTAATGATATTTACTGTGATCCTCCATACGTAAGTAATTAATTTTTTATAGAAGATAATAATATAGTGTCCGCGAAAATAATTAAAAGCCAATAATTGTGGCATATCGGACAAGTGTGTAACTGTCTTTTATATTGGAATACAGAGATTCAAGCACAATGGATACCCTGGGGCGGGTAGACCACGACGGCCGTTTCGTCCTTGTTGCAGCTATAACCCAAGCAATCCCAAGAACAGCGGTAAGATGTATTAAAGCCACACACATTGTGTATTGATGGCCGCTTTAAAAGGCTTTTAATACATCTTACCGCTGTTGTCGGGATTGCTATGGCTGCCCGTAGAGTCCTAACAAGGACGAAACGGCCGTCGTGGTCTACCCGCCCCAGGGTATCCATTGTGCTGGGATCTCTGTGTATCCAATATAAAAGACAGTATTACACACTTGTCCGATATGCCACAATTATTCGATTTTAATAATTTTTTATGTTCATATGTACTTTTTGCACTTGAAAGAAACAAAACAGCAATAGAAATAAAATTTAGCCCGCAATGTGTGGACACAAATTGTTATCCTTATCTCACGTTTTGTTTTAGTTTTGCAGAAAATTTCGCGTTAAGGAAAGATGCTGCGAATTCGAATGTTTAGATCCACCTGGCGATATCGCGGCAAAAATGTTGGAAAAACATAGAAGCAAACACTCTCGCAATAATGCCACTAAAATTAAGTGTTGTTTTTTAAATTTTATAGTTATTCTGTGCTCCTTATTAGTCCTGTTATAAAATAATTTAAATAATAAAGGGGAGGAGGCTATTATTACATAACTAAAGTTTCTGGCTGTGAAGTCAACTAAAGTGGATAACGTCGGGTACTGCAACAAACTATGACGCTCTATATTGGGCGCCAAGTAAAAGATAACCTTTGTGACGTCCACAGGCTACCATTTGTCTTGTTAACCAAAAGTTCTGGTTATTAGTACCTTTAACCGTTTATATTTTTATGGAAAAATCCAAACCTTATAAAACTGAGCTGAGTTAACATATCTATTTCTTTGCAAAATTTGAATAAATTCATAGGGTATCAGTTGTTGCAACAGCTCAGCCTCCTACCCTACGTATTCAACTTTTTTTTGTAAACAGATTTAACCTTATTTTTATACACTCTAAGCAGTTAGTTCGCGGCGGCTTCGCCATTTAATTTTTTTAAAATTTAAATCAATGTTTCGTTACCTACTGCTTCGTTTTACCCAAAAATCGGCCAAATGTCTCTGAAGTACTATTACCTATTGTTTTGCGTTAAAAAAGATTTGATTTATAAATTACTACAAGCAGCAAAAGAAATATGAACAATAAAATTATTATAATACTAATATAAATATTGATCAAATTTCGTTTTTTTGTTTTTAATAATTTATTAATTAATTATTAATATTGAAAAAAAATAGCGAATATGCCACTAGTGTGCTCATAAGTACGATATTTCTTTTGCACAAATAAAATAAGGTTAAAACTGTATATTTTTATCAGCAATAATAGTTTTGTTTGTTATAATAAAAAGGATTAATAAAAATGCAATATTTTCTATGAAACTAATAGTTTATTCGTTAAATAGGATAACATGAAACTGCATTTATCTTTTTTTTAAAATATATAACAACGCTAAGGAATTGAAAACACGCTACCTATGCAGATATTATATTTTACTTTTTGTATAATAAGGTATATTTATTAAATTATATATTATATGCTTATAAAACTTGTGAAATTGCAGAATACTTTGGACCTCTGAAATATATAATGCTTTAGGGTGCACCATACACTATATCACACCAGTCACATCCACTGATTCAGATAAGTTTTTAACTATGTTTTTTCTTATCCAGACAATTTATCTTTTATAATACAATTTTTTAGTATTTTGACTAAATGTAGGGCGATGTCTAAAATTCAGCGATATCCAAAACCAATAACAATTCATCTTCTTACATTCTATCAATCTCATGTAATATAGATAGAAATAGAACATAGTGATCGAGTTATTCGTTGGATTTTAAATCTTGCCCTTATTTGTTTTTTACATAATACTATAGTTAAATCATTTTCTGTTTTTTTTTTGAGGTACCTACCTATAAAAAAAATATCCTTTCATGAAAATAAAAATTATTCACTGTAACGTTTTCAAGTATGTTTTTTTATATCGGATAAACGCTTTCATTCTAAAGGTACCTTTAGACGTTTTAAATAAATAGGATCCGGTGTAGGTCACGTTTTTACCCCATGATGTTTTGCTTATTTTGTTCAATTTGTTGGGTAATAACATAAATCTATAATAGAAGCACCGTAGTAGGATAGCAAAATTTAAATTATTGCATATAGAGCAGAGAAAATAACAGATCCTTATTTGCCTCTATTTTTCTGTATCCCAGAACTAAAGTGTTCATCCAGAAGGTACGTAAATTTAAAGGAAGGTTTAAAAGTAAAATATCACAGCTAAATGAATTTAAAGATCAAAAGTCTGAATAAACCATTGGATAAGCGACTAACAGGCGTTATAATAAGAATTGGCGGTCATTTCAATTTAATAGAGTTAAGTTTTACTTTCTTCGTGGAAGTACCGCTTGGTTAAGCCTAAAAATTGTGACTGAAACTAAATAAAGAAAAGTTGTATGCCAATCTTTTTAGAATTTTTTTTTCAAATTTTTGCTGCAGTGCCTAATATTAAAAATGAAATAAAAAAAAATTGGCAATAAAATTTTCTCTTGGACCAGTCAATAATGTTAACACTACATTTTTTTCTACAGAGTATTTTGTATAGGGTGACGCCTATACTAATCGATCATTTAATCCTAAGAATTTGTTGCCTTATTATTAAGTATATTATGCACCAAATATTTTTCCACATAGGGTTAACACGAACATTATTGTTTTTAGTTAAGAGACTAATGACATATAAGACCAGGGCTGAAGCTTTTGGAAATGGTAAAAAGTGAAAAAAAATAATAGTAGGATGAAACCCATTGGAAAAGGAAGAGAATATAACAAAAATAAAAGGAAAAATAATTTACGGGCGATCCAAGGTAGGGAAGTGGAAAGGGGTGAGTTTTTAAGGGTAGAAAACGATTTATCTCGATTTGCGGCAAAACTACAAGTTCTATAGAAAAACGTTAAATAGCAAACTTTTGTATTTACACTTTTTTCACATAACCTCAAAATTTATGTGAAATAATGAAAATACAAGGAAGCTCAAAAATGAGCCCCTGTTCAGTCCTCGTTGGAAGACCCTGTACAATTTTGAGCTATTTATTAAAATTTATACTTTGATTACTCGAAAAACGTAAGATTCCATGTTCCATTGATTAACAAAAAATTACAAGGCGAAATATACTACTATAATTAGCAACCAAATAAGTTAATAAAGTTAATATTTAATAAGAAGTTGGTTTCTTTGCATTTTTTAAGAACATTTACCATAGTAATGTATATTCTTTTACACCATCAGAAAGTAGAGATTTTAACGAACAAAAAGCCCACCGACTTTTTTAAAAGAGCAGATATTTTGACGTGAGAATTTTCGATTGAAAATTAGGGTGCTTTTTCGATATTAAGTCAAAATAAGATGAAAAAATAAATATTTTAAATCAAAAAAATTACAGTGTGTTTGGGACATAAAAAGGTAAGTTTTCACCAAATTCCGTGAAAATTTTTTTTTTTTGTAAAAGATAAAAATAAAAAACCAAAAACTTGGTTATTTGAATTTTTCACATAAATTTTAAAGTTATATGAAAAAAGTGTAAATATAAAAGTTGTAGATCTTTTTATTACCTACAACTTTGCCATTTAACGTTTTTCCATAGGACTTGTAGTTTTGCCGGAAATCGAGATAAATCGTTTTCTACCCTTAAAAACTCACCCCCTTCCACTTCCCGACCTCGGATCGCCCGTAAATTATTTTTCCTTTAATTTTTGTTATATTCTCTTCCTTTTCCAATGGGTTTCATCCTACTATTTTTTTTTTGGTTTCAAAAATTATCGACCCTGGTCTATATGATGAAATAGCCTGTTTGTTTTTACAATTTACCTCGGCTAAAGTTAAAAAAAATAGGGTCTTGAAACTTTTAATATCAATCAATGTAGATTTATGATAGGTAATTTAAAACATTTATAAGCTTTGCAATTAAAGGTTCTGTGCCTATGTTAAAAAAATTCGATTATACCTAATTATTACAGTATCATAATATATTTTAACAGTATTAATTTTATAGTTTCTACACCCTGGTTTCTGCCTGGTTTGGGCTCCTTATAAAGCTCTAAATCATGTAATGACTATATGTCAATAATAAAAGTGTAAAGCTATTCCATTTTTAAAAACCAATGAAATAAGAAAATTTTCAAAAAATTTTAAGATAAGTGGAGTAGATAGGGGAAGTGTGGATATGATGATACCCTTGCAATATTGGCGCTCTTTATTTAAATTTTTTTCTTTAACACGTAGTGCGTATAGCCGCTGCAAGATATACGTATATTAATAGGTAAGTAAAGAAATGTAATTCTTTTGTTTATTTGTTACCAACTAAGTAACTATTTTTAAAATTTGGTATGAGCATATGATTCAGAATAGGACACATAGATCCATTACAGTGTTGTATTTTTGATATGATGGCACCCCAAATTCTTCTTATGATAGCATCGGGTGCCATCATATCAAATACAGCCATAAAGGCATTTAAAATATGCATGGCACCTTTACAGTTAAAATTAAAAAAAAATTGTTTTGAAGGAAAAGCAGTATTCTTTCTTAATTTTTGATGCACAATTTCATAATATTAACGAACCCAAATATGTAATTTTAATTTCACGCAAATCTAAGCTATTTTTGACTAAAAAAACTAATATTTAAAAAAATGGTGCCATCATATCCCCACTTCTCCTACAGTTATTCTATTTTTAATTAATTTTTGAAAATTCTGTAGGTTTTTTATTCGTTGTAGTCAATATTTATTGATTTGTATTGATTATGTTGTTTAAAAAACTTTTTGATCACTGAGGAGGATTAAATAATATTTTTCTTATTTCAAAGGGTTTCAGAGTTAGTTAGGTTTCGTGGATTTGATGTCTTTACTAACTGTTGACGATAAAATCTTTGAATGTGTTTTGCGAAAGCATGCATGGCGTATGCGTCAAGAACTCAAACAAAAATGAACCAACAATGAGCTAAATATCTATAGTTGTTATAATACAACAGGTTTTTTAAATTATGGAACAAAAGACAATTTTAGACATTTTTAAACATGTTTCCTTACCTATAAAATAGGAAAGAGCCTAATAATATTTAACATTAATCCAAAATCATAATTTCTTGAAATGAAATTGAACATTTCCTAAAATATATTACATTATATTATATTTATAATACACCCTGTATATTTTACGGGTAACATAATAGCAGCAGGTTAATTCTATGGCAACGTGGGTGAGTCGACACTTTAAATATCAAAAATGCACCGTCCGTCAGCCGTCCCTAAGTACAATTTTTTGATAGAGGTAAGCAATTATTGTGTAATGACAGCTGGGCGACATGTTTTTGGTTTTTAAGTACCAGGTCACTCATGTTACCAAGAAATTACCCAGTAATGTTTGAGATACTTTTAAACTCTTAAGTTTTTATTTGTGTATGTGAATATTAAGAGTAGGGGGAGGGGGATCTATATAAATTGGACTTGGTATCGGTATGTGAAATTGAATATAAAAATTATTTGTTTGAAACACTCCAAGTTAAAAAAATTTTTTTGAAAAATTTAAAGAAATACTATTGATGTTCGCGATGAAAGACTGGTTCAACTCACCCCCTCCAGAAACTTTTGGTCACAGGCACTGCAAATGTTATTCGCTTTACTGTTATTGGTGTACATTTTTTAAAACTATTTTATGAACAATGTAAAAGTCCGACTGCATACGTTCAAAAATTTCAAATTGGTCTTGTAAGGTGCTATTCTTGGCTAAGGTGAAATTTATTATATACTTTGTGAACTTATGCAAACGGACCTTAAATGCTTATATGACTCTAATTAGGTATTTTGTAAAAATGAGTTCCTACACATGAGTTATACAAAGGCATTTTGTTGTATATAAGTGCGCTGAGATTGGAAAATACTATAATCATATTCGGACTTTCTTAAAAATTACTAAAAAATTTTTTTATTGTACATGTTTTAGTAAGATGGGTCAAGTTTTAGGCGTACTCTAATTGGCGATTCTTATGAATATAAAAATATATGTGAATGAGTTAAAAATGCGCAATGCTTTTGGCATTCTAGCTATCTGGCACTTAATTATTATGGAATGGTTTTTAAAAAATCTACGAGTTTTTGTAGTGTTAACTTTATTATGTAATATGTATATGGCACTTGTTAAAGTCCCACTAGATAAAATCAGTTTTGTTTAATACTTTCTTGTTGCTATATAGACTTCTACTGGCAATAATAAAAGCACAATGTCATTACCTATCCATATTTAAAACATGGGGTTTATTTTGAAAACTTAGATTTACACAGTTAGGTATTGCAGTGGGCCCTGAAAAGTTCATATCAAGTAGGACACTTGATATTGGTTTTTGAAATTTAATTAGTAAGTAAATACCTAACACAAATTTGCCCATTTTTTTATAATCAATGAGCCTTAATAGAAAAACTTTATAACTAGAAATATTAGAAAGAGCGTCTATAATAAAATATGGGTATACTTTTTGGCTTATTTCTTAAATATGATTATAGTATTTATATTATGTATTGAAAGAAATTTGTAGTCCTTAAACTAAATACTAATTTAGGTTATTAATACTGTAATTACATACGTGTAAGGCTCTAAAAATCTTAATGTAAAACTTGGATAAAATATGATTTTATACAAAGTCTTGGAAATTTCAATAAATGAAAAATTTATCTACTTAACTATTTTTACATTTTTAAAAAGTGCAATGTGGTTTATGCCTTTCAAATGTACATTTCATATTTATTGGGGGGGTTGTCGGATTAGGGGAGACCAGGGTTAGTTTTCCCAAAGGTTTAAAGTACAGACCACCTTCTGTAACACTGTAACTGCCGAGCAACACAGTGTGTGTATTAAAATATACAGTGTGTGTATAAAGTCTGGAAACGGCTTAATAACATCACAATTTACTGGCTGATTTAAACCAAATTTGGCACAGTTATGTAAAAGGATCTAACGCACCGAATGACGATATTGGCGTTGTTGCCAGCTTTTTAGTTTGTCTGGAATTCGAACGAATTTAATATTTTTAAATATAACACCCAGTATATTTTTACATTTTTAAATTCCACATAAAATTATAATTATTTTTTATTAAATGCATTATTAGTCTATACTTCATAGTTTCCGAGATATTGACTCTCGAAAAGTGACATTTTTGAACTTTGACAGCTTATAACTTTCTAACAGTACGTCTTAGAGCAAAACGGCTTACATGTCCCTATCTTCAATTTTTATTATCTTCCCAAAAAAATCAACTTCCAGTTAAACCGGAACAACTATATTTCCTGCTTTCCAGTTACATCCGGTTTAACCGGAAGTTGATTTTTTTGGGAAGATAATAAAAATTAAAGATAGGGACATGTAAGCCGTTTTGCTCTAAGACGTACTGTTAGAAAGTTATAAGCTGTCAAAGTTCAAAAATGTCACTTTTCGAGAGTCAATATCTCGGAAACTATGAAGTATAGACTAATAATGCATTTAATAAAAAATAATTATAATTTTATGTGGAATTTAAAAATGTAAAAATATACTGGGTGTTATATTAAAAAATATAAAATTCGTTCGAATTCCAGACAAACTAAAAAGCTGGCAACAACGCCAATATCGTCATTCGGTGCGTTAGATCCTCTTACACAACTGTACCAAATTTGGTTTAAATCGGCCAGTAAATTGTGATGTTATTAAGCCGTTTCCAGACTTTATACACACACTGTATAGATAATAGTTGAGGTTCTTTGAAAATTAGTGTGATTACTAGCGCTGGTATCCCCTACCTTGTGGCGTGTATTAAAAGACCAGCATTATTTTAAATTCAGTTTGATTATTTATTGGTCCAAATGTATTTTTGTTAGGTTTCCTAAACTTTATTTCGGTTAAAGCTTCTCTAGAACCTAGTTAGCAAAAAAATATTTATCGAAAATTATCTAAATATAAAATAATTTAAATATATTACTAGCCTTTTTTTAAACGCTTGTAAAATATAAAGCCATCGTCGATTTGGCTATATAGACAACTTAATTATAGTATCTGTTAGGACTTTTTTATTGAGGACAATTAATTTGAAAAATTATTTAGTACCAAATAATACGTAAATAATGAAATTTTAAAGCTTTATAGTTTTAGCCGCCCTTTTTAATATGTTTATCGATCTAAATTTCTCAATAATTTTAACCAAAAATATATAAACAGGGTGTTTCATTACGAGTGGCCACCTCGGAAGCTACTAAGCGTAGAAAACTATGAATAAATCGGTCATGAGAAAATGCTGGACAATATTGTCAAGTTCCTCATTTCTCCGCAAGGGGGCACAATTGAAAATTATTTTCTTAAATTCTAAATTTCTCCGAAAATTCCCATATTAAGGTATACCACTGATTACATCATTAGAAAGCTTAGACAATGCTGCATCATTTTGGTTTAAGGCTCATTGGTGTACCGACCTTGGTAAGAGTTGGGGAAGGTATTGAAAGTGTAAACATTAAAATCGCTGTAACTTCTAAACGACTTATCCGATTTTACTAAATTTAAGCTTGTTTGGAAGATAAAGGTAAGTACCTTAAATTGTCGTATTCAATGGTACACGATAGTTTCTAATAAAATTGCTAGAGGGCGCAATTTGTAATAATAACAGTTTTTTTGATTTCATCCCGAAAATTTAAATCATACGGTATAACTATGACATCATAATCAAAAAGTAGATTTACTTTGCAAGAAAAAATGTGAAGACCGCAGTTCGATATCTTTGTTCGTTTCAGAGTTATTGCCAGAACAATAATTATTATTTTTAACACTTTAATCGAAGAAATTATTGTTTTTATAGCTTCGTAGCCAAAGCATTCCACGACAAAAAAATATTTTTTAACTTTATGATTCTATAATGTGTAGGTTTGTTACTCATTATTCCAATGACCCAAAAATTACTTTGAATTACCTAATGACGTAATAATGGAAAACTTCTAATTTAGGCATAATTCTAATACGATGTTTTTAAAAATAAATCTAGATTATCTATATCGTCACATTTCTAATTTGGAACACACTATATCAATATTTTACAGTGTTCTGGTTATAATTTGAACCAAGACACATTTTTACGGTTTCGTTGCACTATTTTAGTTCCACTATGATTAAGAAAGCTTTGACATAGGTACCCCGATGCAAACAATTGCATGTTCTTATAATCATACTTGCTAAGTTGCCAGTACAAAATCAGTCAGAAAGTAAGATCGACAAACAACAAAACCAATAATTTTTAAATTAAAACTTCGTCCTCTATATAAAATAGTCCTTAACAAATACTACAATAGTTGGCTTATCCTTAGCTTTGTGTGGCCGTGGAAGTTGCTGGTCGGCTAACAGTTGGTAGCGCTGCTGGGCCAGGCCAAGGACATGCAGGAGGAACGCTTCTAGCCTGTTGTAGTCCTGCTGCCGACTCGGGATGCAAGAAGTTGCGCCTCTGTTCGATTTTTTCTTGCTGAAAACAACGCACTTTTTATATTTTTTTGGAGGCCGTGAAAAAAATTATTCACACCGGAAAAATTAAAAGTTTCTTTGTTCCCTTAATGCCAGATTTTGTTTCTACGGAAGGACGTAGGATGGCAATCTATAGCTAGGGTGATACTACATCTACTACCGTGCGAGCAAAAATTATTTGCATCAAACAGGGCCTTGCATCTAAGGACGTAATGCTTAGCCGTAGAGCTTAATACCTGTTGGGTGTCAGTAACTACCTGAATTAACAATCAATCAGTTATTCAGTCATCTTTGACAGTCGTTGCAAGTAATTTGATTCATCGCTAATTTTTCCAATTTCTTGAACAATTAACACAATGGGCTTTAAGGAACAGCACAAAACATTTATGGTTGAAGCGTATTTTCGAAACGGGGTTAGAGTAAATGGTGAGTGGCAATACAATCCGGGTTTGTGCATGGATGATTTTCACGAACATTTTTCTAACGTTGCTTTTATTGCTGGAGATTTCTATCATTGCCTGAAAAGAACCGTGGCTGTGTTTAGGGAAACAGGTTCTATACAACACAAAAAAGAAGCAGGAAGACCATCTGTAAGAACAGAAGATCTTGTTGCAAACGTTCGTGAAATAATGCAAAATACGCCAACAAATTGTATAAAACGCCGGTCCCAAGAAGTGCATGGAAAGATCTTATGGAACATGCAGGACTATTCTTAAGAATTAAGCAGCTAAATTTATTTCCTTATAAAGTGCAAGTATTCCAAGAAATACAAGCCGCAGATTTTGAAAAACGCAGAAATTACTCTCAATGCTTTACCCAAAATTTATTGGAATGAAATGATTTATTAGACCTGACATTTTTTTCGGATAAAGCCTGGTTCCACCTTTCCGGTTATGTGAATTCTCAGAATACACGCATGTGGAGTAGTGAAAATCCGCATTTTTTTGTAGAGTTCACATAGCACCCTCAAAAAATTGGTGTCTGGTTACCTGTTTCCCGAAGAAGAATTGTTGGTCCTATTTTTTTTTTCATAACACAGTTACAGCACAGCGGTATAGAGACAAAATTTTGAATCCATTTGTGGAGCAATTACTTGACGACGAACTACGTTTTGGATATTTTCAACAGGACGGTGCAACCGCTCATACAGCCGCCGAAACTATAACTACTTACGCAATTTTTTCGACGACAGATTGATCACCAGTTGCAAATTTAAAACAATTACAAGAAAGGATTATCCAAGAATGTGGTAACATTTCATGGCGGTGGCCAATTTCAGCAATTTATGTAATTATTTTTCTTTTCCTTTCTGTATATTCTTACTTTGTTAATTTTGTAAACAACAAAAATGAATTTCTATTTGTCTACTTATTTTATTACTCATTAGTTTGGCATATCATGTCATAATATGAATTTGACAAAATTTTAACCTAGATTTGGTTAGATATATCGTCCCCATGTCATTGTGATCGAAACCAAGCCCTACGTTTTTTAATCCAAGCCCTCTATGATGCAAATAATTTTTGCTCGCACGGGAGTATGGTTTAAAAACATATTTACAGATCTATCTTCTTTTTTTTTATCATACCTGTGTTTGTATTCTAGAAGCAATTAAATCTGGAAGGAGTTCTAACTGTTCATGTAGGGTCGATAACTTTTCCTCCATATTTGTTAGACGGTCTTCCAAAGTATCCTGTCTAGTGCTCATATCGGATACTATTTCATAAACAGTATTTTGTGTCTGAAAAGTAATTAAATTAAATTAATATAATACTTGTAGGTACCTAACAAAAATGGTACAACACTACAATTTAAAGTACCCTAGCTATATGTGTGGAGGCATTAAACATAAAGATTCATTAATACGGAAAAACGTTTTTCTAAATGGAAAGCAGTAAACATTTTTTATCGTGGTAATTATTTTAAAATATATTTCTTGCAGAGTCATTTTAAATTTTCCTTGTTTTGATAAAAAAAAAACGGCGCAATAAGTACTTTATAACAATTTTTATTTTATTACTCGGACATAAAAAGTAAGCATTAAAATTTTATTATAATGAATTAGTTCCTACTGTAGCCTAGCTTTCCGTCATTTTTATTGCTCGCTAGCATATTTTGCTGTCCTTTTTATCCTCTACGTTGTATTGAACGATTCGGAAAATTTTTACATTTTTTATTAGGTTAATGTAGAACTTATCTAAATAATTTAAAATGTATTACAAATCTTTTATCAGAAGCCTTTTACAAATCCTTATTACAAGAACGGTCAAAAATACCCTTTTTTATATCTGAATCCAAAGAGCAATGTCAAACCAACTTACTGCCGATTGAGTTTATTAAAATTCAATTTGTGTCAGTTCGTGTAGCCAAGCCAGCGACATAGCTGACATAATTCTATAAAAATGGTTGTTTTATACCAATCGTAATTTAAGTTAATATACCGTCTTCGGAAGTCCTTACCAAATGGGAAACTTTTTAATTATTAACTCTACGAAAAAAAGTGCCTCTTTCTAAAAAGTCCTGCTTGGTGAGAAAATAAATTTGCACAAGAATATTTATACAGGGTGTTTCATTAAGGGTGGCCACCGGCCCTATCTCGGAAACTACTGAGCATAGAAACTTGGGAAGAAAAAATTTGGTTAAAGCGGCCATGACAAAATTCTGGAAATCACTTTCGCCGCAAGGGGGCACAATTGAAAATAATTTTTTTAAATTCTACATTTCTCCGTAAATTCCCATATTAAGATATAACTCTGATTAAATCATTAGAAAGCTTAGACAATTCTGCATCATTTTGATTTAAGGCTCATTGGCGTACTGACCTAGCTAAGAGTGGGGAAAGATATTTTGAAAGTGTAACCATTAAAATCGCTGTAACTTCTAAACGCCTTATGCGATTTTACTAGGTAAATTTAGGCTTGTTTGGAAGAGAAAGGTAAGTATCTTCAATTGCCGTATTCAATGGTATAATTTATCCAATGTCAGTGTGATGACATTCCAATAATTCCATACGGCGGTAAACGTCGGTCCCTTTGAGACTGTTTACCGCCGTATGGAATGTCATCACACTGACTTTGGAATAACAATACACGATTTTATTTCTAATAAAATTGCTAGAGGGCGCAATTTGTAATAATTGATTTTACCTCGAAAATTCAAACCATACGGTATAACTATGACATCATAATCGGAAAGGAGATTAAATTTGCAAGAAAAAATGTGAAGACCGCAGTTTGATATCTTTGTTCGTTTTAGAGTTATTGCCAAAACAATAATTTTTAACACTTTAATCGAAAAAATAGTTTTTATAGCTTCGTGGCCAAAGCATTCCACGACAAAAAAATATTTTTTCTACGATCGTGCAAAAAGTTACTATTTTTTCACTATCTATTGTGCCAAAAGTTTAACTTTTTTGCTTACCTTTCTCTTCCAAACAAGCTAAAATTTAGTAAAATCGCATAAGGCGTTTAGAAGTTACAGCAATTTTAATGTTTACACTTTCAAAATATCTTTCCCCACTATTAGCAAGGTACGCCAATAAGCCTTAAACCAAAGCGATGCAGAATTGTCTAAGCTTTCTAACGATGTAATCAGAGTTATACCTTAATATGGGAATTTTCGGAGAAATTTAGAATTAAAAAAAATTATTTTCAATAGTGCCCCCTTGTGGCGAAATAAGGAACTTAAAAATAATTTCCAGTATTTTCTCATGACCGCTTTAATCATAATTTTATTTCCCCAAGTTTCTATGGTTAGTAGTTTCCGAGATATGGCCGGTGGCCACCCTTAGTGAAACACCCTGTATAAATATTCTTGTGCAAATTTATTTTCTCACCAAGCAGGACTTTTTAGAAAGAGGCACTTTTTTTCGTAGAGTTAATAATTAAAAAGTTTCCCATTTGGTAAGAACTAAGCCACGCTGTAGATTAGAAAAGAAATTGGTTATTATTTTAATTAAAATGTTGGTTAAAAAAACGAAAAAAATCAAAATATTGATAGAATCTTTATTTTTATAGTTTGACACTCATATTTATCGATTTTATTATTTGCATTCATAAAGCGATAAAACTCTATATAATAGTAATCATATTTTATTTCCCATACATTGATTTTATACCGTTTGCTTTTGGGTCGAAATTTTAAATTACAAAAGATCCGTAGGTAATATTTTCAAATATAAATCGACTAGGACCCAATGTAAGAGAAATGAAAGCAGGCGATTTAATATGTTCAGATTTGGAAATGGCATAGCCTGACTGAATCGTTTTAGTCCAGCGGCGCACCCAGGATTTTATGTTAGGGGGGGCCCGCCAACCAGTGCCGGAAGCAAATTTTTTAATAAACTTTTAAGTTACGCATTTTTCTAGAACTTTGGAACTTTTTTAACAGGTACTCTTGGAAGATCGCAATAGCCTAGTTCGATCGAGGTAAATATCTAAAAAAATTGACTTTTTAAAATATCCACTTTAATAATTATTCCGGACAAAACATACCACTCTTTTTACCAAATAAAATATAGGTAATAGTAATGACGATATATCCATGACACAAATATATTTATTTAAAAATATAAATTAGTACAAAGCAAAATATTAAAAACGTGCAGTCAAAAAAACTAATTATACTTAACTAGATATACTTTTCAGACCACGCTTTAGGCCTTTAACAGCTGAGAAGAGTTTAACATTCCCAATGTGTTCCCCAAAGTTGCTCAAATCAATAGAATAAAAACCTACGCAGTTGTAACGGTGATATGAATCTCAAAATGTTAGACCATTTACACACACAAAGAAACTAAATCGATTAAAAAAGATCCCTACTTTAAGTTTATAGTTTGGGGCTATTTTTAAATATTTACTTTTTGTAATTTAGATAATGGATAGTTTAGAAGGAAATACCCTATAAAGATGTTTGTTCTTCAACAAAATTGAATAAAGCCACATGGTATATCATTATAATATATACAGTGTGGTTGTTTAAGTGTGAAAATTTTATATTTTTTGGCCTACCCTGTACGCCGTTTGACTTGCAATCATTCCAAGTGCACCTAATATGATTATCGAACATGCACCAACTTTTATCAAGAATAAAATTTTCTGAGAAATCGGTAATAAAAAAAATTCCCATATGTTGCACACTTAAACAACCACACTGTATACTGTATACGATTATAAGGAATACAAGAAAGTCAAGAAGGATAACACATATGTTAAATATTTAAAATTACTTAATACTTCACATAGTCAGGGACATTATTAAACTATTGTATTCTCAACCATAGCTATGCCCTACTTTGGCATTCGCTTTCTTATAGGCCCATTAGCATATTTAATTTTAACCTCAGTGACATAGGAATTGCTGCTAATTCTCCTGCATTTCGGGTAAAATTAAGCATATTTATATAATTTATGGAAATCGATAAATTCTCTAATTTTTTTTGCTTTGGACAATTTTAAAATAAAAATTATGGCAGATATTGTGTGTATAAACAGCCAAATATAAGAGGAATGTAACTTTTATTGAACGAAAAAATAATAAGTGATATATCCATGCATCTATGCATCTATGCATATTTATATACAGGCTTCCCCATTTAAAACGAAACAGGCTAAATATCTGGTTCCACGTTAATTTAAAAAAAAAAAACGCTCGGACCAGTCGATTTTTATTTCGAGGGAGACATCTTTTGCGTATATTGTCAATCTTGTTACTTCAAGCCCCTAGGAGGGAGGGGGGGTAAGATCTAAATCTTAAATGGATACCCCTATTTTATATAATTTTTTTGGATTCTGCATAAAATTCTGAACATTTTTTAATAAAAACATTATTAGTCTATACTAAACAGTTTCCGATATATTGACTCTTGAAAAATGAGATTTTTGAACTTTGACAGCGTCTAGCTTTCTAACTGTACGTCTTTAGAGTAAAACGGCTTTTATGTCCCTATCTTCGATTTTTATTATCTTTTCAATAGTGTCAACTTCCGGTTAAACCGGTTGTCAGAAATATAGTACTTCCGGTTTAACCGGAAGTTGACACTATTGGAAAGATAATAAAAATCGAAGATAGGGACATGTAAGCCGTTTTACTCTAAGACGTACAGTTAGAAAGCTAGACGCTGTCAATGTTCAAAAATCTCATTTAGTCAATATCTCGGAAACTGTTTAGTATAGACTAATAATGCTTTTTTTTTTAAATGTTCAGAATTTGTAAATTCTTATAAGGAATAGAGAGTTTTTTCCCAGGGCAGACCCATTTATTTAGTCTGGAAATATTTTAACTTCTATTAATAAGTACTTAGTACAAAAATTAAATCTACAAAAACGATTGTAGTAACTCTTAATCAACAATAAATACATATCCTGAAATATCTTTTGTTAGATTTATTCGTAATTGAGTAAATGTGAACAGCAAGACTCAAGTGGACATATCCAAAGCGATGATGACTGTTACGATAATAACACAAGAATCAAATTCTTACCTTTGCCATGTCCGTGATAGTATTGGCGTTGTCCATTAGTTTTCGTTGGTCCATTTTAACTTTTCTTAACCTAAAATATACGTTATTGAATTATAGTAAGCTATTTTAATATGTCACTAATTAATTTTAAATTCCTTGCCATAAGAAGAAATAAAATAATTATTTAATAACCAGACGAGTGTCAAGTGGTAGAAACACTGTTTGGAATTTATTCGTCACTAGTGTTTGCTCTTAAAATATCGTTAACACTACATTTTTATCCCCCTTCCTACTTACGCGTAAATTGCAAGTAAAAATTTTCTTTGGTGTGTTCTAACCCGTCCCGGATTAACCCTTTTCACTAGCCTTGTGTGTTTATATATCAGCCACGTTTCTCGCAAAACATTAGCTGCGGCATTTTTAAGCTAAAAAAAAAAACTTATTACTACAAAGATAAAAATTTTCAGCTATTAATTTTGACATTAAAACGGTTACAATAATATTGACACTATACATACTAAAGAAATAACACTCGGTATTTAGTTTTAAAGAAGTAGTCCATACTCAAAGTAGAGTTAAATGTATAGAAAAAAAAAGCACAAAGTCTTTCTCCACAATTTTTATTATTAGGATAACTAGGCGAACCTAGAATGTTTCAAAATAATTAAATTCGACATGTTTCGAGTGTAGAAACACTCATCATCAGGAAAACAAAGCAAATGGTACAATGCTGATGTTGTTAGCAATAGAAAAAATAGTAAGTGGGATTGAGCCGTAATGAAAAAAAATTGATTAGTCAGAAGATCGACAAGACTTCAGTATACTGGAAAGTCAAGGGTTAGTGCAAAGGCCCTGTCTTGGGCAGAAAAATGAAGGAAGCAACAGGAAAATTAGTGAGTTTTAACAGACTTTGTGAAAATCATTTATTAAGTAGTGAAAAATCTTAAGTTTCATTCAACTTTGTCAGACATGTAAAAATATATATATATTATTAAAACTCCCTAATTTTCCTTTTGCTCCCTTCATTTTTCTGCCCAAGACAGGGCCTTTGCACTAACCCTTGACTTTCCAGTATGCTAAAGTCTTGTCGGTCTTCTGACTATTCAATTTTTAAACCTCTTGTACACCATTGAAAGCTCCATTACTATTTTCTCTATTGCTAACAACATCAGCATTGTACCATTTGCTTTGTTTTCCTGATGATAAGTGTTTCTACACTCGAAACATGTCGAATTTAATTATTATGAATCATCACCTAGTTATTCTAATAATAAAAATTATGAAAAATACTTTGTGCTTTTCTTTTTTTTCTATACTCAGTACTTAGTTAAAATGTTGCGAACGTAAAGAAACTTTTTAAAATTCATCTTTAAGATGAAGCTAAAACTGTAGTTAAAAGTTCCAATAAACCGGCCTTTTAATGACAAACAACGGCCAGGTATTGACAAAAATGTAAAAGGAATTTTTACTGCCCAGTAATAATTAATACCAGCATGAAAAATTACCTGTACAAAATGTAACAAAATGAGAAACATTTTTTGCTTATGCAACTGAAATGGGGACGCCTTACATTAGAAAATAGTTTTGTAAATACTTTTCCAGTGATTTATGTTTGCTTTTACTTTAATGGTTACTTTTAAAATACTGTTTTGTAATTTTAAAAGGACATTGTGCGAGCAAAAACTGTTTGCATCAAAGAGGGCCTTGCATCAAAGGACGTAATGCTTAGCCGTAGAGCTTAATACCTGTTGGGTGTCAGTTGTCAGTAACTACCTGAATTAACAATCAATCAGTTATTCCGTCATCTTTGACAGTCGTTACAAGTAATTTGATTCATCACTAATTTTTCCAATTTCTTGAACAATTCACACAATGGGCTTTACGGAACAGCACAAAACATTCATGGTTGAAGCGTATTTTCGAAACGGGGTTGGAGTAAATGTGAGTGGCAATACAATCCGGGTTTGTGCATGGACGATTTTCACGAACATTTTCCTAACGTTGCTTTATTGCTGGGGATTTTTATCATTGCCTGAAAAGAACTGTGGCTGTGTTTAGGGCAACCGGTTATATACAACAGAAAAAAGAAGCAGGAAGACCATCTGTAAGAACAGAAGAACTTGTTGCAAACGTTCGTGAAATAATGCAAAATACGCCAACACATTGCATAAGACGCCTGTCCCAAGAAGTGGAAAGATCTTATGGAACATGCAGGACTATTCTTAAGAAGCAGCTAAATTTATTTCCTTACAAAGCGCAAGTATTCCAAGAAATACAAGCCGCAGATTTTGAAAGACGCAGGAATTACTCTCAATGGTTTACCCAAAATTTATTGGAAAGAAATGATTTATTAGACCTGATATTTTTTTCGGATGAAGCCTGGTTGCACCTCTCCGGTTATGTGAATTCTCATAATACACGCATGTGGAGTAGGGAAATTCCCAATTTTTTGTAGAGTCCACATTGCACCCTAAAAAAATTGGTGTTTGGTTAGCTGTTTCCCGAAGAAGAATTGTTGGTCCTATTTTTTTCCATGACACAGTCACAGCACAGCGGTATAGAGACAATATTTTGAATCCATTTGTGGAGCAATTACTTGACGACAAACTACGTTTTGGATATTTTCAACAGGACGGTGCAACCGCCCATACAGCCGCCGAAACTATTAACTACTTACGCAATTTTTTCGACGACAGATTGATCAGTTTTCGATCAGACATTGAATTCCCACCTAGATCACCTTGTTTAACGGTTATGGATTACTTCGTTTTTCCTCATTTAAAGAACACTAATTTTAAAACAACAGTTGCAAATTTAGAACAATTACAAGAAAGGATTATCCAAGAATGTGGTAACATTTCTCCAGAGATGCTGGTCAACACTTTTGAAAATATGAAGAGACGTGTGAATTTATGCTTGGAGCATGGCGGTGCGGTGGCCAATTTCAGCAATTTATGTAATTATTTTTCTTTTTCTTTCTGTATATTCTTACTTTGTTAATTTTGTAAACAACAAATAAAATTTGTATTTGTTTACTTATTTTATTACTCATTAGTTTGGCATATCGTGTCATAATATGAATTTGACAAAATTTCAACCTAGATTTGGTTAGATATATCGTCCCCATATCATTGCGATCTAAACCAAGCCCCACGTTTTTTAATCCAAGCCCTCTTTGATGCAAATAATTTTTGCTCGCACGGTAGTTCATTATTACGAAAACAGGCACACAACAAACCCGAACAAACCAGAATTTTAAAGAAAAAGTTGACATACGATGTAATTTTAAAGATGGAAAAATACTAAAATGGCTAATACCTACAGGTCCAATTAAGAACTCATCCTTTTAAAGTCAGTTAAAAAAATTTATTTACCCAATGATTGTTACTTTTTTTGGTTTGCACCGTTGTAACTAACTTTTCCTTGTTTTTATTTTACTTAGGATTTACGATACGACTGTTTCGGATCTAAAAATTTAATAGTACAAAATAAAATATAATAAAATTCTAGAAAATGGTGCTACAAAGGGTAGTAAAACAGCGTACAGTCGACACCGACGTACAGTGGAAGAAAACGATAAAGGCGTAAAGGATTTTTGGTATAGCGATGGGTATTTTGTAGGTAAATTCGTTGTTTAAATGAAACCTAGTATACTATGCTTAAAATAAATGCATTGCAGTCATAGATAACAATTTTTGCTGCATAAGTTAAACATTCTTTACGTAAATTTAAAATATTCGTAAAATTGTTTTGCCAAGACTTTGTGGTTTCGTAACGAAACTTTTAGCGAATTTAATTGTTTGGAGGGAAATCCTGGCATTTCAACGTGGATACTTAAACAAATTTACAGCAATCCGGAATTCTGCTAGTGTTTGTATATTACAGAACTTTTCCTTTCTCCTTTTCTCTCTCTCTCGCTGGAGTAGGTAGGTATACAAATAAGACAAAAATTTAAAGAAGTTTTTGGAATAATTAAATGTTGTGTGTATCTACTAGGCAGTGACTGATTGTGTAGTAATGCATTTTGATATGCAGTTTATCAGTTCCACAGAACATTCCATGTGTACAAAAACATACATTTTAGTTGTAATTTATATGCTTTAATTTTGCACGAATCGAGTTCATACATTTGTCAGTCGCTGTGCCTAGCGAGGCAGCTCGTTTGGTCAACAATAGTTGTAGAAAAAAAATACGATCATGAAGAACGAGCAAATATTCTAATGACATTATCAACTTTTTCTTATAGTTTGTATTTAATAATATAACTGAAAAATGTTTAGCTGAAGTTTTTTAAAATTAATAGGGAAGGGCGGGGAGGGTCTGGACAGAGGGAGGCATTGGACAGATTGAAATCTCCCGCCCTATTAGATATTTTGTTAAAACAAAATCATGTTAGCAAAGCATTTCCGCTTTGTCATTGCCTAAACAGACGCTAAGTGAGCAGGTCGCCTCGTTTCCGTGTATTTTATAATTTTCCACGTGTTCGTTCTATTATTTGTAAATTTACCATCATCACCAAAATCAAGTTTTGGGGAGATTTTCTTTTTAGCACAAAGGTAAGACTTAAGTTATTTATAAAAGTCGCCACAGTGGATCTTTGCCCGTGCGTCATCAATCAACGATCAGGACTCAACGTGGTTAATAACTCTGCAGCCTTATTTATTACAGTAACAAGTTTGAATAAAAGCATAAAAGAACGTCTCCAAGATTCCGCAATAATATAACGTGCTAGACAAGAATAAAACTATAAACGTCAATTAATTACTTTTTTTATTTGTTTTGTTGACGACCGTTGTATTTTAGAACGTCGTTGTCAACCTTATTTTGATCTGCCAATCTAATTCGTATTTTGTAAATTTGTGTGCCTTAAAACTGTTCCTTTTTCTAAAAATAGTTCTTTTTAGAGCTAATTATACCCACCATCTGTCTTGGCGGTAAGTATTTATGGATTTTTATAATACCTAATTTATTTATTTTAAATATTCTAACCGTGAAAGTTCTTTGAAAAGTTTACGGCAGTGGCTAAATTCCCTTAAATGAAAGGCTGTCAAAAATTTGACTTTTGCGATTTTAATAGTCAATAAAACACCAAACTTTTCTAGATGTTAAGCTTTAAAAATAGTATTAAATGTATTAACATTTGTTTGTCAATTTCTTTTAGATAATAGAGAATGCCGGGCAAAACTTAAAATAAATAATAATTTTTCGGGATATTCTGTAGGTACGTCAAACGGTAGGCAGGCACGTCCATTTTATGAACTTAGACTTAGTTTTGACTTTTTTCGTCTCGTAATTTTGATTTGATTCATACGATTTTGATGACGTGAAAGTGATGACGCACGGGAAAAGATCCACTATGGCGACTTTATTTAATGTTGTTTTGCATGTTTTTTATTTATTTATTTTTTCAATGCCATTTTATGGGTCAGTTACATTGTGGGAGGGTTTGGACCATTGTCCAAACCCTCCCGCTGCCGTCCGATCCCTCCTTATTTTTAATATTTATAACAGGAAAATGCCCCGAAATCATAGTTACCGATACCCCTGAGCGCGACGAAATAGCTGCCAAAAAGAATAAAAAAGAAACTCCAAAGTTCAATACCAAAAGAATGGAAAAATTAAAAAAAAAGCTAATGAGCAATTCTTCATCTGATGAGGAAGAAGTCATTTATAAAGATTCATCATCATACTTGGACTCAGAAGAGGAGGAGATTGTAAATCTAACAAAACTAGAAATTGGCAACTATGTGATCTGTAAAGTTTATGAAAAAAAAACTGTTAGACGCTATGCGGCTAGGAACACGCTCGAAGATGAAGAAAGTTTTTAAAAAAGCAAATCGCATCAAATAGATTTAGACTGACTGATGAGCTCACAGAATTTGTGGCATATGAGGATATAATTTTTAAGTTACCAAATTTTTTAACTGACAAGAGTGCAAGATATTTGGACATGTTATATTTTAATGTCGATCTTACAGAATTCAGCTTGCTTTAATGTTGTCCGATAATTTTATTTTGCCCTCCTAGAGTTTATTTTTATTTAATATAATATTTGTCAAATATGTGTACCTACCTTGTTAATAATTGTTTTATTACTAAACACATTTTTTATGAAATCCATCTTATTTTTATGTGGTATTTGTTCTTTTTGCGAAATAAATTATGTTTAACATTATTTGTGGTATTATTTTAGTTGTCCAATGGCTCCCCCCTATGGGGAGGATCTGGACAAAATGCTCCATTGTTAAGAAATAAATATATTTTAGTTGCATATCGATTTAAAAAGATTTTTTGTAAATAATTACATGAGGTATATATGTAGTTATTAATATATGTTAAAAAAATCTAGGTTATATATATGTAGACATGATTAGAAGCCATTTTTGTAGAAATTGTCCAAACCCTCCCCGCTCTCCCCTAAAGTTTTATGCCTCTGCCGGCTGCCGGGAGTCAAACCCGGAACCTCTCGAATACCAGTCGAACGCTCTGACATTTGTTCTACGGATACTCTAAAACTATCTCACCAACTTCGGCCATATAACTTTAAAATTTAAAATCAAACTTTTTTCGCATAAAATGCATTTTGTGCTGTTCAAGAGTTCTTCTCGACACATAATCAAAAGAAAAAGTTACACAAAAAAGGTAATTTAAATTTTAATAAGTTAAGTTGGGATTAGTTCTTAGATTGTTTTATCGATCTCAAATCTGTAGGGTAAAGTTGTCCGTATTGAAGAGGTGTGCAAATTCAACCGCACCATTTTAGGTTTATAATAAAAATGGGGGGATTGTTTGTCTTGGGGTAAAATAAGTTCTTTATTTAAAGGATCATGTCAAGTAAAACGTCAGTGAAGTAAGAAGCATTGGAATATTTAACTACAAAAAAAAAATTGGTTAGAAAATAATCGGAAAAACAGTCGATTTCTTGTCTCCGAGAGGGTCGTCCTTTAAACCAGAATCTGTTCAATCTGTGCGACCTTACCCTAAATCCTAGGAAAACGAATAAAATCTAAAAGTTTTCACAGGGAACTTCTTAACTGCTTTTGCCTGAAATTGGATCGGTATTTTCACGGATATAAAAAATCCTTTAAGACTGATATTTGTTAGGGTTTTAATTTATTGAAAGGTACTTATGACCAACAAAAATTAAGAAAAGAAAGCAAGAAAATGGACCACATAATTTACTCACAGCATGGTCGCTACTGGGTGTTCGCCTAAAAGCCTAAAAGAAAAATATTCTGAATTTGTCGTGTATAGACGTTTGTATGTTGTCCCATTTTTCGAGCATGAAATAAACTTCCTCTAATGTAATATTTATAAATTAAATGTTAAATCTGGAAAAGTATTTACCGGGTGGTCAAACAAGCGAGGACATCGGCTTTATCTCGGAAACCATTAATCGTACAACTTTTGGAAAGATTTTTTTATGAGTAAAGTGGTCAAGATAAATTGCTGGAAATTAATTTTAAGTTGCTCATTTTGCCGCAAGGGGGCACAATTAAAATTTGTTTTTTTAAATTCTAAATTTCTCCGAAAATTCCCATATTAAGGTATAACTCTGATTACATCATTGGAAAGCATAGACAATTCTGCATCATTTTGGTTTAAGACTCATTGGCGTACCGATGTTGATAAGAGTGGGAGAAGCTATTGAAAGTGTAAACATTAAAATCGCTGTAACTTCTAAACGACTTATTCGATTTTACTAAATTCAAGCTTGTTTGGAAGGGGAAAATAAGCATCTTCAATTGCCGTATCCAACAGTACACGATAGTGTTAAATAAAATTGCTAGAGGGCGCAATTTGTAGTAATAACAGTTTTTTCGAAAATTCAAATAAATAACTATGACATCATAATCGAAAAGAAGATGAAATTTGCAAGAAAAGATGTGAAGACCGCAGTTCGATATCTTTGTTCGTTTCAGAATTATTGCCAAAATAATAATTTTTAATACAAATTGCGCCCTCTAGCAATTTTATTAGAAACTGTCGTATTCCATTAGATACGACAATTGAAGGTACTTCCAAACAAGCTTAAATTTAGTAAAATCGGATAAGTCGTGTAGAAGTTACAGCGATTTTAATGTTTACACTTTCAATAGCTTCTCCCACTCTCTCTCTCTCGCTGTAACTTCTAAACGACTTAACCGATTTTACTAAATTTAAGCTTGGCACAAGCTAGTTTCTAATAAAATTGCTAGAGGGCGCAATTTGTATGAAGAATTATTGTTTTAGCAATAACTCTGGAACGAACAAAGATATCGAACTGCGGTCTTTACATCTTTTCGTGCAAATTTCATTTACTTTTCGATTATGATGTCATAGTTATACCGTATGGTTTGAATTTTCGGGATAAAATCGAAAAAACTGTTATTATTACAAATTGCGCCCTCTAGCAATTTTATTAAACACTATCGTGTACTGTTGGATACGGCAATTGAAGATACTTATTTTCCCCTTCCAAACAAGCTTAAATTTAGTAAAATCGGATAAGTCGTTTAGAAGTTACACTGATTTTGATGTTTACACTTTCAATAGCTTCTCCCACTCTTATCAAGGTCGGTACGCCAACGAGCCTTGAACCAAAATGATGCAGAATTGTCTAAGCTTTCCAATGATGTAATCAGAGTTACACCTTAATATGGGAATTTTCGGAAAAATTTAGAATTTAAAAAAACAATTTTTAATTGTGCAGCAATTTCTCTTAACCACTTTACTCATAAACATTTTTTTCCGAAAGTTGTACGATTAATGGTTTCCGAGATAAAGCCGACGTCCTCGCTTATTTGACCACCCGGTACATAAAGTCAAATTAATCTAAGAACTCGCCGCGTCACCTGTCATTAATGGCACCCTGTTGAAGTCTGTAATATTTTACGTTAAGCGGTTGGCCACAGAAACAGAACCGGACTAAGTTCTTTTACCTTCGCCTTCGCCATCTGTTAAATTTTAATAAAATATTGACAGACCCGTACCTACCAAAATAAGTATGTGAAAACAATAAAAAATAAAGCAAAAATATATTATACATGGAAAAAGTAATACATTTTTGCGAGGTGTAAGTTTTGTGGTGGACGTCTAATTAAAACACTTTTTGTATTGTTACTTTTGTGGGAATTTAGGTATGGATATACAGGGTGTCCGGAAAATACGTGTACAACGTTTAACGACAGACTCCTGACGTCAAAATAGGTCGATCTAAGCCGACTTAGGTATATCCAAAATTGTCTCGTTTAGCCGGTAGAGGGCGTCAAAAATTTGTAAAAATATTGGTTTTTCCTAAATTACGTGAAAACCGGCTAATCGATTTTAATGATTTTTAGTATGTAGACTAATACTATAAAATGACGTTTTCTAGTAGTATAGTCACCGGCTGTAAATAAGTGGAAGTGTTATAAAAGTGATATAATACGTCAACATTTCTCCTCATTCTTTATATGAACGGTGTTATGACAACCCAGATATTTTTGTAGAGTAACTGGATGTATTTGGAAGCTATTTTACCTCTTTAATATTTTTCGTTGAATGAGCTGTTTTGCCAGAAGAAAATATTTACAATATTTAGTATTATTAGTAATAATATTAAAATCAAATTACCTGTAACAATAATTTTTTAAGTGACCTTTAATAATTTGACAATTATTGACAAATTGTCACCAGTCTATGAAATTTACTCAAGTATTCGATCAACATTTTTGAATTACAAGTTCATTTTACCATTAAAAATGGAAAATTATACGAACTCTGAGAAGGTTGACATGCTCCCGGTATACGGGTTTTGTCAAGGAAATCGGCGTCAGAGTGTGCTTTACAAGATCTGGAGTAACCAATCTGCACAACGAACATATTTATTCCGATAAAAATCCATATGCCATTAAAGTTGCACATCATCAGCATCAATTTAAATTAAATATTTGGGCAGGTAACATTGATCGCTACCTTATTGGTCCCATTGTTATTCCAGACAGGTTAAATGGAAATATTTATTTAATTTTTTTGCAAGACACATATATTACCAATTATTCTGGACAATTTGCCCCTTTTACTTCGGAGGGAAATCTGGGAAGCTGTTAATGTCAAATGTCTTCTGTCGGAACACTTTGTTTTAGGAAAAAGTTAACTATATCTACAATAGAAATTGTATCTATTTACTAGTACCTAAAATACTTATGTTAAAGGTAAAACTAACCTTTAAAACCAAACGTAACAAATTCATATTAATTAAAACTAAAGTAATAACTATAACCATGCCTTTTGTGTCAAGTTAATGATGCAATATTATACATAGTAAAACTACTTTTATCAGTTAATCAACAGGATGACGCACTGATGAGAATAGAGTTGCGAGGAGAGAATATTATCAAAAGAATATTCCTGAAAACATGTTACTTACCCTTTTCGTTAACTGCGTGTCCATCATAAAATTGTGAACATGTTTTTCTGCTCTGGTAAGTTCTAGTTTCCTGGATACAACTGCTACTAATAACGCTGTACAACCTGCACCCTGAAAAACAAATACGATTTCATTTGAACAACCTGTCAAACAGACGGCCAGGTTATCCTAGTATCAAGCCTAAGGTACCGCAAACTAAATGTGTCAATCAGCCGCGACTCGTGAGTAAAATTATAAAAAAAAAGGTGCTGTCAAAATTAATGGCGATTCGTAAGAGGAAAAGACGTATTTTTTTTTACATTGGTTATTAACGTGCGAGCAAAAATCTCAGCATCAAAGAGGTCCTTTCATCTAAGGACGTAATGCTTAGCCGTAGAGCTTAATACCTGTTGGGTGTCAGTAACTACCTAAATTAATAATCAATCAGTTATTCCGTCATCTTTAACAGTCGTTACAAGTAATTTGATTCATCGCTAATTTTTCCAATTTCTTGAACAATTCACACAATGGGCTTTACGGAACAGCATAAAACATTCATGGTTGAAGCGTATTTTCGAAACGGGGTTAGGATAAATGGTGAGTGGCAATACAATCTGGGTTTGTGCATGGACGATTTTCACGAACATTTTCCTAACGTTGCTTTTATTGCTGGGGATTTTTATCATTGCCTGAAAAGAACCGTGGCTATGTTTAGGAAAACAGGTTCTGTACAATACAAAAAAGGAGCAGGAAGACCATCTGTAAGAACAGAAAAACTTGTTGCAAACGTTCGTGAAATAATGCAAAATACGCCAACAAATTGTATAAGACGCCTGTCCCAATAAGAAGTGGGAATGTGTTATGGAACATGCAGGACTATTCTTAAGAGTCCACATTGCACCCTCAAAAAATTGGTGTCTGGTTAGCTGTTTCCCGAAGAAGAATTGTTGGTCCTATTTTTTTCCATGACACAGTTACAGCACAGCGATATAGAGACAATATTTTGAATCCATTTGTGGAGCAATTACTTGACGACGAACTACGTTTTGGATATTTTCAACAGGATGGTACAACCGCCCATACAGCCGCCGAAACTAACGGTAAACGGTTATGGATTACTTTTTTCCTCATTAAAAAAACACTATTTTTAAAACACCCGTTGCAAATTTAGAATAATTACAAGAAAGGATTATCCAAGAATGTGGTAACATTTCTCCAAAGATGCTGGTCACCACTTACGAAAATACGAAGAGACGTGTGAATTTATGCTTGGAGCATGGCGGTGGCCAATTTCAGCAATTTATGCAATTATTTTTTTTTCTTTCTGTATATTCTTACTTTGTTAATTTTGTAAACAAAAATAAATTTGTATTTGTCTACTTATTTTATTACTCATTAGTTTTGCATATCATGTTATAATATGAATTTGACACAATTTTAACCTAGATTTGGTTAGATATACCCCATATCATTGTGATCAAAACCAAGCCCTACGTTTTTAAATCCAAGCCCTTGATGCAAATAATTTTTGCTCGCACGGTAGAAATAAAATGTGTTACCTTTATTACTTTAAATCCCAAAAAGAGGGTTTTAAAAAATCTATTTCACCCAACGAGTCGCCACCAACTAAAATTTGAAAAGGGGGAGTAAACACTGGGGGCGTCGATCCCCCAGAATAAATCAAGAGGTCTTCCCCAATACTTTTAATAAATGAAGATTTTTTTAAAAATCAAATAAATTAAATTTTTGACCTCTTGCTTTCTTTGGTAAAGAGAAAGTAAAGTAATTATTGTTCAAGAAGCGTAGAATAGCCAATTACTTAATTACTGATTTTTAGCAATAACAAAAGAGTCAAAATTTTGATTTAAAAGTTATATTTTTCACTCGAAAAACAAAATTTTGTCTTTATATGCGCCACTGTTAAAATTAATTAGGTTGGTGGCTATTGTCCGCTTCGTAAGTTGCAGAAAAATAATCAATAATCTAATTTATGCCATTCTGCCACCGAGCAAAATATGCTTTTGATGCCACTCAGTACTTACCCCCTTTTCATCGGAAAATTGAAGTTTGCAAAAAAAAATATTATTTCATAAATAGGAAACAAGAGATAAATAAAATCATCTAGTTTTATTAATTAATTATATTAAATACTTTAGGTAATATTATACGGCATAGAAGAAAATAAATTTGCTTTTTAATTTTAACAGTTAGTTGACAATTAGCTAAATAACATTTTTTTACATTAGCGATATCAACATAATTGTCCAATGTAATATTTCTACTATTGGACAAAATAAATAAATTATTGTGTGTTTAAAGATTGAAGACAATGAGTTTTGGTTTTGCGTCGTCTTTATGTGCTTTAAATCACAACGTTTCAACTGGTAACGGTCTCCAGTTGTCTTCAGAATACTAAATAAGCAACTAGCTGGGTGCACTGAAGCACAACAAGATGGGTGCAGTCATGCGGGGTATTATTCCAAGATTACATCTATTTAACTAAGATTTCCAGATATTTCTTATATCTAATGATGTCTAACTTATAAAACAACCTGGGTTCTGGTGTATGCAGCTTCGTCTTCCTCCAGTGTGGTTTTTTATGCGGAGTTATAGCTTTATGATGGCCGTGAGTCCAGGCATGCAGCTGCACCTGACTTTTCGGTCTGACCATGTTTGGACACATGACCATCATATCATGTGGTCCGAAGCTAAACTCCTGTATGAAGAACCACACTGGAGGAAGTTCAAGAAAGCTGCACATATACAGGTTGTTTTTGTAAGCCATCATTACATAAGCTGGGTTCGGGATTGTTTACGGAGCTGGAGTAGAGTTAGACTGGCGTTTTAATCACGTGACCTTAGAGTTTTAGGTGTATGAATAGTCTGTCCCGAACGCTCGAGAGTTTTTAGAGTTAATCACCATAACCTCAATCGCTTGTTTCGTCTTTGTGCTCCATCACTTGTGGTTTATTATTTTATAATATGTAAATATTTTGTGTTTTTTTTACCTTTATTATTTAATTTACAATATGGATTTATTTCGTCATCTGGTGCCAATACTTAATTTTGTCAGAGAAATATTTTTCTGATGATAACAATAAATTATTGTCCGTAATAATTGGTTTTCCGTCTTGGTCTACTACTGCGGAATGTGTTTCTGATGATATTTCTTGCGCGTTCATGTTTGATTGAAGACAAATAAGCTAAACTCATAACCTATGAATATGTAAAATACTAAAAACACGATCACTGCGCATGCCCGCTCCGGAGTTCTTCTCTCGCGAGGTGGAACTCTTGGAGTGAGCTCCTTTAACTCCATGTCGCAATACCCGACCGCACTTCGAGTCACACCTTTTACTCGAAAGGACAATACCCGAACTGATCGGGAGCGTTTTGTGCACATATAGAGTTAAAAGAGTGAGGATCCCGAACCCACCTCTAGATATAAGAAATATCTGGAATCTTTTGTTAAGTAGATGACTGCACTCATCTCAGTCATGCTCGAGTGCCCCTAGTTATTATAAATAGAACTGTAGTTACTCTGCTTATTTAGTATTATTCTAAAGACGACTAGATACCAGTTGAAACGTCGTGACTTAAAATAAATACTGACGGTGCAAGTCCAAACTCTTCTATAGTTCAAATAACTTTATATCAATGTAGCAATTTTTTTATGAGTTATGCAAAGCGTGAAACATTTTTACGTACACGCGAATTAACTTTACAAAGTATCTGCTTTTAGGTAAAAAACGCAATTAACGTTTATGAAATACGGTACAATATTACTTGCTATGATTATTTTTAGGGTAGGAGAAATTACAAAGGTTTAAAATTTAGGACAATAAAAAAATTAAATAAGGGAAAATATTCCCAATAGGAGCATCGCGCATCGGCCCGATTCCTTCATAATCTGATTGTTTTGTCGATTAATTTATTTAGTACGGTTTCCCATTAAAATCGGGCTTTGTTTGTTCTTTTAAAGTTATTTTTCCAACGGGGTGGTATAAAATTAAATAACTTTTAAATGGACACATAATGACGAAATGCTAAGCGATAATTCCCGTCACCGGCGTATCCAGCTCATGCGTCTGGGGGGGGTAATCGATCGGCTAGGATCAGGCACGTAGCCAGGATTTCTTTTGGGGGGGGAGGGGCTATTGGGATCGCGCCGAAGGCGCAAAAAAAAAAGGCGCCGCAGGCGAAAATTTTTTGGGTGCCACGCCCTTTTTTGAATCATGGTGCTTGGTTTTCAAGTGGGAAAAATAAAAAACACAACACAAAATCCTCAAAAAAATCTCAAAAACAAACCTGGTAATAATTGAGGTGAAGAAAATGTAATAGTGTAGGAAATGTTTAATGTATTGCCTATGTTGCCGAAATCAGAGCTCGAGTTTCGGAAGGGGTTCAGGCCCCCTGTACCCTCCCCCCTAGCTACGTGCCTGGCTAGGATACTAGATAATAGCAGCTTTAAGGAGTAAGGACAAAAATTAAACAACGCTTAAGTAATCTTGGGGGGGGGGGTAATTACCCCCATTACCCCCATTACCCCCCCCCCCCCTTGTATACGCCGGTGATTCCCGTAATAAAATTGGTATTTTATCAGAGTTAAAATTTATTAATACAATGCAAATGTAATCGTTGAATTAATTTGCTTGATTATAATTCTTCTTTTAAAATTATTCAATAGGAAGTAGGTTAGCAGCTATAGAATTTAATAAAAGTTGCAATCAATATGATGAATTGACAAAGATAATTTCAAATTCCGCAACGTAAAAATTTTATAAATGGACTGATTAATGGTTTTTAGAAGTTTCTAGTAATAACATAGCACATAGCATTATTGCTATCTACTAATTAAACCTCATTTAACTTTAATCTACAATTTTAGGCAATGCAATCTAAAAATCCGAACCATTAATATTTCAGTGCTAGCGCCTTGTTTGTTTACCATGGATAAAAGACAGAAACAAAAGTAGAGCTTGATTGTTGAATGGGTCAGAAAATTCGTTCAGAAATTAAAGGGAGAGTCTGGAAAATTTCTTAATTAAGAAACAAAGTAATAAGAAATTTATGTCAAAATTACATACTTATATCTATAAGCATACTGACAGGAAAACTCGTTTGTGTTAAAAAAATTAATTCCAGCTTGAAATCACAAAGTTCGATAACTTGTTTTTTGAACACCTTTCTTACTACTCTGCCGTTCGGAAAAGACTTCTCGGATTTTAAAGCGGTTGGCGAAGTTTAAAAGACTATTTTTTAAAACCGACCAGAAAATATACACTTTCTGGACAATTTTTCGTCCAGAAAATAACGTTTTGTTGATCAAGACCGGAAAATTGACGTAGAGACCGGAAAAGATTTTTTTTAAAACCGACCAGAAAATATCACTTTCTGGACAATTTTTCGTCTAGAAAATAACCTTTTTCCGATCGCAAGACCGGAAAAGTGATGTTAGAGACCGGAAAAGATTTTTCCGGTCCCTGTTTTTTGTTTTTCCAATCGCTCTTTGATAATACAAGCTACCTTGATTTCGTTACTATGACAACAACATTTCGATGTATTGTCGAGTGACAGTTCGTTGATTTTTAATTCGTTGTTTATGTCAAACTTGTTTCGCGAGTGCGCAAATTTAACAATATGAATTCAGATTTTGAATTATCCGACACGGAAAATGAGATTTCAGAAGCAGCAAGGAAAGCGACTTACGATATATTGCCAGTAAAATCAAAAGCCCGTTACGAGAAGTCATAATATAAAATAAAATAAAATAATAGTGTATTATTTAACGAGCGTATAATGTAGGCCATAATAAAACGAGGATGAAGTTTACGGCACGAGCCAAAGGCGAGTGTTGTAAATCATCCGAGTGTATTATGGTTCATTAGACGCGAGTCAAATACTATAATTTATCTAAAACCATCCATTTATACAGTGTCTGAAAAAAAGGTGAGTTCATATGGGAAATACAATAATTACACTTGTTGTTTTATGATAATTACACTTGTTGTATTATGGATAGCATAATGCTCTTATTATCAGAAAAAAGTTGAGTTCATATGGGAAATATAATAATTACACTTGTTGTTTTATGATAATTACACTTGTTGTATTATGGATAGCATAATGCTCTTATTATCAGAAGTATTATGCACCTATTATGAAATGGTTGTAGATAAAGAATTAAATGTATATCGAAGTGTCGGTCTTAAAAAAAATATTGTACGTCACGCAACCGAAAATTAGTGTTTTCCAGGTCTCTCTCCAAGCTTCCAGGACTCGCCTACGGCTCGCCCTGGAAATGCTTGTCTCGACCTGAAAAACACTACATTCCAGTCTTGTAACGTAAATTACTATTTATGCAGATTAATAGTGTGGAACCATTATGATGTATCCAATAAACAGGTCGGAAAAGAAAGCAATGCAAAAAATTAAAAATTTCAAGTAAGTCATATATGTATAGTTAGTAGTGTTTTTATGATAATTCTTTCCCTAAGGCAGATAATAAAAATACCGAAATGGTTCAGAGATAACTTTGATAAAAATACGTTAAAATATAATATGAAAAAACATTACTAACAAAATGTGACTTACTTGAAATTTGAAATTTTTTGCACGACTTTTTTTCCACCCTGTATAATATTAAAGCGTGTTGGTTACGTCGTATGAGTAACATACTATTAATCTGCAAGAAACAATCTTTAAAACTATGCAAACCGATTTAAAATCTGGGATATCGTATCCAGACTACATACATGTAATAAAGGTGTTTATTTTTTTTTATTTTATCTTAATTTACAATAAAGGGAAGATTGTGGATCAATTATTAAGTATAGGTACCCCTAAAAGAATCATTCCGCACTGAAGGGCTTTAATGGAACCTTTAAAGGAGACGATTTTCTTAAAGGGTATTTTTCATCTTTATGCCCTCAGAGCATAGCTATTTATCTTTAGATCCGTGCGCAAACAAAAGTTAAGTGTTGTAGGTGATAAAATGCATCTCTACGCATGGCTAATTAGGTCTAGGCCATACAAATTAGTATATTAAAGTACACGTTTCATAAGAAGCGGTTTTAGCGCACGCGTCTATTTTAACAAACGAGCCACAAAGTGGCGAGTTTTTTTATTGACACGTGCGCTCAAACGCCTTATGAAACATGTGCTTTATACATTTTTTTCTATTTCACCTTTTATAATCAAGAAAAATACATTTTAAAAAGAAAATAAACCCTTCAAATTTTGTAAATTTTTGTCTAAATTTTATGTTGGTAATACTATTTTTTATCATAGTAGCCTCTGGACAACAAAAATTATTTTGCAAACTGTCATTTTTTGATTTATTGACCCATTTTTACCACTAGATTCCAAAGTTATTTTAGCGATATGAGATTTGAAATTGGATGGAATACGTTGTGTGATCCTTGTACATTCGGTACATATACAGAGCGTTCGGAAATTCGGGAGATTTCGCTACTTTTTTTCGAATTTCAAAAGACGTGATTTTACGTCACGGCATTGCAATTTAGTATAGGGAAGATGGAAAATTCAACTAAAGTTGAAGTTAAAATCGACATTGGAAGGTTAGTAGATTGAATTTTGAATAGGATTTGGCAGAAAATGATAGCTTGAAGCATCTGCAAAAGATTGATTTATGCAACCAACATACATGACTGTTATCCAAACAGAATAAAAAAGTAAGTTATCAAGCTATTTTTCATGTGCGAAAAATGGGTTTTCTCGTAAATCACAAAGGCCGCGCAAGTCAATGAAATAAAACATTTAAATGTTACCAACATCAAATAAAGAAAAAACGCGTACTGAAATAACTTCATTACGATACGCAAATGCGTATCGTACTGAGCTTATTATGAACGTGAAATAGAAAAAAGAAGTTAAAGCCCGTACCTGTCTATTTTCCCATTCCTTAAAAACGATAATTTTCTATGTGCGCATGCCTTTTTCTGTATGGTTTTGTTTACAAGCACGAGGCCATAAATTAGCCACTTTCGTAATTATTGTTTGCTTATCTAAAGGTAAATGTTAATGCCTCAGAGTTAAAAAAAATCAATTTAAAAAATTATAATATCAAAAACTAAATGTAGGTATTTAAGATTTTTCAATTATTGAACAAGGTACGTAAAAATCATACTCAATAATATAACTGGCGACAAGGATATGTATATATATATGTATAGATTCTACTTATATTTTAGTACTTACCATAATTCCCGTGCTTACGGCAATACCCCTTCCACAATACGTATTGGGAACAATATCCCCGAACCCAACACTAAGAAAGGTGATAGCTATCAACCACATTGCGTTTAATAAATTTGCATGTTCTTCGTCGTGAAATCTGCAATAAGAGAAAATTTGGAAACATTCAAGCAAGTTTTTTTCATATAAAATTTAGAAGCGATGTGTCTCACTTAAGATAAAAATACGTTACTATCTCCTTGTTTTTACGTGTTTGGGGTGGAATAACAATCTGGACCTGTTCTTGTCATGCATAAATAAACCTATGCACACAATATGGGCACAGTCTTTGTGTAAAATAGTTATTTTAACCCTAAATTATTTCAAATATTTTTTATTGCGTTTTACGAGATACAAAATACTTTACAGGCTTTGTTATAAGTCAAAAAATCTATCTGTAACCTAGTTTTTGCTTTAAAATAAATTCTACCTTGGACCTCCTTTCTCAGGGATTATTTGAACTTATACCAGAGCTGAAGCCTTTGAAAATGGTAAAAAGTGAAAAAAAAATAATAGTAGGATGAAACCCATTGGAAAAGGAAGAGAATAAAACAAAAATTAAAGGAAAAATAAATGACGGGCGATCCGAGGTCGGGAAGGGGGGGAGGGGGGGGGGGGGGTTTAAGGGTAGAAAACGATTTATCTCGATTTCCGGTAAAACTACAAGTCCTATAGAAAAACGGTAAATAGCAAAGTTGTAGGTAATAAAAAGATCTACAACTTTTGTATTTACACTTTTTTTATGTAACCTCAAAATGTATGTGAAAAATTCAAATAACCAAATTTTTGGTTTTTTATTTTTATCTTTTCCAAAAAAAATTTTTTATCCACGAAATTTGGTGAAAACTTTCCTTTTTATGTCGCAAACACACTGTAATTTTTTTAATTTAAAATATTTATTTTTTAACCTTATTTTGACTTAATATCGAAAAAACACCCTAATTTTCAATCGAAAATTCTCACGTCAAAATATATGCTTTTTTAAAAAAGTCGGTGGGCTTTTTGTCCGTTGAAATCTCTACTTTCTGATGGTGTTAAAAAATACATACATTACTATGGTAAATGTTCTCAAATAAATGCAAAGAAACGAAAAAACTCGAATCCGAATTTTTTTTTCGATCAATATGTACAATTTTGAGCTATTTATTAAAATTTATACTTTAATTACTCAAAAAACGTAAGATTCCATATTACATTGATAAAAAAAAAGTATAAATTTTAATAAATAGCTCAAAATTGTACATATTGATCTAAAAAAAAATTTTTTGATTCGAGTTTTTTTCATTTCTATGCATTTTTTTGAGAACATTTACCATAGTAATGTTTATTTTTTTTACACCATCAGAAAGTAGAGATTTCAACGAACAAAAAGCCCATCGACTTTTTTAAAAAAGCAGATATTTTGACGTGAGAATTTTCGATTGAAAATTAGGGTGTTTTTTCGATATTAAGTCAAAATAAGGTTAAAAAATAAATATTTTAAATCAAAAAAATTACAGTGTGCTTAGGACATAATAAGGTAAGTTTTTACCGAATTTCGTGGATAAAAAAAATTTTTGTAAAAGATAAAAATAAAAAACCAAAAACCTGGTTATTTGAATTTTTCACATTAATTTTGAGGTTATGTGAAAAAGTGTATATACAAAAGTTGTAGATATTTTTATTACCTACAACTTTGCAATTTAACGTTTTTCCACAGGACTTGTAGTTTTACCGGAAATCGAGATAAATCGTTTTCTACCTTTAACCCCCCCCCCCCCCCCCCCCCTCCCCCCCTTCCCGACCTCGGATCGCCCGTAATTTATTTTTCCTTTCATTTTTGTTCTATTCTCTTCCTTTTCCAATGGGTTTCATCCTACTATTATTTTTTTTGGTTTCAAAAATTATCGACCCTGGTCTATTAAGGTAAAACATGAACACTAAAAATATATTTTAAATGCCCTGCAAGTATCTGCCAATTTTATTTATTTTAATTAGAGCATACGATAATTTTTACTTTTATCTATTATTCTAGGGTCATCATTTAAAATGTCGAAGCTTGTTCCTTGCAGCTCGGACAAAATATATTTCCAATGAATATGTGGTAATGTTTTATTCGCTGGTATATTCGTTGAAAGTTTACAGCCGTGGTAGTATGGAAATTCCAACCGAACTATCCGGCATTCATCAGACTTACAAAGGCCTTAATCCGTAACTTTCCTAGAACAGTGTCGGACTTGGAAAATAAGAGTCCATCGATCTAGGTCTCAGGGGGCCCTCCTACTTCATATATTTCCCCCCGAAAACGATACTGATTAAAGAGTTTGTTTAGGTTTGTATGGGGAAAGGATATTTAAAAAAAAAATCATTTTATAACAGTGACATAAAAATGTAATAACCACGCACTTGATAAACCTTACTGAAATACCCATAACAGTATGTGCATAAGTTGGATGACTTTTAATGGCAGTGTCAGCAAAGCAGTTCTGAATAATGAGTGTTCATCTCTTGAACACTTGCTTAGGAAATGTTACCTTTTGTTATAGTGTCACCCATTTATATTTGGGCCAACATTTTTATATACTATACTATAATAATCTAATGCATAATGGAATACCCATTACATCTTTAGCATCTCATACGATTCAGGTGTGCAGTAAATAAAGAAATCCCATTGAGAAATACCTCCAGTGGGATATTTGCCATTAGATTAACTGCTTTCAAGGACTAAAATATTTAAGAAGAGGAATCCGGCCGTAGTGGCGCTTATTGAAAAGCCGAACAGGTGAAATTGACAAAAATGAGATTTGAATCTTGGAGCCAAAACTTACGTCACATTTCTCTAGACCAATAGCCTTATAAATAAAATATCAGACAATGTTAACTAAAAAAAAAATAATGTGATTACTGAAAAATAATAATACAAATAAATAATCCCTGTAAAGCTTGTGCACCTAAATCTTCCCCTCGTTAGGCAGCTGCCCATCAAATCTTGTTTGAATTCGGGCGCCACTTTGCTGTCTGGTTTAGTCTAATTAAATGTCCTATTTTGAATTCTGTCATTTAAAAATGATAATATAGGCCCATGACGGACAACCATGTTGGCGCTAATGTAATAACTCGTTAATTTGCGTAATTTCAATTAAATACTTGCACACAAAAAAATCTAGTCTCCAGTTGAACCTAAAAGTTTCAAACTGAAACTATCATATACATGAATAGGAGCAATGCTAAAGTAAAATTAAATAGAAAATACCTTAGCATCAAAATATAGTTTTAAATTAATACTACATTATTTTAACTTGACTCTACTTTAGTTTTAGGGTAATAAAAATAAATGATCAACCTATCAATAATTTTAGTTGCAGATATAGTATACGTTAATATTGGTTTGATGCAAAGTAATGCAAATAGCATCAAAGAAATAATAAGGGTTTAGATTTTACTCAAGTTGTGTATAGAGACTGTCTTTGTGCTCGCTGTGAGAATACAAATTTATTTTTATTTTCAAACCCATCAAGTATATTTCACTTTGACCACAATACTTATTTTTAAAACAAGTAAAAGATTATCTTGTTATGATGATAATGTAATCTCTTTATGAACATAATTTTGATTAACTTGATGATATAATTTAAAACTAGTAGTAGTTTAAAAATGAATATTTTTTAGGTACAAAATAAAGCAAGTTAGTTTCAAAATAAGGCTATTTGTTTGAGCATTACTATAAGCTTGGTTTGAGAGTAGTTTTTTTTGTGTGTGTAAGCTTTCGCGGAACCGGGAGACATACTAGATAAATAATACCTGTAAGTTTATAAAACCGTCTTTTTAAATACATTAATGGGTTTATTCTGTTTATCCTCTTTAACTGTATGTTCAAATATTGGGTATCGTATCTCGTTAATTGTCGTTCTCCTACTGTCCCGCCTTCCCCTTCCATTCAACTATTATTAAATAAATATTCATTCTATCGTACACTGAAATCATTAATCTTTTGAAAGAAATTAATACGACTTTTATACAAAAGCTCCGCGCTTTTGATCTCCTTTCCTCCTCTCTTGATCAAAAGCCATAAGTCTCTTACCATAAATACTATACAGGGTAAGTTGGGAGGAGTGGGCCAAACTCTAAGGGTGTAATCTATGCATCAAAATAATAAGAAAAAACTGAAACGTTGTTATCCAATATTCATTTGTTTTCAAGTTACAGCGTTAAATAAAACCATAATATTGTTCAACCAAAATATGCAACATTAAAATTGTTTTAAATAAATCGTTGGTTTAGTAAATTTTCATTTAAATTATTATAAATAATTCCTTTAAACATCAGAATTCAACGACGGAGCGCCTGCCCATTTCGATAGTCGGTTCAAGCAATATTTGGACCAAAAGTTCCCAGAGGTTTGGATTGGTCGCGGTGGTCCTATTAGTTGGCCTCCTAGATCGCCAGACCTCATACCGTTGGACTATAATTTATGAGGTTGGTTAAAAAATGAGGTATACAAAGTAAAAGTAGATACTAGGAATGCATTAATTAGACGCATTAGAAATGCTGCACTCAATATTAAAGAAAGGCACGAATCAATTAGAAGAGCCACGAGCGCCCTTCGTAAACGAAGCAGGACATGTTTGGAAGTCAATGGCGGTATTTTTGAAAATTTACTAAATCAATGTACAAGTCGTTTAGAAGTTACAGCGATTTTAATTTTTACATTTTCAATAGCTTCCCCGACTTTTATCAAGGTCGGTACGCCAATGAGCCTTAAACCAAAATGATGCAAAATTGTCTAAGCTTTCTAATGATGTAATTAGAGTTATACCATAATATGGGAATTTTCGGAGAAATTTAGAATTAAAAAAAAATATTTTCAATTGTGCCCCCTTGCGGCGAAATGAGGAACTTAAAAATAATTTCCAGAATTTTCTCATGACCTCTTTAATCATAGGTTTTATTTTTCCCAAGTTTCTATGCTTAGTAGTTTCCGAGATATGGCCGGTGGCCACATATACATAAAAATTGCGTCAATATGTACAGGGTGGCCCATTAATAAGGCTGTATCTCGGAAACCATTAATCGTACAGCTTTCGGAAAAAAAAATTTTATTAGTAAAGCGGCCATGAGAAAATTCTGGAAATTACTTTCAAGTTCCTCATTTCGCCGCAAGGGGGCACAATTGAAAATTAGTTTCTTAAATTTTAAATTTCTCCGAAAATTCCCATATTAAGGTATAACTCTGATTATATCAGTGGAAAGCTTAGACAATTCTGCATCATTTTGGTTTAAGGCTTGTTGGCGTACCGATCTTAATAAGAGTGGGGGAAGCTATTGAATATGTAAACATTAAAATCGCTGTAACTTCTAAACGACTTATCCGATTTTACTAAATTTAAGCTTGTTTGGAAGGAAAAGGTAAGTACCTTCAATCGTCGTATCCAATGGTACACGATAGTTTCTAATAAAATTGCTAGAGGGCGCAATTTGCAATACCAATACATTTTTTGATTTTATTCCGAAAAAATAAATCATACGATGTAATTATGATACCATAATCGAAAAGTAGATGAAATTTGCTAGAAAAAATATCAAAACCGCAGCTCGATATCTCCGTTCGTTTCAGCGTTATCGCCAATAGAATAATTTTTAATACAAATTGCGCCCTCTAGCAATTTTATTAAAAACTATCGTATACCATTAGATACGACAATTAAAGGTACTTCAAAACAAGCTTAAATTTAGTAAAATCGGATAAGTCGTTTACAAGTTACAGCGATTTTAATGTTTACACTTTCAATAGCTTCTCCCACTCTTATTAAGTGAAAGTGTAAACATTAAAATCGCTGTAACTTGTAAACGACTTATCCGATTTTACTAAATTTAAGCTTTTTTGGAAGGAAAAGGTAAGTACCTTTAATTGTCATATCCAATGGTACACAATAGTTTCTAATAAAATTGCTAGAGGGCGCAATTTGAATTAAAAGTTATTGTTTTGGCAATAATTCTGAAACGAACAACAATATCGAACTGCGGTCTTTATATTTTTTCTTGCAAATTTAATCTACTTTCCGAATATGATGTCATAGTTATACCGTATGATTTGAATTTTCTGGATAAAATCAAAAAACTGTTATTATTACAAATTGCGCCCTCTAGCAATTTTATTAAACACTATCGTGCACTGCTGGATACGACGATTGAAGGTACTTACCTTTCCCTTCCAAACAAGCTTAAATTTAGTAAAATCGGATAACTCGTTTAGAAGTTACAGCGATTTTAATGTTTACACATTCAATAGTTTCCCCCACTCTTATCAAGGTCGGTACGACAGAAGCCTTAAACCAAAATGATGCAGACTTGTCTAAGCTTTCCAATGATATAATCAGAGTTATACCTTAATATAGGAATTTTCGGAGAAATTTAAAATTTAAAAAACTAATGATGACCGCTTTACTAATAAATTTTTTTTTCCGAAAGCTGTACGATTTTTCCGAGATAAAGCCGGCCTCCCTTATTAATGGGCCACCCTGTACAAGATATAAAACATTAATATTCCTAACATTCATTTTTATTTGAAAATAAAACATCGATACAAATCGTCAACAAACGCTTGGAATGAATCAGACTTTTTTTTCTGTTTTTTTGCTTTCAATGTTATTTTTACACAGGTAGAAAGCATAAAATTAAATAATTATTTGTTTACCAGTGGTTGTACAGGACGGAGCTTTTTCGCGCACGCTGCCTGGAAACAGCCCCGGGGTGGTTTTTCGTTCGCCAGGGTTTACTATAGCTCATTTCTGGATGCAAGTTTATTTCGGTGTATTTTTGCGCGCGTTTTGTTCTTCGGACAACCTAATAAACTGCAGTTCCTTGAAAGGTATGTGTTTTGTTAAATTCCTATTTGTACTTTACAGTAGGGGAGCCCAACAGGGCAAGGGCGTCCATAGGGGGGGCAAAATGGGCACTTTTCCCCCCCTAGGCGCCCACATTACTATTTTATTTCATAATTCAGTATAAATATTGAATAGTACAGTGGTTAGTTAGTAGACCAACAAATCACTAAACTGAACAATTACATAATAAAAACATATCAATAAATTAATACATTAGGCATAAGTTAAATAAATAGTCTTATACAGTGTCACCAGTAAAGTCCGCATCATATGGGATTTTTTTTATTAATATCTTTATTCAAAATTTGACTTTGGCATCAAGTTCTGCATCGATCGAGATGAAAATTAGACAAATAAATAGTAGTCACGTGATTCGCATTATCTGTCAAATTTTAATTTTTTGTTCAAAAAATAATTCAAAAGTGCAGTTTCTAGCCCACATGCAAAATTTCAGCTGGATAAGATAATTTTGATTTTTTACCTATATTTTGTAAATTGCAAATTGCACCACTTTTGCAAAATAAGACTCAACGCAACCTATACATAAAATTTCTTAGTTTTGACAATGCTTTATTTCAGATACATTTTCTTTAAACTAGCGTCATATTAAATGTGTGTTTTTCTACAAAATCAAAATTGGGCTATTAAAATTTGGTCGCATGTGATGCAAAGTTCATTTGTTTTTGACCCTGTATAAGGTAACTTCATAAAATACATATTTTTGAAAACGTAGTTTGTGACCGAGAGTAAAAAAATAAAAAATAAAATAAAGAGATTTTAAATTAAATTGTTGAAAATAGTTAAACTTTCCGTTGGGTTAAGCAAAAATTTATTTTCCACTTAATGAACACTTTGCTGATGACACTGTGTTATTTTTTGTCTTAATATTAAGGTGTATTACTTTCAGACACAAACTATGTTTTCAAAAATACTTATTTTATGAAGTTACCTTATACAGGGTCAATAACAAATGAACTTTGCATCACATGCGACCAAATTTTAATAGCCCAATTTTGATTTCGTAGAAAAACACACATTTAATATAACGCTACTTTAAAAAAATGTATCTGAAATTTGTCAAAACTTAGAAGTTTTATGTAAGTTGCGTTAAGTGTTATTTTGCAAAAGTGGTGCAATTTACAAAATATGGGCAAAAAATAAAAATTATCTTATCCAGCTGAAATTTTGCACGTGGGCTAGAAACTGTATAACCTCACTTTTGAATTATTTAAAAAAAAAAATTAAAATTTGACAGATAATGCGAATCACGTGACTACTATTTTTTTGCTTAATTTTCATCTCGATCGAAGCAGAACTTGATGCCAAAGTCAAATTTCGAATAAAGCTATTAATAAAAAAAAATTCCCTATGATGCGGACTTTACTGGTGACACTGTATATTATAAAAAAGTATTGTTTAAGTTATTGCCCCCCCCTGAAAAACGCTCCATGGACGCCCTTGCAACAGGGGATTTTGGGATTTACTCAAGCGCGGCAGATTAACATATGGGGGATACCTTGCACCCTGTTGAGTACCTCTGCCATGTCTAAGCCCTCTATATAGTGCCGCGCGTGTACGGCAGCTGATCAGAATAGTAAAAAAAAATCGATAGCTGGATTTACTCGAGCGCGTCAGATTAAGGTGTGGTGGGTTAATTACATGCTAAAGAGTCTGCATTTCAATAATCTGACGATTTGAGCGTGACGTAAGGGAGTGGGAGGGTCACAAACTTGCAAAAAAAATCGTCACATGAACATTCTCGAGCGCGGTCAATTTTTTTTTTATTTTGAAGGAAATAATTCAAGGATAACGGAAAAAATATAATCTGCCGATTACCACAAGCCGAAGTAACAAAAATCGTCAATAAAGTTTATTAGCGCGTGCAGCTGCAGTGAAGCACTCCGCGCCTCAATGTCTCTTGCTTTATCACTCACTCTCTCGCACCGTCCCCACACTACTTTCCGTCAGCCATCACGCCATCTCAGGCTGATCACAGCATTCGTGGGATTATATGTACAGGGTTATTATTTGACATTTTAGTTTGTCCCACTTTTAAAAGCCTGTAACTTTTTTGTTTTTTGAGTCAGCGCGTTCACTCAAAAAGTAGGATGTAGAACTTTTGGCCAAGTATTTATGAGTTTTGTCAAAAATAACAGTAGGTGTGACATGTCACATTTAAAACCAAACATTTAATTTTTTTAAATGAGACACTCTGTATAGGAGAAGCGCATTAGATGGTTCCTTTTCTTCCGATTTCAAAAATATAACAGACTTATGCATTCTTCTCTTAATTCCATCAATAATATGTAAAAATAATATTATTAAAAAGCATCAAGATAGTTATGAAACCGTTTTGTTGCTATGGATTTTGTCTTTATTTATATCGCAGCCTGTCATTCTTATTATCATTACTCGTTCCGAATTTCGTACCGAAATATTTTTGTAAGTGAATTAAATTTTGTAAGATTTAAGAAAAAAAATAATTTTTTTTTTAAACGGTCAGATTAACAAAATCCCTCAAAATAATCGTCAGATTATGAATCAGCGCGACCAGGACACCAAGCTGAACCGTCTGTATGAAAATCTGACGCGCTCGAGTATGTCAAAATAGCGTTGTTTTTTTGCATTTTCGAAAAGTCGACACGAGCTTGCGTCACATCCGAATCGTCAGTCTATTAAATGGGAGCTTCCTTAGGGATCCCTTAATATCCCCTCTGAATATCTGACACGCTCGAGTAAATTTTTTTTCCCCATTTTTAACCCTTCCGTACCGCCGCCCCCACCATCAAAACCGGCAGATTAATGTACCTCCGTCATGAGAGTCACGTGGGGCATATGCACTTTTAATATCTGACGTGCTTGAGTATATCCATGTGACTGTTTTTTTTTACATTTTTGAAAGCCTGTAGTAACTCCCCCCACCGGTAAAGGGTACACATGATATGACATTTTTTCCTTTCTACCATCCAATCTTCAAGATCCAATAGGTCCCCATGACGCTCGAGTAAATTCCCATTTAGCATCGTGGGCTTCCCTACTATTAGAAGGAGGCCCTTGGCGTGTATATGACTTTTTCTTATCTTGATCCAAGAGTTTAGATACTTATTTGGCAATGAGGGGGGGATACACGCCAAGGGCTCACCTATTAATTACGTAATTTTATAATGCATAATAGATGTGTACAGAAGGGGCCCATGGTGTGCGTATGACTTTTTTTACTTTATGCAAGAGTTTAGGCAGCTATTAATTATGTAATTGTATATTGCCCATAGTGGCTAGTGGGGTTACCTAGATTATTGACAAAATTAGTTTTCTAACATTTTCAAATTATGTACATTCTGTCGGTTGCCGATATAAAACGGTTGTGTAACTGTTGGGTAGTTGGCAAATGTTTAGATCCGCAATAAAAAAAAAATATGGGCATGACTAAAAAGCAAACTTCATCTGGTCGATCGCAAAAAAGTGTAGAAATTGAGCTTGTCGTTACCAAAACTACGTCATATTGTTTCATTTTTTAGATGGAGACGATACCAAACCTAATCCACACTAACAACAGGCGCTGTCGACTCCAAGCCACCTGCGTGCAGCTCTGTAAAGTCGTTGAATGGGTGTTCCGACGTGACTAAGAGGCCGCAGCAAACCTGTACCGCGCCGTGCGAAATAAAGCTTTTCGTGCAGTATAGGTGCCTACATCCTGGATTCGGCGTGCAGGACTGAACGTTACGGATTTTGTGCCCCCGATGGTCCATGTGTATAGCAGCATTTTGAATATTGAAAGACGGGGTAAAAATCCTGTGAGCTTAGAAAAGACACGAGACGAAAACGGGCTTTTAATTTGGGTTGATATTATGTTCACGGTCACTACTTAAAAAGGTAAAATTGTTAATATTTCTAAAACTGCTAATAATAAATCCACAAAACTTTTTATTAAAATGAGCATCTTTATGCCTACCTTTTGGGCCAATAATATACAGGGTGTTCTATTTAAAAAAATTCAAGTTTAGTCCGCAATACTTTTTGAGTTTAATGAAAAATATTTTAAAAATATGCCGCTTTTAAGTCCATCCATGCTGTTTTCGTATTTTTGATAACTTCCTCGATAAGGATTTAATCTTCCTTCCCCGCTTGGTTGGCGGATCCGGTATATCGGTATTCAAAATAGTTGCTCGACGGCATTGTAAAGTCAAAAGTATAAAAAAAAAATTTTTAATATAAAGAAATATAGAAAAGTATTTTTTTAGGTTCCGTCGCTGTTACAACAACAAAAGAACTGGAACTGGAACTGGAACTGGAGAATTATTTGCCAGAGGAACCTGTCTCATCGAACGATTGCTATTATCAGAGGAAACCACTGTAAGTAACTCTGAGTTAAAAAAAATTAAAAGTTAACAAGTTTATACAAAGCATAGGAACGCATTAAACTATTAATTCCTCCATAAAAAATATTTTGATCAGAAATACTTTGTTTGAAAACTTTCACAGAAAGGCCTTCCTCTCAAAATTAGTAAAGAAGACAAACGGTAATAAAACTAGTATTTGTAGACTGCCTACTAAATTCCAATAATAATAATTCTCTGGGAAAAGAAAACAAAAATGTCTATTATTGGGCAACTGTCGGAAGTCCATCGTTTCCCCAGGTGATTGTGGTAAAATAAAAAAACTTTTTAAACGAATCAATATTAAACTTTTAGTAAGTTTGATCGTCTCGACATCGGAGTTAGTTTTTATGTAACTTAATTAAGAAACGCTTTAAAATACTTTGTGATTAATGTTTCTCCCATTTTAAAACTTTTGAGTTGTTGCTGCTTCTTAAAGCCATTGTATTGTTAAAACTAATTTTTAAATACTCATGGTTGGTTCGTTGGTTAAAGGCGGGGGTCGGGTATGGAACCCACGCTCCATATACACCAGCCTTCTGGCATACTGTGCACCCCAATCATGTTAGAAAAAAATGGATTCTTTTATAAGTCCCAATACCCGTCTTACACGTTTGTCATGCGGGAGGTAGCGCCACGTTGAATGTTTCCGAAGATTCTGAATCTTTTGCGGTTTAGTGTTTTGCGGCTCTATTCACCGCGAAGTCTGCACTCAATGGGTCCAAGTGACCATGACCTGTAAACAAGTCAGTCACTTGCCTATACTGGGTAAGCTTTGGAAGTAGCATTCCTGTTGATAGTTTCCTCGAAGGCTTTCCAATTACACGCACAAAATGTTATTTTATCGAGACCTAAAACTCTAAATTCATTAAAAAAAAGATCGTAATGATAATAAAACACATCTCGACTGTAGGAATTCGAACGTTAAACGTCATCTGTACCAATGATCTGCTAGCTATAGATGAAGCAATAACAAATGAATCTATTGACAAAATCGTATCCCTATCCCATTCTGATGTAACTCCTGCACCCAATTGCGCCCCTCCACTTTGTTTGCCAAACTTATGCTCTTAAAAGTAGGTATTAACACAATAATGATAGTAATAATACTAAACGTCTTTTATTGAGAACAAATAATCTACAATTGCAAAAATAGAAATAATATTTCATAATACCCCTAAAAGCATATTCATCCCTAAAGCCATAAATCTATAGGTTTTACCTTTTTGCAGAAGAGAAAAATATGACGTTTTTATGTGGTAAATTTAAATCTTTGTCTAAAACCCATAGACATTTCCCTTAAAAATTATGCGGTTGCGTTCCTATTGGTCAGAGCGGGGCGTGACCTTTGTTCATTCATAATTTCCTTGACGTTTGGTCCACAGAGAAATAAAGGGTTTAGTTTGGTCGTTCTTTGAAAGTTGTTTGAAATTTGTTTCGGTTTTGTGTAATAATTGCTGTGTTTTTATTGTTTTGTGAAATTTTTTTGAAGACTTTTTAAGATGGGTCGCAGGTCTAAAGTGTGCAAGAATGCGGAATATAATAATTCTGCAGTTAATTTTTATAGGTGAGTACATAAAAAGTTGGGTTATTTGTAGGTTACGATTAACCATTCATAGGCCGCCATAGGCGTGGGTAGATGGCAAAAATAATTAATACTTTACATTTTTGGCATAAAATTGTAATATTTAACCTATAAATGTAAAAAATTATTGAATGCATGCAAACATTTATCGCAACTTAATTTTTAAATAATTTATCATAAACAATTTCAATTTTCAAATTCCGAAAATGACCTTTTTTTCTGTTATCAATACCATTTTCGGGCCATACCCATAGTCAATCATTGCAAGTCAATAAATACTTTCCATTTGCTACTTTTAAACAGCTAAGCAAAGTAAATATCTTTGCTGAGCTAAGTTGTTAAAGGAACTTCGCGAACAACTTCGTATAGTTCGTATGGGAAATAGAGAGGGGCATCCTTGACCGCGACAAGGGGGAAGAAAAATATTTTTTGTGCTTTGCTTCGCTTTTTAAAGTAACGTAAAAAGAACTTGGCTTTTGTAAACTTATTTCTTTTAAATTTCAATAAAACCTTAAGAACTGTGTTTTAAGTAGGTACATACCTAGTACCTAGTGTAATTATTTTTAGGTGAGTTCAGTTCACCAAATAATATTAAATTTATAGCTATCCAAAGTTTCCCTTATAATAATTATTACAAACAGTAATTAACTTACATTGAATTTTATTATTCCGCGGACCCTTTTTTCAATCATACATTAAACTTTACTGTTCTACAAACCCTTTTTTTCACAAAAGTTAAAAAATATTTAATTTCAGATTGGATAATTATATTAAGTATATTTTATTGTGAACCCTCTGAAACGAGACGCCGCTGTGACCATATGATAGCGCATAGTAACGTGGTAAAATTCTAACTGGACCAACATAATCCCCACTCCCGGCCCCCTCGGGCCTTCACCTCCTCTCTCCTACAAACGATTTTGTCAGCAGATTTAAATAGCGTTTATGAATGGCGTGCGGCATCTATAGGTAGCAGATCATTGATCTGTACAAATAAAGCTATGGGGATATAAAATTTAAATTTCCTTTTTTAAACCTCATGTGTGTGACCCATTTTCCTTTTAATTAAATTTGAATCTAAAACGACGAGTAAAAGCCCATAAATTTCGGAAATTCAGGGAGTAAAATAGACATTCCCGATATACAGTTAAACAAGGGTATAGATAGTTTCACTGATATTACGCAAGCTTACTAGTTCTTTTGGGTTTATTATGGATATCCTAAACCTTTTTTCAATTATACATATAATAGTACATATTATATATGAAAAGTTAGTGTTTAAATATCTTTATAGTTTATAACGGCTTTAGCGCTGTTAGTAGTTTTGTAGGAGTAGTGTAAATCAATTGAAAATTTCTAAAATGTATGCTTTCAAATACATTGTTAAATTTAAAGTAATAAAATTATAGACAAACATACGTGGTACATACTAGAATTGGAAATAACTTTAATGTATAAGGTTTAAGTGTAAGAATATAGCTTACCTCTCACATTGCCGTAAAGTCCAGCTTGCGATGATCCACAATGAAACCATAAACACTAGAAGCACTGTTCCAGGGCAAATGGTCATTAAAGTCTTGAGCACGAACCGCGTGTTAAAGTTAATTCGATTTAATGCACCAATACTACGAGAAGATGCATCTGTAAAGAGTTTACTATGCAACAACATCACTCTGCAAATTAGGTACAATCTAAGGAACATTGGCAAAGACAATGGAACATCGTACGGTACGCACTTAGACCCTATACCACCGTTCTGTTTATTTGCTAACTTTGTTGTCCACACGAACCTGTAATGCCCAGGTATTGGATGCACTGCACATATTATAAGTTCCATAGATATTTGGCTTATTCGTTGCCACGTCATTGCTATTCGCCAATCGTCCGCACAATTGTCTATCATGAAGAGCTGTAAATCATAATTCGGTTAGTTATGTTAATCTATAAACAAATGCCAATCATACTTTAATAAGTTGTGTCAACGTTCATTACAATACTAATTATACTTTTACATGTTGTGAAATAAATAATTTAAAAGCAAACTAACGCTGGTATACATCGAAAAGACATGATACTCAATAATTTTCTATTTACTAAGCACCTTTAAGCCAAGTGTAACCAATATGGATTATGCTACAGCTTCAAACTATGTTAAAACAGGCTTAATATATATCCTTTTAAAAAACACAATACACGACTATTTATTTTATGAGTTAAGTACAATAAAATAAAAAAAATTAGTGTTAATAAACAAAAATATTAATAAAATTATATATTAAATATCATGTATTATATAAATGGTTTAATACCGAGACTACAGTAAATAATAAATTGTGATGGCATGGAGGAAAAAGAAGATGTATATAGTCACGTTTCTGAGGTTAAAATATGTCGGAAATAATAAGGGTTACTGGAGGATCAAGTGTAGGTAAGTACAAAGAAGACAGGCAAAAACTTCAAAGTATTTCATTCCCCAAATTCTCTTTGTTATTTTCGTTCAAAAAGTATTTTTTGGGTTAAAGTGGTCAAATGAGAAAATCCCGTTATGATTTTAGAATATAATGTTAAAATGTGGTGTTCTGAAAACATGTACTTATAAAAGAGTTGTTAGTATACGCTTGCAAGAATTTATGAAGATAAACAAACAAGTTTAATTTACCGCAGCACGTTAAATTATAAACCGTTAAATAGATATGTTAATTAGGAAGATAGTGTACGTCATAAGTTATGACGTAATAATACCATTTTCCATTGCACTACAATTGGTGAACTTGTGGAAATAGTTGTTAGTGTGTTAGCAAACTATAAAACATTAATTTAGCATTATAAAAGCATGTTTTAAACATTAATTTGTAAACAACATACTGAATTGTGTACTGCATGCTCGTATTACATTCTTGTTTCGTATTTGGTTTTCTTCTTTGTCTAATAATCCAACAAGCAACTCTAAAAAGTCTCTTTTAACTTAACACTAGCGTTGAGTTCGAAAAAAATTTGTCTTTAATTCCGAGATCCTTTTTTCCCCGATCAAAGAGTCCTTAGAATTTAAAACCTATTAAATTTATTTTTAACAAGAAAGTCATAATAATCAGAGATTTCCATGCATTATTAATTATTACGCCTAAGGTACATTACAGATATAACAAGACCAACAACATCCAGCATCTTGTTTTGGTTCTACCTAAATTATTTATGGTTTTTTTTTCAGCAATTGGAAGGGCCAAGACATATTTTTCTTCCATAAATATCTAACCATGCAATAAAAATTTAAATATCGCCGTTTTAAAAATTCTATTTTACATTTTCTAAGACATTTTACAAATTGGAATTGTGTCAGATCACATACAATTACTAAATAGTGTTCTAATTAATAAAATTAGAATAGTATGGCTATAATTTTTCGAATTCTGACCAGACTATTGGGTTATTTCATCATTGGCTCAGGCTTCGTATGTGGCCAATGTCTTCACAAGAAATATATAGACTAAACAGGATGTCAAAAATATACGTTCAATTATTGAATAAAACGGAAAATTTATGTTTTTTAAATATTTAAAACGGCGATATTTCAATCCATTTCAATCCAAAAAATATTACCTGTACTTCTAAAGCGTGGTAGGCTACAATGAGGCCTAAAAGAATCACAGTCGATACAGATATCAAAGTTTTGAGCGCAATTGAGTAAAATTCATCCTGAAAAAAATATTTTAAAAATAACGATCACAAAATAATAGAGAACCAAACTAAAACTAAACTAGTCTATCAACGAAGGACGATATTTTAATAAAAACATGACAAAAAGTTGTGGTCTCAGATTCGTTCACCATCCATAGCACGTCATTCCCTTGGTAACATGTGGCTCTTATTGAGAATTTATTAAGTTGGACCATTGTTTTTTGATTACACTAGTCACATGTCAATAAAGTAAGTTCAAGCTAAAGTAAAATATACAGAAATAACTTAACGGTTAAAAGACGAACTTTGTTTTTACTAATGGGTTTTAGTGTATTATTTATTGATGGTTGTTTCTTATGACTTTTCCCTTCATTTTTTTAATATACAATTTCCAATTGCATTACTGAACATTTAGGAAATACTTAAGTCGATAGAAAGATTTGACAATCCACAGTTCTCTGGCTCTGGTCTTAACTATAACAAAATTATAATTGTATAAAATTGTCGTTATTTCTATATCTGTTTAATGAAGTTTGACTAAATAATAATTTTAGGTTAACAAAATGTTTCCCCGGAAAAATACATAAGCCGAGCTGGGGGTTTCGTTCAAACATTATTGGATTATGAAATGCGATTTTACTGCTGTAACAGCATTAACTAGAAATGCACTTTTCCTCCCTATGGCCCAAAGTGACCTTTTGAAACTCGTAAAACTTTTTATTGAGAATAGATAAAAGAGTAAAAAGGTTGTATGATTTTTAATGTCGGTTTATGGATAAAAACTTTATGGCCATTGTATACAAATAACATACAGAATTCTTAACGGTGCTCTGTATGCTTTTAAGAACAGCGAATAATCAAGATATTATATTTTTTCATTTTTCAAATTTTATACAAACATTTAATGTCAAATAAGCATAGTTTCTCAATAAACAAAAAGTAAATACGTGTTGTATAAAACGTACCAGTTTTATTTACAAGGTAACGTCTTTAATTAAAGTTCATTGCCGATTTGCAGGGTGCTGGTTAATGCCTTGTAATTAAGTGGATCTACCTATTTAGGTTTAAGGAAGACAACTAATTGTAACTTAGAAGTTTCGTCAAGTTACCTTAAAGCTAATTTTGAGTCGCATCGTCTCAAACCACGACACCTGACTCTACCAGACCTAGATCAGGTTAATTTGCAAAGTTATATGAAGAGAATAGGAATTTGATTCTTTTCATAAGTAGATATTTTTAAACGATATGTTACCAATTTTCTAATAAAAAATTATATAATCAAATATACTATTTTGCTCGTCTATCATGTTGTTACACACAAATAATAACTGCTTCTAATATGCCATATTGTTATACATAAATGATAAATGGCTTGTTATACCATATTAAGTTGTTACGCATAAATTAGAAACGGCTCATCATACTATAATATATTGTACCGTATAAATAAGGAATATCTTATCAAGAAGAGTTCGTCATACCATGTTACATACAAATTGAAAAACGGCTTCATCAAGGCAAAATAGTGGTTGACGTCCAAAGAAATTGAATTTCAATTGTAAAGTAGACCTCGTAGTACTAAAATACCAATATTTTTTTCGTCAATCTGAAACCACAACTTGGAAAAGCAATGAAAACTACTTACTTTACGATAAACTCCGGCACTTGAAAGTTCATTTTCTATAACCATAACAATAATCCCAAACATTCCCATAACTAAGGCGTAATCGCTTATCCTCTTTCTTTTTTCAAAAAGGGCCTTGCGCCTCCCTAATCTATAGCCCACGTTGGGCTTGTGCTTTAGGCTACCTGAAGACGGTCCTTTGTATCCAGTTCCGATGGTACGTTCGTCCATAAACCTTGGATAGTCCACATGACCTACCAAGGCTACTCCAGCTCCCTCCTCCTGTTGTTGCATTTTGCCCCCTCCTCCCGCTGAGTCCCTGCTGGAGTTTTTTACCGCCCCCGGGATGGAAAGGGTTGATACTGGTTTTCTGAGCTGTAACCCACATAGTTTCCCTTTTAAAATACTGTTTGGCTAAAACAATAGGTTCAAGCAGTTATTAAGTGTGAATGTGCACTCGTTTACAAAATAGCAAGTTTATGCTTAATCTTTAAATTTACTGGCAATATTCAATAAATTTAAATAAAAGCTTTTTTTTACTAAAATATTTACTTCTGGGTAATTGTCGCATAAATTAAATTTTGATTTTTCTTTCAAATATGCCACACTACTACAAATAAATTTTTCCAATATTATTTTTATGGCGACAAGCTTTGATCCAGAACGAGTATTTTTGATTTAAAAGTTTTATATTTTCATAAAATTTCTATTATTATGTGAAGCAATTTGAAGTGAAAACACACTGTGCACACTGATGTTACAAAACTGCTTTAATGTAGCTACTTTCTAGCATCTCAAAGTATAACTCTGGCATAAAATTAAAATTTGAAACTTTTGAAGTAGGTACCTTTTAGTTTTTTGGTAATACTCCATAAAATTTAAGCTTACCAAATTTAAATTTTGCGTTAAAATTAACTTTGAATGTACAGCTACAGTAAGCTTTTTAAAATCTAAACTTGTTGCCCAACTTAGAGGATTTCTGTTGTCATTGTAAGCTACTTAGTTATCTACATTAGGTTCGTGAAATGTTTCTGGCAAAGAAATCCTCTATTGGCTTTTCCTTACTTTATATACATTGGTGTCTGTACGAAATTTAAACCTTTAAGTTATCTTATTCGTTCCTCTTAAAACCCTGATGAAGTTGAATGATGAAAGAGTTTTGGACGTCCATTGTCTTTATTTGTTTTAAATCACAACGTTTCAACTGGTAAGTATCTCCAGTCGTCTTCAGGTGAATACTAAATAAGTAAAGTAACTACAGGACTATTTATACTAGCTAGGTGCACTAAAGCACAACTGAGGTGGGTGCAGTCATGCGTTCAGTTGGCACGCGATCTTATCCTAAGATTACATCTATCTAACAAAGGTTTCCAGATATTTTTTATGTCTAAGGATGGTTTACTAAAGCAGCCTGGACTCGGGTGAATAGCAGCAGCTTCCTTGAACTTTCTTTTCCTCCAGTGTGGTTCCTTATGTAGGATTTCAAACAATACGTTAAAAGGAGAGACCGAAAAGTCAGGTGCAGCTGACCATGCCTGGAAACATGGTCACCATATCATGTGGTCAGAAGCTGAAATCCTACATAAGGAACCACACTGGAGGAAAAGAAAGTTCAAGGAAGCTGCTGCTATTCACCCGAGCCCAGACTGCTTTAGTAAACCATCATTAGACATAAGAAATATCTGGAAACCTTTGTTAGATAGATGTAATCTTAGGATAAGATCGCGTGCCAACTGAACGCATGACTGCACCCACCTCAGTTATGCTTTAGTGCACCTAGCTAGTATAAATAGTCCTGTAGTTAATTTACTTATTTTGTATTCACCTGAAGACGACTGTAGATACTTACCAGTTGAAACGTTGTGATTTAAAACAAATAAAGACAATGGAAGTCCAAAACTCTTTCATCATTCAAGAAACATCATTCTCTCCAACCTTCAAACAGTCCTGATGAAGTTTGTAATACCTTTCTTGTCCTAAACAAAAGTTTCAATTTTGGTATTGTCTATGATCTTCTTGGACTTGAAAATACAAACTTCAAGAACAAAAGACTTGTAAACAAAGCAATCAAAGGGAAAATGTTACTTATCGATCTTAAACTTTATAATATTCAACAAAATGTATCCAATATTATTTTGACTCGTGAGACATAAGCAAGTGAGTGAAAAACTTAGGCAAGAGCTTAAGCTATAAGAATAGCTCAATATTGTAGGTTCCTTTCAAGGCAGAAAATTATGATTATTACAGAAAAGTACAATAAATTTATGATTCATACCACAAATTACGGTTAAAATTTTTTAACGCGTTTCTATATATTTGTCTATATATTTGTCATCTTATCAATAATAAAATAAAAATTAAATTTACTGTTTCATTCCAGTTCTGAATTTTAAAATCTTATTATTTTAAGCATTAGCTTGCGATGTAAATTAACTCCGTTTTATGCTTTTGTCAGAAAGAGAACGATTTCAATTCCAATTTTATCTGAAAATATATTTATGTCTATGACTATTCTCTCTCTAACATAAAGTAAGAATATCAAGAAACAATATTTGAAGTAAGAGAAATACACGGCCACTTGCGCGATTTCTACGGTGTCGAATCTATTACATAAGAAATTAAATTAGCTATTAATAAAGAACGTCCAGGTTTGCGTAATAATAATAATGCCTTCTTTCTTCCCCACAATGCATGCGCAAAATTTAATTCCGACAGTCCCATAATATAAACTTAACGAAAATATTTATGTCTTGGGTAAATTGTTGAATTTTTTACAATAATTTCTATTTCGGATACATCTTGTTGATTTAAACAAGTTAAAATTAAGTTTGTTTATTATGAGTAAGTAAATAAAACAAACATTTAAATAGGTTTTTAAGAGGAACGGTAAGTTCATTAAATTGAATTAAATTCGTAATTAGCGGCGATGTATTTGGTGAACTACGTTTTATATTACAGCATTAATTAAACAGCGTAATACATTAAATTCCAAAACGAAGTTATTACAAAGTCTTGATACAATTAGAGGTATTTAAACGCAGAAATGTTAATACACAAAACGATCTTTTTGGCTTCGATATACCCACGCTTTAAACGATAAACTTGTTTACTTTTCGATGTGTATAAGTTTTAGGATTTTTGCTTTTAAAAACCCCACTAACGGCCAAATATTCTTTTGTTTACCCCTGGCTGTTTAATTTTGCTGTAACCTTTAGGTTATTAAATAAACCTTAGGCACAATGTTACTAAACTAAATGATATGAGTCATTCCCAGCAAATATGAAATTCGTATGTCTCTTATTAATATTTTCTTCGTTAAAGATATTTTTTCAATAGAGATCAATCTTTTTCTGTTTACATTTTCACTGGTAATAAAAGTACGCTTTTTTACACACAATTTCCAAAGTTTTGTGCGTGTCCTAGCGCATTGGAGTGACGAATTTGAAATTAAATTATTGCGAACATTAAAGGGATATATAAACAGCATATTTCCATGGAATGAGCCATATTATGCAGTTGTAAAAATGAATCTCGGTTTCAACTAATTTGAGGGGTTAAAATGAGATCTGCAATAACAGTATATACATTTGCGTGCTTCCTTACTCCCCCAAGGTTTGGCACTCTGGTGCCACACGTCACGTCACACGTTTTCCTTTAATATATTTATACGTATTATTACGTAAATTATTTTTTACCAAAAGAAAATTTGAGTAAGTTTTTTTGAAATATACCGTTCTAATTACTATTAAAATAAATTTAATAAATATTTGACGATTTTTTTTAAAATTTATTCTTAGGTAGAGTATTAAATATTCAAGTAGCTATAGCGATTTTACTATGCAGCGCTATATATGATAAAGAAACTGATCAGCCTTTTATACAGTGTCCGCAAGAAAGTCCGCATCAAATGGTTTTTTTTTTTATTATTAGGTATATTTAAAAATTGAAAACGCAGTTAGTTTTTGCTTACCTAAAAACCAAAAATGACGTATACTGAAGCAGCTGCACGATTTGCGTTACCTGTCAAATTTGACATTTTTAATAAAATAGGTTCAAAAATGCCATTATTTATCAAAATATCGAAAAGCTTTATTCGAGAGAGTTGTTTATTTAGGCATTTTTAGCCTCTGTACGAAATTTTGACAGTCTAATACAATTTTTATTTTTTGCCAGGTTCTTGAAAATTTTGATCAACCCTCGTAGATTAACTTTTATACATCAATGTAAAACCATTTGCCTTTACTTCATTTGTAATCTTAATGCAATTTTGTGTAAAAATTTTGTTTCCAATTATTTATTTTGCTTCAAAAACTGAAATTGTTATTGATCAGTATGTAATGTTTGAGGCAAAGTTTATCTAATTTCATCAGTTTTGCCAAAACCGACGATTCTCATTTTTCTTAAGTTAGTAAACAGATGTACAAGAAGAAAATATTTGAAATTTTACTTAATTAATATTGGATCAAAAAGAATAAATATTAATCGCTCGAAACATTTTATTCAACAAAAATATAGTTTAATATAATTAATTGAATTTAATATTAATTAAGTAATATTTCAACGAAAGCTTCCTAATATTTTCTTTTTGTACATCTGTTTACTAACTTAAGAAAAATGAGAAACGTCGGTTTTGGCAAAACTGATGTAATTAGATAAACTTTGCATCAAACATTACATACTGATCAATAACAATTTCAGTTTTTAAAGCAAAATAAATAATTGGAAACAAAAATTTTACATAAAATTGCATTAAGATTACAAATGAAGTAAAGGCAAATGGTTTTACATCGATGTATAAAAGTTAATCTACGAGGGTTGATCAAAATTTTCAAGAATCTGGCAAAAAATTAAAATTGTATTAGACTATCAAAATTTCGTACAGAGGCTAAATAAACAACTTTCTCGAATAAAGCTTTTCGATATTTTGATAAATAATGGCATTTTTGAACCTATTTTATTAAAAATGTCAAATTTGACAGGTAACGCAAGTCGTGCAGCTGCTTCAGTATACGTCATTTTTGGTTTTTAGGTAAGCAAAAACTAACTGCTTTTTCAATTTTTACCTATACCTAATAATAAAAAAAAAATCCCATTTGATGCGAACTTTCTTGCGGACACTGTATAGAATACCGCCCACTTAATCATGAATCGCTGGAAACCATCAACTTAATTTTTCTGAAAAGCATTTTTTAGAAAAAATATATTATGCAGGGATCATAAAAATGCTACCTCTATCAACTTAATTTTTTTAACCAGATTGTATATTTTTACATTCTACAATCAGTTCCAGACATTTTTCATAAATCATGCCCTATACATATGTTCAACCGTTTACAAAATATTACCTTTTAAAACGAAATAGACAAACTACAAAGATGAAAAGAAGTTAATTTATAAGTTCTGCAGTAGATCAATCGATCTAAAAATTCCTATTGTACAATTATTGTACATTTTGTGCTACTAGATTCTATTGTATCTATCAATGTCCAGTGGGTTAAGATCGGGCAATTTGGGTGGTCATTCTATTGACCCCCGTCTACCTATCCACAGCCAAGGAAATATTGTATTTAAGTACCACATGAGCAACCTAGTGTGACGAAACACCATTCTATTGAAACCAGGGTATAAACATGGTAAATCAGGATCATTATTATTTGGAAATAGACTGGCAATAGCTGGAACCAGATTATTTCGAAGGCAATTTAAATATCTTTCTCCAGTGAAGCTCTCATCAGAATGTCTAGAATTGATTGTAGATCGTAAACATGTAAAAATATAAAATATGTTTCATTAAAAAATTACACGTAGCATTTTTATGATCCACCCTTTATAATATCTTTTTTCTAAAAAAAAATGCATTTCAAAAAAATATTTGGCTGATCGGTATCTTTATCATAAGCCTAGTATATGTTAAAGGGATATACTAAATTTCCTTTACATACTACCAAGATATAAGGAGTATAGTTGCACCTAAAATTTTATATTCCAATATTTTTTCTTTTTGTTTGGACAGGAAGATAAATTTTGTAGCTAATTTTCAACTTACCAACTTATTAATTACCTGCACGGTATATTTACAATTATGGTCTTTGTAAATGGCCTTTTCTTGTTGATAAAGTGATGATTAAAATTTGAAACGAAATAATATATCGTCAATTTAATCCTTATAGTTAATTTCACCTAAAATTTAACTACCCTGTATGTTCAGATTCATAACTGTATCATCGATATAGCAATATAAAAAGAGATATGTTAAGATTGCCAATTAAAATTTCAATATTAATAAAAACCGTATAGGTAATAACAAAATAGTAATATTACTGTCCTGTAAAAAACAGGGTCCATAAAACCGTTCCGAGTAACAACATAACATTAAAATTAATAGCGCTATTAGTGTATTTATAAGTCAATAACCATTTCGATATTTTCCTACTTTTATTAAACCGCTGTACTCGGTTACATTATGGAAAACACCGATTGAACCATTAATTTTATTACAATTATTTTTTGGATTATTTTATATTAGCTCATTTAACGGGAAATAACACGTTTCATAATATATTATTTCATATCCCCATAAAATGACCTGATTTTATATCTACGTATTTTAATAATTGCATATTAGTATCAGCCAAATGGAATAAATTCGATAATAAATACATGGGGGCGTGTTCGAAAAAACGCTCGGATACGTCGATTGGTATTTCTAGTTGCGCATTTTCTTCAATAAAAACTTTTTATACAGGGTGTGTCGTGTAGCCGTGGCCAATACCAACCTTCTTATTTTAAATGCTTCACCCTGTATATTGTTCAATTTTTAGATTCTTGAGAAAATTTTAGACATATTTCACGTACAATATCCTATACTACTACTTCAACTGTTTCGGAAATATTAAGCGTTTTCAGATTTATTGCAAAAATTAACAACACACTCAAAAACTAATAAATAATACTGTTTATTTCTTGATAATGTAAAAAAACAAAAAAATTCACAGATCTTGCATCTTACGCAGGGCTGACAAGAGGGGGAGGCTGGGGGGTCAAATTTCCTGGGCCCACGTCTCTTTTAAGGGCCCGTGCTGGGGCTGCGCAGTTAAAAAAAATATGATAAATTATAAAAAAAATATAAAATCTCTGTTGACAAAAAATTACTTTGTAAACATTACATAGGTATAAAAATTGTTAGGCGAGTTGGCGAATAATTAATTTTCTAAGTATCAAATATCAATACATTCTGTCCTCGCCCGTCCGGCCCAATATTTGTATTAACATCGATTTATTATTCGAAGAATTTATAAAACTTTTTTGGAGAACCTACCCGAAAATTTTGTACATTTTAGAATTGACCAACAATGGGTTTCTTATTACAAATTATATTTTTGTTATTATTTTGGGGTAGTAAAGACTTATTTTAATAAAAATGAACAGTTTTAATGCCAAAACGACTATGAATGTGGAATATTTGAGAAACAATTTTAGCTCATTAAGTATTGAGCAAAAAATTGAAATTAAAATTGAGGTAAGACCTAAACTCGAAATTAACTTGACACAGACTACAAAGTGTAAATCTAGGGACTTTATTGTTATTGATAAGTTTGCTGCAACTAAAAACAGAAGAATGAACTTTACTTTTAAACAATGTACCCACTAATGAAAAATAAATTGGCCTATTTTATTTTTTTTTTATCTTATTTCATTTTTAATAAAATAAGTAGGTATAGGTAATCATAAATTTTTAAAATATTTATTAAAAATTATTGAACAAATTTGGGCGTGGTTTTACAAAATTTTCGCCAGCGGCGAATTTCGCCTGCAGCGGGCTTTTAGTGCACCCTCAAGTTAATAAGTCACATAGGACCCTACCTCCCGCTTTTTAATATTTTAAATCTGGCAGCCCTAGGAGTGGGCCCGGGATGCCACACAGCCCCCGGGCCTGACCTGGCTCTCGACGGCCCTGATCTTACGCAAGTATCACAGGCGTATTGAAAATACCTACCACTTACAGTGGCGAGAAGGAAACAATTATGTCACAGCACAGATTACTCCTATCTGTGAGTATGTAACGTGCCGCTATCACGCGTTATTATGACGGCATGGATGCTCCGATTTAGTTTGAAATAATAATTAAATTATTATACTTAGAAATCTGTAAATTATACTTAGAAATGTGTAAATTTGACTGTTTTGTTAAAATAAAAAATATAGGATAATCTGTATATTAGTACATATTGAAGAGAGCTCAAAACCACCTTTTCAAAAATAGCGACAAAAATATTTCTTTAGCTATACACAGCCAATTACCTGCTGGTGCTTGTTGTACTCTTTGTTCATGAAATGTCTAAATCTTAAGTCGGCTATGAAAAGTTTTGGATTGGTATATCCATTCTCCCCCGACTTTCTGTGTAATACGCCAAGACCGCCGCGCTATTTCGCTTTGTTTCAGCGACATTCACTGTTTATTTTTTTCCAATTTTATCGAAATTGAAACAATCAAAAATGCGGTTACCATGATATCGACTAATATGGACACCTGAAAATTTTAAAAATTACGAAAACGTTATCTGATATCAATGAAATTTAGACGAATAAAATCTATTTGCACTGTCGTAGATTAAATTTTGAATGATACACGTTCGATTTGAACTTTGTTAATGAAACTTGTGCAATTAAACCACTCGGCTGACGCCTCGTGGTTTAACGTTACACACGTTTCATTATAGTGTTCATCGAACTAGTATCATTAATAACTATAATGTAAGAATATAGAATAGAACAATAATAAAGATAATCTACTTTTTATTATGTCCAAATAAAGGTATATTCAAAATTTAAACACACAGTATAATATTTAAATACCTAGTAATAATATTTGGTTTAAATAAACATCCTGATAAAGCCGACGCCGCTTGTGTGCAGCTGTGGCTTTTGGGAGATCCCGTAACATGAAAGTAGGTACTGGCCGATTCAATACTAACTACTATAACTGTTCTCTCTCCCGGCCATATCTTAATATCAACAAATATAATAATAAATGCCGAAACCCAAAACAAAACAATATTAACACTTAGCAGATGATGTCATCGATCCTGTGCTGCTCGGATGTTTGTTTAGACTTCACCGCCGTGTTATTTATGTGCATGTCGCATGTCGCGTTCATTTTTTATGAAATATATCCGTATATACGCACCCAGTAGAATTTTCAATACTAAAAAACATTAATGTAGGAGATGTTGATAATGCTCGCCGCAAACGTCTTGTCAACGTCCTAATCTTAAATAGAAATTTCTTCTAATGTTAGTAAACATCTCAGGCGTGACCCATCTAATCGCAACCGTTATTCGTCTTCTTAAGTCAGCTAAGTCGAGGGGTTTAGTTTTGTATACAATATTTTTGTCATAACCCCATAAGAAGAAGTCTTATGGCGTCAGATCAGGAGATCGTGCTGGCCATTTTATTGATCCACGCCTCCCTATCCACCGATTTGGAAATACTCGGTTGAGGTATAATTTATCCAATGTCAGTGTGATGACATTCCAATCATTCCATACGGAGGTAAACGTCGGTCTCTTTGAGACTGTTTACCGCCGTATGGAATGTCATCGCACTGACTTTGTAATAACAATACTGCCGCACATTGACTTGGTAATGGGGCGGTGCTCCATCTTGTGGAAACCATGTCATATTCGCTGGAAGTTGTGGGTTTGCTGGATCAGGATATAAGTTTGTCAAAGTTGGCAAGACATTATTTTGGAGCAGTGCTAAATAGATATCGCCATTTAAATTGCCATTAATGAAAAAGGGACGAATGACTAACATCTAACATTGGGGCGGTTTTTCGACTAAAAGTATGTGGGTTTTCCTCAAACTCAAGCATAATATCTAATTTGGTATCATCACTTATTGCATTGGCAGTTACTGTTTTTTATCTGCTTTACATGTCCAAGCTGGCGAAACTGCTTTTCTATTTTACTAATTTTCCCTTCAGTTATAGGCGGCAAATTTGAAAATTTTTCATGAAATAAGCGAGCAACTTCCATTTGTGTCCGTGTTTTATCTCCATAACCAATCATCTGTAAAATTGTTATTTTGTGCATTTCTGTTAAATAAACCATTTTTCTGATATGCAGTTAACGAAATTCAAACGACTATAACACTGACAACTACTGTCATGCAGACAGACAATAATTTGCTAAGGTCAGGAGTTTTAAACAAAAGTAAACAAAACTATTTATACCTTTTTTTATTTCATATCAGTAAACAGAAACGCTGAAATGCAATAAATCTGAAAACACTTAATATTTCCGAAACAGTTAAAGATGAAATATGTCTACAATTTTCCAAAGAATCCACAAATTAAATAATATACATAAGAAAGTTGTTATTGGCCACTGTTACATGACACACTCTGTATAAAAGTTTTTATTGAAAAAGATGCGCAACTAGAAATACCAATCGACGTGTCCGAGCGTTTTTTCGGACACACCCCCATGTATTTATTATTGATTTATTCCATTTGGCTAATACACATTGTATAGTACTTGTAGAAAAGGTGCAAAGCAGGAAATAACTGCCAATTAGATATGTTATTATTTATTTATGACGGGTCCGACAACTATGGCGAGGTAAAGACAAACGAGCGATTATTTATCCTAATTCACAGACTTTAAACATCTGAAAATGATCAAAAGTGGATAAAAAACAAAATACTGTGCTCAAGAACATTGTTTTATCACCCTGTATATAAAAGTTGTGCCTTATCTGTTGCTCTTCTCTTTAATTACTGAAATTTTGTATGATCGTCGAGAATAAAAGCTAAAAGTTTCAGATTATAAATTTAGAACAAACAGGAAAAGTTTTAAGTAAAGAAAGTAAAGTTCAATCGAAAAGAAAGTAAATTATAAAGATAAGTTGGGTAAAGAAGCACGCGGGTATAGAAACTGCACATATGGAAAAGTAGGGGTCATACACTAAAAAATTAAAACTAACAAAGGATCACATACACTGATTTTGTCATTGCGTATAGTTAAATACCTTTATTTCCAACCAATATTTTGTCATCATTTGATAAACCTCGCTGCATTGAAAGCTTTTCGTATAGACAATGATAATTTATGCCTACAAAAAATAGTTTAAGAAAGTCTAGAGGGTGTTCTATTTGACTTCGAATTATCCTTTGAACAAACTAAATTACAGTTATTAAGGAGGAGCACGTACAACTGGTTTACAAAACCTCCTTAAGGCATATCGGAATCATTTTAACCCTGTGCGCCCTTAAGGAATGATTCGGGAACGTGCGTTTAAAGCAAATACAAATACAAACAAAATTGAGATAATCAAACATATAATCAAGTTTTTAAATTTAATGAAATTGAGCTCATTAATTATTATTAAAACAATATTGGTGTTGTAAACAAAGTTTTTTTTTAACTAAAATGGTTCCGAAGAAAAATTTTGAATTTTCGTGGAAAAGTTGACTAGCCAGTTGGCTCAGGAAGCCAGAGTTTCTGGGTTCGATTCCCAGCAAAGACATACTTTTTTTTAATTTTAAAAAACTTTGTCTAAAATACCAGCAAATATTTTTCTAGTTTGTCAAGCTTTGCAAATATAAAATCTCTCTAAACCTTTTTTAATACTTTTTTTTTGACTAACTTTATTGAGCTTCAAAGCTAACCAATTTTCATATATTTTCACAAATTTATTTTCAATTAGCTTAAAACAACTTTAATTGCTAACTTGAATTTTAGGAAATCAACTCTATTGGAAGCGTCAAAAGTTTAAAGCAAAATATATTGTTTGCTTATTTAAATTTTAAAATAAATTTTTTTAACATACAAAAAAAATTAAATATTTTTTATGCCGAGGCTTTTATGTCGTATGTTGTTAAAACAAAAAAAACTACTTATATCCATTAAATTGCAATAAATTATTTGAGGTATAAACTTTAGTATTATAAAATAATAGATATTTTTAGCAGAAAACAGATTTTCAAAATAATTGATTGAAAGTTCATTAGGGAAATATTATACTTTATTAATTTGATTACGAGAAAAAACATCTGCATCTCTTTAATACAAAAGTTGATAGGATTTCGATCTCAACATAATATCCGTGTATTTTCTTGGAATTTAATGGACCAAAATATGACATATGCACGCTGCTTGCAAGCGAAATACTGCCTTTTTTAAATTAATCTCCGAACGACCAATAAGAATATAAGCTGCTCGAATGTTTTATAAAATTACTCTGTTTCAATCAAATATTATAATGTAATATATACAGTATGTCTCCGTAAGTTGGGTTGGAACCATATGGAAACTTTTTTATTATTAATTTTACGAAAAAAAGTTATTCCTAATAAAAAGTTCTGCATGGTCCAAAATCTAAAATGCAACTATCAGATATTAAATTCTTTTAAGTGTATACGAGGTTGGTCAAAAAATATGAATTTTGCCCAAGAGCAAAGTACCTTTATTTTTAACAATATGGAAAATTGTTATTAAAAAGAGTTGATCAAAACTAAAAACCACGTTTAAATGTGTAATTACACGCATTTACCATGAAAAAAATTGGTTTTGTTATTTTTTAATAATTTTTCTGCATTATTATTTAATTATGAATGAACATTTATCTCTTGTAAGTATTAAAAACATGATAACCTTTTCGTTTCTTAATTTTATCTAACAATGTTGCAATTTAAAAGTCCGTAATAAATAAATATGCATTTAGACTGCAAATGAGAAAATATACATCTTAGATTACATGTAACTACTGTACAGTTAAATTTGCATTGTTTTTGTACACATACGTTACAAAAAAGAAAAAATATTTTTTTTATCGTAAATGGGCGAAATTACATATTTACGTGGTTTTTAAAATAAAGGTTTTCTCTTGGGCAAAATTCATATTTTTTGACAAACCTCGTATACGCCTAAAATAATTTAATATCTGATAGTTGAATATTAGGTTTTAGATCGTGCAGAACTTTTTATAAAGAATAACTTTTTTTCGTAAAATTAATAATAAAAAAGTATTCCATATGGTTCCAACTTACGGAGACATACTGTATAAAGTAAACATACCAAATCATAGAGTTTTGATAGATCGGCGAAGAAAGTTTCCAAAATATATATACAGGTTATTTGATCGTCTAAAGATTAGTAAGCTGTTTCAACAAGCTATTTTCTTTTTAATTTAAACTAAAAGCGAGCCATTATGTAAATCAAGGGTAATAATTAACTGTGAATGGAATAATAATCATAAAAATTTTGGCCAAGTTTAAACAGAACATAAACTCAACGGCTATAAAGCGACTTAAACTTTAACGACTTTTTAAATTAGATTAAATATAAAAAAGCACAAAAATAATTCGAAAAGTGTGCTTCCAACCACCACAAAATCGATTTGAACGATGTTTTATACAGTGGCAGACAGAAAATATACCTGCACCATATATAGAAAAGTTTTTTAAGCCAAACTAGCACACACCAAATTGGAAATAATTTAATTCGTAAAAGAGTTAAAAATCCAATTATTCTCTTTGGTAAAAGATGGGTTTATACAGGGTCGCTTTATTTAAGATAACCAGCGAAAAATGGTAAATACAAAATTTTTTAGAAATCTATTACACTGCACATAAACCAAGTATACAGGATCAGTCAAAAAGCCATGGAAGAACAAAGTTACTTTATTTTAAATAGAACCCCCTGTATATTATTCAATATTTCAATTATGTACAAGATTCTAAAAAAAAATGTTTAGCACACCACATACCCAATCTAAACCGTTTTCGAGATATCGAGTTTCGAATATCGTTTTCAAATAAATTATTACATTCATTAATTTTCTAGTCCATCAAGTTACCTTAGAAAATATTTATCTCCATAACAATGTTGTTTTGTCATCTTGACAATAGATCTGCCAAAAATACTTACATTTACAATTTGCGAACAATTTTCGCGTAAAAATGGCACGTTTAAGTGATACCGAGCGCGCATTGAAATTTTAATGATGATAGGGTACGCGATAGAACACGGAGTTTTACCCAAGTGGTGAATATTTTTAATGAATTTCATCCAGATCGGGAACCTATAACTAAATCAACTGTTTCCAAAACATTGCAGCGTTTTCATGAAACTGGACGTGTGAAAGATCGACCAAAAAGTGGAAGACCGGTAAGCGTTACTAATGAAGAAAATTCTCTAAATGTCATGTTAGATGTGGTAGAAAATCCAATAAATTCGACGCAACAGCGGGCTTTAAATCATAATATGAGTCGATATTCCATTCAAAAAATTACCAAAAGAGAAAAATTCAAACCATATAAAATTCATTTGTTACAAGAATTGAGTGAAGACGATTTTGATCGCAGAATTCAGTTTTGCGAAATCAGTATGGATAAATTGAATCAAAATGTCAACTTTGTCAACCACATTTTATTTTCTAATGAATAAATGTTTTGTTTAAACGGGCACGTAAATCGACACACAACTGTAGATATTGGTCAGACCAAAATCCACATTGGATGGAACAAGTTCATACCCAACGACCACAAAAAACTAATGTTTGGTGTGGTATTATTGGTGGAAATGTCATAGGACCCTATTTTATACATGGAAATTTGAACTCTGAACCATATTTATTACTTTTACAAGAGAATATTGTTTCACAGCTTATACGATTATTCCCGAACCATAATAATTCCAATTTACTGGCTGAACAAATATGGTTTCAACAAGATGGGGCTCCACCACATTTTGGACGGATGGTGAGGGAATATCTAGAGGAAACTTTCCTGGTAAATGGATTGGGCGCAGAGGTGCAACTAAATGACCTGCTAGGTCTCCTGATATGACCCCTCTTGACTTTTTCCTGTGGGGCCATATCAAAAATTTAGTGTACAAAAATAGGCCACAAAATATCGAAGATTTGCAACAAAGAATAATGCATGAAATTTCCAGTATTGCTCCCAATATCCTTTTAGATTCGCTACAAAATTTTGTTCACCGAATTCATTACTGCCAGGAGGTAAACGGTGGACACTTTGAGAACCTTAGAAAATAGGAGTTCAAATTGTTGTTTACTAAAACTTAGTTTGTCTTTTTTATTATTGTTGTTAGATTTATTTGAAAACGATATTCTAAACTCGATATCTCGAAAACGGTTAAGATTGGGTATGTGGTGTGCTTAACATTTTTTTTAGAATCTTGTAAATAATTGAAATATTGAATAAAGTAACTTTGTTCTTCCATGGCTTTTTGACTGATCCTGTATACTTAGTTTATGTGCAGTGTAATAGATTTCTAAAAACCCTAAAGTTTTGTATTTAACATTCTTTGCTAGCTATCTTACTTTAGCTAATAATCGATCGTTTCCATACATAAAAGCGACCCTGTATAAATCTTTGCAAAAATAGAAAAAAAAAATCAATCAAAAATCTATAAATTTACTTATAACATCCATCTCCATTTTTTAAAATAACCTTTTTCGGTTTCATAGTGGAAAAAAGTGTCGTGGGGAAAAGTTGTTTGTATTTCGGCCTTCTTTCAGCCGTTCCAGTTTCAAAAAGATCGAACAAAAATTCGATTTTTACTACATAATTAATGCTGGTTTGGCATTTCGCTTGCAAAGCAGCGTGGATCTGTTTAAATATTTAGTCCATCTTGGAAATAAATAGGTTTGTAACTCAATTAGTTTAAAAAAAGTAGAATAATTACACATTCCCTCCTTATTTAACAGACAAAGAAAGAAGGTGACAAAAGTGGTGTAGAGTAAAGATAAGACAAACAACAGTAAATCTCCTTTCTTAAAAAAAGTTTTGTATTGGCGATTATCAAGCCGGTCTTTTTCTACAACAATGCCGGAAGTTTAAAATCGTTTGAACAAAAGATTTAGTACAAACTGGGAATAGGGTAAAAGTTTTATGTAATAGGATTAAGAGAGGTAGAAAGAAAGTTTACTTATAAACCCTTACGTTTTGCGGTACATGCATTGTACCTTAAATTATGACTTAAAAATTCAGGTCAGTAATATCCAATCTTTCGTCTGAAGTTACCCTGAAAAAGATCTCAAGCTACTTTCCATAAACGAACAGAATTAGGGTTTAGAGGCGAACCATAATGCTTGACAGTAGGGTTAGTTTAATCAATTTTTTTTTGTGATTCTGTACAATATAAACTGCTGCACATAATCATCGTTAAAAGAGCATTTTTTAGTCAAATTTGATACCGTGTAATTCCTGATATACTGAACGCATTTCAAAAAGCTGGTCACATTTCGAAAGGTATTTTCATCCTCTATTGAATCATTCGTAACAACTTCTTAGATTTTGACCGGGGGCTATAATATAGGGTAAAACAAAATGTCGTGCATTTTGAAAAAAAATTCACTTGCTCCCCATTTTGCAGGAAGACCATGCTGATTGTTTTTGAACCTAACATTTCATAGATATTGATCATATCTCGGGACCTTTTTGGGATTTTGCAAATATCTACTGTGGTTTTCGAAAAAAACAATTTTTTCGAATTTTTCTTTTAATTTTATGTTTCTACACCAATAGTCGACGACAATGCTCGCTCTCATAAGAGCAAAAATCGTAAACGACTTTCTTAGGGAAAACAATATCACGCGTAGGATTTGGCCTGCTAGGTCGCCAGATATGAATTCTGTAGAGCATGTGTGGAGTAACCTTAAGTTACGTTTGAATCGGGAAGGGAATGAATTTCAAAATTTGCAAGAATTGGTGAATGCGATTTTGCGTGAATGGGAAGCTATTCCCCAAAACATGATTACAGTATTAGTGGATTCTATGCCCGAGAGAGTAAGGGACGTCCTTCAAGGTTTTAAATGTTCATCCGCCGAATATTTTTGTTTGAAGCACTCCAGATTATTTTTTTTTACATGAATCATTATAATGAACAAAGACCTGATTTTATTCTTGATTTAAGTTCCTAAATAAAACTATTGTAGGTATATATTCGCAGGGTGAGTTCTTTATTTGAGGAGGATAGGGATAGAAGTTAGCAAAGATAACCTGATTAATGATGCACTTTACAAAATCGAGTAAATTGGTGTAGAAAGATAAAATAAAAAAATAAAAAATTTGAAAAAACTGTTTTTTTCGCAAACGACAGTAGATATTCGCAAAATCCCAAAAAAGTTCCGAGGTATGATTAATATCTATGAAATGTTAGGTTCAAAAAATATCCGCATGGTCTTCCTGCAAAATGGGGTGCAAGTGAAATTTTTTCAAAATGCACGACATTTTATTTTACCCTATATTATAGCCCCCGGTCAAAATCTAAGAAGTTGTTACGAATGATTCAATAGAAGATGAAAATACCTTTCGAAATGTGACCAGCTTTTTGAAATGCGTTCAGTATATCAGGAATTACACCGTATCAAATTTGACTAAAAAATGCTCTTTTAACGATAATTATGTGCAGCAGTTTAGTTAAATACACTACGATATAATAGCCTGGTTCCACTTTTAGCTTAAGTACTGTTGTTTATATCAGTCACATACAATACACATATGAAAAACAACCACCAATGGTTATTAGAGCTTTAATATCATCGCTCTCCTCCTCCATAGGACAAACTTTGCTGAGGGTATTTGAACGGCTCAAAGAAAACTAATTCAGTCTGTGTTTGACAGTTGAGACAAGTTGATTATCAAAGAATAGACTCTATTGGAAGCTTTAAATTTAAAATTAAAGTTTGCAAGACGCACTAATAAAGAATTGTTTAAAATATTTTATTCCTTTGCCAGATTAGATAGTATTTTGTTAAATTACTTATTTTTCTTGATAATTTAAAATGTCATAGAGTTTTTGTTTACTTTATGGTAGAATTTCCTCAATTAAAGCTAGGTAATATTGGAGGGGGGGGGGGGGGGGCAATAACGTAATGCGTTTATCACATACAAAATTTGTGTGTTTATCGTTATTTTACACACAAATATTATTATTGCTCACTGGCGTTTTATATAAATAAGCAATGCTGAATTCAATAAATTATTTACTAGGTCAATAAAACCATTTAAATAATGTAACCATGGACTACATTTCCAGTTGTAATGTCCATAAGGGATGGGTTTGCATTAATGACGTATAAACAACTAAATTAGTACCTAAAAAATAATTTTTGCAAAGCAACAAATTTTATAATTTTATATTTCCCATGAAAAAAAAATCGACTAGACTTAAAGATGTTGGTGGAACAGTGTGACGACTATTTGGCTTATTAAATAAATGATATATTATGTTCCCCTAAAAACGTGAACAGAGTCGGTTAACACCATATTTGCGTATATTGAGATACATAACTTATACCTTTTTTTGCTGAAAAGCTATATTTTTTCTTTATTGTGCGATTTTTATTCAAACCCCTTACCTGATATTGGATTTTACCAGAAGGCTTTATAAATACTTTAAGTGTATAGAAGTTAAGCTTATGGAGTTAACATTGTAAAAAAATTTTAGATACATTTTGCGTTGTAATAATAAAATATTGCTAAAAAGTGTCAAAAATACAATAGTTAGCGTAAAAATTCGTGATAAAAAAATAGGAATAAAGCAACAAGGACTACATTTAGGATTGTACAAAGAAGAGAAACATTCATTTGATCTAAATAAATATAATAATGAAAGAGTGTTATTTCAAAGAAATTTTATTCATTTCATTTTTGTACTGGTAACTTTTGCCTTTTATGTTCTTTTAGTAGAGCTAATCATGCTTTTTTCTCTCCTTGTTACGTGAACCCCACATCTGACACCAGATTTGGGACAGGTTTTTATAGGTGTCCATAGACGAGAAATATTCGATACAATTCAGGTATTTAATAGTTAACAAGCAATAAACTCGACAAGAAAACAAAAATTTCGTCAGGATTTGGAAGATTATAAATAAACTTAGCAAAATATAAAAATATATAACAAACGTTTTTCAATAAACTATTGTTACTATTGATGATTTTATTGTTTTGCATAATCATCTCTGTTAATTTGCTAATTTAATAAGTATGTTCACAATTTTGAATCCATGTTCATCTACACCATTTGTTTACATTATCGTTTACCTAACTTTTATTTTCACACCAACTTTCCATTTCACGCCTTTTCTTATATCACAGTTACTGATACGCATCGGCGAGTATAAATGACTAATATGCGGTTTAAGGGTATAAAAGATAAGGACTCAACAATGGAGGTTTAAATAAAAAAGGCTTCAGAAAAACTTTCGGGCTTTTAAGGTAAAAAGCATTGGTTATCACGAATTGATAAACTGTGCTAAAGTACGGTAAGTATTTATAACCGATGAGGGCCAGCAGGTTTAGTGCTTCCTGTTTAACATTGACGACAAAATATTGGCGTAAATATTTAGCATATAAAAGATGCTAGAATAAATGCTGAAAGTCTTTTCGTAAAATAACAAATTTTTATCTATAATATATAATCTTGGCTATTGTTATATCAGTGCATACAGGAACAGTAAAAAAAATGCCTTACAAGCCAGACACGCAGACAAAATCACTGTTAAACGTATCAGTCTAAGCGCCGAGACATAGTAATATGTCGCAGCGCATGAAATACACTTCTTTGGTATCATGCCGAGCATGTTATACAATGCTTGGTATGATACTTTACTTTGGTATGGTAAAATAAATACATGCTTGGTGGTGGTGTGCACGGTGCTGAAAACTTCAGGTCAGATTAATTTATGTGCTTGGTTGTTTGATCTATAAAATACAAAGTTGCTAGAAGCGGTGTGTAAGCCCTCTTATCACATAACCTCAAAATTAAATAACTGTCACAAAAATATAAGTCTTGTAGGATTTGAACCCGAGTTATTGTTGCGGCATTTTTATTTTTCTCGGACCAACGCAGGTTTAAAAAAGCTGTAGAAATTCGATTTTAGTTTTAAAATGCCGATTTGCATGCAACAATATTTCAGGCAAATATCATTTGCATATTCGTGACTTTCTTGAAATGATCTGAACATCGAATCTCAAAAATAGTCTAATTTGTTTCCGTAGTGAGTTATGGTGATTTGCCCAATCATACTTAACTTTTCTAGTTGCTTTTTATTTTAAACTTGTTTTACAACTATACCTAATTTAATATATTACTAAATATTAACTTCTGATAGTTACCTAACTTAATTTTTCTTTTATTATACATTATAGTATAACACTAAATCAGTTTAAACAATTACTAATAATTACCTGCTTTTTAAAAATAACTCGACACAAACCATAGGAATACAAAATCTGTTTTTAGAACATCGCCTGAATTAAGACCCAATCATGCTTCAAATTTGCTGTTTTTTAGGTAAATCAATATGAAACCAAAACACCGTTAAAAATTACATGTTTGTGTTTAACTGACATAAAAAACAATGTATTGTCAACACTGTCTTCATACGTTGGGACTGAAGTATATTTACCTTTTGTTTATTCTTATTTAATGTAAGTAAGGAAGAGCATGATATGTAGAAAAGTCCTTTCTTTTAAACGGAAAGAGTAGTATGTGGTTTAATAATAGGAAATTTAAAAAAAATTCTAGAAATAAAAAGTTAAGGTACAAAACGCTAATCGTACATAACCATTGTCTTTTGGAAAGATGACTCAGTATAAAATACCGGGTGTCCACGGAAGGTGGCTCGCCCCTATAACTTTTTTGTTTTTCAAGATAATGAAATAAAATTCGGGGGATTTGTATACGACATAAAACTGCCTTTTTTGACAGGTGACTCAACATTATGGAACTTCCGGTTTAACCGGAAGTGACATAAACTTTCGATTTTTAAATGGGACACCTGGTATATTTTTACTTTTTTTGACTCCATATTCTAAATACAACGATGTATCACTTGTCACTTTTTGTCACCAAGAAAATAGTTTTTTTTCCAAATTTATTGTTTTATCTAGAGGGCTATGAATACCTTAAAATCACTTATTTCAGTTCTTTAATCTTGGGAAAAATACAATTTTACATCCAATGCTATGTGCTATGTAAAATTTAATCTTTAAAGTTGTTTAACTCATTTTTTTTAAATGGCAACATGGTGGCTCGTCGGGTTAAAAAAAAGAGGATTTATTACGATTATTTTGATACCATACACTATTAGGTTTTAGAAAAGCTGCCATTAAAAAACTTTAAAAAGTTAACTTAGAACTTTCCTAAAATGAAGCATCTTTTGAGAATAAATTTAGATTTAAGTGCATCAAGTAGCCTGTGACCAGCAAAACTGATAAAACAAAATCATGCCTTGAAGAAAATTGAAATGCCAACAGCTTCTGCCAAAGTAAATTAGTTTGTTGTTTAAAAAACATGGAAGGAGTGAAAAAGTTGATATGTTATTAGTGTTTGGAGAATGTAGAAATAATTCAACCGATGCTGCACGACTTTACGCACAAAGATATTTTAATCGGCGTCATCCAACCCGGCACTTTTAGGATTAGGGAACATGACAATAATAGCATATCAACTTTTTCACTCCTTGTAAAACTATTATTTTCCATGTTTTTTAAACAACAAACTAATTTACTTTTTACCAGAAGCTATTGCCATTTCAATTTTCTTCAAGGCATGATTTTGTTTCATCAGTTTTGCTGGTCACAGGCTACTTGATGCATTTAAATCTAAATTTATTCTCAAAAAATGCTTTATTTTAAGAAAATTCTAAGTTAACTTTTTAAAGTTTTTTAATGGCAGCTTTTCTAAAACCTAATAGTGTATGGTATCAAAATAATCATAATAAAATCCTCTTTTTTCTTAACCCGACGAGCCACCATGTTGCCATTTAAAAAAATGAGTTATACAACTTTAAAGATTAAATTTTACGTAGCACAAAGCATTGGACCAAAAATAGTAAAATTGTATTTTTCCCGAGATCAAAGAACTGAAATCAGTGATTTTAAGGTATTCATAGCCCTCTAGATAAAACAATAAATTTGGAAAAAAAATATTTTCTTTTTGACAAAAAGTGACAAGTGACACATCGTTGTATTTAGAATGTCATATGGAGTCAAAAAAGTAAAAATATACCAGGTGTCCCATTTACAAATCGAAAGTTTATGTCACTTCCGGTTAAACCGGAAGTTCCATAATGTTGAGTCACCTGTCAAAAAATGCAGGTTTATGTCGTATACCAATCCCCCGAATTTTATTTCATTATCTTAAAAAACAAAAAAGCCACCTTCCGTGGACACCCGGTATAATGATTCAAATACTTCTAAAGCCTTCTTTTTTGGTTTCTCCTTGGAGAGGTTATTTCCAGTTAACAAGGCGTTTCGGGATCAAAGACTTTACGACTTTCGTTTTCTCCTTCGCTATTTCCATAATTTAAAGTCTCTTCACCAGGTTTACAAAAAAAATCTATAATTTTGCAATGTGCTTAGCACATCACTTTTAAGTTATACCATAGCTACAGAATTACTAAATTAGCAAGTTGTTATTTAGATTTCTAGAATTATTGTTTACTCGGGTGGAAAACGATTTCTAAAATTTAGTTTTATATTGCTGTAAAAATAGTACAATACAAACAATTATTATTTCCTGCAGGTTTGTGTTGAGTTAGGAACCTATATATTTTAGTTTGTTAATGTTAGATAAAATTGTTTTTTTCCGTAACCTTACGCTTTACAAAAATCTAGCAATGACCGTTAAAGCAGGAGGTCAATTTAAATTTAGAAAGTATGTTGAACTCTATGTATGTTGTCCCCTATTTAATCCTGAAATTGAGGTCCCAATATACACCAAAAACAAATTACATAAATTGCAAAAAGGAAACGAAACCAAAGGATTTAAAATGGGTCAAGTTTAGGTGGACCTCCATTTCGGCAGATGACTCATAAAAATTTTCACATTCGAAAAAGTTGCCTGTGGAATTCTTGAAAAGTTGTGCTAAGCATTTAGTTTGCAGCTTGGTTAGCAATAAAATGTACCCTTTTGTTCGAAGTTTACTTAGGATAACATTATGGTAAAGCTCGATTTCGAAAGTAAACAAGATGCAGAGGAAACAGACGATGTTCTAGAAAGGTAAAAAGACCATGCAAGAAATATTTACCAAAAAACTTCGGTGAATAAATTTTACGATAAAAGAAATCAGCCATAATGTAATTAAAAGTTAATCTGGAAAACAGGTTCTTAATTGGATTTTCGGTTTTGTGTTTTCTCCAGGGAATTTATGGGTTATTGGCTTTTCCTATATTTCGATCAATTGGAGATGATGCTTGAAATAAATAATTTTTTTGCAAATAACCAATTTTTTTTTAACAAACTTAATAATAAACATATAAAATTAACCTGTTGCATATCATTAAAACCTTATATTATATTCTCCGTAGTATACGAATGCATGTTTAAAATCAATTTGCACTAATTTTTAGCAGCCCAAGGTTTTAGGGCATTTCATAAAAATCAGAAATTCTTCTTTTAAGCCAAAAAGTACTTTTAAGTTATGCAAATGAGAAAAACATTTGGGCCATTTAAACCATACTGAAGTAACGGTTCAAGGCGGATTTTTGCTCTTGAAAACTTGAGAACGGATTTTAATGATTATTGATGTATTATTGTGTAAAATAAAATAGGGTTTTTAGTATCATAGTTACTTGCTAGTTGTGTTATAAACGTTACGTTACAATAAAATAGCCCATGTGTTTTTACAACGTTAGATCAATCCAGATATTTTTGTTGGGTTCAAATAGATACATTTAAAAGCTTTTTCCCTCCTAATAAGTGTTATAAAAATTCAATAATATATTTATCTTACTTTGGGTATTATTAACAAAGTCATTATTATTAGTATGTTTTGTTTATTACTGTTAATGGGTACTTATAATGTGCAGGTATTTAAAAATAAATTTCCAAATAAACTATTATCCAAAAATATCTAGGGGAAATTTAATAGAATAAAATTTTTCAAGGGTCTCTTTTTTTACTTCACTCTCTGATTTTAATTTCAATTTCTATTTTTTACAGATGGTGATACTTACCTTGATAATTACCACTAATTTTATCCTCACAATGTCTTATAGACAATGACATATACTTAAAAATGTTTTATAAAAAATTTAAATAATCTTCGATACCTTCTTTTTAGAAAGGTTTTTTTTCTCCTTCCCCAGTTTATTTGGTTGGTTTAGACCCTATTTACTGACTTCTCACATACTGAGTATGTTTTAACTTTCATCAATTTCTCCATATTATGTCTCTTTTACACATCATTTTTTAATTACATAAAAGCTCCATTAAGGTCCTTCGCCATTTTACCTTCTGCTAAAACCATCAGCACTAAATATATTTTCTGTCTCCTGATGATGAACGTTGCTACGTTCGAAACATGTAGAGACGCTTGAAGAATTTTGTTCTATTAAATTTTGTGGAGGAAGACTTTTATTTTTTCTTTATTTCCCATACTTTTAACTCCACTTTAAGCATGGAGTACTTCTTCAAATTAGAAATATCTAGGTTGTTTTATAAAATCAGAAGGAATGTTTAGATGTGATTGTTATGATACTTCCGCTTAGTAAAAGCCACACACTACTAAAAAACGTTATTTTATAGTGTTAGAGTATACATCAAAAATCATTAAAGCCAACTAACACGTTAAAAAAAATATTTGTGTTTACGCTAATATATTTTTTTTAAATACAGTCAAAAATTAAAAAAACTTTTGGCCAAAAGGTCAAAAACTCACACACTCATGATGTAATTTTAAATAACAATTAAACTAGATGTGCCAAGATTATCCCAATAAATTTTACTTGCTGCTAAACTACACGAAATTGAGATAAATTTCGAACATAGAAAGAATTTTATTCCACTCAATAAATCTTTATTGTAAGCGTTAAAACATATCAAAATGTATTTAATACCTGAACAAATTTTGACAACAATTAATACAGATATAAACTGCACAAGAAACCTATTATGAAATCTATAAATACCTAAAAAAAAACTGTCATTGTGAAAGCGTGCGAAGCTTAGAAAGTTTGGCGCCATTTATTAGATTTAAAATTTATTTACCTGTAAGTAACTAAACCTGGTGAAACAAACCGGTATTCTCGTATTGGCAAAAAATAAATTCGATTAGGAAATAAATAGCACATGTTTTCAGGTTTTCCGTAATCGAACAGTTTTCTTATTTGAGGTTATGTGATCAAGCGTATGTACTTTCGGGCTAGAAATTCAAAAGGACTCTAAATATTATCCAACCGTTTTTACATAGGACACTGTATCGCTGGAGACTTCTGTAAGGGCACGCTTGAGTCTTGTTCGTCGCGCTTGCGCCATCGTTTGCGAAGAAGACAGCATGCCAGAACCCTATATAGAGAGGATCATACATTTCATCTCAACAGATTTAAGCACAGCGATTTAAAAGCGTACGACAATCGCACGGGAATAATAAAATACGAAAACAAATCTCCGTCGACAATGCTGACTCTGATTTTTCTTACATGATGTTAAAAATAATTTCATAAAAATAGTTATCGAAGGCTTTAGAGTTCCTTCTAGCGCTTTATAATTCAAACTTCGGCCATTACTTGTTTTTGTTTTTTAATGATGGCATAGGAAAATAAAGTTGTATTTTATTTCTATTTCTTAACAAAAACTGACAAAATTTGACTTTGGCATCAAGTTCTGCTTCGATCGAGATGAAAATTAAGCAAAAAAAATAGTAGTCACGTGATTCGCATTTTCTATCAAATTTAAATTTTTTCCCAAAAGAAATTCAAAAGTAGGGTTATTTCTGAAAATATCGAAAAAAGTTATTAGAAAAAGTTTTTTTAAATGCAGTTTCTAGCCCACATGCAAAATTTCAGCTGCATAAGATAATTTTGATTTTTTACCTATATTTTGTAAATTGCACCACTTTTGCAACATAAGAGTCAACGCAACCTACATAAAACTTCTTAGTTTTGACAAAGCTTTATTTCAAATACATTTTCTTTAAAGTAGCGCCATATTAAATGTGTGTTTTTCTACAAAATCAAAATTGGGTTATTAAAATTTGGTCGCATGTGATGCAAAGTTCATTTGTATAAGGTAACTTAATAAAATAAGTATTTTTGAAAACGTAGTTTGTGTCTGAAAGTAAAAAAATAAAAAATAAAATAAAGGGGTTTTTAATTAAATCGTTGAAAATAGATAAACTTTACGTTAAGTTAAACTAAAATTTATTTTCCACTTAAAAAACACTTTACTGAAGACACTGTTATTTTTTGTCTTAATATTAAGGTGCATTACTTTCAGACACAAACTACGTTTTCAAAAATACTTATTTTATGAAGTTACCTTACACAGGGTCAAAAACAAATAAACTTTGCATCACATGCGACCAAATTTTAATAGCCCAATTTTGATTTTGATTTTGTAGAAAAACATACATTTAATATGGTGCTACTTTAGAGAAAATGTATCTGAAATAAAGAATTGTAAGAAGTTTTATGTAGGTTGCGTTGAGTCTTATTTTGCAAAAGTGGTGCAATTTACAAAATATAGGTAAAAAATCAAAATTACCTTATGCAGCTGAAATTTTGCATGTGGGCTAGAAACTGCATTTAAAAAACTTTTTCTAATAACTTTTTTCGATATTTTCAGAAATAACCCCACTTTTGAAGTATTTTTGGAAAAATTAAAATTTGACAGATAATGCGAATCACGTGACTACTATTTTTTTGCTTAATTTTCATCTCGATCGAAGCAGAACTTGATGCCAAAGTTAAATTTCGAATAAAGCTATTAATAAAAAAAAATCCCATATGATGCGGACTTTACTGGTGACACTGTATATGTATATAAATATTATCTCCTTGTAGACAAATATAAAATTACTTGATATTTTTTATCAACAATTATAGATTCAACTTATATCTATATTATTGATATGGCATTAGCTAAATATTATTTCAATTTTTTTGTATATTTGTATATTTCCAATACTAAAATAAGCCCAAAAAATTGTACAAACTACACAAAGTGTTCTATAGTTCTATAATAAAGCGACAAAATTAAAAGATATGGGTCTGAAGCTAGTTATATATTTTTTAAAGTTGGTTAATTAGGCATAATGCCACTTAGGAAAACTTTTATTAACGCCGCACTTATGTTTATAGGTATTAAAATCTCTAAATTAAATACTAAAAAATAATAAGCTTACATATTATAACGTGGTCATAAAAACCTAAAATACTGTAAAATGCTCGTGAATAGGTCTATGAAAAGTACACAACACAACCATTTTCTTAATCCATAACCAAGTTAAAAATTTACCTTAAATAAAATGTGTAACTAACTTAAATATGGTTAAATATTTTCAATCAGTTCCATAATATTCATCACAATATTATAAATCGTTATTAAACGAAATATTTTTAAAATTTCATAATTTTAGCACATATGATACACATTTAGCTTACACTGTTTAAAATGCAGAAGATTCATGGGGTAACACTCACACCCACACCATCACACACATACTTAATTACTAGAAAATTGCTATAAGTAATCAAAAAAGTTTACGTTTTATTAAGTGGTGTGTTGGTTAACTATTGACTTCCTTATTTTTTTCGTATGGAATTTGGAAAAGGGTAGCGTGAAAACACGATAAAATAATGGGGGCAAGCGCAATTTAAACGAAACTGGTTTCCGCATATTAACGCATAGGGCCACAGTTTAGATTAACATAAATGGAAAGGTCAAAAATGGTTTTAAATATATATGTTAATTGAAATGGTATATTCATTGAAAGTAATCAAATCTCGGTAACTTTTTTTGTGGAACTTGGAAGTTGGTGAATTTGCTTTAAATGCCGTTTAAATAAAAAAGAAGGAATTGTTATTTGTGGATTTTTCTTCCCACGCCTTACCAATTATTATAGACCAGGGCCTTTGAAAATGGTAAAAAGTGAAAAAAAATAATAGTAGGATGAAACCCATTGAAAAAGGAAGAGAATATAACAAAAATGAAAGGAAAAATAATTTACGGGCGATCCGAGGTCAGGAAGTGGAAAGGGGTGAGTTTTTAAGGGTAGAAAACGATTTATCTCGATTTCCGGCAAAACTACAAGTCCTATTGAAAAACGTTAAATAGCAAAGTTATAGGTAATAAAAAGATCTACAACTTTTGTATTCACACTTTTTTCACATAACCTCAAAATTTTTGTGAAAAATTCAAATAACCAAGTTTTTGGTTTTTTATTTTTATCTTTTACAAAAAAATTTTTTTTTTCACGAAATTTGGTGAAAACTTACCTTTTTATGTCCCAAACACACTGTAATTTTTTGATTTAAAATATTTATTTTTTCACCTTATTTTGACTTAATATCGAAAAAGCACTCTAATTTTCTATCGAAAATTCTCACGTCAAAATATCTGCTTTTTTAAAAAGTCGGCGGGCTTTTTGTTCGTTGAAAGCTCTACTTTCTGATGGTGTAAAAAAATATACATTACTATGGTAAATGTGATGAAATCCCCTTTAAATCCTACCTTTAATTATATTTAGAACAACTATTTTCGCATGTTTTTTACGATCTTTATGTTCTATGGATTTGTAATTTTTCTGTTTTCAATGTAACATGGAATCTTACGTTTTTCGAGTAATTAAAGTATACATTTTAATAAATGGCTCAAAATTGTACATAATGATTAAAAAAAAAATTCGGATTCGAGTTTTTTTCGTTTCTTTGCATTTTTTGAGAACATTTACCATAGTAATGTATATTTTTTTTTACACCATCAGAAAGTAGAGATTTCTACGAACAAAATACATACCGACCTTTTAAAAAAAGCAGATATTTTGACGTGAGAATTTTCGATTGTCAAAATAAGGTGATAAAATAAATATTTTAATTTAAAAAAATTGCAGTGTGTTTGGGGCATAAAAAGGTAAGTTTTCACCAAATTTCGTGAAAAAAAAAATTTTTTTTTGTAAAAGATAAAAATAAAAACCAAAAACTTGGTTATTTGAATTTTTCACATAAATTTTGAGGTTATGTAAAAAAGTGTGAATAAAAAAGTTGTAGATCTTTTTATTACCTACAACTTTGCTATTTAACGTTTTTTAATAGGGCTTGTAGTTTTGCCGGAAATCGAGATAAATCGTATTCTACCGTTAAAAACTCACCCCCTTCCACTTCCCGACCTCGGATCGCCCGTAAATTATTTTTTCTTTCATTTTTGTTATATTCTCTTCCTTTTTCAATGGGTTTCATCCTACTATTATTTTTTTTGGTTTCAAAAATTATCGATCCTGGTCTATTAGGTAATATTGACTTTAAAGGTGATTTAACACTAAAAACATGAAAGTTATCCGATTAATGAAAGGAAATTTAAAAGACTAATTTATTATTATGTAATTTTCTTACGTTATACGTATACGTCGTTAAATTTTGATGCTGGATTTAGGACGACTTTAAAAATGATCTGTTTCTATTTTAATGTAGGTATTCAAAATATTTAAATTTGTAGTTGCCGGCTACAATCTCGTGCTCATGCATAGGAAAGCTACAAAAAAATGTAATAGCTACGCCAGAACCGAATATCATCAAGTTTAATCTAGAGCTTTCGCAAATAGAATAAAAATGTGTCGACGAGTAAGGGGTGCGATTGACGGGTGCAAAATTTAAAAGAAAGAGTACAGGGCCCAAGATAAACATTCTGATCCGCGAGATCCACCACTGTAGAGTAGTTCACTTTTTTACTTTAAAACGGGTGTACTTCATTGAGTAATGCACTTTTTATTAGTTTTCTTAAATGTAAGTTTGTCAGCTTTGATATAGACAAAATACCTAACATTTTTATATCGCGCCATCACCATATTGTCAATTATTTTGAGAAGAAAGAATATAATTTTTAAATATTTGAATATTTTCGAAAAAGCTTAATACTTTGATATGCCTACATTTTTTTATATGTATATGTATAGACCATCAGATATGAAATATCTGGTGCTCGTCTTTTTTTATTCGGAATAGATTTATTGCCATGCTTATTTTTTCCAACAATCTATTTACTTCTTTTATAAAGCTTTTATTTGTAATTGTATATTTTTACATAAGTATTTAAATAATATATGCTCATCATACTTTTAAATACTGTTTCCGTTTTTTATTTTAATTTTATTAAAAAGGTATGTGATGAATTGCTCGAAAAAAATTAAAAGGCAATATTATGAAGAAGCATTAAAGGAAATCCAATAAAGAATCCTCGTTTCACCGTATTTTTGAGAATATCATTCGAGAGAAAAAAACAACAAAAATAAACGACTTGGATTTGTAATGTTTTTTTTTCTTGATATTGCTCTCAAGTTAAATCTATCGTTATAAAGGGAGGTATTATTACTTTAATTTCGAGACAAAAAATAATTTCGTGATCACTACGTTAGGGAGTGTTTGAGGAAATTAAATTTTTGCAGATTTTTATAGGTTAATACATGTTGTCTAGAAAATAGGTGCATAACGTTTGATAACAAACGGCTGACGTCAAAATAGGTCTATTTAAAGAGCAAAGACTTGTGGCACCTTCGCCATTTCGTATTTTGAACAATAATTTGTTTATTTTTCTTTTTTCCAAAGAGTTGCCAAATACCCCTCTTTGGGTAGCAATGACATACAGTTTTAAATTAAAAAAAATCTAGTTGATAAATTAATACTAGCAAAAATCGAAATTTTGTCAAATTTGTGAATATTTCTTTTTCTGCTTTTATCAAGTTTTAAATCCAACCTTGTTTAATGAAAAACGTAGGTAATTATACTCCAAAGAGAGGAGAGGAGAGGTATTTGGCCGATTTTTGCATAAAACTAAGAAGTATTTGGCAAAAGTGTAAACTAAATTATAATTCTAAGGCTACCGTCTTAAATACTATCCATGGGCAATGAAGCTTGATGACTCCGCCTACGTGCTTATTGGTGTGTGAAGGTTGAGTTGTTGGTTTTGGAAACCCACTTACACGGGACAATAACTGAATCACGGATCGAATCAGTCAAACTCCATAAAACAGGGCATAATTCAAACTCTTTATCACAGAGCATATAACGTTTGCCACAATCCGGAAGACCTTAATATTGAAATTTCAAACATCAAAAAAGATTTAAAATAGAACGGTTACCCTGAAACCTTTGTCACTAATACTATCTCAAAACTTAAAAATTCGCGAAGTGAAAACTAATACAGAAACTAAAGAGGAGCAAGCATTTCATACAATACCTTATATCAAGGGGATTTCTGAAAAGATTAGAAGGATAACCAAAAACTATAAAATTAAAACAGCCTTCAAATCCGGACATACGCTTAGAAACTTTCTTACAAAAGTAAAACCCCCAAGCAATGAAAACACAAAAAATTGTATCTATCAAATCCCTTGCGAGTGTGGCGAATCGTACATTGGAGAAACAAGAAGACCTTTTCCCGTACGAGTTAAAGAACATCTGAAACATACTCGAAGAGGTGAAACTTTTTCATCAGGTATAGCGGAACATGTATGGATCAATCAACATAATATCCAGTGGTCAAAAGCCAAGGTTTTGGACACGGAACAGCACGGGAGAAAACGAAAATTCACAGAAGCAGCTTTCATGAATCAAAATACCCATAGATTTAGTAAACCAAGTATAGATATCCCCAATATCTGGAAGCCTCTTCTTGTCCAAAACCAACAGCTCTAACTTCACACATCAATAAGCACGTAGGCGGAGTCATCAAGCTTCATTGCCCATGGATAGTATTTAAGACAGTAGCCTTAGAATTATAATTTAGTTTACACTTGAAAACGGTTAGAGATACTAACCAACCGAAACGTTGTGTTAAGTAACAAAATAAAGACAATGGAAGTCCGACAAGGTGATTTTTTTGAAAGAACCAATAACTTTTTGTGTTTGCACACATTTACACATAAATTGATATTTAAGTGAGTATTTACTTTGTACCTGCCACTATTTCAAAAGGACAAATTGGTAATTACAGGCAATAATATCTGCCTTAAGGTCAAGAAAGATTACAACAGACAATTGTTGTTGGTAAGACGCTGCCACATCGTAGTTAGGTGTTGGGATAGAAACTACTGGCATTAAATACGTATCTCAAAAAGCCATCCTAATGAGAAAGCTTGAGGCAATTGAACCTTCTTCGGGCAAACGCCAGTTAGAACAATAGCGTTTCGATTACTTTAATTAATGACTAGAAAGAAATTATATTTTCCTGCGCAATTTTTTACTTTTCTTAATTTACATATTTAACTCCAAAGCAGCCTTTTTAACTCATGGTTGTAATAACATTTTCGAGTGTTAATTTGGTGAGATTTCAAGCACGGTTTGAATGTGCTAATATTAACCTAGCTCGGTTGTAAGGCAGGAAAACAATTCAGGAAAACTATATTTGCTATTTCCTTTAGCAGCTCGTATTCAAATAGAAGGAAACATTTTTTTCTGTGGAATACGTTACAGTATAAAAGATTTCTTGTAAATTTTAAGAAAGCTATCTGTCCGTTTTTAAACTATGTCAAAGTTTTGCAATAATTAATTGTTTTATTTTTCTAGAGCCTAAACTTCTTTTAAGCAAAACTATAGATCACAATTAGAGTTTTCGGAAATAGACTTACGGAAATCCAAATCCTGATGAAAAATAATAGATCCATTTAAAGAAAATAAAGCTGAAGCGTTTGATATATTGTCAGCAACTGCTAGCAACTATTTTGATGAGTAGGTAACAAAACTGAGAAAACTTATGTCTCAAAAACTCGGAAACAAAAGGTGATGGGATTTTTAAAAACACTTGAATAAAATGTAATGACTTTGCAGCTGGGTATTTCAAACTTCTACTTTAATTTATGCTGAATAATTAATTTGCAATAATATATTGAGTTTCATAACTTTTTACATTTACTGTCCCAAAGTAATCCTTACCTATTTAGGAAAATTTTTGTAATTGTAATACTCTACAACTAGGTAGTCTTTTGTTAGTCCAGTTTTCAATCAACCATCTATCGGAAGCAATTTATGTTCTCCACTATAAATAAAAATTGATCTATTTTATATAAATTGTGAACGCCTTTGTGGGGTGAACAGTCCTGTTGCCAAAAAGGGGAAGGAAAAATAAAGTCTTAAAAAGAGATATACTGCCGCAGGCATAAGCTTAGGGTATGTGTAGCAGCTGACTAGTAGCATATGGAGATAAATGACGACATTGGTTTTTGTCGTATACCAATCTTGGTAAAAGAAAAAATATGGTATGAAAGTAGTCTGTTTCTCTCAGTGCTCCACTAGTGGAGATGTTTTACTTATCTGATAAAAGAAAAATGTTTTTGTCAATGTTATATGGACTAACGGACAGCCATTAACAACATCTAACTTTACGTTACTAACATATAAATTAATTGTTTTTGTTAATTATTATTAAATAATAGTTTTATAGTGACATGACAGATAGAACATTTATCAAAAATACGTAAAATCACGTTTTTGGTCGGTTAACGTTGCTTCAATTTAAAAATAATGAGGTAGGTACATCAAATAAAAACGATTCAATATTTACATAACTACAATTTAAGAGTCATTAATTCAAATTTAGGAAAAGGTAGAATACATACAAGTTGCACAATGTCGGATATAGGTAAATTGACTGTTTTATTTACTGCAACAAAACCAGCTTCAATATTTATAAAAAGAAAGCATTTGACAAGATACAGCATAGCTTTATTGTGGAGTCATTATCGAGTATGAATTTGAATAGCAATTTAGTTCAATTAATTCAATCTTACCTTACAAATAGGGACGAATATGTAGAAGTCGGGGGAGCTAAATTAAGCTTATATAAGAGTAATTCTGGGGTTCCTCGGGACTCAAACTTAAGGCCTCTTTTTTTGTAATAGAGATTGATGGGATAGATACTAATGTATGTCTTCGATTATTCGATGCATTAATATTACCTATGTTGGAATATTGCAGTATTATTTGGGCACCTCAATATTTTATTTGGAGTAGGTTCTTGGAAGGGGTACATCGTAAGTTTTTAAAGTATATGGCCTACAAAAGATTTAGATTTTACCCCGAAAAAGGCTGTAATCATCAAGCATTACTATTACTAAATATCTTTCATAAAATGTTTTTAGAAAATAGAAGAAAATAACTATGACATTGCTTTCTCAGTTAGCCTTTTCGGTCAACTGCATAAATAATGGACATAAATGGACATTCTATTTAGATTTTCCTAGAACCAACCTTAACAATAATTCTCCATTATAGCGTATGTGTAGTCTACTTAATAGGTTGGCAATCGATATTGATGTAAGTACCACAACACTAAGTATATTCACAGAATATATAAGAACTAAACTACAAAACCAGGCTGAGGGTTTATTTTAGCTCACATTACTTGTAAGGTTTTTACTAGATTAGATTGGCGGCTTTATCTCGGAAACCATTAATCGTACAATTTTCGGAAAATTTTTTTTATGAGTAAAGTGGTCAATAGAAATTGCCGGAAATTACTTTTAAGTTCCTCATTTCGCCGCAAGGGGGCACAATTAAAAATTGTTTTTTTAAATTCTAAATTTCTCCGAAAATTCCCATACTAAGGTATAACTCTGATTACATCATTGGAAAGCTTAGACAATTCTGCATCATTTTGGTTTAAGGCTCATTGGCGTACCTACCTTGATAAGAGTGGGAGAAGCTATTGAAAGTGTAAACATTAAAATCGCTGTAACTTCTAAACGACTTATCTGATTTTACTAAATTTAAGCTTGTTTGAAAGTACCTTCAATTATTGTCGTATCTAATGGCACATGATAGTTTCTAATAAAATTGCTAGAGGGCGCAATTTGTATTAAAAATTATTGTTTTGGCAATAACTTTGAAACGAACAAAGATATCGAACTGCGGTCTTCACATCTTTTCTTGCAAATTTCATCTACTTTTCGATTATGATGTTATAGTTATACCGTATGATTTGAATTTTCGGGATAAAATCGAAAAAACTGTTATTATTACAAATTGCGCCCTCTAGCAATTTTATTAAACACTATCGTGTACTATTGGATACGGAAATTGAAGATGCTTATTTTCCCTTTCCAAACAAGCTTAAATTTAGAAAATCGGATAAGTCGTTTAGAAGTTACAGCGATTTTAATGTTTACACTTTCAATAGCTTCTCCCACTCTTATCAAGGTCGGTACTCCAATGAGCCTTAAACCAAAATGATGCAGAATTGTCTAAGCTTTCCAATGATGTAATCAGAGTTATACCTTAATGTGGGAATTTTTGGAGAAATTTAGAATTAAAAAAAACAATTTTTAATTGTGCCCCCTTGCGGCGAAATGAGGAACTGAACAGTAATTTCCAGCAATTTCTCTTGACCACTTTACTCATAAAAAAATCTTTCCGAAAGTTGTACGATTAATGGGTTCCGAGATAAAGCCGATGTACTCGCTTATTTGACCACCCGGTACAAGAAATTACTTAATTTTCAAAGACATTTATTTGAATAAAACCGCACACATAAGCTGGCCAAATAGTAAATCGATTAAAGAAATCAAAGGTCAGCTACAGTTTTCGATGTTTCGTTGATATCGATTTAAAATTCCAATTCAAAATGTCGAAAAGTCGTAACTTTTCTTGAATCGCTTATTCGCACCAAAGCAGATCTTTATTGTGGCCATTATGTTCGTGATAAGCATCGGCACCCTAAAGGGAGGACACATTACGTCTCCGTACCCTTTTAGCCCTTAAGGTGACTAAAAGAAAATTAATTTAATAATAAAAATTAAAATAATTTTCAGGCAAGTTGTCTTGAATAATATATATACAGGGTGAGTTTTTAAAGTGTTACAAGGCGATATCTCGAAAACGGTTTAAAATATTTTCTTGAAATTTTAGTGAGGGAATGGAAGATGGAAGGGACATATTTAAACATATTTTTGACGTCTACCGCATTCCCCATTTTGAGGGGTGGGGGGTAAGTTTGGAATTTTAAATGAGACAATGTACTTGACTACGTACGTATACAAAAAATCTTTTGATTTGCTCTCCTGATGGTTACGAAATTCTTTCAAAACCAATTACCCCAATTATTAAACTAAAACATAAGTTCTGACATGTGGTTTCAATAGGACGAAGCTCCACCGCATTATGTGATACAGGCCCGTAATGAGTTGGATAAATCCTGCTAGGTCCCCGTATTTGACCCCCTTTGACTTTTTCCTTTATTTATTTTATATTTTATAAAAGATAAAGTGATGGCGGCTACACCGACAACTTTAGATGATATGAAATACCGAATCCGCGTTGCATGCTTATTAGTGAACTTAAAATGTTACAACCGGTACGATATTTATTCTGAAAAAAAGTGACAAAGTGTTTGGAAGTTGAAGGGAGACAGTTTGAACATCTTCTGAAGCGTGACAGACGATAAATACGTTGAAATTAAATAGTAAAGTATTTTTTGTGTTTTATACCCTAATAAATCATAATTTCGTAACCAGGGGAGCAAAACAAAAGATTTTTTGTATACGTACGTAGTTTTTTACGTAGGATCATATTTACCAAAAAAGAGTACATTGTCTCATTTAAAATTCCAAAGTTACCCAAAGTTATATTTAGATAAGATTTTAAACAAAACGTTTATTATACACACAATTTGCTTTTGGTTTTTCACAAAGCCTATAAAATATTTTAAAATATTCCTACGCAATTTTTTTGCTTACTCCCTTCTATTCTTTTAAAATTTTAATAGTTCTACAAAAAATTTTAACTTACAATTAAGTAACAGACCGCTTCAGAAATCAAATATCCGGTAAATTTGCAGGCTTACATTTAAATTTAATTTATGAAAAACGGGGCAGTATATTTCATTAAAAATTAGGCTCTTTGTATCTTCATTTAACTTAAACTTGTTTTTAATGTTGTCCGTGAACAATTTTTTGCTGTATACAAGTTCAAAAAGCCCAAAGCAAAATGGTTTTTACTTTCTTTTTGACTTGTTTCGTTTGGCAATTTGGGGACTTTTGTATTATCTAAGTAAAATTTAATTAACATATTTTTATTAAAAAATTAAAAATAATAATTAAATAAATAAGGTTCGTGTTTCTTACATCGAAAGAGTAAAATATCTGTGTTTGTTCGATCGATATTTGTGATTTGTGACGTAGACAATGATGTATCTTGAGTAAATTCGAAGGATAGGACAACAGTACAACATCCGAACAGTCTTCAGCTCCAAAGATTCCCCTGACGAAGACAAAACCAACAAATCAAAAGGACACGAAGAATTGTGTATAGAGAATACCTTGCGAATGTGGACTATCCTATGTTGGTGAAACTCTACGACCTCATCAAACAAGCATCAAAGAACATCGAAACCACACACTGAAAGGAGAAACAAACAGATCCGGTGCAGCAGACCACGCTTGGACCCACGGCCATCATTTACAATGGGCAAACGCAAAAATTATACTTAAAGAAGAGCATTGGCGGAAGAGAAAATTCAAAGAAGCAGCTGTCATAATCCAGAACCCTGACTGTTTCAGTAAACCTTCTGCAGATATAAGAAACATTTGGAAGCCCTTGTTAAATAGGTGTAGGCTCAGATTCAGTAGTGATGCAAACGTGATGACGTAAGCGGATGACGTAAGCAGATAAATAATCATGGTGACGTAAGCAGTTGACTCACGACTGCACCCGATCATACGTCACTAGCTCCGCCATCCTAGTTAGTATAAATAGGCTCGTAGCTTTGTAACTTGTTTAGTATTCACCTGAAGACGACTGGAGATACTTACCAGTTGAAACGTTGTGATATGAAAAACTAAAGGTAATGGAAGTCCAAGACACATCTATTACTCAATACACAGGGTGTTCGAAAAGGATGAGCAAAAAATTTAGGGGATAATTCTAGACCGAAAATAAAGCTTATAGGAAGAGATAAAATTTTTTGCTCATCACTTCCGGACACCCTGTATAAGTTAGCATAACTAACATGTAAAGAAATAATTGTTTCACCTTTAAGACCCTAAAAAATTATATGAACTACACAGATTGGGTGCTTTGGAAATACGTTGGCGTCATCCTCAATATGACCAAATTTTCAAATCAGAGGAGTTTTACAAGACTTTTTGTAAGTTTTGTTCCCTATCTAAGCAGTCTGCTTTAAAATCGTTTATTCTAGATGCGAACAAATTGGCATTTTATTAGAACACTTAAGTTTCCTTTTATTTTCATTTTCTTCTAGCATTTTATTTAATGATGTCTTTTCAAGTTCAAGGTGATAAACTGAACTTGTGTTTAAATTTAAATGACCTTTTTGCAAATGTGATTTAATAACAAGACCTTCAAAGAAACATGTTTTCAAAGCTAATATAAAGCAAATAAACATGGATTTATTATTATAAGCCGATATATTTTTTAATATTCTGTAAGTATTTATTTTCAGTTTTTTAGGCTGTGAAAAATTGACAGTAAAACTAAGAATCTTATACTGAAAATTATTTTTTTCGTTACAAGTAAAAATAAGATATTAAATGCAGTGTCAAATTACTTGCTCCACTACATGTAGCAAATAATATAATATTCCTTTGAACTCTTTGTAGTATTGGTTAAACTGTGTTTTTTTTTTTCAACGACTGATGAATCTTAATAACTTACTGAGAATTTACTTAACTCTTTTGCGTGTCCTTTTCTTTTTGATTCTTGGATGAGCATCTTGAGAACATTTATGTCAATAAATTTCTCAAAATCAGCCAATCAAAGAGTTATTTATTTTCGTCCCCATATCCACGAAGGATAAGTTTTAAAACTTTTTTTAAATAGACGCAAAATGCACAGGTAAAAGAAGATAAGAACAAATAAATTAGTTTAGTTTCCAAAGTGTTAAACTTTAAGAAGTTTTCATTTGAAATTACACTTTAACTTTGTACTTTGTGAAAGCTAATATAATTATTTGCTGTATATGGTAGGATATCACGATATCAAAAGGCTTTGAATATTTATTATTTGAAGTTTGCTTACTTGCCAATAAAAAAGTTTTATTAATTTTTGTCAAAGTAAAATGTCAGTAAACTTTGTAAATTAAAATAATGTAATAAACAGTAAGCACTCAATTATCATAACGTATCACCTTGGTGGTGCCATTCCATCTAAGAAGGCTAATTCAAAAGACGTGAACATGAATTCAAGAATTACCATCGACGACAAAACCGGCCTTACATTTTATTAGGCACTAAACTGGTAAGATTGTATGGACATACAATTTAGGTTACTAATACCTTGGTTGGTTTTATATATATACAGAGTGTTTTAGATAACCGATTTTTTTAAAACACTTTAACACCCTGCATTTCAAAAACGGGGCAACTCCAGACACATGTTCATGTGAACATTTTCTCTTAGAATATCATAAGGAAGCACCGTACTTCTGAAACATATATGAAAAAAGAGACGATATATATAAAAAAAGGTCCCTTAATCCAAAATTCTTCATCACTGCTTCTTCTTCTTCAAGTGCCATCTCCTCTTAGAAGGTTGGCTTTCATCATACCTATTCACACTTTCGATGCTGAAGCTCTAAACAACTTAACGAAACTACAGTTGTACCATTTCCTCAGGTTATTTAACCAGGAAATGCGTCTTCTTCCTCTAATTCTTTTTCCCTGTATCTTTCCCTGCATAATATTCTGCAACAATACATATTTCTCTCCCCTCACCACTTGGCCCAGATATTGCAGTTTCCTTATTTTAACTGTGTTCAATATTTCTTTTTCCTTTCTCATTCTTCCCAGTACCTCCTCATTTGTTACCATGTCTACCCAACTTATTCTCAAGATCCTTCTATATGACCACATCTCAAATCATCACTGCTTATAGACCCTCAATTTTATTGTTAAAAACATTTTTTTGAAATCTTCTATTTGTTCTTAAGTTATGCTATAAAATATTACAGTTCCTCAAGCTGCATATCTCAAATAGTCTTCGAGTATGCGGGATTTCTTTTTTCTTTCCTCGGCAACATATATAATAATGTGGAAAAAATGCAATATACATAAAAATAATAAAAGCTGACTAAATAGTCATCCCTTCTATGCTTTGGTAAAATTATTATTACTTGGTTTCGGAAATTTACCAAAGTCGTTAAAGTAAAGATCGACATATAAAGTATAATTCCTGACAGCAAGATGCCTCATACCGGTATCAAAATTTAGTATGCCATTAATATCTTTACTACGGGTGGGCCCAAAATAACTATTAAATTATAACTTCCGCGAAATCGTTGAAATTATGATAAACCTTCTGTGTTTATATGACCGATATTATACAGTGTTGCAAAGTTTCATATTTCTACATAAAATAATAATTAATTTGTTAATTATTTAAAAGCTTTCGCTATTCTTGAAACCGACATTTAGGTTGTTGGTGTAACGTCGTAACCGTTTAATAAAAGAAGAAGGTAGAATAAACCAATAAATAAAAACTAAAAAATTTGTTTACACATGAAATTGATACAATGAAATGAACACGTAACAGACAGCTGCTGTCGATTAAAATGTATACATACATGACTTGTGTTTGTATTATTCAAGGACAAAAAATGGCCCAAATCCTACACGGGGTGTCACATAACTAAAGGGCAGTACATCAACAGCAGACTTGAACATAGGTCATTTGTGCTTAATTTCTTAAAAAAGATGTTTATTTAAATGTTTCTTTATCTTCTAGCGTTTAAAAGCAAATATTTCTAAAACTTGTAACTGTGTAACTAGTGTTTTCTAGGAGGTATCTTATAACTAATTATAAAATCGCCTATCTTGCCCTAAAAACATAACCACACCAAATTCCATTCATATTCGCTTAACCATATTCAAATCAACGCCAATTTTCTAAAATAAAGTTTTACGCTTATCACCCTGTATCTCTTTAACCGTGGATACGCACCTAAGTTGCACCAATTCGTGCTTAGAATTTATAAAATTATTTAACGATCTAAACCGCGGGCGCATGTTATGATTACAATCTCTATTCCTCGTTACAAGATAGAGGCGGAGCTTCCAGATCCGGTGCTATCTACAAGGTATTCTGTGTAAATATGCTACCGTATAGCGCGCTTCGGGTAAAATTTAAAGCTATATTGGAATTCGAATTAAATATAGAGTTGATGGATATAACTAGTATATTAAGGAAATCGTCTATTTTCTTGCTTATTCGCTCTTGTATCCACTTCTAAGGAGAACTATTTCAATTACGAGCCATTTTGCCTAAGCTTAATTCTAACGGTAAGAAATAATACGCAAACGCTGTAAGTCTTTCTCCCTTAAAATTAAAAAGTGATTATTTAGGGAATTATCTTAATGTTTTGGACTTAGTAACGTCCATACTCAGGACAAATACAAATTTATTGGAAACCCCGTTATTCAACCGCCTTTTTATCAAATTTCTACTAAAGAACAACTAAAGCGAAATTTCCTGAACAACGAAACTAATTGGTTGTCACTGAAGTCTAAATAATATAATTCTGCGAACGATGCTTTTTGTTAATCAAAAAGTGCTCGGTATGCGCCCATTGTTTAGCGTAGCAAGAAAAATGAACTGTTTTTTGGGATTATTCAGTCCTCACAATACGTTTCAAAGTGTAAAATCAGCCATTTTATTTGCTTGTCACATACTATTACCCTGTTTTTTCAGTTATATAACGCACCTAAAAATATGTGCAAAGTAGAACGCAGCTCGTAATGTTGTTTATAGCTTGCAGGTAATTTAATTTATAAACCAAACTTAAAAGTATATTTTTGGTCATATTAAATTAATAGATAATTAATTGACTAACGTTGGAGCTAATGTGGGTTTTGTCTATTACATAATACAGAAAGGTTTTAAACGGTAATTTAATTGTAAATTAAAACATATTTGAACAATGGTTCTGTGTGTAACAATGGTACAAATGTATGATTTTATAGAGTGATATTGCGTCATTTATTTAAGCGATCATAAAACGTAGAATAACTCCCTTTAAATAGCTACATATATGTAAAGAGTTGGCATAAAAGTATGCAAGTACTTAAAAAGTATAAATTAGCGACGGCACGGCAGGTAACCGTTGCCTTATATATCCATCCAAATGCAATGATGCGGAAGATAAAACAAAATTTATTGGTTTGTTTGCTCGACGATTTCCTTGAGTTACGGTTTAATCGATATTTTGTATCCGCCAGTAGATATAATAGCATGTTAAATTTTAAAACATCAAGCTGTGGCATTTATAGACAGAAATTCTTGCATAGGTCGAACCTTATGGTAAAACTAGTTTGACATTATAAAATAATATATCAAAGGTGAAATATTCAGTTTTAATGACTATGATGTCGATATTTTCAAAATTTGAAGTTTGTCACAACTCATGTGTTAATTGGTGAAGTGGATTTTTCATCGTCCAATGCATGTGACGGGTTCATAAGAGAAAGAGTCCTGTAAGAAAATCCTTCCACTCTGAATTTGTTCCCTATTAAAGCATTTCGATGGCCCCATGCCTGGAGTACTGTGACAGGTTTCTGCGAACTGTCGGTCCATGTGACCATCAAGTGTGCAGAGATTGTCGCGACAGCGCCTTACTAATTTTGACTTAATACTGCTTGACTATCTACATAAATAGCTTCAGATGCAGCTCGTCTCAGGCTAGTATGATCCTGCAGGATATTGACTGCTTTATCTACATCCTTATCTATACGACCCCGGTATTTGCATGCTCTTGATTTTTTATGTTAACCACATATCAGATTATGACACACACTTTTTTGTTTTTAACAATTTTATTGAGTATGATAGCCATTTTTATTAACTTACTAAAAAAAGCTATACATTTACTTCAAAATGTAATTTTTTAAGAGGATTACGTTGGTATACAATTTTGCCTAAATTTGTGTGCCCCTAACAGATTTAGGGCTGTAGTCGAGTGACAGTAAACAAACGGGAGCTAAGTCCAACAGGAATTATTATCGGAAAAAAACAGCTTTTCTCATAATGAATATGTGGTCAGAGAGCGAATAATTAAAAACGTCGTTATGAGAGGGTTTTGAAAATATGATTTTCAGGTTATTCAGTTCAGCTTGATTGTTAGTTTTTAGTCCAATAAGGGAGGCGCTTACAAAGGAATTTTAGTTAGGAAGCTTTTTTAAAGGATAATAGACTTTATCATGTGAAGGAACACTTCAGTACTATTTTGTGAATTAATGCTATTAATTTTAAATGCATTTACATAATGCCTTTACGTGCCTTTGACATAAAATCCAGCTGCCACCTGATACCATAGGTATGTGTTGATTGTTCAGCTTTTCCATTTTCTGTGAGACAGTAAATAGAAAACATAATGTACAAATCACCAATGGTTGATAAACCGAATTTTGCAAATAGTGAGTATTAAAGTTATTTCTCTCCTTACTCAGCAAAAAATACGGGCAATTTTAATAAAACTTATCGAATAAAAAATTCGCATATTTGTTCGACACGTTTTTATGGGTACTAACATAAGAAAAAACGCCAATAAAGGCTTCAATTGCTCAGCTTGATGTCTTTGACCCTAAACTTACCCTGGATATTAGGAACATATATTGTTGGTTGATTTATGATTATAGATAACGTTAAAGTTTCTATTTAAGTTAGGTTCAATGTTACACTTGAAAATGTGTATTATATAAAAAAATTGAATTTCTTCTGTTATATATATATATATTTTAGTGGTTTACCTCAGATCGAAGTCACTCACATTTTAAATTAATAAAAAAAAAGAGGATTTTTATCTTTGACCTTCCGGTATCTAGACAATCGCTCCACAAAATAGTTTTCTAGTTTCACCAGTAGTAATTGTAAGGTTAAAGCAAAAATTACTAATTTTTTTTTATATGACTCCATACCCTAACACTTCAAGATCTGATAAAGTCTTAAAAAAGTAATGGTTACGATCACGATTGTCAGAAAATTTTAATAATTTTTGTTTTCTAGTTAATAGAAATTGGATATCATGCTATGTAGCATTATGTCTGTATCATTATTAAATTGGCCTTGCATTTTTTGTGCGGTATTATGTCACTTTAATTATTAATTGGAAATAAGCCAAGTGAAATTTTTTAAAATGTGTAATTTAAGTTGTGCCAACAACAAAAAATTATATGTTACCTCAACAAACGAAGAAACCTAAGATAACAATATTTAATGAGTCAGGAAGCACGTTGTTTATGCAGTGTCAATCCGAATACTGGGCGTTAATTTTAGAATTCAAGTTTTCACTTTACCCGCAATCATTTATTTAAATTTTGACTGACGCGTGATAAGGGTGTGTATCTTTGTTTTAATTCTATTTACCTGTCGTTTCAAATAAAAACTGACAGTTGACTTAAAACCTAATGCATACATGTAACATTTCGGTTATATAAAAAATATTATATACTAAAGATTTTGCTTCAGAAAAGTATATTAACCTTTTTACAGCCGGTTTATGGGTACTTATCCGACAAGGTAAACAAAAACAATTTTTGACTAACAGATAATTCTAACTATTTTCTAACAGAAAGAAATTGTCTACGCGATAGACTCTTGATTTCTTACACAGTTGCCAATTGAGCCTGTTAAATAAAAATATTAAGGACATTTTAACCTATAAAATACATAATATACAACTTTTCATAGAGAAACAACTTATATAACAGTGCTTTGTAAGTTATCTTTTTCTCTCTTTGTGTTATAGGTATAGGGAAAACTATATTAGAAGTTTTCAATTATTGTTTTTAAGTTTCGACTCAAAGCACTTGTTTTGACTTCAGTAAATTGTACCAATATTAAATAATCAAATTATTCATTCTTGTACATTTTCATTAAAATAACGTAATATCTTTGAATCGATTAAACTCAACAAAGTACCGGTTTGATACAATGCCAATTTTTTTGTCGACCGCTTAGTCAAGTCATAACTTATTGAAACAAAGTAAGCCATAATTATTGATGGTTAGTACTGATATGTTACCATACATCACTTAAGGAGATAAGTAACCTAATTTACGAGTAGTTACCAAAAATCGTGCACGTAGAAGAGATAGGTATAGCGTGTGTATGCTGACCCACATATTGCTTTGGAATATTTCAATAACTAAAGGTTTGCCAGTGACGTACATATCTTACATACGTAGACAATTTTAGGGCGTAGATGCGTAACAATAATATTATAGAGATACATATCTACAATACATAGATAAGAGTGAATTATTACATTGTATTTTTTGGCTGTTTCGACTGTACTTATAATTTTCTGCAGCATTTATATTAAAGGCTATGATATTTTATTTTACAATATAATTTGATGAACCTAAAAACTCAATGCTCAAATGTTTTCTATCATTGAAACATTTTAATATTTTCTACTTCTTTTTACGGTAGTATAATAGTGACCAACTACTATCAATAATTTTGTTTAGCAGTAAATTTTTTATGATGTAAATCGATACCTACTCGTGTATTAGATACATTTTTTGTAGTTTTTCTTAGTTCTTTTATATACTTTCTGGTATACTAAGTCCGTATGGCTTACATTCTTAATTATCATAATTGAAATACACATGCATCAAGTTGCATCCCAAATAAATTATAATACATTGTATGAGAAATGTGTTTTTAATTTATTATATTCGGCGGTAAATGGAATCTTATTTTTCTTTTATATTTTTAAAAAAACATAAAAGGCTTTTTTAAATTTCTTTATGGGTTTTCAAGAGAGGCTTAAAACCTCTACACGGCTTCACTGTTAAGGAAATTAATAAATATACTTTAGGTTTTAAGAATCGGTAGAGGATAATAATATTTAAGGGTTAAAGCTTACGGTAAAGTTAAATACCCTAGATAGGGATAACCAGGAAACTCAATTTTCTGCTGATAAAGCAGCTGTTTTATGGGTTTTATTGCATGACTGAAAAATAAAGGTTTAAAAATATCTTCAGCTTATTTTTAAAGTATAAAGGCTCTGTTCATTATTTATAAATTAATTTAAGAATAGACTGCTCCATTTTAAAAGGGTGAAATCGTGATTTGCTGCAATGCAAAAGTAAGGCTGATATCTTTTCGTATATAGATATAATAATATTATCGTGATACGTTGTTGTGTATTTAACAAAAAATTAACAATGACATAGAGAATAATAATATGTCCCAGACCATCATTTTATTATTATTTCAAAAATTAAATAATATGCATTAATTCATATTTATTTTAAGAACGAAAAATTATAGTCTGTTACAATGTCTTGATAGTTGGTGTAATGGTGTTGTATGGTCGTGAATTTATTACAAATGACGTAATTATTGAAGTAACGTTCAGAGCTCCGCCTAATGTTAAATAGTCCAGTCGTTCTACATAAACGTATGAATATGTCTTTACTTTGCTGCGGTGTAAGTTACATTTTACTGTACCTTAGTTGCAAAATATATTTTCAATAATATTAACGATAGTAGGTTTCCCCATTGGAAGGATTACAGAGGCGGATTAAGCATTTATTCTGGGGTGGGGGAGGGGGCGCAAACTAATGCTAAATTAGGTATTAAGTCAAGGACTGATTAGGCTTTTTTGGCATGGGGAGTAATGAGTTGCCCCATCCCCCGCTCTATAATATATTACATTTTAAAAGGCTAATGACACTGACGGTGAAAATTTAACATTAGGCGTGTCCTGGTTGACGGGTACTTTACCATTTCCATTCTTAAGGGTTATTTTAGATCCTAGGGGAGACAGGGAAGCATTTGGCCACAAAGAACAAGTTTCCGATTATAAATTAACTTGGGTTATGACAGGATAACCAAATAACTTATCAGTAATAGGAGGAACTTAGCGATGTATTACATGAAAAACATTTTTAAATAAGAATTTTTAAAATAAAAATTTAAACATCAGGTAAAAAATGGCCGATTGGGTTTTAAACAAAAAATAAACCAAAATGTTTTCAATAAAAGGAACCAAATCGTTTTTTATTTTAAATCTTTCAAAGACGAAATCTTCCTTACTTAGCTTCTCTTCATTAAGCTCTTCAATGTTTGCAAGATCATCACTAACATCTTAATTATCATGGAGTGATACATCATCGTCACTGGAAAAGGAATCGAAGTAATTTTGTTGCAATTTAAGTTTATTGATCGGTTGTTTATTGTCCTTGTATTCTTGTGATTCATGCTTAATAAATTAGTCTCGTTTTGGACACTTATTTTTTTCTCCTTTTCCCGCTCGATTTTCTCTAATCTCTTCTTTTCCGATGTGTCAGTGTACACTCGTGAGAGTCCAGGTTTTCGATCGCTTTTGCTCTGGTTTTTATTGCTTTAGGAGGCTTAATATATAAGTTTTAAGAAGGAAGATAGGACGTTAGCTTTTACCCTCAATTATTAACTATATGTACCTTCTGGATAGCAGTTAAGACTTATATAACAAAAAAATCATTATTAAGTAAAGGACGGGAAGCATAATGTACACCAGGTATATGTGGACGAATGCTCCCCACCGATTAAAATATTTTAAAATAAGCGTCATAATATTAACTAATATTCGTAGATTATAAGATACTTCAGGAATAAAAACGGTAAAATATAAAGCACGTTATACTCACAAAACATAAAATTAAATATCGTTCCTTCAAAGAAAACGCGAGGAATATATTTAATACATAAAATCTTAACTGAAAGCCAGTTTTAATCCTTTTCTTGTTAGAATTAGTCTGAAGCACCAATAATGTGTTTATTATAATTTAGGTTGCGAATAAGAATGTTGGCGACACCGTCTCTTTGATAAGCGCGAGAAATTTAAATAGATTTTAAAATAATGTAGGTGGCTGAATGCTCTCCTGTCTCCCCTGCATTTAAAATCCGGATTTGTACTTTTTTTCATAATTACCAAAGACAGTATGGAAACCGTCTAAATATGCTGGATTCTAGGCCATTAACATTAAAAATTGAAAATTTGTTAAAATATTTTTCTTTAATTTTTAATGAAACTGGTTTTAAATTCAGTATATCTCGTCAGTTCGCAGGGCGTCTTTTGTTAGTATTAGAAGAAGCATAAAAACCGATTTCAAAAAGAAACCATCCCAAAGGCAATGTTTACCAAAAACATGGAATGGTCAGTAGATAAGCTAGCGGGATACTGCAACGTATATGAGATGATAATGATGTTATAATATAGGGTGGCCCTCGTGGGGACACATACCATCGACCTTTTAATTCTAGTATTCCGCTAGTTAATCTAGCATGGTAAACAAACTCTTGTAAATAATCATAAATAGATAATTGTTTCCATGCGATTGCCTGAAATTTTGAAAGGAAGTATTTAGGGGAGGTGTTACGGCGTTGCGCTTCTGTCATACCTGGCGAAAATTGCGCATAGCACCGTTGATTCTAAGTGAATCAGCCGCTATGCCCGCTATGCCTCCACCGTCATGGTCTCTTAGCTGTCTGAGAGAAGTGGATGGGTGAGCCGCCCCCCCGTGGTGAACACAGCTTGCACCGCAACAGGGGGCGGCAGATGCTTCCGGTTGGGAACTTTGCCGGATTATCCTGGAGCCTGGCAATGTGGTCACAACCGCCGCAGGAGCGACTGGACACGAACTGCACGACACCTGGAACGTCACCGACAAGTGCTGTCAACATTTAGACTTTAATTCAGTCTATTACCCTATTTTAACCCTTTGGAATTGCTTACATCAACCTTAAAATTATTTATTTTAATATAAAGAAACTCGAACAAATTTAAACAAACATCAGACAAGGACGTATTGGAGATTATTTACCAGTAATGTATATTTTAAAATTTTAAGAAAGTTATTAACTTAATTTTCGCTTGCTGCGTGTTTCTCAATTAATTAATCAATTGCACGAAAGCACCGATCGTTCCACTTAATATAAAAGAATTTTCAGGTTTCTAATTTTAAATTTATACCTACTTCCAGCCAACAAAAATGTAACCGCTTGCTTTAAAAATAAATTGCCGCTCGCCTCTCGACACACTAAATTTTATATTGTTATAAAAGACCATTTATAAGTGAGGTTATGTATACCTAATGAAGAGAACTTGTTTCAAAAAACCTTGGATAATTTATTTAGAAAATTATTATTGTGTTCTGGCCATTTGGTGCAATAACGCGATACACACACACATTATTGTGTAGAATGGAACATTAAAATCTTATTAATTTGATTGGAAAAACGAATCGAACAATTAATATTTTTATTCTAACACAACTACGCAAGTATAGTTATTTAGACAATTTTTATACAATGCTATAAAACTTAATTTGTTGAAAATAAAAGAAGAGAAACAAAAATGTAATAGTTTAGAATAATGCCATATTCGAAATAACAATTACCAGAAATGTATTTCGCAAATGAAGCGTATGCTACTTTTATATAAAAAGGTTCTAAATTTTATTTAACTTTTTGTATTGGTTGCCTATTGGCTGATGTTTTATTTATAATATTTTTGATTTTTAAACTGGTCCCTTATGTCTACATTGTCAATTTAATAAAAAGCTCTTTTTTCAAATAAAGTAAAGCTTAAACAATTAACGACAAAACTCCGAGAAATAATTTCATTTAACCACCCTGCAAGGAATCATAATTTATTTAAACAAAACCTAATCAGCAACACCGACCTCTACAAAATTTCATTAACTTTTGATTTAGGAGATTGCACTCAGTTAAGAAGTAATTATTATAAAACTTTAAATAACTAAAACCCAGATGGTACAGGATACTAAAATTTTTCCGTTTGGATTAAATCATCTAAAAGCTGCTGTATTTTGCTCCTGCAAACTTTAGACTTAATATTTTATTTTTGAAAGCAGGCAGGCATTTATCATTTTAAACTTTTTGTCTGTCAATTATATAAAAGTTTAATGAAAAATTGGGTAAAAGCAACGAAAATTTTAAACTCTTTTATTTCATACGTTTGGTATTTAAAAAATATTGTTTAAAAATATATTTAATCTGAATTTACTATAAATAAATACACAATTGCCTATAAAATCATTAGGCAGCTTTTGGATAAATGATTTAATAAATAAAGGTAAAGCCTCTAAGCATGATACAGTTTAGCTCTTTCGTATTTACGCTTAAAGCTTCGTAAGTTACCTAAATTAATTATTTCCAAAGTTTTTAGTTTAAATGCAGACTTTCAGACTGCAATTAGATTATACAATATAAAACTGATCTATGCAAAGTTTAAAATATATAAATACTAAACATTTTACGATTAAACAGCATTACAAATAAAAAAATGGTGATCGATAACAAACCTTTTGTCTGAAGGAATTTTTCTGCAGCAAGAAACTTTCAATATATTTTGATCCCTTTATTTTTTTAAGCCTGTATTATTTCAACAATATGAATCGTTTCTGAAGATGTACATTTTTAAATTGCACTTATAAATTAGTAAAGAAAAACAAAAATTCTCACTTGGCAGAGTTTTTAAAAGACTGTTGCTGTAATTAAATTTTTTCTATGCAAGACGGCGTAGATTTGTATAGCCTCTATTACCATTACGGTTATAAGCAATTCCAAAGGGCTATAATATAAGTATGTATATAAAAAATATAAAAACAATGTTAAAAATAAACCAAATTCGTTATGTGGAATTGGTGAAAAACATGTGACGGTGTAAAACAAATGATAAAGAAAAGAAAGAGTGCACAAGAGTGAGCAAGAGCTAAGAGATAAAAAGAGACAACAGTGCTTGAAAGGTCGGTTTAGTCAGAGTTAGGGAACAAATTTGGGGTATCAATGTACATCTAATTTGGTCAGTCTTCCTTATAAAAATGAAAATGGCCATTAGCTTTCCCACATAGATAATTCCAAGGAAAGCTTGTAAATGTTGAGTATTGAATCCAAACTCTTAACATATAGAAACCATTTTAATTTATATAATGAAAACAAATTTTAGCATACGGGTATAGCGGCATAGAATATGTACAATAAGCTATTTGTGTCGTATGGTAATTAAAGAGAAATCCTCAAAAGGAATTGTACTGGTTTACCTATTCTCACAAGTTAATTGGTTATTAGTACGTAATAATAATAATGATTTGTATTAACCATTCCATTTTTAATCGCTTGGTAATGTAGAGGGTGTAATAATAATTATTAACACCTTATAATATATTATATTTCAAGTAAAAATATGCCTTATTTTGGTATTTAATTGGTATGATGGCGTTAGTTATAATATGCTTAATTATAAAGATGAGCTATTTTTTAATTTCCAAACGTTTTGTCCCTTCAGATATCATCGATTATATTATTAGTTTTCTGTGTGTAATATTTTAAATTACATCCAAAACGACAACAATACTAAAAAAGCTATTTTACCATGACCAAAATGCCATCAGGCAAATTAAAAAGGTCAATTATTGAACAAATAAAATGCCTGTATTTACTTAAAACTATTTTTCTGTTACGCTCTGAAAAAGTATCTGGTGCATGTTTAACAAACTTAAGTTTTCCTTTATTTTATGTATTTTGTTATCAAGGTATTTAAATGTAAATTTAAAATTTGCACACGTGTGTGTAGGTAATTAATTATGAAGTGTGAATTTGAAAATTTAAAAAACAACTCATAGAAATATTTAGTTAATTTATCAAAATAACTCTTAAGAAAAATACAAGCTAATTGATCATCATCTGCCTTCATGTAATCCATTAAATTTATTAAGTGAAATTTATTTCAAGTAAAGGTGATATCTGACGAGAAACCATTTTGAATAGTCTTGATTGTTTATGTGATATGAAAAATGATTTTTGGCATTTATTTGAATGTTTTTAAATAAAAAATAAATGCAGTTTAATAATGTTTTCCATGAAATGATGTATTTAAATGTAAGTTAGTGTGAAACGAAGAATATGAAGAAGTGTTTAAACTCAAGAGGCTTTTTACAATTTTCTATTCATATGCACACAATAAAAAGGTTATGGATAACATATAGATTTTGGGAAAGCAAAACACAAAAATCACACATGTAAGCTAAATTTTACGACAGAAACCTACGAAATGCAAAAAACCTCTTTATAATGACGATGGGTATTTTGTTTAAAAAACTAGAATTAAACTAAAATATGATTCCAATAAAATGATTTTATTTTAACCTACCTAGTGACTGATTCCGTTGCCATGTAATCAAAACTTTTAACTATACTGAAGGGCACACACAATATTTAAAGTCTTGTTACACTCAGTTTTAAGTCCGATTTTCGGATTGATGTGTTACAGGAGTGAAACTACTGTGCCAGCTGTACAAGGCTTTATAACTACGTTTCTATACTGGGGAAGTTTGTGGAAGTGCATTAATCTAGCACTAGCACTACGTTTTGTTATTGGCATTCAGACTATATTTCGTAAAAGAGTAGAAACATCAGTCATCGAAAAAAATCCCCACTGCAATTTACAGATTGAATCCTCAATTTCTGTTAATTAAAAGGAACATTTAATTTTCCGAGTATTTTGACTCATTTCATTTTGCTCGAATGTCATTAGTCAATTAGATTTCCGTTTCCAAAATAAGAAATAGGTGCTGAGGAATAAAATATTTATTTTTATTTTTAATATTTTAAAATTTAATTCGTTAGTGAAGCTTTCGATAAATCGAGCTTTTGGAGGATGACCCAGAATCTTAATTATTGTAAGTCGGTATATTCCATTTGATAAATTATTGTTTTCCATAGATATTTTAAGTAGCTCATGATGATAAATGTTTTATTATTTCCAGGTTAATTAATTTATTTTTATATTTGACGAAATTATTTATATTTGGTATAATTAAATTTATTTCAATTAATGTATTAGTTACAGTACAAAAGCAAATATTTGATTTATATTAAATTTTATCAGAATTATAAAGGCAGCACATTTGTTTGTTTTAAGGATAATTGGAAAAAACATACCAGCCTTGTAATTTTATTATATCGTATACCTATTTAATATTTGAATAAATACAGGGTTTCCCAGAAGTCCGGAATAAAATCTATATAACCTTAACCTGTAACTATGGAGGACTTAAGGTAGGAGGCCGAACGCAATGCATTGGATTCGGTCCCAAATTAGCATCGGTAATTCAGCTTTACGAGTCGCCGTATGATGGCGCTCGTGTTCGAAGTGGGCTATCAAATAAATGGTTTCTTATGGACGCGATAATTATTTTTATTTAAATTAGTTCTTTAAGGAACAAAAGAGGACTTTTATATGAGTTTGCACTTACTTTGTTATACTTATTAGTAAACTCAGCCTGTATAAAGTTCCAACGATGCTTCGTTTTTAAAATACAGGAACATTCTAGCTAGATGGTTTTCCCTTTGGAGCTAGAAAGAGACTTATTTGGCTGCGTTTCATCTCTGAAGAAGATTCTGTCTTATACCCCGACACAAAGCAAACTCTACTTTTATAAATTGTACCATTATTCATTGTAAATATGGAAATTAATTACAACACAACGTTATTTGTCTTGTCTTGCCTTCAAACGTTATTTGTTATTTCGAAAAATAAAATGTCAATTGTCAAAAGTAAAATTTAAAAACTATGGAGGATCTAGTTTTCCATATTAAACACAAAGAAGAAGAAGAAGACAACATCAGCCCACTTCGGACGCGAGAGCCATCTATCGGCCAATAGCGAACTAACCAAAAAACCGGGACAGAATTTGAAAATGCTGCCATTGTCGATCGGCCTCCTACCCTCTAGTTCTCCATACCTGTAACTTTTAGGGAAAACCTTCGGACACGTCAATTTAGTTTTATATATGCTCACATTTTGAGGTTATTCGTTTGCTTATTTATAGACATTTGTCAAAGATATGACGACATCGATCTTTCTTTTAAATGGAAACATACAGCTTGTGATACTTCATTGGAAAGCCACTATCTCGTACACTATGCTCATAAATTTTGGCGCGATTCTGTAAAGCTATTGCAAAATGGCGACTGTTAAAAGTTTTTAAAAAATCTCTATTTAAATGGGGACCTCGGTGGTCATTTAATTATATCACGTCGTCCAATCCAGCGACCTGGAAATATATCATCTAATATCTTCTCACATTGACACCAAAATGCGGGGAGGAACCATCTTGCTGAAACCAAATTGTTTCATTAGGTATGTCTGGATCTACTTCGTTGGGAAAAATTACTACTAGAGCAGGCATCAACTCGAAGGTTAAGAAATCGAGGCACCGTTCAGCTGTGAGGTTTTCTTTAAAAAAAAATGGCCCCAGAATTCGGTTATTAATAATACCTGCCCATACATTTACTTTCTGGGGCCGCTAAGTATGCGCTTTAAATATCCATAATGTCAGAACGTGAAACAATGAAGTTTTCTTGACTTGCGTTTTCCCCAAAAGTTACAGATTAAGGCTATATTAATTTTATTCCAGACTTCTAGGCAACCCTGTATATTAAGGTTATGCACCATTAATTATTTTAAAAATTTTACTTGTAAACATATTTATTTAGGGCAAAGCCCTCGGTACACCGCTATACAGGGTGTCCCAGAATATGTGGGCAATCTCCCGGATTCGGATAGAATATGAAAAAATAATATGACAAGTTCCCATAAAATAATTTCCTACAGGCCCTCCCTACTGAGATATAAGCCCCTGAAGGACGCCTCTGGAAATCGGTTTATCTTGAATAATTCTTAAAGTACTTGGTGTAATTTAATAATTTTTCAGTATGATGGTTGCTAGGTAAGTCTCCTCAAAATGAACCATTTTAATTTTATTCGGCTTATTTAGTTTTCCAGGGACGGACTAGCTTTAACAGAATAATGCTTATTTTTTTTACACCCTGTATGATAGAGGCATATCAATAATACTATGGAATAGCTGAAACCTTAAACTAAAAAAGGTACTCTTCATCGACATCGATAAAGTAAACCGTTTACGAGAAAAAATTTTTTGTTCCATATGCCTTATTTTTATAAAATATTCGATAAAAACCTTATTTTGTTGATATGGTTTAGTTGATATGTACCAGTTAAAATAAACAATAATTACTTCAGTGTCAGTTGGAAATTGAGTGTGTTTAAGTTTTTGATCTTATTTCTTCTGCTTCTTTTTGGTATGGAATTTACGTTTGAGGAATATGCCGACATGCATTTAATGTATGGGCTTGCATCCTGTAATGCCTTAGAGGCCCGAAGGCTTTATAAAGAACAATTTCCAAACAGAAGAATTCCTGACAGAAAAACCTTTGAAAGAGTAGATCGTCGTTTAAGAGAGACAGGTAAAAACTAAGTTGTTTTATTTTTAATTTGTACTTATCGGACGATAAAGATTTGATTTAAATTATTTAGGTCGTAAATAATTTTAGGAAAGTTTGACAAAGCCAGTCACAATTGTGGAAATCAAAACTGGATGGTCTTGAAGAAAACATCCTTAATGCCGTAGAAGTAGATCCTGCTGCAAGTGTTCGAAAATTGGCTGCCGAATTTGATTGTTCAAAGTCAATGGTCTTTAGAATCCTTAGAGAGCAACAGTTACATCCATACCACCTTTAAAAAGTCCACGCGCTTCTTCCTGAAGACTTTCCGCGAAGGATGGAATTTTGTAACTGGGTTTTAGATCGGCACAGAAACGATGCAAATTTCATTGGTTCAGTTCTCTTCACGGACGAAGCTGGGTTTTCCAAAAACGGCATCATAAATTCTCATAATTTACATTTATGGGCAGAGGAAAATCCCCATGCTTCCATTGTAACGCATTATCAGCACCAATTTGAACCCATCAACGTGTGGGCCGGAATTATCAGACGACACTTAATTGGACCATTTGTATTGCCAAGAAGGTTAAATGGAGAAAGGTATTTGGAATTTCTTCAAAACAATCTGCCAGAACCTTTAGAAGATCTACCTCTGCAACTACGACATAATATGTGGTTCATGCATGATGAGGCTCCGCCACATTTTAGTTTAGTAGTTTGAGAACACCTAAACAGGGTCTTCGAAAATCAATGGATAGGAAGGGGAGGACCAGTGGCTTGGCCTCCTCGATCACCATACCTAAATCCATTAGATTTTTTTTGTGGGACTATCTAAAATGTTTAGTATACGCCAATCCAATACAAAATCGGCAACACTTATTGGAACTGATTAACTTCCATTGTCGCGAAATAAGGAATAATGTTGGCGCATTGGGGAGGATCCAACAATCCACAATTAAAAGATGAAGGGAATGCATTGCAGTAGAAGGAGCTCATGTTGAACCGACGTACAAAATGAATCAGTAAAAATATGGTATTTCTCGAATATTTTATAAAAAAAAGGCATATGGAACAAATTTTTTTTTATCGTAAACGGTTTACTTTATCGATGTCGATAAAGAGTACCTTTTTTTTAGTTTCAGGTTTCAGCTGTTCAATAGTATTATTGATATGCCTCTATCATACAGGGTGTAAAAAAAATAAGCATTATTCTGTTAAAGCTAGTCCGTCCCTGGAAAACTAAATAAGCCGAAATAAATTAAAACGGTTCATTTTGAGGAGACTTACCTAGCAACAATCATACTGAAAAATTATTAAATTACACCAAGTACTTTAAGAATTATTCAAGATAAACCGATTTCCAGAGGCGTCCTTCAGGGGCTTATATCTCAGTAGGGAGGGCCTGTAGGAAATTATTTTATGGGAACTTGTCATATTATTTTTTCATATTCTATCCGAATCCGGGAGATTGCCCACATATTCTGGAACACCCTGTACATATATGCCGGTAGAAAATAAATAAAATGTTACATACTTCTGACTACTGGAAATGCTTATTTATTGAATCCTGTAACGAGATTCCTATTTTGAATTAAAACAATTTAAGCCTTCTCAATTTATAGTTTTCCCCCTAATTTATTCTTATTAGATAGCACTAAGTATATAATGCAAATATTAGCTAATCCGTTACTCATCTATATTTAAAACATATTAATTATTTTTTTATTAGAAAATAATTTTCCCATTATCTTGGTTAGAAAATACAGTAATACACGTTTCCAATTTATTATTTATATATTTTATTGACTAAGTAACACATTTGTATGAAACGACACAATTAAGAAAAATAAGTTCGATAATGAAAGTTACCCGTAATACATGCAACATTGTATTAGAGATAGCTCTCAATGGAAAATATACTTTTTCGGCAAAAACAAATGGTAGTTTAATATAAATAAGTATTAAAAAATCTATTTAATGATTTTGCGTATTAATAAATATTATTTGATTATTGACTGTTTGAAGGTTGGAGACAATGATGTTTCTTGAATGATGAAAGAGTTTTGGACTTCCATTGTCTTTATTTGTTTTAAATCACAACGTTTCAACTGGTAAGTGTCTCCAGTCGTCTTCAGGTGAATACTAAATAAGTAAAGTAACTACAGGACTATTTATACTAGCTAGGTGCACTAAAGCATAACTGAGGTGGGTGCAGTCATGCATTCAGTTGGCACGCGATCTTATCCTGATATTACATGTATCTAACAAAGGTTTCCAGATATTTCTTATGTCTAAGTATGTTTTACTAAAGCAGCCTGGGTTCTGGTGAATAGGAGCAGCTTCCTTAAACTTTCTTTTCCTCCAGTGTGGTTCCTTATGTAGGATTTCAGCTTCTGACCACATGATATGATGACCATGTTTCCAGGCATGGTCAGCTGCACCTGACTTTTCGGTCTCTCCTTTTAACGTATTGTTTTTGTGTTCTTTAATCCTTGTTTCTAATGGTCTTAATGTCTCACCTATATAAGATTGGCCGCATTCGCAGCGGATCTGGTAGACGCAGTTTTTCCTATCTTGTTGACTTGTGGGCTTTGTCTTCGTCAGGTGGCTTCTTAGGGTGTCCCTCGAGTTAAATACGGTGTTGATATTATATCTTTGTCCTAGTCTTCTTATTTTCTCAGATACTCCTTTGATATATGGAATATTAAGTGTTGGTTGTGCCTCTCTGTTTGCTTCTTGCGCGTTGGGTCGATTCTTGCGAATTTCCAATATCGAGTCAACTAATTTTGTGAGGTGGCCATTTTTGTTAAGGTCGGTCTTGATGTGGTGAGTTTCTTTTTTAAGTGCTTCTTCCGAGTTACAGATTGTGATTGCTCTATCCACGAGGGTTTTAACTATGCCATGCTGCTTTAGTAAACCATCCTTAGACATAAGAAATATCTGGAACCCTTTGTTAGATAGATGTAATCTTAGGATAAGATCGCGTGCCAACTGAACGCATGACTGCACCCACCTCAGTTGTGCTTTAGTGCACCTAGCTAGTATAAATAGTCCTGTAGTTACTTTACTTATTTAGTATTCACCTAAAGACGACTGGAGATACTTACCAGTTGAAACATTATTTGATTATTATTAGTTACAATAAAATATATTTATGGAGCGGCAAAAAGTTAAACTGAAAATATAGGAACTTAAGTTTTGGAAATTTAAAGTAAACTATTTCTAATTTAAAATTCTTAAGCAAAAATGGTGTAATTGAATTTGCTAAAATTCATAAATAAGATATCAGTCTGCTTCCTTCAGCAAATATAATAACAAAATCGATACTGGGTAATTACTCAAGTAAAATCAATATTTACTGAAATACACATCTATTCTTATCGGTATATTTTCATCTACATTAGAACTGAATGTTATATCAACTCGTTTATACAATTCTAACTAATATTGGTCAGCATTTAATTTCTTCTACTAATTATAGTTTCTAATTGACAATTTGGCGATGAAGCATATACAAAACTAAACATCCACTTTTAAACGATTACTGCTACCAAAATATGTATAATCATTAAATATAATTAAATTAAATTTTTTATTTGTGAATTTAAATTTATTAAACATGAAAATCTAGCGTTGAAAAAATCATTAGATTACAAGCTATTAAATGTACTAATTTAATTACTGCCTTTTAAATTTATATCAGATTAGAACCTTTTAAATTATAATTAAAATCAAACTTTGTGAAACGTAATAGTTTCACGCTTTGTACTTAAGTATATACAAATTTCTTTAGATTGTATCTTTGAACTTGGTAATGGCTAAAAGCAACTTACAGGTATGGTGCTTTGCTACAACTGCGATTAAATCTAAAGCACGTATTTTATTGAAGCTTGAACTATTCAAATTAATTATTTTTTAAATCTAGGTATTTCATTTTTTAAATGGACTGAGAACATAAGTTTTTGATTGTAATTCAAAAAAATAGTAAGAGAATAATAATTGTCAAAGAGTTTATACAATATTTGAAATCATAGAGTTTTCTGTTCAATGGTACTGATTACTATCCAAGAACCCAGAAGGTACATGCATTTTTTTAAGTCTAATTTTTTTTCTAGGCAATTTCTATTTTCAACTTACGAAAAAAAATGTTTAAACAGGGAGGGCTTTTTAAACGTAAAAACGGCAAAGTACTAAGAATTCAAATGTCATTTCTAGGCCAGACACATGAAACGTCCATTTTGTTGACGAATTGTCACCTATCTTTAGCTGTATAGGATATTTAATATGACTAAATAATTTTCAAGCAACAATAAAACAATCTACCGCGAATTTTAAAGCCAATAATTATGGTTTTTTGCAAATTTATTCTTACCTTTAAATACTTTAATTTTGGTGTGCGAGACATCTAACAAAAATAACACATAACATAGAAACTAAAACACGTAAATTATTCTTTTAAATATATTGTTACTTTTTATTTTACCCAAAAATTGGCCAAATACCCATTTTTGGAGCACAATTATCCACAGTTTTATTTTAAAAAAGTTTCGATTTGCAAGGAATCATAGCAGGAAAAGAAAGATGAGTAAATTGGAAATACATATATTTTTATTAATTTTCCAATAATTTTTTTTCTGTAGATAATTGCTACCCATAGATGGACATTTAATCGCTTTTATTTAGACATGATTATTAATTATATCCATATCAGATTTAAAAAATAGATGAAGAAAAATAATGACAAAATATCATTCCAGTCAAATAGTCAATATCCACTTTAAACTCTAGCACACGTATCGTCGGTAAGGATTTAATCAAACTTAAAAAGTGTTATTTCCTAAATAAAAAAGATGTTATTTCGACAACAAAACTTTTAACAAGATTAAGACTATCATTTGTACCACGGATGAGAAGAAAATTAAATTAACTATTCTTTTAGAGGCTTATTTATCTGTTCTTCGTTGTGTGTATTTTTCTTTTGTCGTGCCGTTACTTTAACTTCCAGCCTTAACAGTTCGTAACTTATAACCAATTAAGACTTTGCCGCACGAGAAGTTACTTTTCCCCTTTTTATTTTCGTGCAGTAAAAAGACTTCTACATTTCCGGAAAGTAGTAGTAGAAAAATATTTCTTAATTTGCTTATTACGTTTATGGTGGTGGGATTGAGTAAAATTGTAGTTCTTCTAGACATGAAAAGCCCTGTAAAAGAGCTTAAACGTTGGAGTAACTTATATACCAGAAAACGCAGTCCAATATAAAAATCTAAAAGTATTTATAGGTCATACCCATCGTGGAATAGATAAGGATATTTTCCGTCAACGCTTTGGACCCTATTTGTGGCCTAAAATAATTTTTAAACCTATACATTAGGCTGCTAATTAAGATTCATATTAATTTAACCAAGCAATCTGTCATCTATTTTAATTTGCAGCCCCAAGATATTGGATTATTGGATCCATCATTAACTTGTTTTGTGTTTTACTATAGAAGGAAATCCACACGGATTAATAACTCACATTCTCATGTTTAACTTCGAAAATTGTCGCATGGACTGAACAACCTACCTATTCGTTAACTTTTCAAGCCTAGTTAACATGTTTCCTATTTTGGGCGCTTCGTAATTTGTTTTATTTATTTATTTGAATTACCGTATAAAGCAAAGGGAAAAAAACCAGTAAATTTGTCACTTTATTTTGGTAAATTGGACTTTTTTACTGCCCAGTGTGCCCAGTCACCACAAATCAGAAAAAAGTTTAGGAATTCTTTTGATAGGAATATAAAAAAAATTATCCACCGAAGTAATAGTGGTAGGTGGCATTTTATAGCTAGATGTGTGTTTATGTTTTTCTAATAAATAAAATAATGGTCAGCTTTCTTTTTCAAAATCGCGTCATTTAATACCGATAAAGCTATTCCATTACAACATATTAAATAATATAAATTGTGTATTCATTATTTATATAATAGCAGAGTTTAACTGATCTTTTTTTCCATAAAAAAGTTCTGTGTGCTATATTATAGCTAAATTTAATCCTAATGTCGACAAATAATATTGACTATTTCACTAGAGTGTTTTATACTGGCAAAATATCGTAGCAATGGCCTGTTTTCTAGTGGAAAAATGTGATAGATGTCGGGTAAAAACTATTGTTAGTCTGACAAATGTCATCCTGGTTTGAAAAAGACAAAATAAGCAATTTAAACAAAAATGCAAGATTTGGGTGCCAATCTATCCAAGAAATAAAAAAATCGATAGCTGAAAATATTCCACTTAACACACGGAAATCCGAGAACTCAATTTGGGCACAGTTCCCAGAGTTTCTAATGGTAAGAAATTATAAACTGGAAAAATGTACTACTGTGATGGAACTGGCGAAAATCCTCGAAGATTACGCCTTTAATATGAAGAAGGGTAATGGTGAAGACTATAAAGAATCTTCTGTAAAGGCTATATGGAACACTACAGCAAAAATTATTCAAGAAATGTATTTTACAGAATACGAAATAAAGATTGACCCTTTTACGGATATTTCCTTTAAAAATGCGCGAATGGCAAGAGACGCAAAGAGAAAGCAGCTCCAAAGTTGTCAGGAAATGAGGAAAGTAATTTCCAAAGCATTATCTACCGAATATTTACTAACAATAATGCAAAGCTGCAATGAAGATAACTCCGATGAAGCACAAAAAAAGTTTTTCCATCTCTGCTCATTTGAACTAGCTTGGAGAGGCAATGAGGTCGTAAATTGCAAAATTCAATATTTTCAAAAGGAGTTTGATATCATGGGACGAATTGAATATAACAGCATATTTTTCAAGACAGCTCAAGGTGGGTCGAAAGGATTGGCAAACAGCAAATGGTTGTTAAGAAATTCATCAAACAAAGACTTATGCCCCGTAAGATTATTTTTAAAGTTATTGGAAAAAAGAGGACCAAACATTTTCACAGACAGACTATTTCTCTCCTTTCATCCAAACTGGCAGAAGGGATGTTGGTTTAAAAATACTCCACTATGAATAAATACAGTATCTAAGTGAACCAAAACTTCAGCGGAAAGAATTGGAATAGATTCGAAGAAGCATAAAATAACAAATCATTCTCATCGATCTTCCGCTGTGTCTGCCCTATTTAAACAAGGTGTTGGGGAAAAAGAGTTGATTGAAGTTAACAGGCCACCCAAACGCAAATTCCCTGAAACCATATTTGCAGCTAGATCCTAGTCATCATCTGAAGCTCATCGAAAATATCAGAACAACAAATGAAGCATGTGGACCTTCGACTTCCCAAATGCAAGTCAATCATACCCAAAACCATGCTTTGATAGAAAAGAATGGACAAACTATTACTTATAACACAGTCGTCGCCTGTACGTTTAATATTAGTAAGAAAAAAAAGTTTCTAGTTTGCTAAATAAACAGTATGTTTTTATTGTTTTCTCGTGAAATAATCTTGTCGAATATCATTCGAGAGAAAATTTTGTATTGGCAAAATTTTCTCTTGGTTTTATTCAATTTTGTTGCTTTTTGGTAATTTCGCTCAACATATTACTTCTTATAGAACCATAAAAAAAAATACAACTTGTATGGTGGATTTTGTAAATAGTAAATATGCTAATTTAATTTAAAATCAGCTAGTCGCAAAATAATTTTGCAATTACCAATACATAATACCCTGCAAGAATAAAAACCTTCTGAATCCGCATTATTTATAACTTAAGACCAAACACCCACTCAAAAGGCGCAGAACCATAACCCTGTCATGTGGCAAGAAACAGTCAATTGTCAGGTATTTACAAGTTTGTTCCATGTCACACTTCAGAGTAGTATTGCCGCCAATACTGCGCCTTCTCAGTGCGCGTGATGCCGTCATGAAATGAATAACACATGTTAATGTATTTTAGATTTATTTAAATATTTATTATTTTAGTGTTATATGCAGATGTTGATAGCATTTTATATAGATAAGGGTACATGCACAATGCACATTATACATATAAGAAAAATGGAAAACTACAAATTACAATACATGACAACATAGCACAAGGTTTTTATTAGAATCCATACAAATATAGCGAGACATCGATTTTATGTTCTTATCTTGGAAAAATACAACACCAGGACGTCGATACTGATTTAATTAATAAATCAACTTTAACGATTTTGTAATTGAACAACAAAACCAAAGACCCGTAATGTACGTTAAGAATATACAGACATTAATAAATGGAAGTCCTATACAATTAAATTATGGATACAACGGGTAGAGATTCTTCACATTCGCCTATATTCGGTTTAATCTGATTTAATTATAATATATAATATGTTGCGAAAGAACAGGATGTAGGTCATTGTGCATTATTTGGCTATGATTTTTATTAATATTATTGCTTGTTTATAAAACAAGTAGGTAAGTATGTATTTAAATAATAATTGGAAGTTTAAAAACAGCTTTATTTATTTTTAAACACTAATAAAACAATTTGCGCGTGGATTGATGACACGCTTATATTCAATAATTCAGAAGAAATGATAAAAGCAAATGGGTGTTTATTACATGGTTTGGAACTTCGATTATAGATTTTAATAATATTGTTACTGTATTTTAAATAAATGTAAGGCTAATGCATTTATTAGTAACCCGCATTTAAAAAAAATAATTTATATAAAATATTTTCAAAAAAGTTTTGAAAATGTGCAAAAAACAGGGATCCTTGATTTATTATTTTCGATGAAATATCGTCTTTTATATAAAATCAGCAACACATCATATCTGATTTCTGTTCAGGTTTCAGCACAGGTAGAAAACAACAAAATAATAAAAGAAATGGAAAGAGAAAAATGCAATATTTGTCGAGCTGAGAATTGATGTATACGACGAATACGCTTACAACAATAAGAGATAAATCAGCATCAACGTCGGGAATATTATATTTTAGGCGTCGGGCGTATTCCAGTAATAAAAGAAATAAATCAACGAAAAGGAATCATATCTTGGCTTTAATGCACAAAAGTTGCATTTTTATCAAATATTTTCAACTGAATGAATTTTGAGTTCTTCAACACATAGTATGTTTGTGTTTATATAGAGGTGTATTACATATAAGAGATAAACGAGCAGCTCACTAACAAAAGAACACGATTTCATTTCTAAAAGTGTCTTAAAAAAGTATTTCCTTATAATGTCTTTACTTTAATTAACGTATATTTACAACTTCGTAACCTACAACATACCTCATCAAAACAATCGTTTCGCATACAAGGCATAATTTAACTAAGAGGGGATCTATTTTGTTACATTAATTTTCAGACATCCCTTACCACTACAGGCAATTTATACTTAGTGTGTACTCTGTGTGTTTATCCTATATAAGATGCTGCAAGTTATGCACATTCTCTCCACAGCTATTTCCGATATATCGATTCTTCTTCGTTTATTTATTTGTTTATCCTTCATTAAAGGTGTTGTTTGCGGCCGTATTAAAGCTACTTTTTAATAACATCACATTGAAACGAATTAAAAACATATTTTAAACCAGCTTGCTTGAGAACAAACACTAGCGACTCATTCGCCATTTCGTTTTTGGTCAATATTTTGATATTATTTTATCTTCCATGGTCAAACTCAAAATTTAGTGAAAAATTTTAACATTTTGCAGAATAAACCTATATAAAGTAAGATGTGGATGTCAATTCCTACTGAATCAGATTTTTTAAAATAAGTTTAGAAATACTTAAGATTTACAAAATCATATCTACTACTAAGGTGAAGGACGGACTTGGCTTCTCATTCAATACTTAAGATTTCTTTGACAAGAAAGCACGTCAGAAATATCTTCACTATAAAAAAACTGTTATATATAAGAACCAAGGTGTTTAAAATGTGGCCTACAGGAATACTAACTGACGTAACATTTTACTTAAGGATTTAAAGACAACAAGCTACAATTGGATATTGTATTTAAACTATAGTCCTAAAGATAGCAAAACCTTTCACAGATCTAGTAATAGTAATAATTAAATCAGCTGTAGGAAGAAAGAGGTTATATATACCAAATTATAAGTTAAAAATATAACGTGCAAAACATGTCGTGTTAAATTAACTTACCGGAGCATTGAGGCAAGGGCAAGTGCAATGATGTATAGATCGTACACTCTCCCTTGAAACTGAGCGCCCAATTTTGAGTGTAGACGCTGGCGTTGTTGAGGTTCTTCTCTCCAAAATCCCTCTGGAGTTGATTGAGGACGAGTAAGGTGCCAGTTGGAAGGCATTCGATGAACTTCGGTTCCGGGTTGGATGCGATGACAGATTTTGCTTGCATCCTTTTATGTCTAGTCTGAAATACAGCAGTTTTGTTTATAAGACAGTTATAGTCCCGAATTCACATTAACTGGTATATCATGTCGGTTTACATAAATGTTTATTTAATTGTAGTTTTCGAAAATAAAATGCTTTCAAATTTACTATTTAGGTTATTTGAGTGGAAAAATTATTTGCTAGATATTTCTATCGATTATAAAAACTTAGAACCCAAATATTTTGGGGGCAGTATGTTTTTTTTGTACCTTTCATCTTTAGGCGTAAACGCTTTTCTTTATTAAATGGTTTAAAATATATGCTTGTTGTGCCGTAGTCAAAGCTGAGATTTTTTTCATTTTACAAATCCTAATTTACCGGAAAAACTCATATTATAAAGATTGCTTTAAAGCCCTACCTTTTTCCACACAATATTAAGGTTATTATAAACATTAACCATTCTATCAATAATTTAAATAGATGTTCTAAATTTAAATGTTTCGTTTCAAATTGGGCAACAATTACAAGCTTGGCCCTTTGGTGTATTTAGCTCTTTAATAATAAATTATATGTTTAGTGTCTGGAGTTGTTTCTACACATATTGTTATCTTGTCCAATTTCAGCAAACAAGGATTTTGCCCTAAATGGGGTATAATGTAAATTATAAAGCAGGTTTCTGGGATAACTCGGGGTTAACATTAAAGTAGATACGTTTATATAACATTGTTTAATTTGCATTAAAAATATTATGTTAGCATGCGCCCTAAATTTTTTCTTCCAAATTTTGGTAAATCGAACAATTTTTCTTTGAGGAGATCCTTATACTGGAGAAAGATATCTAAATTTCCTTCGTAATGATCTGGTTCCAGCTCTTGTCACTCTATTTCCAGATGATAATGATCCTGATTTACCAAGTTTAACCTTATGGTTGAACAGAATGCTGTCCATGTCAGAAAGTACGTAAATACAATTTTTCCGGAGCGGTGGATAGTCAGTCACAGCTGAGCTCATCAAATTGGTTTAAGATGCGGCGCGTGCATTCTTTTAATATAAGAATTTTATAGCCATAACATAACTCTATGTAAATTATTATTTATAGAACTGAACACGAAAACATGTCCCCTCAACTCAAAACTCTGTTAATGGCTACGTACTTAAAAATTTGAACTGAAGTTATTCATTAAAACCGCTTGGCACGAGAGCAAATGTAGACTACCAATGCATATTAAAAAGAAAAAATTCTCAGAGAGACTATTTGAACTGTTTTAGAGTGAAGTGATTAAGCTTCAGCAAAGTTGCAAAAGGCACGGTCTGATGAATCGTTCGTATCTAGTTGGAATGTATAATAAGTGGTTTTGCCAGGAACTTCTTACTCACGCCGAACAAAACCATGCGGTTACCGCCGAATAGTTTGGCTGCTTTTAACAAGACGGTCTGTCAAATACCATAAATAATAGAGTTAAATAGACAGAGCAGCACAAACTGAAAGAAGTGAAACTAATATGTCTTATACAGCGTGATCAGTTAAGGGTACGGAGCGGCCATATCTCGGAAACTACTAAGCGTAGAACCTTGGGATAAAGAAAATTATGATTAAAGCGGTCATAAGAAAATTCTGGAAATTATTTTTAAGTTCCTCATTTCGCCGCAAGAGGGCCCAATTGAAAATAATTTTTTTATTTCTAAATTTCTCCGAAAATTCCCATATTAAGGTATGACTCTGATTACATCATTAGAAAGCTTAGACAATTCTACATAATTTTGGTTTAAGGCTCATTGGCGTATCGACCTTGATAAGAGTGGGGGAAGCTATTGAAAGTGTAAATATTAAAATCGCTGTAACTTCTAAACGACTTATCCGATTTTACTGAATTTAAGCTTGTTAGGAAGAGAAAGGTAAGTGCCTTCAATTGCCGCATACAACGGTACATGATAGTTTCTAATAAAATTGCTAGAGGGCGCAATTTGTATTAAAAATTATTGTTTTGGCAATAACTCTGAAACGAACAAAGATATCGAACTGCGATCTTCACATATTTTCTTGCAAATTTCATCTACTTTTCGATTATGATGTCATAGTTATACCGTATGATTTGAATTTTCGGGATAAAATCCAGAAAACTGTTATTATTACAAATTGCGCCCTCTAGCAATTTTATTAAAAACTATTGTGTACTGTTAGATACGGCGATTGAAAATACTTACCTTTCCCTTCCAAACAATCTTAAATTTAGTAAAATCGGATAAGTCGTTTAGAAGTTACATCGATTTTAATGTTTACACATTCAATAGCTTCCCCCACTCTTATCAAGGTCGATACGCCAATGAGCCTTAAACCAAAATGATGCAGAATTATCTACTCTTTCTAATGATGTAATAAGAGGTATGCCATAATATAGGAATTTTCGGAGAAATTTAGAATTTTAAAAATTAATTTTCAATTCAATTCTTGCGGCGAAATGAGGAACTTAAAAATAATTTCCAGAATTTTCTCATGACCGCTTTAATCATAATTTTTTTTATCCCAAGTTTCTACACTTAGAAGTTTCCGAGATATGGCCGCTCCGTACCCTTAACTGATCACGCTGTATACAGGGTGACAATTTGAAAACGAACAGCATTTAATATTGCCTCCACCAATGATAGTATGAAAATTTGGCGAAACACGTCGATTATTGATATATCAAGAGGGAAATTTTTTAAGGCATTTGTTGACGTGTTACTTTCAACCCCCTGACCCCCAGGGCACCTACTCCTAAAATTTTAAATGGCAACCCCTATTTCTTTTGCCATTTTTGTGTTCCTTATAAAATTCTACTTAAACTGTATCTTTTTTTTTCAAAATTGTGATTATTAACCTCACAAATTAATGAAATGTATTTAATATTGAATTTTAAAATGGATTGCATTCACTGCCACCTACCAATACTTACATTTCAAATTCTTTTATTTATTTACATTTCGTCTTCGATATCGCCACTAGAAAACATAAAATAATTTAATTTTTTTGCCGTTTTCGACAAAACAAGATTCTCGTTTTGTAGTTAGTAGGTACCTTTTTCCTACTCCTGGTGTTCATTATTTATTTCATGTTCTTCTAGAATCAGTGAAATAAGCTGTGAAAGTAAATTTCATAAACATTTCAATAGTTTTTAATTATTAGTGTTGTTTCTTAACATGGTTTACACTATTGCAGAACGCGTAGAAATGATTTTCATTTACGGAGCTGAAATCGTTGCTTTGCAAGAACGGCGGTCGTATTCAACGAAAGACATCGTGAAAGAAATGTTGGACACAAGTACATCCGTGAGTTAGAAGCTAAATTTGAAGAAACAAGATCTGTTTGCAATAAGAAAAGGAATGAGCCAAGACTTCTCAATGATGCCGCTCAGATTGAGGTTCTTGGTGAAGTTCCTATGGCTCCCACTACGTCCCTTCGTAAAGTTGCAGATCACTGGACTGTCGCGTGAGTCAGTCAGGAAAGTATTAAAGCTTTACAAATTTCATCCATACAAACTCCTAATTACTCAAGAATTAGGGGACAATGACCCGGACAGACGTATTGAGTTTTGCGAAATGATGACAGATAAGATTATTACTCAGCCCAGGTTAATAAAGAATATCTGTTTCAGTGACGAATGCACTTTTTACTTAAATGGCAAGGTCAACAAACAAAACTGTCGTTATTGGAGCGACCTCAATCCTCACATAATTAGAAAGGGGCATACGCAATACCCTTAAAAAATAAATGTTTGGGCGGGTATATTAGGCAATAGTATCATCGGTCCACTCTTCATCAATGGAAATCTAAATGGTGAAATTTATGCAGAAACGTTAGACACAGCTATAGAACCTCTTATATTATAATTCGTGAGGTGGAAAATCAAAGGGACGACAATGGAAATCTTGCTCTAGATTAGTCTAGATGAACATTTGCTGCACTTCCAGCAGGACGGAGCGCCTCCGCATTATGTACGCCCAGTAAGAGAGTGGTTGGATAATCATTACCCAGAGCAGTGGATTGGTAGGAGGGGACCCATAGAATGGCCACCTAGGTCACCAGATCTGACACAGCTGGATTTTTTCTTATGGGGTCACTTGAAATCCGTTGTATTTAAAACTCAACCAGATTCCATTGAACAATTACAACAAAGAATTGTACAGGAGTGTAGAGCTATTTCATTATATAATCCCACCGCTGACACCAAAGATAAGTATAATTTTACAATGTGTATTTTATTGCTAATATTTCACGATGCTATTATAAATTTTACAATAAAACTTCACCTTTAAGGTTATTGACTATATTTTTTTATGTAAGCAGACAGGCATAAGAATGTTTGCTCTTATTATAAATATTTCCGAATTAGTAATATTTTGATGTCAAAACATATTTTGTGTACGAATAATGACCCTATAGTCAGTTTTCGATAATATTTACAATAAAAGCATAAACGACATAAATCTCTAATACATCTTATAGAAAAAATGCACCAATTCCCTTAATTAAGTACATCAATTAACCAGGCGGCTAAGATAAATAATATCGCCAAGCCATTATTTTTGCATAACCCGAGAAACCAAGATCCACTAAAAGATCACAATATAATTATAACTAACAGAGAAAAATGACAAAATACAGTAAATACAAAATTTAATTACGTTTAGTGCAAAGATCTAAATAAAGTTCCGTTAACCGTTTCCTAAACTTATGAAAATGACAAACAATAGCAATAATATTGATGGTGATATACAAACATAAATTAAATCAAACTTGCATAAATTCATTATCTTAACATACAGGGTGTTTGGGGAGGAAAAGGCAATATTTTGGGAATGTGTTGAGAGGGTGAGAATAAGAGAAATAAACTCACATGTTTTAGTTCGATTCTCAACCATTTCTGAAATAATCGGTCCTGAATTTTTTTCTATTGAATTAATGAAGGAGGCTTTAGTTTTAAACGTCCGATACATTTCGATTGATAGTTTTGACATGCATAGTAGTTGTCAGTTAGCTTCATATTGAGCGTATCGACTTGAACCAAGATTTTCATACTTACAATGCCCCACACATTCAGTCACAGGGAGTATGCCGACATGATATTTGTGTATGGTCACTGTAACGGTAGTGCGATGCGCGCTGTTAAGGAATTTCGACGTCGTTTTCCAAATCAAAGAGTTCCTAGTAGAAGAGTTTTTCAAAAAGTATTTGCAAGTGCTGAGGAAACGGGAATGTTTCCAAGCGTGAGAATTGTTTCTGAAAGAGTGCAGAGTCTAGACGTGGAAAATGAAGAAAATGTTCTGGATATTGTCGCAAAGAACTCAGGTATAAGTACGCAAATAAACTTCATATACATCACATCTAGCCGTATGGGAGGCATTTAGAAAAAACGGTTTAAAACCTTTTCACGTTCAACCCGTTCAACATATTCTAGATGGTGATCCTGCTTTAAGGGTACAATTTTGTGAATGGATCCATCAAAATCGAAGTCTGCACAAATACATTTTGTTTAGCGATAAAGCTCAGTTCACTCGTGATGGAATTAATATTTACCACAATGAACATCGGTGGTCATATGAAAACCATCATGCTACATTTGAACGAACCTTTCAACATCGATTTAGTATTAATGTCTGGTATGGAATGCTCAACGACCAGCTGTTTGGTCCATTCGAAATGGATGGGCGTCTTACTGGAGAAGTATACTTACGGTTTTTGAAAGATCCGTTTGATACACATTTTGGATGATGTTCCGTTAAATGTTCGACATCGAATGTACTTCCACTATGATGAAGCTCCACCTCATTTTAGTCTTCGTGTGCGAAATTTCTTGAATTATCGTTTTCCTAATCGCTGGATTGGCAGAGGTGGTCTGCAAGTTTGGCCACCGAGGTCACCAGATTTAAACCCGCTTGATTATTGCCTTTGGGGATAGATTAAATCGCTAGTATATGAAACACGAGTGGAAACGAGAAAAGCACTCCGCGATCGAATTTTCAATGCTGCAGCTTTTATAAAAACAATCCCCACTCAATCCAACGTGCTACCTGAGCGATTAACAAACGTGCCGAAAAATGTATTGAAGCCTAATGTATGAAGTCTATGTCTATGAGCACTTACTTACTTGTAAAATGACAATTCTTGCACTAAATCAGTTACTTTGCAGACCGTGATTTAAAGGATGGCCATCTCTACCGTTGGTCCATTTCTACCCATTTTACCCTATTGCCCCCCAAGGTTTGACTGCTTATCTTAAATAAATTATTGCGAACACGGTCTTAATTTTGCATATATGCTTCCGTAAGCCCCCTTAGGTTATGGGACAACCAGTCAAGTGGTATTTCGAGGATCCTTCCTAATTAGTTTACTTTGCGCTTGCTAGAAAACGAGACTATTCGTGATATTTAGTATACAAAAGCATAGTATCATGGTAACTTCTGAAATGTTAATTTTTCTAATTAAAAAAAAAGTTTTGATGATTCAAAAAGTTCTGTAATACCTACCTCTTTATACTACTTTAGTAACAAGTTCTTGGTTTGGTATACAGAGAGGCCTCTTTATTTGCTTAATAATTACAAAACTACGGCTGCGTTTATTTTTAGTTTGCCATACTTTTTTCGTGTCTTCATGAAATTTCCCCCTCTTTTTGGGGTAGAAACCGTCCCCAACTTTTTTTTTAAATATAAGATATGTATTGTTGGAAAGGGCTTAAGAAAGGAATACGACCCAATATTTACTTTTGCATATCGGTAATCTAGAAAGCTAGAAAAAAAACGACCATTTCAGCAACAATTGATACTACAATTTGGGTTTTGCCAGAGCGGACTGTTTTAAAAAAAGGAAACATGTTATTGATGATAAGGTTGTTTATTTACTTGATGGCGTATTCCAATGGTCACTTTATTCTCGGTTTAGAAGAAGTGAATATTTATTTGTTGTAGTAGGGTAGAGCGGGGTTAGTTGAGCCGCGGGGCTATTTGAGCCACCGGGCCTACTGCATGAGTGGAGCAGTATAAGATTAAAACGAGCATTGCGCAGGATGCAGTACGTCTTGGGAGCCGTACATTAAAATTTTAGTCGGTATTCAGTATTCGCTGCGAGAGGGCGGTCGTTCTATTTGGTATTTCGCGCCAAAAGTAAAATATTGTTTTTCAAGGCATTTGTGGTCGTAGATCGACATTTTGGGGGATACAGACAAAAGGTAAGCCAATTATTAATTATTACACAATTGCTCTCGTGGTTTCCTAGTTTGAAAGATGAACTTTATACGACATTTTTGATATTAAATAAGAACATCTGAAATCCGTGGTGGGGTTAGTTGAGCCAAACTTTACGGGGTCAATTGAGCAATGGCTCAACTAGCCACGCATCCATAAATTTGATATGCTATCTACATCTACGTGTAGTGTATTTGTTTCACCAGAAATATGGCGACCATTACCAAAAGCAGGTCCTACGAAGAGGCAAACACAGAGAAGGAAACGCTCTTCTGCTATCCTTACTGACACTCCTGAAAAAGAGGCATTGACATTGGAGCAGAGCAAACGGAGAAAAAAAGTAAAGTCGATGCGATTAAAGAGAAGGCTGTGAAAAGGGCCGTACAATAAAAATGTTCATCATCGGATTCAGACGATGAAAAGACTTTAGACGCCATAGCACGAAAACAACAAGCATTGGAGAAGAATGCCTTAAAGGAAAGGAAGAAAAGTAATAACCGCTCTACATCAGAGACTTCAGAATCAGAAGAAGATGAATATTTCTGTCTCGTGTGTTTAGAAAAATTCTCAGATAGCATTCCGGGTGAAGAGTGGGTACAATGTTCTTATTGCAAAAACTGGCCTTATTCAAATTGCACTCCCAATGGCAGTTTTTATTATGTTTTTTATAAATTGTCAAAGTGATTAGAGTAATAGGTAATCGTTCTTGTTTACTTAATAAAGAATATGATTTTGTTTTTATGTTATTTTAATTTCCCAATACTATGTTTGGACTATAGCGTATGGTAAGTCTACTGGCACAACTTACCCCATATATTGGCACAACTTGCCCCGAGTGTGGGGATAGTTGAGCCAGTAGGACCCTACTATAGTAAGTGTATTCTTACCCTGAAACTAAAGTATTTTTGACAATTTATTGATATAATTAGGTCAGCAAATAACCAAAGAAATATTTGATAAATTTGTATTAAATGTTGAGCAAATGCGGAACAGTCAGGTTATTACCAAAAATGGCTCAACTAGCCCCGCTCTACCCTACTTTACTTCTCTAGAGTATTTCCTTTGGGGTCACCTAAAAACTAAAGTTTACGTTAAAAACCCAGAAAATTTAGAGGAACTTAGGAAACGTCTATACACGAAATTTGCCAAATTATCTCGGATGTGGTACATAATGTCATGAATAAATTTTACTTTACATTAGGGATTTGTCAAGAAAAAAATTACGTCTACATTACAGAAATGCAGAAGTAAATAGTGGGTCGTATTCCCACCCCTCCCTTCCTTTTCAACGAGCACAATACATACCGTTACATTGGAAAAAAATAAAGTTGGGGGCGGTTTCTACCCTCAAAAGAGGGGTAAATTTTGTAAAGACACGAAGAAAGTATGCCAAACTAAAAACAAACGCAGCCGTAGTTCTGCATTTTTTCCGCAAATCAAGATGCTTTTTAAAACTGAATTAATTTCAATTAAAATGTTCACCCTGTATAAAAAATCGCATGTGCCACAACAGGGCACCTTTGACGAACGTTATATTTGATTTTATATTGTAATTTTACAATAATATAATTCTTTTAAAAGTATGAATGAATATTTTATTATTTCAGTAAAAGCCACATTCTAAAGTTAGCAAAAAAATACCCCTATGGTGCATGAAACAGAGATTAATATTGCCCAAATGTCCCCAGTGACGCGATATGCCTGCAGGACATCAGATAGTGTCGTTTGCATGCATCGCCGGGTAAATATAATATGCCCACTGTTTTATTGGCTTGACTAACTGTCATTATTAGAAACAACCGCAGGATTTTTTGTAATTAAGTACAAACATTTAATTGTAATTATCTTTGTATGTTTCTGTTCACAAATGTTGACTTGATCAACGCCCACGTTTCGTTGTTATTTACACTGTCATCAGGGCTAGACTAGCTTTAGTAAGTTTCTGTATAATACAGCGTGACCAGTTAAGTCCGCATCATACGGGATTTTTTTTTTATTTATAGCTTTATTCGAAATTTGACTCTGGCATCAAGTTCTGCTTTGATCGAGATAAAAATTAAGCAAAAAAAATGGTAGTCACGTGATTCGCATTATATGTCAAATTTTAATTTTTTCCAAAAAATAATTCAAAAGTGGGGTTATTTCGAAAAATATCGAGAAAAGTTATTAGAAAAAGTTTTTTTATTGCAGTTTCTAGCCCATATGCAAAATTTTAGCTGCATAAGATAATTTTGATTTTTTACCAACCACTAAAATTTATTTTCCCCTTAATAAACTCTTTACTGATGACAATGTGATATTTTTTGTCTTAATATTAAGGTGTGTTACTTTCACACACAAACTACGTTTTCAAAAATACTTATTTTATGAAGTTACCTTATACAGACAAAAACAAATAAACTTTGCATCACATGCGACCAAATTTTAATAGTCCAATTTTGATTTTGTAGAAAAACACACATTTAATATGGCGCTACTTTAAAGAAAATGTATCTGAAATAAAGCATTGTCAAAAGTAAGAAGTTTTATGTAGGTGGCGTTGAGTCTTATTTTGCAAAAGTGTATTTAAAGTATTTACAAAATATGGGTAAAAAATCAAAATTATCCTATGCAGCTAAAATTTTTCAAAAGTGGGGTGATTTCGAGAAATATCGAAAAAAGTTATAAAAAAAAGCTTTTTTAAATGCAGTTTCTAGCCCATATGCAAAATTTAAGCTGCATAAGATAATTCTCATTTTTACCCACCACTAAAATTTATTTTCCCCTTAATGAACACTTTACTGATGACACTGTGTTCTTTTTTGTCTTAATATTAAGGTGTGTTACTTTCAGACACAAACTAAGTTTTCAAAAATACTTATTTTATGAAGTTACCTTATGCAGGGTCAAAAACAAATGAACTTTGCATCACATGCGACCAAATTTTAATAGCCCAATTTTGATTTTGTAGAAAAACACACCTTTAATATGGCGCTACTTTAAAGAAAATGTATCTGAAATAAAGCATTGTCAAAAGTAAGAAGTTTTATGTAGGTTGCGTTGAGTCTTATTTTGCAAAAGTGTATTTAAAGTATTTACAAAATATGGGTAAAAATTCAAAATTATCCTATGCAGCTAAAATTTTGCATGTGGGCTAGAAACTGCATTTAAAAAACTTTTTCTTATAACTTTTTTCGATACTTTCAGAAATAACCCCACTTTTGAATTATTTTTTCGAAAAAAATTAAAATTTGACATATAATGCGAATCACGCGACTACTGCTTGCTTAATTTTCATCTCGATCGAAGCAGAACTTGATGCCAAAGTCAAATTTCGAATAAAGTTATTAATAAAAAAATCCCATATGATGCGGACTTTACTGGTCACACTATACATATATAGATATTATATTATATTATATCCAAATAATCTTTGATAATTTCAAACAATTGAGATAAAAATGAAAACATTTATTTATTTTAGCGAAAATCCCGAACAAAACAATACTTAACTTTTCAAACGTTCGTGCATAATTTTAAAAATACTTCCTCACGAACCAACGCAAAGATCACGATCGCATGGAAAATAGTAATTTGGACCATGGAACTTCAAGGTATCTTCTGTTTTATATGTCAACTGTGCGATAAAACGACAAATGCAAACAATTCTTGAGTCAAGCCGTAACGAAAATAATTCCATTATTTATAAGAACAGATTTTAGGCTTCTATTTGCCGATAATAGCACGTGCGAGACCCAATTACACGTGACCTGAATAGGGGTCCTGGAAAACTTTAAAAGGGCGAAATATCGCGAGAAAAAATAATGGCGAGTGACGTTGCAACCTCAGACCTATTTATAGTAGAGACCCAATTGTTTACATTTTTAAGTGATGCAAACCATCAATAAGAGAATTTTAAAATTATTTCTACTGTAATCGTATTCGATACAATGGCAACATGCATTTTATTGAAGAAGTATCGCTTACTACACTGCGCGGCATATTTAACGTATAAGGAAAAAATTGCCTCAATTTTGATGTTATATATTTTCCAAATTTGTGGTTCGTTTTTAATGATTTTTTTTCCAATTGTAGGTTTTTTCCTTAAGCATATCACTGCCTTTGTTGTTTTGCTTAAAAAAGTAACTTTGGTATTATACCAGGTGTTATAAAACTGTTATGTTTTTTTACGGAAATACAAAACACCCTGTGGGATTTACTAGCCATTGCAGGTTATCGCAATTACAGCCAAATGAAAGTCCCATGTTTCCTTTACATTTTCTTTTTGGATTAATTGGTTTATCTCTGTTTTTTCATGAAATATTCAATTTTTAGTTCAAGGTGATTTTCATAAAAAAATGTTTAATTTAATTAATGGGTGGCATTAGTTTAGATGTTCGCACGGAGTTAGTTGTGATTCAGGGAGGTCCTTTGACAGGTAACCTATATATCAGACATTTTAGAACTTCACGTGTTACCATTTGCCCCATTTATTGGGGATACTTTTTTATTTATGCAAGATAATGCACACCCACACGTAGCAAGAGTGGTACAAAATTATCTCCAAGAAACAGAAATTTTAATTTTGCCTTGGCCAGCAAGAAGCCCTGACATAAATCCTATTGAGAATTTATGGGATAACATGGGACGACATCATAGAGCCATGCTTCCTCCTCCTAGAAACTTAAATGATCTGTCATTGAGGCTTATGGAAATATGGAATCAGATTAAACAAGATGAAATCAGAAATCTGATTTTAAGTATGCCAAGTAGATGAGAAGCAGTCATTAAAGCAAGGGGAGGCAATACTCGCTACTAATTATTCATATTTAATTTTTTTGAATACCTTTTGAAATTACAATTTTTTTCCCTGTATTTTTTTGCCCTGTTTTGTGGATTGAATAAAATTAATTAATACCAGATACTTATTGATTCTTTATTTACTTTATAATTTGTTTTTTCTAAACATTTTTTTATGAAAATCACGTTGAACTAAAAATTGAATATTTCGTGAAAAAACAGAGATAAACCAATGAATCAAAAAAGAAAATGTAAAGGAAACATGGGACTTTCATTTGGCTGTAATTGCGATAACTTGCAATGGGTAGTAAATCCCACAGGGTGTTTTGAATTTCCGTAAAAAAACATAACAGTTTTATAACACCCGGTATAATACCAAAGTTACTTTTTAAGCAAAACAACAAAGGCCGTGATATGCTTAGGGGAAAAACCTACAATTAGAAAAAAAATCATTAAAAACGAACCACAAATTTGGAAAATATATAACATTAAAATTGAGCCAATTTTTTCGTTATGCGTTAAATATGCCACGCAGTGTATTATAAAGTATCTGATGTGTTTGGACAGTTAAAACAGAACCCATTCCTATCGATTGCCTTATTGATATAAAATTTAAAATTCTTTTAATTTTTATTCACTTTTCTTAAACTACACCACCCAAAAATCATTTTCATCTTTATTCAGCGTAGGCAAGAATACCAAAGTGTGCAACTCGCGCTATATTTGTCTTACCTGCAGTGCAATTCAATATCTGGAACAGATCTAGTGCTATTTTCTTCCAAACACAACGACCCGTCTTCCTCGCTGTCAGAGAACACTGAAAGCTGAGGATGCTGCGAGGAAACTAGAAACGTTGTGCATTCCTGCCGCATTAAAACCGGTTTCGAGCAGTTTGCTGGCGACGAGGCACCTGTCAAGGAGGGCTGGCCCACTAGTAGGCTGGCTGTCTCATCCTGACTACTCATTCTGTGGAGCCCTTTGGGGCTAGCCTATTTTTAAACCTGGAATTAAGGGAAATATGTGAAATAAAAAAAAAATATTTCTTAGATCTACAGCAACTGTTGAGATAATTAGAATACTCAAACTTTTCAGTATTCAACGTTTTCTCTTTAACCCCAAATGGGTAAATTACCTGTTATATTATATGACTTTTCAAAAAACCGGAGGAAAAAAGTTCGAAAAGTAGCGTTTGTAAACGAATTTTAATTTTTTCAGCGTCGAAGATTGCAATTCTACGACCCACCATAAGGTAGTTTACTAAATACTATAAATCCTAACACGTACCTTACTCAAAAAATATTTCGTTGGTGCATAAACGGTGCTAATGAATGTTGCTAACTTCACACGTATGATTTCTAGTTGTTTTCTTTGCTATTGTGGATTGTAGGTATACTATTTATGGATTTCTAGTTTTTGTTTAGTTTAGTGAATTGTGTTTGTGCCTTTAGTGACTCGGATACAATGACTAGCAAATACCGTGCGAGCAAAAATTATTTGCATCAAAGAGGGCCTTGCATCTAAGGACGTAATGCTTAGTCGTAGAGCTTAATACCTGTTGGGTGTCAGTAACTACCTGAATTAACAATTAATCAGTTATTCCGTCATCTTTGACAGTCGTTACAAGTAATTTGATTCATCGCTAATTTTTCCAATTTCTTGAACAATTCACACAATGGGCTTTACGGAAAAGCACAAAACATTCATGGTTGAAGCGCATTTTCGAAACGGGGTTAGAGTAAATGGTGAGGGGCAATACAATCCGGGTTTGTGAATGGACGATTTTCACGAACATTTTTCTAACGTTGCTTTTATTGGTGGGGATTTTTATCATCGCCTGAACAGAACCGTGGCTATGTTGAGGGAAACAGGTTCTATACAACACAAAAAAGGAGCAGGAAGACCATCTGTAGAAGTAAGAACAGAAGAGCTTGTTGCACACGTTCGTGAAATAATGCAAAATACGCCAACAAATTGTATAAGACGCCTGTCCCAAGAAGTGGGAAGATCTTATGGAACATGCAGGACTATTCTTAAGAAGCAGCTAAATTTATTTCCTTTTAAAGTGCAAGTATTATAATTTTGTAAACAACAAAAATAAATTTGTATTTGTCTAATTATTTTATTACTCATTAGTTTGGCATATCATGTCATAATATGAATTTGACAAAATTTTAACCTAGATTTGGTTAGATATACCGTCCCCATATCATTGTGATCTAAACCAAGCCCTACGTTTTTTAATCCAAGCCCAGTTTGATGCAAATAATTTTTGCTCGCACGGTACTATTGTATAATTTTATTATGCCGGGTATTTCGTATTTTCAGTAAGTATGATGTAGTGATAGTTCTTGATATGTAATTTTATTTTATTATGGTCAATTTAAACACATCTAAGTAGGCCTAGTCCCTACAAACAAGATGTTAAAGCCCGGACCTGTCTATTTTCCCATTCGTTAAACCATAATTTTGCACTGCGCATGCCTATTCCTGTGTGGTTTTGCTTACATGCGCAGGGCTATAAATTTGCCACTTTCGTGATTATTGTTTGATTATCTAAAGGTAAATATCTATGTGTGGAACGCTTATCACGCGACACGCTTTCTTATGTTTCATTTTTCCTAATTATTATCAAATTTAAAATAATAGATTAAATAAAAATATATTAAAATCAACAATTTTATTCCATTTGACAAAGTAACGACAAATTACAGTAAAAATTCGACCCCGAGAACGAGAGGCTTGTAAAAAGGCACATTTCGCACGTTATTAATTTTACAAAATTTAAATTGTACGTTCTAAACGGCGGCATGATGCCAACGACAAAAAATAACTAACCTACTGTTGCGTGATGGCAGCAATTTTAACCTGTCACTTGATTTTAAAGAAGAGCGTTTGATAAAAGACATAGGCTTCCGGCGAAAAAAATGTAATTTATCTATTTTGCGAAAGTAAAATATGGGGCCGCCTTTTTCTTTTATATTCTATTACAGCCTTACCACTAAAAACAATACCTTCAACATATTACGTGCAATTAAAATATAAAGAAAGCTTTACCTACGTCATAAAAAAATGTCAGGGAATATTGCTAAGAAGTTGTCGCACTGTTCCGTGGCAGTAAGCTTAGAACAGCCATAATTGCATTACAGAATCGCCCTACGAAAATTTAAAAAGATAACCCACAAATTTCTGTATAGTATTTGTAGAATTATACCGTTGATCTTTTGACTGCAATAAACTCTCATTATCCCTTTGACCATAAAATAAATAATGAAATCCCAAATTTTAAAACCTTCTCGAGCAGAGCCGGACCAGGTACAAATTCAATTTATACCTATGCCTGATTCATATATAAATACAAACTGACTTTTAATAATTTTAGTCTTTAGTGGTTTTCCGGCGAGTCATTTTTAGTTATGCTTATTAGTGGTAGAATGTGGCGTCCTTGGAACTGTGCTGATAAGGGGGCATCTTCAAGTGTCATTTTAAAAAGAAAGCATTTTTCTACCGATGCCAAACTAATAATTAAGAATGTGTATCAATCTTTGTTGAGTAGAAATTTTAATTCGATGGATGCTTTAGCAGAGACGTCTACTTTGACAAAAACTCCTTTATCTTCGGTAAGAGACATAGTACTTAAACCTGTTAATACTAGAAAAAATCGGATTGATTCTGGCACATTTAGAAGCATTGACGAAAATGACATGGATTTATTAAGAAGAAAGATTTATCAGGCACAAACTGTACTCACTTTGATTTCCCTCAAAGAGCGGCTGATTAAAGACGAAACAAATATCTCTTGTTGCCTTTTAAGCCTTAGGAAAATATTGCGTAAAATGGGTTTTAAATACCGAAGCATTAATAAAAGACAAACGTTAATGGAATCTCAACGTTTACGGGAATGGAGACTTAAATATTTAACAGCTGTTAAACAATTTAGAGAAGAAAATCGTCCAATTATTTACCTTGACGAAACATGGTTCGATACCCATGACACTCCAAGAAAAGGTTGGGATGATTTTTCCAAAAAATGTCAGACCAAGGCATCATCAAATAAAGGCAAAAGAATCACAATATTACATGCTGGTTCAGAGAACGGGTTTGCTCCAAATTGTCTGTTGCTTTCAGCTAAAAACATAGCAGATTCTTCTTTAGATTACCATCAAGATACCGACGCACAACTTTTTGAAGATTGGTTTAAACATAAACTCCTTAAAAATATACCTGAAAATAGCGTCATTGTAATGGACAATGCTAGTTATTATAGTCGGCAAGCAAAAACCATTCCCAATTATAATAATACAAAAGCAGAAATTCAAAATTTTATGATTGAAAATGATTTATATTTTGAAGAAACTTACAAAAAACGAGAACTGCTAGAAGTATTAAAAGCTTTTAAAATAAATAAGGAATACGAGTGTGACAAACTTGCAGCAGAAAATGGACATACAGTGTTGCGTCTTCCTCCATACTATTGTATATTCAATCCTATTGAGCTAATATTATTATGGCACCAATTAAAATCCAATATTAGGATAAATAATACTTTTCCTACATTAAATGCATCTGTAGTAGAATTAATTAAAAACGAAGTAAGAAAAATTTCTGCAGACAGCTGGAAAAACTGTGTATAGCATGTACTTAAGGTGGAAAATTCTTACAATTGTATGATTAGAAATGTTCAACCCTTAATTATAAGCTTAGACTTAGATGAAGATAGTAATAGTGATACAGAGTTAAATTTTGAATAAATTGTGAATAGTTTTTTAGAATTTAATTAATTTTTATTGTACTTGTTATCCTAATAGTTATACTTTTAAATTATATTATTTTCAATTATCATTAATTGTTATCATTATTTTACATTTATTATAAGGTTTACCTAGCTAATACTAAAAATACCTATCTATTTATTTTAAATTATAAAAATAAATCATGTGGTGTAGGTACATTTTCAAGCCGACCCTGATCCCATTTAATCCCCTTTGAAGAGGTTGAGGCGTATACAATAGGGTTTAATGAGGAAGTTTATTTTTGGCAGTAAGAGTTAACGGTATAATTCTGCAAATACTATATAACTGTAACTGTAAAAAGCGCCGAGACTATTGCAATTTTTGAAGACCTCAGCAAACACTAAAGACAGAGAATTCTTTAAAACAATGCCTTAAAATATAAACAATTACTTACTTATCACAGAAGTTCTGACGTTCATATTCTCTGTGAGTGACATTTGTTGGGTAGTAATATTTAATCTGGGAGTTTTTTTTAGGGAAAATAAAATTATACTGTCGACAAAAAGTAAAATATTTGCTGTTTTTAGCTGTTTGGACTTTATAAGTCTCTATTTATTTAAATCACTGATGATTTCCCCTGCATTTCTTATTTTGTCATATTAATAGGTAATCAATAAGGTAATTTTAAGAAAACAATACAGTTTTTGAAGTAGGGAGTGTTTTTCTTTTATTTCGTGAAATCCACCTAAGATAGTTTTGTTTTATTTTTGAATAGTAAGTCGGTACTAGGTACTACATTGACAAAATTATATAGTTTCTGCTATTTTTGCGTTTAAAACATCAAAAAACCTGTTTGCAAAAATGTACATGAGAAGTAGAAACATATACGTTCAACATTTTTCAAAAACTCCACTTACTAAACGTTTTTAATCGCCAACGCTATTCTTGTTATAAATAAGAACAGAAACATTGGGAGTGGTGGCATTGGCATTGTTTTGAAAACACAGTTGGATCAATAAACTCTATTTCAAAACAACATCTTTATATTTTCTACCACATATACTCCACAACTTTTCCACAAAACAAGTCGAGTGATTTTGGCCAGTCCTTTGTTGGATCGTGAAAAGTGTGGAGGTCAAAAACATAAATATAAAAAAATCATCCCTTTTTTCTAATTTCATCATTAAGACTTTGCAAGTCGCAAGAATAAGCAAGCGTAGGTTTATTTTTCTATATTAAAAAACTTTGTATGAGCGTGTAGTGATAATGCTTACTATACAGGGTTGCCCAGAAGTCCGGAATAAAATTAATATAGGGGAGATCCGGGTAGCCCCGCCGAGCGGGTAACACCGCTCATCGCAATATTACTGAAATGATGCGATGTATTAGTAGTGTCATCTATTGGTCGGGTGCATAACTAACCAATATGTGGCTCAATACAAGAAACAGGTTGAAAACTACATTTTAAACGTTTATTCGGCCGACAACAGTTTTTTGTGGTTGTGCGTTTTATGTCTAGTCAGCTTTAAATTAACGGTAAATAGAGTAAATTATCATTAAACAATATAATTTATATATGAAACTAAAGGGAATTAATCCTAGTTTATTGAACAGTATTGGTATTTTGATAACTAGTTTGTATTTTTGTAGCGCCGCCCGCTAACGCTCCGGGCGCTAGCAGTGATGAATCAGTCGAAGTAATATACAACGATGAAAGTTCCTACGACATGGAAGATTGCAGGGAACGGAAACTTTGCATTATCTGCCATGAATTTGGGAAAATTGAAACATGGTTCAAATCTGGTGTGTGTAACAAATGGGCACACAAAGACTGTACTGGTCAAAGCGGTTTTAAGTCCTATATTTGCGACTTTTGTATGTACATTTGTTGTCAGCTTATTCTAAAATAAATATCAGATAAGGCTAATGATCGATTTTAATTTATACTCAAGTTTACTCCATTTTTCCAAATGGAACGATGGTAGTTCACTAGGATATTTAAAACGAGCATTTTTTTCCCAACAATTTGATACCATACATTCCTATGCTATTTTAAAATTGACACTGAAAAATTTGCCTTAAATCCCAATCGCATATTTAAAAGCGTTATGCATTATTGCCGCCCTCTCTTTTCTAAAGAAATATAAAGGCGGCTTTGAAAAACAATGTAATGGTTTTGAAAAGCAATATGGCTTTAATGTAAAGTTGTAATGTCATTAGTTTATAAAATATACAATACATACAATCTTGCGGCTTCAGAAGATTTTTCTGGTCACTCCAAAAATTAGGAGCATAGAAATTTGTTTATGGTATCAAATTGTTGGAAAAAAAAAATGCTCGTTTTAATATCCTAGTGAACCACCATCGTTCCATTTGGAAAAATGGAGTAAGCGTCAAGAAAGCAAAATTTCTTTTTTTAAACGCTTGTGAAACTTAGAAAGTCAATTATTATTACATAATTTTAATTTTAATATACTACTTGACTATAAATTAACAGATTTAATTAATTTGAAGCACTCTAGATTGAAAATAAAAGATAAACATAAAAATGTTATAACACGTCAAAAAATGACAAGTGAGGTGTCATTTTACTCAGAATGTTATGCTGAATCCCAATAACTAAAAATATACAAGATGTCCCAGTTAAAATATCAAAGTCAAGGTCACTTCCGGTCAAACCGGAAGTGCTAACAAATTGAAAATTATGCCTATAAATGCAGACTCATCTCTTATGTATAATCTCAAAATTTCATTTTAATATCTATAAATATAAAAAAGTTATAGGGGTGAACGTCTTTTGAGAAACACCCGGTATATAAAACTTAATTGACGTGTCCGTGTTCTAGGCAACCCTGTATGTTAGTAGTATATTATACTTTATATTTTTTTTACAAATTGAAATAACTTACCGTACCTATATTTAAGAGCATAACAGTCATAAATCTAATATAAAACCGTAGTCAAGACCCAAGTAGTTATAAAACCCACTCATATGAAAACAAACAATTTGGCAAATATTTTTCTCTTGGGTTTTTAAAATCCTCTAATTGGACTATTTAAAGAGAATGATGCAAAATTTAGGAGTTTTCTCAAGTACACCAATTACATGAAACGCAAGGTCAGCCGTTTCATAAATTTATATTAAATACATTTTTAAAGGAAATTTATGGAAAAAATATTCAAAAATACCATTTGCCAAATTTTATTCTTTTGAGCGAGTAAAGAGTTATTTTCTTTGTTCCATGTACTTTTTGATAACGGGCATATTTATCATCCGGACTTTTGGCTTTTGGAAACCGAGTTTTGGCGTAAATATTCCAGAGCTACCAGCAAAATGTCGGCTTTCTTTTCGATCAAGACTTTTATTGAAATTTATATTTGTTTTAAACTGCAAGCATTTTCTGCAAGTAATTTGTAAAATAATGCCAAAGAAATTTACGAACTGAAAAATTTAAGCTGTTTAAAAGTAATTTGATTAATTTACAAAATATTTTTGTTAGGGGTTGTAATAATTTTATAATTTAAATAGAATTATTATTGGTCTATAAGGAATATAACAAAAATGAAAGAAAACGAAATTTGGTGAAAACTTACCTTTTTATGTCCCAAACACACTGTAATTTTTTTGATTTAAAATATTTATTTTTTTACCTTATTTTGACTTAATATCGAAAAAGCACCCTAATTTTCAATCGAAAATTCTCACGTCAAAATATCTGCTTTTTTAAAACAACATTTACAATGGTAAATGTTCTCAAAAAATGCAAAAAAACTCGAATCCGAAATTTTTTTTTAATCATTATGTACAATTTTGAGCTATTTATTAAAATTTATACTTTAATTACTCGAAAAACCTAAGATTCCATGTTACATTGATAAACAAAAAAATTACAGATCCATAAAACATAAAGATCGCACAAAACATGCGTATATAGTTGATCTAAATACTATTAAAGGTAGGATTTAAAGGGGAATTGAATTGAATTGAGAACATTTACCATAGTAATGTATATTTTTTTACACCATCAGAAAGTAGAGATTTCAACGAACAAAAAGTCCACCGACTTTTTTAAAAAAGCAGATATTTTGACGTGAGAATTTTCAATTGAAAACTAGGGTGCTTTTTCGTTATTAAGTCAAAATAAGGTTAAAAAATTAATATTTTAAATCCAAAAAATTACAGTGAGTTTGGGACATAAAAAGGTAAGTTTTCACCAAATTTCGTGCAAAAAATAAAAATTTTGTAAAAGATAAAAATTAAAAACCAAAAACTTGGTTATTTGAATTTTTCACAAAAATTTTGAGGTTATGTGAAAAAAGTGCAAATGCAAAAGTTGTAGATCTTTTTATAACCTACAACTTTGCCATTCAACGTTTTTCCATAGGACTTGTAGTTTTGCCGGAAATCAAGATAAATCGTTTTCTACCCTTAAAACCCGGATCGCCCGTAATTTATTTTTCCTTTCATTTTTGTTATTTTCTTTTTCTTTTCCAATGGGTTTCATCCTACTATTATTTTATTTTGGTTTCAAAAATTATCGACCCTGGTAATTGAAGTCAAACCCGAAACCTAAGCTGAAATGACTATATTCCATCAGAATAAAATAATTATCTTTATTGACCTTCAAAGAATTCATTCATGTTAAAAATATTATCTTCTTGGTTTGGGTTTTCGCTTTACTTTAAAAATTTCTCATAATATGAAATTTTCTCTTTTATAAAATAAGAAATAATTAAAATCTGCGCAGAATTCATACTACGGCTAATAAAAGCTAGTTTAAACTGCTTACATTTTCATAAAATAAATTTGACCTTTTGAAGGCGATTGTAAAATATACGTTCTGAAGATTAAACATAATTTTGCCCTAACAATGCATTCTATAACCAGTCTTTACTTTTTATTTTGCTCAATTTTGCCAGGCTTTAGTACGATAATTCAGGCCTCTGGGAAAACGACAACCGTTATTGTGTAGGAAAAATTGAATAGAGTGACGCTGTAACTTAAGCCACCAAGTTTATTTAGGAAAAAATATTATATTAATTAAGAAGGTAACTAAATACATACCGTATTTTAATGTAAAGAAATTATTAAAAAGTGAATTTTGTAACATATCTGACAAACTGTTTTTTATATTGGAATACACAGTGTTCCAAGCGCAATGGATACCCTGGGGCGGGTAGACCACGACGGCCGTTTCGTCCTTGTTAGGACTCTACGGGCAGCCATAACCCAAGCAATCCCAACAACAGCGGCAAGATCTATTAAAATCCTTTTACGTTCTCTATAGGTACTGGATTGTGATGCACTTCGTGGTTTATTTAGTTGTCTACCTTTCGATATTACCAGTGAGACTGCGCCTGGAATTAATTCCGCTGAGATGGCGCTACGGTGTATTGATGGCCGCTTTGATTTTGCAAAGAGGCTTTTAATACATTTTACCGCCGTTGTGGAATTGCTTGGGTTATGGCTGCCCGTAGAGTCCTAACAAGGAAGGACGAAACGGCCCTCGTGGTCTACCCGCCCCAGGGTATCCATTGTGCTTGGATCACCGTGTAAAAAATAACCAATATAAAAAAAAAACAGTTACACACTTGTCCGATATGCCACAAAATTCACTTTTTAATTATTTTCGCGGACACTATATTATCTTGTAAAGAAATTATTACAAAATGGGCTTGGCGATACTTAAGAGTGATGCAGAATTTTTGATATCCTTTCATTATCTAACGTTATAGTGTTGGTGAGCTGTTTTTAATGAGTGGAAAGTTTTGTCTTCTTATGTAATATGTGTGGTATTTTCTATATTTTAAAATCATCCATCATGTTTCGCAGACTAGTTGATTACTGGTTTATGTAAAAAGCTAATTTATAAAAAAAATAGTAGATTAATGCAATATGAAAGCTGACTGTATGAGTCTCCAGAGGTTCGTGCCTAAACTAATGAATTTTTTATAAAAACCGTAATTTTCAATTCCTCTAGGTCTAGGCCACCCTAATCGTAACTTTTTTAAGCTTATCTACCTTATTTAGAATTCATTTGTGTTTATTATTAGATCCCATTTTATTATATTTTTCTCTTGCAAAAAATTTGTGTTTTAATGATTTTCAGTGACACAAAAAATTTTTTTTATCGTGTGCCCTAACCCTGCTCCGATCAAAAATTACTTGCAAGTCTGATACTACACAAAATTTACGGGCGTTTCGTGCGACCACACCACAAATATTATTTTTGTATGAAAAATACAAAAGAACAGCATAAAGAAAGAGATATTTAGTTACGTGATCCGCAAAACTAACAACCCAATATTTTTGGTGAGGTAGTAAATATTTAGCTTTAAAAATAAACTTGGTTGAGTAATCAATTTTACAAGTTAAAAATTTAACCTCCTAATTAATAATTATAAATTTTAAATACCTAGTTAATGAGTTGATTTTATTATTATCATTAATTTTCTTTTTCACAGCCCTTTGTTGGTACTGCTGGTACTTTTTTACAGTACAGAGACGAAATTCATCCTAACCTGTACTGTCACAGCTCCCTACACCGATATTATTATGGAATTATGTCTATTTGTTCAATTTATTTTTGATTTTATCGCAAAACTTGAGTACTTTCTCAGTATCGGACGGTTGTGGTCTACTGGTCTATCCTTTATTATTGGTCTATCCCAGTATAAGAGATATTGAGGAGATTGAAGAACTGGCTAGAGTGAGTATTGATAGTATGGTGGGAAGTTTTCTTTTATTTATTAGACAGTTCTATGTGGATAATCTTTGCCACCTGATTATGCCTTCCTAGATAAGCGTTGGGTGCCATAGTACCACAACCTGCCGTAATTCGTTCTATGGTTTCTCCTAGGAAATTGTATTTTTTGCACACATCTTCCACATTTCTTTTTAGGACGACATTTTCACAGTTTTTTATTGAAATGACACGATCCTGGATGGAAATTGTAAATCCCTCTGTTTCAGAGTGTAGCTGCCTTTTTTCTAACCAATTCAACGACCATCTTATGTGTGGAGATTGAAGTGCTGTACACATTTCTGAGCATTTCCCAAATAGAAGTCCAGTTCGATTGATATTGAAGCTAGGTATTTACTATGCAAAGGTTTCTCTTGCCAAGTGGCAAGCTGGTTGGGTAATCCCTTTTCATGTAGGTTAAGTGCTGTATATCTAGCGTCTACTGTTGCCTCTGAGCCTATAAATTGTAATTTCACTAAAATATTGGCATATCAAGGCCTGTCAATCAGTATTACCAATAAAAAAAAAAGTGTACGCTGTTCTATATACTGCTTTTATAAGGAGCAATTTACCTAACACAACATTACAGATAATTGTAACGTTTTTTTGAGTGTTTGTAATAAGTTTTATTAATTTTTTTTATAACAATGCCCAGTAAAATCATTGAAAATATACGACACAGAGAACCATCTATGTTTCTCTGTAATTTCAAGAAGCGGAAACAAAGGTGTATTGTTCTGCGTAATTTCTAGGAGGGTGGCGGCACTCTGCCACTGATTTTATATGTTCCTTCTTTCACTATAATACATGGGTTATGAAAATTATTTAATAAGATTTTCAAAAAAAAAACAAGGTTTTTTAAAGCCCATATTCATCATTTTTAGCTTAAAATTACGGAAAAATCTGACATTCTTTCAGAAGCACAAACATTCCCCATCATTAAAACAGCATTTTTCTTATATCTCGGTTCCCTCTTAGCTAAAAATATGATAATGGAAGAACAAAAAGCTACGCTAAAATATGTTACAAAACCATTCGATTTCAAGATGTTTACGTCTTTAGAACGGAGACTCCATTCTCTGTGAAATGAAAATAAGTCGATTCTCATTTGATTGACTTCAGCAAGTTTCCTATCACAACTGTGAAGACAACGCCATTTGTTTTGTTAACAAAGAACCTATTTAAGAAATTTAGAATACATTTAATTTTTATTTTTATATTCTTAAATTTCCGGTTCGAGATAACTTTGGTGATTTTTATATACAGTGTTCCATATTTCAGACTTTTTTGACTAACGACGATCAAACAAATTAATCCATTTTAGAACCATGGCCTGCAAATTGCATAATGGTTGCACAATAAGTATAAAAGTCAACTGTGATATCTTAATAATTATGACAATTTTATCCTTATAATGTCTTACAGACATATACTTGAAAAGTTTTATGCAAAAATTTAAATAATCGTCGACACTTTCTTTTTAGGAAGGTTTTTTCTTCTTCCCCAGTTTATTTGGTTGGTTTAAACCCCCTTTAATAACTTTTTTACATACTCAGTATGGTTTAACCTTTATCAATTTTCTTCATATTATGTCTCTTCTACACATCAATTTTTAATTCCATAAAAGCTCCATTAAGGTTCTACACCATTTTCTATTCTGCTATAACCTTCAGCACTAAATAAATTTTCTGTCTCCTAATGATGAACGTTTCTACGTTCGAAACATGAAGAGACCCCTAGAGAATTGTATTCTATTAAATTTTGTGGAGGAAGAATTTTGTTTTTTCTTTCTTTCCCGTACTTTCAACTCCACTCTAAGCATGGACTATTTCTTCAAACTAAAGATTTCTATATCGTTTCCATTATTTAATAATTTTAGGCCGTCCCAATACCCAAATTTTAAATTTTATCTGAATTTTGAATGACATTTTTATTGTTATATTGCACTTTTTGTTAAACCTTGAAAATCCTTAACATGCAATTGGAAATCAAATAAAATATTTTCCCTTTGATTGTGATTTATATTCAGTTCCTTGCGCCTTTTCAGCTTGTTGGTTCGGTCTTTGATAGTCAGTCTTTTGTATTATTCCAAACCTCAGTCCAGTATTTTCACTGAATAACTTCTTAAAGTCCCTTTTGCTTTGATTTATTTTCTGCTAGAGTGAGTTAGTTGAAGAATTTCGAGCTTTGTACAGTTAAACTGTGGTTTGTGATAAACAAAGTTTTATATTACAAAATGACAAACAAAATCTTTCCGAAATACTTCCAAAATGAACGTTGAAAACGGGTTCCGTAAATTCTACGAATTTTGATGTTAGTAGCCCTTTGTTAGTTTTAATTAGGGGATCAATCGATGAATAAGCTTATCAAGCGTTTTTCATTGTATGTGATGCATCGTCCCAGAAAAAAAACCTGTGTATTTGTGTGTGTCGCAATATACATTTAACAGATACTACGTACTTAGGTCAAGTTACAAAGTTATGGTTTGCCAAAAAGTACTTCATGTAAGAAGTATTAAAATCATTCGTGCGAGTTATAGTCGGCTCTTTAACTACAATAAATCACATACTGTGTAGAAAATTTTCATGCAAATTGCTTGGCAAGGATAGGAAGACAATTTACAATTTATTTATTATAGGCAATATTTTATATTTACCCTAATTTATCGGCGGTAAAATTTAAAAAAAAGCATAATATTGCCACCAAGTTTTACATTGTCACAATGGTCTTTTCACCGCATAAAGGAAGAAAAATATTTTTTTTTACGATTTTAGGGTGAGATTAAAGAAAGTGCATACCTGGAACTTTGCAGATCTGCAAGTATGGCGGACTTGCAGACGCAAAATAATTTGCAGAAATTTTACATTCCAAAAACTATTGGCATATGGGTGGTTTTCGGTACTTAACTTTTAAGATACCATGTCCCTGGGGTCTTAAAACTCAATCCTTTTTATTAGCCATAATTTTTTTTTTATATTTGACTAGACACGCATATTTTTATCGATTTATTAATACTAAAAGTGCAATATCTTATGAATTTATATTTTAATTTGGGGTTTGAAACTCCTATTTTACATGACCGTCGTATTTCCCTGGAGCAAAATCCAATATTTGCGAACTTCAAAAAATATATTTGAACTGTTATGTTGCTAAAGTAAATGATATTTAACAAATGTTGGGGTTTTTGTGTTATAAAATTGTCTTGAATAGCCATTATTGTTAATGTTTGGGCTAAAAATAATTATTGAACGCTGTCCCGACATTTTCTTCACATGATCGTAGAAGGACTTTTTAGGTTGTCTTTTCGATGCTAGATGATACTGCATGTGTGAATTAAAATATTTTATTATTGCAAATGGTGACAGTTACTTGTGCAGTTAGGTTTGCGATATTATTTAGAGTTCTTGTCGTGTATTTTGATATAAAATAGGTGAGTTTAAGTTTTCCGTATTTTCTCTATTAACATGACCGTCTATAGTGATAAAAAACAACATAACATAGTAATAAAGTTGCTCGCTTTGGTTTCTTGTTGTTGGTTATTTACCGCTGGAAATTCTAACCTAATATTCACAACATGGGGGTAGGCTCAATTTTAAGTAAATAAAAATGAGTGAAATCACATGACCGTCGCATGAAAAACATAACCGTCGCAACAAAAACATGACCGTCGTAACAAAAACATGGCCGTCGCATACTTTTTTCGTACCGTAAAACCGTGTAAAATTTGACACATTTTGGTAGTTTATTAAAGAGTTACCATATGGCACTAACCAAAAATCTGTTTTCGGACTTTTTAAATTTATCTTATTGGTCATGGTACAATATCATAGAGGACATATTCTAAAAATTACTATTAAACTTGCCTTATGGTGGCATTATCTTACGCCTAATTACTTTAGATGCTTCTTAAATTCACAGTTTGGCAGTATAAAGTGTATTAAATAAAATGGCAGGTCGAAACCGACATTATATCAAAGCTAGCACTTACAAAAAAAAAGTATTGGACGGTCATGTTAAAAATTTGTTTCTTTTCTGTATAAAACCCTTTTAACTTTTATTTTCATGACACTTGAGTACTTTCTTAACCATTTTGGCATATTTCACTCAGTTACCTAAAAGAAAAAAGTCAGTTGAACTAAAGCCGAATTTTTGTATTTTTTTTTCAAAATTAAATCAGAATCTTAAAAGATACTGAAAACCACCCATATACACCATTTTTGTCACTGTTAAACATGTTACGTCTTCTGGTTTTTTGATGTCGACTGTCAAATAAGTGAAATATGACCAAATCCATGGCATTAATGAACTAATAATGAAAATCGACGTTGTGGTCTACTGGTCAGCGCAGCGGCCTCACAGATCGTAGGCCCGGGTTCCATTCCCGGTGCCGGCAACGTCGATGTTAAATTTGGAATTTGGTTTAAGAGGTGCGCCGTCTTTCGGAAGAGACGTTAAACTGTGGGCCCCGTGTCATGGATGTTGGCACGTTAAAGAACCCTACCCTCGACAAAGAGGGATTAGGCAAAATTACCAGATAGTGTGTGACAAATTCCCTGGCGTCGGTGATTGGCCTCGTTGCGGAAAAAGGCCGACGTAAAATAAATTAATAAAAAAAAAAAAAAACTAATAATGAACGTAACTCTAAACGTTCCCTTGTTTTTTCGATATAAAAACCGGATGCAAATTGTAAATAACCACCAATACCATCATCCGTTAAATCCCCAAAATATAAGTTAGTTTTTAACAAGTTTTATACATTCTGCAAGTTTTCAGGACCTTCCAACCTTCAGCAAAGTTGAAAAAATATTTTCTGGATTTCCAATTTTGTCATTTGCATCTGCAAACTGCTACGTGCAGCTGCAGACGTCAGATGCAGAGCTTCTGTAATCTCACCAATAATTAAACAAAATATGCTCTTTAATAAAAACTCGCAAAATCTACGTCATAACCATAGAAACCATAACAAATTGACCAGTCGGAGGGACTTGGACTAATGGTCGAACCGCTAGAATCTACCTGAATAATATCTTGCGTCTAGACTCCTTCCTGTTCTTATCTATTTAAGTTGTCGAGACAAAGATTAAGATATAATCGATCTAAAGAGTGACAAATAAAAGAATTGCGCAAATAATGGAATAACGTGCTAAGTATCTGAGGTCATATTTTCAAACTGTCTGTTTCTCTGGTTTCTCTATAGGAATATTTTTATTATTGGGATATATTTTTTATAGGTTTTAATTAAGGATGTCAATGCTGCATATGTTAAACTCGATTATAGTGAAAAAGAGGAAAATTGTTAATGGCGGCTACTGTATGGATGGAAGGTAGTGATTTGTGCACAAAATTTGTTCCATATCACACAATAGATAATTCGAGTAAATTGATTGGAAAAGCCGAAAAATGCCGATAAAATTTCAAAGTTATTCAAATTTTAAATTCCAACAACTGGTTAAATGAAATTACATTTTTGTTTTGCAGTGAGAGCAGAAAATTACGTCCAATCACTATTAAAATATTGCGAATATACAGGGTGTTCTGGAAGTGGTGTATTATATTTAATTTGATAAGAAACATTCTATACTATTTTATGTTTTGAATCGACCTTCTCCCGTGCGAGCAAAAATTATTTGCATCAAAGAGGGCCTTGCATCTAAGGACGTAATGCTTAGCCGTAGAAGTTAATACCTGTTGGGTGTCAGTAACTACCTGAATTAACAATCAATCAGTTATTCCGTTATCTTTGACAGTGGTTACAAGTAATTTGATTCATCGCTAATTTTTCCAATTTCTTGAACAATTCACACAATAGGCTTTACGGAACAGCACAAAACATTCATGGTTGAAGCGTATTTTCGAAACGGGGTTAGAGTAAATGGTGAGTGGCAATACAATCCGGGTTTGTGCATGGACGATTTTCACGAACATTTTTCTAACGTTGCTTTTATTGCTGGGGATTTTTATCATTGCCTGAAAAGAACCGTGGCTGTTTAGGGAAACGGGTTCTATACAACACAAAAAATAGCAGGAAGACCATCTGTAAGAACAGAAGAACTTGTTGCAAACGTTCGTGAAATATTGCAAAATACGCCAACAAATTGTATAAGACGCCTGTCCGAAGAAGTGGGAAGATCTTATGGAACAAGCAGGACTATTCTTAAGAAGAAGCTAAATGTATTTCCTTATAAAGTGCAAGTATTCCAAGAAATACAAGCCGCAGTTTTTGAAAGACGCAGGAATTACTATCAATGGTGTACCCAAAATTTATTGTAAAGAAATGATTTATTAGACCTGACATTTTTTTTTTGATTTTCTCTCTGTATATTCTTACTTTGTTAATTTTGTAAACAACAAAAATAAATTTGTATTTGTCTACTTATTTTATTACTTATTAGTTTGGCATATCATGTCATAATATGAATTTGACAGAATTTTAACCTAGATTTGGTTAGATATATCGTCCCCATATCGTTGTGATCTAAACCAGGCCCTACGTTTTTTAATCCAAGCCCTCTTTGATGCAAATAATTTTTGCTCGTACGGTAAGTAGTTGGGTAGGGACCCTGCTGTCAACAGAGAGAGAGAGCAGAATGGATATACCAATCCAAAACATTTCATAGCCGACTTAAGATTTAGACATTTCATGAACAAAGAGTACAAGGACTAGCAGGTAAATGGCTGTGTATAGCTAAAGAAATAATTTTGTCGCTATTTTTGAAAACTATTACTAATATACAGATTATCCTATATTTTTTATTTTAACAAAACAGTCAAATTTACACATTTCTAAGTATAATTTACACATTTCTAAGTATAATAATTAAATTATTATTTTAAACTAAATCGGAGCATCCATGCCGTCATAATAACGCGTGATAGCGGCACGTTACATACTCACAGATAGGAGTAATCTGTGCTGTGACATAATGGTTTCCATCTCGCCACTGTATGTGGTAGGTATTTTCAATACGCCTATGATACTTGCGTAAGATGCAAGATCTGTGAATTTCTTATTAATAAATGATCCCCAAGTTCATTCACTGTTTCTAATTTTGACATACTATCTCCAAGTCCCTTTCCGATGCTTAACATTTGACTAGGAAAGTCAACGGACGAGTCTTTATGGTATATCGTTTGTAAATTCAGCGCTTTCACGTATAATTCTTCTTCACTTAACGTAGTTAAATTCTCAGGATATAAAAAAAAATTAATTATAAAATAAAATACCTATGAAAAGCAAAGCTGGTAGCAAATTTCGAAGTGACCGTCACTGTGGTCCCCCTGACTGGCCGGGCCCTCCCGCGGTTTGGGGTCTGGGGGGGGGGGGGGGGGGGTGGTGTTTTTGTTACAGTAACGGCGGGCCATAATTTTGTTATTGTAAAAAACATTAAATCCCTTTAAAGGGTATATAACGTACACTATATAAAACCAACGATATTAAACAAGGTTTTCTAAATATTTGCCCTGGAATTTAATTGACATCATACCACATGTTTGTATGGCACAGTCTTACTGTGCAAATTAATAACGCTTGTGTAAGCTCCCAAATTACACGTAATGCCTGGTAAATATACCTTTATATGGTTAAGACAAAATTGTTGTTTACTTTCAAGAGACACACTTGTTTCACGGTAACTTTATATTTACGAGACACTACAGACGCAGCTTCAAATAGGGAAAATTTGCAAGGTGCTTGACATCATTTAAAAAATAATAAATATTTAATTAATAATATAATAAATATGAAATTAAAAACTTATTAGATCATCCCATTATCCGCGCAATTCTTTTAAATTTTCTTTTTCTATGCGATAGGGTAAAAATCAAAATTTAATGAAAAAGCCCATTACGATGTTTTACGACCGAATGCCTACAACCTGTTCTCCATAAAATAATGACTAAAAATGAGTTTTAGTCGTTGAATAATAAGTAGAAAATCTTTATCTATATTAAAATTTAATAATGATCCAGTTTACCTTTGGTAACTTTCAACTTTCTAATATAATAACTTTGTTCCCTTCCGAGAAAAGTGTCATCAACATATAATGTAACTTTGGCACTTGGGTTCATAAACAACAACTTTATATTTAAGAGAGAAGGCACGACATGAATCCCCGTGGAATTAAGGGTCGGTTACGGGTCCCCAGTTCTATTGTTAATAATTTTAACAAATTTGATTAGATTCTACAACATTCAAGCATTGATTTAGAACGCAGTGTTATAATGATTAAGAAAGGTCTAAAAATATTTGTCATTTACCTTCCTAAATATTAAATAAAATAATCATATTTGATGGGCTTAAAGAGCTTTTTTATAATGGATATCTTTTAAAAATTACTGATGAAGCCTAATAAATATTTAAAAAAAATGTTCCTTTGATATACAAAATATGTTGTGACAGTAACAACAGATAAAATTCTGAATGTTTTTAAATTCCAATGTAATAATCACCCTTTTTTCTACCAGCTTTCAATTTTTTGTGGTCCTAAAAAATCCTTTAAAACGCGTGTAACAAAACAGCATTGAGCCTAATGAATAAAAATGTAGCAATTGCTTTTTCTTATAAAATCGAAGTAATTTTTTGAAAGCCAATGAATAAAAACTAAAGTAATTACTTTTGCGTCCAGCAATCGCTTAAAAGTGCAGGAATTGCTTCTAGCCAATGCTTTTTCTTAAAAATAAAAGCAATTGCTATCGTTTGCTTAAAATGTGATGAATAAATTAAGGAATTGCTTTTTCTAGTGTAGCCATTGCTTTCAACTTTTTAAGGTAGGTCGACCCCTGCATCATTTGCTTGGTAGCAGTCAACTTTAGTTCTCCGCGGCATACACGTGCGTTGCTCTTAATTTGTGTCTTCAATTATGGCTTAATATATGAACATCCTTAAAAGAAAAATCTACAGTGTACGTAAAAATTGCAGATATGATGATTTAGGAAAGTTATATCGATTTGACTGCGAAAATGTTGGGTGGTTGGTCAATTATTTTTTGACTGATACTGGTGAAAGGCGAGGGGGTTTACTGTCGCCTTTAAATAAGATTAAAGTCTTTCTGCGGAAATTGTCGGATCCGGCCTTTCAAAATTCTGTAGGTAAAGAACTCGGTGTTCACCAAACTACTGTCTGTAAGACATACACTTTTGTAATGGATGCAGTTTTGGTTGTGGTCAGAGAGGATTTATTTATGTTTCTTCAATTTGTGAACGAATATCAATTGCTTGCCTTTAATTTCTTCATCACTACTATCACTTTCCTCATTTTCACTGAAATCTGCCATATCACAAATATAAGTTTCCTATTTTCCACAAAAACATAACAGATTACTATTGTACTAAATAAATAGACCAACGTGTTGTATTTACGTCAACGCTTTTGCAAATTAGGCACCAAACTGAACATGAAATCTATAATCTGAACTTGTGTTGAATAAGCATTTGCTACAGAGGTGTAAGAAAAGCAGCAATTGCTTCAAAATTTTATTCATATCCAGATCTAGCGATTGCTTTTACTTATAGCATTTGCTAGTCAAGTAATCGCTTTTACTAAAAAGTAATTGCTTCAAGTAATTGCTTAATTTCTATTCATTAGTCTCATTGTCTCTAACCCTTAAACATACATTATTAATTATTATTTATGAACTTTAAACAGCTATAAGTTATTAAAGTTTTGTCTAGATAGTTAATACTTGAACTGAGAACTTATAAGTTGTTAAATTATCTTATAATGAATATAGCTCACTCCGTCAAAATTTGAATTCGAGTTAAACATACTTTTGTTATCTACTGAATGAACTAAGCGCTAAGACATTTCTGCACAATGAAAGATATATTTCCCTCTGCATTAAAGTTGTGCCCTCTCCGTTTCGCTGTTCCAAATATCTCGCGTACTTCAAATCTCTAAATTTAATTTAATTTTAGATAAGAACAAACCCCAAATGGAATTGGAAGATATCGGCCAGAACATCTAAAGATTGTATTTAAAAAACTCTCTGTGAAGTCTGACCCTTATAAAATATTTCGCGTTGACATTTTTGACGTTTCCATTGTGACAAACTTTTAAGAGCGGGGTTTTAAGGACTTATTGTGTTGAAAATGAAATGCTATTATTTAAAGTCATCAAATTCGTATCAAGCGTTTTAAAATATTTTTTAGGAGCACAATTAATGAAAGCTGGGTTACATCAGTTAAATAGGAATTGTATAACTTTCAGAATTTTATGTGTTGTTATTGTCACAATATTATTAATAAAAAAAACTGACATATTATACAGGTTATGGATCTGAGTGGACCTCTATAACGAATGAAAAATGATAATTCTTATTTTCATTACTATTATGTCCAGGTTTATGAATTTTTGAATTCGTGAATTGTGCAATAATTGAATTAGGCTTAAACCCACATTATGTGTTAATTACCTACTATTAAAACAGCAAATAATTCGAATTTATTTTATAATCCTAGATAGACTGGTAGACATATCATAGGTAGTTATTAGGTCATTATACTTAATATTCCAGCAAACATGATGCAAAATCAAAATTTTAAAACACCACTTATAATGTTAATTACCATGTATGGTAGTAACGGGGGTAGCAGTGATCGAGCCTCATAGAATCCAAAAGACAGAAAACAGTAAAACATATAAACACTCAACAAGTCTGCACAAACATTATATCACTAAGTACTATATAAGGTATTATACAAAACGACCAGATCGTAGAGAGTTTTTATTTTGCAAAATCGTTTATAATTTCGTCGATGTTTAATGTTTTAACAAACTCGTGTTCGATACTGATTAAGGATAAATCCGAAAGGCGTTGTTGTCCCATGGTGTTATGTAAATGGGTTTTTACTCTTTTAAGTTTGGAAAAAGATCCTTCCGCTGATGTCACACTAACTGGTAAAGTTATAAATAACATCGCTGCACTAGATACATCTGGAAAACTTGAAGAACTCACTGATTTTTTATTAATAAATGATCCGCAAGTTTATACACGCGTTTTAAAATATTTTTTAGGACCACAATTATTAATGAAAGCTGGAGTTACAGTTAAATAGGAATTATTTATCTTTCAGAATTGTATGTGTTTTATTGTCAGAATATTATTAATAAAAAACATACATATTATAACTAGCGTGTACCCGGCCTGCGTTGCAGCCCGGCATTATACGACGTGAGATAATAAGGCGAACAAACCTCAAACTCAACCGTTTGCCGGCCCGTCCACAATTCACATCCATGCATAAAACATAGTCTGTCTTCGTCTATTCCGGCTTCGGTGCTTCGGATCGATCGTTGAACAGGCCGGGGACCGGTTAGGTTGGGTCGTTCGTTCTCCCTACTCTAATTTATCAGTGTTTATCAGTGTTTCTCTATAATATTATGCATGTATTATACATAAAAACCTTTCTCTTGAATCACTCTATCTATTTAAAAAAACCGCTTCAAAATCCGTTGCGTAGTTTTAAAGATTTAAGCACATATAGGGACAGGAAGGGCGATAGCAACTTTGTTTTATACTATGTTAAGAAGATATAGGTTATGGATCTGGAAGGTATGAGGTAAACTATACAGTCATTGTGCATCCCTCCGGAAATAGAGATGAAGGGGATGTTTTTAGCTCAATAACTGACAATGTCCTGTTTGAATGCCTGTATAATCGTAGATTCTTCCTTGACATCGTTAGGTATATTTTAATCAGGGCCCGCTCTAGGGGGGCAACCTGGGCCCCTGCCCAGTGCAGTTGGAAGAGCGGCATGAAAAATCTAAAAACCACAGGGGCCATAAATTCCCGTTTTGCCTAAGTACGTTCCTATGTATATTTGAAGTTTGAGCCATTCCAATTCCCAGTTAACAAAATTGATTTCCTTTGTTTTGCCGTCTTATTTTCTAAACAGTGACAATTTCAACAGATCCCTTTTCTTTTTAATATTTTGCCAACGATTGTAGCGCGTAGGAATTCAAGTCGCACGTGCGTTAAAGTGGGCGGGGTTTCTGCTGTCTGTCTATGCATCTTGTTCTAGTAGGTGTGGTGGGGGAAAGCGCGATTCTAATAGGAAAAATCGCACAATTTAAATGTGCGCCGTTGAGTTTATTGCGTGTTAATTGTTGTATGAATTTAATATTTGGAGTTTTCCTTGATATTTTTGTTATTATTTTGGGGCAGTAAAGACTTATTTTAATAAAAATTATCAGTTTTAATGCCAAAACGACTATGAATGTGGAATAGTTGAAAAACAATAGCTCATTAAGTATTGAGCAAAAAATTTAAATTAAAATTGAGGGAATACCTAAACCCGAAATTAACTTGACACAGATCACAAAGTGTAGATGATTTAGGGACTTTATTGTTATTGGTAAGTTTGCTGCAAATAAAAACCGAAGAATGGACTTTACTTTTATACAATGTACCCACTACCTAATGAAAAATAAATTGGCCTTTTTTTATTTTTTTTATCTTATTTCACTTTCAATAATATAAGTAGGTACCTACCTAATCATAAATTTTAAAAATATTTAATAAAAATTATCGACCAAATTTGGGGGTGGTCTTAAAATTTTTTCGCCTGCGCCACATTTCGCCTGCAGCGGGCTTTTAGTGCACCCCCAAGTTAACAATTCACGAACCACCACTGGAAAAAGGCGGCAATTTTTTGTTTTGCCCAGGGCGGCGTTATCGCTAGAGCGGGCCCTGATTTTAATTGTGTCTGGCTATATAGTTTTATCTATTAACCTAAATTTTCTCTGGTTAAGCAAAGTTTGAGAGAATAGATTAGATATATAAAATCCTAGTTTCCTAGTTATAATAGGTAATTTGTAATGTGGGACCCATTTCAATGTAAAAGCTTATCAAGCTAATAAAGTAGACAACTGACACGCACACAAACCCACCCACCAGCTTAAAACTTAGGGTTTATTTATCAGTATATTATTAGACGAAAATCATTAAGTTGGGTAGCGCCTTTCCCGGACTTTCGCAAATTCAAGGAAATAATATAATATCCGGAAAATATGTCATATAATAACATATCCCTTGTATTCTCGGTTTCAAAGGGAAATAAAGTTCCGAGGTCCTACCTTCATAATAATTAGTTTACGAGTGCGAACTTTCGATCAGAGATATCAGGGCCGGATTTAGGTTGAACCTGTGCCGTGGACTTTACCGGGTAAAATATATATTTTTTAATTAACCTACAAAAACCGTATGTTCAGCAATTAGTATCCAATTAAAAACTTAAAAATAAGCGTTTACAAATTATAGATTTACGTACGACATTCCTATACAGTATTTAGAATTTGGGGGTTCGAAGCCTTATTTTTAATCAAATTCAATTTAGAAAATGACCTTTCTCTACTGCTGTTTGTGACTATAAGTAGATATACAGGGTGTTCATTTGAAAACTTCCCACCTCGATTTTCCTGCTTTAAAATGAGAATGTGGAAAATCGCTCGGACCAGTCGATTTTTATTTCGAGGGGGACATCTTTTGCGTATATTGTCAATCTTGTTACTTCAAGCCCCTAGGAGGGAGGGGGGGGTAAGATCTAAATCTTAAATGGATACCCCTATTTTATATAATTTTTTTGGATTCTGCATAAAATTCTGAACATTTTTTAATAAAAGCATTATTAGTCTATACTGAACAGTTTCCGAGATATTTACTCTTGAAAAATGACATTTTTGAACTTTGACAGCGTCTAGCTTTCTAACTGTACGTCTTAGAGCAAAACGGCTTACATGTCCCTATCCTCGATTTTTATTATCTTTCCAATAGTGTGAACTTTCGATTAAACCGGATGTAAAAAATATAGTACTTCCGGTTTGACCGGAAGTTGACACTATTGGAAAGATAATAAAAATCGAAGATAGGGGCATGTAAGCCGTTTTGCTCTAAGACGTACAGTTAGAAAGCTAGACGCTGTCAAATTTCAAAAATGTAATTTTTCAAGTGTCAATATCTCGGAAACTGTTAAGTATAGACTAATAATGCTTTTATTAAAAAATGTTCATAATTTTATGCAGAATCCAAAAAAATTATATAAAATAGGGGTATCCATTTAAGATTTAGATCTTACCCCCCCTCCCTCCTAGGGGCTTAAAGTAACACGATTGACAATATACGCAAAAGATGTCCCCCTCCAAATAAAAATCGACGGGTCCTAGCGATTTTCCACATTTTCATTTAAGAAAAATCGAGGTGGGAAGTTTTCAAATGATTGTATATCGGCAGACGTACTTTATTCTATTTTTTTTAAGTCCAAATGTGTATGTAATTTTAAAAAAGTTAATTTTTTTTTATAAATTTACGAAATCAAGTTAAAGCTAAACCCGGCATCAGAGAAAGCCCCTTTTTTATACTGGGATATATGCAAGGCCCATATTTATTTTCTGTTGTATGCTTTCTTTTTAATTAGTCTTAAAGGCTTACGCCCCACTTTTCATGCGTACAGAATTAGGACTTGCCTCAAAGCAAATTAGCTACAAGCGTATTTTTTGCGTAAATTTATTGAGTGGAGATCCTTATTGTAAACGCAAAGAAAGCAGAAATCTTGTAAACAAACCTCTTCAAACGAACTTTAGAGGTGCATACACTGAGAAAAAAGCCTTCTATTCCTTATAAGAATTCGCATACTCTTTATACAACTGTTTAATACTATATGTGACAGCAACGCGCTATTCTACCGTAAGACAACGAAAATTGTTAGACCCTTGTGCAGTGATAATATAACGGTAATTTAGCCAATAGGAAATAGGAGTTAATGCTGCCATAGAATGGTTTATAGCCATTATCGCTCTGAATACTCACAGTAATTATCAATTTCTAATGAGGGTAAAATTTGGTTTATATACTGTATTACTTCCTACTGGCAGTTGTAATGCAACTTGACATTAATCATAATAATATTTGCTTGCTACGGTTAATAAAGCATATACTTACCACTAAAATCAGTACTGTAGTTCTCAAAAATTTGAATAGCTTCTAGTGTGATATTGTTCTTGTCGTTTAATATTGCATATGATTATCTATTATACAACATGGTTTACTAAGATGGTAAAATTTATCCATAGATTATAAAGTCCAATACTAATGATGGATTGTGCGAAATAAGAATCTTCTATTGCTCTATCTGACATGCAAAGTTAAAAAAAAACTTAAATACAAAGTAAAAATAAATTAATTAAAACAGGTATTGGTACCATCAGTAGAATCAAATTCAGGCAAGATAGCTAAAAGACTCCGAACAACGATGTGACCTGCGCAATAAATACAATAAAACTAAAACTACGGTGCGCGGCGATTGCCGATCGCTACGAGCCACCCCAACGTCTTGTGGATTATAGGTTCTAACTGATACAATTCGTTTTTGGGGACATTGTTCAGCTTTCTTAATTGTAGAGAAAGCGTTTTACTGATAACAAAATGCGTCGCATTGAGAAGATACAATTTTTTTCTTAACAAAATTGCTGTATTAAAAGTAGTTTATTATTAAGCAAGAGTGTGCTACTAATGGAACTGATTACTATCAATAAAAACACTGTTCTAGCAAATCTGGAATTGATATAGGTACCTCTAAAGCGGGTTTGATACACTAGCAATTTATTTAATATGAGTTAGTAAAATATAAGCTATCAATACAATTTATGTCTTAGCAAACCTGTCGTATTAGATCATTTTCCTCAGTTTAAACAAATTAAAGCACTGCTTGAAAATTATGCCTTAGGTCAAGTTTGAGTCAAGTTAACCTCATAACACATTTTAAATGGTTAAAGGGAGAGCAAAATATGTGGTTAGTAGTTTGCCACAGACCATATATGGCAGTTTGTGCAAAAGTCAACAGCTATAGCTAGCTCACTTATCAATTAAGTTTGGATTTTATTATTGTGCAGAGTTTACTTGCATCTTTCAGCTCAAGACAGGAAAACCCCTGTCAAAATATGATAGTATAATAAAATAATAATACTGCAAAGCAGTTATCCTGCTCCTGTAGGTAGATTTATAATCCGTGGAATAATAGGTATATTATTATTTTGATATTAAACTGATCGGTCAAAAATCCTAACTAATAATTATTAATTAATGCTGGATGATCGTCAGGTGTAAGGCTAAATTAAAACGATATATAGCACATTTTTTGTTGGTATGTCAGCTATAATTAATTATTAAAATATTAACAGCCTTTTAGGTAAATATGCTTGCTCGTCAAGTTGATAAATTATTTTGAAAATATAAAGTCGTGTAGGCTATTATAAGTTAATTCGACTAAAAAGTCGGTTTTGCTACTCAAATGCCATGCTTAAGGGTACGTTAGAGTTTTGTGCGTTTATACTGACTTGCTCGACATTTAATATATTATATACATTTTGGATACTGGGAACAGTGCCGCAATTGTAATTTTTGTAAAGCTACGTCGCAAATAATGAGCCTAATGAATAAAAATGTAGCAATTGCTTTTTCTTATAAAATCGAAGTAATTTCTTGAAAGCCAATGAATAAAAACTAAAGTAATTGCTTTTGCGTGCAGCAATTGCTTAAAAGTGCAGGAATTGCTTCTACTCAATGCTTTTTTTTGAAAAATAGAAGCAATTGCTATTTTTTGCTTAAAATGTGATGAAGAAATTAAGGACTTGCTTTTTCTAGTGTAGCTATTGCTTTCAACTTTTTAAGGTAGATCTACCCTTGCATCATTGGCTTGGTAGCAGTCAACTTTAGTTCTCCACGGCATACACGTGCGTTGCTCTTAATTTGTGTCTTTAATTATGGCCGAATATATGAACGTCCGTAAAAGAAAAATCTACAGTGAACGTAAAAATTGCAGATATGCTGATTTCAGAAAGTTATAGCGAGAATGTTGAGTGGTTGGCAATTATTTTTTGACTGATACTGGTAAAAGGCGAGGGGTGCACTGTCGCCTTTAAATAAGATTAAAGCCTTTCTGCGGAAATTGTCGGATCCGGGCTTTCAAAATTCTGTAGGTGAAGAACTCGATGTTCACCAAACTACTGTCTGTAAGACATACATTTCTGTAATTGATGCAGTTTTGGAGAAGGCTAATATTTTTATTAAATTTCCTACAAGTGCTAAAGCTGTAGTGGAAGCTAAACGGTTGTGGTCAGAGAGATTTATTTAGGTTCCTTTTTGTGAACGAATATCAATTACTTGTCTTTAATTTCTTCATTACTACTATCACTTTCCACATTTTCACTGAAATCTGCCATATTACAAATATAAGTTTCCTATTTTCCACAAAAATTAACGGATTACCTACTATTGTACTAAATAAATAGACCAACGTTGTTGTATTTACGTCAACTCTTTTGCAAATTAGGCACCAAACTGAATATGAAATCTATAATCTGAACAAGTTTGATAAGCCACGTCTGAAGTTGTGTTGAATAAGCATTTGCTTCAGAGGTGTAAGAAAAACAGCAATTGCTCCAAAATTTTATTCATATCCAGATCTAGCAATTGCTTTTACTTTTAGCATTCGCTAGTTAAGCAATTGCTTTTACTGGAAAGTAATTGCTTCAAGTAATTGCTTAAATTTTATTCATTAGGCTCATTGTGTGGGATCTTTCCAGATTTAAAGAAATATTTTAATCTTTAGGTCAAAAGATTTTAAAATTCATGATGGTGTTCATGGTGTGTGCATAATATCGTTTAGATATATAGTGTTAGATAGGTTCCAATTTACGTTTAAGTTATATTATATAGAAACTCTTAACTCAAGCAAATTTATTACTTTATCCTCGAAAAATCAAAGATTAACTTTTTCCGGTTTGGATTTATTTTATAGCTGGAAACCACTTAAAGGACTTCGTTTTTTTATTACGTAACCCAATTATTGTGTGCCGCAGCGAAATTGAGCTTTCTATCAGAATTAAAACCTTCTCGTTTACCCTACAATTTAGATTATAGATTTTATAGTAGTTTTTTTACCTCTTTTCGGGCGCTTAAAATTAGATATTTTAATTCAACAATAAATAAATTTTAATTAACTTTAAGGCTGTAATTTTCGCTTAGCAAAGCAAATAGTGGGTCCTATTCCTTTTTTAAGCTCTTTATTAAGACATTAAAAAGTATGCAAAACTAAAAATAGTTAAAAATTCCATCTTGTATGTATAATATGTAAAGACTAGGCACCTGCAAACCATACTAGGTCAGTGATAGTCAAGGTAGAAGCTAAGCTGTTGAATCTGTTACAGGTCAGTCATTAGATATGAGTATTTAGCCCCATAGGTAGCGGTCATGACCCTTTTTACTCGCCCCTATCGTAAATTTTGTGTTTTGTCATGCATAGCTATCTATTTTACGAGAAATTATATGTTTTCTATAATTTTCCAAATATTCGTACAAACATAAACACGTGGATAATAAAACAAATTCCAGTATTAACTGTCCAAAGTTATAATTTGAATAGAAATACAATTTGTACCTTTTGACAGTTATACAAAATAAATCAAAACGAAATATCGTATTTAAAGTATTATAATTAAATTTACCTATATGTGTCATATCTACAGGGTGAGTTTTATAAACTTACAATGGCTATTTTAACTACACTAAAAAAATATATCAAAAAACCACAAATTTCATTTCCACAAAAATGAAGGGGTATAAAAATGAGGTCCCCCTCAGCCACTATAGAGTCCTAAATTGCGCTACCTCACTTGTGATACCTCTCTGGAAAGCTTATCAAAGATGCCAAAATTAACGAGATTTAAGTACAAAATGTTATTAACTTTCTACAAACATTTTCTTGCATAGTATAAATACAAATGAATAGCCTTAAAAAAATAGCACAGGCTTTTTTTCAATTTAGAAAATCAACCTCTATTTTGGTTAAGTTAAAAAGCTTCCCAGTATACTACTATAGCTGGGTTCGGGATTGTTTACGGAGCTGGAGTAGAGTTAGAGTGGCGTTTAAATCACGTGACCTTAGAGTTTTAGGTGTATGAATGGTCTGTCCCGAACGCTCGAGAGTTTTTAGAGTTAATCACCATAACCTTAATCGCTTGTTTCGTCTTTGTGCTTCATCACTTGTGGTTTATTATTTTATATTATGTAAATATTTTGTATTTTTTGTACCTTTATTATTTAATTTACAATATGGATTTCTTTCATCATCTGGTGCCAATAATTAATTTTGTCAGAGAAATATTTTTTGAAGATTTTTCTGATGAAGAGGATGTTGAAGTAGTTTTGCAGAGATTACAGTATCTCTCATGTCCAATAAACAATTTAAACTTCATTTCCGGAAGACAAATAAGCTAAACTCAAAACCTATCAATATGTAAAATACTAAAAACACGACCACTGCGCATGCCCGCTCCGGAGTTCTTCTCTCGCGAGGTGGAACTCTTGGAATGAGCTCCTTTAATACCCGTGTCGCAATACCCAACCGCACTTCGAGTCACACCTTTTACTCGAAAGGACAATACCCGAACGGATCGGGAGCGTTTTGTGCACATAGAGTTAAAAGAGTGAGCATCCCGAACCCACCTAGTATACTAAATTGAGGGAACGAATGCTACGAATTGTTCTCTCTGACTCATACTTTTACAGTTCCCAAGCCCTTATAGAACAAGAACTCTCTAATATTACGTTTATTTCGAGATGCATTTATGTTAACATTTTTAATACTCTTGGAGAAAACAGCTTATCACTCTGCTGACTCACAGTCTTAGTGTCTAGTTATATGTTTGTTATGGTTTGGTGTAAAAGCAAACACATAATAAAGGTATTATAAAACATTAATAAAATTGCACATGTTATGGATTTACGTACGTAGGTGTTATATGATGATTTTTTAACATTTTTATATAGGGCGTCACATAACTAAGGGCAGCAACTGAAGATAGGGGACTACACTGAGAAAAATGATCGAATACACAACAACACAAGTTTGCTAAAACATAATTTGCATTGATGGCTTATTTTGTATTAACCCATATTCAATAAATTGCTAGTGTATCAAACCCGCTTTAGTGTTATATCTATTCCAGATTTGCTAAAACAGTGTTTTTATTGGTAGTGATCAGTTCCATTAGCAGCACAGTCTTGTTGAATAACGAACTATTTTTAATACTGCAATTTTGTTGGGAAAAACTTGTATCTTCTCAATGCGACGCATTTTGTTCCCAGTAAAGCGCTTTCTCTAGAATTAAAAAAGCAGAACAGCATCCCCAAAAACGAATTGTATCCGTTAGAACCTATGGTTCACAAGACGTTGGTCGGGGTTCGTAGCAATCGGCAATCCCCGCGCGCAATAGCAGTAGTTTTAACGTATTTGTTGCACAGATCACATCGTTGTTCGGAGTCTTCTAGCTCTCCTGTCTGAATTTGAATTTTATTGATCATACCAATATACAGGGTGTTTCAGAACATGTGGGCAATCTCTCGGATTCATATAGATTAGGTGAAAATAACATGATAAGTTCATATAATATTTTTTCCTAAGAGCCCCCCTCGAGGAGATATATGCCCCTAAAGACCGGCCCTAAAAACTAGTTTTTGAATCGCCCTGTATATTTTGATTAAAATTTAGTATAATCTACATTCTACACTATGGAAAGCTTTATTAAATAGGTTAACAATAAAATGTATAATTCCTTCTGTGGGCCAGGGACGGACTAGCTTGGGCATAAAAAATCTTACATCTTTGACAATGACGATTAAACCTTTTTAAAGCATGTTAACGGTCAAGTGGATTTTTCTCGAAAACGGTTCAACTTATCAAAATCTACTAAGAGTATCTATTTTGCGTTAAAATACGTAAGCTATCCAAAAATAATATAAAAATCCCGATTGCATGACACCTGTCAAAGATGTAAGATTTTTTATGCCCAAGCTAGTCCGTCCCTGGCCCACAGAATGAACTATACATTTTATTATTAACCTATTTAATAAATTTGAAGAAGTAGTCCATGCTTAAAGTGGAGTTAAAAGTATGGGAAAGAAAGAAAAAACAAAAAGTCTTCCTCCACAAAATTTAATAAAATAATTCTTAAGGGTCTCTACATGTTTCGAACGTAGAAACGTTCATCATCAGGAGACAGAAAATGTAATTAAAAAGTGCTGATGGTTTTAGCAGAAGAGAAAATGGTAAAGGACCTTAATGGAGCTTTCATGGGATCGAAAAAATATTTTTGTGTGTGGGGTACTGAGCCTTAAGCCTCAGTACCCCACCAGTCTCTTTTATGTGGTTTTCATCACCTGTGTGATAACCACTACAAATTTTCTCCACCTAAGTCTTTTTGACAAAAACTTTAAAATGTTTACTAAAATTAAATAATTTTTATACTTTCTTTTTAGAAAGATCCTTCTTCTTCCTCAGTTTTTATCTATCTTAGACCACTTATACTGACTTCTCACATACTGAATATGGTTTAAATTTCATTAATTTCTCCATTTTATGGCTCTTTTACACATCAAAAATATTCTTTCGATCCCATGGAAGCTCCATTAAGGTCCTTTACCATTTTCTCTTCTGCTAAAACCATCAGCACTTTTTAATTACATTTTCTGTCTCCTGATGATGAACGTTTCTACGTTCGAAACATGTAGAGACCCTTAAGAATTATTCTATTAAATTTTGTGGAGGAAGACTTTTTGTTTTTTCTTTCTTTCCCCTATTTAATAAAGCTTTCCATAGTGTAGATTATACTAAATTTTAATCAAAATATACAGGGCGATTCAAAGGCTATCAATAAAAAACTAGTTTCCAGGGCCGGTCTTTAGGGGCATATATCTCCTCGAGGGGGGCTCTTAGGAAAAAATATTATATGAACTTATCATGTTATTTTTACCTAATCTATATGAATCCGAGAGATTGCCCACATGTTCTGAAACACCCTGTATGTTTCAATTTATTTATTTATTTGAATTTAAGTTTTTTAAACTTTGCATGTCAGATAAAGCAATAGAAGATTCTTATTTTACACAACCCATCATTAGTATTGGACTTTATAATCTATGGACGAATCTAACTATCTCAGTAAACTTGAGTAAACCATGTTGCATAATAGATAATTATATGCAATGTTAAACGACAAGAACAATATCACACTAGAAGCTATTTAAATTTTTGAGAACTACAGTACTGATTTTTAGTGGTAAGTATATGCTATATATACCGTAGCAAGCAAATATTATTATGTTTAATGTCAAGTTTCATTGCAACTGCCAGTCGGAACTAATACAGTATATAAAACCAGATTACATCCCCCAATAAAACTTGATAATTACTGTGAGTATTTAGAGCAATAATGGCTATAAACCATTCTATGGTAGCATTAATTGCTATTACCGTGATATTTTCACTACATAACGGTCTAGCTTCGTTGCTTTACAGTAGGAAAGCGCGTTGCTATCATATCTCGTGGCGCTGTACCTACTCATGGGAAATTTAAAAGAAAAAATATGAATAATGGAAACTTGACCCGCATGAAAAAATTGTAATTTTTGAAAAATCGCTGCCTTTTTAAGTTACAACTTTGCCTAACATGTATTTGGTGCTTTACTTTCTTAAATATGCCAAATGTCAGAACCGAATTGTTGTTGAGTTCCAAAAAAAAAAAACGTTTACTTTAATATTAGAAAATTTGCTTACACAAGTTATAATAAAAAGCTTTTCATAATAGCTCAGTTGAAAAACTTGCGTTAACAGTTAAATTAATCAAACTAATATAAACGTTTGTGTAAAGATTTTACTCATTACGCTAATGCTAAGATAACATGAGATTCTATGTAAATTTTGTTTAAGTACCTAGTTGAATGAACTGTCAGTTGAAAAGAAGACAATTTAATTCAAAACTTTTTGTGCACAGGCTATATTTTATTGGAAACCTATTTGATATTAAACTTTAACGAAAATATGTTAAGGCATGGAGTTAGTGTATATCTATAACTATAATTATTAAAAAAATAATACCTAGGTACTTGTTTAGTAAGAGATAACATTTTTGAAATGAGAATGTACACATCTTTTGTTTCTATGATGCTTCGTTTAAACCGTACAGCCGCTCATGTCATTTTTCCAATTTGCTAAAGCTAGATACTACTACATCGCTATTACATATAGCTACAAAAATTGCTTACTTAATAATGCCAGGTTAATTTAAAATTAATCTAATAAAGAAATTACAAATTTCACTTTAAAAAATATGCATACGATTTGCGATAGGTCTCTATGATTAAATCGATTATTAATAACAATCGACATGAACTGGCAGTCATTAGGAATTATTGATAATGCAAGGATAGTTAATTAGACATCCATTTGTTAACCCCTTACCGCAATGAAAACTCATTAAAATAATAGTGATAATCTGCCTGTATTTGAGATTTTTTTAACATGACTATTACGCTAATAATTCAAGGAACTTATAAATATATACTTATAAAATATCAACAAAAACTTCTTATTAGATTATATATTAGGTATAGGTCTAAAACGTGAAAGAGTAGAAAAATCTCTTAAATTTTCAAAGGCAATTCCGAATCAACCATATGCAGATTCTTTATTACTAATCAGATTGACATTATTACAGCATTAGGTAACAATTTACCAGTCCTGTTGTGAATGCATATGTAAAGATTGAACCTAAGAAGATTACATGCATCACCAATAAAATATAGATTGGCAAAGGGGATTTATCGTTTAATCTTCCGATAGCCGATTGTTACATTAACAAGATTGCTGGCTGTACTGAGATTGGATTAGACTATTCCTCTGCGTAGTCTTTATTTTAAATGACAGATATTAAAGGTTGGCAGCTTGAAAAACCATTCAAATTCAAATTGGTTTAATTGAATTTTTGAGTTGGTTTTATAGAAATGAATGTACACAGTTTTATTTTCATTCAGAATAAGCTGATTTGAGAAGCACCATCTATTCATTCTTTCAGCTATTTCCTGAATTTTTCCATGCGCCTCAAGCTCATCTGGTGCAGATATGGCGACCGTCGTGTCATCGGCAAATTTAATAGTGATGCCAGGCAGTGAAAGGTCATTTACAAACAGTATAAATATCAGAGGTGCGAGGACAGAGCCTTGGGCAGCTTCAATATTCAGATCAAATTCTGAGGAGATACAATCCTCTATCCTGACCAGTAGTTTTCTCTCTGATAAAAAGGACATTATTAGTGAAAGTGTATTTCCTCTCACTCCAACAGCATAAAGCTTCTGCTCAACAAGTTTAAGACTCAGAGTGTCAAAAGCTTTTGATAAATCAAAGAACATTCCAACAACAATACGGTTTGATTCTAGTTCTCGATGTATAAATTGCAGAAGTTGAAAAGCTGCGGTCTCAGTGGATTTGCCCTGTTGAAAGCCATGTTGGTCATTCTGAATTATTTTGAATTGTCCAAGAAAGTTTATTAGCCTATTATACAGTGCACGCTCAAAAATCTTTCAAAATATACTCAGTAAGGATATTGGCCTATAGTTTTCGATGTCAAGCTGGCTGCCCTTCTTAAAGACTGGTATCACAGTGGCCAATTTCAATGCAGATGGGGATGTTCCAGTAGCAAAAGCACAATTTATCAATTCTTTAAGGGGTTCTTCTATTTCCTCACAAACTCCTTTTATTACCTTAGTGCAGTGGTTCCCAAACTTTTTCAGTTTGCGGCGCACTTACAGGTTTAGTATTTTGTCAGGGCGCCCTCACTCGCAATATGTATATAGTCGTGTCCAAGAAAGTGCTGCAACACATAAATAAAAACAACTCCAATCTAACGCTTATATTTTGTTTTAATATTTAACTATAACACACAAGAATACATTTATCATGATTAAAGAAAAAAAAATCAATGTGATGGGTGAGCTTGGTGATCTCCACACATTTTTTCGAAGCGAGGAATAAGGCTTGACACTGCCACTCTCATTTCTTGCTCCGTGTTGATCTTTGAACGATATTTGCTCTTTATTACAGCTACAGCTAAAAATCCGGCTTCGCATAAATGGGATGTTGCAAAGGGGATTAAAATCCTCAAAGCTTTTAAACTTAGAGTTGGATATTCATTTATAACGGTTACCCAAAACTCCACCAAATCGGAAAAGGCGAATTTTGCTTTAAGGCTGTTGTCGCAAGAGAGTTCAATAATACTCTCTTCTTCTAGTGAAGTGAATTCAGGTGGACATTGTGCATGTGCAGGGAAGGGATCTTGATTCCATGCAAATTTTTCGAAATTTTCTTCCGTAAAGTATTTTGCAAACCATTCCGTGAGTTTGGAAAGATGTTCCGTGAAAAGGGACAGCAAATCTTGAGAGATAACGAGCTCATTAGGGGCTGAGAATTTATGCAATTCTGGAAAACAATCTTGACCGCCATCTTCATTAATTTTTCTTGTCCACCACAACAGTATTTTCCTAAATGCTGTAATTTTCTCTGATAGTTTCAAGATATGCATGTTATTGCCATGCAGAGACAGATTTAAGACATTCAGCTTGTCAAATATATTGCACAAATATGCCAGTTTTAGCAAAAAGTCGGGATCCTTAAAGTATCTGGAGCTTGCGGCGCCCTTGGTTACTCCTCGCGGCGCCGCGGCGCACACTTTGGCAACCACTGCCTTAATGGGTATACAATCGAAGCCAGATGATTTTTAATTTAACTTTAGTTGTAGTATCATGAAAGAAAATACATTACCCTTTATTTTGTTTGACTCTTGCTGTTTGGATTTTAAAAATATATTATTTCCAGAAGAAATATAAAATATGCCATGAGAGCTGGAAAATAAAAATTGTAAATTTTTAATCTGGAATGCATACACCTTGCTGCGAACAATAGATTAAGAATGTGCATCGTAAGGAAGAGATAGGAGTTCGTATATATTCTTACAACTGAAAAAGATATGTTTATTTGAAAGCACGTTTGCAATATTCACTCTTATTTTACGTTGAAACATAAATATAGAGTTACAGAAGAAGAAGTCAAGCCATAAATAAGGCAAATATGTGATTTGTATACAGTGTCACCAGTAAAGTCCGCATCATATGGGATTTTTTTTATTAATAGCTTTATTCAAAATTTGACTTTGGCATCAAGTTCTGCTTCGATCGAGATAAAAATTAAGCAAAAAAATAGTAGTCACGTGATTGGCATTATCTGTCAAATTTTAATTTTTTTCAAAAAATAATTCAAAAGTGGGGTTATTTTTGAAAGCATCGAAAAAGTTATTAGAAAAAGTTCTTTTGAATGCAATTTCTAACCCACACGCAAAATTTCAGCTGCATAAGAATATTTTGATTTTTTAACTATATTTGTAAATTGCACCACTTTTGCAAAATAAGACTCAACGCAACCTACATAAAACTTCTTAGTTTTGACAATGCTTTATTTTAGATACATTTTCTTTAAAGTAGCGCCATATTAAATGCGTGTTTTTCTAAAATCAAATAGGGCCATTAAAATTTGGTCGCATGTGATGCAAAGTTTATTTGTTTTGGACCCTGCATAAGGTAACTTCATAAAATAAACTTTTTGAAAACGTAGTTTGTGTCTGAAAGTAATACACCTTTATATTAAGACAAAAAGATCACAGTGTCATCAGTAAAGTGTTCATTAAGTGGAAAATATATTTTAGTTTAACTTAACGTAAAGTTTATCTATTTTCAACGATTTAATTTAAAACCCCTTTACTTTATTTTTTATTTCTTTACTTTCAGACACAAACTACGTATTAAAAAATACTTATTTCATGAAGTTACCTTATACAGGGTCCAAAACAAATAAACTTTGCATCACATGCGACCAAATTTTAATAGCCCACGTGACTACTATTTTTTTTTGCTTAATTTTCATCTCCATCGAAGCAGAACTTGATGCCAAAGTCAAATTTTGAATAAAGTTATTAATAAAAAAAATCCCATATGATGCGGACTTTACTGGTGACACTGTATATGACTTTTACTAGTAATATTAGCTAATTTATTTGTGAACCTTTACTATTCTGCAATAAATATTATAAAACTACAATCAAATATAAACAAACCACGGAAGGTTTTATTTGAAACATTGGAAAATACAATGTAAACGGAAAATAAATTAAATTGAGATGCGTTGTTGAAAACACCAATAACCCCTGATGGCCTGATGTATCACAATAATCCGAAGAACTAATTCCATTGTAATATACGATGAGTGGATCCGTGTCATTTTGTTTAAAGGGCTCCCATCAGACAACTAGGAAAGTAATTTACGACGTATTTAAAGCCTGGTTAAATATCACAAATAACAGAGGTTTGAAACGATTTTTAAAAAACGGCAAAATTACATTTATTAGTTTTTTTTTTTAATATCAGAAGTGGGACATCGATCGGTATTTGGGAATTTTAGCGGGAAGGAATTTTGGGGATAGACAAACTATTAAATATTGTGTTCTCTAAATCTTAGACAACAATCATATTTTAATTTCTTCCTTGTGCTCAATAATAGTAAGGAAATCGAAATGGCCACTTAACCTGAACACACTGTGTAGTTAATTCTGCTTATTCATTTTCTAACGATAGTAAGGCTAGAGTAGATATATAAATAAATGCGATATTATATTAGTCAAGAGGTGAAATCATTTACTAACTTTTTAAATTTTGATGTTTATTTAAGCAGTAATACAAATGACTCGAGACTTTTGATGTGAACTATAAAAACAAACCAATATGTTTTTTTTCTAATTGCTGTTTATTCGGCATTCATTAAAAAAAAGTTGAAGGTGTCTGATAAAAATTCATAGCTTACGTTAAATGAAAATATCGCCAGCCTGTAAAAATTTAACAAGCAATGAGGGTTATAACGAAAATATGCTTTAGTTTGAATCTTCCCTGAATTTAAAATAAATACGTTTGTCTTCTTTTTTTTAAGAAAATAGATTAGAGATTTGAGTGATTTACACTAATTACGTTAACACCCTATCAGCACAATCAGTGGCGCAGCCAGAATGTTGTATTAGGGGGGGTTTTCAAAAAAAAGAACAGGATTTCAAAATTTTAAAAAGCGTTTTTTTTTTTTATTTGGTCGTTAATTTTATTACTGTAGGAAAATTTGTATGAATACAAATTCTGTATTTTTTAAATTAATACCTGTTTAAAGGCCGTTTAGACCAGGGTCGATAATTTTTGAAACCAAAAAAAATAATAGTAGGATGAAACCCATTGGAAAAGGAAGAGAATATTACAAAAATGAAAGGAAAAATAATTTACGGGCGATCCGAGGTCGGGAAGTGGAAGGGGGTGAGTTTTTAAGGGTAGAAAACGATTTATCTCGATTTCCGGCAAAACTACAAGTCCTATGGAAAAACGTGAAATGACAAAGTTGTAGGTAATAAAAAGATCTACAACTTTTGTATTTACACTTTTTTCACATAACCTCAATATTTATGTAAAAAATTCAAATAACCAAGTTTTTGGTTTTTTATTTTTATCTTTTACAAGAAAAATATGATTTTTAATCGAAAATTCTCACGTCAAAATAACTGCTTTTTTAAAAAAGTCGGTGGGCTTTTTGTTCGTTGAAATCTCTACTTTCTGATGGTGTAAAAAAAATATACATTACTATGGTAAATGTTCTCAAAAAATGCAAAGAAACGAAAAAAACTCGAATCCTAAATTTTTTTTTAATTATTATGTACAATTTTGAGCTATTTATTAAAATTTATACTTTAATTACTCGAAAAAGTAACATTCCAAGTTACATTGATAAACAAAAAAATTACAAATCCATAAAACATAAAGATCGCAAAAAATATGCGAAAATAGTTGTTCTAAATATAATTAAAGGTAGGATTTAAAGGGAATTTCATCACATTTACCATAGTAATGTATATCTTTTTTACACCATCAGAAAGTAGAGATTTCAACGAACAAAAAGCCCACCGACTTTTTTAAAAAAGCAGATATTTTGACGTGAGAATTTTCGATTGAAAATTAAGGTGCTTTTTCGATATTAGTCAAAATAAAGTGAAAAAATAAATATTTTAAATCAAAAAAATTACAGTGTGTTTGGGACATAAAAAGGTAACTTTTTACCAAATTTCGTGAAAAAAAAATTTTATTTTAAAAGATAAAAATAAAAAACCAATAACTTGGTTATTTGAATTTTTCACATAAATTTTGAGGTTATATAAAAAAAGTGTAAATAAAAAAGTTGTAGACCTTTTTATTATCTACAACTTTGCCATTTAACGTTTTTCCATAGGACTTGTAGTTTTGCCGGAAATCAAGATAAATCATTTTCTACCCTTAAAAACTCACGCCTTTCCACTTCCCGACCTCGAATCGCCCGTAAATTATTTTTCCTTTCATTTTTGTTATATTCTCTTCCTTTTCCAATGGGTTTCATCCTACTATTATAATTTTTTTTTTCACTTTTTACCATTTTCAAAGGCTTCAGCCCTGGTCTAAACCGTAAAAAACCATCTTAGTCTGGGCGTCTGGGGGGGGTTTTAACCCCTAAAACCCCCCCCTCGCTGCGCCACTGAGCACAATACGTCATACATTTTCTTTTCACGTTTGGTCAATGGTCTGAACCAAATTTATTTCCAAAATTCTTGAACTGGAAGTATTTCTTTTAACGACCTAAATTAAATATACCATATTTCTGTGGGTTTCGGGAACAAGGAAATTTATCTGAAAAGATGTTCGAAGATTTATCTTTCTACTATGACAAGTCGTGTAGTTTAAGTTAGGCAGCATTCACACTAACATATTTTATATTTTAAAACAATATATTTATTAAATTTGCCATTACTGCCAAATCTACTGTAAAATTGCTGTAACAACAAACAGAACGAATTTCTATCCGAATTGAAAATTAAAATTGCAGTGACAATTTTTCTTCGTAAAATGTTTATTTTACCCGTTCTCCTATTGAAATGGTTGTTTCTCGGATCAATTTTGCAAGTTGCATAATTCTCAAGTGAACGCAAGAATGAGAATTTAAATTTGTAAGAGATTTGTGGAAACCTATTCGTTTCTAGGAAACCTACACTTATGTTGAATTAAAAAAAAAAAATTGTTAAGAAAAGTTCTATTTTCTTTTTTAATTTGCCGCTGTATCATGACGTATGTCATAATCGAATTTAAAGTTTCAGGACATGTAGAACCGTACGTTTTTTCGGTATAAAAGATTTATAACGTTGAAATTGGCACAACTTAACAAGTTTATAACAAATAAGTTAATTCTTTTAAAATAATCTATAATTAAGCAAAAATTCCAGATCTATTTATCCGAGTGCAACCGCTTGAAGCAGTTAAACTTTTAAATAAGTTGAAGAATCGATCCACTTAAACTTAGTACACGAAACGAATTAACACCAGTCCTTTTTATTTCTCAACAGTTCGCAATTGTAAAATTAAAGGTAAATGTTATTTCCTTAAATTATAAAGAAACAGGTAACGCGGGAAATTAAAATTTCTTATGCCTGAAAAATCTTTAACCAGGATTTTTATTTACTCAAAAAGGATATTTTAAATAATAATTAAGTAATTGAGATTTAAATAAAGTACTATTTCTTTGTTAAGAAATATACTTTTCAAATTAATATACTAAGTGACATAGAAACCCGAACACCCAGTAAAAATGATTTAATTTTAATAATATTTTGTATACAAGTTTATCATCACAAAAGGAAGGTATGATTAAATTTTTAGCCTTATCAGTTTCACATTCCACAAACCCGGGCAAATCCGAACAAACCGAATAAACTTAGTCTGTCTTTAAAAATGGATTGAAATTTTAATCATTTCCTTACTATGACCCTCCGGATGTTTATGTAAAATATTACTGAAGTTACTGGGTGTTCGAGTTTCTATGTCACTTAGTATAATAATACCGAATATAAAGTTAATAACACACAATGTATTAAAATTAATTATTATTTTACTTTTTTATCGTTTATAAAAGATTTTAAAAAACCTATTGGTTTATAGGGAAATAATAAATAAACCTTAAATTAAATTTCATAACTTTATTGGAAATGTTGGCAGAAGTTTTGTTAATAATTAAGATATCCTTTTGTTTTAAGGAGTAATTAAATTTTGTTTAAAGCCCGATGTAATATTAAACCTAAAGAAAAGAAAATATCTCCATTTAAAGCAAGCAAAAGTAATTTAAATTGAAATTAAGTTAAATTAAATTTTCTACTTTACTTTGTACCAAGAATGGACCCTCCTATAGCTCCATTAACTTTTAATTTAATATTTTAACAAAATATTTGTTGTGTCTCACCCGATTAGCGATTTTCCTACTGACTACACAAAAACTGTCTTATCACTTTCAAAAAGTGTCTTAGAACTTTCGAAAAGTGCCTCAGCACTTTGAAAAAGTGAACTAGCTCTTTCAAAAATGCCTTAGCACTTTGAAGAAGTAAACTAAAACTTTTAAAAATGCCTTAGCACTTTCAAGAACTGCTTTAGCACTAAAAGAAACCTTAGCATTTAAAAAAAAAAAGTGTCACTATGAAGAAGTGCCTTAGCACTTTGAAAAAGTGAACTAGCTCTTTCAAAAATGCCTTAGCACTTTGAAGAAGTAAACTAAAACTTTTAAAAATGACTTAGCACTTTCAAGAACTGCCTTAGCACTAAAAGAAACCTTAGCATTTAAAAAAATAGTGTCACTATGAAGAAGTGCCTTAGCACTTTGAAAAAGTGAACTAGCTCTTTCAAAAATGCCTTAGCACTTTGAAGAAGTAAACTAAAACTTTTAAAAATGCCTTAGCACTTTCAAGAACTGCCTTAGCACTAAAAGAAACCTTAGCATTTAAAAAAAAAAGTGTCACTATGAAGAAGTGCCTTAGCACTTTGAAAAAGTGAACTAGCTCTTTCAAAAATGCCTTAGCACTTTGAAGAAGTAAACTAAAACTTTTTAAAATGACTTAGCACTTTCAAAAATTGCCTTAGCACTTTGAAAAGAAACTTTAGCATTTTTTAAAAAAAGTGTCACTATGAAGAAGTGCCTTAGCACTTTGAAAAAGTGAACTAGCTCTTTCAAAAATGCCTTAGCACTTTGAAGAAGTAAACTAAAAATTTTAAAAATGCTTTAGCACTTTCAAGAACTGCCTTAGCACTTTAAAAAGAAACCTTAGCATTTTTAAAAAAAGTGTCACTATGAAGAAGTGCCTTAGCACTTTGAAAAAGTGAACTAGTTCTTGCAAAAATGCCTTAGCACTTTGAAGAAGTAAACTAAAAATTTTAAAAATGCTTTAGCACTTTCAAGAACTGCCTTAGCACTTTAAAAAGAAACCTTAGCGTTTTTAAAAAAAGTGTCACTATGAAGAAGTGCATTAGCACTTTAAAAAAGTGAACTAGCTCTTGCAAAAATGCCTTAGCACTTTGAAGAAGTATACTAAAACTTTTAAAAATGCCTTAGCACTTTCAAGAACTGCCTTAGCACTTTGAAAAGAAACCTTAGCATTTTTTAAAAAAGTGTCACTAGGAAGAAGTGCCTTAGCACTTTGAAAAAGTGAACTAGCACTTTTAAAAATGCCTTAGTACTTTCAAGTAGTGGCTTAGCACTTTTAAAAGGACGAAAGTAAATATTGACAACTCTATATGTTTTTAAAGTTTCAATAAAAAATCTAATGCAGTGGGCTTATAAAAGTAAGGTCGTCATTAAAAAAAAATTCAATATGGCGTCTTATCTGTCAAATTTTGAACCTTTACAGTGTAACCAGTAAAGTCCGCTTCATATGAGATTGTTTTTTATTAATAACTTTATTCGAAATTTTACTTTGGCGTCAAGTTCTGCTTCGATCGAGATGAAAATTAGCAAAAAAATAGTAGTCACGTGATTCGCATTATCTCTGTAATTTAAATTTTTTCCAAAAATTAATTCAAAAGTCCGATTATTTCTGAAAATATCGAAAAGAGTTATTAGAAAACGGTTTTTTAAATGCAGTTTCTAGCTCACATGCAAAATTTCAGCTGCATAAGATATTTTTGATTTTTTACCTATATTTTGTAAATTGCACCACTTTTGCAAAATAAGACTCAACGCAACCTACATAAAACTTCTTAGTTTTGACAATGCTTTATTTAGGATACATTTTCTTTAAAGTAGCGCCATATTAAATGTGTGTTTTTCTACAAAATCAAAATTGGGCTATTAAAATTTGGTCGCATGTGATGCAAAGTTTATTTGTTTTTGACCCTGTATAAGGTAACTTTATAAAATAAGTATTTTTGAAAACGTAGTTTGTGTCTGAAAGTAATATACCTTAATATTAAGACAAAAAAGAGCACAGTGTCATCAGTGAAGTGTTCATTAAGTGGAAAATAAATGTTAGTGGTGGGTAAAAAATCAAAATTATCTTATGCAGCTGAAATTTTACATGAGGGCTAGAAACTGCATTGCAAAACTTTCTTATAACTTTTTTCGATATTTTTAGAAATAACCCTACTTTTGTATTATTTTTTGGAAAAAATTAAAATTTGACAGATAATGCGAATCACGTGACTACTATTTTTTTGCTTAATTTTCATCTCGATCGAAGCAGAACTTTATGCCAAAGTCAAATTTTGAGTAAAGCTATTAATAAAAAAAAAATCCCATATGATGCCGACTTTACTGGTGACACTGTATAATTTTTGACATCAAACTTGGCTTCTTCGAAAAATCCATTAGAAACTACGTAAATATTTTTTATTGCAGTCAGTAAGAAAATTTTCTTATTCTCAAAAAAATGTCCCTATACACGTTCTTCTGTCATGTTTCATACATATTATAGGTAAAACCTTTACATAATCTTTACACTGACATGCATCCCAAAATATATTACTCAATATATTATGGACAGTAAATACAAACTGTGCGTATTCCATAAAATTTTATGTGGTATAGTGACGTTACCACAATATATTCCTCACTTGTCCACATTTGCGCGAAGTCGTTGTAAAATATCCAACAGTGATGTTGTAATACAGACGGGAAAAATCATTTACATTTTTTGCTGGCGTTGCCTCGTCTACTTTAAAGCGTTGACGGGTTATCCCCTTTTTTATGAGAAAATAAAATTTCAAATGTTTTAAGTTTACGAGATTTTTACACTAGGGAAGGCAATAATCGGAATAACCATATTAAAGATGTAATCATGTTTTTATGCTGTAATATGCAATCAAAGATTGCCGAAAAAGTAGGTTACTTATTTTAAAAGAATCAGTTCTAATTTAAGTTTGTTTTCTAAAAAAACTGTATTTAATACTATTATATTACCACATTTTCTTTATTGTTCTTCCATTTTATATTGTGCTAGTAAGGAAATATTTGATAAATTACAAATTTTACAAAATAAGGCAATGCGGATTATTTTAAATTGTGACAAATATACAAAAATTAATTTTATGTTGAAAAATTTAGATTGGTTAAATGTTAGAAATTTAATTTTTTATTTAGTATGTATCTTTATACATAAAATTAAAAATAATTTATTGCCTGATTGTTAAAAAAAATTTTGTTCTTTTAATTATGACCATTATAATTATAACACAAGAACTAATCAAAATTTTAATGTGGATAGAGTGTCTAAAACATTAGCTTATAAATCTATTTTTTATAAAGGTTTGATAGAATATAATAATTTGGAAAATTCTATTAAATCTCAAAAATCATTAAAACTGTTTAAAAAAACTTTAAAATTACATTTAATTAAAAAACAAAATGATACGTAATATTTGATACAATTTGCAAACTGTTTAACTTTTCTGTCTGTTTTTGTTAAAAAAGGTTGCGTTTTAAAGTTTAAAAATAAATCTAGAAAAATGTGTTTTACTACTAGTTGCTTGACATTTTGTAACCACCTTTTAAAATTTAAAGGATGTAGGTATTTTATTTTTACGATATAATATTTTAACTGCGCCTGTAAAGTAATAATTCTGTTTTATAAGTTTGATCCCTTATAATTTTAATTTTACATAAAGAAAAAATGTTACCAAAACTGAAAATTTTATTATCCGTGGAGTTTATGATAAGTTTACGTTCATTTTTGGGTAAAGAGATATGAAGGGAATTTAGTATAAACGAAATCAAGGAATATGTACGAGAAACTGCGAATTGTGAGAATTATCGGTATAATCTGCAAAGTTTAGTCAAGCTTTGCCTTAATGCCTATGTAAATTCGACATAAAGGAGAAAATTAAATTGGATAAGCAAAGCCATCATAACGTAAAATAATTTTTTGTAAAAAATTAGGGCTCCTGTAATTACTTTAGCAAAGAAATTTACATAGGAAGGGCCAATGATGATCCCGGTAACAAATAAACAATAATAATAGTCATGTCTACTAAAAAATCATTCATCGCTGTACTGAGAAAAAGCCTTTTATTCCTTATAACAATTCACATACTCTTTATACAACTCGCACCCTCAATGTAAAACTAACATATCTTAAAATTATGAGTTTTGAGATATTGCGATTTTAAATTTTGAAAGCAATTAAATATTGTTAAAATTTTACTACGAATAATTTAACTGTGCTTAATATGTTGTCATTTTTTAATTAAAGCAAAATTTATTAATAACTGAGATTCTATTGGTTATTTTAAATTAATTTGTGTATAAAATTAAGACAGGTATGGCTTTTTTTGAGATGTGTTTGTATTTCATTAGGCAACTAAGCGGATTTATATTTTGTAAAGATTTGAAGACTACCATTTTTGGGGTCAGGTTAACACATCATACTTAATGTTAGTTTTGCATTGGGATTATTTTGCTTATGTTTTATGTTATTATTCTTTTTTTATTATTTTTGTATATTTCGCGCCTTTTTTGCGATATGGTACTTTTTCATTTGACGCATAATCCTATTTGGAAACACAATCAATTTAAATCCCATTTTTTTTTTTTAGATATGTTAGTTTTACATTGAGGGTGCGAACTGTTTAATACTATATGTGACAGCAACCCGCTTTCCTACTGTAAGACAACGAAAATTGCTAGACCGTTGTGTAGTGATAATATCACGGTAATTTAGCCAATAGGAAATAGGAGTTAATGCTACCATAGAATGGTTTATAGCCATTATTGCTCTGAATACTCACAGTAATAATCAAGTTTTATTGAGGGTATAATCTGGTTTTATATACTGTATTAGTTTCGACTGGCAGTTGTAATGAAACTTGACATTAATCATAATAATATTTGCTTGCTACGGTTAATAAAGCATATACTGACCACTAAAAATCAGTACTGTAGTTCTCGAAAATTTAAATAGCTTCTAGTGTGATATTGTTCTTGTGCGCAACAAATACGTTAAAACTAACACTAGGGTGCGCGGCGATTGCCGATCGCTACGAACCCCCACCAACGTCTTCCGGATCTATTATAGGTTCTAATGGATACAATTCGTTTTTGGAACTAACTAATGGAACTGATTACTATCAATAAAAACGCTGTTCTAGAAAATCTGGAATTGATATAACACTAAAGCTGGTTTGATACCCTAGCAATTTATTTAATATCACGTGATTCGCATTATCTGTCAAATTTTAATTTTTTCCAAAAAATAATTCAAAAGTGGCGTTATTTCTGAAAATATCGAAAAAAGTTATTGAAAAAAGTTTTTTTAAATGCAGTTTCTAGCCCACATGCAGAATTTCAGCTGCATAAGAAAATTTTGATTTTTTACCCATATTTTGTAGATTACACCACTTTTGCAAAATAAGACTCAACGCAACCTACATAAAACTTCTTAGTTTTGACAATGCATTATTTCAGATATATTTTCTTTAAAGTAGCGCCATATTAAATGTGTGTTTTTCTACAAAATCAAAATTGGGCTATTAAAATTTGGTCGCATGTGATGCAAAGTTTATTTGTTTTTGACCCTGTATAAGGTATAACTTCATAAAATAAGTATTTTTGAAAACGTAGTTTGTATCTGAAAGTAATACGCGTTAACGTTAATATGACATAGCTTAATAATAAATTATAATAAAGGGATTTTAAATTAAATCGTTGAAAACAGATAAACTTTACGTTGTTAAACTAAAATTTTGTATATTGTATTAGATCATTTTCCTCAGTGCGCATGTAAAATAAATCCATCCCAAACCCTCCGCTGTCACCGAATTTCTCCGAAACCGCAAATACGATTTACTTCAATTTAAAAATATTGAAAAACTTATTTTTAAACTCTGTTTCTCATGTAGCAGAGTTTCCGATTACCCTCTCGTTTTCAAAATATACCAGAATTTGTGTTATAGGCCAACTAAAAATCATTTTCTCCCAAAGAAAGGCTTAAGTTAGAATTCTGACAAACAAAAGAAGAAAAGTTTCTTGACCTTTTTCAAGACCTAAATAACAGTGGGAAATATGCAAGCTCACTTAAATATTTCTGTGCCAAAAACAACTTTACAGTCTAAATGAATCATATTATGGTAAGAGTAAATACATGCGCCAGGTGAATTTAGTAATAACGTAGGTACTATATAAATTTAATTTAGTACAACAATCATCGCTATTAGTTATTACTTTATAATATTTTTACTTTCAAGGATTACTTTTCACCAATGTGATTAACGTTTCCTTGGTTACAAATATGTTACCACATCATTTATGTTTTTATATATTATTAAAATTATCTATATCTATAATACGTCGATTCACATTAAACAAAACTTAGGTCTGTATTTTTAAATAAAATTTATGTTGATTTAAAAAAATTGAATTAAATTATAAATTTTATGATCGATGACGAGTCGGGTTAATATTTACATTGGTCTACCTTGGAAATAAATAGATTTTAGTCTGCAGCATTAAGTGCAAATACTAGTACCGCATTTGCCATTATATTTTCTTATCAATGTATCGTTTATTTTTCGTTTATCCATCTTTGGGTAGCAATTAACTACAGTTTAACGTAAAACTGTAGGTAATTATACTCCAAATAGAGATGTTTGGCCGATTTTTGGATACAACGAAGTAGTAACGAAATATTGATCAAAAAAACGAAATGGAGAATGTCTGTTTGCACTAAAGAATAAGCAATATGTTTAAGCTAAAGTAAATCGTTGGCAGAGCTGTCGCAATTACTCTTAAAAAGTAATTCAATTACAATTACCCATTACCCTCCGAAAAAGGCATCAATTACAATTACCAATTACTAACAGTACGATAAAAATATTTAAATTACCAATTACTCACTAAAAGTAATTGATTCCTTGATCAATTACCGCATTCGAATTACTGAGTTTAATTCAATTACTTTTATACTAATAAATACTACCCTAAAAGTAATTGAACTACTCTGAATCTATAAATTATAGGCACTTTTTTGACAATTAAATTACTCTGAGTAATTTAATTACATTTTGGTAAGTAATGGAATTACATTTTGGTAAGTAATGGAATTACATTTTGGTAAGTAATTGAATTACATTTTGGTAATTCAATTACATTTGATAATTGAATTACATTCTGGTAATTGAATTACAGTTTGTTAATTGAATTACATTCTTAAAATTGAATTAGTATATGAGCAATGGAATTACTTTTTTTACATTTTACAAAAAAGGGTTGTATAGGTAAGGTATTATTTTTCTTAATAGTAGTAGGTCCTACTATCACACTTTATTATAGAAAGAAATTTTAACAATTTCGAAATTTATAGTTAAACTTGATCTCCGAATTTTGATAAGTACCTACTTACCTACTTAACAAGTTGACCAATAATAACAACTGTCTTTTTTATTTAATATGATTTATTTGTTAAAATAAAACAAACGTAATATTAGGGAAAATAAAAAATATGTTTTTCTTTCTAGAGTAAGGGAATTATGAACATTTTTAAAGGAATTGAATTGTTTTGGAGTAATTCAATTACTTTTAATCTAATTGATTAATTCCGGAGTAATTAAATTACTTTTTATGTAATTGAATTATTTGGGAGTAATTCAATTACCTTTATCCTAAGTAATTGAATTATTTGGGAGTAATTAAATTACTTTTTAAAATAATTGAATTACCTCAGATTTCTTAAAACCAATTACCAATTACAATTACTTTATTACAGTAATTGGAAAATCAATTACAATTACTATTTTTAAAAAGTAATTCAATTACTACAAAGTAATTGAACACGATTTTTCAATTATTTTAATTCAATTACCGACAGCTCTGGTCGTAGGTCCCAATTTGAAAATAAATCAGTGAGAGCGAGTGCAAAAAATGGATCTGTTCGTTACATGAGATGGAACTAATCAATTACAAAATTTAAAAAGTAACACAATATAACAAAAGTTATCCTGTCTAGAGGTAAATGTACCAATTTTTATGTATCGAACTTCTCACACCAATAAAGATAATATGAAAGCAATAAAGATTAGATACTGTTTTATGTTGCATAGACGAATAATTCGAAGGAACAAAAACAAAATTTAAATTATATAAATACCCTCAAAAATATAAAATAATTTTAAAATATACAGGGTGGTAAGAAAATGACTGATTCCTTGGGTATCCTAGAGAAGCAGTTCCTATTCCTGGAGCAAAACCAATATGACTTTAATTTTTTAATAATTCGAGTATTTAATAAGATATTAATTTCAAATTTGGTACATCGCTTCATCATAAACAGTTACATCTTTAAAAAAAAAACACACAACAATAATTGTCAAATATTCAAAATAGGGGGGTTTAGCACCGGCTGACCCCCGGTTAGTACAAGCTCCAATGACTTCCAAACTATATTTCTTCATGGCATTTGTTTTTGATTATTTTTTGCTTCTCGTTCTCTGGAGTTCTGCACCGAAGCATACCCTTCGGTTGTTGGATTCCATCCAAAAGAGAGCCGTTCGTCTAATCGGCGACCACGAGCTGACTAAGGACCTCGACAGCTTAGAACATCGAAGACAGGTTGGTGATTTGACTCTCTTCTACAGATATTTCCATGGCAAGTGTTCGACAGATATTGCTCGCTCGATTTCACCTATAGAGTAATGCATAGCAGAAACACACGACGAACCACTGCCTCCCATCCCTATGTGGTTCAACTTAGTAGACCCCGAACATCATTGTTTCAGAACTCTTTCGTTTGGAGGACGTCATCTTTGTTGAACGGCCTTTCTGAGACCGTGTTTCCAACCGAATATAACCTCCAACGATTCAAGAAAAACGTGAATCGCTTTCTTCGCACACGCACCGCTCCCAGAGCGCCTTAAAGGATTTTTCCTATAGTGCTTGTGCTCGATCATAAAAAAAAAAAAAAAAAAAATCGATAAAATGCTTAATGAAGTAAGCTGTTGTGGCATTTATAAGCTTTCCAGAGAGCTGTCCCAAGTGGGGTAGTACCGTTTAAGATTTTCAAGTGGATGATGGTAGTCCTTTATGGGTGGGTAAGGGTCGTCGACAAAATACCACATTTTGATTCGTCCGCGTTTTTGTAGAAATGGTATTGTCGGTTTTTTTATATATTCTTTAGTTTAGTAAGTTTTCAAAAAGTTACCTTATAAATTATTGGAAGAAATAATGAACAAAATATATATAGTGGTTTAAGGGGTAAACAAAAGCCTGATCATATCCCTACAAAACTTTGACACGCGTTTAGACAAAATATATCCCTTAATACTGTTTTGGTTCAGGATTTTATCTTTGCTTTTATATTTTTATTTATATTCTCGTCTATACAAATTCTCTTACATCAGATTACGTAATAGATGCTCCGAATAGAAGGATATTTTAGTTATCTTTGGTAAAATTTTATTAGTAAGGCGGGAATAAATTTTTAACCCTAAGGTTCACGATGATAAAATACTCTACAATATCAGGAAAGATTCTAATTAAATTTCGTTATCAACAAAAATAAATCGGGCTCTTTTGAGGAGCTATGACTACATTATACATCAGACAAGTTTTTGTTTAATAATTAAAATACGTAGTAGTTTAAGCCTCGGTAGTAAATTATGAGTAATTATTGTATTTATTTGTCTTATTTTGATAGGTAATTTAGATTGAGTGGTCGATGATAATGGAAAATTAATTAAAAACTTGATAAAGACAAACGTTTTAATTTCAATTAAAAAACTATAAGATAGTAAAACTTTTATTAGATAAAGCGAGTCCCAAACTTTTAAGGAAATATGCAAATAAACCTAAATAATTTTATTATTAGCCGAAATAAAGTCTGGGATTATGATCTAAATCTACTTAGCCCCTAAAAATGCAAATTGGAACCTTCATTTATTATTCTTCTGTCCCGTCTTTACATATAATTAGATCTTAGAACAGTTTAAAAATAGACATTAAAGGAAACACAGAAGGATTTAAATAATTAAGTTTATTTTTGAAACGTCAATAAATGGTGCATTAATTAAGGAAATTAGTAAAGGTAAAATTTTATTTCAATAACCAGCAATGTAGTATGCAGAAAAACATTTTTTGACGAAAAAAAATTGTAAATAATGTTGCTATAAGAAGTAACAATACTTTCTTGGGTCTCATTTGCTTTATTTACTTTTTAATATACAGGGTTCCCCATTTAAAACGAAACAGGCTAAATACCTGGTTCAACGTTAATTAAAAAAAAAACGCTCGGACCACGTCGATTTTTATTTCGAGGGGGACATCTTTTGCGTATATTGTCAATCTTGTTACTTCAAGCCCCTAGGAGGGAGGGGGGGGGGGGGGGGTTAAGATCTAAATCTTAAATGGATACCCCTATTTTATATAATTTTTTTGGATTCTGCATAAAATTCTGAACATTTTTTAATAAAAGCATTATTAGTCTATACTAAACAGTTTCCGAGATATTGACTCTTGAAAAATGACATTTTTGAACTTTGACAGCGTCTAGCTTTCTAACGGTACGTCTTTAGAGTAAAACGGCTCACATGTCCCTATCTTCGATTTTTATTATCTTTCCAATAGTGTCAACTTCCGGTTAAACCCGTTGTAAGAAATATAGTACTTCCGGTTTAACCGGAAGTTGACACTATTGGAAAGTCAACGGTCAAAGTTCAAAAATCTCATTTTTCAAAAGTCAATATATCGGAAACTGTTTAGTATAGACTAATAATGCTTTTATTAAAAAATGTTCAGAATTTTATGCTGCAGAACCCAAAAAAATTACATAAAATAGGGGTATCCATTTAAGATTTAGATCTTACCCCCCCCCTCCCTCCTAGTAACAAGATTGACAATATACGCAAAAGATGTCCCCCTCGAAATAAAAATCGACGGGTCCGAGCTTTTTTTTTTAAATTAACGTGGAACCAGATATTTAGCCTGTTTCGTTTTTTTAAATGGGTAACCCTGTAATAGTGTGTATCAGCCAAATGGAATAAATTCAATAATAAATACATGGAGGCGTGTCCGAAAAAACGCTCGGACACGTCGATTGGTATTTCCAGTTGCGCATTTTTTCTATAAAAACTTTTTATACAGGGTGTGTTATGTAACGGTGGCCAATACCAACTTTCTTATTTTAAATGCAACATCCTGTATATTATTCAATTTTTGAATTCTACAGAAAATTTTAGACATATTTCATGTACCGGGTGGTCAACTAAGAATGGCCGCCGGCTATATCTCAGAAACTAGTCATCATAGAGCATCCGGGTAAATTTTTTTTTACTAAAAGTGCCCAAAGGAAAATGCTGGAAATTATTTTCGAGTTTGTAAAATGCCCACAAGGGGGCGCAACAGTCATGACCCAGGTTAAAATTAAGATTTTCTTTGTGTTTTGACTGATTAAGAGATATCGAAAACATACAGTGTGGTTTTTTAAGTGTGCAACATATGGGAATTTTTTATTAACGATTTCTTAGAAAATTTTATTCTTGATAAAAGTGGGTGCATGTTCGATAATCATATTAGGTGCACTTGGAATGGTTGCAAGTCAAACGGTGTACAGGGTAGGCCAAAAAATATAAAACTTGTACAAGAATAAAGTACCCCTATTTCAAAAAATGCAGCAAAATGTCATTAAAAAAAGTTGTTTAGAATTAAAAGTTATGCATAGATTCAAAAACGTGACCTCCTAAAATAAAAAAAATATATTTTTTTAAAAAACATTAATAATTTCCCAAAAAAATTTTTTTTTAATATTCACCATAAAGACCTTCATAAATTAATTAAACTCAAATCAATTTCGCATATTTTTGTTCAAGTTCAAGCATATTTGTAAAAGTTACTTGAATTTTTAATTTATTTAGGAATCACAAACTTCATGTTTGTTGCAACGATATTAAACACAACTTTAAAATATCCTAAAAATTAGTTTTAACAAGATAAAGCATTAGTAATGATAATATGCTAATTAAAAAACCATCATTTAAAGTGCAAAATTTTTATTTTAAATGTTTATTAAAAATTTTCATTATTGTAAAAATTTTATATTTTTTTGCCTACCCTGTACGCAGTTTGACTTGCAACCATTCCAAGTGCACCTAATATGATGAACATGCACCAACTTTTATCAAGAATCAAATTTTCTGAGAAATCGTTAATAAAAAAAAATCCCATATGTTGCACACTTAAAAAACCACACTGTATATATTTTAATTCTTGCATATTTCCCTATATTTTTTGTTTTACACAAATTTTCCGATCTAATCAAATAAAGTGGTGGGGGGAATTCCAATGTTTTTTTGCAGAAACTACGATTACTCCGGTTTGCCATAACCGATTTTAAAAAACTTGGCCTCGTTTAAGAGAGCTTTATTTCACCTACAAATCAAGCTTTTGTTTTTGTATTGTCGAATTTTGCCGTCGCCGCTAGATGGCGCTAACTGAAATTTAAGCAAATATTAGACTTTTTCTCAAAAAAGTTAAATACAGTGATAGGTTTATTTTTGCCCTATATAATGAACAATTAAATCCTCAACATTTTCAGTCAAATCAAAGAATTACCCCTTTTTATATTTACATGATATTTAGGAACACCCTGTATACATAGGATAGTTGACTACAACCTGACCCGAGCGGTCCTACTGACTTAATTTTAACAAAATATTTTTAATTGGTATTCTTATGGATTAGGTTTTTTGATAACATGATATACGTATAGCTATTTAATCTACCTTAAGACCTCTAATCATTTTTATAGACCGAAATGAAAACAAAGGAACAGTTCTTGCTTTTATTTTATACGAACCGTCGGTCAAACATGGTACGTTATAGTATAAACACCGTTTAACTTGTTATTTTTGATATCATAATTTTTTATATTCCAGTTAGAAATTTTCTGAAATATATTTAAAAGCGTATGTTTTATTCTAACGAAAAATACTACACAAATTAATATTAAAAAGGTTTATAGATCGGGTAAAACCAAAGACTTTGGGTAAAACTTAGTAGAGTTATCTTATTCAAAGGTTTTTAGCAAAGATACTAGGTGCAATTTTGTGATATAAGTGTTTATTTTTAGACACAGGACGAGACACAGGAGACATCCGACAAACAGGATACTTCCAGATCCAGTTGGGACAACCCTTTAGAATTTGTGCTTTCGTGTTTAAATTATGCCATTGGGCTTGGAAACGTCTGGAGATTTCCATATTTATGTTACAGCAATGGCGGAGGTAACATATTTAAATATATAGCATTTTAATTGCTAAGAAGGTTTTAAAAGCCACATGTCGTGTTTTGTATGCTTAAGTTTAGATTTTTATTATTAATTTTAAGTAAAATAGTTTTCTTGACAAGTTTTGCATGGTCTAAAACCTAAAATAAAATATTCAAATATCAAATTTTTGCAGTCGTATACGAGGTTTGTCTAAAAATATAAATTTTGCTCAAGAGTAATGTACCTTATTATTATAATAACCTAATCAAAAAAACTTCTTCATATGATTCTACTTAAATAGACCCACTGTATATTATGTTGGTGGTACCATGCGAGCAAAAGTTATTTGCATTAAAGAGGGCTTGGATTGAAAAACGTGGTGCTTGGTTTAGATCACAACGATATAGGGACGATATATCTAATCAAATCTAGGTTAAAATTTTGTCAAATTCATATTATGACTTGATATGCCAAACTAATGAGTAATAAAATAAGTAGACAAATACAAATTTATTTTTCTTGTTTACAAAATTAACAAAGTAAGAATGAATAAGTATACCGAAAGAAAAAGAAAAATAATTACATAAATTGCTGAAATTGGCCACCGCCGCCATGCTCTAGGCATAAATTCACACGTCTCTTCATATTTTCGAAAGTGTTGACCAGCATCTCTGGAGAAATGTTATCACATTCTTGGATAATCATTTATTGTAATTGTTCTAAATTTGCAACTGGTGCTTTAAAAATAGTGTTCTTTAAATGAGGAAAAACGAAGTAATCCATAACCGTTAAACAAGGTGATCTAGGTGGGAATTCAATGTCTGATCGAAAACTGATCAATCTGTCGTCGAAAAAATTGCGTAAGTAGTTTCGGCGGCTGTATGGGCGGTTGCACCGTCCTGTTGAAAATATCCAAAACGTAATTCGTCGTCAAGTAATTGCTCCACAAATGGAATCAAAATATTGTCTCTATACCGCGGTGCTGTAACTGTGTCAGGGAAAAAAGTAGGACCAACAATTATTCTTCGGGAAACAGCTAACCAGACACCAATTTTTGAGGGTGCAATGTGGACTCTACAAAAAAATGGGGACTTTCACTACTCCACATGCCTGTATTCTGAGAATTCACATAACCGGAGAGGTGGAACCAGGCTTCATGCGAAAAAAATGTCAGGTCTAATAAATCATTTCTTTCCAATGGAATACTTGCACTTTATAAGGAAATAAATTTAGCTGCTTCTTAAGAATAGCCCTGCATGTTCCATAAGATCTTCCCACTTCTTGGGACAGGCGTCTTATACAATTTGTTGGCGTATTTTGCATTATTTCACGAACATTTGCAACAAGTTTTTCTTTTCTTACAGATGGTCTTCCTGCTCCTTTTTTGTGTTTCACTAAACACAGCCACGTTTCTTTTCAGGCAATGATAAAAATCCCCAGCAATAAAAGCAATGCTAGGAAAATGTTCGTGAAAATCGTCCATGCACAAACCCGGATTGTATTGTCACTCACCATTTACCCTATCCTCGTTTCGAAAATACGCTTCAACCATGAATGTTTTGTGCTGTTCCGTAAAGCCCATTGTGTGAATTGTTCAAGAAATTGGAAAAAATAGCGATGAATCAAACTACTTGTAACGACTGTCAAAGATGACGGAATAACTGATTGATTGTTAATTCTGGTAGTTACTGACACCCAACAGGTATTAAGCTCTACTGCTAAGCATTACGTCCTTCGATGCAAGGCTCTCTTTGATGCAAATAATTTTTGCTCGCACGGTATATACATATTGAACAAATAAAGCATTAATTTTTAATAAAGGTTAATATCGAAAAGTAATAATTTAAATGTTTTTTGTAGCTAATAATCCTGATAGAGTTTAAACGATGTTAAAAAATGAGAAGTTTAAATATTTGTAGACTGACAAAAATTAAAAGAAAAATTATTATAATAATTATTCTTATTACCTATAATGTTTTAGGTGCTTTTCTTCTAGCATACTTTATAATGCTTATTCTGATGGGCACACCAATTTTTTTACTTGAACTACTAATAGGACAATACTCGGGTTTGGGCCCTGACAAGGCTTTTAAACACATAGCACCTATATTTACTGGTTTAGGATATTGTTGTCTTCTAGTAGTGTTTTTTATCACCGTCTATTACATGATAATCGTATCCTGGACGGTATTTTACTTTTTTGCTTCATTTACAACACATTTGGGCTATGGAAGTTGTCACCACGACTTCAACAGCATGGGTTTGTATATTTCTACTTATTAGATAAATAAGTTTAATTCTATTTAATATCTTTGTTTTCGTTTTAGTATATGTTTCAAAAATGTTAATATAGTTTTGGGGACTTGTTTGTTGAAAAATTATTAGTCCCTAAAGCCTGGGTAACTCACTGAAAATAAAAACAAACCTATATTGTCTTAAATTTTTAACAAGAAAAACTTTGGATAATCACCTTTTAAATAACAAACACTTTAATAAACAGTTGCAAACATCAGAGGAAACAAAAACTTCATAGGAGCAAATTAAAATATTTTTTGCGACTTTGTAGTTAGGGATGTTCTAATCTAGTTAGGAAGTTAGGGTGAGAAGCATAAAAGCGCAGTCTGAAACTATACAGGGTGTCCGGAAAATACGTGTACAACGTTTGACGACAGACTCCTGACGTCAAAATAGGTCGATCTAAGCCGACTTACTTATATCCAAAATTGTCTCGTTTGGCCGGTAGAGGGCGTCAAAAATTTGTAAAAATATTGGTTTTTCCTAAATTACGTGAAAACCTGCTAATCGATTTTAATGATTTTTAGTATGTAGACTAATACTATAAAATTACGTTTTCTAGTAGTATAGTCACCGGCTGTAAATAAGTGGAAGTGTTATAAAAGTGATATAATACGTCAACATTTCTCCTCATTTTTTATATGAGCGGCGTTATGACAACCCAGATATTTTTGTAGAGTGAGTGGATGTATTTGGAAGCTATTTTACCTCTTTAATATTTTTCGTTGAATGAGGTGTTTTGCCAGAAGAAAATATTTACAATATTTAGTATTATTAGTAATATTATTAAAATCAAATTACCTGTAACAATAATTTTTTAAGTGACCTTGTTGCTATGGCATTTAATAATTTGACAATTATTGACAAATTGTCACCAGTCTATGAAATTTACTCAAGTATACGATCAACATTTTTGAATTACAAGTTCATTTTACCATTAAAAATGGAAAATTATACGAACTCTAAGAAGGGTGAAATGCTCCTGGTATACGGGTTTTGTCAAGGAAATGGGCGTCAGAGTGTTAGGGTTTACATGGAGAGGTTTCCTAAGCGTCGAATACCAAACCACCAAACATTTGCCAATATCGAGCGTCATCTTCGGGAAACGGGCAGCTATGAGAAAAACTTTGAAGGCAGGGGTCGTATACGAACAACTTGAACTGTGGAAACAGAAGAGATGATTCTGGAAAGAGTTGAAGAAGAACCAAGTACCAGTACCCGTCGCTTAGAACGTAAGTTACATGTTCCTAAAACGATTGTCAATGAGGTTTTAAAAGAACAGTTGTTACATCCTTATCACGTGCAAAAAGTCCAGGAACTTTTACCGACTGATCCCCCCATGCGGCTTACATTTTGTGAAATTATTAGAAACAAAAGAAGCCGTGATCCAAATTTTTGTAGAACAATTATGATTACTGACTAGGCGTGCTTTACAAGATCTGGAGTAACCAATCTGCACAACGAACATATTTATTCCGATGAAAATCCACATGCCATTAAAGTTGCACACATGCCATTAAAGTTGCACATCATCAGCATCAATTTAAATTAAATATTTGGGCAGGTATTATTGATCGCTACCTTATTGGTCCCATTGTTATTCCAGACAGGTTAGATGGAAATATTTATTTAAATTTTTTGCAAGACACATTACCAACTCTTCTGGACAATTTGCCCCTTTTACTTCGAAGGGAAATGTGGTATATGCATGATGGTGCCCTGCCCCATTTTTCCGTTGCCGTTCGGCAATAATTACATCATCAATATCCCAACCGATGGATTGGAAGGGGCAATGATGCACCAGTAAAATGGCCACCACGTTCTCCTGAGTTAAATATGTGTGACTTCTTTTTGTGGAGCGCTATTAAAACAGAAGTTTACAAGACTCCGGCAAACACACGCGATGATTGCAGCGGATTTTAAATGCAGGCAACCATTTTAATAACCCCGAGACATTAGACAGGGTCCAATATCATTTTTTAAGGAGTGTATTCAGCAAGATGGCGGTCATTTTACACATTTGCTTAAGTAATGTTTTTGTTTTACTTAGTTTCTTACAATACATACTTCAACTTTGTTGTACTTTGTTTTATTTTTATTGTTAATAATTGATGTATGCAGGTAATTGTAAATATTTTCTTCTGGCAAAACAGCTCAGTCAACGAAAAATATTAAAAAGGTTAAATAGCTTCCAAATACATCCAGTCACTCTACAAAAATATCTGGGTTGTCATAACGCCGTTCATATAAAAAATGAGGAGAAATGTTGACGTATTATATCACTTTTATAACACTTCCACTTATTTACAGCCGGTGACTATATTACTAGAAAACGTCATTTTATAGTATTAGTCTACATACTAAAAATCATTAAAATCGATTAGCAGGCTTTCACGTAATTTAGGAAAAACGTATATTTTTACAAATTTTTGACGCCCTCTACCGGCTAAACGATACAATTTTGGATATAACTAAGTCGGCTTAGATCGACCTATTTTGACGCCAGGAGTCTGTCGTCAAACGTTGTACACGTATTTTCCGGACACCCTGTATATCTAGGTTCCTACTATGGAGAACTATAGGGTAGGAGGCCGATCGGCAATGGCAGCATTTTCAAATTCTGTCCCGGTTTTTTGGTTAGTTCGCTATTGGCCGATAGATGGCTCTCGCGTCCGAAGTGGGCTGATGTAGTCTTCTTCTTCTTCGTTTTTAATATGGAAAACTAGATCCTCCATAGTTTTTAACTTTTACTTAAACCCATTATTTTTCTGTGCTTTTACTTTTGACAATTGACATTTTATTTTTCGAAATAACAAATAATGTTTGAAGGCAAGACAAGACAAATAACGTTGTATTGTAATTAATTTCCATATTTATAATAAATAATGGTACAATTTATAAAAGTAGAGTTTGCTTTGTGTCGGGGTGTAAGACAGGATCTTTTTCAGAGAGAAAACGCAGCCAAATAAGTCTCTTTCTAGCTCCAAAGGTATAGCTAGAATGTTTAATACCCTGTATTTTGAAAATCAAGCATCGTTGGAACTTTATACAGGCCGAGTTTACTAATAAGTATAACAAAGTAAGTGTAAATTCATATAAAAGTCCTTATTTCTTCCTTAAAGAACTAATTTAAATAAAAATAGTTATTGCGTCCATAAGAAACCATTATTTGATAGCCCACTTCGAACACGCGCGCCATCTTACAGCGACTCGTAAAGCTGAATTACCGATGCTAATTTGGGACCGAATCCAATGCATTGCGATCGGCCTCCTACCTCAAGTCCTCCATAGTTCCTACATATATAGAAAATGCGTTTACAATCTTTGATAACAGATTCCTGACGTCAAAATAGATCGATTCAAGCCCACTTAGTTATATTTAAAATTGCCTCGTTTAGCAGGTAGTCAGAGATTAATTTTTTTTTTTAATTTTCTCAAATTTCTTAAAAACTTGCCAATTGATTTTAATGTTTTTTGATGTATATTTAATACTATAAATATAAAATGTTTTCTATCAGTACAGTTACGGTAACGCCAGCTATAAATAAGAGGAAGTGTTAGGTATAAAAGTCACGTCACGTAATTTATCACGTAAATATTGAAAGTTATTACTTATTAGGTTGTTACAGCGCATCAGAAGAAGCAAACTGTTTGTCAACCCAAACTTGGTACAACAGAAATTGTACACCAACCAATGAACTTTGTGAAGATTTTAATATGCCAGAGGCATTTAATCGCACTTACTGTAGAAGCATAACCGGTGAAGCTGTATCCATAAATCACTTGGTTAACCGAACTTTGGCTACTTCAGAATATTTTAGGTATGTAAATATCGGTAAAGGTTAGTTCTATAATAGGTCATTTGGTTAATAACCTTCCAAAATTTGTAGAAGATGTGCTGTATAAGCATAAGAATGTATTTGTTTTTACGTAACTATAGTGTATAATACCTACTTTAATTCGCCAAAAATAATTAAAAAAAAAAGAAAAAAAAACTATCCGAAATAAATATTTAACAGCTTATACTTTTGGACGACGCTGTAGTCATGGTTAAAATAGTTTTAAAGGCAACGAAATTTTACCAGGGCTTTGCCACCATACATCCCCAACTAGAATAGGGGGCCTATAATCTATAGATACGTAGTCGCGTATTTTGTTGGTTGTCAGGACCTATACAATTTATTCTGGTATTGACACCCCTGTATTCGAACAGCGTATAGTACCAATTTGCACAACTTAATCCTGCTCCTGCATAGGCCATATGAGCTAAGAGCGCTTTATTCGGAAGCTTATTTTAAGTTGCCTGGTATTTTAACCAAATTAAAGCAAAGAACCGGTATATTCTGTTAAAATCTACCACTATGTTCTTAGCACGAATAAAATGTAGACGTAATTGAAAGTAACTTTATTACCTATTCCCTTTTATTAGCTTAAGAACTTTGTATGTATGTAAATGGTGGAAGAGAGATTATAAGGTATAGTTATGCAAACATCGACTGACAACATCCCACATTTCCAGTCATTTCAGTCGACGAAATCGTTTTACAAGAAGCAATTATTCAATAGTATTTTAAGTCAGAGATTGTAAATTTAGCTTATTGAGACTTGTACATGAAAAGACAATTGATATCACTTCCTGTTTTCCCGGCCCAAGACAAGATTTTTTAATTGAACCCTGTATATTTTTAATACAGTTGAATAGAGCTTAAAATTCTTAATTTAATAAAATATCAAAATTATTGTACTACCTCGGTAACTATTTAAACATGCGCAATCCCTGCTAGTTTAATTTTAATTAAACAATTTTGAATAATTAATTTATGTTAGCTCTACTATTACAATAAAACAGTTTAATAAAATGTATTTTACATTTTAACATGTAATTTTAAGGTTCTATCATTGTAAAAGTTCCACTGCATAAACTGAAAAAAAATCCTTCTATTCCTTATAAGAATTCACATACTCTTTATACATGGGTTTAATACTATACAGGGTGGCCCTTTAGTGTGGCAAAGTACAATAGCTCCGTTACTATTTCAAATACATTAAAAATATTAATACAAAAGTTGAAGGGCAGTAAGTGACTTATAACGTAAAATTATTTTTAACTCTATAGGGTGGCTCAAAAAAGCGGAACAAGAAAAAATGTACTTTTTTCAAATGGAACACCCTGTATATTTTTACATTTTTAAATTCCACATAAAATTACAATTATTTTTTATCAAATACATTATTAGTCTATACTTTATAGTTTCCGAGATATTGACTCTTGAAAAGTGACATTTTTGAACTTTGACAGCTTCTAACTTTCTAACACTACGTCTTAGAGCAAAACGGCTTACATGTCCCTATCTTCAATTTTTATTATCTTCCCAAAAAAATCAACTTCCAGTTAAACCGGAACAACTATATTTCCTGCTTTCGAGTAACATCCGGTTTAACCGGAAGTTGATTTTTTTGGGAAGATAATAAAAATTGAAGATAGGGACATGTAAGCCGTTTTGCTCTAAGACGTACTGTTAGAAAGTTAGAAGCTGTCAAAGTTCAAAAATGTCACTTTTCAAGAGTCAATATCTCGGAAACTATAAAGTATAGACTAATAATGTATTTAATAAAAAATAATTATAATTTTATCTAGAATTTAAAAATGAAAAAATATACAGGGTGTTCCATTTAAAAAAAGTACATTTTTTATTGTTCCGCTTTTTTGAGCCACCCTATAGAGTTAAAAATAATTTTACGTTATAAGTCACTTACTGCCCTTCAACTTTTGTATTAATATTTTTAATGTATTTGAAATAGTAACGGAGCTATTGTACTTTGCCACACTAAAAGGCCACCCTGTATGTGGCAGCAACGCGCTTTAATACTGTAAGACAACAAAAATTGCTAGACCCTTGTGTAGTGATAATATGACGGTAATTTAGCCAATAGGAAATAGGAGTTAATGCTACCATAGAATGATTTATTGCCATTATTGCTTTGAATACTCACAGTAATTATCAAGTTCTATTGGGGGTGTAATCTGGTTTGATATACTGTATTAGTTCCGACTGGCAGTTGTAATTAAGCTTGACATTATTCGTAATAATATTTGCTTGCTACGGCTAATAATACTTACCACTAAAAATCAGTACTGTACTTCTCAAAAATTTTAATAGCTTCTGGTGTGATATTGTTCTTGTTGTTTAATATTGCTTATGATTACCTATTATGCAACATGGTTTATTGAGATAGATTTGTCCATAGAATATAAAGTACAATACTAATGATGGGTTGTGCGAAATAAGAATCTGACATGCAAAGTTTAACTCCATACTACAAGCAAACTTAAAATCCAAAGTAAAAATAAATTAATTGAAACAGGTGTTGGTACGATCAATAAAATTTAAATTCAGACAGGACAGCTAGAAGACTCCGAACAACGCTGTGACCTGCGCAACAAATACGTTGAAACTAATACTACGGCGCGCGGCGATTGCCGATCGCTACGAACCCCCACCAACGTTTTGTGGATCATAGGTTCTAACGGATACAATTAGTTTTTGGGGATGCTGTTCTGCTTTCTTAATTCTAGAGAAAGCGCTTTGCTGGGAACAAAATGGGTCACATTTACTATAACTATGTCTTAGCAAACCTGTTGTATCAGATCATTTTCCAGTGTATCCGGTTCTAAGACTCAAAATATTTTAGTTTTGAAACACTGCGATTTGATTTTTATTTTTTATTTTTAGGGAATATGTTCTTGGAGTTGGGGACTCAACATGGGAAAACTTTGGCGGTATGAGATGGGAACTATTAGGTTGTCTGTTGCTTTCATGGATAATTTGTTTCCTTGCTGTACTAAAAGGAGTTAAAACATCAGGAAAAGTCGTCTACTTTACTGTAATTTTTCCATATTTTATTTTGACGGCTCTGGTTATACAAGGTGCTATACTACCTGGAGCACGGGATGGAATTATATTGTACTTAACACCGGATTGGAATAAACTGTTAGAAGTTGATGTTTGGGCTGCAGCAGCCAGTCAAACATTTTATTCTTTTGGCATAGGTAAGTATTTTAATCTATGTATCAGACAAGAGGCAATATCGAATTATCTCTTTTAAATAAAATTTATTTTTTGCCATTTTAGTAAATTCTTCGACCCACTGTACCATTCAAACTCGGCAAAATCTAATAAAATACATTTTGTCCTATATTTTGAAGTTTCTAAGTTTTGTTTGTTTAGAGAAATATTTCAGAATGACAACGTATCTCATTTTGTAAACAAAACAAACTTTGGCTATAAAACAATAAATATAAGGGAGCGGATCTATTTTACTCGGTTTTATGAATACAGTCATATAATTTCGTTTTCTTGTTGTGCCTTCTAGGCCGCGTATTATTTTTTATCGGGAACAAAGGATAATTTTACGCATGCAAGTTGGGTTTACGCACCCCTTCTGCTTAATGAATCATTTATATAGGATGACCTCTTTCACGTTATAACATCCCGAAGAAATACTTAGGGGAACTTCTACCTTATTGGGTTTAATTCTTTTAGATATTTCTTGCTGTTTTATAGATGATATGAAGGCAAAAAACCGAATTTTTAAAATAAATTTAGGGGAAAAACGTTGAAGCAAAAAAGATAATAATTAATAAAAATTTAAAATGTAGGTTTAAATGAATTTATTAAGAAACTAGTTTTAAACAACACGAAATTAATAAAAATAAAGCTAAATTAATCACTTTATAAAAGAAACGAATATAAGCTCTAACTTATTTTTTCCAGCCTGCGGATCTCTTATCACCCTTGCGTCCTACAACAATTTTAACAACAACTGTCTACGAGACGCTATTATAGTAAGTGGCACCAACGCATTTACGTCAGTATATGCAGGCTTTGCAATTTTCTCAATGCTAGGATTCCTGGCTAACGAAATGGGCTTACCAGTAGCAGAGGTAGCGAGAGACGGTCCTGGTCTAGCATTTGTAGCTTACCCGGAGGCTATTCTTAGGCTACCAGGATCTACAGTTTGGTCATTGCTGTTCTTTTTCATGTTGTTTATATTGGGATTGGGGACTCAGTTTGCTGGTGTAGAAGCTATAAGTTGTTGTATCTTGGACAAGTAAGCAATTTGAAATGACATAATTGGAAGTGCAGAGAAATATTGCCTCATCGCAGGCTAACAAACGTCCCTGGCCCCTGGGTGACCTTAAGTTTTACTATGCTTAAGCCGTATAAGCAAATTTTCTTTGTTTTAATTGATGTTTACTTTATCTAGATGGAAAGGAATTCGAAAGTACAAATCGTATCTTAATTTGGGTATATGCCTATTGTGCTTTTTGCTGGCAATTCCAATGTGCTTTTCTGGAGGAATTTACCTCTTCACGCTTATGGAATGGAATACAGCATCCTGGGCCATCATGTTAATCGGTAATATACTAAATCAATATTTTAAATACTTAAAAAATATATATTATTATCAAATTTGAAAAATGTTTTTTAAGGGTTTGGTGAAGTGGTAGCAGTATCTTGGTGTTATGGATGTTTTAAGTTCATTGGCCACATGGAACACATGGAAATGACGATGAAAAAATTGTGGCGTGGCTATTGGTGGCTTAGTTGGGTGGTTATAACTCCGATAACCCTTCTGGTATAGAATAGAATTTGCTTTATTAAAATAACATCATCATCGTATTTTTCAGTTCAGTGCTGTGTTTCTAGCTGCTTAAAAAACATATTTTTTTTTATCTTGGAAACTAATTTTAACAATATTAGTCTTGCGTGTATCGAATAACTTTCCTAATAATATGCTAAACATTAACAATATTTACGTAAAGCCAAAACCACCATTAAATACTCATAACAATATTCTGTGGTATTTTGCGAGTATGCAAATATTGTGGGTTACGCTGTGTAATCCGTAATTCATACCCTAATTTGTATATTTTTCGAAATACTAACAATTTAATTAAATATTTTTAGGGTATTTTTATATTTCAAATGGTTAACTATAGCCCAGCGTCCTATGGAGACTATGTGTTTCCTATATGGGCAGATGCCATTGGTTTGTTGATTGGAATATCCACTTTAATACCATTATTTGCTTTCGGCTTGCATGTTTTGTGGAAAAGAGAATATGTAAGTGTTATTAACTGGTCTAGTTTACAGCGGGATCAATAAAATAATTAACATGTGTAAAATACCCAGTTTAATTCTTTACCGAAGCTTTCAGCCCCAATATTATTTATTATTATATTGTTTTTCTGAGGAACCAAAAATAAAATATATCTATAAGTACTGTACTCGCCAGAGAGGGCGCAAGCCTGTCTGTCGAACTAACAGAGAATACTGTGGCTATCTACTTGGATCAGTCAAAGAGGAGATAGATCGGACAGCTAAACAACTTGCGCAAAGCAGATGTACAGACCTGACAACCTGTAGCATCTCCAAGCAATTGTGGCTCCTACTTAGTAACAGGAAAACCGCAGCGGTATTACAGCATAGTCGGAAAGACCTTAGAAATATTACTGCCGTAGTCACCGGACATTGCCTTTTCGGTAGACACACCCGAACAAACCCGAACATATACAAATACCAGCTAACAACTTCTGGAGAAGTTGCAGAGACGAAAAAGGAGGAAAGTATTCAGCATTTCTTGTGTAAATGCCCCGGCCTCGCGACAAGAAGGTTCAAGACCTTGGGTGAACCAATCTTTAATGATTTGAAGGAACTGAGCAGCTTACAACTGGGTCGACTTACTAAGTTTATTAATAGCAGTGGCTGGTTTGAAAGAGCTGCCAAGATTCTTCTACGGTCTACGTCACGTTAACCATCAGGACACTGATGCGGATAGGTTTTGCGGAATACGTGTGGTACCACAATGGTCCTTATAGGACCTAAGTACTGTACTCCACCAGTTAAAACAGCATACAGTTAGTTATCATGGGCCTGGATTACAATGGTCCTGAAGTAAATATAGAGTCTACTTCCTTTCATTTCGTCAGATCCTTCAGACACGTTTCGGGAAGACTAAACTACAGTTTCAACGAGCGGCTACGTCTAGTAAGGTCAATGTTAGATATAGATGTGTCTAGCATCAACAATACATTATATGTGGTTACATTTAACCATTTGACAGGTGCAAGATCTGGTTGTTATCTGTTTTCTTTTAGAAACTATTTTGCTAATTGATTACTCTTTTTTAGACTATGTGGGAATTATTTAGACCAACAAAGCACTGGAAGCCTCAATCTAATCTGAATGACAGTAGAGTGTCTCTCTCTTCCGAAAAAACTTATGGCGTTTAGATATTTATCAATTTATAAAAAGAACAGAAAGGAAAAATAAAAAAAATTCTAAAATGTTAAAAAGTATAGAGAACGTGTTTTATTATGTATTATGTTACTTTCAATTTGGGAGACATTAATTTATGAAGGCCCAATGAAAGAAAATAAAATAATGTTATTTATTATCTTCTATACGTATATAAAGTCGAATGTAACCTGAGATGATTGTCCGGAAAATAAAAGCAACTTCAAGATGAGGCAGAAAGATCACATTTTGCACATATTTAAAAGCTACCAATTATGCAGGGAAACATTTAAAATTCTTATATTCTTAACCCCAAAACGAATTCAAAAATATGCAATATACTTCTTGACAAAATGGTAAACTTCGAAGTCGACAGATGCGAGCCATGCCGGTTATATGTATGTAGGCTGTGCTTACATAACGAATTGATAACAATTGAATAGATCGAGCGGAGCCGCGGTTAGTACCTAGTTTATTCATAACAGCCTTCCAAAAACCTTAATAATCTTTTCAACTTTTTTAAAGATGAAATTCTTTTTGGCACAAAACAATTTTTGTTTACTATAGTTACCGATTCTTATAAATAATAAATATCGTTAAAAGCATTATTTCTAAGCCACTAATAACTTTTTTTAGAGTTGTAGCAAGGTTAGTTCCATATTTCCAGTATCAATCGATAAAATAATAAAATGAATGTATGTATAATAAGCAATAATATAGCTCGATACACTGGCTGCATAATTATTTATTATCTCCTTTTATACAACCTATGTATAGTTTGAAAATGATTTGAAGAGAAACCCAAAAACCCTAACCAGGCGCAATATATTTTTTTATTTTGGCTTTTTATTTTCAAATTTGACCATAATTTCAAAGTATGGTTTCCAATGAAAAATATGAAATACTAATAACTAATTACATTTTTACTTGAAAGCTTGTTTTATAGATGTCATTTTTTTCTATGCAGGTTTTGATGTGGGTGAGAATTGCCTTGTTTAGCTTTTTAGTATATATTATAATTGTAATACTTGTGAACCCTTCTTCGCGTAAATAATAGAAGAAAAAAATGTGTTCTAATGTATTTTATAGTAAAATGTAATAATTTTAAAAGTAATTTTACTGTGTGTGGTATGAACTACATGTTATCACGTGAGTTTACGCCAGAAGCATTAAAATGCTAAAATTTATAAACCCTTGTTTTGTCACAATATTGTTTGCTCGTTCACCCGTTTTTACACGATATAACGCCATTATCCGTATTATTTCAATAAATCAATGGTCCAGTGTAATTAATTACTGAAATTACGAACTGAACAAGATGAAATTTGGCCTGAAAACAAGTAACAAGCTACAAATGTTGGGCATTAGTATTATTATATCCAACAGTTGGTAGTCAATTAGATTGTATTTCTCTACAGGGTGTCCCGAAATTAGCTGACAATATTTTAAGGAGATAAGTACATCCAAAAATAAGACTAATTAATGCCCTCTATTAATATACCTTCAAAAACGCTTTGTTGGCTAGAGCCCCCCGAATTGGAGCTATGATAAGCAGTTTTTTCACGATATCTCAAAAACCGATTAGGGTATCGAAACAAAATTTAATACATGTTTTATACATGACAAGACGCAATAAACGATTTAATTAGCTTAACTTTATTTCTTCCAGTGGCGTCCCACTGGGTAGGTAGTTGGGAGAATATTGCCCGAAGTTTTTTATTTTTAGGATTTGTTACCTTCAGGTGCAATTTTTAGAAGCCTTGAAGTATTTTGTTGAAAAAAGGTTCTCTGGTTTCATTGAGGTCGGATACACCATGTTCCAGTAAAATCGATTTTAAAATTTTCGGTTTTTTGAAATCCGATGAAAAAGCTAAGGTTTTTTTTGCATATCTCAGCAAACACTTACTATTAAAACATGAAATTTATTAGAAGTTCTACTAGCGACAAGGCATATTATTATGTATTAAACGATGTTACTTTAAAATATTTTTCCAGTGACGTCGCACGGGGTGGAGCCTTAAGTAAATATTACTATTATTTTTTTTTTAATTTAATGGTTTTAATGTATTTTTTTTTTAATTTTAAATTTTTTGTTAATAAAAGCTTCTACTATTGTAATTTGACAAAATGTAACGTTTTTTAAATTACACATATTTTTAAATTCCTTTGTTTTTTTAAATATTTATTTTCATGGAAATTTTAAGAGAGTTTTAAAATAAAACAAAAAAGAATAACAAATTGCAAATCAAATTTGATTGTGAACCACACGGGAAACCAATTCTTAAGCAAGTACCAGTCATGTGTCACCAAAAATAATAATCAAGGGGATTTAAATCAGGTGATCTTGGTGGCCAGGCTATGGCTGGATTGGTATCCACCTGGTAATTTTCTTCAAGCCAATTCCTCACTTGACGTCCGTAGTGAGCTGGTGCCCCATCATGTTGAAAGAAGTGCCCTAAACGTAAATTCAGTGGCACATTATCTAATAAATCCCCAAGTTGATTATGTATTATTATTATTTGTCGCCAGTAGAACTTCTAACAAATTTCACGTTTTAATATTAAGTGTTTGCTGAGATATGCAAAAAAAAACTTTAGCCTTTTCACCGGATTTCAAAAAACCGAGAATTTTAAAATCGATTTTACTGGAAAATGGTGAATCCTACCGCAATGAAACAAGAGTACATTTTTTCAACAACAGACTTCATGGCTTCTAAAAATTGCACCTAAAGTTAAAAAATCCTACAAATAAAAAACTTAGGGCAATATTCTCCCAACTACCTACCCAGTGGGACGCCACTGGAAGAAATACAGTTAAGCTAATTAAACCATTTATTGCGTCTAGCTATGGGTAAATCATGTATCAAATTTTGTTTTGATACCCTAATCGGTTTCTGAGATATTGTAAAAAACTGCTTGTCATAGCTCCAACTCGGGGGGCTCTAGCCCCATAGCGAAGCGTTCTTGAAGGTATATTAATAGAAGATATTATTCTTATTTTTAAATGTACTTTATCCCCTTAAAATATTGTCAGCTAATTTCGGGACACCCCTATATTAAATACCATTGTTACTTTTAGAGTTTTAATGTTTAAAATGTCAAGCCTGACGACGTAACAGGCCAGAAAAGGACATTCCATGCTTAACATTAATGACTCTGCACTTGCATCGCCTTTCTCCGAGTAGCATATGCCTGAGGCAGCTGGAGGGTGGTGTATTGCTTCATTTGAAGTACCTATAGCGTCACCCACGTTACCACGAAATTACTCTTAATTGACTTTAAAAACAAGGTTTCCAAATAACCAGGTTCAAATTTAATGCAGGATCAACGTATTTACCCATTTAGCGCTTCTATCTATTATAGAAAATGTGATTACCAAAATCCCTTCTAGGTTCTTAAATTAATAAATGATTTTCCGGTGATCAATATTGTATATCGAAAGTTGGTAAAGAGGTTCTATTAAATTTGATAAATTATGGTTAATGTACACCAGCAAATTATAAAGAAAGCGTTATCAAAAGTTTAATGAAGCGTCGGGTCTTACAAATTTAAACCAAATTAGCGCTCCGCTTGGGTTATTCTGATCCAGAGGTAAATATGCAGGCTAATGACAAACTAAAGAAATAAATATTTAGAAAAGGTCTTTTTCTAAAAAAAAAACATGAAATGAACTTTGTTTATGCAAAAACATTAAAGAAATTAATAAAATTCTTATTTAACTATTTGATCTAACAAGTGTATTGGTTAAATAAGTAGGGATTAGCCTTACGACTTGGTAAGGTAAGCACACAGGACTACGCAACTTTTACAAGTGAAATAATAGGATACCAATATGTAAGGACAAGAGCGTCCGAAGGAACTTTTCCAAGGGGGGGCAAATCATAATTGGAATTATTTTTGTTTCTAGCACTTCAACAAACCTTCAATAAAAGAATAGAGCAAAACACCTAATACTTATATTAAATAACAAAAAATAGCTAAACAAAATATTTAAAAATGTTTAAATATAACAAAAAAAAAATACAACAAAAAACTTATAAGTTATTCAGATTTATTGGAGAAAAGAAATGTTAATTTTCTTGAATCTTTTGCAAATTCATTAATAATTTTTTCAATTAAATCTCTTCGCTCGAGTCATAGTCGAGCGAATCCAGGTTTTTACTCTTCTGAGAGTACTGAATGATCTTTCGACTGTACAGGGTGATCGCGTATAATGTTACCCCCCTTTAACTTCTTTGTTTCGCAATTAAGAAAAAACTGTTAAATACAATAGTTGTAGGATTTAATGTAAGCTTCTTGCAAAATATATTTTCGTAGATACAGGGTGTTGCATAAAAGCGTGACAGATCAAAGTTATATTTTTTTAAATGGAATACCCTGTATATTGTTGCATAATTGGATTCTACGGACAATTCTAAACATAATTTATATATTCCACTATACACTGCGTTTTTTTTAACGCGGGCCATAGGGATTTACATGGTAAATCTTTAAGCCTATGTTAGGCACATTTGTATGAAACAAATAATATTAAAACTTAAAAATAGATAAAATATGAGATGGGAGGAAGAAGTTAACATACAATTTGTGCAAAAAATCTCCAAGAGATACCCAAAAAAGCTCTTTTTATTTTTTTAATATTACACTTTTTTACCCCCTTGTAATTTATGTAATTAACTACCTTAGATAAAAAAAAATATTAACACGGCTGTCACTATTTTCCTGACTTTCATGAAATTAGTTTAAATTATTAAACTTTATTGAAATAAAAGTTCTGCTTTAGAATTATTAAGAAAATTAATACATTTTAAACCACTCAAAATAAAACATATTTAATACAAACTAAATAATCATCAACATTGTATAATTTCGGTACAACTTGCCAAATATTATAAAAATGTCACATACCAGTTTATGTCAAATATACCTGGGTAAACTTAATATACAGGGCAGGGCAAAACAGCGTGATATTATAACTTAAAATGGTATTTTTCAATATTTTGCGTTAGTAAATTAATACAAACATGGTCCTAAATTGGATATGAGGCCACAAGAAATATTTGTGTAAAATTTCAACTCGTAGTTCTCAATAGAAATGTGCCTAACATAGACTTAAAGATTTACAATGTAAATCCCTATAGCCCGCGTTAAGAAAAATGCACTGTATATCTAAATTGAACCGTTTTTGATTTATTGATGATGGAAAATTACTATATATTATATAAGAAAATAAGGTCATTCAAGTCAAGATGTATCGTTTCCGTACCATTGTTAATATTGTTATCCATGGAAACGATACATCTTGACTTGAATGACCTTATTTTCTTAAATAATATACTTATAGTAATTTTCAATCATCAATAAATCGAAAACGGTTCAATTCAGGGTATTCCATTTAAAAAAATATAACTTTGATCTGTCACGCTTTTATGCAACGAAAATATATTTTGCAAGAAGTTTACATTAAATCCTACAACTTTTGTATTCAACAGTTTTTCCTAATTGCGAAACAAAGAAGTTAAAAGTAACATTATACGCGATCACTCTGTACATGTAGTTGGAGGTAAACAAATTGCTATTGCAATTGCCTGACCAATAGTATATCTATTTGTATATTGCTATTATGACTAGCTGTGTAAATTAAAATAAAGCTTTATTTATTCTAGTCTAATATTTTTCCTTCGCTATTTAGTGAAGATTTTTGAATTCCACATTCCATTTTATGCAACAAGAGTTCGTTTTACCAATTTTGTCAATTGAATTGTATCTCAATAAATATGTATATCGCAGTTAAATAAAATATCTCAAATCTACTTGGGCCAGGGGGGGGGGGGGGGGGGCAAGCGCACCCCCTTGCGTCCCCCCCCCCCTAAAATTCCAAAATCTTTCCATAAACCGAGTTATAGAAAAAAATGCAATATATGTCTTGACATAATGGTGATGGAATGGCCTAAGGGTGGCTGGTGGTGATCCGACGCCAACACGTGTCGATGAATCGTGAAACCGAAGCTATGTTAACAATTAATCATTAAAAAATTGCCAAATTTTAAATGTTGAATATTAGTTTTCACGATCTTGCGAGAATTACCCTGCCGTAAAACGAATCTCTGCTTAAAAACACGAGGAATTCCAGTCACATTGTTGTAATTAGCTGACAAAATAAGGAAAATGTAGGGCATTGTTCTTGGTTCATAAACTCAATGTAAAAACGTCCTTTTGTGTTAGTGAGGTGGGATATTACTTTTTGCGTTCAAACCGTTTAGCTTCGTTCTAATAAAGTCATTAAAGTCGTAACAGAATAAAATACCTAAAATTATTTATCCTTTTGTTTTTCAACTTCTTGCTCTTTACCTGAAGCAAAGAAAACTACAAATAAGTATTAAATCATTTATCAAAAAAACTTCCTTACTCTTATTCCTGTCCCTGTTTCTGAGTTTGAAATACCCGGTCACCTACCTCACCATGTAATTAGTAGATGAGCTTGCCAGACTCCTTTCCAAGTGTCGGAACCAGCAATAGAAATTGCACATCAATAGGTTAAGAAGTGGATCACATGCGACGTTCTGCTAGGGACATAATAACAGTAGCAGACAAATCCAGATTGGAGTGGCTCCTTAACAGTAGACGGCGGGCCCTCAATCCATTAATAGGGATTCTGACTGGGCACTGATTGGCGTGGAGGAGGATCCAATTTGTCTTGGATGTCAGGAAGAAGAGGAGACACCGCTGCACTTCCTGGACTCTGGAAATACTGAGTCATCAGACCTTTGGCTCGGCGGTTCTTCGAAAAAAAGGAAGTTATCGCTATCGCGTAAAAGGAAAAGGACATCCTGAGTTTCATAATGAGATCAGGAAGGTTGGGCGGAGGTTAGAGTAGTTCGAGGAAGATTCAGGGGTAGGCAAAAAGGATCGCCTTAATCTACTTGTTAGATTGTTGAGCCTTTCCTTAACTACTACTTTCACATAGTTACCCTTTCATTAAAAAGCAACTATCTTTACGGCCATTGTCAGTGACCTTTTTGGAAATATCCATGTCGCCTTCTCATGGAATGTATATTTGGCTTTTATTATTCATAATATCAGAAATACTTTTATTTATTTAAAAAAAAATGGTATAATAATAAACTAGTCTCGCATATGTCCATACATGTATAATGTATATTGTGTGCAGTTAAAAAACACTTTAGTTCATAGTCGACCTTCTTTTTTTAATTTCCTTGGGGCGTGCTTGAACATCTTATGCTCAGGTTCTAGAGTAAATGACTCGAGGGATTTGTAGTTTATGTCATTATATTTCCACAGGCATAAAATATTTTCTTATTTACTTTCAAATGCAATTTTTAAACCGTTTTAGCGTGCCCTGATGGAACTTAAGATTGAATTTTTATAAGATAAACCAACTTAGCCTGATGGCATGTTTTTAAATAAAAAATTTATAAGAGTTTATGATAGTTTACAGGAAAAATTTAACACCCATATTCACTTAAGAGTTTTGTTGACTTATTCTGATGCTGGTAGCAGGGGCGGATGGGCCCACCGGGACACCAGGAGATTTCCCGGTGCGCCGGTCCCTCAGGCGCCGATAGGCGCCGCCGCTGTATGGAACTTTTTCTTTTCTTTTTTAAAAATTTGAATTCATTTTGAAAATAATCGAAAAAGCAAAAAACCAGAATTTATTTATGTTATCTTTAAGTTCAATATTTTTTATTTAATTTTTATATTAATAATAAATATTTTTTCACTTAAATGTGTTTTAAATGTAATAAATATAGTTTAAAAAAACTAAAAAACACGCGGAAAATAACTATAGTTTAAAATAATTCTTGAAATTCTTAATATAGGCAGAAAATAATAATGAACGATAAACATTAGTATTACTGTGAAAAAAGCATGGGGTACTCGATATACGAAAAATATAGCACAAAGCGCCCCACGCTTTTTTCACAATAATACTAATGTTTATCATTCATTATTATTTTCTGCCTATATTAGGAATTTCAAGAATTATTTTTAAACTATAGTTATTTTCCGCTTTTTAGTTTGATTAATTATTAAACCGTGTTTTTTAGTTTTTTTAAACTATATTTATTTTTCATTTTTTAGTTTGAGTTATTGTTAAGAAACTTTTTTTTAAGTAGATTGAGCTAGATTAGTAGATTATTGTATTGTCAGCGGTTCTTGATAAGTCTACAAAATTTAAATTAAATCTGACCATTTAAAGTGGGTCAAAATCGGGTTCAAAGAAGTTGGTTACAAACAAACATACATACAAACCCGAACAAACCCGATCGTCTATGCCGATTTATAAGAAAAGAACAGTATTTGCAAATTTTTTAAAAATTTTAATAAAAATACATATTTCAGGAAAATTTCGTAATATTCATAAATTGCCATTTCTCAAAAAGTATAAACTTTAGGAAAAAAGTCTATATATTACCTAAAAACTTGTATCTCGAAAAAATCTACATCTCAGGTTGTTTATTATTATTTCGTATCTCTTACGGTTTTCGAGATATCGGCCAAAATATGATTTCTGAAACTGATAATACTTAGACGAAAATTTTTAAAATAAAAAAGACGCGCCTCCAAACGTTCCATATATAGTTATATAATATTTTTCTCTCAAACTTACAATAACGGAGTTATTCGCAAGAAACAAAAAAACGACAAAAATTTTCAAAATTTAAAAAAATTTGACAGGTAGAATTTTTTTTATAATTTTTCTCTATTCTTAGCGACAATATCTAGGTATACGACCCACGTTTGTTTTATTACTATCGGTTATTGTAATAATCGTGACATATTGACAGGTGTCAAATTTTTACAGAAGAATTTTTTGCTTATTTTTCCCGAAGTCTCTGCATCGAATACTATACGACCCCATAATTTGTTTCGTCAAAATCGCATCTTTGTTTTATACCTAACAGCTGTCAAAATTGTATTGTTAGCGGTTCTTGATAAGTCTACAAAATTTAAATTAAATCTGGCCGTTTAAAGTGGGTCAAAATCGGGTTTAAAGAAGTCGGTTAGAAACATACATACAAACATACAGATGAAGCTAATAATAAAAAAAAGCGTGTTAAAAAATGAAGTTTGTTTTTTTATTTATGAGTTATTATAAGAAAGATGTCGTAAGTGGATGAAAAAATACATATTTATGTCTTTTCATATTTTTAATGGATCGACATGACGCCGACGCGGCGCCGTTTCAATTGACTTCCCGCGCCGGTCCGAGGTGTCCCATCCGTCCCTGACTGGTAGCACGGTTAATATACGATTTGTACCCAAATATTTCTGGCATTGCTGGCTGCAGGCAGTAGGGCAAATGCTTGTACCCCCGAGGCCAAAAGATATTAATTATGTAGGTACCTTAGAGCCTACTACTATGTTGGTTCTTTACTGTTAGGAAAAAATTAGATAAAACTTTCATATTTTTCTTACCTGTCCATTTTATTATTAAGTCATAAATTTAAACGTTATTATTATTATCCTTTTTAATGGCATACCGCCTTGGCCACCCCGCGTATAGTTTGCGATATTCTGTATCCGACTGAAAGCAGTTCTGGGACTCTGACCTTTACCGAAAGGTATACGATGACGCTTTTCGTGTGGTAGAAAATGAAATCCGTCTGACCTTTTTCAAACCAGAAAAAGAGATGTAAAAAGGTAAAAAATAGAATAAGAATTTCAAAATAAATTTAGCATATAGAGAAAGAACAAGATATGCGTTCGCTAATAATTATTAAGATAGGCAAAGATAACGAAGAGAAAGCTTTCAAAATTTGTCGTTGTAACACGCTTCTATCGATTTTCATGACGAATAAATTTTCATTTTTTGCTCTATAAAAATAGCTCAAGGACGTGTTTTACGATATCTATTTTATCAGTTTGACCATAACATCCGTATGCGTACCTCTATTGGAATAATATTTTATAAAATGTAGCACACTTTCGTGTTCGTGTGGCGTATCGCAAGTTTTAATTACTATCATTAAAAAAATTATGTACGGTGAAAACGTATAGTCGGCATCAAGTTAAAGTAAAAATTTTGTCATTTTAACTAATCTGTTTATATATTATTATGTGGACTAACTTTCCTAAAAAAAATAGAATACGCAACTCATATCATTATATTTTTAGGATTGCTAGTAGAACAGTGCGATAATAATCGTCTAAGGTCCCCATAAGTGATGTTTAGGATGCATAATACCCAACATATTGGGTATAGTATTTGTAGAATTATACCGTTGATCTTTTGACTGCAATAAACCCTCATTATCCCTTTGACCATAAAATAAATAATGAAATCCCCAATTTTAAAACCTATTCGAGCAGAGCCGGACCAGGTACAAATTCAATTTATACCTATGCCTGTTTCATATATAAATACAAACTGATTTTTAATAATTTTAGTCTTTAGTGGTTTTCCGGCGAGTAATTTTTAGTTAGGCTTATTAGTTGTAGAATGTGGCGTCCCTGGAATTGTGCTGATAGGGGGGCATCTTCAAGTGTAATTTTTAAAAGAAAGCATTTATCTACCGATGCCAAACTAATAAATTAAAAATGTGTATCAATCTTTGTTGAGCAGAAATTTTAATTCGATGGATGCTTTAGCAGAGACGTCTACTTTGACAAAAACTCCTTTATCTTCGGTAAGAGACATAGTACTTAAACCTGTTAATCCTAGAAAAAATCGGAGTGATTCTGGCACATTTAGAAGCATTGACGAAAATTACATGGATTTATTAAGAAGAAAGATTTACTAATAATAATAATAATAATAATAATAATAATAATAATAATAATAATAATAATAATAATAATAATAATAATAATAATAATAATAATAATAATAATAATAATAATAATAATAATAATAATAATAATAATAATAATAATAATAATAATAATAATAATAATAATAATAATAATAATAATAATAATAATAATAATAATAATAATAATAATAATAATAATAATAATAATAATAATAATAATAATAATAATAATAATAATAATTAAGGCCTTTATTCAAAATTCTATAACCAATGTGTTACAATGTATGATGGGAGAGGTTCAGTTCGTCGTGCCTATATTACTGCAACACATGTATACCAAATGTATGAGGCACAAACTGTACCCACTTTGATTTCCCTCAAAGAGCGGCTGATTTAAGACGAAACAAATATGTCTTGTTGCCTTTCAAGCCTTAGGAAAATATTGCGTAAAATGGGTTTTAAATACCGAAGCATTAATAAAAGACAAACATTAATGGAATCTCAACGATTACGGGAATAGAGAATTAAATATTTAACAGCTGTTAAACAATTTAGAGAAGAAAATCGTCCAATTATTTACCTTGACGAAACATGGTTGGATGCCCATGACACTCCAAGAAAAGGTTGGGATGATCCTTCCAAAAAATGTCAAACCAAGGCACCATCAAATAAAGGCAAAAGAATCACAATATTATATGCTGGTTCAGAGAATGGGTTTGTTCCAAATTGTCTGTTGCTTTCAGCTAAAAACATAGCAGATTCTTTACCATCAAGATACCGACGCACAACTTTTTAAAGATGTTAATGGACAATGCTAGTTATCATAGTCGGCCCGCAAAAGTCATTCCCAATTCTAATAATACAAGAGCAGAAATTCAAAATTTTATGATTGAAAATGATTTATATTTTGAAGAAACTTACAAAAAACGAGAACTGCTAGAAGTATTAAAAGCATTTAAAATAAATAATAAATACGAGTGTGACAAACTTGCAGCAGAAAATGGACGTACAGTGTTGCGTGTTCCTCCATACTATTGTATATGCAATCCTATTAAGCTAATATGGCACCAATTAAAATCCAATATTAGGAGAAATAATATTTCTCCTACATTAAATGCATCTGTAGTAGAATAAATTAAAAACGAAGTAAGAAAAATTTCTGCAGACAGCTGGAAAAACATGTACAGCATGTACTTAAGGTGAAAAAATCTTACAATTGTATGATTACAAATGTTCAACCCTTAATTATAAGTTTAGGCTTAGATGAAGATAGTGATAGTGATAGTGATACAGAGTTAAATTTTGAATAAATTATCAATAGTATTTAGAATTTAATTAATTTTTATTGTACTTGTTATCCTAATAGTTATACATTTAAATTATGTTATTTTCAATTATCATTAATTGTTATCATTATTTTACATTTATTATAGGTACCTACCTAAAACTAGAAATACCTATCTATTTATTTTAAATTATAAAAATAAATCATGTGGTGTAGGTACATTTTCAAGCCTACCCTGATCCCATTTAATCCCCTTTGAAGAGGTTGAGGCGTATACAATAGGGTTTAATCAGGTAGTTATTTTTGGCAGTAAGAGTCAACGGTATAATTCTGCAAATACTATACAACATTTTTGAAGATTGACAAAAATAATTATATTAAGAAAAAATATTATATTATCATATTAATGTTATCGTTTTGACGTAACCCTAAAGCCTCCAATCTAATAATATCAAGATAAATGAAAAATTAATCTTTTAAAGCAAGAAAAAGATTGCAGATAATAACAAAATTATACAAAAAAATATAAAGGATACGTAACCGTGTAAGAAATAAACACGGCGAAAGCTGGATTTCTCTTTGTTTTAAGATTGCTATAAAAGCAAAATTGAGTATAAAAAGGCATAAAGAAAATAAAACATACAAAGAGATTTTTTTGTCTCAATCTTTTGGGGTTTCTTTCATTAAATTATATTTACTTATAGCCATGCTGAAAATGAAGATATGTGTATCACATTTTAACAAATTGTGAAAAATAAAGTAAGATATTTTTTTAACAAAAAAGAGAGTCATACATAAAATAAAACAAATTAGGAGATGTTGTTTGTCTTAATATTTTAAAGCTTCTATTATGAACAGCCATGTTAAAATTAAAATATTTTAAAAAAGTGGAAAATATATTAAAAATAATGGTATCCCTTTAATATCTATTTATGGATAACCTGACATCTTCTATTGTTACAATGAAGAAAAGTACAAAGCCATATTTTAGTTAAATTTTTGCACAATTTCAATCCAGGGAAGGATGATGATGCAAAAAACAGTCTGTCTAAGATTTATTATCATGTTAATAAGTAGATAATATTAGTTCGAATACTAATTTATAATAAAACAATTTGGGAAAAATGTTAAGGATTATGTAATTTGAAAAGACGAATGGAAAACCCCTAAGTTACTGTAGTTACAAATTGTTTTTAGTAAATTCATAAACCCAAAGTGGCGAACATTTCCGAAGATTAATGTGGTCGTTTTTTTCGGACATTTCTATTTGCCGAGTAGAAAATTACACTTTAGGTTTTACGGGAAACTAGATTATACCGTAAAAGAAAAAATGTGTTCATTACATAAAGATATATCTTAGCTACCTTGGGAAGTAATAATATTTCTTCGTTACGAAACTCAGTGAAAGAAATATATCTAATGTTCAGGCATATTTCAGAAATACCGAAAAAAATACACGAGAGAAATAGGAATTAATTATAATTACTTTATGTATTCGCATGTTCGGTCTTTTGATGTGAAACACCAGCACGGTGAAAATAAAGGTTACTATGTTGTAAACTGAATTGATTTATTCTTCGCATTAAATAAAATGATATAATAAGTGTCAAAACATAGTAGGCTTAAAAGGGCAGAAAACTTTCTTACTGAAATTAAATATTTTAGTGCAATTTTTCTTATAATACCTGATTATTAAATTTTCTGGGTGGGTCACAATGTCAAATATACATAAATCGCTTATTTATAACTAGAGCAAACTTCTTGTATATAATATTTTTGTAAATTTATTTATTTATTTATGACCTCAAATCAGTACAGAGAAACTGGCACCGAGGCCTACACGTACAATAAAAAATAAAAAAATCTTTTATAGGTAACAGTCGCTAAAATATAGGTAGTACATATAATGTAACATAAACATGCTAATTTTTTGGAGGGTCTTTAGTTTTAATATACTTTTTAAAAGTATGTTTTGGTTTATTTACTGCTTCGGAAAATTGGAGAGTCTTGACACTGTTTGGTTCTAGAGAACTTATTTCTAAGGTTCATTTTTGTTCTTAAGTTGTACTTATGAAAGTCCAAATTTTTGCTCAACACTACATTTGATTTGAGTAATTTATTTTTTAAACAGTGTATTCGTTTTGTTTGTTCTAGTTCTTTTAATTGTCCGATGTTTAAAAACGAATAATTTTTATAAATATAGCTAGTTGTAGTATAGTAGTTTAAAGAAAAAAGTACTTTTTATAAGCTTATTTTGATACCTCTGCAGCTTGTCCAACATATATTCGCCTGTGTTCCCCCAACATGGTATTAAGTACCTTAAATGTGGTTCAACAAAACAATTGTATAAGAGGTATTTTTTTTTGTTTAATTGAATATTAATATATTGAATGCAATATAAAACAACGAAGATAAGGCATAATATAACAGACGGGATTTTGAAATTTCCACCTTTGGCCTAATTAAACAAACAAATGTGTATGGTCCTACGTCCTCTTTTGTAGTAACTCTCCTTATTCCTATTTGATTGTTAAGTTTGGGGCAATGAATGACGTATTAGCGAATAATTTATAGTTATAGCGATATTGACGACGGATGATTTAATAATTCGTCATTGATTTACTTAATTGTTAATCTTTACTTCTATGTTTAGATCAATACTGTGTATAGAGTACTGACAAGCATGAACGGATATCTAAACATATTACTTATTCTCTTAGTCCCATATAAGTAATCTGGCGCTTGCCTTTGCGGTATCTAGCTAATTGTAAAGATAGTTGTAAAGGTTGTTGGGGAAGAATAGTAGATTCTGTAACGAGGTTGGAATAAAAATTCGATCCGAGTGGAAGATTCCGAACGCGAGCGTAGCGAGCGTGAGGAACCACGAGTATCGAATTTTCATTCTAACCGAGTAGCAGACTTTATTTTCTCCACGACCATCCAGTTCCATATCTGATTCATCCGATTTTTTACTCATTTTTTGACTTGCACTAAAATTTGTCTGAAAATAATTATTACAACGCGGCCATTTTTATCTGCCACTGACAGTTTCGAAATTCATGGCAACCTATGTCGTTTATATCAATTACAGAATATTCATTCCGTATCTTGTTATGGAATGAAAATACACGCAAAACGCATAAGAAGCAAGTGTTTCAGAATAAATATTCCAACTCAAGAGCAAGAATTTTTACATTCTATTATCAAAAATGATTTTGGAATTATTGCATTCAGTAATGGTCGTGGAGAAAAGTAATTTATAACTTCTTACATAAATATAATATGCCATTATCAGGGCGTAGCGGTATGAAAAATCACATATAGGGCCACATAAACACTCTCTATGTGGCCCTATATGTGATTTTTCATACCGCTACGTCCTGATGATGGCTTATGTAAGCCGAAACGCGTAGGCAATTGTAATATTATATATGTAAAAAGGTAGAAAGGACTTTTCTTCCCCAACAACCTTTAAAACTATCTTAACAATGACCCTTCTAAAGAGCAGCCATGACTTCGTTAGTTAATTGTAAGCCGAATTCCAAAAGTTTATAGGAAAAAGGGCTATAGGTTGGTTTCTTTGCCTTTCTGTATATGTATATTGTCAAATTGTTCTAGTTAGTTACGTAATGTACACGGTATTATGTCAAAGCAAGTTCTTTCAGTAGTAACTGATATATTTTTTTATATTTTTTTAATTAGATAAATTTTGCAAAAAAGCCGAATAACGTTTTGTATATAAGCTTAGATTCTTTGGCGTATAACTATTAATGTTTATAAAAAATGCAATTAATAAATTTTTCATTACCTTTAATTCCACTCTTTTTGTATTACCTTTGAGAATTGGGGTTAAGCGCGTGGAAAAAATGTGCCTACACACGTATGACCTAAAAAGATTAAAACAAGCTTATTCTACTCGGGTAGGAAATTATTTAAAATATGAATTTTGTACCATAATGAACAAACAAACGTCGAGTGTAATTTATTTACTTTTGCTTACTACGTTTTATTATGATAATAGTAAACTTTCATTAAACATTTTAAGGGATTAATGAAAATATTTGTTCCCTTTTCAAAAATACGATAAATAAATGTCTCTAATTTTATACCGAATGTCAGTTAAGTGAATGTAATTACGATATAAAGCAATAACAGATTTAAATATAAGGTACGAGTTCTACACTATTAGGTAAGTTACAATTTTGTGATAGTACACATGAATGTCCGTTCAAAGACGACAAAATGAAAGGAATGATTAAGGCTATAAAAAGAAATTATTGTTGATTTTAATTTAATTCGGTTACGCCTATGAATTTGCTTACGTCTGTTATGTACAAATTGAAATTCCGTTATAGCGAAACAATTTAAACAATTTGTCAAGCCTGCGTTTTAATTTCTTTGTGTATCGAATAAAGGGCTGTTGAGATGTGTAATTTTGTACATTTAATTAAGCTTTTTAAAAAGGTGATTATATTTAAACAACATTCATACTACCGTGCGAGCAAAAATTATTTGCATCAAAGAGGGCTTGGATTAAAAAACGTAGGGCTTGGTTTGGATCACAATGATATGGGGACGATATATTTAACCAAATCTAGGTTATAATTTTGTCAAAGTCATATTATGACATGATATGCCAAATAGTGAGTAATAAAATAAGTAGACAAATACAAATTTATTTTTGTTGTTTACAAAATTAACAAAGTAAGAATATACAGAAAGAAAAAGGAAAATAATTACATGTATTCTAAGAATTCACATAACCAGAGAGGTGGAACCAGACTTCATCCGAAAAAAATGTCAGGTCTAATAAATTTAATCATTTATTTGCAATAAATTTTGGGTAAACCATTGAGAGTAATTCCTGCGTCTTTCAAAATCTGCGGCTTGTATTTCTTGGAATACTTGCACTTTATAAGGAAATAAATTTAGCTGCTTCTTAAGAATAGTCCTGCATGTTCCATAAGATCTTCCCACTTCTTGGGACAGGCGTCTTATACAATTTATTGGCGTATTTTGCATTATTTCACGAACGTTTGCAACAAGTTCTTCTGTTTTTACAGATGGTCTTCCTCCCCTTTTTTTGTATTGTATAGAACCTGTTTCCCTAAACACAGCCACAATTCTTTTCAGGCAATGATAAAAATCCCCAGTAATAAAAGCAACGTTAGGAAAATGTTCGTGAAAATCGTCCATGCACAAACCCGGATTGTATTGCCACTTACCATTTACTCTAACCCCGTTTCGAAAATACGCTTCAACCATGAATGTTTTGTGCTGTTCCGTAGAAGAAAGTGGAAAAATTAGCGATGAATCAAATTACTTGTAACGACTGTCAAAGATGACGGAATAACTGATTGATTGTTAATTCTGGTAGTTGCTGACACCCAACAGGTATTAAGCTCTACGGCTAAGCATTACGTCCTAGATGCAAGGCCCTCTTTGATGCAAATAATTTTTGCTCGCACGGTAGTTTAAAGATAAATAATAATGGTAAATCAAAGATGCGACTTTAAATAAAACATGTCGTTCTATAGTTTTTACTACACTGAGCTATCTAATTTCGCTTTTCTTCGAATTAATTAATATTAAAAAAGAAATAATTAATCTTTCTCTTTAAAAGATAAAAAAATTAGAACAAGCTTTATCGTCTAAAGAATAAAATATTTGTAATCAGATATTTATCAAATCAATCTCCGGTTGCTTTAGGTGTATTTTCAGGCAAAGATTAATACTTTTTCAATGACTTGTAAAAATGTGTTTGATAAACATGAAAAATTGCATAAAATACAAATTAATACTCTGTCGAACATAACAATAACTGCCATGTTCATATTTGTTTTATTATTATTATCGACTTTCACTTTATTAAATTATCTAAAGCACTAGAAATGATTTGTTACTAGCAATGAAACCAAAAACCTTTTAGCATGGTAACGACCCACATTCCAATTTTTTAAGCTTTACTACCCACTGTATACTTTGACTTATTTTTATTTTAAAATTAGAATAAGCACCTCAAGACGATAACTGATTCATTAAAAGATAATATTGATGGTTATTTTAAAGGACAATAAACATTTTTTATGGCTTGTGGCGCAAGTGAGTGAAGGTTCGGTTAAAAAGCAAAATTATTAAAAATTCATAATTCGTAATGTAAAGTTTCAATTAAAATCAAATGAAAATGAATATTGATCCTAATGGGGTTTACTTACCCAATAACATAATCGCAAACTGAAATAAAGCCCAACAACTAATGGATCCAATAAATAACTATAAAACCAACAATTTCTTTACAAATTTTAATATTTTTAAGAAGTTATATTTTAATTAAGATTTATTTCTTTTCAGTTTAAAGGAGTGACGACCAGTAGTTTTATGAATGGAAAGCAAAATTGATTCATTCACAATGTTCGTGAAAATCATCCATGCACAAACCCGGATTGTTTTGCCACTCACCATTTACCCTAAACCCGTTTCGAAGATACGCTTCAACCATAAATGTTTTGTGCTGTTCCGTAAAGCCCATTGTGTGAATTGTTCAAGAAATTGGAAAAATTAGCGATAAATCAAATTACTTGTAACGACTGTCAAAGATGACGGAATAACTGATTGATTGTTAATTCAGGTAGTTACTGACACCCAACAGGTATAAAGCTCTACAGCTAAGCCTTACGTCCTTAGATGCAAGGCCTTCTTTGATGCACACATTTTTTGCTCGCACGGTACATAAAATTAATCAACACATAGCCTTTCAGTGGTGCACATAAAGGGTTTTTCAATAAGAACGATATGATTTTGAAACGATATGGTAACCATGGTAATAAAGTTATACCTGTCACCAGTTGTCAGTTATTGTCAGTAAACTATAACAATTTATTATGGCTAAATACGCGCTTCAAGAACGTTTGGTTATTATCCAAAAATTTTACGAAAATAGACAATCTTTTGTGAACACTTATCGCGCAATTCGCGAAAACTTTGGTGTAAATAATCGTCCTCCTTTGCTTGCCATTCGTCGCATCGTTGAGAAATTTAAAAATAATTTTACTCTTCACGATGTAAAAACACCAAGAAGACATCGAAACGTAAGAACTGTTGAGAATATTGCTGCTGTAAGAGCTAGTGTTGCAGTGGATCCAAATTTATCAATTCCTCGTCGTGCTCAAGAGTTAAGGATTAAAAAAACGACAACTTGGGGTATTTTGAAAGAAGACTTGAATTTACACCCGTATAAGATTGTTTTGACCCAAGACCTTAAGCCACTGGACCATCGTCGGCGCAGAGAATTTTCTGCTTGGAGTTTAGAACAACTTGAAAGGGATCCCAATTTTGCCAAAAAAATTATCTTTTCAGATGAAGCTCATTTTTGGTTAAGTGGATACGTTAACAAGCAAAATTGCCGTTTTTGGTGTGAAAACAATCCACAACAGATTCATAAGAAGCCTTTGTATCCGCTAAAGGTAACTGTATGGTGTGCTTTATGGTATGGTGGCATCATCGGACCATTTTTTTTTCCAAAATGAGGCAGGAGATGCAGTTACAGTGAATGGTGAACAATATCGACAGATGTTAAGAAATTTTTTGTGTCCCAATTTAGATGCACTTGATTTGGAGGATATGTGGTTCCAGCAAGACGGTGCCACATGTCACACTGCTCATGAAACTATCGATATACTGCAAGAAAAGTTTGACGAAAGGATAATTTCAAGGAATGCTACTGTTCAGTGGCCTCCAAGAAGCTGTGATTTAACTCCTTTAGATTGTGGGGCTATTTGAAATGTAAGGTTTATGAAAACAGACCACAAACACTTGATGCATTAAGGTTGAACATTGAACCCTGCATTCGTCAGATCACGCCCGATTTATTGCATAAAGTCATCGAAAATTGGGTTCGTCGAATTCGCTCGTGTACACGAAGTCGCGGAGGACATTTAAACGATGTGTTATTCAAAACATAAATGTTATCGACTATACTTTAAGATAATATAAAACGTTCTGTTGTATCTGAAATTATTTTAATTTTATTTCATTTTGAAATCATATCGTTCTTATTGGAAAACCGTTTACTTTCAGTGGGGCACCATTGGTACATTGTAATCAAAATTGCAAAAACATACATTTTTAATTGGTTATTTGAACTTAGAAACCCAAGGCATTCAAGGCATTTTCTCTATTACCTATCAATGCAAGTAATTTTCCATAAATATTTTTGTGCGTGATTAAATATTAAAATATCACCAATTAATGAGTAATGACACAATATATCTAAATAAAATTAATAAGTGCTTAACGTGTTAAAAGTAGTTCAAGTGTAAACAAGCTATAAATTTAGAAACCACCAGTATAAACAAAACCCAGCTTCCTGCTATTTTAAAAACACGCGAGAACGCGAAGAGGAAAAACGCAAAAGTAACGGAAAATGCATTTTTCAAAGTATATTGCTTTATGATGCTGAAACAATATTAAATAACTTAAAATTTGTTTATATAAAAAGTGAAAGGTGTATCCAACAAAAATGCATAAGCATATCAATCTATGTAATTTTTAGTGTCCGACCGAAACAAGATTTTCAGCCGAAACCGAATCTTCGGCCTTGTCTCAGTTTCGACCGAAACCGAAACCGGAAAAATTTTATTGTATACTGAAATTTAATTTATTTTATGATCGATCTTCTAAAAAAAAAACAAGAAAAAAAAGAATCGCGACACAGAAAAAATCTATTTATACCGTGCATCGCTAATTTTTCCAATTTTTTGAACAAATCGCAGAATGGGCTTTACGGAACAGCACATTCATGGTTAAAGCGTATTTTCGAAACGGGGTTAGAGTAAATGGTGAGTAGCTATACAATCCGGGTTTGTGCATGGACGATTTTCACGAACATTTTCCTAACGTTGCTTTTATTGCTGGGGATTTTTATCATTGCCTGAAAAGAACCGTGGCTGTGTTTAGGGAAACAGGTTCTAAACAACACAAAAAAGGAGCAGGAAGACCATCTGTAAGAACAGAAGAACTTGTTGCAAACGTTCGTGAAATAATGCAAAATACGCCAACAAATTGTATAAGACGCCTGTCCCAAAAAGTGGGAAGATCTTATGGAACATGCAGGACTATTTTTAAGGAGCAGCTAAATTTATTACCTTATAAAGTGCAAGTATTCCAAGAAATACAAGCCGCAGATTTTGAAAGACGCAGGAATTACTCTCAATGGTTTACCCAAAATTTATCGGAAAGAAATGATTTATTAAACCTGACATTTTTTCGGATGAAGCCTGGTTCCACCTCTCCGGTTATGTGAATTCTCAGAATAAATGTAATTATTTTTCTTTTTTTCTGTATATTCTTACTTTGTTAATTTTGTAAACAACAAAAATAAATTTGTATTTGTCTACTTATTTTACTACTAATTAGTTTGGCATATCATGTCATAATATGAATTTGACAAAATTTTAACCTAGATTTGGTTAGATATATCGTCCCCATATTATTGTGATCTAAACCAAGACCTACGTTTTTTAATCCAAGTCCTCTTTGATGCAAATAATTTTTGCTCGCACGGTATAGACAACACTGCCTACGAACTCACCCAAAGTTAGCCAAACGGTGCGCGACAGGGACAGCTCACGAGCACTGAGTTTCGGCATGGCCAAAGGTTCGGCCGCTTTTTGGCTGAAACCGAAACTGTGGCCGAAACTGGCGTTTTCGGCCGAAACTAGCCAAAACCGAAACCGAACCTTTGGTCGGTCACTAGTAATTTTACTACAAAATTTACGAACAATCCATGAAAACAGTACATGAAGGATGCATCGTATGATTGAGAAATGGTGCTTTCGGAATTGGTAGCGATCGTAAAGGAGACATGTCTGTATCATATAACCTCCAATAAAAAAATAATTTAATCAACTGGTGGCCACAATCGAATTACGTTTCTAATGAAGGTAATCAGCAATTAAAAACAGCATTAACTGCTATTTTAAAGAGCACACTGTAAAATATCAGTTCGATTAGTACTTAATTTAATGATATAATAAAACTTTAATGATTGAAACATAGCTTTAATAGCTGTAAAATCAAAAATGCCTCTATCTTTTTAAAAGCGTACGTTGTTAATTTAGCTTTATTTACAATAAAATTTTGTTTTTATTTACGTGAAAAAGATGATTTGACAGTTAGAAGACAATTGCTATTTAATCGCTAATTTTTCAAATTATAGTTGTCATGTTGCGAAGCTACTTCTATTCTAGCTTCCGCTGGTTAAACTCCTCGCTAAAAAAAGATAGACCTTAAATCTTCATTCAAGTTTAGTATATTTGTATATGAGTAAAAGACGAAGGTATTAATTATTTTTTTTATCGTAAATCTATTAGATAATTTCCCTACATATTATTATGTTTCGCCAGAGTTTTTGTTGTTGAAGGTACAGTTAACGACATATAAATTCGTACACTCCACCCATACATAACGTAATTACAACAAAATTGGGTAAAACGGGTTTCTCACCTTGCTGCTTATACCTGGATAGAACACCAGCTATATACATAGCTGTTGTATGTACGATTTTTTACCATGAGTAATAATGGTTATTTCTAAATATGTTTGTGTTTAAATTACAGCCACGAAATAAGAAAATCAGGAATCTAACATTAATCGTAATCTTCTTGGCATTGACAAAATAATACTTCTGGTGTAATCCGGAGTTAGCCCTTTTCAAATTTCGTCTATTTTATCAAATAACTCTATTTCATTCTGTGGTTTAAAATTTATTTTGCACATTTTTTTTACCATCAATCCCCAAACATTTTTAATTGGGTTTAAATCAGGACTTCTTGAGCACCAAGGCAGACATGTTACGTTGTTTTGTCCAAACCAGTTTCTTGTCTCCAAACTTATTTCTTGCAGTATGGACAGGGCAGTTAACCTGCTGAATTATAAAGTTATTTCCTTCAAAAACTATCGCGGCAGAAGGAAGAAAAACATTTTCCAAAATTTGAAGATATGTATTACTGTTTAGTGTTCCACCAATATTCCAGCATACACCGGCACCGTAACCACTTATCCATGCTCACACATTAACGCTGGTTTGCTTTTTTTAGTATACTTCTCATTATATCGGGAATTTGGTGGTCGATGCCTTCCATTCTATGTAGACTAAAAAGTTTTCTCATCGGAAAAGATAACATTTTGCCAAAAAAAATCATTTCAGGTAAATATTGCATAGCAAACCCAATTCTTTGCTCCTTATCACTATTTTTTAAAAACGGTTTGGATGCAGCTGCTCGACTTCTTAATTCGGAACATTGTCTTACTCGGCGTTGCGCAGTTCTAGATGAAGCAGGGAATCCTGTTATGTGCATAGCGGATACTGCAGTTTCAAATGGATATTGCCTTAAATACTCCACCAAATTTCGGTCTTCTTCATTTGATGATATTCTATTAGTTAAACCAGACCCAACAGACGTTTCAAGTGTTTGATGATAGCGCCATTTTTTTACAATTCCTTGAACAGTACTTCTAGGTACTCTAAAATGATCAGCTATTTTTCCATAAGACCACCCTATTTCTACTCAACATATTATTCTTGCTTTTTCAATAATTCTTAAATGAGGCATTTTTAAATCAAATAAGATAATGACAATACTTTGACAGATATCATGCTAACAATTAACCCGTTACAAAGGTATTAAAGGTAAAAAAGTTGCAGTTACAGTGTCACAGTTTAGTGTACGAAATTATCTGTCGTCAATATTTTTAATTTACTCCATTTTTTTATGCTCCTAAAGGACAAGGTTATATTTAAAATATTCAAAACAATAAAAGTGTTTTTAATTTAAAAAAGGCAAGCCATGTTCTAATAATTTATATATTCGAAATCTATACAGCAATATAAAAATATATGTTCCTAAATGTATTCTAAAATGGGAAAAGTAAATTTTAAAAATCGATTGCAGACAAGGATCTTGACGCTAACATGTTACAATATGGATTTACAAGTTTAAAAATATTAAAAGAAAAATATCCAAGATTTGCAAGCTTTAACATTTTTTGCTTGCAGTAACGATGTTATTTTTTTCTATATCAACGGTTACATTTATTTTAAAACTCGTTTAAAAGTTACGAAAATATATTTAGAAGTAACACAATCCGAAAATTCAGCAGGGCAATTTATAAAAGAATTTTTTTAAATATATATTTCTTATTCAAACCACTAATGTCTAACATGATATTTTACATTATATTAAAAAAAAACATGCTCTAACAATACAAACATTATTTAGAGATAGTTGACATGCAGCTTCTGAGTCTTGGAAACATTCCAAGCTGTAGAAAATAATAAATTTAAACATTCTTGTCGCACAGAACAAACCCTCCTCATTAATATTAATTATTCGAAGGTAATTTTTTTTTTACTTAAATAAAAATTGGAAACAATTTGAAAAATTATAATTCACACACACCTTCCCCTCGCGTATGTAACGTGCCGCTATCACGCGTTATAATGACGGCATGGATGCTCCGATTTAGTTTGAAATAATAATTAAATTATTATACTTATAAATGTGTAAATTATACTTAGAAATGTGTAAATTTGACTGTTTTGTTAAAATAAAAAATATAGGATAAACTGTATATTAGTACATATTGAAGAGAGCTCAAAACCACCTTTTCAAAAATAGCGACAAAATTATTTCTTTAGCTATACACAGCCATTTACCTGCTGGTCCTTGTACTCTTTGTTCATAAAATGTCTAAATCTTAAGTCGGCTATGAAATGTTTTGGATTGGTATATCCATTCTCCCCCGACTTTCTGTGTAATACGCCAAGACCGCCGCGCTATTTCGCTTTGTTTCAGCGACATTCACTGTTTATTTTTTTCCAATTTTATCGAAATTGAAACAATCAAAAATGCGGTTACCATGATATCGACCAATATGCACACCTGAAAATTTTTAAAATTACGAAAACGTTATCTGATATCGATATGAACTTTGTTAATAAAACATGTTTCATTATAGTTGTCATCGAACTAGTATCATTAATAACTATCTACTAACTGTTCTCTCTCCCGGCCATATTATCTTAATATCAACAAATATAATAATAAATGCCGAAACCCAAAACAAAACAATATTAATACTCAGCAGACAATGTCATCGATCCTGTGCTGCTCGGATGTTTGTTTAGGCTTCACCGCCGTGTTATTTATGTGCATGTCGCATGTCGCGTTCATTTTTCACGAAATAGACCCGTATATACGCACCCAGTAGTATTTTCAATACTAAAAACCTTTAATCAAACCGATTCTTCACACCCAAAATAATTACAAGGTTCGTAATAATTTAGAACAATAAGGCTTTGATGTTGTAACATGATTACTAGACACTCCCTCAATAAGGTAGTCTTAAGGAACCGTAATCCCACTAACATCTCCCAATTTAAATTTGAACAAACGAATTCGTTTGGATCACTTTTCGCCTTCTAGCACAAAAGATTGAGTGTTCTGTGACAACGTTTTAATTATCACGCGATTTATTTTTGGAATGCTTCGTTCCATTGGAAAATGGAAAATATATCTAAAATAGATAAAGTTTATTTAGGGTAAGCTATATACTAATATTTAATTAAATCAAGCTTTATTTAGTTATTTAGGAGACAAAATTTAGAAAACATTTCTCATTATTAGTTATTACCAATAAATTTTGTGGAATTTAAGCTATGGCAATGATATTATAGGTTTTGTACCTTCAGTCCAGTAGCAGCAACGAAACGTGGAAAAAAATACGCATTTTTCGGTTTAGAAGCCTTAATTACAGCATAACATTTTAGGCAGTAAGAATGTAATTCTTTTTTTTAAATGAACAATATTTTAAAAATCAAAAAGTTGTAAATATATCCATATTTCCGATTTAAATTTCTTATGACAGTATAAGTACAAAGAGTAAGCTAGGTTTATAAAGTTGCTTTTAAAACTAAGTTTTTAAATAGCACCTCTAAAAGTAAATAGTGTAGGTATCTTGCTAGAAACCCATAACAGTTTTGTGTTAAAAAGTTTTGGGTCGTGAATTTTTATAGCTTTCAAGATAAAAGAATAACCTCGCCAAGACAATAGAAATGTCAAAAGAAATTGGTAACATGAACACAATATAATCGTATCTACGTTTGTGTTATTCTAGCATAAACCAGTGGCCTCGCTTGTAATACGTCATTTCATTATATTATCTACTAAAAAATATCGTTTGCTTTTGTAAGGGTTAACCTTTGTAACACAGAACTATTTTCATTATACTAACTATACTTGATACCATAATGTTGATATTATGAATTATGGAAACTATCTCACCTAATCCTATAAAAAAGACAATTTCTTGCAGATTTAAAATTTTAAATATCATATCTCACATCAAGTTTTGTGAAATGAAAAATCTGTATTGATTTTGTCACTCCTTTATTAATACCAGTCTTAGTGTAGGGTTATAATAGTCAGGATAAAATTAGAAACGCAAATCACCAGAAGTTTGTCAAATACAGTAACGCTGGGTTGCTATAATTTCGTCAGAACAGTAGCTTTGTAACTGCAAAATTGGGAAAACGGTGTCGGGTGAAAACACAGAAGAGAACAAATTACAAATTTATGCATAATGATTTTTATTTAAGAGGGTGGAGATCAATATTCTTTTTAGTCCGGTGACAAGAAAGAAATATGAAAAAATTAAAGTAAAATACCTGTTTTGAACCTTGCAACAGCTTTTTACATGCTTTTGGAATGTCAAATTTATTCATTCAGCAGAGAAAACAGAAAACATACATGTGGGAGTAGATGAAAACCTAAGGAGTCATTCACCAGGCAATTATCGAACAACCAGATTGACAATGGAGTCGTTTGCGATTGAATTTCCAAAACATTGCCTTGTTAAGGGCCCCATTTACTAGTCTAGTTCAAAAGTTCATTTATTTATTCACGGGCACTGCCTAATTTTACAAAAATATAAATAATCTTAATCCTAACGCAGAGTTAACATATTTCAATTAATTCTTTAAGAAAAACGTACAATTCCGCAGATGTGATAAAATTAGAGAGATTTCACATTACAGTATGCAGTTTTCGCATAAAATTGGATCTGTTTAAAAAGAAATCAAGTGTGGGACCTTGTTCTATTTTAACCATAATTATTTATATGAAGAAATATCGAAAATGTACTTCTTAGACGTGGTACCCTTGAAGGTGCATGCAACCCTATTTTATCAAGCAAAAGAGGGCAATTATATTTATTATGTAAGTATGTAATATAACATTTTAGGGTACCTATTTTAGATCTTGGCGTTGAGAGAGTGATCTGATCTGAATATTAGTTTCCAGCTGAGAATATATTAGTTATGGTGCATTAAGTTTGAAAGCTATGTATTTTAAGAATTTATGTTGAATCCTCTCCAACTTCTGAACGTGTACATTATGGCAAGGATTCCAGACATAAGAAGATTATATTCGAGATGAATTCTTATTAACGAGCAATATAGTTGCTTAATAGCTTTAGTATTCGTGAAGTCAACGGTAACGCGCTTTATAAATCCGAGAAGAGATTTAGAGAGGGTGCTTTGGATGTAAAGAATAAAATCAAGCTTTGAATTATATCATTTTCAATTAAATAAGGCTGTTCAAACGCTACCCTAGTCTTATGAAAGATGATCAAGTGGTACTTTGAAGCATTCAACTCCATACCATTGTTCCTATACCAAGCTACCAATCTGTCCAAGACGCACTGAAGATTTAAACAGTCATCGAGGGAGGAGATTTTCATGTGCAATTTTAAATCATCAGCAAAGAGAAGGAATTGACTGTATTTGAAATGGGCCCCCAGGTCGTAAATAATAAAAAATAAGTTTTACTGTATACACGCGTACTCCTAGTTTTGCGTGCCAACCGTATCTTCGTATTTGACATTTCAAATAAAAAGGTAAAAATATATAGTCTTCAAACTGTCACATATAGGTTTTCAAATCATGAATAAATAGTGGCAAAAATTGAATACATGGATAATAATTTATTTGAAGTGGCATGTTTTTCACCTCCGGACTAAAATTCGCGATTTAATATTAATGGTGAGGGTTAGTCTCTGCGACAAGAGCACTTGAATTTATTATACCCTACAGCTTGGAATGTATCCAAGACTTAGGGGCTCCATGTCAACTAACCTTTACGACCGCTAGGATCCCATTGTGTAGTAATAATTTCGCAAAGAATATAATTATATTTTAGGTTCACAAAAATTACGTAAATCATTGCAACTACACAGTGTGTCCACGGATGGAGTTCACTATACTTTTAAATAATCTTGCTTGTTATAAAAATACAATTATCGTTGAGAAAATTCGATTTTATTGTACAGGGTGCGTAAAAAATAGTAAAAAGTTTAACGAAATTAATAATGTTTAAACTAAATTAAATTGAATCGATTTTATTAGGTGTGCTTGTTGCTGTCATATAATGTTTAACTGACATTTCAATCAAATTCTTTGTCAAATTCTTGTTCAATAAAATAATTGGTCCATTTTTCCTGGAAGAAAGGTTAAACGCAAATTATTATTTACAAATTCTTAGTGAATACTTTTTACCTCAATTGGATGAAGAAAATTTGGAATTTAGAAGAAATATGCTATTTCAGCAGGATGGCTACCCAGCACATACTGCAATGATTATTAAAAACTGGCAATGGACCGATACACTGGCCAGCACGTTCCCCGGACCTCACTGCAATGGATTACTTTCTGTGGGGATATCTTAAGCCAAGAGTGTATGCCAATGACTTGGAACATAATATTGAAACCCTAAAAAAAAGAATCACTGATGCCCCAGTGCTGGATTTACTATTAGGCTGAGTAGGCTGGAGCCTAGGGCGGCAGATTTTAGGGGGCGGCAAATTTGGCCCATGGTCGACGGGTAGTATAAATAAAGTTAAATAAACTTTATTGCTGGCCGTGTCTGTTAATGGGGATAAAAAAAGGTAGTTGGAACTTTACTGGCTTTGCAAAAAGAAATTTCATTTTCAATAAAATAAGTAGGTAATCATAAATTTTTAAAATATTTACTAAAAAGTATTGACCAAATTTGGGCGTGGTCTTAAAATGTTTTTGCCTTTTTCTTTCCCGGACACTTCACCTGTTTCACAACTCACGAGCCGTTACTGGTATAGGGGCGGCAAAAATTAAATAGCCTACTAGCGGCAAATTTGTAAATCCGCCACTGCTGATGCCATTGCTACTGTAACACCAGATATGATTCAAAATGTATATAATAAATTTAGAAACAGGATGGAGAAATGTGTTGACGTATGAGTAAAGTAAAAGTAAGGGTTCCATGTTGAGTAAAACTTTACTATTTGTAATTTTTTTCGATGTATTAATTTAAACAAACATTATTATTGAGTTCTTTCATTTTATTGCTTCAAAAAAAGTTTACTTTAAAAAAACTTTAATTTCGTTAAAATTTTTACTATTTTTTACGCACTCTGTACAATAAAATCAAAATTTTCTCAAAGCGAATTGTATTTTTATAACAAGCAAAATATATTATGAAGAAAGAGTTGTTTCAAAAGAATCAAAATAAGATTTTTTACTTTTGTAAAACTACATTTTACTATTTTTTACGCACCCTGTACAAAAAAATCGAATTTTCTCAACGCAAATTGTATTTTTATAACAAGCAGAAGAAATGATGAAGAATTACTTTTTTTCGAAAAAGTGAAAATAAGATTATTTACAAGTATAGTGAACTCCATCCGTGGACACAATGTATAATATAGAGACTTAAATTAATATTACCATATTTAGAAACCAGGCACATTTAAGCTTAAATTATTTTCTTGTTTTGAATACACAAATACCCTGCACCGTTAATTTTTCAAAATGCAAAAAATAACTTTACATAAATAAATTTTTTTACATCAATTCTTTTCAGTCAAGCTGTAAAAAAATTAGGTTCTGTTAATTACATTTGTTTTGTTTTTCATTACTTGCCACCACCAAGCCTAAAGGGAAAAAAGGAAAAACTTCCTAACGCTGCGTTTTAAACAAGGGAAAATAAAATATAGATTGTATAGTAAAAAAACAAACTTTTTAAAATTTATTTATTTGGAAAAGGTATAATAATACGTATCTGAGCAAACACAGCTTTATAATTGACAAGTATGTTTCTAACAGCAACAACTTTAAAAGTAAATAGTGTGTCTAGCTAGAGAACTATATTTTGTATCAGGAAGTGTACGTGTCATGCATTTTTATGTTGTTCAAGTTAGGAACAATCCTACTGGTGCCAGGACACCAAGAATATTAAAAGATAGTTCCAAGAAAAGTTCCTTATAATATCTACCTACACTGAGAAAAATAATCTAATACAACAGGTTTGTTAAACAGTTTATATTGATAGCTTATTTTGTATTAACCCATATTAAATAAATTGCTAGTGTATCAAACCCGCTTTAGTGTTATATCAATTCCAGATTTGCTAGAACAGTGTTTTTATTGGTAGTATCAGTTTCATTAGCAGCACAGTCTTGTAAAATAATGAAGCAATTTTGTTAAGAAATAAATTGTATCTTCTCAATGCGACGCATATTGTTCCCAGTAAAGCGTTTTTTTCTACAATTAAGAAAGCAGAACAGCATCCCCAAAAACGTTGGTGGGGGATTCGTAGCGATCGGCAATCGCCACGCGCCGTGTTATTAGTTTTACTTATCTGTTGCGCAGGTCACATCGTTGTTCGGAGTCTTCTAGCTGTCCTGTCTGAATTTGAATATTATTGACCGCACCAATACCTGTTTCAATTAATTTATTTTTCCATTGTATTTAAGTTTTTTAAAACTTTGCATGTCAGATAAAGCAATAGACGAGTCTTATTTCGCACAACCCAACATTAGTATTGGACTTTATAATCTAAGGACGAATTTTATTATCTCAGTAAACCATGTTGCATAATAGATAATCATATGCAATGTTAAACGACAAGAACAATGTCACACTAGAAGCTATTTAAATTTTTGAGAACTACAGTATATGAAGGGCTCTGGGGCGCCGCCCTCCCTGCAATTATTTCAAACAGAATCAAAAAATACTTTACTTAAAAAAAACTGTGTGTGCTTAAGACCACACGACAAAAGTGAAAACTTCTTAGGTCCACGGAATAAGCAATTACGGTAAACCTTACTTCACCCTACGTAAATATATAATTTAAAAAATGCCAGAACATACCTGAGACGCAGACGAGTGTCTATATACAACGCACACTGTTTGCGGCATGCTCTTGCATATAACGTTCATTCGGGTCAGGGTCAGTTCGGATTGAATATAGCAGTTGAATTCGAGCGTTACACAGCCGAGTGTGACGCGTGACGGCTCAGTTTAATTCAGTGCCCACAAAAAGTGCTAAACGCGCCTAAAGAAGTTTTCACTTCAAAAACCAATAAAGCAATCTATGTAAGCAATCCATTAAAATAATTTAAACCAAACATAGCCCTATTCCAGCGGGTAGGTTATACTAAGCTCGGGCATAAACCAAACATAGCCCTATTCCAACGGGCAGGTTATACTCATAGACAAGCGAGTTCCGCGCTCTCAATGTTATACTAAGCGCGGGCGGGCGGGGGCGACCGATTATCCGTCCCGATTCAACGCGGCTTCTCGATGAGCTGCCATGACGACAAAGGCGTGACGTCACCTACACATTGCACAACGAGCGGCCACGGACGAGCTCCAATTTTCCGCGCCCAACAACAGCTGTTCGCGATGCCACGGTAGAATAATCGATATTATGTGCTCCGACGAGGCGACTTGTCGATGCCGCTAGGCGCTGATGTTTTGTTTATTTGTTTTGATTTGATTTATTAGTTACGTTATAAAACTTATAAAGTTGGAAAATGTCGTGTAATATGAAGGTCAGTGATTTACAGAAGCTTGTGTTTAGTTCTCTGAGCTTAAGTGAAAAACTTGATTAAAAAAATGCAGGGCGGCCACTAGAAATTGAACATAGTACAAGTGCAATCAAAATGTAAAAGTAAGGCACAGTTTACGCGTAAGTTTGACAAAGAAATATATAATAAAAAATCCTGAATAGGTATGCGGTTGTGGGGATAAAAATTTTTTTTTTTGTTTCGTGTGTCTTCTTTTTGACGGGGATGATAATTGGACTAAAAATGGGGTGCAGGACTTAAAACATCTTTCAGAGAAAATAAAAAAACATGAAAATAGTGCAAACATCGTCATAATGTGGTAAGTTTTGAGATGTTAGGACTAATATTTTAACTTGTTTGAGTAGTGCTTATGCTGATGAAATTAAAATTCACAACGAGAAAGTTAGAAAAAACAGACATGTACTTTTGAAAATAAAAGACATTTAATTTTTTTTTAATTTAAAGCCAGCGCCCCCCCCCCCCCCCCCCCCCCCGACTCGCTAGTCACAAGCCGCCACTGAGTATATGCTTTATTAACAGTAGCAAACAAATATTATTATGAATAATGTCAAGTTTCATTACAACTGCCAGTCGGAACTAATACAGTATATAAAACCAGATTACACCCTCCAATAGAACTTGATAATTATATATGTGAATACTCACAGTATTCAGAGCAATAATGGCTATAAACCATTCTATGGTAGCATTAACTTCTAATTCATATTGGTTAAATTAATGTGATATTATCACTACAAAACGGTTTAGCAATTTTCGTTTACTGTCACATATAGTATTAAACAGTTGTGTAAAGAGTATATGAATTCTTATAAGGAATAGACGGCTTTTTTCTCAATGTATGTATTATTTAAATATTATGATAAAAGCAACAATATATAAAATAATTCTGAAAAACAAATTGAAGGGGGGCTTAGTAAAAATCGTTAATTAAAAAACCATTTAAATAAAAAATATGGTTTACTTAATTTAATTTTTTGTTTTAAATAAAAGAAATATTTCCATCAAAAATCTTTAACAAACTACAACAAACAAATAATGTTACGGTTACTAAATACAAGAATGGAATAATGTACATTTAAAAAAAATCTACAAAAGTTTTGTTTTTATACTTGTAGTACCAACATTGTTTTCAGGCCTGCTGGATAAATAACTCATATAGGAAACAAAAAAAGCTCTAGAATGATACCAGAACGTATGTCGAGGATACTAGTAGAAAGACGTCGAATGCAGGTGAAATTTTATCAAAGGAAAATGTTTTTCGCGAAAATAGGCACTTTAGAAGTGTTTTTTTGTTAAAAAAAACTTTTATTTAATGGAAAAACGGACTCAAGGAGTTTCATACTTCTATTTATGTAACATATATCGGGACCTCTTTCGCCAACAAAAGAGGCAGTGTAAAAGTAAAGAATTATTTATTATTTATACAAAAACCTACTATTATTACATATTATTATTATTATTATTATTATTATTATTATTATTATTATTATTATTATTATTATTATTATTATTATTATTATTATTATTATTATTATTATTATTATTATTATTATTATTATTATTATTATTATTATTATTATTATTATTATTATTATTATTATTTTGGGTTGTGGGTTTCGTAACGTCCGCAATGTACGGACCCATGTGCTTTGCTCGATTGATTTAAGTTTTTTCAGGTTTGTAACAAATATTGCTTTTATCACACCAAGGACACTAATTATAAAAGGAACCATCATTTTAATCTTATATTTCGGGTAGGTATCTTTTAGATTATATAATAGATTTCCCTAGTTGCTGATCTTCTCATCTTCTTTTCGGGTAATATATTATTTTCTGCTGAACAGGAGAACTCCACAACTTATATTATTTTTTCCGTTAAGTTTTGAATTATCACATCTGGGTCACATCAAAGAAAGTTCCTGAAGATCTTACACAGAGTTGGTAAGAGACCACTGCTTCAGTCTTTACGGGTGAGTAGTAACCTTTTATATCCTTATCATTGCCATTAACATATCATTTTTTTTATCAAGAAAATCTTTTCAGGTTAGGTTCAATCTCATCCACACATATATGGAAATAACGACCTTGCAATCCATAAACATTTATTTCTGTTTCAAAAGTCCCCTGCACAGCCTAAAAATATGCTAAAAAATTTACATGTCCAAACTGTTTCCCTATTTCACAGAACCGGAATAGCTCGAAAATTGGCCCGGTCCCCAGTCACCTGTTTGCAGGCTCGTAGAGAGAAAAGCTTGGCACTGGGGTTGAAAAGACAGGCTCCTCTATGTAATTTAGAAAATTTAGAATTCAGGCTGATGCAGAATGGTTTCATAGCATAAATTTTTTTCTTGCAGTTTCGAAAAATCCGGGCCCCTCGAACTAAGAGTTCTTTGGAACAAACATATGGTAGATAGATACGACGTATCGAGGTAGTGCAGTCCAGACCTGCAACTCCATTAATTTTATACGTCAATTGTCTTTCCCTTTTTCTTTTATTTTAATATATTTTCTTTCCAAGTTGGAAAAACAGAAATAGATTAAAAGTTGATAAATTGTTATTTTTATCTCGAGTTGATAAAAAAATAACTCTTCTTCTGTGTCAAGCCCTCTATATCGATACTTCAACATTATTATTCGTTTTTATTACATCTTTTTCAACTGGGATAAAAGAATACAACCTATTTCAAAAATGTTTGCTTACTAAAATATTCAAAAATGTATGACACCAAATAAAAGTAATTAAAGGTAATTTTTTTTTAACCTGGCTAAGTTTTGTAGTGTTTGCACAAAGAGAACAATTATTTTCTTCATCATTATATTTGGCAATTCTTGTCACCTTTACATTATTTACTTATAAAAGCTACATGCCCCAAATATAATAGAGTGTATTTTTCGGTATTAGAAACACGAATACCTCTAGAAAAGTCGATAAAAAATTGGACGATTACAATCAACTCACTTAATTAGTTTTCCTTTATGAAATCCCACTTATAAAGGAGTTATTGAGACTTTGCTGCAAATATTTCTAATGAACATAATACATCTATGTCACGAAGTTGTATTGATTAAAAGGGCTAGTTTTTCTGTTTTCTACTATTTACCTATTTACACACAAATGTGTATGTATGTTACACTACTCGTAAAGAATTTTATTAGGTTAAAAAAATAATTTTTCTAGTTTAAAAGTATTTAAAACAGGTATTTTCTGAACTGTATCCTGTATCCAAGCCTTTCATTAATTTATCATTACTAACCGACATTCTCCATTTTTATTTAATTCTTATATTTATATGTTTTTAGACACTTATATTTAATATGAAAAATAGTACTAATGACATAAGTATACTAATATTTTAAGAACCTCCTCCACAGAAACTAACGTTGACGTCATAAATGACGTGTTTATGACGTAGAAAGCCAATAAATTTGTCGGCAACGAATACATGTATTTGAAATATTTTTTGCTTAATAAATTAATATTTTATGGTAAATTTGACATTTTTTAAAGCAAACTTTTTCTACAGTGACCGGCAGAAAGTACGCACCAAAGGTTTTTTTTTTTAAATTTCAAAACTTACCAAATTTTTTTGGCGGTGGAGAAGTTTTGCATGTCCCTAAACAAATAGAGCATAGACAAAACCAGTAAATATTGCGCCGTATACGAGGGAGAGGTGAAAACGTTAAATTCACTCAAGAATAAATTGCCCTTATTTTTCACTGTGGAAAATTTTTTTATTAGGAAATGTTGTTTGCACTGAAAAGTTATTCAGAAATACCAATTTTCAGCTCGGTGGCAAAAATATAAATATTTTTCAGGGCAACTAGATTTCAATGAAAACGATTTTTTTTGTAAGGGTTTAAACTTTGTTTGAAAAAATGGGCACGGCAAAATATTGTTAAATATATGAAGAAACCATCATTTGTTTTGCATAAAGTTATTCCGCTTATCCGCTTATCCATAGAATAATGTACGGTGTGCACCAGAAAAGTTAGATTATTTTTGACATTATTTTATTAAACGTCCAGTTCTCGCGTATTTAAACAAATTTAAGTAAGTGATGTGTCTAATTGCCCAAAAGCTGTTAAAAATTTAATTTATAGGTTGCATAGCTTCTATCGATTCGTTATACGAGGGGGCGTCAAAAAAAAAAGTAAAAACACTTTTTTTGTGCTACCGAGCTGTAATTTGGTATTTATGGACAATTTTTAAGTCAAATAACATTTCCTAATAAAAAAATTTTCTACGGTGAAAAATAATGGCACTTTATTCTTGAGTGAATTTAACGTTTTTACCTCTCCCTTGTATACCGCGCAATACTTACTAGTTTTGTCTATGCTCTTTTTTGTTTAAGAACATGCAGAACTTTTCCACCGCCAAAAAAATTTGGCAAGTTTTAAAATAAAAAAAAATCCCCTTTGGTGCGTACTTTCTGCCGGTCACTTTATAATCGGATATTTGGGGAAATTGATATCCTTATAAGAAATTATTCGTGTTATTGCAATATAGATGGCAACAAGGTTGCTAATGCGCTCGCCAGGGAAGGCGCAAGGCCGAACTAGCTTCCTAGTTTCCTAACCTCACTGATGAGCCATGATAGGGCGAAATTCGTCTGGGGGCCGGATCTTAGGCATGAAAGGAAAGAAGCTCTTCGGACCCTTAATTTTAAAATCGCGTTGTACTTGAATGAAAAATTTAATTCATTTTTAAAATTGCATAGTTTGATCTAAAAATTGGAATAAAATTTTAACTTTCACTGTCGTTTGCCAGATTTTTCATCAAATATACTTACAATACGTAGAACCTGCGAGAAACATGTTGCCTATTTTGATCCGGACAGGAAAATCCATTATAGCTCTAAGATGACACATAAACCCAAAAGTGGTATAAAAGGGTAGATACCTTGTTAGAAAAACAGCCTTAAAAGGCTTCTGGGTTTATCCTAATCCCTTGCTTATTCACGACATATATTTTTTCATACGATACGCAAAATTATTATTAAATGATGTTCATCCGAAAAAATCTGGTAGAGTTCCAAGTTTATAAAGAATATCTTAATTAGATATCTATTTTCAGATGGAAGTTGGATACGCCCCATTTAGTATCTGTCCTTTAAAAAATATATCACTGAAAATACAGAACAGGTTGACAATGGACTTGATATGTCAACTATTATAGTATGTATATAAAAGGTCTTCCTTTATTTATACGCCCTTACTTATAACATAACCCTTGCGTTCATGGTTATGAGCACTGTTTAAACCCTTAGCTTAATTATATTTCAAGCCTTTGAGGCCACAAAAGGAATGTTTTGGAACATAACCCGTCAAATTTATTTTTTTTGAAATGCATTTTTTTTAGAATATAGAAAAATGCTACGTGTAGGTATCAACTTTAATTTTTTAAATTTATTTTGTTTATTTATTTGCACAAATAAGATGCCAACAGGCCTATATTGTATATTTTTACATTTTACGTCTTACTATCTTCAAATGTTTACGAAATATTAACACTTTAATGATGGTATATGCACCATTGACATGTTTTTCGACTTAGCAACGTAATATTAAAGATAGTAAAAAAGTGAATATTGTGGCATATCGGACAAGTGTGTAACTGTTATTTATATTGGAATACATAAGGATCCAAACACAATGGATACCCTGGGGCGGGTAGACCACGACGGTCGTTTCGTCTTTGTTAGGACAGGACTCTACGGGCACCCATAACCCAAGTTATCTATTTCTATATATATCTTAAGTGATCTACCCGCCCCAGGGTATCCATTGAATTGTGTTTGTCCGAGATGCCACAACATTCACTTTATAATTATTTTCGCGGACACTATATTATCTTCTATTAAAGATAGTGTTCAAAGTGGTCGTCCTGGTATACCTAAGGAGAAAAAATAAACTTAATATTATCACTACAAGAAGATTCTCATAGCTCAAGCACACAACTTGGGCGTGAGTACGGTACTCACCAACGAACCACAAGAGTTATTGGACGATGATCCTGATAGGCGAGAGCAATTTTGTGAAATAATAATTCAGATAATAGATAATCAAGCACGAATTGTCCAAAGCACTTGTTCTTCAGATGAAGGCTACGTTTTCTTGAAATTGACAGGTTAATAAACAAAACTAAAGATACTGGTTCCTAGAAAATCACACCCAGTATAAACTTCTCCCTCTAACTTCTAAACCGTTCGGTATATTTTAATGAAATTTTTAACGATAATATTTGAGCAAGTCTTGCACTTTTTGACATACCAATGACAGCTTTAAATGTCAAGATGACAGCTGGGTCCGCTTTTGGAATATTTTTTTAAATGGAATGAAGGTTCCAATGTTACCTACTCATTTGGAAGGTCTTTTAATGCTTAAAACATTCTCCAATTTAAAAAACATTTGGTTCAGTATTTTCTAAACAGGAATCAATAATATCGGTTTCTACATTATGACTACCACTGTTTATAACACACTTTTTTTACCTATAGTTGTCTATTGATTGTTGCTGTCATACTGTTTTTAAATGTCTGATTGACAGAAAATATTTTTATCTCAAAATTGTCTTAAATGGCTCGTTCTTTAGAAGATAAATTTGAAGCGATTATTATTTTTGGCGAAGCTAACCGAAATTACCATGCTGCTATTCGTATGTTCAATGAACGATATCCGGAACGCCAAATATCGAGAAAATTTTTGCGAAAACTAATCTTAAAATTTCAAGAAACTGGTTCGGTTAAAGACGCACCTAGGCCAAAAATCGTGGAAGATGTGAAAGTCCAAGTTTTAGCTGAAATGGTTGTTACTCTCCAACAGCCAACGAAAGACGTGGCTGAGGCATGTAATGTTTCTCGTAGTTCTGTCAAAAGAATTTTGAAAAGCCATAAATTTCACCCATATAAAATGAAAATTATACACGAACTAACAGAAGATGATCCAGATAGACGACTAGAATTTTGCGAAATTATGTCAGAAAAAATCGTAAGGAATAATAACTATTTGCGGAATATCTGTTTTAGCGACGAAAGTACTTTTTTCTTACATGGACGAGTTCATACCCAAAACTGTAGGTACTGGAGTAATGAAAACCCTCATGTTTTTCGGGAGGGACACACACAGTTTCCCCAGAAAATAAATGTTTGGGCAGGCATTTTGGGTAATCACATTATAGGTACCATTTTTCTGGAATATAATCTTAATGGCCCCAGGTACCTGGATATGTTGCAACATACAATTACTCCACTTATTAATGATGTTGTTGCCCAAAACCCACATGAGTTTCAAGAGGTTGTATTTCAACAAGATGGTGCCCCGCCACACTATTTTAGGCAAGTCAGAAATTACCTAGATGAGTCTTATGAAAATAGGTGGATTGGTCGTCGAGGTCCGACAGAATGGCCAGCTAGATCGCCAGACCTAACGCCTCTAGATTTTTTTTTGGGGGATACGTTGAAACTGAGGTTTATAAAACGGCTCCAGGCTCATTAGAAGAACTTAGGCAACGAATTACAGATGTTTGTTCAAGGATAACGCCACAGGTGCTTCGCAATGTCCGAGAGGAATTTACTAATAGAATATTTATTTGCCAAGAGGTCCATGGCGGTCATTTTCAACAATTGTTGAAGTAACCACTGTTTTGTAGATGTGTCCCTTTATCTTTTGTTTAAAATACTTATAATTAATAAATTTCATTTCATACTGAACCAAATGTTTTTTAAATTGGAGAATGTTTTAAGCATTAAAAGACCTTCAAAATGGGGTACCATTGGAACCCCCTTTCCATTTAAAAAAATATTCCAAAAGCGGACCCAGCTGTCATCTTGACATTTAAAGCTGTCATTGGTATGTCAAAAAGTGCAAGACTTGCTCAAATATTATCGTTCAAAATTTCATTAAAATATACCGAACGGTTTAGAAGTTAGAGGGGGGGGGGGCGGACTTTAGGTCCTCACTGTACATATAACTAATATCCTAGTTTATTATAGGAATGGTTCGTGAGTGTCTTTATAAAATAAATATTTTACGATGGTAGTTTTTTTATTATTTTCTAGAATCACTCCCTATGCCAGTCCAACCTGGCCTCAAACCTTAACCCTTAATTACCGTGCGAGGATATGTCAAAGGTCAAAATAGCGATTTTAAGTATCTGTTTCGTAATTAGTTTCCAAAAAAGCGATTCCGTGGTGTAGACGAAAGCATATTCATACAAAGTCCCCTTTTTAATTGGAATTTTCTGATCTACTGCTAAGTTATTTTGTTTTCGTTGGCTTGTGAACTTTTTACACTTAAAGCTCATTTTAATAAAACCGAGTTTTAAAACTTCAAGATTGAATAAAAAAAATTCTAAAATAATAAAATTGTTAAATAAAAGTTTTATGGCGGCTTTTTTTTAAACTCATATATAAACGTAATTTCTTTGACAGTTTATTTGTGATATTCTTACATTGTTTGTTTTGTGTTAAAATTATTTTTTATGCATTCACTTATTATTTACTTATAAATTAAATACCGTGCGAGCAAAAATTATTTGCATCAAAGAGGGCTTGGATTAAAAAACGTAGAGCTTGGTTTAGATCACAATGGTATGGGGACGATATATCTAACCAAATCTAGGTTAAAATTTTGTCAAATTCATATTATGACATAATATGCCAAACTAATGCGCATTTTATTGCGTAAGTAGACAAATACAAATTTATTTTTGTTGTTTACAAAATTATAATACTTGCACTGACTTTATAAGGAAATAAATTTAACTGCTTCTTAAGAATAGTCCTGCATGTTCCATAAGATCTTCCCACTTCTTGGGACAGACGTCTTATACAATTTGTTGGCTTATTTAGCATTATTTCACGAACGTTTGCAACAAGTTCTGTTCTTACAGATGGTCTTCCTGCTCCTTTTTTGTGTTGTATAGAACCTGTTTCCTTAAACACAGCCACGGTTCTTTTCAGGCAATGATAAAAATCCCCAGCAATAAAAGCAACATTAGGAAAGTATTCGTGAAAATCGTCCATGCACAAACCCGGAGTGTATTGCCACTCACCATTTACTCTAACACTGTTTTGAAAATACGCTTCAACCATGAATACTTTGTGCTGTTCCGTAAAGCCCAGTGTGTGAATTGTTCAAGAAATTGGAAAAATTAGCGATGAATCAAATTACTTGTAACGGCTGTCAAAGATGACGGAATAACTCATTAATTGTTAATTCAGGTAGTTACTGACACCCAACAGGTATTAAGCATTACGTCCTTAGATGCAAGGCCCTCTTTGATGCACATAATTTTTGCTCGCACGGTATAAATAAGTTAATTATTTGTTTCTATTCAAGAAAATGGTTTTCTTAAATTATTTATTTAGGTACAGATATTACAGAGAATATAGAAATAAGTCAACAAACAGTAACAATGTTGCCTTGGTGAATTAATTTTAATAGGTATCTTGCTGGTCAAATAATAATCATTCATGTTCTCAAATTTCAAAGGCTTTATAAACCTTGATATAGAAAAGAAAATAGTTCCATATGCACTTGCACTGCAATGTTTTCTATTAAAACTAAAACAAATAGACAATCAACTATGAAAGCTAAGAAACATTATTTGGTAAAGTTTTCTAATTCATGTACTTGCGATTCTCCTGGTATTCTATTTTCGTTACATTTAACTACCTACTTTAACATAAACCTAAAGTCTCTCAGAGGATAAACCAAAAATTATATCAATTTAAATAGGTACATATTTAGAAACATATAGGTAAACATTAAAAAATCATTTCGGCTTTATCAAAAAATTTAAAACGTTTAATGTCCAGTTCGGTACTTATTTTAGGGATTTTCCAATCTGAAGATTATAATAATTATATTTACATTTTGGTTATACAGAAGGTATTTGTTGGGGGTTTGTTCGGGTTTGTTAATAATGCGTTATTATTACCTGCTTAACAAACTGTATTTATATCGATTTGTAATACATACTTCTGTTTTAGTTTCTCGAAATATTTCAATATTTTCAGTGTGAAACTAGTAATTTCAAATTTGTGTTCAGAATGTCTAAGGTGACGAAAACGTCTTCGTGGATTAAAAATTTCTCAGAGTTAGAGTTTTAGTGAAGAAAAAGTCTTCTGCAAAGCTTATACAAAAATTTGTTGTTTGTAAAATGAAGTTCCAAATCGATCAACATTTGAAAACACCGCTGCATAAGTATAAAAGTTATAAAAAATAAAATCTGAGCCACTTCAGCTGAGTGTAACAAACGCATTTCAACATATTTTTTAGAACCCAATGTTTTTCTTTATCTCATTTTACTATGATAAATTAAGAAATACCAGAATGCATATTTGATTAAAAAAAAATGCAAATAACTGCATATTTTAAAGGAAAACAATGCAGGCTGAATTTAAGTGCATATAATCCGCCCTTAGGTTATTAGATCACAAACTACCTATAACATTGCATGCATGAAAATTGACAATGTCATCGGCAAAGCAAAACTGCCAAGTTAAACCTTTTAAGTTTCATTGCATTTACTATACCAAATCTGTTTTCCTGTAGCAATGTAAAATAAAAAACGCAAACCATCTCATGTTTAAAATAACGAACCAATTACTATGGTTTGCATTTCTTGCGTTTTCTTCTATTTTATTTTAGTCCTTTATAATTTAATAAAACTGCTTTCAGGTCACGAGGACAAAACGAGTGGTTGCATTAAAAATTGAAGTCTTTAAATAAATAATAATTCCAATATAGCAGTAAAGATAGAATTGAGGTTATGGAACAAGGGTTTGGAGGGGATGGGACTAACAAAGTAAACACGTGAGCGCTTTGGAAACTTTCCGAGATTGTCATTGTTGGTTCAGGGGGCGGTGAAACTTGAAATTTGGCACCGTAAAGAATAAAATTGGGCATGTAGTAAAAAGTTATTAAAAATTACCTTTATTCATGATGTAAATTAGTACAAATAGGGCTAGGCTAGCCTCTGGAGGGCATTGGAGAGGCACTAGGAACGGGTCGAACATTTCAGTAAGTTGTCATAATTTTAAGAACACCGTTTCTTAAATGGAAAAGACGAATAGTTACGACCGACATCAACTTAACGTTCTTTCAGAATTCCCCGACTAGACTACACGCTGATAATTTCGACGCCGGTTTTCGGCATCGCAACGCCGATGTGCGCCGCCTCAAAACGCGATGCCAGTGCCGTACGGGGCATGAACATAGGACATTGCACCGGGAAATTTTATTATTGCCACTAATTCAGAACCGCCCACAGTAGATGGTCAAAGGGGTATCCCTCTTCTGAAAACGAAATTCAGATATTCCTTATGTGATAAAGAAACGCTATGAGCAAATGCATTTGCCCCTATCACCTATACAGATATTAAACTTATAAGATTTAAAAAAAATTTGATATAACTATAAGTCAGATACATAGGACATGTTATGTCCAGTTAGGACGTATTTTTGCTCTCTGGGAACAACCTTGTTATACATTTCCTTTTATGGGAATATCGGGTTTTCTATTTATTATACACTAAGAAAAATGATCTAATACAACAAATGTGCTAAGACATAGTTTGTATTGATAGCTTATTTTGTATTTACCCATATTAAATAAGTTGCTAGTCATCATTAGTATTAGATTTTATTAATCTATGGACGAATTTTACCATCTCAGTAAACCATGTAGCATAATAGATAATAATATTCAATGTTAAACGACAAGAACAATATCACACAAGAAGCTACTTAACTTTTTGAGAACTACATTAAGTACTGATTTTTATAAATAGCAATATTATCATAATTAATGTCAAGTTTCATTACAACTGCCAGTCGGAACTAATACAGTATATAAAACCAGATTACAGCCCCAATAGAACTTGATAATTACTGTGATTATTCAGAGCAATAATGACTATAAACCATTCTAAGGTTAGCTATAAATCCTATTTCATATTTGCCAAATTGCCGTGATATTATTACTATACAACGGTCTAGCGATTTTCGCTGTCTTACAGTAGAAAAGCGCGTTGCTGTCATATATAGTATTAAACAGTTGTATAAAGAGTATGTGAATTCTAATAAGGAATAGAAGGTTTTTTCTCAGTATACGAACTATACAGGGTGGTCCAACGAAAACTTAACACCTCGATTTTCCTGCTTTAAAATGAAAATGTGGAAAATCGCTCGGACCCGTCGATTTTTATTTCGAAGGTGACATCTTTCGCGTATATTATCAATCTTGTTACTTCAAGTCCCTAGGAGGGAGGAGGGATAAGATCTAAATCTTAAATGGATACCCCTATTTTATATAATTTTTTTGGATTCTGCATAAAATTCTGAACATTTTTTAATAAAAGCATTATTAGTCTATACTTAACAGTTTCCGAGATATTGCCTCTTGAAAAATTACATTTTTGAACTTTGACAACGTCTAGCTTTCTAACTGTACGTCTTAGAGCAAAACGGCTTATGTCCCTATCTTCGATTTTTATTATCTCTAATAGTGTCAACTTTCGGTTAAACCGGATTTAAGAAATATAGTACTTGGCTATGACACTATTGGAAAGATAATAAAAATCGAAGATAGGGACATGTAAGCCGTTTTGCTCTAAGACGTACAGTTAAAAAGCTAGACGCTGTCAAAGTTCAAAAATGTCATTTTTCAAGAGTCAATATCTCGGAAACTGTTAAGTATAGACTAATAATGCTTCTATTAAAAAATGTTTAGAATTTTATGCAGAATCCAAAAAAATTATATAAAATAGGGGTATCCATTTAAGATTTAGATCTTATCCCCCCTCCCTCCTAGGGGCTTGAAGTAACAAGATTGACAATATACGCGAAAGATGTCCCCCTCAAAATAAAAATCGACGGGTCCGAGCGATTTTCCACATTTTCATTTTAAAGCAGGAAAATCGAGGTGTTAAATTTTTGTTAAACCACCCTGTATTGGATTTAGCTATAAAAATACAAGTTAAATCTATAATACCGGAGGTGTCTCAACACAGCATGTATACCTTAGATCCGCAATACAGAAAGCCAGATTTATGCATCCACCTTAAGCTTGCATTTGTGGTTTGTATTATATAGCATATTTAGCATAAGCATATAATCCCAGTTTGCAGCGACGACAGTTCCAATGTTTTCCTTGGGTAATAAACTGTGGTTTCAACGAAAGTTCTTGGGACTAAAGATCATCACAAACATGCATATTTCTCATAAAAAAAACAATTAAGATTCTGTTTTATATTATAGCTTGTATCGATAAAATACTTCCCTCCAGGGACTCGAAGTTCCTAGCATACAGAGAGAGTGTGTAAGAAAAAACAGGGTTGAAAATGCCGCCTAAAAATACCAGTACTTTTATCTTTTACATATGCATTTGAAAAAAGTTCAAATCGCAAATCTTAAAGTTCAAATCTCAACCTTTGGGCGTACTTTGGGTGCTTACTGAGAAAAAAATATCGATATGATGAGCAAAAAATTTAGGGGACAATTCTATACCGAAAATAAATGCTATCTCTTTTATAACATTTTTTCGAAAATTGATTATTAAGGGAATTACAGGGTGTTGAATTTAAATTTTATTTGCAGTTTTTTTGCAATACCTTTTGCCACGCTCATAATGTTTTGACGAAATCTCGTATATGGAACTTTTTCGGGATGAGGAATACAAATTTGCCCACCGTTTTTTCGCATTTTGTAGAGGGCGCCACATAGGAACCTATACTTTAATTTGAATGGTCCCAACTTTTTTGTCCTACCCTGTATGCGCATTTTGACTAAATACTTTTATTCTCCTAACCTTTTGACATAAAAAAGGTATATTACTTTTGTTTCGATAAATCTAACCGTTTCCGAGAAAAACGCTAAAATAACATTGCTTGCATATGATGAATACGAAATCATTTTAATTTATTATATTTTAATTTAATTAATTTAAATTTTTAAGAAGAATTAATTTATGCATTGAAGAGGAAAGACGTCACTTTGAACCTTTCATTTGAATGTTTAATTTATTGTTCTAGTAACTTATGTATTTTAAAATTGCAATTTCGGTCTAGAATTATCTCCAAAATTTTTTGCTCATCATTTCCGGACACCCTGTGTGTATAGTTTTGCTAGTTGAATTAAATTTTTATAAAATTAAATAAACTTTAGTTATTGATAAATGACAAATGGCATACATTTATTTATGCCCCGGTCCCTTACTATTATTAAGGTTGTTTGCAGGAACATCAGTTTCTTTAATTGGTCTTATAAGTTATGGGTAGACAATTTTGAAAACGTTTTAGTTTTTGACATTCGTATTCATTGTTGTCACGTGACAATACAAATCGTAAATAAAAAACAAGTCAAAAAATTGTTTTTGGGCGAACAAAAACCTTCTCGTATAACATCGATCGATCCGATGTACGAATGTACGAATTTGCTACTGTAGAACCTACAATAATATCGAATAATATCCTTTGTCATTGTTTCGGTCAATTGTATTTATTCATTTGATGTACTCGGCAACACGAATAGTTAGGTTTTTTTTCGGAACAAGAACAAAAACCCAGGATTGATTTAACAACCAACAGCATTGCGAACGTTAACATTATTTTACAGTTCTTTTTATTCTACTCTGGTTCAAGAAGAAGAGCTCTATTTACTTATTAGACATTAACAATTTTTTTTTAAATTTATTTACAAGTATAATACTTATTCGTAACTATCGATGAAATTTGTTTCTAAAAAACAAAAATAGTCCTTTTCTAAGTACTTTGCTCATACCTATATTAAAATTATAATTGTTTTAAACGTTATTAAATTCATTTCAAAGAGAACCGAGTTTATAATAAAACTTTAAGTATTTTAGTTTCGGTGCTGAACTATTAGAGTTTTCTGTTGCCAGGAGCAAAATAAATATATGGTCGCTACACTTAGTTTTAAAGGGATGAAATAAGAAATGCAATAATTTTCTTGCCTAGTCTCACTTAAATAGTGTCAAGAGTTATTTAATGATATTTCGGGAAATGTATTCCTCTTAATAACTGGTCTTGATTAATTATTAAGGTGGAATTGTCTTTGGAAAGCTGATACCATAAAAAATAATAAAACCAGATCTACAGTATCTCATAGAAATCCACTGAGGAAAATAATCTAATACAATAGGTTTGCTAAGACATAGATTGTATTGATAGCATATTTTTTATTAACCCATATCTAGTGTATCAAACCCGCTTTAGTGTTATATCAATTCCAGATTTGCTAGAACAGTGTTTTGATTGGTAATAATCAGTTCCCTTAGCAGCACAGTCTTGTTGAATAATGAATTACTTTTAATACAGTAATTTTGTTAAGAAATAAATTGTATCTACTCAATGCGACGCATTTTGTTCTCAGTAATGCCCTTTCTCTACAATTAAGAAAGCAGAACAGCATCCCCAAAAACGAATTGTATTCGTCAGAATCTATAATCCACAAGACGTTGGTGGGGGATTCGTAGCGATCGGCAATCGCCACGCGCCATGTTATTAGTTTTAACGTATTTGTTGCGCAGGTCACATCGTTGTTCGGAGTCTTCTAACTGCCCTGTCTCAATTTGAATTCTATTGATCGTACCAATATAATATGTTTCAATTAATTTATTTTTATTTTGTAAATAAGTTTTTTAAAACTTTGCATGTATTGAACTTTATAATCTATGGACGAATTTTACGATCTCAGTAAACCATGTTGGAGAATAGCTAATCATGCAATGTTAAACGACAAGAATAATGTTACACTAGAAGCTATTTAAATTTTTGAGACTTACAGTACTGATTTTCAGTGGTAAGTATAATATGCTTCATTAACCGTAGCAAGCCAATATTATTATAATTAATGTCAAGTTCCATAACAACTGCCAGTCGGAACTAATACAGTATATAAAACCAGATTACACCTCCAATAGAACTTAATAATTACTATAATTATATAGGGCAATAATGGCTATAAACCATTCTAAATTAAATTGTCACTACACATAAATTAGTTGTAGTTTTAAGATGCAAAATAGTGTAATGCTACGACAGTGTCTCTCTGTATACGTAATATACATAGCCAGAAAATGCATAACGAATTTATCAGCTTGTATGTATTTTTAAAACATTTTATATGCAGGTTGAAGAGTTGTCTCAATTAAAAAAAAACATAAACTTTCTAATTATTTTTTGAAAAAAGATTTTCTCATGCGAATAAGAATGTTCTTCGAACCCATAAAACCTTTGTCATGCAGCGAATTTATTGAGAAATCCTAAGGTGCTTGAACTCTCCAGTGCGACTCCCAGTTCAATCAGGTCATTTTTATCGAAAAAGTATTTTTTGACTCTCCGGCCTCGAGTGGCTCTTACACAAAATGATTTTTGTTTTATTGGATCCAACATTAAATGCCATTCCGTCGGGAAAAGAGATAGAGATAGAAGTCAAAAATTTTCGTTTTCAAATCATATTTATTTAAGTTGTTTGTAAGCTTTATGAGTACCTATTGGTGCAAATTTTCCAATACCGAATGATATAGAAATAGTTTTAAAAATTCAATTATATTTTAAGTCATATCTACATTTCTAATTTGGATTAAAGGGGTAGCTTGAATATCACTTCCGGTATCTCCTGAAATGAGCCTTTTAACTTTTGTCGTGAATATCTTAGGTTATCAAAACGTTAGAGAGAAATGTCTAACACACTAAATAAATAAAATATAAATAGAAATAATCCGTTATTTCGTGATACATTTATACAACTTAAAAATTAAAACCATTAATATTTGAGTACTTAAAACCTATTAATACCAGAAAATCAGGACACTGACGTAAACTAATTTCTCGGAGAAATACGGGCGCGCTCTTTTGGAGAATTGTTTAACTTCAACTTTAAAATATTTATAGGTAAGCCGGATACCCTAATACGTCACACGTAATTTGTCTTTTGAATTTTTTAATTATGTATAGCAAAGCAATCCCTAAATTTTGCTTTTCCCGAATATAGACCTGTCCTTATTTATTTATTCTTTCTTTTTTGTTAAAAGATATTTTGTGTTGATTAAAAATAAATTGCGAATATTTTATTTAGCACTCTTTATATTTTTCTTCATTATTTTTAATTTTACATTTTACACTCTACAATCAATTCTATACACAAGTTGGAAATGTCTTCCATTCTGCAGTAAATCGATCGATCTAAACATTCCTGTTGTACCGGGTGGTCAAATAAGCGAGGACGTCGGCTTTATCTCGGAAACCATTAATCGTACAACTTTTGGAAAGATTTTTTTATGAGTAAAGTGGTCAACAGAAATTGCTGGAAATTACTTTTAAGTTCCTCATTTCGCCGCAAGGGGCACAATTAAAAATTGTTTTTTTAAATTCTAAATTTCTCCGAAAATTCCCATATTAAGGTGTAACTCTGATTACATCATTGGAAAGCTTAGACAATTCTGCATCATTTTGGTAAGGCTCATTGGCGTTCCGACCTTGATAAGAGTGGGAGAAGCTATTGAAAGTGTAAACATTAAAATCGCTGTAACTTCTAAACAACTTATCCGATTTTACTAATTTTAAGCTTCTTTGGAAGGGGAAAATAAGTATCTTCAATTGCCGTATTCAACAGTACACGATAATGTTTAATAAAATTGCTAGAGGGAGCAATTTTTAATAATAACAGTTTTTTCGATTTTATCCCGAAAATTCAAATCACACGGTATAACTATGACATCATAATCAAAAAGTAGATGAAATTTGCAAGAAAAGATGTGAAGACCGCAGTTTGATACCTTTGTTCGTTTCAGAGTTATTCCCAAAACAATAATTTTTAATACAAATTGCGCCCTCTAGCAATTTTATTAGAAACTATCTTGTACCATTGGATACTACAATGTTATTTTAGCGTTTTTTTCGAAAACGGTTAGATTTATCGAAACAAAAGTAGTATAATTTTTTTATGTCAAAAGGTTAGGAGAATAAAAACATTCAGTCAAAATGCCCATACAGTATAGGACAAAAGAATTGGTACCATTCAAATTAAATTATGGACTCCTATGTGGCGCCCTCTACAAAATGCGAACAAACGGTGGGCAAATTTGTATTCCTCATCCCGAAAACGCCCCATAGACGAGATTTTGTCAAAATAATATAAGCGTGGCAAAAGGTATTGCAAAAAAAAACTGCAAATTAAATTTAACTTTAACACCCTATAATTCCGTTAATAATCAATTTTCGAAAAAATGTTATAGGAAGAGATAGCATTTATTTTCGGTCTAGAATTATCCCCTAAATATTTTTGCTCATCATTTCCGGACACCCTGTATATTTTACTGCATCGAGAGGGGAGGTGGGGGGCATTGTTTGTTGAAAATAGGGTTATCGTACCATTTTTCTTTGATGAGAGCCTCACTGGAGAAAGGTATCTAAATTTTCTTCAAAGTAATGAGGTTCCAGCTGTTGCCACTCTATTTCCAGATGATAATGATCCTGATTTACTAAGTGTACCCTTATGGTTTCAACAGAATGGTGCTCCCCCGCATTAGGCTTCTCATGTAAGGGAGTCATTAAATACAATTTTTCCAGGACAGTGGATAGGTAGACGGGGTCAATAGTAGAGTCATCCAGATCGCCCTATCTTCATCCACTGGACTTTTTTCTGTTTGCGTCAAAGATTTGGTTTAAGAGTTCATTCAACGAGTAATACGAGAAATTTCTCTACAAGTAGTACAGACTATACCGGGTGGTCAAATAAGCGAGGACGTCGGCTTTATCTCGGAAACCATTAATCGTACAACTTTCGGAAAGATTTTTTTATGAGTAAAGTGGTCAAGAGAAATTGATGCACCAGCAAAATGGCCACCACGTTCTCCTGAGTTAAATATGTGTGACTTCTTTTTGTGGGGCGCTATTAAAACAGAAGTTTACAAGACTCCGGTAAACACACCATTTTAATAACGCCGAGACATTAGATAGGGTCCAATATCATTTTTTAAGGAGTGTTAATAAGTGTATTCAGCAAGATGGCGGTCATTTTACACATTTGCTTAAGTAATGTTTTTGTTTTACTTAGTTTCTTACAATACATACTTGCAACTTTGTTGTACTTTGTTTTATTTTTATTGTTAATAATTGATGTAGGCAGGTAATTGTAAATATTTTCTTCTGGCAAAACAGCTTATTCAACGAAAAATATTACAGAGGTAAAATAGCTTCCAAATACATCCAGTCACTCTATAAAAATAACTGGGTTGTCATAACGCCGTTCATATAAAAAATGAGGAGAAATTTTGACGTATTATATCACTTCCACAGCCGGTGACTATAGGTACTACTAGAAAACGTCATTTTATAGTACTAGTCTACATACTAAAAATCATTAAAATCGATTAGCAGGTTTTTACGTAATTTAGAAAAAAACAATATTTTTACAAATTTTTGACGCCCTCTACCGGCTAAACGAGACAATTTTGGATATAACTAAGTGGGCTTAGATCGACCTATTTTGACGTCAGGAGTCTGTCATCAAACGTTGTACACGTATTTTCCGGACACCCTGTATATTTTAACTTATTTATAAGAAACATAGGAAACCATTTATCACTTCGGTTTCCGGTTAGTTGTGCTCTGATATCCCACAAAATGGGTCTGGCAACAAATCACAATTAAAATGTCAAGCTAAGTTTTTAAAATTTAACGTACAGTACACATGTACCGTTTATCCTTACTTTAAATCGAAATACTAAAGAACAATTTACTAAGAAACATATATTTTTGCGTTTGTTACTGAAATAATGTTAAAACCATAAATATCCCTAGAAAACTTGCTGATTGGATATAGCCGGGGTACTTTCAATATTTTAATTAAAATGTAATCATTAGCTTAATGATATTAATTAAACGTCAATGGCTTGTTTACTTTATACATCAAAAGCGCGGAAAATGTAATTTTTAATGCTTCATAGTCCACAGACTTTGACGGCAAAATATTAAAATAGCTGATGCGATTAAATTCATACGCTATTTTAACAAAATCATGTAGAAACATCATCCATCTTTAATTTTTAATGAGTTTTATTATTATAAGGGCAACAACAAACCACACTAATTAAACCAATTCGTTATTATATTTTTAATTAAAAGTTACTATACCTAAACAATAACCTAAATAATTAATAATATTATTATTGAAATAAAACCTAAAAAATATTAGTTTCCCATGCTTATACAGACTGTCCGCAAATGGATGAAAAATTTAATTTTTCGGGAAAAAGTCATTCTTGATAAAAAGTTTTGCTTGTAAAAAAAATTCAATTCACGAAGAGAAAATTTTGATTTTTTATACAGGGTTCGCAAAAACTTAGAAGAATAAACTACCTTTATTTTTCATTTTTGACCAAAATGCCAATTAGAAAACTTATTTAGAGTAACGCTAGACGCTGTCAAAGTTCAAAAATGTCATTTTTCAAGAGTCAATATCTCGGAAACCGTTAAGTATGGACTGTAATAATGCTTTTATTAAAAAATGATCAGAATTTTATGCGGAATCCAAAAAAATTATATAAAATAGGGGTGTCCATTTAAGATTTAGATCTTACCCTCCTCCCTCCTAGGGGCTTGAAGTAACAAGATTGACAATATACGCAAAATTTGTCCCCCTCGAAATAAAAATCGACGGGTCCGAGCGATTTTCCACATTTTCATTTTAAAGCAGGAAAATCGAGGTGTTAACTTTTCGTTGGACCACCCTGTATAGCTTTTAGAGAATTATACAACTATAAATAATGAAATTTTTATTAAACCAGGCGAGAGCTTTTTGCACCAGTTTTAATGATATTTTCTTCGCAATATTCATTTTAACGCACTCAAGCACATTTAAAATGCATTTTAGAGATTTAAACCGGGAGAGGTTCGTTTATTTAAATTATAGCTTTAATTAAATACACATCTCATTCCAGCTTGAGATTTGAATTTTTATAACGTTACCAGACAAAACTGCAAATACTTTTATTAAATATATAATATACAATGTGACCAGTAAAGTCCGCATCATATGGGATTTTTTTATTAATAGCTTTATTCAAAATTTGACTTTGCCATCAAGTTCTGCTTCGGTCGAGATGAAAATTACGCAAAAAAATAGTAGTCACGTGATTCGCATTATCTGTCAAATTTTAATTTTTTTCAAAAAATAATTCAAAAGTGGGGTTATTTCTGAAAATATCGGAAAAAGTTATTAGAAAAGTTTTTTAAATGCAATTTTTAGCCCACATGCAAAATTTTAGCTGCATAAGATAATTTTGATTTTTACCCACCACTAAAATTTATTTTCCAATTAATGTACACTTTACGATGACACTGTGTTCTTTTTTGTCTTAATATTAAGGTGAATTACTTTCAGACACAAACTACGTTTTCAAAAATACTTATTTTATGAAGTTACCTTATACAGGGTCAAAACAAATAAACTTTGCATCACATGCGACCAAATTTTAATAGCCCAATTTTGATTTTGTAGAAAAATACACATTTAATATGGCCCTATTTTAAAGAAAATGTATCTAAAATAAAGCATTGTCAAAACTAAAAAGTTTTATGTAGGTTGCGTTGGGTCTTATTTTGCAAAAGTGGTGCAATTTACAATAAGTAAAAATCAAAATTATTTTATGCAGCTGAAATTTGGCATGTGGGCTAGAAACTGCATTTAAAAAACTTTTTCTAATAACTTTTGCGATACTTTCAAAAATAACCCCACTTTTGAATTATTTTGTTGAAAAAATTAAAATTTGACAGATAATGCGAATCACGTGACTATTTTTTTGTTTAATTTTCATATCGATGGAAACAGAACTTGATGCCAAAGTCAAATTTCAAATAAACAATTAATAAAAAAAAAGATATGATGCGGACTTTACTGGTCACACTATATATAATTTTTGAAGGTAATGGTATAAAATTTTGTATTTTTTTCTTGTCTTGCGATGAAATTCATCTATATACCAAGAGAAGTATAAGAAAGCCGACTTGAAAGAAACAGCGTTGAATAACTACCAAACTGTACAAAAACCGTATTTTTTCAATAAAAACGATAATATTCCTGCATTTTTTTAAATGAAATTGTATTAACCTAATATTAAAAGAAATGAAACAAAATGTAAATTTTAAAATACTGTATTTACTTTTGACTGCTCTAAATAAACCAGTACCTTTTCAGTAAATAAATTTATATTTTAGGGAAGCAAATTCCTAATAAAACCCAAATTATTTACCTTTCTCGCAAACAAATATTTTAATAATAGGAATGAAGAAAAACAGTCGGTATTCTACCCGAGGAGCCCAAAAATGCCTTCCTGCAATTTGAAAGGGCCAAACCAAAATTCATATAAATGCTAATGCTATAAAAGCGTAAAAGTATGCATTTCCATACATTAACTTATAATAACCTCACAAATTAAACATAACAGTGCTATTAAATGGATAAATGAAAAATGAGCCTAGCGTTTTTACAAAGTCGACAAGGATAACCACGATAAATAATTTATTTTGTGGATATACTTACAACAAACAATATAATATACTTTTTTACATTTTTATAGACTTCAATTCCATATAAAAATAATCTAAATCCAAATAAAATTATATCCTTCTAAAAACTTTTCTTTGATATATTTTGACAAGTGTCGCAACTTTTCGTATTATGCACTCCGGCTCTCCAATGCAGTCGCAAAGTTCATAAATCCATCTTTCAAATTTTGTAACTTGTTATTTCCAGCTAGTTGAGTGATTTTTATAGAAAATATTTTTTTTTTAACTTTATAAGGTTAACGGGACGGAAGATGTACTCCATTTGAAACTTACTTTACTTTAAGAAAATAATACAAACAGTTATTTTTGTCGGTATAGTTTAAAAAACAAAAACAAAAATCCCATTTAATTCATAGTAGAATTGACTTTTTTACAGCACCTGGATTTTATCCATCGAGAAAATATTTTTACTAATGTTGTTCTCTTTAAGCCAGCGTAACGATCGAATCCTAAATCTGAATCATAGCATGGGGTCCATCGTCCATTTTCTGTGAACTATAAACCATTTTCTGGCACTCAACTAACCTCCTACAGGGTAGTCTCTGTTGGACACATAAAGTAATCCACACGTGTATTCCTGTTTTAATATATCGTTTTCTTGTCTTTAATAAAAGTGACCAATTGATTGCTTAATACTTCTGCCGTGCTAAGACAAAAGGTCGTAACTGACAAAATGTGTGATTTTCAGATTTTGGTTTATTTGGAATGTATATAGTCAGTTCTATCAGTATATCAAGTCCAAAAGTCGTAGCTATAGTAGAAATACTCGAAATAATGTAACGATTTTGTCGTATTTGCCAAATGTCAAGTAAATGTCCTATGTGTCACTTAAGACATATTGATTTGGCTTATTAGAAAAAAAAGTACTATAGTACAAGGTGAAAATGACTTATCTATCACATACAAAGTCGAATTGTCGTATGTTTTTCTCTCATACGACTTTTGGACCAAGTATGATGTGCATTAAATTAGTTAATTACGACTTGCGTACACAGGGGGGCGGTCAGCGGTTAGTCCAAGAAATAAAGCAAAAGTGTGATTATGTTATTATTTTTCCGGTAGGTATTTTAATTGTAAAAGTATCTTGATTTGTTTGTTATTATAATACAGTATTTTAGTATTCCGGATTATTCGTTACATTTTAATAAAATCGTGTATTGGGATTTAGAGGAAATTTAGCAGGTAAGTTTAAGTATAGGTTAATTTGTATAGAAATTAGCTACAATGATTTTCTGAACGTAAAAGATTTTTCTTCCCGATTCAACTTAAATAAAACTCAACCAAGACCTTACCTTTCTAATATTTGCGAGGCAACTTTTGTCAGGGGATGTAGAATATTATTCTATAAGACAAATTTCGAGAGCGCCCCGATTAAACTTGACTTAGGACTTCCAAAGCATTAAAGGAAGGTGTTCTTGCGCCAGAAAAAAAAGAGGGATTAGTGTAAATAGAAAACAGAATCTGATCAAAAAACTGACAGCTATGGGTATTTCACAGAGTAGAATCATGTTTTGGCAAAGCTTGCCAGAAAATTATGAAGATACAAATCTTGATGACTAAAATATTTATTTTGACGTTAATATTAGATAGTATTTTTGGAAATTAATATTTATTTTACATTTGAGTTAATAATGACTTAATTATATATTTGCAGTTTTTTCATTTCATTGTTTTATTTCTCACTGAACAATGATATTTTCCTATCCCAACCCATGATTACAATGTTTGTAACGTTACATTGTAATTCACACGATATATTCCAAAATATTCTTAAGACAGTATGTCGTAACTTGTTATCATATTTATCCACAATTTTATAACACTAAGAGGATCTGTCGTATCTTGATAATCCAAAGTCCAAAAGTCGCAACTGTCAAAAAGATAGGTCATTGCCAATGCAAAAAATTTGCATATATTCTAAGTCGAAATGTCGTAACTTTCAAAACTTCAATTATCTCGACTAAAGTACTAAAGGGTTTTCCAATAAGAACGATATGATTTTGAAACAATATGGTAACCATGGTAATAAAGTTATACCTGTCACCAGTTGTTAGTTATTGTCAGTAAAGTATAACAATTTATTATGGCTAAATACGCGCTTCAAGAACGTTTGGTTATTATCCAAAAATTTTACGAAAATAGACGATCTTTTGTGAACACTTATCGCACACTTCGCGAAAACTTTGGTGTAAATAATCGTCCTCCTTTGCTTGCCATTCGTCGCATCGTTGAGAAATTTGAAAATAATTTTACTCTTCACGATGTAAAAACACCAAGAAGACATCGAAACGCAAGAACTGTTGAGAATATTGCTGCTGTAAGAGCTAGTGTTGCAGTGGATCCAAATTTATCAATTCCTCGTCGTGCTCAAGAGTTAAGGATTAAAAAAAAAACGACAACTTGGCGTATTTTGAAAGAAGACTTGAATTAACACCAGTATAAGGTTGTTTTGACCCAAGAACTTAAGCCACTGGACCATCGTCGGCGCAGAGAATTTTCTGCTTGGAGTTTAGAACAACTTGAAAGGGATCCCAATTTTGCCAAAAAAATTATCTTTTCAGATGAAGCAAATTTTTGGTTAAGTGGATACGTTAACAAGCAAAATTGCCGTTTTTGGTGTAAAAACAATCCACAACAGATTCATGAGAAGCCTTTGTATCCGCTAAAGGTAACTGTATGTTGTGGTTTATGGTATGGTGGCATCATCGGGCCATTTTTTTTTCCAAAATGAGGCAGGAGATGCAGTTACAGTGAATGGTGAACGATATCGACAGATGTTAAGAAATTTTTTGTGGCCAAATTTAGATGCACTTGATTTGGAGGATATGTGGTTCCAGCAAGACAATGCCACATGTCACACTGCTCATGAAACTATCAATATACTGCAAGAAAAGTTTGACGAAAGGATAATTGCAAGGAATGCTACTGTTCAGTGGCCTCCAAGAAGCTGTGATTTAACTCCTTTAGATTACTTCTTGTGGGGCTATTTGAAATCTAAGGTTTATGAAAGCATAAAGTCATCGAAAATTGGGTTCGTCGAATTCGCTCGTGTACACGAAGTCGCGGAGGACATTTAAACGATGTGTTATTCAAAACATAAATGTTATCGACTATACTTTAAGATAATATAAAACGTTTTGTTGTATCTGAAATTATTTTAATTTTATTTCATTTTGAAATCATATCGTTCTTATTGGAAAACCCTTTATTTGGGATATCAATCAACTCATACGATAGATCAGATATATTTCATTTTTCCGTTTAGTCCAAAAACATTTTGCATATTTATACATAACTGAAATATTCAAAGATACGAATTGTCATTGATAAAACGAAAATATCTCCGAATTTTATTTTAATCAGTTACGACCTTTTGTCTTAGCACGGCAGAATTCTAAAAAAATACTACAAAAAAAAAAGAAAAATATTGGAATTTTTTTTTTCATCATATTTTGGAATATGAACTCGCTTAGCCGACCATGTATCTTGCCCCCTTATAAGTAATATTACATAAAAGCTCAATTAATAAGGAAATTATTTATGTTTACACGTACAACACCGCTGCCATATAATATCGCAACTAAAAATGCAACGCTATACCTCTATTAATATTTTTAAACGTTAATTTCGAAATCCGCCTTTATAAATGCTGTCAGCTGTCAGTATAGCCTCCTCATTTCAATGCAAATTTCCAAAGTTAATATTTTCTATAGCTTTTTATGTTGGTATAGATTCTCTATAATGCACTTATTTATTATGATGGACGGAAGCAGATAAATATTATACCACAAAAATAATAATAAACTAATTTATTTAGCTCCGTAAAAATCCTATCACTTTAATACCGCAAAGTGGATTGCGAAAAAACTGTAAATTAATTTTATTATGTTCACCGGCTGCAGGAAATTAATTTATTAGTTAAATGGCCCATTACGATTAATATAAACAGTGGCAGCTCGTGACTAGCGAGTCAGGGGGGCGCTGGCTTTAAATAAAAATTTTTTAAATGTGTATTATTTTCGAAAGTACGTGTCTGTTTTTTCCGAGGTTTTTTCTAACTTTCTCGTTGTGAATTTTAATTTCATTAGCATAAGCACTACTTAAACAAGTTAAAATATTAGTTTGTCCTAACATCTCAAAACTTACCACATTTGACATTATGACGATGTTTTGCACTATTTTCATGTTTATTTATTTTCTCTGAAAGATGTTTTAAGTCTTGCACCCCATTTATAGTCCAATTATCATCCCCGTCAAAAAGTAGACACACGAAACAAAAAAAAAATGTTGTCCTCACAACCGCATATCCAGGATTTTTTATTATATATTTCTTTGTCAAACTTACACGTAAACTGTGCTTTACTTTTACATTTTGATTGCACTTGTACTATGTTCAATTTCTAGCATTTTTTAAGTTCAAGTTTTTCACTTAAGCTCAGAGAACTAAACACAAGCTTCTGTAAATCACTGACCTTCATATTACACGACATTTTCCACTCTTATAACGTAATTAATAAATAAATCAAAACAAATAAAGAAAACGTCAGCGAGTCAGCTGCATCGACAGACGACAGGTCGCATCGCGATTCGCGAACAGTGGGCGCGGAAAATTGGAGCTCTCCGTGGCCGCTCGTTGTGCGATGTGTAGGTGACGTCAGGCCTCCGTCGTCATGACAATCCATCGAGAAGGCGCGTTGAATCGGGACGGATAATCGGTCGCCCGCCGCCGCCCGCGCTTAGTACAACCTTGAGAGCGCGCAACTCGCTTGTCTATGAGTATAGCCTGCCCGTTAGAATAGGGCTACGTTTGGTTTGAATTATTTTAATTGATTGCTTACATACATTGCGTTATTGGTTTTTTAATAAAGTATTTTTGGATTCTGTTTAAAGTAATTGCAGGGAGGGCGGCGCCCCAGAGCCCTTCATTAACCAGCCGCTACTGAATATAAATTACCATTATCTACATTTTGTCTCTAAATTTCCCTGTAACTTACATTATAAAACACGTTTAATTGACATCAATCTAATTTACTTTGCCATAAACAGAACAAATAACCTTTTTAAATACATGTTTGCAGAACAATCATGTAAGAACATGTCTCTACAAATAATAACAAGGTCAAACAGAAAAAAATTACAAACAACTAAAATTAATGTTGCCTAATGACAAAGCAAGTAAGTGCATCATGCAACACCACACCCCGGAGAAATTAGGCTAATTGCCCTTTTAATAAAATTAAGGTTTAATTATATAGCCCTTTGTACTTAACAATTGTTTGATTTAAAGACAAAAAACAACAGGTGAAAGTACGTTTTTTAATTAACGAGCCCTTAGTTAGTAGAATACTAATTTTGTAATTTTAGTAGATTTATTGAATTAATTTTTAAAATTAATTTTTTTACCAAAGTACCAATTTTTTTTACATCAACTGTAGGCAATTATACCCCAAAGATGGGTATTTGACCGAATTTTGGATAAAATGACGGATAATTGATCAAAAAACGAAATGGCGAATGCGTAACTAGTGTTTGATCTTAAGGCTATTGGTGGAATTTTTATATACATATCAGATTTATACCTATTGTTATGTCATTAAAAAGATTTTCGAAAACTGGATAAGGAGTCATTGTCATTTGTCCACAAAATATGTTTAAACTATGTAGAAAGTTTATGTAAACAACGTTTTATAGTTTATAGTATTTTCTAAAAATTGGAATACATAATAAAAAACTATATAATATTCAATTTTTATAAATATTTATATTATGAGCACAATAGATACATAGATATTAGATGCCCTAAAGATATTTAAATACGGGTTCTACATTTTTATAAACAAGTTTTACACTATTAAAATAATTATTTTAAACATATTTTAAAAAATACCCTCGTACAAAACCCTCTTTTAAAATTAACCAATGATATATTTTTTATTGGACATTGATGCTTTACTCCTTCTAAAAGTGGCACAGCGATTCCAACGAGTATTGATTTGTCCCAATTAAGAAAGAATGAAGAATATAAAGAAAAAATACTATTGGTGTATCATAAACAAATAAGTTGTTACCAAAATAATTTCTATTTATTTACACAATAATTGCAGTTGGACAATTAAAACATACTAATTTAATTAGACATTTTACTAAATTGGCTTTAATTGATTTATTAAACACATTTTTTAACAGAGAAAACGTATGCCACGCGCATTTGAATTTTAAAAGTATCAGGATAATATAAACACTGACTGGCTGATTTTAAGTTCCATAAATTTATATTTATGCATATAAAATCCATACTTTCAAGTAAGTTTCCTGCAAATTCTTAATAAGTCATCACTTTGAATTTTTTCGCAATAGATGGCGACACTTAATCTACAAACAAAATTGAATGTAGCACCCCGCCAGAGAGATTGTTTTGTATAAGAAGCATATAAGTATACAGAGGTATATTATTAAATATCATACAGAACTCTGTAGGAAAGTATGTGCAAAATTTTCCACTAGACACTAGAGGGACCCATCGGTAAAATTGTTCTAATAATAGAAATGGAGTTCGCGGCCAAGACATATACAGGGTGTCCGGAAACTTCGCTCGTATACTTTAAGGGGATATTCTACATATGCAAATATGAAAAAAAGTTCATATGAATGTAGGTCCTTAAATGACTTATAAGGAAGCTATGGCCGTCCAAAGGTGACCTCTAAAGATTAGTTTCTATTTTATATCTATGCAACCGCTTAAGGTGCCGGTGTGCTTTTTGGCACACAAACTAATATTAACAATTGCTAATTTATGACATTAAGAGTTATTATGAAATTTAGTCAGGGACGTTGTTACGTGGCTTAGTTTATTTATTCCCAATTTTTTTACAATACACATTTAAATAATTTTACCCAAAAATTATAATTTAAGTCAAAACGTTGTTTTATTGTCATTTTTAAACAAAATGAGAGTTGTTGGTTTAACAAGAATAATCTGAAAAAAGTAGAAAAGTTACAACAAATGTTGCAAATGGTTTCCATTAATATCAATACAACCAACTAAACGATTTCTTATTGATGTTCGTACTCTTGCGAAAACTCCTTCCTTATTACGAATTTCCTCGCAACAATAAATAACACGTTGTTCCAATTGCTGTACATTTTCAACAGGTACTGAATATACCGGAGACTTCAGATATCCCCAAAGAAAGTAATCCAAGGGATTGAGATCAGGTGAACGGGAAGGCCAGGCAATGGGCCCACCTCGGCCTATCCATCGGATATGTTTGATTTAATTGATCTCGAACCAATCTACTAAAATGAGGTGGAGCATAAAATAGTTTGTAAGTCTTTGCTGGTATGGCACATCTTCAAGTAGAACAGGCAAAGAGTCTTGTAAAAAATCTAAATATGCGGGCCCATCTAAACGTTGAGGCATAATGTATGGTCCTATTAATCGATCGCCCAATATACCTGCCCAAACATTAATTGAAAATTTATTTTGAAATCGACTTTCGAAAATTGCATGGGGATTTTCTTCAGCCCATACATGGTTATTATGAAAATTTACGATGCCTTCACGGGTAAACCCTGCTTCGTCAGTAAACAAGACTTTATGTAGAAAAAAAAACGGTCTTGATGACATTTTCTCTGCATCCACTGACAAAACTCTGCACGAGGAAGTAGGTCTTGAGGCTTAAGCGCCTGAACTCTTTGTATATGGTATGGCTAAAGAAGTTGTTCATACAAAATTTCCCCTGTTGTACTCTTAGGGATACCCTCTTGTAAGGCAATTCTTCTTGTGCTTATACCCGGATTCTGCTTGTGGAGTCCTAGTAGTACGGCTTCTCCCGGTTTCATTCATATTTGGCATAAAAGTTCCGGTTTCTCTTAATCGTTGATGTAAATTAATGAATAATTTCTCACAAGGAATTTGACGGTTTGGAAAATATTCTTGATACAACCTGCGAGCTTCTCGAGCACAGCCATTAGCTTTGCCATACATAAAATGCATATCAGCTAACTCAGCAAATGAATAACCTGCCATTTTTTAAAATTTGCACCTTAATTAATCAAAAACACTTTGCACTTGATCAATGATCACTACAATAAATCACAAAAACGTCATTGTCAATTTATTTTAACGGTAACCATGGGCTTCTTGATGTTTTTTTAATTCAAATTTGTATTTGTCATAAGACTACTTTGATGTTTTAGTTAAACACAATTCGATAATAGTTTATGCAATGATTTAAATAAATCGATTTTTCTCCTAAATCATTGGTCCAATAATTTTTTTTAAGAATACCTTTTTTGTGTAGAAAAATCACTGGAATTATAATTTTTGAGTAAAATTTTTAAATGTGTCGTGTAAAAAAAATAGGAATAAATAAACTAAGCCACGTAAGAACGTTCCTGACTAAATTTCATAATAACTCTCAATATCATAAATTAGCAATTGTTAATATTAGTTTGTGTGCCAAAAAGCACACCGGTACCTTAAGCGGTTATATATAAAATAGAAACTAATCTTTAGAGGTCACCTTTGGACGGCCATATCTTCCTTATAAGTCATTTAAGGACCTACATTCATATGAACTTTTTTTCATATTTTCATATGTAGAATATCCCCTTAAAGTATACGAACGAAGTTTCCGGACACCCTGTATATGCACATATAATATTTGAAAGGTTGAATTTATCTGCTAAGCAATAGCCTAATGTATTATCAGTATACCTTCTGACATTTTAAAAAACATTATCTTAGAGTCGGAATTGTTAATCGAAATCCTACTTTTTGTGCCAACTATTATAATTATTTATTATAGTACTGTCACCAACAGTTGTTTTTAGTTGTTATATTTTATAATTTTTATATTTTTGCACAAATAAATATCTTTATTATTATTAATATGTTGAGAAGCTTCGATAATTCGATTTTTTTTTAATTCATTTGAATCTTCCATAATATTGTCACACACTTTTGAAGCTATGTATCCCCAAAAGAAAAAAAGGAACCGATAATGGCATTACCGCAAATCCCAGCCCACACATTATTCCCACTACTAAGTGTGGGTTTCTTGTATAATATACGGATTCTGGCGAGCCCAGATCCTTTTGTTTTGTTTATTTATAGTCTCATTCATTGAAAACGTACTTTCATCAAGAAAAAAATGGAATTTAAAATATTTGGATTGTTGGCGATTTTTTCCATTCACAGTTGGCAAAACTCCATGCGTTAGAAATAATCGTTCTTCCACAGTTGTTGCATGTTGCATGTTGCAATTGTCTTAAATTCGACCATCTTCAAATTTATTTTAAAATCTTCTGTTAGTGCAATTGGATTTTTATTGCGCTTTACGTACGAAATGTTCACGAAACCAGTTCTCAGAAATAGCTCTTCTAACCTGTATACTGTAGACTGTAGACTAACTTGGAATTGAGGTATTCAATTGCACAATGATCTATTTCCCTACATGGCATTCCCAATTAAAATTTGTAGTAAGAAAAAGTTTATATCTCATTAAGATGCAACTTTATAGTTATATACATTATTGCCGTATCTCTTATACTTTCTGAAAAAAATGTTTTTTTATGAATTTTCTCAAATTTTTAGACCATATGCATGAAAAAAATTGGAAAATTAAAAATCCTGTTAAAACTTAAATATATGACAACATTTCAATAAGTATGCGTTATATATAACGTAAAACTCAGTAATAGAGAAGAAAATATTCAAAATAACGGTTTTATGATTTTTTTTTTAATTTTAAAATTTCAAATTTTTTTTGTAATTTTTAACATTTTCGTCAATACGTCTCTTATTATCGCTTTAGGAACAGAAGTCAATATAAACTTTTATATGGACAATAGAAAAGTACAACTTTTTTATTTGAAGAGTTTGTTTTTAAGTTCTATCAGTTACGAGATATTTGCAATAATGTAAAAACCATTTTTTACTCAATATCTCGAAAACTTACAAAAAATTCTTAAGACGCAAAAGTAAAGATCTCACGAGGATGCAACTAAATTGCATTAATTCCGAGTTTAGGCTCAATATTTTCAGTAGACTAAAAGTATAACATGAGTTAAACTTATTACCGTGCAAATTTCATGTCTCGAGTAAAAAATAATGCACTGTATACAAAATCAATATTAAGTACAGTATACTGTAGCATTAATCTCTCCATAAAATAGCTCCATGATTAATAGTGAGAGACTTTATAACTAACAATGGATTTTATTGATATCTATATTTATTTTTAAAGAATCCTTTAAAAAATTTATAAATTACATCAATAAATTGTTGGTGTGAATATGGTCTATTTTTTAAAAAGCATTTTAGCTATCTCAATAATCAATAGCCACAGCTAATAAAAAAAAATTATTGGAGTGCTATAAATAAACATAATGATATATATTTTTTTCACAGTAAAAAATAGTACGGCACCAAATTGATATAATAATGTTTAAAATAGTTTGAATTATTACCCCAATACCTTGCTATACGCCCGGCCATCAATAAACTGCGGCCAGAGAAGGAACTAAAAATAGATATTACGGAAACCAACCCTACAAAAATCGTTACTAACAAACTACATGTTTGTTGGCCTGCTGGAAACGTGTACATTTTTTTAAAGATTATTCTTAAACGATTGCATTGCAAATAAATAAAACCATCTAATTTATTGTCAAAATTGTTCTTATGACGTGGGTATGTGGTAATATACTTATATTTAAAAACATTTTTAGAAACTTAAGCTTTGGGATTTATAAAAGAATTTTTGAAACAAGAACGTACACATAGCTGGCTAAATAATTGTTTTTACTGAATGTTTTATTTTTGACATGGGTAAATTTAAAATGGTTGATAAGGTTAAACCCTAGTTATCGCTTAACCCTTTGGCAACACAGGAAATACCACGGAGCCAGTTGTTCTGGTATTGATTGGGCTTACAAGCATAGTAGCATAGCTATTTGGTTGCCATGGCGACTTATTCCGCAATATTGTGTCGTCTGACGTCACGTATAGTCAGTAAGTCTGCTCACTGTAAAGGGTATCGTTGCTTTCAAGCATTTTCTGTGTCATTCACCAAACTTGACGCAGTCGCCCTGATGTCCCACGTGGTTCAAAATTTCTAACCTGCACAATATTAGCGTTTAGTACCCAATTATTATAGCATTGTATTTCATTTCCTCGACAAAATTTCAGTAAATTTGGATTTTGTTCTTTCGTTTAATCCGGCAAGTTGAACTAGGGGGTGTTGTACTTCAACGGAAGACCTTCAGAAGGGCATTGCGAGCTTCTAACCAACATGGCGAACTAGTGTGTAGAGAAAAAAGTGCTTAGGCGTTCTAAGGTTTTTGTTTAGAAACCAAAAAATGACAAATTTCTCGGTTTACTTTAATGGGTCTCGTGAGTGGTGCCGCTGTTTTTTTCGCGGCGCTACCTGTCTTAATCAGCAAGTCACAAAAAATGGAAAATTTCGCTAAAATACATGGCACTATTCTCGAAAACAGCCAAATAAGAAAATTAGTTGATGTAAGTTCTTAAAAAACCACTTCGTTCTTTGCATTTTTGGAGCTTTTGCAGTAGCGAACAACGGGTGGGACATATAGGTCAAGGCAACATATCTTAGTCTGGGATTTCATTTTATTTTGCCACTATATCCTACTGCTTGGTTTTTCAGCTTTGTAGGCATTAATTTCGTTTTTTCAGCTTTAGTAATTATCCTATCACGTGACGTTACGTCACTGCAGCCCAATTGCACCCAATTACTTTATATTCGCATGAATTCTTTAGGTAAAGTTCTTCAATTAAAGATTTATATTTTGTATACTGTCGGAGTTCTTTATCAAATGTTTATTTTAAGTTGTGTATTATTTTAATAATATTATTTTATAGTACTTTATGATATAAACAGCAAGGTTGACTTTATTAAATCAATTGAAGTATACAATTTGATATTTTTAATATATCCATATTTTTATTTTTTTATTATCATAACATACTTCATTCTTACTAAAAATTAATATTTAGGATAATTTTATAGTTTGCAGTTACAATTACCCATCAAACAATTTGTTTTATTAGTTTTTTACATAAGTTATATTTTGTAGTAATATCCATTAGACGATAAAACAAAAAAGGTTCTTATCAAGCAATAAAAAAAAATTTTTGGAAATAAAATATATACTTTCAATTTGTTGAAAAAAAATAACTGTTTAAATTAATATATGCCTAATTTTGGTTTAGAAACGATGATCCAAAAAGGCAATATATTACTTTTATTTGGGGTAAAAAAAAACTAAAAAGTCTAAAGATATCAAAGATCAGACAATTGGCCGAAATTTGGGTATTTCCATAGCGTGGTGAACTGCATTCGATTTTGTAAAATTTATTAAACATATTTGCCAATGAAGTCATTCAAAATATACTAAACGTCACTTCTTATTGACTTAATCCACGAACATTTTACATAATATTCGTATCATAAACATATACAACTTATTCTAACCTATTATAGCAAGGTACTGAATAACAATATTGATTTTTTTATTTGACCTATTTAATATGACTTGTGGTATATACCGCTGCTGTTAGCAAAGTTTAGGCCACTTAGTTTATTATTTAACGATAACACCTAGCCCAAAAACAATTAGAGAAAAAATTATATTCTGGGAAAAAATTTTAATAACACTGAATAAGTGAATAATCAATATCGCCATTCGGTTTTTACAATCTCTTTTAATGCTGCAATTTTATTAAATAGGCAATGCATAAGTACATAGTAAGTACAAGTTCAACATAAAGTAAAAAAAATAAGTATAAGGGTTTTAATGTTCTTCACAATTTTGGCTGATATAACTCGCATTTCTTAAAAAAAAATCAGTAATCTAAAAAAGAACACACTAGCACCTATTTTAATAGAGCAGAATAACCTTATGTCTGACCTACTTGATTTGATAATAAGTGCTATATGACTGTCATCAGCCTAGCTTAGGTCAATTATTTTATTATTTAGTCAGTGAATTTATACTGGTGGGGTCAAGAAAGCATGCGTTTGACTTCAATCAAAGCGGTATTGTTATAGCAAACAAAGCTCTAAATAAACAAAAACTCCAAGGAAAAATGAAAATATGCAGAACGCGCTGTTAATAAGCTAATTGAAATACAAATATAAATTTAAATAAGCCAGAACGCATACACTAACTACTAAAAGTCTCATTTCGAGTTGTTTAACTTGCTTCATTTAAGCGTGGACCGTAATTGCCACCCATATTTATTATGTATTTTGTCTCAATGATCGACACACCCTTAGTTTTTTTTTTTAATATTGCGAGGTGCACATTTATTTTTGCTTATATAGAGGGTGCTTCGGGAGGAAAGGGCAATATTTTGGGAATGTGTTCAGAGGGTGAAAATAAGAGAAATAAACCCATGTTTTAGTTCGATTTTGCGGGTTTAAGTCTGGTGACCTCGGTGGCCAAACTTGCGGACCACCTCTGCCAATCCAGCGACTAGGAAAACGATAATTGAAGAAATTTCGCACATGGAGACTAAAATGAGGTGGGGCTCAATCATGTTGGAAGTACATTCGTTGTCGAACATTTAACGGAACATCATCCAAAATGTGTATCAAATGGTCTCCAAAAGCCGTAAATAAACCTTCTCCAGTAAGACGCCCATCCATTTCAAATAGACAAAACAACTGGTCGTTGAGCATTCCATACCAGACAATAATACTGAATCGATGTTGAAAATTTCGTTCAAATGTAGCATGAGGGTTTTCATCTGACCACCGATGTTCATTGTGGCAATTATTAATTCCATCACGAGTGAACTGAGTTTCATCGCTAAACAAAATGTATTTGAGCAGACTTCGATTTTGATGGATCCATTCACAAAATTGTACCCTTAAAGCAGGAATCACCATCGAGAAGATGTTGAACGGGTGGAACGTGACAAGATTTTAAACCGTTTTTTCTAAGTGACTCCCATACGGCTAGATGTGATGGTATATGAAGTTCATTTGTAACCCGTCTCGTACTTGTACCAGAGTTATCTGCGACAATATCCAGAACATTTTCTTCATGTTCCACATCTAGATCCTGCACTCTTTCAGAAACAATTCTTACGCTCTCCAAACACCCTGTATATAGTGTGCAATATTATTTTTCTCAATATCATTTTGCAAACGTTTATAGGTGATTAAAATACAAGAAAACATTTTAATGTTAAAATGATTGAAGCAATTATTCTATTTGTATACAGAGTGTCCAGAATTTACAGATAATTCGAAGGGAGATTCTATATCTATATAAAAACATGAAAAAATATTACATATGCATGTAGGTCCTTAAATGTCTAATAAGGATTAATCTGTTATTATAAAACTAGGAATAAATAAACTAAGAGTAGTAACATTATTTTTTCAAACTTCTAACCCTCCTGACTGATCACGTTTCGCCGGCACTGAATTGGCCAACCCATATGTATACCGTAAATAAGATTAATATAACTTTTCATTAAGAGTGTTATTTCAATAAAGCTAGACAAATGAACTTAATTTATTGTTGACATTTTAACCAAAAGCCGCAGAAAAGCAAACAGCTCTTAGAACTTTTCTCATGTTAACTTAATAAATGTTTCTGGCGACTTCAGGAAAAAAGCGTGACAGACATAATCAAAAGCACTTACTTCTTATTCAGAGCAGAACTTTCAGTACAATAAAAATCTCTAATAAGCCTATCTACTGTATTACTTCAATTAGAGTTCAAGAAATGGATAAGGCCCTTGGGAGAGAATGCCTCTTTTCTTAAAATAATTATTCATCTAAAACTCTTCATAAATTATTTTATTCTATTATATTTATCTACTAATCATAATAGAAGTGCGATTTGGCTATTTAGTTTTATATTTTGTTTAGATCTAAAATATGAATAATAAAATTTTAAAACTGGACATTCTTGCAAGTTAATTAATTTAAATTCTAAATACAATTGTGCAACAATTTATTTAAATTTACTTTGTTGCCAAAAAAAAAAATTAAGGTAAGATTAAATTCTATTTATTTAGTAAACAGCTAACCCCACATTACCATTATGTACTTTTATTGGTTATTCTAGTACCCTTTTTCTTTATACACTTTTTTATATGGTTAATAAGCACAAGGGTATTTATAGACACAATACACATAATAATTGATTCTTTCGTTTCCTCCTGTTATTGACATTCCATCCCTGACGTCAAAATCCATAAAACCATTTATTGTAGTGTATTTTAAAGTTCAAACTTTAATCCTTTTATCATTATTTACAAATAATTAAAATCGCTTAAATTAATGTTAGATAAATGTGACAAATCAATAGATAAAGCCAAATGATTAATGAAAATATCATTTAATGCCAGTAAGTAAGTTTTATCAAAGTTAATTAAAAAAAAAACTGATTAGTGGTTGTCTTTGAAAGCACTAGTGGCCCCTTCTTCATTTCTTTTTTTGATCAGTACTTCGTTGTTTTTTCGTTTTATACAAAAATCGGCCTTTGGAGTACATTTACCTACAGTTGTATGTAAGTAATTAATTTTTTAACATAAAACTGCTGGTAATTGCTACCCAAATATGATTATTTGGCTGAGAACAAGTAACGAAATATTGATCAAAAAATAAAATGGCGAATGTTTCACGAATGTTTGCTTTTAATAAAGATCGTTTAGCTCTTTTAAATTTCAATATCCTTGAATTTTTTGCGTGGGTCGCTAGGAAGAAGTTGCACCGCCTCTATTTTATTGGGGCTCTATTAAGGTGCGCGTGCAGATACCCACAGAGTTCTCATTATTTTAAAAGTCTAATGGAGTAGAAAACCAATCAAAAAATTTCTGTGGATAATGATTTTTCTGTTTACCATCATTGAAAACAAAGTAATTATTTTTTTATGTACTTACTCGTTAAGGAAAACCCTATAAAGCATTAAGGTAATTAAAAATAGCCTTCGTGTGACAATGACGTCTATAGTAAAACAGCAGGAATTAATCAAAATTGAGTGGACCTGATAATAACAAAACGAGTAGCCTTCAATTTATTTTACCGATAATATACTTCTACAAACAAAACGTCGCTCGGTCGACGTGGATGTACATTTGTTAGACCAAATGTATTGCTTATAGAACTGCAATATAAAAAAAAATTGTATGAAAACCAGTTCCAGTTCCTTTTCGATGATACCTTCTTTAATGGTATATATAACTGAAATATTATACGGTATTATATAGTCAGGGCATCAATTCTTTCAGAGAAGCGGACTGGGTTTTGTAAACGAGTGGTTTATTGTAACCCCATGGTGGTAAGATCAGGTGATCTTGACGGCAACTCAATTGTACCTCTTCTGCCAGTCCCCAGGTTTGGATAATTTTTACCCAACCACTTTCTTGCCATATAGTGTGGGGTTGCACCATCTTGTTGGAAGTGTAGTAGTTCTTTGTTCAAATTTCGATTGCCTTGAAAGTCTCTTAGGTATGTAGACGTGGCTGATGTTTTTGTCAGGAGGCCTTTCATTAAAGGTAATGACAGATTTCAAATAGAACATACCCTGAACACCATAAAGAAGAATCATTTCTACTCATTCCAGCGGCGCACCCAGGATTTTATGTTAGGGGGGGGGGGCCGCCAACCAGTGCCGGAAGCAAATTTTTTAATAAACTTTTAAGTAACGCATTTTTCTAGAACTTTGGAGCTTTTTTAACAGGTACTCTGGGAAGATCGCAATAGCCTAGTTCAATCAAAGTAAATATCTAAAAAAATTGACTTTTTAAAATATCCCCTTTAATAAATATTCCGGACAAAACATACCAGTAAAGTAATAAAAATTATATCGTTCTTTGTATCGCGCCTGGAAATTAAAGTTTTTTTTTAGTGGGTTAGTGGGTACAGTTGAAGTCAATTTCATTGGGGTTTTTGGGGGGCCAAGGCCCCCCTTGGGTACGCAACTGACTCATTCTTCCATAGAATACACAATTTTCGAATTAAATTAAATTCAAAGAAAAAATACAGACACAAGTTAAATTTTATATGATTTCAAAAATGAAAAGGTCATTGAAGCTCATATAAAATAGAGCAAAAAGCAAGTATCTGCGATATTGCAAAAAACAATAGAGAGTTTTAGCACTACAATAGTGTATTTAGACTTGGTATTATTTTTCATCAGTTCTAATTTCTCCTGTAAAATTTTACAAAATTCAGTTTTAAAATATTTTCTCAAAATTTTGCTAAACTTTGGTACTTAAATATCATTACTTATAGTATCGCCGAAATGCATTTTTTATAAGCTTTTCAGCGACGTGTTTCAGGTGGGTTTGTGCCATTTACGATTTTATAGTGGATAAGGGGAGTGCTTCAGTGGGGGGCACAACATACCTCATTTTTATTCCCCCGGTATTTTTGGTTTTTGGATATGTTATTTAGTGTATAAAATGCTATGTAATTTGTAATGTAATGTAATAAATGCATTGTAATTTTTTCAAAAGTTTCTCTGAATTATTTTCAAAAAATTCAATTTACTTGTGCAAAATTCGTAAATACGATCACGTCATTTTGAATGGTGCTTGACTCCTTTTTTATTAAAATATTAAGAAAGAAACATTATAAACGAAAGTAATAGAAAAAACAAGATTTAATGCGAGGATAATTAAGGTAACGCGCGTAAAAAGGTGTATGTATAAAGCTAATTATTATCATTTTAAGCAAACATTTCAAACACATATTTTACTTTGCTGAACAAATTCTCTTTGTATTATTAAAGCTTGAGCTAAAATTAAAAACAAACAATACACCTACGATATAACGAGAAAATGGGTAATCACAGGTTTTTCATTAAATTTAATTAAAACATAAAAACATTATCATTCAATCCTGGTTAAATAAAAAAAATGTTAGTTATATACAGGGTTTTTTAAGGTCGACGAGCGGCCATATCTCGGAAACTACTGGGCATAGAAACTCAGGAAAAGAAAAATGATAATTAAAGTGGCCATGAGAAAATTTTGGAAATAATTTTTAAGTTCCGCATTTTGCCGCAAGAGGGCGTAATTGAAAAGTAAATTTAAAAATTTTAGATAACTCCGAAAATTCCCCATTAAGGTATATGTTTGATAACACCATTTTAAAGCTTGGACAATTATGCATCATTTTGGTCTTATGCTCATTGGCGTACCGACTTTAATAAGAGTGGGGGTAGCTGTTGAAAGTGTAATCATTTAAATCGCTGTAACTTATAAACGACTTATCCGATTTTACTAAATTTTAGCTTGTTTGGAAGAACCTTGAATTGTCGTATCTAATGATACACGATAGTTTCTAATAAAATTGCTAGAGGGCGCAATTTGCATTAAAAATTATTGTTTTGGCAATAACTCTGACACGAACAAAGATATCGAACTGCCGTCTTTACATCTTTTCTTGCAAATTTCATCTACTTTTCGATTATGGTATCATAATTATACCATATGATTTATTTTTTCGGAGTAAAATCAAAAAATGTATTGTTATTGCAAATTGCGCCCTCTAGCATTTTTTTTTGAGAACTATTATGGACAACTAAATACGATTGATAAAAGTTTATACATTTCTCTTCCACACAATCTTTAGTTTGCTAAAATTGGATAAGTCGTTTATTGATTCGATGATATCGATTTAAATGATTACACTTTCAACAGCTTCCCCCACTCTTATTAACGTCGGTACGCCAATGAGCATAAGACCAAAATGATGCATAATTGTCCAAGCTTTAAAATGGTGTTATCAAACATATACCTTAATGTAGAATTTTCGGAGTTATGTAAAATTTTAAAATTTACTTTTCAATTACGCCCTCTTGCGGAAAATCTGTTTCCAGGAATGTGCATTAAAATGATTTTTATTTTTTACTCGAAAACGGTGCACCGTAAGAAAATAAGTCAAAAGACCGAATTTGCTCTAAATAAGATGGGAATTTCAAAAATAATGTTGTATTTAAAGAAAAAGCAGTGGCGCACCATTTTTTTCTTCAAAAATATTAAATGCAAACCCCGCACGGACGCCACTGCTAAAATTTAAAAAAATATATATATTTTACACCAAAAAATGCCATTCGATGCTCAAAAGACGTGTGCCAAATTTCATAAAAATATCTAGAGTGGTTTGAAAATGGCAATGAAAAAATATGTTTTTAATTAAAATGTTAACACCCTGTATCTCCCCAAAAAAAGTGTCTGACTTTTTGTAATTATTTTTTATTATATGTAATTAAGACACTGTTAAAATGTCAGCGTGAATCAAACACTTCATTTTGTATTTTTAAAAAAACAACTTGGGGGTGTTTTTATCAAATGTTAACCCCCTCAAAAGTGTCTGCCTTATTAATTTTTGTGTTTTGTGTCATTTTAAATTTTGATTTCTGTTTGTTGGCCTCTGAAACAAACACTTTTTTGGGCAAAATTTTTGGACACCTTTCTCCTATGCGCAGTACCTGGTGTCCCCAGGTAGAGCTAGCCAACACTTGCTTACCTGCTCATCTATCCAGTAGATACTATGACACAAAATTTTGAAGTACATCAAACACTTCGTGAAACGGGTGTTACTAGCTCTCCGACTATTATGAATTCCATTTAAAATTTGATATCCGCTTTAAATAAAGAGACTTTCATACTATATTATATAACAATTCATTAAATCAAAAAGCTTTCAGTGCTCTCTAGACAGATAAGCTGGTGCGAACCGAGTCAAACATAACGTTTCTCACGTTTGACTTAAATATTAAAGAAAAGAAAGCGTAAAAATAATCGCCAAGCAAACAAGCCTCACGTCAAATATTAAATCTAAGCTAAAGTAAATCTCATAACCATAAAACAAGAATAAAATATAAATCTGACTTCGCCCTTAAATATGACCAAAGTAGTTTGAATTTTAGTACTCAAATAAAAGAAAATAAAGTGTTTTGTAGAATTTTGTAGCGTTATTCTACTTTTCTAGATGAATTACATTTAATACAAATTGTTATAAAAAATAAAATTTTCGCCGCCTTTATTATTTATTAAGGTTTCAAAATTATTAATTAGGGAACTAAATGCAGTTATTTCATAAGTTAGACTGTATCGGTGCATATATACGCCTAAACAAGTAGATAAAACGATGTGATAAGATACCCTTAATACAACTTTCTTCAGTATCCAGGTTTTTAATAAAACTTTTATAAACGCCCAATTAAATGATCCTCAAATGCTTGTTAACATTTTTGAAATAATTTTGATACTCCCAAAAAAAAATACTTTGAATAAGAATATATTTATAAATAGTATTTTAGTTGTTTTTAGGTTAACTACCTTCTGACTAGTTTCTTAATAAAAATAGAAAAATATTTATCAGATTACTTTCTAATTAAACATAAAAACGGACTAATTCTGTTGGGTTTTAATTAAAAAATTGTTTTATTTGGTCTGTTATATATGGATAACATAGGCGAGTAAAAAATTGTCGTTTTAAATCTTGATAGCAGGTATTTTCTTGTTTGTAACAGGAACATGCATGAAGTTGCGTTCGGAAAACGTACATTTAAAGAAAATGTTATGGACGATACGAAATTTATTGATAAAATTGTTAAAATATACATTCACGCAACATAATATGTACACATATAACTTTTTAAAGGTTCTGTGATAAATAAACCTAACGTACTAATCTCATCTTACTAACATACCCATATGTCAAATAATAGTTTGTATCGCAGCATGAATGAAATAAACTATATGCATGCAAAAGTAATTTACATGTTTTTTTTTTAAACTATTAAACACAACATTATTAATTATTGAGTATGTGTATGTACGTGTATATTGTATACAAACTTTCTCTATGAAATAAATGTTCTTTTAATATGGTTCAAGCATTGTATTTGGTTAATACAGGGTTATCCAAATTACGTGTCCACCATTGGTAACTTTGTTATTATTAAAGATACAAAATTGTTTAAATTAGCAAACTAGTAGTATTTTTACAGCTCATTAAGATACAAAAATAAAAAAACAGTAAGGCATCGTGCTTTTGAGGTTAGAAGTAAAATGTAATTTTTTTAAATGGAAACCCCTGTATATTACATTTTTCATATGAAATTATATATATTCTTCATATGAAATTACCATTGTTTTCCAAAGCCTTCCAGATGCCAAATAAATATCTATTAAATAGTGCGATGGTGACGCGGTCTTCATACCCTCCTTATTATTTTACTACTATTAATATTAAGAAATTCAATATTGACGTTATTTTTGACTTAAGTAGAAAAGTCATTATAAGCTTTTTTGTTTAAAATTTAAAGCTTTAACAGATAAAAATATAATATACAGGGGTTTCCATTTAAAAAAAATGGCATTTTACTTCTAACCTCAAAAACACGATGCTCTACTGTTTTTGTTATTCTTGTATCTTAATGAGCTGTAAAAATACTACTAGTTTGCCAATTTAAACAATTTTGTATCTTTAATAATAACAAAGTTACCAATGGTGGACACTTAATTTGGATAACCCTGTATATGTTTTTAGTTATAAAACCTATCAAAACCATACCGCGTTTTCCTTTATACAACACTGCTGTGATATTTTAACCAAACAGTTTGAACCGGACCTTATTGCGCTATTACAGAAGCTCCAAAGTTCCTAATTTTAATTTGGAACTATATATTTTTTCTTTTATATTCCTATTTTAATATAAAGCCATGCATTAAGCTGAGAAACCTCCCATAAAACAAAAAATATGACTGTCCTCATAACAATTATAGAAAATAAATATTGAAATGCGGAACAACAAACACGCAACATCATAGCATATTACTTTTTAGTGCTTGATCTGCAGCATTGAGCAGTCGACTTTGAGCTAATGCCTCTCTGACTTACAGCTAAAGATAAATTCAATACAGGGTGACAATAAAAAAGTATGGAGACCATTGCTATATCTATATTTTCATTGGGCACGAGTTTTGGTTTACAATAAACAAAGACAGTTGGAAATATTTATCACTTGAATAAAGATATTGAACTCATGGATTACTCGTAAAAAATCTTGGTCTTCAGTTTTTGGAAATGGAAGTTTTATTTATTTAGATAGATTTAAGAAGTAATATTTATTTAAGATTTATATCTTTCGTTCTGTGCACGAATAAATAACTCTTAATGTTCTAATTTTAAGAAACAGTGCACGCTCAAAGTGAAGCTTAAAGTATGGGAAATTGTTTAGCAACGATGTGCCTGACCAATTGAGTGAGAGGAGAAGAAAATAGAATTAGAATTTTAAGAGGGGAACTCTAACAGCGGTAGTCAAGGTTGGAGGTTCAACTTTAATCTGGTTTAAATTTATTTTTACAATGGTACAACTTACCAAAAAATAATTTAAAGCGAGATTAACGGATAATCTGCTCTATACCGATGCAAGAGACGTTGTAAACCATTTTGAATTTCTTAAAAAAAGTTAAATTTACTCTTGTTGAATGGGAAAAGAAAAAATACATTTTTAAATTAAAGCTTTCAGTAATTTATCTACTCGAACCTCGCACTCGCACCTTTACACTCTAAGTTGATTTAATTTTAAGAAGTATTTATTTATATGTATTTAGCCAAGGCCAGTTTTTTTTTTTTGGTTTTTGAATCTGAGGGACTAACAAGCAAATAATAATAATAACGTTGAAAGTTTAATAGACATTTTTTTGGGCACACAGTAATATTATCCTCCTAAAAGTATTGTTATAAAGAGTTTTCCAATAAGAACGATATGATTTTGAAACGATATGGTAACCATGGTAATAAAGTTATACCTGTCACCAGTTGTCAGTTATTGTCAGTAAACTATAACAATTTATTATGGCTAAATACGCGCTTCAAGAATGTTTGGTTATTATCCAAAAATTTTACGAAGATAGACGATCTGTTGTGAACACTTATCGCGCACTTCGCGAAAACTTTGGTGTAAATAATCGTCCTCCTTTGTTGCCATTCGTCGCATCGTTGAGAAATTTGAAAATAATTTTACTGTTCACGATGTAAAAACACCAAGAAGACATCGAAACGCAAGAACTGTTGAGAATATTGCTGCTGTAAGAGCTAGTGTTGCAGTGGATCAAAATTTATCAATTCCTCGTCGTACTCAAGAGTTAAGGAATAAAAAAACGACAACTTGGCGTATTTTGAAAGGAGACTTGAATTTACACCCGTATAAGATTGTTTTGACCCAAGAACTTAAGCCACTGGACCATCGTCGGCGCAGAGAATTTTCTGCTTGAAGTGGATACGTTAACAAGCAAAATTTGCCGTTTTTGGTGTGAAAACCATCCACAACAGATTCATGAGAAGCCTTTGTATCCGCTAAAGGTAACTGTATGGTGTGGTTTATGGTATGGTGGCATCATCGGACCATTTTTTTTTCCAAAATGAGGCAGCAGATGCAGTTACAGTGAATGGTGAACGATATCGACAGATGTTAAGAAATTTTTTGTGGCCAAATTTAGATGCACTTGATTTGGAGGATATGTGGTTCCAGCAAGACGGTGCCACATGTCACACTGCTCATGAAACTATCGATATACTGCAAGAAAAGTTTGACGAAAGGATAATTTCAAGGAATGCTACTGTTCAGTGGCCTCCAAGAAGCTGTGATTTAACTCCTTTAGATTACTTCTTGTGGGGCTATTTGAAATCTAAGGTTTATGAAAACAGACCACAAACACTTGATGCATTAAGGTTGAACATTGAACCCTGCATTCGTCAGATCACGCCCGATGTATTGCATAAAGTCATCGAAAATTTTGTTCGTCGAATTCGCTCGTGTACACGAAGTCGCGGAGGACATTTAAACGATGTGTTATTCAAAACATAAATCTTATCGACTATACTTTAAGATAATATAAAACGTTTTGTTGTATCTGAAATTATTTTAATTTTATTTCATTTTGAAATCATATCGTTCTTATTGGAAAACCCTTTAGTTTAAAATTGCTCAGCGTAATTTATCCGGCAGTTCTATTATTTGGCAAAGCCAAATAAAACTAAAAGAAACATTGGCAAACTTTGTTCCATTAAAAAGAATCATTAGCTGTGCCAAAAACCCGTCAGAGAAAAATGAAAAGTTTCTCACCCAGTATGGCGCAGAGTCGAGGGCGAATACTTCCCTGGCAGAAAATAAGGGAATTTCGATCCGTCCCTAGCTGAGGCAGTCGCACACAAAAGCCAGTGGAAATTGTAGTTATAGCGCTGACGGTCCCGTAGAATACACGGCATAAAACATTTCCTTTTATTGCCTGTAAAAACATTACTTTACCGCAACAAGATTTTTAAAAAGTTTTAAATGAAGTGGGCAGTTTTCTCTCAGTGCTACGAATTTTACGTGAAACCATATTTTGCGCCGTTCCTTCACTATATAAAGAAAATATGAATAAAAAAAGAAGCAAAGGTACTTTCTCTTATTACTACTATTAGCTTAATAGATTATATCCTGCATATAACAAATAAAGAGTACCTGCTTTTAACCATATAGATAACGCAAATTAAATAAAACTTACTATTACGAGTACTTACTAAATGTGTAATATACCACTTGCATGCTTTTATTTTCATATTTAAAATTTACTTTACTTTAATTGTAAAAAAAATGGGTTTCTACTTAATAAACACGTTCCCTTATAAGTAATATTTCCCAAAAACAAAGAAAACACTTTCTTAAATATACAAATATTATGGTATAATTTTTGTCATTACGATTTTTTCCAAAAAAAACATATAATAAATATGTCAAATATCATTCAAACACCTAATTAAGAATAGTTGCGCAACATATGCAGTTAATTTTTTTTTTTAATAATTATAAGCATGACTGCATTTATTAAATAATAAATCAAACCTTTGTTGTTAACCTAAAGACGTTTTCAAAGATAACACTCATAAGAGATACTTATAAAAAAAACAAGGTTTTTTCGTAAGATTATAGCTTTTAAAAAGAGAAAATGTTCGTCTAAAAATTATTTCTGCCGCCTATACACTGGAAATCGATAAGGAAGTGTCAGTGCGCTTTGCACGTCCTATAATATCAAAGAAATTGTAAAAATTGAGTTACATGTACCCCTAAAATAACACAGCTAATTTTATTTCAAAATAAATTGCTCTTGAGCTAAAGTTTACTTTGGCGAATACTAATTTCAAACGTCTAAACATATCATTATTATAATATGCAATGTTTAACGCTTTATAACTTGTGGAAAATATATTTGGGTAGTAAAACATTGGTTCTGTGGATATTTATTATATATAACAGTGGGTTATCAAGTTGGTAAAATAAAAACATACAAAGATTATTGATCAGTGAATTGGAAAACATGTTTCTTCTGGTGTTAGTAAACTCAACCAACGCTAGTTAAATTAAACAAATTGGGTTTATGGCAAGCTTCATTAGTCTTACAAAAAACTACTAATACTAAACTAAATGATGTATATTTCTTAAGATTGTCTTTTAACTTCGAAAGGAATTTATTTTTAGGGTTCAGTATAAATACTTAACAGTAAATGTTTACATAATGAAGGTCATCTACTGGGACTATAAACATTCTTGACTAAAAGAGGTCACCAAGTTAATATAATTAAGTAATGCATTAATATGATTTAATTAATATTCTATCCCTAAAACCTAAAATAATTTGACAGCACACGATTGTCCAATTCATGTTTCGCATATGTTAGAAAACTCGTTACTACTCTAATAAATTAATACAAACAAAGATTAGTGTTAAATATAAATAAGTATAGATATATACGAGAATGCAAAAACCCGTGTGAAAAGTGACGTGTTTTATTTACATCACTAGCTTACACGGCAGTTAAATATAGTTTTTAAAATGGAATCTTTCTAGCAGGAGTACATAAACACCAACATTTAGTATAAAAGTTTTTATGATGCGGCACATTTTACCCCGTTTTGTTGATCCATCCTGTAGACTAGGAACTTATATTCAAAGACAAAGTTTTGTGTTTGATGCAAACTACAACTTACTAAAATTTCAAGACAATTGGCTGAGTGCCAAAATGGGTTTTAAATGTACCTTCTATGTTTTAATTGTGATTTCAAACTGCAGATATAATTAATTTAAAAAATAATTGCTCAACTAATATTTATACCAAAAATATCCGAATATACAAATTATGATTCCATGAATAGTTAAAGTTACAGAATACGCAGTTTACAAAGGGCAAATACATATAATTTTAAATTCTGTCTGGGTAAAGTGCAGACTAAGCTGAATAAGAATAGTAAATTGGTACTTAGGAATTTTACATCATCGAGTCAATTTAAAAGTATTTAAAATTTAGAGTTATTTTCCTTGGAGACTATTTTAACTTAAAAAAAAAGATTTGTTTCAATTCAAATACTTAGATTTAAAGAAATAAGTTACACGTAAAAATATAGTAAGTGACTATGACAATAGAAATTAAAATGTTTAAGCACACAAAATTGGGACTCAAGATTAGTCTCAACAAATTGGATCTAACTGTTAATAAGTTATTAAATTATTAAAATTTTAGCACTATCGAAGTAATTAAATTCATCTATTCTAACGCTTAGCTACATTATCCAAAGTTAAATTTCCGAGAAAGTTCCCAATTTCTCGCTTAGGATAAACAATTTTCCTTATTTCTTTGAATTTGACATTCGGGATTTTCTTGCTTTTGTTGGATCTTCCTCGGGCGTTTACCCCTGGGACTGCACATTCGGGGAAAAGTAAAAATGTTCTTGTTTTGAGCAAAATTATTAAGTGAAAGGGTTCCTGGTATTTTGGAACTTGGAACTAATTTATTGAATTCTTTATCATGCTTTCGCATAAAGTAATGCGTTTATATTGTTTTTAAAAACAAATAATTTCAGCTATCCCTGATTTATTGAAAGAATTATTCCTTATAATTCCTTTTGTCAGGATTTAAATGCTCAAAAATTATTCTATAGATATTTGCTACTTACAACAACAACATTCGAATTATTTATTTTAAAGGGTGAATTAAAATATCATGCAGGAACAATGATAATTATAAGTAGTTTAACTTTTAAATTTTCTTAATGATGTTTTTAATGACTTCCACAACATTTGTTTGACTGTATAAAAGACAAAAAGTAATTGAAACGCTTTTTATTTTCTAACTTTAGAAAACAAAACGCTTTGCTATTGTTGAGGCTTGCAATTTAAAAAAATAACCAAGATTATGCTTAAGGCTACATCCTGAAGTTGAAAGAGGTTAAGCAAAAATGTTATTCAAGAAAGGTCATTTTTCCTTTAAAATTGACATTTTAGCTTTTTGAAAACATTAAATTTTTTTCACAGTTGAAAATTACAATACCTTTTTACTGTTGTAACACTTTATAAAATTATGATACGCATTTACACAATATTTAAGAGAATGATCCACCAATAATAAATTACATATTTTACAGATAATTTTAAATTTTAAATCAAAAGTATTTAGAATCTTTCTTGTGAATTTTAAGTATAGTACACATATTATTATAGTAAGTTGAAAAAGGAAAGTTTTAATTGTTACTTATTGGCCTAAACAACATTTTCCAAACATATTATAATTTCACCGTTAAATTGTAATATTATAAGCTATTTAGAGAGAGTAACAAATTATTATCATTCGAATTATTTATTTTAATAGGGTGAATTAAAATATCATGCAGGAACAATGATAATTATAAGTATTTTAACTTTTAAATTTTCTTAATGATGTTTTTAATGACTTCCACAACATTTGTTTGACTGTATGAAAGACAAAAAGTAATTAAAACGCTTTTTATCTTCTAACTTTAGAAAACAAAACGCTTTGCTATTGTTGAGGCTTGCAATTTAAAAAAATAACCAAGATTATGGCTTAAGGCTACATCCTGAAGTTGAAAGAGGTCAAGCAAAAATGTTATTCAAGAAAGGTCATTTTTCCTTTAAAATTGACATTTTAGCTTTTTGAAAACATTAAATTTTTTTCACAGTTGAAAATTACAATACCTTTTTACTGTTGTAACACTTTATAAAATTATGATACGCATTTACACAATATTTAAGAGGATGATCCACCAATAATAAATTACATATTTTACAGATAATTTTAAATTTTAAATCAAAAGTATTTAGAATCTTGCTTGTGAATTTTAAGTATAGTACACATATTATTATAGTAAGTTGAAAAAGGAAAGTTTTAATTGTTACTTATTGGCCTAAACAACATTTTACAAACATATTATAATTTCACCGTTAAATTGTATTGTTCTATTTATTTTTTATTTCAACTTTATGCATTATATTTTTGTTAGGGGTTCAAAACAAACATATTGACTTAAATATAAATTTGGTTTTTATTATTTATTAAATCCTTAACTTAAAAAAAAACAACTAAAAAGCGTAACCTAAAAGTGCCTCACCAAACACATACAGCAAATTGAAACTGTTGGTGCTTCCTTCGTATATTACATTTCAATCAAAAGTTTGAAAGGAAAATCTCAGAAATATTATGGAACTTGTGACAATCGAATATTCGGTTTCATTCATATTAATTCAAAGACTCCCACATTTAAAAGTTTTTGAATTACATTTACATAAAGAAAAAATTGGAAACCAGAAGGGAAATGAAAATACTGTGTACGAAAATACTAAAATGAAAACCAGTTACAAAAACTGGTAATTCGGAGCTAAGGAAATTGATTTTTACATTGTTGTTTACGCAACAAGTTCAGAAAATATAAAGAAGTCAATCTTAAACTACTAAGTTCTTTTAGGAAGAATTTTGATAATCGTAACTAAATATTATCACACTTGCGTTTGTCCTTTTCTCCATGGAAAAGTGGTAATAAATGGAGAAAATGACTGGGTTTTTCTCGACTTTTTTTTATTATATGAAATCAAATTTAATATTGCGGCATTGGCAGTAATATCTGGCCATTGCCCATGAATTCCTATTAGCAAATGTGGCCACTTTGGGTTTGCAGAAATTCACAAACCGATTTATGTGCCTATAAAGGACGGAGAAAATGTCTGTTTATCGATTTTTATTGTGTGAACTTGTGTTGGAACTAATTCCACTTTGGTGTACCTAATTTTTTACAAAAGCGGAAGTGGTAGAAAAGGCTTATTAAATAGAAAAAAAAAAGTAAAGAAAAATCTTAGGTAAGAAACATGGTAAAAAAACGATTTTTTATACAGGGTGTCCGGAAATGATAAGCAAAAACTTTTGGGGATAATTCTATACCGAAAATAAATGCTATCTCTTCCTATAACATTTTTTCGAAAATTTATTATTAACGTAGTTACAGGGTGTTGAAGTTAAATTTAATTTGCAGTTTTTTTGCAATACCTTTTGCCACGCTAATAATATTTTGACGACATCTCGTATATGAGGCTTTTTCGGGATGAGGGATACAAATTTGCCTACCATTTTTTCCCATTTTGTAGAAGGCGCCACATAGGAGCGTATACTTTAATTTGAATGGTCCCAACTTTTTTGTCCTACACGGTATGCGCATGTTGACTGAATATCTTTATTTTCCTAACCTTTTGAGATAAAAAAAGGTATGCTACTTTTGTTTCCATAAATCGAACCGTTTTCAAGAAAAACGCTAAAATAACATTGTTTGCATGTGATGAATACGAAATCATTTTAATTAGTTAAACATAGCATAGCAAAGAAAGAAATATTCCATGGAGTTCGTCGGAATTTTTTAAGAAGAATTAATTTAGGCATTGAAGAGGAATTTATTGTTCTAGTAACTTATGTATTTTAAAACTGCAAATAAAATGTATCTTTAACACCTTGTAACTTCGTTAATAATCAGTTTTCAAAAAATGTTATAGGAAGAGATAGCATTTATTTTCGGTCTAGAATTATCCCCCTTTTTTGCTTATCATTTCCGGACATCCTGTATATGGAGCTAAAATACGACATTTTTAAAAGCAGGCTTGTACCTATATTTCTATGACTACAAATTTGTTGTAAGGCGTATATCTACTCAAAATTTGCTTGTAAAAATCAGAAAAAGTTAATGAAAGCAAGAGGTTCTGGGTTCGATTCTAAGTGGTGACAAACTTTTTTAATAAAAAAAATCGTTCCTAAAAAACTCTATGAATTTGCAAATTTCTTTTGTTAATTGTTTCATAAAAACGCGCCTGTGTCAAATTTTCTAAACTTTAAAGCAATATCGATATCAATAAATTTGTTCGAAAGGGTGTCTTCAAATCCTCCACCTGGTACCAATCGTTATGGCAGGACACGCAATTCCACTGACTTCGTCTATTAATTTGCTGGGTGTCAACCTGGGAGGAAATATGTCTTGGCATAATCACGTAGTGGCAATCGCCAGGGCAGCTTCTCAGAAGCTCGGTATACTTTTCCGTACCAAAAAGTTGTATACACCTCAACAACTTTTGACACTCTATAAAGCCCAGATTCGACCATCACTGGAATACTGCTCTCATATCTGGAGTTCTGCACCGAAGCATACCCTTCGGTTGTTGGATTCCATCCAAAAGAGAGCCGTTCGTCTAATCGGCGACCACGAGCTGACTAAGAACCTCGACAGCTTAGAACATCGAAGACAGGTTGGTGATTTGACTCTCTTTTACAGATATTTTCATGGCAAATGTTCGACAGATATTGCCCGCTCGATTCCACCTAGAGTAATGCATAGCAGAAACACACGACAAACCACTGCCGCCCATCCCTTTGTGGTTCAACTTAGTACACCCCGAACATCATTGTTTCAGAACTCTTTTATTTGGAGGACGTCATCTTTGTGGAACGGCCTTTCTGAGACCGTGTTTCCAACCGAATATAACCTCCAACGATTCAAGAAAAACGTGAATCGCTTTCTTCGCACACGCACCGCTCCCAGAGCGCCTTAAAGGATTTTTCCTATAGTGCTTGTGCTCGATCATAAAAAAAAAAAAAAAAAAATATGAATATATACAAGTTCTAGTGAAATACAGTTCAATTTATTTACTGGTTTATACAAATTGCTTTTTAAAAGTAGCAATAACAAAAAGGTTTAAGCCTTACTCTATTACATTTTACCTTAGAAAAATCATTATTTATTAAAGATTGAAATATCTCCGGTAAGTATGGAACTTAAAAATATTTCATTTTCCTTTGCAATAGGAAAGCCATGAAAATAATTCTAAAGAATAAGTTACTTTAAAGAATGAAAAACAACATAATTGCTTTTCCTTTAAACAATTTTTTTAACAGGATTTTAAGAAGGAGAAGAAAACATCTTTTTTATTCGGAAATCAATACCGTGAAAATTTCAGCGGGAAGGTATAAAAGGGAAAATGAAATGGCCTTTTATTAGTTTATATTTGGACTGGTTTAAAAAAATTAAGGTACCTAGTTAATTTTGAATACACCTATACCTACATTTTCTTAAAGTTTTCAAATAATTGTTTGATTTATTACATTGAGATGCAAAAAAAAACTACTAATGCATTTATACAAATTGTAGTTTGCAGATATTTTAAATATATGCCAGTTAGATTAAAACCTAAAAAAAAATCAGAATAACATGTTATTCTTGCCCTGATGGTCAGCTACTTTAAACCTCTTAGGATTCATCATCAATTCATTTTAACCAAGTTGCTGATTGTGCTTAGGACATAAAAAACGTAATAAATGTCAAAACACCTGCACATTGAAAAAAACGTTTTTCTTTCTGTTCGTTGACATTTCTTTACACAATAGACCCAATGTCGACACTTAGAAAATTGGCTTTTCTATAAATTCTTATTATCTGGAACGGCCATTTTGTTCTTGTAGAAATCCACAAATCTTTTGTAGATAAACTGAGAAAACACTTTTGTATTTGGCTCAAAAATACTCGTGAAAAATTTTTTGGTGACAATTGGATATTTTTAATTGAAGACCTATTTTTATTTATTTATAACTATGGTAAAGTAAAAAAGGTTTGTGATAGCAAAAAATGTAAAGAATCATAATCATCAAAAAACTTATTTTCTCTTTTTTGTGTGACTAAATAAAAATTAATGAATTGAACTGAAGTTTTTAACATATTTTTAAAAATTACCTCATTAGCATAGAACAACAAGCACTTACAACATGTTCAGATTTTGTTTGTCGATATAAAAACATATGTTTGCTATTAAAGCTAAAAACAGAAACAAGAGAAAAATAATTGCATCATTCAGGGTCTTCTAACACAAATTTATAGCCAACAGTCTACAAGCAATTTTTGCCCAACCTTTGCGAAAAATGTTTAAAATTGCTGATTGTTTAATTACGTCTGAAATGAATGTAAAATTGTGTACGTTCTTTTTTCATGCATTACCGGCGTTTTTTTTTTAATTTCTGATGGATGTCTAGCATACGTTTCCAGATTTACTGATATAGAGTGGTGGAATTATTGTGGATAAAAGTTAAATTTTAAAAACGTGGTTATAAAAAAATGGCTTATCATGTCAAGTTATGATTTAATTCGCGTTGGCACTTTCTCTATCCTACTGTTAAATAAGATGAAGTGTCCCTAAAACATATAACCAAAATTATTTATTAAAATTTTCATTGAAGAACTAATGATCGTATTTACTGAGTGTATTTAAAGGAAAAGCATACATGATAGTTTTATTGATCGCGTTCTTAGCTGACCTGTAGTCTGTACTGCATTAACCTCGATTATTTAGCGCTGAGATTTTAATTTAAGGTTTATATTGCAAGCCATGCAATATAAACCTTTTACGACCCTTAATAAATTTTAAAACATTTATACTTTTCTGAATTGAGTCGTAAATTTTATGTGGGTATCAAAATTATGTTTCTATTTCTATAATTTTCTCCTTGTCAAGATTTTTAATAAGATATTCAAAATAGTGTTAAGTATCCACGGTTATGGTCCTATGGGACCAAATAAACCGAAAAACCGGTGAAAAATAGCACCATTAATAATATTTTAATAAAAACAAAGTGGGTTGTCAGTGTTAGGATTCATAAATTACTGTGATAGTGAGATAAAATAAATTATTCCTGCAAAGATCCGCAATCACTGCAGCTAGAAATATATTTCATACAATAGGCATTCCTGCAAATAAGTTTATACAGCTTTTGTTTAGGTTAGTTTAGAGTTAAACAATATGTTAATGTTTTGTAGTTATAGTAATAGAATGGGAAAATAAAAGCGTTTTTATTACATCGGATTCCTTAAATCTAAAAGATTTAATAATAAAAGATAAAGAAAACATTGGTATTTTTAAGGAAGTATCATAACCTCGGCCTACATAATATTTATGAAAAATCATTCTTTAAATAAGGGTTGTAGTGTAGTAAACAAGAAACCGGTTTACCTGCATTACCCAACTAGCAAAGCGCATAATAGACATAGTAATGTTGTTGTAGTTAGGAACTGAATACTATATAATATGTTAATGTTTTGTGTTTCCTTCCATAATTCTACTTTCCTGTTGGGAGGATTAAACAATACATGCTTTAGATTTTCCAAGCATACAGTTTTCATAAATATGTTTATTATGCATATACTTAGGTCTGCCTAAAATAAAACCAACTAAAAAATAGTCCATTCAAAATTAATGAGCAACAAAATGTAATCGGTAATACTTTATAATTTTTAAATCAACCAGGAGCAGGTTTGTCGAGTGAAATACAGAGTGTAAGAGGTGTTTCTTAGATTCCTGCAGGCAATATTGAAATTGTTTCCTGAGAGAATGCTTTATTGTATTTTTTTTTAATTTTTGGCTGTATCTTTATGTACACTGAAAAAAAAAACTTTTCTGTTTTAAAGAATATCAATTAAACATTTACCTGTTCTTCCTTACTACATCGTTGTACATTTTTGATAACTTCCTTGAACATTACATATTGCGCAACCGATAATATATCTTGAAATAAATCTCGCTGTCGCTTTTCTCCCACTTTATTTTAAATGTATTCGTTTTGGTGCTCTACATGACTAAGGACTCAGGTGGCAATACAAGATCATCCCAAAAAGCCTTTATCCTTATACCTGAAATTGTTTGTTCGTATTGTTCTATAAGCAGCATCTTAGTTTTCTCATTTTAATGCAAAAAAGCTTTTGCCAGTGGCGCACCCAGGGGGGGGGCCAAGGGGGCCTTGGCCCCCCCCAAAACCCCCAATGAAATTGACTTCAACTTACTATACCCACTAACCCACTAAAAAAAACTTTAATTTCCAGGCGCGATACAAAGAACGATATAATTTTTATAAATTTTCTTTAGTATTATAAGTAGAAAATTTGCAAAGCTTTCTCAGCCTTCATTCTTCTTATGCAAATTATTCATTTTTTGAAAATTTTTATAATGAAAGCATTCTAATATGCGAATTTAAATTATGGAACGCAGGGGCGGATTTACAAATTTGCCGCTAGTAGGCTATTCAATTTTTGCCGCCCCTATACCAGTGACGGCTCGTGAGTTGTGAAACAGGTGAAGTGTTCGGGAAAGAAAAAACCTGCTGCAGGCGAAATGCGCCGCAGGCGAAAATTTTTTAAGACCACGCCCAAATTTGGTCAATAATTTTTAGTAAATATTTTAAAAATTTAGGATTACCTACTTATTTTATTGAAAATGAAATTTCTTTCTGCAAAGCCAGTAAAGTTCCAACTACCTTTTTTTATCCCCATTAACAGACACGGCCAACAATAAAGTTTATTTAAAAAAATACTACCCGTCGACCATGAATAAAGATTGTACCATTTATTTCTGTAAGAAAAAAAAATTTTGGGCCAGCCTACTCAGCCTAATGGTAAATCAAGCACTGATGGAACGAAAAGTTTACAGATAGCAAAGAAATACCCTCCGATATGTTTAAGCTATATATTCAATGTAATGGCATGATATTTCCCAATATAAAAACTTTTGCAAATTTTTGTTACCCTTCCCGTCACCGCCAGTACCTAGTACCTCTGAAAGGTCATTTTCCACATTAAAGTACTTAAAATCGTACTTAAGAAATTCCACCGGGCAAGTAAGACTTAATGGTTTGGCAAATTTATTTATTCATAAGCATGTTCCTGTTTCTTGTGAAGAAATTTTAAATAAACTTTCTAAGGGTCCATGAAAATTAGATTGACATATTTAACAAATGCAAAGGTGTTATAAAAACGTTTTGGTTTCTATTATTTATAAAATATTGTTTATTGTTGTGCTTTGTACTAATTTATATTTTTAAATAAATATCTTTGTGTTATGGACATGTCGTCATTACTATTACCTATATTTTATTTGGTAAAAAGAGTGGTATGTTTTGTCCGGAATAATTATTAAAGTGGATATTTTAAAAAGTCAATTTTTTTAGATATTTACTTGAAACTTGAATTGAACTAGGCTATTGCGATCTTCTGAGAATACCTGTTAAAAAGCTACAAAGTTCTAGAAAAATGCGTAACTTAAAAGTTTATTAAAAAATTTGCTTCCGGCACTGATTGGCGGGCCCCCCCTAACATAAAATCCTGGGTGCGCCGCTGGCTTTTGCAATTATTATTATTCTAAAAGAGGAAATTACTTTCCAACGTTGTGCACGAGATATTAAGTTTTTAATAATTTTAAAACGCGTTTCTACTAAATAAGAAAAAAATTGCCGCATACCCACTTAGCTAGGAGTGAGCCTTTATAATTATTAAATTCCTAGCCTTATAAAGGTAAACGATGCATGTATCAACATATTAGATTAATATTAAATTTATCTATATTAATTTATCTATAAAAAAAATAGTTTATTCAGCACAAAAATAAGTAACAGTAGTTATGCAAGCGGGATACTACTACAAAGAACTGAGTGTCCTGTAATACTATGACACAGAACTTGGTGGCATCGGTCCTTGCGAAATGGCAAAAAATGAGTGTTGTGCTTTCTTCAGCTACAAGAAGCCAATAAAATAAAAAACATAGGGCAGTTCTACTAACGTTACATTGTCAATCATATTTGTAGCAGTTTTTAAAAAAATCAAAAATGAGACAGTTCGCCTTTCGCATTTATGACATTACTTCTTTTAGTCAAAGCGTACCTACCACACCCCATCTTGGGTCACTTTTACATTCCATTAAGTTATCTGCATGGTATTCCGCTGCTGTTAATTTTAGTATACTAAAACTAAAACGGCAAATAACATCTTATTGCTATCTTCTAAGCATTACTTTACTTCTAAACCCTATTTTTTTTCTAAGAGTGTAAAAGACACTTAAAATTTGCCGTTATTACAGAATCACGGTTTGTTTTTAAAAGATTGGAATCATATTGGGATACATACACCGGGCAAAACCCCACTTGGAAAAGGGCCGATCGTAGAAAGGCAAGTTTCAATAAATAAAATTTTGGAGTAAACTGGCCTCCAGGCACCTTTTACGACTGCATATATCTTTAAAGATGGATGTTTTCATATTGCTGAAAATTTAAAGTGTATTGCCTTTAACTTTTTATTTTAAAAACTATTCAAAACGTGATCTGGACGTCAGAAGTACAATTATTTTTTGGATAGTCACTTTTACTCCCAAAAGAGTAAAATGTAAGCTACATTTTTGTTTATTCTTCCCCCTGTAAGAAAACTTGATTTCATGCTAATTTTATAATTGAATCATTGCACTTGTAATATTGAAATTAAAATTATTTCAAAGCCTCTTTTTGAATTTATATAAACTAGATTTTTTTATTACGATTGTTGTTTTATTTAAAAAAAATAAAGCGGACACAAAACAATGCTTTTGGCCAAGATGGGTTGTTTTGTTGGTATTAGCCTTAACTTTGCTTTTGACATCTCATTAAAACATTATCGATTCCTAAAATTTCGAACTTTCTTTATTCGATCAAAGATAAATAGGGTTGAAATAAAATGTTTTCTGTAAGAACAAATGTTGGTGTACAAAATATTTGTAATTTTACAAGCTTTGTAATATGTAATTGTATAATTTGTGTTCGATATGGTGTGAACATTTTAAAATAAATTCACATAGAGGAATAGGTCAGAGAACTGAATTTTTAAGTTATTTAGTACAAGTATACATAATATATTGTACAAGATAGAATATCCAGAATAGGTGTAAGTTAATATGTTCTTTAAAAAAAATAACTTTTCCAGTAAAATGTTTTCGTAGCGCACATAAAAACAATACAGCTAATAATCGCTAAAAATAAAATGTCGAAGAAACCCGATCCGGATAAGAAGAGATAAATACAAATTGTTTTTCCTTTTTGTCTCAAGTTCTTGATTGTATAAAAATTGATTCTCATTTTTTCATAAACGGTAAATAATAAATGTGACAACACAATAATGGTCGTTGACAGTGGTGAAGAATATGAAATAAAAGAAGCCTCGAAAACCCTTTAAGCGGATTTTTGTTGGAAGAATACAATGCGGGTTAACGATAAAACAATGAAAATAAATTATTTAAACTTTAAGCAACTTGCATTTAATTAAGTGCATTTCCTGGTTCTGAAGTAATTTACTATATATTTATATATTTTTTTTTGCAGGTTAGTTATGTTTTTGGCCCCCAAATATACCCGATTTGATATCAAGTAAGTATTAACACAAAACTTAAAAGTTTTTCCTTATAATTTATAAATTAGTACCAATATGATTATTTAAATATGTACTTTACGAAAGAGGGTATACAAATTTTACCGACGTTGCATGTGTACAGGGTGGTTCACCTAAGATGACCCACTATCCGATCTCAGAAATATGAAGAAAAACACATGCATAATGTATAATGTTTATGTTTATGTTATTTGAATTTTGAATATGAATTTGAATTTGAACTTAATCAGGAGCATTGAATATCAAACTATAAGAAGGCCATATAAGCAGATTTCCTAAATCTGCTACGTTAAATTCATAGATGGCACCAATGAGTCATCAAAAATAAAGCGTGTTGATGCAGCCACTAACGACAAGCCTATTCAAGGCTAAATTAAAACATTGTTAACGCCTGTCTGTTCGACTTGCTGCATGAGTTTTTTAATAAATTTATTTTTATAGCTTATCGTAAAACTTGACTTCACATAAGTACCTACACATACCCTAGGTTTAAGTAACTTACCTTTATTTTCCTACCTATAGTATAGTCTAGACCTAAAAATGTCCCTATTTTTAATTGCTTAGTAGCATATAATATTTTCAACCTTTTGACGTTCCAACGTTAATTACATGAAAACATATTGACTGCTATGTTTTCTATTTCTAACAGAATTAAATGACGACTCTCGCTGTTCAATACATACATAGGCTACAACGTATATGTTGGGTAAAATATGAATGATGTGCGGTTTGTATAACCTGGTTATTATTTGCAATTATTACTATTTTTCAAAATGGTTAAAATAAGTAGGTTTTTACTTTCTTACTTAAAGAAACATCCAGTTTGTTTGTATTAGTGTATTATGTATTTTACAATTTTTCGACGAAATAAAACCTATTTTAGTTATACTTGCTGTCGCTTTTTATCTACTTTTATTTGTTTAACATTTAACACCTAATGCAACGGTAAAATCATTGTGAAAATCGGTCCAATTACCCCGGAGTAATCAGCGTACATATTATTATCAAAAACATACATTCGGCTGGAATTGAGAACCTATTATTTTATTGTCTGTTAGAAATGCTTATATCATTAAAAATTCCAATAAAATACGATATGCGGCAACACCACGACATCACATCAGTGAGTTTGAGACATCTGTTGCCGAGGCGCTATATTATAACGACAGATTTAAGGTTAGAGTTACGATCAACTCCACAATGGCGGCCAAACCACCTCCAATACGTCTAAAACTGGGTTGTCAACTTTTCTCGGACATCCGCCATTATTATAGTTTAATATTCAATGTCAGGAGTAAGTAAACACCCTATAGATGTGAAAACTATATACTTTAAAAATTTTACCCATCTAAAAAACTTCTGTATTTAACTTTTCTCCATAGGTCGTACATATTCTCAGATCACATAGTGGGTTATCTTACATGGACGAACAAATTAATAATTCCTACAATGCTGTTATGAGAAACGAGTCTTTATCTTATACTTAGTTTTATTTATATTTACCTAACCAATAAATAAAACGAAACTCTGATTTCACCACTGTAAATGATTACTTTTCCTGTTACCTACTTATAAAGTAGGTTATATGCGAAACAATGCGGGCAAATTATACAGTATTTGTTATAATAATTTATTCACATTCACATATATGTTATCGTAATTAATTTCTTACCGCTTATACAAAAAAAAAATTCAATATAGTAATAGTACAACCAGATATACATAGTAATAGCATTCGTAATCACCTAAATATTTCATGATCCCTTTTCTGTTGGGAAATATTTAGTAAAACGCGTACAGTGAAACCACTTGGCACGCATATCCTAAATATATATTATGTACTATTTAATTAGTTAGACCATATTGCCATCGATAAAAATATTAGCAAAGGTAATTATTTTTTTAATACATTTTTTTACTTGTTTGGCCTTCAATAGATGAAATTAACGTCAGTAAAAATAGGCACCCTATTGTCGATGTCGTGTCTCTATTATATATCTACAAAGCATTAATATTGAAACAAATCAATAAGTGTAATTTCGTAAAGTGGTAGAAATGTTTACACTTATATTTTTAGAATTTTTTTAAATAAAAGCGTACATTCATAATGATGTTTAAAGTGCCGTTGGGTTTGGAGTAAGTAAATGAACACAATAAATTTAATTATAATGTTATTTTTAACAATCTTAAACAAAGCAAATCAACACACAGAATAAATAATTTTCAAATAAAAGTATGATTTGCATACTTTATGTAAAAAAAAATGTTTTTAATCGACACTGTGATTTATTATTATATGGTTTTGAAGCTGCATTAAGTTTACAAATATTTTGAACCGTTGTGTGATAATAGTAATCTTATGCTCTAAAACAATCATACAATAATACCGGGTGTCCACGGAAGGTGGCTCGCCCCTCTAACTTTTTTGTTTTTCGAGATAATGAAATAAAATTGCATTTTTTTAACAGCTGACTCAACATTATGGAACTTCCGGTTTAAACGGAAGTGACATAAACTTTCGATTTTTAAATGGGACACCTGGTATATTTTTACTTGTTTTGACTCCATATGACATTCTAATTACAACGATGTGTCACTTGTCACTTTTTGTCACCAAGAAAATATTTTTTTTCCCAAATTTATTGTTTTATCTAGAGGGCTATGAATACCTTAAAATCACTTATTTCCGTTCTTTTATCTTGGGAAAAATACAAGTTTACTATTTTTGGTCCAATGCTATGTGCTATGTAAAATTTAATCTTTAAAGTTGTATAACTCATTTTTTTTAAATGGCAACATGGTGGCTCGTCGGATTAAGAAAAAAGAGGATTTTATTACGATTATTTTGATTCCATACACTATTAGGTTTTAGAAAAGCTGCCATTAAAAAACTTTAAAAAGTTAACTTAGAACTTTCCTAAAATGAAGCATATTTTGAGAATAAATTTAGATTTAAATGCATCAAGTAGCCTGTGACCAGCAAAAGTGATAAAACAAAATCATGCCTTGAAGAAAATTGAAATGCCAACAGCTTCTTCCAAAGTAAATTAGTTTGTTGTTTAAAAAGCATGGAAAATAATAGTTTTACAAGGAGTGAAATAGTTGATATGTTATTATTGTCAGACTCATTTTGCATTTTCGGAACCAGTTTTGGGTACCTAATAGTGCCAGGTTGAATGACGCCGATTAAAATACCTTTGTGCGTAAAGTCATGCAGCATCGGATGAATTATTTCTTCATTCTCCAAACACTAGCCCTCTAGATAAAACAATAAATTTGGAAAAAAAATATTTTCTTGATGACAAAAAGTGACAAGTGACACATCGTTGTAATTAGAATGTCATATGAAGTCAAAAAAAGTTAAAATATACCAGGTGTCCCATTTAAAAATCGAAAGTTTATGTCACTTCCGGTTAAACCGAAAGTTCCATAATGTTTAGTCAACTGTCAAAAAATGCAGTTTTATGTCGTATATAAATCCCCCGAATTTTATTTCATTATCTTGAAAAACAAAAAAGTTAAAGGGGCGAACCACCTTTCGTGGACGCCCGGTAGAGTCCTTTTATATATTATAAAATTACTTTGTGGCAATACATTTTCCTATTTCATTTATATATATTTTGTGAAAGCGGGCATTCTATTCATAAATATAAAATTCAGTAAATAAATTCACAAAAGAGCGTTATGAAGGTTGTATTCATGGAAACTAAATAAACATTCACAAACATACCCAAATATATGTGAAAAATCATTAGATCGTATACCTAATGTTCAAAAAAACATATCTTAACTATAACAATATACATATCAACTGCCAATTAGCAAGGAGCTGATAAAATTAAATTACTTTTATACATAATTCAAGAACAGGGTGAAGTGCTACCTTCTTGAAAACAACTTTTATGATGTTCGTCATTTTTATGACATTATGATTTAAAGCTTACAACATTTTTTCTTTTGACAATGTCATTGTTTACATTGTATATTTATATGGCAATAAATAAATAAATAAATAAATATTTAACTACCGATTTTGTTTGGTAGTAGTAGTATCTATTTTTTTTACTTAAAATCTAACCCTTGAAACAGAAAAATTCAGCAAGAGCGTCAGGAATGTTTAAATTAAATGCCAGCGATGCCTAGTAATATTCAGGTCCCTGTTTTTTATTTACTGTTAACAGAGAAGGGCTGTTTTCCAACAACACTAGACAGTTAACCTTAATAACGCGCCGACTAGTTTTGTTTTATTAGTTGAAAACATGTTTACAAAATTCACCCTAGATAAATTTTCACAATAACTTTAAAAATTGTGCCAAGGTTACAACTGCGAAATTCTGAAACAAACCATAATTGTACTAAATCAAGGGGGTAATTTTTATTGGTCTAACTAGGTGAATGCCAAGTTTAGAATATGACGTCCAACCTCAGTATGTCATAATTAAAGATGGCTTGATGACTTCTGTTTCCTTAAATTTTAATATTAAAATCGTCCTATATAGAATGATCGGTGAAATTATCTATTTATATCGTATTTATGCCATTTGTGCAGTCCTTATGAATATTATCGGAAAAGGCCCAAATATTTAAAGGTCCGTGGTTTTTCTGTTAAATTCTTCTTGAAGAAAGGTACACGCCTTATATTACCTATCAACATAATGGTAAAGTACATGAAATTTTTTTCTATGTAGAGCAAATGTTTAGCTTAAAATGTAATGTAGCTGCTCGCCTAACATCGTAGTGACTAAGTTTAAGTAAATTTACATTCCAAGAGACAAAAAGGTTGGTTTAAATAATTAATTGTTGATTTAAACAAGGGAAAAGCATTTCTTAGTTTGAAGCGTTAATATTCTATTTGAGGGTTCGGCAACTTTGTACAAAGTTCTCTCTTTCTTGGATCTGCCGGTTTGCTTAGTTTTTCTTAAACACGGTTTTATTACTTACCTAGCTTCGTGAGTTTTATTTTATGAGGTAAAGTACTAATAAGAAGTATAAAATGTAGAAAGTACATCTTAGTTTTAAAAAATAGTTTTAACTACTTACAACAGATTGAGGAATTCAACGAATTTTAGAAAAAAAAAACATTAACTTTAAATAAATGTGGAATTAGTAGTTGTTTATACTTTGTTGTTAAGTACATAGATATGATTATTTGTTAAAATCAAGAATATAGATTGCGTGGTAACTTTGGCATCGAGATAGTAGATGGGGGTAATCCCTAACAAGCGGGAATATTTTTATCCGGCGTCGAGTTTTCATACGACAAAAAGACGATAATAAAAAAGTAGGAAGACGAAAAGACGATGCAGAGTGCTTCAAACGCCCTCCGCTAGAAGACGTAGTTTAGGGTCGAGACGAGATCTCTAATTAAAGAAAAGCTTATTATTTAATTGGTCAGCCGAGATTTCCGCCTACTCGTTGTGGAATGACTGTCCGTCCGATACCGCAGTGTATAAGGTACAGTAAAAAAATAACTTTTTTTTAAGGAAATTGTTAATTCCATTTATTATATAGTAATTTCCTATGTATTCTTCAATACTAATTAAAGTATCCGGAATACTGTTATTTTTATACCTAACCACAAAAGAAGAAATCCTACATAAATTTTTTCCAACCTTAAGTTCTTACTGTATAAATATTGTCGCGTATCAAAAGGGTAGGCGACTGGGTTGTAGTAGCTTAGATGGTTTTGATTTATGCTTATTATTTACTGTGCTCTTATGGTGCGCTATTGAATCACTAAAACACTAAGGATTTTTGAAGAGATTTATTTGATGAACAGCAAAACAATGGGATAATAAAAAATTACAATAAGTGTTGGGAATAAAATACAAACTAAATAGTTTTCTAATAAGAAGAGAGATTGCCCCTTTTATCTCACTTTAGGAAGGTGTTATTCCAGTAAGTTTAAAGAAAATATTTCCACCTAATAGTTAACTCTGACAAAAAAGGAGAACTATAAAAAATTTATAAAAGTACTGAGCTTGGGTCAGAGCCAGATTTAATAAACCGCCTACAAATACTTTCACTTGAAACACCTCCTCTGGCATCTGGTTCACAACAGTTTCCTAAAGATAGTGATACTTCCTCTGAAACTGTTGTAGCAGATTTAAGTACTCTTGACGATTCTCGTTTTTCAATAGATTTTGATATTATTTTAATAAATATGAACGCCAATGAAGCCGCGGATCCAGCGACACCGAGAATTATATCACCGGAATTATTTGATCCGTCGGAAAAAAAAGCTCGAGATTTTTTAAATAATTGTAAACGTTGCTCAGTTAGATAAATTACTCAAAGAACACTTACGCAATTGCAGCAAAGTAGACTGGTTCTGGTGCAGAACTCCTAATCTTGAATTTAACCTGAATAGACAAACGGGCAGAGGTTACCCTTAGGTACACTTGAATAATTGATACAACTATCTGAGAAAATGTTCTTTCGAGCTTTTATACAATTTTGCAACTCTTATTAACTGGAAGAAGGGGTTCCGTTTTGCTATGTCAGCAATAATTTTGCATGTTAATAAAAGAGGCGATTCTTCTCTTTGAATGTACTAATAAAAATGGAACCCTTTTTTCCAACCAATTACAAACAATTATTTCTTATCAGCACCTTTCCACTATGCCTCTTCTTATCAAGCTCAACGCCCATTAAGAGTCTTAGCACCACAGCGAAGTATGAGATGAGTAATCCATCCTTAAGGATACCAGTCCATATCCGACATTATCTTTAAAGTCTTTTACTTCCAACATCCTGTTATGCCTTTTCCTAATTAGGATTCTGAGAAATATCCTCGATACCTGGAAGCAAGATTTAAAACAGGAATGTGTCAATATCCTGCCAATTGAAGCGACCCTGTCTGTGGATAACATGATCATAAATGAATCGTCAGCCGCCATTTCCTAGAAAATTGATTTAGCCATAATTGATGATTGATGAGTATTTAATATGGATTTTTGGTAAACCGCTAAAACTGATTGAAAACCGGAACAGTTTCCTAAATAAGAAACGATTTTTTTACTAGTAATACTGTAAAATATTTCATGTAGAATTACCGTTAGATATATTTATTGGTGGTAGCCTTGAATTTCCAAGTAAAAAAATACTTGAAAGGACAAGTGACTTTAAAATATTTACGTAATATATTTAATGTGTGCTTCTACGTAATATTATGGCGAAGGTACTGGTGAATTTTAGCTAAAATTATTAGTAACAAACATTATTTATTTAAGTTAAAAAAAAATTAAATGGCAGCAAAACAAAATAAAATTTCATGTCAATTTTCAAAATGTGTTTTTTCTACATTTCCAAACTAAATTTTTTTTTTTAAATCGTATACTACACTGCGCGGCATATTTAACGCATAACGAAAAAATTGCCTCAATTTTGATGGTATATATTTTCCAAATTTATGGTTCGTTTTTAATGATTTTTTTTCTAATTGTAGGTTTTTTCCTTAAGCATATCACTGCCTATGTTGTTTTGCTTGAAAAAGTAACTTTGGTATTATACCGGGTGTTATAAAACTGTTATGTTTTTTTTTACGGAAATTTAAAACACCCTGTGGGATTTACTAGCCATTGCAAGTTATCGCAATTACAGCCAAATTGAAGTCCTATGTTTCCTTTACATTTCCTTTTTTGATTTATTGGTTTATCTCTGTTTTTTCATGAAATATTCAATTTTTAGTTCAACGTGATTTTCATAAAAAAAATGTTTAGTTAAAAAATACAAAATAAACGAAATGCTTTGATTAATGCAACAGCAAGAAAAAACAAATTATAAAGTAAATAAAGAATCAATATGTGGTATTAATTAATTTTATTGAATCCACAAAACAGGGCAAAAAAGCACAGGGAAAAAAATTATAATTTCTAAAGGTTTTCAAAAAAATTAAATATGAATGATTAGTGGCGAGTATTGCCTCCCCTTGCTCTAATAACTGCTTCGCATCTTCTTGGCATACTTAAAGTTAGATTTCTGATTTCATCTTGATTAATCTGATTCCATATTTCCATAAGACTCAATGACAGATCATTTAAGTTTCTAGGAGGAGGAAGCAAGGCTCTAAGATGTCGTCCCATATTATCCCATAAATGCTCAATATGATTAATGCCAGGGCTTCTTGCTGGCCAAGGCAAAGTTAAAATTTCTGTTTCTTGGAGATAATTTTGTACCACTCTTGCTACGTGTGGGCTTGCATTATCTTGCATGGGGCAAATGGTACCACATGGGGTTCTAAAATGTCTGATATACAGTGCGTTTTTCTTAACGCGGGCCATAGAGATTTACATCGTAAATCTTTAAGTCTATGTTAGGCACATTTCTATTGAGAACTACGAGTTGAAATTTTACACAAATATTTCTTGTGGTCTCATATCCAATTTAGGACCATGTTTGTATTACTTTACTAACGCAAAATATTGAAAAATACCATTTTAAGTTATAATATCACGCTGTTTTGCCCAGCCCTGTATATTAAGTTTACCCAGGTATATTTGACATAAACTGGTATGTGACATTTTTATAATATTTGGCAAGTTGTACCGAAATTATACAATGTTGATGACTATTTAGTTTGTATTAAATATGTTTTATTTTAAGTGGTTTAAAATGTATTAATTTTTTTAATAATTCTAAAGCAGAATTTTTATTTCAATAAAGTTTAATAATTTATACTAATTTCATGAAAGTCAGCAAGATACTGACAGCCGTGTCAATATTTTTCTTTATCTAAGGTAGTTAATTACATAAATTACAAGGGGGTAAAAAAGTGAAATTAAAAAAAAATAAAAATAGCTTTTTTGGGTATCTCTTGGCGATTTTTTGCACAGATTGTATGTTAACTTCTTCCTCCCATCTCATATTTTATCTATTTTCAAGTTTTAAGATTATTTGTTTAATATAAATGTACCTCACATAGGCTTAAAAATTTACCATGTAAATCCCTATGGCCCGCGTTAAAAAAACGCAGTGTATATATATATATATATATATAGGTTACCTGCCAAAGGACCTCCCTGAATCACAACTAACTCCGTGCGAGCATCTAAACTAATGCCAGCCCAGACCATAACAGATCGTCCGCCATAGCTTACTGTTCCGACAATGTTGCATTGAGCATAGCTCTGGGAGGCAATACTCGCTACTAATTATTCATATTTAATTTTTTTGAATACCTTTAGAAGTTACAATTTTTTCCCTGTATTTTTTTTGCCCTATTTTGTGGATTCAATAAAATTAATTAATACCAGATATTGATTCTTTATTTACTTTATAATTTGTTTTTTCTTGCTATTGCATTAATCAAAGCATTTCGTTTAACTAAACATTTTTTTATGAAAATCACGTTGAACTAAATATTGAATATTTCATGAAAAAACAGAGATAAACCATTGAATCAAATAAGAAAATGTACAGGAAACATGGGACTTTCATTTGGCTGTAATTGCGATAACTTGCAATGGCTAGTAAATTCCACAGGGTGTTTTAAATTTCCGTAAAAAAAAACATAACAGTTTTATAACACCCGGTATAATACCAAACTTACTTTTTTAAGCAAAACAACAAAGGCATGCCTTAAGGAAAAAACCTACAATTAGAAAAAAAATCATTAAAAACGAACCACAAATTTGGAAAATAAATAACATCAAAATTGAGGCAATTTTTTCGTTATGCGTTAAATAAGCCGCGCAGTGTATATACCTATTGTTTTAAAAAAATACGCATACTCTAGTTATTACGAGCTTTATTTCCATTACAACCGACGATTAAAATGTCTGCTTTAGACGTGTATGAGCTTACTTTATACTTTTCATTTTTATGAATGTATTATACGATCTGAGTTAAATTGGTTTTCTTTTATTTTTATGGTGAAAGTAGATAATAGTCTTTTAATGATTTATTTTACATGTATCTTTTAAAATTCAAATATTACACATAGGTACTTCAAACATCCTTGTTGTTGTACTTTATTTTTTTTGTAAGTATTCGCAATTGTAATACATTTTACAGGCTTGTAAATACCTGCATAATAAGTTAAAACACAGCGTTACTCTAAACCTGAGTTTACAAATCGAAAGATGCGAATAAAAATAATTTTTCGAATTTGCATTTTTGCATTGTTTAAATTGAAAGCTCATTGCGTCATATGCCAGAGTGTCGCAGCCACTGCTTTCTTTCAAAAGCGAATTTATAACCCGCTAGTTTATACACAAAAATGCTTTTTTGACGGTAACCAGAAGCAGAAAAGTATCTAGTCGCCTGCAGCTTAATTGGATACACATACATCGGATTGTATATTTACAGGCGCGCCTTAAATTTCCGTTTACTTACCTACCGGTTATCAATGGGAATGTCCACTTCTCTTCCAATTAAGTTATAATCCAATTTCAAAACATCACGACATGTTTCACTATTATGATAATATATTTTATCTTATAAAGGACTAATTACTTAACTGGTGCCCTTTTAGGTTTAAAAAGGTTTTTAAAACGTCATTTTTAGTCGGCCTCTTCTTCAGTGAGCAGACTGCTCCGGACGCTTGAGCCTAAATAAATTCTAATCTGTTTCACTGACCCTTGTTTATAAAAGAATTTGGATACCAAAATGTGAATACATTTATCAATCTAGTTCAGTTCTATTAGGGAAAAAAATTATACTTATAACTCAAATAAGCAATTTAAAATGTTATATGTCTAGTTTTAAAATATCATATTAACCTAATCACGTAGTATAGTGGAAGATCCCGAACGCGAGCGTAGCGAGCGTGAGGAACCACGAGTATCGAATTTTCATTCTAACCTAGTAGCAGACTATATTTTCTCCACGACCATCCAGTTCCATATCTGATTCATCCGATTTTTCACTCATTTTTTGACTTGCACTAAAATTTTTCTGAAAATAATTATTACAACGCGGCCATTTTTATCTGACACTGACAGTTTCGAAATTCATGGCAACCTATGTCGTTTATATCAATTACCGAATATTCATTCCGTATTTTGTTATGGAATGAAAATACACGCAAAACGCATAAGAAGCAAGTGTTTCAGAATAAATATTCCAACTCAAGAGCGAGAATTTTTACATTCTATTATCAAAAATGATTTTGGAATTATTGCATTTAGTAATGGTCGTGGAGAATAGTAGATTCTGTAACGAGGTTGGAATGAAAATTCGATCCGAGTGGAAGATTCCGAACGCGAGCGTAGCGAGCGTGAGGAACCACGAGTATCGATTTTCATTCTAACCGAGTAGCAGACTATATTTTCTCCACGACCATCCAGTTCCATATCTGATTCATCCGATTTTTCACTCATTTTTTGACTTGCACTAAAATTTGTCTGAAAATAATTATTACAACGCGGCCATTTTTATCTGACACTAACAGTTTCGAAATTCATGGCAAAACGCATAAGAAGCAAGTGTTTCAGAATAAATATTCCAACTCAAGAGCGAGAATTTTTACATTCTATTATCAAAAATGATTTTGGGATTATTGCATTCAGTAATGGTCGTGGAGAAAATCTTTTCTATCATCAAAAATAGCTCAGTCTTCGTATACAGGGTGTTTCAATAAAAACTCCCAGCCTCTATGATTGGCTTCACAACTGTGTAAAAAATGTGTTTGAATAATACAAGATGAAGGTGGCGCCACGGTGCAAAGAAATTTTTCGATGACAGGAACTTTTAAATGTTGTTAAATGATAATTAATTTTTGGTCAAATTATGTCCCATAAAATTTTTTTAATAAATCCAACATGAAAGGAGATACTTATTTGGGGTTAAGTTTTTTTTTAAAATAATTTTAACGAAAGTTCCTGTCATCGAAAAATGTCTTTGCACCGTGGCGCCACCTACATCTTGTATTATTCAAACACATTTTTTACACAGTTGTGAAGCCAATCATAGAGGCTAAAAACTGGCGTTTACAGAATTTACATGTCGCTTTTAATTTTCGAAATAATTGGCCTGTATACAAAACCTAATTTCTTCATAAAACTTTAGTTCCAACGAGACGAAGTTTATGTCGTAGTACTCCAATACTTTTTACACGGCGTAAAAAAGAGGTAACTTCCTAGTCGTAAAAACTGTCTCTAATTTAGCTAAGCATTAAAGTTTTGAGCTGGTTAAATATCAACTAGTGCTGACCAGTGACACCGAACATCGTGACCAGTAAGGTTTGAAAGCAATCTTTTTTTTTTTTAATTATTTATTTTACGTCGGCCTTTTTCCGCAACGAGGCCAATCACCGACGCCAGGGAATTTGTCACACACTATCTGGTAATTTTTGCCGAATCCCTCTTTGTCGAGGGTAGGGTTCTTTAACGTGCCAACATCCATGACACGGGGCCCACAGTTTAACGTCTCTTCCGAAAGACGGCGCCACCCCTTAAACCAAATTCCAAATTTAACATCGACGTTGCCGGCACCGGGAATGGAACCCGGGCCTACGATCTGTGAGGCCGCTGCGCTGACCACCAGACCACAACGTCGATGAAAGCAATCTTACTTAGAAGACGTCAAGCTCTGGCAATTGTACACTATGCGCGAGCTCCTTCAATGTATTCAAAATGAAATACTACGCTTGGATTTAATTTACTTGCTTTTATTTTTGATTGTATGCAGAACAAACTGATCGTCACTATTTACCGCTTTTAGGCAAATTTTTTACCCAGTTGAAAGATGCCACGAAGTGCAAAGAATTTAGTACGTAACCGCAATTTTAAGGGACTGTTTTTTAGATAAACGCAAAATGTATTGACGCGTCATGAAAAGTAGGTACATCAACAGAAAATTAAATAACACATTAAGTTATAAGTTGTTATTGTGTTATAAGTACAATAAGTTATTTTCTTACTTTTATAACAATTTTTGCCAATATTTTCACCTACGGCGCATTTTTGTTCTTGACATTTTCAATATTGTAGGAATGGTGTAATAAATTCGGTTGTTTATTTTTTGGTTTATCCATAATTTTATTTGCAAGTTAAAAAGTGTCCCTGTTTTCTCTCTGCAGTGATGTTTGCTTCACCTGTAGTCTACTCCCGCTGCCTCTAAAAGCTGGCTACGATACTAGCTTTAACTTGTTTTGGGGATTCAGTAATTTTTTTGATGCCTTGAAAAACATCGGGGTCAAAAACCGTCCCTGGTCATTCTTTGATGCCGGATCTGAATCGTAAACCATTTGCCTAATTTCAGTATAAATAAGCAGCCTTATTCGCATTTAAACTCATTTTGGATCATCATCCCGCTTTTCATGCAAAATAAATCCTAATCAAAAAAGGATTTAAAACTTTATAATCCATTCAGTTTTAGTGCATATGAACTGAGTGCATTTTCAAAAGGTTTTTAAATATCTAACGCCAAATTTTACAAGAAGAAATTAAAAATCCTATGTTTATAGTCATACATATACCAATAACTGAAGATAGCTATTTCTCCATAGATGACTTATTGGTAAACGACCATCGCGTTTTCATATAGGTAAATGAAATTAAACGAAAAAGGAATGTTAGATAACCTATTTTGTAGGACAGTCCGAGTTCCGTTTATTTTCCATTTTGCAAAAGACGAAACGTTTTTTGACCTAAATTTTTCTGCTATAGAAAGACGCCAATCGAATTTTTAAATCCTTTTACCGCCTTATTTATTAAAATTATGTTTTTCTATTCATTAGGTACTTACTTATTAGTGACATATCGTATAGCAATATAGGGGAGACACGATTACCCCCTTTTCCTTGCCATCTATGACAACATTTTGTGTAAAAATTTTACACTTCTAGATTATGAATGGTATAAATTTGTATTTGAGGAAAGACGAATGCCTTCATTGCCCCGGTGGCCTCCTTTCACATATTCCTGGACTTGACCCATCCTTTTAACAACTTTTTAAAAAGGCTGTGTTAGATACGCTTCGCATATTCATCCTACCTAACAAAGATTACATTAGGCAGAAAGCTACGTGCTAGAATACTGTTGATACTGCGACAAATTAATAGCAATCAATGCTTTATAAAGAATCTAGTATATTATATACGACCTCTTACCTACTATAGACATTAAAGAAATCTTCATTTGCTTACGTTACCTACGAAAGGTCGTATTCATTAAAAGGAGGTAGCTTTAAGGACTTTAATAGTCGCATATCTGACCTTAGCCTAAATGGTACTCGTTCATTGAACATTTCCTGATTTTGTCGAGTAGATATTAATTTTTTGACCTACTTCTCTATGGTTGAATAAAAGGACATTCTACGACCTACTTGTTTTATTGGATTTAATTCAATGATAACGAGAAAAAAACTCTTTCACGAAGAAAGTTCTAAAAGTGAAAATTTAGTTAAATTATGCAAAACTTTAAATTTCCTAAATATAAAGGGGTGATTGTTATATGTATATCGTTTTTGATAGAATGTGCTTTTCGTTATTATAATTCCACCAGTTTTTTTGTTTACGATTTTGTAGAAATTTATTTCTCGGTATTGGAAATTCTAAACTTCATTACTTCTCGTCGGTGTAATAAGTAATATTTTATTTATTTATTTTATTTAGAAAGGGCTTTTATTATTCAACATATTTTCATAAGTCAATAATTAACTTAACATAGTAATGTCTAATTAAGAGCCAGTTTTTATAACTATCTCTACCCAGAACAGGCACTGGCAACGCCGGCGGGGATGATGCTAACCCTTTTGGTTAATTTGATTGACGTAATATTATAGTTGGTTTGGTCAGTTCCGTGGTTCCTTACTGCCATGAGAGTATATTTTGCTTAAGAGAAACTTAAAATAATTATATTGCTGTTTGCATGATTGCAATGAGTAATATGATATATTATCAAAATCCTAATTGTATAATGCTTTATATTCTATATTATACAATTCCTTTAGTTGTAAAGGTATTGTGTTCCAGCATTACCTTATCAATATCGGTAATCTAGACGAGCATCATCAGATGCTATTAGTAAAGTTTGAGCAATGTACAATGTTATCAATTTATATAGGATATTCTAGATAGGATTTATGTGTCTGTGAGTGAACATAGTTTTAATTGTTAAAATATCTTTTATATTAACAAGAAGCGTTAATGAATTAATAATTTAATTCTAGTTTTTAATAATTTTACACATCATTATAACATCTTTAAAATGAGATGATGAATTGTCACGAAAGAGCTCTAGAAATATTAGGTTTTATATCCAAATAAAAAAAAACTGCTTGTTTCTCTAAAAAACTAATAGGATCTTGATGATACGAGAGATTTAATTTTATTCCTTATTCAAATGTTCGACAACCTATAAAGTTTCTGGATATGTAGCATAATAAAATTTACTCAAACTCGATTTTGAAAAACTACTTTGGAAACATCCATGGCTCAGTAGGGAATTGATTTAATTATTGAAATGCAGAAAGCATGTTACATTTAGATTCAGCTAAAAAACGATAGCGTTTGACATTGTATGCATTTTACCCATAAATTCTAAAAAAAGGAACTAGACAGGACGGGCAATTTTCTACAATATTTAGATATACGCACATACACAATGACATACACAAATAGTATACAGGGTGTTTCAATAAAAACTCTCAGGCCAATTATTTCGAAAACTAAAAGTGACAGGTAAATTCTGTAAATGCCAGTTTTTAGCCTCTATGATTGGCTTCACAACTGTGTAAAAAATGTGTTTGAATAATACAAGATGTAGGTGGAGCCACGGTGCAAAGAAATTTTTCGATGACAGGAACTTTTAAATGTTGTTCTTAAAGATATTTAATTTTTGATGAAATTATGTCCCATAAGAAATTTTGATAAATCCAACATGAAAGGAGATATTTTGGGGTTAATTTTTTTTTAAATAATTTTAACAAGTATTTTAATTATAAATATTTTTAATAGCCTTTAGCAGATTTTAATTTATTTTTGAATGATGATTTTAGTGATAAAACGCTCGTTTAGCGCTAAATTGTTACGTCCAGTGGCATCTCAGGGGGCGCCTTAACAAATAATATTGGCAAAAAATAAGACGCCACTGAGTTTTTGGTAATTTTTATATTTTTTCGGATTAAGCAACCAAAAATATCCTTTTCATGTCTTTTAAATTGTTTTTATATCTTGCTTCGTTTTCGAGAAATAAAAATAAAAACAATTTTATTGCATATCTCTGAAAAACAAAAATCAGTAAATAATTGTTGTATCTTTTCCTATTGATCGAAATACACTATTGAGAGTTTCCAGAACCGAAATATTATATCGATTTGCTATGTGTGTATATGAAAACGTCAATAATTTTGAACACCTCATTCGACCCCATTAAATAGTTTTTGGTATTGTTCTAATTTTCATTAATCATTTTGTATAATTTCTCATCAGTTCTTTCATAAAATTCAAAAAATCTTTTAATTTTATTTTATAATGCTTGAATGTTTTAATGCTTTTAAACAACAAAAAATACAACGTATTAATTAGTTAATGATTTTTGTTTTGCTTTTTAAAAACTTACAATGGATATATAATATACACTGAAGAAGATTATTATGAAAAAAACATTTTTTATCATTTACGTTTATTTTCTAATTTATCCTGTCAAATTTTGCAAAATTTGGTACGCTGAAAAGCTGATAAGCTTTTCAGAAAGGTATCACAAGTGAGGTAGTCAACAACTCACCTTGTATACAGGGTGATTTATTAAGGGTGGCGACCGGCCATATCTCGGAAACTACTAGGCATAGAAACTTGGAGAAAAAAAAATTATGATTAAAGCGGTCATGAGAAAATTCTGGAAATTACTTTTAAGTTCCTCATTTCGCCGCAAGGGGGCACAATTAAATTTTTTTTTTAAATTCTAAATTTCTCCGAAATTTCCCATATTAAGGTATAACTCTGATTACATCATCGAAAGGCTTAGACAATTCTGCATCATTTTGGTTTAAGGCTCATTGGCGTACCGTCCTTGATAAGAGTGGGGGAAGCTATTGAATGTGCAAACATTAAAATCGCTGTAACTTGTAAACGACTTATCCGATTTTACTAAATTTAAGCTTGCTTGGAAGGGAAAGGTAAGTATCTTCAATCGCCGTATCCAATAGTACACGATAGTGTTTAATAAAATTGCTAGAGGCGCAATTTGTAATAATAACAGTTTTTTCGATTTTATCCCGGAAATTCAAATCATACGATATAACTATGACATCATAATCGAAAAGAAGATGAAATTTGCAAGAAAAGATGTGAAGACCGCAGTTCGATATCTTTGTTCGTTTCAGAGTTATTGCCAAAACAATAATTTTTAATACAAATTGCGCCCTCTAGCAATTTTATTAGAAATTATCTTGTACCATTGGATACGACAATTGAAGGTAATTACCTTTCTCTTCCAAACAAGCTTAAATTTAGTAAAATCGGTTAAGTCGTTTAGAAGTTACAGCGATTTTAATGTTTACAGTTTCACTTGATAAGAGTGGGATAAGCTATTGAAAGTGTAAACATTAAAATCGCTGTAACTTCTAAAGGACTTATCCGATTTTACTAAATTTAAGCTTGTTTGGAAGAACCTTCAATTGTCGTATCTAATGGTACAAGACAGTTTCTAATAAAATTGCTAGAGGGCGCAATTTGTATTAAAAATTATTGTTATAGCAATAACTCTGAAACGAACAAAGATATCGAACTGCGGTCTTCACGCCTTTTCTTGCAAATTTCATCTACTTTTCGATTGTGATGTCATAGTTATACCGTATGATTTGAATTTCCGGGATAAAATCGAAAAAACTGTTATTATTACAAATTGCGACCTCTAGCAATTTTATTAAACACTATCGTGTACTATTGGATACGGCGATTGAAGATACTTACCTTTTCCTTTCAAACAAGCTTAAATTTAGTAAAATCGGATAAGTCGTTTACAAGTTACAGCGATTTTAATGTTTGCACATTCAATAGCTTCCCCCACTCTTATCAAGGCCGGTACGCCAATGAGCCCTAAACCAAAATAATGCAGAATTGTCTAAGCTTTTTGATGATGTAATGAGAGTTATATCTTAATATGGGAAATTTATTTTAAAAAAAAAATTTAATTGTGCCCCCTTGCGGCGAAATGAGGAACTTAAAAGTAATTTCCAGAATTTTCTCATGACCGCTTTAATCATAATTTTTTTTTCTACAAGTTTCTATGCCTAGTAGTTTCCAAGATATGGCCGGTCGCCACCCTTAATGAATCACCCTGTATTAAAACTAAGGACAGAAATTATTCCAAAAATTGTAATTTAACTTCTTGGTTTACATCCATCAATACTTACTAAAATTTTATTAATTTTATTAATACTACTGTGACTTAGTTTAGATTTAGCTCCGTTTTAATTTTTGTTATCTAAAATTTAAAAAAGCTTCCCGTCAATATTTGTTTTCTGATGTATCGAGTCGTTTGTACATAACCCTAAAAACGAATTCAGTGTCGAGTCGTTTAACGAAACGAAACTAATAAAGATTTAGTCCCTAAGGTATTACTGTCCATTTTGCTGTCTCCAAAAGTTCATTCCTTTTTTGGCCAAAGTAGATACCGTTTTAGGTTGCTGTTCACGTTCGGCAACTTTAATTTTTTAGAGGAGGTACATATAATACGAGATATATATACTTTCTATATACAGGTGGAATTATTTGAAAAAGTTAGATGTAAAAAATAGTTTTAAATCTTCATAATGCTCTATTATAAAACAACTTACCATTTCCTTACATTTTTTAATTGCATTTTATGCAGGGGCGGTTCTAGACCCAAAATATTGGGGGGGCACCACATTGGCGCAGCCACAATTTTTGGTAGCCTTCGCAAGCAAATAACGCCGCAGACCAAAATTTTTTAGGATCACGCCCAAATTGTATCAAATTATGTAAATAATAAAGCACCCGGAATTTTTTTTTATCATTGGCATGAAATCATAAGTTGTTAGCAATTCGATCAGCGATAAATTTATTTATTGAGTATTAGGTTTCACGAAAAAATATTTGTATTATTTCAGTTTTTCTCAGCCGCATTGTAGATTTTCCATATGATTACCTAACATGTTTCGCGAAGATTTTTGCTTCAATGCGAGGGTGCCTGAAACCTAGACTAGGGGCAAAATTTAAAAAAAAAATCGTTTTTCTAATTGCTTTATTATTATTCTGTGTATAAAATATGTACCAGAGACAACTGGTTTAGAAACAAAAAATCATTAACAACTTTAACAAATAATACATTAATTAAAATCGTATTCACAAAAACAAAAAACTTATTTTTATTTTACGATATATGTGGCAAAAAAAACAAGTTTGCATTAACTTTAGAAACAAAATAAAACAACAAATTCCTTAAAAATATGGATGGTATGGCCCTAATGTAATATTTGCACATTTATGACCATAACATGGATCTCTCTCATTTTGTATGGTAGACTCGCTAACGCTTGCAGTAGTACTCTTTGAGTCATGGAGGATACTCCAGACCACCAGAGCACCGTGAAGCAATAAGGTCTGATGTTGACAAATCAGCTGCCTTGGGGGGTTTATGAATAAAGTTCAGTAACGTTAACTGTTTTTTTGACATTTTCTACAAAAAAAAAATTGTAAATATATGTAGGTTTCTTATTATTTTTTTAAAAAATACCGCACCACAGAAATACCCTAACAATGCACAAAGAACACCCTTACCCTTAAGTACTCAAGAGTTATTGTTTTTAAATAAAAGCGTTATTACATTTTCTAGCCTATTTACTTACCTACGATATTTTGCTTCACCTTTTTTAAAATAAAAACTTTGAAATCGAACATCTGCAGAACAATCACTTTTTAATATTTACTTATATAATAAGAACAATAACAAAATAATCAAAAACCAAAATTTAAATCAGATCGCTGCAGGCAGATAATTAAAATGCTAGACAAAATTCTCTACTTCCCCGCCAGAACAATAATTAACATTGGACATTGGTCAGCACTCAGCAGCAATGAAACGCGAAAGTACCCGTTGAAACGGGGATGATTAATGCGTGCGCAGCGTGTATAGTAAAGCGAGGTTGTCATTGTTGCCAAATTGGTTGTATTTCTCTATCGAATGCGAGGTTGTCATTGTTGCCAATTTGATTGTATTTTTCTCGAGATATTTTAAGGTTTTTTTCAAAAATGTTGGGGGGTCCTGGGTCCCTCCAGGCCCCTCCATAGAACCGTTCCTGATTTTATGGGTAGTTATAGATTTCCAAGGACAAAGACACCGGTGTATTGTATATGCTCCTGTTATACTTGAAATTTGGTTCATTTTCAGTTAACATATTTACTTTACAAGCCTCAGATCTTTTGTACTCTATAGTTTACATACAGGAAACGAGATCTTATAGATAATTCAATATTTACTTTACCAATTTCACTGGAGTTGCCTTGTGAAGTTTAATGTTGAAGATAATAATAAGCTTTCATCTTACAGACTTCTTTATGGTTAATAAACATTGTTAGGTTCATTTCCAATAACATTGAGACGCAGTATTCCAGCTGCTATAATTCCCTTACGAAACCTGGCATATATCAATAATGTGGGTTCGAGTTAACATTTAAATTGAACTTTATCTTGTCTCGTCACATTTCTTAAGGAGCCACTATTTTGGTATTCACCCGCGCTTTGGTAGTATCAGCTATCGGCTTTCTATAATACATATTTTATAGTATGTCTGTATTCGTTCTCAGTGATATGAGTCGGTCATATGACCATGTCATATGACTTTGGTCACGACGTCATGACGGTCACGTCACATTCAATCGTGACGTGACCGATTGGTCATTTAACCTAGCTTTTTAGTTTGTAGCCATGTTTTGATGACTACAGTTTAATAAACAAATAAAAGGTAAGTTTAAGGCTCGGTTTAAGGCATAATAATTGAATTTATCTAGTATAGGAGCTATAAAAAATTCAAAAGCATTACCTATGTAATATTGTTCTAAGGAAAATTTTAAGGGCCAGAATCTTACCTCTTCGGAGTACAATAATAGTGGGCTCGAATATATACACAAACTTGCTTCCAATTTAAATGCTGATATGAATGAAATATTTAAGAATATTGCAGAATACAGATGTGGGAATGGATTTTTTTCTTTCGAATTTGTAAAAGTATCAATGACTAACCTTTACTAAAGCCTATTAATTTTTGGAAAGGTATATGTACCAATCTTCCCCTGCGAAAAGTGGCAGAATGTGTACTAGGTATGCCCCCAACATCGGCATCGACTGAACGATCATTTAGTAGCCAAGGTTTTATACACAATAAAAAGCGAAATAGACTGACCACAGAACGTGCCGAAAAATTAACATATGTTCACCATAATTTAAATTTACTAGGTAATACTACTGCTAGTGGCACTAAAAAAAACCCACTGCCACTAAAACAAGGAGTAGAAAAAAATATTAATATTAGGAATCCCGATACTCCCATTCGCCCCATTCCCATTGAAGTTGATAATAGCAGCGTCAGTGACATTTCATCAGAATCAGAGAATGAAGAAATTTGGCAGGAATTGGAAAAAGTTTTAAATAGATCCAGTGAAGGTAGTGAAAGTAAAACAGAGGCCGATTCAAATTAATGATAAAAAACTTTTACGTTTTTCCTTTAAACCAGTAGGGTATTATTGTTCCATTTGTTCCCATTATAAATTTAAAACTCCTTATGTTCTGTTATGTTATAATAAGTTATAACCCCCAAAATATACTACATATAAAAAAATAACTGAATTTTTTTTACTAAATATTTAAATGACCGTCATATAACGGTCATTGGTCACGAATTATAAATGACCGTCATTTTACATCACTGTTCGTTCTAATTAAATTTAATCCTGCTGGGGTATTTTAAATATTTTTATATGACCCAGTAAAATGATTTATTTGGGTATGCTGAAATAATTTTAATCTTATATTGTATTGTTCGCTAGCTTAATATATTTTATACAAGAAATGCCGTTGCGGGTATTTGGGTCCAAGAGCAATAAATTTGTTGACCCATATTTTAAATGAGGCTTTTACTTCCTTTCAAAGTTAAAATGTGCTTGTATAATAATATGAATTGAAAGCAAACGTTAAAAAAATAATTAATATATTACATTTTTATTATTATGACATAATTTTTTGAGGGATCTTAGGAGAAAAACCTTAAACTCAAATAAAGCCAAAATAATTAATTTAGTATTTTTTTTTATTTATTTATTATTTATGACCTCAAATCAGTACAGAGATACTAGGGCACCGAGGCCTACACGTACAATCCAAATAAAAAATATTTTATAGGTAACAGTCGATACAATATAGATAGTACACATAATGTAACATAATAATGTTCATTCTTTGGAGGGTTTTTAGTTCTAATATAATTTTTAAAATTTACGTAAGTCTTTTTGGCTGCTTTAACAATGATGACTTTCGGTATTTCATTATACACCTGGATGCTTCGGAAAATTGGGGAGTCTCGACACTTTATGATTCTAGAGAACTTATTTCTAAGGTTTATGTTTATTATATTTATTATTAATAGTAAGTTTATTTTAACACAGCCATTTGTAATAAACTTCACTATTTATAGTATGCTCAAGGGAGTTTCGGTTTTCCGGGGTAAAAACTAGTACAGTGTCATCCGCGAACATAAAATATGTACAGTTCAAACCAGCATATTTTAAATTATGTTCATATAGAAGATATTGCAGTGGACCTAGGACAGAGCCTTGGGCTACACCCACTTAAATTTCCTTTTCATCACTTGAGATTTTATTTATGATTGTACACTGTCTTCGATTGGTTAAGTACGACTTTAGGAGTTTTTGGCAGATTCCTCGAAATCCCATTTTATTTAATTTTTATAATAACAGCGGTATATCAACGGTATCAAATGCTTTATGTCTTCCAGGAGGTCCACTATAGTTCCTAAGGTGTTGCTCTGTTTTTGGAAGCCATACTGTCCCTTATCAAAATCAAAAGTAGTTGTAATAAATTTACTCAGTCTTACCTTTATAACTTTCTTCAAAAATTTTGAAAATATACTTTATAAATATAATATAATAAATAATTATGGGTCTATAGTTGTTTAAATCAGTTTGACTTCCTTTTTTATGTATAGGTATTACTTTTCACAATTTTAACTCATCTGGATAATGTCCATCTTGTAATGTTCCATTTATTATATTCACAATTTTTTGTAACCTTCTTTCCACCTGGCGCACAGTCATTTTTTAGATTGGCTATTATATCTCGCACCTCGTCGATGTTAGTTGGCTGCAGAAAAATTGTATTTGTGTTTTCCTCTTCCTTGAAAACTTGCGAAGCACTTGTGTTTATACGCACCGCCAAGGTTCCGCTAATCCTTGCAAAATGGTCATTAAACAAGTCTGCCATCTCTCTATAGTATTAGTAATAAATAAGTTATTATATTTCATGTTAGTTTTGTTATTGATATTTTTTTGGCTGCTCGTTTTCAGTTTTCAGCTGGAAATGTATCTACATTATACTATCTTCCTTGGTTCTACAAGCTCAGTTTATTCCATCCCAATATTAACTAACTTTAAAATAATTATTTCTTTGGGATTAGTTGTAAGATTTGTGTCTGTTTTGCTTTTATGGGCATCGGTTGTTCTAAGCTTAAGATCTAGTTTTAAGTACGTATACGAATATTTATTATTTTAAAGGCTTTGAAAAAGTTATGTAAAAAATCAATTGCTAATTTAAGCTTGCCATTTTTACTGCAACTTCTTTATGTTGGCAAGACGCCCAGCTAGATTGCAGCTTAAAAAGATACCAAAATTCTGCATAGAACTAACGCATGCCGTGACAAAGCAAAACATTACTAGTTTATAGCGAAAAAATATTGTGGTCTAGTTAAGAGTTAACAATATTTCTTTACATTTGAAAATATTAATAGAGGGTATATAATATAAGAACACCACTTGTTTCCACTCGGACATAAAAGTTCATAAACTATAACTTTTTTTAAAATTTTTAGTTAAAGATTTTTTTAGAAGCCCGTATTTTTTCCATCAGAGTTTTGTAAAAAAAATGATTAATAGAAAAAATGGGCACCTACTTTATCTACATCTAAAATTTTAAAACTTTAATTGCCAATTTCTACGACTTTTTCAATGTAAAATGAAATTTTAAATTTAAAATTTAAAAAATATTAAGCTTCCCTTGAGATTTAAAAACAGATCTCTCTTAATACGACGAAGACCTTTAAAAACTAGGCCACGGAGACTGCATTGACATCAAACAACTTTCCGAATTCTCATGAAACAACTTGAATAGACGTAGGAAAATAGTAAATTTATCATGAAAAGCAAACTTAAAAAGTAATTTCTAAATAAACGAGTTGTTTTAAGTTCAGGTCAACTACACAAAAATTTAAAAACACAAATGACAACCTGAGAGAGTGTTATCTAACCAAATAAGCAGTGATGTAGCTAGAAAAGTTACTCCTGGCGAAAGGAATGGCGTCGAACATGAACGGGGGAGGGCGAAGTACAGAATAAATTAACATTAACATTAAGTGTCAAAAAGAAAAACCCTAGAAGAGGTTTGTTCTACAGGAGGAGGGTTGTATTACTGCATTTAATAATTTTATAAGAAGAGAGGTTACGTCAACTTATAACCTGTACAAACGTCATAATAACGAATAAAGAAACGGATCGACGCACCCTTCCATGTGCCCAAAAATGTTTATGCAGTTTACTAGAAGTGCTTCAAAGCGTCTCTTTTTGAAAACACTGATGATGTCGTCTTCGTATATCGCACCATACTAGTGCGAAAAAGACCATAAGTTGTCAATTAATCCAGTCTTAACAACTACTAATCCAAAATATCTTAAGATAATATGCAATAAACTAAAACTCCTTGGATACTATTAAAAGTGAGGAAAAGAGATAGTCAGCTATGCCACATTTATAAACTAATACTAATGTTGCAGCAATTTTTAAGACTTTTTTTACCCATTATTTTTTTTTTAATATACAGCTGGATTCATAAATCACAAAGAAAAAATTATATTTGTCAATGCGTCTTTCTACTTATTTTTATTTTATCCAAATAAAATCCCAAAAACATTTTATGTTCATGCGGGATCCTCTACTTATAACAACATTTAAAAATATAATTGTTAAATATAACCAATTAAAATACAAGGTAAATCAAAATAATACTTAAAATGATAATATTCAATTAAAAAAATATAAAAATATTTAAATAAAGTATAAAATTATTGAATTATTATTGATTTTAATAAAATAATATAACTAATAATATCGTTTAGACATAATTTATAAATAATTTTGAAAAGAATAAATAATCATAAAATAAGTGACGTTAAAATATTTTTTAGTTTAAAATTTAGCTTCCCCCTTTTTAAGTATTTTTTTAGTTATCATTTTAAAACGTTTTATATTTAAAAATTTTAATTCTTTGGGTATTTCGTTGTAAAATTTTATACCTTGATAATAAATGGAGTTCTGACCTGCCCTAGGTGTGTATTAAAGGTAAATCAATATTGAAAACAGTTCTAGTTAAATGATCATGTACGTCACGTCTGTAATTGAAATTTATATTTGAATGTTTATTTTTTGATATAGTTTGGTGAACAAAAACAATATTTTGAATTAAGTGAATATCCTTAATTGACATAATATTAAAATTTGTATATAAAAGTTTAGTTGAATATTGTCTATCCAAGCAATATAATTGCTTTATTTTGTAAAACTTGTAAAAGGCTAAACAAATTTTGAAAACTTAATCCCCATATTAAAGTTAAATATTGTAAATGAGAATGAATAATAGCAAAATAAATAGGACGTAACATATAATTTGGAATCAAGAAACTAAGTTTTTTTTAAAATCCCCACTGGTGCAACTATTTTCTGTTTAATATAATGTGTTCACTCCAATTAATAGCTTCATCTATTATCAACCCCAAAAATTTAATTTTATTTGATTGTTTTAAATGCCCGACTTTTAATTTTAAATCACTTCTGTATAAATTGGGTTTCTTTCCTATACATAAAAAAGAGGATTTCTCCAAATTTTATGTTAATTTATGACTACACATCCATAATTCAATGGTTTTCATGTCATGATTTATAAAATTTTGTATAATTTCATATGAATTAATACTAAAACCTTTGTTACATCTCTGAGAATAACCAATTTCTAGATACGCCCCTGTATGAAACTATACCAGTTCTATCCTAGCGACTTCAACACGAGCCAATATTTTACAGAAAACAGGAAATTAAATTGGTTTGTATTTCATACATCCATTATTTGAACTCGAACAATAAAATACATTCAACTTATTATAAGCTATTAGGACCAGATTTTCCCGTTTGCCTAAGAAACATTTTCATGGGTTTATTGAATACAGTGGGGATGATTGTTGGGTAATATTAAATCACCGACACCGATGAAGATTCCGCTGACGTTGTTGTGACAATGGCGTCTGTAATACATGAGTTTCCCCAATGGGAACAGTAAAGCGATACTCCCAAAAAGAACAAAAAATGTAACGGTTAATCGCCCTTATTGTATTGCTCAATACAATAGTTATATGGGAGGAACTGACCTAATGGATGAATGTATTGCCAATTATAGAATTGGTGTACGCAGCAAGAAGTGATACTGGCCAATCTTTACCTGGATTATCGATGCAGCAGTAAACAATGCATGGTTTCTGTATTGGAAGAATCACAACAAAACCTCCAACATAGAGTTTAGAAGGGAGTTGGTCCAAGTATACTTAGCAAAACCAGCAGGTTCTGCAAAAGCGTCGATTTCACGCACAGTTCTGCCAGGTATTCGATATGACGGATGCATCATTACGTTGCTCCATGTAATAGACACTGTTGCGCAGGAACTGGCTGCAAGAGTTTTGGTAGAACAATGTGTTCTAAGTGTGATATAGGTCTTTGTGTAGTCTGTTTTGCTAATTATCACACAATGTAAAAATTTAATTTTAATAAGTCCATAAATAAATATGTATTTTAAAATTGAAAATTACTTGTATTTTATTGTATCCTATGCGCCCAGTGATACCATATGGTAGCAGTCATTTTCTTAAAAACTTACGTAAGATATTTTGTAAAATTTTTTTTTTGGTGAATTCCTACTCATGTTAACTCAGAAAAGTAAAAATATCTGAAATAACTAACAAAAAATAATTCTGGGCGTTAATGGGTTAATAATTTCCAAATGTTTCTTTTTCTGTCTGTGATAATTATTAAAGACTGAAAATTAGATAAGCTCCACAAAAACAAATTTTTAAAATTGAAATTTTGTAAGACTTCGGCTGAATAGATATTTCTATATCTGAATGAACTATCGAGTTCAATAATCTACTCCTTTTCGTGAACGAGGACTAATGAACTTGTTTATTTAAGTAAAATGAACTAACTAATTTTTAAAGTAGTTTTTCTTTTTATCGAATAAAATTTTATTTTGAATTTTCCTTTTCGGAAATGATGTTTTAAAAAGTAATTTTCAAAACTTATAAAATATTGCCGAAAAAACCTTTACTAATAACAGGTAGAATAAAATAACCTTACAATTTAATTAAAATTGAATTAGCAACGACAAATCATATAAAAACTGTTTTTACATACCTTAAAAGTATATGTACCTACAATACTGAAGAGTGCCCTAATATCGCCTATCTATTAAAAGGGTGACACTGCATTGCCCGAGAATTATAGGCCAATATCTCTGTTGCCAATCATATCCAAAATATTCGAGAAGTGCATGTCATCTAGAATTGTTCACTACTTTGAAGAAAATAAATATTTCACAGACTCTCAGTTCGGATTCCGTAGGGGTAAGGGCACTGCGCTGGGTATTCTCGACCTTGTGGGATATATTCTCAGATCCTTTGATGATAATCAGTTTAGTGCTGCGCTGTTCTGTGACCTAAGTAATGCCTTCGATTCCGTGTCGCATGACATCCTCCTCCAGAAACTTCGAGCGTATCACTTTTGCCAGAACAGTATAGACCTGCTGAGTTCATATCTTTCAGACAGAGCTCAGGTAGTGAGGGTTGGTGGGGTGTCGTCCGCTGAAAGCAAGGTGACTGCTGGACTGCCTCAGGGATCGGTCTTGGGTCTCATCATTTTTCTCATTTACATAAATAATCTACCTCAGTGGGATGATAGAAGAAAGTACACGCTCTTTGCTGATGACACCACAGCTTCGCTTACTACACCGGCGCTGGAGGAGGCGTTGGAGGGGTTAGCGATGGCGCAGGAGAGGGTTGAGATGTGGTTTAACGCTAACTTGCTGCTTCTAAATAACGATAAGACGAGTAAGCTCATATTTTCAATGAGAGATACCGGCACTGTAAATGAAAACATCACCCAAGTTAAATTCTTGGGTGTTCACCTTGACCCTAAATTATCATGGGAGCCTCCCATTAATGCAGTGGCCAAAAAGCTTGGAAGCAGTTTGTTTGAATTGCGTGGACTTGCTGGATGTGTATCGGAGAGTGTTCTGAGAACGGCATATTTTGGCATTTTCCACACGAATATGGTGTATGCCATCCTGGTTTGGGGACATGCAGCGCAGGCCCGAAGAGTGTTTGGTTTGCAGCGGAAAGCAATAAGAATTGTCTCTATGCTGGGTTATAGAGATGACTGCAAACACCAATTCAGGCGACTTGGAATATTAACATTTCCATATGTTTATATGCTGGAAAACATCATGTATGTAAAAAAATATGGGGATTTATATCGTACTCATGGGGATTTCCATGACTATGACACGAGGCATCGAGATGATTTTGTTAGTAAATTACTGTAGGTTGAAAAGGTGTCAGGATGGCCTTGGGTACCTGGCTACAAAGTTTTTTTAATAGATTGCCTTTACAGGTGCGGAGTCTACTAACAACACAATTTAAAAATAAGGTAAAGAACATGCTATTGAGAAATGCTTTTTACTCTTTTGAGGAATATTTTAATTGTAATATAGATCTTTTAACCTAAAATAAATTTTAATTGTAATGACTTTTAGATGTAATGACTGTTAAGTGTTATAATTTTTATTTCCTTATGTAAAGTATGGTTGTTTGTTACATACTTAGTGTTTCTTTTTTAAGGTAAAATAAAACAAAACTAGTATAGGTACTTAGATAGTCTATATTTGATTTGACGTGTGTAAATGCTTAAATTGTATATTAACATGAATAAAGTATCAGTATCAGTATCAGTATCAGTATCAGTATCAGTATCAGTATCAGTATCAGTATCAGTATCAGTATCAGTATCAGTATCAGTATCAGTATCAGTATCAGTATCAGTATCAGTATCAGTATCAGTATCAGTATCAGTATCAGTATCAGTATCAGTATCAGTATCAGTATCAGTATCAGTATCAGTATCAGTATCAGTATCAGTATCAGTATCAGTATCAGTATCAGTATCAGTATCAGTATCAGTATCAGTATCAGTATCAGTATCAGTATCAGTATCAGTATCAGTATCAGTATCAGTATCAGTATCAGTATCAGTATCAGTATCAGTATCAGTATCAGTATCAGTATCAGAATCAGTATCAGTATCAGTATCAGTATCAGTATCAGTATCAGTATCAGTATCAGTATCAGTATCAGTATTAGTATTAGTAATATTGTAATGTTACATTAAAATACAATGATATTGTCTCGCATAATTGGGGTAAAATAATACTAATGGGAATAAAATACCTAATAAAAAGTTTGTAATGTAGGTATTGTTAAACTTAAATGTATATCACTGAAATTCACATAATGGACTCAACATTTTATATAATAAATTAAAGTTCACATGTGCGGAAAAACTTTTAACAATTAATTTTATCATGAGGTAATTTTAATTTCTAGCTTTGTTAAATTCAAATTATCTGTAACCTTTTTTATTTAAAATGGTTAACATGAGTTTGTATGTTATATAGAAAAATTGTTAACAGTATTATCTTCATTAGTTTTGAAGGGTATGCATTAGGGTGGAGCGAAAAAATTGTTTTTCAAAATTTTGATATCGGCTAGGAGCCAAAATGTTCTATCTATAAACACTATTTCCTGCGCAAAATTTTAACTTCCTACCCATTTGATTTGCTATAACTTTGAGGATTGTGTGACCCCTCAAAACAAATGAGTAGAAAGTTAAGATTTTGGGCAGGAAATATTGTTTATAGATAGAACATTTTGGCTTCTAGCCAATATCAAAATTTTGAAAAAAAAATTTTTCGCTCCACCCTAGTATGCATACTCATCACCCGGTTTATATGTCGTGTAAATCAGAAAGCGATAATCCTTTTCTCAAGAAAAATAAAATTATTTTCTCCATCACTTCGCACTAAGAGACATCGATCGCTAAAAAGTACTGAGATCACACGAATAACAGATATAATCAAGTTTAATGTTTATTTCTTAACCTATTTGTGTTCCTACTAGTAAGAACAAGCAATTATTCGGTAAAAAAAAGTAATTTGCTTTTCCCACATTATTATAAATATCCCTGGATTTTAACCTTGACTACAAAAGCTAGACATCTAAGATCAATATAAAATTGCAATAATAGTTGGTATTACTTTTGATTTTATCGAGCATGATGTAGGTCAATTTCTCAGCTTTACTTTTCCGTTAAACCCACTTAAAGTTGAGTTTCCATTTTCTGCTATTTTCAATTTAAAAATTCTTTGTAAATAGGAAAACAGGAAAGCTGTAAAAAAATTGAATTTCAAAACTGTATACAACTTTTATTTAATATATTATGATAGTTCCATACACGAAACAGAATTACTATAAGTTACGTGGCTTGATTGTAGAGAAATTATTATTCTCCAGTTATGAAAGAAAAATGCAAACATCGCGGGAGTTCCACTAATGCCATTCTTCGTACTCTCTGCTTCATATAAAGACGACAAGCTTCTTTATTAATTTAGGCAATATCACCAAAATTATTAATGTATATTATTGATCCATCGGACAAATAATATTTTGTCGACATGCTTTTTATTATTATATCAAATATTCAAATTACTAGATATGGGCTACGTCGTATTGAAATATATTTTCGCCTTATAAGAAATAGTTTTTGGCACACGAAGTAAATTTTCTCCATTTTATACTGCACTTGGATCGAAGTATATATTACGGCCAAAGTTCGACCTAGATATACATATGTATATGGTGGTAAATTTTCTGAAAAACATGTTATTACGTAATGACCTCATATATTTATGCTGTACTACAGGAAATATATTTAATTAAATTTCTGCAATGGTAATAATTTACTCCATAGAGTTTTTCAGTGATACAATTATTTTAAAGTTAGTTGAAAAAATTTATTTTTAGAAACTGTCTATTAAACATTTTTTATATATTGAAATTTTTTTTAAGACATTTTTGCACCAAATGTGTGTGCTTTGACTCCGGCGGGGTAACTGGGCCGTAAAATGCCTGGTACCCCAACAGTTTTTTTACTTTTAACCAAAAGATGCTTTGACCCCTAAAAAACAACTTTTTTTCTTTTTCTTTACATCTCACTCCAACACTTTCACATGTTTCTGACTAGGCTTAATAAAACTCAAGATGTTTCAGTAATTTAATAATTATTTTTACAGATAAGTTTTTCAAAACTCCCTAATTTTTACTACCCTAATTTTCTGCACGGCACAGTGTACTTCTGCACTTAACCCTCGACTCTTCAGTATGCTGGAGTCTTGATTGTCGACCTTCTGACTATTCAATTTTACACCTCTTGTACACCATTAAAAGCTCCATTACGGCTTAATCTCATCATTATTTTCTCTTTTGCTAAAAACATCAGCATTTTACTTTTCACTTTGTTTTCCTGATGATGAGTGTTTCTACACTCGAAACATGTCGATGTGATCCGAGGTTCGCCTAGTTTTTTGATTAATAAATATTGTGGAGAAAGACGTCGTGCTTTTCTTTTTCTGTATTTTTTATATACCTATTTTGAAGATAAATTTAATAAATGATAATGTGTTTCCTTAGCAATTTTTTGTAAGTATTATGAGAACTGTTTTTAAAGTGTATTATTAAAGAGTTTTTTTTTCATAATGAAACTTGAAAGAAAACAGATATTATACAACTTAAGGGCAGTATATTTAGCATTAAAAACATATCTTTTATTTTAGAAAATGTTCGTCATATACATGAATATTATGAGCAAACTTAATAGATGTGTATCATACACGGTTACATTGGTCATAATGTTAAAAAGTTGTATCCTAAATAATATAGTAATATAATATACTTCCAAGAAATATATGCAGATATAATCAAATACCATTAGAAAATGGATAACATATAATTTTTTAAAACATGGAGTATACACGTCTTACTACGAACCAATTTTAACAAGCTCGTGTCAGACTCAATAATTATGCAACGCCAACTCTCACTAACACAGAAGTATTTCTACAAGGATAAAAACTTAAAAGGTCAAGGGTGTCTGCTATAGCCACGTTTTAGTAAAACAATAGATAACTTGTTTACGAAACCAAGAGGAGCAATAAAAAGTTAACACAGATCCGTAATTCTGCGTCCGCTTCAAAGTTTCATAGTTGAGCTTGTTTTGTCGATTAATTGTGGCAACAATATTTTAGCGGTATAGATTATATTAACCTACTTTAGCAAGGGTTTAACTCATGGGGCCAGAAAATGGAAAATGTGGCAAAGTGAATTGAATATAGATAGAAAAAAAACTGCCCACAATATTTAATCATCTTAAGGTTACAGTAAGTGAGCAATAATAAATTACGAATATGGGTAATATTTCTATAAAATGTTTTACCAGGCTAAAAGGTTTCTGGTAAGTGCCTAATAGTATCAAAATTGTTTTTGGTCTGATAAATTTGAACCAAATATTAATTTATCAAATGATTTTAGAATTTTAAATACTAGTAACAAATAAATATTTGATGTACGAATCCTCAAAATGTGTTACTGACGGGTTTCTCAATGTCCTACTACTAATCTGCACTGGATTTAATTGTTTGCCTACGTTAGCTTCAATATATTTTAAAGCATTTTCTTCGACAGTTGAGATCTGCTATCACAAATAGCTCACAAATCTTGCATTGGCAGGAAAATATAAAGTACTAGAAATGTGAACGTCCATGAGATTTTAATAAGTGGATTAAAGTAAGAGTGGACAATAATAAATAAATAAATATATAAGTGGTATTTGTGTTCTTAGTAGCTAGAAATGGGATATCATAAAATTTAACACAAAGTTTTAGTAAATAATTACTTTATTTGTAAATTAAAACCAATCTAAAATCCATTACAATTGCATCGACACTGTCAAGCTTTTTTAACTAAACTTCTCAATGCCATTACTTTAATGGACTTTATGGAAAATTTAACCTGCGACCTTAAGCGTATCTGCGGTAAATCCAGAAATTCCTTGAAAATTGTCATAATTTAAATCCTTGAGTTTTATTCCAAGATAAGTGTTCAAGATCGTTTGTTATTTTATAACGTAAAATAAAAGATACTTTTCCATGAAAAATCTTAGTCACAGAAAACTATTTTTATTTTATTGTTTGGACTTTAGTTGCGAGTTGAAAATGGCCTTGTGGTTAGATGCAAATAGCCATTTACATAAAGCTTATTCATCGATTTTCCCCGAGTCGAAAAATGCTATGTTGAATATTCTTATTTTCCAATTGCCTCTAGTATTGGTTGTCATCGCATTAGTACAATTAATAGAATAATTGTTACAAGGTACAAAAGAAATTAGAAAACTTAGGTGCAACCACATTCGTCCACATTATGCTGCTAACCTAGTCACCGACCTGCTGGTGACTCAAATTAGGTTTCGAAGTTGTGGAAGAATGTTCAGCATCTATGACGGCAATGTGAAACAACTTGTGAACCTTAAATCTTCTGTTTTAGGGTATCGTGGGGGCCTAGGCGCGAGGAGACATGTCCGTCGTCTCTGACTCGTTCTCTGAGGAGGAGCGCAGCCTATTCCGTCCATTCACGCGCGAGTCACTGGCCGCCATCGAAGCTCGGATTGCCGAAGAACATGCCAAGCAGAAAGAGCTCGAAAAGAAGAGAGCTGAGGGAGAAGTACGTACTGAAGGAGCTACCACACACTTAAAAGTTTTAGGTGTATTGACAATGAAATTTCTTTGCTGTGCAAAATAGTTGAATTTGGGCAATATTATTATTTGATCTCAACTTTCTTATATCATAAATGGTATATCATCGCGTAGCAGCATAAATAATGTCAATAGTCAATGGGATCAGTAAACGCATCAATACTGCAACACACTATACACTAGATATTTTTAAATTGAGAGACAATACAACGTACAAATATAAAAAACGTTTAGTGTATTGGAATTTACACTAAGGGAACACTGTGAAAACTAGCTTCTCATTAAATAATCATGCGAGTTGTAGACATTATAGGCTTAAACGATATTTTCGCGCTCTGCAGCGTAGATGAGTATTGTATTCCCTCGGTGGAATATTGAATGTATAGTTAACGACTTTTATAATGCTCATATGCCAGAATAAATCTCTAAGTCATATTGTCTTATAGCACTGGCAACCTATCAGCTATGACATTATTTATATAGGCCATACCCTCTGATCATAAAACATTGACTAGACGTGGAATAAAAGAAATTCCATATTAATTCAAGACCTCTAAAACTTGTAAGTGTGCATGCAGATTCCTAATCTTCACTTTACTCCTATCTTCCTTATGTAGCTTCATTCTCGATGTCGTGCTCTTAGTTTTTAAGATATACATACATTATCACCATCCATAAGTTATTTTCATTTTGATAAATGTTTATTTTAATAAATTATACACACGTGAATATCCCACTTTTTATATGACTAAAGCCGAAGTGTAAGTTGGAAGCATAGATTATTTTTCAACTCGACTAGATATAAATTCGAAATAATTTTTACATTTTGATATATTATGTTATATAAATCAAAAAGAATACGCAGATGCATTGTCATGTTTGTTGAGTGATAAGATATAGACTTTTACATCCTCCTTTAAAAAGTATACTCAAAATTTTTTCTTCCAAATCTATCTTTATTTGCTGTTTCTAAATCGCACGTTTGTGACACCTTCGCCATTTCGTTTTTTATCAATATTTGGTTTATTTTACGTTTTTTTTTAAGTCGCCAAACGCCCATCTTTGGGTAACAATAACCGACATTTTCAAGTTTAAAAAAATTTAATTGATAAATTAATAAAAGCAAAAAACGAAATTTTGCCCATAATGTTTTTCTGCTTTAATAATTTATAAATCCAAAATTTCTTAACGTAAAAATGTAGGTAATTGTACTCCAAAGATGGGTATTTGGCCGACAAACTAAATGGCGTCACTAGTGTTTGCTCGTAAGTCAAAATCGTTATGTAGAAAATCAAATAAAGATAAACTGATCCAATCCAATCCAATTTAAAAATAAATAAAACTAAAGTTTTCGTTTAATATCGGATTACACGCAAGGTGTGTGTGCTTGGTAAACTTTCCTCTTTGTCTGATGAGCAAAAACAAACTTTTCCAGAAATATCTTCAAAACTGATTAAAAACCCATTATATTATTAAGCTTTTATACTTAGCGCAAAATTATTCTCTTTAATACTTTATACACAATATACAAAGACGAGAAGAGAATATATCAATGAACAAAGAAAGGTTATGTAAATAAGTTTTCGTTTCAAATACTTAGGAATATTTCTTTTAAAATAATCAGCACACTTTATCTTAAATAAAAACGCGTTTAATTTGTACCCAACATTTATTTTGTATACATTTTGTAAATACTTTTAAAACAAAATTTGTACTTTCTGGGATTTGGTGTAGGTATGTCAACATGCTTGAAAACCTTTGCATGAATATTATTTTATATGCCGTTATATGTTATACTTGTAAAGAAGAAACACACTCAAAAACCCTATATTTACAGTTGACATAAGGCTATATTGTACCCTGAATTTTGATGGTTGGGAGTTGAGGAAAATGAATCTACTATCTAAAATTTCTGAATACGAATAACTAAAACTAACAATCTGGAACACCAGAATATTAGAATATTTATAAAAATTTTAATTAATTATATTTTAACATATTTTGATAAATGTGTTTTACAGATACCTTATTTATTGTTGGGTCGAAACAAAATAATAGAAAATGTCTGTTTAAGTATTACTGCAATTAATCATTGGAGTAGGTGCTGTTGTACATTTTAAGCCGGTAATGTAAGCCAATTTAATTTATATGTTTAGCCAATTATATTTAATGTACAGTAAAAATAATATTTTTAATCGGCGTACCTATTTGTGAACGACAAAAATTTAGAACTGGAAAATAAGTTAAAAATTATTTCTAATAATTTTTGTTAATTTGTTTTAGAATGACTTAAATTATATTTGTATTTTAGTTTCATATAAAAAAAAGTCTAAAGGATCTCCGGTTGATCCGTTTCTTTATAATATCGATGTATAATGTTAATAAATGGCTACAAAATATCAATTATTTATTATGAATATTCAACAACATTTTTTCTTTGAAAAAAAGTAGTTTTCCTCAACTATAGTGCTTTTATTTTTTTCTGTGAAACGCGTCATTGTTTTTAGTTTGTTCCTTTCTCATGAAATTGCAATGATCCCACATTATCATGTCTAATATAACATTTTTAACATATCACAAGAATAAATTAAAATTCAGGTTTCCATTTATCAAATTCCTTTAGATGTAGAAATGATCTTTAAATTACATCACTAAGGATTTTATAATTTTGCCTTGAAAAACTTTATTTCAGAAATTTTTGTCCTTTCTTGATCTTGTGATGTGATGTGTGAGTAGGTATACTCCATTCGCGGAAGATAAAGCTTTAAGCCATAAAACCTTTAAGCTAAGACTAACGGCATGTTCAGGTATATTTTTTATCTTTGGCGAACATACATAATATGCAAAATTTTACAAATATGTCGTAAAATATAGGGTTTATATCATTAAGAAGGCACTGAGTTACAGTAAGTTACTTCCTAATGAGAAATTATATTCACAGATTGCTTAACACATGTGGATTATGTGACAAGAATATAAACTATTTTTGTGTAACTGATTCTTCACTTTGAACGATGCAGAAATGGAAAAAAAAAATTCACATCCTTGAATTTGCAGTCTAAATAATTATGCACTGTCATGTTGCTTTCTCGGAGCTGCGTAATTCTTATAAAAGTACAGAACTCTAATCGTGGCGAATAAATATAGGGTCCTGCAATAATGCATCAGGCTTCCATAGCTCCTCTTCGAATTAAGTTAATAACTTCATTCTTATGCTGACTTATACTGTTTCACAGGGTTTATTTCAAATAATATTTTCCCATATACAGGGTCGCCTAAAAATGTGTGATAACATAAAGTTGTATTTTTTTAAACGGGACACCCTGTATTTTTTTTGTATTTTTGGGTTCGTATTAGTGCCCTTTATGATTGTTTGTAGTTATATTAAATTTGATTTAGTAATTTAGGGGTAATAAATTAAAAACTAAAGAAAAAAGTTTTGCAGCCCTGAAAAATATAATCAAATAGATAATCTAAAAGCATGTTTTCAATTACGGCATTTTGTACGAATAATGGCAAGGGGTCAAGAGATACTATAAATTATATAGATTTTATATATTTTATACCGGATGTTAAAAAAATCTGTCAAAAATGACACACTTTAAACTAATTTTTCTCCAAAGGACACTCATACAAACCTAAAAAAACAATAGAGGGTGTCCCATTTAAAAAAATACAACTTTATATGCGTATATGCGAAAATATTTTTCTAAAATACATTACGTGTTACAGTCAGCATTTGAATTAAATTCCTAACACAATTCGTATAAGAGCTATGAAAGCCTGACGCACTATTGCTGGACCCTGTATTTTTTCCAATAAACTACAACTTAGGCTACTCTCACGCTGGAAGCGTGAATGTGCTATTACATATACTACGTATTTTACAATTTGCGCATTCACGCTTCCAGTGGTGAGAGTCGCTTAAAGTTTGAAATAAACAGTCTAAAGCCCTGAGGACCTCTCTTAGCAAGCTGCGTGGTATACAGTAGAGCAAGACGTGGAATTAGCCGATAGCTGCTAATTTTTTAACTAAAAAAAAATCGCTTGTCGAGTACTAAGTAAGTTCGCGAATTGCGGTGACAAAGAGGAAATATTGTTGTTTTTTACTTTTCGCAAGAAAATGTATTCTTCATCAAAAATGTTGGTTCCAAAATCAATAAGAGTGGCAGGCAGTCATTTATTTCCAATTCTAACGGAAAAAATACCATATTTTTTCTTATAATTATAGCACGATCATAATTTGGATCTATTACTCATGCATAGAATTTTAAAAGAAAATATTGTCAACCTTATCAGTATAAGGCCCAAATTTAGAATTTCCCACCCCAACGATATTAGAAAAACTAAATTGTATTTTCCTCTGGAATTATAAATAAAAGTTGTTCGGTGGTATAGTATTTTCATATTTTTGTATTTTTTGGTGATCCTATGCAAGGTGTTAATAAATGTCACGTAGATATTTAACGGAGTGATAGTGCTCCTTAAGATACTTATAAATATGCAGTCAATAGGCTACAATTGATAAGTTTTATTTAATTTTTTTCGTTTTTTGTGCTACCGACAATTCCACTCTTCTTTCCTTTTCTGGAGTACCCTGTATAAATACTAATTTCATAATTTGGCTCCCCGATCTTTTCTCATTCTTTTTCGTTCCGTACATTTTTATCGTATCTGTGATCGTTTTCTAGTTATTTGCGAAAATAGCCGTTGATGCAACAGAATTACAGCTTCATGTGAAATAATTCGCACTACCTACTCCTGGGATATTCGAGAGAATTCGCCAGTCTATGAGACGAAGAGTTGATTCCTGCTTATTAGCAAGAGGAAGTAATTTTCCACAGTTCTTGTACTTTTTTTAGTTCGTTATGTAAAGTTAAGGTTAGAATAATTTAATTGTAAACTAATTCAAAACTAGATTTTTTTAACTTTTTGCTACTTTGATAGTAATTGCCTTGCATCGATGGATATTTTCGCAAATAACCAGAAAACCATTACAGATACGATAAAAACGTAGGGAACCAAAGCGATTGAGAAGAGAACGGGGAGCCAAATTAGGATATCAGTATTTATACAGGGTATTCCAAACAAAGTACAGGAGAGTGGAATTTTCGGTAGGGCAAAATAATATAAAACGCTGTATACTGCATCCGACAATGTTGACATTTTTTAGTAGAGCTTCCCGAAACTAATAAGTGTACCAAATTGGAAACCATTATCTCGGAAAATGTGTGAGAAAAACAAAAAAAAACAAAAAAAAAAACTATAAAACTTCCCAACAAACCGCCTATTTATGGGTATTTTTTCTTAAAAAGCACTATAACACTCTGTATACAGGGTGTTTTTTTAAGGTCGACGAGCGGCCATATCTCGGAAACTACTGGGCATAGAAACTCAGGAAAAGGAAAATGATAATTAAAGTGGCCATGAGAAAATTCTGGAAATAATTTTTAAGTTCCGCATTTTGCCGCAAGAGGGCGTAATTGAAAAGTAAATTTTAAAATTTTAGATAACTCTGAAAATTCTACATTAAGGTATATGTTTGCTAACACCATTTTAAAGCTTGGACAATTATGCATCATTTTGGTCTTATGCTCATTGACGTACCGACTTTAATAAGAGTGGGGGAAGCTGTTGAAAGTGTAATCATTTAAATCGCTGTAACTTATAAACGACTTATCCGATTTTAGCAAACTAAAGACTGTTTGGAAGAGAAATGTATGCACTTTCACCAATCGTATTTAGTTGTCCATAATAGTTCTCAAAAAAAATGCTAGAGGGAGCAATTTGCAATAACAATACATTTTTTGATTTTACTCCGAAAAAATAAATCATACGGTATAATTATGATACCATAATCAAAAAGTAGATAAAATTTGCTAGAAAAAATATTAAAACCGCAGCTTGATATCTTTGTTTGTTTCAGAGTTATCGCCAAAACAATAATTTTTAATACAAATTGCGCCCTCTAGCAATTTTATTAGAAACTATCGTGTACCATTAGATACGACAATTGAAGGTTCTTCCAAACAAGCTTAAATTTAGTAAAATCGGATAAGTCGTTTAGAAGTTACAGCGATTTTAATGTTTAAACTTTCAATAGCTTCTCCCACTCTTATGAAGTGAAACTGTAAACAATAAAATCGCTGTAACTTCTGAACGACATAATCAATTTTACTAAATTTAAGCTTGTTTGGAAGAGAAAGGTAAGTACCTTCAATTGTCGTATCCAATGTACAAGAGAGAGAAATTGCTAGAGGGCGCAATTTGTATTAAAAATTATTGTTTTGGCAATAACTCTGAAACGAACGGAGATATCGAGCTGCGGTTTTAATGTTTTTTCTAGCAAATTTCATCTACTTTTCGATTATGATATCATACTTATACCATATGATTTATTTTTTCGGAGTAAAATCAAAAAATGTATTGTTATTGCAAATTGCGCCCTCTAGCATTTTTTTGAGAACTATTATGGACAACTAAATACGATTGGTGAAAGTGCATACATTTCTCTTCCAAACAGTCTTTAGTTTGCTAAAATCGGATAAGTCGTTTATAAGTTACAGCGATTTAAATGATTACACTTTCAACAGCGTCCTCCACTCTTATTAAAGTCGGTACGCCAATGAGCTTAAAACCAAAATGATGCATAATTGTCCAAGCTTTAAAATGATGTAATCAAACATATACCTAAATGTGGAATTTTCGGAGTTATGTAAAATTTTAAAATTTACTTTTCAATTACGCCCTCTTGCGGCAAAATGCGAAACTTAAAAATTATTTCCAGAATTTTCTCATGGCCACTTTAATTATCATTTTTCTTTTCCTGAGTTTCTATCCCCAGTAGTTTCCGAGATATGGCCGCTCGTCGGCCTTAAAAAAACACCCTGTACATGTGAGCAAACATTTTTATTAAGCACTACATTTTTTTTCGACAATCTAATAAAAAAGTTGTTTCTCTTGTTAACCCAATACGCGGACATACTTTACATACAGGTTGTAATTTTCTTACCATGAACGTTTTATGGCTTAGAGTCGGAAAATGGACGAATGGACTATAGACAATTAAACAGCGATGTGGCCTTATAAATGTTAAAAATATAACCTTCATTGCAGCCCGGTTTTGGACGCAGGAAAAAGAAAAAAGAAGTAAGATTTCTCCAGTACAAATGCTCACAGAAAGTTGCTTTTTAGCTATTAATAGAAATCATGCTTCTGACGATTTATCTGTTTAAATTTGTTTTTTTAAAAATGTATATCGTCAGTTGCATCGAAAATAGCCAGCTTTCTTTTACTTTATGCTGCTTAAGGCCACTATAGTGCATTTTGGACCAGCTTTACACTATATACGACACTAAAAGCATCTAGAAATAGTTTTAACCATTGTAATACAGGCGCTTAACAGCGAGAAATAGCTGTTTTGGACACAGCTATATTTCGTGTCAACACCATTTATTTAAGGGGATTGGTATAATTTTTCTATATGTATTAGATCTGTGTCTGGAATTATCAATATTTTCAAAAACCAATATTTTTACGCAAAAACTTACTTACTAGTAGGAAAGTTTAACGAAAAAGTCGGATAATTTTTTTAATATTCAGAAAAAACTATGGAATTTGTTAAAAAAAAATCTTTTTAATCGCTAATTTATACAAGTACATCTTGTGAATAATTTTATCAATCGTTTTATGTACAAACAACAACTATCATATATGCAATATTTATAATAAGAATACTGTATAAATAGACATGAATCTGATACATGTGAAAACATAGCCGAAGACCTTAACAAAACTCACATTAGACACTTTTTTATTAAAGTTTTATTATTAATATTTTAAAGCAATGTAGACAATAGCGTTTCCTTAGAATGTTGAATAATTCATGTTTTGTATGTTAGAACTTTAGAACATATTAACGGATGCTTTATACATTAGGTATGACTGCCATTCTTTGGGTAGATAGCCACAATTTTTGTACACTTTTATCAATTATTACAATTGACACAAAAATTTTATAGTTGAAAAAAACCTACCGTAAAATTTTCATATTGGTTTGAAGGGTTAAAATTTTTTGATTTTGGAGTAAACGTCCTGTTTTAGTGCCGTATCCTTGGTTTGACCGGACGTGCAAAAATTAAAATAAAATGTGTCAACTTTCTTAACCCCTTGAAAATTTCATTTTTACCCACAAAGGAAGATAGACGGGATAACACAATCAGGAAATAAATTAAATACTACATACCTCGGTAATCTGTCAAAAAATGTAAATTTCCTTGAGTCCCAAATCGTCCTTTTATGGCTGATACTAGTTACTTTACGGTAGTGCATAAATATCATACAGGGTGTTCATTTGAAAACTTCTCACCACGGATTTTCCTGCTTTAAAATGAAAATGTGGAAAATCGCTCGGACCCGTCGATTTTTATTTCGAGGGGGGGCATCTTTTGCGTATATTGTCAATCTTGTTACGTCAAGCCCCTAGGAGGGAGGGGGGGGGGGGGGGTAAGATCTAAATCTTAAATGGATACCCCTATTTTATATAATTTTTTTGGATTCTGCATAAAATTCTGAACATTTTTTAATAAAAGCATTATTAGTCTATACTAAACAGTTTCCGAGATATTGACTCTTGAAAAATGAGATTTTTGAACTTTGACAGCGTCTAGCTTTCTAACTGTACGTCAGCTTAGAGCAAAACGGCTTACATGTCCCTATCTTCGATTTTTATTATCTTTCCAATAGTGTCAACTTCCGGTTAAACCGGAAGTACTATATTTCTTACAACCGGTTTAACCAGAAGTTGACAATATTGGAAAAATAATAAAAATCGAAGATAGGGACATGTAAGCCGTATTGCTCTAAGACGTATAGTTAGAAAGCTAGACGCTGTCAAATTTCAAAAATGTCATTGTTCAAGAGTCAATATATCGGAAACTGTTTAGTATAGACTAATAATGCTTTTATTAAAAAATGTTCAGAATTTTATGCAGTATCCAAAAAAATTATATAAAATAGGGTTATCCATTTAAGATTTAGATCTTACCCCCCCCCCCCTCCCACCTAGGGGCTTGAAGTAACAAGATTGACAATATACGCAAAAGATGTCCCCCTCGAAATAAAAATCGACGGGTCCGAGCGATTTTCCACATTTTCATTATAAAGCAGGAAAATCGAGGTGGGAAGTTTTCAAATGAACACCCTGTATATGTACCGGGTGTAAAATTAAAAAAAGTGTCTCTTGGAAACCGTTAACAGCACGGGTTGCGGAAAAAAATAATTATTACAAAAGTGACTAAGGGAATTTGCTAGAAATTATTTTTAGTTGTTGAATGCCGTCTAGCGATAAATTTATAAATTAATTTCCAGCAATTTCTTTTGTTCGATTTTATAATAAAAAATGTTATTTTAAAGCTTTGTGACAAACGGTTATCCCGGTTACATACATTAATTAAAATCTACTAAATATCCGACAAATATGTATGCGCATCCCAAATTGAAATGATTTAAAACTAAAAGCCATATTCTGGCATGAAAATGAAAATAAGGGAACTGACGTCAATTTCATTATTTGGTTATTGCCTAAAATAAAGGTATTTAAATTTCAAATATCTGGACCTGCGTGTGCACCATATTTAATTTAAAGTTATTAAATACTGTAGTAAAATTTAATTTGAGTATCAAAATTGCATTCAAAATGTACGTAAATATTTACGGTAAATGCATATCTGATTTATCTAATTAAAATAACTACATAATTTTATTAAAACTTTTTACCGTTTTTGGTCTATTTGTGTAAGAGTAAGGTGTATAACGATTAATGACAGACTGCTGACATTAAAATAGGTCCATTTAATCCAACTTAGTTATATTGGAAATTACTTTGTTTAGCTGGTAAAGGGAGAAATTGTTCTTGGTTTTTGCTAAATTTCTTGATTTTATTGATTTTTGGTGTATAGACTTCACTGTTTCATTCATAAAATAATTTCTACTAAAAAAACAGATTATTTATATGAAAAAATTTAATTTAGAATTAACAACAAAATGAGCACTAGAAATAAAAATATTTTGGAAATACATCATAAAGAAAAATATAAAACTTCTTTTAAATATAATAGTTCTAATATAAAAAAACTAAACTATTCGGCTTTTAAAAGTCAGTTTAAAATACATTATTTTAGGGTCGGATTTCATAACTGGTTAATTGTTAATCAAAATCAGGTTGGGTTTTTAAATTAATAAAGGCAGAAAAATAAATATGGGCAAATTTTGACAAAATTTCGTATTTTGCTTTTATTAATTTCTCAATGACATTTTTTTTTACTTAAAACGTAGGTAATTGCCATCCAAAAACGGGTATTCGGAAACTTTTTGGAGAAAACAAAAAATAAAGGAAATATTGATCAAAAAACGAAATGGCGACGTCGCCAGTGTTAGATCTTAAGGACCTACGTGCATATAAACTAGTTTTCATGTTTTTATATCTAGAATCTTTCCTTAAAATATCCGTACGAGATTACGGACATTTTATAGTTACAAACAATACACCAAAAATCATTAAAATCCATGGAATTTTTTAACCAACCCAAAAATTAATCTTTGGACTTGCAATGTCTTTATTTGTTTTAAATCACAACGTTTCAACTGGTACGCATCTCCAGTCGTCTTCAGGTGAATACTTTTATTAGTCTTACTTACAATACATTGTTTTAAAAGCTACATTTGCATAGATCGAAACAAACCTAACAATTCTCTAATCAAAACCCCGATTTTAACTTTCAAAACTACATGAAAATCGATTACTGGTAGAGTTTTTTACTGAACTAAATACCATCACAACAAACCATTGCAGTCACTTTGGACTGCATCAGCAATACTACAGTTATAGATGCTTTTAACAAATTATATTGGCACAAGACTACACGAGTTTTTCAAACATCCTTATTAAAAGGCAAATGACCCATATATATAGTTTCATTGTTTTAAAATGCAAGACCTACCTATACAGGGTGTCTCACGGTCGATGGTACCTTAGACGTTTCTGACGAACCAGTAAAGGAATCGTTCTGAAAATTTGGTCGCGTACATAAACGGACATGCTCTACCAACCTAAAATATTTTTAACAATACAGTGTTGCCGCTTCCATACAAAAATAATAGTAACTTCAATTTTTTAAATGCAACATCCTATATTTTATTTTATTTTCGAAACCCCCATTACTTTTCTTACAATTTTTATTAAATCTACTCTATACTTATCTCTTGCCGTTTCTAAGATATAAATTAATTTCCGTTTTTTTTTCTCCGAAAACGTCACTTTTAAAAATGCTGATAATTTTGAACTCTAAAACACTGAAATCCTGAAATTTGGTAAATAGTTAACTAATACCATAGGGCTCTTTGCCCTAGTCCCAAATCTTAGTTGCAATATACAGGGTGGTTGAAAAATACACTTATTCTGGTAACTTGAAAAAGTGACCATAAGTCCTTTTTTTTCAAATGTAACACCCTGTATATTATTACGGATTTGAAAAGCTGCTAAAATTGCACTTAATTCTTGTATATTATACATGTACCTAACTAACTAGTTCAGCCATTTTTTTGACGTTTAATAAAATAAATAAATTTATAAGAACTGCATTTGTATAGTTTTCTTCCATGACTTTAAAGTGTATTTCTATCTTGTATCTAAACTTAATGAAATGTTAAAACAATAACCATAGTAACATTACGTAAACATCAGGTTTTGTCATAGCTAACTTACTAATTAACGAATAAAAATTGAATTGTATAGAAAATTTTACAAATTATGCTTAATACGTCAAAAAAATGGTTAAACTAGTTAGTTAGGTACATGTATGATATACAAGAATTAAGTGCAATTTTAGCAGCTTTTCAAATTAGTAATAATATACAGGGTGTTACATTTGAAAAAAAGGACTTATGGTCACTTTTTCAAGTTACCAGAATAAGTGTATTTTTCAACCACCCTGTATATTGCAACTAAGATTTAGGACTAGGGCAAAGAGCCCTATGGTATTAGTTAACTATTTACCAAATTTCAGGGTTTCAGTATTTTAGAGTTCAAAATTATCAGCATTTTTAGAAGTGACGTTTTCGGACAAAAAAAAACGGAAATTAATTTATATCGTCGTTGATCGTGAAATACCTCCTATGTGGCATATAAACCGATTTTCAGGTTATATTTGCGTTTGATTGGTTTTTGAATGTTTTATCGACTTGTGAAGCCTTCTATGTGGTTAAAATTTTATTTCTACAGAAAAAAACGAATTTATAAAACCTCCCATGTGCATATACAATAAATTCATTCTCAAATGTCTACTATGTGATTACATTCCACATAGGAGATTTTTCAGTTTACATTATCTGAAGTGTTATTCATCCTGATTTGCACATAGGAGGTTTTAAGTAAACGACATGCAAAACGTCATAGGATTAAAACGGTTAGTTAGTATGAAACAACCTCGTGCAGCAATAGTATTAACAATATTATTATTATTTTTTTGCTAATGCCCATTGTATTGATTTTGCAAAGTGTAACATAGAGTGGTGCACAAAGTGAACGTTATAGCTTGGTAAGTAAATATATTATAGGGACCTTGTTTTATTTACCCTTATTATTATACTAATAATACATTCTAACCTAAAAGGTTTCAGTAGACCAGTAGGTACAATTTTTACAAAAGAATAATAAAAACGATAGTACTGTTCACGACATTAACAGGTTTGGACAAGAGTGGAAGGTGATATAGTGTAGTTAGCGTATGTCAAATTCGTATTTTTTTAGTCGCAAAATTTATAATATTTTACACTATAGCTAAGCATACACTAGGACGGTGTGGCGGCAAGTTGTATTATACACGCATTTTTGTTATTGACAAATTGAAAAAAAATATGTTTTCTTTTTAGAAAATGGGGACGCGCGGAAAGATGATAGCTGCAATGGCAAAAAAATCCTTTGATGAAACTAACAAAGATCATATTGAAGCCGAAACCAAATTGCCATTGTTAGATATAACATTGTCGAATGGACCTCCTTTTAAGGATACCATTAGTGATATGGAAATTATATTTGTGGATGATATGGAGACTCGTAAATTTAATATAACTGAGCAGGAACATATTATTTCAAAAGATGTTACTTCCTTACAAGGTACTTTTCCCGAATTACAGATGGAATTGGAAGATCTTGACCTTGCTACTAATCTAACTATTACAGAAAATATGCCTAGTTCAGAAATATTTACTGATAAATTTAATAGTTATTCGGACCAACGTGCATCTGGCATCGATATCGATGCTATTGATAAAGATATTGTACAATTTCAAGAAGTTAAAAATGTGGTCATTAGCGGTGCAAATGTTGTAGAAGATATCGAAGCAAAGATTACCAATGATTCTAGAATTACAGGACAAGAACACCCTAATTTGGAGAATTCTTCCAAGATTAAAATCGTCCAAAATGTTATGGTTCGACGTAAATTTGACTTCGATAAGGTTGCCACGAATATCGTAGAACTTCAGCCAGTTGAAAACGTGGCGATTGACTGTAAAATCTTTATGGATGTTGCTGAGGTGATGAATACAGATGGTTCAATAATAGTACAAAAAGATGAAACTTTACAACATTCTCCTGAAACAGAAATGACAGAAAAAATTACGAATAGTGCTGCTATCGAGACAGACAATACTAAGGAAATAAGAATTTCTGAAGAAATAGGAAAAAGTACTGATTCAGATAGTAATTATAATAAAAATTACATAGGGAAAAAGAGATTTAAGAAACAGAAAAAACAACGGAAAGATAAAAAATCCTCAAGCAAGCATAGAGTTTTAGGCGATGCCTACGTCGGCTACAGAAAAGTAGACAGTACTATTATACAAGACGTTCCTAAAGAAAGTAGAGAAGTAAAGGAAAGGTGTGGTCATAACGATAGCAAGAAAAAAAGTGACAGAACATTTCTTTGTAGTTTAATTTGTGAAAAAAGCAGAGAAGATCTGTTTAATTATTTTTGGAAATTGTCTACATGGCCAGAAAAAAAAATGTATGTCAAGGGATTGGTCAGCACGAGAAATGTTAGAAAGAGAAGGCTGCGAAAAATTATCGCACAGAAAATTAATGAATATGTATCAACAGACGATACAGGGGATGACACAGAAGAGAAAGAACAACCACAAGAGGACCGTCCCAGAAAAACGGAAGGTCATGATATTTTCTTACCAAAAGAAAATGGCGAAAAGGTTCGAGTCTGTCGGAAATTTTTTCTAAATACATTTTGTCTTGGCGAGGACACCTTCAAGAGATGGGTAAAAAGAGAAAAGGATGAAGATGATGCTATTGAAGTAAAAGTGTGTCAGCCTCCGAGAAAGAAAAAAAAAATTGAAGATCAAAAATCTATTAAAACTTGGCTTGATATGCTTCCTAAGGTACCTAGCCACTACTGTAGACAATCATCAAAAAAAAATTATGTAGAATCGGTGTTTTCCTCTAAAGCGCAAATGCATAGAGAATACGTGAAATGGTGTATGGAAAAACAAATTCAGTGTGCTTCTATTACCTTACTGAAAAAAATAATGAAGAGCGAAAACATTGCCATACATAGGCCAAGAAAAGACCAATGTGATATCTGCTGCAGTCACAAACTTGGACATATTTCAGATGAAGAGTATCATGTTCATGTTCAGAGAAAAACCGAAGCTAGGGATGAAAAGAATTTAATCAAAGCCAGTGCCATAGCAAATAACGACCAACTAGCAATTACCATGGATCTACAAAGTGTCCTTTTATGTCCCAAAACATTACAGTCGGCCATGTATTATAAAACAAAATTGCAGGTTCACAACTTCACTATATATAACCTTAAAAATGGAGATGTCACTCTTTTTGTTTGGCATGAAGGAGACGGTGGTGTTACTGCAAATGAGTTTACGACGTGTATTTTGGATTTTTTGTCTACTGTAAAAAATAATTATAAGATTATGACTTTGATATCAGACGGATGTGGATATCAAAACCGAAATCGAGTTTTAAGCAGTGCCTTACGAGATTTTGCAGTACAGAATAATGTTACTATGGAGCAGATGTTTCTTACTAAGGGTCATACAATGATGGAGGCCGACAGTGTCCACTCGACCTTAGAACAACTTTTTTATCCTCCTATTAATTCACCTAGCGATTATATAGCTAGAATGAGATCAGCTAGACCCAGACAACCCTACGAAGTAAAAGTTATCAATTTTGATTTTTTTAAAAAATATGAAGCATTAACAACCAACCTCGCTTCTTTGAGACCTGGCAAATCTGTTGGAGATCCTGTGGTAACTGATTTGTGTAAAATCAAATACAGTCCAGATGGAGTTATATGGTACAAGACTCAGTTTAAAGAAAATTGGCAACAACTCCCACAGCGTCAACAGTCTGCCATTGAGAAAGTAAGCTTGACCCAGCTGTATGACAAACCATTGCCTATATCAGAATCCAAATTTAAGGATCTGCAGACTCTTAAATCAGCTATTGAAAAAGATCATCATGCTTTCTATAATAATTTGTCATTCAAACCCGACAAGAAGACCAAAGATAAGATAACTTCTGAAATCGCGCAGGAAAAGAAAAAAGTTGTAAAGAAACGAACCATTAAGAAAAACAAAAAATGAACAGTTCTCCTTTATTTTTATAATCATATTTTCATAATTTTTTATACCTAAGTTGTTTTCATAACTAAATTTTGTCTTAATTATAACTAGCCTTTTCTTTCACATGTTGTAGAATAGGTCAAATTCTTAAACTCATTTTAGCTATTGGGTTTTATCAAAAAATAAAAATTAAATTATGTTGCAATAAGAACAAAAGTTAATGTATTTTTTAAGTATAGAATCGACCATTTATGGTTTTATCCTGAAATTAAAATCTAAAATTTTTTTAAAAATGTATCCGTAATGTTTTTATATTAGTTTAATAAAGTTTACAATCTCTCATTTTCCGTTACATCGTCCGCAAAATGCTACTTTGTGCCTGTTTTTTATTTGAAAGTTATCTTATGTGTCAACTCGAGATGGTTGAAACCTCCTATGTAGTAAAATATCACATTTATTATTAATTACAGTTTAACGCGATGTTCTGGTATGTTAATTTTTATTTCAAAATATTTTTCATTCTGTTGTTCCCACTTTTCATACGGTATGCAATAATTTAATCCAAAATAACAGAAATAGGGTGTTTTTTCTTCCTCCTGTAAAATTTATAATTTTCCACATAGGAGGTATTTCACGATCAACGACGATATCTTAGAAACGGTAAGAGATAAGTATAGACTAGAGTTAATAAAAATTATAAGGAAAGTAATGGGGGTTTCGAAAATAAAATAAAATATGGTGTTGCATTTAAAAAATTGAAGTTACTATTATTTTTGTGTAGAAGCGGCAACACTGTATTGTTAAAAATATTTTAGGTTGGTAGAGCATGTCCGTTTATGTACACGACAAAATTTTTAGAACGATTCCTTTAATGGTTCGTCAGTTCGTCGGAACGTCCAAGGTACCATCGACCGTGAGACACCCTGTATATTATTAGAGTTAATAAATAGCTAATTTTCATTAACAAAAAATCTTGCTTGATTACTTGATAAGTAAAGTCCGCATATCAGGTAGTGATGGACCTTTAAACCAGATTCGGCCTGAGGACTTATTGGAAAACATTATATATTTATTATTTTTAAAGAGACTAAAATTTTACAGGCAATTAGTATTAGTACTAATCACAAAGGGCATACATATATACTTTAACGGACCCCCTTTTGATTGAGAGTAATTTATGCTTGTCAATGTCATTACTGTGACAGTCAAAGTTGCCTCGTCAGTTAATTATTGTTAAAAACCTGCAGTCCAGTGTCTGTAAAATTTCAGCTTCCTGGTTTTGAGATAATGAGCCTAATGAATAAAAATTAAGCAACTACTTGCAGCAATTACTTTTTAGTAAAAGCAATTGCTCGACTAGCAAATGCTATAAGTAAAAGCAATTGCTAGATCTGGATATGAATAACATTTTGACGCAATTGCTGTTATTCTTAAACCTTTGTAGCAAATGCTTATTCAACACAAGTTCAGACGTGGCTTATCCACTTATTCAGATTATAGATTTCATGTTCAGTTTGGTGCCTAATTTGCAAAAGAGTTGACGTAAATACAACAACGTTGGTCTATTTATTTAGTACAATAGTAATCTGTTACGTTTTTGTGGAAAATAGGAAACTCATATTTGTGATAATATGGCAGATTTCAGTGAAAATGAGGAAAGTGATAGTAGTGATGAAGAAATTAAAGACAAGCAATTGATATTCGTTCACAAATTGAAGGAACATAAATAAATCTCTCTGACCACAACCGTTTAGCTTCCACAACAGCTTCAGTACTTGTAGGAAATTTATTAAAAATATTGGCCTTCTCCAGAACTGCATCCATTACAGAAGTGTATGTCTTACAGACAGTAGTTTGGTGAACACCAAGTTCTTCACCTACAGAATTTTGAAACCCGGATCCGACAATTTCCGCAGAAAGACTTTAATCTTATTTAAAGGCGATAGTGCACCCCCTCGCCTTTTACCAGTATCAGTCAAAAAATAATTTGCCAACCACTCAACATTTTCGCAGTCAAATCGATATAACTTTCTGAAATCATCATCTGCAATTTTTACGTACACTGTAGATTTTTCTTTTACGGACGTTCATATATTCAGTCATAATTGAAGACACAAATTAAGAGCAATGCACGTGTATGCCGCGGAGAACTTAATTTGACTGCTACCAAGCAAATGATGCAGGGGTCGACCTACCTTAAAAAGTTGAAAGCAATTGCTACACTAGAAAAAGAAATTCCTTAATTTATTCATCACAGTTTAAGCAAACGATAGCAATTGCTTCTATTTTTTAAGAAAAAGCATTGACTAGAAGCAATTCCTGCAATTTTAAGCGATCGCTGGACGCAACAGCAATTACTTTAGTTTTTATTCATTGGCTTTCAAGAAATTACTTCGATTTTATAAGAAAAAGCAATCGCTACATTTTTATTCATTAGGCTCATTGCTTTTTAATAATGACATTGCATTAGGAGCAGCTCTCTCCTCGGGAAAAGGGGGTGACCGTCACTTGGTACTATAATTGCCTGTAAAATTTTAGTATATTTAACAATAATAAATAGAATTTTCCAATTTGTTCTTATTCCGACTCTGGTTTAAAGGTCCTTTCACCACCTGATATCTGGACTCTATTGACAAGTGTAACTATTGGTAAATATATTAAAATATGCTAATTATATTTACTAATTAATTTGAAATAAGCTCGGATTTTGTGTAAATGAAAACGTGTTTTCGACCATAACTGACTGTAACAATATGATTTAACCTAGTTTTACTCAATGCGGTGTAATTGACCCCAAAAATCACGTGATAGATAGCGTCGATTAACATTTCATTGATCTATGTTAAAATGGTCAGCTTCAGTCGATAACACCAACCTATTGTATAACGAGAAAATGACTTGCAATTATAAAAAAGGAACTATGTCTATATAATGTTACAACGGGATAATGGGGTATCAAAATTTTTAATTTCCACGTCTCGTTGTACAGTTAGGTATTTTTTGCATCGGCCAAATTAACGACAATGAACGAATTGACAATGGGAAATGTTAATTTTGATACCTAAAAAATATTCCTATTCCTAAAAATATTTTAAAATCGATACCGAAGCAAATTTGTTTGACTAAATTGTAAAATGTGACAGATTCGGTATGAAGACGAGGACGAAGATGAAGGCCCCCAACCGGACCAGACACTGGAGCAAGGACTGCCCATACCAGTTCGGCTCCAGGGTAGTTTTCCACCAGAACTTGCCAGCACACCACTCGAGGACATCGATCCCTTTTATAGTAACCAAATGGTAAGAATCATATGTATTACATATACAGATTGCGTAGAAACTTGGCAAATTCCCTTTATATTATTAATGAATTAAGAAACATCATTAAATCCGTTATAAGCCATGTATAAATATTAGACGATACAATTTAAAAAAATATGTTTTATATTACACCGGAGGCAATTCGAGGAATATGGTATTGAATTTTAAAATGTCATTTCAATTTTCAGAAAATATTGTCACTGTCACACTTAAAGTACAAAGCCCGAATTTTAGAAAAAAGTTTATTACACAATATATTTCACAAAAACATAACCTAATTTTATTTTAAAAGTAAACTTTAATAAAAATTACAATATACAGGGTTAGTTGAAATAACCGGAACGGCTAATTTTCTTTAAAACTACCAAGGCTAAATCAATGAATTTTGGTACAGAACGTGCGACGTTGCCAGATTTTTAGTTTTTTCTGTAACTCAAGGAATGTTTTTTTTTCAAATGTAACACTACTCTTTTTTTATTGAATTCGATTCTTCCCATCAACATTATCATTTCCTGATAGTATCAAATTTGTATCTCAAATAGTTCTATGGGAAAAAGTTAATTAGTTACAACTCTAACTCTAAAATAAATAAAAAATCATTCTATTTCCATTTAAAAACGTTTTAAATAATGTAAAAAGGAAGGTTGGTAGATATAATGTACCTACATATAGTATCGATTTCATAATCAAATTAATCTACTGTACTATAATATGTAAGTAATTTTTACTAGCTATGTTATTGTTAGTAGGTGTTTGGTATTATCGCTATCGATACTATTAGGTACATTATGTCTACCAACCTTCCTTTTCACATAATTTGAAACGTTTTTAAATGGAAATAGATTTTAGAGTTGTAACTAATTAACTTTTTTTTCCAGAGAACTATTTGAGATACAAATTTGATACTATTAGAAAATGGTAATGTTGATGGGAGGAATCGAATTCAATTAAAAAAAGAGTAGTGTTACTTTTGAAAAAAAAATCACGCCTTAAGTTGCAGAAAAACTAAAAATCTGGCAACGCCGCAATTGTCAATTTTTAATTAAATTGTTTAAGTTATCCACCTGTACCAAAATTCATTGATTTAACTTTGACTGTTTTGAAGAAAATTAGCCGTTCCGGTATTTCAACTAACCCTGTATATGATTTATAATATCAAGAGTTTATTCTGAAAACTGGAATACCTTTTAAATAAGCTTGTCTTACCGGTGTTTTTAATAGATTTTCCGAATTTCCGAATCATATTTTGTGTACAAAAAAATACGCTATAGCCAGTTTTCAAAAATATTTGAACAAGAACACAACAAGGAACATGCAAATAAAAATCGGATAGCTATAGAAAAATTTTCCAACCCCTAAATTTTTTTTCCCAAATTATGATGAAAATTCCGATTACTAATTCTATATTACTTTGGGTTTTTTGTAGAATTTTGTTAATAAAAAAAACCATTAGGTACACAAAAAATCCATTAACTAATTAAAGCATTTTCGCGAACTTTTATTTATGAACATTGGTGTAGGTGCATCCACTGTAAACATACTATCGATTTTGTCCTAGAATCTAGAATATACGTGGGGATAAGGCCAGATTGGTTCCCTTCGATTAACGAAAATTAGAAAAGCCCCTAGGTAAATCTTTTTAAATTAAACTTGTTCGGTAGGAGAGAGTTGGGTAGAACGTAAAACAGAATAGTTAATGCTTGTATTATACAGTGAGCTCAAAAAGGTTGGAATAAATTCGTTTAAAAATCATGTGATAATTTTCTGGAAAAACGCTTAGACACGTCGATTATTATTTTTAATTGCGAATTTTTTGACATAAGAAATGTGTATACAGGTTATCTTAAGAAGAACATATACCGTCAACATTGATTTTTTTAAATAGAACACCCTGTATATTATATTATTTTTAAATTCTAAGATACATTCTGAACACTTTTTGTATAACATACCATATCTCCAAAATCAACGGTTTTCGATATATTGGCATTTTAATATTTTTCTGAAAAAATGCTGAGATCCGTGAATTTTTAGTTTTAATTGCGCATTTCTTTATTATTATTGTAACCTGTTACCTGAATTAATTTATTTTGACACAGACATTTACTTCTTGTCAAAAATTCTTCAAATTGTGTTGATCTATCTAACTTCAAGTAATTCAAGACCATTAGACACGCCCGGTGCGTGAGTACTTGGATACAGTCTTTCCTGGCAAGTGGATTGCTCGACGGGGTCCAATAGAATGGCCGGCAAGGTCACCAGATTTGACCCCGCTGGATTTTTAGTATTGAAAATACTATTAGGATCGTGTTTACGCAAACTTTGCATTGCATGTCGATGTCGCTCATGTCGATGTCGCTCATGTCGATGTCGCTCTGCCGTCTGTCGCGGCCAACAGCGCAATATCTAGATCGGTCTTGTAACATAATACTCTGATAATACTTGGTAGAAATATAAATATGAATCAGCGTAAAGTCGGCAAGTAAATAATGAATAATGTTTAGTTTAGTTTGTGTTTTAAAGAACGCCATAGTAACTTTGTTAAAAAGTGTTTTATTGAGATAAGTTATAACTAAGGTAAGTTCACGTTATTTAAATCGGAATATTATATCGAAAAAAAAAAGCGGGAGGCAAAAAGTTGGAGCACAATAATTGCATATTACAGGGTCCGCCCAAATTTGGTGAACAAATGGGATAATTTTTTTATTATTGATTTCTCAGAAAATGTTATTGTACCGGGTGATTGGTTATATTTTGCACCCCTACCTATCTCATGAAAATCTTCATGGTCTATTTTGAACGCTTGGGTAAATAAGTATAATTTAAAAACATAGCATAAGTAGGCTTAGACAATATGACCGATTGAATATAAGGCAATTGTTCACCTTGGTTGGTCTGCTATGTGAATATTATTGTTTATAAACAAATTAATATTAATTATTCTTAGAAATAAAACCATACAGTTAATATAATATGTTTTAGTAAATATACAGGGTGTCCCAAACGTAATGGGACACAGAGCAACAGCAGGCTCCTTAAGGCGAAATAATGCGATTTATTTAAACTTGCATTATCCCAAAATTTATAACAACCAAGATAAAGGGTGTCAAACTTTTATTTTTGTTTTCGTTTTTTTGGGATTATTTATAGTTCACCTTGGTTGGTCTGCTATGTGAATATTATTGTTTATAAACAAATTTATATGAATTATTCTTAGAAATAAATTTTTTATTATTGTTTTCTCAGAAAATGTTATTCTACATAAAAGTTTTGCATCTTAAGTAAATCATTTTGACGTATTCAAATCTTCTGTGGCATAAACAAGGAGACTATAAAATAGAAAAATATGACGTCAGTGACTCAAAAATTTTTTAAAATTTAAAAACTGAAACAGCCATATTAAAGAACTAATAAATCCAAGATAAAAAGTTAAATTAAGTTTTTTTCTAGTGCTAATAGTTTTCAAGAAAAGTCAAGTTAAAAATCAAATTTTTGCCCTTATTGAATTTTTACACTTTTCATATTAACTTTCCATATTAACTGTTAATATGGCTGTTTCAGTTTTTAAATTTTTAAAAATTTTTGAGTCACTGACGTCATATTTTTCTCTTTTATATTCACCCTGTCTATGCCACAGAAGATTTAAATACGTCAAAACGATTTACTCAAGATGCAAAACTTTTATGTAGAATAAAATTTTCTGAGAAATCAATAATAAAAAATTATCCCATTTGTTAAAACCAAATTTGGGCGGACCCTGTAAAATTAAAGAACATTTTTTAAACTTTTACAAAATCCAAATTAGAATGTGGGCTTTAATTACATGACATAGGTCATTAAAATTTTAAAGCTGTGTATTTTCAATACATAGGATGCTTGCGTAAGGTGCAAGATCTGTGAATTTTTTTTTCTGTGGGGCTATTTAAAATCTAAAGTATGCTTTAACAGACCTAACAATATTGATGAACTTAAAGCTCGAATAAGGCATGAGGTTAGATTAATGGAGCCCCAGGTAATCCATAACGTTTTGGAAGAGTTCAAAGATCGACTTGCATATTGCTAGGAAGTTGGTGGCGGTCAATTTCAACATTTATTAAAAAATTTAATATAGTCTATGTAAATATTATAGACTAAATAGATGTAATGAGTTCATTTTTAATTGTAGTTTTCGTACCAGAAAAAATGTCAATATATCGAAAACCATTAATTTTGGAGTATGTTATAGAAAAAGTGCTCAGAATGTATCGTAGAATTTAAAAATAATATAATATGCAGGGTGTTCTATTTAAAAAAATCAATGTTGACGGTACATGTTCATCTTGAGACAAACTGTATACACAATTTTTATGTCAAAAAATTCACAATTAAAAATAATAATCGACATGTCTAAGCGTTTTTTCAGAAAATAATCACCTGGATTTTAAACGAACTTATTCCAACCTTTTTGAGCTTACTGTATAATACAACTTTTTTATTATCCAGTTGTTGCGTTTTCAAAACTAAAAAGTGCCGCATTTTTGCCTTCTTGCCCTATCAATTCAACCTATAGAGTAGAGGGCAATAAACTATTTTTTACTCCTATTTAAACAGATAAAAAAATGCGTGAGTAAATATTGACAGTTGTTATAGAATATCTTAAAACTGGCAATAATCGATTGAAAAATTACTGTAGATAGAAAAGTGCTTAAAATACATGATCTTTCCGATAAATCAATAAATTATTAATAAATGTAAATTAAATTATCAGACATATTTGTACACAGAAAACTTGTGTTGGACTACCGAGTAATTTATCCCTTATTTTAAATAATTCAGATCACCCCTACAAGACTGTATAAGTATAAATAACTAAGAGTAATTGAATGTTTGGAATATTATAGCATCATTAATATTCTACCTCTATTAAGGGGTGTTGTGTGATTCGTACCGAAGGCAATAAAAGTACTAATTGGATAATGTGTTTCGTACTGAACACATATTTTATAATTTATTCAACATTGTGATTCGTACCGGGCATCAGGCATCAGGCAGGTAAATCTATAACTGATAAGAGATACAAATAATAAATACTTGTTATAGTTGCCTACTTTATTTATATGGAGATTAAGGATTAAATACACAAAATATCATTAGTAAGGTTAGTTACAATTAAAAATTATATAATTAAACTACATCGTATATCTAGTCGGAAAAAAAAATTACAATAGATTTAAAAAAAACCAATCTCAACAAATTAAAATCAGGCGGGAGCCGCATGAAAAGAAATACATTTTAATAAATATAGTCTACTGATTCCTTTGGTTTTGTATCGGTTAATAGTTTTTTCGATAAATTCTTGTCATTTTTTAACTTTATTAGTATGAATTTTTGCATTAGAATTGACGCTCTGAATTTTAACTTTCGTACTTATTTGAAATTCATTTAGTTTGTGTTTGTCCACAAATACAAAAAAATTTGGATGCGCCTTGTACATCGAAGAAATGAAATAGCTATATGAAACGATTCACATGCATTAGTTGTACGTGCGAGTAATGCTGATACTTTGGCCCAGATTGTAGAGGGAAAAGCCGATTCTTCGGAAATATAATAAAATTGTCTGTTAAATAATCAACATATCTTAAAAGTATTTCATCATTTGGCATTATATCGAAGCTATCTCCTACTTCGCTGGGATCCAAATAAGGTAATGCGAAAGTGGTTCGCATCCATTGACCAACCAAGCTTGATTTGTCTTGGTACTCTTTAGTTAAACCTATTTTTTGCACTTTTCTATACCAAGCCTGAGATGAAACCTGCATCCAAACTTCATTCACAGCTTTATGGATGCCTTGTTCAAAGTCCACGAAAACTTCATTACTATTTTAAACACTCGTTTTCTTTTAATGAATGACTTTGCTTACTTGGCAATAATAGACAAGCAGAAGAATAAAGGGACATAGTGCATGGCCGTTAAAAAATCCATGGATAGTGAAAATTGACAGAAATATCGAATCGAATGGACCAAGTGTATAAATGGTGGCTTTATATTTGCGCCTTACGCACACCCAAACATGTTCCTTACTTGTTTTAAGCACTTTTTAAAAAAAATTATATTTATAACTATTAACAACTAACATTGGTTTTCCACGGCTATCAATAAACTTGATATCCATTTTGCTGGTCAATATCTAACAAGAGAATAAAAGACGAAATGTAATAAAACCTTCTTTATGTATATCATAATAAGGTACTAATGGGGTAGTCAGGTGGGTGGATGCAGGAAATCCCAAAAATTGTATGCCGGTACGAATCGCAATATGAAGAAATTAGTAAAAATTAGGACGTACCGAAACTCGTCCCCAAATTGAGATTTAATTTTTTGGTTAATTTCCTACCTGGAAAAGTATAACTAGATTCGTCCCCAAGCAGTGCAGGTCGACAAAAATAAGGAACTAAACTCGTCCCCATCCATATTTAAATTAAATCTGTCAGTACGCGAGCCCCATAAACTTTTCTTTCGGATTTTTTTTATTGGAAGTCATTATAAATAAAAATAACCTGAAATAAAAAAATCCACAATGACTTTTATTTAATATAATAATTTATTAGGATTTTAATAGAAGCACAAAATGCAAAGTTAATTTATTAACAATTTTCACAAACAAAATAGAAGTTACTTTAACGCTTGTAAAAGAAGGAAATACATTTAACAAAGTCAAATCTTGTCGTAAGTAAAATCTGCTACAATTACTTTGGGATTCAGATTTAAGCCAAAACTGTAACATTTTTTTCGTATAATGTCAAAAAGATATTCGTATGAACACTCTTGCTTATTCGGCAGCAGACAAAAAGCTAACGGAATATAACCACCTTTTTCTAGTACATACAATGTGAACAGCTGCAGAAAATGATCAGCACAGTAGCCAAATGTACCCTCAACATATAATTTTTCACTTTTACTAAGGACCGTCAAGTTTGTTAAACAAGAAAATACAACAATTGATTTAACATCGTCAATAATGATCACAAAGTTTTCATCTTTTATTGTCCTAATAGTCAGTGGCGTAGCCATAGGGGGTCAGGGGGGGCGGTTGACCCCCCCGCCCCCCTGGCTTGGCGCCCCTTTGCTACTTAAATAAAATTAAAAAATCGGTCTTATTTGAATTTTAATAAACTTAACACAGAACAAAATATTTTCAAACTATCTTCAAAAAGTTGAAATTAATTTAAATACCGTCGCTACGCTAATTAAATCCACAATAATAGAGGATCTAAAAAAATTACAAATTGACGATACTTGTTTTAATGAATTTGAATCGGGCGCAAAACAATTGGCAAGAAAATGTGGTATTTTAGATGAATATATTTCCAACAGACATAAAAAAGTTAAACATTTTCACGATGAAAAAAAATATGCTAACACTGAAAACTGCCCGCGCAAAAAATTTAAAACAAGAGTTATCTACGTTGCACTGGATACTTTCATACAAACACTAGCTGTGAGGTTTGAAGATTTTTTCAAATTGCAAATAGATTTATTTGCTTAGAGGCAGACGTTATCTCTCCGACACTAGATAATATAAAATATCTTAGGGATCTGCCAGCCTTTTATGAATCTGACATAAATGGCAATTTAATAATCGATGATTATAAATCATTTTGCGCTTTGTTTCAACAATTAAAAAAAGAAAAGATTACCCTAAAAACAGATGAGATACTTCCGTATCTTATTTCAAATAAGCTTGAAGGTTCATTCCCAAATATACGCATTATTTACACGGTATACTTACCTTACTATTGCAACGAACAGTGCCAATGCTGTAAGGTCCTTTAATCGGTTAAAAAATATTAAAACTTATAATCGCTCGACAATGACGGAACAACGATTAAATGACATAGCTATATTAAACATAGAAAGTGATTATGTCAAAAATTTAGATCTTTCTAATGTTTTAGATGATTTCAAAAGCCTCAAGACTCGTCGAATAGCTTTATAGTTATATAAAAACATTTTTTAAATTATTGATTGGAGTTGTGTAAGGTCAGAATATTAAAATATTTTTAGTTTTGTTCTTATTTTTGATTGTTTAGTACTTGTTTTTATTATAAAAGGATTTATTTTTTGTTTTATTAAAATTAAAATAGTTTAACTGTGTTTAAAGAAAAGAACGTAATAATAATATATCACAAAAAGCATACAATGCATTTTTTTACCCAATGTTGAAATCTTATGTTTTTTTAGCTGAAATTTAAAACACGTCTTAGTTTGGAAAAATATACTTCTATTGTCACTCACCAATAATTTAATAAAATGCTTTAATGCTGCTTAATACCATGCCTTATTTTTTTGTCAATGTTTAACTGAATCTGGATTAAAAAAAACAATATGACAAAATGGGTATTTAAAAATATAGGCGCCCCAAAAGGACTTCGCCCCCCCCGCCTTAAAATCCTGGCTACGCCACTGCTAATAGTCATTATTTTTAAAGCTTTAATAACAGCTGCTCTATTTTTTGGTAAGGGTGGTAGAGTTTTTCGTCTACTATTATAAATATTGTTGCGAATATTATGAATGTCTTTCACTGTAATAGTATTAAATTCGCCGGTGTGTCCTTTCAAAGATGAATGTATTATTTTAGAAGGTTTCTCACATATGTGCTCGACTGCTTTACGTTTAACACTATCACTTATTATTTGTCCATTTAATTTTTTAACATTTTTTTCATGATTATGTTGTATTTCACTACCTGTAATTAAATTTTCTGGACCCACCGTATAAACTTTCGCCCTACAAGAACGATCTGAAAATCGGCAACATATCTCCCCATTGGTTAACACTTTGTGTTTTGTAAATTTTACAGAATCCACTACTAACACTGGTTTTCCACGTTCACTCAAACTGACAAACTTTTCCATAATTACACTGGCCGACAAAAAATTATTTTTTTATTGTAACACAAAGCTAAATAGCATCTTGTGGTAGAATGGACATATCCAAATACGAAAATGAGAAAAAAAAAGTTGTAACACGTAACGGTTTCTTGTTACATTTATAGTACCACATTTAATGTTACAATATTTAATATCTATTGAAAAAATTATTTAAGAATTTTCTATAACTGTGTATATCGACTATATTTAAATTTTTAACACCTACGAAAGATACCTTACATCTAAGAAAAACACAAACATTACAAATATTAACTGAACACACTAATTAAATTTTATTTTTTCCTTTTATGAGGGGTCATATCTTCTCTTTTCAAAAACCAACAGTAATTACCCATCATGGCTGGATCCCATCGTCCTTGATAGCGAATTTCCATTGTCCTGATATCCTGGTGGAACCTTTCACCCTGCTCGTCACTGACAGCTCCCAAATTTTCAGGAAAAAATGACAAATGGGAATGGAGGAAGTGAATTTTTAATGACATTCGGGCACCAAGCGATTTGTAGGAATCTAAAAGTTCATTAACTAACTGTTGATAGTTTGCATCCATATTGTTGCCCAAAAATCCTCTTACTATACTAACAAATGAGTTCCATGCTCTGAGTTCCTGCCTGGTAACCTTCTCTGTAAAGTTGACATCGTCCAGCAATTTTCTGATTTGTGGCCCAATAAAAATGCCTTCCTTTAATTTGGCATCACTTAACTGGGGAAAGACTTGTCTTAGGTATTTGAATCCATCACCGTCTTTATTCATAGCTTTCACAAAGATTTTCATCAGCCCAAGTTTAATGTTGAAGAGGAAGCAGAAGGACTTTTTTGGGATCTACAAGAGGTGCAAACTTAACATTTTAAGATCCCGGCTGAAATTCACTTCTTTGTGGCCAATCTTTTATTACATAATGCTGATCTACTGCACGACTGTACCACAAACAAAGAAAACAGCAATATTTTGTAAATCCTCCCTGAAGTCCTACTAAAATTCCTACAGTTCAGGTAATTTTTCTGTTATAAAATGCATCCATTTTAACCGTCCCCTAATTAAATTGACTACCCGCTAATGTAAAATGGTCTTATTAAGCTATGGAAAAATGGTATGTATTGGGGCTTTCCGAATATTTTTGCTATTATTAGAAGGGTATTTCCATTTTAAAAATAAAGAGCTGGCCCTGTGTTAGAAAAATCTTGTCGGCCAGTGTTATTAATATATTATTCTCTAATAGTGGTCGAAGAAAAACTAAACTTAATTTTAAATAATAACAATTTGCCACCCCCTTTAATGTAATAATAAATTAATTTATTATAATACCTTGCTCGTGGACGAATTTGGTGGTGTAGTAATTAGTGTAGGGTATTTAGCATGGGTACCAATTTAAGGGTAGGATTATCGGTTGCTACCTGCTCGGGGACGAATTTAGGGCCACCCAAAAATTATCATATGGGTTCATTTTACCTGAGCGGTACGAATCGCTATGTTCGTGTATACCTTCCTCATAAATTAGGGTATACATCATAAAATTTACCAAAAACTCTTTATTATTTTTTCACCGTCACTTAAAAATAACGGACTTATTTTAAAGCCGCTAAAGCCTATTTTATGATTTTACCTGCCTCGCCAGCCACCCTAAAGAGGGTCAAAGCCTCTTCTTTAAAGACTTTCTCTTTCTATAGCCTATTTAAATTACAAACCTCTTTGCTGGTACACTTTGCCCTATATTTACTTTAAAAGAAATATATCAGATTTATACACGTATTTACGAATAAGTTTTGTCTTAGTACTTATACATGCATAATATGACGTCAATTTTATATGCTTTTATAAATCAAAATTATTATTAAGTACTTAGGTAGCCCACAGACTGCAGGGTCAGTGGCGTGACAAAAACTGAGTGGGCCACCTCTCTATAACGAATGGAAAATGATAATTCTTATTTTCATTATTATTAGGCTCAGGTTTATGAATTTTCGAATTCGTTAATCGTGTAATAATTTAATTAGGGTTAAACCCACATTATGTGTTAAGTACCTACTATTAAAACAGCAAACAATTCTAATTTATTTTATAATCCTAGCTAGACTGGTAGACATAACATAGGCAGTTATTAAGTCATTATACGTAATATTCCAGCAAACATGATGCAAAATCAAAATTTTAAAACACCACTTGGACCCCGTTATGTAATTACGAATTAAGCGACATTTAACGGTTTCGAGATATTTAAATAAAAAGGTTTTTAATTTTGTTAAGTTGCCCCAAAGTCGTACCAAATACCTTAGAACCTCGTTTTTTTTTAAGTAGGTCCAAAATGTAGTATACTATATACCTATGTTTTAAAATTGCGAATATTCCCCAAGTTATGACCACTATATACCAAATTGTCGCTTAATTCGATATAACAATTAAAGTTAAGTATAGTTTTAAATCTTCATAAAGAATTAACCGACATGTATGGCGCTTAATTCTTTATAACAAAACTAAAAAAAATAAAACTACACTGGTTTAGTATAAAATTATCGCGGATTAAGTCCAGCCAATTGGCGCTTAATTTCATATTACAGAAATAAATATAATAAAATTATATTTTGTAATATCGTTTTGGCGAATAATTCGTTATTACAAAACGTTAGTTATAGTATTAACTTTGACAAATATGAAAATGTCGCTTATTATAGGTGCCTGTAAAAACGGTAAAATAGGAAATTTAAGTAAAAAAAGGTTTTGTTACATAGGTTTTAATGACTACTAAAAGATGGCACCGTTAACTCGTTTTTCAACTTTTGTCGCTTAATTCGTAATTACATAACGCGGTCCACTTATAATGTTGCTTTCCATGTATGGTAGTAACGGGGGTAGCAGTGATCGAGCCACTGAAAATTCGAAAGACAGAAAACAGTAAAACACATGAACAAACCTGAACAAACCCAAACACTCAACAAGTCTGCACAAACATTATGTCACTTAGTACTATACAAGATATTATACAAAACGACCAGATCGTCGACAGTTTTTTTTTTGCAAAATCGTTTATAATTTCGTCGATATTTAATGTTTTAACAAACTCGTGTTCGATACCCAGTAATGATAAATCCGAAAGGCGTTGTTGTCCCATGGTGTTACTTAAATGGGTTTTTACTACTTTAAGTTTGGGAAAATATTGATGCACTGACGCCACACTAACTGGTAAAGTTAGAAATGCTGAACTAGATACATCTGGAAAATTTGAAGAACACACTGATTTTTTATTAATAAATAATCCGCAAGTTTATACACTGTATTTATTTTGAAATACTATCTCCAAGTCCCTTTCTGAGGCTTAAATTTGACTAGGAAAGTCAATGGACAAGTCTTTATGGTATATCGTTTGTACATTCCGCGCTTTCACGTATAATTCTTCTTCACTTAACGAAGTTAAATTCTCAGGATATAAAAAAATATAATTAATTTATGAAATACCGATGAAAAGCAAAGCTGGCCGCAAATTTTGAAGGGGCCGTCAATGTGGGCCCCCGCCTGCCCCTCCCCTCCCCACCCCGCGGTGCGGGGTGCTTCTAATATCGCAAATAATATAATATTATCATATAACCCAATAAGATTTTCAATAAAAAGTTCAAGGGCTTTATGTTTAGTTTGTGCTACAATCGTTTTAATTTTTCTTTCTTTTTTAAACATTGAAACAAATAAGATTGGATAGCTGTAAGAACATGCTTTCATACCGATACTCTAACAATTATTTCTTTTGTTTCAGACTTTCGTAGTTGTTAGTAAAGGAAAGGACATTTTTCGGTTTAGCGCAACAAATGCCCTTTGGATATTAGATCCTTTTAACCCAATCCGTCGTGTGGCCATTTATATTTTAGTACATCCTTTATTTTCACTTTTTATAATTACAACCATTCTAACCAATTGCATCCTTATGATCATGCCAACTACTCCCACCGTAGAGTCGACCGAGTAAGTACAATTTTGCAGTTATTTTTTTAAACGTATTTTTAATTTTTTGTAGTCAAACTTGGAATTATCCAAACACCTAGATGTGGTAGGCCCACTGTTTGTTTATCCCAACATATTGGATATTTTTTTGCTGCTGAAGCAAATAACTAAATCAATTGTTGGTTGTTAAATCTAAATTAAGTCTAATATATTAATGAAATGATGGCTTGTTAAAGAACCTATACTCTCTTTACAAATGTAGCATTGCTGAATTGGAATTAGAAACAATTGGCCAACCATTTTATTAATCGGTATCTCATATAGATGTAGAGGTAGCTTTAAGTGGTGTGTCTAGAGTAGACAGAAGGTTTTGTGGTTTTCAGGGTGATATTCACCGGCATCTATACCTTCGAATCAGCTGTGAAGGTGATGGCGAGAGGTTTTATTCTTCAACCGTTCACCTACCTTAGGGATGCATGGAACTGGCTCGACTTCGTAGTGATAGCATTAGCGTGAGTAGACTAGCTAGAAAACTAGAACGTTTTTAGTTTAGAGCAATATTTTTAACCAACTTTGCAAAGTTAAAGTCTATGGATTTGGTCAAAAGCAATCACTCAATATAATAACTGCATTTTACGGTACTACCTAGTTTATTATTTATTGAAAGCAGTTGTAAGATTACATGCACCAAATTTTAGTCTTTGGTGGATAAATTCAACTAAACTGCAGACTTCGTCGGATCACTGATATTAAGGTGTAAGGTTTTAGAGGCAGATAATCATTTTTGCAAAGTTTGGGTATCAAATTAACCTAGTATGATTTTTATTTGACGATAAATTTGCTATTATAAAAGATGTGTTTACTATTATAGTATCAGACAGTGTAGTTAAACTTTTTTTCATTTGACTACTTCTGCTACATTTTAGCAGCAATTTCATATTTAACCGAAACAAATGAATTTATCCTTTCTGTTCCACAGCTATGAAATGATCTTTTATTTGTTATTTTTTGGCAAAATGCAATCAAAACTATGTGAGTGTGATTATATAAAATTGGTACTTATTATTGTTTTTTTAGTAGAATAAATAACATAGTAGTTACTAAAGTATAAAAGTCTAGCCAGAGGACTGTGTTTTAAACATATTAGACCTAAAACCTTATAGGATTTATATTCTAGATTAGTCTATAGATACCATACTTTTTTTAGAATACTAAAATAGATTCCTCTTACTTACCTTTTAGTATATTGTTTCCAAATTTTTAGAGGTAATATTAATACAAACTTCTTTTTGATTTAAAGGCGAATCTTGTATATGTAAGAATTAGGATGTTTTTTGGATTTTTTAACTCTTTAAAGGTCAATCTAGATAGTTTTGTAGACTGTTATATCTTACGTATGCATGAAAAGCCCGATATAATACATAAATAATGTGCATTAGAAAACCTTATAACTATTTTAATTTATTAGTTTTTTTATTAAAGTACTTAAAGCTTTTTAGTAAAATTATTAGAAGCCAACATTCGATAGATCTTCCTTAGGGTATATCGGACAATTAAAAATTATTTTAACTTCCAGTTATGTTACTATGGGTATAGACCTGGGAAATCTAGCTGCCTTAAGAACGTTTAGGGTACTTCGAGCCCTTAAAACTGTCGCCATTGTGCCCGGTAAGAAACTGAACTTTGGCAGAATTGTGCTTGTCATTACAAACAACAATTTGTTCAATTTCAGGTTTGAAGACCATCGTAGGTGCTGTTATAGAATCTGTAAAAAATCTACGAGATGTGATAATTTTAACAATGTTTTCTCTTTCTGTTTTTGCTCTTATGGGTTTGCAAATTTATATGGGAGTGTTAACGCAAAAGTGTATCAAGAATTTTCCAACAGATGGTTCTTGGGGTAACCTTTCGCACGAAAACTGGGATGCATTTAATCAAAACAAATGTAAGCAATAATTTAAATGTTCCATTGCTTATTAAATTGTAATATACAAGTCTATATATAAAATTATTTTAGCCCATTGGTATTTTGATGAGGAAAAAAACGAAATACCGCTGTGCGGAAACTCCTCTGGTGCTGGAACATGCAAACCTGGGTACACCTGCCTACAAGGTTATGGTAAAAATCCAAATTATGGATACACTAGTTTTGATACATTTGGATGGGCTTTTCTTTCTGCCTTTAGACTTATGACTCAGGATTACTGGGAAAATTTATACCAACTGGTAAGATCTTAGTTTTGGTAAAACAAGCTGTTTTGAAACATTACAACAAGTCTTTAACCTGATACTAGTAGTCAATATTCGCTTTTCCTACTAGTCGTAAATTGCTTGTTGGAATGAACTATAACGAATTCAAACCAAGCTCGACATTATTCTAACTGAATTTATTTCTTTAGGTTCTACGATCAGCTGGTCCCTGGCATATGTTATTTTTTATTGTGATAATATTTTTGGGATCATTTTATTTAGTGAACTTGATCTTAGCCATTGTCGCTATGTCGTACGATGAGTTGCAAAAGAAAGCCGAGGAAGAAGAAGCAGCTGAGGAAGAAGCAATAAGGGTAAATTTAGAACTTGCTAGCTGCAATGGAGTTCCACTTATGAAACCTAAATTTTAGGAAGCGGAAAGAGCAGCACAAGCAAAACAGGATAGAGCAGATGCGAGGGCGGCAGCAGCTGAGGAAGCAGCCAGGATACGAGCAGGAGGAGCACCAGGGAGTACCGATATTGTAAAATCACCATCAGATTTCTCTTGCCACAGCTACGAGTTATTCGTCAACCAACCAAAAGGACAAGACGACAACAAGGAGAAAATGAGCATTAGATCGGATGGATTAGATTCTGTGAGTGAGCAGAGAAGAGTACCCACTAATCCCACCAAGATTCGGAAAGTCAGCGCTGTAAGTGTCCTGATTGTTATTTTGAGCCCCATGATTGATACTAGATTTCCAATTCAAATATTATGGTAGTAGCAGTAAAATTAGAATTCTACAAACCGAAATAATATGATATTTCTTTACGCATATATTCTTTTATTCCTTTTGCTCTAACGTATTGAGAAAGGAACATTGATAAGGAGAACATAAAAAATAATTAAGAACAGATCATTAAAATTTATTATTCGTAACAAAGTGCGATAGACAAATAAATATGTGTGGTAAGTGATATTGAGTTTCAGCGACCTGTTATATAATTCCTAATTTTATCGCTCTACCTCTATAAAATTCTAAATTGAGAGACCAAAAGTAAATAAAAATCATGACAATTATAGTGTCCAGACTTCGTTTGGTAAAAACATTTCCTCTGAGAGGATGGGATTTAGCAAACGCAATGCACTTTACTTTTAGTTTTTGCAAATTCATTTCAGTATCTTTCATTTTGCAACCCAAGTTGGCCACGTAGTCAGCAACTATCATTTAACTCTTTTATGTTAGCTCTAGAGTTGCTATCTTTTAGTTTAACATATTCACATGAAACACGTGACATGGCTCATAAATTGATTATCGTTAACGTATTCATATTAGGAAATATAGGACAACAAAATATCGAACTATGAAAAAGCTGTTGTACTTCAAAATAGTATGCTTAAAATTATTGAGTCAAGCAAACCATGGAAACCAGTAGCCTATATTTTATAATATAAATTCAATATGATCTCATCCTAAGTACACTAGTACACTTTTTTCGCTTAATGAATCACAACATCATCTAAATACGAAAAGCCTCACGCATGTATAGACCATGTCCCGTGTTCAGGCAAGTCTGAGTCTCCCTGGATCTCCATTCAATCTGCGCCGAGGTTCCAGAGGGTCCCACCAGTTCACACTGCGCAACAACAGGCGCATGGTGGCACCGCCTGGAGACCGTAAACCGTTGGTACTTTCCACCTATCTTGATGCCCAGGAACACCTCCCTTATGCTGACGACTCCAATGCTGTTACTCCTATGAGTGAAGAAAATGGTGCTATGGTCGTTCCCATGTACTATGCCAATCTTGGTAAGTATAACTTTGGCTATTTTGCTTTATCAATAATTAAAGTTGGGATATATTTATTATTTATAGGGTATTTGATATTCCTAGCTATTAGCTATTAATACCTATCACTAATAGTTTTTCACTTCTGAAGTGTGATTGATAACTTTAATTATTTATTTAAAGAAGTGTGTAATTTTAATGTTCCCACTGCTCACAGGCACTTAACACTGTTAGCATTGCCAGAAAAATACAAATTAATATTTTCAAGAAATTTATTATTAATACTTAATTTCATTGTAATAGGCAGAATTAAGTACTTCTTTTCGGGAGCAGTCAACGCTTTTTGAAATGCGAGATATACTATAAATTATAAAAACAACTTCAAAACACTGTTTGAAATTTTTTATACTCACTGATAATCTAGTCCAACTAAATCAAACATAATAATATGATTCCTCAATTCAAACTTTGATCCACCCAGGTTTAACTGGTAGCTTGTACACATGGTACGTCTGAGGTAGTTCTGCTTAAAATATTATTTAAATAACTTTATAAAATTTATAATCAAAAATCATACTCTTCCCTTCAATTTACAAACACCACAAGCTGGTTATATTTCTTGCAAGCAACCTTTTTTAACTTCTTAAAAACTTGAACTTCAAATTAGGATCACGTCATTCATCGTACACATCGCATGCCTCACGGATGTCTTACACCTCACACGGAGACCTCTTGGGCGGTTTTGGGGGCAATGGAAAGGTGATGACCAAGGAAAGCCAGCTCAGATGTAGATCGATGAGAAACGGACCCACGGTAGCTTCCAATAATTTCACCGAATTCACCCACAAACCTAGAATGGGCGATTATGTAAGTTTTTAGTATTTAAGAAGTTATTAAGTGTACTTATTGAGGCTATTTTTTTTCTTTTGGTAGGATGGACCAACTAGTCAGCTGTGTGAAAAAATGAAGGCTCTTGACAACCCTTTTATTGACAATATTAGCCAGAAGCAAACAGTGGTGGATATGAAAGGTAGGGAAATATATTAAACCTTTTTTATTGACCGCTATAATAGATTTATCGCCTTGATTTTTTCACCTTAAACGTATGGAAAATGCTATGAAAGGGTTCCAGAATGTCACGGGTTCTATAACTGCGATGTTGCTGGATCGAGGGCTGCAAGACAGATACGTTGGTAAAAGTTGACTTTAATGGTTACTCAAGTGTAGACAGACAGGACAAGGAACTGCAATTAAAAATTATTACGAAAATATTATTAATTTATGAACCTACTTTTCAGATGTCATGGTACTAAATGACATTATAGAACAAGCGGCTGGAAGAGAAATGGCTGCAGCAGAGCAGGGAGGTAAGTCTGATTTAAAATATCTCAATAGCATCATTAACTCACTGAAAAATAAACACACCATCGCAATATGCTTTAATAAACACACAACTAGCAACTTAGCATAAGAAAGTTCGTTGCTAGCATGAGAACTAATTTAAATATTTTATATTATAACATTCGGAGGATAAAATAACAAGAAACGTTTGATTAGGTAAATAAAATGTTACGTATAATGTGAAGCACCAAATATAAATGTTATAGAGCACAGATAGTTAGGGTACCTATATAGACGAAATTCGTAAAATTACAGTAGGCTTTCCAATAATGGCACAGTAAATACAATGATCCAACTGGCTTCATTCATAAACTAGGTATCAATTCGGACTTTACATAGTAAGTTGACTTAGGTAAACAAAATTTAGTTGCGTGTACAGAAAAATAAGATTGCAAGAAATATAGAAAGAATAACTCATTTTCAAAAAATTTTGAAATTGCTCCAATAAAAGTACAAAATTTGAAGCTAAATTTTATAACCAACAACTTGTTAATTAGGTGTTATTTTTCAAAAGTTGCCGCTTGGTATAGCTCTTTATTACACGTAAGGGGAGTATATTATGATGTAAAAGACATTACCAAAAATTGGTAGTCGGTTAAATTTTCTACATTTTTAGTATGTTGTGAATGTCATTCTGACCAAAAGTGTTCATGGCCACAACAATATCTGCCGACCAGTTTTTGAGATACAGGGGTGTCCAAGTTGCAAAATATGAATTCTCAATACATTATATTTTCGTAGTTTATAATATTAATTCGTTTTGTTTTTCTAAATTTTTGTTGGCTCTGTCGTTGATAGGATAGAATACTATAAAAATAGTTTAAATTTTTTTCTTATATACCGGGTGAATGACGAAAATTATTTAATATTTTTTGTTAAATCATTGTATTTTCGGCATTAAATTAAATGTTTACAAAGTAATACTGTAGATGGCATTAGCTTGGAGTAAGCTATCAGAATTTATAATATTTATATTTATACAGGGACAGAACTGGTCATAGGAAAAGAAAAATTAATAGCAAACATGTAAGTAAGACACTTCAAGCAAAAATATTAAAAAATAACGAAATTTAACCGATCCATTTTTAATATACCAGGTGATTTATAAATACATGCATTTTTATGTTATTTTTCTATCGCATATCATCGGAAACGCCCTGAATAACCTTAATAATTATATATATTTGGAAGCATACGATAAACAACATATAGTACATAAAGAAATATCTATAAAATTTCTTTCAAAACTAATTAAAAAAATATTAACTTTTTTGAGTTACCCTGTATAAATATAAATAATATAAATTCTGATAGCTTGCTCCAAGCTAATGTCATCTACAGTATAACTTTGCAAACATTTAATTTTATGCCGAAAATACAATGATTTAACAAAAAATATTAAATAATTTTCGTCACTCACCCGGTATATAATAAAAAAGTTTAAACTATTTTTATAGTATTCTATCCTATCTACGACAGGGCCATCAAAAATTTAGAAAAACAAAACGAATTCATATTATAAACTAGAAAAATATAATGTATTGAGAATTCATATTTTGCAACTTGGACACCCTGTATCTCAAAAACTGGTCGGCAGATATTGTTGTGGCCATGAACACTTTTGATCAGAATGGCATTCTCTACAACATACTAAAAATGTAGAAAATTTAACCGAGGGCCATTTTCCATAAGAGAAGTGCGGGGTTCTTTGAAGCTAAATTTTATAACCAACAACTTGCTAATTAAGTGTTATTTTTTAAAAGTTGCCGCTTGGTATTGCTCTTTATTACACGTATACGATTACCGAAAAACTCTTGAGTAAAATGTACTGCAAACTTAATCGATCTTAAAAAATGTCCTGTCGGCTAATCTTTACAAACCCTATGGTCGTGTTCGTGTTAAAAAAAATACAAATTCAAAGAGCAGGGTATATTACGAGTATACTTACATATGGAAAAAGTAAAATGAGCGATAATACGATTTAATTGACGCCTAGTTTATCTGAAAATTTCATTATCTTAATGTACTTGTTTCATACTTCAACTTTTTACCCTGCTAATACAAACATTAATCATTTTATTTGTTAGCATTTCGCAACCATTGTTTCCGAAATAGATTAGGTAATGGTACTTTTTATTAGCAACATGTCAACTTAGGATATTAGACAAAGTATGAAACTCCACTTAGCAATAACCAAATAGGTATGTTAATCCAATATTTTTGTCGTTGACCTAGTCAGGGGGCATATTTTCTTTTTCATAAAGAGATCAAATATTTCTAACACAAGTGTATACATCGAAGAAACTAATAATGAAAAATCTGTTTGGGCAATAAGGTACGACTGAAATAGTGGATGTTTAACAACACATTTTTTGGTGTAATTTCCGTTTAGATTTGATTGGTGCTCCTTTAAGAGAGCATGATGCCTAGTAAGCACTTACTAGAGCACCAGTGTTCAACCACTGCTTTTAATGTAATGTTCTTAACCGAACTGCTGTATGACTCTTTGCGCTAAAATTGATAAAGAAAATAGAAAGGTAAATTTAAATATCAAATAAAAATATAAATTTAAGACATGTTGAATGATTCTAATACGATATAAAAATATTAATTTAATTTTTTTAAATGTGTTCAAATACATTTCTCTTAATTTGTAAAATCATGATTTGCCGATTCTTAGAACTTCCATAATATCTAATATCTACTATTACCTAGCCGTATTTGTTAAAACATTTCTATTTATTTTGTCAATTTTAGCTTAAAGCTGCCACCACACCAGGAACTACCTTGACAGTGTGCAGTTAACTCGTAATTTCAAAACTTTTATGCAAGCTAGGCCACAGTTAACCTAACACTGATAGACCTGGGAGTCTCTAAGCAATTTCGATGGTGTTTTTCTTTTAATACTCCTAAATATATTTATTTTTAAAATTACTTATCTCTTTACTATACTTTTTTAAAGTTATATTTCACACTGGGGATATTTTATATTTTCATGACGAATACACGTTAATATTTATATAAGATTATATAAATTTTATTTATATAAAAAGTATATGGTGAAATGTAACTTTAAAGCTTAGGAAGCGACAATTAAAAAACTGACTCGACCAAAGATGAACTTAACAACCGCAACGGTTAAGAATAGTTGTCGCACTATCGCATCTTGCACACACAAAATCTCTTTCCCTAAAAAAGAGTGTGTCAACCTCACGTTAATTTATCTTTTATACAGTGGCTGTTTATTATTTCTCAGCCCAAAATGAAGAAGAAGAAGAAGAGGAGCCGACTCTCAAAGAAAGGATACTTGAAGCCACCCTTAAAATAATTGATTTGCTTTGTGTATGGGACTGCTGCTTTTGTTGGCTGCAAATACAAAAGTATGTTGCTCTACTGGTCTTTGATCCTTTCGTAGAGCTTTTTATTACACTTTGTATTGTTGTCAATACTCTTTTCATGGCTTTGGACCATCACAACATGGATCCTGACTTAGAAAAGGCTCTCAAAAGTGGTAACTATGTAAGTATATCATTCTTTACTTAAAACCTAATAATAAATAAACACTTATGTGAGCATTTCTTCCTATGGCAATATAATATTTATTATTCTATTTTTCAGTTCTTCACAGCAACATTCATGATAGAAGCAACATGCAAACTAATAGCAATGAGCCCAAAATTCTACTTCCAAGAGGGATGGAACATCTTTGACTTTATTATTGTGGCGCTGTCTTTATTGGAACTTGGTCTGGAAGGAGTGCAAGGTCTATCCGTGTTGCGATCATTTAGATTGGTAAGAAACAAACTATAGGTCATAATAGTTTTCCCACATTATTTTTAATTCCTGCTATTTTAATGATCATAAACTTATAAACTAACCCTGCTATAATCATTGATTAAAATCCCAGACAATGCGTCCCTGTCCATTCTGGCTTTCCACGGATATTCTTGCTATGCCCGTACCATCCCAGATATACTCCGCTTAATACCAGGGACATCGCACAAGTTAACTTTTCATTTTAAAGTTTGAAATAAAAATTATTCTTACATTTTTAGCTAAGGGTATTCAAGCTGGCTAAATCATGGCCTACCTTGAATTTGCTGATATCCATTATGGGAAGAACGATGGGTGCCTTGGGTAACCTGACGTTTGTCTTGTGTATAATCATTTTCATCTTTGCTGTGATGGGGATGCAACTTTTTGGAAAGAACTATTGGGGTAAGAGTCATCTAGGTCATTGTTTATATAACGGATTTTTGTCTACTACTTCTAGAACCGTCTATTTATTTGTCTGTATTTTTTTTTCAGATAATGTTGATAGATTTCACGATCATGCAATGCCAAGATGGAATTTCACCGATTTTATGCATTCTTTTATGATAGTATTTCGGGTACTTTGTGGAGAATGGATAGAGTCGATGTGGGACTGTATGCATGTAGGCGACGTATCATGTATTCCATTCTTTCTGGCCACTGTTGTCATTGGTAATCTTGTGGTAAGAATCATAATAATTGTTCAAGTAGTAACACCGAAGCCAATGACATTGCTAGATTAACTTATGAAATTACAACAACAAAAAAACTAGGTATTTATATACTTTATTAAACAGGTTTTGAATCTCTTCTTGGCCCTGCTTTTGTCGAACTTTGGTTCATCGAGTTTGTCAGCACCAACAGCCGATAATGACACAAATAAAATAGCTGAAGCATTCGACAGAATTGGAAGATTCATTGCATGGATAAAGAGCAACTGTATGCATTTTGCTAAACTAGTGAGGTTTAAATTGACAAACCAGATATCCGACCAGCCTCCAGGTGAGGGCCCGTCCAACAGTTGGAATCAAGGTTTTTATCCAACAATCTGATAGCTCGCTGAACTTTTGCTTATGTGCCAATTGTAGAGCTTTAGTAAAATGTTTTTAGACTGATGTCTTGGCATGCTCGTTAAAATAGTTTCTCTAGAACTATTAGAAAACTGAATTCACCAAGGAAAATGAACGACAAAAATTTGGTCAAGTTTGATATTAAAGAATTTTTTTAGTGTTGGATCATTTAAATTAACATTTCGTTAATTAATAGTAAGAAAGAAAATCGCTGTCTATTTTTTGAATAAATTAGTGTATATAGTTAACCTTGGGGGAACAAATGTACTTTCTTGCCTTAATCTTTGAATACGATGTGAATCAAGTTCGTAAGTGTTAATATGATGTGTATCGATACTCGATTTGAATTTTAGAATATTGTATTGTCTCGAGTCATAGTAACAATTCTTCTATTAAAGACAGTGGTTTTGTAGTATCCGATCATCTATGTATTAAAAATTTGGGTAAAAATGGTTTAAAAATATGTAAGTTATCAAACATGATTCATATTTTTCATCTCCGTTTTTTCCAGAAGTGCTTTATAAGACCATAAATTTTTTTAAATCGAATTAAGCATATTTATTAAACATTTTTGACAGAAACAGCTTGGTAAAAGCATTCGATTATAAATTTCTTGAAAATGAATTATAGGTTTGAGTTAAACATTTTAATTTGGCTTTTGATCAATTTGTTCTTACACTATTACAGACACTCTCTTGCTGCTATTTCTATTTATATATAATAATAATAATAATAATAATAATAATAATAATAATAATAATAATAATAATAATAATAATAATAATAATAATAATAATAATAATAATAATAATAATAATAGTAATAATAATAATAATAATAATAATAATAATAATAATAATAATAATAATAATTATCGTCTTTTATTAAGGGAACATAAAAATTTGCATTTAAAGTGATCGCTATAATAACAAAATGAATTTCGTTAAAGGCAGCCAGATGGAGGCGATATTTAGCCTTGAATGGTTATTCTTACATATAACCTCCATCCTCCAATATACAATATGTAGTATATATATTTTTTTATAACTTTAAATTTGAAATAGGTTTTTTAAATTATTGTTACTGTATATATTCGCACTTTTCTGACATTTGAAGTTAGTAGCAAATAAAAACATGCATATATAAACTTTTCTGATATAAATTCCATGAAACTGGCAATAGATTTCAATTAATTTTAAAAATTCTAATAATTAAATTAAGAAATTATAAATGGGTTCGTTTGGTTAACTCGTAATCTACGTCTCAGAGCTTGAATAAGGATAATTAAAATGTTATCAGCTAGTAAAAAACCACACTTGTAAAATAACACTTCTTAAAACATTCATACATGTAGAAGCGAAAAAACGTCATCAGTAGGTACTTATATGTTTCACCGATGTGTTCAATGTATTTACACTAAATATCTTATGTAAGTGTGAGAATTAGAGCATGCCTAATAGCATTATTCTATTGTAAATCTATTAACTTCAATGCTGTACAGTTTATCTAGAACAAAAAGTGATACAATAATATACTCATGCATACAAGCATGGTTGATTTTCTTTATACTTATTACTTTAAAACATAGATACTTCCTGGGTAAACCCAAATAGACTTAAGGTTTCCAAACATAGCTTTTATTTCCCACTAAACTTTTATGAATAACTTATTCGACAACATAACAAATGTACTTTTAGATACACGAGACGGGGGTCTTGATATACCAGGTGACGAAATATTGGCTGACGGAATAATATTCAAAGACAAAAAGAGTCCGAAAGATAAGTTGGAAGTAACTATAGGTGATGGAATGGAATTCACGATACACGGTGACTCCAAAACAAATCTAAAGCGAGGAAAGAACATTAATAACATCAACAACAAGAGCAAGATCATTGGAAATTCTATTTTGGAACATGGAGACTTCATTGAACATTTGGAAGATGACGAAATAAGCAACAAGTCGTATGGTAGTCACAAGAACAGGTTCAAGGAAGAAAGTCACAAAGGTAGTGCGGATATTTTAGATGACGACCACGAAGAGAAGCGAGATGCTAGTAAGGAAGAGCTCGGTATAGATGAAGGTAATTTATAATTTTTTTCTCATTCTGTTATTTTTATAGCAGTATTCCTCACACGGATATTAGATTAACTTCATCACCCTAAAGTTCTAATCTTGCCCTTATGTTATCAAAAACAAAATAACGCTCTCATTTATACATATAATTTGTACCTGTAGTACGACTAATAAATTGTCTTTGATCACATCAGTACAAGACAGGCACATTGCAGTATAATTTCTTTTATAATTCGTCAAGTAAAATACACAAATTCACGATCACGAAACTAAATATTTTATAGAATTATTTTTCTGCATGAACTATTGGTAATTTAAAATGTTTATGGCTTTCGTCTGTATTAAAAACTTAACACTATTTTATTCCAATCCTAAACCAAGTCTACGAACACGTCTATTTTTTTTTATATCAAACATTTTGCCACCATTTAGTGCTTTAAACCACATTTCTTCACTAGACAACTTTAAAGCTTTTTTGCTAAACAACAAAGACAAAGACTAATATCAATCGAACTGTTTTAATAGTTAACCTCAAGGATCATCACTCGGGACATTCAACCTCTACTGTTGCAGTGAAAAGTAATTAAATTCGTAATAATTTTATTTCTTCTTTCAAACATCTCTTTTTTTCTTTATCAATTTCTTAAATACAGGTACCATCAAGTCCTATAATTTGTTTAGTTATGCGGGGATATGTTAGGTATAGAATATAGGTTTTATTTATTAGCGGTTTTGGAATTGTTTTGTTAGATTTAAGTAAAAGGGTATTTAATTTTAAATAAAGAGAAATCAGAAGCCAATGTCATTTACCGTCTGAAAAGTTTGAAAATTATTACATATTTTAAGTAAAACTTTTTCATGTTACGGGTTTCAACATTAATTAATTTTAACTTTTCTTATTTTTATTTGTTCTTAACTGTAATTATTCTAAATTAATCTTTTGTTTGGAAAGTAGCCATTGCAAAATCAAGCAATAAATATAGACTATGAATGACTTATGCTAGAGATCGACCAGACCATTAATAAAATAGTGTCTAGAATCAAGGTCTCTTTGGTCTAGCACAGCCCCATGCTTAGACCTTTAATATTTTTTAATGAATTAACTATAGGACTTGTTTTGGTACAAATATTTTAAAGAATACTGGAAGAAACCTTCATTACTAAATCTGTTTTGTTTTAGAAATGGAAGAAGATGAATGTGACTGCCAAGGACCACTGGATGAAGATCTAATAATCGATGCTGCCACTGAAGACATTATTTTAGACGAATATTCAGCCGATTGCTTTCCAGAGAATTGCTATAAAAAATTTCCATTTCTGGCAGGCGATGACGACTCACCATTCTGGCAAGGATGGGGAAATCTTCGTTACAAAACCTTTCAACTTATTGAGAATAAGTATTTTGAAACAGCTGTTATCACCATGATTCTTCTTAGCAGCTTAGCCCTGGCACTGGAGGATGTCCACTTGCAACACAGGCCAATTTTGCAAGACATCTTATATTATATGGACAGAATCTTTACAGTAATATTCTTCTTCGAAATGTTGATTAAGTGGCTTGCTCTAGGGTTTCAAAAGTATTTTACCAACGCTTGGTGCTGGTTGGATTTCGTGATTGTAATGGTTTCACTTATAAACTTTATAGCATCATTGTGTGGCGCTGGTGGTATCCAGGCCTTTAAAACAATGAGAACTTTAAGAGCTTTAAGACCTTTAAGGGCCATGTCCAGAATGCAGGGAATGAGAGTAAGTTTATTTCTAAGTAGCCGTCTTAGTTTCCTTCTATGAATTTATCACAAAAGCCTCCAGACACCTTTTCCTTACTCTTCTGTCCTGAATAACAAATTTATCATTCCATCATTTGCTTTGGGTTTCAAATTTAATAAAAAAGAAAAACAGCAAACAGAAATTTACCCAAAAATAATAACAGGTAACATAACGAATGTGTCATTTGATGTTAGGGTTTGATCAATGCTCATAAAAACTAAAAATATTTCATTATATTATATTAATATTACGCAATATAACAAATTAAAATTTTAATGGTTATTTGTAGTGTACATTTTTAACTATTATTAAAATAAGTCTTTCTTTGATGGATATATAATTTTGTAGGTGGTAGTAAACGCACTGGTTCAGGCCATCCCATCCATCTTCAATGTATTGCTAGTGTGCTTGATATTTTGGTTAATTTTCGCTATCATGGGCGTACAGCTTTTTGCTGGCAAGTACTATAAGGTAATAAAAAAAACCGTTTAGTTTTTTGTCTCAAACTTTTAACCAACTATTTTTTAGTGTGTGGACAACAATAAAACGACCCTTAGCTGGGAGATCATCCCCGACTACAACGCTTGCAAAGCTGAAAACTACACCTGGGAGAACTCACCCATGAACTTCGACCATGTGGGAAAAGCCTACCTCTGCCTGTTCCAAGTTGCCACCTTCAAAGGATGGATTCAGATAATGAATGATGCTATTGATTCTAGAGAAGTAAGTTATTCAACATGCGTATCATCAACGAATATTGTATATATAGTATTGGACGTTGCTAATGAAAAATAACTAAGCAATACCAAAATTTCAGATGCTGTGTACATAAACGGAAACTTGGTGGAATCTATAAGTTAATAACGTAGCGTCACGTCCTTTAATATCTTTTATTCAAATTGGAAATGATCTAGTAACACTGAAGATTTCCTTTTTTTTTCTAGGCGCTCAAGCAACCAATACGAGAGACAAACATCTATATGTATTTGTATTTCGTATTCTTTATCATCTTCGGATCATTCTTCACTCTTAACCTATTTATAGGAGTAATCATTGACAACTTTAATGAGCAGAAAAAGAAGATAAGTATTTTTTCTAATAACTTTATTGTTGACCTGTTTGTTGTGTATATGCTTTCGTAACTTGTAAGCATCACCGCTTTTGTAATATTTTAGCCAATGTTTTCTGTGTTTTTTATGTCTCCCTGATGATAACTGGCAAGCTTCCTAACAATAATACTTTTTTAAGGTATCTTCTGTCTTAAAGTAACTTAATAAATTTATAAAGGATTTCTATTTTACGCAGGGGGATCTTTGGAAATGTTCATGACCGAAGATCAGAAGAAATACTACAATGCCATGAAGAAAATGGGTTCTAAGAAACCCATGAAAGCGATACCTAGACCTAGGGTAAGTATTTTAAATCTCATAGTATTGAACCACTAAACTTATTGAAGAAATGATTTTGATTTTATCATTTCTGTCAATTTACAAGTGGATATTTTCTTATTTATTTGCTTGTTATTATTACTTTCCGATAAAACTAATATTTTTTTATTTTTCAGTGGAGACCTCAAGCAATAGTGTTTGAAATAGTGACAAATAAAAAATTCGACATGATAATCATGTTGTTTATCGGACTGAACATGCTGACTATGACCATGGACCATTACCAGCAGAAAGAAACGTTTACGAAAGTTCTGGACTATCTTAACATGATTTTCATAGTTATATTTACTACAGAGTGCCTCATGAAATGTTTTGCGTTGCGTTATCACTATTTTACTGAACCTTGGAATCTTTTTGATTTAGTGGTAGTAATTTTATCAATTTTGGGATTAGTGCTTAGTGATATTATTGAGAAGTACTTTGTATCGCCCACGTTGCTTAGGGTAGTGCGTGTAGCAAAAGTCGGCCGAGTGCTCCGATTGGTTAAAGGAGCTAAGGGAATACGTACGTTGCTCTTCGCACTTGCTATGTCACTGCCTGCCCTTTTTAACATCTGTCTGCTACTCTTCTTGGTTATGTTCATCTTTGCCATATTTGGAATGTCCTTCTTCATGCACGTCAAAGACAAGAGTGGTCTTGATGATGTCTATAATTTTAAGACTTTCGGACAATCTATGATTCTACTTTTTCAGGTAAGATTATTCGTATCCAAATAATCCAATTATAATTGATTTTCGTGTCGAAAATGGTGAGGTTTTCTCATCGCATATTTTCTGTAATTTATTTTCTTTACTAATAAATATTTTGCCTAGCACATCAAGTTTAAAAAAAAGTATTTAGTAAGTAATAAAATATTTACACCAGCCCCAACGCAACCTTTTAACTGAAATGTCTAAATAAATGTAAAACTTAGGCTAAATTATTTTTTAGATGTCAACGTCTGCTGGTTGGGATGGTGTCCTAGATGGAATAATAAACGAAGAAGACTGCAAGCAACCCGACAATGAGATAGGCGAGACTGGAAATTGTGGTAACTCGACTATAGGAATAGCTTTCCTTCTAAGCTACCTAGTGATATCGTTTTTAATAGTGATAAATATGTACATCGCAGTCATTTTGGAGAACTACTCGCAAGCTACTGAAGACGTGCAAGAAGGTCTCACAGACGATGACTACGACATGTACTATGAGATATGGCAGCAGTTCGATCCCGATGGGACACAATATATCCGATATGACCAACTGTCTGATTTCTTGGACGTGCTGGAGCCACCGCTACAGATCCATAAGCCCAATAAATATAAGATAGTGTCTATGGACATCCCTATTTGTAAAGGCGACTTGATGTTCTGCGTGGATATTCTTGACGCGCTAACCAAGGACTTCTTTGCTCGTAAGGGTAACGCAATCGACGAGACCGCAGAACTAAGCGAGGTACAACCGAAGCCAAGTGAGGAGGGTTACGAGCCGGTAAGCTCGACCCTCTGGAGGCAGCGAGAAGAATATTGTGCAAGACTTATCCAGAATGCATGGAGGAAGCATAAACGACTTCGTGGAGCTACTGATCAGTCAGGAGACGAAGGAGAAATGGGTGATGGTGATGGTGACGGCGACGGTGACGGTGAACTTGAGGCTCGACAAACAGCGGTCTTGGTAGAAAGAAATGGGCACAAAGTGGTTATCCACAGTCGGACGCCCAGCATCAGCTCAAGATCTGCAGACGTATGAGACCGGCCCCGCCCCTCCTTAACATCACCATAGCACTCAAGGTGCTGTGAACCAAGAGGCCACTGGTGCGGTTCGATATCTCGGCTTTCGTATCAACTTGATCGAAGCTAATAAAGAACTATTGCAATAGTCTATGTGAAATGATCGAGATATTCGGGCTCGTGGATCAGCTTGTGAAAGTGTAGTTGGTGGAGAAGGTATCTTATTTATAACGTCAACTGCGAGGTTGTTCATGCAACTTATAAAACGGACTGACATTACTACAATCGCCAGTTTTATAGTTGTATGATTTGCTTGATATTCTGCCAACTTTTTCGCTAAAAATGTGACCACTTGACAGATGCCACACTAAGAGAAACATGATCCCAGCATGTTATTTTTTAACCGAAACCTGTCTGATTGCATTTCTAGGAAATAGTTGTCATGATATGCCAGTTGATAATAATTTCTTTCAATATCATATCCTGTTAATTTCAAATCGTCAACTTTTACTCAACTTTTTCAACGGTGATTTTTTAGAAGACTGATTATTTTTTAGGCAATTATTTGTGTTTTATGTGTACCTAGTAAGTTATTATTCAAGTAATAGCCATAGGAACAACTGGACTGATTTCGGGTAGCGGGTATTCTAACATTTTCTCGTAGTAAATATTATTGTTTTTCATTGTAACTAAATAATTATACATTGCGTTCTGTTATTATCTATCATAAATAGTGTATCGACTCAAAACGAAGAACTAGAAACATATTTTAATAATATAATTAAAGTAAAAGAAGCTGCTAGCAAAACATTTTCTTGATAAATACAAAGGCAATTTTAAAGAGCTCGTACCAGAAAGAAATGTTTTACCATATTTAAGTTATAGATTTTGAAAAGTTGCTTTGATGCATATTAGCAAAACATCAAGTATTTTCGTGATAAAAAGCATTAAGTACATAAATATCAAATGAAAATTAAATATAGATTTTTCTTTTATTTAAATAAAAAAATTTAAATCAAAAAATGTATAATTCATTATTTGCTAGCACGTAGGTACACTTACTTCATTTATGAACTGTTTCTGGGTCTTGGTTTCAAATTTTTACGAAGTGAAACTTTGAAATTATTAGGATAATCTTACTAAATCCTACGGGTGTTAACGCACCGTAGGACCTATTCTTCGGAAAATAAATACAATATTGTTGTTAATAAAATCCAGATTAGAATATGTTCAGCTAGCACTGTTTGGTATAATCGCTACAGCACTTATATATATACTATTCGCGATAAGTCAACAGCGATTTTTCAAATTGAGATCCTGTCTTCTAGCTGTGGTTAAAACGTGAGGCAAGTTCACACTTGCTTAAAAAGAACTTGTTTGGTTTCAGTAGATAAAGCACATGCGAACTTGAGTTGTGTAAATATATCTTATAATCGCTGTAGCCTTATTGCGAATGGATATTAACTTCAATAATCCTGATTCGGCAAGCCTTATTATGTTTTTCAAATCGGAGTGAAGTAAAAGTACAAATTATTTGGCAGAAAATTTGGAAATATTTGTTCCCAAGATATTTCCAAACCCCATTTTCTTTTAATAATGTTGCAGCCGACTCAGGGAATCAGCTTCAATTTTTTTTAAAATCGGCATTTTGAAGAAGTATATAGTATGCACAAACTAGCAGTTACTAAACTGTGGCATATTGGTCAAGTTGAAAAGTATTCTAAAAAGGTGTATAAGTTAAACCAAGTTAATTGGGGATAAAAATTTAAATAGCGTTTCATCATTTGTTTTTTCCCAAAGTTTTATTACAATTACAAATCAATTATTCACTACGAGTTAGATAAAAGACGATATTCCGTTTACAGATTATTTTTTGAAATTTAGATTCTTGAAATATGTATAAAAATATCATATTCCAAAAATATAGTTTGAGACATAATAGCAAAAAAGTATTACTTTTGTCTAAAGGATAAAAAGGAAACCAACACTTGATAATAAATAACTTAAATTTTATTAAAAGTTTTGGAACATTTTTTGACTGTCCAATGTAGGGAAAATTTTACAAACACAAGCGATGAAATGTAGTAGTAGAAATAAAATTGGTAAATTTTTACCTTCAACTTGATTTAACTTTTATGTAATAAATTTTAATAAATCTGGACTTATTTGTAAAATGTGTATAAAATGGTGCTTTCTTCAACCGCTAATAATCAAGCTATCTTCACATGCTACATGGACCGCTAGCGGGAGGGGCGAAGGGAAAATTTTTGTATGCCTCATGTAATAAAAAAAATTAATTATTACGCATAACTGTATGTGTGACATTTTTGATCCAAAGCACGGTTTAATTCAGAACAAGGCACTTTTATGTAATCTAAATTACTAATTAATTTTGAAGTGCTTTTTTATCATTTTTAGTTGCCTAGAAGCGTCATTAAAATGTCACCCATACTCTCCAATAACTCAAATTCAAAAACAAGAGCTGTTATTAAAGGTTTTGTTAAATAAATTTAAATTAATTATTCGTATATGATTGTTAAAATTTTATATAAATATTAAGGGTTTGGGAAGTTTATGATATTAAATATCAGTTTTAGGTTTTTTTACAAAGTAAACACTTTAAAAGTAATGTTGTTCCCAGACATTATTTTAAAATTGGATGCTTAAAATGAGGAGTAACTCAGGCAATGAATTGTAATTCAGGCAGTGATTTGTAAAAACAAGTAAATAACCTACATAATTTAAATTCTTAATATTATTTAGTAATTAATGATCTTTAGCACAATACTAGATTAATATTATACGTTTGTTTAACAACACTAGTAATTACGTAGAGTTATTAGAATCTTGTTGAATAAAATTGTTATTGCTTTTTTTCGTGGGCAACGCGTTTAAGATAAGAGTTAGGGCTAGTAACGCGTTTACCATTTAATTTTTTAATCAATATCAATTGTATCTAGTTTCTAGTTTTAAGCTGAAAATATTTTGAATCTATAAATTAGTAAACCTAAAAATTGGAAAATTAAGCACTATTTATTTTTCGGTTTTCATTAATTTATAAATCAAAACTTTTTTAACCTAATATAAATACCTAAATAAAACTAAATATTGACTATATAACGAATTCGTAAATGCGTTACTATACGTAACATTAAATTGGCGCTGACTTCTCCCAAACGTTATTGCTGTGGCAATTAATTTGTTAAGTATTATTTTTTTAATCGTATACAGATACATTGAAATTTGTATTTGGAGCAAATACTTTGAGTAGTTAAGACTATTAAAATAAAGAGATGTTTTGACTAAAGTCAAAAATGACAACATATACTTGTTGGCAGTGAGATTTAACAAAAAACGTATCTAAAAGACATGATAATTTCTGCTGTATATTTTTTAATCAAAAGTAAATAATTATAAACTTTATATATTGTCAATTTTATAGGGATAATAATTTATGAGAACGCATGTTCCTAAAATAGAATTATGTATATTTCATATCTAAAAGATGTTCGCTTTTTCATTGCCTGAATTATATTGATCTACTCAGATTTTTTTGTGATAGATGTTTAAAGAAACGCTATTGTAAAAAAGATGCTAAAGACCAAAGTGTAAATAATTTTGTTGCTTAGAGATGGAGATATATACTACGATCCCTGGCAAGTTCAGGCTGTGTGTTTTTTTGTAGAAAAAAAGTGTTTCAGTTCTGGTTAGTTGGTGTACGAACATTAGAAGATATAGGATATTATATTTTATATTCCTGGTTTAAAAATCTGGGACAGATCTAAGAGCGATAAATAACAGTTTCTGACTGGACTTGACTCTGCATTGCGACAAAATTCAGATTCAGTTTGTTTTAATTTGATCATTTAAGTTTTAAACTTTTCGATATCAATATATTGAGTACTAGCAGGTTCCCGTACCAATACAGTCCCGCATTGCCGCGCGCCGTTATGCTGTGTCAGTTGACGTCCATCATTTTGTCAAGAAATACATTGCATCTTTATTAATATACTCGTATGTTATTACTGGTTTAAGAATTTAAGAGTTTCATTTATAATTTTTCTCTACATATTGGTAGCATTTATCAATATACCGGGTGTCAACGAGATTATTGTACATAGCACCACAGTGTTATGTTAAGAGATATTTTAATCAAATTTGGGTTACTGTAATGTTTAAAAGGGATCTTTATTTTTACCTAGAAACCAACTGAATTTCACTTCCGGTTTAACCGGAACTACGCCATTTATGTTTTTTTAAATGACAACCTGTGTATTATATTGCACAGTCAAATTCTCCTCAAAATTCTCTTTTCAACGACATACAACAAGTTGACATTTACTTTCAAAATGGCGGCGTAGGACTCATTTTACCAAAAACAAAATGGTGTCTATAAAACAACGTATGCAATTGATACGGGAAAAATAGTGATAAAATCTTTTAAATTGGTCCCTTTTGTAATTCTTTAAGCACTGACATTTAGATTTTCTTCTTTTGTTTTTAAAGGAAGGTATTTTTTTATTGTTTAAAAAAAATCTTAACTTTAACCCTATTTTACAGAGTTTTTTTAAATATTATCATATACTTTTTATTAATTAGTATGAAAGTCTAAAGTATCCTTAAGCACCTAGGGATATTTTCGAAATCAGAATGCGTTTTGCTTCAATAATAAAAATTTAATTGTTAAATAATTAACATGTTAATTAATTAATTTGTTCTTCTCTTGTAAACTTAACCATTTTATTCTTATTTAACGAAATATGAATCAGACCCACGACCAAAAGCACAATACACTACAAAATTTTCATTTCAAACTAATAGTCTGATAATGGCGTTGACAAATACCAATTTTGTTATCCAAAGCCAACTTAGGTGGAACTAAGTTATTCAGTTTTTATTGAAAAATGCACGGTTTTTTTTTCTTGTTTAAAACTGAAGCAAAACGCATTCTGATTTCGAAAATATCCCTAGGTGCTTAAGGATACTTTAGACTTTCATACTAAATAATAAAAAGTATATGATAACATTTAAAAAAACTCTGTAAAATAGGGTTAAAGTTAAGATTTTTTTAAACATTAAAAAAATACCTTCCTTTAAAAACAAAAGAAGAAAATCTAAATGTCAGTGCTTAAAGAATTGCAAAAGGGACCAATTTAAAAGATTTTATCACTATTTTTCCAGTATCAATTGCATACGTTGTTTTATAGACACCATTTTGTTTTTGGTAAAATGAGTCCTACGCCGCCATTTTGAAAGTAAATGTCAACTTGTTGTATGTCGTTAAAAAGAGAATTTTGAGGAGAATTTGACTGTGCAGTATAATATACAGGTTGTCATTTAAAAAAAACATAAATGGCGTAGTTCCGGTTAAACCGGAAGTGAAATTCAGTTGGTTTCTAGGTAAAAATAAAGATCCCTTTCAAACATTACAGTAACCCAAATTTGATTAAAATATCTCTTCACATAACACTGTGGTGCTATGTACAATAATCTCGTTGACACCCGGTATATGGAAAACTTCCACTTTCTGCTGCATCTCGAAGTCGGTTTTCTTTTCGGACCAACATACGTACCTACATTCAGCTTTATACAGGCAGCAACAAAATCGTGTGCGTACATAAGGATCTCAAAAACGGGAAGAGATGCTAAGATGGTTATGGTTTTTATCTTTTTGCACCTTAATTTTTGGTTTAAAAAAAAATCAGTTTCTTATTGCCGTTTTCAATGTTTTACAAGAATTATTAATTTCATAATTCGACTTCACGTCAATTTATTTAAATACGGACCTGGATTTTGAAATACGGTTTTGCGTTTACAAAATTTAAAACTGAATGAACTTAAGACATATGGTGTTTAGGCCGTTTATTATCCTAAAAAAATTCTAGTTAGTAGTCAGATTTACTATAGGCATATTCAAGGCAGGCCACAGAACTCGAAATATACGGAACAGAAGCGTAAAAATGAAGCATATATTTGAAGGCAACATTGAAACATATAATCCTAACAATTTTTTATTAAAAAAAAGCACCATAGGTCTGTGTTGTATAATTTTTAAACGTAAAAATAAAATTGGTTAGGCCGTAATAGTAAAGAAAGGGTACATTTTAAAATAATGATGATGTGCTATTTGATGAGGAAACATTAAAATTTTAAACGTCTGGCTTGCTTTGAATTTCTAAAGCCTAAAAGCTCCCAAAACAATATTTAAAATTCCAGGTCCGCAAAATTTGACTTGATGGTGGTGCATATCATCTCAAGAATGAATAGTTAAATTTCAAAACTAATAACGCCATCTTGTCGAACATAAAAAGCAGCTATAAAAAGGTGTTTTGTGTTTTTTCCAAAGTCAAAAATTGAGGCACAAAAAATTAAAAACCAGATCTGCAAATATTGTTTTTTCTCGGATATCTCGAAACATTTGCATTTTTCTTCTATCTCTAGCCCTTTTCGAGATATACTAAAACTAAATGTCATCTAGTTTTGGTTCTCAAAGTTTGGCACTGAAACGTCGTAAATTACCACTAGTTAACCTAACCTTGTCATAAAATAATAACTGTCACTGAATATGGAGTTATTTAAGACATTCGAGGAACCTTTAAAGCTCAATATTATTGAGAAACTGTTTTCTAGTTTGAAAAATTAGTGAGTGAAAATTTGCTGCACTCATATCAAAAAAAATATTTATTCTTTTCTTTCGCTATATCAAGTCAGAGTTTATTTCAGTCAATTAAATAATTCTCTTAGTAAAAGTACTTCATTAGTGAATGTCAGAAGCTTTCCAAAATCCTAGTGCAAAGTGATAAATATATTTAAACTGGCAATTGCTAATAATTTATTTAAGCTCCACAGCTTCATTATTCAATATATAAATCCCTTGATCACAGTTTTTAGTGTTAAGACAAAAGCCAACACCAGTTGATTTCATCCAAAATATCTTAAATAAATAAATTCGTATGTGTAGTGAGAATAATAGAAAGGGACAATTTTATTACTGCGGCTTTAGATTGTATAGGTAAAAATTTAAGTATTTGGTTTAAATAAACGGTGTTGTAGTTTATCTTAAACAAGTTTATGTTCTTAGCGTAAAATCGACGCATTTTAAGAAAATATAGGATAAAATTAAGATATACCGAATGCCGTTCCAATAAGTAAACACATTATCGCAGATTGATGCATTTTTAGCTCTATTACACAATTGCATTGTGGTAAAATATAATTAAGAAAAAATATGCAGTCGTTCCGATAATACCCCACATTATATCGAATTTTCGACAATGTTTTAATGAGTGATAAAATGGAAACACATCTAATGTGACACAAATTACATTATGCACATATGACTGTATAAGATTTATGCTTTGGTTATTTTCGCATTAAAGAGGTCCAATCATTACTATTTAATCGAGGAAAATACTGTTTTATGTGGAAAAATTTGTTTAAAAAAACACACTTTTCAATTTTAAAATATAGAAAAAATAAATTTTTTAACCATATAGGTAATTATGTAAAAACAACAGACAATGATATTCAAAACAACAATTTTATGCATTTTAAAAGTCTTAATAATGTAGTACCTCCTATAGCTATTACCACAGAAGTTTTAATGGTTGGTCCTCCTTATTTTTATCATGTAGATACATGTAATTTAAAATACACACATTATTAATGTTACATATGTGTTTATTACAATGTATCTACATTTAAAAAAAGTACTCATTCATGTAATGAATAATCATAGTATTACAAACAACATAATATATACATATAATTTTTCTAAGCAATCGTTGTTTTAGGATAGCTATTGACATATAAAAAAAACTTTAGTTTTAAGCTTTGCGAAATTAAAGCGATCTCGATTTTAAATTGAACATAATTCAATTGTCCATCTACCATTTTGTTATATTTCTATTGTTTTGTTGGTTATCCATTTGAATAAAAAATAAAAAAAATACATATTAATGGAATTTTTATCGATCTTTTTCCTAGTTCCACATTTCCCAAGTTGATATGTTTCATATCAAACTGTAGATTATTTTGTAAGCAATAAAAAGGCGTTTTAGAATTCAGTTTATAGTCCAAGAGCTAGTAACACCCGTTTCATGAAGTGTTTGATGCCCTTCAAAATTTTGTGTCATAGTATCTACTGGATAGATGAGCAGGTAAGCAAGTGTTGGCTAGCTCTACCTGGGGACACCAGGTACTGCGCATAGGAGAAATGTGTCCAAAAATGTTGCCCAAAAAAAGTGTTTGTTTCAGAGGCCAATAAACAGAAATCAAAATTTAAAATGACACAAAACACAAAAATTAATAAGGCAGACACTTTTGAGGGGGTTAACATTTAATAAAAACACCCCTAAGTTGTTGTTTTTTAAATACAAAATGAAGTGTTTGATTCACGCTGACATCATAACAGTGTCTTAATTACATATAATAAAAAATAATTACAAAAAGGCAGACACTTTTTTTGGGGAGATACATACAGTTAACATTTTAATTAAAAAAATATTTTTTCATTGCCATTTTCAAACCACTCTAGATATTTTTATGAAATTTGGTACGCGTCTTTTGTGCATTGAAAGGCATTTTTTGGTGTAAAACAATTTTTTTAAATTTTAGCAGTGGCGTCCGTGCGGGGCTTGCATTTAATATTTTTGAAGAAAAAAATGGTGCACAACTACTTTTTCTTTAAATAAAAATTATTTTTGAAATTCCCGTCTAATTAACAGCAAATTCGGTCTTTTGACTTATTTTCTTACGGTGCACCGTTTTCGAGTAAAAAATAAAAATAATTTTAATGCACATTCCTGGAAACACATAACCCATTTAATTATCATTAACACCCTGTATTTCGAAAAGAAAGCGTTTTTTTTAGTGCTGGTCTCCGGGTGTTCTTCTATTTCATTTAAAAACGGTTTATTTAATTACCTAAACGAAACCTATATACAGGGTGTTTCAGAATAAGATGTTGATCCTTAACGGTGTGAATCCTTAGGTGATTTTAAGAAGAAAAGTTCATATTAATATATATCCTTAACCTATCAACTTTCGGACTACAGGGCGTTAAATTTTTAAGAAAAAAATCGTTTTTCTATCATAACTTTAAAAACTTTCTAGCTATTTTTAGGAATTTTTCACACATGCCTTCTAAGCATCAATAGCCATTTTTTGGTGTAGAAAAATTTTAAAATTTTTTAACCAGTGGCGTCCTGAAAGGGTTTGGACTAGACATTTTGGAAAAATATTATGTACGCCACTGCTTTTTCTCAAGATAAAAATTATTTTTAAAATACTCATTCATTTTAGGCCAATTTAATATCTTGCCTTTTTATCGTCCGATAAACAGTTTCCGACAAAAAAAAAATAAAAAGCATTAAATGCGCATTCGCTATGTGCCTATGGTTTATTTTTTAACAATAAATTAAAACAGCTAACTTTAAATAACGTGTGAACAAAACCGAAAATAATTTAGATTAGCTATTGAAAGTGGCCACCACTTGCAAGAATGCATGCTTCAGCTCTTCTCTTCATTGAGTCTCGTACCCTTTGAAAAATTCCTGGAGTATTCCTGATAGTGTCAAAACAAACCATAGGCACATAGCGAATGCGCATTTAATGTTTTTATTTTTTTTGTCGGAAACTGTTTGTCGAACGATAAAAAGGCAGGATATTAAATTTGGCCTAAAATGAATGAGTATTTTAAAAATAATTTTTATCTTGAGAAAAAGCAGTGGCGTAGATAATATTTTTCCAAAATGTCTTTCAGGACGCCACTGGCTGAAAATTTTTAAAAAATTTTTACACCAAACAATGGCTATTGATGCTTAGAGGGCATGTGTGAAAAATTCCTAAAAATAGCTAGAAAGTTTTTAAAGTTATGATAGAAAAACGATTTTTTTCTTAAAACTTTAACGCCCTCGTAGTTCGAAAGTTGATAGGTTAAGGATATATATTAATATGAACTTTTCTTCTTAAAACCACCTAAGGATTCATACCATTAAGGATCAGCATCTTATTCTGAAACACCCTGTATATCTTTGAAAATGGCCTAGTAGGCTATGGCGTTGTTTGGATAATTTTTGTTTTTATTATTTCTGACAAGTGCCATTTTAATTTTTAAATCGTAATTGTGTACAAATTACAGTTTGTAACGTTCAAAAGTGTTTTAGATATTCGTTACAGTATTGTTTTACCATGGCAATTTTTACAAATTCTGAAATGGCTGAGATGCATTTTATCTATGGTCTTGCAAATGGAAATGCGAGAGAAGCCAGACGTCTTTACATGGAGCGTTATCCAAATAGAGTATAGTAAAATCAAAACAATTTCCGTTGCACGTCATACCTTCGAGTATCAGGAGTGTTGCCAGTTTGTAATCAAAATACCCCAGTAAGGGGATTGCAAAGTATTTTTTTTAAATAGAAACAAGCCAAATTTACCTAAACAAACGTTGTTTTTACGTTCTTCATCGAAATAGCTTATTAGAGAAGCTATTAGCTCTTTGCACCGGCTATTTAGATGCTTCGGCATTTTTCTATAAAGGTAAACAACGTAACCAACAGAAATGTGTATGTATCATAGACAATTTACCTTTAGATAAACAAACAATAATCACGAATGTGGCAGTTTTATGGCCTCGCGCATGTAAACAAAACTGGGAACTATTAGACATGCGCACTGCAACATTATCGTTTGACGAATGGGAAAATAGACAGGTCCGGGCTTTAAAATTTAAATTCTTGCTCATATGCCACCATAGAAGGTTTATTTTACCCCTATTTGGGCATAATACAATTATACAACGGCTGCAACTAGTACTATAGTCATTGTTTATATTACAATCCGAGTCACTATAAAAGCACAAACACAATTCACTAACTAAACTACACAAAATCCAGAAATCCATAAATATTAAACACCAGTCCCACAATCCACGATAGCCGATCCGATAGCTGAAAACTTTAGAAAACTACAAGGAAGCCGCAGAGAAATCTTAAAACACAAAAACAAAAATGGCGGCCGAGCCGGTTCTGGAGAGTATTCTTGAGCGCGTCGATTATTGTCGATAAAGTAGGACGGCCGATAACACGAGGTTTGTGCGCATGCACAAAGGTTCCCCGAATGAAGACAGCTGACCGACGAGTCATGCGCTCGGACGTATTTTTTCACCCATAAAACGTAACTTTTGTTTGCGCAGGAGATAAGCTGTAGATATCTAAAGGTAAATTGTCTATGGTATGTATCCCTTTGTTGTTTTTAAAAGAACAGTTTTTAATCCTATTTATAAAAGGATTTGCAGTTTTAGTTAAAAACGACTTAAATAAACTCACGAAAACACGAAATGGAAACAATTAAAATTCGCCAAGAAATAAACTGGCATCGCCGATGCGTTGACACTTTCGTTGCCAACTGTTAGCCCAAAAAATTCAAATGATATTAATTTTTAAAAGGTTAAATTTAAAAAACATTTAATTTTAGCGGCTTATTAGTATCAAAGAAGTATACATTAAGTTTCTTTTACATTCAATATCGCATGAAATGTATATATTTGTTGCCCAAATTTAATTTTCTTATGTTTCCTGACCGATTTTCAATTAGGTATCAGCTGATTGATGACGTGGAACGGAAATTGTTTTGATTTAAATATAGTACCTGATCATCAAATATTTCCGAGAATTATTAAAACCTAAATGTTCTAAACTGTTGTTAAACCTACTTACCTTTGTTAATTAAATGGGTTATGTGTTTCCAGGAATGTGCATTAAAATGATTTTTATTTTTTACTCGAAAACGATGCACCGTAAGAAAATAAGTCAAGAGACCGAATTTGCTGTAAATTAGACGGGAGTTTCAAAAATAATTTTTATTTAAAGAAAAAGCCGTGGTGCACCATTTTTTTCTTCAAAAATATTAAATGCAAGCCCCGCACGGACGCCACTGCTAAAATTTTAAAAATTTATTTTACACCAAAAAATGCCTTTCGATGCTCAAAAGACGTGTACCAAATTTCATAAAAATATCTAGAGTGGTTTGAAAATGGCAATGAAAAAATATTTTTTTAATTAAAATGTTAACACCCTGTATCTCCCCAAAAAAAGTGTCTGCCTTTTTGTAATTATTTTTAATTATATGTAATTAAGACACTGTTAAAATGTCAGCGTGAATCAAACACTTCATTTTGTATTTTCAAAAAAACAACTTGGGGGTGTTTTTATTAAATGTTAAACCCCTCAAAAGTGTCTGCCTTATTAATTTTTGTGTTTTGTGTCATTTCAAATTTTGATTTCTGTTTGTTGGCCTCTGAAACAAACTTTTTTTGGGCAAACATTTTGGACACCTTTCTCCTATACGCAGTACCTGGTGTCCCCAGGTAGAGCTAGCCAACACTTGCTTACCTACTCATCTATCCAGTAGATACTATGACACAAAATTTTGAAGTGCATCGAACACTTCATGAAACGGGTGTTACTAGCTCTCCGACTATTACATTAAAGTACAAAGCGATTTTGTTGATTTGATTTAAGACATGTTTTTAAAAGCATATAGTTTTTTCGGACCGTTGAAATAACCTTTTAAACTTCATAGCAGATCTCGTACTGTAGTATGATATTAAACATACTCCGAGTACAATTTTTTTAAACTTTATTGTAATACCATGCAGGCTTTTTCTGTGATATGAAATATATTTTCTGTAAAAATAATAACTCTATAACCAGTTTTTAAAAATATTCATGTACCTGCGGCACAACAGGCATAAATCTGATACAAAAAATTATGGCACCATTCTCCTTAAGAAGTAATTTTCCGACTTTTGCAGTTTTTGTTTAAATTACACCTATCTAAAATAACTGCCAATATACAGTGTCACCGATAAAGTCCGCATCATATGGGATTTTTTTTATTAATAGCTTTATTCAAAATTTGACTTTGGCATCAAGTTCTGCTTCGATCGAGATGAAAATTAAGCAAAAAAATAGTAGTCACGTGATTCGCATTATCTGTCAAATTTTAATTTTTTCCAAAAAATAATTCAAAAGTGGGGTGATTTCGAGAAATATCGAAAAAAGTTATAAAAAAAAGTTTTTTTAAATGCAGTTTCTAGCCCACATGCAAAATTTCAGCTACATAAGGATAATTTTGATTTTTTACCCATATGTGGTTAATTGCACCACTTTTGCAAAATAAGACTCAACGCAACCTACATAAAACTTCTTAGTTTTGACAATACTTTATTTCAGCTACATTTTCTTTCAAGTAGCGCCATATTAAATGTCTGTTTTTCTACAAAATCAAAATCAGGCTATGCAAAGTTTATCTGTTTTTGACCCTGTATAATGTAACTTCATAAAATAAGTATTTTTGAAAACGTAGTTTGTGCCTGAAAGTAAAAACATAAAAAATAAAATAAAGGGGTTTTAAATTAAATCGTTGAATATAGATAAACTTTACGTTAAGTTAAACTAAAATTTATTTTCCACTTAAAAAACACTTTATCTACTGAAGACACTGTTCTTCTTTGTCTTAATATTAAGGTGTATTACTTTCAGACACAAACTAAGTTTTCAAAAATACTTATTTTATGAAGTTACCTTATACAGGGTCAAAAACAGATAAACTTCGCATAGCCCAATTTTGATTCTGTAGAAAAACAGACATTTAATATGGCGCTACTTGAAAGAAACTGTAGCTGAAATAAAGTATTGTCAAAACTAAGAAGTTTTATGTAGGTTGCGTTGAGTCTTTTTTTGCAAAAGTGGTGCAATTAACCACATATGGGTAAAAAATCAAAATTACCTTATGCAGCTAAAATTTTGCATGTGGGCTAGAAACTGCATTTAAAAAACTTTTTCTAATAACTTTTTTCGATACTTTCAGAAATAACCCCAGTATTGAATTATTTTTTGGAAATAATTCAATACTGGGGTTATTTCTGAAAGTATCGAAAAAAGTTATTAGAAAAAGTTTTTTAAATGCAGTTTCTAGCCCACATGCAAAATTTTAGCTGCATAAGGTAATTTTGATTTTTTACCCATATGTGGTTAATTGCACCACTTTTGCAAAAAAAGACTCAACGCAACCTACATAAAACTTCTTAGTTTTGACAATACTTTATTTCAGCTACAGTTTCTTTCAAGTAGCGCCATATTAAATGTCTGTTTTTCTACAGAATCAAAATTGGGCTATGCGAAGTTTATCTGTTTTTGACCCTGTATAAGGTAACTTCATAAAATAAGTATTTTTGAAAACTTAGTTTGTGTCTGAAAGTAATACACCTTAATATTAAGACAAAGAAGAACAGTGTCTTCAGTAGATAAAGTGTTTTTTAAGTGGAAAATAAATTTTAGTTTAACTTAACGTAAAGTTTATCTATATTCAACGATTTAATTTAAAACCCCTTTATTTTATTTTTTATGTTTTTACTTTCAGGCACAAACTACGTTTTCAAAAATACTTATTTTATGAAGTTACATTATACAGGGTCAAAAACAGATAAACTTTGCATAGCCTGATTTTGATTTTGTAGAAAAACAGACATTTAATATGGCGCTACTTGAAAGAAAATGTAGCTGAAATAAAGTATTGTCAAAACTAAGAAGTTTTATGTAGGTTGCGTTGAGTCTTATTTTGCAAAAGTGGTGCAATTAACCACATATGGGTAAAAAATCAAAATTATCCTTATGTAGCTGAAATTTTGCATGTGGGCTAGAAACTGCATTTAAAAAAACTTTTTTTTATAACTTTTTTCGATATTTCTCGAAATCACCCCACTTTTGAATTATTTTTTGGAAAAAATTAAAATTTGACAGATAATGCGAATCACGTGACTACTATTTTTTTGCTTAATTTTCATCTCGATCGAAGCAGAACTTGATGCCAAAGTCAAATTTTGAATAAAGCTATTAATAAAAAAAATCCCATATGATGCGGACTTTATCGGTGACACTGTATATTGGCAGTTATTTTAGATAGGTGTAATTTAAACAAAAACTGCAAAAGTCGGAAAATTACTTCTTAAGGAGAATGGTGCCATAATTTTTTGTATCAGATTTATGCCTGTTGTGCCGCAGGTACATGAATATTTTTAAAAACTGGTTATAGAGTTATTATTTTTACAGAAAATATATTTCATATCACAGAAAAAGCCTGCATGGTATTACAATAAAGTTTAAAAAAATTGTACTCGGAGTATGTTTAATATCATACTACAGTACGAGATCTGCTATGAAGTTTAAAAGGTTATTTCAACGGTCCGAAAAAACTATATGCTTTTAAAAACATGTCTTAAATCAAATCAACAAAATCGCTTTGTACTTTAATGTAATAGTCGGAGAGCTAGTAACACCCGTTTCATGAAGTGTTCGATGCACTTCAAAATTTTGTGTCATAGTATCTACTGGATAGATGAGTAGGTAAGCAAGTGTTGGCTAGCTCTACCTGGGGACACCAGGTACTGCGTATAGGAGAAAGGTGTCCAAAATGTTTGCCCAAAAAAAGTTTGTTTCAGAGGCCAACAAACAGAAATCAAAATTTGAAATGACACAAAACACAAAAATTAATAAGGCAGACACTTTTGAGGGGTTTAACATTTAATAAAAACACCCCCAAGTTGTTTTTTTGAAAATACAAAATGAAGTGTTTGATTCACGCTGACATTTTAACAGTGTCTTAATTACATATAATTAAAAATAATTACAAAAAGGCAGACACTTTTTTTGGGGAGATACAGGGTGTTAACATTTTAATTAAAAAACAATTTTTTCATTGCCATTTTCAAACCACTCTAGATATTTTTATGAAATTTGGTACACGTCTTTTGAGCATCGAAAGGCATTTTTTGGTGTAAAATAAATTTTTAAAATTTTAGCAGTGGCGTCCGTGCGGGGCTTGCATTTAATATTTTTGAAGAAAAAAATGGTGCACCACGGCTTTTTCTTTAAATAAAAATTATTTTTGAAACTCCCGTCTAATTTACAGCAAATTCGGTCTCTTGACTTATTTTCTTACGGTGCATCGTTTTCGAGTAAAAAATAAAAATCATTTTAATGCACATTCCTGGAAACACATAACCCATTTAATTAACAAAGGTAAGTAGGTTTAACAACAGTTTAGAACATTTAGGTTTTAATAATTCTCGGAAATATTTGATGATCAGGTACTATATTTAAATCAAAACAATTTCCGTTCCACGTCATCAATCAGCTGATACCTAATTGAAAATCGGTCAGGAAACATAAGAAAATTAAATTTGGGCAACAAATATATACATTTCATGCGATATTGAATGTAAAAGAAACTTAATGTATACTTCTTTGATACTAATAAGCCGCTAAAATTAAATGTTTTTTAAATTTAACCTTTTAAAAATTAATATCATTTGAATTTTTTGGGCTAACAGTTGGCAACGAAAGTGTCAACGCATCGGCGATGCCAGTTTATTTCTTGGCGAATTTTAATTGTTTCCATTTCGTGTTTTCGTGAGTTTATTTAAGTCGTTTTTAACTAAAACTGCAAATCCTTTTATAAATAGGATTAAAAACTGTTCTTTTAAAAACAACAAAGGGATACATACCATAGACAATTTACCTTTAGATACCTACAGCTTATCTCCTGCGCAAACAAAAGTTACGTTTTATGGGTGAAAAAATACGTCCGAGCGCATGACTCGTCGGTCAGCTGTCTTCATTCGGGGAACCTTTGTGCATGCGCACAAACCTCGTGTTATCGGCCGTCCTACTTTATCGACAATAATCGACGCGCTCAAGAATACTCTCCAGAACCGGCTCGGCCGCCATTTTTGTTTTTGTGTTTTAAGATTTCTCTGCGGCTTCCTTGTAGTTTTCTAAAGTTTTCAGCTATCGGATCGGCTATCGTGGATTGTGGGACTGGTGTTTAATATTTATGGATTTCTGGATTTTGTGTAGTTTAGTTAGTGAATTGTGTTTGTGCTTTTATAGTGACTCGGATTGTAATATAAACAATGACTATAGTACTAGTTGCAGCCGTTGTATAATTGTATTATGCCCAAATAGGGGTAAAATAAACCTTCTATGGTGGCATATGAGCAAGAATTTAAATTTTAAAGCCCGGACCTGTCTATTTTCCCATTCGTCAAACGATAATGTTGCAGTGCGCATGTCTAATAGTTCCCAGTTTTGTTTACATGCGCGAGGCCATAAAACTGCCACATTCGTGATTATTGTTTGTTTATCTAAAGGTAAATTGTCTATGATACATACACATTTCTGTTGGTTACGTTGTTTACCTTTATAGAAAAATGCCGAAGCATCTAAATAGCCGGTGCAAAGAGCTAATAGCTTCTCTAATAAGCTATTTCGATGAAGAACGTAAAAACAACGTTTGTTTAGGTAAATTTGGCTTGTTTCTATTTAAAAAAAATACTTTGCAATCCCCTTACTGGGGTATTTTGATTACAAACTGGCAACACTCCTGATACTCGAAGGTATGACGTGCAACGGAAATTGTTTTGATTTTACTATACTCTATTTGGATAACGCTCCATGTAAAGACGTCTGGCTTCTCTCGCATTTCCATTTGCAAGACCATAGATAAAATGCATCTCAGCCATTTCAGAATTTGTAAAAATTGCCATGGTAAAACAATACTGTAACGAATATCTAAAACACTTTTGAACGTTACAAACTGTAATTTGTACACAATTACGATTTAAAAATTAAAATGGCACTTGTCAGAAATAATAAAAACAAAAATTATCCAAACAACGCCATAGCCTACTAGGCCATTTTCAAAGATATACAGGGTGTTTCAGAATAAGATGCTGATCCTTAATGGTATGAATCCTTAGGTGGTTTTAAGAAGAAAAGTTCATATTAATATATATCCTTAACCTATCAACTTTCGAACTACGAGGGCGTTAAAGTTTTAAGAAAAAAATCGTTTTTCTATCATAACTTTAAAAACTTTCTAGCTATTTTTAGGAATTTTTCACACATGCCCTCTAAGCATCAATAGCCATTGTTTGGTGTAAAAATTTTTTAAAAATTTTCAGCCTTATGCAGCTAAAATTTTGCATGTGGGCTAGAAACTGCATTTAAAAAACTTTTTCTAATAACTTTTTTCGATACTTTCAGAAATAACCCCAGTATTGAATTATTTTTTGGAAATAATTAAAATTTGACAGATAATGCGAATCACGTGACTACTATTTTCAGAACTTGATGCCAAAGTCAAATTTTGAATAAAGCGATTAACAAAAAAAATCCCATATGATGCGGACTTTACTGGTGACACTGTATTAGTATAGACAGTTTTTCATAAAAATCATAAACCAAGTATTTTTGTGGTAATTGCTATAATTTTTTGCTATTTCAATAATTGAAAGAATAATTACCAGTATTGGGTTTTAATGTGCCTGTGTTATAAAAACACTAGTTTCTTAAAATTTAATATCTCACCTGCAGCATTTTCTGACCTGCGTCTTGGATCAATTGGGTAGCCCTTTTAAATAAGATGAAATACATCGTTTGACAAAAAATCGTATATTTATGAAAAAAAAAAATGTTTAAACCAAAAGAAATTACAACTTCCTTTATAAAACATCTCTTTTATTATCATAAAGAGACCGAGTAGTCAGTGTGATATTAGTAAGAAAATACTTTTATCAAACCTAACAAAATTAAATAGAAAACATAGATTACTCAAGTTTGATCACACAAGCAATACAAATAATAATTTAAATGGCACAATATAAAGGCAAACCAAAACTTATTCTAAAATAATCACTTTTTCGGCTTAGCTGCTACCTTTTTCGGTTTGTCAGTCTTTCTCGGGGGAGGCGTAGGGGTTGATCCCCCTTCGGTTGGAGGGGGTGTATCAGGAATACTTGCTTCAGCTGCCAGGGCCTCTTTTGTCTTTTCTACTAATGGAGAACCAGGAGTGGCAGGTGGAGTTGCTTCTGTGACTTTCGTTTTTGGAGAATCCTTTGAGGGGACACCTTTTGTTGCATCTTTCGAAACAGCAGCCGTCGTTGCAGCTACTGGTGCCTTCTTGTGCGTTGCTTTTGATTCATCTTTGGGACTAGTGGTAACCTCTGGCTTGGCGGTTAAAACTTCAGGTTCTTTAGGAATTGTAAGCTGAGGAAGAGCTTCAGATTGTTGAGGAACTGCAGGTTCTGGGGGTGGCTGAGTTGCAGACTCTTTTACTGCCACCGGGAGAGGTTCAATAGGCGTTTCTTGGACTTGTGTGGTTTCTTTTGGTTTTTCTTGACTTGATGGAGTCTTTGCCACCTCCTGGGCTGCTAGAGTTTGTTTTGTTGCATCTGGTTGTGAAGGAGGCGTTTGAGGTTGTTTTTGTTCTGGCTCTGGAGCAACTGCCTGTGTTTCAGACTCTTTTGGTTTCTCTTTTTTTGCCTCCTTAGGTGCATTTTTCTTTGCTGGTAATGGACAAGCAGACTCGACCGCAGCTTCCGTTGCTTTTGGCGCTTCAGACTCTGCTGCCTTTTCTACTTCTTTTTTCTGAGAAAGCGGACATGCCTCTACCTTAGTAATCGATTCTTGTAGCGTTTCAGGTACAACCGTTTGGGGTTCTGCTGATTTAGTTTCTGTTTGAGCAACATCTGTTTTAGGTTCTGGAATCTTTGCTTCTGTTGCAGAGACATCTACTTTAGGTTCTGCGGGCTTGATTTCTGCTTTAAGCAATTCTGCTTGGGATTCTAAAGTCTTAGTTTCTGCTTCTTTAGCATCCTTTTTCTCAGGACACACCGTAGGTTTTGTTACCGATTCTATTTCTTTTGGAGGGGGAGACACCTCTGAAGGTGGGGGCTGACTACACTCCCCTTTTTTCACATCCTCCAACGCTTTAGGAGTTTCAGTAACTGGAGGCTGAGATTTTTCTGGCTCAGCAACATCTTGAGATGTTGGTGGGTCAGATGGAGGTGTTTGCTGTTGATCTATTGATTCCTCTACAGCAGGGGTAGATGTAACAGTATCTACAGGAGTGACTGGGGTTTGAACGGGTTTAGCCTCTGCTTGAGGAGGGGCTGGAAAGAGGTTTGTCATCAGTACCCAAAATGAGTTTGTTAGGCGATGACACGCAAGGCAAGGGCCTTTAGTCCAGGTTAATAAGCCTGCTAAATCATGCTAGTACAAAATGTTATTTTACCCATGGTTCCATATAATGACAATAAACAAATAAATAGGAAGGCGGAAAATAAACATACCATTTAGATTCTTGATACTTGTTCATATAATAGGTATCGCTTAAATGGTTGCATTGAAATTCTTAGGTTTTAGAATCTAATGGGTTTGTTTATAACCAAGGGTAAGTAGCAAAAGCTTCCCAATCACAAGTAAAAAATAATTTATTTTATAATAATTATTGATACAAAATAGGTTTTTATTTTCAAACCACAGCTCTAACTAAATGCAAATTTAATTTTACAACAAATCACAAAGTTCACATCAAGATTTAGAAATCTCAAAATTAGTATAATACAAAAATAGAAATTATAAATTACTTAGTATATTTCTTGGCCGACGATTTTGCTTTATGTCGACGACATTGCTTTCTTTCCTGGTGCCCCTGTTCTGATATTTAGTAATTCCATGCAGCATTAAAAAATAAATAAATTCTTTATTATTGTGGTTTAAGAACGCCACAAAAACAAACGTAAATGGCAACCTAACATAAACAACAAGCAAGCGGCTTGATCTAATAAAAATATAACATTGCTGGTGACCAAAACATGCAAAAAGCATTAACGATTTAATTGTAACAGCCAAATAGCTTATAATAAAATATGAAAATAAAAAAACACTCAAAAAAGGAAGTTATAGGTGTTCTGGCGTTTGGGTTTAAATTTTTTGCACACCTGATTCGCTTTGGCTTTCGGCAGGAGCTGTATTTTCTGGTTCAATAGCTGGTGCAGAAGGTTCGGCAGTACTTAAAGTTTCACTGATTTTACTCCAGATATTGTCAAAAGAGTCTCTGCCTAGGTAGTCGATATTTCCTACCTCCCAAGCTTGTTTTCTGACCACGTTTTCAAAAGCGTCTTGTTCTGGTGTCCTTGGAACGCCCAAAGTCAATTGGGCGAAAGCTCCTGCCAAACCAGCCTATAATGAAAAAAATGTTTGAATGTTTATCATTAATTATCAACTCAGCAATAAAGGTAATTTTATTGTGTTGCTAAAAAGAAATAATATTCAGAAATTCAAGTTATTAATAGTCTTGATAACTTACGTATAACTCAAAATTATAGTTTTATCAACCTTCTTACTCAAGAAATATATACAAAGAATCTGTACAAAATGCGTTATAAAATATTAATTTATTAGTTTGTATATTAGTTACATGATATGATGCAAGTATATAAAAGGCAAGAGAAAAATCAGCAGATACTTACATTGTCTTGTTTATTACAATCTTCAATTGTACTACTCAAAGACATATCGTTGGAGACGGTAGTGGTAGCCTCAAATTCTTTTGGCAAAATAGGCACTGGATCGGGGCGGTTAGGAGACCTAGGACGTTTTGGACCTGGGGAAAAGGATTCTGCTTTGGTTTGGTGGGAATGTAAGTGATCATTCTGGTGATAAAATTGTTCTGGAGGATGATTAGTGTGTGGTTGATGGTCAATATGTTGGAAAAATTCGTTGTGAGGTTGATGATAATGAGAAGGCGGATTCTGCTGGGTATGTTCTTGATAATGCTGAGGTTGGTGGTGTTGGTGTGTATATTGTGGTTCAGTGTGGTGATGTTCTTGATGGTGGAATTGCGGTTGGGAATGATTTTGATGTTCATGATGATGATGATGATTTTGTGGTTCAGAGTGATGTGTTTGAGTATGTTGATATTGGGGCGCATGTTGTTGAGGTTGCGGAGATGGAGGAGGAGTAGGTACTCTGGGAACATGTTGGTAAGCTGGTTGTGGAATGGGTTGATTAAAACTATTATTTTGAGCAGAATATGTGTCATCATTATGCGACTGCGGTTGACTATGAACGGTGGGCTGATCAGCAACATGACTAGCATTTGTATTTAGAGATTCAATGGGCTGATTTTGAATGTAATGAGTAGAGACCGATGTGTAATGGGGATTTTGAGCAATTTTTTGATCATATTCGTCCCACGGATCCCACGCATTTTCGTAATCATCCGCAGACGATGTGGGATTGGGAGGGGGAGCGTATTGAGGAGGGAAATAGGATGGGCTCACAGCGTGCTGCAACTGCTGAGGCTGAGATAACAAAAGCATGCAAAAGAAAGAAAATTAAAACAAAGTTAAGATGTGTTGCAGAGAAAAGGCGTTCAGGTTTGTTCGAGTTAAATTAATTTTACAAGCACTCACAAGTGGAAAATCGGTGCACATCGGATAAGAAAAAGCCAATTAAACTCAAAATACAAAGGCCTGAGCTGTGCTAGGTCATGCCACATTTTAATAATAAAATATCAAGTGAAAATGCTTTGTGCCAGACGCTAGTGAAATTTTAAACAACAAACATGCCATTAAAGGTTTTTTAAATGTTAGACAAAATAAAAACTAAAATGCACACAGGTATAAAACTAAAATCAAAATGCAGAAAATACACAATATAGTATAATGTGACTATTATAAATTCATTTATATGATAACATTTCTGCACACCAAACTGCAAAGTTTACTCACCTCATTTATTTTAATATTTTCAAAAATTTCCTGGGGAGGCTTGTAAAATTCGAAAAGCATTTTAAAAACTATCTAGACAATTATTATTTTATATGATTAAAATTTTCGAAGCATGTGTGTATGTAGCTATAGTAAAGTACAAAAATTTACAAAGAATTATGATAATTTTTGATATGTAATGGCCAACTTGGTTGGTGGTTAAAAAAAATTAACGAATTCAAGCTTACAACATGTTGTAGTATTATAGAAGCCAAATCGTTTTTTTACATACCATAGCAGGTGACAATTGTGGGTGGATGAGTGAACAGAAGATATCCCACCATCTTTGCAAAACGTCCTGTAAGTGTGATGAGTCTCCGGATGGCTGTACTTGTCTAGTTTCCGTATTAAAGTATTGTAACCAAGGCTTTTGAGAACCTATGAAATGGATAATTTTGGCGTTTGCTCCAAACCTAAAAAAATTGTATGTATGTATTTTATCAGAATTAAGGCGTTGGGAATACAAGGCACGAACTCAACCTCTCAACTGAGAAGTAGATATATTATATAGCAGTATTTTGATGTTGCTTTTTTTTGTTTTTGGACTTATTTATATATTTTAAATATAAAAAAAAAATTGGGTTATCTGTAGGTGGTAAAAATCAAAGCCGTATTTATAGGGGTTATATATTCAACACTTCCTTATCAGTGAGTATTTAGGTACTATTTAAAATTTTAAGTTATTCTCAAAACATTGCACATGTCGCGTTCCCCTCTTATCAAACTTTGTTGGGAATATTAATTTTTTTTAAAATAATGTAATTAAAAATGTAAAAAGAGTTTTTATTAAATATGCTTACTGTTTAAAGGCTGGAAGATATGAATAACATGCCGTCGAGCACATATTATAGATGAAAGGAAGATGTCTGCTAATATCTTTGTGTGCCCAGTCTGAGAAGAATAAGTTTAGAAGTCCTTGATCACCACCTAAAAATCATAGACAAAGTATTATTAAAGTATAAGTAGTGTGTATGTCGCTGTTGTGTTAGTTTTTAAATGTAGTTTTGTTTTAATCCAGCGACAAATTCGTTCTTGATTGGTCAATCAAATTTCAAACTTAGCAATCGATTGTTATCTTGGCATAGGTAGTTGAGCGACTGGAAATGACAGATCAGGAGGAATATTTTGCTGGGTTGAAACAAAGCTATTATAAAACCGGAGTTTAACTCTAATCTGACAAATAGTATGATTTCCAATAAACATTAGAGGTTAAAAATTTACAATTAAAAGTAAATAAATTACATTAAACCAGCATTATTTCATATTTGCAGATGTTTTTTGTAACATTTAACATATTTTTAATGTTAAAAATACATTACTTTTTACGAACAAAATTCACAAATAATCTGTGGTAGTGTAGACGGAGCCTGTTCAATGCCAGACTTGCTATAAGAAGCGTTTATAACCATGAGGTCAACGTGCATATGTCGTAGGCTGATAGTGAAATCCGTCATTTCATGAAACGCCTAGTCATATCATGAAGCGTGGCTAAAAGGTATATTGCAACTGGTTTGTTCGTTGTTCCCCAGAGCATTTTTTTCAATTTTTTCAACTAATATTATTTTATAAAAATAAAATTTAAATTAAATTAAAAAAAAATTGAAAAAAATGCTCTGGGTAACAACGAACAAACCAGTTGCAAATATACCTTTTAGCGTGCAGCATGATATGCCTAGGCTTTTCATGAAATGACGGATTTCACTATCAGCCTACGACACATATAAGCTTAAAAGAATGTTTTGGATAACCAATTCATGTGTATAAACACGGACGGGTTTGATTGCGAGTTGGGAAAATTTCAGAAAAGGTGAATATTGTAGAAATATGGGAAGATATATTGCCTGTTATCTTAACAAGACATCAATTTTATTTAAATAAACGATTAAGGCCGCAAACCGTTGTTTTATCAGATAACGGGAAACCTGTCCGTGTGCGCCCGGCCTTAGAGGTGGCTGTCGCTAAAACAAGTTAAGTAAGCTTGAAACATGGGCGTCGTTTGGGCGGGGGGGGGGCAAGGTGGGTGCCCCCCCCCCCCTCTGGAAGTTGACTTATTGACAAAAGTTGACTTATTGACAATTATTTATGTTTTAACAAGTTAGCAGTAAAAAAAAAATCGTATTATTTTTGAAGTTTGGCAATCAATATGGTTTGATTGAATTTATGAATTTATTATTTGGAGTTTTCCTTTATATTTTTGTAATTATTTTGGGGTAGTAAAGACTTATTTTAATAAAAATGAACAGTTTTAATGCCAAGACTCATAGTCGTCTGTGTGGAATATTTGAGAAACAATTTTAGCTCATTAAGTATTGAGCAAAAAATTGAAATTAAAATTGAGGGAAGACCTAATCCCGAAATTAACTTGATACAGATCACAAAGTGTAAATCTAGGGACTTTATTGTTATTGATAACTTTGCTGCAAATAAAAACAGAAGAATGAACTTTACCTACTTTCAAACAATGTACCTACCCACTAATTAAAAATAAATTGAACTTTTTATGTTTTATCTTATTTCATTTTCAATAAAATAAGAAGGTAATCATAAATTTTTAAAATATTTACTAATAATTATTGACCAAATTTGGGCGTGGCCTTAAAAATTTTTTGCCTGCGGCGCATTTCGCCTGCAACGGGCTTTTAGTGCACCCCCAAGTTAACAGGTGACGAACCGCCACTGCCCCCCCCCAAGAAACCGTTTAACGACGCCCATGGCTTGAAATAAAATTATATGCTTGTGCGGAAATGAAACATAATATCGTCTGATAGGTACGGCCGTACGGATAGTTTTTCGGTGTATCGATAAGGTTAAATATTGTTTAGTCTGCTGTATATGTGAGCGCTGGTCGTTTACATGTATCAAACCACTTTATTGTATTTATTTTTCAGCTATCAGTTACTTAAAAATGATTTATTTATGTTTTTTATTGCGTAAATTTAGCCTTTGCCATACTTTAAAATTTTGGGCAAAACGTCGTAACTTTGCCAAAACGTTGTAATGCGTTGTAGTTTCATCATCGCGAAATTACATATTTTCATTTTTAACGTGGGAAATTACCTCAGAAAGTGCTTCATGTGCCAAATACATATACCTAAACAAAGTTAATTCATGCATCATAATTACATATAAACAAATAACTTTGTTAATATACAGTGAGGACGTAAAGTCTGGAATAAATTCGTTATTTAGGGAACGCTGAATGTTTTTAAAAATCGCTCGGACACGTCGATTTTGTTTTTTTAATACGCATTTTTTTTCAATATTTTTTATTATACAGGGTATCTCCGAAAGCACTCTGCTTGGACCAACTTTAATTTTTTAAAAGGGAACCCCCATTTTTTTTTAATTTTAGGATTCTGTGCATAATTGTGAACATTTTTTATCTAACATGTCATTATGATTTATCGACAGTTAAAGTTCGAAAATAAATACAACAATTAATTATTTATCATTTTAATAAATGTTGAAAATGTTGCCCAAAGGTTAATTGGCAGTAACCTAGACGATCGAAAAATTCTTTCTACACATTTCTGACAACTTCCGGACTGATTGACCGTATTTCTTAAACAATTTGATTCTTTAAGTCCTCCATGTCCATTGGCTTAGTTTGGAAAACTTTACCTTTAAGGTAACCCCACAGAAAAAAGTCAAGGGGGGTTAAGTCGGGAGACCTCGGCGGCCATTCAATAGCTCCCCTTCTTCCAATCCATCTATTTTTAAAAGTTCGCGCTTATCTTAATACTATTTTTGAAAATAGATGGATTGCAAGAAGGAGATCTATTAAATGGCCGCGGAGGTATCCCGACTTAACCCCCCTTGACTTTTTTCTGTGGGTTTACCTTAAAGGAAAAGTTTTCCAAACTAAGCCAATGGACATGGAGAACTTAAAGAATCGAATTGTTCAAGAAATACGGACAATCAGTCCGGAAGTTGTCAGAAATGTGCAGAAAGAATTTTTCGATCGTCTAGGTTACTGCCAATTAACCTTTGGGCAACATTTTCAACATTTATTAAAATGATAAATAATTAATTGTTTTATTTATTTTCGAACTTTAACTGTCGATAAATCATAATGACATGTTAGATAAAAAATGTTCACAATTATGCACAGAATCCTAAAATTAAAAAAAAAAATGGGGGTTCCCATTTAAAAAATTTAAGTTGGTCCAAGCAGAGTGCTTTCGGAGATACCCTGTATAATAAAAAATATTGAAAAAAATGCGTATTAAAAAAACAAAATCGACGTGTCCGAGCGATTTTTAAAAACATTCAGCGTTCCCTAAATAATGAATTTATTCCAGACTTTACGTCCTCGCTGTATGTAATTTGTTTTAAAACTAAAATTTCAAAATATTTTACGTAGTTACAAACAAAAAGATACAAGGGAAAATAAAAAATATATACTTGCCATCAAAACTGCCCTTTTCTAAAGCAAATCGTATTAGTTTGTCATAAGTTTCCAAAGATGGAAGGTATACGAAAACGCCCGAATTAAAACAATCGGGCCAGCCAACATCGGGGGCCGCTGACAGCTCTTCTCTATCAAAAAGTTCATCACAGTGTTGTAAAACCTAAAAATAATTTTAATTATTCAATGATGTGCAAAGCTTACAGTAAAAGTGTTGTAAGAAACGTAACCTAACATTTTATAAGGTGGGAACCCAATTAGAAAAAAATATTTTATGCATATAGAGAACCTAATACCCTTTAAGCAGTGGCCTAACAAACACCAAGGGCGGATCGAGGGGGGGGGGTCATGGGGGGTCATGACCCCCCCCCCCTGGGCGGTTTACATTTCAACATATACGTAAAAACTATTGTGGAGTCAAAAAGAGTGAGTTCATACCCAGTGCACATTTTTTCTACAAATTGAAAACAGTGTTATTTTACGGCGTCGTGCAAAAAGGAACTCGTTATATACCTACTCATTTTCATTGTAAAAGAAACTTTATTAATAAGATTATAATTTAGGATTATCTCTAAAAAATGTACTAATAAAATCACTAGTTTTGTATATTTCAGGAGTTGGTTCTCTAAACCTACATTCTTCTTTCATTAAAAACTCGGCGACTGCCGGTCTTGGATCAAAATGGGCTGTTCCAACTCCATTCAATGACACTAAGAGGCGATCATTCATTGTATCTTCATTTAATGAAATTCTTCCTGGCGTTTTTAATTTGTTGTAATGGGAAATAATCCTCTCAGTATTCATTGAATGAGGACTTATTAGCAATAACGAGACTAAAAGCTTTTGTAATATATCCTTAGTGCAAACTATAAGTTTTCTTAATTTATTAGCAAGTCTGGTGCCTTCATCGGGAGTATCAATGTCTGAAATTTCTTGAATTAAAGGCCAGCAATCACACACGGATGTCGCAAAATTGGACACTTCCTCTGAACCGAAGAGATTCTCAACTAATCGTCGGCCTGCGGATATCATTTTAGCTTCGGCAAAAATAAGGTTTATCATATTTTTAATTGTTTCATCTTCTTCCTCTAAAAGCCTCTAAAAATTTTCGCCTGCGGCGCTATTTTTGCGCCTTGGGCGCTGTGTGACCACCCCCCCAGAATTAATTTCTGGATCCGCCCTTGACAAACACCCCAGCAGACACCGCAACGCGGAGGGGGAGGGCGGCCAGCTGGGGAGCCCATGTGGGCTGTGGACGTCAATGTTGACGGCCCCTTCAAAATTTGCTGCCAACTTTGGTTTTCATAAGTATTTCATTTCATAATTAATTTTATTTTTTTATATCCTGAGAATTTAACTTCGTTAAGTGAAGAAGAATTATACGTGAAAGCGCGGAACTTACAAACGATATACCATAAAGACTTGTCCATTGACTTTCCTAGACAAAATTTAAGCCTCAGAAAGAGACTTGGAGATAGTATTTTAAAATTAATTATAATAAACAGGGTATGAACTAGCGGATCACTTATTAATAAAAAATCAGTGTGTTCTACAAATTTTCCAGATGTATCTAGTGCAGCATTTCTAACTTTACCAGTTAGTGTGGCATCAGCGAAACGATCTTTTTCCGAACTTGAAATAGTAAAAACCTATTTACGTAACACCATGGGACAACAACGCCTTTAGGATTTATCCTTAATTAGTATCGAACACGAGTTTGTTAAAACATTAAATATCAAGGAAATTACAAACGATTTTGCAAAAAAAAAATCGATGACCCAGGTAGCAGGATGACGTCTTTATGACGTCGAATATTGGGGATTTTTAGTCACTTGACGTCTTTTGGTCGCAAGATGACGTCAAAATGACGTAGTTTTTAACACGTGTATTATACGTCATAATTTTACGTAATAAAATCGTCCATTTTTAGTCATTATAGTCAATTATACGTATCATTAAAAAGTATCTAAGTGACCAAGTTTTTTGAAAATATAGTGGGACAGACTATTAAATAAGTAAAACGCCTAAGAATAGCTTTTTCTTATAGTTAAAGGCACGTAGGTATCAAAAAACTTTTAAAATATTACCATTTCAAATGAACCATTCATGTATGTAAAATTTGCAAAAGCGAAAACCTATTTTATCATTAAGTCTGCGAATATCAAATTTAAATTACCCGCGCTCCGTTTTATGACATTGGCAGTCTGACAGAACGCAGAACGCATTGGTATTCTGTTGTTGGCGCTAGCAGTCGACAGTTCGGCAAAAGTGAAAGTAAAAAGTTTATGGTGATTTTGATTTAGTTTCTATCATGGTTTCTATATATTTTGTGTTATAAACGAATATAAATGTACCAGGTTATCGAGTTCGAGGCAATTGACGTCGGGGGAGTAGCCGTTGTGCCCTCAAACTGGGTGACGCTCCGAAAAAAAAAGTATTTTGGCCGCCATTAAAGGATTCCTTAGCATTTTTTCAATTCTGCGTACACATGAAAGTTGTAATAGTTAATTTATTATCATTAAAAGGGTTTTTTACATAAAATATTTATATGTATTTTTTTACCCCTATTATGTATTATTTTAGGAAGTTTTTAGTAAATGTTCGTTTTTCGTATATTATGACGTTTTCTACACCTAAAAAGACGTCCTAAGATGACGTCTTTTTTACGTCAAAAAAGACGTTATTGGTCTGTGACTTAAGCACGTCTTTTTAACGTTTCATTTACGTAATTTATGACGTCGCTGATGATCAATAATCGACGTCTTAAATACGTCACCTTGCTACCTGGGGATCTGTTGTTTTGTATAATACCTTGTATAGTAGTTAGCGACAGATTGTTTGTGCAGACCAGTTGAGTGTTTATGTGTTTTACTGTTTTTTATTTTTTGGATTCTATGAGGCTCGATCACTGCTACCCCCGTTACAACCATACATTATGGTATATAAGCAACATTATAAGTGGTGTTTTAAAATTTTGATTTTGCATCATGTTTGCTGGAATATTACGTATAATGACTGAATAACTACCTATGTTATGTCTACCAGTCTACCTAGGATAATAAAATAAATTCGAATTGTTTGCTGTTTTAATAGCAGGTACTTAACACATAATATGGGTTTAAGCCTAATTAAATTATTACACGATTAACGAATTGAAAAATTCATAAACCTGAACCTAATAGTAATGAAAATAAGAATTATCATTTTCCATTCGTTATAGAGGGGGGGGCCTGAAAACGTTTGCGGGGGCCCACTCAGTTACTGCCACTGCCTTAAAGTACAACAAATTTTCAAGACATGCAAGGGCATATTTATACCTTCTGTATAAAATACATATGAAATAATAAAAAGCATATTACTACTCCCGCATTAGAGCAAAATAAATAAAAGCTTGGTTATTTTAAGATGTGCTATAATTAATTATTATAAATATGAAGCACACTCTTAAGGAGAGTATAAATTGAGCTAACACCGCAAACAGATTTTTTTTTCCCATTTTCGTACATACCAAAGTGTCTGCATCCAAAAATACACATTTCTCGTACTGTGTGAGTCGCCAACAATGCAATTTTGTGAATGTGATGCCTAATTCAGGCCGTTTTAAAAGTCTTAAATTGGCTTCGTCTCTTGAATCTAGAATGTTAACTTCTTGAACTAAGTTAAATACTGCTGATAACTTATCCCTAAAACAAATACATATTTTTGTTAAAAAATTGTTGGCACATAGTCTTTCTACGATAGTATGCAGCTATATAGCTACTATAATATAATGTATATACTACCGACTGTCAACACAAACGTCTGTTTGTGTTGAAACTACAATTTCGACTATTAGATTTGCGATTACTATACAGGGCTCGTCACAAACAACATTTTTAATTTTTGGATCTTTTTTTTCAATTCCTTGATTTATTAATTGAATTTTTCTAGTGTCGAAACTACAATTTCAACTATTAGATTTGCGATTACTATATACAGGTTCGTCAGAAACAACAATTTTTATTTTTGGTTTTTTCAATTTCTTTGGATGATTGTCTAAATCATCACTTTGGGAACAAATGGATTGGAAGGTACCAATGGTCCAAATCAGTTGGCACGTAGGAGTCCCGATCCCACAATTATCGACTAATATGCATAGAGATATCTGAAGCCACATGTGTATAAAACCAACTTTAATAATAACTTAGATCTCTTGGAAGAAAAAATATATGTAGTTATTGCAAATATCCCAATACAGCAAGTTGGGAACTGTTATCGGGACCACGTTTGAATAAAATATTTGTAATTTATGATTGAATGAATTGAAGAAATATGACATGTAATAATAAAAATACATTAAAAGTAGGCAAATGAAAAATGGTTTTCTTACAGCTTAATCGTTACTCGCCTAGATATAAAATCGTATTCGAAGTAGCAACAATAGATGTTTGTATTTATGTAAATATATGTTAAACAAAATCCAAAAAAATAAAAATTTTGTTTTTGACGAACCCTGTATAGTAATCGCAAATCTGATGTTCGAAATTGTAGTTTCAGCACAAGCAGACGTTTTTGTAAATAATGACTTTTTCTTCTATACCTACTAAAAAAAATTTTTTCTGTTCCAAACTCTATCCGTGGACTGTATATTGTTGACTATTTTAGGATATTTATTAAGTATGTTAGTAATAAGGATATCTACCTAACGTTAACGACCTTAAAACTAAAGACAATATTTGCAGCCTATAGTCAAATATTTATTAACCATTATGAACATAATAAGTAGGTACATGATCATGAAAAATTCTCCTATGGGCAAGTATATAATCAATTTTTGTAAAACCACGTGTTTTTATAAAGGAAATAAAGAATAAACCAAACGTAAATTAATTATTACCGCTGATATTATATAGTTGGTCGCTACCAAAGATAAACAGGCAAGTTCATTAAAAAGTCAAAAACACGGTTGATATAGAACATTTATTGATAAAAATTAATATTTATTGTCTTACATAACATCTTACGACGACAAGAATAAAGATAGTGGTTTAAAAATATTAAATTGATTTGAAAAATTGCCAGCATTTTTTTTAAATTGGTTGCTTCTCATTTTATGCCGCCCTACTAGTAAATTAAATTTTAAAATTAAAGTTAATAGTACCTAGAAATTACTATACTATTATCTTTAGAAATAATAATTTTACAAGTGCTATAAATACATTTTTAATCATACCAATGATAATTGAAAATATACTTTAATTTTATGTGTATGTTTACGTTGAATAAAACAGTGGTTTCAAGATTTTTGCGTTTTAAAAACGGCGTTGACCAAATGATAATGTTGCCATTACATAAAGAATGTTTGAGCAGACGATTGGCATAATAATTTTTTTTAATTTGAACTAATCACAATAAAAACAAAAGATTATCCAATTTGCTTATCCTTAAAATATTTTTTAAGCCTATTCTTAATCAAAACAAAATCAGCCAGCAAGTATTAATAGGTATGCAATGCACCTACAAATAGCAATAATTATTGTAAGATGAAGATAACAATTTACAATTGTTTGTTTAGGATTAGGACAATCACCTCGTGCTAAAAATAATTCTAACGGATGTTTCTAGAAGTATGGGCTTCTTAATAACGCTAGGTATGTATGGTAATGATGATGCAAAAAATCTAAAAATGCGGTACTGTAACCGATTTTACAGCACTGTGCTTTAATCGTACAGTACTCTTATAGGTATATGAATCAAGAACATCATAGGTACATTAGATAGTTGTTACATACTTCGGCCAAGAGAAAACATTACATTTTTTTTAAATTTACAAACTGTTGACAGTGCAATCATTACATAAATTACTTTATAAATTTTATTAAAGTAAAAATAAAAGAATTTTAAAATGAAGGTAAACTTTTCAGCTGCTATAAATGATTAAATTATCTTCAAATAAATATTGAATTTTGAGAAATGTTGGTATTACTTACCGCATAGCATTAGTAACTCCTGGTGTTACTAACACAACCAATTGGTGCGTAGTTCCTACAGCTTTTAGGGAATGAGCTAAAACTAAAGCACCTAATGAATAGGAGTCATTGGTCGCTAAGGTTACCCACGCAAAGCCTGAAAAGAAAAATAATAATGATCAATTTATAATAACTGCAACATTTTTTGAGTATAATTTTTGATTTATTTGAAATTTTTTATTGTCCAGCAATCCCTTTAAGCCTGCACATTGGTGCGGGTAGTATACTGTGCCTTTCTTAATAAAGACCTTTTTTGTAATGATTTACTTAATGTATTATGATGCGGGTATACATGATAGAAATGACCTTAATATTGGAAGCCAGTGGCGCAGCGAGGGGGGTTTTAGGGGTTAAACCCCCCCCCCCCCAGACGCCCAGACTAAGGTGTTTTTTTACGGTTTAAACCAGGGCTGAAGCCTTTGAAAATGGTAAAAAGTGAAAAAAAATAATAGTAGGATGAAACTCATTGGAAAAATAATTTACGGGCGATCCGAGGTAATGAAGTGGAAGGGGGTGAGTTTTTAAGGGTAGAAAACGATTTATCTCGATTTCCGGCAAAACTACAAGTCCTATGGAAAAACGTTAAACGGCAAACTCAAAATTTATGTGAAAAATTCAAATAACCAAGTTATTGGTTTTTTATTTTTATCTTTTACAAGAAAAATTTTTTTTTGCGAAATTTGGTGAAAACTTACCTTTTTATGTCCCAAACACACTGTAATTTTTTTGATTTAAAATATTTATTTTTCACCTTATTTTGACTTAATATCGAAAAAGCACCCTAATTTTCAATCGAAAATTCTCACGTCAAAATATCTGCTTTTTTAAAAAAGTCGGTGGGCTTTTTGTTCGTTGAAACCTCTACTTTCTGATGGCGTAAAAAAAATATACATTACTATGGTAAATGTGATGAAATCTCCTTTAAATCCTACCTTTAACAATTATATTTAGAACAACTATTTTTGCATATTTTTTTCTTTATCAATGTAACATGGAATCTTACGTTTTTCGAGTAATTAAAGTATAAATTTTAATAAATAGCTCAAAATTGTACATAATAATTTTTAAAAAAATTCGGATTCGAGTTTTTTTCGTTTCTTTGCATTTTTTGAGAACATTTACCATAGTAATGTATGTTTTTTTACACCATCAGAAAGCAGAGATTTCAACGAACAAAAAGCCCACCGACTTTTTTAAAAAAGCAGATATTTTGACGTGAGAATTTTCGATTGAAAATCAGGGTGCTTTTTCGATATTAAGTCAAAATAAGGTGAAAAAATAAATATTTTAAATCAAAAAAATTACAGTGTGTTTGGGACATAAGAAGGTAAGTTTTCAACAAATTTATTTTTCTTGTAAAAGATAAAAATAAAAAACCAAAAACTTGGTTATTTGAATTTCTCACATAAATTTTGAGGTTATGTGAAAAAAGTGTAAATACAAAAGTTGTAAATCTTTTTATTACCTACAACTTTGCCATTTAACGTTTTTCCATAGGACTTGTAATTTTGCCGGAAATCGAGATAAATCGTTTTCTACCCTTAAAAACTCACCCCCTTCCACTTCCCGACCTCGAATCGCCCGTAAATTATTTTTGCTTTCATTTTTGTTATATTCTCTTTCTTTTCCAATGGGTTTCATCCTACTATTATTTTTTTTGGTTTCAAAAATTATCGAGCCTGGTTTAATTTTAGTTTTTAAAATTTTGAAATCCTGTTCTTTTTTTTGAAAACCACCCCTAATATAAAATTCTGGCTGCGCCACTGTTGGAAGCACATATTGGAACACTAGCAACGCATTCTTAATGTAGCAATTACCTACAGTTTTAAGTTAAAAGAAATAATTAAAAAAAAATTTGGTCAAAATTAATTTGCCCATATTTCTTTTTTCGTTCTTATTTATAAATCCAACCTTTTTTAATGTAAAACCGTAGGTAATTATACTCAAAAGACGGGTATTTGACCGAAGTAACGAAATATTGATCAAAAAACTAAATGGCGAAGGCGTTACTAGTATTTGCTCAACGCACTGTTACCAGAATCCATGGATTAATAATTATGTAAAAAATAAAAAAATATGGATGACCTAAATAGCGTTTAAAGTAATAATTGCTGACCCATAAACTATAATAGATTGATGTATAGGTTTTTCGCTAATGTATTTGATTTTTTGCCAAAAACATTGTTTGGAAAATGTAGCTATTTTTATGTTTTCAGATAACCTACTTTTTATTTTTAATTTTATAGTTTTTTTATACAGTGCATACGGTTTTATTTTTTTTCGATTAAGAACATCCGGATAATCCGGGATAACTGAATCAGAGGAGATGTATACGAGAATTACTTGTATACAAGATATTATGTCCATTATATCACACAAAACAGTGTGATTTTGTAACTGGGAATAAATTCAGTAAAAATAAAGGCCGAAAATAAATGGAATTTAAAGATAAAGTATTATGGGATACAGTAAAACAAAGTTGAACTTGTAAATTTTCAGTATATTAACTAGAAAAATTACATGTTTCATCACAATTCATTGTCATCTGACGAAGCTACAGTGTTAGCGAAACAGTTTCTAATTACTTAATATAGTGGAAATTTACAAGTTCAACTTTGTTTTACTGTATTTCCACCTAGTATCGGCTGAATTAATTAATTTCGAATTGAAAGAGGTAAAAAACAGTTATTTCACAATGAAAGACAATTTACTTTGTCAAATTTCCACTTTTATTGAAAAACTTTTTCTTTACGCGACGCGTTTCGCTACATTGTAGCTTCTTCGGGTGTATAAGTAGTGCTAACTAATTTTATTTCACTACAATAACAAAATGGTCTAAATTAGTTAGCACCATACACCCGAAGAAGCTACAATGTAGCGAAACGCGTCGAGTAAAGAAAAAGTTTTTCAATAAAAGTGGAAATTTGACAAAATAAATTGTCTTTCATTGAGTTATAATGAATTTGAATTTCCATCAAGTAGAGGCCTCAACAATTCAAAGTTTAAAAGTTATTTCAATTTTTAAAAAATGATATAAACGTTAAAACCCAAGAGCCTTAATTTGTTTGTACCTGCTGCTAGTTGTCTGGCATATAATGGAAATTAGTTTTTGATCATTGATCAATGACCTACCGCTCTAGGGTATTCTATCATCTACTTCCTTCAAGGTGAGGCAAAGCAGTTTAATAAAGTATTTTACAAGTAAATTATTTTTACGTGGTAGACAACAGGCCTAAAGAACAAGAATGTACAAGCAGCACCTCTGGATGCAACATGCAACTCATTTCTCGCGCAAGAGTAATGTGCTCAAAATAGAAATCAAAGAATCTAAATCGGTTCCAAGTGCAAGTTTAACTTCTATTTTATTTTAGTTAACTGCGTATATCTCCGTTGTTTTATTTTTAGTTTTAATGTTGGCGATAATATTAAAACTATTTTGGATATTCGAATGCCTCCCACATTATAAAACTCAAAAACGTTCTAGCTTTAATGGCCAGATAAACTGTTAAAATAAAAATTATCATTTTATTTACGACTTACGCCTTTCTAGTCTATACATTACCCAGTTAAAAACATTTAAAATTAGCACGATGCTTTCACGCTTATTCTTTATATAAATAGCATAAACATCACAAAAATACAAACATAATTTAAAGAATTATTATTTTAGTCTACCCTTAAAAAAACTGAAAATCTGTATAAATATATTCATGATTAGTGTGCGAAAACCTAAATTATATTTCTCAAAATTTTCAAAAATAAGTTAAATAATTTATCAAATTATTCACTTAATTTTTTTAAAGGCAGCACTAACAAAAGACCCAATTTTATCAATTTTCGGCAGAGCGGTTTTACGTAAAATAACCTAAACAAATACACCTCTAATTTAAATGTAATTTAAAATAATTGGTGTAGGTCGTATACCTTTATATTGTGAAAAAGCGGTTATTTTCTTGATAAACATAAATTTGACTTCTAAAAAAAGATCAATGATTCTAAATTTTTAATGATCTCGTCTTTCAAAGTTATGTTTTATTGTTTCCTTAATTCTAATTTTACATTTAAAAGATTAGATAAAAATAAAATTATTACTGAAAGGTCTGATATTTTTTAATTGGCTGCAATAAAATGGACAACGTTGATGGTTATTTGATGGAACGTTATCAATATTAGTTTTTAATTTTATCGCAATGTTGGCGATTTCACTAGCCCCAATCGAATATTAAATTTCTAACCCTTTATTTGAAAAATAAAAATACCAAATGTTTTAAAATTGGATTAGGTATAAAATAAATAAAAGCCTATTTTTGCTTTTTTAACTAACTTTTATAAGGCAATGATAGAAAATAATATATTATTATCAACACTAGAAATTTTACCGAATGAAATACTAAAATGATTAATAACAACTATAAAATGATATTTTACTATAAAACCTATATAGACTTTTAAGGTAGGTCAGGTCAATGAATCTCAATGTAACATCGGTGGTTTATTTCAATTAATTATTATTGCTCTGGGTGCTGTGAACTCCGACCCACCATAAGTGTTCTAATATGTTTAATTTAAAGGTTTTTGAGTTTTTTTTTAAATATGGATTTGATAATTCTTTTTATATACATCCAGTAAATAAATTAATTTATGGTTAGGTACTTCAAATTATTTAGAAATAAGAAAAATAAAGCTGTTATTTTAAAAATTACTAATTATTCTAATTCGTAAGGTCTTATCGTTTGATATAATCACATAAATTGTCAAAATCAAAACAAGTTTATCAGGCCTAAAGCAGTTTGGCGGTTTTTATCTAAATATAAATTAAATAACAGAAATAAGCCCATGGGTGCAATCCATGAAAAACAATTTTTTTTAAAGATTGTATCTATACGCGCGTAGAGGACCCAAAAAAAATGAATGAATTAAAATGAATCAAAAAAAATTGTAAGAACCTTATCACCGGACTGGATTTTTGACGCTAGGCACAAACAAGGTCAAAAAGTCACGAATAAAGGTGACAAAATGCAGGATAAATAATCCCTTAAAAAAATAAAACCTTACCTCCCATAATTTAAAGGTTATAATAATTGCACTACCACACTTTGTCTCGTCCTGCTTGATACAGGACTCGCGTGTACGGACAGAAATATAAACGTAGAAAAAATAGTCGACAGTAAACGCGAACTTCGCTTTGGTACGCAGGAACGGGCAAATGATGGTTTTATTTCGGATTCGGAATGCACGATGCCAGGCTACTACTGCGTGCAGGGCCGAATTATATCAGTTTTAAGTTTAAGAAATTCGTTTCTTACGAACAATTATGATCTTACATATTCCGTTCTTTATACGTCTTAATGATATCCGTAACTAAAGAGTCCAATACAATTGGTTTTTTTGGGTGGCCAATTAAAACCGTGCGAGCAAAAATTATTTGCATCAAAGAGGGCTTGGATTAAAAAACGTAGGGCTTGGTTTAGATCACAATGATATGGGGACGATATATCTAACCAAATCTAGGTTAAAATTTTGTCAAATTCATATTATGACAAACTAATGAGTAATAAAATAAGTAGACAAATACAAAATTTATTTTTGTTGTTTACAAAATTAACAAAGTAAGAATATACAGAAAGAAAAATAATTACATAAATTGCTGAAATTGGCCACCGTCATGCTCCAAGCATAAATTCACACGTCTCCTCATATTTTCGAAAGTGTTGGCCAGCATCTCTGGAGAAATGTTACCACATTCTTGGATAATCCTTTCTTGTAACTTGTAATTGTTCTAAATTTGCAACTGGTGTTTTCAAAATAGTGTTCTTTAAATAAGGAAAAACGAAGTAATCCATAACCGTTAAACAAGGTGATATACGTGGGAATTCAATGTCTGATCGAAGTATGATCAATCGGTCGTCAAAAAAATTGGGTAAGTAGTTAATAGTATGGGCGGTTGCACCGTCCTGTTGAAAATATCCAAAACGTAGTTCGTAGTCAAGTAATTGCACCACAAATGGATTCAAACTATTATCTCTATACCGCTGTGCTGTAACTGTGTCATGGAAAAAAATAGGACCAACAATCCTTCTTCGGGAAACAGCTAACCAGACACCAATTTTTTGAGGGTGCAATGTGGACTTTACAAAAAAATGGGGATTTTCACTACTCCACATGCGTGTATTCTGAGAATTCACATAACCGGAAAGGTGGAAGCAGGCTTCATCCGACAAAAATGTCAGGTCTAATAAATCATTTCTTTCCAATAACTTTACGGTAAACCATTGAGACTAATTTCTGTGTCTTTCAAAATCTGCGACTTGTATTTCTTGGAATACTTGCACTTTATAAGGAAATAAATTTAGCTGCTTGTTAAGAATAATCCTGCATGTTCCATAAGATCTTCCCACTTCTTGGGATAAGCGTCTTATACAATTTGTTGGCGTATTTTGTGTTATTTCACGAACGTTTGCAACAAGTTCTTCTGTTCTTACAGATGGTCTTCCTGCTCCTTTTTTGTGTTGTATAGAACCTGTTTCCCTAAACATAGCCACGGTTCTTTTCAGGCAGTGATAAAAATCCCCAGCAATAAAACAACATTATGATCAGGGAGGTACTAAAATGTCTCATCTGAACTTTACAGTTTTATATTTTTGATTTAGAAATAAATACATTTTTTCAGTTGCTCATTGTGCAAATTAACAAAATCGTCTGTGGTCTTGCTCGCTAATAACGTTAGTAATTGTATAAATCCGGTCCTGGCAAAAGCCACACCACATGGCTACTTCCTTTAAGAATTGACAAGTGAGAAGAAAAAATGTAAAAAATGCATTAAACCGATAAATCTGCTAATTATAAATTAAATATGAAGCAGTGAAAGAAGTTTGTCCAAGCTACATTCGTTTTAGTGGCTTATGTGCAAGGGCGCCGGAAGGGGGGGGGGGGGGGCAAAGCAAGGCACTTGCCCCTCCCTAGAAAATTTAATATCATATCCTATTTTGATTTATTAAAACAAAATACTATACTGATTAAAAAAAATCATACAACACAACTGATAAACTGATACTAAAATTTTAATAACATCCAATAGCTAAAATTTCGAATTTCTTTTAAAATAAAAGAGTGTTTTAAAGTCTGGCATATTGCCGCAGATTAAGCTTTACGGTTATTTTACAAAAAAAAGGGCGCGGCGCCCAAAAAATTTTCGCCTACGGCGCAAAAGAGCGCAAATCCTTTTGTCCGTTTTTTTTTTCCAAAATATCTGGCAACCCTATGCTTGACTTGCCACCACCCTATATTTGACTCTTCCGGCGCCACTGCTTATGTGTATTCAAAGACATTTACAGTTAATTTTATTTATTATATTTGAAATTGTTGATTTTATATCTACATTTTAAATAAAAATTTAAACAAAATCAAATTAGGGAAAATTAGGCAACTTGCTTTATTAAATCGATCCTACATTAAAGGTGTACTTATATAAGAATTTTATCATTGATGATCCTAGGAGGGAGGGTGGGGGGGGGGGAGTATTGCCACCCTTTTTACAAAACTTACCTTTTTTCTACGATATTACTAGATTCTAGTCCAATATTTTAAAAATAAAAAGGAAAAAATTAATTTTAATCTGAAAATATTTACTTACTTGTTGTTTATGTGTTTTTAGATAAAAGAGTAAGTAGTTGATGATGACACTCACAATACCCAGGAAAGTACGATAATGTTTACCTCTATAAGGTGAAGGACTTGTAGAAAATTAATTTAGATTTGATTTTGTATCTTTTATCTTAATTGAATAAAAAAAATTGTTTATCTTTGTCATTAATGAATATTAGAGACAAGTGCACATTCCCTGGAGTTAGTAGTAAAAAAAATGAGAAATTAATCAAATCAAAAAAGTAAATTTGGTAAAATTTCCCCATATTTCTGTTTTTGCTTTTATTAATTTATAAATTCAACTTTTTTTACAGCCAAGCAGTAGGTAATTGTACTTTAAAGGCCGATTTTTGGATAATACGAATAAGTAACGAAATATTCATCAAAAAACCAAATGGCGAAGGCGTCACTCGTGTTTGCTCGTAATCTGGTTTTAAATATATTTTAGTTTGACAATTGTCACCATTTTATCGAGAAAACGTATGAACTTTAGGCGTTTCAATGAAACCAAAATAATGATGATAAAAAATTTCAATTCCGTATTTACCTGCATATACTAAGTGTCAAAGAAAACGTTCATTTCAATAATTTAGTCAACAATTAAGGGAGCCCTTTTAAGGTCAAAATTTCGAATATAATCGACCAAAAATATATATAATTTTTTCAAAAAATTTTGATACATTAATAGAATTTTAGTTTTTCGCAAAAACAAAAATTAAAAAGTACATTTTAAGTCATCCCCAGTCTATATGCAGCCAACTAAACAATATAATAATTTTCTAGGTATTGATTTTTATATGTATCTATATACTATGGCTATGTATATATGGATGTATTGTTGGTTGCCAACTACCAAATGCAGACATGTACTAAAAATAATTTCAGTTCGATCAAAATATAACTCAAAATTTATTATTCACATAATATAAATATTATATAGTGACAACATTTCGTTAAATCAGAAATATGAATTAAAAAGCACTGTTAAGAGATTCTTTCATTCATACAATTATTATTTATAGTTACTTATATAATAATTTCCAAGGTACGGATCTTTGATTCTTTGACAGGAAGGTTCCGATAGTATGCACATTGTTTCGTCTTTTTAAACAGGACCTTATTAAAAATTATTTAAAAATATATATGACGTGTCTTTAGACAGTGAACACTTACTTGTAAAATAAAAAGTTATTTTTAATGAGGGGTCATTTAGTATTTCATTAAATTATTTTTGTTCTATCAAAATTTTTTGTTATAGAAAAAATTTCTAAAAATTTAGTATCTATAACTTCCTTTTTTCTTCCGTTACTTGTTTGTTTGTGTAATTAATAAATTGGATTATGGATGACCACTTGTATTAAACATAAAACATTTATCAAAATTCAAACCAGGTATTACTGTTTTTTAAGTCTTTAATATTTTGCTCGACCGACAATTTACACAAGCAACTATAGACCAGGGTCGATCATTTTTGAAACCAAAAAAAAATAATAGTAGGATGAAACCCATTGGAAAAGGAAGAGAATATAACAAAAATGAAAGGAAAAATAATTTACGGGCGATCCGAGGTCGGGAAGTGGAGGGGGTAGAAAACGATTTATCTCGATTTCCGGCAAAACTACAAGTCCTATGGAAAAACGTTAAATGGCAAATTTGTAGGTAATAAAAAGATCTACAACTTTTGTACGTGCACTTTTTTCACATAACCTCAAAATTTATGTAAAAAATTCAAATACCCAAGTTTTTGGTTTTTTATTTTTGTCTTTTACAAAAAAAATTTTTTTTTACAAATTTTGGTGAAAACTTACCTTTTTATGTCCCAAACACACTGTAATTTTTTTGATTTAAAATATTAATTTTTCCACCTTATTTTGACTTAATATCAAAAAAGCACCCTAATTTTCAATCGAAAATTCTCACGTCAAAATATCTGCTTTTTTAAAAAAGTCGGTGGGCTTTTTGTTCCTTGAAATCTCTACTTTCTGATGGTGTAAAAAGAAATATACATTACTATGGTAAATGTTCTCAAAAAATGCAAATGCAAAAAAAAAATTGAATGTAAACAATTACAAACTGACAATGAATATTTGAATATTCATTATACAATCCTTCTTGCTGCAGAAATCGGTTAAGCCAACAAATTTTCTTAGCAAATAAAACTAAGAACTGCTTCCGTATAATTTATCTGGTAAAGGAAACAGCAGAGCCGTGGTCTTGGCTCGCTTGGACTCAATATACTGCGGGCACGTACAATAAGTACCGTCACGTGTAGTTTAATTACTTTTTTTTTTAAATTTGCTTCGATTTTTTTAATATAATAAGAATACATACATTCTCTGAGCATTTGGTCACAATTATTAAGACATATTAAATGCATTATCTGAAGACTTTGAGTCCGGCTCTGACGAACCGGTGTCTCACGATTATCATCTAGAACTTGACAGTCACACATTTTACTATACGCTACGAACCACACTGGGTTGCCAGTTCTATCTTTTTATACCACCAATCCTACATAAATAAGTTCACAGTAATTCTTAATTAATATTTTTTACTTTTTTGGATAATTATCTGACCAAAAAAGAAACAATTGCCGGCGACTGAACCCAGTTACTTAATTTTTATAAAACAATATGTAGTAAGATCTATTGCGCACTTGCATGGAGTTTTCAGTTGTTCAGCCATTATTTTGTCTCGCAATTTTAACGTAATGAACTACATAATAATATATGAGACCCCGCAGATTATAAAAAATGGGTTCACAATGACGAGACCTCGTCTAAGGACGAGACAAAATAGTTAGGTTACAGTGGGAAGTGGGGGAGGGGTAGCACGTCCAAAAAACAAATTAAAAAAAAATCAAGCGTGTAAACTTAAACTGGCAGATCGAACGAAGCCTTGGAGTCCTGTAAGCTGTAAGTATTAATAAAGAATTAGTGTAAAAGTCTTTATGCCAAAATCTTTAAACAACCTTTTTCAAAGTATTATTTGTAGTCAAGCTTGGCAACGTGCAAAATTCTGACTATCGTAATGTAGACACTGGGTCTGGCGTCGCGCATCCAAACAGCAACGGTTAAGCAAACTGTCCGTGCAGTGCCCTCTTCGGATTTCTGGGGGCTCAATGCCACTTATACAGTAAAACAATGATTAAAAAGTGTTTCAACGACATCCTCATGACAATAAAGGATGACACCTAGTGTTTTCCAGGATACGTTACAGGCTTTCGATAACATATTGGGACAGCTATGGCCGAATCCAGTTTGGAAAATCAAATCGATTGTTTTTTGGAACAATTCAAACGCAGCGCCTCCAAAGCCATGGAGGATCGGGTTGGATTGGAGAGACCCAGAAGCTCCTATTTAGAAACTGACTCTCCAGGTAGGCCAACAAAATTACATTACATGTAATATATTCTACATTGCGCCAAATTAAAGAAACTCCTATTTTAAAGCCTATAACTCTTTTACATGGATTTTGTAATTTTTGAATGTGGTGTGCACTAGGCATTGTTTGTACGAAAATCACTGCTAATTTTTTAGATTACTTAGGGTATACCAGGAACATTAAATTCTTTGTTAAACACTGCCTTTCGGCCTTTTCCTTAGTACTTAATATTATTGGAACACTGAACACTCTTTAGGTACTAAAAAGATATAGGTAATAAAAAAATTAAATTAATTAACAAAATTCTTATAGTATCTATTACCAATTACTTAAAATATTTTTTGAGTAGTTTTTGGAGCTAAAAAGAGTGAAAATATCAACTTTTATAGGTACTGCCTATAACCAAAAATTATTAAATTGTGACAAGACATTTTTAATGTAGTAAGTATTTAGGTACTTAGCAACAAAAGTTTAATTTTAATTTTGTATGTTTCATGAAGCATACCAGTATGAAAGAGTTTATTAAATTATAACTTCCTTTCATTTATATGTAAATATAAACCCAAAAAATGTGAAATGCATAAGTACATTATTTAAAATGTATTGAATTCATATAAATTTGTGGCTTATTTGCTACCTTATAAAAATAAAACACACAGAATTTGGTTGGACATTGGTCAAAACAAGTCAAACAAGAATATATATAAGAAGTACTATTTTAAATTTAGCCAAATAAAAGTATCTTTTGATTTAATTTAATTTCTAAAAACTTGATGAAAAACAAAACTGTATGTTAGCTTTTCCTTATCAGAAATGAAATAACATTTCTTAATGAAAATGCCCAATGAGTAAGCAGTTGTCTCTGACTTGTCATTCATTTATTATGCACCCCAATGTAGGTATGTACACACCCCTTTTGGGCCCTTTCCTATGATTACAGGTAGGAGTTCTGTGTTGCAGGCAAGTAACAATAAATTTACCTAGCTAGGTGCTAACAGAATTATTTTTATTCTAAATTAGACTAGATAGAAATTCCAATTTAATTTCAATATTCGTCGTATCTGAGATAGCATATTTCATTAAGAGCAAACACTAGTGACGCACTCGCCATTTCGTATTTTTGATCAATATTTTTAAAGGTTGGATATACAGGGTGTCCCAGAATATGTGGGCAATCGTCCGGATTCGGATAGAATATGAAAAAATAATATGACAAGTTCCCATAAAAAAATTTCCTACAGGCCCTCCCTAAGATATAAGCCCCTGAAGGACGCCTCTGGAAATCGATTTATCTTGAATAATTCTTAAAGTGCTTGGTGTAATTTAATAATTTTTCAGTATGATGGTTGCTAGGTAAGTCTCCTCAAAATGAACCATTTTAATTTTATTCGGCTTATTTAGTTTTCCAGGGACGGACTAGCTTTAACAGAATAATTATTATTTTTTTACACCCTGTATGATACAGGCATATCAATAATACTATTGAACAGCTGAAACCTTAAACTAAAAAAAAGGTACTCTTCATCGACATCGATAAAGTAAACCGTTTACGAGAAAAAAATTTTCGATAAATACCATATTTTTACTGATTTATTTTGTACGTCGGTTCAACATGAGCTCCTTCTACTGCAATGCATTCCCTACATCTTTTAATTGTAGATTGTTGGATCCTCCACAATGCGCCAACATTATTCCTTATTTCGCGACAATGGAAGTTAATCAGTTCCAATAAGTGTTCCCGATTTTCTATTGGATTGGCGTATACTAAACATTTTAGTTAGCCCCACAAAAAAAAATCTAATGGATTTAGGTCTGGTGATCGAGGAGGCCAAGCCACTGGTCCTCCCCTTCCTATGCATTGATTTTCGAAGACACTGTTTAGGTGTTCTCGAACTACTATACTAAAATGTGGCGGAGCCCCATCATGCATAAACCACATATTATGTCGTAGTTGCAGAGGTAGATCTTTTAAAAGTTCTGGCAGATTGTTTTGAAGAAATTCCAAATACCTTTTCCCATTTAACCTTCTTGGCAATACAAATGGTCCAATTAAGTGTTGTCTGATAATTCCGGCCCACACGTTGATGGGTTCAAATTGGTGCTGATGTTGCGTTACAATAGAAGCATGGGGATTTTTCTCTGCCCATAAATGTAAATTATGAGAATTTATGATGCCGTTTTTGGAAAACCCAGCTTCGTCCGTGAAGAGAACTAAACCAATGAAATTTGCATTGTTTCTGTGCCGATCTAAAACCCAGTTACAAAATTCCATCCTTCGCGGAAAGTCTTCAGGAAGAAGCGCGTGGACTTTTTGAAGCTGGTATGGATGTAACTGTTGCTCTCTGAGGATTCTAAAGGCCATTGATTTTGAACAATCAAATTCGGCAGCCAATTTTCGAACACTTGCAGCAGGATCTACTTCTACGGCATTAAGGATGTTTTCTTCAAGACCATCAACGCGATGGTTTTGATTTCCACAATTGTGACTGGCTTTGTCAAACTTTCCTAAAATTATTTACCACCTAAATACTTTAAATCAAATCTTTATCATCCGATAAGTACAAATTAAAAATAAAACAACTTAGTTTTTACCTGTCTCTCTTAAACGACGATCTACTCTTTCAAAGGTTTTTCTGTCAGGAATTCTTCTGTTTGGAAATCGTTCTTCATAAAGCCTTCGGGCTTCTAAGGCATTACATGATGCAAGCCCATACATTAAATGCATGTCGGCATATTCCTCAAACGTAAATTCCATACCAAAAAGAAGCAGAAGAAATAAGATCAAAAACTTAAACACGCTCAATTTCCAACTGATACTGAAGTAATTATTGTTTATTTTAACTGGTACATATTATCAACTAAACCATATCAACAAAATAAGGTATTTATCGAATATTTTATAAAAAAAGGCATATGGAACAAAAAAATTTTCTCGTAAACGGTTTACTTTATCGATGTCGATAAAGAGTACCTTTTTTTTAGTTTAAGGTTTCAGCTGTTCAATAGTATTATTGATATTATGCCTCTATCATACAGGGTTTAAAAAGAATAAGCATTATTCTGTTAAAGCTAGTCCGTCCCTGGAAAACTAAATAAGCCGAATAAAATTAAAATGGTTCATTTTGAGGAGACTTACCTAGCAACCATCATACTGAAAAATTATTAAATTACACCAAGTACTTTAAGAATTATTCAAGATAAACCGATTTCCAGAGGCGTCCTTCAGGGGCTTATATCTCAGTAGGGAGGGCCTGTAGGAAATTATTTTATGGGAACTTGTCATATTATTTTTTCATATTCTATCCGAATCCGGGAGATTGCCCATATATTCTGGGACACCCTGTATAACTTAATGAAAACAGAAAAAGAAAATGGGCAAATTTTTTTTGCTTTCATTAATTTATCAATTTTTTTTTTAAATAACTGCTACCCAAACACTGGTATTTGGTCGTTTTTGAAAGAAAATGAAATATTGATAAGAAAATGAAATGGGGAATGCGTCAGTAGTATTTGCTCTTAAAATTTAAAAATTAAAGTAATACCAAACGGAATTCTGCAACAATTTTGAATTTTATATTATTATTTTATAAATATAGCTTTATCTACTGTGCAGGACATATTTTATTAAAGCTAGTACCTATACATTAGCTGTCTAGTTGGTTATACGGTAATTGGTAAAACAATAAATGATCTGACAAGCAGATTAAACAAATTAAGCAATTATACCCATAACCAGATACATTTGCTCATAAATTTTCTGTTAAAATGGCATTTAACTATGTCATATGTTTATTACAACGAACAACTTAATATATGGACAATTAATCAACACCATATTCAGTACCTAACTGATAATGACTGTCCTTTCTTTTACAGGCAAAAAGTAAATTTATATCTAATAGAAATGCATTTTACTGCATGTAAGAAAATATAAATATGTTAAAAAATTACAACAAAACAAGAAACAAGCAGTTAAATATTGACAATAAGTTGGTACACACGCCTACTTGTCTTAATATTTTATACAATTGTATAGATTATATGTATTCATGCAAATTCGAATATATACAAAATGTATTGTGTTGTATAGATGTAATGTATTAATCAACTACAAAAAAAACAGTTACGATGGCTATTAACCAGTGGCGTAGCGTGCCTTAGACGGGCCCTGTATCAAAATTTGTTGGGGGCCCAAATGAAGGGTAACGACTTTTTACAAAAGGAAAAAAACTCTCGCATTGAATTAAAATAAATATATATTGATTATACGTTATAACTTACAATTAATTTCTAAGAACTAAGCTAGCCAAACAATTTAAATCAAATATATATTTTCCTTGCCTTTTGTTCGGCGAACTTATTTATTAAATCATTCATAGCTGAAGACGATTTCAGTTTTTCTAAATTTTCTGCCTCTATAGACAATAGTGACAAGTCTGATAGTCTTTTCTGTCCCATAGAAGTCCTTAGATAATTTTTTATTAGTTTAAATTTCGAAAAACTTCTTTCAGCTGTTGCAGTTGTAACCGGAAGGGTCAAGAATAAAAAACATGCTGTTATTGCCTCTGGAAAACTGGTGTAAGGCTATTGAATTTTATTAGCAATAATTCCATAAGTTCCTTAATGGAATGAATTTTCGGAATTTCAGATTTTAAGCATGTTTTCAAAGCAATTAATTGTTAATAAAGATCAACTGACATATCTGTACTGTATTTAGCTGACCGTTTTTCGGCATACTTTTTAATTATTTCGTTTGAAAAAGATAAGAGTTTCTCTGGTTGTAATACTTCGAACATATTGGCTTAGGTCACAGAGGCCGTGAAATCTTTGTTTAGTTTGAGAAATTAATATGTCTAAACAGCAATAGTACACATTGTCTTTGAAGTACGATTCCGGGTCTGAAATTCTCTCATCTACTGATAACTCATCAAAAAAACGCTTCGTTATCTTCTTTCTTTTGTTTTTGAAAATAGTTGTTACCCCCCCACTCTTTTGCTAGTTCTCTGGACTCGTTCTGCAAACCATGGAATGAATTTTGATTTCTTATTTCGCTCAGTCCATTCAAAAGATTACTAAGTAAAATGCTAGCTTTGATGAAAATGGTGTGGTTTATGATTGTCATTCACTTATACGGGGAATCCCGCAATAACTGGTGTATACTGACACGCGTCGTGGATTTAGTAATCGGTGGTTGCGGGTCAATCGCGATGTGAGGCGTTCTGTAATGTTGCCAACTTTTGGGCGGCCGCTTAACCCGGAGAAAAAAATATATTCCTTTTTTGACTTTCGCAATTTTTGAAGTAAAAATTTCTTTAGGCACACGCACACTTTTTTATGATATTTGATATGATTTTTTTCTCGGGAAGTAGGTACTGCCTAAGAATTTAAGTGAGATTGTGGATAACATTTTATCAATTTTTTCTCACACACGTTTGGGGCCCGTATCATTGATACGGCTGATACGGCGATAGCTACGCCCCTGCTATTAACGAGAAAACACCTACAGCCCTGCAATATTTTGCTACAAGAAATCTTTAATATCCAGCCTCGATACAGGCTGCCTCGTGACTTGCCTCAATCGGTCTAGACACGGCTATTAAATACCAATATTAATTTTAGGTTTGCTGATGCGAAATTTGTCTTTAACTTTGACAATAATATATAACGACGAACGAAAGGTAGCATACATATTGAAAATTGTAAAATAAGTAATAGTGCTTGCTTGCCGCACTGGACAACACATGTGTCAGTTCATTGCTCTAAAATGCATATATTTATTTAGACACTAAAACGTAAAGCACGGGGTAACCCCGGGCATATTCGTCTCTTCTACGAAATAATAATTCAGAGCATTAACTTGTTTCCCAGAAGAGCTTTAATTGATGAAAGGACTTTAAATGCATAGCATAGTATTGAACAAGGGCTTTAGAGATTGGGGGAATACAAAGCTTGATTTTTTAATTTCATATGGTGTATTTTAACAGACAGACCCTTTTGGTTTCAGCAGACTTTACAAAAAAAATGTCGGTACTGCATAAAATACAAATTTAAGAATTAAAGAATAAGCAAAAAATTTTTTTAAATTTATAACAAAAAATATAATAAATTAGTTTAAAAAAAAATACATAACAGTGTCAAAATAGGTAAGCCCAAATTTACCAATATTGTGTTTTGTCACGATAGGCTTGTTTTCTTTTTAAAAAAATCATTAAGAAGGGACATTCGTGTTGAGTTTCAACGATCGATTCCATAAAATGATTTCTACGTCACGAATCGCAGAAAATAAACATCTTTAACAGTCACTTACGCATTCTTCCAAAGTTTATTTTTCTATGTAATCGGTTTGAGATTTTCAATTCTGTAAACGAAATTCTCTGTCTCGTAAAAATGGTTGCTATGTTCCAGATTGCTATACTTACTTAGTTACATTTTTAGTTTGATAGAAACATTCGGGTTTCGATGTTTTTTCGAATTTTTTTATTGACATGGACTTTAAAAATATGCTTTTATCAAGTGATTTTAAACTATGTATTGTATCTACCTTTTCTCATTTTTTCAGAGCGCAAAAATTGTATTAAAACTTTTTCGAAAATCTAAAAAAGTCTCTGCTCCTTCTCTCTCTCGTAGAACATTTTTCTGCAAGAATCGAATATAATCGGTAATTTACGTTTTTCAGGTAGTATTATTTAGACTTAATAACTAGGTATTATAGTTAACAGTATAAGAATACCTGCAGTATTCATTAGAGCAGCTGAACGCGTATATACCTTTGCATTATTGTGAGGAAAATCAGTGTTTACTGTTTAGTGTATGCTAAGAAAATGGAACAACCATGACCTTTTTGGGTAACTGATAAAAATATTGCTTCGACAGGTTTATCTTGTGAAAAAATCTAAAAACAAAACGAATTGCTAATATTGCTATTATATCAAGATAAGGAGTATTTAAATACGAAATCAATTATCTAGCTGTATCTACCTATCTATATCAATGTCTAGATAGGTAAGACAAATAAAGAATCCAGGGTTATCTGTTATTTTGCACATTACCCAGTTTAAACGCAATGCCTCGAAATACAGTTTTAAAATACATAGGTTTGAATCGTAGAATAACTAGTGTACAATTTTAAATTTGCTAGGTAATAACAACAGTACCTAATAATTAATATTAATTTTCCTTTGTTTCTAATTTCTTTTATGTGTTATAACGTTCTCCAAATGCAGGATGGTGCATTTTACTGACATTCATCACATGTTTCCTGTAATATTAAGAAATATTTTAGAATGATAAAATAGCAGTTTTTGCAACATACATAAATATGAATAAATACACGCAATACTAGTAGAGTTCCCATAGCAATTTTGAGGTCTGATGTAAGTATTCTATCTATAAAATACATATCTATTATTTTAATTTAAGTTCCCATATCCTTTCTCTTATAGATTTACGTAATTTCTTTTATTTTCATACTTAGTTCAATTTTTATAAGGTAGAAAAGTGAAACATTAAACATATTTTAAAAAATATTATAATATAGCTGCGTAGCTATATATTCTGTGATATCGTCCTTTGCACATCAGCGAAATGCAGTTAATTTGACATCCAACGTCTCATGAAATGCATTTCACTGATGTGCGAAGTTCCCTTTAAAGCAATATGTTGTTATTTTATAAAATACTAGCGTGTACCCGGCCTGCGTTGCAGCCCGGCATTATACGACGTGAGATAATAAGGCGAACAAACCTCAAACTCAACCGTTTGCCGGCCCGTCCACAATTCACATCCATGCATAAAACATAGTCTGTCTTCGTCTATTCCGGCTTCGGTGCTTCGGATCGATCGTTGAACGGGCCGGGGACCGGTTAGGTTGGGTCGTTCGTTCTCCGTACTCTAATTTATCAGTGTTTCTCTATAATATTATGCATGTATTATACATAAAAACCTTCCTCTAGAATCACTCTATCTATTAAAAAAAACCGCTTCAAAATTCGTTGCGTAGTTTTGAAGATTTAAGCACATATAGGGACAGGACGGGCGATAGCGACTTTGTTTTATACTATGTTAAGATGTTTCAAGTTTATTTGAAGTTGTCAACTTTATAAAAGTATACCTGTTTTGTTTTGAAAACATGTTATAATATAGTTATAGTTATTGCGCACCCTAGCGGTTATTTTGGAAACTGAAAAATATTTTATATGGTCGATTTAGTTAATAATTTTTCCCCAAAGACATAAAGTTTATGGCTTCCATAATATCGTACTTCGCCGATCTTAGTGGGACACCCGGTACATTTAAAACAGCTATTATACCTATGTAGATCCCAAAAATAGAGAATTTTATGAATGATAAAAGAGTTTTGGACTTCCATTGTCTTTATTTGTTTTAAATCACAACGTTTCAACTGGTAAGTATCTCCAGTCGTCTTCAGGTGAATACTAAATAAGTAAAGTAACTACAAGACTATTTATACTAGCTAGATGCACTGAAGCATAACTGAGGTGGGTGCAGTCATGCGTTCAGTTGGCACGCGATCTTATCCTAAGCTTACATCTATCTAACAAAGGTTTCCAGATATTTCTTATGTCTAATGATGGTTTACTAAAGCAGCCTCGGTTCTGGTGAATAGCAGCAGCTTCCTTAAACTTTCTTTTCCTCCAGTGTGGTTCCTTAGTAGGATTTCAGCTTCTGACCACATGATATGGTGACCATGTTTCCAGGCATGGTCAGCTGACTGTGAACTGAACGCATGACTGCACCCACCTCAGTTATGCTTCAGTGCATCTAGCTAGTATAAATAGTCTTGTAGTTACTTTACTTATTTAGTATTATGAAGACGACTGGAGATACTTACCAGTTGAAACGTTGTGATTTAAAACAAATAAAGACAATGGAAGTCCAAAACTCTTTTATCATTCAAGAAACATCATTGTCTCCAACCTTCAAACATTCACAGAGAATTTTATATTTCCCACGCATAAATGACAGGAAAAGGGTAAGTATTTAAAGTTAATAATCAATAAAAACACGCGTTCGCCTAATTAGTAGTGACCTTTCTTTCAGTGCGAATGACGTCTCTAAAAATTGAATTTCTAAGCGGTAGACTGTGCGATACATGATTTTTCTTATCAAAATGGAATCCGCAGTATAACATTTAACAAATTTCTATTAAGGACAATCTTTTTTTCGGTAAACCTCCAAGTACTAAACCCACAGAATAAACAACAATTATTAATATTAAAACACCTTTAAGCAAAACAATACAAACTCCCACATAGCTGTTAGAGATCACTGGAACTAGCTAAATAAATAAATTTAAAGCCATTAAGTTACCCTTGGTAGCTCTTCCAAGAGGGAAAAACATATGATTGTAAAAATTATATAATAATAGAGATAAGCATGTCATATACATATTATACAATGTGTCCACGGATAGAGTTTAGGAGAGGAAAAGATTTTTTATTAGTTACTAGCGTGTATCCGGCATGCGTTGCAACCCGCTGGTATAAATACAAACCCGATATATTAGTACCCGGCATGCCACTTTCTGAAATTGCACCCGTGCGAAGCCGGGCGGGTCGCTACTTATACATAAAAACCTTCCACTTGAATCACTCTATCTATTTAAAAAAACCGCTTCAAAATCCGTTGCGTAGTTTTAAAGGTTTAAGCATATATAGGTATATAGGGACGGACGGACAGACAGCGACAGCGACTTTGTTTTATAATATGTTAAGATAGAAGAAAAAGTCATTCTTTATAAAACGTCTGCTTGCGCTAAAACTACAATTTCGAATATCAGATTTGCGATTACTATACAGAGTTCGTCACAAACCACATTTTTAGTTTTTTTTTATCTTTTCTTTCAATTCCTTGATTTATTAAATACATTTTGCTAGTGTTGAAACTACAATTTCAACTATTAGATTTGCGATTACTATATACAGGTTCGTCAGAAACAACAATTTTTGTAGTGGATTTTTTTTTTCAATTCTAATTTTCAATTCCTTTTGATGATTGGCTAAATCACCACTTTGGCAACAAATGGATTGGAAGGACCTATGGTCCAAATCAGCTGGCACGTAGGAGTCCCGATCTAACAATTATCGACTTTCATTTATGTGTGCTAACTAGGTGGTACCACGTTTGAATAAAAGTTTTATAATTTATGATTGAACGAATTGAAGAAATATGACATGTAATAATAGAAATACTTCAAAAGTAGGCAAATAAAAAATGGTTTTCTTATAACAAATATAAAATCATATTCGAAATAAGAAAGCAACAATAGTTGTTTGTTTTTACGTAAATTTATTTTAAACAAAATCCAAAAAACTAAAACTATTGTTTATGACTAACCCTGTAAAGTAATCGCAAATCTGATATTCGAAATTGTAGTTTCAGCACAAGCAGACTTTTTTATAAAAAATAATGACTTTTTCTTCTATACCTACTAATGAAAAAGGTTTTCCTCTTACAAACTCTATCTGTGGACACCTTGTATATTGTAATAAATAAAAAGTTTTAAAAGTAAAAAGTAAGTTAAGGCAACCTATCACCTACCTACATGCCCTGGGGGTGTAAAAATTAAGTTTTTTGGCAATATGTATTTATTTTCAAAAATATAGAAAATTAATTAAATCTCTGTAACCACTTACTAGATGTCTTTGTTGTCTTTAAAGATAAGATTTTTTCCAAACCCCGTGAAAAAATTGTGGGACTTTTCACAAATTTTTCTATGAACCCATTAAGTACATTTAATTTATATGTTGAAAGGGAAATATCTAAAATTATAAATTAAAATTTTATTTAACCACCATTTTATAATTTTAAAGAAGGTTTGAAACGATTTTTTTGTTAGTTAGTCGCGTATAGTCCCAATTTTTAGTTTCTTCACCTCGTGATATCATTGTAAAGGTAAAACGTATATAATATAAAGTCATTCTGACCATGTAGAAACATAAGAAATCAACAATCAGGGCGAGGTATCAAATTTTGCGGTTTATTTTGATGGAGTAAATCTGCACACTTAACAGTTTATTTGATAACACTGTTCTACACGATATTTTTTTCTGGGGTACTGATGTTTGATCCTAAAGGGCATTGTCATTCTAAAACAGAATCTGTAATTTAAATTGCTCGATCAGGCACAGATTTTGAGATATTCAATATTTTATGGCAAAATTCAGGTAAAAATTGCCTTAAGTAAAATGCAATTATCTAGGATAATATCTACTTGGTAATTTTCACCAAATTAGTAACCGAGGGCAAAAATATACCTGAAACTATATTTTCGGGATTATTATAATCCTCAAAACACAATAGGAGTGACAAAGGGGAGGGATCTACCAGTGCGGCATGGCAGTTTACAAAACTTAATATAACAATATCGATGGGGTTAATTGCATCTAATTCGTTCTTATAGGAAGTTGTGAAGTGTGGCAAATAAGTGTCCGAGAAAATGTCATCACGTTATAAGTGCCGTAATAACCCAAACAGTTTCTGCTATATTTGTGGTGAATATACTTTTGAAAGACACAGAAAACAAATGTCTCCAGTTGTATATAAAGCCTACAAACTGTATTTTGGTTGTCCGATTGGTGATCAAGATAAAAAATGGGCGCCACATTTTTGTTGTGCGAACTGTTATGTGAAGTTGCTACAGTGGTGGAATGGAAAACCTGTTTCGATGGCCTTTGGTGTTCCAATGGTATGGCGCGAGCCCAAGGATCATGTTAGAGATTGCTACTTTTGTCTAACGGATGTACGGGGCTTTACTAGCAGGAAGTCTAAACAACACATAGGATACCCCATAAACGTAGCTTCTGCTATACGACCAGTACCTCATAGCGCAGAAATTCCTGTACCACCAGTTCCTCGAGATGAAGATAAAATCAGTGGCGTACTTGAGAATATGCCAGAAACAAAAGCAGAAACACCTTCTGGGACGGAAAGTCACTCAAATGATGAAGTCCTTGTCTGCATCAGACCCATCATATGAGCCTCCTGAACACGTAGTACCGCATCTCTTGTCTCAGGGTGAATTGAATGATTTAGTCAGAGATTTAGGTCTAAGTAAAAGTAAGGCAGAGCTTCTGGGTTCACGTTTGCAAGAGTGGAATCTTTTACAGCCAAGCACACATGTAACAGTTTATAGAGACAGAGAGCTGGATTTTCTCAATTTTTTTGAGAAAGATGACATCATGACGTCTTGTAAGGACATTAAAAGCCTAATGACAGCCCTAGATAGACCATATAAATCTTCTGATTGGCGCCTATTCATAGATGCATCTAAAACAAGCTTAAAAGCTGTATTACTTCATAACGGTAACTTCCTGTCTTCGGTTCCCGTTGGTTATGCAAGTTTGACGAAAGAATCATATGGTGTGCTTCAACATGTATTAACAAAAATTAAATACCAAGATCACAAATGGAAAATCTGCGGAGACTTCAAAATACTCGCAATGATACTTGGCATGCAAGGAGGATATACGAAGTACTGTTGTTTTTTATGTGAGTGGGATAGTCGTGCTCGAAAAGAACATTTTGTAAGAACAGTATGGCCAACCAGAAAATTAACCGTTGGAGAGAAAAATGTGACGAATGAATCTCTTGTTGCCCCTCAAGACGTAATTTTACCACCGCTGCACATTAAATTGGGTTTAATGAAGCAATTTGTGAAAGCAATGGATAGAAATGGCCAAGGATTTGCTTACCTCACTACCAAGTTCCCCCGCCTGTCTGATGCAAAAATTAAGGAGGGTATATTTGTGGGACCACAAATAAGATATCTGATGAAAGACGATACTTTCGACACACTTTTGTCTACAAAAGAAAAGCGTTCATGGATCGCGTTCAAGAACGTATGTAAGCAGTTTTTGGGAAGACATCGTTCTGAAGACTATAAAGATGTAGTTAAGGAAATGTTAAATGCATATAAAGATATGGGATGTAATATGTCTTTGAAGGTTCATTTTATGCATTCCCATTTAGACTACTTTCCAAATGATTGCAGCGAAGTATCAGATGAGCACGGAGAGCGCTTCCATCAAGAGATAGCGGCAATGGAAAAGAGGTATGAGGGAAAATGGCAACCGTCAATGCTTGCAGACTACTGCTGGAATCTTAAAAGAGATTGCGACAAGAAATACAAAAGAAAAAAATAAATTTTTGTGATATTATGTTTTTCGATATTTGTATATATTCTAGTTTTAAAAAAAATATATTTTGTAAAAACTTTTAACTTTTCATGTAAAATATACAGCAGTTAAAAACATACGTACAATGTGTATTATTCTCATGCCGGGGGATCTAAGGAAGGAAGGTGTAGGGGACCCAAATATTTTTTTAAAATTTTTTTTTAACTAAATTAACGTAATATATAATACCTGGCATCAATTACCCACGTATAGTTGGTCCTGTCTTCAAATATCCTTCATTCAATTGCCGTGTTTTGATAAATAATGAACAAACAAAAAAATCGAATTACTCAAAAACGTTGCCTGATAGAGAAATGTTGAAAGTAGATCTGAGTTTAGGAGGCGAAAATCATTAATAATCAAGTACCAGATAGTCAGAAAAAAAGACAAATTTTTTTTTGTAGAACAGTGTAATTTGATGTAGGTACCATTTTTTGTCTTTTCAGCAGTAGTTTGAGCCACAAAAATTACTCTGTTGTTGTTTTAAAATAAAATTTGTTTTATAAGTACTTGTTTCGGGTTTGTTCTATGCCATAATATGTTTATATCGACCCGTGAACAAATAGAAATAAGATGGTAACGTCTAACAGTCGCTACCCGTTTACTATAAACAAAATAATGGAGATAACATAATTTACGTAATAGGAATAACTTGGTACTTGCGGCGAAAATACCTACCAATACATAACAAACACAGTCAGTCACCAGTACCTACTATTACCAAATCGCAAGGTTAGTTTTATTTATGCCAAACAATGCAATTTCATTGTTTAACCATCTTTTTGATCAATTTAAAACCAACAGTGATAGTGAGCAATGTTTCTAAATGGAGTACTCGTTAAAAAAAGTAAGTGCATATATTCTGGTTCCTAAATAATTTTATTTTACTACGTTATTTACACTATAATCTCTTCCTGTTCATTTTATTAATAGTATTTATATATCCAATTATTTTTATTACATCCTACTTATGTTTTTTTATAGATTTCTTCCTGCATATTGGCAATATATCAGTGTCGAATTTATTTTCATCAGGAAATGAATCGGGGATTCTACATAATATGCAAAAATTATCATTATAAATTAATGATAAACATTAGTTGGTCGATAAAGTAAACAAAAAATGCATATTTTTCATCTACTATTTCGTCTTCCAATAGAAAAAGCAAAATTATTTTTTTTATTATAACCTAAAAATTATTAGCCATTGCAAAAAAAATATCAATTAATTAATTAATTTAAATACAATTTTATCATATCATACCTACTATATAAATATGTACAATGTACATATCGTTAAATAGAACCTTGAAAAGTTGGTAATTTTACTATATAGGTACGTGAAATTGTATAAGGCTATATTCTAATAAGTAGGTATATCTTTCAGGTTATTTACATCGGCTAGGTACGTTTTGACATAAATTATTACATTTATGTCAATTGATGTGCTCTTTGTTATAAATATTTTTTTTAAAATAGGATACAGTGTATGTATTCTACTATTCTACACAAATAATGTTTTATATCACTCTATACATAATAGGAAACATTATTAAAAGTATAAAAGTAAGACTTTTTGCAGAAGTGCTGCAAAAATATAACCTAACATTTTAAAAGCAAAATTTTGAAAAAATCGCTTTGTACTTTTAATCATTTTTTTGGAATCCAAATTGTTTTTTTTTGAAAATTGGAATATCCTTTTTATTAAATTTTCCGAATACTTATAAATATGCAACATGTTTTGGGTACAAATAATACCATACATCCAACTGACAAAAATATTTACACATACATTAATTAAAATATTTATTTGGCTTCTCTAAAACTTTAATAAGGCTTCTAATAATTGCTATTGATAAATTATTCCATTTTATTCTCTTTGTTGTTAAATGGCTCATCCCCATGATACCTTTTGTCGCATTACAGATTTTTGTTTTAGAAATTTGATTTTTAGAAAATAATTCTAATGAAATTGAAATTATATCCAACTTTACCTGTCAAGCATCTACTTATATACCTACTATAGGTTTCTTCAGGTTTACATTTAATTAAGTTTTATGATCCATTTTAGTGATCGAGGTAGTTGGAAGCCTCTAAAAACCTTAGATAGGGAATTTACACTTTTGTAATTATCGTTTTGATTAAACCTTCAACCCATGCACACACATTAGGTCATTGAAATTTTGAATTCGTTTTGCGTATTGTGTAGGTATACATTTCTGGAATATAAATAAGTTTAAAAAAATATAAAACACACGGGTACCTCGGGAGCCCAACTCATAAGTGGATGTGGATATTGACCTAGAAAATACATTTAGGGTACCCGAGAATAAAAACAAAATCGCCAAGAAGACTTTGGATCAAACGAAGAAGTAACGAAATGTCGATCAAAAAACGAAGTCGCGAAGGTGTCACTAGTGTTTGCTCTTAGAATAGATATTTATAAACACCACTATCAATCTGTGTGGCTACTAATTGTCCAACTTTAAAAATGTTGGGTCAAAGTCTTTTAAATTTCAAACAAAACTCAAATCTCGCGGCGAGAAGATAACTTGGTTCTCGACGCATACCGGTATGTCGACATAGGCATGCGCTTGGCTTGAAATTTCCAGCCAAGGTATCACGAAGCCGACCAGAAAACTAACATGGCGCACAGCGAAGCCAAAGAGTTTAATAATTCTGTTACAATAATCGTCAAAAACTGGCACAAAATGACCTAAAAACGTTGCGAAAATAGGATGACTGTAATCCACGATACATGTTTTGTGATTTGTGAAGTGAATTAATGTGATTTTCGAAGATTAAGCGGTGAAAAATGTAAGTATTTGTAATTGTAATTGATATCAATACGGCTGAATTTTGTGTGGCCACGAGCGATTCTGAGCTTTTCTGTATTACGGTAAAGACGGTTTTCGCTTAAAATATCTTGCTGTCTTATTTAAAATTGCTTTATAAACAAATTTGCCGCCGATATTATTTAATTTAAAAAATGCAGAATACTAAATTAGAATTAAAACTAAGCTTAATTTATCGATTCTTACACTTAAGAAGTGCATATTGTTTTAAATATTGAAGAAATAATGATGAGTAAAAAAAATAATTAATAAAACTGGACTTTTGGTCTTTTTATTTGTATAATATAATTGATGTTGCTCTAGTATCTACAAACATGATTATTATTAATTTTATTGAAGGTGACAAAAGGACAAATAATGACCAGATATCGGATTAAAATAATTACTAGCCCTTATTTTGATAATCCGGTAACCGGTGTAGTAACAGGTATAAAATTAGGATTTGTCCTTCTGTTTTGTATTCGTCAGTTTTGGGGCAATTTTACCTACTGACCCCTTGAATCTCCTTTATAGCTGTACTTCTTGTAGGTTCCTCTAGAGATACCTTTATATTAATAAATACCGTTTTTTTTCTAATTTGCACCTTAAGATTTGTATCAAGGATACCTAAATAATAATGATGGATAAAAAGTCTAATTACCACAATGTTAAGTCGTTATAGAAATCATAACACTATAACAATTTGGTAAACTTCAAAATATCTCACTTATTTTTTAAATAAAAGTCACCATTATGTCCTGAACCCAAGATAGATGGGTTTTAGGACCTCCTAAATTTTTAGAAAGAAGCAATGCCAATTAAAAATTCATGAAATGAGAATAAATGTCAGTTATAGGTAACTGAATTATAAAGGGTCCATAGAAATAATCCGGAATACCTAACCTTTATGATATTTAGGATCAAAAGGTCAAACACCCAGAAAATACTTTAAGTCATACCATCAGTACATTATTGTGTTTTTATACCTTAGATACCATCTACATAATGGATTACTTTATGCCCGTGCGGGCATAAAGTACACATTATGGCCCGCGCGGGCATTGTGTAGCATTAAGTGTGCATCTTGTTCCATTTTTGATTTTTGACTTTGACACATTAAACATTTTAATAATGTCAAGGTAATGTCGCAGGTAAAAATAAAAAATTGGTAAATCAAATTAAATTAAAAAAAAATATTTATTATTCAAAACGAACTGGTATGACATAAAATTTTGTATGCACCACGGGTACTAATAGATATATACCCTCGGGCAACTTACGAACCCTCGGGCAAGAGGCCCTCGGCTTTGCAAGACTGTCGCCCTCGGGGCATAATCATCTACTTAGTACCCTTGATACATAAATAACTATTCCGTTAAATGTTTTTCTTTATTAAATTTACATGTATATTATACCCAGTTTATTTTTATTGTCGTGGCTAAATAAAAAAAAATGTTTTAGTGAGTATATTAGGATGTATATTTGCTTACATTGAGTACAGTATTAATAGGATACATAAGTAATTCAAATATAATAAGGTTAGGTACCTACCTTATAACAAAGTTTTTATTTTAGATGGCAGAAGACGCGGCAGAAAAAGAAGCAAGCGAAGTTCTTCACAGCTTGCTTTCAGTGGAAAGAATAGAGAAACAAGAAATTATTGTTGACGGAAACGATAATCACTCTCCATCTTCACATTCTTTTCAATCAAATACTGGAGCCAATGAAGTCACTGATGTAGAAACAACTATTCAATATACTCCAGTATCTATTTCACATTCACTATTTTCCACCATAGACGGCACCAATCATTTCTCGAATGCCATGGATGACCATCAAGTGGTAAGTTCTGTTACTTGCTTCAACTTCAGGTAATTTTATTATTTTTTAAAACTGTTTTAGGTCATATGGGAAGGCCATGCTATCGTAGATCCTCTTGACACCAGTGCTCTCTATACAGGCCATCAAATACAAGAGGACCATGAAGAGACTGACAACGAAATTACAAGAAAGCAAACTGAACCCAAATCCAAAAACTCTCCAAAAACCAAGACAAGTCCACCTAATTCCAATGTAAAGAAAAAACCTCCTATAAAAAAGAAAAAGAAAGTGATAGGTTTACCCTCAATGACTGAACCTACAAAACTTGAAGAAAGTCCGGCTCAGGTAAAAGAACGTTTTAAAAGAGGCTGTGAGTGTCAAGACGAAAGTTGTTTTAGAGGTCTCAACCCGGAGACAGTTTTTAAACATCGCCATAATATTGCAGAATTGACCAAAGGTGAACACGATATGTATCTAATGGGGGTTACCATGGCATGCCTTGCAAATCCTGATACTACAGTGAGGCATAGAGAGAGAAGACGACTTAGAGCTCAGTATGTGTATCAGGGGAGAAGAGTTTGCTTGGACGCATTTTTATATCTTGAAAATTGCACTCACTATCAGCTAAAAAGAATAAGAAAGCATGTTATGACGCATGGCGTTGCTCCAAGAGTGCATGGAAACCATGGCAAAAAGCCTCATAATACTTTTTCCTTGGATATCTACTGCCATGCTCGGGAATTTTTAAAGCAATATTTAGAACAACATACTGGTGAAAGAGATATTTTAAACACTAAGCAGGCGATTCAACTACCTTGGGATGTTACTAGAAAAAATCTTCATGACGCATATAAGGAATACGGCCAAATCCTGGAACCTGGCATTAAATTAATGGGTTACTCAACATTTAGACATTTTATGAAGGAACAGTTTCCTCACGTGAAATTTTGTAAAATGGAACCGAAAAGTAATAATCAACATCACAATAACCATCATCAACCACACGCTGTACAACATCCACAACAAGCTCAAATTCAACAGCCTCAACAACAGATCCAAACTGTTGATAGACCAAGAGAACAGACTGTCCAACAAGTACAAAAATGCATTATCAACAACGAGGTTCAGCAAGTGATTCCTCTTGTAGTAGCGCCTAGTGAAAATGCTGGTAACCAACATCAGCAATCACAGACATTCCTAGTTACACCAGTACCTCAACTTATTTCTAATACTAATATAGTGACTCCTCAAAATGGCGCTAATCATAATACCAATACCTTTTCATATCAATTGACTAACACAGGTTATGTTATTAATGAGCAAGGGAATATTGTAACTACAATGGCAAATGGCCAGCATCATAACCCATATTTTGGCAGAATGCAGTAAAATTGTAATGACTCTAAGACTTTTGACCGATGATGTTTTCCAGGACGATTGCCAATACTGCTGAAGTTTTGCCAGTCTTACTGAAAAAAAATCGGTTTGTTGAAAAGTAAACAAATTTTTCATGTGATACAATGTGGTTTCTGTAATGTATTACTAAGATTAAGTGTACCAGAAAAACTTACATTTTTTAGTAATTAAATAGGTTGTAGAAAATAATTTATTTTATATTCAACGATTGCTGGGTTGTAAAACCGTTTTTCTGTAGACTAAATGAAATAAAGTTTTATTGTCTCGGACTTGTATTTTTATAGTATGATAGTTTAATACACGTATTTTCATCCTTTGAATTTTTTTAACGACTTTAAAAGACACTGTGACGGTTTGCTAATAATTCCAAATTGTTTTTGTTAAAAAATAAATGTTTTATAGAAACTTTTTAGTTTTTTTTGAGAACAAACCCAGACAACCTTCTAGAAATCAATATATTTTTCTAATATAATATAGTATTAAAAAATATATGTCAGACATGTCATTTGCTAGAAAAAAAATACAGCTTATTTAATTAAAAACCATTATATTGACTAGGTAATATCATTAAACAAGCAGGGTCAGTCGGTCAGAATCAGGTTCTCGAAATAAATTTGGGCAACTGTAACTAACAAAAAAATTAATTGGAGGATTGTCCCTATGCCAATGCATATACCGTGTTTATAGCAACAGGCAAAAATAATTAGCCTTTTCTTCTTAATTACAAAAATGTTTTTTTTTACTCATTGTGGTAAATATGTGCAAATTTATAAATCCTAAAAAGTTATTGTAAAAAATTTTAGAAAATTATTTTATTGCAAATATTTGGCACAATAATCTAATACCCCCCACTGAAATACAAAGTTAAGGACACATGAAAGGGTGCTTTTTTATATTTAATAATAAGTGATGTTTTTATATTGGTTAATTCTGGTTAGATTTCGTATTTTTAAAAAAAGGGTTCTAATAGGCCAGGGCCTTTGACAATGGTAAAAAGGGAAAAAAATATTAGTAGGATGAAACCCATTGGAAAAGGAAGAGAATATAACAAAAAGGAAAGGAAAAATAATTTTAAAGGGTAGAATACGATTTATCTCGATTTCCGGTAAAACAAGTCCTATGGAAAAACGTTAAATAGCAAAGTTTTCACATAACCTCAAAATTTATGTGAAAAATTCAAATAACCAAGTTTTTGATTTTTTAACTTTTACAAAAAAAAAATTTTTTCACGAAATTTGGTGAAAACTTACCTTTTTATGTCCCAAACACACTGTAATTTTTTTGATTTAAAATATTTATTTTTTCACCCTATTTTGACTTAATATTAAAAAAGCACCCTAATTTTCAATCGAAAATTCTCACGTCAAAATATCTGCTTTTTTAAAAAAGTCGGTGGGCTTTTTGTTCCTTGAAATTTCTACTTTCTGATGGTGTAAAAAAAATATACATTTCTATGGTAAATGTTCTCAAAAAATGAAAAGAAACGAAAAAAACTCGAATTCTAAATTTTGAGCTACCTATTTATTAAAATGTATACTTTAATTACTCGAAAAACGTAAGATTCCATGTTACATTGATAAACAAAAAATATACTACTATAATTAACAACCAAATAAGTTAATAAAGTTAATATTTAATAAGACGTTCGTTTCTTTGCATTTTTTGAGAACATTTACCATAGTAAATGTATATTTTTTTACACCATCAGAAAGTAGAGATTTCAAGGAACAAAAAGCCCTCCGACGTTTTTAAAAAAGCAGATATTTTGACGTAAGAATTTTCGATTGAAAATTAGGGTGCTTTTTTGATATCAACACGTTCGCGGACAGTTGCTTCATCAGATATGTTCGTAAAATTACACCGACAAAATATATTCTCCTGTCCATAAGAATAGTTTTATGTTGGGACAATTCACAAAATGTTTTGATATCTGCTGGGACAGCATTAGTAAACGCATATCACTTTATACCTAAAAATGCGCGGCGTTTGGCGCTTTGCGTTTATGGAGGGTATAAACTTCTGCGGCATATTCCGCTTTGTCCGCGAACGTGTTAAGTCAAAATAAGGTGAAAAAAATAAATATTTTAAATCAAAAAAATTACATGTGTGGACATAAAAAGGTAAGTTTTCATCAAATTTCGTGAAAAAAAAATTTTTTTTGTAAAAGATAAAAATAAAAAACCAAAAACTTGGTTATTTGAATTTTTCACATAAATTTTAAGGTTATGTAAAAAAAGTGTAAATACAAAAGTTGTATATCTTTTTATTACCTACAACTTTGCCATTTAACGTTTTTCCATAGGACTTGTAGTTTTGCCGGAAATCGAGATAAATCGTTTTCTACCCTTAAAAAATCTCACCCCCTTCCACTTCCCGACCTCGGATTACCCGTAAATTATTTTTCCTTTTATTTTTGTTATATTCTCTTCCTTTTCCAATGGGTTTCATCCTACTATTATTATTTTTTTTTGTTTCAAAAATTATCGACCCTGGTCTATAAGGAAACTACTAAAGAATGATTCACTTTATTAAGATTATAGATATCCCAAAACAATGTACCTATTCCTCTCAATTACTGAGTCTAAGGACACACGAAAAGTTTATTTGGCATATATTTAATAAAAGCTTACCACGTACCTACTAATTATTTTGTTGGTTTTAGTTCGTAGTAGTATCGATGTAGATAAGTAAATGAAAATTGTATTTAAATAAATAAGTATGTGCATAACTAAATTATTATTATTTTAAAAGCAGGGAGGGGGGCTCACCTAAGATGTTTGGCCCTGACGTGAAATTGATTTTATGACGACAAATACATGATCCTATATCTTTTTGTGTAAAATCATTATAGAATTACATAAAACGCACTTTAAAATAATAATTCGTATTGACCTAGAATTGGCTATTCAAATTAATAAATTAATTTGTATTAGGCAACGTATAATAACATAATATAAAAACATTTTATATTCTAAAAGACATATGTTGATGACATGTATATATGATAATGTAGGTCAATATATTATATAAATTGTTTAAAACTTACAAAAACCGTGTTTTTTATTCATGATTTCCTATTTCAATTTGTTTTTGCATTCTCTTCCTTATTGTTTATTAATTTGATTTTGCCTATCCATACCTACAATACTTATGTATTTTATGGAATTTTAAAACAATGGCATTGCAAACAACCTACACCTTTTACACATATTTATTACTAAAAGAGGCCGGAACTTGTAAATTTTAGAAATTACCATTTTAATATATTAAAGTTATAATAGACGAAGAATGACTTTGTCGAAAAAAAAACAGTGTTTTATTTAAAATAAGTTAAAACAGGAAGTTGTGCTTTTTGGCACTACTTCCAGGTTACCCAAAATACCAAAAATATTTTCTTTTAACACATTCCATTGTAGCTCAAGAATCTAATATGTACCAATGGAGATAGAGTTATTTTAATATGAACTATAACATATTAAAATTGACTGACTATTTTATAAATCCTGGTATCGAACGATTTTGTTGTTTTAGAAGAAGCTCTACCATCCTGCGAAGAAATCGAAATGCAGAACACAGTTAGCCTTGAACCGTTAGGAGTAAATGATGTGGTTGATTTGCTTCAACACCATTACGCTATTATCTCAGGTGGCAAATCAAATGACGGCTGTCCAATCATTACTTTTCCTGATAACAATAATTTTCAAATGCTTTCGGATGTCGAATATCAACGACTAATATTATATCTAACTTCAGTGCCTACGTAAGAATATTACAGCTGCTATCTTATACACAGAAAAACTGCATCAAAGAATAAGTACTTTGAATTTTAACGCTAGATACGAAGGTCTATCCCAAGATTATAAAATAAAGGACCAAACAGCATCTGCGAAAAAAAATCGTTCTGTCAAAAATTTGAAAATATTTTTTTCCTATTTTTAGTTTCAATATATCTTAAATGTATGAAAGAAAAAGAAAAATCTTGGCTTAGCATCGAGAAAAAACTAAAAAAATACTGTCTTTCTCTACGAAGTAGGGGAAGGTCGCCTTTGATGGCATACTTCCCATGATGGCATACCACAGGTATCTCTGGATTAAACCGGTTTTGCGTCATCCCGCATAGTGAGTCGAATTTCAGTCGTGACGGACGTTTTTATGTAAAGTTATTTAATAGAACAGAAATTGTTAAGTGCCGAAGTAATATTTGCCAGCTTGTAAATCAAAAATTTATTATGTTAGGTGCATTAAATTAGAATGCACGATTTTTTTCCAATAACTATAGGATATAGATGTTACTTTGCTATGATTATTTTAAATCTAAGTTGTGGTTTTAATTTTTTATAATTTATTTCCTAGAAGTGTGACATATTCCTAAGATGGCATATCCATTGGTCTCCTATGATGGCATACCTATAAATACATATAAATAGGAAAAATAGGTATGCCATCAGAGGCGTCATATTCAAAACGGCGCTACTTTTACTTTTCTATTAGATATGTCACTAGTTATATGCTTTTTAAAGTTTTTTAATATGTCCTTAGATTGTACTTTCCTGACAATGTTTTCATTATTTTTTTATAAGTTTAAAGATGTTCCCTAGAATTTAATACTTATATTATTTTAAGTTTTTTTAAACCGTTTTATGTGCTTGAATTTTTTAACAATAAAAATGTGCAAACTGTAACAAAAATATTCCTTTTACATGTATGCGTCCTTCAGATTTTTGGATTTTACTGGAGTATGCCATCATAGGCAATGCAGTTGCCTATGATGGCATACTTGGTGATTTTTTTCTTTTCTATTTTTTTTACCAAAAAAATAGTTTTTGTATATTTTTAAAGTTTTATAATGACTATTTAAGTAGTAACAAATATTTTAACGTGGTTAAAACCTTTAAACTAAAAAATATATTAGGTGTTAAAAAAAAGGTGCCATCATAGGCGACCTTCCCCTACGTATCACGTACATTCTATGATGCAGTTTTAATTAAATTCACCTCAATTTAAAAAATACTAATTATTTGTTTAGACAGAGATATTGGGTAGTCGGAAAGTCTTAATACGATTTTATTTTAGGCTTCAAGAGGCAGATATGGGCTTCCACTTAATAATCGATAGAAGAAAAGATCGATGGAATTCTGTAAAAACAGTTTTATTAAAAATATCCGTATTTTTTCCTGGCTTAATTCATGTCGTCTATGTTCTCCGACCAGCCAGTTTTCTGCAAAAGGCTCTTTCGGAAGTCAGCAATAAACTTTTTAAAGATGAGTTTAAATTCCGCATGATTGTACTTAGCACTGCCGAAGAACTACACGAATATATTAGCCCTTATCAGCTTACCCCTGATTTAAAAGGTACTTTACCATATGACCACCAGGAGTGGATAAATCAACGAATAGAGTTAGAGAACTTTTCTGCCGTTACTCAAGAAGTTTCAAGTGCTTTAGATGATTTCACTAAGTTAGTTGACGAAACTGAGCTTCCAAATAATGTCGATTCAACTCAGGAATTGCTAATTAAACAAAATGCCTCATACTCAGAATTAAAAAAAGAAATTTTGTCCGCTGCAAAAATTGGCGAGTCGTTGTTATGCAGCATTAAGGAGAAGAATACTTCCGAAACTGATGCCAAAGTACCTGATATGATAGGACATGTATTTGCTATCGAACGTTTGTTAGTGCAGTTAGAGGAAACTGAAAAAACATTTGACGAGTTTTGGCAACAACATTCTACCAAATTACGTCATTGCCTTAACCTTAGGCGCTTCGAGCAAGACTTCAGAGAACTTCAAGTCAATTTTGACTCGGCTTTAAAAACTGTCTCCGAAATGACCGAGATAGGGGAAACAGTTGCAAGAGTGGACACTCTTATTAAAGAAGCAAATGGTTTCGAAAAGATCTGCCAAGCTGACATTCAGCGAGCTGAGGAAGCCGTTTCTTTAGGACATCTTCTTATGAGGATTAAAAATTGTTGTCCTATTGAGTGCGTGGAACCTAAGTGTAATGAGCTACTTAAAATGAAGGATATGCTTTTGACAAGGCTGTCCAAAAGAAAAGATATGCTACTTAAATGCAGAGACCTGATGGAACGAGTAGAGAAGGTAACTGGTTTACACACTATACTAAAACAAAGAAATACACATTTTTCTTTTAGGCAAATCAATGGTGTGCGGCTGGTATTGACTTACTTGCCTCACAAAAAATAGAACAGTGCTCTAACTCACCGGAATTGGCAGAAAAGTATATTGCTGAAATCCGAGAATTCGGCAGCGCAGCAAAAGAATTTACTTCCAATGGTCAAAACGACTGTAAGAATATTTTTCAGGATAGTATTACACCTGAAACTAAGGCCTTTGTTTCTCAAGTAAGTTTAAAAAATTACTTTACTTAAAGATAATGGTATATTATTTTGTATTATTCAGGTTCTTCAAAGGATTGAGGATGTAACACTGATGTGTGATAAACGAATTCATAGTCTGAACAAATTAGCTGTAAAGAAGCGACCAGTCCAGACTGTAATTCCTGAACCCGCAGTTCCTAGGCAACCGCTTGTAGGTGCCCCCCACCCTGCCAAAGGATTCCTTAAGAAAGCCTATACTCTTCCTAAGGTGGAATACAAGGTCAGTATTATTTATTTATTTTTATTAGTTATTTGTATCAATTTTATAATATGAGCAGCTAATAATACTACCTACCTATATTTATTTATAGTTTTAAATGTCTTTCTGCATGGTATTTATTAGGGTTACCTTTCAACAAAATAGGTCCCTACGAAGAACTTAACAAAAATTGTTGTTTTTCATAATCAAAAGAAAACTATAAACTAATGATTTATCGACACATTATCTATTATATTTGGCAAATTGACTGATATCATAGGGTCAAGGTTTGCATAATGTCTGTTGTTTTATGATTTGTGTGTTTCCTTGAAAGTTATGTCCAGGTTATAATAATGGTTGATTAGGAATTATCAACTAAGATAGATTTTTTAATAGCATTTCATATGAATGAACATTAGTTTTAATTAGTTACAGAACCAAGTGAAATGTCACTGTTAATTTGTCTTGAAAATGATGACAATAATTACATATTCAAAGTTTTAGTATTTATTGTGTGCTCTTTATGTTTAAATTCTTTATAATCACTTGTTGTCTGTGATAACTAATAGCTGAAGGTTAGTATACTATACATATTACTAAAATTTGGATGACACGTTTCTTGCACATTATAAAATTTATTTGTCTCAGTATAAAACCTTACGTGCTGAGAACCATGTGATTTCAAATATTTACACAGAAACAAAAAGTTTACGTAAATTATAGCCGTAGGCGTAGGTTTAAAAAATGTAAGCTATACCTATCTGGTATAATATGTTTAACGGAATACCCCGGGTGACTACGAGGTATATGTCTAATATTTTGATCTCAACCATAAGCAAAGTAAAAGTCAAAATTAACCTAGTAGATTTTGCACAATCGAATCATTAACAAAGATAATAATTCCACCATTACAGTTATGTTTTATTGTTGTTATTTTATTGGAATTTATTAATAAGCATGTTTATATTCGATTGATCAGTTATATTTATTAATTTTCATGAGGGGACTTTTATTAGTGATATTCATCAATATGTTAGTAAAACCCTGTAAACGTGGGTGGAATTTAAATACCCGAAGCGGCAGGCAAAAATTAGATTTCATCTTCAGGGAAGCTTTTTATAAATTTTTGTCAAAGGATCGTTTTTTTTTTCAAGCTAAGTTCAAATTTTTAAGAGGAAGTTCATAAAAGAAACCAGCTTTTAGTAGGTGTTTTAAATGCAAAAAAAAGTATGTTTAAATAATGGAAAAAATATGGAAATTATATTACTAAATATTTTGCTACTTTCACGAGTGCCTTGTGTTGACCCAAGAAATAATTTAATCAATCATTATAATGATTTTATTTCTAGTTATTGATTTTATTTCAGTTTAGCAATAATTCCAACGGAAATGTAATTTTTAAGGTTTAAAACATTCTTTTACAATCGCAGTCGTAAAATAGGAAAGATAAATTTTATGATTTGTTAATAATGGGTAAATTGCATTGAATTAAATGATTTTTTTTAATCAAAAATTGAAATAAGTGTTACTTTGAATTAATCGATTTTTAACTTTAATAAATCGTCTTTAAACGAATATAAGAAATCGAGGAATGATCTGACAATATGGCATGTTTTTAGAATGACTGTTTTCTGAAAGTTTCGATGTATGTTTGTGTTGATTCCTAGTTGTTTCAGGTGTGATTTTAATGTTCCTGGTGTGAGGCCTGTCACTGACATAATAAGAGGGATAATAATGACTTTTTCTTGCTTCCAAAGTATTTTTATTTCCATTGCCAGGTCTGTGTATTTGGAGATTTTCTCGTTGTATTTCGTTTGGATGTTTGTATTACTAGGAATAGCTATGTCAATTAGGTATGTGGTTTTTCCTTTTTTTAACTGAAGAGTGATATCTGGTCTATTTGCGGATATTGTTTTCTTTATTTTCGAGTATGGATGTTGGTGTGTATTTGTAGTATGGTTCTGAGTTTTCTACGAGCTTACACGCTATGGTCAGTACTTGGTTGAACTACTTTTGCTGCTGCGTTGTGTCTTGCTGTGTATTCTTGGCCAGCAAGAATTTTACATCCACTTGTAATATGGTCAATTGTTTCCTTCTGGAGGTGGCATTTTCTGCATGTGTCGTCTGTTATAGCCGGGTCTTTGATTATATGTTTTTGATAATTCCTTGTTGCTATAACTTTATCTTGAATAGCGAGTAAGAACCCTTCTGTTTCGGGAAAGAGCTGACCATCTTTTAACGATGTAATATGATGATCCTTTGTCGATGTACTCTTGTTTCACGCGGTATCTATGCTGTCCATGGAGGATCTTCTCTGACCAGGTATTAATTTTTTCTTGTTGTAATTGTGTATCATTGTATGTGTCTGCTGGATGGTTTGTTTGGGATAGGTTGAGGGGCGTATAGTTTTTATCTGCATTGCTTATCGCTGTGTGGAGACTGGTATGTTTAGTATGAAAGAATTTTCTGAGTTTTTGGATTTGCCTTGTGTGCAGTAATGTTACGTCTATAATTCCTCTTCCTCCTACATTTCTTTTGATTGTTAGCCTTTCTTTACATGAATTGGAGTATAGTAAGTTCAGAGCGTATGAGGATGTTACTATTTTCTAGGTCTGTTTGGGACCACTTGATAATACCGAATGAATATGTGAGAGTAGGTATGACATATTATTATTATTATTATTATTATTATTATTATTATTATTATTATTATTATTATTATTATTATTATTATTATTATTAATATTATTATTAATATTGCAACTAGAAAAGTAACAAAAAGATGCCAAATTCAATAAATCGTATCTACAATCAAAATTTTTATTCGGATATTTATCTCTGTCTGTATTTATGGTTTTATTCAGAGGCGTCGGCGTCGCTAGCTTTGCTCTAATTCAAATAATTTCCAGCTCTATATCCATATTTATTTTGGACTTTTTATTTAGAAATTTCGTTGGCTATTGTGTTCAGTGGCGTTCAAACGGGTAAAATAATACCGAATCATAAACAGGGCGATGAGGCCTGTGTTGAAAATTATAGGCCAATCACATTGACTTCAGTAGTCTCTAAAATTTTTAAGTACTATTTTTTGGACCGTCTAGTTAGGTGCCTAAAAAGATCGAAAATAGTATCCCCAAACCAGCATGGTTTTCAACCATTCTACATATTTTATTTACAGGGTGTTCCTTAATGACGTGCTAATATTTTAGGGTGTGATTCCTCAAGTTATTTTATGAAGAAATGTTCATATAAACATATGTCCTAAACGGCTTAAATTTTTTTCTACCGGGTGTTGAATTTTTTCTTTTTTACTGCGTTTTTTGTAATATCTCCGAAAGTACTTTGGATAATCGTTTTAATTTTGGCATGTGCTAATAGGACATAAAACCACATGTTTTAGTTATAAAAGCTATTTTTTGGTCCCACCAGTGGCGTCCCTGCAAACATGTCCTCTGATATTTTTTAGAAAAAAAGTGGTACACCACTGACATTTTTCCATGCGGATATTATTTCTGATTAGCCTGATCAATTCTACATATAAATGGTCTCCTGCGTTTTTCTCCTCAGGCACACTGTTCTTAATTAAAATAATTAAATTAAATTAGCTTCATTTTGCAATATTGACGAATAATATTTCATCACATAAATCTAGTTATCCTGGAACGGTGACGTTCTTAAAAACATAATTAACGCCTTAACGGCAGTCTTATCTGCATTTCCTCCAAGAAGAACTACCTGTGTTACTTGAAGATGTACCATAATATGCGCTAAGGAATCAAATGTGGTACATGCATGATGGAGCTCCTGCTCATTTCAGTGTAATCGTTCGCGACCATTTAGATGCAGTTTATCCGAATCGTTGGATAGGTCGCGGAGGAGTTCAACAATAGCCAGCAAGATCCCCTGATCTCAATAGTTTGGATTTTTCTTGTGGGTCATCTTAAAACTCTAGTGTATAAAACTTTCGTTAACACTTTAGAAAATTTAAGAGAGTGAATAATTGCCTTCTGTTAAACAATACGTAATTCGCCTGGAAGACGGGCCAAAGCATGCCTATTAAGTGAAGGTGGTAATTTCCAACAATTTATATAAAACAAAATTTTGCATTATCAATGTTAATAATAATAAATAGTAGAGCTAATTTAATTCAATTATTTTAATTAAGAACGGTGTGCCTGAGGAGAAAAACTCAAGAGACCATTTTTATGTAGAATTGATCAGGCTAATTAGAAATAATATTCACATGGAAAAATGTCAGTGGCGTACCACTTTTTTTCTAAAAAATATCAGAGGACATGTTTGCAGGGACGCCACTGGTGGGACAAAAAAAACTTTTATAGCTTAAACATGTCGTTTTATGTCCTATTAGCACATGCCAAAATTAAAAATATTATCTAAAGTACTTTCGGAGATATTACAAAAAACGCAGTAAAAAAGAAAAAATGTAACACCCTGTTGCAAAAAATTTAAGCCGTTTAGGACATATAAACTTTTCTTCATAAAATGACTTGAGGAATCACACCCTAAAATATTAGCACGTCATTAAGGAACACCCTGTATATTGCGTACTTAAATGTTTTGTTTGTTGTTGTTTATTTTTAAATAGTTACTTAAGTTTCTAGTTTTAAATTGAAAATAAACCCTGACTATTATTGCCCTACAATAATTGTAAATTGTATCTGGCAAAATAGGTAAACGATTTAATTTGAACTAGGAGGGGGGGCTGGGCAGCCCTCCTGAGATATTTCTTGAAAAATTGAAAAATAATTCCTGTCTGTAACAAAACAGCGATTTAAGCACCGCTTCCTCGGATTTTATATGGAATTTTTTTTGTATGTCTACGTGGATTTTAAAAAACATTAGTCCAATTACTTATTATTCCTGACTAAGTTCTGAAATTTTTAGCTCAACCAACGATTTGAATTTCCAAACTGGCTCAGTATTATTGGGTAGGGGGCATCCCCTTACTCCAAAATGACACTCCTGCTTTTATTTTCTTAGGATTGCTTTATTTGAAAACATTGGGTTGTTCAAGGGCAATATCCAATAATTATAATTGAAAAAATGTCCCAAACTTAGATCGCAGCTATTGAATTTTTGGGGCAGTCTTTGGGGGCTAATATGTAAAAAAAAACTTGTAGGTTTTATTTTTTAAAATTCGACCAAAGAAAGGTGCTATTTTACACTCATTTTACAATTGTTATCCATCCTTAGTCAGAACAGAAATAAGTAACCACTATTTATAGCATTTTTATCAACAGATATTACATTATAAAAACTTTTATGTTATTAAAGTTATGCGACAAATTACTATATGCTTAGAATTAATAATTTACATAAATTATTACCTACAAACCCAAAAAATAGCATAAACCATAAGCTTCCCGATTAGTATATTCCACTAATGTTGAAAAGAATATTTTAAAATAAATTATAATAAGTTATTTCCCTAATTTGACCGGTCAGTGGTTGGGCAGCATCTCGGTGAGGCAGATTACTGCTCTCAATATTAAACCAGTTTTATACCAAATTTTGAACTCTATAGAACGGTCACCGGGCACCAATGCGGTTTTTAAATCGAGCTTTTACTTAAATTTTTGTGCTTTTGCGGTTTTCAATATATTTTTTGGTTAAGTTTTAGTTAAAAAATTGACTTAAGTGAAGGGTTTTAGTTTTCTTTCGAATCTATTAATTTATGTGGACAATGAGTTGTCATTGCGCCTGGGAAAACGAATCGTTTTCCTTTGTTAAAGTATTTTTTCCCGATGATAACTCGGGATATTGTAGCAGCACTAGTAGCAGTAACAAAAGCCATTATGGATTTTGCGATGGATTTTTTTATTCCCTTGTACCAAATGTACGTATTATTTTGGTTTTCTTTTATGGATTTATTTTATAAATGTCTTATTTGTTCGGGTCTGTTTAAAATTAATTAGTACTGATGATGGTTTTAAACAAAATAACCCGAAACGGTACCAACATCCTAAACTCGCTTTCAATTAATATTAAAACGAAATTCAAAAAACTAGAATCCAACTTCTTATTTTATAAAGCTTTATTAGCAAATATTAAAGGAACCTGCAAGCTCAGCTCAGGAAAAAGCTAAATATTCCCATAGGCGGCGTATGCTTTTTCGTCACCGAGGTAATAAAGACATGCATTTTCGTCACCGCCTTTAAAGGCTCGGTTTTATTACACATGCATTCTCGTCACTAAGCTTAAGGGTTCGTGTTTATTATACATGCATTTTCGTCACCAACACAAAAGTTATAAAATTAATTATATTCTCTTTTTTGGACTCCGATTTAAAAAAAATGCACTCCATTATAAAACATAGTATTTTATTAAATTTACAGGAATAACACAAAACTTAATTACATCATGTAATAGATAAATTCTTAGGTGAATAAGAAAACTAAACAGATATAATTTTAATGCTGCAGCTATTCTAAACGGAACAATGATACGAAAGACATGTAAGAAATTGTAATCTAATTACCTCTCTATCTTGATATTTTATTATAGTAGATTGAATAAATTGTTGTCTTTTTTTAACTGTCATATCATGGGTTTTAGGAGGAATATGCACACTTTGAATTTTTACATACCTATCTATTTGGATATCTTTAAGTTTTTCATTTTCATCAGTTGCAGCTATATGAATTGCTTTTTCAAAATCCACAACTATTTCTTCAACGTTAAAAACAATAATTTTTTCGATTAAACAACCATTATTCAGGGAATAAATACAAATAATCCTGAGAATAATCATAATTAATTTAAATAATTTTTAATGAGCTTTTAATAGTTGGTGACGACTTTGCATGTACCATTTTTACCTGTTTGCTGCCTCGGTGAAGAAAATGCATGTGTAATAAATATATTTAAAATTGGGGGTATACATTTGACCTCCTTGGTGACGACTTTGCATGCGCCCCCTATAGGTTACAATTAAACTAGCAATCAGCAGACATTTGTCATCATTGATTTTTGTTAAGAACGATTTCTGATCAGGGCCAAATGTAAACAATTTTGACTCCTTAAATTGTCTGTGACTCCAACCATGCCAAATTTTAGGTTGCTTTGTCAAGTAGTCTACAAAAGATATTGCCGGTCATCGGATCACTAGTTATTTTATTTCTTAAGGTGTTTCTTTCCCCCCTATTGAATTGGAATACATTAAAAGAATTATTTTCTTGAGTCCTGAAACATAACCAAAAATGTGATTTTTTCAAATTTCAATTTTTACCTTTTTAATATGAATATTATTATAATTAAATAAATATATAGCATATCAACAAAAAATACGTGACCATTAGATTTTGATTGTCTACGTATATTTTAAGTATCTAAACAGGGTGTCCGGAAATAATAAGCAAAAATTTAGGGGAAATTCTAGATCAGAAATAAATGCTATCTGTTCTTATAACATTTTTTCGAAAATTGATTATAATCAATTTTCGAAAAAATTTTATAGGAAGAGATAGCATTTATTTTCGGTCTAGAATTATCCCCTAAATCTCATCATTTCCGGACACCCTGTATATGTAGGTACCAAATTTCTTTACCAATCGAGGAAGACCAGTTGCACCGGTCTCATTGTTAGGAAGAAATTAATTACTTAACGCTTAAGCAGGTAATAATTGCATTCTTTATATTTTCAGGTTCTCAATAACCTCATTTATGTATTTTCAAGTAATATTACACTTTAAAATTGGGATTGTTTAACAGAGATAAATCTCCTTAATAAATATTGTTTAAACGATAGACTTCTGGGTCAAGAGCCAGAATTTAAAAAAGTGCTAACTTTTAGCTCAGACTAGAACTAGTTTTTATGTAATTATGGTTTATTTTTACTAGTTTACCTAAAGTCGTCGCTACACGAAATATAATAACGAACCACGTGAAACTTTCCAGGCTTAAGAGTATTTAAAGGCATACCTATTTAAAAAAATTATCATGGCTAAAAAACGAAACTTTAACATAATACTGCCGTCATGTTTCTTGTTTTTCATAAAAAAAAACCAAAAGTTCAAAAATTTTTTTATCTCTTTATATCTCTCACCGTTGTCGAGATTCCCACTTACAGTCGCGGCTAAAAAAGTATACGTTTCCATTATAAAAAGCATTACGTAAACTACGCCCCTATACTATACCTATCAGCTCATCTTATATATACAGTGGTGTGTCGTGGGGTTTGTGTTTGGAGGGGCGCAATAGAAATCCAATACCAAATGACATATAAGCAAATTGCTCGAAAAAGTATCTATTTATAAAAAAATTTTTAGGTAAATTTATACATAGGTATTCAAAAATATTGATATGTATCTACAATAACTACAAAAACAATAATAATTGTCTATCTAGAGTCGGCTTCATAAAAAAGCAAGCACGGAAAACAGTACAACAAATTTGTTATTTCACACCCACATATCCAGTTGTTTTTTTATAAAATGTCTTTTGAAAACCGACGCGTATAAGATCGGTTTTCGGCCCGTCGTTCACAAGTTTGTGATAACTTTATATCAGGCAACGGCCTCCCCAGTTCTTTAATTTTAAGTTTATCCGCTAATGGCAGCCTACAAAAATTTATTTGAATTATATTATTGACGAAATTCATTTTATTAGTTCGAACTCGACGCGCGCTTACACCAAAACAAAGTCCGAAATGTAACTAAAGCAATAAGCAATGCAGGCGCTAAAATACCGCGGCGGTAGAGTCCCTAAATAAATCGAATATAACCGGGTGACGTTCGGGTTCGTTCCGCGAAATTTATATACGCCAGGCCACTTTACCGTCCGTCGCAGCGCTTCAACGACGGAATTCAATTATCTAAAATTCACACGAGGCGTGCTTATCGTTGGTCAACGAAAACGGACAATTAGAGATGAGTTCAGAATTGGTGAGTTGCTTTGGTTTTTTAAAATTTAGAAATGTTAACTACCTATATGAATAATAATAATAATATTAGTATTAAAATAAATAGTAATAATAAATATTTAAATAAACATTTAATTTGTGTGTTATGTTAAAATTCCTAGGAGGGGCGCGCGGCCACGCGGCCTTATTGAGCAACCGTCACTGATCTTATATAAAGACAAATCTATACGCAGGAATATATTTCCGTTATTTACCAGACATTTAAATATTGATTCCCCAACAAACTGGAACTCTATTCTTGGGGGTCTGTATTGTTTTAAAAGGAAGGGCTGGAATATCTCGCATTAACGTAAATAATACATGCCAGTAGACAAATGATAGAGAAGGATATTAAGTTTAAAATAGTAACCAGTGAAACTACGAATTTGACACAGATACCTATACAGGGTGTTATTTAAGTATGTGGCCAAACTCTAAGGGGTGCTTCTTTAAGTGATTTTAAGAAAAAAAGTTCATATAAACATGGGTCCGAAAATGCATAGTTTTTGCGATACAGGGTGTCAAACTTTTAAAAAAATCGGATGTTCGTAAATATCTCAATACTCTTTTATTCGATTTTAAAACTTTGACACCGTGTATCTTGGTTGTTATCAATTTTGGGATAAGGCAAGTTTAAATAAATCGCATTATTTCGCCTTAAGGAGTCTGCTGTTGCTCTGTGTCCCATTACTTTTGGAACACCCTGTATAATTGAATCATCTGGACTTAATAAAACTATTTTGGGGCAATACTGCCAAAGATATTTTTATGAGCAGAGCCCCGACAGATTATTCCATAACCAATCGAGCTAAGGTAACACTGATGATTGCTACTAGACTAGTTCCCATATACAAAAAATTATGCAGAGGTGATATTTAGCATATTTGGGATGACCTATATCTAATAAAAAGGGATACACGGTTAAAAAAATATATATTGTGCATTGATTAGCATACAAGAAAACATTTGAAAACCAAATTAAATCGGTGAAAGTAACTCAAAAATTAATGGTACAGAGAAATAACGGTTTATCAATAATTAATGCAGTATGGAACGATAACTAATCAAGTTATTTAAAGTAAATTTGCAAACAGATAAATAGTATGTTTCTTATCTTAGTGTATTAGTAGTACTGTTTCTATATAATACTCCTTTATAATTTCATTATAAAAATTCCCGGTATGTCGCGCGTCCCGGTTTAAAAAGAGTACAGCAATATTATTAAAATAAAACAGATAATAAAAAATATTATTTAACTGGAAAGACATATCACGTTCTTATCAATAAATGCTGTTGGTCTTGTGGAATATGTTAACCAACAATATTATTAGTAACTATTTAACTTTAACCAGTGGTGGTTTGTTTTTAACAACATCGGTGGCATTTTTTGATTTACTTTTGTCCGAAAAGTGTTTTTTTTTTTATTTACAATGTGCCAGATCTGATGTTTATTAGCTGCTCTTCGAACAGCTACTTTTACCAGTTTATATTATCATGTATACTTCCTTAAGTATAATTTATCGAATAGCTAGCTTACGGCCTAGTAAGCTTATGGATAACCTGAACATAGCTTAAACCTGTAGCTAGAAAATGCTGGCTATTAGCTTCAACGCTGTACGACTACGAGTAGCCTAAGCTACATTTTGCTCAACACTAACGTCGATCGCTTGTCTAGACTAGGTTAAAAAAAACAATATTTGCAGATGGACGCCACTTTGGACGACACAGAGGAGGAGATTGTTCGTTGCCATGAATCAAATCAGATTAACCAAATATCTCCCGAAAATGACGAAGTCAACAGAATTAAAACGGGGCATGTTTTAAGTGAACTATTACAAACTGAAAGCGTATATGTTCATGAACTATTATCTATTATTAAGGTAAGTCAATTTGTATTTATTATAAGAACGATAATTTACATTATGTGCTTATTTATTTATTATTATTCTGTTAATCATTAATTTATCTTTTTATAAATACAGACGGTTTCCGATTCACGATTCGAATGAATAATTTAACATTAGTCCAGATATATTTAAGCATTTTAGTATTATTATAAGTTTCAATGATAATACACAACTAAACTTCACTCTTGGCGTGATTTAAACATCAGTCCAGACCTAAAATAAAATCACGTACACACTACACATTGCCAGTCTCTAGAAAATTTTCCCTGCAACTAAATACGAGTATTTGCTACAAAAATATCTTTACTATGTTACCTATAAGTATTTAAATTAAAATCTGAGGTTTATAACTTTACATTATGCAACGGCGTAATACCAAAAGGCTCTTTTAAGCGACTATAATTAACTTCACTAATGCTATGTTTAATTATTATTACCCTGTTTAAGTGCTCAGTAAAAAGTTCCGTTATATAACACCAGTTTACCAATACTCGTAAAATTTTATTCCAGGGTTATAAAGACCAAGCACAGCTAGAAGAGTTTCAACATCTGGTTCCACCCAACGTTTGCGACAAATTCGATGTCATTTTCGGAAATTTGGAAGAAATTTATCATTTTCATTCGGATTACTTTCTCAAAGACTTGGAGAATTGTATATCGTCAACTGATTTAGTTGCCTTATGTTTTGTGCAAAAGGTAAAAATTATTGATTTATTAGCAGTACAAGATATAGGTTTGTTATCATTATAAATATAGTTTTACCCATAACAGAACGGGGCAGAAGTGGACAAGTCATCAGTCATAATATAGTTCGAAAATATAGCTAAGGCCAGGCCCCTATTTACATATAAGTACATACTTTCATACCGTTTTTGTTTTAGCGTGAAAAATTCCTGAGACTCTACAGTTTCTACTGTCAAAATATCACCAAATCAGAGCAAGTTCGAGAAAGTTCCCATGAACTAGCCCCGTTTTTTATTGCTTGTCAAAAGAAATTGGGACACAAACTTCCATTAGCAGCTTATCTCCTTAAACCAGTACAACGTATTACTAAGTACCAACTTTTGTTGAAGGACCTTCTAAGGTACTCCCATGAAGGAAAATGTTGCAAAGAGTTGCAGCAAGCCTTAGATTGCATGTTGATTGTTCTAAAATGTGTCAACGATTCGATGCACCAAATTTCCATAACTGGATTCCCAGGAGATCTTTCCCAGCAAGGCGAACTATTGCTTCAAGGTTCCTTTTCGGTTTGGGTGGAGAACAAAAGAGACTTGAGACTAAGACTTAAACCATTAAGAAGGCATTTATTCCTCTACCAGAAAACATTACTTTTCTGCAAACCTGTGTCCAAGGCTGAGAGAAACAAGGCTACTTATCAATATAAGCATTGTCTAAATATGTCACAGGTTAGTTGTAGAACCAAATAAACAAAATATTAATATGCAAACCCTACCTAAACAGCAGTATTAAATCATTATTAATATTATTAACATTATAATGACGTTATTATTATTACTAACGTATGAACTATTTTAATAATTAATACTGATATTTGATGACTCCTGTCTTTTTAATTTAAAAAAGAAAAAGTATACATGTTTTATCCAACAGGTTGGATTGACAGAAAGTGTGAAAGGCGACGTAAGAAGGTTTGAGGTTTGGCTACAAGCACGACAGGAAGTTCATACAATTCAAGCAGTCAACTTGGAACAAAAACAGTCTTGGGTAAACGAGATTAAAAAGGTGTTGTTCAATCAGCTTGAGGAGATTAAGGGAGAAAAAATTAAACAGTATGCTGCGACTCACAGGTGGGTATTATAAAATATAAATTGGTATTTTTATTAATAAATTAGTTTATTTTAATTGTTTTCAAACCCAGGTTTGTATAAAAATAGGATACTTCCTCGAACCCAAATGTTTTCAATTTCTGAAGATTTATATTACTATATTATTTCACCGAAATTGTTTTTAACTCTAGGCCTTTGCGACAAACCACCTCTTGGGAAACTCAGAGACAAATTTCGACTGCACCTCCAAACGAAGTGCACCACCAACAACGGACGATGAGCTGTGATAACGAACCTTCAAATAACCACTTGGAGGACGGTGTGGAGTGCGTGGAGGGCAACTGGTCATCCGATTGCAGTAACAGTGATGATGACGAACATGTTATTTCGGTAAGTCAGTCAATTGTTATTTTGTGAAGTATATTTTATTCCGGTTAGCATTTGAATGAGAACAGTTCACTTATTATTGTCACTAAATTGAAAATTATGAAAAGGAAGCAGTATTTTTTTTATTAAATAATAAAGTAATTTCCCATCTTCAAAGTTGCATCGGTAGTGGGTTTGCCTACCTTCATCATCATGGCTTAGAACACTACTGGCAAGCCGAAACTTACAGTCTTTTAATGTAAATAAATGAATACAACATGTACTTGGCGCGAATTAAAAAGAGAAACTGTTCGGTAATATAGATATCTTTTCTAAACGGACAAAGGTGTTCTAGACGGTGTCCATCTCTTCTGCATATGTCCGGCAATTTTATTTTTCTATTTACTATACGCATCTTACTGATTGCAATACGTGCGACACACAAAAAAAAACTCACCCTGTACTCAACGGCACAATAAAATAAACTGAGTAAGAATATTCCGGTAGATGCGGGGAGGGATTGGCATAGTTTTGTTTACTTATTGCATTCCATACATTCTGTACGTCGATGTCCATAAAGTGAGACCTACCAATACTATTATAGAAGGAGGGAGATGAGAAGAATAATTAATTAGTTTTAATCACATGCTACGGTACGAACGAAGTTCCAAATATTACTAAATACTGAATTTATGTTAATGTAACGAGGCGATGAGTTTGTTTCGTTGTGCGTTATTCACGCCGGAAACACTGATTGATTTTTTGTCCTTATTGTGGACATCTAAACAAATTATTTATCCCTCAAGCTACAATATAAAATGCTACTGTAACTTGGAGTTTGCCAGTACGGTATGTTATGCACTATATACTAGAAGAGATGTTTAAAAATAGTATGAAAAAATGGCAACTGGTTGACAGCGGGTTTTTCAGGAAATAGTGGTGATGGTAATATATGCTTTAATAATGTTATTTATGGGAAAAAATTGTACTATGTAAAAAGTATTAAACGTTTGCAAAAAACATTTGTTAAAAACAATAATAAATGGATGGTTCTGGTTACTTTTTAGATATATCATGCTTTAAGGAGGAGGTTTAATTAAGGTTGCGGTTTCACGAAAAGATAATAAAGCTTTTGTCAACGTTTTCTTAGTTTATTATACATTTTTTGCAGCATGGGGTGAAGGGTTCAAGCACAGTTGTTGGCCGCGTGGTAGCCTATTTCATAGGCAGTAGTGTAAATACCACCACCACCTTTTATATTAAGCATTGTTAAAAAGCCTGCAGTTCCGTATCTTTATTTAGTTCTAGTAAGTTATGTGTTTTTTATTTTAAGTTTTATTTTATATTTGTTTTTCCTCTGTAAGGTTTTTTTGCTTGTGTTGCAAGAACTTTACTGATTTTTTTTTACAGGTATTTTCTTGCCTCTAGAAAGAAATCCGCATTTTAAGTAAGCTGATAGTTTTATTGTCGCCAAAAATCGAGACCAAAAGTAAAGTACCGTTTAATTCAACACAATCAAACAAACTGGATAGTATATCGCTATAAAAAAATTTTTGTTTTGATTCACGCTTGTCGCATCAGGATCACACAATGATTACAAAAATGCAGGGTGGTCCAACGAAAACTTAACACCTCGATTTTCCTGCTTTAAAATGAAAATGTTGAAAATCGCTCGGACCCGTCGATTTTTATTTCGAGGGGAAATCTTTTGCGTATATTCTCAATCTTGTTACTTCAAGCCCCTAGGAGGGAGAGGGGATAAGATCTAAATCCTAAATGGATACCCCTATTTTATATAATTTTTTTGGATTCTGCATAAAATTCTGAACATTTTTTAATAAAAGCGTTATTAGTCTATACTTAACAGTTTCCGAGATATTGACTCTTGAAAAATAACATTTTTGAACTTTGACAGCGTCTAGCTTTCTAACTGTACGTCTTAGAGCAAAACGGCTTACATGTCCCTATCTTCGATTTTTATTATTTTTCCAATAGTGTCAACTTCCGGTTAAACCGGAAGTACTATATTTCTTACATCCGGTTTAACCGAAAGTTGACACTATTGGAAATATAATAAAAATCGAAGATAGGACATGTAAGCCGTTTTGCTCTAAGACGTACAGTTAGAAAGCTAGACGCTGTCAAAGTTCAAAAATCCCATTTTTCAAGAGTCAATATCTCGGAAACTGTTTAGTATAGACTAATAATGCTGTTATTAAAAAATGTTCAGAATTTTATGCATAATCCAAAAAAATTATATAAAATAGGTATCCATTCTTACCCCCCCCTCCCTCCTAGGGGCTTGAAGTAACAAGATTGACAATATACGCAAAAGATGTCCCCCTCGAAATAAAAATCGACGGGTCCGAGCGTTGTTTTTTTTTTAAATTAACGTGGAACCAACTTTCGGTTAAACCGGATGTAAGAAATATAGTACTTCCGGTTTGACCGGAATTTGACACTATTGGAAAGATAATAAAAATCGATATAGATAGGGACATGTAAGCCGTTTTGCTCTAAGACGTACAGTTAGAAAGCTAGACGCTGTCAAAGTTCAAAAATGTCATTTTTCAAGAGGCAATATCTCGGAAACTGTTAAGTATAGACTAATAATGCTTTTCTTAAAAAATTGACGGATCCGAGCAATTTTCCAGATTTTCATTTTAAAGCAGGAAAATCAAGGTGTTTCGTTGGACCATCCTGTATAAGGGACTGTTATTTCTTACTTGTCAAAAAAGCCGTACCTCATATTGTGTAAATAGCCAGTAATCATTATTAAGAGTTCCTTGTACTTCACAACGGTGAATTAGGTGTTTTGTCCAGCTTAATTTTATATAAATTATTTCTTAAACTTCATTATTATCCAGAAGACGGGACAACAAAAATATTTAACTGAAACATGTTTAGCGGCATACAGACAAACTTTTTTTAAGAGAAAATACTAGTGACCCATTCAGCTGTCGAATACACGTATTTGGGTAGCAGTTACCTACAGGTTTATGTTAAAAAAAATTTAATTGATAAATTAACAAAAGCAAAAACGAAATTTTGTCAAATTTGCCCATATTTCTTTCTCTGCTTTTATTCATATAATTTTTTAAAGTAAAATTGTACCTAATTGTACTCCAGACAGGTATTTGGCCGATTTTTGGGTGAAACGTGACGAATGCGTCACTAGTGTTTGCTCCTAATTGAAAAAGTTTTATGGCTCCGTGGGAGTTTGAACCCAGAACCTTTGGTTTATCTGCACTCCGCTAAACATTTTTCACAAATTTCTTTATAGATCAAAAGATGTTGTAGATCAAAATTATTATTAATTATAACCCTAATAATACTTATTTTTGTATTCATTACTAATACACCATGGACGAACCTTAATATAGGTACATGAGGATAACCCTAAGTGCTCTTTCACACGGGCGTTTTTTAACCGATCGTTAAATCTGCCGATCGGTGAATTTGCCGACAAAAATTTTAATTCTATAGGGTTAGATTGATGCTTTCAGACGAGAGCGGCGACGGCAAAATGACCGATCGGCTGCCGTCCATGTTAAAATTTCGTCGGAAAATTTACCAACAATAATTTTAATTCTATGGGGTTAGATTGATGCTTTCAGACGAGAGCGGCGACGGCAAAATGACCGATCGGCTGCCGTCCATGTTAAAATTTCGTCGGAAAATTTACCGACAATAATTTTAATTCTATGGGGTTAGATTGATGCTTTCAGACGAGAGCGGCGACGGCAAAATGACCGATCGGCTGCCGTCCATGTTAAAATTTCGTCGGAAAATTTACCGACAATAATTTTAATTCTATGGGGTTAGATTGATGCTTTCAGACGAGAGCGGCGACGGCAAAATGACCGATCGGCTGCCGTCCATGTTAAAATTTCGTCGGAAAATTTACCGACAATAATTTTAATTCTATGGGGTTAGATTGATGCTTTCAGACGAGAGCGGCGACGGCAAAATGACCGATCGGCTGCCGTCCATGTTAAAATTTCGTCGGAAAATTTACCGACAATAATTTTAATTCTATGGGGTTAGATTGATGCTTTCAGACGAGAGCGGCGACGGCAAAATGACCGATCGGCTGCCGTCCATGTTAAAATTTCGTCGGAAAATTTACCGACAATAATTTTAATTCTATGGGGTTAGATTGATGCTTTCAGACGAGAGCGGCGACGGCAAAATGACCGATCGGCTGCCGTCCATGTTAAAATTTCGTCGGAAAATTTACCGACAATAATTTTAATTCTATGGGGTTAGATTGATGCTTTCAGACGAGAGCGGCGACGGCAAAATGACCGATCGGCTGCCGTCCATGTTAAAATTTCGTCGGAAAATTTACCGACAATAATTTTAATTCTATGGGGTTAGATTGATGCTTTCAGACGAGAGCGGCGACGGCAAAATGACCGATCGGCTGCCGTCCATGTTAAAATTTCGTCGGAAAATTTACCGACAATAATTTTAATTCTATGGGGTTAGATTGATGCTTTCAGACGAGAGCGGCGACGGCAAAATGACCGATCGGCTGCCGTCCATGTTAAAATTTCGTCGGCAAATTTGCTGATCGGTTAAAAAACGCCCGTGTGAAAGAGCCCTAATACAAATAAATAATATATTAACTCGCTTGCATATGCCTAATCTGCTTTGTATTATTTTCTTAAGTTTATACTCTGTTTCTTAAAGCCTGACAGCACCGCTGAGGGTCATGAGTCGTAAAACCTCAATAAACCATAGGCGAAACAATAACAGGTACCTGATCTTAAGTAACTAAATTATCTATTATTGCATAGGTATACAGGTAGGTGGCTTATGTAGGTAGTTTAGTTTTTTTTAACGTGTTATCGAAATCTTGTGTATATTATAAAAATAATACAAAAATGCCGAATAATTGTTTTGTAAAGGTGTACTTGACCAAAAAGCAAAGACAATAGTTTTAAATGTATGCGATGCACTTGTGCACCAAACACCATCTAGTACTGTCAGAATCCTAGTATCAGCATGTGCTAATATGACGGGGTTAGTGAATCAACAATCTATAGGCTTCTTAGGGAAAGAAAATCTGGAACTGTAGCCCCTCCTAAACAGTCGCCAGGAAAGGCACCTGTACAAATTGATGAGGATGTGAAAAGTATCAAAGTGCATAATTTTTATTTTAATAGAGAGATCCCAACATTAGATAAAATTTTAAATGATGTAAAAGAAGACGAGAGATAAAGTTTTTACTATGTATAATTTATTTACAACACACGAAACAAAAGGAATTTATATTTCATAAATAAAAACCTAAATGATTGCCACTAGTCCGGTCAATCTAGACCAAAAAATGATAGTGAAGGTACATAAATTCACAACAAGCTGAAAATCAGTAAAATTGTTCAAAATATAATTATAAATAAAATATATAAGTTCCCCATCATTCCCGTGTTTGAAAAAAAATTTACTCGAGGTCAAAGGTAAAAAAAATTAGTTTTCGCGATTTTCAGCAAAACGGTAAGTTTTATCATAAAAATACACCAGACAAAAATTGTAGATCATAAAATTATCTATAAAATATGTATTAATACTTTTTCCTACGAGCCACCGTTTCTGAGATATAACGATTCAAAAAGTTGTAAAAGTTGTTATCGTCATAATATGCACACATTTCCACGTCACCTATGAGGTAGTGTACTTAGGGCGTTTTTTTAACGTGGTTTCGCCAGTAGGCCTACTCAGCATACAGGGGCTGGTCGAAAGTCGCGATGCATACAGTGTGGCCATACCGTTTTGCATTCTCTAATGCACAAAGTAAAGTCGTATAGATAGTATTATAGTTACTGGCTGAATAAATAGTAAAAATGAAATTTGAGATTTAGAATAATTCATATGAATAATTGTTAACGTTTAATAAAACCATTCCAACCGGGAAAAGACGCATTTTTGCATTTCCCATAAAACCATACTACATCAGCTTTTTTAAGGAAAGATCCTACTGTTTTCATGAAAGATACCAAGTTAAAGTCAGTCGTCCTAAAGACGAAGCTACGAATCTGGCAATGGAGGAAATATTTGCTTACCTACATTGAAAATAGTCTGTCAGTTTACTTTAAACGAATTAACAAAGGTTTGCAAAACTACGACTTTAGATTACAGAACGATTAAGCTACGACTAAAACTAAAGTATGGTGATAAACTTATTATCCCTGAGAAATCAGGAAAATCAACATTCATATGCTTATATAGTGGATAATCATCATGATATTTTGAATCAAGCCTGGTACGAAAAAAAATGAATAAAAATGAAGAACGATTCAGAGAATCTTAGACGCAGCTGCAGCTATTATTCGCGAAGATATTCAAACCGCAGTGTTTGATAATTCTAACTACCCTCCACCAAGTCGCATGTTTGATGATTTAAATAATGAAATCCCAGAATCGTTGACGTATCTTGTGGAACGAGTGATTTTAAAGAATAAACGATCAAATTTAGATCATTTAAAATTAATATGCACAAATATTTGCCATTGCATCATCACTGCTGTTCGACCAAGGTCTTTTAAGTCTAAAATACAATTAGGCCTAGCAGTTTTTTTCATCAAAGGTTCGGGTCTAAGCGTCTTATACAAATCTTTTCGTCTTTTGGTTTATGTGCATCTTAATAATGATACAATAATGTACGAGGCAGCAGCAGTTTTTCATCGTCCTCCTCATGTTATACCACCAGAAAGTGGCACTCTTATTCAATACGTTGCAGATAATTCTGATATTAATGTCTACACTAGACGGCAATAACACGCTCTACATAATGGGTATTATCCAAATTGTTACTCCAAAAAATTCAGTTTTACTAGAAGAACCTATGCCACGAATAAAAGATACTCTTTCAGCAAAAGATTTCAAGGCAAAACTCATGTGCCGATACAGATCCATAAAAATGACGGTGTAGTAGGTTACAGTAATATAAATGTTAAAGATTTTGTTTATGGAACTGAAACGGTATGTTTCCTCAAAAAAGCTATAATACTATCTATAGGACTTTACTTTGTGCATTAGAAAATGCAAAACGGTATGGCGACACTGTATGCATCGTGACTTTCGACCAGCCCCTGTATGCTAAGTAGGCCTACTGGGGAAACCACGTTAAAAAAACGCGCTAAGTACACTACCTCATAGGTGACGAGGAAATGTGTGTATATTATGACGATAACGACTTTTACAATTTTTTGAATCGTTATATCTCAGAAACGGTGGCTCGTAGGAAAAAAAGTATTGATACATATTTTATAGATAATTTTATGATCTACAATTTTTGTCCGAAGTATTTTTATGATAAAACTTACCGTTTAGCTGAAAATCGCGAAAAACTCATTTTTTTAACCTTTGACCTCGAGTAACATTTTTCCAAACACGGGAATGATGGGGAACTTATATATTTTATTTATAATTATATTTTGAACAATTTTACTGATTTTCAGCTTGTTGCGAATGTATGTATCTTCGAATGTCTAGATTGACCGGACTACACTGTCCGAAGATTTATTCTAAATCATCGGCTTGCCCTAATGTTACAATTTTACGACCCTATTGTGAAAGGTAAAATTAGGGGTGTGTCAATCTATATAGTGTTTAAACTACCTGTATTGTTACTAAAAAGATATACTTTCAGGCGAAAAAAAATATGTTCACCCGGTAGCGATTTTACAAAATATAAACTATTACTGCACAAAACACGCACTATACGCTCTAACTACGAAATTACAAAATATAATAAAGGCATATGTCCTTTTGGCTTTTGGCTGCCTTCCGTCTAAAAGGTATAAAAAGGTATATCGGCAATCGGTTTGTTCGTTGTTACTAGAGCATTTTTTTTTTAATTCAACTCATTTCATATTTCATAAAATGGTAATTAAATTTTAAAAAAATTATCTGCTAACAACGAACAAACCGATTGCCGATATACCTTGTTATACCTTTTTGCCCATAAGGAAGCCAAGAGGTCATATGCGGCGAGACGCTCGTTTTATATTTTGTAATTTCGTAGTTAGATGCGTGTCTTGTGCTGTAAGGGTGTGCGCCACCCGGTAAGCTAAAATTTGTGTTTTGCATTTTTAATAAGGGTTCTTAGCTGTCACTGTCAGGTAATAGGAAACAGACTATAGCACATTATATTTTCGTTTTCATGCACCATTTTATTTATTCGATGTAGAGGTATGCTTCCTCTAATTCTAAAGTGTACAGGACATTACTCTAGAAAGTTAATGCTACCGAAGAATACAAATTTAGACATAATGATGGTTTTTAGAGGGGCAGATATCTAGCCTTGGCTGATTACTGTGCTATTGGAAGCAGTGAAGTAAACATGCGTGAAGGCGACATTGTTGAACTTTTGAAAGTTGGCTGTGCGGGTTGGTGGTTTGTTAAAGTTGTTGGTAAGTTACTGCATGATTACTTTTTGCCTTGTGTTTCTTGTTGTTTAGAATGTAAATTTTTTCAAATTCATTTAATCTACAAATTTATTTTAAAAAGTAATCATACTGTTAGGCATGAAGTTAATAGCATGACCCAAGTTGGTAGTATTATCTGTGATAAAATAGGATAGGTACAAACGTTTACTTTTGTAGGAATTAAACACAATAAAATTGTTGTATTTTGTTTATACTTTGTTGTTTATTTCGAAATTTTGAATAAAGATTTTATTTGATTAGTTATCAATTGATTTATTAATCCAAGCAGACCAACATTACAAAGTGTATATGTAGTGGTATTTTGTATTATTATTTTATTGTATAAATGCGAGTAGATATTTGTTTTATGTAGTATACTTAAGCCGTCAACTTCGATTGAAAATATACAGGGTTTCAGGTAAGTATATGGCGGGAGCGTATAGGGGAGGTTAAAATAACTCTACTTTGTCATATAAAAAAAACTAAAGTGCCGGAGATACAGGGCCCCAAAGAGGTACCCAGCGACTTATCTTTTCGGCTCTAGCTTTTGAACCGGCACGTATAATTTAATGAAATTTTAGTATCTTTAAAAAAAAATAACTAAAGTATTTTAAAAATCAGTTTTTAGCTCTGTAAAATGACACCTGTCAAATTTTGGCCCGAGTGTGGTGGCAAGTCCGTTCCTGACTTCCCTGACGATGTAAAATATCTGATGTAGTACGGCTTTCTGAGTTTCTATGGCCTACACAAAATACTAAAATTTTATTAAATTATACGTGTCGGTTCAAAAGCTGGGTACCTCTTTGGGGCCCTGTATCTCCGTAAGGGGCACTTTAGGGTTTTTTTATATGACAAAGTAGAGTTATTTTGACCTCCCCTATACGCTCCCGAGAATGTGCCATATACTTACCGAACACCCTGTATATTAGAACTATGGTTGACATTGGTCACCTCTATCGCACAAACTGTTCCTCTACGCAACCACAGTTTATAGACTAAAGACAGTATATAAACGATGAGGCAACCAAGTGTTTATACGTCATTTCATCCCATACAGCTATCAGTAGCGGCTAGCTATAAATTTCAAAGGACAAAGCGTGAATTTTCTCACTTGTTACAACAAAGAGACTTTAAAAAGAAATCCTAAGAGGACATGCCAGATTACAAACCTCCTTCTTGCAAAAGGTGTACTGTTAAAAAAATCCGAAATATTTGGATTTATTTATTGGCCCTCTTTTCGATTATTTATTTTACATCTAAGGCATTTCAAATATTTATGTTTTATAACTATTGACTGCCTTAACATTTAGAGTAATGTTTTTGGTGCTTTATATAAATTAATTGGTTTAAAAACGTCAGTCGAAAAGTTTCCAATTATATATAGCGCTTCATTTGAATTTTTGAATGTTTCATAAATAGTTTTGAGATTAAATCGCTGTTTGTTTTATGATTCTTGGGCAAAATTGTAAACTTTTTTACATAGACCGCAGACTAACTAAATCAAGATATCTAATGGGGTATCCTGCCAGTGGAAAACATTATTTCTTTTTTTGCAACTTTGAAGCTTTGTCATTTCTGAACGAATGGACCGATTTTTATTTTCTTTCCATTTATTGGTAGGTAATTCCTTTACCTTTGGGAAAAAAAATAAACTGGTAGAAATTTTTTCAAATCCCCCTGGATGATAGTGGAAAAATTGAAGCCATGTTATTTTCTTAATTTTTGACTCACCCTGTGCGTTAATCAAGTAAATGTATAGAAAGCGCCTACACTCTATATGAAAGTCGCTTCTTTTACGAGCATTTTGATTTTTTGTTCATTAATTTATCTCTAAAGTTGTCCAAATTACAGCTTTTTTGCTGAAACTTTGCATATTACCAACTTTATGAATTTACCGAGAAACAGTTTTTAACAGATACGAATTTTAAAAACATTTTTATTAAACACAAAATTATAACCTAGGATAACTGCTTAATACCGTGTACCTATTGCCTCCCCTAGCAACTCAAAAGAGCTTCTAATCTACGCGGCATAATAGAAATTAGGTTTCTTATCGTTCCATTGGTATACGATTCCATTCTTCCACCAACGCAGGGCCGTATCTGAACCAAAATTTTGGGGGGGGTTAGACCAGTGGCAAAAAATACTAGTTATACTTTAAACATACATTTAAACATACACACAAACAAACATATAAGGATTTTATTGTTTTCGGGGGGGGGGGTTTGAACCCCTAAAACCCCCCCTCAGATACGGCCCTGCACCAACGCATAAGGTAATTCTGCTGAAATGCTCGAAATCAAAATGCTCGTAAAAGAAGCGACTTTTATATAGAGTGTGGGCGCTTTCTATGCATTTACTTGATTAACGCACAGGGCGAGTCAAAAATTAAAAAAATAACATGGCTTGAGTTTTTCACTATCATCCAGGGGGCTTTGAAAAAATTTCTACCGGTTTATTTTTTTCCCAAAGGTAAAGGAATTACCTACCAATAAATGGAAAGAAAATAAAAATCGGTCTATTCGTTCAGAAATGACAAAGCTACAAAGTTGCATCAAAAATTAGGTGCGTCACTTTTTTTGGAACTGACTGTATTTGAATTAGTATTTAAAAAAATATACGATAATTGCGAAATGTATTGATTTGTATAAATGATTTCGATTAATACAAATCAAACGACTATTTAACATCAGGTTAATTACAATTAAATATTTCACATGCCCGTGGTCGCATTGGTTTGTGAAAGCCTTAACTCTCATTGCGGACTAGTGGCCCGAAGAATATTTTTTGTTTAATGCCAGGTTGTATAAACTCGAGTTACCCTACCTCAAGAGTAATCATTTCTACAATACCAGCAAACAGAACCTGACTATAAGGAACTTTACCCCAGTTACCCCTATATAACCGGTGTTGTTTGTTTACTCCTTGTGGTATCCCTATCTTTAAAAAATCTATTTTTTGGATATTTATTAACTATTTTATTTTTTTATACAGGAAGTTCAGTTGAGGGCTGGGCGCCTGCGGCTTACCTGGAAAGTCTTAGCAGAAAAGGATTCCGGGGCAGTAGTAGAAGTCAGGATAAATTAAATGAACATTAATTAGTGATCCGTTAATTTAAAAACTTTCGTTTTGTATATATTTAGATAATTGTTTAGTTTTTAATTGTAATTTGTTATTTATTTATTTATTTTTTATTTGCTCATAAATAGTTTTGTATATTATCGCGACGCTAAGCTGGTTTCAGTATTTGTTATGTATACCAAGAGTACCTAGCTCTGTCTAATTTCCCATAAAGTACTACTAATTACAGTCGATTTTAATAAAGGACGTAATTTTTATTTCAAATTAAGTTTCGTACTTTTGTTACAGTTTTTATGGTGTTTTCATTAAGGTATGAGCTTTGCGTCATCCAATATAGGTAGTTCTACATCTCCATTATTAAAAAACGTCAATTTGTCATTTGATACTTTTTGGGATGTTAAACAAATCTAATGACTGTCTGTAGATTATACGCATTATAAGTTGATAGGTTGTTAAGTTATTTGGGATACAGTATTTAAAATACACATATCCACAAAATTATTTTCTCTACAATGGAAATAATTAGTTGACCAAAGTTACCTTTAAGAACCTATACATAAACGGTATTTTTGTTATCTTGTGGAGTTGACTTACCTGTTACTTGCTTCTTTATCGACAGTGCCGGTGGTCTAAATAATCTAACCTACATATGTCGTCTTGAACTACATAGAATAATGTTTGGCAAAATTTACTCTCACCTTATCTAAGTAAATTTGCGATTTGCTATTACAAAGATACTGTCAACCAAGCCTTAATCTCGAATAAGAACTGATTGAATAATACTTCCTAAAATACCTTTTACACAAATCTAAAAATTATAAACAGATTTATCATAAAACAAGTTTCTGTTGAATCGTTGAATGTGTAGTGATAGAAGTATAAAACAGTGGTAAATTATTGAGATTTAAACTCCACAAATGTTTTAATTTTTTGGGCAAACTAAAACTCATGGAACCTTAATGAATAAAAATGTAGCGATTGCTTTTTCTTATAAAATCGAAGTAATTTCTTGAAAGGCAATGAATAAAAACTAAAGTAATTGCTTTTGCGTCCAGCAATTGCTTAAAAGTGCAGGAGTTGCTTCTAGTCAATGCTTTTTCTTAAAAAATAGAAGCACTTGCTATCGTTTGCTTAAAATGTGATGAATAAATTAAGGAATTGCTTTTTCTAGTGTAGCAATGTAGCAATTGCTTTCAACTTTTTAAGGTAGGTCAACCCCTGCATCATTTGCTTGGTAGCAGTCAACTTTAGTTCTCCGCGGCATACACGTACGTTGCTCTTAATTTGTATCTTCAATTATGGCTGAATAGATGAACGTCCGTAAAAGAAAAATCTACAGTGTACGTAAAAATTGCAGATGATGATTTCAGAAAGTTATATCGATTTGACTGCGAAAATGTTGAGTGGTTGGCAAATTATTTTTTGACTGATACTGGTAAAAGGTGAGGGGGTGCACTGTCGTCTTTAAATAAGATTAAAGTCTTTCTGCGGAAATTGTCGGATCCGGGCTTTCAAATTTCTGTAGGTGAAGAACTCGGTGTTCACCTAACTACTGTCTGTAAGACATACCCTTCTGTAATAGATGCAGTTTTGGAGAAGGCCAATATTTTTATTAAATTTCCTACAAGTGCTGAAGCTGTTGTGGAAGCTAAACGTGTGGTCAGAGAGATTTATTTATGTGCCTTCAATTTGCGAACGAATATCAATTGCTTGTCTTTAATTTCTTCATCACTACTATCACTTTCCTCATTTTCACTGAAATCTGCCATATCACAAATATAAGTTCCCTATTTTCCACAAGAACGTAACAGATTACTATTGTACTAAATAAATAGACCAACGTTGTTGTATTTACACATGAAATCTATAATCTGAACAAGTGGATAAGCCACGTCTGAATTTGTGTTGAAGATACAGAGGTGTAAGAAAAACAGCAATTGCTTCAAAATGTTATTCATATCCAGATCCAGCAACTGCTTTTACTAATAGCATTTGCTAGTCAAGCCATTGCTTTTACGAAAAAGTAATTGCTTCAAGTAATTGCTTAATTTTTGTTCATTAGTCTCATGGTGTTACAACGCATCGTTTTTTGTAATATAAACTGTTCTTCGCCGTTCTGACAGACGAATTTAATAAATTGAGAGTTTAAGATGTACCGTGAAATTTTCTTGCATAAAAATTTGTCTACATTTTTACGTTTAAATAAAAATAGCTTAGGTGCAAGGTGTCCTGAATTTTTTTACTCTTAATCGTATTTTACGTTACATAAACATTTAAGAACTAAAAGCCAAGAAGCCAATCCGAATTGACGCCTAAAATTTTCTTAAAATATCGTGCCTTTTTAACAGCCAAAATTTAGTACAAACTTTTTTTTTACTTTACGTTTTTAAATTACTTAATTATTTGTTTTTCTACGTTTATATCTCCTAAATATACCGTTGACAATATAATACACCATTATATGCTATATGCGTAATCATAAGCCAAAACCTATGGTTTGAACCTAATTTATAGTAAACGAAAAGTTTCCTAAATACTGACCCTATGTTTATTATCAAAGTTAAAATTATCCACTAAAATGTAAAATAATTAACTCCTTTTTATCCGATATTAAAAACGGAGTAACGTATGCACTTTTATAAGTAGCTTTTTTCCAAAACGTGTTTTAGGCCTACCTAGCTGGTTGTATGTAGACTGATTTCATTTTTTAAGTACCTAGAATTAATTTAAATAATATATATATATGAATTATTTTATTACTTTAGTATTTCATAAATATTTACCAACTTCCATACTACAAGTGCGATTCATAAAACATAATAAAGGGTGGTCCAACGAAAACTTAACACCTCGATTTCCCTGCTTTAAAATGAAAATGTGGAAAATCGCTCGGACCCGTCGATTGTTATTTCGAGGGGGACATCTTTTGCGTATATTGTCAATCTTGTTACTTCAAGCCCCTAGGAGGGAGGGGGGGGGGGGGGGGGGTAAGATCTAAATCTTAAATGGATACCCCTATTTTATATATTTTTTTTGGATTCTGCATAAAATTCTGAACATTTTTTAATAAACGCATTAATAGTCTATACTTAACAGTTTCCGAGATATTGACTCTTGAAAAATGACATTTTTGAACTTGACCGCGTCTAGCTTTCTAACTGTACGTCTTAGAGCAAAACGGCTTACATGTCCCTATCTTCGATTTTTATTATCGTTCCAATAGTGTCAACTTCCGGTTAAACCGGAAGTACTATATTTCTTACATTTAACTTTTCGTTGGACCACCCTGTATGTTATTTCACATACAGAGTTGTAGTTTGTCGTAGAAAAAGTCAAAAATTTGCAGCCGACAAAGAAATATTTAAAAGTGTATTTTTTTAAATAGAATTATTATACAGCGACTAAAATTTTTATACCGCAACTTTCAAAAATCGTAGGTATATAGGTTTGTATTCAGTTTGGTGAAATTTTACTTTTACGTTATAAACTGCTACTCTGCTTGTGTTTTTTTTTATTGGGTCAAAGCTTATATATAGCATCTTGTTAGAAGTTATCAGTATTTAATAACACTCTACATATTACTATGAACCTATATAATTTACTTATTGTGAATATGTGCAATCTATAGGGTCAGTAAAAATTATAAAATAAATGTTAGACGAAAACCAAAACGTTTTCACACATATGCGCCACATATGGAACCGTCTAGTTCATAGTCTAACAGGCGATAATGCCATAAAGAGTGTGCATAAGCATTTAGACTGTGAACTACTAACGCGATTTTTTTTATCCACGTGATTAAATTTGTATCCTAATAATAGGAAACTAACTGGAATTTATAAGGCATTGGTTCCTTCAAAAACAAAAAGACCTTACGTTAAATCAAATTAAGAAACGTATATTGAGTTGCAAAAAAGTGTTTAACAAAAGTTAACTAACCAGGTAACTTTGACTGTGACATAAATGATATTAAACAAGCCATATTAAACAAGCCATCAAGAATTAAGGTAATCGGACCACTCTGAACTTCTGGCAATGTCATTTATGTTACAGTTACAGTCAAAGTTGCTGGTTTGCCCAATAATTGTTTAAAATGTTTGTGCATCGCGGCATTGGTCTGACAAATAAAATAATTGCCAAACCAAAGATATTTTGAAGAAATCATTACCGATGCTCCTAAGAATGCAATGAATTGTCAAAATAAAATTTTAGAAAATAAGCATATTAAAAATGCAATTAGGTACTGAATGGCATTCAAATTTACGTTTTATACTATGTTTTATTCCAAGAAAAATATCAAGAAATTGAATTTTTATATCCGCAAAGGCATATTATACTGGGTGTCGGGAAAATACGTATACAAAACGTTGGCATAAATCCCCGAGGCTAAAATATGTAGCCTATTCTAGCCCAACTTACCTTAGTCCAAATGTGTGGTTGTAAATAGTTATCTTAATAAAAGCGCGTTTTGTACACGTTTTTTGCGGACATCCTGTATAAATACTAAAACAACTTACCTATCTTACTGGCGCATATGATAACAAATATTGTTTTTATCTAAAAAATAGTAGGATAGTATGTCATAAAGTGATCTGGTAGGGTGATAAATAAGTCAATTTTGATTTTCACTTCTGTGCTAAAAATCCATGTGCTCAATGTAGACTCAAAAAAATATACCATCGAATGACAAATCGTTATGACAGCTCAATTGTGGCACAGTTTAGTTGTTTCAAATGTAAAATGCATTGTATAAAGGGTATTTGCAAATATATTATTTATTATTACATATTAGAATGTCGTTTTATTAACATATCGCGTTTTCCGCGATATGTTATACATCTCTTCCGCGCGGAATCTCGACAACCCCGATCGCCTCTTGAAAATTTTCGTCTATATAGGCGCCTTCGTGAAGATAATGTATGTATGTTGTCGGCGTCGTCTCTTTCGACATTTTCACGTTTGCGATTTTTTTTTCGGAAACGGTTAGAGTGGGACGATTGAAACTTTTTAAGTTTAGAGAGGAATAGTGGGGGTACGTTGTGTGAAAATTTCGAATATACAGGGTGTGCCGGAAAATAGTTATTGAACGTCTAAGTTGAAAAATATGTTTTTTTCGTTGTAGCGCGATACAGGTGGCAAAAATCATTTTAATCGATTTAAACTTTTTCGACGTGTAGACGACGTTGGGCTACTAAACACTGTTGTTTGCGAACGCGATCGAAAGTTGAGAAGTCAATTTTTGGATTATATTAAAATCAATGTAGGGTCATGTTGGATCGTTGATAAATCGAATTGGGTGCGTCCGAAATACTTTTGGTGTCGATATTCGTTTAGGTCATCTCAAATACTACTTTTTTTAAATATATTGTTCTACACCTAACGATAATAGAAATGGTGGAAAATTGTAAGAAAGTGAAAATTACTATATTAGAAACGATTTTTTTACGGGTTTTATGTTTTTTCATACGGAAAACAACTTTGGATCGAAATGTTATATACCTTAGCGAAAAGAGCTCGTCAAACTACAATGAAAAGTAATTTTTTTGTTTCTTCATCTTTAATACGGCAATAATATTCTATATTATAATTTATTTTCAAAGTGGTCGGTGGCCTAGTGGTATCTAATAGGTTACGACTTGTGGTCACGATGATCTCGGATTCAATTCCAGGCGCGTCTTTTTATTTTTTAATATTTTGTTATTTAGGTACTGAAAGTTTTTTAAATTTCGGATTCTTACAGCAACAATCCTCGGTACGAAAAAAACGAAGTTGGGTTGTGAAGAAACTAAATTTATTTTTTATCGCGAATTGAAATGTTTTAAAATTAGAGGTTGCTAACAAATGGTTTTGTCAAAAGTATGAAATGAAACGAACGAACTCGAACAGTACCGTGCCCGAAGGGCTGGGCACAATAACATTTTCACCAATTTATCAGCTATCAATGTAGGAATAGTTTCTTTCCTTATGTTTAAATTGATTGAATACATATTTTTATAGGACAAACTTGGAAAGTAAGTATATCCCACATTGCACACCTTTGCTGTACGATTTTAAAGAGCCGGTGCTGACAGGTTCAATGTCAATATCAATGTCATAATATTAAATATCATATATTGCAGTAACGAAAAGTCGTAGCTAATCGAGCGAGACGGCATTGGAAATAGGACGTCGAGCACTATACGATGCCGTCTTCAAAAACTACCTATCTATACGAGAAACCCGAAATTTTGCACCCGTTTTTTAATTTTTTAGTTTTTGTCAGTTGTTATAATGACAATTTGGCGATATGTTTCCCCTGCACGTTCCGCAGGAAGGTGAGGCAAAAAAAGCAATAGTAAATAGAGAAAAAGAAAAAAAAAGTATTTTTTTTTGTAAATTTTTTTTTAGTACCCAGTTTAGTTTATTTACCTTATATACCTTCGCGTGGACGTATTTTCATGTACCATCGACTCGAGACCGTTCCGGTGGTTTAGCTCGGCTACCGACCAGCCTTTGGCAGTACACTCACCATTCTGTAAAGAAATACAGGTTGTCTGAAAAATGCTAGCACAAATTATTCCTGAGGCTAAAATGTAGCTCAATTTACCTTAGTTCAAGGTTGAGAGTTCCATTTCTGATCCTAAAAAATGTCTTAGTACCAAATATCCTGCAATGCATGCTATTATTATCAGAGTCAAAACCGTTTACGACGACATCGTTTAGCACAACATACCGGTTATATTGACCAAAATTATAAGCTGAATGCTATGTGACTGCCAGTGGCGTAGCCAGGATTTTGGGGCGGGGGGGGGGGGGGGCGAAGTCCTTTTGGGGCGCCTATATTTTGAAATACACATTTTGTCATATTGTTTTTTTTTTAAATCCAGATTCAGTTAAACATTGACAAAAAAATAAGGCATGGTATTAAGCACCATTAAAGGCTTTAATTAAATTATTGGTGAGTGACAATAGAAGTAGGTATATTTTTCCAAACTAAGACGTGTTTTAAATGTCAGCTAAAAAAACATAACATTTCACCATCGGGTAAAAAAATGCATTGTATGCTTTTTGTGATATATTATTATATTATATTACGTTTTTTTCATTTAACACAGTTAAACTATTTTAATTTTAATAAAACAAAAAATAAATCCTTTTATAATAAAAACAAGTAGGTACTAAACAATAAAAAATAAACACAAAACTAAAAATATTTTAGTATTCTGATTTTACACAACCTCAATCAATAATTTAAAAAATGTTTTTATATCTATACTTAAAGCTATTCGACGAGTCTTAAGGCTTTTGAAATCATCTAAAACATTAGAAAGATCTAACTTTTTGACATAATCACTTTCTATGTTTAATATAGCTATGTCATTTAATCGTTGTTCCGTCATTGTCGAGCAATGATAAGTTTCAATATTTTTTGACCGATTAAAGGACCTTTCCGCATTGGCACTGTTCCTTGCAATAGTAAGGTATACCGTGTAAATAATGCATATATTTGGGAATGAACTTTCAAGCTTATTTGAAATAAGATACGGAAGTATCTCATCTGTTTTTAGGGTAATATTTTCTTTTTTTAATTGTTGAAACAAAGCGCAAAATGATTTATATTCATCGATTATTAAATTGCCATTTATGTCAGATTCATAAAAGGCTGACAGATCCATAAGATGTTTCATATTATCTAGTGTCGTAGAGATAACTTCTGCCTCTAAGCAAATAAATCTTTTTGTTCTGTGTTAAATTTATTAAAATTCAAATAAGACCGATTTTTTAATTTTATTTAAGTAGCAAAGGGGCGCCAAGCCATGGGGGGCGGGGGGGTCAACCGCCCCCCCTGACCCCCCTATGGCTACGCCACTGGTGACTGCCTTATAAAAAAAACCCTGCCTTTTACGACATAAAATCATTAGGCGACTACATTTAACAAGTTAACTAATATCCAACTAATATTTTCGAAGAATGATATCTATCTGTATCATAAACAATTTAAATAGGCAACAGTATCCACATCTGGCACATTATAATGATCAATTGCTATTAAGATCGCAAAAGTAAACAAAAATTCGCAGATTTTGCATCTTACGCAAGTGTGTATGTAACGTGTTGACACAATGGAGCCGCTGGCTGTCACGCGTTATTATAACGGCATGGATGCTCCGATTTAGTTTGAAATAATAATAAAATTATTATACTTAGAAATGTGTAAATTATACTTAAAAATGTGTAAATTTGACTGTTTTGTTAAAATAAAAAATATAGGATAATCTGTATATATTAGTAGGTACATATTGAAGAGAGCTCAATAAAACCACCTTTTCAAAAATAGCGACAAAATTATTTCTTTAGCTATACACAGCCATTTACGTGCTGGTCCTTGTACTCTTTGTTCATGAAATGTCTAAATCTTAAGTCGGCTATGAAATGTTTTGGATTGGTATATCCATTCTCCCCCGACTTTCTGTGTAATACGCCAAGACCGCCGCGCTATGTCGCTTTGTTTGTAAACATCCGAAGGGACACTTTCGGATTTAGAATCTCCCATATTTAAATTATTTTTGGCCAACGCTTTGCATACAATAGAAAATTAGACTGCAATAATGACATTGTCAAAATCGAAATTGAAACAATTAAAAATGCGGTTACCATGATATCGACTAATATGGACACCTGAAAATTTTTAAAATTACGAAAACGTTAACTGATATCAATGAAATTTAGATGAATAAAATCTATTTGTATACTGTCGTAGATTAAATTTTGAATGATACACGTTCGATATGAACTTTGCGAGAACTTTGTTAATGAAACTTGTGCCATCAAATTGATACCAATTTTATCATCAAATTGGTACCAATTTTATCATACAATTGTGTCATTTCATTGCCTGTCCTCATTCTCGCTATACTTATTCGAATGTACTACTAGTAAGGGCGCTATACTTACCTAACTAAGTAAACAAAAACTTATCGAGTTTAGGGTATTTTGTGGAATTCCAAACAAAAACTTAGCAAAGGAATATGGTGTACCACACTCGACAATTTCAACCATTTGGAAAGAGAGAGAGAAAAAATTCAAAAACTTTTTGACAGCAATTTTTTGAAACTGAAACGAGCAAGAACAAACGAAGCATACGAGGATTGAGGAAGCTTTGTTGAAGTGGTTTAAATATTCAAGAACAAATAAGAAATGGACCAATTCTTCAACAAAAAGCAAACGATTTTGCTCAGCGTTTGGGTGAAGATTTCGTTTGCTGGATTCAATGTTTCCGGGCTCGGTACACCATCCTATAAACTTTATAAGCGACATCTACCGCCACACTGGTCATTTAGATTTAAAAAATAAGTACCTAACATAATTAATGGATTTTATAATGTATTCTTAACACTTTGTAGAAATTACTACGGAAATGCTCCCACAAAAAATTACATAATATGATTCAGTCCGGCCCAGATCGGGTATTGATATCCAAGGCTATCTAAAGGAGATGTCAAGGCCATTTAATTTGAGGCGTAACTATCTAAATATATTTGCCGAAAGTTTGCGCAAAATCGCATATAACTATCTACACAGGGATTCAAAATTTAAGTAGTTAGCTCTTAGTTTTAAAGTCAGCCATAATATGTAGCACTTGTAGCAGATTCGTAGTTCATAAATAAACATAATTACACATAAAAAAAACGTTGTGACTGCTTTAAGTGGATACATACGTAAAAAGCGTCTACAGTCTACAGAACACGAGGTAAGGTTATTGATTACATGTTCATCATACAACTTATTGCGCCGAAGCAAGTTTACAAACTAGCATTGCCCACATTGATATTTATATTAAACATAAATAGACGGATAAAGCCTAAATATTTTCTATAATATATCAATAGATATTATACCTTACATCTTTATAGCTGAATATTTTTCAATGGTCTGTGCCTAAGGAGAATGCATGCTGAGAAAAGTTCAGTCACAAAGTTTGAGACTATAATAACTTAAATATTTTTGTAGGTATACCATAGTTATATTAGTAAGTCTTATTCCTTAATCTATAGTACAGAATATATAGCGACGCAAAGCTTTATATATTCTGTGTCTATTAGACAGTGTCTATATAGTATCTAAAACATCTAGATTCTAGATCATTATTTCGTAATTCTTGACTTTTTGGCGAACTAAAATTCTACATTGGAATCTTACGTTTTAGTATATGATTTTTGCTATTTGAGCTAGTCAAAGACAGACAGAATGTCAGGTGTAGATTTATTTCTGGATAACACGAGTAACCAATTCTATCCTGGAAGTATTATAACTGGAAGAGCCGTTTGCAATTTTAACAGCCAGAAAGATGTCAGAAGTAAGTCTTACGTTATTGATGTGTTATTTCATTCATTTTATCTATCTTCTTATATAAAAATCAATATTTGTTTGTCTGTTTTTTTTCTTTGTCCCGTATACGTTCATATACCATTCATCTTATTGTGATGTAATTCTGTAAAATATGTCTGGACGCGATGGTGAACCCGCCGTATTATTATGGCATCGCTCGGCGCCTTGAAGGCTTTTTTATAGACACCAATGAAGCCTTCAAGGCGTCCGCAGAAATTATCTACAATTTACATAAGGTCTTAATATTAAAAAATGTAGGTATCATTTGCCCTCATTTTTTGTAGAAGTGAGAATAAGACTTATGGGAGACGAATCTACACACTGGATGGAAAGAGAGCATTATTACAATCGTGCACAAAAAAAACGTGTATACAGATCGGTTAGCTACCACGGTGATCGTGATTTCCTGTTAAGAGATCTTATAGTTCATGGAGAAGGTACGTTTCATCGGCCATTGCAAGAAAAAATTATAAAATACTTTTAGTAGTAGGTATCGAATTTTGACTAAAGAAATTCTAAAAAGTTTACTGTTATATAGGAACAATGAATATTGGGGAGCATATATTTCCATTTGAATTTCAATTACCTGAAAATATACCCAGCTCTTTTCATCACTCATATGGGCAAATTAAATATACGGTTAAAGTGACTGTTGATCTACCAATGAAAATAGATTATGAACGTGAAAAAGTGATTATCATAATTTCACCTATAACAATACAGAATATATCAGTCAGCTTATTGGTAAGTAAAAGTTGTTTTTTGTTATATTTTTATCTGATTAAACTAAACATTTATGTAGAATTTTGGAGAAATATATCTAATTTTAGTTGGTGGGTAAAATTAGATTATTTTAGGAACCAATAGAATTATCCGACGAAAAAACGATTGGTTGCCTTTGCTGTACTAGTGGCCCTATTCACCTGGACGTTAACCTACAAAAAAGAGCTTTCTTCGTTGGAGAAAACGCTATTATTCACGTGAACTGCATGAATATGTCAAACTCCAATGTGGAGAGGATTGCTGCTGAATTTAAAATGGTAAGTTTCTTTATTTTTTCTCATTTCTTACCAGGAAAAGTGTGGAACGAAATAAAAACCGCTGCTGTCAAAAATATCTGACAAGGGTTAAAAACCAAACTTCTTTTTTTTTTTTCATTACTCTACGTATTATGCACTACCATAATATTATATGTCTTAAGGAACTGACGTTTAAAGCTACACGCCCAGTTAACAGCTATAAACATGACTCGGAACTTATAGCTACGGCGTATAGCAGTGGAGTCGGAGCCCACGGAGAAGACTCGCGTGACCTGAGCGTAGAAATACCACCATCCACTGTAATACCCAATTTTAATGGCTCTGAATTATTTGGTTTTGATGCCCAGCTAAAGGTTAGTATAACCATAAACTAAATAAACACAGAAGTTCCAGATGAAATCACTTCAAAACCCAGTTTTAATTTATTAGCATATCCGTGGATAATAGAAACAGGAGAAGCAATCAAAAACGATCGTATTTTTTAGGTTACTGCAGTCATTTCTGGATGCCACTCAAATCTTGATGTCATAACAAATGTAGCAATAGGACATGCGCCTAGTCCAGAAGCATCTTTTACAACCCAATATAAAAATACTGCTCCACTATTATATCCTTCAAATGCGATGTCTCCAATGTCCATGCCTATGCCCATGCCGGGTTATGAAGCCCAAACTAATAAAGCAGTGGGAATACCACCTTATCCTGGTCAGAGTTATTCACCTGGTCCAAGTGCTCCACAAGAAATTGGGGCTCCCTCGGCTCCTCCAAAATCAGGATATGACGGAAACCCTGCTGATTTCGGTAACTTCCTATTATTTTGTAATTTTTTAAACACACCTAGTTATACTACGATTCTGCAATCAAACCAACACGATAAATTGACAAATTTAGTAGGTATGTCGAATGTAGTCTATGCCAAACTGATTTGGAGTTGGCAACCCAAAACTGTATCTCAATTTTCTAAAGGTTATTGAATGTTTGTCAACCATTCCATCATATTACAACTATTTTTCTTTTAGGTGTTGGCAGCTCTTCTGAGTTAGGTACGTAAGTAAAACATGTTATCTAAGTACCTTAATTAACCAAAAAAAATGCTCATGTTTTTCAATCAAACATAAAGTATGGATTGTCTTATTCTAACTTATGTGTGTTACTACAATAATTGTTATAACTTTGGTATTTGTAGCGCCACCTACTTACGATGAAGCAGCCAAAAGATAACTTGGGATTTGGAATAACCCTACCAACGGGATGACAATTTGGCAGTGAAGTTTGGAAGAACACACACAAACTAACACTTTTTAACACATATTTCGTATTTAGGAGAATATTTTTCTATTAAGCTCACCGAAAAACTTATTTGAGAAGCCTGACGTTCGTCCCAAAGACGCTTTTAAAAATTATGTATTAGGCACTGGATATTGTCGGCCAAAAGTTTAAATGCAATTTTTATAAAGCATCAGGTACGTATTATGGAAAACTGCACGTTGTATTTATGCAGCCGTAATTTAAAACCGTTTTCTGTTTTCTAAATCTATGAAATACCAAAGGTTTTGACGTTATTAAAATAACCCAATCACGAGGGGCGGATGGGACACCTCGGACGGGCGCTGGAAGTCAATTGAAACGGCGCCGCGTCGTGTCGATCCAATAAAAAAATTAAAAGACATAAATATGTATTTTTTCATCCACTTTTACGACATATTTTTTATAATAACTCATAAATAAAAAAACAAACTTAATTTTTTAACACGCTTTTTTTTTAATTATTAGATTCATCTGTATGTTTGTATGTATTTGTAACCGACTTCTTTAAACCCGATTTTCACCCACTTTAAACGGTCAGATTTAATTTAGATTTTGTAGACATATCAAGAACCGCTGACAATACAATAATCTATACGCAAAAAATTCTCCTGTCAAATTTTGACAGCTGTCATGTATAAAACAAAGATTCGATTTTGACGAAACAATTTATGGCGCCATATAGTATTCGATGCGGAGACTTCGGGAAAAATAAGCAAAAAATTCTCCTGTAAAATTTGACAGCTGTCAATATGTCAAATCGTTTTAAAAAAAATGATAGTAATGAAAAAACTATAAAGTCGTATGTAAATTGACGGTGGAAAGTTGGAAAAATACGCAAATAATTCTCTTGTCAAAATTTGACACCTGTCAATATGTCACAATTATTACAATAACCGATAGTAATGAAACAAACATGGGGTCGTATAGATATTGTCGCTAAAAATGGAGAAAAATTATAAAAAAAATTCTACCCGTCAAAATAAAATGTTGACAATTTTTTTTTTTTTTTGAAAATTTTTGTCGTTTTTCTATTTCTTGCGAATAACTCCGTTACTGTAAGTTCAAGAGAAAAATGTTATATAACTATATTTATGAAACGTTTGAAGAAGCGTCTTTTTTATTTTAAAAATTTTCATCTAAGTATTATTAGTTTCGAGATATGAGGCAAAATATAGAAATCATATTTTGGCCGATATCTCGAAAACCGTAAGAGATACGAAAAAATAATAACGAGCTGAGATGTAGATTTCTTTGAGATACAAAATTTTAGCTATATAGACTTTTTTCCCAAAACTTATACTTTCTGAGAAAAATGGCAATTTATGAATATTACGAAATTTTCCTGAAATGGAATGGAAAATGTCGGAAAATTAAAATTTTTAAAAAATTTGCAAATATCGTTCTTTTCTTATAATTCGGCATAGACGATCGGGTTTGTTCGGGTTTGTATGTATGTTTGTTTGTAACCAACTTCTTTAAACCCGATTTTGACCCTCTTTAAATGGTCAGATTTAATTTAAATTTTGTAGACTTATCAAGAACCGCTGACAACACAATAATCTAGCTCAATCTACTCAAAAAAATTTTTTCTTAACAATAACTCAAACTAAAAAATGAAAAATAAATATAGTTTAAAAAAACTAAAAGACACGCTTTAATAATTAATCAAACTAAAAAGCGGAAAATAAATATAGTTTAAAATAATTCTTGAAATTCTTAATATAGGCAGAAAATAATAATGAATGATAAAACATTAGTATTATTGTGAAAAAAGCTTGGGCGCTTTGTGCTATATTTTTCGTATATCGAGCACCCCATGCTTTTTTTACAATAATACTAATGTTTATCGTTCATTATTATTTTCTGCCTATATTAAGAATTTCAAGAATTATTTTAAACTATATTTATTTTTCGCTTTTTAGTTTGATTAATTATTAAAGCGTCTTTTTTAGTTTTTTTAAACTATATTTATTACTTTTAAAACACATTTAGGTGAAAAAAATATTTATTATTAATATAAAAATTAAATAAAAAATATTTAACATACTTAAATAATATAAATTCTGGTTTTTGCTTTTTCGATTACTTTCAAAATTAATTCAAATTGTTAAAAAAGAAAAGAAAAAAGTTCCCAAACAGCGGCGGCGCCTGATGGACCGGCGCACCGGGAAATCTCCCGGTGTGCCGGTGGGCCCATCCGCCCCTGCCCAATCACCCCGAGGTTTCCTGTCAAATTCGTCGCAAAGAAACAGAATGGAGATTATATGTAGAGATATTTTGATTGGCTATAATCTTCTCTGGTTAAATCTATACAGAGTTAGGAAAATTACCAGAACGGTCGATTATTTTAAAATATACAGGGGTTATCAAAAAACGTCTTATATAAAAAATGTAGGGCTGTTAAAAATCTACATATCGGTGATAAATTAAAATATACAGGGTCGCCCACAAAGTTGTGAAGAATGATAGTTATATTTTTTTAAATGAAACACCCTGTATATTTTTACATTTTTCAGTTCCACATAAAATTATAATTAGTTTTTATTAAATGCATTATTAGTATATACTTTATAGTTTCCGAGATATTGACTCTCGAATAGTGACATTTTTGAACTTTGACAGCTTCTAACTTTCTAACAGTACGTCTTAGAGCAAAAAGGCTTACATGTCCCTATCTTCAATTTTTATTATCTTCCCAAAAAAATCAACTTCAAGTTAAACCGGAACAACTATATTTCCTGCTTTCGTGTTACATCCGGTTTAACCGGAAGTTGATTTTTTTGGGAAGATATTAAAAATTGAAGATAGGGACATGTAAGCCGTTTTGCTCTAAGACGTACTGTTAGAAAGTTAGAAGCTGTCAAAGTTCAAAAATGTCACTTTTCGAGAGTCAATATCTCGGAAACTATAAAGTATATACTAATAATGCATTTAATAAAAAATAATTATAATTTTATGTGGAACTGAAAAATGTAAAAATATACAGGGTGTTCCATTTACAAAAATATAACTATCATTCTCCACACCTTTGTGGGCGGCCCTGTATATTTCAATTTATCACCGATATGTAGATTTTTAACAGCGCTACATTTTTTATATAAGACGTTTTTTGATAACCCCTGTATATTTTGAAATAATCGACCGTTCTTGTAAGTTTTCCTAACCCTGTATAGAAAAAGTTTAAAGTTAAACAGATATCCAAATATCTAATATCCATGCAGTTTATCTGAGAAGAATTTTACAGAAAAACCAGAACCTCTGGACGACTGGGGGATTTTAATTACTCCAAAAATCTTCGGTATTTCATAGATTTGGAACTAATTAGTTAATATAGAGACTAAACGTTTTTTTTGTACTTACTTAATAGAGTTAAATTTTTATTAATTTTTTAAAACTCATTTAAATTGTCTTTGAATATCGTATATATAAGTATATATTGTATAAAATATAGAGGGTAAAGAACTGAATTAATAAAAAAATGTGTTTATGGTGTGTCCAAATTTTAACCGACAGTGCGTGTCCACATAACATAATATTACTATTTTATACTTATATACCAATATTAAACTACCTCATATACTACCTCATGCCTAAATCTTAATAATTAGAAAAATGTGTCCAATGTTATTTCAATTTAAACATGTTAAATTACCGAAAGGCCTTGTTATTAAACTATATACCTACTTATAGACTTGTGTGTATTACTGAAAATAATTTCAGTTTTGCTTTTGTGTTGGCCACTTGGCCAGTTTAAAACTACGCATTACAGAATATGTAAAAAAAATTTTGAATTTTGAAATTGTTGCCTTTATTAAATATTATATACCAACTTAATAGTTATATTTTAATAATAAATAATATTATAGCAACTATGGAGTAAGATAAGGTTGTATATTGTCTAACTGGTACACATACGTATTAGGTATACAACGGGTATTTGCATCCGATCAAACCGAGCGGATGCAGGTAAATCGCATTATTACTCCGATTAACCAAATTTTCAAGTGGATCGAAAGGTTAAGCCAATCCTGAATTTGTTGGGATTGAATTGAATAAGGTGGATTTAAAAGTGCCAAAAAACGATAAATATAGGAATTGAAATTGAATTGACTTTAAACACAAATGACAGTGTAAACATAGAAGTTAATTACAGCTAAATAGGTAGGAATTGTTCGTAAATTGCTGCATTATTATTAAGAAAAATAATGTTGTTGAAAAGTGCAATTTTCTTCTTAATATTTTTCGCGATTTTCTTTGTTTTATATTTAAGAATTGAACGTGAATACGAACGAAAATACCGTCCATGCATCCGCTCCGTTCATGCAAGTGGATCGTATACTATTTATGCGTTGTATACGTAGTAAAATGATGTGAAGATTCAATCCATCCAGTGAAAGTGTCGAAGTTTCTAATGGTTCTTTGGGATTCAGAGCAAAAAGTAACGAAGTAACGCCTTCGCAGTTTTATTTTCTTATCAATATTTCATTTATTCTAAAAAGGCGGCCAAATACTCGTGTGTAAGTAGCAGTTATATATACCTACAGTTTAAGCTAAAAAAATTAATTCATAAATTAATAAATTTTGAATTAAACGAATAGGTGACGAAATATTGATCAAAAAACGAAATGGCGAAGCCGTCATTAGTGTTAACTCTTAAGACATTTTTTGTGATAAATTTCAAAAATACCTAGAACAAGTACTATGAAATAATCGACAGTATAAGGACTGCTAAAAAGCTTATGAGTTACTATTTTAACGGAGACCCATACTGTGCAACTCCATTTGAAATAATATAAGTATGTATTTTTATAGCATTTACTCTGTATATTCGGTGTAATATTAGAAATTGTAAACCAGCTTTTAAAATTATATATAAAATTGTTAAGTGCCTACGTTATATTCATATTTTTTTATATTATACATAATTATACATGAACTGTGTTTTATTTTAGAACATTAGAACCTATTATACAGTGTGATACACAGCGGCGCACCCAGGATTTTATGTTAGGGGGGGGCCGCCAACCAGTGCTGGAAGCAAATTTTTTAATAAACTTTTAAGTTACGCATTTTTCTAGAACTTTGGAGCTTTTTTAACAGGTACTCTTGCAGGGAAGATCGCAATAGCCTAGTCATGGGAGTCGTTAAACGGTTTCTTAGGGGGGGGGCATTGGCGGCTTGTGACTTGTTAACTTGGGGGTGTACTAAAAGCTTGCTGTAGGCGAAATGCGCCGCAGGCGAAATTTTTTTAAGACCACGCCCAAATTTGGTCAATAATTATTATAGTAAATATTTTAAAAATTTATGATTACCTTCTTATTCTATTGAAAATGAAATAAGATAAAAAATAAAAAGGCTAATTTATTTTTCATTAGTGGGTACATTGTTTAAAAGTAAAGTTCATTCATCTGTTTTTATTTGCAGCAAACTTATCAATAACAATAAAGTGCCTAGATTTACACTTTGTGGTATGTATCAAGTTAATTTCGAGAGTTTAGGTCTTCCCTTAATTTTAATTTTAATTTTTTGCTCAATACTTAATGAGCTAAAATTGTTTCTCAAACATTCATAGTCGTTTTGGCATTAAAACTGTTTATTTTTATTAAAATAAGTCTTTACTACCCCGAAATAATAACAAAAATATAAAGGAAAACTCGAAATAATAAATTCATAAACTCAATCAAACCATATTAAACCTCAATAAGTCAACTTCCAGGGAGGGGGGGGCAAATGCCCCACCTGGCCCCCCTCAAACGAGGCCCGTGAGGTAAATCTAAGAAAATTGACTTTTGAAAATACTTATCCACTTTCATAATTTTTATTTCATTGGGGGTTTTGGGTTTGTGGGCCTTGGCCCCCTCCTGGGTGCGCCACTGGTGATACACGACGGGTGGCGAGCGGCTGTATCTCTAAAACCATACATGCTACGACTTTGGAGTAAAAAATGTATTATGAAATATGAGCAAAAAAATCACTGGAAATAATTTGTTAGTTCTTACTAGGGTGCGTAGTCGCTATGCTATGATACAAAGTCCTTAATTTCTACTAATAACTGCCAGGGCTGACAAGAGGGGGGGGGGGGGGCAAATTTCCCGGGCCCACGTCTCTTTTAAGGGCCCGTGCTCGGGCTGTGTAGTTAAAAAAATATGATAAATGATAAAAAAAAAATATAAAATCTCTGTTGACAAAAAATTACTTTGTACACATTACATAGGTATGTAAATTGTCAGGCGAGTTGGCGAATAATTAATGTTCTAAGTATCAAATATCGATACATTTTGTCCTCGCCCGTCCGGCCCAACATTTGTATTAACATCAATTTATTATTCGAAGAATTTATAAAACTTTCATCTTTTTTGGAGAACCTACCCGAAAATTTTGTACATTCCAGAATTGACCAGCAATGGGTTTCTTATTTAAAAATTATATTTTTGTTATTATTTTGGAGTAGTAAAGACTTATTTTAATAAAAATGAACAGTTTTAATGCCAAAACGACTATGAATGTGGAATATTTTTTGAGAAACAATTTTAGCTCATTAAGTATTGAGCAAAAAATTGAAATTAAAATTAAGGGAAGACCTAAACTCTCGAAATTAACTTGATACATACCACAAAGTGTAAATCTAGGCACTTTATTGTTATTGATAAGTTTGCTGCAAATAAAAACAGAAGATTGAACTTTACTTTTAAACAATGAAACTAATGAAAAATAAATTGGCCTTTTTTATTTTTTTTATCATATTACATTTTCAATAAAATAAGTAGGTAATCATAAATTTTAAAAATATTTATTAAAAATTATTTACCAAATTTGGGCATGGTTTTAAAAAATTTTCGCCTGCGGCGCATTTCACGGGCTTTTAGTGCACCCCCGAGTTAATAAGTCACAAACCGCCACTGGCTAGGACCCTACCTCCCGCTTTTTAATATTTTAAATCTGACAGCCCTATGAGTGGGCCCGGGATGCCGCACAGCCCCCGGGCCTGACCTGGCTCTCGACGGCCCTGATAACTGCAATACAATGCAGGTCAGAAATTAAGTATTGATATGCTCTGTAATATAATATCCTCTATAAATTTTGTGATAACAATTTTTTGTAGAGACCATGGTAACAGCATGGAGAATGGTAACGACTAAAAGTACTTAAAAGGCTGTAACTTCGGTCTGCGTTCACCGAATTTAGCAAACTAAGGCTTATTTTAAAGAACGTTTTATCTTGATTGTACGTTGATATGAATATTACTAAAATTAATGCGCAAGGTTGATATTAGAGAATTAAAATATTTCAAACTTCGATTTCTTAAAAAATTTGAACGCAACTATCCACGCATTTTAACTCTATTCTATAGCTAACTTATTAGTAAAGAGAACTGCAAAAACCGCAAGTTGTTTTCTCTTCTCTCTTAAAAGTTATCGCAAAAATAGTGAACGAGTGTAATTCTATTTCGTCTTTCAGCAAAGTTTTGCAATTTTCCTATTTTATGAATGAATTGATCCATCCATCCATTTGGTTTTTATCAATATTTTACCGCGATCGTGCTGATGAGCGACATCTGACCGTGCATGCAACTACCAAGTAGGTATTTTAATTAATTGAAAATTTAAAACTGGTTTTGGATATTATGTAGGTACCTAAAAAAATTTCGTCATTTTTTCAAAATTACTACAGATGTCTTTAGTTAAAGTTTTATTATAAATCAAAATCACACCCAGAAATGAAAAAAATAACAGGCGCCTCATTGAAAATTTATATGTTTGGCAGGCTCCGCAGAAAAAACATAACAAATCACACCCAGAAATGAAAAAAATAACAGGCGCCTCATTGAAAATTTATATGTTTGGCAGGCTCCGCAGAAAAAACATAACAAAGATGTCGGTTATTTTCATGTCCATTTAGACCTAGATGATTTTTATAGAATAACAATCAAGGTCATTTGATTTTAGGCGTATCCAAACCCGAAAGATAGCGCGCATTTTTAAGTATGTCATTATTATATGTTTAGTCCTAAGTCCCAATAATTACTAAAACTGACTAACTTAATAGATTATTTTGGCTCCTAAAAATATTTATGTTAATTTAAAAAAATACACATTCTGTGAGTGCGTGACAAGAACTCCAGGTAGGGTTTGTTCATAATGTTTTAATTTTGTTATTTACTTAACACACTCGCCTGTATACTTGTTATGTTTTTTAGTTGCATATCGATTTCCATCTCAATTTACACAGCGGAACCACATTGTCGCATCTCAATCATTGATTTTTAAAAGTTCAAGGTGTGAACTTAATTGCACAATAAATAGTTAGTAGGGGGTCATTGACTCTAATGAGTCTATATATACTACATACTGATACCTAGTTTATGTATACCGATCAATTACCATGAATAGATATAATATTAGATAGGTCACACCATGTCACACACTCTGCAGAGCTTTTTGAGCGGTGTAGGTACCTATTAGTAAACAGTTAAAAAAAAATGAGGAAGGAAATAGTTTTAAAAAAATAATACACCCAATTATTGAAATATTAATGAAATTTATCTAATATGGTGACTGAATCGGAAATACTTGTATAAATATTCAAAGTATTATCAACCACAACGAATAAAATTTATAGGTTATTGTCAAATTTAAAAATTATATAACATATGTGAAATTCTTGACGTAATGGCGAAAATCAAATTCCCAGACGTCTAAATAGTTAATTTTTTCAGAAAGAAATTTTATCTAAAATAGTAACCTTCATTTTTTAAACTTAAAACTGAAGGTAGTTGCTACCCAAAGATGGTTGGTCGCCTGCTTTGTGGAGAAAACGACAAATAAAGGAAATATTGATAAGAAAATGAATGCTCTGAAGAGCAAACACTATTTACTCCTTCGCCATTTCGTTTTTTAATCAATATTTCGTTTATTTTTCGTTTTTTTCCAAGAAGTACTACCCCTCTTTGAGTAGCAATGACCTACAGTTTTAGATTCAAAAAAAAATTATTTGATAAATCATTAAAAGCAAAAAACGAAATTCTGTCAAATTTGCGAATACTTCTTTTCCTGCTTTTATTAATTTATAAATTCAACCTTTCTTAGCGTAAAACTGTAGGTACTTGTACTCGGACTTATCCGATTTTTGGATAAAACTAAGAAGTAACGAAATATTGATCAAAAATCGAAATGGCGAATGCGTTACTAGCGTTTGCTCAAATTAGGGCGCCATGTCCAACCAAGTTATTTATTGTCTGTGTCAAAAGTATTCATTGGCCACAATTTTAATATGTATGGTTTTCATGTCTCAATTAAATTGAATAGCTGTTTTTTATTTCAGGTATTCTTAGCCAATAAACGCAGATAATATGTCACATGTCAGTTTAAATTTAGATAATCACACCGTGTCTCCTGGGGATGTTGTTAGAGGAAAGGCTATTTGTAATTTCAAAAGTAGTAAAGAAGTAAGAAGTAAGTTCCAATATTCAGGGTGTCCGGGAAAATGTGGGAAATCTCCCGGATATGAAAAAAACACGTGAACAGAATACTACAAGTTCCTATAAACTTCTTTCGTATCAGCCTCCTCTTCGGAGATATGGGCTTCCAAAGAGCCCCCATGGAATTAAGTTTTTGACACACAATTATTAAACCAACAGGTATATTTCAATTTTTTTTTTCATATGATGTATACCAGGTCACCCTTCAAATTACTATCCCATAAAGTGTTGCAAATTACTCACAGCTGCAGGGACGGACTAGCTGTGTCTGGTCAGGAATCGTTGGTAATTTTTTGATTGGACCATTCGTATTGCCGGCACGATTGAATGGAGTACTTTATTTGGAGTTCCTCCAGAACGCTTTTCACGATTTAGTAGAGTACTTACTACTTGAAACCCGCCGAAACATGTACTTCATGCATGATGTGGCACCACATTATTTCAGCGTTGCTGAGCGGGAGCACCTAAATAACGTCTATCCATACCGTTTGATAGGTAAAGGAAGACCTATTGCCTGGCCTCCTCAATCTCCCGACCTAACGCCATCGGATTTTTACCTGTGGGGACACCTGAACTGAAAACCTTGGTGTATTCCACTTGGGTTGATAGTAGGGAGGAACTTCTACGAAGAATTACGTTTCAATGTGATCAAATTAATAAGGAACAAAGCTGGGTTATTGTGGCGGATACAACAGTCCTCAATTCGTCGTGCCCGCGAGTGTATCAGACTTCACGGAGCCCATGTTGAACACACTTACGAAGTTTTTAATTCAGCAGTTTAAATTTTTATTTTTTGACAAAGATGTATCTTTTATCGAAATACGCTAAATACATGATGTAAATAAAATGACGTTTTTCCGGAAACGGTTAGGATGAGCGAAATGAATGAAGAGTACTTAATTTTAGTCAATAGTTAAAGGTATGTAAAAAACGTCCAAAGTTTTTATCATACAGGGCCTAAAAAAATGGGCACATTAGTGTCACAGCTAGTCCGTCCCTGCAGCTGTGAGTAATTCGCAACACTTTCTGGGATAGTAATTTGAAGGGTGACGTCTTACCTGGTATACATCATATGAAAAAAAAATTGAAATATACCTGTTGGTTTAATAATTGTGTGTCAAAAACTTAATTCCATGGAAGCTCTTTGGGAGCCCATATCTCCGAAGAGGAGGCCGATACGAAAGCAGTATATATGAACTTGTAGTATTCTGTTCACGTGTTTTTTTCATATCCGGGAGATTTCCCATATTTTCCCGGACACCCTGTATACTTATTAAAAATAAGAATAATAAAGTGAATAATAAAACTGTTGCGCACTGTTTATAGAGAGGACATTCAATCATATGACATGTCTATGATCATAAATTTTTTTTATTACTATTCTCACATTAACCTATTGTCATTTAATTTTTTTAGTTTCACTTGCTACCGATAGGAGGCAGACGTTGCCACGTTTTGCGGTCTTTACAAATTAGGGATATTTATTATGAAAGCAGTGGCGTAGCCAGGTAGGGGCCAGGGGGGGGCGCCTGCCCCATCCCGCCCCCCTTGCATGGCGCCCGTATGCAAAATAAAGATATACTTTAATTACACCCTGTAACATTTATTGAAATTGAAAATAATTTGGTATCCTATTATACAGGGTTTTTCATTAAGGTCGAAGAGCGGCCATATTTCGGAAACTACTGGGCATAGAAACTCAGGAAAAGAAAAATGATAATAAAAGTGGCCATGAGAAAATTCTGGAAATAATTTTCAAGTTCCGCATTTTGCCGCAAGAGGGCGTAATTGAAAAGTAAATTTTTAAATTTTACATAACTCCGAAAATTCCACATTAAGGTATATGTTTCATAACACCATTTTAAAGCTTGGACAATTATGCATCATTGGCGTACCGACTTTAATAAGAGTGGGGGAAGCTGTTGAAAGTGTAATCATTTAAATCGCTGTAACTTATAAACGACTTATCCGATTTTAGCAAACTAAAGACTGTTTGGAAGAGAAATGTATGCACTTTGACCAGTCGTATTTAGTTGTCCATAATAGTTCTCAAAAAAAATGCTAGAGGGCGCAATTTCCAATAACAATACATTTTTTGATTTTACTCCGAAAAAATAAATCATACGGTATAATTATGATACCATAATCAAAAAGTAGATGAAATTTGCTAGAAAAAATATTAAAACCGCAGCTCGATATCTCCGTTCGTTTCTGAGTTATTGCCAAAATAATAATTTTTAACGCAAATTGCGCCCTCTAGCAATTTTACTAGAAACATCTTGTACCATTGATACGACAATTGAAGGTTCTTCCAAACAAGCTTAAATTTAGTAAAATCGGATAAGTCGTTTAGAAGTTACAGCGATTTTAATGTTTAAACTTTCAATAGCTTCTCCCACTCTTATCAAGTGAAACTGTAAACATTAAAATCGTTGTAACTTCTAAACGACTTAACCAATTTTACTAAATTTAAGCTTGTTTGGAAGAGAAAGGTAAGTACCTTTAATTGTCGTATCCAATGTACAAGATAGTTTCTAATAAAATTGCTAGAGGGCGCAATTTGCGTTAAAAATTATTATTTTGGCAATAACTCAGAAACGAACGGAGATATCGAGCTGCGGTTTTAATATTTTTTCTAGCAAATTTCATCTCCTTCTCGATTATGGTATCATAATTATACCGTATGATTTATTTTTTCGGAGTAAAATCAAAAAATGTATTGTTATTGGATATTGCGCCCTCTAGCATTTTTTTTTGAGAACTATTATGGACAACTAAATACGACTGGTCAAAGTGCATACATTTCTCTTCCAAACAGTCTTTAGTTTGCTAAAATCGGATAAGTCGTTTATAAGTTACAGCGATTTAAATGATTACACTTTCAACAGCTTCCCCCACTCTTATTAAAGTCGGTACGCCAATGATGCATAATTGTCCAAGCTTTAAAATGGTGTTATCAAACATATACCTTAATGTGGAATTTTCGGAGTTATGTAAAATTTAAAAATTTACTTTTCAATTACGCCCTCTTGCGGCAAAATGCGGAACTTGAAAATTATTTCCAGAATTTTCTCATGGCCACTTTTATTATCATTTTTCTTTTCCTGAGTTTCTATGTCCAGTAGTTTCCGAGATATGGCCGCTCTTCGACCTTAATGAAACACCCTGTATGTATTTTGAAAAACAAACACCATATTTTTAATAATAATAATAATAATAATAGTGGTTCTAAAAAATCATAAAGCGCCCCCATATATGTTTGCCCCTCCCGCCCCGCAAGGCTGGCTACGCCACTGTATGAAAGTTACAATGGCTGCTTAATCATGCTGAAATGATAAAAATATCTAAATTATGTGCGGCGGATACCTACTTTGTTTTTCTATAACAAGAAAAGCACTCATTGGAATAATTTAGTTTCTGTATTAGAATATGTTTTTGTAGAGATTAGAATAAGACTAGGAGGTGAGGAATTGACGAGCTGGACAGGCACAGAAACTTATTACGACGATGTTGACAAACAAGATAAAACCAGAACAGTAACCTACCATGCCAGTCGAAATATTCTACTAAGAGATCATATAGTCTTTGGGAAAGGTAACTTTTTATTAATCTAAATAGTGGCGTAACAAAACCTGAGTGCCCCCCACGTCCCCCCCCCCGCAAACGTTTTCAGGGCCCCCCTCTCTATAATGAATTGAAAATAATAATTCTTATTTTCATTACTATTAGGTTCAGGTTTATGAATTTTTGAATTCGTTAATCGTGTAATAATTTAATTAGGCTTAAACCCAAATTATGTGTTAAGTACCTACTATTAAAATAGCCAGCGGCGCACCCAGGATTTTATGTTAGGGGGGGGGGGCCGCCAACCAGTGCTGGAAGCAAATATTTTAATAAACTTTTAAGTTACGCATTTTTCTAGAACTTTGGAGCTGTTTTAACTCTTGCAGGGAAGATCGCAATAGCCTAGTCATGGGAGTCCTTAAACGGTTTCTTAGGGGGGGGGGCAGTGGCGGCTTGTGACTTGTTAACTTGGGGGTATACTAAAAGCTTGCTGTAGGCGAAATGCGCCGCAGGCGAAATTTTTTTAAGACCACGCCCAAATTTGGTCAATAATTATTATAGTAAATATTGTCAAAATTTATGATTACCTTCTTATTCTATTGAAAATGAAATAAGATAAAAAATAAAAAGGCTAATTTATTTTTCATTAGTGGGTACATTGTTTAAAAGTAAAGTTAATTCATCTGTTTTTATTTGCAGCAAACTTATCAATAACAATAAAGTCCCTAGATTTACACTTTGTGGTATGTATCAAGTTAATTTCGAGAGTTTAGGTCTTCCCTTAATTTTAATTTCAATTTTTTGCTTAATACTTAATGAGCTAAAATTGTTTCTCAAACATTCATAGTCGTTTTGGCATTAAAACTGTTTATTTTTATTAAAATAAGTCTTTACTACCCCAAAATAATAACAAAAATATAAAGGAAAACTCAAAATAATAAATTCATACATTCAATCAAACCATATTAAACCTCAATAAGTCAACTTTTGTCAATAAGTCAACTTCCAGGGGGAGGGGTGGGGCAAATGCCCCACCTGGCCCCCCTCAAACGAGGCCCGTGAGGTAAATGTAAGAAAATTGACTTTTTAAAATACTTATCCACTTTCATAATTTTTCATTTCATTGGGGGTTTTGGGGGGGGGGGGCAAGGCCCCCTTGGCCCCCCCCTGGGTGCGCCACTGAAAATAGCAAACAATTCGGATTTATTTTATAATCCTAGGTAGACATAATAACATAGGTAGTTTAAGTCATTATACGTAATATTCCGGCAAACATGATGCAAAATTAAAATTTTAAAACACCACTTATAATGTTGCTTACCATATATGGTAGTAACGGGGGTAGCAGTGATCAAGCCTCATAGAATACAAAAGACAGAAAACAGTAAAACACCTGAACACTGTAAAACACCTGAACACTCAACAAGTCTGCACAAACATTATGTCACTAAGTACTATACAAGGTATTATACAAAACAACCAGATCGTAGAGAGTTTTTTTTGCAAAATCGTTTATAATTACGTCGATATTTAATGTTTTAACAAACTCGTGTTCGATACTGATTAAGGATAAATCCAAAAGGCGTTGTTGTCCCATGGTGTTACGTAAATGGGTTTTTACTATTTTAAGTTTGAAAAAAGATTGTTCCGCTGATGCAACACTAACTGGTAAAGTTAGAAAGAACATCACTGCACTAGATACATCTGGGAAATTTGAAGAACACACTGATTTTTTAATAAAAAATGATACGCAAGTTCATACACTGTTTTTAATTTTGAAATACTATCTCAAAGTCCCTTTCTGAGGCTTCAAATTAGACTAGGAAAGTCAATGGACAAGTCTTTATGGTATATCGTTTGTAAATTCCGTGCTTTCAAGTATAATTCTTCTTCACTTAACGAAGTTAAATTCTCAGGATATAAAAAAAAATTAATTATGAAATGAAATACCTATGAAAAGCAAAACTAGCAGCAAGGGGGCAGCAAAATATTAAAGGTGTCGTCAACGTTGTGTGGTTTGGGGTGTTTGGTACGCCCCGGAATCTAATTAAATATTGATAAAATATCTAATTCTACATCAGAGTTATATTTTAATCTTATAGGAACACTGGATATTGGAGAGCATATTTTTCCATTCGAGTTTGTCCTTCCTAAAGAATTACCTGGTAGTTTTCAGCATACCTATGGAATAATCAGCTTTGTAGTTAGACTAACCGTTGACAGACCATGGAAGATAGATTATGAAACTGAACATCCAATCACTGTAATCTCACCAATAAAACTGGATAGTCTTTCTACCAATTTACGAGTAAGAATAGTAGTTATTAATATATTATTTCTGAAAAGCAGGGATATTTTTTAGGGGGGTTGATTCAAGTTTTAGTTTATAATTTTTTTTTAGGAACCAGTTGAACTTTCCGATGACAAAACAGTATGTTGTTGTTGTTTTGCAAGCGGACCGATTCAACTGGATGTCAATCTAGAAAAAAGGGCATTTGTTGTTGGCGAAAACGCTAACGTCAAAGTGTACTGTTCAAATTTGTCAAATGTCAATGTGGACAGTATAACTGCTGAAATGAAAATGGTATGTTCATGTTGGTTTTCAATGTTTTTTTTATAAAAAAAATCTATTTTAGTCGTATATTGCCTTAGAAAATGTTTTTAGAAAATGACCTTTAAAGCCGAAAATCCGTCAACTGAGTATAAGCACGACGCGGAACGTGTCACCTCGTCTCACAACAGTGGAGTTGGGGCACATGGGGAAAAAACATTCAATTTGAGTTTAGAGATACCACAATCAACTGTAGTGCCTAATTTTACTGGCTGTGCTTTATTTAGCTGTTACACTAAAGTAAAGGTTAGTATTGAAATGTGGGTAGTTTTTTCCAACCAGTAAAATTCCGCTAACCTATTTTTGAAAATCGAAATTTTCGACGCCACACAGACGATTTGGTAAATACGAAATACCTGTTTAATATTCAGCAGCAAATATAATTTTTTTAAGTGAACCGTGATGCTGGCCATTTGGTTTTAACCAGTGCCAAAAATCTCCTATATATACACATATTATACAATCATGCTCCGTCTATCGGACGTCCCGAGAACGGTTTACTTACGTTTACTGGGGCTAGTGCTAAACAATATAAACCTCTTAGCAATAGCAATAATTTAAAAAATTATCTGGTGTGCAAAGCTTTATTAGTTCCTGCATAAAATACTTTTAGGTAACTGCTGTCATCGCTGGATGCCACACAGATCTCGACGTATCAGCACCAGTAGAACTGGGTCATGTGCCTTATTCACAAACAATCCAATCTACAGCTCTACGGGATCAAAGAGCATCACATTATCCCTTAAATGAAATACAACCAATGCCAATGCCAATGCCAATGCCAATTCAAATGCCAACGCCAATGCCAATGCCAATGCCCATGCCCATGCCTGGTTATGAAGCGGAAGCTGGCAGAACAGTGGGAATAGTACCTCCTTACCCCGCTCCAGCTTACTCTAAAGGTCCAAGCGCTCCACAAGATATCGGGGCACCTTCCGCTCCTGGAAATTTTAGGTCGTTTGATAGAAAGCCTGATGATTCTGGTAGGTTTCCATTGTGTTTATTAACCCGTAGGTGATAGATAAAGGTAAAATTTAGGATATCTGGTAACCTATATTGTTCTGCTAAGGCTTTTTAAAAAAATCTATTTTCGTCTAAATGTTGCGAGTTTGTTTTCGTTTACAGCTTAGATCACCCCTCGCCCGTTCTTTTTTTAAATAACATTTTTTTTACATAGAATCTTTGGTTCTTTTATTGGTATGCCAGTTTAAAAACGTTGTTTTGAGATACCTGTATGCATGTAAATAATTTTACGTTGCGTAACTTTTTTTAATTTTTTTTGCAGATGCTGGAAAGTCGTCTGCCAATGAATCACGTAAGTTATTTTTTTTTATTGAATGGTATAATTTCTATAATGTAATATGTATGACTTTTCACTTAAACAGTCAATGCGCCAACGATTATTAAATATACAAATAAAAAAATAATGCAAGTGAGCGCACCCGTTTCAATATAATAGCCAATTAAATATTACAATAATATAAGTCTACATTGCAGCATTGGTACATGGTCCTCTTTATAAGTATTTTGTTGGTTGTAAAAATCAATAATAATATTTTTTTAAAGTTTTAGCTCCACCTACTTATGACGAAGCTTCCAAAAACTTCTAGTCCTGTGTTGTCCAAGGTTGGGTAGCCAACTTTCCGTTGGCTGTTGTTATACCTCCAATATACTTATATGTAGTTAAAAAAAACTTTTAGCAATGACAACTTTAAAGACAACTTTTCCTAATTGATAATATTGCCAATCAAGTCCCGTTTCAATCCAGAAGTCGCCATTTTTCTATAAATACATACAATGACAGGAATAATTTTACATTTTATTATTTTGACACTTCGCTTGAAACAGGGGGATCAAAAATCGAAAATTAAATATTAATTTTGGAAAAGAATGGAGCTTTAAGAGTCTCGGATGGGTTTTTAGCTCTATCAGATTAATACCTATTATTATGCTGTAATTATGTAAACTGTAATTGTTTATACATAAAATATACTACACTATACCTAGATAACTCTGAAAAATTCATAGAAAGAGCCCGAAAATGACAATAAAGTTTAAAAAGTTTTCATTCCACCTTTCAGAAAAATCGTAAATATTTAACAAATGTTTCAAATACTATGATACCTGAATGACAAAGGACTTGCATTGTCTTTATTTGTTTTAAATTATAACGTTTCAACTAGTGGTATTTACCTGAAGACGACAGGAGATACATACCAGTTGAAACGTTGCGTTTTAAAACAAATATAGCCAATGCAGGGTCAAAACTCTTCTGTAATCATTGCGTCCAACTTTTAAACAGACACTGTGATAACATTTATAATTCAATTTCACATTAAAGTACAAAGTACAAGCCGATTTACGTACATTTTATATACGTCAGACACACAATTATTGTGCCTAAATTTTAGTGCCTCTATGAAAATGACTCGACTTACTTTATATCTACAAATTAGAATAATCTTAGGTTTAAAATGAATAGTATTGAGTTTATCTACAGCTTTTAGTATGGGAGGCAGCGTGGCAAATGACACATTCATTTCAGGTCGTCTAATTCTTATCACAAGTAATTCTTATTGGGTAGTAATTTAATGATCCATGAGTCGTGAGAAAATGTCAGTTATGTAAAAAAAAACAAATCTAAAAATGATTTCAGATCGCTTGAAAATTTGTACAGCAAATGTTTATATGATGACAATAAATTAAAAAAAATCAGCTGCATATAAAGCATCAGGTAAAGTATGTTTCACAATAAATGGTTGACTCCGTTTAACTACCTGGGACGTTTTGCAAGAGCTCGGCCGCCGGGCCCTTGCAAAACGTCCAAGGTAGTTAAACGGAGTCAACCATTTATTGTGAAATATACTTTACATACTATGGAAAACAGCACGTTGTATTTAAGTATGCAGCCGTAACTTAAAACCGTTTTCTAAATCTATGAAATACAAAAGATTTTGACGTTATTAAAATAACCCAATCGTCCCGAGGTTTCCTGTCAAATTCGTCGCAGAGAAGCAGGATGGAGATTATATAGAGATATTTTGATTGGCTATAATCTTCTCTGGTTTTATCTATATAGAAAGAGTTTAAAGTTAAACAGATATCCAAATATCTAACATCCATCCAGTTTCTCTGAGAAGAATTTTACAGAAAAACCTCTGGACGACTGGGTGATTTTAATTACTCCAAAAATCTTTGGTATTTAATAGATTTGGAACTAATTAATTAATAGAGACTAAAAGTTTTTTGTACTTACTTTATAGAGTTAAATTTTTATTAATTTTTTAAAACTCATTTAAATTGTCTTTGAATGTCATATATATAAGTATATATTGTATAAAATATAGAGGATAAAGAACTGAATTAATAAAAAAATGTGTTTATGGTGTGTCCAAATTTTGAGCGACAGTGCGTGTCCACATAACACAATATTATTATTTTATACTTATATACCAATATTAAACTACCTCATATACTACCTCATGCCTAAATCTTAATAATTAGAAAAATGTGTCCAATGTTTTTTCAATTTAAACATGTTAAATTACCGAAAGGCCTTGTTATTAAACTATATACTTATAGACTTGTATGTATTACTGAAAATAATTTCAGTTTTGCTTTTGTGTTGGCCACTTGGCCAGTTTAAAACTACGCATTACAGAATATGTAAAAGCAATTTTGAATTTTGAAATTGTTGCCTTTATTAAATATTATATACCAACTTAATAGTTATATTTTAATAATAAATAATATTATAGCAACTATGGAGTAACCTAAGGATGTATATTGTATAAACTGATACACAAACATACGTATACAATGGGTATTTGCATCCGATCAAACCGAGCGGATGCAGGTACAGCGACTTAAAAATCGCGTTATTAGGTACTCCAATTAACCAAATTTTCAAGTGGATCGAAAGGTTAAGCCAATCCTTAATTTGTTGGGATTGAATTGAATAAAAAGGATTTAAAAGTGCCAAAAAACGATAAATATAGGAATTGAAATTGAATTGACTTTAAACAAAAATGACAGTTATCAGCTGGGTATGTAAACATAGAAGTTAATTACAGCTAAATAGGTAGGAATTGTTCGTAAATTGCTGCATTATTATTAAGAAAAAGAATGTTGTTGAAAAGTGCACTTTTCTTCTTAATATTTTTCGCGATTTTTTTTGTTTTATATTTAAGGATTGAACGTGAATACGAACGAAAATACCGTTCATGCAAGTGGATCGTATACTATTTATGCGTTGTATACAGTGCTGGATTTACCATTAGGCTGAGTAGGCTGGAGCATAGGGCGGCAGATTTTGGGGGGCGGCAAATTTGGCCCAAATTTTTTTTTTATCTTACAGAAATAAATGGTATAATCTTTATTCATGGTCGACGGGTAGTATTTTTTTAAATAAACTTTATTGTTGGTCGTGTCTGTTAATGGGGATAAAAAAAGGTAATTGGAACTTTACTGGCTTTGCAGAAAGAAATTTCATTTTCAATAAAATAAGTAGGTAATCATAAATTTTTAAAATATTTACTAAAAATTATTGACCAAATTTAGGCGTGGTCTTAAAAAATTTTCGCCTGCGGCGCATTTCGCCTGCAACGGGCCTTTGTCTTTCCAGAGCACTTCACCTGTTTCACAACTCACAAGCCGTCACTGGTATAGGGGCGGCAAAAATTAAATAGCCTACTAGCGGCAAATTTGTAAATCCGCCACTGGTTGTATACGTAGTAAAATGCTGTGAAGATACAATACATCCAGTGAAAGTGTCGAAGTTTCTAATCGTTCTTTGGGATTCAGAGCAAACAAGTAACGCCTTCGCAGTTTCATTTTCTTATCAATATTTCATTTATTCTAAAAAAGGCGGCCAAATACTCGTGTGTAAGTAGCAGTTATATATACCTACAGTTTAAGCTAATAAAAATAATTCATAAATTAATAAATTTTGAATTAAACGAATAGGTGATGAAATATTGATCAAAAAACGAAATGGCGAAGCCGTCATTAGTGTTAACTCTTAAGACATTTTTTGTGATAAATTTCAAAAATACCTAGAACAAGTATACCTATTTTACTATGAAATAATCGATCGTAAGGACTGCTAAAAAGTTTCAGAGTTTCTATTTTAACCAGAGAACTCACTTGCTGTTAATATTCTGCGGAGACCCATACTGTAGTATGCAACTCTATTTGAAATAATATAAGTATGTATTTTTATAGCATTTACTCTGTATATTCGGTGTTATATTAGAAATTGTAAACCAGCTTTAAAATTATATATAAAATTGTTAAGTGCCTATGTATATTCAAATTTTTTTATATTATACATAATATACATGAACTGTGTTTTATTTTAGAACATTAGAACCTATTATACAGTGTATAATACACGACGGGTGGCGAGCGGCTGTATCTCTAAAACCATACATGCTACGACTTTGGGGTAAAAAATTTATTATAAAATATGAGCAAAGAAATCACTGGAAATAATTTGTTAGTTCTTACTAGGGTGCGTAGTCCTATGCTATGATACAAAGTCCTTAATTTCTAGTAATAACTGCAATACCAACATGTAGGTAAAAAATTAAGTATTGATATGCTCTGTAATATCCTCTATAAATTTTGTGTGTTTTTTTTGTAGGGACCATGGTAACAGCATGGAGAATGGTAACGAGTAACGACTAAAAGTACTTAAAAGGCTGTAACTTCGGTCTGCGTTCACCGAATTAAGCAAACTATGACTTATTTTAAAGAACGTTTTATCTTGATTGAACGTTGATATAAATATTACTAAAATTAATGCACAAGGTTGATAATAGAGAATTGAAATATTTCAAACTTCGATTTCTTAAAAAATTTGAACGCAACTATCCAAGCATTTTAACTCTATTCTATAGCTAGGTAACTCGTTAGTAAAGAGAACTGCAAAAACCGCAAGTCGTTTCCTCTCCTCTCTTAAAAGTTATCGCAAAAATAGTGGACGAGTGTAATTATTCTATTTCGTCTTTCAGCAAAGTTTTGCAATTTTCTTGTTTTAAGAATGAAATGATCCATCTTCCGTCGTCGGTTTATATCAATATTTTACAGCGATCGTGCTGATGAGCGACATCTGACCGTGCATGCAACTACTAAGTATTTTAATTAATTAAAAATTAAAAACTGGTTTTGGATATTATGTAGGTACCTAAAAAAATTTCGTCATTTTTTCAAAATTACTACAGATGTCTTTAGTTAAACTTGAAAACATGTTTATTATAAATCAAAATCACACCCAGAAATGAAAAAAAACAGGCGCCTTATTGAAAATTTATATGTTTGGCAGGCTTCGCAGGAAAAACATAACAAAGATGTCGGTTGTTTTGATGTCGGTCTAGAGTCTAGACCATCTTTATAGAATAACTATTAAGGTCATTTGATTTTAGGCGTATCTAAACCATTAACCGAAAGATAGCGCGCATTTTTAAGTATGTTATGTTATTATTATATGTTTAGTCCTAAGCACAGAATATTAACAGGTCCTAAGTCCCAATAATTACTAAAACTGACTAACTTAATAGATTATTTTAGCTCCTAAAACTATTTAAGTTAAGTTAAAAAAGTGCACCTTCTGTGAGTGCGTGACAAGAACTCCAGGTAGGGTTTGTTCATGTTTTAATTTTGTTATTTACTTAACTCACTCGCCTGTATACTTGTTATGTTTTTTAGTTGCATATCGATTTCCATCTCAATTTACACACCGGAACCACCCTGTCGCATCTCAATAATTGATTTTTAAAGTTCAAGGTGTGAACTTAATTGCATAATAAATAGTTAGTACGTAGGGGGTCAATGACTCTAATGCGGCTATATATACTACATACTGATACCTAGTTTATGTTTACCGATAAATTTCCATTAATAGATATAATATTAGATAGGTCACACACTCTGCAGAGCTTTTTGAGCAGTGTACCTATTAGTAAACAGAAAAAAAATGAGGAAGGAAATAGTTTTAAAAAAATAATACACCCAATTTATTGAAATATTAATGAAATTTATCTAATATGGTGACTGAATCGGAAATACTTGTATAAATATTCAAAGCATTATTAGATACCACAACAAATAAAATTTATAGGTTATTGTCAAATTTAAAAATTATATGCAATTCTTGACGTAATGGCGAAAGTCAAATATCCGCAGCCGTCTAAATCGTTAATTTTTTCAGAAAGAAATTTTATCTAAAAGAGTAACGTTCATTTTTTTAACTTAAAACTGAAGGTAGTTGCTACCCAAAGATGGTTGGTTGCCTGCTTTGTGGAGAAAACGACAAATAAAGGAAATATTGATAAGAAAATGAATGCTCTGAAGAGAAAACACTATTTACTCCTTCGCCATTTCGTTTTTTAATCAATATTTCGTTTATTTTTCGTTTTTTCCAAGAAGTACTACCCCTCTTTGAGTAGCAATTACCTACAGTTTTAGATTCAAAAAAAAAATTATATGATAAATCATTAAAAGCAAAAAACGAAATTCTGTCAAATTTGCGAATATTTCCTTTTCTGCTTTTATTAATTTATGAATTCAACCTTTCTTAGCGTAAAACTGTAGGTACTTGTACTCGGACTTATCCGATTTTTGAATAGAAGTTATTTATTGTCTGTATCAAAAGTATTTATTGGCCACAATTTTAATATGTATGGTTTTCATGTCTCAATTAAATTGAATAGCTGTTTTTTATTTCAGATTTTCTTAGCCAATAAAGGCAGATAATATGTCACATGTCAGTTTAAATTTAGATAATCACACCGTGTGCCCTGGGGATGTTGTTAGAGGAAAGGCTATTTGTAATTTCAAAAGTAGTAAAGAAGTAAGAAGTAAGTACACACCAATATTCAGGGTGTCCGGGAAAATGTGGGAAATCTCCTGGATATAAAAAAAAACACGTTAACAGAATACTACAAGTTCCTATAAACTTCTTTCGTATCGGCCTCCTCTTTAAAGAAATGGAATTAAGTTTTTGACACACAATTATTAAACCAACAGGTAGGTACCTACCTATATTTCAATTTTTTTTTTCATATGATGTATACCAGGTCACCCTTCAAATTACTATCCCATAAAGTGTTGCGAATTACTCACAGCTGCAGGGACGGACTAGCTGTGTCTGAGCAGGAATCGTTGGTAATTTTTTGATTGGACCATTCGTATTGCCGGCAAGATTGAATGGAGTACTTTATTTGAAGTTCCTCCAGAACGCTTTTCACGATTTAGTAGAGTACTTACCGCTTGAAACCCGCCGAAACATGTACTTCATGCATGATGGGGCACCACCTTATTTCAGGGTTGCTGTGCGGGAGCACCTGAATAACCTCTATTCATTCCGTTGGATGTTGGATAGGTAGAGAAGGACCTACTGCCTGGCCTCCTCGATCTCCCGACCTAACGCCATTGGATTTTTACCTGTGGGGACACCTCAAAAACCTTGCTGTATTCCACTCCGGTTGATAGTATGGAGGAACTTCTACGAAGAATCACGTTTCAATGTGATCAAATAAAGGAACAAAGCTGGGTTATTGTGGCGGATACAGCAGTCCTCAATTCGTCGTGCCCGCGAGTGTATCAGACTTCACGGAGCCCATGTTGAACCCACTTACGAAGTTTTTAATTAAGCAGGTAAAGTTGAAATTTTTATTTTTTGACAAAGATGTATCTTTTGTCGAAATACGCTAAATAAATGATGTACATAAAATGACGTTTTTCCGAAAACGGTTAGGATAAGCGACATGAATGATGAGTAGGTACTTAATTTTTAGTCAATATAGTTATAAAGGTATGTAAAAAACGTTGTCCAAAGTTTTTATCATACAGGGCGTAAAAATGGGCACATTAGTGTCACAGCTAGTTCGTCCCTGCAGCTGTGAGTAATTCGCAACACTTTCTGGGATAGTAAATTGAAGGGTCTTACCTGATAAATCATAGAAAAAAAAAGGAAATATACCTGTTGGTTTAATAATTGTGTGTCAAAAACATAATTCCATGGGAGCTCTTTGGGAGCCCATATCTCCGAAGAGGAGGCCGATACGAAAGCAGTTTATATGAACTTGTAGTATTCTGTTCACGTGTTTTTTTCATATCCGGGAGATTGCCCATATTTTGCCGGACACCCTGTATACTTATTTAAATTAAGAATAATAAAGTGAATAATAAAACTGTTGCGCACTGTGTATACAGGACATGTCTATGATAACAAAACAAAAATTTTTTTATTACTATTCTCACAATAACCTAACATTATTTTTTCATGCGAATGTAAAAATTGTCATTTAATTTTATAGTTTCACTTGCTACCGCTAGGAGGCAGACGTTGTCACGTTTTGCGGTCTTTACAAAGTAGGGATATTTATTATGAAAGTTATAATGGCTGAAATGATAAAAATATCTAAATTATGTGCGGCGGATACCTACTTTGTTTTTCTATAACAAGAAAAGCACTCATTGGAATAATTTAGTTTCTGTATTAGAATATATGCTTTTGTAGAGATTAGAATAAGACTAAAAGGCGACGAATCGACGCACTGGATAGGCAGAGAAACTTATTACGACTCTTCTGACAAAAAAAGTAAAACCAGATCAGTAAGCTACCATGCCAGTCGAAATATTCTACTAAAAGATCATATAGTCTTTGGGGAAGGTAACTTTTTATTAATCTAATCAGTGGCGTAACAAAAACTGAGTGCCCCCACGTCCCCCCCCCCCCCCGCAAACGTTTTCAGGGCCCCCCTCACTATAATGAATGGAAAATAATAGTTCTTATTTTTATTACTATTAGGTTCAGGTTTATGAATTTTTAAATTCGTTAATCGTGTAATAATTTAATTAGGGTTCAACCCACATTAGGTGTTAAGTACCTACCTACTATTAAAACAGCAAACAATTAGAATTTCTTTTGTAACCCTAGGTACACTGGTAGACATAACATAGATAGTTATTAAGTCATTATTTATACGTAAAATTTAGCAAACATGATTTAAAATCAAAATTTTGAAACACACATAATGTTGCTTATCATGTATTATGGTAGTAACGGGGGTAGCAGTGATCGAGCCTCATAGAATCCAAAAGACATAAAACAGTAAAACACTCAACAAGTCTGCACAAACATTATGTCACTAAGTACTATACAATGTATTATACAAAACGACCAGATCGTCGAGAGTTTTTTTTGCAAAATCGCTTATAATTTCGACGATATTTAATGTTTTAACAAACTCGTGTTCGATACCGATTAAGGATAAATCCGAAAGGCGTTGTTGTCCCATGGTGTTACGAAAATGGGTTTTTACTATTTTAAGTTTGAAAAACGATCGATCCGCTGATGCCACACTTGACTAACTGGTAAAGTTAGCAAAAACAGCACTGCTCTAGATACATCTGGAAAATTTGAGGAACACACTGATTTTTTATTAATAACTGATGCGCAAGTTCATACACTGTTTATTTTAAAATATTATCTCCAAGTCCCTTTCTGAGGCTTAAAATTTGACTAGGAAAGTCATTGATATTGTTTGTAAATTCACTTAACGAAGTTAAATTCTCAGAATATAAAAAAAATAGAATTAATGAAATACCTATGGAAAGCAAAGCTTGCAGCAAGTTTTAAAGGGGCCGTCAATGTGGGCCCCTTGGCTGCCGGGCCCCCCTTCGTGTTTGTTGCGCCACTGAATCTAATTAATTATTGATAAAGTATCTAATTCTACATCATAGTTATATTTTAATCTTATAGGAACAGTGGATATTGGCGTGCATATTTTTCCATTCGAGTTTGTCCTTCCTAAAGAATTACCTGGTAGTTTTCAACATACCTATGGAAGAATCAGATTTGCAGTTACACTAACCGTTGACAGGCCATGGAAGATAGATTATGAAACTGAACATCCAATTACTATAATATCACCAATAAAACTGGATAGTCTTTCTACCAGTTTACGAGTAAGAATAGTAGTTATTATTATAGTATTTCGGAAAAGCAGGGATATTTTTTAGGAGGGTTGATTCAAGTTTTATTATATAATTCTTTTTTAGGAACCAGTTGAACTTTCCGATGACAAAACAGTATGTTGTTGTTGTTGCGCAAGCGGACCAATTCAACTGGATGTCAATTTAGAAAAAAGGGCATTTGTTGTTGGCGAAAACGCTAACGTTAAAGTGTATTGTTCAAATTTGTCAAATGTCAATGTGGACAGTATAACTGCTGAAATGAAAATGGTATGTTCATGTTGGTTTTCAATGTTTTTTTTATAAAAAATGTATTTTAGTCGTATATTGCCTTAAAAACTGTTTTTAGGAAATGGCCTTTAAAGCTGAACATCCGTCAACTCAATATAAGCACGATAAAGAACTCGTCACCTCGTCTCACAATAGTGGAGTTGGGGCACACGGGGAAAAAACATTCAATTTGAGTTTAGAGATACCACAATTAACTGTAGTGCCTAATTTTACTGGCTGTGCTTTATTTAGTTGTGACACTAAAGTAAAGGTTAGTAATGAAATGTGGGTGGTTTTTTCCAACCAGTAAAATTCCGCTAACCTATTTTTGAAAATCGAAGTTTTCGCGCCACACAGACGATTTGGTAAATACCTGTTTAATATTCAGCAGCAAATATAATTTTTTTTAAGTGAACCGTGATGCTGGCCATTTGGTTTTAACCAGTGCCAAAAATTCCCTATATACTATACAATCATGTTCCGTCTATCGGACGTCCCGGGAACGGGTTACTTACGTTTACTGGGCTAGTGCTAAACAATAAAAACCTCTTAACAATAGCAATAATTTTAAAAAAATATCTGGTGTGCAAAGCTATATTAGTTCCTGCATAAAATATTTTTAGGTAACTGCTGTCATCGCTGGATGCCATACAGATCTCGACGTATCAGCACCAGTAGCACTGGGTCATGTGCCTTATTCACAAACAATCCAATCTACAGCTCTACAGGATCAAAGAGCACCACCCTATCCCTTAAATGAAATACAGCCCATGCCAATGCCCATGCCAATGCCCACGCCTGGTTATGGAGCGGAAGCTGGTAGAACAGTGGGAATAGTACCTCCTTACCCTGTTCCAGCTTACTCTCCAGGTCCAAGTGCTCCACAAGATATTGGGGCACCTTCCGCTCCTGGAAATTTTAGGCCTTTTGATAGAAAGCCTGATGATTCTGGTAGGTTTCCATTGTGTTTATCAGGCTTTTTAAAAAAAATCTATCTTGGTCTAAATGTTGCGAGTTTGTTTTGGTTAACAGCTTAGATCACCCCTCTCAATCTTTGGTTCTTTTATTGATATGCCAGTTTAAAAAAAGTTGTTTTGAGATACCTGTATGCATGTAAATAATTTTACGTTGCGTAACTTTTTTTAAATTTTTTTGCAGATGCTGAAAATTCGTCTGCCTATGAATCACGTAAGTTATTTTTTTTTTAATTGGATGTTATAATTACTATAATGTAATATGTATGACTTTTCACTTAAACAGTCAATGCGCCAACGATTAATAAATATACAAATAAAAAAAGAATGCAAGTGGAAGCACCCGTTTCAATATAATAGCCAATTAAATATTACAATAATATAAGTCTACATTGTAGCATTGGTATAAGGTCCTCTTTATAAGTATTTTGTTTGTTGTAAAAATTAATATTAATATTTTTTAAATTTTTAGCTCCACCTACTTATTACGAAGCTTCCAAAAACTTCTAGTCCTGTGTTGTCCAGGGTTGGGTAGCCATGTAGCCAACTGTCCGTTGGCTGTTGTTATATCTCCAATATACTTATATGTAGTTAAAAAAAACTTTTAGCAATGACAACTTTAAAGACAATTTTTTCTAATTGAAAATATTGCAGTCAATCAAGTCCCGTTTCAATCCAGAAGTCGCCATTTTTTCTATAAATACATAGAATGACAGGAATTATTTTTCATTTTATTATTTTGACACTTCGCTTGAAACAGGGGGATCAAAACTCTTAAATTAAATATTAATTTTGGCAAAGAACGGAGCTTTAAGAATCTCGGATGGGTTTTTAGCTATAAGATTAATACCTATTATTATGATGTAATTATGTAAACTGTAATTTGTTTGTACATAAAATATACTACACTATACCTAGATAATTCTGAAAAATTCATAGAAAGTCCAACTTTTAAACAGACACTGTGATACCATTTATAATTTAATTTCACATTAAAGTACAAAGTACAAGCCGATTTACATACATTCTTTATACGTCAGACACACAATTGTGCCTAAATTTTAGTGCCTCTATGAAAATGACTCGACTTCAGGGCCGGATTTAGAGGTCTAGAGGCCCTGGGGCAACAAAGGAGTGGAGGCCCCTAATAATTTTCCAAATAGATTAAACGATTTTTTTAAAAGTGTTTTAAAAATTTATTGAGAGATCAATATAATTCTTTTAACAAATATATATAGGTATAGTCAAATAAAGGAATTATACCAAACAAATTAAGCGTTAACAAATGGAACTTTGCGAGCCTTTTTTGATGAAAAATCATTGATGATATCGCTGAAATCCAGCTCTCGAAGCAAATCACTTTTGATGCTGAGTAGGGATAGCTTTGCTAGGCGGTTTTGTCCCATTGTAGTTCAAAACCAAATACTAAATTCGCAGTGTAATTTCAATGCTCGGAAATGTAGCTCTCAAATTTTGGTTTTCAAGAATCTGGTAGTAAAACAGCTCCTTAGATTGGTCTTTTTGATAGTCTTTTTTGCATAAATCTATCAATGATACAAATTGGACCAACTCATCACCAAGATTCGGCTCTAAATGGTTTGTGGGGGCCCCTAACTTGTGGAGGCCTGGGACTGTAGCCCCGGCTGCCCCCTCGTAAATCCGGCCCTGCTCGACTTACTTTATATCTACAAATTAGAATAATCTTAGGTTCAAAATGAATAGTATTTACTTAAATAATTTTAAGGTTTTAGTCCGGGAGGCAGCGTGGCAAATGACACAATCATTTCAGGTCGTCTAATTCTTATCACAACTAATTCTTATTGGGTAGTAATTTAATGATCTGAGCGATCAGCTGCTCAAGTAGCGGTGGACTTAGTCGTGAGAGAATGTCAATTATGTAAAAAAAAAAAAAAATCTAAAAATGGTTTCAGGTCGCTTGAAAATTTGTACAGCAAATGTTTATATGATGACAATAATAAAAAAAAAGTCAGTTGCAAAGGTAATGGGAGATTATGCGTTAGCTGCTTATACAGTGTCCTGCACTTCTATAGCTATTAATTACGTTAAAATTTTGATATTTTGCCTCGTATTTTGCAGAACTTACCTGTATCTTGGGGCTCATTTCAGGAAACTTTTTTTTTGTACAGGGTGTCCAATTCAAATAGAAACACCTGTATATTTTTATGTCATTCGATGCAGAATTACAAATCAAACATTTGTCCTAATTATAACCCTATTTGAAATAAGAAAAATAAATTGCTTTAAAGTTTGCAAAGTTTGACACTAAACTTTGGACACCCTGTACAACTCGTATTAATCAAGCTTGGTTAACGAGACTGTTAGCCTTTATTTAATAAGTACCTTTGTATAATTTTATTAACGAGGCATTATATTTTTTTTTTTTTAATTTTTAAAACCAGTGGTGCAAAACTGATATTTTTTAGTTTTTATTTTTTTTTGCCTATAATGCCGAATCGACTTTAATAAAATTTTAGGGGTATGTAGGTAACTATAGGAGGCACCCAAATAAATGCATGGCATATAATCTAAAAAAATACATCCTTATGACGTCACACTTTTTTGAAACACCCTATAGGAAAAAAATATTTTCCTGAAATGCGCCCCAAGATACAACTTTTCAAACGACCTGAAATCATTTTTAGATATATTTTTTTACATACTTGACATTCTCTTACGACTAGGTCCACCACGACTCTGACAGCTGACGCTTGTTTCGATTGCTAGCTATATCTAGGCTATCGAATACACACAAAATCAAGCGACCTGAAATCACCATCAAAAATGCAACGCTGCCTCCCGGACTATTTGCTTGTGTCTTAATAAAACATTGAAATTTGAAATTTTCGAATTTTTTTATTTTTTATGTAATGTATAATGTATTTTTCCAAACTATGTAGGTACTTTAAATTTCTATTTCATGCAGGCCGCGTGCCTACAACTGAACGAAAAGCCCGTTGAAATCACGTCGATATTGAAGTCGAATGCGTTGAATGTAAATAGTTCCTATATTATATCGGTCTTTCTTGAGATAGAAATTCAAATGTACTATACCTATAATGCTTACAGCTTTTAAAGTTGTAAAATACCTCATTTAAAAAGCATACATCATATTTTTAAGATGTTTATATTATATTACTATAGGTGCCATGATATTATATACAATTTACACAATTTATCCAATAAATTTAGTAAAATAAAATGCGTTTTTACTTATGATGGGGAGTCGTAAGCCCTGCCTGTTTTGTTGCGCTAAAAATATTTAAAAAACAATATATACAGACTTTCGAGAGATCGACTGTAAAAAAAAACGCATTATCGTAGCCGGTTTTAGTCAGTGTCGTACCAATCACCTCCGCAGAATCCGCACAGCGGGAGGGCCCACGCACTGACGGCCCCTTCAAAATTTGCTGCTAGTTTTGCTTTTCATAGGTATTTCATTTCATAAGTAATTTATTTTTTTATATCCGAAGAATTTAACTTCGTTAAGTGAAGAAGAATTAATTATTATACGTGAAAGCGCGGAATTTACAAACGATATACCTACCATAAAGCCTTGTCCATTGTCTTTCTTAGTCAAATTTTAAGAAAGGGACTTGGAGATAGTATTTCAAAATAAACAGTATATGAACTTGCGGATCATTTATTAATAAAAAATCAGTGTGTTTCTTCAAATTTTCCAGATGTATCTAGTGCAGTGATGTTATTTCTAACTTTACCAGTTAGTGTGGCATCAGCGGAACGATCTTTTTCCAAACTTAAAATAGTAAAAATCCATTTACACCATGGAACAACAACGCCTTCCGGATTTATTCTTAAGCAGTATCGAACACGAGTTTGTTAAAACATTAAATATCGACGAAATTATAAATGATTTTGCAAAAAAAACTCTCGACGATCTGGTCGTTTTGTATATTACCTTGTATATAGTTGTACTTAAGTGACATAATGTTTGTGCAGATTTGTTGAGTGTTTTACTGTTTTCTGTCTTTTGGATTCTATAAGGCTCGATCACTGCTACCATACATGATAAGCAACATTATAAGTGGTGTTTAAAATTTTGATTTTGCATCATGTTTGCTGGAATATTACGTATAATGACTTAACCACCTTGGATTATAAAATAAATTTGAATTGTTTGCTGTTTTACTACATTACTTTACATGTAATGTGGGTTTAAGCAGCGGCGTATTTAGACTTTTGCTGCCCAGGGGCTTACAAGAATCTGCCGCCCCTGTTCGGCAATTCTTACCCCTACTTACTACCTGTCTCTTATCGTAAGAGAAATATTAATTTTTAGAGCTACTATTATTTTGTTTTATTTCAATTAAAGTGATTAAAGTACTAATAATTTTGTAACCAAAACGTAATTCACTTAGGTACATTGAAATAAATAAAATACTTTTATTTATTTTACAAAATCATTATTATATTAACGCATTTACAACTTATTGATTATGATATGGCAATTAAAATATCTTTCTTCTAGAACTGGACTCGGAAAATTCATTTATTATATCGTCAAAGTTCAATATTTTTGTCATCTCAGACTTTATATTCAAAACAGCCACATCTTTCAAACGTGTTTGAGACATAGTTGATCTTGTTTGTAGCTTTTTAACCTTTTCAATACTGAAAATGATCGCTCCGCCGTGCAGTTTGATGCAGGAATCGTTAAAAAAAGTTTTTCGTTTCGTAAACTTCAAAATCTCCTCTTATACCACATACTGTGAAAGAGATCCATATACTAGTGCTACTGCGTTGACAAGTTGGTTTCAGATGATTGCAGTTTTTTCAGTTGATATATTAAATCTTTAAGTAAATCTCCCCACAAAATCGACAAAATAGCTGTTTCTATTCTTTGAAGCTTGAGGAGGTAACTAGATGCTTCACATCGTGTTGCTGCCTTTTCTGTCTCGTCATTTGAAATAATTGTAAGTGCTTTTATTATTTCACTCCAGTCTTCATTCAATGCCTTGCAAGCGTCATCTCTCGCTGACCAACGTGTTGTTGATAAACTTTTTAGGTGTAAGTTTTTTTTTTGTCGAGGCAACTAGTTAACACTTCCCACCTTTTCGTTGAGGCAGTGAAAAAATTATAAAGATTATTTAGAAGCATAAAAAAGTTGTTTTAATTTTAATGTTGTAAATGCCGCCCCCTAATATTTGCCGCCCTGGGCTACAGCCCTTACAGCCCCCCCCCTAAATCCGCCGTTGGGTTTAAGCCTAATTAAATTATTACACGATTAACGAATTCAAAATTTTATAAACCTGAACCTAATAGTATAACGAAAATAAGAATTATCATTTTCCTTTCATTATAGAGGGGGGCCCCTAAAAACGTTTGCGAGGGGGCCCACTCAGTTTTTGTTTCGCCACTGATTTTAGTTTGCGCAAATTGATAACTAAAACACTCTATTATATTTGAAATTTAAATCGGTAGGTAGCTTATCGGCCAATTTTTCAAAGGGTTGTTTCAAAAATGTTCGTCAACAACTTTTTTAATTAATATGTAAGAGCTTAGGTGCCTCCCAATTTTAATTTAATTTTAAATTAAAAGAAAATTTTAAAAGTCTTTTGTACTGTGCTCAAATACCTTAGATTGAGTAATATTGCATTGTCATTATTATAACTTGTAAAAATGGTGTGTATACTGTTCATGAAGAAATAAATAAAACATTTTTCAAAAAAGTTGTTTCCTTATCAATTTGACTACGAAAATTTTGGAAAACGGGGGAGATCGACCGGAAAAATTTTAAAATACTCTTCTAGTTTCTTTACTTTTAAGTTGCTTTCCTTATTCGTTTACTTTGAAAATTCTCTTCTAAATTGTTTTTTTTAAGATGCTTTCCAATAAGTTTTTGAGTTCTGTCGAGCCTCAGGTAAATGCAACTTGTATGTGAGCTATTTGGAGTTGATTATTCTCATAAATTATCGCTCCAATTACATAAGCAAAAATTTTAATTTTATTAAAACCCACACATTTCTTTATGGAAATCTTATCTTTTTGATAACGTTTCTAGTTTAACACTAAAATTAGCAAAATTAAACCACTCTTTCCCTTAAAAGTCGTCTAGTTAGTGATTTTTATTTTTAAATATTGGGTAAGCTATACATACATACATACATACACACAACACACAATTATCCTATAGCTATTATCCTAAATTAAAGATAGCTACCTACTCCAGAGAATTGCCATGAATGAAATATATATTTTTTTACAATAAAATATTTTAGTTTACAATAAAAAATATCAAAAACTAGAAAGATTAATAAATCGTTTTTCCTCCATAAAAAGATAGAACTCCACTACTACAATCCTGTTTACTACTCTGTGCATGCTTCTACACATTAAATCCATGTAAATGTACTGGCCCGATAAGTGAAGGAGGGGCCTGTAAATATACAAGGGTATAGTAAAATATTTTCATAACACCACCAAATATTTAGTAGGTTCCACCTGTACTAAGGAATACTACAATATGGCAAACAATTTAAAGTTATATATTGAATGTAGTCAATACTACCCTGGAGATATAATAAAAGGGCAAGTCGTATGTCGGTTAAAAAAGCGCGAAGATATTAGAAGTAAGTTTTATTGAAGGGTACTGATTTTTTTTTTGTTAAGGAATTTTTATGTATAATCCATGATTTTTAAATATTTTGATATGCCTTTTGTAGTAAACTATTTTTTTAGACATTACGGTGAGATTTAGAGGCGCTGAAAAAACTGAATGGACAGAAGTTAGTCCCAGAGACTCTACTACATATAGTGGACATAAACAACTTTTTTCTTTCTATAAAATAATTTACGAAGGAGGTAAATTTCATTGGTACTGATATTTCCACATAATTTTTATAACCTACAATGGTTTAAATATGAAACGATTATTTAGGCACCTTGGTATCATGGTGTAATTTTTTCACAGAATTGCAAACATTTCCTAAATTTAGTATAGCATAACCATAACCATAAAAAAATCTTGGAGGTAAAGTCTAAAATATAATATAAGCTAATAAAATTAAAATTTTTAACACAAAAATGTTTTTTAATAGAACTTTTGTTAAAAGATTTTTAAAAGGTACATAATTTAGGAAAACTGGAAGCAGGAGAGAACGTATATGAATTCCAATATATTATTCCTCAAAATATACCTAGTAGCTTTAGCCACAAAAACGGAAATATCAGATATTCTGTTAAAGTAACTGTAGATAGACCATGGGCATTCAACTATGAGATAAAGGAAGACGTTATTATAGCTTCTCTCCTAAAATTACAAGATATTTCTCCTTTTTTACAAGTAAGTAGGCCTTAATACTTAAATTTATTGATCCAATTATTTACAACCACATTTGACATGTTATTGATGGATTTATTACCAGTGTTTTTAGTATTCCAACAAAATTATAATACTTAAAGGGGGTCTTCGTTGGCAGAGACTTTTAATATTAATTTCGCTTGCTTATAGTTACTTACGACTTAAAGACAAGAAGAATAATTGAATTATATTGACACTAATCTACAGATTTTTAAATTTGTTAATTTATAGGAACCTGGGACCTTATCTGATGAAACAACTATATGCTGTTTCTGCTGTACTAGTGGTTATATTCAACTAGATATTAATCTAGAAAAACGAGCTTTTAACATTGGGGAAAATGTTAATTTTGTCGCGTCGTGTACAAATAAGTCAAATATCAGAGTGACATCCCTGGTAGCTCATTTAAATCTGGTAGGTCCATATTTTATTAGCAGAACACCAAATGTACTATATTTAGTACCTCTTCTCTATAACATTAGTCTTTGTACTTTTCTTCGTAATGATGAAAGAAAGCCATGTGACTAGGCAACATATATTTATTATTTAAATACCTAGTTTCTGCTTTTAAAGTAATTTCGTGTCAATATTTATAACAAAATATATAATATTTATTTTTGTTGTTGCCCATGTAAAATACTTATACAGGGTGGGCCAATGAAAACGAGACACGGTCGATTTCTTCTATTCTCGCTCCGGATGGAAAAGATTTTAAATGGCATAAAAATTTAAAATTTTTGAAATTTAAAAAAAAATTCCTAAAAACGTTATTTTGCATATTTTCTTCACTTATATGAGGTTTTAAGTCATATTGGAGCCAAAGTAATTACAAGATAGTCATATTTTATAATTTTATTATTTTTTTTATTTTCGAAATTTTTTTATCATGAAAATTTGATAAAATCCATAAAATACCATTTTTCTCGGAAAGTATAAGACATACGGTAATAATATATGTGACTATAAAGGTGTATCCTAATAATATATAAACTTTTACTTTCTACGAATTTTTTGTATCTCTTATAGTTTTTTGCGATATCTACTGAAATGTGTTTTTTATGTTTTTGCCAATATCTTGGAATTGACATAACTTAGAAAAAAGCGTTTCAAATAAAAAAAGTCTTTTTAAATCGTCTATTAAAGCAATTATATTCACTTTTACTCTAAAGTTAAAGATAAATGAGATATTTTTGAAAATGTAAAACCTAAAAATTTATAATTTTCGAACTTTTTTTAAAAAATTAATAGAAACATTATTTTACATATTTTCTTCGCTAATATGTATTAAGCTTAAAGTTACATTTTTTCCAAAGTAATTAAAAAATGGTCATATTTTAAACTTTTACGATTTTTTTAAATTTTCGAAAAATTTTCTATGCATATGGAATATTATTATGCATGGGCATTGAGCTATGAGATAAAGGGAGACGTTATTATAGCTTATCTCTTAAAATTACAATATATTTCTCCTTTTTCATAAGTAAGTAGGCCTTAATACCTAAATTTATTTATCTAATTATTTACTATCATTTGACAAGTTTAAGAGAATATTATATTTTCATATTAAAGTTTTCCAGATTCTCAATCTGTCTGTGTACTCGGGTTTAGAGTTGTTTTTTTTAATTTATGGTGTTAAACTAACTTCTTTATGGTCCACCCTGTATAGAAATGCCATAAAAAAATTGTTCGATTTCTTGTTCTCTTCATGTAACCCAAGTTGCAAATCGGTCAGATGAAAATTCGATTTTCGCCTACTATTCTGTACGCCCTGTATAAAAATGTGGTAGAAACACTATAACAAAACAAAATTACAATGACAGAATGTAAGCGCTATTATGATTCAAAAATAAGTTCTGTGCATCCTGTATCGTAGTTTTGGGTCTGTGGAATAAAGCCATAGAAAATTGAACAGTGGAAAAATGGAAAAATTATGTAACACACACTAATAAAATCATAAATGATGTGTGGGAACGGGAAAGATTTATCGATGCTTCAGATGTATATATATTTTTAGCTACTGACATTTAGGGCACCAACTATATTTGGTGACAAAAGTTTACTTGACATTGAAACCGTTAGTAAGTCCCGTTACGAAGGAGTAGAAGCACAAAGCGAAACAACCACCCAGCTGGGGTTTATAATACCATCGTCGACCATGGTCCCCAACTTTTCTGGTGCTACATTATTCAGTTGTGAGCCTCGGTTAGACGTAAGAAAAAATTAAACTTTTGTCTTAAGAATAAAAAAAATATATCTCTTAACGTCTTATGTAGTGATGGGAAAAATCGAGTTATTTCAAGAATCGATTACCGAGCATTCGAGTGATTTCAAAAACCGAATGATAATCGATTAAAAAAAAAAAAAAAAAAAGGTCGCCACTTCCATAAACTAACTACTTTCTAAAGCCCCACAATGAGTGATCGGTTATTTTTTAACTCGAGTGATCCCATCACTATCAAAAACCATTATGTTCATCACTCATTTCGTCACTCGAATGATTTCCGAAGATAATCGAATAATTCGAGTGATTGAAAAAACCTAGTGATCGGTCATCCCATCACTAGTTTTATGCATAATCCGGTTATTGAATGTCAGCGTTTGTAATTTGGAAAATAATGCTTCTACGTACAACTAATATTACTTTTAGTTTAAAGCAGTTATCCCCGGTTGCCACATGGATCTTGTTCTTGTAACAAAAACGGCCCTATATCATGAACACGTATCCGTAGTTATGCCTCAATATGAACAACCTGCACCAGGAAATCACATCAATATCCAATGGATGGAACAGCCGATATCTATGCCTTACCATTTGCAAGAAAATTCCAGTACCCTTGAAGAAATAGGGGGTTCATCTTCCAAATCGGATGGTAGTGTGGGTATGAAATTTTTTTAATTGCTATTCTATTTATCTTTTATGCTATAGGTCGGGTATCATACAGTACCCTGTATGTTAAATAGCCATGAAAGTATTTTTTTGAGGGTCCTGGGATTAAGTTGTGCCGGTTGAGTTTTTAATAACTTTTTTTCTGTTTAGCGCCACCTCCTACCTATGAAGAAGCGATCATAAAGTCTACGTAATGCAAAATGTAATTGGACAACACAAGAAATTCTTGCGAAAAGTAAATTAATGTACAGTTGACGACATATAAAATCGTACACTCCACCCATACATAACTTAATTACAACAAAATTGGGTGAAACGGGTTTCTCACCTTGCTGCTTATACCTGGATAGAACACCAGCTATATAAATATCTGTAAATTATTGTATGTACCATATATTTACCATAAGTAATCAAGGTTATTTATATATTTTTGTGTTTAAATTACAGCCGAGAAATAAGAAAATTATAAAATAATACCAGAAAAACTACAAAATTATAAAGCCAAAAAGGGTAAATTTATTAACAAACAACAAACAAAATACTAATATTTAATTGCTGCGCCATTGGATTCTAACACTAAACGTAATCTTCTTGGCATTGACAAAATAATACTTCTAGTGTAATCCGGAGTTAGCCCTTCCTAAATTTCTTCTATTTTAGGTATCAAATAACTCTATTTCATTATGTGGTTTCAAATTTATTTTGTACATTTTTTTACAATCAATCCCCAAACATTTTCAATTGGATTTAAATCAGGACTTCTTGAGCACCAAGCCACCAAGGCAGACATGTTACGTTGTTTTTTCTAAACCAGTTTCCTATATTTCTTGCAGTATGCACAGGGCAGTTATCCTAATGAAATATAAAGTTATTTCCTTCAAAACTATCGCGGCAGAAGGAAGAAAAATATTTTCCAAAATCTGAAGATATATATTACTGTTTAATGTTCCACCAATATTCCAGCATACACCTGCACCGTAAACACTTATCCATGCCCACACATTAACGGAAAAACGTCCACTGGTTTGCTTTTTTGAGTATACTTCTCATCATATCGGGAATTTGGTGGTCTATATACTCGAATCCTTCCATTATATTATGTAGACTAAAAAGTTAGCATTTTTCCAAAAAAAAAATCATTTTCTGGTAAATATTGCAAAGCCAATTATTTGTTCCTTATCGCTATTTTTTAAAAACGGATTGGAAGCAGCTGCTCGATTTCTTAATTCAGACATTATTGTCTTACTCGGCGTTGCGCAGTTCTAGATGAAGCAGGGAATCCTGTTATGTGCATAGCGGATACTGCAGTTTTAAATGGATTTTGCCTTAAATACTCCACCAAATTTCGATCTTCTTCATTTGATGATTTTCTATTATTTAAATCAGACCCAACAGACCTATCAAGTGTTTGATGATAGCGCCATTTTTTTACAATTCCTTCAACAGTACTTTTAGGTACTCTATAATGATCAGCTAGTTTTCCATAGGACCACCCTATTTCTACTAAACATATTATTTTTGCTTTTTTAATAATACTTAAATGAGGCATTTTTAAATCAAATAATATAAAGACAATCAGATATCATGATTACAATTAACACGTTACAAAGGTAATAAAGGTAAAAAAGTTGCGTTTAGAGTGTCACAGTTTAGTGTACGAAATTATCTGTCGTCAACTGTATGTATACTTAGTAATATTTGGAATAAATCAAATGGTTTTTCTTATTTCAAATGTGTTTTATTTAAAAGTCAAAATTCGTTACTATGACAGCAGTTGTCCCTCACATAATAAGCCGAGTTCATGCACCGAATTACTGATATTAGAAAAAAAGCATTAGAAGGAAAGTTGGGCGTGGTCCCAACAAAAACGTTTTGAATTTTTATCATAATAGGCCTATTTATAGAAATGTCCTAAAATCAAACCGAATGCGCACATTCTCAGATTTACATTTACAAAACGAAGTACATTTTATCTCTTGCGCCCGTTAATTACTGTAATTACAATCCACCAGTAGCGGCGCGTTATAATTTTCAAAAGATAAATGGTGAATTTTTAATAGTGTATAGACATTTAATAGTACAAGCGTAAAATATAGACAATAATAAGCGAGGATCATCGGAGAGTATTATGTTTCATTGTGCACTAGTCAATACTATGCTATGCAAAATTCATTATCACTTAGTAAACACACAATGCGAAACTTTAACATTTATATCAAGATCCACTATGGCAATTTTGGTTATTTCTCGGATTATTACGAATTCATAGTACTCCTAGATGTTTTATGAGAAGTTAAAATTATTGACCAGGTGTATTATGCATGACATAATGGTTGTCGATAAAAATATGTTTTAGCAATTTACGCTCTGAATGTTTACAATAATTATAACATAATTATGACGGTAGAGCCAAAGCTCTCTGACATTATAAGATTTTATTAATAGTTAATTTAATCCTAGCTATAAGCAGGAATTGATACATAAATTATATATTTTCTAAAATAACCCACAATGACTTTTAAAAGGCTATCAAAAAGCCGCAATATTTAGATTAGTTAGTGGAATAGTAGATTATACGATTCGTGTTTATAAATATAATAATAATATTTTAATGTTAACATTTATTATATTGATATATTGTATTAAGTTTAAGTGTAATGTAAAAAAAGGCGAAGTTCAGTAATAGACTGTCCCTTAAGGCTAGCCTATTCTGCTCTACTTAACCCTAACAGGACTTTAGGAAATGTTTTACTTTATTTGGCGCAACAAGCTCTAAAAATTTTGAAATAAAACAAGTTTTATTATAGGTAAACCCACAACCAACATATTGTATTATTATCTCTAGGATAGTTTTGAATTGTTAAAAACATTTACGATAAGTTCCTAATTTTCATGTGTTAGGTTTGTTTATTGAAAAAGTATTCAAAAATATGGCGATAAAATTTTTTAGGCTCCATTGATTTGAGGATATTTGGAAGGGGATTATACATATTTGCTATGCTAAGAAGCATAGAAAGAAAGCTTCTTTCAAAATACGTTGTTCTATGAAAAGGTGGCGTTATGAGACGTCCAAAACAAACGTTAATATTATGTACACAGGTACAGGGTCTTCCAACGAGGACTGAACAGGGGCTCATTTTTGAGCTTCCTTGTATTTAAAGAAAAATCCAAAATAGCCAATCGATGTACTTTTTCCTGCAGAATTCAAAAGGAAACCAAAAATTTATTTGAACCAGAAACAAAAGAGTTACGATATGGATAAGGTGTTTTTTAAATGGAACATAGGTTTTTTTATACGATTTTTGGAACGAGTGATTTTTTTTTTGTCCGTTCTGATTAAAATATTTAATATTGTGACAGCTATTTTTATTGAATTTTAATGTTTTATCCAGTATAATTTAACTTTAACCTGTTTGAAACATACACTAGGTAATAAAAGTATAATCACCTTTGAATCCTTCAAAGTCAAAAAATTTGACAAATTTACTATAATATTGCCGAAATGAAATATGCATTAGATGAGAGATATTTCTGTGAAAATTTGCAATAAATCTTCTCCTTGCTTCTCTTGCATTTTCTTGGCATTTGTAGAATAAGATAACAATCTGCAATCTCTCATCTAATGCATATTTCATTTCGGCAATATTATAGTAAATTTGTCAAATTTTTTGACTTTGAAGGATTCAAAGGTGATTATACCTTTATTACCTAGTGTATGTTTCAAACAGGTTAAAGTTAAATTATACTGGATAAAACATTAAAATTTAATAAAAATAGCTGTCACAATATTAAATATTTTAATCAGGACGGACAAAAAAAAATCACTCGTTCCAAAAATCGTATAAAAAAGCTATGTTCCATTTAAAAAACACCTTATCCATATCGTAACTCTTTTGTTTCTGGTTCAAATAAATTTTTGGTTTTATTTTTGAATTCTGCAGGAAAAAGTACATTGATTGGCTATTTTGGATTTTTCTTTAAATACAAGGAAGCTCAAAAATGAGCCCCTTTTTAGTCCTCGTTGGAAGACCCTGTACGCTGGAATAAAATATAATTTTTTTATACAAATAGGCGGGGGTTTTACAAGCAATAATTCTGTGATAGAAACAAACTGAGTGGACCTTTCTCCTGCTCTCCATGTTCAACCACTTCGCATCATTCAATTTATAAGAGATTATTTCAAATTTACGAATTCCATATATGTCGAAGACAAGAATTTTGTACTTTATGTATTATATTTTTTTGTATTCGGGTTAAACAATTACCATAAACTACATATGCATGGTTGAAGATTCAGAGACCAAGAGAGTCACACATCATCGTTTTAAGTCCCATCGACAAATCATGTCGACTGGAGTAAAGTAATTCCAGTCTGACATAAGCACGTTGTATACAGTTTGAAACATTTTTCTCAAAACTTAAAGAACTGTCGAATACAAGCCCAGGGTTGCGTACATTTCTTTAATTTCCAGCTCAGTAGACTCAATTTTTATATTAATCTGGTTTTGTATGTCATAAACTTCATTCTTTGGACCGAATAGCATCAGAGAACATTTTTTAGGATTCAGGAACAGAGAATGTTTCAAGGCAAGAGATCTAAGACTTTCTAGGTCGTTTTTTAATTTTTGACAAGACTCGAGCAAATTTTCTTTTTATATACCGTTGGGCCTCCGCGTAATACTCATCTTTGCAGTTTTTAAGAGCGGTGGGAAGATTGGAAGTGTAAATGGCATAAAACAGTGTACTTATAATTGACCCCTGCGGTACGCCATTGGAAATATATAGTTCCGACCGCAGATACATTTGCTCCGATCTTAACACACTGAGACCTACCAGTAAGGAAATTTTCAAAAAACTTTATTGCACTTTCACTTAGTCCTATATAGTGTAGAATTGCAAGAAGAATTTTATGATTTAAAGTGTCGAAGGCCTTTAAGAAATCTAGTAATGCCAACACCGTAACCTTTCCATCCTCTGTAGCTCTAAAAATGTCATCGCTAACGTTAGTTAAAGCGGTCGGTGGCATGATGACGCCGAAAGCCCGATTGTGTTTCGGGAAGAATTCGGTTTTGCTCGACATGTTGAGATCCCGACATGTTTATATTATATGATATCGTTTTATGTTTAAGTTTAACAACGCAATAGTGAGTCTGAAGATATTTTATTAACCTAAAAAGTAATTGATGTTAGCTGCTTGTTAACTGGTACGTACTAGTTTAATTTTAACTGAACATATTTTAGGTAATTAACCATTACCTGGATTGGTGGAAGATCAACACGTTAAACACAACCAGATATTTCGTAGGTTCCGTCTTTATCCACAATGTCAGAAAATATAGGCATTTTTATTGGCCGAAATCATTTTTCCCCCGGAGATAGTGTTAAAGGATCAGCCGTTTGTCAATTTATACATAGTGAAAATGTTAAAAGTTAGTTATAGTATTACATACACCTATTATACCTTATTACTAAGCAAAAAAATTAATGATATTCGGTTCTCAAATATCTGTTTAAATTCTGTCACTAAACATTTTTCAAGTCGAACAAATGTGTTTTATACAGGGTGTTCATTTGAAAATTTCCCACCTCGATTTTCCTGGTTTAAAATGAAAATGTGGAAAATCGCTCGGACCGGTCTATTTTTATTTCGAGGGGGACATCTTTTGCGTATGTTGTCAATCTTGTTACTTCAAGCCCCTAGGAGGGAGGGGAGTAAGATCTAAATCTTAAATGGATATCCCTATTTTATATAATTTTTTTGGATTCTGCATAAAATTCTGAACATTTTTTAATAACAGCATTATTAGTCTAAACTTAATAGTTTCCGAGATATTGACTCTTGAAAAATTACATTTTTGAACTTTGACAGCGTCTAGCATTCTAACTGTACGTCTTAGACAAAACGGCTTACATGTCCCTATCTTCGATTTTTATTATCTTTCCAATAGTGTCAAATTCCGGTCAGACCGGAAGTACTATATTTCTTACATCCGGTTTAACCGAAAGTTCACACTATTGGAAAAATAATAAAAATATACGATAGGGACATGTAAGCCGTTTTGCTCTAAGACGTACAGTTAGAAAGCTAGACGCTGTCAAAGTTCAAAAATGTAATTTTTCAAGAGTAAATATCTCGGAAACTGTTAAGTATAGACTAATAATGCTTTTATTAAAAAATGTTCAGAATTTTATGCAGAATCCAAAAAAATTATATAAAATAGGGGTATCCATTTAAGATTTAGATCTTACCCCCCTTCCTCCTAGGGGGCTTGAAGTAACAAGATTGACAATATACGCAAAAGATGTCCCCCTCGAAATAAAAATCGACGGGTCCGAGCGATTTTCCACATTTTCATTTTAAAGCAGGAAAATCGAGGTGGGAAATTTTCAAATGAATTTAATTTTAGTATTTAAAAAGAATAAGATTGAGTGCATGCTAATTGTCTTCAATAACTATTTTCCCCAAAATATTGACAATATCCTTAATTTTTTTCGCTTATTTTACACATTCTTCAAAGAACGCAAAAATATACGTATAGAAAAAAATTACCAATAAATAAATCTACTTAAGATATTATGTTAAAATATTTTCAGTTATTTTTAGTTATCACAAAATATATGTTTTAGGAATCAGAGTCATTTTTAGAGGTTCTGAATCCACCGAATGGACAGAAGGTGGTGGTAGGAACGCAACTACATACACTCTTTTTTGTGAAGAAAAAATAGTTTATGAAGGAGGTAAATGTTATTAATACATTTTTTATCTTTATTTTAACTTATGTTAGGTAACTTGATGAAGAAGGATAAAATTTTGTTTTTATATTCGGCATTATCCCAGCTAAAAACCGAATATACGTTTCTTTAAACTTATATGATGGTTTACATCTTAATTTTGTGTTTCTTAAAATATACCTAGTAGCTTTAAAAGCACAAAAGTTATGAAGTTTTTTTTTTATAAAGAAACGTGCGTTTGAACTTGAACATCTGTTATCTGTTTTATTTTTGTTGTTGTTAGGAAAACTGGAAGCAGGAGACTACGTATATGAATTCCAATATATTATTCCTAAAAATATACCTAGTAGCTTTGAACACAAAAAGGGGAATATCAGGTACTCTATAAAAGTAACTGTGGATAGACAATGTGGATCCGACTATGAGAAAAAGACAGACATTATTATAGCTTCCCCTACAAAATTACAAGATATTTCTCCTTCATTAAAAGTAAGTGATTCAGACAAAGAATTATCAGATATGTAGCACCCCATGTTTTTATTGATAAGAGGTTCTATAATTTTAGGAAGCTGGAACCTTATCAGACGAAAAAACCTTGTGCTGTTCTTGTTGTACTGGTGGCAATGTTGAATTGGATGTTACACTAGAAACGCGAGCATTTTGCGTTGGAAAATATTTCAATTTTATCGTGTCCTGTACAAATACGTCAAACATCGATGTGCTAGCCTTACAATTTTATTTAAATATGGCATGTCCTTTTATTTATTCAATACCTACACCATCGGCGTAAAAGCAACGTTTTAAATTATAGATATAAGTAGGAATACAATATTTACATCTTTGTTGCTAGGTTTGCAATACGCCTATAGAAACATGATCTTTTAGAACCAGAGTCAATTAATAACATTTTTTTTAAATTCAACTCTATAAGAATGCACTGAAGAGCAAATAATAGTGACGATTCGCCAGTGATTTTTCTTATCAATATATTGTTTATTTTTCGTTTTTTCTGTATAATAAAACTAATTTTAGAATTTGACATTTATGGCACAAACTTTGCTTGGTAATGTAACAACACATGACCATAAAAATATTAGTTGGTCTTCATACGGTGGAGTAGCAGAGCATAGCGAAAGAACCACCCAGATGGGATTTTTAATACCACCTTCAACCATGGTGCCCAACTTTACTGGTTCTACATTGTTTAGTTGTGACACTCGATTAAAGGTTAGAAATTGTTGATAAAACAAAGAATACAATATAATAAATAAAGAACTTCCAAATATTTTAATGAAAAACTAATATTATTTTTAGATCTCTGCGGTCATAAGAGGTGTCCATGACGATCTTGTTGTTGAAACAATGGTAGCCCTATACGATGCACCGCACCCCCAAGCATTCCCAATTACAGCCCAATATGAGCAACCTATATCATGTAATCCCCCAGACATGATACAGCATATTATGCCAAGTATAAACACAGAATTAGAGCAGCAGCGCCTACTACAAGAACCATCCAGTACTTCTCAACAGGTCTTGGTCTTACCTCCAAAATCGCACAGGAACCTTGTTGATACAGGTATGTTATTAAAAAATCATTACAAACCATTGTTTTATTAATCTTTTCTGTTAACTTGGTCGCTATAATACAAAACCTGCAAATAGTTGTAATTAGTTCATATTTGATGCCACACCAACTATTTACCAAGAAGCACAGGCAATCTCTAGCGACACAAGCTATATTATATTTTCATGTAGCTACGCCAGCGGAACTGTGAAAGAGTTTCCTCAATAATGTCTATATCGATTGTAAAAACGGGACGCGGACGATTTAAAACAAAACTTTAGTGGTGGAGAGGGTATATTATACGGTATAACATTTCATAATGAAGAGGTGATTGGCGATTGTTGGGGATTGGGTTTCATGTAGCTTAGCGCTATATATCTAGTAGTTTTGTTTAATTTTCCAATTAATTTTTTTTATATGATAAAATATATAAATACTATTTAACATGTATTGAGCGTTAACAGAAATCACTAGCTACGCCTTCGCCATTTCGTTTTTATATCAATATTTCGTTACTTCTTCGATTTATCTAAAAACCGGCCAATGTCTTTGGAATACAATTACCTACAGGTTAACGTTAAACAGGTTGGATTTATAAATTAATATAAGCAGAAAAAGAAATATGCGCAAATTTGACAAAATTTGTTTTATGCTTTTATTAATGTATCAATTAAATTTTTTTAAACTTAAAACTGCTACTACACGGGTACTTGGCCGCTTTTTGGAGAAAACGAAATATTGATAAGAAAACGAAATGGCGAATGCATCACTAGTGTTTTTTTCTTAAATTTAATGATTATTGTCCATTGATAACTGCTAGGATTTACAATACTTTACTGCACGGGAATTTCTAAACTTGGTAGCGATAACTTAAAAACATACTAAAGTGTTTATTTTTTAGTTATTTTGCATTTTTTTACTTTAATTACTTCTTTGCATCTTTAGCACTGCCTACTACTTATAAAGAAGCATAAGAAAATGTTGCCTTTAATGCAAAATAAGACTCGGAGGACGAAACCTATTGGATCCCTTATGGAAAACAGAAAAAATCCTGATGTGGAAAAAAAATTGTATAATATCGAATAAATAAAACAATTTTTCCCAATTAAAATACGTTTTATTTAAAAACTAAAACTAATATTCAGTTAATTGGTTTTGTCACTTAACTATTAATTGTTTATGCTGCTTTACACTACCTATACTAATGTATTAGTTCAATTCTATACATTTTCTTCCATCCTTGTATTTTTAAAACTTTTCCCATATTTAATTTTCAAGGCGGTAAATACATCAAAGGCATCAAAATAAAAATTAAAAACGACAACCTATTAAAATTCCCTTGATTTCTTGATTATACTTCTGTTCTTTTATTTACAACGTATATTGTTTCAATTAATTATTTTCGGTGCATAAGGTACTTGTCCGACAACGAGAAATGCTTTTATTTTTGCATATCAAAGAAATAGGTGAATTGATCAACATTCAATTATAATTCGGTCAGAGGCGTCAGGGCGGAAAACTGTAAAAATGAAAACTGGACTGAAAATGCAGGTTTAATCCAAAGAAAGTGTAGTAAAAGTAGGTATAGGTACGTATCAGGCATAAATATTGCGTCCTGTGATGCTGGTTAAATGTTTTTGATGATGATGATACGTTTTCAAAATGCTAGTACAACTTTCAGAGGCTAAAATATGAGTAACTAGCCCAATTTACTTTAGACCAAAGGTTAATAGTTCCCAGAATACACGCTGTCAAAGTTATTATTTTTTTTCACTAAAATTGGTACTTAGGGGTTTCTCAGAATGACAAACCGAGATCTGATTACAGCGTATTTTGGCTGCATCTAAAGCTTCATAGCTTTTTTCTACCTCGGCATATTAAATTTCTAGTTAAAAATTCTTATTCCTTGGCATCCATTATCCAAAAAAGGTATAACTGTAGGTGTCGCTCCGAGGAGCCGTTCCTAAGATAATCGAACTAAAATGTTTTATTGCGTACTGAAACTCTTCGTGCTCCCCCATCACATCTTGCGGGTGTAATCTGATTTTATGTACCGTCAAATGGGGTGAAATTGTTAGCTTTTTTGATTAATATGTAAATTACAAGAAAAGTACACCTAGTTTTGCGCCAAAAAAAATATAATGTATTTGCACTATGCCGAAAGAAGACCTCCAGGCTTAAAACAAACTTCAAAAATTGTTTTTTTTGCTAGAAAATAAATAATAACCTCATTATCAAAGTTATGCTCAAATTGGGGTGACTTTGATAGGCACTGTTTTTTTTGCATTACAACGAATGCTTTGGATCTAAGAGTTATCAATGTAACACTTTTTCCCCCACTCTTAATATATTTTTTTTATCAATTTTATGTGCGCTTGGGGTGACTTTGAAAATCCATAAGTTTACAGAGATTATCAAAGTCACCCCTTATCACTCAGCATAAGAATTAAATTTTAATAAAATATCCTCGCAAAAGTGAAAATTAGACTTTAGTTATGATGTCAAAAGAAAACTTTATTTCATATATAAATTACAGAACTTAAATTAACACATTTTAACACAAATTTAACGTTCAAAAACATCAACAGATTCATATATAAATTACTATCAATCTCACCCCGAAAGTGTTATCAAAGTGACCCCGCATGATATATCAACTAATAGTTTTCAACCAAGCATATTTGGCGCCGAATTTTACATGAAATGAGGTTAAGTAGAAACCACCTCATCGTAAATAACCGATTTTTTAATAAAATTGCTAGAAACTGATGAAATAACTTATAATTTTAGACAGTGTCAATTTAACGCTAATTTGCAGTATTATTATAGAATATTTACAAAAATATTATAACAAACACTTACCGGCATGCTAACAGGACACAACAATGGCGAAACTTCACTCTTTCGACTGAGCATGGCGCGGATGTCCGCGGATTATAATTGAGGGATATTTAAATTTATTTAACAAAATATTACCTGTTATCAAAGTCTCCCCATAAAATCAATTTTACCCCATTTGACGGTACTGTATTGTCGGACTGGCAATTGTAATGAAACTTGACATTAATCATAAAAATATTTGCTTGCTACGGTTAATAAAGCATTTACTTACCACTAAAAATCAGTATTGTAGTTATCAAAAATTGTAATACTTTCTATAATGTGATATTGGTCTTGTTGTTTAACATTGCATATGATTATCTATTGAACAACATGGTTTACTAAGATGGTAAAATTCGTCCATAGATTATAAAGTCCAGTACCTACTAATGATGGGTGGTGCGAAATAAAAATATTCTACTGCTTTATATGACATACAAAGTTTAAAAAAACTTAACTACAAAGTAAAAATAAATTAATTGAAACAGGTATTGGTACGATCAATAAAATTCAAATTCAGACAGGACAACTAGAAGACTCCGAACAACGATGTAACCTGAGCAACAAATACGTTAAAACTAATAATACGGCGCGCGGCGATTGCCGATCGCTATGAACCTCCACCAACGTCTTGTGGATTATATGTTCTAACGGATACAATTCGTTTTTGGGGACGCTGTTCTGCTTTCTGAATTGTAGAAAAAGCACTTTACTGAGAACAAAATGCGTCGCATTAAGAATATACAGTTTCTTAACAAAATCGTTGTATTAAAAGTAGTTCATTATTCAACAAGACAGTGCTGCTAATGGAAGTGATTGCTACCAATAAAAACACTGTTCTAGCGAATCTGGAATTAATATGACACTAAAGCGGTTTTGATACACTAGAAATTTATTTAATATGGGTTAATAAAAAATAAGTTATCAATACAAACGTTGTCTTAGCAAACCTGTTGTATTGGGTCATTTTCCTCGGTATAAAAGCAAGATATTTTTTATGTGTATATTCATAACGACGCCGCTGAAAAGAAATCCTCGATTTTGCCGCCAACCGTATATAATGGGACTAATAATTTGTTCAATTTATACAGTGATATAAAGATGACTTTTGACATTCGCTCGACAAACTTCGAATGCCTTTAATACGGATGTCAAGAGCCGACACTCGGCATCGCCGGCGTCTTTGAACGTCACAGGACGCCGAACGGGCATCGTTATCTTTACTTCGTTGCAACCCACTTGATATGTTAATGTCAATGCAAATTTCAATTGCAGAAACGTCTACAGAAGATTTTTTTCATATCTGCAATACCAAGCTTTTTTAGTAACGATTTATTTGTTTCATTTTTTTTCATATACATTTATTTTCTTATAATTATGTAAATGAAAAGAGTTCATTTTAGTATTAACAACTTGCAAAGGATATTTGTCGTTTTTTTCTAAAAGCAAATGAAAACTACAAAAACAAACAGGCGTAAAATATTAATGAAATTTGAGTTTAAATGTTTTATGTAACGAAGTTTTAACAATACAACCGCATGTGGTCACCGAAATTACGAGTGTAGAGTGAATGTACCCACGGTGTGGGCAGTGAAAATTTTCAATGCCCTCTGTATTTCAATGGGGCCTTTCGTTTTGCAGCATCCAGATTAAGTAGTTCCTTTTCTTCCCCTCGAACGGACACACACAACAACTACATTTGCTAATATCTTTAAGCAGATTACATCGTAGTTACGTTAGTTCTTCGATTGTAGTAGACATATACCATGGGCGTAGATGTGCCCATAAAGTTTAAAACTATTATTATAACGTTCAGATACGGGTTTTATGTTTTAATTTTTTACGGTAAATATTATGGTGTTACTATTTTCAAAATACACTCAGTGCCAAAAAAAGTGACGCACCTAATTTTTGTTGCAACTTTGTAGCTTTGTCATTTCTGAACGAATGGACCTATTTTTATTTTCTTTCCATTTATTGGTAGGTAATTCCTTTACCTTTAAGAAAAAAATAAACTGGTAGACATTTTTTCAAAGCCCCCTGGATGATATTGGAAAAACTCAAGCCATATTATTTTCCTAATTTTTGACTCAGCCTGTGCGTTAATCAAGTAAATGTATAGAAAGCGCCTACACCTACACTCTTTATGAAAGTCGCTTCTTTTACGAGCATTTGGATTTTTTGTTCATTAATTTATCTCTAAAATTGTCCAAAGTCCAAGTTTTTTGAGGGCGACTAGAAGCAACCCTTCGAGCAGTGCTTTCTGTTTGTTCGTACTTGTGGACTTGTGGATTGCTCTATACGAGCAGTTGCTTCATGGACACCCACTGCACGAGCGGCATAACGTTTCCTACGCCCATCGTTAACTAAAGTAACTAATGCTGCAACTTGTTCTGAACTTATTTGAGGCATTTTATGTAATTTTAGCCACTACAACTTTTATAATGACATTGACTTTTTTAATGACACAACGACAAAGGGTCAAATAATATGGATTAATTGCTATGGCGAGGGCAATACCTAATTGTTTTTTCGGCAATGTGATCCTACAATGAATTACATTTGTGGAATAAACGTAAGGTTTCAGCAAAAAAGCTGTAATTTGGACAATATTAGAGATAAATTAATTAACAAAAAATCAAAATGCTCGTAAAAGAAGCGACTTTTATATAGAGTGTAGGCGCTTTCTATACATTTACTTGATTAACGCACAGGGTGAGTCAAAAATTAAGAAAATAACAGGGCTTTCGGAAATCCGACATTAATATTTTTACAATTATTCTTTCAAGTCCCTGAAAATAATAACTCACCATATTACGATGAAGCTTTGGTGAGTTGTTGTGTGCACGCCGAGGAAGGTTTCTGCATAAAAGTTGCATTGCACGCATGCCGGGTAAAGTATATGTCAAACTACAACCTCTTGCTTTTTTTATATTAGTTAGCAAACCTAATTGTTCTTAATAACAAGGACAACTTTTCTATGCAAAATAATGGTAAACAAGTAACATTATTAAAGTTGTAAATATGTCACCCTATAGACCTTTCAGGTATACAACAATGAGGTTTTGTTAACACAAATGACAGGTAGCAAAAGCCAAGGCGATATACCGTGCAAGCAAAAATTATTTGCATCAAAGAGGGCCTTGCATCTAAGGACGTAATGCTTAGCCGTAGAGCTTAATACCTGTTGGGTGTCAGTAACTACCTGAATTAACAATCAATCAGTTATTCCGTCATCTTTGACAGTCGTTACAAGTAATTTGATTCATCGGTAATTTTTCCAATTTCTTGAACAATGCACACAATGGGCTTTACGGAACAGCACAAAACATTCATGGTTCAAGCGTGTTTTCGAAACGGGGTTAGAGTAAATGGTGAGTGGCAATACAATCCAGGTTTATGCATGGACGATATTCACGAACATTTTCCTAACGTTGCTTTTATCGCTGGGGATTTTTATCATTGCCTGAAAAGAACCGTGGCTCTGTTTAGGCAAGGCCATGGGTACCAGCATTTTGTTCATATTTTCTACGGATTACAAATCCGATTTTACAAACTTACACCAAATTAGGCTGCGATCTAAAAAAAAAATTGGAAATATTTACATTAAAAATGGTTCGTACCTATCTTGCGGTTTAACCCTACGTCCCTGTTATTAAGCATCAGTAGTCCATATGGTTTTTGGGTCTTGTTCGACACAGGATGCCGCTCTTTCTAGCTCGCCGCTCACACTTTTCTGCGATTAGCCGATCGCTTTTGTTGATCGCTTTAAATGGCTTAACCGCCCCCAATTTTTTTGTACAACTAGTTGCACAAGTGGAATGTCCGAATGCATAGAGCGAATTGTGATTGACACTAAATACCTTTTGGGTTGATGTTTTTTCCTAACCGCACATTCAATATTAGTACTATATTATATAATAAACAGAGATATGATAAAGAAACGGGATCAGCCGTTTATATACAATACCGCCCACTTAATAATTTATGCCCGTTTACGAAATATTAATCTTTGATGCTGGTATGTACCATTAATATGTACTAGAGACCGACCGAAAGGTTCGGTTTCGGCTAGTTTCGGCCAAAAATCTAGTTTCGGTGACAGTTTCGGTTTCGGCCAAAAATCGGCCGAACCTTCGGCCGCGCCGAAACTCAGTGTTCGTGAATTGTCGCGCACCGTTCGGCTAACTTTCGGTGAGTTCGTAGGCATTGTTGTCTATATAAATAAAAAAAATTCTCTGTCGACCTTTTTTTTAGGTGCATGGGAAGAGTCTAATCCAAGATCGATCTCGTCCTATACAGTGTGGCCAGTAAAGTCCGCATTATATGGGATTTTTTTTTATTAATAGCTTTGTTCGAAATTTGACTTTGGCATCAAGTTCTGCTTCGGTCGAAATAAAAATTATTCAAAAAAAATAGTAGTCACGTGATTCGCATTAACTGTCAAATTTTAATTTTTTCCAAAAAATAATTCAGAAGTGGGGTTATTTCTGAAAATATCGAAAAAAGTTATTAGAAAAAGTTTATTTAAATGCAGTTTCTAAGCCCATATGCAAAATTTCAGCTGCATAAGATAATTTTTATTTTTTACCCACCACTTAAATTTATTTTCCGCTTAATGAACACTTTACTGACGACACTGGCACTATGTTTTTTTTTGTCTTAATATTAACACTTATTTTATGAAGTTACCTTATACAGGGTCAAAAACAAATAACCTTTGCATCACATGCGACCAAATTTTAATAGCCCAATTTTGATTTACTAGAAAAACACACATTTAATATGGCGCTACTTTAAAGAAAATGTATCTGAAATAAAGCATTGTCAAAACTAAGAAGTTTTATGTAGGTTGCGTCGAGTCTTATTTTGCAAAAGTGGTGCAATTTACAAAATATGGGTAATATGGGTAAAAAAATCAAAATTATCTTCTGCAGCTAAAATTTTGCATGGGGGCTAGAAACTGCATTTAAAAAAAGTTTTGCTAATAACTTTTTTCGATATTTTGAGAAATAACCCTACTTTAGAATTATTCTTTGGAAAAAATTAAAATTTGACAGATAATGCGAATCACGTGACTAATATTTTTTTTGCTTAATATTCATGTCGATTGAAGCAGAACTTGATCCGAAAGTCAAATTTTAAATAAAGTTATTAATAAAAAAAAATACCATATGATGCGGACTTTATTGGTCACTTTGTATAAAATAAATTAGATTTTAGTATAGGTATGCAATAAAATTTTTAACATGCATAAATAAGTTTCGGTTTCGGCCGAAACTGAGACCAAGGCCGAAGATTCGGTTTCGGTTTCGGCTGAAAATCTTGTTTCGGTCGGACACTAATATGTACTATTGATATGTTTCTCGACTTAGCAACGTTCTGAACTTAAGTCACAATCTTTAAAGCATTGACATTGACAATTTGCTATTTAAGTTAGAGACGTCAAAAAATGTTAGTGAATGTTAATCAAAGAACCCTGCACTTCTCTTATGGAAAATGGCCCTGGGTTAAATTTCCTAAATTTTTAGTATGTTGTAGAGAAGGTCATTCTGATCAAAAGTATCCATGGCCATAACAAAATCTGCCGACCAGTTTTTGAGATACAGGGTGTTCAAGTTGCAAAATATGAATTTTCAGTACATTATATTTTCGTAGTTTATAATATTAATTCGTTTTATTTCTCTACATTTTTGTTGGCCCTGTCGTAGATAGGATAGAATACTATAAAAGTACTTTAAAAAATTTTTTTTATATACCTACCGGGTGAGTGACGAAAATTATTTAATATTTTTTGTTAAATCGTATTTTCGACCTTAAATTAAATACTAACAAATTAATACTGTAGATAACATTAGCTTGGAGCAAGCTATTAGAATTTATATTATTTAAAATATACAGGGTAACTTAAAAAATGTATATTTTTTTTATTAGTTTCTAAAGAATTTTTGTAGATATTTCTTTATGAACTGCTTGTCGCCTATCGTATAGTTCCAAATATATATAACACACAAAACTCAAAAAATAAGCATATAAAATACCATTTTCTTTTAAATTTTAATAAAATTTGTTATGTAAGTTTATCTTATGGTTAAAAATAAATATATTTAATGCTATACAGGGTGTTTCGAATAATTAGGGTATTCTAAGACTGTATTATGCAAATAAGAAATATATATAAATAGTATAAACAAGCAAAATCTCAATACAAAGAATTAATTTTATCCAAAAATAGATTACCGCCAGAAAATATAGAATATGATCTTCAAATAGTAGATAATTAATAGTTTTGTATGTTTTTTCTACGAGTGTTGTGATAGAAGGTCTGTCAAAATTTTATTACTCTGTATATTAAGTTTGCTCAATGCCTATATTATTATTTTTGGATAAAAATAATTCTTTGTATTGTTACTATTTATATATATTTCTTATTTTTATGATACACTGTTAGAATACCCTAATTATTCGAAACACCCTGTATAGCATTAAGTATATTTATTTTTAACCATAAGATAAACTTACATAACAAATTTTTATTAAATTTAAAAAAAATATGCTGTTGAATAAACGACCCAACTGATCAATACGCTATCATTTTTGCAAATATCCATGAATTGCGTCATTCTAAAAGTAATTTTACAAAAATTTCTAGAAAATTGCCTGCTCATTACTTAGAAAGGGGGCCCCCTGCGCCCCTCTTTAATCGCCACTACCGTTGAGCTACATAAAAATCAAGAGTGCACACCTGCACATAAACTCTTCAAGAAATCTTTGTCTATATCTATTAAAACTGGCAACCCTCTTTGCCGAACTAAAATATTACGTAAACTAAACTTATTATAATGCATAGTTGGAAATTATCCATTATTAGTGAATTTGGTCCTTGCAAAATTAAGTTGTTAAAGATACTTCAAGATGAATGGTGCCGAACCTATACGATGAATAATAGTACCGAATCACACCGGTGCTGTGTGTAAACTCTTAAAGACGGATGTTTGCTTGATGAGCCATGAACATTTTTGGTAGGCTCTAAAAAGGGAAGATTTCGCCTTCGGGATAGATCTAACATTGGTACCATATGAATGGCTAAGTTATTTACTTTTACCCATTGTTACGTCTTTGCGATTTGGGAAATGAACCAAAAATGAGATCAATAATAAGGGCTAATAAGACATAGGTAAACTTTAATATTTACACTTTTTCTTAAAATTTTCTTTGTAATTTACAAAGAAATTGCAATTCACAATGATTATTTATAGAAGACTTTAATAAGTATAGAAAAAAATCGTTTTTTTTTGTTATACCTAGCCCAAAGGTGCGAACCCCTAAATGGCACTTCTGTAACTGCAATGGGTTACCTTGGGTATCTTCTAAAAATAGGCCATCAAAATATCAATAAATCCGTGCATTATTCAATAATTCAATATTAATACTATATTATATAATGCACAGTTCCCCCCCCCCCCCCTGGCAAACGTTTCAGGGGCCCCCCTCTATAACCAATGGAAAATGATAATTCTTATTTTCATTACTAGTAGGTTCAGGTCTATGAATTTTTGAATTCGTTAATCGTGTAAAAATTTAATTAGGCTTAAACCCAGATTATGCGTTAAGTACCTACTATTAAAACAGCAAACAATTCGAATTTATTTTATAATCCTAGGTAGACTGGTAGACATAACATAGGTCGTTATTAAGTCATTATACGTAATATTCCAGCAAACATGATGCAACATCAAAATTTTAAAACATCACTTATAATGTCGCTTACCATGTATAGTAGTAACGGTGGTAGCAGTGATCGAGCCTCATAGAATCCAAAAGACAGAAATCAGTAAAACACTTAACAAGACTGCACAAACATTATGTCACTAAGTACTATACAAGGTATTATACAACCCGACCAGATTGTAGAGAGTTTTTTTTGCAAAATCGTTTATAATTTATTCCCGGCTGCCCCCCCCCCCCCCGCGGTGCGAGGTCTGCGGGGGTGTTGGTCACGCCACTGAATGGTGAATGAAGCAAATTTTGTGGATACGACACTGCCGTTCTTCATAATAAAATTAAACAAATTCATGCATTTTATACTGACACATAAACCAAAATGTTTATTCTTTGTTGACTTTAAGAAGATGAAATTTATATTGATTGGGAATAGGGATGGATATGTTAAGTAATTTATTAACGTTGTATTTGTAAATTGACTTTGAGGAATGAAAGGCGACTTTGAAGGCGTGAAGTTGTTGAGATCTTAAAGTTTGATATATACCGAGTATTCCGGTAAATAATTAAGTTAATGTAAGGGGTTATAGCACATCGGATAGGGTTTTTTTTAATCTGCTCGAAATGTCTTTTTAGAAATCCACGCGAGGGATAGTTTGAAAAAAGTTAAAAGAGATTTCTGTTTTTAAAGGATCAGATAAAACTAACGGAAAATCAGGAATGGGTTTTAATTTGCATGAGTAGGTATTGGCAAAATGGTTAAGAGTGCATCACCGTATGTAAAATAAACCCAATTTTTGGTCTCGACTGTGACCGAATTTCTACGAAACCGCACATACGATTTACTTCAATTTAAAAATACTGACAGATCCAACCTTAAACTCTGTTTCTCCTGCAGCAAATTTTCCGATTACCTTTTCGTTTTTCAAATATACTATAATTTGTGTTAGTATAAAAAAGGCCAACTTTAATATGAATTTTTTTGCTAAGAAAGCCCTAAATTAAAAATCTCTTACAAGACAATCAACGTATGAACCTTTAACTACCCAGTGATACCAAATTTATACATGTTTAATTTAATTTTACTGGTTATATTTAGTAACGCCTGCAACTATTTTTGAAATATTTATCTTGGCGATCGTTAATACAGTGGCGTAGCCAGTTGGGGGCCAGGGGGGGGGGCTGCCCCCCCCGCCCCTCTTGCATGGCGCCCCTTGCCGCCCGTATGCAAAATAAAAATATACTTTAATAAATTTATTTAATTAATTAATAAATCAATTCATTAAAATTGAAAATATTTTGGTATTCTATTATATGTATTTTGAAAAACAAACACCATATTTGTAATAATAATAATAAAAGTGGTTTTAAAAAATCATAAAGCGCCCCCATATATGTTCGCCCCTGCCGCCCCGCAAGGCTGGCTACGCCACTGCGTTAATAGTAGGTATAAAGGTCAAATGTGCAAAAATGACTTTGTTATTTCTAAATAAACAAATATATCTTGAAATTAATTCGATAGGTTAAGAGGTTTTCGAGTAAATTGTTTATACAGTGTAACCAGTAAAGTCCGCATCATATGGGATTTTTTTTATTACTAACTTTATTCAAAATTTGACTTTGGCATCAAGTTCTGCTTCGATCGAGATAAAAATTAAGCAAAAAATAGTAGTCACGTGATTCGCATTATCTGTAAAATTTTAATTTTTTCCAAAAAATAATTCAAAAGTGGGGTTATTTCTGAAAATATCGAAAAAAGTTATTAGGAAAAGTTTTTTTAAATGCAGTTTCTAGGCCACATGCAAAATTTTAGCTGCATAAGATAATTTTGATTTTTTACCCATATTTTGTATATTGCACCACTTTTGCAAAATAAGACTCAACGCAACCTACATAAAACTTCTCAGTTTTGACAAGGCTTTATTTCAGATACATTTTCTTTAAAGTAGCGCCATATTAAATGTGTGTTTCTCTACAAAATCAAAATTGGTCTATTAAAAATTGGTCGCATGCAAAGTTTATTTGTTTTTGACCCTGTATAAGGTAACTTCATAATATAAGTATTTTTGAAAACGTAGTTTTGTGCCTGAAAGTAAAAAAATAAAATATAAAGTAAAGGGGTTTTAAATTAAATCGTTGAAAATTGATATAAACTTTGCGTTAAGGTAAACTAAAATTTATTTTCCATTTAAAACACTTTACTAAAGACACTGTGTTCTTTTTGTCTTAATATTAAGGTGTATTACTTTCAGACACAAACTACGTTTTCAAAAATACTTATTTTATGAAGTTACTTTTCGATTTTGTAGAAAAATACACATTTAATATGGCGCTACTTTAAAGAAAATGTATCTGAAATAAAGCCTTGTCAAAACTCAGAAGTTTTATGTAGGTTGCGTTGAGTTTTATTTTGCAATATAGTGCAAAATATAGGTAAAAAATCAAAACTATCTTATGCAGCTGAAATTTGGCATGTGGCCTAGAAACTGCATTTAAAAAACCTTTTTCTAATAACTTTTTTCGATATTTTCAGAAATAACCCCACTTTTGAATTTTTTTTTGGAAAATAGGAACGATCGATAACCACGATCTCCATTTTTAATTCATTCATAAATTTCTTAAAGCCTTATTTCATTCATAAAAATAAATAACAAATGTAGGTCACTATCGTAGTACTACACCTGCTAAAGAAAACACGCATAGTATCAATTCCATTCATAAATAAAAATACTTCATTCCACAGCCATCTCAATTTTTACCACTTTGTCAAACTGTCTTTTTCTATCTGCATATGTTGAAGAAAGATGCAGATACATATATTTATGAATGAATGGGTTACAAAAGGGTCGTTTGGGGGCGCTTCTGTAAGCTTCTAACTGTCAAAATGGCCACCTGTAGTGATCAATTTTGTGCTTTGTTGTGGTTTTTTGATCGTTTTATGATGTTCCACATAAAAAATCGAGTTAAATTCTTTTGGATAGTGATCTTAAGGAAACTGCAAACGTTTGACCAGCAAAATTAGAGGCTTAGATGTTCTTGGTTTTTGAAAAATCGATTACCACGTACTGGATTACACAGATCGTAGATAAAACAAGTAAGTAATAGTGAATAAATTAATAAATACTTATTATTTTTTGGGTAAATGTGTTGTTTTTTCTCTTAAAAGATTACGTATTCTGTAACCAGTAATGTCCTGCTAGCGCACTTTTTTTTTGGAATAATGGTAGGTTAGGTAGTGCAAGAACCTACTGGCTAAAATTTAATTCCAGGGTGAAAAATGCATGTATTCATTCATTTTGATGATAATGTCCCTAGCATTGAAGAAAAATAAGTTAAAAGCAGAAGGCATTAAAGCAAAATTGACCAGGTCTTTAGGCAAAATCAAAAAAGATGTATTTCCTGGTAAGTACTAAGTATCTGAACCATGTTTCTCTTGCATTTAGCACTATGTACTTTAGGGTAGTGTTCCTACATATATAATAAATAAATCAACACCTAAACATTATAGGGTTAGTTGGGGTAATCGTGAACAGAGGCAATTGTAAACAGGTCCTACTATAACTTACCTTGAGCGACAGCAGTGACGCCAGCATTCCTTATTTGGTTAGCCGGCTTTTAACAGCGCGATTATTTTGTTTGTTCTAAACCCTTTATTTTTCTGTGGTTCAGATTCTAATTTGGTATTTTTGCGGACCTGCTCCAAAAGCTGTGATACCCATAAATCAAGACGAAAGTTGTTACGTTTTTAGGTTAGGTTCAAAGAATGACCGTTAGAATGGGTGTTCACATTTGCCCCGTCAGTTCAGAGAACGGGGGGATTTGTAAACATTTTTCTGGGGTAATTGGTACAATGTTCACATTTGTTTCACACGTTTCCAGGAAAAATATACATTTTTGAGAAGCCATAACGTTTGAAATATTAAATTTATATTCCATTTACTTGAACATTGAGCAAAATAAAAGAATAGAAAGAACAAAATGTTCTATTTTAATTACTTATTAGTTACTTAGGATGTCTCAGGGGGTAAATGTAAACATCCTTTCTTTGACTGCTTAGATATTAAAAAAAAATGTTTGGGTTGCTCTTGTTTGCAAATACCCCTACTAAAAGTAGGTACTACAGTATTGTATTAGCAACTAGCGTGTATCCGGCATGCGTTGCAACCCGCTGGTATAAATACAAACCCGAACAAACCCGATCAGTGGCGCAACCAGGGGGGGGGGGGGGGCTGCCGGGCTGCAGCCCCCCCCCCCCGAGCTTAGAAACTTAGCCTATTCGTTTAATTGCAAACCAATTTTTCATGTCACGCGAACTATTTTCGCATGTTTTTTGCGATCTCAATGTTTTATGGATTTGTAATTTTTTTGTTTATCAATGTAACATGGAATCTTACGTTTTTTGAGTAATTAAAGTATAAATTTTAATAAATAGGTCAAAATTGTACAGGGTCTTCCAACGAGGACTGAACAGGGGCTCATTTTTGAGCTTCCTTGTATTTAAAGAAAAATCCAAAATAGCCAATCGATGTACTTTTTCCTGCAGAATTCAAAAATGAAACCAAAAATTTATTTGAACCAGAAACAAAAGAGTTACGCTACATAATGATTAAAAAAAAAATTTCGGATTCGAGTTTTTTCCGTTTCTTTGCATTTTTTGAGAACATTTACCATAGTAATGTATATATTTTTTTACACCATCAAAAAGTGGAGATTTCAACGAACAAAAAGCCCACCGACTTTTTTAAAACAGCAGATATTTTGACGTGAGAATTTTCGATTGAAAATAAGGGTGATTTTTCGATATTAAGTCAAAATAAGGTGAAAAAAAAATATTTTAAATCAAAATAATTACAGTGTGTTTGGGACATAAAAAGGTAAGTTTTCACCAAATTTCGTGAAAACATAATTTTTTTTTGTAAAAGATGAAAATAAAAAAACAAAAACTCGGTTATTTGAATTTTTCACATAAATTTTGAGGCAATGTGAAAAAAGTGTTAATACAAAAGTTGTAGATCTTTTATTTCCCTACAACTTTGCTATTTAACGTTTTTCCATAGGACTTGTAGTTTTCCCGGAAATCGAGATAAATCGTTTTCTAGCCTTAAAAACTCACCCCCTTCTACTTCCCGACCTCGGATCGCCCGTAAATTATTTTTTTTTTCATTTTTGTTATATTCTCTTTCTTTTCCAATGGGTTTCATCCTACTATTATTTTTTTTGTTCCAAAAATTATCGACCGTGGTCTACCTATTTATGCGAACCACGATATTGATATTACCGTGGAAGAAATTCTGGACGAAATGGCAAAAACAAAACGAAGAATTTTACTTTAATATAAGTATTATTAGTGATTACTTACAACTTATTGTATAAGGTTTTTGTTTTGTTTTAGTATAAGTATGCTTAATATATGCGTTACTTATTTTAAATACATTTTTACTAATTAAAATAAAATCTCTAAATTTTTTTTTCATAAATATTTCGTTAGGGCTAGCGGCGTATTATTGCAGAAGTTTTAGGGGGCGGTCGCTCTCGTCAATCATACGTATTTTACCCAAAAAAGGGCGTGGCACCCAAAATTTTTTTCGAGAAGTTAAAGCCCCCCCCGAACAAAATTTCTGGTTGCGCCACTGAACCCGATATATTAGTACCCGGCATGTCACTTTCTGAAATTGCACCCGTGCGATGCCGGGGCGGGTCGCTAGTTATACATAAAAACCTTCCTCTTGAATCACTCTATCTATTAAAAAAAAAACGCTTCAAAATCCGTTGCGTAGTTTTAAAGATATAAGTTTGTTCACATTTGCCCCCAAAATTTATTGCAAAAATATTTTAATATGGGGAATTGTAAACATCAAATAACTTTGTATCTTGTATGCCTTTTTAGTTTTGCAGATAACGATCAATAGCAAAATTGACTGAAAATGACCCTCCCTTAATCCTACATTCACAATTATAAAAATAAAAATTTTATACTAAGTAGGTATACTAATTTTTTTTTTTTAATTTTTTAATTTTAATAAAATCATTTACCATTACCTCAACTAACCCTACAAAATCATTAAAAAAAATTACCTCGGAAACTTCCAAATATGTATTATTAGTGGGTATTGCATTTATTACATTTTATTAACGTTAATTACAAGCCCTTTTACAAAGATCTTAGGGTGGTATGATCAATCCCTGGAAGACTTCTTTTTTATAAAAAAATCTTGAGGAAGTCCAAAATGTGTTTTTATTAAAGACCGTATCTTGTTTATTTATTTTCTCAGTAAATAATTGAAAATTTTAAAAACTGAAACAGTAGAAAATTTTATTTTTTCTCTCTCTATGCGGTATATAAAATGAAAATTTAGCTTTTGCCTTTCCCCTTTGAAAAACATTTACAATTAAAAACTTAGAAAAAGCTTATTCCGAAAAACCTTTTTATATTATTTCCTTACAAACACAAAGAGCTTGTAAACCGCACACACACTTTAAGTACATGCTAATTACCCCATTATAAGGGTAAAAGATCGATTAGATACTGATAAAACGTGATCAACCTTTTTAAACTATGCCTATTATATTTCAGCTGAAAAGGCTTATTAGCGATTACTCTGATAAAGGTAGTTTGGGCCCTTTAACATTTTGATAGACTAAGATAGAGCATGAGTTCCCACTTATCTTAAATATTAGTGAAATCTTTTAGTTTTTATGATTCAACCAAAACGACACAGATAAGAGTAGTGTTGCCGCCGAGACGAGATATTCTCGTCTCGTCTGGCCCTCTCTCGACGAGACGAGAGAGATATTTTCTCTCGAATAAAGCTCCGAGACTAGACGGGAGAAGTACCCTCTCTCGTCGAGAAATTCTCGTCTCTCTCGATCTCTCTCGAGCAAAAAACGTTACTTTTTTGAGCTTTTTTAAATCTTCTTACATTCCTCTTTGCAAAAATATACATAATGTCTATATTTGGACCAGCGGTTTTCGAGTTATTTAACTGCAAATAGTTTCATCTAGTTAGCCGTGCCAGGCCATTCAGAATAACATATTATTATGACGTTTTATCGCTGGATAAAATTATTTGCGGTCAAATAACTCGAAAACCGTCGGTCCAAATATGGACATTCTATATTTTTGATAAGAGGAATTTAAGAAGATTTTAAAAATCTCATAATAGACAGGGTCTCCCAAAAAAAATATTTTTTAAATTTGCTGATTTGCTGACCCCAGTACGACACACCATTTTAAATTAATATTTATTAGAAGTTATATAGGTACCTAGAGAGATTTTACATAGATGAAATATGTTTTTCATTTACATATCTTTGTTCAAATTCGAGCATACCTATTTGTAAAATTAACTATTGTTCTTTTCAATGTAACTGCGCAGGTATCTGCGATTATTTTAGTAGGATTTTATTACATCGACGGGGTATTTTAAATAATATATATCTTATTGTTTTGGTATTATCTGAATCTACCCTTCTCATATTTGATATACAGGGTGGCCCATTAGTGCGACAAAGGTCAATATCTCCGGTACCATTAAAGATAGCGGAAAACTTTTGGCCAAGCTTATAAAGGGTTTAAAATTATTTTCGTCGTGCTCCAAAAAACCGTCACGGTAAAAATTGTCCATTTTTTTAAATAAAACACCCTGTATATTTTTTAAATTTTCGGATTCGACATAAATTTATAATTACTTTTTTTAAATGCATTATTAGTCTATAGTTAGTAGTTTCCAAGATATTGACTTTTGAAAAATTATATTTTTGAGTTTCGACAGCCCATAGCTTTCTAACAGTACATCTTACAGCAAAACGGCGCATATGTCTATATCTTCCATTTTCACTATCTTCCCAAATCAATTAAACTTCCGGCTAAACCGGATGTAACTCGAAAGCAGGAAATATAGTTCTTCCGGTTTAACCGGAAGGTGATTTTTTTGGGAAGATAATAAAAATGGAAGATAGGGACATGAGAGACGTTTTGCTCTAAGACGTACTGTTAGATCTGTCGAAACTCAAAAATTACATTTTTTAAAATAAATATCTTGGAAATGGAAATTTCTTACCGTGCTGGTGTTTTGGAGCACCCTGTATAGACAAAAATAATTTTATAAGAGGCACCTCTTAACCCTTAATAAGCTTCGTCAAAAGTTTTCCGCTATCTTAGTGGTACAGGAGATATAGACCTTTGTCGCACTAATGGGCCACCCTGTAGTAAATATCAAGCAAAGTTTTAACGAATTTAGGTTAGGTTCTGTCATATTTGACATATATTGCACACAATTTATGTCAAATATGATAGAACCTAACCTAAACGCGTTAAAATTTTGCTTGGTTTTTCCTATATTTGGTTTAAATCACGAGAGAAGCGAGACGAGACGAGAGAAGGTCGTCTCTCGTACGTTTTGCCCTCTCTCGACGAGACACCCATTTTATCTCGTCCTTCTCTCGTCTCGTCTCGCGGCAACACTAGATAAGAGGTATTCAGTTGCATTGGCCCCCTTAGGGGGCCTAATAGTGCCCACCCTTCCCATCAAAAATAACGGCACGCCACTGAGGGCACTGGGTATACTGTTCGTCTGTACAACTGTGTTTTTGTGGAGTTTTATTTTAACTAAAGTCTTCCTGCCATTCTACATAATAATTGGGAATTTTTTTAATAAATTTACAACAATTAACAAATATTCTTATGTGCTCTGCTAGCAGGAAATAATAAATTAGGACCCCTATAATGGATTAAATGCTTATAGTAGAGATCACAACAGATCCCGTAAAGGGTAGGAGAAGTTCATTAATTGCCCATCTCCCCTTTATGTTCGGATCGACACCTTCAGCATTTATAAGCAGTCTGCACACGACACGATTGTCACTCCAAAACAGGATTATATCTGTCCTGATCAATTCTGAATCAAAGCAGCTTCCTCTCGTCCCATCAACACCTAAATAGTCCTTTAATAAATTTTGATTTTGGCCGTTTAAGTGAATAAAAATCGATAAAGGCAGATTTCTTTTTATTTAGGCTGTTCGTGACAGTTTTGGACAAGATAAAAGCGGTCAAGGGCAAGTCGAAGTCGCACGATAAGGTGTAAGCGATAGTTTTGATATTTTTCTTTTATAAAAATGCTAAATTATATTTTTTCCACAATGTGCCCATGTTCTACTTGTAGGTCTTTGCTTAATAAATACAATATGTTTTTATTAGAGAGTTGCGGGTCATTTTCAAGGGAGTACAAGGAGATACTTCAAGTACACAAGTATCTTATAGTACTCCTATGAAAATGACCCGCAAGGGCCGAAACACGTATCAAGAAACTGAATAAATTTGTGAAACATAAATAGTCATATTTTCTTCCTGCCTAATGGAACAACATCAGTTTCACCAAGCATGTAGCCCAACACACATTAGTTATAAGTATTTACAAATGATTTCAATAAGCCTAATGAATCATTCTGTATACAGGGTGGTCCAACAAAAACTTAACACCTCGATTTTCCTGCTTTAAAATGAAAATGTGGAAAATCGCTCGGACCCGTCGATTTTTTACTTCGAGGGGGACATCTTTTGCGTATATTGTCAATCATGTTACTTCAAGCCCCTAGCAAGAAGGGGGGGGGGGGGGTAAGATCTAAATCTTAAATGGATACCCCTATTTTATATAATTTTTTTGGATTCTGCATAAAATTCTGAATATTTAAAAAAAAAAGCATTATTAGTCTATACTCAACAATTTCCGAGATATCGATTCTTGAAAAATGACATTTTTAAACTTTGACAGCGTCTAGCTTTCTAACTGTACGTCTTAGAGCAAAACGGCTTACATGTCCCTATATTCGATTTTTATTATATTTCAAATAGTGTCAACTTCCGTTTAAACCGGATGTAAGAAATATAATACTTCCGGTTTAACCGTAAGTTGACAGTATTGGAAAGATAATAAAAATCGAAGATAGGGACATATAAGCCGTTTTGCTCTAAGACGTACAGTTAAAAAGCTAGACGCTGTCAAAGTTCAAAAATGTAATTTTTCAAGAGTCAATATTTCGGAAACTGTTGAGTATAGACTAATAATGCTTTTATTAAAAAATATTCAGAATTTTATGCAGAATCCAAAAAAATTATATAACATAGGGGTATCCATTTAAGATTTAGATCTTACCCCCCCTAACTCCTAGGGGCTTGAAGTAACAAGATTGACAATATACGCAAAAGATGCCCTCGAAATAAAAATCGACGGGTCAGAGCAATTTACCCCATTTTTATTTTAAAGCAGGAAAATCGAGGTGTTAAGTTTTCGTTGGACCACCCTGTATAGAGAAGCTTGCGACAAAGGTGCCACACAACACCTGTGCCTTCCCAGGACGAGCTTCAGGATCAGGGCTTAATATCAGGACAAGAGAATTCAGTTTCCAGTTCGGCACCTCTCAACAATGTTTTCACAGTTCACAAACTGCGTAACGTGGCTCGGCCTTGTTACCGACGAATTCGTATCGAACCCACTGAAAATCCTTCATTATTTGTATTTTGTTCACAGGAGCTTTAACCCTATTGTAGCCTGATGTGTGGGGAGTATCCAACGTAGTATACAATGTATATATCAAATATTAAATTATTGTGTCCAACAATATCTAAATTAATAAGGGCTTCCCCCGGAAAAAAATGAATTTTTAAAAATTATTTTATAAAAAACACATAAATTTGAAGAAATAGTCCATACTTAAAGTGAGGTTGAAAGTATGAAAAGGAAAGAAAAACTCAAAGTCTTCCTCCACAAAATTTAATAGAATAAAATATTCTTAGTTTAAAGGTTTCGAACGCAGAAACGTGCATCATCAGGAGACAGAAAATATATTGCTGATGTTTTTAGCAAAAGAGAAAATGATAGGTGGTAGGCACAAAACCATAATGGAGCTTTTGTGGTCAAAAATTCGATTATTAAAATAACATTATGTGAAGACATTAGAAATAAAGATAAGTTAAAACATACGTAGTATGTGGAAAATTCAGTTGAAATGGTCTAGGTTTGAAACCACCAAACAAAAAAGGGGATGTAGAGGTAGAAAAAGTACTTCTAAAAAGAAGATTTCAAAAAGGTTATCTTAACAAAAACATGCCTTGAAGACATAGTAAAAAATGGGAAGTTATTTCATGTACAGAAATTAGGTATTTTTTTTTAAATAAAAAACAGATTGATTTTGTAAATGACGTAAATGTTTTTTTTTATTTCTAGAAAGATTTTTAGTGCTTCGGTAACTATGTTTAGGTTCCTTAAGGGTCCACCATCGCTTTTGAGTTTGTTTTCAGTTCTTGTTTCCTTGTTAACAAAAGTTAAATATTAAAAATTCATTTCACAAGAGCAAGAGTTTTTTCCAAATATGCTTCAATTAGCAGAGCTGGACAGTAACTAGCTACTATGTAGTTAAGCTACTCTAGCTACTTTTTTGGTAGCTATTAGCTTTATTCAAGCTACTTCCAAACCAAGTAACTTGTAGCTGTAGCTTTTTCATTATTTATTTAAGTATTCATGAAGCTACTTTAGAAAGTAATTAGCTACTCGAAAAAGCTACACCCTGTAGCTGAAGCTACTTTTGGTAGCTTAAGCTGTATTCAGTAGCTTAACTACTATAATCAATAATATATTTATAGGTATATTTTTAAGACTTAATATTATTATATTAGCCAATGTATTAATTACAAACTTTCTTTTAAAGCCGAAGAACGCAGTTTTTCACATTTACTGACATAGGTAAAGTAACCTTAAGAGTAGCTTTAAAGAAAGTAGCTACTAGCTTTTATAGCTTTTTTCCAGCAGCTTGCCCAGCTCTGTTAATTAGTAATGTTATAGGCTAATAATTATTATTTAAATAGGATGTCCGAAAAACGTGTACAACGTTTTTTTATAATTGCCTCGAGCATCAAAGATTTTTTTTTTTAAATAAATTTTGCTGTAATAATCTCATGCTGTAAAATTACGTTTTTGCCCAGCTCTGCCAATTAGTAATGTTATAGGCTAATAATAAACAAACAACCCAAACCCGAAAAATACGTGTACAACGTTTATATAATGACAAATTCCTGACTCTCAAAATATTTATATTTGCCTCGGGCATCAAAGATTTTTTTTTTAATAAATTCTGCTGTAATAATTTCATGCTGTAAAATAACGTTTTTTAATAGATAGTATAGTTACCGGCTACAAATAAACTGAAATATTTAAAAAGTAACGTCAACCCAGGTATTTTTGTTGTTACAAAAAAATAAATATTTAAAAAATAAAATCGTGGTTTATCATTTCGAAATAAAATATCCGTCGTTAAGAATAAGGTCGCATTTTCAATTAGAGATAACCAATTTCAGTTGCCCAGTCTTGTCAGTTTTTTTTTATACGACGATCTCTTTCGAGCTGCAAAAGGCCGACCAGGGCAGGTGACCCAGGTCAATAAATGGCCCCCTAAAAGCTAGCGCGCCTCTGTACATCTGCCATCCCTCGGGACGCGACGGGATCCTCCCAGAAGCTCCGCCCGTTGATTCCTAAATCCCGAAAGGCACTACGCGATTGGTCGTTTTTCGACGCGGAGCTTTGGATTGGTGTTTGAGAGGACGACCTAAGGATGAGGATGCTCTACACCAAATTTATGCAAATGGCCCTTCTTTACACCAGTGTCTTGTTGGTGCTGCGCTTTTGCGATGCAAGAGGGGGCAAAGGTTATGGTACTGTCAACAACTGCTTGCTTAACTTGATTGCCCTTTTGGACAGCTATCACTACTCACCTCTTTTTGCTGCATATTTTTTTGAAAAATACCTATCAGTGTGAAAAGACTTTTTCGTTAAATATGTTGAAATAATTCACTTACCCTAGTTATTAACAAATTTTGTGATAATTTTTTTTAAATAGTTATTTGTCAAAGTTGAAATGTGTTGGTTTACATATCGAAAAGGATTTAAATATGTGTAATGTTTCACCTCTGAGTGGTTTCTGAATGCTGATTAACGGACAGAAGGCTAAACAGTCAACGGACTAGGATTTATTGCAACTTTTGGTGAGTACATTTAATGCACCTTTTTATTATGTAATTATTTTTAGGAAATCTAGCAAATATAGCTTGTGAAATATATAAATGTGCTAGGGACACAAGCTATATAGATTTTTAAAGGATACCAAAACTTACCAATTCTCCGTCCGTAAATAAAACGAAATAATGCAAATTTTAGATTGAGGGTCAGATATTCAAATAGTCTGGCCTAAAAAAATCCAGGCTAAATTTAGTCCCATTGCTGTTGCATTTTAAAATTTTGTTTGGGTTTTTTTAAACCAAACTGTAATCGGAAAATCTGCTACATAAGAAACCGAGTTTAAGGATAGGTCATTCAATATTTTTAAATTGAAATCATAGGTATGTGCGGAAAAATCTTTTTAACCAATTGTATATTTATCTATTTTAAATGTGCGAGCTGTCATTTTTATTTATTTCCTATTTCCTTAGACTTTTTTACATTTTTTTACATACATTATATACTAAGTGACATAGAAACCCGAACACCCAGTAAAAATGATTTAATTTTAATAATATTTTGTATACAAGTTTATCATCACAAAAGGAAAGTATGATTAAATTTTTAGCCGTATCAGTTTCACATTCCACAAACCCGAACAAACCGAATAAACTTAGTCTGTCTTTAAAGATGGATTGAAATTTTAATCATTTCCTTACTATGACCCTCCGGATTATATTTTTTTTCGGATTAAGCAACTAAAAATATCCTTTTCTTGTCTGTTATATTGTATTCATATCTTGCTTGGTTTTCGAGAAATAAAATTAAAAACAATTTTATTGCACATCTCTGGAAAACAAAAATCATTAAATAATTAATACCTTGTATTTTTTGTTGTTTAAAAGCAAAGTTAAAACATTAAAGTATAATAAAATAAAATTAAAAGATGTTTTAAATTTTATGAAATAACTGATCAGAAATTATACAATATTATTAATAAAAATAAGAACAATACCAAAAACTAACTAATGGGGTCGAATGAGGTGTTCAAAATTATTGCCGTTTTCATACACATACACATGAAAACTATTTAACAGACAAGAAAAGGATATTTTTAGTTGCTTAACCCGAAAAAAATATAAAAATTACCAAAAACTCAGTAGCGTCTTATTTTTTGCCAATATTATTTGTTAAAGTGCCCCCTGAGACGTCACTGGACGTAATAATTTAGCGCTACACGAGTGTTTTATCACTAAAATTATCATTACCAAAATTAAATTAAAATCTGCTAAAGGATATTAAAAATATTTATAATTAAAATACTCGTTAAAATTATTTAAAAAAAAACTTAACCCCAAATACCTCCGTTCATGTTGGATTTATCAAAAACTTTTATAGGGCCTAATTTGATCAAACATTAATTATCTTTAAGAACCACAATATTTAAAAGTTCCTGTCATCGAAAAAATTCTTTGCCACCGTGGCGCAACCTAAATATTGTATTATTCAAACACATTTTTTTATACAGTTGTAAAGCCAATCATAGAGGCTAAAAACTGGCGTTTACAGAATTTAAATGTCACTTTTTGTTTTCGAAATAATTGCCCTAGGAGTTTTTATTGAAACACCGGGTATATCGTGAAATAAATTTGACAGTTTTAATAGTTTTTACAGTAAATGGTATAAAAGCAATAGGGTCGTAAAAAATACCCAAAAGCCATGGGTTAACCACTTATAAAAATAATTCTTCAGGCACAAAAAAAAATTTTAAATTACATGATTCATAAAAATTTATATTTCCAAAAAAGCTCGTAAATAAATGAAGTGTCACTAGAAATTAATCAAAACCTTTTGCGTGTGGCGAGCGTGTAAATCATACAGAAATTCACGTTTAATAGAATAATGGACAACAATATGACTTTAATTAACTTTATCTGACCTGTTAGGTTTTTGTGAAAATTAATCATTTTACTTTACAATTTACATCCCTTCAACACTACATTGGAGTATTATGAATTTTGACACGGAAATTAACATGAACAATTAATATGTACTTTTTAAGATTATCTACCATTGCTTTTGATGGCCACATGCATTTATGCCATTTACTTAAGACCCTCGAAACCCATCGAATTTATTTCACGATATATTTGTTTATTCAGAAATAACACAGTTATTTTTGTACATCTGACTAGTATTTTGAAAACAGTTGCAAGCGTTGGACTGTCACTAAATATCAACAGTAAAATTTAATTTAAGAGTTATACATTTACTATCACTGGATAGCCAAAGATTTAAGCGTTGTTGATTTTGTAACATATTTTTAAAAATGAAAAAATAATTTTTAAAGATTGGCTATTTATACCGTGCGAGCAAAAATTATTTGCATCAAAGAGGGCTTGGGTTAAAAAACGTAGGGCTTGGTTTAGATCACAATGATATGGGGACGATATATCTAACTAAATCTAGGTTAAAATTTTGTCAAATTCATATTATGACATGATATGCCAAACTAATGAATAATAAAATAAGTAGACAAATACAAATTTATTTTTGTTGTTTACAAAATTAACAAAGTAAGAATATACAGAAAGAAAAATAATTACATAAATTGCTGAAATTGGCCACCGCCATGCTCCAAGCATAAATCCACACGTCTCTTCATATTTTCGAAAGTGTTGACCAGCATCTCTGGAGAAACGTTACCACATTCTTGGATAATCCTTTCTTAATATTGTTCTAAATTTGCAACTGGTGTTTTAAAAATAGGGTTCTTTAAATGACGAAAAACGAAGTAATCCATAACCGTTAAACACGGTGATCTAGGTGGGAATTCAATGTCTGATCGAAAACTGATCAATCTTTCGTCGAAAAAATTGCGTAAGTGGTTAATAGTTTCGGCGGCTGTATGGGCGGTTGCACCGTCCTGTTGAAAATATCCAAAACGTAGTTCGTCGTCAAGTAATTGCTCCACAAATGGATTAAAAATTGGGTTTCTTTTACATACAATGATAAACTCTTAACTTCAAATCACCTTTCCAATCAAATCTCCGAATTATTATTTATGGTGTGGTATGAAACATATTTTGTGGTTGTGTGGACAAAAATTTCAACATAGTTTCCTTATGACTGACATTTTTATTCAGGGTGTACTGAAAAGTAAAAATCTACTTCTAATCTGTTTAAATTGAAACGCGGGTAACGTGAAGAGAACCAAAATACGTACAATTTTCCATACATAAAACACAGTGGCTGTAATACTGTAATAGTTGTATCAAACGTACTTAATGAAAAAAGAGGCAACCATATAGGTACAACCATACAAAAAAAAAACAACAACATTGTAATAATCATGAGCGTGAAGTGTTAAATTGGCATACGAACTCAATTATTTAAAGAGGCTTTATTACCGCAACTAAATATAGACCTGGCAATTAAATGACACGCTTGAAAAAATACCCCTGGCATGTAAATAAACCGTAAAAGGGCGTAAAAGGCAACACCACGTAACAAACAAGTATCTCACAATTGATGGGTTAATGTTGTTACACCGTTTTATGTTTTTCCCGCCCATCCACTTAATTTTATTGCCTACAACTCACGTGTATGTTGCAAAGTTCGTACCACGTTGTATTATTCACCCCCTGCCCCCCCCCCTCCCCTTTGCTCCCCACCACCCTCGAGTTGCGTGATTTTGGCTTTATTGACATCGACCGTGGCTTAACTCATACTTTGAGTTAATTTGTACGTTAATTTGACTATGTAAATTTTAACTAGTTTAGTCATGAAGTCTAGTAGACAATCTTGCGACTAATTTTTAACGGGTTAGAGGAAGAGGGGGGTAAACTATAATTGTATGACGGGATTTAGTTTTCTGCGTGCTTGAAACAAATTCGGAATTCAGTGCCTGATTTAGGCATAAGCAGAATTTCCTTGCTACCATATGGATCCATTTGAATCATCATTGCGGCAGAGGATTGAGGCATACAAACTAATTGATACGCATTTTGGCTTTCTCAACAAGTTGAATACACTTAGTACTGAAGAGGTTATTGGAGCAGCTCAAAACGTACAATGAGAAAAAATCCTTCTATTCCTACATACTCTTTATACAACTGTTTAATACTATATGTGACAGCAGCGCGCTTTCCTACTGTAAGACAACGAAAATTGCTAGACCGATGTGTAGTGAATATCACGGTACCAATAGGAAATAGAAGTTAATGCTACCATAGAATGGTTTATAGCCATTATTGCTCACAGTAATTATCAAGTTCTATTGGGGATGTAATCTGGTTTTATATACTGTATTAGTTCCTACAGGCAGTTGTAATGAAACTGGACATTGTTCATATTAATATTTGCTTGCTACGGTTAATAAATCATTTACTTACCACTAAAACTCAGTAGGTACCTACTGTGGTTTTCAAAAATTTAAATAGCTTCTAGTGTGATATTGTTCTTGTCGTTAAACATTGCATATGGTAATCTATTATGCAATTGTTTTATCTGACATGCAAAGTTAAAAAAACTTAAATACAAAGTAAAAATAAATTAATTTAAACAGGTATTGGTACGATCAATAAAATTCCAATTCAGACAGGACAGCTAGAATATTCCGAACAACGATGTGACCTGCGCAATAAATACGTTAAAACTAATACCTCGGCGAGCGGCGATTGCCGATCGCTACGAACCCCCACCAACGTCTTGTGGATTATAGGTTCTATATATTCTTCTGCTTTTTTTAATTGTAGAGAAAGCGCTTTACTGGTAACAAAATGCGTCAAATTGCTTTATTAAAAGTAGGTCATTATTTAATAAGACTGTGCTGCTAATGGAACCGATTACTAGGTACTAGTGATGCCGCAGAGACGAGAAATTCTCGTGTCTCGTCTCGACGAGACGAGAGTGAAATTTTTTTCTCGAGAGAAGTCACGAGACGAGACGAGAGAAGACCGTTTCTCGTCGAGAAATTTCTCGTTTTTTCTCGAATTTTCTCGTTTGTTAGAACACTGAATTTTAGGTATCTCCTAATATATAGGCAGAAAAATAATGTGTTTAGCGTTCTCACTCTTTCGTATTGTGAAGGCATTTACCTTAAAACAGATATTCAAGAGAACATAATCAAATTGTCTAGCCTCTTTCTTCTGTCTACGGTTAGTAGTTGACATTTTTAAATAATTAACCAAATCTGAAAGAAAGCATTTTCGATTGAAAACACAATATCGAAAAGGACCCCAGTCAAATTTCATTTACAAGGCGAAAGGCGATAGATTTTGACTAAATTTAACAATTTTGTATAAAAAATTCGAAATTCGCCAAAAAATTCTCACACAAAAATCATTAATAAAAGTGTGAATTTCATTTCATATCTCTCTTACCAGTTTTAATATTTGACATTACTTTCATAACACCCTGTATATCAACCGAAACTTTATTAGGAAATCACAGATAAAGACAACGGAGGGCCATGAAACTAGTGTTATTGAAACAATAGCATTAAGTTAATAGTCTCAATTTTGATATTAGTAAATAAATTAAAAATAAAAAGTCTAATATAATAGGTAAAGTGACATTCAGTACGAATGATTCAAGTGTATGCCTTATTTTGCCTCATTTTATTACACAGGTCTCAGACATAAATTTGGCTATTGAAAATAATTATTAAGTGCGGTAAATTATAGTTTTCCGCACGAGGTGGCAGTTGCACGAACGGCTCGAAGCAAGTCCGGGCATGCCACTAAGGGAGTGTGAAAACGGAACTTTTCGCACATGTTACTTACAATATTTTTTCTAATTGCGTAAAATTAAGCTTGTTCGTAATAAATTTTTGTATTTTTTGGGTAAAGGGAGCAAAAAATAAAGTGAATTTTTAAATTTTGATATGTCAAATAGAGCATTTTCGGAAATACTTCTTTAAGTTCTTTCTCTTGCACTTTCTATTAATGTAATAAAAAAATTAAGGTTTTTCCCCGGATGACATTCTGGGCTGACCCCTTTATTTAGTCGAATATTTTCCAAACTATTGCAGTTAATTATGCCCCGAATTATGCCAAAAAATAAATAATAAAAGAAGGGTAGTTCCATTATGAATCAATTATTATTATTATTATAAATCGTTCTCTATTCTGTATCTTTTACCACCCCGTATATTTTGGACTGAAAATACCTCGGTGCCAAGCCTATTACATTACGTGAATTATGTCTTATGGCCGCTTGCAATATTTTGTTGATCTAAGAAAAATAGTTTCTAAGTCACATGACTAACAAACCGACTTATATTAAACCCTTCTGCGAGACGACCAGATACTTTTAAATGTTTACCCCCTTTAAGATCCGTATAAAAACATATTTTTTATGATTCCCTACTCACGAGAAAAAACGAGACGAGACGAGACGAGACGAGACAATGGCACTCTCGAGCGAGAAAAACGCGTTTCTCGTCGAGACGAGATAAAAAAAAATTCTCGCCTCACGAGACGAGACGAGAATGGGCCAATTCTCGTCTCGTCTCGCGGCATCACTACTAGGTACCAATAAAAACATTGTTCTAGCAAATCTGGAATTGACATAACACTAAAGCAGGTTTCATGCACTAGCAATAATTTATTTAATATGGGTTAAAAAAAAAGAAGCTATCAATACAAATTACGTCTGGGCAAACCTATTGTGTATTAGATCATTTTCCTCAGTGTATGATTTAGAAAAATACAATAAGGCGTAAGGAAGTTAGGTATTAGAATTCATTTGTTTCCTTGCATTCTGGAAACAATACTTTGGTTATTTTTAGTGTCCGACCGAAACAAAATTTTTAAGTTTCGGTCGAAACGGAAACCGAATCTTCGGCCTTGGTCTTAGTTTCGGCCGAAACCGAAACTTATTTATACATGTTAAAAAATTTTATTGTATGCTGAAATTTAATTTATTTTATATAGGACGAGATCGATCTTGGAAACGGATTGAACTCTTCCCCCCAAAAAAACAGGTCGACAGAGAAAAAAATCTATTTATATGAACAACACTGCCTACGGAACCTACCCAAAGGTAGCCGAGCGGTGCGCGACGATTCACGAACACTGAGTTTCGGCATGGCCGAAACCGAAACCGAACCTTCGGTCGGTATAGTTATTTTAAAGTTGTATAATATAATGATTAAAGCGCAATAACAATAATAAACGACTGTATAAATACACTAACCACTTCTATAAAACAAAGCAAATCTTAAGTGCCAGTTAAGAGCATAAAAAATGTAAACACTGATTGAAATGCGAAAAATATACCGCTTGAAATATGCTTTATTTAAGCAGGGTTGGGCATATCAAAGAACATGTGGCCCCAACTAAGCTTTTGTTTTTATTTGAGAGCCCTTCATACCCTCCCTGTCCTTTTTTCTACTAACAAATGTACTGCCGAGATTTTTTAAGTGTATTGGCGGGCTAGTATAAAACACTTTGATGCCTTATTTTATAAAATACTCGTTATGCAACAATTGGCTTAAATAAATTTTATATACAGTGTCACCAATAAAATCCGCATCATATGGGATTTTTTTTTATTAATAGCTTTATTCAAAATTTGACCTTGGCATCAAGTTCTGCTTCGTTCGAGATAAAAATTAAGCAAAAAATAGTAGTAACGTGATTCGCATTATCTGTCAAATTTTAATTTTTTCCAAAACATAATTCAAAAGTGGGGTTATTTCTGAAAATATCGAAAAAAGTTATTAGAAAAAGTTTTTTTTAATGCAGTTTCTAGCCCACATGCAAAATTTTAGCTGCATAAGATAATTTTGATTTTTTACCAATATTTTGTAAATTGCACCACTTTTGCAAAATAAGACTCAACGCAACAACCTACATAAAACTTCTTAGTTTTGACAATGCTTTATTTCAGTTACATTTTCTTTAAAGTAGGGTCATATTAAATGTGTGTTTTTCTACAAAATCAAAACTGGGCTATTAAAATTTGGTCGCATGTGATGCAAAGTTGTTTTTTTTTGTTTTTGACCCTGTATAAGGTAACTTCATAAAATAAGTATTTTTGAAAACGTAGTTTGTGTCTGAAAGTAAAAAAATAAAAAATAAAATAAAGGGGTTTTAAATTAAATCGTTGAAAATAGATAAACTTTACGTTAAGTTAAACTAAAATATATTTTCCACTTAATGAACACTTTACTGATGACATTGTGTTCTTTTTTGTCTTAATATTAAGGTTTATTACTTTCAGACACAAACAACGTTTTCAAAAATACTTATTTTACGACAGTTACCTTATACAGGGTCAAAAACAAATAAATTTTGCATCACATGCGACCAAATTTTAATAGCCCAATTTTGATTTTGTAGAAAAACACACATTTAATATGGCGCCACTTTAAAGAAAATGTATCTGAAATAAAGCCTTGTCAAAACTGAGAAGTTTTATGTAGGTTGCGTTGAGTCTTATTATGCGAAAGTGGTGCAATTTACAAAATACAGGGTGTCTCAAAACTCAGTATCAAGATTTTAGGGGCGTATTTGCCAGGTCAAAATAAGCCTTTTTTTTCCTATAAGTATGTGTCCGCAAACGCTTCGTCACCGATCTACAGAGTGTTAAATTTTCAAAAAAATTTTATTTTTTCCTTCATAGCTCTTTTAGTTTTTGAGATATTAAGATAAAATTTAAAACATAGATTACGCTTTAGGGCTTACATCATCTAGTATACCGAGTGATTGTAAGAATCTACAGGGAGATATTTTTTCAGGGGTCATGCTCCCTTTTCTCCGCATAAACTTTTTTATAGTGCGCTGCTGGCGGATTCTGAAATATGCAGTACATTCTTTGTTTTGTTTATAAACTTTTTTATCTCTTATAATTTTTATGCATCTAAGATCGTTATCGAGAAAAAAAATTAAACAAATTTTTGTAATTCGCCATATTTAATTGAAATTTTTCAATGAAACAATAAAAAAAAAACAAGTGGGCTTTGACTGCTATTTTCATTTTGACGTTTACGCTTATTTTGAAGCATTTGACATTATTTAAAAGTTGGTTTATGCATTTGACATTATTTAAAAGTTGGTTTATAACTTATCGTATATTTTTTGATTTGTTTAACATTAAAATGGAAAATGGACCATATTCATTTGAACATCTGGCTGACATCCATTTCGTTTATGGTCTGGCTAATGGTAACGGGCTTAATGCTCAGAGGTTGTACGCGCTAAGATTTCCTAATCGCCGGCTTCCCAACTACAGAACTTTTATAAATTCCCATCAACACCTTCGGGAATACGGCAGATTTCAGACTCCAATGCACGATACTGGTAGACCAAGACAAGCACGCAACCCAGCAGTTGATGAAGAGATTTTAAATGTTATCGACGAAAACCCTGGTATGAGTACTCGACAAATAGCACGGCATTTGGATGTTTCCCGTTCAACTGTCTGGAGGGTTTTACACGAAAACATGCTATACCCATATCATATTCAGCGCGTCCAAGGTTTGCTTCCTCGAGACTTTCCACAGCGCTTGCAGTTCTCCAGATGGATACTGCGCAAGTGTACTGTGGATCCTGAATTTTTATCTCGTATCCTTTTTACCGACGAGGCTCAATTTACACGCGACGGAGTAGTGAATTACCACAATGTTCATATTTGGGCACTAGAAAATCCACACATGATCAGAGAATCTTGACACCAGGAACAGTTTAGCGTAAACATATGGGCAGGAATAGTAGGAGATACTTTAATTGGTCCTTTTATTTTACCGCGAATTTTAAATGGTGACACATATTTAAACTTCCTACAGAATGAATTGCCTGCATTAATGGAGGATGTGCCTTTACACGTTCGTCAACAAATGTGGTTTATGCACGATGGGGCCCCCCTCATTTTCGAGTCACCGTCCGCGATTATTTAGACACAGTGTTTCCCAATCGGTGGATTGGCAGAGCAGGTCCAATTGCTTGGCCCCCACGGTCCCCAGATTGCAACTCGCTGGACTTCTTTTTATGGGGGCATGTAAAGAGTCTAGTTTATGATGCAGGACCAGTGCCTTCCATCGAAGTTCTAACTGGACGAATTATGGATGCCTTTCAAACGGTAAGAAACAATCCCGGAATATTAGAACGCGTACGGCAGTCTATGAGAAGAAGAGTAGAGGGTTGTATCGCAGAAAGAGGAGGGCATTTCCAGCATCTTTTATAAAAAGTCAAAGTTGATTAAGTTTCTTATTTTTGAGGTAATGTTTAAATAATCTTATAACAAATAAGTATAGCGTCTTTTGTTTTCATTGTGGTATTTATTCCCCCCTGTTGTTATAAATGTTAATTAAATGTAGCTAATTACAAAAATTTGTTTAAATTTTTTTCTCGATAACGATCTTAGATGCATAAAAATTATAAGAGATAAAAAAGTTTATAAACAAAACAAAGAATGTACTGCATATTTCAGAATCCGCCAGCAGCGCACTATAAAAAAGTTTATGCGGAGAAAAGGGAGCATGACCCCTGAAAAAATATCTCCCTGTAGATTCTTACAATCACTCGGTATACTAGATGATGTAAGCCCTAAAGCGTAATCTATGTTTTAAATTTTATCTTAATATCTCAAAAACTAAAAGAGCTATGAAGGAAAAAATAAAATTTTTTTGAAAATTTAACACTCTGTAGATCGGTGACGAAGCGTTTGCGGACACATGCTTATAGGAAAAAAAAGGCTTATTTTGACCTGGCAAATACGCCCCTAAAATCTTGATACTGAGTTTTGAGACACCCTGTATAGGTAAAAAATCAAAATTATCTTATGCAGTTGAAATTTTGCATGTGGGCTAGAAACTGCATTTAAAAAAACTTTTTCTCATAACTTTTTTAGATACTTTCAGAAATAACCCCACTTTTGAATTATTTTTTGAAAAAATTAAAATTTGACAGATAATGCGAATCACGTGACTACTATTTTTTTGCTTAATTTTCATCTCGATCGAAGCAGAACTTGATGCCAAAGTCAAATTTCGAATAAAGCTATTAATAAAAAAAAATCCCATATGATGCGGACTTTACTGGTGTGGTGACACTGTATAATAAATAACAGTGTAAGTTTGGTCGTTTAATTAATAATATTTTTTTACCTGTAAATAAAATATCCGTTTATAAAATACAATTAATCTGCAAACGTCTCAGCTGTTTACTTTCCTCTCGTTGCAATAAATAAACGGCAGAAAGCGCAGCATTGTTATCAAAGGGTTCTGGCTGACAAAAATAATGACGTTGGTGTTATGGTGTCAAAAGCAAAACATTACAACGGTGGCTAGAGTGAAAGTGGCGTAAAATAATCGTGAAATCACGCAAGTAGTTTCACAATAAAAAAGCAGCTGGGGTGGATTTCGAGCAATCGTAATTACAACATATGTTAGAAAATTCAAGAAAACCACAGGGGAGTGGTCCTGTGGCTGCTTTCATACAAATCCACGTTCACAATGAATAATTATACAGGCGGAATTAGATGGTGCCGACTGAAATCACTGAGTTTTAAACCGACGGCGCGACGACGCCGACGGCGATGGGGATTTTTGGCCACCAAGGGCGTGCCCGTAGGACTTTTTGCCTATTTGGTGTATATAGAATTAAATGATACTAATATTAATAATGTAAAAAGAAAAACCAAAAAAGTACAAAACTGGGATGGTGATGAAAGTGAAGAAAATAAAGAATAGATACGATGAAAATGACACAACCACATTATAAGCAATAGGGTCAATTTAGATAGTAATAGTAATAGTAGTAATTGAGGGGAGGTTCCGAAAACCTGGCAAGTAGACCAACAGCGATCCTTTTTGCCTACCCCAGAGTCTTCCCCCAGTCACACTAACCACCTTGGCCCCCGCTAAAGCGTCCCGACCTCTTTATGAAGTTAGGTATGTCGCTCCAGGCTAGGGCCGTGATTTCTTCCTTTTGGAGAGCCGCCGATCCCAGGACCTGGTGCCTGAGTCTTCCCAGCGTCAATTTAGATAACCCGAAACTATATTTAAGAAAGCATTAACTAACAGTGGATTTAAGCACTGAATTAAATACTTTAAGGGCTTAATGACTTAAGGAAAACAAAATTATTCCGTTTAAGCCAAAGCTGCTCCACTTGCAATTGGAGACGAAAAGAGACGTTTAGAGTTTTGTTCGTAGATAGGTAAAAAGTTCCTTAAAAATCAAGGATTTCACATATTTTTTCCCGATGAATCTACATTTTGCACTAACAGGCACGTATCTTCCCAAAATAGTCGTCATTGGGCTTACGAGAATCCTAATTATGCACTGGGAACAAAACCTTCTATTCCTTATAAGAATTCACATACTCTTTATAAAACTGTTTAATACTATATGTGACAGCAACGCGGTTCCCTACTGTAAGACAACGAAAATTGCTAAACCTTTGTGTAGTGATAATATCACGGTAATTTAGCCAATAGGAAATAGGAGTTAATTCTACCATAGAATGGTTTATAGCCAATTTTGCTCTGAATACATAATAATACTTGCTTGCTACGGTTAATAAAGCATATCCTTACTACCAAAAATCAGTACGATAGTTCTCTAAAATTCAAATAGCTTCTGTTGTGATATTGCTCTTGTCGTTTAACATTGCATACGATTATCTATTATGCAACATGGTTTCCTGAGGTGGTAAAATTCGTCCATAGATTATAAAGTCCAATACTGATGATGGGTTGTGCGAAATAAGAATCTTCTATTGCGTTATCTGACATTCAAAGTTTAAAAAAACTTAAATACAAAGTAAAAATACATTAATTGAAACAGGTATTGGTACGATCAATAAAATTCAAATTTATACAGGACAGCTAGAAGACTCCGACCAACGATATGACCTGCGCTTAGCAAACCTATTGTATTAGATCATTTTTCTTAGTGTGCGATAAACAAACGAAGTGAACGTCACAAAAACGTTAATGTATGATGTGGATTTTTTTAAATCTGATCATTGGTCCATATTTAATAGAGGGAAATTTAAACCAGCACGCGTATTTGAACATTTTAGAACATTTTAGATCCAGAAGTACATGATAACATTTTTATTTAAACCAAATCTTATAACGGTCATCGCATTGGTGCAATTTTTTTTATCAGGTTTAAGTTATGTTTGCTAAGTTTGGACACGAAATAGCATATAAGTATAATAATAGCAAAAATAGCAGTTGCATATCACACTGTTAGATGTCTAGGAAAATTTAATGGAAAATCAATGACAATAAAGTTTAAAAGGCTATTTCAACTTTAAGAAAAACTGATACTGTCACTCTTTAATCTAAAATATTAATAAATATATATACAGGGTGTCCGGGTTTGTAGCCTTTATTTTCGGCTAGAATTATCCCCTAAATTTTTTGCTCGTCATTTTCACACCCTGTATGAATGTATTATAGAGAGTAGATTTGGAACAAAGGTTTTATAGGTAAATTAATTTGCGATAAAATTTCGCACGTCGCTGGCAAAAGAGGAGTTCCGGCTTCAACTCTTGAAAACTTTTGTCAACTAGCGCGATTGCTGTCGCCATGTCAACTACACAACTCCCAGTAATAGCCGTGCCATTATTGCTGGCATTTGATGACGACAAGATGACACGTTAAAAAGAATAACCCTTAAAAATCGTTTCGGTGAACTTTTAAACATTCAAAAGGGATGAAAAAAGAATTTCTTGGTTACGTGACAGGGCCGCATTTAGGGTCTGTGGCTGGGCTGAACCTGCGGCGCCCGCCCTACCAGGGATATTTTTTTTTTAAATTAACCTACTGAAACCGCATTTTAAGCAATTTTACAATTAAAAACTTAAAAACAAACGTTTAAAGTTTATTATTTAATTACAGAAAATATGCGTACGACACTCCTATATACACATTGAGGAAAATGATATAATACAACAGGTTTGCTAAGACATCGTTTGTGTTGAGTGAAATAAATGCACAGAATGTGGTTAAATAATTTATTGAAACCTATAACATAGGGTGGTACATCTGAATTTTTTTAGATAAATGTCTACCTAGAACAAAAATAGTGTTTTCTAAAAAACTCGCTTTCGTGGTCTTCACAAGTATATCGGATAAAATGACATACCCTTCATAAATGTATTTTTATTTAAATTAAAATTTAAAAGAATAAGTAATTCATATTCTGAAACATAAGCAATAATAAGTGGAAAAGTTGTTCCTAAACTAGAGAACTTTTTTATTATAAAAAAAATATATTATATGATTATATTATACTAGGGTAAAATGACATACCTAAGTCGTTTCATACGTAAATAGACTATGTCATTTTAAACAAGTAAGACATTGTAAGAAAATCAACCGAAATAAAAGTATACTTACTTTTTCTATGAAATTCACCAACAGAAGATTTGAAGATATAATTTGATGATTCATGAGATGATAACAATGAAAAGAACTCAACATCATTAAGGCATGATTTATTAGCATTGCCATAATTTGATAGGAAATAAAACACATTTACCTACTTATAGGTCGTAGGTATAAACAGGGTTTTATGAAAATTACTCACTATATTTAAATGCGTCACTCCTTGCTTCTCGCTTGTAATAAGCAAAGCGGAATTTTAAAATATTTTTTTTTGCAATTTATTTTCATATCAGGATTTGCGAGTTTAAATATAAGTCATTTCCGCATAACACCCTGTATATTGCCAAATATTAAAAGTATATGTTAGGTGGTTATGGTGGTAAAAAATTCCCTCTAAGCGGTAAGAAAGTGTTTCATACGAGACCAAATACATGTAAACCAATAATGCAAATTAGTATTTTGACCATAAATTCATTATGTTAAAATTAACCAACAACAATAAGTTCAATATTATGCACCCTAAAGGCGTTTTCACAGATGCAGGAAACGGTAAGACGATATCTGGCCCGCGACTCTTTCTTCGCGTATAGTTAAAAAAATCTAAGGGGTACGAATCGCGCGTGTTTGCTGTCGCGACGACAAAAGATTTACCGGAAGAAATACCGGGCCGGAAGGAGGCCCATATGCTTGCCCTTTGAATTCAAGATGCAAGATGCCCTTTTATGAAGTGAAATCAAGCACTCCTACAATTGAAATGCCACCGGGTCACCGGTCGCTCAGATGTATGAAGATAATTATACGGTTTTAATCGTTTATAGGCCATACTTATAAGTGCGTAATGTTCTGGTCCACACCTGTCCAGGGCGCAAAAATTCAGTTTTTTGAAAATATTCTGTTCTAAAATAGAAATTTAAAGTTTAGCCACCGTCAATCTCTGCGTTTGTTGCCGATCTTTGGAGATAAGAAAAACTTGATTATTGATGTTGGTATACACTGAGAAAAAACCCTTCTATTCCTTATAAGAATTCACATACCCTTTATACAACTGTTTCATACTATAATGTGACAGCCACACGGTTCCCTACTGATGTAAGACAACGAAAATTGCTAGACCGTTGTGTAAGTGATATCACGGTAATAATAGCCAATAGGAGTTAATGCTTCCATAGAATGGTTTATAGCCATTATTGCTCTGAATACTCACACTAATTATCAAGTTCTATTGGAGGTGTAATCTGGTTTTATATATAATTATAATAATATTTGCTTGCTACGGTTAATAAAGCATATACTTACCACCAAAAATCAGTACTGTAGTTCTAAAAAATGTAAACAGCTTCTAGTGTGATATTGTTCTTGTTGTTTAATATTGCATATGGTTTTCTATTATGCAACATGATTTACTGAGATAGTTAAATTCGCCCATAGATTAAAAAGTCTTTGCTTTATCTGATATGCAAAGTTTAAAAAAACTGAAATACAAAGTACGTTAAAACTAATAATACGGCGCGTGGCGATTGCCGATTGCTATGAACCCCCACCAACGTCTTGTGGATTATAGATGCTAATGGATACAATTCGTTTTTGGGGGCGCTGTTTTGCTTTCTTAATTGTAGAGAAACCGCTTTACTGGGAACAAAATGCGTCGCTTTGGGAAGATATAATTTATTTCTTTACAAAATTGCTGTATTAAAAGTAGTTCATTATCCAAGAAGACTGTGCTGCTAATGGAACTGATTACTACCAATAAAAACACTGTTCTAGCAAATCTGGAATTGATATAACACTAAAGCGGGTTTGATACACTAGCAATTTATTTAATATGGGTTAATAAAAAATGATCTATTAATACAAAGTATGTCTTAGCAAACCTGTTGTATTAGAATATCATTTTCCTCAGTGTAGTGTACCCAAATCTAATTGAATGCATTCATTTATTTTATACAGGGTGTCCGGTAACTTATGGGCCATAGAGCAACTGGAGATAGTAGATATAAAAATATGTCTTTTGAGCCAAATTTGCCCAAGTAAAATGTTAGAGGTTAAAGAGATACAGGGTGTTGAAAGTAAAAATTAATTTTCGAAAAATGATGATAATTTTGAAACGGTTTAAGATATCGAATTCAAAATCGGTATAACTGGGTTTTCGAGAGTGAGAAATTCGAATTTGGTGTTAATTTCAAGATACTCCCTAGAGGGCGCTTGCTACGTGCTTTATGTTGAACTAATTCATCCATATTTTTTTAACCGTGCAGTTACTAGTATTTATACTTTAAACCATAAAAGAACCTACCGTTTTACGTAAAAAAGGTACTCTTGGTCGATCTCGATATCTTAAGCCGTTACCCAGATTCTAGGACTTGATGATAAAAAGGCAGAAAAAAAACAAAATGAAAATATTGGAAACTATTAAAAATTTGTTTTAATTCACTTTAGTAAATGTTGAAAGTGTCCACCGTTTACTTCAATACATTTTCTTAAGCTTTTTAACAAATGACGTCTCACATTCAGGAAGATATTTTGATTATCTCCTATAACAATGGCGGCTTCTTGAATTTTTTGTTCAAGTTCTTCCCGTGTATTGGATTCATCACCATATACCAAATCCTTCATGTGACCCCACAGATAAAAATCTAACGGGTTAATATCTGGGCTACGCAGTGGCCAAGGAAATTCGCTACCGCGACCAATACACCGATGTGGAAAACGCTGATTTAAATGATTTCGAACAGGAACTGCAAAGTGTGCTGGGGCACCATCTTGCATGTACCACATATTGTGTCTTATGTTCAGAGGTATATCATCCAGAAGGTAAAGTAAATCGTTTTCTAAAAACTGCAAATATTGTTCTCCATTAAGTCTCTGCGGAAGCTGATATGGGCCGATCAAGAAATTGTCGATAATGCCGCACCAAATATTTATCGAAAACTCGTGCTGAAAATGTCTTTCTTTGGGTAGTCGTGAATTTTCCAAAGCATGGTGATGATTATTTTTCCAGTTAAAAATTCCGCGTCTTGTAAAAGTTGCCTCGTCAGTAAATAATATTTTTCTCAGGAACATGGGATCTTCGTTATTCTTATTTAGTAGATTTTGACAGAATTCTGATCTGACTGGCAAATCTCCTGGCAGTAAATTTTGAACGGGCGTGAAATGGAAAGGAAATAGATTTTCTGCATTGATGACTTCTGAGACGGTAGATTTACCTATTCCTGTAGAAGCTTCCAAACGCCTAGTGCTTAATTCAGGATTTTCCGCGATACGAACCAAGATCTCTTCTTCTTGTTCGACCGTTATAGTTTTCGGTCGTCCACCAGGATTTTTTTACATAAAACGAACCTGTTTCACCTAACTGATTGAATATTCTTTGAAATATTTTTCGGTCTGGAATGATTCTGGTTGGGTAGAGTTCTACATACCTTCTAAGTGCAGCACGACTATTATAATTCTCTTGTGCATAAACGCAGACCATATCACGTAAATCACGGTTAGAAAACTTATTAAGCCTGGGCATTTTTATTTGAAAATATTACAGTACTTGGATATTGCAAAAACTTTTTATTTACGTACCTTTGACGGAAAAAAGTAGAAAATAATGACAGTTTTCACCGCAACAAATTTAGTCAAAATGCAAGGCACACTTTGTGAATTGAATATTTCTTAGCAATCACCAGAATGTGCAATGGAACATTCAGACGCTAAAATCTGGGTAACGGCTTGAGATATCGAGATCGACCAAGAGTACCTTTTTTACGTAAAAAGATAGGTTCTTTTATAGTTTAAAGTATAAATACTAGTAACTGCACGGTTAAAAAAAATATGGATGAATTAGTTCAACATGAAGCACGTAGCAAGCGCCCTCTAGGGAGTATCTTGAAATTAACACCAAATTCGAATTTCTCACTCTCGAAAACCTAGTTATACCGATTTTGAATTCGATATCTTAAACCGTTTCAAAATTATCATTATTTTTCGAAAATTAATTTTCACTTTCACCCTGTATCTCTTTAACCTCTAACATTTTACTTGGGCAAATTTGACTCAAAAGACATATTTTTATATCTACTATCTCCAGTTGCTCTATGGCCCATAAGTTACCGGACACCCTGTATATCAATTTTCTTAGAAACATGATAACAAAATATACATCCCTTTTAAAAGTTAGCCGGGAAAAGAAGCTAGAGTAGTTAAATATTATGATATTCACCCTTTCTGATCACGAGGGTGCTACAAACTTTGGTAAATAGCTTTATTAATGTATATTTACATGGGTTTATAACTTTCCCCTAAGTGATATATTTGCCAAATGTCGATATTCATATAAATACCATTTACGAAATTAGTAATGAAATAAAAAGTATTATTTCTTGTTTTTAGCAGTTTTTGCGCTGAAGTTAGAATTTATAATAAAATTACGTTTTCGGCTGTAAATAAGTGTTATGAAAGTTACGTCATATGTCAACATTCTTTTTGATATTTCCTGTAATCTTATAATAACCCACGTATTTTTTGTGGGACGAAACCCTTAGAAGAGTCATCTAAAAGATAATTTTAGTATAATGAAATTTCGACTATAAGCTCGAAATGTTGAGTTTCAATCATAGATATTTTCCTTAAGATAAGCAAACAATAATCACGAAAGAGGCAAACTTATGGTCTTGCGTATGTAAACAAAACCACACAGGAATAGGCATGCGCAGTGCAAAATTATCGTTTAACGAATGGGAAAATAGACAGGTCCGGGCTTTAACATATTGTTTGTGGAACCTAGGCCTAGTTAGATATGTTTAAATTGATCATAATAAAATTAAATTACATATCAAGAACTATCACTACTTTATACTGAAAATACGAAATACCCACTATTTTATCACTATTTGGGCATAATAAAATCATACAATGGTCTTTACTAGTCATTCTATCCCAGTCACTAAAACAAAATTCACTAAACTACACAAAAACTAGAAATCCAGAAATATTAAACACCTACAATCCACAATAGCAAAGAAAACAACAAGAAATCATGTGTGAAGCACTAAAAAAATTTCAATTCGTTTACAAACGCTACAGACGAAATTGACAAGTAAACCAAAAAAAAATTCAACATTGACTACTTATACAGTGTGTGTATAAAGTCTGGAAACGGCTTAATAACATCACAATTTACTGGCCGATTTAAACCAAATTTGGTACAGTTGTGTAAGAGGATCTAACGCACCGAATGACGATATTGGCGTTGTTGCCAGCTTTTTAGTTTGTCTGGAATTCGAACGAATTTTAAATTTTTAAATATAACACCAAGTATATTTTTACATTTTTAAATTCCACATAAAATTATAAGTATTTTTTATTAAATGCATTATTAGTCTATACTTCATAGTTTCCGAGATATTGACTCTCGAAAAGTGACATTTTTGAACTTTGACAGCTTATAACTTTCTAACAGTACGTCTTAGAGCAAAACGGCTTACATGCCCCTATCTTCAATTTTTATTATCTTCCCAAAAAAATCATCTTCCGGTTAAACTGGATGTAGCTCGAAAACAGGAAATATAGTTGTTCCGGTTTAACTGGAAGTTGATTTTTTTGGGAAGATAATAAAAATTGAAGATAGGGACATGTAAGCCGTTTTGCTCTAAGACGTACTGTTAGAAAGTTATAAGCTGTCAAAGTTCAAAAATGTCACTTTTCGAGAGTCAATATCTCGGAAACTATGAAGTATAGACTAATAATGCATTTAATAAAAAATAATTATAATTTTATGTGGAATTTAAAAATGTAAAAATATACTGGGTGTTATATTTAAAAATATAAAATTCGTTCGAATTCCAGACAAACTAAAAAGCTGGCAACAACGCCAATATCGTCATTCGGTGCGTTAGATCCTCTTACACAACTGTACCAAATTTGGTTTAAATCGGCCAGTAAATTGTGATGTTATTAAGCCGTTTCCAGACTTTATACACACACTGTATGTATAATAATATGACTGTGTGACTCTTACAATATATTTAATCAGTTCAGTAAAAGGTAAAAAGCTAGAGTTGCGTCACTATTATAATATGATTATTTATTATTAACAATACTGGGGGGAGTCAAAAAATCATGAAATTCGTGTGACGTAAGTTATGGATCGCCCCTAAGGAAAGATAATCCTATAATCACTCTTTAAGTGACCCTGTTGCTACGTTAATAACATTGCCATTAATTTAAAGAAGTTGACTACACTAATATAAACATTATTATTAAAAATATTGTTAGATTATTTTTGTTATTACAGATTACAGTTATTCATAGATGTATGCAGGTATAACCAGCCTTGGATTACCCTTTAAGTTTAAAAAAAAGTATATTTTTTAGGTATTCTATTAAGTCGAATCTCAGCAAAAGTCCATTTATTTAAAATAATGTAATTCACCCCAACCTGCAAACTAAGCTTGAAATGGGCGCTAATAAAACGCAAGAAGTTCATAATTATTGTCCATCAGCAGAGATCGCTATCTGTGATAGGTCCTGCGCATTTTATTATCTATTTCGAAAAGGTTGGTCATGTGACAGTGATAAATTTCCATCTTTATCGCGTGATTAAAACGCGGCAAATCGGCGTTCAGGTGAACACTGGATTTAACCTGCTGGGTTTATTATTACTGACTGGGTTTACAGCGAAATCACACAAACCTTATACAGAAATTTAACGAATTTAAATGATCATATAATATGATATTAGTATTTTTTGACCATGCACAAAATATTACGTCAATCAAATGAACCTAGCAAGTCCTAAGGTATTAAAATAATCTAATTTTCCACAAACCTGGCACTGACACACCATTTTCTTAAGTATATCAATAAAATTGTTAACAAAGAACTAAAAAAACATAAAATTAATTTACATTAATGTTGTAAATATTTTTGATGGTCTAAATACTCTAAATTCTGAGATAAATATATTATTAAATTGGCTTAAAGTAAATAAATTAAAATTAAATATTTCAAAAACTAAATGTACCTATGGTTATGGGTGATAATTTAAATTGTCAAAATATAAATGTTGTAATTGATGGTGAAAAATTGGAATTAGTAAACAGTTTTAAATATTTAGGGATAATCATTGATTCAAAATTAAAATTTTTTAATTATTTTAAAAGTATTGTATCGAAGATTGCCGGAAAAGTAGGTATTTTAAAAGAATCAGTTCTAATTTAAGTTTGTTTTCTAAAAAAAATGTTTTTAATACTATTATATTACCACATTTTCTTTATTGTTCTTCCATTTTATATTGTGCTAGTGAGGAAATATTTGATAAATTACAAATTTTACAAAATAAGGCAATGCGGATTATTTTGAATTGTGACAAATATACAAAAATTAATTTTATGTTGAAAAATTTAAATAGGTTGAGTATGGCAATGGGTACCCGCATATACGAAACGGAAATATGCGCCCGGGCAAGAATGAATATTTTATCCAGGTTTTCCTTTTTTGCGTGCCGCAGCACGTAACCATATTGGCCGCTATCTGCGTCCCGGATTATATATTTCCAGGCGGTCATCGCTAGTAGCTGGCCACCTCCGTGTTTAATCGCCTTTTCTCAGCTATATTTTTTCCGTAAGTGGATTTTTACGGCTTACATATAAATCACGCACAAAGGGAGGTTTTTGGAAAGGACATCGGATCCATACGATTTTGCCGTTATAGTATGTGCGAATAAAATAGTAATTTATCTACTTTCATTTAGTAATATAAATTTTACAGTTCTGTAAATCGTTTTGTAAGAGCATCTATTACAGCACTAGTGCTGTAATGGAAAAAAAACCGGTTTTATTAACATTTTACTGTTAAATAAAACCACACTTTTTAGAAGAATGATTTATTATTAACAATTATAAAATTAATTACCAATTATTAATTAAAATTAATTATTATTAAATTATAACATTTAAGGTTTATTATAAACATTAATAATACACTTTTTACAGTTAGAAATTTGTTAACCAGAAGTGGATGTGATGGAGCCCTTTACGTTCGAATTTCCAATCATTAAATCCGTGTCTGACCCCATGATCTTCTTTGCTATTTGTTTCTTATTTTCTAAAAAATTCTCAACGTAGCCTTCTGCCGTAGAAGAGGATTTCCAGCCCCCATGACGCTTTAACATCTGCATATCTGCACCACCATCAACTAGAATGGTGGCTGAGGACCTCCTAAAACAATGTCCACTGTATCCTTCGGGATTATTCAATCCAAGTTTTGTTGCAATATTTTTTGGTATACTTCCAAAAGTATTAATTCCGACAGGCTGGGAGGTGCATTTTCCTTTTCCATAGAATACAAAAAACCGCCTGTGAGTTGCATTAAGAGGAAGAAGTTTAGCATACTTTTGAAAAATACTTAAACAGTTGACACCTGTTACATTTCCTTCTGTTATAACAAATTCTCGCATAATTTTGGTTTTCGAGAATGGAATCACAATTTTTATATACAAATCATTGTGTTTAATATGATCCAACATTAACTTAGCTAGTTCTTCGCGCCGACAAGCCTCAAAAATGCCGATTATCATAACAACCTTCATAAGTAAATATGTTTCATCATCTGCAGTACTAAGAAACTTACATACGTCTTCCTTTGTGAAAACTTTGGACTTTTTGGCCTTGTAACCCTCTGAATTTCTTTTCAAAAATGCGATTAGTTGAAAAAATCTGCTTATATCTTGATTTTTCTTGACTAAAATCATACTAATCATAGTTCTTAACATTGAGTAGTGAGTCCATAGTGTAGATGGTTTCTGGGAGCGTTGCTTTCCGGAAAAATAACCCAAAAGGATTTTCTCAGACACCTCCTTTATTTTGTTAGCTTTGCACCAATCACAATATTCTTGTTGTAAATTCATATTACTACACTCGATGTTTTATTAAACTCGGCTGATGCCTCGTTTGACAACTTTAACATCTCGTGTTGTAATATGAATCTTTACAACACATATATCGTAAATAACTATTACGTTACAAGACCGGAAAGTAGTGTTTTTCGGGTCGAGACAAGCATCTCGCTCGCCTACGGCTCGCCCTAAAAGCTTGGAGAGACCTGCACAACACTAATTTTCGGTTGCGTGACGTACAATATTTTTTTTAAGACCGACACTTCGATATACTTACATTAAATTATTTTATTTTGTATTATTTTTAAATGCGTCGTATGACTTCTCGTAACGGGCTTTTGATTTTACTGGCAATATATCGTAAGTCGCTTTCCTTGCTGCTTCCAAAATTCCTTCTGAAATCTCATTTTCCGTGTCGGATAATTCAAAATCTGAATTCATATTGTTAAATTTGCGCACTCGCGAAACAAGTTTGACATAACAACAAATTAAAAATTAACGAACTGTCACTCGACAATACATCGAAATGTCGTTGTCATAGTAACGAAGTTAAGGTAGCTTGTATTATCAAAGAGTGATTGGAAAAACAAAAAACAGGGACCGGAAAAATCTCGAGTAGTAACCAGGGGCGCCGCAAGCTCCAGATACTTTAAGGATTCCGACTTTTTGCTGAAACTAGCATATTTGTGCAATATATTTGACAAGCTGAATGTCTTAAATCTGTCTCTGCAAGGCAGTAACATGCATAGCTTGAAACTATCAGAGAAAATTACAGCATTTAGGAAAAAACTGTTGTGGTGGACAAGAAAAATTAATGAAGATGGCGGTCAAGATTGTTTTCCAGAATTGCATAAATTCTCAGCCTCTAATGAGCTCGTTATCTCTCAAGATTTGCTGTCCCCTTTCACGGAACATCTTTCCAAACTCACGGAATGGTTTGCAAAATAGATACTTTACGGAAGAAAATGTCGAAAAATTTGCATGAAATCAAGATCCTTTCCATGCACATGCACAATGTACACCTGAATTTAGGTCACTAGAAGAAGAGAGTCTTAGTGAACTCTCTTGCGACAACCAGCCTTAAAGCAAAATTCGCTTCTTCCGATTTGGTGGAGTGTTGGTTAACCATTAAAAATGAATATCCAATGCGAAGCCGGATTTTTAGCTGTAGCTGTAATAAAGAGCAAATATCGTTTAAAGATCAACGTGGAGTAAGAAATGAGAGTGGCAGTGTCAAGCCTTATTCCTCGCTTCGAAAAAATGCGTGGAGATCACCAAGCTCACCCATCACATTGATTTTTTTTTTCTTTAATCATGATAAATGTATTCTTGTGTTATAGTTAAATAATAAAACAAAATATAAGCGTTAGATTGGAGTTGTTTTCATTTATGTGTTGCAGCACTTTCTTGGACACGACTATATACATATTGCGAGTGAGGGCGCCCTGACAAAATACTAAACCTGTAAGTGCGCCGCAAACTGAAAAAGTTTGGGAACCACTGTGTTAAGTAGCTAGGTACTATTAAAACAGCAAACAATTCGAATTTATTTTATGATCCTAGGTAGACTGGTGGACATAACATAGGTAACTTAAGTCATTAGACGTATAATGTTCCAGCAAACATGATGCAAAATCAAAATTTTAAAACACCACTTATAATGTTGCTTACCATGTATGGGAGTAACGGTAGTATAGCAGTGATCGAGCCTCATACAATCCAAAAGACAGAAAACAGTAAAACAAGTCTCAACAATCAACAAGTCTGTACAAATATTATGTCACAAGGTATAATACAAAACGACCAGATCGTCGAGTTTTTTTTTTGCAAAATCGTTTATAATTTCGTCGATATTAAATGTTTTAACAAACTCGTATTAGATACTGATTAAGGATAAATTCGAAAGGCGTTGCTGTTGTCCCATGGTAATACGTAAATGGGTTTTTACTATTTTAAGGTTGGAAAAAGATCGTTCCGTTGATGCCACACTAACTGGTAAAGTTAGAAATAACATCACTGCACTAGATACATCTGGTAAACTTGAAGAACACACTGATTTTTTATTAATAAATGATCCGCAAGTTCATACACTGTTTTTAATTTTGAAATACTATCTCCAAGTCATTTTCTGAGGCTTAAAATTTGACTAGGAAAGTCAATGTTCAAGTCTTTATGGTATATCGTTTGTAAATTTCGCGCTTTGACGTATAATAATTCTTCTTCACTTAACGAAGTTAATTTCTCAGGATATAAAAAAATAAAATTAATTATGAAATGAAATACTTATGAAGAGCAAAGCTGGCAGCGAATTTTGAAGGGGCCGTCGGTGTGCCCCCCCCCCTCCCCCCCCCCCTCCCCCCCCTCCCGCGGTGCGGGGTCTGCGGGGGTGTATGTGCATAGATCTGACGATATGAAAGGAAACTTTTATACACCCTACAACAAATATGCTCATATTTTGAATATTGGTGTTGTTGAATACCATTTTATTTTTTTATTAGGACTTTTAAATTCTAGATAGATATATCTATTCATATCAAAAACATTTTTTTTTACCTTTCAGAAGGTTTTAGTCATCAATTGATTGTTTTGAGTGTCCCGTTTTGGTGATTATTGTCAATGTTAAGCACAGATTGGTTTTGGGTCTGCCTCCGCAAGTGACAAATGACAATCGTTTCCATGTTTGTCGACAATCGCCTTAACAACCGGCCTCCGAGCGACCCCAGCCGCCTTGATCCTTCTGTTCTGCTCCCCATAATCGGCAATTGAGATGCCAGCAACTGCTGACACTTATAATTGGTTATCATCGCTTTCGCAGAGAGTGGAAATTATTATCCTTTATTAGGTTCATATACAGGGAATATCGAAAATTAGATGTGGAAATTGTAGGGATTGCAGCTTGATTGGTTTTATATCTGTGTTGATTGGAAATTTCAGGAAAAATATCAACAAAATTGGCAATAGTTTCTTCAACAATTAAATGTTATTGCTCAGTATCATTCTTAATATTCCAATCATCACAATCCACCATAGCATTTTTTTTTAATTTCCGCACAAACAAATGCGAATCATATAAGAACCAGTTATAAGATTATTATAATTTATTGGTTTACGATGAAATTTTTTTTTATTTTCATCTGTAAGACAACGAAAATTGCTGGACCGTTGTGTAGTGTGTAGTGATAATATCACGGTAATTTAGCCAATAGGAAATAGGAGTTAGTGCTACCAAAGAATGGTTTATAGCCATTATTGCTGTGAATATTTACAGTACCTAATTATCAAGTTCTATTGGGGGTGTAATCTGATTTTATTTACTTTATTAGTTCTGACTGGCAGTTGTAATGAAACTTAACATTAATCATAATAGTATTTGCTTGCTACGGTTAATAAAGCATATACTTATCAATAAAAATCAGAACTGAAGATCTCAAAAATTTAAATAGCTTCTAGTGTGATATTGTTCTTGTCGTTTAACATTGCATATGATTATCTATTATGCAACATGGTTTACTGAGTTGATAAAATTCGTCCATAGATTATAAGTTCAATACTAATGATGGGTTGTGCGAAATAAGAATGTTCTATTGCTAAAAAAACTTAAATACAAAGTAAAAATAAATTAATTGAAACAGATATTGGTTACGATCAATAAAATTCAAATTCAGACAGGACAGCTGGAAGACTCCGAACAACGATGTGACCTGCCCAACTATAATACTTTAAAACTAATAATAGAGTAAACCCGGGCAAAAGTCCGCACCTAGTTTATTAAATGGCATAAACGACATATCATTTAGAATTTGGTTTTTACTATGTAGTAGAAAGATGAACCAAACATGAAAGCAGAGGTTGCCATGACTAAAATCTATACTTTCCTGGATCCCTTTGCTGTACTTACATAATTTAAATTTTGTGCGCAAACGGACTTTTGCCCCAAGGTCCGGGGCAAAAGTCCCACAAGTATGGGGCAAAAATCCGATACCAGGGGTAAAAATCCCACTAAGGTTTTTACCTAAATGCTAATTATTATTGTTAAAAACATATTATTTTAAAAAGGTTTAATTATAAAAAACATTACAAAAATAAAACAAACGTTTTATAAACTCAATAAAACTAAGAATAAATTTATATAGGTTGTGTTTATCTACACGCCATAACTTAGAACATACATAGGTCATCACACCACATATAAATTTATCATTCTTAGAAAAATAAAACAAGCGGACTTTTGCCCCGAAGTGTCTGGCGATATATTAAGGAATGTAGCCGCCATGTTGAATAAAATTAAAACTGGTCCAGTGGAGATTATGAAAGCTTTAATATCACTCTTCGAAACTACTGCATAATTTTTTTATTGTTACTTATTTTATTAAATCTACTACTTACGATACACGTACAGATAATTCCATTAAAAATTGAAATTTACGAATTACCTCATTTTCTCGAAGCGTGCACATTCGGTCATCACCTAACTCACACTGGAATACAAACTACAGAAGTGTATTCTTTTGGTAGACGGGATGAAAGAATTACTTCACACGCGGCGGCGCTGTAAGCAATAGGACTTTTACCCCGGTGCGGACTTTTGCCCGGGTTTACTCTACGGCGCGCAGCGATTGCCGATCGCTACGAACCCCCACCAACGTCTTACGGATTATAAGATTCTAACAATATACAATTCGTTTTTGGGGACGCTGTTCTGCTTTCTAAATTGTAGAGAAAGCGCTTTATTGGGAACAAAATGCGTCGCATTGAGAAGATACAATTTATTTCTTAACAAAATTGCTGTATTAAAAATAGTTCGTTATTCAACAAGACTGTGCTGCCAATGGAACTGATTACTACCAATAAAAACACTGTTCTAACATATCTGGAATTGATATAGCACTAAAGAGGGTTTGATACACTAGATATGGGTTAATAAAAAATATGCTATCAATACAATCTATGTCTTAGCAAACCTATTGTATTAGATTATTTTCCTCAGTGATCTGTTTCTTTATACTGTATATGAGTTTAGAGTATTATCCTTGATATTAGAGAATATTTATCCCTACACGCTGCTCCTTAACTATTAAGTAGGAAATAATTACCTTATGCAAAGAAAAATACAATGGGGATAGTTTCCCTGTTTAGTTGAAATTAGTAGTCAGTTAATTTAAAACATTGAGCGATTACGAACAAACCAGTGTAAGCAATTTATGCATAATTTAGGGGTAATTTTGTTGGTGGCTTTCTCTTTCCGGTGCAATGTCAAAAGGCGGTTAAACTGTATAATAAGTATTTGGGCACACGTGCCGGATGTGACGTGGGGCCTGAACCCCCACACTTGCCATTGTTCGGGGTGCAGTATATATACGATAATTTAGCGCGATTTTTATTTGGCTTGTCTATTAGGTTGACTTGGAGCAAATATAGTTCTGTCAAAGGACATTGTCAGTAACTCTCATTTTGACATGTTGAGAAATAAACAGAGAGCTGCATGGTAATCGAGATATGTATGGTAATTTCTAAAATCTCAACTATAAATCCTTAGTGACTGTTTGAAGGTTGGAAACAATGATGTTTCTTGAATGATGAAAGAGTTTTGTATTTCCATTGTCTTTATTTGTTTTAAATCACAACGTTTCAACTGGTAAATATCTCCAGTCGTCTTCAGGTGAATACTAAATAAGTAAAGTAACTACAAGACTATTTATGCTAGCTAGGTGCACCGAAGCATAACTGAGGTGGGTGCAGGCATAGTTAAAACCCTCGTGGATAGAGCAATTACAATCTGTAACTCGGAAGAAGCACTTAAAAAGGAAGCTCACCACATCAAGACCGACCTCAACTAAAATGGCTACCCCACAAGATTAGTTGACACAATATTGGAAAATCGTAAGAATCGACCCAACGCGCAAGAAGCAGACAGAGGGGCACAACCAACACTCAATATTCCGTATGTCAAGGGAGTATCTGAGAAAATAAGAAGACTAGGACCACGATATAACATCAACACCGTATTCAACTCGAGAGACACCCTAAGAAGCCACCTGACGAAGACAAAGCCTATAAATAAAAAAGATAGGAAAAACTGCGTCTACCAGATCCCCTGCGAGTGCGGCCAATCTTATATAGGTGAGGCATTAAGACCACTTGAGACAAGGATTAAAGAACACAAAAACAATACGTTAAAAGGAGAGACCGAAAAGTCAGGTGCAGCTGACCATGCCTGGAAACATGGCCACCATATCATGTGGTCAGAAGCTGAAATCCTACATAAGGAACCACATTGGAGGAAAATAAAGTTTAAGGAAGCTGCTGCTATTCACCAGAATCCAGGCTGCTTTAGTAAACCATCATTAGACTTAAGAAATATCTGGAAACCTTTGTTAAATAAATGTAATCTTAGGCTAAGATCGCGTACCAACTGAACGCATGACTGCACCCACCTCAGTTATGCTTCGGTGCACCTAGCTAGTATAAATAGTCTTGTAGTTACTTTACTTATTTAGTATTCACCTGAAGACGACTGGAGATACTTATCGGTTGAAACGTTGTGATTTAAAACAAATAAAGACAATGGAAGTCCAAAACTCTTTCATCATTCTATAAATACCTAGTTTGAAGCTGGCAGTTTATAATATGGACGGAGTACCTATTAATTGAGTCTGTTTGAATTAAAATTAATAATAAACTATATACTCATCATAAGTACGACAAATTGTTTTTTTTTAACACCATTATTACAGGTCTGTAGTCGCCCCTTTGCCCCACCCCTCTTATTACCTAAAAGGCAAAGCGGTTTTACTAAATGAAATGATCAATTAGTTTTTAATATAAAATTTCATATGCAACATTTTTGTAACATCATTTAAACCTCTCAAATGTGCAACAGAATGAAACAAATACATTTGAAAGATACCGAATGGTTTCGTAAGTGGGGTTTAGGAAAGAGATTAAAAACTGCGTGGATTGGGAGGGTGTGGAAGCGTATTCCATACGCACGACGACGTCTCCAGCCGTTGCAAGTCGAACCCAGATAGTTAAAAGGTAAATGCCGGGCAAATATTTGTCGTAGATAATTACACCAGCGCCTAAGAGACGGAAAATTTCATTGACGTACGCATTAAAGGGAATTAAGAGAAAATGGAAATAATTTTTGGATTTAGCTAGTGTTGCCGCCGAGACGAGAGATTCTCGTCTCATCTGGCCCTCTCTCGACGAGAGAGATATTTTCTCTCGAATAAAAATCCGATACGAGACGAGAGAAGTACCCTCTCTCGTCGAGAAATTCTCGTCTCTCTCGAGCAAAAAACGTTACTTTTTTGAGCTTTTTAAAATTTTCTTAAATTCCTCTTTGCAAAAATATACATAATGTCTATATTTGGACCAGCGGTTTTCGAGTTATTTAACTGCAAATAGTTTCATCTAGTTAGCCGTGCCTGGTCATTCAGAATAACATATTATTATGACGTTTTATCGCTGGATAAAATTATTTGCAGTCAAATGACTCGAAAACCGTCGGTCCCAATATGGACATTATATATTTTTGATAAGAGAAATTTAAGAAGATTTTAAAAATCTCATAATAGACAGGGTGTCCCAAAAAAATATTTTTTAAATTTGCTGATTCTATATAAATTTATAATTACTTTTATTAAATGCATTATTAGTCTATAGTTAAAATTATATTGTGAGTTTTGGCAGCCTATAGCTTTCTAACAGTACATCTTAGAGCAAAACGGCGCATATGTCTATATCTTCCATTTTCACTATCTTCCCAAATCAATCAAACTTCCGGCTAAACCGAATGTAACTCGAAAGCAGGAAATATAGTTCTTCCGGTTTAACCGGAAGGTGATTTTTTTTTTTAAGATAATAAAAATGGAAGATAGGGACATGTGAGCCGTTTTGCTCTAAGACGTACTTTAGATCTGTCGAAACTCAAAAATTACATTTTTTAAAAGTCAATATCTTGGAAATGGAAATTTCTTACCGTGTTGGTGTTTTGGAGCACCCTGTATAGACAAAAATAATTTTATAAGAGGCACCTCTTAACCCTTAATAAGCTTCGTCAAAAGTTTTCCGCTATCTTAGTGGTACAGGAGATATTGACCTTTGTCGCACTAATGGGCCACCCTGTAGCAAATACCAAGCAAAGTTTTAACGCATTTAGGTTAGGTTCTGTCATATTTGACATATATTGCACACAATTTATGTCAAATATGATAGAACCTAACCTAAACGCGTTAAAATTTTGCTTGGTTTTTACTATATTTGGTTTAAATCACGAGAGAAGCGAGACGAGACGAGAGAAGGTCGTCTCCGAGACGAGAGAAGGTCGTCTCCGAGACGAGAGACCTATTTTATCTCGTCTCGCGGCAACACTAGATTTAGCGGCTGAATCACCTTACAATTACAACACTCACATTACAATTTTTGATGACAGACTTCGTAAATCAAAATAGATGCATGGCGTGCCCCAGGGCTCTATACTGGGACCTTTAGATACTCTTTATTATTTACATTAACGATTTGTCAATACAATATGAATCCTACTAAACGTGTGTTATATGCTGATTGTATTAGTTTTATTACATCTAACAAATGTTCAATAATTAAAAAGGCTGAATTGTGGCTTTCAAATAACTTTTATTAAATAGGGAAAAAATCCAAACTTCAATAATATCGACTTATCGTGGTGTGGCGCAGGTAGTTGTACTCTGCAGCTTCTGGGCATCACCATCGAGGACAGCTTAATCTGGAATGTACATATTGAGGGATTAAGCTCAAAACTTTCAGGCATACATTATTTACTCAAAAGGTTGAAATCTTCTGTGGGTTTAAACGTTCTCAGAATGTGCTACTTTGGTCTGTTTCACTCACGCCTAAGCTAAGGAGTTATTTTGTAGGGTAATAGTTCCAATGCAGGTACTGTTTTTCGTTTGCAGAATAAGGCCCTTCCGAGTAAGGTCCAGGTATTGAGTGCCAATAGTTTTAAGAATATTCTCCTACAGCATTGTTTCTATACAGTAGATGAGTAGAGGAATATTTAAACACCAACATTCGGGATTTATTTTGGATCTTTGATACTCTACCAGCGACATAAACGGTTGGTGGAAAAATAAATGGTGCTTGAAAATTCCAAATATCGCGGATTATATCAAATCAAAAATGTCCCTGGCGAAGGTAAATATGCATGGAATAATAGAGAGACAAAAGTCAATTAAGGAAATAACTCAGAAAGCGCGGTCGGTTGCTCGTTAATCCGGTCGCCTGGAAACATCCTCTTGCAGTGCGACCTCTGGGGGCGGCGGAAGCAAACAGGACGCGAGCAGTTTGTTTGCTCCACGAATTGCGCCGCAGGCCTGCCGCCGAACCATGAACGATCAACTGCGCCTGAATTGATGCGAAGCGGCACCCTTAACCCCCTGAGACAAACCCGCCACCAAATAATGTGACCGCCCTTATAGACAGCCAATGATCGCAGTGACGTATCTATCGCATTTCACGTATCCCGTCAATTTCTGGAACACTTTATTTTCCACAATATAGTTTTCGAAATGCCAAATTTTATTTAAACATTCTGAATTAATGTTATACTAGTTTTTTTATTCCATAACAAATTCTATCCACATTTAACGGTTACGAATACAGCAATTTTGTTAAGAAATAAATTATATCTTCTCAAAGCGACGCATTTTTTTCCCAGTTAAGGGCTTTCTCTACAATTAAGGAAGTAGGACAGCGTCCCCAAAATCGAATTGTATCCATTAGAACCTATAATCCGCAAGACGTTGGTGGGGGCTCGTAGCAATCGGCAATCGCCGCGCGTCTTAGTATTAGTTTTAACGTATTTGTTGCGCAGGTCCCATTACTTTGTATTTAAGTTTTTTTAAACTTTGCATGTCATGTCAGATAAAGCAATAGAAGATTCTTATTTTGCACAACCCATCATTAGTATTGGACTTTATAATCTATGGACGAATTTTACCATCTCAGTAAACCATGTCGCATAATAGATAATCATATTATCCAATGTTAAACGTCAAGAACAATATCACACTAGAAGCTATTTGAATTTTTGAGGACTATTGTGCTGATTTTTAGTGGTAATTTGCTTTATTAACCGTAGCAAGCAAATATTATTATGATTAATGTCAAGTTTCATTACAACTGCCAGGCTGAACTAATACAGTATATAAAACCAGATTACACCCCCAATAGAACTTGAGAATTACTGTGTGTATTCAGAGCGGTAATGTCTATAAACCATTCTATGGTAGCAATAACTGCTATTTCCTATTGGCTAAATTACCGTGATATTATCACTACACAACGGCCTAGCAATTTTCGTTTTCTTACAGTAGGAAAGTGAGTTGCTGTCACATAATAGGTAATATTAAATAGTTGTATCAAGAGTATGTGAATTCTTATAAGGAATATAAGGCTTTTTCTCAGTGTGGGAGCAACATATTTTGTTTGGTTTTTTGATCCAGTATTTCTTGGTCACAATAATGGTAGGTAGGTAGGGTAAAGTCGGGTAATGGCAGACGCTTAAGGTTTTTTAATTATAAAAATGTCAATTGTCACTCTATATTTTTAAAACATGTACAAATTAAACGAATAAGGCTGCTTAATGCTACTTTATTAAGAAAATAATATATAAAAAGAACGAAATCAACATTATACAAATTTTAGAAAAATGCTATAATGTCAGGTTTTAGCGTACCTGCTGGGTAATGGCGTCAGATGGCCGGTATTAGCCGCACCCTAGTTTTATTGGCAAAAGTCGCACACAATTTTTTTTTGTAGAGTCAGCACATGCCTTATGAGCCCAAAGCGCACATAATGTGCATCTTATACACACCCTCTCTATTCTTGCCAAATTCTCCGCAAACCAAGCAAATATCTTCATTAGCTTCTTTATTGTCTTGTTCACTGTCCGAGGAATTTTCTTCCTGGTCTTTTTCTTCCGCATAGTTCACTTTATGAAGCTTTGTTTATTTTACTTTTGTATTTTCCCATCTAGAAAATAAACATATAATTCATAAAACTACGAAATAAGTGATTGATAGCACGAGATAAATGAATTTAAAGGGGCCAGTCTGCCACTACCCGCTTGTCCGCCATTAACCGACATCACGTGTCCGGCATTAGCCTAAACGCATAGTTAAAAATGTTAGGTAATAATGGCGATTTCACAAGGAATTAATGAAAACATTTGAGTTCAATGAGTTACTAAGGGATCAAACTTAAATACCTGAACCGAAGAGATAAATATTTTATTATTAGAAAATTTGCACATACTTTTAAAAACCACAGTTTGTTATAACGATAACGAACAGTCACTAAACTACTTTACCTTATAAAATTTATGAGCGTTACACTACTCTACCCGAAAGCTGTCAGGCGACTGAGCTCGCATGTTGCCACACTTACCGCGGCAACTCGAACATTAGAGAGTTACTACAGCCAAAATATAACGTGTCCGTATTTAGCCGCTTGTCCGCCATTACCCGACTTTACCCTACTCTTGTTCTTGTAGTTATTTCAGTTAACAAAAAGCGTTAATATACGATATGTTCCTAACTGATAAAATAATATGGTAAGGAAATGTAGATACGCTTATAGAAATGAGAGGTATAGGTTTGTCCAGGAAAATTTTAAATATAAGCTAAGCTAATAATAAAATTATAAACTCCTTACTTCTTTTAAAATTTTCATATACGTACATATATGAATAAATCCGTTGAAACGAAGCAAATTGTCTGAATAATCCTTACCTTTTAAACCGAAGTCTGTAACAGACAGGTCCAAGTCAACTTGGGAAAATTCAAACACGCCCCGTCGCGGTCGGGTGTAAAACGCGCTTTTTATGTGATTGAGATTTTAAATCAGGAAAAGTAAGACGTGGATTTAACGCTTTCATTTAGCCGCAAATTGCGGAGCACCGCGAAATAAGTGCATACGCAATCTACCCAGGACAAAAGGCTCCCGCATTGGGGTAAATAGTGGATGGAGATAAACATAAAAAACCGTTGGCCTATCGTATTTGAAAAAGAAAATTTACAAGTTTTGCTATCGGAAACTTTTAGTAAAAGGGAGGATATGAGGGGCCAGAAGGGGTAAACAAAATAACCCAATACACTTCCAGAGATTAAAATATAGTTTTAATTAAAGACACTTTTTGCAAATACGCTTGTCCAATCTTTAAACGTAAATATCTCCGGAACCACTCAAACAACAAACAATCTTACAAAGTCAAACTCTTGTTGCGGGAACTAGCCCCAAGTAGCATTTTTAGACACATTTTGGTAAATGTACCGAAACCTATGTTTCTGCTTCCGACACAAAAACGAAACTATTATGGCTACTTTAACTTTATATTTTTAACACGCCCTCAACTTAATTGCATTTACAGAAAAAATATTATTTTGCGAAAAAATAAAATTGAAAATATTTTCAAAATTTTACTTATTTCTTGTTTAAATTGAATTGGCTAGTAAAATTGTACGGCTTTTCAAAAGATGCAGGAATTTAACTAAAACTAATTTTAACAAGATAAAAGTTTATTTGTCAAGATGGCCTGCAGAACGTGGAATATTGTTCTGGTTGAAAAATAGGCTAGCTAGTAGCTATGTTTTATTTTACTCGCCAATCGATATCAAGAATTTTCTTTAAAATATTTTTTAAAACTATATACTTTGTCTGTCTCTCCCTAGGATAACAATTAAACTAGTTAACCGATGTGACCAAAAGTTGGTATACTTATGTTAAATAGGCGTCTGCTTGCGAAGAAAATACGCAAAATTACCTGTGCCCGCAGCTTCGCTCGCGGTGATACTATTCTATACAATATTATATTATAAATTATTAAAAAATAATGATCAATAAGTAAATTAAAAAGAGGAACCTTCTCTGTAATACAAAAAAATAGGCTAGCTATCTTTTATTTTACTCGCCAATCGATATCAAGAATTTTCTTTAAAATATTTTTTAGAACTATATACTTTGCCTGTCTCTCCCTAAGATAACAATTAAACTAGTTAACCGATGTGACCTAAAGTTGGTATACTTATGTAAAATAGGCGTCTGCTTCCGAGGAAAATACGCAAAATAACCTGTGCCCGCAACTTCGCTCGCGGTGATACTATTCTATACAATATTATATTATGAATTATTAAAAAATAATGATCAATAAGTAAATTAAAAAGACGAACCTTCTCTGTAATACAAAAAAACAGGCTAGCTATCTTTTATTTCACTCGCCAATCGATATCAAGAATTTTCTTTAAAATATTTTTTAAAACTATATACTTTGTCTGTCTCTCCCTAAGATAACAATTAAACTAGTTAACCGATGTGACCGAAAGTTGGTATACTTATGTAAAATAGGCGTCTGCTTCCGAAGAAAATACGCAAAATAACCTGTGCCCGCAACTTCGCTCGCGGTGATACTATTCTATACAATATTATATTATAAATTATTAAAAGAAGTAAATTAAAAAGAGGAACCTTCTCTGTAATACAAAAAAATAGGCTAGCTATCTTTTATTTCACTCGCCAATCGATATCAAGAATTTTCTTTAAAATATTTTTTAGAACTATATACTTTGTCTGTCTCTCCCTAAGATAACAATTAAACTAGTTAACCGATGTGACCTAAAGTTGGTATACACATGTAAAATAGGCGTCTGCTTCCGAAGAAAATACGCAAAATAACCTGTGCCCGCAACTTCGCTCGCGGTGATACTATTCTATACAATATTATATTATAAATTATTAAAAAATAATGATCAATAAGTAAATTAAATAGAGAAACCTTCTCTGTAATACAAAAAAATAGGCTAGCTATCTTTTATTTCACTTGCCAATCGATATCAAGAATTTTCTTTAAAATATTTTTTAAAACTATATACTTTGTCTGTCTCTCCCCAGTATAACACCCTAACTGGTTAACCGATGTGACCTAAAGTTGGTTTACTTATGTAAAATAGGCGTCTGCTTCCAAGGAAAATACGCAAAATTTCCTGTGCCCGCAGCTTCGCTCGCGGTGATACTATTCTATACAATATTATATTATAAATTGAAAAATAATGATCAATAAGTAAATTAAAAAGAGAGACCTTCTCTGTAATACAAAAAAATAGGCTAGCTATCTTTTATTTCACTCGCCAATCGATATCAAGAATTTTCTTTAAAATATTTTTTAAAACTATATACTTTGTCTGTCTCTCCCTAGGATAACAATTAAACTAGTTAACCGATGTGACCTAAAGTTGGTATACTTATGTAAAATAGGCGTCTGCTTTCGAAGAAAATACGCAAAATTACCTGTGCCCGCAGCTTCGCTCGCGGTTATACTATTCTATACAATATTATATTATAAATTATTGAAAAATAATGATCAATAAGTAAATTAAAAAGAGAAACCTTCTCTGTAATACAAAAAAATTGGCTAGCTATTTTTATTTCACTCGAAAATGTAGTCGAGACACAATGTTTCGTATATTATGTATCTTAATTAATAGATACAGTATCGAAACAGAAACACTGTTTCGATAATGTATCCAAAATAATGAGAAACAAACGCAGGTAAAGTAAAAACGATTTACATAACCTAAAATAAGAAGAACTCACAAAAATATTTCATATAAATTACAACAAATAATAGTGGATAATGTGATTCAAAGCAAATAAAATTAAATAGATATATTCACAAAACCAAACGAAAAACAATTTAAAAATTATAATTATTGAGGTTAGATATATTAAAGTCCTGTCTTCCTTCTTCAAAATGATGCTGCTAAACGTTTCGATAATAATTTTCTTCACAAGTTTCGTAAATGAGTGTGATACCATTGTTTGGTAAACATTCCGAAGCAGAAAAATACCAATTTGTTTGACAGTTAATTTTGAAAAGAAATAACCTTATTTTAAATGAGCCCTTTCAAACTCACAGTATCCCCGTACTTATTTTAACAGAATCGAGAAACTGGAAACAGTTTTGATGAATAATAAACCTGTCGAGACATTTTTGCCTACAAAGATGTTCGTATTCTAAATTGGATTTTCTTTTCAGATGGGCCACAAAACAGAAAATATGGCTTCATCAGAGACGTCAACAAAATTGTACAACGAAAGCCAAGCGACCGCTCCACCTCCTTCAAGGACCCTCAACTTTTCTATAGCCAAGATAATGGAGCCAGACAGCAAACAAAAGAAAAAAGAAGCCGAAAAGGATAAAAGTTTATGTTTCCCTTATTCTCCAGCATTTGAGTCGGCTTTTAAGAAGTATGTGCCGAATGTTCTTCGATCTCCTGAACTTTTACACAACTACCCCCTAGTCTACTATCATCCTAGTCACCTTATGTTAGGTTCGGTATCATTGTATACTCCTCCAGTGCAGGAATCTAATCGAAATACACCATCCGTTCCACCTCCCGTATCGTTAGGTACCAGCAAACCATTGAAAACCCCTCCAAAATTATCGTTAAACAACAATAACAACTCGAACAGTTCTTCTACCTCTACTGCCTTGTTAACCCCTCCAAAACAAAAGACCTTTGAATGTGGAGAATGTGGCAAAGTATTCAATGCGCATTACAACCTTACGAGGCACATGCCAGTTCACACAGGAGCCAGACCATTTGTCTGTAAAATTTGTGGAAAAGGATTCAGGCAAGCGTCTACTCTGTGTCGCCACAAGATTATCCACACCTCGGAAAAGCCACATAAGTGCCATACTTGTGGGAAAGCTTTCAACAGATCCTCAACGTTGAATACTCACTCGCGAATTCACGCTGGGTACAAACCGTTTATCTGTGAATTTTGTGGAAAAGGGTTTCATCAGAAAGGGAACTACAAAAACCATAAGTTGACGCATAGTGGGGAAAAAGCATATAAGTGCTCAGTTTGCTCAAAAGCGTTTCACCAAGTGTACAATTTGACATTCCATATGCACACGCACAATGACAAAAAACCTTTCACATGCCGGGTGTGTGGGAAGGGATTTTGTCGAAATTTCGACTTAAAAAAGCATATGAGGAAACTTCATGAAAATTCAAATGCGGGAATTAATGCGGATTACTCGGCTGTACAACCAACAGGCCCTACAGGTACTGTGTACCAACCTGAAAGAGATATACATCATTTTATTAGTCCATTTATGTCAGTTCCTGTATATACGTCAAAGCTATTGTGACCCTTGTATTAGATTAACAATAATTTATTGTAAAACTTAATTTATTCTTTTATCTACCATTTCCTATACCTCTAAAAGGATTGATAAGTCAGATAAAGTTTTTTAATTTTAAAAATGTGAAGTTAAAAATAAAATACACTACTTTTACTTAAGGGGATTCTTGCTTCTTGTAGTCGTTGCATTCGCCATTTCATTTTCTATTCAATATTTTGTAAGTTATTAGTTTTCTTTAAAAAGCGGTCAAATACCCGTCACCCGTCTTTGGATAGCAAATACATACAGTTTTAAATTAAAAAAAAAAACAGCAAAAAACGAAATTTCGTCAAATTTGTCCATATTTCTTTTTCTGCTTTTATTAATATAGAAATCCTTATTATTATTTACAATTTAAAAAAATATTAATTAAAATAAAACTGTATGAATAGCGCTCTAACTTCAAGTAATTTATACAACATATATTTTTTTAATAACTAGATTAATCTCCAGAAGTAAGGATCCTTTTAATAAATTTGAAAATGCTTATTTTGTTTCGAGTATTCTCCAATACTGCCTCTATTACACTTGATACAGTACCTATTATATGATAGGTACTAATGTAGAAAAAAATACTATTAAAAATTAACAGGTTTTAACAGTTTCGTTAACATAAGAAGATATGCAATAATTTAACAATTTTCTACGAAATTAAGCATTTTAAAATTATTTTGTATCTAATTACAAACATCAAACATATGTATAGTTAGGTACTTTAACAGGCTTAATATGTGGCAGCATGATTATTGTAAATAATTTCTTCTGTGTCATTTTCGATAATGATAATGATAACAGCAAATGGAATGCGCTGTACTATCTTTAATGTAAACTACGAATTTTGATCTCTTACTTTAATGTGCAATATAAAATAGGAGAAATGTCTCATGCGGGATTGCTTAAGATAATTAGGTATATATATATATTGTAAAAATATTTACTTTTAGTAATAATTACAACATAGTCCTTAAGTAAATGTTATTTACTATGTTGTGTTTTATTTCTGTATTCCCTCGCAACAGCAACAAGAAGCAACGATTAGGTATTCTGTTTTTTTTAACCGAAGAGGACAGGGCAAAATAAACATATTCTCTGTATCATAACAACCAACAAGACGTCAAATGAAGAGGTCCACCAGTTTTCTCGCCAGTTCCACAATAAAACCACCTGAAAATATACACCAATTTTATCTCTAAAATAATACTTTGTTGCCGAAGAATCCGAATCACCTCATTTTGGGTTTATTTACAGTCAATAAATAATTTAACTTTACAGTTGGAACAGTAGTTATATTATTCAGAATATTCCACACTGGTGTCCGCAAGACGTGACAACGTCTGCCTTCTAGCAGCAGTAGTACCGTTAAAAGGGGTGGATAGAAACTGCAGGGTAAATAGAAACAAAGCTGGAGAAACTAAATCAAAAATTTCTTGGCACCATAAATTTCAAATTTTGCGCTTTATTTTATGTTGGTATTACTTAACGGTGGTTCCTCAATAAATGTCTAGTGCCATTTCGCAATTTACGTTGGTGTTACTGTTGTTATAATTTCAAATGTCATTAGCTGTTTAACGGTGCGATTTTGGAGCCTAAAAAACTTTATTATTTGTGAGATACCAGCAGTTTATTTTTATGTTGCCCTCAGGAACTCGGTTTTACATTTTAAACTTAGCTTTAAAAAAAAACGAGTTGGTATTTTAATTTTTTGATGTTTCTATTCGCCCCCGGAGTGGAGCAATCGCAATTTAAATGGAAAATATACTGGTGTTTTTGTTTACCCCAAATTGCGGGGTGACTAGAAACACCCAATTTTTTGCGATTTTTTTGGTCCAAGTGATTTTTTTTTTGGGATGATATTGCATCATCATCTACTATGGGCGACCTGACTTTTCCCTATTTTTAATTGAAAAAAGAAGGAGAAGTTTTCTTGCACCACAAGCAGAAAGTATAAAAAGTGATTCGATTGACCCCGTTTTACGGTAATAAATATAGTTTTAAAAAACTAAAAAACAGGCTTTAATAATTAATGAAACTAAAAAGCGGAAAAAAAATATAGTTTAAAATAATTCTTGAAATTCTTAATATAGGCACAAAATAATAATGAACGATAAACATTAGTATTATTGTGAAAAAAGCGTGGGTCGCTTTGTGCTATATTTTTCGTATATCGAGCACCCCACGCTTTTTTCACAATAATCCTAATGTTTATCGTTCATTATTATTTTCTGCCTATATTAAGAATTTCAAGAATTATTTTAAACTATATTTATTTTCCGCTTTTTGGTTTGATTAATTTAAAGCGTGTTTTTTAGTTATTTTAAACAATATTTATTTTTCATTTTTTAGTTTGAATTATTGTTAAGAAACATTTTTTTTTGTGAGTAGATTGAGCTAGATTAGTAGATTATTGTATTGTCAGCGGTTCTTGATAAGTCTACAAAATTTAAATTAAGTCTGGCCGTTTAAAGTGGGTCAAAATCGGCTTTAAAGAAGTCGGTTACAAACAAACATACATACAAACCCGAACAAACGACAAAAATTTTATTTTGACGGGTAGATTTTTTTTTTAATTTTTCTCTATTCTTAACGACAATATCTATACGAATCCACGTTTGTTTTATTACTATCAGTTATTGTAATAATTCTGATATATTGACAGGTGTCAAATTTTGGCAAGAGAATTTTTTGCGAATTTTTTTCAAATTTCCAACGTCAATATACATACGACCTTATAGTTTTTTCATTAATATAATTTATTTAAACGATTTTACATATTGACAGGAGAATGTTTTGCTTATTTTTCCCGAAGTCTCCGCATCGAATACTATACGACCCCATAATTTGTTTCGTCAAAATCGCTTCTTCGTTTTATACCTGACAGCTGTCAAAATTTGACAGAAGAATTTTTTGCCTATTTTTTTTCAAGTTTCCACTGTCAATATACATACGACCTTATAGTTTCTTCATTAATTCCATTTTTTTAACGATTTGACATATTGACAGCTGTCAAATTTTGACAGGAGAATTTTTTGCTTATTTTTCCCGAAGTCTCCTCATAGAATACTAATACTATACGACCCCATAATTTGTTTCGTCAAAATCGCTTTTTCGTTTTATACCTGACAGCTGTCAAAACTTGACAGGAGAATTTTTTGCGTGTAGATTATTGTATTATCCGTTTAAAGTGGGTCAAAATCGGGTTCAAAGAAGTCGGGGACGGACAAACATACAGGTGAAGGTAATAAAAGCGTGTTAAAAATAAGAAAATATACCACAATTTTTTAAATTATGATATTAAAATGATAAAAAAACGTTAGGTTCTATTGTGAAAATAGTAATATGAAATGTTAACGTTTTTACGTGTTGTGGGAATAGTATAACAAAATAATATTACAAGTATAATAATTATTATAATAAATTATATTATGTAATAATAAGATCAAAAACAAAATAACAATGAAAACGAAAAATAAACAATAAGAACAAAAAAAATATCTGAAGTACCTATTTACTTTGTACTAAATTATAAAATCAAGTTTCCTGTTCTTAGAAGAGAAAATATTTTTGATTTTGTTTACATCTACGTTTATATCACGGTAGACATATTGGAAAGCCAGACCATTAAGGCGATCTGCAGCCATTGTAGCCCGTAAATAAGATTAACTATTATGTTGTGTAACAACAAAGTGAGACGGGCGCACTGTATATAACTGCAGTCTCAATAATACTTATTAAAAGTCTAAAATAAATATATTTTTTTATTATTTCGGGGGGGGGGGGATCAAGCCCTATTAATCCCCCCCCCCCCCTGGCTACGGCCTTGAGATCTGTAAAGTAACGGATTTAGTGCCTGGATTTTCATTTTACAAGTAAGCGTTCATAGAATGTCCTCTATAAACAGCGAGATCATGTCTATCATTGCTGTTCAAATCTACAGATATTATCTTTTATTATTTTTTACCTACCCGCACTGTTTCTTCGTTAATTTATCTTTAAATACAACGGGGCAGTTAACACTTTAAATTTATTATAGCCCAGAGAAAATTTCAACCTAAAGGGTACTTTATCTAATATCCTAATTTAGTTCATTTACATACACGAGATTGAATGACGATTTAATCTTTAAATTGGAGGTCCCCTCTTAAAACTTCTGTCTATTAGATATTTAACCCGTAAAGGTTTAAATTAAATTTGATTAACAGCACTAGGGCACACCGGTTTTTTCCTATACAATTTCATTTTTTGGAGATTTTTTCATTAATATCCGTCTACCGGGTGTTTCTCAAAAGACGTTCACGCCATACCTTTTCTGTATTTATAGATATTAATTTATTTTTTATTTTCAATCTAGAGTGCTACAAATTAATTAAATCTGGTAATTTATAGTAAGTAAGTAGTATATGAAAGTTAAAATTATGACATACTAATTGACTTTCTAAGTTTCACAAGCGGTAAAAAAATAAAATTTTATTTCTTAGCGTTTACGCCATTTTTCCAAATGGAACGATGGTAGTTCACTACATTATATTTAAAACGAGCATTTTTTTCCAACAATTTGACACCATACACTCCTATGCTATTTTAAAATTGACACGAAAAAATTTGCCTTAAGTCCCAATCGCAAATTTAAAACCGTTATGTATTATTGCCGCCCTGCCCTGTCTTTTCTCAAGAAATATAAAGGCATCTTTGAAAAACAATGGAATGGTTTTGAAAACCAATATGGTTTTAAATTAAAATTGGTTTATTAAACTTACATTGTAAATCAGATAAAATGGTTAGTTTTACTAGAAATGAACAAATTGATATGCTCCTAATTTTTGGAGTGACACGAAAAATTCTTCTGAAGCCGCAAGATTGTATGTTATTGTATGTTTTACAAACTAATGACATTACAACTTTAAATTAAAGCCATATTGGTTTTCAAAACCATTCCATTGTTTTTTAAAGCCGCCTTTATATTTCTTTAGAAACGAGAGGGCGGCAATAATGCATAACGCTTTTAAGTTTGCGATTGGAATTTAAGGCAAATTTTTTAGTGTTAATTTTAAAATAGCATACAGTAGAACTCCAATTATCCGAATTAATGGGGACCGGGACCCATTCGGATAATCAAATATTCGGATAATCGGATTTTTTTTAAAAAAATTGCCATTGGAGAGAATAAAAGCTACGTTTTGATATTGCACTATTTTTTTATTGAATTATGTACTAAATGAAATTTTCACATGTTTTAAATAGTATAAATAAAATGTACTTATGTACAAGTTTAGAAATAAAAATCATTGTTTTTTAAACATCTCCGTCAATGTAAGCTGTTTTGCGGTCTTCAACCGTTTTCGGGCAGCCAGGTCACGCATTCGCTTGACGGTGAGCAGTTGTTTGTGATTCGGATAATCGGCGATTCGGATAGCCGGAGTTCGGATAATTGGAGTTCTACTTATATAGGAGTGTATGGTATCAAATTGTTGGAAAAAAATGCTCGTTTTAAATATCCTGGTGAACCGCCATCCTTCCATTTGGAAAAATGGAGTAAACGTCAATAAAACAAAATTTCATTTTTTAAACGTTTGTGAAACTTAGAAAATCAATTATTATGACGTAATTTTAATTTTCATATACTACTTGACTATTAATTAACAGATTTGATTAATTTGTAGCACTCTAGATTGAAAATAAAAAATAAATATAAAAATGTTATAACACGTCAAAAAATGACAAGTAAGGTGTCATTTTACTCATAATGTTATGCTGAACTCAAATAAGTAAAAATATACAAGATGTCCCATTTAAAATATAAAAGTCGAGGTCACTTCCGGTCAAACCGGAAGTGCTAACAAATTTAAAATTATGCCAATAAATGCAGACTCATCCCTTATGCATAATCTCAAAATTTCATTTTAATATCTATAAATATGAAAAAGTTATAGGGGTGAACGTCTTTTAAGAAACACCCGGTATATTGGGTTGAAAAGAAAACTTTTAAAATTTGTGTCCTCCCCCCCCCCCCCTTTATGGCCATCTAGCGAAAAATGATTTCTGATATACAGTCTACTCAGTTTTCCAGGTACTACTATTGGAGTATGGAGGGTTGCCTATAGAAGGAAACTTTTTTTCTTTAAAACGTTGTCGCCGTCTATCACCCAAAAAGGTTACTACAAGTAAAGTAATCTCGAATGAAAACTCACTAATCTTTGTTTTATCGTACAATTGTGCTATAAGACCCTATAAGGCAGGTTTTAACGCCACCTATCAACTGTTACGCAAAACATAGAATAATAGCGACCGCCGTCAAATACACTGGGGATCCCAAATCGATCAACCCCTTACCCAAGGGTGGTAAAAGGGCAACATAAGGGGATAGAGTATAGACAGAGAGACACTGAACAATATGCCACAACACGGTAGTGACTGAACAAACCGTTGCCAGAATTGTCACGAAAGCTATTCCAGCACATTTATTGATATTATATACCTAAATACGATTTATTAGGGCCTAAAATACTCAACAATAAAAATGATCAGTGTACAATTATTAAATAAAAAATAAAACCGAAAAAAAAATTGATCAACATCTCCAAGGATGTTGATAAAAACGTATAGGGAATTAGAGAAGCACAATACTATAACTTTCTGGTAAGTAACATACAATGTGGTTATTAAGTCGTTATTAGATTTATCACTGGGACCTTTGGCATAAAAATTTACCGCAATGAATTCGGTGCCAAATTATTCAGTGATCAATAGAAATGAATACTGCAATTTGGTGTACCCAAATGACAATTCAGATAACTTTTTAATATTGCTCGCCAAGGATTTTTAATTTGCATTTCGTTTTTGGAATTAAACCATAAAAAAAATTATAAATATTTGACTTGTCTCCAGGTATACTAAATTCCATATACAAAAATCAGCTATTGCTTAGGCTGACACTGGCATATTGTAAGGATGTTTCTGGTACATACATACAAATTTTATTGAGTTGTTAAAATTTTAAAAAAATAACTGCTGCACTACATTTATTTTGTTAGTTTGTGATCATTTTTGTAGACAAGAAGCATTCAGGGGCTAGTTATAGTTTTATTTTCTTTAAAATGGTCAATAAACTTTTGATAAGCTATTACTTTTAAATTCATAAACTAAATATTGAAATATATCTTTACAATATTTTTATTATTTGACCAAAGTAATTACATTAAAACAACGTATTAAAAGGAGAGATTATTTAAAATATTCCTAATTAATTAATTCAAAAGGAACATATATCAGAAGCATCAGTCACGAAAGATATTAAATAAGGTGTTTTTATTTATTCCTTATGCTTTCGTTAATGTGTTCCAAATTTAGGAAAAGTTATAAATATCCCATAAAAATAACGGTAAATTTCCCTCTAAAAGATGATGTGTATAGGTATTACACTTAAATGTTTGATCTTATTTCTTGACAAGCAACGGTATTTTGATACGAATTCAGAGAATCCATTTGGAAAGTAGCCTTACTTTTGCAATACAAGCGTTTTTTGAAAAAAATAATTTTAGTCCAAGGTGACTAACCCATGCAGGGTCAATAATTTATCTAAAGCTAAATCCAGTCCTGTCTTTGGACACAATTATTTAATGCCAAAATTGTATCTCTACGGACGGCTTTATCCAAAACTAATTAAGCTTTTTGTGCGGTATGAAACCCTTCATAATGCCGTGTAATTGGTCCGAAAGTTATTTTATTATGTTTGTTTACCAATTAGTTGAGAACAGGGACTGTAGAATTGTTTCAGACAACAAAACGTAACTAAAAACTATAAATTAACTGAAAGTTAGAAGCTAATTTTGCCCAAACAAAATATAATATACAAGTGAGTTTCTGTTTCTGTTATGTCATTAGTTTTATAGAAAGAAAATAGTTATTTACACTACAAGGGAGGCAGGTGATACTTACCAGTCGAGGACATAGTTTGCGCCCGAGCGATAGCGAGGGCTTGCAAAAAGTCCGAGACTGGTCAAGAATACTGCCTCCCGAGTTTTGTATTATATTTTTTCTACTCCAGTTCCCTCAAATTAAAAAAAAAAACATGTTTTTAAATTTTATAATTTGAACTATCCAACTGAAATACCCTGTATGTATGACAGGTTTCCCAGTGTTGACACGTTGATTGCTATGGAATTAATAATGTTCATAATCAAACAAACGTTCTGTCAGTGTCAGTTTTTTTAAGAAATCGAAAAAATGGATATCGATGCAGTTGCGAATGCAGCTTGCGCTGCTCTATTATCTCAGAAATCGAAGGAACGGTACAATCGATGTTACAAGCACTTCAAGAATTGGTGCAGTATTAATGCAAGTGATGAAAGAGTCACCAAGAATTCTATGCTGGCGTACTTTGTGGAGAAGACAAAGACCCTAAAGTCCACTGCAAGTTTGTGAAGTGAGTATTCAATGCTAAAATCGACGTTATCCATTCAAGACAACGTAGACATTTCAAAATTCCTAAAACTAAAGGCGTTTTTAAAGAGGAGAAATGATGGCTATAAGCCAAAGAAGTCTCAAGTTTTCACGCGAGACGAAATAGAAACATTTTTGACAGAAGCCGACGATAGAAGTTTTTTATTAATGAAGGTAGTAATGGTCGTCGGGATTGCTGGAGCATGCCGCTCACCAGAATTATGCGACCTGAGTGTGAAGAATGTCCAGGAAATGGTAAATTTAATTATAATCAATATACCTGATCCAAAAAATGGTACATCTAGAAGATTCACCATCACTGCAGACAAAGACAGTACCATCTGCCATTTAAAAATTTTTAAAAGTTATATCAAAATAAGATCCTTGGTCTTTTTTTGAGATACCAAGAAGACAAATTTTAAACCAGCCGGAAGTACTATATTTCCTCGTATATCTCTTACATCTGGTTTAACCGGAAGTTGACACTATTGGAAAGATAATAAAAATCGAAGATAGGGACATGTAAGCCGTTTTGCTCTAAGACGTACAGTTAGAAAGCTAGACGCTGTCAAAGTTCAAAAATGTCGTTTTTCAAGAGTCAATATCTCGGAAACTGTTAAGTATAGACTAATAATGCTTTTATTAAAAAATGTTCAGAATTTTATGCAGAATCCAAAAAAATTATATAAAATAGGGGTATCCATTTAAGATTTAGATCTTACCCCCCCTTCCTCCTAGGGGCTTGAAGTAACAAGATTGACAATATACGCAAAAGATGTCCCCCTCGAAATAAAAATCGACGGGTCCGAGCGATTTTCCACATTTTCATTATAAAGCAGGAAAATCGAGGTGTTAACTTTCATTGGACCACCCTGTATAGATGCGTTCATAACTGCTATGGTCAAAAAAATGCAAGTCTTATCTCCAAAGATTAAGATTTAACACGTACCTTATTATAGTAGGTACTGATAGAAGGTAAATTTTAAATTTTCATTTTAGTAAAAGAAAATACTGAACACAAATAATAACGTTCAAAAATGCCTTGGTTTATACAATTTTATGTTAAATGACAGTGTTAATACTTTGGCAAACTTTTAACATGTAAATATTTCCTAAAATTTTTACGTTTTAAAGTGCACATAATAATAAATAAGAAAATTGTATTCATTTTATTATGCCAGTCAGTTGTGAAAACATGTATTCCTATATAGAAATTAAGGTAAGACAGTGTTTTGTAAGAAGTCTAATACGATCGTTTTACATTTACATCGTTTACTCAAAAACGACTATAGCTATATGAAATTTACTTCGAGATATATTTGTGCCTTGGGAATTATCTAAGTAATTTTTGTACATTTGACGTTATAATATGTGCTATTCACGAACGTCAGCATAAATATTTACAAATAGTTGCATGCATTCGGCTGTCAAAAATTCTCACCAGTAGAATTGAATTAAACCAGTTTAAATTAGGTATCCCTGGGTAGCTCAAATTTTAAACGTTGTTTGTCTTTTAATAGATTATTCATTTAGAGTTTTCGTTAGGAGAAAATCATTTCTAATGCTAGCACAACAATTAACTAATGGTGTTTATTTCAAAAATGAAAGTTAAATCTGAGAACCGTTAAGTGAGAAACAGTTTAACGAAGCATCTTTTAATCTTTAAACTAAAGTAAACCTAAGGTCTCAATTTGAAGAAATGCAGTGACAGCGGAATGTAAAAAATGGGTTTGCTTTGTATAGTATTTGCAGAATTATACCGTTGACTCTTACTGCCAAAAATAAACTACCTGATTAAACCCTATTGTATACGCCTCAACCTCTTCAAAGACGATTAAATGGGATCAGGGTCGGCTTGAAAATGTACCTACACCACATGATTTATTTTTATAATTTAAAATAAATAGATAGGTATTTTTAGTTTTAGGTAGGTACCTATAATAAATGTAAAATAATGATAACAATTAATGATAATTGAAAATAATATAATTTAAAAGTATAACTATTAGGATAACAAGTACAATAAAAATTAATTACATCCTAAAAAACTATTGATAATTTATTTAAAATTTAACTCTGTATCACTATCACTATCTTCATCTAAGCCTAAACTTATAATTAAGGGTTGGACATTTGTAATCATACAATTATAAGAAACCTTAAGTACATGCTGTACACAGTTTTTCCAGCTGTCTGCAGAAATTTTTCTTACTTCGTTTTTAATTAATTCTACGACAGATGCATTGAATGTAGGAGAAATATTATTTCTCCTAATATTGGATTTTAATTGGTGCCATATTAGCTCAAGAGGATTGACTATACAATAGTATGGAGGAAGACGCAACACTGTATGTCCATTTTCTGTTGCAAGTTTGTCACACTCGTATTCCTTATTTATTTTAAAAGCTTTTAATATTTCTAGCAGTTCTCGTTTTTTGAAAGTTTCTTCAAAATATAAATCATTTTCAATCATAAAATTTTGAATTTCTGCCAAAAACCACTAAAGACTAAAATTATTAAAAATCATTTGTATTTATATATGAATCAGGCATAGGTATAAATTGAATTTGTACCTGGTCCGGCTCTGCTCGAAAAGGTCTTAAAATTTGGGATTTCATTATTTATTTTATGGTCAAAGGGATAATGAGGGTTTATTGCAGTCAAAAGATCAACGGTATAATTCTACAAATACTATATGCGCTGACGAATTTAAGGTATAATAACTGCAATTTTCGTAAGATAAGATATAAGCAAGCACAGTGGCGTAGCCAGCCTTGCGGGGTGGGAGGAGCGAACATATATGGGGGCGCTTTATGATTTTTTAGAACCACTATTATTATTATTATTATTAAAAATATGGTGTTTGTTTTTCAAAATACATATAATAGAATACCAAATTATTTTCAATTTCAATAAATGTTACAGGGTGTAATTAAAGTATATTTTTATTTTGCATACGGGCACCAAGCGGCAAGGGGGCGGGGGGGGGGCAGGCGACCCGGCCCCCACCTGGCTACGCCACTAAGCAAGCAGTCAATTTACGTACAAAAGATGTTTGTGTAAAACAGTTCTGACTAGAAATGATATTTTAAATATCTTTAATTTATTTACTTTTTGATATAGTGTAACTTTTTTCCAATTAACTTCTGTAAACATGTGTATATATTATGTAAATAATGACTTAGTGTTATATGATTAAAAGTACTGCTTTTATTTTTCGAAAAATTCATTCTATTGTTATATTATTTAAATAGAGTGTTTCTTACAATGTCTAAATGACAATTCTCTTCGTAAATTAAAAAAATTGGGTGGTGGGTGATTACGAACAAATTAAAACCGGATAATGTCCCGAATGCGATTAAATTAGTGAATGCCTGTCAACCTGTCATCACTTTTAGGATTTTACTTTTACCAGCAGACAAGCGACCGATTTTGTGATTACCAATAGGTATTAGAATGCTACCACCAAGTAACGGCAAAAGTAAGTTCTTCGTGTATATTTGCCCCAATAACCAAGTAATGTAGTTTAAAAAATAGGGGTTAAAAAATGTCTAAAACGTCCAATCCAATTTTTTATAAATGTTTTCAATCTATTGCTTAGATATCCTCGCCTCGAGGAATAGAAATTTATTATTTTGACGATTTTTGTTCTAAAATTTAAATTTATTATTACTCAATCTTTCAATCGAGTTTTTTTTTCCAACCGCCCAGAAAATTTTCGAATACATGGAAAAGGTAAAAAATTCCCATAATTTCTCTAGGTGGTTGAAAAAAAAAACTTTTTATCTCCAAAGATGGACAACTAGTAGCCCCATGACGGTCAACGTTGAAGTTATGAAAAAATATATTGGGTATCAAAATACTAAAACACAACAAATTTATTATTCCTTTACTTTCATTTTATATTATTTAATAAACAGCCAATTAGGTACATAAGTTTTTTTTCTTACTTAATCAAATGCTACAATGGATTATTAAAACTAAAATATCGTTAAAACAATTGAAATTCCAGTTTTTATATGCCGCCGGCCGTGTATATGCTGATATCCCACAGGAAATTACAGAGGAAGTGCTTATATGTGATAAAACAACAACCAAGAACTTTAAATTCGATATTTTCATAAACACACGACTAGGCTTTTGTTTTGAAAATGAAATTTGTACATGTGCTTTACTTTTGTGTAAGTTTTTTTTTAAATATTTTAAAACCTGACGCGTCTTTATAGATTGATGGTTCATATTAAATTTTTACGTTGTGTGGTAAAAAAATATGACCTAACCTATTTGTTTCAGGGAGAGATAGCTTCCGAAATAATGAAGATTCCTATGAAACTGTACCTTATAGTATTTGTATGCGCAACGATTTTATTTGTACAATACCATATTTATTCTCCATATACGCAAAATGACTACACTTTTGATAGAAAAACACCGGTAAGTTTTTATAACGAGCAATATAAACAGGAAGCATGTAACCACCTCAGCGCAAAATAGTTATATACCCGATACCGGCAATACTTATTTATTTTTTGGTTATATCCAAAAATATTCTTAATTTTAGTGTGAAGCTATCCTCAGCAAAGTTACCCCAGACTTACCCCCCTTGTATATAATAACCCCAACATATAGAAGACCAGAGCAACTAGCTGAATTGACTCGGATGTCGCATACTCTTATGCTTGTTCCCAATTTAATATGGCTTGTAATTGAAGATGCTTATGCTACCAATAGCCTTGTAGAAGACATTTTAAAAAGATCTGGAATTAGGTACCATTATATGATTGGTAAGAATATTTACTGATTTACTTAAAGTTTGTTGTTGTAGTAGTACCTAGGTATTAAGTTAAGTTGTTTCTCAATAGAATCAATTTTGTTGATTTAAAATAAAAATCCGTTAGAAATTTCTCTAATTTGCAATTTTTTAGCTCCAATGCCTGTTCAATATAAAAACAAAACCAAAGGTCCAAGGCCGCGGGGTGTATCAAATAGAAACAAAGGTCTTGAATGGGTACGCGAGAATGCTTATAATGGAGTCCTGTATTTTGCTGATGACGATAATACTTACGACTTAGATCTATTTAGCGAGGTAAGAAACCAAAATATTTACATTATGATCTGAAAATTTTGAATGGTATCTACTATACAGGGTACAGGGTGTTTCATTTAGGGTGGCCACCGGCCTTATCTCGGAAACTACTAAGCATTGAAACTTAGGGAAACATTTTTATAATTAAAGTGGTCATGAGAAAATTCTGGAAATTAATTTTTAAAATTCTAAATTTCTCCGAAAATTCATGTATTATGGTATACCTCTGGTTACATCATTAGAAAGACCAGACAATTCTGCATCATTTTGGTTTAAGGCTCATTGGCGTACCGACCTTGATAAGAGTGGGGGAAGCTATTGAAAGTGTAGTCATTAAAATCGCTGTAACTTCTAAATGACTTATCCGATTTTACTAAATTTAAGCTTGTTTATATATATAATAACAGTTTTTTCGATTTTATCCCGAAAATTCAAATCATACGGTATAACTATGACATCATAATCGGATAGTAAATTAAATTTGCAAGAAATGAAACACCCTGTATGGGTAGCCCTAACTAGTATAGCTATGTCTTTCTAGAACGATTTTCGCTACCTTGTAGCTTTCTTGGTCGATTTTGGATTATTCCATTTTTTATACAATATTTTTATATATACAGGGTGTCCCGAAAAAGGACCATATATTCCTGGAGCAAAAACAATATGACTTCTATAATGCCATTTTTCATTTGTGATCCTCATGTTCGATATACAGGGTGTCAAAGTTTGAAATTAAAAACTGATTTTTTTGAATAATTCGAGTATTTAATAATATTATAATTTCAAATTTGGTACATTGCTTCAGCATAAAGAGTTACATCTTCTGAAAAACACAAAATAAAAAACAATTGTCCAATATTTAAAATAGGGGGGGGGGTCCAGTACCCGCTGACCTCCCCTATTTTTTAGTATGAGCGCCAGTGACTTCCAAACAATATTTTCTCAGGTAAACATCTGTTTTTGATTATTTTTTGTCTCCTATAAAATTTCAATGAAATTATGCGTTGTGCTATTACCAGGGATACAGGTGAGCGGGTACTGGACCCCCTCTATTTTGAATATTTGAATTGTTTTTATTTTGTTTTTCTCAAAAGATGTAACTCTTTATGTTGAAGCAATGTACCAAATTTTAAATTAATATCTTATAAAATACTCGAATTATTCAAAAAAATCTATTTTTAATTTTAAACTTTGATACCCTGTATATGGAACATGGGGGTCACAAATGAAAAATATATATATTTTTGCTCAAGGAATATATGGTTAACGGATTGACCTCCTTTTTCCGGACACCCTGTATATATTTTTATACAATTACCCAAGTTTTAATAAATTGATATTATTTATTTAGAAAGCAGTACTTTTTATATGACGCAACTTTGACAATTATTGAACATAATAATAATAAAAATTCATATCTCACATTTTGAAAAAAGAACACTTTTTAAATATAATCGTTAAAAATATATCCTAACGCGGCTCTTTTTTTACCGGTGGGCATTGATTTTCAAGGAGCAAGTTTTCCTGCTGTCAGGATTGTTCACATTAATCTGACTTGTAAGGGGGATTTAGGTGAAAACGGGGTAATGTTAAAAAATTGCTTTTTGTGGCTTTACATTTATTACACAGACTTTATTAGGTAATATATCCAATTTTTCCTGTTACGAACTTCGGTGCAAGTGCAAATAAACAACAATAGGTATAGTATTTTCAGATCAAATTGAAATACTTAAAAAAAAACTGGTCGTGTCAAAGACCCGCTTGCAGGTGACGGCGGATTCGAAATATTTGTAGTCATCAGGACGACAGATCAAACATAACCAATCAATCCTCTTCCAGTGAAGCAGGTCAATTAGACGGGTTTTTAAAGAAAAAATACGTTAATTACCTATGTATATTTGTTGTAAAAAAAGTAAGTAGTTGCGAAAGCCCTAAGGAACCCTCATTGACGGCCCCTTCAAAACTTGCTGCCAGCTTTGCTTTTCATAGGTATTTCGTTTCATAATTAATTTTATTTTTATATCCTGAGAATTTAACTTCGTTAAGTGAAGAAGAATTATACGTGAAAGCGCGGAATTTACAAACGATATACCATAAAGACTTGTCCATTGACTTTCCTAGTCAAATTTGAAGCCTCAGAAAGGGACTTGGAGATTCAATTTTTAAAAAATCAAAATTAAAAACGGTGTATCAACTTGCGGATTATTTATTAATAAAAAATCAGTGTGTTCTTCAAGTTTTCCAGATGTATCTAGTGCAGGGATGTTATTTCTAACTTCTAACCAGTTAGTGTGGTATCAGCGGAACGATCTTTTTCCAAACTTAAAATAGTAAAAACCTATTTACGTAACACCATGGGACAACAACGCCTTTTGGATTTATCCTTAATCAGAATCGAACACGAGTTTGTTAAAACATTAAATATCGACGAAATTATAAACGATTTTGCAAAAAAACACTCTTGACGATCTGGTCGTTTTGTATAATACCTTGTATTGTACCTACTTAGTGTAGTGACATAATGTTTGTGCAGACTTGTTCAGTGTTCATGTGTTTTACTGTTTTCTGTCTTTTGGATTCTATGAGGCTCGATCACTGCTACCCCCGTTACTACCATACATCGTAAGCAACATTATAAGTGGTGTTTTAAAATTTTGATTTGGCATTATGTTTGCTGGAATATTACGTATAATAACTACGTATGTTATGTCTACCAGTCTACCTAGGATTATAAAATAAATTCGAATTGTTTGCTGTTTAAATACCTAGTAGTAGTACCACATAATGTGGGTAATAATAAAATTATTACACGACTAACGAATTAAAAAATTCATAAACCTGAACCTAATAGTAATGAAAATAAAAATGATCATTTTCCATTCGTTATAGAGAGGGGGCCCCTAAAAACGTTTGCGGAGGGGTCCACTCAATTTTTGCTACGCCACTGCTTCTTAGGCCTTTCGGGCAAAAATAGAAATGTATATACCTTTCGCAGACCGCACGAAGACATGCCGTTCAGTTTATGCTTTTTTGGCGGTCCCAACTGAAATTGTGTAAACTATACATACCTATACAGGGTGTCCGGGAAAATGTGGGAAATATCCCGGATATGAAAAAAAACACGTGAAAAGAATACTACAAGTTCATATAAACTTCTTTCGTATCGGCCTCCTCTTCGGAGATATGGGCTACCAAAGAGCTCCCATGGAATTAAGTTTTTGACACATAATTATGAAACCAACAAGTATATTTCAATTTTTTTTTTCATATGATCTATACCAGGTAAGACCCTTCAAATTATTATCGCAGAATGTGTTGCGAATTACTCACAGCTGCAGGGACGGACTAGCTGTGACACTAATGTGCCCATTTTTTTTACGCTCTGTATGATAAAAACTTTGGACAACGTTTTTTACATACCTTTAACTATTGACTAAAAATTAAGTAATCTTCATTCATGTCGCTAATCCTAACCGTTTTCGGAAAAACGTCATTTTTATCATATTTACATCATGTATATTTAGCGTATTTCAATAAAAGTTACATCTTTGTTCCTATAAATTATAAATGTTCACTTTTAACTGCTTAATATTGATACATGATCGCAATAAAATGACGTTTTTCCGAGAACGGTTAGGATTAGCGACATGAATGAAGAGTACCTAATTTTTAGTCAATAGTTTTAAAGGTATGTAAAAAACGTTGTCCAAAGTTTTTATCATACAGGGCGTAAAAAAAATGGGCACATTAGTATCACAGCTAGTCCGTCCATGCAGCTGTGAGTAGTTGGCAACACTTTCTGGGATAGTAATTTGAAGGGTCTTACTTGGTATACATCATATGAAAAAAAAATTGAAATATACCTGTTGGTTTAATAGTTATGTGTCAAAAACTTAATTCCATGGGTGCTCCTTGGGAGCCCATATCTCCGAAGAGGAGGCCGATACGAAAGAAGTTTATATGAACTTGTAGTATTCTTTTCACGTGTTTTTTTCATATCCGGGAGATTTCCCACATTTTCCCTAACACCCTGTATAGGTAAGCTTCGATAAAAACGTCCGTAAAAATCTCCCTAAAATTTGTTGGTTTCAGATACGATACACAAAAACAGTATCGCTCTTTCCTGTCGGCTTGATCACGAAAGCCGGTGTAAGCTCGCCGATCGTCCGGAACGGCACTTTCCGGGGTTTTTACGACGGATGGATCGGAGGAAGAAAATTCGCCGTCGACATGGCCGGCTTTGCTATCTCCGTACAGTTTTTGCTCACCCGGCCCGACGCCTCGATGCCCTATAAACCTGGATTTGAGGAAGACGGATTTTTAAAAAGCCTGGCGCCTTTCGAACCGTTCGAGGCCCAATTGTTGGCTTCCAATTGCACTAGGGTAGGTTGTAAATACCGTGCGAGTAAATATTATTTGCATCCAAGAGGGCTTGGACTCAGAGCTGGGCAGTAGCTAGCTACTAAGTAGTTAAGCTACTAGCTAGCTACTTTTTTGGTAGCTAATAGCTTTATTCGAGCTACTTTTAAAACCAAGTAGCTTGTAGCTGTAGCTTTTACATTATTTTTTAGTGTATTCATGAAGCTACTTTTAAAAGTAGCTAGTTAGTCGAAAAGCTACTTAAGCTACTTTCGGTATCTTAAGCTACTACTATATTATATTTTGTATATATTTATTTAATAACTTAGCATTTTGCCTTTGAGATAAAAATTTGAAAAACTAAAAAAATGTATAAAACTTTGACAGTCATGTCTGTCATATTATATCAAAAAATATCTTTTACCTATAATTGTTTAAAAGTATGGCAAAAATAATTTTTTACGATGTACCCCTCATATTCTGCACGGTTGACAACATGCTCAATAATATATTTACTTATAATAATACTAAGTTACAGGTAGGTACCTACATTATTAAAACTTTATAATATTTTTATTACTAAACTCTTTTAATGTCGAAGAACGTAGTTTTTCAAAACTGCATTCACTGACATAAAGTGAGCAGCTTATAGAAGTAGCTTTAAAAAAAAGTAGCTTGTAGCTTAGCTACCAGTAGCTAAGCTACTTTTATTTAAAAGTAGCTTGATTACACGGTAGCTTAACTACTTTAATTTTAAGTAGCTTGTAGCTAGCTACTTTTCTCCAGTAGCTTGCCCAGCTCTGCCGGGTTTGGTTTAGATCACAAATATAGGTTAAAATTTTGTCAAATTCATATTATGACATGATATGCCAAACTAATGAGTAATAAAATAAGTAGACAAATACAAATTTATTTTTGTTGTTTACAAAATTAACAAAGTAATAATATACAGAAAGAAAAAGAAAAATAATTACATAAATTGCTGAAATTGGCAATTGGCATTGGAAGTGTTGACCAGCATCTCTGGAGAAATGTTACCACATTCTCGGATAATCCTTTCTTGTAATTGTTCTAAATTTGCAACTGATGTTTTAAAAATAGCGTTCTTTAAATGAGGAAAAACGAAGTAATCCATAACCGTTAAACAAGGTGATCTAGGTGGGAATTCAATGTCTGATCGAAAACTGATCAATCTGTCGTCGAAAAAATTGCGTAAGTAGTTAATAGTTTCGGCGGCTGTATGGGCGGTTGCACCGTCCTCTTGAAAATATCCAAAACCTAGTTCGTCGTCAAGTAATTGCTCCACAAATGGATTCAAAATATTGTCTCTATACCGCTGTGCTGTAACTGTGTCATGAAAAAAAATAGGACCAACAATTCTTCTTCGGGAAACAGCTAACCACACACCAATTTGTTGAGGGTGCAATGTGGACTCTACAAAAAAATGGGGATTTTCACTACTCCACACGCGTGTATTCTGAGAATTCACATAACCGGAAAGGTGAAACCAGGCTTCATCCGAAAAAAATGTCAGGTCTAATAAACCATTTATTTCCAATAAATTTTGGGTAAACCATTGAGAGTAATTCCTGCGTCTTTCAAAATCTGCGGCTTGTATTTCTTGGAATACTTGCACTTTATAAGGAAATAAATTTAGCTGCATCTTAAGAATAGTCCTGCATGTTCCATAAGATCTTCCCACTTCTTGGGACAGGCGTCTTATACAATTTTTTGGCGTATTTTGCATTATTTCACGAACGTTTGCAACAATTTCTTCTGTTCTTACAGATGGTCTTCCTGCTCCTTTTTTGTGTTGTATAGAACATGTTTCCCTAAACACAGCCAGCCACGGTTCTTTTCAGGCAATGATAATAATCCCCAGAAATAAAACAACGTTAGGAAAATGTTCGTGATAATCGTCCATGCACAAACCCGGATTGTATTGCCACTCACCATTTACTCTAACACCGTTTCGAAAATACGCTTCAACCATGAATGTTTTGTGCTGTTCCGTAAAGCCCATTGTGTGAATTGTTCAAGAAATTGGAAAAATTAGCGATGAATCAAATTACTTGTAACGATTGTCAAAGATGACGGAATAACTGATTGATTGTTAATTCAGGTAGTTACTGACACATAACAGGTATTAAGCTCTACGGCTAAGCATTGCGTCCTTAAATTCAAGGCCCTCTTTGATGAAAATAATTTTTGCTCGCACGGTACATACATTTTTAATATTAAAAATAATTGTATATTCAGGGTGTCCGCAAAATGCTAGCACACATTCCTGAGGCTAAAATATGAGGATCTAGTTTAATTTACCTTGAATTAAAAGTTGGTAGTTCCCAAAATACAGGGTGACAAAGTTTCTAAACTTTTTGTAAATACTTTTATTAATAATAGCATGAATCGAACGAAACTTGGTACTTAGGGTTTTTTTAGGATGAGAAATCAAGATCTGATCACAGTTTCGATGTAGATTGCAAAGGGTGCCACCAGCAGCACTTCCCCTACATCTAGCTTCATAACATTTTAATACGATTATCTCAGAAACGGCTGCTCGAAGCGATAGGTACCAGGTATACCCTTTTTAGACAAAAAATACCAAGGAATGAAAATATTTAAGTAGAAATTTAATATACCGAGGCATAAAAAAGTTATGAAGCTTTAGATGTAGCCGAAGTACTGCCGATAGCGCCCTCTGCAATGTACATCGAAACTATGATAAGATCTCGATTTGTCATCCTAGAAAAACCCCTACTTACGAAATTTTGTGCCAATCATACTATTATTAAGAAAAATATTTACAAAAAACTATAATTTTAATTAAAATGTATTTTCGAAATTAGATCCACATAATTTAGACTCAGGAATTTGTGCTACAATTTTGTACACGTATTTTCCGGACACCCTGTATATTGTTTTTTTTTGTTTCTTTTTTACTTCAATTATCTATAAAAAAAAAAGACTTAAATTAAAATGCAATGTCTGATGGGGGCATTCTAACCCCGGCTACAATGTGTAAGTAGTCCTTTTACTTATTCATAAATTTAAAAAATTTTTTTTTTCAAGATATTGGTGTGGCACACCCAAGCAAAGAAAAACGAACCAGCGTGGCCAGTGGATTATACAAGATACAATAATACAAACGTAATAGCGCTCAAAAATATTTTAGTTTGAGGTAAAATAACAAACCCATAGTAAAGGTCCGCAGCAAAGTTGGTACCCCCCCTCCTTTACCTTCAAGTGTTAGTACCTACTTTTGGTACTATGGACAACAAGTCGTTACGCATAGAGATTTTTTAAGTGATAAAATTTACCGGGGTGTTATCGATGAAAATAGGGATAAAAATGTCATGGAGTGAATTATTTTGTCATCCACTCATCCACACAAACCGAAAACTCATTGTAGATTCTTAAAATCATTCACTGGACATGGCACAATGTACAACGAGAAAGTTGGAAGTAAATTCTATAGTTCGTAGTATTGCACAAGTTTTTTAAAATAAGAAAAACGTTCGATAACAGCCCTAACATACTGCCATAACTTTCGATCTCTTACATATCTTCTTTACCCTTTCCTGTTATTGTTAAAACTCATTGATTATTACGCACTTGTATACTTACCTATCTCTGTAAAGCTATAAGCTCCAGAAAACCTATGTTAAATTTATAGAACTTCTTGTAATATAACGTAGTAAGGCTTTTCAACACTTCACATAAACATCGTACAAAAATTATAAAATATATGTAAAGAAACAATGCAAACTCGTTAGTCGAGTCCAGATTCCAAACCGGCCAAGCAGCTTGCAGAACAGTCGCTAGGAAAGCTACATGCAATCTATATTACTAAATCTATCTGAGCTTTTTTGAAGTAATTTTTTATTTATTATTCTGTAGCAACACTAGTAGAAAGAAACATACAAGTATCTACATAATATCCCGTAATTTTTGTATGAAGTCTATAATTTCCCCTGAAAATTTAATGCGATAGGTTGATTTTGTACCTGAATGAATATTTTTATACATTACCATCAGTTCGGCCATGTTCGGCTTAGATTTAAGATAGGAATGTAAAAAAGCTAATGTCTTGCCTCTATATGTTTTCCGTAAAAAAAGACAGGTCCAATTAATTATATTAAAAGGTAATGTTTTCAAAGTGAATCTGGTTAGTTAAATAATAATTTTTTGAGAAAATTCATTTCCTGTCTTCCAAAACTTGTATTTCATCGGGATGAACTAAATAATCCAAATCCAAAAATTAAAATGGGCCTTTTCACTAGAATAGAATTCATCATTCAGCATTAACATTCTGAATTAAAACCTATTAAAAATACTACTTCCTAGCAGGGTTCGAAAATATCATGATATTTTCGAAAGTATCATATCAAAGGATATATATCCGATGTATATCGGATATATATCCTACATATAAATCATTTTAAGATATTTCATTTTAATGAAAGGACTACTATTTCGATCAAAAACATATTGAAAACTAAATATTTTTGTAGGATACTTATTAAGTAAACTGACTTTAAAAAACATGACCTAAACTAATGAGTAATGACTAAACAGATAAATCATAAAGGTTAATAATTATAAGATATCCAATAGAAAAAATAAAGCTGGGCATATTTTCAAAGCGGACCCACCCTTAATATTATTTAAAAACATAAATACTTTTTTTTGTTTGATTTGTCGATTGATATATTCTGAATAATCGAAATTTTAAAAAAATTAATTATTGAATATATCGTGATATATATCAAACTATAAATATCATGATATATATCATGATATATATCGCGATATATATCGCTTGATATATATCCTCCGAACCCTGCTTCCTAGGTCAAAAACCTTTCCTAGAGACAATTAAAAACAGGTCGCGAAAGCGGAAAGTTTGAAAATATGAGATCCAAACCTTATTACGTCATCCCATTATCCGTGCAATTATTTTATTTGTCAGCCTCGACGGATTATATTGCTATCTTTGTTTTGATAAGCTAAATAAACAAGAACAGCTTAAAAATAGAAAACAACCCGCCCGATATTCAGGTAGACGCGGCGTTCGACCTTTAGTTGAATAACTGGGATCCATAGGTCGAGGCAGATGTGACGTCAGTGAGTTTATTCTAGTGAAGGTATCTAGTTTATTTATTTTCTCAGTAAATAATTCAAAATTTTAAAAACTGAAACCGTAAAAAATTTGATTTTTTCTTTCTCTATGCGGTAAAATATAAATCAAATTTGGTGAAAAAGCCCATTCTCACGAACAACACAGCTAATTGAGTTCGTCACGACCAAAAATTTGGTAAAAACGACCAGATTGGGTGAAATTAAAATATGTTTTTAGAAAAAATCCACGGGACCTGTGATTAAAATTTTGTTGATAATTTTTATATTAATATCTTCTATAATATAGGAAATAAAATCCTCTGTGGTATAGCAAGTAGGGTAGGGTGGGGTAGGTCCAGACATGGGGCACCTTCGGACATTTCAAATTTACCGCGAAACAATTAACTCCTTGGATTCTTGCCAACCAAAAAATGTTTACTTATATTTGTATTGGCCGTGGCTGTGCAAGTTGTTCGGCTATCAATAAATAATAGCAGTTTGTAGACATTTGTTTAAATTTTTCGTTGCCGTTGTAAGAAAGGTTGCGAAAGTCGTAAGAAATTACATCTTTACTAATAAATTTAAGGTAAGATATTCACCAAATTTATAAATATTAACTTGTTTTCCTACACTTAACCTTAAAATGAATCGAAATACAAATGCATTTAGGGATATTTTGCAGCCAGAAATGCACTTGGTAATATGGGGCACGTTCGGACATATTTCATGGGGCAGTTTCGGACTGTCCGAACCTGGATATGGATATTGAATTGGACGATGAAATAATCGGATGTAACGACTTCTTGTGAGATTCTCAACCAAAAAGAGAACACTTTACTATATTGGAGTAGTGGACAAAATATTCGACAATGGAGACTATTTGGTCAATTTTTTGAGGAAGTATAAAAGTGGTTTTCATTTTCCAAATGTTAAGGATATTTCAACTATTTCTAGAAAAGATGTGGTAAGCAAATTGCCAGAACCCACAGATTTGCCAGGAACATCCAGAACAGCAGGAATTTTAAAATTTAATGTAAATATGTTTTCATATAATATCCAATAACATAGGGTCGTCATTCATTCGTCATTTCACCTTAATATAGGTATTTTGATATGTGTCCGGACCTTCCCATGGTGTATCCGTCAGTACCCCACTATGGGGCAGAATCGGACAAATTGCATTTTTTTTTAAATCGCTATTTGACAAAAAACGCATTTTTGCCGACAAGGTATAGTCGTTAAATTTATAAAAGATAAATCTGCGGTTCTGCTAATATTTTCGATTTAATTTAAATGAAACTGATTTCAAAATTATGGCCATTTGAAAAAAACTGTCCGAACCTACCCCACCCTACCCTACTAAGAGGATCAAGCGCGTACAAAAAATTTAGTTACCTTTAATTTAGGCTCATAGAACACCAAATGTTATGTACTGAACGTAGTTTTTAGTTTTTAACTTAATGTTCCTTTAAAAGTGGGACTGTATAATAGGTACACCCCGACCGAATGAAATAAACAATTTGCACGTTGTTATTATAAGTTTTCAAATTGTAAACCTTGGTCAAATCAATTTTCCCATAAATTCATTTCATGTTGTTACAACGCTTATCTTTAAAATTATCGAACAATCCCAAATAAACCATAATTTATTTATTATTTTTAATTTTGTTTAGTAGCATCATACAGGGTTCCCCATTTAAAACGAAACAGGCTAAATATCTGGTTCCACGTTAATTAAAAAAAAAAACGCTCGGACCCGTCGATTTTTATTTCAAGGGGGACATATTTTGCGTATATTGTCAATCTTGTTACTTCAAACCCCTAGGAGGGAGGGGGGGTAAGATCTAAATCTTAAATGGATACCCCTATTTTATATAATTTTTTTGGATTCTGCATAAAATTCTGAACATTTTTTAATAAAAGCATTATTAGTCTATGCTAAACAGTTTCCGAGATATTGACTCTTGAAAAATGAGATTTTTGAACTTTGACAGCGTCGAGCTTTCTAACTGTACGTCTTAAAGTAAAACGGCTTACATGTCCCTATCTTCGTTTTTTATTATCTTTCCAATAGTGTGAACTTTCGGTTAAACCGGATGTAAGAAATATAGTACTTCCGGTTTGACCGGAATTTGACACTATTGGAAAGATAATAAAAATCGAAGATAGGGACATGTAAGCCGTTTTGCTCTAAGACGTACAGTTAGAAAGCTAGACGCTGTCAAAGTTCAAAAATGTAATTTTTCAAGAGTCAATATCTCGGAAACTATTAAGTATAGACTAATAATGCTGTTATTAAAAAATGTTCAGAATTTTATGCAGAATCCAAAAAAATTATATAAAATAGGGGTATCCATTTAAGATTTAGATCTTACACCCCCTCCCTCCTAGGGGCTTGAAGTAACAAGATTGACAATATACGCAAAAGATGTCCCCCTCGAAATAAAAATCGACGGGTCCGAGCGATTTTCCACATTTTCATTTTAAAGCAGGAAAATCGAGGTGGGAAGTTTTCAAATGAAACCCTGTATATGAAGTATAAAAAATAAAAATTTTGTAATTGTTGTCAAACTGTAGCTCTTTTTAGGGTATTTAAATTTAAAAAAAAATTAGAATAACGATATCACTGAAATGACAATTGACTAATTTGCATTAAAGTTTGACTAAGGTATTGGCAGTGTGTTGTAACTGCATTAATAGTATTTATTTCCCAGAACTTTTCTTGCTTTAAAGAACTAGACATTTAATCAAAGATTAACGCAAAAAAGATTAAATACATTTGTACACTGAAAAAATTACAGTGTTTTCTAATTAGTGCAATTACAGGATACTGTATGCAGGGTGTAAACAGGAGGCTGTTTAGTGTTCTGATAATCTGTATTCGCTGCGTTTTAATTAAAAAAATAAAACTTGTAATAATATCTCTGCAAGGTCCCAACTAAATTACAGTTTAAACTCATATTAAGCAACGCCCTTATGGTAATGTGGCTTAAACAGTGAGTTAGGCGGAACTTCTGTTTGGCCACGCCTGTATAGGGATTTCGAAAAAAAATTATTTTTTTTGTGTATGATCTAAATGAAAAATGATTCTTACAGAGAGCCTAACCATAATACACCCTGTACAAAAAAAATGTTTTTACACAGTGAGCGTTGAGTTATCTCTCAGCAAAAAAGATGATTGTGATACTTTTTATAAGAATGTAAAATTTTAGTCAGCATTGAAAAATCCATATCCCATTTTAATTTAAATGATTTTATTAAAAATGGGGCTGTGGACAACTTTTTTACCTACACTATACATACCTATATTAGGGTATTATAATATACACAATCAGTAGTAAATAAAGTTACCTATATTTATCTGAAAAGAAGTTTTCTTTTAGAATATCTTATCGTTACTTGTAAAGTAGGTAATGCAGATTACGTTTTTGGTAAGAATGGTAACAAACATTAACATTACTTCTTTAGTCACAACAAATAATTTGTTTAAACTTCGAAACAAAATTCTGCCACAGTGGCCAAATGTTGTATTGTCGATATTTCCACTCGTATAATTACGAGTTGATTTGATTAATCTTGAATAATTTGTTTATTTAAGTTACATTGAGCCTAATGAATAAAAATGTAGCGATTGCTTTTTCTTATAAAATCGAAGTAATTTCTTGAAAGCCAATGAATAAAAATGAAAGTAAATGCTTTTGCATCCAGCAATCGCTTAAAAGTGCAGGAATTGCTTCTAGTCCATGCTTTTTTTTTAAATAGAAGCAATCGCGCTATCGTTTGCTTAAAATGTGATGAATAAATTAACGAATTGCTTTTTCTAGTGTAGCAATTGCTTTAAACTTTTTAAGGTAGGTCGACCCTTGCATCATTTGCTTGGTAGCAGTCAAATTTAGTTCTCCGCGGCATACACGTGCGTTGCTCTTAATTTGTGTCTTCAATTATGGCTGAATATATTCAGATATGAACGTCCGTAAAAGAAAAATCTACAGTGTACGTAAAAATTGCAGATGTGATGATTTCAGAAAGTTATATCGATTTGACTGCGAAAATGTTGAGTGGTTGGCAAATTATTTTTTTACTGATACTGCAGGTAAAAGGTGAGGGGGTGCAATGTCGCCTTTAAATAAGATTAAAGTCTTTCTGTTGAAATTGTCGGATCTGGGCTTTCAAAATTCTGTAGGTGAAGAACTCGGTGTTTACCAAACTACTGTCTGTAAGATATACACTTTACACTTCTGTAACGGATGCAGTTTTGGAGAAGGCCAATATTTTTGTTAAATTTTCTACAAGTGCTGAAGCTGTTGTGGAAGCTAAACGGTTGTGGTCAGAGAGATTTATTTATGTTCCTTCAATTTGTGAACGAATATCAATTGCTTGTCTTTAATTTCTTCATCTCTACTATCACTTTCCTCATTTTCACTGAAATCTGCCGTATCACAAATATAAGTTTCTTATTTTCCACAAAAACGTAACAGATTACTATTGTACTAAATTAATAGACCAACGTGGTTGCATTTACGTCAACTCTTTGGCAAATTAGGCACCAAACTGAACATGAAATCTATGATCTGAACAAGTGGATAAGCTACGTCTAAACTTGTGTCGAGTAAGCATTTGCTACAGAGGTGTAAGAAAAACAGCAATTGCTTCAAAATTTTATTCATATCCAGATCTAGCAATCGCTTTTACTTATAGCATTTGCTAGTCAAGGCAATTGCTTTTACTAAAAAGTAATTGCTTAATTTTTATTCATTCATTATGCTCATTGTCTTTTGGTGCTGAAAACGACACTATTAAGCGAATTCCTATTACAGATGTCTGAAAAAATATATATATTTTTGGTATTTGGTACAACAGTTTAACGTGAGTTAGAGGCAAGAAATAGGAAGTGCTGCAATCAACAAGGACGATGCCATGGAATTGTAAATAAAAATCAAATATTTAAATAATTGTTTATTAGGTTTTTGTGTATAGTTAATTTGATTCTAGTTGGACAATTTCTTCTATTTGAATATATGTATATACATATCCATCCATTCCATACATAATAAGTACATACATATAATTTCAATTCCTTTATAACATAATTCATATTATTATCTAAACTTCTGTACATATATTTTGAGAACTAAATCATATGGCATACTTACTGGTCTTTTGAAAGCATTTTGGTAATTTTTTTATTTTTAATTTTATACATATATAATTACTAAAGCTAATATTATCAGTATCAGTTGAAATATAATCACAGAAAATAAAAATACTGGGAATGTGTTAAATAATGCTTTGTTGTTGACAAAATACATTTTACAGTTGGATATATCCAGTGACAACTAATACGGGAAGTATTCACCTAAATCTTAAAATATTTGAGACACGACAATCAGTATCTAATCATACATTCTACAACCGTATTTGTGGTAATGTGTGAGTTGCAAGTCACGAGCCGCCACTGGAAATACCAGGATATGTAGTTTCACTATATAAAACTTGATATGGCGACAAACATCGGTCGCATCCACTGCAATAACTGGGAGTTTATCAAGTATAGGTACCCGTTTCAGCACAAGCCCCTTTTGTTGTTACGTCAATATTATGGTTTATACAAAGTAAATATACCTACTATCGGTGCATGGTACTAAATATTCCGAATATCACAGCACCAGTCACTGAGTTCTACTATACAGGGTGTTCCTAAATATCATGTAAATACGAAAAGGGGTAATTATTTGGCTTATTTAATGACTAAAAATTCATATAAACATAGGCCCGCAAACGCTTCGTTGCCGATCTACAGGATGTTGAAATTTTAAGATTTTTTTAGTTTTTTCTTTATAGCTCTTGTAGTTTTTGAGATATTTAGCTCTAATTTGGAATATAGGTTACGCTGTAGGACTTACATCATTGGACATACCAAATGGTTTTAAGAATCTACAGGGAGATATTTTTTCAGGGGTCATGCCCCCTTTTCTCCCCATGAACTTTTTTTCGGTGCGCCTATGTTTATATAAATTTTTAGTCATTAAATAAGCCAAAGAATTACCCCTTTTCGTATTTACATGATATTTAGGAACACCCTGTATATATTATAGTAGGTACTGAATTATTACAGTGGCAAAAACGATATTTGTTATATACAGGGCCTTTAAAAATATAACGTAAAAGTCTTTACGCTACACTTACGATATAACTTTATTTAAAGCGAATTACTAGCATATTTTGTTTTAAATCGCCCTATATATATATATATACAGTGTCACCAGTAAAGTCCGCATCATATGGGATTTTTTTTTTATTAATAGCTTTATTCAAAATTTGACTATGGCGTCAAGTTCTGCTTCGATCGAGATGAAAATTAAGCAAAAAAATAGTAGTCACGTGATTCGCATTATCAGTCAAAATTTAATTTTTTCCAAAAAATAATTCAAAAGTGGGTTTTTTTCTGAAAATATCGAAAAAAGTTACTAGAAAAAGTTTTTTTTTAATGCAGTTTCTAGCCCACATGCAAAATTTTAGCTGCATAAGATAATTTTGATTTTTTACCCATATTTTGTAAATTGCACCAGTTTTGCAAAATAAGACTCAACGCAACCTACATAAAAACTTATCAGTTTTGACAAGGCTTTATTTCAGATAAATTTTCTTTAAAGTGGCGCCATATTAAATGTGTGTTTTTCTACAAAATCAAAATTGGGCTATTAAAATTTGGTCGCATGTGATGCAAAGTTTATTTGTTTTTGACCCTGTATAAGGTATAACTTCATAAAATGAAGTATTTTTGAAAACGTAGTTTGTGTCTGAAAGTAATACAAGTTAACGTTATTATGACATAGCTTAATAATAAATTATAATATAGGGGTTTGAATTAAATCGTTAAAAATAGATAAACTTTACGTTTTTAAACTAAAACTAATTTTCCACTTAAAAAACACTTTACTGAAGACACTGTGTTTTTTTGTCTTAATATTAAGGTGTATTACATTCAGACACAAACTACGTTTTTAAAAACACTTATTTTATGAAGTTACCTTATACCGGGTCAAAAACAAATAAACTTTGCATCACATGCGACCAAATTTTAATAGCCCAATTTTGATTTTGTAGAAAAACAAACATTTAATATGGCGCCACTTTAAAGAAAATGTATCTGAAATAAAGCCTTGTCAAAACTGATAAGTTTTTATGTAGGTTGCGTTGAGTCTTATTTTGCAAAAGTGGTGCAATTTACAAAATATAGGTAAAAAATCAAAATTATCTTATGCAGCTGAAATTTTTCATGAGGGCTAGAAACTGCATTTAAAAACTTTTTCTAATAACTTTTTTCGATATTCTCAGAAATAACCCCACTTCTGAATTATTTTTTGGAAAAAATTAAAACAGATAATGCGAATCATGTGACCACTATTTTTTTGCCTAATTTTCATCTCGATCGAAGCAGAACTTATTGATGCCAAAGTCAAATTTTGAATATATAATTATAATATAATATTAATAAAAAAAAATCCATATGATGCGGACTTTACTGATGACACTGTATTATGTATTCGATATACTCAATAACTTATAAATAAAAAATATTCAGAATTGGTTAGTTTGTTTCCTGAACCGTGGTGTCACCAATATCCAGGCATGAAAAATGCATTTTTGATACTTGTCGCTTCGTAAAATGTGTGCTACTTATCCGATGGCACAACACAATAATTTAAATTACCTAAGAAAATTATGCAATAAATATACATAGGTACTTATAATTAAACAAAAATGATATACCTACAAATTCTTGACCAGCTTTAATTTATACATAAAGTGTATGTCTAATAATGGGATTATCTATCCATCAGAAGAAAACTACCACCCCATCTAAAAAGCTAATCTGATACAGATGAAATATAAGTCATTCTGTATTTTAAGTTTTAGTTAACTTAGCCAGTCGGAAAACAAGTTTTATACGTGTAATTATCTTGTTTGAATTAACTATATAAATGAAAAATATTCTTCGACGTGTAGACAAAGCTTTTTTACATTGAAAAGGTTTCATGTCTCGGCCGGGACTCGAATCTGGGACCTCTGGGTTACTAGTCCAGCGCTCTACCATTTCTGCCACGGAGACCCTGAAATTCTTCCACCAACTTTGGCCATACAGTGTCACCAGTAAAGTCCGCATCATATGGGATTTTTTTTAATTAATAGCTTTATTCGAAATTTGACTTTGGCATCAAGTTCTGCTTCGATCGAGATGAAAATTAAGCAAAAAAATAATAGTCACGTGATTCGCATTATCTGTCAAATTTTAATTTTTTCCAAAAAATAATTCAAAAGTCGGGTTATTTCTGAAAATATCGAAAAAAGTTATTAGAAAAAGTTTTTTTAAATGCAGTTTCTAGCCCACAGGAAAAATTTCTGCTGCATAACATAATCTTTTACTTATATTTTGTAACTTGCACCACTTTTGCAAAATAAGACTCAACGCAACCTAAATAAAACTTCTCAGTTTTGACAAGGCTTTATTTCAGATACATTTTCTTTAAAGTAGCGCCATATCAAATGTGTGTTTTTCTACAAAATCAAAATTGGGCTATTAAAATTTGGTCGCATGTGATGCAAAGTTTATTTGTTTTTGACCCTGTATAAGGTAATTTCATAAAATAAGTATTTTTGAAAACGTAGTTTGTGTCTGAAAGTAAAAAAATAAAAATAAAGTAAAAGGGTTTTGAAGTAAATCGTTGAAAATAGATAAACTTTACGTTAAGTTAAACTAGAATTTATTTTCCACTTAATGAACACTTTACTGATGACACTGTATTCTTTTTGTCCTAATATTAAGATGTATTACTTTCAGACACAAACTACGTTTTCAAAAATACTTATTTTATGAAGTTACCTTATACAAGGTCAAAAACAAATAAACTTTGCATCACATGCGACCAAATTTTAATAGCCCAATTTTGATTTTGTAGAAAAATAAACATTTAATATGGCGCTACTTTAAAGAAAATGTATCTGAAATAAAGCCTTGTCAAAACTGGGAAGTTTTATGTAGGTTGCGTCGAGTCTTATTTTGCAAAAGTGGTGCAATTTACAAAATATAGGTAAAAAATCAAAATAATTTTATGCACCTGAAATTTTGCATGTGGTTTAGAAACTGCAATAAAAAAAACTTTTTTCGATATATTCAGAAATATTTTGAATTATTTTTTGGAAAAACCTAAAATTTGACAGATAATGCGAATCACGTGACTACTATTTTTTTGCTTAATTTTCGTCTCGATCGAAGCAGAACTTGATGCCAAAGTCAAATTTTGAATAAAGCTATTAATAAAAAAAAATCTCATATGATGCGGACTTTACTGGTGACACTGTATATAACGTATTAATTTTATGTTAGTAGTATAGTTTGGGATCTCCTGCGATTTTAAACTGGGGGAGGGAGTTATTAGGGGAAAGGAATTCACTCATGACCTGCGGGACTTGTAATCGAGAGGTTCCGGGTTCGATTCCCGGAGAAAACATAAAACTTGTTCAATTTTAAATAAGTTTTATATAATTTTACCATATGCTGAGTAAAAAATTGGAGAGGAAAACGATCACAGGATTGACAACTTAACATTTCACAAGAAGTGCCGGCATTTTTTTTTGTACCGAATCTCTAGGAAAGCAATAACAAATAAATAGTAATGTACTGCGGCTATTTTTTTTGGTAGATACTTGTACCGTGGTTAAGGAGATCAATTTTTTTGAGAACAGCAAATACAGAAATTTTTGGCTTCAATACTGTTAATCAAAATCAACACACAAGTGCTCTTTTTACCAGTACAATGCTAGAATGGATTTAAGCTATATTTTTTAACACAGCAGGAGAATGCTACCCGTCTTATAAACCTGTATATGTCACAGTTACACCCGTTTCCATTTTTTGGCAGTGCTTATTATCATAACTCACACTGCTTGAAAAAATATCATTTTATTTTGGTCTACAGTGACGCAGTATTGTCAATATCTTAAAACAAAATCAAGCGGAAGAGGGTAGAGTAAATATCACTTCGATTTTAATGCACTGGCGTTTTTTTTTCGAACCTGTCGCTCGGGCATGACGTCAAGCCCAAGCACGACGATTATCTATCACAAAAATTATTGCAGTTTGTATTAGATCCACAATACATAGAACTTATGGATCGAGGTAATTTTTATAACCATGGACTAAAAACCACCGCGGTCAAATCCATAGCATGTACTGCTGATTTATTTTATTCAATGTAGGCATCATCCCGTTATTTTTTTGTTTTGTTTCTTGGTTATTTTAGAGATACAAGTGGAGAACCCCACACGAGCATTTATAGAAAGAAAGTACTTACGTTAAATGCCTATCCACAACCACCTTGAAAATAAGCCATGAAGTGACATCGGGCAACGCCGCATCAGCTGGGAGTTGCGGATCCACAAGCTATTACATATTAAGACCGGCAACGGGCAAGTTTTTATTCTTTCTGATAGTTTTTGTGTTTTTTTTTTGCTCTGTTGCCACTATATTGATATTGAAAAATGTACAAAAAGGTAATAAATAGTTTTGGACAACAAGAACAACTTACCAAATTATTAAATAATAGTAATATTGCGTTACGAGTAGATTTATTTGATTGATCAAAAGTAATATTCTATTATACAAATTATTATCTTCTGCGTTTAAATTACAGGATTGACTATCGACTTCTGAAGTCTCAAAATTTAGTAAGCTCTTGCTTTGTTTAAGAAATCTACGCTTGTCTTAAGAAAGTCACCTACTATCTGGGTCTACTAGCTGAGACCACCTGCTTAGTTTCATTTCAAAGGGTAAAATCCATTTCAAATCATTGTAAGCCAATTCATTACCTTTAAAAAAACCTTTATCTTCATATCAATGTCCACTGAAGCCTGATTAAAAATAGTACTTACCTAAGTATCTAGGTATCTAGAGGTATCCTACCTACTTATGAACTGTCTCTACTAGTGATATTTTTAAACTAAGTCACATATACCTTCAAGTTAAATAAACACTTCAATATTTAATAAATTAACGGTTGCCACAAAACAATAAAGTTTATACCAAAGAGCTAACTAGAATACCAAAAACATAACTTTTAAATTAAAACAAATAAAATTCTGCCGCCATTTATAAGACCCGTAAACAAACCGACAGGCCGGCCAGGCTGTTGGATTTTTCACTTTATTAATGCTATTAGAGCAAACCCGCACCAAAAATTTTCATCGGTATTTTGTAGCGGTTCTTAGCAATCATGTTACTTAAATTTTCTATTAGATATCAATCGAAAACCGGATAAAAATATAAATGAATACGACACCTACACCTAGTTCGCGCGTAAATTACATACTAAACCATGGCTAACCTCAAAAATGTCACGTGACACATGGATCTTCAACAGTGTTGTCGATGTTTCTATTTCACGGCTTCTTTCAAGGTGGTTGTGGCCCATCTCTAACGCGGTATGTCTGAGATAAATCAAATCTCGAGTAAACAAACATTGCGTTCGTCTCCACAAATAGGTTGTCAATTTTTAACACTGTTTCGTTGTTCTTTAGATTTGAAAATTCAAAGGTGTTATTAATGTAATACTAATATAATGCCATGCATTGTTAAATTCATTACAATAATAATGTCATTATTTTGGTAGTATGTATAGTAATACTAATGACATCGTTCGTATAAAAGTGTAAAGGGCCCTATATCGTGAAACGATTTTAATTAATTTTTCGCAAATGTTGCTTTTAGAATTACTTTTTAAATAGTGCAAAATCATATTGTTTGTCATCTGTCATTAAAATCTCAGCTGATATGTACCTACTTGTCATCTATAAAAGGTATTTTCTAACATTCAAGACATACATACGATATACATACATCCACAAGTATCTTAAGATTAAATTTTTGGCAAGAATGAAGTCAACTAACAAACATTTTAAATATACAATTTGTGCTAACGAAAATAAGTTTTTATATACAAATATAATATCAACGATATTCTCTAGAAGCCCCCAAAAACTTAATACTGGGTCACTATACCACCGGTAATTATCACTCAAAAATATCTTTTAGATCGCCGTGACTATCTGTACTTTTAGACTAACAAACAATATCAATATTACTTCTTTAGTCACAACAAATAATTTGTTTAAACTTCGAAACAAAATTCTGCCACAGTGGCTAAATGTTGTATTGTCGATATTTCCACTCGTATAATGACGAGTTAATTTGATTCATCTTGAATAATTTGTTTATTTAAGTTACATTGTCTTTTCGTGCTGAAAACGACACTATTGAGCGAATTCCTTTTACTGATGTCTGAAAAAAAATATATATATTGCTTACCTTAAAAAAACAATATCCTATGTTAAATTAGAAATATAAAACTAGAAAAATTCCCACAAATTTCCACAAAAACGCGGATATTCAATTTATCATTTTTTTTTCTGCATCAGGTTAGATGACGAAAAACACAAAGCAACATGATAAACATAAAATAAAAATAAGGTCTTACCTTTTTCTTGGAACCATTTAAGAATTCTTTATACATTTCTGAACGCAGATATCTTGAATAACTATCACTTTTCATAAGATGGTAAACATGCGCCTAAAATAAACAAACAAAAATTCATAAGTCATTGACGATATTAATTAGTTTTATATTTGACACTTACCGCCGCATTGTCAAAGGCCCACCTATCAGGTACTTCCATATTTTTTTTAGTAATTTCATAAGACTGTGAATCAATATTTAATGGACACTTAGCGTCCGATGCTAAAAAGTAGTCCCAAATCTCTGAAACTTTGTTTTGTACTTGGCTTTGTGGTAGAGCTTTCAGTTCTTGAACCGCTTCCCAAAACCTACAAATTAAATCAATTTTAAAAGCTGGAAACCTCAAGTTCCTTCAAATCTATAGATAAGTAATAAATTAAAATCAATTAAAAATAATATTTCTTATTGCTGCACATACAGTGGCGGCTCGTGACTAGCGAGTCAGGGGGGGCGCTGGCTTTAAATAAAAATGTTTTTTAAATGTCTATTATTTTCAAAAGTACGTGTCTGTTTTTTCTAACTTTCTCGTTGTGAATTTTAATTTTATCAGCATAAGCACTACTTAAACAAGTTAAAATATTAGTTTGTCCTAACATCTCAAAACTTACCACATTATGACGATGTTTTGCACTATTTTCATGTTTTTTTATTTTCTCTGAAAGATGTTTTAAGTCCTGCACCCCATTTATAGTCCAATTATCATCCCCGTCAAAAAGAAGACACACGAAACAAAAAAAAAAAAATTTTGTCCTCACAACCGCATATCCAGGATTTTTTATTATATATTTCTTTGTCAAACTTACGCGTAAACTGTGCCTTACTTTTACATTTTGATTGCACTTGTACTATGTTCAATTTCTAGTGGCCGCCCTGCATTTTTTAAATCAATTTTTTCACTTAAGCTCAGAGAACTAAACACAAGCTTCTGTAAATCACTGACCTTCATATTACACGACATTTTCCAACAACAACAACGTAACTAATAAATCAAATCAAAACAAATAAACAACACGTTAGCGCCTAGCGGCATCGACAGGTCGCCTCGCAAGGGTACATAATATATTGATTATTCTACCGTGGCATCGCGAACAGCTGTTGTTGGGCGCGGAAAATTGGAGCTCATCGTGGCCGCTCGTTGTGCAATGTGTAGGTGACGTCACGCCTCTGTCGTCATGACAACTCATCGAGAAGCCGCGTTGAAACGGGACGGATAATCGGTCGCCCGCCCGCGCTTAGTATAAAAAACATTGAGAGCGCGCAACTCGCTTGTCTACGAGTATAACCTGCCCGTTGGAATAGGGCTATGTTTGGTTTGAATTTATGCCCGCGCTTAGTATAACCTACCCGCTGGAATAGGGCTATGTTTGGTTTGAATTATTTTAATGGATTGCTTACATAGATTGCTTTATTGGTTTTTTAAGTAAAGTATTTTTGGATTCTGTTTGAAATAATTGCAGGGAGGGCGGCGCCCCAGAGCCCTTCATTAACGAGCCGCCACTGTAGCACATAATTGAATCTGCAGCAATAAAGTTAATATATCACATTATAATGCTTTAGGGAAATCACAACGGCAACGCTGTTCGGACGCTTTTACTACGAGTGACGCAGAATTTTTGATATTCACTTATTTATTATCTAATGCTACAATGTTGCCATTCTTTTAAGCTATTTTTAAAGCCATCTCCTTCTAACTTTTTGGAAAGTATGTCCGATCGCTAACAAATGGTTTTTGACGAATAAAATGTTTTGTCTCCTTATACTACATGTCCACAGAAGATCCAACAATAGTGGGTAAGGAAATATTAAGGAGTTATAAACTCAAACTTTTGACAAACTTACTTTAAATTTTCGCCGCTAAATTCTTTGTCGAGAAACTTTTCGAAATGTTCTCGACCTACAGGGTCGGCAAGCAACTCCTGCAGACTAAATGCCCATCTTTTAACTCGACGAGCTGATATGTCTTTTGCTAGTTTTTCTTGATCCCATAACTCAGTGTTGTCGTATATCCAAGGATTCGGATATTCTGGCGGAGTAAAGAACTGATCGTATTCTAGGTACTGTTCGTAATATGAAAGAAACCTAAACAATATTAGTATGATTAATAAAGGGCTGAATATATGCAAAATGCATATACGGTGACCCGCAGAAAGTGCGCAGCATATGGGAAAGTTTTTTATCTTTTATTTTAGAAAATTAATTTTATCTTAGATAGGTTCTGCATGTTCTCAAACCAAAATAACACCCATTAAATCCGGTAAGTCTTATGGTATACGAGGTAGGATCAAAAATTTTAAATTCCGCTAAGAGTAAAGTACCTCCATCTTTCATTTTAGAATATTTTTTTACTAAGAATTATTGTTTCAATTTCAAAGTTATACCCCAATTCCAAATTTCGCCTATTTTGGACAAAAAAATGGATTTAATCGTGGTTTCTACATAACCCTGTATAAAAATAAATGGCAACAGAACAGTACCAAAATAAGATTTTCTGCAGACTTTGTTAGAGATAACCGTCGATCATAAGTCCGGTTAGTTTGTTTTCATAATTTTATGGCTTTTTAAAATAAAAACATGAAAATATTAAATATTTTTGCTGCACACAGTATTTTATTTTCTGAGGGAGCAAGTTAATTTCATCTGACTGATATTTTTTGATTTACATTGACTTACAGCATCTCCTAAATAGTTTTTTTATACATTAAAGTATGCGTAGAAAGTTTCCTTTTGATTTATAAATTAATTTTTTTATTTATATTTATATTTGGCTGCTTTGATCTTAAATAGTATAAATTATGAGAAGGAAATAAATTAATTTGTGTTATTATTAGGCTTATTTGGGGCATAAAAAATCAGTATTTGAAGAAAAATTATTTCAAATGTGTACAAAATATATTATTGATCATTATTTTGCGTGGCGAAGAAAATCCGTTCAAAATATATTTTTAATTAAAATTTTTTTCTTTATAAATCAAAAGGAAACTTTCTATGCATACTTCAATGTATAAAAAAAAACTACTTAGGAGATGCTTTAAGTCAATGTAAATCAAAAAATACCAGTTAGATGAAATTAACTTGTTCCCTCAGAAAATAAAATACGGTGTGCAGCAAAAATATTTAATATTTTTATGTTTTTATTTTAAAAAGCCATAATATTATGAAAACAAACTAATCGGACATATGATCGACAGTAATCTCTAACAAAGTCTGCAAAAAATCTTATTTTCGTACCGTTCGGTTGCCATTTATTTTTTATACAGGGTTATTTAGAAAACACGATTAAATCCATTTTTTTGTCCAAAATATGCGAAATTTGGAATTTGGGTAAAACTTTGAAATTAAAACAATAATTCTTTGTAAAAAAATATTCTAAAATGAAAGATGGAGGTACTTTACTCTTAGCGGAATTTAAAATTTTTGATCCTACCTCGTATACCATAAGACTTTTACCAGATTTAATGGGTGTTATTTTGGTTTGAGAACATGCAGAACCTATCTAAAATAAGCTTAATTTTCTAAACTTAAAGATAAAAAACTTTCCCATATGCTACGCACTTTCTGCCGGTCACTGTATATACATTTTTGCATATTTTGTCAATTATATAATAAAATGCATATTTTTTATAAATTATTATTTTAAGAGCATATTTTTCTGCTTTTGGCTTTATCAAAAAATGTAAAACGTTAAATGTGTAATGTCCAGTTCGGTAGTTATTTCAGAGATTTTCCAATCTGAAGATTATAATAATTATATTTACATTTTGGTTATACACAAGGTATTTATTGGGGGTTTCCGGGGTTTGCAGGTATATTGTTAGGGGTTATTTATTGGCAATTAATAATGCGTTTTTATTACCTGCTTAACAAACTGTATTTAAATTAAAATAAATTAATTTCAAATGTAAAAAAAGTCTTTCTAAAAGCACCTCTAAGAGTGCAGTTGTTGTATAAATAAATAAATAAATAAATAAATAAATAAATAAATAAATTTTATTTCAAGAGACCAAAATTTACATTGGTATAGAAAAAGTCAAAAACGACACACAGAGAACTGTGGAAAAGCGACTATTACTTATAAGTACAAAATATATATACCTACTAAATTACAGTTAGGATGACAAATCACAATCCATAAATTCACGAATATTGTAAAAAACATGAGAAACCAATATACTACAAACAGTTTTTTTAAAAATGGCTTTGCTTGGTATATTTTTGATCTCCCTAGGTAACTTATTATACAGTCTGGTTCCCATGTAAAATGGACTCCTTTCAAATAATGTCATGTTGTGCGCCGGTACAACAAAGTTCATATTGTTACGAGTTTCATAATTATGAACGTTTTCCATGGATAAGAAACTATGTAGGTTGTTTTTTACGTACATAAGAACTTCTAAAATGTATAAACTCGGCAAAGTGAGCAATTTAAGTGATCTAAATAGCCCTCGACATGAATGACGACAAGACATTCCCATCATACTTCTAACAGCCTTCTTCTGGATTAAAAACACTCTATTTAAATTTGATGGAGAGGAACCCCAGAATAAAATTCCACTTTTCACTCGAGAAACAAATTGGGCATAGTAATAAGATAAGAGAATATTCCTACTGACCACACCACGTAGGCGATAGAGAACATAACATATCAATGAAATGCTAGAACTTAGTTCAGTGCAGTGAAAGCTCCAAGATAGGGCATTATCAATATGTATACCCAGTAGTTTTGTTTGGGCAACCTGTGCAATCGATCCACCATTCGCCCTGACAAGCAGGCTCTCATTAAAAGTTGACCTACCCGGAGTGAAGTTGATAAACACTGTTTTAGATGTATTCAAACATAACCCATTGCTGGCAAACCATGCGTTAAATCTTGCAAGCATATCACGCAATAATGCAATCGAACTCTCGGCGGCACTGTTACAACTCAAATAGGAATTATCATCAGCAAACATAACAAGTTCTTTTTCATTATGAACCACGTCTGGAAGATCATTCGCAAAAATTAGAAATAGTAAGGGTCCCAGAATGGATCCCTGAGGAACACCAATGCTTATATTACGTTTATCAGATCGAATACTTTGAAAATCCACAACCTGATCACGCCCAATCAAATATGACTGCAGTCATTCACCAACCATACCTCTCATGCCGTATTCATGTAATTTCGCCGCTAGTAAGACGTGGTCAACAAGGTCGAAGGCCTTACTGAGGTCCATAAAAAGACCGAAGCATTTCTTATTACTATAAAGCTCGCCAATAAAGCTTGATATCGCCGAATTTACACTATTTCCTTTACGAAAACCATGTTGACAATTTGTAATAATATTAAAAGTTGATAGGAACATCGAGATTTGGTTAAAAACAAGGGGAGATTACCAGGAGTTATTTTACCTCCAGAACCTGTAATTACCAGATGGGGAACATGGATTAAGGCCGCGATATTCCACGCAGAGCATATCGAAGCCATTAAACAACTAATTTTGGATTTAGATGACGATTCGCAGTGTGTTGTGCAAAGTAAAGAGTTGTTAAAGAGTGCAAGTGTAGAAAGATCTTGTTTTTATTAAAGTTAACATTTCCGGTAAAGTAGGAGGTCAAGTAAGGAATAAATTGGATGTAACTGTAAAAAAGAATAAAGGATTTACATACTTAACTGCAGTAAAAAGCATTTATGAGAATAAACTATCCAACGAAGTTGTATCTTGGCCCTTATATTTTGCTACTTAAATTGCAGTATTGTCTGATTACATCAGTAGATGTTTAAAGAAGCTTCTTCTATGTGTAAACATATTTTTACTAATAGAAGACAATACTTTTTCAATTTTGAAAAATATTTAGTACCAATAAATGCTTTTTATACAATTTTAGGTTAAAAAATTGTTAACTTTTATTATTCTTTGTTTTTTTTTGAATTTTTTTTAAAATAAAAATATTTTTAGAACCCAATTTGTTTCTTTACCTTATTTTACTATAATAAATTAAGAAATATTGCATACCAGTATGCACAAATAACAGCATATTTTTAAGGCAAACAAGGCATATATATGCGCCTATTTTGGCTGAATTTAATGATTAATGTGTAGAATCAATAAGTGCGTGTTTAGGTGTGTAAAAAAGCCAATAAACAAAATAAAAAAATTCTTACGATTCCGCAGCTTTTGATACTTTGATGTTTCTTCTCTCCAACTGCGATTTAAGGAGGGCAATCTGCTTGCGAAGTGACTCGACGGTAATTTTAGGCTGCAGACCTGAGATAGAAGGCGACAACCTAGGCGGTCCTATTTGCAAATTTTTTAGCCCTTTCATTGGTTTATTCATTTGGCAGGCCTTTTTTATGTCTATCTCTGTCGTATTAACACAACCAGGCTAAAAAGGTTTGACATATAAATTTTTTAAAAATATTGCAAAAACATTTTAAGCATACCATTGGTCTATGGACATCCCAAAACGCCCTTTCTTGGCTATCGAGTACCTTTCTCTCTAACTTATCACGTTTCTTGTCGACTTTACTTTGAGCTTCTGCTTGCATAAAAATAAACTCCCATTTCCTCGAGAACATCTTTTGCAATCGCGCCAAGTTCTCCGCTTCATAATCTGCTAATTCCAGTCTTGTTTTATTTTGCATGGTCCTCTTACATAAATATACAGCTTAAAAAATTCATCTGTTAGACTCTGTTTGAATATACAGACTGTCCGCGGATAGGGTTTGTTTAGCGGTCGAAATACATACATTACACAGGCCTGCATGAAATTTGTGATGACGTGATTTTTGTTTGTTGAGCTTAGTTTTTATATAGAAATAACTAATTAAAATACAATTGGTCTCTATCACCCACAGATTTTTTTTGCAAAAAAAAAGAAAAAATATAAAAAAAACTTATAATAGGCGTTTTAATAAATTTTAAAATGAATGTAATACTTCAAATTCTAAATGATTGATGAATAAAAAATGATTTTCTGTGGTGCTACACACCTTCCGACTGGAGACTTTTTATCGACTTCAAAAAAGGAGCTTTGAAGCTGTTCTTTTACATAATGACAATGTTTTTGCTTCTGTTTCGGTCGGCCATACAGTTACGTTAAAGGAAAACCATGAAAATTTAGAGGAATTACTTTTAAGAATACAATATGAAAATCACAACTGGGAAGTGTGTGAAGATCAAAACATTTTAAGTCTTCTCTTAGGTCAGCAGTCTGGATTTACTAAATTTCCATGTTTCCTGTGCGAGTGGTCTAGCTAGCGAAAACATCATTGGATAAAAAGAGACTGGTCACAAAGAGAGACTTTAACACCTGGAAACAAAAATGTAATTCGCGAAAGTCTTATTTACCCTCAAAAAGTTTTACTTCCACCACTTCACATAAAACTTGGATGTATAAAACAATTTGTTAAGGCATTAAACAAAGAAGGATATTGTTTTAAATATTTGTGTAAAACATTTCCGGCTCTGTCAGAGGCAAAATTAAAGGAGGGAATCTTTGTAGGGCCGCAGATTATCAGCTTGATGAAAGATACAGAATTTGAAAAGGTAATGGAAGATAAGGAAAAACATGCATGGAATGCTTTTAAAGAAGTTGAACATAAATTACTACTATGTTGAAATCGTTGAAAATATGCTGGAAAATTTCAGGAATTTCAGAATATGAGCATAAAAATTCACTTTTTACATTTCCATTTGGACTAATTCTCGGAAAATCTTGGGGACGTGGGTGAAGAGCAAGGTGAAAGATTTCATCAATATACTAAAGAGATGGAAAAAAGATACCAGGGGCGCTGGGACACAAAAATGATGGCCGATTTCTGTTGGAACAGAAAAACAACCAAAAGAAGCTTTTCTGAAAAAAAAACATTTTTTAAAGAAGCGTAACGAATAAATAACCATTTATAATAGTTTATATGTGTATATTTTGTATATTTTTGTATTTTTTTCCTTAATATATTCAAAAACTAGCTTATAAATGAAATAAATCGTGTTTTTTCTATATTTTTGGATTTTACCGGTTTGAAAAATAACCTTACGTGATATAAAAAAACTGAAAGCAGATTTGAAATCAGCGCTACCCAATTACTAGAAAACTGTTAAAATTTTTAAATCAACTTTCAAAGTGTTAAAAAACGCAGGCCTGTGTTATCAATGACAGAGGGATCAAAAAGTTTCAAAAACTGATTTTTGGTGTTACCAGAGATATGTAGTTTTAATTTAACAAATGAAATAACACAAAAAAATCTTAAAGTAAACGAATGTGGACAAAACTTTTTCGAATTTCTTCAATGGAAATTGTTTAAACAGCTTCAACAATTCACTGTCTCTGTTTTGAGGTCAACATTTTCAAAACACATCAAATTCTATTTGACAACTTCAAATTTGCCCCATACGTAAAGCAAAATAATAAAAAGGTAAAAAAATTCCTTGTTTTTACAAAAGATGGAAGGAATGCATTTAAAATTTTAAAATAAGATACACACCACCCATTATGAAAATGGAGTCTAATAAAATTTTATATTAATATTTTTATTGAGCAGCAAAATTTCCATTTACCTCTAAAAATTAAAAAAACTAAAAAATCGAAGATTTTTTACCTCTAAAAATTAAAAATCTCGGATTTAAATTACAAACGTTATTCTAAAAAAGTTTTCTAATTGGCATTTTAGTCAAAAATTAAAAATAAAGGTAGTTTACTCTTGCAGAAAAATCATGCTTTTGAAGTTTTTGCGAACACTGTATAAAAAATCAAAATTTTCTCTTCGTGAATTGCATTTTTTTACAAGCAAAACTTTTTATCGAGAATGGGTTTTTCCCGAAAAATGAAATTTTTCATCCATTGTAAATAAACACACTATTGTAAACCCTATCCGCGGACAGTCTGTATAATATCATATAATTTCAAATAGCAAAGCTACATTTAAATCTATTTTTTTGCAACTTGTTTTCACGGCAGAATTTTCGCGATAAAAACTATTTACAGTCGAGATAGATCAAAATATTTTTTTTAATAACAAAAAAACTATAAATACCATAATCAGTATTCTCCGGTTCCCAACAATTTGACGGCCAAAAATATGGGGTCTGAAATCTATAAAATGTCCCGTCATTTTTAACAGTAAGCATATGGTCATCTATCGGGAAAAAATAACCATGAGATGCAATTAAATGTGCTAAATGCAAAGCTTCTTGCTGGTCTTCTACATCAAGATTTTTCATCATCCATGTTATTAAATCCGATCCAGTAAACACGGATGGAATTTTTGACATGAAGGACTTTACTGTTCGTACTGGGACCCCTGTGGCCTCATCTTGCATTTTTTCAATAATTCTTTCCATCTAAAAAAAGGTGGTAAGGACCCAAATTTATAATCAACTACAAAAATACTATCAATTAATTCATTCATGAAATAAAATACACAAAGGTAAAAACAACAAGAAGTTACATTTCACCAATAGGTAATTGGCATTTTAGTCGGGGAGCTAGCACAAAAAATATGCAAGAGTTTTCTGAAGGCTAATATTTTCAAGACGGGTTTAACTTTAGTGATTAAAAGCTAGTGTACAGTCAGCAGTTACAGTTCCGGGACATCTGGCGGCGGGACGCGCGCAAAGGTGTAATTTTAATTAGTATCTCCAAACTGTTTTTTGAAGGCTCAAAATTTGTACAAAACGAGCCAATATAATATAAAACCGGAATCTAATAGTCAGACAGCGGAACATGGGGACACATAGTCAGCGCTACTCCATACTTGTCAAAAAAATGTCCTGACCAAAAGTGTTTTCCGAATGCTCAAACTTTTTTAAATAATAATAACAACTATAAAGTAAAAAAAAAGTACAGTTAGACTCCCCTGCGATAGAACCACTTCAGTCAGCAGTCGATAGAAGTATGAGTGGGCACTGCGCGCATCAGTATGTCTAGCCTCAATATCTGTCAATAACGTTTCATAAAAAAGAAATTCATAATTTTTTGATAATTTTAGTTGTTTAGAACGACAAATGATAAAATAATATTATAAATATGATAAATTTGTTCTAGTGATTAAGCTATGATTTTTTTAATTCTCAAATATGTATATGAGAGGTTGATTTTTTTAAAACTTTATAGTTATTATTATTTAAAAAAGTTTGAGCCTTCAGAAAACACTTTTGGTCAGGACGTTTTTTTGACAAGTATGGAGTAGCGCTGACTCTATGTGTCCCCATGTTCCGCTGTCTGACTATTAGATTCCTGTTTTATATTATATTCGCTCGTTTTGTACAAATTTTGAGCCTTCAGAAAACAGTTTGGAGATACTAATTAAAATTACACCTTTGCGCGCGTCCCGCCGCCATTTCATTGGTTTGTCCCGGAACTGTAACTGCTGACTGTACACTAGCTTTAAATTACTAAAGTTGAACCCGTCTTGAAAATACTAGCCTTCAGAAAACTCTTGCATATTTTTTGCGCTGGCTCCTGGACTATTTTGTTTAAAGCTAAAAATTATATATTATTAAAATATTTAAAAAAGATATATTATTTTTTGGTTTATTCAAAATTACAGTATATGATTTCAATTTGGGGATCAGCGAATTTAACTACAATTCAGCCATTAAAATAACTACAAAACCAAATAATTAAATGCATAGGTACATAAACTTCCTTTTTTAGAACCAACTATAAATTTGTATGAACCAAACGGATATTTAAATTTAGAAAGGCTTTCTAAATTAAAACTATGCATTTTAATACACAAAAAAATAAATAAAAATAGGACAAAGAAAAACCACACTAATTACTACCACGAAAATTAGTATTTTCATTGAGCTTATTTTCTTGAAAGTTGAATATAAAATCAGCCGCTAAATACCTAGTTACAACTGAAATTGATTGTCTGATTACTTTTCTCCAAGTAGGTAGGTAATATATGTATTGTCAAATAAAGAAAATGGAATTGCCAAATACAAAGCAACATAAAATTTCAATATTCAGCAATTCTGCAAGCTGTGAAATAAACTGGTCGAAATAAGGACAGAAAATCTCATTATGTACCAAAAATAAATTTAAAATAGCATTCTAGGGCTGCACCGAGTACCGAGTAGTTCGGTGCTCGGCCAGAATTTTCACCGAGTAATGAGTAGGTACTCGGTCTTATGTTCATTACTCGGCAGAATATTAGAAGCAATCCTTTTTGCATGTCAAAAACAGTAAGAAATGAGACATATAATTCATAATTTTATAACATACTTATGCAAAGTATATACAGTGGCATTAATAAATTTAATACTTATAATTTAGAAGAGGAAGATATGATGTAAATATATAAGTCTCTCTCCATTTTCCGGTTTCAACGCATTTCTTTTTGTTTCGAAGACGTTTCCCGCGTCTGAAAAATAACCTTTCACTGAAAATGGTGGAAGCTGGAGCAGACAAGTACTGTTTCATTGCCTTGAGTAAATGGGGAAAGCTATTTTGATTGGCTCGCCACCAGTCAAATAGTAATAGCGTTCTATCAATTATAGGTAATTTCAATGATGTTATATTGGATATTAAATAATATCTATATTATCCAAAGCATATAATACCTATGATATATATATATACAGGGTGGCCCATTACTGCGACCAAGGTCAAGATCTCCTGCTCCTGTACCATTAAAGATAGCGGAAAACTTTTGACAAAGCTTATTAAGGGTTAAGAGATGCTTCTTTTAAAATTAATTCCGTCTATACTATACAGGGTGCTCCAAAAAAGCGGAACGGTAAAAATTTCCCATTTTTTAAATAGAACACAGTGTGTTTTTTTTAATTTTCAGATTCTACATAAAATTATAATTATTTTTTATTAAATGCATTATTAGTCCATACTTAATAGTTTCCGAGATGTTGACCTTTTGAAAAATATCATTACTCGGCAGCCGAGTACTAGGTACTCGTTCAATACCTTCAGCCGAGTACTCGGTACTCGGTCAAGTTAAAAAACAGGGCTCGGTGCAGCCCTAATTAAAACCCATGCAACTTACCTTTCTATATAGCAAGATATTGGGAGACTCATCACAAATAAAGGGTGGTGGCAAAGAAGTAATGTCTTCATTAACAGGCTGTATACTACAGCCTGGAGTAGATGGTTCTGGCTTGCGTTTAACAGCAGCCTTGTCTGAATTCATAGTGACCATATTAGATGTTACGGAGGAATGAGTTCCCCCATTTTCTAAAACAAAACACTGGTTCTATAAACTAAATGTAATAAAGTAGGTACCTTTGACTAAACTATTGACATAATTGTTGAAATGTTGAAACCTCAGTTGAAACACATAAAAATCTGCCATTTGGGAAGTGCCGGGGACAAATTACGGTCAGTAATTTGTGATGTTTTGTTTATTTGCCATGTTTAAGAAACAGCCCAATATACTTTTAAATAAATAGGCCAAGCAAAGTAAAAATTGGAAAAATTTTGAGCTTTGACTTGTTTCTCTAGTCAGAGTATTTAAAATGCAAAACTACCAAATTTTTAATAGACAACATACAGATAAACTAGCAAGACTAAGCCATATAAACTATTAAAGAGTGTAGAGAATTAAATATTCAGTGGTAATAACCTATATAGGGTGCATGTTTGTGGAGAAGTTTATCCCATCTCCTGAATTACAATAACAATATTGTTAACCAACTCTACAGTAATAAAATTCAATGAATACCTCGTTAAAAATTGAACCAGAAACCCTTCTAAAGGACGTTTTACTTCCTGCATATTGCTTGGGCTAGTTTAATGGAAAATACCTATGTTTTTTCTTGTCCAGACATATTTATAATAACACAAATTATTGCTAAAACTTTTATTCACTCAATGTTTACTTTACGAGCCTTTATTAACTTCCCGGGCTACACCATCGATATTCCTAGCCCTTGCTGCTGTTTCCCATTTCCCATCGGGTTTTCATCGTTAAAATTCGCCATTTTCTCGAGGGAAATTCAAATTTTCATCACTCATACTTACTATTTTTTGGGCTCCTGAATATTTTAAACATGTTTTAAGGCTATTGTTTAAGGAAGAAGTAATTGAAAAACATTTTTATTTTTTATTAATAACCTACAAATTTGTATTTATTTTAAAAATTAGAAGGAAAATGAAAACTAGAATAAAACGGTGGCTTTATACTGCAAACGTAGTGACATCGCACAGTATACCGAGTGTTTCGGCGGTAAAGTTATTTTATACGTGCTTCTATGTGATTTTTAGTACGAAACACAAAACGACTAGTTGCAATGATTATCCTTAGAGATAAGAACCAAAACAAAAAAAATCTTGGCCCTTTTCCGAGTCATTCTAGATTCTAGAAAAGCTATTGTACCAAAGACACAACTACTCTGTGCCATAGACAAGGAAGATGCGCTTTCTGCCCTGTACCAAATTGCAAAGCAGCATCTGCTAAACACAGAAAAATAAATGGTTTGTCGCTGTTGATAGATTGTCAGCTACAACGGTTTTTGTTTGATTTAGCATGCAACTGTATAAAATAGTAATATAAGTGAAAAGTAAAACGCAACGCCATAATCAATAATATGGGGATTCCCAGTTTCCGTGTAGATAAGATCATAACAGTTGCCACTATCGATAGTTAAATAGTTTCGATAGCGAATTATTACAACTATCGATAGTTTGACAACTCTAAACTGGTCATCGTCAGTCACAGTCACAGTCAGTAATGTCAATGTCAAAAACGTGACAGTTCCGAAATGATGGTGCAAAACTCAAATTTTTAAAGCAAAAGTTTTGTTTTTACTTAATATCACGGTTACTTTCAATTAAAAATAAACCCAAGTTTTAAAAGATAAGGTGATCCATTTTTACCTGTATAGAAATTAAAGTTCGTGGTGTAATTTATCAAAATAATGGCTCAAGCAAAGGCCGAGATGCCAGCTAAAGTGGAGACAAAAAAGGAAACCGAAGACGATAAAAACGATTTGGTACGTAAAAGAGGATGAATGTTAATCTGCAAAGTATTTGCTAACAATTCTTTTATATTTTATTTCAGTCTGAAGAAGATAAACAACTGCAAGATGAGCTACACCTTTGTGTTGAAAGGCTAACAGTAAGTTAACCTAAAAACCGCACTGTCACTAAAAAGGCCTAACCCTATAATATATTTTTTTAGGAAGATGATGATACCCTTTATCTAGCTGCCCTCAACGTCTTGGGGACAAAAATTAAGGCGTCAACCACATCTATGACATCTGTGCCCAAGCCTCTCAAGTTCATGAGACCTCACTACGACAGTATGAAGCAGATTTATGAAAAAATTAAAAATCCTGAAGTAAAAAAAGTATGTGCCGATATAGTTTCAGTATTGGCTATGACAATGGGAGATGGCCGAGAATGTTTGAAATATAGGCTGTCGTCAGACTTAGATAAAATTGGAGAATGGGGACATGAATATGTCAGGTAGATTATTTTTTAATGCACATTCTTTAGATAAAGTTACTGACAAGTGTTGTTATTTTTTTAGACATTTAGCTGGTGAAATTGCTGGAGAGTGGGCAGAAAAGGATGTAGATGATCGAGATGTGGAAAACAAGCTGATTCAACTAGCCAAACAGATTGTACCATATAATATGGCTCACAATGCTGAGGCTGAAGCATGTGATTTACTTATGGAGATCGAAAGACTTGATTTGTTGGAACGATATGTTGATGAAAATATTTATTCTAGAGTTTGTCTTTATCTTACAAGGTAAACCTACTTGAAATTGTTGTCAAAATTCATGTATACAATGAATTATTGTTTTAGCTGTGTACCGTATGTAGCAGATCCTGAAAACACAACCCTTTTACAGACTGCTATGCTGTTATTTAGAAAATTTGATCAGTACCCTCAAGCTTTACGTTTAGCCATGCAGCTGAATGATCATACTCTTATTGAAGAAATATTTCTGTCTTGCGATGACACGTAAGTTATTTAATAAAAAAGTATAATATTTTTATTAAAGTCACTAGGTATATGCAAACTTTTATTATTAACTGAAAAATGTTTACCTAGCGGCGTGCAAAGTTATTTAAAATAGAAAAAGTTGATGCCTCCTTGAGGATGCAACAATATATTAATGCACTCACTAAAAACTTCATTTTTCATTTTAGCTGCATTCAGAAGCAACTAGCTTTTATGTTAGGTCGTCAACAAATCTACATTGAGATTCCTGAAACTACTCCAGAATATGAAGATCTCACTGAAATCATGGCTAATTGCCATTTAAATAATCATTTCTTAAACTTGGCAAGAGAATTAGATATTATGGAGCCCAAAACCCCTGAAGATGTATATAAATCTCATTTAGAAAACACTAGGCCCTCATTTGGAGGTAGCCAGGTTGATTCTGCCAGGCAAAATTTGGCTGCTAGCTTCGTAAATGGTTTTGTCAATGCAGCTTTTGGTCAAGATAAACTTCTTATGGAAGATGGTAATAAGTGGCTCTATAAAAACAAAGAACATGGAATGTTAAGTGCAACAGCCTCTCTTGGTTTAGTGCTTTTGTGGGATGTAGATGGTGGTTTGACTCCTATTGATAAATACCTGTACTCTTCCGAAGATCACATTAAATCTGGAGCACTTTTGGCATGTGGTATTGTCAATTGTGGAGTTAGAAATGAATGTGACCCTGCATTAGCTCTTTTAAGCGACTATGTTCTTCACAATGCTCCAATAATGAGAACCGGAGCTATCTTAGGCCTTGGCTTAGCTTATGTTGGATCAAACCGTGAAGCTGTTCTTAGTCTACTATTCCCAGTATTCTCTGACCCTAAATCTAACATGGAAGTAATTGGAATGGCTGCACTGGCTTGTGGTATGATTTCAGTTGGGTCAGCTAACTCACAAGTGACCACAAACATTATGCAGACTCTCATGGAGAAATCTGAAGCTGAATTAAAGGATACTTATGCCAGATTCTTACCTTTAGGTCTTGGTTTGTGTTATTTAGGAAAACAAGAAGGCATAGATACTATCATAGCTGCTTTGGAGGTTATTCCTGAACCCTTTAGGTAAGTCATATTTTCTTTAATTGTAAAGGGATCAGAAAAGTTTTTTTAATTTTATAAATCAACTATTTTTGTTTTCAGGTCTATGGCAACCACTATGGTAGACATCTGTGCATATGCCGGAACAGGAAATGTTCTTAAAGTTCAGCATTTGCTTCACATTTGTTCTGAGCATTATGAAGCCTCAGAAACGTCAGAGAAAGACAAAAAGAAAGAAGACAAAGATAAAAAAGAAAAACCTGAAGAAAAGGAAAAAGATTTGTCAGCAAGACAAGCCATAGCTGTCATTGGCATTGCCTTAATCAGTATGGGAGAAGATATTGGAAGTGAAATGGCCTTTAGGACCTTTGGACACTTATTAAGATACTGTGAACCAGTTATTAGAAGGGCAGTACCTTTAGCCTTAGGACTTATTTCAGTATCAAACCCCAAACTAAGTATTTTGGATACTTTAAGCAAGTTCTCCCATGACAGTGATGCTGAAGTAGCTCACAATGCTATTTTTGCTATGGGTTTAGTTGGAGCTGGAACCAATAATGCCAGGTTAGCTGCAATGTTAAGGCAGTTGGCCCAGTACCATGCCAAAGACCCAAATAATCTTTTTATGGTTCGAATTGCACAAGGATTGACACATCTGGGAAAAGGAACATTAACACTCAGTCCATATCATAGTGATAGACAACTCATGAGTCCTGTAGCTGTTGCAGGCTTAATGGCTACCCTTGTGGGTTTCTTGGACGTTAAAACAAGTAAGTATTTGTCATTAAACAATAAAATAGTAACAACCGGTATTTTTTGTCAGAAAAAATAACAGAAAGTAATCTTCTTTCTTTTATAGTTATTTTGGGAAAATCTCACTATTTGCTCTATACTTTGGCAGCTGCCATGCAACCCAGAATGTTGGTCACTTTTGATGAGGATCTTAACCCATTACCCGTGCCTGTCAGAGTTGGTTTGGTAAGTTGCTTCTTTTCTACAATGTGCAGAGTTTTCCTAACTTCAGCAGATTCCTTCAAGCGAGAAATTTGAAATTTTTTTTTGTACTAATAATAATTTTTATTTCAGGCGGTAGATGTCGTGGGTCAAGCAGGGAAACCAAAAACAATCACTGGGTTTCAGACTCATACAACTCCCGTCTTATTGGCGCACGGAGAACGGGCGGAGTTGGCAACAGAAGAATATGTTTCTCTTACACCTATTATGGAAGGGTTCGTGATATTACGGAAGAACCCCGACTTTAATCCGTAATAGTTTATTTTATTGTCCGTATTATATAATTTTCTAATTTTAAATACTTTTCTAATTTAAATCCATAAAGTTGTCATTTTCGTTTGTTTTCTTTAAGGAAATATAATGTATTAAAGTACCTATGGTTTTTATTTATAATTTTTAATTAAAAAGCTAATTTATACCAAAATAAATTACTTTATACAACACAGGATGGTATAAAAATCTATCATATTTATATACGTAAACCTTGATATGAAAATAAATTGCGGAAAAATATTTTTGCGAAATAATTTCCAATAATTTATTTTGAAATTTATAACACGCCGCTACTTTTATTTATTAGTTCTGTCAAAATAACAGTGTCACCAGTAAAGTCCGCATCATATGGGATTTTTTTTCATTAATAGCTTTATTCAAAATGTGACTTTGGCATTCTGCTTCGATCGAGATAAAAATTAAGCAAAAAAATATCACGTGATTCGCATTATCTGTCAAATTTTAATTTTTTCCAAAAAATAATTCAAAAGTGGGTTTATTTCTGAAAATATCGAAAAAAGTTATTAGAAAAAGTTTTTTTTTAATGCACTTTCTAGCCCACATGCAAAATTTCAGCTGCATAAGATAATTTTGATTTTTTTACCTATATTTTGTAAATTGCACCACTTTTGCAAAATAAGACTTAACGCAACCTACATAAAACTTCTTCAAGGCTTTATTTCAGAGACATTTTCTTTAAAGTAGCGCCATATTAAATGTGTGTTTTTCTACAAAATCAAAATTGGGCTATTAAAATTTGGTCGCATGTGATGCAAAGTTTATTTGTTTTTGACCCTGTATAAGGTAACTTCATAAAATAAGTATTTTTGAAAACGTAGTTTTTGTCTGAAAGTAATACGCCTTAATATTAAGACAAAAAAGAACACAGTGTCATCAGTAAAATGTTCATTAAGTGGAAAATAAAATTTAGTTTAACAACGTAAAGTTTATCTATTTTCAGCGATTTAATTAAAAACCCCTTTACTTTATTTTTTTACTTTCAGACACAAACTACGTTTTCAAAAATACTTATTTTATGAAGTTACCTTATACAGGGTCAAAAACAAATAAACTTTGCATCACATGCGACCAAATTTTAATAGCCCAATTTTGATTTTGTAAAAAAACGCACATTTAATATGGCGCTACTTTAAAGAAAATGTATCTGAAATAAAGCCTTGTCACAACTAAGAACTTTTATGTAGGTTGCGTTGAGTCTTATTTTGCAAAAGTGGTGCAATTTACAAAATATAGGTAAAAAATCAAAATTATCTTATGCAGCTGAAATGCATTGTGCATGCATGTGGGCTAGAAACTGCATTTAAAAAAACTTTTTAATAACTTTTTTTGATATTTTCAGAAATAAACCCACTTTTAAATTATTTTTTGGAAAAAATTTAAATTTGACAGATAATGCGAATCACGTTACTACTATTTTACCAGTAATTTAAGAGTCACCCATTCAAATTAATGCGAGTAATATGTTATTTTTCCTACAACCACAAAAAGATTTAACAAAGAACCCCGAAGTTAATACCCTCATTTTCTGAACAACGCGGGTTTGATATAAATCACTTTCTAGTCAAATAAGTCTTACTTTTTTCGCACATTCATAGGTGGTCGGAAAATGTTATTTCGCATCAGTCAACTGCAGTTGGACGCCGAAATATGATACTTCCTGCATTCAGTAGGAAAAATACTATCCATACCCATTCTGTTTTCGATGTTTATTTAAAATGTAACATGTTATACCAGGTACGACCGAAATGTAATACTCTTAACGCCCCCTTTTTTGAGATAATAATATTAGTTTGAATCAGCCCACTATTTATTTTGAAATCAGTTAGTGCTAGGCACTGATGAGTTATTGTACAATGCCGTAAATTTTTTTACAAAAATACTATGGCCTCTTATTGTCACCAGTTTGTTATATTTTGTGTTTTCGTTACGGGTGTTGCGACAAAAAAAATTGTTCAAAATCGGTAAGTATTATTTATTTTACAAAATTTTTCGATAAGGGGAGGAAAGCAATTTTTTGAAGATAATTTCTTTTAGTCAGCACACCATGAGAAAATTAATTTTAAACTTATTTCAATTTTCCAATTAATGGTATACGTAGTATCTTTTTTACCAGTCAACTTTTAGTAACATTCTTTATACAGTGACCGGCAGAAAGTGCGCAGCATATGGGAAAGTTTTTTTGTCTTAGTTTAGAAAATTAATTTTATTTTAGATAGGTTCTGCATGTTCTCAAACCAAAATAACACCCATTAAATCCGGCAAAAGTCTTATGGTATACGAGGTAGCATCAAAAATTTGAAATTCCGCTAAGCGTAAAGTACCTCCTATACTTTCCTTTTAGAATATTTTTTTACTAGGAATTATTGTTTTAATTTCAAAGTTATACCTAAATTCCAAATTTCGCTTATTTTGGACAAAAAAAATGGATTTAATCGTGTTTTCTGAATTACCCTGTATACAAAATTAATGGCAACCGAACAGTACCAAAATAAGATTTTCTGCAGACTTTGTTAGGAATAACCGTCGATCATAAGCCCGATTAGTTTGTTTTCATAATATTATGGCATTTTAAAATAAAAACATAAAAATATTAAATATTTTTGCTGCACATCGTATTTTATTTTCTAATATCTAACTGATATTTCTTGATTTACATTGACTTAAAGCATCTCCTAAGTAGTTTTTTATACATTGAAGTATGCATAGAAAGTTTCCTTTTGATTTATAAAGAAAAAAATTTAAATTAAAAATATATTATTGATCCTTATTTTGCGTGACGAAGAAAATCCGTTCAAAATATATTTTTAATTAAAAATTTTTTCTTTATAAATCATAAGGAAACTTTCTATGCATACTTCAATGTATAAAAAACTATTTAGAAGATGCTTTAAGTCAATGTAAATCAAAAAATATTAGTTAGATGAAATTGTTCCCTCAGAAAATAAAATACGGTGTGCAGCAAAAATATTTAATATTTTTATTTTAAAATGCCATAATATTATTAAAACAAACTAATCGGACTTATGATCGACGGTTATCTCTAATAAAGTCTGCAGAAAATCTTATTTTCGTACTGTTCGGTTGCCATTTATTTTTTTATACAGGGTTATTCAGAAAACACGATTAAATCCATTTTTTTGTTCAAAATAAGCGAAATTTGGAATTTAGGTATAACTTTGAAATTAAAACAATAATTCCTAGTAAAAAAATATTCTAAATTGAAAGTAGGAGGTACTTTACTCTTAGCGGAATTTCAAATTTTTGATCCTACCTCGTATACCATAAGATTTTGACCGGATTTAATGGGTGTTATTTTGGTTTGAGAACATGCAGAACCTATCTAAAATAAAATTAATTTTCTAATCTTAAAGATAAAAAAAACTTTCCCATATGCTGCGCACTTTCTGCCGGTCACTGTATATTAATTGAAAGATTTGCTTAAGTCTATTTCCATTTGATCTTTAGCCATTTTTACATTTTAGTTTGCTTTTGTGTTTATTACTGGGCTCTGTGGGAAGGCTTGACTTTTTAATTAGTAATTTACAAGAAGCAGATACAAATTTAATAATCTTTGGCGGTAAGCAAACCGGCAGGCACCAGAAACACTTCTCTTTGAATCTTTTATTCTAGTTGGTTGGTATTTTAATTTAAATTAAATACCATTATACAAAATGTGTTAAATATTGTTCACTTTATGTACCATTGCGCCCAAAAAAAACTGGGACACGCAATTTTATTTCTATCTCCCAGCCTATTACATTACCTAGCTTTGATATTTAACTGTCATTTTGACAACAGGTATATCAAAATTTTTTATTTGTTGTCAAAGTGGTAATACTAAATAAATATTATAAAGTGTTAAACATGCCTTCGTTAAGTGTGGAACAAAAAGCTATTATATATACGCGAGTGAGAGAACATGTTCCTATAAGAGATATTGCTGAAGAATTACATATAAGTAAAAATACCGTGCTTTTCTGTAAAAGTAAAATACTCGATACTGGAACTATTGGAAGAAAGCAAGGTTCCGGCTGCCCAAAAATTTCAACAGAAGTTCAAGATAGGGAAGTTATTAACTATTTGCGCGATAACCCCTTTGAAACAGCAATAAAAGCTGCTCAAGAATTTCCTGGTTCAACGAATACTGCTCATCGAAGGATTCGGGGCTCAGATATCAATGAAAATAAAATAAATGTTTTACCCAGTGGCGGATTTACAAATTTGCCGCTAGTATAGGCTATTCAATTTTTGCCGCTCCTATACCAGTGACGGCTCGTGAGTTGTGAAACAGGTGAAGTGTTCGGGAAAGAAAAAGCCCGTCGCAGGCGAAATGCGCCGCAGGCAAAAAATTTTTAAGACCACGCCCAAATTTGGTCAATAATTTTTAGTAAATATTTTAAAAATTTATGATTACCTACTTATTTTATTGAAAATGAAATTTCTTTCTGCAAAGCCAGTAAAGTTCCAACTACCTTTTTTTATCCCCATTAACAGACACGGGCAACAATAAAGTTTATTTAAAAAAATACTACCCGTCGACCATGAATAAAGATTGTACCATTTATTTCTGTAAGATAAAAAAAAATTTTGGGCCAAATTTGCCGCCCCCTAAAATCTGCCGCCCTAGGCTCCAGCCTAATGGTAAATCCAGCACTGAGTTTTACCTTGGCCATCTTAGAGTCCCGATCTCAATCCCATAGAAAATGTTTGGGGTGAAATGACCAAATATATATAAACATGACTTCAGACCCAGAAATCAACAGGAACAACTAGAAAAAATAAGAGAACCATGGGGTCTGATATCTGAGGATTATATAAGAAATTTAGTCCTCAGTATGCCTCGACAATTTCAAAAAGTCATTAATAATAGTGGTTCTATGACCAAATATTAAAATGTAAAAAATAATATATTTAATGTTATTTTTGATATCTTCTCGACGAAAATATGTCACATAATTAAGTAAACTGTTTAGTTACATACTTTATACGTTGTTTTACTTTAGAGGATAACTATCTGAAAACTAAGTCGAAAAAGTTATTATTTATTTTCTAATGCCGCAATTTAGAAATCACCTATTTAATTATCAAGGTGAAATTCTCACAATAATAAAATTAACACTAATATATTAATTTCCACGGCAGCGGTAATGTGTTTAAATTTTCATTATTATTGCCCAAGAGCTAGAATATAAAGAAAATTTTGTTGTCCCAGTTTTTTTTTGGGCACAATGGTACATAAGAACAACTAAGTTGTATTGAGTTTGTCAATACCCATTTATTGCTATTCCTACGTAAGTCTGCGTCAATATATCCTAATTAACAATAAATAACAAAATTTATTATACATTTATTTTATTGGTACATATAAAAACCTCATACCACCGAATATACAGGGTCCTGCAATAGTGCGTCAAGCTTCCATAGCTCCTATACGAATTTAGTTAGGAATTTCATTTATATGCTAACTTATACTGTATCATACGGGGTACTTCAGGAAAATATTTTTTCATATACAGGGTAGCCCAAAAAAGTGTGGTCATAAAAAGTTGTAATTTTTTTAATGGAACACCCTGTATATTTTTACATTTTCAAACTCCACATAAAATTATAATTATTTTTTATTAAATGCATTATTAGTCTATACTTTATAGTTTCCGAGATATTGACTTTCGAAAGGTGACATTTTTGAACTTTGACAACTTCTAACTTTCTAACAGTACGTCTTAGAGCAAAACGGCTTACATGTCCCTATCTTCAATTTTTATTATCTTCCCAAAAAATCAACTTCCGGTTAAACCGGATGTAACTCGAACGCAGGAAATATTGTTGTTCCGGTTTAACTGGAAGTTGATTTGTTTGGGAAGATAATAAAAATTGAAGATAGGGACATGTAAGCCGTTTTGCTCTAAGACGTACTGTTAGAAAGTTAGAAGCTGTCAAAGTTCAAAAATGTCACTTTTCGAGAGTCAATATCTCGGAAACTATGAAGTATAGGCTAATAATGCATTTAATAAAAAATAATTATAATTTTATGTGGAATTTAAAAATGTTAAAATATACAGGGTGTTCCATTTAAAAAAATTACAACTTTTTATGACCACACTTTTTTGGGCCATCCTGTATATGAGAAAATATTTTCCTGAAGTACCCCGTATGATACAGTATAAGTTAGCGTATGAATGAAATTCCTAACTAAATTCGTATAGGAGCTATGGAAGCCTGACGCACTATTGCAGGACCCTGTATAGCTGAACAATAATACCTAAATACAAAAATAATTATAAAACAGTAAGTGCAGTAAAATATATTTTGCTATTCGAATTTTAAGCTATCTAGCAAAGTGTTCGCTACAAACGGTAACTAAAAAAAAAATAAATAAAAATTTGTTACATAATATATTTTTAAAATAATAAGTAATTATTTTTATAAAGTTTGCTTGTTTGCGAATACTTTGTACAGCAAAATTATTGACAGAGATGTTAGAAATGAGTTTCATAGATTTGTCAACATACAGCGTCGTGTCTTCGGAAGTTCTTACCAAATGGGAAACTTTTTAATTCTTAACTCTACGGAAAAAAGTGCCTCTTCCTAAAAAGTTCTGCTTGGTGAGAAAATAAATTTGCACAAGAATATTTATACAGGGTGTTTCATGAAGGGTGGCCACCGGCCATATCTCGAAAACTACTAAGCATAGAAACTTGGAGGAAAAAATATGATTAAAGCGGTCATGAGAAAATTCTGGAAATTATTTTTAACTTCCTCATTTCACCGCAAGGGAGCATAATTGAAAATAATTTTTTTAAATTCTAAATTTCTCCGAAAATTCCCATATTAAGGTATAACTCTGATTACATCATTAAAAAGCTAAGACAATTCTGCATCATTTTGGTTTAAGGCTCATTGGCGTACCGACCTTGCTAAGAGCGGGGAAAGATATTTTGAAAGTGTAAACATTAAAATCGCTGTAACTTCTAAATGCCTTATGCGATTTTACTAAATTTAAGCTTGTTGGGCTAATTCTGCATCATTTTGGTTTAAGGCTCATTGGCGTACCGACCTTGCTAAGAGCGGGGAAAGATATTTTGAAAGTGTAAACATTAAAATCGCTGTAACTTCTAAATGCCTTATGCGATTTTACTAAATTTAAGCTTGTTTGGAAGAGAAAGGTAAGTATCTTCAATTGCCGTATTCAATGGTACACGATAGTTTCTAATAAAATTGCTAGAGGGCGCAATTTGTAATAATAATAGTTTTTTGATTTTACCCCGAAAATTCAAATCGTACGGTATAACTATGACATCATAATCGGAAAGGAGATTAAATTTGCAAGAAAAAATGTGAAGACCGCAGTTTTATATCTTTGTTCGTTTTAGAGTTATTGCCAAAACAATAATTTTTAACACTTTAATCGAAAAAATTATTGTTTTTATAGCTTCGTGGCCAAAGCATTCCACGACAAAAAAATATTTTTTCTACGATCGTGCAAAAAGTTACTATTTTTTCACTATCTACTGTGCCAAAAGTTTAACTTTTTTGCTTACCTTTCTCTTCCAAACGAGCTTAAATTTAGTACAATCGCATAAGGCGTTTAGAAGTTACAGCGAATTTAATGTTTACACTTTCAAAATATCTTTCCCCACTCTTAGCAAGGTCGGTACGCCAATGAGCCTTAAACCAAAATGATGCAGAATTGTCTAAGGATGTAATCAGAGTTATACCTTAATACGGGAATTTAAAAAAATTATTTTCAATAGTGCTCCCTTGCGGCGAAATGAGGAACTTAAGAATAATTTCCAGTATTTTTTCATGACCACTTTAAACATAATTTTTTCCCCAAGTTTCTATGCTTAGTAGTTTCCGAGATATGGCCGGTCGCCACCCTTAATGAAACACCCTGTACAAATAGTCTCGTGCAAATTTATTTTCTTACCAAGCAGGACTTTTTAGGAAGAGGCACTTTTTTTCGTAGTGTTAATAATTAAAAAGTTTCCCATTTGGTAAGAACTTCCGAAGACACGCTGTATGTATTTCTAATTTAACGTGAAATTGATTTATCCGGAATCTACGAAACTCAATTATTATGCCAATATTTCTTTAACTTATTAACCATATACACATATCATAAATATTGTTGAATGAAAGCAAATTAAGAGCCAAAACATACAGAAAAAGGCACAACTTCAGGTTCACAATATGAAACAAGCTTTCAGAAATGTTTTTTTCTTTGCATTCAAAGTTATCCGAGCACTGTCTTGAAATATCTTCCGAACCCCCAAACTATATTTTGCAGAACACTCAAAATAACCATCTGCACGAATCCGTTTCGACATTTTGATTCCCTCTTCGTGTGTCACAATTTCCCCTTTTTTACTTTCCCCTTTTCGTAAGTCCAGTTTGGTCCCTACTAAAAAATAGTAGACGTGCGGTAAAAAATGTTTGATTTCAGGATACCACTTTAACTTCACATTTTGTAGAGACGTTTGATTATCTATAGAAAAACATATAAGAACTACGTCACATCTAGAGTAAGACAATGGTCTCAAGCGGTCATAATCTTCCTCGCCGGCGGTATCCCAGAGGGATAAACTAATTTTCTGATCTTCAACTTCTATTTCCTTTATATGGGCATTAAAAACCGTTGGAATATGATGTTCTGGAAATTCGTTCATTACAAATACTGTGAGTAAACTCGTTTTGCCACAGGCTCCGTCTCCAACAACTACCAGTTTTTTAACTATGTTTTCTTCCATCGCCAGACCTAAACATATAAAAAGTTTTAAAAAATTGTTATTTAGACCACATGTAACGTTCGTAAGGTAACAATATTTAAATCATCGTCATTCATATTCAAAAGCCGGAATATTTACTTTAGAATCGGCTTATCTTTAACGAATATGTGGTGTACTTATACAGTGTATCAAAGAAAATATACGAAATATTAACCTTCATGTATATGTTGTACACACGTACGTCGTGCAGGCTTGCATCTTATTTACTTTTACCACCTAAAGAATTAACTGCTAGACCAGTATAATACACTATAATCACCTTATAAAAACCAGATAATGTATGAATTGGGTGAATTTTTTAAATCCAACCCGAACAAACCTTTATCCACTTTTAAGTAAGCACAGTATCCTGGAAAATATGATAAATAGATTATTTAGATATTTGTGATTCTGTAATGCTGATATTATGTGGGCAAAATACAATAGGTAGGTACTTATACCTATCGGTAAAGATACATACATACAGTGTGTGTATAAAGTCTGGAAACGGCTTAATAACATCACAATTTACTGGCCGATTTAAACCAAATTTGGTACAGTTGTGTAAGAGGATCTAACGCACCGAATGACGATATTGGCGTTGTTGCCAGCTTTTTAGTTTGTCTGGAATTTGAACGAATTTCATATTTTTAAATATAACACCCAGTATATTTTTACATTTTTAAATTCCACATAAAATTATAATTATTTTTTATTAAATGCATTATTAGTCTATACTTCATAGTTTCCGAGATATTGACTCTCGAAAAGTGACATTTTTGAACTTTGACAGCTTATAACTTTCTAACAGTACGTCTTAGAGCAAAACGGCTTACATGTCCCTATCTTCAATTTTTATTATCTTCCCAAAAAAATCAACTTCTGGTTAAACCGGATGTAACTCGAAAGCAGGAAATATAGTTGTTCCGGTTTAACTTGAAGTTGATTTTTTTGGGAAGATAATAAAAATTGAAGACAGGGACGTGTAAGCCGTTTTGCTCTAAGACGTACTGATAGAAAGTTATAAGCTGTCAAAGTTCAAAAATGTCACTTTTCGAGAGTCAATATCTCGGAAACTATGAAGTATAGACTAATAATGAATTTAATAAAAAATAATTATAATTTTATGTGGAATTTAAAAATGTAAAAATATACTGGGTGTTATATTTAAAAATATAAAATTCGTTCGAATTCCAGACAAACTAAAAAGCTGGCAACAACGCCAATATCGTCATTCGGTGCGTTAGATCCTCTTACACAACTGTACCAAATTTGGTTTAAATCGGCCAGTAAATTGTGATGTTATTAAGCCGTTTCCAGACTTTATACACACACTGTATATACGTTTTCTGTCGAATCGTTTAAATCCTTGTTTAATATTGAATACATTAGATTTGTTAAAAATGCCGCTCTTTTACTGATTTACTTTTAGTTATTTGTTTATGAATAAAAATACCACTAACTACAAAATAAAACGACATTTCTTTCTCTAAAAGATCTTGGCTGAACCTAAAGATATTTTGGCAATGCTTTTAAAAATTTCTTAATCTTAAGTCTAGTTTTGTTCCTACTAACAAATATTGCCATCTCGTTCTAACGCTTTCCAGGGATTTTTCGTAAATACGCTGCAATAATGAAAGACGATGAAAATATCCAAAACTATATTCACTTTAGAATTGTCAAAAGTAAGTTCTTTTGTAAATTTACCGTAAATAATTGGACAGAAATGTTTTGGATATTTCACATCTATAATTGTATCAACGTTAGGAAGTGCCGCAAAACAAGAAGGGCTACATACACAGGAAAAACTATATTTTGATGGAAAGTAGTTTATTAATAATTTACAAATAATAGTACCTAGTACCTACAATCTCTACCATAATAAAATTATTATCAGAGCCAGTAGTTTAACAACTAAGTATTTTAATAGAATATTTATACACTACTTGTAACGTGTCTATTGATTTATAATTTAGGGTCAATAATCAAACGCATGTGCAAAAAAGGGGGAAGGTATATTCTATCGCTAGATTGGTACCTACTCAAAGCTTTCGACATAGTGCCATATAGTTTATAAAATACTATAAACATGATTTTTTCTTAGTTCGTTTTGATTTGATTTTAACGCCTCTAGAATTTCTTGAATACCCATTCCAGTTTTTACACACTCAAAATTTCTCTCAGCGTTTATAGTTTTTGACATCTCTAAACCATCCTTATAATATGTCACAAAACGCTTCTTTACAATTTGTATTTTCATTCCTTACATCGACTTTTGTTCCAATCAAACGTTTGGGTATGTTTTATTTCTCGATTCCAAATTGTCTTAAGGTTTTCCAGAGATGTTGGATCGTCTAAATAGTAAAACATATAAATACTATATCGGAATATGGATAAGAACAGAAACGTGCAAATTCGTCATTAACGCTAGTATCCCAGGGAAGCTTTTGTTCCGTCAACTGTTATTTTTCTAAGCAAAATCCTTGTTTGATATCCATAATAAAAAGGATAAAAATCTTTTGGAAGCTTGTTAGAGTTAATTTTGGCAAACAAGTATGATTTTCCTGATTAGGTACTGGGGTGGGTACCTGCTAACTTAACTGAAACTGCTTTTTTATATTATCCTCGTTTTTAATTTTTTATTATCGGGGGAGTAATATATGTGTAGGTGCACCTAAAAAAAATCAAGATTTAATTTTAATTGGTGTTTTTGCTTAATATAGGCATCTAAACAATGACATGTCTAATCAATAGCTTATCAGCAAGCAGACCTTATTTAGCTACTGATAAAAATTTTAACATAACTTTCTACAAATGTAAATATACAAAGTTTCTACAATCATAAAGGATAGCATATTATTTGATAACTAAAGCAACTCGAAAGTAAATATTAAAACTTATCGATATCTCATGTGTATGTACATATTGTATTTATTTTAGAAGTATGTAGCGTGAAAAGAGCGGGTGGAATATATTCAAATATAAAAATAATTTATTGAATTATTATTTGTTATTTAAAAAACTCTAAATTTTAAATATTCACTATTGTTGACTAGTTCATAAAGTGCAATCATCGCCATTATTGGATATATAGATAAAATCAAAGCTCTGGTGCTAAATTTGAACATTTTTCCAAATAATCACCTTGTAAAAGCTTGTGTGAAAGCTTTTAGTTATGACCCAGTAATTAGGAATAACAATATAATAAATTAAAAAATGTTTTTTATGTCTGCAGACCAAAGCTATATGTTTCCAATGGACATCTAAATGTCATTATACCTGCGGAAAAATACATTAATTTTGAAACATCAAGCATGCATATAAACGGCAAGGAAGGAAGAAAATACGCAAAGCTACATGTGCCCGCAGTTTCGCTCGCGGTGATATTATTCTATACAATATTATATTAAAAATTATTGAAAAATAATGATCAATAAGTAAATTAAAAAGAGGAACCTTCTCTGTAATACAAAAAAATTGGCTAGCTATTTTTATTTCACTGGCCAATCGAAATCAAGATTTTCTTTAAAATATTTTTTAAAACTATATACTTTGTCTGTCTCTCCCTACGATAACAATTAAACTAGTTAACCGATGTGACCTAAAGTTGGCATACTTCTGTAAAATAGGCGTCTGCTTCCGAAGAAAATACACAAAATTACCTGTGCCCGCAGCTTCGCTCGCGATGATACTATTCTATACAATATTATATTAGAAATTATTGAAAAATAATGATAAATAAGTAAATTAAAAAGAGGAACCTTCTCTGTAATACAAAAAAAATTGGCTAGCGATTTTTATTTCACTCGCCAATCGAAATCAAGAATTTTCATTAAAATATTTTATAAAACTATATACTTTGCCTGTCTCTCCCTAGGATAACAATTAAACTAGTTAACCAATGTGACCTAAAGTTGGTATACTTATGTAAAATAGGCGCCTGCTTCCGAAGAAAATACGCAAAATTACCTGTGCCCACAGCTTCGCTCGCGGTGATACTGTTCTATACAATATTATATTATAAATTATTGAAAAATAATAATCAATAAGTAAATTAAAAAGAGGAACCTTCTCTGTAATACAAAAAAATAGGCTAGCTATCTTTTACTTCACTCGCCAATCGATATCAAGAATTTTCTTTAAAATATTTTTTAAAACTATATACTTTGTCTGTCTCTCCCTAGGATAACAATTAAACTAGTTAACCAATGTGACCTAAAGTTGGTATACTTATGTAAAATAGGCGTCTGCTTCCGAAGAAAATACGCAAAATTTTCTGTGCCCGCAGCTTCGCTCGCGATAATACTATTCTATACAATATTATATTATAAATTATTAAAAAATAATAATCAATAAGTAAATTAAAAAGAAGAACCTTCTCTGTAACACAAAAAAATAGGCTAGCTATCTTTTATTTCACTCGCCAATCGATATCAAGAATTTTCTTTAAAATATTTTTTAAAACTATATACTTTGTCTGTCTCTCCCTAGGATAACAATTAAACTAGTTAACCGATGTGACCTAAAGTTGGTGTATTTATGTAAAATAGGCATCTGCTTCCGAAGAAAATAAATAATCGATATCAATAATTTTCTTTAAAATATTTTTTAAAAATATATACTTTGTCTGTCTCTCCCTAGGATAACAATTAAACTAGTTAACCGATGCGACCTAAAGTTGGCATACCTATGTAAAATAGGCGTCTGCTTCCGAAGAAAATACGCAAAATTACCTGTGCCCACAGCTTCGCTCGCGGTAATACTATTCTATACAATATTATATTATAAATTATTGCAAAATAATGATAAATAAGTAAATTAAAAAGAGGAACCTTCTCTGTAATACAAAAAAATAGGCTAGCGATTTTTATTTCACTCGCCAATCGAATTCAAGATTTTTCTTTAAAATATTTTTTAAAACTATATACTTTATCTGTCTCTCCCTAGGATAACAATTAAACTAGTTAACCAATGTGACCTAAAGTTGGTATATTTATGTAAAATAGGCATATGGTTTCGAAGAAAATACGCAAAATTACCTGTGCCCACAGCTTCGCTCGCGGTGATACTATTCTATACAATATTATATTATAAATTATTGAAAAATAATAATGAATAAGTAAATTAAAAAGAGGAACCTTCTCTGTAATACAAAAAAATAGGCTAGCTATCTTTTATTTCACTCGCCAATCGATATCAAGAATTTTCTTTAAAATATTTTTTAAAACTATATACTTTGTCTGTCTCTCCCTAGGATAACAATTAAACTAGTTAACCAATGTGACCTAAAGTTGGTATACTTATGTAAAATAGGCGTCTGCTTCCGAAGATAATACGCAAAATTACCTGTGCCCACAGCTTCGATCGCGGCGATACTATTCTATACAATATTATATTATAAATTATTGAAAAATAATAATCAATAAGTAAATTAAAAAGAGGAACCTTCTCTGTAATACAAAAAAATAGGCTAGCTATCTTTTATTTCACTCGCCAATCGATATCAATAATTTTCTTTAAAATATTTTTTAAAAATATATACTTTGTCTGTCTCTCCCTAGGATAACAATTAAACTAGTTAACCGATGCGACCTAAAGTTGGTATACCTATGTAAAATAGGCGTCTGCTTCCGAAGAAAATACGCAAAATTACCTGTGCCCACAGCTTCGCTCGCGGTAATACTATTCTATACAATATTATATTATAAATTATTGCAAAATAATGATAAATAAGTAAATTAAAAAGAGGAACCTTCTCTCTAATACAAAAAAATAGGCTAGCGATTTTTATTTCACTCGCCAATCGAATTCAAGATTTTTCTTTAAAATATTTTTTAAAACTATATACTTTATCTGTCCCTCCCTAGGATAACAATTAAACTAGTTAACCAATGTGACCTAAAGTTGGTATATTTATGTAAAATAGGCATATGGTTTCGAAGAAAATACGCAAAATTACCTGTGCCCACAGCTTCGCTCGCGGTGATACTATTCTATACAATATTATATTATAAATTATTGAAAAATAATAATGAATAAGTAAATTAAAAAGAGGAACCTTCTCTGTAATACAAAAAAATAGGCTAGCTATCTTTTATTTCACTCGCCAATCGATATCAAGAATTTTCTTTAAAATATTTTTTAAAACTATATACTTTGTCTGTCTCTCCCTACGATAACAATTAAACTAGTTAACCGATGTGACCTAAAGTTGGCATACTTCTGTAAAATAGGCGTCTGCTTCCGAAGAAAATACACAAAATTACCTGTGCCCGCAGCTTCGCTCGCGATGATACTATTCTATACAATATTATATTAGAAATTATTGAAAAATAATGATAAATAAGTAAATTAAAAAGAGAAACCTTCTCTGTAATACAAAAAAAATTGGCTAGCGATTTTTATTTCACTCGCCAATCGAAATCAAGAATTTTCTTTAAAATATTTTATAAAACTATATACTTTGCCTGTCTCTCCCTAGGATAACAATTAAACTAGTTAACCAATGTGACCTAAAGTTGGTATACTTATGTAAAATAGGCGCCTGCTTCCGAAGAAAATACGCAAAATTACCTGTGCCCACAGCTTCGCTCGCGGTGATACTGTTCTATACAATATTATATTATAAATTATTGAAAAATAATAATCAATAAGTAAATTAAAAAGAGGAACCTTCTCTGTAATACAAAAAAATAGGCTAGCTATCTTTTACTTCACTCGCCAATCGATATCAAGAATTTTCTTTAAAATATTTTTTAAAACTATATACTTTGTCTGTCTCTCCCTAGGATAACAATTAAACTAGTTAACCAATGTGACCTAAAGTTGGTATACTTATGTAAAATAGGCGTCTGCTTCCGAAGAAAATACGCAAAATTTTCTGTGCCCGCAGCTTCGCTCGCGATAATACTATTCTATACAATATTATATTATAAATTATTGAAAAATAATAATCAATAAGTAAATTAAAAAGAAGAACCTTCTCTGTAACACAAAAAAATAGGCTAGCTATCTTTTATTTCACTCGCCAATCGATATCAAGAATTTTCTTTAAAATATTTTTTAAAACTATATACTTTGTCTGTCTCTCCCTAGGATAACAATTAAACTAGTTAACCGATGTGACCTAAAGTTGGTGTATTTATGTAAAATAGGCATCTGCTTCCGAAGAAAATAAATAATCGATATCAATAATTTTCTTTAAAATATTTTTTTTAAATATATACTTTGTCTGTCTCTCCCTAGGATAACAATTAAACTAGTTAACCGATGCGACCTAAAGTTGGCATACCTATGTAAAATAGGCGTCTGCTTCCGAAGAAAATACGCAAAATTACCTGTGCCCACAGCTTCGCTCGCGGTAATACCATTCTATACAATATTATATTATAAATTATTGCAAAATAATGATAAATAAGTAAATTAAAAAGAGGAACCTTCTCTGTAATACAAAAAAATAGGCTAGCGATTTTTATTTCACTCGCCAATCGAATTCAAGATTTTTCTTTAAAATATTTTTTAAAACTATATACTTTATCTGTCTCTCCCTAGGATAACAATTAAACTAGTTAACCAATGTGACCTAAAGTTGGTATATTTATGTAAAATAGGCATATGGTTTCGAAGAAAATACGCAAAATTACCTGTGCCCACAGCTTCGCTCGCGGTGATACTATTCTATACAATATTATATTATAAATTATTGAAAAATAATAATGAATAAGTAAATTAAAAAGAGGAACCTTCTCTGTAATACAAAAAAATAGGCTAGCTATCTTTTATTTCACTCGCCAATCGATATCAAGAATTTTCTTTAAAATATTTTTTAAAACTATATACTTTGTCTGTCTCTCCCTAGGATAACAATTAAACTAGTTAACCGATGCGACCTAAAGTTGGTATACTTATGTAAAATAGGCGTCTGCTTCCGAAGAAAATACGCAAAATTACCTGTGCCTACAGCTTCGCTCGCGGTGATACTATTGTGTGCGGTTTGAAAAGAAAAGACCATGTTACTTATTCTCTCAAAAATATAGGCTGGCTAAACATGGAGAAGAGAAGACTTCTACACTGTTTGATATTCTATCATAAAATTATTACCAATCAAAAACCTGCTTATTTATTTAAAAAACTGAAATTTAGAACCTCTGTCCATAATCTAAATGTTAGGTATCGAAATCTTTTAACTCCGCCGCAAGACAAAACCACCCAATTTCGTGGATCTTTTTCTTATAACGTCACCAAGCAATATAACCAACTTTCTGAATCTCTGAAATCCTTGAATTTAGTCAACTTTAAACGAAAACTAAGACAAATGCTACTGAAATAAATATACTTTTCAATTAATAGTTAAAATAAGATACCTTTACTGTTAATATGCCATACTTAATGTTAATATGTTATACATATATTTTTATTAGTTATAATAAGCCTTTCAGTTTAATAGGAAATCTAAAATCATTTTCTTAGACTACGAATTCCTCTTATTTTGTTATTTTGTTACTAATTATATTTATCTTTCTTTTTATTTATGCTGAAATTATACAGTATATTATACTGGGTTGAGTGTAAAAGCGCTGCTCACTGTTCAGACAGATGAGTGCGAACTCTGCCCTTGTGGGAAAATTGTATAACTCTGTACTTTTCTTTATTTGCCTGTATGATTTATTGTATTACTCTTTTCCACAATAAAAACAATTATTATTATTATTATTATTATTATTATTATTATTATTATTATTATTATTCTGTACAATATTATATTATAAATTATTGAAAAATAATAATCAATAAGTAAATTAAAAGGAGGAACCTTCTCTGTAATACAAAAAAATAGGCTAGCTATCTTTTATTTCACTCGCCAATCGATATCAAGAATTTTCTTTAAAATATTTTTTAAAACTATATACTTTGTCTGTCTCTCCCTAGGATAACAATTAAACTAGTTAACCAATGTGACCTAAAGTTGGTATACTTATGTAAAATAGGCGTCTGCTTCCGAAGATAATACGCAAAATTACCTGTGCCCACAGCTTCGATCGCGGTGATATTATTCTATACAATATTATATTATAAATTATTGAAACATAATAATCAATAAGTAAATTAAAAAGAGGAACCTTCTCTGTAATACAAAAAAATAGGCTAGCTATCTTTTATTTCACTCGCCAATCGATATCAAGAATTTTCTTTAAAATATTTTTTAAAACTATATACTTTGTCTGTCTCTCCCTAGAATAACAATTAAACTAGTTAACCGATGTGACCTAAAGTTGGTATACTTATGTAAAATAGGCGTCTGCTTCCGAGGAAAATACGAAAAATTACATGTGGCAGGTTCGCTCGCGGTGATACGGATATATAGATAAAATCAAAGCTCTGGTGCTAAATTTGAACATTTTTTCAAATAATCACCTTGTAAAAGCTTGTGTGAAAGCTTTTAGTTATCACCCAGTAATTAGGAATAACAATATAATAAATTAAAAAATGTTTTTTTTTATTTTTGCAGACCAAAGCTATACGTTTCCAATGGACATCTAAATGTCATTATGCCTGCGGAAAAAGACATTCATTTTGAAACATCAAGTATGCATATAAACGGCAAGGATCTTTTGTCAACACTAAAAGGGGTATGTATATATCTTTGAGATGTCAAATGCATAAATTATAAATTTAATAGATAAGAATAAATATTTTAAAATTAGGTGGTTGAATAATACTCAGAAGTGGAACTTCTTTATGTACTATTTCAGGCAGAAAATGCGTCAAAAGTCCTTCAAAATTATGAAAGATTTATAGCTCAGTACTACTCTAAAATGGATTATATTGAAAACAGGCTGCTAAATATGAGACCGGATACTCTTTTTTCCAATAATACCAACACCACTCTTAGGGATCAAAACATGTACGCGAGATTTCGAAGAATTGATAGAAGGCTAACAGCTTTACAAAGAACTATCGCCAGTCTAAACACGTTGCTAACTAAAGACGACTGTGCTAGTAACCCTTGCAAAAATGGAGGTGTCTGCTTGGACATGTATAATGGGGTTTTATGTCAATGTCAAAGCGGGTGGGAGGTAACCAACATCAAAACTTAAGATATTTATGACATGAATCTGGTAAAGATTTAAATTATTATTGTTTTAGGGAACTACTTGTGAGAATGACATAGACGAATGTACCCGATTTAAAGGAACTGATTTAGGCTGTCAAAATGGGGGAACATGTCGAAATTTGCCGGGAACCTATCAGTAAGATAAAAAAAATGTCTGCTAAAAAAGGTTTTATTTCTACTTGTAGGACATCTCATTCCTGTTTTAATTAACATTACTGTATAAAAGCTCTCCTTGGTCTAATCTGGTAAATTTTAGATGTTTTTGCCAAAATGGTTGGGTAGGGATCCATTGCAGTAGAAAACCAACAGACTGCAACTCAGGGGGTTCTGAAATTTGCGGTCATGGCACCTGCATTCCGCAGAATAATGATGCTGGATATAAATGCATTTGTGACCCAGGTTGGAGCAATAGCGGTTTCCTTCAGGCATGCTCCGTTGACGTGGATGAATGTAAATTTAACCACCCTCCTTGTTCTACGGATCCGTTGGTTTTATGTACCAATGTACCTGGGTCTTTCGTATGTCAGCATTGTCCTTCTGGTAGGTATAGAAATTATAATCTAGCATAAATTGTACATGTACTTGTTGTTAAAAAGTTAACTTGTATAACATTACTTCTAGGATATACTGGAAATGGATACTACTGCGCAGATATTAATGAATGTCAACTTTTTAACGGTGGATGTAGCGTCTCACCTTTTGTGGAATGCATTAACACGCTGGTAAGTCTTCTTACTCCATCAATATTAAGTTAGAATGAATATATTTCCTGTATATTGTTATTGGTTATCAGAAGCAAATAAAAATATGTGAATCATTTTAGGGAAGTAGCAAGTGTGGACCATGCCCCCCGGGATACCAAGGAGATGGTAAAACGTGCACCTACAGAGGAGTTTGTAACGTTGATAATGGAGGTTGCAGTATATTAGCTCGTTGTATAGAAAACCCAGGTATGATATTAGCAAATTTAAGCTCAGGTATTGCTTAATTAGGTGGATGTTATGACACATTATTTGAATTTCTATTTTTAGCAATAAGCGTTGTTCAATGTGTGTGCCCCCCAGGCTACGCTGGTCTAGGCATGGGACCAAATGGGTGCTTTAGAGCCAGCTATAATGCTTCCTCTTGCTCTTCAAATCCCTGTGTCCATGGTATCTGTATGCCGAACACCTCTCCACAAGGGTTTTCTTGTTTTTGTGACCGTAGACATTCCGGAACATATTGCGAGCGTGTGGATGATCCATGTGCTACAAATCCTTGCATGAACGGCGGTACTTGCCAAAAACAACGTGGTAAATTTGTCTGTATTTGTCCAAGTGGGTTCTCTGGAAAACTTTGTAATAAAGAAAAACAAGGTACACACAATAAATCCTAATTTTAGTTTTAACTTGAAAATATGTAAATGTACTTTTTTAAGGTTGCGGAGGAAATATAAGGCAATCGAATGGTACTCTTAGTTATCCATTAACAGACTTTGCCGTTTCTACTGGTTCTGAAGCTATAAGTTGCACATGGACAATAACTACTGAGCAATCTATGGTTATTCAAATTAACTTTACGAAATTTGCCATAGCGTCAGATATAACTTGTTCATCCGGGTGGTTGCAGGTACCAAAAACTAGTCAGATTTTATTTAAATTAGAATTTAAAAAATGTTTCTCACAATTAAGCCTTTTAGATACACGATGGAAAGAGCAGTGCATCACCACCTTTAGGAAGGCACTGCGGAAATACAGTTCCTTTCAATGGTACTGTAACTACCACACACAATGTGGTATATATTTGGTTACGGTCGAATGGACGAATACGCAAACCCGAGTTTGAACTTACATGGACAACAAAAAAACCGGGTAAAATTTATAATTTTTTTTACTTTACGTATTTAACAATCCAAGATTTTTAATGCTAAAATGTATCCTTCTCTAAAATTGCGTGGTAGTTTTTCAATTATTCTAGATTGCAAGTTTATTGCAACCAATATTGTTTATTGAAAAAAAAAACTTAAATTATTAGCAATTTGTTTTCAGATTGTGGAGGTGACATTACGGGGGATAGTGGAATGATTGTTTCACCAGGATGGCCAAGTAACTATCCCAATAATAGGTATAAATTTCCTTAGTATTTGGTTACTAGATTTTCTAGATTCTTTGTCTTCTAGGGATTGTTACTGGTTTTTTAAAGTTCCAACCAACAAAAGATTGCTATTTCACATTTACTCGTTGAATATAGGGCTTGATTCCGATTGCTCCGGTGACTTCTTGAAGGTAAGACATAGCAAATATCAACCAAACTTAATTGGCATATAAAAATACCATTGGGTTTAATTTTTACATACCTTGTTCTAATAGAACTGTACTAACAATTTTTTTGTTTTCTATACATACTGATCTCCTTTTTTTTAGTTTTATGCTACTAATACCATTCATGGTGGATCTTATCGTCAACAGACACCTAGCGATGAACCTTTTGCAAATTTTTGCAATTCCACTATTCCGGAGCCTTTTTATTCGACATTTTACCAAGGATACATCCACTTTAAGTCAAATGGAAAAGATCCTTACTCAGGATTTCAAATAGGATACAGTACTGATAATGGTAAGATTTTTTTTAAATGGACATATTTTACCTTATTTGGCCGATGAATAAAATTTTAGGTATTCCGGGTTGTGGAGGCACCTACACTAATAAAGATGGATATATACAATCAATAGAAATGACCAGGTCTATGCCAACACCTTTAACCTGCGTACATGAAATTAAACTACCCACAAACACCACTATAAAACTGGAAATTGTGGAAATGAATCTGGACGAATCTTGTCATAATTCCGGTGTTGCGGTAAATATGCGATGCTAAAAACATATTAATGTTGCCCATGCTTCAGTCGGCACGATTAGATAAGAAGTGCCACAAATTATGACCGTAGGGCAATATTGCTCTACGGGTAGGATTAAAAAAACGTAGTAACATAAGTAATGTTATCTTCTTCTATACTTTTTAGATATATCAAGGCTCATCTACGGATTCCGGTCTTATAGGAAAATTCTGTGGTAGTTCTCTTCCAGGACCTATTGAAACTTTTGGAAACAACGTTCTTATCGTATCAACATCCACAATGTTGAAGAAAAATCATTGGAAAATAAAATATGAATCAGGTAAATATTTTCTTTACTTTTCCTTAGAATTCATTTTGACATATTATGGCTTGTAAATTGTCTTTGCTCTTTATTAATTACCTTTAATTAACTATTCATACGGTTTGTAGCTATTAAAATAGCGAAGCATTGAATAACTACAAAGCCATATATGTAATTCCTGATATGTTTAAAATGTTAATAGGTTTTTAAACTTCAAGAAAAACTCTTTTTTGACCAATTTTTTCTAGTGTGTACAGTAAGATTCACTGCAGCTGTTGGCAGCATTGTTCCTTCCCCAGCAACAGGATATTGTACTTACTTAATAGAACAACCAGTTGGAAATATTATTATTCTTAATTTAGAACTTACCGGACATTTTCATACAAGCCAAGATTGCTTACCATATTATGTGGAGGTAAATTTACGCAAAGTACTAATGATTAATTGCTGGCTTGCTGACATGACGTTTACTTTATAGGTACGCGACGGAGACAACGAAAATTCTACATTAATTGGCAGATATTGTAACCCGGAAGAAAAAATCAGAATTGAATCAACCACAAACTACTTGTGGATTAGATCAAGGACATCTCTTAGTCTAATTGGTAGCTTTACTGCAAATTACACATCGTTGGATCTAGGTTTGTTTTAATTTAATTAATATTTTTGCTTTGCCTGGTTCAACGCAACAAATATTTTATAGGATGTGGAGGTCTCTTAAAGAAAGAAGTTGGAACTGTATCATTTCCACCACAAGGCAATGGCAAATACACGTCTAACAAGAAATGCAGATGGGTTTTTATGGCACCGAATGATAAAGTTATTCAACTAACATGGATGACTTTCAATTTGGAACAGAGTTTTGATTGTACTTATGACCATATTGAAATTTTTGATAATAACACTGGTGATGGAATGGGAGGAAGCATGGGAAAATATTGTGGATTCAGCCTACCCCCTGCTATGTCAAGTTCTTCGAATATTATGACCATAGATTTTATTTCAGATAATACCATACACGGGGACGGATTTTTAGTTTCTTATACTTTTATTAAAGAAAATAATGGTAAGTTTGAAACGAGAACTTAGGCAAACAAAAACTAAATGTCCCCATACCTCTGTTCACTGCAATAATAATTTTGCAATATTTTTTGCAGTATGTGGTGCAAATTACTTTTCACCAGCTGGTGTCATAAAGTCGCCTGGGTATCCAAACAATTACCCTACAAACAGACAGTGTATATGGGCTATTACAGTACCTCCCGGAAATCAAATTATGCTTAACATCACTGACTTCAACATTGAGGCTTATTCTGGTTGCCGATATGATTGGCTCGAAATAAGGTATAGAAACTACAGGATGTGTCAGATAACAGTACAACCTATTTTGCATGCTTATAGATTTGGCTAATTAAACTTATTACTTAACGTGTTTCTAGAAATGGAGGAACTCCATCATCGCCTCTGATAGGAAGATATTGTGGAACTACAATTCCAAAGCTTATACCATCACATGCCAACAAACTGCTCCTTAAGTTTAATTCTGATATGAGCAGATCGGCAAAGGGTTTCAAAATACAATGGTCTTCTGCTGCCACAGGTAATTACCTGTAAATCACTATGTTATATTTCTTATGCATTTTTTGAAAACTTGTAGGTTGCGGTGGCTCCCTCACAAGTCCATCTGGAGCAATAATGTCTCCTCACTATCCAGAACCTTACACCAAAAATTCCGATTGTTTTTGGAAGATCTTTGTCAGCGCTGGCGCAAAGATTCAAATTATTTTTGCAGATATGGATTTGGAGAAGCATAGTGTATGTGGACTGGATTATGTACAGGTAAGTAATCAAATTATTTGTTTCTTTGTTATGCGTAGAAACCAACCGAAGTTTCATTTTAGATATTTGACGGAATAACCATAAACTCCAAATCGTTAGGAAAGTTCTGTTCCCCACAAACATCACCAGTCATATCATCTGCAAACACCGTGTTGGTGCGATTCAAATCAGATGTTAGCTTCCAAGGAAGAGGCTTCAGCATTCAATATTCTGCCATATGCACAAATACTTTAACGGGTTTTGGAGGGGTTATAGAGAGTCCCAATTTCCCGAACGATTACCCTCAGGATCAGAACTGTGTATGGGATATTATTGTTTCTGAGAAAAATAAAATCAACATCACTTTTTCGCATTTCGCTTTAGAAAGATCCACGACTTTCGAAAACAAGAGTTGTCAATTTGATTACGTTGAGGTAAGGTTTTTAAACATCTGCAAAATATTGTTTGCGAAGAATACAATAATATTTTGCTTTAGATTGAATATCAGGTGGTCGACAGTTTGACTGACACCACAGAAGATCCTAAATATGAAAAGTATGGCCGTTATTGCGGCTATACCAACCCTGGATTAATAACATTGAATTCCCACCACGCAAAAGTACACTTTGTGAGTGACAGCCTTCTATTGGGCGCAGGATTTAGACTTGAATGGCAACTATTTGGTAAGAATTTTTATTTTTTATTTATATGGGTTTCTTATTAACTTGTTCATTATTTAGGATGTGGTGGAATTCTGACGGATGACAACGGAGAAATAGAGTCCCCCAATTACCCCAGACCGTATCCTCCAAGTATTGAGTGCAACTGGCTTATAACAGTACCTCTAGGACAAAGTATTAATATTACATTTGACGAAATAAATGTCGAGAAGGACGGTAGTTGCAACTACGACTTCATCAATGTAAATAGATTTTTATCCATAAACATCACATTTCTGGTTGTGGATTAAATTTCATAATGTCAACTTTTTTTAGATATATAATGGTAAAGACGCTTCTTATCAGTTGATAGCAACGTTTTGTCATCAACTAAAACCAATCACAGTAACAAGTACCGGCAACAACATGTTTATTCAATTCAAGTCCGATTCTAGCTATCAAGATACCGGATTTGTTGCCTACTATGAAACACAACTAACAAGTAAGTAAAGTTAAAACCAAAACCAATGTATTAAGTTGATACAAGCAAGGAGCACTTGGCCGCCCGACTCTTAACGCCTAGTGCGCTCCAAAACTCCTTGAATGTTACGTACCTAACAATTATTTTTTTTAGATTGTGGAGGTCTGTTAACAGTACCTTCTGGCTATGTTTTTTCCCCAAATTATCCCCAAAACTACAATAAAAATGAAACCTGCGAATGGTTAATCAACATAGACGAACATCATTTAATAGAGCTGGAGTTTGAAGATGTCGACTTAGTAAAAGGGGATTGTAATAAAACTTACATAAAGGTATGTCTTAACGTTCGAAATTGCTTTATCACTCGAATGATCCATGCATGTATTGACAAAGTACAAAGTTTGTTTATATCAAACAAAAACACTGTTTGTTATTACATCACACTGACATATAGACTTAAAAAGCGTGTAGGTCTGTTTAAGCAATAAAAAATATTTATAATTTTAGGTTTATGACGGTCCCAATCAAGCTTATCCATTGTTAGAGACGGTTTGTGGTAGTGCACAATTAAATAAAACTATTAGATCGACTTTTGAGAATTTGTTTATCGAATTTAGAAGTGACTCCTTATCAACTAGCAAAGGCTTTAAAGCTAAATTCAAAAAGGTACGTTTAACATCAAATATGCAAGTTTTAAAATAGGTTCTGATGGTAATTATTTCCTAGCTAAAAGTTGAAAATTTTCCCATTTTATTTTGTTAGAAAGGAATTTTTTTGACTGTTTAAAGGTTGGAGACAATGATGTTTCTTGAATGATGAAAGAAAGAGTTTTGGACTTCCATTGTCTTTATTTGTTTTAAATCACAACGTTTCAACTGGTAAGTATCTCCAGTCGTCTTCAGGTGAATACTAAATAAGTAAAGTAACTACAGCACTATTTATACTAGCTAGGTGCACTGAAGCATAACTGAGGTGGGTACAGTCATGCGTTCAGTTGGCACGCGATCTTATCCTAAGATTACATCTATCTAACAAAGGTTTCCAGATATTTCTTATGTCTAAGGATGGTTTACTAAAGCATCCTGGGTTCTGGTGAATAGCAGCAGCTTCCTTGAACTTTCTTTTTCTCCAGTGTGGTTCCTTATGTAGGATTTCAGCTTCTGACCACATGATATGGTGACCATGTTTCCAGGCATGGTCAGCTGCACCTGACTTTTTGGTATCTCCTTTTAACGTATTGTTTCTAATGGTCTTAATGTCTCACCTATATAAGATTGGCCGCATTCGCAGGGGATCTGGTAGACGCAGTTTTTTCTATCTCTTTGACTTGTGGGCTTTGTCTTCGTCAGGTGGCTTCTTAGGGTGTCCCTCGAGTTGAATACGGTGTTGATATTATATCGTTGTCCTAGTCTTCTTTTCAAGACCGTATTCAACTCGAGGGACACCCTAAAAAGCCACCTGACGAAGACAAAGCCCACAAGTCAAAGAGATAGAAAAAACTGCGTCTACCAGATCCCCTGCGAATGCGGCCAATCTAATATAGGTGAAACATTAAGACCATTAGAAACAAGGATTAAAGAACACAAAAACAATACGTTAAAAGGAGATACCAAAAAGTCAGGTGCAGCTGACCATGCCTGGAAACATGGTCACCATATCATGTGGTCAGAAGCTGAAATCCTACATAAGAAACCACACTGGAGAAAAAGAAAGTTTAAGGAAGCTGCTGCTATTCACCGGAACCCAGGATTCTTTAGTAAACCATCCTTAGACATAAGAAATATCTGGAAACCTTTGTTAGATAGATGTAATCTTAGGATAAGATCGCGTGCCAACTGAACGCATGACTGTACCCACCTCAGTTATGCTTCAGTGCACCTAGCTAGTATAAGTAGTGCTGTAGTTACTTTACTTATTTAGTATTCACCTGAAGACGACTGGAGATACTTACCAGTTGAAACGTTCTGATTTAAAACAAATAAAGACAATGGAAGTCCAAAACTCTTTAAATATCGAAGGTTACCTGTTTTAGGCATGTGGTGCGACTATAAAAACAAGTGGCAGTGGTATTATACAAATCAACAAGGAACAAATATCTTCAGACACAGATATTGGAAAAAATTGTACATACACTATACAATCTGAAGACACATGTAAACATTTTTTTTAATAGTAAATGAAATATTATCTCCAGACTCTCGAGAACGATTTAAATATTAGGCCTGTGCATATATACAGGGTGTCCGGAAAAAGCAGGCCAATCCGTTAACCATAATATTCATTGAGCAAAAATAATACGACTTCTATAATGCCATTTTTCGTTTGTGACCCTCATGTTCGATATACAGTGTCTAAGTAAGTTGGCGGCATATGGGAAACTTTTTTATTATTAATTTTACGAAAAAAAGTTATCTTCATAAAAAGTTCTGCATGGTCCAAAACCTAAAATGCAACCATCAAATATCGAAATTTTCCAGTCATATACGAGGTTTGTCAAAAAACGTGAATTTTTCCCAAGAGTAAAGTACCTTTATTTTTGACATTATCAAATATTGTTATTAAAAAAAGTTGATCAGAACTAAAAACAACGTCTAAATATGCAATAACACGCATTAAATTAATTAAATAATTAAAAAATTAAATAATTACCTAATAATAAATCAATAAAATAATTTTTCAACATAAATGCGTATAATTGCACATTTAGCCGTAGTTTTTAGTTCTGATCAACTTTTTTTAATAACAATTTTTGATAATGTCAAAAATAAAAGTACTTTACTCTTGGGAAAAATTCACGTTTTTTGACAAACCTCGTATATGACTGGAAAATTTCGATATTTGATGGTTGCATTTTAGGTTTTGGACCATGCAGAACTTTTTATGAAGAATAACTTTTTTTCTTAAAATTAATAATAAAAAAGTTTCCCATATGCCGCCAACTTACGTAGACACACTATATATCAGGGTGTCAAGGTTTGAAATTAAAAACTGATTTTTTTGAATATTACGAGTAGGTATTTAATAAGATATTTATTTCAAATTTGGTACATTGCTTCAACATAAGGAGCTACATCTTTTGAGAAAAACAAAATAAAAACAATTGTCAAATATTAAGAATAGGGGTATCCCGTATCTGACGCTGTATTGTACGACCAAATTTGGAATTAATATTTTATTAAATACTCGAATTATAAAAAAAAAACAGTTTTTATTCTTAAACTTTGACGTCCTGTATATAGAACATGAGGGTCACAAATGAAAAATGGCATTATAAAAGTCGTATTCAAGGAATATATGGTTAACGGATTGACCTGCTTTTTCCGGACACCCTGAATATCTAAAATGTCAATATATTTTCAGCAAAACACGTTACTTTAACATTTACTTTAATAAGCTATATGGGTTGGTGCGACGATGAATATGGTACTAACGTACGGGTTTATAATGGACCATGGTCCGATTCACCCTTATTAGGAAGTTTCTGTGGACCGAAAATACCATTACCAATTGTCAGCGATGGTTCCGCATTGCACATTGAGTTCAGTCAAGCAGCGGATGTCATTGCCACTTATACTGTACTGGATGACCGTATGAAAAACGATTTATTACTACTTAGCACACTCATAAACAAAAAAAAAGCCGTACAAGAAAATTCTGATCAAGTTTGACGTGCAGTAACTTAAGTAACATTTGTTGAAAAGCGGGTAATATTCTTGACTAATGCCAAGTTTAATTAAATTTCATTAAGAGCGGTTTAAGATTTAAAAGTTATCTTATTCGAACTTGATCAAATATTGTATTTAAAATGCATGCTATTTAATTTTCAGAGTTCATTACTGCATGTACATACAATATATCCATTTCTTGCTGTCACTGAATTTTATATATTGAAAGACACATCCGTAAAAGTACAAAAAACGCCCAAGTATTTTTTAATAAACAAATATAATATTCAAATGAATCCAAAAGCTGAGTAAATGATAGAAATGAAAGGACGAGTGAAAAATTTCCAAAGGGAATGGTCACGTATATCTTCCCCAGTAAACGTCACTTTAAGACAACAATAATTATTTTAAGAATCCATAAAACTCATTTATATACAGGGTGTTTCATTAAGGGTGGCCACCGGCCGTATCTCGGAAACTACTAGACATAGAAACTTGGAAAAAAAAATTATGATTAAAGCGGTCGTGAGAAAATTCTGGAAATTACTTTTAAGTTCCTCATTTCGCCGCAAGGGGGCGCAATTTTTTTTTTTTTCAATTCTAAATTTCTCCGAAAATTCCCATATTAAGGTATAACTCTGATTACATCATCGAAAAGCTTAGACAATTCTGCATCATTTTGGTTTAAGGCTCATTGGCGTACCGACCTTGATAAGAGTGGGGGAAGCTATTGAATGTGTAAACATTAAAATCGCTGTAACTTCTAAACGACTTATCCGATTTTACTAAATTTGAGCTTGTTTGGAAGAACCTTCAATAATTGTCGTATCTAATGGTACACGATAGTTTCTTATAAAATTGCTAGAGGGCGCAATTTGTATTAAAAATTATTGTTTTGGCAATAACTCTGAAACGAACAAAGATATCGAACTGCGGTCTTCACATCTTTTCTTGCTAATTTAATCTACTTTTCGATTATGATATCATAGTTATACCGTATGATTTGAATTTTCGGGATAAAATCGAAAAAACTGTTATTATTACAGATTGCGCCCTCTAGCAATTTTATTAAACACTATCGTGTACTGTTGGATACGGCGAATGAAGATACTTACCTTTCCCGTCCAAACAAGCTTAAATTTAGTAAAATCGGATAAGTCGTTTAGAAGTTACAGCGATTTTAATGTTTACGCATTCAATAGCTTCCCCCACTCTTAGCAAGGTCGGTACGCCATTAAGCCTTAAACCAAAATGATGCAGAATTGTCTAAGCTTTTCGATGATGTTATCAGAGTTATACCTTAATATGCGAATTTTCGGAGAAATTTGGAATTAAAAAAAAAATTTAATTGCGCCCCTTGCGGCGAAATCAGAAACTTAAAAGTAATTTCCAGAATTTTCTCACGACCGCTTTAACCATCATTTTTTTTCCAAGTTTCTATGCCTAGTAGTTTCCGAGATAGGTGGCCACCCTTAATGAAACACCCTGTGCAAAAATAAAAATGTTTACCTTAGAATGTGGAGGCGACTTACAATCTCAAGAAGGTTTCTTTGCCACGCCAGGGTGGCCCAAAGCATATCCCGACAATATAGAGTGCTTGTGGCATCTTTCTATGGGGCCAGGTACGATTGATACATACATACAGGGTTAGGAAAAATTACCAGAACGGTCGATTATTTCAAAATATACAGGGGTTATCAAAAAACGTCTTATATAAAAAATGTAGGGCTGTTAAAAATCTACATATCGGTGATAAATTGAAATATACAGGGTCGCCCACATAGTTGTGGAGAATGATAGTTATATTTTTTTAAATGGAACACCCTGTATATTTTTCCTATTTTGATTGTCGACTCAATTTTAAACATTTTTTATTAACCAATGTTATACCTAAATTCATTACTTTCCTAGAAATCGGCGTTTCAAATAATAACGTATAACGGTGCGATTTTCGAACATAGTGAACAACATGGTTACTAATAAATAATTAATAGTTTGACATCTGAAACTCAAATTCTGACAGAAACAGACAAAAAAGAAAATAGCATGGCATTTTTACTTACTGAAACAGGGAGAATTGATATTTTAATTTTAAGGGTTTGGCGATAAACAGAGATCATATCAGGAGGTATGTAATATTTACAATAATTTGCATCCAGACAGACACATTAAAAAAATGCAGTTTTTCGAACTATTGAGCGTTACAGAATGACTGGTACTGTAAAAAACCGCCCAAGATCTGGAAGACCTAGGACTGCTACCTCCGAGGAAAAAAAAGCTGGACATTCTGCTTGCGATAGAAGAAAATCCCAAACAATCCACCAATCAGCTTGCTTTCGATCATGAAATTGATCAAAAATCTGTACGAACCGTTCTTCATGCTGAGAAAATGCATCCATACAAAATTAATGTTGTACAAGAACTTTTTGACGTTGACTGTGATCGAAGGCTAGAATTTTGCGAAATAATGACTAGAAATATGGAAGAAAACCAGAATTTTTCAAACAATATTGTGTTTTCGGATGAAGCGACTTTTACACTACACGGAATGGTGAATAAGCATTACCGTTACTGGGCGCGAAATAACCCTAACTGGTATGAAGAGCTGCATACACAGTTTCCAAGAAAAGTTAATGTATGGGCTGGATTGTTTGCGGGACATGTAATTGGACCCTTTTTTATCGAGGGAAATTTGAACGGTGATCGATATCTCCGGCTTCTTCGGCAAGAAATAGTTCCAGCTATAAACAATTTAAATGCTGATATTAACTTAACCTGGTATCAGCAAGACGGAGCTCCTCCGCATTTTACTCGCGAAGTTAGAGAATTTTTGGATGTCACGTTCCCAAATCGATGGGTAGGAAGAAGAGGGCCTATCGAATGGCCTTCACGGTCCCCCGATCTTTCGCCATTAGATTTTTTGTATTGGGGTCACCTGAAAAACATAGTTTATCAAAATAAATCCAATAATTTAGAAGAATTAAGAATGAAAATTGCCAATGAAAGTGCGAGAATAACAAGGGAAATGGTTTTAAACACCCAAAGACATTTTTGCGATAATTTGTATCATGGTCAGTTAGTAAATGGGGGTCATTTTCAACACTTATTAAAAAATAGAGCCGTTTTGCCATGATTTGTTATACGTTTTTGTTTAAAGTTAACTTAATAAATTGTTTCTTGAAATTTATTTTGTGTTTTGTAGCTGATCAATTTATGTAGGAAAGTAATGGATTTAGGTATAACACATGGTTAATAAAAAATGTTTAAAATTTAGTCGACAATCAAAATAAGTAAAAATATACAGGGTATTCCATTTAAAAAAATATAACTATCATTCTCCACAACTTTGTGGGCGACCCGGTATATTTCAATTTATCACCGATATGTAGATTTTTAACAGCCCTACATTCTTTATATAAGACGTTTTTTGATAACCCCTGTATATTTTGAAATAATCGACCGTTCTGGTAATTTTTCCTAACCCTGTATATTTTTACTAACTTTGTGGATATACGAACATGAATTTTTGCAGGCAATACAATAAATCTGAACTTCCTGAACTTCGACATACCTGAGTCAGATCATTGCAATACTGACTTTTTGGAAATTCGTGAAAGAACTGCAACCGGAAAGTTATTGGGAGTCTTCTGTGGAACAACCATACCAAATAATTTGACAGCTATTGGGAATTTGTATGTTTTATTTAAAAGTACTACTCTGGAGAAAGGTGTTGCAACAACTAACAAGGGATTTAAAGCCGAATATGCCATCGGTAAGAAGTTCTTGAAATATTATTTATACAATGCCCAGAAAATAACAAGAGTTTTTTTAAATTTTTGTGTTTTAGGTACTGAAAACAAACTTTCAGGACCAGAAGGACGTATTTCAAGCCCTGGTTATCCTGGCTCCATTTCAACATACGGCTCTTATTCTTGGTTAGTTACAACGAAATCCCGTACCAGGATAGAAATTACTTTTATTGATTATTTCATGGAAACAGGCTACTTAGAGGAAGATTGTTCGTCGTATATATTTAAGGTAACTCTTGGTTTTTCTGGCAATTTCTACTTTTAAGTAGCTAACAGCAAATTTTATTATTAGTCATCTAAAGATTCGTATTGTCACGAATTTCTCTTCCTGTTTCGGGGACGTAGATAGAGGAATAAAAGTCTGTAGATCTCTAAAAGGTCGTCTATTGGATTCTTCTTATTAAGCTTTCCCTAAAAGGCGAACCAGCATGTCTTGTTGAATGATGCCTAGGTCGGTTAGGGCGATGAGCAGAGACGTCACTTGGCACTTGACCAAGCCTTGGGCTTGGGCACTCATTAGTAGATGTAATTTGACCGGGAAATGATCACCGATGGCTGCAGCTAAAGCTGGTTCAGTTTATATAGCCGAATAAACGCTGAGGTTGCGACGCACTTGACCCCGATTGGCGTACAGTGGGTCGCAACCTCAACAACGCACCGCGGTTGAGTATTCTAAATATACCGGGCCACTGTGTGTTTTAGTTGACATGCCCCCCCTCTGAAAAGCATTGGCCCCCAATGCTGAGACATGCTAGCCTTTCTATTGGATTCTTCTTAGTTTCTATCCAAGAAGGCGAACCAGCATGTCTTGTCTGATGACGCGTATGTCGGTTAGGGTAATGGGCAGAGACGTCACTTGGCCAAGCCCAAGGCTTGGCCACTCGTTAGTAGATGTAATTTGACCGGGCAATGATCACCGATGGCTGCAGCTAAAGCTGGCCCAGTTTATATAGCCGAATAAACGCTGAGGTTGCGACGCACTTGACCCCGATTGGCGTACAGTGGGTCGCGACCTCAATAACGCACAGTGGTTGAGTATTCTAAATATACCGGACCACTGTGTGTTTTAGTTGACAGTATCGATATTTAATTTGTTTAGATTTACGATGGGATGGATGCCGAAGCACAACCACTAATGGAAAAATGCAACAATGAACTTCCTGCTCCTCTTTTATCAAGTTCCAACATGGTCTTTGTCACGCTCGACTACTTTTCAGATCGACTGAAGAGTAAATTCTTCATAAAATGGAAGGAACTCACTGTGGTTAAGAAAACCACTGCTTCTAACACAACATCAGGTACGAAAATTCGATATTTAATTTATTATCTCTCATTCAAATGCTTTCTGTCAAATGCCTGGTTGCATAAGGCGTTGACAAACAGCTCTTTTTAACAACTGATTCCAGAAATTTTTGCTTCAAAGACACAAGAGATAATCAAAAATAAATGATTATCCGAAAAAATATAGTTTGGAAGTCACTGGCGCACGTACTAAAAAATAGGGGGGTCAGCGAGTACTGGACCCCTCCCCCCCCCCCCCCCCCCCCCTATTATAAATACTTCACAATTGTTTTTCTCAAAAGATGTAACTCTTTATGGTGAAGCAATGTACCAAACACTCGAGTTATTCAAAAAAATCAGTTTTTAATTTAAAACTTTGACGGACGATATTGAACATGAGGGTCAAAAATAAACAACGGCATTATAAAAGTAACATTATTTTTGCTCAAGAAATATATGGTTAACGGATTGACCTCATTTTTCCGGACACCCTGTATATCGACAATTTACAAATTTTATTTTTATCCTTACAGCTTGTCAGTTTGTCCATACACTGGAAGTAGATACAAAAATGACAATATCATCTCCTGGGTACCCCAACGGGTATGCCCCGAACTTAAACTGTGAGTGGATATTTACAACACCCTCACAAAACCACCTCAAAGTACAAGTGCTAGAAGCGAATTTTGAAAATTGGCCCAGGCTTCGAACCTGTACCTATGGTGATGTTATTAGAGTATTTCACAAATCCGACAAAAATGCCCAATGGGATAAGATAAAGGAAATCTGTAATAACATAAATGCAGCTGAGAAGGTTCTCGCTTCTAATTTGGTAAAAGTGGAATTTACAACGAATACGCATATTAATGGGACTGGATTTGAACTGCAGGTTTCATCAGGTAAAAACAATTTGTGTAAAAAGTCACCTCCGTTAATCTGTAATTTAACCTCCGTTAAATTTTAAATTAATACTACTTAACTGTATCTAAAATTATTTTTTAGTGTGTGGCGGTACTTTAACAGAGTCTTCTGGTAGCATAATTTTTAATAGCAGCACTTCCAATGAAGGAGAGGTATACTAACCATGTATTTTTTTAAATAACTAAGCTAACATAATTTTTTTTATTGTAGTGTCAATGGAATATAACTGTAAAATCGGGCCGTACCATTAAGCTAACCTTTGAGAACTTTCATCTAACTCCCAGCGACGCAAATAACTGCCAAAATTATATTTTAATTAAAAATGGGAAGTTTCCGGATAGTCCCTTGTTGGGAGATGGGAAATTCTGTGGCCCGGATACTCCACCAGAAATGGAGTCCAGTAGTAACCACCTTTATTTGAAGTTTAACGGTAAAATGGGTAACGAATACGATCTCAAAACTTATTTCCAGGGATTTAAAATTAACTATGAAGAGGTATCGATTGAGTGTGGAGGTCATCACCAATTATCTTCAGAAAAAACATCAATGGAGATTTGGTCACTTAACTACCCAAACATACCACCAGCTCACTCGGAATGTATTTGGACCTTTAGGGGTCCCACTGGTGAGGCTCTACGAATAGATTTTGAGGAAAGATTTGACATTTCTGATATGCGAAGGTAAGAAGGGTTACTTTCCTTTAATGCTGTTCTTGTGGAAAAGAAACCCTTTAACACTCTGACAATACCAATCCCATTTCCAGAAACGCGAAAAACTTTCTTATGTAGTAGGTACCTACCGATCTTTAAAAACAGTAGAAGTAGAGAAAACATTAAAAACTACCGACCTATTTCATTAATGTCACTATTTTTGCCGACTTTTTCAAGAAAACTTTTAAAAATATTATAATTTTATATAAACATGGTTTCTCTCAGGGTCGTTCAACTGCCTCCAACCTCCTAGTATATCACGAGCAGATAGTGGAGGCTTTGGAAACTGGCTACAGTGTTAACTCTATTTACACAGACTTTACTAAAGCCTTTGACAAGCTAAATACTTATATCCTTTTAAACAAACTTTAGGCTTATGGTATCCAAGGAAAAGTTTTGCGTTGGATGAAATCATACTTAGTTGACAGAACTTAAATTGTAAGGATAAATACCTATGTGTCTAACTCAATCGAGGTTCAATTGGGTGTTCCGCAAGGCACCCATTCTTTTTAACATTTTTATAAACGACGTTGCTGGTTGTTTTAATTTTTGCAATTCTCTTTTATATGCTGACGATATAAAGATCTTTTTACCGTTACCTAATGTTTTTCAGTGTTTAAACTACAGAGTGACCTTGTTCGATTTTACACTTGGTGTTGTAGGAACAAGCTGTTTCAAAATATATCAAAGTGTAAATATATACAATTTAGTAAATCTCTGAATAGTGTTGTAAGTAGCTATAATTTTAATAATAACATATTAGAAAACGTGAAACTTATTAGAGATCTTGGAGTGATCTTTGATCATAAATTAAATTTCAATCAACACATTGAGATTTGTAGAAATAAGGCTATGAAAATGTTAGGATTTATAAAAAGAAACAGCAGGGATTTTTCTGACGTCAAGGCAATAACATTACTGTATACCTCACTGGTGCGACCACAACTAGAAAATTGATACAGCGTGTCCATTACAATATTTATCAAGATATATGTTGAACGATTTTCAGAGGAAATTTCTTAAATAGCTTATAAAAAACATTTATTAGTAGATAACATTAATTACTCTGAACTGGAAAAGGATGTCAATATGGGCTCTTTAGAAAGCAGGTAAAATATCAAGGACATTGTATTTGTTTTTATATTCCACCTATATTTCTTCGAGAAACTAAGATTTTTGAACCTCGACATCATCGAACTGGCCAAAACAGTGGGGTGAACAGAATGAACAACTGTAATATTGCCAATATTGATTTGTTTAATGACTCATTAGTCAGTTTGAAGGGTTATTTAAAAAGAAATAATTAAAATGGAATCAATGAATGTTATATGTAATTGTACTTTGTAAGTTACGTCATTGCCATTAATGTATGTTATTTTGGGTATACAAATTGTATATAATCTTAATTTTATAGATTGTGTTTTATTGGGAAATGCCAGTTTATTTGAAAATCAAAATAAAATAAAAGTAACACAACTCTACACAGGCTAACTGTAATATGGTAGTTTCAGATGTAAAGAAGACTATTTAGAACTACGAGATGGTGGTACCGAATTAGCTCCTCTAATTGGAACATACTGTAACAAAGCCCCCAGTACCCAATTCAGTACTGACAACATGCTCCGTATAAAATTCTTTACTGATTCAGATGAACCTAGAAATGGTTTCAAAGCCAAAATATCAATATCTTATTGCGGAGGTACATTGCGAGCTATGGAAGGATCGTTGAGTAATAAGGAGCATCATCATGTCAGAATCGGTAGCAGCTGCACCTGGTACATAAAGGCCCATGCGGGTTACTATTTAATCATTACCTTCCCCATATTTAGGGTAGCGCTACAAGTTTCAAACTGTAGTAGAACTGATGTTTCCAAAGTAACTCTATATGAGCACAGTTCCATATTTGATAATGGTAGGTAACATTGCAGTATTTTTTTATACAGGGTGTCCGGAAAAAGGAGATCAATCCGTTAACCATATATTCATTGAACAAAAATACTGTGAAATTTGACAATTGTTTTTTATTTTGTTTTTCTCAAAAGATGTAACTCTTTATGGTGAAGCAATATACCAAATTTGAAAGTTATATCTTATTAAATGTACTCAATTTATTAAAAATAATCAGTTTCTAATTTTAAACTGTTTCGACTATATCGAACATGAGGTTCAAAAACGAAAAATTGCATTATAAGTCATATTATTTTTGCTCAAGGAATATATTATGGTTAACGTTTTGACCTCCTTTTGCAGGACACCCTGTATAATATTAAGTAACGAAATGTCAATGAAAAATGCTATTCCCTCGGTACAGGGGCTATATAAATTCAATAAAATTAAAAGGAAACGCTATGGAAAAATGATCGCATCGCAAACGATTGAAATATTGGCTAAATTTTCTATAAACAAAGTATTAGATTAGAAAAAAAAATAATTGGGTACACGAACAACAACGGCCGAACCTTTAGCGATGTCAAATTTGTCTTTTTTTTATTTTTATGTACTTTTTAGATACGAACTTGGGTATATACTGCGGGTCAAATAATACCCAGTCATTTAGGTCCAGCAGCAATGAAGTGATTGTCAACTATACATCAAAATCCGACGAAGATGAATTCCTACTCCAGTTTGAACCCAGGAGACAGAGTAAGTAGGTACATATTACTGTTGAACGTGGAAATTAATAAAAGTGCAACAACAAAAAAAAAACATATTTTTCATAGTTTGTAAAGAAAGCCTTAATCAAGAAAGCGGAATCATTACCTCGCCGGGGTACCCAAAGCAAATGCATAAATCCAGCCATTGTTTCTGGAGAATCCGAGTGCCTAAAGGACGCAGAATTACGCTATATATGGAAGATGTTGATTTTGATGACACCCACTTTGTTGTATACCAAGGATATGATACCGGCCCTAAATTAGTGCCAAAGCCTAACAGTACCACGAAGACTGGAGATATATTTGAAACAAGTGACAATACAATGCGTGTTTCGTATTGGCAAGAGTTGTCGAGCAATAGGCGAGGATTTAAAATGAAGTTTACTTCAGACAAACCAACACGTTAGTACCTTTTAGATTCAATCTTTATCGATAAACAAATACCTCTATAATTGACCACAATTGTACGGGCATTTTATTTTGTTGCAAGCAATAATAGATGTTTCGGTCCTTCCATTTTCCAAAGAAACTATTGAAAAGATAAAAATAAAATTTTGGTACATTGCAAGCAATAATGGATGTTACGGTCCTTCCATTTACAGAACGCCAGTAGCGAGGAAAGTGCCGGGCAAATATATTTGTTGATTTTGTAGAGTATTTTCACTTGGCAATTTTGATCCGCTACAACTTGCAATGGCGTTTGTAACAAATAATAAATTCTTTTTTAGTTTGTGTTGGTGATTTTAACCAAACTTACGGAGAATTTTCAACCCCTTCAACTACAGAACCCTACAAGTGTGAATGGGTGCACTCTCAACGAGCTGTGAACGAAACTGTAGCTATAAAAGTTACAGCAGCGACCAAGGAGACTAAAGTAGGACTAGCATGTCGTAGAGCCAGTACAGGAATACACTTATTCACCGATATAACGAAATATTTTGACAAACTTTGCAGTACTGCACGACGTGTTTTTAGGTTACCACATCCTGAACTCACCCTACGTGTAAGTAGACTACCTTTGTTACGTTTTATAAAATAGTTATCTGTGATAGCAAAGGTTTAAAAATGTAGTAGAGCCTGACTTAATAGGTCAAGAATTGAGTTTTCTTTATCTCACCTTTGTTCAATGACGTAGACGAGTCACTGAAAATGCACCTCTATTGGGTGGTCTACCAGGCACTTCCGCAATGGTGAGGCAAGGCAGACGAATACATTCTTTTAAAAAGACAACTAGTACCTACGTAAAAATAGGATAGGAAAAAACATATCATGCGGTCGCGTCCTGGACTACAATTCCAATTCTAAATTTTAGGCAGTAAGTTACGCAATGGACAAACTAAACTTCACAATTTCCTACAAGACCTATAAGTGTGGGGGAATCCTACAAAATGAAGAAGGTACAATATCGAGCCCAAACTTTCCTAACAGTCCCAGCACATCGATGGAGTGCTCATGGCATCTAAAACTAGACAGGGGACATAGGATAAAAATAAACTTAACAACATTAAACCTAGGAAATGACTGTGATAAGAGTTATTTGGTTATTTATAATGGAGATACGCCCATGGATCCTAGGATTGGGAGATATTGCAAAGATAACAAGCCCGACTTGATAACTACACAATCAAACACAGCTGTGATTGAATATAAATACGAAGAGGGTGGGGATGGATCATCAAAAGGGTTTAAGTTGAGTTATGAGCCAGAAATACATGGTTAGTAGTATATTTTAGAAACGTACATGATTGCATGCAAAACCAAATAAATTCAGTAATTTTAGGACACAAGCTTTTAACATGCGTACTAGTAACAAAGGTACAGAATCTAGAATTTGATCGGGGGCTTTAATATTTTAAATCATTGGTGAAAAACTGCCGATATGTAAATAGGTGGGAAATTTAGGATTTGTTTATTAAAAACAGCAGTTTTATAGTTTCAAATTGTTGGTATACCAGCGCAGTCCATTTAAAATGGGTCTTCTTTTCTATCTCGATGGTCCACAGTAACCAATTATATCATTGTACCACGGGAAGAAATATTGTATATGCATGTTTATGAACATGTCCACATTTTGTTCTTCTTCTGGAAACACCTAAGTGATCGATTTATATGTTCCTTGTTTAGGCTTGTTTTACCTATATACATTTTTTAGGATGTGGCGGTATTTACTATCGTAGCGGGGGCATAATGGCAACACCAAATTACAATAAGGACTATCCAAATAATGTCGAATGTCTTTGGGAAATACACGTTGACGAAGGAAATATGGTTAAATTGACGTTTAATGGTCGATATCATATCGAAGAAAGTGAGAATTGCGCCAACGATTATGTTGAGGTAAATATATGTCTTAAATGAAGTTATTTGCAATATATCATCTTCAGGTTTCCCTATGTTAGGGACAGTGGGGCTCCCTTAGACACCATATTTCGACCTTTGGTTAAATAACATTGATTTTCCTTTCATGGAGCCAACTAGAGAAAACCTGTGTCTCTTTTTACCCAATACAACTTACCCCATTATTTTTCTCTAGATATTTGATTGGCAAGACGAGACGTGGATTTCACTAGGGAAAAAATGTGGAAGGACCATGCCAGGACAGATTACATCCAGTAGTACAAAACTGAAAATACTTTTTAGAAGTAACGAGAAGATAACTGCAAATGGATTTAGAGTAATATATTATATAACATATCTATAATGTTATCATTAACAGTATTAACACCAATCAACTGATAGGGGACTTTCATGTAGATCATAAAATCAGAGAACTAACTTAAGTGAACAATAAGACACTGTTTAATTTTTAGGCTAGGTGGAATATGCAATGTGGAGGACGGTTAGAAGCAGCTACAAAAGAACGATATTTAATGAGCCCGCATTATCCTATCGCCTTTAGAGCAAACTGCACATACAAATTTGCAACCAAAATGCGAGACGGGGTCTTGAATATAAAGTTTCTAGATTTCAATTTGGACGAAGGTAATAAGTTTTACTACTACACAATGACAATTAACGTTAAGTATTTGTTTTATAGGGACAGATTGTTCACACAACAATCTTACAATTTCCGGGAAGACATTTGGACGAACCATAAGCGCCACTCGACAAGTGTATTGTGGAAAAAACAAGCCTGTCAATATCAGGTTTAAAAATTCAGTGGTTATTACTTATATTTATAATTATCGTAATTGGGGACGTGCCACTGGATTCAAAATGTCCTACCGGGATGAAAGTAAGTGTACACCACAATTAATAAAGTAAAATAGATTAATGAAAGTAAACTTAGTGTACTCCAAATCATATACCTACTTTAACAGTACGGTTTACGGCATAATTTATATCATTTGATTTTCCTGCTTTAAAATGAAAATGTGGAAAATCGCTCGGACCCGTCGATTTTTATTTCGAGAGGGACATGTTTTGCGTATATTGTCAATCTTGTTACTTCAAGCCCCTAGGAGGGAGGGGGGGTAAGATCTAAATCTTAAATGGATACCCCTATTTTATATAATTTTTTTGGATTCTGCATAAAATTCTGAACATTTTTAATAAAAGCATTATTAGTCTATACTTAACAGTTTCCGAGATATTGACTCTTGAAAAATTACATTTGTAAACTTTGACAGCGTCTAGCTTTCTAACTGTACGTCTTAGAGCAAAACGGCTTACATGTCCCTATCTTCGATTTTTAATATCTTTCCAATAGTGTCAACTTCCGGTCAAACCGGAAGTACTATATTTCTTACATCCGGTTTAACCGAAAGTTCACACTATTGGAAAGATAATAAAAATCGAAGATAGGGACATGTAAGCCGTTTTGCTCTAAGACGTACAGTTAGAAAGCTAGACGCTGTCAAAGTTCAAAAATGTATAAGTATAGACCAATAATGCTTTTATTAAAAAATGTTCAGAATTTTATGCAGAATCCAAAAAAATTATATAAAATAGGGGTATCCATTTAAGATTTAGATCTTACCCCCCCTCCCTCCTAGGGGCTTGAAATAACAAAATTGACAATATACGCAAAAGATGTCCCCCTCGAAATAAAAATCGACGGGTCCGAGCGATTTTCCACATTTTCATTTTAAAGCAGGAAAATCGAGGTGGGAAGTTTTCAAATGAACACCCTGTATAAATGAAAAATATAGTTTTACACAAATTTATAAAAAATTCGATTTTGTCGACTAGTATAGTAGGTAAATTAAATTTGGGTCATGTGAAGAAGTGCTACATTTTTTAGGCTGTGGAGGAAATATAACTTCGCCAACAAGTATTGATGTTCCCGGCACTAATACTGGTCAGGCAGTTGGTCTGATGCGATATTACCAGCCTAAGGTTTCATGCACTTGGTACATTTCAGCACCGTCGAACCAAATTGTTGTTCTAAGGTAGAAATACAATGGTTTATTTTACTAATTATTACACACTGAGTTAGAACCTATTGATAATAAATACCGATACCAAAATCCTTCCCAAAGTTGTGACATAGCTTTTCTAGAGACACTGTACGTACGAATGTATGTACGTCCCCATTATTGGCAATTCTTTTATTTGCCAGTTGAGCGGTCTATTATACAGGGTGGCGCACCGAAAACTTTCCACCCAGGTTCATTTTTTTGTTAATAAATAAATCAAAATTCGCTCGAACACGGGAACCTTAGTTCTCAGGGGACATATTTTTTTGCTATTTTCACCCCCCCTCCCTTGCTGAAACCCCTGCGGGCTTCCAGCCTTAAAATCTTAAATGAAAAGGAAGGTCGAGCGATAGCTTATTTTAAAAGGAATTAAATTGTCCCGAAAAAATATTCTGGCTACGGACCAGAATTTGGTTGAGAAATTAAATGGTAAACAAATTTGCTCAAGTGTAAACAAATTAAGAGGTCCTATTGAATGGCCTACAAGATATCCTGATTTGACGCCATTGGACTTTTTTTTTTGGGGACATTTAAAGTCTAAAATTTATACAACCCAACCCAATTCTTTGGAAGACTTGCGACAACGAATAGTGTACGAGTGCCGACAAATAACTCCCGCAATGCTCCATAATGTTCGCGAACATTTTGAACAGTGCCTTTTATTGCATGGAGGTTGGAGGTGGACATTTTCAACATTTACTTGATTGATACAAGCGGTAATAAATTTTATTACTTTTAAATTTTCTTTTTTTTTAGCCCTATTTCTCAGAAACTATTCACTCGATTTAAACGAGCAAGGTCGCGTTTGGAAGGCAATTCAATTCCCTTTAAAATAAGGTATCACTCGACCCCACTTTCCATTTAAGATTTTAAGGATGGAAGCCACCCCGTCGCGTAGGGATTACAGCAGGGGCGGGTGAAAATAGCAAAAAAATATGTCCCCTTAAGAACTAAGGTTCCCGCATTCAAGCGAATTTTGATTTATTTATTAACAAGAGAATAAACCACGGCGGAAAGTTTTTGGTGCGCCACCCTGTATGTTCTTCGTTAAGATAACTTAAATAGCAAAAAACAGCTTATAAACAGAAAAAGACTTGAGGCATCCGCTGCTGTCGACTGGCTGAAGCTACTATGACGCAAGGATGGTTTTTATCAGAGAGCATATTTTCTTAATTTATTTTATTAGTAAATAATTCAAGATTTTGAACACTGAAACTGCAGAAAAAACTATTTTTTGCGGTAGGGAAAAAAATCAATTTTAGTAAATGTGTGACGAGATTGATACACTTTTAATAAAAATCTTTATATTTTAGTCTAGAAAAATTGAGCATGTCCTTTACACCAACTTGTTTATCTCAAATGCTAAATATCTACGATGGCCTGGTGGAAAAGCAATCGAAAAAGTTGGTTACACTTTGTGGGAAAATTGACACAGAAAGTAAACCTATACCCACGAATTCTAATAGTATGCTAATTAAATTAGAATCTACTTCTTATAATTTTGGAGGGTTTAAAGGAATAGTTTATTTTACCTATGGTAGGTACCTTTACTTTTACGGCAAAATTTGTCGCTAAATGTTATAAAAAGATTTTCGAACACAAAAATTCAATTTTTCCATTTATTTAATACACCATTAATATAATTAACCGTCTTTCCAGGACCAGCTGCAGGTTGTGGAGGCATATTAAATTTAACTGAGACATTATACCTAAACTCTCCAAACGCTTTACCTGATATGGACTGTCATTGGACTATTATAGCACCTAAAGACCAAAAGGTTCAACTGGAGTTTACCAAAATAAAAATTTCTGGAGCCTGTGAAAAACCTGTTAGAAATCATACATTCTTTTGCACATGTTCCTTCATTGAGGTACAAATCTATCCTAAAAATGTTGTTTTAAGTTACAAGAAACTGGAAAATGATACACAGCTTTTAATATTTTTGTGTTAGAAATAATCACTTTAATTAATTTGCCTAATAACTTTTACAGTTGCGAGATGGCGGGGGACCTTTTGCAGACTTAATGTCAAAAATGTGCAGCAGTGACACAAATTCCCAAAGGACATTTACAACATCCTGGAGTACCGCTTATCTTAGGCTATATTCGGCTGTGGCTCAAAATGATATGTTTAGTGTAACTCTGAAGGCCATTAAATGTAAGGCTACAAATTATTTCTTCTGTAATTCAAATGCCAGCATGACATAACTAAAGAGTTAGTATGGGGCAAATTCTCGGGAGCGTGTAGGAAATGTAAAAATAAGTCTAGTGTTCTTTACACGCTCCCAAGAGTTTGCCCTATACTAAACCTGACACCCTGTATATCTTAACATAGTATAAAACAAAGTCGCTGTCCCCGTCTGTCCGTCCCTATTCTTTTATGCTTAAATCTTTAAAACTACGCAACGGATTTTGAAGCGGTTTTTTTTAATAGATAGAGTGATTCAAGAGGAAGGTTTTTATGTATAATTAACGATCCTCTCCGGCTTCGCACGGGTGCAATTTCAGAAAGTGGCATGCCGGGTACTAATATATCGGGTTTATTCGGATTTGTATTTATACCAGCGGGTTGCAACGCATGTCGTGTACACGCTCGTGCTTTTATAAAGGACAAGACAAAATGACTTACAGTATCTCATATTTTATCTTTATAGCAAAATGTGGACCTTCAGAACTCACAGTGACCAGTGATTTTAAGGAACTAACTTCACCAGATTATCCAAACACTTACCCATATGATATTAAATGTACATGGGTGCTGACAAATCCTAATTTGCAAGGAAGGGTCTTGTTACATTTTGAGGATTTCGAACTGCTTGAAGAGTCATCCGACCAGGTGACATCCACATGTGATAATGATAGACTGGACATCACAGATGACCCTAATAGGCATATTATTACTATGGGATATGGACCTAGTGCTAAATATCATCATAGTCATTTACCTGTGGTAGGTGCAAAATCTATAAAAAAAAATTTAATTCTTATGGCACTTGTAGAACCAAAACAAACTAAATAATACTTAACACTCATCAGTCACTCACCACGGTCAGCTATAGCTTACTTTTAAGCAACGTATGGATTCGTTGAAGAAATAAATACTCAACATAAACCTCTCTAGAACCGAATTTGTTGTCAAATGTACACAAATTCGGATTTCTACAGGGTATGTGTAGAGTAACCTTCGCAATCTGAATATATGGTGTAGTACCATAGTTAACCTAAAAAAATAATTCTAAGAAAAAGTTTTAAAGTAGGTAATGAAGAATTTAAGTAAGGTCCAATAACACCTAAAATTACTTTACTAAATTTTTTACACAAATCTTTATTGGGGATCCTGTACTATTAGTATTACGAATGGTTTTGTTACTAAATTTATAACATTATTAATGCCCTTATTTTGTTAGTACCTACTGATAGTAACACTGATGTGTAGGTTCCCAATATGAATTTTAAATGTTTCTTTCAGTATTCTCACTTCTCATATAACCAGTTCAGTTTTTGTGGAAAAGACACAAAACCATTTGACTTCTTCCCTGTTGGAAACAGTGTAACACTATCATTTAAAAGCTACACCTCTGGTAACAAAGGCAAGGGTTTCAAATTGACGTATGGATCATCAGGTCTGTAAAATTATCAACTTAACAATTATTTCAAAAAAATACAGTCTGTCCGAAATTCAATACATTAGGATTTCCATTATAGATTTCCGATTTAGATATTTTGTTTTCTCTTAAGCATTCATCAGAAAAAAACATCTTGATGGTAGTTTGAGAGCTGTCAGGTTTTTCTCAAATATTTCTTACTCTAAAAACAACTGAGATATCAATGGTGAGTATCAAATTTGGGACACATTGTATTGTATACAGGGTGTTCATTTGAAAACTTCCCTCCTCGATTTTCCTGCTTTAAAATGAAAATGTGGAAAATCGCTCGGACCCGTCGATTTTTATTTCGAGGGGGACATCTTTTGCGTATATTGTCAATCTTGTTACTTCAAGCCCCTAGGTGGGTAGGGGGGTAAGATCTATATCTTAAATGGATACTCCTATTTCATATATTTTTTTTGGATTCTGCATAAAATTCTGAACATTTTTTAATAAAGGCAATATTAGTCTATACTTAACAGTTTTCGAGATATTGACTCTTGAAAAATGACATTTTTGAACTTTGACAGCGTCTAGCTTTCTAACTGTACGTCTTAGAGCAAAACGGCTTACATGTCCCTATATTCGATTTTTATTATCTTTCCAATAGTGTCAACTTCCGGTTAAACCGGAAGTACTATATTTCTTACATCCGGTTTAACCGAAAGTTCACACTATTGGAAAGATAATAAAAATCGAAGATAGGGACATGTAAGCCGTTTTGCTCTAAGACGTACAGTTAGAAAGCTAGACGCTGTCAAAGTTCAAAAATGTCATTTTTCAAGAGTCAATATGTCGGAAACTGTTAAGTATAGACTAATAATGCCTTTATTAAAAAATGTTCAGAATTTTATGCAGAATCCAAAAAAAAATATATAAAATAGGAGTATCCATTTAAGATATAGATCTTACCCCCCCCCCCCTCCCTCCTAGGGGCTTGAAGTAACAAGATTGACAATATACGCAAAAGATGTCCCCCTCGAAATAAAAATCGACGGGTCCGAGCGATTTGCCACATTTTCATTTTAAACCAGGAAAATCGAGGTGGGAAGTTTTCAAATGAACACCCTGTATATGGTATTTTCCATTCAATGGGCATATGGATATTAAAAGGTAGCATTTAAGTGTATTCCAGAGAGAATTAACCTGCTGAACATCTAAAATAAAACGTCATTTCATAACAGATATTTCTAATATCAAAAAATTAATTACCTTGTCGGACTTCCATTGTCTTTATTTTGTTACTTAGTTTACACTTGAAAACGGTTAGAGATACTAACTAACCGAAACGTCGTGTTAAGTAACAAAATAAAGACAATGGAAGTCCGACAAGGTAATTATTTTTTTGATATTACTTCATTGTCTACCACCTTCAAACAGATTTTTCTAATATTCTTTTTGGCATTTTTCGTATTAAGTTCATTTACACCATCTATTAAAAATAATGCTTTGCCAAACGTTAGAAGGATCAGGCGCTAAGAATGTAACTCACTTCAGAGCCTGGTATAATACAATCATAGTCATTTTTCAACATTTTATAACATTTTTTAGGTTGCAACAGAACAATCTATGCAAATGAAGGAAAAATTCAGAGTAATATCAACGACAAAAATAACTGCATAGTTACTATAACAGCAGACCAAAACAGGACCTTGTCTATTTATTTCATAAACTTTTACACTATATATTCTACCAACAACTGTAGTAACTATGGTTTAGAGGTCTGTTAAATTATTTGTTTTTTTTATTTGCTTATTATATTTTAATTAAACAGTGTTCTCCAAGCAATGCAATCGGTTGACGTTTATAAACTCCCGGACAAAAAAAAACGGCACCCTGAATTTTTTGCTATCTTTGATCCTTTATAACTTCTTTATCTTGAATCCGATTTTTACAGTTTTCTTGCCATTTTATAGATAATTTAATTAGGAATCTGCTGAACTTTTTTATTTATGGGTCATGTTCGATAGGGCGATATTATACCGAGTGACCCAATGTGTGTTTTTTCGTCCTAAGTTTTAAACACTCTGTGGAGTTATTGAGGATATTATTTTTCATACTGTCAATTTCAGAATACAGTTACATGTATTCCTAACATTTTCTTTTTTTGACTCATTACGATATCTCTCTTTTTAAAAGAGATACGATTTTTTAAATGAAACTCTATTTATAAAGCCTTTTTTACTAAAACAATTAATTTTAAAACAATGTTAAAGTTTAAACAAAATTAGTAACGTGTATGTCCTCCTCTAGCTTTAATAACAGAGCGCATTCTGCTAGGTAATGACTGAATAAGTGTCACGATTCTTTCTTGAGGGATTGGGAAAGTGCTATATCCTCAGCTCCTGTAAAGTACCTGATTGCATAGGGCGACAACGAACAGCTCTTTTCAACTGATCCCAAAAATGTTTAATTGGGTTCAAATCCGGACTACATGCAGGCCAATCTAACCGTCCGTGCAACATGTGGCCTAGCATTATCATGCATTAGTATAAATTGTTCACCGATTAATGGAGCAAATGGAACTACTGCTCTACTCTACTCTCTTGAAGAATATCTTCAATGTACCGATGTGCATTTAGCGCTCCAGTATCTACAAATATCATTTCAGTTCGCGAATCAGCTGAAATACCCGCCCACACCATAACGGAACCACCATGATGAGATATTATCTCTGTTATGATGCATTCAGCAAATCTTTCGTTTGCTCTCCTATAAACACGCTCACGACCATCCGGTGACCGAAGACAAACCCTCGACTCATCTGTGAAGAGAACATTACTCCACTGCTCGACAGTCCAGTTTAAATGTTCTCTGGCAAATCGTAGATCGATGATGCCGAAGTAGTCGTGGTTTTTTTGCCGGTCTACGTGAACGGAGCTCTGCTTCGTTTAACCTCCTTCTAACCGTTTTGTCACTAATATTAACTCCACGTGTCATTCGTAACTCATTTTTTAAAACCACGGCAGTGACTCTTCGGTCCCTTAAGGATCTTACCACAAGAAAACGATCGTCAGCTGCAATCGTTTTTCTCTTTCTTCCAGATCTTTGTCGTCTGGTGAAATTCCCTGTTTCCAAGCATCTTGAACTGTGGCCCTTGGAAATCCCAATGTACGACTCGTACGAGCCACATAACTTTTATTATGACCCGCTTCTATTAGCGCAACTATTTTTGCTACGTCTGTTGTAGTTAACACCATGTTGACACCAATAATTATTATAACTATTATGAAGGCTGTCACTGTCAAATACTTATAACAATTACATAAGTTGACTCAATTTAACAATGACTGGTGGTCTAATAAAATAATGTAATTTGCAGAATTTCATTTAAAAAATCGTATCTCTTTTAAAAAGAGAGATATCGTAATGACTCAAAAAAAAAGAAAATGTTAGGAATACATGTAACTATATTCTGAAATTGACAGTATGAAAAATAATATCCTCAATAATTCCACAGAGTGTTTAAAACTTAGGACGAAAAAACACACATTGGGTCACTCGGTATATTATCGCCCTATCGAACATGACCCATAAATAAAAAAGTTCAGCAGATTCCTAATTAAATTATCTATAAAATGGCAAAAAACTGTAAAAATCGGATGCAAGATAAAGAAGTTATAAAGGATCAAAGTTAGCAAAAAATTCAGGGTGCCGGTTTTTTTTGTCCGAGAGTTTATATTTGACATTTCAGATACGAGAAAATAACTCCACAGGCCCTCAACTTTTAAAAGCATGTGGCTACCGTTTACCAAATCCAGTATTTTCTGACTCTAACCAACTTTATATTCGGGCATACAACCAACCAAGAAACTTAAACATCTATTCTCAGTATAACTTCTTGTTTGTATCATCGGAGAAAGGACAGGGATGTGGGGGAAAAATATTTAATTTTAAAGGCAAATTTTCTAGCCCTAGGTATCCAAATGTTAACAGGCAAGATTTAGAATGCACTTGGGATGTAAAGGTACCAAAAGGTTTTAAGGTTGCCCTTAAATTTTCAGGTAAGAAGTTGAAAAATTATTATTAATATTAATAATACCCTTAATAGACATTACCTAAAGTATTATTATTAAAGCTTATTACATAAACCTGTTAATAAAGGATTTTCTAACAGTTGTCAATAGCAATCAATAGTTTAAATAACAATAATTATCCTTATAATGCCAGTTTCTATTTTAGCAACATTGACAATGATTAATTATTTATTTTATAACTGCATCTGTGTAAATTATAATAAGTAAATAATTTTTTACAGTATTTGACATAATCGGTTCCTGTTCAAAAAATAAAGTGGTTGTAACAACTTATAGTAATGGCTATCCTACAGAACATACATTTTGTCAACAGGTAAAGTAACGAAAAATAAATTTCCCTTGTATGTACCAATCCATTTATATACACATCACAAACTCAGTTTAAATTTTTCGTAAAGTATGCTGAATAAGAAAAAGTACTTAGCATTTGTATCAACTTTATTTTAGATATATTTGTCTCTTACAACGTACCTATACATGTTACGTTACAGGTTTTTCACACAAAAGAAATTTATTATCCTAGTATAGACCTTGTAGTAATAATCTACAGACTAACCAGGATTTCTTGCTGCTTGACACAATATACCATATTATGCATTAAACAGTTTTAACAAAGTTAAGATACAGTAAAATTTACATTACCCGTAGGATGTTCCAGCAGCTTTGTACTCAGATGTTACACTACAGGTGACATACTATTCCTCTGTAAATAATGGAGGAACCGGATGGATGATAATATTTCAAGCAGCAAAGGAAGAAAGCGACCAATTATTGTGGTTCTAGATGCAACTCTTAAAAAAATATGCAAATTAGATATTTTTACAAATAAACTTAAATATTGATTTTGATGAAAGTACTGCTGTTTTCATTTCACCTTGACATTACTTAATACAAAACTAAGTTTGGTGTTCTACTGTAAAAGGGTCGAATAGATCAATTATAGAAATATCAATAATTCAAAGAAAAATAGTAGTTAGCACAAAAAGTTAGTCTTTCCGTCACCTGAAGTAACCTTTAAGTTTGCAAAATAAAATCTTAGATTCTTAGATCGCTAGGTAAGGCATGGTTTTCTCAAAAAATAAAACATTACTTACATTTTCTCCTTCTAAATTAAACATTTTACCCAAAAACCAAACCAATTTTAGCTACAAGTTGTCCCGGGAATCTAATTTCGCAAAGATTTGTCAAAAAGTTGGCATGCGCACAAAAAACAAAACAAAAACTCACTACATTTACGCAAGTCTGAGGGGTAGCCATTTTGTTTCATATCATGTGACCGTGGTACACCAATCCTAATCAAGAAATTTAGCATCATTCGATGATAAAACGACGTACCAGAAACCCCAACAAAAGTTCTGACTGTCTCTCATTATCACTACAGAAAAAGCAAGATGCAAACCGATCCGAAGATGATTATAAAATATTATGAAAATTTTTGAAAACCACAAACCGTATTTTGTTCGGTTACCAGTTCCTGGTAAAAATATTATTATGTTGCTTTATAATAATAAACTAATAACTTCATAAAGGAACAAAGAATAATTTTTCATATACTTTAAGACTATTGAACTTGTCCTTCAACTCCCGGTCCTTGGAATATGAACCACAATTCCGAACGCACTTTCTGACACTCAAGCCCAATCTCAAGCCACAGCCCCCTCTATTAAGCCAATGACGTATTATAGGTTGCCAATGTTGACAGTTTTCCAGAATGGTTCTTTTTTTGCATATGGCGGCGTGACTGTTTTCGTTTGCGTTTAGCCACAGAAAATATAGCTACGCAACAGAACGCTAATGAGAATAGGAAGACAGGCGACAAACGAAAACGGCCGCGAATGGTTACTCGAAAGGTTCGAGGTGGCGCTGCGAGTAACAGTACAAGCATTTATCGTATTTCGCCGATTTCGCGCTGTTCTGAGAAAGAATTTATTTGGTGATGTTGCCGTTCAGATACACTCTTGCAATTCGATTTACACTTACTTGGATTTTCGCAAGTTTATTTATTATTTTATATCATAATGCGGTTTATTGAATGACAGACCTATCAAAATAAAAATAAAAATGTACTTACATATAATATAACAGAAAGGGTCACATAATATAATAATAATAATAATAATAATAATAATAATAATAATAATAATAATAATAATAATAATAATAATAATAATAATAAAGGTCGCAAATTTTTTTTTACATTATGAGATGTCGATGTTTTGGGGGTCCCTAGATGACGGAGAATGATAAAATTTTGTATATGGATTAAGTATTAACACTGCTTCAAACCTGTTATAAGTAATTTGATTGTGCTATACCAGCGCGTTATATGGGTATTCTGTGATCAGAGTCTAGTAGATTCAGGGTAAACAACTAAAAATGTATATCGACTATCGAGCGACAAATAAAGTGCTGGGCAAAGGTGGGTATTTGGCAATTTTTTAAATTGGAATAACTTTTTTATTTTATTTTTGTTATTCTAATAGACTAAAAACCGATCAAAGTTTTGTTTTTTACACTTTTCGATTTAACTATCTTTAAAAAATAATCGACATCGATTATTAGCGACCCTGTTGAAATATAAAAGTAACGCTGACTAAGAGCTTATTCTGTTTATGGTTTATCTGAATGTCGAACCGATTTGTTTATGTTTCGACGATGGCGGTTCCATTTTCCATTTTCATGGCGTAATTCGAGACGTAATATTTGTCAAGGGTTCTTTCTGTTTGTTTTAAGAAAGAACAGTAAGTTAGAGTTCAATTATTGTCTATCAATAATTCACAAGCCCGGTCTTTGTAACCATTCGTTTTTGTTCGTAATAAAGTATTTTACATTTTACCTGAGTTTCATAATTATTTCTCTTAGTACCACCACTTAATCTCAACAGACCCTGTATATAGTGTAAAAAGTTATGTTAACCAACATAAAATATTTTGTAGAAGTTCTTTTTTAATTACGAAAAACAGTGGTTTATTTGAAAGATTTTAATGACGAGTTCTCTAATTTATGAATTTAGTTATTTAAAATCACAGCATTTTATTTTGTCCCTGTAAAAATAAATAATTTTTTATATTTTGGCTAGTGTCCGACCGAAACAAGATTTTCAGCCCAAACCGAAACCGAACCTTCAGCCTTGGTCTCAGTTTCGGCTGAAACCGAAACTTTTATACATGTTAAAAATTTTATTGTATACTAAAATCTAATTTATTTTATATAGGACGAGATCGATCTTGGGAACGGATTGAACTCTTCCCACCTAAAAAAAAAGGTCAACAGCGAAAAAACATTATTTATATAGACAACACTGCCTACGAACTCACCCAAATTTAGGCGAACGGTTCGCGACAATTCACGAACACTGAGTTTCGGCGCGGCCGAAGGTTCGGCCGATTTTTGACCGAAACCGAAACTGTCACAGATTTTTTGGCCGAAACTAGCCGAAACCGAACCTTCGATTGGTCTCTAATTTTGACATTGCTACATAATGAGAGTTTAAAACCTTGCCGCTAATAATGTCGGAGAGACTTCAAACGTTTTCCCGGAATGCCGCTTCCTATCGGCGTTTTTTCCGGCGGCTAAAGTGGTAGATCAGAGAGGTTTACCTTTTACCCTCTTTTAGACAAACCAAGGTTCGCCCCCGCTACAACAAAAACATACATTTTATGCGAAAGCCACCTCTATAAATTAAAATCAACCAAATCAATTAAGGCTCCTTGATCTTACAGACTGCGAAATTACCTACTACCAAAAATTATTAAGTTATTATTATATACGCTAATTAATGGTACATAGAAAAACCACATACTCCTTAAGTAAAAATATTAGGATTTATTCATACATACATATATCCGAAAGTTGATTTTAACTGAGGTAGGTTAAAGAAAACTTTATTTTCGTTTTTCTCCAATAACTTTAAGAAAAACTGACGTTTTTTCAAAAATTTTGCATTAAGGGTTTTTTAGGTCGAGAAATTAATTTTTTTATGAAATTTTAATGTACAATGTAGGGGGCGCTCTCTGCGGTATTTTTCGCACATTTATTAGGTCATAACTTTTTTGTGTCTCAGTGTATTTAAGTTTTTAATGAAGATAATAAAAACATTATATTTTACTTGCCTGAGCTAGTACACTGAATAATTTAAATGCAAATATCTCTGAAACGGTAACTCTGTAAAGTATTATTTTCGTTAAAAACTTAAATACACTGAGGCACAAAAAAGTTATGACCTAATAAATGTGCGAAAAATACCGCAAACAGCGCCACCTACTTTGTACATTAAAATTTCACACTCAAATAAACTTCTCGTTCTAAAAAAAAACTTAATTGCAAAATTTTGTGAAAAAACGTTTTTCTCAAAGCTATTGGACACAAACAAAAATTAAGTTTTAACTTGTAACCCTGTATCTCAGTCAATATCAACTTTCGGATGTAGATAATTAAGTATGATTAAATGATAATATTTTTTACGTAATGAGTATGTGGTTTTTCGATATACCATTAATTAGCGGACACCCTGTATATCTATAATATAGATAAATACCCAGAAATAAAATATCACCAGCACTTTTTATGCGTTCGGATTCGCAATTCAAGTACAGCGGTAACTAAGACTTAAAAACTAAGATTTAAAAAATCTTAATTTTAAATCTGCAATCTCTAAAATAAATTGTTATTTTTTAAGGGCAAAGAGACATTATACCTAGATAAGATTTTTAAAATAGTCAGTTAAACTGTAAATAACTACCTTTCAAAATACCTATAACATGTATTTATTTTAAACTTGGAGGAATATTCAATTTAAGGCTTTCCTAATGTCATTATTAAAATACCACAAATTCAAAGGAGATCCGTAATGAGAAATATTTTGGCTCTTGAAATTAGGTGGCCTTATACTGTTACATTATTGTCCGACATTTTTTCACTAACGTGGCAACTTTAAGGATTGTAATTATAAGAGATTGGATCTATTTAGTGAACATTGAAATAATTCAGTCAGCTTTATAGGTACCTATATAAAATATTAAAATTCCCACAAATGCAACGTTCAATCGTTATCGGTGAAAAGTCTAAAATTTATATAATAGTTTGACACACACAAACTTTCCGTTTTATCCAGTTCCAGTAGGTTTTTTATTTTATATTTACTTTCAATGAACATTAATTTTCCAAAATAATGAACTTGCTTGTTCTAGAACGCAACTTTAAATTGTAGTTTAATTATTTTACTGATTATACATTATACAACTCAATGTACCAGGTGGTGAAATAAGCGAGGACGTAGGCTTTATCTCGGAAACCATTATTCGCACAACTTTCGGAAATATTTTTTATAAGTAAAGTGGTCAAGAGAAATTGCTGGAAATTACTTTTAAGTTCCTCATTTCGCCGCAAGGGGGCACAATTAAAAATTGTTTTTTTAAATTCTAAATTTCTCCGAAAATTCCCATATTACGGTATAATTCTGATTACATCTTTGGAAAGCTTAGATAATTCTGCATCATTTTGGTTTAAGGCTCATTGGCGTATCGACCTTGATAAGAGTGGGAGAAGCTATTGAAAGTGTAAACATTTAAATCGCTGTAACTTCTAAACGACTTATCCGATTTTACTAGATTTAAGCTTGTTTGGAAGGGGAAAACAAGTATCTTCAATTGTCGTATCCAACAGTACACGATAGTGTTTAATAAAATTGCTAGAGGGCGCAATTTGTAATAATAACAGTTTTTTCGATTTTATCCCGAAAATTCAAATCATACGGTATAACTATGACATCATAATCGAAAAGTAGATAAAATTTGCAACCAAAGATGTAAAGACCGCAGTTCGATATCTTTGTTCGTTTCAGAGTTATTGCCAAAACAATAATTTTCAATACAAATTGCGCCCTCTAGCAATTTTATTAGAAACTATCTTGTACCATTCGATACGACAATTGAAGATACTTACCTTTTTCTTCCAAACAAGCTTAAATTTACTAAAATCGGTTTAGTCGTTTAGAAGTTACAGCGATTTTACTGTTTACAATTTTACTTGATAAGAGTGGGAGAAGCTATTGAAAGTGTAAAGATTAAAATCGCTGTAACTTCTAAACGACTTATCCGATTTTACTAAATTTAAGCTTGTTTGGAAGTACCTTCAATTGCCGTATCTAATGGTACACGATAGTTTCTAATAAAATTGTTATAGGGCGCAATTTGCATTAAACATTATTGTTTTGGCAATAACTCTGAAACGAATAAAGATATCGAACTGCGGTCTTCACATCTTTTGTTGCAAATTTCATCTACTTTTCGATTATGATGTCATAGTTATACCGTATGATTTGAATTTTCGGGATAAAATCGAAAAAACTGTTATTATTACCAATTGCGCCCTCTAGCAATTTTATAGAAGAATATATAGAATATTGTACTGTTGGATACGGCAATTGAAGATACTTATTTTCCCCTTCCAAACAAGCTTAAATTTAGTAAAATCGGATAAGTCGTTTAGAAGTTACAGCGATTTTAATGTTTACACTTTCAATAGCTTCTCCCACTCTTATCAAGGTCGGTACGCCAATGAGCCTTAAACCAAAATGATGCAGAATTGTCTAGGGTTTCGAATGATGTAATCAGAGTTATACCTTAATACGGGAATTTTCGGAGAAAAGTAGAATTTAAAAAAACAATTTTTGATTGTGCCCCCTTGCGGCGAAATGAGGAACTTAAAAGTAATTTTCAGCAATTTCTCTTGACCACTTTACTCATAAAAAATCTTTCCGAAAGTTGTACGATTAATGGTTTCCGAGATAAAGCTGACGTCCTCGCTTATTTGACCACCCGGTACATAATTCCCATATAGCTCGAGAGGCTTATGATAAGTGATAAGCCTTTGGGATTATCGCTTTTGGTGGAACGATTGTTACTGTCATGGTAACACATTATCAAATATTTAATTGTGACATAATTTTTAAAAAAATGTCAAACCAAACGAGATTTGGAAGTGTTTCGTTGTCCGAAGTGAATTTGAGGCCAAAAAATACAGAAAAATCGCACTGGAGTAAATAATATTTATTATAATAATTGTAACTTTGTTATCAATAATAATAAAAATGAATAATTATTCAAATTATGGTTAGTTATATAATCTTTTGAATACCACTCGATGTTTTGGGATTACCTAATACTTTTACCTGGCACTCAACGAGTTACCATCAGCAACACCACTCCTCCAAAAGTATTATTCGGTAATCCCGAAACATCTTGTGGTAGATATTACATTCGATAATTACTGAGTATACAAAAATATGGCTTTTAAATATTTTGTTAACTTCCAAAGGTTTAAGGGTATTTTCGTAAGCTCCTCCCGATGCAGTTATTCCGTAGCTTAACAGAGACTGAACTAAAGCAAAATATACTGTTCGCATACAACTTATGTCAGATATTTTTTTGATATGTTTGAACAGATAAAATAAGGACCGAAGTTTCTTAGTAAGTTGCTATATATGATTGTTCCATTTTAAATGATTATCAAATAATATTCCTAAATAATTAACAGAGTCAGATTTTTCTAAGTTCCAAATCTAAATGGTAAATCGACATTTATTTGCTCATTTTGCGGAAGGCCTGAGATATTACTTGCAAAGGGTAAATACTTGGTTTTACTTAAATTGATGGTCAACAAATTATCATCCAACCACCGCACAATTTTTTGTAAATTACAATTAATTTTTTGTTCGACTCCTTTCCATGTGTTACTTTCAACAAACAAAACTGTGTCATCCGCAAAAGATATTACTTCACCAGTATAATTCTGAATTAACAAATTATTTATATAAATGTTGAACAGTATTGGACCCAATACTGTCCCTTTTGCTGTACACCATACTTAATTTCCTGTAAACTACTAAATTCTTGTTTTACTTCAACTTTTTCTCTACGATTTAAAAGATAGCTGCTTAGTAGGGAAAGTGCCGGATCGCGAATTCGAAAATCATATTATAAGTAAAAAGTGAATGTAGAAACTGCATAATTTTATCCTGTACACAATTTAGGCACTAACAAATTGATGTTTATGTAATTCAATTTGGTAGGAAATTCTGCAAAAAATTTGCTTGCTTTTACAAACTTAAAATTGTCAGTAAGTTTGACGTTAAAAGCATAAAAATTAGCATAATAATCCTAAAGTACACCTACCTATATACTTATATTTCAACAAAACTGACAAAAGTTATATGTAAGTATATACATTTAACGTAGAAATAAAAAAGTTGACTTTACTTACCTATCGTTAATGATCTAAATAATTCCAGTGGAACATCCCCATCCTTTAACTGGCCCTGTACCTACTTACATTTTCGATATATTTTTAAAAACAAACATTTTGGAAGTACTATATTATAATATATTTGTTTTGTTTCACTTATAATTGGTAAACTTAGTGAACCAAGAAATTCGTTTTCATCACAACCAAAGACTTATTAAAAAATTAATCTTAATAGTTATTATTAAAGTAGGTACCCATTAATAATAGACAAACACATTATGTCGCCTACACCGCATTGCCTGCGGTACACCTGCTTTATATAATAAGAACATTTTTTGTGGTAAACCCCCCCCCCCCCCTAGGTGGAATTTCTCGCTGCGCCACTACTTAGTCTGTGTTGGCATTAATTATCGCCTAAATCTTTTCCATGATAATAAAATATGTTGTATCAAGGCTTTAATGTTGGTAATACATAAATTTAATACACTCTTTAAAATCAGCCCTTTAAATTTTATAATTCTACATTTTCTATAAAATGTACATACTTTGATTTATTAAAATACTTTTCCTCACATTTAAATACACAACGGTACGTTTGGCAACGTGGGACTTGCACGCACGACATCTCTTAGGATATCTTCCCATAGAAACCGCCTGAATCTTGTAGGGAAGCCCGCTGCCGGCAGCCGGCTTCTTTTTTCGGGGGCGGTTTGTTGCCACGTCTCCATCGTTCTGTTGCGTAGCTATATTTTCTGTGGTTTAGCCCTCTCTTTCCTGATCTAAGGGTCAGTTCAGGTTCAGCCGGTCGCGTATCATTAAGGTGGTGATAATAACTGACAGTAAATATAAAAACTTTGTTAAGGTGGGTGTATCAACATGCAACCTATAACCTATTTTGCGTAGATTTATTTATTTTTAATAGCTTTTGCTCAAAATGTAAATAAAATCAATGCCGATAGCCGATAGCATATTCCCTAGTTAATAATTGACCTATTAAATAAATATCAAGGAATTTCATAAACTATTTTAGGAGAATCGTGTGTAGCGAAAAATATCTGTTAAGATTTTTTTTAAACTTTATTGTGTCAATTTTCTTTCACACACGTTTCTTTCCAAATTAACAATGAAATGCATTAATATTTTTTGGTCCGTGGGTTTGCGGACCACCAAAAAATACGCCGCGAACCCCAAGGGGTCCGCGGACCACCATTTGGGAACCACTGCTCTAGATACTGTGGCTGAGTTCCTTTTACTTACTTTTAAACAGCAAAACAAAGCTAACCACTAATAAGTTGAGCGTACCTTTTAAAAATTGAACTTGCCGCGGTTAAGTTTCTTTAATAACTTAGCTAAGCCTTTGCTGTTTAAAAGAAGCAAATGGAAAGTACCTAATATGTAATTCCTTTCCAGTTCAAAAATAGCAAAAACATGATAAATCAAAGCGCGGTCTATCTGAACCTGAACTCTGAACAACGAAGAATCAAAACAATGAGGCATATATTTGTGGTTAAAACTCACCTCAGTCCCCATGGGCGTAAGCGTAAGTTTGACAGCATAAGTGTAATGTGATTTGTCGATTAGGGCGCCATTTTCTAAAAATGGCGATTAATCAACCAATCACCGCTCCTTTACATTGGTATGCACTACCCGTCCTTAATCCAGAGTATCTTTTAATCCCGCTTTAAATAATTTTTTGGTATATTGTACCTTGTACCACGGTAAAAATTAATTTAAACCAGATTAACCCTTGCAACCGCTTAGAGAATAGGCACGCTGTCAAATTTATGCCCGTCTGGACCCGGTCTTAGACAAGGAAAAAGTGGGACGCGTTTTTCTCCGTGTTCTGTATTTCGACAAATGTGTCGCCAGCTAGATTGCCAGCTAGCACAGACCGAGCAGCCCAGTGGCGTATCGGGTTTGTGGATTAAAATCATTTAAAGTTGCAATGCAAATGCAAAAATACTTGACCACTTGATGACGCATAGAGGCTAAGTTAAGCATTCCTTAACTCATCCCAGCAAAGGGTTTTTCCTCCCCCCTTGTCGCGGTTAAGTGTGCCCTCTCTATTTCTCATACGACAAGTGGCTCGCGAATAGTTCCTTTAAAAATTTAGCTAAGCAAAGAATTTTACTTTGGTTTGCTGTTTAAAAGAAGCAAAAGAACAGTACCTATTAGCCTGTAAAATCTTTCAAAATTGCTACTTTCAAATCTTTAGTTTTATTTTCGCCAGAGTGTGCTGAATGTGCATTCTCATTACCCTCTTCTTATAGGTGGCTGAATTGTTGTAAATATACATATTATTATATAATTATAACATACAGGGTGTTTCATTAAGGGTGGCCACCAGCCGTATTTCGGAAACTACTATAGGCATAGAAACTTGGAAAAAAAATTATCATTAAAGCGGTCATGAGAAAATTCTCGAAATTACTTTTAAGTTCCTCATTTCGCCGCAAGGGGGCACAATTAAACATTTTTTTTTGTAAATTCTAAATTTCTCCGAAAATTCCCATATTAAGGTATAACTCTGATTACATCATCGAAAAGCTTAGACAATTCTGCATCATTTTGGTTTAAGGCTCATTGGCGTACCGACCTTGATAAGAGTGGGGGAAGCTATTGAATGTGTAAACATTAAAATCGCTGTTACTTCTAAACGACTTATCCGATTTTACTAAATTTAAGCTTGCTTGAAAGGGAAAAGTAGATAAGTAAATCCAATCGCCGTATTCAACAGTACACGATAGAGTTTAATAGAATTGCTAGAGGGCGCAATTTGTAATAATAACAGTTTTTTCGATTTTATCCCGAAAATTTAAATCATACGGTATAACTATGACATCATAATCGAAAAGTAGATGAAATTTGCAAGAAAAGATGTGAAGACCGCAGTTCGATATCTTTGTTCGTTTCAGAGTTATTGCCAAAACAATAATTTTTAATACAAATTGCGCCCTCTAGCAATTTTATTAGAAACTATCGTGTACCACTAGATACGACAGTTGAAGCTTAAATTTAGTAAAATCGGATAAGTCGTTTAGAAGTTATAGTGATTTTAATGTTTACACTTTCAATAGCTTCTCCCACTCTTATCAAGTGAAAGTGTAAACATTAAAATCGCTGTAACTTCTAAATGACTTAACAACCGATTTTACTAAATTTAAGCTTGTTTGGAAGTAAGTACCTTCAATTGTCGTATCTAATGGTACAAGATAGTTTCTAATAAAATTGCTAGAGGGCGTAATTTGTATTAAAAATTATGGTTTTGGCAATAACTCTGAAACGAACGAAGATATCGAACTGCGGTCTTCACATCTTTTCTTGCAAATTTCATCTACTTTTCGATTATGATGTCATAGTTATACCGTATGGCTTGAATTTTCGGGATAAAATCGAAAAAACTGTTATTATTACAAATTGCACCCTCTAGCAATTTTATTAAACACTATCGTGTACTCCTGGATACGGCGATTAAAGATACCTTCCTTTCCCTTCCAAACAAGCTTAAATTTAACAAAATCGGATAAGTCGTTTAGAAGTTACAGCGATTTTAATGTTTACACATTCAATAGCTTCCCCAACTCTTATAAAGGTCGGTACGCCAATGAGCCTTAAACCAAAATGATGCAGAATTGTCTGAGCTTTCCAATGATGTAATCAGAGTTATACCTTAATACGGGAATGCCCTTGCGAGGAAATGAGGAACTTAAAAGTAATTTCCAGAATTTTCTTATGACCGCTTTAATCATAATTTTTTTCCCCCAAGTTTCGATGTTTAGTAGTTTCCGAGATATGGCCCGTGGCCACCCTGTATATGTATTACCTACCTACATTATACTGCTGTCACTTTTACGTCACGTATAATGTAGGTATGGTGTGTAGAATATAATAAGGAACATTATGGTGTAAAACATAAAAAAAAAAACATTTTTCAATAATAAAAAGTTTATTTCAAGAAAAAATATAATAAAAATATTTATTTAGCAATGTTTATCAGCAATAGCAATTTGATTCAGTCAAAATATTAAAAGTTATATATAGCAAGTAAATAAGGCAACAGCTAATACCACATTTAAAATGCCTAAATAACCACCGAATACAAAATTTGAACGGTGCCTAAACCTTTCTCCAAATTAAACATTAGTTTTTATGTATGAAAATGGCATTTTCATTTGTTATTCCACTATTACCAATAGCATTAGAAATCTATATACAGTCATGATTAAGAACAATACTTTCCTGTAAAACAGCCTTTAGAACTGCAAATTTTCTTTGGTTACGGTATAATGTACCTTGGATATTTTGGGTTATTGTGAAAATAAGAAAAAGTGCTTGATCTGGAGTTTCCAGTAATATATTTTCTAAAATACAGTGTGTAAATAATGTATGGAATAAATTCAATTACAATTCAGGTAAGACGGTTTGAGAAAAACGCTGAAACACGTCAACTAACTTATAAAAATGCGCTTTCTTTGACGCTTACAACATTTATACGGGGTGTCGCGTTTAGAAGATATGATATGATGTTTTTTTTTTAATGGAATGCCCTGTATATTACTTCAAATTTCGATTCCTCGAAAGAAGCCGCTTTCAAAAACCTACCACACATAAGGTCCTAAATTCGTTGTTTAGAAACCAGAGCAACTAGAAGAAAAATCATCAATTTATATTTATTATTAAATTTATAATTAATTTCGTCTTTTTAGTCAGGTTACCTGTATGTTTACTTTCCAGGTAAAACTTATTGTGATGCTTTGACAGTGACATTTCTTTTTCTGTTGTGTTTAAAGTTCATAGAATCAAAAGAAAATGCGTTTATCAGTGACACAAAGAACTGAAATACTCATGATGATTGGGTATGGTGATAGAGTTCGGACACAACAGCAAGTATGTACGTTGTTTAATGGTAAATATCCAGAAAGGCCATAACTCAATCAGTTGTGAGCAAAATAGAAAGAAAGTTTCGAGAAACTGGATCTGCAAAAGATCGACCAAAAGCAGGACGCCCAGCGCTTGACGAGGAAGCCAAATTAAATATTTAATTAACCTTCGAAGAAAATCCTCATAACATCATAACGTCAGGTTGGTCTTGAACAAGAAACCTCTTTTATGTCAGTGCATAATTTACTGAGGATAGAAAAATGACACCCTTTTAAAGTAAATATTGTTCAAGAGTTGTCGGATGACGATCCTGATAGAAGAATAGAATTATGTCAAACATTAATGGACATGTGCAATGGTAACCCATTTTTGGTAAAAAATATAATATTTTCGGATGAGTCTACTTTCAAATTAAACGGCGAGGTAAACAAACAAAATTGCAGATACTATGGGCAAAAGAAAAGTAACATAAATGGGCAGAAATATCTTTAGTTTTTGCAAGAATTTCTTGTACCTAAATTGGTTAATTTATTTCCAAGTATAGAAATGAACCGGGGGTTTATGTGAAATTGATGGTATTAACAAGATGGCGCAAGTCCACATTATGCTGTAGAGGTCCGAGCATTCCTTGATCAAGTTTTCCCAACAAGTGGATTGGAAGGCGTGGTACCATTATTGAATGGCCTCCCAGGTCCCCGGATCTTACTCCCATGGACTATTTTCTGTGGGGTCATTTGAAAAATGTATTATACGAAAATGGAGACCGGATAGTATCGATGATTTAAAAAATAGGATAAGAATCGAATGTGCCAAAATAAGTAAAGAGGCTATAAGTAATGTGCAACGAGAATTTATTCATCGATTAGGATATTGTCAGGCGCAAAAGAGAATACAATTTCAACATCTAATTGATTAATTGTTTGGTTTAACTTTTGTTCGATTTCATGAAAATAAATTGATGATTTTTCTTCTAGTTGCTCTGGTTTCTAAACAACGAATTTTGGACCTTATGTGTGTTAGGTTTTTGAAAGCGGCTTCTTTCGAGGAATCGAAATTTGAAGTAATATACAGGGCATTCCATTAAAAAAAAACATCCATACAATCATATCTTCTAAACGCGACACCCCGTATAAATGTTGTAAGCGTCAAAGAAAGCGCATTTTTATAAGTTAGTTGACGTGTTTCAGCGTTTTTCTCAAACCGTCTTACCTGAATTGTAATTGAATTTATTCTATACATTATTTACACACTGTATATTGAGATAAAAGTTTCTTCAAATTCGTTTAAAACGATTTAAAAGAAAAATTAAGGTACTCAAAAATGTCTATTAATTAGACCCTGTCCATAACCATCATGTGGGGTGGCTTCATTTCGTTTTCAATGTGGAGTAAGGCTACCCTATATGTTAAAAAAAAGTAACGATAATAAAGCAATTACGAGAGATCTAGAAACAATATTTTTTTTTTAAATAGACAGAATTAGGTACTATACTGTACAACATATCAACATGTTAAAATAATATTAAATAATTTATTTTTAGTCAAGTTTAACAACAGTCTCACAGTAATGATACAATAACGGCGGTGCAGCTAAATGTACATAAAAAATCAGACCATAAATCCTAAAATCACAAATTAATCGCAATTGAAATGGCATAAAATACGCTGTTTTTTCTTTAAAGAGGTTGGGGTTTGGTAATTTAGGAACGGCGAGGTTATCGGTTACCTATATTTTGATAACCCTATAACTTTCCATCTCAAGGGGCTACGTTATTACATGTAATATGCCTTGTTGACAAGCTCTTTTTTATAAATATGAATACTTTTGATGAATATGGGGTATTTATTTGTACCCAACCAGTGCCGTACTGAGGGCGAGGCGACTGAGGCGCTTGCCTCGGGCGCAATCACCGAGGGGGCGCCAAAAATTGACAAAATAATCTGAGATTTAGCAATTTTCAAATTTCGCGGACTTTTTCCCGCTTAACTTAATATAGAATAATTGTATTAAATTTTACAAGCGCCCTCTTCCCATTTGAGTGAAAACTATAGAATATCATAACATTGATCATCGAAAGCAAATGCAATTAAACCGTTAAACTCTCAAATTAAAGACGTTTATAAAGTGCTTCAAAATATGGTAGCCCATGCAAACAACCGCGACACACAATTATCTGCTGAAAATTTGCTCAAGAAGATTGATTTAAAATTTCTTTACTTTCTCGACGTGTGGGATCAGATTTTAGGTCGGATTGACCGCGTAACCAAAGCTATGCAATGAAAAATTTGTCTTTGGAAAAAGCTGCTCATTTGGTTGAGGGATTGAGAAATTCATTGCAAGAAATTCGTGATGGAGAATTTGAAGAAAATTTTAGACGGGCCACCACATTAGCATCTACTTTGCAACTGGAAAATACGTCGAAAAGATCAAGAAACAAGAAAAGGCTACATACGTACGAAGGAGAAGATGATCGGCCAAACATTTCAGAAAAGCAAGGATTTCTCATCGATATCACACAGTCAGTCGATATTTTGATTACGGAAATAAATTGACGATTCGAGAAGTTGATGGAAGTCGTCGGGGATTTTAGATTTTTGTCTGGCGAATCCTTGCATTCTATGACCAAAACCGAGTTAGAAAAAGCAGCAACTGATTTGGCAATGAAATATGAAAGAGATATCAATGCAATAGAATTCATTGATGAAATTTAAGACTTTAAGCATTTGCAACCATTCTAGAGTTACTTCAATTGCTCCATAATTACAATCTAAAAGAATCATACCCAAATATTGAAATTGCATTCAGGATTTTTTGACTACTCCAGTGACAATAGCCACCTGTGAACGCAGCTTTAGCAAGCTGAAACTCATCAAAAATTATTTGAGATCAACCATGGCAATTATGTCAATTGAATATGAGAGTATTGATTTTAACGATATAATTGATGAATTCGCTGCAATGAAATCACGAAAAATTTTGTTGTGAATCAAGAAAATTGAATATATTTTGTATAATGCAATTCTACTTTTCTTGTGTACAATTATCCTTATATTGTCATTGTAAATTGACTTCAAAATAGAGTTGAAAATGTTCGATTTATTTAAAATTCTGTTGAGGGAAGAAGGGGCGAAAAATTTGTAATTCGCCTCGGGCGCCAAAATAGCTGGCTACGGCCCTGTACACAACATATGTGTTTCATATTTACAATATGTTGTACGTTAAATGAAAAGCTTTAATGAACAGTGGCATTTTTAAATTAATTATATTTTTTTCAGTCAAGCGAAATAATTTTAAAGCATTTATTTCAGCTTTAGTCCCTCTCCCCTTTCCCAACCTCTTTCTTAGTCCATGTTTTTTTTTTAATAGAGACATCCTTTTTTTTAAACATGGATCCAAGTTGCAATTGCGTTAAAAAAAACCCTCATTCATAAATCACAATAAGCCCTGCTGAATGCGCACTAAATTTAAAGTCCAACAAATTTTAATTCACGTTTGGCCTTTTACATATTTGCAATAAATATGCAAGGCTAACAATACAAGATTTTTTTAATAAAAAAAACTTTCTAAACTGGCCAATAAATTATGAAATCTCTTTGTTACATAATTTTTTTCACACAGAGTTAGGATAGATCAATCAAACAACGCCCTAAAGAAATTGGTAATACTAGATTTTTGTCCCCTTCCGCTACAAATAGACCTAGTTTCCATGCACGGGCGTAAATTTGACAGCGTAAAAGTGATGGGCCGATTCGGCAGCCATTTTAAAAAATGGTGGCTATAATCAACCTTTAGATATATAACGGGCACGGTGTCACTCTTACATTGTCAAAGTCACACCCGTGAAGACACGGTCCTACACCAAAAATTAAAACGTTCAGTTAGGGTAATGGAAGTCCTTCTTTTCGAGAGCCTGGAGCCTATCAGTGCAATTTCACTTTACATGGCAAGGCAATTAATAGCTCACAACCAATTTATTTTTATGTATATAGAGGTAAATAAAGGACGTAGTAACATATAGAGGGTCTAAGTATTCAACTGTTGCAACTATTTATCTTTGTATGGACAAACAAATTGCATTATACATAATATGTACCACCTATAGTTTTGTAATGTTCGTTCAAACAATTTATTCCAACCCTGTATTTGATTGATCCTAAAATTTGTTTTAAGTATAAGACAGCAAAATTTTTACAAAATTGGAAGTTGAAACCTTTTGTTGTTTTCAACTCACATTGATCTGACTATGCGCTAGAATTAAAATATCCTTTTTCTCCTTGGGAAATCGCAGCTCCCGTCCAGCTAACCGCGCAGACTCCAGCTCCCTCTCCGCTTGGTTCAGCTCCTTGCGCAGGGATCCTGGGCTCTCTTGCTCCCTTGCAATCCAATCCAGAGCCATCTGTGATCTCATGTCATCGTCTAAGGCTCGATTGGAGTAATGAGCTACGACTTCTTGTCTACTACATTGGCGTTCGCGCATTGCTTTCAAACTTCCATTCCAGTGGAGTAACTGAAAAACCTAAATCAGAATAGCCAAATAAGAAAATGGTTCCAGTGGAAATTTAAAATTTTTTTAGACGGACTTTTTTGTTAGTTTGTTTTATTCATAGGTACCTACTATGTTATAACTTATTATAGGTAAAAATTGCCCGAGCCACTACATTCAATTGATTTGTTTATTCAAAGCCCAGATATGGGTAGACTGTTTCAAAAAAATTATGGATGGTGCTCACCGTCATCAGTTCTTGAAACTCAAGCATCGTTCTTCCTTTATTTGATTCTAACATAAACCTAAACGCTCCAATTCCTGTGTTGGGGTTATCGGCTTCTTCTGACTCCCCCTTGAAATTGCTTCTTGCCTCCGTTACTGCCTTTTCTATAAAATCGTCAGATATACGCCTGGAGGGGTGCTCGTTAAAAACAGAGTTCATTAGGGCTATTTTTGCTGCACTGCGACGGGCCTCAGCTTTGGTGGGGCAGTTCTGAAAAAGACAAAATTGTAAAAATAAAGTAAACGGTACTTTCTAGGACTGCCAATAACGCAGACAGAAATGTTTTTTTTTAATTAGAAAAACGGAAAATTAAAGGTGATGAACTTATTCTTCACCTGAAAACTGCCAAAACAGGAGCCACCGGGCAGCGTGACGTAGCAAACATATGGTTGAGCATTTGAGGGTACTGATTCGTAGATTACCAGAGCTCCATTTCTTAAATCTGCTCCTCTAGCTTGCTTCATCTGCCAAAATTCTTGCAGGGCTTCAACAACATTTACTGAAAGCAAAGGAAATAAGGTTAGTTATTTAAAATAAAATTGTGGGGGAAAGAAAGAAGAAACCCAAAGTTTAATACAATAAAAATATTCAATAAAATTCTCTGCATGTTTCGAACGTAGAAACGTGCATCATCAGGAGACAGAACATATATTTGGTGCTGATGGTTTTAGCAAAAGAGAAAATGGTGTAGAACCATAATGGAGCTTTTATTTAATTAAAATTCGATGTGTAAATAGCCATAATATAAAGAAATTGATGGTAAGTAGTGAAAACATACTGAGTATGTGAGAATTCACTGACTTCACGGACTATTTCTTCAAATTAAAATAAAATTGTTAGAAAATATTTTTTCTTTACCATTTTTATGTAGTGAACTGTTTTTTCGTCGTGTTTTTTTTTTCGTTTGTCATGTTTTACATCATTTTCGTAAATGAATAAGCTCTATCAACCTTAGGTTGTTTACACCTTTCATCAACCCCGTCTCCTTAGGCTTCGTAGCCACCAGACTTTAAAAATATTATAGATTTGAATGCTGTCCATAATTCGAAACAATTCATTTAGAATTGGAGAATATAAGTAGGTACTTACATTAGTATTTTGCTATATAGGTATTACAGCCCCGGATCTACGATTTTTTCGAACCGGGGCAAAATCTTGATAGTGGCGCCCCCTCCCTTCAGTGTTTGAGAAAAACTGTTAAAACTAACAACTAAAAGTTTGTTTTTCAAACATATCATATTAAAATTCGATTACCTCGAAAACCTATGAGATTGTAGGAAAAGAGGCTTCATTTGTTCGTATTTCGAATTCTTGTCTCAAGGATTTGGCGCCCCCATGAAACTGCCGCCCGAGGCAAGTGCCCCGGTTTGCCCCCCCCTTAGATCCGGGGCTGAGGTATTAGTTGGTGGAAGGTGATATTAACACTTTGGTATATTCTAAGCGTAATTTCGGGACACCCTGTATATCGTATGTAAAAATGGCAACATCTCGTTTAATTTAGCGGTTCGGCAACAGCACAAAGCGTCCTCGCGACATAGCCAGACGGCAAAAAACTTTCGGATTCAGAATAAATTTTAGTTTCGACTGTTGACTCGATCTATTGAAAGTTTAAAAACGGGCCTTTGTACGGATAATGAACGCTGGGTTTTTGGCCCACGCGCGATGGTCGAAATTAGGCCATTTAAAATGGATTTTCTCACGCTTGGACTTCGGGATCATTTAGCCTATGATTTTGTTTGAACAAAACCTTTTCGTTTGGTTTGGAGAATTCTTACAAGACATAGAAATTTAAATCCTACTGTCAAATTCACCCTGAATATTGGTAGTGTATTTGATTAAACGTCAAAACTGAAGTAATCAATGTCCATGTCACATCCGATAGTCTCGGAGATTTTGCATTATTTTCTAATTAGGTACTAATATATTCATCGTTGCATGAGTCATGACATGTTTTTGCTGTTCTTACGCAACAAGAAAAAAATTTGCATGAATATGATTAACATGTTCCGCCAAACGATTCGAAATTTTTATCCTCTGGTTTTTGGAAATTCGTATACAGGGTGTTTTTTTAAGGTCGACGAGCGGCCATATCTCGGAAACTACTGGACATAGAAACTCTGGAAAAGAAAAATGATAATTAAAGTGGCCATGAGAAAATTCTGGAAATAATTGTTAAGTTCCGCATTTTGCCGCAAGAGGGCGTAATTGAAAAGTGAATTTAAAAATTTTACATAACTCCGAAAATTCCACATTAAGGTATATGTTTGATAACACCATTTTAAAGCTTGGACAATTATGCATCATTTTGGTGTTATGCTCATGGGCGTACCGACTTTAATAAGAGTGGGGGAAGCTGTTGAAAGTGTTATCATTTAAATCGCTGTAACTTATAAACGACTTATCCGATTTTAGCAAACTAAAGACTGTTTGGAGGAGAAATGTATGCACTTTCACCAATCGTATTTAGTTGTCAATAATAGTTCTAAAAAAATGCTAGAGGGCGCAATTTGCAATAACAATACATTTTTTGATTTTACTCCGAAAAAAATAAATCATACCGTATAATTATGATACCATAATCGAAAAGTAGATGAAATTTGCTAGAAAAGATGTGAAGACCGCAGTTCGATATATTTGTTCGTTTCAGAGTTATTGCCAAAACAATAATTTTTAATACCTACAAATTGCGCCCTCTAGCAGTTTTATTAGAAACTATCTTGTACCATTGGATACGACAATTGAAGGTACTTACCTTTCTCTTCCAAACAAGCTTAAATTTAGTAAAATCGGTTAAGTCGTTTAGAAGTTACAGCGATTTTAATGTTTACACTTTCACTTGATAAGAGTGGGAGAAGCTATTGAAAGTGTAAACATTAAAATCGCTGTAACTTCTAAACGACTTATCCGATTTTACTAAATTTAAGCTTGTTTGGAAGAACCTTCAATTGTCGTATCTAATTGTATATGATAGTTTCTAATAAAATTGCTAACGGGCGCAATTTGTATTAAAAATTATTGTATTGGCAATAACTCTGAAACGAACAAAGATATCGAACTGCGGTCTTTACATCTTTTCTAACAAATTTCATCTACTTTTCGATTATGGTATCATAATTAAACCGTATGATTTATTTTTTCGGAGTAAAATTAAAAAATGTATTGTTATTGCAAATTGCGCCCTCTAGCATTTTTTTAGAACTATTATGGACAACTAACTACGATTGGTGAAAGTGCATACATATCTCTTCCAAACAGTCTTAACTTTGCTAAAATCGGATAAGTCGTTTATAAGTTACAGCGATTTAAATGATTACACTTTCAAAAGCTTCCCCCACTCTTATTAAAGTCGGTACGCCAATGAGCGTAAGACCAAAATGATGCATAATTGTCCAAGCTTTAAAATGGTGTTATCAAACATATACCTTAATGTGGAATTTTCGGAGTTATGTAAATTTTTTAAATTTACTTTTCAATTACGCCCTCTTGCGGCAAAATGCGGAACTTAAAAATTATTTCCAGAATTTTCTCATGGCCACTTTAATTATCATTTTTCTTTTCCTGAGTTTCTATGCCCAGTAGTTTCCGAGATATGGCCGCTCGTCGACCTTCAAAAAACACCCTGTATAGCAGGTCATTTACCCCTTTGGAGTAGTTTACTAAAGACGATAAATCAGAATGGTAGAATTTCAATATTCACCACTATAAAAATTAAAATTCGTTTACAAACGCTACAGGCGAAATTGAAACGTACCCCAAAAAAAATTTGTTGCTGCATAAACATCGCTAACTTCACACATATGATTTCTTTTTTTTTTGCTATTGTGGATTGTGGGTGTTTAACATTTATAGATTTATACACTTTCGTGTGTTGTCGTTGTGACGTGTGTACTTTTCAGGTACCTATTTTAAATTTGGCGTATTTGTGGTATTAAGGTGTCCGCAAACTGGTCCCTGGAGTCTTAATACAGTCGTCTAATGTATCTAACAAGTCAAAATATATTAACAATCAAATAGGCTAGAAAAAGATACATATATTTTTAACCTGGCAGACAAGTTTTCGGACAGAGTGGCCGAGAAGAGGAATCTACCAGTTTAAAAGACCGGTTATCTGGAAATATACAAAATATAGGTAATATTTATTCAATTTTTCATGCATATAATTGTAAATTAACATGTTTTTAACTTAAAAATAACAAGAAAGTACCGAAAACTTGACTAGGAAAGTTTTTACTAACTATTTCCTTTTTGGCTTATTTGATTTAAAAATGTCTCATTTAAATATTATTGAAAAAGCAAGAATATTTTTAGTAGAAATTGGGTGGTCTTATGGAAAAATACCTGATCATTTCAGAGTACCTAGAAGTACTGTTCAAGGAATTGTAAAAAAATGGCGCTATCATCAAACACTTGAAGGGTCTGTTGGGTGTGGTTTAAATAATAGAAAATCATCAAATGAAGAAGACCGAAATTTGGTGGAGTATTTAAGGCAAAATCCATTTGAAACTGCAGTATCTAGAACTGCGCAACGCCGAATAAGACAATGTTCCGAATTAAGAAATCGAGCAGCTGCATCCAACCCGTTTTTAAAAAATAGTAATAAGGAACAAAGAATTGGGTTTGCTATGCAATATTTACCAGACATTTTTTTTTGGCAAAATGTGATCTTTTCCGATGAGAAAACTTTTCAGTCTACATATAATGGAAGGATTCGAGTATATAGACCACCAAATTCCCGATATGATGAGAAGTATACTCAAAAAAAGCAAACCAGTGGACGTTTCTCCGTTAATGTGTGGGCATGGATAAGTGTTTACGGTGCAGGTGTATGCTGGAATATTGGTGGAACACCAAACAGTATATATACATATATATTCAGATTTTGGAAAATGGTTTTCTTCCTTCTGCCGCGATAGTTTTTGAAGGAAATAACTTTATATTTCAGCAGGATGACTGCCCTGTGCATACTGCAAAAAAAATAGAAAACTAGCTTAGACAAAACAACGTAACATGTCTGCCTTGGTGCTCAAGAAGTCCTGATTTAAATTCAATTGAAAATGTTCGGGGATTGATGGTAAAAAAAATGTACAAAATAAATTTTAAACCACAGAATGAAGTCATTTCGGCAATATTATAGTAAATTTGTCAAATTTTTTGACTTTGAAGGATTCAAAGGTGATTATACCTTTATTACCTAGTGTATGTTTCAAACAGGTTAAAGTTAAATTATACTGGATAAAACATTAAAATTTAATAAAGAAGCTGTCACAATATTAAATATTTTAATCAGAACGGACAAAAAAAAAATCACTCGTTCCAAAAATCGTATAAAAAAAGCTATGTTCCATTTAAAAAACACCTTATCCATATCGTAACTCTTTTGTTCCTGGTTCAAATAAATTTTTTGTTTCATTTTTGAATTCTGCAGGAAAAAGTACATCGATTGGCTATTTTGGATTTTTCTTTAAATACAAGGAAGCTCAAAAATGAGCCCCTGTTCAGTCCTCGTTGGAAGACCCTGTACCCTTTACAGAAAAACGGCTGGTCAAACCTGAAGTGGTTCTCCCCAAATAATATTTTCTGTACTGCCTTTTTAGAGCATTTTTTTGCTGTGTATATAAAAGTAAGCTGTAAATATTATATTATAAAACAAGTAGGTACCTTTTACAATGCTACGCGCATACATAAATGGCCATATTCTATTTACTTTTATAATGCTTGTTTTACAACATATTATTAAGTCCAATTATGTTATATAAGCGCCATAAACGTTTTATCTCTTGAATTAAGGAAACCGTTTTCTATGTCTTACGACACAAATTTATTTTCTTTAAAAATTGTGTTAATCGCTAGTATGTACAACGAACAAAAATATTTAAAGAAATATAACTTAATTAAAGATGTGAAATTTAAAATTAACTACTACTTATAATTACAATTTATATTAAAGGTCGCTTTATAAAACTTGTATAAAACACGAAATTTTAAAAATCCTTATTTATATTTAAAACCAAGGGTAGTAAATGCAATTCATCATTAACGCTTAATCGACGTATGAAACAAAAAAACCTGCATCGGACTTGGTAAATCAACCATAAAATATCGCCTATATATCTCGGATTTTAGTATATAGTATTGGCAGAATTATACCGTTGACTCTTACTGCCAAAAATAAACTACCTGATTAAACTCTATTGTATACGCCTCAACCTCTTCAAAGGGGATTAAATGGGATCAGGGTCGGCTTGAAAATTACACCACATGATTTATTTTTATAATTTAAAATAAATAGACAGGTATTTTTAGTTTTAGGTAGGTAGGTACCTATAATAAATGTAAGATAATGATAACAATTAATGATAATTGAAAATAATATAATTTAAAAGTATAACTATTAGGATAACAAGTGCAATAAAAATTAATCAAATTCTAAAAAAACTATTGATAATTTATTCAAAATTTAACTCCTAATATTGGATTTTAATTGGTGCCATATTAGCTCAATAGGATTGAATATACAATAGTATGGAGGAAGACGCAACACTGTATGTCCATTTTCTGCTACAAGTTTATCACACTCGTATTCCTTATTTATTTTAAAAGCTCTTAATACTTCTAGCAGTTCTCGTTTTTTGTAAGTTTCTTCAAAATATAAATCATTTTCAATCATAAAATTTTGAATTTCTGCTTTTGTATTATTAAAATTGAGAATGATTCTTGCTTGCCGACTATGATAACTAGCATTGTCCATTACAATGACGCTATTTTCAGGTATATTTTTAAGGAGTTTATGTTTAAACCAATCTTCAAAAAGTTGTGCGTCGGTATCTTGATGGTAATATAAAGAAGAATCTGCTATGTTTTTAGCTGAAAGCAACAGACAATTTGGAACAAACCCGTTCTCTCCAGCATGTAATATTGTGATTCTTTTGCCTTTATTTGATGGTGCCTTGGTTTGACTTTTTTGGAAGAATCATCCCAACCTTTTCTTGGAGTGTCATGGGTATCAAACCATGTTTCGTCAAGGTAAATAATTGAACGATTTTCTTCTCTAAATTCTTTAACAGCTGTTAAATATTTAAGTCTCCATTCCCGTAAACGTTGAGATTCCATTAATGTTTGTCTTTTATTAATGCTTCGGTATTTAAAACCCATTTTACGCAATATTTTCCTAAGGCTTGAAAGGCAACAAGAGATATTTGTTTAGTCTTTAATCAGCCGCTCTTTTAGGGAAATCAGAGTGGGTACAGTTTGTGCCTCATACATTTGGTAAATCTTTCTTCTTAATAAATCCATGTCATTTTCGTCAATGCTTCTAAATGTGCCAGAATCACTCCGATTTTTTCTAGGATTAACAGGTTTAAGTACTATGTCTCTTACCGAAGATAAAGGAGTTTTTGTCAAAGTAGACGTCTCTGCTAAAGCATTCATCGAATGAAAATTTCTACTCAACAAAGATTAATACACATTTTTTACTATTAGTTTGGCATCGGTAGATAAATGCTTTCTTTTAAAAATGACACTTGAAGATGCCCTCCTATCAGCACAATTCCAAGGACGCTACATTCTACCACTAATAAGCCTACCTAAAAATTACTCGCCGGAAAACCACTAACCACTAAAGACTAAAATTATTAAAAATCAGTTTGTATTTATATATGAATCAGGCATAGGTATAAATTGAATTTGTACCTGGTCCGCCTCTGCTCGAAAAGGTTTTAAAATTTGGGATTTCATTATTTATTTTATGGTCAAAGGGATAATGAGGGTTTATTGCAGTTAAAAGATCAACGGTATACTTCTACAAATACTATAACAGGTGCAATATGCTCCGTTTTGTTAGGTACCTACTATTACGTTTGTATCTTGTATAGATTTATTTATAATAAAGATTACTCATTTTCAAATTTTTTTCTATAAAAAAAAAGGTACCTATACATTATAGGATGCAATGGGAAACTACAGCTCTGCAATTTTCTTTCTAGATGCCACTAGAGCTGAACTGGACCGAATTTGAGAACGATAGACTGATACATAAAAAAATTAATGTGTTCCCCATTCCGTAAGTTGAATAGACACTGTGGGAACAAATAAAACTGAAGGAAGTCATAGCTAGGTTACAGTTGGTTGCTTAAAAAAGTCAAGATCATATCCTTACTTGGTGAGAATAAGCCGCGGCGGCGGTCATTGTTTAAAACTTAATAATCATAATCTTTATTTCTAGATTAAAGATAGTGTGCTTTTATCTGTTATAAAATAAAGTATAAAGTGATTTAAGTATATTTGTCGTAAAACTCTAATAGGACTAATAAAATCAACGCTTCTTGATTAATTGGTACTATGACGAACGGGTTCAATGAGTATCACGTACCTATGATGTGATTCATATGTGTTTTACACCTAATGGGGCTATTATTACCCAAAGAACTTCTTTACGACTCCTGTATTTATTACATCATTTACACGAACAATAATTTAGACATTGTTTAAGGAATTTAAAAAAAGACTCCTAAGTGCGAGTTAGGTATATTAAAATTACTGGATATACAGATAGGTACCTACCTACGTAGAGGAAGAGACCCAATTTTGAGATAGGCGCCTAATTTGAGATAGCTCCGCATATTAACGTATACCTATGTAACGCCATTTAACACAAGTGGCGTACACTTACTCAAATAAACTAGACTGTAGTGGTAAAGAGTTTGTTGAGCGCGTCAGTTCGTTTATTTCTGCGCAGGTACGTTTTTCTTCCGATTTGAGTCGTAAAGTTTTTTTGATAGTGTCAATAAACCGGCATTTGCAGTCAACGTAAGTGGAAATAAAATATGTTATGTGTCGAAGTAGTTAGTTTAGGTGTTGCCTAATAAATTTGGCTGTATTCTTTCATAACTAACCCAAAATATTGTTGTCAATTTTTATAACGAGAATTCCTAATTTGAGATACTAAATGGTGCTGTATTTAAGACTCAAATTAGGCACCCAATACAATATTTTGATATTTTATTACAGATGCCTTAAAAACACAAGAAATGGGACCCTCACGCTATGGTGAAAGCTGTGCGTAATAAAGAGATGGGATATCTAAAAGCCTGAAAAGTTTTTGGTGTAGTGTCTCAAATTAGGCAATCTTTTATTTTATGGGAAAATTGACAAAAACAAACTTTAAGTTCAATAACTTCTCTATAGATAGCTATTTTAATGAAGATTCTTTGTTGCGATGTTTTGTTAATACACCAAGCAAGCGATTTTGTACAATAGTAATAAAAATTTGTTCAATGATGAATTTTATTTCGAATTTACAAAAAAAATGTCTCAAATTTGGGTCCTTTCCTCTATTTTATGTATGCTCAATTAATAGCAGTTCCTTAAAAAAATATTTATATATTTATTATTATTATTATTATTATTATTATTATTATTATTATTATTATTATTATTATTATTATTATTATTATAAAATTATATATTATAGGTATTATTCCTCGTGTTACGCCAATGATTCAAAACGCTAAATAATACCAAATAAAGCACGCCACGATTTGGTACTTGTCTTTCTGTGTAGACACAGATTCGCAAAAACGAATAAAAGCTGTTGCGGTACTCAGATATTCGGGTGCCAAATTGGGTACCGACTATCAGGTACGTACGCGATAAAGCGTCTGATAGGTAATTTTCTGTATGATAGGCCATTAAATGGTCGACTGGCAGTGGTACGGGTGCCGGTGGTACCCGGTACCCGGGTATCGGTTTGGCCAAATTACACGGCGCGGCGGATTTGCTTATAAGCTCCCGGGACCAGAGGCTGATTTCCTGCAAGCACGGCCCCAAGAAATGACTCTCGGAACCCGTTCACTGTCTTTCTGCGGATGCGGATACAAAGAACCAAGTGACGAGCCTGTGTTGCCACATTTCCACCCTTTGAAAGGATCTCGTATAATATATGAGTTCAGAAGCAGCATTTTTGAAGAAGACTAAACTCCGAAAGAACCAAAGTTCAAAAGAACCTAATAGACCAGGCCTGGCCCATTGGAAAGGGAAGAGAATATAACAAAAATGAAAGGAAACATAATTTACGGGCGATCCGAGGTCGGGAAGTGGAAGGGGTGAGTTTTTAAAGGTAGAAAACGATCTATCTCGATTTCCGGCAAAACTACAAGTCCTGTGGAAAAACGTTAAATGGCAAAGTTGTAGGTAATAAAAAGATCTACAACTTTTGTATTTACACTTTTTTCGCATAACCTCAAATTTAATGTGAAAAATTCAAATAACCAAGTTTTTGGTTTTTTATTTTTATCTTTTACAAAAAAAATTTTTTTTTCGCGAAATTTGGTGAAAATTTACCTTTTTATGTCCCAAACACACTGTAATTTTTTTGATTTAAAATATTTATTTTTTCACCTTATTTTGACTTAATATCGAAAAAGCACCCTAATTTTCAATAGAAAATTGTCACGTCAAAATATCTGCTTTTTTAAAAAAATCGGTGGGCTTTTTGTTCGTTGAAATCTTTACTTTCTGATGGTGTAAAAAAATATACATTACTATGATAAATGTTCTCAAAAAATGCAAAGAAACAAAAAAAACTAGAATCCGAATTTTTTTTTTAAATCATTATGTATAATTTTGAGCTATTTATTAAAATTTATACTTTAATTACTCGAAAAACGTAAGATTCCATGTTACACGGATATTATTAAAGTATAAATTTTAATAAATAGCTCAAAATTGTACATAATGATTAAAAAAAATTTCGGATTTGAGTTTTTTTCGTTTATTTGCATTTTTTGAGAACATTTACCATAGTAATGTATATTTTTTTTACACCAGCAGAAAGTAGATTTCAACGAACAAAAAGCCCACCGACTTTTTAAAAAAGCAGATATTTTGACGTGAGAATTTTTGATTGAAAATTAGGGTGCTTTTTCGATATTAAGTCAAAATAAGGTGAAAAAATAAATATTTTAAATCAAAAAAATTACAGTGTGTTTGGGACATAAAAAGGTAACCAAATCTCGTGTTATATTCTCTTCCTTTTCCAATGGGTTTCATCCTACTATTATTTTTCTTGGTTTCAAAAATTATCGACCCTGGTCTTAACGGATAATTAAAATAAAACTTTCGAAAAATATAAAATAATAATTCCTTAAGCTGATCATGGGCCCGACTCCGCGGAATCTGCGCCCTTTTCGAATTTATAGCGTTATGAATAATATGACCAGTTCGAGCAAGAATGTCCAGTGGAACATAAGATAAAGTTTCAAAACATATGAGCACTTTCTAGCTTGAATTCATTTGTAAGGAAAATTGTAAAGATAAAAAGGTTTTGATCGCTTTTTACTTATTCTAACCGCAGTTTAAATCTTACCTCTGTAACCAACATCATCATACAACTGCAACATAGGCGCAGTCGTCGAGCAAGCCCATTGTGCATCCGGGTACACCATCATGCCGGTCCGGTCCTGCGCAGGGGCGGCGGGACTAGACTGCGCAGCACCTTGGTCCTCATCTGAGCCACCACTGGGCTCTAGAATGCGCCGCGAGACTAGATCGCGGCTTGCGCATGCGCTGCGCATCAAAGCGACGCAGGAAGGGCTAGATTAGCCCTCAGAGGGGCTTGCATCTCTCGATTGGGCCCTTGGGCGATCAGGGAACTTACAGGGAGTTTCCTGAAAAAAAATTTAAGTGATAGAAAATACGTATTTATGTGGATACTTTTTAAACTTTTTAATTAATATATTTTTCTTTGCAACAGCACCCTTAATGAAGCAATTTTTTTAATTCTAAATATGACACAATATAGCTCTTAAAATATTATCATCGGCATTCCAATATCTTATTTATTAAATTATTGTACATTAACACCTGCGTCTCGAATCGTGATGACATTTTTATAATTGGGACGCCTCCGCCATATGTCCAACATTCAAATAAAAACTTTTAATTTATTTTGGCCCGATGTCCATGCTGAGAACTAATGAGCGACTGAGCAAAAAGTTTTGCAGACGAGATATGGATTGACGTTGTTGCCACATTTTCTATTTTTCTAAATAAATACGGACCATACTGAAAACTGATAAACCACCCCAATTTTTATAGAAAAGCCTTAAATCCTGCTTAATTTTACTTACTTTATCGTCTAAAGCTTCGAATTTTTTAAATCTATAGACGAACAGTACCAGTGTGAAAATGAGCAACCTAGTTTTGGAGTTTAACGTCGCAACTGTCTAGATTTCAATATATCTCAGATATGCGCCGGCGCCGTGTTGGACAAAGCGAAATGACAGGTATTACCTAACTAACTTTTAAATATTTAAATTTATTAACTATATGGCGTCATAAAATCAGGAAAAGACAAAACTAATTTTATAAACGGGATTTACAACCTCAGTTTGGTCCTAAGTAAAAGTGTCCATTGCCTTAGTTTAGGGAAGTGAGGTGAATTTGGCAACATGGCAATAGGATTAGGTGTCAGTGGCACGGATTCATCATCGACAGCAGTCAGCGACCTCGATCACGAAGGGGTGCATCCCAGCAAGATCTCTTTAAACACAGTTGCCAAATTATGCAAAAAATAAGCTAATGAAGTGCGAATATTGGCAATATTTAAGGAATACTTGAACGTTTGCCCAAAAGAATCCTGCCTAGCAAAAGACATGGGACCTGAACCCCTAAAGTTGGCAAGGTGCTTGTTAAGTCTTACTACTAAAGAAAACTAATAAAATTTAAATTGTATTCTGTTCGCAGAAGAATTTAGCTAATTAACTATGGCAATCCGGTACCGACCTCAAAACCTAAGACGATGATGGTATCGTTGCGTCGAGCCGATTCGTTTGTCTGACCCATTCGCAAATATTCACAGTGATGTCTAATTTCTATATTTTTTAAATAGATACACATTGTATTCAATCGAAAAATCCTTACCTTTGATTCGGAGAATTCTTAAAACAATCTAGTGGACGAATAATTCATTAATTCAAACATTTAATTGGGATTAATCAATGTCCATTTTGATAGTAGAGCTCCCAGAATGACCCCTGTACTTTAACAGTATTTGCGACAGCGACATCTCGTGTTGTTCGCTGGAACTTGAGATACACGCTACAATTATTTGCCCTAGCTCCAATTTCAGAGCTTTACAGTTAGCTTAGGTGAGCGTTCTGTTATAATCGAACTCTTGTAAAGAAGAGCGTAATATATTTTATGGGGCCATGTAAATAAACATAAATTTGTTTTTATTTTACCAAATTTTAACTCGCCTAATTCAAGAACCACCCAACAAATTTTGTACAACGGGCTTCGGTTTTTGGGCATTAAAATACCGTTATTATAAAATTATTAAAATCGCATAAAGGGAACCAAAATAAGTGGAAGTTGTTACCTTTGTTCCCTATGTTCTGACCTCCTATATATTCTCTTATTATACATTCTTAAATACATTTATATCTCAACTAAAGCACTCCATCAAGAAACAAGTTTTTTTAAAGCTCCTCGTATTTTCTGCAAAACATAAAAATGAGGAAACGCAACTTGCAGCTTGATTTATACTAATTGTCATATGTTTAATAGGTAGTAACTTGTCATTGATACGTCATATCAAACCATCTAAGTGTTGTAGGTATACATAAAATATTATACTGGAACTTATTCAAATGCTGAATTATCTCTAGGAAGGTAATATAGGTGCGAGTAATACAGGCTGTCCAGAAAATATATGTACAAAATTCTAAGGCTAAATTTGAGGATTTAGCCCAATTATTTACCTTAGTCCATCAAGTTGATAGTTTCCAAAATATAAGGTGTCATCAAAGTTGTTATTTTTTTAAAACTTTTTTTGTAAATACTTATCTTAATAATAGCATGAATTGCACGAAATTTAGAACTTCGTCTTCGCCTTCATACTTTAGGCATAGCTAAACATTATGGTAGTAAATAAAAATGATATTTAAGGACAATTAACGACAAAACCAATCTTCACAAATTTATCATTTAATTCTAAAAAATTTAATTAATTAATGTTAATGTTTAAAGAGGGACTACCGTGAGTTTTAGTACGTAATAAAACATTTAAATTCCATTATCTCGGAAACGACTACTCGAAGCGACACCTACTGTACTGAGTATACCTTTTTTGGACAAAAGATGCCAGGAAATAAGAATTTTCAACTAGAAATTTAATATACCGAGGCAGAAAAAAGTTATGAAGCTTTGGATGCAGGCAAAGTGCTGCTAGTGGCGCCCTCTGCAATGTACATCGAAACTATGATCAGATCTCGATTTGTCATCCTAAAAAACGGCTAAGTACCAAATTTTGCTCAAATCGTGCTTTTATTAAGATAACTATTTACAAAAAAGTTCAAAAAAATAATAACTTTGACACCCTGTATTTTGGAAATTGTCAACGTTTGGACTAAGGTAAATTGCTCTAGATCCTCATATATTAGCCTCAGGAATTTGTGCTAGCACTTTGTACATATATTTTCCGGACACCCTGTATATTAGTTGTGTATTAAAATATAACGATTATATAAGTAAAAAATGAGACGTTACAGTTACGTTAAAGATGTATGGCTTTATTATTTTTTATTATTATCTACACGTAAATAATTATTTATTGAATTTAGAATTTGGTTTGTAGACAACGGCAGACGTCATTATCGTTATTTTTTTAAATCTAAAACGTAACCACAACAGTTTTTAGGACTAAAACTCATTTCAACATAACAAAAATATTTGGTAATAATTTAAACAAGAATATTTAAAAATATGGGTTTTAATAATAAGTTATTAAGCAACTTAAATACTGTTATTATCTTGACAACTTGTAATAATTGATTAGTTGTCATAAAAAATGAGTCTCGTTGTTCCTGCCAACCCTATTAAACAGAGAAAACAGCGGTAAGTTGCAAAACAAATTCGCAAACACAGAAAGCCGGTCAAATAGAAACAGCAGCACATTTTTTTTAATAGCGTAGGTTTTTCAATTTTACGAAAATAAGTTTTAAAAGTTTATTTATATACGTACTTTACTACTAAACTTAAACCGGCGTTTAATGTAAGGGGTATAATTTAGAATAGGTTTTTATGCTTACCAACCCTCGAATAATTTATAAAACCAAATGAAAACAGGAATAAAAACTGCAAATCAAAATCACAAACACAAAAGACCGGTCGAATACAAAGCAGTAAGTTTGGTTATTAATATCTTATTTTTCGGTTGTCCCCCGCGGTTTTCAGCCTTTTTGCCCACCAATACGATAGGCGAGATATGGCCGATTCCAATAACAAAGGCTGAAGTGCAGTACTACAAATTGGTATATCGGTCCGAGGTACGATCTGTGGAACACACCGCGCTGTGCACTTCGCGCAACGGCTATCAAATAACTGTGATTGCAGGCTACCTACTGCTTTGGTACTGCGGTACTGCCTTCTTGTCCTGCATGCTGCATGATCTGGACTCTTCGCGACGAACGCAAGGTCGCATGTAACAGCAAATTTTTTGACCACCTTTTTTGCATTGATCTTTGTGACTTTGCAAATTAAAAAGCCTGTAAAGACTACATCATGTACAATGTTCGGGTTTTGTCATTACATAGAAATATACAGGACATAATATATTGTGTAACTATGTGCCTGCATTTTATCGGAATCTCATTAACATATCGCTTTCCGCGATATGTTATTCGTCGCCTTCACGCGGAATCACGGCAACCCCGACTGCTTCCCGAAAATTTTGCACTATATCGTCTGCTTCATTTGAAATATGTGCGTATGTTGTCCGTGTCGGCGGCGTCGGCGTCGTCGTCGTCAGTTTCGACATTTTCACATTTGCGATTTTTTTTCTCGGAAACGGTTAATGTGGGACAATTGAAACTTTTTGGGTTTACAAAGGAATAGTGGGGGTACGTTGTGTGAAAATTTCGAATATACAGGGTGTGCCGGAAAAAAGTTATTAATTTTTAAAGTCGAGAAATATCGGGATCTCGTTGGCATTCGATACAGGCTACAAAAATTAGTTTTTTCGATTTAAACTTTTTCGACGCGTAGACGACCGTGGGCTACAGAACCCTATTGTTTGTGAGCGCGATCGAAAGTTTGGAAGTAATTTTTTTGATTTTTTCAAAGTCAAAATTTGGTCGAAAATGGTACCTCTTGGATCGCTAATAAGTCGAATTGGGTGCATTCAATCGACATTCGGTTTGGATAATCGGTTAGGCCATCTCAAAATCTACCTTTTTCCAATATATCGTTCTATACCTAACTGGAATGGAAATTGCCGAAAATTGTAAGAAAGTGGAAATCATAAAGTTAGGCCTGATTTTTTCACGGTTTTTATTTTTTTTCGTACTGAAAACGACTTTTGATCGAAACGTTGTGAACTTTAGCGGATAGAGCTCGTCAAATTGTATTTAAGAGATATCTTTTCGTTTCTTTATCTTTAATACGGAAAAAACGGCAGCTTTTTTTTTACTATATCGACTGTAGCTTATTCAATTTTTAACAAAACCGTTTTATTTTTTTCTCAAAAAATGCGCTGATTACTTCGCAACACCTCTACATATTCAAAATCATTAAAATATATTCGCAAAATTGAGAAAAGTCGCTTTTTTGGGTGCGGAAACAGGCAATCTTTACAAATTCTAACACCATTCACTTTTGACTAAGAGTGCCTTGATATTGATTTATCTAAATTAATTATTAATTCTAAAAATCCGGCTGTCAAAAATGGCGAAAAATGGGTGTTTTCAGCGTGTTTTGCTAGAATAATAAGAACATTTCCAGATTTTAAATCGGGTGAAATATCTACCTTGAACCTTCTGCTAATTTTACTGACCAAAATATTTGCTCAAAATGTTTCAGAAATGGTTGTAATCTCGATTTTAAAGATGGCGTTTCGACATTGATAATCCGTCGCCACGTGTTAGAAGGTTATACGACATTTCGATATTCGCGAATTTTTTTTTCGGAAACGGTTAGAGCAAAACGATTCAAACTTTCTGGACGTAGAGAGGAATAGTCGGGGCACGTTCTGGGAACAATTTCAAATATACAGGGTGTACCGGAAAAAAGTTATTAAAGTCAAAGTTAAAAAATATGTTTTTTTTCGTTATAGGGCGATACAGGTGGCAAAAATCATTTTAATCGATTTAAACTTTTTCGACATGTAGACGACGTTGGGCTACAAAACACTGTTGTTTGCGAACGCGATCGAAAGTTGGGAAGTAATTTTTTTGATTTTTTTTTAAATCAATGTAGGGTCATATTGGATCGTTAATAAATCGAATTGGGTGCGTCCGATATAATTTTGGTTTGGATATTCGTTTAGATCATCTCAAATACTACTTTTTTCAAATATATTGTTCTATACCTAAACAGCATAGAAATGGTAGCAAATTATAAAAAATAAGAATTACTATTTAAGTATATATAATTTGACAGCTGTCGTATAGAACTTTGTTATTTTGGTACTGAAAATTTTTTTAATTTAGTTTTATTACAGCTTTAACCCTCGCTACGAAAAAAGTTAAAATAAATTGACACTTACCTGTCAAAATCTGACAGGTTTCGTATAAAACTTTGTTATCTAGGTACTGAATTTTTTTTAAATTTGGGATTCTTACAGCTATAACCGTCGCTACGAAAAAGCTAAAAAAAAAATTACACTTACCTGTCAAAATCTGACAGTTGTCGTATAGAACTTTGTTATTTAGCTACTGAATTTTTTTTTAATTTCGGATTCTTACAGCTATAATCCTAGATACAAGAAAAGCTTAAAAAAAAATTGCAATTTACCTGTCAAAATGACAGCTGTCGTATATAACTTTGTTATTTAGGAACTGAAAAATGTTTCATTTGGGATTCTTACAGCTATAAATCTCGCTACGAAAAATCTAAAAAAAAATTGACACTTACCTGTCAAAATCTGACAGCTGTCGTATAGAACTTTGTTATTTAACTACTGAATTTTTTTTAAATTTTGAATTTTTACAGCTTTAATCCTAGATACAAGAAAAGCTTAAAAAAATTGACATTTACCTGTCAAAATGACAGCTGTGTTATTTAGGAACTGAAATATTTTTCAATTTAGGATTCTTATAGCTGTAACTCTCGCTACGAAAAAACAAAAAAAAATTGAAACTTACCTGTCAAAGTCTGACAGCTGTCGTATAGAACTTTGTTATTTAGGAACTGAAAATTTTTCACTTTAGGATTTTTACAGCGATAACCCTCGCTACGAAAAGGATAAAAAAAACTGACTCCTACCTGTTAAAATTTGACAGCTATCGTATAAAACATTCTTATTTAGGTACCTGAAAATTTTTTAATTTCGAATTCTTACATCTATAACCCTCGCTACGAAAAAGCTAAAAAAATTACACTTACCTGTCAAAGTGACCTCTCGTATAATTAAACGAACGAACTAGAACAGTGCCGTGCCCGAAGGGCTCGGCACAATAATATTTCTACAAATTTATTAGCTGATAATTGATAGCTTCCATATAAGAATAATTTTTTGCTTATGTTTTAATCGATTGAATACTTACATATTTTTATAGAGCAAATATGGAAAGTATATCCCACATTGCACAAAGGTGTGCGAGTTTAAAGAGCACCTATACGGCGCCGTCTCAGAAAACTACCTATCTATACGAGAAAACGGAAATTTTGCACCATTGTGTAGTTTTGGTCAGTTGTTATAATGACAATTTGGCGATATGTTTTCCCTTCACGTTCCGCAGGAAGGTGAGGCAAAAAAAGCAATAGTAAATAGAAAAAAAAAAGTATTTTTTTATTGTAAATTTTTGTAAATCTATTTAGTACTAATATTAGATGCACTCTCGGCTGACGATTAGCGATATGTACCCAGTCTAGTATTATATACGGCGGCTACATTTAAAATAAGTTGTTCGTCGTCAGTTTCGACATTTTCAAATTTGCGATTTCTTTCCTCGGAAACGGTAAGAGTGGGACGATTGAAACTTTTTCAGTTTAGAGAAGAATAGTGGGGGTAAAATGTGTAAAAATTTTGAATATACAGGGTGTACGGGAAAAAAGTTATTAATTTTTAAAGTCGAGAAATATCGGGATCTAGTTGGCATTCGATACAGGCCACAAAAATTAGTTTTTTCGATTTAACCTTTTTCGACGCGTAGACGACCGTAGGCTACAGACCCCTATTGTTTGTGAGCGCGATCGAAAGTTTGGAAATAATTTTTTAAATTTTTTCAAAGTTAAATATGGGACTAAACAGGTACCTATTGAATCGTTAATAAGTCGAATTGGGTCCATCCGATCGACATTCGGTTTGGATAATTCTTTAGGCAATTATTAAAGATTGCTAACAAATGGTTTTGTAAAAAGTATGAAATAAAATAAACGAATTGGAACAGTGCCGTGCCGGAAGGGCTCGGCAAAATAAGCTTTTGAACTAATTTATCAGCTATCAACGTAAGAATAGCTTCTTTACTTATGTTTAAATTGATTGAATACATATTTTTATAGGACACACTTGGAAAGTATATTCCACATTGATACGTTTGCTGTGCTATTTAAAAAAAAGCCGGTGCTGATGGGTTTAATGTTAATATCAATATCAATATCATAATATTAAATATCATATATTTCCGTAACGAAAAGTCGTAGCGAATCGAGTGAGACGGCATTGGAAACGGGACATCGAGCAGTATACGATGCCGTCTCCAAAAACTACCTATCTATACAAGAAAACGGAAATTTTGCACCCGTAATTTTTATTTTTTAGTTTTTGTCAGTTGTTATAATGACAATTTGGCGATATGTTTCCCCTTCACGTTCCGCAGGAAGGTGAGGCAAAAAAAGCAATAGAAAACATAGAAAAAAGAAACTAAAAAAAATGCTTTTTAAATAAAAATTTTTAGTACTAATAATAGATGCACTCTCGGCTGACGATTAGCGATATGTACCCAGTCTAGTTTTACATACTCGCACATACGCCAAATTGAAGCTAGATCGGTTTGTATTCGAAAGATCATGCGAAGATAACCGAATATATTTGACAGCCGCGGGTATAGGTGTAGTAGGTCCACTAGGTCCTAGCATTTTTCAGATTGTCTTTGAAGTAGGTAGGTACAAATTTGAGCCAAATCGGTTGAGTACGTTTTAAGTTATCCCGCAGGCAGGATAGATTACACCGCAGGTAAAGTTTTGGGTACTAACATTTTTTCAGAAATCGTTTCAACAGTTTTCGAGGTATCTTGCAGACACCTCGAACAATAGATACATTTTACCTTTTGGGTTTCCATTTGGTACGAATCAGTCTGAGAAGAAATAAATAGGGATTTTCTTAACCTGAAATTGATAACTACTTGTTATGTTTCACAAATCTAATTAGTTTCCTGACACGTGATTCGCCCCTTGCGGGCCGCTGTCAAAGGAGTACTCAGAGAAGATACTAAATTCTACGTGATATTACAAAGGTATTTATATCATATTATGATAATTATAAACATGTCATAAAATTAAAATTAGAATTAGAAGATTGAATGGTCCACTGTGGGTTTTCCTAAGTTTTAATGGTACAGATACATATTTAGTACTAAATTAGTGTGCTATTAAGAAATAGGGAAGCATTGATAGTCAATTTTATGATGTATTTTTTTATTAATTATAGAAAACGCATTACCTTACGCAAGGTAAATTGATTAGCTTTTTAGGTACCACCGTTCACTTACTTTTTTTGACGACATAATCAATTGGCAGTGTAAAACTGAAGGTATTTTTATTTAAATAAACCCATGCATATAGAAATACAATTAATTATTTTAAGTACTTACAGTACCAAGAACAGTTATGTAATTTAAGAAATAGTTAGTTACTTCTCAAAATATACGTTAATAACTGACTTTAAGAATAAATTTGTATTAATTTTCTAGGAACCGATGTGTAGGAAAAAAATAGATAAAAAATGTATGTATTATACCTACTTAGCATTGGAAAACTAGCTGTACTATTTGCAAAAAAGCTGATTCAATATGAAATTAATATGAAATCGTGGCTCTGAGACTACTACATTAATGTAACCAACACAACTAGAACTAATGTAACTTTGTATGTTAACGATAAGTCAGTGGCGCTTCATCTGGTTTATCGATGAGAAAATACGCGAAAAACAGTAACATATTTAAAGAAAAGCAAAGTAAACACAAAAGTATAATATGGTATAAAGCGTAGTTTTTTTTATTGACGATCTAAAAAGTTGGGTAAGGACCCGCTAAAATCAGACCAAATGTTATTATATACTTACCTCCATTAAAGTTAACCAGTATTTGTTATTAGTCACAACTTCCCTGTATATGATACCCCAACAAAATCGGAGGTTCATACAATTGCAAATTTTAAAATACAATTTTACAAAGCAAAATTTACCAGCTATATTTTAAATAATATAAATGCATACTTTGCTAGTGTCTCATATTATTAGTAGCTAAAATAACAAAAGACGATTTTCAGATTAATGCAGGAAATGAAATATAAAATCCCTGTCGTTAATGAAAACATTAACCTCAGTTTATCTCGTTAATCATACAACTGATAAGTATATATACCTGGAATCGATACAAAAAATTGCCATTAAATGAAAATGATTTGCAATAATGTAAAACCCAATTAAAAAGTATTTTCTCATGGTTTTAGCGCAGAAGTCAACCACCTACCCTTTTTTCTAATAATTAAATCTATTCGATAGTGCAAAACCTCAAGGATGTTTCAGTATCGACGCAAACGTGTGGGTGAACTAGATCAACGTATTAAGAGTTTTTGATTTAGCACGCTAACGTTATTCCTTCTTTATGGAAGTTTAACCAAAGTAAACAAAAATGTTTGGTAAACCCAGTGGTTTCGATCCTTCCTTAAGGGACGCACCCAAAAGGTCATAGTAGGCTCTAATACATGAAAAGCTTGTAATATATACTATGTGTTTCCCGATTTACCTATATATTTTTGACGATGTATACCTCAAGAAAAAAGTAATTATTTTTATTTCTTTTAATTTGTGTATTTGTAGTATATTACTGGTATTTCTTTTTAGCTTTTTTACTAAGAATGATTATTCTTCGAAACAGAAAGCATCTGCATGATACAAAAAACAATTTTTTTTCTCTTCATTTCCCACCCAAGACAGTGGCTTTGCACTAGTCCTTGACTCTTCAGTATGCTGAAATCTTTTCTGTCTTTTGACTATTCAAATTTTTTCACTGCTCGTATGTACCATTGAAAGCTCCATTATACGGCTTAGTCTCACTTGTTATTTTCTCTACTGCTAACAACATCAGCATTGTACCATTTACTTCGTTTTCCTGATGATGAGTGTTTCTACACTCGAAACATGTCGATTTAATTTATTATCAATCATTTTAGGTTCGCCTAGTTTTTCGAATAAAAAATTGTGGAGAAAGACTTTGTGCTTTTCTTTTTTCTATATTATTTAACTCCACTTTGAGTATGGACTACTTCTTAAAAATTAAAAATAAAGGTTGAGAATGCCTTTTTCATCGTATTTTGTTAAATCGGGCTTGCTAACGTCCCGGGTTACCTATAAAGCCGGGTAGGAATTAAGGCACTCTTATTCTAGTGAGAAGATAAAATGATAACGTAATAGTAACGTGGAATAAATTCGTTAAATCCAGTACAATTTTTTTTTTAAATGCTTAGGCAAATATGCATTTAAAAAAAAGCCAATAAAACACTAGCGTTACCATTTAAAAAAATTATCGATCATATCTCTAATTTGGGACACACTGTATAAATATTTTTTTTATAACAATGACCATAATCTAAAATGTTAATACCTGTGTTTCCAAAAAAAAACTGTACTGGCTTTACTGAATTTTTTCCAAGTAATTTCAAACTCACAGTGTATTTGCAAATACAGTGTGTGTATAAAGTCTGGAAACGGCTTAATAACATCACAATTTACTGGCGGATTTAAACCAAATTTGGTACAGTTGTGTAAGAGGATCTAACGCACCGAATGACGATATTGGCGTTGTTGCCAGCTTTTTAGTTTGTCTGGAGTTCGAACGAATTTTATATTTTTAAATATAACACCCAGTATATTTTTACATTTTTAAATTCCACATAAAATTATAATTATTTTTTATTAAATGCATTATTAGTCTATACTTCATAGTTTCCGAGATATTGACTCTCGAAAAGTGACATTTTTGAACTTTGACAGCTTATAACTTTCTAACAGTACGTCTTAGAGCAAAACGGCTTACATGTCCCTATCTTCAATTTTTATTATCTTCCCAAAAAAATCAACTTCCTGTTAAACCGGATGTAACTCGAAAGCAGAAAATATAGTTGTTTCGGTTTAACTGAAAGTTGATTTTTTTGGGAAGATAATAAAAATTGAAGATAGGGACATGTAAGCCGTTTTGCTCTAAGACGTACTGTTAGAAAGTTATAAGCTGTCAAATTTCAAAAATGTCACTTTTCGAGAGTCAATATCTCGGAAACTATGAAGTATAGACTAATAATGCATTTATTAAAAAATAATTATAATTTTATGTGGAATTTAAAAATGTAAAAATATACTGGGTGTTATATTTAAAAATATGAAATTTGTTCGAATTCCAGACAAACTAAAAAGCTGGCAACAACGCCAATATCGTCATTCGGTGCGTTAGATCCTCTTACACAACTGTACCAAATTTGGTTTAAATCGTCCAGTAAATTGTGATGTTATTAAGTCGTTTCCCGACTTTATACACACACTGTGTAATTTATTTGACGCCAACTGTAAGTGCAAATTGGAATCGACAGAAAGTGCAGCCATTTGTCAACCTTAAATGAACTTCATGTTAATTTTATATTTACCCACCTTTGACGTTATGAAATAAACAAATAATTTTGTTTTTCGGGTTTCGCACCTTTTACCACCAATAAAATAGAGGGGCCATATATATAAATAAATTGAAATCACTCAAAAGTAACCATCCTTCTAATTTAATTGAATTTTTACATTGTTGCATATAGCGATAAAAAATAAATAAAATCTTTGTTTAGTGTTATTCACAATTTGCTTATATATGACACACCAATAAGAACGGCGGTTCACATACTTGCTAATTTAATGGGATTAATTTAAAACGAAATTTTTAGTTTATTTAAAAGTTGACAATTTTGTTAGTAATATACAAATTGGTTTATTATGTGACGGTTTTAAAAAGCGTATTTAATATAAAATATTACGTACTTACAATTTGTCAATAAAATAATCCTGATATTGTTGTTGTTGTCTAAATGCAATTAAATAATTAATTTAATTTAATTCATTATTTGTATAGCAAATAAAACACTGTAACGGTATTTAAGTATTTTCAGTAATTATTTATCTATATCTTGTATGTGATACCCCGTTAAAAATTGTGAATTATGGATACCGAATCTTTTTTTTTTTTGCAAAAAATATCCTGTTTCTTAATTTAAATTTAATTTTTATTAAATGTTCTATGGGAGGAGTACTTTTGCTTATTTACTATAATAATGGTTTTGCTTTACATTATTCGAATTGAAAGTCCAGACTGTATATACTAATAAGAGCTGAGGAGGAGTAGAGTTACAACATGCGACCATATAAAGAAGTTTAATGTCGTTCCATTCAATTTCCTATGACAATTAAATTTTGATTCTGGTTCAGTGCTGTATTTGTAATTTTTGCAGCGTGACTGTATAGGAATATTATTTGAATCGACTGCGAACAAGCATTACAAAAGACTTTTATGACATCGTATTTCACTTTATGCCCGCTTATATATATCGTGTCAACTAACAATTTTTCTTTTCTTTTTATTCAACGTTGTGGTTAATAAAATTTTTGAGAGGCTGTGCCCAATTGGTCGACAAGTAGTAAATAACGTATACAGGGAGTTTTCAAAGCGTCGATTATAATTTATAATAAGTCATAGTAACAGTGTAAAAAAATAAGTATGGGTATATCCAGAGGTAAAAATAATCCAAAATAGTTTATTCAACACGGTTTTATTACAAACATACGTATTTTAAGACAATACAAAACACTTAATGCCAATGTAATAGTATGTAAAATTCCTAACAACCTTTTAAAAAAAGGCTCATAAAATATTTTCCCAAAAATTACACAATACAAAATAATACTTTATGTCCGTAAAAATAGAACCAAAAATTATCATTTTCGAGAACAGATACATAATTTTTTATAACTTAAATACTTAAAGAGAGCTAATTGGTAACATAATTTTTCTAAACTATGTATAAAAAGTGAAACGTACACTTCTAGCAAGACAAATATTACCGTACTAACTATATATAGCTACTTGCCTATCTATATTTCTGTGTCCTTAGACAAGAAAGCAAGGTAAACTTAAGGTACAATTTTAGAGTAGCTCTGCTACCGTAGCCGCAATCACAATTTAATACATTATGAATAATCAGTACATTATAAAAAGTTTAGATTCTGCAATAAAAAATTGCCAATAGAATAAAAAGCTATACCCCCTTGTATATAAAGAGGAAGTTACGTAAATACCAAGTAACATAAAGTCAACTACAGTATAATGACTATTAATGTTTATAAAAATGTTGAATCAATTGTTACGTAACAAACATGGGAAAACTTAGTTATATTTAATTAGCCATACATTTTCACCAGCTGATAATATAGAATATAGCAGGTCACTATAATATATACAGGGTCCTGCACCTCACCTTCCATATTCTATAGCTTACTTAGTAATTAAGTTAGAATTTTGATATTTTGCAGACCTTACCTGTATCTTGGGGTGCATTTCAGGAAAATATTTTTTTTCATACAGGGTGTTCCAAAAAAGTGTGACGTCATAGGATGTATTTTTTTAGATTACATGCCATATATTTTCTTACTTATTTGGGTGCCTCCTATAATTACCTACATACCCCTAAAATTTTATTAAAGTCGATTCAGTATTATGACGAAAAAACTAAAAATAATGCCTCGTTAATAAAATATACAAAGATACTTATTAAATAAAGTCTAACAGTCTCGTTAACTAAGTTTGACTAATACAATTGTACAGGGTGTCCAAAGGTTAGTGTCAAACTTTGCAAACTTTAAAGCAATTTATTTTTCTTATTTCAAATAGGAACCCCTGTATCTTTTTATGCCATTCGATGCAGAATTAAAAATCAAACATTTTTTGTCCTAATTATAACCCTATTTGAAATAAGAAAAATAAATTGCTTTAACGTTTGCAAAGTTTGACACTAAACTTTGGACACCCTGTACAATTCGTATTAGTCAAACTTGGTTAACGAGACTGCTAGACTTTATTTAATAAGTTTCTTTGTATAATTTTATTAACGAGGCATTATTTTATTTTTTATTAATTTTTAAAACCAGTGGTGCAAAACCGATGTTTTTTAGTTTTTATTTTTTTTTCGCCTATAATACTAAATCGATTTTAATAAAATTTTAGGAGTATGTAGGTAATTATAGGAGGCACCCAAATAAGTAAGAAAATATATGGCGTGTAATCTAAAAAAATACATCTTTATGACGTCACACTTTTTTGGAACACCCTGTATGAAAAAAAATATTTTCCTGAAATGCGCACCAAGATACAGGTAAGGTCTGCAAAATATCAAAATCCTAACTTAATTAATAAGTGAGCTATGGAAGACGGGAGGTGAGGTGCAGGACCCTGTATATCTATATTTTTGTAAGACGATGAAAATTTGAGTGTACTGTAAGTATAAGAGCGTTAATCTTTGTAAAAAAAATGCACATGTATGCATTTAAGGGCCATGGCGAAGTTATTGCTCTAAGTTTTTTAAAATAAGCACACGACGATTTCAGGAGACTGACAACGTTATATGAAAAGATTACCACGTGTGAATTTTTACAACCTTAAGAATATAGACATTATCTAAACAAGATCACTGGCCATAGCCTTATTAGCATGACCATTAAGTTCCTTTTCAGGAGTAGGGGGATCAATAATGGGCAAATATAGGATCTCGTACAGTTTCATTCGAATTTTGTATATAGTAAATATGAACAAATGTAGAAAAATCATCAGCACCATAACCCCTGCGCAAACTCCTGTTGTTTTACCAGGTTGATCCCATTTTAGAATTGGGTAGATGTATCGAGAACCATTCCTAAAAAGACGAAAAAGTGTTTTGTGTTTGTATAGTTTGGAAACTTTTAACTGTTGTCCTATAGTACATACCAATATTTTTGTTTTAAATATATATATACAGCGTCCCCAGTAAAGTCCGCATCATATGGGATTTTTTTTATTAATATCTTTGTTCCAAATTTGACTTTGGCATCAAGTTTTGCTTCGATTGAAATAAAAATTAAGCAAAAAAATAGTAGTTACGTGATTCGCATTATCTGTCAAATTTATTATTTATTTCTGAAAATATCGAAAAAAGTTATAAGAAAAAGTTTTTTAAATGCAGTTTCAAGCCCACTTGCAAAATTTCAGCTGCATAAGATAATTTTGATTTTTTACCTATATTTTGTAAATTGCACCACTTTTGCAAAATAAGACTCAACGCAACCTACATAAAACTTCTTAGTTTTGACGATGCTTTATTTCAGATACATTTTCTTTAAAGTAGCGCCATATTAAATGTGTGTGTTTCTACAAAATCAAAATTGGGCTATTAAAATTTGGTCACATGTGATGCAAAGTTTATTTGTTTTTGACCCTGTATAAGGTAACTTCATAAAGTAAGTATTTTTGAAAACGAAGTTTGTGTCTGAAAGTAATACACCTTAATATTAAGACAAAAAAAAACACACTGTCTTCAGTAAAGTGTTTTTTAAGTGGAAAATAAATTTTAATTTAACAACGTAAAGTAATTTCAACGATTTAATTAAAAATTCCTTTATTATTAGGCATAATAACGTTAACGTGTATTACTTACAGACAAAAACTGCGTTTTCAAAAATACTTATTTTATGAAGTTACCTATACAGGGTTAAAAACAAATAAACTTTGCATCACATGCGACGAAATTTTAATAGCCCAATTTTGATTTTGTAGAAAAACACACATTTAATATGGCGCCACTTTAAAGAAAATGTATCTGAAATAAAGCCTAGTCAAAACTAAGAAGTTTTATGTAGGTTGCGTTGAGTCTTATTTTGCAAAAGTGGTGCAATTTACAAAATATAGGTAAAAAATCATAATATCTTATGCAGCTGAAATTTTGCATGTGAGCTAGAAACTGCATTTAAAAAAACTTTTTCTAATAACTTTTTTCGATATTTTCAGAAATAACCCCACTTTTGAATTATTTTTTGGAAAAAATTAAAATTTGACAGATAATGCGAATCACATGACTACTATTTTTTTGCTTAATTTTCATCTCGATCGAAGCAGAACTTGATGCCATAGTCAAATTTTGAATAAAGCTATTAATAAAAAAAAATCCCATATGATGCGGACTTTACTGGTGACACTGTATATACCTATATAATATATAGGGGCGAATTTGGTCTTTGGGGGGCACAAGCAAATCCTAAATTAGGTATTAAGTCAAGGATTCAGGTGATGGAAAATAAAGCCCCAAAAATTTTTTTTTTAAGAAATTAAGTGAGTTGATTGAAAATTATAAAATTTTTCTGTATCTGATTGCAAAACGTATATTATGTCAACTTAAATATTAAAAGTATATGTAATATATTTAGTGTAGGTACACCAGTTCTTAAGAGAAAAACCACATACATGAAAAACTGGTGTACCGCGTAAACCTTGACTTTACACTTAGGTAAGTGAAGGTTAGTAGAACGCAGTGCCAAGATTTAATGATCGTAGATTGAGAGCTAATGTAAATTTTGATTGTATAACCTAGTCATTATTAAGATTATAATATGTTGTAATTTTTTTTATAACGCAAGAATGTTTATTCAAAACCAATTATTTTTTAAGATTAGAAAAAATAACAATGACATACTTAAGGGGTTTGGTGTAATTTTTCTATATAAATTTAAATATACTGGTTATAAAATAACCTTTTATACAGGGTGTTTAAAAACTTGGAGACGCTATTCTACGTGGCAAAATAAAAGAAGCAAGTCATGTTACAAAAAATCCAAATTTCAATCTCGCGAGTTAAAGCCCTTCAAAGTGTATTTAAACATCTATTATAAATAGGAAAAAAAATTAAAACTGCGATGGGCTGTACCTAACTTGGAAACTATTGATATTGAGATGTAAATTTTTTGTTACCTGACTTACTACCTTTATTTTGCCATATAGAATAACCATTTTCCGAATACCCTGTAATACCATTTACACATAATATATTTTATTTTTATTATTGCCAATTCGAAAAATATATTGGGAAAATTATTCCAAATTCTTTAATGGCTAAAAAAGCAAGTAAAACTATTTTTCTTGGATTAGACATCTATAGGAACATTTTAGGGAGCATAAAATATTAGATATTGTGTTCTGCAAATAAATGATTTATTGTATCTACTTACTTTGTAGTCCCTCCGGCAATGTAGAATATTATAGTAAAAACTGTATAGGACAACGCCAGAAGTAACGGGTACATAAAATGTAATATTTGAACAGGATGGGCAACCATCCAGATATCCATAAACATCAGAATGGAATTCATTCCATGGACCATGAAATTTATTCCACTTATAGTTGGACCATCATTGCCATCACTGCCATCACTGCCATCAGCTAAAAGAAACTAACCTTATAACAACTATATAATGTATATGTCGTAGGCTGATAGTGAAATCCGTCATTTCATGAAAAGCCTAGTCATATCATGCTGCACGCTAAAAGGTATATTGGCAACTGGTTTGTTCGTTGTTCCCCAGAGCATTTTTTTAAAATTTAATTTAAATTTTATTTTTATAAAATATTATTAGTTGAAAAAATTGAAAAAAATGCTCCGGGGAACAACGAACAAACCAGTTGCAATATAGTTTTTAGCCACGCTTCATGATATGACTAGGCTTTTCATGAAATGACGGATTTCAATATCAGCCTACGACATATATACTGTATATAGAAAAAAACATAGTATATATCAAATAAATTTGTTTACCGAAAATTATTGTTTTGTTTCGAGCAATTTCTATTTTTGACTATATGGGTGTTTCAGAATCATCAAACACCATGCTATCTATCTTTCTGTAGTTTGATTTATTAACTATACAGATAATAACGTACCAGTATAATTTGAAAACTTAGGTACTGTATAATAAATAAAAGTTTGCTAAACCATTCAATGACAAGAGTACGTAACTACCAATCAAAAAGTTTTAAAAGCCAATTTAAAAAAAAAGTTTTAACCAATACTTACATCCGTAAATTAGTGTCCAATAAATGATACTTATGGTAAAAGCTACAGGGGTTGCAATAGTATTAAGGACCCAATATATAGAATACAAGTTTAACACCTTATCACGCCAATGGCTCTTGCTAGTAACTTTTTCTGCTATCACAGATACAATCAACATAATACTGATAAGCATTGCTTGAATCATACATAAAGTGAAGCCCCAATTTGTGAGATATATCGGCCATCTTGGTTTCCCAACTGGTGTTTCTTTTGTGTATGTTAAAATCCAACAGACAAAGAATACGATGAAAATGCTTACTCTGTAGAGAAAGTATTTAATATTTGGTGTCGTTTTGTCATGTTGCCACTAAAAAGACAAGAAAAATTGCAATGATGATGGCATAGAAAAAGTTTTAACTATATTTATTCCAGGAAAATACAAGAGACACAAGATCAGACTATATGTATAAAAATCAAATTACTCTTATTTCAATAATTAGATGTTGCACCAACAGAATTAAAATAAAAACAAAATGATCAATAGTAAGATATTTTCGTACAGCTCTGTCGAAAAAAAGGTTCAAGAGCTAAGTAGTAAGTAAGATATAAAACGTTAATCTGATTTGCAATTTAACATGCAAAAATTCTGATTTATTAATACCAGTAATTCGGTGCACCATTTTATAATGAGTTCACTTTAACTCTTGTCGTTTTATATTAACAAAATTTTGCCACCCATACCGGATTAACTGGTAGGTTAGTAAGAAATATTCTGGTTTATATAAAATATTTTCCGTTGATTCATGCATATTAATAGTATGAAGCGATTAATTCACACACAGGAAAGTAGGCTTTTGATTTAAAATAATTAATTTGTTTGCCATAACTCTGACACTATACTCTGTTTCTTAAAGCCTGACAGCACAGCTGAGGGTCATGAGTCGTAAATCATCAACAAACCATTAGCGTAACAATAACAGAAACGTAACTAAATTATCTATTATTGCATATAGGTATACAGAGGTAGGTGACTTATGTCATAGAATATTTACAACTTCAAGTGAGGTAGTTTAGTTTTTTTTTACGTGTTATCGAAAGGTTGTGTGTATATTATAAAATTAATACAAAAATGGCGAATAATTATTCCCCAGTGTTTTGTAAAGCTGTGCTCGACCTAAAAGCATAGACAATAGTTTTAAATGTACCGGGTGGTCAAATAAGCGAGGACGTCGGCTTTATCTCGGAAACCATTAATCGTACAACTTTCGGAAAGATTTTTTTATAAGTAAAGTGGTCAAGAAAAATTGCTGGAAATTACTTTTAAGTTCCTCATTTCGCCGCAAGGGGGCACAATTAAAAATTGTTTTTTTAAATTCTAAATTTCTCCGAAAATTCCCATATTAAGGTATAACTCTGATTACATCAATGGAAAGCTTACACAATTCTGCATCATTTTGGTGTAAGGCTCATTGGCGTACCGACCTTGATAAGAGTGGGAGAAGCCATTGAAAGTGTAAACATTAAAATCGCTGTAACTTCTAAACGACTTATCCGATTTTACCAAATTTAAGCTTGTTTGGAAAAGGAAAATAAGCATCTTCAATTGCCGTATCCAACAGTACACGATAGTGTTTAATAAAATTGCTAGAGGGCGCAATTTGTAATAATAACAGTTTTTTCGATTTTATCCCAAAAAATTCAAATCATACGGTATAACTATGACATCATAATCGCAAAGTAGATGAAATTTGCAAGAAAAGATGTGAAGACCGCAGTTCGATATCTTTGTTCGTTTCAGAGTTATTGCCGAAACAATAATTTTTAATACAAATTGCGCCCTCTAGCAAATTTTATTAGAAACTATCGTGTACCATTAGATACGACAATTGAAGGTACTTCCAAACAAGCTTAAATTTAGTAAAATCGGATAAGTCGTTTAGAAGTTACAGCGATTTTAATGTTTACACTTTCAATAGCTTCTCCCACTCTTATCAAGTGAAAGTGTAAACATTAAAATCGCTGTAACTTCTAAACGACTTAACCGATTTTACTAAATTTACGCTTGTTTGGAAGAAAAAGGTAAGTACCTTCAATTGTCGTATCGAATGGTACAAGATAATTTCTAATAAAATTGCTAGAGGGCGCAATTTGTATTAAAAATTATTGTTTCGGTAATAACCTGAAACGAACAAAGATATCGAACTGCGGTCTTCACATCTTTTCTTGCAAATTTCATCTACTTTTCGATTATGATGTCATAGTTATCCCGTATGGCTTGAATTTTCGGGATAAAATCGAAAAAACTGTTATTATTACAAATTGCGCCCTCTAGCAATTTTATTAAACACTATCGTGTACTGTTGGATGCGGCAATTGAAGATACTTATTTTCCCCTTCCAAACAAGCTCAAATTTAGTAAAATCGGATAAGTCGTTTAGAAGTTACAGCGATTAAAATGTTAACACATTCAATAGCTTCCCCCACTCTTATCAAGGTCGGTACGCCAATGAGCCTTAAACCAAAATGATGCAGAATTGTCTAAGCTTTTCGATAATGTAATCAGAGTTATACCTTAATATGGGAATTTTCGGAGAAATTTAGAATTTAAAAAAACAATTTTTAATTGTGCCCCCTTGCGGCGAAATGAGGAACTTAAAAGTAATTTCCAGCAATTTCTCTTGACCACTTTACTCATAAAAAAATCTTTCCGAAAGATGTACGATTAATGGTTTCCGAGATAAAGCCGACGTTCTCGCTTATTTGACCATCCGGTACACGATGCACTTGTGCACCAAACACCATTTAGTACAGAAACCTAGTATCAGCATGTGCTAATATGACGGGAGTTAGTAAATCAACAATCTATAGGCTTCTTAGGGAAAGAAAATCTGGAACTGTAGCCCCTCCTGAACAGTCGCCAGGAAGGACACCTATACAAATTGATGGGGACTGGAGTTACTGAATCAACAATCTATAGGCTTCTTAGGGAAAGAAAATCTGGAACTGTAGCCCCTCCTGAACAGTCGCCAGGAAGGACACCTATACAAATTGATGGGGACTGGAGTTACTGAATCAACAATCTATCTATAGGCTTCTTAGGGAAAGAAAATCTGGAACTGTAGCCCCTCCTGAACAGTCGCCAGGAAGGACACCTATACAAATTGATGGGGACTGGAGTTACTGAATCAACAATCTATAGGCTTCTTAGGGAAAGAAAATCTGGAACTGTACCCCTCCTGAACAGTCGATAGGAAGGACACCTATACAAATTGATGGGGACTGGAGTTACTGAATCAACAATCTATAGGCTTCTTAGGGAAAGAAAATCTGGAACTGTAGCCCCTGCTGAACATTCGCCAGGAAGGACACCTATACAAATTGATGGGGACTGGAGTTACTGAATCAACAATCTATAGGCTTCTTAGGGAAAGAAAATCTGGAACTGTAGCCCCTCCTGAACAGTCGCCAGGAAGGACACCTATACAAATTGATGGGGACTGGAGTTACTGAATCAACAATCTATAGGCTTCTTAGGGAAAGAAAATCTGGAACTGTAGCCCCTCCTGAACAGTCGCCAGGAAGGACACCTATACAAATTGATGGGGACTGGAGTTACTGAATCAACAATCTATAGGCTTCTTAGGGAAAGAAAATCTGGAACTGTAGCCCCTCCTGAACAGTCGCCAGGAAGGACACCTATACAAATTGATGGGGACTGGAGTTACTGAATCAACAATCTATAGGCTTCTTAGGGAAAGAAAATCTGGAACTGTAGCCCCTCCTGAACAGTCGCCAGGAAGGACACCTATACAAATTGATGGGGACTGGAGTTACTGAATCAACAATCTATAGGCTTCTTAGGGAAAGAAAATCTGGAACTGTAGCCCCTCCTGAACAGTCGCCAGGAAGGACACCTATACAAATTGATGGGGACTGGAGTTACTGAATCAACAATCTATAGGCTTCTTAGGGAAAGAAAATCTGGAACTGTACCCCTCCTGAACAGTCGCCAGGAAGGACACCTATACAAATTGATGGGGACTGGAGTTACTGAATCAACAATCTATAGGCTTCTTAGGGAAAGAAAATCTGGAACTGTAGCCCCTCCTGAACAGTCGCCAGGAAGGACACCTATACAAATTGATGGGGACTGGAGTTACTGAATCAACAATCTATAGGCTTCTTAGGGAAAGAAAATCTGGAACTGTAGCCCCTCCTGAACAGTCGCCAGGAAGGACACCTATACAAATTAATGGGGACTGGAGTTACTGAATCAACAATCTATAGGCTTCTTAGGGAAAGAAAATCTGGAACTGTAGCCCCTCCTGAACAGTCGCCAGGAAGGACACCTATACAAATTGATGGGGACTGGAGTTACTGAATCAACAATCTATAGGCTTCTTAGGGAAAGAAAATCTGGAACTGTAGCCCCTCCTGAACAGTCGCCAGGAAGGACACCTATACAAATTGATGGGGACTGGAGTTACTGAATCAACAATCTATAGGCTTCTTAGGGAAAGAAAATCTGGAACTGTAGCCCCTCCTAAACAGTCGCCAGGAATGGCACCTATACAAATTGATGAGGATGTGAGAAGTATCATAAGAAGAAAAGTGCATAATTTTTATTTCAGTAGAGAGATCCAAACATAAGATAAAATTTTAAATGCTGTAAAAGAAGACGAGAGATACAGTTTTTACTATGTATAATTTATTTACAACACGTGCAGGAAACAAAAGAAATTTATATTTCATAAATAAAAACCTAAACGACCGCCACTTGACTGTCCGAAAATTCATTCTAAATCATTGGCTTGCCTTAATGTTACAATATTACGACCCTATTGTGAAAGGTAAAATTAGGGGTGTGCCAATCAGGGCCGTTTCTGGCCTGTTGGCCGCCCTTGTGCGACATATGAACTGGCTGCCCTTTAAATCAAATCAGTTACTATTTTACAATTACCTATCTGAAATTATGGCGCAAAGCAATTGTCAGAAAAATAAATCTTTAATAGGTGCCTATTTTTAATATTTTTCTTTTATTCATACTTACCTACAGAGGGGCTCAGCAATTTGGCTTTCAATGGCGATAAGGGCCAAGCCACTAATCCTTTCTTGGGACATAATTGACCGCAAGTAATTTTTAATTAATTTTAACTTTGAAAAACTACGTTCGATAGATGCAACAGTAACCGGCAGAGTAATAAAAATTCTCAGTGCAACACAAAGATTTGGAAATGATGAGATTAAATCTTTTTCAGCTATGAATTTTAGCGTATCTACAATTATTATTTTGTACGTTTTATTGGAAAAATTTCTCGGAACGACAAAATTTCCTGGTCGAGCTCTGAGCGATCAATATCTTTGTTTGTGGGACTTCCTTGCTATTGAAGCGCTATATCGAGATCTTTGCAGGATTTTAACAATTTCTCATCATTTATGGCATTAGCTTCATAGAAGTTCGACAAAAACCCAAAAGTTTCATTACACTTATTAAGTGAAACGAATCTCTCCTTAATTAATTCTATCGCAATATCCAAAGAACAAGTAACCGGTGCCCATAAAGGGTTTCCTCCCTGGCAAAAAAAAAATATCGAAAATCGAAAAATAAAAATTCACATTGAAACTCTGTTTGGCCTCGACGATGGGGTCATCTTTTAATTCGTAATCAAAATGTCTGGGAACTTTTTTTCGGCGTCGGAAAAGTTATTTGTAATAGCATTTGAAACCGGACATCGGCGTCAAATTTAAATAGGGTGCGTTCTTTTGCCCTGTGAGTATTTGTGCCCCCACCTACCATACTACCAAATTAATAAGACCTATAGTTAAATTCACATAAAGTTTTAATGCCAAATGTCAAGACTTGTCATTGTCTAGTTACTTTAGATTGCACCAACTTACTAAATTTCTTATACAGCTGAGATTGTTCAGTGTTTTTTCTTTTTCTTTTCTGGAATTGTTCGGCCAACTCTTTTTATTTCTATCTCTTTTTAATCGTATGAAATAATATAAGATAGACATACTTTGTGTGCAGTACAATTATACTAATTAAATTTAGCCATTAGAAATTTATATTTTATGAGTTGCTGCAGTATTTGATAAGTATGACATAACTGAAATGTCACGGCATTAAAAGTTTATGTGAATTCAACTATACCTACATAATTATTCAAATAATATCAATTAGTTTTAATTTTTTGAGTAAACCTAAGACAAAATGTAATTGACGTGGGTTGCAGGGCGGCCACCTCCGTTGAGAATTCTTTTTTTTTCCGATACTTATCTATCTAAAAAGAAATCTCTAATTAACACAAAGGGCGGCTGCCTCATTCTTGACAGCTACTGCATAATTTTTTTTTGAAAACTGAATTTACCATTCTTATTTGACCCTTCATATTTATGAAATCTCCTAGAATTTTTTTTTACGTCTAACATTTTTTTCTGTGAAACTGCAGGCGGCTTTCGCCGCCCTATAACTTTGGCCGCCCTTGTGCGGGGGCACTCCCAGCACACCACTCAGAAACGGCCCTGGACTGCCAATCTATATGGTGTTTGAACTACCTGTATTGTTACTACAAAGATAAACTTTCAGGCGAAAAGTAGGGGAAATTGGTATAATACGGCATACTGGGATAAAATGGCGCACTACCTGTATAATAAATTACGCGCATTTCTTAAATCCCGCTATGCGATTTTCGACACTGGTGGGGAACATACAGTAGCGTGCCGTGGGTAAAGGGGTGGGGGGGGGAGCTATATTGGGGGCGCCCAACTCACACTCACAAGACACGGAAACGCTTTTATTTTAGCTGACTGCTAATTACTGCTAGAAGACTCGACAAGAGGCGACAGGCGAAAGGTAACGACTCGAGGAGTGAGGAAAGCCAAGAGCGGCGGGGCGGCGCGCCGCGGCGCGACTAAGTATTGGACGAACCAGCGTTGCCAACCGCTCTTTAAAGAAATGTTGGTCAGGAAAACGCAAAAATAATAAAAAGAGTAAAGACCAGGACTCAGATTGTATGTAAGTTGAATTTTGCGGTTGCATTAGGGCGCAAAGGCGGGTTAGAGCTAAGGGCGGGGGGGGGGCAACTGCCCCCCCGTGCCCCCTATACGGCACGCTACTGAGAACACACGACAGCTGGAGATTAAAACGAAGAAGATGTCAGTGGATGTTTAGCGGTGGTAGGTGTTAGTTTGTCAGTGTTGCCAATCGGCGGACTTTAGTCCGATTTTCGGACTTTTTTTAAGGCTATGGACTTTTGTCGGACTTTGAAACTATTTCGGACTTTTCGGACTTCTTGATACCTGACGAAAATATGCTAAATGCACAAATTTGGAAATAAAATCGGCAGGTAACTTATTGTTTATTTACCAAGTGTTGGGTTGTCTTATTACTTTTTACATTATATTTTTTACTATTGTTTTTTTTTTGTTATTAAAAAGTGAATGTTTATAGAGTTATCAGTCTTTTTCATTATATAATATACCTCCAACAGTAAAAAATAAATATCACTTATGACGAATGCGCCAGACGAAGCATTTTCATTTCGACGCGGACTAAATCGGACTTTTTCGTGCCACTGGGCGGACCTTTTCACCTAATGTCATTGGCAACACTGTAGTTTGTTTTCGTGTATGTTTAAAATTGTTTGGAGATTAAGAGAACGTGCCTGAAACTTATAACCTACAATTTATTGAACAATTCGTGTATAAAAAAACAACTTTTAGAGCACATCGAGTGCAATCAAGTGCTTCCGGACACCCAGTCAGGCTTTCGACAGAGTCATAGCTGCTCGACTGCTATGTTGAATGTTACCGATCACATTCTTCGGGCCACTGATTCCGGTAAGTTAACTATCTTGGTACTTTTAGATTATTCGAAGGCATTTGATACGCTAAATCATAGTTCACTTAAGTTAATTTTGAAATATATTGGTTTGTCTGCGCCCTCGGTTGCATTTTTTGACAGTTACCTCGCAGACAGACAGCAAAGAGTGATCTTGGGTGGACGGGTTTCTGATTCCAGGAGTATCTCCAATGGTGTTCCGCAGGGTTCCATATTAGGACCTATATTATATATAATATATACGGCGTTTCTTATAAATGTTATTGTCAGTTGTTCAAGACAAATATACGCTGATGATATTCAGATGTTTTATTCTTTTGACCCGGCTGATGTAAACCAAGCATGTGACTTAATTAATAAGGATCTAAATGCCATTTACACTGCATCTAAAGACCACTCATTATCTCTTAATCCATCTAAAACTATTGCACTTCTATTTGGCAAAAACAAAGATCGAACATCGGTCCAAAATAATATACAGATAAAGATTAACGAGGTGCCAATTTCCTTCTCTGAGGTGGCAAAAAGCCTTGGACTTTGGCTGGACACAGATTTGAGATTTCATAAGCATATTTCTGAGTGTATCAGAAAATGTATGTTTAAGCTTAAGCTGCTATACAATTCTCGCACTGTATTAGATTCAAACGTTAAGCTTATGTTATGCGAATCGCTAGTCTTGTCCACATTTGATCACTGTAATGTTGTGTATGGTCCATGCTTGACTGCTGTGACTTCTCAAAGAATTCAAAAGATACAAAATTATTGTTTAAGATTTGCTTACGGTGTCCGGAAGCGTCATTCTGTCAGGCACAAGTTGAGAGATGCTGGGTGGTTAAGTATGAAACAGCGAATACATTTTCATTCTGCTGTGCTTTTTCACAAAATAATACTGCTTAGAAATCCGTCATATTTGCACAAAAAAATAGTTTTCCGTACAGATGTACACAACCTTAACGTTAGATTTAAGGGCACCATTACACCACCTATCCATAAAACTGCTCTGTTTGAACGTAGTTTTTCTTATAACATATCCGCTATCTATAATTCTATTGGTCTAGACCTTAAAACTAAATCTATTTTAACTTTTAAAAAAATATATAAAAGTATATTACTGGGTGTTTAAAGTTTTCTGCTTTCGGGTCGTGCTTTTTCTTTTTCTTGCCTTTTCTTTCTTTCCTTCATCCGTCTCCTGCACTGTCTTTACTTATTAATATTTTTGCATTAGTACAGAATTTATTTTAGTGTTATTAACATGATCTTTATTTTGTTATTTAATTTGGAATGAATTAAAGGTGTACCTATATACATTGTAATTTTTGTTGTTTGAGGTTAAGTGGAAGACCAACCCTTGTTACTAGCAAGGGATGAACTTCGCCTTTTCAGATATCATTGAATAGGATTTTTATTTTTATTTCTATTATTATCTTTTCTACTTACTGTAATGATTATCTGAATAAAGATTGTTTATTATTATTATTATTATAATTATTTATAACTTGACAGGTAAGTAGGCTACTGCTGCATGTTTTTGTATTATTTGTATATTTTAAAAGTTATTTTATAAATATTTAATAACAAACAAAATTTACTTAGCCGTTTTGGATAAAATGGCACAGGGGTGATATGTTTAAAATGGTACTGTGCCGTTTTATTCAAGATTATAAAATAATATTATTTTGTGTTTTAGATAATGCGCGTTATTCCCAAACTGCAACAATTACAGAATAAAATAAAACGAAAGAGCCAGGGACCAAATGTTTTAAACTCAACTTCAAATTTAATAGAGATGAAACAGAAAGCAGGAGAAAAAAATTGAGAAGAAAGAAGATCTGAAAGAAAACGAAAAGCGAAAGTAGACTTTACAGATCAGTTCCCCAAATTTGATTCTGAAAACGAAGTCATTTCATCAGGATAATGATAAAGCATCTTATATGTATTGTAATGAACTTTTTTCAATGTCTAAGCCTAAGGAGATTTGGATTTGCTGTCAAAGTTGTAGAAAATGGAGCCACTTCTCCAAAAACGAAAATGTTTATTTGTGAACTTTGCCAACCATAATTAACCCTATTTTACCTTAAAAATATGTTTATTTTAACATACATTATACGAGCAGATATGTATGCCATTTTACCCAACTGGTTGGATAATACGGCACACCTAACACCTGTGCATGAAGAACGTATATTCAAGGTTTTTGTTCCTGATACGCAGTATTTATATTGTTTTATCCAAAGACAAAACAAATGTTATGTTTTCTTTGCAGTTTTGTACCTTTATACAGGGTGTTCGAAAAATAGACGGAGATATTTTAGAGGGTGATTCCTTGTTAAAAAATATGAAAAAAAGTTTCTATAAACATGGGTCCGGAAATGCAGGGTTTTCAAGATACAGGATGTTAAAAAAATAGAAATAAAAAATGAAATTATTAATTAAATTAAAAATACCTACTCGATGCTGTTGAAATTTGGCAATGATATTTGTTGTATTAAGAGGCTAATTTAGCCTTAAATAGATTAAAATTATTGAGTCCAGTGGCGTCCCGGGGGGCACCTTAGCGAATATTATTATGAAAAAATGTACGCCACTGTCTTTTTTGTAGCTTTAATATTTTTTGTTTAATTAAGCATCTAAAGATACAACTTCTTTGCCTCTTGTATTTTTTTCCTATCTCACTTCATTTTCGAGAAAAAAAATAAAAACCGTTTTATTGTATGTCATTGGACAAAATTGGTTTATTAATTTCTACTAAAATAAATCACAAGTGCATTGGACCACAAATAATAAAAAACATTTCTAGGAAAGAATGTTATTGCAACTTTTCCAATACCATAACATAAACTACAACAAATGTTGGAAATGTCCACCATCCATTTCCGTACACCTTCTCACTCGACGCATCATTGAACGACGAACTCGAGCTAAAATTCGAGGTCTATTTTTTATTTCTTCGCAAGCATTTACGATTTTATTTCTTAGTTCTTCTATTGTTTCTATGGGAGTAGTGTAAACCATCGTCTTAAGGTGTCCCCATAAATAAAAATCTAATGGATTTAAGTCAGGGGAGCGAGGTGGCCAGTTAATTGGTCCACCTCTTCCAATCCAATTTTCATCAAAGGTGTTACTCAGATGAGTTCTGACAGGTCTACTAAAATGAAGAGGAGCTCCATCGTGCATAAAAGTTATTTGGTTACGTATATTTAGAGGAACTTCTTCTAGCAGTACGGGCAATTCTTGTAGAAGAAACTCTAAGTAAGATTCGCCGTTTAATCTTAAGGGTAAAAAGAAAGGACCAATTAAATTGTTACCAACAATACCCATCCACACATTTAAAGAAAATTGTTCCTGGTGGCGACACTGCACGAAAGCATGGGGATTTTCGTCACTCCATACGTGCGTGTTATGGTAATTAACAATACCATCCCGCCGAAATCCTGCTTCGTCTGTAAAAAGTATGGTTTTATTAAAATTCCTATTATTATTAACCTCTTGGTAGTACCATTGGCAAAACTGTAAACGAGGAAGAAAATCTCTTGGTAGTAATGCTTGCACACGTTGGACATGATAGGGATACAAGAGTTGCTCGGAGAGAACCTGCCACACACTGCTGTTGGAATGATTACGCCCTAATCTAGTTGCTATAGTCCTAGTACTGATACCAGGATTTTGATCCACGGCACGTAAAACTGCCTCGTCAAACTCGGGCGTTCTTATGGACCTCGGCCGGCCTCTATCATTGGTGGGAACGGCAAAACTTCCTAAATAACATTATTGTCAAAAACATCACAAAAAAGAAATAAGAAAATTTACCCCTTTCCCGTAATCTACGGTCTACGCTTTCAAAGGTTTTACTATCTGGAAGTTGCCGATTGGGAAACGCTTCTGCATACAGGCGCCTCGCTGCATAACAGTTACTATAGGCACGTGCATACATTACATGCAAGTCTGCCATTTCCTCAAAAGTGTAATTTTCCATCACAAAAACCGAGACAAAAACTTTTTAGAACAATTTCGCCAAAAAAAGTGTATAATTCTTTTCTAAAAGAACTAACGCGCAAATGTCAATCCTTCATGCAGAAATGATTATTTGTTTTCCAATGCACTTGTGATTTATTTTAGTAGTAATTAATACACCAATTTTGTCCAATGACATACAATAAAACGGTTTTTATTTTTTTTCTCGAAAATGAAGAGAGATAGGAAAAAAATACAAGAGGCAAAGAAGTTGTATCTTTAGATGCTTAATTAAACAAAAAATATTAAAGCTACAAAAAAGGCAGTGGCGTACATTTTTTTGATAATAATATTCGCTAAGGTGCCCCCCGGGACGCCACTGGACTCAATAATTTTAATCTATTTAGGGCTAAATTAGCCTCTTAATACAACAAATATCATTGCCAAATTTCAACAGCATCGAGTAAGTATTTTTAATTTAATTAATAATTTCATTTTTTATTTCTATTTTTTTAACATCCTGTATCTTGAAAACCCTGCATTTCCGGACCCATGTTTATAGAAACTTTTTTTCATATTTTTTAACAAGGAATCACCCTCTAAAATATCTCCGTCTATTTTTCGAACACCCTGTATTTAAAATATATATTTTCAGTTTTGTAAAAAGTATGCCGTATTATACCAATTTCCCCTAATATGTTCACCCGGTAAGCTAAAATTTGTGTTTTGCATTTTTAATGAGGATTCTTAGCTGTCAGGCAATCGGAAACGACTATAAAAAACACTGTATTATATCTATTGTTTATTTATGGCGAATTCTTCAATTCACCGATAAATCCACCGGTCGTATGCTGTTTGTTCTCTTCTAGGCAGTTCAAAGTAATTAACAATTATTTAATTTCAGTAGCCAACTAATTATTATATAAAACTTACCTGAGAAACAATAAATGTAACAGGTCTGTCGTGGATTGGTCGAAATTGTCTTAAACTAAAATGTTGACGAAAAGATGGTCTCAACATGGTGACTGGATTTTATCGAAGTATCATTGAGTCTTTAACAATAAAAAAAAACAGGAGCTTACATGGGAACGTTTCAAGAGAAAGAGTAAAGAATTATTAATTAAAAAACGAAATGGCGAAAGCGCCACTAGTGTTACCTCTTAAATGATACGTATACTAAAGGACTATAGTACTGAAATTAATCAAATGTCAGCAATTTTCAAAAATAACATCAGCACAAACTTTCTGTATATATTATTTTATTTTCTCCTAAAATAAATTCAATTAAATCAGTAGGTACAAGAATAATTGTGATATTGACATTTAAGATAGCTAAATTAGCGACGCTATACGTTATTACTATGGTATTTTTTTTAACCATGTACCATATTCTGTGTTTAGTTTTTCTTAAGTTTAAGTTTTGTTTAATATTTTGTAAGGACAATAGTACCTATAGCTTTATTATTACACACTTTTTACAAAAATCTATAAGGGAAAGTCTTCCTCCACAAAATTTCATAGAATAAAAATTCTCTAGTGAGCTCTACATGTTTCGAACGTAAAAACGTTCATCATCAGAAGACAGAAAGTTTATTTAGTGCTGATGTTTTTAGCAGAAGAGAGAGAGAGAACCTTAATGGAGCTTTTATGGAATTAAAAAATCGATGATGTGTAGAAGAGACATAATATGAAGAAAATTGATAAAGGTTAAACCATACTGAGTATGTTAAAAGAGTTATTAAAGGGGGTCTAAACCAACCAAATAAACTGGGGAAGAAGAAAAACCCTTCCTAAAGAGAAAGGTGTCGAATATTATTCAATTTTTTTTATAAAACTTTTCAAGTTTATGTTAGTAAGACATTATAATGTCGTTGCCACTGAAAATACAAGAAAAACGTTATAATATAATGTCTTACTGACATAAACTTGAAGTTTTATAAAAAATTTTAAATAATTTTCGACATCTTCTTTTCAGGAAGGGTTTTTCTTCTTCCCCAGTTTATTTGGTTGGTTTAGACCCCCTTTAATAACTTTTTTAACATACTCAGTATGGTTTAACCTTTATCAATTTTCTTCATATTATGTCTCTTCTACACATCATCAATTTTTTAATTCCTTAAAAGCTCCATTAAGGTTCTACACCATTTTCTCTTCTGTAAGCATGGAATATTTCTTCAAAAAGAATCTTAAAAAAAAGTTTTAAATAAATAACTTTTATAATTCAATTTTATATTAAAGCATAATTGACTTTTAGAAAACAGCTTATTGTGGAAAATATAACATTTTATAAAAGCTTTGATGAAAAAAACTGCTGTGTACTTTTGTGTAAAATTGAAGTATTATTTATTTGCAATATCTCTTTTCAAGTTGCATAGTTTTTTTCTGAAAATTGGAATAACTTTTTAAACTTCATTGCTATTTTCAGGTTTTTCATTAAATTTTAAACATATTTTGTGCCCTATAGCCACATTTACTATAATAATAACACTAGAGGCATAGGTCTGAAATATTTAGAAAAATTTCACCAATCCCTTAATCAAAGAAATGGAACTATGCTAAATGGATATAACTTTCGGATGGGTTACTAAATGTGTTTCATTAGTTTTTAGAATGGAAAAGACCATGCACCTACGTTTTGTTTTCACTAGAAAAAAACACTGAGGGCACATCATATACACTGCGCTGGAATATTGAAATTTAACTAAAGCGTACTAGTAGGTACTTAATCCATAGCCACACATCATTGACAACAGTCCAAAGAACCGAGACAAACATTCACTAACCGATTATAACGCGTGAATCCTGGGCAACATTTTAAATCTTCATTGATGGAGTGGTACTATCAAAATACCCAAATTCACCAAGCCGGTACGGTACCACAAGAAACACACGCATTACGCGTCCTACATATTTCAGTTGATTTGAGACTTTATTACATAACGAAGGCTGATATAGACATACACAGTAATTTTACTTTCCATCAACATCAACGCAACGGTACCACTTGATTATTGTTTCGTATTTAACTTTTACACTTTACTGTATTTGCAATGAAATGAGACTGATAGAAAGTTGAATTACAAGACTGTTAAGCAAGTATCCTTGCCGTGGCCACGAAAAAAATAATAATGTATGCATTTTATAATTATTTAAAAAAATAACTGCTCGTTTACATTTTATTTTATACAATATAACTAATTAGTATTACAAGTTTTCTCGGAAACGCAATTTTATTAATTAGTCCACGAGGTGCAAGGGGAAGGGGGCAGCTGTGATTAAAATTCAACTGATATTCATAGGCACCATATAGAGGTCACAATCGCGCAATTTTTTTTGAATCACCCTTAAATTTTACTAAATGTGATCAATATTTTATAGTAAATAGTGGTCAGTCGTTGGTTCACACGATTATCTGAAGAGCGAATGTTTTTAAGATGTTTAAAAATACATATTATGAAAGTTGGGGAAATTTCAAATCTTATAAATTTAAATTCATTAATTCCGCTTTGTTATAAAAAGTTGCCATCAATATTGCTAAATTCTAATGATTTGATTTAAGCTGTGCAGTAGGTACATTAAAATAATTATATAGTAATAGGAATAATATGTTGTGTTATTTTCACTATTATGTAGATCTTGCTTTACAATGTGACTTTGATTGTACCTTAATAAACTCGTAAGAAACTGAGCAATCCGCTAAACAAAGAGATATTTTATTAATCAACTACACTTGGCGACTTGTAAAGGCCTAATAAACCCGAAAATTTTGATGATCCGATAATTTGAAAGATAAAATGTTTAATTTTATCATAACAAAGCAATTTTCTTTTATATAGGTGATATAAATCAATAAGATAATGATTATTATTACATTTGTCAAGTACTGGTAATAAGTTAAGATGATTGGTGCAGTTTTTCTATAATATAATGTGTAAGCCTGACGTTGTGGTTGTGACCGCCAGAATTCTTGATCCATATGGAACATTTTTTTATTTTAAATATTTTAGAAAAATTTTATTCTTGATAAAAAAGCGCTCATCAAAATCGAAAAAAAAATATAGAGCATATGAGGGAGATTTTTTAAACGTTGCTTAAGAGTAAAGTACTATTATTTTTTGTTTCAGATAAAATGTGCCCTTGTAAAAGCTGTTTAGAATTAAAAGTTATGTCCGAATACGAAGTCACGATCTTCTATTTAAAAAATGGAAAAAACACTTTCTTTGATCTTACCTGTGTATAGAGACCAGATTGAAGATATCAAATTATTTTTAAAAGTGCTATTTAATGATTACTTTAACAATATTATATATTTTTTTTATTTTTGGAGCAATTAAGTTTAAACCATAAACATATTTATATACATCCGAGCGCATGGCTCGCGGGTCAGCTGGCTTCCCTCTGAGCAGCATGCGCACAAACCTCGTGTTATCGGCCTGTCCTTCTTTAGCGACATGCTCAAAATACACTCCAGAACCGGCTCGGCCGCCATTTTTGTTGTTGTGTTTTAAGGTTTCTCTGTGGATTCCTTGTAGTTTTCTTTGCTATTGTGGATTGGGGGTGATATTTACAGAGTTCTAGTTTTTGTGTAGTTTAGTAAATTGTGTTTGTGCTTTTAGTAGTGACTTCAATTGATAAACAATGACTAGTAACAGCCGTTTTATGATTTTATTATGCCCAAGTAGGGGTAAAATACCTGGTATTTCGTATTTTCAGTAAGTATAGAGTAGTGATGTATCTTGATATATAGGTAACTTATAGGTCTATGGTTTAAACCAAAGGTAATGTTAGAACACATTTTTAGGATCTTCTTTAGTGTCGTTTCACAAAGGACCGATGATCAGTGCTGATGATCGGTCGGGCCCATTGTTTAAACCGTGTCTTTCACATATGAGCGGATCATCGGTCGACCGTTACAACAAGAATTGCTGCCGACAGTGCCGACGATCGGTTGCGACCGATCATCAGCACTGATCATCGGTCCTTTGTGAAACGGCACTAAATATCTGGTCTTCCTAATTATAAAAATTAGTTTTATTAGTCAGTAATAGTCGGTTTTTTATGTTAAAATCAATAATAAGAGAGTAGTATATAGAAAACAGAAAATCCAATAGATAGCTTTGCTGACGACAGCACACTTATCTCATTTTTTACTTTGAAATCTCAAACATCGGCTGCTGACGCACATCTTCGCAGACAACATGAGGTATCACGCCTCAATAAAGACCTGGAAGAAATTTTGTCTTGGGGTGACAGTAACCAAGTCGAAGTTAACGCTCAAAAAACCCAGGCAGCCGTTTTCTCTAAGAAGGTTAACATTGCAGAACCCGATATCGTTATGGCAGGACACGCAATTCCACTGACTTCGTCTATTAATTTGCTGGGTGTCAACCTGGGAGGAAATATGTCTTGGCATAATCACGTTGTGGCAATCGCCAGGGCAGCTTCTCAGAAGCTCGGTATACTTTTCCGTACCAAAAAGTTGTATACACCTCAACAACTTTTGACACTCTATAAAGCCCAGATTCGACCATCACTGGAATACTGCTCTCATATCTGGAGTTCTGCACCGAAGCATACCCTTCGGTTGTTGGATGCCATCCAAAGGAGAGCCGTTCGTCTAATTGGCGACCACGAGCTGAGTAAGAACCTCGACAGCTTAGAACATCGAAGAAAGGTTGGTGATTTGACTCTCTTCTACAGATATTTCCATGGCAAGTGTTCGACAGATATTGCTCGCTCGATTCCACCTAGAGTAATGCATAGCAGAAACACACGACGAACCACTGCCGCCCATCCCTATGTGGTTCAACTTAGTACACCCCGAACATCATTGTTTCAGAACTCTTTCATTTGGAGGACGTCATCTTTGTGGAACGGCCTTTCTGAGACCGTGTTTCCAACCGAATATAATCTCCAACGATTCAAGAAAAACGTGAATTGCTTTCTTCACACACGCACCGCTCCCAGAGCGCCTTAAAGGATTTTTCCTATAGTGCTTGTGGTCGATCATAAAAAAAAATACCTATTATGTTAGGTTATATCTTCGCTTTGTATTATTTTTCACAATGTAGGGTTTTTCTGAAAATTGCAACATCTTTTAAACTTCATTGTCCTTTTCCACACTTTTTCCGATTCATCCAGTTTTTGAAAATATTTATAACAGCAGCACAACATCTATCCGACAGTCCGACACACATAAAAATTGCACCGATCAATGCGTTGGATAACAGGTACCTACAAACAGTTTCTGTATACGAAATATGCATTAGGCCGGTAATTACCGGTTGTGCACGCTAGGTAATTACCGGAATCACCGATGTAATATTTCAAATATCCGGAAAGATTGCTAAATTTTAAAAGATAATACCAAAACAAACGAGTACCCATGATTAATGATTGTTTACAACATTTATTTTATGCGTTATTATGGTAGTGATTACGAAATTTTAACAATAATTCATCATTTATTAATAAAATTCTTATAATTTACGTTTTTTGTAAAATTTGCATGAAAATGCCAAAAATCCATACAAATATCGTAATAAAATAGTTTTTCTTATAGGGTAAAGAGATGGACCACATTTTAGGATTTTCAAAATACAACTTTATTAAAGCCTATATACTAACCTATAACATTGGTAAAATATAAAGTAATGCATACTTTAAACTAAAACTAAAATAGTTTGAAAACCCATAACAAAAATAAAATGGTAAGAATATTAATAAATGTCTACACTGGACCGACTCTTCTCCAAGTAGGAGGATAGATGGACTGCACATGCTAGGATAGATGGACCACCACACCTTTTTGTTTTTTCTTTGAGACATTCGAACCACAAACTTGGCATTTGGATTCAAAGCTGGTACAACCTTCATGGATTTGCATATAATGCAATGAATCCAGTCTTCTTTTTTCTGTAGTCTTCGTTGCAACCAACGCACTCATTTTCAAAATCCTCCAGATCTTCACCTTCTTCTGAATCATCAATTGGACAATCTTCCTCTGATTCTGAAGAAGAATCAATAATTTTTCTCTTTTTCTTAGCTTGTTGTTTGGCCTGTACTGTTTTGTTGCCAATAGCTTTATATGGTCAAATACCTGGTTCATCTCTTCTCCTTATGAATGGTCCATCTCCCTATTTTAGGAGGAGAGATGGACCACGCGATTGCTTGTTAGAGAATTCATTTATCGGCAATAATTTAGGTTAGGAATAAAAAGCAGACAACTTTTAGCTATTTTATCACCAAATTTTGTAATATAACCTACCTGGTTTATAACAAACTCTATCCCAAATATTTACAAATAAATTTTTCACACTGGCAAAATTAAAAATACCAAATAATTTCTTTAAAATGCAAAAAAAACAAACAACACGTGCGTACCTCTAAGCTATAAATGGTTGACTGAACTGTACTCCCGCGGAAAACATCGACGTTGCCGAATTTAACAGTGCAACTCATGCGGTCCGTCACTCCTCCAGGCCCATCTCTCCTCTCTTTACCCTACCTATTCATTTTAGCAATTTATTAAGATATGCAAAGTAATCAATACAAACATTTTGGTTTGGGTTTACGTTACAATTTCGCTTCTGCGAACGCCGGATTTTCTGTCAGCGGTTTGGGATTTGTCGTGTGCGAGCGCTTTTAAACACGTGCGCATGCGTCGTTAATTTGCTGACGGTTTCTAACCGCTGTACGAACGAAGCTAATGTTTCTGGTGTAAGTATTCATTGATGCTTCTATTCATACCGACTGATCCTAAAAGGTAGTGCCACACTATGGAAAAAAAAAGAAAAAAATTGTTACCGATATTAGGGGAACAAATATGTTTCCAAATACTTCACAATTTTTGAAATCTATTTACTACTAAGTACTACTTACTTCTACTGGTGCAAAACTTTATTTTTAATTTTGTCCCTTTTGCAGTATCGTTCTGTGTTTTTAAACTACCGTGCGAGCAAAAATTATTTGCATCAAAGAGGGCCTTGCATCTAAGCACGTAATGCTTAGCCGTAGAGCTTAATACCTGTTGGGTGTCAGTAACTACCTGAATTAACAATCAATCAGTTATTCCGTCATCTTTGACAGTCGTTACAAGTAATTTGATTCAGCGCTAATTTTTCCAATTTCTTGAACAATTCACACAATGGGCTTTACGGAACAGCACAAAACATTAATGGTTAAAGCGTATTTTCGAAACGGTGAGTAAATGGTGAGTGGCAATACAATCCGGGTTTGTGCATGGACGATTTTCACGAACATTTTCCTAACGTTGCTTTTATTGCTGGGGATTTTTATCATTGCCTGAAAAGAACCGTGGCTGTGTTTAGGGAAACATGTTTTATACAACACAAAAAAGGAGCAGGAAGACCATCTGTCAGAACAGAAGAACTTGTTGCAAACTACTTGTATAAGACGCCTGTCCCAAGAAGTGGGATAATCTTATGGAACATGCAGGACTATTCTTAAGGAGCAGCTAAATTTATTTCCTTATAAAGTGTAAGTATTCCAAGAAATACAAGCCGCAGATTTTGAAAGACGCAGGAATTGCTCTCAATGGTTTACCCAAAATGTATTGGAAAAAAATGATTTATTAGACCTGACATTTTTTTCGGATGAAGCCTGGTTCCACCTCTTCGGTTATGTGAATTCTCAGAATACACGCATGTGGAGTAGTGAAAATCCCAATTTTTTTGTAGAGTCCACATTGCACCCTCAAAAAATTGTTGTCTGGTTAGCTGTTTCCCGAAGAAGAATTGTTGGTCCTATTTTTTTCCATGACACAGTTACAGCACAGCGGTATAGAGACAGCGCCGAAACTATTAACTACTTACGCAATTTTTTCGACGACAGATCGATCAGTCTTCGATCAGACATTGAATTCCCACCCAGATCACCTTGTTTAACGGTTATGGATTACTTCGTTTTTCCTCATTTAAAGAACACTATTTTTAAAACACCAGCTGCAAATTTAGAACAATTACAAGAAAGGATTATCCAAGAATGTGGTAACATTTCTCCAGAGATGCTGCTCAACACTTTCGAAAATATGAAGAGACGTGTGAATTTATGCTTGGAGCATGGCGGTGACCAATTTCAGCAAATTATGTAATTATTTTGCTTTTTCTTTCTGTATATTCTTACTTTGTTAATTTTGTAAACAACAAAAATAAATTTGTATTTGTCTACTCATTTTATCACTCATTAGTTTGGCATATCATGTCATAATATGAATTTGACAACATTTTAACCTAGATTTGGTTAGATATATCGTCCCCATATCATTGTGATCTAAACCAAGCCCTACGTTTTTTAATCCAAGCCCTCTTTGATGCAAATAATTTTTGCTCGCACGGTACAATGTTCAATATTGTAATTATTCGTGACGTGTGAGCGGTAGGAGTTGTTAACCCACCCCCTATCGTAATGCCAAATCAATAATAATATATTAACATTTTAAGCAGATAAAATTATATTTAAAGCAGAAAATCGGTCTTTTTATAGTGTTCATATGTTATCATTCCATTGATTTTTTTAATTTAAAACAAGATTTATTTCATATATTCAATTATACAGGTTTTTTACAGAAACCAATAGATATTTACTATAGGTAAAAAATAACTGCCTATTTTGGAAGATCCGATATTGGCACACTGACCAAGCGACAAGCCGACTGGAAGGAGAATAATATTTATACGATAACTCGATTGAAGACACATTTGTTCAATATAAGTAATATTAAATAAATCTTGTCTATGTAAAATCAGTAAACAGATCGTTCAAACTAAACGACTACATTATGCAAACTGAAGCAACTTATAATTGCCTCGTCTCAGATAAACTAGATGGTATACAATCAGTAATAATCACACTAACTTTACTCAACAACCCATTATAACATTAACAACCCAGCTAGACCACCAAGTGATTTCTTCCATTCATTTATAATTCAGAATTAAATTTATTTTCAATTAGTGAATCTCCAGAATTATCCAAAAAAAGTCCTTATATAAGGCATAAGTTTCCTCGTGGAAGAGCAATACAAAATGTATACACAATTCTGCATAATAATCTTAAACCAAGAATAGTTTGTTTTGTTGATGTGAAGTAGTGAAGTACCACATCAAACTTAGTTTGCAACTTTTCGTAAGGATGAGGAAAAAATTCATTCAGAACTACCACACCATGGGTGGTAGAAAAATAACTTGTTCTAGTAAATACGATGTATGGTAAAGGGTAATAGGTATCATAAAGTAAGTAATAACGTTAGGCAATTTTAACAATTTTGTCATGCGCTTAACAATACAAACGGTGCCTAGTTACGTTCATCACACATAACATTTCTTTAAACATGTCTAAAGAATAAGAAGCCATACAATGTAAATAATAGCCACAGTTTTATGGGTTCAACAAACTTCTAGGCAATAAATCTTCATGTTTATTGTAAAAAAATAGCAATATGGTTGTAAAACCGAACACCTTATGTATGGGCTGGGAAGCTTTTTTTTATTGTGCATGTGCATCTCCACGAACACCGTATGCCACTATTTAGTACTTAGTACTTACTTACGATAATTAGCAGCTAACTAAATGTTAATGCTACATAGTCTTAATTCTTCTTGTAAATCATCGGTGCATTACCATATTTTAAAGCGCATGGGTATTTACAGGGGGAGTATTGTTTACCCTTTAAATGTTGAATCTCTATGTATACATATCTATAATTAGAAACTCTTAATTATTTAATCACAGCATGTTAACTAAATCCATTGTTGGTCCTCCGCAGTAAATAAACAAATATAAAATAAATAGTCCATGCTAAAAGTGGAGTTGAAAGTATGAAAAGGAAAGAAAAAACCGAAAGTCTTCCTTCACAAAATTTAATAGAACAAAAATTTGTTCAGAGGTCTCTACATGTTTCGAACGTAGAAACGTTCATCATCAGGAGACAGAAAAATGTATTGCTGGTGGTTTTAGCAGAAGAGAAAATGATAAGTGGTATAAACCCTTAATGGAGCTTTTATGGAATTAAAAATTGGTGTGCCAAAATGTCAAACATACTAAGTATGTTTTAACTTCTATTTTTCTTCACATTATGTCATTTCAACACACCAATTTTTAATTCCATAAAAAAACTCCATTAAAGTTTTATACCACTTATCATTTTCTCTTCTGCTAAAACCATCAGCAATACATTTTTCTGTCTCCTGATGATGAACGTTTCTACGTTCGAAATATGTGTAGACCTCTGAACAAATTTTTGTTCTGTTAAATTTTGTGGAGGAAGACTTTTGTTTTTTTCTTTCCTTTTCAAATATAATTAACGAAAACAATATGAATAACTTACTTTGTTATAATATCACTTTATTTAAATATTAATGATTGCAGTTTCGTAGTACTACTATATTATCAAGCTGAATACCTTACCATTATAATATAGTGGTACACCGTAGTTTTAAGGTATTTAGTTTGATAATGTAGTAGTAGGTAGGTACTATACGCAACTGCATGTCACTAATATTTTAAATAAAGTGATATTATAACAAATTAAATTGTTCATATTGTTTTTGTTAATATGCAATATCACAAAGCAACGGACTGCTCAACCCAACATTTAAAATATAATTATCTTGATACCAATCCGGTAGATTTAGGTGTTTTTGAGTAAACGGTATGTTTTTGAAACACCTAGTCAGATTGCATTTAAGAAAAAACAATCCGGCGTAGAATTAACAAATAATGTCGTAACAGAGTTTTATAATTACAGTTAACAATAATAGCTATAGAGTAAAATGTTTGGTGCTGTTGGAGTCAGGGGTGCCCACTGCCCACCACTGGTAGTGCCAAGTATACAACTTTGCAGTTATTAATTAATGCACAAGCGTAATTAGTTTTAATCCCCATATATCAGAAACTAAGAGAAACATGACTGTATTCATTGGCTATCATAGCCTGCATAGCGAAACGAACAGTAATTATTTCTTTCTCTAGTCCTTCCAGTAGATGCCAGTGTGTAATTTCCATAGACAATTTACCTTTAGATAAACAAACAATAATCACGAATGTGGCAGTTTTATGGCCTCGCGCATGTAAACAAAACTGGGAACTATTAGACATGCGCACTGCAACATTATCGTTTGACGAATGGGAAAATAGACAGGTCCGGGCTTTAAAATTTAAATTCTTGCTCATATGCCACCATAGAGGGTTTATTTTACCCCTATTTGGGCATAATACAATTATACAACGGCTGCAACTAGTACTAGTCATTGTTTATATTACAATCCGAGTCACTAAAAGCACAAACACAATTCACTAACTAAACTACACAAAAACCAGAAATCCATAAATATTAAACACCAGTCCCACAATCCACGATCCGATAGCTGAAAACTTTAGAAAACTACAAGGAATCCCCAGAGAAGAGAAACTTTAAAACACAACAACAAAAATGGCGGCCGAGCCGGTTCTGGAGAGTATTTTTGAGCGCGTCGATTATTGTCGATAAAGTAGGACGGCCGATAACACGAGGTTTGTGCGCATGCACGAAGGTTCCCAGAATGAAGACAGCTGACCGACGAGTCATGCGCTCGGACGTATTTTTTCACCCATAAAACGTAACTTTTGTTTGCGCAGGAGATAAGCTGTAGGTATCTAAAGGTAAATTGTCTATGGTAATTTCTTGGGCTGAAGAAATATTGCAGTCTATTCAAAAAAACTTTTCATTTTGTGGAGTTGCATAATTAACGGTGAAATAGAAGTTTATACACCTTGTATAAGAAGTATAAATACTGCCCCTCTAGTAAATCATTCAGTATATTATGTACATTGGCCAACCAGAGTGGTTAAGGCTTTTGTGCATCACTTATTTGTTAGACCTTAATCGATATAAAGAAATTTGCATTGTGTTTGCATCCTATGAAGTCCGGTTTACACTATCGCTGATGGAAACGACGATTTTTTCTTACATATTTTCCCTGTTAAGTACTTGTTTTTGTGGTACTTATTTCTAATAGGTAAATAGCAAAAACGTAATCGCGGTTTTAATAAATCTCGACTCTAAATAACTTTTTTCCAGGATATCAGAATAATACACAGTATTAAAAATATTTTCAACTTATTTCGACAAATTTTAATAATTTTTTCGAGTCTTCACAAAAATGTTTAAAAACGATTCACCTCCATCATAGAAATACTTCGAACTATAATTTTTCTTTCATTCTCAATTATATGTCTTGAAAAGTTTTTCCTAAATGGCAAAATTATAAGATGCCCAAAAAATAAGTGTCCTTAATTCTGGTACTGGTTTTACGAAGAACCGCGAATCTTCAAAAAATTCCTTAAACTTAAAAAGCCGCTTGTTGGTACCCAAACCCGTTCAATGAATTTTTAATAACTCCTTTTTGGTTATTACTTTGGTTATTATTTTGTACAAGTTTTTGTAACAACGTGCCTTTTTCTTTTTGTTATTTTTCAAGAACATCTTGAAGCACTTCTCGTTACTACCGTTACAATACATTGTGATTGTGCACATACTTAAGTTTTTTGCTATACGAATGCGTTTGGTAGGTATATCAGAGCGGTAACGCAGCCAGAAAATCTGTCTGAGGGGGGGTCCTCCTTAGGAGAATAAATATCTCCTGACGAGAAACTTAGTCGCAAACAAAACAATTTTACAAACCAAAGACTGTATGAACATTGCGAAAATTTGAATGAATATTAGTTCAAGTTACAGAAATTAACACAGGAATAAAATAAATAGTACCTACATAATATCCACAGTAAAGCTACAAATAAGAGTGACTATTACATGGGCCTCCAGCATTCAGTTTTTAAACGCATGCAGATGTAATAGACCAGGGTCGATAATTTTTGACACCAAAAAAAATAATAGTAGGATGAAACCCATTGGAAAAGGAAGAGAATATAACAAAAATGAAAGGAAAAATAATTTACGGGCGATCCGAGGTCGGGAAGTGGAAGAGGAAGTTTTTAAGGGTAGAAAACGATTTATCTCTATTTTCGGCAAAACTACAAGTTCTATGGAAAAACATTAAATGGCAAAGTTGTGGGTAATAAAAAGATCTACAACTTTTATATTTACACTTTTTTCCCATAACCATAAAATTTATGTGAAAATTTCAGATAACCAAGTTTTTGGTTTTTTATCTTTTACGATTTTTTTTTCTTTTCATGAAATTTGGTGAAAACGTACCTTTTTATGTCCCAAACACAATGTATTTTTTTTGATTTAAAATATTTATTTTTTCACCTTATTTTGACTTAATATCGAAAAAGCACCCTAATTTTCAATCGAAAATTCTCACGCCAAAATATCTGCTTTTTTAAAAAAAGTCGGTGGGCTTTTTGTTCGTTGAAATCTCTACTTTCTGATGGTGTAAAAAATATACATTACTATGGTAAATGTTGCCGGAAATCGAGATAAATCGTTTTCTAACCCTTAAAAACTCACCCCTTTCCACTTCCCGACCTCTTCTTGTGTATCAAACCCGCTTTAGTGTTACATTAAGTCCAGATTTGCTCGAACAGTGTTTTTATTGGTAGTAATCAGTTCCATTAGCAGCACCGTCTTGTTAAATAATGAAGTACTATTAATACAGCAATTTTTTTAAGAAATAAATTGTATCTTCTCAATGCGACGCATTTTGTTCCCAGTAAAGCGCTTTCTCTACAATTAAGAAAGCAAAACAGCATCCCCAAAAACGAATTGTATCCGTTAGAACCTATAATCCACAAGACGTTGGTGGGGGTTCGAAGCGATCGGCAATCGCCGCACGCCGTAGTATTAATTTTAACGTATTTGTTGCGCAGGTCACATCGTTGTTCGGAGTCTTCTAGCTGTCCTGTCTGAACTTTGAATCGTATTGATCGTACCAATACCTGTTTTAATTAATTTATTTTTACTTGGTAATTAAGTTTTTTTTTTTAATTTGCATGCCAGATAAAGCAATAGAAGATTCTTATTTCGCACAACCCATCATTATTATTGGACTTTATAATCTATGGACGAATTTTACCATCTCAGTAAACCATGTTGCATAATAGATAATCATATGCAATGTTAAACGACTTGAACAATATCACACTAGAAGCTATTTAAATTTTTGAGAACTACAGTAGGTACTGATTTTTAGTGGTAAATATATGCTTTATTAACCGTAGCAAGCAAATATTATTATGATTAATGTCAAGTTTCATTACAACTGCCAGTCGGAACTAAAACCAGGTTACACCCCCCATAGATCTTGATAATTACTGTGAGTATTCAGAACAATAATGGCTATAAACCATTCTATGGTAGCATTAACTCCTATTTCCTATTGGCTAAATTACCGTGATATTATCACTACACAGCGGTCTAGCACTTTTCGTTGTCTTACAGTGGGAAGGAAAGCGCGTTGGTGTCACATATGTATAGTATTACAGTTGTATAAAGAGTATGTTAATTCTTATAAGGAATGGAGGCTTTTTTCTCAGTGTACACTCTGTACACACACGAAAAAAATGGTAAAAGATAACCTCTGTCGTCATTATCAAATATAGGTATTTTTTATACTGATATTTGAGCACGTTGAAGTAGGTAACACCACATTATACCCTATATCAGTTTTGAGAAAATTAAACACATTTTTGTTCCTAAATAAACAGAGATATGCAAAAAAGAAGTGCCAGACAAATATTTATACAGTAAAAAACATGTTCGGTTCATATTTTGGGGAATTTCGAAAAGCTAATAAATAAATGCAGAAAAAAGGCGTTAACAATCTTCGTTTAAGTTTTAATATAAATCAGTATTATTCGTATGGTCTCAGATATTTTATAAAAAGCCGAAAATTGACAATGAATCGTATAAAGTTATTCCGATTTATGACAATTCAATTTTATTTTAAGTAATGTGTAAAGCCAGATTTTTAGAAAAGCTTATTTTGGAAAAAAATTTGCTATTTAGAAAAATATAGTATAACAGTTATCAGGCGACTCGCACTTGTCCGTTATTTTTTTTCATGAATAATTTGAAATAATCGTAACCTTTAACACCTGTTAATGGCCTTATTAAAAATGAATTTGTTTCGACGGAATCTAATTGACTAAACTTCAATCAAGTAATAATTAAAAGCATTTATTTTTAACTGCGGCGGTGATTAATTTTTTAAAAGGTGTATGTTCTGGTTTATTTAGGCAATATACGAAAATACTAATAATAATTAGATCCTATATTTTTTAGCAAATTTTCCTTTTCCATGAATTAGAAACAAACCTATATTTTTCAAATTTTTTGATTTAAATGTAAATAATGAATTTTTAAGAACTACTTGATGACGTATTGGTCAATTTGGCAAGTTATTAAAATACGTTACATTTTTTTCCAAATTAAAAAAAATGGCAAATTTAAACACAGGAGTCTAACGATTCCATTATTTTTGGATTAAAACTCTCACACAAATAGTTTTAAAAATGTGTACCATTTTTAACAGGAAAGGCTACTAAACGCCATATGACTATAAACATATTTTATTATTTAATCACATGCTTTAGGCGTTTTCTTTAGAAATATTTATACAATACAAACATAAATAGTAAAAATGTAAATGTTGATAGTAAACAAAAATCAGCTATTAGTTTGCAAATATTTAGTGGTCAAAAGTTCACCGGCCTCTAAGTCGAAGAAAAATGCAATTTGAGTTAACCATAATGAAAATAAGCAAAATTTATAAAAGAAGGTTAAATCGGGCTCTTTAAGATGCAAGAGAGGCCCCAAACGTTCGGGTGAATAATGTGTGAGTACTGTGAGTATATTTGCAATACAATTATAATAATATTTGGTTTTGTAGGTTCTTTAACAAATACAAAATATTCCAATACGAAAAGAAACCAAAATTTCTCCAATCAAAAGATTCGATTAAAATTTCTTCTTCTACTTCTTTACTTTCATGCAAAATTCAAAATTCCAACTCATAATTTTAAGTAAAATTTTCAGGGACGTTTACCGCGCCGTAAATAAAAGGTAAATAGAGTAGGTAAACTTATTTTAATTTTAAAATTACCTGATTCTTTAAAAAACCAATTGATTTCAAAAGCGAATTTTTAATTTTAAGAAGTTTAATATTATAGTATTTGCAGAATTATACCGTTGACTCTTACTGCCAAAAATAAACTACCTAATTAAACCCTATTGTATACGCCTCAACCTCTTCAAAGGGGATTATATGGGATCAGGGTCGGCTTGAAAATGTACCTACACCACATGATTTATTTTTATAATTTAAAATAAATAGATAGGTATTTTTAGTTTTAGGTAGGTACCTATAATAAATGTAAAATAATGATAACAATTAATGATAATTGAAAAGTGTAACTATTAGGATAACAAGTACAATAAAAATTAATTAAATTCTAAAAAACTATTGATAATTTATTCAAAATTTAACTCATCTGTTTGTCTTTTATTAATGCTTCGGTATTTAAAACCCATTTTACGCAATATTTTCCTAAGGCTTGAAAGGCAACAAGAGATATTTGTTTCGTCTTTAATCAGCCGCTTTTTGAGGGAAATCAAAGTGGGTACAGTTTGTGCCTCATACATTTGGTAAATCTTTCTTCTTAATAAATCCATGTCATTTTCGTCAATGCTTCTAAATGTGCCAGAATCCCTCCGATTTTTTCTAGGATTAACAGGTTTAACTACTATGTCTCTTACCGAAGATAAAGGAGTTTTTGTCAAAGTAGACGTCTCTGCTAAAGCATCCATCGAATTAAAATTACTCAACAAAGATTGATACACATTTTTAATTATTAGTTTGGCATCGGTAGATAAATGCTTTCTTTTAAAAATGGCACTTGAAGGTGCCCCCCTATCAGCACAATTCCAAGGACGCCACATTCTACCACTAATAAGCCTAACTAAAAATTACTCGCCGGAAAACCACTGAAGACTAAAATTATTAAAAATCAGTTTGTATTTATATATGAATCAGGCATAGGTATAAATTGAATTTGTACCTGGTCCGGCTCTGCTCGAAAAGGTTTTAAAATTTGGGATTTTATTATTTATTTTATGATCAAGGGGATAATAAGGGGGTTTATTGCAGTCAAAAGATCAACGGTATAATTCTACAAATACTATACTATGAAACTGGGAGAAATTTCAATTTTTTTAAAATTCAAATAAGTATATCCAACTCGTTATGTGTAATAGCAAACTAAAATGATTATTGGGGGGGGGGGGGCTGCGTCCCCCATCCCCGCGTATAGTTTCTGCTATTCCTGCTTGGGCATTGTTTCGCATGTCGCCTCATATAGGCTAAGGGGCGACGCTGTTTTGTCCCAGAAAAAAAATATAGGACTTTGGCTATGTCCTTCCCCCACCACTAAGAAGTCAAAGAACAAGAACATATTCAACTTATTTAATTAAAAAGGAGTAACCTTCTGTTCGGCAAAAGATAATATTTGGACCTAAAAAAGTTGCGGGCAATTAAAAAGTTTCAAACCGCAATTCCGGACGTAAGAGCCGCTGACGAGAACGAGGCGGCCCGGTTCTTACTTCCAAAAAGAAAACTTCTGCGAAAACGAAACGTTACGCATTGGCGTACGTTTACATCATTTAATCTGCGACGGTGCCATTATGACGTATTTAGCATTATCATTTAGATGTCATTATGACCTTCATAATAGCACTCAGTGCCATTATGAATTCCTAATAGCATCCAAATGTTAAGATACAAAAACAAAAAGAAAGTCGGTGCGAACTATTTATTTGTTATTATTACTTAGAAAAACGGATTGCATTTATTCATTGTAAACATCCAAAGGGACACTTTCGGATTCAGAATCTCCCATATATAAATTATTTTTGGGCCAACACTTTGCATACAATAGAAAATTAGACGGCAATAATGAAGTTGTCAAAGTCGAAATTGAAACCAAAAATGCGGTTACCATGATATCGACTAATATGGACACCTGAAAATTTTAAAAATTACGAAAACTTTATCTGATATCAATGAAATTTAGACGAATAAAATCTATTTGTACTGTCGTATATTAAATTTTGAATGATACACGTTCGATATGAAACTTGTGCAATTAAACCACTCGGCTAACGCCTCGTGGTTTAACGTTGCACACGTTTCATTATAGTGTTCATATCGAACTAGTATCATTAATAACTATTAAAGAACAGTAACTGATGGGATAATTCCGAACAGACAGGCTGTAGTAGCCGGTTTTAATAATCGGCTATTGATGGCTCAATGTCAAAATGATCAATCGTCGTTTAGGAAAACGTGCGCCAACTAAATTTTTGCTGGTGATATTTATTTTTTAAATTCTGTATTTACTAGCCAACTAAGGGCGTTTTAACTTTATAAACATAATTTATTAATCACTCATTTGTAGCTGATTTGGTGCTATGCACGTGCAGCCATTGTTCTGTTCAGTACATTTACAATATTTTATTATCACTATGGTAGATAAGAAAATAATATGAATATGAGATATTTAGCATGTTTTTCTGCATTAGGTTTTTTGCGTTAAGGATCCTGTTATCGTGCGTAGACGGTTAGAGATGGAACTTTAGTTTTTGACGTCTACCTGTCTACCAGGATTGTATATTTATGCTAAGATAAAAAATACAATAGAGCACCAAGTGTACACATAATTCTGCGCATGATGATCTTAAGTAAGGGGAGTTTGTTCACTTCAAGCCCACTTATGGTTTAACCAATAAGGTACAGAAACTGTGTACAAAAATGGTTCATTAAAAATCTGTTAATAAGAAGATATCTAGTTTTTATCTCCGTGCATGGGACGAAACGCAGTACGACCTTCTAGGAGATAAATGGAAGAGTATGGCGAAATTATATTGACAGATGGTGTTTTCTTTTTTCCACATGTGTACCTTGTACCGCTACTGTAGGCACCACATTAATTTCTTTTTTTTTTACTTTTTCATACAGGTTCACAAGAAGCGGTCAGCAGCATTAATCAAGATGCTTCCAGGTAAAAATAAACTTACGAATTCTTTATTTTTCCACGGCAATTTCGGAACTTTGTGATCGAAACGGACTGGCCGATTATTTGTTCTTCTCAAATTTTATCCACTGTTTTTATCTTTTTCGTTTTTTTTTATCAATCCGTTTTTAAATCTTTTCATTTATGGCACAGTTCAGAACTTTGATCAATATGGATCAATTAAAACACCGATTTTCGAGGCGAATCATGAGAATTTTGACATACTATTGTTGACATTACATTGAGGGCAGTTTTTAAATGTTTATTTCCGGTTCAATCCCAGTAAAGTAAAATTGGATAGAAGAATTATTAGTAGGTAAGTAACATACTTACATAAAGTATGTTTTATATCGCATTAATTCGGGTTTGTTCTAATTTTCCAAAAACCATAACTTAAAAAAGTGTTAAATAAATCATTTTTAGGAGCAGTGCAATTTTACACGTTTAATACTAAAAATAATGTAAAATTGAAATTAACAAAAAATATTAAAAACTTTTTAAAAGTCTTGCCGTTTCTCATCTTTTTCATTTAACTTTTCGAATTATCTACAGTGTGGTATAAAATATATTTTGTGTACATATAGTCAGGTTCTCTAAATTATTTACAAACAGAACAATAATAATAAATCTGATATATTCAGACAAATTGCACCAATCCTCTAACGCAATGAAATATCTACAGTTTTTGGGTTCCCTTCAAAAAAGAAATATGAATTTATGCATTATTTACTGTGTGAATCGACAAAATAAGAACAATAAACAGAAAAATTTATTACGGGTCCAAAAAAAATTTAACCATTAAAAACCTTTTATTTTAAATAATATGTAATTCCCATCAGCATGTGTTTAAAAAATATTAAAAAATAATGTCTTGCGGTTACGTTTAAGAAAAATGTTCAGAACGCCACTAAAACCAATAAGGTCCCCAATATATAACACATTGGCGAGTCTAAGATATACAAATGTCAAGTCAATAAAATAATTATAAACAATCAAAATGTCATTTAAAAACTACGGCAGAAAGCATGAGTATTGATTTTTCTAAAAATACGGGATAAAAATAAAATAAAAGAAACCCCTAAATGAATGACTTACCATCACTTAACACCCTGTTATTTTTGGCACTCAGGTCGAAGTAAAAGACCCTTCACTAACGCTGTTTGCGGACCCTTTAGGAGGATTTGATACTTGCACCCAAATATAACACACCGCTACTGATAAAGCATGGTATGTTTGTAATTTTTGCTCGCCTAGGATACGACTGGCCAATAGACAGTCTTTGCCATGTTAATCGACTACCTGTCGTACGCTATTTCTTACGGTAATTCATTTCTGACTAGACTGAACGTCTAGTAAATTGAATTAAAGGAGCCGGCCCGATTGTCACAATTATTTCTGGATAGGGTAATAGGGAGTTTTTGTGGATTTGTTAACGGGACCGTATAGTGCGTTTAATCGTATTACTTACAAGGATAATTCTCTAAAAATATGGATTACTTACATTATTTTATTAAGAATTTGGATAAAATTGTTATACTAGGTATATCGGTTGGTCCACGGTCCACTGCCAGACTAGCCATGGGTAATCCCATGTAAAATTTGCCAGCCTTAAAACCACGGAAAACCCGCGGAAAAAACCTCGAAAATCCGCGGAAAACGCGAAAAACTGTGATATAACCGCGAAAAATAGCGGAAACAAACAAAACAGTAATTTTCCTATCAATTCGAGTATAAAAAGAACGAAAAACGTTTTTTTTTTAAACCGACCAGAAAATATACACTTTCTGGACAATTTTTCGTCCAGAAAATAACGTTTTGTTGATCAAGATCGGAAAATTGACGTTAGAGACGGGAAAAGATTTTTCCGGTCCCTGGTCGCAAATATAGCATCAAATTTTACGTAACAATGAACGTACATGCGCGGCGATCAGCCTCAAAGTTATTTGGCAATTTTACTCGTTAAACTTTGGGCATGTTTATTCAACGATGTACGAAATAATCTTGCCACATATCACTCGACCATCATTTTTTGATTGGTTAAATTTTCCATTTTTCACTCAAACTTTTTTGGCAATACTCGTTGAACTTTGGGATTGTTTATTCAAAAATTAAATTCCTCGAGCTTCGCTCTCGGGATCTAATCAGAATAAACATATCCAAATTCAACTCGAAAAATTTCCAAAAAAAGTTTTTGAGACAGCTGAAAAATCTAACCGATAAAAAAAACGAGGTCTTGTGATATTACTGTTGATTATTGACCAAATTTGTTAAAATTTGGGTGGCTCTCCGCCGGCCCGCATCTACACGAGCCGCCACCAGGGCCGATCCTAGCAGGTGTGCAGCGCGTGCACCGCACGAGGGCGGCCGTAGGCCGCAGATAGTTCTGTCAATCAAGCAAAACTTTTTACGAATTTCTCGAAATAAAAATAAAGTGACATTTATCAAACTATAAAAGATAACTTTAAATTAACGTCGAAGAAGAAAACAATATTTTTGTGAATTATTTCAAATGGATTTATTTATTAAAATTTTTTAATTAAACCAGCCAGCGCCAGTGGTGAAATTTCTAGTTTTTTTGATGTGGTACAAGAGGTACCATATAATTACTTTTCTGCGTCCCCATATCGATGGGATTTACTCAAAAAATACGTGAAAACTCTTATTTTAAAACCGTTAAGTGAAACAAGATGGGAAAGTCGTATCAATGCTATTAGACCTCTAAAATTAGAGCTAAAAAACATTATTACCGCATTAAAGGCATTAATTGAAGATACCACCAGAGACACGAAAACAAAAATGGGTGCTAAATTATTATAAGTCTTGAAACATTTAAGTTTTTGTGTTCAATTTTAATTTGGCATGATTTATTATCAAGAATTGATGTATTGAGTAAAATGCTTCAAAATCCTAAATTAAACATCGCGGAATGCATTAAAGGCTTAGATAATCTTAAAAAATATTTAGTTTCCCAAAGATCTGACGATAATTTTAAAATATTTGTCGATTCAGCAACAACACTTGCTAGAGATTTAGGTATTGATCCAGAATTTTCTATCTCGAAGCTCAGAAAAAAAGTTAGTTTATTTGATTACGAGGGCAGTGATGAACCAGTTTTAAATCCCTTCCTGCAATTTAAGATTGTTTTCTATTTTGCAGTTCTTGATTATGCGATCTCTTCGATAAATAAAAGATTTACCTTATTACCTGAGCGCTATTTAATTTTCTGCTTTCTGTATGAGTTTCACACCATTTCTAATGATGACCTCATGAAAGCCTGCATGGACTTAGATATTAAGTTACAGGTACAGGAGGAAGGAACTATTGTGAAAGATATAGACGGTATACAACTCTTTAATGAAATAACTTCATTTAAAGATATTTTTCCAGGTAAAAAAGAGCCAATTAAGATATTAGAAATTTTAGTCAAAAATGATCTCATTCCCTGTTTTCCAAATTTTGCTCTTGCAATAAGGATTTTTTTAACCTTACCTGTTTCTGTGGCTTCAGGTGAAAGAAGTTTCAGTAAATTAAAAATTATTAAAAATTACTTGAGAAATAATATGACACAAGAAATACTTTCAGATTTGGCCATCATCTCTATTGAATCCGAAATCTCTGAAAAAATTGATCTCACCGCAATTATTGACAAATTTGCTTCTCAGAAAGCCAGAAAAATTATTTTATAGTTAATTATTAGGTAGTTTTCGAGGAAGGACTGATTTATATATACTTTTTGTTTCACGAGATTTATGCTTTAGTACTTTTTGTTATTTTATATTTTCTGGTAAATATTGTTGTTTTACATTTCTAATTATAAAATGTCTATTTTTGTTTCAAAAGTAATATTTTTGTTGGTTTATTATTTTGTTAAAGTAAAAAGAAAAAAGGTGTCGCTAATATAACATATTAGCTGGCCCAAAAATAAAGTCTTTCCCGTAAAATTTTATTTGTAGTTTGAATTTTTATTAATGTTTAACTTTTTACTCTTATGTACATGTAGATGAGTTTATAACGTCAACGTTAAGTATTACTCAAAATAGGAAAAATTCTTTAGAGGGGCGGCCTAATAGGTCTTTGCACGCGGGCGGCCGACACCCTAGGATCGGCCCTGGCCGCCACTGCAAGTCACAATAACAGGCCCACCCTGGGCCACCCCCAGGTCAGAGGGCTAGTTACACCACTGCTCTTGACACCTTATTTGAGGTGCAAATAAAACCAATTCCAGTGATCGCAAAAGTATGCCAATATCATTAAAAATTCACTAATGCTATAACACCTCCAGCTTGCACATTATCATTTTCCGGTGGTATATTGCATCATAAAAAAAGTAGGTACTGTTTTTTTTAAATAGGAGGTACTTTTATTAGTTGTTGCGACATAAAACAATAATAATTGTTCTCTGTTATTTTCATTTGCTTGGTACAAACACCTGTGTTTTTGCTCCCATCTGCAGGAAAAATGTGCATGGCATACCTACCCACTGGAAGGTAATTATTATTACAATGCAAAATGCATGCATGCATTATCGACGCGAGAATGCAATCAATATATGTTGTAACTAGCTTTAAATCGTAATAATTAGCTTACCACAATTTGGGAATTTCAATATAATTATTTAGCAAGTAGGTATGTACAATTTTATTATTATTATTATAGAATAGGTAGGTAGTAGGGTACTTAATTTATTATTTACTTGTATTTTATGACCGAGAAAAAATTTAGTTGTTTTCCTATAGGTATTTTATTGTTTTAATTTTATACCATCTGTGGATTATTATGGATTATCGAATCTGTTGTTAAATTATTATTCTTATTAAGTGTAATATCTTTATTTTGTAATAAGGTTTAGGCAAGCAATTATTTCGAAAATTACTGCATTTGGACTCTTTAAACACGGTATATTATATACCCTATAAATGATATCTGTTGGTCTGTAAAGCTAAAAATAAATACAAACCCGCTAGGAACCGTGACCTAGAAATAACACTTTATACAGTGTCACCAGTAAAGTCCGCATCATATGGGATTTTTTTTTCAATAGCTTTATTCGAAATTTGACTTTGGCATCAAGTTCTGCTTCGATCGAGATGGAAATTAAGCAAAAAAATAGTATTCACGTGATTTGCATTATCTGTCAAATTTTAATTTTTTCCGAAAAATAATTGAAAAGTGGGGTTATTTCTGATAATATCGAAAAAAGTTATTAGAAACAGTTTTTTAAAATGCAGTTTCTAGCCCACAGGCAAAATTTCAGCTGCATAAGATAATTTTGATTTTTTACCTATATTTTGTAAATTGCACCACTTTTGCAAAATAAGACTCAACGCAACCTTCATAAAACTTCTTAGTTTTGACAATGCCTTATTTCAGATACATTTTCTTTAAAGTAGCGCCATATGAAATGTGTGTTTTTCTACAATATCAAAATTGGGCTATTAAAATTTGGTCGCATGTGATGCAAAGTTCGTTTGTTTTTGACCCTGTATAAGGTAACTTCATAAAATAAGTATTTTCGAAATCGTAGTTTCTGTCTGAAAGTAATACACCTTAATATTAAGACAAAAAAAGAACACAATGTCTTCAGTAAAGTGTTTTTGAAGTGGAAAATAAATTTTAGTTTAACAACGTAAAGTTTAACTATTTTCAATGATTTAATGAACACTTTACTGATGACACTGTGTTCTTTTTTATCTTCATATTAAGGTGTATTACTTTCAGACACAAACTACGTTTTCAAAAATAATTATTTTATGAAGTTACCTTATACAGGTTCAAAAACAAATAAACTTTGCATCACATGCGACCAAATTTTAATAGCCAAATTTTGATTTTGTAGAAAAACACACATTTAATATGGCGCTACTTTAAAGAAAATGTATCTGAAATAAAGCATTGTCAAAACTAAGAAGTTTTATGTAGGTTGCGTTGAGTCTTATTTTGCAAAAGTGGTGCAATTTACGAAATATAGGTAAAAAAATCAAAATTATCTTATGCAGCTGAAATTTTGCATATGGGCTAGAAACTGCATTTAAAAAAACTTTTTCTAATAACTTTTTTGGATATTTTCAGAAATAACCTTATTTTTGAATTATTTTTTGGAAAAAATTAAAATTTGACAGATAATGCAAATCACGTGAATACTATTTTTTTGCTTAATTTTCATCTCGATGGAAGCAGAACTTGATGCCAAACTCAAATTTTGAATAAAGCTATTAATAAAAAAATCCCATATGATGCGGACTTTACTGGTGACACTGTAGAATCATTGAAGTCCTATTATTAGCAAGATTATATAATGTAGCATGTAGCCATGGGAGGATGGCTTGGAATAGGCACTTTTGGAGCACCCTGTAAACAAAGGTGGGTAGAGAGCATTAACACGGTATCCATGCAGTAATTGACCAGCATTAACCGATGTCAATTAGACGGGTCTTGCGATCCGCGACAGGCGATGGGTACCCACGGTCAAAATTTCAAGTGGTTGCCGAGATATTGGCAGCTGATTGGCACAGTATTCAAGATGCTTGATGCACTATAACACATACGCATAAAAAACTTATTACATATTAAAGAAATTTGCCTGAAAAATATATAAGGCGTAAATCTTCCTCATAATAAAATATGCTAACATTAATTTTGTACTTAGGTAAGTACCTACTATACCACAAGAATAAATAACAATATTTATTCTCGTGACTATACACAGTGTGTAAAAAGTCCCGGAACAGTCAATTATTTCAAAAATGGTGCACAATATAAAAAAACTTTCTGTATAAAAGTTGTTGGTCTTAAAGAAATTTATTAAACTAAGACCTTTGTAATTATACAGGGTTGCCCAAAAAGTCGTGGTAACCGAAACTTCATTTTTTTAATGGAATGACTCTTTTTTAATCGAAGTTTCTGATTCCTCTAAACATTCTAAAAAACAATTATAAAACAGTCATATGGCTAAACATATTAGTTTCAGAAATAATTTGAGTTGAAGCACATAAATGCGATAGGTACGATATTACCTACATTTTGCATTTTTATAAGCTGGTACTAGAATTTTTTGCGTCAGTGTCAAAGTAAATTCTCAAAATGGCGCTCAGCGAAAGGGAACGTATAACTTTACTAATAATAAGAGGTTTTGGAGACCGACAAAGATCAGTTAGCGAGACAAAGGAATTATTTAATACAACTTTTCCAAACCGAGAGCCTATATCAAAATCTACAGTTGTGAGAACAGTTCAAAGGTTCGAGGAAACCGGGTGTTGCAGAGATAAGATTCGTTCCTGAAGACCAAAGTCGGCAACTAGCGATGAAAAAAAAATTAGAGACATTACTTCATTTTGTTCAGAATCCACATTTGTAACTCAGAAAAGCTGCTACCCAAGTTGATGTTTGTTTTAAATCAATTGAGAATATTTTAAAAACCAGTAATTTTCATCCCTATAAAATAACTCTCGTCCAGGAATTATCAGAAGACGATTTTGATCATAGATTGGAGTTTTGCAAAGTAATGATGCAAAAACATGAAGAAAATAACAATTTTTTGAATCAAATAGTTTTTACGGATGAGGTAGCATTCATGTTGAACGGGTCTCTCAATCGACATAATTGTCGTTACTAGGCTGATCAGAATCCACATTGGATGAGAGAAACACATACTCAACACCCCCAGAAAGTAAATGTGTGGGCTGGAATTATTTGGAATTATTGGCAACAGATTAGTGGGGCCTTTCTTTATAGAGGGGAATTTGAATGCCGAAATGTATCTCCACATGCTGCAAAATGAAATTGTGCCAGCAATAAACAATTAAGTAGGACCACTATTACGCAATACGTGGTTTCAGCAGGATAAAGCTCCTCCTCATTTTGGGCTAGCTGTTAGAAATTATTTAAACAACACTTTTCCTAACCGCTGGATAGGACGAAGAGGCCCCATAGAATGGCCTGCTAGGTCGCCAGACTTAACGCCCTTTGATTATTTTCTTTGGGGACACCTAAAAAATAAAGTGTCTGTGACAAAACCTGCAGATCTGAATGAATTAAGAGGAAGAATTATTGAAGAATGTGCATCTATTAACCAAGAAATGTTACGAAACGTCATCGACAAATTTTATTATAACCTAGCCCATTGTCAAACTGTGGGAGGAGGATATTTTCAGCATTTAATTAAATAACGACTTACGCTTAATTTTATTTTTGTTCTTTTCAAGTTATTGTTACTTTTACTGCTTGTATTTAATAATTTAGTTGTTATTAAAATTTTGACACAACTTGAGTGAAGTACATTTAACACGAGTTTAATGTTGTTTTTTTTTAAATTTTAACGTAAAACATTTTGAGCCGACTCGAAACAATGCAAAATGTAGGTAATATCGTACCTATCGCATTTATGTGCTTCAACTCAAATTATTTCTGAAACTAATATGTTTAGCCATATGACATGTATCATAATTGTTTTTTAGAATGTTTAGAGGAATCAGAAACTGCGATCAAAAAAGGGTCATTCCATTTAAAAAAAATGAAGTTTCGGTTACCACGACTTTTTGGGCAACCCTGTATAATTACAAGGGTCTTAGTTTAGTAAATTTCTTTAAGACCAACAACTTTTATACAGAAAGTTTTTTTTATATTGTGCACCATTTTTGAAATAATTTACTGTTCCGGGACTTTTTACACACTGTGTATAGTGTTGGCGACCCATCTATAGTTTTAAAAAAATTTAAAAGAAATTAACACTAGATTATTCAATACCTATGTAATTATTTCTATGTTAGGCTTTGTGTTATTATACAACATAAACATAAAAATATATTACCAGGCAAAATTACACAAAGAAAATAATTTATAATCACTAGAATGATTTAACACTAACCAATAACTAATAAAAACTGATTGGCTAACTGGAAACGAGCTATAATGTTTTAAGCCTGTATGCTCATTGTCATAACAACAATTTCACCCATATAGCGACTATAGCGAGTGTTGTGTTGTGATTATAGGAAAACAATTTCTTGCATTGGAAATTATTTGTAATCATATTAAATACAAACGAAAAGAACAAAGAAACAGTATAAACATTTTACAACCATTTGTTTGGAATTCAATCTATCTAACGCGTTAGAATCTTTACTGTCAATGCCAATTTGTTTCTTTATTAACATATAAGGTGCATCAGTAAAACAAAACAAAAAATACTGTCAGGGGCGGATGGGACACCTCGGACCGGCGCGGGAAGTCAATTGAAACGGTGCCGCGTCGTGTCGATCCAATAAAAAAATGATAAGACATAAATATGTATTTTTTCATCCACTTATACGACATATTTTTTATAATAACTCATAAATAAAAAAACAAACTCAATTTTTTAACACGCTTTTTTTTTTAATTATTAGATTTATCTGTATGTTTGTATGTATGTTTGTAACCGACTTCTTTAAACCCGATTTTGACCCACTTTAACTTTAAACGGTCAGATTTAATTTAAATATTGTAGACTTATCAAGAACCGCTGACAATACAATTTTGACAGCTGTCAGGTATAAAACAAACAAAAATAAGCAAAAAATTCTCCTGTAAAAATTTGACAGCTGTCAATATGTCAAATCGTTTAAAAAAAATGATAATAATGAAAAAACTATAAGGTCGTATGTATATTGACGGTGGAAAGTTGAAAAAAATACGCAAAAAATTCTCTTGTCAAAATTTGACATCTGTCAATATGTCACGATTATTACAATAACCGATAGTAGTGAAACAAACGTGGGGTCGTATAGATATTGTCGCTAAGAATAGAGAAAAATTATAAAAAAAATTCTACCCGTCAAAATAAAATTTTTACAAATTTTTTTTTTTAATTGTGAAAATTTTTGAATTTCTTGCGAATAACTCCGTTATTGTAAGTTTGAGAGAAAAATGTTATATAACTATATTTATGGAACGTTTGAAGGCGCGTCTTTTTTTATTTTAAAAATTTTCGTCTAAGTATTATCAGTTTCGAGATATGAGGCAAAATATAGAAATCATATTTTGGCCGATATCTCGAAAACCGTAAGAGATACGAAAAAATAATAACAAGCTGAGATGTAGATTTCTTCGAGATACAACTTTTTATCTATATTATAGAATTTTTTACTAAAGTTTATACTTTCTGCGAAAAATGGCAATTTATGAATATTACGAAATTTTCCTGAAATATGTATGGAAAATGTCGGAAAATTAAAATTTTTAAAAAATTTGCAAATATTGTTCTTTTCTTATAATTCGGCATATACGATCGGGTTTGTATGTATGTTTGTTTGTAACCAACTTCTTTGAACCCGATTCTGACCCACTTTAAATAGTCAGATTTAATTTAAATTTTGTAGACTTATCAAGAACCGCTGACAATACAATAATCTACTAATCTAGCTCAATCTACTTTAAAAAAAAATTCTTAACAATAACTCAAACTGAAAAATGAAAAATAAATTTAGTTTAAAAAAACTAAAAAACACGCTTTAATATAATTTATCACACTAAAAAGCGGAAAATAAATATAGTTTAAAATAATTCTTGAAATTCTTAATACATATAGGCAGAAAATAATAATGAACGATGAACATTAGTATTATTATGAAAAAAGCGTGGGGCGCTTTGTGCTATATTTTTCGTATATCGAACACCCCATGCTTTTTTCACAGTAATACTAATGTTTATCGTTCATTATTATTTTCTGCCTATATTAAGAATTTCAAGAATTATGTTAAACTATAGTTATTTTCCGCTTTTTAGTTTGATTAATTACATATTAAATCGTGTTTTTTAGTTTTTTTAAAACTATATTTATTACATTTAAAACACATTTAGGTGAAAAAATATTTATTATTACTTTAATATAAAAATTAAATAAAAAATATTTAACATAAAGATAACATAAATAAATTCTGCTTCTTTGGTTTTTCGATTATTTTTAAAATTAATTCAAATTGTTAAAAAAGAAAAGAAAAAAGTTCGCAAGCAGCGGCGGCGCCTATCGGCGCCTGATTAACCGGCGCACCGGGAAATCTCCCGGTGTCCCGGCGAGGCCCATCCGCCCCTGAATACTGTGTTGAGTATAGGGTTTGCATCCCGGGATCTCAGACGATTTTTGTCCCCGAAAATCTCGGGATTGAAGTATAGCAATCTCGGAAATTCCGATTTTTTTAAAATGATCAAATTTCGATCTGCTCTCGATAGTTCTCGGATAAAATGTATTTATTTGTTTTTTCTTGGCATTTTATTTCGTTTTACCCAAGTTATTTATGGATCTATTGTTAATTATTATATTATTTTAAGATGATACAAACGGTGATTCACTTTCGCCCAACTTTCAACAAGCGCTTTCAAAACGTATAAATGAACGTCAAACTATAATGTCTGAGGTTAACTCATACCTTCAAAATTGTAGCACCCATCATGGAAGCAATTTATTTAGACACCCAAATTCTGAAGCCATAGCTCAATTTGTTAAAAATATATCAGAACATTTTAAAAATATATAACTTCAGATTTGGAATCAGACGATGAAGACAATATGCCTCTGTCTGAAATAAGAGAAAAGCCGACTGGGATTTTAACTTTAAAGCAAAACCTTCAAGAAGCCATTGGCTTTGTTACCACTAGAACTAGAACTAAACCTAATTGGCGGCAAATATCGGAAAATCCAAAAGTTCCTCTTAAAAGTCTTAACGTAATTAAAAAAGACATGTCCCTTTTTGAAAATGGAGGATTAAGAGGTTTACATTTGCAAAAGTGTTACGAATATTTACTTACAGTACAACCTACAAGTGTAGAAGCTGAAAGAGCCTTTTCTTCAGCAGTGACATTTGCGACCAAACTTATAGAGTGACTCAACTTTAGACACGTTGATATTTTTAAGAGCATTATTTTATTTTTACTAAGCTGATCGTAAATGTTTAACAATTTTTTTGTTTGCGCTTAAAAAGTTCTTTCCTTTGTTTTACGTACGTTCGCATAACTTAGTTTTCTCATTTACAAAACGTAAATCTATAAAAATGGTTTTTATTTTTTAATAAGTTTTGTGCCATAAGTCTGCATTCTTATTATTTCTGTTGCTACTTGCTGGTCTTACTTTTTTTAATATTAAAAATTATTAATTATTAGGGTTGATCCAGGGATCCCAGGATTTCATTTTTAATCCCGGGATCTCAATACGGGATCCCGATCCCGAAAATTGGAAACCCTAGTTGAGTATACTAGTGTAAATTTATTTGGATTTTAGGAATTAAAAATAAGAGTATTGTGTTAATTTTTTATTTTTGCCAGCAAACCAAAATGCCTCAATAATTTAATTTCCTTTTATAATCCTTCTCGTTGGTAACAGCATGAACGGACAGACGAATGGATGCACGAACAAGAGGTATATTTATGTATGTTTTAGAATCAAAGCATTGTAAAAAAAAACTTGACCGGCTCCACGTTAATCGGAAAAGAAGCTTATTTTTTCGATTAAATGATTACCTATAGCGGAACAACTAAACGAAGGTTTTTTTTAGCGAATCTCTAAAATTAGCGTTACTGATGTTCCGGAACATTAAATAAATAAATAGCTTGTTTTGTTTAAGTCTGTTAATACGCTATATTATAGCAGAGCAGCAAAATCAAGACATTTATTACAATAAAATAATGGGTGACCCAAGACCGTAACCCAGATAGCATACCTCGTCCAAAAGACGTACATTTTACGTTCTTACATTCAGTGACGTATTTTGGATGTATGTGCGTATACTGCCCTCCTAGTGAAAAGCGCAGCAACTTCCTGAACGTTAGTTTTGAGAAAAACGCAAAAAACCTTTTTTCGCTAGTATTTTTTTATAAATGAATATTTTTAATTTTTTCTTTTACTAGATTGATAAAAAAATATAAAACAATTTTTTTGATATAGGTTTCAATGAATTTGGACCGTAAATAATTTTTTATTGAGCATACTGCGTTTTTGTTTAGTATTTCTTAGAGCTTTGCATTAGCGTTGCTTAACAAAAACGAAGTATGCCATATCTACTAGTCTAAAATATACTGCGCTTTCCACTAGAAAACCATGAGCCGCAATGTGCTTTGCTTCTAAGATAAAACGCAGCATTTAATGGGCATCAGTAAAATGCTGCATTCTTGACTAGAAAAATCAGATGCTGCGATTTTCTTTAAAAAAGCATTACGTTTTGCAGAAACTGCATATTTATTAGGCGTTTTTTTGTCTTAATTTTGTTTTTTTTTCAACAATAATTTTTTTAAAGATAGAGAATTGTATTCTACACAATAATATGTAAAAATCCCAAAATCGAAAATTTTGGAAGTTACTGCGTTCTCCACTAGGAGGGCAGTATAAGTTCTCTTCCCGAAACAGCGGGTTCCCAGCAGGCCTATACTACACTGCACCCCACATAGGTAACCTGTACATATGTACAAACGCCAAGTAAGTAAGTCCCCCAAAAAAGAACTAAAGTAAGCGGACAAAGCCTAAACTGAGGTACTACGGTACCTACTAAGGTATAGGAGGTATAGGCAAGGTAAGAAGCAAAGCAGGCATTAGGCGTGCGAAGCAGAAACACCAGTAAGATGTCTGGAGATTTATATGCCATAGGCGCAGAAACCGAATGAACATGGGGATTTTAGTCGGTAGGTAGCCTCTTTAAGGTTTAATCCGGAATCCGACACTATCCTGCCTCACAGGGTGTCATAGACGATTTTCCTCGAAATTTTTTAAATTTATTTTATCGGTTATAGGTATGTCCATTGTACGTAATTTTCGACATAAAATGGATGTACTAGGACGTCCACCACCTGATCGGAATCAACTTATATAAAACTAAATTATTTTAATTTAACTTATTGCATGCAACTTTTATTAGCTGACAAAGACTTTGCATGGCTTTTTTAATTCTCCAGACCAATATAATATGTTTCTTATTTTTAGAAAATGTAGGTTTCATCTCACACACCTACATGTTCTTCATCTAATAATTCTTAATTATAAACGACACGCATGGGGCCGGGATTGCGTACTGGGGGGAGCGCGGTTTCCGCAAATTTGCCCATATTTCTTTTTCTGCTTTAATTAATACATCAATCCAACCTTTTTTAACATACAACTGTCGGTAATTGTTACCCAAAGATGGGTATTTAGCTGCTTTTTAGATAAAACGAAAAAGAAACGAAATATTGATCAAAAAACGAAATGACGAATGTATCACTAGTGTTTACTCTAAAAAGAACCCCCAAAAGACTTCTATTAGTTAGGTACCTATTATGATATCGATATATGTTTTTCTTTAGATTAAAATCAACTTTAATTTTCGAAGTAAGTCCTATATATTATTATTATACCTAAAAGTGCTAATCAAATCTTGGTAACTAGGACAAATAAACTTATTTTCAAATAATTAAAATTGAAAAAATAAAATGGACGCGGTGGCACTTAAATACTAAAATAGATGTTTACAAATTAATGCAGCGGGTTGCGCCATCTCTGTCTATTGCTAATAACTTGTAAGATACAAAAAAATTGATTGCCAATTAAGTATATATAGGTAGGGGAAAATAGGGTAACATCATAAAGCCTATTAGGAATGGAAAGCAGAAAAAATGTCAACCACAAATAGGAGTTTTAGTGGTTTATGCCGTTAAACGTATTTCGTATACTCTATTAACGTTTAACGCGTTGCGTTAGTCGCAGAAATTGTAAAAATTTATCCTGCATAGTGTCTTAAAAATAAGAATTTCTATTGATATCGGCTGCACCTAAAATACCAGGACTTAGGGCTTCTCTCTTATTAACTAAGTCCTGCAGAAAAGTGCATGGGTGTTAAGTAGACACTTTTTTTTTATCCCACTGTTATTTACATCTCTTACCCCACTCTCACCTATATTTACTACTTTCCTATTTCGAAAAATGCGTGGGCATATATAGCGAATAAAATTGCTTTTATAATAAAGAGCAGTTAACAGTTATGTAGGTACGAGTTTTTTTGCATATGGGCTGCGACTTTCTTTTTTTACCGGGGTAGATTAAAAACTTTGTTAGCAACGATGTCGTAGATACTTTGAACCCTTATTTTACATCCTACTTGTCGTTCCAGAAACTTCAAAAGATATACTTAGAAGTACAGAAACTATATAAGTTCCAAATTGTAGTAATAATAATTAGAGAATTACCAGAAAAGTGTAAATAAAAGTAGGAAAAACTGGAAAGTCGTTTTTTTTTAGTGATGTTTACGTAACAACGACTTTTACTCTTAGAGGAAGAGACCCAATTTTAGGATAGGCGCCTAATTTGAGATAGCTCCGCATATTAACGTATATGTAACGCCATCTAACAAAAGTGGCGTAAACTTACTCAAATAAACTAGACTGCAGTGGTAAAGAGTTCGTTAAACGCGTCAGTTCGTTTATTTCTGCGCAGATACGTTTTTCTGATAGTGTAAATAAACCCGCACCATTTGCAGTCAACTTAAGTGGAAATAAAATATTTTATGTATCGAATAAGTAGTTAGTTTAGGTGTTGCCTAATGATACGTCTTATTAAAATTTGGCTGTATTCTTTCATAACTAACCTAAAATATTGTTGTCAATTTTTATAACGAGAATTCCTAATTTGAGATACTAAATAGTGCTGTATTTAAGACTATCTCAAATTAGGCACCCAATAAAATATTTTGATATTTTATTACAAATGCCTTAAAAACACAAGAAATGGGACCGTCACGCAATGGTGAAAGCTGTGCGTAATAAAGAGATAGGGGATATCTAAAGGCCTTAAAAGTTTTTGGTGGAGTGTCTCAAATTAGGCAACATTTTATTTTATGGGAAAATTGACAAAAACAAACTTTAAGTTCAATAACTTCTCTAGATAGCTATTTTAATGTAGATTATTTGTTGCGATCTTTTGTTAATACACCAAGCAAGCGATTTTGTACAATAATAATAAAAATTTGTTCAATGATGAATTTTATTTCGAATTTACAAAAAAAGTGTCTCAAATTTGGGCCCCTTCCTCTACCTCTACTTAGATGTTGCTTCGGTTGGAACAGTACTCAACTGTGCAACCAAAAATTGAAAATCTAAATACCAAAACCATTTATAAATATATACTTACTTGGCAAGTTTTTGAAAAATATTTATTTAGAATAATGCTAGCAATGACAGTGAATAAGCCGCTGCCCGTTGCGCTTTAAAGTGGTAAACCAGCCACAAGCACTTAGAAGACGAAATTTTGTTGACAAACTAATAAAATTATTTGTCCAAAGGCGGCTAACGTGAAGTAAACAAACATTTACATAACGGACGTAAGAAGTTTTAATTTTAAACCCATAACTAGGGTTCCTTGTTGGTACTTTTTACGTAAGCGCGATGTGCCTTTTCTATTTGATTAGATGTTTAGTAAGATACCAAGTTCTACCAAACAGTTAAATTTAATGGTAGTTTCGATCAGAGACGTACGGAACCCACGAAAGCGATGTCCATTGGCGCCCCTGATGGGAAATGATGGAATATTGATGTTTTATAAATATTCCCATGCAAGTTCTTTGTATTCAGGGCCGGATGGGCCCGCCTGGACACCGGGAGATTTCCCGGTGCGCCGGTCCCTCAGGCGCCGCCGCTGTTTGCGAACTTTTTTCTTTTCTTTTTTAACAATTTGAATTATTTTTGAAAATAATCGAAAAGCAAAAAACCAGTTCCTTTTTTATTTACAGTGTCACCGTAAAGTCCGCATCATATGGGATTTTATTGTATTAATAGCTTTATTCAAAATTTGACTTTGGCATCAGATTCTGCTTCAATCGAGATGAAAATTAAGCAAAAAAAAAATAGTAGTCACGTGATTCGCATTATCTGTCAAATTTTAATTTTTATCCAAAAATAATTAAAAAGTGGGGTTATTTCAGAAAATATCGAAAAAAGTTATTAGAAAAAGTTTTTTTTAATGCAGTTTCTAGCCCATATGCAAAATTTCAGCTGCATAAGATAATTTTGATTTTTACCTATATTTTGTAAATTGCACCACTTTTGCAAAATAAGACTCAACGCAACCTACACAAAACTTCTTAGTTTTGACAATGCTTTATTTCAGATACATTTTCTTTAAAGTAGCGCCATGTTAAATGTGTTGCAAATTTGGTCGCATGTGATGCAAAGTTCATTTGTTTGTGACCCTGTATAAGGTAACTTCATAAAATAAGTATTTTTGAAAACGTAGTTTGTGTCTGAAAGTAATACACCTTAATATTAAGACAAAAAAAGAACACAATGTCTTCAGTAAAGTGTTTTTGAAGTGGAAAATAAATTTTAGTTTAACAACGTAAAGTTTAACTATTTTCAATGATTTAATGAACACTTTACTGATGACACTGTGTTCTTTTTTGTCTTAATATTAAGGTGTATTACTTACAGACATAAATTACGTTTTCAAAAATACTTATTTTATGAAGTTACCTTATACAGGGTCAAAAACAAATGAACTTTGCGTCACACGCGAGCAAATTTTAATAGCCCAATTATGATTTTGTAGAAAAACACACATTTAATATGGCGCTACTTTAAAGAAAATGTATCTGAAATAAAGCATTGTCAAAACTAAGAAGTTTTATGTTATGTAGGTTGCGTTGAGTCTTATTTTGCAAAAGTGGTGCAATTTAGAAAATATAGGTAAAAATCAGAATTATCTTATGCAGCTGAAATTTTGCATGTGGGCTAGAAACTGCATTTAAAAAACTTTTTTTAATAACTTTTTTCGATATTTTCAGAAATAACCCCACTTTTGAATTATTTAAAAAAAAAAAATTAAAGGTTTTTAACAGATAATGTGAATCACGTGCCTACTATTTTTTTTCTTAATTTTCATCTCGATCGAAGCAGAGCTTGATGCCAGTCAAATTTTGAAAAAAGCTATTAATAAAAAAAATCCCATATGATGCGGACTTTACTGGTGACACTATGTTATCTTTATGTTAAATATTTTTTATTTAATTTTAAATATTTTTTATTTAATTTTAAATATTTTTTATTTAATTTTTATATCAATAATAAATATTTTTTTCACCTAAATGTGTTTTAAATGTAAAAAATATAGTTTGTTTTTTATTTATGAGTTATTATAAAAAATATGTCGTAAGTGGATGAAAAAATACATATTTATGTCTTTTCATTTTTTTATTGGATAGACACGACGCGGCGCCGTTTCAATGGACTTCCCGCGCCGGTTCGAGGCGTCCCTGTTTGTATTCACTATAGAACAAAAACTGGGAAGAGCAGAGTCAAGGAAAGATAGTAATTGGGTAAAATTTTGAAAAACTACGGGCGTGGCCACAAAAAATGTTCAGCTTGAAATAAGTTTATATTCATGTCCCGTATTCCAAAAGCTAAAAGGTGGCAACCGTAAAACAGTCTAGGAGCAATAATATATATTTTTTTTGTACCAGTATTATTTTGTCGCCACAGTATTTACCTAGATAGGTATATTGAAAAAAAAGTTTACCTACCTATGTTGGACGAAATGTTATTGCCTGCAAGTATGTACACTTCTATTTATGTAACTTCTAGGTGCGTACCATCTATATTTTAAATTGGAATAATGTTGTTTAACCGAAGGAAGTACCTACTCACAATAATTAAACAATCAGAATGATCTTTTCATTTTTGTGTCAATAATAGATATGCGATATTATGTGGTTTTAACTATCCCAATTAAAAGTAATACAGCTTATTTTTTTTCTTTTGTTTTGGGTTCCAATTCGGCAATTAAATAATTATACATAGTGATATAGTAGATTGAACACATGATAATATAAATTGACTTGGACGTAATTTATATCGCAAGAAAGTTAATATTTTTGACTTTTTTTAACCCAATCTATTTTTTTTATCAAGAAATTGTAAGTAGTTGCATGCAAGATTTGCGAGGTCGCGATCGCTTTTAAGGTGGGAGTATCAACATGCTTGCCAACCTATAACCTATTTTGCGTAATTTATTTATTTTTCTAGCTTTTACACAAAATTTAAATAAAATCAATATCGACTGCATATTCTATGGGTAATAATTGACATATTAAATAAATATTAAGGAGTTTTATAAACTATTTTAGGAGAATAGGGAACTTGACAAAAATTTTAAATGGGGAAAAAATTCTATAAATCATAAGTACATCTTGTCATAAAACATATGGCAGCAAAAAAAAACATATTTCGTCCCAAAAGACCGCTAGAAAGATTTAAAAATGCCCCAAAATTCAACTTATTCCAAGCGGGTAAAAACGCGCTGCTAGTAGTCGTGACGTCAAGGGGTATCATTTGTCAGATTTGTGTGTGACATCCACGAAATAGGTTTTCAATAAATTTGATGGTTTGGCAGATTTGACATCCACGCGTCAAGCAACACGACCTTAAAACAACAATACAATAACACACGGCAATCCAAATTGGGTCGCTCGGCACCTGTCAGGATGACGGATGACCAAAAGTCATACCCCCTGACGTCATCGGGCTTCGCGCGCTTTAGAGATCGTTTGAAATGTTTTCGACACGCGCGAAACTTTAAAGAATTTTTACCAAGTTATTTTTGATTTTTAAGCAGTAATAATTGGGGAATACTTTTTCAGGCCTAACTAAATCATATTATTGAAAAAAAAAATTGGAAAGTTCCCTATTGTAGAGCGAAAAATATCAGGTAAGATTTTTTAAATATTATTATGTCATTGTTCTTTCAATATACAATTCTCCCAAAATGAGCAATGAGACAAATTGATATTTTTGTAATATATCAGATACTACCTAAATAATGTACCGACGATATTGATTTTCTTTAAATGTTAGTTATTAAAATAATAAACTCAAAAAATCAACGCGAAATAGGTTATAGGTTGGCAATAGATTGAATGACGTTGATAATTCCACCTTAAAGGTGTAAGTTATGGAATTTGTTGTAATAAATAAATATTAGGTACTTGTTACTTTTATTTATTTGACTACCAAACAACACAAAGGCCTAAAAAAAACAACAGTGTATCGTTATAATTTATTTAAATTAAACCAAAATTCTAACAATAAGTCAACTATCAAAAGTTTAACTCTATTGCACGAAAAAGTATTTTCTACCAGTCGTATACAGGGTAAGGCTAAATGTTTCGGAATGTTGAGCTGTGGTATTTTTTTCTACCACCAAACAGTCAAAAAAATTTCCCTTATTTAAATATTAATAAACTTACATTCTAAAAACTATTGCTCTGTTTTCGATTTTTAATTTAAACAGTCACATGTCACACTAACTAACTTTATACCAAATTGTATATAAAACATGATATACAGAATGATATTTTTACCTACTTATTATTGTTCACCGAGTATCAATAGTTAAAAAAAGTGTCTATAATTTTCTTCTTGCAGCCCTAAAGTAAATTAAAAGAACAAGGCCTTTTGAAAAATATTTTGGCGTATCGCTTTGAAGAGCCTTTTTGTTGACCTGCTTTAAAACAACCATTTTTAAATATGAAAACAACTGTCAACCTTTACTCACAAAATCTAGTATACATTATCTACTTCAGAACCCTTGGCTAAAAATAAATAGTTAAATAAATAACATAAAAATGAAAGGAACCAAAAATACATTCTTAGCAGCAAAAAGTACATAATAGGTACTAATCTAATTAAAAAACCTTAAAATACGAACACAGGGTAACAGAAGGACGGCAGTTTACATAACCTGTAAAATCTGGCTAGCCTCAAATGCTGTGCCTGGCAAGAGTATTACAGGGCTGGATACATGTCCAGCCTCCACACATACCATGTTAGGATATTCATCGTCCCCAAAATCTGCCATATCTTTCGCATGGTCCAGCCATGGATTCCAAATGACAGTATCCGGAAAGTTGTACTTTTGAATTCGCATCTTTCGTCCGGATACCACATTTGTAATAATGTGTTCTTGTGGCGTATTTTGATAAATTCTATCAGTCCATTCATTAATAGTGACAACATCTCTTGCCTCTTGATAAACGGCGCCATCTCTCGTTTTATCTATGAACGTGCAGCCCTGTAGTCCAGTAATTTGGCACCTGCGAACGTCAGGAACTTTAAAATAGGTGTGCAAGAGCATATTAAAGCTGAATGTCAATTCTTTACTAGGGTTGTAGACAGCAATGTTAAAATGCAGTTCTTTTTCTCGGAGAATCAGTCTATATGTTAGGCGAAATCTGGAAAAAATAATATAGCTTCATGGAAATATCATGCTGAATAAAATTTATTGTTCACTGGCACATTACAGATTTTATAGAAACCAGAATTAACAGCACTGGGTACTAAGTACACATCTGGGGAGAGCCACATAGAAGTAATGTGTGTCTCTATTTGATTTATTAAGTTTTTTTTTACTTTCTTTCTTCCAGTTTCTTAAACTGTTTGGATGTAACTTGACTTCAACAGAGTGATATCCTGAACATGTATCATGGTCTATGAATAAGATGAACAAATTAATATTAAGAAAAGGAAAATGCATTAGCACCTGCAAAGTTTGTAAAAATATTTGTTCAGATACTAGTCAAGCCTATAAAAAAATTTGAATTTAAAAAACAAGCTCTAAAATTAAATCTACCTACTGGTTTTAATCCCCTTTTTGGTAAGAATTTGAAAAAGGTTTCCTCCCAAAGTTTAAAGATATAAAATGATTTCATTTCATGTTATTACTAAATTTAAATTTCATGGTTTGTAATATTTTTTAGCAGTCTCATGTTAATATCTTTTAAAGCAAAGATAAAATGAGTACTTAATTTATATCTCTTTAAAAATGAAGTCTTGTATAAAGTGCATGTGGTTCTTAATATCAAGTACATAATTGCGTTTGTTATCTAAATCTAATTATCACTAAAAAATATATCTTACTGATAATTCCACATGGATCGAGAAAATTCTGAATCCATTAGTGAAAAAATGGCTTCAACATCACCACTTGCCAGTCTTTCAGGGGCCTTCTCAAGGTTCCATCGTATGATCCTTGCAAAACCATGTTGAGGCCCAAAGGACCATGCACCAAATTGAGCTACAAAAATTTTAATACTTTTAAAAAAAGGAACCTTACCTACTTACTTATTAATATTGTTAAAATCGCATGTGTGACAGGATGCTCTGAGAGTAGAGTCTACAGTGTATATTAGGAAATATTTCTACTTACGAAACACAAAAGGAATTCCACCTCGTATGGCCTTTTTCCCATCGAATACTGCCTGCTTACTGTAGATAAAAAATAATTAGGTATTTAGGGGTAGATTATAAACATTACTTAGTATTCTTACCTGACAAAGAGTTGTTCTTGGTTGTTAACTCTCCAAGATACAACCGTAGCCCCTGCAACATAAAAAAGGTATAGGTTATGTTTGTTTTTTCTCTCTTTTTTTCACATAGGCGTTATATAGCGGGTCTTTAAACAAAGCAGGAAGGAGAGTGGCGGTAAAAAACTGTTTTTTGTTACTTACCATGTAGATTGATCGTGCAGGTGGTGTTGTTGCCCCTATCGAGGACTACGACGCTGGTGGCCGCCATGACAATTTTTTTGGGGGCCCAAAGTGGCCGGTTGCACCAACCAGCAACGCTTTCGCGTTGTTTTATCGCCGCAAAACACGGCTCTTGAAAATAGTAGTTTGAAGCAATTACCTGCGCAAGAACGAGCAGGTGTAAGGTCCCTCTGTCGGTACGCTAGCGAAAAAAATCCCAATTATGGTGAACACACACACGGGGAAGGACGCGGTTCAGTCAATACTTGGCCCAAGAAAATCTATAGCAACCAGCGCAACGCTCCCTATTCGCAGATCTTAATATGCACCAGAACGAACCCGACTAGTTTTTCTAACTTTACAAAAAACGACATTGCTTCGAATGATAAATGGACATTTTTGTACAACTATTGCCACCTCTTCGTAATCCTTATAAAAATCAATATACCTCAAGACATATAATAATATACATTACCAGTTTCCTTTTTAATGTTGGCAAACAGCAGCGCCATCGTAGCTGGCAGGTAGGAAGCTGGCGAACCTTTAAAATCTGTTACCAGAGGTCGCCTTCTTGTTCTTTCTCGTGTTTTGTAGAAACATTTCTTCAAAATGTAAATTTTTCTCTTTTTTCTTCGGTCTCCAGTGGTTTTACGTTTATTTTTCCTATCTTCGTGAAATGAGTATTACTGCCTGTTTTTTTTTTGCAGAGCCACAATGTGGTAGAGACTTTTTTTACGAGGATCGCCAGTTCAGTGGATCAAGAAAATGGTCATCGATCATCGAGCAATCTTCATCTTATCGAACCGTTTACAAGTTCCTGATTTTTGTTTGTGTTCTGTATTTCTGATTTATCTAAACTAGAAATTTACAAGGCTTAAAGAGGGCGCTAGGCGTCATCCATGATGCCCGATTGCTTTATAATTATCCTTTATTATAGTGCTTTAAAATGCTTACCTTATATTTTAAAGTTCTTTTAAACCAACAATTTTATAAAAAAATGTACCCACGTTTTCAAAGGCTAACCAAGAGAAAGACATTTTTAGAAGTCAACTAACACATCAAATGTGGCAACGTCGTTGACCGGCATCGAGGTCAAACCAAACTGTCAAATTTTCACATATCATTTTTTCCGCAGTTGCACGCGACAAGAAAAAAATCAAGAAAATATTTTTGAAAAACTAGTATGAATTCTATACGCACCGGCAGATTTCTTTCACGCAATACAATCAAGTAAGACAATTTTTTTAACATTATAGTATTCCTCAGGAATTACCAAGAAGTAAAACTTAAGAGGCATTACATACATTACATAATATTTTTTTTAGTAATCTTCGCTGTATGTCTCAATTGGGAGACTTGGGAAGTGGTGCCGGCAAGGGCGGAGGCGGTGGTGGATCCATCAGAGAAGCTGGAGGTGCATTTGGCAAGCAAGAGGCTGCAAGAGAAGAGGAGTATTTTTATAAAAAGGTTAGAATACATTTTTGAGAAAGTAATGAGTATTGAGAGTAAAGCCTTATTATTGTTTGGAATAGATTATTTTTTCCTAATTGTAGCCAATTTTCTTGTATGGTAAAAATAATTCATCAATGCTTTTTTATCGAGGTACACCCTATACTGTCCATACTGTATCTTTTGCAACATACCTATACATTGTTTAAAGTAAGGTAATTTTTAAATATCTATGAATTGACATAAATATAAAGTAAATAGATATTTACAATAGTCACAGCTCACAGCTTAATGTGTACCATGTGTCAGATGTTTTCTTTCCTATTTATTTCAATGCTTTAGATTTAACCTAAAACAATGGTCCTTTTATGACTAAATTTTAGGCAATTGTGCTTCCTCAATCTTCATTAATTTTATGTTTATCTTCAGCTTTAATAAAGAGTATAATTGAGCAAAAAGTTTTGTTTAGTACAACTTTAGCCATTTAAAAACTGACAGTAGTAATAATGTTAGAAAAACTGATCCTGAAAGGTCTCCAGTGGACATTATCAGGATATTAATGATTTCTAGCTGGGGAGGAGGGCAGAAGAAAAATACAAAAAAAATTACATAATATGGAAAAGAAAAATATATAATAAAGAAACCAGAGAGAATTGCATGTTTAAAAATCTACTAGGGTATATTTAAAAAATAAGCAGGTTTTTAATCATACTAGGTATACCAATGATCTGTTAGGTAGCAGATCGTTGAGGTATACCTACTGTAAAATATGGCTGCACAGCTCGCGGAAAGACAGATCTAAACACTTAAAAACTTAGCAAGACTTCAAAGAAGATTATAAGTATGTATTTTGAAAAGTAACAGAAGTTCTTTTTTCCATTTCCAAAAATGTAATAAAAGTTTAAAAACGCGAGTGACAACTTTTAACATTTCCTTTTACTCATTCTTAATTATTTTCCTTTTGTGCCAATTTTTAGCAAAAAGAACAAATTGCTCAACTAAAAGACCATTTAGAAGAAGAAATATCCTTCCATGAAGAGCAAATTAAGAGACACCAAGAAGCTATTGCCCGCCATAAGGAGGGTGTCCAAAAAATAAATAAATAAAGATTTACTAAGCACTTATATTGTATTAAGGTTTTTTTAAAACTGTATATTTAGCCTTGTTAATTTTAGGTTTATCACCTGTACTATGTAGTTATTTGCTTTGTTGAGTGTTCAATAATAAATATGCTATAAGCTTTGAGTTTTTATTTTAACATAGAGGAATCTACTTAGTAGACCTACCTGTATTTATTTTGATGTATTACAGTTTAAACTATTATTATGGTATCCCATTTATAATCGGTGATGTCCAAGACATTTTAGATTGTTTTATTATGTGTGTTATAAATAATTGCAAAACAACCTAGCTATTTACTTTTTTCTAAACCTCTGTTCTGTTTTTTGTAAAATTCGAAAACAAAACTCAGTTTGAATTTTCCGCCACGACGACTAGCATATGAATCAAATGCAGACGCATGCGTTGGAGAATGAGGGAGCCAGGTTTCCAACGTTGCCACACATTAAAATTTTTCTTGTATACAACATCCAAAGAAATTGTATCTTATTTTAATCATTTTTTATGATAGCCAAACAGTAACTGATCATTTATGCCCTTTTTGTCATGGCTGTGGGACAGACATAATTAAACAAGGAATAACGCGACTTTGGACTGTGGTGGGCACAAGAACCTTGGAAAGGCAATAAAAAAATATTAATCAGTAGTGTCGTAGCTCAAGCCCTACTCCCTTAGGCCTTAATTAAAAAACCAAACGAACAAAATTTTTTCTACAGGAGACCATTTAACGAAATATTAATCAAAAGAGGCCCTATATTAATATTTTCGGCCCCCTCTCCTAATATTACGTCTAGGTACGCCGCTGTTGATCATCAGTGCTTTCTATGAGATCTTATTATTTTTTTACGCCAAGGTTTGTAGAATGGATTCCTTATAACTCCAAATTCTAAATTTTAAAGTATTTCTCTCCATTTTTTATTTCGACCAAAAATTGTAAGGTCAAAATTTGGCGTCAGCGTTTGGTGGAAGAATCAAGGAATTTTTCAAGTCACATTCTGACAACAGTGTAAGTCGGGGCGATTGATCAGTACACTGAATGCTTTTGCTGATTGAGTGTAGTGTAGTGCCATATCAGTTTTTTACAAAAATAAAGACCTTATAGCAAGGAAACTTTCAAAATCCGTGTTAGTGATGCATTTTAGGATATCAACAGTGTTATGTTGGGCACTTTTAGTTGCTCTCACATCAGCAGCACAGGTAAAATACTGAATATAAAAACGTTTCTTCCTAGAATGTATTCATCCTTCTTTGGGATAACCTTTCTGACATAAATGATTTTAATTTACATAAATATTGGTTTTAGGTAGGAGTTTTTTGATTTGTTTGATGGGGCAAAAATCTGATGTTTTGAAAATTGACTATAGTTATAACTTTCGCGGGCTTGAACAATTACTTTTAGTTAAAAATTGCGTTGTCGTCCCACTGCAACTTCGTGCTTTTTATGTAAACAAACGTCCTTTAAAGCTGAAACCCAATAGCAACATTTAAATAAATCAAAGCTAAAAAGAAAATTTTAGACATAACAATAAACAAGTTTCTTGAGCCAAAATTCAAATAAATCAAGTTTACAAAAGAAATTTTCCAAATTATTCTGCAGATGTTCATCTACCGACTGGAGAATGTATACCTTAGTATATCGAAATTTACCATAAATACTTTTCTGGCTACCTTATTTTGTAAACTTTGCGTAGGTACTGAGGAATTGTTTTCATTCAGAAGTTGAACACCTCAATATTTTTGTTTGATCAGCAATAAGATTGTTTGGATTTTACATTAGAAAAATAAAATATTTTTAAAATTTATACTTCACTATAATGCTGCTGCCTGTACTTAAGTACCTATGTAATTTTATTAATACCTAGGTACTTTTTCGTTCCTGTAAAACTCTAGTGTCTATTAAAAAAGTAGTGTTAATTAACACACTTTACTATAAGGTCATAAATCCCAGGTTTTGTCATTGTTAAGCAAAACAAAAGTCATATTGCATGGAGAACAGAAAAGCAAATAGTACTTAAAACAAATTTTAAATAGGGTATTTATTATGCACCTATTCAGCAAAACAATGAAATGAAACATGTCCTTAGTATGAAACTACTTAAAATGTTTTATTATACCTTCCTATTTTTTTACCTAATAGCCAAATACATCGTTTTATTATTTCATAAACCAGGTAGGTACTTAGGTACTTAATAAAAGAAAAATACATACATTGTTAATTTTACTAAATCTAGTTTTTTGCTTTTAATAATTAAAATAAATGAAATGGTGAATGCGATGCTAGCCCTGGCATTTTTGTTTTTACATTTATCAGATTGGAAAAGAAAGAAAAAACTCAAAGTCTTCCTCCACAAAATTTAATAGAATAAAATTCTTAAGGGTCTCTACGTGTTTCGAACGTAGAAACGTTCATCATCAGGAGATAGAAAATATATTTATATAGTGCTGATAGTTTTAGCAAAAGAGAAAATGGCGAAGAACCTTAATGGAGCTTTCATGGAATTAAAAAATGATGTGTAAAAGATCGAGACATAATATGGAGAAATTAATAAAAGTTAAAACATACTCATCATGCAGTAGGTATGTGAGAAGACAGTAAATGGGGTCTAAGCCAACCAAATAAACTGGGGAAGAAGAAAAAATCTTTCTAAAAGAAAGTTTCTTATTTCATTTTTTTTTTAAACATTTTTAGGTTTTTGTGAAAAATACATTGAGAGGATAAAAACCTAAAAATGTTTTTAAAAAAAATTTAAATAATCTTTTATTTTACACTTTCTTTTAGAAATATTTTTTCTTCTTCCCCACTTTATTTAGTTGGTTTAGACCCCATTTACTGACTTCTCACATAGGCTGAGTATGTTTTAACTTTTATTAATTTCTTCATACTATGTCTCTTTTACACATCATTTTTTAATTCCATGAAATCTCTATTAAGGTCCTTCATCATTTTCTCTTTTGCTAAAACCATCAGCACTATATAAATATATTTTCCGTCTCCTGATGATGAACGTTTTTACGTTCGAAACATGTAGAGACTCTTAAGAATTTTATTCTATTAAATTTTGTGGAGGAAGAATTTTAGTTTTTTCTTTCTTTCCCATAGTTTTAACTCCACTTTAAGCATGGACTACTTACTTCTTCAAATTTATCAGATTGTTGTTGTGCTTTTATTAATAAATAAAATATTTTTGAAAATTGGGATACCTATACAGGGTGTTTCAAAAAACATGTGCCATCGCTCGGGTGGTGACTCCTTACCCAAAAATAAGGCAAATAGTTCCTATTAACATGGGTCCGCAGATGCCTTGTTTAAAAGATACAGGGTGTTCAAAATTTTAAATATTTCCGGTTTTTTCAATATATTTCCGAAACGGTTTAAGTAATTTTAGTAAAATTTGGGTTGTGAAAAGTACTTATAATAGCACAAATTTAGGAATAAAAAATGTGTTGACAGGTTGACCAGGGGCGTGCGTGCGATCAGATGCTCTACTCATTTTGAACAAAAAATAGGTACTCCACTGACTTTTTCACATTTTGATAGCACAATTTTCTAATAATTTTAGTGGCTAAAAAAAAGTATTTCTTAATTTTTTTTATGGCCGGCATCGTTTGGAAGATAAATGCAATTCTATCAATCTCTGTTAAATATTAAAGCTTATGCAAGATTAATAAGTTAAAAGATCTAGTATGCTACATGGTCGAATCTAAAACAAAGATTAATCTGTCAGTTTTATATTGACTCGTATCTTTAGGTACATATTATTAATAATTATAATTTCCGTCTGTCATTGGTGTTTACTAATATTTTAAAAATTTTAGTAAGTTAAGCAAGTAAATTCATGTTTTCGATTCAATTTTTAAAGGGTTTTAAAATCGTAAATTATTTTATAGCATTAAAATGCCCTTTGTACATTATACATTGGCTGAATTAACTGATATGATATTAATTTATGGTGAAGCGAGACAAAATGGAAGGGACGCAGCACGGATTTATCGTGTAAGGTATCCTCAACGAACATATCCATCTAAAAATATTTTCGAACACGTTTGTAGACGTCTAAGAGAATCCGGCACTTTAAAACCTTTTAAATCTACTTCTGGCCGAAGAAGATACCGACGAACTGTTCAGGTTGAGGAGGCGGCTCTTAATATAGTGGATCGTAACCCTTCTACAAGTACTAGAATCGTGTCTAACGAAATAGGAAATATTTCTGCATCGTCTGTACATAGAATTTGGAAAGAGCAACAGTTAAAACCATATCACTTTACAAGAGTGCAAGAACTTGTACCTAGAGATTATGGGCCTAGACAAGAATTTTGTCAGTGGGTTTTAAATAAGTTGGAGAACAATCGACATTTCCCTAGGCGTATCCTTTTTACAGACGAGTCGTCATTCACAAGAAAGGGAATTATAAATTTTCATAATTTACATACATGGGCTGAAGAAAATCCCAATTTAATTAGAGTAGCAAACTCGCAGTACCAGTTTTCCATCAACATTTGGGCTGGAATAATTGGAAATGATATAATTGGTCCTATTATTCTGCCAAATAGACTTGACCATGTGTCTTATTTAAATTTTCTTAGAAATGATTTACCAGAGCTGTTGCCTATATTAGTGAGAAATAGAATGTGGTTTCAACACGATGGAGCACCGGCACATTTTGCAGCACTTGTTCGGGAATAACTTGTGGAAACATATGGTCATCGTTGGATTGGTCGTGGTGGTCCAATAGCATGGCCACCTCGATCCCCTGACCTAAATCCATTGGATTTTTATCTGTGGGGGCATATAAAAGAGCTTGTCTATAACACGCCAGTACAAAGTAGAGAAGAACTTTTGGAACGAATTGAAATGGCGTTTGTCCGTGTTCGGGAAAATCCTCGTATTTGTGCCAGAGTGAGAAGATCTTTACGTAGAAGGTAAAATGCTTGTAATGAAGTTAGAGGTGGACATTTTCAGCATTTACTGTAATAATTATGTTTAGGTTGATAATAAATAATTTTTTTATAAAACAATAAATACCTAATTTGCTAAAAACGTTTTACGCTATACCTAATAAAATTGCATTTATCTTCCAAACGATGCCGACCATAAAAAAAATTAAGAAGTACTTTTTTTTAGCCACTAAAATTATTAGAAAATTGTGCTATCAAAATGTGAAAAAGTCAGTGGCGTACCTATTTTTTGTTCAAAATGAGTAGAGCATCTGATCGCACGCACGCCCCTGGTCAACCTGTCAACACATTTTTTATTCCTAAATTTTTGCTATGATAAGTACTTTTCACAACCCAAATTTTACTAAAATTACTTAAGCCGTTTCGGAAATATATTGAAAAAACCGGAAATATTTAAAATTTTGAACACCCTGTATCTTTTAAACAAGGCATCTGCGGACCCATGTTAATAGGAACTATTTGCCTTATTTTTGGGTAAGGAATCACCACCCGAGCGATGGCACATGTTTTTTGAAACACCCTGTATATAGCATTTGAAGTAGGGTAGTTATTTGTACCCCAAATGACTTGCATATATCACACTATCGACAGAGCTGGGCAAGCTACTGGAAAAACGTAGGTAGCTACAAGCTAGGACTTAAAATTTAAGTAGTTAAAAGCTTGTATAGTATTTAACAGTAGCTTAGCTACAGGTGTAGGTATAGCTAAGCTACAATCTACACGGTTTAGAAGTAGCTTGAATAAAGCTATTAGCTAGCCTCTTAATAGTTTTTTAAATAAAATTATTGTCTAACAAAATTTTAGGTAGGTAGGTATTAGTGACTTCCTTTTTACACAAGAAGTAGGCATATGAGTAAACATCATAAAGTTAAATTTAAACGAATTTTTTTTAAACAGCGTTGATGTTGATCTACCTTACGCTTATCATAAAAATTTCACGGATATGTAAACACAAATAAAATTGCCTGTAGGTATTATGTTTCTAAACTAAATGAGTTTTTAGTAGTGCCAAATACCCCTCTTAGGGGTACAGTCACCTACAGTTTTACGTTAAAAAAAAGTTGGATTTATAAATTAATAAAAGCAGAAAAAGAAATATTTGACCAAATTTCTTTGCTTTTAATAATTTATCAATTAAATTTTCGTTAACTTACACACAAGATGAGTTTATAAAATAAACCACAGCCAGTATTGAACCACCTTAAACAATAAAAACGTTGTATTGATTGTTCTAGTCTAGTCCTCATCATGCATTTTGATTATGATTTTTTTAAATTCAAATTTAAACAATGAAGTAAGAATAACACCGGCTAAATGCCGTTTGTTTACCAAGGACAAACGCTTTTAATAGCATCCCTTAAGTACAAAGAAACCCGGCTTTGCCCTGAAGATGTTTGAGGTGGGTAGTAAAAAAACAGATGCTGTAAAATATATAAAACACAAATTTTACGATAAGACGAAATGGACTACAACAATCTCTTAGGTTTGACATTTGGATTTAAACAAGTTTTATCAAAAATTACTTGGTACCCAAGTAGGGGTAGTAAGTAGGTATGGACATATAATATAAATTACCTATATATACACGCCACTGCAACTGTACATCATATTTATTTCAACGTACCTACTACTACTATAATTTTATAATAAAAATATTATATACCTACCTACTATGAGCTTTCAATGTTGAAATAATATTAAGTCCAAGTTTAAAATCACGCTGATAAAAGACTGCTGGCCAGACGTGAAGAAAATTAATTAAGGGGATCCTGGAACGGTCAATTTCCGCTGCTTGAAGTGTAAAAAAAGGCGTATAATTTTTGTTGCATTATGTAATAAAATATTCTAACAGCAACATTTGTGACGGAAAATGCTTCCTCCATGTAAATTTATACGACATTGGCGCCAACAGTGTTTATAATAAAATGAATAAATAAAAGCTTATAATTCTGTTCCTATTGATTGTACCTAGACGAGGACTAGAGAACTATCTTAATTATTGTTATGATTATCGTTAACAATTAACTAAATTATGTAAGACCTAAATAATAATTATTTATCTATCTATGTCATTCGATGTCATATTATTCATAAGAATCCTTGGTATTTTACCTAGACTGTTTGCAGACCTTTACAATCGGCATCTTTAATGGAATCCCAATATTAATATCCTAATTAGTTGGAAATGGTTCTTTTTTAATATAGGTAGATGGTACCAGTGGCTTACTCAGGATTTAACTCTATTAATCTAAGCATATGATAAAAAAATACCGCTCAAAGCAATAGAAATGATTTTTTTTTTGGCTTTGGCAGTTCTGCCTGGTAAATATTGTACTAGATCCACGATAAACAGGGTGAGTCGGGAGGAATGGGCCAAACTCTAAGGGGGTAATCTATGCATCAAAATAATAAGAAAAACTCAAATGTTGTTATCCAATATTCATTTGTTTTCAAATTACAGCCTTAAATAAAATGATAATACTTATTGTTAAACCAAAATATGCAATATTTAACATTGTTTTAAATAAATCATTGGTTTAGTAAATTTTCAAAAATACCGCCATTGACTTACAAACATTTCCTGATTCGTTTACGAAGGGCGCGCGTGGTCCTTCTAATTGATTTGTGCCTTTCTTTAATATTGAGTGCAGCATTTCTAATGCGTCTAATTAATACATCCCTAGTATCTACTTTTAATTTGTATACCTCATTTTTTAACCAACCCCATAAATTATAGTCCAACGGTGTGAGGTCTGGCGATCTAGGAGGCTAACTAATAGGACCACCGCGACCAATCCAAACCTCTGGAAACCTTTGGTCCAAATATTGCTTGACCCGACGTTTGAAGGAATCTCCTCCAGTAGTCCTTGCAATTCATTTTGTAAAAAACCTAAGTATATCCCCTGTAAGGCGATTTTCCAAAAGAAAAGGGCCAATTAAATTATTGTCGATCATGCCGCATCACACGTTTACTGAAAACCTGTGTTGAAAATTATTTTCGACTATTGCGTGAGGATTTTCGTCCGACCATACATGGCAGTTTCGATTATTGTTGATGCCGTTACGGGTGAATGTAGCTTTGTCAGTAAAAAGTATGTGCGGTACAAGATGACGATTATTAATTATTATCCACTCACAAAATTGCATACGCTTGGCGTAGTCTCCAGGTTGAAGATACTGTACACGCTGTACATGGTACGGGTATAAGCCTTGCTCGTGAAGCGTATTGATTTTTTTTTTTGGGGGAATCCCCAACTGAGTTCCAATTCCTCGTGAGCTGGTCGTTGCATCTTCTTCTACTAAAGCTAGAACATTTTCTATTTTTTCTAAATCCTGTCGAATGGCTCGTTAGGATGTTACATTCAGCACTTGGAAGCGATCCGGTCAATAATAACATTTGAATTTGAAACATTGAATAGTGGATAACAACATTTGAGTTTTTCTTATTATTTTGATGCATAGATTACACCCTTAGAGTTTAACCCATTCCTCCCGACTCACTATGTATAGAATGGCAGGAAAAAGGATATGAGTAAAGTTAATCGCATGTAGCTTTTGATTAAAAGGCACGTGGCACCTACCTTTTATTTTTTTATCTCCTCATAATTCTTGTAGATATATTTAGCAGCTTAATTAAATCAAGTCAAAGTAGAGCGAAAACTTCACCAGTAAAGGTAATACCTCACTCCTAACATCTTTAAGAATACTGTGATGCCAGGCAAAAATTGTCGCTTTCGTTTGAAGTGTGGTGTTTTAAGAGTAAACTACATCCCCGTTGTTGCGCCACTGAGGTAGGAGTTACAAGAGGGATGGTCCGCAAATGTTTGATCCTCAAATAAAAACTTTACAAGGTTTATTAACCATGTTTCCACACAATGAAAAAGGTCTTTTCGTCTTTTATCCTAAAAGCAGGTATAGAGAGGGCTTTCAAGTGTATATGTTTTTCATATTATCTATATGACTTAGAAGTTCTTTTAAAAATATACTTTACGCTCTTTTTGAAATTCTTCGAGCTTGAAATACCTGAGCGTCTTAAGAATTTCCTTTCCTTTCTTCGATATTAGATTACTTTATAGGATGGCGTTACAGGGTACAAAGAAAGCTTCTGTTTGATTCCTTTTGCTCAAAATTGGTAAACATAAACATAGCATAAAGTTTATATACAGACGCTTTTCTTAAGGTTTGAGATATCGATGGATTTTAGGTTGGGAGACAGTCATTAATCCAGTAAACATGTTATTATATACAGGGTGTTTCAATAAAAACTCCCATTTAAAAGTTCCTGTCATCGAAAAATTTCTTTGCACCGTGGCGCCACCATAGACAATTTACCTTTAGATAAACAAACAATAATCACGAATGTGGCAGTTTTATGGCCTCGCGCATGTAAACAAAACTGGGAACTATTAGACATGCGCACTGCAACATTATCGTTTGACGAATGGGAAAATAGACAGGTCCGGGCTTTAAAATTTAAATTCTTGCTCATATGCCACCATAGAGGGTTTATTTTACCCCTATTTGGGCATAATACAATTATACAACGGCTGCAACTAGTACTAGTCATTGTTTATATTACAATCCGAGTCACTAAAAACACAAACACAATTCACTAACTAAACTACACAAAAACCAGAAATCCATAAATATTAAACACCAGTCCCACAATCCACGATAGCCGATCCGATAGCTGAAAACTTTAGAAAACTACAAGGAATCCGCAGAGAAGAGAAACCTTAAAACACAACAACAAAAATGGCGGCCGAGCCGGTTCTGGAGAGTATTCTTGAGCGCTTCGATTATTGTCGATAAAGTAGGACGGCCGATAACACGAGGTTTGTGCGCATGCACGAAGGTTCCCCGAATGAAGACAGCTGACCGACGAGTCATGCGCTCGGACGTATTTTTTCACCCATAAAACGTAACTTTTGTTTGCGCAGGAGATAAGCTGTAGGTATCTAAAGGTAAATTGTCTATGGGCGCCACCTACATCTTGTATTATTCAAACACATTTTTTACACAGTTGTGAAGCCAATCATAGATGCTAAAAACTGGCGTTTTACAGTTTACATGTCGCTTTTAGTTTTCGAAATAATTGGCCTGGGAGTTTTTATTGAAACACCCTGTATACTAAGTACATGCACCTTAATTTATTATTGTCTGTTAAAAGGGTATTTCTTGAATGATAGAAAAGTTTCAACTGGTATGTATCTCCAGTGGTCGAACTATCTAGATTTCTAGTCACCCCACTCCAAGCACATCTTCTTTACATATACAATCTTAACAATCTTAATCTTAACATATACAGTGACCGGCAAAGAGTTCGCAACATATGGTAAAAATTTTTATTAGCGGAATATTGAAAAATCTTTTTTGGGGGATTGGATGTGCATGTCCCATAACCTTAAAATCGATTTTGACATACGTCACGTGACCAATGGTATGGCGGGAAAGTTGAAAAAACCAATATGAAATCATCATAAATCAGATAAGTTGATGAGATATCGAAAAAACTCCAAGAATAAAAAGTGTTTAGAATTCCATTAGAACCTTAAATACAATGTTTGGGATATCTACTTGAAAAAACATAAAATCGAATATTTTTGTACCTAAATATTTTTTTACCGAATTAAAAATTTCCATATTTTTCCTTTCTTAAAGCTTCATTAAAGTAAAACTGACATCTGGTGACCACAACTAGAAATATTCTTTTGTTTTTCTGACAATTTGGAGCAATAATTCAAAAAATTCGTTTACACTTGGATACCAGCTGTTGCAATAGTCTATTTCTAATAACCTTATCGATATTTTTTATATCGAAATATTCTATTATGTTAAGAAATCCTTAAATTCATTAATCCAAAGCAAATTTTATTTATAACCGTAAAAAATAATTTTGAATTTCGCAGAAATCTTTAAAAAAATTTAAAAATTAATAAAATTTTATGTTTTTTTCAAGTAGATATCCCAAACATTGTATTTAAGGTTCTAATGGAATTCTAAACATTTTTTATTCTTGGAATTTTTTCGATATCTCATCAACTTATCTGATTTATGATGACATAATGATGATTTCATATTGGTTTTTTCAACTTTCCCGCCATACCATTGGTCACGTGACGTATGTCAAAATCGATTTTAAGGTTATGGGACATGCACATCCAATCCCCCAAAAAAGATTTTTCAATATTCCGCTAATAAAAATTTTCCCATATGTTGCGAACTCTTTGCCGGTGACTGTATAAAACAAAGTCGCTGTCGCTGTCTGTGTGCTTAAATCTTTAAAACTACGCAACGGATTTTGAAGCGGTTTTTTTAAATAGATAGAGTGATTCAAGAGGAAGGTTTTTGTGTATAACTAGCGACCCGCCCCGGCTTCGCACGGGTGCAATTTCAGAAAGTGGCATATCGGGTTTGTTCGGGTTTGTATTTATACCAGCGGGTTGCAACGCATGCCGGGTACACGCTAGTCATTTATAAAGAACTCGCAACACTTTCTCTTCATGCAAATAAAAGGGGGAAAGAAAGTACAACAGATCAGAAGAGACAGAAACAATACGCTAAAAGGAGACTCCAAAAAGTCAGATGCATCAGTAATTGATTATGTATGTAACTATATATGTTTCTGGAATTACAAATATAGACTTATTACAATTTTATGCCAATTTTTGTGAGAGATCCAATAAAAGCCTGAGTATAACCCTACCTATTTAGTACAAACCTTGTCTTATACTACGCCTCTGATTAATGTGACTGTTTTAAACTGAGTCACCAGATTTTAAAATTAATCCTGGCTTAATGCATTGAAGTTTTGATTAAAATTAAATTACAGCAGGAGATGATTGTCAAGGTCAGTAAGCAGAAAAATTAACTTAGACAAGATAACAATTTAATAAAGCAGCAGCATAGTTTTATTACTACTTGTAAATTTTAGATCATGAGTACAGAATACATACAACTATTAGGGTGAATTTTTTTTATTTTAGAAAATAAATTTAAAAATATGCCCTATACAGGGTGTCCGGAAGAAGGAGGTCAATCCGTTCACCATATAATTCTTGAGCAAAAATAATATTACTTTTATAATGAAATTTTTCATTTTTGAGCCTCATTTTCGATATACAGCGTGACCAGTAAAGTCCGCATCATATGGGATTTTTTTTTATTAATGGCTTTATTCGAAATTTGACTTTGGCATCAAGTTCTGCTTCGATCGAGATGAAAATTAAGCAAAAAAAATAGTAGTCACGTGATTCGTCGTGATTGATCTGTCAAATTTAAATTTTTTCCAAAAAATAATTCAAAAGTGGGGTTATTTCTGTAAATATCGAAAAAAGTTATTAGAAAAAGTTTTATTTTAATGCAGTTTCTAGCCCACATGGAAAATTTCAGCTGCATAGGATAATTTTGATTTTTTTTACCCATCACTTAATAAACACTTTACCTACTGATGACACTGTGTTCTTTTTGTCTTAATATTAAGGTGTATTACTTTCAGACACAAACTACATTTTCAAAAATACTTACTTTATGAAGTTACCTTATACAGGGCCAACAACAAATAAACTTTGCATCACATGCGACCAAATTTTAATAGCCCAATTTTGATTTTGTAGAAAAACACACATATATTTAATATATACATTAAGGAAAATGTATCTCAAATAAAGCATTGTCAAAACTAAGAAGTTTTATGTAGCTTGCATTGAGTCTTACTTTGCAAAGATGGTGTAATTTACAAAATATGGGTAAAAAATCAAAATTATCTTATGCAGCTAAAATTTTGCATGTGGGCTAGAAACTGCATTTAAAAAAACTTTTTCTAATAACTTTTTTCGATACTTTCAGAAATAAGCTTTTGAATTATTTTTTGGAAAAAATTTTAATTTGACAAATAATGCGAATCACGTGACTACTATTCTTTTTTTGCTTAATTTTCATCTCGATCGAAGCAGAACTTGATGCCAAAGTCAAATTTCAAATAAAGTTATTAATAAAAAAATGCCATATGATGCGGACTTTACTCGTCACACTGTATATCAAAGTTTAAAATTAAAAACTGATTTTTTTGAATAATTTGAGTATTTAATAAGATATAAATTTCAAATTGGGTATATTGCTTCACCATAAAGAGTTACATCTTTTGAGAAAAACAAAACAAAAAACAATTGTCAAATATTCAAAATAGGGGAAGTCAGAAGCCATAAAGTTTATTAATTTTTTTTGTGTTACTTGTAGCAAACACTAGTGACTGTTTCGTCACTAGTGTTTGCTCTGAAGTGTGAAAAACCACCATGCATCAAAATATTTTTTTAAATTCACTTATGCATTTATTATGCTGTTTTTTCATAAAAATGTCCAAAGAAAAGCAATATAAAAGTTAAAAATTAATTTTGTGCATCTCTATACAATGAAATGCTTTTTCTTTATCGAATTCAATATAACGGCATGAATAGAAAAATCTACTGAAACTAGATTGGATTTTCATTCAAAATAAAGTTAGTTCGTTACATCGCAATTGGCACAAAAGGTTGAATTCATTTCCAGGGTGAGATGAAAGCAAAAATTTTCTTCTTTCAGAGCCACACGTTTTCAGTCGGCAACAATGGAAATTCTATTTTTCGTTTCAACAGAGTATTTTTCATTAGGGAAATTTTTATCTTTAATTGCTTAGAGTCAGTAGTTTACCCGTTGATAAATGAACTGACATGACACTTCGTTGTTTTAGGTTTTTTTTTTCAATTAGAGTTATTTTCAATTTCAATTACCCTTAGAGGAAAAAGTTTCGCACTACACGATCAGAATTAATGGCTGTACTTAACAAAACAATGACATTATAATAGTATCGTGCTTATTACTAATGCCAATTCTAAAATCAGTAAAGTATAGTATTTGCAGAATTATACCGTTGACTCTTACTGCCAAAAATAAACTACCTGATTAAAGCCTATTGTATACGCCTCAACCTCTTCAAAGGGGATTAAATGGGATCAGGGTCGGCTTAAAAATGTACCTACACCACATGATTTATTTTTATAATTTAAAATAAATAGATAGGCATTTTTAGTTTTAGTAGGTAGGTACCTATAATAAATGTAAAATAATGATAACAATTAATGATAATTAAAAATAATATAATTTAAAAGTATTAACTATTAGGATAACAAGTACAATAAAAATTAATTAAATTCTAAAAAACTATTGATAATTTATTCAAAATTTAACGCTGTATCACTATCACTTCATCTAAGCCTAAGCTTATAATTAAGGGTTGAACATTTGTAATCATACAATTGTAAGAATTTTCCACCTTAAGTACATGCTGTACACAGTTTTTTCAGCTGTCTGCAGAAATTTTTCTTACTCGTTTTTAATTAATTCTACTACAGATGCATTTAATGTAGGAGAAATATTATTTCTCCTAATATTGGATTTTAATTGGTGCCATATTAGCTCAATAGGATTGAATATACAATAGTATGGAGGAAGACGCAACACTGTATGTCCATTTTCTGCTGCAAGTTTGTCACACTCGTGTTCCTTATTTATTTTAAAAGCTTTTAATACTTCTAGCAGTTCTCGTTTTTTGTAAGTTTCTTCAAAATATAAATCATTTTCAATCATAAAATTTTGAATTTCGGCTTTTGTATTATTAGAATTGGGAATGATTTTTGCTTGCCGACTATGATAACTAGCATTGTCCATTACAATGGCGCTATTTTCAGGTATATTTTTAAGGAGTTTATGTTTAAACCAATCTTCAAAAAGTTGTGCGTCGGTATCTTGATGGTAATCTAAAGAAGAATCTGCTATGTTTTTAGCTGAACTAAAACAATTTGGAACAAACCCGTTCTCTGAACCAGCATGTAATATTGTGATTCTTTTGCTTTTATTTGATGGTGCCTTGGTTTGACATTTTTTGGAAGAATCATCCCAACCTTTTCTTGGAGTGCCATGGGTATCAAACCATGTTTCGTCAAGGTAAATAATTGGACGATTTTCTTCTCTAAATTGTTTAACAGCTGTTAAATATTTAAGTCTCCATTCCCGTAGACGTTGAGATTCCATTAATGTTTGTCTTTTATTAATGCTTCGGGTTTGTTTTTTTAAAACCCATTTTACGCAATATTTTCCTTAGGCTTGAAAGACAACTTTCAAGCAATAGGTACATCTGTTTTGATTTTGCACAAAGACCTGGTCAATTTTGCTTTAATGCCGTCTACTTTTAACTTATTTTTCTTCAATGCTAGGCACATTATCATCAAAATGAATAAATACATGCATTTTTCACCCTGGAATTAAATTTAGCCAGTAGGTTCTTGCACTACCTAACTTAGTACCATTATTTCAAAAAAAAGTGCGGTAGCAGGACATTACTGGTTACAGAATACGTAATCTTTTAAGAGAAAAAACAACACATTTACCCAAAAAATAATAAGTATTTATTAATTTATCCACTATTACTTACTTGTTTTATCTACGATCGGTGTAATCCAGTACGTGGTAATCGATTTTTCAAAAACCAAGAACATCTAAGCTTCTAATTTTGCTGGTCAAACGTTTGTAGTTTCCTTAAGATCACTATCCAAAAGAATTTAACTCGATTTTTTATTTGGAACATCATAAAACGATCAAAAAACCACAACAAAGCACAAAATTGATCGCTACAGGCGGCCATTTTGACAGTTAGAAACTTACAGAAGCGCCCCCAAACGACCCTTTTTTAACCCATTCGTTCATAAATATATGTATCTGCATCTTTCTTCAACATATGCAGATAGAAATAGACAGCTTGACAAATTGGTAAAAATGGAGATGGCTGTCGAATGCAGTATTTTTATTTATGAATGTAATTGATACTATGCGTTTTTTTTAGCAGGTGTAGTACTATGATAGTGACCTACATTTGTTATTTATTTTTATGAATGAAATAAGGCGTTAAGAAATTATGAATGAATTAAAAATGGGAGATAGGTTATCGTTCCTATTTTAAAATTACTGCACAAATTAAAAATTGTTCATGCTGCAGCAAGTAAAGAAGAGAAACAGAAAGAAATAAAACAATATTATGATAATATGTCAAGTTAATTTTTTTAAATATTACATTTTGGACTATTTTTGAGTATTATGTAACATTTTTATCAGTCCAGAGATCAGACATAATATTTAGTATATGAAACAAACCACAGATGCGTCTTCACATTTCCTTCCGATGATATAGGTACTAGGTAGGTACCGATGTTCGATGATGTAATTTTTCGTTGATGTTTAACACCATTCGTTAGTATACGTTACAATGACGGTGTCTTTATTTTCTTAGTATACTGAGGGTTGGATCCACATAAGACTTTTAATGACCAGTACAGTTTCCAATCCATCCAGAGAAACAAACCTCTGGAATCCTTTAAACAAGAAATACTTATTTGTTTTAAAAAAAAAATTTAAAGACTTTTTAACTAGTAGCCGATTTGAAATTTTATGTTGGGGTTTTTAAAGAAATGACCTAATATGTAGTTTAATTCTAGTTTTCGAAACCTGTTCTAAGTTCATTAACGAATATTTAACATTCTTAATTATTTGGGGACCTCAAATTCATTCAGAACGATAAGTAGGTAGCAGTGGCGGATTTAAGGGAGGGGGCGCCCCCTGCTGAAATGTTTGCATCAACGTAAATAATAATGGTGTAGAAATTAATATAGTTTATACTATTTCTCATATAGGTTTTTTATAAATACTTTAACAGGAATTACTGGTTACCTAAATACTTCATATCAGTAGATCTGTTAATTTAAATTTTAAGCTTGCCAGTTCAACACTTTTTTTTTCTATCACTATTTTTGTCTTGTATAAATAAGTCAATTCCCCCCCCCCCCCCCTCTTTCTTCTTCTGTAAACTTTCAACGCCCGTAACGTGACTGACACATCAGTATGTTTAAGAAAGAAAATGTACGCAGGCGAAAGTTTATAGGTACAGGGTTATCCAACCAAGACTAGACAAGGCGATTTTTTGACTTTTCCTGTACTTTTATAAAAAAAAACTGAAATAGCCATCTTAAGTCATTTTCTCCCGCGAATTCGAATATCTTCAGCAAAAAACAATTGAACATCAAACAAAAGTACTAGGGGTAACTTTGATATTTTTTTAAATGGAACACCCTGTATATTTTTACATTTTTAAATTCCACATAAAATTATAATTATTTTTTATTAAATGCACTATTAGTCTATACTTCATAGTTTCCGAGATATTGACTCTCGAAAAGTGACATTTTTGAACTTTGACAGCTTATAACTTTCTAACAGTACGTCTTAGAGCAAAACGGCTTACATGTCCCTATCTTTAAATTTTATTATCTTCCCAAAAAAATCAACTTCCAGTTAAACCGGATGTAACTCGAAAGAAGGAAATATAGTTGTTCCGGTTTAACTGGAAGTTGATTTTTTTGGGAAGATAATAAAAATTGAAGATAGGGACATGTAAGCCGTTTTGCTCTAAGACGTACTGTTAGAAAGTTATAAGCTGTCAAAGTTCAAAAATGTCACTTTTCGAGAGTCAATATCTCGGAAACTATGAAGTATAGACTAATAGTGCATTTAATAAAAAATTATTATTATTTTATGTGGAATTTAAAAATGTAAAAATATACAGGGTGTTCCATTTAAAAAAAATATCAAAGTGACCCCTAGTACTTTTGTTTGATGTTCAATTGTTTTTTGCTGAAGATATTCGAATTCGCGGGAGAAAATGACTTAAGATGGCTATTTCAGTTTTTTTATAAAAGTACAGGAAAAGTCAAAAAATCGCCTTGTCTAGTCTTGGTTGGATAACCCTGTACATACATTTTTCTTATGTGCAGTATTGTTTCACCAACATTAGTTTGGAAGCCTGTATACTTGAAATCGGAATGGAACAATTTAACAAACATAAAATTGTAATCTAGACCGAAAGATTATTGTAAAAACGTGCTCAATTACAGAAATGTATGATTTGCAGCGACAAACGCACTAAATTTGTGTTGTGTCGTTAACCCCGGAATTCATTGTGTTTTTTTCGTGAAAAATGGGGCTACCTTTTAATTGCCGATTTGTTGTACTGTTTAAAACTAGATAATTTTAATCGTACAATACATACAATTAAAAACAATAAAAGTTATCTCATAATTGTAAGTATAGGTATAATATTTAAAAGTTTTGTTATAGAACTGTCTGGGTACCATAAAGTAAAATTAGTACAACGTGGGTTGCACGCAGTCCTTTAATATTACTTTCTAAGAGGTACCTTCTAAACAGAAGGCGGTTAAAACCGTTACATTATGAGAGACCCAGCGACGTACCTTTGGGTTTAGATGGGTACCTTGACAGATGCACCAGGCGCCGGTTCTATAACCCAGTTTTAGGTAGGGATATAGGTACTTGTAGGTTATTTTTGTGATGAACTCTTCTCCTTAGTGACTAAACCGAATTATCCTTCGCAGTACTACCTCGTCCAGAAAGATAGCTATTACTGTCCGCGGATAAGGTTTACAATAGAACAAATGGATGAAAAATTTCATTTTTCGGGAAAAAGTCATTCTTGATAAAAAGTTTTGCTTGTAAAAAAATGCAATTCACGAAGAGAAAATTTTGATTTTTTATACAGGGTTCGCAAAAACTTCAAAAACATGATTTTTCTCCAAGAGTAAACTACCTTTATTTTTCATTTTTGACGAAAATGCCAATTAGAAAACTTACTTAGAATAACGTTTGTAATTTAAATCCGAGACTTAACATAAATCTTCGATTTTTTAAGTTTTTTTTAATTTTTAGAGGTAAATGGAAATTTTGCTGCTCAATAAAAATATTAATATAAAATTATATTAGACTCTATTTTCATAATGGGTAGTGTGTATCTTATTTTAAAATTTTAAATGCATTCATACCATATTTTGTAAAAACAATGAATGTTTATAGAGGGGAGTGTTTGAATAGCAAATTATGAAATTATTATTTGTTGTTATTTTAAGATTTTTTTGTGTTATTTCCGGCGTCATTTCATTTGTGAAACTAAAAATACATATTTCTGGTAACACCAAAAATCAGTTTTTGAAACTTTTTGATACCCCTCTGTCATTGATAATGTATGTATTTCGACCGCTAATGCTGCTATACAAAAAAAATTCGTTTACCTCTAAAAACTAAAAAAATCGAAGATTTATTTTAAATCTCGGATTTAAATTACAAACGTTAATCTAAATAAGTTTTCTAATTGGTATTTTGGTCAAAAATGTCAATCGCTTGGGCAGTGTTATACAATTTTCTACACCTACCTCCATTATTATTGGATTTTAACACGCCTATGTTTGTAAGGTTTTATTATTTTATATGCATGTATACAATATACAGTGTGTGTATAAAGTCTGGAAACGGCTTAATAACACCACAATTTACTGGCCGATTTAAACCAAATTTGGTACAGTTGTGTAAGAGGATCTAACGCACCGAATGATGATATTGGCGTTGTTGCCAGCTTTTTAGTTTGTCTGGAATTCGAACGAATTTTATATTTTTAAATATAACACCCAGTATATTTTTACATTTTTAAATTCCACATAAAATTATAATTATTTTTTATTAAATGCACTATTAGTCTATACTTCATAGTTTCCGAGATATTGACTCTCGAAAAGTGACATTTTTGAACTTTGACAGCTTATAACTTTCTAACAGTACGTCTTAGAGCAAAACGGCTTACATGTCCCCATCTTCAATTTTTATTATCTTCCCAAAAAAATCAACTTCCAGTTAAACCGGAACAACTATATTTCCTTCTTTCGAGTTACATCCGGTTTAACCGGAAGTTGATTTTTTGGGAAGATAATAAAAATTGAAGATAGGGATATGTAAGCCGTTTTGCTCTAAGACGTACTGTTAGAAAGTTATAAGCTGTCAAAGTTCAAAAATGTCACTTTTCGAGAGTCAATATCTCGGAAACTATGAAGTATAGACTAATAGTGCATTTAATAAAAAATAATTATAATTTTATGTGGAGTTTAAAAATTTAAAAATATACAGGGTGTTCCATTTAAAAAAATATCAAAGTGACCCCTAGTACTTTTGTTTGATGCTCAATTGTTTTTTGCTGAAGATATTCGAATTCGCGGGAGAAAATGACTTAAGATGGCTATTTCAGTTTTTTTATAAAAGTACAGGAAAAGTCAAAAAATCGCCTTGTCTAGTCTTGGTTGGATAACCCTGTACATAAAATACAAACTATAAGTTAGAAGAAACAAATATTGAGCTGGAATTATGGCTACTTACACATTTGTCATTTTAAGTAAGGTCATCAATTCCATTCCCATTATTATGTGTGGAAAGTGCTTCTTCTTTTATATGTATTTTATTTGAAAATATTCAAAGGCCCAAATTAAAAATCTATTACAAGACAGACAACGATTGAAACTTTGGCTGTCCTGTGATACCAAAAATATTCCTTTTAATTATATTTAAAAAAATATTGCCATTAATATTTGAATTATATTGCTTTTCCCTGTCCAAAATAAAATAATCTGGCGATATTTCTGAACTAGATTAACATAGAGGTTAGAGATAGAGATTAACATAGGTAGTTTGGTAACCAGTACTTTCAGTACTGGTTACCAAACTACCTATTACTAAAGCATAGGAAAAATGTTCTACTGTATCTAACTACAGGCACAGCATCACATTCAATAGCAAAATCTTCTTAAACTGTTACGTAATACAAAATCTAATCTATTAGATTTAGTAGGTACCTACTTGTAAATAAAATGTGATATTTTTAGACGATTCCCAAATATTTTTTAAAAATGCTGAATTATGTACCGGGTGGTCAAATAAGCGAGGACGTCGGCTTTATCTCGGAAACCATTAATCGTACAACTTTCGGAAAGATTTTTTTATGAGTAAAGTGGCCAAGAGAAATTGCTGGAAATTACTTTTAAGTTCCTCATTTCGCCGCAAGGGGGCACAATTAAAAATTGTTTTTTTAAATTCTAAATTTCTCCGAAAATTCCCATATTAAGGTATAACTCTGATTACATCATTGGAAAGCTTAGATAATTCTGCATCATTTTGGTTTAAGGCTCATTGGCGTACCGACCTTGATAAGAGTGGGAGAAGCTATTGAAAGTGTAAACATTAAAATCGCTGTAACTTCTAAACGACTTATCGGATTTTACTAAATTTAAACTTGTTTGGAAGGGGAAAATAAGCATCTTCAATTGCCGTATCTAACAGTACACGATAGTGTTTAATAAAATTGCTAGAGGGCGCAATTTGTAATAATAACAGTTTTTTCGATTTTATCCCAAAAAATTCAAATCATACGGTATAACTATGACATCATAATCGAAAAGTAGATGAAATTTGCAAGAAAAGATGTGAAGACCGCAGTTTGATATCTTTGTTCGTTTCAGAGTTATTGCCGAAACAATAATTTTTAATACAAATTGCGCCCTCTAGCAATTTTATTAGAAACTATCGTGTACCATTAGATACGACAATTAAAGGTACTTCCAAACAAGCTTAAATTTAGTAAAATCGGATAAGTCGTTTAGAAGTTACAGCGATTTTAATGTTTACACTTTCAATAGCTTCTCCCACTCTTACCAAGTGAAAGTGTAAACATTAAAATCGCTGTAACTTCTAAACGACTTAACCGATTTTACTAAATTTAAGCTTGTTTGGAAGAAAAAGGTAAGTACCTTCAATTGTTGTATCCAATGGTACACGATAGTTTCAAATAAAATTGCTAGAGGGCGCAATTTGTATTAAAAATTATTGTTTTGGCAATAACTCTGAAACGAGCAAAGATATCGAACTGCGGTCTTCACATGTTTTCTTGCAAATTTCATCTACTTTTTGATTATGATGTCATAGTTATACCGTATGGTTTGAATTTTCGGGATAAAATCGAAAAAACTGTTATTATTACAAATTGCGCCCTCTAGCAATTTTATTAAACACTATCGTGTACTGTTGGATACGGCAATTGAAGATGCTTATTTTCCCCTTCCAAACAAGCTTAAATTTAGTAAAATCGGATAAGTCGTTTACAAGTTACAGCGATTTTAATGTTTACACTTTCAATAGCTTCTCCCACTCTTATCAAGGTCGGTACGCCAATGAGCCTTAAACCAAAATGATGCAGAATTGTCTAAGCTTTCCAATGATGTAATCAGAGTTATACCTTAATATGGGAATTTTCGGAGAAATTTAGAATTAAAAAAAAAAATTTTAATTGTGCCCCCTTGCGGCGAAATGAGGAACTTAAACGTAATTTCCAGCAATTTCTCTTGACCACTTTACTTATAAAAAATCTTTCCGAAAGTTGTATGTACGATTAATGGTTTCCGAGATAAAGCCGACGTCCTCGCTTATTTGACCACCCGGTACATATATATACCAATATACGGTTTCCGGAAAATACCAACTTCAAACTTCAGAGTTAAAACTTACATTTTCAAATTTTTATTTTTTTCTAAACTCAAATTTATCTAAATTATTTAAGATCGAGTTAGGAAAAATTACAATGATTTATTTGCTCAAGGTCCAGTCGCTGAATAGTTAACAAAATTTAAATCATATGATTTGAGTAAATAAGAACCAGACAAAAGGATATTAGCACTCTATAGAAGATACTAGAAGAACCTATGGCATTGTCGGTTCGATTGTGATTTACACTTGCATCTTTTTAACCACTGTATCCTGTTCATACATAATATGCATATCTGATAGGTATAATAGTTGTATAAATAACCATTCAATTCTTCCTAATAACCTTTTGCTGTAAATATAAATGTTTTATATAATTCTTGATCATTGTGTTATTCCTGGCTTTGCTCAAATCCTGGAAAATCCTAAATTCCTAAAACTTAATTCAGGTCACCCGAAACGCTCCACTGCAGAAGGATGGCGCATTATTAAATCATTTTTCAATATTTTGGGTAGACAAGGAATTTCATTTAGGTCTTCCAAGTCTAAATGTCTGTCTTGATATTTTCAAGTTACAAACCTGTTTTTAAGAACCACTTTGAAGTTTTTCTTTAAGGAATTACAAACTTGAAACGTATTAGAAGCTTGTGTTAATGCTGTTAAAAGCTTTATATTTTGTAAATATTTTGCGTGAATCGTTGTTTTTCATTTCTTGCCGTAATGTTGGCAACCGCCTCCGCCCGAACCGAAATGTTTTTTTGATACGACCTTGCTGGGAAACCAAATTTCTGATTTCTTTACACTGGCGGGTCCAGAAATAAATTTGGGGGGGGGGGGGGGGGGGCACCCAACAAAAATTAAAGAAATATATTTAGATGCAAGGCAAGGGCAGATTTGGCTTTTTTCATTGGGGGAGGGGGTCAACCATAGGTATAAATAAAGATATGGTTTATGGTATGAGAAGCAATGACACAAAAATAACAACATAAAGTATATTGCTATAAATAAAAATAAACTAATTAACTGGGACAAACAAATTAGGTTTGTAAGTAATCGAATAACCTATTTTACATTATTAACAGAAAATTCGAAGTAGCGCGAGGGCGGGCCGATGGCAATGTACAGGAACGAACAAAATGGTAATAGTGCATTACCCTTCATCAAAGACAGCATATTTCGTAACTGAAGTCTTCTACGGTGTTTTTTGGAAAATTGGTCTAAAACTTCTTCTGGTGACACAATTTGATTTCTATTGATATAAAGTAAGGCAAGACCATTCAACCTAGTTGGGGCCATTGTTGCCTGTAAATAAGATTTTAACAATCTTAAGAAAGAAAATGGTTTACAACAGGGTTACCGGAATTGTAGCTAATATTTTTTTTAATATTCGGAAAGTATGAATCAGTTTTTATAATTGTGTCAATTATATTTGTAGGTTTTTTGCCTTTCTGTTAACAATATAGCAGTGGCGCAACCAGGGGGGGGGGGCTGCCGGTCTGCAGCCCCCCCCCCCCCCCGAGCTTAGAAACTTAGCATATTCGTTTAATTGCAAACCAATTTTTCATGTCACGCCTTTTACTAATATTTTATATTCAGCCACATAATTTACATCAATTATGTTATCAATAGTGAAATTATACTACGTCTGACTGAATGGACCGACCGAAATACTCCCACTGAGGCATCTGGATTACTGGCCAGCATTATAAGTCCCAAATTTGTGATCGCACTAATGTGTACAGAAAGAATATATGCCTACACACTGCCTTTAAGCAAGATTCTACAAACAGTCGATTTAAACCTTTATTAAGCATTACAGTTAGCTAATGACGTAACAGATCAAGTTAAAGAAATAAGAGGCCTGGCAGATGATAATTTTCAAAATATTTTTAAGGAAGCTCAAGATCTACTTTCGGAATACGATATTGAAATCAGAGTACCTAAACTACCGCCAAGACAAACACAAAGATTGGTTATAAAAACCGATTCCGCTGCTGAGTATTTTAAAATAACAATTATTATTCCGTTTTTGATGGCCTCATAGCAAATCTCGAGGATCGGTTTTTAAAACATCGAGAAACCCTTCAAAATTTTGAATGCCTCTTTCCATAAGATAATCAAGATTTTGATAGTCAATTTAAATGTTTTTTGAAACTTCACAGCTTCTACAAGAATGAGTTCCTTGAAGAGTTTTCCATTAAAACGATGTTAAATGCTGAACTTGAGCTGTGGTATAAAAAATTCAAAAACTGAAGGAAGATTTGGACAAAGTGTATTCCGAATTCCGAATGTGATGCCAATAAAAAGGCTTTTACAAATTTTTTTAACTTTGCCTATTACAACCGCCACATCTGAAAGGTCCTTTTCAAATTTAAAATATTTGAAGACATATCAGCGTAGCACCACGGAAGAGGACAGATTAAATGGTTCGGCAGTTCTTTATGCGAACCACGATATTGATATTACCGTGGCAGAAATTCTGGACGAAAAGGCAAAAACAAAACGAAGAATTTTCCTTTAATATTAGTATTATTAGTGATTACTTACAACTTATTGTATAAGGGTTTTGTTTTGTTTTAGTATAAGTATGATTAATATAGGCGTTACTTATTTTAAATACATTTTTACTAATTAAAATGAAATCTCTAATTTTTTTTCATAAATATTTAGTTAGGGCCAGCGGCGTATTATTGCAGAAGTTTTAGGGGGCTGTCGCTCTCGGCAATCATACGTATTTTACCCAAAAAAGGGCGTGGCACCAAAAAAAAAAGGCGCAAGAGGTTAAAGCCCCCCCCCCCCCCCCGAACTAAATTTCTGGTTGCGCCACTGCAATATAGCTTCCATAACTTTAACTCACCTTCTAACTTTCCACAGAACAACATATATCATCCTGATAACATTTTATGACAGCCAAAAAATTTTCTTGGTTGAGTTTATTAAGGTAGGTAGAAACAATGTTCCATAATTCCGCTACATTGAAGTGTTTTTCAGAAAATCAAAATTTTAATTGAGAAATTAAATAATCTAAAAATGGTAAAAAATAGACAATTTATAATATTGCTCTGGATTAGCGAATTCATAATTTGCACGATTTGTCTGTTTCTTAGTAGTTCTGGGCAACTTAATTTCGATATTTAAAATTTGGGGTGTGGAACAAATTTTTTCAAAAATCAAGCGAAAATAATTATCACTATCAGATCTTATTTCTTCCAATGCTTTTTAAGACTAAATTAGAAATTTCATATGCTTTGCTAATATCTTTGTAGTTGAGTAGATAGAGGTATTAATATTAATAATTTAATACAATTACTGAAGATGGTAAAAAGAGATATCAAGAAATCAAATGTTGTAATGGCTGCTAAAAGGGTACTAGCTTTGGAGGATGATACACTATTGCCATTTTGTTCCGTATCATCTAAGAAGTCGATTAAAGTAGGTAACATTTCCAAAAAGTCAATAATAGCTTCGTGTTTCTCCACCTATCTAAGTAGTTTCACACATTTAAAATTTTTTTTAAAGGATGGTAATGTTCTTTTGCTTCTTTGAGTTTGACAATAAACTCGTTCATTCGAAGAGCAGAATCTCTTATAAAATTGGTGCATTCTTTAAGTTTTCCAATAGCATTTCTTATTGGAGGAATACTGCATGCCTTACATTTTTTTTGCTATTATTTTTTTTGAGGTGTTACATGGGGGGGCCCGAGCCCCTTCGCCCCCCCCCCCCCCTGGATCCGCCAGTGTTTCTTTATCATATAGCTGTCATTTGAACCGCCTGGGCTTGCGTCTTTCTCGTTTAATTTTTTTTATGGGTATTTTGTTCACTATCAACTGTGTCAAATTTTAAAAGGACATACACCAAAATGTTTGGTAGGTATTTCCGAATATTTATTCTATAATATAATTTCTTGACCTTGCAGGAAGCGTTGACAAATTTGTCAACTAAGTAGAACAGATAAATATTGCAAATACTGTTGATCTTTTATTGCTTGTGTCATGATTTAGGATGACTCGTGCATGAGGCTCCATTAAATCACACAAAACATAAATATTTAACAGTGGAATGTATATTATTCTTAGAAAATTTAGCATAAACTGCGATGGTTTCCTGAGGTTCATTTGTTAAAATAAAATTCCCTGCATAAATATTGATTTTCTTCCAGTCAAGTTTTACCTCTCGTTTTTTTTTGTACCTAATGTAATGTATTTTATCAAAAAAAAAAACTATGATTGTGCCAAATTTAACTTTTTTAACGCTGCTAGCTGTCATATGATACCTGTACACAATGTACTAAAAAATTGTTTGCTTAATGCTTCACAACATATTATTAATTCAGAATTTTAGAAAAAATGTAAAGAACCTATAAATCATTTTTGACCCATCCTGTACCCAGTCATGATAGCATCCAATTTAAATGGATCAAGGTATTATTTTCATTAAGTAAACCTATTTGACTCAAATACGTATTATATCTATATCTATTGGACATTCTATTGTGTGGCTTTTTATTATACGCAGTGGATGTCAATAAATAAATAATTTATATATCATAATCTTAATAATTGATATGAGAAAAAATATTTCCTAGGAAGTTTACAATTTCTATTACTCCACGGCCTTTACAATGTACAGTTGACGACATATAAATTCGTACACTCCACCCTTACATAACTCAATTACAACAAAATTGGGTAAAACGGGTTTCTCACCTTGCTGCTTATACCTGGATAGAACACCAGCTTAGCTGTCAATTATTGTATGTACGATTTTTTACCATAAGTAATAATGGCTATTTCTAAATATTTTTGTGTTTAAATTACAGCCGCGAAATAAGAAAACTATAAAATAATACCAGGAAAACTACAAAAGTATAAAGCCAAAAAGAGTAAAATTATTAACAAACAACAAACAAACAATATTTAATTGCTGTGTCATTGGATTCTAACACTAATCGTAATCTTCTTGGCATTGACAAAATAAATACTTTTGGTGTATTCCGGAGTTAGCCCTTCCCAAATTTCTTCTATTTTTATCAAATAACTCTATTTCATTCTGTGATTTAAAATTTATTTTGTACATTTTTTTACCATCAATCCCCAAACATTTTTAATTGGATTTAAATCAGGACTTCTTCAGCACCAAGGCAGACATGTAACGTTGTTTTGTCTAAACCAGTTTCCTATTTCTTGCAGCATGATGCGCAGGGCAGTTATCCTGCTGAAATATAAAGTTATTTCCTTTAAAAACTATCGCGGCAGAATAGGTAATAGGTTAAAAGTGAGTGGGTTACAGCTAACCCTCCACTGCGACCATGCGGTCTATTGTGGCTTATTTATTTTTCCCCCAATAGGTCTAACTTTTTGATGAAGTTAATGATGGTGTTGGGAGACATTTTTCATGTCATCCGGCAGCAGGTTAGGTTAGGTTGAAAGTGAGTGGGTTACAGCCAACCCTCCACCGCGACCATGCGGTCTATTGTGGCTCACACCTTATTTATATTTCCCCCAATAAGTCTAGCCTTTTAATTAAGGTAATGAGGGTATTAGGGGAGACATTTTTCATATCATTTGGCAGCAGAGTCATCTCGCCAAATAGGGCGAACCTGATTCTTCCTGCTGCGGGGCAGGCGCACATTATGTGTTCTGCTGTTTCTGCATCTTTCATGCAAAGCCGCCATTCATTAGTTGGGCCATTCTAATTTTATAGCGCGGCAGAAGGAAGAAAAACATTTTCCAAAATCTGAAGATATATATTACTGTTTAGTGTTCCAGCATACACCTGCATCGTAAACACTTATCCATGCCCACACATTAACGGAGAAACGTCTACTGGTTTGCTTTTTTTGAGTATACTTCTTATCATATCGAGAATTTGGTGGTCTATATACTCGAATCCTTCCATTATATTATGTAGACTGAAAAGTTTTCTCATCGGAAAAGATAACATTTTGCCAAAATAATCATTTTCTGGTAAATATTGCATAGCAAACCCAATTCTTTGTTCCTTATCACTATTTTTTAAAAACGGTTGGGATGCAGCTGCTCGATTTCTTAATTCGGAACATTGTCTTACTCGGCGTTGCGCAGTTCTAGATGAAGCAGGGAATCCTGTTATGTGCATAGCGGATACTGCAGTTTCAAATGGATTTTGCCTTAAATACTCCACCAAATTTCGGTCTTCTTCATTTGATGATTTTCTATTAGTTAAACCAGACCCAACAGACGTTTCAGGTGTTTGATGATAGCGCCGTTTTTTTACAATTCCTTGAACAGTACTTCTAGGTCCTCTAAAATGATCAGCTATTTTTCCATAAGACCACCCTATTTCTAGTAAACATATTATTCTTGCTTTTTCAATAATACTTAAATGAGGCATTTTTGAATTAAATAAGTTGTATTTACAGTGTCACGGTTTAGTGTACGAAATTATCTGTCGTCAACTGTACATACTGAAACCTTTACTCACAGCAAATAAATAATTTATCAATCGTATTATAGTTAAAAAACTGGGATTGCTTTTGTAATCTTGCGATAAGAAATAGTATGTCAATATTTACTACTTTGAAACAGCGCAGTGGGTATATCCTTATATTGTTTGTCACAAGAAAAATTCCATTGATCAAAAAACGAAATGGCGAATGCGTCACCAGTGTTTGCTCTTCAACTCCAATATCTCTGAAACTCCTCTTCGTGAAGCAAGATTGTTGGTTCAACGGAGAGAAAGATGCATTTTCCTGAATATGAAATAAATGTTTTGATAAAATTGCGGGAGTGGAATCGGAAGTAGGGGAGAATGGGTCACAGTGGCCACGTCTTTGGATATTACTTTTTTTCTTAGTAGGGATTGCTTTTAATGGTACCATAAACTTGGTAAACCTAGACATCCCATCTAACGGGGCGAAATATGAAAAAATGGCCACTGTATACAGTGTCCGCAAGAAAGTCCGCATCAAATGGGATTTTTTTTTATTATTAGGTATAGGTAAAAATTGAAAAAGCAGTTAGTTTTTGCTTACCTAAAAACCAAAAATGACGTATACTGAAGCAGCTGCACGACTTGCGTTACCTGTCAAAATTGACATTTTTAATAAAATAGGTTCAAAGATGCCCTTATTTATAAAAATATCGAAAAACTTTACTCGAGAAAGTTGTTTATTTAGGCATTTTTAGCCTCTGTCCGAAATTTTGACAGTCTTATACAATTTTTATTTTTTGCCAGATTCTTGAAAATTTTGATCAACCCTCGTAGATTAACTTTTATACATCGATTTAAAACCATTTGCCTTTACTTCATTTGTAATCTTAATGCAATTTTGTGTAAAATTTTTGTTTCCAATTATTTATTTTGCTTCAAAAACTGAAATTGTTATTGATCAGTATGTAATGTTTGATGCAAAGTTTATCTAATTACATCAGTTTTGTCAAAAGCGACGTTTCTCATTTTTCTTAAGTTAGTAAACAGATGTACAAAAAGAAAATATTAGGAAGCTTTCGTTGAAATTTTACTTAATTATTATTAAATTAAATTAATTATATTAATAAACTATATTTTTGTTGAATAAAATGTTTCGACCGATTAATATTTAATCTTTTTGATCCAATATTAATTTAGTAAAATTTCAACGAAAGCTTCCTAATATTTTCTTTTTGTACATCTGTTTACTAACTTAAGAAAAATGAGAAACGTCGGTTTTGACAAAACTGATGTAATTAGATAAACTTTGCATCAAACATCACATACTGATCAATAACAATTTCAGTTTTTAAAGCAAAATAAATAATTGGAAACAAAAATTTTACACAAAATTGCATTAAGATTACAAATGAAGTAAAGACAAATGGTTTTACATCGATGTATAAAAGTTAATCTACGAGGGTTGATCAAAATTTTCAAGAATCTGGCAAAAAATAAAAATTGTATTAGACTGTCAAAATTTCGTACAGAGACTAAAAATGCCTAAATAAACAACTTTCTCGAATAAAGTTTTTCGATATTTTTATAAAGAAGGGCATTTTTGAACCTATTTTATTAAAAATGTCAATTTTGACAGGTAACGCAAGTTGTGCAGCTGCTTCAGTATACGTCATTTTTGGTTTTTAGGTAAGCAAAAACTAATTGCTTTTTCAATTTTTACCTATACCTAATAATAAAAAAAAATCCCATTTGATGCGGACTTTCTTGCGGACACTGTAGATTTTTTTTCTTTACGGGAAGACATGTAATTTGGCATCTCTGTCATGTGTCATGTAATAGTTTTTAATTTAGTTACTTATAATACAGTCATTTGGTAGTTTTACCTGGAAAGTTTTCCGGGAGTTTCGAAAATTAGTAATTTTATAGATTTTGAGGTGCTCTTTCCGAATTTCGACTTTGCCACCTCGTATTTTTGCCGGTCGCGCCGCCATATTGGAAAAATGGCGCCTAAAATCAGTTTTTTGACAATATCTCCTTTCCGACTAATTTTACGATAAAAACAGTTATATACAAAATGAAACTAGAGACAATTGCCTACAATTCATGTATCTACCTTTTTTTTTCATAAAGTCAATAGTTTTGGCGTACCAGCGCCGCAAAATGTACTCCAACGCGCGCTTTGGTCATTACTCATTATTCATGCAACCTATGGCATTTAATTTCAACTCATTATATTTGTGAGTTATAAAATTAATGTAAATCTAAACTATACTGACTATAGATATTATATTATACTATAATATACCAGTGTATACAGGGTGTCCCAGATAAGAATGCACTCTACAGGGATCTCGTAAACCATAGGAGATACAGAGATGGTTAAATTAGAGAAAAGTTGCGCACTACTGAATCCTGTAACGTCATGTTTTCAAATTAAAAAAATTCCGAATGCTTCCGAAGATATTTGGATAAAACCGAATTTTCGCGATTTCGTTTTAATTGATTTATGATTCTATTTGAAGAGACATGTCAAAATAAATTTTACATTCTCATTGCCACTTTTTCTCCCCTACAAGATGGTTTAATTAGTACGAATGCTTTGTAGATGAAAAAATTGTAACGCATACCTTATACAGGGTGAGTCGGGAGGAATGGGCCAAACTCTTAGGGTGTAATCTATGCTTCAAAATAATAACAAAAAACTCAAATGTTATCCAATATTTATTTGTTTTTAAATTTTAGCGTTAAATAAGATAATAATATTGTTAAACCAAAATATGCAACATTAACATTGTTTTAAATAAATCATTGATTTAGTAAATTTTCAAATATACCTCCATTGACTTCCAAACATTTCCTGTTTCGTTTACGAAGCGTGGCTCTTTTAATTGATTCGTGCCTTTTTTTAATATTGGGTGCAGCATTTCTAATGCGTCTAATTAATGCATCCCTAGTATCTACTTTTACTTTGTATACCTTATTTTTTAACCAACCCCATGTTCTGTGTGAGGTCTGGCGATCTAGGAGGCCAACTAATAGGACCATCGCGACCAATTCAAACCTCTGGAAACCAAAATATAAGAAAACACTCAAATGTTGTTATCCAATATTCATTTGTTTTTAAATTATAACGTAAAAACAAAATATTGCATTAATTTAGCTTTCCTGTTATAAATGGTATTATTGTCCGCTTTTGATTATTGTGCTGTCACTATGCTGTTAGTGTCAGTATAAAAGTTTACATTGATTCACCGTTAAGTTTCGGGTTTGTATCATTTAAATTTTATAAAATGCCATACATTTTATTCACATCTTGAATATGCCAATATGGTTTTTATTTATGGTTTGTGTAATGGGAATGCTACAGCGGCTGCTGAAGAATATCGTCAACGATTTCCACATCAACGAACACCGAACAGAAAGGCCTTTCGACAGGATTTAGAAGAAATAAAAGATGTTCTAGCTTTATTACAAGAAGATGCAACGACCAGCTCCCGAAGAATTGAAACTCAGTTGGAGATTCCCCAAAAAATAGTGATCAATACGCTTCACGAGCAAGGCTTATACCCGTACCAGAGCAATGGGGGTGGAAAAAAAACAAGAATGGGCTAATTCATGTCACCACACTCGAGCCCCCAGCTCCAGAAAGCTTGTTAAAACTCATTTCTTGCAAATGCAAAAAAGAATGTCAGAAAGCTTGTGGATGCAGAAAGGCTGGGTTAAAGTGCTCTGTTATATGCACGAATTGTAGCGGTACCTGTGGTAACTCGCAAGTTCCATCACCAGATAGCGATGATAAAGAAGAAATGGATACTATAATTGAGCAAACATATGATCAAATCGAGAACGAAGAGGATTGCGATGAAATTGATACTCCCATCGCGGATGATGTAGATGAAATACCGGTCTGTGACGTTTCGATTGGTACTACAGACGATGAATTTGCAACACCTGGTCCATCGAGAACAATAAAGCGAAGGAGAATACGCTAAATTTTAGCACATTAAATTGCATGTGGATTAGGCCTAATGTGCCGTTGCAACCCAGCACGTTAGGTACTGGTCTTTAGAAAATCCCGAATTCAGAATTATGACGAGAAGACAATATTTCACAAAAGTTAACGTGTGGTGCGCGATATCCATTCATGGCATCATAGGGCCATATTTCTTTAATAACACGTGCAATAGATAGAAATGCTGGATACATTTTTCAATAATGAACTCGAAAATCTACCATTAAATTTTCGACAAAATATGTATTTTTAGCAACATGTTGTCCAGCCCATTTTGCTCGTGAGGTTAGAGAATGGCTTGACCGCAGATTTGGTCCAAGGTGGATTAGCAGTTTTGTGGCCCCCAAGAAGCCCCGACTTAACCTTGGCGGATATGTTTTTATTGGGCCGTTTAAAACAAATTGTTTTTGCTACCGCAGTACCAAATGATATTGAAGTGCTGAAGGGCAGAATTATCCATGCTGTCCAATCGATATCTTAGGAAGAAATCAGAAATTCTTTCACTTATTTGAGAAAGCAATTAGAAAAATGTGTCGAGTATCATTATGGGGGTGGAGTTTTTGAATTATGAAATCGGTATCGTATTCTTTTCATGTTAATAAAAATGTTCGTATTATTATTATTATTATTATTATTATTATTATTATTATTATTATTATTATTATTATTATTATTACTTCAGTTAAAACGTTTATTAAGAGTGGATTTTTTTCGTATCTTTCAAAATAAAGTATGTTTACTCTTAAGCAAAATAACATTTTTGCAGTTTTTACCCACCCTGTATAAAAAAGTTGAAGTTTCTTATGATGAATCGTATTTTCTAGACAAGCAAAAACGTTTATTAAGAGTGAATTTTTTTCGTATCTTTCAATTTTTAGTCCATTTGTCCTCTTGTAAACCCCATCCGTGGACATACTGTATAGGTGTCCTTCCTGGCAACTGTTTAGGAGCGGCTACAGTTCCAGATTTACTTTCCCTAAGAAGCCTATTGAGTGTTGATTCACTACCTCCCGTCATATTAGCACATGCTGATACTAGGTTTCTGACAGTACTAGATTACAAAACACTGGGGATAATCATTCGCCATTTTTGTATTATTTTTATAATATACACACAAGCTCGATAACACGAAAAAAAACAAACTAAACTACCTCACTTGAAGTTGAAAACATTCTATGACATAAGCCACCTACCTCTGTATACCTATGCAATAATAGATAATTTAGTTACTTAAGATCAGGTACCTGTTATTGTTACGCTTTTGGTTTATTGAGGTTTTACGACTCATGACCCTCAGCTGTGCTGTCAGGCTTTAAGAAACATAGTATCATTTAATTTGCTCATCGTGTGCATAAAAAAAATCGTATGACATATTTTGTGTTGGCTATGAACATTAAAATGTTTAAACGTCATATAAGTATCATTTATTATTTATAGGTGATGATGGACCGATTTTATTTATATAAGCAGCCATGCGGACGACATGTCGGCTTCTGGTTTATCTCTTTTCTGATAACGCTGTAATTTATTATTTTAACCACAAATCTGGTAAACCGCAAATTGAAATCGGATATATATCATTAATTTTTATTATAGTTTTAATTACTTTGCAAATTTATGCACTACTGAAATAGTAAAAATTTGTGTTTTATTGACGTCAATTATGCCTTAAAAGTCAAAATCGTGATTTTACATAATTAATACATAAGTCGCCAAATTTCACGGCATGCAAATTTATTGTAGATAAATTTACCAAAAGTTGCTTATTATTGGGATGCATATTTTCATGCAGTACTTGGTCACAGGATATTTTCGTATTTTCTTTCGCCTATGAAGATTTGATTTGATTAACTTGCTTATTTTAAAAAAGAACACCCCTTATGATTTAAAATTTTAACTAAAAGTAAAAAAGCTTCGTTCACGGACAATTTTATTTTATTTTTAAACTTTTCTTTTTACTGCTTAATTTGTAAAAGATTTCTCAGGTTCCCAGTGCAAAAGTAATTTATTTTTAGTTCTGGATATTTTTGCATTAAAAAATTTAAAATTGAGATTTAAAACGATCAACATTATATAACATGAAGTGTTGCGGGTACTCTTCTGTTAATTACAAAACTCGATAACCTATGACACTGCCTCAATGTTCATTAAGTATTTAATGCTAATGACTACGTGTAAACATGGCAAATTTGCGATAAACAATGTGGAAACATTGGTGGTGTTTACATTCACGGTACTTTAAAAAATATAGCTTTCTTATGGACTGGAAGGAAATCTTAGTCATAAAATAAAGTAAACGTTGTGTTTTTGCACGTTTCCATTCTGGAAATTTTGATTCAAAAATATTTATTCATGTGTGGCTCCTGACGCATTGTACTTGCATCATTTTGATAACAATAAACAAAAAGACGATAAATAATCATTAATTATAGTGAATAATTTATTATATTTTATTAACACTACCAGAGCTTTTCTTAATTTTTTGATTCTCGGTATAATGATGTAGTTGTCTCCCAAGAGATATCTATCAATCAAAGACAATTTCCTTTGCTGTCTTGGATTTTCCAAATGCAATTTTTTTGCAACCATATCTATATTTTTAAATCTAAAAAACGACCAATTTTTTTTTAGAAGTTAATATAATATAGTAATTTATAGTATTAAGTTCTTAACGTGTTTTTATCATCCACTTTTTGGACTCACTGAAAATATAAAACAATCACATCAGAAGGTTTCCTTAACTTAACAAACAAGTTTGAATGCACCACCCGCATTTAAATACTAAAAATAACTTTGCTGTAATATACACAATGGCCACGTGAAGGTAGCTTCAAACGGAAATTAAAATCAATCCACGTCAAACCAATTTTTTAACTAAATTTAAATGACGACGCTTAAAGTACGTATACCGTGTATAAGTTATGGTTTGTATAAGAAAATATTGCTGAAATTCTACTATTATTTTTAAAAGTCACAGAAAACTTGAGAAAACTATTTAAAATACATACAGGGTGTTCATTTGAAACTTCCCACCTCGATTTTCCTGCTTTAAAATGAAAATGTGGAAAATCGCTCGGACCCGTCGATTTTCGAGGGGGACAACTTTTGCGTATATTGTCAATCTTGTTACTTAAAGCCCCTTCCGGTCAAACCGGAAGTACTATATTTCTTACATCCGGTTTAACCGAAAGTTCACACTATTGGAAAGATAATAAAATTCGAAGATAGGGACATGTAAGCCGTTTTGCTCTAAGACGTACAGTTAGAAAGCTAGACGCTGTCAAAGTTCAAAAATGTCATTTTTCAATAGTAAATATCTCGGAAACTGTAAAATATAATAGACTAATAATGCTTTTATTAAAAAATGTTCAGAATTTTATGCAGAATCCAAAAAAATTATATAAAATAGGGGTATCCATTTAAGATTTAGATCTTACCCCCCTCCCCTCCTAGGAGCTTAAAGTAACAAGATTGACAATATACGCAAAAGATGTCCTCCTCGAAATAAAAATCGACGGGTCCGAGCGATTTTCCACATTTTCATTTTAAAGCAGGAAAATCGAGGTGGGAAGTTTTCAAATGAACACCCTGTATAGATATAAAGTCAAATTAATCTAAGAACTCGCCTCATCACCTGTCATTAATGGCACCCTATTGAAGTCTGGTATATTTTACGTTAAACGGTTGGCTACAGAAACAGAACCGGACAAAGTTTTTTTACCTTCGCCATCTGTTAAATTTTCTAAAGATATAGCATTAAAACTAATTTTATTATTTATAAAATAAAATATTGACAGAACCGTACCTACCAAAATAGAAAACATTATAAAACTAAAGGAAAAGAAGAAAACAACATTTATTTCTTTTAGTATTTCGTCACCTGAGAATAACAGGGTTCTATCTGCAATTTTGTTAAAATTGAGATTTTGGAATAATATGGTTCTATCTGTTAATTATTACCTAATTACAAACTCCTAGCACCATCTGGCAGTTTGTAGCGAAGATATTTATGCTACAAAGGTGTATCTGCACTTCAAAATCGATTAAAATTAGTAACATAGTTCTAACTACTGCAGATAGAACTAAGGACTTGCAAATATAACCTTTTAGCAAGATAATATTTTTAAACAAGGTTCTATCTGCTGTAGATAGAACCTGGGAACATTAATAATTATTATAAAACCTAAACAAAATAGGTAAAGTATAGTATAGTTAAAAAGGTTGTATCTACCACATAGAACCCTTTCTTCAAATTTGGAGATATTTTTGAAAAACAAGGTACTAAGTGAAATTATATATTGTCTTTACACCACTTATTATCTACAATTACGTTCTATTCAGGCATTATTTTAAAACTATAATACACTTCTGAAATAACAAAAAAAACTAAAACTATTTTGTTTATGATTAAAATTTTTATTAAAGTCCGAAACTTTGGCGCATCTTTACTCGATTTTAGGGTTATGCCATATAGAACCCTGTTACTCTCAGGTGACGATTTATTTATAAAAAGCAAAATAGGAGTTTATGTATTTATTATACAAGAAGAAAAGTAATACATTTTTTGCGAGGTGTAAGCTTTGTGCTGCACGTCTAATTAAAACACCTTATTGGGAACCCTTTTAGTATTGTTCCTTTTGTGGAAATTTTTGTTTCTCGCATTTCTGACCGCTGTATCTCAAATTATGGAAGTGGGATCTTTTATATACGTAAAAAAGTTGTAAGGTAAATGACCCAAATTCAGACAGCGTCCATAATTCCGATATATATTTAAAAAACTACTAAAAATAAGAAATCTGTAAAAAAAAATAAACTAACTAATATTTTAGCCCAAAGAGGAAACTGTTACCGGTGCTTGTGAATAAAGTTTTCTTCTTTATCTGAAAATAGTAATAGTGAAAAATAACCTAAAACAAGCACATGTCAGTGCACTCATAGTCGATACAACAACGTGTTGATTTTGTTATAAGGTAAGCCACATTTGCTATGATTTAATTGTACTATATATTAATTAGTTTAAAAAAAATGGTGGAATATTTGAGTTATGCGTTTAATAGGCTTTAAATATATGATTTAAAATAAAGATTAGTTAAAATTTTAAAGAGATTTAAATATTTTTAGGGTGTCGGATTTAGGTACACTCAAACAATAGTTTTCTAATTCAGACATAGGTGTCGAAATTATGTACAATGTTCTATAGGCAAAATATATATTTTTTCTCTTTAATTTTTAATAATAATGTATGCTCTATCCTTCATTGCATTTAATAGTGCGTGTTTATTCACTTGCTATAAGTCCGACAGGGGTGTCGGATTTATGTACACAAAGTGTCGAAATTAGGTTAAGCAGAGCTCACTTAAATTGTTACCTAATCTAATCATAAGAAAGTACAAATGAGATTATAATTTATATTTATTTTAATTAATTATAATTAACTAAAAATTTTGACATTACCAAATACTAAAACAAAAAATATTTTAACTCCAAAAAGTCAGTATGAAAACGAAATGACACCAGAAAAAAATGAACAATAATCCATCAAAGAATCAACAAAAAAAAAAGGAAGTAATACCAGAACAAACAAAAGACTTATTGAAAAACACGAATGTTAAAACAACAAAAAATCAGAAGGAAAACAAAGAAAACCCAATAAATGAACTAATAGAAAAAAATAAAGAGGACGAAGAATGCGAAAATGCGAACAAAAAAAAATCATTAACTGAACCAAATGAAACACAAGAAGATAGTTTTTCCAGTATTCTTCCAGGGGTAACTATTCCTACTCCTTTTAAAAAATTGCTATTTTGGCCTGAACCATCGACAAACAAAAAGACTACTACAATTAAAAGACTAATAAAAGCCCCCTTCTGTAGGAACATCAGACGCTTGGAAAGAATATTTCATTAATAAAAAAGAACGACAAAAAATATAGAAGAAACAAAAGAACATCGAAAAAGAAGCTTTAGCTTTACGTCAAAACGGACTAGCTCAAAAATGACGTAAGAAAAAAATCAAACAAGATCAAGACGATACCAAAAAAGGACGCAAGAAAATATCCAAAGAAGATAAAAGTATTAACAATTTTAAGAAAAATGATATTAGTACAAACACTAATTATGTTATTGTCAACTTTGAGAATGAATTATATCTAGAAATTATTAATAATAAGATAGCCGACTACACCATTTGAGGAGTCTGTTTTTTTATATTGAACATTTTTTTATAAGAATCCAAAATATATTTTAATGTTTTATGAGTAATGTGGTTTTTTGTTTCATATTTAACCTAATAAAAATAATAACATGTAATTTTAGTTTTATTTAAAAATGTATTTTTAGATTTTTAAGTATATAAGTAACTAAGTGAATATAGGTACGTACTTGGTACTTAGGTGAGTAAGTAAGTACATGCTTTTATTCATGTGTCAGATTATTGTTCTTAAAATGACGGATTTAAAGCCACTGTCTGAACAACAGTCATGACAATGTCAGATTTATGGACAATTTCTTTTTTGCAATGTCGGATTTATGTTCAGATGAACAAAAAGATAAAATAATTATTTTTGTGGTTTCTTTTTTATGTTTGGTTAAAAAATTTTATGAAAATAAATTTTAAAAGGATCAAACTTTTTCGGAAATATACCAAAGTAACTCCAAAAAGTGATTTAGGTACAATTCTGCTTAAAAACAGTACATAGTATGCTTAAAGTGTCTAAATTTGGGTCGTTTACCTTACTTCATTATTCTTGATATTTCAATTAATTTTAAAGATAATTGCGTTTAAATGCTAGATGACAAGAAACATTTAAATAAACACCTTTCTTAACAAAACATATTTATTAAAAATTAAATTAACCATGTGTTCTTAAGCATAAATGGCATATTTTTAAGTTTACTATCTGCTGTTGCTGTATTTGCCCATTAGTTATGAGACACCCTGTACATAACGATAAGTAAATGGTTTAGCTAGGCACTTTATTGGCTTGATAATAGATAATCATTATTAAACTTAAATAATAAACACAAAGAAAATCTTTCTTTGAAATACACTACTCAAAACAATTATCGCATATTTTCTTAAATGGCCATATTTAATCAGCAAATAAAAATAACTTTGATTTAAATATTTTTTACAGAGTAAGGACAAATGTTTGAAGGAATTATACGAAGTAGTGCAAAATTTACAGAAAATTGACGAAATAAGGCAACTTTTAATTTTTTATTGTTTTATTTGCATTAAAACCAAAGAACAAAATTAATATAACTGTCCGGCCATAACGAATTTTACACTACAAAACATAAATTAATATCGAGTATTACCCCCTCTAGCCGTTACAACTGCCCTGCAGCGCCTCCCCATACTTAATATTAAATTTTGAACATACTGTTCGGAAATTCTATTCCATTCCTCTATAAGAGCGTCAGACAATTGTTTCAAAGTTTCCGGTGGATTTAATCTTCCTCTAATGGCTCTTCCGAGTGCATCCCACATGTGCTCAATTGGATTTAGGTCGGGTGACCTTGCTGGCCAATCCATGACATCAATATTCGTGTCCCGCAAGAACCCCGTCACAACGCGTGCTGTGTGTGGACGGGCATTATCATGCATTTATATGAAATTATCGCCTACAAATGGGGCAAAAGGAATCACATACTCTTGAAGGATATCAGTAATGTACCTTTCACCATTCAAAGTACCGTGTTGTACAATATGGAGGTCGGTGCGCCCATGAAAGTTTATTCCTCCCCAAACCATAATGTCTCCTCCACCGTATGCATCCAACTGACGAATGTGGGTTTGTACAAATCGGGTTCCTGGTCTTCTATATACCCTTACACGACGATCATTTGTTGAGAGTGTAAATCTGGACTCGTCGGTGAACAAGACCGTGCCCCAATCAGCTGCTCTCCAGTTTAGGTGTTCTCTGGCGAAGGCTAATCTGTAAACGCGATGTTGCCTGGTGAGTCGTGGTCCCGTTGCTGCTCGTCTTGGCCTTAATTCATGTTCTCTCAATCTGTTTCTAACCGTTTGATCACTGATCCTAACCTGGTAAGTTCTTCTTAGCGCATTTTGTAAATTCCTCGCTGTAGTTGTACGGTTTCTTAAAGTTTGCAACCGCAAAAATCGATCCTGTGCTGCAGTTGTAGCCCTAGGACGGCCTTGACCAGGACGTCTTGAGAATGCCTCAGTCTCCCTATACCGTCTTAACACTTTACTTACTGACGATTGGGCAACATTTAAAATCTGCGCAATGCGGACTTGATTGTATCCCTCAGTTGATAGAATAACAGCCGTTTGTGCCTCAGCAATTGTCAAATGTCTAGTAAGGCGTCTGTTGTTGTCGTTCATATCTCAAATTTCAGCAAATTAAAAATTTCGTGCGAAACTCTATGGTCAACTAATCGAATAGTACTGCCATTGATAAGTAAAAAATATAGCATTTTGCAGTTGTAGGGAAGACCATCAGAATAAATGATAACGAACCACATAAAAACTCATATTTGCTGGAATTTGCATAAAAAAGATTTAATGTTTTTAGTACTAAATATCTTAGTTTACCAATTTTATGAATAAAGTATTTTATACAGGGTTTTCAAAATATGCGATAATTGTTTTGAGTAGTGTATATAAAATCGAAAAGTAAAATGACGACGAAACCAGATCAGCTGTTAATGTCAGGTGTCGTTGTCTTCTGTCGAAACGCTGTGTTTCAGGTTCTTTGTAGACATCAATATTTTTAAAAATATATAAACAGTCGTGTTAAAACTACCAATTAAAATTGATCGACCTTTGATATGGTTTGGTGGTGTGGGGTGGACTATATCGGAATTCTTTAAGACCTTTGTGCATTGTACAAAATTATATTATTAAAGTTATGTTTAAACTTAATAGGGGCTTTTCCACTAATCTTCTGTACTCGCAGAAAATTATTGATGTTCGTTCACTTTACTGTCTGTCATGTTGCTCCTACGTTCATAAAACTAACAAGAAACCCTATATTAACCATAATTATGAGACTAGAAGTAATGTGAATAGACATTTGGAAACCCCAGTTAACAATAACGCAAAACATTTAAGATCCTCCACTTATTTGGCACCTAAAATGTGTAATCTTTTACCCCTTGGAATTAGGCAGTTGCTTAACCAGTAGAAATTTGTTTTGGGTTGCAGAACTTTTATCTTTCAAAATTTAAATTTATTTAAGGCCTTATTTTGAAATTATCAAGTATATTAGATTGAGAGTTATATATTCTTATTTTTATTTTATGTATTTATTTCTTGATACATGTGGGTGTATAGGATGGTGTAGTATTGTAGGGATGATATTATTATTTTAGTATAGTCTTTAGGGTGATTTTTGCATATATCAGAATTAGAAATTGATTATCAATAATTGTACATACAGGTGTTAAGTCACTTAGGTGCAATTTTTATAGTGTGGTTGTTTAAGTGTGCAACATATGGGCATTTTTTTTATTACCGATATCTAAGAAAATTTTGTTCTTGATAAAAGTTGGTGCATGTTCGATAATAATATTAGGTGCACTTGGAATGGTTGCAAGTCAAACGGCGTACAGGGTAGGTCAAAAAATATAAAACTTGTACAAGAATAAAGTTTTTTAATTAACATTTCAAATACAAATTTTGCACTTTAAATGATAGTTTTTTAATTAGCATATAATCATTACTAATGTTTTATCTTGTTAAAAAGAATTCTTAGGATATTTTAAAGTTGTGTTTAATGTCGTTGCAACAAACATGAAATTTGTGATTCCTTAATAAATTAAAAATTCAAGTAAATTTTACAAATATGCTTGAATTTGAACAAAGATATTATGTGAAATTGATTTGATTTTGATTAATTTATGAAGGTCTTTATGGTAAATATATATAAAAAAAAATTTTTTTTGGAAAATTGTTAATGTTTTTTAAAAAAATATATTTTTTTATTTTAGAAGGTTACGTTTTAGAATCTATGCGCATAACTTTTCATTCTAAACAACTTTTCTTAATAACAATTTGCTAAATTTTCTGAAATATGGGTACTTTATTCTTATTGTACAAGTTTTATATTTTTTGGCCTACCTTGTACGCCGTTTGACTTGCAACCATTCCAAGTGTACCTAATGTAATTATCGAACATGCACCAACTTTTATCTAGAATAAAATTTTCTGAGAAATCGGTAATAAAAAAATGCCCATATGTTGCAGACTTAAACAACCACACGGTATATCTGTGATTTGTTAAATTAAGGGTTGTTCATGTTATAACTTACCTATATGTACTTAATGCAATTTTGAAATATATTTGAATTTGAATTTGATGCAACCATTCACTATATCATAAAGACAAAGTTATAATTTTTGCTTGAACTGTATACTGTATGTCATTAAAACTAAGGGCAGAAAGATTTTAAGTATTATCGTATAAAATAAGCAATAAAAACGAACGCTATATTAATTTACCAAAAAACTGGTTATACCCGCAACCTGCATATTTATGCAAACCGTTTTATAATCCACAGAAAAAGGCACCATAATGTGTCTACCTCAGCGCTGGTAATTGTTTTTTAAGCACCGCGCACCGTTTTAACTAACGCGTTTATTTACTTTGTTTCATTTGTTTTCTAGACCCCCAAAAGCTGATAATGGATATCCATTTTTTATCCCAGTGTAAAAAATTTGTGGACAATAACGTATTTTACCCGATTAATTCAGCTTTTAAGGTGGCATTCTCAACGTCATTTAATCCATTACCAACCTATAACCTGTTTCGCGTTATTTTTTCAAGTTTTTTATTTTATTAACTAACATTTAAATAAAATCAGTATTGTCGGCACATTACTTAGGTAATATCTGATATATTACAAAAATATCTATTTATTTCCTTGCTAATTTTGGAAGAATTGTATAGTAAAAGAACAATGACATAATAATGTTAAAAAAAATCTTACCCGATATTTTTCGCTATACAATTCTCCTAAAATAGTTATGAAATTCCTTGATATTTATTAAATATGTCAATTATTACCTATAGAATATCAAGTCGATACTGATTTTATTTAAATTTTGTGTAAAAGCTAGAAAACATAAATAAATCTACGCGAAATAAGTTATTGGTTAGCAAGCATGTTGATACTCCCACCTTAAGAGGGCATTTTGAACTAAAAAAACACTGCCAATTCTTATTTACAAAAAAGGAAAACTAATGGAAGATAAAGTTTGACAAATTTTAATTTTAAGTACAGGAATATCGTCCGAAAACCTAATTTTTATGTGCTAAGACCATGCAACTTACTTTTAAGCCTTAATGATAAAATTTTTATATTAATCATAAGCGTTAATTCGATTATTACTGAGTGACCGCATAGGGTGGTCCAAAGTTTTATGTTATATAATTGCAATTTCTTGAAAATTGCCAAGGTTGGTTGAAAGAAATTATGTCTGCGGATTTTAAAATCTGCTGTATCATATTTTTTTTCTCTATTCCTATATTGTACAATGAATTTTTGGATATTCCTTTTGCGGAAGGTTTTTTATTAATTAAGCTGGGAAATCCATTTATAGAAAGTACAAGTATAAATAGATTTACCCACTGCGATGTTTGTATAGATACAATACAAATCAATAAATGATGTCCCTGGATTTTTTGGGTAAAAAAAATCAATAAGAATAAAAGTTGAAAAAATTAACGTCTTAGTATTGCAACGTTTCGATATCACCTGATGCCAGAATTAGAAACACAGGCTTTTTCTCCGTCGAATGACCAAAAAATGTTTTCAAATTCGATACCTCAGCTTTTGGCTACTTTTGAATTTGAAAGGAATAATGGGAACATTATAATCATTACAAGGAATCCAAATTTTTGTCTGTACAGTGTCACCAGTAAAGTCCGCATCATATGGGATTTTTTTTATTAATAGCTTTATTCGAAATTTGACATTAACATCAAGTTCTGCTTCGATCGAGATGAAAATTAAGCAAAAAAATAGTAGTCGCATTATCTGTCAAATTTTGATTTTTTTCAAAAAATAATTCAACAGTGGGGTTATTTCTAAAAATATCGAAAAAATTATTAGAATTTTTTTTTTAAATGCAGTTTCTATAGCCCACATGCAAAATTTCAGCTGCATAAGATAATTTTGATTTTTTACCCACAACTAAAATTTATTTTTCACTTAATGAACACTTTACTGATGACACTGTGTTCTTTTTTGTCTTAATATTAAGGTGTATTACTTTCAGACATAAACTACGTTTTCAAAAATACTTATTTTATGAAGCTACCTTATACAGGGTCAAAAACAAATAAACTTTGCATCACATGCGACCAAATTTTAATAGCCCAATTTTGAATTTGTAGAAAAACACACATTTAATATGGCGCTAATTTAAAGAAAATGCATCTGAAATAAAGCCTTGTCAAAACTAAGAAGTTTTATGTAGGTTGCGTTGAGTCTTATTTTGCCAAAAAGGTGCAAATTAACAAAATATGGGTAAAAAATCAAAATTATCTTTTTGCATGGGGGCTAGAAACTGCATTTAAAAAACTTTTTCTAATAACTCTTTTCGATACTTTTAGAAACAACCCCACTATTGAATTATTTTTTGGAAAAAATTACAATTTGACAGATAATGCGAATCACGTGACTACTATTTTGTTGCTTAATTTTCATCTCGATCGAAGCAGAACTTTATGCCAAAGTCAAATTTCGATTAAAGTTATTATTAAAAAAAACACTATTCACACTGTATAACATTTAAATTACATTTCCTGAATTTGAATAGTGAAACCATAAAAAAAAACAAATTACTATTTTTGCTATTACAACGTACTTACAAAAATAATTATCACAACAGTCAGTCAATACGTGTACAAAAAATAATGTGTCCTCATGAAATAGATCTATCTCTATTCTCTGTCTTATTATTGAATTTGTGAATGCAATGTCCCTATTACCGATCGCATGTAGGTTGTTTTAAAATGTTTGGACTACCAAAAAATGTACACTTTTAACACGGCTGCTGACATCAATAGGTAAAACTAAAAAATAATCCGATGACCAACAAGGTCTTATCAATACCTAGGTAATTTGTCCGGTAAGCAAAGATTACAAATATAAATGATCAACTGACTTGTTATTCAGTTCATTACTACCAGTACTACCTTGGCGATAAAATATCTCTTACTATATTTAGTATGATGGCATTGGTGACATACTGCTCTATATCTACCTACCATTGTGTCTTTAAATTAAAAGATTTAGATATTTATCGTACTTATCGTAGTGTCAGAAACTTGTTGGTTTTGTTTAAAATTATAAACAAGCGGCTTACTATTTAAGGAAAAACCAATGTTGTAATTTAACTACTTTGCTTCTTTATTTTAATTATTTGCGTCAAAGCATACTCGGAATAAAATGAATAACTTCTTCCTACAATGCGAATAAAATAATATTTTTACTGTTTTGGTTGATATATATAAAAAGTAACAATCAGTTTGAAAAATCGGAAGAAACTGTCTGGCTTGCATGACCGTAGGTCTGACAGTTGCAAAACAACCTTAAAACCTAATCAACGTGTTCAATTTAAAAAAATACCCTGTTCTATTCCATAGTATTTTTATTGAATCTTTAAATTAGTCATGGGTGATGTTTGTATATTGATATTGTTTTCATTTGTTTTAAATCACAACGTTTCAACTGGTATGTATCGCCTGTCGTCTTCAGGTGAATATTAAATAAGCCAATTAACTACAGCTATATTTATGCTAGCTAGGTGCGCTGAAACAAGGCACTTAGTGATTCCTAGACATCTATTGGAAAAATTGATATAATATACATTAACTAAAAAGAATGAGACTTATTTTTCTAAATTTTGTATTTTAAAATACAACTTTTCGTTGTATAATGAAAACTGATTTATCCCCAAAATTGAACCGATTAATCATTCAACATATACGTTTTATATAGTGAAGTGTTCATTTAGCTGTCATTTTAAAACTTTTAGATGTACAATTCTCAATAAAAAACAATTATTCAGAACAAATTCAAATTTTGTCTCGTGTACCTCAAGGATCTATCCTTGGACCTCTTCTATTTATTATCTATACCTAAGATATTTTAAAATCTTTACAGCACTGTAAGGTTCAGGCGTATGCAGATGATACACAAATTTACCTTTATTTCGATTGCCAAGACTATACCTATAAACGCATCGAATTTGCTTAACGACGATTTTAAGGTTGAATCCATTAAAGTCGTCCTTGATGCTTTTTGGAAATAAGAACAAAATTGGCATTTGAATTTAAATAGGAATTTAAAAATGTAAAAATATACTGGGTGTTATATTTAAAAATATAAAATTCGTTCGAATTCCAGACAAACTAAAAAGCTGGCAACAACGCCAATATCGTCATTCGGTGCGTTAGATCCTCTTACACAACTGTACCAAATTTGGTTTAAATCGGCCAGTAAATTGTGATGTTATTAAGCCGTTTCCAGACTTTATACACACACTGTATATATTTTTTATTATTATTTTAGCAAGCAGTGTGGGGTTCAGTAGAGAAGCCTTTGTGGCTTGACTGCGCCCCGCTTTGGCTTTTCTGCCTATTATTAATTAGTCTTTGTAATTGTTTTTTTTTTGTTCATCATAATAAAAGACGTTTATTATTATTATTTGGACTAATAATATTAGACACAAATAAATGCTATACTTGAAATAATATTAAGGATATACAGCCCTACCACATCATGGGTGACGTTATTTCAAAAGCTAAATTTGTGTGCATGTTTTGCACAGTAATCTATAAAGTAGGAGTAGATAGAAACGTCAATAATTTTTTTAAGACTTAACTACCAAATTATTTACAGAAACGAACGCTCTTCCATTTCCAGTCAATTTTCGCTTTATTTGATATTTCAGATATTGGAAATTCTGGCAAACCATTTATAAAATAATTATTTATGTTATCGGCGTATTTCATTTGACATTAGATTGCAGTTTACATCCACTTGCTTCCGTATTTTACGTTGCAAGAAATGTATTGACTGATGGTATCTGATATTAAATAAACACCCTTGTGTTGTTGTTGCCACAAGTCATCATTTTATTGCACGTTAAAATACAGAACTGATTAACTGCTTAGATTCTCCATAAGTACATGTATAGATTTTAATTACAAATATGTGACTAAAAAAAACGTCGTCAAAAGGAAATGACAATGTTGCGCTTCATTACTTTATCGCAGTGCATAGGTATCACATATATATTTTTTATTGGTCTAGCGCAATCTAAAAGTAGCTAAACATGTTTTTTTTATTGCTTAGACTAAGACACCCAAGATTTGGCTCAGTTAAAAGGTGTGTCGATTTTTATAAGTTGGAAATAATCGCATATTATACTATATTCGGATTTCATTTACGCAGTGGCGTAGCCAGGATTTTAGGGCGGGGGAAGTCCTTTTGGGGCGCCTATATTTTTAAATAAACATTTTGTCATATTTATATTGTTTTTTTTTAATCGAGATTCGGTTAAACATTGACAAAAAATAATGCATGGTATTAAGCACCATTAAAGCCTTTTATTAAATTATTGGTGAGTGACAATAGAAGTATATTTTTCCAAACTAAGACGTGTTTTAAATTTCAGCTAAAAAAACATCAGATTTTATCATCGGGTAAAAAAATGCATTTTATGCTTTTTGTGATATATTATTATATTATATTACCTTTTTTTTTTATTTAACACAGTCAAATTATTTTAATTTTAATAAAACAAAAAATAAATCCTTTTATAATAAAAACAAGTACTAAACAATCAAAAATAAACACAAAACTAAAAATATTTTAATATTCTGACCTTACACAACTTCAATCAATAATTTAAAAAATGTTTTTATATAACTATAAAGCCATTCGACGAGTCTTAAGGCTTTTGAAATCATCTAAAACATTAGAAAGATCTAAATTTTTGACATAATCACTTTCTATGTTTAATATAGCTATGTCATTTAATCGTTGTTCCGTCATTGTCGAGCGATTATAAGTTTTCATATTTTTTAACCGATTAAAGGACCTTTCCGCATTGGCACTGTTCGTTGCAATAGTAAGGTATACCGTGTGCATATATTTTTGGGAATGAACTTTCAAGCTTATTTGAAATAAGATACGGAAGTATCTCATCTGATTCTGTGTTTAGGGTAATATTTTCTTTTTTTAATTGTTGAAACAAATATATAAATATATTTTTTTTTCAAATTGATTGTTCATCTAGAGGGCTATGAATACCTTAAAATTACTTATTTCAGTTCTCTAATCTTGGGAAAAATACAATTTTACTATTTTTGATCCAATGCTTTGTGCTATGTAAAATTAAATTTTTATAGTTGTATAACTCATTTTTTTTAAATGGCAACATGGTGGCTCGTCGGGTTAAGAAAAAAGAGGATTTTATTACGATTATTTTGATACCATACACTATTAGGTTTTAGAAAAGCTGTCATTAAAAAACTTTAAAAAGGTTACTTGGAACTTTCCTAAAATAAAGCATCTTTTGATAGATAGATAGATAGATAGAGTTTATTCATAATAAATAATACACAGTATTTCTTATACGTCAAAGGTTTCGCATTTTCGGAACCAGTTTTGGGTACCTAATAGTGCCGGGTTGGATGACGCCGATTAAAATATCTTTGTGCGTAAAGTCGTGCAGCATCGGTTGAATTATTTCTACATTCTCCAAACACTAATTCATAATCAACTTTTTTACTCCTTGTAAAACTATTATTTTCCATGTTTTTTAAAAAACAAACTAATTTACTTTGGCAGAAGCTGTTGGCATTTCAATTTTCTTCAAGGCATGATTTTGTTTTATGTATCAGTATTGCTGGTTACAGGCTACTTGATGCATTTAAATCTAAATTTATTCTCAAAAGGATGCTTCATTTTAGGAAAGTTCCAAGTTACCCTTTTAAAGTTTTTTAATGACAGCTTTTCTAAAACCTAATAGGGTATGGTATCAAAATAATCGTAATAAAATCCTCTTTTTTCTTAACCCGACGAGCCACCATGTTGCCATTTAAAAAAATGAGTTATACAACTTTAAAGATTAAATTTTACATAGCACAAAGCATTGGATCAAAAATAGTAAATTGTATTTTTCCCAAGATTAGAGAACTGAAATAAGTGATTTTGAGTTTATTATATATATATTTTCTTGGTGACAAAAACTGACACATCGTTGTATTTAGAATGTCATATGGAGTCAAAAAAAAGTAAGTATATACCAGGTGTCCTATTTAAAAATCGAAAGTTCCATAATGTTGAGTCACCTGTCAAAAAATGCAGTTTTATGTCGTATACAAATCCCCCGAATTTTATTTCATTATCTTGAAAAACAAAAAAGTTAGAGGGGCGAGCCGAGCCGCCTTCCGTGGACACCCGGTATATAATGATCTTTGAAGAATGCTGACCTTTGGCTCTAGTTAAGAGACTGCAGCCCCGAGAAAAAAGAGACGAACAGTTTTCAACTTCCGTTTTCTTGCCTCGAGATAATATTAAAGAAGCGCGACTGATATACTGTGGAAAACTTTTTAGCACCTTCCTGTGTGGGGTAAAAATTGAAAACATTGCCGGTATAGCATCAAACTAGTCCTCGTTTTGTCCTATTTTTAGAAGTCGATTCCGACCATTCTAAGTAAATGGAATTTTTGATTTCTTTCGTTTTACCAAAACCTCCTGCGCTTTTGAATTACTGCATGTCTTTTCTTCGTTTCGAAATTCCAATAGGAAGTACTTGAAATAGAACAGTGTTATTGGCCATGCTGACCTTCATTGTATATTTGGACTGGTGTTGGTATTTTGCGCACAGCGGCTTTTTTGCCATTACCTATTTGATTTCTGGAAAATGAGCACAAATTTGTATTTGAGGTCAATCATATTTTTTTGGAATACCTAATATTTTTCTTGATATTTGGCACATTTTCCGTGAAAATTACCGCAGCGTGCAAGTATACTAAAGTAAAAATATTTATTTATATATATATATATATATTATTTCAGTGGGGTATGTGTTTCTGTGCCTTAAAAATGCATGGAAAATTGATGTTAAAATAGTTTGCTAATTTTGTGGAAATATTTCAAAAATGTTTATTTTTGTTAGTTTCAAAGAATTTATATAAATATAGAGCGAAATTAGTAGTAATAAATGTTTAACGTCTGGTACATACGCACATAAAAATAGAATTTATAATACAACATCTGATGTGTTAGACTTAATAACTTAATGGAATTATTTTTTATTGGTCCAGTGGCTGCATTTTTTTTTAAATATACTTATATTAATTTTCTACACTCTAGAAAATGTTTTAGGGATGAAATGCATGCCAAAAGTCACTAACTACAACCTCTTGCTATTTATGCTTTATTTTATCACCGAATAATCACTAAGTTACATTATAGTAAAATACTCTAAAAGCAAAATTAATCAAGTGAGTTAGTGATTTTTGCTCAAAGCGGATTGTTGCGGTTGTTAGTCGAAACGTGAGTGTAAAAACTCACTAACAGGACTTAGCGAGTTTTCGCATTTACTGAAAATGTTTAAGTTGCTTTGTGGACATGCGCAGTTAGTGATTTTCCATGGTCAAGGTAACATCCGGTTGCTGATTTTGTGCAAGTTTGCTCTAGTTAGAAGTAGTTAAAGACTTTAAAAGTGTGACTAGTTCCTGGAATATAAATTTGTGGATTTTAGAGGAAAGCGGTAAAAAAAAGATCTATAAAACTGAATAGGTATTCTTCTTTTTGTTATTCTTTTTCATTAATTCATTATTTTTTATTATAAGAGTTAATCGTTATGTTGAACCTGTATCACTAAAGCGATCTTTTTTAAATAAAAATGTTGTTAACTGCTAATGTTAATTGTAATTTTTTTATTTGCTAAAATTCACTAACTACAGTTTTTTTGATTTTCTACCCTTGCAAATTTTTGTGAAATCGAAATAATTCTATAAATTGATACCCAAGACCATCAGGTACTTCTTAGTATGAAAAATAAAACATTAAATTGGACTACCGATTTGTACAATGCGATTAATCTTTAAACGCGTTTTTCTCGAAAGTAACAAAATGCAAGTTAGTGACTTTTGGCAGCAATAGGACGATATATCATAAATTATTTAACCTGACAAGAAAAAAACCAATAAATATTGTAATAACTTTAAAAAAGCTTTCTGCGATAATGTTATAAAATTTATTATTTCTTACCCTACATGGTGTCAAAAAAGCACATACGAAGGTCCAGTTTCATTTTAAAAAAAGCGCCCCAAACGAAATAATCGTCAAAACAAAGAATTTGTTAAAAAATCGGCACCAGTGCTTTTAAGTATATACAATTTTTCTTCGTCAAAATGGCATGTGACGCTGCCATAGACTTATGAAAGAAATATGAGAAAAGAGGTTGTTAAAAGCTAAAGTCAGGTGCAAGAGAATGGAATTTCGTTATTTTTCATCGTTGTAAGGGTCAGGTGTCCAAATAACAAGGTAGTGCGGTCCAATAACACCCTCAAATACCGAGAAATGGGACGGGCTATCCCCTGTTGCCATGTCTTGAAAATTTCCCTTGGATCAATTAACCGTTAATTACTAACCCTTAAATCGAACGAAACATTTTTAAAGAAACCAGTGGAACAGAGAAAAGTGTAACTCAATTTTTAACAAGAAGAAAACCAAACGTTGTTAGTCTAGGTATGGTTCTGGGTGGATGTGGGACATCGCATACTAATCACGTAACAATTTAATTTAATTATTTAGTATAGTGATGTGTCATGGCAACAATCTAATGAATAAATATAATCTTTACATTTAAAGATTTGATCAGCGTGTTTACTAAATCTGCCTGATGAGTTTTTAGAACTGTGAATCTATTTTCTCCATATAAACGAATCTTGGCAAAAATATGCATATTAATACTCGTACTTTGTTTCATAATGAAAAAAAAAACAAAGAAAACGAGAAAAACAACTTACCACGACTACATCGCTACTTATATTCAATGTCAATGCAATATTTTCTAAAATGAATGCCTTGTCTTTAATTTTCGTCGAATATGGTTCCGACAAGAATATTCCAATTGGTTCTAACCACGATACCTCTTATTCTAATTTAGTATATATGCCATTTGAAAATATTTTTCCAAGGTGTGAACTATGGCAACAGCGAAGGGCAAGGAAGAGCAGAAAAGCACATCATGATGAACACAGTGCGCACAAATATATTGATTATTTGCTTGTTCTAGTCCCTCCTGATCTTAGTCTTGCTTGGTCCAGTTTGCAATAGTCACGTGGCGGAGCTTTTCCATCTGTCAAAAAAGAATGTTTTAAAATTAATAAACTTACTGTTTGACAACCTTCTTCTTTATTTTAATTTTAAACTTTGTTAAGTGTAAGTACACATGGCATCCCTGAATTTTCTTTATCTTGGTGTTGTCTTTGATTTTTAAACGAATGAATCCCAGTACCTTTGTTTTTGCGGAACACACACAGTTATTATCTCTTTTGTTTATAACCCCATATGGCTTTGCATTTGTTTTTTCTTTTACCGTTGTTATCTCGTATATAATTGGCAGATGAAAGTAATCATTGTTGCTTACACTTGAAACTGTAATTTTTTGTTGGAATGTGTAGCACAAAATACACAAAAGAAACACCCTTGATGTTTTAAACAAACAAAGTAAAGATTAAATATTGATCGAGTAGTATCAGCTCCAGGGAACATTATAACCTTCCACCTCCATAAATGACAAAGACAATATTAAAATCAAAACAAAATATGTTATTGTTTTTTTTAAGTACATACTTACATATTCTATCCACACAATTTTGTTTAGTAGCAGTTGTTTAATAGTTAGGGTTCTTTTATTAACAAGATTCCTTGATAATTTAACCCATAATAGGTTTTTGTGTTAGAAATAGGATATTTAAAATGGACGAATGAATTGTAAGGTTAGGTAAACCTTTTATGCGTAAATCACTGGCTTATCAAGGGATTGATGCCTGTTGTGCTATGTTGTTACGAATATTTTTAAAAACTTTCTGTAGGGTAATAATTATTTGTACACCAAATATTTGCGTACAAATTCGAAAAATTTTAATAAAAAAAACAAGAAAATTAAATAGAGTTTAAAACATTGTCCAGAAGTTATATGTAAAAGGCATTAAAAAAATTCCACCAGGCCCAGGGGGGGTTCTAACCCCCTCGGTGCGCCACTGAGCCTCTATGACTGTGACAGGTGATCTGGCAAGAACTAGGGGGCCCCATCGATGGCGGGGCCCTGGGCTTTTGCCCATAGAGTGGCCAATGGAAAAGAGGGGCCTGTTCTTAAGCACTTTTTGGGAAAAGTTGAAACTTCATTGTCATTTTCCGGTTCTTCCTAATTACCAAGGGCGTCCATAGAGCGTTTTTCAGGGGGGGGCAAAAACTTAAACAATACTTTTTATATACAGTGTCACCAGTAAAGTCCGCATCATATGGGATTTTTTTTTATTGATGGCTTTATTCGAAATTTGACTTTGGCATCAAGTTCTGCTTCGATCGAGATGAAAATTAAGCAAAAAAATAGTAGTAACGTGATTCGCATTATCTGTCAAATTTTAATTTTTTTCAAAAAATAATTCAAAAGTGGAGTTATTTCTGAAAATATCAAAAAAAAGTTATAGGGAAAAGTTTTTTTAAATGCAGTTTCTAGCCCACATGCAAAATTTCAGCTGGATAAGATAATTTTTATTTTTTACCCATATTTTGTAAATTGCACCACTTTTGCAAAATAACACTCAACGTAACCTACATAAAACTTCTTAGTTTTGACAATGCTTTATTTCAGATACATTTTTTTTAAAGTACAGATACATTTTCTTTAAACTAGCGTCATATTAAATGTGTGTTTTTCTACGAAATCAAAATTGGGCTTTTAAAATTTGTTCGCATGTGATGCAAAGTTCATTTGTTATTGACCCTGTATAAGGTAACTTCATAAAATAAGTATTTTTGAAAACATAGTTTGTGTCTGAAAGTAATACACCTTACTATTAAGGCAAAAAAGAACACAGTGTCATCAGTAAAGTGTTCATTAAGTGGAAAATAAATTTTGGCTTAACCCAACGGAAAGTTTATCTATTTTCAACGATTTAATTTAAAATCTCTTTATTTTATTTTTTATTTTTTTACTTTCAGTCACAAACTACGTTTTAAAAAATACGTATTTTATGAAGTTACCTTATATACACAGGGTCAAAAACAAATGAACTTTGCATCACATGCGACCAAATTTTAATGAGGAAGCCTAGCTTCAACTTCGCCTTTTGTAATTTTGTCCTTAATTACAATAAAGACATTTATTATTATTAATATTATTATTATTATAGCCCAATTTTGATTTTGTAGAAAAACACACATTTAATATGACGCTAGTTTAAAGAAAGTGTATCTGAAATAAAGCATTGTCAAAACTAAGAAATTTTATGTATAGGTTGCGTTGAGTCTTATTTTGCAAAAGTGGCGCAATTTACAAAATATAGGTAAAAAATCAAAATTATCTTATCCAGCTGAAATTTTGCATGTGGGCTAGAAACTGCATTTTAAAAAAATTATAACTTTTTTCGATATTTTTAGAAATAACCCCACTTTTGAGTTATTTTTTGAAAAAAAATTAAAATTTGACAGATAATGCGAATCACGTGACTACTATTTATTTGCCTAATTTTCATCTCGATCGATGCAGAACTTGATGCCAAAGTCAAATTTTGAATAAAGATATTAATAAAAAAAATCCCATATGATGCGGACTTTACTGGCGACACTGTATAAGACTATTTATTTAACTTATGCCTAATGTATTAATTTATTGATATGTTTTTATTATGTAATTGTTCAGTTTAGTGATTTGTTGGTCTACTAACTAACCATTGTACTATTCAATATTTATACTGAATTATGAAATAAAATAGTAATGTGGGCGCCTAGGGGGGGGGAAGTGCCCGTTTTGCTCCCCCCCTCCCCCATGGACGCCCTTGCTAATTACATATGGTCTGATAAAAAAAATATTGGGTTTGTTCGGGTTTGTTCGTATAAATAACTGCCTTATATCCCAAATATTGAATATTCCCATCTGTAAGAGCTGAATAATTATTATAGGCATATATCTGATATTATAACGTAGCCGATTCCCGTAATTCGTCTATCAGAAAAAAATGACTAACGCTTTCCTCCACAATGTTATCTATTTTTTTATGAAGATAATGTCAAATTTCCTACAATAGCAACTTTAAAATTTTAATTAAAATGTCTCATTGAAGATTCACGTAGAAAGTGTTCCCATCTACGTTAGGAGATATAATAAAATTTCTTCGTAACAAAGAATTTAAGTTTTTTTTTTAATTTGTTACTGTTTTCCATGAATTTTTAGGGATTTTTTCTAAACTAACAACAATTTATGACTTTATAAACACGGGTTCTGCTTCACACGATATTTGCAAATGATATAATACATGCGTCATTAATATCGTAAAGTTTTTGAAAAAACCTGATATGTAGATAATTATGTTGTACATTAATTATCTTCACATATAAAAATAAATGAATAACCCAAATTTTAATATTTATGTAGATTTTTTAGGATTTATTTCTTCTAAGATTATTTTGAATTTGAATTAAGCAACGTTTAAAAATATTTCGCAGTCCTAATTCCGAGTCATAAAGTTTTGGAATAATGTTTCTTTTACAAATCCACATAAAATGTGACTTAAAATTTGCGGACTCCTAAACAGAAGATCCAGATTTATGTAAGTATTCCTGTTTTGTGCTAAAATTTTATTGTCATATGCCACCGTTACCAATAAATTTTCCCAGTTATCTATAGTGTGATATGAAACATATTTAGTGAACCTTTATCCATTTTTTTGAAAATATTTACATTAAGAGCCCAACTGCCCAACAGGCATAAATCTGACCTGTAAAAAAACGTAGCTGATACCACAATTATTGAGAAACATGGAACTTGCGATGTCATGAGACGGCGATATTGGAATTTTCTTTTTCTATCAAAAAATAAAGTATTTTTACGATTTCTTTATATGTCTAGTATACTTTCTTACAAAGAGCAAAGAAAGGAAAATGAATGACGTTAAATTGTGGCATTTTCGATTAAATTATTACCTTTTAAATAAAGTTTGTTGTGTCTAACATTTGCTTTATGGATGTAAGAATAAGTGTCGCATATTATAGGTATTAAATTTCATACAACAACTACTATTATTAATCGATTTAGCTCGTTTGTCTCGTAAAAACTTAAAGCTGGCTGGAAAGATATTCCTTCAAAGGGCATTATTATTGTTATGCTATGTTTTGCAGTGTGGGCGTGTAATAAGCTTTTTATTAAAATATTATATAGATAGTTAGGTGAAAAAAAAATATTGTATGTTTCCATTTTGAAATTAAACTTGTTGCATACACACATACATACAAAAATTTAGTCTTTTGATAACATTTTAGAAACAGAAAACCCCTGTTCTTGTGCCCTGACTAGGGTTACCAGGTTTAAATCTGCAAATCTCAGGACATAAGTTTAAAAATGAAGGACTGACACACATAAAAAAGGACATTTTTTAAAAACTAAAACAGAATTTATTTTATGTAAAAAATGAACAAAAGCTAAGTTTTCTAACAAAATAACAACTTAAAAATGCTTTAAAAAACGTATTATTATACAGAATATTTTTTATTAGAACGGACGGCTTCCAAGAGCCATATTATAAAAATTTTTACAGGTTAAATTAAAATTTGTTTTTATCTGAAGCTCTGCTTTTACGTGGTCAACCAAAAGTTTATTTCGGCTGTCGCTCCAGGCTGCATTGCATAGAGAAAAAATTCTTTCGTAGTCAGCGTTTGACCCGTATATTGAAAACGCAATCTGTATTATTTTTAAATAATAATGAATTTCGGGGTTAGCTAAAAAGATGTTGTTTCATTTCTGGATAATGGATTCCTCAGGTAAAGCGCAAGCTTTGTCAAGGGTAGGTTTTAATATACAATATTCTTCATATAAATTATCAATATTTATGTCTATTGATAAGTTAGTTACGATTTCCACCATTGAGTCAAAGTCAAAGGGGCTTTTTAGAGAAAAAATATTTAAGAAATCCAGGACATTAGATGTCCTTCCAAAGGTCTTCGAAGGACGCTAAATTTAAGCCTTAAATCCAGGACATCCTTCTACATCCAGGACACCTGGCAACCCAAGCCCTGACAAAAGGAGATTTACACGAGCGGAGAAATCTCAACCATAAGTTCCCTTGACAATTTTTTTTACTTAGTTCGGCAGTATTAGGAATACCACTGAAATATACTCACTATATCCACAATAAATATTAGATACTTGGATATAAAATAATATAAATGGCTAGTGGATCTATTTTAATGGATAATTAGGATTAATTTTTTTTTAAAGAAAAATGAATCTAAAGAAAATGTTTTTCCTGCTATTTCAAAGTAATATGCATGCGAAACTGCTAGCAGCTAATTATCTCCTTAGGTCATGATTAATTTTAATCCATTAATGTATTCTCCTTCATTTAATATGTATAGTGCGTATGAGAAACAATTACATTATTAAACACAATAAGTGTCCAATTTCATAGAATTTTTTAACTAATAAAATCACATAGCCCGTACCTACCTATTTCTTTTCGGCTCCCTCGCCCCCTTACTAGCCCCTATAACCCCCTTGATGCCCCCCCCCCCTACTAGCCTACCTAACCCCTTTAATTCGGCTTACCATTCCACTAGCCGCCGGTAAAGTCAAAATTATTTTTTTGAAATATTGTAATCGTAAAATGTATTTTGGGTTTTTACCAAATCGAATTTAAAAATGAAGTAAGACATTTTACGTTTCATACTTGCTTAAAGGTTATGAATAATCGATGTTTTATTTTCTGTTAATAATAATATTTTTATTTTTCGATGTCGTTTCTAAAAATACTTCATTATCGAACCATAGCAATGCAAAATACAAATTAATCTTTGATTAAAAGTCATATTGCCTCAAATCAAATTTCTTTTAATTAAGAAAATAATTGGGTATTAATCAGTTATTAACCTGGCGATGACGATGCAGGAATAGCTGGATGGATAATAGCCTTATTTACAGAACTTTCAATAAATTTAAAATCTAGTTCAATAAAAAAAAATGTCACAGCGCTAAAAAAAACTTAGTGGTAACTTTAAATACAGTGTCACCATCATATGGGATTTTTTTTTATTAATAACTTTATTCGAAATTTGACTTTGGCATCAAGTTCTGCTTCGATCGAGATGAAAATTAAGCAAAAATACTTTGTGAATTGCACCACTTTTGCAAAATCAGACTCAACGCAACACGCAACCCACATAAAACTTCTTAGTTTTGACAATGCTTTATTTCAGATACATTTTCTTTAAAGTAGCGCCATATTAAATGTGTGTTTTTCTACAAAATCAAAATTGGGCTATTAATATTTGGTCGCATGTGATGCAAAGTTTATTTGTTTTTGACCCTGTATAAGGTAACTTCATAAAATAAGTATTTTTGAAAACGTAGTTTGTGTCTGAAAGTAATACACGTAAACGTCATTATGACATAGCTTAATAATAAATTATAATATAGGGGTTTTAAATTAAATCGTTGAAAATAGATAAACTTTACTAAAATTTATTTTCCACTTAAAAACACTTTACCGAAGACACTGTGTTCTTTTTTGTCTTAATATTAAGGTGTATTACTTTCAGACACAAACTACGTTTTCAAAAATACTTGTTTTATGAAGTTACCTTATACAGGGTCAAAAACAAATGAACTTTGCATCACATGCCACCAAATTTTAATAGCCCAATTTTGATTTTGTAGAAAAACACACATTTAATATGGTGCTACTTTAAAGAAAATGTATCTGAAATAAAGCATTGTCAAAACTAAGAAGTTTTATGTATAGGTTGCGTTGAGTCTTATTTTGCAAAAGTGGTGCAATTTACAAAATATAGGTAAAAAATGAAAATTATCTTATGCAGCTAAAATTTTACATGTGGGCTAGAAACTGCATTAAAAAAAACTTGTTCTAATAACTTTTTTTGATACTTTCAGAAATAACCCCACTTTTGGATTATTTTTTGGAAAAAATTAAAATTTGACAGATAATGCGAATCACGTGACTATTATTTTTTTGCTTAATATTCCTCTCGATCGAAGCAGAACTTGATGCCAAAGTCAAATTTCGAATAAAGTTATTAATAAAAAAAAATCCCATATGATGCAGACTTAACTGGTGACACTCTGTATATGCTTGGAATAGAATTGTAAAAATCTCAAAAATCACACCTTTATACGAAACATACCGATCGTTCAATGGTGTATGTAAGGAAGAGAGGGGATGCAGGCCCCCATAACGATCGCTGCTCCCACAAGAATAGTAAAATAATCTTATTTGCGAAATATTTTTATAGGTATACACATATTATTCTAAATAATTAATTTTTCAAATGGCAGAATTTACAGAAAAGAGGACCGACATACAGTGCCGTAAAAAGAGAGCATAGGACCTCTGTGAAAATAATTATTAGGTGCCCCACCCCACATACGGGTGCATAAGAAGGGCGACAATTTTTAGGACCATGGAAAAAATTAATAATTTCTTATACAATTAACTATTTTTTTCTTTTGACTGATAAGTAAGTAAACGTCATTGTATTTTCGTGTCTTCACCACAACGGGCCCCCCAAACTCGCGGGGGCCCTACGCTTTGCACCGAACTGCTACAGAATGGTTACGTCACTGCTAACTTAACTGGTCCTTTTCGATTTTAATAAACGTTGGTAAACAAAATTAAAACAATTAAGGGAGCCTTAATGGCCTTTTTTTAAAAGCGGTTATTCCAGAGAAGGCATAGGGGCAAGTTTATAAAAAAATCATCTCTTAATGCCGAAAAATAAAAATGTTCTAACCGAAAATTTAATTTGTCTTTCAGAACAACCAAAGAAGTAAGGGTGGTTTTGTGTTCAACGATCCCGATGCAGAAATCGAAGGCAGTGGGTTCGATGGTGAAGTGCACCGAGATTTGGAGTCCAGTGGTTCCGGGGCAGGCCCGTTGGACCCGGATGGTGATGGTGACATTGAATTAGAAAAGCCTAATCGCAAACCTGAAAGTAAGTATCAGTTCTGTTATTATTATTATTATTATTATTGGCGCGTCCACGTCCAAAAAGCCATCGAATTTATTTCAAAATATATTTGTATATTCTTTTTTTTTCTTTATAGCACTGACACCAGTGGAAAATATACCTAAACAGGTGGTTCCCGACTTGTTCAACAATCCAGACTCCGAAAAGGATAAAGAATCCGTAGTTATAGCTCCGACGGTGGACAATAGTGTCGTCATGAATCCAAAATCAGAAGATCGTCCTACATCGTTCTTCTCTCAACCAGGAATATTAGCAGGTAGGTTTTATATTTTACTAGCTATACCCTGCGCGCGTTGCTACGCTACTTACTAAAATAAATTTGAAGGAATAACCATCGCGTCAACAAACATTTTATATTATTCTTTATTAGTACCCGGCATCCGTTGCGCCACTTTTTTTTATGCCGAAACCTTCCTCGGCCTGCACACAACAACTCACCAAATTTTCATCGTAATCGGATAAATGGTATAGGAACGCATACGGGGCATACAGACAGACAGACAAACATTTATTTTTATATACAGGGTCCTGCACCTTACCTACCGTCTTCTATAGCTCACTTAGTAATTAAGTTAAGGATTTTATGACGTCACAATTTTTTGGAACACCCTGTATGAAAAAAAATATTTTTCTGTAATGCGCCCCAAGATATAGATAAGGTCTGCAAAATATGAAAATTATTACTTAATTACTAAGTGAGCTATACAGGGTGGCCCTTTAGTGTGGCAAAGTACAATAGATCCGTTACTATTTCAAATACATTAAAAATATTAATACAAAAGTTGAAGGGCAGTAAGTGACTTATAACGTAAAATTATTTTTAACTTTATAGGGTGGCTCAAAAAAGCGGAACAATAAAAAATGTACTTTTTTCAAATGGAACACCCTGTATATTTTTTCATTTTTAAATTCCATATTAAATTATAATTATTTTTTATTAAATACATTATTAGTCTATACTTTATAGTTTCCGAGATATTTGCTCTTGAAAAGTGACATTTTTGAACTTTGACAGCTTCTAGCTTTCTAACAGTACGTCTTAGAGCAAAACGGCTTACATGTCCCTATCTTTAATTTTTATTATCTTCCCAAAAAAATCAACTTCCGGTTAAACCGGATGTTACTCGAAAGCAGGAAATATAGTTGTTCCGGTTTAACTGGAAGTTGATTTTTTTGGGAAGATAATAAAAATTGAAGATAGGGACATGTAAGCCGTTTTGCTCTAAGACGTACTGTTAGAAAGTTAGAAGCTGTCAAAGTTCAAAAATGTCACTTTTCAACAGTCAATATCTCGGAAACTATAAAGTATAGACTAATAATGTATTTCATAAAAAATAATTATAATTCTATGTAGAATTTAAAAATGAAAAAATATACAGGGTGTTCCATTTGAAAAAAGTACATTTTTTTTGTTCCGCTTTTTCGAGCCACCCTATAAAGTTAAAAATAATTTTACGTTATAAGTCACTTACTGCCCTTCAACTTTTGTATTAATATTTTTAATGTATTTGAAATAGTAACGGAGCTATTGTACTTTGCCACACTAAAGGGCCACCCTGTAGAAGACGGGAGGTGAGGTGCAGGACCCTGTATATAGATTGAAGAAATACCATCGACCGGAAATATTAGTAGATAGGCAAGTTTTTTAATGAGTTAAAGGAATAATGCTTGCTACATTTATGACGAAATATCTACCAAATTACAAGACACTTAAGGTACTTTTATTAGATATCATTTTTTTTTTATTAATATAATTTAATTGAGCACAGCATGTTTACAAGAAATATTAAGCTAGTGGGGCATAACTCCTGAAAATCAAAAGTATGAAATTTTATTTTATGCCACTTGCCAATATAGCTATTTATTGGAAAAATAAATATCCTGCCAATCCTGCTAAAATCGTTGTCGATTGGAACCCTAATGGTCGATTTCCTCAAACATTTTTCGAATCTTTACCGATAAGAAAATGATTGGGGAAGTTTTTTGCCCTTAATGGAATTTTAATGTAAGCCTTATCAGAGTAATTTTCATGTGAATAAATATTACAGATCAGAAAAAATATTTGCTCCAAATTTTAAATTACGTTAATAAAATTATACAGGGTCGCTTTTATGTATGGAAACGGTCGATTATTTGCTAAAGTAGGGTAGCTAGCAAAGAATGTTAAATACAAAACTTTTAGGGTTTTTAGAAATCTATTACACACACCGCACATAAACTAAGTATACATGATCAGTCAAAAAGCCATGGAAGAACAAAGTTACTTTATTTTAAATGGAAATATATTTCAATATTTCAATTATTTACAAGATTCTAAAAAAAATGTTAAGCACACCACATACCCAATCTTAACCGTTTTCGAGATATCGAGTTTCGAATATCGTTTTCAAATAAATTATTACATTCATTAATTTTCTAGTCCATCAAGTTACCTTAGAAAATATCTATCTCCATAACAATGTTGTTTTGTCATCTTGACAACAGATATGCCAAAAATACTTACATTTACAATTTGTAAACAATTTTCACGCAAAAATGGCACGTTTAAGTGATACCGAGCGCATTGAAATTTTAATGATTATAAGGTACGGCGATAGAACACGGGAGTTTTAAGTGGTGAATATTTTTAATGAATTGCATCCAGATCGGGAACCTATAACTAAATCAACTGTTTCCAAAACATTGCAGCGATTTCATGAAACTGGAGGTGTGAAAGATCGACCAAAAAGTGGAAGACCGGTAAGCGTTACTAATGAAGAAAATTCTCTAAATGTCATGATCTGGTAGAAAATCCAATAAACTCGACGCAACAGCGGGCTTTAAATCATAATATGAGTCGATTTCCATTCAAAAAATTACCAAAAGAGAAAAATTCAAACCATATAAACTTCATTTGTTACAAGAATTAAGTCGAGACGATTTTGATCCCAGAATTCAGTTTGCGAAATCATTATGGATAAATTGAATTAAAATGTCAACTTTGTCAACCAAATTTTATTTTCTGATGAATCAACGTTTGGTTTAAACGGGCACGTAAATCGACACAACTATAGATATTAGTCAGACCAAAATCCACATTGGATGGAACAAGTTCATACCCAACGACCACAAAAAACCAATGTTTGGTGTGGCATTATTGGTGGAAACTTAAACTCGGAACGATATTTATTACTTTTACAAGAGAATACTGTTCCACAGCTCAGACGATTATTCCCGAACCATAATAATCCCAATTTACCGGCTGAACAAATCGCACCTTTAAAAGTAAAGTGACACAACTCGAAAATTGTATATTTCTAGGTTTAATCATAAAATGGCACTAAATACCGCCCTCTATCAGCTGCCACTGGACCTAATACCAAATCGCTTCTCCCCAATTAGAGGAACCTATTTATGCCTTTTTCATATTAACGGTATTCGCGCGTCTTTTTAATACTAAAGAGTATCATTTCAGTATGTTGTAGCATGCGACGGAAATTTGACAGTGCTTTAAGTCTAAACTGACTTGATTCCAAACATTTTACAAAAAAGTAACTGGTATTTAATAAAAAAAGGACTTATTCCAAAATGACTCGCTGAGTACAACGACAATTTTAATTTTAAAATGGCATAACTCCAAATAATTCGTTCGTTGTTAAAAAAAAATTGGCAGTTAAAAGATCTAACTTGTTTTTTATTTTTTATTTTTATTTTTTTTACTATTAAGGGTAGGTTTTAATATCAAATTTAAATAATTGCCTTCTAGTAAAACCATTTAGCTAATGTTTCCTCAAATTTAACATTTAATTTAATTTATTACTTGGGCTTAGGAGACAAAAGAGTTAGAGGGGTCCAATATATTTTACAGTTTTTCCTGTTTTCTGCAAAACTCTATTTTTTGGATTGTGTCACTTTAATTTTAAAGGTGCGAAATATGGTTTCAACAAGATAGGGCTCCACCACATTTTGGACGGATGGTGAGGGAATATCTAGAGGAAACTTTTCCTGGTAAATGGATTGGGTGCAGAGGTGCAATTGAATGGCCTGCTAGGTCTCCTGATATGACCCCTCTTGACTTTTTCCACAAAATATCGAAGATTTGCAACAAAGAACAATGCATGAAATTTCCAGTATTGCTCCTAATATCCTTTTAGATTCGCTACAAAATTTTGTTCACCGAATTCATTACTGCCAGGACGTAAACGGTGGACACTTTGAGCACCTTATAAAATAGGATTTTAAATTGTTGTTTACTATAACTTAGTTAGTCTTTTTTATTATTGTTATTAGATTTATTTGAAAATGATATTCGAAACTCGATATCTCGAAAACGGTTTAGATTGGGAATGTGGTGTGCTTAAAATTTTTTTTTAGAATCTTGCAAATAATTAAAATATTGAATAATATACAGGGGGTTCCATTTAAAATAAATAACTTTGTTCTTCCATGGCTTTTTGACTGATCCTGTATACTTAGTTTATGTGCAGTGTAATAGATTTCTAAAAACCCTAAAAGTATTATATTTAACATTCTTCGCTAGCTATCTTACTTTAGCAAATAATCGACCGTTTCCATACATAAAAGCGACCCTGTATAGGTATTATGTTATGTATTAAGTCGTTTTTTTTTTATCGAGAAGATGTAAGTTCAAAATGTAGATACCTATAGGTAAGAGCCTTGTTAAATATTTTCCGCAATAAACAAAACTGTAGAATAATAATAAAGGATTTGTATCAAACTATAAATTATACAGGGTGTCCGATAAGTATATGACATACACTCGGGAGCGTATAGGAGAGGTAAAAATAACTGTACTTTGTCATATAAAAAAAACCTAAAGTGTCCCTTAACGGAGATACAGAGCCCTAAACAGGTACCCAGCGACTTACCTTTTCGGCTCTAACTTTTGAACCGACACGTATAATTTAATAAACTTTTAGTATTTTGTGTAGGCCATAGAGACTCATAAAACCATACTACATTAGATGTTTTACATCGTCGTCGGACTTGCCACCACACTCGTTGGGCCAAAATTTTGACAGGTGTCGTTTTACAGAGCTAAAAACTGATTTTTTAAAATACTTTAGTTATTTTCCTTTAATTTACATTTGTCTCGATGGAATTAGCGGTTTTCGAGAAAAATAAGGTTTTTGTATATCACGTTAATAAAATAATAAATCATACTACTACAATATACCTAACACCACTCGTTTTTATATCGTTGACAATGTGAAAATGACAACAGTTTTCAAAATTGTCTGATTGAGTGAGTACAGAAGACTTAAGTAATGGAGAATTATTCCTATAGCGAATATGCTGACATGCATCGAATTTATGGACAAGCATTCGGTAATTGTGTGAAGGCAAGAAAAATGTATTCTTACACATTTCCAAATCGGCGTTTACCGCACCGAAGAACGTTTGCAAAGGTCGATCGTAGCTTAAAAGAAACAATATTGAATTAACCTATTCTTTACAAATAAAGTTATGGAGATTATATTTTTTGTTTCAGCTGTGATTGGTGGAGCTGTAGTAGGTCTATTATGTGCAATTTTGGTGGTGATGTTCATCGTTTACCGAATGCGTAAAAAAGACGAAGGATCCTATGCACTAGGCGAACCGAAACAATCTCCGAATTCAAATTCGTATAGTAGAGGAACAAACAAAGAATTTTACGCTTGAAGTTAGTGTTGTTAAATATGGACAGTAATAATAACAAATCACATTGACTGCTGGCGACTTTACTAGGGACTGAATCTTCATCTTTTGGCTTGTAGTCGAACGCTTATAATAACTTATAACATATAAGTTTTTTGGAAACAACCTAATATTAATTACAGTTCAAGACGGACGTGTATTGTCGCATAGTAAAATTCGAATACCTAACCTACATACATACATAATAATATGTAATGGATAAAAAAAATATCTAATTAAATTTAGTTTTGTATAAGAAAAATAAATAATAATAACGAAGAAAATCAAAAGAGATTCGGTCTAAATCAATTGCTTTGCCAAAAACTGCCAACAGCGTGAGTGAACAAATAATTATTGTGTGGTACTAAGTACCAATTTGGGGTTCGAATTTGTCTAAAGGTAGCTTTTCAGTCTTATATACCTTAAATGTATGTATATATTAATGTAACAGATAAACCTACATGTTTAACGTCCATATTAGCTTTAAGTGTACAGCATGAAGTTTCAAACTATTGCAACTATTTTTTCAAAGGACTAGGTATTCTTTTTCTGACTGGTATAAATGATATTAACAAAACTTGTGCTGTATACTTAAATATTACTTAAAAGTACCTAGGAGTAATGGTTAATGTTAAAAATAAGTAAACACATAGAATATAGCAGTTAAAATAATACGTCTTTATGCAGAAATTTGCCTTTGCTCATTTTTACGCCGCTATACATTCCTTTCTTTATACTTTCTTTTATACAACTTTTGATACCCTTCTCAGTAATACTTAGTGAGTCTGGTAAAACTTCTGCTTGGTAGATTATTTATAAAATTGACCATATTAGCAACTCCACCATATTGTTTTTATTTATTATTTATGTAGGTGTTGCTAATATTCTAAAAGTAGAAAGGGACTTTTAAGTCCTCTTTTTTAGCACTCCATAGCCATTTTGAATTGCTTGACAACTACAGACATCTAACGAAGATTTGATTGGATAAAGTAGTCAGCTTTGTAATAACAGTAAATAAATAGTGAAATAAAGCAGATTTTAATTAAATGAAACAAAGCATCTTACACCATATGAATGGCAGCTAAATTCTATATTATAAGTTATATTATTATAACTATAATCAGTAGATTATAACTATAATAAAGAGCCACTCTTTATTAATAAAATGGTGTTAATAAGCTCTTTTTAAAGAGTTTATTTTCACGCCGCTGCAAATTTTCTCTTTACCGTTGTTTTTCAAGGAAGCAACTTTCATTGGCTGGAGTGTGGTGCGTAGCTTTATAAAAATATAGTTTACAATACATTATTTAAATTAATGTATCAACAAATAATTTATTTTAACCCATTATGTTATATCATTAATATTAAAATGTATCAATAATAATACTACTTACAATAACATTTTTTATTAAACCGATAGTAGCTATTCAAAATCGAAGTGTATAGTATTAGAATAATGTTGTACAATCTGGTTGTAAATAAAATTAAAACATAAAACCCTAAACAATTTGTAGTTATTTTTTAAAAAATTTCTAATGCTGGGCAGACACGCTCAGGCTTTTAATTGGACAGGGCTGCGCATGCGTTTGCATAGGCCTGAGTTAATATTTGTCCATACGTAACCTACGTTTGGAATTATCAACAGGAGCGAGACAGTGGCGGCTGGTTAATGAAGGGCTCTGGGGCGCCGCCCTCCCTGCAATTATTTCAAACAGAATCCAAAAATACTTTACTTAAAAAAACCAATGTATGTAAGCAATCAATTAAAATAATTCAAACCAAACGTAGCCCTATTCTAACGGGTAGGCTATACTCATAGACAAGCGAGTTGCGCGCTCTCAAGGTTGTACTAAGCGCGGGCGGCGGCGGGCGACCGATTATCCGTCCCGATTCAACACGCCTTCTCGATGGGTTGTCATGACGACGGAGGCCTGACGTCACCTACACATCGCACAACGAGCGGCCACGGAGAGCTCCAATTTTCCGCGCCCACTGTTCGCGAATCGCGATGCGACCTGTCGTCTGTCGATGCCGCTGACGTTTTGTTTATTTGTTTTGAGTTATTTATTAGTTGTTATAAAGTTGGAAAATTTTGTCTAATATGAAGGTCAGTGATTTACAGAAGGTTGTGTTTAGTTCTCTGAGCTTAAGTGAAAAACTTGATTTAAAAAATGCAGGGCGGCCACTACCAATATTGAACATTGTACAAGTGCAGTCAAAATGTAAAAGTAAGGCAGAGTTTACGCGTAAGTTTGACAAAGAAATATATAATAAAATATTCTGGATATGCGGTTGTGAGGACAAAAATTCTTTTTTTTTGTTTCGTGTGTCTTCTTTTTGGCGGGGATGATAGTTGGACTAAAAATGGGGTGCAGGACTTAAAACATCTTTCAGAGAAAATAAAAAACATGAAAATAGTGCAAAACATCGTTATAATGTGGTAAGTTTTGCGATGTTAGGACAAACTAATATCTTAACTTGTTTAAGTAGTGCTTATATGCTGATGAAATTAAAATTCACAACGAGAAAGTTAGAAAAAACAGACACGTACTTTCGAAAATAATAGACATTTTAATTTTTTTTTAATTTAAAGCCAGCGCCCCCTGACTCCCTAGTCACGAGCCGCCACTGGAACGAGAGTAGATTTCCGTCAAGTAACTTCAGAGTTTTGAAAGTAAATCTTTTAACACGGCAAACGCAGATACAAGGGAGATACTTCAAAGGCCACACAAAACTGTTTCAATAATGGTTTGTACTTTCAGATCACTTACCAGACGCTAACGAGAAGGGCTGCTACTCCTATAGCTTGCTGCAAATTATGTCCGGATACAATAACAAAATAGTAATTTACGTTACAAGACCGGAAAGTAGTGTTTTTTTAGGTCGAGACAAGCATTTCGAGGGCGAGCCGTAGGCGAGTCCTGGAAGCTTGGAGAGACCTGGAAAACACTAATTTTCGGTTGCGTGACGTACAATATTTTTTTTTTAAGACCGACACTTCGATATACTTACATTAAATTATTTTATATTATTTTTAAATGCGTCGTATGACTTCTCGTAACGGGCTTTTGATTTTACTGGCAATATATGCTTCCAAAATTTCTTCTGAAATCTCATTTTCCGTGTCGGATAATTCAAAATCTGAATTCATATTGGTAAATTTGCGAACTCGCGAAACAAGTTTGACATAAACAACAAATTAAAAATCAACGAACTGTCACTCGACAATACATCGAAATGTTGTCATAGTAACGAAATCAAGGTAGCTTGTATTATCAAAGAGCGATTGAAAACAAAAAACAGGAACCGGAAAAATCTTTTCCCGTCTCTAACGTCACTTTTCCGGTCTTGCGATCGGAAAAAGGTTATTTTCTAGACGAAAAATTGTCCAGAAAGTCTATATTTTCTGGTCGGTTTTAAAAAAAATAATATGTAACATTACGATTATAAACGGTTTGAATGATGCTCTTTGTTCATACAGCGGTTAGAAACCGTCAGCAAATTAATGACGCATGCGCGCAAACCGCTGACCGAAAATCCTGCGTTCGCAGAAGCCAAATTGCATAGGCGTAGTTAGACGGTCAACACTGGGGGTGCTGAAGTCCAGTGGCGGCTCGTAACATGTTAAAGTGGGGGTGCACATGCAGGCGAAAAATTTGTTAAGACCACGCCCAAATTTGGTCAATAATTTTTAGTAAATATTTTAATGTGATGTTAATAGCAGGTTTATGTCTTTCAATGTTCTTGACAATCACTCTTCTCCAACGGTAACTCGCTAAAAGATTTTTTCAAAAATTCCACATTTTATATCCGATCACGCACTCATTGTTTTTCGTGTTTATTTAACTTTAAACTTTAACTGAATTCAATAAAACCATATTAAACCTTATAATAAACAAAAAAAATAGTTAAAATACCGGCTAAAAATTTCCGCGAATTTGAACGACTACGACTGGTTAAATTTAAATTATCAAATTAATGCAGAATTGCAGAACATGACATACACAAGCTATTATGCCGCTCTCGTATTTTACGAGATTTCTATGATCATAGACCCGCTCTGACAAGTAAACTGGGCGTGAACTACACGGTACACGGAGAGAAATTTTGAACAGAATTCGCAACTACCTAAATACTTGAATTTGTACCAGAATTCGAATGCTTGAAATATTAATATGAAAAATTCATTACATATAATTTATATTATAAAAGTAGGTTAGTTCTAAAATTAGCCTATATATTGTAATTTTTTTTTTGGGGTGCTAATTTAGATTTCGGGGGTGCTTAGCACCCCCAAGTACCCCCCTAACTACGCCTATGCCAAATTGTAACGTAAACGCAAAGCAAAAAATGTCCAACCAGTTAAAAAATACCACACATGCTCAGAGAAAAATTGGAAATCGGTTGACAATTCCTTGAACGAACCTATGGTTTCTGTACGTTAATATATAACAGTTAAAAGTAAACACTAATGGCACATTCGCCATTTCGTTGTGTGATCAATAATTCGTTTTATCCAAAAATCGGACAAATACCCATCTTTGGACTACAAGTACCTACAGTTTTACGTTAAAAAATGTTGGATTAATGAAAAAAAATATGCTCAAATTTGACAAAATGTCGGTTTATGCTTTTATTAATTTTTTTAAAGTTAAAATTGTAGGTAACACGGATATTTGGCCGCTTTTTGGAGAAAACGACATATTGATAAGAAAATTGAATGCTGCTCTTACTACTGGCTGCTAAGCTCTACCAAATAATAAGAAGCTGCGGGCTGCCCCTTATCTGATGAAATTCTAAACTCATGCTAAAAAAATGATGTGGTTAGATACAATTTTTTTATAGGCGTTTTTATCGTTCCCCAAAGGGTTCTGTGAAGACATAACACAAAAATACTAAAATAGGTTTCTAATTTTAGTGAGACGCAGATGTTTAAAGGCGCAGTAAGTAAATACAACACATGGCATTCAAATACCCACCCACTTTTAAATTAGTACCGCCTACGTAATAACAAATATGCAGCCATGTATTTCTGATACTGTAAAATAAGTTGCCTAGGACTAGTACTAGACAAAAAAAGAACGTTCTTTTGCATTTTTTTTAAAAGAAGTTCTTCGTGAATTTAGTCATGAATTTACTCTTGAAGTCAGTCGCATTTACATGCACCGCTGATTAATTTTGTTTGTCGAAAACTTTCAAACAGAGTATAAACAAGGAATTATTGCGAAATTTAATTTTTAATTTATAAAAATAACCTTTCAAAAAGTTTGGATGTTGGTACGTCTGTACTGATTCGTAAATAGCTTCACGAAGAAACACCCCTAAAATACCTGTTTCTATACAAAAAGGTATAGTATTTATTAAATGAAAACCAAGCAAAAATGACAAAGGAGTTTAATATTTTTATATAATTTTAAATATTTTCTGTGGTAACAAAATTAAAATATGACGACGTGAACGTGAACTGAAAAGAAAATAACATTAAAGTTGTGAAATAATAATATGTGGGCTAATTTTTTTCTTAATTGATTTATAAGATTTTAACGACCTATCAATTCCACAATAATAATTTTCTAGGTTTTTAAGTGTTTTAGTGACAATTATTATGTTGTTTACACAACATATTATTCAATCAGTCAGTTGAGATTTAATTTGACCAATAAGTCGTGATTTTTTGTCTAGCCACATCAAGGTTAATTAAATGCACTGGCATGTCTGCATCAAAAAAATGGTCGATGCAATTGACTCAGTATTCAACTTTGAACCTATTACAATAGATGCTTAAGAGAGAAAAAAAACATTTTAACTTAAATTATTGTTTATCATTGGCGTGATCTGCATTTCTTACGGACTATACGCCGGTAACTTTACAGAAAGCACCAGTAACATTGGTGTGGAAAAAAGATTTGCATCTGCGTAAAACATAACAAAATTTAAAGCAGCTGACAATATCATTTATATAACAATTAAATAAGAGAGGCCCAAGATGAGACCTCTGAGGCACTCCAGAACTGACCTCAGTAGGAGCCGATGAAAACATACCAATTTTGACAGCTTAGGTTCTGTTGCTTATATAAGAAGACGGCCATCGAAGCAGACTCCCTAGAATACCGACGTCAGCAAGTTGATGTATCAAAATGTTTATGGTCAATTTTGTCAAATGCCTTACTGAAGTCGGTATAAACCGCATCTACCTGATAACACGCACCCGTACTGTCTACTGTGAATAAAGAAACATGTTACTCTCAACGGTGAATATTATTTTTACAATCTATATTTTTTTTTGCTATATAATACTATATATAATACATAATTTAGATATAGGCAGATAATTCTTCGCAAGAAGTTTGTTGCCGGAATTTAAGACGGTGACTATCAAAGCCGATTTCCAGATCTTAGGGAAACAACCCTTATTTAGAGACTTATTAAATATAATATACAGTGGTTTCGATATGTCATACACACATTCCTTTAAAAATCTAGTGGGAATGTTATCAACACCTGCAGCTTTATCTGGAAGTTCTTTGATTTTTTTTTAATTAATAGTGGAGCTAGGTATGTAATAATTTGAGATATATTTATAGCAACCCTAGTTGGAACTTGCGTAGTTTGGATTTGCATTGGGTGGGTTAAAAACTGAACTGAAATACGAAGAAAAAGTATCACAAAACTTATTAGATACCGTCTGTTATCATTTCATTAGTTATTGTATTTTGTAATGCTTTAATAGCGATAGATTTGCCTCTTCTTGATTTTATAAAATGCCTAGTTAGTTCGTTAATTTGGTATATTCTAATCTAAATGTAGGTAAATGTGGACAAACCCCTCACCCTCTTGAAAGTCCTGTTCCGCCACTGCTACCCAGACGTCTAAAAAAAGATGAACATCTATAGAAGTTTAAAAGGCTTAATAAGTACTTTAATAAATGTTACAAAGCTTTTTCAATGAAAAAAACTATTCACACCACAGGTGGTGAATTTATGTGCAAACTTGGCCTTGCTGTCCTGAGAATTTTCTTTTAAAGCGAAGAAAATAACTGAAGACTCAAATATTTTTATTCTTTAATATTTTTAAAAAATATTTATTCTTTTAAATTAAAGAAATACTAAGAAAGAAGCTACCACTTACTTGGTGCTGATTTCTTCAAAATTTTATGGAAGTAGGGAGTTTGTACTTCTTTTTATAATAATAAAATAAATCATTTAACAAGGTAAAAGTTGGAATAGCCTAAAAATGTGAAAATTTGAATTTATTTATTCAAAAAACATTAATCCACAATACATTAGTAATTAGTATAATTACAAAATAGCCTTAAAATGATTTATAAAGTCTTATACTACGTTTATATACCACGAACACCAACGAAATTCTATCGGACCTAGGTTAGTTCGAAACAGGAAATCTTCTAAAAAAGTGACATAAAGCTTTCAATATTGTCGAAAATAAATGCTCGACATTTTATCTTAAACATTTTAATTCTAGTAATATTTTTTATATTTAATGGTATAAGATTAAATATTTTTGGCGACAAATAATTGACAAATCGAAGATTAATATTAGTGTTGCTATTTGGTATAATAATTCTCCTATTAACCTTGCCTCTCCTCTCGTATGATACGGGTGAAAAATAAAAATTTTTAGTTTTTGATTTTTTTAAACAAATGAACATATTTCAAGAACATACACAGATCGTACATTAAATACTTCCCTTGTGTAAAGAAGTTGCGTTGAAAAGCGTCTATTTTTTTTATAAAGTACCTTAAGAATATAATTTTGTGCCAAATTTAGGGGTCTTAGGGCATTATTGTAAAAACCACCCCATGCATACAACTATGCCATACCTTATTAAGGACTCGACAATAGCTTTCTAAACTGCAATTAAAAGTTTCTTACTTAATATTTCTCTTAGGATATAAAATTTATAAATTAATTTTCGTAAACTTTTTGCCAAGTGAAGAACATGCAGATCCCATTTTAGATGTTTATCAACAATGATCCCTAAGTATCTTGTCGATGGAATTTCTTTGATTAAATCATCTATATTATCAATTTTAATACTTATGTTCAAAATCGGGACGTGTAGCTTCACTTAAGGAAAAGGTGATATAATTTGTTTTCTTAACGTTAAGGGATAGTTTAAAAGTATCAAGCCAATCTTTAATTTTATAAATTCCGATCATTGTATTATATTTTACCTCGTGCCAGGTTTTCCCAGAAAAAATAGCAGCTGTGGCATCAGCATATGATACTATGGATCCATTATTTAAATTTAATTTTGTTAAGGAGTTGATATATAAAATAAAAAGAAATGGGCCAAGAACGGTGCCTTGTGGTACGCCTATTTTAACATCCAAGGGATCACTAAAGGTCTTGTCAATTTTAACAAACTGTTTTCTATCTCTTAGATAGCTTTGGAAGACATCCAACTCGGCGCCCCCAACACCATGCATGCTCATGTCAGGTCATGAGGCACCGTGTCAAATGCCTTGGCCAAGTCTAAAAACACGGAAATACATTTTTTATTGCTCTTCAACGTATCAGTCACCTCCTTCGTAAGTTTATACAGCGCGTCCGAAGTCCCCACGCCGTTAACAAAACCGTATTGATTTTTTGAGAGCATGTTATTTGAAACAAAGTAATTCAAGATTCTGTCCTTAAGATATTTCTCGAACACTTTGGGAAAATTATTAATCAGACTAATCGGGCGATAATTATTTATGCTTGATTTATCTCCAGATTTATAATTGGAGAATAGCCTAAGAGAAGTATTTTTCGTAACTCTTGATGGCCACATAGCGTATTTCTTCGTTCTGTACAAAAGGGTGGAGAATTGTTATCAGTATGCAGTGAACTTTATAAGAATACCAGTTAATGCAATAATATTATTTATATAAAAAATAATTCTGATAACTATTTATAGGTGTGTTTTACAAAACTCTAGTTATTTTTCAAAATTTAAAAGCTAACCTGCTGTCATATTTACTATCCTCTCGTATTTTTTCTGTATTCTATCCATAGACTATTAAGGTAAATTGTCTATGATTCTATCTGACCTGTACCTGTACACGTTAGCCGTTGGATAAAAATATTTCCAATTTGAAGAAAGCTGAATAATAATAGTAGAGGTGATAGGACGAATATTTATTTTTATTCTAAGAAGTATTTAGGGAAGCGGAAGTCTTGACACCACTCCACCAGTGAAAACGATGAGGGGCAAGGTGGTAATACAGTAATACGTAAATTTGATAGAATATAAGCAGCATTTTTAACCACATCAATGCGGGTAAAGCGCGCAAAGCAGACACTAAATTTTTCTAAATACGTTTAGGGTCAAAAACTTTATTTATTATGTTATTTTGCCCTAAATCCCAACCTTGCCTCTAAACAAAACAAAAACACAAATCATGTGGTAATGATTAAATTAAGTAAAAAAATATTTAAAAGATAAAATTTTTGACCTAGAAAAGTTAATGGCAAACTACGATAAGTCAATAGATAGATTACTACGTACCTGCTGATAAAATATATACTAAACTGTAAAATAAATAATGACTAAGGACACTTTAGGTTTCCTTAAGAGCAAACACGAGCGACGCATTCGCCATTTCGTTTTTTGATCAACATTACCTTGCTTCTTCGTATTGCTTTGCCTTTAATTTTTTAATAGGCGAGTTGAATATTTCTTTCTGCATAACATTATTACCTACTTATTATAACAGCACATTCTATAAGTCTACCATTAAGTTTTAACATTTACTTGGAAAAACACTATCGACGAACTAAACGTTTTAATTGTCGTGGTTAGCCCCAAGATTTAACATCTGCACATTTCTAATCACCTGCAGGCTAAAAAGAATTGAAAATTTTTTAAAATTTAGTTAAGAGAAAAAACAAACTGTTACCCGTATGGCTAATAAAGGTTGCTGTCAATAAAGAAAGGAAGCATCCAAAATTCTAGGGAAGGCTTTGACCGCAACGCAAATAAGAAGACGACGGGGGAATTTTTGCAATACCCAAAAAAATTATACTTAATTATTTGTTATATTCAACTTACATTACTTTGGTCTATGCATTAAACTATAAGGCAAATTAAATCTTAATCCTGCATACCGGAGGTTATAAATTATATGAAAACGATAAAGCCACAAAAATATTTGAACAAAAAAAAACACGTAGATCAAGGACATCTTAAAAGGTATAAGAAAGTTGACAGAATGACCTACACACAGACCAACAGTTTACAACATTAAATTATTAACTTTTGGAATTCCCCGTTTGTTGATCTCTTTTTGTGCTAAAAAAATCGGTGGCCAAAATACTGTATTATTGATATACTTACGGAAGAGTATTGCGAAAACTACATCAAAGATGTCTTATCGTACCCCCGGTACTTTTGGGGCTAAACAAGATAAGAAATATATTCCAGCTTGATGCGTCAAATATTTGAGACGGTCTGACTCTGACTATTGGGTTTATGATAATACGACTTTAACCAAATACAGGACGATTCGAGAAAAAGTCAGAACCGTATATTTTGTTGGTGTTTTTTAGGTTGACAACCCGAATACACACAAAAACTCCCATACTACATGGGTGTGGCTATGGAAGTTGTATTTAACGCACAGTCTAAGCCACAATATCATCACATTTTACTCAGTTTGCATCAAATGTTATTGATGGGGGAGGTCAGGTTGATGTGGTGTTTACCGATTTCTCAAAGGCATTTGATAAAATTAATCATGGGACTATTTATAATACTGGTTTAAGTTATTTGGATTTACAGATGACTTTCTAACTTTTTTTACGTCGTATTTATAACTCAGTACGTCCAGTACAATGGATATAAATTCTCGCCATTTCGAGCCACCTCGGGCGTTCCTCAGGGTTCTAACTTGGGACCATTATTGTTTTTGATTTTTATTAATGACATGTCAGCGGTTATTGATGTCGAATATGAAATTTTTGCAGATGACTTAAAGCTATATAAATTTATTAGAAGACAGTGTCAAAGGCTACTCGAATGTTAGGATTTATATTAAGAAACTGTAAGTCATTTACCAATATCGATGCATTTAAAACCTTGTTTTTTACGCTAGTGAGAGGCAAATTGGAGTATAGATCATTGATATGGTCCCCAATTTACTCAAAATATATTATGATGGTGGAACAAGTCCAAAGAAAGTTTTTAAAATTTTTATCGTTTAAAGAAGATGGAGTGTATCCTCAGAGGGGGATGGATAACAACCACTTGTAACAAAGATTTGAAATCGAAAGCCTGCAGAACAGCAGTGATATTGTCATTTAAAATCATTAATGGTGTTACAGTTTGTCCATCCCTCTTGGAACAACTAAATTTCTTGATACCTAGGATTTCTACTAGAACTAGCACTTGTTTTTACCTGCCAGCAGCTAAAACAAATATAATGTTGACCGCTCCAGTCTACAATATGTGTTCCAGGTATAATAGAGTAGCAAATTACTGTGATCTAGATAATATGTCCTTAAGTACTTTTGTTCGAACCGCCCTAGCGCACTTGTGATAAATAGAAAAATTTAAGTTAATCTAAAATTTTTTAATTTAGTTATAGATTTTATTAAATTATGTAAATTGTAATTGTTATATCGGCCCTATTAATTACATTTATGTTGGGCCTAAATGTATTAAATAAATAAATAAATAAATAAATATCATAAATAAGTCGCGTAATAGGAGTTGAGATTTTAAGTCAACATCAGGACCTGTCTGTCTGTGTAGACTTAAAATGTCGCTTGACGTTTTCCAAGAAAAAAATCAGTTGATTGACAGACACATATTTCATGTCCAATTTCAAACAGTCCGATCTTTAATCTTTACTATTTAAGTAACCTGGCTAAAAATAAAGGTCAACTGGTTTGAAATCCAATCGTTCCTCGTATAATATTGTCCAACAATATAATAACTGTTACTTTTGTGCAAAAAAATTACGTCAATAATTTTAAAACCCTTATTTTAACTTCGGCTTTGAAGCAATTTTATCTTAAAGGGTCTTTGTTTGCTCCATTATTGATTAGCTTTTCTCCCACGTCATAATCTGCTTCATGTAAAAATTCGAATTTCCAGTAATTGTTTCTGCAATAGTATTAGGATAAATACCGATTTGATTTTATTATTTTCCTAGGTTTAATCAGGTTTGATATGGAGATCTGAAATTAAAAAAGTTGCTGAGTAGTGGGCGGGGATTTAAATTAAAGCTACTATATAACAATACTAGCTATACCCTGCGCGCGTTGCTACGCTACTTACTAAAATTAATTTGAAGGAAAGACATTACACAAATATCAGGCATCCCGGCATCCGTTGCGCCACTTTTTTTTATGCCGAAACCTTCCTCGGCCTGCACACAACAACTCACCAAATTTTCATCGTAACCGGATAAATGGTATAGGAACGCATACAACACATACAGACAGACAGACAAACATTCATTTTTATATACATAGATAAGAAATCAAAAAAACATAGCTTGAGTAATGAAAAGACAGTTCAGTAAACACAATTTAAAAAATATAAAGAAAAGGTCGAGTGACGTCTACGTTTTTAATTATTGGTTCCCGCAAAATCCAAGAGTTTGGAGATTCAGATTTCTGTTACAGTCGAGGTAGATGAGATTGGGTAAAAAAACCAACCATTTGGTTCGTCAATAAAGTAATCCGAATATGTTTCAGTCTGTAAAAGTCCGGTGAACGAATGGACTAGTTCCTTGAACGAATGGACTAGTTCCATGAACTAATCTTGGTGAACGCGAATGAATAAACTAGTTCACTCAACTGAACTCGAATTCTCATGTATATATAATTATCGCACAAGTTCAACACCGTTTTTTTTTGTCCTTGCCAGGCAATACCTTCAGGTTTTTTCTGAATCATTAACAATATATTTAGGTACTCTCTAAAAAACAAATAAAAATATTTTTCCTAAGTTTATTTATTTTTTACTCACCCTGTATAAGTATAACTCCAAGCGAGTTCAGCAGGAAACCATGCAGGCCGTCTGAGAAATTATAGTCGCTCGAATATCCTGAATGAGAGTAGATTCGTGAACCGCATTACATCAATAGTTTGCCGGCATATCTACAATTGTTTTGAAAACATCAAATTCACGAACTTTACCGGCTTTTGAAACGGAATTAATTTTAATTTTTTTTTTGGTGATGGTGCGAGCTGAATATGAAGACTTTTTTTCTGTAAGTAACATAAAAGCCATCAATAAATTAAAGGTTTAAAATATTTAAAGGTTTTTCCGATTTAAAAATTTGCCGTTTTAATTAAATTTAAATTTTGTTTTCATACATGTGTGTTGCTTGTATCCAAACAAGACATAATTCTAAATCGTCCACCACAAGTTGTTATACCGAAAAAACTTAAACTAAAGGTCAAAATTATTAGGAACCATAACAACATTTAACTACGTTTTATATTAAATAATAATCTCTTTAACAACGTGTATAAAAAATTGGTAACTTTTATTGTTTTGTAATATTTCTAGACGATATAAAGACTATAATATTAAAAAGAATGACACATTTTAAAAAACTAATTAAAAAATAAATTCGCGTTCTACTTAAGAGCAGATGAATTGGCATAGACATAATGCTCATCTATTTTCTTTTTAGACGTCTAGTCAAGATGATGTTTCTATGAAAACCTATATTGTCTTAAGTAGGAATTTTTACAGAGTACAACAAGCCTATTTTCTAAAATTAATAGGGGCTCTGCAAATAAGCATACGATTGTGAAACTACCTTTGAATTATGTGAATATTTAGATCAAATTTTAATGAATTGAGTAATAAACGAAGAAATCTTTAGAGGTGATCCTGGACGCTTACATTTTCAAAACCCGGAGCACTGTAATTTCAATTTTCTGCACACAAAATAAGTTTTATATCATCGTAATATTTCGGCTTTTAAATGAAATATTTAAAATCATATAATAATAATAATAATAAACGTCTTTTATTTCAATATAATATAAAATTTACAATTAATAAATCAGGAGATAAATGTCAAATCATGGTGCAGTCTAGCTGTAGTACCTACTCTACTGAACCAGTCAAAGACAAATAAGTAAATTTTAATTGTCATAATTAAATGAATAAAATATATAGTGTCCGACCGAAACAAGATTTTCAGCCGAAACTGAATCTTCGGCCTTGTCTCATCAGTTTCGGCAGTTTCGGCCGAAACCGAAACTTGAAAAATTTTATTGTATACTGAAATGTAATTTATTTTATACAGGGTCCTGCACTTCACCTCCCGTCTTCTATAGCTCACTTATTAATTAAGATTTTGATATTTTGCAGACCTTACCTGTATCATGGTGCGCATTTCAGGAAAATCTTTTTTTTTCATAAAGTTCCAAAAAGGGTGACGTCATAAGGATGTATTTTTTTAGATTACACGCCATATATTTTCTTACTTATTCGGATGCCTCCTATAACTCCCTATATACCCCTAAACATTTTTTTAGTTTTGTTGGAATACCTAGTTGATAAAATGAGTTTTCTGCAAATAAGTCTTGATGCGTTAGAAATTGCGATAGGGTTGTAATTAATACAAATGTTTAATTTTTAATTCTGCATCAAATGATTCTGTATCAAATGACATAAAAAGGTACAGGGGTTCCTATTTAAAATAAGAAAAATAAATTGCTTTAAAGTTTGACACTAAACTTTGGACACCCTGTACAATTCGTATTAGTCAAACTTGGTTAACGAGACTGTTAGACTTTATTTAATAAGTAAGTATCTTTGTATAGTTTTATTAACGAGGCATTATTTTTACTTTTTATTAATTTTTTAAACTAGTGGTGCAAAACTGATATTTTTTAGTTTTTATTATTTTTCGCCTATAATACTGAATCGATTTTAAAATTGTTTTAGGGGTATGTAGGTAATTATAGGAGGCACCCAAATAAGTAAGAAAATATATGGCGTGTAATCTAAAAAATACTTCCTTATGGCGATTCCTTCCATATCTCTTTGCAAGTGGTCTACAGATTTGTTTTATAAAAGCATTTTCAAATGGATTAATTCAAAAATAAAATAATTGTGAAACAATCTTTGTAAAATGTGTGTGTTAAACCAAATTTTGACCAGTTTATTTCCATGCAAACAAGAAAAACAAATCTTCTGCCTCGCTGTATAATAGTTGATATAATTGACCAAAAATCGAGTCTTCTTTCTTGGCGATCTTTGCCTTGAAATCGTCTATAGACTTTCTCTTGATATTGCCTGCAACTAACCAACGTGCAAAAATTTGGTATTCAGCTCGCTGGGCCAAAGTATACATGCAAGATTCTCGTCGAACTTTTGTTACCAACAACGTTCTTTGAAATTTAATTACCTATATATAGCGTGTAAATCTTTTGAACTTTTTAATACCTTATTATGAATAAATAAATTCAATGGATAATGACTTTAATTGCGGGTTAGAAAAATTGGCAAGGTAAATAATATATAAAAAAAGGCAAAATCTCGGTAAGACTGAAAAAATTTCATATAAAAATTATGATCATGGTGGTCATTTTCCTATATAATGTAACATGTAGCCTATTTTACTTGCAATAATACTGAAATCGGGTCAATGATTATTTACTAAAATCGGTTCAGGCTTGGGAATTTAGAAAATCTACATCATTTTGATACATTCCTATATATCTTATTGTTAGGTTGTCTTTTTCTTTTAATTATTAAGCGTTGATACCTTCTTTAATTAAACACAGGGCATAAATGGGTAATGAGTTTTGATTTGGTCTATGCACATTGCACAAGGGGTTGGTTTATAGTTTGTAAGTATGTATATAAAACTAATTTTTAAAGGGATATTATACACACATAATTGTGAATGGTTGAAAGCAAATAAAAACTTTAAAATTAAATTATTATTATTATTATTATTATTATTATTATTATTATTATTATTATTATTATTATTAGAACAAGTACAGATTAAACGACTTATAATTGAAAAGAAATAGTCCATGATTTTCAACGTGACCTAATATAAGTTTAAAAGAAAGTTGGAAATATGATTTTCATTGATAAGGTTATAAATCGCAAAAGGCGAGCATCCCTTTTTAAATTGAAATCTTATGACACTGAGATTTAATTAAAATATTAATTAAATTTGAATTGTTACGAGAGTATCATATACACGCAAATTGTGGAATATACGAAATGCGAACCCGTTTTTTCAGGTACCTGCAATTTTAAATTAAACTCTTTTTAACTAAAATATTAGTATGAATTTAATTAAAAGTAAGTTAAAGAAAAACATATTATAAAATAACAATTTGGGTGAATAAGATATCCCCTTTTAACTGAACATTACAATAAATTGTGAAAATTTTAAGTTATATTATAATTAACTTTAATTAAAATAAAGCAAAAATTAGCCGTCCATGATTTTCAAAGTGACCTAATATAAGTTTAAAAGAAAGTTGGAAATATGATTTTCATTGATAAGGTTATAAATTGCAAAAGGCGAGCATCCTTTTTTAAATTGAAATCGTATGACACTGAGATTTAATTAAAATATTAATTAAATTTGAATTAAGCCGGTAAGGCCGTGATTTATCTAAACAATTCACAACTTGTTACGTGAGTATCATATACACGCAAATTATTGTGGAATATACAAAATGCGAACCCGTTTTTTCAGGTACCTGCAATTTTAAATTAAACTGTTTTTTACTAAAATATTAGTATGAATTTAATTAAAAGTAAGTTAAAGAAAAACATATTATAAAATAACAATTTGGGTGAATAAGATATCCCCTTTTAACTGAACATTACAATAAATTGTGAAAATTTTAAGTTAAATAATTAACTTTAATTAAAATAAAGCAAAAATTAGCCGTCCATGATTTTCAAAGTGACCTAATATAAGTTTAAAAGAAAGTTGGAAATATGATTTTCATTGATAAGGTTATAAATTGCAAAAGGCGAGCATCCTTTTTTAAATTGAAATCGTATGACACTGAGATTTAATTAAAATATTAATTAAATTTGAATTAAGCCGATAAGGCCGCGATTTATCTAAACAATTCACAACTTGTTACGTGAGTATCATATACACGCAAATTGTGGAATATACGAAATGCGAACCCGTTTTTTCAGGTACCTGCAATTTTAAATTAAACTGTTTTTAACTAAAATATTAGTATGAATTTAATTAAAAGTAAGTTAAAGAAAAACATATTATAAAATAACAATTTGGGTGAATAAGATATCCCCTTTTAACTGAACATTACAATAAATTGTGAAAATTTTAAGTTAAATAATTAACTTTTATTAAAATAAAGCAAAAATTAGCCGTCCATGATTTTCAAAGTGACCTAATATAAGTTTAAAAGAAAGTTGGAAATATGATTTTCATTGATAAGGTTATAAATTGCAAAAGGCGAGCATCCTTTTTTAAATTGAAATCGTATGACACTGAGATTTAATTAAAATATTAATTAAATTTGAATTAAGCCGATAAGGCCGCGATTTATCTAAACAATTCACAACTTGTTACGTGAGTATCATATACACGCAAATTGTGAACTATACGAAATGCGAACCCGTTTTTTCAGGTACCTGCAATTTTAAATGAAACTGTTTTTAACTAAAATATTAGTTTGAATTAAATTAAAAGTAAGTTAATGAAAAAGATATTATAAAATAACAATTTGGGTGAATAAGATATCCTCTTTTAACTAAACATAACAATAAATTGTAAAAATTTTAAGTTAAATAATAAATTTAATTAAAATAAAGCAAAAATTACCCAAATGTAGCCCGATTAATACCACCAACAATATGAGAGTATATGATATGCTTTTAGTTATACAGGTAGTTTTATGTTGACGCAAATGTGGATATTATTCAACAATTTTAAATAAAATTAACTGAAAAATGTTAGCCCGCGTGCAGACAAACTTGAACCCGGAACCTCTCGATTAACTTTAATTAAACAGTTAATTTAAATTAAATTACTATATTAAGTTGAAATTTGACGATTAAAGCAATGCCTAATTTAAGATATGCACAATGTGAGAGTTTATGATACCCGTTTTTAATTTAATAATCTGCGAACCGTTTTTTGTCGCTAGTTATAGAGATTAAGATATACTGTTAACTAAATTTGTGTTTCCTAGTGATTTTTTTTGTAATGTGGTGACAAGGGGAAGTTTCCTTTTTATCCAAACAGGTCAGATTCCATTTGATTGTTTTTAAAATCGCGATTGAAGTGTAGGATTATAAAATGTAGCTTGGTGGGGTATGGATGGAGCCCCATCGTAGCCTGGGGCCGGGCCTGAACAGGTCGGTCGCCTGCCAGGGCACAGTCTGAACCGGCCGCTTTTAGTAGCTTTCAATTCGTGCTCGCTCGCTCCCGTCTCGCGTTCGGCTACGTTTCTGTGGCTGTCTGTGCTGTGTCGTCATTGCAGCGTTTTGTTTTCATCTTGAACACTGTCACCTTCAAGGCTGCTGCCACAGCATATTTTTTTTCGAACGCCCTGACCGGCGAGAGTGTAGTCGACCCTTAACACATTTGTTTGACAGAAGCGCCACTCGTTTACTGTCAATATGATGTTAACCAAGACTGATGGACCGGCAAAGTTTAGGTGAGCTTTACATAAATATTTTCAGACAAATCATTAGCATATTTCGCTGGCACAAATCGATATAAAAATAGAGGGAAATTACGAATCGATTAAAAAGTAAAATCTTTTCATGTGAGAGTTATTTATATTTAATTTCGTTTTTCCACTTTCGCCTTCATGTCTAGCGTTCCTAAGAACAACGATCGCGGAGCGGTTGCAGGCATGATGAGTATCCGACGTTGTCAAATTAATTATTTGTACCGGCATAAACTACTTTTTGTTAAAAAAAAAAACAAGTATCGCCACTTTTTAAGGCGAAAAAGATTTTTCGTTTTTACATTTGTTTACCTTGACAACCACTAGAATTCAAGTAATTAATTCACCGGCGCGGCGGACCTGCTTACTTCCGATTTAATAACAACTACGTATAAGATCGTGTAAATGGGAATTTCAATTACAAAAATATGACAAACAAGGATTCCATTTTATAATCATTACTATACTAATTATGATAGGAAGTTATTTTTAGTTATATCAGATTTAATGTTTTATTACAAACATATGTACGTGCACACGTGTAGCAATACTTATTGCTAAGACGATTGTCTTATCGAGAGGAACTATAGATTAGCAACCGCTGATAGTATCGATAAGATCGGTTTCACGTTTGTGGGTACACATAAATAAAGAAATACACGATTATTCAAAGTAAATAGACCTAATTTCTTTGATCATTCAGAAACTTTGTGTATTCAATATAGTTACATGCTGATTTGCTATTGACAACATTTTCGTTCTAAACAGAATAAGGCTATAAAGAATCGTTCTAATAATAATATGCCTATAGTAGATATTTTACAACCATGTGTCATGTGTCACTTAATTTATCCAAACATCATATTAATACTTAAAAATAGTAAGTACCTACCTATAAGCATCATTTTATTTTTTATTTAGTTAATACAGGTAAATGAATGCAATAGGTTTGAACAAGGAAGGGCCTATAAAATTGCGTTGCAATAAACGATATGTCGTTTTATCAGATGTATGCAAAACAGACCAATGTATTTTTTGCAAGCTACTTAATAATTTAAAATACCTAATTTTACTATGAAAACAAAAGTGGATGGGCGATGACTAGGGGCGTCACCCGCAAACCCCCATCCCCCGTCAAGTAAAAAAATGGCTTTGTAATTTCTCAGCTATCTAAGTTTTTTTTTTAATTAGTATTTTAATTTCTTCAGAAGCAAATTCGCACCAATATAGGGGGTCTGCCACGGAAGGCAATGTAGACCATATTATTTGATATAGCATAGACACCATCCACAATCTACGACAAAATAATAAGAACGAAATTTTTTTCTCACAATTGGAACTCTCTTGTAACTTGCAATATTTATTATGAACATGCGGATTTTATTGTCCCATCTTGGGTAATTTTATGTGGAGAAATCAAAGTTAAATATATAAAAAGTGAAACTTAAATCTGGCAACGTTGCAGCACGCTTAACTTTGCGCGCGCAAGAACATGACCAATTATTTTTTGCCCTACTTTTCTTTAAATTTGTTATTAAGCATAATTATTACATTTTTTCGTTTGTGCGTTCAAATTAATGTTCTGATTTCGATTTCGACCAAAGTAAAAATCTTAATTTATCTTTTAGAAGGGACCTACATAGATATAGATATAGTTTATTACTTTGTAATGTTTACTTCGAAGAACATTATAAATGTTATCGATATTTTTGTTTTTAAAGCACTTAACTAAGTGCACATGCACAATATTACTTTTTATCTGCGTATTGATACCTTTATCTTTTGTTTATCGTGTTCGCAGCAGCCAGCCTTATTTTTAAAATGCAGTAGTAAGTTTTATTAATGGATTCTGAGGAATATACAAAAATAAACTTGACAGATGCGTAGTGTAAAAAGACAACCACCAATTGAAAGACGCGATACATGCATTTTTATTTATGATTTTAACTGGTTCCGACTTTTGCAGCAGCTTTTACAAAAAAAAATAATCAAGAATGTAAGCATAATGATAATAAGAAATTGAGATTAAGCTTTAAGATTATGTGCGCTAAAAATCAGACCAGTTGACTCTAACCCAAAATCAAATTATTTGCATTTTATTTAAGGGTCCATCATCGTCCTTGGGTATTTTTCATTGGCGCCTAGCTTTTATTATGATTACTCAAAAACAGCTAATAATGTTAAAGTTATTACAAGATAAATATAGTTTTTGTATACAGAAAGGTCAAAATCTTAAAAATATTTTACCTAAGAGTAAACTACCTTACTTTTCGTTTTTAAGGAAAATACCATTAGAAAATGTTGGTTAGAATTACCTTCTTCGTCATAATTCAAGATTTAAAGAACGTTTAGTTAAAATCGATTTTTTCGAATGTAAGGAATCTAGGAATCCGCTCAATTATTTTATTCGTCAGCCTCGACGGAGTATATTGCTATCTTTGTTTTGATAAACTTAAAAGACAAAAAAAACTTAAAAATATAAAACAATCCGCTCGATATTCAGGTAGATGCGGCGTTCGACGCTTAATAACTAGGTCCAGTGGGACGTCAGTCTAACATATTGGAATCTTACGTTTTTCGAGTAATTAAAGTATAAATTTTAATAAATAGCTCAAAATTGTACATAATGATTAGAAAAAAAATTCCGACTCGAGTTTTTTTCGTTTGTTTGCATTTTTTGAGAACATTTACCATAGTAATGTATATTTTTTTACACCATCAGAAAGTAGAAATTTCAGCGAACAAAAGCCCACCGACTTTTTTAAAAAAGTAGATATTTTGAAGTGAGAATTTTCGATTGAAAATTAGGGTGCTTTTTCGATATTAAGTCAAAATAAGGTGAAAAAATAAATATTTTAAATCAAAAAAATTACAGTGTGTTTGGGACATAAAAAGGTAAGTTTTCACCAAATTTCGTAAAAAATTTTTTTTTTTGTAAAAGATAAAAATAAAAAACCAAAAATTTGGTTATTTCAATTTTTCACATAAATTTTGAGGTTATGTGAAAAAAGTTGTAGATCTTTTTATTACATACAACTTTGCCCGTTGACGTTTTTCCATAGGACTTGTAGTTTTGCCGGAAATCGAGATATATCGTTTTCTACCTTTAAAAACTCACCCCTTTCCACTTCCCGACCTCGGATCGCTCGTAAATTATTTTTCCTTTCATTTTTGTTATATTCTCTTTGTTTTCCAATGGGTTTTATCCTACTATTATTTTTTTTCACTTTTTACCATTTTCAAAGGCCCTGGTCTATAAAGACCGTATCTTGTTTATTTATTTTCTCTTCTCAGTAAATAATTAAAAATTTTAAAAACTGAAACCGTAAAAAATTTTATTTTTTCTTTCTCTATGCGATAGGAGAAAAATCAAAATTTAGAGAAAAGGCCCATTATGGAACACGCACATTGGGAGAAAATTATTCCTATAAAAATGTTGCCATAATTCAATAAATAACAATTTTAAAAATAATAATATGTACTTCCTAGACAGATAGGAAAATAAAGAGGAATGTGACTAAATGAAGAATTCATAATTAGTCTCATTTCATAATTTTCTTCAGTTACCTACGTGTTAAAAATTGTCTAGCCGTGTTATTTTTCAAAAAAGATAATTATCAAGTGCATTTTACAACGAAAAACATATTTATCAGTAAATAGCAGAAGTTCTTATCGCTAAATAAACAAATAACGAACAATAATTTAAAATAATAATTTTTTTATACAGTGTTGCAGTCTGCGTGCAAGCCTTGTCGTAGGTCAAAAACGTGATTTTATTTTCATAAAGTAAGTTATTTTTCTTACGTGATATCGAACAAAATAAGAAATATCATATGGGTAATTATTGACAGACCAGTTTAAGGACATACTGTTTCTATTATTAAGGTATGGTCAGTAGATAATTTGTATTATTTATTTTAATACTGCTTATGGAAAATAATCTAAGATCATGGGAAACCCCTTGGTTTTTTGTTCTTTATCTTTTCGCCCCATAAAATATATACCACAGTTATTTAACGCTGTGAAAGCAAACGAAATTAGAAAGATCATTTTTCACATTTTTTGCGTCATATTAATTATTCGCAAATTTGGGCCATACTTTGCGGTTTGTGAATGGAATTCTCTGCTCCCTTTCATCGAATCATTTTGCTTAATTATTGGTTCCACTTCTCAATTATTGTTTTGTTTGTTCCTACAATTAAATTGATTTATCGTTTCTATATTTGCAAACACTGGTCAACCAAATTTGAATTTTTTGTTTCAGATTATTGAAAATAGGCAAACTTAATAACATGTAAGTTTTATGCCTTATCAGATTCCAATCTTCACTTTAAAATGACAAATACGTAAGCGAGAAAACAAATTGTGCACAACCAAAACATTAAACAGTGATCGATAGGTAGGTACGTAGTACCACGTTTTGCACCATGTATATTGTGAAAACTGATGGGGTCTTACAACACCGACAATATTTGATTTGTTTCAAAATAATTTTATTTTAAGCCGTGGTACATCCATTTATTTTTACCCAGATCTTAAATGGGTTAAACGGTTAACTAAATAGGTTAGTATATCTTTTGGCAACTAATTTAGAACCAATTAAGAATTCTGCTTATTTCGTTATTGTTTTTGAAGAACGTTTGCGAATTTTTGCAATGGCAATTTTGCATGGGCAAATACAAAGTATGAACGTTTATACAGGGTGTTCCTTAATGACGTGCTAATATTTTAGGGTGTGATTCCTCAAGTCATTTTATGAAGAAAAGTTCATATAAACATATGTACTAAACGGCCTAAATTTTTTGCTACAGGGTGTTGAATTTTTTCTTTTTTAATGCGTTTTTTGTAATATCTTCGAAAGTACTTTAGATAATATTTTCAATTTTGGCATGTGCTAATAGGACATAAAACCACATGTTTTAGTTATAAAAGTTATTTTTTTGTCCCACCAGTGGCGTCCCTGCAAACATGTCCTGATATTTTTTAGAAAAAAAGTGGTACGCCACTGACATTTTTCCATGTGGATATTACTTGTGATTAGCCTGATCAATTCTACATAAAAATGGTCTCCTGCGTTTTTCTCCTCAGGCACACTGTTCTTAATTAAAATAATTAAATTAAATTAGCTTCATTTTGCAGTATTGACGAATAATTTTTGATCACATAAACCTACTTATCCTGGAACAGTGACGTTCTTAAAAACATAATTAACGCCTTAACGGCAGTCTTATCTGTATTTCCTTCAAGAAGAACTATCTGTGTTACTTGAAGATGTGCCAAATGCGCTCAGGAATCAAATGTGGTACATGCATGATGGAGCTCCTGCTCATTTTAGTGTAATCGTTCGCGACCCTGTAGATGCAGTTCATCCGAATCGTTGGATAGGTCGCGGAGGAGCTCAACAATGGCCCGCAAGATCCCCTGATCTCAATAGTTTGGATTTTTTCTTGTGGATCATACTAAAACTCTAGTGTATAGAACTCCCATTAACACTTTAGAAAACTTAAGGGAGCGAATAATAATTGCCTTCTGTGAACCAATACGAAATTCGCCTGGAATATTTGAACGAGTGCGCTATTCGATGCAAAGACGGGCGAAAGCATGCCTATTAAGTGAAGGTGGTAATTTCCAACAATTTTTATAAAACAAAATTTTGCATTATCAATGTTAATAATAATAAATAGTAGAGCTAATTTAATTCAATTATTTTAATTAAGAATGGTGTGCTCAAGAGACCATTTTTATGTAGAATTGGCCAGGCGAATTAGAAATAATATCCACATGGAAAAATGTCAGTGGTGTACCACTTTTTTTCTAAAAAATATCACAGGACATGTTTGCAGGGACGCCACTGGTGGGACAAAAAAATAACTTTTATAACTAAAACATTTGGTTTTATGTCCTATTAGCAGATGCCAAAATTAAAAATATTTTCTGAAGTACTTTCGGAGATATTACAAAAACGCATTAAAAAAGAAAAAATTCAACACCCTGTAGCAAAAAATTTAAGCCGTTTAGGACATATGTTTATCTGAACTTTTCTTTATAAAATGACTTGAGGAATTACTCCCTAAAATATTAGCACGTCATTAAGGAACACCCTGTATAGATGTAGTAGGATGTAATCGGTATATTATGCTTTTTTATTCCGTTAATTGTCGGCTGAAGGTCTCTAATAATTGCCCACCAGAAACTCTTACTGAAATAAATCAGAAAGAGAATCTGAAATAAATATTTTTAGCTAAAGTTATTTATTCATTTCACTTTCGTAGACCAGCATCTTTATTAAAGAAGGTAACCAGATTGCATTGTTTTATATGTACCTACCTACTACATACATACATATATTTATGTATGTAGTATCTATGTACAGTTTACCTACCTACAGCCTTAAACTACTTTCAGATTCAGAGAGTACCATTTAGTAAATATTATTTTGTTTGATTATGTCTATCTTTACTTATCGTCTGTTTATATAAGACTGCAGCTTTTAAAAATATTTTTCTTATTATAAAACAATATTTTTAAATCGGAGGTCCAATGTGGGTTATTTATCAAGCGCCAAATTATTGTAATTTATAAAACTAGCGCTGCTCTCTGTATTTTATATTCTAATGTTAAAAAAAAACTCTTCATGCAGAGTTTATCGTTTTGAAATCATTAGACTCAAAGGTCATTTAATTCGATAAAGTTGGACTCAGGGTTCAAATAATTACAATAATTTAACTTGGTTTTCTTATTATACTCCTTTATCGACACCAGCGCAATGTTCACATAAATTTGTACCCGCATCTTCCAAGTCTCTTCTTCTAATTCCTACATCAGAACGCAAGCAGTTTACACAATATAGTTTAGTCCAACCACAGACATGTTATATACAAGGGAATCAAATTGTTCACATTTTGTATGAATCAGAAATCGCTTTTAATAGAAATCAATTATAACACATTTCTGCTGATTGCCCTACATCTACCGTCTGTCTTTAAAAACGAAGATTATATATTAATTATATTAGATACATTCACCGGCGTAGCTAGGGGGGGGGGGCATCGGGGCATTTGCCCCCCCCAAGAGCCATGAAAAAAAGTAATTATCAACAATATTTCAAAAACAATATTTAAATTTAATTTTTTTGCCCTTTTAAATTTAACGTAGGTAGGCTTACTTTGAGAAACAACGCGTCTGTTTTGGTCATCACATCCCCGTCGTCTTGTTTTATGTGACTTTCGCGGATCTGGTGTCTGGTGGTGTAAATTTCCTTTTCTCTCTTTTATTTACGTAAATAAGACAAAGTAAGATATAAACATCGTACGAAAACCTAGGTAATTACGTTTGGTTGTGGTTTGTTTGTAGGACTTCTAGATTATTTCAGTTGCGGATTGTACTTAGGCGATTACGTAACAATTATAGATAATAGAAAAATTTAGCAAAATTTGGGCGTGGCTTTACGCCCCTATGCAACTATATGCCCCCCCCCCCCCCCCCAAGACAATATCCTAGCTACGCCACTGGATACATTTGCGATTAAGAAAAAAATAATATACTAAATATATGCGTTTTTTAAATTTTCTACTAGTCCAATTATTTATCGTTTCCGAATAATATCAAATTTTAATGTTTTGGAGAAATCACAACGGCAACGTTGTACGGACGTTTTTACTACGAGTGACGCAGAATTTTTAATATTCATTCATTACCTAACGTTACAGTGTTGGTGAGTTGTGTTTTTCGATTAATTTTTCGAAATAGAACTAGGTAGTGCTATTTATGATTATTTACAATGGTTCGCCAGCGGGTGGTGTGTAAGAGACCTGTATTCCTGGATTAATATTGCGGCGGTAGGTAAGGTTATTCAGGGAATGTTTTTTAGCTTAACGCGATGGTGTAGATAGTCCTTGTATTTGAAGTAAATGTTGCAGAATTATATATGGATTGTTTTTGATACTAAAAAAACCACATGCCAATGCACTGTAAGGAAAACAGCGAGTTTTTACAGCTTTAAACAGTGTTGCCATTTTTTCAAGCAATCTCTTTTTAACTTATGTAAAACTTTGGAAGTACCTATGTGTGATTGTAAACACATGGATTTTGGATGAATGTAATGTTTTGTCTCCTTATACATGTCTGTGAGTCTAACGATGGATATTTACCGTATACAGGGTCCTGCAATAGTGCGTCAGGCTTCCATAGCTCCTATACGAATGGGGTTACAAATTTTATTAATATGCCGACTTAAACCGCATAGTACGGGGTACTTCCGGAAAATATTTTCCCATATACAGGGTGGCCCAAAAAAGTGTGGTCACATAAAGTTGTGATTTTTTAAATGGAATACCCTGTATATTATTAAATTTTCACATTCTACATAAAATTATAATAACTTTTTTATAAATGCATGACTGGTCTATACTTAATAGTTTCCGAGATATCGATATTTGAAAAATGACGTTTTTGAACTTTGACAGCTTCTAGCTTTCTAACTGTACGTCTTAGAGCAAAACGGCTTACATGTTCCTATCTTCGATTTCTGTTATCTTTCCAAAAATTTTAACTTCCGGTCAAAGCGAAAGTACTATATTTTCTGCTTTCGAGTTACATCCGGTTTGACCGGAAGTTGACACTATTGGAAAGATAATAAAAATCGAAGATAGGAACATGTAAGCCGTTTTGCTCTAAGACGTACAGTTAGAAAGCTAAAAGCTGTCAAAGTTCAAAAACGTCATTTTTCAAATATCGATATCTCGGAAACTATTAAGTATAGACCAGTAATGCATTTTTAAAAAATTATTACAATTTTATGTAGATTGTGAAAATTTAATAATATACAGGGTATTCCATTTAAAAAATCACAACTTTATGTGACCACACTTTTTTGGGCCACCCTGTATATGAGAAAATATTTTCCGGAAGTACCCCGTACTATGCGGTTTAAGTCGGCATATTAATAAAATTCCTAACCCCATTCGTATAGGAGCTATGGAAGCCTGACGCACTATTGCGGGACCCTGTATAGAACGATTTAGATGATAAATATTGACGAATTGGACGAATTAGTAGGTATTCGTTGTAATATTGGCCCATGCAGTATTCTATTTACATGAGTATCTATCAATAATTATAATAAGGTATATTTTATTGTCTGACCCAATATGTCGATCTTATAATTATTCTAAATTTAATATTCCTGAGCGTTTCCTAATAATACAACGTTTATCATTTGGTTACCAAATACCGTCAAATTCAAGGTCGAAAAGCCTGTTGTATAGTGGCAGAGTTTAAAAATTGTTCTCCTAACAGGGTCTCATACAAAAACATTTAGATTTTTTTATTATCTTATAGCAGTTGTAACTCTGCCATTATAAAGGATAAAACAACAAAACTTGTTAATTTATTCTAGTTCATAAATATCTGATTTTTTTTTATTTATAAAAGCGCTGCTTATGGTTTTAACTTTCAATAATCTGTTCCTGAGGTCCTTTTTTCTAGTTGTAGGTATTGGTTTAGTTTAGCAGTCTACAAATAAATGCGTCAGTAATAAACACTCGTGCATTTGACCTGTTTTGCCTAAAATAAAATCCCACTTAATAGGATAAATCTTCAGTCAGATAAAATTTTTAAAAAATTGATAAATAAAAGTTGGCAAAGGTCAAGCTTAATTACCGCTAATACCTATACAATATGTGTAACACGTAACCAACTAGTGGTTTGTATTTTTAGATATAGTACCTTTTCAGTAATACCAGTCCCGTATCAAAACTTCATAAAACAGATTTTTTTAAATCATATTTATATCTATATTTTTTGAAAGATACGAAAGTATACCCATCAGTGGCGGCTCGTTAATGAAGGGCTCTGGGGTGCCGCCCTCCCTGCAATTATTTCAAACAGAATCCAAAAATACTTTACTTAAAAAACTAATTACTACCGTCCTTTTAAAAGGCACGTTCAAATTTCGGGCTAGATTGGTAGCTGAGCATTTTTTTAATAGATAGCAACACTTGTTTTACTTTCAGAATACTGTACTAAGGTAAAACTTAGCACGTGCTTTTGTGAGTTATTAGCCTAAAACTCGTTTTTTAAAATAATTCAAACCAAACATAGCCCTATTCCAGCGGGTAGGTTATACTAAGAGCGGGCATAATTCAAACCAAACATAGCCCTATTCCAACGGGCAGGTTATACTCATAGACAAGCGAGTTGCGCGCTCTCAAGATTATGCTAAGCGCGGGCGACCGATTGTCCGTCCCGATTCAACGCGGCTTCTCGATGAGTTGCCATGACGACAGAGGCGTGACATCACCTACACATCGCACAACGAGCGGCCACGGATGAGCTCCAATCTTCCGCGCCCAACAGCTGTTCGCGAATCGCGATGCCACGGTAGAATGATCGATATAATATTATGTACTCTGACGAGGCGACCTGTCGATACCACTGATGTTTTGTTTATTTGTTTTGATTTATTAGTTACGTTATAAAGTTGGAAAATTTCGTGTGTGATTTACAGAAGAAGCTTCTGTTTAGTTCTCTGAGCTTAAGTGAAAAACTTGATTTAAAAAATGCAGGGCGGCCACTAACAATATAGAACATAGTACAAGTGCAATCAAAATGTAAAAGTAAGGCACAGTTTACGCGTAAGATTGACAAAGAAATATATAATAAAAATCCTGGATATGCGGTTGTGAGGACAAAATTTTTTTTTTGGTTCGTGTGTCTTCTTTTTGACGGGGATGATAATTGGACTATAAATGGGGTGCAGGACTTAAAACATCTTTCAGAGAAAATAAAAAGTTATGAAAATAGTGCAAAACATCGTCATAATGTGGTAAGTTTTGAGATGTTAGGACAAACTAATATTTTAACTTGTTTAAATAGTGCTTATGCTGATGAAATTAAAAATCACAACGAGAAAGTAGAAAAAACAGACACGTACTTTCGAAAACAATAGACATTTTAATTTTTTTTTTTATTTAAAGCCAGCGCCCCCCTGATTCGCTAGTCACGAGCCGCCACTGATACCCATGAAACTAAGTTTGCAACTTCTTGTAGGAATGAAAAAAGGATTAGAGACTAAAGTGATATTTAAATAATTTCCTTAAATATTAAAAATAAACCCTTACTCATTCTTATTTTTGGATATGTAAGTATACAGTGATAACAGAGTTAAATTTTTTTGTTTTAAACTCTGCTTACATTATGTGAGGGCCCAATTATTCAAAATGTTTAAAAAAACACATTAAACAATGTCAGTCTGATAGGTAATATAATACAAATTCGCGTGAGCATGTCTGTGTTAAATATGGAGCAGATATTTTTCCAAAAAATTATAAATTTAGATTTGTCTTTTTTAAAATGCACATTTCAAGGATGTAACAAAATTTTATTCCAGAAGAACTACCTTTTGTCTCAAAATATAGGTACCAAACATGTTTTTAGGAGAATCAAAAATTGAAATACAGACAGAAATAAAAAACTATAAAAGATTACTTTAAAATTTAAATTCAAAGCATTATGTACTTCCGTCCAAATAGAAATAATAGATTTAAAATTTAAATATATTAATAGAACATTTTGAAAAAAAAAATGCACAGGATGCGATTTAAATTTAATATTTTTGAGACTACTTCAAGGTTTGAGGTTTTGAATAAATGTTAATATTTTATGCAGATTTTTGCTTTTAATTTGATCATCTAATACAAGAAGTATAATATAATAATAATTTGGCAATATCATTAATAATGTAAGGTTCATTCTATTTTTATTAATTAACTAACATGTTCAGCTTGTAAAACTTCTAATACACACCAAGGCATCTGTAAAACTATATTTCCTAAATAGCTTCTTTGTAAACATCGTTTCCAACTAAAATAAAACTCAGTAACAGTTAGCAAAAGTCGTATAAAATCCAAGCTTATTGAAATTTTCAACCATAAATGAAAGAAAATATTTCTAATTCCATAATGGCATGGCATTCATAAGCATATTGTTTAGTCAATGACTGTAGAGGTTCCTGGTTTTGCCTTCTGAAAAATATTTTACGAGTGCCAATGTGGTAACAGTACTAGTATACTCTGTTTATGTAGTTTAAACACGTTCTGCTTACATCTATACTACCTATATACATATTTGCCATTATTTAAACACATATACAGTTAAAAATTATATGTAGTGACGAGACATGTACTTATATTTTGAAATTCTCTAGAGGTTCTCTGTTACAGAGTGGTTTATTTTTTTTCTATCGGTGATTATATAATTTTTAGTGCATTCATGGGTAAACTATGATGAGAGCATCTACGTTTGGTTACGTTTTTTAATGTATCACATCACACTACACCAGTGGCGGATTTAGGGGGGGGGGGGGGGGGGGCATGCTTCTGTCTAATGTTTTCCGCAATTTACACATTTCTTATTGAAATAACCACTGTTGCGCCTTAATTATTTGAAATAAAAATGTAAATATGGTAATATACAATAATATAAAAGCAAAAAACGAAAATTTGCCCATTTTCTGCTTTTATTAATTATAAATTAAACCGATTTTTGGATAAAATGAAAACGTAACGAGATATTGATTTTTAAAAAAACGAACTAGTCAATGCACCACTAGTCTTTGTTTATAAGGGAAAAACCATATCTCCGGCTAAAAAAGTATAACAGAGTTGACATAATATAGATTTTGCAATCAGATACAGAAAATTTTTATAGTTTTTTAATCAACTCTTCATAATTTCTTGAAAAGAAAATTTTCGGATTTGTTTTTTATCACAATTTTTGTATTGTACACCTTAATTTCAAACAAACATAATTTTCGGTTCACAAGAAATAATGATACACTGAGAAAATATGTTTAATACTGTTCATGACAGGAACGCGCTTTCCTGCTGTAAGACAACGAACAGTGGCGTATTTAGGGGGGGGGGTCCGAGGGGTCTGGACCCAATACCCTCTGAAATACTGGACCCCCCCCCCCCGTGGGCTCAACATTAAAAAAAACTCAGAACAGATCAGATGCATTGTTGCATTTAATTTCTAATTTAAGTGAGTAAAATAATATATACATGGTGATTGATAATTCGATTAATTCCTCGCAGGAGGTAATTTGTGATTTTTTCTTAAATATGACCTATTCCGAAAATGCTTGGTTTTCGAGTTATTTCAATTTTTTTCTTGTTTTTTACCTGCGTGTCTAATTTATTTAATTTAAAAAAATTGAAATGATGTTCCCTTAGTTTTGTAATTTTTTTGCAAACTAGAACTATTAGCAATACTTTGTTTTTACAAATAATTAAGTAACTGTGTCACAGATAACAAAACAACATGGCCAAACTTGGCATAAAAAAATGGCAAAAATAACTTGAAAACCAATCATTTTCGGAATCGGTCATATTATGTAGAAATATATATTTTTAAACATAAATATTTAAAAAAATATATATTCCCATTATTGCGTTTATATTTAAAAATTTCTTAATTTCTTCCTTTTTTGGGTTCAGTTATCAAAACATAGAAATTATAAATTTTGATAGTTCAAAATAGGGCGTGGCACCGACAAATTTTTCGCCTGCGGCGCTTTTTTAAAGAAAGAAAGATAGAAAAAGAAAACGAAAGGTATAGACCCCCCGTGGCAATATTCTAAATACGCCACTGACAACGAAAATGGCTAGACCGTTGTGTATGTGTAGTGATAATATCACGGTAATTTAGCCAATAGAAAATAGGAACGATTGCTACCACAGAATGGTTTATAGCCAATATTGCTCTGAATACTCACAGTACTTATCAAGTTCTATTGGGGGTGTAAACTGGTTTTATATACTATATTAGTTCCGACTGGCAGTTGTAATGAAACTTGACATTCATAATAATATTTTTTGCTTGCTACGGTTAATGCAGCATATACTTACCACTAAAAATCAGTACCTACAGTAGTTCTCAAAAATTTAAATAGCTTTTAGTGTGATATTGTTCTTGTCGTTTAACATTGCATATTATTATCTATTATGCAACATGGTTAACTGAGATGGTAAAATGCGTCCATAGCTTATAAAGTCCAATACTAATGATGGGTTGTGCGGAATAAGAATTTTCTATTGCTTTATCTGACATGCAAAGTTTAAAAAAACTTAAATACAAAGTAAAAATAAAATAATTGAAACAGGTTTTGGTACGATCAATAAAATTCAAATTCAGACAGGGCAGCTAGAAGACTCCGAACAACGATGTGACCTGCGCAACAAATACGTTAAAACTAATACTACGGGGTGCGGCGATTGCCGATCGCTTCGAACCCCCACCAACGTCTTGTGAATTATAGGTTCTAACGGATACAATTCGTTTTCGGAGACGCTGTTCTGCTTTCTTCATTGTAGAGAAAGCGCTTTACTGGGAACAAAATGCGTCGCATTGATAAGATGCAATGCAAAACAGCAAAAAAATGCAACTAAAAGAATAAATAATGCTTTTCAAAAACTATTTAAGAAAGTCGAATTTTTTATCTTTATTTTTTTACGTTATAGGAACGCGTAGTGTAATTTTACATATTTTTTAGGTACTTTCATGTAATTGGCGGTCGTTTATTGATTTTTACTTTATTTCTTTTATGGCTTTGGGAAGTTTCTTTTCCCACAAAGTAAAGGTTATGTTTTAAATTTAATTTTACTTTCGATACCGTCCTTTTACATTGGAACTTGACCACATATTAAATTGCTTTCTTTTAAAACAACTTTTAATGCATCCTATTCCTAGCCCAAGGCCCCCCTGTAGGGCAACAGTTGTGAATGACAGCATGTTGCCAAAAATGTTTTAACCTCGTCATTTTTCGCCTGGTGATTGATTAAATAAAATGTTTTAAACTTTTATTTTGATAAATTAGATTTTAAATATAATCGCTGGTAGTGGTAATTAGCCAAGTAGTAGTCCAACACTTACTTTCATAGGAAATTCCGAACTTTCTTCTTTAAATATGGGTCACTCTGTATAATTTAGCATATTCAAATGCTTAAAAAAATTTGAATAGAATACCAAATCTCTTTTGTCATGTTTTGTTTATGATAGAGAGTTTTTGTTGGCATTAGAAGTTCGTTGTACTAATCTAATTTATTATTTCTAGCGGGATTTTCTTATTGTCCAAGTGACCGTTGAAGTATTACCCCTTTATAGGAACCCTTTGCCTTGTCATCAAAAGTAAGAAAACTTGTGACCCCACCCCCTAAAACGTGTTATGTAGTACTTGATCCTCCCTCAAACTCTTTGTCATGGTTTCACTTACAAGTGTCACCAATCAAGGATAATATAGTAAAACCCAATAACAATACAGTGCCTATAATAGAATGCCTACCTCACAACAGTATTTAAACAAAACTATGGAAAAGTGTATTTTTAGTTTTTACATGTCATTAACCCCGAAAAGCTGGAAAAATATTTTTTCGTGAAATAACATTTAAAACTATTTTGTAATCGGCATGAAATGAAGCAATCTCAAATAGGTAATAATTAAGTGTAAGAATTTGCTTTTATCTTTTTATATACTTTGTGCATACATAAGCGCCAGCATGGGGTATGCAGTACGCACACACATGTCACGTCAAAACTTTATTATACCACCATGAAAAAGAGAAATGCTACATTTTTATCTGGAATAATTACCTAGAGAAAAAAAATATTAAAATTATTTCGACATCTCTGCGTACCGTGTTATTTGACTATGAAATAGGATTGACTTTACGAATTTAATAATATTCAGTAAAAACCAGTGGCGGCTCGTGCCATTTTAGTGAAGTAGGGCCAGGTAAACCCATAGCGCCGCAGGCAAAAAAATTTTGGGTGCCACGCCCTTTTTTGTTAATAGTTGCTTGCTTTTGAAGTAGGAAAAATAAGCAAAAAGGCACCTAATTTAATTTATGAATTTACAATCATATCTTGAATAGGTATACCTAAACACGATAACAAGTTAAAACACACAAGCAATGTCAGTGGTTTCATCTGCGATAACAGCGATAAACGGAGAGTCCTTTATTTTTTTTATGACTTCATCATGATATTCATGATACACATCTAACATACAGTCCAGAAGTTCATTTTGTATGGTTTTTGATGTTCCTTTAAATACTTTTGATTTTTCAATATGATCTTTAAGAGTTTTGTCTAATTCTGAGCTGAAATTTATTAATTCACGAAATATGCCCCTATTTTCCGACGTCTCTTTTTCGTCATGACCTCTCAAAGCCAACTCAAATGCACCACAAAACCGAACGCAGTTTATAATTTGGTTTAATATGTATCTGTTTTTATCAATTTGTTCGTTTTTCTTCATTATTTCATTGTGATATGCAGAATTTAATTGAGTTTTAATGTTAATTTTACCAAGCATACTGAAATTAAATATATTGTTTAAATGTACCTTCGATTTTTCATGTGTCTTCATTTTGTCCCAGATATGGACCAAATCATCTGTACCTTTTTGGGACCAAGTTTGCTCCCCACCAAATAAAACACACATAAAACAAAATAGTCTATTAGATTCATCACAACCGCACACCCAAGTATTTTTTCCATAAATATTTCTATTAAATTAACGCAAACGCACTTTCTGTCCGCCCTGAGTTTTTTCTATATTTAAATCTGGTAACGGTCGTCCTAATTCCTTAATTTCCAATTTCTGTTCTAAGGAAATGGTAGAAAATGGAGTTTCCTTTAAAAATCTAATAGTATTCATTACTTATGTATTTCTAAAATAAAAAGTTCGTTAACCCTACATTAAATCAGCTGGCCAAACGAAAACAAATCGGGACGCGACGCGAACATCAGCTGTTTGAAACGTCTAACATCAAACGGTCAAACGAAGATAGCCTGGCTACCGTCGCCGAGATTTTTGCCTGCTTGCATTCAAGGTCATTTTCCAATGTTTTTTTATTGAGGTGATGGCGTTTCGTCACCTCCCGTGTGCCTCGTCGCGCTTGGCGCGGAATCTACGTTACCGTTTTACGCATAATCGCTTCCTTTTAGATGGAAATTTGCACCCGACTGTGTTCCATTTTTAAATTATTTTGCTAATTGCTTTAAAAACGAGAATATTCATTTTAATAGGTTTTGGTAATTTGTAAAGGGCAGGACGCTAGACAGGAGGGCAGGTAGTGCCATGGCACTGTGGCTCTACCCCACGAGCCGCCACTGGTAAAAACGACAGGTTTTAAAATTTTAAAAAATCGTGGTACTATGCTACCGATAAGCGTAGAAAATTTATACAGAAGGGCGAGGGGAAAAATTAAACATGTTCTTGAATAATGTTCCATAAATACCCAGTACCCTTACGTAGATTTTCTTAAAATTATAATTTACTCGTGTATTTGACCAGGTACTCATGTGCGCTTATGGTAAGAATAAAGTGTACCTACTACGCACATGGGCTGGTGCAATTTTTACAATGAGCTAGCACTTTCGTACTTTACTTCTATATCTTACTCATTTAACCCACTTGCATTATAATTTTTCAGTTTTGACGTCATTTTAGGATGCTTTACTACAAAAGTGAATTGTGCCCATTTCTATAAATGTTTAAATGTCTATTTTATTCAGGGATTTTCCTTTTAACATTTTAATTATTCATTATGTAACATATTTGACGATAAATAAAATATTCAAAGTTTAATGATTATTACCAAGAGCCATATTGCATTGGGATTATTATTAATTGTTTTTAAAATGTTTTATTGACGCACCAAAGACTAATGTTTTTGTAAACGCGAACCTATTTAGACAATTACCAAAAAAATGTTTGGTACACAGAGGAAATAAAAATTATTCTGCAAAAAAATATAATGGTCATTTTTTTTTACCTATTGTGCATAACTATTTCATGAAAATCAGAGGGGTTGACGTTCCCTTATACAGTACAAAAAGTACGTTTCTGCTGCTAGCTCTTTAGAAGCGTGCTGGAATACTCCAATCCTTCTAAAGTTTTCCGCAATTTCAATAAAACCAACCAGAAGTCAAAATCAATAATCCTGATAGGTTATCATTAAATAAAACGCATTAAATAAATATACATGGCTGATTAAAATATTAATATTGTCACAACAGTGGGCGGCAACGGTTTCCCGATAAGACTGTTGTATTTGAATGGATCTGTTTGTAGTCCTTGTTTCTTACAAACGAAGCCATTTTGGTCACCTATTTTCTTTTCCCATTTAAAGTCACTGGAAATTATAATAACGAAGATGTAACTACTCCCCAAAAGGGGCATAGTAGTGTCGTAGGGGTTGATAAGTAAAGCCTTCCCTCCTATATACAGGGTCCTGCAATCTGCAATAGTGCGTCAGGCTTCCATAGCTCCTAAACGAATTTAGTTAGGAATTTCATTCATACGCTATATACTGTATTCTACGGGGTACTTTAAGAAAATATTTTTTCATATACAGGGTGGCCCAAAAAAGTGTGGTCATAAAAAGTTGTGATTTTTTAAATGGCATAGGTACCCCATATTTTTTTGCATATTAAGATTTATGCTATCGTCCTTTATAAATGCCTAAAATTTTGTTTCATTTGCTTTGGTAGTTTAAAAGCAATCAATTAAAAACTAAAAAAAAAATATTTTGAAGTCGTGGAAAAAACAATCTAAAATTAGTTTTTCAACCACGGTATTAAGTGAGTTTAATGACAAGAGGTTTAAAGATACTATGAATCGAATAGTATTTATCTATTTTATACAGGGTGTTCATAATAAGGTTTCAAAAATTACACATTTCAAACCTATTTTTCTAAACTTTTTCAAATGGAACACCCTGTATATTATTTAGGTATTTTATATAAAATATACAAGCAATTCTTTTTTGTATTTGAAGCATATAAGTTACTTCCAGCCGTTTTCGAAATAAATGCAAATTTCATAATTATGTTGATAAAACAGAGTTTATTTTTAAAATTAAGCGTAGGCGACTAGACTAATAATTGAAAACTACAGTAATTGTTCTAAATGTCTTCCATTTTGTTCTGTGCACAAGCCAACACGCTTTCCAAAAGATCTGTTTACTTCCCTTAACATTTCAGCATGCTAGCAAACACGTCTCTTATCCTTTGCTGCATTTTATTAGCAGTTGTAGGTGGATCATTGTAAATAATTTGTTTTACGTGTCCCCATGAAAAAAGTCTAGTTTTGTAAGATCCGGCGATCTAGCTGGCAGGGGGGTCCGTTTCTACCGATCCATTGGTTCGGAGAGGTATTATCAAGATAATTTCTTATAATTTATTATAATTTATTCGCCCGATATTACACCTTTTTAAATTAAAAAGTTAAAATTAAGTTAATTAAAGAACTTGTCAAACTAAGTATAAGAATCCATGTATTATTTCAAAGCAATTGGTTTTAGAGATAAACCTTACTAATGAACCTCTTTGCTGGTATTGCAATTGAAATGTTAAAAGGAAAATAAACAGATATTTTCAAAAACATGTTGGCTTGTGCACAGAACAAGATGGAAGGCATTTTGAACAATTACTGTAGTTTTTAATTATTAGTCTAGTCGCCTACGCTTAATTTTAGAAATAAATTCTGTTTAATCCACATAATTTATTAAATTTGCATTTATTTCGAAAACGACTGGAAATAACTTATATGCTTCAACAACAAAAAAAAATTGCTTGTGTATTTTATATAAAATACCGAAATAATATACAGGGTGTTCCATTTGAAAAAGTTGAGAAAAATAGGTTTGAAATGTGTCATTTTTGAAACCTTATTATGAACACCCTGTATAAAATAAATAAATACTATTCGATTCATAGTATCTTTAAACCTCTTGTCATTAAACTCACTTAATACCGTGGTTAAAAAACTAATTTTAGATTATTTTTTTGATATTTTTTTTTTAGTTTTTAATTGATTGCTCTTAAACTACCAAAGCAAATCAAACAAAATTTTAGGCATTTATAAAGGACGATAGCATAAATCTAAATAGGCAAAAAAATATGGGGTATGCCAAAATCACAACTTTTTATGACCACACTTTTTTGGGCCACCCTGTATATGAAAAAATATTTTCCTGAAGTACCCCGTATGATACAGTATAAGTTAGCGTATGAATGAAATTCCTAACTAAATTCGTATAGGAGCTATGGAAGCCTGACGCACTATTGCAGGACCCTGTATACAGGGTGTTTCAGAATAAGATGCTGATCCTTAACGGTGTGAATCCTTAGGTGATTTTAAGAAGAAAAGTTCAAATTAATATATATCCTTAACCTATCAACTTTCAAACTACAGGGCGTTAAAGTTTTAAGAAAAAAATCGTTTTTCTATTATAACTTTAAAAACTTTCTAGCTATTTTTATGAATTTTTCACACATGCCCTCTAAGTATCAATAGCCATTTTTTGGTGTAGAAAAAGACTCAATGAGGAGAAGAGCTGAAGCATGCATTATTGCATGTGGTGGCCACTTTCAACAGCTAATCCAAATTATTTTCGTTTTTGTTCACACGTTATTTAATGTTAGTTGTTTTAATTTATTGTTAAAAATAAACCATAGGCACATAGCGAATGCTCATTTAATGCTTTTTATTTTTTTTGTCGGACGATAAAAAGGCAAGATATTAAATTTGGCCTAAAATAAATGAGTATTTTAAAAATAATTTTTATCTTGAGAAAAAGCAGTGGCGTACATAATATTTTTCCAAAATGTCTAGTCCAAACCCTTTCAGGACGCCACTGGTTAAATACATTTTTTTTTAAATTTCTACACCAAAAAATGGCTATTGATGCTTAGAGGGCATGTGTGAAAAATTCATAAAAATAGCTAGAAAGTTTTTAAAATTATGATAGAAAAACGTTTTTTTTCTTAAAACTTTAACGCCTTGTAGTTCGAAAGTTGATAGGTTAAGGATATATATTAATTTGAACTTTTCTTCTTAAAATCACCTAAGGATTCACACCGTTAAGGATCAGCATCTTATTCTGAAACACCCTGTATATCTACAGATCTTTTTAGTGTAGAACAGACTTAAGCTTTTGTCTTAGGAGCCTCCAAACCTTCTTGTTCTAGTATTTATTAACAATTTTTTAAATTTTAATTGCAGAAAATAGACAAGACTGATTTTTAAGCATCACAACCTTGCCACACATCACATGGTACACCAAAAATCACCCAAGCATCACAAAATCCCCGAAGCTAATGACGGAAAATAAGTATGACAGTAGAATGTCAAAAGTGAGCAACAATAATAGGGCTTCTATTGACGAAATGTGTCCTTTACAAAATGGTTCGAAAGAAAACAACGACCCACCTTGTGAACAAACATCTCTGACATCCTCTACAGATCCATACGATGATCACTTACATCACTTATCACAGAATCACAGGTCGAATGGCGACGTCACAGTACACAGCGACAGTGATGACGAGACAGAAAGATGTGGATGGGGACCTTGTCAACCTCGATGTATCAAAATGTTTGCTTCAAAACAGGTGAATTACAGCAAAAAAATTATGCGGAAAACGATTGTATACTCCCAACACCTATTAACCCATATATATACTCCATACAACTAAAACGGCCCTGCTATGAAGTTATAAAAATTTCAGTATTTTTAAGTCGTTATGTTTGGAGAACAAAGCATAGTTATTTTTTAGGTGTTCCTTGCAGTGTTTTGCATGGCATGGGTACTTCAAGGAATGTACCATACGTATTTTGTAAGTGCAATTACAACGATAGAAAAGTTGTTTCAAATTCAATCCAAAATCACAGGGATTATTATGAGCGCGACTGAGATGGGGCAAATAGGGTCTTCACTACTTTTGACTTATTATGGGGGCCAGGGACATAGGCCCAAATGGATTGCGTGGGGCATGGTTCTCTTTGCTGTTAGCTCGTTTACCTGCTCGCTTCCCCATTTTATTTATGGAAAACAGTTGATTAGCGCAAATGATTTCACTGGAAATATCAGGTAAATGGTAATGAAGTCAGAATACACATAAGTACATGAAAAAAATGTTGAAAGATACTTATTATTTTTGGACTTGGACGCAGAGACAGAAGTTTGATGTTTCGGTAGATAACATGATGTTTCTTCTCATGGTCCTTTATCTATTTAATTTTTTTATGGCTTGCCTGCAAAATAACTGTTTCAGAATAATACTCAGAGGCCACAATAAAACTGCTTTTGCTGCCTTGTCTTAAAGTGAAACTTAACTACGAATTCCAGGGAAAAGTCATGTTTATTAATAAATAATATTATTATTTTTGGGATACATTTATATAATTAGGCCATAACTTTAAAAGGAGACAACAAAGTGTTATCATTCTTAGATGTTTATACAACATATTACATTGTGATAACATCGTTAAGTTAGTTTATTTAATCCAGGTCTGTAACGCAGTATAAAAACCTTTTAAGTAAGAATCATCACAGGTGACATTTTTCTTATTTTTAGGGAACCCAATATATGTAGAGTCCCAAGTGATATAGACGAATTTCCAAGAAGTATGTTAAATTCCAGTGCTTTGTTAAGCGCCCCAAATATTTTACAATCTTGCCACGAAGATGTAGTTGGAGGACACCAAATTCAACCCAGTGTAACCAATATCGTGCTGGCAATTTTTTTTATTAGTTTGCTGGGCGTTGGTATGGGACAGACTGCTGTTTATACTTTGGGAATTCCTTACATCGATGACAATGTTGCCAGCAAAGAATCTCCGTTATATTTTGGTAAAAATTAATGTTTTCAAGATATTTATTTCTACTTACTAACTAAGCTTTTTCCTTAACTAGAAAATTATTTCTGAGAATAGATGGAAATATTAAGTACCCATCAATTACTTTACATTTTTCCACAAACACAAATGCGCTAATTGAAGAAATCAATATCATAACGGTGCTTCATTTTTAACTGTTTAATTTCGGCGTTTTTATATTACCAGTTTCTACACTTGCTTTGCGAAAGTATATAACCATTGAAGAATTTTTATGCCATCTTAAAACATAAGAATTTCTTAATAAACAAAGAAAATATTGTTTTCCTTATTGGTGTTCATAGTTTATTTTTATGATGCCAAGAAGACTCTGTAACCTTTATACTTACGGGGTGTCTCAAATAAAGCATTTTTAAAATAATTATGCTATAGACATTAAAAACAACCTAGAACGATTTTAAAATTTATATTATGTTATACGCTTAAGTTATATAAGTATCTGTTTGCCTCTCTTTTCGTGAAGGTGCTAAAGAAAATTCTAACCCAACAATTTGTTTTCTACACATTCCAAATCAAGGAGACATAAGAACAGCTAATATAGGACTAGTAACAGTATTATACAACAACAATTATTTAACTTAAAGCTCAAAGACGTTCAGAAATGAAATAAATGTATCAAATTGACTTTACCAAAGTTAAAAATGAAAAAGAACAATTTCTCGTTTTAGCGATAACCATTGGAGTCCGAATCTTAGGCCCAGCATTCGGATTCATAGTAGGATCCCTTTGCACCAGTGTATACGCTGATCTCTCTGTAGATCCTAAAATAGACTCCTCCGACCCCAGATGGGTGGGGGCCTGGTGGCTGGGCCTTGTAATAATCTCAGGGTTGCTTATATTAGCTTCTATTGCGATGTTTGCCTTTCCCAGAAAACTACCCAACGCAAAACCCCTTCACAGGCCCCAGAAGAAGATTCTTCCTGATAAAAATCAGCATCCTAGTTTAAGAGGTAAGGCAAAGCACGTTTTCAGTACGAAATAATTCATAATTAGTCATTTTCTCTTGGAGATGATTGATCTTATTTTGGACTCAATTACTTTTAATCTACGCTTCCTTTTACTTATTTTTAGATTTTCCAAAGACTGTCAAACGGCTACTGAAAAACGATATACTTATGTTCAGGACAGCAAGTAGTGTACTTCACATCCTGCCAATAGCGGGCCTCTACACATTTCTACCCAAATATTTAGAATCTCAATTTAGACTCCCCACGCCCACAGCCAATATGATTTCCGGTAAGTCAAAATGGTACATCGGTTGTACAATACATCTATTTTCATACCGGGTGGCCAAATTAGAACGGACGCCGACCATATTTCAGGTAGCTTTTGTCACAAAGTTTTAAAATAAAAAATGTATTATGAAATCGACCAAGCTAAGTGGCCGAAAATTATGTTCGAGTTCCTAGATTTACCGCTAGAGGGCTGTCAACCTAAGACTAAGAAGATTTTTATCGGTAATATGCCAAATAATAGAGTTATATCAAAAATGAAGTGTCTTAGTTTGCCTTAACCAAAGTTGACGGCGTCCATTCTTATTTGGGCACCCGATATATACACCCAACTGTAAGTGGAAATCTTGGTCCGTTAAAGAGTATCTACACATATTTTTTAACTTTTCAGGAGTTGGAGGAATATTGGTTATGGGCGTAGGGATAGTAATAAGTGGAATTTTCATTTTGAAGGTTAAACCCAATGCTCGATTTGTCGCCGGATGGATAGCATTTACTGCGATCGTCTATGCAATTGGAATGGGAGTTCTCATGTTCATTGGATGCCCTATGAATGATCTGGCAGAATTGACACCAAATCAAGGGTAAGAAGTTTCCTAGAATGCATACTTAGTTGTAGAATTAAAGTAAATCTCATAGAAGCAAGTATTCCAGCAACTCTACTTAAAACTAGAAACAAGGATACCTAAAAAGCACTACATTCTTCCCGTTAATCTCTTTCTTTTTTTTTGTAGAGTGGACACCATTCAGATAACAAGCTGCAATGAAACGTTATGTAACTGTAACGAAGATCAATTCCAACCAATCTGTGGCCAAGATGGAAAGACTTACTTATCTCCTTGTCACGCTGGCTGTCAAAATTACACAAAAAAAGATGGAAAAATTCTTTACTACTCAAACTGCATGTGTCTAGGTTCTTTTGATAATTTTTTAAACGACACTAGTCAATTCGGGAACGCCACGATTGGTTATTGTGAGCATGAATGTGGAAACTTTATCTCCTACATTATTCTCTTCTCAATATTCGTATTTGTACATTCTACCTCGGAAGTGGGATCCATGTTGTTGATTTTAAGATGCGTTGATCCAAAAGACAAAGCTATGGCATTGGGCTTGATTCAATTTGCCATCGGGCTGTTTGGAAATGTGCCATGCCCTATAATATACGGAGCCGTCGTAGATTCAGCTTGCCTGATTTGGAAAATGGCGTGTGGAGAAAAAGGAGCGTGTGGATTGTATGACTCGGATACGTTTCGAATGTTTTACCATGGTAAGAATATAGGTTTTTAGTTGTGAGTTAAATACTAGTGCGAGGTACAGCGAAACAAAGATATGTTTATCGGAATATATATTTTTACAATACTTAATTAGTATTACACAATATATATTTTTTTTGAATGAGCTCTAATTACAATTTAAAAATAGAATATACAAAAGTTCTGATTATATTGAATGAATTTCAACGATTCGGTAACATCGCTATTGTGATAACGACTGCTTCATAGAAAGCTTTAACTGGATACTGAAATTGATATAGCGGGGTCAAGACCTCTCTGTTAAATGTATCTATTGCTGCATCGGTGTGTTATATTATTCATATATGTACTAATAAAATCAGACATGTAGAAATTGCCAGTCTTGGGGTTCTTATTATATGTTAGATGTTCAGAAAGCATAATGTATTGGTTATTGACGCCCATGCACAGTTGCAACACCTCACTACTTCTTGTAGGAAGATAAATAGACACCTGTTCATACCTCCTACTGTATTTATTTTTGTAACACAGTGGACCTTGAACTACCTTTGAATATGAGTTTACTTGGTATTTATAATACAGAGTATTAAGATGTCTAAATGATTCGAAAGCTCGCGAAACTAATCTAAACTATTTATAACTATCAGTATGAATCGATTGCTAGTTATTGGATTTGGATTTTTTAGTATTATTGTAGATAACACCTCCATCTGTCTGTTGCATTTTTTTGTAAAGTACTTATTCGTATTTGTTTCGAAATTTTAAGTCATATGTTGTATAATAATATATACTTTTTGCAACATGCAAGACAGCATTATCTCAAAAGTACATCTATAAAAAATGTGTGCTAAAGTAATTAAATTAAAAATTTCTATTAGTATTAAATGAAATTTTTGATTAGGATCATGAAGCAAGCAGAATTGCGTTCTCTATAATTACGCGAAGATATAAAGGTATTTTTGTAATAGATATAGACAGTACACAGACACAGACTAATAAAAAAAAGGTCGCCAGTTCCATAAAGTAGTAAAAAAAATAACTTGAATACTCAATACACCTGCCCAGATATTTAAGACTTCTAAAAAAAAAAGGTCGCCAGTTCCGTAAACTAGTTTCGGGGTCGTTGGAAAATAAAAACCGAATGTTCGTTACTCGAATGATTACCGATGATAACCGAATAATTCAAGTGATTGAAAAAACCGAGTGATAGGTTATTTTTCACTCGAGTTTCCCAACACTAATAAAAACCCATAAAACAGTAACAACTAACTTAGACCAGAGTCCAAACCAAAAAAAATAATAGTAGGATGAAACCCATTGGAAAAGGAAGAGAATATAACAAAAATGAAAGAAAAAGTATATTACGTACCGAGGTGGAAAGTGTTTCATTACTGTCGAGATTAAATAGTTTACCGAGACGCGAAGCGTCGAGGTATATTTCTCTGAGACAGTAATGAAACTTTTCACCGAGGTTTGTATCAGGGTTGGCAAAAAATATCGTAGTTACCACAGGTCATATCTCAAAACTTTATTCGGCTTTTCGAATTATCTATCCAATCTCTTTTATTTTGATCATTCAAAAAAGTTGGATCAAAAATTTTAAATTTTTCAAATCTACATTTTTACATTTTTTGTGCACCCTGTGTAAAAAAAATGGAAATTTTCTTACGTGAATTATATTTATTTAATAAGCAAAAGAAATGATGAAGAATGACTTTTTTTCGAAAAATTGAAAATAAAGTTTTTTACAAGTATAGTTAGGTCCATCCGTGGACACACCGTATATCATGATATTTATGTCTCGATATATATCATGATATTTATTATTAAAAAATTACTTTTTTTAAGTGCTGAAAAAACTGTTAACAACGATATTAAACAAATTTTTGGAAATTTTAATTTACCGCCGAATGTTGTATGGTTTGGGTTGGTATTACGATTGGTGTCCCCTATTTATTTCATTATTATTTTTCATTACTGAAGCGTTCGTCGACGCGATTCCGTAATAAAATTTTAATTTAAAATGCCAAAATAAAAATATAATATTTACTTAAATATCTAGTTCCTTGATTTTACTTGGCTACCCTACTATAGTATGGTTTTACCTGTTTCAGCTGAAAAAAATTATTTGATATATATCGGATATATATCCGATATTTAATATTTATATAAATATCATGATATTTGCCAACCCTGGTTTGTATACTTTTTTATTTACAACCAGATCCTAGGTAATGTGACACTTCCCAACCTTTAATAAAGTCAGTAATGTCAACATTACATGTATGGTTGTAAATAAAAATAATTTACGGGCGATCCGAGGTCGGGAAGTGGAAAAGGGTGAGTTTTTAAGGGTAGAAAACGATTTATCTCGATTCTCGGCAAAACTACAAGTCCTATGGAAAAACGTTAAATGGCAAAGTTGTAGGTAATAAAAAGATCTACAAGTCTTGTATTTACACTTTTTTCACATAACCTCAAAATTTATGTGAAAAATTCAAATAACCCAGTTTTTGGTTTTTTATTTTTATCTTTTACAAAAAAAAAATTTTTTTCCGAAATTTGGTGAAAACTTACATTTTTATGTCCCAAACAGACTGTAATTTTTTTGATTTAATATATTTATTTTTTTCACCTTATTTTGACTTAATATCGAAAAAGCATCCTAATTTTCAATCGAAAATTCTCACGTCAAAATATCTGCTTTTTTAAAAAAGTTGGCGAGCTTTTTGTTCGTTGAAATCTCTACTTTCTGATGGTGTAAAAAAAATATACATTACAATGGTAAATGTTCTCAAAAATGCAAAGAAACGAACGTCTTATTAATAATATTAACTTATTTGGTTGTTAATAAAATTTTAGTAGTATATTTCGACTTGCAATTTTTTGTTCATCAATGTAACATGGAATCTTACGTTTTTCGAGTAATTAAAGTATAAATTTTAATAAATAGCTCAAAATTGTACATGATTAAAAAAAAAATTCGGATTCGAGTTTTTTTCGTTTCTTTGCATTTTTTGAGAACATTTACGATAGTATTGTATATTTTTTTACACCATCAGAAAGTAGAGATTTCAACGAACAAAAAGCCCACAGACTTTTTTAAAAAAGCAGATATTTTGAAGTGAGAATTTTCCATTGAAAATTAGGGTGCTTTTTCGATATTAAGTCAAAATAAGGTGAAAAAAATTAATATTTTAAATCAAAAAAATTACAGTGCGTTTGGGACATAAAACGGTAAGTTTTCACCAAATTTCGTGGAAAAAATTTTTTTTTGTAAAAGATAAAAATAAAAAACCAAAAACTTGGTTATTTGAATTTTTCACATAAATTTTAAGGTTATGTGAAAAAAGTGTAAATACAAAAGTTGTAGATCTTTTTATTACCTACAACTTTGCCATTTAACGTTTTTCCATAGGACTTGTAGTTTTGCCGGAAATCGAGATAAATCCTTTGCTACCCTTAAAAACTCACCCCTTTCCACTTCCCGACCTCGGATCGCCCGTAAGATATAATTTTTCCTTTCATTTTTGTTATATTCTCTTCCTTTTCCAATGGGTTTCATCCTACTATTATTTTTTTCCACTTTTTACCATTTTCAAAGGTTTCAGCCCTGGTCTAACTATAATAGGATACCTGTGACAATCTCATCAGGACCAAACTAATACACGGTTAAAGTTAAAATAAATTTATTTTCAATTTAAGGAACGACAGGAGCGTTATTATTATGTGCATTCTTCGTGGATCTTATCGTTTGGTATAAAGCCGGAAGCATCAACTTCGTAGATGAACAACAACAATTTGAAGAAGAATTGGCAGATGTTTCAATTAAAATAAAGGGGGAAGCTGATTAGCATTGGGCTGTGGTGGAAGAAACTCCACCAAAATATTGATCGTTCATAAGCTTAAATTTTATAGACATTTTTAAGTTGATAGACAGTTGCCACTTTTAGGGAACCATTTTTAAGATTCTGGCAACTAATAACATCTATCCACACAGCTACATGTAATATTTCTTTTTAACTTTGTGTATTTATCCTAGTCGAAAAAATTGTTGCATTTTTATGAAGAATTTAATAGCAAAAATGCATTTTATTTGCAATTTAGTTAATTTGAGATGTTAATATTATTGGACATAGCATAAATTTACTTAGTTAAACATACTTTTAGCGAATTTTGTTATTGTTTTAAAACTTAGTGAATCAACCCCTCGGTATATATTTATATAGGTACAGTAATAAACCAATTATTTAAAACCTACTATCCCTATTTAATATTCTTAGCTAAGGTATCACCCAACAGTTACCTTAAGAGTGCTTTAAATAAATATGGTTTCAGGTATTTGTTTATTACTGTATCGTATGGGGTGGTCCTTAAATCCATTTAATATTAAAGGGTGTTTTCCCTAAACATATGTCCCAAACAGTCTAGATATCCTGAGGTTTTAAAATATTTTAATAGTTCCCAAGTGTAGGTATACCTTTAAACACTAGTGATATGTAGTACATTTTAACAAACTAACTGGTTTTTAAAAGGTAATAATAACTTTTTTGAATTATAATTATAATGTTCGTTAGTTTATAACTTTATAGATTAACATTGATTATCGTTTAATATTGAAAAATAACTTAAAAGGACCACTCTGTATAACAATTTTATTGATACAAACATTAAAACGTCTTAATCTTATATAAGAATCGTTTTCGAATTCTTGTGCAATACGTAGAGTATGCAATTTTAATTCAATTTTTATTGTTGTAAAGTCTAAGGTAAACAATATAGGATTTTAAATGGGAATAGCATTTCTTGCCAAAGCAACTATGGCAATGCTTATTATCAGTAGCGGTTCCAAAAGGCGGACAAGGGTAACCCTAGCAGCGGCGCAACCAGGATTTCGTTCTAGGGGGGGCTACCAGAGAGGATCATTCTTTCTTTATTTCTTTCTTAAAAAAAGCGCCGCAGGCAAATTTTTTTTGGCTGCCACGCCCTTTTTTGGTCTATTAAAGAAAATCTAAAAAGGCTACCTTTAATTTTTTGATAGCATAAAAAATTGTAGAAATAATAATTAGCCTCACGATTTTTAAAAATTTTTAACGTGCTTAAAAAATTTTTTTTTACACTTTCTAGGATAAGTAGAATATTAAAACATCGTTAAACACATACCTACTTTAAATAATTATTTTAAATCTTCTTTACTATTTCGTAGAAAATATTTTTTTCCACGGCTGTTAAATAAAACACGCTACAATAAAAAAAGACTAGCCAAATACTACAAACTTTTATTTTAAACTAAGTGTAAACATAACGTATTTATTGAAACTTTTACAAATTGAACTGAAGTCTACGAGGTCCCAGATTTTGAAGTTCTTTTATCACTTCATCAACCGATACTGGTATTTCTTGATGTATATTTAAATGGGCTAGACCATTTAGTCTATTTTCTGTCATTGTATTGCGCAAATAAGTTTTGAAGGAACTTCAAAGGGGGGGCTTTAGCCCCCCTAGCCCCCCCCGTAGTTGCGCCACTGAACCCTAGACACTAATATAATATTAATCAATTTGGAGGATCAAAAAGAAAATAATAGATTTTATTTTATAAGTAGTTTTTCGTATCCTTACGTTTGTTGTTTTTTTTTTACAAAAAAATAACACTAGCCGCGACAAGAGGCAGGTCCGCCACTGTTAATATAATTAGGAGGCTTGATCGCTAAATTATTTTTATATAACCAAATTCAAAATGTTTGGGAAATAACTTAATCAAAAGCTTTAGGCCTAAACTTCTTACGTCTCAAAGACGTATCTCTGATAGGGAGTATAAGAATTTAAAACTATACAGGGTGTCCCAACAAGAGCGCACGACTTAGTGTTTTATAAAACACTTGAAAATGAGCTTGTTGGAGCACCTTTTACAACACTTGTTGATAAATGTAATTTTCACGAGTTATAATCTCAAGATAGATTTTTAATATAGGGTAGTTTCTGACTAAAAAAATCTAAATTTATTTTTTAAATGGAACTTTTGCATCCAAAATATAAACTGTGATATTTAAATATGTTTGCTATGCCCATTATTTTTATATAATTAATACCTAATCTATTGGTAATGTCAATTTTTATATAATTAGTAGGTATTTTATAAATGTAAATATATGTGTATACTGTACAAAATAATCAACCTATACAGGGTTTCCTCCGAGTTAGATCTGTTTTAAACAGACATATTAAAATAGACTTTCCTGTTGGTGTTTATAACGAAAAGCCCCTCAAAAAACATTATTTATTTTATGTTATTTACGATTTTAATTACGAATATGTTATTTATTAAATCTAAATATACAGGGTCGCTTTTATGTATGGAAATGATCGATTATTTGCTAAAGTAAGATAGCTAGCGAAGAATGTTAAATACAAAACTTTTAGGGTTTTTAGAAATCTATTACACTGCACATAAACTAAGTATACAGGATCAGTCAAAAAGCCATGGAAGAACAAAGTTACTTTATTTTAAATGGAACCCCCTGTATATTATTCAATATTTCAATTATTTACAAGATTCTAAAAAAAAAATGTTAAGCACACCACATACCCAATCTTAACCGTTTTCGAGATATCGAGTTTCGAATATCGTTTTCAAAAAAATCTAATAACAATAATAAAAAAGACAAACTAAGTTTTAGTAAAAAAACAATTTTAAATCCTATTTTATAAGGTGCTCGAAGTGTCCACCGTTTACCTCCTGGATATTGGAAGCAATACTGGCAATTTCATGCATTATTCTTTGTTGCAAATCTTCGATATTTTGTGGCCTATTTTTGTACACTAAATTTTTGATATGGCCCCACAGGAAAAAGTCAAGAGGGGTCATATCAGGAGACCTAGCAGGCCATTCAATTGCACCTCTGCGCCCAATCCATTTACCAGGAAAAGTTTCCTCTAGATATTCCCTCACCATCCGTCCAAAATGTGGTGGAGCCCCATCTTGTTGAAACCATATTTGTTCAGCCGGTAAATTGGGATTATTATGGTTCGGGAATAATCGTCTGAGCTGTGGAACAATATTCTCTTGTAAAAGTAATAAATATCGTTCAGAGTTCAAATTTCCATGTATAAAATAGGGTCCTATGATGTTTCCACCAATAATGCCACACCAAACATTGGGTTTTTGTGGTCGTTGGGCATGAACTTGTTCCATCCAATGTGGATTTTGGTCTGACCAATATCCAGTTGTGTCGATTTACGTGCCCGTTTAAACAAAACGTTGATTCATCAGAAAATAAAATGTGGTTGACAAAGTTGACATTTTTATTCAATTTATCCATAATGATTTCGCAAAACTGAATTCTGCGATCAAAATCGTCTTCACTCAATTCTTGTAACAAATGAATTTTATATGGTTTGAATTTTTCTCTTTTGGTAATTTTTTGAATGGAATATCGACTCATATTATGGTTTAAAGCCCGCTGTAAAAATATTCACCACTTGGGTAAAACTCCGTGTTCTATCGCCGTACCCTATCATCATTAAAATTTCAATGCGCTCGGTATTACTTAAACGTGCCATTTTTACGCGAAAATTGTTCACAAATTGTAAATGTAAGTATTTTTGGCATATCTGTTGTCAAGATGACAAAACAACATTGTTATGGAGATAAATATTTTCTAAGGTAACTTGATGGACTAGAAAGTTAACGAATGTAATAATTTATTTGAAAACGATATTCGAAACTCGATATCTCGAAAACGGTTAAGATTGGGTATGTGGTGTGCTTAACATTTTTTTTTAGAATCTTGTAAATAATTAAAATATTGAATAATAATTCCATTTAAAATAAAGTAACTTTGTTTTTCCATGGCTTTTTGACTGATCCTGTATACGTAGTTTATGTGCAGTGTAATAGATTTCTAAAAACCCTAAAAGTTTTGTGTTTAACATTCTTCGCTAGCTATCTTACTTTCGCAAATAATCGACCGTTTCCATACATAAAAGCGACCCTGTATAATTTTACCTGTTAAAAAAATTCGAGGATGCCTTGTGTAAAATTGCTCAAAAGTTGAAATGTTAACTGCTGTAAATTATTAATTGACGGGTCATTATTTCAACTGTTAGGCAGTTTATATGGATATATTATGTGAAACACCTTTGGTCTGTAAAAAATAATCTATGTTTCAATATGTAACTTGTCAAAATTAATGACAATCAATAAATGGAGCTTTTTTTAGACAAAACTAAATTTTTATACATTATAAAAATATTCATGGAAACTGTTTATGAAGCTCCATCGCTGTATTGACGGTCATTTTTATATACTTTTTCTTACCAAATGTCATTTAGGTGTCTACGTTTTTATATGCATCAAATTTTTACTTGTCGGGCTGCTATTTGAATGTTTTCAAGAATTTTATAGAGTGGGTAGTTATTTGTGCACGAAATATGGTTTTATATCACACCATAGATAATTCGAGGAGCTTATTTGGACAAGCAAAAAAGTGACTATGAAATTCCCGAATTATTTCGAGCGGGCGACACATATTTTATGTACATATAATTATCAAATAGCTAGTTTTCGAGAAAATGCACAATAACAGTACGGCAAGTATAAATCTGAAACAGATGGAAAAATTGCACCTTTGATTACTTTTTTTTACCTTTAGTTACCATTCCCTTATAGCAAATTTCTGCATTTTTAATATTCAGAAAAAATGTGCCATGTACTGTATAAATACATACAGTGTGTCCCAAAAGCCTGTACGCATTAAGTAACATTTAGTAGGCAGAGCGCTCTGGAAAAACTCACGTTTTATGAAACGAATTAAGATTCATAAATTTAGACTATTGAGTAGTACAGTTTGTATACTGCAATCCTGACACAGTGCGCAGCACATAGTAAATTTAATAATCTATCTTTTTTTTCAAAAAACGTCTGCATATCTTCAAACCTAACTATCAAAATATCTTTCAAATGAGGTGAAAGTTTTATTATACGAGGAAGTCAAAAATTCGCCATTGCTTTCAGATCAAACGAACCCCATTTTTCATCTTCGAAAAAATGTTATTTAAAGTCTATAAAAAAAAGTATATCAAAAGATAATTATTGGCAGTTTGAAGATTTTTTGGGACACCCTGTATAATACTTTATACGAAGATATACCTCAATCCTACTTTAATATGGTGCTCAACAGTTTATTCTTTTATATTGATTTTTTCTAGGATAATTTTAATTATTGTTCTTTCTCTATTCTTTGTATTAGTTTAATGCAAACTAGACCAATAAATTTTTTATGTATAATATATTACCAAAAGCCTTTTAATATTTTTTGTATGTGGCAACTAGACACAAATAGTTGATTGTATAGTCCGTCAGAAAAAAAATTGTTAAATAAAAAATTAAAAGCGAATAAAGTGTAACTGTTTTTTATATTGGAATACACATGGATCCAAGCACCCTGGGGCGGGTAGACCACGATGGCCGTTTCATCCTTGTTAGAACTCTACGGGCAGCCATAACCCAAGCAATCCCAACAACAGCGGTAAGATGTATTAAAAGCCTTTTACAGAAGTAAAGCGGCCATCAATACACCGTAGCGCCATCCCAGCGGAAGTAACTTCAATACAAAAGGCAGTCACACTGGGTAATAATCGAAAGGTAGACAACTAAATAAACCACGAAGTGCATCACAATCCATTATAGTATTATAGGGAACGTAAAAGGCTTTTAATACATCTTGCCGCTGTTGTTGAGATTGCTTGGGTTATGGCTGCCCGTAGAGTCCTAACAAGGACGAAACGGCCGTCGTGGTCTACCCGCCCCAGGGTATCCATTGTACTTGGATCCCTGTGTATTCCAATATAGAAGACAGTTACACATTTGTCCGATATGCCACAATTATTAGCTTTTAATTATTTTGGCGGACACTATAATACACTGCGCGGCATATTTAACGCATAACGAAAAAATTGCCTCAATTTTGAATTTATATATTTTCCAAATTTGTGGTTCGTTTTTGATGATTTTTTTTCTAATTGTAGGTTTCTTCCTTAAGCATATCACTGCCTTTGTTGTTTTGCTTAAAAAAGTAACTTTGGTATTATACCGGGTGTTATAAAAACTGTTATGTTTTTTTACGGAAATTTAAAACACCCTGTGGGATTTACTAGCCATTGCAAGTTATCGAAATTACAGCCAAATGAAAGTCCTATGTTTCCTTTACATTTTCTTTTTTGATTCATTGGTTTATCTATGTTTTTTCATGAAATATTAAATTTTTAGTTCAACGTGATTTTCATAAAAAAATGTTTAGTTAAAAAATACAAAATAAACGAAATGCTTTGATTAATGCAACAGCAAGAAAAAACAAATTATAAAGTAAATAAAGAATCAATATCTGGTATTAATTAATTTTATTGAATCCACAAAACAGGGCAAAAAATACAGGGAAAAAATTGTAATTTCTAAAGGTATTCAAAAAAATTAAAAAGAGTGGTACAAAATTATCTACAAGAAACAGAAATTTTAACTTTGCCTTGGCCAGCAAGAAGCCCTGACATTGAGCATTTATGGGATAACATGGGACGACATCTTAGAGCCATGCTTCCTCCTCCTAGAAACTTAAATGATCTATCATTGAGGCTTATGGAAATATGGAATCAGGTTAAACAAGATGAAATCGGAAATCTGATTTTAAGTATGCCAAGAAGATGCGAAGCAGTCATTAAAGCAAGGGGAGGCAATACTCGCTACTAATTATTCATATTTAATTTTTTTGAATACCTTTAGAAATTACAATTTTTTTCCCTGTATTTTTTTGCCCTGTTTTGTGGATTCAATAAAATAAATTAATACCAGATATTGATTCTTTATTTACTTTATAATTTGTTTTTTCTTGCTGTTGACTTAATCAAAGCATTTCGTTAATTTTGTATTTTTTAACTAAACATTTTTTTTTGAAAATCACGTTGAACTAAAAATTGAATATTTCATGAAAAAACAGAGATAAACCAATGAATCAAAAAAGAAACTGTAAAGGAAACATGGGACTTTCATTTGGCTGTAATTGCGATAACTTGCAATGGCTAGTAAATCCCACAGGGTGTTTTGAATTTCCGTAAAAAAACATAACAGTTTTATAACACCCGGTATAATACCAAAGTTACTTTTTTAAGCAAAACAACAAAGGCAGTGATATGCTTAAGAAAAAACCTACAATTAGAAGAAAAAATCATTAAAAACGAACCAAAAATTTGGAAAATATATAACATCAAAATTGAGGCATTTTTTTCGTTATGCGTTAAATATGCCGCGCAGTGCATTACCTTCTATAAAAAGTTAAAGAAAATTTCGAGTTTATGACCGCATGTAAAAACGCCATTTTTTATACAAAGACCTTTCTTTCTAGGAAGGAAAATAAAATCCGAACTTTGTATTCATCATTTTCTATTTAACAACATAATTCTAAGCAAAATCACTGGTAAATTACCTATAATACTTAAAAAAACATTTTTAATTTAAGGTCTGGGCAATTAACTAAATTACTTTTTTTACTTCTAATATAAGAAAATAATACAGTTTTAAATCACTCTGAACTTTGCTTTAAACAATTGGGCTCGATTGCAGGGCTGGTAGGATCAAACGAAAAATCCAATGTCCTAGCAAGAAAAAATAATACCCCTTTACAAAAGGATACCGCTCGCTGGTATATTATATTAATACTAAAAGGCAAATCTACAGGTACAAGTCCCAATGATTTAAAAGAATATTGAATTTACATTGTCTATACTCTATATTATGTAGTAGGTCTACAAGCAAGTGCTAAAATCCAGTACTCTATTTTAGTTACTGGTACCGTGTAGATTCGCCTTAATACTGAGGTGCTTAAGTGTATTCCAGTTGTTTTAACATGCATAGATTGTAGTTTAATAAATTTATTAGATAATAATCTCCTCATAAATACTTTCGTAACCGAAAAAATACAATCCAGACCTCAAATTAAGTTTGATAACATGAACTATATCCTTGTGATGTTTTCCCTTTCATAACTCTTAACTATTTCATTGTTTGGTATCTAGCAGAGCGAACGTATAAAATAAAAAATTATAAAATACATTTTAATAGAGATTATTATAGAGTTTTGCTAATTTAAAAATAATACTATTTAGGGCACACAAAATTTGAAAGAATCGACAGTTTCACTTCAGACATATTGTAGAACAAAATGTTATTACTGTGATAGAGTTAAGATAAAACTACATAAGGCCTAAAAACATTTTCGAGCGATATGAAATGTTTAAATCAATTATTTTTATCGTTAGGGGTCAAACTCTATATGTTCTATAGGCCATTGTTATGTCTATCACTTACTTACGATCGCCATTTAGCAAACAGCAATGTAAATGTATACCAACCATACTAACACAACCACTGTATTCTGTCAATATAAAAATTCATAATGCAAGTAAAGGATGATACAATAGGTACTTTCCATTTGCTTCTTTTAAACAGCGAAGCAAAGCAAAAATCTATGCTTAGTTAAGTTGTTAAAGGAACGCTTCGCGAACAACTTCGTATAGTCCATATTATGGAAAATAAAGAGGGACATGCGGCAATCGCCAGGGCAGCTTCTCAGAAGCTCGGTATACTTTTCCGTACCAAATTGTATACACCTCAACAACTTTTGACACTCTATAAAGCCCAGATTCGACCATCACTGGAATACTGCTCTCATATCTGGAGTTCTGCACCGAAGCATACCCTTCGGTTGTTGGATTCCATCCAAAGGAGAGCCGTTCGTCTAATCGGCGACCACGAGCTGACTAAGAACCTCGACAGCTTAGAACATCGAAGACAGGTTGGTGATTTGACTCTCTTCTACAGATATTTCCATGGCAAGTGTTCGACAGATATTGCCCGCTCGATTCCACCTAGAGTAATGCATAGCAGAAACACACGACGAACCACTGCCGCCCATCCCTATGTGGTTCAACTTAAGCTGGGTTCGGGATTATTTACGGAGCTGGAGTAGAGTTAGAGTGGCGTTTTAATCACGTGACCTCAGAGTTTTAGGTGTATGAATGGTCTGTCCCGAACGGTCGAGAGTTTTTAGAGTTAATCACCATAACCTCAATCGCTTAATTTGTGTTTTTTGTACCTTTATTATTTAATTTACAATATGGATTTCTTTCGTCATATGGTGCCAATACTTAATTTTGTCAGAGAAATATTTTATGAAGATTTTTCTGATAACAATAATTTATTGTCCGTAATAATTGGTTTTCCGTCTTGGTCCACTACTGCGGAATGTGTTTCTGATAATATTTCTTGCGCGTTCCTGTTTGATTGAAGACAAATAAGCTAAACTCATAATCTATGAATATGTAAAATACTAAAAACACGATCACTGCGCATGGCCGCTCCGGAGTTCTTCTCTCGCGAGGTGGAGCTCTTGGAGTGAGCTCCTTTAACTCCGTGTCACAATACCCGACCGCACTTCGAGTCACACCTTTCACTCGAAAGGACAATACTCGAACGGATCGGGAGCGTTTTGTGCACATAGAGTTAAAAGAGTGAGCATCCCAAACCCACCTTTAGTACACCCCGAACATCATTGTTTCAGAACTCTTTCATTTGGAGGACGTCATCTTTGTGGAACGGCCTTTCTGAGACCGTGTTTCCAACCGAATAGAACCTCCAACGATTCAAGAAAAACGTGAATCGCTTTCTTCGCACACGCACCGCTCCCAGAGCGCCTTAAAGGATTTTTCCTATAGTGCTTGTGCTCGATCATAAAAAAAAGGGGGGGGGGGGAAGGAAAAAAAATATTTGCTGTGCTTTGCTATTTAAAATAAACTTAAAGGAACTCAGCTAATGTGAATTAATATTTGGATACCAAACAGTGTTTATAACAATGTGGATAGATATATTAAGATCCAAATTTATCTCATCCAATTTTCATTGCTAAATACATTTTCTAGTAAGTGAAAGATTATATTATTTTAAATAATTTTAGAATCTTGGTTAATCACATCATCATCCTATATTTTTTGAAACTTTATATTCTTTTTTATATATAAAAATTAAGTACGTACCCAATTAAAACATGCTTGTTCCGTTTGTGCTGCAAAAAATTGACTCCGCTAAGCTTATAAGGGACGAATAAATATAACAACTAACCGACGCATTTGTCATATATGCTACGGTTAAACCATTCAAATACAGGGTGTAATTTTTAAGTGCCAAAAAAAAATGACTGCATATGGATAAGGTTACCTAATGCCGCATTCCAATGGTACTTTATTTTCGGTATAGTATAGCAAAAATACTTCTTACTATAAAGTAACGGTTTAAACAACACAAAACACTACAACAGATAAGTATTCACTTCTCCCAAACCGTAAATAAAGTGACCATTGGAATGTGGCATCAAGTAAAACGTGTACTATCAATAAAATAGTCTTATGCAGCATAAACAAACAAGCTTAACATGGTATAATAAGATAAAATACTACAAACAACAGCCCTCACAGGGTGTCAAAATAAAATGCATATATTTCCGATATTCGCGCACTAGCGGAATTATTGTGAGTGTTATTTAATCAAAAATATACAGCGCGTAACAAAAGTCTGCAAAAAAAACAACGTAAAAATGTTTAAGCCAGAATAAGTCAGGCTGGGAGGGGCAGGTGTCTGACACTAGTAGTTGCCATTAAACTAGGTACTCTTACAGAATACTTACGATGGTCAAAGATTACAATGTCAATTTTTAAATGTCAAAATGATAATTTTAGCAAATGGCAACGCCAATTTTAGTAAAATCTATTTGTAAGAACAAACTTTTGTTGAAAGCTGTATATAACAAAGTATCATTATGTCAAAATAGACAGGGAAATATATATTTCGGGAGTTTTTTTTTATTAACCGATGGGACTATAACTATAACGGGATTCATCTTCAGAGAAAAAAGTAAGGGATTAAACTAATTATTTATAAAGCAAATTTTGTTAACACGCTTCAAATGAGGGAAGTAGAGGCGTAGGTTTACACTGCTATACTCATCGGTTAATAAAAAAAAACTTGCCCATATTATGCATATAAGTACAATTTAATACCTACTAGAGATGTTAAATTAAAAGGCTATACAGTAGGTTTTATGGTTACTTAAAGTAAATGCAGATTTAAAAAAAAATCTCAATAAAACTTTATAGAATAAATTGACTTAGGATTTATGAATAGTTGGCGTTTTAGATAAAGAGCATTACTCATGTACAAAATAAATTATATGACACAATATTTCCCCTGGTATTTCTTTGAAGTATTGAGCCAAGGCGTATTAAACCCAACGCGTCATTACGCGATTGGGCATAATATGTTATCTACTGTAAAAAATACTTGTATTAAACTATCCATTGAAATAGCCTTTTAATTCCTGTATATCTTTAGGTTTTTGTTAAATCAGATATTTTTGAAACCGGAAAATTGTTTAAACTTACAAAACTATGAGATTGGTTTTATGTATTTTTCATATACATATACCAATTCATCTAATAAAAAACACAACCAACAGTAAATTATTTGCTTAAAATTATTGTCTCTAATAAAAATATAAGCCTATCGAAAATAGAATAGCTATATTTATGGCAAAATTAAAGAAAATCAAGCCACCTAACATATTACTTAGGTAGGTATGTTACCATGGCAATTAACTCATTTTTGGCAACATCCAGTTTTAATTTGTTAAAATTTTCTTAGCTTTACTCTAATTGGTAATTTACAATTTACGTTTTGTCATATAATTGACATATATTAGCAATATCCTATATTATATTTTAATTTTGTGAGGTGGTAATTTAATTTTGCTTTAAAAATGCCCAATTTGATTTCATGTTAGGATGTTTATAATTTTTTTTAAGGAAAAAAATATTTCCAGTTTTTTAACGACAAACAACAGAACCAAGATATTTTAGTTTAAATTAAAGATACAGAGGAACCATGTGAAAATCTAGGAACATTTTCTAGAAATAACCGTTTATAAAGAAATAATTTTTTGCTTGAAACGAATCACTCTGTAATTGAAAAACTATGACAAACTTATTTGTCACAAGAGCCATTATTATAGATAAACACTAGTCAACAAATATCTAGGGATAACAAAAATATAATGTAGCTGCAGTATCCACTTTTAACGCAGAACTCAAATGTGTTTCATCAGAGATAAGTATAGTTAAATCACTTGCAATTTCGCAGCTTATCTACTAATAAAAATAATAATACAGCATGCTTTTCAACTGCAATTATCCCAAAGTAGAATGAGTGAGGTGTTTTGACATTCGCTTTTGTTCAGCCAGTGATACAAGCTCAACCAGTGGTAGCTCGGGCTTTAGAAATGCTGGGGTTACGCGACGCGTTTTTATACAGATCTGCATTCAAAGTAAAAGTGAAGTATAGATAAAAACATTTCAATAATTCCGTTGATTAGTGTAACCTCTGAATGGCAGTTCCATTATAGTTAAATAAACCAGCTGGTCAACAATGTAATACAAATTCAACTAGGTAGCTCTCAGTCAATAATTAAAAATAAAAACTTTTATATATAACAACTAATAACAGAAGTTGTTTGAATTTTACTTAAAAGGGGACCGCGTGTAAAAAAATTTGCCTGCCTTTGGAACGAGTCTAAGACTAAAATGTGGGCATTGTTTTTAGTAAAATACAAACAACTGTCAAAAATCTTATATCTATGACAACTTGGACATGTTTAGTACCTAGAAAAAAAAAAGAAAGATTAAGTATACTGAAAAATGATTTTCCAAACTGTTGACTGTATTTTATTTTTAATGTCTTATGTTACTGGATAGGGTGTCCAGAAAATACGTGTACAACGTATGATAACAGAGTCCTGACGGCGAAATAGTTCTATCTGAGCCAATCAAGGTATTTTTTTTAATAACCTGCATACATCTTTTAACTCTAATAAAACAGAATAAACTAACAATACCTAATTAAAAAAATTATGCCTATTTTACTTTAGGTCAATTTCTATAACAATACATGAAATTAATATAATATAATAATTATGTATATTATACATTATACAGGGTGTTCCATTAAGGGTGGCCACCGGCCATATCTGGAAAACTACTAAGCATTGAAACTTTTATGATTAAAGTTGTCATGAGAAAATTCTGGAAACTATTTTTAAGTTCCACATTTTGCCACAAGGAGGCACAATTGAAAATTTATTTTTAAAATTCTAAATTTCTCCGAAAATTCCCATATTTTGGTATACCTCTCTCTGGTTACATCATTAAAAAGACTAGACAATTGTGCATCTTTTTGGTTTAAGGCTCATTGGTGTACCGACCTTGATAAGAGTGGGGGAACTGTTGAAAGTGTAATCATTTAAATCGCTGTAACTTCTAAACGACTTATCCGATTTTACTAAATTTAAGCTGGTTTGGAAGAGAAAGGTAAGTACTTTTAATTGTCGTATCCAACGGTGCACGATAGTTTCTAATAAAATTACTAGAGGGCGCAATTTGTAATAATAACTGTTTTTTCAATTTTTTCCCGAAAATTCAAATCATACGGTATAACTGACATCATAATCGGATAGTAGATTAAATTTGCAAGAAAAAATGTGAAGACCGCAGTTCGATATCTTTGTTGGTTTCAGAGTTATTACCAAAACAATAATTTTTAACACTTTTATCGACGAAATTATTGTTTTTATAGTTCCCTAGGTATATAGGTAAGATTAGTAAAATGTATTATATAAAATACAAAATTTGGAGCGTCTTTAAACGCCAAAGGGCAATAACAACATCATTAAAATAATCATGGAAAACTTTTTGACGAAACAATCGAAATACTTTTTAAATGTTAAAAATGACTTTCCTTTGTTTAGTTTATATGCTTAGTAGTTTCCGAGATATACATACTCTTAATGAAACACCCTGTATATAAGATTATTTTCTTTTATTTTTAGCAAAACCACTTATTAAAAGACATTTTTTTGGTAGGTAAAAAAGCTTCCAAATAAATCCTCTTTAGAAATGTTTATATGTGATGTAACTTTTAGAACACACTGCTTATAGATAGGAGGTAACTATTATACTATAATAAGTTATTTTCTAGTGTTAGATAGCTATAGACCAAAACTTATTAAAATCAATTGGCCTGTTTTCAAGAAATTTGAAAAAACCCAGAAAAATCTAAAACTAGGCAATTTCGAATTTAACCAAGTTGGCTAAGTTGGTTTGGCATCAAACCTGGCATACGTATTTTTCGAACACCCTGTATGCAGGATGTTTCTGGTATAATCTTTATGATTAGAGACGAAAATATATTAAAACGTCCAATATTTTTATTATTTATATGAACTTCCGACTATTTTTATTCAATCTACACAATCCTTAATTTTATTGACCAGACATTTCAGGACATCCTGTATATTAGGATGCCTATGAAGCTCAATATTATTGCAAACGTTACAACAATTAGTTTGGAAAGGGTAACCGACTGCAGACCAACAAAAAATTGATTTTACGCTGTTAGAAACACATATATTATGTTTTTTAACTACCGGGTGTCCCACTAAGAATAGCTCGCGGCCGTATCTCAGAAAGGGTTAGTCGTATGGCTTACGGAAAAATTTTAGTAAGGGTGGCCATGAGAAATCTCTGGAAATTATTTTTAAGTTCCTTATTTCGCCGCAAGAGGGCACAATTAAAATTTATTTTTTTTAATTCTAAATTTCTCCGAAAATTCCCATATTAAGGTATAACTCCGATTACATCATCGAAAAGCTTAGACAATTCTGCATCATTTTGGTTTAAGGCTCGTTGGCGTACCGACCTTGATAAGAGTGGGGGAAGCTATTGAATGTGTAAACATTAAAATCGCTGCAACTTCTAAACGACTTATCCGATTTTACTAAATTTCAGCTTGTTTGGAAGGGAAAGGTAAGTATCTTCAATCGCCGTATCCAACAGTACACGATAGTGTTTAATAAAATGGCTAGAGGGCGCAATTTGTAATAATAACAGTTTTTCGATTTTATCCCGAAAATGCAAATCATACGGTATAACTATGACATCATAATCGGAAAGTAGATGAAATGTGCAAGAAAAGACGTGAATACCGCAGTTCGATATCCTCGTTCGTTTCAGAGTTATTGCCAAAACAATAATTTTTAATACAAATTGCGCCCTCTAACAATTTTATTAGAAACTATCGTGTACCATCGGATACGACAATTGTCTACTTCCAAACAAGCTTAAATTTAGTAAAGTCGGATAAGTCGTTTAGAAGTTACAGCGATTTTAATGTTTACACTTTCACTTGATAAGAGTGGGGGAAGCTATTGAAAGTGTAAACAATCGCTGTAACTTCTAAACGACTTATCCGATTTTACTAAATTTAAGCTTGTTTGAAAGTAGACAATTGTCGTATCCAATGGTACACGATAGTTTCTAATAAAATTGCTAGAGGGCGCTATTTGTATTAATAATTATTATTTTGGCGATAACTCGGAAACAACCAAGGATATCGAACTGCGGTCTTCACATCTTTTCTTGCAAATTTCATCTACTAAATAATTTCCAGCAATTTCTCATGGCCGCTTTTACTAAAAAAAACTTTTCCGCAAGCCATACGACTAACCCTTTCTGAGATACGGCCGAGAGCTATTCTTAGTGGGACACCCGGTACAAAAGGGAAAGTAATTATTATTATTATTAGGCAAAGTTTTTATAGCTATAAATTGTTAAAGTTGGTTAAGCATAAAAAAGGATACTAGGCGTTATTAGTTTCAATTGAGAAAATTGGGATTCGCAACCTAAAACATTGTCGTCCATAAAGAAAAATGTTAGAAACAATGAAACACAAACAAGCGAACATTTATTTTTCTATAAACAAACCTGTAATAGTTTGGTTTAAAAGGTCCAGCTTTGTTAAGTCCCATATACTTAGCTTGTTCATCTGTGAGCTCTGTCAAATGGGCATCGAACGTAGGCAAATGTAAACTGGCCACATATTCATCTTAAAAAAAAAATAACAGAATTTAAGTAACGAAGTAAAATAAGAATGCAGCAAAGAAGAACGTACTTACCCATTTTTTTAGGCAGTAGATATACATCGGATTTATATCTCCCGGAAGGAGCATTGAAAAGTTCTATTAATGCCAAAGCCTGGGTAGCCGATGTTATAGAAACGACAAATGATGGCAGGCTGGAGCAACTCAAATTAACAAGCCTTCCTTCAGCCAATAAGATAATCCGCCGGCCATCGGGCCAAATGACGTGATCAACCTGAGACCGCACCTTCTCCCATGTCAGATCCGGAGTTCTTAGGCTGTTCTACAGAAAGTATTATATACTCTTGGGCAAACCACAAACAGACAAGAAAAGTTTGGATCAAATTTAGGTTAAGATTATTAGGTGTATTACAAATTTCAAAAATATTAATAATGGTTATGTACCTTTTTGTATTTTAATTTATTTTCTTTAAATTAAGAATCGTGTAGTGATCTTAAATAAAGTAGCTGTAATTTATCGAAAATACACTGCGCGGCATATTTAACGCATAACGAAAAAATTGCCTCAATATTGATGTTATATATTTTCCAAATTTGTTATTCGTTTTTAATGATTGTTTTTTCCAATTGTAGGTTTCTTCCTTAAGCATATCACTGCCTTTGTTTTTTCGCTTAAAAAAGTATCTTCGGTATTATACCGGGTGTTATAAAACTGTTATGTTTTTTTACGGAAATTCAAAACACCCTGTGGGATTTACTAGCCATTGCAAGTTATCGCAATTACAGCCAAATGAAAGTCCCATGTTTCCTTTACATTTTCTTTTTTGACCATTGGTTTATCTCTGTTTTTTCAGGAAATATTCAATTTTTTTGTTCAACGTGATTTTCATAAAAAAATGTTTATTTAAAAAATGCAAAATAAACTAAATGCTTTGCTTAATGCAACAGCAAGAAAAAACAAATTATAAAGTAAATAAAGAATCAATATCTGGTATTAATTAATTTTATTGAATCCACAAAACAGGACAAAAAAATACAGGGAAAAAATTGTAATTTCTAAAGGTATTCAAAAAAATTAAATATGAATAATTAGTAGCGAGTATTGCCTCCCCTTGCTTAAATCTGCTTCGCATCTTCTTGGCCTACTTAAAATAAGATTTCTGATTTCATCTTGATTAATCTGATTCCATATTTCCATAAGCCTCAATGACAGATCATTTAAGTTTCTAGGAGGAGGAAGCATGGCTCTAAACTAAGATGTCGTCCCATGTTATCCCATAAATGCTCAATAGGATAAATGTCAGAGCTTCTTGCTGGCCAAGGCAAATTTAAATTTCTGTTTCTTGGAGATAATTTTGTACCACTCTTTTTAATTTTATTGAATGCCTTTAGAAATTACAATTTTTTCCCTGTATTTTTTGCCCTGTTTTGTGTATTCAATAAAATTAATTAATACCAGATATTGATTCTTTATTTACTTTATAATTTGTTTTTTCTTGCTGTTGCATTAATCAAAGCATTTCGTTTATTTTGTATTTTTTAACTAAACATTTTTTTATGAAAATCACGTTGAACAAAAAAATTGAATATTTCATGAAAAAACCGAGATAAACCAATGAATCAAAAAAGAAAATGTAAAGGAAACATGGAACTTTTATTTGGCTGTAATTGCGATAACTTGCAATGGCTAGTAAATCCCACAGGGTGTTTTGAATTTCCGTAAAAAAACATAACAGTTTTATAACACCCGGTATAATACCAAAGTTACTTTTTTAAGCAAAACAACAAAGGCAGTGATATGCTTAAGGAAAAACCTACAATTAAAAAAAAAATCATTAAAAACGGACCACAAATTTGGAAAATATATAGCATCAAAATTGAGGCAATTTTTTCGTTATGCGTTAAATATGCCGCGCAGTGTATATGTATATTAAAAAGTTGTTAATAAATTAATCCAACATTTTACTTATGACATACAAAGGAATATGGTTCATTTTGGCTTCCTTTAAAAAATAGTTTTAAATACAATTACCATCAGAGGCCAAAAGTTCTTACTTACAATGTCAATTTCAGTATTTGAGTGACCCATATTGCACACGATACATCCATTTTTCATTTTATCCATGTGTTCCCTCATAACTACATTTTTGTTGCCGGTTGCTGTTATTACTATGTCCACATTGCGGATTACTTCGTTTAGTTTCACTACACGATAACCATCCATACTAGAAAAAAAAGGATACTTATGTTTACCAAATATGCGTGTATATTTTTGGACACAACAGGCTTTGAATGCTAACTTTCTTACCTAGCTTGTAATGCGCAAATAGGATCAATTTCAGTGACGTAAACGACACAACCAAATCCTTTTAATGCCTGGGAACACCCTTTTCCCACCTCTCCATACCCACAAATGACGACCTGCTTCCCTCCGAACATTACGTCAGTGGACCTCTTTAAACTATCAATTATCGACTCCCTACAACTGTACAAGTTGTCATATTTGGTTTTAGTGACAGAGTCGTTGACGTTCATTGCTGGCACTGTCAATTTACCCGCTTTTGACAGTTGGTATAAGCGGTGCACTCCTGTAACACTTTCCTCCACTATTCCTAAACAAAATGTTTTTTTTTATTGCAATCTACTAAGATAAAGTGCTTCAACATACTAGCATTAATATACAGGGTGACAATTTAAAAACTTGAAATGGCCATATCTTAGGAACGAAAAACTGAAGAAAAAACGCAAAAAACAGTTTCTATAAAACGAAGGGGGAACAAAAACAAGCGTATTATCCCACCCTTATCTGCAACCCCTTGGACAGGGTGAGATACACCCCTAAAATCTTAAATAGAAAGGGGGGTCGAGTGATACATCATTTTGAAGCTCTTGAAAAATGCTTTCCAATGGTACCATAGAAAGCTACATTTTAGGAAATTCGTCTCTGTTTATTTAGGAAAACAATAAATGAAAACACAATTTTGAAATTTTTTATTATTATTTAATTAAATGTTCAAAATGATTTCCGTTGTTTTAAAGACAATAATAAAGCCTACTTTCAAATTCTTCACGTACATTTGCAAATGTTTCTCTGGATATAGCACGGCATTCCTGAACTATTCTATGCTGAAGTTGCTCTAGTGACTCAGGTTGCGTTTTAAAAACCACAGATTTTAGGTGACCCCACAAAAAGAAGTCAAGAGGTGTTAGGTCAAGGGATCTAGGTGGCCATTCAACAGGACCACTTCTTCCAATCCACTGGTTGGGATAATTATCATCCAACCACTGCCTAACGGGAACTACATAATGCGGAGGTGCTCCATCCTGTTGGAAATGTATAGTAAGCGTTCTTCTAAAGATAAATTTCCGAGTATGCCCTCTGATTTTCTAATTCTCGCACTATTAGTGGTTCGATAGACCTCTGTAGCATTTCAGCATACCTGTCGCCATTTAAATTTCCTTGTATAAATATTGGGCCGATAATACCATCTCCCAATATACCAGCCCAAACATTAATTTTCTGGGGGTACTGGGTATGCCCTTCTCTAAATACGTGAGGGTTTTCGTCATTCCAGTAACGACAGTTTTGCTTATTAACACGCCCATTTAAATAAAAGGTACACTCATCACTGAAGCAAATATTTTTAACTAGTCGAGGTTCTGCCGTAATTCTATCTGTCATTATTTCACAAAACTGAATTCTTCTGTCCGGGTTGTCGTCACCAAGTTCTTGCAGTATGTGCAGTTTATAGGGATAAAACTTATGAAATTTAAGTACCTTTCTTATTGATTCACGAGATAATCCAGTTGCTACAGCTGCTTGACGAGTTGATAAAGTTGAATTCATTGCAAACTACCCCAGAATTTCAATTTGCGCTGCTTCGTCGGCTAGTCTCGGTTGATTTCTCTTTTTATTCGCGACAGAACCAGTTTCTTCAAATTTGGCTACTAGTTGGCGAACATACTCCGGGCTTACATTTTGACCTGGATGCCTTTCGTTAAAACGTTGAGCTGTCCTTAAGAAACATTGATCCTGGGAACCGTAAATGAAAATAATTTCTACACGTTCAGTTGTGCTGTACACCATTGTTAAAGATAAGAAGTGCTGCTTTTCGTTTAAACTGAACCGAAAGTCAACTGTTCTTAAAATAATAATACTAGTACAAGTTACTTTTAAAGTAAATTCTGTGATAATAAAATGCGAATATTTATAAAAAAAATTTTTTTTTCGACAAAAAAACCATAGCAAATAAACCAAAACAAAATACCTAGGCTTAAAATGTTTAGAATTCTTAAGAGATATCTCTTAATATGCCAGGATATTGGTAGCAATCATTTTGAACATTTAATTAAATAATAATAAAAAATTTCAAAATTGAGTTTTCATTTATTGTTTCCCTTAATAAACAGAGAATAATTTCCTGAAATGTAGCTTTCTATGGTACCATTGGAAAGCATTTTTCACTCGACCCCCCTTTCTATTTAAGATTTTAGGGGTGTATCTCACCCTGTCCAAGGGGTTGCAGATAAGGGTGGGATAATACGCTTGTTTTTGTTCCCCCTTCGTTTTATAGAAACTGTTTTTTGCGTTTTTTTCTTCAGTTTTTTGTTCCTAAGATATGGCCATTTCAAGTTTTTAAATTGTCACCCTGTATATTTTCTTTGTCCACCCGTATATCTTACCTTTAATCATTTTAAACATGGCGGGATACTTTTTAAGCATAAGATGAGTAGCGTCTCCCCCATCATCCAGAATCATATTCGGTTGCCAATTTTCAGCACTAACACATTTGTCAATGCACCACCAAAAATCTTCTTCGGTCTCACCGCGCCATGCAAACACTGAAAACCCTGCCTCTGCTAAAGCTGACGCTACTTCATTCTAAATTTGTAAAAAATCTATAAATATGTATGTAATATTCAAAGAACAACATTTTTTTTCACATTCAAACAGTTAATGCCAATCAATCAACTGCATTGAGAAACAATAATATTCAACACAAACCTGTATCCAGGGTGATTTTATTATTATTATCATTATTATTATTCGCCCAAAATTTAGAACTACCTGAGTGGAATAAATATTACATGCAGCCCAGCGTAAGCTAGCTCCTAGAGCAGCTAAAGTTTCTATAAGAACTGCAGTTTGAGCATTAATATGAGTACATCCCACAATTTTTGCATTCTTTAACGGCTTGTCATCAGCTGCTCTTTTCCTTAGAGCCATTATACCCGGCATCTCTAAAAAAAAAATATCATCAGAACAATAATACTTACAGTATATTGTATAATCAAAATATAAATTAATCGATTAATGAATTATTTACATCCATTTCAAGATAGACATGATTCTAGAAAAATCATAATCAGTGATAAGCCTAATATACCTTGCTCGGCGATTTCAATTTCACGCCTTCCGAATGCATGCTGATCAATATTTCTGACGCAAAAATCTGAGTTGCCTGATGAATTGGTCTGGACTTTTTCCCTTGGAGAGACGTCATCTTCGTCACTGGAACTACCTGTGCAAGAAGCTAAAAAATTATTACTTGAGAGATTAATTTAGTGTTGTAAACTCAAAAAAAAAAAAGGAAATTTTAGTGCCCATCGGTTTCCAGCTAAAAATCTGATGAATTTACATTAGACTATATTTTAAAATGATTTCTAGTTGTATATGTCACCAAATAAAATGGTTTTAACTTTTCTGACAAGATGGCGCGAACAGAACATTATTTTAATGATTTGTATTGATTTTAGGAGTTGTGCGGAAACTACTCGGTTTTTCAAATGGCTTACCGCGGGAAACTAAAAGTTTAGGAATTCTCATTTTCCTCATAACACAATGTTAATAACGATTTTTTTTTAAAAGGTACCGTTATGCAACAGATGCACCAATTTTGTTGTCTCGCAAGTTTGAAGTGATAAAATATACTAAACAGTAAACACGAATAGGTAGCCAAAATACGGTGGGCGTTCGTTTACGTTGCCATCTTTTTCTAACGGGATTATAAAAAAAAAAAAAAGGAAAATGGTGTAAACATCATTTAGAAAATAGATATTTTTTAATGGGAGATACAAGTGGGTGCCACAGAGAAGTATTTTGGGCCCATAACTTTTAATTTTATATACATATAAATGGTATGCCGCCAAAACTAAAGAAATAATAGGTAGGACAAAAATTGCTAAATATTAAATTTTCCTACTAAACTAAATCGTATTAGGTAAACTAAGGTGATGATTGATTAGAAATTCGGTCAAAATTTTAGCTGAATCCTTTTACTAAAGGCAAAACATTATTATATATTAATTTATTTTTTTTTACGATCACATTTACAACACTACTTTGTAATAACTACTAAAAATCGGTACATGTACATTTGTGTATCAGGAACCTTTATTTGTCCAGCAGTGTCACCAGTAAAGTCCGCATCATATGGGAATTTTTTTTATTAATAGCTTTATTCAAAATTTCACTTTGGCATCAAGTTCTGCTTCGATCGAGATGAAAATTAAGCAAAAAAATAGTAGCCACGTGATTCGCATTATCTGTCAAATTTAATTTTTTTCCAAAAAATAATTCAAAAGTGGGGTTAAGTATTTCTGAAAATATCGAAAAAAGTTATTAGAAACATTTTTTTAATTGCAGTTTCTAGCCCACATGAAAAATTTCAGCTGCATAAGATAATTTTGATTTTTACCCATATTTTGTAAATTGCACCACTTTTGTAAAATAAGACTTCACGCAACGTACATAAAACTTCTTAGTTTTGACAATGCTTTATTTCAGATATATTTTCTTTAAAGTAGCGCCATATTAAATGTGTGTTTTTCTACAAAATCAAAATTGGGCTATTAAAATTTGGTCGCATGTGATGCAAAGTTTATTTGTTTTTGACCCTGTATAAGGTAACTTCATAAAATAAGTATTTTTGAAAACGTAGGTTGTGTCTGAAAGTAAAAAAATAAAAAAAAAAAAGTAAAGGGGTTTTAAATTAAATCGTTGAAAATAGATAAACTTTACGTTAAGTTAAACTAAAAGTTATTTTCCACTTAATGAACACTTTACTGATGGCACTGTGTTCTTTTTTGTCTTAATATTAAGGTGTATTACTTTCAGACACAAACTACGTTTTCAAAAATACTTATTTTATGAAGTTACCTTATACAGGGTCAAAAACAAATAAACTTTGCATCACATGCGACCAAATTTTAATAGACCAATTTTGATTTTGTAGAAAAACACACATTTAATATGGCGCTACTTTAAAGAAAATGTATCTGAAATAAAGCATCGTCAAAACTGAGAAGTTTTATGTAGGTTGCGTTGAGTCTTATTTTGAAAAAGTGGTGCAATTTACAAAATATAGGTAAAAAATCAAAAATATCTTATGCAGCTGAAATTCTGCATGTTGGCTAGAAACTGCATTTAACAAAACTTTTTCTAATAACTTTTTTCGATATTTTCAGAAATAACCCCACTTTTGAATTATTTTTTGGAAAAAATTAAAATTTGACAGATAATGCGAATCACGTGACTACTATTTTTTTGCTTACTTTTCATCTCGATCGAAGCAGAACTTGATGCCAAAGTCAAATTTTGAATAAAGCTATTAATAAAAAAAAATCCCATATGATGCGGACTTTACTGGTGACACTGGTCTATAGGTACTAATAAACGATATTTAAAAATTTGATTTACTTACTTTTGAATTATTTTTAGGAAAAAATTAAAATTTGACAGATAATGCGAATCACGTGACTACTATTTTTTTGCTTAATTTTCGTCTCGATCGAAGCAGAGCGAGATGCCGAAGTGAAATTTTGAATAAAGCTATTAATAAAAAAAAATCCCATATGATGCGGACTTTACTGGTGACACTGTATAATATTAAAATTGTAAAATGTGCGTTTTTTGAGTCAGCAACACAAATATACACAACTACCATTTCTAAAATAAAATAATTCAATGGGTGCAAAAATTAGGACATTTGCGAACTTCTTTTAAGCAGCAAAGGATTTTTATATAAAAATAAAAATACTATGGGACGATTAAAGTGCGTCCATATAAATACAATAGAAAAATCATAGAAGTAAAGAAACGTCTGGTCATCACTTATTTACCTGAACTATAAGAGTCGGTGGAGCTCGCTGAAAGAGACCTGCTTCTATATCTGCTAGACTTCTTCAAAGCGCTTGTTTTTGTTTCCTGAAATTTTTTCCTTTTGACAAGTGACATAGTAATGAAACATTTTCTAATTTTTGTTAAGCACTATCGTCGGAGAATTTAGTGTTAGTTAGTTAAAGGAAACATGATGACACCGCCCGCCCAAAACATTCTATTGAATATTTTCATTTAGCAACTACATACAATCCTTTCGAAAACAAAAAAAAACTAATTAAACTTCTCAAAATTAAATAGAAGGAAGTATTGGCGTTTTTTAAAAACATAACCAACATTTTTGTTTAATTTATTCTAGTCCTTCAGTAAAGTTACACAAGGAAATACACTACGCGGCATATTTAACGCATAACGAAAAAATTGCCTCAATTTTGATGTTATATATTTTCCAAATTTGTGGTTCGTTTTTAATGATTTTTTTTTCTAATTGTAGGTTTTTCCTTAAGCATGTCACTGCCTTTGTTGTTTTGCTTAAAAAAGTAACTTTGGTATTATACCGGGTGTTATAAAACTGTTATGTTTTTTTACGGAAATTCAAAACACCCTGTGGGATTTACTAGCCAATGCAGGTTATCGCAATTACAGCCAAATGAAAGTCCCATGTTTCCTTTACATTTTCTTTTTTAATTCATTGGTTTATCTTTGTTTTTTCATGAAATATTCAATTTTTAGTTCAACGCGATTTTCATAAAAAAATGGTTAGTTAAAAAATACAAAATAAACGAAATGCTTTGATTAATGCAACAGCAAGAAAAAACAAATTATAAAGTAAATAAAGAATCAATATCTGGTATTAATTAATTTTATTAAATCCACAAAACAGGACAAAAAAATACAAGGAAAAAAATTGTAATTTCTAAAGGTATTCAAAAAAATTAAATATGAATAATTAGTAGCGAGTATGGCCTCCCCTTGCTCTAATGACTTCTTCGCATCTTCTTGGCACACTTAAAATTAGATTTCTGATTTCATCTTGATTAATCTGATTCCATATTTCCATAAGCCTCAATGACAGATCATTGAAGTTTCTAGGAGGAGGCAGCATGGCTCTAAGATGTCGTCCCATGTATCCCATAAATGCTTAATAGGATTAATGTCAGGGCTTCTTGCTGGCCAAGGCAAAGTTAAAATTTCTGTTTCTTGGAGATAATTTTGTACCACTATTTTTAATTTTTTTGAATACCTTTAGAAATTACAATTTTTTCCCTGTATTTTTTGTCCTGTTTTGTGGATTTAATAAAATTAATTAATACCCGATATTGATTCTTCATTTACTTTATAATTTGTTTTTTCTTGCTGTTGCATTAATCAAAGCATTTCGTTTATTTTGTATTTTATAACTTAACATTTTTTTATGAAAAAACAAAGATAAACCAATGAATTAAAAAAGAAAATGTAAAGGAAACATGGGACTTTCATTTGGCTGTAATTGCGATAACTTGCAATGGCTAGTAAATCCCACAGGGTGTTTTGAATTTCCGTAAAAAAACATAACAGTTTTATAACACCCGTTATGATACCAAAGTTACTTTTTTAAGCAAAACAACTAAGGCAGTGATATGCTTAAGGAAAAAAACTACAATTGGAAAAAAAATCATTAAAAACGAACCACAAATTTGGAAAATATATAACATCAAAATTGAGGCAATTTTTTCGTTATGCGTTAAATATGCCGCGCAGTGTATTATTAAAGATTTGTTTTGAAGAAAATGGAATAGAATTTAGGTAAAAATATTAACATATTTTTTTCTAAAGGATGAGTATTATGAAGTGATATTTTCTACATCAATAAATGTATCCTAATCCAATAAGAGAAGTAATTATGTTCAAAAGACGTTGTGCCAATATTTTTGTAATAATGCCTACTAATAAAGTAAAAAATCATTGCTCCTATAAACAGTATAATAAAAGCATTATTGGCCATAATAAAATAAATATGTGGTAATTATCACTAATAAGTCCAAAAACGCCATACTTATCTGAAAACATCAAAATTAGTTCTACTATTTTAACACTGTATATTAAAAACAAAAAAAAATGATGCTTGGGTTTTTGTTAGCACGAAATTATAATATTATGTAATCATTTTTACAGGTAATATATAAATAATAGCATGATTGTATCAAAAACAAAATTAAAAAAAAAATGTTTGCTATTGTGTAATGAAAATGTATACGAAATTATATAATTATTTGGATGTAATAGGGTATTGTGTAGTTGCCAATGGATAATTTAAAAAGAGACGGAAACGTTTTTACCAAAAAACAAAGCTGAAGAATTTGTTGATTTGCAATTTTATTTATTATAGCCTAGGTACTCTGAACAAACCATGCTTCAAACAAGAAAAAAATGATTGCAATAATTATTTAACATGAACAACAGATGCTTTTATGGTGCACATTATTTGTATCACATATCGTTTTTCATTCGTAAAATCTGTACAATATGAATAGGTATGATTCAAGAATGCAAATTACGATACATACACTCGGACTGCCCCAGTTTGCCAATGGAATAATGCGAATTAATAGTCAAAATCTTTATTATTATATACAAAGCAGAAAAAAGCTTAAATAGCATTTATGATCTTATGTACCTACCTACTTAATTAACTAATTATTCTTCATATAGCATAAGCAAAAATCACACAAACGTACAAGTGTAATCTGACTGAATAAAACCTTTCAAACAAAACTTGTGTGGTAATGTTAAAACTGAAACGAACAAACATAAATTACCCCAGCACATCTAGTAAAATAATAGTGAAGATACAATACTTCCTGTTAAATAAAAGCCAAAAAAAAAAAATATCAAAATTCAAACCTATCGACATAATGTTGATCGAAAACAATAAGTTTTTTTTTATTATATCATTATTTTAAACTCTAAACGTCGTTGTTAAATAGTGCAGTGGGTGGTTGTACCTATTCAACTTATTTAGCATGTAGGTAATAAGAATAAAAGTATAAAATTATAGACCTATTGAACTAACGACGATGTGTCCCAAAAATTTGTGTATTAGGTAATTTAAGCGATTAAGCAACATCTTAGAGCTAGTGACAGTTTTTAGTGTGGTATGCAAAGTCATCTGAGAAGCGTAATAACAGTCTACCATCGCTTTTACATGCATTTATACCATTCACTTGAAACCCTCTAAATCCATCGAATTTATTTCAAGATATATTTGTTTAGTTATAAATAATAAAGTTTTGTACATCTGACTTCTACACATTAACAATCGCCAATAGAATTTAATTATTAAACATGTATAAATTTGGGTAGCTAAAGGAAGGTTCAACAGATTTTTAATTTAGACCTTTCTTTGGGAGAAAATATTTTTTAAAGTTGGCCTTTTTATGACCAATATGAAGTTAAGCTACCAGTATTAAGTACTTTTTAAATACATGTATTTTAATCTTTAGGTACTTAAATAATATACCTGCCTAAGTATTATATGTACTTAAGATACCATAAAGTGATTTAGGCACTCAGTATCGCACCTCTAGAAACCATGTTTTTGTTATTTTTATATTGTATAAGTGAAATTAAAAGTTTTGCCTATCTTTAAAATTTACTGCAATAAAAGAAAGACAGATAATGTGCATAGTGCCTGTCTGTGTAGAAATCTGCACCAACCTGTACCATACCTTTTCTTTTAACCATAGAAAACACCCAGTAGGAACAAATTGGTGCAGTTTTGTGTACATTTGATGTACCACGAACAACCTTTATGGTTTATATGAACAATGTGTGAATAAGCTGTTGTTTGTTAGTTATTGGATCTCTACAGTTGTGTTTTGGTTGTTCATCATTCATCAGACACTAAATAAAAGCTTTTTCAAAAACTCTGAACTGTTGCTAGCTATATGTATATATTATTTATGACATCTAGCAAATAATGTTACTACTATTCAAACTCTACCTATCTTTCTTATCTATCAGTTAAGAGTGTATCTTCACTAAAATACTTAAAGTAGAATATGTTCAAGCATAACAAGTTGCATGACCTGAAGAAGGTGAGGCATACACATAATAACATGTATATCTTACCAACTTAGATCTTTGGCAGACGAAAGCATTACTTCCTTCCAAACCCTAGAAATAAATTTGGTTATTTAAAAAGTATCAGTAATCCTTAAAAAATTACCTACCTGGAATGGCAAGACTTTTCTTAAATACATATAAATTAATCAGTTATAAATTAAAAGTCGTTTTTAGGATTTATAGGTAATTTTTTATATAAATTAATTCTGATTTCAGAACGAGGCACTAAATGGGACTTATTAAACTTTCTTTATCAGCTCAATATAATAATCAGTAAATCCTAGCTTTCTGCGTTGGTTAAATATTGATTTCTTTATTACCTCCCATTAATAATTTATTAACCAGATATAAAATATGGATCACATGCCAAAAAATAAACGATTTATTACAGTGTTATGGAAATAGTAAAATTTCTGTTGTAACACCTATAAATATATAAATTTAGGTCTTGATAATAAATTTAAATTGATTGAAAGGTCAATTTTTAATGTAATGTACAAAAGGTCCTGAGTGAATTTTACACCTGGATTTTTCAAACTTCTGGCTACATTTTACTTTTTGAGGGTTAGGTATATTCGTAATAATACTATCAAATTATTTATTATAATAGGTCCCTCTCTACACAAGGATTAGATGAAATAGAAGAACAAAATTTAACTGCATTGCTTTAAGTAAATCAAAAAAATGTGACATTTTTTTTTTCTAATTTTCCCTATACAAATCTACAAAACTTAATATTATTGCGATTATACCCTTAAAAATATATGCAGTACAGTCAAAAGTGTGAAAAATCGCCCCAGTCATAGTAAAACCATAGTGTCTAGTATTTGTAAAAAGACAACAACAAATAATATCGAAGATGTGTATAAAAAATTAAACTTAAGAGTTTAGAGACAATTAAATCTACCTATGGTGGTTTGGGTGAGATTTCTAATAAAATAGGGAATCCAAAATAAAAAGTTCTAAATTTTGGTAGGTATAAAACCTTGCTATATAAAAAAAGTAGATGGAAATAAATCTGAACTGATCAAGGATATAATATATCCTTTTGTATGCATGTACAGGTGCCACCAAAAAAAATCCATCTAAATCAGTCATCAGTAGGGGAAGGAGGGGCACAGTGTTACAGTGTTTATATTCGGAATTATAAACTTACGCGAAGCAACACGGCGCTAGAATAATTGCCACTTCCAGTTAAGACTATTACCTTCAATTATCCGAACGCGTGGTGAAATGTGAATTGTTTATACCACCCAAGTAAGTTTTTTATATTTTTTTAGTCAAAAAGTAAATTTTTTATACAGTTTTACAATTGTCTTGTGTTTCTTGACAATTATATATCGTAAACTTTATGGTATCATGTTTAAGGAACATGTTTGTAGATTAGCATGCCATGTAAAACATAATCTGATAAAATTTTGTTTCCTAAAAACTAGCATATTTTTGGTAAAAATGCGATTGGGGCACAGAGTTACACACTATACTGGGGGAACAGTGTTACATGTAAAACAATAATAGAAGATCAGAAATGTTAGTAATTTTTTCTGTAGATTTGTACATATACTATAATGAATTAAAATAGTGTTTAATGTGTACACTTCTTTGTTATTTGATACTAATTTAAATATTCTAAATTGAAACATTTGAGTTTTTATTTTTTAAATCATTACATTTTGAGATTCTGTCTGAGTTTTGACTTGTTTTTTGTTGTTTAGACTGATGTTTATTTTTTTACCTGTTATTTTTTTTGTATTTGTAAATGTTCTGAATAAAAAGAGCACTATTAGTAAAGGTAATCTAAATTTATTTGAAACGCGCCCCCTTGTGTAACAGTGTCCCGCTAGTGGGGTACAGTGTTACATTCGACACGTGTAGAGATAATTATTTTTTTATAAAAAACCTATATATTTAGGGCAACAGACGCTCCGAAAAGCAGTTGCTAAACATTACCAAATATAAGCAAAATTAAATTGTTATTTTAATTTGACAAATAAAAAAATTATTAATCAAAATGTTTTTTGTGTAACACTGTGCCCACCTTCCCCTACTGATTCACAATCTATGCGTTATTACCATAAAAAAGTCGCTTAAAATTACTATAGACTATGAATGAGATGGGTATTTTTTTTCGTCACAGGGGTACCAACAAAGCTCACAAATTTTTAAAAACCTAAAATCTGTATTTTGGATTTATCTTATTATGGCATGACACACCAACATATATAATACAATACTAGTAACACACAAGGTGAGCTAATGGTATATAAAAAAGGTTTCTGACTAGAAAGTTGTAGGGAAATATTAAAATATTTTTTATAAAAATTGATTTGGTCTTGAGACTCTATTTTAGTCAAGTTTATAGCTAATCTATTTAAAGCTTGATGAGGAAAACGTAAACAAAAATAAAATTTACTGAAACAAATATACCTATTTAACAATAATAAATACCTGGCTTTCCATTTTCTAAATCCTCAAAATGGATAATAAAAGCTGCACAAAGGAAACCAAGTCCTTATACCGTTTGTAAAATACTGAGGATTATTTAGTTTTAACAGTAACAAAAAGATTTTTTTAGCTGGATTAGAAAATTGAATTAAATACTTAAATGCATTTGCTAAATCTTCACCCTCGGGTAATAGAACGATACTTGAACAACAAAAAATCCTTAAGAGAAATCTTTTTATTAGGTATATATATTAATATACTAGAATCAATTCTTTAAAAAATCAGTGATATAAGTATAGTGACATTCTAGTGTCCTAAAATATTAACTTCATATACTAAAATATACTTAGGTACATACTTGTAGGTATATCTCAAACTTCTGTCTTACTAGGTAGACGAAAAGGATCTGCTAAGATTTTTTTGATTATTTTTTGTTCAGTTCCTATTACTCTATTAGGTACCTTTTCACTGCCTTAAAATATAATAATGTTAAGTTATTTAAATTAAATAATCAAAAAGTAAATTGCTGAATTTGAAAATATAACCTGATACTAATGTCCCATTTACTTTTCTGCAACAACAGCAATTTTTTTTATTAGGACGCCTTGAAATTCCTCTGTAAAGTGTGACCTATTTAGGGAAAAGTTCAATCAGGAAACTCATAAATCAAATAACTGTCTCGGTCCTATCTGGCATTAAAATATTGCATTTCTATTTATACGCTTTTATCCAACCTTAATAGCAGAAGTATTGAATTTTAAGAAAAATAAATATACGAACCTTAGCACTAGCAGCTGGGTCTGTAACAGGGCTGTCTGACACTTGATTTATGTTTCTAGCGCCAATAATTGGTCGAATTTCAATGGTTTCAGACATAATTCATCAAATTTCGTCAATTTTCAGCATAAATATAAAGACAAAACCGACACACAACACAACTTTTGAGCTTTTGGCCCCCCTCTAAAACAAAACTAACGTCTGTCACTTGTATTTGGACAGCTGCGCCATCTTTATTACAAGGTGTATTCCTTTCACAAACGCACGACATTTTCTATTTGCATAAAGGGCGATTTTTTTTGAGAATTAAAACAAACCATAAAAATGTGTAGTCCTAACCCATATAAACAAGCATTTCTCGGATTGCTCCCTGCCAATATCTGCTACCTACAGATCATTGCTCCCTGCTTATCAACTATTAACCAAGATTGACTGCAGCGCATGTTGCTGTTAAACTACAGTTATAACCAATTCAATGCGATTGACTTTGTTGGTGCAACCCAATCATACTGAATTAGAGCAGCCAGCCTTGGTTTTGTCCACACTGTTCAAATCATAATTCAAGCACATTGTCGATTAAGTGACCCAGTCCCCAAGGGCGTAATATAAGTCTGTTCAAGCGAGTTGTGGTTAATATCAACTCACAAATAACCAAAGAAGTGAATTTACTTGAGTTACCACGCTTGTCAACTGTCAACCGTAAATATCCAGCTCCTTACCACGATAAAAATGAATTAAAACCAGATTAAAGTTAATCCTAAAACCTTGCATACCGCTGTTAAATAGACGTCAACCCGCCCCGACTCTAATAATTAAAAAAGTGATCTCGTAACAGATCTATTTCTGGTATGATATCCGCCTTATTGGAAAAAGATTAATAAAGTTTCGGATTGGTCAGAATTAAAGTTCCCTATCAAGAAAAAAATCGACCTAGAACGTCTCTGTGCTAGTAGGTCTAAACGGACGATGCTGTAAAAGCAGACCAATTTACGATCACCCAAATTGTGCTGGCGAATGGCGCTTACCGCAGCCGACGCCATAAAGAAGTGAAGAAGAAGAAGAGAATTTGACATGAAAGGTGAAAGTACACTTTTCCACTAAACTGACTAAACCACTATCCGTTTAACGGACGGTGAGCCACGACCAGATTATTAATTTAATAATTATTAAAATCACCTGTTTTATGTGATTCCCAGTCTTTGTTGGTGTTTTGTAGTTTTGTTGTCCCAGGTACTCCACATAATGAGATTTTATCCTTGTTGTGGAGTGTTGTCTATTGTCAGCATCAGCAAGTAAATTTCAAAAATTTATTGTGCTTTTTACCGTTATTTGTTAGCAAGTTTTGTCGATTTTTTTAAAAACTTTGATTTAACTCTTTAACGATTTAACTCGAGGACATACCTACCTTATGGTATGATCTTCATGCTCTTTTTTTCCTATTATTCCTATGAATAATTATAATATAATATTGTATAGAATAGTATCACCGCGAGCGAAGCTGCGGTCACAGGTAATTTTGCGTATTTTCTTCGGAAGCAGACGCCTGTTTTACATAAGTATACCAACTTTAGGTCACATCGGTTAACTAGTTTAATTGTTATCCTAGGGAGAGACAGACAAAGTATATAGTTTTAAAAAATATTATAAATATAATTCTTAAAAATAGCTAGCCAATTTTTTTGTATTACAGAGAAGGTTTCTTTTTTTAATTTACTTATTGATCAATATTTTTCAATAATTTATAATGAAATATTGTATAGAATAGTACACCGCGAGCGAAGCTGCAGGCACAGGTGATTTTGCGTATTTTCTTCGGAAGCAGACGCCTATTTTACATAAGCATGCGAACTTTAGGTCACATCGGTTAACTAGTTTAATTGTTATACTGGGAAGAGGCAGACAAAATATATATACTAGTTTTAAAAATATTTTAAACAAAATTTTTGATTTCGATTGGCGAGTAAAAAAAAAATAGCTATAGCCTTTTTTTTGTATTACAGAGAAGGTTCCTCTTTTTAATTTACTTATTGATCATTATTTTTCAATAATTTATAATATAATATTGTATAGAATAGTACACCGTGAGCGAAGCTGCGGGCACAGGTAATTTTGCGTATTTTCTTCGGAAGCAGACGCCTATTTTACATAAGTATACCAACTTTAGGTCACATCGGTTTACTAGTTTAATTGTTATCCTAGGGAGAGACAGACAAAGTATATAGTTTTAAAAAATATTTTAAAGAAAATTCTTGATTTTGATTGGCGAGTGAAATAAAAATAGCCAGCCAATTTTTTTGTATTACAGAGAAGGTTCGTCTTTTTAATTTACTTATTGATCATTATTTTTCAATAATTTATAATATATTATTGTATAGAATAGTACCACCGCGAGCGAAGCTGCGGGCACAGGTAATTTTGCTTATTTTCTTCGGAAGCAGACGCCTATTTTACATAAGTATACCAGCTTTAGGTCACATCGGTTTACTAGTTTAATTGTTATCCTAGGGAGAGACAGACAAAGTATATAGTTTTAAAAAATATTTTAAAGAAAATTCTTTATATCGATTGGCGAGTGAAATAAAAGATAGCTAGCCTATTTTTTTGTATTACAGAGAAGGGTTCTCTTTTTAATTTACTTATTGATCATTATTTTTCAATTTAATTATGTGTATGTAGGTTAATTTAAAAACGGTATCTGAAATTCGATTTTTTAGATAAGTATTTTTAGAAAAGCTGAAATCTAAAAAAAATTGTTTTCTCCAGAATTTATTTAAAGTGATATTTTAAACAAAATGATACTCTCCATCCTCTCCCATATTAAAGTCCATTTTTATAGGACACACTCGGTATACTATATAATTATATGGTTTTAGTTATGTAGTAATAAATATTTAAAAAATATATCTAAGCGAGTGAAAATAAAAGTGAACCTCATTGAAGATTTTTCATTCTTGCATCATTTCGGACAAGAATATATCACATTTCACTACTAAAAGGCGACTTTTTTAAAAAACTATTTTACATTACCAACATCAAAATTATTGTATATTATTATTTATCATATTATTATATATTTTTGTTATATAAATGTAGTAGTAGAGTGAGTATAATTATTATATAATTATTATATTTTAAATAAATATTTTTATAACAACAAAACTGCATTTTAATACATTGTCTTCCCATATTTTTATTTCATATGACGGAATATTTTTAAATGTAAGTCCAAAAAATGATGCTATATTCAGTTCTTATGATTGAGGAATTGATGATTTTCCTCAATCATAAAATATAGTATCATTTTTGGACTTAAATTTTAAAATATTCCCTCAAATAAAAAAATTTAGTGCACAATTATTATACATTAAATCGCGCGTTCGCCATATGATCAAGATATTAAATAACTTTTACTGTCAATTAAGAGATGACGCAACAAATTTAGCAATCGGTAACATTTCACTTAGTTTTCTATAGAGGTATGTTTTCTGGGTATTAAACATTAAACAAAATGTAGGCACGCTTCAGGGCCGCCGCTACCATGTGTGCAAAGTGTGCACCGCACACGGGCGGCCAATAATAGGGGCGGCCAAAGCCGCAAAAGCCCACACTGATAATACCTACTATTTAACGAAAAAAAAATTTTTACATAAATAATAATGATTCGGTAAACTCTAATATTCCCAACAATAATTATTTTATAACCAAAGATAGCTACAAAAGCTAGCATGGAAGAAGCATTTCCTAGCTTACCCACCCACCGAATTAGAAGAAAAATTGATGAACCTATATATTACTATGAAGAAACTGATGAACCTATATTAACTCCTGAATTTAAAGTAAATTTTTACTTTAAGATTTGGATGCTTACATAACGGCAATTTAAGAAGGTTCTAATTACTTCAACAACAAACAGTAACTTTTAATGTAATATATGGTATAACCAAAATTAAAAACGATGACTAACTTAAAATCAATTGTGAGAAAATGCATCAAGTCCTTACAGACATAAACAGCTTTGAGAGTGATATTAGTGCACCCGATTTTTATAAAGAAATTAAAACTATGGAACCATATTTTACCACAGAAAAAGTCCTAGTGATATTCTTGAATACATTTACGATACGATACGGCAAATTTTGAGTTGCACACGGGCGGCCAACACCTTAGCGGCGGCCCTGGCACGCTTTATAGCTGCAAAAGAAAAATTTGCGTAATAAAGCTTATTGGTATTATGAACATCAAGTTTAACACATTTTTACTAAATAAATTAACACCTTTTATGCTGTTCTAAGACAAAGTAGTAATTTTACATTGAGGCTATATAAAAAAACACTTTTAGCAGCAAACAAAAATAGATATTTATACCTAATTTGCATTTATAGATAAGGAATTAATTTCATCCTTTAAATGTTTCCAAGACAAAATCATTTTTTACCCCTTGGTTGAATTTAAATAATATTTCATTTGGTAACCTAAAATATATATAACTAAGTATAGATAGGTAAATATAACACAAATATTGTCTAGTTGCTTAGTGGGAACTTATAGGTAGCTACTTACTAGAAAACATATCTTGATTTTTCCAGTTGATCCGATTTAGTTTTTCTTTACTTGACTTCTGCCCTCAGCTTATTTTTTTTCAATGTTCCCTATATTTGCTTCAAAGTGCAATTGCATTGCATTGTTCCAGCATAAAATTCTGGATACCATTAAGCTTTACAGTTTTGTACTGATGTAACTTTCTTCAGAACTTTGCATTAGTTTTTATAGTAGCAAAATTATCAAAATCTGTATGAAACTTTGGGGTAAGAGTAAAAATCGCAGAACAAAGTAAAATACGCAGTTTTTTTATGACTGAACCATAAACACATCTTCCTTGTCAATGGGCAGACTTTTTAAGCAGCAAACACTTTCTTCTCATCAAACCCAGAAATATCAAAAAATTATAATACCTATTTAATTATTATTTAACGAACTTACCTTTACTTGGGATTTTTCTTGTCCGCGAACTCTCACCGTAAAGTCGATTTTGGGGAAACTAATGACCTCCTTGCTTCCAATTTTGCCATTAAACGCCTTGTACGTTCTTTACGATAACATGTTCAAACTATCAATTCGAATTTTTAATTGTAACACCATAAAACTATCAAGAAATCTTTAAAAGGTGCAAAATATTGCAAAACAAGTGGCCATTTTGACAGTTTAAACTTATATTTTATACGGAAGCGCCACCAGGCGACCCTTTTTTTAACCCGTTCATTCATTGTTTTGATAGGCTGCATCCTCTTTCAGTGTGCGTATATAGAAGAAGACACCTAGCTAAAGACCCATAATAATTTTATTTTTGACAAGGCCGTCCTTGTATTGCATCTTTCTTTAATGTATGAGACACGATAAGGGTAGGTATATTATAGTATTTTCATTCATTAAATTTTATGAATGAAATTTTTACTATGCGACCTTGCTTGGAATGTGTAGTACTATTATAGTAGCGGCCATTTGCTTTTTAGTTTATGAATGAAATAAGATATTTTAAAGTTTTTAATATAATGAGCTGGCAAATTGCCTCGTAGCAGAGCCAAAAGACATACAATACAATACAAAAAGTTTTTAATAATGGAATAAAAGACTGGGACTACGGAATTGCATTTTGTAGATTATTATAGGTATATATTAATGTATTTAAGTAATAATTCCTATATAATACATTTAAAACTCATAGTAACATATTATATTGCTACCGCTTCGCAACAATACATTTTTCTATGTCTTAAAGCAGGGGTCTACAACCTTTTTTCATTTTTATTTTTTAATTTTAAAGTATTTAGGCTACCCATCGATTGCCGGGCCAGAACAAATAGAAAGTGAGAAATTTAATATAGCTGACATATAGTAAACTCAAGACAATATTTATACAAAAGCATTTTTTATATTTAATGAGACTTTTGACATTGTTTGTTTTTTACAAGTTTGTTCAGGTTTGTTCGGGTTTGTTGTATCTGGTCTTATTTTGGATGTAGCGATACGAAGGCTATTTTCGAGATGAGAGTTCCTTATTCTGGTCCTATTTTTTGATTTCACATGTTTCATTCGAGAAAATAATTGTTCACATACATACATAGGTATATTTCCAAATAGTGACATCATCTTCAAAGCATGAATTCGAATGTTCGGAAACTTAATTGTATCAATGTCTCTGGAGTAAAAATCAAAGAGTCCACAATTGTATTTTTCTTTTAGTTCAGTATTGCACTGCAAATCTATCAGTTCCATTTGAAGATTTCCTCGAACATCTTCAACAGACACAATAAAAGGCGTAGAAATAAGTTGAAGATATAGCAGAGTCTAATGTAAGGTCTAGGTCAGAGACTAATTACCTACATACACTTTTATACATATATAAGATGTATATTAACAGATAATGGAAGTCAAATAATTAGTACAGAAATGGTTAAACTGGAGAGATCCTATAGAATATTACCTTCTTCGTTAACTATGTTAAAAATAAAAAAATAAATCCGTTCAATCCAACATTTCCTGTACGTTAGACTAAACTAAAAACGACTAAAATTGTTCAAATTACTGGTTTTTGTAACTTATGTCACCCTGAAAAAATCGCGAAGCGGTTTTTACACTTTTTAATTATCGATGCTGAATCTGAATCAAAAGAAAAATTGTTTAGTTTTAAAATATCAATAGGTAACTTAATTGTTGTCTTATATACATATGTTTGGGACAACTATTAAACAGTTCCTGATTTTCAGAGCTCATAATTTCGCCAAACAACAAGTTTTTATTGACAGAACAATAAATAGTTATTTATTTTAGTTTTATTTAATTTCATATACACAGGAGAGCCTTCTTAAAAGTATGAAATATTATGTCAAGAGATTAGGGTAGATTCTCAATGATCATACTGGGTCCTTAGAAAAGTTTAGACATTTCCATAATTTTTTTAGGGTCTTTAAAAAATATAGTTTTTGGACAGCTATTTATAGTGGTCAAAATGATTTTATTATTTAATATTATATATCTCCTAAATGCATGTAGGTATGTATGGTGTGAGAAAATACCTTTACACTTACTTTTAAAACACATGGACTTTCATTTATGGGGATATCTGAAGCCACGTGTATAAAACCAATTTCAATAATAACTTAGATCTCTTGAAAGAAAAAATAAGAGTAGTTATTGCAAATATCCCAATACAACAAGTTAGAAACTTTTATCGGTAATTCAGATGTCGTGTTGAACTATGCGCTAACTCGGTGGTACCACGTTTGAATAAAAGTTTTATAATTTACTAGCGTGTACCCGGCCTGCGTTGCAGCGCTTTCTCTGAAATAATAAGGCGCGTTCACCATCACGTCAAGATTTATAAATACAAACCCGATATATTTAGTACAAGGTAAATTGTCTATGATTAGTACCCGGCATGCCACTTTCTGAAATTGCACCCGTGCGAAGCCGGGTCGCTAATTATACATAAAAACCTTTCCCTTGAATCACTCTATCTATTAAAAAAAACCGCTTCAAAATCCGTTGCGTAGTTTTAAAGATTTAAGCACATATAGGGATATAGGGACAGACGGGCGAAGTCCCTTCGCTTCTCGGCATTTATTTCGCCGCCTTGCGCCTCACTTTCGTCCCGGTAGATGGGATCAATGTCTAGGTTTACTTACTTAATAACTCACAGAACCTTTCCATAGACATGGCGTTTATAAACAACTTGGGGGTAGAATTTATTAAAATATTGAAATAGGTACGTAAAGAAAAGTCCTTTATTTAAACCCCTGCTTTAGCCCTTTAGTGACAGATTTAAAAAAAAATAACGTATATGTTTTGCATTATTTGTGTTGTAGAGTATTTCTGCTAAATTTAAAGAAAATATAACAAACAAATTTTTTCAATAGAAACTTTTATGCCCCTTTTTCACCCCTTTATATTGTCAAAAAAATAAGAGATACATGTTTTATTAATTGTATATTATTTATGCTGTTTCAGAAAACTCCGTCAAATTTTTTTTTTCCAATAAACTTTTATAACCCTTTTTTCCACCCCCTAGAGGCAAAATTTCCCAAACATTCAAAGCATGTACTTGCTTATTTTAACAGAATAAGCATATAACCAATTTTTAAAAATATAGCTTAAAATTATAGACAGTTTGTAGGTAAGTACCCCTTTCAAAATAGGCTACACTACTTTTTTCAACCCTTAAGTGAATTTTGGAAAAATGCCGAAATCCGTTTATTATTATTTTATTAAAGGAACGTTATATACCAATTTTTGAACCTCCACCAGTTTTAGCTTCCGAGATACAGAACTACGAACAAATTGTTATCAGACACAAAATTTATAAGTTGAGGATGTTACTGAGAACTTAATTTCTAAATTTTAAATGTATTGAATTTATTAGTAGAATAAAAGAATATATACCTAGCTAGCTGTACCTAAGTACTGATATCTATAATGTTTTTAAAATTGTCCTGATTATGGGCCGAAACGGAAGAAAATTGGGTCGAGTGACATAGTTTGGGGTAAAACGTTTTCTATAAAACAAAAATTAAGGCCCGTATTTCCTATCTTCACGCTAGGAAAACGCCCCCTCCCCCTTTTGCGTAGGTACGTATTTTAATGACGCTTCCTAATTTATGGGCTACAGTTTTTACTTTATAATTCGCAGACAAATTAACACACGCCTCAAAATAAATTTTTTAAAAATATTAATACATGAAAACAATTTTTTATTAAATTGTTATTTTAGCTCAAAGTCTGTAGCACAGTTTAACTTTAATACGCCACCTACTGACGAAAACGTCAGTTTAACAAACAGGCTACAGGCTTAAGTTCAAAAGCGACCCGATAGAGGGGAGGAAATTTAATAACAAATTCAATATTTAATGGACAGAGGAAACAAATGTTACGTAAGTAATTCACACGCGTACGTACGTAAAAAAAATTGGCAAATCCATAATATAATAGGTCAAAAGGTCAAAAGCACTAACATGTTACCAAACCATTGATAGGAAAAAAATTGTTTTAAAGAAGAATTAGATAACTATATAAGGCCCCTATTCCGAATTATTATTTGTTCTTAAAATTAAAATGCTAAAATGACATTAATTAGCTCCTGGTTAGCTCGATTAAAATGAACAAAGGTTAACCGCCCATGAACAAAATAACAATAAATAAAAAAAAGTACACAAAGACTTACCTTTTAATAAAGCAGAGCACACTTTATATTAGGATGCGCAAAATGAAAAAGTTTCCCGAAACCGAAAGACACTTTATCCCAATGGGAGATTTAAAAAAATTGGACGCAACGAACCACCCCGCGATAGGTTTTCCAAAAATTACAGAAGAGCTCGGAACGGTTCAATCACTGTGACGAACGAAATATTAAAATCGGGGCAAAAAGTTTACCTTTTTTGTTTGACGATAAGAAAAAGGTATGTTATACAATTACGTAACGCGTTTTGTTGGACTTTATTTTGTAAATAAATGCGTTTATACCTTTGAAATTTTTTTACATTTGTGGAGTAAATTATTATTTTACAAAATAATAGGTAAAGTGCGAGTCGAGCTTTTTTTTTTCTTTTAGATTTTTCTTATTATTTTAGTATGAGATATGTTACAGGGGTGGTGGATAGGACCAGTGGCGCAGCGAGGGGGGGGGGTTAGGGGTTAAACCCCATCCCCCCCGACGCCCAGACTAAGATGATTTTTTACGGTTTAGACCGGCTGAAGCCTTTGAAAATGGTAAAAAGTGAAAAAAAAATAATAATAGTAGGATGAAACCCATTGGAAAAGGAAGAGAATATAACAAAAATGAAAGGAAAAATAATTTACGGGCGATCCGAGGTCGGGAATTTTTTTTATACACGAAATTTGGTGAAAACTTTCCTTTTTATGTTCCAAACACACTGTAATTTTTTTGATTTAAAATATTTATTTTTTAACCTAATTTTGACTTAATATCGAAAAAGCAACCTAATTTTCAATCGAAAATTCTCACGTCAAAATATCTGATTTTTTAAAAAAGTCGGTGGGCTTTTTGTTCGTTGAAGTCTCTACTTTCTGATGGTGTAAAAAATATACATTACTATGGTAAATGTAATGAAATCCCCTTTAAATCCTACCTTTAATTATATTTAGAACAACTATTTTCGCATATTATGTTTTATGAATTTGTAATTTTTTTGTTTATCAATGTAACATGGAATGTTACGTTTTTCGAGTAATTAAAGTATAAATTTTAATAAATAGCTCAAAATTGTACATACAAATTTAAAAAAAAAATTTCTGATCCGAGATTTTTCGTTTCTTTGCATTTTTTGAGAACATTCACCATAGTAATGTATATTTTTTTACACCATCAGAAAGTAGACATTTCAACGAACAAAAAGCCCACCGACTTTTTTTAAAAAGCAGATATTTTGACGTGAGAATTTTCGATTGAAAATCATATTTTTCTTGTAAAAAATAAAAATAAAAAACCAAAAACTTGGTTATTTGAATTTTTCACATAAATTTTGAGGTTATGTGAAAAGTGCAAATACAAAAGTTGTAGATCTTTTTATTACCTACAACTTTGCTATTTAACGTTTTTCCATAGGACTTGTAGTTTTGCCGGAAATCGAGATAAATCGTTTTCTACCTTTAAAAACTCACCCCCTTCCACTTCCCGACCTCGGATCGCCCGTAAATTATTTTTCCTTTCATTTTTGTAATATTCTCTTCCTTTTCCAATGGGTTTCATCCTACTATAATTTTTTTTTGGTTTCAAAAATTATCGAGCCTGGTCTAAACGGCCTTTAAACAGGTATTAATTTAAAAAATACAGAATTTGTATTCATACAAATTTTCCTACAGTATTAAAATTAACGACCAAATAAAAAAAAATAGCGCTTCTTAAAATTTTGAAATCCTGTTCTTTTTTTTTGAAAACCCCCCCTAATACAACATTCTGGCTGCGCCACTGTACCAGTCTACCTAGGATTATAAAATGGGCTGCGAGTTTAAGTATTGTGTTACATAATTTGAGTAGAAAATAACCTACTTAAATCAATTTAAAACACCTATACCTATATAGCGGTAGTTTTAAGCTAGTATCAGTTTATGTTTTAGGGTTTAAGTTGTAAATGTTATGATTGACAGAAAAATACTTGAATTTAAATACATATATAATTTTATTTATAAAATCAAGACATACATTTATAAAAAATCTTAAGTAATATTGCGAATATAATCAACTCGACCTAATAAGTTTGAGCCAAAGTTGACTAAGTCGTTGTTTTTAAAGTACTTCTAAAACAACTTTTTATAAACTAAAGTTTGGATACAGAGAGCTATCTTAAGCTAAATAACTAATATCAAATTGGAGAAAGTACAACTGACTACATAAGTTGTACGGTTTTATGAAATAAATTATAAAATAAATCATTTACAAATACAATCTCTTTTATATCAGATCAGTACCACGTAGAAACACAAAATAAAAATTTATTCTCGATGGAAATAAACTAAAGAACTGTACCTCAAATATAATTTTTCGATTTTATAGCTATATTGTTGAAAAATAGCATTATTTAAAAGGTATTAGAGAAGTAGATAAAGCATAGGTCAGGTACTTTTATTTATTGTTTATTTACTTATTAAAATGCTGGGGAAAAACTGAATTATCATCAACTCAATATTTGCAATAAAATTTTCTTGTATTTTATGGAATGCTTCAAAGATACACAGACTTTTAACATAGAGCCTTTTTTTTGACATAAACTATAGAACAAACAGAAATAAAACTTTTAAATATATTATATAATAGGACTTAATATAAAAAATAAAATTGTTTATTTTTATTTAAACTCAAATAATCAAATTATATAATAAATTGTGTTTTAAAAAACCTGAAATGTGGACCTTATGTTAAAAATCACTAGGAACTAGCAATTGATGTCCTTTATAACCTATAATAAAAAAAGACCTCAAATGCTAGGTGATTTTTACCTTTGTGTACATTCTTCATTTTTCTTTTAAGTAGGTAGTTCTTATCACAACACCAATAGGTGTTTTTTTCTCTACGTCATGACGCACTATATACATGTCAATAAAAACCTAAAGCTATTTACAATGAAATGGATCCCTTAAAAAATTCCCGTACCACAAAATACATGAACTCAAAGGTCCTGTATATACTGTGTTTGTTCAGATCATTAAAACATACATTAATTTTGAGATCATTTATCTGTGACCAACTATAGATAAGAACAGATCGATTCACTTTCTGACAAAACGGTTTAAAGAGAAAACCGTTTTGCATTTTACATAAAAAGTAGATGAATCTGTTGTGTACAAGTATTAGCCGCATATCTTTTTAAGAGGTAAATTTTGGTCACTGATAAAACAGAAGTGCTAACCAACAAGTTCAATATGCTTATAGGTAAAAACCAAAACTCTTTTTAGTAAATCACAATTTTTGTGGTTGTCATGTTTAGCTGAAATAATTTACAAGTCATTTTAAAATGAATAATTTTTTGAATGTTTGTTAACTCTTATAAGAAACTAAATCAACAAGTCTGCACAGGGTTTACTAAAACCTATAGCCTGTACACTTGAAGGGTATAATTTTTTTTAATACTGACCAAGGCAACAACATTTTAGATTTGTCGCCACAGATTTGATTTGAAAACTAGAATTTTATGATAATGAGAATAATTAATTGTAAAACTATTTTTTTCCCATTGTTTTATCAGTGAGCCAGAAAAATAAAATACGCAATAATTTCTTAAAAACAATAATAAAAACATTGCCACCAATTAAAAAGTGTAAAAATTTAACAGATACATTGAATGCTTTGACCAAGTCAATCTAATAAAAAAAATAAAAACAAGCTAACAATAACTTAATTTGATTATAAAAATCGATAAAGAGTAATTAAGAAAATCAACATTCTACTTATAAACAAATATAATAAAGTTCTAGACATTGCTCGTAACGCATAAAAACAATCACAACAATACTCGGAATGATAAGTACATAATAAAGTAATATCAGTTGGTTTTTGTATATTTAGTGGTCCATAAGTTCCACGAATGTAATGTCATATAAGTCTTCATCGACAGCTTTAAGCTGCAGCAAGAACAAATCTTCGTTGCAGTAGTAAGCTACCATATCATCATCAATCTTGGCCGTAATGCTATAAAAAAATAGAAATTATAATAAATGAAAAATTTTTATTCCTCTTTTGGCCATAGCAAAATAATGACAACAAAGTTACTATCTATGCTAATAATAATAATAAAGATTTTTATTTGTGCCACAATATAAATTATATAATTTTAAAGAATTATATTAGAATTAAACAGCCAAAAATAACTATTGGCGACAGTAACATACCAGTTGGTACAAAAAAGTAGGATTTTATTGTAAATATTATTGCAATAATGTATTTAAAAGAAGTTTTATATTTTTCTGTATAGTATTGGTATTTCCAAATTATTTACATTTCTGGTGTTCATGTTGTGAATTGAATTTTTTCCTATACTTATACAAATTGTTTTTTTAGTAGAAATTATTTTATGACTAAAACAATTTAAGTCTATATTGGGAAAAATGTAACTTTACGAAAGACTTGACACTCGAGCAATGAATAAAATGGTTAGAAACGCATCACCGTCGCTTTTTTGTTGTAACTTATTTTGCATTATTTCGCTATTCCACATTATTTTTTATTTTGATGACACAAGTTATTATTAAAAATTTTGGTTGTCAATATTTTTAGTAGGTACCAAAAATGTTTTCATTGGGATTTCACGTAGTTAGTAAAATGCGAACTGTTAGTGCTTACGCCGAGTTTTATAGGTTTGGTTTAAAATTCCAGGTTATACAGTTCAACCAATGATTGACGACCAATAACCGGTGCCCATTCCACCAGTTAACCAGTGTGAAGATTAATGTAACCTATAATACTGGGCCTTAGACCGTTAGTGTCCAGTTCACTTCTTTACTACTCCGTAAATGTTTTCAAAAAATTCCTCTAAAAAAACTTACCCTTTTTTGTTTTTGCGATAAACGTTATTAATGCTCGAAGCGCTAATTTTGTACTTATTCTCAATCTGCAAAATAAGGAAAACAGAATTAATTTCCGAAGGGTATTACTCTAAAGATTTTCTGTCTTTCTTGATTTGGCATTGATTTCGAAGAAGTACTGAGCTTTTTTTTTAAATGTTGGAAAGCCTTGCTAGAGTTAACTGATACAAATTTAAAAATTCCCCCAATAAAAAAAATATAAACGCTGTGTTTGTGACAGCGGATCTTTGCCGGAATACCGTACGCCGGTACCAAAGGCAAAGAAATTATGTTTTTATATCGATTGTGGTTGGACATTTTGTGTTCTTATATAACACTTAGCCCCAGCAAGACTATGAATAAAAATCGTGACGTGGAGGTCGAAAAAGTGAACTGATCCCGCGTTGGTGACACAGAAATTATGGCCCAAATTTTTATCAAACTGAAGAACAAGCGAACATTAAAACGATAGGTATAAGCACTTGTCAATTATTTTTGTCTAGGAGGCCATGGCTACTTACATCGACTAATTGTTTGCCCAGTTGCTTAATTATAGCTAGGTAAACTGAAAAATATAATTTTTTAAAGGCAACTACTAGTAAGGGAATCGTCATTTCATTTCCTTATTAATTTATTCGTATATGTATAACACCTTACAGATACCTTACAACGGAGATAATAATATTGGTTCAGCTTAGCTGCAATTGTTCGTCCATTTTAGCGATATAGAAATAAAATTCTATAAGAAGTCAATAATTATTAACTAAATTTATTTTAAAGCAGAACCTTCAAAATCAGGATTAGAAGTGCTTGCTTGTCATGGCTAGCTGAATAAAAATACAGTGACATTCGCTTATAACTGTCATTTTGACGTTTGCTTTATACTTAAACTTGACCAGAATTTGAGCCACGATGTTAATTACGCATGCCATTTTTAGTTTGTTATTTAACCGTGTATATGAGATGTGTAAAAGCCCAGTACGTCCAGGTCCATGCACTTAAGCACAGGGCTTCCAGATTTTATATTCGGTTTTTAAATTTTGAATCGCTTATAAAAAATTATCTTTTATTATTTCGTTTGTCTGTTGGTCTATCGCCACCAAGAACTTTTATGCAGTGCGAATTGGAATAAATTCAGTAAATCCAGTATTGTTTTTGGGAAAAAATGTTTTAAGTTAGGGTCTTTTTATAAAAAAAATATTGACATAGTCTGTTCAAATTAGAGAGTGTCACTAGTAAAGTCCGCATCATGTGGGATTTTTTTTTATTAATAGCTTTATTCAAAATTTGACTTTGCCATCACGTTCTGCTTCGATCGAGATGAAAATTAAGCAAAAAAAATAGTAGTCACGTCATTATCTGTCAAATTATATTTTTTTCCAAAAAATAATTCAAAAGTGGGGTTATTTTTGAAAATATCGAAAAAAGTTATTAGAAAAAGGTTTTTTAAATGCAGTTTCTAGCCCACTTGCAAAATTTCAGCTGCATAAGATAATTTTGATTTTTTACCTATATTTTGTAAATTGCACTACTTTTGCAAAATAAGACTCAACGCAACCTACATAAAACTTCTCAGTTTTGACAAGGCTTTATTTCAGATACATTTTCTTTAAAGTAGCGCCATATTAAATGTGTGTTTTTCTACAAAATCAAAATTGGGCTATTAAAATTTGGTCGCATGTGATGCAAAATTTATTTGTTTTTAACCCTGTATACTGTATAAGGTAACTTTATAAAATAAGTATTTTTGAAAACGTAGTTTGTGTCTGAAAGTAATACACGTTAACGTTATTATGACATAGCTTAATAATAAATTATAATATAGGGGTTTTAAATTAAATCGTTGAAAATAGATAAACTTTACGTAGTTAAAATTAAATTTATTTTCCACTTAAAAAGCACTTTACTGAAGATACTGTGTTCTTTTTTGTCCTAATATTAAGGTGAATTACTTTCAGACACAAATAGGTTTTCAAAAATACCTACTTATTTTATGAAGTAGGGTCAAAAACAAATAAACTTTGCATCACATGCGACCGAATTTTAATAGCCCAACTTTGATTTTGTAGAAAAATACACATTTAATATGGCGCTACTTTAAAGAAAAAATAAAGCCTTGTCAAAACTGGGAAGTTTTATGTAGGTTGGGTTGAGTATTATTTTGCAAAAGTGGTGCAATTTACAAAATATAGGTAAAAAATCAAAATTATTTTATGCAGCTGAAATTTTGCATGTTGGCTATAAACTGCATTAAAAAAATTTTTTTCTAATAACTTTTTTCGATATTTTCAGAAATAACCCCACTTTTGAATTATTTTTTGGAAAAAATTTAAATTTGACAGATAATGCGAATCACGTGACTATTATTTTTTTGCTTAATTTTCATCTCGATCGAAGCAGAACTTGATGCCAAAGTCAAATTTTGAATAAAGCTATTAATAAAAAAAAATCCCATATGATGCGGACTTAAGGTACTGGTGACACGGGAAGTACCAAGTTCCAAATTTTTATTCTTTATCATTTATAAGATATTAAACAAACAAAAATTAATTTAATGGAAAAATAAAAAACCTTCTATGCATCTTTAATACTTTTTTATCAATAAATGCTCAAAATGTTGTCCAATTACTATTTGGCAATATCCTAAACGCAACTAAAACTCGTTTTAAATATTTCCAATTACTTTGAGAGAAATTAAGCTACACTCATGTCTTATTATCAACTCCTCAACATTTTCCAGTTTCGTACAAGGAATAAAAATTTCAAATTTGGTACTTATGTAAAACTTAATATGCACTTAAAAATAGTCCAAGCATTTTTCCAAAAAAAAAACTGTACTGTACTTAAAAGTATTTATTTCTTTATTGAAGTAATCACACGAAAGTTAAACAACAACCAAAGTTAGTGTGTCTGGAAACCCTGTAAGCAATATAAGCTAAAGCGTTAAACCTATAGCGAGTAATCGTACTTACAGCATTCAATAATCCTGATGTAGTAGGGGGCACCACATGCAACGGAGTATACACCTCCTCATTCTCCTGTCGAACATAGAGCATGACTCGTTCATTTAGAGGTGGAGGTCCCGAACTTCCCTGACCCATCATTTTTGTCCTTTTTAAGGGAGGTGAAAACACTGATCCGTCCGTTGTCAAACTTGCGTCCAGAATACTCTCCTTTTTATCGGCGTCGGGAGGAAAGTGGTTGTGAAACTTAAGGGTAGGGGTTGTGGGAGGTTTTGAGGCGGCGTGTAGTAAGAACGGGGAACCGGATTTGACGTGATCCACAGGACCGGATAGGGAACCTTCAGGGTCATGCGCATAGAATCCTTGCAATTCCATTGAGGTAAGCTGGAACGGAAAAATTGTTAGGTGAGTATATTGTTTCTTCTACATCGGCGTTTTCAGCCAATCAACGTTTGAATCAGGTGTATACAGTGTCACCAGTAAAGTCCGTATCATATGGGATTTTTTTTTTATTAATAGCTTTATTCAAAATTTAACTTTGGCATCAAGTTCTGCTTTGATCGAGATGAAAATTAAGCAGAAAAATAGTAGTCACGTGATTCGCATTATCTGTCAAATTTAAATTTTTTCCAAAAAATAATTCAAAAGTGGGGTTATTTCTGAAAATATCGAAAAGAGTTATTAGAAAAAGTTTTTTTAAATGCAGTTTCTAGCCCACATGCAAAATTTCAGCTGCCTAAGATAATTTTGATTTTTTACCTATATTTTGTAAATTGCACCACTTTTGCAAAATAAGACTCAACGCAATCTACATAAAACTTCTCAGTTTTGATAAGGCTTTATTTCAGATACATTTTCTTTAAAGTAGCGACATATTAAATGTGTGTTTTTCTACAAAATCAAAATTGGGCTATTAAAATTTGGTCGCATGTGATGCAAAGTTTATTTGTTTTTGACCCTGTATAAGGTAACTTCATAAAATAAGTATTTTTGAAAACGTAGTTTGTGCCTGAAAGTAAAAAAATAAAGAATAAAGTAAAGGGGTTTTAAATTAAATCGTTGTAAATAGATAAACTTTACGTTAAGTTAAACTAAAATTTATTTTCCACTTAAACTTAATGAACACTTTACTGATGACACTGTGTTCTTTTTTGTCTTGATATTAAGGTGTATTACTTTCAGACACAAACTACGTTTTCAAAAATACTTATTTTATGAAGTTACCTTATACAGGGTCCAAAACAAATAAACTTTGCATCACATGCGACCAAATTTTAATAGCCCAATTTTGATTTTGTAGAAAAACACACATTTAATATGGCGCTACTTTAAAGAAAATGTATCTGAAATAAAGCATCGTCAAAACCAAGAAGTTTTATGTAGGTTGCGTTGAGTCTTATTTTGCAAAAGTGGTGCAATTTACAAAATATAGGTAAAAAATCAAAATTATTTTATGCAGCTGAAAATTTGCATGTGGGCTAGAAACTGCATTTAAAAAAACTTTTTCTAATACCTTTTTTCGATATTTTCAGAAATAACCCCACTTTTGAATTATTTTTTGGAAAAAATTAAAATTTGACAGATAATGCGAATCACGTGACTACTATTTTTTTGCTTACTTTTCATCTCGATCAAAGCAGAACTTGATGCCAAAGTCAAATTTTGAATAAAGCTATTAATAAAAAAAATCCCATATGATGCGGACTTTACTGGTGACACTGGTCTATAGGTACTAATAAACGATATTTAAAAATTTGATTTACTTTGTCGATATCTTCTGCTGGTGAAAACAAAACTGGAGGTTTTGCTAGGTCACTCATCGTGTAGAACTCGGACCTTTCGCACACGGGGTGATACAGTTCGTCCAATTTTTTTCTTCCAGTGGCTGTCATTTTTCTTTTCGCCGCTCTTCTTTCTTCATCTCGAGTTTTTCTTTCCGCTCCCTAAAAATGTCACATCATTACAGAAACTACAAAACAAACTTGAACAGCAATACGTCATTACTATAATTTGATAATAAACTAATAAGTTTTTTTCTGTATAACTGCATATAGTGACAAATTAAACAATTTATTTGGCAACGTTTGGTAACTAAGTGATTATTTCTATCTTTCACCTTATCACAGAATACTTTGATTTGGCAATATGCTCGGTTATAAATATTGCTATCCCTAGGGTCTTCGTAGGTGTCGATTTGTAAATGAAGAGGTAGACCTTTGACACCCTTTTGGCTGCTAAAATCAGTACTAAGACATTGGACCGCTATGTTTATCTAAAAAAAATCGAACCTTTAAAATATAGAAAATCAATAAATAACATTACTTATACGATTTTAATTTATAATAAAATGGCAGGAATAAAAATAGACAAGTTTCTTGTTTTATAATGGTAAAATGATATCCTTTAAAAGCATTGATGCTGATATTGCTGACACTTTAAGAAAATGTTACAAATTCTAATGCACCTATACCTTGGCAGGACTTTCCATGGGATTCCAATAAATTGCTATGGCATTATGTGATACTTCTTCTATGCAGCCAACCAACCCAACGCTGTTTTTCGTATCTGAAATGTGAATGAAAAAATATTAAAATTTTGAAGCTTTTTTAAAGATAATTATAGGAATTTTTCTGGACTTACCATTAAAAAATCCATTTTGTATGCAAAAAACAGTTAATAATATAATTTATATAAATATCAAAATATAAAACTACTCAACTACACACTTGTAAGCTACTGCCAGTACAAAGTTTCAGGTTTGCTTAGCTTGCTTAGTAAAAGTAAACATCAGAGTGTCGGGAAATTCCGTAGGTATATTTCAAGGGGAGTTTCTACATATAAAAACATGAAAAAACGTTTTATAAAATAAATGTCTTATAAGGAAGCTATAGCCGTCAATGAATGCTAATTTTTGGTAATGAGAGTTATCGTCTAATTTAGTTAGGATTATGATTCCGAGGACTTTTACACAATAAAGGTATTCCTATGTATAATATGTAGAATATCCTCTTGTATCTTGAAATATAGGTACAGAATTTCCCCAGTATAGGTACAGGGTTATCCAACCAAGACTAGACAAGGCGATTTTTTGACTTTTTCTGTACTTTTATAAAAAAAAAACTGAAGTAGCCATCTTAAGTCATTTTCTCCCGCGAATTCAAATATCTTCAGCAAAAAACAATTGAACATCAAACAAAAGTACTAGGGGTCACTTTGATATTTTTTTAAATGGGATGCCGTATTTTTAATGAGCTTATCCGATTTCTCATATAAATTTTGATCTAAAATGTTGGATTTTTAATTCAAAAACGCCTTTTCTCTTCAGTTTTAAATTCGGAAAATGTTCGTCTACCGTACGATTAATACCTGATAGATGGATACCCGTTTCACCTGTTCACCCTTTAACCTGCTTTAAAGCGTCCGTCAGTTAGACAAAATAATCAAGTGTCAAATTTCTATATATTTTTCACGTTCTTTGTGTTTGTCGAGCATTCTCTCCACTTTTGTAATATAATTTTATTACACTTAGCCGTTCTTCCAAAGAATATTTCATTATTTGTAATTAATTCGTGAAAAATATTTAGAAATATGACACTTGATTATTTTGTCTAACTGACGGACGCTTTAAAGCAGGTTAAAGGGTGAACAGGTGAAACGGGTATCCATCTATCAGGTATTAATCGTACGGTAGACGAACATTTTCCGAATTTAAAACTGAAGAAAAAGGCGTTTTTAAATTAAAAATCCAACATTTTAGATCAAAATTTATATGAGAAATCGGATAAGCTCATTAAAAATACGGCATCCCATTTAAAAAAATATCAAAGTGACCCCTAGTACTTTTGTTTGATGTTCAATTGTTTTTTGCTGAAGATATTCGAATTCGCGGGAGAAAATGACTTAAGATGGCTATTTCAGTTTTTTTATAAAAGTACAGGAAAAGTAAAAAAATCGCCTTGTCCTGTCTTGTTGAACCATCGAAGATAATGAATTATTTTAAAATCAACGTTTGTACTAACAGATGGTGTTGGGGTCTTTGTCTCCGACTCCAAAAAAAATCATAGCCTTGAGATAATTGCATATGGGTATTGGAAGTACTTAAGGAACTTAATATTTAAAACCTCAAATAAATCAGTGTCTATTGTTATCAAAACAAATAATAATAATTGTAACAGTCTTACATTTATGCTTATCAACGGTTCAGGCTTCAAGCAATAAAACCGTGTACAAAATAAGCTTTCTAACATTTGTTCTATAAGTTTGTATAATTTGTTTCTAAAATTTATGGTACATTGTCATGGCATGTAGTAGTAGGTATCCGTACGACAATTTGTATACGTATATAAGTTTACTAAAATGAATAATGTTATTTTATAAATAACCCTACACATATAGAAGAACAAAATGGTATCGATACTACCCACGGGTACTGCCCACGTCCTGAATTCTCTATAACTGAAAATGTTAAAAGATATTAGGTACCCACATTGATACTGTTACAGCTTGGTTTCCTTTATTATCGCTAATGCAAAACCCACTGTTACATATTACAATTGTATTTGTATCTTGCTCCTTGGACAAAATAGAACTAATTCGATATAAAATAGAAGATAAATTCTAATATTATTCGCCATAAAATGTTCGAGTTTATTCTGTGTCTCAGTGCATAGGATACGTACATTCTTTATGGTGTTGGGGTAACAACTGTTATTATGGTGATGTCTTTTTTTTTATTTAGTTAAGAATAAATCTTCTGGCGAAAATTGGAAAATGAAATATTTTATTTACAGACAAAGTCAGCTATCTATACGTTTCTCATTAACAATAATTATTTATTTTTTACATTATTTAATATAGTAGGTAGTAGGGACGGAGACACTTCAAAAACATCAGATGATTTACAAAATAATCCCCTTTTTCGTAATATACCGGGTGACAACGATATTACTGACCAGCTTGTCACGTCCTTATAAAATAAAATATTATTTCGAAATTTTGGTAGGTTCTATGGTTGCACTGTGCGCACATTTTCGGTATTCAAACGCCTGACTGTCACTTCCGGTTAAACCGGAAGTACACTTAACTTTGTTATTTCAAATAGAACGCCCTGTATATTTTTAACAATATGCATTCTACAAGGAATTCTAAGCATAAAACATGTATCATATCCTATACCTATCTATGACAGGTTAAGAGAAAATGGCGTTGGAAAATATAAAATTAGCCACACACTTTATTGATTTTACAAAAAACAAATGAATATGCACAAAATTTTACATTCTTTTTTAACTTCTTTTTAGGTATTCTGTATGAATAAGTCACAGTTATTTCACTTCCGGTTCAACCGGAAGTGCTGCAAAATTTGACTTTCAAACATAGATTTCTCCAATATTTTTAATGGCACGCCCCCTTTTAAATATAATTTTCAAAATTATCTTATTGTTCAAAATATTTTTTATTAATGCTTCCCTAGGTCTAAACTCATTCGTTTTTAAGATATACGGAATTAAAGGTTTAGTTACATTATCCAATCCCGTTTTACCAACTTGGGGATGTTCAACAGAAATAATACCAGGTATTGGGCTACTGAAAATAATTTTCTAGTTAGGGAGGGGGCGTTTCAGGAAAGATTTGGCATTAACGTATGGCTAGGCGTTATAGGAACACGTATAATAGGTCCTATATTTTTTGAACAACATTTAACCGCTGTCCAATACTTGGCTTTTCTTCAGAACCACATCGAAAATATTCTAGAAAATTTACCTGTTAGGCAATACGCACAAATATTTTATCAACAAGACGGCGCTCAGCACATAATGCTAGAATAGTGACAGCTTATTTAAATGCGACTTTTGGAAATCGTTGGATGGGTACTAATGGCCCAGTAAGGTGGCCGGCAAGATCCCCTGACCTAACACCACTTGATTTTTTTTACTGGGGCCACATAAAGGAGAAGGTGTATAGAACAAAACCTCAGAACCTCCAAGACCTAAGAGACCGAATAATTCAAGCAGTAAACAATATTACACCAATTCAAATGAACAATGTTATTCGAGAATTCAAAGAAAGAATTAATTTGTGTCCGAGAAGAGAATGGCAATCGTTTTGAGAATTTCATTTATGGTTAATTTATTTGTAATTAGTTTGTATTTTTAGATATTATTTTATTAATTATAATTCTAGTTTAAGTTAGTTAAAGTTTCGTAATAAACCTTAATTTTGAAATTTAAAAACGAATAAGTTTAGACCTAGGGAAGCATTAATAAAAAATATTTTGAACAATAAGATAATTTTGAAAATTATATTTAAAAGGGGGCGTGCCATTAAAAATATTGGAGAAATCTATGTTTGAAAGTAAAATTTTGCAGCACTTCCGGTTGAACCGGAAGTGAAATAATTGTGACTTATTCATACAGAATACCTAAAAAGAAGTTAAAAAAGAATATAAAATTTTGTGCATATTCATTTGTTTTTTGTAAAATCAATAAAGTGTGTGGCTAATTTTATATTTCCCAACGCCATTTTCTCTTAACCTGTCATAGATAGGTATAGGATATGATACATGTTTTATGCTTAGAATTCCTTGTAGAATGCATATTGTTAAAAATATACAGGGTGTTCTATTTGAAATAACAAAGTTAAGTGTACTTCCGGTTCAACCGGAAGTGACAGTCAGGCGTTTGAATACCGAAAATGTGCGCACAGTGCAACCATAGAACCTACCAAAATTTCGAAAAAATATTTTATTTTATAAGGACGTGACAAGCTGGTCAGTAATATCGTTGTCACCCGGTATAGTTTAGCGGCAATTCGTAGCAAGTGCAACCACAACACAAAATCCTAGTTTTAAAAATTACCAGACGTGGAGAAATTTATCTCCTCTAACATACATATATACATAAGTATCGGGTATCTTAAGCTTAAATCGGATACTCTTACAGAATAATAACCAGGTAACAGTAAAAATGCATACTTGAAATATTATGTCAAAATATTTTTTATAGGATACGTATATAATATGCGTTTGTAGTACATTAGGTAATAAATAAAATAATCTATTGCATCGATGGCAATACTTAAAAATGCTTTTTAGTCCTTTCAATTATGCATGGTTATGACTTGAGTAGGCGAAGGTATATCGAGAAATAATATTCTCATATACAATTACAATAATTTGAATGTTTAATAGCGTTATTTAATATTTATATGCCAGTATCTAACATACGTCGGCCGTAAAATTTTATTAATTGTTGTTAAATCTAATTGGAAGGTACATTGTATTTAAATGATTTGCCAAAGAGTTTCGTAAGAAATATTTTGATCCATTGTGATAAGGGTAACAAATAGAAAAATTTGAAATTCAATTATATTAATTACATATATTTTATTTTAAAGCTTTTATAACCGGTGTTATTATACCAGGTAATATAAGTAACTTATGTTCATATAAGAAGTATCTGAAGAAAAAGTCAAACACATTTTAAAAGCAGTACATAATTAAAAATGTAAATTAAAGAAACATAAGGCAAAGAATGCATTTATCGCGATTGCCTTTTGTTTGGGACAAACAATGACGTACTTTAAAATCGCAGGAAGCATCGCAGCAACAAAAACCGATCGAAAAGAAAACAAAAGAAAATAAGAAAAGAAAGCAAGGCCTACCTGCGTCTAAAATTCTCTGCTTCACCGAGTGTTGCCTGCCGTGCCAGAACTGCCAAGCTTTTATTTCATCTTCTGGGCTTTTCTCTTCTCTAAACATCAGCATAACAATACTCTGAAAAAAAGACACTATATAAAAATGGTTATATTTATTATTCATCCTGTAACTTTGAACGGCGTTTTCCTGGCAAAAATGTATTGGTAGTTTTAGTGGTTTCTGTATGAAATAGACGTGGATTTTTTAATTATAAAAGATGATGACATTATCTTACCTTCGAATAAGTAAATAGTGTTTTAAAACCTGTCAAAGTTTGCTTTTTCGATGGGTTTTAGGTACATACAGTGTGAACAGTATAGTCCGCATCATATGGGATTTTTTTTTATTAATAACTTTATTCGAAATTTGACTTTGGCATCAAGTTCTGCTTCGATCGAGATGAAAATTGAGTAAAAAATAGTAGTCACGTGACTCGCATTATCTGTCAAATTTTAATTTTTTTCAAAAAATAATTCAAAAGTTTCTGAAAATATCGAAAAAAGTTATTATAAATTTTTTTTTAAATGCAGTTTCTAGCCCACATGCAAAATTTTAGCTGCATAAGATAATTTTGATTTTTTACCCACCACTAAAATTTATTTTCCACTTAATGAACACTTTACTGATGACACTGTGTTCTTTTTGTCTTAATATTTAGGTGTATTACTTTCAGACACAAACTAGTTTTCAAAAATACTTATTTTATGAAGTTGCCTTATACAGGGTCAAAAACAAATAAACTTTGCATCACATGCGACCAAATTTTAATAGCCCAATTTTGATTTTGTAGAAAAACACACATTAAAGAAAATATATCTGAAATAAAGCATTGTCAAAACTAAGAAGTTTTATGTAGGTTGCGTATGATCGAGCACAAGCACTATAGGAAAAATCCTTTAAGGCGCTCTGAGAGCGGTGCGTGTGCGAAGAAAGCGATTCACGTTTTTCTTGAATCGTTGGAGGTTATATTCGGTTGAAAACACGGTCTCAGAAAGGCCGTTCCACAAAGATGACGTCCTCCAAATGAAAGAGTTCTGAAACAATGATGTTCGGGGTGTACTAAGTTGAACCACATAGGGATGTGTGTTTCTGCTATGCATTACTCTAGGTGGAATCGAGCGGGCAATATCTGTCGAACACTTGCCATGGAAATATCTGTAGAAGAGAGTCAAATCACCAAACCTGTCTTCGATGTTCTAAGCTGTCGAGGTTCTTAGTCAGCTCGTGGTCGCCGATTAGACGAACGGCTCTCCTTTGGATGGAATCCAACAACCGAAGGGTATGCTTCGGTGCAGAACTCCAGATATGAGAGCAGTATTCCAGTGATGGTCGAATCTGGGCTTTATAGAGTGTCAAAAGTTGTTGAGGTGTATACAACTTTTTGGTACGGAAAAGTATACCGAGCTTCTGAGAAGCTGCCCTGGCGATTGCCACAACGTGATTATGCCAAGACATATTTCCTCCCAGGTTGACACCCAGCAAATTAATAGACGAAGTCAGTGGAATTGCGTGTCCTGCCATAACGATATCGGGTTCTGCAATGTTAACCTTCTTAGAGAAAACTACTGCCTGGGTTTTTTGAGCGTTAAATTCGATGGAAAATATTATAACAATTTTACTTGATTTGGTCCCTAAAATTCTAAAAAACGGTGGTTTTCAATATTAAAGACTGCATGGGTTTCCTGTACACCGTTATAACGACAGCAATGTGATATTTTACTGTTCCAAAATTTTAAAAGAGAATGAGTCAGAATCTCATAGTGATCAAAACTAAATCATTGATTTATTTTTTTAGTTCCAACAACCCTTTTATGCATATATGTATACGATACATTTGGAGAAATATATTTATATATAATAGTATTTCAGTTCAGAGCGGATTAAAAACAAGATTATGCACTTATATCAATTCATTTGCATTGAAACGAGCTTAAAATATATGAGATTGACAAAAATGCCATTTATTTTTAATGTAATAATAATGGTATTTTGCTTTTAGATACATTTGGCAAGTTGTCGAGGTTTGGTGTGTTATCTTTTTTAATTAAACCTTATCAATGCATCTGGTACCTTTATGGGTCTCTTAGAATGCTCTCTGTAATTTCAAAATGGCCCGCTGAGAACCCAAAATTTTAGGTCATATTAATATATTTTTAAAACACCGCTATTCTGCATGGTATTTGGTTGGTTATTTATTTTAAAAAATGCCTGGAATAATAAATTAATTTGGCTTCATTTAAAGCCAAATGAAACGGCCATTTCTTGTTTATAGTTTTATATCTGATAAGATAAGGTAATTCATGAATACTACGTTTCGAAAATGTGTACGTAGATTCCTAAGTATTTCCATAATATTATAAAACATAACGGAAATATTCTTTGTCGCCCGTACAGGGATTCTAATATAATCAGTAGGGGAAGGAGGGGCACAGTGTTACATGGGGCACAGTGTTATATTCGGAATTATAAACTTACGCGAAGCAACACGGTGCTGGAATAATTGCCATTTCCAGTTAGGACTATTACCTTCAATTATCCGAACGCGCGGTGAAATGTGAATTGTTTATACCACCAAAATAAGTTTTTTATATTTTTTTAGTCAAAAAGGAAATTTTTTATACAGTTTTACAATTGTCTTGTTTTTCTTGACAATAATATATCGTAAACTTTATGGTATCATGTTTAAGGAACATGTTTGTAGATTAGCATGCCATGTAAAACATAACCTTGAAAAATTTTGTTTCCTAAAAACTAGCATATTTTTGGTAAAAATGCGATTGGGGCACAGAGTTACACTATACTGGGGGAACGGTGTTACATGTAACACAAAAATAGAAGATTAGAAATGTTAATTTGTCCTGTTGATTTGCACATATTATAATGAATTAAAATAGTTTTTACACTTCTTTGTTATTTGATACTAATTTAAATATTCTGAATTGAAACATTTGAGTTTTTACTTTTTAAATCATTACATTTTGAGATTCTGTCGGAGTTTTGACTTGTTTTTTATTGTTTAGACTGATGTTTATTTTTTACTTCTTATTTTTTGTATTTGTAAATGTTCTGAATAAAAAGAGCACTATTAGTAAAGGTAATCTAAATTTATTTGAAACGTTAACGTTGTTCCCCCCCTTGTGTAACAGAGTGCCCCGCTAGTGGGGTACAGTGTTACATTCGACACGTGTAGAGATAATTATTTTTTATACAAAACCTATGTATTTAGGGCAACAGACGCTCCGAAAATCAGTTGCTAAACATCACCAAACCTATGCAAAATTAAATTGTTATTTTAATTTGACAAATAAAAAAATTATTAATCGAAATGTTTTTTGTGTAACTCTGTGCCCCACCTTCCCCTATTTTTATGTAACTGGTATGTGTAAAGCATTTTCAGGGTAGTTTTACGCTGATGGGTTTTGTAGTCAATTTTTTTTAGTTGCTTTTGGTCTTAATAAGCTGCCACAACTTTAAAAAAATACATTTTTAGTATCCATTATGAGATTGTAAGTATCTATAATTTTCAGTAAAGAATTGTAATTTAATTCCCATTCTTTTTGTTGCTTCGTACGAGCAATTATTTCATGTTTATTCCTTTTAAGTTTTGTGGCAAAATAATTGCAGGTTTTAAACAAGTCCCATTGTGTACTGCAACACCCTGATAATCATTTTCAGAAACAAAAAATGATCATTTTATGCTTTAACTTAAAACTAAAAAAGGAAAGCTCAATACTTATTCGAAAAAAGGCGATGGTGTCCATTGGTATGTATGGGATGGCCGTATTTTTATGAAATTATGAAGAATTAGCAGCTAACCATTTCACGTTGGAAGCCAATTACTGTTCAAGAATTCGACCAAAAAACTAACTTGGTTGACACACGATGCCTTTTATGGTCATGAGTAATGATCAGTCTTCTCTCTCCTATGACAAAATACAGCGATTCTAATGGAGACAATTTACAATTATGTACCTACTCGGTCATTAAGACTCTGTCCAATGAAATTACCGGTAATTATACCAATTAATACGAAAGTTTATAGACGGTTCTTAATTAACTTTAATAATATGTATTGATGCGTTTTTTTTTGTGCGATAAGTTGCCAATGCTGTTACAAAATAAATAAAATACCTCACCTAAAAGATAATTATTATTAAATCTGAAAACATATTTTTTCAATTAAAACTTGTTTTAAAAGTTTTTATATCAAGAGTATAATATAGGTATTCTGAGGGCCAATTAATTTTGCATTTAGTGGAGCAATCAGTTTTTTAGTAAAAACGACAGGAATTTGCTATTTTGTATTTTATCAGTGTTCCATAGTAAAACTGAAAGAGCTGAAAAGTTAATATGCCGTTTCAGTGGCGCACCCAGGGGGGGGCCAAGGGGGCCTTGGCCCCCCCCAAAACCCCCAATAAAATGAAAAATTATGAAAGTGGATAAGTATTTTAAAAAGTCAATTTTCTTAGATTTACCTCACGGGCCTCGTTTGAGGGGGGCCAGGTGGGGCATTTCCCCCCCCCCCCCTCCCCCTGGAAGTTGACTTATTGACAAAAGTTGACTTATTGAGGTTTAATATGGTTTGATTGAATGTATGAATTTATTATTCCGAGTTTTCCTTTCTATTTTTGTTATTATTTTGGGGTAGTAAAGACTTATTTTAATAAAAATAAACAGTTTTAATGCCAAAACGACTATGAATATCTGAGAAACAATTTTAGCTCATTAAGTATTGAGCAAAAAATTGAAATTAAAATTAATGGAAGACCTAAACTCTCGAAATTAACTTGATACATACCGCAAAGTGTAAATCTAGGGACTTTATTGTTATTGATAAGTTTGCTGCAAATAAAAACAGATGAATGAATTTTACTTTTAAACAATGTACCCACTAATGAAAAATAAATTAGCCTTTTTATTTTTTATCTTATTTCATTTTCAATAGAATAAGAAGGTAATCAAAATTTTTAAAATATTTACTATAATAATTAATTAATGACCAAATTTGGGCGTGGTCTTAAGTTAACAAGTCACAAGCCGCCATTCCCCCCCCCCCCCCCCCCCTAAGAAACCGTTTAACGACTCCCATAACTAGGCTATTGCGATCTTCCCTGCAAGAGTACCTGTTAAAAAAGCTCCAAAGTTCTAGAAAAATGCGTAGCTTAAAAGTTTATTAAAAAATTGCTTCCAGCACTGGTTGGCGGGCCCCCCCTAACATAAAGTCCTGGGTGCGCCGCTGTGCCGTTTTCTTAGCGATTTTTTTTTACTTTTTGTTTTAAGGCCCTTTACATGAAATATATCTAGCTAGAGGGGATGCTGTGGCTCATTATACATCCATGAGACAAACCCAAAGCATTATTGGCATTATGTCACCCTCTTAAACGATGCGGTGATAATATTATAATGTGCCGGTGTAAGATTAGCTTGTGGAAAGGAATGAAAGGGTTGTGAATAACTGCCAGGGGAGTAGTTGTTTTAGGTCTTCGTATGTCTGAATTGACTTAAAGGCTCTGAAGCTTTACATTATAGGAATTCACAGCCCTTAAGGCTTAACAAAAGGTATCAATATTTTGGTATGCTTGTAGCTGTCTGCGGAAAAATCCATTTATTGCATCACGCGAAAAATTGTCAATTATTATTTAAATTTCCTCGGTTTCAATATACCTATTTGGAGCATTAGAATTTTTTCCGCAAAATCAATGTTTATTAATTACCAATAAATTGATTGATTCTGCATCTAACGACAATTATCGTGGGTTGTTAAATAACGGTTAAAACCCAATTTGATCAATTATTTAGCTATATCGATCAAAGGCCAACGTGTAAACGTTATTACATGTCAGAATCGAACGATATGTCTTATGGTGTCAATTATATCCTAAGGCCTTTTTTCACCAATGAATGTCTACAATTATTAATTCCGTTTACAAACTTAACGCGATTGAATTCCAGCGAAAATCGCGTGACAAGGATTTCGTACTCTACTTGATATTCATTTATTTGTAAAGTTTTTTATACTTATACAATATACAGAGTGTCCTAAAAGGCACGGACAATAATTTGGGATTGAGTTAGATTGGTTAAAAATAAAGTAAGAACTTCATATAAAATTGTGTCCTTTCTCCACTATCCCAAATTATTGCCCATACTTTTGGGACACCCTGTACTTATATGTATTAACATTAAAGATTTTAAACGAACCTTTTTGACAATCTAATCATAATTTATCGCATGGCAAAAATACCGAACATAAGAATCTTTAAAAACGTGCTGGGCATGTAAATATTGACTTATTTGACGTTGTCACAACAATCATTTAAAAAATGTTATTTGCAAGTCTGGAATAGGTATGAGTAGTTATCGAGTTTTTGCATAAAATTGATACAATGTATAAGTGTGTGTAATAAAGAAACTAAATATTTACTTATGTAAGAATCAGAGACTTTAAGTGAGTAAGCTTTCTGCATATTATGTGTGTTTTGATTCGTCAACTTGACATAAATAAATTGAATTAAATTTGCAATCGGTCCTTGAAAAGCTGAATATATTCATAATATTTATTTTTAATTTAAAAACGTTACTTATGAAAAAGGGAAATTTTAAATTAAAATCATCGTTGGATATACCTACAAGGTGTTTGCAAAATGTGCCAGGAAATTTTGTTATTTAATCCATTTTATCACTTACCTTTACTGTTTGTGATTTCAGCTGCTTATCAGAGTCTGGGATGTATTCTAATGTGATTCCGTAAAACTGCCCCTTATTAATATACGTAATTCTATCATCTTCTCTTCTTTGTGATGTCGATATTGGTGATTCTAGGTGATATTTGAAACCATATGGCAAATATCTGTAAAAAAGAAAAAACTTAAAAAATAAAATAAAATATTAATGGACTGAAGATACTATGAAAGCGCTGGGCCGTTTAGTCTTTTAGAGTTTTGTCTAGGTTTGTTCGTTATCTACATATTAAATTAAAGATTGGCGAATACCCAAACAATTCGAGTTCGGCGGAGTTCGCCTCGCACTTGCCCCTTATTTAATAAAACTTTTTGGGGAACTCATTATAAGGAAGCCGAAGTTTAATTACTTGTCAGAATGTGAAGTGTTACAGTTAAGAATGTACGGTAACATAAGATGGAACAGGGAACTCGTTTTATTTTAAATGTAAAAAACAGGTGGAAGAGCCAAATGCATTTGACCTGTTGACCCAAGTTGGACATTATACAAATGTTATAATGACACTTGTTACTTGTAACGAATTTTATAATGTGGAAATGTAAATATACGATGCACCGCTTGAATCATCCAAACTAGTTTCATAGCTGTTTCTGATTGTGTGAGTTTCGCGGGAGATGACATAAAGTACATGATATAAAATGACACCAGTCGGATCAAGTTTATCCACTTCACACGCCGTACGTTAGTCTACGCGAGGTCACAATACATATGTGTCCAGTTGTTTTTAATGTTTTTCTTCTCCTTGCATAACTAGGTATAACTAGTTAATGGAATTTAGTCCACTTCCGAGAAACTTAAAAACAAGTTCCCACAGTTTTACAAAGGGACTTGACATATGCTGGTCGGTATGCGTCCGTTATGGTTTCATTTTTAGTAGGAAATTCAAGCATTCTCATATTTTTATAGCTATAAAAATGACACTTCACTGAATGACCTCTGTCCTCGGACGTATAAAGTTAAAAAATATAGGTATACAAAACACAATAATCCTAGATAATGACTCACTTATTGAACTTACATTTTTGGTATTTGTATTTTGTCAGCATCATTTTGTCTTCCAAAATCATGCCAGGGTCTACTTCGACTGCTGGCTTGTGATCCAGGGGATTGTGAGCTACTATTACTTCTTTGAGAGATCGAAAGAGGATCCAGCAGCGTTGAGTTTGTTTGGCACAGTTCCGTATAGTCAAATGACTAAAACAGATATCGTTATTATATAGTCGTCCTATTTGTAATTCGCTCATTTTATACAGTATATGTCACGAGTGACACGTTCAAAATTATGATGATGGTTATAATATGGTTATTAATATCAAAGAGATTAGGTTAACATAATTTGATCGTTTACTCGTGCACCACTTGGCAGTATACTCAAGTTATTAGTTAACCACACAGGGAATGGAAAAATAATGTTAATCAACAGGAATGATAACACTGTGTGGATAACTAACAAAATAAGAGTAAAATAGCTGGGTGTAGGTTTGTGTCTAGGGCTCACCTGCTGCAGCGTGTTCTGGTCGCGAGGAGTGATGGCATCGGCCCCGATACCACTATCAGGACTGGGTAGGTCAACGGTAAGGCCAGCGGCAGCAATGACACCTTTTCCATGGTATTGAGCTTGACGTACATAACGTTCTACAAAACTAGCAGTGGCTCCACCACTAGCTACCTCTTCTCCGTAAGCAAGCTGTCCTTGCCTTAGCTGGCTTGAGTAAACGGGTTCAGGGGTGCCTGCCCCCGATGCTACAGTGGTAAAATATTCACGGTAATAGGGGTCTGCGGACACAGAGAATGCGCCTGAACTACTCGGTCTTCCTGAGGTAGAGTAGATCGCCGCGTTAGACCCCACTGGACCGCCCCCCATTGTACTTTGAGTGTACTGTGCTACGTGATCGTTATAAGGTGTCGGAGAGGGTGTGCCACTGCCGCTGTGCCCCGCATTGCTCATGGAGGCGAATATCTGAGTCGTGTACATCGCTGGTTTGAGTCCATCCGCGGAGATAAATTCGATGGGCCCCGTGTTGGACCCGTCTGCCAAAAGACTGCTGTGAGTTGAAGTCGGTGTTCCGTTAATAGACCGGGAGCCGTGTTGAGGTGAGTGAAGGCCTCGATGGCTCTCGTCCTTAATTGAGTTCACGTCCACTACCAAGTCCGCAGGCTGGCAACCACCGCCTGAGGATAGGAGCACGACCTATAACCACGAAGGGATTGATGTTACATGAAGGGTTTTGCACTGATGCATAGCATGCTGCTCTAGGTGGCCCTAGGACTAACCTACTTCAAATATCTACCAGCTTTAACATGCACTAAACTACGGGGAAAGAAAGAGCAGAGCAGAGCAAGAGCACAACACCCTCTAGAGAATGTCCAAGAAAATTCACCAATATCATTCTCTCAAGGGGTTGAATAAAATTAAAGACACGGGATAGCTTATAATTGACTTCATATATATTCTCACATAGTCACATCTTTCACTCACAGTCACGCACTATATAGCCCCCAAAGAAATTAATACACCAACAAACAACTTAAATCACAGTTATCACTTTAATAATCACCTTCGGTCGGGATTGCTTAGAAATAATGATTGATCCGTCTAAGCTTCCGGAACTTGGCGAGCTACAGTCCAACTTCCGGTGGTGGCTTAAGTCCTCGGGTTCTCTTTTCACGATTTGCAAATTTTGTCCGCCCGTACCCGCAGGCTGTGCGTACCCAACGTGTTGGTTGATAAATAAACCTTGCAACTCTTGGGAGCTCAATTGACCGCCGCTGTTCATGGGCGGAGTCGGCAATTCTAGTCCCGCCCCGCTTACTAATCCATTGGTCGCTTTCAGTTGCGACGTTAGAATGCCTCCGGCCTGGGAACTCGGGCTGTAACAAATATATTACGTCATACACTATTCGCGCTTCAAATGGAGGGGTTTTGAATACATTTTATTACACTTTTGACATTTTACCAATGCCTTGTCATTAGCACCTTAACAAACATTTATTACCATATAAGTCATTAAATCACCGCAAATTCTTAATTTTAACGTTTTAACCTCATTTAGTAGATAATATATTAACTATACAAATTAATTATATTTATTTGTATTTACGACTGTTGTAGAAAATCAACAGCAACGCAGTTCTTTAACTTTACACATAACGATGTATCCTAATTTTATTGTACGTCAGACCAATTTACCTACGCCGCCCCCCATTACTGTATTGATTTTTAAATTGACCCGTGGCGGTGTCTGCTTTATTGGCTACGATGACCTGTCGCCTTTCCAAAATACGGGAGAAAGTTAGTTGCACCAAGGACGCGGATAAAAGCTAAGAAATTTTTTTATTTAAATTGAAAAGCCGTTAAAAATATTTTTGATTTTTATTTAGGTACCTATTGATGATCTACCCAATATTTATAGGCTTAAAAGTACTCATCAACTGTTCCTAAACGATTAAATTAAACAACTAAGCAAAAATTGTTACAAATTCATGGCGATTTGATTTATAGGAAGTTTATGGTATGTTTCAGTCAAATGACGAACTAAAAGAGGTACTAGACGGTGAACTGGTCACGTGTTCACGGCGAGCAGCGCGTGGTTCGCTCGGCGGCATTGTGAAGGTGACCCGGTGTGCAGGTCGCGGTAATCACGATTAGCGCCGACGAATGAATAACCAGTCTATGTTAGATTCTAACGTCAGATTAACGCTAAGAAGTTGCTTCCAGTATTTAGTACCGGGTTAAATGCTTAGGTCCCGTAAGAACCCAAATTTAATTGATAGTTTGCGAAAATTTGGTTGGTTTCAAATATTATATCAAATTTGAATTTGTGGTAGTTTAATAGGTATATTTTCCAAAAAAATAAAGCGTTTTTTTTTATATAAAGTGGTTATCTATAAAATTAGGGCCCTGGTGAATACTGGCTATGGCAGAGTGAATGCTGGCCATGCTCTTACAGTAGAATACAAAATAATAATGATTATCTACTGAGTCTCTATCTTAACAAAAAGCTAAACTTATTAAAATTATACAAAGCGTTAAAAAATAGTTCTATAGAAAACAAATAATAAAAGATACAGTTACATCCATTAATTTTTGCCCAGTCATGTCATTTTAATTCGCAGGCGCCTTTTTATCAGTTTATTCGAGTTATTCGTCATTTCTAACAGTTGGGTTCAGTGATAGCGACATTATTTAAATGTCAGATTCAATCTCGACATATATAATTTGTCTATGTTAATAGTTTGCTTGCGTGTAATCTCTTAGATATTCTTTATATTAAAATTTACATATTCAGAGATTAGGTATCTCTGGTTCTACTTTGTTTCATCTAATAAATCATTTAATATTGCGTGATAATTAATTTTATATTAAAGCTCGCAGTATCCATAATTGTCTGAGAGGCTACTGATGAAAGAGGTGTTAATATCGAATAAAATTATATGAAATAATGCGGAAATATCACGAATACCAAGGTACTCGTTTTAAAATACTTACTTTAGTATCTATTATTATGCCATTTGGCATGGCATTTGTATAATGCAAATCCATGCATTAAAACGGATGTTTATTTTTTAAATTTTATTAGCAGGTATTTTATGTAGAACACCGAAAAAAATGGACCTGTAATTTATTTAACTGTGAGAAAATTCTATCCGTTACAGGTACCTACGTACAATCTAAATTCCGTTTTAAATTTGTTTTGGGTACACAGTATAGTAATCCTACTAAAGGTAGGAAAAAAAAATAAAGCAAACTTTTATCCCGCGATAAATCAAAATGAGTCAAAAGATCGTAATGGGTACATTTGAATCTCTGTTGACGATGTACCTATTTCCCAAAAGGGCTGGCATATCTCCTTCCTTGGCTTTCGGGACAATATCCTACATATGTAATTTTAATCCCTATTATTAAAATACTTATCTTAAATCTGCATAGTAACTTGATACTGATAGTATCAAGTGAAACCCTTACAAATTATATAGACCTTCAGACGTGAGATTTATAAACGTATGTTAGTTTTAAATTTAAATATTCATTGGAGGATAAGGACAGTAGCGTTGCAAATAAAAGACCATTGCCTTATAGGTGATTTATAAAATATTTTACGCTTTTTTCAAAATGTTGTCGCGATATAAAAGAAATACTGTCGTATTTATCGTTAGAAATAAAATACCTCCCACGTCGACATCAGCATCAGCAACAATTAAGTTAAGACATTTAAAAAATATGACAATGAGCAAAAATTGATTTACCTACATTTTCTTTAATACGAAAACATTAGATTAGAATAATACATATTACTATAACAGATCGGTACCTGTGTAGCCATAACTACTATTATTATAACGTTGTTTTCATAACTACAGATATTTTCCAAAATAGACGCCACTGAACGAGTAGAGAACACAGATGAAAGGATTTATTGTTAACTCTTCGATATTATTAAATTTATTGACCGGAAAGGGGCAAAATGTAAATAAGAAACCCAGATTTTGATTTGAGCCTTGTTACATATTCAGAAATATGGATGATGAATGTGTGAAATGGTCCAACAACGGATATGCGAGTCCTTCAATGCTTAATTGAATACATTAGCACTCTATATTGAATACTTCTTCTTCCTTTTTTAGGGTCGCGTACCTACCTTTAAAAAAGTGAACAGTGTGTGACAATGACGAAACAAAAATTGTTGGTATAAATTCAACACGTGTTTTTTAAGTTTGTGTTTCAAGTAAAGAAAACCAAGAAAGTATTCAGCAGAAAAAGTAGCCCACCTTTGAATTTTAATATCCTTTGGTAGTTTATAATTGGTAATGATTATTTAAAAACCCAAGTATAAGTATAGCCTGAGGCAAGCCAGAACTAAAGTAATCTATATGCATGGTACAGAGATCCTTAGTAAAAGAAGCGAATAATAAAAACACAATTGAAAAATACAAAAATAAATCCGTACAAATTATGCAAACGTCTGAGATACGGCAGCCGCTATTCAGAAGGATTTTTTGCCTTAAGCCTATTGTGTTGATAGTTATATATAGTGCAGTGATACAGCCCGAATGACGATAAATTCTACGCGGGGACGTTTTTATTTTAAAAAAGATTCGCATATATTTTATGCTTATTTTTGTCTAACCGTCTCGGTATCTTCTATATTTTTATTTTGTCAAGGGATTTAAGAAATTTATTTAAAACGTGGGAGTTTAAATTCTAAGCTTGTAAAAATAATATCACAAAGTATGATATACAATATACCTATAAATACCTTGCATATATTATAATTTGCAAATAAGTTTGTAAATATAAAGAAAAAACACAAGTTTCAACAACATTTGTGTATATAAACATTTTTTTTTAAATATTCTATCTACCGTGCGAGCAAAAATTATTTGCATCAAAGAGGGTCTTGCATCTAAGGACGTAATGCTTAGCCGTAGAGCTTTTAATACCTGTTGGGTGTCAGTAACTACCTGAATTAACAATCAATCATTTATTCCGTCATCTTTGACAGTCGTTACAAGTAATTTGATTCATCGCTAATTTTTCCAATTTCTTGACCAATTCACACAATGGGCTTTACGGGACAGCACAAAACATTCATAGTTGAAGCGTATTTTCGAAACGGGGTTAGAGTAAATGGTGAGTGGCAATACAATCAGGGGTTTGTGCATGGACGATTTTCACGAACATTTTCCTAACGTTGCTTTTATTACTGGGGATTTTTATCATTGCCTGAAAAGAACCGTGGCTGTGTTTAGGGAAACAGGTTCTATACAACACAAAAAAGGAACAGGAAGACCATCTGTAAGAACAGAAGAACTTGTTGCAAACGTTCCTGAAATAATGCAAAATACGCCAACAAATTGTATAAGACGCCTGTCTCAAGAAATGTGAAGATCTTATGGATTATGCAGGACTATTCTTATGAAGCAGCTAAATTTATTTCCTTATAAAGTGCAAGTATTCCAAGAAATACAAGCCGCAGATTTTGAAAGACGCAGGAATTACTCTCAATGGTTTACCCAAAATTTATTGGAAAGAAATGATTTATTAGACCTGACATTTTTTTTGGATGAAGCCTGGTTCCACCTCTCCGGTTATGTGAATTCTCAGAATACACGCATGTGGAGAAGCGAAAATCCCCATTTTTTTGTAGAGTCCACATTGCACCCTCAAAAAATTGGTATCTGGTTAGCTGTTTCTCGAAGAAGAATTGTTGGTCCTATTTTTTTCCATGACACAGTTACAGCACAGCGATATAGAGACAGCGCCGAAACTATTAACTACTTACGCGATTTTTTCGACGACAGATTGATCAGTTTTCGATCAGACATTGAAGTCCCACCTAGATCACCTTGTTTAACGGTTATGGATTACTTCGTTTTTCCTCATTTAAAGAACACTATTTTTACACACCAGTTTCAAATTTAGAACAATTACAAGAAAGGATTATCCAAGAATGTGGTAACATTTCTCCAGAGATGCTGGTCAACACTTTCGAAAATATGAAGGGACGTGTGAATTTATGCTTGGAGAATGGCGGTGGCCAATTTCAGCACTTTATGTAATTATTTTTCTTTTTCTTTCTGTATATTCTTACTTTGTTCATTTTGTAAACAACAAAAATAAATTTGTATTTATCTACTTATTTTATTACTCATTAGTTTGGCATATCATATCATAATATGAATTTGACAATATTTTAACCTAGATTTGGTTAGATATATCGTCCCCATATTATTGTGATCTAAACCAAGCCCTACGTTTATTAATCCAAGCCCTCTTTGATGCAAATAATTTTTGCTCGCATGGTATATGCATTTGTTAGGAATCGCGAATACAGAGAGGAAAGCTAACCTAAGTACCTACCTACGTATTAAAATAAGATGATAAAAAAGTTTTTTTTATTCGAGAAATTTCAAACGGTGTCAGGCTTGGAATGTCAGGAGGCCATAAATTTGTACAAATTCATTTCTAACGTTACCTGACAAACTGTTAAAGATCTCAACTGAGTTTAACAGAGCATTGCGTGACGTAGGCGCCTCCAGTTTTCATCTCGCGTGACATTGTAATATTATTTTTATCCAGTTGCATTTTGCTTTCTGTATACGGCCTCGAGATGTACGTAATTTATTACTAAACTTAGGTCGCATGATCTTATTCGAGTCATTAACCCGGCTAAAGGTATCCCGCCCTGAAATTCACCTCTAGCGTTTTTTCACCCCATTTAGCAAATCAGTCTACCCTATCGTGACGTATATAAATCTTCTGTTTAACGGTTATATTATATACGTACTCATCAAGAGCATATTTTTCTGGATTTGAATTTAAATAAAGGTGGAATTCATAAAAGAGAACCCCAGCGTGGAAGAATCTGATTCTACATCACTGTGTGTATATTGAAAATTAATCCAAACGTAAAAAAAGAAACAGATATACTTGTAACTTCTACAATAAATCCCAGGTAACGATGTGACATACCATTCAAGACCGTATACGATGAATGGGATGTGTAGAGCAACAAACACCAGATACTCCTAGAGCAATAATCTCATACAGATGCAGACGTCTCGAAAAAAAAAACACTTCTGCAATACATACTAAATAAATCCTACATAACCAAAAGAAGCAGTAACTATACCCAAACACTTACGGCCAAAGATCAGCTAGTTTATCTTTAGTATCAGCAGGCAACGAGGGCAACTTGTAATATTCGTAGATCAATCCCATGGTTGCCGTTTGGTCTTCTGCGCCTCCGCCTATATTGAGCATGGCTGTGGTTGCTGCTGTAAGAGGGTGCTCGTAATATGCTCTCCAAGTTTGTTGGTCTTCAGGAGGAGTCGCCCCCTCGGGCAGTTCGGCCATACCACGTGGGCCTACCACTGGTAAATCCACGTTGCCTCCTTGCGAGGATGGGTCTGCGTCGTCTTTTCGTTTTCTGTAACAAAAATTATCATTTGTAGAACATATTTTCGCTTAATGTACACTGTTTGAATCAAAATAGGTGACAATATTTCACAGTCAAAAGAAATATAAATATTCTACTCCTTGTAAATTTCCATAATGCTATTATTCACTAATTTTAAATGGGTATATAGTCGGATCTGGTCTTATCGTGTGGGTCATACGATTCAAGAAAGACATACTCTCAGTTTTTGTTTTCTTTACTTGCGTTTAATTTTACCCTCTAAATAAAATACGTAAGATAAATGAGACAGACTTATTCCATTTTGACATGAAAAAAAAGGATATGTATTTACTTTCCAGCGATTCTAAAAAAGCTTATAATAGCACCAGCTACGTTTTATTTTAAATATGCCAGTTTTGTGACTTTGACAGTTTGTGACAAAATGAAACAATTTTCTGGGTTTTTGCATCCCCAATCAAAAAAAATGGTACTTAATCTGATAAACTATTTCGAAAATGAAAGAAAAAGTGGAAATTCGCCAACCAATATTCAGGAAACAGTAGCCAAAGCACTGGGAATTAGTTTAAGGACTGTGCAGAAAATTGTGCATGAAACAAAACATAACATAATACCCAAGAATACTAAAAAGTGTAAACGAAGAAAGCCAAAGACTGAGGATTTAAGCGAAAATATTAAAATGGGAGCTCGAAATGTGATTTACGATTTATACAAATCAAAAACCAATGTAAGTCTTCCAGTTTTACAAAAAACATTAAAAATTCGGGGTGTTTTGGTAATTGGACTTGAAGCGTTATCAAAATTAATAAAAAATTTAGGTTTTCGCTATAAAAAAGACTGTAACCGAAGATTTTTACGTGAGCAGCCACAGATAGTGAGTCAGCGTGTTCAGTTTTTAAAAAAATATACGGGTAATTACAAATCGAAATTTAGAAAAGTGGTATTTTTAGACGAAACGTGAATATTTTCGAATGGAAGTGGTTCAAAATCTTGGCAAGATGAGTCTGTAAAAAGTGTTAAAAGGAAAAAGGGGTGCGGTACGGGAAAGCGTTTTATTATTTTGCATGCCGGTTCTGCAACAGGATATATTGCAGGTGCGAGTTTAATTTTTTCTTCAACATCAAAAAGTGCTGACTATCATGATAATATGAATTGCGAAATGTTTGAAAAATGGTTAAAAGTTCAATTGATACCAAATTTGGATGCTCCGTCTTTAATTGTATTAGATAATGCATCATATCATTCAAGAATTTTAAGTAAACAGCCTACTTCATCTTGGAGGAAAAGTGATATTTATGAGTGGCTGGAAAAACACAACCAAAATCCTTTACCAAATATGCTTAAATCGGAGCTCCTATCAATAGCAAAGTCTCTTAAAAAACCCAAAATATACGCGGTAGATGAAATACTACGTGAATATGGTCATGAGGTTCTACGACTGCCGCCATATCATTGCCAGTTTAACGCAATAGAATTAATATGGGTGGTGCAAAGTCTTATTATGAAAAACATGTAGGTCTTAAATCCGACCAAGTACAAATATAGTTTGGTAAGATTCGTTAGATAATATTACACAAGAGTACTGGAAGAAATCGGTGGAACATACAGAAATATTAATAAGGGATTGGTGGGATCGAGAACAAGTACTAGATGTCGAAGTAGCGCCAATGATAATTGCTCCATTCGAAGACGACTCAGACGACGAGGACTTTTCAGATTTTATAAGTGACGATGAGAGTTTTTAGGCTATAATTATAAACGGTGTTTTTCGTTTACATTTTTTAGTATTCTTGGGTATTATATTATGCTTTTTTTTCATGCACATTATTCTGCATAGTCCTTAAACTAATTCCCAGTGTTTTCATTACGGTTTCCTGCATATTGGTTTGCGAATTTCCACTTTTTCTTTCATTATCGAAATAGTTTATCCGACTAAATGCCATTGTATTTTTAGGTTTTAGTAGTAAAATTGTTAAAATAAATTGCACTGTTTATTATTGTCGTTTTTAATTAAAGGGTACAGTAGGTATATAATTAACGATTATATAATTTTTTTGTAACTTTTTCAACTCATAATTTTTACAAAACTAATAATATTAGGTATATGTGGCTATCTTCGCGATAGCTAAAATAATGAAACTATTTTTCCTTCCTTCGGTATATTTGTAAATAATCTCACAACATTTTGATAGCCTCTGTGTTGTCTGATTTGACGCATATGATCAGTGACTTTTGGACCCGCACGTTAAGACCAGATCTGACTATAGCGCATTACTCTTTAAAATGCTACTGGGGAGCCCAACAGGAGGATAAGCGAGTAACCTTTGAAAATGATATTTTGGACGTTATTGCGCTTAATTACAAATATACAGGAAATATTTTAATTTTTTATGAAAATGTGTTGATTATAAAGTACTTATCCTCTTTACCAAAACACTATTATACAGGGTGTTTTAATAAAAACTCCCAGGATAATTATTTCGAAAACTAAAAGTGACATGTAAATTCTGTAAACGCCAGTTTTTAGCCTTTATGATTGGCGTCACAACTGTGTAAAAAATGTGTTTGAATTTGAATCATACAAGATGTAGGTGGCGCCACGCCGCAAAGAATTTTTTCGATGACAGGAACTTTTAAATGTTGTGGCTCTTAAAGATAATTCATTTATGATCAAATTATGTCCCATAAAAATTTTTGATTAATCCAACATGAACGGAGATATTTGGGGTTAAGTTTTTTTTTTAATAAGTTTAACAGGTATTTTAATTATAAATATTTTTAATATACTTTAGCAGATTCTAATTTAATTTTGGTAATGATAATTTTACGTTTATAATATTACGTCCAGTGACGTCTCAGCCTTAACGCCTTAACAAATAATATTGGCAAACAATCAGACGCCACTGAGTTTTTGGTAATTTTTATCGGATTAAGCAACTAAAATTATCCTTTTCTTGTCTGTTAAATTGTTTTCATATCTTGCTTCGTTTTCGAGAAATAAAAATAAAAACAATTTTATTGCATATCTCTGGAAAACAAAAATCATTAAATAATTAATACGTTGCATTTTTGTTGTTGAGACGTCACTGGGCGTAATAATTTAGCGCTACACGAGTGTTTTATCACTAAAATTATAATTACCAAAATTAAATTAAAATCTCCTAAAGGGTATTAAAAATATTTATAATTAAAATACTCGTTAAAATTATTTAAAAAAAAAAACTTAACCCCAAATATCTCCGTTCATGTTGGATTTATCAAAAATTTTTATAGGACATAATTTGATCAAAAATTAATTATCTTTAAGAGTCACAACATTTAAAAGTTCCTGTCATCGAAAAAATTCTTTGCACCGTGGCGCCACCTACATCTTGTATTATTCAAACACATTTTTTACACAGTTGTGAAGCCAATCATAGAGGCTAAAAACTGGCGTTTACAGAATTTACGTCACTTTTAGTTTTCGAAATAATTGGCCTGGGAGTTTTTATTGAAACACCCTGTATATTCTTGAGGAATAAGAAGAAGAAAAAGAGGTAGACTTAAGGATACCAATAAACCTATACAAACTATGACATATCCTTTGTTATAACCATATATAAAATATATATATATGGCATTTAAAATATTTCTTAGGTGACCTAAGTGGTCAATAAACAAAATTGCATTTTAATGTTAAGAAAGTCGGATGCCTCATAAATATATTTTAAGCAGCAATTCTCCTTGATGCCATATTGCATAAAATGATGATAAATCATTTGCATTTAAAAGTAATTTTAATAATGGACGCATTATCTATAAAAGAATGTAATCTTACATTCCAAAGTGTAGGGGCTATATAACTACTTTAAGCTACTGAATTTCATGCATAATTTGCCATCCAAGATATCTGCATTTATATTATTAATCACTCTCTGTGTGTCTCATACCTTATTATTGTGCATTGTATACTTTTGCAAAAGTAAATTTATAAAAAGTAGAGTAAAATAATACTTTTCCGTGTCTAACATCTGTTGTAAGAAAAATAAAATAAACAGAAAATTAAATTCACACCGAAGAAGAATAAGCCTAATATTAAATATATAACAACTAGTAAGGTATCTCTTTCAGTACACCATCAAAGGGGGTTCCACTGCTCAAGGGTTAAAAAGTCATTAGATTCAATCAATCAACGTCGAAACCCTAAAATTTTTAAACATACATTTCATTAAATTTCACATCACGTTTAAATGTTTTTGCCTCCCTTTAAAAATCACACGCAATTTATATAATTTTTTTTCCAAGCGAGATAAATTGCAAAATTGTTTTTGAAGAGTTCATTTTATGTGCCTTAAGTCGATTATACCTCTCTCTTACCTTGCAATAATAATGGTACTATGGTCCGCCAAAATGTAAGACCGTTATGAATTTGCATAAAATTATTTCAGTTTTTGCCCAACGCATTATTGTACAGTTTATTGGGCTTTTCTCACCATAAACATGAAACGTGCAAAAATAATTTTAAATCTAAAAATGCGTTAGGCACTATTATGTTGCAAAAGTAGGTAATGTTAAGTGTTAAAAGAACAATACAACAATGTTCGCAAAATTACTAACGACTTTAATTAAACTCAAAACTGAAACAGCCATAAAAAATTCATAGTTATACAAAAAATGCGTGTAGAAAATACCTACTTAGAGCAGTTACAAGTTTTGTAACAATTTTATTCGCGCTTTAATAGTTGTTTTTAATGTTATTATAGTACTAGTTTATAACAGTGCCACCAAGAAAGAAATGTAATGAAATAACATTATATGTTTACCATGTAATTATTACATCAAAGTAAATAGTATACTACTATGTTCAGAAACTATAAGAACTTTTGAATGGACTTAATAAACGAGTTTGACTACGTTAATCGTATGAATGGAGCAGGTTTTCTGCTGAACCTTTTAAACTTGAAAAAGGCATATTTTTATTCATTTGAGAACGTAAATAGGTAGCCAAGGATTAGATGTTTTTTTTTGTTGTAATATATGCCTTGTATTGATTTTTAGAGATTTTTAATAATCCTTTCAAGTTGTAGCATCACCTATTAAAATTATATAGAAAAATAAACATATTGGACTTATTTACAGTGTTACCAGTAAAGTCCGCATCATATGGGATTTTTTTTATTAATAGCTTTATTTAAAATTTGACTGTGGCATCAAGTTCTGCTTCGATCGAGATGAAAATTAAGCAAAAAAATAGTAGTCACGTGATTCGTATTATCTGTCAAATTTGAATTTTTTCCAAACAATAATTCAAAAGTGGGGTTATTTCTGAAAATATCGAAAAACTTATTAGAAAAAGTATTTTTTAATGCAGTTTCTAGCCCACATGCAAAATTTCAGCTATATAAGAGAATTTTGATTTTTTACCTATATTTTGTAAATTGCACCACTTTTGCAAAATAAGACTCAACGCAACTTACATAAAACTTCTTAGTTTTGACAATGCTTTATTTCAGATACATTTTCTTTAAAGTAGCGCCATATTAAATGTGTGTTTTTCTACAAAATCAAAATTGGGCTATTAAAATTTGGTCGCATGCGATGCAAATTTTATTTGTTTTTAACCCTGTATAAGGTAACTTCATAAAATAAGTATTTTTAAAAACGTAATTTGTGTCTGAAAGTAATACACCTTAATATTAAGACAAAAAATAACACAGTGTCATCACTAATGTGTTCATTAAGTGGAAAATAAATTTTAGTTTAACTTAACGGAAAGTTTATCTACTTTCAACGATTTAATTCAAAACTCCTTTACTTTATTTTGTATTTTTTTACTTTCAAGCACAAACTACGTTTTCAATAATACTTATTTTATTAAGTTACCTTATACAGGGTCAAAAACAAATAAACTTTGCATCACATGCGACCAAATTTTAATAGCCCAATTTTGATTTTGTAGAAAAACACACATTTAATATGGCGCTACTTTAAAGAAAATGTATCTCAAATAAAGCATCATCAAAACTAAGAAGTTTTATGTAGTTTGCGTTGAGTCCTATTTTGCAAAAGTGGTGCAATTTACAAAATATAAGTAAAAAATCAAAATTATCTTATGCAGCTGAAATTTTGCACGTGGGCTAGAAACTGCATTTAAAAAAACTTTCTCTAATAAGTTTTTTCGATATTTTTAGAAATAACCCCACTTTTGTATTATTTTTTGGAAAAAATCAGTTATGAGAAAAAGTTTTTTTAAATGCAGTTTCTAGCCCACATGCAAAATTTCAGCGGCATAAGATAATTTTAATTTTTTTACCTATATTTTGTAAATTGCACCACTTTTGCAAAATAAGACTCAACGCAACCTACATAAAACTTCTCTTAGTTTTGACAAGGCTTTATTTCAGATACATTTTCTTTAAAGTATAGCACCATATTAAATGTGTTTTTTTACAAAATCAAAATTGGGCTATTAAAATTTGGTCGCATGTGATGCAAAGTTTATATTTGTTTTTGACCCTGTATAAGGTAACTTCATAAAATAAGTATTTTTGAAAACGTAGTTTGTGTCTGAAAGTAAAAAAATTAAGTAAAGGGGTTTTAAATTAAATCGCTAAAAATAGATAAACTTTACGTTGTTAAACTAAAATTTATTTTCCACTTAATGAACATTTTACTAATGACCTTTTTTGTCTTAATATTAAGGTGTATTACTTTCAGACAAAAACTACGTTTTTAAAAATACTTATTTTATGAAGTTACCTGTCTCTGAAATAAAGCCTTGAAGATGTTTTATGTAGGTTGCGCTAAGTCTTATTTTGCAAAAGTGGTGCAATTTACAAAATATAGGTAAAAAAATCAAAATTATCTTATGCAGCTGAAATTTTGCATGTGGGCTAGAAATTTCGCTCGATATTTTCAGAAATAACCCCACTTTTGCATTATTTTTTGGAAAAAATCAGGTGACAAAGCTATTAATAAAAAAAAATCCCTTATGATGCCGACTTGACTGGTGACACTATATATGAAATATAGATGTTTTAGTTCGGCATTGCTATAATGAGGGCTTGAAAATCCCAGTAGGCAAATTTTTATTTTTAGACAAATATTTTAGTACAAAAATAGATCTTGCAATTACCTGCACGAGTAAGAAAATGCAAGACATCTGCATAAATTAGCTAGTTTACATGCATTTTGCAACAAACCGAGTTACCTATCTCTAGTATTAAAATGTCCAGAAACGTCTTTAGAAAAAAAGGTAAAAAAAAAACTCTGCTTATCGTCATACTTATGTGTTCCAATTAAAAAGGCTTCTTGTGGTACTGTAATCCCTTTGAAAACATTTAATTGTATCTAATTAATTTGAGCAAAGACAAACACGTAGTTAGACTTCGACGAGAATTAAAGTGCATATAAAAATAATTGTAAAGCGATCTGTACATAAAGCGATAATTTTAACAGCAGCTTTCTCTATTAAAAAAAATATATTTTGTCCTCCGTAAAGTGATTATATTTATAGTTTAACTTGTGGGTATATCAATTTTTCTTGCATTTAACATTCCTACCTATAAATCCTGGATTTTTTTTTATTGTTAGACATAAAAATTATATAAATGTTTAGAAAACATTTATGCCTATACATACAGTGTATAGTAATAATTACAAATCATAAATTTGCCTTTTACTCAGAGATTTACGGATTTAAAATAAATTTACTATCACAGATTTATGATAAAATTTACATATAGTACGACGTATCAATGGCTGTTTATCATAGTTCCTGTGACACTCCTTAACAATCAAATTTTATAATAATATTTAAATTAGCATTTAAAATATTCATAATAAAACGCTAATAGGCGGGAAAGGCCGCCGTCAAGAAACTACTATTTTTTTAGGGGAAAAGTTAGAGGCTCTTTTACCTTATTGCTGAAAGAATGAAACATGTGTCAAATTGCAGCTCTCTAGTTCCTGTTAGCAACCCGGTTTGAAATATACCTACAGCATATCCCAATTTTCACCCAAAATAAGTTTGGTAAGTTTGAAGGTGGTAGACAATGAAGTAATATCAAAAAAAATACCTTGTCGGACTTTCATTGTCGTTATTTTGTCACCTAACAGAACGTTTCGGTTAGTTAGTATCTCTAACCGTTTTCAAGTGTAAAAAAGGCTACTGTCTTAAATACTATCCATGTGCAATGAAGCTTGATGACTCCGCCTACGTGCTTATTGGCGTGTGAAGTTTGAGCTGTTGGTTTTGGACAAGAAGAGGCTTCCAGACATGTGGGATATCTATACTTGGTTTACTAAATATATGGGTATTTTGATTCATGAACGCTGAAGCTGCTTCCTTGAATTTTCGTTTTCTCCAGTGCTGTTCTGTGTCCAAAACCTTGGCTTCTGACCACTGTATATTATGTTGGTCCATACATGTTCCGCTATACCTGATCTCGAAGTTTCACCTCTTTGAGTATGTTTTACATGTTCTTTAACTCGTACGGAAAGAGGTCTTCTTGTTTCTCCAATGTACGATTCGCCAGACTCGCAAGGGATTTGATAGATACAATTTGTTGTGTTTTCATTACTGGGGGGTTTTACTTTTGTAAGAAAGCTTCTAAGCGTATTTCCGGATTTGAAGGCTGTTCTGATATTATAGTTTTTGGTAATTCTTCTAATCTTTTCAGAAATCCCCTTAGCATTAAGGTATTGTAAGAAATGCTTGCTCCTCTTTCGTTTCTGTATTAGTTTTTACTTCCCGATTTTAAAGTTTTGAGATGGTATTGGTTACAAAGGTTTCAGGGTAACCATTTTGTTTTAAATGTCTTTTGATGTTTGAAATTTCAATATTTAAGGTCTTCCGGATTGTCGCAAACGTTAGATGCTCTGTGATAGAGAGTTTGAATTATGCCCTGTTTTATGGAGTTTGAATGATTCGATCCGTGATTAAGGCATTGCCCGGTGTGAGTGGGTTTCCTGTATACTGAAGTTTTTATGTTATCAGCACTTCGCTTGACGAGAACATATAATAATATAATATACCGGGTGAACAACTAAGAATGGTCGTCGGGTATATCTCGGAAACTACTAAACGTAGAAACTTGGGATAAAAAAAATATGATTGAAGCGGTCATGAAAAAATTCTGGAAATAATTTTTAAGTTCCGCATTTTGCCGCAAGAGGGCGAAATTGAAAAGTAAATTTTAAAATTTTACATAACTCCGAAAATTCCACATTAAGGTATATGTTTGATAACACCATTTTAAAGCTTGGATAATTATGCATCATTTTTGTCTTATGCTCATTGGCGTACCGACTTTAATAAGAGTGGGGGAAGCTGTTCAAAGTGTAAACATTTAAATCGCTGTAACTTCTAAACGACTTATCCGATTTCAGCAAACTAAAGACTGTTTGGAAGAGAAGTATATGCACTTTCACCAGTCGTATTTAGTTGTCCATAATAGTTCTCAATAAAATTGCTAGAGGGCGCAATTTGTAATAATAATAGTTTTTTTGATTTTATCCCGAAAATTCAAATCATACGGTATAATTATGATACCATAATCGAAAAGAAGATGAAATTTTCTAGAAAAAATATTAAAACCGCAGCTAGATATCTTTGTTCGTTTCAGAGTTATTGCCAAAACATTAATTTTTAATACAAATTGCGCCCTCTAGCAATTTTATTTGAAACTATTGTGTACCATTGGATAAGACAATTAAAGGTACTTACCTTTCTTTTCTAAACAAGCTTAAATTGAGTAAAATCGGATAAGTCGTTTAAAAGTTACAGCGATTTTAATGTTTACACTTTCAATAGCTTCTCCCACTCTTATCAAGTGAAAGTGAAAACATTAAAATCGCTGTAACTTCTAAACGACTTATCCGATTTCACTCAATTTAAGCTTGTTTGGAAGAGAAAGGTAAGTACCTTTAATTGTCTTATCCAATGGTACACAATAGTTTCAAATAAAATTGCTAGAGGGCGCAATTTGTATTAAAAATTAATGTTTTGGCAATAACTCTGAAACGAACAAAGATATCTAGCTGCGGTTTTAATATTTTTTCTAGGAAATTTCATCTTCTTTTCGATTATGGTATCATAATTATACCGTATGATTTGAATTTTCGGGATAAAATCAAAAAAACTATTATTATTACAAATTGCGCCCTCTAGCAATTTTATTGAGAACTATTATGGACAACTAAATACGACTGGTTAAAGTGCATATATTTCTCTTCCAAACAGTCTTTAGTTTGCTAAAATCGGATAAGTCGTTTAGAAGTTACAGCGATTTAAATGTTTACACTTTGAACAGCTTCCCCCACTCTTATTAAAGTCGGTACGCCAATGAGCATAAGACAAAAATGATGCATAATTATTCAAGCTTTAAAATGGTGTTATCAAACATATACCTTAATGTGGAATTTTCGGAGTTATGTAAAATTTTAAAATTTACTTTTCAATTACGCCCTCTTGCGGCAAAATGCGGAACTTAAAAATTATTTCCAGAATTTTTTCATGACCGCTTTAATCATAATTTTTTTTATCCCAAGTTTCTACGTTTAGTAGTTTCCGAGATATACCCGACGACCGTTCTTAGTTGTTCAGCCGGTTCACAAGTCAGATTTACATAAAAAATTATTATGAAATAGTTGTATCTTTGTATGACCCAATAAACGCAACTTTCTTCTTTCGTTATCACCATTTTCATCTGTTTTTGTGCATTGTGCCATGTCATCTTGCAAAGCAACGTCATCTGTTTCGTACCGATTTTTTTTTCGTCCAGCGCAAATCAACTCGCATTATCAAGAAAATTATCGAAAGCTGTGTATACGGTATGAAATCTCTATAGTGGCAATGTAAATTCATGTCATGGTCCCATTATTTCCAATCTTATTTTGTATCTACTTTTTTTTAATAAATTTGGCTTTTCATTGTTGGTAGATGGTAGATGTTTTATGTAATTATTTTTAATTAATTAGGTATCCAAAAAATAACGTATTTAACATTTACGTCTATAAATCGAACATAAAAAATATGGATGATAAAAGCTGTATATTTCGAAAAATCTATATTTCAAAGGCAGTGTGATTGTGATGTGATTAGGGAGTATAGAGTAAATAGTAAACTAAAGACGCCAGTGAGGTTTTTTTTTATTTAAAAGCTCCCGGTTTAAGCCGTGCTTGTACTGATTTAATTAATTATTGTAACAGTAACAAGCAATTTGTTTTTAAAATACCAACAGCTAATAACTTTAATACTGTTTCCACATTTTTCTACATTGTGAAATTTATGAAGCTTTTAGTAATATTCACTGTCGTTTGATATAAATAGCTTTTAATAATGCAAGTTAACATTATTATAAACTATATAATTATTTCAATTGCATGGTTTTGCAATTATATTGTAATGTTTTTCAAAAATGATAAAGTGCTTGTGCTCACAATTTAATTGTTGCATAAGATCAATAAGTTAGTATGTACATATTTTTTCTTCGTTTATTGAAAGTACCGCATATAACGCCGCATTAACAAAAATACATGACAGAATTCCTCAATTCACCTTGTAGCATTACATTTAATTATTTGAAAAAAATTAATTGCACTTTACTAGTAAAGCGATTAACTCTCATAACGCTTTATCTTGTTGTCTTGGTTTGCATTGTGTCATTAAAAAACTTATCATACCCAGAGAAATCCTATTAGTTGACTTTCTCAAAGTAGGTACTTTATTAAAATTTTCGGCGCTATCCGGCCTAGAGGACCAAGAATGTTGCTAAACGAGCGACCACCGGCTTCGTGAGTTTGGCATTGTAAATAGCGCTATGTTTTTCTTGCTTCTATATCAACTAAGCGTAAACATATTGAGCTAGATAAAACTACCTGAGCAGCAGCAAAATGTCATCTTTGTATATTAGCACAAAATGCTGACCAACAAGCAGTAGAAATTTTTTTAAAAAGACGGCGTTTAAAAGTGTTTTACCAACAAGACTTACCTACGTTTTATTTTTATGTTTCCTTAACATATCCTTAGGTCATATTATATTACTAATTCTTTTGAAATAGCTATTTAGCCTTTAATAAAAACCAATCAACTGCTTAGGTTTAATTTAAAACGGAGTTATAAATAAAAGTGTCGGTTAATTTTTTTGTTCTGAAAAAGAATCTTTATCTTAATGACGATGACCGGATGTACCATTGAGATTCTCACAGCTTAAAATGCTTTAAAACGATTAACGATCAGAAGAGATAATATTTCAGTTTAAATATTTAACGCTTATATACCTACTTAGTTTAATTATAAGGACAGAAGGTTTTTCCTATTTGGACGGACATTTTGCTGTACCGTTATATTATCAGTGGCGGACTCAGGACCTTTTTACAAAAGGCGTTTTTTGAAAATCCTATGGATCTGGACGTAATATACTTTCATTTTACAGCTTGTTTTCGTTAATCGTTGTAATTGTACATACAATGGTTCTCTCGGATATACGTCATAATTATTATTCATAAAATGAAATTGTCGATATTTAATAAAAGAATGTCTAGGCCTAGGCAATTAGAATTCTATTAAAATCAATGGAAAACCCGCCATTAAATCAAACTTAATGAAAGTACGGAACATTACTAGAAGTGAACAACACTAAAAACATGTCCATTAGGACATAATAGCACCAGCCAACACCTCAAATGGTTTAAGAAATTAACATATTTATGAAAACGAAATATATCAATTCGGTGGCCATTTAAATCAGATCAGTTGACATTTTAAACGATTAAACAGATTACCGTTTAGATCCTATAGAATGTTTTATAGATATATTAGCGAAAGTTGCCTTTAAATGACAAATAGCTACATAGTATAGCGAAATATATCGCATTCTAAATTTGAAACACACGTAACCACACCCAAGCTATTAAAAAAATATTGCTCCCGTTGATTTGGTATCCTGCTAGGAAAACATGCCATAAATATACAGTGCAGTTATGGAAACAAAAGTTTTACTATTTTATCCGCGGCTTCGCTTGTACAATTCAATTATATACCATAGATATACTACTCAATAGAACATTTAATAGGTAACCATATTATTTTAAAAAATAAATTTCTTGGGTGATGCTTTCTGACCTTATTTCTTTCTCTTTCGCTACGAAAGCTATTTATCTCCTTCCAAACTTTGTTTATAAAAATAATGCTAAAAATTTAGATGCATAATCATTATTAAAACATATCTATTTTATTATAGATCGCTACTAACGTTCACAGAACCTTTTCATGGACTTTGCGTTTTACACCTTAGGGTTATTGAAATACGTCTAAAAATTTAATATAGCTTAAAATTATAGACATTTATAGGTACCCCCCTCAAAATAGGCAAAACACCCCCTTTTTCAAACCCATATAATACGTATTATAGTAAGGGAACTTATGTACCAATTTTAAAATCTTCAACAGTTTTAGTTTCTGAGCTTCCCATAAAAATTTCAACCCCCGTCTCTACCTCCTTAGGGAAGGATTTAAAAAAAATCCTTCAGTCATTAACGGTTTAGGTTGATGAATGATTCACTTTACAGTTACCTAACAATTTTATGTAATATTATAGATTATTTGAATGGTGAAAAAATTATTACAAAAAATGCCTACTAATATCCGCGGGGTAGATTTTTAATGAAAAAGACCACACCTTAAAAATCACTTGCTAAAATGTTTCCAAAAAGGTAACAGAGCATTTAAAACGGTGTTTCAACAATCTGAAATGATGTCAAAACGTAATGTGTTCAACAAGATGAAACGGCGAAACACAAAGTAACAGTTCATATAGAGAATATTCCTCTTAAAAAACTAACAAAAGGGTTATACTCCGGCTGTTTGGATACGAATGTGCATCCAAAAGATGTAGGGCCTTTGTGTTTGTGCACGAAGGGCAGGTAAAGTTTTTCGGAAGCTGTGTAGTGAACGACACTCACCCTTAAATATATCAATCATATTATGTACGCATATCAGTTGCATCTATTGTAGCTTTCGAGATTTTGATGACTTAATGACAGGCAGGTATACATGCTGGATGATGTTAGAGGGTGTAGACTATCCGCAAATTATCTTATTGCCTAACCTTATAAAATTATTATGCTTTTAATTTAGCTTCACCTTTTTATAAGGTTTGCACATCATTTGACACCCTGCACCAGTAGATTGGAAATTCTATTTAAATAATTATTTATTTTACAGATTCTATCAAGTAAAAGTACCTACTTTACTTACTATAGCTATTTTTATTAGGATTGCCTACATCATACTTCCTTGTGGTGTAATTAATGTATTTAGAAACAAAATACCACGTTTTACTATAATAATTATTAAAGAAAGTTTACAATTATTTTTCAAACAAAAGTGCTTATCAATAAATTATTTTATTGAAAAAACTAACTAGTTAATTGCCTAGTTAGCTGTGGGAATCCAACTAATCTGTAAATAGCTGCGGATAGTTATGGAAATAAGGATTCTTGTTACAATGTAATTAGTTATTGCACGGATTAGCATATTCCCTACGGTATATATCCATAGCAATAAATTTATTTAAGCACTAAGCATTGATAAATAGTTTGAAATAATTAAATTTAGATCGTCTCTACACATTTACTCTAATTAAGATGAAAATTTAATAAACCTATGCTGTGATAAAATTCTTAATTTGAATATCCAACCGATTATCGGCTTCATATGGCCGTCATTAGATGATCGATCGACTTACATACAAGATATAATTAATTTAAAACGTTTTGAAAATTCCATAAAACTACAAGAATGATTTTTTAGTAAAAATAATTATAAATTAAGTAAAATTTTTAAATAATAATAAAAAGTAATAATACCAAGATATTGAACATGCCCTGTAGTAAGGATACAGGATAAATCCTACTTTATTATATACAGGGTGTTTCATTAAGGATGGCCACCGGCCATATCTCGGAAACTACTAGGCATAGAAACTTGGAAAAAAAAATATCATTAAAGCGGTCATGAGAAAATTCTGGAAATTATTTTTAGTTCGCCGCAAGGGGGCACAATTGAAAATTATTTTCTTAAATTCTAAATTTCTCCGAAAATTTCCATATTAAGATATAACTCTGGTTACATCATTGGAAAGCTTAGACAATTCTGCATCATTTTGGTTTAAGGCTCATTGGCGTACCGACCTTGATAAGAGTGGGGGAATCTATTGAAAGTGTAAACATTAAAATCGCTGTAACTTCTAAACGACTTATCCGATTTTACTAAATTTAAGCTTGTTTGGAAGGGAAAGGTAAGAATCTTTAATCGCCGTATCCACCAGTACACGATAGTGTTTAATAAAATTGCTAGAGGGCGCAATTTGCAATAATAACAGTTTTTTCGATTTTATCCCGAAAATTCAAATCATACGGTATAACTATGACATCATAATCGGAAAGTAGAATAAATTTGCAAGAAAAGATGTGAAGACCGCAGTTCGATATATTTGTTCGTTTCAGAGTTATTGCCAAAATAATAATTTTTAATACAAATTGCGCCCTCTAGCAATTTTATTAGAAACTATCTTGTACCCTTGGATACGACAATTGAAGGTACTTACCTTTCTCTTTCAAACAAGCTTAAATTTAGTAAAATCGATAAGTTTGATAAAAGTGGGAGAAGCTATTGAAAGTGTAAACATTAAAATCGCTGTAACTTCTAAACGACTTATCAGATTTTTATTAAATTTGAGCTTGTTTGGAAGAACCTTCAATTGTCGTATCTAATGGTACACGATAGTTTCTATTAAAATTGCTAGAGGGCGCAATTTGTATTAAAAATTATTGTTTTGGCAATAACTCTGAAACGAACAAAGATATCGAACTGTGTCTTCACATCTTTTCTTGCAAATTTCATCTACTTTTCGATTATGATGTCATAGTTATACCGTATGATTTAAATTTTCGGGATAAAATCGAAAAAACTATTAATATTACAAATTGCGCCCTCTTGCAATTTTATTAAACACTATCGTGTACTGTTGGATACGGCGATTGAAGATACTTACCTTTCCCTTCCAAACAAGCTTAAATTTAGTAAAATCGGATAAGTCGTTTAGAAGTTACAGAGATTTTAATGTTTAAACCAATCATTTAAACCAAAATGATGCAGAATTATCTAAGCTTTCCAATGATGTAACCAGAGTTATACCTTAATATGGAAATTTTCGGAGAAATTTAGAATTAAAAAAAAAAATTTCAATTGTGCCCCCTTGCGGCGAAATTAGGGAGTAATTTCCAGAATTTTCTCAAGACCGCTTTAATCATAATTTTTTTCCAAGTTTCTATGCCTAGTAGTTTCCGAGGTATTGGCCGGTGGCCACCCTTAATGAAACACCCTGTATAGAACATAAAAATTTATTACATTCTAAAATATTTTGTAAGCTTAAATTTGTTAGATAGTTTATCAAATTAATTGACAATTTTATTGTTTAAAAAACTATTTTAATGCCGATTTATAGTAATCAAACGTATATTTCTTAAACGGGCGATTATATAGGAGTGTAAAAAATTAGAAATTCAAATTTTGGCCGTCCATAAATTTCGTTGGTGACGCGTGAAAACAATTAAAAGACAAAATATAAAAAAAGGTGTCTTGTTGCATGTGCCGTAAAAATTCAGGTAGAAAATACATTTCTACGTGGGAGCTTTACCAAAAGGCTTTATACCTATACACATTTTTTTGAATATAAAAATCCCGATTTGATAAATGGGTATATTTTGGTCACGGAACGTTTTATGGCGTTTTAGCCAAGCATGGAATATAAAATGTACCTATATAAAGCATAAATCTTAGATCTTCGATTGCAGGAACGAGCTATAAATTATTGTTTTTTATTCAGTAAATACTCGGCTGTGCTGGTTCTACATAGATACGTATATACAGGGTGTTCCAAACGACCCAACGAATTTACATAAGGCATCAGTACTTTATCGATTAGCGAAAACGCCTTATACCGGGTGTCCACGTCTAACTTTTTTGTTTTTCAAGATAATGGAATAAAATTTGGGGGATTTGTATACGACATTAAACTGCATTTTTTGACAGGTGACTCAGCATTATTAACTTTAAAAAGTTAACTTAGAACTTTCCTAAAATGAAGCATCTTTTAAGAATAAATTTAGATTTAAATGCTTCAAGTAGCCTGTGACCAGAAAAACTGATAAAACAAAATCATGCCTTGAAGATAATTGAAATGCCAACAGCTTCTGCCAAAGTAAATTAGTTTGTTGTTTTAAAAACATGCACAATAATAGTTTTACAATTTCTACATTCTCCAAACACTAATAACATATCAACTTTTTCACTCCTTGTAAAACTATTATTTTCCATGCTTTTTAAACAACAAATTAATTTACTTTGGCAGAAGCTGTTGGCATTTCAATTTTCTTCAAGGCATAATTTTGTTTTATCAATTTTGCTGGTCACAGGCTACTTGATGCATTTAAATCTAAATTTATTCTCAAAAGCTGCTTCATTTTAGGAAAGTTTTAAGTTTACTTTAAAGTTTTTTAATGCGAGCTTTTCTAAAACCTAATAGTGTATGGTATCAAAATAATCGTAATAAAATCCTCTTTTTTTCTTAACCCGACGAGCCACCATGTTGCCATTTAAAAAAAATGAGTTATACAACTTTAAAGATTAAATTTTACGCAGCACATAGCATTGGATCAAAAATAGTAAAATTGTATTTTTCCCAAGATTAAAGAACTGAAATAAGTGATTTTAAGGTATTCATAGCCTTCTAGATAAGACAATAAATTTGGAAAAAAATATTTTCTTGGTGACAAAAACTGACAAGTCGTTGTATTTAGACTGTCATATGGAGTCGAAAAAAGTAAAAATATACCAGGTGTCCCATTTAAAAATCGAAAGTTTATGTCACTTCCGGTTAAACCGGAAGTTGAGTCACCTGTCAAAAAATGCAGTTTTATGTTGTATACGAATCCCCCGAATTTTATTTCATTATCTTGAAAAACAAAAAAGTTAGACACCCGGTATGTCAGAAAAATAGGAATTACACTGAATTTTTCTAAGAATTGGTTAATTATCATTATGACACCCATACGGCCAAACAGATGAATGAATGTATGAAAATATGTATTTCGGTGCCATTTCAATGGATATGGAATTGAACTAAACGACTTTTGATACCAAAATCCCTATTTTTTCATAAAACTTGCACTGCAAGTGTTTGTATGGATCTAGAATTTCCCATAGAAACTGAATCGTTTTTTTTTATACTTTATTCGTAAATTTCCATGTTAAACTTGATGATTTCAGATTCAATGTTTTGATATATTTGTCTGAGCAATGTTTAGTTTCAACTAACCACTTTAATAGAAATACAAACTCATACAACGCAAAATTGCTGTGCAAAAAAATTGTAAATTATTTTCCTAACAACGTAATTATACGTAATTACATTGGAATGCTTTTTACAATGTAAAAAGTTTAAGAAAAATTACTTATGTACAATCTTTCGTTCCAAGTAAGTTAATCTATATTTGGCGATGGTTGAAAGATAATCAAGGTGTAATTATTTTGAATTAGTTGTAATGAATTAAAACCAACGGGATTCTACCAATTAAAAAACGTATTAGGCTCTAAGATGATCTGGAACTAACCAAGTCAAAAAATCATAAGTAATTATTGTGTCATGTGTAACCAAATAAATTATAGAATACTTATCTTAGTATTAAATTAAATATATTCAAGGTAATGCAAACAGTTTAAAAATCAATGGTCAATAGTCGAAAACTGTTAGGAATTGGTTCAATTAAGACATTTTTTTAAGGTTGGAAATAGGTAAAAATTACGTGGTCTCTACCCCAGCAAAGTAATCAATCTTAGTAATTCCTTTCATTGATTATTATTTTCATTGCCTACCCGAATCGTATTTACTAAATAGAACATATAAATTTGTCAATTTATATCTCGACTCGGCGATTTAAAAGCTTATGCTCCATTGAAGTTGGACCAACCTACTTTATAGCGTTTATTTGCTAAAATATGCCGATCTAAGTGTTGCTTAAAGCGTTTCCAAGATATTAGAGATAATTAAAAGTCAGTCATGAAGAACTTAATGTCGGAAACCAAAACACATGGAAATGGTATTGTTTTATTTTGTTTTGCTTGCTAGGATCTTTCTTACTAAATACGACAAAGGAAATTATATTTTTAAAACAGTTCTTATAATAATAGTAGGTACAACAGCATTCTGACTTGTGAGTATAGTCTAAATATTTTTTTTATATGGGAAATTTAAAATTTTTGTTTCCAATACATGCACTCTGAATTTAAAGTGAAAATTAAGCTGTGATGACTAACGGTGCTATTCCCCTGACCCAAAAGATATTAACAACCATAAAATAGCAATCAAACTCTTCCATTTGGTATTAAAAATCGTTCTGACAAAGCTTTGCCCCCGGAAGTTGATTTTAAATTTATGATTTTAATTTCTTATTCTATTATAAGTCGGTAACGAAAATTAAAGACTCCCAGTAGTAGTGCGTTTTTGCCTAACAATATCCTGTGTACTATATATCACAGGTAGATTTAGCGGATACTTGATTATTAAAGCTTCTAGATATTATTAGACTCTTATTAAACGACATTATACACATTTGTTAATACTTATACAGGGTGTTCATTTGAAAACTTCCCACCTCGATTTTCCTGCTTTAAAATGAAAATGTGGAAAATCGCTCGGACACGTCGATTTTTATTTCGAGGGGGACATCTTTTGCGTATATTGTCAATCTTGTTACTTCAAGCCCCTAGGAGGGAGGGGGGGTAAGATCTAAATCTTAAATGGATACCCCTATTTTATATAATTTTTTTGGATTCTGCATCAAATTCTGGACATTTTTTAATAAGTATATGTTTTTATTATTTACAATACCAAAAATCTCATAAAACATACCTAAGGTATAAGAAAATATAGTGGCATATCCGACAAGTGTGTGATAGTTACACACTTGTCCGATATGCCACTATATTTTCTTTTTCTTTTAATTATTTTTTCCGACGCTATATCATCTTTTATACCTAAGACACCTTTGACATAACCTCTGTTTATTTTTAAAATACTCTGCCAAGGGGTAAAAAAACAATTTTTGAAGATTATCATTATTAGATAAAATATCAATATACTATGGTGAATAAAAAGAGCAGTAACAGGGTTCCACGACCTATATAATCTTTCCCCTAACGTATAACCAGCAATTCTATAACATTTTCAATCGTCCGGTCGGCATTAAAAAGCCATAACAAACATATCTTACTTTTATGTTACCAATCATATAATTTAAACATCTGAAAAGCGCAGCAAATAATAGACTTGAATTAATACCTATATAAAATACCGGTTCTCATATAAAATCAAATATCCTTTTACTGTGGTCTTAGGACGATATATTGTTATCAAATCTGCAGCAGTTCTTTATTATGTCAACTGGAATTACCGGTTATCAAAATCAAATTTGCTTTGGTAATGGTAATTTACCAAAATGTTTTCTTATGTTAGATTTATATGACACGTTTTACTATTTTAGGCTTTGTTTATAGATATTATTGTTTCGGTGAAAATATCCACAAATTTTCTCAAGCATAACGTTGGGCATATCGGAAGTGGCATCATGTCGCATCAGAATAATTCAATTAAGTTAGAATAAGTCTGGATATAGAACAAAAGACGCTTAATTCGTGTTTTCGATTTCAATTTATTAATGCCTTTTTGGTAAAAGCTGGGTATCCTAATATATTAAATTTTTGTTAAAATAATAAATGGTGTGTCATAAAATAATAAGTAAAATCATAGAACTTATATCTGTTGTAACTATTTTATTACAAGTACCATAATATGATTGTTATTAAATATTTATGATGGATATTATATAGGGTGTCCGGAAAAAGGAGTTAAATCCGTTAACCATATATTCCTTGAGCAAAAATAATATGACTTTTATAATGCCAATTTTCGTTTTTGACCCCCATGTTCAATATGCATGGTGTCAAAGTTTGAAATTAAAAACTGATTTTTTTTGTATAATTCGATTATTTAATAAGATATAAAATTCAAATTTGGCATAAAGAGTTACATCTTTTAAGAAAAACTAAAGAAAAAACAATTGTTAAATATTCAAAATAGGGGGGGTCCAGTACCCCCTATTTTTTAGTACGTGCGCCACTCCATACAATTTTGGTTCAAATATTTTAGATAGGGGCATTTTTCAAAATGTTACTTCTAACATCATTAGAAACAAACCCAGGCCCACAGTGTATGTCCAATATTATCATTCATGTTATAATTATTTAAGTTTCTGATAAATTAATAATTACAGATTTAGCTTAGCTTACTTTAAAGCTAAGTGGATTCTGCAGGCGTCCTAAGAAACTTACGTTGAATAAAAGAACAAATATTAATGAAAACATAATTTAATTTTTACAATTAAAATTTCCTTTAAGATTTTGGAAACACCCTGTATGTATTTTATAAGAAAAACGTATGGTATTTCTACCTTGTTAATGAGAATCATAACTGCATATAAATAAGGTTTACGGAGAATAAATTGTATATCATACGTTTATTTATTAGTACCTACATGGTTTTGTTTTGTTGGTAGTAATTTATACAATCATTATTTTAGTAACTTATATTATGTCGCCATTAAACTTTTAATTTTTAATTAATTGCTACAGTATAAATTCAATATAAATTAAATATGAGCTGCATTCTTCTACGTTTTTCTCAACAGCGATCGACAAACTTGACAATGCGTAAGACAAAAAAGATATAATTACTATTTATTTATCTGTAATTGGCATTGTCATTGTAATTTATGATACAATTTTACACCACTTAAAATTTACTCACGTTAAGCACATTCGAATAATAACTTTTACATTGTATGGCCAAAAAAAAATCCATACTTTCTGTTTTCCTTCTATTTACCATTTAACTCTTCTCCGAAGTCAACTTGTAATTTTTAAAATATGTATTTTATATTTTAACTAAATAAATAAAATATGTGAATCATATTTTCTAAAATTGTGTCGGTACCTTGTCATAGTATAAAATAAAATTTTAGCTGTTAACAATTTAAAACCAGTAAATTGTTGAGGTCCAACCTACAATACCTAGCAAAAAAAAACGTTATGTGAATGGGCCAATGTACATAAGTTTTTCCATTGCACAATAGACTATAAAAATAGTTTCATGTATTGGAAATTACATAAAACAGACACAGTCGCTAAAATGTTAGATCCTCAGAGAATTGTGCTGCAAAAAATGTGAAAGCTATCTTGTCGGCCATTCTTTACTATTTCTTGGCAAAGTTTATGGTATTTTTTCGATGAAAACGTGAAAACTGTAAGCACGGAAAAATGAGGAAACGTTTGAAAACAGATATCTATAAAGTGATACTTTGAACATATTTGCTTGAGGAACATCATAAATAAAAGTTTTTTTTTAAATTTATATTTATCAGTTTGTTCGTAAGAAATGTTAACTATATAAAACCGATAAATGGTTCAACAAATATATAAAATAATACTTAAAACCTCAAACAAAAGTAAGGCTGGTCAAGGTGTAGGCACTTGGCTCAAAGCAGCTTATCATTTTTTGGTATTAAGCATTTTGGTTTCAGATATTTTTAAATGCAATCTAATATTGTTTACGTTGCAAAGCAATTGAATGACAAATTTAGAGACCGCGATGCATCAGAATTTATAAAGAAAAGACGACAAAATTAGCTATCTTCGTCGAATCGACAAAATATCTAACTGTTTAAAGCCTATAAAAAGGAGCCATGGGAAAAATGCATTTACGTTGGATATTATAAATTACTTTATAACAGTCACGCATATACGATAAGAGATAGCTAACTAATAGACATTTATGAGGATTAAGTTCTGGCACTCCTACGTATTCAAGAAAATAGAGAGGATAAAGTCTCTTTTGTTAGAGAAATAAATGCAATTTATGTAAAAACTTTAAATCAAATAATTACCATTGCCAGCGCAGGGAATTAGTAAACCATACGCTTAAATAATTTAGTGTCAAAGGTGATGTAACTATGCATATAAATTTTCTTTTATTGCCGATTAATGCTAAGGATTCGAATAGAAGACGAAAGAAAAAAATGAGCTCTGTTTAAACTGAAACAGAGACCAGTTTTAACAAATTTGTATACAAGTAGAACAAAAAAATAAGAAACTCGGGCAATCAAATAATAATCCTTATTATTCGACACATTCTATTTTTTGGCTCAGTCTGATAGCCGTCCTCTTTTCTGAGATATTAGTAATTGTCTTTCCTCTTAAGACCAAAAACACTAGTGACGCGTTTGCCATTTAATTTTCTTACCAATATTTCGTTTTCTCCTAAAAGCGACTAAATACAAATATCTTACAATTTAAAAGTTTAAAAAAATTGATTGATAAATTAATATAAGCAAAAAATAAAACTTGGTCAAATTTCCCCATATTTATTTTTCTGCTTCCAACCTTTTTTAACGTTAAACTGTAAATAATTGTACTCTAAAAAATGACATTTGGCCAATTTTCGGATCAAACGAAAACAGTAACGAAATATTGATAAAAAAGCGAAATGGTGAATGCGACACGGTGTTTAGTCTTAATACGAATATAAGTATCTAAAAAATACTAGTCTTTCAGTTGCTGTTTCACTCGTTAAATAGTTTTCATTAAACTCGGTGACCACTACACCTCCATCTCTGTTGGTCTCCTGATGAGATGTTATTTCATATGTTATGAAGAAGTTGTTTTTTACTTATCGCTGATATAGAAATATATTTATAGCATTGGAAAAACAGCATAGTAGTAATGTTAACGATTTAAACACAGACCGAAATAAGTTCAATTTGGCTTGGCTTGGCTTGTCGTCCTAAAATTATACTTAGTTGACTTTTGCTAAACTTTTACTGAACTAAAACTACTTTATATCCTCAACGGGTTTTAAAATATAATCGTAAGTAGTATGTAATTAATACCTTGTATAATTATTATAAAAGATTCCTATTGATAAGCTGGCGACCAATAAAAATATTTAGCGGTACAAGAAACCAATCTATTGGTACCTGGATAAAAATCTATTTGTGGTGTAATTTTGATTAAAATGAAGCTACTTCATTACTCTATAATATCAAAATAATACTTGGGTACTATGCAATTAGCGTGTAAACTATTTAGTCTTTTAATTGAAAATATATATCAAGTCTGCCCATTATTTTTCTCAACCGGATGGCTGCTAATAGGTCCTTCTTTATTTTTTTTAAGCTCTTTTGCGCCGTCAGAATATTGAAAATTTTAATTTATTGTTAATATGTATTTACTTCTTCTTTGGTTAGCGAACTCAGGCAAAAAATTATCGCTAAATCGAGAACATTTACATTTTATTTTATATTTATTTTACTGACATAGGAAATCTGCGAATTCAAGACGGTTAACTTCAAGACGACCGTTTCATATTGGCAAGAAATTACAATTTGTATGAAAATTTATACAACTTCACTTCTACATTTACGGTTGTCAGATACTATTTGCATAAAATACTTAATTTTAATGCAAAATATATAGTGTGTTATTTGCACGTTTACAATTTTCACTTTTAATATTCTGTAAATTATACAATAATTAATTGACATTTATTAACTTTTAAAAAATATCATTAAAAATTTTACTTAAACTTTAAACAAGAGATCACGTATTTAATGCCACAAAGATTATGTACTTACCTTACCCAAAAATATTAACATTAAAATATAAACCTTATCTACAGTTTTCTAGTTCTACAAAAAATTATTATCTCAGTCTTTATATGTAGGGTTGTCAAGGGAGGACGGTACAATACATTCAACACAATTCTTGAGTATGTGATCCACATTTTCTTATTTTAAAGGTATTTGAGTTCGTTGTGTTACTTTAATGCGATTTTACGATCGTGTATATAAATTTTGTTTTAAAAAACTATAAATTCACAATCTTTAGTCCAAGTTTTGTAATTAGTCTTCAATTATAGGAACTTTTATTAGAACTACACAAAAGACCCTGGTAGTGCAAAAATGACACAATAGAGCCCAAAAATAGCCTAATGACGATTGCGACATACATAGGTAATTAAAATTAAAAAAGGGTTGAGGCCTTTTATTGAAAACAACGTGAGCACCGCTGGAGATTTAGGTCTAGCCAGGTAGTGGACCGGCTAGTAAAACAGTAAATGGACTGAGGAATCTAATGTTATTACTATTACTGTAAGACCTTTTCTTAAGGGCCAGGGTTGTCCCAAATTTATACTTTAGGAAACTACTTTTACTTAGTTTATTTTGTTCCTAACTGAAAAATGTTGAAAAGGTAAGAAAACGTAATCCTAATCCATTTCCCTTATTTATTTTTTTATTATTATCCTACCTATACAGGGTGAACGAATGTCACGTAGATATTAAAGGAGCGATAGTGCCCCTCAAAATAGAAAAAAAAACATGGGAAAAAAGGCTTCATTTTTGATACACAGGATGTCAAAGTTTTAGTTTTTTTCACACATTTTCTGATATACTTATTTCCAAATTGATCCACTTGTTAGTTTTTTGAAATCTCTACAAAAAAATGTTAAAATAAAAAAAAATCTAGTTCTTCTTTTATCATTAACAATTATGTTTATAAAAAAGGGCGTAATATGTCTCTTTTAATGATGGTGAAATTATTAAAATTAAAAAAAAAAACAGTAGACATAACTAAATTATTATCAACAATTCAGTAGTTAAAGATATGTGAATCGTATCTTCACCAATTAAGAATAATAAATTTTATTTGACTTGATCTTATATATTTTGACACATTGAAAAGGTGTTTCAGGAAAAAGAATTATCAAGATTTGAAGAATTAGTCCATGCTTGAAGTGGAGTTAAAGTATGGGAAAGAAAGAAAAAACTAAAAGTCTTCCTCTACAAAATTTAATAGAATAAAAATTGTTTAGGGGTCTCTACACGTTTCGAACGTAAATACGTTGATCATCGGGAGACAGAAAATTTATTTAATGCTGATGGTTTTAGCAGAAGAGAAAATGGTGTAGAACCTTAATGAAGCTTTTATGAAATTAAAAAATTGTTGTGTAGAAGTCACATAATATAAAGAAACTTGAGAAAAGTTAAAACATACTGAGTATGTGAAAAAGTCAGTAAGGGGGGTCTAAACCAACCAAATAAACTGGAAGAAGAAAAAACCCCTTTAAAAAGAAGGTGTCGAGGGTTATTTAAAATTTTTAGAAAACTTTTTAAGTATGTCTGTAAGACATTTTAAAAAGTTATATAAAAATTTTATTATATATATATATATTAACACGAAGGGCTACTTCAAAGGCAAAGTGTATAGTTATTGATATTCATTTAGACTATTTAATCCTATAGACGACATGGTTAGGTCCAACCACTAGAAGTCAGCGGAAAAGTCTGTAGAAATACAACTATAGGTTCGTCTCAATTAAGAGTGGGTATGAAAATAAAGAAAAGTTAGTGTACTTAAATACATAATTTATATTTGTGAAAAAAGTAATCCTCGAGCCGGGATCGAACCGACAACCTCTGTACTACCTTTGTACTGGATATCCCATGCAAATTTTGAGATGGTAAAATATTGGCTCCCCAATTTATTTTAGAGCAAAAGTTTATCTAAACTTTTTAAAGAATTCAATAAACTAAACTCAGTTGCAAAATTTTAATAATTTTCATGCAGTCTATCCAAAGTTATTTAAAAAATAATATTATCTTTTATTATCCTAAAATGGATAATACGGGTCTGAATTTTAATGACGATATTTTGATTGATTAGGTATGTCAGTGTCAAATTCAAACCAAGTTTGACAATTTTTTTAACCATAAATATTATTTCGTTATGAACTATTCTACGTCTGTAAAGATTGCTATAGTTAAGTGGTATTATGCGGGAAACAGCAGCAGAAATGTATCCGATATGTTTGCAGTACCTACATTATCAAGAGAGGCCAATTCCAGCAATATCCACCGTAATCAGAATAATTAACAAATTTGAAAATAGTGGAACGCTTAAGCCCTTAATTACTTAATAAATCGCGCTAAAATTTCGTCAGTTAGTTCGTCAAAGTATTCCCTTTAATAAAGTTAAATCAACTTTTGCTCTAAAATAAATTGGGGAGCCAATATTTTACCATCTCAAAATTTGCATGGGATTTCCTATGTTGCGTGGATCGATGCACCACCCTGTATATCACACTCAGTATGTTTCAACTTTTCTCAATTTTCTTCATATTATGTCACTTCTACACATCAATTTTTAATTCCGTAAAAGCTCCATTAAGGTTTTACACCATTTTTTCTTCTGCTAAATCCATCAGCATTAAATAAATTTTCTGTCTCCTGATGATGAACGTTTCTACGTTCGAAACATGTAGAGACCCCTAACGAATTTTTATTCTATTAAATTTTGTGGAGAAAGACTTTTAGTTTTTTCTTTCTTTCCCAATTATCAAGATATTGAGAAAAAATCTTCTTAAGACCAAATAATATTTTTTTCCGTAAATTTTATTTGCCATGCTTAGAAAAATAGTTAATTCAATAAATGGAGACACGATTTGTCTTTCAAGACTTTAAAAAAAAATAAATGGATATTTTTTCCCACTGAATTATCTCTGTATCTTAAAGAATATTTTAAAATATTGTTTTCCATTAATCTAAATTAGAACTCTCTAGGAGCACTATAACAGGAGATATTAATTCTTTTTTAGGTCCATGTTTAATTTATATTAGAGAAACACGGAACTTGTACATGCATTTATAAGCTATTCTTTTGGGCGTGGTAGGACAACTTAATAATATATTATGTTTCGAGAAGCATTAACAGATTTTGTTTTTAACTTAAGTAGATTAACATTTTGAGTTTTATTTTTAATAAAAAACAACTTTAAGGTGGGTAGTGGTTTAGCGAACGTACTTATGGGAATTTACTATCATTGATAATGTCAAGGATTAATTTAAAAACTTTAATACGCTCCATATGGCGTGCCAAAAATAAGTGAATTATTAAATTTAATTTGTAAAAATAATTAAAAACGCACCATAACACACAAATGCTCACGACCCATTTGCTGAAATGTACAAAGACAAAAAATAATTAAGCTAAATTTAAATTTAACTGCCAGCAAAAACTCGCTTGAGGACCAAAAACTCCCGAAGAACATCCCATTAGTTAATTCTTAATTAAAAATAAAAAACTTTAAATTAAAGAATTTGGTAAAAACCTTTAAAATACCGTCGAATTGATGCAAGGATGGCTTTAAATTACTTTGGACAACCCTGGACGGCTTTGTGAAGGTATTTTAAAGCCTCAGGTCATTTTGATACTTGATTATAATAACCCCTGCATACTCTTTGGGTCCGGTCGTATACGACGCGATGTATTTTGGTACGCCGTTTTAGACCGTACTTTGAGCTTTTGACTATTAAACAAGTGGACAAGCAACAAATCCAATTATTGGATCGTCAAAAACTGACTGACAAAAAAATGTGGAATTGTGTACAATAATATTCATATTGACAAATAAATTAGATATCTATTATCCGTCTACGACTACCCCTAAAATATGATATAATAAAAGCTTGTTTTACAGAATTGCAAAAGGTATATATTCTCTAGTCTCTCTAACAGTCTAATGCTGTAAAGCTTGACCGTTTCTTGATCAAACATTTGCTTTACATCCATATTTTTTGACTGTTTAGTGAGTTATTTTTACCGAAAACCAAACAAGGCCTCGGCAAACAGTGTAAATGGCTTAATAACAAAAAATTTGTTTGAGGAACCAAAACCAACACAACGCTTTTTACGAAATGGTACCTATGTGAGTACCTTGGTATCTTCTTACATTTTTTTCCCTTTTAAATAAACATCTCATGTTCTTTGTGGGCAATTTTGACTTATTCCTAATGCTGTTAGTAGTAGTAGTCGTAGTAACAAAATTTATTTAGCAATATGTTACAATTTAACAAGTCTTATAGAATATTAAAACACATTTAACACTAACATCTTTGAAGTATTAAAAAATTATTATCAGTCGTCATTATTCTGTTTTTTAAATAAATAATTTTTTAATGATTTTTAAAAAAATTTTAAAGAGCTTTAAGATTTTATAAAATATCCAAGTTATTATATTCACTTCCTTTAAAGAAACCCAATTTATATGTTAAATGTTTTGATACCCTACTTAGACAAAAATCTTTGTTATACGGAGTTATTATAAATAGTTATGATTTTCAAAATTTTGAGTTATAAAATCTTTCAAGTGAGAACGCAGTAACCATCGCTTTATTTTGGAAAACTTGCAGTCTATTAAATACCCCGTTAATTGATGTGTATAAAATAGTTAAACAACATAAAAAATGAGGTAAAGTTATTGTGTTGTAGATTGTTTTTCATGAAAATAATCCTAAATTTTGACTAATTTTTTTAAAATAATTATATTTTTATCGAATTTTAAATATAAGATTTTCAAAATTTAAAATTTCTATACAATCAAGAATATTTTTACCCTTTTTATGTAATAAAGTATCATTAGCAAGCATTTGAATAAAACTTTGCTTCAAAACATTTGGCATGTCATTTATATAAAGAATAAATAATAATGGACCTAAAATGTTACCTTGTGGAACCCCAATATTATTAAATTACCTTTTAGAAAAAATGTTATCAATTTTTAATTTGAAGAAATAGTCCATACTTAAAGTGGAGTTGAAAGTATGAAAAGGAAAAAAAAACACAAAGTCTTTCTACACAAAATTTAATAGAATAAAAAATTCTTAGTTTAAAGGGGTCTACATGTTTCGAACGTAGAAACGTTCATCATCAGGAGACAGAAAATTTTTATTTTATTCTGATGGTGTTAGCAAAAGAGAAAATTAGAACCTTAATGGAGCTTTTATGAACTTAAAAAATTGCAGTGTAGAAGAAACATGATATGAAGAAAATTGATAATGGTTAAACCATACCTCAGTACTCCAAAAACGCTTTTTACCACGTAATATTATTGTGATACTACAATTTTATCCTCATAATGTCTTACAGACATATGTTTGATAAGTTTTTAAAATTTAAATAATCTTCGACCTTCGATCTTTAAGGTTCTAATTTTCTCTTTTGCTAACACCATCAGCATACAATAAAATTTTTCTGTCACCTGATGATGAACGTTTTTACGTTCGAAACATATAGAAACCTTTAAACTAAGAATTTTTTATTCTATTAAATTTTGCGGAGGAAGACTTTGTGGTTTTCTTTCCTTTTCTTATCAATTTTTGTTTTTGCTGGTCTATTACTTAAATAGTTTTGAAACCATTATAAGTTTTTTAATAATTTATCCTTATCAATTGTTTATAATCAATGTGTAGAACCTGCAGTGTGTGGCTGGATTAATGTTCTGTAAGTTATGATCTGATGTTGAATAGGCAATTTCTAGTCCAACCTTCATACCTAATCAATGTAAATAAAAGAAAAAACATTGATACGGTATAATATGAATATGTAAAGAAAAGGGTATGCAATTATTATAATAAGAAACGCGAAAAAGTTTTAAGACACTTTTCTGTAAACAGTCCGTATACCGTATGATTTGCAAAATAATAAATAATGATTAATTTTGCGGTAGCGTTAAAAACTAGTACGGTTTTTTTAAAGGAAGGATGGCAATTTAAACTATACAGCCAGACGTTACTAAGTTCGGTTGCATATAAATGTCAGCTGTATACGTACAGAAAATTATACGTTTACACGCGTATAGGTTATGATATGGGAAATTGCTTGGTAGCTAATTATCTCATTACTTTTTGCTGTTTTTCTTGATAGCAGGACGTTTAATTTCAGATAAAGGCAATATTATATTTTACCTTATTTCCTCTTAATATGTTGAGAGAATTTAATAGTTGTAAACATAAAGCCCATTTTAAAAAAATATATTTATAGTTCATTATCGCATGTAAAAAAAGCATTCCTTGCCCTTCACTCTCACCAAATCATTACTCGAATGGCGATGGTAGACCAGCAGCACGCGGATTGAATCAACTCGGCACGGTCTGATTCACAGACAAATATAAGGAGACAAAACGTTTCATTCATCAAAAACCATTTGTTTACAATTATGAATCAGACAAAGTTTCAGATAAGTTAGAAGAAGATGGCTTTAAAAAGTGGCAACACTGTAAAGCTGTAAAAACTCGCTGTTATCCTTACATGTGCTTTTTTTTTATCAAAAATAATCGATATATTTTGCAACATTTACTTAAAATACCATTGCCTTTAAGCTAAAAAAACATAACCTCAATAACCTAACTTACCTCCTAAATATTAATCCAGAGTTAGAATAGTCGGGTCTCTTACACACCACGCACTAGAGAACTATTGTAAATAGTAATAAATAGCACTAAATAGTTCTATTTCAAAAAATACGAAAAATTAATAAAAAAATTTTTTTACAAACACAGGTCACCAACACTGTAATGTTGAATGATTGAATATCAATAATTCTGCGTCACTCGTAGTAAAAACGTCCGTACAGCGTTTCCGTTGTAACTTCCCTAAACCATTACAATTTGATATAAATAATTTGACTAGTAAAAAATTTAAAAGACACAGATAATATATTTAGCCTATTATTACTTTTACTTATTCTTGAAAAGAAGTCACGTCCAGGTATATTATTTAGGGGAAAAAAAATCTTGAGCTTTTTGGACTAGCTTTTTATTACTAATGTGATTTAATTTTTGCCAACGTTTCGATAGTTTGGTTTCTACCTTCTTCAGAGCTACAAAAAAGTAATGGACAACTTGTAAATTTAATTGTCTTTTGAAAATTGGTTTAAAACAAATAAAAATAAATACACATTTAAGCATTGTATACCTCATTTACTTTGCAAAGGATTAAAAAAAATTAAAAAAACACATAATAAAATATATTCTGTTGAATAAAAATGAATGAAAAATATGTCCAATGTAACCTGATGAATTATAAAATTGTTTATAATTGTTTCATTGTATAGGTATAACATCAACCAAAAACCTTTTATCCCCGGAAAAAAACTTACCTCATCATTTTTATTCAATAGAATATATTTTATTATGTGTTTTTTTTTTAATTTTGTAATCCTTTGTAAAGTAAATGAGGTATACAATGCTTAAATGTGTATTGAACCTACTGTATTTATTTTTATTTGTTTAAAACCAATTTTCAAAAGACAATTAAACTTACAAGTTGTCCATTTCTTTTTTGTAGCTCTGAAGAAGGTAGAAACCAAACTACCGAAACGTTGTCAAAAAATTTAATCAAATTAGTAATAAAAAGCTAGTCCAAAAAGCTCAAGATTTTCTTTTTCCCTAAATTTTTACTTATTAGGTACACATCACAAATGCATCCAATATAATTAATATACCCTTCGTTTACAAACACAGGCGGTAAATCTAGGGCATTCAGCAGAAATTTATCATCATTGATATCCAAAATAATCTACAAATAAAGTAGAATAGTGTCTGGATTGGAAAAAAATCAGCAATGCGTAGTACGGAATACTTATCCTGAGCGTTTTTTTTTAATATTATACATTAAATAATTTGGTAACAATCCAACAAGCTGGGAAAAATAACAATTAGATAAACATCATCTTTTTATAGAGAATATTTTAACAATTTTTTGTCACAAAAAAACATATTTAATGGACCAATTTCTTACCCGTCATAAACTAATTAAATTTAAATTTTAAAACAGTCAAAAAAAAACCTAAAATTTTATCACCACACCAGGAATAATTTATTTATACAATTATCTGTTTTCGTTGTTAAAAATATAACAATTTATTTGACGATTAACATAACTTATTTACATACACTTTAAATAAATTTTTTAATTAACGACACTCAAGGTTTCTGCTTCATATTTCCTATACCATCGAAATTTCAAATTTCCATAATATACCTAATGGTGCCATTTAACATTTTTAGAATCGTTAAAATTTCGGTACAATGCGTTAAATTTTGTGTGTATTAAATTACAATTTTCAATGGTCAGCATGCGATTTGACTCGGTCAGATTTAAAAATTTCCGACAACAATAATTTATGTTGTATTAGTTCTTGGATAATAAAATGTAACTTTAAAAAATATAAAGGGGAAAGAGTCATTTTTATAATTTTAAGTTAAAATACCTTAACATATTGTTATAAGATTTCTTGTTTTTTTTTTAGACAATTATCACACATAAATCTTCCAATGGTTTAAATATCTAGTTGTAGGTATGTACTCCTTTTCTTAAACTTTTTGCGCTAACTAAAAATTACCGTGTATACTATGACAAGAGACAATTACTATTATTATTATTATATATTTGAGCAATTTATACAGATAAAACTGTAAAAATTAACAAGTTCTATTCTATAATCTACATAATTAGAGATATAAAATTCAAGGATGTACTTGTTAACTACTGGTCATTTTTTCTCTCTCTCTATTTCTCGCCTGCATAACTATTATAACCAAAAAAGAAACAAGTGGCACTCTTCTTACCGGTAACAACGCCAGTATTCGAACCCAGGTCTTGTAGTTTCGCAGGAAATATTTCAATCGAACCGAGACACTAGTTATTACTTTTAACTTCGCCTCACTTTAATTGAATTTTTAAAAATACTTATGTTAATGTAATGTACCTCATTTTTATTTATGTGACTAGACAGAATTATTATACCCAAGTGAAGTCAGTGCTTTCTAAACGCATACCTGTTACCTACTATATAAAGAGGCGCCAGAATAGTTGTAATATTAAATTGTACCTAAAAGGATACCCAACACTAATAAACCCGAAAGTTATTTTTACCGAAACTTTCTTATGTTTCAATTACAAAAAAAAATTTTTAATCAAAAAAGACTTTTTAAAATAACCGTTCTTTCCCATTTAGTCCAAACGGTAACATGTCCAAAACAAATTATTATGTTAGAAATACGATACAACTCCTGGACCCGAAAAATCGTGTGATTCAATACAAGAAGAAATTGAAAAACTTTGTAATCAAACGTCACCAAATAATCCTTTGAAAATAAAAACTGCCTTTTCGAGCCGGCTTCACAAAAATACCCGCCACCAAAACACCATTTACCTTTAACACAGACGACTAAACTGACCACAAGATATCCTTAAAATCACGAAACGTAAAGTATCACAAGCAGGCACTATCACCAAAATAATCACTCATGTTATCACGAGATATTAGCCGCATGTTAACTTTCCGAAATTATTTCCAAGTGACCTTCTATAGATAACCTGTATGTGTATATGTTGGTGACTATGGTCAGACTGAACGAGTAACCAGGTAACTCGAAGCCCAGCCGGGCCAACTTGTAAGCAGGTTGGTATGGGGCACTATGGTCATTTCACGCATGCGTCTATAATTTTTTTAGTTATAACTGTGTCATTTTCTAAAAAACTTTTGCATGTAATAACGTCCTGGAATTACTATAGGGCTTTCGAAAATTGACCCCTTTCGTGGACCTTTTCGGACCACCGATCATCGGGCTTTTGTGTAAAGCGACAGATGAACTTGGACCCGAATTCCCGAGTACCTGTGTCCAGTGGGATACATTGTTTGAGACTCAGGTATACCATTCGATGTGTTATATATTTATCATTTAAATTAGCAAAGACAAAATAATAAGGATGTCGTCTCAAGTTAAGTCGATTGAACTGAAATTTATTCTGTCTATGAAAGGGGTTGTATCCACTTGTGGTTTTTGGGCTTTAAAAAAATACGTAAACTTAGGACAGTTTAGGTATTTACTTTTACTGACCAATCTAGAATTAAAAAGCCCCATTTAAAAAGTCCACACACTTTCCTCGATCCTTTTAAAATCTAAAACGTGCTCTTTATGGTTTGTTTATCGACACAAGTTAACGAAAACGTATTCGAGTGCTCCCTATATAATTGAAGGAAATAAAGAAAACAATTTTTTTAACGAGGTCCTGTATAAATATTTAACTTATATTTTTTTAAATCACATATCAATAGGTATCTTGCAGAGTATGCAGAGGCCAACCCCTTCATAAAACGATTCCTTGAAAATACTATTATTTTTCACTTTTAAGGTGATGTAATTTAAAGAAAACAAGATACAGAAGACTTTAAAGTACTTCTTTTGTTGAAAAGAAAAACAATGCTTTTGAACTGATATACGGTTTGGTGTGGTATCAAATAACAGCTTAATATCAAATTCTCGTTCCACAAGTGTCAAATACCCGTTTGCTGGTTACGATCTATATATTATAAGTGAATCTAAAACTTTGGGATACTCTTACATGAATTACAAAAATGATATTATATCTTTTTGAACTTTACAATTATTACACTAAGAAAAATCTTATACATACATTTAAAAAAATGGATTGAGGGGATATATTATGTATATACGTATATAGGGGGTGGGGAAGCCATACAAAAATCAGTTGCAAATATATTACATATATGTATTACATTACATAACACACCGTTTAATGTTATTGGCAATCAATTATTTTTGAATGCAGAAGCTATGAGAAAGCATCGTCGCGTCGTCGTCGTGGCGCCGTCGTAGCATTACGTATAAAATGTAGTAATAGTAATGTGCTATTTATAGTGAAAACATTAATTTGTTAAGTACCTAATGTCGAATATAAATTTCAAATATTTCAAAGATTTATTTCTAATATACGGCAGTTTACTCCATAAAGTATACATAACTTTCCCTTGTCTATTGGATTTAAATTAACTAACACAATTTTAAAAGATGATATATAGAGATAATAATTTTCTTAACTATTACCAACAGTGCTTTAACAACAAAGTTATAGCTAAAGAAAAATACGATTAAAAGCAGAAAATGTTTTATGGTTGTCTTAAGTGCTATGGGGCGCCTTTAGAATTACCTATCTTTCAACCAATCTAACATAAGTAACAACAAGCTAAGTATTGTGACAATGTAATAAAGATGATTATTAACTTTTAATAATTATAAATGAACAGATAATAACAATGCCTGATTACATTGCGTTCACTTTGTCACTTTACATTTAGCATACGTCAAAAGCTCATTATAATAAATGGAAAGATTTTTATTTTATGACTATACAGCTTGTATTAGTGAGTAGGTAGTTTAGAAAAAGTTATTAATTCCTTAGATTTTCTAGTTTTAATATTTTTAGCTGAAATTTTTCAATTATTTTTATCTTTATTTATAAAGCTGTCATACTGAGTAGTTAAAGTACCTAAAATTTGTTAGAAAGGGCGCAAAGTACTAAAGTATTTTACTTTAAATACCGAGAAAATTATGACCCTGGTACTTGAATTCTTAAGCACTGGCCCAAATACTTATACTTACATTTTGGTGAAATAAAGTAGTTATTTAGTTGCTTGCACCTAATATAATTAAATCGGAAGAATTTTGTTTATTGATTTCGTCAAATCAATCTCCAGACGTGTTTCGCATTATCATGGCTCATATAATTAAATTTTGGTATGGCTTGTTGTTAATGCTTACCTAAGTATGTACTAGTATATAGACTCGAAGTTGTAGGTTTTTCGGAGGTATTTAACACATACTGTACAGTGTTATTTTTTATATTTGCGTACCCACCTACAGGGCTTAATATAAGTGACAGAAAAAAACTTTTAATACAAAAGTTGCATAATGTTTCCCGTCATATCTTTTAGACTTATTAAAAAAACACATCTGCACATCGGAAAGTTAAAAAACAAATGAAAGTCTTCTTTTTTTAAATGGAACACCCTATATATTTTTTACCAGGGCGAAAGATATCTTTCTCCTGATTTCAAAAATATATAACATGTCATCATTTAATTCAGCCGTTTGTGAAATAATTGAGTTTTTGATTAATTGAATTGACTATAATCTAGTCGGCGTTCCGCATACTTCAACGTGACATATTTGTCACTTTACTTTAAATTGAAACATGCAGTAAAGAAAATAACTTATGATTTATAATTTATGATATAAAGTAAAGTAAATAAAGTAAAGTCTTCTTCCGAATATCCCATTTTCCTTACTGAATCTTTTAATTTAAAGTAAAGTGACAAATATGTCACATTGAAGTATGCGGAACGCCGACTAGATTATAGTCAATTCAATTAATCAAAAACTCAAATATTTCACAAACGACTGGATTAAATGATGACATGTTATATATTTTTGAAATCAGGAGAAAGAGGTCTTTCGCCCTGGTAAAAAATATATAGGGTGTTCCATTAAAAAAAAGAAGACTTTCATTTGTTTTTTAATTCCGATGTGCAGATGTTTTTTTTAATAAGTCTAAAAGATATGACGGGAAACATTTGTATTAAAAGTTTTTTTCTGTCACTTATATTAAGCCCTGTAGGTGGGTACGCAAATATAAAAAATAACCCTGTACATATTACTATTTTAATAATCAATTAAACTCCATAAATGTAAGTAAATAAAATTGAATTGTTAAAATATCAAATATTAAGCTGGTTAGATATTATGTATTATATTTTTTTAAATCTTTAAAAATTACTCTAAAACAATGGGGATGATCTTTAAGTTGTCAGTAATGAATTAAGTGATAATAAATTAACCGTACGATAACTGTGGGTCTTAAAGCTCACTCTTAAAATTTAAGTGCGGCATTTAACACTACATTATTGAATTTTAAATCAACTTATATGCGGTTAAAATTGCAATATCATGCACAACCGTTATAATAAGAGGAGATGAATCACTCATTTTCCGACGAAGTTATTGAAGTCAAGCACTTCTTCAGACGATGCATGCTTTTTTTAGTCAAGTAATTGTATCTTGTTGCCATTAATTTATTATTTGATTGCGCAAAAATATTATTTTTACCTGAAAAATAAACACTGCAATAGTTAAAATTTCTTGACAATATATTTGAAGCAAATAATCGAGCGCTACTCTGCAAAGATTTAAATTATTAAAATAGTACCTATATTAACACGCTTTGTTCCTTACTTCACTAGGTACTATAATCGATTAATGTATATTATATTAATTAGTGCCTAGAGAGTATTGTAAAAGGAACTACAATTACTGACAATATATTTGTAGATAACACAAAGTATAAGTGTGTTGAACATGTATTTACAGGGCCATTAATGTACGTAAAAATATATTGATAGGAAAATTGTGGACACACAAAAACGGCTAATCATAAAATGTTAAATTCTACTGATGACTAGTTCCGGGAAGAAAACAAAAACATACCCGACATTTAATATTAAATATTGTATTTTTATGCATCCTATTTAGGATCAATACTACAGATAGTGGTTGCAGGTACTATTACAACAACAGGATTCTTTTATAAAATTAGGGCTGGAAGCCTTGTGTAAATATTGTTTTGCGGAAGCCAATAAAGACATAATTCTTTAATTCTAATAAAATAAATTTTTTAATTCAATATGGCAATATGTTCTTAAAAAATTTGTCATTGTCATTATATTTGAAAACACATTACTTATTCCACGTTAATGAGTATCTTGAGTTTAATCTTTTAATGTTTCGCCTGTCACTTCTCGATTAATCCCATTTTTTTGCTAAGCTTTTCCCTATCGATTGCGTATATTTTATTGTCAAAGTAATTATTCCATATTAGTCACAACATATCTAAGGTTGTTTATTCATAATCATATGACTGATGAAAAAATTATATAAATTATTTTATTGATATTAATTAATGAGGGAAGTACACACCTAACAGATTTTTTTAAATTAATTAATCACAGTATAAATATTTATAAATGTTACTCTTTTCTTAAAAGGGTTATTAAATTTATAAACAGTAATATGTTGTCACGCATGCTTGATTTCTTTATCACTTTGTTAATACGTTTATTTGTAAGGTACCTATATGTTACATTTATTTAAACAATAACAACTTTGAAATATCTGAAAACCTATGATCCATGACAGTACGATTTCTACTTTTTACAGACTATTATTTAAATGCACTTGCTGGTTTGTCAGGGTGAAATATGTTAATCGATATATCATACACTTCCTGTAAACTTAGAATATTATAATACCCTAGCAAATTTTTGAAATTTTTTTCTAAATTTTTTTGGATTTAGTTTGCCATCTTACGGAGAATAAAATCTTTACTACTTGGTGAAAATTAAATATATTATGCAGAATTAACTTAACATAGGACTGCATTAGTGGAACAATTAAAGGTTATTAAATATAATACTTGTAACATGGTGTTCAAAAATACAGTAAATTTACTGCATGTATATGCGCCGAGGAAAATAATCTAATACAACAGATTTGCTAAGACATAGTTTGTATTGATATCTTATTTTGTATTAACCCATAATAAATAAATTGCTAGTGTATCAAACCCGCTTTAGTGTTATATTAATTCAGATTGGCTAGAACAGTGTTTTTATTGGTAGTAATCAGTTCCATTAGCAGCACAGTGTTGTTGAATAATAAACTATTTTTAATACAACAATTTTATTAAGAAATAAATTGTATCTTCGCAATGCGACGCATTTTGTTCCTCGCAAAGCGCTTTTCCTACAATTAAGAAAGCAGAACATCATCCCCAAAAACGAATTGTATCCGGTAGAACCTATAATCCACAAGACGTTGGTGGGGGTTCGTAGCTATCGGCAATCGCTTCGCGCCGTAGTATTAGTTTCAACGTATTTGTTGCGCAGGTCACATCGTTGTTAGGAGTCTTCTAGCTGTCCTGTCTGAATTTGAATTTTATTGATCGTACCAATACCTGTTTCAATTAATTTATTTTTATTTTGTATTTAAGTTTTTTTTAAACTTTGCACGTCAGACAAAGCAATAAAAGATTCTTATTTCGCAGAACCCATCATTAGTATTGGACTTTATAATCTATGGACAAATTTAACTATCTCCAGTTAACCATATTGCATAATAGATAATCCTAAGCAATGTTAAACAACAAGAACAATATCACAGCAGAAGCTATTGAAAGTTCTGAGAACTACAGTACTGATTTTTAGTGGTAAGTATATGTTTTATTAACCATAGCAAGCAAATATTATTATGAATAATGTCAAGTTTCATTACAACTGCCAGTTGGACTAATACAGTATCTATATAAAACCAGATTACACCCCTAATAGAACTTGATAATTACTGTGAGTATTCAGAGCAATAATGGCTATAAACCATTCTATGGTAGCATTAACTCCTATTTCCTATTGGCTAAATTACCGTGATATTATCACTACACGACGGTCCAGCAATTTTCGTTGTCTTACAGTAGGAAAGCGCGTTGCTGTCACATATAGTATAAAGCAGTTGTATAAAGAGTATGTGAATTCTTATAAGGAATAGAAGGTTTTTTTCTCAGTGTGTATAATGCGTCATTAGTATTGGAGGTTTTGATAACTTAAGGGCGTTTGTCAAATATTTATGTGTCAATATATTATATATCACATGAGATCACCCACAAATTTATGATGATGATGATTAATGAATAAACGAAGATTTACCGACATTATTTATGCAACAGTAATTCCTGAAAAGTGTATACTTATAACATACTAAGGTTATCCAAATTTTTGCAGACTTGGAACTCCAATTGAAACAGAGTATCGCAGCTCTGCCAAATGACTAAAATTCGGATAACCATAACACCATCAAGAATACAAAAAAGGAAATTATTTTAAAATTTTAAATAAGACCAATTAACCTTTAAAAATTCTGCTGATGCAACGCAGACACGCCGTTTATTAAAACTGTTACAGTTTCGACATAATTTGCGTTATTATTGTCCATCTTAAAAGATACATTTTTCAGTGATATCAGTAGCGCCCCCCTTATTTGCAATTTTATTGATAATAAAGTCAAAAATTTTTTATCTGTGTTTGAAACCTAACGTGATCATGCCAAATGTCAACTATCTATGCCTAAGAGAAGAGATGCTGCGACAGATAGATAGTACTCTTTTCAATTTTGATACATTAAAATTGCGTTTGTATGTGTCAGTTGCAAATTTCCGGTGACGCCTCTGTTTGCTTGTGACATACTCAGATTAGCGATAAATGGGAGCACTGAAATTACATCACAATGTAAATTTAAAAACAGGTTGAACTTTAAAAAATACATTGGGCGTTTCTCCGCGTACGCATACATCAGATATTAAAAATATTAATATCCGAATACGCCATTCTTTAAAAGCCGTTTCAAATTTACTGTTACGATAACGCTGTAACGATTGTTGGGAAGTCGAAAGTTTTAATGCTGAAAATATGTCAAATAATATATAAATAAATAAAAAAATAAAAATAAAATAAATAAATAATAAATACAGTAGTTGATAACGTCACAAGCCAAAGCATACCATTTTTTTATACACAAATTAAAACTGACTAAATGACTTGGGCCTTCGAAAAATCCAATTTAAATTTTAGTATAAACCGATTTCAAATGTTTTATTATTCAATCAAAACTCAAAATTTAATTCCGTTTTCAAAGCATGTTAAACGTAAATGTCCGACGTAAATATTAACTATCAATTAGGCTCATATTTATAGAGCCTTTAGTATTTATTAGTTGCAGAGTTTAAAAGCTGTTTATGATGTGTGAAAAGTGCGTTTTTACGTACGGTAATATATTTCGCAGGATAACATCATAATTTAAACTTCATATCCGACCACGTATTAACAATATTACTTTTCTAACCGACCGTTGATGTTGTTTCTATTGGTTGGTATTAAACAGTAGATTATTTTATATTGCGGTTGCTAAATTCCAAAGGAATTGATAGGAATAATTTTTATTTCCCGCCAAGTTAAAAAAAATTTACAGCGTTATGATAAGGAGACGAATACCGCCCAGTTAATTGGAAATCGCTCGGACCCGTCAAATTTATTCTTTCTAAATGCGTTTTTTTAGAAAAAAGATATTATAGAAATTTTCTTAATGAAAATATATAATTATAATTCTAGACTTTTTTATAAATCATACCCCATACCTATCTTCAACCATTTACGAAATATTAACACTTTAATGTTGGTATGCATAATGCAACTTAACAATGTTTTGAACCCAAGTCACAATTTTTAAGGCATTGACAATGACAATTGGCTATTTAAGTTTGAGAAGTCAAAAAATGCCAGTGAATATGTTAATCAAATTTTAATTTTGCTCTGCTACACTGAGAAAAAATGGTTTCATTCCTTATAAGATCTCACATACTCTTTATACAACTGTTTAATACTATATGTGACAGCAACGCGCTTTCCTACTAGACAACGAAGATTGCTAAACTGTTGTGTAGTGATAATATCACGGTAATTTAGCGAAAAGGAAATAGAAGTTATTGCTACCACAGAATAGTTTATAGCTAGTATTGCTCTGAATACTCACAGTAATTATTAAGTTTTATATACTGGATTAGTTCCGATTGGCAGTTGTAATGAAACTTGACATTAATCATAATAATATTTGCTTGTTAAAGCATATACTTACCACTAAAAATCATTACTGTACTTCTCAAAAATTTAAATAGCTTCCAGGGCCGATCCTAGCAGGTGTGCAGAGCGCGTGCACTGCACGCGGGCGGCCATAACAAGGGGCGGCCGTAGGCCGCAGATAGTTCCGTCAATCAAGCAAAACTTTTTACGAATTTCTCGAAATAAAAATAAAGTGACATTTATCAAACTATAAAAGATAACTTTAAATTTACGTCGAAGAAGAAAACAATATTTTTGTGAATTATTTGAAATGGATTTATTTATTAAATATTTCCAATCAAACCAGCCAGCACCAGTGGTGAAATGTCTAGTTTTTTTGATGTGGTACAAGAGGTATATAATTACTTTTCTGCGTCCCCGTATCGATGGGATTTACTCAAAAAAACACGTGAAAACTCTTACTTTAAAACCGTTAAGTGAAACAAGATGGGAAAGTCGTATCAATCCTATTAGATTAGACCTCTAAAATAAGAGCTAAAAACATTATTACCGCATTAAAGGCCTTAATTGAAGATACCACCAGAGACACTAAAACAAAAATGGGTCCTAAATCAATAATTAAAAGTCTTGAAACATTTCAGTTTTTGTGTTCAATTTTAATTTGGCATGATTTATTATCAAGAATTGATGTATTGAGTAAAATGCTTCAAAATCCTAAATTAAACATCGCGGAATGCATTAAAGGCTTAGATAATCTTAAAAAATATTTAGTTTCTCAAAGATCTGACGATAATTTTAAAATATTTGTCGATTCAGCAACAACACTTGCTAGAGATTTAGGTATTGATCCCGAATTTCCCATCTCGAAGCTCAGAAAAAAGTTAGTTTATTTGATTACGAGGGCAGTGATGAACCAGTTTTAAATCCCTTCCTGCAATTCAAGATTGCTTTCTATTTTGCAGTTCTTGATTACGCAATCTCTTCCATAAATGAAAGATTTACCTTATTATCTGAGTGCTATTTAATATTCTGCTTTCTGTATGAGTTTCACACCATTTCTAATGATGACCTTATGAAAGCCTGCATGGACTTAGATATTAGGTTACAGGTACAGGAGGAAGGAGGAAGTGAAAGATATAGACAACTCTTTAATGAAATAACTTCATTTAAAGATATTTTTCCAGGTAAAAAACAGCCAATTAGAAATGTTAGTCAAAAATGATCTAATTCCCTGTTTTCCAAATTTTGCTCTAGCAATAAGGATTTTTTAACCTTACCTGTTTCTGTGGCTTCAGGTGAAAGAAGTTTCAGTAAATTAAAAATTATGAAAAATTACTTGAGAAATAATATGACACAAGAAAGACTTTCCGATTTGGCCTTCATCTCTATTGAATCCGAAATGTCTGAAAAAAATTGATCTCACCGCAATTATTCACAAATTTGCTTCTCAGAAAGCCAGAAAAATTATTTTATAGTTAATTATTAGGTAGTCTTCGAGGAAGGACTGATTTATATACTTTTCGTTTCGCGAGATTTATGCTTTAGTACTTTTTGTTATTTTATATTTTTTGGTAAATACTGTTGTTTTACATTTCTAATTATAAAATGTCTATTTTTGTTTCAAAAGTAATATTTTTGTTGGTTTATTATTTTGTTAAAGTAAAAAGAAAAAAAGGTGTCGCTAATATAACATATTAGCTGGCCCAAAAATAAAGTCTTTCCAGTAAAATTTTATTTGTAGTTTGCATTTTTATTAATGTTTAACTTTTTACTCTTATGTAGGTACATGTAGATGAGTTTATAACGTCAACGTTAAGTACCTATTACTCAAAATAGGAAAAATTCTTTAGAGGGGCGGCATAATAGGTCTTTGCACGCGGGCGGCCGACACCCTAGGATCGGCCCTGATAGCTTCTAGTGTGATATTGTTCTTGTCGTTTAATATTGCAAATGATTATCTATTATGCAACATGGTTTACTGAGATGGTAAAATTCGTCCATAGATTATAAAGTCCAATACTGATGATGGGTTGTGCGAAATGAGAATCTTCTATTGTTTTATCTGACATGCAAAGTTAAAAAAACCCAAATGCAAAGTACAAAATAAATAAATTAATTGAAACAGGTATTTGATCAATAAAATTCAAATTCAGACAGGACAGCTAAAATACTCTGAACAACGATGTGACCAGCGCAACAAATGCGTTAAAACGCGGCGATTGCCGATCGCTACGAACCCCCACCAACGTCTTGGTAGATTATAGGTTATAACGGATACAATTCGTTTTTGGGGACGCTGTTTGGCTTTCTTAATTGTAGAGAAAGCGCTTTACTGAGAACAAAATGCGTCGCATTGAGAAGATACAATTTGTTTCTTAACAAAATTGCTGTATTAAAAGTAGACTATGCTGCTAATGGAACTGATTACTACCAATAACAACACTGTTCTAGCAAATCTGGAATTGATATAACACTAAAGCGGGTTTGATACACTAGCAATTTATTTAATATGGGTTAATAAAAAAATAAGCGATCAATACAAACTATGTCTTAGCAAACCTGTTATTTTAGATCATTTTCCTCATTCGAAGTTATTCCAGTTAAAATAAGTCTAAAGCCGGCCCTGAGAACTGCACTCTTCTTGTGCAAAGTGCAGTTCAATTACAAGTTTGATTATGTGACTTTGGCCAATATATCTTTCGGCCATACATTCTCTCCGTTTATGTAGGGCAACGAAAAAAAATTCGAATGCATCCTTACCATAAGATAATTTCGTCTGCTTAAGGTTACAAAACAGACTTGTCGATGTACATTGTTTTAAAGTATTGCACTCGACCACAGTGGCGACTCAATTATAAAGAAGTGGCTCTAGATTAAAAAAAAAAATGTTAAAAAATTATTCGTCATCAGTTCGTCACCGAATGTAAAATAAAATCAATTTTTGCCTTTCGCTATCACCGAATTTCTCCGAAGCCACTAATACGATTTACTCGACCTTAGAAAGTCACGTGATTCGCATTATCTGTCAAACTTTAATTTTTTCATTTCTGAAAAGATCGAAAAAAGTTATTAGAAAACGTTTTTTTAATTGCACTTTCGAGCCCACATGCAAAATTTCAGCTGCATAAGATAATTTTGTTTTTTACCGACCACTAAAATTTATTTTCCACTTACTGATGACACTGTGTTCTTTTTTGTATTAATATTAAGGTGTATTACTTTCAGACACAAACTACGTTTTCAAAAATACTTATTTTATGAAGTTACCTTATACAGGTTCAAAAACAAATAAACTTTGCATCACGTGCGACCAAATTATAATAGCCCAATTTTGATTTTGTAGAAAAACACACATTTAATATGGCGCTACTTTAAAGAAAATGTAACTGAAATAAAGCATTGTCAAAACTAAGTTTTATGTAGGTTGCGTTAAGTCTTATTTTGCAAAAGTGGTGCAATTTACAAAATATGGATAAAAAAGCAAAATTATCTGATGCAGCTAAAATGTTACATGTGGGCTAGAAACTGCATTAAAAAAAAATACTTTTTCTAATAACTTTTTTCGATACTTTCAGAAATAACCCTACTTTTGAATTATTTTTTGGAAAAAATTAAACTTTAACAGATAATGCAAATCACGTGACTACTATTTTTTTGCTTAATTTTCATCTCGATCGAAGCAGAACTTGATGCCAGTCAAATTTCGAATAAAGTTATTAATTTAAAAAAATCCGATATGATGCGAACTTCACTGGTCACACTGATATGTATACATATGTAGAATAATTACTTCATTATTTCTAATTAAACAAATATATCTTGAAATAAATTCGATAGGTTTAGAGAGTTTCGAGTAATTGGTATAAATGCATATCGAGAGTAAAAGCGTCTCTTAAGAATAATTTACTGCAGATAAAAAGGTAAATTTACAACACTTGGTAGGTACCTTTATTATTACTTTAGCTCGTCTTGTAAATTTGATTACTTTTTACGTAGAGATCCACAATAATCATAGATAATGAAAACAACTTGTAGAATTAGGTAAAGCCACTGTTAATTTATTGTAAGTTAAGCAACAAGATGGCTGTTTGGTACAAAAATTTAAATTTATAAATATAATATTTTGTAACGTGGTGTTCAAAAATACAGTATAGGAGAAAAAACCCCATAACAGATTAAAAAGTGGTAGTAAAATAACTGGACTACTTCCGTAAAAATACAGTAGTTTTACTGTATTGCGTTGATTGCACTAAATAATCTACTTGGTACTTACTAAACTAAAATTATCTCTATTTAAATTTACTAAAAATCAGTATAACATTACTTGGTTTGACTTTATTACGAGTAGCCACTGGTGGACCGATAAAAATGAACTGGATTGCATGGTACTGCATCGGTCATTTTAAAGATAATGTTATTATTACACTTATTTTTAATTTTTTTAAGTACAGTCTACAATGAGTACCATGATTGTTTCCCTTCACTTGTTACGAATACACGGGGTATTTTAATTGACTTTTTCAAGCAAAATTACTGTTTTCAGTTCAATTCGCACAATACTTTAAAGATCGTGCTTGAAAACTCAATGAAAGCCGGACACTTACACTTTTTCTGACCTTTATTATTAACATTTATGCAATCCTTGTATGTTCATTCATCAAAGTAGTTCTCTACCTACCATTTTAACAACAATAAATCTAAAGGACTTTATCTGATCGAAATAAAAGGACCTGCCCGGCTTCTGGTTGTTTCCGTGATCTCTTTTTTTTGTTTATTACAGAAAGTTACTTTTTCTGCTCCAAAAACTAGTTTTATTACCATTTAAATTTGACATTTAATTATTTCGATTGTTTGATAACATGATACTGTCTCCTAGTTGCGAAATTCTCAGAAAGATTAAATACTCAAACTGAGTTACATAACTTTGTTTTCAAATCAAGAACTAACATTTTGCAAGCACTTACTGTGGTGTTATTTTTTAAAAGCCAGTGGTTATATTTGGTATTTTATCTTTGCTGATCAGTATAGATTTGTAATGCTAAAACGAAATAGGATTAAAAAAATCGGTAAACAATAACTGCCGAATAAGGGATTTTAAAGTATTGTTCTCACTATAATACAGGGTTCTGAAAAAAAAACTGATTAGCCTTTTATATACAGTGACCAGTAAAGTCTGCATCATATGCGATTTTTTTTTATTAATAGCTTTATTCGACATTTGACTTTGGCATCCTGTTCTGCTTCGATCGAAATGAAAATTAAGCAAAAAAAATAGTAGTCACGTGATTCGCATTATCTGTCAAATTTAAATTTTTTCCAAAAAATAATTCAAAAGTGGGGTTATTTCTGAAAATATCGAAAAAAGTTTTTATAAAAAGTTTTTTTAAATGCAGATTCTAGCCCACATGCAAAATTTTAGCTGCATAAGATCATTTTTATTTTTTACCCACCACTAAAATTTATTTTCCACTTAATGAACTTACTGATGACACTGTGTTCTTTTTTGTCTTAATATTAAGGTGTATTACTTTCATACACAAATTACGTTTTCAAAAATACCTATTTTATGAAGTTACCTTATACAGGGTCAAAAACAAATAAACTTTGCATCACATGCGACCAAATTTTAATAGCCCAATTTTGATTTTGTAGAAAAACACACATTTAATATGGCGCTTGGCGCTACATATCTGAAATATAGCATTGTCAAAACTAAGAAGTTTTATGTAGGTTGCGTTAAGTCTTATTTTGCAAAAGTGGTGCAATTTACAAAATATTGGTAAAAAATGAAAATTATCTTATGCAGCTAAAATTTTGCGTGTGGGCTAGAAACTGCATTAAAAAAAAGTTTTTTTAATAACTTTTTGCGATACTTTCAGAAATAACCTTACTTTTTTTTTTAATAATAATAATTTATTTGTACAAAAGCAAAATTTTTTTTTACATGTACCTGAAAATAAAAAGACTTTTGAATTATTTTTTGGAAATAATTAAAATTTGACAGATAATGCGAATCACGTGACTACTATTTTTTTGCTTAATTTTCATCTCGATTGAAGCAGAGCTTGATGTCAAAGTCAAAGTTCGAATAAAACTATTAATAAAAAAAATCCCATATGATGCGGACTTTACTGGTCACACTGTATAAAAGGCTGATCTGTTTCTTTACCATAACGCTGTATAACGGTATCTGTATTTAGAAAAAAAAATAAAATAAAAAAGGTAAGATGTTATAGAATTCCTTTGTGTTTTGTAAGAGTTATAATATCGTTAATCTATATATTATATAAATTGACAAAGCAACTAAAAAACTCTTATCGGCTTTACTTGACAGTAAAGGCGCTTTCTTAAGAAGAAACTTAAGTAAGGATATAGGAATTAAGGTTAAGAGAGGAATTATTATAAAACGTAATAATTGTGACGGATGGCTCCAAGGTTTCGTTCTTATTACCTTAACAGAGTTTTAATGTATTTTATGGTAATAAAAATATGCAAAATTTTGCACACAAATTGATTAATCAGTACTCAGAACAACTTATGAATTGCAAATAGGATCCAATTTATCAAAATGTCGCCTATTATAGTAAATTGCCGCACCCTGTATACGCGGTAGGCGTCATTACTATTAGTCCGAATAAATTTGAATAAAAATTGTTTGTATTGTTAATCCTAAGTGTATTAGGGCACTGACATATTTGAACAAATAAACAGTAGGTGTAACTATTGTAAAAAATAAAATCAATTCATTATTAATTTTTTTAGTACATAATACATGGCATAATCTTATTTTGTTCGGAATTGTTGATCATGATTACTCGGAAATAAATACTATATCACTGTATGTATATTCTTTATTGGATTTGAACAGTTCGGACGAAGATAATTGAAAAGAGATAAAACGGATTTTCTCCTATCTTGAATCAAAGTTTATTGAAAAATTTAATTTAATTAAATAATCAATTTTAAAACTTCCATGAAAATTGAACAATTCTGGGGCTACGAACATAATATGTGCCTTGTGGGTATTACCGTGCGAGCAAAAATTATTTGCATCAAAGAGGGCCTTGCATCTAAGAACGAAATGCTTAGCCGGAGAGCTTAATACCTGTTGGGTGTCAGTAACTACCTGAATTAACAATTAATCAGTTATTCCGTCATCTTTGACAGTCGTTACAAGTAATTTGATTCATCGCTAATTTTTCCAATTTCTTGAACAATTCACACAATGGGCTTTACGGAACAGCACAAAACATTCATGGTTGAAGCGTATTTTCGAAACGGGGTTAGAGAAAATGGTGAGTGGCAATACAATCCGAGTTTCTGCATGGACGATTTTCACGAACATTTTCCTAACGTTGCTTTTATTGCTGGTGATCTTTATCATTGCCTGAAAAGAACCGTGGCTGTGTTTAGGGAAACAGGTTCTATACAACACAAAAAAGGAGCAGGAAGACCATCTGAAAGAACAGAAGAACTTGCTGCAAACGTTCGTGAAATAATGCAAAATACGCCAACAAATTGTATAAGACGCCTGTCCCAAGAAGTGGGTGGGAAGATCTTATGGAACATGCAGGACTATTCTTAAGAACCATCTAAATGTATTTCCTTATAAAGTGCAAATATTCCAAGAAATACAAGCCGCAGATTTTGAAAGACGCAGGAATTACTTTCAACGGTTTACCCAAAATTTATTGGAAAGAAATGATTTATTAGACCTGACATTTTTTTCGGATGGCCAGGCTTCATTCAAGGTCTGATTAGCTGTTTCCCGAAGAAGAATTGGTGGTCCTATCTTTTCCTATGACACAGTTACAGCACAGCGGTATAGAGACAATATTTTGAATCCATTTGTGGAGCAATTACTTGACGACGAACTACGTTTTGGATATTTTCAACAGGACGGTGCAACCGCCCATACAGCCGCCGAAACTATTAACTACCTACGCAATTTTTTCGACGACAGATTGATCAGTTTTCGATCAGACATTGAATTCCCACCTAGATCACCTTGTTTAACGGTTATGGATTACTTCGTATTTCCTCATTTAAGGAACACTATTTTTAAAACACCAGTTGCAAATTTAGAACAATTACAAGAAAGGATTATCCAAGAATGTGGTAACATTTCTCCAGAGATGCTGGTCAACACTTTCGAAAATATGAAGAGACGTGTGAATTTATGCTTGGAGCATGGCGCGGTGGCCAATTTCAGCAATTTATGTAATTATTTTTCTTTTTCTTTCTGTATATTATTACTTTGTTAATTTTGTAAACAACAAAAATAAATTTGTATTTGTCTACTTATTTTATTACTCATTAGTTTGGCATATCATGTCATAGTATGAATTTGGCAAAATTTTAACCTAGATTTGGTTAGATATATCGTCCCCATATCATTGCGATCTAAACCAAGCCCTACGTTTTTTAATCCAAGCCCTCTTTGATGCAAATAATTTTTGCTCGCACGGTATAAAAAATGGCAGCTAATTATAACAGTCAATATAATTTTTAAAAATGCACATGCATGATTGCAACTTCTGCCATATTAAGTCCCTATCCTACATCAATTTGAATATAAAAATGACAAGTTTATATTGTGGCATGATAAAATTTTGATTAATTAGGGTGTCCCGTTTTAATTAAGTTGGTTTTTGACATTTATTTATATAGAATGGTCCTTCATCACTTTCGGGTATTTTCCACTAACCTCTAACTCAAACTACCAAAAGTCAGAACTGTAAAACCTCGGTCTACGGTTACCCTTCCAGTGTTGCTAGTACCGTCATTCGTCCATAGTAAAATCATGGTACGGTGCTGGAAAAGTGATTATATTTTGCCAGAAATGTATCTTTTTTTATTAATTTGAAATTCATTTTTTTAATTTGAGAAGGGAACTTGCACCATCCTTCTTACTACATGCCACTGATTTTTGTACAGGGTTATTTTTTATATTTGCGTACCCACCTACAGGGCTTAATATAAGTAACAGAAAAAAACTTTTAATACAAAAGTTGCATAATGTTTCCCGTCATATCTTTTAGACTTATTAAAAAAAACATCTGCACATCGGAAAGTTAAAAAACAAATAAAATTCTTCTTTTTTTAAATGGAACACCCCATATATTTTTTACCAGGGCGAAAGATCTCTTTCTCCTGATTTCAAAAATATATAACATGTCATCTTTCAATCCAGTCGTTTGTGAAATATTTGAGTTTTTGATTAATTGAATTGACTATAATCTAGTCGGCGTTCCGCATACTTCAACGTGACATATTTGTCACTTTACTTTAAATTGAAAGGTTCAGTAAGGAAAATGGGATATTCGGAAGAAGACAAACTTTAAATAGTGCGTCTTTTTTACTCTAATAACAACCGAATAGCTGTAGTTCAACAGCAATTTACTTTACTTTATATCATAAATTATAAAGCATAAGTTATTTTCTTTGCTGCATGTTTCAATTTAAATTAAAGTGACAAATATGTCACGTTGAAGTATGCGGAACGCCGACTAGATTATAGTCAATTCAATTAATGAAAAACTCAAATATTTCACAAACGACTGGATTAAATGATGGTATGTTATATATTTTTGAAATCAGGAGAAAGAGATCTTTCGCCCTGGTAAAAAATATATAGGGTGTTCCATTTAAAAAAAGAAGACTTTCATTTGTTTTTTAACTTTCCGATGTGCAGATGTTTTTTTAAATAAGTCTAAAAGATATGACGGGAAACATTATGCAACTTTTGTATTAAAAGTTTTTTTCTGTCACTTATATTAAGCCCTGTAGGTGGGTACGCAAATATAAAAAATAACCCTGTACATTTGACTATTGCGCTAAGGCGTTCCACTGTAATAATACAGGGTCGCTTTTATGTATGGAAACGGCTAGCGAAGAATGTTAAATACAAAACTTTTAAAGTTTTTAGAAGTCTATTACACTGCACATAAACTAAGTATACAGGATCAGTCAAAAAGCCATGGAAGAACAAAGTTACTTTATTTTAAATGATTCTAAAATAAAACGGTAAACACACCACATACCCAATCTTAACCGTTTTCGAGATATCGAGTTTCGAATATCGTTTTCAAATAAATTATTAAATTCATTAATTTTCTAGTCTATCAAGTTACCTTAGAAAATATTTATCTCCATAACAATGTTGTTTTGTCATCTTGACAACAGATATGCCAAAAATACTTACATTTACAATTTGTGAACAATTTTCGCGTAAAAATGGCACGTTTAAGTGATACCGAGCACATTGAAATTTTAATGATGATAGGGTACGGCGATAGAACCCGGAGTTTTACCCAAGTGGTGAATATTTTTAATCAATTGTATCCAGATCGGGAACCTATAACTAAATCAACTGTTTCCAAAACATTGCAGCGTTTTCATGAAACTGGAGGTGTGAAAGATCGACCAAAAAGTGGAAGACCGGTAAGCGTTACTAATGAAGAAAATTCTCTAAATGTCATGTTAGATGTGGTAGAAAATCCAATAAATTCGAAGCAACAGCGGACTTTAAATGATAATATGAGTCGATATTCCATTCAAAAAATTACAAAAAGAGAAAAATTTAAACCATATAAAATTCATTTGTTACAAGAATTGAGTGAAGGAAGACGATTTTGATCGCAGAATTCAGTTTTGCGAAATCATTATGGATAAATTGAATCAAAATGTCAACTTTGTCTACCACATTTTATTTTCTAATGAATCAACGTTTTGTTTAAACGGGCACGTAAATCGACACAACTGTGGATATTGGTCAGACCAAAATCCACATTGGATGGAACAAGTTCATACCCAACGACCACAAAAAACCAATGTTTGGTGTGGCATTATTGATGGAAACGTCATAGGACCCTATTTTATACATGGAAATTTGAACTCTGAACGATATCTATTACTTTTCCAAGAGAATATTGTTCCACAGCTCAGACGATTATTCCCGAACCATAATAATCCCAATTTACCGGCTGAACAAATATGGTTTCAACAAGATGGGGCCCCACCACATTTTGGACGGATGGTGAGGGAATATCTAGAGGAAACTTTTCCTGGTAAATCGATTGGGCGCAGAGGTGCAATTGAATGGCCTGCTAGGTCTCCTGATATGACCCCTCTTGACTTTTTCCTGTGGGGCCATATCAAAAATTTAGTGTACCAAAATAGGCCATAAAATATCGAAGATTTGCAACAAAGAATAATGCATGAAATTTCCAGTATTGCTGCCAATATGCTTTTAAATTCGCTACAAAATTTTGTTCACCGAATTCATTACTGCCAGGAGGTAAACGGTGGACACTTTGAGCACCTTATAAAATAGGATCTTAAATTGTTGTTTACTAAAATTTAGTTTGTCTTTTTTATTATTGTTATTAGATTTATTTGAAAATGATATTCGAAACTCGATATCTCGAAAACGGTTAAGATTGGGTATATGGTGTGCTTAACGTTTTATTTTAGAATCTTGTAAATAATTGAAATATTGAATAATATACAGGGGGTTCCATTTAAAATAAAGTAACTTTGTTTTTCCATGGCTTTTTGACTAATCCTGTATACTTAGTTTATGTGCAGTGTAATAGATTTCTAAAACCCCTAAAAGTTTTGTATTTAACATTCTTCGCTAGCTATCTTATCACTAAATAGCTAAAGGTTTAAACGCCGTTTGTCATATATATTTTTAAATAAGGACCTTGATTTTGAGAAAATTATCCCTTGCCAATAAATTTAATCAATATGTAACTAATCAGGATAAATTCGGCGACAGCAAAGCACAAAGAGCTTATTTCGCTTACCGTTGTCAACGATTACCGCTAAAACTGCAAACATTGAAACATTTATCACATTCTATTGATTTTAATAAGGTTGTTCAAGTTCTTATGTAAAATTAAAAGTTACTACTTCAAATTAAAGATAATTACTTTGTTTACAAATACCGCACTTAGATATATAGCAGGTTGAGAAAGCTCAGGCTTAGGTGAGGGTTAAAAATAAAATTCTAATGTTATTCTATGATAAGCCCAGTTTTATTATGGGCTTAAGAACAATGTAAGTAGTATTAGATTTAACTGCACCGAGCATGGCGTATATGTCAAATAATCTAAGGTTAATTTTAGTCGACGTTTATGAAACTGAACGATAAATAATTGGGTTTAAGGTTAAATAGGCAAAAATTCGTTTTTTACACAAATATCTCGGAAATAACTAGAGCTTAGAACAAAATTTTCGTGTCTTAAAGATGTGTCATTTTAAAAAATTCCAAATTCTAGGTCCCACCTCTTTTGAATCAGAAGTATGCGTTAAACATTATTTTTAGGTTGGATTGGTAGAATGATTGGATTTTACGGCAATATTGATTAAGTCAATTTCTAACATGATTTTTTACAAACCCAAGGAAGTTGAATTTTTCTTTTTTCCTTTTCATCTGATTTAACTTATTTGTAAAATATTGGTACCTAATTTTTATATTATTTATACCCCTAAATATAATGTAAATACGAGAAGGGGTAATTTTTTGGCTTATTTAATGACTAAAAATTCATTTAAAAAAAAGAAAAAAGAAAAAAGAAAAAGGGGGCATGACCCCTGAAAAAATATCTCCCTGTAGATTCTTAAAACCATTTGGTATGCCCAATGATGTAATTCCTACAGCGTAACCTATATTCCAAATTAGAGCTAAATACCTCAAAAACTACAAGAGTTATAATGAAAAAACTAAAAAAATCTTGAAATTTCAACACCCTGTAGATCGGCAACGAAGCGTTTGCGGACCTATGTTATTCATTAAATGAGCCAACGAATTACCCCTTTTCGTATTTACATGATATTTAGGAACAACCTGTATATATTAATATTTTTCTGCTCCTTTTTTCTTTTTAATATTATCATTAATGATGGGGCATATTTTTGTAATTGAATTATACATATAATACAAGTCAGTACCGGGTTCTATACTGTTCTATATAAAAATACAGAAATACAATTCTACATAATTACTGTAGAAGCGTGTAGCTTCACAGACTGTTTCAGGTAATTTACAGTTTACTATATTGTGGTCATTTTTTTTAGTTGTATATTTATAAATGGAATCTCTGTTGTTTTGTTGGGAACATTCAGTACACAGATTTAAGTAATTTTTATAACCTTAACTCTAGCAAATTGTCAGTTCTTTTATTTGGAAACGAAAATCAAATTAGCCCAGTTAAAAGAAATATGAATCTAAAATTAAATATCGTAACTGTACCCATTTCTAATACATGTAAGAGCTTGGGAAAATACTTAAATTTAAACTACCTCTTTACTTATATAATAAAATTACTTTTCCAACAGATGTCCATAACTTGGCTGTGCGCAGAAAGCATCTTCTTACAATCCCCCGCCATCGCAAAGAAAGTTTTAAAAGGTCCTTCACGTATGACATCGCCTTTACCGTTAACGCCATTGATAGTTTTAATACAGATCAGTCTACATTATCATTTAAAACAAAGTAAAAAAACGACCACTATGGTCACAGAAGTGAGTGGCTTTATTTCCTACATTGATATCACATTATCAGTTTATATACATTCTCTTTCTTTTGCCATACTAGGGTCTATTGTTGTCCATTCAATTTGTAATTTTTTCTATACGAATATGTAATAATGTTAAAAAATGGATTATAACAATAAATTTATATTATTATCATTTTTAACGGTATCTCGGGGTTCCAGAATCTCGGGATTGCAAGCCCTAACACACACCCATCGAAAGTCAGGGTGTGTTTTTTAAAATAATGCACTAATATTTAGCACCTCCTGTCTCATTACATTAAGTTCGTTACACTTCGATATACGTCTATTCGTTTTTCTACTTTGCTAATGTTTGTTGGAGATATTACATCAGCAGGAAAAAATTCCTTGCGTTGCACAGACAAGTAGATACGTCTTATTATCGATATAGATTTTGCGTCTCTTAGATAAGGCGTATTGCCAAACTTTTAAAGTGACCTGCGTAATAGAAAATTCATCTTACGCAACAATGTATCTAAAAAAAAGGAGACATAGCATATTGCGTGTTAGATCGTTATAAGCGCATATTGCTTCTTATTTTCTAAAGAAATGTAGTGGGTTAAAGAAGTAATTGTACCGGCAAACAACAATAAACAAACAGGAGTAACAGATTTATCGGTGCAACCAAGAATCTTAGACCAGTAGTGGGTGTAGTGATGGAAGGGGTCGCCAAGTCAGACAGTCGACCACATCTGACCTTGCTAAGGTTAAGGCAATTCTAGGTCCTATTAGCTAATACTAGTACAACACCAAGTTGTACAGGAAAAGGTTACAGTATTATTTATTTGCAATTTATTTTGGAGTACCTACTTACATTCATGTTATATTTATATGAGTTAATATATCTTAAAAAAATACTGACAATGCCTTTTTTAGCTGAATAGACTTTTTTGTTATAACTATATTATACTATATAATAAGAAATGTAGTAAAAGCAATATTGTAAAAGTAGAAAATGCATCTTTCAAGTAATTTTTTGAGTAACTAGTCTTAAATGTTAAAAAGTGTATATAAAAGTCGTTAAATTCCAGCCCACCTTAAGGAATATGGGGCGCGAAGAAGAAGTCATGGTTCACAAGGTATTAAAATTTAATTTTTATTTTGCCAGTTCCTTTTAAGTTTTTTTTAATTGACCAATGCAAACCGCACGTTTACATTGGGCTTGAGAATGTTTATATAATGGTTAAGTTGGTTATTGACCTGGAAACGCGAAAAATAATTTAATTAAAGTTAGTTTGTATTTTATATTAACGCATCAATTTAAAAATTTTAGATTAAAGTAGTAAATTTACATTTTTTTGTAGTTTAAACCAAAGAATTATAATATACAATTACGAGATTGAAGTCAAAATTCAAAGTAAGGGTGAGAGTAAAGATAGATTATGTTGTATCAGTTGTAAGTTACCTAATTTTTATTTTTTATCTTTATTTTTATTTGTTTTTATTTATAATAATGTAATTAGAGTTTCATTGGTTTACAATAATATTTTTAACAAGTTCTGGGTAAATGATGGTGCTATATTGTTGATATTAGCATCTTTGTATTTGCTTGAAAAATACGAAACAGGTTTTACAGCCACTGTTGTGGTTAAATTAACTATTTAGTTATTTCTCGTAATAAAAGACTATAAATTAAACACACGGCATAAGCGGATTTACATTTTTAACTGAAATTAATTCAAATATATTGGTTTTGTCTAGATTATTATACAATAAATTACCTGAAGTTAATCATGACAATTTAAAAATTGCTTCTAAGGATTTATTTTAAATTATAGAGACCATGTTAAGGTTATTTTCTTATTTGTTTCACACCAGGCAGATAATTGAAATTGTTTATTTAATAAATTGCTTCAATAAACTAGGAAGAAGACAAAATATAACATGATAGATACCACAGAGTACCACTACCTGTAAATAAAAGTTAATTATTAGTGACATTATTTTTGACTCAACTCTACATAACTACTTTAGGCATTTAACAAAATTTGATTATGAAATGAAACTCCATAGGATATTTTTTTATGGACAATTTTACAATATAATGACTGAGCAATAAGCACAGAATTTTTTTAAAATTAGCCATGACCATTGAATTTAATTGGTTGAAGAATAAGAACTATGACAGTGCAAACTAAAAGTCTATTTACATAATAACAATTTACGTGAGTGCGTTGGTAGATTTATACATATATTTATTATTGATAGTACTGAAAAAAATGTATTTTCTCAGCTAAACTATCACGCCTTTTAAGCATTTATTATGATAATGAAAATGAATTCGTCGTATTTAAAGCCCAAAAACAAATATGGATGAGTGGTAATAAAAATGCCAGAAAACGATGTAATAGAAGAACGCAGAGAACATGATCTCTTTAGGAAAGATTATGTAAATGATTTTAGAGTAAAAATGTTAAAGTTCTTTGAAGAAACGTCATGGAGGATTAAATCTTAAGTTAAGTCGAGCATGAAAATTGGATCAGTGAATTGATATTCATGGACGTCATTTTTTTGTCAGGCTTTTGACCAACAGACGATCTTGAATTTGTGCGATAAGGTTAGTATTTTTGTACAATACAATAGCGATTTATTAGGGGTGATTTGCTACTTCAGTAAACATAATGAAAAAAATTAAGAATCCTAATAATTACCAGATAGTGTGTGACAAATTCCCTGGCGTCGCGTCGGTGATTGGCCTCGTTGCGGAAATAGGCCGAAGTAAAATTAAAAAAAAATCCTAATAATTTAATGTTTGCGCCAAGATAAAGGTAATACCACGGTTTAATGAAAAAAAGGGTAAAAAGGGGGTCTACATACATATTTGTTGGTATCAGACATTAGGAAAACTGTTTATTATGTTTCAAATATTATGCTTTCGTTTACAGAAGAAGTTTATTACGATCGTTTACTTAAATTTATCAAAGTGACAAACAAACCATTATTAATATGAATAAATTAAAAAATATTAATGAAAAATCATTTAAACCTAAAGAAATAACGAGAAAAGAACAAAGAGATGTAAAGCTTTGATTGTATTTTAATAAAAATTACTGTAATTCATTATAAATGTCAGCTTTTGTATTTTAAAAGATATAAGATACAGCTACAATGTTACAGAGATGTAGATATAGCAAAGAAACACATATCTCTACTTTGTTCTTTGAGTTTTGCATTGTTTGTGTACAGATACCTTTTTCAACAGCTTAACTTACTATAGGTATAACGTCCATGACATTTATGAAAAATATAGATAAGGAGATACCTAAATGTCTTTTCAATAAAACATATTATTTTTTCTGTAAATATCACGGTTTCAAAATTAATAGACAAGGTTTTTTTATACGTTTCTTCAAAACAAATTAAATTAATCTTTTGTTAAAATTATTTATGACATGTGCAATGGCCCACATGTATCCTGGTACATTAATATCAAGTTTTTTATTATTTAAATTAATCAATTATTTTTCGAACTCCCTTCTAAAATTATTTTGATTCCATGCAATGGCAGAAGTGAACTTGCAAATACAGCATGATCGTCTGAAAGTATTTACAGAAGAACATTTTTTCCTTTAATTTCGTCAGATCCACCTAAATGTAGTAAATCACCGATGGCGACTTAATAGCTACACTGTCGGCTGGTTTTTTGACCACTATGTATCATATAACTATTTTTTGTTTTGTTCCACGAAAGAACTTAGGTTGTTGACTTTTAACATTGTTAAACAGCAAAAAAAAATTGAAGGTTTTTGGGCTTGGTCGCGGTGTTATATAGTGTTGCTCTCTAAATAATCTTATACGCATTTGTTAAATAAGAAAAGTAAAACAGGAATAATATTAGAGAAAACAATACTTTAAAAAAATTTAAACTAAAATACATTTTTCTGCAGGTGAAATGCCAGCGTATGACTATTGAGGAAAATATATAAAGTTAATTGGAAATTGTCTATGTATATTGCCAAACAAAAACTGGAAATATCTTAAGATTACTGTTAACAGTCAAATAATATTAAAATATTCTCAAAATCTTGGCCTGTATTTGGATGAGATTTTGTCCTGGAAATACAACATTGATGTAACTAGGAAGAAAAAGCTGAGTTTATCTAATAAGCCTAATGAATAAAAATTAAGCAATTACTTGAAGCAATTACTTTTTAGTAAAGGCAATTGCTTGACTAGCAAATGCTACAAGTAAAAGCGATTGCTAGATCTGGATATGAATAAAATTTTGAAGCAATTGCTGTTTTTCTTACACCTCTGTAGCAAATGCTTATTCAACACAAGTTCAGACGTGGCTTATCCACTTGTTTAGATTATAGATTTCATATTTTGTTTGGTACCTAATTTGCAAAAGAGTTGACGTAAATACAACAACGTTGGTCTATTTATTTAGTACAATAGTAATCTGTTACGTTTTTGTGGAAAATAGGAAACCTATATTTGTGATATGGCAGATTTCAGTGAAAATGAGGAAAGTGATAGTAGTGATGAAGAAATTAAAGACAAGCAATTGATATTCGTTCACAAATTGAAGGAACATAAATAAATCTCTCTGACCACAACCGTTCAAACTTGTAGAAAATTGAATAAAAATATTGGCCTTCACCAAAACTGCATCCATTACAGAAGTAGTTTGGTATGCTTCCAAATATATATAATTATCAAAGTTATACAGGGTGTTTCCAACGGTAAGCGATAGAAAAATAACATAAAATTGCATGTATTTATAAATCACCCGGTATATTAAAAATGGATCGGTTAAATTTCGTTATTTTTTAATATATTTTGCTTGAAGTGTCTTACCTATATGTTTGCTATTGATTTCCCTTTTCTATAACCAGTTCTGGAGATATACAGCGTCGAACATAACCATTGATTGAAAATTAAAATTTTTAAATTATTTTGAAAGTATTATATCGAAGATTGCGGGAAAAGTAGGCTATTTTAAAAGAATTAGTTCTAATTTAAGTTTGTTTTCTAAAAAAACTGTATTTAATACTATTATATTACCACATTTTCTTTATTGTTCTTCCATTTTATATTGTGCTAGTGAGGAAATATTTGATAAATTACAAATTTTACAAAATAAGGCAATGCGGATTATTTTAAATTGTGACAAATATACAAAAATTAATTTTATGTTGTAGATTGGTTGAATGTAAGAAATTTAATTTTTTATTTAGTATGTATCTTTCTACATAAAATTAAAAATACTTTATTGCCTGATTGTTTAAAAAAATGTTGTTCTTTTAATTATGACCATCATAATTATAAAACAAGAACTAATCAAAATTTTTATATGAATAGAGTGTCTAGCTTATAAATCTATTTTTTATAAAGGTTTGATAGAATATAATAATTTGGAAAATTCTATTAAATCTCAAAAATCATTAAAACTGTTTAAAAATTTTTTAAAATTATATTTAATTAAAAAACAAAATAATACGTAATATTTGATACAATTTGCAAAATGTTTAACTTTTCTGTCTGATTTGTTAAAAGAAGGTTACGTTTTAAAGTTTAAAAATACGTCTATAAAAATGTGTTAAAAAAATGTATTAAAAAATATTTAATTGTAGCTTTTTGCTAAATAAATCATGCTACTACTACTACTACTAACAGACTCAAAAAATAAGCAAATAAAATAGCAATTTTTTTTTTAATTTCAATAAAATTTGTTATGTAAGTTCATTTTATGGTTAAAAATAAATATATTTAATGCTATGCAGGGCGTTTGAAATAATTAGAGGCCTACTTATTATTTTTGGATGAAATAATTTGGATATAATAAATTGTTCATAGTTTCTATATATATTTCTTATTTGCAATAGAGTGTTAGAATACCCTAATTATTCGAAACACCCTGTATAGCATTAAATATATGTATTTTTAACCCTAAAATGAACTACATAACAAATTTTATTGAAATTAAAAAAAAATTGATATTTTATTTGCTTGTTTTTTGAGTTTTGAGTCTGTTCGACGCTGTATATCTCCAGAACTTGTCATAGGAAAAGGGAAATCAATAATAAACATGTAAGTAAGACACTTTAAGCAAAAGATATTAAAAAATAACGAAATTTAACCGATCCATTTTTAATATACCGGGTGATTTATAAATACATGCAATTTTATGTTATTTTTCTATCGCTTACCATCGGAAACACCCTGTATAACCTTGATAATTATATATATTTAGAAGCATACGATAAGCGACAAATAGTACATAAAGAAATATCTACAAAATTTCTTTCAAAACTAATTTAAAAAAAATATGAATTTTTTTGAGTGAAAATACAATGATTTAACAAAAAATATTAAATAATTATCGTCACTCACCCGGTATATAATATAAAAATTTAAACTATTTTTATAGTATTCTATCCTATCTACGACAGGGCCATCAAAAATTTAGAAAAACAAAACGAATTCATATTATAAACTAGGAAAATATAATGTATTGAGAATTCATATTTTGCAACTTGAACACCCTGTATCTCAAAAACTGGTCGGCAGATATTGTTGTGGCCATGAACACTTTTGATCAGAATGACAATCTCTACAAAATACTAAAAATTTAGAAAATTTAACCGGGGGCCATTTTCCATAAGAGAAGTGCGGGGTTCTTTGATGGACCTATTGAAGAACGTATTTTTCGCAAAACATTAATGTTTATTTAACCACACCCAGAAGTGCCGCATACTGCGGTTTTCTTTCGGTCGGTGCTAAATTTTCTTCTCATTAAAATGTCTTAAAGTAACGGGATCTTAATGTACTAACAATACTTATAGTAAATACCACTAATTAGCTTTTTTAACAATTTTATTAAAAGTTTCGCCGTAAGACGGGCAAGACAATGTATTGATTTCTTCTTCGATATCGTTTGTCCGACGATGGAAACAGCATCCTTAACACATGCGCGATGCTTGGTAGATATGAGCCACGGTATCGATAGTTTATACAATGGTATCGATATTGTCGCAACGAAAACGGCCTGTACATAGAGGGAAAGAACGTGGACTGTCTATAATTTAAATTGGTAAATACTAAAGTTTGTACAAACTATACTAGCAAGATATAAATGGTATAATATAAATAACTGATGCAAGTATCAGCAGAACGTTTGCATCAGAACTATCCATTATTAATTTTTCAAAAAGTTTTACTCTGTAAAAAATTTAGCAAATGAAAAAATATATATGTGATGGTATGGTCAAGATTGGACAATGGACATCCCACCTTATTTTTTTAGTTGCCTTCATATAACTCTTGCATGTATTCCTTACCCATTCAATGAAAAGGTAAATGAAAACTAAATCAAAAATCGATTTATCGATAATTATTAAAAAGTCGATGCTTTATTTAAGCTCTATCTGATAGAGGAATGACCTATACCTGGCCATCCAAAAACAAGTTTCGGAGAAGAGCCTCCAATAAAAGTGAAAAAAAAAACAACGAAATAAATGATAAATGAAAAAGCGGACTCAGCTAATGTAATTATACATAAATATCTAGTGTATCAGTTATTGTTTTTGATGCATTACTGCATTTTTCAATTAAATATTTCAAAATGAATTAAGCATGTGTTTCTGTATTAAGTAAGTGGTCCATTTTGTGGTCATTGGCGTGAATGCATTAATTACTTTTTACAGGATTTTTACCGTGGCTTAAAAGTCCAACATGCCTTTATACCATTTACTCAAAACCATCGAAACCTATCCGATTTATTTCAAAATCTATTTGTTTATTTAAAAATAATAAAATTATTTTTGTACATTTTGGGATTTGTTACGGGTATATTTCCGTTGAAAAAAAATCAATTATTTACCCATGATGCAAAGAAAACAAGATATGACATTGCGCATGTGGCGCGGAGAATTTGAATGGGACTCAGCCTAACCCCTAATCCTAGAATCATGGAATGTCGTGAATATCTTCTCCCTATAACATAGGCGTCCACTAAGAAGGGAGTTTTCGAGAATCAGCCCCTAAGGGAGTTAAAACGGGGGTTGAATTTTTTATAGGAACTTCTGTATCTTAGAAACTACAATTGGCAAAGATTTAATAATTGGTATATAAGTTTCTTTAATAAAATAATAATACACGTGTTTCGTAATTTTTCCAAAATCCACCTAGGGGGTGAAAAAAGGGGTGTAGTCTATTTTGAAGGGGGTAAATATAACATTCTATGATGAAAATTGGTACTATGCTTACTCTGTACCCCCTAGACGGTGGAAAACGGGTATAAAAGATTGTTTTGGAAACTTACCCCCTTCGACGTACTTGCTTATTTTAACAGAGTAAGCATAGATCCAGTTTTTAGCAATATAGCTTGAAATTATAAACGTTATATGTACCCCCTCAAAATGGACTACACCCCTATCATCAATCCCTCAAGTAAGTTTTGTAAAAATAACCAAACATGTATATTATTATTATTTTATTAAGGGAACTTATACAGTGTGTCTGCTTAAGTTGGAACCATATGGAAAACTTTTTTATTATTGGTTTTATGGAAAAAAGTTATTCTTCATAAAAAGTTCTGCATAGCGGCGGATTTAGGGGGGGGCTGTAAGGGCTGTAGCCCAGGGCGGCAAATATTACGGGGCGGCATTAACAACATTAAAATTAAAACAAACCAAACACGCAGACCTTTTTAAAAACCCGTTGTAAGATAATTAGGTTATTAGATACTACTACATCGTAGTGTAGTTTTGAAGCCTCTGCTACTTCTACCATGATGGCAGTGCCATCGATGCTAAAACATCGAACATCAATGCCAATAACATCGATATTTACGGCACGTGTAGCATGTGAAGCATCTAGTTACCTCCTCAAGGTTCAAAGAATAAAAACAGCTATTTTGTCGATTTTGTGGGGAGATTTACTTAATAGATTTAATATATCAAGAAAAAACTGCAATCATCTGAAACCAACTTGTCAACAGTAGCACTAGTATATGGATCTCTTTCACAGTATATACGTTGGTATAAGAGGAGATTTTGAAGTTTACGAAAATGGAGCTCTAGCAAAATCGGAAGTGTCTAATTATGAAGACGAAGCAAAAAGGAAGAAGATAAGAAAACTCTGTTCTAATGAAACGAGGCAGGGAGAAATGAAACTGATGGGACGAGAGAATTTTAGAATTAACACATATTATGTAATACTATAGGCAGAATAACCAGCGAAATGGAAAAAAGAAAACATGTTTATGATGAGCTTAACTCAATGTTTGATTTTTTTTTGGAGACCCTGATTTAACGACCCTTATGGTTCAATGCAAAAGGCTGTGTACTTTGTATAACAAAGATCTTTGCCCTCCAGAAGATTTTGTTACAGAATGTTCTAATTTTTTGGCTTCCTAAAGGAATTCAAAGAAGAAGAACGCCCAAAAAATATTTTTACTATGTATGAATTATTGCATAGTAATGGGCTTGAGGACATATTATATCCCTATGTTAATTTGGCTCTAAAACTTTTTTTAACGATTCCTGCATCAAACTGCACTGCAGAGCGATCATTTTCAGTATTGAAAAGGTTAAAAAGCTACATAAGATCAACTTTGTCTCAAACACGTTTGAAAGATGTGGCTGTTTTGAATATAAAGTCTGAGATGACAAAAAAATTGAACTTTGACGATATAATAAATGAAGTTTAGTTCAGTTCTAGAAGAAAGATATTTTAATTGCCATATCATAATCAATAAGTTGTAAATGCGTTTATATAATAATGATTTTGTAAAATAAATAAAAGTGTTTTATTTATGTCGAAGTACCTAAGTGAATTACGTTTTGGTTACAAAATTATTAGTACTTTAATCTCTTTAATTAAAATAAAACAAAATAATAGTAGCTCTAAAAATTAATATTTCTCTTAAGATAAGAGACAGGTAGTAAGTAGGGGTAAGAATTGCCGAACAGGGGCGACAGATTCTTGTAAGCCCCTGGGCGGCAAAAGCCTAAGTACGCCGCTGGTTCTGCATGGTCTAAAACTGAAAATGTAACATTCAGTTATCAAAATTTCCCAGTCATATACGAGGTATATCAGAAATTACGAACTTTGTCCAAGAGTAAAGTACCTTTATTTTTGACAATACAGAAGAACGTTATAAAGAAAAGTTATTTTGGATTAAAAGTTATATTTAAATAGGTATGCAATTACAGTAATTTAGCATGAAAATTTAGGTTTTGTGATTATTTACGTTTTACATTTATAAATTATTTGTATTTATCTCTCTTCTCTGTTAAAAAAATGATAACCTTTCCATGTGTTAGTGTTTTTGAAGAACCTTGCAATTTAAATACGTTATAAATGCATAATAATTATTTATTTTAGGAAAGGTTATCATTTTTTAACAGATAATAGAGATTAATACAAATAATTTATAATGTAAAACGTAAATAATTACAAAACCTAAATTTTCATGCTAAATAACTGTAATTGCATATTTGAATATAACTTTTAATTCAAAATAACTTTTCTTCATAACATTCTTCTGTATTGTCAAAAATAAAGGTACTTTACTCTTGAGCAAAATTCGTAATTTCTGATATAGGTACCTCTAATATGACTGGGAAATTTTGATAACTGAAGGTTACATTTTAAGTTTTAGACCATGAAGAACTTTTTATAAAGAATAACTTTGTTCCATAAAACCAATAATAAAAATGTTGTCCATATGGTTCCAACTTAAGTATACCAATTTTTATACTTCCACCATATTTTAGTTTCTGAGATACCGAAATTCTCATAAAAATTTAAACTCCCATTTGGGGGGTTGATTTTTAAAAATTTTCTTAGTGGATGCCTACGTTATAAATTTCACGATTCTAGGATTGGGAGTTTAGGTTGATAAATCCAGTAGAAATTTAAATTTTCCACGCCACGTGACGTCATGCGCCAGGCAGACGAAATTGTGCCACCCTATATAAAGAAGATCCGTTCTCTTCAATATTGTTAAGTGCTGACAGGATTTAACTTACGAGTAAATTGGCCAATTATTTTCATGTTCTCATACGTTACCTGCAAAAGAAGAAAAAAACCATTAGTTAAATCTAACCTAAAAATCAGTATAAAAAATGGCGCTACCGTTATACCATGTGTTGTAGCGCTGATAGGGAATCTCTTTGCTAATCATTAATCATTTGCAACACCAATTTTTATTCGCAAAAAAAAATATAAAACATATGAGTTTCCTGACTGTGTTCGTTTCGGAATTTTTTGCAGGTATGATTTCGATCGAGCTTAAATATGTTTTTGTATTTTTATTTGTGTTGCAATTGCACCCCCTCCAAGATAATATAAGTTTGGTTCTATAGGTTATCCTTTTTTTTTTCAAAACTTTATAATGCAAAAATGTATTTTCCTTTTACTCTCAAAAACAAAATAAGGTTACTTACATTACAAACAAACCCAAACAAGCCTAATCATGCGGCAGACAATATAAAATTGTTAGTTATTATTACTTTTTCTTAATTTAAACAGTTTACAAAAGTATCTTTCGAGACTACATAATATGTAGTTGTTATTATTTCTTCTGAATGTAATAAAATAAATGAGAAAATGCCTAAGTCTATAATGCCGTTACTAAGTACTCTTTATTTTCAAATATCTAATAATTTTTTGGGAAAGAAAGAAAAAACTCAAAGTCTTCCTCCACAAAGTTTAATAGAATAAGAATATTCAATAAGGGTATCTACATGTTTTGAACGTAGAAACGTTCATCATCAGGAGACAGAAAATATGTTTGATGCTGATGGTTTTAGCAGAAGAAAAAATGGTGCAGAACCTTAATGGAGCTTTTATGGAATTAAAAATTTGATGTGTAAAAGAAACATAATATAAAGAAATGTATGAAAATTAAAACATACTGAGTATGTGAGAAGTCAGTAAACCAACCAAATAAACTGGGGAAGAAGAAAAAACCTTTCTAAAAAGAAGGTGTCGAAGATTGTTTAAAATTTTTTTGCATGTGTCTATAAGACATTGTGCAGAGAAAATTAGACGTAATTATTAAGGTAATCTGTAAAAAACAGAAATTGAAATTAAAATCAAAAATTAAAATTAAAAATTGAAGTGAAAGAATTTTTATAACTATATAAGTATATATAAGTATATTATATATTTATAAGAATATTATAAGTGTTAAACACTTCTCTTGAATATAATATTCGTAAGTACTTACTTTTTATCAGAAAATAATATTCCAAAAAATTCTTTTACTTCAATTTTTAATTTTAATTTTTGATTTTAATTTCAATTTCTGTTTTTTACAGATTTCCTTAATAATTACGTCTAATTTTTCCTGAACAATGTCTTATAGAAACGTACTTAAAAATGTTTTTTTTTTTAATTTTAAACAATCTTCGACACCTTCTTTTTAAAAAGGTGTTTTCTTCTTCCTCAGGTTATTTGCTTGGTTTAGACCCCATTTACTGACTTCTCACATACTCAGTGTAAATACTCAGTGTAATGTAATTTTTAATTCCATAAAAGCTCCATTAAGGTTCTGCACCATTTTCTCTTCTACATTTCTACGTTCGAAACATGTAGAGATCCTTATTGAATATTCTTATTCTATTAAACTTTGTGGATGAAGACTTTGAGTTTTTTCTTTCTTTCCCATACTTTCAACTCCACTTTAAGCATGGACTATTTCTTCAAATTAATAATTTTTTGATAAACATCCTTAAAACTAAGTTTTTTTAAAACCTAATTTCTTACAAGCTATTTATGGGGAAAGAAGGGCTACTTTGTCTTTATATAAATGTTTTCTGTGCAACAGTGTTTTTAAAAATTTATTCATTATTGTAAGCTTTCAAATAAGCTCACAGCGTTCATTTTAGATTTTTTTGTCAGGTAAAAAACCTTTTCGTCAATAATTATAAAACTGTATGCGTGGTCTTTCTTTCGTGTTTATTTAGTAACCCTTTCAGAAAAACTTTGTATACTTGACAAATTATAGCTCAGACATCCACGTTATTTAATTTGCAATTTTTTAAGTCCCGAGCTTTCAAGCATGTATGCTTATGTACCTAGATTGTAAAAGGGAGTTATTAGGAATTCGATTAAACTTTATAGACCAGGGTCGATAATTTTTGAAACCAAAAAAAAAAAATAGTAGGATGAAACCCATTGGAAAAGGAAGGAAAAATAATTTACGGCCGATCCGAGGTCGGGAAGTGGAAGGGGGTGAGTTTTTAAGGGTAGAAAACGATTTATCTCGATTTCCGACAAAACTACAAGTCCTATGGAAAAACGTTAAACGGCAAAGTTGTGGGTAATGTATACCATAGCAATGTATATTTCTTTTTACACCATCAGAAAGTAAAGATTTCAACGAACAAAAAGCCCACCTACTTTTTTAAAAAGCAGATATTTTGACGTGAGAATTTTCAATTGAAAATTAGGGTGCTTGTTCGATATTAAGTCAAAATAAGGTGATTAATATTTATTAATATTTATTAAAGATTACAGTGTGTTTGGACATAAAAAGGTAAGTTTTCACCAAACTTCGTGAAAAAAAAAATTTTTTTGTATACTTAAAAGATAAAAATAAAAAACCAAAAACTTGGTTATTTGAATTTTCCACATAAATTTTGAGGTTATGTGAAAAAAGTGTAAATACAAAAGTTGTAGATCTTTTTATTACCTACAACTTTGCTATTTAATGTTTTTCCATAGGACTTGTAGTTTTGCCGAAAATCGATGTCTTTTAGTGCTTGTATGTCCACTTGAAGCTTTTTTGAGTTTAAATATCTTTATGAATTTTTTTAACTTACCCTTGTAGCAGAATAGTTACCAAATTGTTGGTTTTCTAGGCAATTAAATGGTAATTTCAGTGGGTATTAAAACAAGATTATTTTATTAATAAACAAAATGAATGTGTTGTTTGTTTCAATATTTAAATCTTGTTTTTGCCATAAATAAATAATAATTATGTTTTTTATGTCGACGATGTAATTAAAAATTTTAATATTTTTATGCTATTAAAACTTACGTAAATAATATAATAATTTAATAAATAATTATACATAGAATTCGGCCTATATAAATTTATACATGCTGTGATTAATATTTACCTGGGTAGTACTATTATTATAATATTTCCCGACAATTTATTTAAAAGTTTGTTTTCACTCTTGTGTTTTTCTTCAATTTTAATAAAAATTAGCCTTAGCAATAGAACTGTTGAAAATATACGTATAAGTTATATAAGTACCTACTATTTACCTTGAATTTTTGGATTTATTAAAATGAGAGAAATAGAAAAACCATTCTTACCATTTTTGACATAACAATGCAATGTAAGCATAAGTTTTGAAATAGTACTTATTTTCTTCCGTGGTTAAATAATTAAAATAATACTTGTTTCCGAAAGATCAACAAGGGTTGTATTTAAATTCTACAAAAAATAAAAGGTGTGAAACGGATGTTTAGATAAACATGCAAACAACAATTTTGACAGCTCTGATTAGTAAAAATAATTAATTATACGATTTCACATGTTATTTGATTTATTTTATCGATCAAAAAATCGATATAAGAATCAATATGGACCGAATCAGATTTAAGGTGAGAGAAAGTCAGTCTGAAAAAATTATGAAAGCAATAAATGATGAATATTTTCGGCGAGAGTAATTAAAAGATAATGTAACATCCTTGGATGTTGCAGAATTGTTCCTTATTCCAAAGATATTAATTAAAATGTCATTTTTAATTATTGGGAAGTGGGTGTGACCTGTTTTTTTTTTTTACAAAAAGGAGTAGAAACCTTATATTTCGTGTCAAAAGTTAGACAACGAGATATTAATTTATAAAAAAAACCTAAATGTCACTAGTTTTTACATGCTGATCAATTTTGGCTGCTCGATTTTAAGTCAAAACTAATTTCGTTCAGTCTGTTGATTTGTTAAGGTTGGTATTTGGTTTTGTTCCTAAGCTAAATTATTTTACCCAAACACTTTTAATAAGGATTGAAAGATGTAGTATACACAAGAAATTCAAAAACCTAATAAAACTTAAGGGGATAGTTTTTTTTCTATAATTTCAAAATTTAACATTTTTTTTTAATGAGAATTGAAATTAGATTACATAAAAGACTGTACGTTGTAGGTACTACAGATACAGTATAATAAAAATTCGGTGTCCAAAAAAAAATAATCACCGCCTAAACACCCACCAATTTGGAACTACTATTCAAAACTTATTTTTACCCAGAACTTATCTTTATAAATAAATAATAACAACCTGGTTAAACAATAACAAAACATTCTGCAAATTAAATTTAATATCTCATAATATGTATGTGGATCGCGTTTAAAATTGTTTCAATATTGCTCAACATGCTCTTATTGCAAAAACTATGGCAATAAAAACTGTCCACCTTAAATGTGACATTTATAAATTGCCGTATATAGGTACTTAAAAAAATTGTGAAAGTTTTTACTAAATTGTTTTGCTGTGATAAAACCGCCTTTTTAGATATATAAAGCATCTATCTTAATTAAAATTGAGACCCAGTATTATTGTTTTAGGCTCTAATAATGCATGCTGTGATTCTTTTAAATCTTTGAAATTGCTGTTGTCACTTATGTACCGTGCGAACAAAAATTATTATTAAAAAACGTAGGGCTTGGCTTAGATCATAATGATATGGGGACGATATATCTAACCAAATATAGGTTAAAATTTTGTCAAATTCATATTATGACATGATATGCCAAACTAATGAGTAATAAAATAAGTAGACAAATACAAATTTATTTTTCTTGTTTACAAAATTAACAAAGTAAGAATATACAGAAAGAAAAAGAAAAATAATTACATAAATTGCTGAAATTGGCCACCAAGCATAAATTCACACGTCTCTTCATATTTTCGAAAGTGTTGACCAGCATCTCTGGAGAAATGTTATTGGATAATCCTGTTCGTTGTTCTAAATTTGCAACTGGTGTTTTAAACCCACACTCTACAAAAACTGGGGATTTTCACTACTCCACATGCGTGTATTCTGAGAATTCACATAACCAGAGAGGTGGAACCAGGCTTCATCCAAAAAAAATGTTAGGTCTAATAAATCATTTCTTTCCAATAAATTTTGGGTAAACCATTGAGAGTAATTCCTGCGTCTTTCAAAATCTGCGGCTTGTATTTCTTGGAATACTTGCATTTTATAAGGAAATAAATTTAGCTGATTCTTAAGAATAGTCCTGCATGTTCCATAAGATCTTCCCACTTCTTAGGACAGGCGTCTTATACAATTTGTTAGCGTATTTTGCATTATTTCACGAACGTTTGCAACAAGTTCTTCTGTTCTTACAGATGGTCTTCCTGCTCCTTTTTTGTGTTGTATAGAACCTGTTTCCCTAAACACAGCCACGGTTCTTTTCAGGCAATAATAAAAATCCCCAGCAATAAAAGCAACGTTAGGAAAATGTTCGTAAAAATCGTCCATGCACAAACCCGGATTGTATTACCACTCACAATTTACTCTAACCCCGTTTCGAAAATACGCTTCAACCATGAATGTTTTGTGCTGTTCAGTAAAGCCCATTGTGTGAATTGTTCAAGAAATTGAAAAAATTAGCGATGAATTAAATTACTTGTAACGACTGTCAAAGATAACGAAATAACTGATTGATTGTTAGTTCAGATAGTTACTGACACCTAACAGGTATTAACCTCCACGGCTAAGCATTACGTCTTTAGATGCAAGGCCCTCTTTGAAGCAAATAATTTTTGCTCGCACGGTATCAGATTTATGCCTGTTGTGCTGAGAGTCATTAGTATCTATACAAAATATGTGTCATATCGCAATATCCTTAAGCCAGTTTTATAATATTTATAACCACCAAGGCATTAACAGGCATAATCAGAATGTCTTCCTTCATATCCCATTTAGCAAAGATTCAAAAATTAAAATTTAAAAAAAATTGCATTTTCATTTCATTCGATTGACTTTTTCAGTCAGAAGCAATGTAGCACCTTCTTTGTATATCTTTCCGTTACTATTTCCTTCGCCCCATATTATTTGAAACTATTTATAATTTTTTGTTCACTCTGTACACTCCGTGGGCAATAAAATTATAGCTCCACGTCAGGCATTTTGTATTGCGTCCTTGTTTATAATTTATATTAAAATGTAACCTTGCCTGATATGCTTCAGCGGACATTTTCATACAACATGCGTGCCGTGCCAAAAGATCGTATTTTTGTCGTTTTAGGTAAGAAAAATGTAAAAAAAAACACTCCAGGAATTAATAATTTTAACGTGCAATAAGCGGAATGTTTTTATGATTAAGGAAAATTTAAATGGTAAAAATTAATTAAATCTACATAGCTAATTACCCTGTTTCAAGTACACCAGCCTAATTAGCGCCGAAAATACTATTTTATGTTTAATATTTAACACGTTTGCTTACAAGAAAATGTTATTATCCTTTTATTTTATTTTTTATATCGATATTTTGGTGGACAGTTTATAGACCAGGGTCGATAATTTTTGAAACCAAAAAAAATAATAGTAGGATGAAACCCATTGGAAAAGGAAGAGAATATAACAAAAATGAAAGGAAAAATAATTTGCGGGCGATCCGAGGTCGGGAAGTGGAAAGGGTGAGTTTTTAAGGGTAGAAAACGATTTATCTCGATTTCCGGCAAAACTACAAGTCCTATGGAAAAACGTTAAATGGCAAAGTTGTAGGTAATAAAAAGTTTTACAACTTTTGCATTTGCACTTTTTTCACATAACCTCAAAATTTATGTGGGAAATTCAAATAACCAAGTTTTTGGTTTTTTATTTTTATCTTTTACAAAAAATTTTTTTATACACGAAATTTGGTGAGAACTTTTCTTTTTATGTTCCAAACACACTGTAATTTTTTTGGTTTAAAATATTTATTTTTTAACCTTATTTTGACTTAATATCGAAAAAGCAACCTAATTTTCAATCGAAAATTCTCACGTCAAAATATCTGCTTTTTTAAAAAAGTCGGTGGGCTTTTTGTTCGTTGAAATCTCTACTTTCAGATGGTGTAAAAAATATACATTACTATGGTAAATGTTCTCAAAAAATGCAAAAAAACTCGAATCCGACATTTTTTTTTAATCATTACGTACAATTTTGAGTTATTTATTAAAATTTATACTTTAATTACTCGAAAAACGTAAGATTCCATGTTACATTGATAAGCAAAAAAATTACAAATCCATAAAACATAAAGATCGCAAAAAACATGCGTAAATAGTTGATATAAATATAATTAAAGGTAGGATTTAAAGGGGAATTGAATTGAATTGAGAACATTTACCATAGTAATGTATATATTTTTTTACACCATCAGAAAGTAGAGATTTCAACGAACAAAAAGCCCACCGATTTTTTAAAAAAGCAAATATTTTGACGTGAGAATTTTCGATTGAAAATTAGGTTGCTTTTTCGATATTAAGTCAAAATAAGGTTAAAAAATAAATATTTTAAATCAAAGAAATTACAGTGTGTTTGAAACATAAAAAGGAAAGTTTTCACCAAATTTCGTATATAAAAAAAATTTTTTGTAAAAGATAAAAATAAAAAACCAAAAACTTGGTTATTTGAATTTTTCACATAAATTTTGAGGTTATGTGAAAAAAGTGCAAATACAAAAGTTGTAGATCTTTTTATTACCTACAACTTTGCTATTTAACGTTTTTCCATAGGACTTGTAGTTTTGCCGGAAATCGAGATAAATCATTTTCTACCCTTAAAACCACCCCCCCTTCCCGACCTCGGATCGCCGGTAATTTATTTTTCCTTTCATTTTTGTTATACTCTCTTCCTTTTCCAATGGATTTCATCCTACTATTATTTTTTTTCACTTTTTACCATTTTCAAAGGCTTCAGCCCTGGTCTATTAATAGTCATTCGGATTTGTAAAGATCAAATTTATTTTTAGCATAAAAATATTATTTGCCCCTAACATTTAAATATATACATTATTCACTAAAGTAGCGTTTCCCAAAAACCTAATAGACTCCGTTTTTATTATTTGTTTCACTATCAAGGTTATGTTATTTATATAATTTTAAAATGACAAAAACAAATAGAAAATTTCACGTCGTTTAGGGGGCCATGAAATTTTTGCATAGGTAATATTTATGTAGCTACAGCGGTATGAAAAAGAAACGAATCAGCTTTTTATATAGAATACCTATACCTATCTAGCCACCGCGCCGGAAAAATTGTAATCAAGTACTACCTTCCAGCTTTTCATAAAAATTTTCGAATTTAATTTGTGTGTAAATAATTATTATCCTTTTATAATATTTACAATACTCTAGTGCATCTAGAAAAATTGCCCCCTGATCTCCTTAATCAATATATTTTAATATTCATATAAAAATGCAAATAATATAAATTTTTCAAGTTTTGCATTTATCTTAAAGGAAGTATTACAAATCAAAATTTTTATAATCGTATGTAAAATTTCCTTTTTTATTTGTTATTCATTTATAAATAAACATTCGAATTAACTTGTTACGTTCAAATAATTCTGTGATCAAGTGTAGGAACGTTACTATGAAACTGTGTGTAAATAAATGACAACTGTAAAAGCAAGTACGTACAAAAACCTGATTTATTGTAGAATGATAGCAACTAGGTCCAAAACTAGCTAAGAGAGAAAAAAAAACCAGTTATAATAGAGTCTTCATAAAAAACATGTTGAGGTAGGCTTCGGTTACCAATAACAGGCTACTGCACTAACTGGGGTGTCCTATAGTAATACAACTGGAAAATCAACATTAAAAAAGCGGCTCCGAGTATGCAGCACCCACACTTCAAACTTGTTCCATCCTTTTAATGCATTTTAATTATTTGTTTTGGATATTTTTACGCACCTTACAAGCTTGTTTTTATTTATTAAGTATTTCCGGTATTTTTTTAATTCGAACTACTTTTAAGAGGTCTGTGTATGGTTCCTTCACCATTTCATGTCGTTTAGAACATTGCGAACTAGTTTTATTCAAATTAAGCCCGGTAATCGTCTGGCCAAAAACTAAAAGAACGTGAAAACAAATGAGGCACGGGAATTTGTAAACCGCGAGAAAAAAATAATAAAACTAAACAACCCTTTTAGTGATCGGTTCCATTATAAATCATAAATGAACTAAAGGGGTTGCAATTAAACAATTTTTATCAGCATGGCAGCATTAAAAATTAAAAGGGTTACTTGCCTTACCGACTGTTGATGTCTTTTAACAATGTGTCTCTTATGGCATTAATTATCTGCTTTCTAGCTGGATTTTTCGAACTTTTGACTATATTTTATTTTAATAAGCAATTATTCTCAATAATATCGTAATTTTCTTAATATACAGGGTGTTCAATTACCAAACCCGTTCGTTAAAATTATTCAGGAAATAAAAGTCCTGATAACAATAGCGATTAAGAGAAAGTTACTGAAAATATGCTAAGTTGCTGAACTTATCGCAAGATGGCGCAACATCTACTTGTGCCAGGGGCGTATTTAGGATTTGGCCTTGAAGGGGGGCGCAATTCTAAATTAGGTACTATGTCAAGGACGGGTTTAGCTTTTGGGATTGTGGTAACAACTTTCGATCAAAAAATAGTGGTGAGCTCCAAAAATTTGTTTTTAAGAAATTCAGCTCTCTAATCGCGCTTTTACCAGTTCGTTTTTTTTTGTAACGGTAATGGTAAAACAGAAAAAGGACAGTGAAGTTTAAAAGCTATGAAAGTTAAAAAGTATATTTATTTGTAATCCAGACGTCATTCAAGTAACAATGGTAAGATGATGGACCGAGAAAGAAATATAAACAGCTCTTTTATAACGAAATAATATCGGGGATTATACCTACTAATCTAAAGTCAGAACAAACCCAACGCGACAGCAAGCCGGGTTAGCCGAAGAATTTAATGCAGTAAGTTGAAAATATTTTACGCCAAAGTAAGACCATATCTTCTTATTTGACATCATGTGTGATTCTTATTTTAATGACAGCTGAACATTTCTTAAGGCCATAGAAAAACAAATGAAGTACGGATCTGCGTGGAACGCAGTGGTCCCCTGGCAACGTTAAATAACTTCAGCCTTGAAAAGTTCGCGAAAGGTTAAAGATTATCTTTATACCGAAAGATTTAAAATCAAACATAAAAGTGAAGTGTCAGGTTTTTATTATTTATATTGGCGGTCATTTTGAAATCACTTATTTTTACACTGGATAAAATTGTTATATGGCACGATAAAGTCAGAAAGCATTTTGGACATTATTATTAATACTCAGAGGAGCCATAATATGGCGAAATGTGTCTGGGGGTGGATTTGACGAAATTATGTAAACATTGGTTTTATGATCCTTTTTTTTGGAAAAAGTAGTTTAATTAACAAATTTTAATCTTAAAATGGTTGAAAAACGTTGATGCTAGAAATAAATAGTGACCGACCGAAGGTTCGGTTTCGGTTTCGGCTAGTTTCGACCAAAAAATCTAGTTTCGGCCAAAAGGCGGCCAAACCTTCGGCCATGCCGAAACTCAGTGTTCGTGAACTATTGCGCACCGTTCGGCTAACTTTGGGTGGGTTCGTAGGCAGTGTTGTCTATACCGTGCGAGCAAAAATTATTTGCATCAAAGAGAGCTTGGATTAAAAAACGTGTGGCTTGGTTTAGATCACAATGATATGGGGACGATATATCTAACCAAATGTAGGTTAAAATTTTGTCAAATTCATATTATGACATGATATGCCGAACTAATGAGTAATAAAATAAGTGGACAAATACAAATTTATTTTTGTTGTTTACAAAATTAACAAAGTAAGAATATACAGAAAAAAAAAAAGAAAAATAATTACATGTATTCTGAGAATTCACATAACCGGAGAGGTGAAACCAGGCTTCATCCGAAAAAAATGTCAGGTCTAATAAGTAAATCATTTATTTCCAATAAATTTTGGGTAAACCATTGAGAGTAATTCCTACGTCTTTCAAAATCTGCGGCTTGTATTTCTTGGAATATTTGCACTTTATAAGGAAATAAATTTAGCTGCTTCTTAAGATTAGTCCTGCATGTTCCATAAGATCTTCTCACTTCTTGGGACAGGCGTCTTATACAATTTGTTGGCATATTTTGCATTATTTCACGAACTTTTGCAACAAGTTCTTCTGTTCTTACAGATGGTCTTCCTGCTCATTTTTTGTGTTGTAGAGAACCTGTTTCCCTAAACACTTCCACGGTTCTTTTCAGGCAATGATAAAAATCCCCAGCAATAAAAGCAACATTAGGAAAATGTTCGTGAAAATCGTCCATGCACAAACCCGGATTGTATTGCCACTTACGATTTACTCTAACCCCGTCTCAAAAATACGCTTTAACCGTAAATGTTTTGTGCTGTTCCGTAAAGCCCATTGTGTGAATTGTTCAAGAAATTGGAAAAATTAGCGATGAATCAAATTACTTGCAACGACTGTCAAAGATAACGGAATAACTAATTGATTGTTAATTCAGGTAGTTACTGACACCCAACAGGTATTAAGCTCCACGGCTAAGCATTACGTCCTTAGATGCAAGGCCCTCTTTGATGCAAATAATTTTTGCTCGCACAGTAGTAATAGATTTTTGTGTCGCGATTTTTTTTTGTTTTTTTTTAGAAGATCGATCTCGTCCTATATAAAATAAATTAAATTTCAGCATACAATAAAATTTTTCAGGTTTCGGTTTCGGCCGAAACTGAGACAAGGCCGAAGATTCGCTTTCGGTTTCGGCTGAAAATCTTGTTTTGGTCGGACACTAGAAATAAAGGACTTGGACAAAAGCAATTTTTTTTTAATCCCAGATATATTACACGTTATATGACTTGACCTTTAAAAAAATAGCCTAGACATTTAACCTTTAATTTAAGCAAATTAAAATTAAAATAGATTCAGAATTAAAAAAAAAATTCCATGTCATAAAAAACTGACCAACGATACATTTTAATTGTTTTTTTTTGCATTATGCTAAAAGGTCAGACCATTATTTTTCGACGTTAATCCCAAGATTTGTTTGGACATATTATATAGCCTGTTTTAAGTGTTAAAAAAATTAAAACAAGTTCCTAATTCAGAAGAATATATATTTAACATTGTCGCCATGTTAAATATAATTTGTTAACATACGAAAACGTTAAGTGCCTGCAGTAACGCTTAATTGTACCGGGTGGTCAAATAAGCGAGGACGTCGGCTTTATCTCGGAAACCGTTAATCGTACAACTTTCGGGAAGATTTTTTTATGAGTAAAGTGGTCAAGAGAAATTGCTGGAAATTACTTTTAAGTTCCTCATTTCGCCGCAAGGGGGCACAATTAAAAATTGTTTTGTTAAATTCTAAATTTCTCCGAAAATTCCCATATTAAGGTATAACTCTGATTACATCATTGGAAAGCTTAGACAATTCTGCATCATTTTGGTTTAAGGCTCATTGGCGTACCGACCTTGATAAGAGTGGGAGAAGCTATTGAAAGTGTAAACATTAAAATCGCTGTAACTTCTAAACGACGTATCCGATTTTACTAGATTTAAGCTTGTTTGAAAGGGGAAAATAAGTATCTTCAATTGCCGTATCCAACAGTACACGATACTGTTTAATAAAATTGCTAGAGGGCGCAATTTGTAATAATAACAGTTTTTTCGATTTTATCCCGAAAATTCAAACCATACGGTATAACTATGACATTATAATCGAAAAGTAGATGAAATTTGCAAGAAAGGATGTGAAGACCGCTGTTCGATATCTTTGTTCGTTTCAGAGTTATTGCCAAAACAATATTTTTTAATACAAATTGCGCCCTCTAGCAATTTTATTAGAAACTATCGTGTACCATTAGATACGACAATTGAAGGTACTTCCAAACAAGCTTAAATTTAGTAAAATCGGATAAGTCGTTTAGAAGTTACAGCGATTTTAATGTTTACACTTTCAATAGCTTTTCCCACTCTTGTCAAGGTCGGTACGCCAATGAGCCTTAAACCAAAATGATGGAGAATTGTCTAAGCTTTCCAATGATGTAATCAGAGTTATACCTTAATATGGGAATTTTCGGAGAAATTTAGAATTTAACAAAACAATTTTTAAATGCGCCCCCTTGCGGCGAAATGAGGAACTTAAAAGTAATTTCCAGCAATTTCTCTTGACCACTTTACTCATAAAAAAATCTTTCCGAAAGTTGTACGATTAATGGTTTCCGAGATAAAGCCGACGTCCTTGCTTATTTGACCACCCGGTACATTAGAAATCAATAAACATGAAAATTTTGGAAAATAAACTTGGGTTGTTCAATTTTAGGTTTACTGATACTGTTAAGTGTTTTTTTTTTTAGGACACTGAAGTGCTCAGTATACTTATAGCTTTTTGAACGTAGCAACACATGATAAAAAACGTACCTTTAGACCTTAAGGTTTTCTTGATTTTTTACTTTACCGTCTTTAAATAAACAAATATACAGTGTGAGTTTTAAGTAAACACGGGTATAAACTTTTTAAGTTGTGGTCTTTATTATAAAAAAAAAAGTTGATACAGTGTGTCCCAAATTAGAGATATGATGACATCGATAATTTTTTTAAATGACAACCTTAGTTTCTATTGACTATTTTTAAAGGGCGTATTAAGTTATACCGTGCGAGCAAAAATTATTTGCATCAAAGAGGGCCTTGTATCTAAGGACGTAATGCTTAGCCGTACAGCTTAATACCTGTTGGGCAGGGCCGGATCTACAGCGGGGCAAGCGGGGCGGCGCCCCGGACCCAGAGCCCCCCCCGGCAGTGGTTGGGAAGAGGAAAATATTTAGCTTTATTCGAATACATTAATACATTGCAAACAATTTTTTTGTCAATACTCCAACAAACTTAAAAAAAAGTAAAAAAAAACATGCTCAGGTAATAGAAAAAAACAAATCTCAAAGTTTGCTGATCGAACCTGTTACCCCGGACTGTTATCAAGGGATTTTTAATTTCCCGCGCCAGTGGTTCATGTTCATATATGCCATAGTGGCCATACAGCTATTCGAGAATCAAGACTTGCGATGCGCGTGCGCGTGATGTAGTGTCATGACTCATGACACACCGTGTGTTTCATTTAGAGCTAATTCGTTCCCATTCGTTTTGTAGTAACTGCGTAGTTACAGATTCTGAGTATAAATCTGGTAAAGTTGCACAAGTGTTTTCATCAGTGCAATAAAACACGCAGTAAAATAATGAGACGAACTCATCAAAGTGGCGCCCAAAAAAGGCGAGAATAACAAAGGAAAATAGACGAAGCTGCCAAGAGTACTCAAAAAATGACCAAATGGTTGTCCAAAGCAGGAACGGTAGTTTACGTAGATTCTGTGTGTAGAAAATTGCCAGATTATAGTAATAGCTGTTCCAACAAGTTGGTATAAGATACAATAAATATCTACATTAACAAAATACTGTTATTCTTACCCGACATTAATACTGTGGCATTATCAAAAGTAATTTTAATAAGGGGCCCCAAAATTTGTTTTGCCCCGGGGCCTATTCAGCTCTAGCTCCGGCCCTGCTGTTGGGTGTCAGTAACCACCTGAATTAACAATCAATCAGTTATTCCGTCATCTTTGACAGTCGTTACAAGTAATTTGATGCATCGCTATTTTATCCAATTTCTTGAACAATTCACACAATGGGCTTTACGGAACAGCACAAAACATTCATGGTTGAAGGGTATTTTCGAAACGGGGTTAAAGTAAATCGTGAGTGGCAATACGATCCGGGCTTGTGCATGGACGATTTTCACGAACATTTTCCTAACGTTGCTTTTATTGCTGGGGATTTTTATCATTGCCTGAAAAGAACCGTGGCTGTGTTTAGGGAAACAGGTTCCATACAACACAAAAAAGGAGCAGGAAGATCATCTGTAAGAACAGAAGAACTTGTTGCAAACGTTCGTGAAATAATGCAAAATACGCCAACAAATTGTATAAGACGCCTGTCCCAAGAAGTGGGAAGATCTTATGGAACATGCAGGACTATTCTTAAGAAGCTGTTAAATTTATTTCCTTATAAAGTGCAAGTATTCCAAGAAATACAAGCCGCGGATTTTGAAAGACGCAGGAATTACTCTCAATGGTTTACCCAAAATTTATTGGAAAGAAATGATTTATTAGACCTGACTTTTTGTGTGTGTGTAGTGAAAATCAGAATTTTTTTGTAGAGTCCACATTGCACCCTCAAAAAATTGGTGTCTGGTTAGCTGTTTCCCGAAGAAGAATTGTTGGTCCTATTTTTTTCCATGACACAGTTACAGCACAGCGGTAGAGAGCCGAAACTATTAACTACTTACGCAATTTTCTCGACGACAGAAATGATCAGTTTTCGATCAGACATTGAATTCCCACCTAGATCACCTTGTTTAACGGGTATGGATTACTTCGTTTTTCTTCATTTAAAGAACACTATTTTTAAAACACCAGTTGCAAATTTAGAACAATTACAAGAAAGGATTATCCAAGAATGTGGTAACATTTCTCCAGAGATGCTGGTCAACACTTTCGAAAATGGCCAATTTTAGCAATTTATGTAATTATTTTTCTTTTTCTTTCTGTATATTCTTACTTTGTTAATTTTGTAAGCAACAAAAATAAATTTGTATTTGTCTACTTATTTTATTACTCATTAGTTTGGCATATTATGCCATAACATGAATTTAACAAAATTTTAACCTTGATTTGGTTAGATATATCGTCCCCATATCATTGTGATCTAAACCAAGCCCTGCGTTTTTTAATCCAAGCCCTCTTTGATGCAAATAATTTTTACTCGCACGGTACATAAGTACGAGCTTGAAAATTTCTATTCCTTGTACGAAATTGGCAAATGTCAAGAAATTGAAAGCAGGAATAAGACATGAGGTTGATTTCTCCCGAGGTGATTAGAAATGTTTAAAAGGAGTTTTACTTGCGTTTAGGATATTGCCAAATAGTAAAAATGTTGGTATAAAATATAGTTGCTTTTGCGGCATATTTGCAGGGACTGAGATTGGCTTATTATATATATAGGTATTAACTTATACGCACTTTAAATATAGTCAATAAAAAAGTTAGGGGTACTGGATTTACTGAATTTATTCCAAATTACAAAACTCACATTGTATTATAAAATAATAGCCTTTTGGAGTATAAGTTGGTGCAAACTCGTCAGCAGTGATGGACTTTTATGATGATAATTATTGCATAACTTAAAATCTAAACATGAGTGTTTCTTTTGTATGCTTTTTTATATTGCTTGATGTTTAAGCATCTAAAATGAATCTTCCATAGAGGCACTGGTTATACAATCATTATTTTATTTAGTAATAGTACTTAATCTAAAAATAAATTTAAAAAAAATATTCTTTCGCATGGTTTAATAGTAAAAGTTCTAGTAATTCTATCTTTTTGTACTACACCATCGCAAAATTATCCAAGCATGTCTTACTCGACAATAGTATAATTGGTGTCTTCTTTATAAATAGCTTGAAGAAATAAAAAAAACGTAAACAATTCCTCATTGTGTTAGTAGGATACCATTCTTTCGATGAAGTATGACTGGTTATTATAAAAAGTTTTTAATAAATAATTGTATAGATATCTTATTCATGGGCAGTAAACGTTCCTAAAAGCTTGTATATGTAGTTGAAACAATAAAGAAAAATTCATATAGGTAAGTGTGACACAACCAAAAATGTATATTTTTGCTAGCTTATACTGGTACTGGTGGTAATATGGCATTTATAATAATGCCTTTGTAGTGAAATTATTCTTTATCCCTATTTTTTAATACACTGTGTATTAAAATCTCGATTAATGTAAGCAGGTTATAAAGGTTATACCAAATTACGTTTATTTATAACTTCTTGTTAATAAAGTATTATTCAACGGCCTTTAGGAGATAAATTAATTCGAGAAGACATATTTAAAATCGATAAAAAATAAAACCTGTATGTATCCTCTTGAAACCAGCTACTTAAAAGACAATAATTATATTTTTGTTTGTTTCCAATTTTGGAATTTTCAGGAATTCGTTAATTACATTTAAACACCAATGATACTTTAAATTGTCCTGCTAATGAATATACCTATTAAAACGAAACGATTAAGCTAAAAAGTACAAAATATATATATAGGTGGTATTAAATTGAATTTTTCCTTTTTAGGAATATCAAGTTTTTAATGGCAGTCTCAGTTATTCCCCTTTGCAAACATAGATTTAAAAAATTTAATGTTTTATTTTGTGGAAAATTTAAATTTGCACAAGTAAACTTTTTTTGTTTGACAATAATTGTGAAAAGCGTCCTCTAGGTAATAATAAACTTCCTTTTTTTTACCAGGGTTGTTAATTTTTATAACAGCAACATATAAAAAAATTACTTTTTGTTCGGGTATATAAATCAACCTATAATGACATGACAGGGAATATTTAGTATTATCAGCAACTACACATGATGTAGGAGCAAATATAATGCTCAATAAAACGAAAAATTTTGTTTTGAGATCCTAAAGATTTTTATAGTTTCTCTTTGGAAATTTTTTACAGCCCAATTAACGATTTTTTTCATTTATTTTTTTAATTGCAAACCAACCCGACGTTTTATGGTCATTTTATTGCTTTATCAAAAGGTCCTTAGTTATAAATTTTAGACGCATTCATATGCTGCCATAAAATATATTCCATTTATTGGGGTCGTACATACCTTAACATAAAGTAAATAAAATATTTTAAAAATCATATTATATATAATACAAAACAGTTTTAGGTATTTGTTTTGGTTTGGAACCCTCAAACCTTTGTAACTAATACCATCTCAAAACTTAAAAATCGCGAAGTAAAAACTAATACAGAAACGAAAGAGGAGCATGCAAGCATTTCTTACAATACCTTATGTCAAGGGGATTTCTGAAAAGATTAGAAGGATAACCGAAAACTATAATATCAAATCAATCTTTAAATCCGGAAATACGCTTAAAAGCTTTCTTACAAAAGTAAACATAAATGGTATCTATCAAATCCCTTGTGAGTGTGGCGAATCGTACATTGGAGAAACAAAAATAGCGGAACATGTATGGACCAACCAACATAATATACAGTGATCAGAAGCCAAGGTTCTGGACACGGAACGACGAAACAGCACTGGAGAAAACGAAAATTCAAAAAAGCAGCTTTCATGAAGCAAAATACCCATATATTTAGTAAACCAAATATAGATATCCCCAACATCTGGAAGCCTCTTCTTCAAAAAAAATAAAGACAATGGAAGTCCGACAAGGTAATTTTTTTTGATAAGTAACAGTTGATTACAGAATGATGCTGCCAACTCAAATTAGTGGAGGGCAACCTATAAAAATCAAATCCCCGTTAGTATCGAGATATTATAGTATGCCATTTATTCAACATATTAAGCATTTTTTATAGGCCTGTGAATCCCATAGATTTAAACGATAAGTAAAGGTAGATTCTGAGATTGATACAATGTTTAAACAGATTTAATAAATAAGCTGTATAAAATTATAGTTAGGTATAGTGGGATTTATACCATTTATGTGGTATTAAAATTTCCTAGAATGGTTTAAACACATCTTAACTTATGTATATTATTCGCCATAAACGTTACTTACGACGTACAGGCATGTCTGTATATACCCGAGTTTTATATCAATATTTTATTATTTTGCCCCTCTTATTCCTTTTAAATTATTATTTCGAGATTTTGCAATAACGTTAATCGGACAATATTTCTCGTAAAACTTGGCATTAACACATGCCGTTGTAAGAGATAATGGTATTACTAAACGACTTTCTCTAAAAAGGGCGTAACTCTCTCGTCCATAGTGTTTTCTGACATAATGTTTCAAAGCGATTATTTTATTGTAGCCTATAATATGTATTTGGAACTTATGGCAATTTTGCACCAAAACAAAAAGATTTTTAATATTTATCGATTCTAAAAAAGCCCCTTTTCAAGTTCATTCTATACGACCGTGCAGACTCATTTTTATACCTACTCAAATTATTATTATAATATGTCGTCTGCTTATCTTGCATGTATTTACCTGATGCTTCAGCTTGAAACGGAGGAGTAAAGTCAATTAATCAATTTTTAAACCCCTGTCAAATTGACAAGATCTTTGCTTAGTGGCATCTGACACGATGACATATTAAGAACATTCTTCCAGCGTGAGAAATTCCTCCTTATCAATGAGTTATTTTGCAGATTAAAATATAATTTATTATTATATCCATCTACCTTCAGTTTTTCTAACCACAATGCATCCAAGAACATCTCTATTAGGGTTAGTTTTTATCACTGTATATTCTGAACAGAAAATGTTCTTGCATCACTGAAATATCATTTTTAGCCTTGCAAAATGGTAATTTGTGTTTCGTTAATAATTTTTTTCATGACGAAATGTCTTTTGCTGGCATAGATCCAAGTCATTTTGCTTTATTTCAAAATAAGTTACTTTGGGTTAGAAAAAAATCGTACCTACTATTACAGTACCCATACTTATACTAAGTTTTTATTGTAATATCTTGTACGCATCTCGAGTATCAATATATATTGGTACATTACATTGGGCCATGGGAAAATATGCAATCGTAGCATAATAATGACCGCAGTAGAAAAATCGTAAATTATCTCAGTACTAGTACCAAAATGTCACCAAGCCCTGGTCACAGCCACTGAAAAAGAAGTGGTCACAGTGAACTGGATCAAATTATTTGAAATACCGGGTGTCAACCAGATTATTGTACATAGCACCACAGTGTTATGTTAAGAGATATTTTAATCAAATTTGGGTTACTGTAATTTTTGAAAGGGACCTTTATTTTTACCTAGAAACCAACTGAATTTCACTTCCGGTTTAACCGGAACTACGCCATTTATGTTTTTTTAAATGACAACCTGTATATTATATTGCACAGTCAAATTCTTCTCAAAATTCTCTTTTCAACGACATACAACAAGTTGACATTTACTTTCAAAATGGCGGCGTAGGACTCATTTTACCAAAAACAAAATGGTGTCTATAAAACAACGTATGCAATTGATACGGAAAAAATGGTGATAAAATCTTTTAAATTGGTCCCTTTTGTAATTCTTTAAGCACTGACATTTACATTTATATAATAAATAAATAAATAAATAAATAAGTTATTCAGTTTTTATTGAAAAATGCACGGTTTTTTTTTTCTTGTTTAAAACTGAAGCAAAACGCATTCTGATTTTGAAAATATCCCTAGGTGCTTAAGGATACTTTAGACTTTCATATTAAATATTAAAAAGTATATGATAACATTTAAAAAAACTCTGTAAAATAGGGTTAAAGTTAAGATTTTTTTAAACAATAAAAAAATTTCTTCCTTTAAAAACAAAAGAAGAAAATGTAAATGTCAGTGCTTAAAGAATTACAAAAGGGACCAATTTAAAAGATTTTATCACTATTTTTCCCGTATCAATTGCATACGTTGTTTTATAGACACCATTTTGTTTTTGGTAAAATGACTCCTACGCCGCCATTTTGAAAGTAAATGTCAACTTGTTGTATGTCGTTGAAAAGAGAATTTTGAGGAGAATTTGACTGTGCAATATAATATACAGGTTGTCATTTAAAAAAAAACATAAAGGGCGTAGTTCCGGTTAAACCGGAAGTGAAATTCAGTTGGTTTCTAGGTAAAAATAAAGGTCCCTTTCAAACATTACAGTAACCCAAATTTGATTAAAATATCTCTTAACATAACACTGTGGTGCTATGTACAATAATCTCGTTGACACCCGGTATAATGGAAAAAAGCTATTTTTGCTAGTGAGTCAGCGATCACAGATTTAATACAAGAACACTCCGACAATAGTTTCAAAAATGATGGAATGAAACAATAAACTATCAACTCTCTAAACAGTTATTAATATATCCAGAATCAGTCATAACCTAGAAATACCTAACGTTGTCCGGGAACAATCTACTCATACATATTCAAACAGGGCATTGTCAGCTATACGTAAATAGCCTCTTAACATGAAGCTAAGCGACACACCTTGGCATAAAGGGTGTGAACTGAACAGGAATATGAGACAGTAGAACATATCCTCTGTGACTGCTTTGCTCTCTCGTCCAGTAGAAGATTGATGCCAGACGAATAATGGTCTACCCCGATGGCCGATATAAAGGACATTTGGAGCACCCTGTATATAAAAAAATATTTTCCTGAAATACATCCAGTGCTACAGTATAAGTCAGCATAAGAATGAAGTTCCTAACATAATTCGTATAGGAGCTATGGGTGCTTGAAGCACTATTGCAGGACCCTGTATATCGATTCCTCGCCATGTTTTGTTTCCTCGAAAGCCTTATACTTCCTGAAAATTAATTTAGTGGGAAAATTATAAGGTTACTGCTAATGTTTTACGCATCCTTGGTAGTTCATTCAAGTGGCTAACGTAAACGTCATTTTAACTTTATTTATTGTAACAACAAAACAAAACTGGTTACCTTGAACCTGTATTTTTACACTGTTTATTAGAAACGCTTTAAGGTAGAAAATATTTTTAAAATTGTTGTGTGTTTTCTGTGTCAAGAAAATGAAATAATGAGCTGTTAGATAGCATAAATTATGGCAACTATATGTTATAATTTTAAAAGGTGCTGCTGAAAGAAAAGCTTTGTGCAGATAATATTTTGGAAAAGTTTTTTTTTTAATTTTATAAATCTGATTATATATAGAAAAATTGCACCCATCTCCTTAAAACAGAATGCTAACATTAAAATCTTATGTGATAACATACTTTCGACATACGCATCGCCTTTTTTACGTTATATAAGCCTATCGATAATAAGACTTCTTTAAAAGAATTTGAAAGTGCCGTATACTGAAAATGTTAATCAGACATAATTCAACATATGTACTTGTAGAATTTATATGCCTTATACATTTGTTTTTCTCAATTGCTTAATTTTTTCCCAGCGAATCATACTGACTCGTCTTGTACATGTACATACATAGATGGGTGCACTGAGGAAAATGATCTAATACAACAAGTTTGCTAAGACATAGTTTGTATTGATACCTTATTTTGTATTAATCCATATTAACTAAATTGCTAGTGTATCAAACCCGCTTTAGTGTTATATCAATTCCAGATTTGCTAGAACAGTGTTTTTATTGGTAGTTATCAGTTCCATAAGTAGCACAGTCTTGTTGAATAATGAACTATTTTTAATACAGCAATTTTGTTAAGAAATAAATATTCTCAATGCGACGCATTTTGTTCCTAGTAGAGCGCTTTTTCTACAATTAATAAAGCTGAATAGCGTCCCCAAAAAAGAATTTTATCCGTTAGAACCTTTATTCCACCAAGACGTTGGTGGGGTTCGTAGCGATCGGCAATCGCCGCGCGCCGCATTATTAGTTTTAACGTATTTCTTGCGCAGGTCACATCGTTGAATCTTCTAGCTGTCCTGTCTGAATTGGAATTTTATTGATCGTACCAATACCTGTTGCAATGAATTTATTTTTACTTTGCATATAAGTTTTTTAAAACTTTGCATGTCAGATAAAGCAATAGAAGATTCTTATTTTGCACACCCCATCATTAAACGACAAATTTTTGAGAACTACATTACTGATTTTTAGTGGTAAGTATATGCTTTAATAACCGTGCAAGCAAATATTAATATGATATCGGAGCTAATACAGTATATAAAACCAGATTACACCCCCAATAAAACTTGATAATTACTGTGAATATTTAGAGCAATAATGGCTATAAACCATTCGATGGTAGCATTAATTCCTATTTCCTATTGGCTAAATTACCGTGATATTATCAGGAAAGTGCGTTGCTGTTACATATAGTATTAAACAGTTATATAAAGAACTAGCTATACCCTGCGCGCGTTGCTACGCTACTTATTAGTACCCGGCATCCGTTGCGCCACTTTTTTTTATGCCGAAACCTTCCTCGGCCTGCACACAACAACTCACCAAATTTTTATCGTAATCGGATAAATGGTATAGGAACGCATACGGGGCATATAGACAGACAAACAAACATTCATTTTTATACAGTGAGGACCTAAAGTCCGTCCTCCCCCCCTCTAAGTTCTAAACCGTTCGGTATATTTTAATGAAATTTTGAACGATAATATTTGAGCAAGTCTTGCACTTTTTGATATACCAATGACAGCTTTAAATGTCAAGATGACAGCTGGGTCCGCTTTTGGAATATTTTTTTAAATGGAAAGGGGGTTCCAATGGTACCTCATTTTGATGGTCTTTTAATGCTTAAAACATTCTCCAATTTAAAAAACATTTGGTTCAGTATTTTTTAAACAGGAATCAATAATATCGGTTTCTACATTATGACTACCACTGTTTATAACACACTTTTTTTACCTATAGTTGTCTATTGATTGTTGCTGTCATACTGTTTTTAAATGTCTGATTGACAGAAAATATTTTTACCTCGAAATTGTCTTAAATGGCTCGTTCTTTAGAAGATACGATATAGAACGATATCCGGAACGCCAAATATGCAGAAAATGTTTGCGAAAACTAATCTTAAAATTTCAAGAAACTGGTTCGGTTAAAGAAGCACCAAGGTCTGGAAGGCCAAAAATTGTGGAAGATGTGAAAGTCCAAGTTTTAGCCGAAATGGTTGTTACTCCCCAACAGCCAACGAAACACGTGGCTGAGGCATGTAATGTTTCTCGTAGTTCTGTCAAAAGAATTTTGAAAAGCCATAAATTTCACCCATATAAAATGAAAATTATACACGAACTAACAGAAGATGATCCAGATAGACGACTAGAATTTTGCGAAATTATGTCAGAAAGAATCGTAAGGAATAATAACTATTTGCGGAATATCTGTTTTAGCGACGAAAGTACTTTTTTCTTACATGGACGAGTTAATACCCAAAACTGTAGGTAGAAGTGATGAAAACCCTCATGTTTTTCGGGAGGGACACATACAGTTTCCCCAGAAAATAAATGTTTGGGCAGGCATTTTGGGTAATCACATTATAGGTCCCATTTTTCTGGAATATAATCTTAATGGCCCCAGGTACCTGGATATGTTGCAACATACAATTACTCCACTTATTAATGATGTTGTTGCCCAAAACCCAATGAGTTTCAAGAGGTTGTATTTCAACAAGATGGTGCCCCGCCACACTATTTTAGGCAAGTCAGAAATTACCTAGACGAATCTTATGAAAATAGGTGGATTGGTCGTCGAGGTCCGACAGAATGGCCAGCTAGATCGCCAGACCTAACGCCTCTAGATTTTTTTCTTTGGGGATACGTTAAAACTGAGGTTTATAAAACGACTCCAGGCTCATTAGAAGAACTTAGGCAACGAATTACAGATGTTTGTTCAAGGCTAACGCCACAGGTGCTTCACAATGTCCGAGAGGAATTTACTAATAGAATATTTATTTGCCAAGAGCTCCATGGCGGTGATTTTCAACAATTGTTGAAGTAACCACTGTTTTGTAGATGTGTCCCTTTATCTTTTGTTGAAAATACTTATAATTAATAAACTTCATTTCATACTGAACCAAATGTTTTTTAAATTGGAGAATGTTTTAAGCAAAATGAGGTACCATTGGAACCCCCTTTCCATTAAAAAAAAATATTCCAAAAGCGGACCCAGCTGTCATCTTGACATTTAAAGCTGTCATTGGTATATCAAAAAGTGCAAGACTTGCTCAAATATTATCGTTCAAAATTTCATTAAAATATACCAAACGGTTTAGAAGTTAGAGGGGGGGGGGGGGGGGGAACTGTATATTTATATAATATAAAGAATATGTGAATTATTATAAGGAATAGAAGGTATTTTTCTCAGTGTGGGAAAAATAAGGCTGTATAATATTACTTATTTTATATGCTGTCTCGAATTTGGATAAAGAATATTATCATAAATGGCTGTTTTCATTGATTTTTTATGATTTCTGTCTCATAAATGCAACTTTTACTCTACACATTTTATCACAATTTTTTTTATTACTTTATTATTTTCACAAAATAAATTATAAAACGATAAATCGACCAGAGTTTTAACGTTTACTATACACACCCAACAGTTTGTTGATAACAAACCAATAAAAAATCTTTTTAAAAATTAAAATAATGTAATAAATACAAGCGTAAATTTATAGCTTCCCATCGTGACTGAAATCGCTTGTGTAATAAATAAAATTTTATATGCACTTATGTCAAATGGGTCTATTTCGTATTTGAATGGAAATTAAATATTTTATACCTACCTTAAGACATGAGTTTTAGAGAATTTTTAATATGCATATACTTTATTTCTTTAAAGAAAAATACACAAACAATTCCTTCCTATCCAACAAATATTTAATAATAAATAAAACTGTTTGGCAATAATTGTCTGTTGAACATTGTATTAGTCAAAGTAATAAAACTTTCAATTTTATTTTTATTCACAAGAAAACGCTAGTGGTAATTTTACATTAAAGTTTGTACAGTTGCACTGTGTATTAAAGGTAGTTAAAAACTTAAAAACAAATAAAGAAACAGCTTTATTAATTTCATTGGGGAACGGGATGGAGTCACTTGTTGACTTCAGAACGACAAGAAAAAACCTAAAGATAATTAAGAAATGGTAATGTTAGCCATTTCCGATGATCCATTTAATACGTATACCAAAACGATCAGTATAAGAAATGGAAAATCATTTTATTTTCCAGTTCTTATACACTGGTAATTGGCAATTAACTTTCCTTTTACACTTATTTGTATGCAGAAATGCGTTCATTGGAATTATTGATTTATTAGGTAATAATGTAGTGCTCTATATAATATAAACTTTATTTATTAACCCAACTACCTAGCTTATATTTGCACTCATTTAGTTTATTATTTTAGTTATTTTCCTTTTTATTTTTGTGCCAATCAATTATAGTCCCATATTGAATTTTAATTCTGGAAAAACAAAACAAGCTTTATGTGGTGACTGTTTGAAGAAAAATGGCAACAGCATCCAAACTTCAGTATACAGAAAACCTACGCATACAGGTCAGTATCTCAATTTTACATCAAATCACTCAAACAGTACGAAACATGGCATAGTTAAAACCCTCGTGGATAGAGCAATTACAATTTGTAACTCGGAAGAAGCACTTAAAAAAGAAACTCACCAAATCAAGACCGACCTCAACAAAAATGGCTACCCCACAAGATTAGTTGACACAATATTGGAAAATCGTAAGAATAGGCCCAACTCGCAAGAAGCAAACAGAGAGGCACAACCAACACTCAATAATCCGTATGTCACAGGAGTATCTGAGAAAATAAGAAGACTATGACAACGATATAACATCAACACCGTATTCAACTCGAGGGACACCCTAAGAAGCCACCTGACGAAGACAAAGCCCACAAGTCAAAAATATAGGAAAAACTGCGTCTACCAGATCCCTGCGAATGCGGCGAATCTTATATAAGTGAGACATTAAGACCATTAGAAACAAGGATTAAATAATACAAAAACAATACGTTAAAAGGAGAGACCGAAAAGTCAGGTGCAGCTGACCATGCCTGGAAACATGGTCACCATATCATGTGGTCAGAAGCCGAAATCCTACATAAGGAACCACACTGGAGGAAAATAAAGTTCAAGGAAGCTGCTGCTATTCACCAGAACCCAGGCTGCTTTAGTAAACCATCCTTAGACATAAGAAATATCTGGAAACCTTTGTTAGATAGATGTAATCTTAGGATAAGATCGCGTGCCAACTGAACGCATGACTGTACCCACCTCAGTTATGCTTCAGTGCACCTAACTAGTATAAATAGTCCTGTAGTTACTTTACTTATTTAGTATTCACCTGAAGACGACTGGAGATACTTACCAGTTGAAATGTTATGTTTTAAAACAAATAAAGACAATGGAAGTCCAAAACTCTTTCATCATTCAAGAAGCTTTATGTGATCATTATTTCGTTGATCATAATAGGTTAAGAGCAAACGCTAATGATGCATGTTTCGTTACTTTTTCGTTTTAATACAATTACCTACAGTTTAGCGTTGAAAAGGATTTATAAATTAATAAAAGTAAAAACGAATTATTGATTATAAAATGAAATGGCGAATGCGTCACTAGTGTTTGCTCTTAATAAAACATGGTTAGGTTGGCACAACAAATAGGGACATGGAAAATAGCAAAAAGAGAGAGAGAGAGAGGAATCACTTTAAAAACAAAGTTTCATTAACGGAAAGTTGGGAGAGCAACAGCCGATAAAGTGAGTAACCCTTTTTTCTGGTCTTATGCTCAGCCGGAGTAATAAAAGTATAATTTTAATTGGGGTCTCTAAATCTTACAAAGCATGTTTTCCATTTCCTTCTGTCGCTCTATTTATCTCTCTGTCAGTTCGAAAACTCAAAAAATATTATTTTACTATACTTACATTATCATTTACTTTTTTCAAAATCAAGTCTCTTTAATGGAGGGCACACAATATAATAATTTTGAATTGTTAATTCAAGAAGAAAAATATGGAATATTTAATAATTAAGCCTAATAAACTTGTCACATATATACTCCCTAATAGTTTTGATACACAAGTCAAAATATATATTACACTATTGGTTCAAATTTCTGTTATGCGATGCAAAATTTCTAAAAAAAAATTTTAAACTGTATGCAAATTTCTTTGACATGTGCATAATAGTGTACGTAGCAATAAATATAGGATCAAAATAACAGTTGTTAAAAGTAACTGAAGTATTTTATTATTAAAGAGAGTGAACAACCACATATTAAAGATTATTCATGATTGGACTTCAGATAGCTCAAGGGCAGACATACCAAAAATGGTATGCTTATTTTTCATTAACTTCGTGACTTAAGGTGTACCAATGTTTTTGTTTCGCGTAGTATTCGCCATTTACTTAGTATAGGACCCATTACATACCAAATGCGAAATATTTTTTGCCAATTTTTTAAATCCAAAGCTTTCCTAATAACGTTATTTAAATATGAGACTTATGGGTACTTCTTCCCAAAATGCCTGTACTCACACCTATCAAAAATGGTTATTATTCGGTTAAAGTTCATCTAGCCAGTTTGTTACGTCTATATAGATATAATAGAAATTCACTGAGAAAGTCTACAATTTATAAAGTAAGGAATTTTCAGGTTTTTTAAATAAATTATGTATTAGAAATATATTTGTTGGGTTTTTTATTAACATAATCTGTTTTTTGAATTAAGTCATATTATATGTATAAATAATGGGGCCTCGTGTTTTTTTTTTAATTTTATTTATGGCCATATTTAAACTCTAAATAACCAAAGTATAAAAATACATTATTCTAATCATATGCAAACCATATAGTTTTACGATCAAAATTTTACATCTCTAAAAATATCTGGCATTCTCGGAAAAAGTAATTTACAAACTTTTATCTGTAAAATTAAAAACATATTTCCAATAAATTGTTAAAAACTAAATAATATTATTGACAAAAACTTTTTTATGTGCAATGTAAATATTAGGCAAGAGAGAATTACACTATTAGCGAAAACCTTGACTTGTTTACAAATAGCATTAACTCAATTGATGTGTAATTCTATAAATGTTCTGTGGATAAAATGCACGATAGTTCACTTACACTATGTAGTTTAATTATTTATTGCAAGGTGATTTTATTAATACATATATACAAAGAAAAAAAATCGACGAAAACCTTTGCCCCGGACTCTACTTGTCATTATTTTTTTAATATTTACCCTTTATATTACCATAGTTTAATAATGCCTCTTTCAATATCTACAAACTAAAGATACATTAAATAACAAAATTGGTATCACAACGCAGTTTTTTTCATAAATTATTTTCCTACTTTTACATCGAATACTCATGTAATTTAATTGTTTATTTTTAAGTAATAGTCGGACATTATTGAGATTGTCAAAGAATTTAATAAGGCTAGTTATTCTGGTAAAAACAAAGTAGATAATTGCACATCTCATGCACTTAAGTCGATTAGATTATCTCAACTTTCTGCGAGCATCGGCAGGGAGTGGAAACAAAAATAAAAGATCTACCTGTCCTCTTTTATCTTTTTGCATTAATATCGAAGGAAGCTACATCGTTAGACTTCTGCGTGGGCTAAAATATATTTGATATATATTCACCGTCTACTTACTGACGGTCATTATCGGTTACATATAAAATGCAAGGTAATATTAATAAATCTACATTAGCATGTGATGCGAACTGGAATACCTAGTTTCTTAATTATGATATAAGGAGTTTAGCTTTGCAAGAAAGTATTTGCAGGAAAAGACAGCTAGGATAGCAAGCAGAATATTAAATAAACTAATATTTCTGCTTCCATTTTTAAAAGTCAAATTTGAATGAGAAATCTGATTTTTTGGTATAAGAAATCTTATAAATTAGTGTTAGTTATACAGCGTTATGGTAATAGGGGAGGTCAAATAACTCTACTTTGTCATATGAAAAAAAACCTAAAGTGCCCCTTAACGGAGATACCCGACAACGAACAAACCCGAACAAACCCAAAGAGGTACCCAGCGACTTACTTTCGGCTCTAACTTTTGAACCGATACGTATAATTTAATGAAATTTTAGTATTTTGTGTAGGCCAAAGAGACTCATAAAACCGGACTACATTAGATGTTTTACATCGTCAGGGAAGTCAAGAACGGACTTGCCACCACACTCGTTGGGCCAAAATTTTGACAGATGTCATTTTACAGAGCTAAAAACGGATTTTTTTAAAATACTTTAGTTATTTTTATTTAAAAAAGGTACTCTACATATTTTTTCTCGATGGAATTAGCGGTTTTTGAGAAAAATAAGGTTTTTGTATATCACGTTTAAGCATTGATTCGAAATTTATTTAATAATCAAGTTTATTATTAGCATAAGCTATTTGAACACAATAACTAATCAAATGGCAGAAGATTAGTTACTTTTAGCATTTTTTTAAATTTACTTGACTTTTTACCTGTTTCTTTTAAGCTACGATCGACCCTTTCAAAAGTTCTTCAGTGCGGTAAACGCCGATTTGGAAATGTATCAGAATAAATTTTTCTTGCCTCCACACAATTACCGAATGCTTGTCCATAAATTAGATGCATGTCAGCATATTAGCTATAGGAATAATTCTCCATTATTCACTTCAGTCTTCTGTACTCATTCAATCAGACACTTTTGAAAACTGTTGTCATTTACACATTGTCAACGACATAAAAACGATTGGTGTTATATTGTAGTAGTGTGATTTATTATTTTATTAACGTTATATACAAAAACCTTATTTTTCTCGAAAACCGCTAATTCCATCGAGACAAATGTAGAGTACCTTTATTAAATAAAAATAACTAAAGTATTTAAACAATCAGTTTTTAGTTCTGTAAAATGACACCTGTCAAAATTTTGGGCCCAACGATTGTTGTAGCAAGTCCGTTCCCGTGATGTAGTACGGTTTTATGAGTCTCTATGGCCTACACAAAATACTAAAATTTTATTAAATTATTCGTGTCGGTTCAAAAGTTATAACCGAAAAGGTAAGTCGCTGGGTACCTCTTTGGGGCCCTGTATCTCCGTTAAGGGGCACATTAGGTTTTTTTTTTAGATGACAAAGTATAGTTATTTTGACCTCCCCTATAATACGCTCCCGAGAATGCCACATACTTACCGGACATATACATATATATAGAAACAGAAGCATGAAAAAAACTTACATATAACAATAAATTTTTAGTCGCATTTTCCCATAAACCTACGAAACTAAATAATATTGCGAATATTTCTTTTACAAAAATAGCTTGTAAAAGCGGTTGACTTACCCCGGAAGCATCTAGACATTCCGCTATAGGATTCGGCACCCGTCTCTATTCTGATTGGATGATTTCAAACGTTCCGTCTAAAAGGTATAATGGCAACTGGTTTGTTCGTTGTTACCCAGAGCATTTTTTTTAAATTTAATTAAAATTTTATAAAATAATATTAGTTGAAAAAATTGAATAAAAAAATGCTCTGGGTAACAACGAACAAACCGGTTGCATTTTTTAGACGGAACGTTTGAAATCATCCAATCAGAATAGAAACGTGTGCCGAATCCTATAGCGGAATGTCTAGATGCACCCCGGAATCGGACATCTCTGTTAAAAGTACCTACTTACATATAACTTGCATTAAATGCGTATGTAGTGTGGGGTTAATTTAAAATTATTTCACCACTAATGTAATGCTAAATAAAATAAAAAAAACTTTTTAATGGGAGCTTAATAAATAATGATACATTATGATTTGTGTATATGTGTGTGCCGTTTTTTTATTTTATTGTTATGACTCTTGTATAACAAATAATAATGTTCAAAATAAGCCAATGGGGTGTGTCACATGACGCTAAAAAGTAAATCTAATGAGACATACAGATACAAATCAGCAGATATTTTGTTATATTTCATTAGATTTATGTTAAGATTTATATTATCGATAAGTAGATCAATAGTCATTGTGTATTTTTTAAACTAAATAAAGCTCGGAACATAAATCGAGTATATTGCGCCGCGTATACCAGTCGCTAATAATAAGTTTGGCATTTTTTAATTAACTTCAGGTACATTATTTATTACTAATTGCTACCACAATAAATATAGCAAAAATTTACATTTATTATTATTATTGTTTGTAATAATTGCCTCTAGTCGATTATACACAGCATTCACTTCTCATAAACAATACGAAAAATTTATATAATAACCACATTATGTACATGTTGTATCTACTATATGTACTGCCGAAAGATTGATTATAAATTATTTTATTATTTAACAGAGATTAAAAGTAACATTTTTTTAATTAAACATTTATTCTGTGAGAATAAATGTTAAATTTGCTGGGCCATAAGCAATAATATATCCAGCACAAAACCTTTATATTCAAAGACAAAACGAAACATAACAAAAACCCATTTACACACACCATAAGAAATATGGACTGTCACAGAGAAATGTAAGATAATACCATGCCATTAGGGTGAAAATAGAAATAATAAAAAAAGAACGATACCTTGGGTCTGATAGTAAACACTACGATAAATTTAACCCAAGAGTCTAATTAAAGGTTGACAGCTATTGAGAGCCCAAAAGTTCAGGTTGAAAATCCTAATTTATTTTCTTTTTATCGAGATAACCAAAAACATTTTTAAAATATTAATAAAACTAAATGGATACAAGATATTATGAGTAACAGATCATAGACGAAATAGCTAGTTTATTAATTATATGAATTTCAAGGGGTTTACAGGGTTAACTGGTTATTTTATTTCACCCTGGATTAGTACATTATCCTTGTCTGTTGGAGACAATGCTGTTTCTTGAATCATAGAGGAGTTTTGGAGTTGCACTATCTTTATTTGTTTTGAAACATACCGTTTCAACTGGTAAGTATCTCCAGTCGTCTTCAGCAGGTTTCTTGAACTTCCTCCAGTGTGTTTTTTATGCCGAATTTCAGCTTCTGACCACATGATACGATGGCCATGTATCCAGGTATAGTCAGCTGCACCTGACTCTTTAGTCTCTCCTTTTAGAATATTGTTTCTGTGCTCACTGTGCTCGTGCTAGTGTCTCACCAATATAAAATTGGCCGCACTCGCAGGGGATCCGGTAGTCTAGTAGCCCTGGAAACTTTTGTTGGGTAGATGTTATCTTAGAATAATACCGCAAACGAATTAAACACATGACTGCACCCATATCTCAGTCATTCTTCAGTGCGCCCAGTAGTATAACTAGAGTTGTAGGATTATTTAGTGTTCATCTGAAGACGACTAGAGATGATCAGTTGAAACGTTGTGATTTAAAACAAATAAAGACGATGCAAATCCAAAACTCTTAGATTGTACAGAATTTGTAGAGAAAAAAGAGAGCTTCGACTCCTAAACCAGGCTCGATAATTTTTGAAACCAAAAACAATTATAGTAGGATGAAACCCATTGGAAAAAGAAGAGAATATAACAAAAATGAAAGGAAAAATAATTTACGGGCGATCCGAGGTCGGGAAGTGGAAGGGGGTGAGTTTTTAAGGGTAGAAAACGATTTATCTCGATTTCCGGCAAAACTACAAGTCCTATGGAAAAACGTTAAATGGCAAAGTTGTAGCTAATAAAAAGATCTACAACTTTTATATATAACTTTTTTCACATAACTTCAAAATTTATGTGAAAAATTCAAATAACCAAGTTTTTGGTTTTTTATTGTTATCTTTTACAAGAAAAATATATTTTTTTTACAACATCAGAAAGTAGAGACTTCAACGAATAAAAAGCCCACCGATTTTTTTAAAAAAGCAGATTGTTTGACGTGAGAATTTTCGATTGAAAATTAGGGTGCATTTTCGATATTAAGTCAAAATAAGGTGAAAAAATAAATATTTTAAATCAAAAAAATTACAGTGTGCTTGGGACATGAAAAGGTAAGTTTTCACCAAATTTCGTGAAAAAAAATTTTTTTTTGTAAAAGATAAAAATAAAAAACCAAAAACTTGGTTATTTGAATTTTTCACATTTTTGCCATTTAACGTTTTTCCATAGGACTTGTAGTTTTGCCGGAAATCGAGATAAATCGTTTTGTACCCTTAAAAACTCACCCCTTTCCACTTCCCGACCTCGGATCGCCCGTAAATTATATTTACTTTCATTTTTGTTATATTCTCTTCCTTTTCCAATGGGTTTCATCCTACTATTATTTTTTTTTCACTTTTTACCATTTTCAAAGGCTTCAGCCCTGGTCTATCCGGGCAAGCAGAGATAAACACTTCTTTTATACGAAAAAGCTTGTTTGGTTATTGCAAATAATTACTATTGGCTTAAGATAGGCTAATAGCGCCATTCTAATAGTTTTCTAGAATAGTAGTTCAGAAAATTTCCAATCACGTGGACGTAATTAAATTAACTGGTATTTTTTATAGAAAATATAATTACAATAAGTTTATATTTTTTATTACATGTATCTTTACATTTATGTAGAGTCGATTGGACATTACAGAGAAATAAGGGAAAGAAAATCGTCCCTATTATGGGGCCCTTTACACTATCAGAATTACTTGAGCTTTTCTGTCAATACTTAACTAAACAATAATTATTACTGTAACGTATTGTAATTTATGGTATGTAAATAATTAGTAAACACGATGATTGTGTCTCAGTTTAAGAAAAAAATTTGTGAACATCTTTGTAATGCTTCAAAAATTTTAACGTATTTTTATTACACGCTTACATTAAATAGCCACGAGTAAATTTTTATAAATAATTGTATTAACCTTGATTCGAGCATCACACGAAGCTTAAACGCAAATTAAAATTTAAAATACGAATTTATTTTATAAGCCAATAAAAATAAACGTCTTTAAATAAAATCCTTAAAACATTTTTATAACAAACATAAACCTCGGCTGTTAATCGAAAGGACAAAACAAAGAAGAGAATATTCTCGCGGTTAATAAAAGAGGCAACACTGTAAACGGTGGGCCCATACAAAAATTCCAAGGCCACATAATATAAGTCTTTAACTGACTTCACTCTCTTGGTTGTGGGTATTCGAAGCCTCAAAATGCCTAAGGATAAATGTTAATTACAGCTAACTTTAAGATTATTTACTTTAACAATAATTCTTTCATTTAATGTCTATTTTCTAATAGTTTCTGTCGAGGTTTCTGTAGACGACTCTACAGTGGCGTTTCATATTTAAATTCCCACTCAATATACGGAAATAGTGTTGGTTTCTTTAAGAAAAAAAAACATAAAATGTTTGCGTCAATCCTGGAGATTCAGCAAAAATAGCCATTGATAGTTAATTAGTGTTTACGAATGATGATGAGGTTAGAAAAATGGTCTGCTAAAGGGCATTAGGTACCGGGTGTCTCACTAAGAATAGCTCTCGGCCGTATCTCAGAAAGGGTTAGTTGTATGGCTTGCAGAAAAAAATTTTTTTAGTAAAAGTGGCCATGAGAAATAGCTGGAAATTATTTTTAGGTTCCTCATTTCGCCGCAAGAGGGCACAATTAAATTTTTTTTTTAATTCTAATTTTCTCCGAAAATTCCCATATTAAGGTATAACTCTGATTACATCATCGAGAAGCTTAGACAATTCTGCATCATTTTACTTTAAGGCTCGTTGGCGTACCGACCTTAATAAGAGTGGGGGAAGCTATTGAATATGTAAACATTAAAATCGCTGTAACTTCTAAACGACTTATCCGATTTTACTAAATTTAAGCTTGTTTGGAAGGGAAAGGTAAGTAACTTCAATTGCCGTATCCAATGATACACGATAATTTCTAATAAAATTGTTAGAGGGCGCAATGTGTAACAATAATAGTTTTTTCGATTTTATCCCGAAAATTCAAATCACACGGTATAACTATGACATCATAATCAAAAAGTAGGTGAAATTTGCAAGAAAATAAGTGAAGACCGCAGTTCGATATATTTGTTTGTTTCAGAGTTATTGCCAAAACAATAATTTTTAATACAAATTGCGCCCTCTAGCAATTTTATTAGAAACAATCGTGTACCATTGGATACGACAATTGAAGGTACTTCCAAACAAGCCTAAATTTAGTAAAATCGGATAAGTCGTTTAGAAGTTACAGCGATTTTAATGTTCACACTTTTAATAGATTCTCCCACTCTTATCAAGTGAAAATGTAAACCTTAAAATCGCTGTAACTTCTAAAAGACTTATCCGATTTTACTAAATTTAAGCTTGTTTGGAAGTACTTTCAATAATTGTCGTATATAATGGTACACGATAGTTTCTAATAAAATTGCTAGAGGGCGCTATTTGTATTAATAATTATTACTTTGGCGATAACTCTGAAACGAAGAAGGATATCGAACAGCGGTCTTCACATCTTTTCTTGCAAATTTCATCTTCTTTCCGATTGTGATGTCATAGTTATACCGTATGATTTGAATTTTCGGGATAAAATCGAAAAAACTGTTATTATTACAAATTGCGCCCTCTACCAATTTTATTAAACACTATCGTGTACTGTTGGATACGGCGATTAAAGATACTTACCTTTCCCTTCAAAACCAGCTTAAATTTAGTAAAATCGGATAAGTCGTTTAGAAGTTACAGCGATTTTAATGTTTACACATTCAATAGCTTCCCCCACTCTTATCAAGGTCGGTACGCCAACGAGCTTTAAACCAAAATGATGCAGAATTGTTTAAGCTTTTTGATGATGTAATCAGAGTTATACCTTAATATAGGAATTTTCGAAAAAAATTAGAATTAAAAAAAATTTTTAATTGTGCCCTCTTGCGGCGAAATGAGAAACTTAAAAATAATTTTCAGCAATTTCTCATGGCCACTTTTACTAAAAAATTTTTTTTCCGCAAGCCATACGACTAATCCTTTCTGAGATACCACCGAGAGCTATTCTTAGTGGGACACCCGGTACAAGAATATTTTTGAAAAAATAGCTGTAAACTTTAAAGATATATTAATAGATAATAGATAGATATATTAATTTTTTTATAATTCAATATTTCCAAAAATTGGGATGTACGAAAAAGCCGCTGCATTTTCAAAAGATCCGAATTGTGCAAGCCAATGCAACACCAGGGGTTCAAGAATAAGGTAAACACCATTAATATTACAACGCCCCAGCATTATATATAACCTTTCCACTCAGGTGAATCTATAAAAGTTAAATGACGCAGACATATTCTTACCTGCTAAGTCCGATGACTGGCACCCCTCTGTCTTCGAAACAGTACCACAACGATGGTTCTACATCCACCTGAGGGTATTAAAAGAGTCTGGGGGCCGTTATCTCGCCGCACCAAAAAAAGGGGTCTATCTTATTGGGTTACCAAAGTGTTAGAGAAATGATCTTCGAAAATTCTTTTGTGAAAAATAGGTTTAAATAATCGATGCCGGACGAGGTAGTTTAGTTCAATTTATGATCCCAGTACGTTAGCACTGCGAGTAAATAAGTGTTCAACTTTATACATAATACATTAAATATTGCTAAGTATACTCAACAGATTATTACTATGCAAAAAAGATAGCAAGTCTATAGCGTGGTTGCTTCATAACCGAAATGTAAATCCAATTTTAACCGTTTTATGAACTAGCAAGTGAGTATGAGTAAGTGTGTGAGTTTTTGTTGCAGAAATACCTAGTTGAAACTGGTACACGCACACTGCATATTATAAACAGTCGACTTGATTACATACTATAGAGTAAATAATAAAAGCCTACCTTATTCCAACGACTGGCACTCCACCAACATCTTCGACCAGCTCAGACAGTACCAATACGGTGGTTCCAGGGACCTGCGTTTGAGGATACTGCAACAATCCTTGTCCATTACCTTGCAGTACCACTGATACTGTTCCAGGTGGACTACCAACCGTTCCACCACTAGAGCTCACCATAGTCCCTGAACTTCCATCGATAAGAACGTCGGTGATTTGCTGCCCCGCTTGAATTTGATGAGTGATATTGTTAATGGTGATTTCCCCAGTGTTATCTGCTGAGTAAATTTCTAACCCTTTTTGATCCGGTGTCGTTGTATATATGACTGTTTTGTTGCCATCATCGTATATTAAATCTATTGGTGTGTCGTTTTTATCAGGTATGTTTTGAGCATAGAGTTCTCCATCATCTTTTTCATAAAGAACTTCGGTTTTAACCTGAGTATAAGAAGAATTTCGAGCCATGGCACTGTCCTCCTCCATTTCCTTTTTTAATTCCATGACGTTGACGGGTGTCATGGTAGCCAGCATCGTTGGCGAGTTGGACGTCACTCGCATTGGCGATCTATCAACAGGAGATGCCTGTGGAGGAGGGGGGGACATCATTCCATTCTCGTCTCCCATTGGAGAGGAGTGAGTAGAGGAGTGATTCTCAAAATTACGTCTGGTCATGTTTAAATGTATATGGCAAGTCTATATCACAGAAAATAAGTCACTTTTAGCAATATTGCACTTCAGTTACGTATTAAATGTCTATGTTATGGCACTCTTATGGCTTGTGTTTTGTATTCAGGCACTTTATCGGACTCTGGAGCTTAGTCTGAAACAAAAAATGGATCTAATTAATTATTTATACATCAACTAAAAACAAAATAATCTACACTATTATATAAAATTGTAAAATGACTAACTGACTGATTTGCCAACGCCTAGCCTAAGCCCGTAATCCTAGAATCATAAAATTTCTAGGATATTTTCTTCTTACAATGTCTGCATCCACTAATAAGGACTTTTTCGAAAATCAACCCCTAAGGTGGTAAAAATGGGGAATTTCTTTATTTCAGTATGGTGTATAAATGCCTATAATAAAATAAGAATATACATGTTTCGTCATATTTTCACAATTCACTTAATTTTAAGCTATATTGCTGAAAATTGGTAATATTATTTCTCTGTTAAAATAAGTAAGTTCGTGTTTTAATGTTTTGGAAAATTGTACCCCTAGGGGGTAGAAATGGAGGGGGTGTGTTTCCAACGCAACCGCTATTTAGGGTATATTTGGTTTTTAGGACCTCATCTTTAAGTCAAGTCGGAAGTAGCAACGCTGAAGTACTCCGTTGAAGTAAACGAGTTAAAGCTTACTTAGTGTTTTGTTAACCTATAAGAAATATAAAATTTTCTTTTGTTCACCATAAAGCCTGAAGATTATTCTAGCTTATAAGCTCGTTTTAGAAATTCTTTAAAATTATTTGTTTGAAGGTCATAAATGATGATGATGCATATTGAAAAACACGACGTATATATGTTTAATTTAATTTTTAATACGTTTAATTGTTTTAAATCACTATGTTTATTATCTATAGCCATTTTAAAATAATTATTAATAAGCAAACATAATAAAAGAAACACAAATTCGGTTGTTCATAGTACAAGCAACATTGTAAATTGATTAGTTTTTATTAATACCTGGGCTGGATTTTCCAAGAGTAAATGAGTAGTTTGTTATTGAAAAAGTATACAAAAATATTAGTGTAGAAATCAAATCGTAGCGTGTGAGTTTAGATGTTACCTAATCGATGATTTCATGTAAATAATAAATTTTCTTCAATGTAAAAAAATTAGAATAGGATATAATATAAATAATAGACAGGATCTTTTAAAAGAAACATATACGAATTTTTACGTAGAAAGTGAAAAAGGGCCATTTTCGCCAGCCCAAGATAACATGGAATAAAGGGAAATCTAAATGATAACTTGTCCTTCATCGAATGTACGAAATATAGACGAACAAGTATAAATAATTGGTTAAAAATATATCGGTAAACTCTATCTGATTACTCCTCTTGAAAAACAGGTTTACAGGTTGTATGCTTCATCATTTTTATCAATGGCAAATTTCCCAATGAAATATATTTTCTACTTAAAACTAGTTTCATATTGTAACAGTCGGTAACTTGACCTCGAAGGTGCATGAACTGCTATCGGCTTTGCTAGGTCAGGTCACATGTCAAAATTATAATGTCATTATTACTATTAGCAAACGATGTAGTGCAACCCTTCGAGACAAGTCGGTGGAAACCGGTCAGAATCAGGAACTGCCCTCTTGGCCACACGTGGAATTCTTTGCCACGTGGGGTTAATGCTAATGTTAATATTTAAATATTAGAAAAGTTAGTTACAAAATGTATATAAATAATTTATAGTTACTAAATCATACTCTTTGAGTATAGCAACCATTATAAACGATAATTATTTCAATCTTTCAATTTACTAGAGCTTTCTAACTAAATCATCTAATAATAATAATAATAATAATAATAATAATAATAATAATAATAATAATAATAATATTAATAATAATAATAATAAACGTCTTTTATTAGGATAAACAAAAAAAAAACAATTACAAAAACTAACAATAATGACAGACAACCAAAAGCGAGGCGCAGTCTAGCCACAAGGCTACTCTACTGAACCCCACACTGCTTGCTAAAATAATAATAAAAAATATACAGGGTGTTAATTAATGTCATGCAGATATTTCAGGGGGTGATAGTACTCGTCGAAATAAGAAAAAAATGCAAATATATGCATGGTCTAAAACGCGTTATTTTCGTTATACAGGGTGGCAAAGTTTCAATTTTTTTTCTCGTATTTTGCGTTTTCTCTCTTATATTTTGCGATAATTGTTTCAAATTTGGAACATCAACCCTTTTTTAAAATCTCTACAATAAAGTATCAAAATTGTCGGTCTCAGTATACAGGGTGTTACATTTTCTTGAATCGGCTACAATTTTATCTTTCAGAACTTTTTTGGCTCCCTGTATGAATTCCGGTATGAAATTTGAACTCTCTGTTCCTTTGTTTAGCGGTCTGGTCTCTTGCACTATTCTCGTATCTGTGACCGTTTTCGATTTATTTGCAAAAATAGCCATCGATGAAAATTAAGTGTAGGCGAAATAACGCAGAGTAAAAGACCATTTTTCCTATCAGCAAGGCTAAACGGACAATATTATCGTCAATTTCTTGAAGAGGAACTCCCAGGGCTGCTAGAAGAGGTACCAAATCTTGTCAGAAACCAAATGTGGTTCATGCACGATGGTGCACCACCGCACTTCAGCATAGAGGTGAGATACTTTCTCAATCAATTTTTTAACAACAGTTGGGTAGGTCGAGGAGGACCTCAGCCATGGCCCCCTGGATCCCGAGACTTGAATAGCCTGGATTACTTTTTCTGAGGACACCTGAAAGCATTAGTGTATCAGACCCCAGTCCAGACAGAAGAGGATTTAAGAAACAGAATAATAGCTTCATGCGACATCATTCGCAATACTCCTGGAATATTCGGCCGTCAGTCCATGCGTGAGACGAAGGCTTGATTCGTGCATTTTAGCAAGAGGCGGAAATTTTCAACAGCTTTTATAATTTTGTTTTATTTTTATTTGATTAACTAATAAATTATTTTGTTACACAGCTTTTTACTGCGTTATTTCGCCTACACTCGATGGCTATTTTTGCAAATAAATCGAAAACGGTCACAGATACGAGAATAGTGCAAGAGACCAGAATGCTAAACAAAGGAACAGAGAGTTCAAATTTCATACCGGAATTCACACAGGGAGCCAAAAAAAAAGTTCTGAAAGCTAAAATTGTAGCCGATTCAAGAAAATGTAACACCCTGTATACTGAGACCGACAATTTTGATACTTTATTGTAGAGATTTTAAAAAAGGGTTGATGTTCCAAATTTGAAACAATTATCGCAGAATATAAGAGAGAAAACGCAAAATACGAGAAAAAAAATTGAAAGTTTGCCACCCTGTATAACGAAAATAACGCGTTTTAGACCATGCATATATTTGCATTTTTTTCTTATTTTGACGAGTACGATCACCCCCTAAAATATCTGCATGCCATTAATTAACACCCTGTATATAAAGAATTCTGAATTTACAGATATTATATAAATATCGTGGAAAGAAGAAATAAGAAAAAAAGATTGGTTTAAATAGTTAACATTCTAGAAAAAAGAAAATTACGTTACATCCTGACCTGAGTGGAGAAGACGACAAAACATAATTTGAAGAATGACCTGCAAAACATTGATAAAAATAATACTTTAACAAAAATAATTACCGAAATTGTTCATTTTGAATACCTACTGAGTAGATATTTTTTATATTGCAATTTAAATTTGTTACTGTCAAGGGAAACCATTTCATTAGGTAAGGAGTTGTATAATTTAACAGAGTTGTAGGTAAATGATCTCTAAAACATGGCACTCGGATGTTGAGGCACCGTCAACCTATTAGGAAATCTCATATCACGTGAATGTATATTTTCACGAAATACAAACCTACTTTTTAAAGAAAGAGGCAGAGCCGGATTATTTAGAGTTTTAACCAAAAAATTCCCCAAATGTAAAGTTCTACGGTTGTTCATTACTAGCCACTTAAGATTTTTAAACGTATGAGAAATATGATCAAATTTTCGTCTAAAGTCCAAAAATAATGCGGAAGCATGTATTCTGTACCCTTTGTATCCTATTCCTATCTGCTACATCAAGGCATGGCCCATAAATGAAATCACAGTAGTTAAAGCTGGATAAAACGAGACTCTCACAGAGCATTTTACGCAATTGAAAATTTAGGACATGACGGTTGTTGTATAATACTCTTAAAGACATATTATGACTTTTGAATTAGCTTTTTGATATACTGCCTAAACCTTAGTTCAGTATCCAGGATTATACCCAGACTTTTAGCTGTTTTAACTACACCTAACACCATCGATAACTATATTGATATTATCATTCAAAAAGTCAATTTTGTTCTTATTCCCAAAAAGCATCAAGGATGACTTTAAGGGATTCAACTTTAGATTATGATCCAGAGAAAGTTGATTTAACATGCTTAAATCTTCGTTAAGCAAATTCGATGCGTTTATATAGTCTTGGCAGTCGAAATGAAGGTAAATTTGTGTATCTTCTGCATAGGTATGCCTGAACCTTACAGTGCTTTAAAAATTTTAAAATATCTGAGGTATAGATTATAAATAGAAGAGGTTCTAGGATAGATCCTTGTACACCAGACACCAGACAAAATTTGAATTTGTTCTGAATAATTGTTTTTATTGAAAATTTTTTGGCACCTGTTGTTAAAGTATGGTCTAATAAAATTTAAGGATGATTCTTCAAAGCCATTATATTTTAATTTTACCAGCAAAAGTGAATGATTGAGGGTATCAAAGGCTTTTGAAAAATCTCGAAGAACTAACGCGCTATTTAATTTTTTATCAATTGCTGCCATTATATCATCTGTAATCTTAACAAGTGCGGCAGCCGTATTAAAGTCCCTTCTAAAGCCACATTGACTATCTGGAATTATTTTGTTAATGGCACAGTATTGAAATAATTGACCATACAAGACATTTTCAAAAATTTTGGAAAGTAGCGGCTCTACTGAATATTTGTTAGACCATAATATACTCCAAGAGACGCGCTAGATAAGAAGGACTTTTTCCTCGTAGTTTTACTTCTAATAATTTGAAGTTAATAATGTCGATGTCATTCAAAACAAGTAGGTATAAAAAACGGTATTAAATTCTAAACTTTATTTTTTCCTTCTTGAGAAGATTCACCCGTGTTCAGATCGGCAACCGAGCGCGTCCCACTGGCACGTGGAGGTTCCGGTTTGCTACCGGTTGCGGCGCCGTTCCGTACCTCCTTCTGCAACCCCACGTCTCGTCGAACCGGCCCGACCGCGGCAACTTTGTTCATCTTCAGAATTTTTTCTATCGAAATAATAGAGTGGATCTTCAAACCGGTAACGGTAGTAAGAATGAGCCTGGTTGTAGTAAAACTTCTTTTATCTCCTCGTGCCACCAGTTATGACTATACATAGGAATTTCTCGTATTTGCAACAAAAAAACAGGGTCGGCTGAAGGATTTACCAGTTTACAAGAGTAAATATCCTTCGTACACATATTACACCTTACTTTTAGTAATAAGGTAAAGTGTTGGTAAACCTATGTTCGAATATTTGGTACAAAACGGGATTTAAATACCTGTAGGAAGTAAAAATATAATAATTTATACACTGCGCGGCATATTTAACGCATAACGAAAAAATTGCCTCAATTTTGATGTTATATATTTTCCAAATTTGTGGTTCATTTTTAATGATTTTTTTTTTAATTGTAGGTTTTTTCCTTAAGCATATCACTGCCTTTGTTGTTTTGCTTAAAAAAGTAACTTTGGTATTATACCGAGAGTTATAAAACTGTTATGTTTTTTTTACGGGAATTCAAAACACCCTGTGGGATTTACTAGCCATTGCAAGTTATCGCAATTACAGCCAAATGAAAGTCCCATGTTTCCTTTACATTTTCTTTTTTAATTCATTGGTTTATCTCTGTTTTTTCATGAAATATTCAATTTTTAGTTCAACGTGATTTTTATAAAAAAATGTTTAGTTAAAAAATACAAAATAAACGAAATGCTTTGATTAATGCAACAAGAAAAAACAAATTATAAAGTAAATAAGGAATCAACATCTAGTGTTAATTAATTTTATTGAATCCACAAAACAGGGCAAAAAGATACAGGGAAAAAAATTGTAATTTCTAAAGGTATCCAAAAAAATTAAATATGAATAATTAGTAGCGAGTATTGCCTCCCCTTGCTCTAATGACTGCTTCGCATCTTCTTGGCATACTTAAAATCAGATTTCTGATTTCATCTTGATTAATCTGATTCCATATTTCCATAAGCCTCAATGACAGATCATTTTAGTTTCTAGGAGGAGGAAGCAATGCTCTAAGATGTCGTCCCATGTTATTCCATAAATGCTTAACGCTAGGGTTTCTTGCTGGCCAAGGCAAAGTTAAAATGTCTGTTTCTTGGAGATAATTTTGTACCACTCTTGCTACGTGTGGGCTTGAATTATCTTGCATAAATAAAAAAGTATCCCCAATAAATGGGGCAAATGGTACCACATGGGGTTCTAAAATGTCTGATATATAGGTTACCTGTCAAAGGACCTCCCTGAATCACAACTAACTCCGTACGAGCATCTAAACTAATGCCAGCCCAGACCATAACAGATCCTCCGCCATAGCTTACTGTTCCGACAATGCTGCATTGAGTATATTATATAATTTATCTCTGGGATGCAATACTCGCTACTAATTATTCATATTTAATTTTTTGAGTACCTTTGGAAATTACAATTTTTTTCCCTGTATTTTTTTGCCCTATTTTGTGGATTCAATAAAATTAATTAATACCAGATATTGATTCTTTTTTTACTTTATAATTTGTTTTTTCTTGCTGTTGCGTTAATCAAAGCATTTCGTTTATTTTGTATTTTTTAACTAAACATTTTTTTATGAAAATCACGTTAAACTAAAAATTGAATACTTCATGAAAAAACAGAGATAAACCAATAAATTAAACAAGAAAATGTAAAAGAAACATGGGACTTTCATTTGACTGTAATTGCGATAACTTGCAATGGCTAGTAAATCCCACAGGGTGTTTTGAATTTCCATAAAAAAACATAACAGTTTTATAACACCCGGTATAATACCAAAGTTACTTTTTTAAGCAAAACAACAAAGGCAGTGAGTGATATGCTTAAGGAAAAACCTACAATTGGAAAAAAATCATTAAAAACGAACCACAAATTTGGAAAATATATAACATCAAAATTGAGGCAATTTTTTCGTTATGCGTTAAATATGCCGCGCAGTGTATCTTTTTCTCGAATTACTGCAGATTTTATATATCTGAATCGTTACGACAGCATTTTTCTGTTAATTTTTTGAACCTCCTCACACTGGTTAGAAAGTGAATTTTCTTGCCGAGTTAAATAATATTTAAGATCTACAATTATTCTGTAATTTTTATAATTTGTTTTTAAGTATCCTGTATATTTTGTGTTATTTATGGGTGATTAAGTACATTTATTTTATATTAAGGACTTTTTATGTTTTTACAAATGCTTCGCCTGTATCCTTACAAACTTGACCTCTTGGTTCTTAGGTATACCTACAGCCAATATATCTAGAAAAATTATACATTATAACATATACAACATCTATATATAAAAAAGGGATGTTTGTCTGTCTGTCTGTATGTCCCGTATGCGTTCCTGTACCATTTATCCGATTACGATGAAAATTTGGTGAGTTGTTGAGTGCAAGCCGAGGAAAATTATGGCATAAAAAAAACTGGCACAATGCATGCCGGGATGCCGGGTTTTGGTGAGTTGTTGTGTGCAGGCCGAGGAAGGTTTCGGCATAAAAAAAAAAGTGGCGCAACGGATGCCGGGATGCAGGGATGCCGGGATGCCGGGACGTCGGGATGCCGGATATTTGTGTAATGTCTTTCCTTCAAATTTATTTTAGTAAGTAGCGTAGCAACGCGCGCGGGGTATAGCTAGTATTATATAAATTTATTGATATCTATAACAACATAATGTCATATGATATACCATTTATAATTTTTGTTATAAAAGTTAATTAAATATGTCAATAATGAAAGAGTAATTTTTATGGAGATGTTTACCAGATATGTTACCTACTCAATTTTATAAACGTATAAAATTTTATTTAACAAGCCAAACATTGTTCCAAAAGCTACAGCCAGCATCGAAATATTTGCCTTTAAAGAATCGATCAACAGAATTGCAAAAAGGCCCATTATGTACCTACCATAATTACAGTTAATTATTAAGGTCTTGTACGTGAGGAAAGGTCCCGACCTTCGTATCTTTTTTTGCACACGTTCTTTTTATCCATGCCCAAAGACAAAACACTGTTGTCACTTACACGCCCAGAATAAATAATTAAGATTGGATCGAACGTCCAATAAGCTGGACCGATAAGCTCCGACCAATCCCGATTCGCTACGATAGTTGAATTTTAATACTGATATAAAATGGTCGGGCGTTAACTAAGAAATAATAATAATAATAATAATATTGAGATAATAATAATTGTTGTTGTGTATAACAATTATTTAACGTCGCCAAGTAAGAAACAACAATTGTAATTAAAATGTTAATTCTTTGTTTCAGTGAACTCTATCTAGTATCAGTTCTAGTATAAACAGTGGGATGGACCAACACAACTGGTTTGGTTGACAACTGATAATTATTGAGACCGCTTTAAAGTAAAACTAAAAAAGAATTTCATTCAGCATGAGAATCACTGGTTGTTGTTTAATAAGTAAGAAACAATAATTATGGAAAATATTTATTTTTTAATTCACAATGATGATGATATGTGCTTTGTGGGAATTACCAAATATTTCGTTAAATGGCAGTTACGATAAAATCAAAGCCATAAGAATGGGCAAATATATTTACGTAAATGCAAATAACTTAATGACAGGAGAATTAATAAAATTAATTAATTCACATTTGGCGAATTTTTATGTGAAAATTAAACATTTATAATCAATTTATATACTTAGCCTTAAAGATAATGGCTACAGGAGCAAAAACGAAAATCCAAACAGTCTGTTGAAATATCTACCTTGGCCATGTTTGACAGTTGACATGCCTATTTTATTCTTCTTATGCCAAGAGTCAATACTCATCTACATTAATCATTAAAAAGCATGCTTAATGTTAAAAGCAAACCATAAAAAATAAAAAGCTCGTCTAGTATCTAACTAAAATTTATGTCTAGAGGATAATGTAATGGTGGTTTTCTTGGATTCATATATTTGTGCTATGTATGAGTAATTAAGTTGTACCGTAAAATAACATATGGTAAGGTTATATAGCCTTAAGGGAAAGCCGGTGGGCTGTCTAGAATGAATGCTAAATATTTACCAAGGCAAGAGGTAAACTAGTTGGGACATACCGACCGGGTCGCCATTCAAGATTGAGTAAGCAATAGTTGATGAACAGGTCTGCCAACCTGGGATAACAGGTATTATTGTAAACATTGAATATTGAAAACAACTAGGTGTGAGTGAATGTGCCGGTCCTACAGCGTCCTAGTCAAATCGAAATATTGTTGTTATTTTGTTCGTGCGAGTAAGTGACAGATCTCGAGCGTGGTTGTTGACAAAAACTAAAAAGCTGTTTAAAGTGATAGATGAGCGTTAAAGCATGCGTGCAAAGTGAGATTTGGATTATTACCTACGTCTGCGGCCTGCAATGTGCGAATGAATCCCTTTGTTCGATTCGGCGGTCACAAGAAGGGCAAGGGTGGCATGGTCACGGGGCCGACACTACACGACACGGACTCACTGCCCGGATGACCGAGAGATGCATGCTCTCCTGACCACTCTTTGGCAACATGCATTTACCAATATTAGCCAGGATTCAATATTCAATCACATACTAGCGTGTACAGGTGTTTCGAACTAATACTCTACTAACTGTGCGGTTGCGGCCGCTTACAACCGATCGCAGGTATATGTCGGCGTGCGCAACATCGGGTCTTGCCGTACCACGGGTTCTTCGTATTAGCTAAAGAAAGAACCACAGGTGCGACCGTCGCTGATTGACTCCTAAACCTTTCGCGGCGTCAGAACCGTGCTCAGTACCATGGCACAAACAAATCTTATTGTTTTTATTTACCTTCCATAGGTCATCTTGTTCATTTTTAATTTAAAGTGTTTACGACTAGCAGGAAGTCGCCATATTGGATTTTTTCATCTTATTTTTATTTATCAATTTTTTCAAGGTACCAGTCAACAATATTTTAGATTAACATAACAGGCAAAGTGTTTTAAAGAAAGAGCAACCATAATCAAGTTTCGCTGCTTGTTGGAGAGACGTTAATAAAACATCATTTTAATACAAACGGCTTATCATACGACAATATATTAAAAAGTATAGCCAAATTTATAATTGGTGCTTCATAATATACCATATTTAAAAAATTTTAGTGTCGTTTTAAAAATATTTAACTGCACACAATTGTTTTGATTAATTACATTACTGGAATGGCCCCCTAAATAAAAACGTGAGCAAAAACAGTCAGTTTGAAAAATTGTCTCACTCCATTGATTTTTTCGGAAATGCGTTTTTAGTACAACTTAAGCACTCTACAATGAGTAATCGGCCAATGCTAGAAAACTCCTAATAAAGGGAGAATCGTAGGTGAACTTTTAAAATTTATTCCTAATAATATTGATGTATTTTAATCTAAAATAGGTATATAAAAACAGTCAATTAAGTGAGCTGAATTCGACCCTGATAACGACTGAAGAGTCTCACTGCGGTCCAGTAAGAGATGCTGGTCCTCCCGCAACTATACGGTATATAAGAGTCAAGAAGTTCTCTTCAACAAAAGTGAGGGCAGCACAAGACAACTTATAAAATCATGGCCGCTATAAGATTTAATTGAAGTGAGATGGAAATATACGTCTGCACGCGTGTTGTCTCGCAGGAGATGTTACTGACGTAATGCTGGCTGAACGGAGCGTGATGCTTGGGTTTTTCGATGTTTAACTTTACGTCATTGATTTTTATAGGCTTAATATTATCTTATATATTTATTTATGGCCTAGTAATTTAATAGTTTTAAGTTGCTCTATTTAAAAAAGCAATTTTATTTTTATCTTTTTAATAAGAACCTTCTAGTACCTATGTGTTTAGTTGTCAAGTACTAATTCCACAAAGTACTTTTAACAATATTTCAATAAAAAATACCAAAAGTGTGCGTTTCTGTCGTTCATTTCAGATAATTAAAGATATTTTAAAAAATACATGAACAGTCAGTAGAGGCAGAAACCCTTTAAATTTTCTAAGTATGCGGGAGATTAAAATTTCCGTAGTGAGGCGAAATTTGGCAAAGTTATACTAGTTACTGGTGGTAGGCTAACGTAGATAAAGTAATTTAAAATCTTAATCATCCCAATCACACCAAGACTTTTGTTTGTAAAGTACCTGAAAACATATTCAGAACAGTTAAGTTGGTTTACACCTAACGATAATGCAAAAAAACGCAATAAAGCCAAAACAATAGAATATCATAGGTCAGTTTTACTGGTTTTCAGCATCTCTAAAATAATGAGAAGCCCATTCTAAGTAGGCAGGCTATTCGACAAAAAAAACTATGTGTGGAAGACGCAGTAATACAACCACTGGGCTTTTCTAATGATTATAGTTCATTTACAAAACCAAGAACATCATCTTTTACATTAATGGAGATGTCTGGTTAATAAACCTTAATATTTTAAAATAATCTATAGAGTATAGGGTATTACCTAGGATTGCCATTGTTCCTGTCTATAATAACTATTGATAAGTATAGCTTCGCAAGGGATTTCCAACAGAAACAATTTTACCATGTTTGGATGAATAGACTATATGATTCACTGGTCTCCTAAACTGTCTGCATGGTTGACCGCAGTGTTTTAAAAGCCTCGAGATAGCCTCTGGCATGTCTGAGATTATAAAGCTCTTTTTGGAGTACTTTTTATATAATATTTTATTATTGCTCTTGTTGTCAGTAACTGCTTCTTATAATAATAATACTAATAACATGGCCCATAACAAAATAAAGCTTGACCAGTGGCAAACCTTGTACGCTTATAACAACATATATATAACGTATTTTATATTTAAACTAATAACATAACGTGGTAAAAAGCCTGCCATTAATTGAACAATGTTATGTGAAAATTCTTTACAGTATAAAATTCGTAAATTTACGAGAGAAGAGTAATGTGTTATCAAAAATATGTTTATAAAACATGAATGCATGATTCATTCATGGCCTACATGCAACACCCTGTCCAGTGTTTTAGGATTTGTCTGTTCCACACCCCCACAATTTTACTTGCGCCGCCTACACCTAACAATGTCCTAAATAAAAAAAAACGAAAACCCGTATACCTTCTTCTGTTCTGTATGTTGATAGAAGCCTTTTGAAGATTCTAACTGAATTTTTTACGCAAAATCTAGGAGTTTTGTAAATATTTATTTTGTATTAGTATCGTTTTAGAGATGGTCATTTTGGAGTTCTTTTTTCCGGAGAAATTCTTTAACGGACGTGTAAAAATTTTTCAGTAAAATAGTTATTAAACGTTCTGTTAATTTATTTGTGTGACCGTTTATAACACTCTGCTGCTGAAACGTTATAGTACAGGAAATGAAGCTCAAAAAAAGGCAAAACTTTGCAATTTTTTCGTCCAGCATGGATTTACTTGAAATTTTAACAGAAGGTAGGGAATAGCCCAAAATCTATATCGCTCCGAAGGGCGCTGAACGTTTTTTAGGGGTGAAAACTACTCCTAATTGTCAAAAATTATAAAATAACATTTAAAACCTGAATATGGGAAAGATTTGGTTTCGATTAGTTAAATAATTATTGTTTCGTGCTTTGGAATACAGTTTCATCATCTTTCAACCCTTAAAAAGCAACCCTGTTAGAGCCCAATGTGAAGAAAAATTATTAAGTCTAAAAAATGATTTCGCCTTGGATCGATTTGCATAAAAATTTGAGATTAGGCTAAACTCACCCTCTGCTTTATATTTTATATCATGCCGATGAGCGCTGATTGTTTCTTAGGGGTGAAAATAACCCCTAATTGTAAAAAATTATAAAATAACATTGTAAACCTTAAGATAGGGTGAAATTTGGTTTGGATTAGTTAAATAATGATTATCTTATACTCTGAAATACAATTTCATAATTTTTCAACCCTTAAAAATCAACCCTTGTTACAGCTTAATGCAAAAAAAAAATTTTTTACAAAAAAAAATGATTAATTATCATAGTGATTCAATTCAAGAATTCTGTTGTTTAAGATATGTATCAAGTGCATTTTGCAACTTTTCAACCTTTGAAAACCACCCTTCACAACATTGCAATTTTTATAAACTAATTTAATTGATATAAAATTATATATAAAAGAATTATATAACTCAGGCACTTTAAATAAAAAATATAATGAATTTTTTATGCACTAACCGATTTATTATCATAATTATAATAAAGACAATTGAATAATTCCAAAAAATGGCCACGTCTACGCCTACTGCCAAATATACCGGTTACCTATGTAGATTATTATGCTCCAAAGTGAGCTATTAGAATTTTTCGGAAAAAAAATGATTGGTTTTTTTAACGTATCTCCTTCATTTTTAATGCTAGAAAGTTTTTTCAAAAACGGTTTTGTAGGATTTTCAAGAGCTACAAGGTTCTATGAATTGAATCCCTTAGGATCCCTTGGTTTTTAAATTTATCTATTTATTTATTTAGCGTATGGCGCTTTACACACATAATACAATATATATAAAAACCAAACTAACGAAAAGTTAGAATACACAACATAGAACATAGATATAGTATGTAGTCAAGAACACGACAGGTAAATTCTGTTAATAATACAAATAGTTTTAGAGCGCGACGTCCAGTCTATTTAGCCAATGTATAGCTTCTTGGGGGAGTCCAACAAAATCTGAGAGGGGTCCAGGATATGCGCGAGTGGAGCATTCGGTCGTGATATGGCGGATCGTCTGGTTACCATTTTGACAGTCACATTGGGGAGATTGGGTTATTCCCCATTTGAAAAACGAGTCACCGCAACGCCCGTGACCTGTGCGGACTCTATTTAGTTTCGACCAAGTGTTACGGGGTAGATCGAAGCCATTTGGTGTTGCGTTTACATTTAGGACTTGATGCCATTCAGGAGGTGCAGTCTGGAGCCACCTTAGTCGCCAGCTGTTCTTAGCATTGAAATGGGAGTTAGCAAGTGCGATAGCCGTAGCAATAGGCAAGTGCCTTGATTTCAGACGTTGTCTCCCGGCTGGGAAGTCTTCGTTTATGGGAAGATCCGGATTGCTAATTATTTTATTGTATTCTCGAAGTAGTGCTCGGGAGCGGCGAAGGTCCGGAGGCTCGATATGACTTAGAGCAGGTAGCCAGCACAGTGGTGTTGATTTTATGGTGCCCGAGATGGTGCGCATAGAGTCATTTAGTTGCACATCCACTAGTTTGGTGTGACTGCTGTTGATCCATACAGGTGCACAATACTCTGCTACAGAGTAGACGAGGCTGAGGGCTGTAGTTCTCAGGGTGTCTGCAGCAGCACCCCATGTTGTTCCTGCTAGCTTATGTAGAATATTATTTCTCGTTTTTAATTTTGCAGCCGTGTTGGTGAGATGTTTTTTATAAGTTAAAGTCCGGTCCAGGGTGATACCAAGATATTTTGGAGTTGGGTTATGGTGGAGAAGTGCTCCGTCGAAATACACATTAAGCCTTGTGTTAGCTATTTTGTTGTTTAGGTGAAAACAGCAAGACTCAGTTTTGTTCATACTAGGCTTCAATCTCCATTCTCGGAAGTAGACTCCCAGTCTGGTAAGATCATTCGTTAAAGTATCTTCTGTTGCGGTGATGTTCTTGTGCTGTACGGCAATGGGGTGAGTTTAAAGGGCTCGAAAAAGGTGGTGCTCGTTCGTAAATAGAGGATTTAAACGGTTATATCTCGCCAAATATTCACTGTACAGAAAATTTGCACACAGGAAAATTTTAGTCATTAAAAAAGCTACAATTTAGTACTCTATCATTTTTTTCGTATCTCCAGTATTTTCGGAGTTATTTTGAGAAAAAGGGTGAAAAATTCGAAATTGTGAAAACTCGTTTTTCACTTAAGCTCCAATTTTTCAAAAATCATTTTAAATTGGTCAAACATTTTGGACGTATTAAGAATACATTTATAAAGAGAATTGCAGAAGGGTGAAGATCAATTTTAATTAGGGGAGTAGTTAGGGGGTTGTTTTCATTGATTTTTTCTTAGAAAAAATTAGGCACTGACCTTATTTTTAAGATAACTCGGTCAATTTTCATGCTAGAGACTTTTTTTAATTTAAAAAGAAAGGTCTAATTACGTACTTTAAAAAAGAATCCATGAGTTTTCCTCGAAAAATGCAGCCTTTTTCTGTTATTTGACTTTGAATTTATCAAATTTTGCATTTGACGAAAAAAGCTAACCATTAACACGCCATATCTCAGTTCGCATTGGCCGTAGAAAAATTATAAAAAAAGATTTTTGTTTGTTTTTTTTAAAAGCTACAATATTGCTCTCCGCAGTTTTTTTGATAAAATGCATAATTTTCGAATTATTCGCAAAAACCCCATTAAAAACGTCGATTTTTTCGTCTAAAAATTGTTACTTTCAATCGCGAATAACTTGAAAAATATTAGTTTTACGAAAAAAATGTATAGAACATCTTTTGCTTAAAATCACTTTGTCGATCGATTCCTGTGGTTAAAATGCAATAAAAAAATTCCCACCCCCGAGGTGGGGTGGCAACCACCCCCAGGGCTTTGGCGCCCTTCGGTTCGATATAGATTTTGATCCTTGGACTATTACCTACCTTCTGTTAAAATTTCAAGTAAATCCATGCTGGACGAAAAAATTGCGAGCCAAAATGCTTCATTTCCTGTACTATTAAGGAAGTACAGTCGTGGCCACAAACAGCTCCATTTATATAATAATATGTAACACTGTTAGATTATATTTTTTGCAATGTTTTCCACAACAAGCTTTTAGCTTGTGTCTTGTACTACGGTGTAGAATCGAATTATTATAAAAATTATTTATTTAAAAGATTTCTTAAAAACTTTATAGTTTTTTCTGACATGTCAAATAATAATTTTGGAAAATGTCAGGAAAAAACTAACAGATGTTGGTTAAACCTACTCCCATACCAAAACTATATTCAATACTGGGGTTTACAGAATATTCAAACAACATTAAAAGCCTATTCTAATTAACACAAATTGTTATTTTTCTCTTAGTCAATACCTAATAATAATTTACATATTTTGATTAGAATCTATAGATGCAAATCATAAATCGTTTCTATAAAATTAATTCGATCATACATATATCACCGGCTAGTAATTAACAATATTTAACACCCTGTAGGTATTCATATCAGAACCCAATATGCGTATAATAGCAATTAAAAAAATTTAGAAGAAGGCAAAACAAATTATAATGTGTATTTCGAGCACGCCACGACTGTATGTAAATGCTGTTTACCATATGTTCATTGTATAAAATATATTATCGCATTGGAAACTGTAACATGAAAGTACTTTATAATTTATGTACATTACTTCCATAGTTTCTTGTTAACCATTCATGTTGGCAAAATTATTATAGATCGCCCCAAAGCTTTCAACAATATTTTATTTATAACTGCTACCCCACACCTTGTTCCAATTTTCTTATTTTGTTGTCAGTACTTTACGTACTACCCGTTTAATACATTACAATACAATGTATGTTCCATTACCCGAAATTACTTTACACTGGGTGATAATTGATGTCGAAGCAGAATTATATTTCTTCTAAAATTCGATGTTTTTATTTCATTTTATGTTAAGAAGGATGCAAGCATACACCGGGTGATTCAATAAGAAAGGCAGCCGGCTATATCTCGGAAACTACTAAACGTAGAAACTTGGGATAAATAAATTATGATTAAAGCGGTCATGAGAAAATTCTGGAAATAATTTTTAAGTTCCGCATTTTGCCGCAAGTAGTAATTGAAAAGTAAATTTGAAAATTTTACATAACTCCGAAAATTCCACTTTAAGTTATATGTTTGATAACACCATTTTAAAGCTTGGACAATTATGCATCATTTTGGTCTTATGCTCATTGGCGTACCGACTTTAATAAGAGTGGGGGAAGCTGTTGAAAGTGTAAACATTTAAATCGCTGTAACTTCTAAACGACTTATCCGATTTTAGCAAACTAAAGACTGTTTGGAAGATAAATGTATGCACTTTCACCAATCGTATTTAGCTGTCCATAATAGTTCTCGATACAATTGCTAGATGGCGCAATGTAATAATAATAGTTTTTTTGATTTTATCCCGAAAATTCAAATCATACGGTATAATTATGATACCATAATCGAAAAATAGATGAAATTTCTAGAAAAAATATTAAAACCGCAGCTCGATATCTTTGTTCGTTTCAGAGTTATGGCCAAAACATTAATTTTTAATACAAATTGCGCCCTCTAGCAATTTTATTTGAAACTATTGTGTACCATTGGATAAGACAATTAAAGTTATTTACCTTTCTCTTCCAAACAAGCTTAAATTTAGTGAAATCGGATAAGTCGTTTAGAAGTTACAGCGATTTTAATGTTTACACTTTCAATAGCTTCTCCCACTCTTAGCAAGTGAAAGTGTAAACATTAAAATCGCTGTAACTTCTAAACGACTTATCCGATTTTACTAAATTTAAGCTTGTTTGGAAGAGAAAGGTAAGTAACTTCAATTGTTGTATCCAATGGTACACGATAGTTTCTAATAAAATTGCTAGAGGGCGCAATTTGTATTAAAAATTAATGTTTTGGCAATAACTCTGAAACGAACAAAGATATCGAGCTGCGGGTTTATTATTTTTTCTAAAAAATGTCATCTACTTTTCGATTATGGAATCATAATTATACCGTAGGATTTAAATTTTCGGGATAAAATCAAAAAAACTATTATTATTACAAATTGCGCCTTCTAGCAATTTTGTCGAGAACTATTATGGACAACTAAATACGATTGGTGAAAGTGCATACATTTCTCTTCCAAACAGTCTTTAGTTTGCTAAAATCGGATAAGTCGTTTAGAAGTTACAGCGATTTAAATGTTTACACTTTCAACAGCTTCCCCCACTCTTATTAAAGTCGGTACGCCAATGAGCATAAGACCAAAATGATGCATAATTGTCCAAGCTTTAAAATGGTGTTATCAAACATATACCTTAATGTGGAATTTTCGGAGTTATGTAAAATTTTAAAATTTACTTTTCAATTACGCCCTCTTGCGGCAAAATGCGGAACTTAAAAATTTTTTCCAGAGTTTTCTCATGACCGCTTTAATCATAATTTTTTTATCCCAAGTTTCTACGTTTAGTAGTTTCCGAGATATAGCCGGCTGCCTTTCTTATTGAATCACCCGGTACATACATAGAAGTATGATTTTTTGTCTAATTGTGCATTTTTAATTAATAATAAGTTAAGAAGTTTAAAGACTGTACTAAATACAAATGCTTATATAACGCTTGTAATAATACTATTGCCCTATTTAAAATATTTCTTAAAATCCTTTCGTATTTGGGTAATAAAAAATATCTTACGATCATGAAACTCATTTAGTTTTCGGTCCCATCATATATGATGGGATTCATTATATCGAATATAGCCTATCTACCTGTTTATTTTTTATTTTGTCGTCTCTCCTTGTTTCACTGTGGATAAATCTCTATCCATCTCGTTTTCACAGCTTCGTAGCAGTAAATAAGCAGGTCACTATCTTCCATTTTGACTCGACTTTTTATAGCTGGTATCTTAACCCTTTCGTTTTTAGAAAGGTACAGTCGGCAGCAAAATGCTGAGAAGAATTTTAAAGTCAGGTGTTAAGATTTTTCAAGGTGAAATGGATTAGTGATGAAGACTTCTTTATTGTCTTTGTTAATTGCATGAATTTGATCAAATACTTAATTAGAAATATTCTTTACGAGTTCATCACATGTAAAGTAAACGCACTTTTCCCTCTCCTGTTACAGAACGTTCTAAAATTGGGACATACGATTTACTCACTCTATTCAATAATCAATAATAGAAGTTTTGGACTTGCATTGTCTTGTCTACATGTAGAGACCCCTAGAGAATTTTTATTCTATTAAATTTTATGGAGGAAGACTTTTGGTTTTTTCTTTCTTTCCCAAACAAATATATGTTGAAATAAATTCTATAGCTAGAGACCTTTTTAAGTGACGGCCTCTTAAGAATTTTAATTAATCCTTGAATTATATTAAAATTCATACTTTTACGTTTTTCTTTTAAAACGTTCGAGATATGTGAGAAGCAGCAATAAATATTATAGCTCTTGTATACGTGTAATTGGTTAAGACTGATTTGGAGTATGTAGGTATGACAATCCTTAACAATGTGACGCCCATTTGCGACATATTTATTTTTAGCAACAAATAAAATAATTCCGAAGAAGAAAAACAAAAATGAAATCGATTTAAATTATAATCATTAGCGCTGGTAACGTAGCTATATAAAAATATAAATGGATTTTAAATAAAGCTGAACTTTTAGATAACAGTATGAAGTATGAGCGATAGTTTGCCTCAAAATGAATAGGTTTTAACATCAATCAAAGCAAAAATAGATCATTCATAAACGTGCTTTTGCGACGAGTCTACAACTCACTGTTTATAGAGATATCATACTAAAAGATATGGAACACTTACTTGTAAAATGAAAACTCTGGCACTAAATCAGTTACTTTACTCTGGTACTGTCATATTGTTTTGTTAAACTGTTCACGTAATAATCTTTTAAATTCCATCACTATTTTCACAATAACAAAACATTTCTAATATAAAAATTGTTATTTTAGTATTAAAAATACTACTGGGTGCGTATATACGGGTACTAGCGTGTACCCGGCATGCGTTGCAACCCGCTGGTATAAATACAAACCCGAACAAACCCGATATATTAGTACCCGGTATGCCACTTTCTGAAATTGCACCCGTGCGAAGCCGGGGCGGGTCGCTAATTATACATAAAAACCTTCCTCTTGGATCACTCTATCTATTAAAAAAAACCGCTTCAAAATCCGTTGCGTAGTTTTAAAGATTTAAGCACATATAGGGATATAAGGACAGACGGGCGATAGCGACTTTGTTTTATACTATGTTAAGATATTTCATGAAAAATGAACGCGACATGCAACATGCATAACCCGGCGGTGAAGTCTAAACAAACATCCGAGCAGCACAGGATCGATGACATCATCTGCTGAGTATTAATATTGTTTTGTTTTGGGTTTCGGCATTTATTATTATATTTGTTGATATTAAGATAATATGGCCGGGAGAGAGAACAGTTAGTAGATAGTTATTAATGATACTAGTTCGATGAACACTATAATGAAACGGTTGAATTGTACAAGTTTCATTAACAAAGTTCATATCGAACGGGTATCATTCAAAATTTAATCTACGTCAGTGCAAATAGATTTTATTCGTCTAAATTTCATTGATATCAGATAACGTTTTCATAATTTTTGAAATTTTCAGGTGTCCATATTAGTCGATATCATGGTAACCGCATTTTTGATTGGTTCAATTTCGATAAAATTGGAAAAAAATAAACAGTGAATGTCGCTGAAACAAAGCGAAATAGCGCGGCGGTCTTGGCGTATTACACAGAAAGTCGGGGGAGAATGGATATACCAATCCAAAACATTTCATAGCCGACTTAGGATTTAGACATTTCATAAACAAAGAGTACAAGGACCAGCAGGTAAATGGCTGTGTATAGCTAAAGAAATAATTTTGTCGATATTTTTGAAAAGGTGGTTTTGAGCTCTCTTCAATATGTACTAATATACAGATTATCCTATATTTTTTATTTTAACAAAACAGTCAAATTTACACATTTCTAAGTATAATTTACACATTTCTAAGTATAATAATTTAATTATTATTTCAAACTAAATCGGAACATCCATGCGGTCATAATAACGCGTGATAGCGGCACGTTATATACATACTCCCAGATAGGAGTAATCTGTGCTGTGACATAATGGTTTCCTTCTCGCCACTGTATGTGGTAGGTATTTTCAATACGCCTATGATACTTGCGTAAGATGCAAGATCGGTGAATTTCATTTTCTTATTTTCACTTGCTTTCTCTAGCGGGCAGACGTTATCACGTTTGTTATTACAAGCTAATTTAATCATCATCATCATCATCATCATCAATCCGTACTTGTCCACTGCTTGATGAAGGCATCTTCCTCGATTTTCCATGCATCCCTATCTTGTGCCAGGTAAAACCAATGTCTTCCCACATGCTGTTTGATGTCATCAATCCATCTCTTCTATGGTCGTCCCCTGCTCCTCTTAGTTTCTCTGGGTCTCCAATGTATAAGTCTCGTACAGCGACCACAGTGCTGTCTAGCCACAGGGCCCAGCCCATTGCCATTGCCATTTCATGTGTGCGGTATAACTTGTAATGTCTGCTATCTTGGTTCGGCTTCGGACTTCCTCATTTCTTATCCTTTGCCTAAGTGATATTTCAAGCAATATTTTCTCCAAAGCAATGTTGCAGTCTGCAGAGAACGCAGGCAGCATAAACTTTTCTTTTTAGACATATGGGAATGGTTTTGGTTGTTGAGGATGTAGTTAAGACGACCAAACCCACACCCAGATAGCCAGATTCTTTTTGTTATTTTTATAAATTGGTTTTCTTTTCCCAGTCTCATTTCATGGCCCCAGTAAACATAACGGTCGACATGTGATTTCTGACGTTTCTAACGTTCAAAGAAGTAATGAGTAATAAGTATTTTTTTCCGTAAATCTATTATTTTGACAGCTACATTCATCAAACCTTACATCGTTAAATTTGTCTTTTAAGGTGGCATTATCAGCGTCATTTAATCCCTTACCAACCTATAACCTATTTCGCGTTGCTTTTTTTAGTTTATTATTAGATTAACTAACATTTAAATAAAATAAATATCGTCGGTGCAATATTTAGGTAATATCTGACATATAACAAAAATATCTATTCATTTTATTGCTAATTTTGGGCTAATTGTATAGTGAAAGAACAATGATATAATAATGTTAAAAAAAATCTTACCCGATATTTTTCTCCTAAAATATTTAATGAAATTTCTTGATATTTATTTAATATGTCAATTATTACCTATAAAATATGAAGAAGATAATGATTTTATTTAAATTTTGTGTAAAAGCTAGAAAAATTAAATAAATATACGCGAAATAGGTTATAGGTTGGCAAGCATGCTGATACTCCCACCTTAAGGGCAAAGACTATTTCATTTGCTTAGCAAAATTTCGTTTATTTTTGTTTTCTCCAAAAAGTGACCCGTCTTTGGGTAGCAGTTACCTATAGTTCTAAGTTTAAAAAAAAATTGATAAATTAATAAAAGCAAAAAATTAAATTTGGTTAAATTTGACAATATTTATTTTTCTGTCTTTGTTAATTTATAAATCCAACCGCTTGTAACGTAGAACTGTTGGTAATCGTACTCCAAAGATGGGTATTTGGCCGATTTTTGGATAAAGCAAAGAAGTAACGAAATATTGATAAAAAAACGAAATTGCGGATGCGTGTTTGCTCTTAAACGACTATTTTTTGATGCTTCAAAAATATTCGGAAAGTTTTTGAAATTGCAAACTTCCATAGGTACTATTTGACACCCTGTATGTGTATATCCATTATTAGATGAGACAAAATAATACTATTGGCGTTTCTGTTGATTGAAAAAATTTAACCTACGCTACTGAAATTATAATATATGTAACGAATTTTTCTTAATAACTAAGTCGCCATCAGACAAAAAAATTAAATAAGATTCTCTCTACGGCTTTTTATTGTAAATCTTATAATTACTGACAATTTACGTGATAAAAATAAGTCTGCTTTTAATCTTTCCTTATATCCTTTATTCATTGACTAGCAATTAACTGTCTCGATATATAAGTATAATTTTAATAAGGTTTTTTCCATTATTTTTTAGATTAGCAAGGTGGGACAACGTTTTCGTTGGTTGTTTAATTAGTGATGGACTATTTGTTTAATTTAAAACAATAGAATTGACTGATATAAGTTAATTAAACTTGTAAAAATTAATAAATACGAGAACTACAATTCACTGTCAAAAAAAAAACTAGAAAATACTATAGTACCTATCTTATATACAATATCATAAATGGATGAAAAATTTCATTTTTCGGGAAAAAGTCAATCTTAATAAAAAGTTTTGCTTGTAAAAAAAATGCAATTCAAGTAGAGAAAATTTTGATTTTTTATACAGGGTTCGAAAAAACTTCATTGTAAATTAAGTGTGATTGTCTTTACTTTTATCAAATTTAACATGTGCATTGTTATATTTTTAAAATATACTGATATACATATTGACAAGTCAAAAAAGGGTGTGGCCCATTTTGAGTGAACATTGGTACTATGCTTATTCGGTTAAAATTAGTAAGTAGGTATTTTGATATTTTGGGCAATTTTACCCCTAGAGGGTAGAAATGGAGGGGGTAAGTTTCAAACGCAACCGTAAGTAAGAATTGTTCGTTTCGAACAAATAAACATGTTTTGAAGAAATAGTCCATGCTTAAAGTGGAGTTGAAATTATGGAAAGTGATTTTTTCTTCTTCCCCGGTTTTATTTGGTCATTTTGGACCCTTTTAATTGACTTTTCCACATACTCTGTAGGTTTTAATCTATTTCTATTTCTCTTCACGCATTATGACTTTTCGACACAAAAATTTTTAATTCCATAAAAGCTCCATTGATGTTTTATACCACTAATCGTTTTCTCTTCTGCTAAGACCATCAGCAATACATTTTTCTGTCTCCTGATGATGAACGTTTCTACTTTCGAAACATGTAGAGACCTCTGAGCAAAATTTTTTTGGTTCTATTAAATTTTGTGGAGGAAGACTTTTAGGATTTTCTTTCCTTTCCAAACAAAAATTTTGCTTCTATGGGAGGATAAAGGGGAATAAAAGTTTACATTGAAAAACATATTTTTGGGAATTTCTTGAAACTCAGCATAAATACTCTGATATACAATTAATAAAACAAGTATTTCTTTTTTTTAATCGTTTCTTAAAGGGGTGAAAATGGGGTATAAATGTATATATTTTTGTTATATTCGGTAAGCAAAGAAATTTATTTTAAATAATACCTGTTAAAAGTTCCGCTTAGTGTCTTATAAAAAAAAAACCTTTAGTCATCACACTTTGGTGCTAAAATTGATTAAATGCCTCAACGACGTTTAACTAAGTTAACCATTCATGACTCTGCATAATTATCTTCAATTAAATTAATTTAGACTGCCCTTTTCCACAGACCTGTCTGTCATAATAGATATATTGATTTAGTTTTAAGCTTAATCTCACTTATTTACTAATTAAACAAAAATTTTAACTAAACAATTTTGTAGAAACGAATTAATACATATTTGATGGCGGTTTATTGCTGTCTTATGCCTTTCACTTAACTTGCACGATCATCTGTGAAAGTATTTTATTGGTTTAATAAATAAAAAACCGCAATCAAAGTTGCTTTAATAGGGGAAACATATTTTCTCTCCTAAATAAAGCTATTTTTACCTCTGGCAGTGGCGGCTCGATAATGAAGGGCTCTGGGGCGCCGCCCTCCCTGCAATTATTTCAAACAGAATCCAAAAATACTTTACTTAAAAACCAATAAAGCAATGTATGTAAGCAATCCATTAAAATAATTCAAACCAAACATAGCCCTATTCCAGCGGGTAGGTTATACTTAACGTAACCATACGTCCCGTTTTCAACGGGGCCGTCCCTTATTTCAGCTCTCCGTCCCGGTGTCCCCGAAAAGAAATTCGGGACGCGAAATTGTCCCGTTTTCCCAGACTCCACAAAAAAAAATAATGGCGTAATCAACAACATATCAGTGTCATATTATATCATATGATATATGTTATATGCTTAAATTTCCACCAGTACCTACGTGACAACCACGTTTCCGAACGCCGGAAACCGTGTGATTTTTATTCACTAGAGGTGTGTCGTTCGCGAATATATTGATAGCAATAAAGACACAGAAGTATTTGACGAATTTTCAATAATCTCTAACTGCATTACGTCGCAAAAAGTAACCGAATGGAATAATCTAAATGTTTGGACGGAAAATCGTTGGGTGGAAGTATTCAAAAACTTTCACACCAACAATCATAAACATGAAAACTTTTGTATATTAATTGAATATATTTTCTTTAATGAACAAACTGTGGACGACAGAAAAAAACCAGTTACAGGTCTCAGTTCTTAAGGCGACGCTGCACTGGCCGACAAGATTTTTCTAACACAGGTCAGCTCTTTATTTTTAAAATGGAAATACCCTTCTAATAATGGAAAAAATATTCGGAAAGCCCCAATACATTCCATTTTTCAATAGCTTAATAAGACCATTTCACATTAGCAGGTAGTCAATTTAATTACGGGACGGTTAAAATGGATGCATTTTATAACAGAAAAATTACCTGAACTGTAGGAATTTTAGTAGGACTTCAGGGAGGATTTACAAAATATTGCTGTTTTCTTTGTTTGTGGGACAGTCGTGCAGTAGATCAGCATTATGTAATAAAAGATTGGCCACAAAGAAGTGAATTTCAACCGGGATCTTAAAATGTTAAGTTTGCACCTCTTGTAGACCCCAAAAAAGTCCTTCTGCCTCCTCTTCACATTAAACTTGGACTGATGAAAAACTTTGTGAAAACTATGAATAAAGACGGTGATGGATTCAAGTACCTAAGACAAGTCTTTCCCCAGTTAAGTGATGCCAAATTAAAGGAAGGCATTTTTATTGGGCCACAAATCAGAAAATTGCTGGACGATCTCAACTTTACAGAGAAGCTTACCAGGCAGGAACTCAGAGCATGGAACTCATTTGTTAGTATAGTAAGGGGATTTTTGGGCAACAATATGGATGCAAACTATCAACAGTTAGTTGATTAACTTTTAGATTCCTATAAATCGCTTCGTGCCCGAATGTCATTAAAAATTCACTTCCTCCTGTCCATCTGTAATTTTTTCCTAAAAATTTGGGAGCTGTCAGTGACGAGCAGGGTGAAAGGTTCCACCAGGATATCAGGACAATGGAAATTCGCTATCAAGGACGATGGGATCCAGCCATGATGGGTGATTACTGTTGGTTTTTGAAAAGAGAAGATATGACCCCTCATAAAAGGAAAAAATAAAATTTAATTAGTGTGTTCAGTTAATATTTGTAATGTTTGTGTTTTTCTTAGATGTAAGGTATGTTCAATTAGGTGTAAAAATTTAAATATAGTCGATATACACAGTTAGAAAATTCTTAAATTATTTTTTCAATATATTAAATATGGTATCATTAAATGTGGTACTATAAATGTAACAAGAAAACGTTACGTGTTACAACTTTTTTTTTCTCATTTTCGTATTTGGATAGGTCCATTCTACCACAAAATGCTATTTAGCTTTGTGTTACAACAAAAAAAAAATTGTCGGCCAGTGTAATTAAAGTGAGTATTAAAAAAATGTGCCAAGAATTTTATTCTTACTTAAAATCATCACCATTATCTGTATTAAATCAAATTTGTTCCTCTGACAAATATAGAAATAACTAAGTAGGTATGTATTTATTTTTATACCTACCATTACTATTTTAAATTTGTAGTACCTACTATTTTAATAAATATAATAAAACTTATTAAGAATGTATTTTTTTATTGAAAACCTACTAATTGATTTAAATAAGCCTTTGTCCCGTTTTAAGTTCATAAATAAATGGTCACATTAGTTATACTAAGCGCGGGCATAATTCAAACCAAACATAGCCCTATTCCAGCGGGCAGGCTATACTCATAGACAAGCGAGTTGCGCGCTCTCAAGATTATACTAAGCGCGGGCGACCGATTATTCGTCCCGATTCAACGCGACTTCTCGTTATGACTACGGAGGCGTGACGTCACCTACGTATCGCACAACGAGGAGCTCAAAATTTTACGCCCAACATGTTCGCAACTCGCGATTCGATCTGTCGATGCCGCTCACGTTTTGTTTATTTGTAGTTTGTATAGTAGTTCTCTGAGCTTAAGTAAAAAACTTGATTTAAAAAATACAGGGCGGCCACTACCAATATTGAATATAGTACCTACAAGTGCAATCAAAATGTAAAAGTAAGGCACAGTTTTGACAGTTTACGCGTAAGTTTGACAAATAAATATATAATAAAAAATCCTGGATATGCGGTTGTGAGGACAAAAATTCTTTTTTTTTTGTTTCGTGTGTCTTCTTTTTGACGAGGATGATAATTGGACTATAAATGGGGTGCAGGACCTAAAACAACCTTCAGAGAAAATAAAAAACATGAAAATAGTGCAAAACATCGTCATAATGTGGTAAGTTTTGAGATGTTAGGACAAACTAATATTTTAACTTGTTTAAGTAGTGCTTATATGCTGATGAAATTAAAATTCACAACGAGAAAGTTAGAAAAAACAGACACGTACTTTCGAAAATAATAGACATTTTAATTTTTTTTAATTTAAAGCCAGCGCCCCCCCTGACTCACTAGTCACGAGCCGCCACTGACCTCTGGAACATATTAAGCTAAAGTTAATACTTTATACTCTTATAAAAACTGTAAATAAGATTTATTTAATTATAATACATTATAGTATCTACTTACTTAAGAAAAACGAATATTGTGAATTAACAGGATACATAACTAATTTTGCAAACAACAAACAAGAATAATAAATATTGATTATAACTGAAAAATGTTGAGCGACATCTGCAGGAATTGATATGAGACCTGTCGACGATGCATGGATGAAAGATAAAAATAGATCTTAATGATCAGTGGTCGTCAATAAGTCCCTTCCCCTTAATAACCCCAGTTTGAAGTCGCATAATATTTAATGCAATTAATACAAACACTAAATTTATTGATTTCATAGTGTATATTTTCAATTATATTACTCATATACAGCAAGTGTGTTGAAATTATAGGGCAGCTTACAGCTCAAGAAATTAAAAAAATTATGGACCAATAACACGTAACTAGAATATGTAAAAAATAAAGGTGCAAAGAATGGTTCCTGCATAATTTTAACAATTCGTGAACGCGAAATTAATTATTTTATTATTCTAGACAGGCGTATAATACATTAAAGCCTGTCCGTCGAAATCTTGCAAACGAAAATGCGCAGTATAACAGAGAAAGCTTAATTATTGTTTTAATTAATTATTAATATAACATCCTTTTATTTACACCATTATTTAACCATTTATTGCATCAGCTCGTAGGGTGAAGTGGAGTTATTGGGGTAGCACTGTAATTAAGGTCTTACTTTTTATTGCTGATAATGAGAACTTTCCCCAGTGAATTTAAATGTTTTTTGATTGTTGACGTACATTAACAGTTGTGATAATTGAAACCAGTTTTTTTAATATACATTTTTGGGCTATTTTTATGGTAATATACCCAAAAAGAGTTTTATGAAAAATAGATAACCCATAGTAGTTTTAAGCCCTTTAATTTATTTACCAGTAAATGTTTTTTTAGGTGGTAATGTTTATCTTGATTTTCACAAGAGAGGAAAATTTGTTTTGCTATAAATATAAAACCACAAAAAAGATTTTATTTCTGTCCATTAAAATAAATTAATGACATGCGTGATAAAACAATTATTGTTAGTTACCTAACCCAAAATCAACAATAAATAACACATAAACACCAAATTAATAAATGTTTTTCTGATTTATTTAAATTAGAATTTGATTAATTAGTCAAAATACCCATGGCGTACTACAAAAAAAATGTATTTATAATTATATTCATTACTGAAATTAAAATCCATTTATAAACGTTGCTATTAAATGTTAATAACAAAAAAAATTTCAAGAATTTATAATTAATATTTTTGTTAAGACTTTTTTGAGGGCTTTTAGAACATCGAGTAGGTCGAACAACAACCTCAAACCAAAAAGAATTCTAAACAATTTTGAGTTTGCTGTGATTTTTACAGGAAGGCCAACAGAACGTATCTCCATCGATTTTCGCAAGCAGAACACCTTAATACAGTGGAATATAGACAAGCTTTTATTTTGAGAGAGGGCACACCTATTTTAATTTTTTTTTTTAATTCCTGTAATAATATTCCTAATTATTACAAGGGGGCCACGGTTCCATTGCCTTCCTCCCTTATTACAATAAACCCTTTTTTAGTTGCTTGACAGGTCAGAGATTAATTTAAAAACTTTGTCTATTCCTGAATTCCCTAGTTCGGTACTGTATAACAGAGTACGTAACATGAAACATAATAAAACGAATGTCTAAGCCTTACCGTCATCAAAATAATTTTTTAAATAATGTTTTTATAATAATAAAACTTGTTTCACAGGGGTCACCAAAGACACTTGCTGTAGACAGTTTACACATTTCTTGTAATTTGTGCTAGGATCATAAAACCACGATTATATCTTTTTCAGTTAACTACATTGTATACATAGCAATTTACAGTTACACAAAATGGCCATAATAAAACTCACATGCAGAGTCACCATCAAAAATGTAGGGTTAAAAATTAGAAAGGTTTAGTTCTGCTCAAGCTTATTATACAATCATAAGCTTATGTATAGATAATTTTCTTGAGGTTTAATAGAACTCTAAAATAATGAGCACAAAAAACTAGATAACCCAAAGCTTATATTAAAAGTTTTAATAAATATAACAACTTTGTAATAGTAATAAAATGTATGTGTATGTTTTATTTGCTGTTAATAATTTATAAATTTAATTTTGCCACAGTACAGGGTGGCCAACTAAGCGAGGTAAGCGGCTGTATCTCAGAAACCGTTAATCGTACAGATTTCGGAAAAAAAAATTATATAAGTAAAGCGATCATAAGAAAATTCTGGAAATTACTGTCAAGTTCCTCATTTCGCCGCAAGGGGGCACAATTGAAAATAATTTTTTTAAATTTTAAATTTCTCCGAAAATTTCCATATTAAGGTATAACTCTGATTACATCATTGGAAAGCTTAGACAATTCTGCATCATTTTGATTTAAGGCTCGTTGGCGTATCGACCTTGATAAGAGTGGGGGAAGCTATTGAATGTGTAAACATTAAAATCGCTGTCACTTCTAAACGCCTTATGCAATTTTACTAAATTTAAGCTTGTTTGGAAGGGAAAGATAAGTACTCTTAATCATCGTATCCAATGGTACACGATAGTTTCTAATAAAATTGCTAGAGGGCGCAATTTGTAATAATAACAGTTTTTTTGATTTTATCCCGAAAATTCAAATCATACGGTTTAACTATGACATCATATTCGGAAAGTAGATTGAATTTGCAAGAAAAAATGTAAAAGCCGCAGTTCGATATTGTTGTTCGTTCCAGAGTTATTGCCAAAACAATAATTTTTAATTCAAATTGCGCCCTCTAGCAATTTTATTAGAAACTATTGTGTACCATTGGATATGACAGTTAAAGGTACTTACCTTTCTCTTCCAAACGACCTTAAATTTAGTAAAATTGGATAAGTCGTTTAGAAGTTACAGCGATTTTAATGTTTACACTTTCACTTGATAAGAGTGGGAGAAGCTATTGAAAGTGTAAACATTAAAATCGCTGTAGCTTCTAAACAACTTATCCGATTTTACTAAATTTAAGGTCGTTTGGAAGAGAAAGGTAGGTACCTTTAATTATCATATCCAATGGTACACAATAGTTTCTAATAAAATTGCTAGAGGGCGCAATTTGAATTAAAAATTATTGTTTTGGTAATAATTCTGAAACGAACAACAATATTAAACTGCGGTCTTTACATTTTTTCTTGCAAATTTAATCTTCTTTTCGGATATGATGTCATAGTTATACCGTATGATTTGAATTTTCGGGATAAAATCAAAAAAACTGTTATTATTACAAATTGCGCCCTCTAGCAATTTTATTAGAAACTATCGTATACCATTGGATACGTCGATTAAAGGTACTAACCTTTCCCTATCAAACGAGCTTAAATATAGTAAAATCGGATAAGTCGTTTAGAAGTTACAGCGATTTGAATGTTTACACATTCAATAGCTTCCCCCACTCTTATCAAGGTCGATACGCCAACGAGCCTTAAATCAAAATGATGCAGAATTGTCTAAGCTTTCCAATGATGTAATCAGAGTTATACCTTAATATGGAAATTTTCGGAGAAGTTTAAAATTTAAAAAAATAATTTTCAAATGTGCCCCCTTGCGGCGAAATGAGGAACTTGAAAGTAATTTCCATAATTTTCTCATGATCGCTTTACTTATATAATTTTTTTTCCGAAAGCTGTACGATTAACGGTTCCTGAGATACCGCCGCTTACCTCGCTTAGTTGGCCACCCTGTACATGAGATAAAATCATTTTTACAATAGCAACGAAATAAACATTCTGCTTTTCCTGATTGATGGGACAGCATGAAAATTGATTTGCCCAAAGCGTTCAGTCGCGTTTCAAAATAATGAAGGCGTCAGTTATTAGGGCCATACCGATTTTGACAGAGGTTATGTAAACTTGTTTTTATTTTAAGCGTAAATGTCACGTAACTGACATTTAACAACCTTTAAAGATTAATTCAGTGTGACCAGTAAAGTCCGCATCATATGGGATTTTTTTATTAATAGCTTTATTCAAAATTTGACTTTGGCATCAAGTTCTGCTTCGATCGAGATGAAAATTAAGCAAAAAAATAGTATTTGTTTGAAGGTGGTAGACAATGAAGTAATATCAAAAAAATTACCTTGTCGGACTTCCATTGTCTTTATTTTGTTTTTTTGTTGTAAGCGCATTGTCAAAATTTCTTCTTGAGATAATTAAACCGTTACAGGGTAAGTCATTTTCTTTTGTTCAGAACTCTAATCATTTTGTAAATATTCTGAAAACCGTCAATTTAGAACCACAAGACACATTTGTTAGTTTTGATGTAGAAAGCTTATATACCAACGTCCCAATAGGGGAATCACTGCATATCATTAAACAAAAGTTACAAGACGACCCAACCCTTTCAGAACGCACTAGTTTGCCGCTGGATGGAGTGATGGAACCATTGGAGTGCTGTTTATACGTAGTTCCTACTTTCAAGTAAAAGATAGGTTCTATGCCCAGGATGACGGTCTTCCAATGGGTTCATCTCTCTCTCCGGTGGTGGCTAACCTGTACATGGAATGGTTCGAGTCACACGCTATTGACACTGCCAAGATTAAACCTAAACTTTGGCTTAGATATGTTGATGATACCTTTATTATCTGGACAGACAGCAACGAAGAGCTGATACGGTTTTTGGAACATATTAATAGTATAAGACAGTCCATTAAATTTACCATGGAAACAGAAAAACATTCCACTCTACCTTTTCTCGATGTTCTCGTCAAACGAAGTGCTGATAACATAAAAACTTCAGTATACAGAAAACCCACTCACACCGGGCAATACCTTAATCACGGATCGAATCATTCAAACTCCATAAAACAGGGCATAATTCAAACACTTTATCACAGAGCATCTAACATTTGCAACAATCCGGAAGACCTAAATATTGAAATTTCAAACATCAAAAGAGATTTAAAACAAAATGGTTACCCTGAAACGTTTGTAACTAATACCATCTCAAAATTTAAAAATCGCGAAGTAAAAACTAATACAGAAGCTAGAGAGGAGCAAACATTTCTTACAATACCTTATGTTAAGGGGATTTCTGAAAAGATTAGAAGAATAACCAAAAACTATAATATCAAAACAGCCTTTAAATCCGGAAATACGCTCAGAAGCCTTCTTACAAAAGTAAAACCCCCCAGTAATGAAAACACAAAAAATTGTATCTATCAAATCCCTTGCGAGTGTGGCGAATCGTACATTGGAGAAACAAAAAGACCTCTTCCCGTACGAGTTAAAGAACATCTGAAACATACTCAAAGAGGTGAAACTTCGAGATCAGGTATAGCGGAACATGTATGGACTAACCAACATAATATACAGTGGTCAGAAGCCAGGGTTTTGGACACGGAACAGCACTGGAAAAAACGAAAATTCAAGGAAGCAGCTTTTATGAATCAAAATACACATATATTCAGTAAACCAAGTATAGATATCCCCAATATCTGGAAGCCACTTCTTGTCCAAAACCAACAGCTCAAACTTCACACTCCAATAAGCACGTAGGCGGAGTCATCAAGCTTCATTGCACATGGATAGTATTTAAGACAGTAGCCTTAGAATTATAATTTAGTTTACACTTGAAAACGGTTAGAGATACTAACTAACCGAAACGTTGTGTTAAGTAACAAAATAAAGACAATGGAAGTCCGACAAGGTAATTTTTTTAAAAAAATAGTAGTCACGTCATTCGCATTATCTGTCAAATTTTAATTTTTTTTTTAAAAATATTCAAAAGTAGGGTTATTTCTGAAAATATCGAAAAAAGTTATTAGATAAAGTTTTTTAAATGCTGTTTCTAGCCCACATGCAAAATTTCAGCTGCATAAGATAATTTTGGTTTTTTACCAACCACTAAAATTTATTTTCAACTTAATGAACACCTTACTGCTGACACTGTGTTCTTTTTTGTCTTAATATTAAGGTGTATTACTTTCAGACACAAACTACGTTTTTAAAAATACCTATATTATGGAGTTACCTTATACAGGGTCAAAAACAAATAAACTTTGCATCGCATGCGACCAAATTTTAATAGTCCAATTTTGATTTTGTAGAAAAACACACATTTAATAAGGCGCTACTTTAAAGAAAATGTATCTGAAATAAAGCATTGTCAAAACTAAAAAGTTTTATGTAGGTTGCGTTGAGTCTTATTTTGGCAAAAGTGGTGCAATTTACAAAATATGGGTAAAAAATTAAAATTATCTTATGCAGCTAAAATTTTGCATGTGCGATAGAAACTGCATTTGAAAAAACTTTTTTTAATAACTTTTTTCGATATTTTCATAAATAACCCCACTTTTGAATTATTTTTTGGAAAAAATTAAAATTTGACAAATAATGCGAATCACGTGACTACTATTTTTTTTTGCTTAGTTTTCATCTCGACCGAAGCAGAACTTGATGCCAAAGTCAAATTTTGAATAAAGTTATTTATAAAAAAAATCCCATATGATGCGGACTATTGGTGACACTGTATTTCGCATCTGAAAAAATTGTTTTCGAAACTTATTTTATACAGGGTATCCGATAAAATGCTGCCAAAGGAAAAAAATTGTTTTTTTTTGTGCATATAATATACATAACTGAGTTTACTGCAAAGTTCATGAAAGTAACAGGTAACCGTCAGAAGTACTTATTAGCCAAACATGTCCTTAAGTAGAAGACATATTTTAGGCATCATTGCAATTCGATCCATAGAAGTCGTAAATTAGAATTACATCATTAAAGAGTAAGAAATAAATAATTGCTAACTAGCTATCACCGTTGCATGTAATTCATTATTGTTTTTAATCGAAGAAGAAATACGATAAGAGTTGGTGCAAGTAGCAGAAACATTAATCGTTGCTTTATTTTACATGGAAAGATGATGAATAGAACATAGTTGATTTAATTGGCTAGCAAGTTTCTTACGAAAAATGCACAATTATATGCTCAGTGAATTTATCGAGTAATTACTTTTATAAACACATTAAAGAGTGTTAAATACACAGGGTGACCTAGGCCTACGTCACTTCAGAAGAAGCGCGTCTGGGTAAAATAAAACGGTGGAAGCACCTATAGGAGAATATTTTTGGTGCAATATTCAGGGTGTCCGGTAGGTATATGGCATACCCTCGGGAGCATATAGGGGAGGTCAAAATAACTTTACTTTATCATATAAAAAAACCTAAAGTGCCCCTTAACGGAGATACAGAGCCCCAAAGAGGTGACAGTGACTTACCTTTTCGGCTCTAACTTTTGAACCGACACGTATAATTTAATGAAATTTTAGTAATTTGTGTAGGCCATAGAGACTCATAAAACCATACTACATTAGATGTTTTACATCGTCAGGGAAGTCAGGAACGGACTTGCCATCACAATCATTGGGCCAAAATTTTGAGAGGTGTCATTTTACAGAGCTCAAAACTGATTTTTTAAATACTTTAGTTATTTTTATTTAAAAAGGGTACTCTACATTTGTCTCGATGGAATTAGCGGTTTTATTCCTATAGCGAATATGCTGACATGCATCTAATTTATGGACAAGCATTCAGTAATTGTGTGGAGGCAAGAAGAATTTATTCTGATACATTTCCAAATCGGCGTTTACCGCACCGACCCATTTTAGCATTTTAGTTCGTCATCATTTATCAAATACTTCTGGTTATCGATGGATAGGTCGATACGCTCCCGAGAGTATGCCATATATTTACCGGACACCCTGTATGTTTTATTTTGTGTCAGGGGACAATAATATATTCAAAAACTTTTTACAAGGGGAGAGAATTTAAAGCCGTTTTGCAATATCTCATCAATCAACAATCCTGCGGACCATCAAAGGAGTTTAAACAAATTCTAAATTCTTCTAAAACAATGGTAAAAGGAAAGACTCCTAAATTTCCTTAGTTTGTAACTAACGTCGGAGGTTGGAATATACAATACGGCTTGTCAATGAGACGCATTATGTAAACAGCAACTCTATACATGTACAGAATACAATTTCAAGAACATTATAAGAAATTGGCAATTCAATTGACCCTTTGGTTTTCTTCGGTGTCCGAACAATTCTTTTGTCGACAAAGAAGAATGAAGGAATTACACGCAGTACCAATCACTGCAGCCATCTCTGAGGGCCGCACAAATATAATTCCTTTGTATTCAAAATCATTCCGTTTTTATTCGTAGTATAATACATTTATGTATTCAATTAATGTCGTATTTTACAAAAACCTTTATATTGAAGCTTTTTGTACAAATTTCGATTTATACATTTTTTATAACTTACAGTTATAAATGGGGGGGGGGGGGGGGGATTAACTGAAAGTATATTTTCTTTTGTGGGGTAAAAACCGAAGAAGCAGATATATATACCAATTTGGAAGCATTCAATGACAACGGAGGGCAAAGATGGTGTTCATTTGGATATGGACGGTGAGATCAAGGTGATATTGTGTTGTTATAAGTTCCAAATACGTATTTATTTAAAAATTACACCATCAGCCGTAACCTGATTGATATATGAACCGTCATCATATCCAAATACTTAATGTTCGTTCATTTAGATCCTGTATGCCACAGACAATAGAGGCTTTTTTACTTTTACAGTAAAATAGTTTCTATAATGGGACAAAAGTGGAAAAGCAATTTATGCAGTAATGCCTTTTTTTGCTCACCTTAGCTGTCAGATAAGGAAAAATTACGCTGTTTGCCATTGAAAGTGGCTCTATATAGAATGACAATTTAACCGTTAGGCAGCGATAGCTTCGAGACGTGTTCTGTTCCCTTTTTTAGAATATTTATAAACAATGTTTTTTAGTTAAGGTAAAATTCCGTTACACATTTTTTATGTGTTACAGGCATTTCACCGGTGGCTTTTCCTCTTAATCTACAATTTAAAAAATGTTCTAAATTCGAGCGCTATCCGATTACCCCCTGATAGAGGTTACTAATTTATTACTGTGCAAAGCATTTTTTCTTTTAAAAGGAGCGAAAGCTTCTTTAATTAGGTTCATGCATTTTATAAAAGAGGGAGAAAGTAAATCATACCATTAATTAACGCAATCGTGCAAAGATAATACTGTTTTTACACTATCTTACATACAGAAATCGAGAAAAAGGAGCAAAACCTTATAGAATACCGATAAACAATTTCTGTTATTTATGATATTATTTTCGTTACAAATATCTTCGTCTAATTTTCATGGTAATTACTCTAATTAATGTAACTCATTATCCTTAGTGGGTACAGAAATATTCACAGCGGTGTGAATATTATCTACCTAGTGGGGTTCCTTCGTAAAGTAGTGAAGATATGTTAAGTCGGCTTTAGCACGTAATATATTTTGTGCGAAAAATTTTAAAGTGACTGATTCATCAACCTAAACCCCTAATCCTGGAAACAGGAAATTTTTTGGATGTCTTTTCCATACAATCTAATCATCCACTAAGAAGGAATTTTTCGAAAAACGGGGGTTGAAACTTTTAGAGGAGTTTTTGTATCTCAGAAATTGAAAATTGGTATACAGGGTGTTCATTTGAAAACTTCCCACCTCGATTTTCCTGCCTTAAAATGAAAATGTGGAAAATCGCTCGGACCCAAACCATGTTGCATAATAGATAATCATATGCAAAGTAAAACGACAAGAACAACATCACACTAGAAGCTATTTACATTTTTGAGAACTACAGTAGGGGAGGGTAGTACACAATGAACCATAGTACACAATGAAACAGAGTTCTTAAACCCATTTAAATCCCGCGCCAAACCGTTCTGCACGCCCCACCACACAAACATATACGGGTAGAATTAACCAATCTATTTTGGCGCGCTTCAGTTGACTGTTGACCGATTGCCACGGAGGTTGTTGTTTTCACGGGTAAGAAGTTTTTTTAATGTTTACATTTCAATAATGAAGTTTTGTTCCTTTGGTATTTCTCAGGAATTTCGTTTTATTGAGTTTTATATTATGCATGTATTGGTATCCTAACCTATAAATCTGCCTTCATTTAACGTTCGAGAAGTATAATTTTTTAATATTTTTATAGATTATTGCAAGGTGGTACACAGTGATACATGAACTGTAGTACACAATGATACGTGTGTCATTGTGTACCATGATGACATCAATCTATTTTGAGTTTACAAATTCCAGTATAAATTAGTTGGCCAGTTTATTTTAAAGTTTAATATTATTTGTTACTTTTAAAATGGTACACTAAAATAAGAGCATAAATAAGCAAATAAAACATTTATTCGCAGATGAGTCATGGTCCGACCAAAAAAAGAAAGAACCAGAGCCAAATTTACAGCTGAGGCTATGGCCGCTGCTGTTGCTGAGGTACGAGATAATAAAACATCATTTAGACAGGCTGCCGATATGTATAACGTCAAGTTTGCTACCCTAAGAAGATACGTTTTAAAACAGAGAGAAAACCCAAATGCACGAATGGAACCAAACTATGCTGTCCGGTCTGTTTTTACCAAAGCTCAGGAGGATTACATTACCGATACAGAATCGGAATCATCCATAATGGAATTTCAAGATTCGTCAGATGACGACGATTGTCTGGCTAAGCTGCAATATTATAATCCCGAAGATGAAAAAAAAGAAGACCGAATAATATTGAACGAAATAACGGGTATCAAAAAAGACTCATTTATGTTGGTAAAATTTCCTGAACAGGTCCATTATATTGCAAGAGTCCTAGAAGTATTAGAAGATTCGGATGACTACAGGGTCTCATATCTAAGGAAAAGTGCCAAGATTGCAGGCAGCTTCCGCTTTCCTGACGTGGAAGATATCGCCGTAGTATCAAAAGATGACATAGTAATGGTTTTGCCAGAGCCTATTTGTACAGCCAATAAAAGGCTGGCCGCATATTATAGGTTTGGAATTAATTTTCAAAATTTTAATATGCGCTAAATGTTTCATTTTTTACTTTATGTGCTGAGAATTTGATTTTTTTTTTGTTGTAAATCACTTTTGTTTTTGTGTTTTTCCATTGTTTCAACATAGGTACTTAATAAAAATATATCTGCTATGTAAGTTTCATTGTGTACCACTAGGTGTTTTATTGTGTACCATATATAGTACACAATGAAACAAATGTCAAACTAAAAAAAAAGTCCAATACATTTTTTACTATGCTTCTGATTAAAATGGTGGCTTTGTATCTACTTGCAAAACATTCCTAAAAGTAATTTCCATAATTCAGAATTGAGAAAACCCAGAATGATAAAAAAATAAAAATTAAAAACAAAAAACTGTACCATTGTGTACTACCCTCCCCTACTGATTTTTAGTATTATTATTAGTATATGCTTAATTAACCGTAGCAAGCAAATATTATTATGATTAATGTCAAGTTTCATTACAACTGCCAACCAGATTAGACCCCCAATAGAACTTGATAATTACTGTGAGTATTCAGAGCAATAATGGCTATAAACCATTCTATGGTAGCATTAACTCCTATTTTCTATTGGCTAAATTACCGTGATATTATCACTAGACAATGGTCTAGCAATTTTCGTTGTCTTACAGTAGAAAAGCGCGTTGCTGTCACATATAGTATTAAACAGCTGTATAATATGTATGTATATAAAAATAGTCTAAATGGATTCCTTGTCAAATTTGAAAGCTTTTTATCAATGGGTGGGTATTCTTATTACATTGATGGTGCTGCTTTAATTAGGCATAGAGCAATGACACAATTATTAATTAAGACAGGTCATTTTTATGAAGGTATTTCAATACTCTATACTGACACTATTTGTTAACAAAAACCACTAATCTAGTTAAAGAATAAACAAAAGAGAAATATGTTAAAAGCTCCACCATCCGTGAAATTTACCAGCCATGAAAAGAGATAATGATACAGTTTACTTGGCTATTTCGCCTAGTTAGCTAGGTAAATGCTAAAAGTTTTTTACTATTTATTGATAAACATAAATTATTGCACGTGATTTGTTCAGCGGGAAACGGTTTGTAAATTAGGATTTAAAACAGCTAAGGTAACTTGTTGAGCACTGCGCAAATGTGAAAAGAAATGTTCGGGGCGTTTTCCTGGAAATTAAAGCCTTGCACAGTGGCGCACGCAGGGGGGGGGGGGGGCAAGGGGGCCTTGCCCTCCCCAAAACATTCTTATGAATAAATAAATTTGCCAAACCATTAAGTCTTACTTGCCCGTCTCTTAAGTACGATTTTAAGTACTTTAATGTGGAAAATGACCTTTCAGAGGTACTGGGACATATCCATAACATAAATATATTTATTTAAAAATATAAATTAGTAGAAAGCACAACAATAAACAATATTTTATAAATAATAGAAACCAAAACTTTTTTATAACACCTTTGCATTTGTTAAATATATAAATCTGATTTTCTTCGACCCTTAGAAAGTTTATTTAAAATTTCTTCACAAGAAACAGGAACATTCTTATGAATAAATAAATTTGCCAAACCATTAAGTCTTACTTGCCTGGTGGAATTTCTTAAGTACGATTCTAAGTACTTTAATGTGGAAAATGACCTTTCAGAGGTACTGGTAAGGGTAACAAAAATTTGCAAACTTTTTTTACATTGGGAAATATCATCCCATTACATTGAATATATAGCTTAAACACATCGGAGGGTATTTCTTTGCTATCTGTAAACTTGTCGTTCCATAATTTAAATTCGCATATAAGAATGCTTTCATTATAAAAATTTTCAAAAAATGAATAGTTTGCATAAAAGGAATGAAGGCTGAGAAAGCTTTACAAATTTTCTACTTGTTTATTGGGACGGGGCAATAAACAGTTAAATAGCAAAATAGTTTCCGTGTGTTTAATGAATCGATCGTCTAGGTTGGTAATAAGTGAATCTAAAAACGGAATAAAAATGTATTCATTTGGTGAATCCGATGATATGGTCAACCTTTGCATTTGGCGATTGCCATTCGGCAACCTGGGAATTTTTATCTGAACATCATATTCCTGAAGAATTCTTTGTGATTCGTGAAAAATGTTTGCTTGCGTCGCGTCGGCTCGAATATATTTTATTTGTTTGGTTGCTTATTCAGCTAGTTCTACAGCAGTAGCTAGATTAAGATTTGGCTTTTGTTGAAGCTTGCTTAGAGGCAGAGTAAATCCAAAAACTGTTTTTAGGCAAAATAAAGACAATATAAATCTACCTGTTTTTAGGCTGGCTATTAGGGGGCCTTGCCCCCCCCCTCCCCCAAAACCCCAATGAAATTGACTTCAACTATACCCACTAACCCACTAAAAAAAACTTTAATTTCCAGGCGCGATACAAAGAACGATATAATTTAGTTTTGTTCAGTACGTTGGTTAGAAAGGCACGAATCTGTTATAATAATGGAAGAACTTTTAAAACCTCTATGTGCTGCTCTTGAAGAAATAGAAACATGGTCAGGTAGAACCACATCCAGTGAAGTTAGTTCCCTAATAGCCAGCCTAAAAACATGTAGATTTATATTGTCTTTATTTTGCCTAAAAACAGTTTTTGGATTTACTCTGCCTCTAAGCAAGCTTCTACAAAAGCCAAATCTTAATCTAGCTACTGCTGTAGAACTAGCTGAACAAGCAACCAAACAAATAAAATATATTCGAGCCGACGCAAGCAAACCCTTTTTACAATATTTTTCACGAATCACAAAGAATTCTTCAGGAATATGATGTTCAGATAAAAATTCCCAGGTTGCCGAATGGCAATCGCCAAATGCAAAGGTTGACCATATCATCGGATTCACCAAATGAATACATTTTTATTCCGTTTTTAGATTCACTTAGTACCAACCTAGACGATCGATTCATTAAACACACGGAAACTATTTTGCTATTTAACTGTTTATTGCCCCGTCCCAATAAACAAGTAGAAAATTTGCAAAGCTTTCTCAGCCTTCATTCCTTTTATGCAAATTATTCATTTTTTGAAAATTTTTATAATAAAAGCATTCTTATATGCGAATTTAAATTATGGAACGACAAGTTTACAGATAGCAAATAAATACCCTCCGATGTGTTTAAGCTATATATTCAATGTAATGGTATGACATTTCCCAATACAAAAAAACGTTTGCAAATTTTTGTTACCCTTCCCGTCACCACCAATACCTCTGAAAGGTCATTTTCCACATTAAAGTACTTAAAATCGTACTTAAGAAATTCCACCGGGCAAGTAAGACTTAATGGTTTGGCAAATTTATTTATTCATAAGAATGTTCCTGTTTCTTGTGAAGAAATTTTAAATAAACTTTCTAAGGGTCGAAGAAAATCAGATTTACATATTTAACAAATGCAAAGGTGTTATAAAAAAGTTTTCGTTTCTATTATTTATAAAATACTGTTTATTGTTGTGCTTTCTACTAATTTATATTTTTAAATAAATATATTTATGTTATGGATATGTCGTCATTACTATTACCTATCTATATTTTATTTGGTAAAAAGAGTGGTATGGTTTGTCCGGAATAATTATTAAAGTGGATATTTTAAAAAGTAAATTTTTTTAGATATTTACTTCCATTGAACTAGCCTATTGCGATCTTCCAAGAGTACCTGTTAAAAAAGCTCCAAAGTTCTAGAAAAATGCGTAACTTAAAAGTTTATTAAAAAATTTGCTTCCGGCACTGGTTGGCGGCCCCCCCCCCCTAACATAAAATCCTGGGTGCGCCGCTGGCCTTGCAGATAAAGTTTCAGAAATATTTACAAGGAGATTTAATAAGTTAAAAATCCAGAGCTACTCAGCTAATCAAACCAAGTCTCTATAAACGCTTCGAAGCTAGGTAGGTAGCGAAAAAAAACACAAGCGAAACATTGAAACAGGCATTCACTTAAATCGCTCATGGACATTACTTACAATCAGTCATAAAACAATAAATCGTATTGTCAGTTGGACCGTATCCATTTGAAATATCTTTAACGGAAATAGACGATGGTAAAAAAAAGCAAGTGGACATACGATGGCTGCCCCTATCCATATAAGCACCAAACGACTCTGGCATACAAATCGCCGGTAATGAACGCTGATATAAGTAAAAAGTAGGCGGGGACGACTCGACTGCCCGATGGATGTTCACTTTAGATGGACCAGCGTTTTATTTTACCCAGCCAGTGGCAGAGTTAAAGAATTTGCTTGGCTTTTAAAAATTAAGAGGAAAAATTGGCAAAGACATAATTGACTTCAAAATTAAGTAAATCTTGGGTCCTTGAGAGCTTCGATTTCATTAAATGTTCTTAAATTAACTTACTACGGTCTTGTTCAATCACGCCTCTCATATGGGATAATATTTTGGGGAGGCTCGGCTTATCTGGGATAAGCATTTGTTAAGCAAAAGTAAATCATAAAATGTAAATTAGGCCTCCAGCCGGGTGCTCATTGTCGAAGGGCATTTGTTGATCTGGGTATGGTCTGGGTAGTCAATGATTCTATATGTCAAAAGCAATGAGAACGAATTTCCAAAAAATTCGGATATACATAGTTATAACACAAGAACTCAGAGTCATTTACATTTTTCATACTCTCGCTTGAGTGTAGGTCAACACTCTCCTTCTTTTCAGGGAATTGTTTTATATAATACGTTTCTGCAACTTTTTGGTGACCAAACTGTCAGTTTTCGAAGTAATTTGCTTAATTTCTTAATGGATCAGGCTTTTTATGATGCGGAAGAGTATTTAGCTTTGTAAATTAAGTGTGATTGTCTTTACTTTTACTGTCTTTACTTTTATCAAATTTAAGATGTGTACATTCAAAGTGTACAATCTCCATGTTTCCTAAATTATCAGTAGACGAAAAAAACTTATAATTCATTAAATACAAACAATTACGATAGTTTTTCTTTTTTATTGTATTTATGGCACATCTTAGACTAAAAACCCAATTGTTTTCCTTAACATTTTTAAAAAATATCAAAGTTATTTGAAAAAAGGAGATGGAGATTGTACGTTTTGGAAATAACAATTGGAGTTTATACATTAAAATACAAAAAAAAAAATAGTGAACAACAAATAGCCACTGTTTAATGCTTCACGCATCACATGCAACTAACTTAAAAAAGTAAACTCGGAATGGCTTTGGCGCGAAATATTACCAACAAGTCTGTGCAGGATTTTGCACGCATTGAAATAATTCGAAACTAACAGCAAGACAACCCATTGGAGATTGTACACTTTGATTTTTAGAATTGAACAGGAGAGTGTACGGTTCGAAATTTAAATGTCAATGGAGCTTGTACATTTTGAAATTAATTCCAATTTTCTGCCATCAAAATCCGTTGGAGCTTGCCCGTTTGGACAAGAAATTATGAGTTATTTCGATTCAGGGCTACAATTACTATGTAAAACGGCATCTATCTTATTTTTAATGAAACATGGAGATTAAAAAGTAAAAAGTCGGTGAAAACTACTGATCATATCTGGGACATATCAAATTGATCTAAAGAGGAAACAAACTAATACAATATTGAATGTGTACTTTTATCCAACTAAATATGTAAGGTGGTTGGCTTCATCACCTATAAACAAATAATTGGTAATGACCATAATATACAAGTCAAAGCTAGGAGAGGAAGGGGGACAATGCAAAGAGCGACCAACCTCTATTCAAAGTTTCTGCTAAAAGTGGAAGAGAAAAGTGTTTAAATAAAATGGAAATTAGAGAACAAAGTTGGTTTCGATTCCATTCACCTAATTTGAAATAAATAGACTTTCAAAACAACAAATGGAAATGAGAGTCTGGCACACCACTGTCTATTAACAACATTTAGGTGCAGTTCTTTATTTCATACACTGAAACAAAGGCGATAACACTTAAAGTTTAAAGTTGTTTTTCTTCAAACAAAATTCCCAATGAAACTATGTAAGTAATAATCAGTGGCGTAGCGTGCAGGGGGCCAGGGGGGGGCGACCGCCCCCCCCCGCCCTTTGAGTCCTGTCCCAAACGGCGCCCCCTTCCCACTCTCCCAGTAGTTCCCAGTTCCAGGTTTTAATTAGGTTATTATTTGTTTATAACTTTGAGTAAAGAAACATAAAATAAACCTGTTATCTATTTCGAGATTCTATTTTATTTTCACTACTTGATTTAATTTATAATAAAAATATTTTGCCACGACCAATAATTTGTATTCTTTCAGTTATTTTGCTGTATGACAAAACAGAAACTTTATTTCTCAGGTCAAAATTTACTAAACAAACAAAATTATGCATTAGCAGTGAGGCGCCCTTTCAACAAGGGCGTAGATAAGGGGGTAATTACCCCCACCCCCTCAGGACCCATAATGAACGATGAAAACGAAGCACTTTTTTTTACTTGTTTAATTTTTTTGTGATTTCCTTGAGGATCTTGTGTATTTTATATTTTTCCTACTTGAAAATCAGGCAACTTCATTAAAAAAAGGGCGTGGCACCCACAAAATTTTCGCCTGCGGCGCGTTTTTTTTCGACCTTTTTTACCCCCTCACCCCCATCAAAAAAAACGCCCTTACCTTTGAAGGTTCCGCCCCCTCCGCCCCTTCAACCACGCTACGCCACTGGTAATAATTAGTGTTCCGCCGAGACGAGAGATTCTCGTCTCTCGTCTCGTCTGGCCATCTCTCGACGAGACGAGAGAGATATTTTCTCTCGAATAAAGCTCCGAGACGAGAGAAGTACCCTCTCTCGTCGAGAAATTCTCGTCTTTTTCAATCTCTCGAGCAAAAAACGTTACTTTTTTGAGCTTTTTTAAATCTTCTTAAATTCCTCTTTGCAAAAATATACGTAATGTCTCTATTTGGACCAGCGGTTTTCGAGTTATTTAACTGCAAATAGTTTCATCTAGTTAGCCTTGCCTGGCCATTCAGAATAACATATTATTATGACGTTTTATTGCTGGATAAAATTATTTGCAGTCAAATAACTCGAAAACCGTCGCTCCCAATATGGACATTACATAATTTTGATAAGAGGAATTTAAGAAGATTTTAAAAATCTCATAATAGACAGGGTGTCCCAAAAAAAATATTTTTTAAATTTGCTGATTTTATAATTACTTTTATTAAATGCATTATTAGTCTATAGTTAATAGTTTCCAAGATTGACTTCTGAAAAATTATATTTTTGAGTTTCGACAGCCTACATATAGCTTTCTAACAGTACATCTTAGAGCAAAACGGCGCATATGTCTATATCTTCCATTTTCACTATCTTCCCAAATCAATCAAACTTCCGGCTAAACCGGATGTAACTCGAAATTGTTGTTTGTAATGGAAATTTTTTTCCGTGCTGGTGTTTTGGAGCACCCTGTATAGACAAAAATAATTTTATAAGAGGCACCTCTTAACCCTTAATAAGCTTCGTCAAAAGTTTTCCGCTATCTTAGTGGTACAGGAGATATTGACCTTTGTCGCACTAATGGGCCACCCTGTAGTAAATACCAAGCAAAGTTTTAAAGCATTTAGGTTAGGTTCTGTCATATTTGACATATATTGCACACAATTTATTGTCAAATATGATAGAACCTAATCTAAACGCGTTAAAATTTTGCTTGGTTTTTACTATATTTGGTTTAAATCACGAGAGAAGCGAGACGAGACGAGAGAAGGTCGTATACCCATTTTATCTCGTCTGACGAGACGAGACGAGATAAGGCCTTCTCTCGTCTCGTCTGGCGGCAACACTAGTAATAATGTAGATAATTCAAAAATGGAACCTAAATACATACACCGCAGCTTACCTATAATGCATTATTGATAATACCCATTACCCATTCATTCCAATAGAGCAATCAAAATTCAAATTTCATCAATCTAGTTTTGTATTCAAATCTCACATTCTAAATTACTATATAATGTAACCATTACAAGGGAATAAAAAAGCCGAAACGCAACTTATTTATTCATCTCTTTTAAATACTTCCTGTTTTATCACATTATAAGACAAGTTTTTTTTGAATAGTTATTTTATTAAAAATACCCCTTTCCCGTTTTTTATGCAGGACATTTATTTAAATCGGTTAAAAAAAAGTCTAGAAACTTGAATGACGTTCTACCAGTTTGTAATACCGGAATTTTTGGCACTTGCTACAATCGTATAACAAGTGTAAAGACCTGAAAAAAAAAGTGTACCAATAATTTGAAATTTGATAAAATTAGTACGTTGAAGGTTGAAGGGTTCAAGGAATAATCATAATTATAACGGTTATTTTCCTAGCGCAACGAATTCTTGTAACGTATTTTTTGATAATAGAACATCATAAAATTGAATAAAGGAAAAACAGGTGACAAAAGCGAAAAACGAGTTTCTTGGCCCATACGGGAATACGTTGAAGGTCCCACGAAATTTTGACTGGGCTAAAAATATTTTAAAAAGTAGAAACCCCCTCAAGGTAGAAAAATAAACTATGGTCACGAAAATAGACCGGACATTATACGTTCTCACGAAAATAGTGGTTGTATGTCACCAGAAAAACCTGTATGTCCAGTTTTGGTCAGTCCGTTAAGGGTAGGTCAAGGGTCAAACTTTACGAAAAGTGAGGGTTATTTTAATACGCAAAAGGGTTATTCTCACGGATTGTCCGGCACAGATAGATGGGGTAGAATGGTCAAGTGAAATTCAAAAGGCGCGGATTGTATCTTCAGAATAAAAATGTGGGACTTTTAAAATAACTGGTTTTTACACCGGGTAATACCGTATACTTTATGTTATGTCCCTTATATTTTTCGTATCAATTTATCTATGGTCGTCGTCGTGTATTCTTTTCGTTTTTTAGTTTCGGGCCCCCATTATTGAAGGTATATAATCGGTTTAGGCTACACAAAACTACGGCATTAATAACAGTGACGTAAACTGCTATAAATTACTAAAATGATTCGGCTTGCATAATAATTTTAAATTTAATGACTGCCGATGATTTTCTTGTAAAATTATTTATGGCGTAGCAAATATAGCTAACTGCAAAATTATACGAAAACGCTACGCGCCGTATTCTCGCACTTATTTTACTGTTTACCCTATAATTTGGATATTACTTTACAAAAACGGTGCATTGCATTTCCATTTTTACTGCTGGAAGTTTATGAAAAACAATTTATATATTTAAATATTTTTTACATTATTTTCTTTTTAATTGCAAATACAAACGTCTGTACCTTGTATATTATACAATATGTGGGTTTCGTCATCTTTTAAATATCCACATACAGGGTGTTTCATTAAGGGTGACTACCGGCCATATCTCGGAAACTACTAAGCATAGAAACTTGAGAAAAAAAATTTAAAAAAAAATTTTAAATTCTAAATTTCTCCGAAAATTCCCATATTAAGGTATAACTCTGGTTACATCATCGAAAAGCTTAGACAATTCTGCATCATTTTGGTTTAAGGCTCGTTGGCGTACCGACCTTGATAAGAGTGGGGGAAGCTATTGAATGTGTAAACATTAAAATCGCTGTAACTTCTAAACGACTTATCCGATTTTACTAAATTTAAGCTTGTTTGGAAGTACCTTCAGTTGTTGTATCCAATGGTACACAATAGTTTCTAATAAAATTGCTAGAGGGCGCTATTTGTATTAATAATTATTATTTTGGCGATAACTCTGAAACGAACAAGGATATCGAACTGCGGTCTTCACATATTTTCTTGCAAATTTCATGTACTTTCCGATTATGATGTCATAGTTATATCGTATGATTTGAATTTTCGGGATAAAATCGAAAAACTGTTATTATTACAAATTGCGCCCTCTAGCAATTTTATTAAACACTATCGTGTACTGTTGTATACGGCAATTAAAGATACTTACCTTTCCCTTCCAAACAAGCTTAAATTTAGTAAAATCGGATAAGTCGTTTAGAAGTTACAGCGATTTTAATATTTACACATTCAATAGCTTCCCCCACTCTTATCAAGGTCGGTCCGCCAACGAGCCTTAAACTAAAATGATGCAGAATTGTCTAAGCTTTTCGATGATGTAATCAGAGTTATACCTTAATATATGAATTTTCGGAGAAATTTAGAATTAAAAAAAAAAATTTAATTGTTCCCTCTTGCGGCGAAATTAGGAACTTAAAAATAATTTCCAGAATTTTCTCATGACCGCTTTAATCATAGTTTTTTTTTCTCAAGTTTCTATGCTTAGTAGTTTCCGAGATATGGCCGGTAGTCACCCTTAATGAAACACCCTGTACATCTTTATACAGCGTTACGATAAAGAAAGAGATAAGCCTTTTATATAGCATACCGCCCACTTAATCAAGAATCGCTCGGGCCCGTCAAAATAATTTTTTTGAATTTTTTTTGCGATATTATACAAGGTGGTTCATAAATGCTTTTTAATGAAAAATATTGTATATTTTTACATTCCACAATCAATTCTAGACACTTTTCATAAATCATGCCCCATACCTAATTTTAACCGCTTACGAAATAATGACACTATAATGCTATTATGCACAACCATTGATATGGCACTGACAATGACAATTTGCTATTTACGTTTAAGATGTCAAAAGTGTTTGAATTTTTCTCTGTTGGTGTTAGGTAAACCCGAACAGTACCTAAATAAATCAATAAAACCAAATACTAGAACAAATACTGATTTGGGAAGGATTAAATAAATAGGAAATATTGGAATACCAACAGTCAGTAAAAAGTGTAACCCTCTATAAAAAATTAATATTTATTTTTTAAAAGGTCTGTAAACAATAGGCGAGTTCTGTCTTTACATTACTATACATATAACTAAAAAAGTGGATGTCATGCGAGTAAAGCCTTGTGTACGAGTTAGTGTAGGTGTTATTGTAGGTATTTGAATAGGTTATTTTAGATGAAATAGCTCATTTTGCTAGTAACAACTGGACAATCGTGTACAGGTTGATTGTGTTACCGCAGGGGAACCTGCAGGTGTGTTCTAGTGTGATATAAAAAAGAAAATTTATCATTACTATTAAATTTTTTTTTTAAATAAATACTTTTCAGTTTGTGCAACCTTGAAACAAACTTAAAAAAGTCAAAAATAAATTCAATGTTCACAACTGCAATGAGTAGAAAACCACTATAAAAATGATTATTATTCACCCCATGGCAGATACCCGCACCCGGCAGTTTCTCAGATTTAATTCAACTATCAAAGGAACTTTCAATATGAAAAGGTGTGATGATAGTCGACCTCCCTGGAAGAAATAACCCCTTGTTGTCTCAACAAAGAATGTTTGATCTTTTTTATGCATAGAGTTAGCTCGGTAGTTTGCATTTTTTCCAAGCAGATTCACTCACTCGAAAAAATATCTATGATTTTAATTTAAGTTTATTTAGTTTTATTTACTTAGCTTCTTGTATGCTTTTTGCGGATTATGGTACCTAACTCATCCCGAATTGAATCAATTTGAATTTATTCTAAGCAATATAGGGTTCGGATGCCAACTTTTTTTTTTAATCAATCATATGTACGTATCAGGTTTATGCTTGTTATACAGGGTGTTTCATTAAGGGTGGCCACCGGCTAGCATTATTGTATCGAGCGTCCAGTACACCGCATTCGGGTAATTTCGCATTAACCATGGTATGTCTATCGTCGATTGTATACGACAACTGTCAACTTTTGACTGATAAGCGTCAATTTTTTTTTAGCTTTTTTCTTATAAGTAGAGGATTATAAGGAGGCGATAACTAGAGAAACAAATTCCATTTAAAAGGTATATTGGCAACCGGTTTGTTCGTTGTTACCCAGAGCATTTTTTTTAAATTCAAAAACCAAAAAAAAACCAAGATTTCAGCCTAGTCGAGCGTGCAGTAATCCGACTGTTGTCGTAGTACCGATCATCACGAATGCGGCTTACTGGACCTTGATACAAAAATGCCACCGGCCATATAAATAACATAAAATTAATTTTTAAAATTCTAAATTTCTCTGAAAATTCCCATATTAAGGTATAACTCTGATTACATCATTAGAAAGCTTATACAATTCTACATCATTTTGGTTTAAGGTTCATTGGCGTACCGACCTTGATAAGAGTGGGGGAAGCTATTGAAAGGGTAAACATTAAAATCGCTGTAACTTCTAAACGACTTATCCGATTTTACTAATTTTAAGCTTGTTTGGAAGAGAAAGGTAAGTACCTTCAATTGTCGTATCCAATGGTACATGGTAGTTTCTAATAAAATTGCTAGAGGGCGCAATTTGTAATAATAACAGTTTTTTTGATCATAATCGGAAAGTAGATTAAATTTACAAGAAAAAATGTCAATACCGCAGTTCGATATCTTTGTTCATTTCAGGGTTATTGCCAAAACAATAATTTTTAACACTGTAATCGAAGAAATTATTGTTTTTATAGTTCCATAGGTAAGTAGGTTGAATTAGTACTAATAAGGTTTCAATCGTCATTTTCCATGCCTCCCTTTACACTTTATCTAGGTTTAGGACTAGTCCAAATTATGTAAAAGACAAAATTTGGAGCGTGTTTAAAAGCCAACGGGCAATAACAACAGCATTAAAATAATCATGGAAAACTTTTTAACAAAACAATGGAAATACTTTATAAATGTTAAAAATGATTTCCATTTTGCAAAATACAACTATTAATTCTTCTTCTGGAACTAGAAATGGCTGCTTCAATTTTAGCGTCTCGTATGGTTGGTCGAGTATTATAAACAACGTCTTTTATTCGTCTCCAGAAGTATAAAAATCTAATTAAAACGATAATTAAAGTTGCTTACCTTTCTCTTCCAAACAAGCTTAAATTTAGTAAAATCTGATAAGTCGTTTAGAAGTTACAGCGATTTTAATGTTTACACTTTCAATAGCTTCCCCCACTCTTAAGGTCGGTACGCCAATGAGCCTTAAATCAAAATGATGCAGAATTGTCTAAGCTTTCTAATGATCTAATCAGAGTTATACCTTAATATGGGAATTTTCGGAGAAATTTAGAATTTAAAAAAATTATTTTCAATTGTGCCCCCTTGCGGCAAAATGAGGAACTTAAAAATAATTTCCAGAATTTTCTAATGACCACTTTAATCAAAAGTTTTTTCCTAACTTTCTATGCCTAGTAGTTTCCGAGATATGGTCGGTGGCCACCCTTAATGAAACGCCCTGTATAGACTGTTATTATGAATTTTTTTGAAAACTGGCTATAGGATTATTATTTCTATAAATGGCATCTATTAGAACTTTTACCTCGAGTACAAAGGGGATTTAAAAATATTATTTTAACTAAATTAATTTTTGCAAACCAGTGCAGCGGGAAACACAATAATAACGTAGGGCTAAATGTGCGATTCTAGCCGGTATTAATAGGCATTATAAATTATAACTTATATTATTTTATAATAATGACATTAACCTAATGTAAATTCAAATATACAGGGTGTCCGGAAAATACGTGTACAACGTTTGACGACAGACTCCTGACGTCAAAATAGGTCGATGTAAGCCGACTTAGTTATATCCAAAATTGTCTCGTTTAGCCGGTAGGGGGCGTCAAAAATTTGTAAAAATATTGGTTTTTCCTAAATTACGTGAAAACCTGCTAATCGATTTTAGTATGTAGACTAATACTATAAAATGACGTTTTCTAGTAGTATAGTCACCGGCTGTAAATAAGTGGAAGTGTTATAAAAGTGATATAATACGTCAACATTTCTCCTCATTTTTTATATGAACGGCGTTATGACAACCCAGATATTTTTGTAGAGTAACTGGATGTATTTGGAAGCTATTTTACCTCTTTAATATTTTTCGTTGAATGAGCTGTTTTGCCAGAAGAAAATATTTACAATTACATTTTTAATGGTAAAATTAACTTGTAATTCAAATATGTTGTTCGTATACTTGAGTAAATTTCATAGACTGGTGACAATTTGTCAGTAATTGTCAAATTATTAAATATCATAGCAACAAGGTGACTTAAAAAATTATTGTTACAGGTAATTTGATTTTAATATTATTACTAATAATACTAAATATTGTAAATATTTTCTTCTGGCAAAACAGCTCATTCAACGAAAAATATTAAAGAGGTAAAATAGCTTCCAAATACATCCAGTCACTCTACAAAAATATCTGGGTTGTCATAACGCCGTTCATAGAAAAAATGAGGAGAAATGTTGACGTATTATAGCACTTTTATAACACTTCCACTTATTTACAGCCGGTGACTATACTACTAGAAAATGTCATTTTATAGTATTAGTCTACATACTAAAAATCATTAAAATCGATTAGCAGGTTTTCACGTAATTTAGGAAAAACCAATATTTTTACAAATTTTTGACGCCCTCTACCGGCTAAACAAGACAATTTTGGATATAACTAAGTCGGCTTAGATCGACCTATTTTGACGTCAGGAGTCTGTCGTCAAACGTTGTACACGTATTTTCCGGACACCCTGTAATTCCCATAAATTCATTATAACATTGTCCCATAAAAGTAACTTAAATCAAAAAATGGAAATGAATGCGTCGCTCTAAGCTTGGAAAACGTCGGCTACTGAAATATCTCTATGGTTTCAATCATATCGCTAAAAACTGGTATTGAGGAGTGGGTTTAGGCAATTAAAACATCTTTAATACCTCTGCGTATTAAATTAAAAACTGCTTCAATTAGTTTTCTGCATATATCTGTCAAATACCCCATATTATGCATCTATTTTATTGCTGATATCTTTGAATATTCCTTTTAAGATATATTTTAATTAAGCATTACGTACAAGCGATCTCATTACAAATTCAAAATATTATTTTCAATTTACATGCAGAATGTAAACCGTCAATTATTAGTTCTTAAACGCAGGTCCAGTAAAAATAATAGATAACGATAATTAAGTTTTTTTAAATTTTTGATTACCTATTAGCTGGACCAATTAATCGCGAAAACCAATCCTGTAAAGAAAATTGTGTCATTTCAATATTCATGACGATGATGTTGGATATTCAATTAACATCGAAGAATAATAATTGCTTTGCTAGCTATAAAAATTAAAGGTAAGCGATCAGAACTTAAAAAATAAAAATAATTCTTGTGTTTTAATATTATAGCATCTCTAGGCGACGCCTAATTTTTGGGAAATAATTTTTTTGGGTACGTAAATAACTATAAGAGGCCTTCAAATAAGTAAGAAAATATATGGCATGTAGTCTAATAAAATATATTACTTTTTTGGGACACCCTGTATAAACAACAGTATTTTCCTGACACGCGCCCTAGGATACATACGAAGGCGTAGAAGGGCCACAATTTATAAAAAAAAATGTACACCCAAATTCCGAGTTGTATCTCGAAATTCCGAGTTGCATCTCGGAATTCTGAGTTGTATCTCGGAATTCCGAGTTGCATCTCGGAATTCCAAGTTGTCGGTATGTTTGCAGTGTTGCCATCTGGGGCGGCAAGTCGGTACCATTAGGAGGCGATAACTAGAGGAACAAATTCCGTCTAAAAGGTATATTGGCAAACGGTTTAATTCAATTTTTTTTCAATATTTTAATTCAATATATTTTTAAAAAAATGCTCTGGGTAACAACGAACAAACCAGTTGCCAATATACCTTTTAGAAGGAATTTGTTCCTCTAGTTATCGCCTCCTAATGGCACTGGCTTTGATATGGACATTCGACAATCGACCAACCGACAAGTAGGCTATCGGGGAATCCCCAAAATTTAACGTACAATTCGTGGCGCGTTCAGATATTCTCTTTGAGAAATCCTTCGGTGCAATAATGATTATTATTGTGACGTTTCTTTCTACGTATTGTATACAACGTGTACCTATATTCAACTTTTGCACCTGTAAAAAGTCGCCAAAAATAAGCTTTTTATTGAAAATCGCCGCCACACTCTCATAGAGACAAAAAGTAGTCATTTTGGCGACTTGCCGCCCCAAATGGCAACACTGCAAACATACCGACAACTTGGAATTCCGAGATGCAACTCGGAATTCCGAGTTACAACTTAGAATTCCGAAATGCAACTCGGAATTTCGAGTTACAACTCAGAATTCCGAGATGCAACTCGGAATTTCGAGATGCAACTCGGAATTCCGAGTTACAACTCGAAATTTGGGTGTACATTTTTTTTTATAAATTGTGGCCCTTCTACGCCTTCGTAGATACAGGTTAAGTCTCCAAATATCAAAATTCTAACTTAATTCATAAGTTAGCAATGGAAGACGGGAAGTGAGGTACAGGACCCCTTATACAGGGTTGCCCAGAGGTCCGGAATAAAATTAATACAGCCTTAACCTGTCACTTTTGGGGAAAACGCTCGGACAAGTCAATTTAGTTTTATACAGGGTGTCCGGAAATGACGATGAAAAATTTTAAGGTATGATTCTACATAAAAAGATATGAAAAAAAGTTCATATTAACATAGGTCCGGAAATGCTTCCAGAGGGAGGTACAGGCCCTTGAAGATGGTGTCATAAAAGTGGTTTTTATTTAATTTATTAGGATCTACTTACAGTACAGGAATTAACCTCTACGTATAAGTTAGAGTGATTAGAGGTCACTCTTTGAAAATATCAGGTGACCCCTAATTGCAACCAGTGGTGTGGGAACAAAGGGGTGGTAAGGTATTTAGGGTTATATTTTTTCGCTATCTTTTAAATAAATTATGATTCTTTGAACATTTTTACGTAAAATAGGTTCCCTTGGTATAAAGTCGTATAGTTGACCGTTATCGAGATAAACGGACTTTAATGCTCAGATTTTTTTTTGAATAATAATTTTATTAATAAAAATACCAACAAATCAATAACAAAATAATAAACAACGCTGTCCCTAAATTTTTAAATCCTTTTCATTGTTATTATAAATTTTATAATAAGTGTTGAAAATGATTTCCGTTCATTTCAATGCATCCTCGAACTCGTTTTCTCATAGATCTTCTAACTGTTCTAAAAATACCAGGTTTATTTCTTATAACTTCACAACAAGCAAACACCCGCTGCTCTAATTCTTCAACGCTGCGAACTGGTACTTCGTATACTAAGGATTTTAGGTAACCCCATAAAAAAATCTGAGCATTAAAGTCCGTTTATCTCGAAAACGGTCGACTATACGACTTTATACCAAGGGAACCTTTTTTACGTAAAAATGTTCAAAGAACCATAATTTATTTAAAAGATAGCGAAAATAAACTCGGCGAAAAAATATAACCCTAAATAACTAACCACCCCTTGGTTCCCACGCCACTGGTTGCAATTATGGGTCACCTGATATTTTCAAAGAGTGACCTCCAATCACTCTAACTTATACGTAGAAGTTAATTCATGTATTGTAGGTAGATCCTAATAAATTAAATAAAAACCACTTTTATGACACCATCTTCAAGGGCCTGTAGCTCCCTCTGAAAGCATTTCCGGACCTATGTTAATATGAACTTTTTTTCATATCTTTTTATGTAGAATCACACCTTCAAATTTTTCATCGGCATTTTCGGACACCCTGTATTTGCTCACATTTTGACGTTATTCGTTTATTTTTTTATAGACATTTGTCAACGATATGACGACATCGATCTTTTTTTTTAATGGAAAAATACAGCTTGTGATACATCATTTGAAAGCTAATATCTCATACAGTATGCTCATAAATTTTGGCGCGATTTTGTCAAGCTATTTCCATACGGCGACTGTTAAAAGTTTTTAAAAAATCTCTATTTAAATAAGCGGAAATGATAAATCATTGATGTTTTTTTACCTTTCAAGGTAAGAAATCTTCAATGTTTCACGTTCTGACATTTTGGCTCTTAACAATAGTTATGGTTTATTTGTTATTTATTTTGTCGAAAAAATAAAAATGTAACGAAGCACAACAAAAAACAACAAAAATGTGGTTTAACGTAGCAAATCCTGGAAATGGCTTCAGCCGGTATGTTATGTGTTTCCAATCTAATTTTCAGTGGCGGCTCGTTAATGAAGGGCTCTGGGGCGCCGCCCTCTCTGCAATTATTTCAAACAGAATCCAAAAATACTTTACTTAAAAAACCAATAAAGCAATCTATGTAAGCAATCCATTAAAATAATTCAAACCAAACATAGCCCTATTCCAGTGGGTAGGTTATACTAAGCGCGGGCATAAACCAAACATAGCCCTATTCCAACTTTATTATACTCATAGACAAGCGAGCTTCGCGCTCTCAATGTTATACTAAGCGCGGGCGGGCGGGGGCGACCGATTATCCGTCCCGATTCAACGCGGCTTCTCGATGAGTTGCCATGACGACAAGGCGTGACGTCACCCACACATCGCACAACGAGCGGCCACGGACGAGCTCCAATTTTCCGCGCCCAACAACAGCTGTTCGCGATGCCACGGTAGAATAATCGATATATTATTTGCTCTGACGAGGCGACCTGTCGATGCCTCTAGACGCTAATGTTTTGTTTATTTGTTTTGATTTGATTTATTAGTTACGTTATAAAGTTGGAAAATGTTGTGTAATATGAAGGTCAGTGATTTACAGAAGCTTGTGTTTAGTTCTCTGAGCTTAAGTGAAAAACTTGATTTAAAAAATGCAGGGCGGCCACTAGAAGTTGAACAAAGTACCTACAAGTGCAATCAAAATGCAAAAGTAAGGCACAGTTTACGCGTAAGTTTGACAAAGAAATATATAATAAAAAATCCTGAATAGGTATGCGGTTGTGTGGACAAAAATTATTTTTTTTGTTTCGTGTGTCTTCTTTTTGACAGGGATGATAATTGGACTATAAATGGGGTGCAGGACTTAAAACATCTTTCAGAGAAAATAAAAAAAAAACATGAAAGTAGTGCAAAACATCGTCATAATGTGGTAAGTTTTGAGATGTTAGGACTAATATTTTAACGTGTTTAAGTAGTGCTTATGCTGATGACATTAAAATTCACAACGAGAAAGTTAGAAAAAACAGACACGTACTTTTGAAAATAATAGACATTTAAATTTTTTTTTATTTAAAGCCAGCGCCCCCTCTGACTCGCTAGTTACAAGCCGCCACTGCTAATTTTGTATTTCAAATCTTCAATATTATTTGGCTTATTTTGATAAACTTTTTCTTTTAAATATCCACAAAGAAAACAGTCTAGAGGCGTTAAGTCTGGGGACCTCGGTGTCCATTCAATTGTACCACGTCGTAGGTATACCTAGATCTACTTCGTTGGGAAAAATTACAGCTAGAGCAGGCATCAACTCGAAGGTTAAGAAATCCAGGTACCGTTCAGTGCAACAATGAAGATTTCTTACCTTGAAAGGTAAAAAAAAAATCATTTCCGCTTATTTAAATACAGATTTTTTTAAAACTTTTAACAGTCGCCATTTTGAAATAGCTTGACAGAATCGCGCCAAAATTTATGAGCATACTGTACGAGATATTAGCTTTCAAATGATGTATCACAAGCTGTAATATGTTTCCATTAAAAAAAAAGATCGATGTCGTCATATCTGTGACAAATGTCTATAAAAAACAAACGAATAACGTCAAAATGCGAGCATATATAAAACTAAAATGACGTGTCCGAGCGTTTTTACCAAAAGTTACAGATTAAGGTTATATTAATTTTATTCCGATCTTCTGGGCAACTCTGTCTATAAAAATATCCATTAATAAACTATAAATCTAAGAAATTCAACGAATATTCTGAACTGTCGACTAGCTTAGCTACTAACTAACAACCAATAAGAATTTCGATCAGCGCTATGATATACGTCTATAACCAAGTCAATACATGAGATATAAAGCAGTATGTAGGCGTAGTTCTCTCTATGTGTTCTTCATTAATTATTAAGGAATTTAAAGTACATACATACATTACAGCCCGTCTATTTTATACGTACTTCCATTACTTATATTATCTTCAGTAATTTTTGATACCTATTTTACATGCATTTGAGTTCTAAACATATGGAGATTTGCTGAAAAATTATACAGGGTGTCCCGAAATTAGCTGACAATATTTTAAGGGTACATTCAAAAATAACACTAAAATCCTCTATTAATATACTTTCAAAAACGCTTCGCTATGGGGCTAGAGCCCCCCGAGTTGGAGTTATGACAAGCAGTTTTTTTACAATATCTCAGAAACCGATTAGGGTATCAAAACAAAATTTGATACATGTTTTACCCATAGCTAGACGCAATAAATGGTTTAATTAGCTTAACTGTATTTCTTCCAGTGGCGTCCCACTGGGTAGGTAGTTGGGCGAATATTGCCCTAAGTTTTTTATTTGTAGGATTTTTTAACTTTAGGTGAAATTTTTAGAAGCCATGAAGTCTGTTGTTGAAAAAATGTACTTTTGTTTCATTGCGGTAGGATTCACCATTTTCCAGTAAAATCGATTTTAAAATTCTCGGTTTTTTGAAATCCGGTGAAAAGGCTAAGGTTTTTTTTGCATATCTCAGCAAACACTTAATATTAAAACATGAAATTTATTAGAAGTTCTACTAGCGACAAATAATAATAATACATAATCAACTTGGGGATTTATTAGATAATGTGCCGCTGGATTTACGTTTAGGGTAGTTCTTTCAACATGATGGGGCACCAGCTCACTACGTACTAAATTACCAGGTGGATTGGTAGCCATAGCCTGGCCACCAAGATCACCTGATTTAAATCCCCTTGATTATTATTTTTGGGGACACATATGACTAGTACTTGCTTAAGAATTAGTTTCCCGTGTGGTTCACAATCAAATTTGATTTGCAATTTGTTATTCTTTTTTGTTTTATTTTAAAACTCTCTTAAAATCTCCATGAAAATAAATATTTAAAAAACAAAGGAATTTAAAAATATGTTTAATTTAAAAACGTTACTTTCTGTCAAATTACAATAATAGAAGGTTTTATTAACAAAAAATTTAAAATTAAAAAAATACATTAAAACTATGAAATTAAAAAAAAATAATAGTAATATTTACTTAAGGCTCCACCCCGTGCGACGTCACTGGAAAAATATTTTAAAGTAACATCCTTTAATACATAATAATATGCCTTGTCGCTAATAGAACTTCTAATAAATTTCATGTTTTAATATTAAGTGTTTGCTGAGATATGCAAAAAAAAACCTTAGCTTTTTCACCGGATTTCAAAAAACCGAAAATTTTAAAATCGATTTTACTGGAAAATGGTGAATCCTACCTTAATGAAACAAGAGTGCCTTTTTTCAACATAAGACTTCAAGACTTCTAAAAATTGCACCTGAAGTTAAAAAATCCTAAAAATAAAAAACTTAGGGCAATATTCTTCCAACTACCTTCCCAGTGGGACGCCACTGGAAGAAATAAAGTTAAGCTAATTAAATCGTTTATTGCGTCTTGTCATGGGTAAAACATGTATTAAATTTTGTTTCGATACCCTAATCGGTTTTTGAGATATTGTGAAAAAACTGCTTATCATAGCTCCAATTCGGGGGGGCTCTAGCCCCATAACGAAGCGTTTTTGAAGGTATATTAATAGAGGGTATAAGTCTTATTTTTGGATGTACTTTATCTCCTTAAAATATTGTCAGCTAATTTCGGGACACCCTGTATATAACAAATTTTATTTTTTAATTAAAATTACCAGTCGAGTTCTGTGGTAATAATAATGCAAGTAGCTCAATTGAGACGTGAGGAATTAAACATAATTTATACAAAACGACATTTTAAAATATTTAACTGACAAAGCAGACAAATTAATTTTTTTAATTGAAAAATGTTTATGTCTTCGCTGGGATCGAACCCAGAACCTCCCAATTAGGTACTAATCGAACGTTCTGCCAATTGCGCTACGCAGACTATGAAATTATCTCAATAACTTCGGCCATATAACTTATTCAATTTTTGTGTTAATAGTTTACCTACAGAGTTTGGAATATCCTGCGATTTCAAACTAAGGGAAGGGGTTTTTAAGGAAACAGAACTTACTTATGATCACTAATCATTAAAATATTTTTATCATTTAGTCAAATGAGTCACGACAGGAATCCGATATTATACCTCTGAACAGTGATATCTAGCCGTAATGTTATTACAATGAAGTTTTTTAGTGTCTGTAATAAATAATTGTAAAATGTTTAGTGGCATGTAGACATATAAACAATTCAATAAATAAACATTTTTTAGTTGCATTTAATACAGACACTCAAAAAAACTTAATTTTAAACTTTTTAGCTAAAACAGACTATAACTAGGTATACCGATTGGTTAAATTAAAAGCAATTAATTTTATTGTTAAGGTGGGTGATGCCTTAGTTGTAAATAGTTAATTAAAATTAATAATATTCGTTATTCGTTACCACCTTTAACATATCAAAACAAAAGACAAAAACTATGACATATTACCGATATGCTGTTTAGTTTTTAGCAAAGTCACTTAATAAATTAAATAACAACTTGTTTAAATATTCTTACAGCTTGATCTCTTTCTAATAAAATTTATTTAAAAATATATCGCATTAGATGGCAATCATACAGTGGCGCACCGACGGTGAGGGAGGGGGGCCTAGTGAAGAAAAATATGGAAACGAACAACTCCAAGTTTACAAATTTAGTACGGCTGAAAATTCAGAAAATTGCATTTCCTAAATGTTACTTCTGTACAAAAGATTGTATCTGGGATCTTGGTTCGTGAGCTTATTGAGTAAACTACCTCCCAGAGAAAGATTTCCGGTGTATGGTATTTGTAGAATTATACCGCTGATCTTTTGACTGCAATAAACCCTCATTATCCCTTTGACCATAAAATAAATAATGAAATCCCAAATTTTAAAACCTTTTCGAGCAGAGCCGGACAAGGTACAAATTCAATTTATACCTATGCCTGTTTCATATATAAATACCAACTGATTTTTAATAATTTTAGTCTTTAGTGGTTTTCCGGTGCGTAATTTTTAGTTAGGCTTATTAGTGGTTGAATGTGGCGTCCTTGGAATTGTGCTGATAGGGGGGCATCTTCAAGTGTCATTTTTAAAAGAAAGCATTTATCTACCGATGCCAAACTAATAATTAAAAATGTGTACTATATCGATCTTTGTTGAGTAGAAATTTTAATTCGATGGATGCTTTAACAGAGACGTCTACTTTGACAAAAACTCCTTTATCTTCGGTAAGAGACATAGTACTTAAACCTGTTAATACTAGAAAAAATCGGAGTGATTCTGGCACATTTAGCACAAACTGTACCCACTTTGATTTCCCTCAAAGAGCGGCTGATTAAAGACGAATTAAATATATTTTGTTGCCTTTCAAGCCTTAGGAAAATATTGCGTACAATGGGTTTTAAATACCGAAGAATTAATAAAAGACAAACATTAATGGAATCTCAACGTTTACGGGAATGGAGACTTAAATATTTAACAGCTGTTAAACAATTTAGATAAGACAATCGTCCAATTATTTACCTTGACGAAACATGGTTCGATACCCATGACACTCCAAGTAAAGGTTGGGATGATTCTTCCAAAAAATGTCAAACCAAGGCGCCATCAAATAAAGGCAAAAGAATCACAATATTACATGCTAGTTCAGAGAACGGGATTGTTCCAAATTGTCTGTCACTTTCAGCTAAAAACATAGCAGATTCTTCTTTAGATTACCATCAAGATACCGACGCACAACTTTTTGAAGATTCGTTTAAACGTAAACTCCTTAAAAATATACCTAAAAATAGCGTCATTGTAATGGACAATGCTAGTTATCATAGTCGGCAAGCAAAAATCATTCCCAATTCTAATAATACAAAAGCAGAAATTCAAAATTTTATGATTGAAAATTATGTATATTTTGAAGAAACTTACAAAAAACGAGAACTGCTAGAAGTATTAAAAGCTTTTAAAATAAATAAGGAATACGAGTGTGACAAACTTGCAGCAGAAAATGGACATACAGTGTTGCGTCATCCTATTGAGCTAATATGGCACCAATTAAAATCCAATATTAGGAGAAATAATATTTCTCCTACATTAAATGCATCTGTAGTAGAATTAATTAAAAACGAAGTAAGAAAAATTTCTGCAGACAGGTGGAAAAACTGTGTACAGCATGTACTTAAGGTGGAAAATTCTTACAATTGTATGATTACAAATGTTCAACCCTTAATTATAAGTTTAGGCTTAGATGAAGATAGTGATAGTGATACAGAGTTAAATTTTGAATAAGTTATCAATAGCTTTTTAGAATCTAATTAATTTTTATTGTACTTGTTATCCTAATAGTTATACTTTTAAATTATATTATTTTCAATTATCATTAATTGTTATCAATATTTTACATTTATTATAGGTACCTACGTAAAACTAAAAATACATATCTATTTATTTTAAATTATAAAAATAAATCATGTGGTGAAGGTACATTTTCAAGCCGACCCTGATCCCATTTAATCCCCTTTGAAGAGGTTAAGGCGTATACAATAGGGTTTAATCAGGTAGTTTATTTTTGGCAGTAAGAGTCAACGGTATAATTCTGCAAATACTATACCACCGCAGTAAATTGGATTTCTCTTACCCTAATAATACCGAAAACGAACTGATATCCAACATGTTAAAAATAATCCTATTTCCCCTTTATTCTTTCTACATGTATGAAATGGAAATGGATTATATCCTAGGTTCAAAATATGTTTTTTTTTTAATTCATCATATATTTTAATTATTTTAGTAAGCCGTGTTGTTGTTTAATTTAACAGTACTTGCTACTTGCTGACATTTAAGAAATTGAAGGCTCTACATCTATTTTCGCCCTACTGAGACATCCGTATTGCTTCCCTACCTACGGCCCTGTTTATATGTAATTTAGGTCGTACATTTTTGACTTTGTAAGGTATGCAATAATTTTCCAAAAGTTTTGCACCATGGGAAGGTTAACATTCTACAAGTGCTTTTGCGTCTTGAAGCACGCAGGGCAAAAACGTTTAAAAAACAAACGACCATCGTCACTTTCAAAGCCATGCAGAAACTGATTGTTAAAATATGTTGTTTAAAGACTTGACGAAATTTCCTTGCTACTTTTTTTTGCTTTGAGATAATGCTTGGAATTGTCAGCCGAGGAAAAATGACGGCCATGCCATGCACCCCAAATCGAACAGAACAGATTTGATATTCTGTTACCGTGCCTATTATGTCAGAGTTAGCTGTTAGGTTCCGGCCGCATTTAATTTAAAAAAATGGAATCATTTATTATGTTAAAAAATACAATTTAATTTGATTTTTAAATAGTACTAATGTTTTAATGTTTTTATGTTTATTTGGTAGGTTATTATAGATCATAATCCCATTGTATAATAATGATCGTTTACCGAAATTACTTTTAATATTTACCGCCAAAAGAGTTTCAGTTTGCCGGGTATGATGATTATGTAAAGTATTAATTTTTTTAAATATGATTTTTGATTTTTTTTTGATGAATGGTTATTGAACGAATAATAACATATATTCTTATTTTATATAAATTTTCTAAGTTTAAATATCGCAGTGGTTTGTATAAATATTTTGGGTTCCAAAAAGGAAAGCTTGAATAATATACATTTAATAAGTTTATTTTGTAATTTTTTTAAAGGTTTTATTATTGTAGAGGTAGCAGATCCCCATATTGAAATTAAATATTGCAATTTAGAATAAATTAGAGAATAATAAATATTGTTCAGAAGTGTAATTGGTAAATAATGTCTCATTTTGTATAAAATTCCAATCAAAGGAGATATATTTTTTCTAATATATTCGATATGTGTTTTCCAACTTAAATTCCCAAAAGTTATTAGGTTTTCCTTGTTTAGTGACATCCTCAAAATACACTCCAGAACCGGCTCGGCGCCATTTTTGTTGTTAATTTACGATTTCTTTATGGATTTCTTGATATGTGTGAACCTCGCAATGTTTATGCAGTAACGACATTTTTTTGGGGTATGTGTGAATTCCGCCTGTAGTAGCCCGTTTGTTAACGAATTTTATTTTTTTTAGTGGCGAAAACTAAAGACGATAAATCCAAAAGGTAGAATTTCAATCTTCGCCACTAAAAAAATTAAAATTCGTTTACAAACGCTACTTTTCGAAGTTTTTATCCTGCAACTTTTCTCCTCCGGGCTTTTGGAAATTCGTATATGGCAGGTAATTTACCCCTATAGGGTAGTTTACTAATGACGATAAATCCAAATGGTAGAATTTCAATTTTCGTCACTAAAAAAATTAAAATTCGTTTACAAACGCTACTTTTCGAAGTTTTTATCCTTCAACTTTTCTCCTTCGGGTTTTTGAAAATTCGTATATGGCGGGTAATTTACCCCTATAGGGTAGTTTACTAATGACGATAAATCCAAATGGTAGAATTTCTAAATTAAAATTCGTTTACAAACGCTACAGGCAGAATTGATACGTACCCTAAAAAAATTCGTTGCTGCATAAACGTTGCTAACTTCACACATATGATTTGTATATATACATATTATGTATACTTCGAAAAATTATAGAAGTCTTTTAAAAGAAATGTTTTTTTTAATCGCTTTGTACCTACTTCAAATTGAAATTGTATTTTTTGAAATTTCGTGGTTTTCGTTAATGCATGATTTTCCTTTTTCAAATTCATTCTAACAAATTTTGCACACCTAGAGAAATAATTTCGCTGAAAGTCGGCAATATTAGTGACTGAATCTTATATACAATAACTGATTAATTTATGGTAATTATTGTAAGATATACTGCTATTTTTATTATTATTTTTAGTTCAATTCACATCAATTATCTGTCTATAGTAGATATATCGACAATATTACCACTCTTCGTATGACAGTAATAAAGCCAAAGAGACATGTAGACATTTTTATTAACCGCATTCAATCGTTTTATAGTTATCTGAACAGAGATATTTGCTTTTAATGATCTAATGTGACTGGCTACTGTCTTAGTATGGAACAACATATTTTCGAAGAAATTGTGATTATTTACTTTTTAAAATACTATAAATAAAAAATTCTGCGAAATAAATAAAATTATACACGTTTTTAGATAGACTCGGTATCCTATGGGTGGGCATATAATGTATATACACTCACCGACTTTAAATTCGATCCATCCAAAATGTTGTTCAATATTAATGTATGGTAATTTTTTTTTCCGTAGTCCGATTTAAATGATTTTTTTTCAATTGTAGATACATGCTTCAGCTTTAATTAGATTTTTTCAGTTTTTTAAAAAGCTGTATACTTGGTGAAATATACAGGGAAATAAAAAGTATGTTTTTTCCCTTTAAGTTTGTAACACCCTGTAGAGTGATTTTGCAATATTAACTCTAAGAAAGAAGCATATTTGCAAAGTTTAATCTATTCCTAACAGGTTGCTTTTTTAGTTGGCTCGATATCTTTCTCGGTTCAAGAGATACGATTTTTTTAAGAAAACACTACACATTTTATCAAAAGATTATATTAAAGCTGAAGCATGTATCTACAATTGAAAAAAAAATCATTTAAATCAAAACACGGAAAAAAAAGTTACCGTACATTAAACTTGAACAAAATTTTGGATGGATCGAATTTAAAGTCGCTGAGTGTAGGTAGATAGGGGAGACCGGGGCAGGTTGTAACAAAAAATATTTGAAAATTTTTTTCTTAGAACTGTTTTCACTAATCAATTTTTTTTTTGTCGTGAATGTCTACTTACATATGTTGTGAACAAATTGATTAAATATATATGACAATATTTTCAAAAATTAAACTGTCAGCTTTTTTTTAAATAGATCCGAACCTTTGTTACAAATTGTCCCGTCTCGGGGTAAAATGTAACACTAAGCGGGGTAAGTGGTAACGAATATTTTTTTATTGGTATATTTACTTAAATAGAAACCTGAACATAAAAAACATTTTAAACAAACATAAATAAACATTATTTAACGTGATGTAGCTATTTTTGGTTATCTATTGATGGGAACTTCAAGTCAGTGCAAGTTTCATGTGACCACTTTTTACACTTGTGGCAACTAATCCATTTTTCGTTAGGTTTGCTACGCCCATATGATTCAGTGCAAATAAACAAAAGTACTTTTCTTCTGAAGAATCGTCTGATTCTATGTAAACTTTTCTTTTGGCTTTCGACTTAATAATTTTGGACTTTTTGGCCTTTTGACCATTTTGTTTTCTTCCAGTGCATCCTTCTCTGGTGTGTCAGTTAGTACCGCTGATCTTCTTTTTTTCGACCCTTAAGGGTTGCCTTTCGCTGATCAGCTTTAGGAAGTGGACGAACAAACTCTGGAGAGAATGTAATATTGCCTTCCATTTGTTAAGTAACGTCAACTTAATCCTTATGTTGAAGCAACGGATTCGAGTTCAGCTATTTCAGAAAGTGCTGTTGTTAATGCATAATTTATCACATTGGGGTAAATTGTAACATGTTACATTTTGCCCCAATTAGATTGTTACAATTTACCCCCGGATCGAATATTTTCGTTTTGTCTTTGCAGAAAAAAAAGTAAATATATAATCATGCATAGCTTTGCCAATATAATGACCTAGACTGCAATGATTCATTTATGACAAAAAAAAACTCAGCAGGCAGCTTATTGTAACATTTATTTTGAAACAAAATTATGATATCGATTTTTACTTTACGTGCCACAATATAAACAATATCGGAAATAACCTTAACCACAATGTCTGTTGCTCGACTGTCTAGACATAACTGAGCTTCACAGTGTTCTTCAGAAGCCTACATAGGGTACGGGGTTGCCAGCTTTTAAATTAGGAAAATATTTGGTGTGTTACAACTTACCCCGTGTTACAACCTGTCCCGGTATCCCCTAGTGTAGTTTTTTAAATTTTAATAAATTGACCGAATCGACAAAACGATATATTGTGCTTTCAAACTTCGCCGCCCTTTCTCTCAGAGAATGTTTGGCATGGAGAACTGAAATTTGGAGTGGTATACACGATTTCTCTGATCCAAACATTCCGGAACTTATAAAAGTTTACTTTTGCCCTTAACCGATTTTTTCATCGTTTCTTTTTAAATATATCAGCGCTTCAAACATACATAAACTCATATTATTAAAATTATCTTAAATCTTTTGTTACCACTTATTTTCTTAGGTGCATGAAAAAATACACTTTGTAAGGTAAAAAATTGGTAATTGGTTGTAATAAGTAACTTCCTGTGCTTGAGCAAAATAAATAATAATTGTCGCTTAAAAGCCTGACATGCGTATGTTTATTTTCTGGACAGTGGCGTGTCCGAATAGGGGTTCTGAGGGGGAATTTACCTACTTATTTTAACGAGGATTAAGAGAATATTTTAATAGGGGGTAGTTAAATACAGGGTGTTTCATTAAGGGTGGCCACCGGCCATATCTCGGAAACTACTAGGCATAGAAACTTGGAAAAAAAAAATTATGATTAAAGCGGTCATGAGAAAATTCTGGAAATCACTTTTAAGTTCCTCATTTCGCCGCAAGGGGGCACAATTGAAATTTTTTTTTATTAATTCTAAATAATATAATAAAAAATATTAAGGTATAACTCTGATTACATCATTGGAAAGCTTAGACAATTCTCCATCATTTTTGTTTAAGGCTCATTGGCGTACCGACCTTGATAAGAGTGGGGGAAGCTATTGAATGTGTAAACATTAAAATCGCTGTAACTTCTAAGCGACTTATCCGATTTTACTAAATTTAAGCTTGTTTGGAAGGGAAAGGTAAGTAACTTCAATTGTCGTATCCAATGATACACGATAGTTTCTAATAAAATTGCTAGAGGGCGCAATTTGTAATAATAACAGTTTTTTCGATTTTATCCCGAAACTTCAAAGCATACGGTATAACTGTGACATCATAATCGGAAAGTAGATGAAATTTGCAAGAAAAGATGTGAAGCCCGCAGTTCGATATATTTGTTCGTTTCAGAGTTATTGCCAAAACAATAATTTTTAATACAAATTGCGCCCTCTAGCAATTTTATTAGAAACTATCGTGTACCATTGGATACGACAATTGAAGGTACTTCCAAACAAGCTTAAATTTAGTAAAATCGAACAAGTCGTTTAGAAGTTACAGCGATTTTAATGTTAACACTTTTACTTGATAAGAGCGCGAGAAGCTATTGAAAGTGTGAACATTTATATCGCTGTAACTTCTAAACGACTTATCCGGTTTTACTAAATTTAAGCTTGTTTGGAAGGGAAAGGTAAGTATCTTCAATCGCCGTATCCAACAGTACATGATAGTGTTTAATAAAATTGCTAGAGGGCGCAATTTGTAATAATAACAGTTTTTTCGATTTTATCCCGAAAATTTAAATTATACGGTATAACAATGACATCATAATCGAAAAGTAGATGAAATTTGTAAGAAAAGATGTGAAGACCGCAGTTCGATATCTTCGTTCGTTTCAACTTGCCAAACAATAATTTTTAATACAAATTGCGCCCTCTAGCAATTTTATTAGAAACTATCGTGTACCATTAGATACGACAATTGAAGGTTCTTCCAAACAAGCTTAAATTTAGTAAAATCGGATAAGTCGTTTAGAAGTTACAGCGATTTTAATGTTGACACATTCAATAGCTTCCCCCACTCTTATCAAGGTCGGTACGCCAACGAGCCTTAAACAAAAATGATGCAGAATTGTCTAAGCTTTCCAATGATGTAATCAGAGTTATACCTTAATATTTTTTATTATATTATTTAGAATTAATAAAAAAAAATTTCAATTGTGCCCCCTTGCGGCGAAATGAGGAACTTAAAAAGAAATTTCCAGAATTTTCTTATGACCGCTTTAATCATAATTTTTTTTTCCCAAGTTTCTATGTTTAGTAGTTTCCGAGATATGGCCGGTGGCCACCCTTAATGAAACACCTTGTATATAAAAACTTTGTTGTTAAGTCGTTACTTACTGTTTAAATTGTATTGCTCTCCCCTTCTTAAATGTGCCTCTGCTTCTAGAGCAGCTCTAATTTTATAATAATAAGTATAAACTTATGTAGCCTATCTCTAACATATAAACCCACACTTCACTTTTAATAAAAACGATAAAATTAGAAATTTGCATTAAGTACGCCAAAACATTTTATTCTGTAAGTATAATCGCGTGGTTAATTGGAATATCGCAAATATCTCCGTAAACAATGCATAAAAACGCTCGGACACGTCGATTTTATTTTTATTTTTACACATTTCAAAAAGATTTGTTTTTATCCAGGTTGTCCCACAAAAGCTTGGGACACGACAAACTTCGTTTTTTCAAATGAAACACCACAATTTTTTTAACATTTTTGTGTTTTACGGGATATTCTACACAGAATACTACTACACATTATGGGTTATTTAACCGATAATGAGCTAACCGAAATATTAATATTGAGGGGCAGCGGCGACCGAAAACGAAGTCAACAAGAAGTTTGTTATTTGTTTAATGAAAAATATCCGAACCGGCAGATTACTCAGTCGACGGTAAGCAAAATTGTACAAAAATTTTCAACATATGGAAATTTTAAGAATCTACCAAAACCCGGGCTAGGAAATTCCTTAACTGACGATAAAAAACTAGAGTTGTCTTTATCCATCAATGAAAATCCTCACTCCTCACTTAATTTATTATCAAGAAACAATGAATCGCATAGAAGTTCAATCCACAGATTTTTTAAAAGAGAAAAATTTCACCCGTATAAAGTGAATTACGTGCAAAAGCTTTTCGATAATGATCCAGTGCGGCGCCTGAATTTTTGTGAGCACATGATGGAATTGTGTGATCAAAATCCAAATCTCTTAGAATGCATCCTATTTACCAATGAAGCGACTTTTTGTCTTAATGGAAACGTTAATAAGCAAAATTATCGTTATTGGGCTCAGACTAATCCACATTGGATCTTAGAAAACAACACACAATATCGGCAGAAAAGTAAATGTTTGGATGGGGATCATTAACAACACGATGTTGGGACCTTATTTTTTCAACAAACACTAACGGCCGAGAGATATTTGGATTTTCTAACATTTGAATTAATTCCTTCTCTGGCAGTTATTTTCCCAAATGATCACGATCCAGGTATTCCTGGACAACAAATATGGCTACAGCAAGACGGTGCCCCGCCTCATTATGGGCATGCAGTTCGGGAATATCTTAACACAATCTTTCCAAACAGGTGGATTGGAAGGAGCGGGGCGGTGGAGTGGCCGCCTAGGTCACCCGACCTTACCCCACTAGACTATTTTGCTTGGGGATAATTAAAAGAAAGGGTAGGTATATCAACACCAACCGCAGAATATCGACGATCTGAATTCGCCAAGTAACGAGGAACATATCGCCAGAAATCGTACAACATACCGTACAACATCTCTATGAGAGATAAGGATATTGCCAAATAGTCCACGGGGCCATTTCGAACATCTGCTAAAGCCGAATGCGTTTCACTAGTTTAAATATAATTTTCAAACTTATTTTTTGAATTTTGTTTTAAGTAATTTTTTACACCTTGTATTATATTTGCCATCATACTATATGTTACATGGAATCTATGTAGAATTTCCTGTAAAAAAAACAAAAATCTTTAAAAAATTGTGGTGTTTCATTTGAAAAAACGAAGTTGTCGTGTCCCAAGCTTTTGTGGGACAACCTGTATAGAAACAAATGTTTTTGAAATGTGTAAAAAATAAAAATAAAATCGACGTGTCCGAGCGTTTTTATGACAACGCATTGATTAAGGAGATATTTGCGATATTCCATTCTTTTGAGACACCCCGTATATAATTACTTGCATTTTTCTGTGATCTCCTCCCCCCCAAATAAAATCCTGACGATAGGCCTGCGCTACCCCACTGTCCGACGTTTTCCTTTTAGAGGTTTTTATTGAAGTTATATTGTTCATTATGTTAATTTTATATTCCAATAAGTGTCCAAAGGTGCTACAAAATCCTTTCAATCCTAAAAAATATTTTATTTTTTGGCTTGACTCTTAAGATGTTTAATTGCATAAGAAGAATGTGCAACTGCATTTAAAAGAAAACGATCACAAGAAAAAGCGCGATTCAGCCATTTTTGTCTTAACGCTCGTAATAAAATTTCATGATGGAATTCTCTGTATCTCTGTAAGACCGCTAAGTACTGTTACTGTAACGTACCCATGGTTTTAACTTTGTTGCAATTAAAAGTATTTTATCAATAAATAAAAAATACAGTGGTAGCAGCAGTCGAATGAGCTGAAGGGAGGGCGCCCCTGTGCATGATTATAATTAAAAATTGCATAATCTGATTACTTATTAAGTATACCTAATACAAAAAATTAGCAGATACTTGTTTATTTATTTCAAGAACGAGATATCGATCCATCATCGATTAACGATTAATACTTATCAAAAAGTTGTCTGGCTCTGAAATAATACCCAACTCTTACATCGTCATTATAATTTATATTATTATTTATAAAGTTCATAAAATTATTAAAGACGTTCCTAAAAAAACTAATAGTGCTAAGACCAAGACCTTGACCTTCACGTTATTTATGTTAAAAAGTACCTACATTTACTTCAAAATATTTCCAAATAAGTATTACGTAATACTATTTGGACATTAATTTTATTATGTCCATAAATTACAACCTTTTACATGTGCGCAAATAAACGTTTAGATTTTGAAATATCGAAAACTCATTTGAATAATTTACCCATTTCTAATATTATCTTCTTAAATTACAAGCTGCGAGATTATTGCCCGTATCCACCAATTTACACTCTAATTGTGATTAACTAATTGTCTATTAACGTTAACCAGAATTAACTTTAATTTGGTATCCACCAACATTTTTTTTCGGCAACTTACCTAATCACGGTCAACAATCTGACAACAGCGGAATATTCGCAGGGTGTACAACTTAAATGCAGAGTTTTTCGATTCCTAAATTTTAGGTTGGGAACGTTGGCGTTCAAAATTTTGTGATTTGTTGGTTATTGTATTGTGTTTGAAATATTTGAACAGGTTTTGGTGTTTCTATCTTTCTACAAGTAAGTAAAATCGGTTTAAATAGATATAGTTAAGAAGACTCCTGGTTTTGAAAAGTCTTGGATACTCCAATGCTATTTGAATGTGATTGCTTTTTTACTGCCCTACTGAGAAATCAATTCTAAACAAAATATTGGAGCTCTCTTTTTATATGCTTATACCTTTTGCTAAAGTATTAAAATTCATTTTTAGAGTTTGCTTTATTCTAATAAAGAATGTCCGACGAAGTAGAGGATCTCCTACAAAAAGAAAAGAGAAAAAGGCAACCTAATTTTACTGTCAGGGAAAAATTAGAGTTGTTTTCAATAATTAAGGATCACTATGCAAATCAACTGGAAAATAAAGGAACTGATAAAAGTTCAGTGACATTAAAAGAAAAAATCGCCAGTTGATGTCCATTGGAAGCATAAAATCGCAATGTGAGCAGCAGCTGATTCATAGGGCTTACAGGATTATTTCTAATAGTAATAAATAACATTAATATTTCACACATAAATAATATTAGATAGATGTAAAGTTTGAAAAGTACGTACACATGATTATTGTAGCTCAATTGGTCTTCAATTTCTTCCAATAGTCGCTCAACGGTAGGTTTGGTCAGTCGGAAACGACGAAAAAAACTAAGGTCGTCCATGTTATGGAAATATTCAGTCCTCTCAATTTGAGCCCTTGGAAAGTCATAGTGAATAATGTCTAGCACATCCAGATCATCGTCATAGATGAGGTCTTCCAATTCCATATTTAAAAACTAATTTCTTTCAAAACAATGCTTATGATAAAGAAAATATGTGCTTTTGACAAATACCATAACCTAACATTTTTTTAAAATCACGCAATTGCCTTCCTAATCGGCCAAATTTTGACAATTAAATTTAATTTACGATTAAAGACTAATCGGAGAATTACATATTTGGTGGATAGCAAATTAACCAGCTAATCATGATTAAAACTTAATTGGTGATTTTTTGCTTTGGTGGATACGGGCATATAACTTTTTATAACGCGAATAAAATTTTAATATAAAAAAATACCGCTTGAAATTACAAAAGGAATGGTAAATTTTATATGTGGCGCCCTCTCCTTGGCAAGAACAAAGATATTCTCGACAGTGCTGCTCCCTACAAGCAGCAATTTTCTGTAAAACCCACTAAGCCACATAATTTAGAGAGAAAATGATCGCAGCCTGTAAGCTTGCCTGTCTGAGAATCTATTCATTAGGAATATTCCCCTTTTACCAATAACAATAAACAATTTTGTATTACTTTCTAAAATAAAATCATTAGAAAAATAAACTTGTATAAAAACCAGCTTATGCTTCGTCAAAAAAGGAATACACTTACGGATGTGCTGCAACACGAAAAGGAATACTACTAACGTAGTTAAACGACTGACACTGGCGTTTTACTCTAACCCTACATTTTATTGACCAAGTTACATTTCTGGGTGTTGTAAAAGTAATTATTAATTAATCTCAAGAAATTAAGAAATATGACAGCGGATCTAATAGTAGACTCACAAATAAGAGTATGGGTCTTCTTGCCCATCGTAGTCATCACATTTCTGGTTGGAATTGTTAGGCATTATGTCTCGATTTTGTTGTCTAGTCAGAAGAAAATCGAGACTCAACAACTGCAAGACAGGTACAATACCTTTAAGCTTTCTTATTAGTCTTAAACTTACTCTAATCTCACTTTTAGCCAGTTAATACTACGATCTCGAATCCTACGTGAAAATGCTAAGTACATTCCCAAAGAAGCCTTTCTTATTAGGAGACAAGCATTTAATAGAGAGGAGGATGGGTACCTAACACAGAAGAGGCCTGCCGTAACACAAAACATGATGACCGATCCATCCATGATGACAGATATGGTAAAAGGAAACCTAACAAATGTTTTACCCATGATTATTATTGGTGGATGGATTAATTGGATGTTTTCAGGATTTATTACAAGTGAGGACACGAAAATCATTACTAGCTACTTTAAAGTTTTTATAGTTAGATAATCGAGAGGTGTGAATATCTGTCTTGTTTTTAGCAAAAGTGCCTTTTCCATTGACACTAAGATTTAAATCTATGTTACAACGTGGTATAGAGCTGTCTCACTTAGATGCCTCATGGGTGTCATCTGCATCTTGGTATTTTTTAAATGTGTTTGGTTTAAGAAGCATTTATGCTTTGGTTTTAGGTGAAAATAATGGTAAGGTGTTACAGTCAATTATTATTGATTTGCTTCGGTCTGACTTTTTTTCTTTTAGCTGCTGATCAATCACGTCAAATGCAAGATCAAATGTCGGGAGCTGCTATGGCAATGCCACAGGACCCAAAAGTGGCATTTAAAGCTGAATGGGAAGCACTGGAAATAGTTGATCACCAGTGGGCACTTGCTGATATTGAAAGCAAATTTCTTGGAGAGCATAAAATTAAAAATGATTAGTTTTAAAATTGATTTTTTTAGGATAAATAAATTTTCCTTAGATTATATTAATTGCAAGCAGGTACCTATAGGTTTTACCAATGTTTGAATGTAAGTCTATCGTGGCTTATTTAGTAATAAATTTGTTTTAGAAATTTATGTTTATTAATAGGCAACTACCTATATATGGTATTAATGAAGAATATACAAGAATATGCCTACTTATACATAACATAAGTATTTATTGACTAGCAAATTAAATTATATGATTAGGTAACATATTTTATGGGGTCCACAAAACTGTTTGATGATAGAAAAATTCTTTTAGGTAACAAAAATAAAACAGTTTCTGAAAGCATTGCATTTTTTTACATGGTTCTAAATATTAATGGTTTATGACAAAAGTATTTTTTAGTCCTTATTATCTGTAGATATCTGGTACCTACAAAATGAAGTCTAATATATTTTTTGAAAACTTAAATGAGAATAATGTGTTTTGGCATAATTTGAATGTTTTTCAACTTTAAATTTGTTTATTTAAATAAAGAAGTAGTTTTTCCTATAATAATTCATAATACAAGTTACATATTTTTTTTGTTTCATTAAAATAAGCCTTCAGACCACTGCATGAGCTCTAATTCAATATATCTAAACTCAATGACCTATATTTTAATGCGTAAAAATATGTATGTATTAATTATATACCCTATATAAATATAGCATCCCCTATTTTCGGTTTTCCACTTTTATTTCTAAATTGATTTTATTTTTGAACATAAAATATATTTCAATTTTTTTGATAAAATGCAATTATAATGGCGGATGCGCAAGAAAACAATGATTTGCTCACAAAGAATAAGGTAAACCATTGGTTAATAAACTGGACACACATTATTATTTAAAATATACCTAATTTATAAAACTTGATTTGAAAGTGTTATTGTTATTATTTACATGTACTTTTTGCTGGTTATATTTTACCGCATTTTTGGCATACCATACATTTTTAGTTTTTAATATGTGAAAATTACATACCTTAAAAATTCTTATATTTATTTGTTTTCTTTTACGGGTTGTTATGGACGAATGAAAAAAAAATATTTGCTGAGTTTTGGTGAAACCAGCCTACACCACCCACTGTCAATGGGTGCATACAAATTTAAATGTTAATGGTAAAGTAGGAAATTTTACCTGCGTTTCTGGGAATATCTAGGAAGATCTACTTGGGATATTGTGTGAATGGTGCATTGCTGATCTTCCTTCACGCTGTCTGTGGGGATTATTTGTGGTGTTATTTTGGATAACCGACGTTTAGAGACAAATAAAAAGAGTCAAAATAAATCTTAAAATCAGCATCTCATGAAAATCACCTGTAGAGATTTTTAGCGCAAGCGCCTTTTATATACTCTCGAGTTCGTTGCACACACACTTTACTTGTTTGTCTTTTAAAACTAACCAAACTTAGCAGATGTGCGCTAGGCAATCATTTAATTTTTTACGATGACGATATAAACTGCAAAATTTCTAGTGTCAAAAATTGGAGTGGTGTATTTCTTAAAATGTTAGGGAATGGACTGTGATAGTGCCTTTGTCGATCAGTGGGAATTTTAAAATTCGGTGGCAAGTCTAAATCTGCTAGCTGCTTCTTTGGAATTTGGTAGGCGTTATATTGTTTCGTTACCTTAAAGTCTTGCATGATAAATTTGTATCTACCTGGTGATTTAAATGGTTTTCCTAGGTTTATTATTGTTTGACCCACATAATATGTAGTACGTTATTGCTTTTACCCGTTTTATAACATTTTCCTTGATGCACGCCTGTTAACTTTCAATGCAAAACTTATTTTTAGCGATGACAATATTTAACTATTATTGCAGATTCCCTCAAGCAACCTAGTCAGGTTTTTGAATATATTATAATCTAGTTCAATTAACATACATTATCCCCAAAAATATCAGCAATACAAATAACAAAAATAGCACTGTTAAATTTGATAATATAAAAACCACCTGTTGCTGAAGCGGCCTTGTGATTAATATTTGTTTTTTTCTGCAATACTAAATAAAAATATAAGAAATTTAAAAAAATAACTAGTAGTAAACAGTAAACCAGTAGTTCTCGACTAGCGGGTCGCTCCCAACCTTCCAATTCATGAACAGCAAACAGAACTTTCCTCATAAATGTATATTTATTTAAATTAAGAATAGCCCTTGTTTATTTTCTAAATTTATGTTATCTTAATGATTATCAAATAGACATTGTCACTTAGCTTATATGGTTCTAATTTGCTATATTTTTACGAGAGATACCTAATCTCTTTATCATACAGTGCCAAACTTTTAGGAGGTTAGGCCGCCTTGAAAATGTAGGCAGGATATTAAAATTTTTATTAGTACCTACATTAAAATTTATTTTCACAAAAATTTAAAATATTATTTTTCTTTAGACATTTGGACTAACTTTTGAGTTTTTTTTTAAACAAATATAATTTAAAAGAAAATTTTACAACATTATTGGTACCTAAGTATATACATACAGGGTGGTCCAACGAAAACTTAACACCTCGATTTTCCTGCCTTATGAAAACGTGGAAAATCGCTCGGACCCGTCGATTTTTATTTTGAGGGGGACATCTTTCGCGTATATTGTCAATCTTCTTACTTCAAACCCCTAGGAGGGAGGGGGGATAAGATCTAAATCTTAAATGGATACCCCTATTTTATATAATTTTATTGGATTCTGCATAAAATTTTGAACATTTTTTAATAAAAGCATTATTAGTCTATACTTAACAGTTTCCGAGATATTGCCTCTTGAAAAATGACATTTTTGAACTTTGACAGCGTCTAGCTTTCTAACTGTACGTCTTAGAGCAAAACGGCTTAGTCTCTATCTTCGATTTTTATTATCTTTCCAATAGTGTCAACTTTAGGTTAAACCGGATGTAGGAAATATAGTACTTCCGGTTTAACCGGAAGTTGACACTATTGGAAAGATAATAAAAATCGAAGATAGGGACATGTAAGCCGTTTTGCTCTAAGACGTACAGTTAGAAAGCTAGACGCTGTCAAAGTTCAAAAATGTAATTTTTCAAGAGGCAATATCTCGGAAACTGTTAAGTATACACTATAATGCTTTTATTAAAAAATGTTCAGAATTTTATGCAGAATCCAAAGAAATTGTATAAAATAGGGGTATCCATTTAAGATTTAGATCGTATCCCCCTCCTTCCTAGGGGCTTGAAGTAACAAGATTGACAATATACGCGAAAGATATCCCCCTCGAAATAAAAATCGACGGGTCCGAGCGATTTTCCACATTTTTATTTTAAGGCAGGAAAATCGAGGTGTTAAGTTTTCGTTAGACCACCCTGTATATGCATACCCATTATAAGTAGATGTTTTATAATAAAGATACAACCGAATAAAGCCATTGTTAATCATCGTCTTCCGTTTTGTGCAAATCCTATTCACAAAGACATCACGTTTTCTTAATCTATAAAAATGTTTGTTTTTCTTGGCTGAATATAACTCCTATTTATGTTTTAATTTCCTGTGTGTATGTCCTGTGAACCTAATGTCTAAATCAGATCTGCACGCCAGAAACTCGTACAAGAAAAATTTTCTAACCACTCGATTAGATGTGACTTAAAAATAACCATGCACAGTTGAATGACACATGCACTTAAATGTGTGAAAAATACGACATATTCTTGTGAAAACACATAAAAAAAAATGAAGAAAAAACTCTTGTCAATGTTTCTTTGCTTCTTGGAGCTCAAGGGTTTTAAATTTAGAATGGCGTTGTGATTTATATCTTTTCAAATTAGTGCAGCTGAATTTTGACAAAGCTTTGGGACAGATGTTATACTCCTGATTTCTACTCTATATAAGACCAAGTAATGATTTTTTTCAGTCAAGGTGTCTCCTGTATCTATTTTATTTGATATACAAAAAAATCTGGAACATCCTAGATGATAGTATCTTTAAATAAACATTTTTTTATTCATTTTCCAATAAAAACGAGCCAAAATTCAAAGTTTTACGTTTTGATAATTAAAACGTTGAGGTTATCAATTTGTATGTTTCACTCTAAACAAAAGTTGTAATTTGGTTAAAATTTAAAGGCTAAAACAGACTGAAGACAATGTTTAATTTTGCAACATAGGAATTGTTGAACCAAATTAAAAATCATGAAATAAACGTCTATAACTTATAAGCGTTCATCGGGAAACTATAATAATTCAAGTTCCAAAATTTTTGCTTAAAAATACCTATAATAATGATGGAGAATGTGCGAATATATTTTTTTATGAAAAACTATAACATACACTATAAACACTCTTAAACGTATGGACTGTATATTATATAAATGATCAGTACCTATACCTAGATTATATTTACTGGCGTATATTTTTTAATATCCCTATCTAACCAGCAAAATTAATTTTATCTAATCAATCATAGTGACGATATGTACCTAAGCCTAATATATTCAATAATATGCACTGTATGAGCATAACAAGTACAAACTATACCTATATATGTGTATATAACCCATTGATTAGACCTATATGTACCTACCTAAATGTAGGTATATTTTTACCTACTTGAAATATAGTCTGCTTCTGCACAACCGGTTTTGTAAAATTTTTGATAATTTTAACAATGGTTTTTGTTCACATTCTAGCGGTAGCAAATTCTAATTGAGGTCCAGAATGTCCTACCAAAGATATACGTCTAATATTTCGCCTAGTAGAACTACCGAAAACGGTAAGTATTTTTTTATTACATAATAAAGTAAGTATACCTAAATTAATTATATCATTAAAATCATTATTATTTATGAACTGGCAGTTGTGTATAATAACAAACCGTATACGATAACTCGTAAAAACTTTTTATAATTAGATAAATGATAAGAAATTAAATTCTAAACTGTTTTCTTTTCGAACTTAAGTTGACATTTAAGTTTGTATATATTTACTCAATAATAAAGGTCACTGGAGCATTACAGACTTCCTACTTTGTTTATTTATGACATAAATAGATGTTTTAATAATATAATATGGTTTATATACTATTATTGTAATATTGTAAACAGGAAAAGTTTGTAGAAGTACCTATTATTGAAAAAGCAAACTGTGAAAAAAATAAAATATTATATTATGGTAAAGGCATCAAGGGCGTCCATAGAGCGTTTTTCAGGGGGGGGCAAAAACTTAAACAATACTTTTTTATATACAGTGTCACCAGTAAAGTCCGCATCATATGGGATTTTTTTTTATTAATAGTTATTAAAAATTTGACTTTGGCATCAAGTTCTGCTTTGATCGAGATGAAAATTAAGCAAAAAAATAGTAGTCACGTGATTCGCATTATCTGTCAAATTTTAATTTTTTTCTAAAAATAATTCAAAAGTGGGGTTATTTCTGAAAATATCAAAAAAAGTTATAGGAAAAAGTTTTTTTAAATGCAGTTTCTAGCCCATATGCAAAATTTCAGCTGGATAAGATAATTTTTATTTTTTACCTATATTTTGTAAATTGCACCACTTTTGCAAAATAAGACACAACGCAACCTACATAAAACTTCTCAGTTTTGACAAGGCTTTATTTCAGATACATTTTTTTTAAAGTAGCGTTATATTAAATGTGTGTTTTTCTACGAAATCAAAATAGGGCTATTAAAATTTGGTCGCATGTGATGCAAAGTTCATTTGTTATTGACCCTGTATAAGGTAACTTCATAAAATAAGTATTCTTGAAAACATAGTTTGTGTCTGAAAGTAATACACCTTAATATTAAGACAAAAAAAAAGAACACAGTGTCATCAGTAAAGTGTTCATTAAGTGGAAAATAAATGTTTGCTTAACCCAACAGAAAGTTTATCTGTTTTCAACGATTTAATTTAAAATCTCTTTATTTTATTTTTTGTTTTTTTACTTTCAGTCACAAACTACGTTTTCAAAAATACGTATTTTATGAAGTTACCTTATACAGTCAAAAACAAATGAACTTTGCATCACATGCGACCAAATTTTAATAGCCCAATTTTGATTTTGTAGAAAAACACACATTTAATATGACGCTAGTTTAAAGAAAATGTATCTGAAATAAAGCCTTGTCAAAACTAAGAAATTTTATGTATAGGTTGCGTTGAGTCTTATTTTGCAAAAGTGGTGCAATTTACAAAATATAGGTAAAAAAGCAAAATTATCTTATCCAGCTGAAATTTTGCATGTGGGCTAGAAACTGCATTTTAAAAAAAATTATAAGTTTTTTCGATATTTTCAGAATTAACCTAACTTTTGAATTATTTTTTGAAAAAAAATTAAAATTTGGCAGATAATGCGAATCACGTGACTACTATTTATTTGCCTAATTTTCATCTCGATCGATGCAGAACTTGATGCCAAAGTCAAATTTTGAATAAAGATATTAATAAAAAAAATCCCATATGATGCGGACTTTACTGGGTGACACTGTATAAGACTATTTATTTAACTTATGCCTAATGTATTAATTTATTGATATGTTTTTATTATGTTGTATGTTTAGTTTAGTGATTTGTTGGTCTACTAACTAACCACTGTACTATTCAATATTTATACTGAATTATGAAATAAAATAGTAATGTTGGCGCCTAGGGGGGGGGGGGGGGGGGGGGGGGGGGGGCAAGTGCCCGTTTTGCCCCCCCTATGGACGCCCTTGATAGGCATATTTTTATTTCTATCGTCCATCAGATAATGACATAGGCAACACTCTGATGTTGACATTTAAATTATTTTTATTGCAAAAATGAGTTCAAGCCAAACTGGACGTCGTTTACCTAAAGCTGAAACATAAGAATCTTACATGTTTTTCTCAGTTGCTGGGTTATTTCCCGTTCATGTCTGCGTTTCCCTTTGCTCAGCCCCTCTGTATATATTGTCTGAACACATGTTTGGTCGTTCTTGACCTCAAAACGTTTAACAAAAGCAATGCTGAATTGGCATAATTCTATATGCCATTATTTCTTAGTATATATACAGAGGAAAACAAGTTAGAAATACTTCCGGTATATCATGATCATGATATATGGTTTAGGGTCGTTATCTTTTAATTTCTACTTATTGTTTCTGATATGTAAGAAACGTTCTGTCTGCTCTTTCTGCATAATACCTATAGGTATCATTTTATTTATTTATTTTTGACTTTACCCGGTATTTTGAAAACAATTCTGACGCCAAGTAAAAATTCCAAAGGTTGGCAATAAATACGATTCTGATAAAATAAATCTAGAGATACGCGATACGCCTATTATCTTCAGAATACTTAAGATTAATGTGGGCGACAGTTAGAAAGTGTGGAAGCTGGGCTTGTTTACAAGTAAGCATACAAATGTATTGTGATTATCAAAGCGCTTGTTTAGGTAGGTTAATCAGTTATTAGATTAGATTTTATTAAGAACCTACGCAGTTCTTGTATGAAACACAATTAGGTTAATTTTTTAATATGGGCTGGTGAAATATTGAATATTTTAATGTCTAAGATTCGTTAGGTGGATTTGAAAGCTTAAAGGAATGCAATAGCCAACCTAGGTAAAATTTATTAATTTAAAAGTTGTATGATGAAAAGGGTTCAAACAGACATAGTTTAAGTAACGTTTTCCCATTTTCCAATACAGTAATTGGTTTAATGTACACTGCGCGGCATATTTAACGCATAACGAAAAAATTGCATCAATTTTGATGTTATATATTTTCCAAATTTGTGGTGCGTTTTTAATGATTTTTTTTCTAATTGTAGGTTTTTTCCTTAAGTATATCACTGCCTTTGTTGTTTTGCTTAAAAAAGTATCTTTGGTATTATACCGGGTGTTATAAAACTGTTATGTTTTTTTTTACGGAAATTCAAAACACCCTGTGGGATTTACTAGCCATTGCAAGTTATCGCAATTACAGCCAAATGAAAGTCCCATATTTCCGTTACATTTTCTTTTTTGATTCATTGATTTATCTCTGTTTTTTCATGAAATATTCAATTTTTAGTTCAACGTGATTTTCATAAAAAAATGTTTAGTTAAAAATACAAAATAAACGAAATGCTTTGATTAATGCAACAGCAAGAAAAAACAAATTATAAAGTAAATAAATAATCAATATCTGGTATTAATTAATTTTATTGAATCCACAAAACAGGGCAAAAAAATACAGGGAAAAAAATTGTAATTTCTAAAGGTAGGTATTCAAAAAAATTAAAAAGAGTGGTACAAAATTATCTCCAAGAAACAGAAATTTTAACTTTGCCTTGGCCAGCAAAAGCCCTGACATTAATCCTATTGAGCATTTATGGGATAACATGGGACGACATCTTAGAGCAATATGCTTCCTCCTCCTACAAACTTAAATGATCTGTCATTGAGGCTTATGGAAATATGGAATCAGATTAAACAAGATGAAACCAGAAATCTGATGTTAAGTATGCCAAGAAGATGCGAAGCATCAGTCATTAAAGCAAGGGGAGGCAATACTCGCTACTAATTATTCATATTTAATTTTTTTGAATACCTTTAGAAATTACAATTTTTTCCCTGTATTTTTTGCCCTGTTTTGTGGATTCAATAAAATTAATTAATAACAGATATTGATTCTTTATTTACTTTATAATTTGTTTTTCTTGCTGTTGCATTAATCAAGCATTTCATTTATTTTGTATTTTTTAACTAAACATTTTTTTATGAAAATCACGTTGAACTAAAAATGGAATATTTCATGAAAAAAACAGAGATAAACCAATGAATCAAAAAAGAAAATGTAAAGGAAACATGGGACTTTCATTTGACTGTAATGGCGATAACTTGCAATCGCTAGTAAATCCCACAGGGTGTTTTGAATTTCCTTAAAAAAACCTAACAGTTTTATAACACCCGGTATAATACCAAAGTTGTTTTTTTAAGCAAAACAACAAAGGCAGTGATATGCTTAAGGAAAAAACCTACAATTATAAAAAAAAATCATTAAAAACGAACCACAAATTTGGAAAATATATAACATCACAATCGAGGCAATTTTTTCGTTATTATGCGTTAAATATGACGCGCAGTGTATAAATTAAAAAATATTTTTTTAAGAAACGTATTAAGTGCATACGTATGCGAAATTGAAAACCATAATAACTAACGACAATGCGCCATAAGGCATTATTTTATAAATAAAATATTAAACTTGAGAAGTCGAGAGATAAAACGTCAGACACTTTTTGATTAACCAGTAAAAACTTTGGTTACTGTTACCAAGGACAAGAAATGCAATTTAATTGATCGTGAGCAAGTCATTTATCCCCACAGATTTTATATCGTTTTATTGATAAAAACTGAGTGCGTGGTGGTAAACCAAGAAGCAAGAAGTGAGATTTCATTCACAGAATACGGAAGAAATCCGTATTCTGTGATTTCATTCAAATGGTTAGTTATTTAGTAGAAGGCATCAGATTTTTTAAAAATTAGGTTTTTCCCACTGCTTCTATAAACGCACTTTCTGGAATTCAAAAACTAGTAGAAGAAGTTTAGCCAAAGCTTGTAATGTCAATCCCGAAGAACTGTAAGAAATAAAATGTAAATTTTATCTTTCAAACATTAATCACAATAAAGTAATTAATCAATTTTTACATTGTTTATTAATTATTTTATAAACAATTGCAATTATTCCATAACGATATGATAATATATCGGATTTACATTAAAAAAAGTGCAAATATTCAATCAATAAATCAAGACGGTGTTATTATACCTACGTCATACTTTTACGAGGGGCTCCAGTACAGTATTTTTTTCGAAACAATGAAAGTACAATATGATGTACCTAGGTATTGTATTCGAAAAAATCTCTTGTTTCAGGCTACACCACCTGGTACGATGAATGCAACTGTTGCCCTTATGGGTACCACATTGATTTGGATTTCGTGCGGTATTGTGAATCCATCAGCAAAGAAGATAAGAACCGGACGGGTTCCATCAAGAGAAGAAAAGATAGACGCAAACAAAGACAGAGTATGGAGATGCTCCTGGGTTTGACACCACCCGTTCTTGCCGTTCTAGATGATGCGTATAAGGTAGGCTAATTAAAAAAAAAAAAAAACAGTTCTTATATGAAGGATAGGTGTAGAAACAAAAGATAGTATTTTGTGACTCTTCGGGAGAGCAAGTTTAATATTTATTCTGTGTATACAGGGTGTTATTTAAGTATGTGGCCAAACTCCAGGGGGAGCTTCTTTAAGTGATTTTAAGAAGAAAAGTTCATATAAACATGGGTTCGAAAGTGCATAGTTTTTACGATACAGGGTGTCAAACTAAAAAAAAAATCTGATGTTCGTAAATATCTCAATACTCTTTTATTCGATTTTGTTGAAATTTGGCAATTCTGTTTGTAATAACAAGAGGATAATTAAGCCTCAATTAGATTAAAATTATTAAGTCCAGTGGCGTCCCGGAAGACAGTCTAACTAATATTTTTGACAAAAAAATTGCGCGCCACTTACTTTTTTTTAAATTATGTATTTTTCTCGAATTAAGCAACTACAAATACAACTATTTTATCTTTTTTGAGTTTTTTTCATATTTTGCTTTGTTTCTGAGAAAAAAAATAAAAACCACTTTATTGCATGTCCCCGGGACAATAAGAGTAAAAAATTTAAACAACTTACCAAACTATTAAGCAATTAAAATTTCACGAAAGTTCTCTTTTGAATTTTATGTAAAAATCAAATTTGTTTGAACAGCAACTGTTTTTCCTTCAATAGCACTCTTATTATTTTTCTGTTACTTTTAAAACTTTGCAGTAATAAATTATTAGGTACGTTATGCGATTATTTTATGTTCATTTCTTTTATCGAAAACAGTTTTAATCTGTGCGAAAAAATTCAAAAGAGAATCAATTTCGTGTAATTTTAATTGCTTAATAGTTTGGTCTGAAGTAGGTAGTTTAAATTTTGTACTCTTATTGTCCCGGGGACATGCAATAAAGTGGTTTTTATTTTTGTTTCTGAAAAAAAAAGCAATATATGAAAAAAACTCAGGACATAAAATAGTTGTTTTTGTAGTTGCCTAATTCGAGGAAAATACATAATTTAAAAAAAATTCAGTGGCGCGCTATTTTTTTGTCAAAAATATTGGTTAGACTGTCTTCTGGGACGCCACTGGATTTAATCATTTTAATCTAAATAAGGCTTAATTATCCTCTTGTTATTACAAACAGAATTGCCAAATTTCAACAAAATCGAATAAAAGAGTATTGAGATATTTACAAATATCCGATTTTTTTTTAAAGTTTGACACCCTGTATCGTAAAAACTATGCATTTTCGAACCCATGCTTATACAGTGTCCGCAAGAAAGTCCGCATCAAATGGGATTTTTTTTTATTATTAGGTATAGGTAAAAATTGAAAAAGCAATTAGTTTTTGCTTACCTAAAAACCAAAAATGACGTATACTGAAGCAGCTGCACGACTTGCGTTACCTGTCAAATTTGACATTTTTAATAAAATAGGTTCAAAAATGCCCTTATTTATAAAAATATCGAAAAACTTTATTCGAGAAAGTTGTTTATTTAGGCATTTTTAGCCTCTGTACGAAATTTTGACAGTCTAATATAATTTTTATTTTTTGCCAGATTCTTGAAAATTTTGATCAACCCTCGTAGATTAACTTTTATACATCGATGTAAAACCATTTGCCTTTACTTTATTTGTAATCTTAATGCAATTTTGTGTAAAATTTTTGTTTCCAATTATTTATTTTGCTTCAAAAACTGAAATTGTTATTGGTCAGTATGTAATGTTTGATGCAAAGTTTATCTAATTACATCAGTTTTGTCAAAACCGACGTTTCTCATTTTTCTTAAGTTAGTAAACAGATGTACAAAAAGAAAATATTAGGAAGCTTTCGTTAAAATTTTACTTAATTATTATTATTAAATTAAATCAATTATATTAAACTATATTTTTGTTGAATAAAATGTTTCGATCGATTAATATGTATTATTTTTGCTACAATATTAATTAAAAAAATTTAAATGAAAGCTTCCTAATATTTTCTTTTTGTACATCTGTTTACTAACTTAAGAAAAATGAGAAACGCCGGTTTTGACAAAACTGATGTAATTAGATAAACTTTGCATCAAACATTACATACTGATCAATAACAATTTCAGTTTTTGAAGCAAAATAAATAATTGGAAACAAAAATTTTACACAAAATTGCATTAAGATTACAAATGAAGTAAAGGCAAATGGTTTTACATCGATGTATAAAAGTTAATCTACGAGGGTTGATCAAAATTTTCAAGAATCTGGCAAAAAATAAAAATTGTATTAGACTGTCAAAATTTCGTACAAAGGCTAAAAATGCCTAAATAAACAACTTTCTCGAATAAAGTTTTTCGATATTTTGATAAATAAGGGCATTTTTGAACCTATTTTATTAAAAATGTCAAATTTGACAAGTAACGCAAGTTGTGCAGCTGCTTCAGTATACGTCATTTTTGGTTTTCAGGTAAGCAAAAACTAACTGCTTTTTCAATTTTTACCTATACCTAATAATAAAATAAAATTCCATTTGATGCGGACTTTCTTGCGGACACTGTATGAACTTTTCTTCTTAAAATCACTTAAAGAAGCACTCCTTGGAGTTTGGCCACAAACTTAAATAACACCCTGTATAGGTACCTACCTGTCAAATATTTTAAATTTTCTAATTTTCATCAGGTAATTAAGCATTAAAAGACTAAAACGGAAACCCGTTATTTTTAGACGAACTATTCGCAAGAATCGCCAAAAATAATTCAAAAACAAACGCAAACGTCGCCGTCAGTGGAGCATTTTCATTTTAACGATGGTTTCGACGATGCAGTCTCGGACTTCGAAAGAGCCTTACAAAGATCTAAAAACAAATTGTCCAATAACCTTCCAGATGTTACCGCCGTCTCAGGTTTGTATAATATATTCGTTTATATTTGCAAGAGTGCGGTTGTCCCAGATGTACCTGCTTCATGTAGTCACTACAATTTTAAACTTTTTAAGGAAATAATGTTAGAAGCAAAGCAGAGATAGATAGACTATTTTTTACTTCCAAATTAGCTTTTTGGACGAAACGGCCAAAGAGACTAATTGTTTGGTCAAAAGAAAATGACTCGTACTTATTATTACGTCTTCAAAGTAGGAAAGTATTAGAGGCCCAAGATGGTCCAAAATAGTAGATATTTACCTTGTAAATCGACTTAATAGTTAAGTCTAAGGAAAGTCAGTAATAAACCCCAAAGGTTATTTTTTTACCTTAGATTGGACCTTAAAGCCCAAAAATCTTTTAGGTCCATAATAATAAATAAGTTACTTCGTTTTTGTCTTTAATATATCTTCATGGTCATCAGTACTCATCAGGTTACAATGTGAACATTTTCTGAGGTGATGTAATATACCTATACTCTATATTACTCTAACATTTTATACTTAAAGCCCAGAATGCTTTAAAGTATAAAATAGGTTATAGTTGACTGAAATAATTTCTTTAAAGCCAAACGGTCCTCTTCACTTGTCCTTGACCTTTAGGAAAAATATTTTACTGACGCCATATTTTTTCAACATGGTGTATTTTACTATTTTGTTAAATTACACTGAAACAAACACAAATATACAGTGACCGGCAGAAAGTGCGCAGCATATGGGAAAGTTTTTTATCTCTAAGTTTAGAAAATTAATTTTATTTTAGATAGGTTCTGCATGTTCTCAAACCAAAATAACACCCATTAAATCCGGGTCTTATGGTAAATTTAACAGATGGCGAAGGTAAAAGAACTTAGTCCGGTTCTGTTGCAGCCCCCTCAGAAAATAAAATACGGTGTGCAGTAAAAATATTTTATATTTTTATGTTTTTATTTTAAAAAGCCATAATATTATGAAAACAAACTAATTGGACTTATGATCGACGGTTATCTTTAACAAAGTCTGCAGAAAATCTTATTTTCGTACTGTTCGGTTGCCATTTATTTTTTTATACAGGGTTATTCAGAAAACACGATTAAATCCATTTTTTGTCCAAAATAAGCGAAATTTGGAATTTTGGGTATAACTTTGAAATTAAAACAATAATTCTTCGTAAAAAATATTCTAAAATAAAAGATGGAGGTACTTTACTCTTAGCGGAATTTCAAATTTTTGATTCTACCTCGTATACCATAAGACCCGGATTTAATGGGTGTTATTTTGGTTTGAGAACATGCAGAACCTATCTAAAATAAATTTAATTTTCTAAACTTAAAGATAAAAAACTTTCCCATATGCTGCGCACTTTCTGCCGGTCACTGTAATGCAAAAACCGAGCACATAAACAATCCAACTTATTCGTCCAAGACCAAAATATTGTCTATATTTAAAATTTTTTATATTTTCAATTTTAATTTATCTTGTTTTTTTTTTAATTAAATGCCTTTTTTTATATGGCGGCGGTTAGTTTTTCAAGGTAAAATTGAATTCTAACATTTTTACTTCACATCGATAAAATAGTGATGTTTTTAGTATTTTCAAGTATCTATATACCGACTATATATCTCTCTATATACCACTCCATTCAATAGCGTCTGACATGACATGTTCTGATTTAAGAAAACTCCTGCCTAGTGCGCTTTGATAAAAATAAAAACAACCTAATATTTTCTTCTTTTTCTAAAATTGTGCAAGTTATGGTTTTCTATAAACGTTATAGCCCCTAACAGGCACAACATATGCTCACAAAGGTTTAATACAGGTAAAAACACGTCTTTACTACCACGGAGAAGACTAACTTGGCCTCGTCTATAAAGCCCAATTCTCCTAAAGACAGGTGTTTTTTTACCAGTTTGTTACTTTGGTTTTATTCCCCACTAGGTGATTAAATGGTTTATACTACTCACTTCTGATTATGTAAAGTGGCCTCTCGGGCTTTATAGTGAAAACCTAGGACTACCCAAGTATCTATAGGGTGTCCGAGAAAATGTGGAAAATCTCCCGGATATGAAAAAAACACGTGAAAAGAATACTCCAAGTTCATATAAACTTCTTTCGTATCGGCCTCCTCTTCGGAGATATGGGCTCCCAAAGACCTCCCATGGAATTAAGTTTTTGACACATAATTATTAAACCAACACGTATATTTCAATTTTTTTTCATATGATGTATACCAGCAGGTAAGACCCTTCAAATTGCTATCCCAGAAAGTGTTGCGAATTACTCACAGCTCCAGGGACGGACTAGCTGTGACACTAATGTGCCCATTTTTTTACGCCCTGTATGATAAAAACTTTAGACAACGTTTTTTATATACCTTTAACTGTTGACTAAAAATTAAGTACTCTTCATTCATGTCCCTCATCCTAACCGTTTTCGGAAAAACGTCATTTTATTGCGATCATGTATTAATATTAAGCAGTTAAAAGTGAACATTTATAATTTATAGGAACAATAATGTATCTTTTATTGAAATACGCTAAATACACATGATGTATTTGTGTGTTAAAAATGACGTTTTTCCGAAAACGGTTAGGATTAGCGACATGAATGAAGAGTACTTAATTTTTAGTCAATAGTTAAAGGTATGTAAAAAACGTTGTCCAAAGTTTTTATCATACAGGGCGTAAAAAAAAAATGGACACATTAGTGTCACAGCTAGTCCGTCCCTGCAGCTGTGAGTAATTCGCAACACTTTCTGGGATAGTAATTTAAAGGGTCTTACCTGGTATACATCATATTATGAAAAAAAATTGAAATATACCTGTTGGTTTAATAATTATGTGTCAAAAACTTAATTCCATTAGAGCTCTTTGGGAGCCCATATCTCCGAAGAGGAGGCCGATACGAAAGAAGTTTATATGAACTTGTAGTATTCTTTTCACGCGTTTTTTTTTGTTTTTTTCATATCCGGGAGATTTCCCACATTTTCCCGGACACCCTGTATATAATAAGGGTCGATTTTTACTGATTTTTTATAGCTTCCATATAAATGGTTCCTAATGGGTTTTTTCATTTTTCTTTTTTCTTCATTGCTTAGCGTTTGCATTTAAGGTATCGATTAGCGTTCTTGCAAAAAGTCTCCATTAATCTACAATAATTTATTGATATTTTTTACTATAAAATGATGTGCGTAAAAGTCAACCTTCCTTTAAAGGTAAACGATAATGTCTTACTTCTTAAAGGTTAATTTTATTGTTGGAATACAACAACAAATCATTGAAAAATTTCAGGATTTTTATTGGGATTGGGTTACCTACCATTGACGCTGAAACAGCAGAAGGCTCACCATTTTTGAAGTCTTAACACATTTTCGTTGCTTTTAATAAAGTATTTGCGAATAAATTTTTAATATTTTTTGGCCACCATCTATCTCTTTGACTACCGGTACCTACTATAATATTTCTGTCAGAGAGCAGAGGGTTCTACAATGTCACTTACACTAAATTTTGATTTTTATTCTATCGCATAGCGGCAAAAAAAACAAAATTTTCTGCGGTTTTAGTTTTTAAAATTTTGAACAACAAAATTTGGAGTAACAAAATCCCTAGACAAATTATGGAAAAAAATATACGTATGCAGGGTTCCCCATTTAAAACGAAACAGGCTTAATATCTGGTTCCACGTTAATTAAAAAAAAAAACGCTCGGACCCGTCGATTTTTATTTCGAGGGGGACATCTTTTGCGTATATTGTCAAACTTGTTACTTCAAGTCCCTAGGAGGGAGGGGGGGGGGGGGGGGGGTAAGATCTAAATCTTAAATGGATACCCTATTTTATATAATTTTTTTGGATTCTGCATAAAATTCTGAACATTTTTTAATAAAAGCATTATTAGTCTATACTAAACAGTTTCCGAGATATTGACTAAAATGAAATTTTTGAACTTTGACAGCGTCTAGCTTTCTAACTGTACGTCTTAGAGTTAAACGGCTTACATGTCCCTATCTTTGATTTTTATTATCTTTCCAATAGTGTCAACTTCCGATTAAACCGGAAGTACTATATTTCTTACAACCGGTTTAACCGGAAGTTGACACTATTGAAAAGATAATAAAAATCGAAGATAGGGACATGTAAGCCGTTTTACTCTAAAGACGTACACAGTTTATTATATAAAATAGGGGTATCCATTTAAGATTTAGATCTTACCCCCCCCTCCCTCCTAGGGGCTTGAAGTAACAGATTGGCAATATACGCAAAAGATGTCCCCCTCGAAATAAAAATCGACCGGCCCGAGAGTTTTTTTTTTAATTAACGTGGAACCAGATATTTAGCCTGTTTCGTTTTAAATGGGGAACCCTGTATAGGTGTCGTCGAAACCTGTAAACTAATAAGATACAGTTTTCTGCAAAGAGGATATTCTTTTAATTGTGTCAACATGTAGTTTTTTTTCAGAGGGTAAAGCCCTGTTAACAAAATATTTTTTTATCACATTTATCGCGTCAAAAACAAGAATGTTTAAAAAACAATTCAGTACGCCAATGGTTCTCCCCCAAAGGAAGTATTATGTTTTACTAGTACCGACTGTTTCCCTGTTTACAAAACCTTCACCAAAGAGTTGAAAGCTTTTTATATTCGGTTTTTGTCAACGCTGGCGCTATTTAAAGTCATATGTTTGTGACTTATGGAGTTAATTGGAAGCCCCCAGCCCACAATTACCAAACAATTACTTCTCGTAAACCGTATATTAAATAAATTGAAAAAACAGTTTGTGAGAGTCCCCAACACCGGCATACGAAGAACAATCGTCGATTCGTCGAGGCATGAACTTTCAAACTTATGTTGCTCACCCGACCTTAACTGTTTAAGAGTGCGCAAGTCGTCCGGGCCATTTGTTAACTTTGCTACTTTCAGTATGCAATAGTTTTGTGTCAGTTTTTACGAGTTTTGCAGGAAATCGACTAAAAAAATCAACAGGTGGAATGGAGCCGAATAAACTAAAATTGGCGCGAGTGTTTTTCCTTTTCGCGTGGTTTTTCTACGCGGCTTTGCGAAAGATTGTTTTATTCGTTGATAACATTATCTATATCGATACGAAGCGAAACTATTTACAGTTAGATGATAACGCATTTCAATATCACCGTTTCCAGTGTTATCAAGATTTTTTAATATGTTTAGACAACTTGCGAAGGGTCCCGTCCATTTCATCCATATCGTCAGCTTCTGGATCCTTGACAGTGTTGCCAAATAGCCAGGATGGCCCTTTGAAGACGGATTTTGACGCTGTCAGCGTTGAATCTTGCGGCATATGCCCTATGGCCTTGCAAAATATAAGGGAGGCCCTAGCACTTAGCTTGGAAAGGACTAAACAGTTAGAAAATCAAGTTAGATTACTTCCAGAGCTACAGGTAAGTCAGAAAATATGGTTATTTGTTTATAGTACCTACGTCGTTATATATAGCTAATAATTGGTTCCTAACATATAGGTACCTATAATTTTCTTCGTCATTACATCCTGTTCCATGGTCAAGGGCTCATATATCCCAAAGAGGTCGGAAAACTATATTGAAACACATTATAATAATGTTATAATGTATACAAAAAAATTAATTTAGGTTTAAACTAAAACAACATTCGCCATTCTCATTTAAATTATAACTAGTTAGTTTTAGAACAAAATACCTGAGAATCATTGTATAGAAATTTCTAACGTAACAATGTTATTACTACATATAAACAGTTGTTCGTTTTTACATGGATTATCGCAATTAATTAGTTCTATTGTTAATAATCTACACGAGACATTAAACTTGCGTGAAAATGATTGACTAGAATAATACTGCGATTCTACCAGAAATAGGACACGAGGAAAAAAAATTATATTTAGAAAAAGCAAAAAATTTTTAGGGTGATATACTTTCCTTAATGACGTGCTAATATTTTAGGGTGTGATTCCTCAAGTCATTTTATGAAGAAAAGTTCATATAAGCATATGTCGTAAAAAACGGCTTAAATTTTTTGCTACAGTGTTGAATTTTTTCTTTTTTAATGAGTTTTTTGTAATATCTCCGAAAGTACTTTAGATAATATTTTCAATTTTGGCATGTGCTAATAGGACATAAAACCCCATGTTTTAGTTATAAAAGTTATTTTTTTGTCCCACCAGTGGCGTCCCTGCAAACATGTCCTCTAATATTTTTTAGAAAAAAAGTGGTACGCCACTGTAATTTTTCCATGTGGATATTATTTCTGATTAGCATCATTCATTAATTCTACATAAAAATGGTCTCTTGCATTTTTCTCCTCAGGCACACTGTTCTTAATTAAATTAATTAAATTAAATTAGCTTCATTTTGCAGTATTGACGAATAATTTTTGATCACATAAATCTAGTTATCCTGGAACGGTGACGTCGTTCTTAAAAACATAATTAACGCCTTAACGGCAGTCTTATCTGCATTTTCTCCAAGAAGAACTAGCTGTGTTACTTGAAGATGTACCATATGCGCTAAGGAATCAAATGTGGTACATGCATGATGGAGCTCCTGCTCATTTTAGTGTAATCGTTCGCGACCATTTAGATGCAGTTTATCCGAATCATTGGATAGGTCGACAATGGCCAGTAAGATCCCCTGATCTCAATAGTTTGGATTTTTTCTTGTGGGTCATCTTAAAACAGTGTATAAAACTCACAGTGTAGTTTATAAAACTTCCATTAACACTTTAGAAAATTTAAGGGAGCGAATAATTGCCTTCTGTGAAACAATACGGAATTCGCCTGGAATATTTGAACGAGTGCGCTATTCGATGCAACGATGGGCGAAAGCATGCCTATTAAGTGAAGGTGGTCATTTCCAACAATTTTTATAAAACAAAATTTTGCATTATCAATGTTAATAATAATAAAAAAATAGTCTAATTTAATTTAATTATTTTCATTAAGAACGGTGTGCCTTAGGAGAAGAACTCAAGAGACCATTTTTATGTAGAATTAACCAGGCTAATCAGAAATAATATCCACATGGAAAAAAGTCAATGTTGCACCACTTTTTTTCTAAAAAATATCAGATGGCATGTTTGCAGGGACGCCACTAGTGGGACAAAAAAAATAACTTTTATAACTAAAACATGTGGTTTTATGTCCTATTAGCACATGCCAAAGTTAAAAATATTATCTAAAGTACTTTCAGAGATATTACAAAAAATGCAGTAAAAAAGAAAAAATTCAACACCCTGTAGCAAAAAATTTAAGCCCTTTAGGACATATGTTTATATGAACTTTTCTTCATAAAATGACTTGAGGAATCACACCCTAAAATATTAGCACGTCATTAGGGAACACCCTGTATGGTAGTAGTAGTAACAAGATTTATTTAGCAATGTGCTACAATTTAACAAGTTTTACAAAATATTTAAAATTATTTAACAATATCATTTATGAAGTATTAAAAAAAATGTATCAGTCACTATTTTGTTTTTTAAATAAATAATTTTTTAATGATTTTTTAAAAATTTTCGAAGAACTCTGTGATTTAATTGAATTATGCAAGTTGTTATAATCACTTAATCCTTTATGGATTTATATGTTAAATGTTTTGATACCTTACTTAGACAAAAATCGTTTTTATATCTGGTTGAATAGTTATGATTTTCAAAATTTTGAGTTCAAAAATATTTTAAATGGGAAAGGTAGTAGGGTCAATGTGGGTAATTGGAAACAGGGGTAATTGGAAACAGCAAGAATAAATAACTTAAAATACATTTGACAGCAACGCGTTACTAGGCGGCAGATTCTCAAGGTTCTTGGTGTCTTACGCCATTTTCCCTGGCACGCCAGAGTCGTTTGTTTACAAGCTGTTGCTAAATGAAATTTGTTATGTTATTAATCCTGACTGTTCGTTTTGATTGTTTTAAAAACTAAAAATTTTGGCAACATATTTTAAGTAAGTTTTATATCCCTTTTATGACAGGCTAGTTATAAGATTTTTATCCATCTGCAAATATTAATTTTGAGGTTATTAAACGTTTGGGGGTTTTTGGCAGTGTTTCCAATTACCCCAAATATATAAACTAATAGGGGGTAAATGAAAACACCTGCTGGGGGTAAATGAGAATACCACGAACTGGCTGATTTCATTCCTTCTTTTCTAGATCTATACCTCGTACCTATCTAATAAAATATGCCACGTAAATATATTAAAAAGCGGAACTTACTAGCCTATACTTTAGAAAATTTAGCCAGAGCTGTTGATGATGTTAAAGAAAAGAAAAAAAGCTATAGGGCGGCTAATGAATTTTACGGTATTCCAGTATCTGTTATTTATAATAGGATAAATGGTAGAAAAGTGTCAATTGATAAAATGGGGGCTGGTGTTTCCCTAACAGTACCGATGAATGTGGAATCTCACATTGTTTCTTGCTTTAAAACGCGAGCAAAAATGGGCTTTCCTTGCGATAAGACAGAACTACTAAGATTAGTGGGTTTTCCTAATAAAATGTTTAGGTATACCTACTCTATAAATTCACATGGCTAAGCTGGGGGTAATTGGAAATAGAGTGTGTATCTTTGACAGAATGTTATATTTAAATCAACAATAATATCTCAAATATTTCCATTTGCCCCTATAATTAGTCCTTTATTTCATTTGCATAAAAAGTTACTTGTATTCAATTACCCCCGAAATCCTGTTTTTTCTTTAAAATCCTGGGGTAAAAGAGAACGAGCCATATTAACGAAAAAACAACTAATATATTAGTAATTTATATAAAAATATGTTGTTTAAAGTATCACTTAACAAATATGGCATGTATTTTGCACTAAAAACAATTTTTCTATTTTAAATCCATATTTAATCAGCCAAAAACGTGAACTTTAAAATATCGTTTCCAATTATCCACATTGACCCTAAAGTTATTTTGTATTTTAAAAATAAAAGTACAGATCAAAAGAAATACTAAATTTTTAACATTTAACCACTGAAGTTTCTATTACATTAAATTTATTTTCGTATATTTATTCACATTTAAAATTATACGCATAGCTTTATTTTGCAAAACTTATTATTATTATATTATCACACATATTATCTGATCGTCTGTTTTTGCAAAAGCTCACTGGTGCAGCCATATAAAGGTAATATTGAGACAGAAAACCAACACGTCATTGTATAACTAACTACCCTCCAAATCAAAAAATCCCAATACAAAATATTTTATTGTTTTTAAAGTTTTTTTGAATACCTATGTACGTATATATACGTATAGGTACAACCAAAAGAAAAATGTTAACACACTTCGGAGCTTTAAGTATACCTACCTCTACATATTTCATATACTTACCTACGCCAGCGTTTTTGTTTGTATCGTACACACATAATAAATTTAAAATCTACATTTCTTTCATTTCAATAAAATTTTGCCAACCTTTACATGTGCCCTTTATACAAGGTTCTCTCCCATCGATTTTTGAACAGTTACAAAACGCCTATAATAAGTCCTAACTATAACGAAGTTCCTAATATATATTTTGTAAGTAAACATTTGTTATATTAATAGATACAAAAATAGCTAGTTCATATTTTGATGTAAAGTTCATAAATTAAAGAAGACAATTATTGTAACTTATTAATCTTGTTAACTAAAACCACCTAAAATGTGGATTTTAAGGTTATTGTCCCTTTAGAAACCAAATTTAGGACATTTCTGGCAACGAAATTGAGGGATAGGTATACGAGGGTTAACGGATTTATAAGTTTGGTAATAAGTATATATTATAGTACCTGTACTACAATATTGTTCTAAGTACGTAGGTACGTAAGTTGGTCAACTTGTCTACACATTTGAGACTTATTTTTTAGAAAAATATCTTCTTCTGCAAGAAAAATATAGGTACGTTTATAATAAATTTAGATCAATGAGACGTAGTAGGTACCAAAGTTAAAACCCGCATTTAATTATTAACATCATCAGTGCAATTTACCAGTAAAGTTTTCCCCAGGAGATAAAACATTTATTTTCATAACTTATAATATAATTAACTTAACACATTACAAACTTTGTGTAACTATTAATTAAAACCAGTTTTTTTAACATATTAAAGGAAGGTTGTGTCGCAAAAAGCAAATAATACTTTAGTGTTTTCATAATTTCTCTAATTACTTTGGTATTCAAAGGATCGTAAAGTGTGTTTACAAAATGTTACAAGACGTAATATTTTTAGTACGGTTGGCGACCATATATATATATATATGTGTAAATTTTGGCAATATTTTTAATTCCTTGAAATATGGTTGTTGAAGTAGGCCTAGGTACTGCATGGTGCGTATAGTTTTTTGTTTTCTTGTTTGAGAAAGTGACAGCAATTTTGCAAGGAGAACACCTGAATGCCAAGGTATCACATTATTGTTAGGTACTTGTAAAAAACGATGTGTACTTTAGGTACCCTTGAGAATTAACATATACAGTGACCGGCCGAAAGTATACGCACCAAATGGGATTTTTTTAAATTTCAAAACTTACCATACTTTTTTGGCGGTGGAAAAGTTCTGCATGTTCTTAAACAAAAAAGAGCATAGACAAAACTAGTAAATATTGCGCTGTATACGAGGGAGAGGTGAAAACGTTAAATTCACTCAAGAATAAAGTGTCCTTATTTTTCACTGTAGAAAATTTTTTTATTAGGAAATGTTGTTTGCACTTAAAAGTTATCCATAAATACCAAGGTTCAGCTTCGTAGCACAAAAAAAATGTTTTTACTTTTTAAAAACACTTTTTTTGAAGCCCCCTCGTATAACGAATCGATAGAAGCTATGCAACCTATAAATTCATTTTTTTAACAGCCCCTTTGGTGCGTACTTTCTGCCGGTCACTGTATAAAATTTTACGTAAAACAATGTAACTTTCGTGAATACATAAAAAACTTTCCAAACGATCCTCGTAAGCAATATTTCACTTTTACTTTACCGTTCTTTCTTTTTACAAGAGTTAATTTTCTATGACTCAGCTGTGACCAAATATAGTGTTTAAAGGCTTAAGATGCTGTAATCGTTGTTTTTTGCCGATTTTATAACGAAAATGTCTGTTAAAGTTGGATTATCGGAAGTAAATCGTATTATCAATTTAAACCGACATAAATAATATAATGTATTTTTTAGCTTTGAAGGGAACCTTATTTACCGGGTGTTTCTCAAAATATGTTCACCCCTATAACTTTTTTATATTTGTAGATATTAAAATGAAATTTTGAGATTATGCATAATAAGAGACGAGTCTGCATTTATTGGCATAATTTTCAATTTGTTAACACTTCCGGTTTGACTGGAAGTGACCTTGACTTTGATATTTTAAATGGGTCATCTTGTATATTTTTACTTATTTGGGTTCAGCATAACATTATTAGTGAAATGACATCTCACTTGTCATTTTTTGACGTGTTATAACATTTTTATGTTTATTTTTTATTTTCAATCTAGAGTGCTACAAAAATAAATTAAATCTGTTAATTTATAGTCGAGTAGTATATGAAAATTATAATTATGTCATAATAATTGACGTTTGACAAGCGTTTAAAAAATTTAATTTTCTTTTCTTGACGTTTACTCCATTTTTCCAAATGGAACGATGGTGGTTCACTAGGATATTTAAAACGAGCATTTTTTTTTCAACAATTTGATACCATACACTCCTATGCTATTTTAAAATTGATACTGAAATATTTGCCTTAAATCCCAATCGCCAATTTAAAAGCGTTATGCATTATTGCATATATAGTTTATAAAACATACAATACAGATAATCTTGCGGCTTCAGAAGAATTTTTCTGGTCATTCCAAAAATTAGGAGCATATCAATTTGTTTTTTCTAGTAAAACTAACCATTTTATCTGATTTACAATGTAAGTTTGATAAACGAATGACATTACAATTTTAATTTAAAACCATATTGGTTTTCAAAACCATTCCATTGGTTTTCAAAGCCGCCTTTATATTTCTTTAGAAAAGACAGGGCGGCAATAATGCATAACGCTTTTAAAATTGCGATTAGGACTTAAAGGCAAATTTTTTTGTGTCAATTTTAAAATAGCATAGAAAAGTGTATGGTATCAAATTGTTGGGAAAAAAATGCTCGTTTTAAATATCCTGGTGAACTACCGTCATTTCATTTGGAAAAATGGAGTAAACGTCAAGAAAACAAAATTAAATTTTTTAAACGGTTGTGAAACTTAGAAAGTCAATTATTATGACATAATTTTAATTTTCATATACTACTGGACTATAAATTAACAGATTTAATTAATTTGTAGCACTCTAGATTGAAAATAAAAAATAGACATTAAAATGTTATAACACGTCAAAAATGACAAGTGAGGTGTCATTTTACTCAGAATGTTATGCTAAACCCAAATAAGTAAAAATATACAAGATACCCCATTTGAAATATCAATGTCAAGGTCACTTCCGGTCAAACCGGAAGTGCTAACAAATTGAAAATTATGCCAATAAATGCAGACCCATCTCTTATGCATAATCTTAAAGTTTCATGTTAATATCTATAAATACAGAAAAGTTATAGGGGTGAACGTCTTTTAAAAAACACCCGGTATAATTCCCATTTTATTTATTAGTACATAATCCTCGTCTCTCACCAGTGGCCCCCGAATATAAATAATAAAGTTTTTATTTTCCTTATCACAGGGTGAACTAGCCCGGCTACGCAAGGAAAACCGACGCTTAAACCTTCAACTAAAATCCGAAGAAAATTCCAAACTAAACTCACTAAATGGCAACTACATTCAGATCATTCAAACTCAACAACCTAATCGCAAACGATCACAAAGCTTTACTCACATAGATAGTTTCGAAGACGATGTTAAAAAAGAACCGCCTCCTCCGCCGCCACCTCGAAAAGACTTTGGGGTAATGTGTGGGGTACTTACTAGAAATGTTGGGGTTGGCCATCAATACCCCAATACTAGGCACGCCGCAACGTTGACTACTGAGTTCGCTGATAAATGGCTTCTTAAAAAGGCGAAGTTTTTAAATACCCAACCGCTTTCAAGCCCGAAAATTACTAGTAGTAAGGGTACCCAGACTCTGTTTGTAAAGGAGAAGCGAGATATGGGTATCCAGTCTTCCGTAGTAGAGCCTAAAAAGGTTACTGTAATAGGGTATTCTCAGACTGACCCTGTGGTTAAGCCTGAGGTGTCTCATGTTGCTTCCCAGGCAGTTTCTCGAATGTCACACATAGGTGTTCAAAAGAATGTTGAATGTTATTCAGTAGGCAGCTCAGATGATACAATAGACGATATAATATGCGAAAAATGTAACGCTTTTAAAAGATCGGTGGGTGTGGGGCCAGAGACAAGTGAAGATCTCCACACAGCACCAGTATCTTTAGCAGCTTTAAGTAATAGAAGTAAGTCCTTCAATTTAGGAGAGGAAAGACTAGATCTGCACAAAAGAACTCGAACGGTCGGATCACAATATGAGAACGCGTTAAACACCATGAGTAGATCATGCCAAAGTGAAGTCAAAATGAGTTCAAAATCGTCCCAGCATGATACCAAGTTCGCAGAGAAGAACACTCAATATGAAAGTTCATCGGCATCGAAAAATACTGATACCAAAGACCTTACGTCGCCGACAAAATCCGTGGCATGTGAGGCAAAGGAAGAGAAGGTAGCCACTGCAGAAAAAGCCAACAACACCATCAGTGAAGAGAAAGAGGTGTCTGAAGAAAAAATATGTGCAAAATGTGCCAGTAAAGAAATGGAGACTTCCAGAGAGTTTAAAAAAGATATACCTAGCAGTCCTACTCCCAGTAGGATTCCGGTACCGACGACGCCCATTGAAAATAGAAAATTTAGAAGACAGGATACCTACACCAAGCTCTATTCATCATCGCCTACTGAAAAGTCTCCTATTGAATCTTTTAAGTAAGTATATATTTGCATATAGGTACTAGTATTTTATATGGTGTGCTTCTTAAACTGCATTCAAAAATCCACACTATATCATTACAAAGTTTACGTTAAATATGGTATAGGTACTTCACAGAAGATGCTTTTTAATAATTAAAGATAATCCACATTAAAATATTTCGTTAAGTAACCATAGTTTAGGCAAAGGAACATTTAATTTATCGAGGTTAATTTTTTTATAGCACATATCAAAATCATATGTGATATATGGCTCTATAATTAGTAAAAAATTCTGTCTACCTTTGCTAATACTAATACACTGCATGTACTACTCTTTAGTGAACCATCTTCACCCAGCATTTTCTAAATGGTACCCTCTACTGCCTCTACATTAAGTATGTCGCGGGCTTCAAGAATAGGTCACACCTGTTCTGTCTCCTCTTTTCTAGCCAGAAGAGGTTAAAAATAAAAAAATCGCGTGTCTGAAGCAATAATTACTTTTCAGCAAACCCTTATGTTGATGTTACACGAAAATGAAGCTTATATCTTATACATTTTCGGCGCGTTGGGACACAGCGCGCCAGCGCGTGTGGCAAATCATTATTGATGAAGCGAAATTGTTCTGTTGGTAACAAAACAATGTGTTCGCTGTAGTAGGCGGATATAGTGCTTTTGCTGCTTTTTTCTTTGCTATGAACATTTTTTGAGGCGCCTCTCCCGAATGTTAACCCCCAAGCACAGCTTCAATCAAAATGCTCATTGTTCATATATGCATCAACATATCCTTTTAACTAGGTAACTAAAATATTGCTTATTTAGAACTTAGAAACGGGTTACAATTCGACTGCTATTTTTTTAGTGTTGTCCCACATCTTTTGCTTTTAAAATGTATTAGTTCACACGCACATTTACTTAAGATTTAATCCTCGATGAAACAAATATATAGTTTTGTTGATATCACTGACAACAACACAAATCTGTTAATATACCTACATATCGGGTGCACTACCGGACTGCATGGCCACGGGAATCCCATGTAAATTTTGCTATAAAACGTGTAGTAACATTTGACATAGTAGTAGTAGTAACATGTTTTATTTAGCAAAAAGCTACATTTTTAATACATTTTTTTACAACATTTTTATAGATTTATTTTTAATTTTAAAACGGAACCTTCTTTTAACAAAAAGTAGACAGAAAAGTTAAACTTTTGCAAATTGTATCAAATATTACGTATCATTTATTTGTTTTTTAAATAAAAGTAATTTTAAAGTTTTTTTTTTAAATAGTTTTAATGATATTTGAGATTTAATAGAATTTTCCAAATTATTATATTCTATCAAACCTTTATGAAAAATATACTAAGCTAATGTTTTAGTTTAGACAATCTATCCACAAAAAATTTTGATTAGTTCTTGTTTTATAATTATGTTATGATGGTCATGATTAAAAGAACAAAAAATTTTTAAACAATCAGGCAATAAATAATTTTTAATTTTATGTAGGTATAAAGATATATACTAAATAAAAAATTAAATTTCTGACATTCAACCGCAATCTAAATTTTTTAACATAAAATTTATTTTTGTTTATTTGTCACAATTTAAAATAATCCGCATTGCCTTATTTTGTAAAATTTGTGATTTGTCAAATATTTCCTCACTAGCAAAATATAAAATGGAAGAACAATAAAGAATGGTAAGTATCTCCAGTCGTCTTCTGAATACTGTAATCAGTATTCACCTGAAGGCGACTGGAGATACTTACCATCAGTTGAAACGTTGTGATATGAAAAAATAAAGGCAATGGAAGTCCAAAACACATCTATTACTCAAGATACATCATTGTCTACAACCTTCAAACAAACAATAAAGAAAATGTGGTAATATAAATAGTATTAAATACAGTTTTTTTTAGAAAACAAACTTAGATTAGAACTGATTCTTTTAAAATAACTTACTTTTCCGGCAAGCTTCGATATGATACTTTCAAAATAATTAAAAATTTTTAATTTTTAATCAATAATTATTCCTAAATATTTATTTATTTATTTATTTATTCAATGACACTACACTACAGAAAATTTTTCCAAATGGTAGGGGAGACCGTGGATACATTGGACAAAATATGAATTTTTTCCAATAATTTTTTTTATAAGTGTTTTGTGCTTACAAGCATTGAGTCATGCATTTCCTGATCCCTTAGCTATATTATTTTGCTATATAGCAATTTCTAAGAAATATAGTTTTTTTTCCAACGTAGTTTAAGAAACTGTATTGCAGTTGTCCATTTTATCCACAGGTTAGGGGTAAGAATGGACAGAGAACGGGGATATTTTGGACATGTTTGAAATTTTAAAATTAAAAGCTGGAAAGTGAGAGAAAAACTTTATTTGAGAAAAAAAACTAAGGAATGCTTATATTGCATTTTTGCGTACCATCTGAAATAGAAACAGTCATGTTACAGTTAGACCACGGGGATACAATGGACAAGCCGGGGATATAATGGACAGCTGTCTATTGTCTGTCCATTGTATCCTCTAATGGCGTCATGATAGAATTTAAATTATTTTTGGAAAATCACATTATGATTTAAAACAATTTGCTAAGCAATACGATCTGTATAATGCATAATATGGATTTTATATACATAGTACATCAAAAGCACTACAAGAAAAGCACTAAAAGGCATCAGAACTTACCTCAAAATTTATAAGAAAGCAGCCAAAAATTAATAAAATACTCCCGAAACGTGCAACCTGAACCGTTGGCTATTGCAACAGTCCACGGATAGTTCGGGGTATTCTACACCTAATTTAGCTACAGTGGCGCCATAAACGAGATTTAGGCCGTAAATTTGAATGTGTCCATTTTATCCCCGCGTCCAATGTATCCACGGTCTCCCCTATGTATAAAGCCAATATAAAAGTTAAAAATTAACAATAGGACAGTACTAAATAAATACAAAAAAAGAAAAAACAGAGTGACAGATTAAAATTTGTAAAAAACGAAGGGCGAACATTTTGTATCATAGATTTTTTATGGAATTAATGCTTAACCTAAATATGTCGCAGTTAGAGAAATAACAGTTATAATTATGTAACAATCTGGTGACAAATGCGTTTTGACCATAGTTAGTCCTATGTGTTCTTTCGAAAAACAGTAGCTCCCTGCCTCGTGCGTCTAATGGGAACCAGAAACAGAACAGACTCGAATAAAGCACAGCAGATTGCCCCATTAACCAGTTTATACAAAAGAACCCACTATGTGGCACGAGACAAAATTTGAATATTTAGTTATTTTTTTAAATATTTTGTGTGAGCGCCATCTCACCCAGAGTTGAATTTTTCTCTTATTTTGAAAAAAAAAGAGAACCACGTCTTATTCAGTTGAATTAAATGAATTTTTTTCGTATCCTCTACTTTATTTTTCCCAAAAAAATGTTTTTTTTACATTATGTGTTTACGCCATCTCACCATAAGGTAAATTGTCTATGCATCTCACCCATATCCATGGGGTGAGATGGTTTTTTTTCTGCTTCTTTTTTAAATACATTTTATGGTCATTAAAATTAAATTTTGTTTTTTGTATCCTCTACTTTTATTTTACTCAGTATAATCATATAAAAAATAATTCCTACCTTAAAATTGTAAATCTGATTTTTTTTATGCGACTTTGAAAAAACGTGCGCCATCTCTACCGGGTTTACCCTAGAGCTATAACATTTTCCCCTTTATCAATGGTTCTCTTCCACGTCTCAATCACACATTGAAGAGCGAAAACCAGCTTGAAAAGAAACTAAAATTTTGTTGGCATCAATGAATTCTAATAACTGTTCATATATGACTTTTTCTAATAATTTCTCATTTTTAACATTAACATAATTATTGTTACTGGTATATAGTTTCATACAAGGACCTTCAAAAAGTATGTTACAATTTTGACGACCTTTTTATGCCTTTTTAGCTATCCAGTGATATCAAAAAATTCAGGTTTACTTGTTCAATTAAATATTACTGGCGATATTTTGTAACGACCGAATACATGGTCTTTGCGACCAAACAATTATTTTTGAAATATTTATCTTGGCGTTCGTTAATAGCCCAAAGGAAAATATCCAATAATAATTAAGTACCTACCTACTTCAGTATTTCTAATAAACAAATATATATCTTAAAATGCCGCTTAATAACAAACATACTTTGACAGGCTCTCAGGCTTAGATCTATCGCCCAAGGCAGTATCAACCGAATCCATAAGCCCGTTTGACAAAGTTAAGGAAAACCTGAAACTTGATCCGCTTGCAAGTGCTTCCAGCTCAAAGTCACAGAATGGAGTTAATTTTGTTCCTATAACGAAAGTTCAAATACAGGAAACAACACTGCCAGTTTCTGAGTCGACGATATTCCAACCACCAGCTCATAATCGAAAAAAGTAAGTCGTAATTCTTTACCTGAAGACGACTGGAGATACATACCAGTTGAAACGAACGTTGTGATTTAAAACAAATAAAGACAATGCCCGTCCGAAACTCTTCTATCATTAAACATATTAATTCTTTAAACAATGCAATCTTTATATTAACTTTATAGCAAAGATTTTAGGGAAATACATTTAATAAACACTTTTATTGAAAATTTTTTCTTTACACGACGCGTTTCGCTACATTGTTGCTTCTTTGGGTGTATGGTGCTAACTAACTTTATTTCAGTACAATAACAAAATGGTCTAGATACTTAAGTAGGTACTCAATGCAGGTACCTATACATATTACAAGCTGAATTATTAAATTATATGTTCTTAACACTGTTAAGGTGTTGTAAAATTAAATATTATTGTTGGTATAATATATCTTAATCTTATGGGAAATCCAAAGAACCCTATTTAGATTATTGACACAGATTTAGCAAAGGGGAACTACTTAGTTCTAATTGGTCGTTTAATAATGCACCGGCATTTTTCAATCGATTTATTTCTAAACTTTCCAAAAGATTAAGTTTTTAAGATATATTATACCGACAATAATATTTAATTTTACTTTACAATACCTTAACAGTGTTAAGAACATATAATTTAATAACTCAGCTTGTAGTGTGTATAGGTACCTGAATTGAGTACTCAAGTATCTAGACCATTTTGTTATTGTACTGAAATAAAATTAGTTAGCACCATACACCCGAAGAAGCTACAATGTAGCGAAACGCGTCGTGTAAAGAAAAAGTTTTTCAATAAAAGTGGAAATTTGACAAAATGAATTGTCTTTCATTGAGTTATAATGAATTTCCATCAAGTAAAGGCCTCAACGATTAAAAAAAAAACAGCATATTGAGACTAGCCAAAGAAATCCTTTTATCAAATGTAAGTTGTTTAAGCAAGAAACTTACTATAAAATATTTGATTTGCAGGGCGTTTCCAAGCAAAGAAATGCAAGGTGCAATGAAAGTGCTCAATGATTCTCTTCAGAAAAGTCCATCAAAAGTAGTGAAAAACCAAAGTGCAATAAACATTGTTCAACAAGAATGGTTTAAAATCTCAAGTCTCGTCACCGCTAACCCTCTAGACGTGGAAGACTATTTGGACGCTTTTGAAGACATTTCTTCTCTCCTTCTCCAATACATTGTTAATATGACTGATGCCAGTGGAAATACTGCCATGCATTACGCAGTATCCCATGGAAATTTTGATGTAGTTTCTATTCTATTAGACTCGAAAGTCTGCGACATTAACAAGCCCAATAAGGCGGGTTATACCAGCGTCATGCTTGTATCTCTCGCGGAAGTCAGAAGTCAAACACACGCTAATGTCGTTCGAAGACTATTTCAGTTGTCAGATGTTAATATTCGAGCCTCACAGGTAAAATTACATAAATTATATAGGACTTTTGTCTCATGCCTGCAGGGCGCGACAAAATGCAAAGTATTAAATCCTAAAGCAAATAGGGCATATCTCTGAGAAATGCATATTTCGCTTAGAAATATGAGATAAGCCTTAGTTGCCTAGGTTTTACATATTTTTTTGAGATGTGGATATTTTTATTATAATTTTTTTGGTGTTTTGCGTTTAAGTTACGCCTATTTTTCCTAGTATATACAGGGTGTTCCTTAATGACGTGCTAATATTTTAGGGTGTGATTCCTCAAGTCATTTTATGAAGAAAAGTTCATATAAACATATACAGTGTCCGCAAGAAAGTCCGCATCAAATGGGATTTTTTTTTATTATTAGGTATAGGTAAAAATTAAAAAAGCAGTTAGTTTTTGCTTATCTAAAAACCAAAAATGACGTATACTGAAGCAGCTGCACGACTTGCGTTACCTGTCAAATTTGACATTTTTAATAAAATAGGTTCAAAAATGCCATTATTTATCAAAATATCGAAAAACTTTATTCGAGAAAGTTGTTTATTTAGGCATTTTTAGCCTCTGTACAAAATTTTGAGAGTCTAATGCAGTTATTATTTTTTGCCAGGTTCTTGAAAATTTTGATCAACCCTCGTAGATTAACTTTTATACATCGATGTAAAACCATTTGCCTTTACTTCATTTGTAATCTTAATGCAATTTTGTGTAAAATTTTTGTTTCCAATTATTTATTTTGCTACAAAAACTGAAATTGTTATTGATCAGTATGTAATGTTTGATGCAAAGTTTATCTAATTACATCAGATTTGCTAAAACCGACGTTTCTCATTTTTCTTAAGTTAGTAAACAGATGTACAAAAAGAAAATATTAGGAAGCTTTCGTTGAAATTTTACTTAATTAATATTGGATCAAAAAGAATAAATATTAATCGCTCGAAACATTTTATTCAACAAAAATATAGTTTAATTAATATAATTAATTTAAATTAATATTAATTAAGTAAAATTTCAACGAAAGCTTCTAATATTTTCTTTTTGTACATCTGTTTACTAACTTAAGAAAAACGAGAAACGTCGGTTTTGGCAAAACTGATGTAATTAGATAAACTTTGCATCAAACATTACATACTGATCAATAACAATTTCAGTTTTTGAAGCAAAATAAATAATTGGAAACAAAAATTTTACACAAAACTGCATTAAGATTACAAATGAAGTAAAGGCAAATGGTTTTACATCGATGTATAAAAGTTAATCTACGAGGGTTGATCAAAATTTTCAAGAACGTGGCAAAAAATAAAAATCGTAGTAGACTGTCAAAATTTCGTACAGAGGCTAAAAATGCCTAAATAAACAACTTTCTCGAATAAAGTTTTTCGATATTTTGTTAAATAAGGGCATTTTTGAACCTATCTTATTAAAAATGTCAAATTTGACAGGTAACGCAAGTCGTGCAGCTGCTTCAGTATACGTAATTTTTTGTTTTTAGGTAAGCAAAAACTAACTGCTTTTTAAATTTTTATCTATACCTATTATTAATAAAAAATCCCATTTGATGCGGACTTTCTTGGGGACACTGTATGTCGTAAACGGCTTAATTTTTTTGCTACAGGGTGTTGTCATTTTTTCTTTTTTAATGAGTTTTTGTAATATCTCCGAAAGTACTTTAGATAATATTTTCAATTTTGGCATGTGCTAATAGGACATAAAACCACATGTTTTAGCCATGAAAGTTATTTTTTTGTCCCACCAGTGGCGTCCCTGCAAACGTCCCTCTGATATTTTTTAGAAAATAAGTGGTACGCCACTGACATTTTTCCATGTGGATAGTATTTCTGATTAGCCTGATCAATTCTACATAAAAATGGTCTCTTGCGTTTTTCTCCTCAGGCACACTGTTCTTAATTAAAATAATTAAATTAAATTAGCTCTACTATTTATTATTATTATTAACATTGATAATGCAAAATTTTGTTTTATAAAAATTGTTGGAAATTACCACCTTCACTTAATAGGCATGCATAATTATTTTAATTAAGAACGGTGTGCCTGAGGAGAAAAACTCAGGAGACCATTTTTATGTAGAATTGACCAGGCTAATCAAAAATAATATCCACATGGAAAAATGTTAGTGGTGTACTACTTTTTTTTTTTAAAATATCAGAGGACACGTTTGCAGGGACGCCACTGGTGGGACAAAAAAATAACTTTTATAACTAAAACATGTGGTTTTATGTCCTATTAGCACATGCCAAAGTTAAAAATATTATCTAAAGCACTTTCAGAGATATTACAAAAACGCATTAAAAAAGAAAAAATTTAACACCCTGTAGCAAAATATGTAAGCCGTTTAGGACATATCTTTATATGAACTTTTCTTCATAAAATGACTTGAGGAATCACACCCTAAAATATTAGCACGTCATTAAGGAACACCCTGTATATAGATAATACCTTTAGGGATGGAAATACCAAAATCAGAAAAAATTGAGATACGCCTTTTTGGCTTAGGACGGCAGAATATTCTAGTCGAGCCCGATCTCTACTATCTCCGATGCTGTAGAAAACAACAAATAACGTAACAATTTTTTAGCATGGCCAGACAGCATTAATGCTAGCAGTCAGTCACGGTCGCTTGGACATGGTGAAAATGCTGCTAGAAGCCGGAGCTGACATTAACATTCAAGATGAGGATGGCAGCACCGCGCTCATGTGTGCCGCTGAGCATGGACACATTGAAATTGTCAAGCATTTCCTGAGTCAACCCGACTGTGATTCTAGTATTACTGACGTCGTAAGTATTTTATCAGGAATGTCGATGGTTGAAAAAAAATAGCTAACACGCCAATAAAAATTAAACACTATTTTATATACAGTATGTCTCCGTAAGTTTGCACCATATGGAAAACTTTTTTATTATTCATTTTAAGAAAAAAAGTTATTCTTCATAAAAAGCCCTGCATGGTCTAAAACCTAAAATGCAACCATCAAATATCGAAATTTTCCAGTCATATACGAGGTTTGTCAAAAAATGGGAATTTTTCCCAAGAATGTGCATTTTTCCCAAGAGTAAAGTACTTTTATTTTTGACATTATCAAAAATTGTTAATAAAAAAAGTTGATCAGAACTTAAAACCACGTCTAAATATGCAATTATGCGCATTTATGTTGAAAAATTATTTTATTAATTTATTATTAATTATTTAATTAATTTGATGCGTGTTATTGCATATTTAGACGTGGTTTTTAGTTCTGATCAACTTTTTTTAATAACAATTTTTAATAATGTCAAAAATAAAGGTACTTTACTCTTGGTAAAAATTCATATTCTTGGGAAAAATTCACATTTTTTGATAAACCTCGTATATGACTGGAAAATTTCGATATTTGTTGGTTGCATTTTAGGTTTTAGACCATGCAGAGCTTTTTATGAAGAATAATTTTTTTTCGTAAAATGAATAATAAAAAAGTTTTCCAAATGGTGCAAACTTACGGAGACATACTGTATAATAACTTTGACCAGGGCTGTCAAGAGGGGGGGCTGGGGGGCAAATTTCCTGGGCCCACTTCTCTTTTAAGGGCCCGTGCTCGGGCTGCGCAGTTAAAAATATAATAAATTATAAAAAAATATATAAAATCTCTGTTGACAAAAAATTACTTTGTACACATTACGTAGGTATGTAACTTGTTAGGCGAGTTGGCGGATAATTAATGTTCTAAGTATCAAATATCGATACATTTTGTCCTCGCCCGTCCGGCCCAATATTTGTATTAACATCGATTTATTATTCGAAGAATTTGTAAAACTTTCATCTTTTTTGGAGAACCTACCCGAAAATTTTGTATATTTTAGAATTGACCATCAATGACTTTCTTATTTAAAAATTATATTTTTGTTATTATTTTGGATTAGTAAAGACTTATTTAAATAAAAATTAACAGTTTTAATGCCCAAACGACTATGAATGTGGAATATTTGGGAAACAATTTTAGCTCATTAAGTATTGAGCAAAAAATTGAAATTAAAATTGAGGGAAGACCTAAACTCGACACAGACCACAAAGTGTAAATCTAGGGACTTTATTGTTATTGATAAGTTTGCTGCAAATAAAAACAGAAGAATAAACTTTACTTTTAAAGAATGTACCCACTAATGAAAAATAAATTGGCCTTTTTTAATTTTTTTTTATCTTATTTCATTTTCAATAAAATAAGTAGGTACCTAATCATAAATTTTTAAAATATTTATTAAAAATTATTCACCAAATTTGGGCGTGGTCTTAAAAAATTTTCGCCTGCGGCGCATTTCGTCTGCAGCAAGCTTTTAGTGCACCCCTAAATTAATAAGTCACAAGCCGCCACTGGCTAGGACGACCCTACCTCCCGCTTTTTAATAATTTAAATCTGGCAACCCTAGGAGTGGGCCCGGGATGCCGCACAGCCCCCGGCCCTGACCTGGCTCTCGACGGCCCTGTCTTTGACAGAATGAATTCAAACCCATCTAGTTTTTTTTTTCATTTAGCCTTTTCTTTTTCATACAGGATGGCAGCACAGCATTAAAAATAGCAATGGAAGCAGGCCACAGGCATATAGGAGTACTTCTCTACGCTCACGAACGAAATTTCCAGAAATCTCACCACACTAAACTTAAGAAGACTAAGTCTAACAGTCCCAAAACCCCTTCTTCACCTCTTCCCATTAGAAGTAGTCACCGTGCCTTAACTGATACTAAAAAATAGAACTAACTTCTCAAACTATTTGGTACTATTCAACCAAAGAAATTGTGCTTTTATGCAGCCGTTTTTGAATTTCGGATTTAGAATGTTTAGTATAAATAAATACAGGGCTTGAATTTGCCTAACTTCTGTATTTTTTTTAATTCATCTAATACTTTTATGAAAATATTAAATTCTACAAATCCATACCTTTACTACCACATGCGGTTTTGTATTTGGCACAATTTTTTTGTGAATAATTATTATCAGTTATGTATTAAACGACATCAGAATATTGTGTCAATATTATAATAAATTGAATAGTGATTCTACCTTTATATCGTTGTTACTGTTTTTAATTTATATAAGTGTGTCATAAATTTTGTTACTTAATTATTGTTACAATTATTATAGTATTTTAAATCATATAGGTCGGCTATTGAAAGAAATATTTTATATTAATTTATACAAATCTTAGGTAGTTTTTTGTACATATTTACCACATCGACTTTTTAAAAATTTTCTTTCAATCTGCCTTATGTCTTAACACTGCAGCAAGTTCAATAATCTTTATAATAACATTTTTTTTTTAAAAAAGTACCTAATACACTATAAAAATAATTAATTAAATGTCTTGTAAGATCAGCGGTTGGATCATTTTTTAATTATTGTGTTGGATAAACTTGTTTCTTGGCATCTGCAGCTGCTTTTAAAACTTTTTTTTCGTTAACGGAAAAGTTATTTGTAAATAATGGACATGCATAAATCATATCTGTTACCTCCTTGTGCAATAAAATGTTTCCTTCGCATTCTTTCGTTCTAGCTCAGCTTGCTTCTTTTTGTTCTCTATATGATTGTAAATTTGGTCTTTATGTTCAAAATAAGCCAGTTCTTGTATAATGTATAGGTACCTACTTTTTGTTAGGATTTTTTTTAGCTTTTTATTTAGTGCCACACACACAGAAGGGACATGTTTCCAATTCATCAATTCCACTGGAATTGCGTGAATTCCAGCCGCTTTTACTTCAACAACTGCTTTCTTTTGAGCTAACTTTAAGAACACCTTTGGTGGTAACACATTTTGTAGAACCTGCAAACAAAATTCAGCACCACAGTCCATCAAACACGGAAACACAACTTTCCCCTCGCCAAAAGCCACTTCATTGCAGTTCCTTTTCGAAGGGAGTCGCGGCAAAAACGACACTTTCCACTACAAGTAAGAACGAATTCTTACTTGTAGTGGAGGGTGTCGTTTTTGCCGCGAACTTCAATAAAGTGGCTTTCATTTGGCATTACTTATGACATTCTTACTTGTAGTGGATAACAGCAGGAGCAAGTTTGCAGGAGACCCATGGAATTTGGGTCCAGTCCATCAAACACGGAAACACTTTCAGTTCTTGTATAATGTATAGGTACTTTTTGTTAGGATTTTTTTTAGCTTTTTATTTAGTGACTAACTAATTTATAGTACCCACTTATTTATTGTTTTCTTTTATATATAAAAAACCTATCCCAGTGTTTCAAGAAGAAAAGTTTTGGTTAAGGAAGCTTTAACATTCCATACCTAATTTACTTTGAATAAGTTTTGTAACATAATGTATTTTTTTGTCAATAAGATAATAAAGTATTTTAGAAGAATTTTTGTCTATCTTTGTAAAGTCTCTGCAATACCATATTATAGGCTTACATTTGGAAGGTAAGACATGGATGGGATTAAGCATCCTTCTTCTATATAGATAAATAAATGCTGGCCAAAAGCAAGAAAATCAATTATAAATTTTTTGATAGAAAAGTTCTGCCGTAGCATGACAAAGAGACATTCACTTTGGTGAAATACAAAAAGAGCACCAACATTAGCATATGTTTGCAGCCAATTCAGATACAATTAGATATGTAGGTAATCATATAAATTATAAAAACACTTTATTTTTACAAAACAAATCTTGCAACACTAATAATTATTCTAAGCTTTAAAGTTTTCTTTGTTTCCTTGGTCGTGGTGGATTCCATGACACCCGGGTATTATCGGTTATAGAAATAACTTTTAGTCCGGCCATCTCTAGCCCCTTAATTGCTGCCATTCTACCTGGTCCCAGTCCACGAACCCTTACTCTTATCTAAAATAATATTTTTTGTACTATGACTAATGGAAAAGTCTTGTCAAAAAGAAACTGGTAAAATAAGAAATTGTGGCTAGATTTACTTACAGTTTTTACTCCTCGTTCTAAAGCTTTTGTGGCCATAGTTATTGCTGTGGCTTGTGCTGCAACATTAGTCCCCTTTCGAGTGTTCTTAAACCCTTCAACACCACATGACCTTATTAGTTTAGGAAATCCTTTAACGTCCGTTAAGTTTAAAATTGTGTTATTCTTTGTAACTTTGATGTTTATAACTGGAATGTCTTTAAATGGTACACCATCAAACAGTTTGGTCATGCTTTGAGACGTGGGAAATCTCTCTAATTTATCGTAAATTATTGAGTCGATATCTTTGTTGGCTTCTCCTGCCGTTCCTTCGTCTGCAGCAGGTAAGGACCTTAGCATTTCCTTTCGATCTATAACATCTCGGAACTTTGTAGTGCTAGTAAAAAGTGAACGTGCTGTGGTGGAAACCACATTTTCGTTAAATATCAGTACCTTAAAGAAATTACTTAAGCTTTGTCGTATCATTTCAACTTTTTAAACAAATTATCTTAGATAGGTATATAAATAATAATAAATATATTGTATTAAAATATAGGAGAAATACTTTGAAAAGTTAGGTTATGTTAGCATCTTATGCTTTGCTTCCACACATCCTAATCCTAAACAGTAGAAATCCTTGTAAATTGTTTGTTGTTTCAGATTTTCATGTCTGACATTGTCTGACGTATAAATATTTTTCTGTGCCTGTCTGACGTAACAGTGACAGAACCACAGAACCTAAATTTGGTTAGAAAGAATAACAATGGCAGAGAAAAGAAAAGCGAAAAAAATCAGTAATTATAAGTAATCAAAGGTACAACACCAATATTTATCACCTTAAATACTTCTTGCTGTTATATTACACCAGTATAAATAATTCTTTTGCAATTCTTCGTACAAACACATACCGAATTTGGTTATGTTAGAATGGTTGCCTTTTGTCCTTTTTGTGCAAACATCCTCTTTGTAGAAGAAAACGTATCCGGTCATCTACAATTTACTTGCAACGTTTGTCCTGTATATTTTCCTGTTAAAAGAAATATTTCCTATCGGAATTATTATAAATTGAAGGTTGGTTGTAAATGCCTGACAATGTGACTGACACATCTATATTGTTTTAATTTTAGGAAATCGACGACGTTTTAGGAGGAGAAGAAGCTTGGAAGAACGTTGATTCAACAGAAGAACGCTGTCCCAAGTGTAGCCATTCACGTGCATATTTTCTACAACTTCAGACTAGATCAGCTGATGAACCTATGACCACCTTTTATCGTTGTTGCAATAACGAGTGTAATCATAACTGGCGCGATTAAAGAACAATTAAATGTTCATACTTAATAGTGTAATAAATTTAGTTAAATATTCGACAAAACCAAATGTTCATTCTATGGCAGAGCACATTCCTATAACAAAATTAGATGCAGTCAGTTCAGCCATTGAATTGCTGAAGTTTGGTTCTGTTATAGCAGTTCCCACAGACACAGTGTATGGACTTGCTTGTGACGCCACTAATAGTCAAGCTATACATAAACTTTACAACATTAAATGTCGTGACGAGAATAAACCTGTTGCTATTTGTCTTGGTGAGATACCTGAAATAAGGCTTTGGGTATGAAAATTGTGATGTATATTTAAGTTACTAGAACTTTCAATATCTTATAAAAAGATCTAGGTTTATTTTTTGTTGTAGGCAAGCACAAAACATCTTCCAAGCACTTTACTTAACTACTTACTTCCAGGACCAGTAACATTAATTTTAAATAGTATTAACAAATTGGACCATTCCCTTTGTTATAAAGGAAAAGTTGGAATAAGAATACCTGATTATAGTTTTATCAGGGAGCTTGCCTCTGGTTTAGGAAAACCATTAGCTCTGACTAGTGCAAATTTAAGTAACAAGCCAAGTGCAGTAAGTACTTTAGAGTTCCAGGCTGTTTGGGATAAAATTCCTGCAGTTTTCGACGGAGGTATTACACACACAAGCAGAAGTGGATCTACCATTATTGATTTATCAGGACTAGAGACATATCAAATCATTCGAGAAGGTGTAGCATATGAAGAAACTGTCTGTGTTTTAGAAAAATTCGGACTAAAGAGACAATATGAATAAGTTATTGAAAAGTGTACGTGCATCTACTAAGAAAAAGGACGATCTTATAAAACAATCATTAACAACTAATCTTTCAAACACAGTTAAAGAAATACAATATGCTGGAGTGGAGGAGAATAAAGGTAACAAAGTCATTGATGTTACTGAAGCTGCTAACCAGTTATGCACTATCATTGAAGCAATGTTTTTACATGGATTAAAAGATTCTTTGTCCCACAGATTTAAAAGAGCCATAGCTGATATTGATGAAAGGCCCGATCCAAACTTTTGGGCTCCTCTTTTAGTTATTTCACATAGGCAAATTATAGACCAGGTATGATTTTTTTTTGGAGATGAAAAAATTACAGTTAAGTATAAGATACTGGTATTTTACTGTTTTATAATAACTTTTAAATTTTTTTCTTTTAATAGTTTTGTGAATCCTTAACACTTAAACAATATAAATCTCGCTTACAATTTCTACTTTGTACTAAGTAGCAATAATAATTTCAATTATAATCTTAATATGTTTGGGAACACTTGGGGGTGCAGGCTTAAGATGCCATCACTAAGGGCTGTGGTTTAGATTCCACTTTAAACTGTAGGCTAAACCCTTGTGTAGTCCTTGCAGCTCTAGGTTAAATATTTTTTTCCAGATTATGAATTCATCACAAATAACAACTGAAGTAGGCCAGTGCAGAGCATGGGTGAGGGTGGCATTAAATGACTGTCTTTTGTCTTCATATTTAATGACAGTGCGTCAAGACTCGTCGGCTTTAAAGTCATTTTACAATAACAATGCCTACATTAGAGATGGCGACCTCTTAGATATTGCCCAACGGTTGATTGAAGGTGTGGAAGCTTTTAAAACATTTACTTTACCAAGTAATTCTAGTCTTTTAAATGTGTGGCCCTTACAAAGTCTTTTATTGGCCGGAATTTGGGCCCCCACTCTTAAAAATTGCCCTGTGGCGCCATGTGATGATGTTGCAATGATTATAGATGAAAATACAAGACACCAGTTAGCTCATGAGGAAAGTTCTGAAACGGCTTCGCTTTGTTCTGCAATATCCTTTGGATCGCAAGCTTCAGGATTGAAACAAGTGGTTGCATTATCCGAGGATGAAGTTCTCAAAATAATCTTGGCTAAAGACAGAGATGAACAAGGGTCCAGCTCAGACATTCCTTGTTGTTCATCGTACAGTAGCTCTGATGTAGAACCTCACAAAAGTAGTACTGAAGACAATATGAATCATAATGTTGGGAACTCTCTCAACAGACCTGGTTGGTCATTTGATGAAAGCCACCAGGAAGAAGAGCAAAATAATCCTGGAACAACTAAAGAAAATGAAGAACAGGGTAAGGGATTGAAGTCGATGGAAGCAAGCTTTACAGCACTGATAGAAAGCTACAATATGTTTAGTGGGGGTTATATAAAAACACCAGATATCAGGGAAGTGTGGCGGAAGTTTGAAGATGAAAGGGCAGAGAGTACAAGTCCTCCTATGAGTACTGTAAGTTTTTTTTAGTACACTGCGCGGCATATTTACGGCACATAACGAAAAAATTGCCTCAATTTTGATGTTATATATTTTCCAAATTTGTGGTTCGTTTTTAATGATTTTTTTTCTAATTGTAGGTTTTTCCTTAAGCATATCACTGCCTTTGTTGTTTTGCTTAAAAAAGTAACTTTGGTATTATACCGGGTGTTATAAAACCGTTATGTATTTTTACGGAAATTCAAAACACCCTGTGGGATTTACTAGCCATTGCAAGTTATCGCAATTACAGCCAAATGAAAGTCCCATATTTCCTTTACATTTTCTTTTTTGATTCATTGGTTTATCTCTGTTTTTTCGTGAAATATTCAATTTTTAGTTCAACGTAATTTTCATAAAAAAATGTTTAGTTAAAAAATACAAAATAAACGAAATGCTTTGATTAATGTAACAGCAAGAAAAAACAAATTATAAAGTAAATAAAGAATCAATATCTGATATTAATTAATTTTATTGAATCCACAAAACAGGGCAAACAAATACAGGAAAAAAAATTGTAATTTCTAAACGTATTCAAAGAAATTAAATATGAATAATAATTAGTAGCGAGTATTGCCTCCCCTTGCTCTAATGACTGCTTCGCGTCTTCTTGGCATACTTAAAATCAGATTTCTGATTTCATGTTGATTAATCTGATTTCATATTTCCACATTTTTTTATGAAAATCACGTTGAACTAAAAATTTAATATTTCATGAAAAAACAGAGATAAACCAATGAATCAAAAAAGAAAATGTAAAGGAAACATAGGACTTTCATTTGGCTGTAATTGCGATAACTCACAATGGCTAGTAAATCCCACAGAGTGCTTTGAATTTCCGTAAAAAAACATAACAGTATAGGGTATAATACCAAAGTTACTTTTTTAAGCAAAACAACAAAGGCAGTGATATGCTTAAGGAAAAAACCTACAATTAGAAAAAAAAATCATTAAAAGCGAACCAAAAATTTGGAAAATATATAACATCAAAATTGAGGCAATTTTTTCGTTATGCGTTAAATATGCCGCGCAGTGTAGGTATTACTTATTTACCATAAGGTGAATTTTACACTTTTCTTTTTTCTTTTATTAGGTAATTATTATGTAGAGGCTATATGTCTAAAACAAATACTTCTTTTGTAGGATGAGCAGACCATGATCAAATCAATATCAAGTTCTAGTTTAGTCAAAACAGAGTCAACTTCCTTGGCAGTACAGGTTGGAAAAATAGCTGCAGAAAAAGGGCTTGATGTTCAGAATTTTGAGTGTGCTGACTGCAACCTCCCGCTAAGTGTAACACAAACACCAAAGTAAGATTATTTTTTTAAATGTTTTATAAATTTTGGTTTCTACTTCCCAATAGGTATGTTAAACCTGACAGAGACGTAACCAATGCTCTTCTCTGCCAATAAAATATTATTAACCATATTATTATTATTATTATTATTATTTTACCTACATAAAAGCCAAATTTTGTTTTTTTTTAGTGTGTGTAATTATACTGGTGAATATTTTTGTAAAGGTTGTATGAGTAGTGAAGAAGCTAGCATACCTGCGAGAATTATACACAATTGGGACTTTAAATTGTATCCCGTATCTCAAAAGAGCTTCAAATATATAAACGAAATTAAGGACCATCCCGTTATAGATTTTAAAGTAAGTTTTTGTTTGGTCAGGCCAAAGCTTTTTTCCCTATTAATAATAGACCCAAAACCCATACAAATGAACATTACCATTTTATATAGCTATTACTTACATCTTTGGAAATTCTTCTAACTTTGTTATTTCTACCTAATTATAGGTTTTAAATCCTTTTATCTATGGAGCTGTTGAAGAGATGGCGCAACTACAAATTCTAAGGAACCAACTTAATTTTTTAAGAGCATACCTGTATACTTGTAGAGAGCCTGTTATAGAGCAGTTGCAGAAGCAAATGTGGCCTAGGGAGTATATGTATGAACATATACATCAATATTCAATATCAGTAAGTCTCCTAAGATATAAGGAGTGTCCAAAAATTAAACCTAAGACAGCTATAAAAAATCTGGTGACATCTTGCCTTTTTCAAAATTGTGCTCAATGTAGCCACAACCCACAACAGCCCTATCTTCGCTAGTAACGTTGACAACTGGACACCCTGTACATACAATTGGCATAGGAAGAGTAGAGTATTATTATTTTTTTTTTAGGATTTAAATGAAATTCAAAACGCTGTATTGGCTCAACAATTGGAAAAAGTGGTACAGTTTGGAAAGGACCATGTTTTTAACTGTTGGTTGTGTAGTCAAAAAGGGTTCGTTTGTGAAGTTTGTACCAAACCCAAGGCCTTGTTTCCCTTTGACATCGATAATATTTATAGGGTAAGTAATTTTAATGAAAAATGCTAATTTTTAATAAAAATAGTTTTTTTTTATTTTACTTTTACTCCCAACCAACTTTACAAGTTTATTACAGGGATAAGTATATAAAAATAACTAACAATTATTACTCTAACTTAATAGGTATATATTATACAGGGTGTTCATTTGAAAACTTCCCACCTCGATTTTCCTGCTTTAAAATGAAAATGTGGAAAATCGCTCGGACCCGTCGATTTTTATTTCGAGGGGGACATCTTTTGCGTATATTGTCAATCTTGTTACTTCAAGCCCCTAGGAGGAAGGGGGGTTAAGATCTAAATCTTAAATGGATACCCCTATTTTATATAATTTTTTTGGAGTCTGCATAAAATTCTGAACATTTTTTAATAAAAGCATTATTAGTCTATACTTAACAGTTTCCGAGATATTGACTCTTGAAAAATAACATTTTTGAACTTTGCCAGCGTCTAGCTTTCTAACTGTACGTCTTAGAGCAAAACGGCTTACATGTCCCTATCTTCGATTTTTATTATCTTTCCAGTAGTGTGAACTTTCGGTTAAACCGGATGTAAGAAATATAGTACTTCCGGTTTAACCGGAAGTTGACACTATTGGAAAGATAATAAAAATCGGAGATATATAGGGACATGTAAGCCGTTTTGCTCTAAGACGTACAGTTAGAAAGCTAGACGCTGTCAAAGTTCAAAAATGTTATCAAGAGTCAATATCTCGGAAACTGTTAAGTGTAGACTAATAATGCTTTTATTAAAAAATGTTCAGAATTTTATGCAGAATCCAAAAAAATTATATAAAATAGGGGTATCCGGGTATCCATTTAAGATTTAGATCTGACGCCCCCTCCCTCCTAGGGGCTTGAAGTAACAAGATTGACAATATACGCAAAAGATGTCCCCCTCGAAATAAAAATCGACGGGTCCGAGCGATTTTCCACATTTTCATTTTAAAGCAGGAAAATCGAGGTGGGAAGTTTTCAAATGAAAATATAAAAAAAAAGACAGTTAAAAAAAAATAATTCGTTTTGTATTACGATTAACACGTTAAGAAATAAATTTATACTAGGAGATATTTTTTTAAATGAAGTTTGAATAATGTTAGTTTTTTAGTGTTTTAATATTTTCGGGTAAAATATTATATAATATTAATCCATTATATAACAATGACCGTTTTCCAAAGTTACTGTTTATTTTAATAGTTTGTAAAAAATTAGTTTGTCTAGTATCATGTCTATGAATATCATGAACTTTTGTTAACGTTGTGTTAGAAATTTTTTGTTTTAAAAGTAAAGAATGAATAAATATGCAAATTTTGAAATTATATAAATTATTTAAATCTAGGTATTTATTCGGTTTATATAAATTTGTTGTTGGTTCTAAGTGCAGAAATCTATGAATACATTTAATAATTTTATTTTGTAATTTCTTTAAAGGTTTTAGTACTATTGAATTTGCTGAACCCCAAATAGAAATTAGATACTGAATTTTTGAATGCATGATAAATATTTTTTAAATAATTTAAAGATATACAATTACGAATTTTAAAGAATATCCCAATTAACGGAGAAATGTAAGTTCGAATATGTTCTACGTGTTTTCTCCAGCTTAACTTTTGATCAATATATAATCCTAAAAATTTATGTTATCTTTATAATTAATATTTTCCCCATTAAATATTCTTGGTTGCTTCTCCATATCTAGTCTTTGTTTGTCAATGTACATAAATGATGATTTATTAAAATTTAAAGTTGATTTATAAGATTGCAACCAGTAAAATATAATTTTTAAATCTTTTTTGATATTTAATTGGATGTCCCTAATATTTTTAGCATAATAAATAATTGTTTAATTTTAGTTCAGTGCCTTTACTTATACCTGTTTTTTAATTGCTTTAGTGTGATGTTTGTAATGCTGTATTCCACAAAAATTGCCTTAATTCAACAAAACCATGTCCCAAATGTAAGAGAAGAAAAGAAAGAGAAGAACTACCCCTTCTTGGTGCTATAAGGGTTGAATGAACTACTTGTTAAATTACTTTGGTCTCTTATGACTTTTTATTAACAATTTATTGTGCATTGATTACGGTATTGATTAACTAAATTGTTGGTTTTTATGATATATTTTAAATAAATTAACTTTTTCATATACTAACATGTGTTTTTTTGCTTGTCGACTACATACCCACAAATACATAATAAGTAGAGATATATAGGTTATGTACAAGAAAATAAATCATCATGTTTAAGTTGTACAATACCTGATGAATTATAAGGCAAATGATTAAACAAATTACAGTTATCAGAAATACCTAGACAGGATATTAATTTATTTAAGTCAAAAAGTAGGGTCAGAGGCGTGTGCCATTTTTTATAAATTAAAAAATAAAATAATTTAAAGGATATTATATTTTGTATATTTATTTAATAACTTAGCATTTTGCCTTTGAGATAAAAATTTGAAAAACTAAAAAGATGTATAAAACTTTGACAGTCATGTCAGTCATATATCAAAAAATATCTATTACCTATATAATTGTTTTTATTATGGCAAAAATAATTTTTTACGATGTACCCCTCATATTCTGCACTGTTGAAAACATGCTCAATAATATATTTACTTATAATAATACTTAGTTATAGTTAGACCTACATTATTAAAACTTTATAATATTTTTATTACTAAACTCTTTTAATGTCGAAGAACGTAGGTTTTCAAAACTGCAGTCACTGACATAAAGTGAAGTAACCTTCGCAGAGTAGCTTATAGAAGTAGCTTAGCTACCAGTAGCTAAGCTATTTTTATTTAAATGTAGCTTCATTACAAGGTAGCTTAACTACTTTAATTTTAAGTAGCTTATTGTAGCTAGCTACTTTTTTCCAGTAGCTTGCCTAGCTCTGTTGCCAGCAGCGTCACATAGCCCATATGTATGTGTTATTTTATTACAATGGTGTAGGAACGATTCGCTTTTGTAAATTTTGTTTTTGGCCGCAAAGGATATTGTAACGGGCCCTATATGTTGGAAAGTTCTGTGGAAATGTCCTAGACTTGATTTTATTAAAACAAAATGTTAAACTATGATTAATTACGTCTTTGGAAAAACTTTATTATCTTTTAATTTTTTATATCATAGACTCTCGATCTTCCCCTTTTAGGTCGAAGGTGGCTGTGCCTATCTCCTCGACCCAACTGTTAATTTTTGACAGAATTTTACAGTCATTTTTTTGTTTCGAAATTTTGACAAAGTTCGTGTCGTTGTTCTTAGTTTCTTGGTAAAATGTCCTAAACTCCATTTAAAACAAAGCGCAAAACTATCCGGATGGATATTGACGGTGAGGACGAGGAGCGCGTCCACAAATTAACCAGTGCACAGCTTCATAATATTGTAAAAGATTGCTTCACTGAAGAAGAGTATGCAGCACTGTCCTTTATCGACGAGGTGAAATATAGGGTTTTGTGTTCACTATACTACAGTGATCCTAACTATGGTAAGTAAAATATTTATTTAATTACAAAAAATTTGGTAAGATTTATATGATTCGAAAGGTTCTTTTAAGATACTGGTTTTTTAGACTGCTGCTGGCGACGCAGCTTTTGATTTGATAGGTATTTCAAGACGGTGGTAAATAGAGTTGAGATCACTTTTCGAACATAATGAATGGGATTTGTGATCCTTGTGATAGAACTAACCCGCTCATCGTTTCCGCAATACATAATAATAATCCCTATATCGTTATTTACAATTTTACGACCACCTTATGGTGACTCCATCACCATTTTGTCAAAAAATACCTATTGCATTTTCTAACTTCTATAACTTGGCTCATGGTTAGATATTTTTTAATTTTAGATTTTTCCCTACATATTTGAAGCATTATCTAGATATGTGGAAAATTTGAACGTATCACTTTATCTGGAAGTGGATTTTCTTTTCCGGACAAAAAACGTCCCAATGAGTCTTTATCAGATGTACCCTTCCCCGTATTCTGTGGATGTACCCTTTGGTCAATGACAATGACCTTCCTTGGTGGATTGTCAAGACAGGAACCTTTTCAATGTAATTTTTATAAATGAAAATTTTTTGTAGCTTTTATTGCCATAATGCGTAATTAGTTTACGTTAGTAAAAATGATCTCAGTTGTACATACTGGTGTTAGTTTTATTGAAGCGAAAGTCTCTCAACTGACTTTGACCAAGCAGCGCCCTTCTGCAGGTCACAGGTGGCGCTTGTCCTTGAGCAGGTATTGTATTTTTGACTTTGACAATTTTTGACAGACGCCAAAAAATATGAATTTTTCAACTGCTAGAATGTCGGTCCGGTCGTAATTACCAAGTACCGCGAGTAAAGTGTGATAAAATGTCTTAAACTCGATCTAAAATCAGTGTTAAACTTTCATAATGGATATTATAGACGTTGATGAGGAGCGCAGTCATAAATTAACCAGTGCGGAGCTTTATAATCTTGTAAAAGAGTCCTTTTCTGAAGAAGAGTTCGCACGAATGTCCCGGTTTGACAAGGTTAAATATAGAGTTTTGTGTTCCGTGTATTTGAGGGACCAGGAATATAGTAAGTAAAATATGTAGTTATTAAAAAAATTATTTGATTAGGCCACAATATAATTCGAAATTTAATACCGGCCGGCCCTTTACTGGCTATACCTACGTAGCTAAATATTTCTGTATAAATGATTAGGTATTTACCGCAATAGGGTCAGAAAATTTCTAGGAGGGGCATGTCATTAATAATAATATACATTTTAACGTTTAGTTTCAGTTTTCCTTTATTTTTATCATGAAACTTATTTGTATGCTACCTATATGAAGTGTCAAAAAACTTTTGAGAGTGCCTATTTCCCCTTATATATATAGTTAGTATAATTTTCTTGATAAAATGGTATGGTTTTGTGATGCCAAAAGCCATACAAAGATCTGAGGATAGCAAACAGCATCTTTTATTCCAGCAACTTTAACTTTAATTAGGTATAGGTATCTGCTATGATATCTCCTACAGCTATTTCTGCATCTTCAGGCCTTCAAAAGATATACCGATTAGGACAAGATAATTTATTGTAGTATATATCACTGAGCATTTAAGAAGCTCGTGGTAAAAATTTTCATGTTACCATTCAAAAAAACTACCTCATCGTACTTCTTAAAAAAGTGTTTTTGATCTGCTTTCTCAAAAATTTCGTAATGAATTTATAGTTAAACTTTATAGCTTTAAGTAAGTACTACATTGAAAAAATAAAATATAATTCTCCATATTATACAGTCGTGTGTCTACTTAAGTTGGCAACATATGGGAAACTTTTTTATTATTAACTTTACGAAAAAAAGTTATTCTTCATAAAAAGTTCTGCATGGTCCAGAACCTAAAATGCAACCATCAGATGTTAAATTTATTCAGTCGTATATGAGGTTTGTCAAAAAATATGAATTTTGCCCAAGAGTAAAGTACCTTTATTTTTGACAATATCGAAAACTGTAATTATGAAAAGTTGTTCGGAATGTAAAACTATATTTTAATATGCAATTACATCCTTCTACTTAATTTTTTTTTTTACAAATTTTTCTTAAATTACGACTCTTCCCCATGCGCACTTTTGGGTATAGAGTTTCGTTTCACAAAAGTACCCATTTTTTTAAAGGTTTTTTTGTCAACTTTTTAAAAATATAATAGTTTTAAAAGTACCTATTTACCTTATTTTCCAAATGCAGATATTTATTTTTTTAAATATGGCTACGTAGAGTGAAAAATCTCTTAGGTGCGCACTCTGGTATGACTTTACCCTATACCGGGTGTAACAGGATCATGGTACACCCCCGTATCTCTGTCAGTTTTAAAGGTAATTGATTGAAATTTGGGATATCCCATACACATAATAAGCGGCACTTTTTGACCTACAAAAATTTTTTTTTTGAAATGAAAAAAAGTAACTTCTTAGCATTAAATTAGAACAAAATAATTGTATTTTCTTTTAGCTATAATTTTGATTGTATTTATCGCACATGTTATTACCAGGTATGAATAAATTCCCTATTAATAGTACTAAGAAATGGTACCACGGTACCAATATGGTTCCATTTGGAAAAATTGAGTTTTACCACAAAAACGATTACGATGAATTTTATTTGCTTATAAAAAACGCAATTTAGTATTTTTGACGGGACTTCGATTTTTCTAGCATAGATGGATCAATTGGAATAAATCGGAACCGTAATGGCACACTTAAATGGAAAATTAAAAATTAAATAATAAATATTTCTTACGCTTGAAATGTCACTTTTGTGGTATCATTGGATTCAGAAAATTATGCAGAATTCAAAAATGTAATAATATACAGGGGGTTCCATTTAAAAATCGAAAGTTGGTGTATTTTTCGGTGAAACCGGAAGTGAAAAAAAAAATCATTTGTAGGTCAAAAAGTGCCGCTTATTATGTATATGGGATATCCCAAATTTCAATCAATTACCTTTAAAACTAACGGAGATACGGGGGGTGTACCATGATCCTGTTACACCCGGTATATATACGGGTTTAGGTATATATTTTTCAATTTCTCGCTTTATGAGTTTTTCCACACAAAGCATGCGGAACCCAAAAAAAATTATGGGACCCCAATAACGGATATGTAGGTAATAAATTTATAGGTACCTATAGGTCATAAAAGTAGTTAGGATATCCTAAATTTCAGCAATTAATACCACACGGTGACTATACCAGACACACCAAGGTGATTTCATTAGAGTTCCTTTTTCCAATTTTGTTGCAAAATACTACACGAATCTGTCGTTTTAGTAGGTAGAGTTTATTTTTATTTTTCTTTCAGTTCAACATTACACTCTTAGAGAATTCCTAACACGGAAAGTGCCAAATCCAGAAAAATTGTATCCATCCATCACTGGTAGCCCTAGACGATATCCTACTCCAAGCAAGTATGACGGCGAATTTTGGCATACTTATTCTGATAGTTCATCAGAAGGACCAGAAAGGCCACCTAAGTCACGTAAGCTGACTCTCGAAGAGTTGTGGGATCTAAGTGATGATGAACATAGGCTTGAAAGAGCAGTTCTACGTGAGCGGGCCATATTAGCAGCAAAAAAAAGACCAAGAGTTCAAGGCGGTAAAAAAAAGAAGCCGCCGCCAAAGAAAAGGGGTAGAAAGAGAAGGGCGCCAGTTAAACAGCCCATAAGGCCCGTGGGTGCTAGTAACCAAATAAGAAGAAGAAGACGAATTAATGCAAAACCTACGCCACCAGTTGGTAGAGATAAAAATGCTCCGATAACCAGATCACAAGCAGCTGCAATACGAGTTCAAGCTGACAAAGATGCCGCTCAAAGACCTGGGACTAGCGGTGCCGCATCAAAAACTGCAAACGTACAAAAAAGAGAATTAAAAGCTACTGCCGTAAGGGCTGAGGTAAGGAAAGTTTCCCGAAAGATGGATTCAAGAGGTAAAGTTCAAAAACCTAAATTAAAAGACGTCCGTCAACAAAATAAGCAGAAGACTGAGACAAAACTAACGACTGGTAAGACTACTCCTAGTAAAATTGTTGTAGCAAAATGTGCCTCTGAAACAGCTGGAGCGAGTACATTCATTGATAAGGCTAAGACTGCAGGGGATACTGAAAAGGCAGATACGAAACGGACTATACAATCGACAGAGTCCAACGACGTTACTGAAGAGGCATCAGGTGTTAGTAATGATCCACCAGCAAAAAAGAAAAAAATGCCTCGCAGGCGTTTCATACCTCCGCCACCTCCTCCATGTTTTTACAACACACCATCATACAACCAAGACGAAAGTGATGAATATTCAATTCCGCCTTTGCCAAATCCATCCTTTCGTGATGTTTATTACCCTCCGTTTAATTCATGTCAGTGTGCGCCGATCGGACCAAAGAAAGTTTCAAAGAAAGATGAAATATTACAGTGCTTATCTGATGACGAGCAGCCGTCAACCAGCGGTTATGTAAACCAAAAGACTGAACCTCCACTCCAACGGAGCTCCCATATTCCAATAATTCCGCCGCCTCTAGCGCCTTTTTCACATAAAAGGTTCAAATCCGCTAAGCCACCCACCAGTGTTATGTCATTTACCGGCATTGAGCCATCTACTGGTATTGAGGCACCTATCTGTATTGAGACGCCTACCTGTATTGAGATACCTACCAGTATTGAGACACCTACTAGTATTGATGAGACACCTACTAGTATTGATGAGACACCTACTTTTCTTGATGAGGCACATACTAGTATTGATGAGACACCTACCAGTACCGAGTCATCTTTCAGTTTTAAGCTATCAGCCAGTACAGAACCAGTAACTAGTGCATCATCAGGCACAAGAACATCTAGAACTGATGGACCAGTAACAAGTACTGAGCCTTCAATAAATGATGAATTAGCACGTTGCAAATCGTCCACGAATACTGATTTTATAAGTAGTACTAAGCTCGGTACTTCGAGAACGCAGCTTCTGCCCTCATCGCAGTTATTGTATGCAATTCCAAATACTCAAAATCTCTGTGTACCAAAGAGTGAACAGTCTTTAAATATTGAACCAATAATGGGACCGGGATTCTATGTACAAAGAAATCTAGACGAGCAATCAGACCAATCACAATCTAGTAGCAATGCAAGTGCTGCTAAAACTTCGTTGGTTAGAGAAAATGATAAGACTAAAAATGAAGCAAGTTCTGACAAACCACAAGATAAGAAGTTGGTGCATTACTCTATAGTCGCCTCTGATTCGGCAGTGTCTGTAACTAAAAAAAAAGAAACATCTGTTCAACCTCAGTCAGTTAATAGATCTCCTTTCATGATTTTAGGGGCACCACTCAGAGTTTCTTTTGATAAAAATAATATTGGAAGGGACAAAAGAATGCAGCCTAAACGTTTAATAAATCGAAAAAAGTTTGTAATAGCCCGTAAACCACATACTATTGTAATTTCGGATAAAAAAGTTGAGTTACCGAGGTCAATGACTTCGCCTTTTCAAGAAATAACAGAAGTTTTAGCACATCAACAAAACATTGCAGCAAAGGAAACAGGTATACTCAAAGTTGTACCCAATCCAAACAGAAGTGATGTAAGTAGACCTGAAACAATAGCTTCTGGTACAACGCCAGGTCAACAAAAACGACCGGCAAAAATTATTTTGTCCGACCTCGAATTACCAACCATCGACAATTCAACAGAACCAAAGCCAATTGTTAAAAAGCCCGCTGTAATACCGCCTTCCCCACGAAAACCAAAAATTAGAGTACCACCTCATGTAAAGCCATGCCCTACTCACGGTTTGACGCCAGATAGTAAAACGAAACCAAGTTCAGCAAAAACTAATGCGAAAAAGAGAAATTCAATTGAAAAGTCACAGGTAGAACCAACAATATCATCTCCGAAAACGATTGTTAGTTTGCCCGAATCGCAGATATTGACGGTTGACTCGTCGGCTCGACCGGAGACAGCACAAGATACTTGTGTTCGAAAGGAGATGAGAACATATCAAGGCCCTGGAAAAAGTCGCAAAACTGACACAGAAGTGAATGAACAACCGTCAGATAGTCTAGTATCTGACGTCCAGACGCCTGGCGGAACATTAGCTTTTCAATCTCCATTGGTGCTACAACCATCGACATCCGTTCAGTCAGCTAGAAACTTACCACGTTCAGAAGTAACCATAGTACCGGTTAGTCGAGCAGAAGTAATTAGGCCAGCCTCTCGATTGTCAGAGATTCAACCTTTGGTTAGTTTACACCCAATTGTCAAACCAACAGTCAGTCAGCCACCAAAAGAGCTAGAAAATATCCATGACTTTCAATCTGAATTATCGTGTTCATCAGATGAAGATCAGGAAGTAATAACAGTAGAATTTCCACCTAATGTTGATCAGTCTCAAGTACAGGCTCTCTTGTCATCCAAACCAATTCAAACTGAAATAGTCCCATGCATTAAAAAAGCTGTACCTCTTCAGCATATCATGAAATCAACTAATAAGGTAATTTCAAAAAATCTCGAGTCAAAACTTTTGCAGGGTAAACTTATTAGAATACCGAGATCAGAAGCAGGTCAGATTTCTCCAATTGGAAACACTGCGTCTTCTATGAGTCAGGATGTTGAGCAAACAAAATCAAAAGCTCCTCCCAAAGCTGAACCGTTTCCAACTACATCATTTCTTAGACAGGCCCTAGAATCACCGAAACCAAAACCAATTTTACCAAAAACTGTACAAACTTTAAGTAAAACTCAATCGCAAACAAAAACGATTGCTATAACTGGATCCATTCCGAATATTTTTGAAGCGCAAAGATCTGTAAATACTGAAACCAGAACAGTCAAAAGTGTTAAGACATTGAGCCATACGTCTTCAACGACTCAAAGTCTAACTCAATCAAAAACCGAGTCAATAACAATGGTCCAGAGAACAATTAATGCCTCGACATCCAGTACTGTCGTAAGTCAATCACAATTAAAGTCATATTCAGCACAAACTGTAGACAGCATGGCAACAACCACAGCAAACACGACAATAATGAGTCAATCCCAAATTAAAATATGTAGAGATGAAACTGGAAACGCTATTGAGGCCCAAGTACAAATAAAAACCGCCGCTTTAACACAGATTAAACAGAACACGTCCTCATCCAGTACTGAAAGACAAGAACTTAGAACGATTCAAACTAAATTAGAACCAGTTAAAATAACACCAGTTAATTTTAAAAAAGTAGCTCGAATTCAAGTAGTCAGAAGTTCGAAAGGTGAAATTAAGGCCATTCACGGACCAGGCACGGCCATACAGGAATTCAGTCAAATCCAACAAGTTGCCACAATAAACCAAGATCAATGTGTCGGAGATAATAATGATTCGACATCACGCACTGGTGATAAACCATTGAGTATTCGCATGATAGGCTCTCCAATTTTAGCCAGCGTTTATCCATATAGAAGGATAATTAACCCAATCCATGCCTTACCTTCAACTTCAACATTGGCAGTTACTACGCAAGGGTCTATGAACCAAAGTGGGCCGGCTCTGTCTGTAACAAGAGTAGTCAATCTTCAAAAATTATTGTCTGTGTGTTCTCAGTATGTAGATAGCACAAAGGACCAAGAAGTCGCAGAGCAACCTTCAGCTGAAATTGCTCTCGTAAAAAAAGATTCCAAAGAGGCAGTTTCCACAGTGGAAAACAGGCCAGCTACCGATAGTAACTTACCTACTCCAACGAATCAATTCCCGAGATTTGAAACTACAATTGAGAAAAGCTTTGTATTTGCCCAAACCCGAACAGTGGTGGCTCCGACATTAGGAACTTCTACAAGTACTGTTTCCAGACTTACGAAATATATGAAAGTTTTGTCTCCAGTTTGCACAACTACCAGGCAGTTGCACGCCACTTTACCACCAGGTTATTATTCTACTCAATCTGGGTCTACTAGAATTTCTCTGGTGGAACCAGGGCGTTATCAAGTAGTGCGCAGCCCCGAATTGGACAGCGCCGTACCAAGACTCTACACGGCTGATGAAATGTTAGCAGCTCAAGGTCTCACTGCTAGTAAGTTTTTACTATTAAAATCTTGTTATATGCTAGACTCTTCCAAAAAATTTAATTTTGTAATTGGAAACTACTTAGAAAGGTTTAAATTTACTTCATGTATTGTGAGTTAGGGGGGGATATTTTTGTTGGTATTATGTTGAAATAAAACACTTTTTTAGTGGATGAACAGCAACGTTACTTGTCCTTTACAAGACCTCTAACTTTGGTACCACTTACAACTACGTCTGCTGACGCTAGAGCTCTGCCGTCCTCAGCTCGACCTGCAATTGGGTATATGGCTATGCATGTAGAGGAAGGAAGAAGTTCGGAGGTGGAGGAAACTCCGAAAAGTGATCAGGATATGATGGGTAAATAAAAAAAATTTTTAGGAGGTTTGCATGAATGCATGAATTTTATTTGTTTTTGGTGTTAGTTATTTTTTCAAATTAATTTATTTTTGAGGAATAGATGCTTTTAATACTTTGCTCTGTTACTGTTACCTTGTTAACTTTTTTAGTAGATGAACAGCAGCGTTACTTATCCTTTACAAGACCTCTAACTTTAGTACCACTTACAACTACGTCTGCTGACGCTAGAGCTCTGCAGTCCTCAGCTCGACCTGCAATTGGGTATATGGCTATGCATGTAGCGGAAGGAAAATGTTCGGAGGTGGAGGAAACTCCGAAAAGTGATCAGGATATGATGGGTAAATAAAAAAAAATTTTAGGAGGTTTGCATGAATGCATGAATTTTATTTGTTTTTGGTGTTAGTTATTTTTTCAAATTAATTTATTTTTGAGGAATAGATGCTTTTAATACTTTGCTCTGTTACTGTTACCTTGTTAACTTTTTTAGTAGATGAACAGCAGCGTTACTTATCCTTTACAAGACCTCTAACTTTAGTACCACTTACAACTACGTCTGCTGACGCTAGAGCTCTGCAGTCCTCAGCTCGACCTGCAATTGGGTATATGGCTATGCATGTAGCGGAAGGAAAAAGTTCGGAGGTGGAGGAAACTCCGAAAAGTGATCAGGATATGATGGGTAAATAAAAAAAATTTTTAGGAGGTTTGCATGAATGCATGAATTTTATTTGTTTTTGGTGTTAGTTATTTTTTCAAATTAATTTATTTTTGAGGAATAGAAGCTTTTAATACTTTGCTCTGTTACTGTTACCTTGTTAACTTTTTTAGTAGATGAACAGCAGCGTTACTTATCCTTTACAAGACCTCTAACTTTAGTACCACTTACAACTACGTCTGCTGACGCTAGAGCTCTGCCGTCCTCAGATCGACCTGCAATTGGGTATATGGCTATGCATGTAGCGGAAGGAAGAAGTTCGGAGGTGGAGGAAACTCTGGAGTTGGAGGAAACTCCGAAAAGTGATCAGGATATGATGGGTAAATAAAAAAAATTGTAGGAGGTTTGCATGAATGCATGAACCTCATTTGTTTTTGGTGTTTGTTGTTATTTTTTTCAATTAATTTATTTTTGAGGAATAGATGCTTAATACTTTTGCTCTGTTACTGTTCCCTTGCTAAAATATCTGTCCGTTAAAGAGTGAGGGAGGCGTTATTTTAAAAAAAATTTTGTTGTATCAAAAAAACGACCATTTACCCACAGTTCGAGTTGCTAATGTAATTTAACACTGCATTCTTATATTTACAGAGATGATATATAGATTGTTACTTTTGCTTACATTTAGCTTATGTCATCAAAAAATACTTTCCTTAATATGTAGTTAGTTCAAGTATCTATTCCCTTATTGTTATTGACAATGCTCAAGAGATTATATTCTAATAATTATATTCGCATCAATTTATTTTATTGATAAATGCATGCTATTTTAATGACAACAAAAAATGGAGTGCACAATACTAATTTTATTAAACATTTTAATCAAAGTGCTTGTCTAAAAACAATGTAAAGTGAGGTCCCTGAAAACTAAAGGTTTTATCATATTTTAACCTTAAAGAAAATTTTGGTGACTAAGTCTTAACAAAATATAACCATTTTACCCTAAATTAAGAAATAAATGACAGAATCTATGGAAGTAGTTCTTCATCAAAATTTTCTATTAGGCCCACGTTTTATTCAGAGCTAACACTGTGCAATGTTTAATAAAAACACATACGATAGATATAGAAGCATGCATTTTCAAAATATTTTGTTTTTTTTTGTGTTCAATTTTAATAGGCCAATTTTAATATTCATTAGTGGATCCACCTACTGATAGATCCACTGGCGAATATGAGAATTCGCCAGTACTTATAGTAGTTAATATCCTCGCATTATATTTCCTTTATCGTTTTTGATCGTGTTAACCAACAGTAAAAATCAGTGGCGAATCCAGAGTTCGTGGAGTAATAAAATATTTAGGAATCTTCAATTTTTCTTGGAACACCTTTAAAATGCTGATGGGGGGATAAATACGTCCCTGATAAACATTTCCGGTATAATAGGTTTCTTTTAGAGTCTAGTGACGAATTCCCATTTAGTTTCATCAATATTTAGGGTTACAGTAGCTAACTGCTACCATAGCGGAACGAAACCAAGAGAAACCATCCAATGAAAACATTTTACCGCTCATAATTTTGTACCGCGTACAAATCTGCTCCAAGTACCGGGTGATTTAATAAGAAAGGCAGCCGGCTATATCTCGGAAACTACTAAACGTAGAAACTTGGGATAAAAATAATTATGATTAAAGCGGTCATGAGAAAATTCTGGAAATAATTTTTAAGTTCCGCATTTTGCCGCAAGAGGGCGTAATTGAAAAGTAAATTTTAAAATTTTATATAACTCCGAAAATTCCACATTAAGGTATATGTTTGATAACACCATTTTAAAGCTTGGACAATTATGCATCATTTTGGTCTTATGCTCATTGGCGTACGTACCGACTTTAATAAGAGTGGGGGAAGCTGTTGAAAGTGTAAACATTAAAATCGCTGTGACTTTTAAACGACTTATCCGATTTTAGCAAACTAAAGACTGTTTGGAAGAGAAATGTATGCACTTTCACCAATCTTATTTAGTTGTCCATAATGTAATAATAATAGTTTTTTTGATTTTATCCCGAAAATTCAAATCATACGGTATAATTATGATACCATAATCGAAAAGTAGATGAAATTTTCTAGAAAAAATATTAAAACCGCAGCTCGATATCGTTGTTCGTTTCAGAGTTATTGCCAAAACATTAATTTTTAATACAAATTGCGCCCTCTAGCAATTTTATTTCAAACTATTGTGTACCATTGGATAAGACAATTAAAGGTACTTACCTTTCTCTTCCAAACAAGCTTAAATTGAGTGAAATCGGATAAGTCATTTAGAAGTTACAGTGATTTTAATGTTTTCACTTTCACTTGATAAGAGTGGGAGAAGCTATTGAAAGTGTAAACATTAAAATCGCTGTAACTTCTAAACGACTTATCCGATTTCACTCAATTTAAGCTTGTTTGAAAGAGAAAAGTAAGTAACTTTAATTGTCTTATCCAATGGTACCACAATAGTTTCAAATAAAATTGCTAGAGGGCGCAATTTGTATTAAAAATTAATGTTTTGGCAATAATTCTGAAACGAACAAAGGTATCGAGCTGCGGTTTTAATATTTTTTCTAGTAAATTTCATCTCCTTTTCGATTATGGTATCATAATTATACCGTATGATTTGAATTTTCGGGATAAAATCAAAAACTATTATTATTACAAATTGCGCCCTCTAGCAATTTTATTGAGAACTATTATGGACAACTAAATACGATTGGTGAAAGTGCATACATTTCTCTTCCAAACAGTCTTTAGTTTGCTAAAATCGGATAAGTCGTTTCGAAGTTACAGCGATTTTAATGTTTACACTTTCAACAGCTTCCCCCACTCTTATTAAAGTCGGTACGCCAATGAGCATAAGACCAAAATGATGCATAATTGTCCAAGCTTTAAAATGGTGTTATCAAACATATACCTTAAGGTAGGAGTATCAACATGCTTGCCAACCTATAACCTATTTCGCGTAGAATAATTTAATTTTTCTAGCTTTTACACAAAATTTAAAGAAAATCAGTATCGACTTGATATTCTATAGGTAATAATTGACATATTTAATAAATATCAAGGAATTTCATAACTTATTTTAGGAGAATTGTATAGCGAAAAATATCGGGTAAGATTTTTTTTAACGTTATTATGTCATTGTCACTCATTGTTCTTTCACTACACAATTCTCCCAAAATTAGCAATGAAATAAATTGATATTTTTGTAATATATCAGATACTACCTAAATAATGTACCGACGATGTTGATTTGCTTTAAATGTTAGTTATTAAAATAATAAACTCAAAAAATCAACGCGAAATAGGTTATAGGTTGGCAATAGATTGAATGACGTTGAGAATTCAACCTTAATGTGAAATTTTCGGAGTTATGTAAAATTTTAAAATTTACTTTTCAATTACGCCCTCTTGCGGCAAAATGCGGAACTTAAAAATTATTTCCAGAATTTTCTCATGACCGCTTTAATCATAATTTTTTTTATTCCAAGTTTCTACGTTTAGTAGTTTCCGAGATATAGCCGGCTGCCTTTCTTATTAAATCACCCGGTACGTGGCCTGTAATAAAACATTTAGCGAAAGCGAATATCCGTCTAAAGACACTTCGTTTCTTGAAATTTGCATCGCGACCACAAGCCTCGCTGTCGACCCTTTACGTGGAATGATGTCTGGATTTACTTAGTTTTTGCTGCTATTCAAGGAGGGGGTACTTGTTCGCTTTTTTTTTATAAAATGAAATATTAATCGAAAACTGAAATGACGCCTCATTAGCTCTAGCTCTTAAAAGAACTTATTAATCAAAATAGAAATATCAATGCGAGGGTCACTGTATTTAATTTGATTTTGCAACAACATATTACATTATAAATGGGATATTTAAGCCGTCCTGTAGGAATTGGGTGCCCAACAACCATATTCACGTAAATATACCATTCAAAGAATTTATTTTAGTGTATATTCAGTTCATATTTATACGTATTTACATATCAGCTCTTTTAAATAAATCAACACTTAACAAAATACAACCAGTAAATCATTTTTAGAATTATAAGAACAAACCGTGAATAGGGTTCCGTGTCACCTATGAAAAAATTTCACATGCATCAATAGTCAATTATCTATAGCCCCATTTATATTGATGCTTAATTTATATTAAAAGTAAGTTGGTGTAAAAAAATTTTAAATGTTGCAAAATTAATTTAAGCACAGTTTTTTAGTTATTTATTGTTAATTTTTGTTTTTGTTTTTTAATTTAATGGGGATGCCAGCCGTTAACAATTCTGTTTATTTCTTACTTTTAATAAATACATTCATATTATTATATAGATTTTAGAGGCGTCAAATGACTATATTCACAAACAAATAATTGACTACGAATATTTAATAATCATTCATTAAATATAGCTAAACTTATCTACCTTCCTATAAACATCTGGGGTATCTCCATCGTCTTTTATATTAAATAAACCAACCCTTCTGCTAAATAAAACATTTCAAAGCTGATAAAAAAAAAGTAAGAAATGGAGAATTGTGCTTTAAAAATCTGGGAATGCTAAAAGGACAAAGTACCTAGTTTGTTCATCTGTACTAACATGGACGCTTATGTGCTAACAATAATTGTGTTACCTTTTCCAAATCATTCTATATATCTATTCATTTAAGCCGAATTTACATGGTTCAATTAAAAAATTAGTTAATCGCGCTGTGTAAACAACGCGAATCAGTGTAATCGTGTAAATTCGGTTTAAGACATTTTAATAGACTATTTTTTTTATCATTCACTTGTAAATAACTTTTTCAAATATATATTCATAGGCACAGCATGTGATATCTATTGGCGATTTACCGTAATAGATAGATACGACCTCTGGTGGAGGGTTTAAAAGCTTTCTTGGCTGTCGAAATCTCGGAATTTTTAACGTTTTAGTGTAAAATGACGTTTTGCCACTATTATCGGCTTTTGTTGTCTTATCGCATTAACTGAAAAAGTCAGCATTTTTTTGATGGGCAGAGAGCCTACCGTATTTTTCGAAACCCCCATTGTAGCGCTGGGGTCATTTGGTAAATCCCAATAAGCGCATACACACAGCGTGCTTAATTGGCGCGACAAAGTGAAATAACTCTTCTGGTTAGAGATAGCAAAAATTATCGTATTAACCTAAATGTAACTAAATTTCACGCGACCTAAATGAAATATCGATATAAAAAGGTTTTTTTTTTACTTTGACAAGCGGTAGAAATTTGAGAATGACAACTCCCTGTTTAACCTTAAGGTTGAATTCTCAACTTCGTTCAATTTATTGCCAACCTATAACCTATTTCGCTTTGTTTTTTCAAGTTTATTATTTTTTAAACTAACATTTAAATAAAATCAGTGTCGTCGGCACATTACTTATTTAATATCTGATATATTACAAAAATATCAATTTATTTCATTGCTAATTTTGGGAGAATTGTATAGTGAAAGAACGTGTCATTGCAATGACATAATAATGTTTAAAAAAATCTTACCCGATATTTTTCGCTATACAATTCTCCCAAAATAAGTTATGAAATTCCTTGATATTTATTAAATATGTCAATTATAACCTATAGAATATCAAGTCGATACTGATTTTCTTTAAATTTTGTATAAAAGCTAGAAAACATAAATAAATCCACGCGAAATAGGTTATATGTTGGCAAGCATGTTGATACTCCCACCTTAACCATTTTAAACATATGAATTCTTAAACATTTTCTGCTATATTAATTTTTTAGTATCCTTCCACAAGCAAGTCATTTTACATTGTTGCACTAGAATAATCCTGTATAGTTGGTGTAATGAACTAGTAACATTAAATAAAACATTGGCATCCCCCAAAAAAAAAAAAAAATGATACTTTTATTGTAACTTTAATAGAGTTTATAATAAAGTATTGTTAAAAACGTTGTTGTTTGAATGTTTTTTTTTTTAACAAGGTGCAGGTGCTGTAATATATGTTGCATGATCTTGGGTAACTAAAAGGGGTTTCAATTTTGCTGCTAACATACAAATCATGAGCACAATCGTACAAAAGAACATTACCATCCTTTAATTTTTTTTTAAAAATGTGTGAAACTAGATGGGTGGAGAAAGGCGAAGCTATTATTGACTTCTTGGAAATGTGACCTACTTTAATCGACTTCTTAGATGATACGGAACAAAATGGCAATAGTGTATCATCCTCCAAAGCTAGTACCCTTTTAGCAGCCATTACAACATCTGATTTCTTGGTATCTCTTTTTATCATCAGTGATTGTATTAAATTATTAATACCTCTATCTACTCAACTGCAAAGATATTAGCAAAGCATATGAAATTTCTAATTTAGTCTTAAAAGCATTGGAAGAAATAAGATCTGATAGTGATAATTATTTTTCACTTGATTTTTGAAAAAATTTGTTCCACAGCCCAAATTTTAAATATCGAAATTAAGTTGCCCACAATTACTAAGAAACAGACAAATCGCGCAAATTATGAATTCGGTAATACAGAGCAATATTATAAATTGTCTATTTTTTACCATTTTTAGATTATTTAATTTCTGAATTAAAGTTTAGATTTTCTGAAAAACACTTCAATGTATCGAAATTATGGAACATTGTTTCTACCTACCTTGATAAACTTAACCAAGAAATTTTTTTGGCTGCAATAAAATTTTATCAGGATGATATCTCTTGTTCTGTGGCAAAGTTAGAAGGTGAGTTAAAGTTATGGAAGCTATATTGGGAACAGAAAGGCGAAAAACCTACCAATATAATTGACACAATTATAAAAACTGATTCATTCATACTTTCCGAATATTAAAAAAATATTAAAAATATTAGCAACAATTCCGGTAACCAGTTGTACACCCGAAAGATCATTTTCTTCCTTAAGATTGTTAAAATCTTATTTACAGTCAACAATGGCGCCGTTTTCAAACTTTCTGCTTTCTCGGCGTCTTTTTCATTGTCTCTTATTATTGGGATGTATTTTCAATAGGTTCTAATTCAGGATGTTAATGCTGATGAATATAATGAAATTCGGTTATAGCGAAAAGGCCCATTATTTCATACATTATTGAGAAGATAATTTCAAATTTTCAATGGCGGAAATTTAACAGCTTTGTGCAATTTTGAAAGTTTACGTCTTTACGTTTACCTTATACTTAAGGGATATATCAAAAATTTAGTTTTTTGATGATATTTCTGGTCTAAAATAGCAATTTAAAATTCGGCCACCTCTGCGGCTACAGGTTGCCCATTTGGAGATAAAAAGATTCGTAAAAAAATTGGGGAAATCCCACAATATTTCTCATGGGCCTGAAAAAAATTCTTATCTCCAAAAATAGGAGAAACTAGTAGCCACAGAGATTGATTGTGGCCAAATTAAAAATTTCTATTAGAACAGAAATATCGTAAAAACTTAATTTGTTAAATACACTGCGCGACATATTTAACGCATAACGAAAAAATTGCCTCAATTTTGATGTTATATATTTTCCAAAGTGGTTCGTTTTTAATGATTTTTTTTTTCAAATTGTAGGTTTTTTCCTTAAGCATATCACTGCCTTTGTTGTTTTACTTGAAAAAGTAACTTTGGTATTATACTGGGTGTTATAAAACTGTTATGTTTTTTTTTTTACGGAAATTCAAAACACCCTGTAGGATTTACTAGCCATTGCAAGTTATCGCAATTCCAGCCAAATTAAAGTCCCATGTTTCCTTTACATTTTCTTTTTTAATTCATTGGTTTATCTCTGTTTTTTTATGAAATATTCAATTTTTAGTTCAACGTAATTTTCATAAAAAAATGTTTAGTTAAAAAATACAAAATAAACGAAATGCTTTGATTAATGCAACAGCAAGAAAAAACAAATTATAAAGTAAATAAAAAATCAATATCTGGTATTAATTTACTGAATCCACAAAACAGGGCAAAAAAAATATAGGGAAGAAAATTGTAATTTCTAAATGTATTAAAAAAAATTAAATATGAATAATTAGTAGCGAGTATTGCCTCTCCTTGCTCTAATGAATGCTTCGCATCTTCTAGTCATACTTAAAATCAGATTTCTGATTTCATCTTGATTAATCTGATTCCATATTTCCATAAGCCTCAATGACAGATCATTTAAGTTTCTAGGAGGAGGAAGCAAGGCTCTAAGATTCGTCGGCAATACTCGCTACTAATGATTCATATTTAATTTTTTTGAATACCTTTAAAAATTGCAATTTTTTTTCCTGTATTTTTTGCCCTGTTTTGTGGATTCAGTAAATTAATACCAGATATTGATTCTTTATTTACTTTATAATTTGTTTTTTCTTGCTGTAGCATTAATCAAAGCATTTCGTTTATTTTGTATTTTTTAACTAAACATTTTTTTTATGAAAATCACGTTGAACTAAAAATTGAATATTTCATGAAAAAACAGAGATAAACCAATGAATCAAAAAAGAAAATGTAAAGGAAACATGCGACTTCAATTTGGCTGGAATTGCGATAACTTGCAATGGCTAGTAAATCCTACAGGGTGTTTTGAATTTCCGTAAAAAAACATAACAGTTTTATAACACCCGGTATAATACCAAAGTTACTTTTTCAAGTAAAACAACAAAGGCAGTGATATGCTTAAGGATAAAACCTACAGTTTGAAAAAAAAACATTAAAAACGAACCACAAATTTGGAAAATATATAACATCAAAATTGAGGCAATTTTTTCGTTATGTGTTAAATATGTCGCGCAGTGTATAATTATTTTTTTGTTTTTTTTTATACTACTGAGCAAAAGTTGCCCGGTGCGATCCTAATTTTGTTAAAAGTACAGTATAGTCTAATATTAAACACTTTAAATGCCAGTAACTTAACTCCCAGGTTTAAAAAAAACTATGCTTAAAGGAAAACGACACCTAGCGATAGTCTTAGCTTAACCCAATGGTTCGCCTATACCATTGCAAGTATACCATTTAAGCTACTGTCATCGAACAGGTTGAACCGACGCGACGCTGTGCGAATTGTTGAACTGAATATTTGTTGGTGCAAAATAAGGTAAGTTGTATTGTTACTATTAGATATTAAGTTATAAAATCGTTTTATTGTGAACCCCTTTTTGTCCTTTTTATCAATTTCGAAACGAAAAATTACCTCATTTCTTGGCACAATGGACACTTTACATCGATTTTTCCAATTTTTAGATCATCCACTATTTATGTTCATACGATTGAAATGATATTTTTTTTAGGGTATTAAAAAATGCTTGTAGTAGTTCGTGTTCCACTAAAACATAAAAAGGATAAAGAGTTCTATGCGCCAAGAAAAATTTTTGGGCATAGACGTGTTGGGACTAACACAGAGTACTTAGTAAAATGGATTACACTTCTCGGAAACAGAAAAAAAACAAATAGTTGGGAAAGTTTGGACAATATTTATTTCCTAGATTTGGTACTCGAATATGAAGAAAAACTTTTGTTGCGCCATAGAAAAATGAGAACTGGTACGTCTAGACGGAGGGCTAATCGTACTCCTATATTTTGGAAAGCTCCCGGATATTTTGGAATTCGGGACTGGGCAAATCTAAAAGTATCCAAGATAATCGGAATAACGTATTTTGGAAGTGAAAGGAATGATTACTGCTTCTGCATCAAATTTAAAGAATTACAGGATATTTTTATGATAAACAAACAAGTGGCAACAAGAAAATTTTCAAAACTTATACGCAAGTTTTACAAAAAGTACCAAAACATGAGCGACCCGGAAAAAGTGAGGGCTAATATAAAACTAAGACAATATTTTGAGAGAAAACAATTTTTGAAAGGTGAGGAAATTGTCACCAAAACTGAAGAAACAGAATCAGAGGGTAGGGTTGTTATTAACTAGTATTTTAGCATTACGTACATATGTTTTTTTTATTTTTATAGCTGTTAAAAAAATATAAATTATCAATAAATTGCTGAAAAGACAAGTTTTGTTTTAATCAACTTTCATTGCCTTTTAATCAATTTAGCAGTCGGTATCTGTTAACAAGAATACATTATTTTATCTATTAGTCGAATTGAAAATTAAAAAAAAAATCGTTTGCTTTGCTTATAGATAGATTATAAATTGGAATAATCAATTTTATGTTCTTTTTCGAGAAATACTAAAACGATAAGAAAATTATATATTTATAGATTAAAAAATCCTAAAACCTAGGAGTCAACCATCGCTTTAATCCGCAACATTTATACTATTTACTCGAAACCCTCTAAACCTATCATACAGGGTGGTCCAACGAAAACTTAACACCTCGATTTTCCTGCTTTAAAATGAAAATGTGGAAAATCGCTCGGACCCGTCGATTTTTATTTCGAGGGGGACATCTTTTGCGTATATTGTCAATCTTGTTACTTCAAGCCCCTAGGAGGGGGGGGGGTAAGATCTAAATCTTAAATGGATAGGTACCCCTATTTTATATAATTTTGTTGGATTCTGCATAAAATTCTGAAAATTTTTTAATAAAAGCATTATTAGTCTATACTTAACAGTTTCCGAGATATTGACTCTTGAAAAATACCATTTTTGAACTTTGAAGTATATAGACTAATAATGCTTTTATTAAAAAATGTTCAGAATTTTATGCAGAATCCAAAAAAACTATATAAAATTGGAGTATCCATTTAAGATTTAGATCTTACCCTTCCTCCCTCCTAGGGGCTTGAAGTAACAAGATTGACAATATACGCAAAAGATGTCCCCCTCGAAATAAAAATCGACGGGTCCGAGCGATTTTCCACATTTTCATTTTAAAGCAGGAAAATCGAGGTGTTAAGTTTTCGTTGGACCACCCTGTATTTATTTCAAGACATATTTGGTTATTTAGAAATAATAAAGTAACTTTTGTATATTTGACTTCTATACTATTATTGATCGCTAAGATAAATAGTATTTGAAAAATAGTTGCAGCCGTTCGGCTGTCACTAAATATCACCAGGAAGGATTAGGCAATAGTACCGGGTGTCCCACTAAGAGTAGCTCTCGGCCGTATCTCAGAAAGGGTTAGTCGTATGATGGCTTGCGGAAAAAAAATTTTTAGTAAAAGTGGCCATGAGAAATTGCTGAAAATTATTTTTAAGTTCCTCATTTCGCCGCAAGAGGGCACAATTAAAAAAAAAATTTTAATTCTAAATTTCTCCGAAAATTCCCATATTAAGGTATAACTCTGATTACATCATCGAAAAGCTTAGACAATTCTGCATCATTTTGGTTTAAGGCTCGTTGGCGTACCGACCTTGATAAGAGTGGGGGAAGCTATTGAATGTGTAAACATTAAAATCGCTGTAACTTCTAAACGACTTATCCGACTTTACTAAATTTAAGCTTGTTTGGAAGGGAAAGGTAAGTAACTTCAATTGTCGTATCCAATGATACACGATAGTTTCTAATAAAATTGCTAGAGGGCGCAATTTGTAATAATAACAGTTTTTTCGATTTTATCCCGAAACTTCAAATCATACGGTATAACTGTGACATCATAATCGGAAAGTAGATGAAATTTGCAAGAAAAGATGTAAAGCCCGCAGTTCGATATATTTGTTCGTTTCAGAGTTATTGCCAAAACAATAATTTTTAATACAAATTGCGCCCTCTAGCAATTTTATTAGAAACTATCGTGTACCATTGGATACGACAATTGAAGGTACTTCCAAACAAGCTTAAATTTAGTAAATTACAGCGATTTTTATGTTTACACTTTTACTTAATAAGAGTGGGAGAAGCTATTGAAAGCGTGAACATTAAAATCGCTGTAACTTCTAAACGACTTATCCGATTTTACTAAATTTAAGCTTGTTTGAAAGTACCTTCAGTTGTCGTATCCAATGGTACACGATAGTTTCTAATAAAATTGCTAGAGGGCGCTATTTTTATTAATAATTATTACTTTGGCGATAACTCTGAAACGAACAAGGATATCGAACAGCGGTCTTCACATTTTTTCTTGCAAATTTCATCTACTTTCCGATTATGATGTCATAGTTATACCGTATGATTTGAATTTTCGGGATAAAATCGAAGAAACTGTTATTATTACAAATTGCGCCCTCTAGCAATTTTATTAAACACTATTGTGTACTGTTGGATACGGCGATTGAAGATACTTACCTTTTCCTTCCAAACAAGCTTAAATTTAGTAAAATCGGATAAGTCGCTTAGAAGTTACAGCGATTTTAATGTTTACACATTCAATAGCTTCCCCCACTCTTATCAAGGTCGGCACGCCAATGAGCCTTGAACCAAAATGATGCAGAATTATCTATTCTTTCTAATGATGTAACTAGAAGTATACCATAATATGAGAATTTTCGGAGAAATTTAGAATTAAAAAAAAAAATTTAATTGTGCCCTCTTGCGGCTAAATGAGGAACTTAAAAATAATTTCCAACAATTTCTCATGGCCACTTTTACTAAAAAAAAATTTTCCGCAAGCCATACGACTAACCCTTTCTGAGATACGGCCGAGAGCTATTCTTAGTGGGACACCCGGTACAAAGATCTAAGGAGTTTCTTTGGATGGTATAACTGAGTATGCCAACTGGGGAATTTATTTTTCCTACCTACATCAATGTGGTATTCCCAGGATAAAATCTCGTCCATATACAGGCCACGATATATAATTTAGGAATATTTTAATATTTAACCACAACAATTTTGTGATCTAGAGATCTTTCCAGTTTTTGTTTGGAAATATGCATAAATGACGATTTTTCCAAATTCAAAACTAATTTATTGCGCGCTTGCAACTAGGTACATATACTAGACAGAGTTTCCAAATCACGTTTTATATTTTCCCTGATAGCTTATGCCTCTCCGTAATACAGAAGGACAGTGTCATCAGTGTATAGCTGAAGAGCACCTTTAAAATTTAATTTGGAGATCGAGTTAAGATACAGTGTCACCAGTAAAGTCCGCATCATATGGGATTTATTTTTATTAATAGCTTTATTCAAAATTTGACTTTGGCATCAAGTTCTGCTTCGATCGAGATGAAAATTAAGCAAAAAAAATAGTAGTCACGTGATTCGCATTATCTGTCAAATTTTAATTTTTTCCAAAAAATAATTCAAAAGTAGGGTTATTTCTGAAAATATCGAAAAAAGTGATTAGAAAAAGTTTTTTTAAATGCATTTTCTAGCCCTCATGCAAAATTGCAGCTGCATAAGATAATTTTGATTTTTTACTTATATTTTGTAAATTGCACCACTTTTGCAAAATAAGACTCAACGCAACCTACATAAAACTTCTTACTTTTGACATTGCTTTATTTCAGATATATTTTCTTTAGAGTAGCGCCATATTAAATGTGTGTTTTTCTACAAAATCAAAATTGGGCTATTAAAATTTGGTCGCATGTGATGCAAAGTTAATTTGTTTTGGACTGTATAAGGTAACTTTATAAAATAAGTATTTTTGAAAACGTAGTTTGTGTCTGAAAGTAATACACGTTAATATTAAGACAAAAAGAACACAGTGTCATCAGTAAAGTATTCATTAAGTGAAAAATACATTTTAGAACTTAACGTAAAGTTTATCTATTTTCAACGATTTAATTAAAAACCCCTTTACTTTATTTTTTATTTTTTTACTTTCAGACACAAACTACGTTTTCAAAAAAACTTATTTTATGAAGTACCTTATACAGGGTCAAAAACAAATAGACTTTGCATCACATTGCAACCAAATTTTAATAGCCCAATTTTGATTTTGTAGAAAAACACACATTTAATATGGCGCTACTTCAAAGAAAATGTATCTGAAATAAAGCATTGTCAAAACTAAGAAGTTTTATGTAGGTTGCGTTGAGTCTTATTTTGCAAAAGTGGTGCAATTTACAAAATATAGGTAAAAAATCAAAATTATCTTATGCAGCTGAAACTGCATTTAAAAAAACTTTTTCTAATAACTTTATGCGATATTTTCAGAAATAATCCCACTTTTGCATTATTTTTTGGAAAAAATTAAAATTTGACAGATAATGTGAATCACGTGACTACTATTTTTTTGCTTAATTTTCATCTCGATCGAAGCAGAACTTGATGCCAAAGTCAAATTTTGAATAAAGCTATTAATAAAAAAAAATCCCATATGATGCGGACTTTACTGGTGACACTGTATACTAAGAATAATTTTGGCCCATGTATTGATCCTTGGGGTACCTCATATTTTATTTCCCTGATAGATCTTCTGTCCTCTGAGTGAGACACATTATAGTATTTTATTTAATGGTTCACTTATTAAGTCGTTGTACACCTTAAAGATTTGTTATGCTACAATCATGATCAGCATCATCATTTGTCATTATCCTCTTTAGCATGTCCCAAGTATTTTCTGGATTACTTGTGACCTTACCAGATTCTCCACAGAAACAACTGTATTTAGCCTGTTGTATCTTGCTTCTCATCATTCTCCTGCAATCCCTTAATTTATTGTGCAGATAAGGGCTAAGGGGATATTTACGTGACTGCGTTCTCTAATAGATTGTATAACGTTATTATTAATCCAGATCTTGGAACATTGGCGGAGTTTGACGCTCTTCTGTTGATATTTAGTATGAGTTGCAAAGCAATTTATCAACCGATTATAATGACCATCAACTGAGTTCTGTCAGTTTTCAGCCAATTCAGTTTAAAATTTATTAAATCCTGCGCGATTCCGTTGCGTGAGCAATAATAAGCGATGAAAAACGGGGTGAAGAGGACGTCTTTCGCGAACCCTCTGTAGGGCACTGTGTTAAGCGACAAACAGTCACATACAGCAAATCTTTATGCATGCAAATGATTTGACAGAGATTGCACTTTTTTAAAAACTCTTATATTACTTAACATTGTGTTGTTTCTCCTTATGTAGGCATCGCCTCTGCAATAAAGCAAGATACGACCTTTTGTAGATAGGTGACCAAACAAAAGCGAAATCAGGTGGAATCGCAAATTCCTGATAATTTTCCAAGGCCTCCGGATTATCGAGCGTTTCGCTTCGCGCCCGCGTACCACGTCCAGATATTCTAAACGACGAATGTTCTGGGGGCGAGAAAAATTTCATGTCGCGCACCGTAACATATCAAGTGAATTTCCTTTAATTTCATTATGACTGATGTACCACATCAAAAGCTTTATTCAATAGAAAGAAGTGACGTGAGAACCCAAAGTGTTTCTAAATCTGCGGATTTTTTATTGGAAAGACTTTCACCATTCTGGCTCCGGAGACTTTGGCAAGTCTGCAACCTACTGTTAACAGGAGTGGCAGCAGACTTACAAGAACGGCCAGTGGTGAGGCCTCCAGGCCTCTTAGGACTTCCGAAATTTACTCCTCTTTTGACACTCTTTATCCTATCTCTTCGAAGACTAAATTTACCCAAAAACAATCATTTTCTTTCGAAAGTTATTGGAAGAAACCTTCTGGTTCACAAAAAAATTTATTCGACGAAGAAGCAGCATCTAACAGGTACATATCGAAAATGTCAGGCTTAAGACAAGAAATGTACCTTTCATTGCCAAAAAAAGTCCTATTTAATTCAGTCTAAGTTCTAAGTGACTTTGTTAGGGTTATGTCAATTTAATTGTAAGTAGATGCAACTTTGCCTTGATCGCACCTGTATTTTAAGTAAAATATCAAATTTTGATTTGAAAAAGTAGAAGGTACGGACGGCCAAGGAATGTGATTAAAAGCATGTATCAGTCAGTAGGCCTTATAAGCACACGATCATTATCATATCGGCATTAATATCATTACCAACATAATTATGACATTATTTACCTGTATAGATAATAGAGTGATTATAACCAAAACTACATAACTGATCATTGCTTAAACTTTTTCCACTTTCAATATTATTTTTAGGAATTCGCAAGTATCTGTGTAAGTATTTTTTCTTTAATAAATATCTAGCATATAAATTGAGTTAGAGACAATGATAGTAATTTGTGGGGTAGTAATTAATACAATTTTGGAGTACTTAGTTAGGTAGGTATATGTTATAGGTGATGGTTGGATTGTGGGATATGAATATAAAGGGACCTAATCGTTTATTATTTTTCTGCAGCTCTCAATATAGTAACTTTTTTCAGACTTTTTTTGCATCTTACAGTTAATATTTTTTCACAAATATGTATCTGCAATTTAATATTATAAACCTTGCTTATCGCTGTAAAGCTGCTTTTCGCGCGCGTTCAAATCTATTAGGCGCCTTAATAATCGACATCTACAGGGTTTTCATGAACATCACTTCTCTTAATAGGTCAATTATAAATTGAAAAACATTGCTTTTTGGTGATAAATAGATAGTTTACAGATTTTTTGCATATTTATTATTTGTTATCGCATTTCTAGGGCTTTGGAAACTTGTTATACACCTCGTTATCACACTAGAAAAAAGAGTGACCATGATGACAAATGGTCTTACAAAGAGTTTCGATTTCCGTCCCCGCCCATTGCTCACAAAATGTCCGAAAGCGCCTTTTCAGCATCAAGTGATTTCCAGTTTAATAGGTACAATAAGACAGCCAACATCAAAGATCGCACCGACTATATGTCATTGTCATTGTCCCCTCCAGGTTCAAGAAGTGAAAGTGAGTTCCTAAGGGACTGTCCATCTCTGTAAGTATTTTTTTGTTTAAATCATATAACCATAAATAAAACAGGCCTGCGATGGAAACCAGTGAGCAATAAGGTATTTTCTTGTGAAAGCGAAATACACTACAGAGTGTGTTGTCAGATTTCGTTTGCACTTCTTCGCTGAAGCGCGAGTCTTGCCTCTGTAAACGGCAGCAACGTTTATTTTTTAAAACAATTTTTTTTCCCGAACTATAGTGACACGAACGCTTTAGCTCGAGTCTAATAAAAGTCGATTTATAAATTTTTTTCACACACTTGTTAGCTGGACTGGTCAGCTTTAAATAAATATCTAATACGATTTTAGAAATACTGGCGTTTTCAATTTTTTGAATAGTGCCAAGGCGGACTATTTTTATCCGCGTAGTTTATTTCGCGATGCCTCGCGTGTTGTGCAACGATCAACTTTTTACCGAGCAAATTCCGACAAAATACAAATGAATACTTAGTTTATTGTTATTTACCTGTCAAAAAGTTTATTTTTCCCGTCGGAATGAGTAAGAAGCTAGTTTTTACAGTCGATCGATTGTTCTTACCGAAAAATCGTGTAAGCACTACTAAAAAAAAGTGAATAGTAATAATGGCCAACGAGACAATGTGTATCGCGAATAATACTCACTATTTTTACAATGACTTTTATACATTTTTCAATGGGTTTAGTTCAGTATTGTTTAATATTTTAATACCCTTCATTCCACTTACTTTTTACGCTGTGTATAAAAAGTTGACGCAAAAAAAATCCAAAGAAAAATTAGTTGTACCGTCCAACTTTATAATCCCCGAGATTGTTGAACCTGACCTAGAAGTGGTTGAAACTGTAGAGGTGCGACCTCCATTGGTTATTCCCAGAAAAACCATCTCTTGTCCGAACATAAAATAGTAAGTATACATAATAAAAAAGAACCAGACGTCAAGGGAAACCACTGGTAAAAATAGCGGGGGAGAAATCTCCTAGGGGCGCATTGCGATCACAAACTTTATCACAAAATTATTGTGGCCGCAGTATGTCTGCGGGAAAGGTGAAAAGCTGTTTATGTCTTTCCTTGTTTGTCTGTGGTAGTTTCGTATTTACGTGCAGCCACCAAAATATCAAGATACGGTCCCTTAACTGTAGGAACCTTATCGGTCGCATTTAATTTTTTTGAATTTGAAAACGTTTTTATTCCTTTGCTAGCATTCGAACCCGGATCTCGACCGACCATTTAGATATATTTCCCTCGTATTTTTAGTTCGCCCAGCAAAGATGTAAATCAGTTAGATTTAGAGGATATTAAGAAGTTAAGGTATATCGAGAACAGAGAGAGTCAAGAAGATGAAACAGAGTACGAAGCTGGTGGTTATATGCCTATCAACATTAACGATGTTTTAAGAAATCAGTATAAAGTTTGCAGAAAACTGGGCTGGGGGCATTTTTCTACCGTTTGGTTATGTAAAAATCTATATGAGAAGTAAGTAGGTTTTAGTAGTTTTATAATGGTTAAAATTTTAATTGAATCGGCCATTTGAATCCATAACTTGTCTTCAGAAGTTCTTACCAAATGGGAAACTTTTTAATTATTAACTCTACGAAAAAAAGTGCCTTCCTAAAAAGTCCTGCTTGGTGAGAAAATAAATTTGCACAAGAATATTTATACAGGGTGTGTCATTAAGGGTGGCCACCGGCCATATCTAGGAAACTACTAAGCATAGAAACTTGGGGGGAAAAAAATTCTGGAAATTACTTTTAAGTTCCTCATTTCGCCGCAAGGGGGCACAATTAAAAATATTTTTTTTAAATTCTAAATTTCTCCGAAAATTCCCATATTAAGGTATAACTCTGATTACATCATTAGAAAGCTTAGACAAATCTGCATCATTTCGGTTTAAGGCTCATTGGCGTACCGACCTTGCTAAGAGTGGGGAAAGATATTTTGAAAGTGTAAACATTAAAATCGCTGTAACTTCTAAACGCCTTATGCGATTTTACTAAATTTAAGCTTGTTTGGAAGAGAAAGGTAAGTATCTTCAATTGCCGTATCCAATGGTACACGACGATAGTTTCTAATAAAATTGCTAGAGGGCGCAATTTGTAATAATAGTTTTTTGATTTTACCCCGAAAATTCAAATCATACGGTATAACTATGACATCATAATCGGAAAGGAGATTAAATTTGCAAGAAAAAATGTGAAGACCGCAGTTTGATATCTTTGTTCATTTTAGAGTTATTGCCAAAACAATAATTTTTAACACTTTCATCGAAAAAATTATTGTTTTTATAGCTTTGTGGCCAAAGCATTCCACAACAAAAAAATATTTTTCTACGATCGTGCAAAAAGTTAATATTTTTTCACTATCTACTGTGCCAAAATTTTAACTTTTTGCTTAGGTACCTTTCTCTTCCAAACAAGCTTAAATTTAGTAAAATCGCATAAGGCGTTTAGAAGTTATAGCGATTTTAATGTTTACACTTTCAAAATATCTTTCCCCACTCTTAGCAAGGTCGGTACGCCAATAAGCCTTAAACCAAAATGATGCAGAATTGTTTAAGCTTTTTAATGATGTAATCAGAGTTATACCTTAATATGGGCATTTTCGGAGAAATTTAGAATTTAAAAAAATTATTTTCAATTGTGCCCCCTTGCGGCGAAATGAGGAACTTAAAAATAATTTCCAGAATTTTTTTCCCCCCAAGTTTCTATGCTTAGTAGTTTCCGAGATATGGCCGGTGGCCACCCTTAATAAAACACCCTGTATAAATGTTTTTGTGCAAATTTATTTTCTCACTAAGCAGGACTTTTTAGGAAGGAGGCACTTTTTCTCGTAGAGTTAATACTTAAAAAGTTTCCCATTTGGTAAGAACTTCCGAATACAACCAACGCTGCTGTACCTTAAAAAGTTGTGTAGTTGTAGAGAATTCAGAATTGCTATTTTTTAGTGGTCCTAGATATGTGGCTCTAAAAATATGCAAATCTGCACCTATGTTTACTGCAGTAGCAAACGATGAAATAAGACTACTTCAAGAGACTAGATCCGTGAATCCTAACCATGCGGGCTACAAAAACATAGTCCAAATGGTGGACACTTTTAAACTTATTAGCGAAAATGGAGTTCACACTGCCATTTCCTTAGAAATAATGGGACCAAGCTTACTACACCTTCTTATGCAAAGTGACTTTCGGGGTATACAGGTGCCTGCTGTCCGCAGCATAGTTTTTCAGGTAAAACTTTTATTTTGTATAACCAATATATTTTTTTCAAGGAGAAACTGGCTGTTGTAACATAGTTTTAAGTTTTTTGTAATAACCAGGTGACATTTGGATTTTAGGTTTTAAGGGGATTGACGTATCTTCACGAAGAATGTCATATAATCCACACAGATATAAAACCGGAAAATATTTTAATTAAGGTCGACGAAAATTACATTAGACAAATCATTGGAAAAATGGAAAGATTCTCCGAGTTGGGAGTTGAACTTCCACGATCCTATGGTAATTTTTTTTGATACTATTTATTACGCACGTGACAATCTAAAGTTAATCATTGTTTTCTTGTCATAGTAAGTTCAGAAATTTGGACGGAAAAAGATAGTACTCTTCACGAGTCAGACGATGACATAATTGGCCGATTTGGAGAACAAAGAGCTTCTTCTTACCCAAATGACATTTATCTAAGCGAATTAGTCAATTACAGAGAACGCCACAGTCAAACGAACTTCAACGTGCCCATGTGGGTCAATCCTAATATTGAAATTAAAATCGCTGATTTGGGAAATGCCTGTTGGGTGGTAAGTTGACGCAATGAAAATTTTTACATAAAAACCCTACTAACACTACTACATACTTAATAATAATTAGGGTTGTGGATTTGACCGGTCAATTTGTTTTTGGTCAATTGACCAGTCAATTGACTAAAATAAATTAAAATTTAAAAATGCAGTGGATGAACCTAACTATACTTGCCAAATTTCTTATTTTGTATTTTGGAAAAAATTAATTTTTTATAACAAGTTTTGCTTGTTCTGAAAAGTCTATTGCCATACCTAAATTTTATACAGGGTGGTCAAATGGATGATATAGTTAGGTCCATCCAGGTACACATTCTATAAGTGTATATCTCCATAGTTTATTTTTATATAACCATGAAAACATAAAAACATGAACACTTAAAATAAAATATCAGACTCGGGTAATTAGGTAGCTGAATTATTACGAGCAGTAAAGTATGTAGCCAATGGTAAATTTTCATATTTGGAGTTAGATTCTAGCTGCTCGGCTTCGGAAGACGAAGAGACATCAGCTTCGGAAGATGAAGATAAATTTAAGTCGGGTATTCTTCCACATTTATTAATTATATTTAAATTGTATTTAACATACCTGCACCAGTTTTCCGGATCGTGTAGTAGTCAGCCTATTTTTTAACTTATTATGGATAATACCCCATGTGGACCAGTTCCTTTCACAAGAAGCTGAGGAGACCGGCATTTTTAGTACCTTTATAGCTACATCGTAAAGTACCGATTTCTTTTGCCAACTCTCCCACCAAGTTGATCGAGTAATATCCGATGATGTTTTACAAAGTGATTTGATACTTTTTACTGCTGTCCAAATTATACGATTATTGAATTAATTTAATGCTGTTTTAAAATTTGAAATTTCCCCGTCTCGCGAAACGAAAAGTATATAAATCAGTCCTTCCTCGAAGACTCTATTAACTATAAAATAATTTTTCTGGCTTTCTGAGAAGCAAATTTGTCAATAATTGCGGTGAGATCAATTTTTTCAGAGATTTCGGATTCAATAGAGATGATGGCCAAATCTGAAAGTCTTTCTTGTGTCATATTATTTCTCAAGTAATTTTTAATTTACTGAAACTTTTTTCACCTGAAGCCACAGAAACAGGTAAGGTTAAAAAATCCTTATTGCTAGAGCAAAATTTGGAACACAGGGAATGAGATCATTTTTGACTAAAATTTCTAATATCTTAATTGGCTGTTTTTTACCTGAAAAAATATCTTTAAAGTTATTTCATTAAAGAATTGTATTGTATACCGTCTATATCTTTCACAATAGTTCCTTCCTCCTGTACCTGTCCTGTAACTTAATATCTAAGTCCATGCAGGCTTTTATGAGGTCATCATTAGAAATGGTGTGAAACTCATACAGAAAGCAGAATATTAAATAGCACTCAGATAATAAGGTAAATCTTTCATTTATCGAAGAGATCGCGTAATCAAGAACTGCAAAATAGAAATTGCAATCTTTAATAAATAAATCCATTACAAAAATATTGTTTTCTTCTTCGACGTTAATTTAAAGTTATCTTTTATAGTTTGATACATGTCACCTATTTTATTTCGAGAAATTCGTAAAAAGTTTTGCTTGATTGACAGAACTATCTGCGGCCTACGACCGCCCCTTGTTGTGCGGCGCACACGCTGCACACCTGCTAGGATCGGCCCTGGCTATAACGATACACAAAACATTATCCTGGGTGGTAGGAGGTAATCTGGACAGATCACAAATGCATAAATAATAAAATAAAATTGATATATTTTGACCGAATTTGACCGGTCAAATACTTCATGGTCAATTGACCATGCCCAACCCTAATAATAATACACCAACCCTTTAATAGTCCTATTCCTATTTTCCCTACTGTCTTATAATAAAACATCCCTCCGCATCATATCTGCCACCCTACCTGAGCGGGACTTATGCACAACGATTCCTGACGTCAACATAGGTCGTTTCAAACCAAAAAAAATTCTTTAAAGTCCTCTACTAGCTGAACGAGGCAATTTAGAATATAACTAAGTTGCCTATTTTAACGCCAGGTGTCCCTCATCAAACCTAGTACTGTATATTTCATTAATTATAAATATTTATAGGACCACCATTTTTCTCAAGAAATCCAGACTAGGCAATATAGGGCCTTAGAAGTGATCATGGGTTCCGGATATAGTTATCCTGCCGATATTTGGTCTGTTGGCTGTATGGCATTTGAGCTGGCTACAGGAGAGATGCTGTTTAGCCCAAAAGGGTCCAGTGACTTATCAGCGAACATTGACCATTTGTGTTTGATTTGGGAAACACTAGGGGGCATCCCTAGGTATATTACGGAAACTGGAATTGAATCAAAACATTTTTTTGTGAATGGTAAGATTTGGTTGATAACGTTCTTTTATACTTTATTAACGTGGCTCGGATTCCGCGCCAAAAAGATCTATTTTACGGCAATATATAGGCAGTGTTTTTTTTAACTAAAAACAGGCAATGGGCAATATTGTAAAAAAACGCATGTAGAGCAATCCCGCTGGCCAGGCCAAAATAAGTTCGGGGTTTTATGTCGTTTCCCTGTGTGCCTTACACAAAAGTATATTATATTAACGAAATTGGAGATGGGGCACAGCCCTTCCCCGACTAGTATTTAAAGCAAATTTAATTCCTATTTTCTTGGTAACGATAACTTAAGCAAAACTTTTAGCTTCTTTTTTCATGTTTCTTTGTATGTACTTTCAAACTAAAAGCATGGACATTTTATTTTAAGGGCATTTAAAAGATGTACCAGCTGATAACCTTAGGATATGGAAAATAGAGGACGTATTAGTGGAAAAATATAAGTGGAAACGACTAGATGCGATTCCATTTGCCGGTTTTCTGGAAGGTCTGGTTGAGCCAGACCCCGCATTGCGGTCCACTGCTTCCCAGGCGCTAACCAACGAATGGCTGCTGTCAACAGACATTTAAAAAATTTCCAAAATATATGTGCAAGACTGATGTTCCTTCATTTTATGTTATGATTATTGTTAAGATAATTCATGTTTTTACGTTTGTTTCATTGTCCCTTCTCTCTCTTAGAATTTTATAATAAATGTTTCAAAATTGAGCTGCATTATTCTTACCCAATTATTTTTAAAAAAAACCATCATTTTTTCTTTAATTTATTTATACCATTCCACTTGCTTTGGTTTACTTGGATCTACCTATTTTGACCTTTTGCGCGCTTTTGATGAATAATACATGCAAAACTACAGCCAGAACATCGATTTGCTCAGCGGTTCTCTGACAAAAGTAACTAGTTTTAGTAATGTTTATCTACAAAAACTTGAAATTAAAACATTGAAGGTATTTTTTTAATTCTTCGCTACTGACCTTATATTATGTTCGTCATTATGAACCCTTTTTACAGGTTACCTGCGGTAAAAATTTATAAGTTTGATGAGAAAAACACTAGTGGACTTTCCAATGTATATATTTGTAATATCATAGATACAAACATGTTCATATTCTTAAGAAACATACACTTTTCATTTATACATTGCAATAAATCTATCACAAATAGAATTTTACATATAGATAAACAATTAAAGTGAGCTTTAATTTTAAATATAAACTAGGAAATCTGAAAAACATTTATTTCATAACAATCACGATCAGGAGAGACGTATGACATATATGTCATAAGAATATAGAAAAAATGTAAACGGCGATAAAATGTAGACCAAACGGTAAGTTCCAGTGCGTATGAAATTTTCTTTAATTTCACGAAATTTTGATTTCGGCCCTACTGCATCATAGAATTTTTTTTCTAGTTTTACTTTTTAAAATATTAAAGGAAAAAAACAATTAAGTGTTGGAACTTACCAAAAACAAAAATTAAAGTTCGTGTGGTGTGTACCCTGAGAACTAAAGCAATGACCTTACGTAGTTATATCACACTTTTATTTAAAACAATTACATACAAGAAATAATGTTTATCTCTAGGTGCTGTTGTTTCCTTTAGTGTTTCTGCAAATGTATTAGAAGCAAGCACTAATTAAACAGAAATACGTAATTTTTTTTGGTAATATAAAACATCAAATTACAAACCATTCTAATAAAAAAAAAACTTATTGCGGAAGAATGGTTAAAAAAAACTAACAACCTAAATTTTCCCCTTCTGGATGGTCCGTTTTTTTAACCTCTTTTTTTGCAATATGACTTTGTTTTACGGTACCTTAACGAGGACTAGGGTAACACATCCTTATTTAGGACCACAAAACTGTGATTAATTTAAACATTAATTATTTCAGTTGCTACGCTATAAAAAAACATTTTTTTTTATGTCAATTATAACAATAAATAAAACCAAGAGTCGTCAATATTAAATCAGTACCAATTCCACACATATACAATTTTTTTTTATATAAATTAAAACGATCTTAATAGTTTAACTGACAGAAATCACTGGGATGTATATTGTAAAATTAAGGTAATATATTGACTAGCTTAAAAATGTCATGGAAACCCTTAAAAATAACATGAGAAAATATGTACATAAAACTCTCCCTCACGCTAAACAAGTAGATTTCTGAAAACGTCAAGAGTTTAAAAATGTTACTGTAACAAATAGATTTTTTTTTAAACTGGAAAAAGAGCCATAGTTCCCTACAGGACTTTGTTGCGACATCAATACTAAATCTAATTTCAAAAAATTGGACGTTAAGTTCACTGTAGTTGGTGTACAATAGATAGTACTACCGAGTGGGACAAAAAAAATTAGCGATGATGAACCTAACAATATAGAGTGTAACGCTTTTATGATTAAAGATACAAAAAAAAGTTATGCGAAGAATTATACGGGACTCCAATAATTCTGCACATTTTGAAATATACAGTGTCAAGTTTTGGGAAAAAAAACAATCGAGATTGAACTTCTTACACCTTGACGGGCTATTCATCTTACTTATAAATCTCATGGTAAAACCGCGTGCAGCATATGAGAAAAAATTTATTGTAAGATTTAAAAAATACCGATATTGGCAACTGCTTCTGCGTCATCGGAAATCCCAAAAACCATTAAACATTGGCCATCGCCGTTAGAGATTTGGCAATTTTTAGTTCCGATGGACCAATAATCAAAGTGTTGTAATTAATGCATTTTTATTAATAACAAATTTATTTGAGTCTACATGCTAGAAAAAAGTCGATGAAAATATATCGCTACGAAGTACAAGCGAGAATTGAACAATCTGGATATCCAGATTATCCTAGCAAACAGTAATGGCGCTTTCGCCATTTCATTTTTACCAATACTTCATTTTCTCCAAAAAGAGGTCAAATACGCCTCCTTGGGTAACAATTACCCAGTTTTGTTTAAAAAAAACTAGGCAAGGACGGGTATTTGGCCGCCTTTTGGAAAAAACTAAATACTGATAAGAAAATGAAATGGTGAATGCGTTACTTATAGACCAGAGCTTTGAAAATGGTAAAAAGTGAAAAAAACTAATAGTAGGATGAAACCCATTGGAAAAGGAAGAAAATATAACAAAAATGAAAGGAAAAATAATTTACGGGCGATCCAAGGTCGGGAAGTGGAAAAGGGTGAGTTTTTAAGGGTAGAAAACGATTTATCTCGATTTCCGGCAAAACTACAAGTCCTATGGAAAAACGTTAAATAGCCAAGTACTAGGTAATAAAAAGATTTACAACTTTAGTATTTACACATTTTTCACATAACCTCAAAATTTATGTGAAAAATTCAAATAACCAAGTTTTTGGTTTTTTATTTTTATCTTTTACAAAAAAAAAAATGTTCACGAAATTTGGTGAAAACTTACCATTTTATGTCCCAAACACACTGTAATTTTTTTGATTTAAAATATTTATTTTTTCACCTTATTTTGACTTAATATCGAAAAAGCACCCTAATTTTCAATCGAAAATTCTGACGTCAAAATATCTGCTTTTTTAAAAAAGTCGGTGGGCTTTTTGTTCGTTGAAATCTCTACTTTCTAATGGTGTAAAAAAAATACATTACTATAGTTAAGTCAAATAAGGTGAAAAAATAAATATTTTAAATCAAAAAAATTACAGTGGGACATAAAATGGTAAGTTTTCACCAAATTTCGTGAAAAAATTTTTTTTTGTAAAAGATAAAAATAAAAAACCAAAAACTTGGTTATTTGAAATTTTCACATAAATTTTGAGGTTATGTGAAAAAAGTGTAAATACTAAAGTTGTAGATCTTTTTATTACCTACAACTTTACCATTTAACGTTTTTCCATAGGACTTGTAGTTTTGTCGGAAATCGAGATAAATCGTTTTATACCCTTAAAAACTCACCCCCTTCCACTTCCCGACCTCGGATCGCTCGTAAATTATTTTTTCTTTCATTTTTGTTATATTCTCTTCCTTTTCCAATGGGTTTCATCCTACTATATATTATTTTTTTTTGGTTTCAAAAATTATCGACCCTGGTCTATTAGTGTTTGCTCTTAAATTTAATGCTAAGATGACGTTATCTAGTAGTATGGGTACCGGCTATAAAGATATAAAAACGTAGTTAATGTCCTTAAACGTCAAATTGCATAAATGAAATGTAAATATCCCAGTAGGTACAATGGAAACTCTTTAAAATTGACTTTGTCTTCGTTCATACCTTTTTGACATTCTATATATCAAAAAATGAAATCTTAGAGGGGCGCATATAATTCTTCTATATAAAAATCGTTGGCAACCCCTAACTAGGACACCCTGTATATGTATACAGTGCTTGTCCGTAAACGTATTAACTTTACAGTCAATATTTCAAAAAAGCTGCTAAAAATTCTTTGTCGACATAATCAGAAACAATTTCGTTTTATCAATATACAAGGTGTCTGGAAAGTATGTGTACAACGTTATAGTCAGGAGTCTGTCATTAAACGTTGTACACGTATTTTCGGACACTCTGTAACATAATAATACATTGATTGCTACTCCTATTTTTGCTATTTGTGGCTTATGTTCAACATTATGACAAGCGAACTGTATAATTTTATTGCCAGAACATTGCTCTTTATAACAAAAAAGCAAACACTAAAAGCCTATTTAGATAAAGGCGCAGACTTTTTTTTATTTAGAATTTGCAAAGCACGCATGGTTTGGCTAAAAATAAAATTTTTATTAATAAATAATTGTAACATCTATACACCTAGATTTATCACAGTCTATCATACTTTAAAAAGCGTATTAATAATTTCTGCCATTCAGTACATATAACGGTACGTCTATTGCTACTTTTGACCAATGTGTGAACTATAATTGCTAGTTTACAAAGAAAAACCAACACTTAAATATATATAATTTCTTGGTATAGTCTTGCTAAAGCTAATAGCATAAATTTAAAAAATTAAGCTTGGAAATACTTAATAAGTTCTTGGTTTCAATTGGAAAGGAATTCTACGAAAACTACTTTAAATGTAAGAAAAAACTTGAAAAACATTTCATCATAAGCATATCTTGTCGCAGCGCTCAGCAAGATACCTTCAATAAATCTTTAGAGATTCATTAAATTAATAAATACATATACCTACGCATACATACATACATACATACAAACATTTGAGACCTCTGCATTTGTATTTGTAGATATCTTAAGATTAAAAATAAAATATATAACAGCAATCTACCATGAAAATATTTTACAGACATTCAAAAACAACACTTTGTTATACAGTGTCACCAGTAAAGTCCGCATCATATGGGATTTTTTTTTATTAATAGCCTTTATTCAAAATTTGACTTTGGCATCAAGTTCTGCTTCGATCGAGATGAAAATTGAGCAAAAAATAGTAGTCACGTGATTCGCATTATCTGTCAAATTCAAATTTTTTTCAAAAAATAATTCAAAGTCGGGTTATTTCTTAAAATATCGAAAAAATTTATTAAAAAAAGTTTTTTTAAATGCAGTTTCTAGCCCACATGCAAAATTTCAGCTGCATAGGATAATTTTAATTTTTTACCCATATTGTGTAAATTGCACCACTTTTGGAAAGTAAGACTCAACGCAACCTACATAAAACTTCTTAGTTTTGACAATGCTTTATTTCAGATACATTTTCTGTAAAGCAACGTCATATTAAATGTGTGTTTTTCTACAAAATCAAAATTGGGCTATTAAAATTTGGTCGCATGTGATGCAAAGTTTATTTGTTTTTGACCCTGTATAAGGTAACTTCATAAAATAAGTATTTTTGAAAACGCAGTTTGTGTCTGAAAGTAATACACCTTAATATTAAGACACAAAAGAACACAATAAATGTTCTGAAAACAGGGAATTAAAATGAAACCGAACGATCACGGTCTAAACGCGACTTAAGTGTATGTTGTATGATGATGTTGCTTAAACTGTGACCTGTCTGCTGCAATTCTTTTTACGCCTCTATTTTGAGTTAACACTCAGTGGCGGCTCGTTAATGAAGGGCTCTGGGGCGCCGCCCTCCCTGCAATTATTTCAAACAGAATCCAAAAATACTTTACTTAAAAAACCAATAAAGCAATGTATGTAAGCAATCCATTAAAATAGTTCAAACCAATCATAGCCCTATTCCAGCGGGTAGGTTATTCTAAGCGCGGGCATAATTCAAACCAAGCATAGCCCTATTCCAACGGGCAGGTTATACTCATAGACAAGCGAGTTGCGCGCTCTCAAGCGGGCGACCGATTATTCGTCCCGATTCAACGCGACTTCTCGATGAGTTGCCATGACGATAGAGGCGTGACGTCACCTACACATCGCACAACGAGCGGCCACGAAAGAGCTCCAATTTTCCGCGCCCAACAGCTGTTCGCGAATAGCGATGCCACGGTAGAATAATCGATATATTATGTACTCAACTCTGACGAGGCGACCTGTCGATCCCGCTGATGTTTTGTTTATTTGTTTTGATTTGATTTATTAGTTACGTTATAACGTTGGAAAATTTCGTGTAATATGAAGGTCAGTGATTTACAGATGCTTGTGTTTAGTTCTCTGAGCTTAAGTGAAAAACTTGATTTAAAAAATGCAGGGCGGCCACTACCAATATTGAACATAGTACAAGTGCAATCAAAATGTAAAAGTAAGGCACATTTTACGCGTAAGTTTGACAAAGAAATATATAATAAAAATCCTGGATATGCGGTTGTGACTGTTGTGAGGACAAAAATTCTTTTTTTTTTGTTTCGTGTGCCTTCTTTTCGACGGGGATGATAATTGGACTATAAATGGGGTGCAGGACTTAAAACATCTTTCAGAGAAAATAAAAAAACATGAAAATAGTGCAAAACATCGTCATAATGTGGTAAGTTTTGAGATGTTAGGACAAACTAATATTTTAACTTGTTTAAGTAGTGCTTATGCTGATGAAATTAAAATTCACAACGAGAAAGTTAGAAAAAACAGACACGTACTTTCGAAAACAATAGACATTTGATTTTTTTTTTATTTAAAGCCAGCGCCCCCCCCTGACTCGCTAGTCACGAGCCGCCACTGTTAACACTTCATGTTAAGGTAAAAAAAACGCTAAACTATAATCAGCGTCGACTTTTAAAGATTTCAGGATTACAGTGTAAACAGTGCACCATTAAATTTAAGTTATTATTAAAAAAATTTTAGAATCGGTTTGGTGTTATAGGCTACTTACAGGATTCACGATTCACAAGAACATAAACGTCATGTGCGCTTTTTTTAGACACATCTTTTCTATAAGTAACTTATTGTAATTATTTATTCACGTAAAATATTCTATGTGTAATTGGAGTTTTTAAAAAATTGTTTTTAAAACACTTACACATTTTTAGGCCTATATTAACTTTTCATTTGGTGAAAAATCGAGGTAAAAAGGTTTTTTTTTCAACATTCTGAATTATTACAATAAACCCTAATTTACTTTATCTTCAATGTTCTTTTGAAGCTTATAAACTGCGATGTCACTTCTTGCAAGGTTCCAAAAGCGTTAAAAAATTAAAAGAAAATACAGATTTTTGTAATTTGAGTGAAAACTCAAAATTATCATTTCAAAAAGCTGCTATTTTAAGTTAGTCATTTAAATTTTTTTCTCGTGGCAATATAAGAAAAATACAACACAAAAAAAATAACATTGACAAATATTTACACTGATCACACCTAGTTTTTTTGTTATAAATATAATATTTATTTATTAAAACACAACACACTGAAACGTATAAAGAGATTGTTTAAAATTAGGACTGTTAGAATTTATTGACTTGCATAAAAAAAATATACGCAACCCTATACAGAATGATGCATTAGTAAGTAAACATGCAATTTTTGAAGTTAGACTATTTAAATTTGTCACATGAACTTAAATATTGGCATTACTTTCATAAATTCGATCCAATGTTATTTTTTTAAATTTAAAAATAAGATAAATGTCACAAACTGATTTTGAGTAGTTTACTCGTGCCCTTATTACTGAAGATACTGAATAATTTAACTAATTTTAACCACTTCATATTTACATAAGATTCTCTACATTCCGTTTACCAATACACCATCCTGATGGGTGCTGGGCGTTAAGTAAATCTCACACAATCAGTCGTAAATGAATCAATGATATTACTATTGATTAGGTATGTAGTAATGTAAGTTTATTACTATATTAGTATAAAGACATTATTACTAGTCGTAAGAGGACTGCTTTAAAGCGCACAATTACCCAAATAACAGTCGCTGGGTGGCAATTGCTTTCAGTTGTAAGTTTAAAAAAGTTTGGATTGATAAATTAATTTAAAAAAATAACCAATTTTGATAATTCCTAACTTTTTTAACTTAAAACCGTTTACCATTACCACCCACAGCGGCGCACCCAGGATTTTATGTTAGGGGGGGCCCGCCGACCAGTGCTGGAAGCAAATTTTTTAATAAACTTTTAAGTTACGCATTTTTCTAGAACTTTGGAGCTTTTTTAACAGGTACTCTTGCAGGGTAGATCGCAATAGCCTAGTCATGGGAGTCGTTAAACGGTTCCTTACGGGAGGGGGGGGGGGAATTGGCGGCTTGTGACTTGTTAACTTGGGGGTGTACTAAAAGCCTGCTGTAGGCGAAATGCGCCGCAGGCGAAATGTTTTTAAGACCACGCCCAAATTTGGTCAATAATTATTATAGTAAATATTTTTAAAATTTATGATTACCTTCTTATTCTATTGAAAATGAAATAAGATAAAAAATAAAAAGGCTAATTTATTTTTTATTAGTGGGTACATTGTTTAAAAGTAAAGTTCATTCTGTTTTTATTTGCAGCAAACTTATCAATAACAATAAAGTCCCTAGATTTACACTTTGTGGTATGTATCAAGTTAATTTCGAGAGTTTAGGTCTTCCCTTAATTTTAATTTCAATTTTTTGCTCAATACTTAATGAGCTAAAATTGTTTCTCAAACATTCATAGTCGTTTTGGCATTAAAACTGTTTAAGTCTTTACTACCCCAAAATAATAACAAAAATATATAGGAAAACTCGAAATAATAAATTCATACATTCAATCAAACCATATTAAACCTGAATAAGTAAACTTTTGTCAATAAGTCAACTTCCAGGGGGAGGGGGGGGGGGCAAATGTCCCACCTGGCCCCCCTCAAACGAGGCCCGTGAGGTAAATCTAAGAAAATTGACTTTTTAAAATACTTATCCACTTTCATAATTTTTCATTTTATTGGGGGTTTTGGGGCCAAGGCCCCCTTGGCCCCCCCCTGGGTGCGCCACTGACCACCCACATACGTTAAACTGGCCGAATTTTGGATAAAACCAAAAAGTAACGAAATATATACAGAATGTCCGGAAAATACTCTTTAAAAAGTCCCTTGTTAAGCAGGGAGAGGGTGTCAAAAATTAAATATTAATCGCATCACATAAGAGATGGATATATAATAAAAGACAATAAATATATCTTCCTCTCTAACTGGCTCATAAGGAATGTTGTAGAATAATAGTAGGCAAAATACCTTCCTTTTACGATTTATTTATTCTGCGTTTTTCTTGTGTTGTGATTTAAAACAATGTCCACGCATTTTAAGGACACCCTGTATATCAAACACCGAAATGGCGAATGCGTCACTAGCCCTTCTAAAGTAATATTTTTATGCCCGCCTCACCGACTCCTATTTTGCAAAGGTTCAGAAAAAAGGAGACAACCGTCAACATGTCATTGGGCTTCTGGTAAATGTTGTGTAAGTTGCCACAGTCAAAAACATATTCCGCGTTTACTTCAACCCACTTTCTTTTTGGTTCATTAGAAGTATGTCAGTAATGTCGTAATCACAAGCTGAAATACATGATACGGTTGCCTCCTTTTTTATATTTTTACTCCTACCGAAAACCTACGGGGAAACGACGCATGTTCCGTTTTCTTTAAATTGTAAGGCCGTTCTTTTCTCATCATTGACCTCCAAAGGAACTATGGCCGCTTTTTCCTTTAACTAGCACTATATTTTGTACATTAATATAGAGAAATGGGGGAAAATGGGATATGTGAAATGGTTTTAGCTCTATTTATAAATATTATCGGTATTATTAAATTGCTGCCCAATAGACATAGCTCAATTTTCGTTAAAATGAGTAATAAACGTAACCGTTCCATCAGGTGATTTAATTTTCATAAGTAATTATTGTAAAATCTGACTGTCATAACGAGGTATTTTCATATAGTGAGGACGTAAAGTCTGGAATAAATTCATTATTTAGGAAACGCTGAATGTTTTTAAAAATCGCTCGGACACGTCGATTTTGTTTTTTTAATACGAATTTTTTTCAATATTTTTTATTATACAGGGTGTCTCCGAAAGCACTCTGCTTGGACTAACTTTAATTTTTTAAATGGGAACCCCCATTTTTTTTTTATTTTAGGATTCAGTGCATAATTGTGAACATTTTTTATCTAACATGTCATTATGATTTATCGACAGTTAAAGTTCGAAAATAAATACAACAATTAAATCAGTATCAGTATAACTCAGTGAATAATTACTTGTCACATTGCTACATTTGGTCAAATTAGACAGTTTTATGCTTCGTGTCAAAATATCGTAATATTGTGTAATTATTTTCAAGATAGATAATTTTTACTGTAACGTTTTTCCAATTTTTGAAGTTTATTAAGTAATAGTTATTGTGAAATTTCTTTTTAACAAAAATGAAACTTAATGAAGCACAGAGGATAGAAATTCTAATGGTGATAGGATATGGTGGCAGGGTAAGAATCCAACAAGAAGTGTGTCAGTTATTTAATGAAAAATATCATAATCGTCCGCCAATTTCACAATCGGCTGTAAGTAAGATCGAGCATAAATTTCTTCAGCTTGGACATGTTCGAGATGCCCCAAGAAGTGGTCGGAAAGCATTGAATGATGACAAAAAGATGGACGTATTATTAAGTGTTTCAGAAAATAACCATATTAACTCTAGGAACATGGCTAGAAACTTAAATATTTCGAAAACAACGGTATTAAAAGTATTGCATAAAAATAAGTACCATCCTTTTAAGATGAAAGTCCTTCAAGAACTTTATGAAGAGGATTTTCACAGGCGGCTTGAATTTTGTGAAATTTTACAAGAAATGTGCATTAGGAATCTCAATTTTGTTAAAAACATTGTTTTTTCTGATGAATCCACATTTTGCTTGAATGGTGAGGTCAACACACAAAATTATAGGTATTGGTCGGATATAAACCCAAATTGGATGAGTGAGGGACATACACAGTATAGACAAAAAATAAATGTGTGGGCAGGTATTGTGGGTGATATCGTGATAGGACCGTTTTTTTTAAATGAGAATCTAAACGGTCAACGATATTTAAGTTTTCTACAAGATGATCTTACTCCAGCTCTTTCGCCGATTTTTCCTGATGAAGAAAATCCCGATTTACCACATCAGAATATTTGGTTCCAACAAGATGGCGCCCCGCCTCATTATTCAGCAGAACTTCGCGCTAATATTAATACTATTTTTGAAAATAGATGGATTGGAAGAAGGGGAGCTATTGAATAGCCGCCGAGGTCTCCCGACTTAACCCCCCTTGACTTTTTTCTGTGGGGTTACCTTAAAGGTAAAGTTTTCCAAACTAAGCCAATGGACATGGAGGACTTAAAGAATCGAATTGTTCAAGCAATACGGTCAATCAGTCCGGAAGTTGTCAGAAATGTGCAGAAAGAATTTTTCGATCGTCTAGGTTACTGCCAATTAACCTTTGGGCAACATTTATTAAAATGATAAATAAATAATTGTTGTATTTATTTTCGAACTTTAACTGTCGATAAATCATAATGACATGTTAGATAAAAAATGTTCACAATTATGCACAGAATCCTCAAATTAAAAAAAAATGGGGGTTCCCATTTAAAAAAATAAAGTTGGTCCAAGCAGAGTGCTTTCGGAGACACCCTGTATAATAAAAAATATTGAAAAAAATTCGTATTAAAAAAACAAAATCGACGTGTCCGAGCGATTTTTAAAAACATTCAGCGTTTCCTAAATAATGAATTTATTCCAGACTTTACGTCCTCACTGTATACCTACTTACACTGGAAGTACACACACTATGTTGTCATCAACACTGCTTTAAAGCTTTCTTTTGTAGCGTATGTAACTTTTAAAAAGTTGCCACAGCGTGCACATCTGATTTTTGGCGGTCGAATTTTTAATTATAGTACTTATAAACGTCAAATATCCTTATGCTACTGTTACGTTCTTTACGCTGCGATGGATGACCTTATCTGTTAAAAAAATACTGTAAAGCCAACACTTTTTACCTTTAAAGAAACACTTTCTGATTTCCGATTGGTAAAAATATAGGTTTTAATTATAAAAATTATTCACTTTTACCTACATTTTAAACGTATTTCGCTGCCGTTCAGGTACCTCTTGTTTCTCCACCCAAAACTAACATTGCAAAATATATAGCTATGTTATTTACAAATATATTATATACATTTATGTAGTCAAACTCAACGACTTTTTAAAACAGTAAATGCTAAAAAACTTCACTAAATTGAAATAAAGTTTTCTTCGTTTGCATTAAAACTGAACAAATCTTATTTATTTCCACACATTTATATTTCTTATTATATTATAACATTCTCACCTTCAGGTACATTTACAAATTATATTCATTTTATACAGGGTGGCCTTTTAGTGTGGCAAAGTACAATAGCTCCGTTACTATTTCAAATACATTAAAAATATTAATACAAAAGTTGAAGGGCAGTAAGTGACTTATAACGTAAAATTATTTTTAACTCTATAGGGTGGCTCAAAAAAGCGGAACAATAAAAAATGTACTTTTTTTAAATGGAACACCCTGTATATTTTTTCATTTTTAAATTCTAGATAAAATTATAATTATTTTTTATTAAATACATTATTAGTCTATACTTTATAGTTTCCGAGATATTGACTCTTGAAAAGTGACATTTTTGAACTTTGACAGCTTCTAACTTTCTAACAGTACGTCTTAGAGCAAAACGGCTTACATGTCCCTATCTTCAATTTTTATTATCTTCCCAAAAAAATCAACTTCCGGTTAAACCGGATGTTACTCGAAAGCAGGAAATATAGTTGTTCCGGTTTAACTGGAAGTTGATTTTTTTGGGAAGATAATAAAAATTGAAGATAGGGACATGTAAGCCGTTTTGCTCTAAGACGTACTGTTAGAAAGTTAGAAGCTGTCAAAGTTCAAAAATGTCACTTTTCAAGAGTCAATATCTCGGAAACTATAAAGTATAGACTAATAATGTATTTGATAAAAAATAATTGTAATTTTATGTGGAATTTAAAAATGTAAAAATATACAGGGTGTTCCATTTGAAAAAAGTACATTTTTTCTTGTTCCGCTTTTTTGAGCCACCCTATAGAGTTAAAAATAATTTTACGTTATAAGTCACTTACTGCCCTTCAACTTTTGTATTAATATTTTTAATGTATTTGAAATAGTAACGGAGCTATTGTACTTTGCCACACTAAAGGGCCACCCTGTATGAACGAAAAATGTTGGCTTTCCAATATTTTTAGCAAGTATGATGATGCTATTTGTATTGGGATATTAGTAAGTATTCTACCAAATGAATGAATTAGTACTACTAAATGCCAACAAAGTTGTATAAGGTCAAAAATCTAAAAAAAAATTATACAGGGTGTTTAGAAGATGCGTTATAAAACTTCGAAAGGTGATTCTACATGATGTGGATAAAGTAGCTCCTTTAATGAAATCGAAACCCTAATAGTTGCCGAAATACATTATATGTGATGCGTTTGTATATTATTAAATCCAATTTATTTCAAGATATGTATAATACTCAATGAAAGACAATTTATTTTGTCAAATTTCCACTTTTATTTGAAAAACTTTTTCTTTACACGACGCGTTTCGCTACATTGTAGCTTCTTCGGGTGTATGGTGCTAACTAATTTTATTTCAGTACAATAACAAAATGGTCTAGATACTTAATTACTCAATTCAGGTATACACATTTCAAGTTTAATTATTTAATTATATTTTCTTAAAACTGTTTAGGTATTGTAAACCTAAATATTATTGTCGGTATAATATATCTTAATCTTATGGGAAATTCAAAGAACCCTATTTAGATTATTGACACAAATTTAGCAAAGGGGAACTATTTAGTTCTAATTGGTCGTTTAATAATGCACCGGAATTTTTCAATCGATTTATTTCTAAACTTTCCAAAAGATTAAGTTTTTGACCCTTGTTTTCAATATGTAAAATTTTAAATTTGTTATCAAAATTATGTTGTTCCTGTAAAAGATGATTAGAATAAGTTGAGTCGGTTTTATGACTGAGAAAACTTCTTCTATGTTCCAAAATTCTAGTTTTAAATGATTGATGTGTTTGGCCTATATAAGTTTTCTGTCATAAAACCGACTCAACTTATTTTAATCATCTTTTACAGGAACAACATAATTTTGATAACAAATTTAAAATTTTACATATTGAAAACAAGGGTCAAAAACTTAATCTTTTGGAAAGTTTAGAAATAAATCAATTGAAAAATTTCGGTGCATTATTAAACGACCAATTAAAACTTAATAGTTCCCCTTTGCTAAATTTGTGCCAATAATCTAAATAGGGTTCTTTGGATTTCCCATAAGATTAAGATATATTATACCGACAATAATATTTACAGTTTACAATACCTAAACAGTTTTAAGAAAATATAATTAAATAATTAAGCTTGTAATGTGTATACCTGAATTGAGTAATTAAGTATTCTAGAGTAATCTAGACCATTTTGTTATTGTACTGAAATAAAATTAGTTAGCACCACACCCGAAGAAGCTACAATGTAGCGAAACGCGTGGTGTAAAGAAAAAGTTTTTCAAATAAAAGTGGAAATTTGACAAAATAAATTGTCTTTCATTGAGTTATACTGAATTTCCATCAAGTAAAGGCCTCAACGATTAAAAAAAAAATACGTATAAAATTTATTTATTGAGAAATACTGAAAAATGAATTTCTAAATATTTGACTTGTGTGGTATTGATCAGTTGCTTGCGTTCAGCTGCTACTAACTACGACAGACATTTTATCATGTAGCATCACCCATTGATGTTTCCTAAGACATTTTCAAACACCCTGTATATATGTCAAACTAGTAATGTGTATTATTAATATTAGTGAAATGGTAAGAAAATGAGAAGTTCTTAATAAACCGGAATGAGTTATTATCCATTTGGTCAATTTGGAGTGAATGTTTTAAATATTACTTAACTAGAAAACATTTCGTAATAAAAAAATAAATACTGAGATGTAAATAATGCGAAAAAAATTAAAAAATCAACAGTAATAAATTTGTACATTGTAGTTTCACATATCCGTTAGTTTAGAATATAAATATTTTTTTAAATTGTTAGAGAAAACGGACGCCATTTTCCAAAGCACACTAAAACTTAATCTAAAAATAAAGAAATAATTAGCAGTCTTTAACGTTAGATTTACATAAATAAAAAAGTGAACACAATGTACAGTCAAATGGCGATATTTTCCCTATCAATTTATTTAAAAGCGTTTTGTAACTTTTCACAATTTACTAGAAAAAACCTTGTCTAGGGAAGTTTGACTTCCCCCAGTTCCATTCTCATCATCCCTTTCAAAACTACCTCCGTCTCTATCCGTTGGCGACAGCACCAAACTCGAATTCGAAAGATTTGTATTTGAATCATTAACACTTAATATAGAAGGAAAGGCGGCCGCTGGCTCCCCAATCTCTCCAGCGCCATCTTCAGTTGGCATATAAATCTCTACCATTTGCATTAAACAATCTCTAAATAACTCACTATGTCCATCCATATTTTGAGTTTCACCCTAAAACAGGCGATTTGTGACTTCGCAAAATTATACCTACAGTGTCACCAGTAAAGTCCGCACCATATGGGATTTTTGAAGTGAAAACTTCTTTAGGCACGTTTAGCACTTTTGTGGGCACTGAATTAAACTGAGCCGTCACGCGTTACGCTCGGCTGTGTTACGCTCGAATTCGACTCCTATATTCAATCCGAACTGACCCGAATGAACGTTATATGAAAGAGCATGCCGCATCAGTCGCAGTATCGACGTGGAAACAGTGTGCGTTGTTTGTGTGTTTAAGATCACAAGATAGACACCTGTTGCGTCTTAGGTATGTTCTGGCATTTTTTTCAAGGGTTGTTCAATTTTAGGAAAATTGTATTTGATATTATTAAGTTCACCTTGTTGAAGTTTTCACTTCTGTTGTATGGTCTTAAACACACACAATTTTTTTTTTATTAATAGCTTTATTCAAAATTTGACTTTGGCATTAAGTTCTGCTTCGATCGAGATGAAAATTAAGCAAAAAAATAGTAGTCACGTGATTCGCATTATCTGTCAAATTTTAATTTTTTTCAAAAAATAATTTCTGAAAATATCTAAAAAAGTTATTAGTTTTTTTTTTAATGCAGTTTCTAGTCCACATGTAAAATTTCAGCTGCATAAGATAATTTTGATTTTTTACCTATATTTTGTAAATTGCACCACTTTTGCAAAATAGACTAAACGCAACCTACATAAAACTTCTATTAAATGTGTGTTTTTCTACAAAATCAAAATTGGGCTATTAAAATTTGGTCGCATGTGATGCAAAGTTTATTTGTTTTTGACCCTGTATAAGGTAACTTCAGAAAATAAGTATTTTTGAAAACGTAGATTTTGTGTCTGAAAGTAATACACGTTAACGTTATTATGGCATAGCTTAATAATAAATTATAATATTGGGGTTTTAAATTAAATCGTTGAAAATAGATGAACTTTACGTTGTTAAACTAAAATTTATTTTCCACTTAAAAAACACTTTATTGAAGACACTGTTCTTTTTTGTCTTAATATTAATGTGTATAATAGGTTGGGCCGTTTTTATTATTTTTTATTTTTCCGGGGGGCTTATCGCGAAAAAGGTGCGAAACGATTTAAAACTAACGTGTGCAAAATAGTATTCCATTCTGATAAGTCCTTTTGCCTCCGGATTGTAGGCAAAGTTTCGAAATTTTTGCGTACCCACTAAACCACCTAACGTTTATGAATACTGAAATTATGTTTTGTCTTTTTTATTTTTCTAGTACATAAAGAAAACTAATAAAATTGTGTTTTATTTTATAAATCCCTATGTGGTTCAACTTAGTACACCCCGAACATCATTGTTTCAGAACTCTTTTATTTGGAGGACGTCATCTTTGTGGAACGGCCTTTCTGAGACCGTGTTTCCAACCGAATATAACCTCCAACGATTTAAGAAAAACGTGAATCGCTTTCTTAGCACACGCACCGCTCCCAGAGCGCCTTAAAGGATTTTTCCTATAGTGCTTGTGCTCGATCATAAAAAAAAAAAAAAAAAAAAAATAAATATATATTGTTTGTCCGTGGTTGCCTTGCTGTTATGTTTTAAAAAAATCGACTTTTTTTATTAAATTCGCTATTTTCAAAGCCAATCCGGAGGCATAAGTTGAAATCCGACCTCAACCATATTTTACGTGTGCTCTAAAGGTATCATGAGGCACTCTTTTCGCGATGAGCCCAAAGGAAATCGGCCAATTTTTTTTTTACATATAAAACGGCCCAGCCTAGTGTATAACTTTCAGACACAAACTACGTTTTCAAAAATACTTATTTTATGAAGTTACCCTTTACAGGGTCAAAAACAAATAAACTTTGCATCACATGCTACCAAATTTTAATAGCCCAATTTTGATTTTGTAGAACAACACACATTTAATATGGCGCTACTTTAAAGAAAATGTATCTGAAATAAAGCATTTTCAAAACTAAGAAGTTTTATGTAGGTTGCGTTGAGTCTTATTTTGCAAAAGTGGTGCAATTTACAAAATATAGGTAAAAATCAAAATTTTCTTATGAGCTGAAATTTTGCATGTGGGCTAGAAACTGCATTTAAAAAACTTTTTCTAATAACTTTTTTCGATATTTTCAGAAATAACCCCACTTTTGAATTATTTTTTGGAAAAAATTAAAATTTGACAGATAGTGCGAATCACGTGACTACTATTTTTTTGCTTAATTTTCATCTCAATCGAAGCCGAACTTGATGCCAAAGTCAAATTTTGAATAAAGCTATTAATAAAAAAAAATCCCATGCGGACTTTACTGGTGACACTGTATAAAACGATGGATATTAGTTTTGTTAATATTTTTAAATTAAGGTAGTATATTATACCAATTTTGAGAACTTCAGTGACGGCGGAACTTAACCTAGAATATCTCCGGTATAAAATACAGGAAACTTACCTGCTTAACCTTTAAAAACGAACCAGCAAATCTCCACAGCCCAGCAAAACCACAATTTTGTAAATAATGAATATTTTCTTGACTAGTGCCCTCGCACGTTATCATCGTCTGTATAATAGTCCTCACAGCACTCAGCGTTTCCAAGTCATGATTCCCAGTTACTATACTTTTTAAATTTTGGTCCAACAAATTATAACTAAAAAATAAAACATTTCAAAGTAATTTTTAAATTTTAGTAGGTACTGTTAAAAACTGTGACTTACATTACTGGAAAAACCCTTGGAAAGACAGTAGCTCCCTCCGCCAAAAACTTATATAGAGTTCTGGTCTCGATCTCGCCAGTGCTGTATTTGGCGAGAGTAGCCAAAGTAGTCAGTACCAACGCTTGCGTGCCAAAATCCGTTAGTACTTCGGGGTCTAACAGTACATTGTTCTCGTTACTTACAGACACTCTGGTACTTCGATTCTAAAAATTTTAATGGGAATTTAGGTTTAATAATAATTTGTACAAGGCAGTCAATACATGTACAGGTATCTACTGGTGTAAGGTACAACGATGTTCTGTATTAAATAGTATTGATTCCTGCATTGTACCTAATTTTTCTTACTAGTGCGTAGAATTGTAATCCAAAGTAGTACTGGTATAAAGTAGCCTATACATGCTTTACACAGCCTAAAATTTTGCCAACTGTTTATGTGCAAATATGAAGCCAATAGTTCAAACCTACTTTCAATAAGTATTAGAGTTACGGTGTTACATGTGCGCAGGTAATAATACGAGATGCCAAAATATAGGGAGATACAATGATTGGTTAGCTCATTCAAGCTTATTACTTAACTTTTTTTTAAACAAAACATGCGTTAAAACCGAGGAAGAATACCAAGAGGATCGAACAATTGGACGATTAATAAATAGGAAGATAGGAGCAGCACCAGCAAAGCGTTTTAAATACGATTATCGATTTCTAATCCACTTTAACGTTCCATTATAGAAAAGTTGCGTTTTACGGTGTAATCTCTCCTCTTATTCTTCCACGGTTGAAACTATACAGACTGTTCCGCAGTAACTATTGTTAATAACCCGGAAAAAGTAAGCACAAAAAAATCCTGTTGGTTTGTTTCGCTTACCATTTCTAAGTTGCTGGATTACCAGTACGTTTCTTAAAAGTAGGTGCTTGTTTTGAAAAAATTATTTTAGACCTCATTTTAGGTATCTCAAAAAATGTCTACTGGAAAAAAACATAGTATGTGTGCGAATGTGGAAACAAAGGAATAAGATCATACCTTGGATGCATCATCATCAATGGATTTTTGTTCTTTAGTAGTTGGGACAGAGAATGAACGTTGCGTTTTGAAGAGAGCTCGTGCAGACTGTATAGATGGAAGGCCCCAAAAGTTACACAAACAGCAGAGAAAAGCAGCCATTATTAAAAGGAAAATATGCATATAAGTGCCCTCACAGTACGCCTTTTTTATTTTACGTTTAATTGTTAAAACATTTTCATGTTATTGCTTAAAGTAACCGTATTTTTTTACTGTCCACCATAGAAATAACTTCTAGCCTGTTTTATAGATTAATTGACATTGACGAACCTTTATGGTTTTTTAATATGTAAGGACAGTTCTGTTAATAACGTCTTTTATGAAATTAATTTAATTATTACGAAAAATTACCAAAGGCGTACCACAAGCAAGTACGTTGTAATCTGGTACTTGTAACATAAGATCAAAAAGCGAAAAAAAAACGTTAGAATTGTTAAAAAAGGGAGCATGGATAGAGAAAAAAAACAAAGTGTATTGCTTTATTAGAATTGTGTAAATTATTGATGATTAAGTAACAATTTCAATTTTGGTTTTGTAATGTTTGTGTCAATGACCAATTTTGTAAGCCATCAGGTATGAGGTAAAAATTTTAAATACCATCACCATGTGAATATTTTTTACTGAAATACACTTTGGTTTGTAGAAAAAAGTAATGTGCCAGCTATAATATAAGTAAGCATAAAAAGGCTGGTTCCAAAGTCCACATCAAAGCACACTGCACACACCCCAAACACGATGCTTTCTTTGGAACAGCCCTATTCATTGACGTTCTAACTTTGTTAATAGCTCAGTTACATAAAAAAAAACACCATTGTTTTAACTGTTTTTTTAACCAGTCCCAAAATTCGCAAATTTGCCCTAATCTAACCGTCTTTGTATATATCTCTCTCTATTAACGTTTCCTTGATCTTCATGTTGACACCCTGTATGTAGACAAAACAATTTTGGTAATAATTATGGAAGCAAACAGTTTTATAAGAAAATATGCACTAAATTTGCCGGTGGAATAAAAATGAAAATTTGCACATGGGCACTGTATTGGTCTTCGCGTTTGAGAAACTTTGAACCGATGTAAATTATATATATTATATTATACTTGTATGTTCATTTCTTTGCTAGTACAATTTTCTTTACAATTTCATCATTTCGCCAATTGTTACGAAGAGAAGTAGGTACAAAGTTATTCTACATGTAATAATGGCCAAAACAGCGAAACTGGAAAGAAAATTGACTCAAACTATAAAATTTAAAAAAACAAAGCTTTCTGAGAAAAAAACTTCATGAAGCGTTGATGCAAAAGAGCTAAAACCTTAAGAACGCAATGAGAAAAAACTGTATATATAAAAATTTAATAGGTACAAGATAACTATATGGAAGAATGAGCAATATTTAAACTAGAAAAAAAACCACTGTGGTCTCTCAGGCAATGGCTTACTTTGTTTTGTGGCACAGCTGGCGGGCATTCTGTGTTTATTGAAACGATTGTTGTTGAATTCTGTTGAACAGGGACCGAGCTAGATCTCTGGGTGCGAAATAAAGTCCGGGTCAGGACAGTGTTGGCCTGAATTCCCGGACTCTGGGTCAAATCGAGACTTCGCCAACCTTTATTACCGGCTGAATTTGACAGCTCGACCTAATTAGTTACGTTAACTTTATTATTACTTGCATTAAGTTTTTGGCATGTTTTACACAAGACAATACATTAAACAGAAATTAAAATGGACAGGGGGGCGTGAGGAAATTATTTTGGCCAATAAGTCTAGTCAGAAAATGTAAAAAATAAGGTAAAAAATCGTAAAGTAGCAGAGAAATTAACCCAGGTTGTTCATAAAGTAAAAGTATACATCCTTATTGTTAATACAGGGTCGCTTTTATGTATGGAAACGATCAATTATTAGCTAAAGTAAGATAGCTAGCGAAGAATACAGTTTACAGAAATAAGTATACATGATCAGTCAAAAAGCCAAGGAAGAACAAAGTTACTTTATTTTAAATGGAACCCCCTGTATATTATTCAATATTTTAATTATTTACAAGATTCTAAAAAAATGTTAAGCAGTTAAGCACACCACATACCCAATCTTAACCGTTTTCGAGATATCGAGTTTCGAATATCATTTTCAAATAAATCTAATAACAATAATAAAAAAGACAAACTCGTTTTAGTAAACAACAATTTGAAATCCTATTTTATAAGGTGCTCAAAGTGTCCACCGTTTACCTCCTGGCAGTAATGAATTCGGTGAACAAAATTTTGTAGCGAATCTAAAAGGATATTGGGAGCAATACTGGAAATTTTATGCATTATTCTTTGTTCCAAATCTTTGATATTTTGTGGCCTATTTTTGTACACTAAATTTTTGATATGGCCCCACAGGAAAAAGTCAAGAGGGGGTCATATCAGGAGACCTACCAGGCCATTCAATTGCACCTCTGCGCCCAATCCATTTACCAGGAAAAATTTCCTCTAGATATTCCCTGATCATCCGTCCAAAATGTGGTGGAGCCCCATCTTGTTGAAACCATATTTGTTCAGCCGGTAAATTGGGATTATTATGGTTCGGGAATAATCGTCTGAGCTGTAGAACAATATTCTCTTGTAAAAGTAATAAATATCGTTCAGAGTTCAAATTTCCATGTATAAAATAGGGTCCTATATGACGTTTCCACCAATAATGCCACACCAAACATTGGTTTTTTGTGGTCGTTGTTGGGTATGAACTTGTTCCATCCAATGTGGATTTTGGTCTGACCAATATCTACAGTTGTGTCGATTTACGTGCTCGTTTAAACAAAACGTTGATTCATCAGAAAATAAAATGTGGTTGACAAAGTTGACATTTTGATTCAATTTATCCATAATGATTTCGCAAAACTGAATTCTGCGATCAAAATCGTCTTCACACTCAATTCTTGTAACAAACGAATTTTATATGGCTTGAATTTTTCTCTTTTGGTAATTTTTTGAATGGAATATCGACTCACATTATGATTTAAAGCCCGCTGTTGCGTCGAATTTATTGGATTTTCTTCCACATCTAACATGACATTTAGAGAATTTTCTTCATTAGTAACGCTTACCGGTCTTCCACTTTTTGGTCGATCTTTCACACCTCCAGTTTCATGAAAACGCTGCAATGTTTTGGAAACAGTTGATTTAGTTATAGGTTCCCGATCTGGATGCAATTCATTAAAAATATTCACCACTTAAGTAAAACTCCGTGTTCTATCGCCGTACCATACCCTATCATCATTAAAATTTCAATGCGCTCGGTATCACTTTAACGTGCCATTTTTACGCGAAAATTGTTCACAACTTGTAAATGTAAGTATTTTTGGCATATCTGTTGTCAAGATGACAAAACAACATTGTTATGGAGATAAATATTTTCTAAGGTAACTTGATGGACTAGAAAATTAATGAATGTAATAAACGATATTCGAAACTCGATATCTCGAAAACGGTTAAGATTGAGTATGTGGTGTGCTTAACATTTTTCTTAGAATCTTGTAAATAATTGAAATATTGAATAATATACAGGGGGTTCCATTTAAAATATAGTAACTTTGTTCTTCCATGGCTTTTTGACTGATCCTGTATACTTAGTTTATGTGCAGTGTAATAGATTTCTGAAAACCCTAAAAATTTTGTATTTAACATTCTTCGCTAGCTATCTTACTTTAGCAAATAATCGACCGTTTCCATACATAAAAGCGACCCTGTATAATTGGCATTTTAGGTGTTATAACATGACAGAAGAATGCAAAGGCAAATTTGTCCAACAGAATGCTGTTTATCGATCATATACATTTGGCTTCAACCTGATGATAAAGTTAAGGCCATTTCATAAACAAAACTGGGCTAGTTTCTCACACAAAACTATATTTGGAGTATAATAATGTATGTATGTATTATCAAATTTCATATTCCTACAAAAGGTCTTGTATAAAAATACTGTCATCATCACAAATTACATATTTAGTGTAGCAAACAAGTTAATATACCTACTAACTGTGAAAAACCTGGAATTTTTTATTTTGGTACTAGTACCAACCGAAAATGCTTTTAGGCAGCGATGAAAAAACAAAACTGTTAATGAAATGCGTGTCAATTTTCAACAATAACTACAGCTACACAAAATACAGGGAATATGACAAGTAAACACACAAACTCACAAATATTATAAAATAATATTAGTATAACAAATAATACCAACAACAAAAAAAAATTACAAACAGTACATACCTGATGTTGATTACTACTGGGCGGCTTATTTTGTCTTGCCTGTGCAAGAACAGACTGATCAAGTAAATCGCAAGATTTTTGCCTCCGCGCGGAATTGCTACTAAAAACGTTGCTAGAAGTCGTAGCAACAGTTTGTTGTGATGTAGTAGCCTGCGTGTTAGGCTCGATTAGAAAATTTTCTTGGGACAATGAGTCCGTCATGTACCTTGGTAAGGAGTGTTTTACATGACATCTACTTCGAACTTCTTCCGAGTACCCAATCAGCGCTAAAAACAATTTAATCTTAGGGATCCCTGGACGGCCAACAAAGACGTTATATAGTATATATATAAATGTTAAGATATTACCTGTCAGGTAGGCTACACTATCAGGGGTAACCTCAAATTTATCCCTCTTGGCGGGTTTGGCAACTATCGACAAAAGCATGGTAAGAACTCTCACAGTTCTAGAAACAGTTGTAGCGGTGGGATGCCGATATCCCTTGAGCAAATGTCCCACTAGGGCAAAATGGAAATTGGTTTTAAAACTTAAACCAACATTGTGGTCCATTTGTTTAAAATATGATTCCAGTGGATCCCTGGTCTGCATCATTACATGTTCCAACGGCTAAAATATGAAAGTGGTATCAATTAATATTTCAACTCCAAAAACAGAAGTTGTTAAAACTCCTTGTGTGCGAGCTAAATAAATTCCTATTATGAAATGTAAATTTACTATAAAAAGTACGCATACTTACAGCCTCATCAAACGTTCCTTGAGAATCGAGCGTATGAAGATTTTGTTCCAACAGGGCTAACCCTACAGCATAGAGGTTAGTCTCGTTGAGTTGCAAAACTGACACTGCTACCCAAAATATCGATTTATGGATGGGAGAATCGGAACACAGTACAGGTTGCAACCTTGTCAGGCACATGATCGAAGCTTCCAGTAAAATAATATCATTCCACGATTCCAACGACTTAATCATGGTGCGCATGATCTGAACGACTTCGGAATCTGTGGCGTTCTTGGCAATGCATCCGAAAACGATTAGGGCTCTTGGTTGCAAAGCGGGGTTATAGCAATAGGCTAGACTCCTTGCCAGGATAGTCCACTGATTCAGCCAATCACAATCGTCTACTTCTTTCATACAAGTTTCCAAAATTTCTAGTAAAGCATCCGTGATAACTTCCAATGAGCTCAACGACACTCGTTCTCTTTCTTGTATTGCCGCATTACTCATTTTATCTTTATCAGCTTGGGGAGGAGGGGCTGTTGGTGTTGTAGTACTCGTGGGTCCAGTTGTTTGAGCAACTTGACCAGTGTGTCCACACGATTGGTGATGGCACTGTTGATCACCTCCTTTTTGGCAAGTGGGGAAAAATCTTGGATCTCCTGGATGTTTAATACCTAACCTAAATGCTGTAACTGCAGCGTTCTTGACTTTGCTTATACCAAATAACAAATAGTATTTGGGTAAAGAGAACTCATCCAAAGACAGTCGAAGAAATTTTTGGACTTCCTCCGAAAACCGCGGTTTTGTGCAGGTACAAAGTGAATGAATAATATTCATAATTAGACCATGAGTGGCTGCTCTCATGTTGATAGACCCGGCGCACACCAGAAAAGTGGCCGTGTGAAAAAGATACGGCAAGTGACGAACAACATCAAGACAATTGTTAAATGAAAGCATAAGAAGGTATCGGGCTAGAACTGTCAAATCATCCCACATTGAGTTGCTTTCTAAAACTATTATCGCTGGTACCCCTTCTTGAACCTACAAGAAAAAACACATAAGTATATTTTTTCTATTATTAACATATCCAACTAAACGCCAATGTTGGCAAGTTCTAGGTATATTTTGAGTTCCAAATTTACTATATAACATTTGTGGTCTTGAACCCTAATTATATATTCTTACCTCAATTTGTAATGTAGTTAGATTCCGGATGACTTTAAAAAACCTGGCAATGGTCTTTTTAGCAACTAGCTGAATGTTAGCTGAAGCTAGTGCGACTGTGGTATCAGCTAAAACTTCTACCATCAAAGGACTATGCCCATCACTTGCAGAGCAACTTAAAAAAGTATCCAAAATAATATCTATCAAATCTGAAACTTGGCCTAGTGTTCCCCAAATTTTAGCTTGTACAGATGGATACATCTCTGTTTCTTTTATGGTAAGTACAATAAGTTTCTCTAAAATTTCACCGACCTTTTTATACCTCTTATAGTCGTCAGTCGGTTTGCAAAATTTTACTAAATTAGGAAGCCAAGGGGTCATGTACTCTAGACACAAATGTTTTAATTCAATACTCGACACTCGAAAACCCTGAATACATTCTTCTAAAAACTCCAAAGTCAAATGTGGTTCGTTTGTAGCCAGTTTTTCAGATATTGATTTTATAAACAGGGTATTATTGGATGGAATGCATAGACCTTGAGTTTCTAGCAGCTGTCCCTCGATTTTTAAGTCGAACGTTGCTGTTAAAGCACACAAAAGGTTGTAAGCTGCCGTACGCAGCATGGGATCATGCACACCCAGATTCAATAGAGCCATATTTAACAGAGTTCCAGGTACATCTTTAGGTCTAATTTTTTGATGGACAGTTACAGTATCCTAAAAGGGAAAAGTTGCTTTTTTCTAGATTTGGGCAAGGCTTTTAAACTGGAAAATAAATCTGGAGAAGAAGTTCACTACATCAGTAGGTAAACATGCGTTTTGTTTATAAACTTCACTAAATAATCACCTCTTTTAGATAAGAGAGGCACAAGCATTTAAGTTATTAATTAGTGCACTGAAGGTTGTGTTATTTCACGTTCATGTTTTAACCTACAATGTATAAATAACTTTTTATCGAATTATTCACGAGATCGGGTAAAGAAAATGAGTTTAGGCGTGACTTACTTCCACTGATGACTCTGCGTCTTACCACAAGTAGCAATAACGTAATAACCCCCTAATAAATTAATTAAGAAGATACTTACAGGTTGACTAAGTTCCCATCGATTTCTTATGTGGATGATAGCCTGTACGATACAATCACAATCGTTATGGATAAAACTTAAAGGCCCACTCTCATTGGCTATAGTTAAAGTAAACTGATTATCGTCAACTAAACATACTTCTTCAATTTCGGAGGCGTAATAAACATCATTTAGAAAGACAGAATGGGCCAAAACTTTGGTGCGTTCTGCCGAAGTTATCTGTATGGCTGTAGGACCTACTTTTATAGCAACCTTAGTGTCTTTGTGTGATAATTTCAATGCGTTATGAAACACTTTTAAGTCTTCGTCTAGGCTCAGAGTTGCACCCGGTAGTTTCTGCTGATCGGGATCAATGTAGTCGGTTATTTTGGAGGGGTGATCCAGAAATACAATTTTGCGATTTCCCTGAAAATTATTGGCCATGGTGTACTGATCAACAGGAAAATTCATCAAAGAAAAAATATAACTTTTTGTTTGTACCCTTGTTAATTTTTTTTTTACATACAGGAACTGGTTTGAATGGCGATGCTCTAAAGGGTGAATATACTATTGGTACCAATTATTTTTTAATTACTATTATTATTAATTTCTGTTCATCAAATAAACGTGATTTTAGACTCTCCTATAATTCTCAATCCTTTATAGCATCAACATTATTTTTGCTCCAAATAAAACGGCACTGGGAATAGAAATTTTGATTCTGTCAAGGTACTGTACTTTTTATCTGCTTACAGTACACCAAAAGCTATCAAAATTACCTTTAGTGGATATAAAATGCGGTCGTGATATTTCGTATATTCACGGACCCAACTATTACAATTATAAATATATGCAGCGTGGATGTTCTCAATAGCTACTTCTGGTAAGACGCAAAACCACCCTTGCAAGCATTCAATCCTAAACCTATTCTCAGAACCAGTTCGCGTGAAATCGACCACCAGCTCAAAAGGAGAATGACAAAAGGGCTTAAGGGTTAAAATCACGTGATATATCAACAGATCTCCATTGGTTTCCCCCATCCTGAAAATATTATAACTTTGTATTAGTCTTATTTTACCAAAACCTCCCCCGATATTTTTAATATTACTTGAATCTCCTGGCGATGTAATAAAAAACCGGGTATCCAGCTTTGCTTGTGCCGGCCTGGTAAAATATATTTAACGACTTTATGGATTTAAATTCCTCTTTTTCGTCTATGTTATGCCTAGTCATGAGATCTTCGAAGTTTGTTGAGGACATATCCAATGAGCGCCATCTTGGATTGGCTGTAAATAGCAGGCTGGAACAGATGAACCTGTATTATTTAAAGAATAGCATATACTTAAATGTATATATGACTTACTGTGAGTCAAAAGTCTTATGTTCAGGAGGACCGAGGTATGCCAGCAAAGTAGCCATCTTATCAAAGGGACGTCTTCCAACAGATCTGTGATCACGGCTACTAGACAGATAATCCCCAATTTTTTCTTGATGGTTCCATAATAGCCTGTGGAGTGCTAATACATTTGCATCAGAGATAAATGACATTGAATGGGACGCTTGGTCAACAGTTTCACAATCTGAAGCTATAGTTATAAAAAATCTTCTACCAGTTTCAAAATGCCCCTTTAAAAAATCATTGAATGGCAACATATGTTGTTCTTTGCTAAACTCGACATGATTTGCTATGTTCTGCAAAATTTTAGACATCAACATGAGACCTCTTCTGATGTTAGTTGGCACTTGATCACTGACAATGCCCATTTCGTGGGGCGAGACTATAGCTGGATTTATGAATCTTAGAAAAATAACTGTACCCACAGCACCAATGTTATTTTGTGGAAACTGTGGAAATCTCTTGCTCAAAACTTGGTAAAGACAGTGACACATTGAGCGCAGCTGAGGCGGAAATCTATCTGCGGAGCAAACGATGGCATCAAATACCTTCTGTGTCAGAGCTACAAGGTTCTGACGGTTTTCCTCAATATCTTCACTGGGGTCCAGCCTAGCTGGATCTACTTCAAAACTTTGGTAAGGTTCATCCAAAAGCGGCTGAATCAAAGGTTCCAATAGTGTCTGCAAATAACTGGCACCATAGATTTTAAAACAAAACGCCATAATTTTGCTGCCCAAGGAGTTACCACGAAATAACGTCTGCATGCAATCGGATATTTCAACTTCTCTATAGAACATATTCCACAAGAGAGGTGAAAGAAGATGCTTGGCATCAAAAAGTGTGACGAAAACTCTTGCTAATTCATCCATTTGTGAGGTAGTTACCACATTCGCCAAAGCTACTGCAATAGGAAGCTCTCCCTTGTCACTGATCATGGTTACCAGTTGTACTAACTGTTCAAATCTATCTGCCAACACAGTTTCAGCAAGTGTATCGAATTCTGTCCCTTGTTGAAGAATTTTCGTCAAAACTTCTATAAATGCTGCTCTTGTTTGCAAGTCTTTGTTGTAACCCAAATCTAAAAGGGAATCATTATTATTTCATGAAATAAATACTATATTACTTAAAATATATTTCACAACAGTGTTTGTGGCCTTTAAGGCTTAATGCCCTAAGTACTTACCGATAGAATGCATTAGTCCACTGTCAATGTTGGCAGATAAAAGATTAGACATTGCTTGTATTGTAGCACTGCGTAAATTCGATAAATTTTCAGAATTTAAACGATGTCTACACTCTTCACTATCCGAGAGTTCTAATATTTCCGATCCACTCATAGGGTCAGTGCAGTCATTCAGCAAATTCATAAACAAGGTGAAGTACTTCAGAAAAAGCTGACTCTTTGCCTCCATGAGGTCTCCCCTGTCAGATTCCTCTGGCTGTAATGGGAGTCCTCGCAAAAGAGACGCAACGGCTTGCATAGCCGACTGATCAAGCTCTCTAGTCATGTGTGTTATGTCACTTCCACTTGGGGGTGAAATCTGATGACTTGATCCCATGACCCAATCTGTGAGATATTCGACCAGCTTATTTCTGAATTTCATTTCTTGTCGAAATGCCAAATCGTCTCTTCTATGCATCATGACTTCAACCAATTGGCACAATTTCGTTTTAATATGAAGTCCATGTACTGACATGTCTAAATGTCTCACATACCGTACTATCTGTAACATCATCCCTTCTATGCTGGTCACGCCAAGATGTTCGGAAGGTTGATCGTTTTTTGTGTAGTCCAAAATATTCTTTAAAATAACTATAATATGTTCTATAAACTGGGTGTTGAGATCAGTTACCATTACTTGACCACTCTGGTCAAAAAACTTATCTATAATAATCTTAATTTGTTCAAAAAGGATGGGATAGAGAGCGGCCGCCATTTCATGACCTATGAGTTCTTTTACGTGCTTCTGAATTTGCGGACCAAATTTCTCGTTATTGCAGACGAGGAGGCGTAAAAGCAGTTCCACAAATCTGTTAAAAAATAAACCGCATTAAGATTCCGTACCAGCAGAATGACATGACATGCCTACTGGTATACTAACAATATCGTTATCTAAAAAATAGCCCGACGAGACTAAAAGTCGCACCAATTGTACAGAAGTATATTTTAAAAATAATCTACAAAAAAATACACTTTATCCTACTAGCATGTTGTGTTCTAAAAAAGTTTTTGAAATAAGGTCTCTATAGGTCCTGGAGACTAGCATTTTTGTTTATAAAAATAAAGATCTAAAAAAGCATATCAGTCATTGCCACCAAACGCGAAATAAAGCAAATGATTATACAGCATGTCCAGAGAAGTTGTAGACATATGGAAATTTTCTTTATTGTTGATTTTACGAAAAAAAGTTATTCTTTATAAAAAGTTCTGCTCGATGCGCAAATAATATTGACAGATCAAAACTTAATATATCATGCCTCCTTCTGTGAGAAACACAGAATTATGTTAAGAGGGAAGTACCCTCGATTTTTATTTTAGAGCAAATGATTATAAGAAAATTTTACTAAGGACTACAAAACGCGGTCAGATACAATTTACTACAATACAAAAATAATACAAAACTACCTAAAAGTAACACTAATATTAACTTAAGATTTCTCAATTATTTCGCTCCCAAGATTTATAATCTCATACCCCTGGAAATAAGAAATATCACTAAAATTCATATTTTCAAAAAAAAAAATGTAGATCTTACATATTTGAAAGAATTCACATATTTAGGAACCTATTCTGAATTTCGACTTATGTAGGTCACTTCTCTAGTCTGGAAGGTCTCTACTCATTTATGTCTATTTATTTATTTATTTGAAATCTGTTCAATTATTTGAAATTTAAGCTTATAGGAAAATTGCAGCTATTACACATACAGGTGTTTGGTCATCTAGGTGATTGGTGGTTACATTTTTTGTGTAAAAAATGTATCTTAGTATGTATTACTTAACAAAAACGTTGTAGAGGAGATAACCTTTAACTATTAATACAACTACATTTAAATTTAACGATTTTTAAATGTAATACACGCTGAGATAATAAATGTGGTAGGGGTACAGGGGCACTGTTCCCACCGAAATAATAAAAAACAAGGTTGTCTTATTTTACTTCCGTTCAAACAAGTTAACAGTTGGTGCAGAAAAAATGATCGAATATTAATTTAAGTCCGAAATGCTATAAAACTATTAAAATTTAAAATGTATATTTTAAGGTCCTATTTTATAGAAACACTATGAACTATTACAACTAAAGAGGGTTTTAGAAAATCAAAACTAACTTTTGGAAGCTTGAGTAATAAAAGAATGTAACTAATAAAATATTCAACATATAACCTTCTAAAAACAAAAAGGGGAACTTACTGCGTTACATTATTTCCCTCAATATCCACATGTGGTCTTGGAACTACATTTCCCAAAGTGTTAGATCTTCTAGCAGCTGCGCTAGCATCACCAATACTTGCGCTAGGAGTCAAAGAAGACATACTGGAATACCCTGAGGTATTACTGGTGGTGCTGCCACCATGAGTAGTGTGGCTGGTACCATGACTAGGATGGGAAATTTGTTGCTGAGCTTGTTGTTGTTGCTGCAGCTGTTGTTGTTGTTGTTGAGCAGCTGCCGCCGCGGCTGCTTGTAAAGCTTTGGTTCTTGCTTGTAGACAGACTCCACCCAAGGCGCAGAGAAAGCCTGTCATGTTGGCCCATTCAAAAATTTGTTCTTTCTGCAAAAAATAAACATTTAAGAGGGATAGAGTTGTTGACATTTTAGTCACAGAAAAAGCAGACACAGGGGTTTGGTTTTTAAAATCTGTAAGAGTTGTTTACCATAATTCTCTTGCAGAATTATTATGATTTGTAAGGGTGTTGTACCTCAAGCTCATGCTCCGAATTTTGATGTGATGCTCTCCTTTTTCCAACCGACCTATGAAAAGGTTCCATTTGCCCATCATCTGATCTTGTTTTAGAGTAGGCCGATATACTTTTGTAGGAGGCAGTCCAGTTCCTAAAAGTTTCCTCCCACGCTGGGTAAACACCATTCACACAGTGCTCTATTTTTCTCAGTAGAGCCATTATACGTTTTTGTAGTGCCAAACGACCTACAGAAAAAATTATTTTAGGCATAGGTAATAAAAGAACCTACACTACTATCATCGGCAAAGGTATTATCGCAGTTGGCTTTCTAAATATAACAATAATTTCGGACAATCGCTACATATAGCAGGGAAGTTCCCATACCGGGTGTCCACGGAAGGTGGTTCGCCCCTCTAACTTTTTTGTTTTTCAAGATAATGGAATAAAATTTGGGGGATTTGTATAAGACATAAAACTGCATTTTTTGACAGATGACTCAACATTATGGAACTTCCGGTTTAACCGGAAGTGACATAAACTTTCGATTTTTAAATGGGACACCTGGTATATTTTTACTTTTTTGGACTCCATATGACATTCTAAATACATGTGTCACTTGCCACTTTTTGTCACCAAGAAAATATTTTTTTTCCAAATTTATTGTTTTATCTAGAGGGCTATGAATACCTTAAAATCACTTATTTCAGTTCTTTAATCTTGGGAAAAATACAATTTTACTATTTTTGGTCCAATGCTATGTGCTATGTAAAATTTAATTTTTAAAGTTGTATAACTCATTTTTTTTTAAATGGCAACATGGTGGCTCGTCGGGTTAAGAAAAAAGAGGATTTTATTACGATTATTTTGATACCATACCTATTAGGTTTAAGAAAAGCTGCCATTAAAAAACTTTAAAAAGTTAACTTAGAACTTTCCTAAAATGAATCATCTTTTGAGAATAAATTTAGATTTAAATGCATCAAGTAGCCTGTGACCAGCAAAACTGATAAAGCAAAATCATGCCTTGAAGAAAATTGAAATGCCAACAGCTTCTACCAAAGTAAATTAGTTTGTTGTTTAAAAAACATAGAAAATAATGGTTTTACAAGGAGTGAAAAAGTTGATATGTTATTAGTGTTTGGAGAATGCAGAAATAATTCAACCGATGCTGCACAACTTTACGCACAAAGATATTTTAATCGGCGTCATCCAACCCGGCACTATTAGGTACCCAAAACTGGTTCCGAAAATGCGAAATGAGCCTGACAATAATAACATATTAACTTTTTCACTCTTTGTAAAAATATTATTTTCCATGTTTTTTAAACAACAAACTAATTTACTTTGGCAGAAGCTGTTATTGGCATTTCAATTTTCTCACAGTTAACTTTTTAAAGTTTTTTAATGGCACCTTTTTTAAAACCTAATAATCGTAATAAAATCCTCTTTTTTCTTAACCCGACGAGCCACCATGTTGCCATTTAAAAAAAATGAATTATACAACTTTCAAAATTAAATTTTACATAGCACATAGCATTGGACCAAAAATAGTAAAATTGTATTTTTCCCTGAAATAAGTGATTTTAAGGTATTCATAGCCCTTCTAGATAAAATAATAAATTTGGAAAAAAAAAATTTCTTGGTGACAAAAAGTGACACATCTTTGTATTTAGAAGACATATGGAGTCAAAAAAAGTAAAAATATACCAGGTGTCCCATTTAAAAATCGAAAGTTTATGTCACTTCCGGTTAAACCGGAAGTTCCATAATGTTGAGTCATCTGTCAAAAAATGCAGTTTTATGTCGTATACAAATCCCCCAAATTTTATTCCATTATCTTGAAAAACAAAAAAGTTAGAGGGGCGAACCACCTTCCGTGGACACCCAGTATATTGATTAAATTCAAAAAGCAATGGTCCAGTTGACTGTAAGTAACTTCCAACGACCGACCTAACTTATGCAAACGAAGGTGCACCACTAAACCAACCTGTTGTTAGGATAGTAGATGCCTGAGCTAGCTCAAGATAAATGTGATAATTAGGTACTAAGGTGGTCACAGTGATCTCTTCCGAGAGACAGATTATTTCGGCTTCTTGGCATAATAATGCAAAACAGCTCATTGCTACCAGTACAGCATCAATGTCGATGCTCCATAAATACATATAATACACAACCTACAAATTTATTTTTGTCAGTTTCGGTAAAAGTTATATTTCAAAGGCAAATTTTCTAAACCCATAAATCTCACCTCAAGTTTCACATGGGCTTGAAGAGAATGACTAATGGAACTTCCTAAAGTCGCGTATTCCTTATGTTTAGTTAAAAAAGCGTTCCTAAAAACCAAAATCTCCCTGAGCCATTTTAGAATGTCCGTGTAATTAACGTACTGATGCTGGATGAGTTTTCCTGAAATCTGACTAAGGACTTGAGATCCAACATCCCAAAAAGTGTTAATGGGTGCCTCTGGGTTCCACATTTCGATTTTATCTGGATGGTGGAGGACCAATAAAGCATCCATTGCTTCCTGAGCCACCTCTGGCATAGACTGTAGATGAACTAATGATACTAGGCCATTAATCAAGTCCAAGGTACAACTTTGTACCTCATGTCCAGGCTTTCCATGGTGGTTTAAAAATAACACTGGATCAGCATGTATAAGTCTCACCATGTACAGCAGGAGGTTTCTGTAGCCTGGCGTTTCTTCTGCACCAGCGCGATATTTCAATTGAGCATCTTTACTCCCTTTCAACGTTATTGATATCATCCTTAAAGGTGTGTGTTGACTATAACCTTGAGTAGCTACTTTATTTAAAATATCAGCAAATATAGCTCTTAGTTCAGCAGATTTGGTATAGACAATGTCAATCATAGGCCACCAGGGTAATCTAGGTTGTGTTACAATTTTATATAATGACCTAACTAAGACAAAATGATAAGTTGGAGGTGAATTAAGATTTAAGCACACTTTTACACAGTCATTTCCTTGGGGTTTTATCCGGAATACTGATACAAAACAGTCTATCATTATGTCGATGTCTTGGCCTATACACGTTCTTCGTGAATATGGATTTGTTGGGTTAAATAACAAGTTCTGAAAACAAGTTTTTGTAAATCAAAAATCAAAATCAAATCAAAACAAAAGAAACTAACAAAATATCAAATATTTGTTACCTTAAGATCATTCATAACACTTTGTACAAGAGTAAAAATTTTATTGGTAGAATCTAAAATGTTGATATATGTAGATGCTTTACAAAGCTTGACACAAGCTATCGCCGCAGCTTCAGTAGACTGTTTATTGTTCGAATGTAGGGCAAGAGATTTTCTAATATTTTCAATATAATTCTTTTTTCTAGTATACCTTGATGAGCCACCACTTGCTTCTGACATTATTATATCTTCTAGAACTTTCTAAAAAGAAAATTGGTGCCTTAATAACAACCTACTGGTTTATTAAATTTTGCTTCCAGAATAGGATTTAAATCAGAAGTAGGTATGTGTAGCAAAAAAAAACGTATTCCTATAAATAGCTCCAGAGTTGTAGGCAAATTAAATAAAAAATATATTATACTATACATAAAAGATACCTTTTCAAGCGATAAAGAACAATTTTTATACACCGGTTGAAATTAGAACCAAGGTATAAAAAATGATCTGTCTCTTTTCGCAGTGCTTAGCTACCTTTAGGGTTTGAACCCTATAACCGATGTGGTACTTTGTAGCCAAAAATTCGAGTCTTCTAGAATAAGTTAATAAATGAATAATTTAATATACAGTCTGTCCGCGGATAGGGTTTACTTTTACCATTTAGCACAAATGGATGAAAAATTTCATTTTTCTGGAAAAAGTCATTCTTGATCAAAAGTTTTGCTTGTAAAAAAAAAATGCAATTCACGAAGAGAAAATTTTGATTTTTTATACGGGGTTCGCAAAAACTTTAAAAACATGATTTTTCTCCAAGAGTAAACTACTTATACATTTATTTTTCATTTTTGACCAAAATGCCAATTAGAAAACTTATTTAGAATAACGTTTCGTAATTTAAATCCGAGATTTAAAATAACTCTTCGATTTTTTTAGTTTTTTTTTACTTTTTAGAGGTATGTAAATGGAAATTTTGCTGCTCAATAAAAATATTAATATAAAATTTTATTAGACTTTATTTTTATAATGGGTGGTGTGTATCTTATTTTAAAATTTTAAATGCATTCCTACCATCTTTTGTAAAAACAAGGATTTTTTTTTACCTTTTTATTACTTTAAGGTGGGAGTATCAACATGCTTGCCAACATGTAACCTATTTCGCGTAGATTTATTTATGTTTTCTAGCTTTTACACAAAATTTAAATAAAATCAGTATCCACTTGATATTCTATAGGTAATAATTGACATATTTAATAAATATCAAGGAATTTCATAACTTATTTTAGGAGAATTGCATAGCGAAAAATATCGGGTAAGATTTTTTTAAACATTATTATGTCTTTTTTTTTTTTACTATACAATTCTCCCAAAATTAGCAATGAAATAAATTGATATTTTTGTAGTATATCAGATATTACCTAAGTAATGTGCCGACGATACTGATTTTATTTAAATGTTAATCAATAAAATAATAAACTTAAAAAAATAACGCGAAATAGGTTATAGGTTGGCAATAGATTGAATGACATTGATAATTCCACCTTAAAATTCTTTTACCTCTAAAAATTAAAAAGATTTAAAAAATCGAAGATTTATATTAAATCTCGGATTTAAATTACAAACGGTATTCTAAATAAGTTTTCTAATTGGCATTTTGGTTAAAAATGAAAAATAAAGGTAGTTTACTCTTGGAAAAAAAATCATGTTTTTGAAGTTTTTGCGAACACTCTATAAAAAATCAAAATTTTCTCTTCGTCAATTGCATTTTTTTATAAGCAAAACTTTTTATCAGGAATGACTTTTTCCCGAAAAACGAAATTTTGCATCCATTTGTGCAATTGTAAACCCCGAGGGGTGTCTCACTGGGGCAGTAGGTGTACAAATGTTAAGGCAGGACTTAGCAGGACCGTGGCAGGACTGTAGAAGGACCTGGCAGGACTGTGACATGACCTAACAGGACCTGGCAGGACCGTGGAAGGATCGAAGTAGGACAGGCAGTACCTTTCAGATCCAATCAGATTTCTCCAATAACTTTAGGAGTAGGGATAAATAGCGGGAAGCAATTGTTTTTGTTTGCTTTTGTTTATCAAGTAATTAAAAGTGAAATGGAAGTGCGTGTAACAGACGTCGCAGTTTTTAAAGTTCTCGGCGCGCCTCGCCGCATAATATTCCTGTTTGAGTTCCGTTGTAAACACCGGTGAATCACAACAGTCAACTAGTCGAGTTTGCAGTCTCATTTATTATGTTCATGAAAGTTATTGATAAAATATATTGTTTATTTCTTTGTTAAGAAAGAAGATACATATTTAGAAGTTGTGTGTCCGTGGTAGGACAGTAACAGGACCGTGGCAGGACCCAGGCAGGACCCTGGCAGGACAAGCAGGACCCTGGCAGGACAAGTAGGACCGTGGCAGGACAAGGGCAAAAACGACAAGTCCTGCCAAATTTGGCAGTAGGTGTACAAATCCTATCCGCGGACAGTCTGTTTTTGTTTTGCTGATGATTCAGCTGCCATTATTAGTGGAAATAACTGGGATTCAGCAAGAAGGACTGCTGAAACTGTATTAAGGAAAATTAAAAGTTGGTTGGATTATAGTCTTCTCTCATTAAATGTGGAAAAAACTAAATTTATAGCCTTCTCCCTCTCGCCTCGGACTTTACCAACTTATGAAAATCTTATAATACATAATGAATCTTGCTTGTTAGATAATAATTGTAAATGTGAACAGTTTATAGAAAGAGCACCATATTTAAAGTACTTGGGAATAATAATTGATGAAATGTTAAACTGGAAAGAACATGTAAAATATGTAACCAGTAAAATAAGGAAACTTATATTTAAATTTTATGAATTAAGGAATGTGTTGCCTCTAGGGACTTTGAAGATGGTGTATTATGCAATTATAGAAACAATTATTAGTTATGGATTAGTGGTCTGGGGTTGTGCAGGTAAAACAATAATGTCTCAATTACAAATAGCTCAAAAATGGGTGATTAAAATAATGCTGTTTAAAACTATAAGGTATCCTTCTCTATTGGTATATAACGATAGTAAATTGCTCTCACCACACCAATTATATATTAAAGCTATTATAAGATTTATGTTAAAGTGCAACTATTACAGGGAAAATATCAATCATGGCATCAGACACACGAGAAATGCTGTACAAAACAATGTTGTCCTGCAAAACCCCAAATCTACTGTTTGTCAGAATCATATTTATTCTGTAGGGCCAAAAGTATTTAATGAGATGCCGAATAATTTAAAATCAAAACCGTATCATAAAATTAAAAAACACATCACTCATTGGTTGATCAAGTCTAATTACACGATTAAGTACATTATCTGAGTTGTGTTTATTCTTTTTCGCTTATGAATTTGTCTGTTCTTGTTGGTGATTGTCGTGTTCATGTTATATTGATGCTGTTAAAATTAAGACCTCAAGTAGAAATTGCTTAATGGCTAAAGGGTACACACACAGTATTTTAAATACCATTGTGTACCAAAAAAATAAATTTTGTAACAATGGGAATATAATTAAACAATTGTCTTAGTATATATTATGTCGTACTTGTATTGTGTATTGTATTATTATTGCTATTGTTGCTAAATAAATAAATAAAAAAAAAAAAAAAATATACCATATATCAAGGCTTTATATTTTAATCCGGTAAAATATTTATCTTCCCTATAAACTTAAAGACATATTTGTAAGCACTTACAGGAATGAGTACCAGTAACATCATTTGTAAGGACCACATATTAGGTTTAATTTTTTTATTGTCAGTAAAAGACTCCATGATATCAAACAACTGATCGGCATTTTTATACAAGTCCTCATCAGGATTCTTTTGATATTCGGCAAATTCAAATGGATAAGTTTCTATCCAGTTCCAAATTGCTTTTTCCAAAGAAGAAACGTACAACTGCTGAGCGTTTTTCCTCAGATGCTTGAACTTAGTTACTCCCTCAAGAAAAAGCTTCGATAATCTCTTTACATCAACATTTATGTGCTGAATTAGCTCAATTTCACTTAATTCAGTAATTTCTTCTGGTGATGACGCACATTCTTGCAACTTAGAAGTAATTCTAGTAAAAACGATATTAAAAAAATTCACAGATAATGCAAAAAGTACTTTACTGGCTAGTAATCTCACAGCATGAGTGTTGGGGTTATTTTCTGGAAAAACATCTAAAAATTTTAAATTTTACTTTTGTGTTCATGCAAAAAAATATGAACCACTACTACCTTTAATAAGAAGATAACTGCAAATTTCTTTTAGTAACACCTTTAAATTTTGACTTTCCTCCATAGTCAAAGATATTGAGTCTTTCGGTTGAATACTGAAACATTTTTCTAACGTTTCTAGTACTATAAATAAACTATCAAAATAATTTTTTTCTTGTTCAGATCCATGTTTTTGATTTTTGTCATACTATAAAAATACAATAATAAATAAGGGCAAGGGATTCCTATGAGCAGGTTAAAAAAAAAATATAACAAAAATTTATAACTCAAGTAGAGAGTGGTTTTTTTCTTTTAAACTAGTAAATTTATATTTCCACCCAAAATTTCAACCCTTCCCTATTAGCACAGTTTCTAAAACGTCATTCTTTCTGATAAGGAAATTTACTTGGATTGGTATTAGAGACAAATGGTATAGTTCAGGGCCGTATCTGAGGGGGGGTTTTAGGGGTTCAAACCCCCCCCGAAAACAATAAAATCCTTATATGTTTGTTTGTGTGTATGTTTAAATGTATGTTTAAAGTATAACTAGTATTTTTTGCCACTGGTCTAACCCCCCCCCAAAATTTTGGTTCAGATACGGCCCTGGTATAGTTAACGAAAAACAAATATTGTAAAATATTAAATAATTTTTGTAAAATGTAAAATAACAAAAAACAAAACTTGAATTTTGGGGAACTACATGATAATTTAACTATATGCGGGGTTGCCAAATTGTGATAAAATAACAATTTTTACAATTACGCTCAAAATTTGAATTGAAATAGATACTGGGAAGAGGGTTGCATAATCTAAACACATACAATTAAGGTCAACCTAGGGTTTAAACCAGCCCTATCATAGCCTGGTCACGTTTCCTAAGTAGAATATTTTTATTTGAAATATTTTAAGTTGTATAATATATTATATAGGTATATTTATATTAGATACAAATAATATCTGTTATATTTATACTAACATTATAATACTGTATTTCAAAAATGATTAAATATAAAAATCGGCCACTGTCCACACAAGAAACACAGTTGGATGCCTCTTTCAATTGAAGTAATTGTATGGAAATTGGAAAATTCAGTGACAGCCAATGATGATATCTTAAGGGGACAGCTGTATTTTCCACAAAACTTTTCATAGGTATGTAACCATTCCCATAATTAATAACAACCTATTTATATTGAGCCTATTTTATGTAATTGGGAAAACACTTTAAGTTTTAAAATAAATTTTTCATAGATATAAAAAAAACAGAGTACCCTTTTATCATTAAAATATACTTATTTAAATTAAAATGAGAATAAATTAAATTATCTTTTCAATGAGAGCTTGAATAAAAATCTCCTTTAATGATATCTGACAGGAAATGATGAAATTCAATTTTATTTGTTGATGGAAATTTGATCAGTAACAGGTAAAAAAAACAGATGGTATTTTAATCTAGTATGTCAATGTATTAGTTATTTTCCAATACATCAACAAATCAATAATGAAAAACTGGGATATTGGGGTTAAAAATGCAACTAAAAGTTGGTCTGTTTAGATCAACATATAGATTCATTATTTATAAGTGTAAGGGCTGAGTAAATTATTAATTAAATAATGAAATAAACTTACTGTTTCATTAACTTTTTTAAGAACTTTAACAAAACCATCTAGGACTAAAGAAAATTTGTGCTTGGATATTTGAATAATGCAGTTTTTATTTTGTTCCTGATTAATATGGGTATGGGTTGTTTGAGGACCAATTCGGCAAGGTAACTAAAAAAAATATAAACAAATATTAGGCATATCCAAAAGAATCTTGAAACTGAATGATTAGTGATCATGTAAATATTGATTAGTTGGTGGGCAGTATTATCTGGCCGAATTTCAAAGGCAACTAATAAAGACAGTGCCTACCTGATCCCCAAATCTATTTATTAAATGATCAGCCCATAAGCTTGGCTTTTGTGCTGCCATTTTATTTTAAAACACTATTTATTTCACATTTTTTACGAAGGCTTTATCCGGCCTGACATTTTTATGAATGGTACGCGTTTGACACTTGACCGATGTGAAACTGGCAACCAGCCCGGTGAGACAAAGATTGGCGGAATGGAAGCATGTGACGTCACATATGCCAGGCAATTGTCAATAGAACCGCCCTACGTTTACCGTCCCCATCCTTGTCGTCTATCCTTGTCTAAGGTCCTCATCATTTATGAGTGAATATAACTCCTACGTCGTTATTTGTTTAAACTGAATGTGTTTACTAAGAAAAGCGACCTTTCTTCGTTCGAGCTATACTTGTCTCTCTTTATATATAGCGAAGGTAACTTGATGCAGACAGAGACAGATCTAGGCTACAAATTACCCGAGCCATCAAATTATTTTAATATTTTTAAACGTTCAGTGCAAAGAAAATTTATAGGGTTTGTTCGGTTCAGTGTCTTGTTGGACTCGGCCTATAGTGCTGGGAAGTTTAGTTCACTTTGCCGATTTCAATCTTTCGATCTCGTTCAATAAAGTGAATAGTTCAAAAGACTAGTTCGGTAGGTAGGTCGGTCAGGTGACAAAACCTATAATCTCGGTCGTCTCGCTCTCGCTTGCGTAGTACATTCCGTTTAGACTTTAGTTCGCCTTGTTTCAATCTTTTAGTAATTACTGATTGAATCTTTTAGTTCAGTTGCCAGATTCGATCTTTTGAACTAGTTCGTTCGCGAACTACACAACTCTACTCGGCCACAAATAATGGAATCGCCCAGCCCAACCTCGCCTTTATAAAATAAAATGATATGGCTGACAACAGCCCTATGAAACCGAGATACAAAAAGTCGCAGCTGTCACTTGTCATTAAAGTCACTCGTTACCATGGTCACGCACTACATATGGCGTCTCTTTCAAGGAAATAAACAAGGTTGACTCAAATTAAAATACATGATATGTCAATGGCAACCAATCACATTGCTTCATTTCTTAACCAACCTGTTTGTGTAATTTGTGTTCGTCCTTGCAGTGTTTTTGATGGAGTGTCATGGCTAGGGGTGGGAAAAAGCGTGATTTTCCTGTCACAGCTCCAAGCTGTGACAGCTCCCTGTCTGAACCTGTGACTGAAACCTGTGACTTTGTCACAGCTCCGGACTTGCAATTTGCAGGGATGCTGGCTGCGAAAGCACAAACGAACGGCAGCGTACCAGCGCGGTAGCGGTTTCACACTTATTTATATTCCGCTCTGCCAACAAGCTCCTTCTGCGCTTCGACACAGCACCAGCACGTGATTTATATTTTATAGAAGCGGCGGCGGCGGCGACGCTCAAATGAATTCTCCGAATTACTTTTTGAACGAGTTCCGCGAAATGTTTATTTTTCTTTTATTAAATTGGTATTTTCTATTTTATTATAATATTATACGGATCATAAGTATATTTTTTGTTTGTTGAATGTTTATTGGCTTTTGATTAATATTATTATGCAGCTATGTTTCCTAAATATTAAATCAAAAATGGCATACAAAAATTGCTTTTTTTTAATTAAAATATAAATATTTAAATCAATTTTTCTGGCCTGCCGGTGCAACTGCATTTTACTTTCTGGCGACCTCTCTCCTACCGATTCCCATTCCGGCGTTTCGGCAGGACCTGTTTTTACGTTCGCGTCACTCACTTCCAGTCCAGTCTCTACCGCACCGTTACGTCTTTTTTATGCCGCACCGTCGGGTCCGCGAACCTCATATCCAGCGCGGTCACGTCGTCGCAGGTCCTTTAGTCGAAGCGGAAGCCGCAGCGCGCACCGGCCGGTCCGCGAACCTCATATCTAGCGCGGTCACGTCGTCACAGCTCCTTTAGTCGAAGCGGAACTGGTCGTGACTGTGACAGGCCCGGAGCTGTGACAAAATCACAGGTCGTGAAATCACACCACACCCCTAGTCATGGCGGTTCGCCGATAATTTTTTTTGTAATTTTCTCGGTAGTTTTCAAGATCTTGCTGAGAATGAAAAGGAAAATGTAATTACATGTCTGGGTAAGTTTTGGATTAATATATTTTACATTATACCTATTTTTAAGGATCTAAAAATATTAGGGTTTCAATTTTCCATCAGGTAAAGGTCAATGACTCTAAATTTTTATTTTAAAATAATTTGTTCAATTTTATTCTTTTATCTCTGGCAGAAGTAATTCAATTATTGTGGAATGTAGTTATTAATATTCACTAATTACTTTAAATAATGGTATTATAATATGTTATATTATCATATCATTAGTTTGTATCGAGAACTTTTGGCAAGTCCGGAGAGAAGACTCGAGCTTTTCAAACCTAATGTTTTATATTTTTACTTTTTGCCAATGGTTTTTTGAAATTTTAGATTGGACATGATAATCGGTGCGAAGGTATGTGGCCAATAAGTTTAATTAGGTATTAGTATAGTGATCGGATTTAGTTTTTTCAACTAAAGTTATTCGGTAGCTCAACGTTGATTGACTACCTAAACAATTTTATGACTATTTGTAGAAGTGATTTTGTTAAGTTGTGTGTATAGCTAATTTTCCTTTAACATCTTTCTGTGACCTGGTATGAAACTTATTTCTTAATTGATAAAATACATAACTCTTCATTCTTTTTGTTTTCAGGTGTTGATTTCTACGAATGAAAAAAACTGTAATATTATTTTATTTATATTACCTATGTACCTACATGTAAATGATTTTGTGCAATAAAAAAGTTACACAAAAGTTTGTTTTACTAAAACTAAGGCTCAAGAATTTTGATATCAAGGTAATTTAATATTTTGGAATTTAAACTTTGTTATAAATAATTTTTTAAAAAAATACGTTTTTATTACAAATCGTGAAGTGCTAACTGTATTTGTTGGTAATAAAAACGTATTTTTTTATAAAATTACTTACAACAAATTTTGAATGTCAAAATATTGATTTGACCTTTAAAAAATAAAAACATATGATGGTTTCCCCCTACCCCCCTTCCGCCATGATTAGTTCAGACTACACTACACTTGAGGGCGCCACATTCGCATCTGATGTCATTTCAAAGTCACGGCGGCATCGACCAAATAGCACGTTTATAACGTTTCTCTTTATTGGAGTTCTGTGGCTGACAAAGTTTATGAAAGAGTTTGTATTAACTTGATATTTTCTATTAATATTGTTCATGAACACGAGCCTGTTTACATTTCATTCTGCTAAAGGTAAGTTTGCTAACTTTGATTAATTATTTTTATGATTTATAGGTACAAATCCAAATCATAACATAAATTTTTTATTATTATAACTGAACAAAATGTGCCAACACTTGTTTGATTATTTTCTCCTAAATTTTGGTAAATCTATAAATACGCATATTTTAATTACTAAACCCTACGATACTAATTTAAATCTTGCTGATTCTTGCTTACTATGTATGTATATTATACGATCTATTTTTTTGATCTTTTTTAAACCTTTTGTAGATTCTCTGCCTACTAAACTCAAGTGGAAATATATTATATATATTTTAACCCACTCGGAAGTGTTTTTTCCATGATCTGATCATTGGTTTTTTTACATTGTGGTATTTTTGTTTTAGATTAGCTGTTCATTATGTGAAAGAATTAATTTTGGAGACAAGATTTTGTCTTCACCATACGGTTAGCTATAAAAAGTTTTTACCCAGGCCTTTCCGCTTTTCCAGGCTGACAATGGAAATATGTATTCCTATTCAAAATACACATTGCTTAGAAAGCTTCAAGTAGAGAATGAATGAAAAACCAGTTAACGAGGAACTCGATCAGCAGATTACGAGAAATTATAAGACAGACCCAAATGGTAATTATTGTGATTTCCATTTAATATTTTAATAAAATTATGTCATGTGCATTTTTGAGTTTTATTTTTTATTTTCTTCGAGGCTAGACCAACAGCAATATAGAGTATTTTATTTTAAAGTGATATTTAGTCGAAAAGGTTATTCAGAATGCTGCTATTAACGGGATTTTGAATAATTTTTTTGGTTTAAATATTACTTTAAAATATTTCGCCAGAAAAAAATAACAAAACTATGGGCGTTTAAACGTCCCGCCTCGAGGTTCCAACCAGACCCGATGGTGGCGCTCTTTTTGACAGTTTTGACATTTCCTTAATGACATTTTTGCTTCGACCAATTAACATGCTTGTTTGTCTTCTTCCTGGTGTAAGTATTCGTTGGTTCCTAGAGAGGACGCGCTCAAGCTGAGTTTGACTGTTGTCAGTAGTGATGGGAAAAATCGAGTTATTTCAATAATCGATTACCGAGAATTCGAGTGATTTAAAAAACCGAATGATAATCGATTGTTCACTCAAATTCTATATTAGGGGCAATTTAAAAAAAAATCATTTTTTTTTAATCACTTAAATAATCAACCACATATATTTTTAGACTTCTAAAAAAAAAAAAAAAATAGCCCCGCAATGAGTGATCGGTTATTTTTTAACTCGAGTTATCCCATCACTATCAAAAACCATTATGTTCATCACTCATTTCGTCACTCGCATGATTTCCGAAGATAATCGAATAGTTCGAGTGATTGAAAAAACCGAGTGATCGGTTATTTTTCACTCGAGTTATCCCATCACTAGTTGTCAGTGAGTTTGGGTTGTTTCTCTTTTGTTGTGAGTTCACTGTTTCTTTGCGCTTATTCGGTTTGTTTTGTGTTAAGCCGGAGTCCCATGCATACGATTTCCGACGATACGATGATAATGATACGTCGGCGCTGTCATTGGTCGAAAATTTTGACGTCAAATTTTATCCGAATAATTTTAACAATTTACGACGCGTCGTACGAGTTGAATTTAGTTTAACTTTTGTCAGTTTTGTCCAACGAGGTAGGTCTTGATCCTACCTCGTTGGTTTTGTCCGATGTCGGAAGTTTTTTAACCTCACTTTACTACGTATTTGACTTTTATTTGGTTTCGGTCTGTGGTTTCGGTGCTTTTTGGATATTTAACATAATAATGATTAAACAACGTAGAAAATACATTTGTACTGCCAATTAACGAACTGCTTAATGTTTGAAGTTTGAAGGTTATGATTAAATTAGTGATGGGATAACTCGAGTGAAAAATAACCGATCACTCGGTTTTTTCAATCACTCGAATAATTCGATTATCTTCGGAAATCATTCGAGTGACGAAATGAGTGATGAACATAATGTCTTTTGATAGTGATGGGATCACTCGAGTTAAAAAATAACCGATAACTCATTGCGGGGCTATACAAAGTAGTTAGTTTATGGAACTGGCGACCTTTTTTTTTTTTTTTTTTAGAAGTCTATAAATATATGTGGTGCTTGATTATTTGATGTATTATAGATTAGTGATTAAAAAATGATTTTTTTTTTTAAATTGCCCCTCATATAGAATTTGAGTGAACAATCGATTATAATTCGGTTTTTTTAATCACTCGAATTCTCGGTAATCGATTATTGAAATAACTCGATTTTTCCCATCACTAGTTTAAATGTCAGACTTCTTCGTCTTCTTTTTAACGTACTGTTTACAGAAATTCGGATCCGAAAGTCGTGTCCATCATGGGATATGCAAAACATTTTCGTACGAAAACCAACCTATTTTCGGATATCGGACGTCGGAAATCGTATGCATGGGACTCCGGCTTTGTTATTCGGTTGTTTTCGCATTGACAGATTAACAACAGAGGCATTTATTTTTGTAATGTTGGCGATACTTTTCAATGAAAATAGAATTGCCAGCTGTAAAACATCCTGCAAGACAAATTTCAGGCAATGTCTTGCGCCTGCAATGCATTGCAGCAATTGAGTTGCAAATAGAATTGCCGACTGTAAAAAGGCCATAATGGGTGTGTGTGTGATTTCACTGATTTTTCAGATGCGCGGGTTCCTAACCTCAAAAACCATTTAATAAAACTAACGAATGCACTGCTGCATTTTTTGCAGGTAAGCAATAATAAAAAAGCGACCAAACAGTTTCCAATTTTTACAAGGTGCTGTATTCCTTTATTTCAGTGCTTTCAAATGCGTTCCTGTTTCTATGTTTTGAGGGTGGAATCCGTAAAACAGTTACAAGTTAAAAAATGCATAATAAATGACAACACACTTCAATATTATCGTGTACTTAAGACTGACCAATGATATTCTAAAAGAAAAATGAGAAGAGTATACTTTTTACTGATATTTTATTTTTATACTTCTTATGGATTTCAAAACGAATTCTTGGGATGTTACAAGGATACTCCAAAAATTAGAAGTACAAATTTACCTCAGATACGAATAACTGAAGAATGTTCTGCAAGTTGTTTAAAGAACTATTACCGGTAAGCCACTATTTAATGACAAAACACTAAGAACTATTAGGTATCAAGTCCAAGTACTACTTACCGTTATTATTTTTATTTAGATATTATACCTTTTACTATGGCGAATGTACTTGTACTAACTTTCTGGGAGAACAAATTACCAATGTGACATGCGAGATATACTGTTCCAAAAATGACACCGAGTGTGACAGAAATATTACCATAACAAATGTTTTTGCTACTGGCAATAATGGTTAGTATAGGTATCCTTGATTGGACTGATTTTATAGTATATATATTTTTAGTCCCTGGACCTCCACGTAACCTTCGTATAGTCAACGTGACAAGCAATAGTTGCAGAGTACTGTGGAAAGAACCAGAATCGTATGTTAACATCAATGGTTATATACTTAAAGCTATAATACTAAAGACATTTTCAAGTTATCCCCCTAGCACCCTTCAATGGTCTTTTGGTAACAGTAGTTTTCAGAGTGAAATAGCCAATCTTGTTTCAGCTACAAGATATAATATTAGTGTCTATGCCTTGTCAAATGAAGGCAATGGTGCTAGTACATATCAGATTGTATTTACAAAGTTAGGAGGTAAGGTGTATTATAAAAAAGGTAAGAATGGGTGATTTACTTCAAATTTTTTATTTTAGAACCAGATAACTTACCAGCACAGCCTGAAATAATTAGTACTGATGGTGAAAAAATGACAATCAAACTATCACCTGCCATGAACAACAATGGCCCTGTTAGTACCTACAGAATAGTTGTAGTAAAGTCTGATGACAACCAGGGTTTTCAAGGGGATAATGTACTTGCTTATAATGAAGCACAGAAAAATGGGCTTCGTTATTATATAGCTGCAGAAATAAATCCACAAGTAAGGATTAAGTAAATGCATTTTTTCTTGTTTTAAATATATTATGTAGTTCAACCAGTTTTGTACTTTTGCAAATACATAATTATAAGGAGCTAACTTTTTCCAGATTATCAATAAAGAGTTTGTTATTGGCGATGGTAAGAAATACGGACCTTTCTATAATGCACCCTTAGATCCTGATACAAATTACAAAGTACTTGTTGGTCTTGTCAGCAATTTTAATGGTGAAACTAAAATAACTTATAGTGAAGCTAGTGGACTACATAATGGCATTTCCATATTAAATGTTTATAGTGCAGATAATGTTGGTAAGTATATAGCTACTTGTAGTACATTATTATCATATTAATAGTTTTTCAATCTCATTTGTTTGTTTTAGGAGATTCCCCAGGGGTTATTATAGGACTTTCAGTGGCAATTGGACTTCTCACTTTTATGTTGATCACAGGAATAATTGGGTTTATCATACTGAAAAGTCGCATTGTCAACAGACGTCAAAGACTTTCCGAAAATCAAGAATTAACTTTGCAAGGCCCAATGATTGAAGTGGTAAGTCCTGATGAATTGACAAACGAACATTTATAATTCCTTTAATTAGCTTTATTTATTTAGGTCTTTAGGATACAAACAGAATAAATTCCAAAAATAGTATCCTGATATTACTAGAGCAATATCTAGATAAAATTACGAAAATAATACAATTTAAACATCACCTAAGTCTAACCTAATCTAAACTAAATCTATTAGTTAAGGATTACAACAGCAGATACTGCAAACAAAACAAAACAGAACAAAACACTACGCGTCTGGTCCGTTTAGGAATTTAACTTTAAGTTTCTTTTTGAGTGTTAACAGATTAGTTGCAAATAAGTCCAAATCACTGTCAGTACAATATAAATTGACAGCCCTTACCGTCCTAATTAAAGGGGCGTTCTGATAGTAATTAGTTCTGCAGTATGGAATAAGAAATAGGTCATGGTTTCGGAGTGCTCGAGCAGGTATAATTTTAAATTACCTTCGATTTTTGTTAAAGGAAAACAATGGTTATATACATGAAGATGATCATATCCCAGCTGTAACCCATTACAGAAATCTTAAGCAAAAAGTTAGGACCATACCATCAAGTCAATTAAAAATTGAGCCAACTAATCTACTAGGTGTTGGCAAATTTGGAAAAGTTAATAGTGGTACACTTCATGAAAATGATTCATTGACAACTGTTACTTGTTATAGCATTTATGATAAAAAGATGAATCAAGAAACAAAAAGAGGTAACTAGTTTTAAGGTCCTCGGTGATTATTGATCCTAAAGCACAATATAGAATTTTCCCCTGGTTTAAGACATCAACTCTACATTGGTCCTACCCTAATTTGGCTACATTTTTACAGGAATGTTACAAGAATTGGATGTACTTATAAAAACCGGTAGAAATGAGAACATTCTTAATCTTATTGGAACGTCAGAAACAAGAGAGATGGTTGTAGTAGTGATGGAATATGCTTCTATGAATTTAAAAGATCTACTTCTTGGTAGTCGCGACCACCTACCAGGCAAATTTAGTAATATGACTGAAAAACAAGCACTTGATATTGCTATAGGAATCTGCAAAGGATTGAATCACTTACATTCGTTAAATGTAAGAACATGTTGAAAAAATATCACATCAATAAGAGCAACTTTTATATTTTTTTACAGTTCATATTTTCAATTTTTTTTTAGATACTTCATAAGCAGCTTTGTGCTAGAAGCATACTAATATCAAATGGATTTACACCCAAAGTAGGAAGTTATGGTTTGGCCCAATATTTTAGCCACAATAAAATTCCTGACTACACCCGATGGACAGCTTTGGAAGTATTCAAGGGCCATCAGCATATTCCTAAGAGTGACGTTTGGTCATTCGCTTGTCTACTATGGGAAATAGTTGCCCTTGGTAAGTCTATCCCCCCTTTTTCCTGTACAGGGTGGCCAACTAAGAATGCGAGGTACTGTATCTGGGAAACTATCCATCGTAGAGGCTTGCGGCAAAAAAAATTATTAGTATAACGGCCAGGAGAAAAACCTGGAAAATATTTTCAACTTTCTGAAATGGCCACTAGGGGGCGTAAATCCAAAATTTTCCATTTTTTGAAGGGTACCTACACCCTGTAAATTTTTAAATTTTCAAATTAGACAAAATTATAATTATTTTTTATTAAATGCATTATTAGCCTATACTTCATAGTTTCCTAAATATTGACTCTCGAAAAGTGACATTTTTGAACTTTGACAGCTTCTAACTTTCCAACAGTATGTCTTAGAGCAAAACGGCTTACATATCCCTATCTTCAATTTTTATTATCTTCCGAAAAAAAATCAACTTCCGGTTAAACCGGATGTAACTCGAAAGCAGGAAATATAGTTGTTCCGGTTTAACTGGAAGTTGATTTTTTTTGGGAAGATAATAAAAATTGAAGATAGGGACATGTAAGCCGTTTTGCTCTAAGACGTACTGTTAGAAAGTTAGAAGCTGTCAAAGTCCAAAAATGTCACTTTTCGAGATTCAATATCTCGGAAACTATGAAGTATAGACTAATAATGCATTTAATAAAAAATAATTATAATTTTATGTAGAATTTGAAAATTCAAAAATTTACAGGGTTTACCCTTCAAAAAATGGAAAATTTTGAATTTACGCCCTCTAGCGGTGGATTTAGAAACTTAAAAATACTTACTTACTTACTTAATGTTCTTTATTAAACTGTAAGTTAAAATACACAATTCAAAACATACAGCTTAAATGGCCATCGACCGGGGTCCTTCAGCCTTAGAAATATTATATAAACGTATACTAAAGTTATAAATGTAAAAACGTAAATAAATATAAAATGTAAAAAAAAAAAGACAAGTTATATAAAACATAAAATCACAATAACAAATTGAGAATTATAAATAAAAATTCACAGATCTTGCACCTTACGCAAGCATCCTATGTATTGAAAATACCTGACACAGTTTAAAATAAACCGCATTATTTCGCCTTAAGAAGCCTACTGTTGCTCTGTGTCCCATTACGTTTGGGACACCCTGTATATTAATTAAAACATATTATAAATAATCCCAAAAAAACGAAAACAAAAATAAAAGTTTGACACCCTTTATCTTGGTTGTTATCAATTTTGGGATAATGCAAGTTTAAATAAATCGCGTTATTTCGCCTTAAGGAGCCTGCTGTTGCTCTGTGTCCCATTACGTTTGGGACACCCTGTATATTCACTAAAACATATTATATTAAATGTATGGTTTTATTTCTAAGAATAATTAATATAAATTTGTTTATAAACAATAATATTCACATAGCAGACCAACCAAGGTGAACTATAAATAATCCCAAAAAAACGAAAACAAAAATAAAAGTTTGACACCCTTTATCTTGGTTGTTATCAATTTTGGGATAATGCAAGTTTAAATAAATCGCATTATTTCGCCTTAAGGAGCCTGCTGTTGCTCTGTGTCCCATTACGTTTGGGACACCGTGTATATTAACTAAAACATATTATATTAAATGTATGGTTTTATTTCTAAGAATAATTAATATTAATTTGTTAATAAACAATAATATTTACATAGCAGACCAACCAAGGTGAACAATTGCCTTATATTCAATCGGTCATATTGTCGAAGCCTACTTATGCTATGTTTTTAAATTATACTTATTCACCCAACGGTACAATAACATTTTCTGAGAAATCAATAATGAAAAAATTATCCCATTTGTTAACCAAATTTGGGCGGACCCTGTAATATGCAATTATTGTGCTCCAACTTTTTGCCTCCCGCTTTTTTTTTCGATATAATATTCCGATTTAAATAACGTGAACTTACCTTAGTTATAACTTATCTCAATAAAACACTTTTTAACAAAGTTACTATGGCGTTCTTTAAAACACAAACTAAACTAAACATTATTCATTATTTACTTGCCGACTTTACGCTGATTCATATTTATATTTCTACCAAGTCTTATCAGAGTATTGTAACATAATACTTTGACCGATCTAGATATTGCGCTGTTGGCCGCGACATCGACATGAGCGACATTGACATGCAATGCAAAGTTTGCGTAAACACGATCCCAATAGTATTTTCAATACTAATATTTTCAATACTAAAAATAAATAAAATAAAAAACTTAAACACAACAGTTTACAAATTTAAAAGCATTGACAGGTTATAAGGTTAAAATTTGATTTATATGATGATATAACTCATTAGTTGTTCCAACGTAGTGTTCTTAGGTTCGACTTCGACATTTTGTGGGTCAGCAATGGGGACACACTGAAGGCAATAGGGTTGGATAATGTGCAGGTTATGCTGTTCTTTTGCAAAAGTTCTCGACAGATCAATTAGTCTTTCTTCGATCGGCTGCACATTACAAAGCTCGTACAGTAATTGATTTGGAGGGTTGTGGATGGGATTGTTGGGGTGACGTATCTTGGTGATTTTTCGCAGCGCTGACGTTTCTCCGACTTTTAGGTTTCTCAGTGCAGGTGGTCTACAGGTAAGCAGAAGCTGATGACCATATTCAATTATTGGCCGGCAGATAAGTTTATATATTTTACATGCAGTAATTCTGGAAATTCCTTGGGTCTTATGGGTAAGACTTGAGAAATGCTTATGATTGTTTTCTTTACAGCTGCAGTATGACCATTGCAATTGGGTGTATTTGTTGATTAAACATAGTGATTGTGGGGCTATTATGGTTGATGATTGAACTTCCATTTATTAAACCAGGTGATTGTTTTGTCTAATAGCTCCTGTAATCTATTTCTCGCTTCATGTATTGTTCTGCCATGGGACAGGAGGGCAGTATCATCTGCATACTTTAAAATATATGCTGTGGGAGAAAAGTACCGCTGGTTATCGTCAAGGTAGTTGTAGATATCTGAGCAATAAACACTGTAGAGAAACGGAGAGAGAGGTGACCCTTGTGGTAAACCCTGTTGCGGACTAAATTCTTCGGACCTGCAATTATTCACACGAACAACTAGCCGGCGGTCATTCAGCCAATTTCTTAAAAGGTGGACAAGTTGTTTTGAACAGTTACTAAGGTGTAATTTATAGAGAAGACCCATATGCCAGACACTATCAAACGCTTTGTTGACATCCATAAAGAGAGCCATCGACTTCTGTTTGTTTATCTTGCTTATCTCCACATTGTTCTTCAGTATGATGAGTGGGTGAGTGGTGGAATTTTTGTTTTTAAAGCCAAACTGGTAACCAGGTATGACATCTCCAATTGACGCTTCCAACAATCTGTTCCTGATGATGATTTCCAGGTTCTTACCTAAAACTGGAAGAAGTGTAATAGGTCGATAATTAGATGGAATAGATTGGTTGGTATTTGGCTTTGGAATAGCTACAATTATGCCTTTTTTCCATTCCTGTGGAAAGTATCCGTGCTTAAGGCAGAAGTTATAAATTTTAAGAATGTATCTGTGTATATCTGGATGAAGCTGTTTTAGGATCTTTTTTGGAACCGCATCGATGCCGGGGGCAGTGTTTTTTCCTTTTCCAATTATCTCAAGATACTCGTTTTCATCAATGTTTATATCTTCTGTTGGTGGATTTTGAATAAAATAGGTTTGAGACCAATCTTGAACGACCCGGTCATGATTTTGATCAAAATTGATATTGTCCTCAGGTATGAAGGCCCCTTTAAAATGGTCGGCAAATAAATTTGTCTTCTCTTCATCAGTCTCGTAGCTTCTTCCCCCATTTTCTAGTGTTGGAGATGCGCGGTTCGCGATTTTATACCTAGAGAGCTTTTTAATTTCATTCCAATAGTTTCGGCCACTCTTTTCATTAATTTTTGCGCATGTGGTGATCCACTGGTAATTTTTAAATTGCTGAATTAATAATTGTATATTTCTTTAATTTTAAAATTGTTTATCTCTCTCTTAGCTCCAGGATTGCGGTTGTGTAAGTACTCTCTATACATACGTCTTTTTTTCTTTATTAGATGTATGATAAATGGAGGCAGTTCATGTGTACTAAGTTGGGTACTATATTTTGGTGTGTTCTTGTCTACAACTTCACTCAATGTTGCGCTAAAAGTTGATATAACCTGCTGTGATAATCTGGAATTTTCAATATTGTTTATGAACTTACTCATTTCCTGATTAACCCGTTCAATGTTTGTTTTATGGAAGTTGGGCTTTAGTATTTTAGTCTTGGTTAGTGGGTCAGTAAGTTTAAAGGAAAATTTAATGGCCAAATGGTCTGATCCCAAATCTGGCGTTAATTCAACATGTGTAACGCTCTGTTCAATGTTTCTTGTGTATAATAACAGATCAGGTGTTGAATCTTCGTTTTGTGGCATTAGAAACGTTGGTGGGGTTAAATGTTTTTGAAAATTCGTGGAGTTTAGAAAATCGTTTACTTGCTTTTTTTGATTTCCTCTGGTTGCGTTGAAGTCACCAATAATTAACGAGTACTTATAAAGCAAGGCTTTAGTAAAAATGGTATTTTCTATTTCACTATTCGGGTGAATATATACCAAAAATATATGAAGTCTGTCATCGAAGGCAGGAATAGAGAAATGCAGGCATTCGTTAAGGTTATTATTCAGTCTGGGGGCGTTTTCTCTGCGCATTTTCAAAGCTGAGTCTATTTGGATTAAGCTTCCTCCTCGCACGTTGTTTATTCTCGTTCCATTATGTTGCAGGATATTCCAATCTCCATATGACACATTAGTATTACCATCCATCTTGGCTTCAACGAACATTGTACAGTTTATATTGTTGTTTTCAATAAAATTATTTATCAGGTGTTTTTTTGTTCCTGTAACTGTTTGCATATAAAAAATTAAGCGCAGCCATCGATAACAGCTTGTGCATTGTGTTGACTGGCTGTAGGTTCAGTAGGGGATATCGACTCCTCTTGTTCTAGATCAAACATAAGAATATATATCCTGCTACCAGAGAAAACCGCATTGGTGTCCACATTAAAGTTGGTGATAAATCTTTTTCTCAGTTTTTCCAATAGTACCTGCCGATCGTTGTTACTAGGATCGTTGAGTTTATTAATATATGTGTTTATTGTGGTATCATGGATAGTAACTGCTGTATGGATTCTGGATTTCTTTTTATCATTTTTAATTTCATGTTATTTTTTATTCAGTGTTTTAATTTCAATATTTGGAACACCCGTAATTGGTTTTGTAGGTCTATTAGGACATTTGAATGACCAAGCCTGGTGGTCTTCAGATCCGCAACTTGTACATTTTGGTGGCAGAGTAGATGTGCATTTATTAATAGAGTGTGATCCAAAGCACTTTGGGCATTTTTTAGGAACAGAACACGATTCAGTAGTATGTTCAAATGAATAACATTTACTACAAGGTTTTGGTACTGGTGGTTTGCTTGGATATACCGAATAGTGCTTATATTTGTAGTAGAGACCACGATTTAATAGTGTTTCAAACGTTTTCTCCGATCCAGTTATAATCCGTACGAGATAAGTTGATTTTTGAGTTGTTCTTGACGTGATCCTTTTACAAAAACGATGATCTAAGTTGATAAGCTTGAGATAATTACTGATTTCAACGTCTTCAATTTCTAGTTCTACATTGGTTATTACCACTGAATAAGTTGCTACGGGCTCTGCCGGTGAACGGTTCTGGTTTTCAAAAGTCTCCTTAAAGGACTTAATTATTTTTTGATTCAATATTTCACTCAAAACCTCTAATATTTTTTGTTTATCAGTATTTGTCTTTAACAGGAATCCTATCTTCGTTTTAATTATTTCATCATCCGCATGTGGAAAATATTTTTCCCATACCTTTATTAATTCCAATCTTTTGTAGTCCGGCTCTGTAGATAGATAAAACATGCCGTCGTACCTTTTTATCGCTCACATATTATGTTTGTGTTTTTGTGGATTGTTTAGAGCAGCGTTTCTCAAACTTTTTTGGTGACGGAACCCTTTTGGGAAGCAAAATACTTGATGGAACCCTACAATAAAACAATAGTTTTTAAAAGTGTATTCTTTATTAATAAGCATAATAAAAGTACAATGTAACAGTTACTAATTATTACTTACTTTACCACATGGCAAGTACAATAATAAAAGATATTAAAAAAGAAAAAATCTAACTAATGGGAGGTATGAAACTGTTTTTTATTTTTCATCAATTGGTTGATATCAGGTTTGATAGAAGACAGTTGAAGTCTCATATCAGGTTCGGCGTCCAGTCTATTGCGATATTTTGTTTTCGTGGCTGCATAGGTTGAGAATCCTGTTTCGCACAAATATGTTGTTGGGAACGTGAGAAGAATATTCAGAGCCATTTTGCCAAGCATTGGATATTCATCACGGATTCTGCACCAAAAATCGTTGAGAGGCGTCGTTTTGAACAGTGACTCCATACTTGTGTCTGATGACATTTTTAAAAGAGATTCATATATCTCGTTTGACATACTTTCGGGCTTTTCCAAGTTGGGTAAAAAAGGATTATGAATCCATGAACTCAGTTTCATTTTTGTATTCTGTTCTGCGGGAAAATACTTTTCAAAAGATGCGCGCATCGAACTGAGATATTGGACCAATTCTTCAAACACATCATCTTGAAACATTTCTGAGTCGTTATCGCTAACAAACTCACTGAGTGACGTAAAGCTTTCTATTTCTTTCTTACCAACGCAAATAATCCAAAAATCTAATTTTCAAACCCGAACAATAAACACTAGTTTCTCGCTAGCGAGCTTGTAAGTAGATAGGTAGGAACTTATCGCTCCGAACGCTAATCGTCAACTGACTGACGAGGCGCGACGCGCGATCGCCGCTTTTATACTTAGTCCTAGACTCGATCTCGAATATTCTCGAAAATACTCGAGTCGGCGCCTTTGATAAACAAACAGCAAAAATAAAAATTGCGTTGTAAACAATTCAGAGGCGGCTTTTATTAAAGGGACTGCGCGCTCACAAGTATACAAGTATACATGTTGATACCAAACTTATGAGATATTGTACCAGCTATTGTAACATATGTTTATACAAATACAAATAAATAAATAAATATACCTACGCGCGGCCGCGGAGTCAAAACGTTCGACCAGAGAGAGGTGTTTTGATTTTTTTTCTAAATTCTTGAGGAACCCCTACAGAGGTATCGCGGAACCCTAGGGTTCCGCGGAACACACTTAGAGTATAGCTGGTTTAGAGTAAACAAACTGGGCTCTCCCATATCTGTTTGGTCGTTTTTTGTAGCGTTGTTTTTTAAGTCGTCGCCTAAGATTATTTTGTTGATTTGTGACTGTGAAAAGTGTTTGGATTTTTTGGGTGGAATTGTTGTTGATTTACTTCTGGTTTTTCGTTTCCTGTCCACTTCTATAAAGCCTTCATTTTCCGATATACTCCCATCACTTGTAGAAGACATCACAAAATCACAAGCAAAGGTGTATCAAATCTGATAATAAAAAAAATACGTGTTTACTCTTTCACTGACTGATAGCAACTGCTTAAAAATATTTTCCAGGTATTTCTCGTGGCCGCTTTAGTAGTGATTTTTTTTGCCGCAAGCCTCTACGATGGATATTTTCCCAGATACAGTACCTCGCATTCTTAGTTGGCCACCCTGTACTGTTCGAAAATCCCTAATCTTTTTGCTGATTCATGTTTTTTTTTAGGTGGGACTCCATATGGAATTATTCCAAATAACAATGAAATACCTGAAAATCTTAGTAAAGGGGTGCGGTTGCCCCAACTGAGATATGTCAGTGATGACTTGTACCAAATAATGTTAGACTGCTGGCAGCTGATACCAGATGAACGACCAAAGTTTGAGGAACTTATTGAATCTCTAGAAGATCTAAAAGACAGTAATTTACTACCAACATTAAGTTTTAGTATTTATTCGAATTTCCAGTATGAACAGTTTTATCCCGACATGGAATTGTCTGTAAGGCCTGTATTTTAAATTTTAGACTTGACCTATTTGTGTTATTTAAACAAGACTTGAAATAATTAACTTTTATGTGTACAGGGATAAGCAGTAACTGTATATTGATCATGTGCTTACTACGGAAAAAATATAGATAAACAAAACTATTTTTGCAATAATTAAACAAATCTTTTCCTTAACTTATTTCTAATTTAGTTTATTAAATGTATATTTTCTCGAATTAAAATATATTTATACCATTGTAACGGAAGTCATGGGCATCAGCTTCTAGCCTCACAGTAGCCAGACCCCGTTTAGTCTAAACATATAGCTACTAAAATAATGCAGGCAGGAAACATGCTTTGCCGTTTTAATACTGTCTCATAATTTAACACCGTTCATTTGAACCTATAATATTAATTAGGCATTTTATTTATCCCTTCTGCCTACTCGGGGGTTGCAGCTCTAGAAATGTGTCAGACTATACTCTTTAATATCTGTTTTGTTGACTTTTTTTATGATTAGCCAAAGAACAAATAGATTTCCTTAACTCTAAAATTTTTCTGATTTGGTTATTATTAAAAACTATCCTCAAATTATATTTTAATATTCAACCACGTGACCCTACCACTCTACCGTACTTTTTTCTAGTGTCTTAACTTTATTATACACGATTTGCTTGTGTGTTTATTGTATGTAACACTGTTATGTATGCAACTGATGTAAAACCTGGACACGTTAAAAACAACACACACAAACCAATTTAAAAGAAAATTTACCTGTAATTCTGTATAAGTATCGCTCAATATCTTAACGCTCTTTAAAATTACTAAGATAAAATCAAAGTTTGTTGGTCTGAGAAGTTAGTCAATATCAAATTTTAGTTCAAAATTATTAGCTTTTTTAGTACATCAATGCATGCATTTATGCTTATGGAATTTGCATTTTCTGTGTCGCTTTTTATCCATTTAAAAAATCGTTAAGTAAATAGGTAACCAATCCACTTCCGAGATCTTTTAAGAGTCTACCATCGCTTTTACTCGCGACATTTATTTACAATTTACTCGAAGCGCTCTAAACCTATAGAATTTATTTTCAGATTTATTATATAAAGTAATTTTTGTATATTTGAATTCTATACTACACTGCACGGCATATTTAACGCATAACGAAAAAATTGTCTCAATTTTGATGTTATATATTTCCCAAATTTTTGGTTCGTTTTTAATGATTTTTTTTCTAATTGTAGGTTTTTTCCTTAAGCATATCACTGCCTTTGTTGTTTTGCTTAAAAAAGAAACTTTGGTATTATACCGGGTGTTATAAAACTGTTATGTTTTTTTACGGAAGTTTAAAACACCCTGTGGGATTTACTAGCCATTGCAAGTTATCGCAATTATAGCCAAATGAAAGTCCCATGTTTCCTTTACATTTTCTTTTTTGATTCAATTATCTCTGTTTTTTCATGAAATATTCAATTTTTAGTTCAACGTGATTTTGATAAAAAAATGTTTAGTTAAAAAATACAAAATAAACGAAGCTTTTGTAAAATTACAATTTTTTTTCCCTGTATTTTTTTGCCCTGTTTAGTGCATTCAATAAAATTAATTAATACCAGATATTGATTCTTTATTTACTTTATAATTTGTTTTTTCTTGCTGTTGCATTAATCAAAGCATTTCGTTTATTTTGTATTTTTTAACTAAACATTTTTTTATGAAAATTACGTTGAACTAAAAATTGAATATTTCATGAAAAAACAGAGATAAAGCAATGAATCAAAAAAGAAAATGTAAAGGAAACATGGGACTTTCATTTGGCTGTAATTGCGATAACTTGCAATGGCTAGCAAATCCCACAGGGTGTGAATTTCCGTAAAAAAAACAACAGTGTTATAACACCCGGTATAATACCAAAATTACCTTTTTAAGCAAAACAACAAAGGCAGTGACATGCTTAAGGAAAAAACCACAATTAGAAAAAAAAATCATTAAAAACGAACCACAAATTTGGAAAATATATAACATCAAAATTAAGGCAATTTTTTCGTTATGCGTTAAATATGCCGCGCAGTGTATTAACGATCGCCAAAATAAGTATTTCTAAAATAGTTGCAGGCGTTCGGCTGTCATTAAATATTACCAGTAAAATTTAAATAAACAGATAAAAAAAATTGATATCACTGAGTATAAAGGTTCAAATAGTCTTGTAACATATTTTTTATTTAGGCCTTTCTTTGGGAGAAAATAATTTTTAAAGTTTGCCTATTTATACTAACGCAAATTATAGTATATTTTGAAAACGAAGGGGTAGTAGGAAAATTTGCTACATGAGAAGATAGGTCTTTCAATATTTTTAATTGAAGTAAATTGGAGGTGCGGTTTCGGAGAAATTGGATGACAGCGGCGGACAAAAATTGGATTAATTTTGGCGATAATGAACTCTTAAGACTTGCCATCAGTGAGATGTTTACTGTATTTTTTTTTCATGAATATTTTTCTTTAGTTTTGTTCATGATTTTAGTTTTATTTTTTGTAAATATTTAATTTTAAAAATGTACTTAACACTACATTGACGGTACTTACTTGCAGTACTATCTATCCTTAGTATTATTATCAGACATTCCATTGTAAGTGATTTTTTTTACCATGTATATTTTTTTACAAAAATTTTTGTGTACTGTTTGCATAGATATAAATAAACTAGATAATTCTGTAGTTTTATTTATTTCTAATACTATTTTTTGTTCCAATAGAAATTGGAATTAAATCAAGCTCCTGACTTCTTTCTGGTTTGGGCGATAACCATGGAAATATAGAAAATGTATAATTTTATGTACTCAACCGCAGGTTATAACCATACCTTATGGTGTACGCCCAATAAGCGGTTTCTACAAAGCGATGGACACTTATTTTGTATTTTTAAACGACTTATCCGATTTTACTAAATGTAAGCTCGTTTGAAAGGGAAAGGTAAGTATCTTCAATCGCCGTATTCAACAGTACACGATAGTTTCTAATAAAATTGCTAGAGGGCGCAATTTGTAATAAGTTTTTTCGATTTTATCCCGAAAATTCAAATCATACGGTATAACTATGACATCATAATCGAAAAGTAGATGAAATTTGTAAGAAAAGAGAACAGATGTGAAGACCGCAGTTCGATATCTTTGTTCTTTCAGTTATTGCCAAAACAATAATTTTTAATACAAATTTCGCCCTCTAGCAATTTTATTAGATACAATTGAAGGTTCTTCCAAACAAGGTTAAATTTAGTAAAATCGGTTTAGTCGTTTAGAAGTTACAGCGATTTTAATGTTTACCTACACATTCAATGATGCAGAATTGTCTAAGCTTTTCGATGATGTAATCAGAGTTATAGCTTAATATGGGAATTTTCGGAGAAATTTAGAATTTTTTATTTATTTATGTCTCCTTGCGGCGAAATGAGGAACTTAAAAGTTGTTTCCAGAATTTTCTCATGACCGCTTTAATCATAATTTTTTTTCCAAGTTTCTATGCCTAGTAGTTTCCGAGATATGGCTGGTGGCCACCCTTAATGAAACACCCTGTATTCTTTTTCCATATCGATAGTTTCAAATTTACAATCGATATTCGAAGATAGGCGTAGGGATACCACAAATAAAACAACGAAATAGTTGAACAAATTTTATTGAAAAAATGGAAATTTAAGAACATTAAAAATAGGAATGTATTGCTAAATCTAACAGCGATAGGAAATAATACAATTAAGTATATACATTTTTTATGGTATTTAAAACTATAAATATGCCCTATAATGTAGGTTAAAGTAGCCTTAGTTTTAAATTACTAATATTAGTGTTGGTGTTTAATTAATAATTATACAAATTTAAATAACCTACTGGTAAGAAACGATCTTGATGTGGGCATTTTATAGTAAAAGTTTAATCCCTGTGTACTAAACCTAAATAGAACTAACTAATAGCTAAAGAGAATTCTTGCGTTGAAGTTAACGTATTAATTTACTTGGTATTTGTACCAAACAAAAGTTAAATAGGGTTTTAAACAGTTTAATTTTAATAGAAGTGATTCCATGCAAAATTTCTGTTATTGTCATATGACAAATGGGGGACGCAGTAAATAACCCAAAAACTTAATGACGAATAAGATCTGAGGTACAATTTGGTTTAATAAAAAGGTTCGTTCTAAGATGTTAATATGATAAAATAATGGTTATTATGACTTAAGGCATCTGATTAAATTAAAACACCAAAGAAAAATGTTGCCAACAAGTGTATGTGGGTACTAGTTCTTGCATTCAATTACAGATAAACCAGGGGCAGATTTTAACAGCAGTTTCGTTTTTTAGGTAATCACAACCTGGAGCCACTCCCCACACAATAACGTTGCATTTTGAATTCAAAGTTACAAATTTAGAACTTATGTGTGGTGAAACTGAAATACACAACCATTGGCGGTTTAAACACGCCTATTAAATCCAAATAAATAAGTGTGGGACGGTAGAAGAGTGATCGGGATTCGCGCCAAACTAAATTTCATAACAGGGTATCATTTTGTTTCGAAATGAAACAAAAATGATATCCCGTCACGCAACTATGTTATTCCCGGTCTCTCCCCTGCGGTCCACGCCGATTTGATTTGGATCTTGATAGGTTTATTGATACTGTTGACGATTGGTCCTACTGGCTCCAAAGGAAATTTATTGCCAATATATTTCAGTAAATTCTGTCAAGGTGGTGGTGTTACTTTAGTTCCCTTTATAACTTTGGATTTAATATGCAAAGTTGTTGTATGATAAGATGCTTCAGATTGTGATTATCCCATAAAACAGAACTAGAATGGCTGATTTTTGTACTACCTATACTATAAAGCAGCGGTTCTCAAACTTTTTTGGTGACGGAACCCTTTTGGGAAGCAAAATACTTGATGGAACCCTACAATAAAACAATAGTTTTTAAAAGTGTATTCTTTATTAATAAGCATAATAAAAGTACAATGTAACAGTTACTAATTATTACTTACTTTACCACATGGCAAGTACAATAATAGAAGATATTAAAAAAGAAAAAATCTAACTAATGGGAGGTATGAAACTGTTTTTTATTTTTCATCAATTGGTTGATATCAGGTTTGATAGAAGACAGTTGAAGTCTCATATCAGGTTCGGCGTCCAGTCTATTGCGAAGAATATTCAGAGCCATTTTGCCAAGCATTGGATATTCATCACGGATTCTGCACCAAAAATCGTTGAGAGGCGTCGTTTTGAACAGTGACTCCATACTTGTGTCTGATGACATTTCTAAAAGAGATTCATATATCTCGTTTGACATACTTTCGGGCTTTTCCAAGTTGGGTAAAAAAGGATTATGAATCCATGAACTCAGTTTCATTTTTGTATTCTGTTCTTCGGGAAAATATTTTTCAAAAGATGCGCGCATCGAACTGAGATATTGGACCAATTCTTCAAACACATCATCTTGAAACATTTCTGAGTCGTTATCGCTAACAAACTCACTGAGTGACGTAAAGCTTTCTATTTCTTTCTTACCAACGCAAATAATCCAAAAATCTAATTTTCTTTTGAAGGCAGTTATTTTGTTATAGGCCTGAAACACTGTTGTCTGTTTACCTTGCAATGATAAATTCAATTCGTTCAGTTTTTGAAAGATATCCGCCATAAAAGACAATCGGAACAACCAAGTTTTATCATACAAACGGCCCTTTAAATTAAAAGAAGTATCTGCTGAAAGAAACATTTGTAACTCGGCTCTAAGTTTAAATAGCCTTGTTAAAGTTTTACCCCGAGACAGCCATCGCACTTCTGTATGGAGCAGCAGTGTTTTGTTTGCTGCCATAATCTTCACACAACAATCGGGATTGTAGTGGTCGTGATTTGATAAAATTAATTATTTTTACCGCTTCATCCATAACTAATTTTAGATTTGACGGCATTTACTTCATCGCAAGTACTTGTCTATGCAGAATACAATGGCTGGAACTACAATTAGGCGCTTTATTTTTTATTCGTGACACTGCTCCTGCTGTTTTACCTGTCATCGCCTTGGCCCCATCTGTACAAATGTCAATGCAATTGTTCCAACTGAGATTATTTTCTTCAAAAAATATATTTGTTTTATTAAAAGTGGAAAATCGCTCGGACCCGTCGATTTTTTATTTCGAGGGGGACATCTTTTGCGTATATTGTCAATCTTATCACTTCAAGCCCCTAGGAGGGAGGGTTTGAGACATATTGTAACGCTCTAAAAAAAATTATTTGACAAAACGCATCAAGTATTAAATAAGGAAACATTTTAAATAGGTACCTTCTTTAATATATTCCAGCTGAGCAATGAACATCTGTTCCTGTTTTGGTTTATTCAGTGGATAATGTCCTTGTAGGGGGAAGGGCGGTATTTCTACTACCCCCATGTAGGTTCTTATGGCGATGTTGAAGCCATATCTGTAACAAAAAATGTTTGTAAAATAAGATAAGTACAATAATTGCACAAAAAAAACTTACTTATCATAGCGATAGATGTCTCCTACAGGAATGAGATGATCAAACTGATGGAAACATCTCCAGTAGGGTCTCAAGGCGTTTTTCACGTCGCAGATAGATTCCCTTACAGATGGGTTAATATGACGTGAGTATTCCATCTTATTACAAGGGTCGTTCAACAGACCTGGGACGGTTCTTATTGCAGCCTCTGTCAAACTCGGGAGGAAGTAACCTCCTTCGAGAATCGCGACGACTTTGCCTTGGGCTAAGCCAGATAGCAGTTGCATCAGATGACCATAGAAAGCTGGAGTTACGTTCATGCGTCCCTAAAAAAAAAATGTTAATTTAGGTAAAAAAAAATTGTACATGAAATGGATTTATGATTGTATGGGTTTGGTGAGACAATTACATAAAGGACGTCACAGTAGATATTTCTACGTCCATACCATCTCCCATACAACTGTCAAATCCAGCAGAGACCAAAATTATGTCAGGATTAAACTAAAAAAAAAAAAAAATTATAATCACCTCTGGGTCACCCATGCAGGCATCAAATCCACATGACACCAATACGATTGAAGGTTGGAACTAAAAAATTTAACATTGTGGGTTAATTTACTGTCATTGTTAAATTAGAACAACATTTTTTGATACTTACTTCATAAGCGATGGGTAGCAAAATGTTGATTATGATTGCAAATAAAAAAACAAGAGTTTATCATTGCATAGTTACTAAAAACTAAATGATAATTAAATTGTCCAGTAAATTTTACGAACAATCGCTTATAAGTCCAACTACTAGTTAGGTATTTACAGTGTCACCGGTAAAGTCCGCATCATATGGGCTTTTTAGTATTTAAAATACCACTGGGATCGTTTTTATGCAAACTTTGCATTGGTATCGCGGTGTCGATCTGTCGCGACCCAACACCGCAATATCTCGAGCGGTCTTGTAACATAATACCCTGATAATACTTGGTAAATATAAATATGAATAACAGCGTAAAGTCGGCAAGTAAATAATGTTTAGTTTTAGTTTGTGATTTAAAGAATGGCATAATAATTTTGTTAAAAAGTGTTTTATTGAGATATATAAGTTATATAATTATGTATATTTGTGTTTAGAAGACTGCCATAATAATTTTGTTAAATAAGGTAAGTTCACGTTATTTAAATCGGAATATTATATCGAAAAAAAAGAGTGGGAGGCAAAAAGTGGGAGCACAATCATTGCATATACATTGCATGTCCGCCCAAATTTGGTTAACAAATGGGATAATTTTTTTATTATTGATTTCTCAGAAAATGTTATGGTACATAAAAGGTTTGCATCTTGAGTAAATCATTTTGACGTATTCAAATCTTCTGTGGCATATACAGGGTGAATATAAAATAGAAAAATATGACGTCAGTGACCAAAATTTTTTTAAAAATTTAAAAACTGAAACAGCCATATTAAAGAACTAATAAATCCAAGATAAAAAGTTAAATAAAGTTTTTTTCTAGTGCTAATAGTTTTCAAGAAAAGTCAAGTTAAAAATCAAATTTTTGCTCTTATTGAATTTTTACACTTTTCATATTATCTTTACATATTAACTGTTAATATGGCTGTTTCAGTTTTTAAATTTTTTCAGTCATTGACGTCATATTTTTCTATTTCATATTCACCCTGTATATGCCACAGAAGATTTGAATACGTCAAAATGATTTACTCAAGATGCAAAACTTTTATGTAGAATAAAATTTTCTGAGAAATCAATAATAAAAAATTAGGTATCCCATTTGTTAACCAAATTTGGGCGGACCCTGTAAATTTAAAGAACTTTTTTTAAACTTTTACAAAATACAAATTAAAATGTGGGCTTTAATTATTTTTAAAAAATTTTGAGTCACTGACGTAATATTTTTCTATTTTATATTCACCCTGTATATGCCACAGAAGATTTGAAATGACTTACTCAAGATGCAAAACTTTTATGTAGAATAAAATTTTCTGAGAAATCAATAATAAAAAATTATCCCATTTGTTAACCAAATTTGGGCGGACCCTGTAGAATTAAAGAACATTTTTTAAACTTTTACAAAATACAAATTAGAATGTGGGCTTTAATTACATCACATAGGACATTAAAATTTTAAAGCTGTGTGTCAGGTATTTTCAATACATAGGATGCTTGCGTAAGGTGCAAGATCTGTGAATTTTTTTATTAATATATGTAGCTTTATTCAAAATTTGACTTTGGCATCAAGCTCTGCTTCGATCGAGATGAAAATTAAGCAAAAAAATAGTAGTCACGTGATCCGCATTATCTGTCAAATTTTATTTTTTTCCAAAAAATAATTTAAAACTGGGGTTATTTCTGAAAATATCGAAAAAAGTTATTAGAAAAAGTTTTTTTAAATGCAGTTTCTAGCCCACATGCAAAATTTCATAAGATAATTTTGATTTTTTTACCTATATTTTGTAAAATAAGACTCAACGCGACCTACCTAAAACTTCTCAGTTTTGACAAGGCTTTATTTCAGATACATTTCCACTAGTAAAACATTACAGGATCCAACCCTAAATCTATCCGATGCTGTTAACTTACTTAGGTCACTAGTTGCTTTTGTTAACAACTTTAGAAATAATTATTTTGCGTCTATTGAAAATGAAGCAGCAAATTTACTTAAAACATCGAATGCTGAAAATAAAAGACAATATGAAGATGAGACTGCTAGAAAAGAAAACGAAAATTATTTTTTGACGAAAGTACAAGTCATGAAGTGATATTAAACAAAAACGAAAAATTTAGGGTTGAAACCTTTAATGTTATATGCGATTCTATTATAAGGGACTTAAGTCGTAGACTAGAGTCGCATAAATTAATTAAAAATAGTTTTAACTGTTTTTTTACAAACGATCCTTCGGAGTTTCATATCTCCATAATAAAATTAAAAGAAGTCTATGAGGGCGACATTGAACCCTACAGCTTAGAAGTTTAATTTGTTATGCGAAGAATTAAATAAAAATACCATTCTCAAAAAATATAACATGGTTCAAACATTAAAATCTACGTGGTGAACGCTCCTTTTCTGCGTTGGATAGAGTAAAAAATAAACATCGGGCTTGTTTAGGACTGGAAAAGCTGGATGCCTTCTCTGTCCTTTACATCGAAAGTGAGGACTTACCCACTAAGCAAAAAACATCTTTGAAACTTTTGGTAACGTTATTTTTAAGAAATTTAACAAACGTTTTCACTAAACATTCCATGGATGTAAAAATTACGTTTTTTTTAACATTACGTTTTTTTAACGTTAAACACTGATACCATCGCTGGAACGTTAATTTTGAGTTTGTGTAAAAAAACGTTTATTTTTATCATCGGTATTATGGTATTGTGACAACCTATTCGTTACGTTATTTAAAAACGTTTTAAAAACGTAAAAATCTTGTTTTGGTAAATAACATTAGCATATTTACACATTTTTGTGACAAGATAATAATGTTAATAAATGCACAAAATAAAAACTCCCAAAAATGTACATTAGTTTCGAGATTGCGATTTTTATTCAAAACGGCGCAACGACGGGTGATATTTCGGAACATGTACGAACAACGAACAGCTCCGGGACTAGAGCGTGACTAGAGCCACTTCCGTGCTAAACGCGCAATCGCCCAACAATATAACCTCAAATTTATTTTACATTTCACACTTTAGTTGCCAGTTTCACACCGGTTGACACTTGACGCTTTTGACATATCAGTTCTTGAGATAAATATAGGCAACCACGTAATCTCAAATTCCCTATCAACCCCCTAACATTCGGAAGTGACGTTCACCACATGACTTCCGGTAAAAACTCCCATAGGGGAATTTTGAGTCTACTGTAACATAACATAGGCGTAGCAATGTGGGTGCCAGCCGCAAAAAAAAAATGTGTTACGTTACCATATCAAGTTGGTCGCAATAATCTCTATTTATAGTTTGAAAAACAGGAGCCATGATAAAGTATAATTAATTCCTTAGATAGACTAATTTTTTTTTTCAAAACAAAAAATAGGGTTCTCTGTTTTTATTGACACATTTTCACAAAATAACTATATAAATATCACAATATTTTACTTATGCACTGCTAGTTTTTTTTAGGATAACGTGCATATGCATACACATATATATATGTGTAGAAAGTAGAAATAATTTGTACATATTTATTTACTCTCCAAAGCTATATGACATCGCTAATCAAATATAGGTACCATATACTACTAGCTTTTAATATACCATCAATTTCCCATTTAAACTTTGGAAACCTGCAACAAAAAAAAAAAGCCATTTTATTAAGAAATTCCTTAGTATCTCCGAAAATAGGATAATTTGGCAACTCTGTCAATGGGTCACAAGCAAGCAGGCAATGCGAGGGGATAAGCCTTCAATACTTATGTATTATAATTTAACCTTATTATTCCATTATTAGTGGTATTGTATAGTTACCAAAAATATTCCAGCTATAAGCCCAAAAAGTCCAGTAGCGCTTCCGAAGATTTCAACAACCAAAATTTTGACAAACAGGGAAGGATTAGCCGCATCTGCTAACGCAGCTCCAGAGCCAATTAATCCAACCGAAATACCACAGAATAAATTGACCATACCCACAACAAGTCCTGCACCAAACATTAGATAGCCTGATAAGAAATTTCTTCCGAGCCGAGTAGGGTCCTCCAGGATTCCGTCCATTTTAAAATCCTAAAAATAAATTCTAAAAAATGGCGTGTCCAGTTAATTATAGAGTACATTTAGTACCTACATAAGATATATCACTAATATTATTCAATACAATTGGCTGTATACCTAATAATTCTGTTAATTTTTTTTATAGAATGAAAGTGTATTACCCCTTTTTTTAAAGTATATATAGGTATACTTAATTATTATATTTACTACATTTTTCAAAAAACGTAATTTATTAAAAAATACTATTTATATCGTAAACATATTACTTACAACAAGATACCCAGATAGTACAATAGCCGTAATAAGTCCATAGATAGCCACAGCCTCACAAAAAATTACAGATATTAAGTTTTTGGTCTTGATTCGTGGAGTTTTTACTCCTCCTCCCAAAATGCTTACTCCAGTGGTATGAATACCTCTAAAAAAGAGTCTTAATTTAGATAAGTGGACATTTTTCCCAAAAATAAATTAGGTAAATAATAAAAAATAAAATACTTACAGACCAGCTCCTGCCACTGATAAAGCCACAGCAAAGGCTATTCCTAGTGTAGCCCACATATGGGGCGATGTATTCCCAAGAAACCTAAAAAATAACAACTAAAACGATGCTTTTTCAAAAATAAAAAGTTATCTCACCATCCTAAGCTAATACGTTCACCTTTTCCGTTCAAAACATGATATAAACCTAAAAAACATTTAAAAAAATTATTTCACTTATAGTTTAACTGTCATAAATGACATACTTAAGGCAGTTGTACTGACTGCAACAGTTCCCAAAAATGAAAATCCTAGTAAAGACTTCATTTTGCTTTTTTTAAAATGTTTTGTTTTGGTTGTAGTATCCAAAATATCGACGTATAATATTTGTCAGATAGACGCTAGACGGCACCACCACAGAAAAGGGGTGCACAATAATTAACCCAGTGGAGTAGCCGGCAAACGCATTTTAAAAATAAGAACAAAAATTGAGCTGTAGGCGAAAATGTCGACAACGGTACGCAGCGAGTGAAACAATTCTGCTGGGATTGAAACAGATACAGGGTGTCCGGAAAATACGTGTACAACGTTTGACGACAGACTCCTGACGTCAAAATAGGTCGATCTAAGCCGACTTAATTATATCCAAAATTGTCTCGTTTAGCCGGTAGAGGGCGTCAAAAATTTGTAAAAACCTGCTAATCGATTTTAATGATTTTTAGTATGTAGACCAATACTATAAAATTAAGTTTTCTAGTAGTATATATAGTCACCGGCTGTAAATAAGTGGAAGTGTTATAAAAGTCATATAATATATACGTCAACATTTCTCCTCATTTTTTATATGAACGGAGTTATGACAACACAGATATTTTTGTAGAGTGGCTGGATGTATTTGGAAGCTATTTTACCTCTTTAATATTTTTCGTTGAATGAGCTGTTTTGCCAGAAGAAAACATTTACAATTACCTGCATACATCAATTATTAACAATAAAAATAAAACAAAGTACAACAAAGTTGAAAGTATGAATTGTAAGAAACTAAGTAAAACAAAAACATTACTTAAGCAAATGTGTAAAATGACCGCCATCTTGCACAATACATACTTTCAACTTTGTTGTACTTTGTTTTATTTTTATTGTTAATAATTGATGTATGCAGGTAATTGTAAATATTTTCTTTTCTTCTGGCAAAACAGCTCATTCAACGAAAAATATTAAAGAGGTAAAATAGCTTCCAAATGCATCCAGTCACTCTACAAAAATATCTGGGTTGTCATAACGCCGTTCATATAAAAAATGAGGAGAAATGTTGACGTATTATATGACTTTTATAACACTTCCACTTATTTACAGCCGGTGACTATACTACTAGAAAACGTAATTTTTATAGTATTAGTCTACATACTAAAAATCATTAAAATCGATTAGCAGGTTTTCACGTAATTTAGGAAAAACCAATGTTTTTACAAATTTTTGACGCCCTTGACCGGCTAAACGAGACAATTTTCGATATAACTAAGTCGGTTTAGAGTCTGTCGTCAAACGTTGTACACGTATTTTCCGGACACCCTGTATATTATACTCAATACAATGTATTTTTAAGGCTCTACAATGCGCAAAATTATAGGATGATTAACACTGTTTCGCTACTGCAGGATTCTGGAAAGCCTATTTGAAATGACTGTCGGGACGAATCATATTTTGGTAAAGGAATGTTTCTATTTCTAAGGTATAGAGCCCTTTTTGCAAAAAAATAAGAAAATATATGAAAAAATGCTCACTGAAAGTACGTATTTTTAGGCATTTTCCAGGGTTAATACCGTCGCGAATAATTTTTTTTTCAAAAAAATCGCTCTATACCTTAGAGCTTCCATGTCTTATGTTTACTATTCCAAAAATTGAGACATAAATATCTCGTAATAAGCCCGTTATCCTGCAGCGCGCGAAACGTGTTTCAGGTAAATTTTGTTAAAATGCGTTAGAAGTTGCCTATCTAAAGCTTTATTTATTTCCTGCCGACGTGATACTAGATAAAATCATGATACACTGAAAAAAAAATGTTACATAGGTTAAATAATTTGGAGATGATTTCGTGCTAATTGTAATTTTCTTTTGTATTGTCTGCCAATAACAGAATATAGGAGCGTTAATTTTAGAGAGGTAGTAAAGGGAGGAGGTGATTCGTTTCGCCTCCACTAAAGGCGTACCTATTAATTTTGGGTAAGCATACATCTTTCGGCTTAGACCGGAACGGTTTATAATGTGACACAGGACCAAAAGTTACAAAGCGCGTTCGCCATTTTTTCAACAAATGATGTTTTAACTTTTAAAATTTTGTTTTTAATGTTTGGTAAAGGATAAAAATTAAACGAAATGCAGCCGATTTGTTTGTGTATTGAAATCAAAAATGAGCTATCGGATTTTAAATTTTTTATGTTGCGTTCTTCCTCGAAGTGAGTGAAGTCTCTTGATAGTAAAACAAATATATAAAGTTAAATAGCTGATCGCAACTCAGACATCGGGACAAAGCCATTGAAACTGGTTATATGTCCCGGTAAACCGGGACGTATGGAAACCCTTTATTAATTGTTATATCTAAAAATAAAGTTTCATGTGTCTTGGTAAAGGTTAACAGGTGAAATAAAATTAAGCTATTAATGAACTTTCTTAGTTGGTACGGGAGCGTAAAAAGAAAACGAACTGTTAGGGCGATGACACACACGGCGTTTTTGTAGCGGTTTCTGCCGAAGCGGCGGCCGACACTGCTGCAGCAGTGACAAGACACACGTTATGGGTTCGGCGCGGTTTCTGTCAAGGCGGCGGCCTTGGAAAGACAAATTTAGGTTAATTTTTTAATTAAATAAAATAATTTGCTTTGTGTGTGTTTTGCGTCAATTATCAACACATGTGCCGACTCGGCTGCGCGTTCCATGGTTTAACGACCGAATAGTACATTTAAGGCACAAATCCTGCGTCGGTCATATTTATCTGGCCTTTTTATTGACTCGCAGCGCTGCAATTTTTGATGTAGCGAGATTCCTGTGTATTGACAAGGCGGCTAAAAAACTATATTAAACATCAATTATAGTAATGGGAGTACTCAAGTACAAGAAATGAAGTAAAGTTCGATTCCCAAAAAAATCGATGGGATTCGAATACCGCTCGGAATCGATTATAATGATAATCAGTAATTCTCTGGAATGGATTTTTTTTATTACAAATTCCTTTTTCGAGTGGGAGATCTTTATGTGTGGCGACCTTCTTTTAGATTCTTTAAGAAGCCATTTTTAGTATTGAAAATACTACTGGTCGCTTATATACGGGTCCATTTCATGAAAATTTAACGACATCAGCAAGCGTCACGCTAGAGATTAGTCGACCGCGTCGGCTTGGCGGTGTGGGTAGGTCAAGGTTGCACGGGAATAGAATTAAAAAAAGTGGAAAAAAAATTAAACCGTGAATGTCTCTGAAACAAAGCGATATAGCGCGGCGGTGTTGGCGTATTACACAGAAAGTCAGGGGTAAAGATTTAAAAAAAGCAGAAAAACAGAAAAGTGAATATTTCTGGAACTATGAATATTAGTCTTGAAATATTACAAAGGAAGTTGGGGGTAAAGAATTAATAAAAAGTGAAAAAAACTAAAAAGTGAATATCTCTGAAGCAAAGCAAAATAGCGCGGCGGTCTTGACGTATTACAAATAAAGTCGGGGGCAAAGATTGCAAAAAAGCTGGAAAAATTCAAAAATGCATATCTCTGGAACTAAGAATAATAGCGCGGCGATCTTGAAATATTACAAAGGAAGTTGGGGGTAACGTTAAGTCTTTCTCCATTGGTATATTAAAAAACATAAGTTTCAAGGTTAAATACAGGGTAATTCTCTACATGTTTCGAACGCATAAGCATTTATTATCAGAAGAATACAATAAGGAGTTGAGAAATATAATAGGTGCAAACAGTTTTAACGGAGCTACGAGATGATGGAAAAACAAGCAAAGTGCTGGGAAAATCTTTCAACGTAATGGTAAACCTATCAAGAGGCCAGAAATTTTTTTTTAAAACTTAAATTTTTTTTTTTAGAAATCGTATTTGCCCCAATTTGTATACCACTGTTGCCTGTGAAATTGCTATAAAGAATGGCTTTTACTGTGTTTGCACAATGTGTACTTTTACGTAATTTTTTACTTTGTAAAAATCGTTCTACAATGATTTCGGATTCCATAGCTGTTGATGCTCTGTCCCAGTTTTTGTAGCAGATGTGATCTTTTGCGGTTTAGGTTTTAACATAGGAACATTTTTATTACTTCTCTAGACGAAAAGTACAATTTAGCAGCTAAATAGTAAGTACAAGACTTTTCACCGCATGGTCAAATGTTCGCTGACGCTTTCATTATGATGCGTTTATATAGGCGGGAATATCCATCGGTTCCCGCCTACTGTCGCATTACTTTTGCAATAACTCCAGAAAAATACCGCAACCAAATACCGCGACTTTGTATTGAATCGACACTGATACTGAAATGCTTTATTCCATTTTCGTAAGTGTGACGATACGGTACCTTCTTTCTGTGTTTAAAAAAAGGTCGCCAAATGTAAAACGATTACTTACCTTGTTCTCTTTTAAGGGGCAGCACAACGGTTCCTCAAAAATAAAATGCTCTAAAAAAATTAAATATAATGGAACGCGTCAGAAAAAATACCGCACGAGAGTCAATGACAATTTCTACATTTTGTTATGTATGAAGTTATCCCCTAAATACAAATTAGGTTGGCACCTTTACCTTCAGGATGGGCCAAGATTTTAAAACTTTTATTACCTACCTTCTTTTAAATCATTATAATAGGTAGAGTTTTCCAGGGAATTCATAATACCTAATATATGTAGGTAATTAGAATCATAACAGATCTTTATTCACAAAACTTTTTGCTATCCCAAATTTTATTTTTTAGATACCTATGAAACTTACAAATTTTCTTTGATTTCATTAATAAAATAAAATAAAATAAAACAAAAAAATATAAAAATCATACTATCCATACGTTTAGGTATATTATTTTGTCTAATTTTAGAAGTACATACCTAAAAACCACCTATTTTCTATAAAATAAAATTCGTTTCCAAAATAAAATCAAGTCAAATGTATCTTCATTTATTTAGAAATAAATCGATGAAAATAACAAATTCTCGGAATTCGATCGCCTCGCTCGCGGTGAAGACTTCTGATTTCAGTGTATATCGGTGTTTACGGAATATTTTCCTTCACGGCGTGATATCGCGAATATGTCCAGCTCGGATAAGTCTTTGTCGCAAATAAATTCCTTTCTCGACAAAGTCGAGCCTTAAATGGAATATAAATAGCCCAGTAAGTGGGTATCAAAAAGGGGTGTTTGAATGCAAAAGGTGGTGTAGTAGCGATTTTTTAGTATGTTGTTGGGCTTGGGGCCCTAATGAAAAATCCAAGTTTTCGAACTCGAGGCGCATGCGCTCGAGCCGCCATCTTGGATTTTAGGTACAAAAATTTGATTTTTTGACAATAACTTAAAAACGGTGGCTTTTACGACAAAAGATATTCTATACAAAGTTAAAGAGGACAAAATTACCTACATTTTTGTAGAATTTTTTTTTAGCACACCTATGTTAGGAGTTACAGCTCCGTGAAGTTACACTATTTGAAAAAAAAAAGTGGCTGTTAATAACTAAAATAAATAATTTGAAGAAGTAGTCCATGCTTAAAGTGGAGTTGAAAGTATAGAAAATAAGAAAAAACTAAAAGTCTTCCTCCACAAAATTTTGTCAAAGAATATAAATAATTTAAACAAATACAAATCATATTAAAATAATTTTTAAAGAGACTCTATTGAGAGAGGATCATAAATAATCTTCCGTGCATCGAGTCTGTATGCGTCAGTGTGTCATGTCTAGCTTGCAGAAGGTTACGCTGTTATAATGGAAAATTTCCAAGTTGATTTGTGCTTTATTTGTGAGAAAACTTTAAGTGAAAGTGACGTTGTCGTTGTAAAGGAAAGAGGTGTAAAGACACTTTATTATGTAAAACTATAATGATATATAATAAGAATAATAAAATAAAACTCAACCAAAATGAAGGTTCCGCATTTTTTTTTTTCAAATAGTGCAACTTCACGGAGCTGTAACTCCTAACATATGTGTGCTACAAAAATTTTTTTTTAACAAAAAATGTACTAAATTGTATCCTCTTTAACTTTGTATAGAATATCTTTTGTCGTAAAAGCCACCGTTTTTGAGTTATTGTCAAAAAATCAAATTTTTGTACCTAAAATCCAATATGGCTTCTCGAGCGCATGCGCCCCGAGGTCGAAAACTTGGATTTTTCATTAGGGCCCCAAGCCTAACAACATACTAAAAAATCGCTACTACACCATCTTTTGCATTCAAAAAACCCCCACGTACTGGGCTAAAACGTGTTATACTCGATTCAATGACTTTTTTAAATGATCCATACTTATTTTAGTGGTGTTAAGAGCAAACACTATATAGTGACGTATTCGCAATTTCATTTTCTTATTAATATTTGGTTTTCTCCAAAAAGCGGCCTACAGTTTTAGGGTAAAACTGTAGAAAATTGTACTCCAAAGAGGCCAATTCTTGGATAAAACGAAGTAACGTAATATCGATCAAAAAACGACATGGTGAAGGAGTCACTATAGTGTTTGCTCTCAATGATTACAGTGCTTACTAAGTTGCTGTCTTTCGGAGGGGCAAACGGCCCCACTCCCAGATACGCTACTGGTTCAACCAACCCTTTAGATTGCAAAGAGAAAGCAATACCTAAAAAAGGATAAAAGATAAGTAAAGTTCACTTGCCAATTAATGGGTCATGCCTTATACTCCTGAATAAAGGATTTAACGGGTGCTATATTTAGCCCTTATTGCTTTTTCGTTTTACAAATTTACTACCTAAAATTTTACTATTACAGCCAACTTTGCAATATATATAGTTTGCTTTAGGAGGCTAGGCGAACCCAATGCAGTCCGCCGGTACCCCTTATGGACTGTACACTGACATTTGGTATTCGCCTCGGGCAAACCAGAATAGGGATACCGTATGGGCGACATGGGAAACATTAGTTAATTTTGTGGTGATTAAAACTCGTAACTCATTGTACAAAATACTTTATTATGCTTTAAGAATATAATGTTACCCTTATTTTTGTTGCTTTCATATTGTCACTATACTGACAAGAAGGCACACACTCTTTATATATGGTAACAATGGCGCCGGAACAACTTTTTTCCGGGGCGGGAGGAATCCAACCAATCATTCCATGGTAGTCCATAATAGAATAATACGTAAATCAAAATGTCAATAAAAATTGTGTACCAACTATTACTTTTTATTGAAGGTTCCATAAAAAGTTAATGCTGCCTAGGAAGAAAAATGAGAGGCAGCAAAAATTGAAATATAAAGAAAACTAGAATTAGATATAGGTATATGCCACAGTTACGTAACGTTATAGCCCGGGTCCCCATGGGCGTACATTTGACAGCTTACCTATTTTCTAAGACCTAATTGATTGATTAACGCCATTTTTTAAAATGTCGGGCGAATTGACCAATCACGTCATACTTACGCTGTCATTTTTACGCTCATGGGACTAGGTCTTGGGTTTGCACTGACATAATAAAAGTATCTACTTATTTCTGGGATTTGTAAACTATATACATGTTAAAAACTCAAAAAACCTAAAAGTTGATGCTATTGATTTTAAACAGTGATATGGTACACACTTTTCTAGGGGGAAGGCCGTGCTTAGGGGGGAAAAAATAAACGCCCCTGTTCCGGCGTCACTGTATGGTATCACAAAAATACATCAATAAATAATATTGTTAAGTAATTAAAATTAAGTAGTTAAATAAAATTACATCATTATTTACGTTCATAAGAAATAATACAGCAGATAACACAAAAATAAACCAAATTAGACTGCTTGAAGCCAAAGCATATAGGATAATACTAAATTATTCAGTAGTTTTCGTTGTCTTTTAAAAGCGATTCCGATAGCCGCTATTGCTATTTGACAACTTTGACATTTGAGCTGTCATTTATCGTTACAGATAAGTGGCGGGAGCTAACCACTACCACCGATCGGTTTATAGTGAGCTAACGGACGGAATACAAAGCCATAGCGAAAACGGAACGCATGCGTAATGACCATTTTTTTGACAGATGCATCTGTGCTCGATACTGAATGTCCTGGCGATCAAGCACCTCCAAGAGAAGGGCATCATCCAAATCCGAATCACTGGATGAGTCCAATAAAAGCAACCTTTCGTCTATCGTGATGTTTTAGAATTTTGGGTTTGTTTTTGGTTACTAGGAAATTAAAAACAAGCAAAAAAGATAGCACAAAACGTATATGAAAATATGAACACAAACCATTAAATATAGGTTATGTTATATTTGTTATGTTTACTGTCGAATTCGACTTAACGTTAACGTTAAGCGAATTGAACGAAAACTATTTTTACGATCTGTCAAATAGCGGCTTCGTGATTCGTATTCGTTATGGTTAACCGTTTGAATTTGCCAATACAACGAAAACTCTCTATTACAGCAAATCTTTGCTATAAAAATTTATTTCGGCGTTGTCTGTATGTCTGTTAGCACATTAGTGCTAGATTATAAAAAATACTTTTATTTCACCTACTTAATAGGCCTCTAGTTAAAAAAATAAATTCAAAAATATATGCTATGGCTTGATTGGCTCCCAGAACTTTCCTTTTCCATCGGAATGACGCAAAATTGTGTTCAAAATAGTAAAAACAATTAATTTTCCTCCTATGCGAGTAATCCGGCACAGAAAATAGGGTCCCTAACTGTTTCCTAGACAGAACTAATATACATATACGAGCACTACCTATATAATATATAAACTAAAAATAATTATTAGAAATAGGTAAGTCATATTATACAAAAATTAGATTTTATACATTTAAAATAATGTTTAGCTAATGGCTAAATATTATATTGGGTGAAATCGACATTTTGTTCTTGGACAATAGTAAGAAAATTTATTTGATCTTTTAGGTTTAGGTATCCAAAACAAAAGACCTTTCATTGGTGCCGTTTTTTTGCCATTTCATTATTTCATTTGGATCCTACTCTTTTTATTTAAATTCGGGCTTTCCTTCTATTCCAACAATTAAAATTCAGCACCTCATAAGTAGAAAGCAGCAATCAGTTTCAATGAATACTTGTTGCAGTAGTAAGTACCTACTTATATACATATATAATTTACCAAATAGAAAATCTGGAAATATGACTAAAAAGGAAGGTAATTCTTTGGCAAAAAGAAGTGTTTGTTATAGTAATTCCAAACCTAATTGAACTGCATAAAAAAAAAAAAGACTCGGCCTGGGACATAATAAAGCAGCGCCGGCGCGACGTTAAGGTATGATATTTTTTATTTACTTCAATTAGTTCTAGCAAGACTATACCGCTTATTTTCTAGAACCGGATACTCCGTGGAAACGCTTAAAAATACAGATAAATAATAAATGACCAGGCAGATGCACTGTCAAAATAAAGCGAAACCTATAATATGCTCCTATTTGATATTGTCTGTGGCGTGCGGTCAGAAACTGCTACAAATCTTTAGTAAGTGAGATCAATAATTTATTATTGCAATTGCGTATGTTCTCTTATAATAAGAGTAGGTGAGCCTGGAGACACAATAGTACCACAAAGCTAACTCCATAGAAATAATAGTATGGTTGGTGATATTTTATGTTTGATAATGCGTATCAATTCGGTAAGTTTTAAAGTAAATATAGGTATTACTAAAACTTGTTACAAAGGCAACAGGGTTATTATTCGTTAATGTTAAGTATCCCTTATCCTAGTACACAAGTGACACCATTCCGATTTAAAATTGGATTATCACAAACTGTGTTATAAAAAAATTAGCATATCCAAACCCACCCTGTCTTACCAGCTAATTTTTTTACTATCTAGTACGTATTAAGTTTTTAAATACCGCACGCCAATGAATGAATCTAGGCATTAGAGCAAATTGCACGTCATCTCCAAAAAATTGCACCAAATTATTAAAAAAAAAACTTTATTTTGTGCATAGGTGATGTTAATTGAATGAAATAAAATAAGGTTAAGTAGACCTTCTTTTACATTGAATAAAATCATGAAAGCAAACGTTTGAAATTATTGTAAAAATGTATCTTACAATTTCTAGCTAAGATAAAGGGTTTTTAAATGTCTGCTTCCAGCAGCACTCTAATATTGTGGTATAAACTCAGTTATCGCTAGTTAAACACCCATAAAAAACACACAAAAATATATGGATATATAAACTTACTAAAATTAGTTATAATACTCTAATAAAGTAACTTTTGTTAATTCTAGTTTCATCAAAAATAATTTTTTTTGCAATCTCAAAAATACTTCTTCAAGGTCCACATTATTACACATATAATTTGTAGAAAAAATCACACTTTGTATATTAAAAATTTGTCATTTACAAAATTCCTCCAGTTCCGATTTGACAGTTCTATTACCTGTAGTATGGGAACCCATTCTTAAAATGTAAGGAATAATACTGTCGACTTGAATTTGACCTATGAGACCTGCGAAAAATAGCTCCTCTAGAATGCTAGGTTCCAGGGCCCTTAAAGGTGGCAGTCTCAGCAGTAACCTATAAAAAAAGTTTGATGTCATAGATCTGCCCAGAATGCGGTTGTCCTCGGATCGAGTGTGTAGTGTAAATAGAAAGTGGAAATAATTGGGATGTTGGCAAAATAATTTAAATAAAATCTAAAAAATAGTGAAGCCTTCTTTTGCAAAACCTTTTTTTTTAAATTTGTTTATTGCATCAGATAAGTCTGGTAATAAGGCCAAAATAAGTAAGCAAACAATATTAATAGAGACTTTTTGCACCTCTTAAATTAATATCAGTTTTTAGCTCCGTTATGGTTAACTTTATTAAACATAACGAGTAGCGCCACTGTTAAAACCAGAGATTTTGCAGCGCCTATACGTTCTGTCTGTAGTTATTAAGTTGGCGCCGGCGCACCTAAACAAAATAAAATACCTAACCTAACAATAATTTGATTAAGTTGTATATTTTAATGTAAAGCTACTATTGCTTTGGATTTTAAGTAATCGCTTATCACAATTTTAATTCATAGCAATGATGCTTGATAACTTTTGTATGTTTCGGCAACCATGCAGTTTAAGCATAACCATAAGGATAACGATAAGCTCTTCCTTATCCTTCCGTAAATAACGGAGTCCGTTATGGTTATTAACCATAGCGGATCACGTTTCTGACATTGCGCATGCTCAGAATAACCATAACGACAAACGAATGACGAATTAAGAGGTGCAAAAAGTCTCTAATATTAGAATAACATTTCCGTAAATTAAGGTACAAAATACAGGGTGTTCCTAAATGAATGGTACATCCGAAAGTAGGCGATTCTTTGGCTTATTTCATAAACAAAATGTTATATAAACGTGGGACCGAAAAAGCTTCGTTTCCGAGATACAGGGTGTTAACATTTTAATTAAAAAAATATTTTTTCATTGCCATTTTCAAACCACTCTAGATATTTTTATGAAATTTGGTACACGTTTTTTGAGCATCGAAAGGCATTTTTTGGTGTAAAATAATTTTTTTAAATTTTAGCAGTGGCGTCCGTGCGGGGCTTGCATTTAATATTTTTGAAGAAAAAATTGGTGCGCCACTGCTTTTTCTTTAAATAAAAATTATTTTTGAAATTCCCGTCTAATTTAGAGCAAATCCGGTCTCTTGAAAAAATAAAAATAATTTTAATGCACATTCCTGGAAACACACAACCCATTTAATTACCCTGTATTTTGGAAAGGAAGCTTTTTCGGTCCCATGTTTATATAACATTTTATTTATGAAATAAGCCAAAGAATCGCCTACTTTCGGAGGTACCATTAATTTAGGTACACCCTGGAAATTTTAAGGGGTGATTCTACATGCAAAAATAATGCTAGTAGATCATTTGGCAAAATGTCGAAATCTCCATGCTTACCAAGCTACAGGGGTTTGAATTTGATCTTTTAGTTTAAGTTTTTCGTCATACTACATTTATTTTCGAACCAAATCATTTGATAATCGGCACACAGACTAATCTCGAGCGACTATACAATTTAAACATAAGAGTGCTTTTGTGACAGTAATCAAATTATTTAGTTGTCAATTTTCGCATAATTTAAAACCCGGCCACTTGATTTGACGCGATTTAATTTATGTACGTAGGCATTTGATTAAAGGCAATGAAAGCTTTGATATCGATTAGTGGCTAAACGGTGGGGTTTATCGACCTTGATCAAGAGTAACTTATTTTTAGTGTTCCTAATTTTCACTAAAATGGCACCGGTTTTGCTCCAGCTACCAAAAGAAAAAAGTTATGACGGAAGTAATATTTATGTTTCAGGTAAAGTGCCCTCTAGCGGTTTAAAAAAAAAACACTCTCATGTTTAAATTGTATAGTCGCTCGAGATTAGTATGTGTGCCGATTATCAAATGATTTGGTTCGAAAATAAATGTAGTATGAGGAAAAACTAAAACTAAAAGATCAAATTGAAACCCCTGTAGCTTGGTAAGCATGGAGATTTCGACATTTTGCCAAATGATCTACTAGCATTATTTTTGCATGTAGAATCACCCCTTAAAATTTCCTAACTCATTTTCCTAACACCCTGTATAATAGTTAAAAGGTTACCTAGCAAATCTATCATTATCCCCCGGTGAGCTACTACTGCAATAGTTTTTCAAAGCTTGAAAACTTTTCTCCTGAAGCTTCTCAACTGGTTTTCGTAACAAAACATCAATCTGATCAGCACTGAACAAGGTAATTGCTTTTAAGTATGCATACTCTTCTTCATCCAAACGTAATCGATTCATTGAATTAACAAAATCTTGCAGTTTCACAATGTGGTCTGTCACTTGGGTTACCTTAGCAGCTGTCATTTTATCTTGTGCAATTGAGGCATGCAGATGACTTATTAATGCCGAAAGAATGGTAGAGAGTGAAAGAGATTGAGAACATTGAGCTAGACCAAGAGTGAAAAGTTCAGCCCAGCAGCCTTTCAGTAAATTTATTTGAGTATCAGAACTGTAACAAAAAAGGGTTCTATTTTAAAAAGGTTTAATAGGAAAGAAATGTTCTAAAAATGTTTGAAATTATAATAAATGTCTTGGTTAGTTTCATTCCCGAAATTGTAATAAATAAATACCTACCTTAGATACTGAAAAGCAGGTATATTTTTGGCCCAATGAATTGACAAAACTAAGAGACGAGATCCGCTTTCACAAATGTAATGTATATGGAGGTATGGTGGCACTGGTCCAGGGGTCTGTAAGTTAAAAGGTATATGCTGCTCCTGTAAAATGGGTCCATCATAATCGTAACATTTTTCTTCACTGGTAAGACTCGATAGATCAGTTCCATTAAGACACTGAACTCTAGCCATAGTGTCTAAAGCTTTAGAAATAAGTTGCTTATCTCTTGCTACATTTAAGGCATCTGATAATTCATTTCCTGTATTAGTGCTGTCCATGGAAACTTCATCATCCACACTTGTTTGAGATGGGGACAAATGAAATGGTTCTGTGGTAGTGCTATTACCTAAAATAAACGAATTTATGTGCTTATGCTATAAAAAGTAGATAAATATATAGTGAAGACTAAATAAAATGGAACTATTTTCCTAGCAGAAGCATAGAAGGGGATGCATTAAAAAGAAGAAACTTACTTATTCTTTTACTAAGAAACTGTAGGCTCAAATCACATTGGTTAAAAGGATTGGTAATAAGCCCTGTTTCACTGTTAAGGTCCTTTCGAATGAAGATTCCTTTGACAGCATTCACAGCATTGGTATTGAAGTTACTGCTGGAGTTATTTGAGTATTCCTTCTTATCAATTATGGGCTTGCGTTCATGTTGGACAGCTGAAACGAAAGAAACTTAATGAGAGCATTTAAGGTTCCTATGCACCGTAAAAATTTAAGACCAGCTTTAAAGACACTTTTTCCTAAACTAGAAATATAGGTACATATACTGTAGATACAAATTGAAATGTGAAAATGGTATTATGTTAGGGGTTAAAAAAAAATTTTTTTAGGTCAATATGGGATGTATTGTTACTTTTTTGAATTTGCTTATTGCAAACACATGCTAATAAAGGTAGATACATATCAGGCCATTGACCTAGGTCTGTGCACTCTTTGCTATTATTGTTTTTATTTATATTGCAATTTTGTTTTAATATAACTTCTAGGAAATGAAGGTAAAGTGCTCTGCTGATAATTTTCTGGCTCTTAGGCCTATTTAAATAAATAAAACATATTAAGAGTATATATGGAGAAAGTATTTAGGCGCAAAACATGATTTGGTAAAAAATCGGTAAAAAAAAGTTCAATAAATTTGTGGTAAAATTTAAATGTAATCCTACCTAAGGTATATATATATATCTAAGTTAAAATGTAAAGAAAATGTTGATTAAGTCAATTTGATTTATTCTACAAACAACCATAATGTCAAATAAGAAGTTTTTGGGCATTCCTAAAGCTTCAGTTTTGAAATATGCATCTAGTTATTTCTTGCATATACACCTATACTAAACTAAAATTAACTATCTTTTAATAATTTGTGCTGGTAAATGAGGAAGAAATACAATTAGTTCATAGTAAAGTTTTTGCTACAAATAAAAATAATAGTTTGTGTAAAAGGATTTATCAACAAACATTTTTTTTATCCGCATTGAGTAGTTTAAAAGGGACAATTAAGTGATTTAAAATACATCTGTTACTCAGCAGTTAAGGGGGTCATAAATTCTGACGGTGTACACTGCTGTGCCACAGCATTTTAATTTGTTTAAAAAAATACTTACAATCGCTACGCATACCACATGCAAGACATTTCTGAAGTCTGCAATATTGGCATCGGTTTCGATGATGTTTGGTAACCTCACAGTTTTTGCTTCCTCTGCATTGATATCCCAGTTGTTTTCGAATTGACCTTTTAAAAAAACCCTTGCAGCCTTCGCAGGAGATGGCTCCATAGTGTCTTCCTGAAGCCCTATCTCCACAAACGACGCAAAGTTCTATTGTAAGGCACATGTTATTTGCACTGGATCTATTTTTGTCACCTAACATTTCTGATTTTACACTTTGCATTTCTGTTTTTATATTTGGTTCCATCTTCATCACAACTTTTATGAGGAACTTTCAGTTTTTTATTGTAGCACTGTTTTTACTGTGGGCTTCTGACATATTTCTGAAGAACTGCTAAAATATCACGACCTTTCATTGAATGTCGAATGTTAAACAAGGAAATTTGTTGCATTGAACAAGGTTCATGACCTTACACCTGCCACTCGCCTAGGTAGAAAAACTGATGCAAAAGCTTTACATTTGACCTATTAAGTAGCGGGAGATTTAAACTTTACCTCATTAAACATTATTTTAGATGGTCCAGGAAGTTTCTAAAAGTATACATCCATTATTCTTAAAAAATCGAAAGTTGCTTTTGCCAGAAAAATTTTATGCAATGTCCAAAGGTAGTTTATTTTAAGGGAAAAACTTAGAAAAACAAGTTTATTATGGAAATAGCGTATATTTGGTTGCGTCGCAAAATTAAAAATAACGTAAATTATTTCACCATTTTGTCAGGAATAATTCGTGTTACACATAATTACATTAAAGCGCGATCGGCACTATACGTCCGTACGAACGTTCCGTCACACCGTCACAGTCTCAGAGAATCAGTGTTGCCAATGACATTAGGTGAAAAGGTCCGCCCAGTGGCACGAAAAAGTCCGATTTAGTCCGCGTCGAAATGAAAATGCTTCGTCTGGCGCATTCGCCATAAGTGATATTTATTTTTTACCGTTGGGGTATATTATATAATGAAAAAGACTGATAACTCTATAAACATTTACTTTTTAATAACAAAAAAAAACAATAATAAAAAAGTTAATGTAATAAGTAATAAGACAACCCAACACTTGGTAAAAATAAATAAAAATCAATAAGTTACCTGCCGATTTTATTTCCAAATTTGTGCATTTAGCATATTTTCGACAGGTATCAAAAAGTCCGAAATAGTTTCAAAGTCCGACAAAAGTCCATAGCCTTAAAAAAAGTCCGAAAATCGGACTAAAGTCCGCCGATTGGCAACACTGCAGAGAATATTCTTAGATTGTAGTTGACGGACGATCCGTCACTTCGACTTTAGGTTGCCATTTTTAAAAATGGAGGCTGAACAGCCAATCACCTCTTGACCTTTTAGGCCCAGTTGTATAGGTGTCGTTTAATCAGAACATTAAACTAGAGATTAATCACAATTTTAATGTTAGGATTATTTTTGATTCTCAGTTTTATACATGCAGGTTATGCAATTAAACCAATCCAAAACGCCTTCGACCTCATTTTGCGCCTATCTTCAATTAAGACTATTAAGAGATTTTCTAACCTATTTTTTGGTTTTTAAAATGTGTTCATGGTCAATAAATAATTATTGTATTGTTTTAATTTTAAAGTAATACCTATATATTTATTAGAGACTTTTTGCACCTCTTAATTCGTCATTCGTTTGTCGTTATGGTTATTCTGAGCATGCGCAATGTCAGAAAGGTGATCCGCTATGGTTAATAACCATAACGGACTCCGTTATTTACGGAAGGATAAGGAAGAGCTTATCGTTATCCTTATGGTTATGCTTAAACTGCATGGTTGCCGAAACATACAAAAGTTATCAAGCATCATCGCTATGAATTAAAATTGTGATAAGCGATTACTTAAAATCCAAAGCAATAGTAGCTTTACATTAAAATATACAACTTAATCAAATTATTGTTAGGTTAGGTATTTTATTTTGTTTAGGTGCGCCGGCGCCAACTTAATAACTACAGACAGAACGTATAGGCGCTGCAAAATCTCTGGTTTTAACAGTGGCGCTACTCGTTATGTTTAATAAAGTTAACCATAACGGAGCTAAAAACTGATGTTAATTTAAGAGGTGCAAAAAGTCTCTATTTTCAAACTAAAACAGCAAAAATAAGCATAACAAACCGTAAATAAGTCTATGTAAATACCTTATTTTGATACACATATTGCAATGAGTTTCAAATACTATTAAAGTAAAAATATGCTTTTTAAAAGCCTACCGCCTAACCCTAAGCCGATCTACACTACAAACTCCTGATCGTTCCAGATTTCTAGATGATTTGGTCTCGGCTTCCACAATATTTAATGTCTTCATCGTCATCATACAATAATTCTTCAATTTCATTAATCTTTAAAGGGAAAATTATTATAAGGTTATAATATTGTACTATTATTAATGCTATTTCTTAAAAAACCTTTTTTTTAACATTTTAATCATGACCGGTGGATGTTAACCGGTGCTCTTTGGGCGGTTAAGTTAATTCTTGGTTAAAGTGCTGATTTGGACCTAATCATAACCTATAATTTCGCATTTCATAATTTTTACCGGTTAATCAAAGGAACTGTTGATTATCACAACCTATAAAAACGAAATGACGATTAACCGCAACCTATACAACCGGGCCTTAAGATAATAGGTATGCCGTCACGCTTTAAGGTGGCCAATATCAGTAAAATCCTCAAGAAAAAACTGTGCAATTTTTCCTCTGAGGATTTCCGGAGTGTGAGTGGCCACCTTAAAGCGTGACGGCATACCTATTATCTTAAGGCCCGGTTGTATAGGTTGCGGTTAATCGTCATTTCGTTTTTATAGGTTGTGATAATCAACAGTTCCTTTGATTAACCGGTAAAAATTATGAAATGCGAAATTATAGGTTATGATTAGGTCCAAATCAGCACTTTAACCAAGAATTAACTTAACCGCTGAATACACCCGGCTCCACACACGCTCCGGTAATCCTTAAGGCCAGGCCTGTGCAGTTTTTCCTCTGAGGATTTCCGGAGTGTGAGTGGGCCCCTTTTTACACTGTTAAATTTACGCAGGTCTTAGACCGTTTCCCCCTGGATCAAGTTTTGCTCTATCATCGTAATCGTAAATATGACAGCGTATTGTTGCTATTTCTAAAAATGGCGGCTAATCAATCATATCTTAAAGAATAGGTACGCTGTCAAATTTATGTCCGTGAGGACCCGGAAAAAGCCAGGATATAATAATATAGCCATGGGCGTAAATTTGACAGCGTACCTATTTTTAGAGGCGATTGGTTGTTTACAGCAATTTTTTAAAATGCCGGCCTAATCGACCAATCACGTCACACGTATGATGTCAAATTTACGCCGTATATCGCTCTATCATACTTAAAAGCTATCAAATTTACGCTCTCTGGACCATAGACAATTTACCTTCTGGACCCGTTCTTCCGCTGTTAAATTTACGCCCATGAGGGACTAAGACCGCGTCCCCATGAGCGTAAGTAGGATGTGATTGGCAGACATTTATTTTAAAAAATTACAGTAATCAACCAGTCCAAGTCATGGAAAATTGGGCTGACAAATTTACGCCCATAGGGACTTGGACTAAGACCAGATCCCCACGGGCGCAAATATCCCTCTCCTAGGGAAGCTTTTGTGATTCTTTTCTTATACATATATAAAATTATCATACAAAACGCCAATATCGTATATCAGCAAGAACTATCGTATAGAAACGATAATTATAGCACTGTTTAATTATGTACTATGATTAATATGATTATAGTACATCTGACAATGCTGAGTCAAAGGCAGTTTTGGGGACAAGGGGGCGCTTAGCCCCTTCCCCTAGTTGTGCTTATGACAGACGGTATAATTATTTTAGGCGGTTTGGAAAAAGTTTGTCTTATAAATTTTAAAATAGAATATCTTTACAAACAATAATTATTATTACCCCAAAATTGGACCCAAGTCCAATGTAGGTATAATAAGAAAAATAGAAGAGAAGAAAAGGTAAAATGAAAGAGAAAATATTGAAGAACAAGTTTATTAATTCACTTAATCTGCTAAACACTGGTATGGTTAACACAAATAAACTCTCATGAACAAATTACTAAACCTAAAAATCACAAAACCACCACAGAAAAAAAAACATGAAAAATTAATGGAGGAAAAAATTAATAAATTAATAATGTGCGCATTAAATAAATAAATTGATAAATTATAATAAATCGATAAATCATTATAAATCGATAAGAGCTAATGGTGCTTTGGTGGTGGTTAAATTGAGCTAACACAAGTAATATTGCAAAAATATAAAACTAATATTTTATTGCATCACATTAGTGGTCATTAGGAACCAAAAAGCACCGCGTATTGCTTACACCTAACATTTGAATTCTCATTCAAAACAAAATAGATATTTACTTAATAGTTATATATATAGAAAATAAAATCAATTTAGAATCAGTCTAAGACTGATTGACATAATAACTCTAACAAAGGGACACATTGATTTTTTTTTAATCGAGGTACCTATTTTCTGAAAAATACTAAATATCATGTCGAGTCATAACACTTGGTGCTTTTCTAAATAGCTTGATGTATAATTTTAAAATCAATCAATTAAAAATTCTCCTTTGTTAGCTCATATTATGGTACTTACAACTTATAGAGCTTTTAATAAAAAAATCTATTCTATGAGTATCGGGGAATTTAATAAATATTTCCAAATATAGAAAATCTAAATTCATACTTAAGATCAATTAATTATTATGCTATATTAAAAGCTCCACAGCAACTACTAAAAATCACATTTGCTTTTACAAAACAACCAACAATTATAAAAAAATTTTTGATATACTTTCTTTTTGGTACAAAACTAAATAATACCAGTTTGGTTCTTAAATGAGAACACATGGAAATAAATATAATCTATAACAAAAACATTTATAGAAAACAGTCTTTTTTGACCATATCCAATCAAACTTATCCCGTTCTATTTTATAGCAGGAAGAATGAGCAACTTAAAAAAATTAAAGGGTCAAAATATATGACCAAACGATGTTTTTTGTAAAACATAAATAAATTCGGCTGTCCATACCCATTTTATATCTAAATTCCTATTTCTAAAAAAATAATTTATAGTTTTAAAGCACTATAAAAGGCAGTTTATTATTAATCTTAGTCGTCCAACTATACTTAAATTTGGTTCTTAAATTCAGTCTTTTTGGTGTAAAATTTAACATCATTTTGGATTTTTAGTTAGTTCTAATTTATGACAGCTAGAGGCTAGAGGTCTTAAAACCCATACTCATCCTTTCTATTACTATAAAATAAACTGAGACAGAGGTATTACGAGCCACCAATATACTTAATAATTTTTTATTTACATTTATATGTATCAATTTGATTATAGTATTACTGCAAAGCCATTTTTAAAAAATAAAAATATATGATTCAATTTGGCCCCATTTGGTTCCCTCAATTCTGGGCTTTAGCTTAATACTGTGATATACGATTAACCCCTGATGGGTGAACTATGTTTTATTAATTATTAGTTTGCTGAAAAAAAAAATAGCAACTTTTTTTAGGGAATTAGAGGGGCAATAATTAGAGTTTTAGCATATTTTTCGATCACCCTGTAAAAATGCATGCTTAGTAAAAATTAGTGGCCTACTACAAATCCAAAGCACAGGGCAAATTTTGTTACAAGTTATAGAAAACCAAAAACACTTTGTTAGTAACAAAATTGCCAGTGTTTTAATAGCCCCCTGCTCTCTTAATTAGTGATAATAAGTACTGAAAAAATACGTTAAGTATTTTAATAATTAATCAAACGCTAACTTAGTTTTCGGAATTCTTCTAGCCTGTTTTGTTCTCAAAACAGGAGTAGAAGTAATTAAAGATTCTGATAAGCATGGATTTTCACTATTCGAATTTAGTAGTGCCTCATTTTCAAAATCCATACCTGTGTCAGTGAGTGATCTGGCCAATGAGCTGTTTTCTGTATCTGCCAGTGGACTATCACTTAACGAGGAATAACTAAGATTAAATGATGAGTCACTGTCATTCAATTTGCTGAACAACGACTTTCTTCCTGTGAATTTAATACTGCTGTTTTCTTCATCACTCTCTCTAGAAAAGGAATAAAATTTTGGGTCATTACATCCGAAACCTTTACTCTATGATGTATCTATCCACTGGACCAGGCCCGGTTCTAGACCTCCTGGCGCCCCCGGGCAAGGGTTTTATTTAGCGCCCTCGAAATTTTTATTTCATATTTTTTTCCTGAATATACAGGGTGATTCAAAAGTACTTTGACAAACTTCGGGAGGTAACTGCTGGCAATATTTTAACATGAAAAGTTCTTATAAACAGTGGTCCTTGGCGACTTCGTTACGGAGATACAGGGTGTTGAAATGGTAAAAGAAATAGTAATAATTTTTAAATAACTCATTAACGAGTTAGTTTTTTTTTATGAAATTTTGTGAATTAAATAAGCATCTAAGGACACTTATTTTCAAAGTACAACACGTTTGTAAATTTAACCAGTGGCGTCGGTACAAAATGTTACTATCATATTTTTTGTGAAAACTATGCTACACCACTGACTTATTTTATTTTAACTTTTTTCTTATAAATCCCCCTTTTATTTAGAACAAAAAAGATCACGTGTGTTTTTTTGATACGAGGGACGGTTTAAGCGTAAATTATTATTTTAATTAAATATACACAAATATTAAAAAATGTGTTTTAAACTGATCAACCACTCAAATATTTATTACAGTATTTTAACGAATACCAACATACATACTTACTAATAAACAAATATGTATATGCCTAAGGAAGGTATCTGAGGATGCCTATTTTCTAAGTATAACACGTTTTCAGTGGCATACATATTTATTTATTAGTATGTTATTTTTTAATATTTTGTATTTTGACAAGGCGGCTTTGGAAATGCTTTTTTTATCGATAAATTAAAATATATTTGACAGTTAGTTACCATTAAAAATAATAAAACTGAAGAAATAAAACTCAGTGGTAACTAACTGTCAAATATATTTTAATTTATCGACAAAAAAGGCATTTCCAAAGCCGCCTTGTCAAAATACAAAATATTAAAAAATAACATACTAATAAATAAATATGTATGCCACTGAAAACGTGTTATACTTAGAAAATAGTCATCCTCAGATACCTTCCTTAGGCATATACATATTTGTTTATTAGTAAGTATGTATGTAGGTATTCGTTAAAATACTGTAATAAATATTTGAGTGGTTGATCAGTTTAAAACACATTTTTTAATATTTGTGTATATTCAAATAAAATAATCCTTTACGCTTAAACCGTCCCTCGTATCAAAAAAACACACGTGATCTTTTTTGTTCTAAATAAAGGGGGGATTTATAAGAAAAAAGTTAAAATAAAATAAGTCAGTGGTGTAGCATAGTTTTCACAAAAAATATGATAGTAACATTTTGTAACGACGCCGCTGAATAAATTTACGAACGTGTTGTAGTTTGAAAATAAGTGTCCTTAGATGCTTATTTAATTCACAAAATTTCATAAAAAAAAATAACTCGTTAAGGAGTTATTTAAAAATTATTACTATTTCTTTTAACATTTCAACACCCTGTATCTCCGTAACGAAGTCGCCAAGGACCACTGTTTATAAGAACTTTTCGTGTTAAAATATTGCCAGCAATTACCTCCCGAAGTTTGTCAAAGTACTTTTGAATCACCCTGTATACCGGGTGTTTCTCAAAAGACGTTCACCCCTATAACTTTTCTGTATTTATAGATATTAAAATGAAATTTTAAGATTATGCATAAGAGATGAGTCTGCATTTATTGGCATAATTTTCAATTTGTTAGCACTTCCGGTTTGACCGGAAGTGACCTTGACTTTGATATTTTAAATGGGACATCTTGTATATTTTTACTTATTTGGGTTCAGTTTAACATTATGAGTGAAATGACAACTCACTATTGCTTTTCAAAACCATTCCATTGTTTTTTAAAGCCGCCTTTATATTTCTTTAGAAAAGACAAGCAGAGGCAATAATGCATAATGCTTTTAAATTTGCGATTGGAATTTAAGGCAAATTTTTCAGTGTCAATTTTAACATAGCATAAGAGTGTATGGTATCAAATTGTTGAAAAAAAAGCTCGTTTTAAATATCCTAGTGAACCACCATCGTTCCATTTGAAAAAATGGAGTAAACGTCAAGAAAACAAAATTTCATTTTTTAAACGCTTGTGAAACTTAGAAAGTCAATTATTATGACATAATTTTGATTTTCATATAGGAAAGACTGGTACACAATGATATATAGTACACAATGAAACATCGTCCCTAACTTATTTAAATTTGCCGCCCGAACGCCGAATGTAAAACCTCGAATGCGTTGCATTGTGATACTTTTGTCAACGGTTAGTCGTTTGTTAGATCTGCTCATAGACCGAACTAGACGGATTTTTAAAATTTTGTGCTCAAATTTTTTATTTTTAATTGTGAAAACTTAAGGCATAGTATTTACACATTTTAACGTCTTTCAAACATTTCTTTTTTTTGTAATTATATTGTCCTTCCAACCTCCAAATTCTGTTTGAATAAATTAACGGCAACTAATAATTTTCTGACTTGTGGTAACTACATGTCTGGTAGTACACAATGAAACATTCATTGGTAGAACACATTGATACATGTAGATTTCCAATGATGCCAAAATTTTCATTTTCCAAACGTACCCGACATTCACACGCCTACAAATCAGATTTTGTTATGTTGCTACCATCACCTATGTGCACAAAAAATAATAGACTTTCATCCTATTACAAGTTTGGGGTATAATTTCAAAACATTATTGTTAAGAATAACATAAATGTATCTTAGAGTGTCTTATTATTATTGTTAAGTAATACGAATTTTGTTAAAACATTTTGTCTGGTTGTATGATTATTTTCATTTCTGTTCTTACTGTTTTCAGCAATACATTTAAAAATAAAATATAAACGTTTTATTGTGTACTACCTGAAGTGTCAACGTGTACCACCCATGGTACACAATGCAACAAATTCAGCGACCATTATTTTATGGATTACCTCATTCCAGTGTTTAAATTTTTGAAAACTAAATTATAATATCTGTGGGTTAATAAACAGTTTAGGGAAAAGGTTCTTATAATTTGTCTCGCCTTAATAGGATTAAAAAAAAAAAACATTTTCAAAAATGTGTTCCATTGTGTACCAGTCTCCCCTACTACTTGATTATAAATTAAGATTTAATTAATTTGTAGCACTCTAGATTGAAAATAAACATAAAAATGTTAGTACACGTCAAAAAATTACAAGTGAGGTGTCATTTTACTCAGAATGTTATGCTGAATCCCAATAAGTAAAAATATACAAGGTGTCCCATTTAAAATTCCAAAGTCAAGGTCACTTCCGGTCAAACCAGAAGTGCTTACAAATTACAAATTATGCCAATAAATGCAGACCCATCTCTTATGCATAATCTCAAAATTTCATTTTTATATCTTAAATATAAAAAAGTTATAGGGGTGAACGTCTTTTGAGAAACACCCGGTATAATACAGTGTCACCAGTAAAGTCCGCATCATATGGGATTTTTTTTTATTAATAGCTTTATTTAAAATTTGACTTTGGCATCAAGTTCTGCTTTGATCAAGATGAAAATTAAGCCAGAAAATATTAGTCACGTGATTTGCATTATCTGTCAAATTTTAATTTTTTCCAAAAAATAATTCAAAAATGGGGTTATTTCTGAAAATATCGAAAAAAGTTATTAGAAAAAGTTTTTTTTAATGCAGTTTCTAGCCCACGTGCAAAATTTCAGCTGCATAAGATAATTTTCATTTTTTACCCATATTTTGTAAATTGCAAAACTTTTGCAAAATAAGACTCAACGCAACCTACATAAACCTGACAAACTTTTGAATTATTTTTTGAAAAAAATTAAAATTTAACAGATAATGCGAATCACGTGACTAATATTTTTTGGCTTAATTTTCATCTCGATCGAAGCAGAACTTGATGCCAAAGTCAAATTTTGAATAAAGCTATTAATAAAAAAAAATCCCATATGATGCAGACTTTACTGGTGACACTGTATATACTTATACCATCAAAAATATTTAATTTTTTTGACATGATATTTTAAGAAGGAGAGGCCTGTGCACTCTGCAGTAACTAATTTGCAAATAATTTGCTCCCTTCAATGTTTTAATTTTAGAAACATGACATGAGTCTATCCAACTGAGCCTGCTGTTTCTTTTTTAGTCGCCGCGCTAAGGGCGGACTATAAATATCGAGGTTTAAAGATCATTGATGTTCCATTTTCGATGTTTTTTGGCCCCTATTAAATGGGTTAAAGGCACCCGCTTTGTTTCAGAATTTATAAAAAATACTTGGGCGCCCTTATCTTTTAAATAGTATATTATACATCGAACGTTATACAGACGCTTATTTGTTTTACCTTTGGCAATATTTTGCGCCCCTTGGACTTTGCGCCCCCCGGCGTCTGCCCGGGCGCTGGGACCGGGCCTGACTGGACATTTATTATTAGTTAATTACAGTTACTAAAAATCAGTATACCTTGCACCGATGTTTTCATAGTCATCATCATCATACTGGGTTCTAAAACCACAAGGAGGTGTTGTGGTATTATTGTCATTGTTGTTGTTAAAATGAATGGGAGAGAGTGGTAGTACATCATAGGAGTCATCCTCCTTAACAAAGGGGGCCTACAATAAATGGTTATTAAACATAATATAAAAACTACTGATCAACAATTTTAGTTTTGGGTTGCTGCCCCTGAATAATTAGTAAAATATAATATATGAGATAGAAATGTGTTTCTTCCACCTTTCTTTTAAAAACCTAAGTATTCTTACAGCAAAGTCTTGTCTAGGCAGTTTTGCATCGCGCTTGGCAATGTCTTTCAGACTAGGATACGAAAGAATCTTTTCTGTTGTTGGCCGTTTTTTGTATTTGCTTGTAATCATTCTCTCCACTATCATTTTTAGTCCCAGGGAAACTCCTAAAATTTAATTTTTAATTATATCCTGAAATATTCAAGCAATTTGGTTACGAATTAAAAAACTTTTCTAAAAAGATAGGTAGTTACCATGGTAAAATTCTGGCGGTAAAATGTTATGTCTTAGCTGATGCCATAATGGGCCATGGTCAGGTAGTTCTATGTCAGTGGCCAGTTCCAAAACTGAAAGACCTAAGCCAAAAATATCACATCCAGTAGTGTAAATGCCATCTAGCACCTCCATGGCTAAATATTTCGAGTCACCATCAGATAAAGTAGATTTGTGAACATGATTGTCCTAAAAATAAAGTATATGGTTAAAAGAAACTCAATTAAATATGATGATAAATAGTAACCATTTGTAAATCAACTAGTAGACCAAAATCTCCCAACTTGTAATGGCCCTTCTTCATCATAATATTTCCAGGCTTCACATCTAAATGCAGCAAGTTCCTCTGGTGTAAAAAATTCAATGCTTTGCACATATCAAAGAGTACATTCCACAACAAATCTTCAGGAATATCATTGTTAAATTTCGAATAGTCAGCCAGCGACAAATCGCAATATTCCAGAAGTATAAAAGTCTCAGTATTTTCCTCCCAAGCCATGAAGAATTGTACACAGTTTGTATTGTAACCAATTAGTTCATTGTTTTTAACTTCAGCATAACGGTCTTTAAAACTTATGTTTGACTTAAGTCTTTTTACAGCATAGAGTTTTTTATCTTCCTTGCTTCTTACTCTATAGACTTTGCCAAAGCTTCCTTCTCCTATGCAACCAAATTTTGCAAAAACCTGTTCCAAATAAGGCTTTCTTTGTTGAGGATCATATATCGGACTTAATGTAACTAAAATATTGAGTCAGTTTTATATTAGGGGTTAACAAAAAAATTTCTGAACACATCAAATGCCAGTTGTTTGAGGTTATGTTATTTACAGTCAAAATAATAAAATTGTAATGAATTAAATATTTGTACAAAACATTATTCTTACCATTGTTATTAAAACACAGGGGCGTGGGTTTCTTGTTGCTATGCCTATTGGACATATTTCTTTTGACCTTAATAGGTACAAAAGGGCAAGTGGGGTGTTTTCCTCTTTGGGCTAATTCCTAAAAAAAGTATCACAAACTGCAGATAAACCACGTAATTCACGTAAACAAATTCATTTCAACGGTATTATAACATTGGAAAAAAAATCACACCATAACTAGAACTGGACAGCAAAGACACAATTTCTAGGGTTACCTTTTTCGTGGATAGCCTCTCGGTGGTTTGCATTTCTTCGGGTAAGGAGAATGAACCGCGTTTTCGATTCATTGTAAAGGCTGTGTAAAACTTATAAAATTAAAAAAAACTTAATAAAAAATACCAAAATGTAACTTTACATGACCATGTGACTTGCTAGCACGACGACTCAACGCGAATTAAGTTTTGTTTTGAGGTTTCGTCACAGATTTAAAGGGGTCGCTCCAATCAAGTCCATAGTCGTCCTTCCAGATTTCTTGTTTCTTTTTTCCAGGGTTTCTTATAATATTCTGCTAATTGTACTACATCATATTAGTACTTTGTACTAAATATTGAATGGTGGTGTCAAACTCAAAACCCAAGGGGCATGTTATTTGCAAATTGAGTGATTCGTTCCCCCTCCCCCTTAACTGATAACTGACATAGATAATTTTGAAATAGGGTGTAATCCACATTTTTTTCTGCGGCTGCATGTTTTGAGTTTTGCAACTTGGTATAGTAGGTATGGTTGTATGGTCTTGATGCAATCAGGATCATAGAGAATAATAGAGATATAATTTATTCCTTTACACGAGCAAGACTGCAAGATAACATGACCTCAAAGGGCTAGGGCTAGGACTAAGTGGAACACCGGCGTATACAAGGGGGGGGGTAATGGGGGTAATTACCCCCCCCAAGATTACTTAAGCGTTGTTTAATTTTTGTCCTTACTCCTTAAAGTTGCTATTATCTAGTATCCTAGCCAGGCACGTAGCTAGGGGAAGGGGGTACAGGGGGCCCGGCCCCCCCCGAAACTCGAGCTCTGATTTCGGCAACATAGGCAACACATTAAACATTTCCTACACTATTACATTTTCTTCACCTCAATTATTACCGGGTTTGTTTTTGTGCTTTTCTTGAGGATTTTGTGTTGTGTTTTTTATTTTTCCCACTTGAAAACCAAGCACCATGATTCAAAAAAGGGCGTGGCACCCAAAAAATTTTCGCCTGCGGCGCATTTTTTTTTGCGCCTTCGGCGCGATCCCAATGCCCCCCCCCCCCGAGAAGAAATTCTGGCTACGTGCTTGATCCTAGCCGATCGATTACCCCCCCCAGACACATGAGCTGGATACGCCGTTGAAATGGAAGTGGTAAAATCAAGCTACGCACGGTAAAGCACTCTTATACAGTATAGTAGTGAACTTTACCTCACTTGGTGAAAATACCTTTAAATTTATAAAAGATGTAACCTAAAACCTAATTTTTTTTACCAAATAAGCCTAATATAGTAATGTATGATAAAATAAAAAGAAACAAAATGACAAATAATTTAATATTGAAGTTATCCCATAATATTTTGTACAATCAAACGATACAAACGCTGGAGTCGCTGCGCTTGGTTACCTACTCCTACTCTCGTCTTCTAGTGCTGGCAACCAAAAACACACAATGACAGGCAGTACCAGGTCTGTTAAAGTAAATAATTTATTGGACATTCTGTTCCTCTAATAAATAATAGGTCTAGCTATACAATATACCGTCGTTGATTCTACAATACCTGCTAAGTGCACTTTTTGACGAATTTTAAGTTTGGAAATATTCCGACTATGTAAATGTAGGCGCATAATATCTGATATGTGCTAAAAAAATCCGTTATATTTTTAAATCAAATAATAAAAAGCCTGTTAAGTGCAACCAGTCAAACAATAGACACTAATACCTGATATGTGCAACAGGGATGCACTTAGCAGTTATTAATTTTGTTGATTTTGCACATAGCAGTTATCGCGATTGGTAAAATCTGCTAAGTGAAACAATCGGTACTTCAAAATGATGCACATGTCAGTTGTTTCTGATAAAGCGAAGCACAGGAGGTAATAAAATATCTGCTATGTTACATAATATCAGTTATTTCTTCTTTTTAAGCAAATTAACTTAAATACAGTTTTAGTAACTAACTACACATATTTTAAAAAACATATTCATGTGTTTAAGAAAAATATAAATCTTTATTCTATTGTATTTGATTAAATAGGAGTTTTATTTCAATACTGAAAAAAACACAAAAATCACTTAGCACTCTTAGCAGGCATTGTAGAATCAACGACGATATAGCAGTATTCCTGGAACAGGATAGGATAGACGAGGTGCCTTTAATTATCTTCACAATCGGTACACCGTCCGCGCCTTGAAAAATTAGTACCATCATCGACTCAATAGTACTTGTAGGTAGAAGGTACTATATAATGTACAATGTTTACAAAATAAAAACCCTAACTTCTTGCATTCAAAGCGTCCGTTTTCATTGGTCGGTTCAACCGTTCAAAAACTCGATGATGACTAATTTACCCATGTCCCATAACTGCTTTGTTTACAAGTTTATATTTACGGTGCTTTGATTGGTAATCTTGTATAATGGACTAACCTTTGCTGACTTGACTTGTTGTGACTAGTCTTAATAACGGTCTAAATTACAAGCTCAAACACGACAAACACGTAACTGCAGGTACTATAGGTAGGTATATTGGTACTATTGTATCGGGTTTCTTTTGAATTTAAACCAAAAATTGTAGGTTTGCAGTGGCGCGCTATTTCGCATTTTAAAAACGAAATAGCGTTGTAAAAATATATGCTTACTTTTGCTTATGGGGAGCTTAGACTTAGACTTAAGTATAGAAATATGAAATTGAAAAAAAAAATGGGAAAAATGTTTTTTATTAAACAATAATATAAATAAAAAATATATATAGGTATATTTAAACTAAAACAAACACTTAAAAAACAAAATCACTTTCCTTATATAGGTAATACACCCTTATATCTTAAAAAAGGTATTATGTTTCGCCATATTTAACAATCTTTAACAATGAGCTTTCATCACTGGAGGGTGCAAAAAGATACAATTGATTGTTGAGCTCGACGGGTATCAAATTTCTTAGACCTCTCATGGTCCCTGTTGATTCAAGTTTCCAACCGTCTAAGTACTGGAACGAGTAGATGTGGTAGCTTCCGTCTGTCACGATGCATAAATAGGCGTCGCTTATTCCAAATCCTTAAAAGAAAATTGTAAAAAAATTGAGACAAATAGTCAGTGGCGCATCCAGAATTTGAGATTGGAGGAAATAAAAAAAAAACCTGTGGGGATTAATTACCCCCCTTGACCCCTCCCCCCCCTCATCCCCTGGTTAAATACACCCCTGCGTTTAGCCGGAACCTGCAACTTAGCAATTTCAAAACAATAGATATAGAATGTGATGTATTCAAAGGATCAAGGATGATCACAGGCTATAAGGACTTTATAACAGACAAATCCAGGTTGGAGGAGCCCCGTCGTTCCTGGCGAGCGCTAAATTCACTATAGTAGGAGTGGGGACCCTCTGACAGATGTCAAGAAGAGGAGGTGATGCCACTGCACATCCTGGGTGGTTATAAAGCTCTATGAAGGACTGAGATATTGTAGATATTATAGATCGGCGACTCGCCGAAGACAGGAGTTTATTACCCACACCTTAGTATGTAAAAACATTCTGAACCATAAAATAAGGTCGAAAAAGTTCGGTGAGGGTATAGGTAAGTACCTATAGTAGGTAGGTATACAGTGGCGGTTGCTCTATAAGGCCGCGTGGCCGCGCGCCAATCCTAGGCATTTTAACATAACACACAAATTAAATGTTTATTTAAATATTTATTATTACTATTCATTTTAATATTAATATTATTATTATTATTATTATTCATATACCTAGGTAGTTAAAATTTCTAAATTTTAAAAAACCATAGCAACTATCACCAATTCTGAACTCATCTCTAATTGTCCGTTTTCGTTGACCAACGATAAGCAAGCCTCCTCGTGTGAATTTTAGATAATTGAATTCCGTCGTTGAAACGCTGCGACGGACGGTGAATCTCGCCTGGCGTTTATAAATTTTGCCGAACGAACCCGAACGTCACCCGGTTATATCCGATTTATTTAGGGACTCTACGGCCGCGGTATTTTAGCGCCTGCATTGCTTTATACATATCGGACTTTGTTGTGGCGTAAGCGCGCGTCTAGTTCGAACTAATAAAAATGAATTTCGTCAATAATATAATTAATCAAATAAATTTTTGTAGGCTGCCATTAGCGGATGAACTTAAAATTAAAGAACTGGGGAGGCCGTTGCCAGATATAAAGTTATGACAAACTTGTAAACGACGGGCCGAAACCCGATCTTTTACGCGTCGGTTTTCAAAATACATTTATAAATGTATGTATTAATTTACCTACAATTTTTTTTATAAATAGATACTTTTTCGAGCAATTTGCTTATATGTCATTTGGTATTGGATTTCTATTGCGCCCCTCCAAACACAAACCCCACACACGCCTGTAGGTATATATATCTCTAGTAATTTTAAATGTATAAAGTATACACTCCTGTAACCTGTAAGAAGTTAAAAAATCGTTTTTTTTTTATGAAAAAGCCATTAAAATAATTTTGACGCAATGATTGTCTCATCTTAATATACTTATGTATCTTAAGTATTAAGTAAGAGCTTAAATTAGACTAAAAAATGTTGACCAGTACCATATAAGTTATTCATTTTTTCTGTTTTGTGAAGGATTTTTTAGCTGATAGCATAAATTTGGGTATTACCCCTAATATTTTTGTGAAAATAAAAAGCTTTTTGTAGACGAGAATGATTACATTTTTTTTTAAATAGTTTTTTTGTAATGGATTTCGTACCAATAAATAATGTTTTATAGTATAAATGAGACAATAATTTAAAAGGGAAACATTTTTCTTATACATTTAATTAATACGAGTTAATATTTACATAATCTAATACCTATTTAGAATATTGTTTATCTTTGTAAATAATAAAAAAATGTGAGGTTGCACCCACTTATAGACTTACCGCCCACGTAGAAAACGGATATTCCAACGACAGGTTCATCCAACGCAAACATTTGATAGTAATAATAATTATCAAAATACGCATCATATTTTAGAACCTGCAAAGGCTCCTTTTTGTCGGCCAGAATTATGAGACTATCTGTACCCAGTACTACCCCAACTGCTTTAGTACAACCGTAAGTTACACTTCTTAAAAGCTCAAACTAAAAAAGACAATAAATGAAATATTATCATTCTTAATAAAAACTGTAAAGCAGATATTATGTAAGTATTTAATCGATTGACTAAGAAAGTACCTTTTCCACATCTTCATGAAACCGATATATTTCTGTAAAAGGCTGTTGTCCTATAATCAAGGTAACACCCTGTGCAGTATGTAGAAGATACAGGGTCCACGCTCCTCGCGTGGGAATTCTTTGAATCTCCATAGCAGAAGCCTAAAAATAACAAAAAAGTTGGGTGATAAAAAAGTTTAATTTTTATACGGGGAATAATATGACTTTTATAATGGCATTTCTCATTTTTGACCCTTATGTTCGATATACATATACCTTGTTATCGCTAAACTTGATGATGGTACAATCTAGATCATGTGTATCGGCTACTGGATCATAGTAACGAGCTATGATCGAATATGTTACATCATTAAGAGTGAAAAATTCAGCCCCACTTATATAGCCTGCAAAATATGAAGGGTACACATTAAAAGAACCAGTAGTGTTTCCATTTGTGGTTGTACTCCATGACATTGTTGACATTTCATTGAAGACTTTCGATTGGTTCGTCCTGAAAATAAAAGCTGTCAATGAGTATCGAACTTGCGTGAAAAGAATCATGATGGTAATATTTTCTTTAATATAAAATACATGTAGGTACGCCTTTAAATGTTTTCAGAAACAATCTCTGGAAAAAATTACGAGGATACGCCAAAGTGACTCTATCATTAGTGACTTCCCTTTATCCCTATTTGGAACAGAACGTTTAAATTCAATTTACATTATATAATACTCTTATATTTTTTTAAAGATAATATAACTATTATAAGTGTAAGGTTTAAGGGACAAACTTTCCGACTATCTTCTGCGGAATTAATTTGCGATAATTAAAAGTTGAATGAATATTCCAAATATCTTACCGGCAGAGCGTATCGGTGCTAATGCTGTTAGTAATAAGATGAATTGTCACGGTATCATCGTCATAGCTATAAATCCTCTGTTGTCCCTTGTTTAAGAAATAACTAACTGAAAGATGGGGAGTTATTTCGACGGTATGCTGGACGGGACATTTACAGCCCTCGGGTAAATTGCATTTTATGTGGGATTCCTCGCTCAATACGTGAATCAAGGCGTAATCTTTTATTACTGTCACTCGAGCGTCGAATGCGTTTCGGATTTTTATCTGCAGATCTTCCGAACTTTCTATGTACATAAATTCATTGGGCATGTCTGAAATTAAGAAAAGTTGATGTCAAATTTGATCTATAGTTTTAAAAGTAACTCGATCCTGATTGGTGATACTGATTTCTTGATAATAACCGATAACGCAAACCTCTTATTTAGCCAACGTCGAAATGGCGTGGTTCAATCGGTTCAAATGGTCTTTTGTTGAATGCCTCCGAATCGGTTGTAATTCAGATTAAGAAAAGCAGAACCCCTGACAGCTTCCCACAGAGCATCCTAGTAAAAACTGGTAAAACCACAATAAAACATGAAAACTACACCAAGTTTCTGGGTGTCTGTGTGGACAACCACACCATAGCAAAGAGTGTGGCAACGTCCTGCTTTGTGGTGCGAAATTTGTGTAGACAGGTAAATAAAGATATATGGTCCAGATGTATATTAACGCCTATACTTATACAAAGTAGGCTCTCTAGTCGGTTTTCACATTTCGTACTGCCACTCATACCCATAGATGAAATGTAATGTTATACAATAATATGTGTCATAAAGAATATTAAACCATTATCGATAGTAATATACAGCATACAGCTATAAAATATTTTCAAGTTATCGTGCACAATTAAAACAAATAACGCGTATTTTCTAAAAGGGCATTAGCCTGCGATTTAAATCAAAATAAACATCAAATTATCCGAATGACTTTCAAATTATGACTGAAAAATTACCATCCTATGCCTTATCTCTAGACCCTAAAAAATCTTATGCGATAAACTGATTTATGTAACGATAAATTATTAGTTTTTGATAATACTCAGAGTTTACGGTGTCAATTACGTCCAAAGGGCATTAAACTTTTTTACGACGCAAGACAATAATGATAAAATCGTATAAAAAGTTTCTTCTAATAATTATTTTATAACTAAGTAATAAAACTTACGTTGAACGGCCGGTAAAGCTTTCATGACGATGCTTTTTATTTTTTGAGTTGTATTGAAAATAAATCGCTCTTCAGCTTTAGTCCATGAAGCGTCCATTATTTTTTTTATTTTTTCTACTGGGTATCCATTAATTGTTTGAGCAGAAATATTTCCCTCAAATCGAACTGGTTTTAAAATTGTCTAGAACAATAAAAATGTATAAAAATATATACAGTGTCACCAATAAAGTCCGCATCATATGGGATTTTTTTTATTAATAGCTTTATTCAAAATTTAACTTTGGCATCAAGTTCTGCTTCGATCGAGATGAAAATTAAGCAAAAAAGTAGTAGTCACGTGATTCGCATTATCTGTCAAATTTTAATTTTTTCCAAAAAATAATTCAAAAGTGATTTCTGAAAATATCGAAAAAAGTTATTAGAATTTTTTTTTAAATGCAGTTTCTAGCCCACATGCAAAATTTCAGCTGCATAAGATAACTTTGATTTTTTACCTATGTTTTATAATTTGACCCACTTTTGCAAAATAATACTCAACGCAACCTCCATAAAACTTCTTAGTTTTGACAATGCTTTATTTCAGATACATTTTATTTAAAGTAGCGCCATATTAAATGTGCGTTTTTCTACAAAATCAAAATTGGGCTATTAAAATTTGGTCGCATGTGATGCAAAGTTTATTTGTTTTTGACCCTGTATAAAGTAACTTCATAAAATAAGTATTTTTCAAAACGTAGTTTGTGTCTGAAAGTAATTCGCGTTAACATTATTATGACATAGCTTAATAATAAATTATAATATAGGGGTTTTAAATTAAATCGTTGAAAATAGATTAACTTTACATTGATTTTCCACTTAAAAACACTTTACTGAAGACATTGTGTTATTTTTTTATCTTAATATTAAGGTGTATTACTTTCAGACACAAACTACGTTTTCAAAAATACTTATTTTATGAAGTTACCTTACACAGGGTCAAAAACAAATAAACTTTGCATCACATGCGACCAAATTTTAATAGCCCAATTTTGATTTTGTTGAAAAACACACATTTAATATGGCGCTACTTTAAATAAAATGTATCTGAAATAAAGCATTGTCAAAACTAAGAAGTTTTATGGAGGTTGCGTTGAGTCCTCTTTTGCAAAAGTGGTGCAATTTACAAAATATAGGTAAAAAATCAAAATTATCTTATGCAGCTAAAATTTTGCATGTGGGCTAGAAACTGCATTTAAAAAAACTTTTTCTAACAACTTTTTTCGATATTTTCCGAAATAACCTCACTTTTGAATTATTTTTTGGAAAAAATTAAAATTTGACAGATAATGCGAATCACGTGACTACTATTTTTTTGCTTAATTTTTATCTCGATCGAAGCAGAACTTGATGCCAAAGTCAAATTTTGAATAAAGCTATTAATAAAAGAAAATCCCATATGATGCGGACTTTACTGGTGACATTGTATATAACATCAAAAAAGATTTAAAACAGAATGGTTACCCTGAAACCTTTGTAACTAATACCATCTCAAAAGTTAAAAATCGCGAAGTAAACACTAATACAGAAACGAAAGTGGAGCAAGCATTTCTCACAATTCCTTATGTCAAGGGAATTTCTGAAAAGATTAGTAGGATAACCAAAAACTATAATATCAAAACAGCCTTAAAATCCGGAAATACGCTTAGAACCTTTCTTACAAAAATAAAAAGTAAAATTGTATCTATCAAATCCCTTTCGAGTGTGGCGAATCGTACATTATAGAAACAAAAAGACCTCTTCCCGTACGATTTAAAGAACATCTGAAACATACTCAAAGAGGTGAAACTTCGAGATCAGGTAGGTATAGCGGAACATGTATGGACCAACCAACATAATATAGGTACAGTGGTCAGAAGCCAAGGTTTTGCACACGGAACAGCACTGGAGAAAACGAAAATTCAAAGAAGCAGCTTTCATGGATCAAAATACCCATATATTTAGTAAACCAAGTATAGATATCCCCAATATCTGGAAGCCTCTTCTTGTCCAAAACCAACAGCTCAAACTTCACACTCCAATAAGCACGTAGGCGGAGTCATCAAGCTTCATTGCACATGGATAGTATTTAAGACAGTAGCCTTAGAATTATAATTTAGTTTACACTTGAAAACGGTTAGAGGTAGTAACTAACCGAAACGTAATGTTAAGTAACAAAATAAAGACTTTGACCTTGTTAATCCAACTATGCGAACGTGCAACGGTACAAACAAATTCTAATTGACTAACACTACTTACTATTGATCCATTTATAACTTCTTCTCTTCCTCGGACTAGGGCATTTTTATATTCCTCAGAAATATTTATACCATTGAGGTACCCAACGCTAACATTTCCCATAATAATGATGTCATGCAGAAATCGTTTGGGAGCAGTTATCTTTTGTTTTTCCAAATCAAAAACGACATTATTAAGCTCTATGTTATTAATTGATAGGGTTTTTAAGTTATCTACAACATACGTGTACGTATCATATGGTAGTTTTTTTTATTGGCATCGAATCTAGAAGAGAAAAACTGATACTTACCTTGAACTTCTAGTTCAGCAAAATAGTATATAGCGTTTGTGAACTGCTTTTTTGAGGTGTTGGTTAATAGCCGGTTTTCTAAAATATAATTTAATTCATAACTGTTTACAAATTTGACTTTTAAGTCATTTCTGATATCAAGACTGTCAAATAATGCATTTGGAATTCGGCTGAGATTTGCTAAATTGACGATGTTTTCTGGACGTATTCCTAGGACTTTTTCACTCTACAAAAAATGTACAATTATTAAAAATTAGCTTATTAGAAATAATTATTTTACATTTAAAAACTTACGCAAAATCTATCTGTTTGAAGCCCTCCAAAGAACGTTTTCTTTCCCAGAATTGTAATATTGGTAACTAGATCTTTTGTAATAATCCTTTTGTATAATTCTGGAACATAGATTTTATTAACTATGGGTATATCTGCGTTCTCCAAGATGGTAATAGTGTTAGCATCAATAACAGAAAAAGTTTTGTGACCAGTAATGACTTGTTCCTCTTCTAAATTACTTAAAACCGTATCCTCAACCAGTTCTGTCAAATTAATGCCATTTAATTTGCCATTTAATTGTATCCGATTAGTCAGGACATGACCATGAACTGTTACCTAAAACGTCAAATAACGTCAGCTGATTTAATCAAAAATGTACTAAATTTCCTTTGGAAACAATATACTTACTGGAGCTAAAATAACATTTTCCTCGTGTCTTTTAACGCTTTTATTTATAATTCTATTTAAGACACAATTCTCATCAATAATTTTAACATTTCCAGCAATTTCTACTCTAGCCCATTGTTGACTTTTTGGATATTTCATATTATTCATAGCCCCATTTAGATCGCAGGGTCGCATTTTGGTCGCTGTTACTGATTTTTCAAATATGACGTTTTCAAGAATTACTCCTTTTGGTGCTATAAGATCCTGACTTTCTGTTGACGATACATCAATAAGGTTTTCAACATTTTTTTCGTTGATTTTTTCTGTGTACAAATTCTCTAAAATTGAAAAAATACTCGTAAACACCCTTATATTTTAATATGTATAGTAAATCACTTACCAGTTTTTAAATTCTTGAAAACAAACCTGCCACTGACTGATTGGTTTGATTTCTTGTAGAAAAGTCTCCTAGTCAGATCAGGGAAATTAATGCGATTAATATTTCTAGCAATTAGGTTGCCCAGTTTAACCTGTCCTGTGAATTTGACATCACCTATCAGATCTGGAACTGATTCGTCTGGCATTGATTCCTCCTAAAATTGTTTTAAGATAAATCAAAAAAATGATTGTCTGATTTGTTTAACAAACGCTTACTTCTTTAAGAAATTCCATCATATGATTTCCGTTAATCGTTTTCACATTTCGAATCTTCTGCATGGTAACATTTCCCTCTATATTTACAGTACTTATTCGTTTTTCGGTCAATATTTTTTCCAACATTTCTAGATATTCTTTGATGCTATGACCGTTTATAGTACCGACATACAACGTTTCGGCTGAAATATTGAGTTTACCGTTAAAATGGTACTATAGGTACTCGTGATACTACTCCTTACCGGTAATATTCCTGAATGCTTTATTAGTCAAATTTTGAGGACTATCCAGAGCTAGTATGTTATTTCTGTATTTGCTGATGTCGATGTCATTGATAAAGTCAGCATATATTATGTTGGATATTAAGTCGCCCTTTATTGTAAGTTTTTTATGATCTTCAGTTTCTGAAAAATTAATCTTTTACTGTATCTTTTATACAAAGTTTCAATTATACTTACCTTGATTGATATGTTTGTCTCCAACCTCATTTCCGTTTATTGTATTTGATTGTAAAGACTTAGCTATAAGAATATCTTTAAATATCTTCTTGCCTTTAATTTGGTACCTAAAAGTAAACTCGTTTGATTGTCAGAATATGTATATATTAAAAATCGTTATAAGAGACTTACTGGCCACCATCATTTCTTACTCCTTCTTTAGACAGTTTTTTCAAATCAATTGAACTATTGTGTGCTTCTTTATCTAAAAAGATATTACCATTTACTGTGACGTTTTCAAAAAATATTGGGCCCTTTAATGTTGATGTTTTATCAATTAATGCAAAATTGTCTATTGGTATCGTATTAAGGAACCTTGTTTTAAGATGTGGAGTTGATAGTCCCTTTGCTGCTTCAAAATGTACTGGAATGGTCTAAAAACGAAATATTGCAATACTGATATTAAATATATATTTATATATTTCTTTCTTACTTGATCGCTAGTTTTTGTCCAGTATTCATTTAAAACTTCTAGAGTATATTCGTGATCATTAATAAGAATGGTGGTATTACGTATAATAAATAAATCTTTTACATAAAGGTTGCCCTTAATAAGAACTTTGCCGACATATCTTTGTCTTAGGTCAGATTCTTTAGTACCCCATACACCTTCAGTGTCATTAACAAAGAACGATTGGTTACTTTTTCTTACTAGTTCTAAATCGCCTTTTATTTGAACGTTTTCAATTCTCACTGGACCTAAAAATATATTTTAAATTATTCTTTTTGAAAATTAACTTTGATGAATCATTACCTTTTATAATTGTACCATCTTGATCAATAGCAGCTGATTTCGTTATGTCAATATCATTTATTGAAGAACATTCAATAGTGGATGCCTCAATATTGTTGAATTCGATTGTTGAGTTGATGAGTTGGTCAGTAGATTTTGTCATAAGGTGATTGGTGTTGATTCCATTAATATTTCTAGTCGTAAGGTGCTTTGATACAATTGCTGATGTTATTAGGTTGCCTTAAAAAATAAAGATGAAATTAACTATTTCAAAGTTGGTATAATATGGCAGAATTAAAAGCGACAAGCAATATTTTAATTACTGATAAAATATTCTGACCACAATGGTTGTCTTTATGTCAAAAAAATTACCTTCTATTGTGTCATCTTCATCAATTTTGAATAGTGAATTCTCAAATTTCGTCCAATTAATGTTGTCAATTAAATCCACCTCTAAATTTTCAATGTGTAATTCGGGCGAAAATTTCTGTTTTAATTCTGAGGAATTCGTTTTAGAATAATGTGATAGTATCTGGTTTTTATTTTCCTATAAAGAAAATGTCTGCATTATATCAGTGTATTTTAATTTGTATGTAACCTACTTACATCGTTAATGTTATTAACTTGGGCTCTCTTTGCAAATACATTATTAAAGGTTTTTAAACCTTTAATTACTATGGGATTATTAACGTTATAAATATTGTTAGCATCTATATTATTAATTTTATTGGTATACATTCCTGTAGCTGTTATATTTTTAATTCTAAAATTTCCACTTAAAGTTTGAGTACCTCGGTTCATCAAAAGATCTAAAATTTAAAAAAATTCAATTTTTTTTATACCTTTAGAGCTTTTTTGGGGAATCGTATTTTTATAAATATTTTGTTTATATACTCTAAACTAAAACACTTTTATGTTTTATATATTTAGTAAAAATCTTGTACTTTTAAAAGTGTTGTCTTCATTAAGAATCAAAATTGTCGTTGTAATCTTCGCAATCCTTGTTGGTCCACTTATGAGTTGTTTTTCCTTATAACGCAGCCATTGTTCCGGAAGCCATTTTTTTTCATTTATTTTCTCAATATCCAGGTTAATAGCTGTTGCATTTTTTGTAATTATATTTCCTTGTATGACAGTTCTACCATTTAAAACCTAAAAAAAAACACTTTGGCGTCAATCAATTGTCTGGCCAAATAATAGCCATTAGAACATTGTAGATAAAAAAAAGATAAGTCAAGTAAATAGGTTTTAAAAAATCACCCATTCGTTTTTAGTATCTGATAAATATTTAAACGATTGGCGTTGATGGAAGGACTGTAAAAGTGACATTTACTTACAACGTCATTTATTATGGAGTTTTCATGGTTCATTAGGAACGGTTTGACTTTATCTAGTCTGGTTTTTATGTCGTCTAATTTGCTTTCAATGGTTGTTATCTGAAAAATTAAAATATTACAATTGTTTCCTTAAAATTAGGGTAAAGAGTTTTTGTTTGCAGAATATTTTCAAAATGGTGTTATTTATACATTATAGAAAGAAAACCAGAAGCCATCTTATTTAGGTATATTACCTTATTGGTATCTTTCATTTTTATCATCTCATGAATTCTACATACTGTATAGGAATCTCTAAAACTTTCTATAATTTAATAATAAGTTTTAAATTGGGTAATTGCTAAATGCAGTTTTTAAAGGTTAATTAAAAAAAACTATTTTCCCCGGAAGGGCCTGCGCCACAGGTTCAGCCTAGCGGCCCACAGATCCTAAATCCGGCCCTGCCTTGATTCATTATATTTAATGTTAGGTTGTAATTGTAATTTAATAATAAAAAAAAATACACACGTCTGTAACATCATTGGTGGTAGCTTGCCTTTTCCATAAATTAGAGGTCTCTTTCTCAGCATTTTGAATATGAGACAGGGCATATTTCATTTGATCTAGCTTGATCCGCTGGTCATAAACCTTCTGTTGTAAATTATTAAAACATTTCGGGAGCCCTACGTGTTGTTGTTTCTCTAGAAAATAGACAAATTGAAATTTGTTTTACGACTCACATGTCTAAATAATAAATTTACCCATTTCGGCAAGCACTCCAAAAGACATCGCATAGATGTTTATTATGTTATTTTCGTTTAAACCGGCTATAAAAGTTATATTGCCGTTTTCATTTTCTCCGATGTTAATGTCCAAAATAATTGAATAATTCGTTAAGTGTCCTTTTGTTTTGTATAGAACAATATCTTCTTCTTGGGGTAAATAGGCCAATACTTTGTCCTTAAATATAATCATAAACAAATTAAATTCATAGTTTTATTACGTTTGGCCAATATGTACCGGGTGTCCCACTAAGAATAGCTCTCGGCCGTATCTCAGAAAGGGTTAGTCGTATGGTTTGCGGAAATTTTTTTTTTAGTAAAAGTGGCCATGAGAAATTGTTGGAAATTATTTTTAAGTTCCTCATTTCGCCGCAAGAGGGCACAATTAAATTTTCTTTTTTAAATTCTAAATTTCTCCGAAAATTCTCATATTATGGTATACTTCTAGTTACATCATTAGAAAGAATAGATAATTTTGCATCATTTTGGTTTAAGGCTCATTGGTGTACCGACCTTGATAAGAGTAGGGGAAGCTATTAAATGTGTAAACATTAAAATCGCTGTAACTTCTAAGCGACTTATCCGATTTTACTAAATTTAAGCTTGTTTAGAAGGGAAAGGTAAGTATCTTCAATCGTCGTATCCAACAGTACACGATAGTGTTTAATAAAATTGCTAGAGGGCGCAATTTGTAATAATAACAGTTTTTTCGATTTTATTCAAATCATACGGTATAACTACGACATCATAATCGGAAAGTAGATGACATTTGCAAGAAAAAATGTGAAGACCGCTTCGATATCCTTGTTCGTTTCAGAGTTATCGCCAAAGTAATAATTATTAATAAAAATAGCGCCATCTAGCAATTTTATTAGAAACTATGGTGTACCATTGGATACGACAATTGAAGGTACTTCCAAACCAGCTTAATATTGGTAAAATCGGATAAGTCGTTTAGAAGTTACAGCGATTTTAATGTTTACGCTTTCAATAGCTTCTCCCACTCTTATCAAGTGAAAGTGTAAACATTAAACTCGCTGTAACTTCTAAACGACTTGTCCGATTTTACTAAATTTAAGCTTGTTTGGAAGTACCTTTAATTGTCGTATCCAATGGTATACGATAGTTTCTAATAAAATTGCTAGAGGGCGCAATTTGTATTAAAATTATTGTTTTGGCAATAACTCTGAAACAAACAAATATATCAAACTGAGGGCTTCACATCTTTTCTTGCAAATTTCATCTACTTTCCGATTATGATGTCATAGTTATACCGTATGATTTGAATTTTCGGGATAAAATCCAAAAAACAGTTATTATTACAAATTGCGCCCTCTAGCAATTTTATTAAACACTATCGTGTATTGTTGGATACGGCAATTGAAGTTACTTACCTTTCCCTTCTAAACAAGCTTACATTTAGTAAAATCGGATAAGTCGTTTAGAAGTTACAGCGATTTTAATGTTTACACATTCAATAGCTTCCCCCACTCTTATCAAGGTCGGTACGCCAACGAGCCTTAAACCAAAATGATGCAAAATTGTCTAAGCTTTTCGATGACGTAATCAGAGTTATACCTTAATATGGGAATTTTCGGAGAAATTTAGAATTAAAATTTTTGTTTTAAATTGTGCCCTCTTGCGCCGAAATGAGGCACTAAAAAATAATTTCCAGCAATTTCTCATGGCCACTTTAACTAAAAAAAATTTTTTTTGCAAGCCATACGACTGACCCTTTCTGAGATACGGCCGAGAGCTATTCTTAGTGGGATACCATATATGACCGTTTAACAAATACTTGGATTTTTACTGTTCTGTAATAAAAGTAGAAACTCATAACACTTATGAAACTACTTCGGTGTCTGCTTCCCTGTTGCAGAAAATTTTCCCATCAACATAGACCGTCTGACAAAGAAAGGTAAAATTTGCATGGTTATAGTTCCAGTACATATTCTCTAATAAATAACCTATAATGGAATCGTTTCCAATTTTTTTAAATATTAATGAAAGCTAATCGACTTATTGTTGTTCGAATGTTAGTACTTAATTCCGCAAAAATATTTCCTAATCGTCCATTGTTGTTTTACTTCGACTGCAGTTAAATCAACTCTCGTGTTTGGCATTATATTTCTAATTTTATCACCTGGGTCAATCCACTGAAGGGAAAAATAAAATTTAAAATAAATGATTTTTCTGTTGCAGTCAATTTTTTATATACAGTGTGACCAGTAAGTAATAACCCCACTTTTGAATTATTTTTTGGAAAAAATTAAAATTTGACAGATAATGCGAATCACGTGACTACTATTTTTTTGCTTAATTTTCATCTCGATCGAAGCAGAACTTGATGCCAAAGTCAAATTTCGAATCAAGTTTTTAATAAAAAAAAGTCCCATATACCTATATCAGAAATACTAAAGTCCTTAAGCAAAATGAATGTTATAGTTAAGAAAAATAAGGATCTAATAAAGACTGCCACTTTGCTGACTGTTTTGTTTGAAAATTTTTTTGGGTTCCACGCCTATGAAAGTATCTTTTTTTATAATTTGACGTGTGTGATGTCATCTTTTCTTTACTACTTGCATGGCTTGTTTATGAAAACAACCGTCGATTTACGAGATTATTATAAATATTTCATGTTTTGTCTGAGAACGTAAATGACCCATTTTTGATAGACTAACCCATTTTAAATATATTATGACTTACCAGTTGTGGCTGAACAATTAAAGGTGTCACCTTACTGTAAACAACGATTGATTTATTGACTTTATGTTCCCAGTGAAACATTTTTAGTAAAACCATTTCGAAACCTAAAAGAAAACACAAACAAATACATCGTTATAGGGTGACTTTAAGATTATTGTTTTTGAAATATGAAACCGTGGAATTTGCGATTTATGGTTTTAACAGATACCTATCTTTAGTTGAACGTGTATGACTTGTTAACATTAAAACCGCAAGTATATTATTATTTTATTTCGGTGGGAACAGTACCCCTGTACCACTACCACATTTATTATCTCAGGATATATTACATTTAAAAATCGTTACATTTAAATTTAGTTGTATTAATAGTTAAAGGTTATCTCCTCTACAAAGTTTTTGTTAAGTAATAAATACTAAGATACATTTTTTACACAAAAAATGCAACCACCAATCACCTAGATGACTAAACACCTGTATGTGTAATAGCTGCAATTTTCCTATAAGTTTAAATTTCAAATAATTGAACAGATTTCAAATAAATAAATAGACATAAATGAGTAGAGACCTTCCAGACTCGAGAAGTGACCTACATAAGCCGAAATTCAGAATAGGTTCCTATGTGAATCCTTCAAATATGTAAGATCTACATTTTTTTTTTGGAAATATGAATTTTAGTGATATTTCTTATTTCCAGGAATATGAGACTACCATAAATCTTGGGAGCGAAATAATTGAGAAATCTTAAGTTAATATTAGTGTTACTTTTAGGTAGTTTTATATAATCATTTGCTTTATTTCGCGTTAGGTGGCAATGGCTGATTGACGAAAATGTGGAAAATCGCTCGGACCCGTCGATTTTTATTTCGAGGGGGACATCTTTTGCGTATATTGTCAATCTTGTTACTTCAAGCCCCTAGGAGGGAGGGGGGGTAATATCTAAATCTTAAATGGATACCCCTATTTTATATAATTTTTTTGGATTCGGCATAAAATTCTGAACATTTTTTAATAAAAGCATTATTAGTCTATACTTAACAGTTTCCGAGATATTGACTCTTGAAAAATGACATTTTTGAACTTTGACAGCATCTAGCTTTCTAACTGTACGTTTTAGAGCAAAACGGCTTACATGTCCCTATCTTCGATTTTTATTATCTTTCCAATAGTGCCAACTTCCGGTTAAACCGGAAGTACTATATTTCTTACATCAGGACCCAACACTGTACCCTGCGGGACACCTATTTTAATATTGGCTCTGTTCTTTTCCATTTTTATTTATTAAAGCTCTCCCCTCTGCTCAGAGAGTTCAAACCATTATTACTTGTGTTCGTATTCTTGAAATGTATTAAGATACGTACCATTCCATTTAAAGTACAATTGTCGTGATTCTTCATATAACAATACATAAGGATAGCCATTTTTGAAAAAGATATTCATATGTGTGGGTTTGTTCGTATTCATGTGCTGTAACTTTTTTGCTTCTTTATTCTTAAATTCATATACGGCCGAATATATCTAAAATATAAATATGTAATATGAAAATATGAATATTTTTTTTTATCACGACTGTACCTTTGCGATAAAAAAAAGTTCATCCAGTTACTTTATAGTCTTAATAAATGTTTTTTTTTTATCTTAATATACATGAGTAATTTAAAAAGACAATAATTATATTACATACCGTGCGAGCAAAAATGATTTGCATCAAAGAGGGCCTTGCATCTAAGGACGTAATGCTTAGCCGTAGGGCTTTATACCTGTTGGGTGTCAGTAACTACCTGAATTAACAATCAATCAGATATTCCCTCATCTTTGACAGTCGTTACAAGTTACAAGTAATTTGATTCATCGCTAATTTTTCCAATTTCTCGAACAATTCACACAATGGGTTTTACGGAACAGCACAAAACATTCATAGTTGAAGCGTATTTTCGAAACGGGGTTAGAGTAAATGGTAAGTGGCAATACAATCCGGGTTTGTGCATGGACGATTTTCACGAACATTTTATTAACGTTGCTTTTAATGCTGGAGTTGTTTATCATTACCTGAAAAGAACCGTGGCTGAGTTTAGGGAAACAGGTTCTATACAACACAAAAAAGGAGCAGGAAGACCATCTGTAAGAACAGAAGAACTTGTTGCAAACGTTCGTGAAATAATGCAAAATACGCCTGTCCCAAGAAGTGGGAAGATTTATGGAACATGCAGGACTATTCTTAAGAAGCAGCTAAATTTATTTCCTTATAAAGTGCAAGTATTCCAAGAAATACAAACCGCAGATTTTGAAAGACGCAGGAATTACTCTCAATGGTATACCCAAAATGTATTGGAAAGAAATGATTTATTAGACCTGACATTTTTTTCGGATGAAGCCTGGTTCCACCTCTCCGGTTATGTGAATACTCAGAATACACGCATATGGAGTAGTGAAAATCCCCATTTTTTTTGTAGAGTCCACCTTATTCTGTATATTCTTACTTTGTTAATTTTCTAAACAACAAAAATAAATTTTTATTTGTCTACTTATTTTATTACTCATTAGTTTGGCATATCATGTCATTATATGAATTTGACAAAATTTTAACCTACATTTGGTTAGATATATCGTCCCCATATCATTGTGATCTAAACCAAGCCCTACGTTTTTTAATCCAAGCCCTCTTTGATGTACCTAAATAATTTTTGCTCGCACGGTATTTAAAACGTTTGTCTATAAATTTTATCAGAGCTATTTGCAAAAAATAAAAAAAAACACAAATGGTAATTTATGGAATTCAGGAAATTTTCACGAAATATCTTATGGAAATATATAATAAAATAAATTTGAACATTTTTAGGTACATACCTTTTGTTTGCTTGGCAAGCTTTGCCCAACTACAATTATTTCCGATTTTTTGTATGGAAAACTTCCGATACAAGTTGGTCCAGTCGTGTAGGCAGTTTCAACTTCATCAAAATGTGAACCCAGCCACTGATAAAAACTAAAATAGTAGGTATATGTAGATTTCTTGTCACAAAGTTCAGTCAGATTTAGACACTTTGGCACTTTACTTTAAAACTTAACTTAACTAAAGGTAAACTTACGTTATAAGACCCATGCCTAAGGAGTTACCGCGATTTGTGGCAGATACTATATATAGGTGATCTCTATTGACAAAAAATATAACATCGGAATTGCCAGGGGTCGAGATTGTCTGTATAAGCTTGGGACTTTTACTTGTTACTGTAAAAATGTATATTAACGTTTCATTTTCAGTACCTGTTGCTATAAAACCCTCTGTGTGAAACTCAAATGTCTAAAATAATAAATAATAAATTATTAAAAATGCTTGTATAGGACTTCTATGGTCTTTATTTTGTCAATATTTTTTAAGGGTTTTTCGTTCTCATATTGACTTCTCAAAAAAAGGTCCAGCCTCTATATTTCAATCAAAATAAAAAAAACGCCGGTGAGGGAGCGTACACTCTACAGTCTACACTCATATATGTCTCATTTTGTAAGGAATCATGTATCAGTTTGTCCAAATTATAGCCCTAGGGAGGAGATATTACCATCCTGGGGGAGGGGGTATATTCCCCCTTCCCCTTATATACGCTCCTGTAAACTAACTAACAGAAACGTTGTGTTAAGTAACAAAATAAAGACAATGGAAGTCCAACAAGGTAATTTTTTTGTTTATTGCGAAATACCTACTAAAGTAATTTTTGTACTTCTGTTCTATTAACGAAAGTTCATAACGCAAAAATGAAAGTTAAGTCTTATATATTTGAAGTTGAAGTAAGGTGTAGGTCCCTAATACAGGGTGGTCCAACGAAAAGTTAACACCTCGATTTTCCTGCTTTAAAATGAAAATGTGGAAAATCGCTCGGACCCGTCGATTTTTATTTCGAGGGGGACACCTTTTGCGTATATTGTCAATCTTGTTACTTCAAGCCCCTAGGAGGGAGGGGGGTGTAAGATCTAAATCTTAAATGGATACCCCTATTTTATATACTTTTTTTGGATTCTGCATTAAATTCTGACATTTTTTAATAAAAGCATTATTAGTCTATACTTAACAGTTTCCGAGATATTGACTCTTGAAAAACGACATTTTTGAAGAGTCAATATCTCGGAAACTCTTAAGTATAGACTAATAATGCTGTTTTAAAAAATGTTCAGAATTTTATGCAGAATCCAAAAAAATTATATAAAATAGGGGTATCCATTTAAGATTTAGATCTTACCACCCCTCCCTCCTAGGGGCTTGAAGTAACAAGATTGACAATATACACAAAATATGTCCCCCTCGAAATAAAAATCGACGGGTCCGAGCGATTTTCCACATTTTCATTTTAAAGCAGGAATATTCAGGTGTTAAATTTTCGTTGGACCACCCTGTATAATCTATATTTACCTTAAAAAAGATGGCATTTTCTGTGCTAATAGTAAAATTTCCATAGGGGTCCCAATTAAAACGTTCTCCAAATGATTTTACAAATAGCTGGTTATTAATGGCAAAAAACGTTTTTTTAAAAAACGTAAATATCTTTACGTTTTTGTTGATAACTCTATTATCAGGCATCATATGAGATTCTAAAATTACAGGCTCCGCAGTGGCATTGTTTTCTACTTGTCGAATGATACGTAAGTTTTCGTTAATTTTGTCATGTAAAAACGTTGAACGTCGTGTTAAATAGAGCTCAAGTTTTTGGTTATAATTACTGAGTGCACTGAGTTTTTCCGGATAAAAGAACAACTAAAAAGGGAAAATCAAATAAAAAATGTTCTAAGATTTTTCTTATGAAAAACTTACCATTAAAATTAATAAATAAATATTCATTTTAAAAACAGATCTTCTATTTAAAACTGAAAACTTAAAACCACCACACTACTCTACAGTTAAAATGGCTATGTGAAATAAAAACGCGCAGTAACCAACACTTTTTTTTTATTGATAAAAAATTGTTTTATATTAAGGAATTCTTAAAATTATTTATTGTTAATGTAGCCTGTATGGCAATTTATAATTTATATTATTTTGCTAAAAGATAGCGCTCCAGTTCACGTTTTAAGGCAGTGATTTTATTTATTACAGTTTACAGTAACTACAGTAGGGTTTAGTTACTAGCAGGGACGTATGTAGGAATTTTGGCGCCTCGGGCGAATAGTAGTTCTGCGCCCTACCAGACAATCTTACAACTAAAAGTACACATCTATAAATTTTAGTTTAAAAAAATATATTAACAGCAGTGACCACTCGTGATTTGTAAACTTGGGGGTGTACTAAAAGCTCGCTGTAGGCGAAACGCGCTGCAGGCGAAAATTTTTTAAGACCACGCCCAAATTTGTTCAATAATTTTTAGTAAATATTTTAAAAATTTATGATTACCTACTTATTTTATTGAAAATGAACTAAGATAAAAAAAAATAAAAAAGGCCAATTTATTTTTCATTAGTGGGTACATTGTTTAAAAGTAAAGTCACTTCTTCTGTTTTTATTTGCAGCAAACTTATCAACAACAGTATAACAGCCTCATTAAAGTTTGGAATAACTGTATCGTATTGTTTCTCAAATATTCCACATTCATAGTCGTTTTGGCATTAAAATTGTTCATTTTTATTAAAATAAGTCTTTACTACCCCAAAATAATAACAAAAATATAAAGGAAAACTCCAAATAATAAATTCATACAGCAATTAACACGCAATGAACTCAATGGCGCATATTTAATTTGTGCGAGTTTTCCTATTAGAATCGCGTTTTCCCCCACCACACCTGCTAGTACAAGATGCATAGAGAAACAGCAGAAACCCCGCCCACTTTAACGCATGTGCGACTTATGAATTCCTACGCGCCATACGGCTGCTCTTGACAACCGGCTTGGCGAGAGCTATTACACTACGTTTCGTTCGATTGTTTGACGGTACGTTAAAATGGGAGGGTTCTAACTTATATTACGGTAAGAATATAAAGAAGATAAACTTAAATAAACATTCTTTTTTCTTTATGGGGGAATTCTTTATGGAGTATGGGGGTGCACGTGCTCCTGTGCTCCTATGGAGAAACCGCCACTGATTAACATACTTGAACTTAATATTCGTGAAAAGAAAAATTGCTTGTTCGGACTTGTGTGACTTCTGTCGTGGCAACTCACAACTCACGTTAGTGACGCAATCGAATCGCGACGCCTTTTTTTCAAATATAGGCGTTGCCAAATGTCAAAAGCAATCCAGCCGTAATTGCATTATTAAATTTTTTAATTTCCGTATTTCTAATGGCCATTTTGGCGCCCTGTTAATATGGCGCCCCGGGCGGTCGCCATATTCGCCCCCCCCCCCCCCCCCCCTTGCTACGTCACTAGTTACTAGACGAAGTTTGATCAAAAGTGAATAAAATACTGATTGGTTAAATTAACAAAATATGTTTTTAAATCCTAAAAATAAGCACTGTAAAGATTAAGTATAGCCAATATAGTTATTTTGAGATCAATCAAAACCGATGAAATATTTTGACAATTTTCATGATGTTCCCACTGAATAGAGTCAAGCGGAACAATTTCCTCGTGTTAGAAGAAAATACTCCCGCATATAATTACGTTTTGTTTAATAAATGTCAATTGATGCCGTTTTGTTATATATATTATACGATGATTGCCAGTAATTTAAAGCGGGCCATTTGAATGCGAAAGAATGGCCATGATATAATGCCAGACCGCTTGAGTGACACTCTAATCTTTCAGTGACATATACCGAGGTTCGCTTATAAATGACCAGCGATCACTGTATGCAAATAACATGCAAATGTGTACGGGTTAGGCGACTATAGACGTAGAAAGGGCAGGGGTGGCCTGACCGTATTTTTGACCCACATGCGTAGGGACAAAAAGAACTTACGGTTTTGTTGACCGCTGTCTTACACCCTTTGTCATATCAAGAATAATAACTCCCGCCTAGGCCCCAAGAGCGGTTACCCGGTTGTTTTAAATGATTTGTTTTTATTAGCTTATGCTGAAAAATAAAATGCTGTTATGTACTCCATTTGAAATCTATGAAAAATATTTAAGATAGTTCTGCATGTTGGGACAGTTTGGTCGGACTACAACACTACAAAACACCTTTCCAATTACTTCCTCTCCTTTTAAGTTATTTTTTGCGAAAATACCGTGCGAGCAAAAATTATTTGCATCCAAGAGGGCCTTGCATCTAAGGAGGTAATGCTTAGCCGTAGAGTTTAATACCTGTTGGGTGTCAGTAACTACCTGAATTAACAATCAATCAGTTATTCCGTCATCTTTGACAGTCGTTACAAGTAATTTGATTCATCGCTATTTTTTCTAATTTATTGAACAATTCACACAATGGGCTTTACGGAACAGCACAAAACATTCATGGTTGAAGCGTATTTTCGAAACAGGGTTAGAGTAAATGGTGAGTGGCAATACAATCCGGGTTTGTGCATGGACGATTTTTACGAACATTTTCCTAACGTTGCTTTTATTGCTGGGAATTTTTATCATTGCCTGAAAAGAACCGTGGCTGTGTTTAAGGAAACAGGTTCTATACAACACAAAAAAGGAGCAGGAAGACCATATGTAAAAACAGAATAATGAAATATGAAGAGACGTGTGAATTTATGCTTGGAGCATGGCGGTGGCCAATTTCAGCAATTTATGTAATTATTTTTTATTTTTTTTCTGTATATTCTTACTTTGTTCATTTTGTAAACAACAAAAATAAATTTGTATTTGTCTACTTATTTTATTACTCACTAGCGTGTATCCGGCATGCGTTGCAACCCGCTGGTATAAATACAAACCCGAACAAACCCGATATATTAGTTCCCGGCATGCCACTTTCTGAAATTTCACCCGTGCGAAGCCGGGGCGGGTCGCTAGTTATACATAAAAATCTTCCCCTTGAATCACTCTATCTATTAAAAAAAACCGCTTCAAAATCCGTTGCGTAGTTTTAAAGATTTATGCATATAAGGGGACGGACGGACAGACAGCGACTTTATTTTATACTATGTTAAGATTAATTTGGCATAATATCATGTCATAATATGAATTTGACAAAATTTTAACCGAGATTTGGTTAGATATTATTATATCATTGTGATCTAAACCAAGCACCACGTTTTTTAATCCAAGCCCTCGACGCTATACTATAGCTATAAGTATACATACTTAGCCCTAGCTATATATTCTGTGAATTAGCTTAGATTTATTTTAAAAATTATGTAAAGTTACCTAATATTGACAATGAATTTATTTTACAGTAAAAGTTGTTCATTAATTTATTTGGAATTCTCCCTCCTCCGGTCCTGCATGAACGATATAGGAAATCTAAACTGTAAATGCGATATATATGTATATTGTATATGTGGCCCTCATGTCCACTCGGCGAACAAAAAGACAGGATTATACGGGGCGACATGCCCTTACTGACCAGTGACCACCCACTGACCGGGTGTGGGAATCTGCTCAATTCCAGTTTAATCCCTTCATTTAATTCATCAAATTTTTATTTTGATTAAATTTGTTCCATCTCATTTGCTAAGTGTTCTTAATGGTATTAATATTTTATATCTATTTATTTTGTTACTGGACATACTGTGCGAGCAAAAATTATATGCATCAAAGAGGGCCTTGCGTCTAAGGACGTAATGCTTAGCCGTAGAGCTTATTAATACCCGTTGGGTGTCAGTAACTACATGAATTAACAATCAATCAGTTGTTCCGTCATCGTTGACAGTCGTAACAAGTAATTTGATTCATCGCTAATTTTTCCAATTTCTTGAACAAATTCAAATTCAAATTCAAAATTCTCTTTATTCAGGAAAAAATAGGTCACGTCACAAACATGTTGAAGCACCTAAGTTTAATGAGTAAGCGTCAAAATCAAGTAGAAGCAATCTTACTGGGACCAACTGTAGGTCCTAAATGACTATCCAGCAAAATATCACAAGACAATACAGAATTGGTTTAAAAAAAAATTAAGTTAAGGTTTTAACACATTAAAATTTTCAAAATTAAAAGAGGTTAAAATACATTCACAATGTGAACGCTCACAAGACTAATAAAAAAGATTAAAATACAATCACAATGTGAACGCTCACAAGACTGAATAAAATATTCCAACGAGCACACACATGTATAGTTAAAAAAAAAAAATTACATCCTAGTAATTCAAGAATTCTTACACAATGGGCTTTACGGAACAGCACAAAAGATTTATGGTGGAAGCGTATTTTCGAAACGGGGTTAGAGTAAATGGTGAGTGGCTGGTAATACAATCCGGGTTTGTGCATGGACGATTTTCACGAACATTTTCCTAACGTTGCTTTTATTGCTGGGGATTTTTATCATTGCCTGAAAAGAAGCGTGGCTGTGTTTAGGGAAATAGGAAACAGGTTCTATACAACACAAAAAATGAGCAGGAAGACCATCTGTAAGAACAGAAGAACTTGTTGCAAACGTTCGTGAAATAATGCAAAATACGCCTGTCCCAAGAAGTGGGAAGATCTTATGGAACATGCAGGACTATTCTTAAGAAGCAGCTAAATGTATTTCCTTATAAAGGGCAAGTATTCCAAGAAATACAAGCCGCAAATTTTGAAAGACGCAGGAATTACTCCCAATGGTTTGTTCAAAATTTATTGGAAAGAAATGATTTATTAGACCTGACTTTTTTTCGGATGAAGCCTGGTTCCACCTCTCCGGTTATGTGAATTCTCAGAATACACGCATGTGGAGTAGTGAAAATCCCCATTTTTTGTAAAGTCCACATTGCACCCTTAAAAAATTGGTGTCTGGTTAGCTGTTTCGCGAAGAAGAATTGTTGGTCTTATTTTTTTCCATGACACAGTTACAGCACAGCGGTATAGAGACAATGTTTTGAATCCATTTGTGGAGCAATTACTTGACGACGAACTACGTTTTGGATATTTTCAACAGGACGGTGCAATCGCCCATACAGCCGCCGAAACTATTAACTACTTACGCAATTTTTTCGACGACAGATTGATCAGTTTTCGATCAGACATTGAATTCCCACCTAGATCACCTTGTTTAACGGTTATGGATTACTTCGTTTTTCCTCATTTAAAGAACACTATTTTTAAAACACCAGTTGCAAATTTAGAACAATTACAAGAAAGGATTATCCCGAGGATTATCCAAGAATGTGGTAACATTTCTCCAGAGATGCTGGTCAACACTTTCGAAAATATGAAGAGACGTGTGAATTTATACTTGGAGCATGGCGGTGGCCAATTTCAGCAATTTATGTAATTATTTTTCTTTTTCTTTCTGTATATTCTTACTTTGTTAATTTTGTAAACAACAAAAATAAATTTGTATTTGTCTACTTATTTTATTACTTATTAGTTTGGCATATCATGTCATAATATGAATTTGACAAAATTTTAACCTAGATTTGGTTAGAAATATCGTCCCCATATCATTGCTCGCACGGTATAAAGAGTGTTAGAAAATGTTTATAAAAAATGGAAAATTTATCAATTTAAAAAATATGGTCATTTCCTAACCACAACATAACTAATTCACTGTCCAGTGCATTTTTGATTATTCTTGATCAAATGGTGAACGTTAAGAATATTTACATTTTTATGTAATTACTTTAAGAGCAAACACTAGTGACGCCTTGACGCATTCGCCATGTCGTTTCAAGATCAATATTTCGTTACAGATTCGTTTTATCCAAAAATCGCCCAAGTACCAGTACCTACAGTTATACGTTAAAAAAGGTTGTATATATAAATTAATAAAAGCAGAAAAAGAAAAATGCGCAAATTAGAAAATTTCGTTTTTGGTTTTCATTATATCAATCAACTACTACAGGCAATTTACGTATCCGGTTGTGTTTTCCATATTATTTAACATGATTCTACTATATTACGGTACTTTTATTTACAAGTCAATCATTATGGAAATATGTAATTTATGTTCATTTGTAATTTGTTTTTTGATTTTGTGCCCCCGCAACAAGTGTCTAGTCTGATGGATCCGCCCCTGTTGATAATATTTCCAACCATGCAGATTCCAAATTAAAAGATATAGGATAACTGATATAATAACGTCATATTTTTATGTTGTAGATATAAGGGGAACGTCGGATAATGAGACCCGGCGGATATTAGAAGCTACTATACAATTAATATTTTTGATTTTTTAGCATTGTGGTGTATAAGGATCGAAATATAAAATAGTTTTTTGCGTTTTTTTACGACCTTTAAAATGGTGGATTTTCGAGTAATTGAGTGGCAAGGTAGCCTCCATTATTCCACTGCGGCAATGATTGATGTGTTGATTTCTTAATTTTTATTGTTTAAATAATAAAAATATGCAGGGTGAGTCGGAAGGAATGGGCCAAGCTCTAAGGGTATAATCTATGCATCAAAATAATAAGAAAAAACTCAAATGTTGTTATCCAATATTCATTTGTTTTCAAATTACGGCGTTAAATAAAATAATATTTTTAAACCAAAATATGCAACACTAACATGTTCTAGCTTTAGTAGAAGAAGATGCAACGACCAAAAAAAAAGAAGATCAGTACGTTTCACGCACGAGCAAGGTTTATACCCGTACCATGTACAGCGTGTACAGAATCTTCAACCTGGAGACTACGCCAAGTGTAGGTATGCAATTTTGTGAGTGGATAATTAATAATCGTCATCCTGTACCGCATATACTTTTTACTGACGAAACTACATTCACCCGTGACGGCATCAACAATAATCGAAACTCCCATGTATGGTCGGACGAAAATCCTCACGCAATAGTCGAAAATAATGCAGGTTTCCAGTAAACGTGTGGTGCGGCATGATCGACAATAATTTAATTGACCCTTTTCTTTTGGAAAATCGCCTTACAGGGGATCACTACTTAAGTTTTTTACAAAATGAATTGCAAGGGCTACTGGAGATTTTCCTTTAAACATCAGAATTCAAAAAATGTATTATATCAACACGACGGAGCGCCTGCCCATTTCGATCGCCGGGTCAAGCAATATTTGGACCAAAAGTTTCCAGAGGTTTGGATTGGACGCGGTGGTCCTATTAGTTGGCCTGCTAGATCGCCAGACCGCACACCGTTGGACTATAATTTATGGGGTTGGTTAAAAAATGAGGTATACAAACTAAAAGTAGATACTAGGGACGCATTAATTAGACGCATTAGAAATGCTCCACTCAATATTAAAGAAATGCACGAATCAATTAGAAGAGCCACGCGCGCCCTTCGTAAACGAAGCAGGAAATGTTTGGAAGTCAATGGCGCTATTTTTGAAAATTTACTAAACCAATGATTTATTGAAAATAATGTTAATGTTGCATATTTTGGGTTAGCAATATTATTATTGTATTTAACGCTGTAATTTGAAAATTATTGAATATTGGGTAACAAACATTTGAGTTTTTCTTATTATTTTGATGCATAGATTACAGAAAGCTTGCCCCATTCCTCCCGACTCACGCTGTAGATATAATATAAAATTATAATTCAAGTTTGTTATTAGTTTTGCTAATACATACTTGTAATTTTTATTTTCCCCAATAGGTAAAACCTACCAACCTTAAAATGTAATTTAAGCGATTCCTTTCCGCCGGATCGCATCGGGGGTAATAAAATGATTTCGGAATATCAAATTTACGAATTGAAATTGGTGCATCTCGGTTTGGTTCAATCAGGTTGCGAAGTTTCTTATTTCATTAAAGGGAAAATAAAAGTGTGTCCTCCCCTTTTAATCAAAGAAGAAAAGAAGTAGTTCAAGCCAATAAACATTGAATTAAAGACGAATTGAGTCTTTCAGATTTATCAATTTCTTTATTTTCGCCGTGTTAAGACCTCCCTGGAAAATTATTTGTTCCCCCTTGTAAAGGAAACCATTACCAGTCTAATTTTATACGTTAAAATTGATTACCACAAAAGAAATTAAAACTTAGAAATGTTGAAAATAATAAAATTTTCCAGGATGGTATAAATTTTTATTTTTATAAGGATTTTTCCCAGAATTACATTTCCTATATAGGATCCGGTTAGTAGTAACGAGGCTAACGAATTTAAATACGACGTTATACGAAATGCGGAGGATTAAACTCAACTCAAGCTTTAACGCATATTACACGTGTGTGAGCCGTTTTATCAGATTAGAAACATTAAACTCTTTTCCCTGCAGGCGCAACTTTGCGATTAACTTTAAAACTGAACTCCAGAAATACTGTCTGTTGTATATAAAGTCGCTACCACTAACTACTATTGTTTTTCAGATTAAGTTTTATACGTAATATGCAAGTGATACCACAAAATACTTTTTTATATTGTTGAAACCACGTGAAAATACATATACAGGGTGTATCTCGGAAACTACTAAACATAGAAACTTGGGAAACAAAAATTATGATTAAAGCGGTCATAAAAAAATACTGGAAATTACATTTAAGTTCGTCATTTCGCCGCAAGGGGGCACAATTGAAAATTATGTTTTTAATTTTAAATTTCTCTGAAAATTCCCATATTAAGGGACAACTCTGATTACATCATTGGAAAGCTTAGACAATTCTGCATCATTTTGGTTTAAGGCTCGTTGGCGTACCGACCTTGATAAGAGTGGGGGAAGCTATTGAATGTGTAAACATTAAAATCGCTGTAACTTCTAAACGACTTATCCGATTTTACTAAATTTAAGCTTGTTTGGAAGAGAAAGATAAGTACCTTCAATTGTCGTATTCAACTGTACGATAGTGTTTAATAAAATTGCTAGAGGGCGCAATTTGTAATAATACCAGTTTTTTCGATTTTATCCCGAAAATTCAAATTATACGGTATAACTATGACATCATAATCGAAAAGTAGATGAAATTTGCAAGAAAAGATGTGAAGACCGCAGTTCGATATCTTTGTTCGTTTCAGAGTTAGTGCCAAAACAATAATTTTTAATACAAATTGCGCCCTCTAGCAATTTTATTAGAAACTATCTTGTACCATTGGATACGATAATTGAAGGTACTTACCTTTCTGTTCCAAACAAGCTTAAATTTTGTAAAGTCGGTTAAGTCGTTTAGAAGTTACAGCGATTTTAATGTTTACACTTTCACTTGATAAGGGTGGGAGAAGCTATTGAAAGTGTAAACATTAAAATCGCTGTAACTTCTAAACGACTTATCCGATTCTACTAAATTTAAGTTTGTTTGGAAGTACCTTCAATTATCGTATCTAATGATTCACGATAGTTTCTAATAAAATTGCTAGAGGACGCAATTTGTATTAAAAATTATTGTTTTTCTATTATTATTACAAATTGCGCCCTCTAGCAATTTTATTAAACACTATCGTGTATTGTTGGATACGGCAATTGAAGATACTTAGTTCCCTTTCCAAACAAGCTTAAATTTAGTAAAATAGGATAAGTCGTTTACAAGTTACAGCGACTTTAATGTTTACACATTCACCCACTCTTATCAAGGTCGGTACGCCAACGAGCCTTAAACCAAAATGATGCAGAATTGTCTAAGCTTTCCAATGATGTAATCAGAGTTATCCCTTAATATGGGAATTTTCGGAGAAATTTAGAATTAAAAAAAAATTTAATTGTGCCCCCTTGCGGCGAAATGAGGAACTTAAAAGTAATTTCCAGAATTTTCTCATTAACCAGTGCTATGGCAGCGAAGAATTGCAGTTTCAAGAAAAGCTGCTGGCTGGCAGCCAATAAAAAATTGACTTAACACTCAGAGCAGCAGGCAGGGGCGGATGGGGAGGGGTAAACCGGCCCGGGAAACCAATTGCACCGGCCCGGCCCATTTTTAAAAACTGTAACTTTCTAAAAGATGTAAGTCAGTTACAACAAAATTCGGTAAAACGGGTTTCTCACCTTGCTGCTTATATCTGGATATAACACCAGCTATGTACATAGCTGTAAATTATTGTATGTACGATTTTTTACCATAAGTAATAATGGCTATTTCTAAATATTTTTGTGTTTAAATTACAGCCGCGAAATAAGAAAATTATAAAATAATACCAGGAAAACTACAAAAGTATAAAGCCAAACAGGGTAAATTTATTAACAAACAACAAACAAAATACTAATATTTAATTGCTGCGCCATTGGATTCTAACACTAATCTTCTTGGCATTGATAAAATAATACTTTTGGTGTAATCCGGAGTTAGCCCTGCTCAAATTTCTTCTATTTTTTTAAATAACTTCATTTTATTCTGCGGTGGATTTAAATCAGGACTTCTTGATCATCTAGGCAGACATGTTACGTTGTTTTGTCTAAACCAGTTTTCTATATTTCTTGCCGTATGCACAGGGCAGTTATCCTACTGAAATATAGTTATTTGTTTCAAAAACTATCCCGGCAGAAGGAAGAAAAACATTTTCCAAAATCTGAAGATATATATTACTGTTTAGTGTTCCACCAATATTCCAGCATACACCTGCACCGTAAACACTTATCCATGCCCACGCATTAACGGAGAAACGTCCACTGGTTTGCTTTTTTTGAATATACTTCCCATCATATCGGGAATTTGGGGGTCTATAAACGCAAATCCTTCCATTATAAGTTTTCTCATTGGAAAGGATAACATTTTGCCAAAAAAAAATCATTTTCTGGTAGATATTGCATAGCAAACCCAATTCTTTGTTCCTTATCACTATTTTTTTAAAACGGTTTGGATGCAGCTGCTCGATTTCTTAATTCGGAACATTGTCTTACTCGGCCTTGCGCAGTTCTAGATGAAGCAGGGAATCCTGTTATGTGCATAGCGGATACTGCAGTTTCAAATGGGTTTTGCCTATACCTAATACTCCACCAAATTTCGGTCTTCATTTGATGATTTTCTATTATTTAAACCAGACCCAACATACCTTTCAAGTGTTTGATAAAAATTATTTTTTAAAGCTAGTTAAACAAGTAAAATTAGGTATAATATCTGTTAGATATTATTTAAAGATTTATTAAATATTTTTTAAAACGTACAACTGTACTTTTTTCGTTTTTCGTTTTAAATAAGTTTTGTTTCGGCTGAAACCGAAACTTATTTATACATGTTAAAAATTTTATTGTATGCTGAAATTTAATTTATTTTATATAGGATAAGATCGATCTTGGGAACGGATTGAACTCTTCCCACTAAAAAAAAAAGTCCACAGAGAAAAATCTATTTATATAGACAGCACTGCCTACGAACCCACCGAAAGTTAGCCGAACGGTGCGCGACATTTTACGAACACTGAGGTTCGGCCGGTTTTTGGCCGAAACCGAAACTGTACCGAAAGTAGATTTTTTGGCGGAAACTAGCCGAAACTGAACCTTCTGAATGTAAAATCAATGGTATTTAGTTTAGGTTAGTGATTCGTGTTCATGACACATGCAAGCCAAGCACATTATAATATTATTATGATGCCGTTGGGCTCTGCAGATGTTTGTTGTTTTTTACTATCAGCGTCCATAGCAGGCCCTTCGGGAAATCTCCCCGTTTCCCAGCCGGCCCATCCGCCCCTGGCAGCAGGTATTTGCCTCCTAGAAATTTTAGGTTATTGTGAAAATAGTGAAGAACGTTTCTACGGTGTTGTGTGAACATTATAACGAAACTATATTTGTAAGACAGTAGCAGGTCTGTAAAGTAAATGATTTAGTAAAACTGTCATCAACCGTTGTGCACGTATTTCACGGATACCCTGTATATAGAGTAAGAAAATTTACTTTATACAGCACTGCTCTTAAATGTAGATATATCTGAATAGCATATTACAGTCCTTGTTTAAATAGGGGTGAGTTGGGACCTGCAATTTTTTCGACCCCGCAGCTGCGGTTAGGTTAAGCGATAATGAGAACATTATTTGAAAATGTACACTAGAGAGCTCCAATTTGGTAATTAACTTAATTGGAAAGAGCCATTGTCCCTTTTTGATATCTAAAAATAAACTTATTTGACATTTTTTGACCGTGATGTCTAAATTGGAAAAATAACAACACAAAATGTTTTTGGGGGTGCACTTAGAAAAGCTCCAGAAAGAAATTATTTGCTAAGATTATTTTGGCTGCAACATTAAATTTTTAACCTACAATAGTAATATTGGTTTCTTATTGCAAAATAAACGATTTACCTGAAAACTCTTTATACCTGTTGCAAAACACTTTTCTATTGTAGAAAAATTTATATTATGATGACAGTTGAGATTTTCTTTATGAAAACGCCTCTCTTGTTACTACTATTTGCTTTGTTGGGGCAGCAATGCGACTTATTGTTATTGAAAGAAAATATTTATAAAACAATCTTTTCTGGAACTCCAAAATATCTTTCCAACGGTAAAAAAGTTTTTTTATTAAAAATGGAAATTAGTCACATGTTCGATTCTCGTCGGCTTTTTTCGTGGTCGCAAATTCAATCTGATCGGGCCAATTTTAATATTCGGTACCTACCCGCACCCGCCCCGCCCGTCTTCATTTCACGTTGAAAATTGAAAGCGTGCAGGTTGCCGTTCGAGCTGATCGCGATCAGTGTATTATTATTGTATGAGAAAATTAAGTGTTGTTTTGTTGACAGTATGGAAATGGATACGTTTAATTTTAAAGATTTGATATCTAATTGGGGACTTCAAGATTATCTATATGGAAAACTTTGAACGTAAGTACTATACATACATAAGTATTTACTTATTGCTTGTTTCTAAGTCCAAAGAACGTAATTCAATGGTGATTTTGGGCAAAAAGCTTCGAGTCACCCATTAAAATAAATGCCACCAGCAATGTAATTTTTATGATCACGTTTACCGTTTACCAATTACAAAGCAGTATTTGCCCACAGCCGAAATTCTTGACACATTGTTGTTAATGTCTTCGTACATTGAGGTTATGATTTATAAACTTCAACATGTCACCTCACCCAGCCAAGGGTTCTAGAGTAAGTAATCTTTAATTTTGTTTTAGAATGTGAAATAACTACACGAGAGCATAGTTCAGCATAGAAGAAAGGAATTAGAAGTTTAAAAAATTTGGCCTTACCTTTGGAGTTGTAGTTGGGAACTTGGAGAAACCCTCATTTGTAATAGTTGTTGATGATGTTCAGTATAGGTACACGGTGGATACTTGTATCAGGGCACTTGAGCTGCTTTTTAAGCTATTTCATGCTTTAGACGTCGCATATCGTTCCGAAAGTGAACATGTTACAAATAATTAAATAAGTTTGAATAATAAAAGTTTGTCTATTAGAAATGTATTGTAGAATAATGCTTCCTACATTAAATAATATCAAAACTGCAACAAAATATTTGGCTTCTTTTTTGGGCCATACCATACATATAGGTATTTTGGCTGCCACAGTAGAGACCACTTTACTACGACAGCAATGTTTATTTGCTACCTTAGCTAAAAAAGGTACCTATAAGTAGAGAGAAGAAATGCTGATCCAGCAAAGACCTTTGCTATAAGAAGCAAAACGCTATACAGAATATAAAAATTCTTTTCATTACAGCAAAGTGTTATACTAATACAGAAAAGTAACTTATTTTTAATGGAAACGACGCGGCAGGCGGAAAAAATATCTTTGTTGTTCTAGCAAAGTCTCTTTATAACGGATAGTAAGTGACTTTGCAAACGCAGGATTTTATTTGTTTGGGTTACACGTGATAATTTTTTATAAAGTAACTTTATTACGCCAGCAAAGAAATTACAGCCAAATCGATTTTACTGTCCTAGGTAATTTTTCTTTTGTCCCCTATTTAAGTAAATTTTTTTATAAGCGGTATAAAGATTTTTATAACGACAGCAAGAATCTTCTCTCAGTGATGGGGAACCTCCACGATTATCGTTGAATAAAGTAATAGATGCTACTTTTATAAGGAAAATTAAAATCTAACTTTATTTTAGTATAAATTATGACTCAAACACCGATTAAAAGAAAAATAAAATAATAAGGTTCACGCCGTCCACATTATAAATTATATAAATTATCTGCAGATTGTGATGGAATGGAATTTACCAATCGAGGTACAGCTATGTTGATAAATACTTTTCCAACAACAATAAACAAAAATACCTAATAGTTTTACAGAAAGAACGATATCTTTGATTTAAACTCGAATGTGATAAGGTTAACCTTAATGGAGTAAATTTATTTGTTTGATTAGCTTTTATTATTTACAAACGCGGAACCATTTGGGTGGGGTGGGGGGCATATACAAAAAAAAAATAGATTTACTGCTACGTTAATGGATTATTGACCCCCCTCCCTATAAATAAAATATTTATAGATATATTTATTCTTATTAAAAAGTAAACACCTGTGAACAATGTAAAGACAAAAATAATAATTTAGGGATATTCAGAAATTCAAAAAAGTAGGTACTTACCTACCACAAAAAAATTATATTATTTGCTACCTATGTTCAATGATGATAATTACACGCTAAGAGATTTGTTACATGCTACAGGGGCATCTTAAAATATGCATGAATAGGTTTGCTATACAAGTCGTAACATATACCTACCGTTCGGTACCAAACGATTCCGCATAAATTGAAAGGTTGGAATCCAACGCGTTAAAACTCATTCATACCATAAAATAGCTGCTTACCTGTATAAACATGTAAAATATGATGGTAGGATAATTTATGTAAATGACCATTTTAAAACATACAGGGTGGTGCAACGACACATAGCTAATGTGAATCCCATAGCTACTTACCGTCGAAATTAAATATATGAGACTAATAGAAGTAATTTTTTCTACTCTGTCCTTTACGTCACGCAGTCAAAAATACAATTAGAACGCTGAATTAACCAATGGGAAACGCCTCTAACTGCATCACCAATCAAAATGCACAAACCAATATTTACTATAAAACATTGACTTTTACCAAACGTCAACTCAATAGCAACTGCAAAAGACAAAAAAAAGTAAATTGAAACCTTTAATTCCTTTGATGTTTTTCAATATACCACCCACTGCGTTTAATTTTATGAAAATATCCGGACGTGCTGGTTTGAAACTCAAACCGAACGAGTATTTTCAAATCGAAACTGTTTAATAGGGCATAGGGCAAACGAAAATGGCACTATTCAAAGGTTTAGTTTTTGTTTTTCCCCTAAAGGCTACTCCCGATGTGAAGGGATTTTACCACGTTCGAGCACGAACAGGGCATTTCAAATAATTAGTTATTTTGCCAAACTAAATATTACTCTAGTTTGGTCGGTAATCATTGTGAAATTAATTTGTTCTAAGCATAAACGTTGCAAAATTTACCCCTAGGTGTCAATATATATTATTAAGGGTATCTCGGAAACTACTAAGCATATAAACTTTGGGGGAAAAAATTATGTTTAAAGTGGCTATGAAAAAAATCTGGAAATTATTTTTAAGTTGCTTCCGCATTTCGCCGCAAGAGAGCACAATTGAAAATTAATTTTTTAAATTCTAAATTTCTCCGAAAATTCCCATATTAAGGTACTTATATCTTTGGTTACATCATTAGAATCCTTAGACAGTTTTGCATCATTTTAGTTTAAGGCTCATTGGTGTACTGACCTTGATAAGAGTGGGGGAAGCTATTGAAAGTGTAATCATTTAAATTGCTGTAACTTCTAAACGACTAATCCGATTTTACTAAATTTAAGCTTGTTTGAAAGAGAAACGAAGTATATTTAATTGTTGTATCCAACGGTACACGATAGTTTCTACTAAAATTGCCAGAGGGCGCAATTTGTAATAATAAGGGTTTTTTTGATTTTATCCCGAAAATTCAAATTATACGGCATAACTATGACATCATAATCGGAAAGTTGGTTAAATTTGGAAGAAAAATGTGAAGACCGCAGTTCGATATCTTTGTTCGTTTCAGAGTTATTGCCAAAATAATAATTTTTTACACTTTTACACGAAGATATTATTGTTTTTATAGTTCCATAGGTTGGATTAGTAATAATAAGTTTTCGTTTGTCATTTTCCATTTCCCTTTACACTTTATCTAGGCTTAGGACTAGTCCAAATTGTGTAAAAGACAAAATTTGGAGCGTGTTTAAGAAAAAAAATTCTTCGATAAAAGTGTAAAAAATTATTATTTTGGCAATAATTCTCAAACGAACAAAGATATCGAACTACGGTATCTACATTTTTTTCTTGCAAATAAATCTACTTTTCCATTATGGTGTCATAGTTATACTGTATGATTTGAATTTTCGGGATAAAATCAAAAAAACTGTTATTAGGTATTACAAATTTTGCCCTCTAGCAATTTTATTAGAAACTGCTATGTACCATTGGACACGATAATTAAAAGTACTTACCTTGCTCTTCCAAACAAGCTTAAATTTAGTAAAATCGGATAAGTCGTTTAGAAGTTACAGCGATCTTAATGATTACACTTTCAATAGCTTCCCCCATTCTTATGATCGTCGGTACGCCAATGAACCTTAAACCAAAATGATGCAGAATTGTCTAGTCTTTCTTATGATGTAACCAGAGGTATGCCATAATATGGGAAATTTCGGAGAAATTTAGAATTTTAAAAATTAATTGTGCCCCCTTGTGGCGAAATGAGGAACTTAAAAATAATTTTCAGAATTTTCTCATGACCGCTTAAATCATATTTTTTTTTGCCAAGTTTCTATGCTTAGCTGTTTCCGAGATATGGCCGGTGGCCATCCTTAATGAAACACACTGTATATAATATATAAAGATTTTTTTAGAAAAAAATATATTATACAGGGTGGATCATAAAAATGCTACGTGTATCAACTTGAATTATTTTAATGAAACATATATATTTTTTTTCCAAAAAAAATACATTTAAAAAAAATTAATTTGACGTATCCTTCCAAACTACTTCGCAAGCCATTCGAGTAGCGAATGCAAATCAAAATGATATTTTATTTAATATAGTTTCAATAGCGATGTGGAAAAAAAAATGCTTCAATATTAGCCTATTCCTCGTGTACCTATTGTACCCCGTCCATGTCCAACCAGGTCATGCATGTTGGAGACAATAATAGTGGCAGTATTGGTTAAATCGCCTGTCACAAAACGTATACATGTGTGTGTATTAAATTTCACCTGAATATCCCAATGCATAATGGTGGAAACGGATTTGTCGACTTGACAGTTTTCCCGCTAATACGGGTGGACAGACTTACCGACAACGGAGCTTGATATATTGGGATTTGGAATCCGTTTTCAGTAATCCTATCAAAAGTTTATGTGGATACGTATAGAGAATAATGAGTTTACCATTTGGAAATGTAATTAAAGAATCATTCCAGAAAAAAAAACACTCCAGCATCACTTGGATTACATACATATATATTCTTTATAAATGTACCATCGTGCCGAGAAAAAAACTGGTACACAGGAAAATGTCCTGTTTTCTCCTAGACTATTAGAAAATTTTTTATATAAAGCCTGATACCAGTAAAACTTCATATGAAATTTGAATGTGAGTTAAGATTGTCACTTTATGATTAACTAATTTTATGTGTATAAATATGCCACAATAAAATTAATCCCCGAGCAAAAAGCAATTATTTATACTCGGTTGCGAGATGGTGTTGCTATTAGGGATATTGCAGACGAATTAGGTATAAGTAAGAGTACCGTGCTATTGGCAAAACAAAAAATAGCAAGACATGGGACTATTATTAGAAAAGCAGGTTCAGGACACCCTAAAATTTCTACTGAAGATGATGATAGAAGACTGGTTAATTATCTAAGGGATCATCCGTTTGAAACAGCAATAAAGGCGAAAGAAGAAACGACCTTTCCAGGTTCTGCAAATACTGCCAGAGAAAAGCTTCGAAATTCCGATATACGAAGTCGTTGTGCTGCCAATAAAATTTTATTAACGGAAAGAAATTAAACAGGACAGGTTAGAATTTGCACATGAATATGTAAATCAAAATAATTTATGGGAAACAGTTATATTTTCTGACGAAAAAACTTTTCAGTCATGCAATAATGGGAGTATTCGGGTGTGCCTTCTGGCATGCGGTATGATGAGAGATACACCCAGTGGCGTATTTAGGGGGGGGGGGGGGTCCGAGGGGTCTGGACCCCCCCCCCCCCCCGTGGGCTCAACATTAAAAAAAACTCAGAACAGATCAGATGCCTTGTTGCATTTAATGTAGACAGGGTGAACTGAACCTCGCCCGATAACAAAATGTAATAATTTTCTATTTTACAATTTTTGAATAAAGACCTATTATTATTATTATTATTATTATTATTATTATTATTAAATAAAATTATTAAAAAATTGAAATGATGTTCACTTAGTTTTGTAATTTTTTTGCAAACTAGAACTATTAGCAACACTTTGTTTTTACAAATAATGAAGTAACTGTGTCACAGATAACAAAACAACATGGCCAAACTTGGCAAAAAAAATGGCAAAAATAACTTGAAAACCAATCATTTTCGGAATCGGTCATATTATGTAGAAATATATATTTTTAAACATAAATATTTTAAAAAATATATATTCCCATTATTGCGTTTATATTTAAAAATTTCTTAATTTCTTCCTTTTTTGGGTTCAGCTATCAAAACATAGAAATTATAAATTTTGATAGTTCAAAATAGGGCGTGGCACCGAAAAATTTTTCGCCTGCGGCGCTTTTTTAAAGAAAGGAAAAAAGAAAGAAAGATAAAACGAAAGGTATAGACCCCCCCGTGGCAATATTCTAAATACGCCACTGGATATACCCACAAAACTAACCAAAGTGGGCGTTTTTCTATAAATGTTTGGGGCTGGATTAGCGCTAGAAGACCAGGAATTTGCCAAATAGTAGAAGGAAGACTAACTGCAGCCGTATACGTTAATATACTTAATGAAGTGATGATACCATCGATAAATGCTGTATATGGTCAAAATTTTACATTTCAGCATGATAATGCTCCAATACACACAGCACGCATTGTAAAAAATTATATTCAGGATAATAATATTGCAGTTCTTCCCTGGTCTTCGAAGAGTCCCGATCTCAACCAGATCGAAAACATTTGGGGTGCAATGGTCAAATCTATGTATAAACATGATTTTCGACCAAGAAACAGGGATGAATTACGCTACAGAATAAATCAAGCTTGGGATGAAGTAACGGGCGAATTATGCAGAAACCTAGTTTTAAGTATGCCACAAAGGCTCCAAGAAGTAATAAACAGAAACGGTTCTATGACCAAATATTAAAAATTGTGTGTTGTTTTGACAAATTTTGTATTTGTAATTTTTTCTTTTTATTAAATTTATTTTATTACCTACTATCTTCGTTTTTTTATTTTGTGGCGATGTTAAATACAATTTAAATTAAATCTTTAACTTTTTTTTTTAAATCTAATAAATTTAGTTTATAATCTATAATATGTCCCGCAAATTTAAACAATAAGAAATATATTTTGTTCTACCCCGTATGGCAAAATAAAAAACCGTTTTATTATGTAACCTAGGTTACTTTTTAAAAATAAGATATTTTTACCTTTTCAGCTCTAGACACCTTTTATGGTCTACTAGGAGATATGTTATGTCGTTCCTCAGTTTTTCAAATTTGCTGTACCAGTTTTTTTTCGGCACGATAGTACAAAAACTAGAAATAAACTCCCGGACAAAAAAAAACGGCACCCTGAATTTTTTGCTAACTTTGATCATTTATAACTTCTTTATCTTGAATCCGATTTTTACAGTTTTTTTGCCATTTTATAGATAATTTAATTAGCAATCTGCTGAACTTTTTTATTTATGGGTCATGTTGGATATGGCGATATTATACCGAGTGACCCAATGTGTGTTTTTTCGTCCTAAGTTTTAAACACTCTGTGGAGTTATTGAGGATATTATTTTTCATACTGTCCATTTCATCATAAAGTTACATATATTCCTAACATTTTCTTTTTTTGACTCATTACGATATCTCTCTTTTTAAAAGAGATACGATTTTTTATATGAAACTCTATTTATAAAGCCTTTTTTTATTAAAACAATTAATTTTAAAACAATGTTAAAGGTTCAACAAAATCAGTAACGTGTATGTCCTCCTCTAGCTTTAATAACAGAGCGCATTCTGCTAGGTAATGACTGAATAAGTGTCACGATTCTTTCTTGAGGGATTACATTTTATGCTTAGGAAAGTGCTATCCTCAGCTCCTGTAAACTACCTGGTTGCATAGGGCGACGACGAACAGCTCTTTTCAACTGATCCCAAGAATGTTCAATGGAACTACTGCCTCTTGAAAAATATCTTCCATGTACCGATGTGCATTTAGTGCTCCATTATCCACAAATATCATTTCAGTTCGCGAATCAGCTGAAATACCCCCCCCCCCCCCCCCCACGCCATAATGGAACCACCATGATAAATATATTATCTCTGTTATGGTGCATTCAGCAAATCTTTCGTTTGCTCTCCTATAAATACGCTCACGACCATCCGGTGACCGAAGACAAACCCTTGACTCATCTGTGAAGAGAACATTACTCCACTGCTCGACAGTCCAGTTTAAATGTTCTCTGGCAAATCGTAGCCGCTCTCGTCGATGATGCCGAAGTAGTTGTGGTTTTTTTTGCCGGTCTACGTGAACGGAGCTCAGCTTCGTTTAACCTCCTTCTAACCGTTTTGTCACTAATATTAACTCCACGTGTCATTCGCAACTCATTTTTTAAAACCACGGCAGTGGGTCTTCGGTCCCTTAAGGATCTTACCACAAGGAAGCGATCGTCAGCTGCAACCGTTTTTCTCTTTCTTCCAGATCCTTGTCGTCTAGTGAAATTCCCTGTTTCCAAGAACCTATTCCAAGCATCTTGAACTGTGTCCCTTGGAAATCCCAACGTACGAGCCACATAACTTTTATTATGACCCGCTTCTATTAGCGCAACTACTTTTGCTACGTCTGTTGTAGCTAACACCATGCTGACACCAATAATTATTATAACTATTATGAATGCTGTCACTGTCAAATACTTATAACAATTACATAAGTTGACTCAATTTAACAATGACTGGTGGTCTAATAAAATAATGTAATTTGCAGAGTTTCATTTAAAAAATCGTATCTCTTTTAAAAAGAGAGATATCGTAATAAGTCAAAAAAAGAAAATGCTAGGAATACATGTACCTTTATTCTGAAATTGACAGTATGAAAAATAATATCCTCAATAACTTCACAGAGTGTTTAAAACTTAAGACGAAGAAACACACATTGGGTCACTCGGTATAATATCGCCCTATCGAACATGATCCATAAATAAAAAAAGTTCAGCAGATTCCTAATTAAACTATCTATAAAATGGCAAAAAAACTGTAAAAATCGGATTCAAGATAAAGAAGTTATAAAGGATCAAAGTTAGCAAAAATTCAGTGTGCCGTTTTTTTTTGTCCGGGAGTTTATATACAGTGTCACCAGTAAAGTCCGCATCATATGGGATTTTTTTTTATTAATAGCTTTATTCGAAATTTACCTTTGGCATCAAGCTCTGCTTCGATCGAGATGAAAATTAAGCAAAAAAATAGTAGTCACGTGATTCGCATTATATGTAAAATTTTAATTTTTTCAAAAAAATAATTCAAAAGTGGGGTTATTTCTGAAAACATCGAAAAAAGTTATTGGAAAAAGTTTTTCTAAATGCAGTTTCTAGTCCACATGCAAAATTTTAGCCGCATAAGATAATTTTAATTTTTTACCTATATTTTGTAAATTGCACCACTTTTGCAAAATAAGACTCAACGCAACTTACATAAAACTTCTTAGTTTTGACAATGCTTTATTTCAGATACATTTTCTTTAAAGAAGCGCCACATTAAATGTGTGTTTTTCTACAAAATCTAAATTGGGCTATTAAAATTTGGTTGCACTTGATGCAAAGTTCATTTGTTTTTGACCCTGTATAAGGTAACTTCATAAAATAAGTATTTTTGAAAAGGTAGTTTGTGTCTGAAAGTAATACACCTTAATATTAAGACAAAAAAGAACAGTGTCTTCAGTAAAGTGGAAAATAAATTTTAGTTTAACAACGTAAAGTTTATATATTTTCAACGATTTAATTTAAAACCCCTATATTATAATTTATTATTAAGCTATGTCATAATAACGTTAACGTGTATTACTTTCAACCACAAACAACGTTTCCAAAAATACTTAATTTATGAAGTTACCTTATACAGGGTCCAAAACAAATAAACTTTGCATCACATACGACCAAATTTTAATAGCCCAATTTTGATTTTGTAGAAAAACACACATTTAATGTGGCGCTTCTTTAAAGAAAATGTATCTGAAATAAAGCATTGTCAAAACTAAGAAGTTTTATGTAAGTTGCGTTGAGTCTTATTTTGCAAAAGTGATGCAATTTACAAAATATAGGTAAAAAATGAAAATTATCTTATGCGGCTGAAATTTTGCATGTGGGCTAGAAACTGCATTTAAAAAAACTTTTTCTTATAACTTTTTTCGATATTTTCAAAAATAACCCCACTTTTAAATTATTTTTTTGAAAAAATTAAAATTTGACAGATAATGCGAATCACGTGACTACTATTTTTTTTTTTTTCTTAATTTTCATCTCGATCGAAGCAGAGCTTGATGCCAAAGTCAAATTTCGAATAAAGCTATTAATAAAAAAAAATCCCATATGATGCGGACTTTACTGGTGACACTGTATGATCCGTGACAAGTAAGAATAATTAAACATGCTTTATATGTTATCTCTCGGAATCAAAACAGTAACCTTCGAGAGGGATTAAATTGCCAAATAATATACCAGTCATTAAGATTTTTCTGGCTTAAAAATATTTCAAGAAAATAAATGTTCTGGCCTGCCCCCTAAATCCTCAAATAAAGTCGGAGAACATTTTTAAAACGCTGTACTTACATAATCAAAAAGTTTATGTCCAGAAATTGGATCGGTCGTTATTCTGGCGAGCTGAACATTTCCTGAGTTTAACTACCGAGTTAACTACTGGCCGTCGTCGGTTAATTGTCGTTTAATGATGAGTCTTTTTTCCTTTATTTTAAAACGTCCAAGGGGTTTACGCTATAAATTAGGGGATGCTGGTATTATTACATTTGTGTAACTTGCTCCCGGGAGGACGGGATGCATATTACAGATTTTTTTCTTTTTAAATTATGAAATTGAGGGCTGCTTTTACTTGCCTGCATTAACGGTGATTTACCTAAATACAATCATTGGCAGGAATGTTATTATATTTGATCTAAGAAATAAGCAAAATTAGCAATGCTATTATCTTTTATCGACTGCATGTAACACAATTTTTTTAATAAGGAAAACTACCTAAGAATTTCTTAAATAATAAATATTTTTTTTCCTTTCTTGTTCTGCAACCATGACGATACTGACTGATACCAAGACGAGACAAGAACTAGTGAGACTATTCAATCAGAAGAACATACCAACCCAAAGATTGGGAAAATGCTGTGGTTGTCCTGATCTAGAAGAAGGGTGACCCGACTGATCTTGAAAACTACCGGCCGATAAGCTTACTATCACAGATATATAAATTATTCACCAGAATAATCACAAACAGATTAGAACGAAAATTCGAAGCTTACCAACCAAAGGAACAGGCTGGGTTCCGAAGCCATTATAGTAGGACAGAACATCTACACACAGTAAGGCAGATGATTGAGAAAACTACAGAATATAAGATGAACCTATGGATGGCTTTTGTCGATTTCCGAAAAGCCTTCGACACAGTAGAAATATGGTCAATAATAAAATCATTGAGAAATGCTAGAGTGGATCAACGTTATATAAACCTTATTAAAAACATTTATAAGAATTCGACAATGTCGATAAGACTTCATGAATTATCTAACAAAATAAACGCCAAAAGAGGAGTTCGACAGGGGGACGTAATATCTCCAAAACTATTCACTTTAGTACTCGAGGATGTTTTTAAAAGACTAAAATGGGAAAACAAAGGAACGAAACATACATGGTGAACGCTTGCACAACCTAAGATTTGCCGATGATATTGCACTATTTGCAAAGGATAAACAGGAATTGATTGATATGTTGGAAGAACTACAAGATGAGGCCGCAAAGATAGGACTACACATGAACTACACAAAGACCCAGTTTATTACAAATACACCAGATGCAGACGAAACAATACCGATTCGTGACAGCACAATAAAAAGAACAGAAACATACATATACCTTGGCCAAGCTATAACACCGGGCAAACAAAACCAAGAAATGGAGATCGATAGGAGAATTAGACTGGGATGGGCGGCCTACGGCAAACTAAAGTACATCTTTAGCATGAATATCCCAATGACTTTAAAAACAAAAGTCTACAACGAGTGTATACTGCCTGTTGTCACGTATGGTTGCGAGACCTGGGTAATAACCAGAAAGATCAAACATAAATTGGAAGTACATCAGAGAGCCATGGAAAGACGAATTTTGGGAATTTCCCTGAGAGACCACAAAACAAATATATGGATAAGGGAAAAAACCAAAGTCTTTGACATAATAAAAAGAATTGGTTCCCTAAAATGGCAATGGGCAGGACATGTGGCCAGACATACAGAAAACTGGAGCGGGAATATCACCAGATGGAGACCTTGGGAAGAGAGGAGAAGTGTTGGAAGACCCCAGCAAAGATGGTACGACGAGATAAAGAGGGTTGCAGGCTTAAACTGGTATCGAGTCGCACAAAACCGAAGCCAAAGGGCAAATTTGAAAGAGGCCTATATCCAAAGGATAGAAAACGGCTAAATTGAAATTAGAATTGGATTGTTCTGCAAATATTATTTTACCGACTAGTTAATTGGAGTTTTTACTCGTTTCTTGAGTAATGTGGGGGGGGGGGAGGGTAACTACCCCCTAATTACCATTCCCCTTGTAAATGCGTCTGCTTTAAAAGTATGTCTGTCGTCTGATTGTAAACAAATGGCTTTTTTATGAAAAAAATGTGTTGCCTGTCTACAGTGTGACCAGTAAAGTCCGCATCATATGGGATTTTTTTTATTAATAGCTTTATTCGAAATTTGACTTTGGCATCAAGTTCTGCTTCGATCGAGTTAAGCAAAAAAATAGTAGTCCCTTGATTCGCATTTTTTGTCAAATTTGAATTTTTTTCAAAAAATAATTCAAAAGTGGGGTTATTTCTAAAAGTATCGAAAAAAGTTATTAGAAGAAGTTTTTTTAAATGCAGTTTCTAGCCTATATGCAAAATCTGCATAAGATAATTTTGATTTTTTACCCACCAGTAAAATTTATTTTCCACTTAATGAACACTTTACTGATGGCACTGTGTTTTTTTTTTTGTCTTAATATTAAGGTGTATTACTTTCAGTCACAAACTACGTTTTCAAAAATATTTATTTTATGAAGTTACCTTATAGAGGGCCAAAAACAAATAAACTTTGCATCACACGCGACCAAATTTTAATAGCCCAATTTTGATTTTGGAGAAAAACACACATTTATTATGGCGCTACTTTAAAGAAAATATATCTGAAATAAAGCATTGTCAAAACTGAAAAGTTCTATGTAGGTTGCGTTGAGTCTTATTTTGCAAAAGTGGTGTAATTTACAAAATATGGGTAAAAGATCAAAAATATCTTATGCAGCTAAAATTTTGCATGTGTGCTAGACACTACATTTAAAAAACACTGTTTCTAATAACTCTTTCGATACTTTCAGAAATAACCCCACTTTTGAATTCTTTTTTGGAAAAAAATAAAATTTAACAGATAATGCGAATCACGTGACTACTATTTTTTTGCTTAATTTTTATCTCGATCGAAGCAGAACTTGATGCCAAAGACAAATTTCGAATAAAGTCATTAATAAAAAAAATCCCATATGATTCAGACTTTACTGGTCACACTGTGTATAACATGTCTGTGGTATTGACACATTTTCTGTGTAATTGAGGACAGTATAAATATAAATACAACAATATAAATCTGTGACTGCTTTATTGTCAATATATGTAATAGTGGTACAAATGCCGATAATAGTAGGCAAGATTTTCTAGCAATTATCAGGTAATGAGGCAACACAGAAAATTGAATTTATTTACTTTGACGATTGCTCGTAACTATACGAAACCAATTACTTTACGTAATTTACCAGATGAACCCCTTTGCCTTTGCTTGTCTACGGTGTTCTATAAGGAGACTCTAATCACCCCATCACAACCTATTAGTGTAATTATTAGGGTAAATCAGAACTAAATAATCTCAATATATATGTCTTGATGTCTTAGAAAGAGATTATTATTTACTTTTCGTGCTGTACTGAACTCTACTTTGTTACTAGATAAAATATACCACAAATCATTGTTATTAACTGTGGCACTGTGTTTTCGATTAGGGAACAAGTGTCACTTGAATAGCTACTTATAACGGGAAAAAGTTATGAATTAACCTAGTAAATACCGTGCGAGCAAAAAGTATTTGCATCAAAGAGGGCTTGGATTAAAAAACGTAGGGCTTGGTTTAAATCACAATGATATGGGGACGATATATCTAACCAAATCTAGGTTAAAATTTTGTCAAATTCATATTATGACATGATATGCCAAACTAATGAGTAATAAAAAAGGGAAACAAATACAAATTTATTTTTGTTGTTTACAAAATTAACAAAGTAAGAATATACAGAAAGAAAAAGAAAAATAATTCCATAAATTGCTGAAATTGGCCACCGGCCACCGCCATGCTCCAAGCATAAATTTACACGTCTCTTCATATTTTCGAAAGTGTTGACCAGCATCTCTGGAGAAATGTTACCACATTTTTTGAGGGTGCAATGTGGACTCTACAAAAAAATGAAGATTTTCACTACTCCAACCAGGCTTCATCCGAAAAAAATGTCAGGTCCAATAAATTTTGGGTAAACCATTGAGAGTAATTCCTGCGTCTTTCAAAATCTGCGGCTTGTATTTCTTGGAATACTTGCACTTTATAAGGAAATAAATTTAGCTGCTTCTTAAGAATAGTCCTGCATGTTCCGTAAGATCTTCCCACTTCTTGGGACAGGCGAGGCGTCTTATAAAATTTGTTGGCGTATTTTGCATTATTTCACGAACGTTTGCAACAAGTTCTTATGTTCTTACAGATGGTCTTCCTGCTCCTTTTTTGTGTTGTATAGAACCTGTTTCCCTAAACACACCCACGGTTCTTTTCAGGCAATGATAAAAATCCCCAGCAATAAAAGCAACGTTAGGAAAATGTTCGTGAAAATCGTCCATGCACAAACCCGGATTGTATTACCACTCACCATTTACTCTAACCCCGTTTCGAAAATACGCTTCAACCATGAATGTTTTGTGCTGTTCCGTAAAGCCCATTGTGTGAATTGTTCAAGAAATTGGAAAAATTAGCGATGAATTAAATTACTTGTAACGACTGTCAAAGATGACGGAATAACTGATTGATTGTTAATTCAGGTAGATACTGACACCAAACAGGTATTAAGCTTTACGGCTAAGCATTACGTCCTTAGATGTAAGGCCCTTTTTGATGCAAATAATTTTTGCTCGCATCGTATTTACCGCTAGCCTGGCTATAAGAAATTCCATGTAAAATTTTCTACCATCAAGTAAGTAATGTATGGTGTATTATTATAGGCACCCATTTTTTCAAAATTACTTATTAAAACAGTAAATAGTCGCTATGATATTCTCTATTTTTTTTCCAGACGACACAGACAGTTATTTAGGCTTTAAAAAACTATATTTTGGTTTTTAGCAATCACACTTTTGTGTGTGTTTTGCATTTTTAAATAACTCTTAAAAGTAAAAAAAATACAATGTGCCAGTTTGCCGTCAAATTAGTTCGGTTAAAAAGCGGTAAAAGCCCAAAACAAAGCTTTTCATTTAACGTGCTCGTGCAAAATAAATTTAACTTTATAGATTTCCTAAACTACAACAAAAAAGGGTTTTTGATGTCCATTCTACGGTTTTAATTGACTATTCAAATGAATGAAGCTGTTACAATTTCCCATTAAACATACATTGTTAAAATCGTAAAGCTAGAAAAGTGTATCGAACAAATGTTTTAAAAATGTTATATAGCCGTCGTATAGTTTGGGATTATATGTAGAAAATAGTCAATAAATGTTTATAGCTTATGTTAAATAAGTAAGCAAAAATGTCATAAATCAAGCACTAAAATAAATTACATCGACAGTTTTAGGATTTTAAAAAATTGAATCCTAGTTTGCCAGTAAACTACATAGTATATTATATTCTTTGTTTGGCTTTTTACACTAACAATTAAACATTTTATGACATAAGGCATTGTGGGTTACTAAATTAAAAAAAATTACAATGTTGTTGAGTTGCCAAGCAGTATTTAAAGCTACTGAAAGTAGGAAATATTTAAGTTAATATCTTTGTGGGCATAACAACGCGACAAAACACATTTGGTATCTATTTTAGTAACTAGTCAACCAATTTGTGAAATTTTATTTTGTTGTAGCTGATGTCAGCAAAAGATTTTTTCTTTATGGACAACATTTTCCTACCCTACAGAGCGCGTCAAAAAATAAAGAATAAAATGAGACGGGAAGAGTTCTTTTTACATAAGAAATATTTTTTCAAAGTCAAATATAATTTAACTTTTTTTTTTTTTTATTAATTTATTTTACGTCGGCCTTTTTCCGCAACAATTTTACTTTGTGTTTACATAGCCTATTTGAATGAAATTAAAATTTTCTATATGAAAACCCCAAACTATACTAGGTTATAAGCAGTAATAATGCCTAATATACAGTTGACGACGTATAAATTCGGACACTCCACCAATACATAACTCAATTACAACAAAATTGGGTAAAACGGATTTCTCACATTATACTGCTTATACCTGGATAGAACACCAGCTATACATAGCTGTAAATTATTATATGTACGATTTTTTACCATAAGTAATAATAGCTATTTCTAAATATTTTTGTGTTCAAATTATAGCCGCGAAATAAGAAAATTATAAAATAATACCAGGAAAACTACAAAAGTATAAAGCCAAAAAGGGTAAATTTATTAACAAACAACAAACAAAATACTAATATTTAATTGCTGCGCCATTGGATTCTAACACTAATCGTAATCTTCCTGGCATTGACAAAATAATACTTCTGGTGTATTCCGGAGTTAGCCCTTTTCAAATTTCTTCTATTTTATTTATCAAATAACTCTATTTCATTCTGTGGTTTCAAATTTATTTTGTAAATTTTTTTTACCATCAATTGGATTTAAATCTTAACAACACTTATCCATGCCCATATATTAACGAAGAAACGTCCACTGGTTTGCTTTTTTTGAGTATACTTCTTATCATATCGGGAATTTGGTGGTCTATATACTCGAATCCTTCCATTATGTAGACAGAAAAGTTTTCTCATCGGAAAAGTTAACATTTTGCCAAAAAAAAATCATTTTCTGGTAAATATTGCTTAGCAAACCCAATTAGTTGTTCCTTATCACTATTTTTTAAAAACTGATAGGATGTAGCTGTTCGATTTCTTAATTCGGAACATTGTCTTACTCGGTGTTGCGCAGTTCTAGATGAAGCAGGGAATCCTGTTATGTGCATAGCGGATACTGCAGTTTCAAATGGTTTTTGCCTTAAATACTCTACCAAATTTCGGTCTTCTGCATTTGATAATTTTCTATTATTTAGACCAGACCCAACAGACCTTTCAAGAGTTTGATGATAGCGTCAACAGTACTTCTAGGTACTCTAATCAGCTATATTTCCATAAGACCACCCTATTTCTACTAAGCATTTTATTCTTGCTTTTTCAATAATACTTAAATGAGGCATTTTTAAATCAAATAAGATAATGACAATACGTTGACAGATTTCATGATAACAATTAACACGTTACAAAGGTAATAAAGGTAAAACAGTTGCATTTACAGTGTCACAGTTTAGTGTTCGAAATTATCTGTCGTCAACTTTACATACAACGTTTTGTGATATCCCGCGTCAAGCTAAAAAATTTTTTTTTCACTATTACAATAATTATTTTTAACAACAACAATGTGTGTTATTTTAAATTATATAAAATGTTTATTTAAGAAGTGTTTGTGGAAAGGTTATAATTAAATTTCACAAACCAAATGGATGGAAAACCGATCAAATTAAATTATGCAACGACAAACTAAAAAATTAAAATGCACCCCCTGCAAGCACGATGTAAATTCCAAGCTACTTTGGCCTCGAAACTATTAGTATAATTTCCTAGTCTATATGGAAAATAGCAATGCATCACCGTAGTTGTAATAATGCATGGGTGTTCGGCGCTCAAACTAAACGCGCGATTAAATGCTAGATTTTGGTATAATTAAGTTAGCTTATTGACAGAGAGCTTGTCGGTCGCGGCTAGCCGTGCACATAAATTATTACGACCAGAGTTTGCTAATCACGAAATTACAGTTCTAATATCGACTCTGCAATTTATGGCAATATTCATCTTCTGCAAGAACACCATAAACCATTTTAAATCATAATCTTTAATTGCCTTTGCTCTAACTTCTCTACCTCATACTGTTTACGACATGTACAGTTTTATAACTGCTTGCTTGACATACAAGGAAACACTTGCGCGTCATTTATATAATAAAGTAATATTTTTAACCCAAAAATATTTTTAAAGGTATTTATAGAATTTGCAAGAAATTAGTGGTGTGGGAAAAATAGTCTGGATGGGGGAAAATTTCAGACGTCACGATAGATTAAAGAAAAATGCTACTGAATTTGATAATAAATAGAAATGATAATCGGGCTTAAGTAAGGTAGAGAATAGAAGATAGAAATAAGATAGGTCCCAGAATAGAGCCCTGCGGGACACCAACTATGATTTCACTCCTCTCTGACCTAACGCCGGCCACCTCTACCAGAGTACATATTTCTGATACTTGTTCCGCAGGTCAATAAAAAACATATATTTAAAAAGAAAATAAATCCTTCAAATTTTGTAAATTTTTATGTCTAAATTTTATGTTGGTAATACTATTTTTATCATAGTAGCCTCTGGAGAACAAAAATTATTTTTCGAACTGTCATTTTTTGATTTATTGATCCATTTTCACCACGAGATTCTAAAGTTATTTTAGCGATATGAGATTTGAAATTGGACGGAATACGTTGTGTGATCCTTGTACATTCGATACATCTCATTTTAGTGGTGTGTCGTGAAAAGTTGTAAAATTATTTAAGCTTTCTTAAAAGAATATCATGGTAGACACAGTCAAAAGCCTTACTTAAGTCACAAAACAAGACCGTTTCGTAATGCTTATTACGAAATGAATTTAAAATGTCGGATATACATACAGGGTGGTCCTTAAGTACATCAAGAAAATCTAGGATATGATTCCTGGCATCAATTTAAGTTGAAAAGTTCATATGGACTTATGCCCTAAAATACTTACCCTCTAAGATACAGGGTGTTAAAATATTTTTAAAAAATAATTGTTTTTTTAAAATTTCGAAACTCCTTGAAGATACGGTATTGAAAATTGATGTCGATTGATTTCGTATTAAACTGCACTTTTTGGTTAAAAAAGGGTTTGCCTACTTCCACCAGTGGCGTGCATGAAAATACCATCAATATTTTTTTTGTGAAAATATGTGATACGCCACTGTTTTTTTTTAAACTCTGATGCATTTTTATGCATTACTGATATAAGCGGAACAAAAGTTATCTCTACTATGTTTTTGAAAAAAATGGTAGTTTTAAAGGAAAATGGAAAATATTTTAACACCCTGTATCTTAGAGGGTAAGCATTTTAGGGCATAAGTCCATATGAACTTTTCAACTTAAATTGATGCCAGAAATCATATCCTAGAGTTTCTTGATGTACTTAAGGACCACCCTGTATATGGCAAATAGTATTTAAAAGGTCCCCTCACAAATTTAAATGACCATAACTCCAAAACGAGTCATAGGATTGGATTATGGCCATTGAGACTTCTACTCAGAACGTTCAGATCTACACCATACTAAAAATTCAGAAATATTATCCGAAAGTCATTTCCCCTAAGCGTAGTAGGAGTATTCTTTAGAAACATTTTTGAATAGGAAGTCTTAAATGGAGGTCGTGGCGCACCCCTGGCCCCACCATGCATTAGCTACAATATTGCGTAAGTGGCAAAAAGTTAAAAATGTATGCTGTCTGAAAAATAAATAAATAAAACCATAATATAACACTAACAATGCCAAAACTAAAATTTATGACCTAATTTTTTCCCGAACAATTTTATTTTCCTTTCAGCATATTTTTAAAGAAAATACCACAACGCGGGAGATTTCTATATTTCGGCTAATATTTATAGCACGTATTATTCAGGACAAAAGTGCATACGCTTTTAACATTTGCCTCTCCGAATGTAAGTGGGAATACTGGGATATGTTATTTATGACTTTTTCTCTTCGCTTAGCGCGCTAACATTTTTATTTCAGCTAAATGTGCCCTCTTGTGGTCTCAAAAACATATATTCCTGAAAGTGTTTTTACCGATTCTGTCGATTGGTTTTATGTTAAAAATCCTTTTAACGTTTTTCTTTATTGATATTGGTATTTTTGTCTTTGTGATGTCATTTAATTTCGAAATCATAACTTTTAGTACTTAAATACTTAATGATATTAAAAAAAACATTGAGGTTCAATGTGTCAACATAAATAGCAATTGCCATCTTATATTTGTTTCTTTAATGTATGTTTATTTTGTTAACTGAGCCATGAAATTAAACAGAAAACTAACAAAAAAATAAAGTTGTTGTTAGAAATTTCCCTAACCTATTTTAAGGTTATTAAGAAGAAATATTTGCAGACACAAGCAACCTGAGAATTTTTTTTAATCTCAGCAAACTCTAATCAACAGAAAAATAAATATCCTATTCATAAATTTTATCGATATTATTGTGTTCTGCTTAGTGCGCTTAAAAAGAGCCGATAAAACAAGAATAGCAAAAGAGTCACTAGCTCATTTCAATAGCTTTTAACTCCTGTACCAAATACAAATATTCAATTACATATAATATTTTTGTAACAACAATTTTATTAAAACACAAAAGATATTTTTACAAACAAACAATATATAATAAGTTATATTAGGGAAAATATAGACGAATACAATATATAGCGTATTAAATACAATTTAATAAAAATATTAAAACTGCAATGGACGGCATTATAAATTTGTATTCGTAACAGCAATAAGGTAACAGTCAGCGATTTTTTATTAAAAAAATGTTTTTAAGTTTCAAAATTGCGGATGATGTGCGAGAAGACAATTTTTACAGCTATGACAGTGAAATTGATTTCACTCTTTTACTATAACATTGCAGATTAGGATGGACCAAGTAATTGGTAGGATGCCGACGTTTTTTTGGTGTTATTATTTCCTCTTATAGTCTTATCGAAACGTTACTAACTTACATGATATGGACAATACGTACAGTAATAATTAATGATTGACACTTTAACAAAAAGTCTTTCATCCTAAAATTGCAGATGAAGGTGGTTCAGGAAGCCACAAATAGGGGTTCCACGGAGACCTCTGTCTTGCCAGGCTTCTGTTGTTATGGACATCGATCTCATAATCTTCTTCTGTAACATTGTAGGCGTAGAAATACGCTGATTTGTCATCAATAGGAGGGGGGTAGGCCTTCTTGCCTTTGGAGAAAAAATAACCCAACCCACAGATAGATATGAAAATGATGACCATTACAGCAATTGTAAATGTCCAAGTGATGTAGTACCATCTAGAATGTTCATCTTCCGGAACCGAGTCTTCTTCCTGTTTATCTGTCTGCTTTGTTAATTCTTCGGGACTTTTTGTTTTAGAAGGTATGGTAGCGTACTCATCGTCATCTACATTTTGATCGCCAGTGTCGCCGGTGTTTTTAAATTCGGATTCTGTTATGTCATCAAGAGGAATTTCAATGAACTCTTCATTATCGACAGTTATTTCAACAAAATCATGTTTGGGCTTAGTTTGGTCCAAAATAGTCTTTGCTTCATTGATCGGTTCATTTTTAGAAGTTGTGATTTCTTTTGTAAAATCAATACTGTCATCAATATATTCGATATTATCATCGATTGGAATTTTTGTATCATTGGTGGAATCTTGAGTAGAGCCGCTGGTAGAATCATCAATTGAATCGTTAATAGAATTTTCAGTAGATGCGTCATCATTTTCCGGAATGTGATCGTCGTCCGTTTTTCTTAGTGTAGCTTGACCATTTTCAATGGTTACTTTAACAAGATCTTTCAAGTGGTTTTCAATATTTGCTGATAATTGTTGCATTTCAAAGTCGTAAATCGCATCGTGAGAATCATTCTCGATTAGTGGGAGCTTACCAGCTTTGGTGTTAATTTTTTCGGATTGTTCCTTAACTTCACTTACTTCATCTACATTTGTAGGCACTAAAGGGCTTGTATTTGCGATTTCCGACATTTTTAAATCTTCCAACTAAACTACTGAAAGTCGCGAAAGAAAATTGTAGTTCTATTTGAAAGCAACACCCAGACTGAATAAAGAATTATGAAATATGAATTTAATACGGTTTATCGTATCTCTTGATATGACTCCGCATTTTATATATATAGACCAGGAGAGTGCAGAAGCGGTAAAAATTTAAAATGCTGATAGTACCTAATTATTTAAAATTGTAATCTGAATAAATTACAAGACCGTTTTTTGTTCTACAATGAATCGTTTCAATGCTACGTTCTGTTAGAGTGATATAAATGCTTAAATCCTAATGCCTCAAAAACTGTTTAGTTTGACATATGACATCACATACAAAATATGATTAGAATGTGAAGCATTGAGTAAAAAAATAATCATATCCTATCCATGTATATAATAGCTACTTCCGGTGTAACCGGAAACTCTAATACTTTGGTTAAAGAGGATATTATATCAAAAACTACAAACAGACAAAATTATAAAAAGTTAGTAGTTTCCTGAAAAGTTCTAACAAACGCTCATTGGGAATATCTCCCAATATATACTTTTTGGTTTCCTATGTGTTTTGGTTCCTATCCCCCATGAGGTGCTCACATTATAACACTTTGTAAGTAACTGTATTTTTGCGACCCTGATTTCAATAAGTAATAATACAATTTTTATCTAAGACTTTTCTTTGTAAATAAGGTCTAATTTTTTATTTCCATACCTCTAGTCTGACACGAAAAGAATAAATAATATCAGATCCTACGTTATGCTCCCGGTCTATATTTAACAGCGCTATCTCTTCCAATAAACAATTACGTACCTCTAGGTACAGTCCTTTAAAAGTGGTCAGCACTTTTGTTTAGCATAAATAAATGACCCTAAACAATGTGTGGAAAACTTTCCATAATTTCTAATCAGAAAAATATGCATAACTATACGCTTGGTAACCTTTGAGACTTCATGTGAATTCTTATATGTATTATATTATAGGTACCTGTGGATCGTCCGGTTGTGAATCGTCTGTATATTATAAGAATCCACCTGTGTTGAAAAATCGCCAAAAGTAAAATATGTAGTGATAAAAACCTACATTTTATTATTTAATAGCCATATATGTTTTATTATTAGTTTCCAGGAATTAAGATTACATACAGCTTAACGCCGATTTAGAACAAAGTAGCAAAAATCGTAATTAAAAATACCCGATGATACCCAATTTGTATGAACCAATAATAAAAGTAGCAATTAAGGTTTTAATTGCCAAAGTTGAGCAGTAATCTCTAAATCTACTGTATCCAATTATGACTGAAATCGTTTTTCCGATGGAATAAGGTGCAGAGATTTACTGTCGAACATGAATTCGGAAACTCCCAACGTGCTGTGTTAATTACCGTTACATTGTAAAAGTGCAACGTAATCCCTTTATAATATTACTATGATGCAAATGAATTTTATGCCAGCTTTAAAACTCTTTTTACGGCAACTCGTAATAGCAAACATTCAGGAACTTTTGTTCATTTAGCTGTCCACCGTAATAAATCTACTTATCCAATCTACAATGCGAACATTAAAGGAATCTATTATTCAGAAGACTTTGCTTTTTGCAATTTCACCTTTCCACTTTCTTCTAGGTAAAAGTTCTTTGCTATATCAAGCTACCGGTGCGGACTATTTGCCACAAAAAACTTTTCGATTATTATTTAGTTTATTCGGAAGTGCGGACACCGCGAAAAATTTATGTCCCAACGTCTCAACCCAAATCCAAGGGGATAAACGGGGATCCCAAGATTTCCGGACGGCTTCTTTAGTTTCCCATTTTCAGTGGAAAACAGAAAGGAAACAAGTTATTGAATCATGTGACGATGTAACAATGCCGACGTGTCGGAAGATGACAAAGAGGCAAAGTTACAAGCGTTGAACCATAAAAGGGGATAGAACTAAGTTGCAAAGAGAGTGAATTGTATAAGTATACCTAATGTTATCATTTTTTTTTTGCGGGTGCTATTATTAGAACCCTAGTAATTGAACGGGTTATACATTTAGTGGTGATAGTCGTTGTGTACTTACATACTTACATGCATTGCTCGACAAGCATTTATATCCTGGAAACCTATACTATGCAACAGAAACCTCTCCATGCACCTACGGTCCGTATTACTTTATGGCAGTAAATCATGGACCTTAAAGACATCACCGACAAATAAGATTGAAGCATTTGAACAACGAGGAAGTACTTTTTATGATGAATACCAACAGAGAACTCATAAACACAATAAAGACGAGAAAAACCGAATATTTCGGGCATATCATCAGAGGACCCACGTATTTTCTACTCCGCCTTATTGTCCAAGGAAAAGTGGAAGGCACACGTTGGATTGGACGTAAAAGACTGTCATGGCTACGAAACATAAGACGATGGACAGAACTGCAACCTGAACAACTTTTTAAAGCGGCCGCCGACCCTAATACCTTTCAAAATATTATCACCACGATGATCGCCAACGTATAAAGACAGACAGGGCACCGAAAGAAGAAGAAGAAGAGTCGTTGTGTAGCGAGGGTATAGAGCAGTATAGACCAGCTCCAGCCTCTCCAGTAGATGTAAATCATATGAACGTTGCATTCTCCCAAATTAATAAACACTATAGGACAAAGCAGATTGTATTTCCTCATTCTTTCCAACTAAAAGGGTAATTTACGCTTAAGGCAACAAATAAAAAGATAAAAAGGTCCAATGTCGCCAAATGACTTGAAATCGTAACAGTAAAATGAGAATTAAGGACCGAGGGCGCATTTTAACATACGTTCCGCCCTGCGCTTTACGAAATGTTTTGCTTGATTGGATCAAACTATATCGTTGGTTTTATATCGTTGGGGCCCAATATTTGATTCCGGTCGACAGAGACCCAGAAGCGTTAAATTCAGAGATAACTTCAATTAAAAGTTTTACTGCAATCATTGTAAACTTTACGAGCTTTTTATTATATTTGTGAATTATAATTTGATAACTGCCCACTTTTATTTATAATATTACTGGCAGTAAAACAGGACGGTATAAAAGGGCGCTTTCGGCAATCTAAAATTTAAATCCCTGGGTAATGATTTATCACGACATTGCTTTTTGGTATTCTAAGAGGAACACTTTTTGATTAATATACATTTATTTGGTTAACTTTGGAATCTACCAGTATTATGGTCCCCCTTTATGGGATTATAATAATTTGCTCAGTTCTTTTTTTAAAATATTTTTTTAGGTCTTTCTAATTTTTTAAGATTTTATATTCTGCGCAGGAAATATATTGGAAGAGACGTCGATTACCAAGTAAAACTAGTGTATCGCAATTAAATTTAATTACTAAGAGGTCGTTAAGCAATAGCAATAAAGGGCTTTAATCGTAAATTGATAGTAAAAACAATCCCTTTGTGTTTGGTCTCGCAGATATTTATCTGTAGGGCCGTCAAGTACACAAACCTACCGTCGACCGTAGAGACGAATGTATTTCCCAGTGTTCTTTTTTAATTGCTTTAACGAAGCTAAGACTTTTTGAGGGACAAAGAGCATATAGGGCCGTACTAAAATAAAATATATTGGTGGTCAAGTTCGACTAAACCCCTGCTTCCCGAATGTATCAAAAGCATTTTTTTACTGCAAGGGTCATTCGTGCAATTAAATAATTTAATAATTGAAATACATCTTAAAATAACGTTGTATGTTTGTTTATCCAGTATGAAGAATCCCTCAAACAGTTCAATACTATCTTTAAAATGGTCAGGACTAGATACAAATTTGAAACAAGGTAACCCTTCCTCCAAAGGGGTACTCAGTATATAGGTACCCCTAGAAAAATCACGGGAATGTTTAAAATATTTTTGAAACCCAGAAACTTTTTGGACTGCCTGGACAACAGCCACAGAGATTGACGGTGGCGAAATTTTAATTTCATAATAAAAAATAACGTCAAGAAGTTGACTTAAGCTTTAAGGGCATGTGGGTCGGGTAGGTGAGGTGATGAAATATCCTTAAGACTTCGTAATTTCTTACTGTGCACTGAACTTACTCTTAAAGACATTATATGACTTTTGAATTAGCTTTTTGACATACTCCCTAAACCTTAGTTCAGTATCCAGGATTATACCCAGATTTTTAGCTGTTTTAACTACGGGGAGGGGAGCCTAACACCATCGATAACTATATTGATATTATCATTCAAAAAGCCAATTTTGTTCTTATTCTCAAAAAGCATCAAGGATGACTTTAATGGATTCAACCTTAGATTATGATCCAGAGAAAGTTGATTTAACATGCTTAAATCTTCGTTAAGCAAATTTGATGCGTTTATATAGTCTTGGCAATCGAAATGAAGGTAAATTTGTGTATCATCTGTATATGCCTGAACCTTACAGTGCTTTAAAGATTTTAAAATATCTGAGGTATCGATTATAAATAGAAGAGGTCCTAGGATAGATCCTTGAGGTACATCAGACAAAATTTGAATTTGTTCTGAATAATTGTTTTTATTGAAATTTTTTGGCACCTGTTAAAGTATGATCTAATAAGATTTAAGGATGATTCTTCAAAGCCATAATATTTTAATTTTTCCAGCAAAAGTGAATGATTAAGGGTATTATTAGACTTTTAAAAAATCTAGAAGAACTAACGCGCTATTTATTTTTTATCAATTACTGCCATTATGCCATATTTATTATTTATATTGTTAAATTCAATAATAAAAAATCAAAAATAATATTATGTACATATTATTTATCAATGGCCACGTGCGCAACACACGATGGTATAAAAGATAACAAAAAGGTCAAACTTAAAAGTCAAATTTTCAATTTAAATTCTCAGGGCCAAGTGTATCCCTGTAAATTATAAAGTAAAAACAGTCACGTGTACATGTAAGTGAGGTAGGACATCTGTCGGCCGAGAATAAGTGGTAATGTGTCAATCGAGAGGCCTACAGGGCACGTGCCAAATCGAAAGACAAAACCACCGAAATGTTAACGATGTTAAATGTCGTGTTTACAAAGCCTGGGGATATAGAGGAAAATTTGAGTGCATTGTCTATTCCACTTTGATTTGTGAATACATTAATGAGGCAATCCAAGATGCCCTTAGCTCCTTCCATTACCTTGATGACAAAGCATCGTCTTAATCCTGTTTTGCATCGGAACAGCCCGGGGATAACTTTTCTAATTGTTATCATTTACCACAATTCAGCGTCTTTAGTGCCCTTTTATCGTTGTTCTTCGAGAGACAAGTTGTACATTAAGGTGTACAGTTTTATTCATGAAAATTGGGTACACTAAATTTGTTATATTGTAAATCGGACTTGATTAATTTTGACTTTTTAAAAGTGAAAGACTGTCAATGACAAAATTTTTAAAATTCCTCGTCATTTGACAGAACTTGAAAAAGCTCAAATAATAGCCCGAATTGAAGATGGGTGGTCAATACGGCCACTAGCAAATTTTTACCGAAAAGGCAAGAACACAATTTTAAGAGTTAAGCAACGTTGGGAGCAAGAGGCGTCTTCAAAAAGAAAGGTTGGTACTGGTCCGGTCCGCATTTCCAATCCTGAACAAGATGACGCATTTCTGAAATATCTAAGGGCAAATCCTTTTGGAACTGCAAGAGACGCTGTCATTGATGTCAGATTTCCTGGATCTCAACCTACAGCCAGCAGAAGAGTAAAAGAATCAGGCAATCTCGGGTGCTTTTCGCCCTAAATCATATATACCGCGACCATCATTTTTGAAACACGGTAGTATTCACTGACGAAAAGGTTTTTCAGTCTACATATAATGGAGAAATCCGTGTATACCGTCCAGACAACACAAGATTCGAAGAGCGGTATACTAGCGATCTTGCTTTTCGACCTGGACGATTTTCTGTGAATGTCTGGGGTTGGATTTGTGTTCATGGGCCTGGTGTCTTATGGCGATTGGAGGGCAGATTCAACGCCGAACATTATATGCGTGTTCTGGAACATATAATGCTACCATCTGTTGGACAACTATATCCACATACCTCATTCGTCTTTCAGCACGATTATTACCCGGTTCATTCCGCAAATGCTGTGAGGGAATGGTTTCAACATAATAATGTAGAAGTTCTGCCATGGCCTGCTTATAGTCCCGATATTAATCCAATAGAAAACGTCTGGGGTTTAATTGCAAAAGAAATATCGAGTAAGTCTTAAATTGTAAATTTTACAGGAGGAACAAAAAACTAAATTCAACCATCAAAAATGTATATTTTAGAAAGATATTTCATATTTGACAACAATATGACTTTCTTAATCAATATTTAATGACAAAATTATGTAAAAATGGTTTTCTTAGTATATTTTGAAAAATACGAGGTCCTGTTATTTTTATTACGCTACATACGAGGTACTACCTAGGAAGATAATGTAAAACTTTCAAATTATAAACAAACAAAATAGTTTATCGGGAAACAAATTTTCTATTACCCTTTCTAAAAAAAGGTTACAAAAATCTATACAAAATTAGGCAAGAATCGCCTAATAACGACAATGGCTGCCTTTAGCAGATATAGTAAAAATCTTGAATACTCTCGCAAGATGGGGGGCAAAGTCACGTGACACTCTGTCAATTTTGGTCTATTAAATTTTTATAAGTTGGCATGAATTACAGGACCGGACTTGAAAATTATACATGTGATACCTTCTAAAACAATTTATGCAATAGCCTCATCGGTTCTACCGCTTTAATATTGCCAAATAATAAGTAATAGGTACCTAATAATTTCTTTTGAAAGTTTTGTTTTATAAATATTATAATTTAAGGTAGGTAATAATAAGCATGAATTTCTATATGATTTAAAGATAAATTGTCAAAATAGATTTAAAAAGTTTATAATATTATAAATATCCAAACCTTAAAAATACTAAACTAACTGAAACACAACTTAAAATAGGATTCTGTCACTCATATTTAGAACAGATTTTTTTTTGTTTTATTTGTTCAGATTATACCTATAGGTAAAATACCTACAGTTCAACATAAACTACTTAATTGAATTCAAGTTATTACATTCACTGTCAAGAAAATCCCCATATATGACTTACGTAAGGTACGTAGACCCAAATATGGTTTTTATAGAATTTGTTGGCTATGGTACGGTTACATTTCTAAACTTGTATGTGGGCTAACATAAAGTTAAAAGTTTCAATATAGCCAGGGATTTAATTTTTCTGGTGGAAATCCTACTTGAATTTTTGACTTACATAAGGTACGTAGACCCAAAAGTGGTTTTTATGGAATTTGTTGGTTATGATACAATTACATTATTTCTAAACTTGTATGTGGGCTAACATAAAGTTAAAAGCTTCAATATAGCTAGGGTTTTAATTTTTCTGTCAATGGAAACCCTAATTTAACAGTTTTTGACTTAACGTAAGGTACGAAGACCCAAATACGGTTTTTATAGAATTTGTTGGTTATGATACAGTTACATTCCTAAACTTGTATGTAGGCTAACATAAAGTTAAAAGCTTTAGTTTAGCCAGGGATTAAATTTTTCTGTCAGTAGAAACCCTACTTTAACAGTTTTTGACTTACGTAAGGTACGTAGACCCAAAAGTGGTTTTTATGGAATTTGTTTGTTAAAATGCAATTTATTGATACAGTTACATTTCTAAACTTGTATGTAGGCTAACTTTATGTTAAAAACTTATTGTCATACAAACAATAATAATAGTAATATCAAATAATAATTTCACTTATGTTAGGTACGTAGACACAGAAAATATAATTATATATTTGTTCGCTATCCTATTACGTACTAATATGGTTAGCTATTTTAACTATTATAGTAACATAATATTACTTACTATTGCCAAACAATAATAATATTTACTAATAACAATAATAAAAATAATTCCTTCAAAATCAAATAGCTGCTTTTTAAAGGTTAATAATATGGAAAGCTGTTTTGGCATTTGGTAGAACTAGGCGATACCCGGTTTTATCAACCTATCCGGTTTTGTCCAACTCTCCCCTAACTACCTAAGTCAGGGAAATACTTAATTTCTACTTATTTTTCTTAAAACAGAAAAGGATATATCTAGATAATGTAAAATGCAAAAATATACATTAGAAACCTAACCTTAACGAACAAACATTTTAAGAACAAAAATTTTACAAACTAACTTTTCGACAAAAACGGCGTTCAGATGAAATAAAACTTATTACTTATCGATGAAATCAACTAACGAGCAAGGCACACATTAATAATTATGATCCCTAATGAAAAAGAATTAAAAAATTTTAACCTGTATCTAAATTTTTGGTCAAATGAAAATAATTGTAGGTACTTGCAATTAAATGTAACAAAAACGCAATTTATAACTCGGTGTTTGGGCTCATTACGGTCCGCTACAAATCTAGGGATATTATTATGTCCCAATATCAGCTGATCGATGACAAATAACCGCTGTCATCTGTTTTAAAACGAGACTATTCGTGATATTTAGTATACGAGCTATCGCACCTTAATAATTCCAATCAGCAAATACGAGGTCCCGCGATTTAGCTTTTCTGAGTTTCTGCCACTGTCGGAAATATGTTATTTGAATTTAAAATTTACAGAGATCTAATTATAACCCTTTGCGTATGCCAACAGTATACTATATAGGATAATACCATAATCCGAAAAAATGCGACATACGAGGTACAGTAGTTTAGCCCTCGATATACAGAAGAAATTTTAGACCTCAGAATGCTAATGAATTATACGAAGTAATTCATGAGTGCTGGGAAGGCCTTGATCAAAATATTATTGTTAATTGTATTAACTCAATTCCAAACAGATTAGCTCAAGTAGTCGAAAAAGAAGGTCATATGACAAAATATTAAATTTTAATAATTGTTGATATTGTTTTTACATTCGATGTTTATATTGTTGTTATTGTTGCTGTTGTTATATAGGTGCGTTGAATATAAAAATTTGCGATAGTACAGAAATATTTTTTACATTTTATTAGACGTTTCATTATCTACGCCAATGCTTTGCCTGCCATGTCATTACGATAACCTCAAAAACAATAAATCGAGCATAAAAGCCGAATTTACGCAAATATGGCAAATAACGGTCGTAAGACTTGTAGGTATCTACCCATTTTCAATGAATTCAACTGTACAGTAAATATGTCACAACAGTACACATAAGTAGGATCAAAAAAAGTAATGTAAAATTGATATTTTATGTAGTAACAGAACAAAAAAGCGATAGGTATCTATTTAAGGATTTTTATTGAATATTTTTAAAATATAGAACTAGGATATTTAATCTCCAATTATTACAAAACATTCATTACCTGGTAAGACGAAGACCTGGAATAGACCTAAATTTTGTTAGTTAAAGGATGTTTTTTGAATTATGTACTTGAAAGTGGGGCTATACAGCGTACAATACAATATAATCAATTCTATGCAATACTGATACGTTTCTTTATGATAACGTTTTAGAAAGCCTACAAGAAATTAAAAAAATTATAAAAATAGCACCACTAGCAAAAAAATTAACTGACATTATGAAGGATTTTATTTTGCTAGACTGTATTTGGACACTTTTAGTCATGGAAGTGACCACTGTACATAATAATATGTACAATTAATACTTAAGTTTGTACAACGAATCCCAATTTATATGGTGAAAATTATCATTTGCCTTAAACAACGCCAGACCTCGGATTCAAAAGGCCCAAAAGGGTTAAAACCAAAGTCGATGCCATCTCGCAGCATGTTTAATATTTATGCGTCAATAATGTGCTGTTTAGGGGCGATAAACTTCGCTTGGGGGCAGTAGGATGTAACTTTAAGTACTGCTTTAAATATTTAAGAGGAAAGACAAACCTACTGTGAATAACAAAAATCACTTAAATATACCTTGACAAAGGGGTGAATTGAACAAGTACTTGTGAGAGGTGCTTATCTGCTAAAGCATTTTTTGCTTAAGCTATTAGTCACGTGTTAGTTTGAATAACCCTTTATTTTCAAAACATTTGAAACCTATATGTAGGTACATACCTACGTAGTAAAAGCTTTCTTGTGAATGCTGCAAAATATACTTTTTATTAAATTATCATTATTTTATAGAATTATTATATTTTGATACAAATGGTAATATGTTCCAAGTAGTTACCGTTAATACATTAATTACGATATTATAATTGCAATAAAATTACCTTTAAATGAGTTTCTGCCATACACATTTTAAATAATACCTCTAATAGTTCTATAACGGTTCATTTTTTTATGCAGTAAGAGAGAGAAAACAAATTGAAAATTTATAAAATTACTTCCTCAATGAATATCCATATTTTCAGTCCTGTGTGAAGTGTTGCAAAATATGTTTTATATTGTAAATTTACCATTTTAAGGTATTATTACTTAGTAACATAAAAAAAAATTACAGAAATCCTAGCCCAAAATGTACTGCTAATTTACTTGCTAAAAAAAGTCATTGTAGTTATACAGGGTTGGGCAAATGTTCCGGAACGGCTTAATTACAGGCGAACGAAAAGTGATATCGGATCCGGGTTTTGGGCAATCTATAGGACTAAAATTTTACTATTTGACTATTATACCATGTCAGTAATGTCACCAACTGTCAAGTGTTGACGTTATTTTTTTTTGATGGAACACCCTGTATATTTTTACATTTTTAAATTCCACATAAAATTATAATTATTTTTTATTAAATGCACTATTAGTCTATACTTCATAGTTTCCGATATATTGACTCTCGAAAAGTGACATTTTTGAACTTTGACAGCTTATAACTTTCTAACAGTACGTCTTAGAGCAAAACGGCTTACATGTCCCTATCTTCAATTTTTATTATCTTCCCAAAAAATCAACTTTCTGTTAAACCGGATGTAACTCGAAAGCAGGAAATATAGTTGTTCCGGTTTAACTGGAAGTTGATTTTTTTGGGAAGATAATAAAAATTGAAGATAGGGACATGTAAGCCGTTTTGCTCTAAGACGTACTGTTAGAAAGTTAGAAGCTGTCAAAGTTCAAAAATGTCACTTTTCGAGAGTCAATAAGTATCTCGGAAACTATGAAGTATAGACTAATAGTACATTTAATAAAAAATAATTATAATTTTATGTGGAATTTAAAAATGTAAAAATATACAGGGTGATCCATTAAAAAAAAAAAAAATAACGTCAACACTTGACAGTTGGTGACATTACTGACATATGGTATAATAGTCAAATAGTAAAATTTTAGTCCTATAGATTGCCCAAAACCCGGATCCGATATCACTTTTCGTTCGCCTGTGATTAAGCCGTTCCGGAACATTTGCCCAACCCTGTATAAAAAATAATACCATTATCAATGTTTTAGTAAGGGTAACCCGAACTGCGATACTTAGCACCTAAAGTACTTGAAATGGGCTCTTAAATATGTAAAATAGGTACTTAAGTACTTTACTAAATATAGAGAGAACATGTCGGCACTGGTACTTGATTTTTAACGTTCAGGCCCAAGGACTATTACCTAAATTTTGATAAAAAGGTAAGTACTTAAGAAAGTACGAAAATACTTGCGTATTAAAAAAAGGTTTTAACAAATTTAAAAAGTATTTTTACTTAAGTACTTGGTGCCTACTTACTTACAGTTAAAAATTGGGTAGTAAATAAGTATTTAAAATGTAAATACTTAAGCATATTATATTCAACCCTAAATACTAAATTTGTGAATTTGAGTACCTAATAATACTTCTTTCTGGTACCTGTTTTCCGAAAACTACTGGTATTTACTTAAACAAAACTTGGTTATGGGGTCGTTAAAGTAATTGCACCAATCCACAAAGTCTACTGTACCATTACCTACATACAACGGTAACGATAAAAATCAATACATTTATTTAAATAATTCTGAATAGTAGTTTAATTTGTGACAACGGTTTTTTTTTTCAAATTTTTGTAATGCCTCTTCACAATAAACTAATTAAATTTCATTCGAGGTTTTAAGTACGAAAGGGCAAATAATTATTGTGAAAACGTTTTTGCTTTGAAACGTATTTGTTCGACGTTTTAATTGCAATAATTTCGGTTTTCCGACACCTAATAAAAAAGGGCTTTGTCACATGTAATGCCTTGGGGTGCTTTATAAGCAAACGCATATTTTCAATGCACAATAATACCCGATGCATTGGATAAATTGTGATACACTCTGTGCAATAACCATACCATAAGTGAGTCACAATTTTCAGTTTTTGCATAAATTTCTCTTAAGGGCATCCGCTATGCTACATTTCGAATAGACTAGCTCATGAAGCTTTGTACCTACGTATATGGCTAAATATTACCATCTATTATCACTAGCTCATATAAAACATTTGAACATGCATATAGTAAACGGCACGAATTCTCCCGTTTTAAAACAGATGACGGCAGAAATCAGTCAGCTGATATTGGGACATAATAATATCCCCAGATTAGTACTGGACCGTAATGAACTGTTAATTGCGTTTTTGTGCTTTTTGTTACATCTAATTACGTTTTCAAAATATTTTGTGGTTATTGTGCCTTTTATTTTTACTTTCATTAAATTTTAATTACTTTTGTCTGGTCGGTAAGTAGGTACCTACAATTATTATTCATTTGAAAAAAAAATTTACAGGTTTAAATTTGTTAATTCTTTTTCATTAGGGATCATAATTATTAATGTGTGCCTTGCTCTTTAGTTGATTTCATCGATAAGTGATAAGTTTCATTTTATCTGAACGCCGTTTTTGTCGAAAAGTTAGTTTGTGAAATTTTTGTTCGTAAAGGTTAGGTTTCTAATGTATAATTTTTGCATTATCTAGGTATCCTTTTCTGTTTCAAGAAAAATAAGTAGAAATTATTTCTCTGACTTAGGTAGGTAGGGGAGAGTTGGACAAAACCGGGTAGGTTGATAAAACCGGGTACCGCCTAGTTCTGCCAAAACAGCTTTCCATATTATTCACCTTTAAAAATCAGCTATTTGATTTCGAAGGGATTATTTTTTTATTATTATTATTATTATTATTATTATTACTGTTTGGCAATAGTAAGGTTAAAATAAACTATTTATTATTATGTTAGCCTATATAGTAGTTGTAGAAGGTAACCATATCAATATGTAATATGTAATAGGATAGCGAACAAATATATAATTCTATTTTCTGGGTCTACGTACCGTATGTAAGTCATACCTATATGGGGATTTCCTTGACAGTAAATGTAATATCTGACTGAATTCAATGAGTTTATGTTGAACTGTAGGTATTGTATTTTACCTCTAGGTATAATCTGAACAAATAAAACAAGAAAAATTCTGTTGTAAATATGAGTGACAGAATCCTATTTAAAGTTTCGTTTCAGTTAATTTAGTATTTTCAAGGTTTGGATAATTATAATATTATATAGTTTTTAAATCTGTTTTGACACTTTATTTTTAAACCATATAAAAACGCATGTTTATTTTTACCTACCTTAAATTATAATATGTATTTATAAAACAAAACTTTCAAAAGAAATTCTTTTGCAATATTAAAGCGGTAGAACCGATAAGACTATTGCATCAATTGTTTTAGAAGGTATCACATGTATAATTTTTAAGTCCGGTCCTGAAATTCATGCCAACATAAAAATTTAATAGACCAAAATCGACATAGCGTCACGTGACTTTGCCTCCATCTTGCGAGAGTATTCAAAATTTTTACTGTACAGGGTGGCCAACTAAGCGAGGTAAGCGGCTGTATCTCAGGAACCGTTAATCGTACAGCTTTCGGAAAAAAAATGATATAAGTAAAGCGATCATGAGAAAATTCTGGAAATTACTTTCAAGTTCCTCATTTCGCCGCAAGGGGGCACAATTCAAAATTTTTTTTTTTAAATTTTAAATTTCTCCGAAAATTCCCATATTAAGGTATAACTCTGATTACATCATTGGAAAGATTAGATAATTCTGCATCATTTTGGTTTAAGGCTCGTTGGTGTACCGACCTTGATAAGAGTGGGGGAAGCTATTGAATGTGTAAACATTAAAATCGTTGTTACTTCTAAACGACTTATCCGATTTAACTAAATTTAAGCTTTTTTGGAAGAAAAATGTTAGTACCTTCAATCGTCGTATCCAATGGTATACGATAGTTTCTAATAAAATTGCTAGAGGGCGCAATTTGTAATAATAACAGTTTTTTTGATTTTATCCCGAAAATTCAAATCATACGGTATAACTATGACATCATATTCGAAAAGTAGATTAAATTTGCAAGAAAAAATGTAAAGACCGCAGTTCGATATTGTTGTTCGTTTCAGAATTATTGACAAAACAATAATTTTTAATTCAAATTGCGCCCTCTAGCAAATTTACTAGAAACTATTGTGTACCATTGGATATGACAATTAAAGGTACTTACCTTTCTCTTCCAAACGACCTTACATTTAGTAAAATCGGATAAGTCGTTTAGAAGCTACAGCGATTTTAATGTTTACACTTTCAATAGCTTCTTCCACTCTTATCAAGTGAAAGTGTAAAAATTTAAATCGCTGTAACTTCTAAACGACTTATCCGATTTTACTAAATTTAAGGTCGTTTGGAAGAGAAAGGTAAGTACCTTTAATTGTCATATCCAATGGTACACAATAGTTTCTAATAAAATTGCTAGAGGGCGCAAATTGAATTAAAAATTATTGTTTTGGCAATAACTCTGGAACGAACAACAATATCGAACTGCGGTCTTTACATTTTTTCTTGCAAATTTAATCTACTTTCCGAATATGATATCACAGTTATACCGTATGATTTGAATTTTTGGTATAAAATCAAAAAAACTGTTATTATTACAAATTGCGCCTTCTAGCAATTTTATTAGAAACTATCGTGTAACGTGGGATACGATGATTGAAAGTACTTACCTTTCCCTTCCGAACAAGCTTAAATTTAGTAAAATCGCATAAGGCGTTTAGAAGTCACAGCGATTTTAATGTTTACACATTCAATAGCTTCCCCCACTCTTATCAAGGTCGGTACGCCAACGAGCCTTAAAGAAAAATGATTCAGAATTGTCTAAGCTTTCCAATTATGTAATCAGAGTTATACCTTATTATGGGAATTTTCAGAGAAATTTAAAATTAAAAAAACAATTTTCCCTTGCCCCCTTGCGGCGAAATGAGGAACTTGAAAGTAATTTCCAGAATTTTCTCATGATCGCTTTACTTATATAATTTTTTTTCCGAGAGCTGTACGATTAACGGTTCCTGAGATACAGCCGCTTACCTCGCTTAGTTGGCCACCCTGTACACACAAATTAAAATTTAGGAATTTAACGATTCAAATATTGCGTGTACAATTGCAAGTCCACCCTATTGCATTTATACTACTGGGGCCAGACAAATCGGCATATGTATCAACAGCAATTACATCTTTTTTATTATGCTGTGTAAAACGACACCGATGTACAGACAGGCTACATTAAATATGTACAAAGCTTTTTGTCAGCAAATTGTTTCATAGAAATGATCGCGGATTTGGACATTTTTCAGAAGAGTTTTCAGAACTTACTTGGATTTGTTATAAACGATAAAAAACGTGTACATGACAAGTTTTTTATACGTTTTTTTGCAATAAATAAATTTCCCCAGTCCTCGCACCCTCCCATTTTTTTTTTAGAATTGGTAGCCTGAGTAATATTCGGGGTCTAGAATAAAGATAATGTAGAATGGATTCATTTTAAGAAATACTATTTCCTGCTAATTTTAAATTGTTGTTTTTCTATTCCCATTTTTATGTGACTGCCAACAATGTAAATTGTAAACTTAATAGAAGTAACTAGATCCAAATCGAGTAGAATTTCTTTCATTCCTTTTCGAAAACAACTTCCTTTTCTCCTTAACTTTTCGCACAAGATTTATTGTTCTAATACTGTCAGCGTTAGAAAACATTTTGAAACGCTCCACTTGATCGGCATTGGATTTTATTTAGTAATTGAGGAGGCAATAGATAGGGAAAGAATTCCGATGTATCGGACGCGTAGCCGTTGCCATTTGGGAATGTTTCATTGTTTCATCAGGATTAGATACAGATGTCAGGTTATCTCCGGTAATAGACGCTTTATGGTTGTCAATAACCATCAAATAACCAATGTTATCAGCGGAGATAGCACTGTTGACCGCGTGGTCATTGCAACATCCCCTTGCCGTGTATTTATTATTCCTATTACAGGCCCAGTGTACCCCAATCGACGCCATGGGAGTGTTTATTATTAATGCGACAAGTGACCTATTTGATACAATATATTATGTTGTATGCATATTATGGGGGTAAGGTGTTGCGCATACTTACGCTAACGAAGTAATCAATTTAAAAAGTTGTAGGTACTTCTACAGCTTTTTTAACTTCATAGAAATTTTCTAATTGTGTGATAAAACAGATTTTGTGTACAAAGAACCACTCTAATTTTCAAAAATATGTATAACCACATAATAGGCTTAAATCTGATGATGTAAAACGTAGTCCATGCCAGTAAGCTGAACTTTCAAACAAAATAAAGGCTTTGAAACAACATTTTTGGCTTATTATGCCATTATTATAAAACAAAAGCCACTACAAAGTGAATGTTTATAATTATTATAAAAAAGGGTAATAGTGGTTCCCTCCTATTCCATTTATAAATTAATTGTTAGGATATAAACTGTATAGTGGAACATGTGTAAAATTTTGATTTGTATTGTATATTAACCTTTGTTATAGTTGGCTATTATAGTTGAGTCACTCATTAGATATTATGTTTGAGTGTATACAAACGTACGTATATGCTTTCATACATGTTCACCCCCTTTTTACCTCCCCCTGTTTAAAGGGGTGGCCGTCAGCCGCCCGCTTAGGGGGGATGGGAATTATTCAACGCCGTTTTAATTGCAAACGGACGGTAGATTCAATGCATCCCTCATGCCTATGCTTGTAAAATCGGTCATTTACCCCCATAGTGTACACATTATTACTTTGTATCTACTCTAATACCACGTGCACCAAAATATAAAAATCAGAAATTTACTATTGCCTTTTATAAAGTACGTAATAAAAAAAAAAATTAATGATTTAACAGTTCTCAGACGACATTAAATTTCGAAAGACAGTAATTTATGCTAAAGAGGCGATTTTTAGGAATAATTTTTTAAAAATGAAACCCCAAGACTTAAGGAAACATATTATCTTATTTAATGTTGTCACAAGTGAAAAATGAACTTAAGAGCAGTTATCACTTGCCGCATTTAGGTAAAAAGGAGTGACAAACTACAAGAAAACTATTGGATAGAATTGGTTAAAATTTGGAATTTAGCTCCGAAATTTGATACTACATGACTATATCGCCTTCAATCTTTTTAAATTAGAAAACAAATTTTCAAAATAAATTTTTTTTTTTCAAAATTGATAAAATGAAGGTGATACAGTCATGTGGTATCAAATTTCGAAGCTAAATTCCAAATTTTAACCAATTCTATCCAATAGTTTTCTTGTAGTTTGTTACTCCTTTTTAGCTAAATGCGGCAAGTTATAACTGCTCTTAATTAAGTTATGCAATAATTTTTATTATCTAGCACATTATGATTCACATTATAAAAAATATTTTTTGTTATAAAAATGTCATATTTTTATCTATTGTAATAAAACTAATCAAAACATAAAAGCTAGCTGATTGCTATTTACCGCAGTGAATATAAAATGAAAGGCCAGGTGATGCGGGAACAATAAACCATGGTAATAATTTATTTACAAAACAATGGAGATAACTCGTCATTTTGTAAAACAATAAATATTCCGATTTTTGAATGAAAGTTTAAAAATCCATTGATTTATGGCACTATGTGCCCATTAAAAGCTATCTATCTGTTTAAATTAGAGGAAACAATACACCCATTCCAGCAAACTAATAAATCATGCGAGTTTACTATTTTCAGCTGTTACTAAAAAAATACTATTAGAGAAACTATTACAGAAACAATTTTCTAATTAAGATACATTTAGAAAATGGTAAAGATTTTTAAATCTAGTAGATATACAGGGTCCTGCACCTCACCTCCCGTCTTCTATAGCTCACTTAGTAATTAAGTTTGAATTTTCATATTTTGCAGACCTTATCTGTATCTTGGGGCGCATTTCAGGAAATATTTTTTTTCATTCCAAAAAAGTTTGACGTCATAAGGATATATTTTTTTAGATTGCATACCATATAGTTTCTTACTTATTTGGGTGCCTGCTATAGTTACCTACATATCCCTAAAATTTTATTGAAATCGATTCAGTATTATAGACGAAAAAAAAAAAAGTAAAAATTATCAGTTTTGCACCACTGGTTTTAAAAATAAATAAATAATAAAAATAATGCCTCGTTAATAAAATTATACAAAGGTACTTATTAAACAAGGTATAACAGTCTCGTCAACCAAGTTTGGTTATTACGAATTGTACAGGGTGTCCAAAGTTTAGTGTCAAACTTTGCAAACTTTAAAGCAATTTATTTTTCTTATTTCAAATAGGAACCCCTGTATCTTTTTATGTCATTCGATGCAGAATTAAAAATCAAACATTTGTTTTAATTACAACCTTATCGCAATTTCTAACGCAGCAAGACTTATTTGCAGAAAACTCATTTTATCAACTATTCCAACAGTCATTATTATGAATAAATATCGAAGGTGGCTTTGAAAAACAATTTATAGGTATTAAAGTTTATTAAAGTGAAAAAAAAGGGGTTTAACGTGGCAAATGCTGAACATGTCCTCCACCCTTTACTTGGCATGCTCCCAAACGATGGTAAAATCCGTCGACGGAATTCCTAATGGCTTCAGCCGGTATGTTATATGATATGTCACTAATCTAATTTAGTATTAAATCTTCCATATTGTTTGGCCTATTTTGGAAAACTTTCTCTATTAAATATCCCCAAAGAAAATGGTCTAGAGGCGTTAAGTCTGGGGACCTCGACGACCATTCAATAATAATTGTACCACGTCGTCCAATCCAGCGACCTGGAAATATCTTCTCACATTGACACCAAAATGCGGGGGAGCACCATCTTGCTGAAACCAAATTGTTTCATTAGGTATATCTGGATCTACTTTGTTGGGCAAAATTACAGCTAGACCAGGCATCAACTCGAAGGTTAAGAAATCCAGGTACCGTTCAGCTGTGAGGTTCATCATCAATGATTTATCATTTCCGCATATTTAAATGGAGTTTTTTTAAAAACTTTTAACGGTCGCCATTTTGAAATAGCTAGTACGAGATAATAACTTTCAAATGATGCTTTCACCAGCTGTATGTTTTCATTAAAAAAAAAGATCGATGTCGTCATATCTTCGACAAATGTCTATGAAAAAACAAACGAATAACGTCAAAATGTGAGCATATATAAAACTAAACTGACGTGTTCGAGCGTTTTTCCCAAAAGTTACAGATTAAGGCTATATTAATTTTATTCCGGACTACTGGGTATCCCTGTATATAACCAGACAAAAAAATCAAAATCGATCTCACGCGGTAAATCCGGTAGCTGTTTAATTACAGTTGTTCTTAAATACAATAAATCAGTGTCTCAAGTAATTGGTTTATTGTTTCAAATGTTTCAAAACATTTCTATTTACATACAGTGGTGTTGGCTGGCAATGACAACAATATTTTTTTTATAAAATCAAATAATACTTGTTGAATATCTACAAATGTATCAGCCACAATATATGATGAGATGAGACAGAACTTCCCGAAGCATCAAATCCAAATACTGTAGATATACGTAATCTCGGTGTAGAGCCATTTGGGTAAACAATGGTTAGCATTTAATTATAGGTCAGAAGGGCCTTATGGCGTATAATCTCATTAGTGTTTATTTATTCATTAGGCTATATCCGGCCAAATATTATACTTGTGAATCTATTGGCATTAATTGCATGCCTTTGTGTGTACCCATTTATGGTTAAGCACTTTGAATAAAAAAATATCCATTGATAACTTTTATAACGGTTGTCGAAGGGTTAATAATATAATTATGTGTATTGTTTTTAACTTTAGGTGACCTCGTCATTCTTTGGAAATTATATTTTCAAAACTATATTTGTACAATATTAATAATATTTATTTTAATCTTATAGATTTCAGTTGGCCTAAAAATTCAAATTGCAAAAATTTTTTTTTCAAAATGTTCGGTTCGCGTCTAATATCACAAAGCAATAAAACTCGCTAATTACCCTAGAGCCGGAAACAAAAGTCCTGTAAATTATCCTGGAGCAAGGAATAGCCTCTCAAAAACTGGAAAGTATGCAGTTAAGCCCGTCAAAGGGTTAAATGATCCTTCAAAAATGCGAACATCCATATCGGGAAAAGTCCAGTGCTTTGGACACCATATTTTACGCTTTATGGACCTTCAATGTGCTTCCTACTTGCTACGATTTGAATAATGGCCCTTATTAGGGCATAGACCCGTCTGACCTTTTTATTTATTGCGGTTGCTTTATTTTTTGGTTATATTTATGTATTATAATGAATTGAATAGTCACATAATAAAATATAATCTATTATCCTTAATGACATTTTTAAAGGATTTGATACTGTGAGTTATAAAGACAAATAGGTAATAGAGCATGGTAAGCAGAGTGAAATAGGTTCATGATGTGGTTAGAGCCACCGTGAAACTTAACCTCAAACCCTGTCTCTGGTAGCAAGTTGGCCGGATGAATAATGGATCATGCAGGTGAGACACAATGAGATTAACGGCTCTAATAGAGTTGATGTTGACAGACGCCGGACAGGAGACACGGTCAGAGTATGGAATGGCGATTAGTGACATTAGTGTACATTATGTTAAATACTGCGTTCCATCTCAGGTTATATGACGTTCGCTAATCAGTGGCATGGCTGTAAATTGCATTCCCTGCGGAATAAGCGCATCTATTATCTCAGTCGATGCATACAGTGTGCAATGGCTTATGATAGCTGCAACTTGACATTTAACCTTTAATGCCAACTATTTAGCAGCCATAAAAACGGCTGTGATAAGTTTTTCCAATATAGAAAAATATTTAGAGGATTCTAAATGACAAAGAAAAAGGCTAATGTCTTTTACAATTTGTCACAATCAAGAGGCATCAACGTATATATGCAAAATATTCAGAATAATAAATGATATCTTAAAAGTGGACAAAGAGAATAGCATTCTACTTTTCGCAAGTCAATTTATATCTATATAATACCTGTCAAACAGGGACATTTAGCCCCTAAGCTCGAGCATCCTATATTTAAATATAAAATAAAATCTGCCAGGTCCTTTAAAATTATTTATTCATATTAAGCTGGATGTAGGGCTTTGATGAACTCGCATCATTAATCATTCTGGAAAAAAGTAGGTGAAAGGCCAGTTTTGTCAATTTGTATGTTAACTCGACCCCGTCGTCGTTAAGCAACTTTGTTAAAAATAATTTATACAATATAAGTATAAACTTTACTTTACGTAGGTACTACTGGTTTAGTACCTACTAGGTACAGGTTTTTATTTCTACGCCACTCTTTTTACATTATTTTTGGCTAGTCCCTTGCTTTCGGTATTGTCACCTATTGAAAATTTTACCTAATTATGTATTGTATGTATGTGTTTTTAAATTTTCAAATGCAACCTTCTTTTAACAAAAACAGACAGAAAAGTTAAACATTTTGCAAATTCTATCAAAAATTACGTATCATTTTGTTTTTTAATTAAATGTAATTTTAAAGTTTTTTTAAACAGTTTTAATGATTTTTGCGATTTAATAGAATTTTCCAAATTATTATATTCTATCAAACCTTTATAAAAAATAGATTTATAAGCTAATGTTTTAGACATTCTATCCATAACATAAAACTATAACAATTTTGATTAGTTCTTGTTTTATAATTATGATGGTCATAATTAAAAGAACAAAAATTTTTTAAACAATCAGGCAATAAATTATTTTTAATTTTATGTATAAAGATACATACTAAATAAAAAATTAAATTTCTAACATTCAACCAATCTAAATTTTTCAACATAAAATTAATTTGTGTATATTTGTTACAATTTAAAATAATCCGCATTGCCTTATTTTGTAAAATTTGTAATTTATCAAATATTTTCTCACTAGCACAATATAAAATGGAAGAACAATAAAGAAAATGTGGTAATATAATAGTAGGTATTAAATACAGTTTTTTTAGAAAACAAACTTAAATTAGAACTGATTCTTTTAAAATAACCTACTTTTCCGGCAATCTTCGATATAATACTTTCAAAATAATTAAAAAATTTTAATTTTGAATCAATGATTATCCCTAAATATTTAAAACTGTTTACTAATTCCATTTTTTCACCATCAATTACAACATTTATATTTTGACAATTTAAATTATTATCCATAACCATACAGTAAGTTTTAAAAATATTTAATTTTAATTTATTTACTTTCAGCCAATTTAATAATGTATTTATCTCAGAATTTAGAGTATTTAGACCATCAAAAATATTTAAAACATTAATGTAAATTGTAACTTACACATTTTTAAAACTAAATAAGGCATATCGTCGTTGATGTATAAAATAAATAATATTGGACCTAGTATACTTCCTTGAGGAACTCCTATATTATTTATTTTTTTATTTGAATGTGTTTTTAATATTTTTGTTTTTTGTGACCTGTTACTTAAATAATTTTTAATAATTCAATTGTTTCGAATGCCCGCTTAAAATCCAAAACTACAGCTATAACATTTTCCCCTTGATCAATAGTTTTTTTCCACGTCTCAATGATACATTAAATGCTGTCTCTGTCGAGTACCCTTTTCAAAACCAGCTTGAACGGAAACTAACATTTTGTTGGCATTAATGAATTCTAATAACTGTTTATAATATACGACTTCTTCCAATAGTTTCTCAATATCCCAAAAACATTTACTGGCCTCATCTCATCTTTTAGTGTTTTTTACTTTTGGCACTGGTGTAATGTAAGAACTTTTTAATTCATCAGGCATATTTCCATATTTTAAACAAGAATTTATTAAATTTAATAATGGGTAACCAATGCTGCCAAATGTAATGTTTCTTTTAACTCCTTTTTATTCAATACTAGCCCCGGCTTCGCACGCGGGTCTAAAATGTGTTTATTTACGACATTACATTAGAAACCTCTAAATTTATCAGTGTTTCTCTACAATATTATGCATGTATTATACATATAAACCTTCCTCTTGAATCACTCTATCTATTAAAAAAAACCGCTTCAAAATCCGTTGCGTAGTTTTAAAGATTTAAGCATATATAGGGACGGACAGATAGCGACAGCGACTTTGTTTTATACTCTGTAGTGATTTCTCCCTAGTTGTTATTTGAATTTAATTTTGAAATTGCTAGTATTAATTTATTTAATGATATCTCATTGAATTCTTCAAAAAAAATATTACTTCTATTTACTATTTGGCATAGTTCTTCATTTCCTGAATTTAATGACTGAACAATTTCTTCAATGCTATGAATATAATAAGAATTTAGTTTTTCAGCCATAATAAATGGTTCCGTTTCTTTTTTATCTTCAAAAATTATTTCTTTATAAATTAAAATGGAATAAAAAGGGGTTGCTGATTATAGAGACATAAAAAAAGACAAAAAAAAAGTCGCACACTCTTGACGAATACCTACTAGATATTTCCACTTTAAGTCAATCCTCGCTCCCTCTATCTTAGTTGACTGGTTTGGTATTATTATGAACTTCCCAAGAATAAACACTTAATATTGACCCTTTTTAATAGAGGGTCAACAACTCAATTTTTCATCTATTGTGCAAATACCGGTGTGGCACGCATTTAAAAATGTTTGCAGGGCCATGGGCCCCAAGAAAGGCAGTGGGCTTTTTAGAATAAGTGATGGGCATCATTTTTAATCTTCCTCGTCAAGTCTGTCACAAAGAAGTGCTAATGTCCGTGACGAAAAATGACAATATGGGCACGGTGTGATTGATATAACCCGCTTTTATTTTGACCCAATGGCAAATAGATTGTGAATAAATTATACAGTGTGACTTTGTAACTGGGAATACATTCAGTAAATGCAGTGCAGTTTTTTTTTTGGAAAAATGCTATCTATTTTTAATGTGCAAATTAATTTATACGTAAGAACGAAATTTCAAATTCCCTATCATTTATAAGATATTAAACAAATAAAGATTAATTGAACTGAAAAAAACCTTTAAGACCTTTTCGTCAATAAATGCTCAAAATGTTGTCCATTTACTATTTGGCAATAAGCCTAATGAATAAAAATGTAGCAATTGCTTCTTCTTATAAAATCGAAGTCATTTCTTGAAAGCCAATGAATAAAACCTAAAGTAATTGGTTTTGCGTCAAGCAATTGCTTAAAAGTGCAGGAATTGCTTCTAGTCAATGCTTTTTCTTAGAAAATAGAAGCAACTCCTATCCTTTGCTTAAAATGTGATGAATAAATTAAGGAATTGCTTTTTCTAGTGTAGCAATTGCTTTCAACTTTTTAAGGTAAGGTCGACCCCTGCATCATTGCATTGTCAACGTTCGTTGCTCTTAATTTGTATCTTCAATTATGGCTGAATAATATGAACGTCCGAAAAAGAAAAATCTACAGTGTACGTAAAAATTGCAGATATGATGATTTCTGAAAGTTATATCGATTTGACTGCGAAAATGTTGAGTGGTTGGCAAATTATTTTTTGACTGATACTGGTAAAAGGCGAGGGGGTGCACTGTCGCCTTTAAATAATATTAAAGTCTTTCTGCGGAAATTGTCGGATCCGGGCTCTCAAAATTCTGTGGGTGAAGAACTCGGTGTTCAACAAACTACTGTCTGTAAGACATACACTTCTGTAACGGATGCAGTTTTGGAGAAGGCCAATATTTTTATTAAATTTCCTACAAGTGCTGAAGCTGTTGTGGAAGCTAAACGGTTGTGGTCAGAGAGATTTATTTATGTTCCTTTAATTTGTGAACGAATATCAATTGCTTGTCTTTAATTTCTTCATCACTACTATCACTTTCCTCATTTTCACTGAAATCTGCCATATCACAGTTTCCTATTTTCCACAATAACGTAACATATTACTATTGTACTAAATAAATAGACCAACGTTGTTGTATTTACGTCAACTCTTTTGCAAATTAGGCACCAAACTGAACATGATATCCATAATCTGAACAAGTGGATAAGCCACGTCTGAACTTGCGTTGAATAAGCATTTGCTACAGAGGTGTAAGAAAAACAGCAATTGCTTCAAAATTTTATTCATATCCAGATCTAGCAATTGCTTTCACTTATAGCATTTGCTAGTCAAGCAATTGATTTTACTACAAAGTAATTGCTTAAATTGATTAATTTTTATTCATTAGGCTCAATATGCTAAACGCAAGTAAAACTCGTTTGAAATATTTTTAATAACTTCGGGAGAAATGAACCTACACTCATGTCGTATTCGTGCTTTCATCTCCTCATTTGCCGGTTTCGTCTTAAAAACATTGCTTTTTAAGAACCCCCTAAAGAGTAGTCCAAAGGAGGTAGGCCTAAAGACCTGGGTGACCATTAAAATAGTCCCTTTCTACCAATCCATCTGCCTGGAAATACTGCATGAACTGCATCCAGGTATTCACGGGTAAGACTTGCAAAATGGGAATTCACACCTTGAAACTAGATGTTTTTATTCCGGAGATCCAATCCAATACGATCAGGAAAGAGAATAGCCAAGTGTAAAACCAGTTCTTTTACCAAAAATATCTCGCCCCAGTACGATTTCCTTCAAAGCCAATTGGTCCTATAGCTCGATCACCAACAATTGCTGCCACAACATTGACTTCTTTCTACAGAAGATTGGTTTACTTCGTGTTCTCTAGCTAGCTGCCTGGTATGGATTACAGGGTAAAAGCTAATAGTACATTAAATTATATGAATATGTGTCTTTCTAACATGCCCATTTTTTCGTGTATGTATCAATATTATTTTTATCAAAAATACCACAATTTAAAATGTGCATGCACCCCCGTGCCCAAGCCTTTTTCCAAAAAAAAAACGTTTATTCTAAGTTACAACCTCACCCTGTATATAATGTTCTCCCTGTAGAAAAATAGTCCTTTGATATATTCAACAGTTAACCATATCGTCATCGGTGTAAAGTCATCGAATTATCACATTGACAGTTGGTTATGTAAAGGCCTTTAGTCTTGTTTTGCCACAACAATTTGTTATGCATCTTTTTAGCTCTAAAGCAACAGACAGTGAAGCAAACAATTTTCAATTATGAGGGCAATTTTTTACCATAACTGGCATAAAAGCGTTAAATGAACACCCTAATGATTTTTTTAATATTTATGACAGAAGATTCGTTATCGTAGGTTTGTCAAAAGTGTAAACTTGACAAAGATTTCCGTTCCATTGTACTTTATTGCTATTGTTTGATGCGCCCATTTACACAAAGGGTGCTGATATACACCCTTTTAGTAGCCACAGGCATATGGAAAATGTGTATAAAAAGTAGAGATTGATATCAGTCACATTGTCATATACCAGGAAGATTATATCTTAATGTCAATCAAATTTGTTGAGTTATTACGAAAATTAACTAGTTTAGGAATAAAATAATTTGTAGGGTTTATTGTCGCGTGATTTTAACCAATCCGGTGTGACTTTACAGTAAAAAATTCAATTGATTATAACAGCAACGAATTCCGATTTAATTTATTTGATTATTAATTTTTAATTTCAATTTTAATCAATTTGTAATTCAGTTGTATGATTTATACTGTTATTGACACAAAATAATCATATTGGATTACTTTAAATCGATACTAATCAATTATAAATATGCCAACCTTTTAAATCATGTTTGATTTGTAGTCAAGAGAACCACCCCATAATTTCCTTGTGGCTGATCGGCAGCTTGCTTGGCTTTAAACGGCCCGTGTCGTTTGCACTGTGCCGGTTCATTTTGTCTTTCTGTGTGACTTAAGCGATAATTTTTGAAACCAAAAAAAATAATAGTAGGATGAAACCCATTGGAAAAGGAATATAATAAAAATGAAAGGAAACATAACTTACGGGCGATCCGAGGTCGGGAAGTGGAAGGGGGTGAGTTTTTAAGGGTACAAAACGATTTATCTCGATTTCCGGAAAAACTACAAGTTCTATGGAAAAACGTTAAATGGCAAAGTTGTAGGTAATAAAAAGATCTACAAATTTTGTATTTACACTTTTTTCACATTACCTCAAAATGTATGTGAAAAATTCAAATAACCAAGTTTTTTATTTTTATCTTTTACAAGAAAAAAATTTTATTCACGAAATTTGGTGAAAACGTACCTTTTTATGTCCCGAACACACTATAATTTTTTTTAATTTAAAATATTTATTTTTTCACCTTCGTTTGACTTAATATCGAAAAAGCACCCTAATTTTCAATCGAAAATTCTTACGTCAAAATATCTGCTTTTTTAAAAAGTCGGTAGGCTTTTTGTTCGTTGAAATCTCTACTTTCTAATGGTGTAAAAAAAATATACATTACTATGGTAAATGTTCTCAAAAAATGCAAAGAAACGAAAAAAACTCGAATCCGAAATTTTTTTTTTTAATTATTATGTACAATTTTGAGCTATTTATTAAAATTTATACTTTAATTACTCGAAAAACGTAAGATTCCATGTTACATTGGTACACAAAAATATTACAATTCCATAAAACATAAAGATCGCAAAAAATATGCGAAAATAGTTGTTCTAAATATAATTAAAGGTAGGATTTAAAGGGGATTTCATCACATTTACCATAGTAATGTATATTTTTTTTACACCATCAGAAAGTAGAGATTTCAACGAACAAAAAACCCACAATTTTTTTAAAAAAGCAGATATTTTGACGTGAGAATTTTCGATTGAAAATTAGGGTGCTTTTTCGATATTAAGTCAAAATAAGGTGAAAAAATAAATATTTGAAATAAAAAAAATTACAGTGTGTTTGGGACATAAAAAGGTAAGTTTCACCAAATTTCGTAAAAAAAAAAAATTCTTGTAAAAGATAAAAATAAAAAACCAAAAACTTTGTTATTTGAATTTTTCACATAAATTTTGGGGTTATGTGAAAAAAGTGTAAATACAAAAGTTGTAGATCTTTTTATTACCTACAATTTTGTAATTTAACGTTTTTTCATAGGACTTGTAGTTTTGCCGGAAATCGAGATATATCGTTTTCTACCCTTAAAAACTCACTCCCTTCCACTTCCCGACCTCGGATCGCCCGTAAATTATTTTTCCTTTCATTTTTATTATATTCTCTTCCTTTTCCAATGGGTTTCATCCTACTATTTTTTTACTTTTTACCATTTTCAAAGGCTTCAGCCCTGGTTTATTTATGCTAGTTCAGTCTATATAAAAGTATAGGCTAAGAAACCATTTAGGGGTATATTAAAAAGTCTCTGAATATTGTTCATAAGCTTCTTAAATGTAATCAAAAATGATTTAAGATTAAATAGAAAATAATTAAATTATTACACATAGAAGAAAATTTTATCATTATGGATTAAAGTATAATAATCGGTAATAATTCTTACATTAATCAGTTTTGTATAAGATAGCTTAATCAAGGATCCTTTGATTTAATCAGTAGGCAGTGTTAATTGATTGACATATTGAATACTAAAGTGTTTTTGCTTAGCTCTATGATGACATTTATTTTTTTATATTTACTTAACATTTTTGGATAGTGTATTAATTAAGAATATACCTAATATGCGTGGGATCATCAAAATATGTATAGAATTCAGTTAATAATTTGTGGTCGATTAAGCTTTTTAATAAATGGCCAAGCGGTGCGAACGAGTGCTTCGGGCATCCAGCTCCAACCTTTGAAACTCGCCGTTAGCGATGCCGACATGGAATAATTCGAATATGCTATGAATATTCATGGATGTTAGGATGATTTTTGATTGTTTTTTTCTGTTTATCTGGGGGTAAGGACGGTAAGGATTCTGCCCGTTTCGAGCAAACACTATTGATGCCTATGACATTCAGTTTTTGATCGTTTCGTTACTTCTTCGTTTCATCCAAAAATCGGGCAAATACCCCTCTCTGGAGTACAATTATCTACAATTTTACGTTAAAAAAGGTTGGATTTATAAACTAATAAAAGCAGAAAAAGAAATATTTAAATATTAATTTCAAAAATTATACGAGTGATTTTTCATAAAGTTTTTTTTATAATAAAAAATATAAAATGGACAGTCATATGTCATGATATATAAGTAGCATCTCCATGTAAATTTGCAACAATCAAATACCTTAACATTGAAATTTCAAACATCAAAAAAGATTTAAAACAGAATGGTTACCCTGAAACCTTTGTAACTAATACCATCTCAAAACTTAAAAATCGCGAAGTAAAAACTAATACAGAAACGAAACCTTATGTCTTATGTCAAGGGGATTTTTGAAAAGATTAGAAGGATAACCAAAAACTATAATATCAGAACAACCTGCAAATCCGGAAATACCCTTAGAAGCTTTCTTACAAAAGTAACCCCCCCCTGGATTTTATCTAACAAATCCCTTGACAGTGTGGCGAATCGTACATTGGAGAAACAAAAAGACCTCTTCCAATACGAGTTAAAGAACATCTGAAACATATTCAAAGAGGTGAAACTTCCAGATCAGGTATAGCGGAACATGTATGGACCAACCAACATAATATACAGTGGTCAGAAGCCAAGGTTTTGGACACGGAACGAACAGCACTGGAGAAAACGAAAATCAAAGAAGCAGCTTTCATGAATCAAAATACCCATATATTTAGTAAACCAAGTACAGATATCCTCAATATCTGGAAGCTTTTTCTTGTCCAAAAACAACAGCTCAAACTTCACTCTCCAATAAGCACGTAGGCGGAGTCATCAAGCTTCATTGCACGTGGATAGTATTTAAGACAGTAGCCTTAGAATTATAATTTGATTTACACTTGAAAACGGTTGGAAATACTAACTAACCGAAACGTTGTGTTAGGTAACAAAATAAAGACAATAGAAGTCCGACAAGGTAATTTTTCATCACTGTCTACCACCTTCAAACAAAAACGTATTTTTTATTGGCCAATTAAGTCCCACACTGTTAAAACTAATAGATGTGCAACAGAACCGATTCTCCCTGCTCTTTTGTGCACAGTTTAATTAGGGATAATTTAGGTTCACCGCTGTGCGGTAGACATAGCGTGGCTGTTCCTAATTTATCAGGTGTTATGCTCATATTCAAATATTTAATTGTAACCTCTTCCGGGCACCCTCGCTTTTCGGCAGATTCCACTTTTAACTTCCGTATGACTACGGCAGTGAGTGAGCATTATTTGTAACAATAGCACTTGTCGAATTACCGTGATCTCTATGTTGAACAGAAAAGAATTAGGGGCGCCACATGTTATATTTGGTATTAATCTAATGGAACACTATCCCTCTGGTTTTGGAATTAATTAAAAGTCGAGATGCGTCCATTCTCGCTTTAAGTATTCCATGACGATGCGAGATTTTCAAAAGCTCTATTTACTTCGTGGTAATTGATGATATGATGCGGAAGTCACTGAGAATAGAGAAGCAATTTATTTTCAAAGAGTCACGGAACAGTGCGTAATAGAAAGCAATAAATGTAAAAATTTGGGTGTCATGGTTGTTGGTGCGATAGCAAATAAAAGGTAAAACACCTGTCACGTAACTTGGCGAAGAGATGAGTTGCGCAGTACTCAAAATTTTGAGTAAACGTTCTCTCTTTCACAGAAGTATAATATCAATTATACCCTGCGAAGGGGGCTTACCAAGTTACGTAGCGGGTGCTTTATGTAGAAAAAAGATTTTTCCAGGTCTGTAATCTTACCGAGGATTATCGTGTATTTACACTCTGTTCTGCAAATAGCAGTATTTACCCACATATTTGAGCCCAGTAGCCTTATATTAAAATGCAAATATTTAATCTTAAAAATAAATACCATCAATATAGATTTTTGACCATAAAGGGAGTCTGCCTTTATATCACTTTGGCGTCAACGATATCGGAAGCAAGGTATAAAAAGGAGTCTGCATAGATACTTGGCTGTCAACCTTTTAAAACCTCCTTTTAAACTGTTATCGTCGAGAATAGTTTGTTGCTTTTTCAGATACTCCGGCCTCTTAAAACGCAAGCAAACATTCAAAAGAAAACATATTTTCTTACATTTATATTTACTTCCGTTAAAAGATATCGCCCAGCCAGCTTCTGAATTTTTATATAGGGTGGACAGGAGACGGTGACCCTTATTCGGTGTGTTTTTTTTAATCAATTTATTACATCACTGTAAACAAAATGATGGTAAAATTACAATAAATATCTTTGGTTATTTTTGGCCACCAAATATTACCGCGAACTTACATACTCATTGTAATTTTACACATAGTAAGTAAATATGTATTAATCTAGCATTTGTAAATTCCCCTAAAAAATCCCCGCGAAATCAATGTGAAATCTATATAAAAATACCACAATTATTATAGTAACCACATTTTGGTTACAGCAAGATGATGTAAAATTGCATGAAATTTGTTAAAATAATTATTGTAAATTTAAATATCTCCCAGTAGATATTATGTAAATGTACCATAAATATTCGCGTATCAGTAAACTAAGGTTCAGTAAAAAAACAATAATTATCGTTGTTACTTTAATTCTAATTTCCGACACGAGAATGTAAATGTTTGTAAAATGGATGTAATTTCTCCATAAATATAATATGAATTTTACTGTAAAAATATTATGTTTGTCGTAATTTTAAAATTATTTTAAGGTAGATATAACTAGCAGCATAACTTCAGGTTTTTTTTGGAATCTTATACCTTCTTATTTACATCCTAAAATCCGGATTCTATACAGAAAGCCCGCGTAAACAAATAATAAATGATTGCATCAGCTATGCAGACGCGCGTCCCTACATGTCCGTTGCGCAGAAGAAGACAAATTACAATTTTTATGTGAATTTACATCAATGCTTGTTGTGAAATTACAAACTTCGCTATTTTCGCTGTAATTTTAAGAATCAACTGTATTTTTTGTGTAACTTTACCAGTATGTGGGGTAAAAAGTTAGTAATTTTACTACATGCTAAGTATTTTCATCAGGAAATTACATTTTATGTAAAAAATCCTTAAATTTTACATCAAATCTAAAATATTACAGACACCTTACTGTAATAATTAAGTATTTATATCAAGATAATTGTAGTAAATTTCCAACAGCATTTTACAGTGCAGACCTCAAATCAGTTACAAACTGGCACCGAGGCCTTACCTTAGTGAATAATATGTAACAGGTAACAGAAAAATAAATAATAAATTAATTCTATAACAGTAGTTTCAAAATTATTTCAGTCCCTGTTTTTCAAAACGTTTTTAAGATTATGATACACTTCCTTCTCTCTTCCAATGAAAATAGTTTCTGGAATAGTATTATATATGTTTGTACACTTCTATGGATTTGGGAATCCCGCGACTTCTTTGTCCTAGAAAAGTTATTCCTTACTTTTTTTGCCCTTAGGTTGTAATTGTGATAGTTGATAGGCTTTGTTTTGTTTGAGTATTACATTAGTTTTTACTAAATTGTTATTTACTTTATAGATAAGTTTCGCCTGTTCAAGCATTTTAAGACACTCCAACTTCAAGAAAGGTTGCTGTTAAATAGGAAATAAAAAAAAACTCTTAATTCACCTTAACATAAACTTTTTAAATTAAAAAAATTTGCTCTCGTATCGTTATTAAATTCTGTCAGAAGAATAATAAATATAAAAATAAATAAATAGCTCTTTATTTCCAAAAAAATCAATAAAAGAAGAAAACATGCAGATTATTACTGCACCTACCAAAAAAAAAACAAGTAAATATTGTTAATATAATAATTATAAATACTATTATTGTTGCGAATGTGACAATTTACATTGTATGGATTCTAGTGAGTCAAAGAATATTTTACAGTCAACTGTGTTAAATATTTTACAAATGTAGTATATAGGAGATCTGGTTAGTATGCTACTATTAGGGTGCTCGCAGTGAAATAAAAGCGGTCTTCTTGAATTTTGTCTAGGAACGTTTAAGGTTAGTTGATTGAGTAGGCTAGTACAGTCGATCTTAAAGGGTAATAGCTTGTATAAAAAGAATATCGCTAACATTTCCCTGCGCTTGCTCAGACAAATCATACCAAATCTGTTCAATACAGGTGTTTGAGAGACTCCTTGTATTGGATAAAAGCCATCTTGCTTACATGCCAAATACTTAACAAATGTTCTTTATACAGACTCTTAAGACTTAATGTAAGTTTGATAAATTGGGTGCCATATTATAACGGCATATTCCAACTTCGACCTGACAAAACGAATTAAATAAAACTTTTAGTGCTTTTTGGTTTTCAAATGCTCTGCAGTTTCTTATGATAAATCCAAGTAATTTTGATGCAGACAGCATAACTGACTGTAAATGATTGTTAAACGTAAATTCATGATCAAAAGTTACACCTAGATCTTTGATATTGATAGTGTTACATCTTATTAGTTCTTGAAAATTAATTTTGTACGGATAATCTACTGTGTATTTTTTTTAGAGTAAGAAACCACAAGCACTTGGAGGCATTTAGGTTAAGTTTATTATTTTCACACCATCCAGTTAGCAAATTCAACTCATTTTGTATTTGTTGGCAGTCAAAAAAAGTGGAAATTCGGCTATAAATCTTTAGGTCATCGGCAAACAGTAATTTCAGGCATGTCAGGCATTTAGCAAGGTCATTTATAAATAATAGAAATAACATTGGTCCCAAATTTGAACCCTGGGGTACCCCTGACTTGACAACATATTTGGGAGACTTAAAGCCTTCCTTCCTTCTAAGAATAATTCTAACATGATCCATGGGCCATACCAGTGGCACAGCTAGGAATAAAATCTGTGATGGACGGGGAGGGGGACAACAAAGAGAATGCAAAGGAAATAAAAAATAGCATGATTTATTTTTGTTAATTTTTCAAAATATAGTTTTAGGGCCTCTGGGGTGGGGGGAGGGTTAAATCTCAACCTTCCCCCTCTCCACATGACTGTGCTACACAATTTTTCTAGCGCCAAAAATATTATAGTTTTCCAAACTTTGTACATTATAAAACATATTAAATGAAAAAATAAAAGCAGTAGTGCACGTGTGGAATGTATGTATGAAATCATCACGTTATACGATTTATCGGAGACGGAGAGTTTATGGAGATAGTTACTACTAAAGAGAGCAACACTTGAAAGGGTCGTATACGCGGCTGTAAAAAGTTCCCGAAGAAAGAGATGACATCAGAATAAAGTGGATCGTTGAAGAGACCGAACGATTTCGCACTTGTCGGAAGTATGCGGGCGTATTATTCGGCATCGCTTAAATCAAAACGGGCATTACACTAGTTGATTTTTATGGGGAAATTAAAAAGTTCCATTTAAATACGTTTGAAATATTTTATGGCTTGATAGTAAAGCTCAGCCATAAAGCGAGGTTTGCATGCTAAGTGGCTTGACATAGTTCGCTCTTCAATCACCATAAAATTTCGGTGCATGCCCCTGCCTTTGTCAAAACATATTAATATACACGTACATTGTGTCGTTCCGAGGAGCTTTTATTTATACAATGTCAATGGTTTATTGCCCATTACCTATAACATTTATTTTTTTATTACACACATTTTTCATTTCCATTTCTTTAATTCAATGTTGAAAGTAATTGTGAATTATTTTAATTTTCACAGCTGGCCTATGGCGTCGCTAAACAAATCAGTATCTATAGAGAGTTACAGGGTAAGACAAAACGACAAGACCATCTTTTTGCTAAAGAAGCAGATTCAGATCATGTTCTAGGCGACTTCGCAATTTAGACGTACCTGTACGGGGCGTCCAAAATTCGATGCTCACCAGTATGGGATTGGGATCTCGGAAACTATATATAGAAGATTCAACAAAGGTTAAATAGGGGAAAAGTTAGATAATTTGGAGCTCAACAATACCAGTGATCAATTAAGTAAATTCCGACCACTTCCGAAAATATCGGAAAACCTTTCTTGTCCATTTTTTTTTTAAACATATTGCCAAAATTTCATTGTTTTGAACCGAAATTTTTTGCAATACAGTCAAGCCACAAAGGCTACTCTACTGAACTCCACACTGCTTGCTAAAGTAATAATAAAAAAAATATATAAAGAATTATGAATTTACAGATATTATATAAATATCGTAGAAAGAAGAAATAAAAAAAAATTCACAGATCTTGCAGCTTACGCAAGCATCCTATGTATTGAAAATACCTGACACAGCTTTAAAATTTTAATGACCTATGTCATGTAATTAAAGCCCACATTCTAATTTGGATTTTGTAAAAGTTTAAAAAATGTTCTTTAATTTTACAGGGTCCGCCCAAATTTGGTTTTAACAAATGGGATAATTTTTTATTATTGATTTCTCAGAAAATTTTATTCTACATAAAAGTTTTGCATCTTGAGTAAATCGTTTTGACGTATTCAAATCTTCTGTGGCATAGACAGGGTGAATATAAAAGAGAAAAATATGACGTCAGTGACTCAAAAAATTTTAAAAATTTAAAAACTGAAACAGCCATATTAACAGTTAATGTGGAAAGTTAATATGAAAAGTGTAAAAATTCAATAAGGGCAAAAATTTGATTTTTAACTTGACTTTTCTTGAAAACTATTAGCACTAGAAAAAAACTTTATTTAACTTTTTATCTTGGATTTATTAGTTCTTTAATATGGCTGTTTCAGTTTTTAAATTTTAAAAAATTTTTGAGTCACTGACGTCATATTTTTCTATTTTATAGTCACCTTGTTTATGCCACAGAAGATTTGAATACGTCAAAATGATTTACTCAAGATGCAAAACTTTTATGTAGAATAACATTTTCTGAGAAAACAATAATAAAAAATTTATTTCTAAGAATAATTGATATAAATTTGTTTATAAACAATAATATTCACATAGCAGACCAACCAAGGTGAACTATAAATAATCCCAAAAAAACGAAAACAAAAATAAAAGTTTGACACCCTTTATCTTGGTTGTTATCAATTTTGGGATAATGCAAGTTTAAATAAATCGCATTATTTCGCCTTAGGGAGCCTGCTGTTGCTCTGTGTCCCATTACGTTTGGGACACCCTGTATATTAACTAAAACATATTATATTAACTGTATGGTTTTATTTCTAAGAATAATTAATATTAATTTGTTTATAAACAATAATATTCACATAGCAGACCAACCAAGGTGAACAATTGCCTTATATTCAATCTGTCATATTGTCTAAGCCTACTTATGCTATGTTTTTACATTATACTTATTTACCCAAGCGTTCAAAATAGACCATGAAGATTTTCATGAGATAGGTAGGGGTGTAAAATATAACCAATCACCCGGTACAATAACATTTTCTGAGAAATCAATAATAAAAAAATTATCCCATTTGTTAACCAAATTTGGGCGGACCCTGTAATATGCAATTATTGTGCTCCAACTTTTTGCCTCCCGCTTTTTTTTCGATATAATATTCCGATTTAAATAACGTGAACTTACCTTAGTTATAACTTATCTCAATAAAACACTTTTTAACAAAGTTACTATGGCGTTCTTTAAAACACAAACTAAACTAAACATTATTGATTATTTACTTGCCGACTTTACGCTGATTCATATTTATATTTCTACCAAGTATTATCAGAGTATTATGTTACAAGACCGATCTAGATATTGCGCTGTTGGCCGCGACAGACGGCAGAGCGACATCGACATGAGCGACATCGACATGCAATGCAAAGTTTGCGTAAACACGATCCTAATAGTATTTTCAATACTAAAAAATTGGTTTAAACAGTTAACATTCTAGAAAAAAGAAAAGTACGCTATACATTCTGACCTGATGGAGAAGACGACAAAACATAATTTGAAGAATGACCTGCAAAACATTGATAAAAATAATAATTTAACAAGAATAATTAACGAAGTTGTTCATTTTGAATACTGAGTAGATATTTTTTATATTGCAATTTAAATTTGTTACCGTCAAGGAGAACCATTTCATTAGGTAAGGAGTTGTATAATTTAACAGAGTTGTAGGTAAATGATCTCTGAAACATGGCACTCTGATGTTGAGGCACCGTCAGCCTATTAGGAAATCCCATGTCACGTGAATGTATATTTTCACGAAATACAAACCTACCTTTTAAAGAAAGAGGCAGAGTCGGATTATTTAGAGTTTTAACCAAAAAATTCCCCAAATGTAAAGTTCTACGGTTGTTCATTACTAACCACTTAAGATTTTTAAACGTATGAGAAATATGATCAACTTTTCGAAGTCCAAAAATAAGGCGGAAGCACGTATTCTTAATACCCTTTGTATCCTATTCCTATCTGATACATCAAGGCATGGCCCATAAATGAAATCACAGTAGTTAAAGCTGGATAAATCGAGACTGTCACAGAGCATTTTACGCAATTTAAAATTTAGGACATGACGGTTGTTGTATAATATTCTTAAAGACATATAATATGACGTTTGAATTCGCTTTTTGACATACTCCCTAAACCTTAGTTCAGTATTCAGGATCATACCCATATTTTTAGCTGGTTCAACTACGGGGAGCCTAACACCATCGATAACTATATTGATATTATCATTCAAAAAGCCAATTTTGTTCTTATTCCCAAAAAGCATCAAGGATGACTTTAATGGATTCGAACTTTAATGGCAATCGAAATGAAGGTAAATTTGTGTATCATCTGCATATGCCTGAACCTTACAGTGCTTTAAAGATTTTAAAATATCTGAGGTACCTATAGATAATAAATATCGTTATGTAGTTAGTTTAAGTGGAGATTGACATTCTCGTTTTTATTATGTTACCCAAAAGGTACTAAAAGTGGTTTTTTAAATTTATAAAAGACTAGCCGGTACCTGCGGCCTGAATTCAATTGTTATAAATTCTCTATCAAAACAAAGCATAATATTAGTAATTAAAAATCTACATCGCATACAAAGCGTGGTAAAACACAAAATCGGGAATTTATTATACCCGCAAAATAAATTATCCATGAACGCGAACACTTTCATTGAAATAACTGAAAGGTGTTATTAACCTCTTTACCCCTCTATAGAACAGCTAGGTATTGACAAAACTGTAATAAACGTTGGATGCATCGATCAAGTTCTTCCACAGTAAGAATTGCATCAGAGAAATGACGCGTTGTCATGGTAACTCAACAAAGCAAAGGCACTCAGACGTGTATGTTACTGGGTATATAGGTTATCTCAATACCTAAGTGGGAAGAGAAGAATGGATTTAACAAAGGATATGTCAACCCTTAGCATGTGATTCTCATTTCCATGCAATGTATGACAAATATATTTATGAATTGTATATGTATATGCACATACAGAGTATGTCAAATTATTAAAAACGTTTTTTACCTTTTAACATGGTGAAACGAATACTCATAACCATAATCGTAACTAGTGGATTATTATACTCTTAGTTAAACACAATGGCAGAGTTAAAGCTTAGGTTCCTTACAGGGGCGGATTTAGGATTTGTTCTAGGGAGGGTGGGGGGGCGCAAGCCAATCAGCGCCGGTTTTTGGGTGCCACGCCCTTTTTTGGGTAAAAACGGGTCGTGACGTCACGAAGTATTATTTGTCATGATGACATCCACGAAATAGGTTATAGGTTGGCAATAAATTGAACGACGTTAAGAATTCCACCTTCAAACAACAATACAATAACAATAACACACGGCAATCCAAATGCAAACTCGGTAGCTCGGCCACCGGTCAGGATGACGGATGACGGAAAAGTCATACTTCGTGACGTCATCGGGCTTGGCGCGCTTAAAAGGTCATTTAAAATGCTTTTGATACGCGCGAAACTTTAAAGAATTTTTACCAAGTTATTACTGATTTTTAAGGGGTAATAATTGGGGAATATTTTTTTTAGGCCTAACTAAATCATATTATTGAAAAAGAAAAAATGGGAAAGTTCCCTATTGCTAAATTGATTTATGCCAAATCGATTGCTGCTATTCCTTTTTAAATAAAAATATGGCTTTAAATTATTCTGTTAAACTCCTCATGCCCATAGACATTTTATGCTGCAGGAAAGTGCGCCTTAAGGTAACCAATAAAAAGGCTATTATTGATATTAACATACTCTTTGTTCTGTGTAAAATCAGCATTTTCTTTAAAATACGTTAATGCTTGTATCGGGATAGCCTCAGGAGTAAATCCTTTAAGCTAGAATGAGTGTCGACTGGCACATGTCCCTGAACGTCCGGTTGTGGGCATGTTCGATTCCGGGGTCGAATCCGGGGTTTGACGACGAACACAGGCCGATAGCGCTGCTGAATTATTGATGTCCACTCGGCTTACGAAGACAATTTGATATATTGCACCAATTTGAAATTGGAACCACTAAATAAAGCTGATGCCAGATAACCTAACGAATACCGGGCCTAAAACAATTGAAAGCGGTTGCAGGATATTTTTTTAATAGTGCATTTTTCAAGCATTAAGATGATAAAAACGTTATCTCGTGTTAAGGGTTTCAACAGCAGGAATAGGTACATTAAAATTTGATATGTGCCTAAACTAATAAAATATTTAGTTTAAAAACTATGCCTAAATAATCTACTCCCTACTGTGGACAGCCTCTCCCTCAATCAATAAATACGCTATGAGGTACACAAATCAAGCAAAGTACTAAGTACAAAAATCCACAAAATTCTCTACTAACGACAAATAACAATCATTTTTTTATAACAGCAATCATTTATTTTATTACATACTCTTTCGCTTTATTTTTAATTATTTTCTTAACCAATTTATTTCCGTAAACTGTTTTCGTGTTCAATTCAAGATGACAAAGGCAATTTAAGGTTAAAACAATTAACATCCATAAACGAAGTCGGAAAATCAAATAGAGATTTTCCTGCTCTATAAATATGTTAATGAAGCAAATAAGTACTCTAAGCAGCGAAAGGGTTAAGCTATATTATTAAATAACCATCTCGTATGTATGATTTGATTTACATTAAATTTATTCATAAGACAGCTGTTGCAAATCTATGTTGCTAGGAAGATGTAATGTGTAATAGAGGAAAATCGAAGCGATAACTATATACCCCTGTCAAAACCGTAAATGAAAGTTTTTGACGGCAAAGGACTTACTCTAAAAATAAATCTTGTAAAACTATAGCAATAATAATTGGTTATTTGTTGCCAGCAATAGTGCATATAATATTACAGTGACACCGTAGAATTACATGATCCATGTGAATTGTTTGTAAATAAATAACTGGATAAACACATTTATTCTTGTATTTTTGCTTTAAATATATTGTTAATATTCATGTGAATTTACAAGGGAATCACAATAAATACGGAATATTTCTTTAAAAATTGGGTAGTTTTTAAGTAAAATCACAGCTAACATCAGGTAAAATTACACGTTAATTAGGTACACTTTAAAAAAATAAAATGTATATTTTTAGTTCTTATAACAGTAAATTATCTGTTCCAACACTGAAATTTTACAGTAATGAATAATGTATTAAATTTGTAATATTACATAATAATCTATGTATTTTAATTTTTGGTAATTTGTTTGTCGAAGGAATTAAATAAAATGCAACATTTTTATATAGCTCGTTTTATTTGACATTATATAACTATACATTGTGTGTATAAAGTCCCGAACTCCATCAATATTTTAAAAAGTGACGTTTTGGGGTACCTACATAAGGTCAAAGTTAAAATACAAAGCCAAACAATGCTTAAATGCGTTTTCAAAAGTTTCTCCATTTTCGGATAACGTCTAGTACAACATAATACTGTTTGTGGCCATTTAGGTACTTCTGGAAAAAAATGTTTATGGATCAAGGAAATGTTATGCCTTGCCATCATAATTATGAAGTGAGAATGTATGTGTTCATTTGATGGTTTAACAAGGTAGGTACCCCCCTTTTTGGTAAAGATATAGAGAGCTGCGGTTTTCACATTACTGTGCTGCTTTTTGTAGAACTAAAGATATAGGTACCATAAAAGAAATTTTGATGGGGGACACCCTGTATATTTCAGTTATTTTTAGTTTAACTTTTCGGAAAGTAAAGAACAAAATACTCAGTTCTGACTATCACTTTTATAAAAAAAATACGGCAACTTTATATTTCTACTCACCTATTTCCATGATGCAGGGTTCCGGGGTACTGATATCTTCAAGCGCGTCTTTATTAGTGGGCAGCACCTCCTAAAAGGTAAACATTTATTTAAATTTTTAATATAAATTTGAAATTTTGCGATTATTAGTTGATCTAATGTTTATATTGTTTTCATGACTTCGAAAATTATGTGATTTAAAGGCAGCATAACAACTAAACTCCAAAAAACAGTCTTTATGGACACATTTAAACGGAATTGATGTTGAATTTCTGTGGAAAAATTGATGTAAATTATAACTACGTATGGATCCACACATAAAACCACAAAATAAGCATTTATTTTATACATAGTAAAACTATACAATACTTACTTGTTAAGTACTTTCTTAATCACAAAATAAAACACATAGGTACAACCAGAGAACTAACTAGTTAGTTCTCTGGGTACAACTGTATAAGAGGGAAAAAGAACAAACCGATGCCGGCAGGTGTGCATCAAACCAAAGAATGGACGCGACGGCCGCGCCTCGTTCGTTGTGCCGAAAAGTTACGGGGAATCCCACAATTCCCACAGACTAATGCCGTAAATTCACAGCAGAATCACATAATTTTTACAGTGGCGTGTTTCTAATATTTATGTGACTTTAATATTTTATATGTATTTTTTTTTGATATCGCACTACTTACTGTAAAAATTATTTAAAAACACATTAACGCGTATTTTTAAAGATAATGTACAGAGTGCATGTAAAATTACAGCATATATGTAAAAATATACCATTATTTTACCTGTAAATATCTATTAAAATTACCCCTAATTTTTAGAGTGAGTGCAGAAATATTTAAAAATAACTTTGAATTATTTTCTTAGCCATTTCAATTCAAGATGGCAAAGGCAATTTAAGGTTAAAACAATTAACATCCATAAACGAAGTCGGAAAATCAAATAGAGATTTTCCTGCTCTATAAATATGTTAATGAAGCAAATAAGTACTGTAAGCATGCAGCGAAAGGGTTAAGCTATATTATTAAATAACCATCTCGTATGTATGATTTGATTTATATGAAATTTATTCATAGGACAACTGTCGCAAATCCATGTTGCCAGGAAGATGTAATGTGTAACAGAGGAAAATCGAAGCGAAAACAACCCCTGTTAAAACCGTAAATTAAAGTTTTAGACGGGAACGGACTGTTAGAGAAATATTTAAAAAATCGCTTCCGCTTACTCAGGACGTTGTAGTTCCATTGTCACAAGCACAAAATTGCGAGGGTAATATTATTTCCGGTGAAAATTTGTCCCCGTATTTTCCTTCTACAGTAACAGTCCATATCTCTAAAAGTAATTTGACACTTTTGTAAGATAAGTTAAATTGGATTTTTTGGCATTAAAGCGCCAGGAAGGAAAAACGGATAAATTTGAGTACAAAGCAGTTTTTCTTTAAAAAAAAAATGCAAAATGTTTTTAGGACTGTCTGCGGCAATTAGGTGTAAAGAAGGAACGTTAACGAAATTGAACTTTACCATCTATAAGACCATACGATATTTTGTGACGTATTTTTTTCACAAGAAAATGCCTTTTTTTAAAACCGACCAGAAAATATACACTTTCTGGAAAATACTTTTCCGGTTCCTGTTTTTTGTTTTTCGAATCGCTCTTTGATAATACAAGCTACCTTGATTTCGTTACTATGACAACAACATTTCGATGTATTGTCGAGTGACAGTTCGTTGATTTTTAATTTGTTGTTTATGTCAAACTTGACAAATTGGTTTAGTCTACTTCCAGCGCCGGAGATGGAAGGACCTCTGAAGAAGCTCGCCACTCGTGCTAGCGAAACGTTAGGAAGCAATTCCAACCGACGACGGCCTTAAGACCCGAATGATGACTACACTAGCTCTATGTCAAAGTTGTTTCGCGAGTGCGCAAATTTAACAATATGAAATCAGATTTTGAATTATCCGACACGGAAAATGAGATTTCAGAAGACATTTTGGAAGCAGCAAGGAAAGCGACTATAATGCCAGTAAAATCAAAAGCCCGTTACGAGAAGTCATACGACGCATTTAAAAAGTAATATAAAATAAAATAAATTAATGTAAGTATATCGAAGTGTCGAACACACAAACCCGAACAAACCCGAGCCGTAGGCGAGCGAGATGCTTGTATCGACCTGAAAAACACTACTTTCCGGTCTTGTAACGTAAATTACTATTTTCGCCAAAAAATTTACAGCGAGAGGAATAAATAAATTGATGTTTACGCTTGCATTGTTGTAAAATGTAATTAGCCTAATCAAAAAGTAATACACCAAGTCATTTACAATGGAAGCGTGTAACGGGCACGTGAACAAATCAATCTAAACTTTATTTCTTTTCCAATCACAACTTAAATTAATCAACTCAAACGACAGATATGGAGGTCGCCTTACATAAAAATTCCATTAATCAATCACTTGGCCTCATCTCTAAAAGGGCTGCTAATTTGGAAGAACGTTCGATCTGATCCACTAAATTCAATTGATTTCGTTGGTTATATATTCTATTAAAGAAAACATAGTCACTTTCTTGATACATGATAAATTAAATCTAATTAGTACTAGGGAAACTATAATTATCTACCAAGCCATAGTTAAAGTTACTTAAAATGGCAGAAAAAGTGAAAGAACTATAAAAGGCCTAATGTTGTCAAATGTACATCAAATCCAGTGGCGGATCTAGGATTAAGTCAAAGGGGAGAAGAGAACTACATTAAGGCTGTAGGCAGCGAGTAATTTCGGGGGGGGGGGGGGGGGGGGGTTCAGATTGCGTTTTATTTTGGGGTAGTGGGGCCACGCCCAAAGTTTCTTAAGAATTTACCCAATAAGAAATTTTGCAATAAAATGCTGTGTGTGTGTAAAATGGATAAAATAGGATTAATTCAATAATTTTTGAAACCAAAAAAAAATAATAGTAGGATGAAACCCATTGGAAAAGGAAGAGAATATAACAAAAATGAAAGGAAAAATAATTTACTGGCGATCCGAGGTCGGGAAGTGGAAGGGGGTGAGTTTTTAAGGGTAGAAAACGATTTATCTCGATTTCCGGCAAAACTACAAGTCCTATGGAAAAACGTTAAATAGCAAAGTTGTAGGTTATAAAAAGATCTACAACTTTTTTATTTACACTTTTTTCCCATCACCTCAAAATTTATGTGAAAAATTCAAATAACCAAGTTTTTGGTTTTTTATTTTTATCTTTTACAAAAAAATTTTATTTCACGAAATTTGGTGAAAACTTACCTTTTTATGTCCCAAACACACTGTAATTTTTTTGATTTAAAATATTTATTTTTTCACCTTATTTTGACTTAATATTGAAAAAGCATCCTAATTTTCAATCGAAAATTCTCAAGTCAAAATATCTGCTTTTTTAAAAAAGTCGGTTGGCTTTTTGTTCGTTGAAATCTCTATTTTCTGATGCTGTAAAAAAATATACCTTACTATGGTAAATGTTCTCAAAAAATGCAAAGAAACGAAAAAAACTCGAATCCGAAATTTTTTTTAAAATCATTATGTACAATTTTGAGCTATTTATTAAAAGGTATACTTTAATTAATCGAAAAACGTAAGATTCCATGTTACATTGATAAACAAAATCTTACTTACAACTTTGCCATTTAACGTTCTTCCATAGGACTTGTAGTTTTGCCGAAAATCGAGATAAATCGTTTTCTACCCTTAAAAACTCACCCCTTTCCACTTCCCGACCTCGGATCGCCCGTAAATAATTTTTCCTTTCATTTTTGTTATAGTCTCTTCCTTTTCCAATGGGTTTCATCCTACTGTTATTTTTTTTCAATTTCTACCATTTTCAAAGGCTTCAGCCCTGGTCTATAATGTAAGCAAATTAAAAAAAAATTATGAAATGTACAGCGAAAATTACTTCTCTATTTCCTTTATTATACTTTTTAATATAATATGTAATTATATTCTAGTATTCTTGGGTTTTAAAGGGGGGAGCTGGTTTACTCACTGATATTTACGGTTGATTATGAAAATGAAATTGCTAGGTTTTTTAGCGACATTAATATTTAAAAAAATATATAAACATAAACCCCCGCCGGGTTTAAACTCCATTTATCCCCCCCTCCCCCCTAGCTACGGCCTAGAATGACACAGTGTCAGATCGTTAGTTGGTCAGCATACTGCATAATGACAAATTTTTAAAATTATATTGATTGAACTAGCAAAAATTGTTTTTGTTTATAAAGTTTTCAATTTTTCAATAGATTATTATGAATATATTTCTGGATTTCGGGAGGGGGGGGGTGGAGGGTCAGAACCCCTATAACCTCCCTCTTGGCTATGGACGATATAGGTAAAATGAGGAACTATCCAAATAAATTAATTTAATAAATTACGCTGCTTAAAATGTGTTTTTATTATTTTTATTTATTATTATGGAGCCATGGGAGGGCCCCGAACCCCCCCCCCCCCCCGGTCTATGGATCCGCCACTGATCAAATCTCAAGATACTAATAATAAGGAATAGTTTGCTGTCTATAGCTACACTCAAACTTAAAAATATTTGCAATTTTGAACACGTCTTAGGCAATAAATAAAATTTTTGAAAATCATTATGCTTAAATTGTGTGTTATAAAACAGGTAATAAATACCAACACCTACATAAATTTGTTAGTAAATAAAAGTTGCGTTTGTAATTATTACTAATTACATTTCTAAAAAGCATGTATGTACATACCGTAGTATATGGGTAGAACGTAATATTACAAAAATGTTTTAGTAATTAAATTGGTAAGTAATTATTTTAATTTAAAAAGAAATGCATTTAAAATTTTATTGCTCTTTCAACGAATCCTTTAATGCTCTGTGCATCATATCATAAAAGTAGCCAATAATTTACGAGATAATTTATACGGGTATATCTGCCACTGGTTTAAAATATAAAACCGGTCTGAAATTGCAGCAATATTTATGCCACATTTGCAAAAACTGATCACTTGTAGTGATTTATTTCCACCCAGAATTATGTATAATACACAGTTGGACAAAGCACCTCTATTAAAAAATGTGTAAATCACTTTACCAACAAATTTACATTATGTGTTATTTTAATACCGCGTTGTAAAACGATCCTCACACCCACACAAATTATTTACAATTCTACAACAATATATCACTTCGTATACAATGCCATTTTTCTGTCATTGTAAATAACCTAAAAGTATTTGCCACTTATATAGGCATTTAAAATAAAATTAAACATACAACTTTGTATTGCTATACATTGACACAAACTTTTATTTTTAGACAAAGTTTTTTTAGAACTGAAAAATCTCTCGATGTTCTTGGTTTGATTACCAGCGTCTGCTGTCTCCACGCCTCTAAACGTTGTTCAGTTTTAAATATTATATTTATAAAATAATTTATATAAATATTACATATTACATTAAGTATAATACAGGGTAAGTCTGGAGGAACGGCCAAATGTCTTATATACTTGACAGTGATTAAGCGTTTATTTTCGAGTTTGTACAATTAAAGTCTTACAAAACGCCAAGCACTTATTCAAAAAAAAATTAAAATCGGTGAGAAAACATACACATCACGTGTATAATATACCCCTAGAATTTGGTCCGTTCCTTCAGATAGTCCCGACTTACTTTGTATATTACAAAAAATGTTAGATAATAACGTCAATTTATATTTTAAAATTGTACTTTATATGTATATTTTTAAATGAAAATTGTACCGTGCGAGCAAAAATTATTTGCATCAAAGAGGGCCTTGCATCTAAGGACGTAATGCTTAGCCGTAGAGCTTAATACCTGTTGGGTGTCAGTAACTACCTAAATTAATAATCAATCAGTTATTCCGTCATCTTTGACAGTCGTTACAAGTAATTTGATTCATCGCTAATTTTTCCAATTTCTTGAACAATTCACATAATGGGCTTTACGGAACAGCACAAAACATTCATGGTTGAAGCGTATTTTGAAACGGGGTTAGAGTAAATGGTGAGTGACAATACAATCCGGGTTTGTGCATGGACGATTTTTACGAACATTTTCCTAACGCTGCTTTTAATGCTGGGGACTTTTATTATTGCCTGAAAAGAACCGTGGCTATGTTTAGGGAAACAGGTTCTATACAACACAAAAAAGGAGCAGGAAGACCATCTGTAAGAACAGAAGAATTTGTTGCAAACGTTCGTGAAATAATGCAAAATACGCCAACAAATTGTATAAGACGCCTGTCCCAAGAAGTGGGACGATCTTATGGAACATGCAGGACTATTCTTAAAAAGCAGCTAAATTTATTTCTTTATAAAGTGCAAGTATACAGTATACTTTGTTAATTTTGTAAACAACAAAAATAAATTTGTATTTGTCTACTTATTTTATTATTCATTAGTTTGGCATATCATGTCATAATATGAATTTGACAAAATTTTAACCTAGATTTGGTTAGATATATCGTCCCCATATCATTGTGATCTAAACCAAGCTCTATGTTTTTTAATCCGAGCCCGCTTTGATGCAAATAATTTTTGCTCGCACGGTATATTATAAATTTAGTTATATATAACATATTCTGTATATTATATTACGTGTCATCCATTTTTGTATCAATTTCACCTTTATTTTTTGTTTTTTAGGTTATGGTATTTGCTTGCACTTTATGTTCAGGTAACCAAGTAACTGAACCTCTACTCTATTTCTTTCAATAGAGACATGACAATTTAATTTACATTTTTTTATAATAAATAAATTCATCGTTTATCAAGATTCTGATTTAATATTTCATTTAAGGTTCCTAACAATTCTATTGTAATAAAAATTCACTTCTTTGCTGGCAAACATGTTTCTAAACTTTTTTTTGTATACTATGTGTTAAATCCTCTTATTTTATTTGTCCTTTCTTAATCCTATTAGAAACAACGGAATAGGTACGAAAAAGGCTTTGGTTCCTAATATGCACTTGCAACTAAATCTCCTAAATCAAAAAGGATTAACAACCTTAAAAGAGTAATATACATGGGCTATAAAAAAGAATGCTTGTCCCAATTACATAACAATGGTAAAGTTTGTGCCCACGAATAGGCATGGGAGATTATCAAATGGGTATCGAAATGACGATTAGTTGTGTTGAATCAATATTGCCCAGATACGTGTTTGTATTTATAATAGCAGTAGTCACTAAGTGCTGAGCATTATGCAAATGAGGGATGAAAGCCATCTCAGTCCCTTTGTCCAAACAACATTGTGCTTTAGACTAGAAACACTATCGCCGAGATGTTGCCCTAATTAGTTAATTTATGGCATGTTTGATCACAGTGTCAATATTTATGCCCTTTCGAAAAATATATTCTCTTTAATGTGTCACCTCGTCGGAGTCCCGATAATCTGTAAAATAAACACTTCGCCGATGCTGGAGGAATATTAAACAGCCCTTCAAAAACGAAAACATAACAAAGTCTTTGGAGTGTTTGAAATGTAACAACAAACCGATATAAAACAATAAAAGGAACTAATGGCGCTTAAGGGGGAATTAACATATTGCTCCATACTAAATAAACTTTGTTAGTGATTCGGGCGTTCAATTTTATTAATAAAACTGTATAACACAGAACCATCCTTATAATTTTTACTTTTTACCCTATTTATTAATGATATTCATAAATGTTTTAAATTTTCCTACTATCTTTTATTTGCCGATGACCTCAAATTGTTTTTTCGTATCAGCCCTTCCGGACTCTTCCCAAGATTATGAATTATTGCAATTAGATTTGATCAGCCTCATGAACTGGTGTAAATTAAATCGAATGGAACTTAATGCTTCAAAGTGTCACTTGATGCTGTTCTCTAGGTCTTGCACTCCACTTATATACCAATATGTTATTGGGCAGGATGCACTGAAGCTTGTGGATAGTGTGGTTGATTTGGGGATAGTATTGGATCGCTCTCTGGGTTTCGTGCCACATATTACAAATATTAAGAGGAAGGCACTAAAAATGTTAGGTTTATAAAGAGATCTTCGAGAGATTTTATGAGTCCACAATCCTTAAAGTCTCTGTACTGTTCTTTGGTGAGACCCAATCTGGAGTATGCATCCTCATTATGGAGTCCATTTTATGCAACACATGTGAATAGTTTGGAAACTGTCCAGCACAAGTTCTTTAGATATTCAGCATTTAGAGTCCCAGATGGTTATGCAATGTCTTATCCCGAACTTGAGTCTGTTTTGAGGTTGATTTCACTTAAGGCATGATTTGAAATTATTATGCAATATCTTAAACCATGTTTACCATTGTCCGGATCTGTTGGTGAAGATTCCACTTTTTGTTCCACCCAGAACCACACGTTCCAATTTTACTTTCTATCAGCCATTTAATCGCACAAATTATGCTTCAAACTCTTTTCTGCAGAGGTCTACCAGGTTGGCTAACTATTATTTTAACGATCTGGATTTTTTTTCATCTGCTTCAAGTTTTTATAGGAACCTGCGTCTGGTTACCTAATATTAAGTTGCTCCCTGCTGTTTTTTTTTTAGTTTGTATTTATTCTTATCCCTTTCTACCAGGGTTGGTTGAATTCGTCCAAGTGGACATAATTGGACGATTTTGTCCAATTATGTCCGTCCGGACAAAATCAATTGTTCTGGACAAAATGGACAAAATTGTACAAAATCAAATTAAACACATATAAAATTAAAAAAACTTTATTATATTAGGATTAGGGTGTCAAACAAAACTTAAACAACAATAACGGGATACCGTCGGATCATCGTGCCGTCGGATGACGGACGTATGAAAATTTACCTTAAGGTGGGAGTATCAACATGCTTGCCAACCTCTAACCTATTTCGCGTAGATTTATTTATGTTTTCTAGCTTTTATACAAAATTTAAAGAAAATCAGTATCGACTTGATATTCTATAGGTAATAATTAACACATTTAATAAATATCAAGAAGTTTCATAACTTATTTTAGGAGTATAGCGAAAAATATCGGGTAAGATTTTTTTAACATTATTATGTCATTGTCACTCATTGTTCTTTCACTATACAATTCTCCCCAAATTAGCAATGAAATAAATTGATATTTTTGTAATATATCAGATACTACCTAAATAATGTACCGACGATATTGATTTTCTTTAAATGTTAGTTATTAAAATAAAAAACTCAAAAAATCAACGCGAAATAGGTTATAGGTTGGCAATAGATTGAATGACGTTGAGAATTCAACCTTAAGGTGGGAGTATCAACATGCTTGCCAACCTATAACCTATTTCGCGTAGATTTATTTATGTTTTCTAGCTTTTATACAAAATTTAAAGAAAATCAGTATCGACTTCATATTCTATAGGTAATAATTGGCATATTTAATAAATATCAAGGCATTTCATAACTTATTTTAGGAGAATTGTATAGTGAAAAATATCGGGTAAGATTTTTTTTAACATTATTATGTCATTGTCACTCATTGTTCTTTCAATATACAATTCTCCCAAAATTAGCAATGAAATAAATTGATATTTTTGTAATATATCAGATACTCCCTAAATAATGTACCGACGATATTGATTTTCTTTAAATGTTAGTTATTAAAATAATAAACTCAAAAAATCAACGCGAAATAGGTTATAGGTTGGCAATAGATTGAATGACGTTGAGAATTCAACCTTAAGGCCCCATAATGAAATAACAAATAGCCATTTTCTGGAATTTTTAATTTGGTATTTATTGTTTATATAATACACAATACAAACGTGTATTTTGGGTTGCCTAAATCAACAAATTTAATAAAATGTAATGACATTTGATTTTGTCCAATATTGTCCGATTTTGTCCGTTTTTGTCCAATTTTGTCCATGTCCTGGACAAAATCAAAAAAAGTGGACAAAATCACAACCCTGCTTTCTACACTGTGATATTTTTTTTATTGGTGTTAATACTATTGTTAATTTTGAGTTTGTTAATTTTATTGTGTATTTACCTATGTTAAAATATGTATTATTTGCCAATTATTGTAATTTTAAAAAATGGGCTAAGCTCGTTAATAAATAAATAAATAAATCAATTTTGAATTCCTGATAATCAATCATGTTTGCTCCATCACAACACTGCTTTTTTCTAACATGAAAACACTTGCCTTAGCTTGTTCATTTTTAATAGTTTTTTTGAGGCTAGAAAATAAAATGTCATGTGATGAGGATATTCGTTTCAGCATCCGAAAATGCATGAGGCATGTGGATGGAGCTTGTATTTGTATGGATATGAATGGAGAAAGAATTGTAGTGCAGGATTTATTTAAAATTATGATGAAGGTAAGTCGCTAAGTACCCTCTTTTTATTGTTATAGTTATTCGACACCGACACCCATATCAATACCTTTTATATAAATTGTTTTTTTGGTCGTTCAAGCGAACTTAAAAATAACCGTAATAAAAAGAAAATTATGAACGGTATTTGAATTCAAATAAACTCATATGACTTTTATGAACATTCTTCCGGCAATAAGCGCCCGTATGAATAGGCATTGTTTTGGAGGTGTAATAAAGGACTTTAAAACGAGTTTTTTAATCCTTTCGGTAATGCGAGTCCGAGGACGGGGTGCAAATTGAATTTGCAGGGTAGGCCAGACATATTTGTCCATGACGCGTCCTGTAATAGCATTCCTGATACTAATAATGAAATCGGCATTGTGCGTTAATGCACAAGGGATTCCTAATTGTTTGTATATTGTCAATTTGCATCTGATGAATTTTCCGCATTCGCACCGCCAATCAACGCGTCGAATGATCTGATTAACGTCTCTAACTTTTTCAATTTAACGAAAAACAAATTTCAACTCTCCCCAAAACTTCTATTTGTTTTACCAGTTTTTTAATTATTAGTGGATTTATTACTATTTTGCTGATCGGCATGGAGGAGGACCCACTTTTTCAGGGGACCTGTGAGAGACTAATGGCCCATTGCACCAAACTTTTCTTAAGGAATGATTAGTTGAGGAACAGATATTTTTTAAGGAATGGTTCACTTGCACCAAAAGATTTTGACAACCACTCAACAAAGGAGGACTTCAAGTAGTGGCGACCTCTATAAATGAAATTTAGGAGATGGCAACGTTGTTTTTTTATACAAATTCTCATTATTCTATTGGCGACACTGATTTTGTTGACAGATATGACATCTCATTTTGTTTTTATTTTGTTATTTACATTTATAATTTTTTTGGATTTTTGGCTGGGCCGATAAAATCCTTATTCCAGGTATTTGATCTGTGTTCGCGAGAATATTTCTATTTATAATCAGTGATAAAAATAGAAGGGGTAAAATTTTACGGATAAGGAGGCAATAGCGCTCATGTCCCTAATTAGCCAATGAAGGGAATCCTAGAAAACAAAAAAACGGATGGAGTCACAAATTTGCAGAAGGCTGAAGCCTGGCAAAATGCCTTTAATGCTAGTTGTCCGGAGAATACACCAAGAAGTGTGGACTAGCAGATCATTGGTTGTTAACTTTACCTATTATGGGTATACTCCAGATCATGTTCAATTTGGGTTAATATGTAATAAACAGTCTCCTTATAAAGTTGAAAACGCCGAAAAAAAGTTAATTCAGCCATCGTTTGGAAATAATTCGTTTTTTAATAGATTTTTTTTGGAAAACCATATTCAATTAAATCTATGAGCTCAGCATCATCGTCTATATAATCGAAATCCGCAAAATCTTCTACACATTCCATTTTTAGGCAAAATATATCAAATTAAGCTGCAGTGAACAAAAATACGACAGCAGAAATAAACAACAAATTGAAAGATAACCTCAAAAAAAATCGTAAGGGAGCACTTAAGTGCTCCATTTTCGGCACTCAAGAAAAGGACACTTAAGGAGACGTTTAAGGCGTCCTTAAGGTTGGTGCAAGTCGTAAAAGCAATTTAAGGATTCCTTAGCGTTAAGTCTTCCTCAAATTATGTTGGTGCAAACGGCATCAGACATCAGGTCCTTGGCTCAGCGGTTTGAGCGGTCTTCCGAGGAGAGGAAGTTATTCCTCTCGTCTGGAAAGAAATGCTGACTTTTGTAACGAGATTGGGAACTTTAGGGAGGGCACAGGTCGTTGGATTATTTAGGGGTAGGCAAAAAGGATCGCTTTGGTCCACTTGCCAGTTGCTGAGCCTACCCACAACTACTACTACTACTGCTACTACCACTACTATACTATTACTGTTTCTGTTTCCGACTCGCTCTTAAGATTACGACATTTCAACACTATACTTAGAAACTTACTTGATTGAATTGTAAATCCTTAGTAACAGACAAACATTTACTAGTAAATAATGTTAAGTACGTCATTGTAGTTCAGGTAAATGTTGAAGAAACGGTTCAGGTTTTCAGCTATTCCTATATTAAATTGGCAATCAGCTTTCCAATTTTACCAAAACACATTTCCGCCCCTTGTAAAAAGCTTTTTCATAAGCAATTCAGCTTTTTCAACAAGTTATTGCAACCCATATAATTTCTCGCTACTAATAGAAAATGCTGTTACCGTCAAATCGGTGCACGCTTGCTTACTTGTATTGCCAATAATGCCTTAGTTAGTTCTCCACATGCAAATAGGGTAATAAATTTCTAAATTGCACCTTGGTGGGCAATAACTCTCGAGAATTAGACAGTTCGTGTCGCTAGTTTTCCTGTTATTTTTCTAATGGGATAAAGAAATTGGAAAAGCTTAAGTATTTTCAATATAGATTGCCGTCCCGATGAAAAATGGCAGAGACGAACGTTTAGGAAGCCATTCTCGTAATTAAAGGCACTTTTAGAATTAAGGCATTATCTTTTATGCATTATTTTATGTTTCTATTAAGAAAATATTACTACCGAGATTGTAAATAATGACAGAGGGAATAATACATGGTATTTTTATATTAGGTGCATTTCAAATTTCTTTTTTTTTTCAACAATATACAGGGTGTTTTTTTAAGGTCGACGAGCGGCCATATCTCGGAAACTACTGGGCATAGAAACTCAGGAAAAGAAAAATGATAATTAAAGTGGCCATGAGAAAATTGTGGAAATAATTTTTAAGTTCCGCATTTTGCCGCAAGAGGGCGTAATTGAAAAGTAAATTTTAAAATTTTACGTAACTCCGAAAATTCCACATTAAGGTATATTATGTTTGATACACCATTTTAAAGCTTGGACAATTATGCATCATTTTGGTCCTATGCTCATTGGCGTACCGACTTTAATAAGAGTGGGGGAAGCTGTTGAATGTGTAATCATTTAAATCGCTGTAACTTATAAACGACTTATCCGATTTTAGCAAACTAAAGACTGTTTGGAAGAGAAATGTATGCACTTTCACCAATCTTATTTAGTTGGCCATAATAGTTCTCAAAAAAAAATGCTAGAGGGCGCAATTTGCAATAACAATACATTTTTTGATTTTACTCCGAAAAAATAAATCATACGGTATAATTATGATACCATAATCGAAAAGTAGATCAAATTTGCAAGAAAAGATGTGAAGACCGCAGTTCGATATCTTTTTTCGTTTCAGAGTTATTGCCAAAACAATAATTTTTAAAACAAATTGCGCCCTCTAGCAATTTTATTAGAAACTATCGTGTACCATTAAATACGACAATTGAAGGAACTTTTAAATAAGCTTAAATTTAGTAAAATCGGTTAAGTCGTTTAGAAGTTACAGCGATTTTAATGTTTACACTTTTACTTGATAAGAGTGGGAGAAGCTATTGAAAGTGTAAACATTAAAATCGCTGTAACTTCTAAACGACTTAACCGATTTTACTAAATTTAAGCTTATTTGGAAGTTCCTTCAATTGTCGTATTTGATGGTACACGATAGTTTCTAATAAAATTGCTAGAGGGAGCAATTTGTTTTAAAAATTATTGTTTTGGCAATAACTCTGAAACGAACAAAGATATCGAACTGCGGTCTTCACATCTTTTCTTGCAAATTTCATCTAATTTTCGATTATGGTATCAAAATTATACCGTATGATTTATTTTTTCGGAGTAAAATCAAAAAATGTATTGTTATTGCAAATTGCGCCCTCTAGCATTTTTTTGAGAACTATTATGGACAACTAAATACGATTGGTGAAAGTGCATACATTTCTCTTCCAAACAGTCTTTAGTTTGCTAAAATCGGATAAGTCGTTTATAAGTTACAGCGATGTAAATGATTGCACTTTCAACAGCTTCCCCCACTCTTATTAAAGTCGGCACGCCAATGAGCATAAGACCAAAATGATGCATAATTGTCCAAGCTTTAAAATGGTGATATCAAACATATACCTTAATGTGGAATTTTCGGAGTTATGTAAAATTTTAAAATTTACTTTTCAATTACGCCCTCTTGCGGCAAAATGCAGAACTTAAAAATTATTTCCAGAATTTTCTCATGGCCACTTTAATTATCATTTTTCTTTTCCTGGGTTTCTATGCCCAGTAGTTTCCGAGACATGGCCGCTCGTCGACCTTAAAAAAACACCCTGTACATTGTTCTTTTTGCATCATTGTTGATTAAACATTTTTTATTTTAAATTTAAAAACTACATTCGCGCAAATATTCGTATCAATTGCAACCTTACCTTTGGACTCTCACGGTCTACACATGCAACAACACAATTATGGGGTTTTTAAATTGAATTATAATAAACCGCAAAGAAGACCCCATCCCATGTTTCGAAATTAGCTTGTTTATTGATAATAGGCCTACCAGCATTTTTATTCATTCGATTTCGATACCCTAATTGATATTTAATTTGTTGACGTCCAGAACTTTTTGGATTTGGTTATCTAAACAGATACAAATCGATTTAGTTTGATTTAGTTAATATACAGGAAGTATTCCACCTGTTTTTAAGTGCCTGCATGGTAATTTGAGGGGATTGAAAAGGTCCTGGTAGTTTTAGTAGTTATATAAGTAAGCACGGTATGATTTTTTTATACTTTAAACACACAATACGTTGACAAAGATACTTGAGAAACTATGGTCGCTGTGGTGATGACTGAACAGAATTGGGTGATATATCAAGGTTCACACTAGGGACACAAAATATAAAATTCGAATTTGTATTCAATTTTGGTTCAGCCACCAGTTGTCCTGTATTTTTTGTATTGCAGGTAAATTTTGACATTCCTAGGTAAGTAGCTACTCCAGCATTTTATTTAGCGTTTCTGACATAGAACTGTTGTTCCAGACCTTGAGGGGGCTGACCAAAAACAACGATGCGTGTAGTACAGCACTAAATTATTAGCTCTCGCTGACAGAAAAAGGATAATTGAAGAACTGGGGGCACCCTAACGCCCATAGGTTAAAAATATAAATACGTCACACAAAAAGTGCGGCAAATAAGAGAAGGTAGAGCAAATTCAATATTTTCTTAGTACAGTATGCCAGATCAAATATTTTAACATTGAAGGGCGTTAAAATCAAAACTCATAAATATCCAATGATCCACCCCCAATAATGTGGAAATTAAATAGCTCGGAACAAGAAGGTATAAGTTTCTTTTTTCGATACACTTTGCCAGATACAAGAAAATGATTAATATTTTCATTGGAGGCGGTTAAGTAACTTTCTATTTAAGGGCAATTCATCAAAATCGTAGGGCTATCAGGCTGTCTCTCAAATCACATTAATGGTCTCTCACTGTATGCGCCGTAATAGCAATGATGGCGTCAAAACACACTTGAAACCGTTATTATTGCATGTCGTCGTGTATGACTTGCATTATTATCTATTTTCTATGCTATGCTTTTTATCGTATACGACGATCGTACAATGGTCTTGCTTATCCTGAATATACAGGGTGTCAGCAAAATACTACCTGAGGCTGGGGCACCCTATATGTTGTATAAAGTAGCAACTTTTGGACTAAGGTTAGGGGTGTTACAGTGGAACTGGACCTGTTCTTTTGGAATAGGTATCATCTGCCTATTCCGCGTACCTATTACCTATTACCAGGTACCAATTCCAGGTCCGTTGGCACTGTCACATGTTTGATTCTCTGGTTTCATTGTTATTCCTTTTTCAAGTTGTCAGGTACAGGTACGATATAGGGAATGGAACGGCTACAGGTTTTGCTTTAAATTCAAGTCAAAGAAAAACAAAACCAACATTGATAGTATTATATCCAATAGTATTGAAATTAAAGACGAACAAACCATATGCGAAGAAATGAACACATATTTTATAAATGTTGGCGAAAATTTATCAAATCAAATTCCATTTATAAGAAGATATACTGAAAATGCAAACCCTAACTCGATGTTTTTGAACCTAGAAAAGATAACTATGGGTGAAATTGAAGAGATAATAGATGATCTTAATATAAAAAAAGCAAGCGGTTTTGATGAAATATCAGTAAAAATTATTAAAAAAGTCAAAATAGAAATATTACCAATTTTACTTAAACTATTTGAATTATCTGTTAAAAAGGGTATTTTTCCATCAAAAATGAAATTAGCTAAAGTATCACCAATTTTTAAAGCAAATTCAAAAAATGATCCAAGTAATTATCGGCCAATATCTGTATTGCCAGTTTTTTCAAAAATTTTAGAAAAAATTATGAACAACAAATTAACAGATTTCTTAGATAATCAAAATTTAATTTCAGATAGTCAATATGGTTTTAGAAAATATAGAGATACTGAAATTGCTGTTATGGATGTAATAACAGACATTCAATTAAAAATAGATCAAAATCAAAAATGCTGTTTATTATCTTTAGACCTTTGTAAAGCGTTTGACACAGTTAACCATAATTTTTTATTACAAATAATTCATAACATTGGAATAAGGGGAAATATTTACAATTGGTTTGAAAGTTATTTAAGCAATAGATCACAATATGTTGAAATTAATAACAGTAAAAGTACTCAAAAAACTATTAAATGTGGTGTTCCGCAAGGATCAATTTTAGGACCAATATTATTTCTTATATATATTAATAGTATATCTAAATTAAACCTAAATGGTAAGATACAATTATTTGCTGATGATACAACTATTATTTATTTTGGCGATAATTACTTTGACATTCAAAATCAAATAAAAAATGATTTACAAATCATTTTTTCTTGGCTTCAGTCATATAAATTATCAATAAATTTTAAAAAATCTTCTTTTATATATATTACTAAAACAAAAATAAACAGCTTGCTATCAAAAAAAGAAATTTTATTCGATAATAAAATCATAAAATATGCTGATTCTATAAAATTTCTAGGACTGCATATAGATGAAAATTTAAGTTGGAAAACACATATCGATTATCTCAGGAAAAATATTACCCCATTGATTGGAATTTTTTATAAAATAAGATATTATTTACCAATTAAGCTTTTAAAAAATATTTATTATTCTCTAATTTATTCTAAATTTCAATATTTAATATCCGTCTGGGGATCTGCTACCTCTACAATAATAAACCCTTTAAAAAAATTACAAAATAAACTTATTAAATGTATTTACAAGCTTCCTTTTTTAGAACCAACAATAAATTTATACAAACCACTAGGATATTTAAACTTAGAAAATTTGTATAAATTAAAAATATGTGTAATTATTCATTCAATATCCACTCATCAAAAAAAATCAAAAATCACATTCCAAAAATTAAATACCGTACATAATCATGACACAAGGCAAAATGAAAGTATTTTAGCAGTAAATATTAAAAGCAATATTGGTAAAAAATCAGTATTATACAATGGGGTTATAATTTATAATGCCCTACCAAATATGTATAAAAATATTAAAAAATTGACACTCTTTAAAAAGAAGACAAAATTGTATTTTTAAAAAAAATAAAAGCACTCTAATTTTATTCGGAAATTAGTTTTAAAATTGATTTAAATTTGACTATTTTATTAATTTTATTTGTATTGTATTCTGTATTGTAATTCTATATTTTTGTAAAAAAATGTTGTTTATATTTGTTTATTTTTAAGTTAGTGTAATATTTTCCCTGTAATGGACTTCTAAAGTTCGTTGGGAATTATTTATTAAATTAAAAAATAAATAAATATAATATGTTTATAATATGGCGAATTTGCAGTTGAGAATTTTAAACGTTGCCGTTACAAGCATATTGCAATAATTAAAATAATCTCACTAAATAAAGATAAAGGGAAATAGTAATAAATAATAAATATTTCTAAAAATATTGTAATAATTTATTGGGCAACAAAATATAGCGTATTTAATGTAGGATATGCAACCAGCAATGAGGAATTGATTAAAAAGGCAACATAATATTGTGGATCTACCTATGCCTATTCTTCATGTTTCTTTAAATAATAGGCCTCCGTTACAATCAAATCTTCCAAAAAAGTCTGGTGCGAAAAATATTAATCTGTTACAAAAATTTATAACTAAATTTAATTCGAATAATCGGAAATTGCTGGCCACGCTGGAGTTCTAGCGGCCTTCTTTAAAAACTCGTGTCGGCCATGCAGCCGGAATAGCTCCAATCGGCGGAGCGGCGTTTAAGTTTGACCTGGAATAGTTTGGACCTGTAATAGGTATTTGGAATAGGTTCGGGTTTGGATTAGGTACAGGTCCAACTAGGTACGAGAAAAAGCTATTCCGTAACATCCCTAACTAAGGTAAATTTGCAATTGCAATTAAACAAGTAAAACTACCACGGTCATAAAAATTTAAAAGTTAGATAGCGTAAATCGTCTTTTCCTGATTATTATAAAAATTGTTTTAACGAATTTTTTATATTCCTTTATTGGCTGACAATCACATCTCGCGACTCAACTGTTGAAAAATTAATTGATTTAAACTCTATTGACTTCCCCGTTCCGTTGTTCTTTAGCTATCAAAATTTAAAGGCAAATGTTTGTTTTTGTCTTCTTTTCGTATTTTAAGTCGTTAAGATTTCTAAGGCGGTGGTAAAGTGCTTTCTTAACAAGAATGATTTCATTTACGACAATATTTTCTTAGATTCAACGCGTGTTATACAGGGTCGCTTTTATGTATGGAAACGGTTGATTATTTGCTAAAGTAAGATAGCTAGCGAAGAATGTTGAATACAAAACTTGTAGGGTTTTTAGAAATCTATTACACTGCACATAAACTAAGTATACAGGATCAGTCAAAAAGCCAAGGAAGAACAAAGTTACTTTATTTTAAATGGAACCCCCTGAATATTATTCAATATTTCAATTATATACAAGGTTCTAAAAAAAAAAGTTAAGCACACCACATACCCAATCTTAACCGTTTTTGAGACATCGAGTTTCGAATATCATTTTCAAATAAATCTAATAACAATAATAAAAAAGACAAACTAAGTTTTAGTAAACAATAATTTGAAATCCTATTTTATAAGGTGCTCAAAGTGTCCACCGTTTACCTTCTGGCAGTAATAAATTCGGTGAACAAAATTTTGTAGCGAATTTAAAAGAATATTGGGAGCAATACTGCAGGAAATTTCATGCATTATTCTTTGTTGCAAATCTTCGATATTTTGTGGCCTATTTTTGTACACTACACAGGAAAAAGTCAAAAGGGGTCATATCAGGAGACCTAGCAGGCCATTCAATTGCACCTCTGCGCCCAATCCATTTACCAGGAAAAGTTTCCTCTAGATATTACCTCACCATCCGTCCAAAATGTGGTGAAGCCCCATCTTGTTGAAACCATATTTGTTCAGCCGGTAAATTGGGATTATTCTGGTTCGGGAATAATCGTCTGAGCTATGGAACAATATTCTCTAGTAAAAGTAATAAAATAATATCGTTCAGAGTTCAAATTTCCATGTATAAAATAGGGTCCTATATGACGTTTCCACCAATAATGCCACACCAAACATTGGTTTTTTGTGGTCGTTGTTGGGTATGAACTTGTTCCATCCAATGTGGATTTTGGTCTGACCAATATCAACAGTTGTGTCGATTTACGTGCCCGTTTAAACAAAACGTTGATTCATCAGAAAATAAAATTTTTTGAATGGAATATCGACTCATATTATGATTTAAAGCCCGCTGTTTCGTCGAATTTATTGGATTTTCTACCACATCTAACATGACATTAAATTTAGAGAATTTTCTTCATTAGTAACGCTTACCGGTCTTCCGCTTTTTGGTCGATCATTCACACCTCCAGTTTCATGAAAACGCTGCAATGTTTTGGAAACAGTTGATTTAGTTATAGGTTCCCGATCTGGATGCAATTCATTAAAAATATTCACCACTTGGGTAAAACTCCGTGTTCTATCGCCGTACCCTATCATCATTAAAATTTCAATGCGCTCGGTATCACTTAAACGTGCCATTTTTACGCGAAAATTGTTCACAAATTGTAAATGTAACTAATTATTTTTGGCATATCTGTTGTCAAGATGACAAAACAACATTGTTATGGAGATAAATATTTTCTAAGGTAACTTGATGGACTAGAAAATTAATGAATGTAATAATTTATTTGAAAACGATATTCGAAACTCGATATCTCGAAAACGGTTAGGATTGGGTATGTGGTGTGCTTAAAATTTTTTTTTAGAATCTTGTAAATAATTGAAATATTGAATAATATACAGGGTGTTCCATTTAAAATAAAGTAACTTTGTTCTTCCATGGCTTTTTGACTGATCCTGTATACCTAGTTTATGTGCAGTGTAATAGATTTCTAAAAACCCTAAAAGTTTTGTATTTAACATTCTTCGCTAGCTATCTTACTTTAGCAAATAATCGACCGTTTCCATACATAAAAGCGACCCTGTATATTTTACCATTTTCTCAGAGGTAATTTTCAGCATCACACTCGAATAACTCCAACAATTCGGCTTCCCTCGCACCATAGCCGTTCTGAGTGACAACCACGACGCAGGAGTTAAATGAAATGTCGCTCAAATTGGCGTGCGGTGTCCGCCTTGCACTTGTTCTTGGTCAGTTCGCAATAATAAATCTTCACATTCCTTTCGTCCTGGCCATCCCTTAATAGTTATTCAATTAACAACAACCCTAATATTGGCAGCTGGTTATTTATTTCATTACGATCAGCATCTGCGTCTAAACGTTTTTTTCCCTTGCATTATCTAATAAATATTCAGAATTCTCAGCCTTTCTGTGTTAATTAATAGGTAAATCTATCACCTTATTTTATTGGAAAACTTCAAAAATCTGCTTAGCTTCCTGCGATGACTTACCGAATTAATACCAGCATCAAATTCAATTGGACACAAAATTATCTTTCCATTGATTGATGATTTATTTTTGTCGAGTTTCCTTTGCTCCCGCTTTTATAGCAAAAGTTGTAAAATATCGCTACTTTTCCAGTCAACCGCCTATCAGCTAATGGATTGATGATGAGCTAATGGATCGCTCTGTTAATGTGCTTTATCGATATTTATGAAAAGTTCATCAATTTTAAAACTGAAGAATGGTACATAAAGGACTAGCTTTTAAAAGGCCAGCAGTAATAGTAGCTATATTGTAAAATATATTTGGTATGTTTTAAATATTGGCATTGTCCTGTTTGAAACTAATTTAAGTTTATCTTAACAAGTTCATCTATATAGATGGTTATTGACTCCCAATAGTCCCTCTCAGCCAAGATGATCCTGCAGGATATTGACTGCTTTATCTACTGCAATCATTTCTTCTTGACAGATGTTGCAGTAATCTGGGAGTCTATACGACCTTTGTATTTACATGCTCTCGGAAAAGACACCAGCTTCCACGTCGACTCCTATATATAGTAAAAAAGTACGTAAAATTTTCAGTATAAGTCGTGGATATCCAATAACCAGGAACAACAACTGCGATTATATATTTTTAAAACATTTATCTTAACTTTAACTGATTCTCTATGTAAATAGAGCTTACGAGAAATGTGATGCTTTTTCACATTATCTTACATCCACGAATTTGCATTATTTTACCTTATGCTGCAGTACATTACCTGATTCAGTGTAAGTACAGTTTTTTTAATACATTATAGCGACAGTAATTTATGTTTTATTCAAATTTAAATTAAATGTGCTAAATATATATCTGCATGAAATAAGTATTATTTATTTGCTATTACGTTAATGGAATTTTAACGTAATTGCAGTCCCTTTTAGACCCCCATTAATATTCTACAGGTTGTCCTTTCGGCGACGTGTCTATTCAAACACAAACCGAGGCATTACCGCTGTTTCCCCATCAGTTTTGTTCTCTGCAACAGCAATCTGTTGTCTGGTAATGGGAATTGTCCTGTACTTCGACTAGTACATCTATTTTGCAAACTCTATTGTCTCTGGTCTAACAATGGATTCGACGTAAAAGTGTATCAATATTTTTTGACCATTTTGACGTTTGATTAAAGGATTCTGGAAAATGATATCTTTAATGTTGGAAAGAGCTAATCCTAATGAATAGGAATTTATAAATTGGGTATTCAGGTTTGTTTCTTCTAACAGTAATTATTTATTCTTAAGCAACAATGTTGCTGCTGTCGAGTAAAGGAAGTTCAAGTTCTATAAATGTACGTAATTTATCTAGGCCTAACATTACCTATTAATAAACTAAACTGCATTTATTACCAGCATTTAATTTTGGCCAAGATAGCACAAAATTAAATTGCCCATAATCGATAATATATATAAGTCTATAAAAGCTGAGCGGATAAACTATAATTATAGCTCCGGATCATGTACTTCTTTAGTTTAATAATTATCCAAGTAGATAATTTACACCACTACTGGTTTGGGCTGTATCGCTACCGTACGCATCATTGGGTATCTGTAATTTGTAATTTCTAGTTATTATCCCGGATTCCTTCTTAATTGCGTATTATGTGCAGTTACCACTAGCAGACATTTGGCGTTCTACCTATTCAATTTGACAGAAGCTTGCCTTTGGCTGAATATTAGCTCCAGACGAATATATTTCATATTGAAATCAAGGATTATTTGCATCCCTGCAATTAACAGGCATCGCTAATGTAAATTAGGTTCTATTATTTATTATAAAGTTCGCTACCTAAGACGAATTCGTCATCGTAACTAAGGAACAGCGTATTCAGAAACCTTGATTATTTCAGCAATAAAACACTATTATGCATGATACGTTCTTCTTTAATAAGCAGGAATAAGACAATTGCAATTCATCTGACCTATAATTAAATAAATCGTCATCAATCAGTTCATAATTGCTAAGAATAATCTTATCATACAGGGTGACTTTTCGAAAACTTACAATGGCTATATTTTCTACACTAAGCCCAAAAATACCTACAAAAACGCGGGAGAATACAAATAAGCTATTTTGCAACCACTATCAACCACTGCACAGGTAATTCTTGACTGGGATTTCTTTTTGCAGAATGAAGAACCTTCATAATGAGTTTTGTTGGATAGAATATTATAAAATGTTAAAGACTCTGTTGACTGAACAAACCAAATAATATCTTTAAACATGGATTAAAATTAAGACATATTGTTCCGAAAAAACAAGGAATTTCGGGGAGCAATTTCAACGCTGAAGTGAAATTGAGTGTACTGAGGCCTAAAGTCGAAATATCGGTAGTGACGTGAGCAAATTGAAAAGCTTTGACATAAATTTGTTTAAAGAAAACGGCGCTAAAAAGCTCGTGCGCTTTTCCAGATGACTGATAACTGATAATTACGTGCGGGTGATCTTGAAGAGGCCCGATGGGGTGTGCTCCTTCCGTCCCTTTTAAAATAAAAGTGTCACGCGCCCCCAAAACTCGCCGTATCCGATATACAACGACAAATAAACTTCATACTTGGACGAACTCATATAATGTCCGTCTGCACTTACTTTAAAAGCGCGATAACATCAGTGGCGTAACTTTTAGGGTAAGCAGCTTTCGATGAGATTTTCGAATGTAATACCACAAGATGTTTCTGGATTACCGAATAATACTTTTACCTGACACGAAACGCGTCACCCGACAACACTACTCCTCCTTCGGAGTCGTAGTGTTGGCGGGTTTGTTCGTATGAATTTGGGCTTCAGCATTAGAAGTAGATGACGGTGTACTTTCGGCTCTCATTTGCGACAAAATCTTCATATGATGCTGCTCGCTGAGCTGAGATAGGGAGTAACAGAATTTATAGAACTATGGCACGTTATTTTGATGACTCCCTGGAGATTAGCGCCTGAACTGCTAAGAGTACTTACTGTTGAAGCTCTATTAGAGTGATTCGTGATTTTTTTTATTTTTAGTATCTAGGCCGATGTTGATTGCTCCCACTTTTGTCCGGTTTCTTATAATGTTAATACCTGCTGGACAATTCTTAAACCGTGGGGAATTATCATTCTGTTTCCATTTCTGATTGACCGTCAAAAATAATCGATTAGTTTTAATGTTTTCGCCTCTTTTGGACATTAGCTTAAAATATAATCGTATTGGACATAAATCCGGATTCACAAGATTTTTTACAAGCCACTTAATTTCGCATTTTCGACTTGCTCCTCCTTGCGCCGTTTTAGCAAATATTGAGTTGTATTCCAGACGACCGTTATTATATTTTTCCTCCTTAAAATATTCCAATAGCAAAAAATACGCTTCATTTCCCCTCCATGCTAGTTCAGATGCAGCTATGTGGAAAAATTTCCGTTGTAGCCCGTCTGGGGTATTTTCATCCAAACTAAAGGCCATTTTTTCTATTTCCTGTCTCGTCAAAGCTGTGGAACTCTCCTTTCGTGCACGAGGTACCGCCTGCAACTCTTTTCATTTTGCATTTCGGGCAAAACGGGCGCTTTAAAAAACCATGTCATTGAATGGATCTATGCGGCGATTATATTTTTCAAAATATAGTTCCTGGAGCATTTTAGCCGTTTTGTTCCATAAAACCTTCTTTATAATCGCTTCCATCGGATTTTCGTATATTATATGCCCAGTATTTTAAAATGTTGCGCACATCCTAGTCTGTTGTCGTTTTCTCAATTTTGAAACTTCGTGCAAGGCAAAACTCTGCTTCCATCATATTTGTCTGAACGCTCGGTATTTTTTGCTTCACATTTTTAATAGCATCGTCGACTTGTGGCAACAAAATTTTACCAAATCTTTCTTTTGCCATTTCCAATTCCAATTTGTCAAATGACAATTACAATATGGCCACCAAGCGATAATCATTTAAATGATTATCACTTATTAATCACATCCTTCTAAAATATACATGAGGTTGTATATTCTGAAATAACGTTTCTTAGAAGATTAGAAGAAACCTTATTTTAGTATTGGCGCCGATTTTTGCAATATTTCACTATGCTGGCTACTATTAGTACGTTTTATGTTATTAAAAAGTCGTGACCAAGTACCAAGCCCGATTTTAAAGCAAAAGCGTACCTACTAAAGGTTGTAGGAATCAGCACCAATGCTGTGAACTAAACATGATACCTGGGAATTTCTATTCGCCCCTTTTGTTCCGCCCATGTTTACTTTAGAGTTGTAGGAATTGAACACCAATCGAGGATTTATGATAGTTTAGGCACTAATGGTATAGATCAACTTTTTTAAAGCCGTTGAATTTGAAATTTATTACTTCATGCAAAGGTGGCCCGCCATGTTTTAATGCAATTTTTAAGTTCACTCTATTTTATTAAGCTCAGCCAAGAATTATTATGCTTTGGCTCCGCTGCCTTATATTGTTGTTTCGTTGTCGTCTCTGGGACTAAGTTTTATAGCCATGCGAAAATACATAAGATTTATACCGAGGCATTACATTTTAAAGCATGCAGATATTATAATGTAAAACGTGAAAAATGTTAAATGTGGCTACAACCATTTGCAAACTGTGTTAGGATGCTTTTTCTCCTGTAGGTAAACAACCTCATAAAAGTAAATTTAATAAAGTATGTTCAAATGTATAAATGTAATGATGAGAAATAAAATATACAGAGTAAATCTTTTAAGTGGAATAAATGCGGAAACAAAGTAGCCATTTAGTCCTTAAAAAAAATCCAGAAAGACAAGAGTTTTAACAATAAAAAATTATTTAAGAAGTTACATTCTTAAAATTGTTTCTCGCTCATCAGGTAATAGAAATTCAAAAGTAAATATTGGGTTATATGCCATTTGTATGTCCTTTTCCTTTTTTTCCTACAATACCTTATGTTAAAGGGATTTCGAAAAAGATTAGAAGGATAACCAAAAACTATAATATCAAAACAACTTTCAAATCCGGAAATACGCTTAGAAGCGGAGAAACAAAAATACCTCTTGCCGTACGAGTTAAAGAACATCTGAAACATACTCGAAGAGGTGAAACTTCGAGATCAGGTATAGCGGAACATGTATGGACCAACCAACATAATATACAGTGGTCAGAAGCCAAGGTTTTGGACACGGAAGAGCACTGGAGAAAACGAAAATCCAAAGAAGTAGCTTTCATAAAACAAAATACCCATATATTTAGTAAACCAAGTATATATAGATATCCCCAATATCTGGAAACCTCTTCTTGTCCAAAACCGACAGCTTAAACTTCACACTCCAATAAGCACGTAGGCGGAGTCATCAAGCTTCATTGCAGTTGGATAGTATTTAAGACACTAGCCTTAGAATTATAGTTTAGTTTACACTCAAAAACGGTTAGAGACACTAGCTAACCGAAACATTGTGTTAAGCAACAAAATAAAGACAGTGGAAGTCAGACAAGGTAATTTTTATGATATTATTACTTCGTTGTCTACCACCTTCAAACAAACAAAAGTTAGGTTAGTTTCCTTTTGTCCATCCCTGGATAAAAAGTAAAATTCATACACGGGAATCCAAAAACAAGGTACCCGTGTTTTTGGATATTTTCAAGAAGTGGATATATTTTTTGGATCATTATTTTGGAGAGCAAGAATAGCAGAGTACCCCCCTGCCCCCCATCACTCGAACTATACCCCACATCTCGTACAGTCATAGCCAAAAACTCTAGGATGTATAAAGTTATATCTACATAGAAAAAAATTACAATACTTTTATAATGCGTGTTGGATCTCTTTTGTGAAATTGATTTTTTTTATCCTCAAATTGCTAAACCGTAGTTAAATTTTAATATTATCACTCAGTTAAACACACTTTCCATTTTTAAAACCATTTCTATCGAGAAAGTATAATGAATGTGTGACAATTGCATTTTAAATTCTAAAATCGGTGTTTTGTTCAAAATGTATAAACCCGGAATCAATTTCGAATAAAATGAAAGGATTTTTTACGGGTGGACGCGTAAATAAATAGATTTAATCTGAATTATTAATGATGAAAATCGATTTAATCAGATAATGAATAAACACAGCACCTGTATTAAAATTACCGAGGACATTCACAAATATTCTGGTGTCATTGCCGTTGTAAATATTTACTACGTATTAAAGGGTGTGAAAACGAAATGTACTACACCGTACTTAATGCTCCATCAACGCTTTGAGTTTTATTTTACTCGCGACTTCCATGAATACTGTTTACTTCATTAAAGTAATTTAATTACATTTGAGTTATGTCCTAAAAATAAAAAAAAAAAATTTTGACTATTAATAAACTATTTGTATGCAAAAATTCGAATTTGATCAGTATAGGCTATCCGTTTTTTAAAGCAACCCAAAAGGGTTATTTTGAAGCTGGCCTTTATAGATGATTTAACTCTTAAAGGATAGCGATGGGTTGGTTGATGCGAAAATTATCTAATATTAGGTCTTAATGCAATTGGGGCTGCGGTTAGTATAATTGATGACTATTCCAAGATAGATAAATCCAAGTGAACCAAGCACTTTCCATTTGCTTCTTTTAACCTGCAAAGCAATGTAAAAATCTTTTTGCTTAGCTACGTTGTTAAAGAAGTGCTTCCCGAACAACTTCGTATAGTCCCTATGGGAATTAATGAGAGGTATACTTAACAGCGGCAAGGGGGGAGGAAAAAAATCTTATAGCTGAATTTCTTTTAGTTACTTTCATACAGCCACTGGCGGATCCGGGGGGGGGCGAAGGCCCCCCCCCCCATGTAAGACCTAAAAAAAAATGATAGCTAAAAAATGCAAGGCATGCAGTATTCCTGCAATAAGAAATGCTATTGGAAAACTTAATGAATGCACCAATTTTATAAGAGATTCTGCTCTTTGAATGAAAGAGTTTATTGTCAAACTCAAAGAAGCAAAAGAACATAACCATCCTTTAAAAAAAATTTAAAAAATGTGTGGAACTAGATGGGTGGAGAAACACGAAGCTATTATTGACTTCTTGGAAATGTTACCTACTTTAATCGACTTCTTAGATGATACGGAGCAAAATGGCAATAGTGTATCATCCTCCCTTTTAGCAGCCATTACGACATTTGATTTCTTGGTATCTCTTTTTATCATCAGCATTAATTTATTAATACATAATACCTCTATCTACTCAACTACAAAGTGTACAACTCGATATTAGCAAAGCATATGAAATTTATAATTTAGTCTTAAAAGCATTGGAAGAAATAAGACCTGATAGTGATAATTATTTTCACTTGATCTTTGAAAAAAATTGTTTCACAGCCCAAATTTTAAATTAAGTTGCCCAGAACTACTAAGAAACAGACAAATCGTGCAAATTATGAATTCGCTAATCCAGAGCAATATTATAAATTGTCTATTTTTTTACCATTTTTAGATTATTTCATTTCTCAATTAAATTTTAGATTTTCTGAAAAACACTTCAATGTAGCGGAATTATGGAACATTGTTTCTACCTACCTTGATAAACTCAACCAAGAAAATTTTTTGTCTGTCATAAAATTTTATCAGGATGATACATTTTGTTCTGTGGCAAAGTTAGAAGGTGAGTTAAAGTTATAAAAGCTATAAGGCAAAAAACCTACCAATATAATTGACACAATTATAAAAACTGATTATTACTTTCAGAATATTAAAAAAATATTAAAAATAATAGCAACAATTCCGGTAACCAGTTGTACACCAGAAAGATCATTTTCTTCCTTAAGATTGTTAAAATCTTATTTACAGTCAACAATGGCCGCAACTAGGTTGAATGGTCTTGCCTTACTTTATATCCATAGAAATAAAATTGTGTCACCAGAAGAAGTTTTAGACCAATTTTCCAAAAAAACACCGTAGAAGACTTTAGTTACGAAATATGCTGTCTTCTGATGAAGGGTAATGCACTATTACCATTTTGTTGGTTCCTGTACCGGGTGGTCAACTAAGAATGGCCGCCGGCTATATCTCAGAAACTACTAAACATAGAAACTTGGGAAAAAAAAATTATAATTAAAGCGGTCATGAGAAAATTTTGGAAATTACTTTCAAGTTCCTCATTTCGCCACAAGGGGGCACTATTGAAAATTATTTTTTTAAATTTTAAATTTCTCCCAAAATTCCCATATTAAGGTATAACTCTGATTAGATCATTGGAAAGCTTAGACAATTCTGCATCATTTTGGTTTAAGGCTCGTTGACGTACCGACCTTGATAAGAGTGGGGGAAGCTATTGAATGTGTAAACATTAAAATCGCTGTAACTTCTAAACACCCTATCCGATTTTACTAAATTTAAGCTTGTTTGGAAGGGAAAGGTAAGTACCTTCAATCGTCGTATCCAATGATACACGATAGTTTCTAATAAAATTGCTAGAGGGCGCAATTTGTAATAATAACAGTTTTTTTGATTTTATCTCGAAAATTCAAATTATACGGTATACTTATGACATCCTAATAGGAAAGTAGATGAAATTTACAAGAAAAGACGTGAAAACCGCAGTTTGATATCTTTGTTCGTTTCAGAGTTATTGCCAAAACAATAATTTTTAATACAAATTGCGCCCTCTTGCAATTTTATTAGAAACGATTGTGTACCATTGGATATGACAATTAAAGGTACTTACCTTTCTCTTCCAAACAAGCTTAAATTTAGTAAAATCGGATAAGGCGTTCAGAAGTTACAGCGATTTTAATGTTTACACGTTCACTTGATAAGAGTGGGAGAAGCTATTGAATGTGTAAACAATAAAATCGCTGTAACTTCTAAACGACTTATCCGATTTTCCTAAATTTAAGCTTGTTTGGAAGAAAAAGATAAGTACCTTTAATTGTCATATCCAATGGTACCCAATCGTTTCTAATAAAATTGCTAGAGGGCGCAATTTGTATTAAAAATTATTGTTTTGGCAATAACTCTGAAACGAACAAAAAAATCGAACTGCGGTCTTCACATCTTTTCTTGCAAATTTCTTCTGCTTTTTGATTATGATGTCATAGTTATACCGTATGATTTGAATTTTCGGAATAAAATCAAAAAAACTGTTATTATTACAAATTGCGCCCTCTAGCAATTTTATTAGAAACTATCGTGTATCATTGGATACGACTATTTAAGGTACTTACCTTTCCCTTCCAAACAAGCTTACATTTAGTAAAATCGGATAAGTCGTTTGGAAGTTACAGCGATTTTAATGTTTACACTTTCAATAGCTTCCCCCACTCTTATCAAGATCGGTACGCCAACGAGCCTTAAACCAAAATGATGCAGAATTGTCTAAGCTTTCCAATGATGTAATCAGAGTTATACCCTAATGTGGGAATTTTCAGAGAAATTTAAATTTAAAAAAAATAATTTTCAATTGTGCCCCCTTGCGGCAAAATGAGGAACTTAAAAGTAATTTCCAAAATTTTCTCATGACCGCTTTAATCATATTTTTTTTCCCCAAGTTTCTATGTTTAGTAGTTTCTGAGATATAGCCGGCGGCCATTCTTAGTTGACCACCCGGTACAGGAACCAACAAAATGGTACATTGCCCGCGGCCCGCCCTCGCGCTATTTACGAATTTTCTGTTAACAATGTAAAATAGGTTATTAGATTACTTTAGTTTTAGGTGTAACTAAACCTAATTTGTTTGTCCGAGTTAATTAGTTTATTTTTATTTATAGCAATATACTTTATGTTGTTAATTTTGTGTCATTGTTTTTCATACCATAAACCATATCGTTATTTATACCTATGGTTTGACCCCCCTTCCCCAATGAAAAAACCCAAATCTGCCATTGCCTTGCATCTAAATATATTCTTTTAATTTTTGTTGGGTGCCCCCTCCCCCCAAATTTATTTCTGGATCCGCCAGTGCATACAGCACAGCAAAGATTTTTTCCTCCCGCCATGCCGCAGTTAAGTATGTCCCTCAACATTTTTTATACGATTTATACGAAGTTGCGCGAAGCGTTTCTTTAACAACTTAGCTAAGCCTTTGCTGTTTAAAAGAAGCAAAAAGAAAGTACCCAATCATTGAAATCAGAAGATAACTGCCAAAATCCACTGCAATAATGTACTAAAGTTAGTACAAGCAGTCCCGATGAATCCCGTATTAGTTAAAAAGATAAATTGTCTCGGCAACACGTCGTGTATATGCGATTTGGTGTGATAAATTCATTTTGCACCCGAATGGAATGCAATTCCACAGGGAAATCTCCGGACTCGACGCGATGCCGACGTGTAACTAATCCGTCAAACTCGAAATTGTTTGATATCAGTAAATCGCTGATCACCGAATTGATGATATGTTTATAATAATGCACACACTTCATTGTGCATGCTTTTTTACTCACTAATTTATTGTTCTTTCACACAAACACAATTATTATATATTTTCGCGTTAAGAAAGAATATATAGGTGCATTTTACTGGTTAGGTATACTAAACGGTAAAAGGTTTATTAGTTAGCACTAGTTTTTAAATGTAAATTTTGATAGGTTCTTATTGAATCTGTGGGCCCTCAGGTTGAACCTGTGACCCGGGCCCTTCCAGGAAAATACTTTTTTCAAATTAACCCACAAAACCTTCCCAACCAGCAAAGTTATTTTATAATTCTATGGATATAAGACTGTTTTATTTTATTGGTATTTTATTGATACTTCCAAATTGCTAATCGATCACATAAGAGCTGCGATAAGCATTATTATGTTGTAGGCAACTAATGTGTTTTAAACATTTATCATCATAACGTTTATATAACAGAATTAAAAAATTTCTTATAAAACAGTAATAGAATTATTATAGAACCGTTTCTAGGAACAACTTAAAAAACATTTTAGCCTATAAAAGTTAACCATTTTATAAAGGCTTTATAGTGCATTATGGCAATTTTTTAAATTCACTTATAAATATATTTTAAAATTATTTTAAAGTTGCTTCTTGCGACTATAAAAAAACAGTAATATCGAAGTACTTTTAACAACAATTTGCCTTTAAAAGTAAATTGGTGTTTTCGTGATCACTTTATAAGTATTTTATAGTATAACATTTCTACTACAATATAAAAACAAAAACAAATTTCTTATAAAATAAAATTGTTCTCATCAATATACGTTTGCTATCGCGAACTACATAATAAGATATATTTAAGACAACTAAGTTTTTACCATTCCTAAATCAGCTGATTAAAAAAGTCGACAATGGAAAAAAATTAAGAAAAGTGGTGCTTTTCGAAGAAGGTTAAAGATGTGTTTAATGGGAGCGTTCGGGAACATAAAAATGTGTAGAGTTGAAAAATCCCAATTATCTCATTTATGTTAATATTTACAGTTGTTAAATATATAAAAACTATGAAATAATGAAGCTTAGAACAAACTGGCTTGAGTTTTTCTGAAGAAAATGGTTAAATCGGCAAAGCTAATTTTCTTAGGCTTTAAAAATGTTCCTTAAACATCAATAAATACGGGGCCAGCTTAAATTTTGTTATAAATATTTTATATGTTTTTCAATAAAATTTAATTCGCAGTAAAAACTTGTTCTCTCAATCACAATCACTATCTTTAAAAATCATATTATATGGAATTAAAATAAATAAAATGGCTTATTTACTTCTTGTAAATAGTTAGCTATATTAATAATGTTTTTCCTTTATCTAATACAGAATTGCTTCTTGCAGCTTTTAGAATACATTTAAAAAGCTTTTCGATTTTATTGTTTGTAATTTCATGTTGCATTTTCACTTTATAACGTTTACCTGAAACTACTAAAAACCTTTTATAAAACTGTTATTTAGTAGTTTCATAAAATACAATATGCTAGTAACGTGAAAAGCTTTAATAAAACTGTTTTATAACGCTGCTCTTTAAATTTTTTAAGAGTTGCTGAAATGTTTATAAAATTGTTATGCTTGCAAAATGCTTTACAAAATGATAATGACTGCTAAAGTATTTTATAAAGTGGTGCCAATATTGCATTTATAGCTGTTGTAGCTGTATATACGAATTAAAAACTTTCCTGGGAGTAAAATTGTTTTATAATTTTTTTGTTAAAAACGTTTTCACGACCATAATAAAACATGAAATTGCTGGTTGGGGTTAGGCTTTTGCTTTAGCACCGAAAAATATCTAGGTTCACCTTTAACGTGCTTTAAAAACATGTTTAAATAAAATCCTAAAAAGTATCGCAATAATATTGTAAGCTTCTCAGAAGCTCGGTATACTTTTCCGTACCAAAAAGTTGTATACACCTCAACAACTTTTGACACTTTATAAAGCCCAGATTCGACCATCACTGGAATACTGCTCTCATATCTGGAGTTCTGCACCGAAGCATACCCTTCGGTTGTTGGATTCCATCCAAAGGAGAGCCGTTCGTCTAATCGGCGACCACGAGCTGACTAAGAACCTCGACAGCTTAGAACATCGAAGACAGGTTGGTGATTTGACTCTCTTCTACAGATATTTTCATGGCAAGTGTTCGACAGATATTGCCCGCTCGATTCCACCTAGAGTAATGCATAGCAGAAACACACGACGAACCACTGCCGCCCATCCCTATGTGGTTCAACGTCATCTTTGTGGAACGGCCTTTCTGAGACCGTGTTTCCAACCGAATATAACCTCCAACGATTCAAGAAAAACGTGAATCGCTTTCTTCGCACACGCACCGCTCCCAGAGCGCCTTAAAGGATTTTCCTATAGTGCTTGTGCTCGATCATAAAAAAAAAAAAAAAAAAAAAAAAAAAAAAGCATTATCTAAGCACTGGGACAAAATACAAATCATAGGCATGCATGCATGTGCTCTTTGTGTACCCACTGCAGACCTACTGTTATTTTACCTATTCTCCTACCCCATTAGTTATACTCGTAGAATTAGACATTTCTAGTATATTATGGTAAAAAATAACTTATGTAAATATCGCACACAGACATATAATTTTATATTGACTACATAATATGCCGGTCATATTTTTGGCAGTGGTATTGTTTTCTCTGGCATGCCTGTTAATTTGAAATTGATGATCTTCGGTACATATGTTTGACTTTTGTCCTTTTTTCGAGTATATAAATGAAGGAAAACAAATAAGACCTAAAAAATGACAGACGTCAAATAATGCTTGTTGGACAGGGAAATTTGTTTCCGTATTAGTTGATTTATTATTATAAGTGTAGGTACAATATACAGTTCCATCATAACTTAAACATATAGGTATGGTGTTGACTTATTTAATTTTGCTTCATGACTAATAATAATACTTATAAAAATTAAGACACTCATCAATCATCCTCGAAACTTTGTGTCCTTTTCAATTTTTGAACATAGGTCTCTTTAAGAATTATGGAATAATGTTGATTAATGATCATAGTTTATTCTTCTTTAGCTGAATACAAGAGTCACCTGAAGATGGCATTGAATCGAAACTTTTAGAATTTAGGAAATAATTCCACACACCTTATATTATGTATGTAAAAATACAAAGTTGTACACTTCAAAAAATAAAGGTTGTCAAATCATACTTGAGCTTTATCTAAGAAAATAATTTTTAAATGAAATTTATAGGCAATGCACAGTATCTGCATTTTCAAATAAGCTATTAAGTTTCTGGCTAATAAATACCATCATAGATAATAACACACATTACTTTTGTTCCCCGAATAATTATTGTCATGGTATAAGATATAACGTCACTATAATATTTAAGAACCATAATAACGATAAGGCAAATTATACCTAGTATGTATTTATTTATTTATGTATATGGTTCCCAGAAAGAGTATTTCTATATTTAATATTAATAAAATTATTATCGAAGTTATATTAGATACTATTATGAAATGTATTAAAACGAATCAGGTTTGCCCTTCTAATAAAATTTAAAAATATATATATATAGAGACAAAGAAACGAATCAGCCTTTTAAATAGAATACAATTGTTGTGCAATTGTTGCATTGTTTACACTGTTATAAAAACCATTAAATAAATAAAAAAAAAAAAAAAAAAAAAAAAAAAAAAAAAAACAATTTCCTGCTACCAAAAAAAAATTTCCTGTATACAGGGTGAGTCGGGAGGAATGGGCCAAACTCTAAGGGTTTAATCTATGCATCAAAATAATAAGAAAAAACTCAACTTAAATTGGTCGCGATGGTCCTATTACTTCGCCTCCTTGATCGCCAGACCTCACACCGTTGGTCTATAATTTATGGGGTTGGTTAAAAAATGAGGTATACAAAGTAAAAGTAGATACTAGGGATGCATCAATTAGACGCCTTAGAAATGCTGCACTCAATATTAAAGAAAGGCACGAATCAATTAGAAGAGCCACGCGCGCCCTTCGTAAACGAAGCAGGAAATGTTTGGAAGTCAATGGCAGTATTTTTGAAAATTTACTAAACCAATGATTTATTTAAAACAATGTTAACGTTGCATATTTTGGTTTAACCATATATTATTATTTTATTTAACGCTGTAATTTAAAAACAAATGAATATTGGATAACAACGTTTGAGTTTGTTCTTATTATTTTGATGCAGAGATTACACCCTTAGAGTTTGGCCCATGCCTCCCGACTCACCCTGTATATCGACAAGCCATTAGTCTCCTATAGACATATACTTTTAACCGCGTTAAAATTCGCCACGAGTAATGATAGTACGAGTATATTTACCCAAAAATAAGCTCTTCTACAGGTCAAATTTAAATATTTATAATATGGAATAATTCCTGCAAGATTATATCCATTTTATTTTACGAAATTACATTTTGTTGGTATTAGTTCCTAAATTAATGACAGTGTGATGAGCAGGGGTGAATATAGAATTGATTGTATCTTTGGTGGTGACCATATTAATCCTAATGGTTTAATTTTTACCCTTTTGGGTAAAACTAACACATGTTTTTTTTCTCGGCAATTGGATGAAACCCATCATTACGAGATCTTTTCAGCGATTAAGGTTGTAGTTATTTATATGAATTTGTCATGACCATTATCATTTACAAATTTTGTTTCACGAATTTTTTGATTTAGGAAATGATATCAAGACAATTAGTTATTTGGGGAATTAATAACAGCTCCAGCAGGTGGGTCCTCTGAAAATATAATTAATAGGCAGAGTAAAATGAGAGAGAGATAAAATTAATTAATCGCATCGGCTACATTTTATATTAATCAGATTTATGCCTGTTAATAATAAATTCAAATCAACATCATATTTGTCTGGAACTCCTTGTGCAAACTATTCCAGATATTCATATCCATATTCCATCCAAGACAAAAGAACATTGTATTAAGAACGGGTTTCTCATCCAAAATAGATCAAAACAAAGAGGCTCATAACATGAGGATCACAAATAAACTTCTCGCCCGTCCTAACGGATCTAGGTCCTTTTGGTCAGTCGCTAAGGCCGTCAGTCAAAATTTTACCAAATCAAATATTCCACCGCTAACACGTTCTGACGGCACAATAGCAACCACGGCTAAAGATAAAGCGACCTTACTCGCAGAACTATTTGCTTCACACTCCACAGTGGACTTTCAGGGAAAAACACCCCCGAACTTTCCAGCAGTTCGATCGGAAATGACTGATATCGTATTCCGTCAGCGTCCTGTCAAACGAATTCTGAAGGGGCTCGATGCCAAAAAAGCTTCTGGTCCAGATGAAATTCCTATTATAGTGCTCAAGAAAGGCGCCGATGAACTCACACCAGTATTTTGTAGACTTTTTAACCTATCCTACAAAAAAGGAATATTTCCATCTTGCTGCAAAAAGGCGCGAGTCCAGCCTATACCAAAGAAAGGCAAGAAAACCCTGCCAAACAACTATCGACCAGTCGCATTGCTTTCAGTTATATCAAAGGTGATGGAGAAAGCTATTAACCAACAACTTCTAAAATACCTAGAAGGCATTAAAATTATCAGCGACCATCAGTATGGTTTTCGTAAGTCCAGATCAACAGGAGACCTTCTAGCCTATGTCAATCTTCTTTGGAGCAACGCAATCGAACATCATGGGGAGTCCCGGGCTATTGCACTGGACATCTCTAAAACCTTTGACCGTGTCTGGCAACTGCGTTCTTATGGTATGCCCGGTCGATTTTGTTCCTGGTTGTCTAGCTTCCTCAAGGACCGTTCTCTGCAAGTGGCGATTGACGGGTTTCTCTCAGACACCTTCACCATGAATGCTGGTGTTTCTCAAGGGTCCATATTATCCCCCACTCTCTTCTTACTGTACATTAACGACCTTCTAGCGAAAACAGAAAATCCAATATATAGCTTTGCTGACGACAGCACACTTATCTCATCTTTTACTTTGAAATCTCAAACATCCGCTGCTGACGCACATCTTCGCAGACAACATGAGGTATCACGCCTCAATAAAGACCTGGAAGAAATTTTGTCTTGGGGTGACAGTAACCAAGTCGAATTTAACCCTCAAAAAACCCAGGCAGCAGTTTTCTCTAAGAAGGTTAACATTGCAGAACCCGATATCGTTATGGCAGGACACGTAATTCCACTGACTTCGTCTATTAATTTGCTGGGTGTCAACCTGGGAGGAAATATGTCTTGGCATAATCACGTTGTGGCAATCGCCAGGGCAGCTTCTCAGAAGCTCGGTATACTTTTCCGTACCAAAAAGTTGTATACACCTCAACAACTTTTGACACTCTATAAAGCCCAGATTCGACCATCACTGGAATACTGCTCTCATATCTGGAGTTCTGCACCGAAGCATACCCTTCGGTTGTTGGATTCCATCCAAAGGAGAGCCGTTCGTCTAATCGGCGACCACGAGCTGACTAAGAACCTCGACAGCTTAGAACATCGAAGACAGGTTGGTGATTTGACTCTCTTCTACAGATATTTCCATGGCAAGTGTTCGACAGATATTGCCCGCTCGATTCCACCTAGAGTAATGCATAGCAGAAACACACGACGAACCACTGCCGCCCATCCCTATGTGGTTCAACTTAGTACACCCCGAACATCATTGTTTCAGAACTCTTTCATTTGGAGGACGTCATCTTTGTGGAACGGCCTTTCTGAGACCGTGCTTCCAACCGAATATAACCTCCAACGATTCAAGAAAAACGTGAATCGCTTTCTTCGCACACGCACCGCTCCCAGAGCGCCTTAAAGGATTTTTCCTATAGTGCTTGTGCTCGATCATAAAAAAAACAAACTTATAATCTTAGACCTAATTTTCTATCTTTTGCCCCAAGCAAACCCGTTTTATAAGTGCCCTTTTTGTAGCAGTTCATCCATTGTATAATAAATAAATTTCTGAAACTGTGAAATATTTGGTCGAGTTATATTCGGACAAGCGAAATGATGGATGGGACCAGTCAAACGGGAGCAAATTGTGTCGAGCTAGAACGTCTATCGACTAATGTTTTTGGTAAAATGGAAATTTATTTTCCCCATATATCAATCATGTTTCCTGCGAGAGTCTTTGTGTTTTCGAAACATATTAAAGGGATTAGGTTCTCGATCTTCGTGCATTGAAAATTTGATCTACTCCAATCCTATGAATAAAAAAGATTATTAGAAAATTATAGGGTGCGTAGATAGTGCTTGTAATATATTTATTTAAAAGGGGTTTTTAAGCGAAATACTGATTGACTGAAATACAGTTCAGCTTTTGTTACCATCTCAGGAATTTTTGGTGTTCTAGAAAACAGACTTATTAATTCCTCCAGGGCATTTCTTTAGGTGAGTTTAAATAAGAACATTTTAGCATTTAAAATATGTTAACTGTAGTTTTAAAAATAATTGAAAATACAGCGTTACCTTTTAATAAAATATTTCGTCTATTAGGCCCATATTTTTACTAACTACTAAACTGTTTCACTATTAAAAGGACAATGCGTTCTTAACCATTCTAAAGTGGCACGATGGTATAATTCAACATATAAGTACCTAACATGATATGACATAAGAGTTAACATTTTCACTTTCATCTCGGAAGTGTGCCGGTTACATAAAAATTGCTCCTTTTTGTGGTCTGACCAACTTTTCGAGCAAAATATCAACAGCGATAGTTGGGTATTGGGTATTCGTGTGCAGTGGAGTTTTAGCGATGTGTTTTCAGTGGTAGGCCGTTAACTTTACTTATCCGTTTTTTTTTTTTTTTAATTTTTAAAAATGTTCTTTTTTTACATGATAGGCCACATCCACAGCCCCAATTTCGTAACAGGTGTTTTTGAGTTATAGGCGATTGACAAAATTATTAAAGCAAAATATCACAGATGTTTGTTTTGGGCGTCTGACCTCCTCAAATATAGGAGGCAGTGTACAACCGGTGGATCGACGGATTCATAAGTTAGTAAGGGGGTGGGGGTTATTGCTAGGCTAGGCCACAAAACATTTTAATAGAAATTTTGCCCCATATTATTAAAAAAAAATCACAGATCTTGCATCTTACGCAAGTATCATAGGCGTATTGAAAATACCTACCATATACAGTGGCGAGAAGGAAACCATTATGTCACAGCACAGATTACTCATATCTGTAAGTATGTAACGTGCCGCTATCACGCGTTATTATGACGGCATGGATGCTCCGATTTAATTTGAAATAATAATTAAATTATTATACTTAGAAATGTGTAAATTATACTTAGAAATGTGTAAATTTGACTGTTTTGTTAAAGTAAAAAATATAGGATAACCTGTATATTAGTAAATATTGAAGAGAGCTCAAAACCACCTTTTCAAAAATAGCGACAAAATTATTTCTTTAGCTATACACAGCCATTTACCTGCTGGTCCTTGTACTCTTTGTTTATGAAATGTCTAAATCTTAAGTCGGCTATGAAATGTTTTGGATTGGTATATCCATTCTCCCCCGACTTTCTGTGTAATACGCCAAGACCGTCGCGCTATTTCGCTTTGTTTCAGCGACATTCACTGTTTATTTTTTTTCAATTTTATCGAAATTGAAACAATCAAAAATGCGGTTACCATGATATCGACTAATATGGACACCTGAAAATTTTAAAAATTACGAAAACGTTATCTGATATCAATGAAATTTAGACGAATAAAATCTATTTGCACTGTCGTAGATTAAATTTTGAATGATACACGTTCGATATGAACTTTGTTAATGAAACTTGTGCTATTAAACCACTCGGCTGACGCCTCGTGGTTTAACGTTGCACACGTTTCATTATAGTAATGTAAGAATATAGAACAATAATAAAGATAATCTACTTTTTATTATGTCCAAATAAAGGTATATTCAAAATTCAAACACACAGTATAATATTTAAATAGTAATAATATTTGGTTTAAATAAACATCCTGATAAAGCCAACGCCGCTTGTGTGCAGCTGTGGCTTTTGGGAGATCCCGTAACATGAAAGTAGGTACTGGCCGATTCACTACTAACTACTATAACTCTTCTCTCTCCCGGCCATATTTTAATATCAACAAATGTAATAATAAATGCCGAAACCCAAAACAAAACAATATTAACACTTAGCAGATGATGTAATCGATCCTGTGCTGCTCGGATGTTTGTTTAGACTTCACCGCCGTGTTATTTATGTGCATGTCGCATGTCGCGTTGTTTTTTATGAAATAGACCCGTATATACGGACCCAGTAGTATTTTCAATACTAAAAAAGATAGCAACCTTCAATCAACTTGGATAATTATTAATTAATTAAAAATTGAAGACCACCCAAAGAATTCACTGGCATGTATTTCTTAGTATTAAAATTCGACACTCCTCTAAACAAGTAACGTTTTACCGAATAAAGAGGTGTTGTAAAGACTGGTTGGACGATCTTAGGATAAATCAAAAATCACAGAAATGTCACAAATATTTCATATTATTTTATCGTCATAACGTTATAGTTGTGTAAACTTCATTACAGAATCTAACGATTAATTAACGTCGTGTTGCTAAAATGATTGGTTCGGTTTTCGCTTTCACTACTTCGTGGATACAGTGCACATAAGTTCGGCGCGGAGGGGCGAAAAAAACCACAAGGTGAGCAGGAACACCAGAGCGTTTAAACAATCAGTTTAACAATATTTTAGTCACATACAATGATCTGTAAAACGTATATTTCGAAACTGACGAGAAAAAAATTGTAAATCATGGTCCTTAACGGTAAAGTCATAATAAGAATAGTGTTTGTGATTTGTTTTGTGCTATTAGTGATTTCGGATTACTCGGCTTTGATAAATAAATTGATTGGGGGAAGCAGGACTGAAGATACCAAACATAGTCCACCCAGACCTACCAACCCAGGATATGGCGATTCAAAGGCTGATATTGATATAGATGCAGACATAGAAGAGGAATCTGTAAAGCATCTAGGTAGGTACACCCATTACCCATTGGTAGAGCTAATACTGATCAAATATGGGATGGAATTATCCTAAATATAAATTCCATTATGTCAGATTTCCTGCAACACACTGACAAGCTGAAACAGTTTAACAACTAAGAACATTATGTAAGCAGGGATACTGAATATACTTACGCAGTTTTAAGGAAGGGGGTATCCCATCCTGTTCGCTATCCTTGTTCCTTGTTCAGTCAGGTTGTATAGCGATCTTCCATTTTAAATAACTACTACTATAATCAATATAACTAGCCAAATTTGGAATGTACGATATTACTATTTTATACAGGCCTTACATTATGATAATTATATTGTCAGATCACTATTTTCTTATAATTTTAAATAATTCTTTTACATTAAATTTTATATTTCCCAAAACAATCTAAAACTAGAGCTTTTATGTGACAATTTCAATATCCTATTATAATTTGGTAATTTCCATAATCTCATATGAAAAACAAGTTCTTTGAACAACCTGTATGTGGGTTCGTCAAGAATGTTTAATTGTTTTTAAATAACCTTTAAACAATAACATTTATTTTTCATTTAAATAATGGCTTATAAATATTTTTATATACAGGGTGGCCCTTTAGTGTGGCAAAGTACAATAGCTCCGTTACTATTTCAAATACATTAAAAATATTAATACAAAAGTTGAAGGGCAGTAAGTGACTTATAACGTAAAATTATTTTTAACTCTATAGGGTGGCTCAAAAAAGCGGAACAAGAAAAAATGTACTTTTTTCAAATGGAACACCCTGTATATTTTTACATTTTTAAATTCCACATAAAATTACAATTATTTTTTATCAAATACATTATTAGTCTATACTTTATAGTTTCCGAGATATTGACTCTTGAAAAGTGACATTTTTGAACTTTGACAGCTTCTAACTTTCTAACACTACGTCTTAGAGCAAAACGGCTTACATGTCCCTATCTTCAATTTTTATTATCTTCCCAAAAAAATCAACTTCCAGTTAAACCGGAACAACTATATTTCCTGCTTTCGAGTAACATCCGGTTTAACCGGAAGTTGATTTTTTTGGGAAGATAATAAAAATTGAAGATAGGGACATGTAAGCCGTTTTGCTCTAAGACGTACTGTTAGAAAGTTAGAAGCTGTCAAAGTTCAAAAATGTCACTTTTCAAGAGTCAATATCTCGGAAACTATAAAGTATAGACTAATAATGTATTTAATAAAAAATAATTATAATTTTATGTGGAATTTAAAAATGAAAAAATATACAGGGTGTTCCATTTAAAAAAAGTACATTTTTTATTGTTCCGCTTTTTTGAGCCACCCTATAGAGTTAAAAATAATTTTACGTTATAAGTCACTTACTGCCCTTCAACTTTTGTATTAATATTTTTAATGTATTTGAAATAGTAAAGGAGCTATTGTACTTTGCCACACTAAAAGGCCACCCTGTAGGTTACGGATACGAAGTTTTTTTTAAGGGATTTTTGATTCGTGATATTTTTTTTATACATTTATGTTTTTAAAAGTAGATCTAAAGTCAAACATACAATACAATCGGAAGCAGTTTATGAAGATTAAATAACAAACATGAAGAATAGTCATTGTATATATGTGCATAACTATCTATTCTTCCTGATCTTTTCAAGGTTGGCAGAGTAATATTATAAATAATTAATTTACCTACTATTGTCTACTATTATGATGCTCAGATCGGGTACAACAACGATTCAAGGCACTCGACCTGTGCACCATTATTCACACCACATAGAAATCTGCATTTGCCATTGACACCATTTTTCTTTTATAAAACACATTTTTAAATTCAAAAAATCACCCACTTACCTTTAAGGACATTTATTGTAGTGATACATTTTTTTTAAATGTTAAAAAGCAGGAAAAACTCAACCACAATTTCAATATTTTTATGCACAGAGGTATGACGTCTATACTAACAATCATTGTCACCAGTAAAGTCCGCATCATATGGGATTTTTTTTTATTAATAACTTTATTTGAAATTTGACTTTGGCATCAAGTTCTGCTTCGATCGAGATGAAAATTAAGCAAAAAAATAGTAGTCACGCGATTAGCATTATCTGTCAAATTTAAATTTTTTCCAAGAAATAATTCAAAAGTGGGGTTATTTCTGAAAATATCGAAAAAGTTATTAGAAAAAGTTTTTTTAAATGTAGTTTCTAGCCCACGTGCAAAATTTCAGCTGCATAAGTTAATTTTGATTTTTTACCTATATTTTGTAAATTGCACCACTTTTGCAAAATAAGGCTCAACGCAACCTACATAAAACTTTTCAGTTTTGACAAGGCTTTATTTCAGATACATTTTCTTTAAAGTAGCGCCATATTTGGTCGCATGTGATGCAACGTTTATTTGTTTTTGACCCTGTATAAGGTAACTTCATAAAATAAGTATTTTTGAAAACGTAGTTTGGGTCTGAAAGTAATACACCTTAATATTAAGACAAAAAAGAACACAGTGTCTTCAGTAAAGTATTTTTTTAAGTGGAAATTAAATTTTAGTTTAACAACGTAAAGTTTATCTATTTTCAACGATTTAATTTAAAACCCCTATATTATAATTTATTATTAAGCTATGTCATAATAACGTTAACGTGAATTACTTTCAGACACAAACTACGTTTTCAAAAATACTTATTTTGTGAAGTTACCTTATACAAGGTCAAAAACAAATAAACTTTGCATCACATGCGACGAAATTTTAATAGCCCAATTTTGATTTTGTAGAAAAACACACATTTAATATGGCGCTACTTTAAAGAAAATTTATCTGAAATAAAGCCTTGTCAAAACTGAAAAGTTTTATGTAGGTTGCGTTGAGTCTTATTTTGCAAAAGCGGTGCAATTTACAAAATATAGGTAAAAAATCAAAATTAACTTATGCAGCTGAAATTTTGCATGTGGGCTAGGAACTGCATTTAAAAAAACTTTTTCTAATAACTTTTGTCGATATTTTCAGAAATAACCCCACTTTTGAATTATTTTTTGGAAAAAATTAAAATTTGACAGATAATGCGAATCACGTGACTACTATTTTTTTGCTTAATTTTTATCTCGATTAAAGCAGAACTTGATGTCAAAGTCAAATTTTAAATAAAGCTATTAATAAAAAAAACCCATATGATGCGGACTTTCCTGGTGACACTGTAGGCAACTATAAACACTTCATGCATAATAATAGTTTTATAATAATAATTGCAATACTGTCTTAAATATTGTTGCTTTAAGTACTTACACTTTTATAATCATTTATTGTATTAAATACACTGTTAGAAATCCTGGACGTGAGAATCAAAAAAATTTATAATCAATTAAAATAAATCAAATTTAACTTAAAATGTATAGTTATTTTAACTCTTTTGTGTTTAGTAAAAATCAGATTTTAAGAACTAACTTTTCTAGAAGTCGTTTTAACATAACAGCTAACTAAAATTAACATGCAATACTTTTACGGTTCAAATGGATCAAATTCTAGTAACTTTGATTAAGTTTATAGTCATTATCAATATCTTTTTTTAGTTAAAATTTTACACTAAAAGCGATTTATGCAGATTTGTTTCAACGTAACTTTTCGCAAATAGTTAATGTAATTTTTTTTTGCAGTTGCTTTAGGAATACGATTTATAAAATAAGTCAATACTAACATAAAAAATGTGTTAAATTAACTAATTAAGTTGTAATATTTACTGCACAATAAAATCAGATTAATGTCAAAATAGTAACATATTTTATGAGTTACTGATTGACTGAAGCAGTTTTAGTTAAATTAACAAAAAAACGGGAGTGGACTTTCTGGGACATAAAAAAAAAGTTAAATTTGATTCTTTTCTTTTAACAGTGTACAAGTTTCTTTTGTAAGGGTGAGCCTCCATTTAAGAGAAACACTGCCGAGAGCCGCTCTCGACACTGTTTAGCGCAAGTGGACGCATTTCCAAGAGTACCATGCACTTGAGAGTAAAATTCTCGCAAGTTCCTCTCAAATGGACAGCCATCTTACGATTTAATTGCCTTCTAACATATTGTAGGATAGGAGTCTTAGCATCTAAAAACAACGTCGAATAATTGATTATCCACTGTTTTAAAACAATTTTACTTTTAAATTTTTAGCTACCCAATCAACGAGGTCTCAGATTTTGCAAACAATAAAAAATGCCTGTCTTCCAAAACTGATCTGCGAACTTACCGCCACTTCTCAAAAAGAAAAATTGACGGAGACAGAAAAATCGTTGTTAAATTTACTTAGGTGAGAGCTGTTAGGTGATTGTAGTTCGTCGGTAGGGCAAAATCAACGATAGAAATATTAATGTACCTTTCCAAGTTAAATTGTTGTCTTACAAATAAACAAAGTACTATGCCAATGTTTTATGATAAGCCGATAACTTATATACAGTGTCACCAGTAAAGTCCGCATCATATGGGATTTTTGTTTATTAATAGCTTTATTCAAAATTTGACTGTTAGTAGTCACGTAATTCGCATTATTCGACAAATTTAAATTTTTTCCAAAAAATTATTTAAAAGTGGGGTTATTTCTGAAAATATCGAAAAAAGTTATTAGAAAAAGTTTTTTTAAATGCAGTTTCTATCCCACATGCAAAAATTTCAGCTGCATAAGATAATTTTCATTTTTTATCTATATTTTGTAAATTGCACCACTTTTGCAAAACAAGACAACGCAACCTACATAAAACTTCTTACTTTTGACAAGGCTTTATTTCAGATACATTTCCTTTAAAGTAGGACCATATTAAATGTGTGTTTACAAAATCAAAATTGGGCAAAATTTGGTCGCAAAGTTTATTTGTTTTTGACCCTGTATAAGGTAACTTCATAAAATAAGTATTTTTGAAAACGTAGTTTGTGCCTGAAAGTCAAAAAAATAAAAAATAAAATAAAGGGGTTTTAAATTAAATCGTTGAAAATAGATAAACTTTACGTTAAGTTAAACTAAAATTTATTTTCCACTTAAGGAACACTTTACTGCTGACATGACACTGTGTTCTTTTTGTTTTAATATTAAGGTGTATTACTTTCAGACACAAACTACGTTTTCAAAAATACTTATTTTATGAAGTTACCTTATACAGGGTCAAAAACAAATAAACTTGCGACAAATCACATGCGACCAAATTTTAATAGCCCAATTTTGATTTTGTAGAAAAACACACATTTAATATGGCCCTACTTTAAAGAAAATGTATCTGAAATAAAGCCTTGTCAAAAGTAAGAATTTTTATGTAGGTTGCGTTGAGTCTTATTTTGCAAAACTGGTACAATTTACAAAATATACGTAAAAAATGAAAATTATCTTATGCAGCTGAAATTTTGCATGTGGGCTAGAAACTGCATTTAAAAAAACTTTTTCTAATAACTTCTTTCGATATTTTCAGAAATAACCCCACTTTTGAATTATTTTTGGAAAACATTAAAATTTGACAGATAATGCGAATCACGTGACTACTATTTTTTTGCTTAATTTTCATCTAGATCGAAGCAGAATTTGATGCTAAAGTCAAGTTTTGAATAAAGCTATTAATAAAAAAAATCCCATATGATGCGGACTTTACTTGTGACACTTTATAACTAACAAAGTCATTATATTCTGTTTAACAGGGTGTCAAAATTAGGCGGTTTTGTTAAATAAACAGACTCTACTCAGTGATTAAAATCAACAATCATTAACACGATGGCTTTGTAAACACGCAGTGAAATATACGTAACATCAACAATCGAGCTCAGATACTTTCTCTGAATACCCTAATGTATATAGTGTAATTATACGTAATTATCTATGTCGTAATGTGAGTCAATCGATAACAAATAAACATGCACTTTTTGCTTTTACTTGTCTCATGATTAAAGTCCGAAAATCAGAGTCGACATGAGGACTCATTGGAAAATATTATTCATAATTATTAAAAAGACTAAAATTTTACAAGCAATTAGTACTTACCACAACGACAGCCGCCCCTTTTGCTCCCGGGGATGCCCTTAATAAAATGTCATTATTAAAAAACGATATCTCAAAAACGGCAAAGCACAGGAAGCTCAAATTTTGCAGCCACCTATGTTGGATTGCACAAAGGTTTTTAACAATAGGAATTCGCTTATCAGGGAACTTTGACTGTGATAGTAAAGACATTGACAAACAATTTATTCACAATCAAAGTGACTCGGTTAGCTTTCATACAAGATTAGAATTAATCCTACAGGTTCATATATACGCCATAGATCTAAGCTAAGTATTAAGTATTATATTATTAAGCAAAACAGATCCATATTTTTGCAAATGAAATGGGTCGCAAAATATTTCCAAAAATTTAAATTAATTAATTCTAATTTCAAGAAACAATTTATTTGTAACCAACTATTTCCCAGGAACTAATTGACCTATACAGGGTCAGGGTCCTGCAATAGTGCGTCAGGCTTCCATTTAGCTCCTATACGAATTTAGTTAGGAATTTCATTCATACGCTAACTTATACTGTATCATACGGGGTACTTCAGAAAAATATTTTTTCATATTTACATATCGCGCTACACCGCGATATGTTATACGGCGCTTCGGTGAAAATAATGTGCGTTTGTTGTCGTCGTCGCCGCCGCCGCCGCCGCCGTCAGTTTCGACATTTTCCATTTGCGATTTTTTTTCTCGGAAACGGTTAATGTGGGACGATTGAAACTTTTTTAGTTGAGAGAGGAATAGTGGGGGTACGTTGTGTAAAAATTTCGAATATACAGGGTGTGCCGGAAAAAAGTTATTAATTTTTAAAGTCGAGAAATATCGGGATCTCGTTGGCATTCGATACAGGCCACAAAAATTAGTTTTTTCGATTTAAACTTTTTCGACGCGTAGACGACCGTGGGCTACAGAACCCTATTGTTTGTGAGCGCGATCGAAAGTTTGGAAGTAATTAGGGTGGCCCAAAAAAGTGTGGTCACAAAAAGTTGTTATTTTTTAAATGGGATACCCCATATTTTTTTGCATATTTAGATTTATGCTATTGTCCTTTATAAATGCCTAAAATTTTGTTTGATTTGCTTCGGTAGTTTAAGAGCAATCAATTAAAAACTAAAAAAAAAAATATTTTGAAGTCGGGGAAAAAATATCAAAAAAACAATCTAAAATTAGTTTCTTAACCACGGTATTAAGTGAGTTTAATGACAAGAGGTTTAAAGATACTATAAATCGAATAGTATTTATCTATTTTATACAGGGTGTTCATAATAAGGTTTCAAAAAGAACACATTTAAAACCAATTTTTCTCAACTTTAACACCCTGTATATTATTTCGGTATTTTATATAAAATAAACAAGCATTTTTTTTGTAGTTGTAGCATATAAGTTATTTCCAGCCGTTTTCGAAATAAATACAAATTTCATAAATTATGTTGATTAAACAGAGTTTATTTTTAAAATTAAGCGTAGGCGACTAGACTAATAATTAAAAACTACAGTAATTGTTCAAAATGTCTTCCATTTCGTTCTGTGCACAAGCCAACATGTTTTTGAAAAGATCTGTTTACTTTCCTTTTAACATTTCAATTGCAATACCAGCAAAGAGGTTCGTAGACCATAGTAAGGTTTATCCCTAAAACCCATAGTAGGCTTTGAAATAAAACATGGATACTTAGTTTGACAAGTTCTTTAATTCATTTTAAAAAGGTATAGGTAATATCGGGCGAAAACTGACGCATTATTGCAGGACCCTGTAGATGGTATTTAATTTCGCTAGTGCTGACGAAGGGGAATAATAGAAAAAGCTAATAATATGATCTTCGAACTTCTAACGATATAATCATTTTTCAGGGAGACAACTATCAGCACGACGGCCGAATTGACGTCTAAATACCACTTTGCTGCGCACATGGGCCAGCTAATTGCCGGAGTTGACGGAAACGGTTGCCATAACTTCTATCCTACATGTCCCTTTCCTGGATTGCAAGTCCTGCAGATGATGAAAAAAGTCAGGATGCGATGAAATTGGATGCTAGTCGATAGCATTGAAATACCCGATATTTTTATATCGATGGTGAGTATAAACTTCCGAAAAAAAAAACTTATCGCTATTAGTTGACCCAAATTGATAGGTAATATGAAAAATCGTCTTTTGTCTCATTGTTAGGATGGGAATTAATCTATATGGTATTGTATACATATATACATAAATACATACATGACCATGCATACATACCTACATACATACATTTAGTGGTAATAGTACTAAAGTACTAACTTCTCCCCCAAGCTTAAATAGTTAGGGAAATATGTATCAGAATGTCCCTTTATACGATTAATATAGCATTAGTACTGTTAATAGTAACACAATAATAACATTATTATTATTATTATAACGTCTGATGGTGTTAAGTGATAAGATTGTCAGTTGCTATTAAGAGCAAATAGTAGTGACGCAGTCGCCATTTCATTTTAAATCAATATTTCGTTTATTTTTCGTTTCTCTTTTCTTTAATTGTACTCCAAAGATGGTTGGCTGATTTTTGGATGAAACGAAGCAGTAACAAAATTTTGATCAAAACACGAAATGGTGAATGCGTCACTAGTATTTGCTCTTAACCCTAATGAAAATAAAAATTAAGATGATACTTATTACACTATTTTTTTTAATGGCACAACTTTAATGTAATTTTGATGCCTATCTCAATAAACAAATATGTCTTGAAATACATTTAAAATTTTCAAAATAATAATTGTACATTTATTATACTTGAAATATATGTCTATGTTTTAATTATTTTTTTACTTGTAAACCTTCAGATAAAAGATACCGGTTCCTCGAATTTTTGCCTAAGTTTGGTCCCTGATAACTTTTTGTTTTTATTCCGATTATTACAGTTCTTTTAATATTGGTATTGGGAATGTACTGACCGCGTTGAATCAAGTTTTAAACACCCTGTGAAAAAAATGACGTTGTTATTTTTTAAACTAATGTTTTCTTGATAAAGTTACATGTATTTCTAATACTTTGTTTTTTGAATCATTACGTTATCTCTGGTTTAAGAAGCGATATGAATTTTACTATAAAGGTTTTTAAAGCTGATTTTTATTCGCAGTTGCAAAATTTAACAAACTTCTGGTTATGTAGTTGTTTACCGATTAAGGGAGCAAGTGGGACAATTGTGTCTCGAAGAATATTTTTTTTGTACTAGTACTAATGTTTAGTTCAACAATTGCATAAGTAGACTCAATGTAACAAAATATTCAATTTTCAGAATCTTTTTAAAAAATTATGTCCCTTTTAAAAATGGGTTGGTTAGTGATTCAAAAAACAAAATTTAAGGAATAGAAGAAACTTTATTAGTATTGAAAAAACAAGTTCGTCACAGTGTTTACAACTTGAAAAAATTACGTATAAAATCTAAAACTAAAATGGCAAACTGTAAAAATCGGATTTAAATCAAAAAAATTATGAACAAACTTAGTTCTTAATCCAAGGTACATGGAATTTTTATGCGGGAATTTATATTTGGTTTTAGGTGCCCAATATTGTACATAATGTCCTTGCTAGTCGGATGATCTCTTAAACTAGAGACTACTTATCCTGTCCAAGAAAAAAAGAAACTCTTCTAATGGAAGAACAATAATGTGATATTTTTCCTCCTCCTCCTCCAAGGAATTCTTAAATTAAATTACTTGAATTAATAGTTAATTTAACTTAATTTGTATAAAAGGTTGAATGTGATTGTTTAAAATCTTGTAATATTTTGTACAGTTAGAAATAAACTTTTTGTTTGAAGTCCATTTTTCTTGAATCTATACCCAAATGACAAATTATAATTGGTTATGCTTAATAGACCAGGGTCGATAATTTTTAAAACAGAAAAAAATAATAGTAGGAAGAAACCCATAGGAAAAGGAAGAGAATATAACAAAAATTAAAGGAAAAATAATTTACGGGCGATCCGAGGTCGGGAAGTGGAAGGGGGTGAGTTTTTAAGGGTAGAAAACGATTTATCTCGATTTCCGGCAATACTACAAGTCCTATGGAAAAATGTTAAATGACAAAGTTGTAGGTAATAAAAAGATCTACAACTTTTGTATTTACACTTTTTTCACATAACCTCAAAATTTATGTGAAAAATTTAAATAACCAAGTTTTTGGTTTTTTATTTCTATCTTTTACAAGAAAAATTTTTTTTTCACGAAATTTGGTGAAAACTTACCTTTTTATGTCCTAAATACACTGTAATTTTTTTGATTTAAAATATTTATTTTTTCACCTCATTTTGACTTAATATCGAAAAAGCACCCTAATTTTCAATCGAAAATTCTCACATCAAAATATCTGCTTTTTTAAAAAAATCGGTGGGCTTTTGTTCGTTGAAATCTCTACTTTCTGATGGTGTAAAAAAATATACATTACTATGGTAAATGTTCTCAAAAAATGCAAAGAAACGAAAAAAACTCTAATACGAAATTTTTTTTAAAATTATTATGTACAATTTTGAGCTATTTATTAAAATTTATACTTTAGTTACTCAAAAAACATAAGATTCTATGTTACATTGATCAACAAAAAAATTATAAATCCATAAAACATAAAGTTTGCAAAAAATATGCGAAAATAGTTGTTCTAAAAATAATTAAAGGTAGGATTTAAAGGGAATTTCATCACTTTTACCATAGTAATGCATATTTTTTTACACCATCAGAAAGTAGAGATTTCAACGAACAAAAAGCCCACCGACTTTTTTAAAAAAACAGATATTTTGACGTGAGAATTTTCGCCTAAAAATTAGGGTGCTTTTTCGATATTAAGTCAAAATAAGGTGAAAAAATAAACATTTTAAATCAAAAAAATTACAGTGTGTTTGGGACATAAAAAGGTACGTTTTCACCAAATTTCGTGAAAAAAAAATTTTTCTTGTAGAAGATAGAAATAAAAAACCAAAAACTTGGTTATTTGAATTTTTCACATAAATTTTGAGGTTATGTGAAAAAAGTGTAAATACAAAAGTTGTTGAACTTTTTATTACCTACAACTTTGCCATTTAACGTTTTTCCATAGGACTTGTAGTTTGCCGGAAATCGAGATAAATCGTTTTCTACCATTAAAAACTCACCCCTTTCCACTGCCCGACCTCGGATCGCCCGTAAATTATTTTTTCTTTCATTTTTGTTATATTCTCTTCCTTTTCCAATGGGTTTCATCCTACTATTATTGTTTTTTTTCACTTTTTACCATTTTAAAAGGCTTCAGCCCCGGTCTATAAAGGGTTTGGCCAAAAAGTTTTATACCTTCAACATGCATGCATAGGAAATAACATTCTATATAATAAAATAGTTATTGGTAAGAGTAAATGTTTGAAATTCGGAGTAGTAGGGTAATAAAATAATATTGTATTAAAAGTAAGACATAAAATTTTACAACAAAAATAAAAAAAATTTAATTTTTGAAACGAAATAGTTTGGAAATGTATTCATGAGGAGCATTAGAGAGCGGGCTCTTTGTTTTTATGCAAAGAAGACATAAAGTTTCTCGCGCTATATTTAAATTTATTTTCGCGAGAAGAATTACAACGTCTTTCTCGTTTTACATCAGTATATTTTAGGTTAATTTCGAAGGAAAATGTACGAAAACTACGTTCATTACCATAAATAAGCTTCCGAGAAAAGTTTTTATGGCACTTTTTTAAAATACATAACGCCGTTCATTAGTTACAATGAGCATTTCGTGTTTTGTTAACAGAAAATTAAAAATTACATCTTGTTAATGAATCTTTTTTTTAGGACTTTCTATAATAATAATAATAATAATAATAATAATAATAATAATAATAATAATAATAAAAGCATTTATTGATCGCAAGAAAATACATTAAGAAAAGAAATAAAGAATTTAACAATAAACACAATTCCCACAGGAGATAACTCGTGCGTGGGTTGAAATATTATATAAAAAGAAAAAAATAAATAAATATTATATCTAAGTTCAACATAGTATATGAACAACATAAGCCCTAATGTCGGTATAATATTTATTATACTTGATACCTATACAGAGAAAAAATAAAAGCGAAATACATTCATAATATTATTAATAACTAAATGATAATGTCTTCCCTAGATTAATGAATAACTTAAAGAAACTGTATTTTACTGTTGGAAAAAAAAACCAAAACAAAGGTTGCAATTTTTATTTGTAATTAGTAAACGCAAAGGTATCAACGCAAAAGTACTTAATCAGGACAACAACAATACCTAATTACCTAATCATCATTATAAAATTGCATTATACAAGTGTAATGTTGTAAGAATTTTTTTCATCTAACAGTTGATGTATAGAGTTTGAGGATATTACATTTAATAGGTGATTTTTTATCAACTTCTTAAAAAGTCCCCTTGAATGCACTGTCCTGACGATTCCAGAAATTTCATTATAAACAGTGGATAATAAGTAATTGAAACATCTTTGTCCCACAGTTCTGAAAATCTTAGGCTTTCTTACGAAGCCCTCCCTGTGTCTTGTATAGTAATCATGTTCTGTAGACGGTAAACAATCTTTTTTATGAAATAATCTTAACGCCATTTTTTCAAAAAACAGCTGTCTTATATCCAAAACTCTAGCTTCCCTAAAGAGACTAGCCGTTGGATAGAGGACGCTTTTCTGAAGCATAATTTTCAGAATCCATTTTTGAATAACATTTAACTTTGATAAGTATTTATTCACGACTCCACCCCATGCAATTATACCGTAAGTTAGGTGAGATTGAACAAGTGCAAAGTATAATATTTTAAGGTGTTGTTCATTAAAAATATCTCTATATAACCTAAACTTTGACAATGAACATCTAATCTTTTGAGTTACATAATCTATATGAAAATTCCATCTTAAGTGGCAGTCAATAATAACCCCTAAATATTTTATTTTATTACATGATTTTATTTCTACTACCTGGTTATTGAGATTAAAAGATATACTATTAAAAGTAGGTAATGAATCGCTATATGAAGTAAATGGTACAAATAAAGTTTTTTTAAAATTTATACTTAATAAACGACAATTAAACCACTTTACTATATTAGTGAAATCCCGTTCAATCACAGTTCTTAATTGTTCCCAGCTATCACCCTGATAATAAACTGCAGTATCATCAGCAAAATTTATTATATTTGATTGTGAATTCATATTAAAAAGGTCATTAATATAAATTGTAAATAACACTGGACCCAAGACGGTACCTTGTGGCACTCCATATTCAACGGATTTACTCCCACTTACCTCACTATTTACCTTCACGCATTGTCTCCTATTATCTAGATAGCTTTGTAGAAGTCGTAACGGCATACCGCGGAATCCAATATTTTCCAAAATAAGTAGCAACTTTGAATGACTGACTGTATCAAAGGCTTTGGCTAAGTCAACAAAAACGCAAATAGACGGTTTACTTTTATCAAGACTATTGTAAATTTTTTCAATCAAAGCCGCCATTGCGTCCTCTGTTGACACGGCCTTTTTAAAGCCAAACTGATTTTTTGAAATTATTCTATATTTATCCAAATATGATTCTATTCTCACTTTCAATATTTTTTCAAAAATTTTGGAGAGGTTGCTTATTAGGTATAAGCCAATATTTTTTCCTCAGAAAAAACTGTGCGAATAAGGTTTTTTAAAGGTAGAAATTGGGTAACATTTTCCTGATAATGTTTGCAAGAGTTTACAAAAATATGTACTATAATACAGGGTGATTCATTAAGGGTGGCGACCGGCCATATCTCAGAAACTACTAGGCATAGAAACTTGGAGAAAAAAAAATTATGATTAAAGCGGTCATAAGAAAATTCTGGAAATTACTTTTAAGTTCTTCATTTCGCCGCAAGGGGGCACAATTAAAATTTTTTTTTTTAATTCTAAATTTCTCCGAAATTTCCCATATTAAGGTATAACTCTGATGAAGCTATTGAATGTGCAAACATTAAAATCGCTGTAACTTGTAAACGACTTATCCGATTTTACTAAATTTAAGCTTGTTTGGAAGAGAAAGATAAGTGTCTTCAATCGCCGTATCCAATAGTACACGATAGTGTTTAATAAAATTTGCTAGAGGGCGCAATTTGTAATAATAACAGTTTTTTCGATTTTATCCCTGAAATTCAAATCATACGGTATAACTATGACATCATAATCAAAAAGTAAATGAAATTTGCAAGAAAAGATGTGAAGACCGCAGTTTGATATCTTTGTTCGTTTCAGAGTTATTGCCAAAACAATAATTTTTAATACAAATTGCGCCCTCTAGCAATTTTATTAGAAATTATCCTGTACCATTGGATACGACAATTGAAGGTACTTACCTTTCTCTTCCAAACAAGCTTAAATTTAGTAAAATCGGTTAAGTCGTTTAGAAGTTACAGCGATTTTAATGTTTACAGTTTCACTTGATAAGAGTGGGAGAAGCTATTGAAAGTGTAAACATTAAAATCGCTGTAACTTCTAAACGACTTATCCGATTTTACTAAATTTAAGCTTGTTTGGAAGAACCTTCAATTGTCGTATCTAATGGTACAAAATAGTTTCTAATAAAATTGCTAGAGGGCGCAATTTGTATTAAAAATTATTGTTTTGGCAATAACTCTGAAACGAACAAAGATATCGAACTGCGGTCTTCACATCTTTGTTTGCAAATTCCATCTACTTTTCGATTATGATGTCATAGTTATACCGTATGATTTGAATTTCCGGGATAAAATCGAAAAAACCGTTATTATTACAAATTGTGCCCTCTAGCAATTTTATTAAACACTATCGTGTACTGTTGGATACGGCGATTGAAGATACTTACCTTTCCCTTCCAAACAAGCCTAAATTTAGTAAAATCGGATAAGTCGTTTAGAAGTTACAGCGATTTTAATGTTTCCACATTTAATAGCTTCCCCCACTCTTATCAAGGTCGGTACGCCAATGAGTCTTTAACCAAAATGATGCAGAATTGTCTAAGCTCTTCGATGATGTAATCAGAGTTATACCTTAATATGGGAAATTTCGGAGAAATTTAGAATTAAAAAAAAAAATTTTATTGTGCCCCCTTGCGGCGAAATGAGGAACTTAAAGGTAATTTCCAGAATTTTCTCATGACCGCTTTAATCATATTTTTTTTTTCTCCAAGTTTCTATGCCTAGTAGTTTTCGAGATATGGCCGGTCGCCACCCTTAATGAATCACCCTGTATAATGTAATATAATCCCTGTTGTACTGTTTCGAAAACTTGCCATTATTACTTGTACCGTGCGAGCAAAAATTATTTGCATCAAAGAGGGCTTGCATCTAAGGACGTAATGCTTAGCCGTAGAGCTTAATACCTGTTGGGTGTCAGTAACTACCTGAATTAACAATCAATCAGTTATTCCGTCATCTTTGACAGTCGTTACAAGTAATTTGATTCATCGCTAATTTTTCCAATTTCTTGAACAATTCACACAATGGACTTTACGGAACAGCACAAAACATTCATGGTTGAAGCGTATTTTCGAAACGGGGTTAGAGTAAATAGTGAGTGGCAATACAATCCGGGTTTGTGCATGGACGATTTTCACGAACATTTTCCTAACGTTGCTTTTATTGCTGGAGATTTTTATCATTGCCTGAAAAGAACCGTGGCTGTGTTTAGGGAAACAGGTTTTATACAATACAAAAAAGGAGCAGGAAGACCATCTGTAAGAACTTTAAATTTTGAACATTGTGTTCCCACCTAGATCACCTTGTTTAACGGTTATGGATTACTGCGTCTTTCCTCATTTAAAGAACACTATTTTTAAACCACCAGTTGCAAATTTAGAACAAACAAAGGATTATCCAAGAATGTGGTAACATTTCTCCAGAGATGCTGGTCAACACTTTCGAAACAAGGTAACACAACACTCAAGGTAAAAAAAAATTGATAAATTAATAAAGGCAAAAAACGTAATTTTTCCAACATTTTTTAACGTAAAACTATAGGAAATTGCTACCCAGACGGGTAGTTGGCTGTTTTTTAGATAAAACAAAAAAATAACAAAATATTGATTTTAAAAAAATGGCAAAGGCGCCACTAGTGTTTGCTCTTAATGTAAATACAAAGCGGTATTTTTTCAAACTTTACTTTTGTGAAAATGTAAGGTTATAATTTTGTAAAATTTTTTACATATCGGACTATTTGTACTATTATGTAAAATTGAATTATTAAAATTATCTTCTTGAATATGTTTTAAAAACTGTAGGTATAGGTTTTTTTGAAAATTGATGTAATTTTTTTAACTTTGTAATTTTCCAGCTTTTCCAATAAATTTAACAAATTATATACTGTGTGATATGAAGCATATATCCCTATTTACATTAGGGTAGAAATAACTGCCCTATAACCGCTTATGCCATTTTAAAAAATTAATGCTTTGATATTTTCTTTTTTTATAAAAAATCTAATATGAGTCTTCAGGTCAAATTACCCACATTTCAAATTTTTTTAAAATTTATAATTTGGAGCAAAGAAATATTGATAGCCAAATCAGAAGTCACTTAAATTAGGATTTTCCTATAAAATAAAATAAGTATGCTCAAATTTCCGCCCTGTTTTAGGGGTTGCATTTTTTACAATCACAAAGCTCAAACATTTTATTAATATAACATTTTTTCTAAAAATTAAATAATGAAGGCTATTAACTTTCCAGCAAGTACAATTCTCATCAATTGCAAGATATCCTGTAAATTGCCATAATACAATCAACACAAAAAAGATGGTAATTGTCATGCATAAGCAAATAGTACATAATTGAAAATTTATTGAAGGTTAAATATATTGCCAAATATGATTTTCTAGCCTGTCAAGGTAACTACAAAAGTGAAACTTCAAAATACGAATATAAAAAACCCATTTGATGACGGAAGTGGGGTTGGGGCTTCGCCCCCCCCCCCCCCCCACCACCCTAGGCTAAGAGGTCCTAGACACTGGAAAATAGAAAACCGGTCCCTACTCGATTGCATGTTTTTTTTTAATCTCTACCTAGCACATACCTAGGTATGCTGTTTATAAGGGTTAAAGCCTTAACATATTTTATGATAGAGGTCAAAAGTCAAAGGGCCCAAGCCCAAATTTATATAAATACAAATATGAAAGAAGATATCCAAATCTACTAAGAATATCTCAAGGAACGTGAAATATATAGGTTGTTAATTTAAGGTTAGGTAGGTTATCCATAGCCTCATAATGACTGGACATATGTTGTGAATGTATGTAGTTTTCTTGGGACCCTAGTTGCAAACTTTCTTTTAAAGTACTTACAATTTTTTATGGCTGTTATGCATGTATCTGACCTAAATTTTGTTTTTGTAATTGCATTACTAAAGAAAATGCAATTTTGTAATTAAATTTATGTAATTAAAATAACATAAAAAATAATTAATTATATATAGTGGTACAAACCAATAAAGTTCGCTCATCGTTTATTGAAATTTAGGCCTAGTTAAATTTTATAACAATACTCATAACTGTTACTTAATATTTCGTTATTTAATTATATCTATTTGGAATATTAAACGAGTGCCCTCCACTTTTAATTTTAGTATGTCTAGAGTGGTGGTCACTTTCACTCTTAAGAGTGACTAACAAACATAATTCTTAACCCACTGTTTCTTTTGCCGTTCTTAAAATACCATTTACCTTTAGTGAATTATTTTAATTTCTTCCGGTAAAGATAACATTTTTTTTTCCATTAGAATATGAAGTTCCGTAATTTGACATTTCTAGTATATGTTTTTATTCACTGTACGATTTTTTTGTTGGATCGGCCCCTGCTGACTGCTGCACAAGAGCCCATTTTTGAGTTACCAGTGGAGTTAATAGGGTTCCCAGTTATAATTGTCGCTGTGAGGCTTTCGAATTTTGTTAAAAAATTGGCTTACTCATTGAATCCAAGTAAGTACTGAATAAATTTCCTTCTTAATCGTAAATTCATTTTTTAATGACAATGAATATAATAAATCACAATTTTTTAGCGATAGTGTTGTTCTATATATTCTTAGTCCCTCATATATATTTTATTATATTGAAGGTTGTTTACTTTCATTTATAGGTAGCGTAGATGTGACCTATACGATACGGAACTGTCGCAAGACAGTATACAGGGTGATTCACGTTGAGTGGCCTATTAGAAGATCTCGGAAACGAGTAAAGTTATATTTCTAAAGATTTGGTAGCGGGCATGATTGGCTTTGAACTTTTAAAATATTATATTTCGACGTTTGTATCACTTCCGGTTATACCGGAAGTTATGGCTAACTTTGGTATTTCAAATGGAATACCCTGTATATTTTAACATTTAAACGTTTTTGAGATATGAATTATAAAATGCATTTTTTATGTAAAAACCTTACCGAGAAGAAAGTTCAGTAATTTTGAAATTAATAAAGCTAAATATTTAAAATTTTGTGGGCTTTTAACTAAAACATAGATCTTTAGACTACATTACTTAAGTTTCATGTTTTGCATACAGGGGTTTTTTAAAAGTGTGCCAATGTGGCCATTTAGATAAATGTGCATAAGTCAATTTTTGCAAATGGAACACCATATTTTTTATTTTAGTGAAGTGTAGAGAATCAAATTTCCCATCTAAATGTTTAATATGTCAGTATCAATATTTTTAGTCGTTTTAGAATTATGAGCAATTTAAAAAAATATATATCTTAAAATATGTGTTTGTGTTAAGTTCATAAGACATTATTAAAATTTAATAATTATTTTTGTAAAAAAGGCTTTAATTCCGATTTTTGTTTAACTTTGAGCTTTGTTACCAATTAGTAAAGTAGGCTTTGACTGAAATTGTTTTAAAGTTGACACTCACCTAAGGCCTGTTGTCATATTCTAGTTTACTTAGGTATTGAAAATTACTTTCATTCTTTATAATCTAAGAATGGCAAATAATAATTTAATACATATATTTTAGGATATTTTTTTTTAAATTGCTCATAATTCCAAAACGACTAAAAATATTGATATTGACATAATAAACATTTAGATGGGAAATTTGATTTTCTACACGTCACTAAAATAAAAAATATGGTGTTCCATTTGCAAAAATTGACTTATGCACATTTATCTAAATGGCCACATTGGCACACTTTTAAAAACCCCCTGTATGCAAAACATGAAACTTAAGTAATGTAGTCTAAAGATCTATGTTTTAGTTAAAAGCCCACAAAATTTTAAATGTTTAGCTTTATTAATTTCAAAATTACTGAACTTTCTTCTCGGTAAGGTTTTTACATAAAAAATGCATTTTATAATTCATATCTCAAAAACGTTTAAATGCTTAAATATACAGGGTATTCCATTTGAAATACCAAAGTTAGCCATAACTTCCGGTATAACCGGAAATGATACAAACGTCGAAATATAATATTTTAAAAGTTCAAAGCCAATCATACATACCCTCTACCAAATTTTTAGAAATATAACTTTACTCGTTTCCGAGATCTTCTAATAGGCCACTCAACGTGAATCACCCTGTATATATTGCTTTGATTTGTTCATACACTGTTTTTAATAACAATACCTTTATGTATACTGGTTAAAACTTCAAAACGCTTTTGCTTTAAGAAGTATAATAAATATAAATAAAATAAGCATGGAACCAAAAATTAAATTTTCTTCAACTATTAAATTATGACAGCGATATTGACTATTTTATACTACTTGACATTTAAATTTTACACCGCAATTTTCAAAATCGCAATAATAGGAACCAAAAGTTTTCAAACTGGGTGTCACGAAACGATGAAGTGATTAAATTGACTCCAAATTGGTTCCTTAAGAGCAAACACTAAAGACTCCTTCACCATTTCGTTTTTTATTCAATATTTCCTTTATTTTTTTTTAAAACCGACCAGAAAATATACACTTTCTGGACAATTTTTCGTCTAGAAAATAACCTTTTTCCGATCGCAAGACCGAAAAAGTGACGTTAGAGTCCGGAAAAGATTTTTCCGGTTCCTGTTTTTTGTTTTTCCAATCGCTCTTTGATAATACAAGCTACCTTGATTTCGTTACTATGACAACGACATTTCGATGTATTGTCGAGTGACAGTTCGTTGATTTTTAATTTGTTGTTTATGTCAAACTTGTTTCGCGAGTTCGCAAATTTAACAATATGAATTCAGATTTTAAATTATCCGATACGGAAAATGAGATTTCAGAAGAAATTTTGGAAGCAGCAAGGAAAGCGACTTACGATATATTGCCAGTAAAATCAAAAGCCCGTCACGAGAAGTCATACGACGCATTTAAAAATAATATAAAATAATTTAATGTAGTGTCGGTCTTAAAAAAATATTGTATGTCACGCAACCGAAAAGTAGTGTTTTCCAGGTCTCTCCAAGCTTCCAGGACTCGCCCTGGAAATGCTTGTCTCGACCTGAAAAACACTACTTTCCGGTCTTGTAACGTAAATTACTATTTCGTTTTCGTTGGGTAGCAATAACCTAGAGTTGTTAAAAACTTTGAATTGATAATTTAATAAAAACAAAAAACGAAATTTGATCAAATTTATCCATTTTCTTTTTCTGCTTTTATTAAGTTATAAATCCAAACGAAATGGTGAATGCATCACTAGTGTTTACTCTTAATATTAAAATAATAATAGTTACGCATTTTGTAACGGAGCCTATTACATATTATCTTCATTTAGTGTACATTGTAACAATTATTTTAAATTTCCCTTTAAAAATTTAATTGAAATTCATTATTATGTAATAACTGTTATTCCATTGTTTGTTTTGCATAAAAAATGCAAATACGTTCTTGTACTTTCTAAGATGTTTGCCGAAAAGCACACCAACGGAAAAAATACAGGAAGTAATTATTTAAATTTATGTTCTTATGGAGTAATCTGTAAACCTTTAAGTTGTATAATCCTTATAGATTGGCGAGGATATATAACCAAAAGTTTTCGGATATTATGTTGATAATTATAATGTAAATCTTCTCATTTCTCTTTTATTATTTCACTAATTTTTGTCGAGGTTTTTTGCCAAATATTTTTTTTTTCTTTTTTAATAACAACTTCCTGATAATATTTAAACATAAATCTAAAGATTTCTAATATTTGTAATTTAATTTACTGTATCGAGTGACAGAACCACTCCTCAACCAATTTTTTTCCTAGGCACATATGTCAGCAAAAGAGTTCGTAGGGGTATAACTAACGAAGAAATGATAAACATGATAGAGGCTGAAAAACGACTTGTGACAGAACTTGGTGACAACGTCTGTATTTACCCTAAAGTTTGTCTGCACCATGCAGAAAAGGCTCGCAGGAGTGGCAGACATGAGGTGCAAGTAGATTGGAATGAAGTTTTTAAGTATGTACCTATAAATAACGACTTCTTACCACATATACATAATATACAATATATTACCAATGCAAACAGCGGCACAATGTTAAAATATTCCCGAGATGCGATTTGAAACGGGCCTGTGGAGTTTGCGCAGTAGGATGGAAATGTATTAGCAATGTATTGTATAATATGTATACAGGGTTAGGAAAAATTACCAGGACGGTCGATTATTTCAAAATATACAGGGGTTATCAAAAAACGTCTTATATAAAAAATGTAGGGCTGTTAAAAATATACATATCGGTGATAAATTGAAATATACAGGGTCGCCCACAAAGTTGTGGAGAATGTTAGTTATATTTTTTTAAATGGAATACTATGTATATTTTTACTTATTTTGATTGTCGACTCAATTTTAAACATTTTTTATTAACCATGCTAAACTAAATTCTTTACTTTCCTACATAAATTGATCACAACATACAACACAAAATAAATTTCAATAAACAATTTATTAAGTTAACTTTAAACAAAAACGTATAACAAATCATGGCAAAACGGCTCTATTTTTTAATAAGTGTTGAAAATGACCCCCATTTACTAACTGACAATGATACAAATTATCGCAAAAATGTATTTGGGTGTTTAAAACCATTTCCCTTGTTATTCTCGCACTTTCATTGACAATTTTCATTCTTAATTCTTCTAAATTATTGGATTTATTTTGATAAACTATGTTTTTCAGGTGACCCCAATAAAAAAAATCTAATTGCGAAAGATCGGGGGACCGTGAAGGCCATTCGATAGGCCCTCTTCTTCCTATCCATCGATTTGGGAACGTGACATCCAAAAATTCTCTAACTTGGCGAGTAAAATGCGGAGGAGCTCCATCTTGCTAATACCAGGTTAAGTTAATATCAGCATTTAAATTGTTTATAGCTGGAACTATTTCTTGCCGAAGAAACCGGAGATATCGATAACCGTTCAAATTTCCCTCGATAAAAAGGGTCCAATTACATGTCCCGCAAACAATCCAGCCCAGACATTAACTTTTCTTGGGAACTGTGTATGCAGCTCTTCATACCAGTTAGGGTTATTTCGCGCCCAGTAACGGTAATTTTGCTTATTCATCATTCCGTGTAGTGTAAAAGTCGCTTCATCCGAAAACACAATATTGTTTGAAAAATTCGGGTTTTCTTCCATATTTCTAGTCATTATTTCGCAAAATTCTAGCCTTCGATCACAGTCAACGTCAAAAAGTTCTTGTACAACATTAATTTTGTATGGATGCATTTTCTCAGTATGAAGAACGGTTCGTACAGATTTTTGATCAATTTCATGATCCAAAGCAAGCTGATTGGTGGATTGTTTGGGATTTTCTTCTATCGCAAGCAGAATGTCCAGCTTTTTTTCCTCGGAGGTAGCAGTCCTAGGTCTTCCAGATCTTGGGCGGTTTTTTACAGTACCAGTCATTCTGTAACGCTTAATAGTTCGAAAAACTGCATTTTTTAATGTGCCTGTCTGGATTCAAATTATTGTAAATATTACATACCTCCTGATATGATCTATGTTTATCGCCAAACCCCCTTAAAATTAAAATATCAATTCTCTCTGTTTTAGTAAGTAAAAATGCCATGCTATTTTCTTTTTTGTCTATTTCTCTCAGAATTTGAGTTTCAGATGTCAAACTATTAATTATTTATTAGTAACCATGGTCGTGCCTTATTTGTTGTTCACTATGTTGAGTGTGACAATCAAAATAAGTAAAAATATACAGGGTGTTCCATTTAAAAAAATATAACTATCATTCTCCACAACTTTGTGGGCGACCCTGTATATTTCAATTTATCACCGATATGTAGATTTTTAACAGCCCTACATTTTTTATATAAGACGTTTTTTGATAATCCCTGTATATTTTGAAATAATCGACCGTTCTGGTAATTTTTCCTAACCCTGTATGTGCTTTCTACACTCTTAGAAACAAAATAATAATTATTTTAAAAATCGGGTTTTTATTCTGAAATACAATAATCCCTTTTAATTCTTCATGGTATTTTCTATGTTCGGTTGCATCATCCTGTATAATAAGATAACGTTTTTCCAATATAATAATGTAATCATATGCATTTGAAACAAAAGATGTCACACGTTAATAATATTAATTAAGATACTGTTTTGCATAATGGCGGTAGTCATTATAAAAACCTAAACATATTAGTACTATAGAAACGTTTAAAAATCAAGATAGACATCGAAAGGGTTGTTTAATTAATTTAACTTTAATTAGAACAAATTAGGGTTTTTAATGTTAATTATACAAATAATAACACATGCAACACACTGTGTGCCTACTGACGATGTGTTAGGAATTCTGTTATGTGTGTAATTTTTACAGGGGCGGATACAGAAACCCTTTTTAAGATAGAGGATAGAGGGGGTGGGAAATTTAAAAAACAGGAATAACGATTTTATTCCAACAATATTTAAAATACTAAGGAGTGAAAAATATAACATATTCTTATTAAAATCTGGCTAAAAATGTTCACTTTGACCTTTGTATACAGGGTTATAATAGTTGAAATAACCGAAACGGCTAATTTTCTTCAAAACTACCAAGGCACACTACTCTTTTTTTATTGAATTCGATACTCCCTTCAACAATACCATTTCCTGATAGTATCAAATTTTTATCTCAAATAGTTCTATGGGAAAAAAGTTAATTAGTTTTAACTCTAACTCTAAAAAAATCCAATCTATTTTCATTTAAAAACGTAAATAAAATAATGTGAAAAGAAAGGTTGGTAGACATAATGTACCTAATGGTATCGATAACGATAATAACAACAAACACCCACTAACAATAACATAGCTAGTAAAAATTACTTACATATTATCGGTTTCATGATCAAATTAATGTAGTGTACTATAATATGTAAGTAATTTTTACTAGCTATGTTATTGTTAGTAGTTGTTTGTTGTTATTATCGTTATCGATACTTCCTTTTCACATTATTTGAAACATTTTTAATTGGAAAAAGATTGGATTTTTTTAGATTTAGAGTTGTAACTAATTAAATTTTTTTCCCATAGAACTATTTGATACTATCAAGAAATGGTAATGTTGATGGGAGGAATCGAATTTAATAAAAAAAAGAGTAGTGTTACATTTGAAAAAACATTCCTTGAGTTACAGAAAAAATTAAAGATCTGGCAATGTCGCAATTGTCAATTTTCAATTCAATTTTTTAAGTTATCCACCTGAACCAAAATTCATTGATTTAACCTTGGTAGTTTTGAAGAAACGTAGGCGTTCTAGTTATTTCAACTAACCCTGTATATTTTAAGCTTCCAAGCATTAATATGCACTTTCCACATCCTTCAATTCGCAGCTTAAGTCAATATTTAAATAATTTCCACGAATATTAGAAACTGTGAAAATAAGGAAATTTTGAATATTATACCTATTCATATTTGGATATGTTAATACATAGGTGGATATTTTTACAATGACTCTTATATCATAAACTTTATTAATGTGAAGAGATATGCTATTATATTATTTGTTTATATTTACTTATTGCCTTTATTGTTATTTAATGAGAACAAATATATTTGTGAATTTGAAACTTAAATTATATACAGTGAGGACGTAAAGTCTGGAATAAATTCATTATTTAGGGAACGCTGAAAGTTTTTAAAAATCGCTCGGACAAGTCGATTTTGTTTTTTTAATACGCATTTTTTTCAATATTTTTTATTATACAGTGTGTCTCCGAAAGCACTCTGCTTGGACCAACTTAATTTTTTTAAATGGGAACCCCCATTTTTTTTTAATTTTAGGATTCTGTGCATAATTGTGAACATTTTTTATCTAACATGTCATTATGACTTATCGACAGTTAAAGTTCGAAAATAAATAAAACAATTAACTATTTATCATTTTAATAAATGTTGAAAATGTTGACCAAAGATTAATTGGCAGTAACCTAGACGATCGAAAAATTCTTTCTGCACATTTCTGACAACTTCCGGACTGATTGACCGTATTTCTTAAACAATTCGATTCTTTAAGTCCTCCATGTCCATTGGCTTAGTTTGGAAAACTTTACCTTTAATGTAACCCCACAGAAAAAAGTCAAGGGGGGTTAAGTCAGGAGACCTCGGCGGCCATTCAATAGCTCCCCTTCTTCCAATCCATCTATTTTCAAACGTTCGCGCTTATCTTAATACTATTTTTGAAAATAGATAGATCGCAAGGAGGGAAGCTATTGAATGGCCGCGGAGGTCTCCCGACTTAACCCCCCTTGACTTTTTTCTGTGGGTTTACCTTAAAGGTAAAGTTTTTCAAACTAAGCCAATGGACATGGAGGACTGTAAGAATCGAATTGTTCAAGAAATACGGACAATCAGTCCGGAAGTTGTCAGAAATGTGCAGAAAGAATTTTTTGATCGTCTAGGTTACTGCCAATTAACCTTTGGGCAACATTTTCAACATTTATTAAAATTATAAATAATTAATTGTTGTATTTATTTTCGAACTTTAACTGTCGATAAATCATAATGACATGTTATATAAAAAATGTTCACAATTATGCACAGAATCCTAAAATTAAAAAAAAATGGGGGTTCCCATTTAAAAAATTAAAGTTGGTCCAAGCAGAGTGCTTTCGGAGACACCCTGTATAATACAAAATATTGAAAAAAATGCGTATTAAAAAAACAAAATCGACGTGTCCGAGCGATTTTTAAAAACATTCAGCGTTCCCCAAATAATGAATTTATTCCAGACTTTACGTCCTCACTGTAGATACTAATTATTATATACTTATCTATTAACAACTTATCAAAGTGAAGAAATGACAAAATCTTTGTCATGTATCAAATTTTCTCACAGTTAAACATTTTTTTATTTTTTAGCAATTACAAAGCGTCAGACGAGAAGCAGAAGGAGTTCTATTTCCTTAGCGTATTTTTGGGAGACTTCATAGCTTCTCCAAGATTTTGCAACCAGCTTGTCAAAAGAGGACGTACATGCAAAGACTGATTTTTTTCATAATTTATAATACAATTTTAGTGAAATAGTATGTCAAGTTTCACGGTAAGAAAATGTGATTTTTAAAATTTTTGAACATTAAAAAAAATGTATATATTAACGGATGATGGTGCCAAAAAAGTAATTTAAGTTAGTTTAATTTTAGCCCTATAAATGTATTTTAGGCCGTCAGTGTAATAATAAAAAGTTTTTAAGTAAATGTGTATATAAACCATTGGATATGTAGATATTACTAAATATTTTACGTTAAGTTTGTACAAAACTTGTAGTTTGGAAAACAAACATGGTTACCTTTAAGATCTAGTTTTTAGATGTAGGTACGTATTTATATTTCATGTACACAGTCGCGACAAGCCAAAATGTACTTTTTCTTAAGAAAATGCATTAAAGATTAAACATATTTAGATAAAATATTGAACCAAGTAGTTTTTTATTTGATACAAATTACAAAATGATAAATATATTGCCAAATATCTCGTATATTTATCAATTTGTCTGTCTTATAGTATAGGTATGTATTTACAATCATTCTATTTTTATTAAATTAAAATAAATAAATAAAAAAGTAGTCACTAGAAATAAATATAAATAAATTCTTACTTTACAAAAATTATTTCACTCACTTACCATTAGTTTTATTATTAATAGTCTACTGATTTCACTTTTAATCTTATTGTCTTAATTTATTCATAATTTTTAATATCATATTCTATTTATTGGGAAAACTTAAATATGATGGTCTATTTCTAGTTCCTCCATCATTAGGAAAACTATCATATAAAAGTTGATTGTAATACCCATGATCATACGCTACAGACTGTTGATAATTCTCCTCCAAGTCTTCCAAATCCAGTTTCAACTGGCCTGTTCCAGTTCTGTCTGGATAAATGTTTCTCGCTGGAACATGGTTGGGAAGAGGTCGTTGAATATCCAGAAAATTGTCATTTGTTCGGGTTGGATATTGGTTAAAGTGAAGGGTTTTTCCATGCCTAAATGGAACATGGCTATTATATTCTGCTGGAAATTTTAAGGTTTTTACTTCGGGAGTAACGAAGTAATTGCTGGATTGTTCTTGGGAACTTGGGAATATGACTTTGTGAAGCCCTGTAGTAGGATAGCTTATAGGGGTTGTATAGGAAAACTGGGGAAAACCTATGTTTCTATGCTGCTTGTAATAATTTTCCTTATCAAAGTTACTATTTATAAACGTCGATGGTTGATTTTGAATACGCTTTTCTGCTAATACCTTTCCAGAATATCCAGGTCTATAACCATTAAAATACTGAGGGGCATAATTTTGCAAGTTATCCTGTCCTGTAGGGTTAACTCCTTGAAAAAACCTGAAAAATCCACCATTGTGATTATTTAGATACTGAATCAGTCTATCTGGATCGCTTGGGCACTGTGGATATGAGTAATGGCATGATCTGGTTTGTCCTTTGGAGGCAAAACCGAGAAGTGCTGCTTTTCCAAAGTGGAGTACTGGGGACATGTTCGCACTATTTAAACCGGATAAAAACCTGGAAATAAGTATTTTTGTTAGTCTTAATAAATAATTATAATTCGTTGACAATAATAGTTAATGTACAACCAAAATAAATAAACTGGGATGAATCAATCATATACTGTAAAAATCGATGTTTTAATTAACAGTTTTTCAAATTTAATATGTTTGCTTTACAAAGAACAGTAAGAAAAATGTATTAATACTTACGTTGCTAGCGAATCAAGATTGACGTTAACAGGCAATTTAAATCCTCCTTGCCTACCGGTTAGGCCGCCAGATGTAATTTCGCACAGTAGTTTTGGAACACACTGAAGATCGTCGTTTTGGGCAATTGAAAAAAGGGCTTCCATAACCGATTCTTTAGTTTTTTGGAAAAAAGGGATATTGGATTGAATCGGATGATTTGGGTAAGAAGGGCGTGATGGTGGGCGGTAAGGATAGGGGGAGTTATATATTTCATTAGAAAGGTAGTTTGGAGGGTAGTTTTGAGGATATCCATACTGCACATTTTGTGGCTTGTAGTGTTGGTAGTAATAAGATGGATATTTTTCATTGTTTGGGTAATATGGGCGATATTGTCGTCCTTGAACTGCTATGTTAGACAGTTCCCTAAAAATTTTTGGTATTTTAAAACGTAATTTTATTTTTATGGCATATTTTTTCACTTCGTATTTTGAAAATAAATAATATTACCTACTCACCAGAGTGCGCTAGTAAAATCACCAGAAGAATTCGTATTGGATATTGACGTAACACTTTTTATCACAAAGGGCACTAACAAAATCACGACATAAAACATATTGATATATATGCTGCTGAATAAGCAGAGCACCAATCTGATACGTTCAAAGGTTGGATGTAAAATATCTTTCAGTTCATGTCGTTCTCATTAAAACTTTACAGAAGAAAGTTATGTAGGTGCAAGTTACCCACACAAAAACCTGCGAATTATTTATTTTTATTTAATCACTTTCATTCGCCAAATATATAAAGTGGTTTGGTAATAAGAAATAATATAGTATTGGGTTTTCCGGCGATGATATCACAATAAGTTTGTTAAGCTTTTTTGGTCAAAAAAGCATTGTATTAAGCAGCACTCCTCTATTACATCGAACATTGTAGTTGATTCCGTTAAAATTTTATTGCGCTAAGGTTTAAATCAGTCGGCATCTATGCCTTTTTGTAAAAGTAATAAAACAAGCAAAAATATGTCTATACAGTGACCGGCAGAAAGTACGCACCAAAGGGGATTTTTTTTTTATTTCAAAACTTACCAAATTTTTTTGGCGGTGGAAAAGTTCTGCATGTTCTTAAACAGAAAAGAGCATAGACAAAACTAGTAAGTATTGCGCTGTATACGAGGGGAACGTTTAATTCACTCAAGAATAAAGTGCCCTTATTTTTAACTGTAGAAATTTTTTTTATTGAGAAATGTTGTTTGCACTTAAAAGTTGTCCATGAATACGAAATTTCAGCTCGGAAGCACAAAAAAAGTGTTTTTACTTTTTTTTTATGACCCCTCGTATAACAAATCGATAGAAGCTATGCGACCTATAAATTCAATTTTTTAACAGCACTTGGGCAATTAGACACATCACTTACTTAAATTTGTTTAAATACGCGAGAACTGGACGTTTAATAAAATAACGTCAAAAATAATCCAACTTTTCTGGTGCACACCGTACATTATTCTATGGATAAGCGAAATATTCTTATGCAAAACAAATGAGGGTTTCTTCATACATTTAACAATGTTTTGCCGTTCCCAATTTTTCAAAAACTCTTAAACCCATTGGTTCATGAATTTTATTAAAGTTTAAACCCTTACAATAAAATTCGTTTTCATTTAAATCTAGTTGCCATGAAAAATATTTATATTTGTGCTACCAAGCTGAAATTTGGTATTTATGGATAACTTTTCCTAATAAAAAAATTTCCACAGTAAAATTGAAATGAATTTATTCTTGAGTGAATTTAACGTTTTCACCTCTCCCTCGTATACGGCGCAATATTTACTAGTTTTGTCTATGCTCTTTTTTGTTTAGGGACATGCAGAACTTTTCCACCGCCAAAAAAATTTGGTAAGTTTTGAAATTAAAAAAAATCCCCTTTGGTGCGTACTTTCTGCCGGTCACTGTATATATTTTATTGTAAAGTTATATTATGTACGTTTCTCTGTGTATCCGTACAAGTAAGTACAAACTCACTTTCAATATGATTCCTCAAATATTATGCAAATAAACTTTTCTTGAACAATGCACGGGGTGATAGGAAACAATAGTTATGTGCGTTGTCATCACGTGACACCATAATTAATTGTTTGCAATTAGCAAATAGTGTGCGGTTGACTGATACAAAATGCCCGTTTCAATCATCTAATTATTCTTGCTTAGTGTATGATAACCCTTTGAAACCCTGTATTTGATAGATATGTAAATAGAATTTACTGGGCGCTCATTCAGTGTGTCAACAATTAGAAACAGTGACGATATTATATTCGCCTGCACTTAAAATGTTTAAGTATCTTATGGCGTTTTTCAATTGTCCGAAACTAAAGGGTAGCAGTTTTGAAGGGTGGACGGGTAATCTGTAAAGGTATTGTCAAAATATAAGGCGTATTTCTACATCTAAAATATCTCTTGATTAATTTACGTTATTATCTGTTACTGTGTGAAGATAATTGTAAATACTCTTTTCAGTATGGGTTTAGAAGCGACCTAACAAAAGCTTTCGACTGTGTCTGTCACGATCTCCTTTTAAAAAACTATACCACTATGGCATAAGAGGCAAGGGCGTCCATAGAGCGTTTTTCAGGGGGGGGGCAAAAACTTAAACAATACTTTTTTATATACAGTGTCACCAGTAAAGTCCGCATCATATGGGATTTTTTTTTATTAATAGCTTTATTCGAAACTTGACTTTGGCATCAAGTTCTGCTTCGATCGAGATGAAAATTAAGCAAAAAAATAGTAGTCACGTGATTCGCATTATCTGTCAAATTTTAATTTTTTTTCAAAAAATAATTCAAAAGTGGGGTTATTTCTGAAAATATCAAAAAAAGTTATAGGAAAAAGTTTTTTTTAAATGCAGTTTCTAGCCCACATGCAAAATTTCAGCTGGATAAGATAATTTTTATTTTTTACTCATATTTTGTAAATTGCACCACTTTTGCAAAATAACACTCCACGTAACCTACATAAAACTTCTTAGTTTTGACAATGCTTTATTTCAGATACATTTTTTTTAAAGAAGCGTTATATTAAATGTGTGTTTTTCTACGAAATCAAAATTGGGCTGTTAAAATTTGGTCGCATGTGATGCAAAGTTCATTTGTTATTGACCCTGTGTAAGGTAACTTCATAAAATAAGTATTTTTGAAAACATACTTTGTGTCTGAAAGTCATACACCTTAATATTAAGACAAAAAGAACACAGTGTCATCAGTAAAGTGTTCATTAAGTGGAAAATAATTTTTTGCTTAACCCAACGGAAAGTTTATCTATTTTCAACGATTTAATTTAAAATCTCTTTATTTTATTTTTTATTTTTTTACTTTCAGTCACAAACTACGTTTTCAGAAATACGTTATGAAGTTACCTTATACAGGGTCAAAAACAAATGAACTTTGCATCACATGCGACCAAATTTTAATGATTTTCTAGAAAAACACACATTTAATATGACGCTAGTTTAAAGAAAATGTATCTGAAATAAAGCATTGTCAAAACTAAGAAATTTTATGTAGGTTGCGTTGAGTCTTATTTTGCAAAAGTGGTGCAATATACAAAATATAGGTAAAAAATCAAAATTATCTTATCCAGCTGAAATTTTGCATGTGGGCTAGAAACTGCATTTAAAAAAAATTATTACTTTTTTCGATATTTTCAGAAATAACCCCACTTTTGAATTATCTTTTGAAAAAAAAATTAAAATTTGACAGATGATGCGAACCACGTGACTACTATTTATTTGCCAAATGTTCATCTCGATCGATGCAGAACTTGATGCCAAAGTCAAATTTTGAATAAAGATATTAATAAAAAAAATCCCATATGATGCGGACTTTACTGGTGACACTGTATAAGACTATTTATTTAACTTATGCCTAATGTATTAATTTATTGATATGTTTTTATTATGTAATTGTTCAGTTTAGTGATTTGTTGGTCTACTAACTAACCACTGTACTATTCAATATTTATACTGAATTATGAAATAAAATAGTAATGTGGGCGCTTAGGGGGGGGGGGGGGGCAAGTGCCCGTTTTGCCCCCTCCTATGGACGCCCTTGATAAGAGGTGTGTCTACCCTTAAACCTTATTGAGTCTTATTTGTCTGATCGGCTGCATTAAAGCTATCAAATCTGATTTAAGATATGCGAAATAGGGAGTGCCCCAGGGATCCGTCTTTGAACCCCTTCTATTTATGATTTATGTAAATGATCTGTGCTAATACATGCAACGGCTTTGCAATTTTACCATATTTGCATACGACATTACTTCCATTACCTAGTTCTGCCTATAGTCTGGAGAATTTGATTGTGGCGTCACAACTGCTGATGAGGGATGCAGAAAAATGGGTTAGTTGCAATCTTCTGCAGCTTAATAAAAGTAAGACTCAGGATCTGGTTGTCTTGAGTAATCGATTATTAAACAAAAACAATAAATTTAAGTTACTGGGTATCACTATGGATAGTTCTTTATCCTATAAGCCCACATAACTGAGTTGGACGATATTTCTTCGAAAGAAATTTGTATATTAATAAATAATTCTGTAAAATATTTCTTGACACGATGGTGAACCCACCACATTATAGAGGAAGCTACCATGCCGGGACGTATATCTGGACGAATCCCGGGAAAAGTGGCATTGCAACGCATGCCGGGTACTAGTTTAAAATATATTTACATTTTCCTATAGGTTTCAATAGCCTAAAATAAAAAGTTAAAAATATAATAAATTTTAAACAATTGAGTTGTTTAAAGTGTTTATTTATTATTTTTATTTATTATTACTGTTATTATTATTATTGGGTCATAGGGGGGGGGGAAAGCCCCATCATACATCTGCCATTGTTTATCTTTGTACCTTTTAAGTGTCTTTGGATGCTAATTTTTCACCCCTGTTCCTTCAAGAACAGACGTTTTAACCTAACATTCAACTATTAAATTACTGTGGCCGTACCTGGAAATATAGGGTGGAGGGAGGATACGGCCCTGTTCTAAATATCTTTATTACTGTTTGATACAACTTTTAGACATATTTTTATAAGCCAAACTGACTGGTTTGTTTGTTCATGTGACTGTATATGCCTGTCTCAAAGAAAGCTCCCTTATATTGGATTTTAAAGTGCAAACTCAGCGATTCATAAAATTGCCAATGTAAAATGCATATATCTACACCTTTAAAATTTGCGGTTCATGAAAATCCATTTAGGCGTACCGAGTGATATGAATTTTCACCCTTGTGATTGTGCGATTTAAATCTACTAAGAGAAGTCTAGAGTAGAGGAATAACAAAAACTGTCGGCCGGTAAGCCTCCATGCAAGCATTGTATAGCATTAAGGAATAAACGGAAAAAATAGGGGAAGTTCTCTGATTTCGACGTGTTGCAAACACTTTGAAGTTTGCCACTGTCAAAGAATCTTTTGTCGTCTGTTACTTATTATTACGTTCATTTAGGTCTTAACATCTCTATGCCTCACAATGAATTACCATTTCCGCTTTTTAATTATAGAGAAACCTTTGATATTAATTTGAAGACTTTTAATATAAAACGCTAGCTAACCCTACCACGCCTTTATATTTCCTTTCCATAGGAAATTCCGTTGGGTTTTGGTCCCCTTTGTTTTTCACACCAGCCTATTGTGTAATGCGTTGACTTTTAAAATTTAATTAATTTAATTTTACATAGAAATATGCAGAAATGACACCGTATGGATCCCGCATACAAAGCTGTTTATTTCATTCACGTATAAATTCATATCACACCTCTCCACATTGAAAAATAAAGTGTTTATTACTTTTAACTTACAGGGTGTTTAAAAGTTTTGCATCAGTTCCATTTACCTTTAGATCTGTATAGCTTATCTCCTGCGCAAACAGAAGTTACGTTTAATGGGCGTTTGTACGCATAGCTCGCCAGTCACAAGCCTTGCCACCCTACAGGTATGAGCATGCGCACAACCATCTTGTTATCAGGTTTTCTTTATTTAGCGACAGGCTCAAAATACACTCCAGAACCGGCTTGGCGTCATTTTTGGTGTTGTGTTTTACGTTTTCTCTGTGGATTTCTTGATAAGTGTGAAGTCAGCAACGAAATTTTTTTGGCGTACGTGTCAATTCCGCCTGTAGCGTTTGTAAACGAATTTTAATTTTTTTTAGTGGCGAAGATTGAAATTCTACCATTTGGATTTATCGTCGTATATACCCCATAGGGTATACAGGGTTCCCCATTTAAAACGAAACAGGCTAAATATCTGGTTTCACTTTAATTTAAAAAAAAAACGCTCGGGCCCGTCGATTTTTATTTCGAGGGGACATCTTTTGCGTATATTGTCAATCTTGTTACTTCAAAGCCCCTAGGAGGGAGGGGGATAAGATCTAAATCTTAAATGGATATCCCTATTTTATATAATTTTTTTAGATTCTGCATAAAATTCTGAACATTTTTTAATAAAAGCATTATTAGTCTATACTAAACAGTTTCCGAGATATTGACTCTTGAAAAATGAGATTTTTGAACTTTGATAGCGTCTAGCTTTCTAACTGTACGTCTTAGAGCAAAACGTCTTACATGTCCCTATCTTCGATTTTTATTATCTTTCCAATAGTGTCAACTTCCGGTTAAACTGGAAGTACTATATTTCTTACAACCGGTTTAACCGGAAGTTGACACACGCTGTCAAAGTTCAAAAAACTCATTTTTCAAGAGTCAATATCTCGGAAACTGTTTAGTATAGATTAATAATGCTTTTATTAAAAAATGTTCAGAATTTTATGCAGAATGCAAAAAAATTATATAAAATAGGGGTATCCATTTAAGATTTAGCTCTCACCCCCCTTCCTCCTAGGGGCTTGAAGTAACAAGATTGACAATATGCGCAAAAGATGTCCCCCTCGAAATAAAAATCGACGGGTCAGAGCGTTTTTTTTTAAATTAACGTGGAACCAGATATTTAGCCTGTTTCGTTTCAAATGGGGAACTCTGCATAAAAAAATTAAAATGGTTTACAAACGCTACAGGCGGAATTGACACGTACCCCAAAAAAATTACGCCTGCCTCGCTGTCCGCGCAATTATTTTATTTGTCAGCCTCGACAGATTATACTGCTATCTTTGTTTGATAAATTAAATAGAAGAAGAACAGCTTAAAAATATAAAACAACCCGCCAGATATTCAGGTAGATGCAACGCCTTCAGCGTGAATCCCGGCAACCTATGGGCCGAGGCAGATATGACGTCAGTAAGGTTTTTCGCATGTTTTTATTAAAGAGCGTATCTTGCTTATTTATTTTCTCAGTAAATAGGGGAAGGTTGCCTATATTGAACCGCTACCTAAATTGGACCACAGTACATTTCTCCGAAACTAAACACGTGCCATATCATCTGGCAACACCGTAACATACTTCCACCCAGAACCTTTGATCGGCAACAAACTCAACTAGTTGGCCGTTAGTGCTTGGCGTGTACAGAGCAAAACGTACTTTACACAATTTTAATGTAATATTTTTAGGATTTTCCTAAGAATTTACCTTCGAACCATAAAACTCTAAGCAAAATATTTTTTATGGACGTTATCAAGTAAGTTTTTCTCTTTCTATTTCTCCTATTACCATGCCATATTTGTTTTTTCTTGTTTCTTTCCTGGGTGGTTTTGTAAAACACGTGGTAGTTGCTTAAATTGGACCATTGGGTGATTGCCAAAATTGTACCGGTCCAACTTAGGCAATTTTTCCAAATTGTGCAAAAATACTTTTTCTCTTTAAATATATTAATGTCATGAACTAACACCATTTCAATATTGCTAAAATCTTTTTTCTTTGAGTTAAAAAATGAAACTATGACTGGTCCAATATAGGAAACTAATAGGTACTTTTTTTGCATTAGGATGTCTTCTACCAAAATTTTGATTGTAAATTTGATGTTTTTTTGAAATGTAAGTATAAAACTTTCTATACCAACAATTTTATTTTTATTTATTTATTTAACACCTAAGCTTCCGATTTAAATCATGTGGTCCAATTTTGGAAACACCAGGTGCAATTTGGGCAACCGGTTTCCTATATTGAACCACTTGCAGAGGTTTTTTTATAGCCTGGTATATCATAGATACTTTGAAATAAAATTCTACAAAAAATCCTGCAGTTGAACAACATACTAAAGTATACTAAGGTATAGCTACAAGATATATTTTGCGTTATTATTGGGATCTATGATAAGAAATCTGGAAATTGGTCCAATATGGGCAACCTTCCCCTAATTCAAAATTTTAAAAACTGAAACCGTAGAAATTTTTTTTTCTATGCGGTTCCAATGAGTCCTTATGCATGCCATTCTGGTTTAAAGATCCCTAATGATGACTCTAATTTTTATTGACTCACAGATGACCTACAATGTAATACAATCATTACTATTCTACGTTTATTGTGAGAAAAGTATAGGCAAAGAGCAAATTCTGCTGTTGCAATAATTATTCTTGGTATAGCTTTTTATCTAATGACCATTCGATAATTTAAAGTTTTCCCGTTACATTATGGCTTGTGTAAAAGGTTCTCACAACCAGTAAAACAAAACAACAAACGTGTATTTATTATGATATAGTTAGTTAAGGCGTTCTGAATCATTTTTATGTTGACTGATCCAGTGGCGCAGCGAGGGGGGGGGGGGGGTTAGGGGTTACCCCCCCCCCCCCCGACGCCTAGACTAAGATGTTTTTTTACGGTTTAGACCAGGGCTGAAGCCTTTGAAAATGGTAAAAAGTGAAAAAAAATAATAGTAGGATGAAACCCATTGGAAAAGAAAGAGAATATAACAAAAATGAAAGGAAAAATAATTTACGGGCGATCCGAGGTCGGGAAGTGGAAGGGGGTGAGTTTTTAGGGGTAGAAAACGATTTATCTCGATTTCCGGCAAAACTACAAGTCCTATGGAAAAACGTTAAATGGCAAAGCTGTAGGTAATAAAAAGAAAGAAAGAACTTTTGTATTTACACTTTTTTCACATAAACTCAAAATTAAATTCAAATAACCAAGTTTTTGGTTTTTTAATTTTATCTTTTACAAATCTCTACTTTCTGATGGTGTAAAAAATATATACATTACTATGGTAAATGTGATGAAATCCCCTTTAAATCCTACCTTTAATTATATTTAGAACAACTATTTTCGCATATTTTTTGCGATCTTTATGTGTTATGGATTTGTAATTTTTTTGTTTATCAATGTAACATGGAATCTTACGTTTTTCGAATAATTAAAGTATAAATTTCAATAAATAGCTCAAAATTGTACATAATAATTTTTAAAAAAATTCGGATTCGAGTTTTTTTCGTTTCTTTGCATTTTTTGAGAACATTTACCATAGTAATGTATATTTTTTTACACCATCAGAAAGAAGAGATTTCAACGAACAAAAAGCCCACCGACTTTTTTAAAAAAGCAGAGAATTTTTGATTGAAAATTAGGGTGCATTTTCGATATTAAGTCAAAATAAGGTGAAAAAATAAATATTTTAAATCAAAAAAATTACAGTGTGTTTGGGACATAAAAAGGTAAGTTTTCACCAAATTGCGTGAACATTTTTTTTTTGTAAACGATAAAAATAAAAAACCAAAAATTTGGTTATTTGAATTTTTCACATAAATTTTGTTAGTTATGTGAAAAAAGTGTAAATACAAAAGTTGTAAATCTTTTTATTACCTACAACTTTGCCATTTAACGTTTTTCCGTAGGACTTGTAGTTTTGCCGGAAATCGAGATAAATCGTTTTCTACCCTTAAAAACTCACCCCCTTCCACTTCCCGACCTCGAATTGCCCGTAAATTATTTTTCCTTTCATTTTTGTTATATTCTCTTCCTTTTCCAATGGGTTTTATCCTACTATTATTTTTTTTGGTTTCAAAAATTATCGAGCCTGGTTTAATTTTAGTTTTTAAAATTTTGAAATCCTGTTTTTTTTTTTGAAAACACTAATACAAAATTCTGGCTGCGCCACTGGACTGATCACGATAAGCAAGTGTCAATAATAGGGTAGTGACGCATTATAGGCATTTATGCTCATATTTCTTTTTCTGCTTTCAATTATTACCTTAAAACTTACCGTTAAAAAAATTCTATCCTTCTCTATAATAGCTTTGTCTAACTTTACCAGTATAATTTGTCTCTTCGAATATCTGTGTAGTACTTAGGTCTCCGGAATGAAGTGACCGATGATGCGGTTTAAAGTTGGTGATTTTGTAAGTTAAAAACAAATAAGAAATACGATCTTCTAATTTTCATCCAAGTATAATTATTTCGCCCAAAAATACGTATAATTTGTTCAAAACTTTTAATTAATTTCCTTAAGTAAAATTGGAAAGATTATTTTCTTAATCTGCTTTGTTTTCCCCTATAAGGGTTTAAGGGTAGAAAACGATTTATCTCGATTTCCGGTAAAACTACAAGTCCTGTGGAAAAACGTTAAATCGCAAAGTTGTAGGTAATAAAAAGATCTACAACTTTTGTATATACACTTTTTCCACATAACCTCAAAATTTATGTGAAAAATTCAAATAACCAAGTTTTTGGTTTTTTATTTTTATCTTTTACAAAAAATTTTTTTTATCCACGAAATTTGGTGAAAACGTACCTTTTTATGTCCTAAACACACTGTAATTTTTTTGATTTAAAATATTTATTTTTTAACCTTATTTTGACTTAATATCGAAAAAACACCCTAATTTTCAATCGAAAATTCTCACGTCAAAATATCTGCTTTTTTAAAAAAGTCGGTGGGCTTTTTGTTCGTTGAAATCTCTACTTTCTGATGGTGTTAAAAAAATATACATTACTATGGTAAATGTTCTTAAAAAAATGCAAAGAAATGAAGAAAACTCGAATCAGAATTTTTTTTTTTAGATCAATATGTACATTTTGAGCTATTTATTAAAATTTATACTTTTTTTTTATCAATGTAACATGGAATCTTACGTTTTTCGAGTAATTAAAGTATAAATTTTAATAAATAGCTCAAAATTGTACATATTGATCTAAAAAAAAAATTTCGGATTCGAGTTTTTTTCGTTTCTTTGCATTTTTTTGAGAACATTTACCATAGTAATGTATATTTTTTTAACACCATCAAAAAGTAGAGATTTCAACGAACAGGGTGTAGTTTCGATATTAAGTCAAAATAAGGTTAAAAAATAAATATTTTAAATCAAAAAAATTACAGTGTGTTTAGGACATAAAAAGGTAAGTTTTTCACCAAATTTCGCGGATAAAAAAAATTTTTTGTAAAAGATAAAAATAAAAAACAAAAAACTTGGTTATTTGAATTTTTCACATACATTTTGAGGCTATATGAAAAAAGTGTAAATACAAAAATTGTAGATCTTTTTATTACATACAACTTTGCGATTTAAGGTTTTTCCATAGGACTTGCAGTTTTACCGAAAATCGAGATAAATCGTTTTCTACCCTTAAACCCCCCCCCCCCCCCTCCCCCCCTTCCCGACCTCAGATCGCCCGTAATTTATTTTTCCTTTCATTTTTGTTTTATTCTCTTCCTTTTCCAATGGGTTTCATCCTACTATTATTTTGTTTCACTTTTTACCATTTTCAAAGGCTTCAGCACTGGTCTATAGTAGTAACATGTTTTATTTAGCAAAAAGCTACAATTAAATATTTGTTAATACATTTTTTTAACACATTTTTATAGATTTATTTTTAAATTATAAAACGCAACCTTCTTTTAACAGAAACAGACAGAAAAGTTAAACATTTTGTAAATTGTATCAAATATTACGTATCATTTTGTTTTTTAATTAAATGTAATTTTAAAGTTTTTTTTAACAGTTTTAATGATTTTTGAGATTTAATAGAATTTTCCAAATTATTATATTCTATCAAACCTTTATAAAAAAATAGACTTATAACCTAATGTTTTAGACACTCTATCCACATAAAAATTTTGATTAGTTCTTGTTTTATAATAATTATGATGGTCATAATTAAAAGAACAAACATTTTTTAAACAATCAGGCAATAAATTATTTTTAATTTTATGTATTAAGATTACATACTAAATAAAAAATTAAATTTCTGACATTCAACCAATCTAAATTTTTTAACATAAAATTAATTTTTGTATATTTGTCACAATTTAAAATAATCCGCATTGCCTTATTTTGTAAAATTTGTAATTTATCAAATATTTCCTCACTAGCACAATATAAAATAGAAGAACAATAAAGAAAATGTGGTAATATAATAGTATTAAATACAGTTTTTTTAGAAAACAAACTTAAATTAGAACTGATTCTTTTAAAATAACCTACTTTTCCGGCCATCTTCGATATAATACTTTCAAAATAATTAAAAAACTTTAATTTTGAATCAATGATTATCCCTAAATATTTAAAACTGTTTACTAATTCCAATTTTTCAACATCAGTTACAGCATTTATATTTTGACAATTTAAATTAAAAGTTTAATATGAGTAATATTGTATTAGATTAGGTATGACAACACACTGATATGTTTGCAAAACGATTACAAATTATTCTTGTCGAGACTTGTCTAAAAAAGGAAATGTGTGCCTAGAATAAAATAGGATTCGAGTAGTTGTTAGTTGTTATCAATAATATATTTTCTGATCCTACCCAAATTTAAATCCATGATAGTATGTGTTTTTAAAGTACCATATACCTAGTAGTAAATTCAGAAATTACTGTTAAAATTTATACCAATATTCAAAGTTTTAAAACCTTTTAAAGTAGGTAGGGGAGAGGGAGGCAAGAGTGAACACTTAAGCTTTGAATTTTTTTTTATTATAAGGCATAACTTGAAATAAACTTGCTTAGCATAGAACAATCTTTGGTAAACCAGTAACACAAAAATATATGTATAAATGCTTTAAACTATAAAAAAGTAATAATACAAAATTATTTGGAAAACTGCAAAAGTTTACTCTTGCCCCTCTGGTATGAGGCAAGAGCAAACAACAAGAAAATCCTAGGTAGGACGACAAAAATCACAAGTAAAAACCTCATCAAAATGTTCAACGTCTGTACAGTATTCATGTGACCATAAACACAGGTGACACACCGAATCCAATTCTCATTTGACTGACTATATTTACCACTACAATAAATACATTCGGAATAATCCTCGTTTATCAGTTATTTTTATTTTCTTTACTACTTTCTTTTTTTGTTTTTATACCAGATACACCAGCTACTTTTCCATTACATACATTTATTTCATCCTTTGTATCACTTATTATTTGTTTGTTAACCATTCTATTTTTTGTTTTTATATCCGATACACAGGTGTTCGCTTTTGCCCCAAAAAACAAAATTTTTTAATAAGCCAGCCCTTTTAACAACGCGCCTTTGGCGACGTTATACGCCAATATGAATTTATAGGTTAGGTTTTAGAGATTTCATAAAAAAATGGTAGGAAGTAAAAATGAACTACCACAAGCGATTAAACGAACTAAATTATCAAATAATTGTTACATGGCATACTATTAAAAATAAATTTACCTTATTTTCGGCTTATTTTCTTAGTAAATTCAAACCAAAGTTGCACAGGGAACTGAAAGCACATGGTTTGCACTACTGTGACCATTGGCAGCGATAAAATTATTAATTAGAAATGTTATTACATTGTCTACTCTTGCCCACCTGTTTACTCTTGCCTCCCTCTCCCCTACAGTTGATGACAGATAATGTCGTACACTAAACTGTGACACTGTAAATGCAACTTATTTACCTTTATTAGCTTTGTAACGTGTTAATTGTTATTATTATATCTGTCAAAGTATTGTCATTATCTTATTTGATTTAAAAATGCCTCATTTAAGTATTATTGAAAAAGCAAGAATAATAATATGTTTAGTAGAAATAGGGTGGCCTTATGGAAATATAGCTGATCATTTTAGAGTATCTAGAAGTACTGTCCAGGGAATTGTAAAAAAATGGCGCTATCATCAAACACTTGAAAAGTCTATTGGGTCTGGTTTAAATAATAGAAAATCATCAAATAAAGAAGACCGAAATTTGGTGGAGTATTTAAGGCAAAATCCATTTGAAACTGCAGTATCCGCTATGCCCATAACAGGATTCCCTGCTTCATCTAGAACTGCGCAACGCCGAGTAAGACAATGTTCCGAATTAAGAAATCGAGCAGCTGCATTTAAACAGTTTTTAACAAATTGTGATAAGGAACAAAGAATTGGGTTTGCTATGCAATATTTACTAGAAAATTTTTTTTTTTTGGCAAAATGTTATCTTTTCCGATGAGAAAACTTTTTAGTCTACATAGAATGGAAGGCTTCGAATATATAGACCACCAAATTCCCGATATGATGAGAAGTATACTCAAAAAAAGCAAACCAGTGGACATTTCTCCGTGAATGTGTGGGCATGGATAAGTGTTTCCGGTGCAGCTGTATGCTGGAATATTAGTGGAACACTAAACAGTAATATATATCTTTAGATTTTGGAAAATGTTTTTCTTCCTTCTGCCGCGATAGTTTTTGAAGGAAATAACTTTATATTTCAGCAGGATAACTGCCCTGTGCATACTGCAAGAAATATAGGAAACTAGTTTAGACAAAACAACGTAACATGTCTGCCTTGGTGCTCAAGAAGTCCTGATTTAAATCCAATTGAAAATGTTTGGGGATTGATGGTAAAAAAATGTGCAAAATAAATTTTAAACCACAGATTGAAATAGAGTTATTTGATAAAATAGAAGAAATTTGGGAAGGGCTAACACCGGAATACACCAGAAGTATTATTTTGTCAATGCAAAAAAGATTACGATTAGTGTTAGAATCCGATGGCGCAGCAATTAAATATTAGTATTTTGTTTGTTGTTTGTTAATAAATGGCTTTATACTTTTGTAGTTTTTCTGGTATTAATTTAAAATTTTCTTATTTCGTGGCTGTAATTAAACACAGAAGTATTTAGAAATAACCATTATTATCTACTTATGGTAAAAAATCGTACTTACAATAATTGACAGTTATGTATATAGCTGGTGTTCTATCCAGGTATAAGCAGCAAAGTGAGAAACCCGTTTTACCCAATTTTGTTGTAATTTGTAATTGAGTTATGTATGGGTGGAGTGGATTGTACGAATTTATATGTCGTTAACTGTACCGGCTGGTCAAATAAGCGAGGACGTCGGCTTTATCTCGGAAACTATTAATCGTGCATCTTTCGGAAAGATTTGTTTTTTAAATTCTAAATTTCTCCGAAAATTCCCATATTAAGTTATAACTCTGATTACATCATTGGAAAGCTTAGACAATTCTGCCTCATTTTGGTTTAAGGCTCATTGGCGTACCGACCTTGATAAGAGTGGGAGAAGCTATTGAAAGTGTAAACATTAAAATCGCTGTAACTTCTAAACGACTTATCCGATTTTACTAAACTTAAGCTTGTTTGGAAGGAAAAATAAGCGTCTTCAATTGCCGTATCCAGCAGTACACGATAGTGCCTAATAAAATTGTTAGAGTGCGCAATTTGTAATAATAACAGTTTTTTCGATTTTATCCCGAAAATTAAAACCATACGGTATAACTATAACATCATAATCGAAAAGTAGATGAAATTTGCAAAAAAAGATGTGAAGACCGCAGTTTGATATCTTTGTTCGTTTCAGAGTTATTGCCAAATCAATCATTTTTAATTCAAATTGCGCCCTCTAGCAATTTTATTAGAAACTATCTTGTACCATTGGATACGACAGTTGAAGGTACTTGCCTTTTTCTTCCAAACAAGCTTAAATTTAGTAAAATCGGTTAAGTGGTTTAGAAGTTACAGCGATTTTAATGTTTACACTTTCACTTGATAAGAGTGGGAGAAGCTATTGAAAGTGTAAACATTAAAATCGCTGTAACTTCTAAGTGACTTATTCGATTTTAATAAATTTAAGCTTGTTTGGAAGTACCTTCAATTGTCGTATCTAATGGTGCACGATAGTTTCTAATAAAATCGCGAGAGGGCGCAATTTGTATTAAAAATTATTGTTTTGGCAATAGCTCTGAAACGAACAAAGATATCGAACCGCGGTCTTCACATCTTTTCTTGCAAATTTCATCTACTTTTCGATTATGATGTCATAGTTATGCCGTATGATTTGAATTTTCGGGATTAAATCGAAAAAAACTATTATTATTACAAATTGCGCCCTCTAGCAATTTTATTAAACACTATTGTGTACTGTTGGATACGTCAATTCAAAACGCTTATTTTCTTCTTCTAAACAAGCTTAAATTTAGTAAAATCGGATAAATCGTATAGAAGTTACAGCGATTTTAATGTTTACACTTTTAATAGCTTCTCCCACTCTTATCAAGGTCGGTACGTCAAGTACTTAAACCAAAATGATGCAGAATTGTCTAAGCTTTCCAATGATGTAATCAGAGGCATACCTTAATATGGGAATTTTCGGAGAAATTTTGAATTTAAAAAAACAATTTTTAATTGTGCCCCCTTGCGGCGAAATGAGGAACTTAAAAGTAATTTCCAGCAATTTCTCTTGACTACTTTACTCATAAAAAATCTTTCCGAAAGTTGTACGATTAATGGTTTCCGAGATAAAGCCGACGTCCTCGCTTATTTGACCACCCGGTACATGAGTTTCTAAAAAAATAAAGGCTTAATGCGTTCAATATTTTTTTAACTCATTAAAGTTATAGGCCCTTTCAAAAAGGACGACATCCACAAGGCTTAACACAACTTGTTAACATTGGTAAACCAGAAAATACATGGTAATTATAGACGAAATGACCTGTCATTTTGAGGGCTTCCGATTGCGTAAAAGGGGCGGGATCTTCTCTCTGAATGTCGTCTATTATTTTTTCTTTTATTGTATATTATATCTTGGATGACATAACCTCGCATTATAAAGAGGGGAAAATAATACGATCGAATCAACTAAAGAAGACCAACGACAAATCATTTCATTTATGAACGTATTATATTTTTACGTGGTTTCATCGCGCGGAACCTGGTGGACCTTGCATTTGACGTCTTGTTGGCCTGTTAAGATAAAGAGAATGCGATCTCTATCTTACTTTGTTGTCGTTGGAACTAACAATGGGTTGGTTCACCGGCCGCTAGTTGACAACGGTTATTTCCAAGATACTGTTTTGAATGTGAATACAAAGATTTTTTCTAACAAAATTTTGATAGGCATTTTACTTAAAATTATATTTTATAAAACGAATATAAGTACAGTTGACGACATATAAATTCGTACACTCCACCCATACATAAGTCAATTACAACAAAATTGGGTAAAACGGGTTTTCACATTGCTGCTTATACCTGGATAGAACACCAGCTATATACATAGCTGTAAATTATTGTATGTACCATATGTACCATATGTTTACCATGGTTGTTTCTAAATATTTTTGTGTTTAAATTACAGCCGCGAAATAAGAAAATTATAAAATAATACCAGGAAAACTACAAAAGTATAAAGCCAAAAAGGGTAAATTTATTAACAAATAAAATACTAATATTTAATTGCTGCGCCACTGGATTCTAACACTAATCGTAATCTTCTTGGCATTGACAAAATGATACTTCTGGTGTAATCCCTTCCCAAATTTATTCTATTTTATCAAATAACTCTATTTTATTCTGTGGTTTAAAATTTATTTTGTACATTTTTTTTAGCATCAGTCCCCAAACATTTTCAATTGGATTTAAATCAGGACTTCTTGAGCAGCAATGCATACAAGTTACGTTGTTTTGACTAAACCAGTTTCCGATATTTCTTGCAGTATGCACAGGGCAGTTATCCTGCTGAAATATAAAGTTATTTCCTTCAAAAACTATCGCGGCAGAAGGAAAGAAAACATTTTCCAAAATCTGAAGATATATATTACTCTTTAGTGTTCCACCAATATTCCAGCATATACCTGCACCGTAAACACTTATCCATGCACACACATTAACGGAGAAACGTCCACTGGTTTGCTTTTTTTGAGTACCTATACTTCTCATCATATCGGGAATTTGGTGTTCTATATATCGAATCCTTCCATTATATTATGAAGACTGAAAAGTTTTCTTATCGGAAAAGATAATATTTTGCCAAAAAAATAATTTTCTGGTAAATATTGCATAGCAAACCCAATTCTTTGTTCCTTCATCACTATTTTTTAAAAACGGTTTGGATGCAGCGCTCGATTTCTTAACTCGGAACATTGTCTTACTCGGCGTTGCGCAGTTCTAGATGAAGCAGGAAATCCTGTTATGTGCATAGCGGATACTGCAGTTTCAAATGGATTTTGCCTTAAATACTCCACCAAATTTCGGTCTTCTTCATTTGATGATTTTCTATTATTTAAACCAACAGACCTTTTTCTAGCGCCATTTTTTTACAATTCCTTGAACAGTACTTCTAGGTACTCTAAGATGATCAGCTACTTTTCCATAAGACCACCCTATTTCTACTAAACGTATAATTCTTGCTTTTTTAGTAATACTTAAATGATGCATTTTTAAATCAAATAAGATAATGACAATACTTTGACAGATATTATGATAACAATTAACACGTTACAAAGGTAATAAAGGTAAAAAAGTTGCATTTGAAGTGTCACAGTTTAGTGTACGAAATTATCTGTCGCCAACTGTACGTATAAAAAAATGTGACGCCTCAAAAAATCCCCTTTATTGATAGGATGTAAAACAACACTCCATAGGGGCAAGAAGAGTAAGTAGTACATGAAGCAAACATAAAGTAATTGTTTTTTTAGTTGTGCATCGTCCCCCTATAATTTTGTGACTGACATTGACACGTGCTCGAGGCAGCTTTTGCGTGAACAATCATTTTATTTCAACTTACTCATCTTTTAATCTTTTTATTTTCTTTTACGATTTTCTCCGATGGTCAGAGGATTTAGCTGGGGTGCAGCGAGAGGTGAATTCATTTTCTTTATGGAGTTCTCGTGTTCTGCCAAACACATATTTCCAAATTGTTCTTTCCGAATTGTCAGAGTCATTCAACGGGACATTTTTCTCCTTTTACCCGATAAGTTAGATGCTGGCAACCCCTTTCCTGTCGAAATTGTCAAATGGGTGCATAAAATTATTTATTGGGAAAATATTTATACCTATAGAGTACAAATAATAGAAAGTTCTATTTTTGATTTTTATCCTATACATAAATAAATTAACAGTGGCGCATTCATTCGGCAAAGGCACGAAAATTAAATTTTTTCTAGAGAAATTAAAATAAGACTAAGAAAAAACCTTATAAGATTTCACATAATTTTTATACAACTGTTTAATATAATATGTGACAGCTGACAGCAACGCGCTTTCCTACTGTAAGACAACGAAAATTGCTAGACCGTTGTGTAGTGATAATATCACGGTAATTGAGCCAATAGGAAATAGTAGTCAATGCTACCATAGAATGGTTTATAGCCATTATTGTTCTGAATACTCACAGTAATTATCAAGTTCTATTGGGGATGTAATCTGGTTTTTTATACTGTATTAGTTCCTACTGGCAGTTGTAATAAAACTTGACATTAATCATATTAATATTTACTTGCTACGGTTAATAAAGCATATACTTACCACTGAAAATCAGTACTGTAGTTCTCAAAAATTTAAATAGCTTCTAGTGTGATATTGTTCTTATCGTTTAACAGTGCATATGATTATCTATTATGCAACTTAGATGGTAAAATTAAAATTCGTCCATAGATTATAAAGTCCAATACTAATGATGGGTTGTCCGAAATAAGGATATTCTATTGCTTCATCTGACATGCAAAGTTTAAAATAAGTTAATTGAAACAGGTATTGGTAGGATCAATAAAATTCAAATTCAGACAGGACAGCTAGAAGACTCCCAACAACGATGTGACCTGCGTAGTGATGTGAGAGGAGAATATTCTCGAGAGAAGTTTTTCTACATAATTTACACCGCCTCGATTTACACTGAAAAATTTTGCAATGATTTTTAAAATTTTAAGTTTCCCTAACCTTTTCTATAACTCTGGCAACAATGTTTTACGTCTGGCAACAGTGATTCAGGGAAATCCCCTAGAAGCGCGAACGTATACTGGTATGTTTTTAATAGTTAAATGTGATCTTTCTTTATTTGACTGTTTTTTTGTTTAGTTTTTAGTTATTCTTGGGAAGGTATGTTATGTTTTTTAAATAAAAATTTTATTTCTTTACGTTTTGTTTGATTAACGCCGTTTGATATTTGCCGAAAATAAGCAGAATAGGTAATTTTTAATTTCTTTTTATTGCTATTTCTAGCGGTTTTCTTACCATTCTCAGAAAATTCTCTAACTTGAGAATGTTCTCCAAAAGATTATTACCGAGAATTTTACATCACTAGACCTGCGCAACAAATACGTTAAAACTAATAAAGGGCGCGCGAGTCCCCACCAAAGTCTTGTAGATTATAGGTTCTAACGGATACAATTCGTGTTTGGGGACACTGCTCTGCTTCCTTAATTTTACAGAAAGAGCTTTACTGGGAACAAAATGCGTCGCATTAAGAATATACAGATTTCTGGCAGCGGTTTGGAATTTATCGTCTGCGAATGCCTTTAAACATATGCGCATGGGTAGTCAGTTTGCTGACGGTTTTTGTGCGCTGTATGAACAAAGCCATTATTATTTCTTAAATATCATATGCTGATAGCTTTAATCAGATACAAATTGGTAGCATATATAGCGATTATATTGTCTATCTACATCCCAACTAGCAATATGGATATCCAAAACGACAAAAGTATTATGTAGGTGTTCGTTAGTGCTATTTAAAGAATACTTCAGTTCTATAATGCCGATAGTTAAAACTATTCTAGCGAACGAACCAAATTATCCCATAATATAGTTGTAAGAATGAATATACAACAAATATTATAGTAAAAACGGCAATCAGGAGTATCTGTGTTTTATTAGTATTGCATAATTATTTATATCACATTTTACACAGCCCTTTTAAAATAGTTCTAAAAGATGTATATATAAACTGTATAGTATTTGTCAATACTCTTATACAACAGTTATAAAATAGTTTTATACACATTGAATAAGAAGTTGTTTAGCTTTCTTTAAAATAATTTATTAAATTTAGTATAATATTAAGACAATACAACTCTTACAGAACTACTTTAACACTATTTTATAGACGTTCATAATCTTAGAGATTGTCACTATTATAAAATTCTTATAACATTAAAATGTATCTTATTAGAATAAAATATTTACTAACACCGCGTTATACAACTTTCCATTATAGAACAAAAATGACGATAAACAAGTTTAAATTATATCAAAACATGCCTTATTGTTGAAGAACATACAATTTCATTGACAAAGTGTATATAATAAAATAATATATTCTAGATCCTACCTAAAAATAGAGATGAAAACAGAGAAGGGAACAAAAACGTCCTGAAAATTCACAAGTAGTTAAGTCAACAAACTATAAAATAAAATAAATCCTCTTACTTTATTATTACTTTGGACATGGTTGGCTCATAATGGTCCCAAAATTTAAGAATGGGTTTCGACTTTTGTCTAGTATTATAATACACCTAGGTCTAGGTACCTACCTAATTAAGAGTTGGCAACCTTTCAAAAACGGTATAGATGGCGTTCATGTAAGGTTTCTTTAGCGCCTTCATAGGCAACATTACACCACTAAAGTCTCCTATAAGGACCCAAAAAGAACCAAACGACTTTTTAGCGTATAATTAGACAACATTATTCAACCAAAGCGTCGTATAATGCCGAAAAGAGAACAAAAACGTTGTATTAAAAATCCGCCATATTTTTCACTGCCTTTCGCTATTTCGACTGACGCCATTATGCAAATGGTTTTTTTTTTTAAACAAAAAATACACGAAAATTATCAATTTTTTTTGACAAAGACCATAATTACATAATTATTTTATCATTCACTTATTAAATCTGGTGTAAAATATACTGCAGATTAAATTTTTACTTTTTTTGTTAAATATTTGTTATCGTAATAAACCCAAATTTACGCCAAAGAGAAGGCGCTTGCATTTTTTACTGTAAAAGTATATATATTTTGTCAGAAAAAGTTGCGGGGCACATAAAATTCGTCATTTAATGCCGTTTGTCAAAGATTCTATCATTACAAAATATTTTTTATTAGAAATATTCCAGCGCCATTTTAACTTATAAATGTTATCCATATTATTTTGCAAGACCTGCGTTATACAGCAATTTTGCGATATTTTGGTGTAGTTCTTCAACATTATAAAATGAAATTGTTGTTTAAAATAAATGCAATTTATAAGGCAGCCCAAGAGGATATCTATATAACAGTTTTATAAGTGTTATTTAAATATACCTATATGAATTGTATAATGACTGTATAGCCTTACAATACAGACACTATAGAATTAAAATATTTTATAAAAATGGGCCTTTTTTGGTTGTATAGCTATCGTATTACGGTTTAACAACCCCTTTAAAAATAATTTGGTTTTATCAACTTTCCTTGTGTAGTGGTTTATACAATCATTATAAATATAATTTTGCTAGTTGGGATACTAAAGACAAACAACGCCAAACCGATATAATAGAACAAACAAATCAATCCTAATACCATGTTTCAGTTACAAGAACCAAACCTAAAATCGGATCACAATAATAATAATCTAGTTCTTTGTGGCGAAAACGAATGAAAGAAAAACACTGCCACGCGTTGAATGTGTCAAATATCAAACGCCCTCACTAGTCCTAAACAAATGAAGTCCGCAAAGTCACGTGTTCTTCACGAACGTCGTTATTTTGTGCGAATCAAAATGATTTGACTGAATGAAATTTTCGGGTGTAAATTATAGGATAAGCTCAAGTCTGTTAAGATGGAATTAAAGAACATGATATGGATGACGGAACATAATGAATGACTCATGTACTCAAACATGCGTTTTTGTTTGGAGTTAGATTTTATATGAGGCTTAGGGTAGACCTTATTCTGAGGTACCTATTTGACCAGATTATGGACAATAAAAAAAAATAACCAAGCTTTCTGTTTCTTTTCTACATTTAAGATGATGAAGCATATAATAAATCAGAAAATTGTGGATACCTATGTCTGCAAATCTACCTAGTATACCTACTGTGCTTAATATGCGTGAAAAAAAAAAACAATAAAGTTGTCATCTAATAATTATGGGTAAGCAACAAACAACACAGGTTATAGAATACTTTACCTGTAAAAACGCCAAAGCAGAAAAATATGACACGCTTGCTGGAACGCGGTAACCCGAATAAAACCGAGCAAATCCGTTTTCGTGTTACGGTTTTCCTGATAATGGTCTCTTTGATTCCTTACTATTTCGCGGGCAAGATAATCGCCAAAAACGAATTAAAGCAACGGTATACAAAAGGCATATACTTATAATTCCACGCGTAACCACTGTAATTTTAAAGTCCATCTGCAAATCTTTGAGGATAATTTGCAGCTACTGTGTTTTCAAGAAGTAATATGCCCTGCGGTAATCGATATTTTTAAATGCAGGCCCAATTCTTTGACACACAAAAATGCGAATATGTTTTGAAAGTCGTTTTCAAATTAATTTAAATTTTAAGTATTTGAAAACTGTTGCATTGCATTGTACAGGATGGCATTTTTGACTGGAATAAATACAGTTCAGGAAGCCTCTTTATTTGCTGAAAAATACAGAACTACGGCCGCGTTTATTTTTAGTTTGGGTTTTTTCATGTCTTCATGAAATTTACCCCTATTCTTGGGGTAGAAATTGCCCCAACGTTTTTTTTTTTCAAACGTTAAGGTATGTATTGAAAAAGGGGATATACCTATTTTACTTGTTATAAATAAATACTAAAAGAAATAAACGTTGTTTTCTTCTTTCTTATTTTGGTAGGCACCTGCGGGTTTGTCAATAATTTATTTTATAAATAATAAAATAAGTATCTACGCTATATCTTTACAAAACATTAAGACTCCCTTACAAAATTTAACAGATGGCAAAGGCGACGGTAAAATAACTTAGTCCGGTTCTGTTTCTGTAGCCAACCGCTTAACGTCCCAGATAGCACAATGATATCTTAAGGATGTCTTAAAGATGTTGTTCTCAGATATTCAAGACGTCCTAAAGACGTCTATTGACGCCTTAAGACATAGTTAAGACATCTTTAAGATGCCTAATGTTACAAAACCCAACGTCTTTAGGATATCTTTATTTGACGTCTTTACGATGTCAGTAAGTTATATATTTTATAAAATATTCGCATAATGATATCTTAAGGAAGCCCTAAAGATGTTGGTCTCAGATATTCAAGACGTCCTAAAGGCGTCTATTAAGACATCTTTAAGATGTCTAATGTTATCAAAATTAAATAAAATAATAATCATATTAAAAAACGCCTTTATTGAGTTAGAGGTATTCTTATAGTTCCTCTAATTAAACCTAAAAGAAAATTTAATTTAGAATTTCTTCATAACAGATGTCCTTCGGTCTGAAGCCCTTCTTATCCATGTTTATGTAAATTATAATAGGTTAAGTCACTTTTAGTCACCAGTAAATATTACTAGTACAACAGTTCTGTTAGACAGGAGTGCTTTACTTAAAAGAAGCAAGCAATATTCACACACCACCAGGGAAAACTATAAACATTTGCAGGGGAAACTAGCGTTCACTTTTAGGCTGAAAGCAATAGAAAAAATAACCCGGAAAACAAATCGACGCCAAGCCAAAACCAATTTATATATAAAATGACAATTGACAGTTATTGGTATTGGCTTTGTTTGACAAAGTAACGATAATCGGTTTTCTTTTATTAGTTGTATCAAATAGAAAGAGAACAACGATGATCTCGAGGCCACCGATCGGTAGACCTTACGTTCGGCATGCTGATGAGCAATGGCAGTAGCGGCGAACCACGCGGCGTCATAGTCTGGCCGATATAAACAATCTCCGATTCAGTACCGTACCTATTTAACGTAGCATAAATTTGTCTGATATTTATGTCAAAACTTAACGACTGAACTCTGTTTATTAAATTATAATATACATTATTAAATTTAAAAATTCCCAAAAATATTAGGAGAGTTGGTCGTAAAAACTGACATCTTTAAGATGTATTTTCGGATATAAATAAAGACGTCTTTAAATTATTCCAATTAAGACATCTTAGAGATGTCTTTTTTTAGTCTCCAGACGTTCAGATCTCAAACAGACCTGATAAAGACGTCTTTAAGACATGGTGTGCTATCTGGGGTAAAATATACCAGACTTCAACAGGGTGCCATTAATGACAGGTGACGCGGCGAGTTCTTAGAATAATTTGACTTTACAATTGAAGAGTGGAAGTAACAAAGGCGCTAAGTGCCAAAAATAAAGTTTCGAGATATTCAAGAAAAACGTTATAAAAAGGTCAATATTTGTTTTTTTTTATTTATTAGCATTAAAAGTCTTTAAAGGCTAACGGAAAAACAATTCTAACATACATTGATATATATTATGGAACAAAGCTGAAAATACAGTTAATTTCTTAAAATAAAAAAAGAAACGGGGTAAGTGCCACAAAATATGTTTTTAACAAAATAGGATCAGAAAGGATTGCTGGTGTATTTTAGCGTGTGTTAACAATATAAATTAGGCTGAAGGCAAAACTAAAACTATAACTATCATAAATAACACAGTAGTCGAAAATTCCGGCTACGGCTACGGGCACAGACAGCTGATTAACTCTGGCACTTGTCCCACTTGATGAGAAATAACCGTTGTCGCTTACCGGTGGCGCCATCTAATTTTTATTGTAGGAAGTGTAATCTGACTCATGGCATTAACTCAATTTCGGAAATTATGGCACTTACTTAGCGCCTTTGTTACTTCCACTCTTTAATTTGGGGTTTGCCAGCGCAGACTGATTAAAAAAAACGAAACATTGATAAGGTTGTTTGTTTTCTACATGCCGCATTCCAATGGTCACTTTAATTTCGGTTATAATTATTAAGTAAATAGTGATGAGACATATTCCCCTATTATGCCCTTTCCAACTTTACATTTGAAAAAAAAGTTTGGGCCGGTTTCTACCCCCATAAGACCCAAAAGATGGTGGGAGGTTCATGAAGACACGAAAAAAGTATGCCAAACTAAAAATAATTGTAGCCGTAGTTCTGCATTTTTTCAGCAAATAAAGAGGCATTAGACCAGGGTCGATAATTTTTGAAACCAAAAAAAACAATAGTAAGATGAAATCCATTGGAAAAGGAAGAGAATATAACAAAAATATGTCGGGATGGAGGTCGGGAAGTGGAAGGGGATGAGTTTTAAGGGTAGAAAACGATTTATCTCGATTTCCGGCAAAACTACAAGTCCTATGGAAAAATGTTAAATGGCAAAGTTGTAGGTAATAAAAAGATCTACAACTTTTGTATTTACACTTTTTTCACATAACCTCAAAATTTATGTGAAAAATTGAAATAACCAAGTTTTTGGTTTTTATTTTTATCTTTTACAAAAAAATTTTTCTTTCACGAAATTTGGTGAAAACTTACTTTTTTATGTCCCAAACACACTGTAATTTTTTTGATTTAAAATATTTATTGTTCACTTTATTTTGACTTACTTAATATCGAAAAAGCACCCTAATTTTCAATCGAAATTTCTCACGTCAAAATATCTGCTTTTTAAAAAAAGTCGGTGGGCTTTTTGTTCGTTGAAATCTCTACTTTCTGATGGTGTAAAAAATATATACATAACTATGGTAAATGTTCTCAAAAAATGCAAAGAAACGAAAAAAAATCGAATCTGAATATTTTTTTTTAATCATTATGTACAATTTTGAGCTATTTATTAAAATTTATACTTTAATTACTCGAAAAACGTAAGATTCCATGTTACATTGATAAACAAAAAAAATTACAAATCCATAAAACATAAAGATCGCAAAAAACATGCGAAAATAGTTGTTCTAAATATAATTAAAGGTAGGATTTAAAGGGGATTTTATCACATTTTCCATAGTAATGTATATTTTTTTACACCATCAGAAAGTAGAGATTTCAACGAACACAAAGCCCACCGACTTTTTTAAAAAAGCAGATATTTTGACGTGAGAATTTTCGATTGAAAATTAGGGTGCTTTTTCGATATTAAGTCAAAATAAGGTGAAAAAATAAATATTTTAAATCAAAAAAATTACACTGTGTTTGTGACATAAAAGGGTAACTTTCACCAAATTTCATGAAAAAAATTTTTTTTTGTAAAAGATAAAAATAAAAAATCAAGAACTTGGTTATTTGAATTTTTCACATAAATTTTGAGGTTATGCGAAAAAAGTGTAAATACTAAAGTTGTAGATCTTTTTATTGCCTACAACTTTGCCACTTAACGTTTTTTCATAGGACTTGTAGTTTTGCCGGAAATCGAGATAAATCGTTTTCTACCCTCAAAAACTCACCCCTTTCCACTTCCCGACCTCGGATCGCCCGTGAATTATTTTTCCTTTCATTTTTGTTATATTTTCTTCCTTTTCCAATGGGTTTTATCCTACTATTATTTTTTTTCACTTTTTACCATTGTCAAAGGCTTCAGCCCTGGTCTATTTCTTATCCCGAATTTATTTCAGTTAAAAAATTCACTTTGCATATCATTATATTAACAAGATTAATTACTGATTGAATAAAAATTTTTGTCGTATTTTTTTTAAAACTGCAAACAATAACATTGCTGATATAATCTGGGGAAACTGATGTACGTAATAACATATATTATCTCTTACAAAAATCCGGTCGGTTGGTGGTTTAAAGCCAGGACAACGTCAAAAGGGAGGCCAATACGAAAATAAAACACAATGACAGGAGCCAATATCGAATTAATTTCGTCATCGGATTATCAAAGATAGCGAGATGAGATCTGCGATCCGCATAAATGAAATCGAAACTGGTGTCAATTCTAAAACATTATCACACTTTGTGCGTTCGCTGCCTCCCCCTAACATGGTGATACCCCCTTTGTCAAGTTTTAAAAAAGTTACCGTCGCTTCGCTCGGACTGCTGTGACGGATTACTTCGGGGCTTTGTGTCAACATCATGATTCAAATTATGGGTCGTGTTAACCGATCCATTGCCAATCTCGGATTTACAGGGTCGGAATCGATATTCGAATCTATTAGCATTTCAAAATTAAAAACTTTTAAAATTTGCACTCCAATTAAACTATGGACCAGGTACTTCTTCAAATTTTAATCTAGTATTCTAGAAAGTCTTTTATTATTTAACGATGGCATAATATAGGCTATAATAAACGAGGATGATTTACGAGCGCACTTGCTGCGAGTGGTAATCATCAGTGTTATGGTTCAGTCAAATCCTATGCTTTATCTACAGTGTCACCAATAAAGTCCGCATCATATGGGATTTTTTTTTATTAATAGCTTTATTCAAAATTTGAGTTTGGCATCAAGTTCTGCTTCGATCGAGATGAAAATTAAGCAAAAAAATAGTAGTCACGTGATTCGCATTATCTGTCAAATTTTATTTTTTTTTCAAAAAATAATTCAAAAGTGGGGTTATTTCTGAAAATATCGAAAGAAGTTTTATGTAGGTTGCGTTAAGTCTTATTTTGCAAAAGTGGCGCAATTTACAAAATATAGGTAAAAAATCAAAATTATCTTATGCAGCTGAAATTTTGCATGTGGGCTAGAAACTGCATTTTAAAAAACTTTTTCTAATAACTTTTTTCGATATTTTCAGAAATAACCCCACTTTTGAATTATTTTTTGAAAAAATTAAAGTTTGACAGATAATGCGAATCACGTGACTACTATTTTTTTGCTTAATTTTCATCTCGATCGAAGCAGAACTTGATGCCAAAGTCAAATTTCGAATAAAGCTTTTAATAAAAAAAAATCCTATATGATGCGGACTTTACTGGTGACACTGTATAACCATAAATAATTTTTTTTTTTGAAAATTGATCTTGAGATCAGTAAACGATTTCTTCTACTACTTGTATATTTTTTGATTATATATTTTATAATCTACTTTCTGATTATGATATCATAGTTATACCGTGTGATTTGAATTTTCGGAATAAAATCAAAAAAACTGTTATTATTACAAATTTCGCCCTCTAGCAATTTTATTAAAAACTATCGTGTACCATTGGATACGACAATTAAAGGCATGTACTTACCTTTCTCTTTCAAACAAGCTTAAATTGAGTAAAATCGGATAAGTCGTTTAGAAGTTACAGCGATTTTAATAATTACACTTTCAATAGCTTCCCCCACTCTTATCAAGGTCGGTACGCCAATGAGCCTTAAACCAAAATGATGCAGAATCGTCTAAGCTTTCTAATGATGTAATCAGAGTAATACCTTAATATGGGAATTTTTGGGAAAATTTGGAATTTTAAAAATGAATTTTCAAATGTGCCCTCTTGCGGCGAAATGCGGCACTTAAAAATAATTTCCAGAATTTTTTCATGACCGCTTTAATCATAATTTTGATCCCCAAGTTTCTATGCTTAATAGTTTCCGAGATATGGCCCTTAATGAAACAAGCTGTATTATAATATTATAAAAATGCCCAATCCAACAATATTTTAGTCCAACCCTGTAATTGCCCAACGAAGGGTTAAAGGGTTAAATAATGATCATTCGAAAAGTCATTAATCGAAATTAAAATAATCTAAATTCTGATAAATGAACTTTGGGAGCTGCTTCATTTGTATTAAAACTGTCATTTGTTGAATTGTTTAGCCAGTATTAATATTAGCTTTAGGTATAGGTTACTTTTTTTTTTAAGAACAAACATTTCAGTAAATCACGTATTGAAAAGCAACCGAAACCAATGGGATTTATTTCTTAAGCTACTGATGGTGTTTAGAGTGATTATGCTTTTTGTTCGTCTTGGGTCATGGAGCTATAAAAAACCAGATGTTTCTTCTCATCTTCTAACCAAAAAGGAATATAATACCACTTGATGCCTTCGAAAACAACTTAACACGTTTAGCCTTGAGATTTGGTCCAGACAGCTTGACGCCTCGGTTTTTATGTAAAGGATAATATTTTTGACATGGGTAGTACCTCGGGGGTAAAGATCGGTTACTACGGTACGATACTATCAACTGTTTATCACATTTTAGGTTTTAACTGTCGAAAAGTGATTATGATATTTTTAAATATTTATGGGCGTAGTGGAACACTTATTGTTTTAGTTAAGTTTATTTAAGAGCTTTTATCGGTGACCTTCATGTTATACTGTGTGACCATTAAAGTCAGAAATAACCCCCTTTTGAATGATTTTTGAAAAAAATTTAAATTTGACAGATAATGTGAATCACGTGACTACTATTTTTTTTGCTTAATTTTCATCTCGATCGAAGCAGAACTTGATGCCAAAGTCAAATTTCGAATAAAGCTATTAAGAAAAAAAAATCCCATATGATGCGGACTTTACTGGTCACACTGTATATAAATATGTAAGTAAAAAGATGTGAAAAAAAAACAAGAAAAATTGGACTGAATTTGTTTCAATTTTCTAAAATTGCAAAAAAAATTTTTCAAATAAATTTTCTTTTAAATTCATATTAATATTAAATTGAAAATCAATTTTCATTTAATTTTGCTTTTATAAAAACAAAAGAAAAACTAAAAGTCTTCCTCCACAAGTTTATCAGAATAAAAATATTCAATTGAGGTATCTACATGTTTCGAACGCAGAAACATTCATCATCAGGAGATAGAAAAAGCTTTGCTGAGGGTGTTAGCAGAAGAGAAAAAGGTAGAAGGATACAACCCCTTCAATCCATTTGGATTCCATAAGAATCCATTCGTTTTCGAGGGACAGTGCCTTGGAATTTAAAATATACGCACATGTATATCTTATAATCTATAAGAGGCAATTTAATGCCCAACACCATGTACCGGGTGTCCCACTAAGAATAGCTCTCGGCCGTATCTCAGAAAGGGTAAGTCGTATGGCTTGCGAAAAACATTTTTTTCATGAAAAGTGGCCATGAGAAATTGCTGAAAATTATTTTTAAGTTCCTTATTTCGCCGCAATAGGGCACAATTAAATTTTTTTTTTATTCTAAATTTCTCCGGAAATTCCCATATTAAGGTATAACTCTGATTACATCATTGGAAAGCTTAGACAATTCTGCATCATTTTGGTTAAAGGCTCGTTGGCGTACCGACCTTGATAAGAGTGGGGGAAGCTATTAAATGTGTAAACATTTAAATCGCTGTAACTTCTAAACGACTTATCCGATTTTACTAACTTTAAGCTTGTTTGGAAGGGAAAGGTAAGTATCTTCAATTGCAGTATCCAACAGTACACGATAGTGTTTAATAAAATGGCTAGATGGCGCAATTTGTAATAATAACAGTTATTTCGATTTTATCCCGAAAATTCAAATCATACGGTATAACTATGACATCATAATCGGAAAGTAGATGAAATTTGCAAGAAAAAACGTGAAGACCGCAGTTCGATATCCTTATTCGTTTCAGAGTTATTGCCAAAACAATAATTTTTAACACAAATTGCGCTCTCTAGCAATTTTATTAGAAACTATCGTGTACCATTGGATACAACAATTTAAGTAACTTACCTTTCTCTTCCAAACAAGCTTAAATTTAGTAAAATCGGATAAGTCGTTTAGAAGTTACAGCGATTTTAATGTTTACACTTTCACTTGATAAGAGTGGGAGAAGCTATTGAAAGTGTAAACATTAAAATCGCTGTAACGTCTAAACGACTTATCCGATTTTACTAAATTTAAGCTTGTTTGGAAGTATCTTCAATTGTCGTATCCAATGGTACACGATAGTTTCTAATAAAATTGCTAGAGGGCGCTATTTGTATTAATAATTATTATTTTGGCGATAACTCTGAAACAACCAAGGATATCGAACTGCGGTCTTCACATCTTTTCTCGCAAATTTCATCTACTTTCCGATTATGATATCATAGTTATACCGTTTGATTTGAATTTTCGGGAAAAAACCGAAAAAACTGTTATTATTACAAATTGCTCCCTCTAGCAATTTTATTAAACACTATCGTGTACTGTTAGATACGGCGATTGAAGGTACTTACCTTTCTCTTCCAAACAAGCTTAAATTTAGTAAAATCGGATAAGTCGTTTAGAAGCTACAGCGATTTTAATGTTTACACATTCAATAGCTTCCCCCACTCTTATCAAGGTCGGTACGCCAACGAGCCTTTAACCAAAATGATGCAGAATTGTCTAAGCTTTTCGATGATGTAATCAGACTTATACCTTAATATGGGAATTTTCGAAGAAATTTAGAATTAAAAAAAAATTTTAATTGTGCCCTCTTGCGGCAAAATGAAGAACTTAATAAAATAATTTCCAGCAATTTCTCATGGCCGCTTTTACTAAAAAAAAATATTTTCCGCAAACCATACGACTAACCCTTTCTGAGATACGGCCGAGAGCTATTTTTAGTGGGACACCCGGTATATTAGTATAAAATTAATTTAAGTACTTTTAAGGGTCGCATATCGTTGAACTTTCTAAAATTAGTTCAAAAAGAGGCAGGCAGGCTTTCTGTACCCCGACAAATCCTTACAAATTTAATTGGGGAAAAAACTTTAAAAATCGGGGTGGTTATTTGAGATTTTTTTTTACTTCACAAACTTTAAGAATTTAATTTTTGCACCACGCTGTTTAACGGAGTTTTATATTTCATTTTCCATGGACACTTAACAAGAAACAAAAGATGCGCTGGGGTTCTTGAAATGAGAAGAAAAAATTCCCCTTTGGCTTTAAAATGTAAAACGCACATACGTATTCCCTTAGAAAATTCTCAAGAGCGAGGGGTGTAATGTAGGTCAGTAATACCGTGATTACATGTGGTATTCCATCATGCACTTTGCTATTGGGGGCATTGAATTCAGTTTCATTAATTAGTGAGAACAAAGAACGGTGTAATTAACAATAAATATGCTAAGCGATCTGGAAGGTAAGGTTTTGTTTTGTACCTAACGGTGGTTCTGTTTTAATACATAATATACAGGGTCCTGCACCTCACCTCCCGTCTTCTATAGCTCACTTAGTAATTAAGTTAGAATTTTCATATTTTGCAGACCTTATCTGTATCTTGGGGCGCATTTCAGGAAAATATTTTTTTTTCATACAGGGTGTTCCAAAAAAGTGTGACGGCATAAGGACGTATTTTTTTAGATTACGTGCCATTTTCTTACTTTTTTGGGTGCCTCCTATAGTTACCTACATACCCCTAAAATTTTATTAAAATCGATTCAGTATCATAGACGAAAAAAAATAAAAACTAAAAAATATCAGTTTTGCACCACTGGTATTAAAAATAAATAAAAAATAAAAATAATGCCTCGTTAATAAAATTATGCAAAGGTACTTATTAAATAAGGTATAACAGTTTCGTTAACCAAGTTTAGTTAATACGAATTGTACAGGGTGTCCAAAGTTTAGTGTCAAACTTTGCAAACTTTAAAGCAATTTATTTTTCTTATTTCAAATAGGAACCCCTGTATATTTTAATGGCCTTTGATGCAGAATTAAAAATCAAACAGTTTTCTAATTGCAACCCTATCGCAATTTCTAACGCATTAAGACTTATTTGCAGAAAACTAATTTTATCAACTATTCCAACAGTCATTATTATGAATAATTATCAAAGGTGGCTTTGAAAAACAATTTATTGGTATTAAAGTTTATTAAAATGACCAGAGACCATTTTTACTTCAGTAATCTAAAAGTTTCAAATATTGTTACGTTGTTAGTAATTATTAACTGGAAATGATAATCGTGGATATGGTTATCCTTGAAAATTCGTTGAACTGTTCTTTGGATTACATCTACGGCATCAGCGACTGCTTGTTGAGCAAATGAAGGATTTTCTATAACAGATAATAGCACAGCCAATTGATTTTGTTCAGTTCGGACCGGTTTATTTCTCACTGGTTTTGGGTAGGTTACATTTCCCGTTTGGACAAACCTCTCTAATATGAGTAATAGATGTGTTTTGGACTTTCATTGCCTTTAGTTTTTTATATCACAACGTTTCAACTGGAGATACTTACCAGTTGAAACGTTGTGATATGAAAAACTAAAGGCAATGGAAGTCCAAAACACATCTATTACTTACGATACATCATTTTCTACAACCTTCAAACCTCTCTAATATGTTTTGTAGGCTCCTTTTGTCTGGATGTCGTCGTTCCGGATAACGCTGTGCGTAAACTCGGCTTGCCAAAAAAGAGTTCTTTTCGCATGCTCCTAATATAAAAAATAATATCTACGAGCTCTTCTTGGTTGTAGTCCATCACAAAAAACAATATAAAGTACTTATAACAGCTTAAATAATTACTTACAATTTAACAATATTCGAAACTTTTAGATTGCTAAAGTCAAAATGGTCTCTTGTTACTTTAATTAACTTTAATACCAATAAATTGTTTTTCAAAGCCGCCTTCGATATTTATTCATAATAATGACTGTTGGAATAGTTGATAAAACTAGTTTTCTGCAAATAAGTCTTGATGCGTTAAAAATTGCGATAGGGTTGCAATTAGGAAAAATGTTTAATTTTTAATTCTGCATCGAATGACATAAAAAGATACAGGGGTTCCTATTTGAAATAAGAAAACTAAATTGCTTTAAAGTTTGCAAAGTTTGACACTAAACTTTGGACACCCTGTACAATTTGTATTAACTAAACTTGGTTAACGAAACTGTTATACCTTATTTAATAATTATTAGTTAATTAATTTTTATTTTTTATTTATTTTTAATACCAGTGGTGCAAAACTGATACTTTTTAGTTTTTATTTTTTTTCGTCTATAATACTGAATCGATTTTAATTAAATTTAAGGGGTATGTAAGTAACAATAGGAGGCACCCAAAAAAGTAAGAAAATATATGGCATGTAATCTAAAAAAATACATCCTTATCCCGTCACACTGTTCTGGAACACCCTGTATGAAAAAAAATATTTTCCCGAAATGCGCCCCAAGATAAGGTCTGCAAAATATGAAAATTCTACCTTAATTACTAAGTGAGCTATAGAAGACGGGAGGTGAGGTACAGGACCCTGTAAACACAGCCTTTATTTAAAACATTCGTAAATTATAATTTTTTTAAAATTATTTATTTTACGTCGGCCTTTTTCCGCAACGAGGCCAATCACCGACGCCAGGGAATTTGTCACACACTATCTGGTAATTTTTGCCGAATCCCTCTTTGTCGAGGGTAGGGTTCTTTAACGTGCCAACATCCATGACACGGGGCCCACAGTTTAACGTCTCTTCCGAAAGACGGCGCCACCTCTTAAACCAAATTCCAAATTTAACATCGACGTTGCCGGCACCGGGAATGGAACCCGGGCCTACGATCTGTGAGGCCGCTGCTCGTAAATTATAAGGAAAACGTGTTTTACCGGTCTTAGATTCAAAAAATTATGTATCCAATGATAAATATAAATAAGAAACGAAGAATACTTAGACAAAAAATTGCATTTTATAATGACGATAAGTTAAAATCCCGCCACATACTTACTTTTGAGCACCGAAGTCGTTAAAATTTCACGGTGCTTCAAAAATCTTGTAACCGAAGCCTCTTGATATGATAATGTAATTTTCAATTTCAATTCCACTCCGTAATTATTGTCTTTTTTGTCAGGAAATTGATGGCACAATAGGGCAAACAGGGGCGTGATATTACGTTCTACGAAACTCCTGGAAAGTTGACAGGCAACGAGAGTCCCCTTCACGTCAACGACAAATTCCACTTGGAATAAATTTAACCATTGAATTGTTATTTTCTTGTCAGCCAGTTCATTGCTCGCATCTTTTTTATAAGTAACTTAACTATACCTTTGAACTGATACTGAGTAATTTATGATTGATTTAATGGATTTACAGTTATTATTACAGTACGATAACAGTATATGATAGCTATAACCTATGTTTCGAGGTTTAGCGATTATAAACAAGATACAACCCTTTTTTTGGTTTTTCTCCTTAACCAAAGCAAATTTCCCGAAAGGGTTGTTACACATTCTCCTCTTTCATAATATGCCAACTGCTACTTAGTCTTTCAACTTGGTCATATAGACCAGGGCTGAAGCCTTTGAAAATGGTAAAAAGTGAAAAATAATAATAGTAGGATAAAACCCATTGGAAAAGAAAGAGAATATAAGAAAAATGAAAGGAAAAATAATTTACGAGCGATCCGAGGTCGGAAAGTGGAATGGGGTGAGTTTTTAAGGGTAGAAAACGATTTATATCGATTTGCGGCAAAACTACAAGTTCTATAGAAAAGCGTTAAATAGCAAAGTTGTAGGTAATAAAAAGATCTACAACTTTTGTATTTACACTTTTTTCACATAACCTCAAAATGTATGTGAAAAATTCAAATAACCAAGTTTTTGGTTTTTTATTTTTATCTTTTAAAAAAAAATTTTTTTTTTCACGAAACTTGGTGAAAACGTACCTTTTTATGTCCCAAACGCACTGTAATTTTTTTGATTTAAAATATTTATTTTTTCACCTTATTTTGACTTAATATCGAATTAGCACCCTAATTTTCAATCGAAGATTCTCACGTCAAAATATCTGCTTTTTTAAAAAAAGTCTGTGGGCTTTTTGTTCGTTGAAATCTCTACTTTCTGATGATGTAAAAAAATATACATTACAATGGTAAATGTTCTCAAAAAATGCAAAGAAACGAAAAAAACTCGAATCCGATTTTTTTTTTAAATCATTATGTACAATTTTGAGCTTTTTATTAAAATTTATACTTCAATTATTTGAAAAACGTAAGATTCCATGTTAAATTGATAAACAAAAAAATACAAGTCGAAATATACTACTCAAAATTGTACATAATGATTAAAAAAAAATTTGGATTCGAGTTTTTTTCGTTTCTTTGCAGTTTTTGAGAACATTTACCATAGTGTTTATATTATATATTATATGTTTTTTTACACCCTCACTCAGAAAGTAGAGATTTCAACGAACAAAAAGCCCACCGCCTTTTTTAAAATAGCAGATATATTGACGTGAGAATTTTCGATTGAAAATTAGGGTGCTAATTCGATATTAAGTCAAAATAAGGTGAAAAAATAAATATTTTAAATCAAAAAAATTACAGTGTGTTTGGGACATAAAAAGGTAAGTTTTCACCAAATTTCGTGAATTTTGTAAAAGATAAAAATAAAAAACCAAAAACTTGGTTATTTGAATTTTTCACATAAATTTTGAGGTTATGTAAAAAAAGTGTAAATACAAAAGTTGTAGATCTTTTTATTACCTACAACTTTGCCATTTAACGTTTTTCCATAGGACTTGCAGTTTTGCCGGAAATCGAGATAAATCGTTTTCTGCCCTTAAAAACTCACCCCCTTCCAGCCTTCCACTTCCCGACCTCGGATCGCCCGTAAATTATTTCTCCTTTAATTTTTGTTATATTCTCTTTCTTTTCCAATGGGTTTCATCCTATCCTACTATTATTTTTTTTGGTTTCAAAAATTATCGACCCTGGTCTAATAGGACTCAGTCGTGGAACTTGTTAATGACATTGATACTTACACATCAGTCACAGATGACTGGAAACTGAAAAAGTTGCCCATTAAAAAACTCCTTATCTTCAAACATTACTGAGAAACAAGATTGAGTTGCAAGTTGCGATGCCATCAATTGTCCAATGAGAATGATAAGGTGTATGGTCTTTACATTGAGAAAGTAAGATATTATTATTAATGATGATTGTAAACTGTCATTATCAGTATTACAGTCGATAGTCAACAGTATGGAACATAATATGGCACACATGAAACATAAATATCTCGTAATTGTAGTTAATGGATTATTTATTTATGGATTTATGCCCAATTTGAGATGGTTCACTCCCTGACACACACACTCACGCTCCCTCGCACACTGTGTTATATCTTCAGCACGCTTCAAAATGCAAGGTGTTTAATTTTTTCTTATTATCAAAATTAATTCAGTGATGACAAGGATACGTATACTTACTTGTCTTTAAGTAAACTGATATTTTTTTTTTATCAAGAAGAGTGTTTATCTCTGGAATTTACACGTGCTCAACAAATTTATTAGGGTCGGTTTAAGTTAGATAAACTATTATTAAAAAACTTTGTGGATAAGAGCATGTTTATCGTCTTGACAATATTATTTGGGTCTAATTTTAACACGTCTCAAATCATAATGTGCACATTGTCATTTAATTAATTGATTTAATAGGATGGTAAAAACTATGACTATAAAGGTGGAGAAAACGAGGTATTTGTTGACGTTTAGTAATGCTTAGCCGTAGAGCTTAAGTTGGGTGTCAGTAACTACCTGAATTAACAATCAATCAGTTATTCCGTCATCTTTGACAGTCCTTACAAGGAATTTGATTCATCGCTAATTTTTCCAATTTCTTGAACAATTCACACAATGAGCTTTACGGAATAGTACAAAACATTCATGGTTGAAGTTGAAGCGTATTTTCGAAACGGGGTTAGAGTAAATGGTGAGTGGCCATACAATCCGGGTTTGTGCATGGACGATTTTCACGAACATTTTCCTAACGTTGCTTTTATTGCTGGGAATTTTTATCATTGCCTGAAAAGAAACGTGGCTGTGTTTAGGGAAATAGGTTCTATACAACACAAAAAAGGAGCAGGAAGACCACCTGTAAGAACAGAAGAACTTGTTGTAAATGTTCGTGAAATAATGCAAAATACGACAACAAATTGTATAAGACGCCTGTCCCAAGAAGTGGGAAGATCTTATGGAACATGCAGGACATTCCTTATAAAGAGCAAGTATTCCAAGAAATACAAGCCGCAGATTTTGAAAGACGCAGGAATTATTCTCAATGGTTTGCCCAAAATTTATTGGAAAGAAATGATTTATTTGACCTGACATTTTTTTCGGATGAAGCCTGGTTCCACCTCTCCGGTTATGTGAATTCTCAGAACACATGTAATTATTTTTCTTTTTCTTTCTGTATATTCTTACTTTGTTAATTTTGTAAACAACAAAAATAAATTTGTATTTTTCTACTTATTTTATTACTCATTAGTTTGGCATATCATGTCATAATATCAATTTGACACAATTTTAACCTAAATTTGGTTAGATATATCGTCCCCATATATTTGTGATCTAAACCAAGCCCTACGTTTTTTAATCCAAGCCCTCTTTGATGCAAATAATTTTTGCTCGCACGGTATAAAGGTATAAAGCTTTATTAGTATCAATAATTATAATAGTATTTATAAAAATGGTCAAGATATATAGGTCATGTCCTAAAAGACGTTCAATTAGCTGATATGAAGATGTTATTGCCAGTATAATTTAAGCACAACTGTTTTACTAATACAAATAAAGTGATTTAATAAATAATGTGGGCTGCGTTATTCCAATAAAGGCCAATTGGTGAAAATTTTATTATTGTATTAACTTGGTGTATGGATGATCTCTCACTTGATTTCTGCCAGCGAAGCGGGTTTCTTAAGTAGTTCATTTTAATAATTTTATTTAATCTTTGCCTGGAGGTGCTTTGTAAATTTGCTCTAATAGAGGTACTTTAAAATATCGACAGCACTTTAGGATTTATTTAAGTTTAGACCGAGACTTAAACTTTACCATCAATTTAAATAAAATACTTTTAAGATCTTGAAGAGACCAGTTACTACATAAAATGGTTACAAGGTGTTTTTTCTGATAATTCTTTTAAATTCACTAAAGGCACTTAAAAAAAGCCCAGCTGATAGTGATGAGCATAATACCGGATGTAAAATCTCAAAAATATATAAATCATTATTAGACCAGGGCTGAAAGCCTTTGAAAATGGTAAAAAGTATAAAAAAATAATATTAAGATGAAACCCATTGGAAAAGGAAAATAATATAACAAAAATAAAAGGAAAAATAATTTACGGCGATCCGAGGTCGGGAAGTGGAAAGGGGTGAGTTTTTAAGGGTAGAAAACGATTTATCTCGATTTCCGACAAAACTACAAGTCCTATGGAAAAACGTTATATGGCAAAGTTGTAGGTAATAAAAAGATCTACAACTTTTGTGTTTACACTTTTTTCACATAACCTCAAAATTTATGTGAAAAATTCAAATAACCAAGTTTTTGGTTTTTTATTTTGATCTTTTACAAAAAAAATTTTTTTTCACGAAATTTGGTGAAAACTTACTTTTTTATGTCCCAAACACACTGTAATTTTTTTTTTTCACCTTATTTTGACTTGATATCGAAAAAGCACCCTAATTATCAATCGAAAATTATCACGTCAAAATAACTGCTTTTTTGAAAAAGTCGGTGGGCTTTTTGTTCGTTGAAATCTCTACTTTCTAATAGTGTAAAAGAAATATACATTACTATGGTAAATGTGGTGAAATCTCCTTTAAATTCTATACGTTTAATTATATTTAGAAGATTTATTTTCGCATGTTTTTTGCGATCTTTATGTTTTATGGATTTGTAATTTTTTTGTCTATCAATGTAACATGGAATCTTACGTTTTTCGAGTAATTAAAGTATCAATTTTAATAAATAGCTCAAAATTGTATATAATGATTTAAAAAAAAAAATTCGGATTCGAGTTTTTTTCGTTTCTTTGCATTTTTTGAGAACATTTACCATAGTAATGTACACTTTTTTACACCATCAGACAGTAGAGATTTCAACGAACAAAAAGCCCACTGACTTTTCTTTTTTAAAAAAGCAGTTATTTTGACGTGAGAATTTTCGATTGAAAATTAGGGTGCTTTTTCGATATTCAGTCAAAATAAGGTGAAAAAATAAATATTTCAAATCAAAAAAATTACAGTGTGTTTGAAACATTAAAAGGTAAGTTTTTACCAAATTTCGTGAATAAAAAATTTTTTTTGTAAAAGATAAAAATAAAAAACCAAAAACTTGGTTATTTGAATTTTTCACATAAATTTTGAGGTTATGTGAAAAAAGTGTAAATACAAAAGTTGTAGATCTTTTTATTACCTACAACTTTGCTATTTATCGTTTTTCCATAGGACTTGTAGTTTTGCCGAAAATCGAGGTAAATCGTTTTCTACCCTTAAAAACTCACCCCCTTCCACTTCCCGACCTCGGATCGCCCGTAAATTATTTTTCTTTTCATTTTTATTATATTCTCTTCCTTTTTCAATGGGTTTCATCCTACTATTATTTTTTTTGGTTTCAAAAATTATCGACCCTGGTCTACATAATTACTGTTACATTTAAAAGAACCGATCGTTTCTGTCCATTTTAAGTTATTAAATATGCGTCATTTCTACATACATTCTTCTTCGTTTCCATGAAGAACAAAAACTTACCTTCTAAGAATTGCAATGAAATTATTTCATTATAATATGACTTGATTTTATAAGGGTGCTTTTTATAAAGGTTAACAGTAATTCCACATTCCGCTTCTCCAAAACGGGTAAAAATTATGGCAGACGTATCTTTTGGTGACATATAAGGACTAGCAAGGACGTCATCATTCCGAAGCATAATATTATGCTTCTTCGTTAAAGTAACAGTATCTTATTAAAATCATCGACAAATATATCCAGGACTGATATTGTACCGGTGCGCTGGTGCGCAATGATCATACGAGAGGATTTATGTTTTCTTGTTTAATGTACGAGTACATATCAGAAACTTTTGTTACTCTATTGGAGCAGGGTTGAACCCGAGATATAAATTATAACTGGTAAAATTACTGTGTTAGGGTTTTAAAATAGGAACAAGGAATTGGTTGTATTACGAAAATTTCTGGGCCTTTACTAAATTTCAGTTATTCATTTCATTTCACATGAAATGCTTTCTTATAACTTTACTACTACTAGTACTACTGCAGTTATATAACTGCAAAGCTTTATTAAGGTGCTACACTTAGAAAAAAGCCTTATATTTTTTATAAGAATTCACATACTCTTTATGTAACTGTTTATTACTGTATGTGACAGCAACACGCTTTCCTACTGTAAGACAACGAAAATTGCTAGACCGTTGTCTAGTGATAATTTACGGAAATAGGAGTTAATGCTACCATAGAATGGTTTATAGCCATTATTGCTCTGAATAGTCTCAGTAATTATCAAGTTCTATTGGCGGGTATTATCAGGTTTTATATACTGTATTAGTTCCGACTGGCAGCAAAATTCGTCCAAAGATTATAAAGTACAATACTATTGATGGGTTGTGCGAAATAAGAATCTTCTGTTGCTTTATCTAACATGCAAAGTTTAAAAAAACTTATAGACAAAGTAAAAATAAATTAATTGATACAGGCATTGGTACGATCAATAAAATTCAAATTCAGACAGGACAGCTAGGAGACTCCGAACAACGATGTGACCTGCGCAACAAATACGTTAAAACTAATACTATGGCACACGGTGATTGCCGATCGCTACGAACCCTCACCAACGTCTTGTGGATTATATGTTGTAACGGATACAATTCGTTTTTGGGGATGCTGTTCTGCTTTCTCAATTGTAGAGAAAGCGCTTTACTGGGAACAAAATGCGTCGCATTGAGAAGATTTATTTTTTAACAAAATGGCTGTATTAAAAGTAGTTCATTATTCAACAAGACTGTTCTGCTAATGGAACTGATTACTACCAATAAAAACACTGTTCTGGCAAAGCTGGAATTGATATAACACTAAAGCGGGTTTGATATAGGTACTAGTAGATAATTTATATAATATGGGTTAATATAAAATAAGCCATCAATCAAAGATCAATTTCCTCAGTGTATTCACCATTTTTCTTGTGACTACTGTTTCAACGTATCAGTTTTTTCCGATGGTGGATGTTGCTAAAAGTGTATCTTTTCATTTCACGTAAATATAAGTTAATTGTTAATTATTATTGGTTTCGGGTGTAAACAATCTATATCGATGCTCATTATTTTATATATCTTCGAACAAAAAGTGGCTGGCTAGCATCGATAAAACTGTGAGAAATAAAAGTTCAACATCAAAACCACATGAAGTTTACTTTATTAGTGCTTTTCATTCCACTTCGATTCGTAAAATTCAATAGAAAATTCCCTTGGTTTCCTCTGAAATAGCTGTTTTCTCTTAAATGAAATAATATTTTTCCTTGAAAGTATAACAAAGTAGAAAAATAAGATGTTTGTTCAATTACCTATGTGTTGCATTCTTATCAACAAAAAACAAAGAAGATTTTAAGTGGAAAGATAATAAAGGACATAAAGAATTTTACGAGGATTTGAAGTTTTAGGGTTAAGCAGAATTTAATTAAAAACCACAATGTCGCCCGCAATGTTGGATGGAAATTATAATAATGAAGCTAGTGTTTTGAAATTACCATGATACCGACAGTTTTTTTAAAACGTTTTACGGTTTCAAAAAGTTTGTTGATATCATTATTAATTCTAGTTTTAGATGTTCAGATTATTTCATTCTTTTAAATGGAAAGAAACATCCCTTACGTTCTGACTGACCAATAAATTGGTTTTATTCTGCAATACAGCCAGCTTTATTAGATTTAGGTATACTAACAAAGTCCATTGGAAAGCCTACACCTGATTTAAAACCCTCGCCCTTCTTTTTTACTTTAAATTGGAAGGAACTCTGACAATTTTGGCCTAATACTAGCAAACCAATAACATGTTGACGTAACCAATAACTTCAAAGCAGCTTATTGGGGGACAAACATATATTTTTCTAAGAGTTCTCTTCGGGTATTATAAAATTATTCATTATTTTTAGTTTTTGTATAACAAGTCTTCGGAAGTTCTTACCAAATGGAAAACTTTTTTATTATTAATTTTACGAAAAATAAAATTCTTTATAAAAAGCTCTGTCTGCATGGTCTAAAACCTAAAATGCAACCATCAAATATCGAAATTTTCCAGTCATATACGAGGTTTGTCAAAAAATGTGAATTTTTCCCAAGAGTAAAGTACCTTTATTTTTGACATTATAAAAAGTTGATCAGAACTAAAAACTACGGCTAAATGTGCAATTATACGCATTTATGTTGAAAAATTATTTTATTGATTTATTATTAATTATTTAATTATTTAATTAATTTAATGCGTGTTATTGCATATTTAGACGTGGTTTTTAGTTCTGACCAACTTTTTTTAATAACAATTTTTGATAATGTCAAAAATAAAGGTACTTTACTCTTGGGAAAAATTCACATTTTTTGACAAACCTCGTATATGACTGGAAAATTTCGATATTTGATGGTTGCAATTTAGGTTTTAGACTATAAGAAGCTTTTTATAAAGAATACTCTTTTTTTCATAAAATTAATAATAAAAAAGTTTCCCATTCGGTAAGAACTTCCGAATACACGCTGTAGGTTTGTCAAAGGTTTTTTGTATTTATTTTAGAATAACTGTACTTGTATCAATTTTTATGGGGTGGGAAAATAAAAAGTCAGTGTTTCTTTCGGCATGTTTACATATATTTCAAATCAACTATATAAAAGTGAAAAAGTTACAGTGTGAAAGACGTTGGTAGAGATGTGTGTATGTATGGCATCAAAAACCATAGCTGCACAAAAAGTTTACAACACCAGCGCAGCAAAACAAAACAAAGAAAATTATACATTATCTTTTCCATACATCACAAAAATATAATAATATATAGATATATGTATGTGTAAAACTTATGACATTTATATCGGAAATAATATAAGCAAATATTTCTAGCTCAAGAGGTTATAAGCGATCGTTTGAGCTTTTATTATCACGGGTCCAAACGATCAATGTTGGTCCAAGTCAGGTAAAACATAATATGTTTGGTCCTTTAAACCCCACGATGTTAGAATAAGGGTTTCTAAGGGCGCTTTTAGTGAAAAAAGGACACAAAGGAATCCCTGGACATGTGACCGAATACTTTAAATTAACTAGAAAAGGTAGTTAAAATAAGATTTTAGTTATATATTATATAGGCACGCGTAAAAATATTTATATGGAACATTGATATATTATGGATAAATCGGTATATTTTAAAAATGTCTATAAAAGGCTAGACAGGACCGAGCAAACTCGCGAGGCAGCCTCGTGCGGCGTTGCCTCGCCAGTCTGCTGCATATAGTTTATGAGTAAAAATATAAGAAAGTTTTTGTACCCCAGTAGTGTATATATATCGTCACTTGTCCACGGACTATTTACAATGCAAAAAGTAACTTGCTGTTTATTATAACCTGTATCTATAAGTTAAATGTCTATAGGAGCAGTGAAATCATATGGCAATTGGCAAAATACATCTATATTTATAGCATGATTGATAAAATCAATAAACAATAACACACAACTACAGTACAACTTAGAAGTAAAAAAAGAGAACCTAGCCAACGCTATATAAAAACAACGACTATACTGACTAGGGGCATAAAAACTACGAAAATAAAACATTCTGTCAAAAATGCATCGGAGATCATTGAAAACAGGAGTCTTTGTAAAAGTCCCAAATTGTTTGGGAAGTCTCTTTTACATTTATATTTGCCGTTTAGGCGTAATCACAGAGGTGCTTTGAAGAGCTACATCTAGCGGTAGCTCCTAGAAAGGAGCCACAATAAAAACTTAAAACTAAATCTTAAAATACATATAATTGCTTTATTTGTTTAAAAAATATTGGCATTTATATAATTACAGTTTTTACGACTTATATTGTAAAAAAGTAGAAAGCTATATAACATGCATGTCCGAGGCCAAGCCCTTGAGTAACTTTAAAAATTTTATTAGACTCAACCTCACAATATTTACAATGTAACAGGACAATTTAAAAATTTTACGAGACTATATTTCTTAAAACTTCTTAAATTTTGTATATATTAATATCAAACTTTATTATTAGACTTTCCTTCTCCTATCAGGTATCGACATGGGCAATATGTAGTTAAAAAAATACAATAAAATTTACTTTATAAATTTTTTTATAAAAATTCGCGTAGTTATTTTAAATTATCCTGTAGGTGCTAGCTGTCAAAAATCAGCTTCCTGGCTGCACCTCTATTCTAACTACGGAGATCATTTGAAAACCTTTTAAAGGGCAGTAAAGTTAGAGACTACCTTTACCGCTCCATTTTTATACACAAATAGACAGTTAGACTCATTGGCAGCAAAAGTTAACTGTTTAAAATACGGTCCTGAAAAATGAATAAAACAAACATCCTCCTTTTGACTTGTCTTTCGATTAAATTTTCTTTAAATTTTTAAGGGCCATTCCACAAGAGCAAACTATAACACAGACTAGTGTGAGATACAGCTGAAAGCGCGTAAAGGCCTTTTATTAATAATACGCAGGCGTCGTCAAACATTTTGAAAGCTATTATAGCTCACATAACGTCAAAAATGCAAGGTGACTGTATTTTTACTAATTCCGTTGTAAAGAATGTGACTTGTCTGCCTGAACAATTTATTTAGTAGGTACATGTTATTTAATTCTGCAAGTCAATAGAAGATGTTATTTTTGGCACTGCTGAATCCAACTTTTGAAAAAATCACCTTTATATACATATAATTACAATACCTGGCAAAACGAGAATGTTAAATTTATCTACAAGGCAAATATAAAATTTAATTTTTATTGGTACGATATTCTCCCTAGTACTTATATAAAATATATTTTTGGCAAATAGCAGAAATTATTGATTTTAGAAAACCTTAAGACAACTATAAAACACACAAAACTTTTTCAATATTATTTGTCCCTCTAGTAACTTTTAAAAAGTAAGTTTATTATTTTTTATCACCAAGGTATATCTAAATCAATAGGTATGCACCTATAATAGAAATTGTGCTCGTATTTTCTTGTTTAAAATGATTTTAGATAATTATCCATATTGTAAATCGTAAAAATATATTTTAATCCGATTGTACGTAACTCCATAGAAGTCGAAAACGCCAATTCTCGTTTTGCATGGTTTAAGCGAAAACAAAACTGAAATTTTTATCTAAATACAAATATAAAAATTCCTGAGTGTAGACCTGCCTTGATTGGCTTTGGGCCTAACTGAATGAGATCAAACACTTTGATTTACTTTTCTCTCTTTGGAACACCAACACAGTTTTTTTGTTAGGTCAGTCTGCAAAAATGTCACGTGCCTTTATCGTTGTAAGAATAGTGTAGCGTTATCGCTTAAGAAAAAGTATGACAGAAAGAACTATTTAAATAAAAAACGTTACCGTTGAACAAAAACTGCTTCGGTTCAGATAAGAAGACGGATCAGTCTTGGTAAAATTTACCACTTTTTGGTATTTTTTGGAAAGTTATTAATTTAATTTGTCAATTTGTTCTACAGACTGGCCTAAATTCACAAATGACCTGCGTATAATATCATAATTCATCTCGAAACAATTTCCAAGAAAATAAAATCTGATTTTACACATTATATAACAACCAGTGCGGCTAGAGCGGTACCACACTAAATCACATGATTTGCTTATTTGCTTGGAAAATATTCATTTAATATAAACCCCTAAAGTTAACCTAACACTCAGTATATTTATGTATAGAATACTATATAAAAACGGAAATAAGAACACACCGAAAGTATAATAGGGAAAACAATATAAAGCAAAAACATACTATATAGATGCAAAAATTCTTAACTACGTTTCGATCACTTATGCTTTGGATGAATTGTGCAAATCAATGCCTCGCTGAGGCTTACCGGGCTCGAAATATGTGCCAACCCACAAAGCATATCATTGCTGTCATCAGCGAACATGATGATACTGATGCTGGCATTATTTTTGACAAAAGTCCGTCGTTTGGTATTGATTTGGAGTCTTCACCATCCATACAGTCCATCTGTAAAGATAAAAAAATATTGTTAAATTTTTTTTGACAAAAAAAGGGTATTTAATAATAATGATATGCGTTTAACAAATACTGTTAGCAAAAGATGCATGATAAATAATAACATGGAAAGAATTGCATAAAACCAAAAAACATGTTTTACTTCATTGCATGTGTATACAGGGTGTTTCAGAATAAGATGCTGATCCTTAACGGTGTAAATCCTTAGGTGATTTTAAGAAGAAAAGTTCATATTAATACATATCCTTAACCTATCAACTTTCAAACTACAGGGCGTTAAAGTTTTAAGAAAAAAATCGTTTTTCTATCATACTATATAAAACTTTCTAGCTATTTTTAGGAATTTTTCACACATGCCCTCTTAGCATCAATAGCCATTTTTTGGTGTAAAAAATTTTTAAAATTTTTTAACCAGTGGCGTCCTGAAAGGGTTTGGACTAGACATTTTGGAAAAATATTATGTACGCCACTGCTTTTTCTCAAGATAAAAATTATTTTTAAAATACTCATTCATTTTAGGCCAAACTTAATATCTAGCCTTTTTATCGTCCGATAAACAGTTTCCGACAAAAAAAAATAAAAAGCATTAAATGCGCATTCGCTATGTGCCTATGGTTTATTTTTTAACAATAAATTAAAACAGCTAACTTTAAATAACGTGTGAACAAAAACGAAAATAATTTATATTAGCTATTGAAAGTGGCCACCACTTGCAAGAATGCATGCTTCAGCTCTTCTCTTCATTGAGTCTCGTACCCTTTGAAAAATTCCTGGAGTATTCCTGATAGTGTCAAAACAAACCATAGGCACATAGCGAATGCGCATTTAATGGTTTTATTTTTTTTGTCGGAGACTGTTTGTCGAACGATAAAAAGGCAAGACATTAAATTTCGCCTAAAATGAATGAGTATTTTAAAAATAATTTTTATCTTGAGAAAAAGCAGTGGCGTACATAATATTTTTCCAAAATGTCTAGTACAAACCCTTTCAGGACGCCACTGGTTAAAAAATTTAAAAAATTTTCTACACCAAAAAATGGCTATTGATGCTTAGAGGGCATGTGTGAAAAATTCCCAAAAATAGCTAGAAAGTTTTTAAAGTTATGATAGAAAAACGATTTTTTTGTTAAAACTTTAACGCCCTGTAGTTCGAAAGTTGATAGGTTAAGGATATATATTAATATGAACTTTTCTTCTTAAAATCACCTAAGGATTCACACCGTTAAGGATCAGCATCTTATTCTGAAACACCCTGTATAGTTAATTAAACAAAAAAAAATGGTGTCCATTTGTAGATTATATCTGCCTGCAGGCAGCGTCATAGACATAATGACTTTGAAACCTTCCTTACGAATGGAGTATTGGTGTTATTTTATATGGCTGAGCAATCATAATGATCTTTGATATATTCTTCGCGCCACAGAAGATTGCGAAACTAACGATAATGATATTTACTTCTTAGAGTATCTACTGCGTCGTATAATTTGTTAATGTTTACGGACAATTTCTTGCAATATGCATTTTTAACCTTGACTACCGTTTTATAGATAATTATAATGTAATTATTATTTATTCCATTGTTTGTATTACACGTTCACGGTTTTCTTTGTTTGGGAAATATGATATTATCTAACTATTTTTTGAATGCTTTTTGCCGCGTTAATACGTTTTAATTATTCAATGGCATTTTATAGGATTAATAGACGTTAAACGAATAATAATCTACAGACATTTTTTATGATTACAACAAAAGATTAGGTATTACGAAATTTTAGTTAAAAAATATGCGCTTGTGCGTATGTGTTTTATTAGTATCAACGAAAAGTATGATATAAATAAGTATTCAACGGAGTTAATTAATTTTTCTCGCATGACGTTTCTAACTTTGTTGAAAGAAAGATAGAAAATATATTTTTTATTACGTTTCCAGTTTACCAAGGCTTTAAAATAAAATTACGTTAACGTTAAGGTTAAAAACATAATTAACATTATACTGTTATTTTTAGGACTGAAATAAAACGACCAAGAACATAATTACACTGAACTAAAGCAAAATCAAAGTAAGTCCATCTCACGATTAAGCTATTTGCCGCAATTATATGTTTTAGCAGTATGTAATGCAATAATTAAATTAATTGGCAACTAAACTAAAAAAGCAAACATTTACATGCAACATAGTTTAAAATAATAGCTTTGCACGGAAATTAAATTAGGTTTATTCGCATACCTAATAATTATGCATCTAAAGATGATATAAATTATTGATCAATAAAGTAGTAGGTATAATAATTCTAATATAAAAATGTTTTATTGGGTAATTAATTAGTGTTACAGATATATATTTGCAAAGCTTGGTTAGTATTTTCTTCGTTTCTGAGGCAATTGATATTCTTTCTCAGAAAACAAATTTTTGACAAAATACATGGAATGGGTAACCAAAATTTTTAATTTCTACCAAAAAGCAAACAAAAATATTTTGTCAAATAAAAAATGCATGCAAAAATTAGTGGGTGTGACGGGTACAACGATCACACACCCACCTGATTTGTTAGGAATGGCTGGAAGTCATCAGCAATTTTTCGCAAGGTGACACCAACCTTGTTCCAATCTTGAGCGTTGTCATTTTTAACGTAGGCCGTTATGGAGATCTTCGTGTCTTCGCAATTTGAAGATTCTGAACTCGTTCTTCTTCGAGGAGATCGTATGGAAATGGCAGTTAACGGGGAAGAAGACTGAGAAGTTCCACTGGCTGAGGCTGCAAGCCACGATAAGTTCGATAGGAGTTCAGGGGATACGTTCTGAGACGTTTCTGAGGCAGGCGTCTCTGATTCAGACGATTCGCGAGTTCTCACTCTGCTACTCGACGAAGTATAAACTGAAAAAGATATTAGGTATAGGTATTAAGGAACTTAAATATGTTTTTTTAAGTGCGCTTTCGATTTTTAGATTTAATAAACAAAAAATTTGCAGACACTTAAAAACGCTAATAAATACAGTTATAAAAAATATTAACGCATGTTTTACCGTAAAGATTTATAGAATCTACAACAAAACATCAGCAAGCTTCCAAAGGTCCTGAATTATTTTCTAAAAATACATGTACCAACATAATATGCTAATATTTTTTATAATATAATATAATATTAATTGCAGGTCAATACAAGAAATGACTCGTATAAACGTATTTGATAATTTATAGGATATTTGATTTATTAAATCTATAAACCGCGGGTTTTCGATATGGAACAATTTTTTTTATGTAACCCACTAATAAAACTTTGCATACACGAACAACCTGCGGCGCCTTCCATGGCAGAAAAAAGATAAACACAGCTGTTCTATACGCTGCTACGTATATAGATAATTATTATTGCACCAGGCGGTTCGTAAAATCAAGGCCATTTTGTAGGATATTTACGTTATCATTGGAGTTTATTTATTTTCTTTATTCAACTAATTTGCCACCGCATTACAAGTTTTTTCTAGAGAAAATGTGAATTCAAATTCTAGAAAAATGTATTTTTACTAGCTCGTCAAATTTTAAATACGAATTTTATAATTTTAAGTTATCTCTCAACAATATTTTATAATGTTTAAAAATACTATTGCAATAAATTACCTATATTATCTTTAGCCATTTCAAAATTTCCTTAACGTTAAGATTTTTTTCAAGTTTTATTTATTTTTGTTTTAGTCACTATCATATTATTAGGTAGGTATCGTTAAGAACTATATTTTCAAAAAAAATTTCCAAGTATTTACGCTAGTGTTAGTTACATATTTCATAATTTGACATTTTACGGCTATCTGTTGCATATTAAAAATATTCGTTTCCCTCATATCTAACTTAAAAAAATATTTTTCTTAAAAAAATTATAATAAAATTGATGCTTAGAGTTTTTTTGGTCAATTTATAATTTTTATTAAATTAAAAATTATATTATTAGAAAATATTTTTTATGTTAAATTATTAAAATTTTAATCCAAAATTGGCTTTACCAAAAACATGTCACCTCGTCGAAAAAACGCAATATATTGTTGTGTTGTTTATATTTAAAAAAAAATTAATCACTGAAATAACAACCGGTCAACGTTTTGGATTTACCGCAAAAAAATGACCAAAAAAAATATTTATTGGCCTTGACAAGACGGGATAGGTCCGCCCCACGTTGGGCGCAAAAAGTTAAGTGTCGCTGATAATTTCTGCCTGGGTATCGTGTCGCGAGTCAATGATTTTCTGGCCTTGAAACATGTTGCATTGCCCGCGAATTTTATTCGTTTTATGCGTTGCATCATTTTTTTGATCTTTTTTTTTTAAGTTCGGCCATGAACTCTACATTTAAGCAACAGGTCGCGACAGGAAGAGCTTTTTAATAATTTTATTACGAAAAATGTGAACACGATTTTTGGCGGGATTTTTTTTAGGATGACTTACCTTGACTTCCACTAGGAATCGACGATATTAAGGATATAGGTGTTGGTTGCTGTTGCGATGATTGTTGATTGCGACGAACAGCGACCTGAAGTCTATTAAGAAGTGTTTGAAGTTGCACAAGGAGAACTTCCACTTCATTTTGATCTTCGGGAATATTAAAGGGCACTGCCATATTGGCAAACTCAATCACAGAAATTTTCAAAATCTTGAACACAGAACACTTGAAGTTCGAACTCGCGAAGGCGCGCGAGTTAAAGCGGTTTAGAGCGCGCGTCCGAACGTTACGAAGTCTAAACGAGGTTTGATCTGCGTGCTTCGTAGTGCACGCTACTAAGGCGACTGTTTCAGTGTTGTGTTTCTGATTCTCACGTTTACCTAGCTGCACCCCGCAACACGATCACAGACGATAAGTGTTTTTACGCACTTCGTCATAAGGGTGAAGTGTGTTTTTCGCGCGTCAACCAATGGGGGCCGAGGATAGGCGTGTCTACCAAAAACCAAGCGAAATATTGGCTAAATATATTTAGAAATACTAAACCTTTGTTGTTAGTTAACAGCTATGATTGATATTTCACTGGGTTTAGGTCGAGAAGTTGCACTAGGGTATCCTATTTCCAAGTTTTTAGCCTTTGAAAATAATGCACTTCACACTCACTGTTGCCACCTTTGTGTCAAAGCTCGATATTAAATTCTAACAGCATCAAGACTTATACATTTTTAAAACTTGGAAAGATTTTTTTTTGCTTTCGCAATTATTGTAGGGCCACTAACCTTGTTCTTCAATACATATGTCTTTGTTTTTGTAGTTCAGTGAACAATGATTATTTAAATAATTTAGTGCGTATTTTTGTGAATAACAATTTTTGTGGTTTGTGGCGTGGGTGATGATGACACTTCCTGATAAGATTATCAATAATTAAAATTTTTGCGTCTAATATTTTTGTGGTTTTGTTACAATAAAAAAATTATATAGGTTGATAATGGCAAAATGTTTTCTTTGTGACAACAATTTTTTACTGGGGATTTATTTTTTTGTAAAACTGCGTTTTATTAAAACCCTTTGTTTACTGAGAACATACGTTGTTCTATATTTCATCCTGTACCTACTTAAAATATCCATACGTATTTTTCTTAACAGCTTTAGAAGTCAATATGTCAATCTCACAATAAGTTATCTAATATTTTTTTTGAGGCCTTGTAAGTACCTATATTTTTTTATCCATATTTTAATTTAAGGGATTATGATACGCATATCCTTTTGTCATCACAATTGTTGAAAGTATAATACACATATTTTATTTATTTTTATTCTCAAAGACGCTAGGTATATAAGGAAATGTATAAAATGTTTATTATTATTCGTAGGGAGAACTTGATTTAGTACCTACCTTCTGTTTTATATAGTTATGTCATTTTTTCAACAAAATAACTATAAATATAGGTTTATAATATTTTTAATAAGTAGTAATATGGAGAATAAGAAATACATATTCCAAAAATTTCCAAGTTACCTTAAAGAATGTAGACAATTTTTTCTAATACTTGTAAGAACTAATGAAATATGATGAAACAGTTTTTGTCAAAATTTTTTTAAGTATTATACATTTTTTCAGGAAAAACTAAAAAAGCAATTTTTATTGGTAATTTAGATCAATCATCACCAAACTTGTCTATGATCAATAAATGCGAGTCGTATTCCCTACAAAACTGCAACTACAAAATATAAAATTTAAAGAATTTAATTAGAAAATTAATGATTACCTACTAGCTTAGAAATAAAACCCTTTATAATTGTAGTAGATTAGATACACTGTACAAACAATATTATAATAAAAATTAAAATATAAAAAATCAAATCCCCATCAGTAATGAGCAAAGAGTTAATTTAAATAATAACCAGAGCATATTTTAACCATTTTAAATTTATTCTTTGCTTATTACTGGGGAAGATTAATCGCATAGCTATTCTGTGCGTACCTACTGTTATTTTTATTATAATATTTTTTTGTGGTTTACCTACAAGTACTATAGGTAGGTACCTCCTAATTACTTTTTTGTTGTATCTTATGAAGAATTTTATTATTATTAACCTTCTTAAAGGCTTTTTAAGTTTTTTCGCCCTACCTACAATAAATAATAATTTTCTCTTAATTTTCAATCTTTAGAATTTATTATTGTAGGTCAAAAATAAGATCTCTTATGCTTCTAAACTAGGCAGATCAACGAACGAACATACCTAAATAAATAATATGCAGACGAAACAAATTGGTCACATAAGTAGGTATTACAAAACTTTTTCTTGATTCTGAATCACTAAAGGTGAATCATCAATGTACACATTGTATATGCACCATGTCTAATATTATATTTTTTTTTTCTCTTTTTTTTCTTTGTAACTTTTACAGTACTGAGGTTTTCTGTTCTTTTTTGACTGAACGTTGTTTCCATAATATAAGTTAAAACTTTTAAGTATTTGTGCGCATGGCACATGCAACCGCATTTATTAGATAGGTACTTTTTATAATTTTTGTATTTCTTCGGGGAATTCTAAGCAGTGAAAGAGATAATCCGTTTTTAAAAATGTCGTTTTACCATAAGCAATAAAACAAACTGAAGATTTTATTAAGCAAAACAAATATTAATCTGTTTGATAACAGTTTGTAAATATAAAACAATATTCTGGGAAATGAAATCAAGTGTAACCTAATATAAATAGGCACTCTGTTTCTCGGTAATGTCATTTATCTGTATCAGTCATTGGCACCACCATGTCTGGCTGTTCTTGCATATACATTTCACCAGTTTGATCGGTAATACCAACAATAATCTTAAAATGCATAAATTATGTATGTTATGCTGAAATACGCCATGTTTTTGCAGATTGAAAGTTTATGTGGGAAGCGGACGAATAATAAAATCATTTTTGCAGTTTTGCCAAATAATAAATATAATGGAGGCATAAACAATAATATCTAGAAGTAGGTAAATAAGTTGTTAATGATTTGTAGTCCCATGAAAATTATTGACCTTTTAGTAACATTTAAAATTTTGAGTTGATCAAAAGTACAAAGAAAATGATAAAAAGCTGTTTTTATAATTTATTAACTTTCTGTTTTCCCACTTCCCACAGCATTTGACCATATTTATAAAACTTCTCTTCATACTTTTTTTCGGAATGTCCCTACAAAATTTGTTTGTTTCGTTTAGTTCCAATATATTATGTAAATAAAAACTTTGAAAATTAACACAAAATATCTAAAAATTTTAAATAAAAATATATGTAGGTACATAGATACATTTTTCTGTCAAAAAGATGAAAAGGTGTTATATTTTTTCTTATCACAAGTTTGTTTATATTATTTTTATGAGAGGCTTCACTAGGGCTGACAAAAGTAAAACAAATAAATAATAGAAAAATTTGACCCACTTTTATTTACGAGATCAAATATTTTTAAACAATAGGTATACTTACAAGTGAGTTAGTGATAAGATTAACATTACATGGTTAAAAATAAAATAAAAAAATTTAAAAAAATAGGCAATTCACACAATAAACTTTCAAGTACCTATGTTTATTTAATTCTACATTTTGGAAATTATTGTTCTGATATTTGTAAAAAGTTATTTTTTTTAATTAAAATGTTGAAGCTACTGTAATAAAAAAAAAGATTAATATACAAAGTGTTAAATTGTTTATTTTTTTTTATTTTTGCGAATAATAAATCTAAAAAATTAGTAGGTACTCAATAAAATGCATAATATATCAAAATCAAACTGTCAAAAATAAAGTTAAAAAAAATACAAAAACCTGTGACATGAGATAAATTCACTTCACACAATATGCCTTCACTCTCCACTCATAATTGAAAGCTAAAAACAGGGTTTAAAGCTCTATAGAGGTTGATGCCCCTAAAGAGAGTTAATCAGATCCACACCTGATGCTTTTTATACAGGGCGTATCGGTTTCTTTTCTTTTTATAGTCGATTTTTTAGTTGTGTTAAGTCACAATTTTATTTTGTTCGATTTCCTTTTGTAAAAACCGTTATAGGACTGGTAGCAGGCAGTAGGGTTGCCAACTTTCGGATATTGGAATAAAGGACACATTCGGAAATATTTTTGGGTGCCACTGTATGGACTGTAGCACTTCTAAAAACCTCCATTTTGTGCTCTCGAATAACATTTTTGGGCTATTAAATTAGGGGCTAGAATAAATAACGCAAAAACTAACATATAACTAAACTAGTAGGTAACTATAAATATAATTAAAAACTCTAAAATAAAAATATGCAATCAAACACATCTTCGTTGTGCCTAATGAATAAAAATTAAGCAATTACTTTTCAGTAAAAGCAATTGCTTGACTAGCAAATGCTATAAGGACTTAAAAGCAATCGCTAGATCTGGATATGAATGAAATTTTGAAGCAATTTCTGTTTTTCTTACACCTCTGTAGCAAATGCTTATTCAACACAAGATCAGGCGTGGCTTATCCACTTGTTCAGATAATAGGTTTCATGTTCAGCTTGGTGTTTGGTGCCTAATTTGCAAAAGAGTTGACGTAAATACAACGACGTTGGTCTATTTATTTAGTACAATAGTAATCTGTTGCGCTTTTGTGGAAAATAGGAAACTTATATTTGTGATGTTTCAGATTTCAGTGAAAATGGGGAAAGTGATATTAGTGATGAAGAAGTTAAAGACAAGCAATAGATATTCGTTCAAAAATTGAAGGAACATAAATAAATCTCTCTGACCACAATCGAACCGTTTAGCTTCCACAACAGCTTCAGCACTTGTAGTAAATTTAATAAAATATAGGCCTTCTCCAAAACTGCATCCATTACAGAAGCGTATGTCTTACAGACAGTAGTTTGGTGAACACCGAGTTCTTCACCTACATAATTTTGAGAGCCCGGATCCGATAATTTCCGCAGAAATACTTTAATCTTATTTAAAGGCGACAGTGCACCCCCTCGCCTTTTACCAGTATCAGTCAAAAAATAATTTGCCAACCACTCAACATTTTCGCAGTCAAATCGATATAACTTTCTGAAATCATCATATCAGCAATTTTTACGTACACTGTAGATTTTTCTTTTACGGACGTTCATATATTCAGCATAATTAAAGACACAAATTAAGAGCAACGCACGTGTATGCCGCGGAGAACTAAAGTTGACTGCTACCAAGCAAACGCAACGATAGTAATTGCTTCTATTTTTTAAGAAAAAGCATTGACTAGAAGCAATTCCTGCACTTTTAAGCAATTTCGGGACGCAAAAGCAATAATTACTTTAGTTTTTATTCACTGGCTTTCAAGAAATTACGTCGATTTTATAAGAAAAAGCAATTGCTACATCTTTATTCATTATTAATTTTACGTACAAAATTTTCACAAAAAATAACGTAGAAACTAACAAATTACTAACATATTAGGTAATAGTAACTAAGAAATTAAGAACTAAGCTTTTTATTTTTTAGTTTATTTGTGGTTTCTTAAATGCATTTATTTATTTTCGGATTTTAAAGGACATTGACAGTCCTTTCACAACTTTCAAAAGGACAAAGGACATAATTTTAAAATAAAGGACTGTCCTTTCAAATAAAGGACGGTTGGCAACCCTAGCAGGCAGTCATATTTTACTATTTTTAGAATTAACACTTAAGAATATTAAATAGTTTATGATTGTACTACTAATGCCAAAAATATTTGATGTACCTAATCATCAGCGAATATTCAAAATGTCTAAGTATGTGCAAAATTACGAAGGAAATAAAAATAATATAACAATAACTTCCAAACAAACTGCTTATCTTTTATAATACTATTTCGGGTTTAATCACACCATTATCAGGTGACATGCTGTCTAGAAGGTCGTAGATTTTATTTTATTAAATATATAAATATATTTTTATGTTCCTGCCATTGGTTATTTTGAAGCTGATTCAACAGTCATACGAGGAAAAATAATTTGTCTTGGCAGTGAATATACAGGATTGCCCAGAAGTCCGGAATAAAATTAATATAGCCTTAACCCTGTAAATTTTGGGGAAAATGCTTGGACACGTCAATTTAGTTTTATATATGCTCACATTTTGACGTTATTCGTTTGTTTTTTTCATAGACATTTGTCAAAGATATGACCACATCGATCTTTTTTTTTTAAATGGAAACATACAGCTTGTGATACATCATTTGAAAGTTAATATCTCGTACAGTACGCTCATAAATTTTGGAGCGATTCTGTCAAGCTATTTCAAAATGGGGTCTGTTAAAATTTTAAAAAAAATCTCTGTTTAAATAAGCGGATATGATAAATCATTGATATTTTTTTTACCCTTCAGGATAAGAAATCTTTATTGTTTCACAAAACTGTGTAAAGAGTCGACTATTGGGATATTAGTTACAGAAAAATTGTAATTGTAAATGGTTAAAGATAAATATATACATATAAGGGGTATGATTTACGAAAAATGTCTAGAATTGATGGTAGAATGTAAAAATGTAAAAATATAAAACATGTTTCATTAAAAAAAATTAAAGTTGATACATGTAGCATTTATATGATCCACCCTGTGTCTGTGTAATATCTTTCCTCTACAAAAAATTTATTTCAAAAAAAACATTTGAATGGTCCCAGCGATTTTTAATTAATTCTATGCTGATTTTTCATAAGTTCATAACACAGTATGTATTGAAAATTTTCATGGAAATTAAATATATCGTTGCCGTTCTGGCAACTCATTAAATCCTAATATGTATATACAATATACATATAGGAATAGTATTTCTTAGGTCAATTTAATGACATAAAACAGTATGAAACTCCTAACCATAGGCGTCCCAAACAAATAATTAAATTGGGTATACACACTTATAAGTTTGTTTAACATTAGGTGTTTGTACATACTACACTTTATAAACCCACTATATATATAATAATATTATATTAAAATAATAAATATAAGGTAACTCAAAGATTCTATACACAAAACTAAAACCAGAAAAATAAACCTGACACGGCACGACACTGCTCAGAAAATGCTTTAATTTTTTTACCAGAACTCCATTCTGGGACCATTCCCCGGCTCGTCCATAAGTTCCAAATCACGTATATTTTATCTTCGTCTCTTCCACGCCATCCGCGGTCACTGACCTATCTCTGTCTGACAGAATCGATCGTTGAACGGGCTGGGGACCGCTTCTGCTATATCAGCTGCAGGTAGCTGGCGCTTATCACCCCTGACAACGTGCATAAATTGTGAACGGTTGCCAAGTTCTACCAAATTTTCTGGTTTGTTAATATATTATGTATAAGTATACGAGAAACAAGGGTTTGTTAATTATTTGTTTTTAAACACTGAAAACACTTTTTGTCTTGATTTCAGTTATATTGTTTCTTAAGGACTAAAGAATGTATTATTATAACAATGAAGGCTTGTTATTTTTTTTCTGTCACACTCAAAACTCCTCGGTTTAAAGTATATTTGCACACTAGCTTTCAAAGAAAGTTACTGACTAACAATTGAATACTGATAAAAATGAAACATCTTTAATAAAAAAAACTTAAAGAATTGAAGAAGAAAAATCTGACAACCCTGGTTGTGAGGTCGGTCTCTTTGAGACTCTACCGCCGTATGGAATGATTGGAATGTCCTCAAACTGAGTTTGGATAAATTATACATATATTATGAATTATTTATTTCGGGAAGAAAATTTATAAATCTTAAATTTTTTTTAATTAGGATTTTTTATTCAAAATTTTTAAACTACTGATTATTTCAAAATTATTAAAAGGGACTTATAGCGATGACATACACGGCGTGCTTGTAGCGGTTTCTGTCGAGGCGGAGGCATTGTCAAAATAAATTAAGGTCCGTTTTTGCTGCCATTAATAATTAAATAAAATAATTTCCTTTGGGTTTCAAACACGCTGTGTTTGTAAATAATACCTATAGCTATTACATACTTACACATTAAAATTAAAAAAAAAAGTTGATTAATTTATAGGTACCACATATCACTTCATTTTTAGTAAAAACTATGGGGAATGCAATTAAGTATAATCTGTGAATAATCATTTGGATTTTAAAAGGTTTTAAATATAACAAAAATAATACGTGATGTATTTATTAAACATGTACCCATACTTATAATAGCAATGATAAAATTGTGATGTCATTAAGGACAAATAAAGGTTAAACAAGTCAAAAAGTAGGAATATTATTACATATTTTCAAAACGCCTTTAGGATTAGAGGGCGAATGTACCAGGACATTTTAGTAAAAGAAAGAAGGCAGTATAGGGGCTATAGATAGAGTAGTAATACGCAAGCTAAACAGGGTCAATGAAAGTCAACTGTTACTCAAAATCAGTTAAAACAACAGGAATATTTTCGATTCGTATAGCAAGCACTCACAAGATTGCCAATAATAAATAAACTAAAAAGCCCACTCTTGCGCTCTTGCTACTGTTAGACTAGAGACACCACCACCACCATCTAACTAAGCTTACACCCAGTGGCGGCTCGTTAATGAAGGGCTCTAGGGCGCCGCCCTCCCTGCAATTATTTCAAACAAAATCCAAAAATACTTTACTTAAAAAACCAATAAAGCAATGTATGTAAGCAATCCTTAAAAATAATTCAAACCAAACATAGCCCTATTCCAGCGGGTAGGTTATACTAAGCGCGGGCATAATAATTCAAACCAAACATAGCCCTATTCCAGCGGGCAGGCTATACTCATAGACAAGCGAGTTGCGCGCTCTCAAGATTATACTAAGCGCGGGCCGGGGCGAGCGACCGATTATTCGTCCCGATTCAACGCGACTTCTCGTTATGACTACGGTGGCGTGACGTCACCTACATATCGCACAACGAGGAGCTCAAAATTTTCCGCCCAACAGCTGTTCGCGACTCGCGATTCGACCTGTCGATGCCGCTCACGTTTTGTTTATTTGTTTTGATTTATTATAGTTACATTATAAAGTTGGAAAATTTCGTCTAATATGAAGGTCATTGATTTACAGAAGCTTGTGTTTAGTTCTCTGAGCTTAAGTGAAAAACTTGATTTAAAAAATACAGGGCGGCCACTACCAATATTGAATATAGTACCTACAAGTGAAATAAAAATGTAAAAGTAAGGCACAGTTTACGCGTAAGTTTGACAAATAAATATATAATAAAAAATCCTGGATATGCGGTTGTGACAAAAATTATTTTGTTTGTTTCGTGTGTCGTCTTTTTGACGGGGATGATAATTGGACTAAAAATGGGGTGCAGGACTTAAAACATCTTTCAGAGAAAATAAATAACATGAAAATAGTTTAAAACATCGTTATAACGTGGTAAGTTTTGAGATGTTAGGACAAACTAATATTTTAACTTGTTTAAGTAATGCTTATGCTGATGAAATTAAAATTCACAACGAGAAAGTTAGAAAAAACAGACACGTACTTTCGAAAATAATAGACATTTTAATTTTTTTTAATTTAAAGCCAGCGCCCCCCCTGACTCACTAGTCACGAGCCGCCACTGCTTACACCTACACTCCAACAACGTAGTACGCGAAAATAGTAAGTTGAAAAGAGACGACAAGCAACGGGCACGTTGCCGCTTTGTTTTAAAAATGCATCACTGCGTGCATTGGACGCTGCGCGCGCTGCTTAAAAAATACTTGGGACACCCTAAAATCCAGGACGTGTCCTGGTAAAACAGGACGATTTTCAACTCTACTTTAGGGATACATTTTCGCTTATATCTACCTACCAAAATAAAAATTAGTTTTCAAATTTACCTATATATTATATAATTGGGTTTTATTTCTAATATTTAATCATTTCTATGGTTGACATCGTTTTACAGCTTCAGGTTTTGAAATACTATAGGTGTAGGTAACTCTATAATTTCTGATTAATCTGACAGCGGTTTCAATAGAGCCAACTTCAGAATACAAAAATAGAAAAGGTCCTTTTTAGACATATATAAAACGTTTTGTGAAGCCCTATTTTAAACTTACAATTGATATTTACAATCTAAAATCCGATATTTATTTAACCTCCAACCTCCAAATGCACTTGTTTAAAAAAAAAGGGCTGCATAAAATCCCCAATAATCGACTGGTCACTGCATAAAAGGAGACGTAACACCTGCAAACTGAGTAAAACAATCACGAAAGTTACGACAGGTTTCGACCTGTCTATGTCCGTCGAGAACGCTTCGGAACCAGGAAAGCGGGCCTAGGTTCGAACCTGGACTATCTGCACCAATAAGATGAGATTATAAATCATTTAAACAGCAATAAAAGAGAACTCCATTATTTATTTTATCCATATAGAATCATCAGAATAATAAATTATTGTACTACAACGTTCAATACAAATCGATATTTCATCGACATGGAACTGGACTGTGCACGTGGATGTGCATGCATGCAATGCTATTGTTGAAAATTTTTTAAACATGTTGCTACTATGAATACGTATTGGTGCATATGGCCTACATTCGGGAACCTATAAATTGTGATTTCTTTTTAAAGATCCTTTCGAGTTTAGAAAAACTGGTTTCTTATCGGTACTGTCTGTTTGCTAAGCAATTAAATGAGTGTTTCGCCTTTATATTACTGTTACTGTCGTATTTAACCTAATTATTAGTCATTTTGCGAAATTGTAACACATATTCGTTTATCTTTAAAAAAACCAGATAATTTTTATTATGTAAAAAATCTACTTCAATGTTGTGAATTTAATCTGCTTCAATTATTACCCTGCGATTTATGTTTTAGCTGCGCCAAATCCCTATCATAATACCTAGTTTACCTAATAGTGGGGTAAGGCTGCCAACTTTTAAAATAACAAATGCGGGACAGCAGGACAATATTCGCTTTTTCACCATTACATGTAAACTTGTATAGGGTGGTCTACCCCTTGGGCCATCAAATTATTCTTTAATTTAATTAAGTAGAACAACAAAAGTAACATTTATTTAAAGAAAATTAATTTAAATAGAAAAAATATAAACAAGGTATTAAACAAATATTCTATTTATTTTTAAAATCGTATTTTTCAACTCATTGAAATTTGGGTTGGGCGAGATCCATCGATATTTTTAATGTCGATAACTGCTGCATATGATGCTTTGCAAAATAATTTGTTCATTCCAGGACTTGCGGGACAGATTTAACAAAAGCGGGACGATTTCAAGTTAAATTTTAGAGGCGGGACAATTCTAAAGAATGCGGGACGCTTGGCAGCCTTATAGTGGGGTAAATTGTAAATTGGGTAAGTCAGGGAGAATTTTCCCTTGGGTTGCCACCTTTAAGGTCTTGGTAAGGTGAAGTAAATAGAGTTGCACAACTCACTAAGTGGTATAACTTTCGTATCTGACAATAGTGGTATAGATGATATTGATAATGAAATATTGGTCTCCGAGCAATCAGAAGATGAGGATCAACAAAAAAATCGCTCGAAATCGAGGATGATAAATTGAGAACCTATAGCTTTACACATGCTTTAAACCAACTAACTTACAAAATTAGTTGTAAATTCACAAGGTTTGAATTTTATATGAACGTTAATTATTAAGTAGATTAGGCCAGAAATTAAATTAATTGCATATTTTTATACGGAAATGCAATTTTTAGTATAGTCAGTAAAAACAATTGCATCATATACCTATTATTCCCGCACTGCGAAAAAATCAAGGCCGCTTGCCACCGGCACACATTTTTAAACGAAACATTTTTTTTTCGTTGTGCAGATGTTCATAAAATGTCAAGGCCAGCACGAAGTCATATTATTACACGGTTTAAGAAAAGAACACCTTATCTTCTGTTTTGTATACACAATTAGATAAGCCTTACTACTACAGATATTTGTTATGAAAATTTATGTAATTTAAAAAAAACGTTTCTTGTTTTTTTTTGGGAAAGTAAACTACACTGCCACTCAAAGTAAGGTCATTTAAAGGTTGTAAACAGAACCTATAATAATATTTACTTTAAGGCTACGTACGTACATACCTATGTGTGTATCAAATTCTATTTTTCCATTTTTTTTTTAATGTAGGTACCTGCTTCTACTTAAAACATACTTACTAAAGTATGATCGCCATATTATTACAGTTAGTAATTTTTTTGGTGTCATTGTTTAAAAAGCACACTCATTACTTAAAACTTTTATTGTATCAAGTGCCTAGCTCATCTATTACATATGTCATCATGGAAACCGAAAGGTTACATTAAAATACCAATTTTTAAGTACAAACGGTTATTATTGCTAATCCGTTATCTTAATCCGAATAAATAATCAGACAAAGATGTTGTGACCCGGTTTTTATTTTAGGGTATCACCTGATTTTGGTGAGTAGGTATTTATTTCTGGGTATTGTGTGTCAATATTTTAATTTGTGGTATCCCTGCGGCAAATGCCTCATAAACTCTTATAAAGGAAAACGCATAAGAACTGAGTCGGTTATTGAAATAATAACTCCTAATATTTTATGAGTCTTATAAACCTCTTTTTCTACGAGAACTCATATTGAAGCCCATATAAGATCAACATTTCCTAATTTTTTATGGGGATACCATTTATAATAATTAAAGTGATATTATAGTATATTAAAGTACACGTTTCATAAGAAGCGGTTTTAGCGCACGCGTCTATTTTAAAAAACGAGCCACAAAGTGGCGAGTTTTTTTATTGACACGTGCGCTAAAACGTCTTATGAAACATGTGCTTTATACATTTTTTCTATTTCACCTTTTATAATCAAGAAAAATACATTTTAAAAAGAAAATAAATCCTTCAAATTTTGTAAATTTTTATGTCTAAATTTTATGTTGGTAATACTATTTTTTATCATAGTAGCCTCTGGACAACAAAAATTATTTTGCAAACTGTCATTTTTTGATTTATTGACCCATTTTCACCACGAGATTCTAAAGTTATTTTAGCGTTATGAGATTTGAAATTGGACGGAATACGTTGTGTGATCCTTGTACATTCGGTGCATATACAGAGCGTTCGGAAATTCGTAAGATTTTGCTACTTTTTTTCGAATTTCAAAAGACGTGATTTTACGTCACTGTATTACAATTTAGTATAGGGAAGATGGAAAATTCAAATAAAGTTGAAGTTAAAATCGACATTAATTGGAAGGTTCGTAGATTGAATTTTGGATAGGATTTGGCAGAAAATGATAGCTTGAAGCATCTACAAAAGATTGATTTATAGATTTATGCAACCAACATACATGACTATTATCCACACAGAATAAAAAAGTAGGTTATCAAGCTATTTTTCGTCTGCGAAAAATGGATTTTCTCGTAAATCACAAAGGCCGCGCAAGTCAATGAAATAAAAAATTTAAATGTTACCAACATCAAATAAAGAAAAAACGCGTATCGAAATAGCTTCATTACGATACGCAAATGCGTATCGTACTGAGCTTATTATGAACGTGAAATAGAAAAAATATTTTTTGGCATCATTTACCTCACAAGGGTACTCGATGTAACTTAAACACCCGGACTAAAAATATTGGCACAATTTACATAATTATATTGTTCTTGAGCTAAAAGGTAATCTTTTGATATCAAGTACTTACCATAGTGCAGAATCGTACCGTGCGAGCAAAAATTATTTGCATCAAAGAGGGCCCTGCATCTAAGGACGTAATGCTTAGCCGTAGAGCTTAATACCTGTTGGGTGTCAGTAAGTACCTGAATTAACAATCGAGCAGTTTTAACAGTCGTTACAAGTAATTTGATTCATCGCTAATTTTTACAATTTCTTGAACAATTCACACAATGGGCTTTACGGAACAGCACAAAATATTCATGATTGAAGCGTATTTTCGAAACGGGGTTAGAGTAAATGGTGAGTGGCAATACAATCCGGGTTTGTGCATGGACGATTTTCACGAACATTTTTTTAACGTTGCTTTTATTGCTGGGGATTGCCTGAAAAGAACCGTGGCTGTGTTTAGGGAAACAGGTTCTATTCAACACAAAAAAGGAGCAGGAAGACCATCTGTAAGAACAGAAGAACTTGTTGCAAACGTTCGTGAAATAATGCAAAATACGCCAACAAATTGTATAAGACGCCTGTCCCAAGAAGTGGGAAGATCTTATGGAACATGCAGGACTATTCTTAAGAAGCAGCTAATTCTTTTTCCTTGTAAAGTGCAAGTATTATAATTTTGTAAACAACAAAAATAAATTTGTATTTGTCTACTTATTTTATTACTCATTAGTTTGGCATATCATGTCATAATATGAATTTGACAAAATTTTAACCGAGATTTGGTTAGATATATCGTCCCCATATCATTGTGATCTAAACCAAGCCCTACGTTTTTTAATCCAAGCCCTCTTTGATGCAAATAATTTTTGCTCGCACGGTACATCTATACTACATCATTTTCTTAATGCCTAAAATTAAAATTTTAAATTTAAAGGTTAGGTATTAATAAAAAATAAAAAATTATATCTGCGTTAAGAATTCTGTTAGTTGGTAGAAATTGCAATGGCTCACATTGATAAGTTACATAGATATGTACAAATAAATATAAACAAAGCTGAATAATTGAATCTAATAATCAGGAAAATTGCATTGACCTTGTGCTAGATCTTAACGCAAAAAACAAACCAGTAGTGCACACTGTATATACCATAGTAGGTGCACTTGTATTTTAGAACAAAGAACTATAACATGAGAGTAATGCGACAAATTTTAAAAATAAATATTGCGAAATTTTCAGTCTCTTGCAGCGTCGAGAGCATTACCGTATGATTTTGATTTTTGGATACTTGCCATCAAAAAGCGTCGACTGTCAGAATGGTTTTCAATGACAAATAAATTTTCCTTTATTACTTTGGGGTTTATTTATAATATCTTAAAGTTTTACACTTTGGTTCGAACGCGACCGGAATACTTATAGTTTACGGGACCTTTAAGGACAAAGCTTGAATCCGTAATTTTTCGAAAAGATGTTTTATGCTTTAGTAAACGGTTCAGTAGTTGTAAAATGTGACTGCAATAATTTAAGTTTAATTATAGGTCCTAAATAAACAATCTAAAGCAATAAAAACATCGGCGTAGGAATTAGTTATTTATTTGAAGTGGAATAAAATTGGACTTTTCGAAAATGTATCTACAGTAGTTCTCTACTATCACTGTAAATGTATATCTACAGGGTTAGTTGAAATAACCGGAGCGCCTAATTTTTTCAAAACTACTAAGGCTAAATCAACCAATTTTGGTACAGGTGGATAACTTAAAAAATTGAATTAAAAATTGACAATTGCGACATTGCCAGATTTTTAGTTTTACTTAATGAATGTTTTTTTTTTTTAAATGTAACACTACTATTTTTTTTTATTGAATTCGATTCCTCCCATCAGCATTACCTTTTCCTGATAGTTACAACTCTAACTCTAAAAAATCCAATCTATTTCCATTTAAAAACGTTTCAAATAATGTGAAAAGGAAGTATCGATAACGATAATAACAACAAACAACTACTAACAATAACATAGCTAGTAAAAATTACTTTCAAATTATAGGTTTTTCCTTCACTCAAAATTATATTATGTAAGTACTAACTTTTGACCTATACTTGAATTAAGAAGTTAGTTCATATTTGTATTTAAATTCACTAAATAGTAAGTTATAATTATTATTACTCATTAACTACTCAATAATAAACATTTGTCGGAACAATTACAAATATTTTCAATACATCGCGTGTGCCACGTGTGTCTCAACGCAAAATCAAAGGCCTTATTTTGTTTGCAAAATATTGAGAGTGCCAATGCCATGGCTCCAGATTTGTTTGACATAATTATAATTTTTACTAGCTATGTTATTGTTGTTTGTTAGGCGGGTGATACACTGGAGAAATAATTGTGGCTAAAGCAAGTTACGTCAAACTTTTTTTATGTCAATGCACACTCGAGAAACTTGCTTCTATAACACTAACAGTATTCTTTAACATGTCCTCGGATGAAGACGTCATTTTGTTGTGCTGGGTAAACCGTCGAACGAAGTTATGAGCGAAGAGAAAAAAACGATTTTGGGTACATCCTGCTAACATTGTTAACCTCAAATATAGTGCTAGTGTTGTTGGTAAAGAACTCTGGAAACATCCTGATCAGTTTCAGGTGTCAGTGTGTGTACTATTAGGTATGCATTATGTCTACCAACCTTACTTTTCACATTATTTAAAACGTTTTTAATGGAAATAGATTGGATTTTTTTAGAGTAAGAGTTGCAACTAATTAACTTTTTTCCCATAGAACTATTTGAGATAAAAATTTGATACTATCAGGAAAAGGTAATGTTGATGGGAGGAATCGAATTCAATAAAAAAATAGTGTTACATTTGAAAAAAAAACATTCATTAAGTTACAGAAAAAAACTAAAAATCTCGCAACGTGGCAATTGTCAATTTTCAATTCAATTTTTAAGTTATCCACCTGTACCAAAATTCATTGATTTAGCCTTGATAGTTTTAAAGAAAATTAGCCGTTCCGGTTTTTCAACTAACCGTGATTTTTGTTTGATTGGACATAGCAAAGAATATGCCGATAGAGAGAGTTTCATACCAGAAAAAGTCGACGCATTAAAACTGTTGCAAAATGTGCAACATTTCTATGCATGCATGCCTATTAATAATTATTATTTAATGTAATAATTTCTTATCAGAATAATATTTTCTTTTGCGAAGTTATAAACAATAAATATTTTGGAAAATAAAAATCTGATCCTTAGCAACAACAAGTCAAAGATTAGATGGTTTTAACACGCCCTATATTTATTTACTTTTAGACGACCATTCTGTATACTAAAATGGCAATTTGGGTAGGTACCTACCCAAATAAAATGTCTACGATAGCTTTGACCTGCCTAAAAGATCATTTCAGTGGCGTAGCTCAGCTCAGTCTTTTAGGTCTAGTTAAGCGCCGATTAATCAAATTAATTATTAATGTTATACTGTTTTAAGTGACAGAATGTCAAATACCTATTTGTATATTTTAAGGGACTGATTAAAACAAGCACTTTCTTATAATCAGTTCTCGTTGACAATGTGCTGGTGACTGGTGATAATAGGGCACGCCTCTCCTCAGAATCAAGCAAGAAATTAGAGCCTTAATTTTACCATGCGAGCAAAAATAATTTGCATCAAAGAGGGCCTTGAATCTAAGGACGTAATGCTTAGCCGTAGAGCTTAATACCTGATGGGTGTCAGTAACTACCTGAATTAACAATCAATCAGTTATTCCGTCATCTTTGACGTTCGTTACAAGTAATTTGATTCATCGCTAATTTTTCCAATTTTTTGAACAATTCACACAATGGGCGGAACAGCACAAAACATTCATGGTTGAGCGTATTTTCGAAACGGGGTTAGAGTAAATGGTGAGTGGCAATACAATTAGGGTTTGTGCATGGACGATTTTCACGAACATTTTCCTAACGTTGCTTTTATTGCTGGGGATTTTTATCATTGCCTGAAAAGAACCGTGGCTGTGTTTAGGGAAACAGGTTCTATACAACACAAAAAAGGAGCAGGAAGGCCATCTGTAAGAATAGACGAACTTGTTGCAAACGTTCGTGAAATAATGCAAAATAAGCCAACAAATTGTATAAGACGCCTGTCCCAAAAAGTGGGAAGATCGTATGGAACATGCAGAACTATTCTTAAGAAGCAGCTAAATTTATTTCCTTATAAAGTGCAAGTATTCCAAGAAATACAAGCTGCAGATTAAGAAAGGCGCAGAAAGAAGAATTTATTACACCTGACATTTTTGTCGGATAAAGCCTGGTTCCACCTCTAGAGTTATGTGAATTCTAAGAATACACGCATGTGGAGTAGTGAAAATCCCCCTTTTTTTGAAGAGTCCACATTGCACACTCAAAAAATTGGTGTCTGGTTAGCTGTTTCCCGAAGAAGAATTGTTAGTCCTATTTTTTTCCATAACATAGGTACAGCACAGCGGTATAGAGACAATATTTTGAATCCATTTGTGGAGCAATTATTTGACGACGAACTACGTTTTGGATATTTTCAACAGGACGGTGCAACCGCCCATACAGCCGCCAAAACTATTAACTACTTACGCAATTTTTTCGAAGACAGATTGATCAGTTTTGGATCAGACATTGAATTCCCACCTAGATCACCTTGTTTAACGGTTATGGATTACTTCGTTTTTCCTCATTTAAAGAACACTATTTTTAAAACACCAGTTGCAAATTTAGAACAATTATAAGAAAGGATTATCCAAGAATGTGGTAACATTTCTCCAGATGTGCTGGTCAACACTTTCGAAAATATGAAGAGACGTGTGAATGTATGCTTGGAGCATGGCGGTGGCCAATTTCAGCAATTTATGTAATTATTTTTCTTTTTCCTTCTACTTTGTTAATTTTGTAAACAACAAAAATAAATTTGTATTTGTCTACTTATTTTATTACTCATTAGTTTGGCATATCATGTCATAATATAATTTTGACAAAATTTTTACCTAGATTTGGTTAGATATATCGTCCCCATATCATTGTGATCTAAACCAAGCCCTACATTTTTTAATCCAAGCTCTCTTTGTTGCAAATAATTTTTGCTCGCACGGTATAACATAAACCATTTTTTGCGAAAAAAAAAATATTTTTCATGCCTTAGTTTTCATGTTTTGGAAAAATTTCATATGCGGCCAGGCCAGTTGGTAGAGAAGATACAACAACCGTGGCCGTAGTAGACTCCCAAACCACACCATTAGGTGTGTACCAGGGGTATGAAAGTGGGATTGGTGGGCAACCCGCAACATTTGCCATCCAATATGGCGGCCAGATTGCCGCCGTTGAACGTATGTCCATAAACATTTAGGACGTACGTGCGATTAAAGTTTGACATTGTTTGTTGACGTTTTGTTTTCCCAGTTTTTTCCGTCTTTATATTAAAAATCTAACTGTAGAGCCTATTATTCCTCTGGGTAAGTTATTGTGTCAGGTTCCAACAGTTATTAAAAATTTGTTTCCCACTTATAGACGTCTGACGGGGTGAGTTATTATGCCTTCTGCATAAAGACTTTTCTTTGTTGTAATTTTGGAATTAATAGGAAAAAAATGTTCGTTTTACTTGCCAAAAAGGGTTCTATAGGTAATATTTTGTTTTGTTTTTGGTAGTAAATTATCTTTTTCATGTTGTTTGTTTTGTTATTTTAAAGTGTATATAATAAATACAGTTTTTTTTTCAGAAAAATATACAACAAAGTAAAAAAATCGAAAGTTTAATTTACTAACCTGTCCGTCTCACCCAACGCCACCTAAGATGGCGATCGGGTAAACGTCATTCCCGTTTCGTCCAATTAACACGCAAATAGCATTTCTCTTTGTTGGTAATTTGTGGTGTGTGGGTCGATGCTCCTTCAATCGACGTTTTTTAAAATATGTGGCAACATATATTCTGGACGCCACTGGTAAGGTTCCTACATATCAGGTGTGTGTGTGTGTATGTGTGTATGTCTTTGCTTTAGCAAGCCATCGTGTCTGGTTTTTACAGCCCATCTCCGAGAACTTTGTGGCCATTTCTCGGAACCCAAGCCTACTCAGGGCAACTTTGGTAAACGGCACAGATGGTAACTTAAATCCTTAAGAGCTTCGCTTTTAATGCTTCGTGTTTTGATTATACAGTGCCACATGGGGTACCTGTTGTATTTTTACTGCGTAGAATGGAGAGAGAAAATAGTCAAGTGTTAGAGGGCCACGCGACTGGTGTCTCTTCGAAGCAAAAGTTACGACCGTCCGTTTTACCTTAAAAAGGTTTAGTGGCAGTAACTTTCGTTGGTCAGGTATATTTTTCTTCCGAATAAATAAAAAACTCGTAAAATAATTATCACCCTGAATCATTAAAATCGAAAAAAAAGTTGATTAAATATTCATTCTTTTACTCGGTATAATCTCAGGTGTTCAGATTCATTATATAAGGGAAGTTTTATTTAAAACGGTTTTAGAATGGGAGAATATAAAGAAAAAGGCAATACACTAAGAGAAAAACCTTCTATTCCTTATTAGAATTCGCATACTCTTTATACAACTGTTTAATACTATCTATATGTGACAGCAACGCGCTTTCCTACTGTAAGACAACGAAAACTGCTAGAACGTTGTGTAATGATAATATAACGGTAATTTAGCCAATAGGAGTTATTGCTACCATAGAATAGTTTACAGCCATTATTGCTCTGAAACTCACAGTAATTATCAAGTTCTATTGGAGGTGTAATCTGGTTTTATATACTGTAATAGTACCGACTGGCAGTTCTAATGAAATTTGGCATTATTCATAATAATATTTGCTTGCTACAACCGTAGCAATAAAGCATATACTTACCACTAAAAATCAGTACTGTTAGTTCTCAAAAATTTAAATACTTTCTAGTGTAATATTGTTCTTGTCGGTAAACATTGTATATGATTATCTATTATGCAACATGGTTAACTGAGATGGTAAAGTTCGTCCATATATTATAAAGTCCATACTAATGATGGGTTGTGCGAAATAAGAATCTTCTAATGCTTTATCTGACATGCAAGGTTTCAAAAAACGTACACGCACAAAGTAAAAATAAATTAATTGAAACAGGTATTGGTACGATCGATAGAATTGAAATTTAGACAAGGCAGCTAGAATACTCCGAACATACAACAACAACTATACATAGCAATACAAATTATGTTTTAGCAAATTTGTTGTATAAGATCATTTTCCTCAGTGTATGATGTTAAAGTTTTTGGTCCTACTCACAAAAGTAAATTTAATGAGTATTTTTTCAACAGTTGCAGTCGGTTTATAATCTTGTGCCAAACTAAACAATAAACTATTTCTATTTCCATTGTGGCTTTTACTTTTCAGAAAGTGCTCCTTTTAAAATTAGAGCAAAATTAATAACGAAAAAATGATAATAGACCCCCAACTTATGTTATAAGTTGCCATTTATGATTTACTCTTTTCTCCTCAAAACGAATTGGAGAATGCATCACTAGTGTTAGCTATGTATTAGTAAAAACTAACAGTTTGAGATTATTTCCTTTCATCTAATCCTATTGTGTGTCCTACGTACCTAACGGTCTAAAAAATCAAACCATAATGTCTTCACAGATATTCCAGCCATTCTGGGATTTTTAAAACCACATGTTAAGACCCTATTTTACATGCCAAAACCTGCGAGATCGTAAAAGAAAAAGAAGTTGCACACTTGCAAAATATTAACAAAGGCCTCGGGCGAAAAAGGTCTAAATTACCCAACGAGCTGCCGATGCCATTGCCTTTGTTTTGTACAAAACGTATATGGCCTCAAGGGTTGATGGGTTTTACAACCGACTAGGTTTGTTGAAAACATGGGTGCTGTGCTTTTAAACAAAAACTTCTTTTCTATTTTTGCCTGTCTTCGGTCAGTCAAGGTCAACCTTGGGCCGTTTACTCTGGGATTCGTTGCGGTCAATTTGGTTTTATGACACAATTTTGTCTGTAGCTTGGGATGCTTTTAAATAAAAGATATACATCTATATGGTAACTGATTTGAAAAATATTATTGCCACTGAACCAGCGTTTTTGGTCGATTGTAGATTTTTGGTAACTATGACTACTATACAGGGTGAGTCGGGAGGAATGGGCCAAACTCCAAAAGTATAATCTATGCAACAAAATAATAAGAAAAAAATCAAATGTTGTTATCTAATATTCATTTGTTTTTACTACACTGACGTGATAGGAAAAAACTGACTAAAGTTTTGGAATCAGCATGTCAATTTACCTCTAAAACAGCTTTAAAGTCTAACTCAACAGAAATTATGTTTCAAATTGTTCCCCAGTGTTATAGTTCAACGGTGTGAGGTCTGGCGATCTAGGAGGCCAACTAATAGGACCACCGCGACCAATCCAAATCTCTGGAAACTTTTGGTCCAAATAATGACCAATGATTTATTTAAAACAATGTTAATGTTGCATATTTTGGTTTATCAATATTATTATTTTATTTGACTTTGTTCTTATTATTTGCTAGCTATGTCAAAAATTTATTTTTGACGTTTATCACCCTGTATGTAATATTAATTCGATAAAAAAATGAGATTTTATATAATTTTCACTGCATACCTGCCCGCATAGGTGTTTTATTTGGATGATTCACTTGAACATGAATCATGGTTTACTATATAGGTGTCCGACGTAAAAATATACGTAATAATGGCATTCACCTATATTTGCAGCATTTAAACTTTAAAAGCTTCTGAGTCATTTTGATTAGTTACGAATTATTGCTATTTATTTTGTTAGCAGAATCTTTTGTTTCTATTGTTTATTTTTACCCCTTTTTAGTTCCAAAAAGACGGTAGTTTGGCGTGAAATTTTTTATGCTGCAAAATTAATAAACCTGCTTTATCTAAATGTCTTGTTACTTTGAAATTTTTTGAAAAACTGGCCCATCGGCCTTGAAACGGTCTGTAATTGCTACCCAAATAAGGGTATTTGACCCCTTTTTAGAAAACGAAAAGTAAACGAAATATTTATTAGAAAATGAAATGGCAGAAGCGACACTACACACAAAAAAAACTACTCTCAAAACAAGCTTATAGTAATGCTCAAACAAATAGCCTTATTTTGAAACTAACTTGCTTTATTTCGTGACTAAAATATATTCATTTTTAAACTACTACTGGTTTTAAATTATATCATCAAGTTAATCAAAATTATGTTCATAAAGAGATTACATCATCATCATAACAAGATAATCTTATACTTGTTTTAAAAATAAGTATTGTGGTCAAAGTGAAATATACTATGATGGGTTTAAAAATAAGAATAAATTTGTATTCTCACAGCGAGCACAAAGACAGTCTCTGTGCTTAACTTGAGTAAAATCTAAACCCTTATTATTTCTTTGATGCTATTTGCATCACGTGACCTCTTGTTTTGCGAGAAAACGACCGAAATACGTTTACTTTAGTCGTTATTTAACATCCACGCAGGGGTCGCGCGTCGATGCTCACCGATGCTGGTAGTGTGTGTTCTATTTTGCGCGTTTTGTGTAATAGTGTGATGGAGGAAATTTTATATTCGTTATAGTTATGGTTTTTTATTACCTGTTTTTTTTTTAAATAAAACCAAAAGCAATAAACAGTGGTTTTATTTATTAGTTATCTGTTAGGGCTATATTCAGATCAGATACTACCTAAGGTAATATCACAATAGTATTTGTTACCTATGTCACAAAGACATTTTAACTTGACATTGTACAATTCTATTGACTGCGGTGAGCTTATCCTATCTGACCTAAATAATATAGTCCTTTCAGATCTATCTGTTTCAAAACTACATGATTTTAAATTTTACTCTATCTAATAATAAACTAGTTTTAAGATGATAATAAATTGATTTGTCTAGTTTCGCTGAGAATGTAGGATAGTCACAAATTGAAGATACAAATAAAATATATGTGCTCAAATGCAACTTCGTATATTCAACTTAATAATAACTCATACTCAAAACGAAAATAACGAATATTTATTCTTAGAATACTTTGAATCAAACCAATATTAACGTATACTATATCTGCAACTAAAATTATTGATAGGTTGATCATTTATTTTTATTACCCTAAAACTAAAGTAGAGTCAAGTTAAAATAATGTAGTATTAATTTAAAACTATATTTTGATGCTAAGGTATTTTCTATTTAATTTTACTTTAGCATTGCTCCTATTCATGTATATGATAGTTTCAGTTTAAAACTTTTAGGTTCAACTGGATACTAGATTTTTTTGTGTGTAATGATTGCTCTAAAAGATAATTCGGAAAATTTAATAAAAATGTCAGAAAGTGACAATGAAGTAAAAAAAGGTATTCCAATTTTCAAACTTTGGAAAAAAGTCTTATTATAATAATTTTTAGAATTCAATTTTATTTTAAAGTTTACAAATATTATTGCTTTTACGTATATTTATTTTGTTTCTGAAAATTTTAATAAATTTTTAAAACTCATTGTCACTCACCAAGTTTTCCAATTAATTTTTCGAATCATATTTTTAAAAATATTTCGTCTGCATAATCAATTATTTTCCATTTGATTTTTAAGAATGTTTAATAAGAGCCAACAGACATAAATCTACTTAATAATAATAATAATAAAGGTGTCCGCCCAAAATAATTTAATTAATATAAAAAAATATAAGTAATTTTAACCATAAAAAGCTCCTCCTGTTGTTTAGTCATTTAGCTTGATAATGCACACAAATCTAGCTGTACCAAAAAAAAATTTATTAAATCCAATGGTATTAAAATTTAAAATTCGATGGAAATCGGTACAAAAAAAATCCGTTAGAGCGTAACATGATGTACGGACTATGTCATGCACCCGTAATAATCGGCTTTAAAAATTAGGCTCTGTATTCAAAAACACAACCGGTTGGGAAATCCAAATCGTCTTTTTCGTATTGAAAGTTGAACCACAATATTTTGATGTACCATATAAATTTATTTATAGAGTTTATATTTCATCTACTTATTGTCATTTGTGATTTGTGGATACTGCAACAAAGGGTTCCAAGAAAAGATGTCGACGGATGTAGTGCTGTAAAAATTTTGAATACTATCGCAAGATGGAGACAGTCACGTGACACTCTGTCAATTTTGGTCTATTAAATTTTTATAAGTTGGCATGAATTTCACGACCGGACTTGAAAATTATACATGTGAGACCTTCTAAAACAGTTGATGCAATAGTCTCATCGGTTCTACCGGTTTAATATTGCCAAATAGTAATAATAAATTATTTTGAAAGATTTGTTTTATAAATATTATAATTTAAGGTGGGTAATAATAAACATGAATTTTTATATGGTTTAAAGATAAAGTGTCAAAATAGATTTAAAAACTTTTTAATATTAGAATTATCCAAACCTTAAAAATACTAAATTAACTGAAACGCAACTTTAAATAGAATTCTGTCAGTCATATTTACAACGGATTTTTTTTTTTGTTTTATTTGTTCAAATTATACCTATAGGTAAAATACCATACCTACACAGTTCAACATAAACTAATCGAATTCAGTCAGATATTACAATTACTGTGAAGGAAATATATGACTTAGGTACTTAGACCCAAATATCGTGGGTTTGCGGCGAAAACTCACCAAGTCAAAATATGAAGTTTCGAGAAAATGCCATTTAAAAAATAGACATTTGTCGTTTAAATCCAAATAATGAAACAAATATTTAAGTTTTAAGTTTGGATTATAGAAAATATATACTGTTTCTTTAACATTTTTTAACAAAATAATGTTACATGAATTTAATTTTTTGCGTAAAAATAGAAAAATACAAGTGGTGTGACCCGGGGTGTGACTTAGTGAGTTTTAAATTTGATCATGTTTTATTAGAGGACTGACTTATAAAAAAATTTTTATATTTTATATTATCGCGGCTCCAACTTAATGCTTTTTGACAGCTGTATTATTTTATTTGTCGATTTGAATACATTGCGGTAGATTTTTGTAGTCTCAAACACATACACGCACAATAATTATTATTAATTTTGGCATATAAAACTCATTAAGTCAGATTTTGCGCAGCACCCTATACATAAAATTCACCAAGTCACTTTTAGTGAGTTCTCGCATTAACTACCAAAGGACAATATTGACTTAATAAGATTCTTAGTATGCCATTTCTGGTTACTTAGAGAGTTTTTCAACGAAAATACATGGTAATATGTTAGACCTAAATCAGACTTGATGAAATATATAAAAATGTCAAAACTGGAAAAATATGACTTAGTGAGTTTTCGCCGCAAGCCCACGATATGGTTTTTATAGAATTTGTTGGCTATGATACGGTTACATTTCTAAACTTGTACCTATGTGGGCTAACATAAAGTTAAAAGTTTCAATATAGCCAGGGATTTAATTTTTCTGTCAATGCAAACCCTACTTTAACAGTTTTTGACTTACATAAGGTACGTAGACCCAGAAGTGGCTTTTATGGAATTTGTTGGTTATGATACAGTAACATTATTTCTAAACTTGTATTTGGGCTAACATAAAGTTAAAAGCTTCAATATAGCCAGGGATTTAATTTTTTTGTCAATGGAAACCCTAATTTAACAGTTTTTGACTTAACGTAAGGTACGAAGACCCAAATACGGTTTTTATAGAATTTGTTGGTTATGATACAGTTACATTCCTAAACTTGTATGTAGGCTAACATAAAGTTAAAAGCTTCAGTTTAGCCAGGTATTAAATTTTTCTGTCAGTGGAAACCCTACTTTAACAGTTTTTGACTTACGTAAAGTACGTAGACCCAAAAGTGGTTTTTATGGAATTTGTTTGTTAAAATGCAATTTATTGATACGGTTACATTTCTAAACTTGTATGTGGGCTAACATAATGTTAAAAACTTTATTTTATTGTCATACAAACAATAATAATAGTAATATCTAATAATAATTTCACTTACCTATGTAAGGTACGTAGACCCAGAAAATATAATTATATATTTGTTCGCTATCCTATTACATATTAATACGGTTAGCTATTTAAACTACTATATAGGCTAACATAATGTTAAATAGTTTATTTCAGCCTTACTATTGCCAAACAATAATAACAATAATGAAAAATATTCAAAACACCAAAACACCTGTAACTCGTTAGAAGAAGCCATTTTGAATCGACGATTTTTGTCGAAGGCTACTTCGCCCTTATTTCGGGTTACCATGTCAACCGAAGGAAGGCGAGCCGAGTTCATTCATAAAACACTTGACCTTCGTACTACTTTCCCAATTTTACTATCACCGCCCCCGCATAGTAAATATTTTAAAACAATAATAAGGAAAGTCCCATTCATAAAAACAGAGTAGCGTATTCTGTCGTTTAGAGGCAATTTTTAGGCTATTAAAAGCATGAATCTTGCAAACTAAGCTTTGATATGTGTTGGCTAAGCTGTGGCAAAATGTTTTAAAATGCCAACAGCACTGTATTTTATTATGTTATAATGAGCATATAACAAATACATTTTGGATTCGTTTTTATTTATATTTTCCACTTGAAAGATTTGTCCCCATAAGATCTTGAGAGACTGGAGAATTTATTTATGGGATGTTCTGCTACTAAGACAAAAAGTCAGGCCATAGTGTTTCAAAGAAAAAGATCAACTCCGCCTAGGAGTATAACCATATAGATGACGAGGAGGTCGAATGGACCAAAGAAGCACTGACCTACGGATCAGTATAGTATAGGGCTATGCAGCTAATACATACCTACATAAAACGGCTCGAAGCCACAGAAAATCATGTCAATTATGTAAGAAAAACATTATCTTTCAAATATTTTATCTGTCCTAAATCAAAATAATATGTTACAGGGTCCTCAGATTTTATGCTTTTAAGGCTATAAATTAAATTTATAAAAATCCTTTAAATAATAACTTTAGGGTCAGAACACAGGCTGTCATATATAGAGGCAGGAGAAAGTTTTTTAATTTCGGGTATCTGATTCGGTAATAATATGTTGCTGGTTTTTCAATTATTTCGCCCGAAAAAGAACCTGTTGCTTCTAAATCAAACAGGTTCTTCTGTTTCGGTTTCTACGTAATAAAGTATTAGGCTATTTTTTAAGTTGAACGATTTTTAGAGTGTTGACTCGAATCGTTTTAATCTATTTATATCCAGTTTAAATAACAGGACATGTCATATTTCTTGAAGCAATTTACTAATAAAGGGCTATTAAATATGCATATGTATGTGTGCATTTGCTTTAATTTGATTATACTAATTAAATCAGTTTTAAATTATGCATCAAAACATTTATTTTTGTTCGCGAAACATAATTTTCAACACAAATGTACACACATTTTACTTTTATAAATATTCATTACCTATTGCCTATTCTGATTCTGCATAATATATTATTTTAATAATTTTTAATGGACGTACGATCACACTTTGAGAGTTAATATTTTTTCCACTTTTTTTAACTAACCAATACGAATCGGATAAATATTTTTCAACTTTTTTTTAAGAGGAAAGCATTGGTTGCTAAACAAAAGAAAAAAGTTCTCTTTGCCGTTATAGAAATACCGCTGATGTGTGTTCAAAAAGGTAAAAACATCTTTTTTAGAAGTTGGTATCCATTGAGACCAATATCTAATTAACAATTATGTTCACGTACTACCGTACAGTGGTGGTTCGTTTTATTTAAAATGAGACAGAGCCAACATTATTGAAGAAACGGAATAGTTTGTGGATTTAAGGGTCAGTTTAACTACCTTATAGACAGTGGCGCAACTACGGGGGAGCCATCCAAAAGTAATTTTCGAAAAAAATATTGGTACGGTTCTTAAAATAATTATCTTACGAAACCTAATTGTAATCAAGAAAATACGAAAAACAGGAAAAATTTTGGTTACCTACCTATCTATTTACTACCCACCTTTACTTGGAAAATGTAGGTACTTTTGAAATCGCGATCTGTTAGCTGTTGAAGAAAGATGGTGGGCGGTTTCCGCAAAATAATTCTTTACGGGTTGAATGCTTTGTACAAAAAAAGTTCGAAAAGTGGAAGGACCTTGGTGGAACTATTTAAAATATGCTGCAACTGGCAACTGCGCTTGCCCAAAGTTCCCAAATTTGCTGACGAATTATTTTATCATATGCAAAATCCTATTTCAAAACGCAAATATTTTATGGAACATTGGATATAGTTATCCGCCAGTTGGAAGTGCAATTTAGGAGTTTACATGACATTGCAAGACTTTTTACACCAATTTTTCCTCAAAATATTCGGAACCTATCGAAAAGTAAACTTGAACAGTTCGTTTGAAACTTGGTAGAAAAATATAATGATGATTTGTCAGTTGACCTTGCGAGCCAAATTGTGCAACTGAAGCTATCATTTGGCAATAACCGAATTGAACTGAAAACTATTCAGGATTTTGCAAAATTCTTAATACTGGACAATTATTTGCTAGCACCAAATTTTCAGAAGTTTGTACAGCCTGTATGTTGTTTTTAACTCTGCCGGTGTCAGTTGCACAAGCAGAACGTTCATTTTCTAAGTTGAAGATTGTTAAAAACCATTTGAGAAGCTCAATGAATCAACATCGCTTATCCAGTCTTAGTATTTATTTATTGAAATACGAAAAGCTAAGGCTTTGAACATCGACGACATAATTGAATCCTTCGCTAGCGCTAAATCAAGGAAGAAGATGTGAAACATAAACGTCAATTAACTACAGACTATGTATGTTAATTTGAACTATCTAAGATATTTAGTTGTTCGTTTTTTAACCAAAATTCAAACCTACAAATTCTTGGCGCCGTCGTGGCATCTTTATCCCTCTACTACCACTACCACAAGTGGCACATAATATTAAATTTGAATCTTAGGTCTAGGCAAGTGTACGAGTATGGTGTATCGTAATTGGGCCTCGCCAAACCACTCTACCCCCAGGTCTAAAATCTGAAGTTACGCCACTGCTTATAGAGTACATTTCTTACAATTGGACGGTGCGTACACTTACCTAATTAGATATTATTACTATCTGGTTCCTTAATACGAAATGTGGTTGCAATAAATGAATAAATTAACAAAACCACATTTTTTTTTATTATAATCTAATTTCTTAATTAGGTCTTTGTATTTGATGAGATGCAAGTCATGGTTAATTAAATTAATAACACTTAGTACACCTTAATTATATTGTCCCGATTGGGTTTTAAATCGCTCAGGTACAAAATTAAAAGTCAACATCAGCCCTGACGATTATCCCCTTTATTGACAAACTAATTAAATTATTTGGGGTAATAGTTAACTTCTTAAAGGGATGTAAATTGGTAATGAAAGGCCTTGGGCATCCCATTTATCTTTGGATTTACTAAATAAGGAAGCAATGGTTTCTATAGAGATACGTCAAGAAACGTCAGGTAGTTTTAGGTCGGGTAAGTAGGGTGCATTAGAACTTTTTAACAGCTTGTAAATTCTAACTGATGTGTTAAAATATTAGGGCTGACTTTTTGATGAATTCAAAACTAGATTCTCGAAGATATATTTTAGTATTTATTTATATTTTTGGGGGTGGGGCAGAAAATAGAAGAATATTTTCTCTCTTCATGGATTCGGTACCTACCCCAACCGATTGTTAGCGCTGGCTGGTTTTTGCAAGTGATTTGTTACACAATTTGATAAGTTCATGTTTAGAGGTACTGGTATGCTTTATAAATCTAAAAACGACACTAGATGTCACTACATGGTACTAGCTACATCCTCTCTGCTATTTACGTTGTTCTGTGTGCAGTTTTAATAAAGCTTATGAAAAAGATATTATAATTTTTTATGTACTATAATAGTGTTTATATTTAGACGTTTTAAAATAAGATATCAATTGCTTTGGCCCCTTCTCATTAACATTTACTAAGCACTGTTGTACCCAATATTGGCAACATCGGTTGTTGACTCACCATGAAATATCCTCGGACAGAGCGATGTCTACCATTCGTCTGGTCGATTATCATGACTCACTGATGGCGAGATCAGGTACCCAGGTAGTTTTAATATCGATGGCCAAATAGGAAATGCTATAAAGCTCTTTTTTCGCTGCAGTTAGCAGACAATGACCGTTTTGAAGCTTTTGAAAAAGTGCGTTTGTTTTGATTGTGACTAACGCTCAGGTTATTTATTTGATGAAGATGGTAGGAACTATTGTTCTGGAAAGCAAATAGGTAATTTTGCTCGAACATAGTTTTTTAAATCAGTAGAATCAAGTTTGGGCCACAAAAATTGTAGTGCCATGTTTATAGAAAAACTGAATTAATAACAAAATTTTAGTTTCCGTTCAAGCTGGTTTTCGAAAAGGGTACTCGACAGAGACAGCCATTCAATGTGTTATTGAGACGTGGAAGAGAACCATTGATCAAGGGGAAAATGTTATAGCTGTATTTTTGGATTTTAAGCGGGCATTCGAAACAATTGACAGGGCTAGATTATTGAGTAAATTGTATAAGTATGGTATTCGCAGAAACGTTTATAAATGGTTTAAAAATTATTTAAGTAACTGGTCACAAAACACAATTTTTTTAAAATTTTTGGTGGTCTAAATACTCTAAATTATGAGATAAATATATTATTAAATTGGCTAAAAGTAAATAAATTAAAATTAAATATTTCAAAAACTAAATGTATGGTTATGGGTAATAATTTAAATTGTTAAAATATAAATGGTGTAATTGATGGTGAAAAATTGGAATTAGTAAACAGTTTTAAATATTTAGGGATAATCATTGATACAAAATTTAAATTTTTTAATTATTTAAGTATCATACAATTTTTTAATTATTAAGTATCATATCGAAGATTGCCGGAAAAGTAGGTTATTTTAACAGAATCAGTTCTAATTTAAGTTTGTTTTCTAAAAAAACTGTATTTAATACTATTATATTATCACATTTTCTTTATTGTTCTTCCATTTTATATTGTGCTGGTGAGGAAATATTTGATAAATTACAAATTTTACAATGCGGATTGGGTATTTTAAATTGTGACAAATATACAAAAATTAATTTTATGTTGAAAAATTTAGATTGGTTGAATGTCAGAAATTTAATTTTTTATTTAGTATGTATCTTTATACATAAAATTAAAAATAAAATAAATTGCCTGATTGTTTAAAATTTTTTTGTTCTTTTAATCATGACCATCATAATTATAAAACAAGAACTAATCAAAATTTTTATTTGGATAGAGTGTCTAAAACAGTAGCTTATAAGTATATTTTTTATAAAGGTTTGATAGAATATAATAATTTGGAAAATTCTATTAAATCTCAAAAATCTTTAAAACTGTTTAAAAAAACTTTAAAATTACATTTAATTAAAAACAAAATGATACGTAATATTTGATACAATTTACAAAATGTTTACCTTTTCTGTCTGTTTCTGTTAAAAGAAGGTTGCGTTTAAAAATTTTAAAATAAATCTATAAAAATGTGTTAAAAAAATTTATTAAAAAATATTTAATTGTAGCTTTTTTCTAAATAAAACATGTTACTACTACTACTACTACCATTTCTCTAATATTACCTATACAAAGATATTTTTCAATAATTCAGCAGACGTCCCTATAGTAAGTAAATACTTTAAAATACTTTTAATGCGGACAATGCTATTTTTATTATGCACTGAATAGTATTTTGTAGTAATAACAGAGTAATTTATATAATTTTAATGATTTTACCATTGTTGGCGTTATACGAGCAAATACTCTGAAAAATAGTAAAAGAATTGAAGAGATTAGCTACACGAGACTTGAACAAAGAATAGCTCAAATGAGTTAACTTCGCGACACAACTCAAACTACTTTATTTCAATGAAGCGGAAAGGTCAGGAATTTAATGGTGATCAATACAATTCTAAATAAAATATAAACCCAATGTCAACTTATATTTCCATTTATTTTTAATTAAATGAAGGGCGTAAGAAACAAAGACGCGAATCTATCCCTAACCTTAAGCTAATCATACAATCTTACAACAAATATAATGTTCTTTCAGTTCCAAATACAAATAGATCCAGATATTTGTCGATTAAAGGCCAATTTTGGAATTTTTTTTATACAGGGTGTCCGGAAATGATGAGCAAAAAATTTAGGGGATAATTCTAGACCGAAAATAAGTGCTATCTCTTCCTATAACATTTTTCACAATTTTAGACACCAATGTTTAAAAAGTGGTTCATATCGATTTAGCGTGTTGAAGTGATTGTTGAGTTTTTCTTTGCAATTATGCCTGGCAATAGAATTTTAGTGTTCAATAGAGCAAGAATAGTGGCTTTGCATGATGAGGGTCTGCGGAATCATCGAATCGCGGATAGACTAGGGATTCTCCGCGCTTTAGTTATCCGAATAGTGTGTTTGTACCAGGAAACTAACAGCGTTGACTGGAGACGTAGAACTGGGCGTCCTAGGGTAACTAATGCAAGAGAAGATCGATATGCAGCAGGTTATGTACAGGGTTTTTCCGTATATTTTGGAGCACCCCTGGAGCTTTTATTTGAAGACCTAGAAAAAACTTTAAATTACCAAAGTTGCATGATTTCTCCCGAACTGCCAGAATTTGTTATCGCGACAAAACAAATGAACATCGTAAATTTGTTTAATAATGCCAATGTCGATTTTTTTAAAATGGAACACCCTGTATATTATTTTTTTTTAACTCCTCACTCTTTTCTGATTCCAAATATGTATATATGTTATATGTTTGTTTCATAAATTATTATCATTATTTATATTAATTATTGTTACTGAATAAGCATTATGTTCTAGCATGTTTTCCTCACACCAATATAGATTTTCTAATCCGCAATATTTTGAAATGAAATTTTGCCTAAACGACTAAAGTAAACATATAACATATATACATATTTGGAATCAGAAAAGAGTGAGGAGTTAAAAAAAAAATTAATATACAGGGTGTTCCATTTTAAAAAATCGACATTGGCATTATTAAACAAATTTACGATGTTCATTTGTTTTGTCCGATAACAAATTCTGGCAGTTCAGGATAAATCATGCAACTTTGGTAATTTAAAGTTTTTTCTAGGTCTTCAAATAAAAGCTCCAGGGGTGCTCCAAAATATACGGAAAAACCCTGTACGTCGGAATCGAACCATAACAAGCCGCGTTCGGCAATTACATCTGCGATGCGATGGATATTTTATCACGTGACCTCGGATCGATCGGAGAATTTTGTGATAAACGAACGGTACCTAACAGCTGACCTCTGTCAAAGTCAAAAATGTAATATTTTTGTTTTGATTAGAAACCTAACCTTTTTTCCTTTTTGTAAAGTTACTAAAAATGAGCAGTCCTAGCGTTGTATTGGCCTTAATTGAAGGAGGCTATATCAACTAATGTTTGAAGACGATAATGAGGAATACGTCAAGATTTTGGAAAAGGTATTAGACGGTTTTGCCAAAGAAACGGTACCCCGATCACCAGTTCAGACAGCACTTTAGATTGTCCCCAACTACCTTTGAAGACTTGCTTAATAAATTGAATGCAGTTTCAGAGAGAAGATTGATAGCTGTAGGTGCTGGCCATCCGGAAATGTTATTGGATAAACAGACCATGATAGCACTCTGGTGTTTATCAAATATGGAAAGTTTTAGGTAAAACCCACCAGATTTTATGCCTTCCTTAGCCTTGCCTAATTGCCTAATGTGTATTTTCAATTTAGATCAGTCGCTGATCGATTTGGAATAACCAAGTCAACCTGCTGGGACGTCTTACATAGAACATGTAGAATATTTCTGTGTATTTATGGTCAAATAAACATGGTATAGCGTTTTTGTTCTTCCACATCATATAGTTCCACTTCCTGCATATTATTTTCAGTCAAATCACAGAAAAATAAAGGCTTTGTTCAATCAAACTACCAAAATTTTAAACCTTAATATAAACATCAAACTTAACCTCACAAATTCAGCTGAGATTAATCGCTTTCCTCGGTCAAAATACTCCGAGCAAAAAGATTATCCTCGGAGCGGTCCGATTTTAATTGCCGAACTGTTGAGATTTATTTCCCCTCCATTTAGATGTCATAAACGAACGATTTAGATCAATCCAAGCGGTCTGAGGGAATTGCCGAACGCGGCTACAGTCTCAACTGTGCGAACTCATTGTAAAAGAACGTTTGGTCGATTCATTTTCAGTACCACAATACGGCGGGGACTTGCTGGAGGCAATTTGCGATCTAGGAGACCATTGAGAGTACCTAGGTTACTTCCCAGACATATAGCCGCTCGTCTACAGTGGACACGGGAACACAGAGACTGGCTTTTAGCTTAGTGGCGAAATGCCCTTTCTTCGGACGAAACAAGATTTGATTTAGTTAGTGATAGTCGGCGACACAGAGTTTGGAGAGGGCCAGGGCGACCAGAAAGATCATCTTTTGCCAGAGAAGTCGTTCCATACCAAGGAGGAACAGTAATGTTTTGGGGAGGCATAATGCATGGTCATCGTACCCAGCTTATTCCCATTCCAGACACTATGCCAGGGGATAGATATGTTCGAAACACTACTAAACCCATTATTGGTCCTCTCCGAAATGACATTGGAGCCAATTTCATTTTCATGGATGACAATGCTAGGCCCTATCGCACGAGAAGAGTACAAAATGTACTAGAGATTCAGAATATTCAAAGATTTGATTTCGCCCTAAAGTGGTTTTCTTCTAGATTTCAAATTCTGGTAATCATTTTATTATGCAATATTTTTCGTTTGTATTATTTTTCTTGTTCAGTTAAAATTTAATTCAGCCAATTTGTATTGGATACATAACCAAATTAAATGTACTTTGTAATAAAACTTCTTAACTTATAATAATAATGTCTCATTTTGCCAAACATAAGGGGGTCGAAGAATTTTGGCGATGTGTGTATAACTGTTCGGTGCTTTCTTTAAAAAATTAGAGCTATCAAGCTTATTATTTCTTATTTCTTTATAGTCCTGGATGATAAATGCTGTTCGTTTTTGAATTTCAAATCATATAGCTTGATAAAGATCATATGAGAGACGCCATAGGAATTTTTATATTAGCAATATGATAAAACTACTGTCGAGAAAATGTTCTCATTTATAGTTTAGAGATGGCGAAATTTAAAAACAAAGCGTGGGTTTGACCCAAAAACACAATTTTAGTAAGGAATAATCTTGGAATTTTGTGCAATATCACCTATACTAGGTAAATAACGATAATCTTTTGGCAAATAAAAGGATTATCATTTCGCCGTAAATATTTATTGGACTTTTTTTAACACGACATTTTGCGGTGGCTAGTCAGGGTAGCATAGCCCCCTTATTATTTATTTATTCAGGATGCTAACAGAACTACGTAGGTTCCAAAAATCGCATCCACTGTTTACAAATATTACATATTAGGTAAAACAAAACTATCTAAAACTAAGCTAGACTAAAATAAAAATGGAATACTGCAGTACGCTCTTTTCTATGTAAATATTCTACACAAGAATCTGTTGTAAGAAATATCTTCTTACTCTTAATTTAAATTGGCATAAATTTAGATTAAACAAATCGATGTTCTCATAGTGTTGGTTATAGGTTCTTTGTAGCCTGGTCAGAGGGGTGTTCAGTCCTAAATTTGTTCTTTGATAGGGCAAATTAAATAAATCAAATCGTCTTAGATCCCTTGCAGGGACGTTAAAATTAATTTGATGTAATAATGTAGGTACATCAATAAGAGAATTGCATAACTTAAATAAGAAAGAAAGGTCAGTGACATGCCTTCTATCAGAAAGGGAGAGCAATTTATAGGTCCTTACTGCGGTCTCGACAGTACAGTTAGCCTTAAAGGCAACAGATTTAAGAAATTTTTTCTGGACTGCTTCTAGACGTCTAGTGGGTGCAAGATATAAAGGATTCTATATAACCGAGGCAAATGACAGCCTACTATAAACAAATGCAAAGTACAGACAAATCAAAGTTCTGGGATCTCTAAACTCTCTGCACGTTCTTACAATAAAACCTAACATTCTGTTTGATTCGTTGATTATTTTATCAAAGTGTCCAATATTACACCCAAATCTTTTATTTGATCGACACTGTCTAAAACAGAGTCATTAATGTTATATACGTGTTTAACTATGTTAATATTTCTGGTAAATGTTATGAAAAAACATTTCTTTATATTTAAAAACAGACTGTTCCGATCGCAGTACTCAACCAGCGTCCTGAGATCCTCCTGGATATCCAGACAGTCCTCTGGACCTCGTATAATCTTGAAGACTTTTAGATCATCTGTATAAACCAAGAAATAGGAGTTGTGAAAACATTTAATTATACCATTGATGTAAATAATAAAAAACAGAGGTCCCAAGTGACTTCCCTGGGGAACACCCGATGTTGCTAAAAAAGAATCAGAATAATAGCCATTAACTGAGACAATTTGTTTACGATCACAAATATAGGACCACACCCATCTTTGCAGACCGCCACACACGCCGACATCAGCAAGCCTCTCCATTCATCTTTTATGATCGATCTTATCAAAGGCCTTACTGAAGTCGGTGTATATGCAATCAACCTGCTCTCCAGCATCCATAGCATTACAATTGCGAATAGCACATTAGATTTGTCTCCAAAGATCGTTTTGGAAAAAATCCATGTTGTTGCTCAATGATAGTATTTTTTACAATCGACAAAATGTCAGAATAAACAATTTTCTTAAGCATTTTTGCAAAAATACATATTTTGGTTATAGGCCTATAATTTAATACACCATCTTTTTGTCCACTTTTAAATATTGGAGTTATATGGGAAGTTTTCTATTTTTTTGGAAATATTCCGGTTTTCAGAGACAAATCAAAAATTAAATGTTAAAGGTCTTAGCAGGGCAAACTTACAATTCTTAATAAAGACTGGAGGCAAACCGTCTGGACCCGCACTTTTTTTGAGTTCTAAATCGTTAATTAATTTCAATACTACACCATTAGGGGAAGGTTGACTAAGGTACTAATATTAAAGGCACCCTTTTGGGTGCCGATTAGCTCGCCACCTAGTTTAAACGTGCAGTCTGCAGTCTAAAGGGCTACTAAGCTACTACTACCAATACTTTAAATAATTTATTGTGAGTTGTTCTTGTTCAAATAAAATGTCAGCCAGCAGCCAGCAAGGCCGCAATCTATAGGCTCCTTATGGAACCCTGTATAAAAATTATACGTAAAGCGTTTATTTGGATAATGTTACGGCTGGGCTTGGAGAGAGGGCTACAGCCCGATTTGCGAATAGAAAAATTCTGATGTAAGACAAGCTGCTGTGCTAGTTAATGAGGGATTAAAGCACGTCTCCGCGAATCAGTATAAGCTTATTGCCTGGCGGTAATTAACGGGGTCGTAAAGAGATGGAAGAAGGATTATTCGAAGGGTTAATTTAGAATTGTTCAGTCGCAACTCACTGAATGGCTCCACAGTACACATTGACGCTTAAAAAGTTTGAAATCAATCTGTGCCCCCAATGCTAATTAAACAAGGGGTTTGGGAATTCGGGATTTGAGGCTAAAATTAATTAAATATATTATATCAGAGCTATGGCTTGAACACTCGATTTAAAAAAAGTTATATAGAAATTCGTATATTATTATTATTATACTAACTATACATAATATACAATAATATAGAGGGTTCTGATTAGAAAACGGATCAGCCTTTTAAATAGAATACATCCCACTTAATCAAGAATCGCTCGGATCCGTCAGATTTTTTTAAATGCTAAATCTGTATACTGTAATTTTTTAATGAAACATGAGCCTAATGAATAAAAATTAAGCAATTACTTTTTAGTAAAAGCAATTGCTTAACTAGCAAATGCTATATGTAAAAGCAATTGCTAGGTCTGGATATGAATAAAATTTCGAAGCAATTGCTGTTTTTCTTACACCTCTGTAGCAAATGCTTATTCAACACAAGTTCAGACGTGGCTTAGTCACTTGTTCAGATTGTAGATTTTATGTTCAGTTTGGTGCCTAATTTGCAAAAGAGTTGAATACATGCAACAACGTTGGTCAATTTATTTAGTACAATAGTAATCTGTTACGTTTTTGTGGAAAATAGGAAACTTATATTTGTGATATGGCAGATTTTAGTGAAAATGAGGAGTGATAGTAGTGATAAAGAAATTAAAGACAAGCAATTGATATTCGTTCACATATAGAAGGAACATAAATAAATCTCTCTGACCACAACAGTTTCAGCACTTGTAGGAAATTTAATAAAAATATTGGCCTTCTCCAAAGCTGCATCCATTACAGAAGTGTATGTCTTACAGACAGTAGTTTGGTGAACATCGAGTTCTTCACCTACAGAATTTTGAAAGCCCGTATCCGACAATTTCCGCAGAAAGACTTTAATCTTATTTAAAGGCGACAGTGCACCCCCTCGCCTTTTACCAGTTTCAGTCAAAAAATAATTTGCCAACCACTCAACATTTTCGCAGTCAAATCGATATAACTTTCTGAAATCATCATATCTGCAATTTTTACGTACACTGTAGATTTTTCTTTTATGGACGTTCATATATTCAGCCGCAATTGAAGACACAAATTAAGAGCAACGCACGTGTATGCCGCGGAGAACTAAAGTTGACTGCTACCAAGCAAATAATGCAGGGGTACACCTACCTTAAAAAGTTGAAAGCGATCGCTACACTAGAAAAAGCAATTCCTTTAATTTATTCATCCCATTTTAAGCAAACGATAGCAATCGCTTCTATTTTTTAAGAAAAAGCATTAACTAGAAGCAATTCCTGCACTTTTAAGCAATTGCTGGACGCAAAAGCAATTACTTTAGTTTTTATTCATTGGCTTTCAAGAAATTACTTCGACTTTATAAGAAAAAGCAATCGCTACATTTTTATTCATTAGGCTCATTGTATATTTTACATTCTACAATCAATTCCAGATATTTTTCATAAATCATGCTCTATATCTATCTTCAACCGTTGATATGTTTCTGACTTAGCAACGTTGTGAACTCAAGTCACAATCTTTAAGGCATTGACAATGATAATTTACTATTTAAGTGGTAGATGTCAGAAAATGTCAGTGAATCTTAATCAAATTTGAATTTTGCGCTGCTAATATTACATTGAAAATGCGCCTCGCTGAAGATGAACGCATAGAATTTTTGATTATGTTGGGTTGTGAAGATAATAGTAGAATTCAAAGGGAAGTCAGTGAGTTCACTGAAAAATACTCAAATTACCCGCCTATTAGCCAATCGACAGCGTCTAGAGTAGCAATCAAGTGGAGAACTTCCGGCACTGTTAAAGATAGTGTTAAAAGTAGTCGTCCTGGTATACCTGATGAGAAAATAATAAACATATCATTATCACGACAGGAAGATTCTCATAGCTTAAGCACACAACTTGGGCGTGACTACGATATTCACCAAACCATCCTATCTAATTTCTGTTTAAAATAGAAGTTCCATTCCTAGGGCGCGTTCGGCATTGTCATCGCGGAGCAGACGAGATTTTTGATCACGTGACCACAGATCTGTCGGACCAATGTGCAATACACGAACGATTGAGATTTTAAAACTGACAATGAATAGGTTAGGTGATCCGATTCGAGTTCGTTTGTTTTTGTTTACCTGTTCCCAGGCTTGAAGAAAAACAACCCTCCCAAGTCAGTTCTTGTTTATTTACAACTAAATGAACTAAAAACAATTTTTCTTTTCTTTTTTTAAATGTAGGAAAGTTATAGAGGTGTAAAATTTATAGGTTATTAATAATTATGGGTGGGATAAAACAAACCCCAAAACAGTAAAACACAAATAACCTAACCTCACAAAACAAGATTAATCTTTTTGCTCTGCCATCCTGAGACGGAGCGGTTAGATTACATCTAGATCGGTCCGAAGTCATTTACCGAACGAAACCGATTTACCTCCCCTACATCCAGATGGCATTACCGACCGATCTAGACGAATCAGACGGGTCTGACGACAATGCCGAACGCGCCTACTATCGCGAATTGTCCAAACAATTTGTTTTTCAGGTGAAGCTACATTTTCTTTAAATAGTCTGGTTAATAGACAAAACTACAGATACTGGGCCAACGAAAATCCTCACTCAGTATAATGAAATGCGCTATATTTTTCCTTACAAACTTGTTACCAAACGTTGCTAAAACATATCAATTAAGTACGCTCTAAATAACGTTAATTGAAATGAACGATGATCACTGTAATCACGGAGCCCTAATTGCGTGATTAGAAGTAAGTATTCACATAGCGTTAAAAACATCGAATGAAGTCAATTCCCATGGGGGGCGCTTCGCATATTATCTACCACATTTAAAACCTCCAACTTTTCCGGTATTAAAAAATTACCCAGTGGACATGATGCACAAGAGGGCCCTATAGGGAAAACATAATGATACCGATATCACAAATGACGGAGTAACTATACTTTCGGAATCAAAAATTATTGTGATCCCTTATTAACTGTTATTATTTTACTTCATCCTCCCCACATGTCCTGTATTTCTATTATCTTTCAACCCTCGTCGCAATAATAATTACCGGTTGATTTTTTGTAAAAATAAGTAAAAAAAAACTGCGTTTTGTGTTATACGAACATAATTTCATGGTATATGACTTAATAAAAATAAGTGCTGAAATCCAGCGAGGCCCCAGAGCACGCATGGAAGGTTTTATCGAAGCCAAAGGGAATCCATCTCGTTTACGTCCAACTGGGACAATGTGATTTAGTTTTTTGACGTCTTTATATTATGACCAGATATAAAAAATTTATGCAGATAAGTTTTTGTTATTCTGAAGCGTCCATTTTTTGAGGGATGACCATAAAGTTTATATTGTCAAAACGTGTCTGTGCATTGATGCAGCTTATTTTAAATCAATTAGTTTACTTAGTTCTATATAAAGTATGCGAATTATTAATTTGCCAAATATAATGTACAGGGTGCCCTAAAAGCTATGGTCAATAATTTGGGATTACGTAGATTGGCTAAAAATAAAGTAAGAACTTCATATAAAATTGTGTCCTTATTGCAAAGCTACAGCCCCCTAAAGGAAGTACCTACGTTAAAGATGATTTTTTCTAAATATTTTCGAAACCTTTATAGATATAAATTTAAAATTTAGATATTTTGGTAAACTTTGTGCGTTGAACAAAACTGTGGTTTTAAAAATATCGATATTTAAGAAATGTGGCCAGAAATAGGGGATAGTAGGGTGAAAATAGACATAACTTTCTAACAATGAGTCTAATGAATAAAAATTAAGCAATTACTTGAAGCAATTACTTTTAAGTAAAAGCAATTGCTTGACTAGCAAATGCTATAAGTAAAAGCAATTGCTAGATCTGGATATGAATAAAATTTTGAAGTAATTGCTGTTTTTCTTACACCTCTGTAGCAAATGCTTATTTAACACAAATTGTGGCTTATCCACTTGTTCAGATTATTGATTCGACGTTCAGTTTGGTGCCTAATTTGCAAAAGAGTTGACGTAAATACAACAACGTTGGTCTATTTATTTAGTACAATAGTAATCTGTTACGTTTTGTGGAAAATAGAAAACTTATATTTGTGATATTGCAGATTTCAGTGAAAATGAGAAAAGTGATAGTAGTGATAAATTAAAGACAAGCAATGAATATTCGTTCACAAATTGAAGGAACAATGAACATAAATAAATCTCTCTGACCACAACCGTTTAGTTTCCACAACAGCTTCAGCACTTTTAGAAAACTTAATAAAAATATTGGCCTTCTCCACAACTGCATCCATTACAGAAGTGTATGTCTTACAGACAGTAGTTTGGTGAACACCTAGTTTTTTACCTACAGAATTTTGAAAGCCTGGTTTCGACAATTTCCGCAGAAGGACTTTAATCTTATTTAAAGGCGACAGTGCACCCCCTCGCCTTTTACCATTATAATGTCAAAAAATAATTTGCCAACCACTCAACATTTTCGCAGTCAAATCGATATAACTTTCTGAAATCATCATATCTGCAATTTTTACGTACACTGTAGATTTTTCTTTTACGGACGTTCATATATTCAGCCATAATTGAAGACACAAATTAAGAGCAATGCACGTATATGCCGCGGAGAACTGAAGTTGACTGCTACCAAGCAAATGATGCAGGGGTCGACCTACCTTAAAAAGTTAAAAGCGATCGCTACACTAGAAAAAGCAATTCCTTAATTTATTCATCACATTTTAAGCAAACGATAGCAATTGCTTCTACTTTTTAAGAAAAAGCATTGACTAGAAGCAATTCCTGCACTTTTAAGCAATTGCTGGAGGCAAAAGCAATTACTTTATTTTTTATTCATTGGCTTTCAAGAAATTACTTCGATTTTATAGGAAAAAGCAGTCGCTACATTTTTATTCATTAGGCTCATTTATACTTTTGTATGTCAAATTAGAAAAACCTGACATATTTTGCAAAAGATGTACTAAGACATGATTGGATCCGCCGTTTTATAGATGGCTATTAAAATATTTATCCAATATAATTAATATTAAATATTTGGAAATTTCCACGTATTAAAAAAGGCACGATACGTTTTGAAATAATTTTTTCACAACCTAAAAAGTTTACGAGTGCATCAAAGTGTTCAACCCTCGACTTCGCTGACATAGAATCAATAAATTAAAAAAAAAATAAACTGATATGGCGGCGTCTAGTTTTCAGCATTGGAATGCCAATACCAGCAAAAAGTAATCATTGTGGGAAGTTGTTAAGTGCAAGCGCTAACCATATAAAAGGACTGAGTAAAATTAGGGACGAAACAAGGGGGGGGGGCGAATAGGGCGACCTCCCAAGGCGCCATATTAACAGGGCGCCAAAATGGTCATTAGAAATAAGGGAATTTAAAAATTTACTAATGCAATTACGGCTGGATCGCTTTTGACATTTTTGGCAACGCCGATCTTTGAAGAAAAGGCGCCGCGATTCGATTGCGTCACTATGCTACGTGAATTGTGAGTGGCCACGACATAAGTCACATAAGTCACACAAGTATTATATATTTTTGTTATTATTTTGGGGTAGTAAAGACTTATTTTAATAAAAATGAACAGTTTTAATGCCCAAACGACTATGAATGTGGAATATTTGAGAAACAATACATTACAGTTATTCCAAACTTGAATGAAGCTGTTATTGATAAGTTTGCTGCAAATAAAAACAGAAGAAGTGACTTTACTTTTAAACAATGTACCCACTAATGAAAAATAAATTGGCCTTTTTTATTTTATTTAATTTTCAATAAAATAAGTAGGTAATCATAAATTTTTAAAATATTTACTAAAAATTATTGACCAAATTTGGGCGTGATCTTGAAAATTTTTCGTCTGCGGCGCATTTCGCCTGCAGCGGGCTTTTAGTACACCCCCAAGTTTACAAATCACGAGTCGCCACTGCTGTTAATATATTTTTTAAACTAAAATTTATAGATGTATAATTTTAGTTTTAAGATTGTCTGGTAGGGCGCAGAACTACTATTCGCCCGGGGCGCCAAAATTCCTAGCTACGTCCCTGAGTAAAATCATATGCAAGAAAAAAACAAAAAATAAAATACGAGACATAGTTTAAGACAACTAAAATAAATGTCGAGATAGCGTCAAAGCGGAGGCAGGAATAATATAAAAACGAAAATATGACGCGAGCATTTTTAAATCAGGGGGCCATTTATATTTCCTTTATTAAATTCTCAACGCGCCACAAAAGAAGATTGAAAAAAGGCTGCTAAAAATGCGTGTGCAAAATTGGTCTCATAACAGTATTTCTTTTCATGCAAATATACGGCTGATATGGTAATGAAACCATTCACATCATGCAATGTCATCGAGATATCAAGAGATATAGTCAAATATGGTGGAGTGGCAATAGATACACATATCCGGAAGTTTAAATGTATACTTCAAAACTGAAGAGAATAAGAGTGTACAAAATATTTTAAGGCTGACAAGAAGCCTATATAATTAAACAACAAGAACATGCCTTGCGGTGTCTATCTATACTAGGGTTGCCAACCGTCCTTTAATTGAAAGGACAGTCCTTTATTTTAAAATTATGTCCTTTGTCCTTTTGAAAGTTGTGACTGCCAATGTCCTTTAAAATCCGAAAATAAATAAATGCATTTAAGAAACCACAAATAAACTAAAAAATAAAAAGCTTAGTTCTTAATTTCTTAGTTACTATTACCTACTAGGTTAGTAATTTGTTAGTTTCTACGTTATTTTTTGTGAAAACTTTTTACGTAAAATTAATAATGAGCCTAATGAATAGATGTAGCGATTGCTTTTTCTTATAAAATCGACGTAATTTCTTGAAAGCCAGTCCGCGCGTCCCGCAATTGCTTAAAAGTGCAGGAATTGCTTCTAGTCAATGCTTTTTCTTAAAAAATAGAAGCAATTGATATCGTTTGCTTAAAATGTGATGAATAAATTAAGGAATTGCTTTTTCTAGTGTAGCAATTGCTTTCAACTTTTTAAGGTAGGTCGACTCCTGCATCATTTGCTTGGTAGCAGTCAACTTTAGTTCTCCGCGGCATACACGTACGTTGCTCTTAATTTGTGTCTTTAATTATGCTGAATATATGAACGTCCGTAAAAGAAAAATTTACAGTGTACGTAAAAATGGCAGATATGATGATTTCAGAAAGTTATACCGATTTGACTGCGAAAATGTTGAGTGGTTGGCAAATTATTTTTTGACTGATACTGGTAAAAGGCGAGGGGTGCACTGTCGCCTTTAAATAGGATTAAAGTATTTCTGCGGAAATTGTCGGATCCGGGCTTTCACAATTATGTAGGTGAAGAACTCGGTGTTCATCAAACTACTGTCTGTAAGACATACACTTCTGTAATGGATGCAGTTTTGGAGAAGGCCAATATTTCATTAAATTTACTACAAGTGCTGAAGCTGTTGTGGAAGCTAAACGGTTCGATTGTGGTCAGAGAGATTTATTTATGTTCCTTCAATTTGTGAACGAATATCTATTGCTTGTCTTTAACTTCTTCATCACTACTATCACTTTCCCCATTTTCACTGAAATCTGCCGCATCACAAATATAAGTTTCCTATTTTCCACAAAAACGCAACAGATTACTATTGTACTAAATAAATAGACCAACGCCGTTGTATTTACGTCAACTCTGTTGCAAATTAGGCACCAAACACCAAGCTGAACATGAAACTTATTATCTGAACAAGTGGAAAAGCCACGCCTGAACTTGTGTTGAATAAACATTTGCTACAGAGGTGTAAGAAAAACAGAAATTGCTTCAAAATTTCATTCATATCCCGATCTAGCGATTGGTTTTAAGTCCTTATAGCATTTGCTAGTCAAGCAATTGCTTTTACTGAAAAGTAATTGCTTCAAGTAATTGCTTAATTTTTATTCATTAGGCTCAACGAAGATGTGTTTGATTGCATATTTTTATTTTAGAGTTTTTAATTATATTTATAGTTACCTACTAGTTTAGTAATATGTTAGTTTTTGCGTTATTTATTCTAGCCCCTAATTTAATAGCCCAAAAATGTTATTCGAGAGCACACAATGGAGGTTTTCAGAAGTGGTACAGTCCGTACAGTGGCACCCAAAAATATTTCCGAATGTGTCCTTTAATTCAATATCCGAAAGTTGGCAACCCTAATCTATACTTACATAAAGAAAACGTTAATTATGGAATCCAATTAAATAAAAACACTACTCAAAAGTTTTGCTCCTTTTTTTCTATACGCGATAATTTTCTTTGCTTTTAGCTCATTATTTTGAAAAGCTATCGGTATACAAAAAGTGTTTTAAAGATTTGCATCTCGAAGTCTTATAACTCCTCGCGTTCGGAGCTTTAACCACTTCTTAAAAAAGAAAGCCCTAAGATAAGAATTGCGGGGATCGAAAAGCACCTATTGTTCCCAGCATTCGTTGAGGGTGTCAAGTGGTCACATTTATTTGTAGCGGTTCAATCTTCATATAGAAAGAAATGCGACAAGCGAAATATGTCCCCCGGGGAAGAGAAGAGTCGTTTAATCATACTTTTATCAGCTCATAAATGAAACTAGTGCGATATCTGCGGTTCTCTTCTCACGAACTGTGATTTTCTTTTATTGGATAGAGTTTATTTGCTCTCTACTGTACGTGTATTATATAAAGGGCACTCTGAAATACATTTGACTAATTTAATATATTTGGTTTGAAGAAAATGATGTAATAGAACAGGTTTGCTAAGACAAGACATGGTTTGTGTTGATAGTTTATTTTCTTATTAACCCATAGTAAATAAATTGCTATTGTATCAAACCCGTGTTATTGTTATATCAACTCCAGTTTTGCCAGACCAGTGTTTTTATTGGTAGTAATCAGTTCCGTTAGCAACACAGTCTTGTTGAATAATAAACTATTTTTAATACAGCAATTTTGTTAAGAAATAAATTGTATCTTCTCAATACGACGCATTTTGTTCCCAGTAAAGCGCTTTCACTACAATTAAGCAAGCACAACAGCGTCCCCAAAAACGAATTGTATCAGTTAGAACCTATAATCCACAAGACGTTGGTGGGGGTTCGTAGCGATCGGCAATCGCTGCGCGCCGTAGTATTAGTTTTAACGTATTTGTTGCTCAGGTCACATCGTTGTTCGGAGTCTTCTAGCCGTCCTGTCTGAATTTGAATTTTATTAATCGTACCAATACCTACCTGTTTCAATTAATTTATTTTTACTTTGTATAAAAGTTTTTTAAAACTTTGCATGTCAGATAAAGCAATAGAAGTATGATAATAATAATAATAATAATAATAATAATAATAATAATAATAATAATAATAATAAACGTCTTTTATTCATTATTGATTACAGTTTTTTTTATCTATAAACAAAATATACAGCCATCATAGGGCGAGATTTAGCTGCGGTAGCTATTCTTGCACCTAACCCCGTATGTCTGTGTACAGTAAAAATGATAAGTAACTAAATAAATAAATTTAACATATCCATAACCATGGTAACAACGGGTAAAAGAAGGAAAACATTATATATAATACAAATTAAAACTAGACAGGCACCTATACTTGACATAAAACAAAACTTTAAAAAAGATAAGAAAGATTTTGATTACAATATGCTAGGCAACTGTGACGCCAACAGTATTCGTTTGTAATGAACTTTAAATGCTATAGGTTGCAACATCTTTAGGTCGTCATCCAATTTATTATAAAAGTGTGGCGCTTGGTAACTAAAAGACCTCTGAAATGATGCTGTTGAATGCTTTGGAATACCAAAAAGTGATTTAAAACGGGTGTCTCGCTGATGTATTCGAGTTCTTGGGATCAATCTGTCATTGAGGTAAGAAGGAGATCCCGTAATTACTATCCTGTGAACAAAAACAGCAAAGTGAAGGTGCCTTCTATTGTTCATGTTTAGCCATTTAAGCTCAAGAAGGGAATCTGATATTCGATCGTACCTTCGAAGCGAACAGACAAAGCGACCATGAATTTTGCCCTCTCTGAATTTTTCTTTTCTCAGGACACGTAAGAAAAGGGCCATAAACAAAGGAACAATAATTAAAATATGACAATACTAATGACTCGCACAACAAACGTCGAAGACTTTTTGACAACATATGTCTGTTAGAGTATAATACCTTCAACCTATGGAATGCTCTTTGAACAGTCTTATTGACCTGATCAACAAACTTCAAATTAGAGTCAACCAAAATGCCTAGGGACTTTATCACGGTACGCACTGGCAATGGAATGCCATCTATTTGCAACTGTACCACCTTGTCGATGCCAGGTATCTTTCGATCTCCAAAAAACACAACCACCGATTTGCTCGGATTTAGAATCAAGTTGTGCTTTCTTGAGTACTCAGAAATGCTGTTGAGCTCTCTGTTAATCACAAATTCACCCACATGGTGCTCATTGGGGAGAAAACCATAACTTAGTTGAATATCATCAGCATAAATCTGGTGCGAACAGTCCTTCATATTATTTATTATATCCGCCGTATATATTATAAACAACAGGGGTCCCAAGATTGAGCCCTGGGGTACACCCGACACCACAGGCAGCAACAATGAAGTTTCGCCATTTAAAACGACCATTTGATATCTATTCCTCAAATAGGATGATATAAAGTCTACAGATGACTGTTCAAATCCATAATATTTAAGTTTCAAACACAGAAGGTCATGGTTGATGGTATCAAAGGCCTTCGAGAAATCGAGCAACACCAATGCAGACACCCCGCCCGCGTCCAAATCCCCCACAGTCCCGTCCAAGACTCTTGAAAGCGCAGTAGCTGTACTGTAGTTCTTCCGAAAACCAGACTGAGAGTTAGGAATAATTTTATTTGCATTAACAAATTTATTCATTTGAGTATATGCTATTTTCTCAAGAATCTTGGACAGAACCGGTAGCAGGCTAACCGGGCGCAAGTCCGCACAGGAATCGGGATTGGTTACCTTTGGTATAGGCTGTATGATCGATGTTTTCCATGCTTCTAGAAAGTAACCGCGTTCTAGGCAAACATTGACTATGTGAGTGACGTAGGGAGTAATAAATGGCGAGCAATAATGAAGCATTGACCGTGTTATGCGATCAGATCCAAATGTATTGGACTTTATAATCTATGGACGAATTTTTCCATCTCAGTAAACCATGAGAACAATATCACACTAGAAGCTATTTACATTTTTGAGAACTAAGTTTCTGATTTTTATTGATAAGTAGGTATATGCCTTATTAACCGTAGTAAGAAATTATTATTATTAATGTCAAGTTTCATTACAACTGCCAGTCGAAACTAATACAGTATATAAAACCAGATTACACCACCAATAGAACTTGATAATTTCTGTGAGCAGTCAGAGCAGTAATGGCTATAAACCATTCTATGGTAGCATTAACTCCTAATTCTTATTGGCTAAATTACCGTGATATTATCACTACACAACGGTCTAGCAATTTTTGTTGTCTTACAGTAGGAAAGCGCTTTGCTGTCACATATAGTATTAAACAGTTGTATAAAGAGTACCTATGTGAATTCTTATAAGGAATAAAAGGATTTTTTCTCAGTGTGGTTCTATATAATAAAATAAAAATAAATAATTATATCTTCTAATTTTTCTAATTTGTATTATATAAGTATTTTGACGATTTTTGCGTGGTGTCTTATTTTAAGGATAAAACCCATGCATATAATTAAACAAGGTATTATTTTTAAGCCGAAACTTTTCTAGTTAGAACAGTCTGTAATCCATTGAAGTTTAAAAAAGAAGTTTTAGCATCTTTAATGATGCCTACATAAAGGAGACGTAAATGAGAGTGTCTAATGCCTTCCATTTTTTTATTTTTTATTTTCGACTCATTTGCAAGGCAGAAATTCCTCACAAATTCGGATATTTACCTCTATAAAGACAATAAAACGTAAAAAACTGGGAACGCCGTGCAAGGCGTCCTTTTTTTGCACGAAAAACGAGAACTCCAGTCTGGGACAAAAATTTCATGAATAAAAGGACCTGCATAGTTCAGAAGGTTTTCATCTTTTGAGTTGGCTACGGCAACTGTTTCGAAGATATGAAGTGGATTGTCGTCGAGACTTAAAAAGTCAATGCTATCTGGATCTCGTACCCGACTGGCTCTCATCGGCTTTCAAATTGCGGGCGCCGCGCCCAGAGCAACCGCAATATAATTTGCTCGGTGAATTTTTAACCGGAATAGGAAGAGCTATTTGTTTTGACTTTTTAAAACTGTATCAGTATGCACACTTACTGGAGATCATTCGTGCGGTTTTGCATCGTCTCTGGGTTACTGGGAATAAGTTAAGTGCAGAATGCCCCATTAGATACCCCACTTATATTTTCACTTCTATTGTAGATTTGTAGCTGCATATTACATCCTACCGTGCGAGCAAAAATTATTTGCATCAAAGAGGGCCTTGCATCTAAGGACGTAATGCTTAGCCGTAGAGCTTAATACCTGTTGGGTGTCAGTAACTACCTGAATTAACATTCAATCAGTTATTCCGTCATCTTTGACAGGCGTTACAAGTAATTTGATTCATCGCTAATTTTTTCAATTTCTTGAACAATTCATACAATGGGCTACGGAACAGCAGAAAACATTCATGGTTGAAACGTATTTTTGAAACGGGGTTAGAGTAAATGGTAAATGGACGATTTTTACGAACATTTTCCTAACGTTGCTTTTATTGCTGGGGATTTTTATCATTGCCTGAAAAGAACCGTGGCTGTGTTTAGGGAAACAGGTTCTATACAACACGAAAAAGGAGCAGGAAGACCATCTGTAAGAACAGAAAAACTTGTTGCAAACGTTCGTGAAATAATGCAAAATACGCCAACAAATTGTATAAGACCATGTCCCAAAAAGTAGAAAGATCTTATGCAGGACCTCGAGAACTTCAAGAAATACAAGCCGCAGATATTGAAAGACGCAGTAATTACTCTCATGGGTTTACCAAAAATTTATTGGAAAGAAATGATTTATTATACCTGACATTTTTTTCGGATGAAGCCTGGTTCCACCTCTCCGGTTATGTAAATTCTCAAAATACACGCATGTGGAGTAGTGAAAATCCCCATTTTTTTGTAGAGTCCACATTGCACCCTCAAAAAATTGGTGTCTGGTTAGCTGTTTCCTGAAGAAGAATTGTTGCTCCTATTTTTTTTCCATGACACAGTTACAGCACAGCGGTATAGAGACAATATTTTGAATCCATTTGTGGAGCAATTACTTGACGACGAACTACGTTTTGGATATTTTCAACAGGACGGTACAACCGCCAATACAGCCGCCGAATCTATTAACTACCTACGCAATTTTTTCGACGACAGATCGAGACATTGAATTCCCACCTATAGATCACCATGTTTGGTTATGGATTACTTCGTTTTTCCTCATTTAAAGAACACTATTTTTAAAACACTAGTTGCAGTCAACACTTTCGAAAATATGAAGAGACGTGGGAATTTATGCTTGGAGCATGGCGGTGGCCAATTTTAGCGATTTATGTACTTAATTATTTTTCTTTTTCTTTCTGTATATTCTTACTTTGTTAATTTTGTAAACAACAAAAATAAATTTGTATTTGTCTACTTATTTTATTACTCATTAGTTTGGCATGTCATGTCATAATATGAATTTGACAAAATTTTAACCTAGATTTGGTTAGATATATCGTCCCCATATCATTGTGATCTAAACCAAGCCCTACGTTTTTTAATCCAAGAAGCCCTCTTTGATGCAAATAATTTTTGCTCGCACGGTACAAAAGTATCACAACTGCAATCTTCCAAAAATTCTTAGAGTTTTATTTTATTCGGGAAACCGGGTTAAATCAGCCCTTTGGTCGTAAAACATCAATTAAAAAGAGCTTAAGTTTATTTTTCGACGGTTTGGCAGCTCAGATCGAACGCCCGTAAAGACAATCAAAATGATTTGAATTAACTAGACAGTTAATTATCTGAGCTAAGGCAAAGAGTTAAGGGTGATAAATGATATGTTGCGAAGTCACGTGGCAGCGGACCGATTTCTAATTTGCCACTAGGGGGAAACTCTGTAAGGCCTAGTATAAACCTCCTTAAAGCCTTGATGATCTTAATTTAATCACTCTCTAAAGGTCATTAAGGTGGGTAAATAAAACTTTACATTTTGGCCTTTACCTTTTAGATTGTCTAAATATCAAATACCCAATATAAAATATATGCTTCGTACATTTACAGAGAACCAAGTAAATCTCCGAATCAAGGAAACGTCTATAATTTAGTGCAATGCTGTAAAACAGTCTAAACGACTACGTATTTTGTCTTCGTATTAAATTCACTTAAAAATCTTAAATGGCCTGCAAACTTTCAGTAAAATAGCGTTATTAAGTGGCCATTTGATTAATCATAATCCAGGAATTCCGACAATTTCTGGTGGAAGGAATTTATCGACCAACAATTCGCGTGACAGCAAGTATTTGAAGAAAAAATCATTACATTCCTAGGGACACTCTTAAGTGACAAATCCATACATTCCTTGCAGTTGTAACTACGCCTGATGACGATGATGTGACTATTATTTTTATTCCCTTTTATTCTTTTTACAAAAGAAATTATACAGCAAAGCTTTAGCTTTAAGTGATAGGTACACTAGATCTCAAAATTGTTATTTCTCGTGTTTTTTTTTTAACTGAAAGTCCTGATAATATTTCACAAATGTTAAAATACATACAGTGTCACCAGTAAAGTCCGCATCATATGGGATTTTTTTATTAATAGCTTTATTCGAAATTTGACTTTGGCATCAAGTTCTGCTTCAATCGAGATGAAAATTAAGCAAACAAATAGTAGTCACGTGATTCGCATTATCTGTCAAATTTTAATTTTTACCAAAAAATAATTTAAAAGTGGGTTATTTCTGAAAATATCGAAAAAAGTTTTTTTAAATGCAGTTTCTAGCCCACATGCAAAATTTCAGCTGCATAAGTTAATTTTGATTTTTTACCGATATTTTGTAAATTGCACCACTTTTTCAAGATAAGACTCAACGCAACCTACATAAAACTTCTTAGTTTTGACAATGCTTTATTTCAGATACATTTTCTTTAAAGTAGCGCCTTATTAAATGTGTGTTTTTCTACAAAATCAAAATTGGGCTATTAAAATTTGGTCACATGTGATGCAAAGTTTATTTGTTTTTGACCCTGTATAAGGTAACTTCATAAAATAAGTATTTTTGAAAACGTAATTTGTGTCTGAAAGTAAAAAAAAATAAAATAAAGAGGTTTTAAATTAAATCGTTGAAAATAGATAAACTTTACGTTAAGTTAAACTAAAATTTATTTTTCACTTGATGAACACTTTACTGAAAACACTGTGTTCTTTTTTGTCTTAATATTAAGGTGTACTACTTTCAGACACAAACTACGTTTTCAAAAATACTTATTTTATGAAGTTACCTTATACAGGGTCAAAAACAAATAAACTTTGCATCACATGTGACCAAATTTTAATAGCCCAATTTTGATTTTGTAGAAAAACACACATTTAATAAGGCGGTACTTTAAAGAAAATGTATCTGAAATAAAGCATTGTCAAAACTAAGAAGTTTTATGTAGGTTGCGTTGAGTCTTATTTTGCAAAAGTGGTGCAATTTACAAAATATGGGTAAAAATCAAAATTATCTTATGCAGCTGAAATTTTGCATGTGGGCTAGAAACTGCATTTAAAAAAACTTTTTTCAATAACTTTTTTCGATATTCTCAGAAATAACCCCACTTTTGAAATATTTTTTGGAAAAAATTAAAATTTGACAGATAATGCGAATCACGTGACTACTATTTTTTGGTTAATTTTGATCTCGATTGAAGCAGAACTTGATGCCAAAATCAAATTTCTAATAAAGCTATTAATAAAAAAAAATCCCATATGATGGCGGACTTTACTGGTGACATTGTATAATAATATATACTTAATATATATTTTTTATAATTACAAAAAAATACCTATATTTGGTTTCCTCTAATTTTTTTTTTAATTCACAGGATAATAGCAAGGTAACAAAGGGTGCATGTGTATATACAAAAATCAATAACCAAATAATGGAAATGATTAGTATCCTAGTAATTATTAAAATGTCAGTTGAAGGTAATGAGCTTATTAAAAGGCTTTTACAATTGGGGGTGTCAACATCAAACAATGCGTTGCTGTACAGTGAACAAAAAAGTACATAAATAGTTTTAAAATAGGTAACTATACAAAGTCAGCTCTGTTAATTATATACTTAGATGTAGAAGCTTTCTAGCATCCGGAAAAATGGAAAAGTAATATATTAATTTCTACAATGACAATGGCAAGTGTAAAATAAAATTGTTTCCTTATTTTTAGTGTCCGACCGAAACAAGATTTTCAGCCGAAACCGAAACCGAAACTTCGGCCTTGTCTCAGTTTCGGCCGAAACCGAAACCAGAAAAATTTTATTGTATACTGAAGTTTAATTTATTGTATAGGACGAGATCGATCTTCTAAAAAAAAAACAAAAAAAAAAGTCGCGACACAGAAAAAATCTATTTATACCGTGCGAGCAAAAATTATTTGCATCAAAGAGGGCCTTGCATCTAAGGTCGTAATGCTTAGCCGTAGAGCTTAATACCTGTTGAGTGTCAGTAACTACCTGAATTAACAATCAATCAGTTATTCCGTCATCTTTGACAGTCGTTATAACTAATTGGATTCATCGCTAATTTTTCCAATTTCTTGAACAATTCACACAATGGGCTTTACGGAACAGCACAAAACATTCATGGTTGAAGCGTATTTTCGAAACGGGGGTAGAGTAAATGGTGAGTCGCAATACAATCCGGGTTTGTGCATGGACGATTTTCACGAACATTTTCCTAACATTGCTTTTATTGCTGGGGATTTTTATCATTGCCTGAAAAGAACCGTGGCTGTGTTTAGGTAAACAGGTTCTATACAACACAAAAAAGGAGCAGGAAGACCATCTGTAAGAACAGAAGAACTTGTTGCAAACGTTCGTGAAATAATGCAAAATACGCCAACAAATTGTATAAGACGCCTGTCCCAAGATGTGGGAAGATCTTATGGAACATGCAGGACTATTCTTAAGAAGCAGCTAAATTTATTTCCTTATGAAGTGCAAGTATTTCAAGAAATACAAGCCGCAGATTTTGAAAGGCGCAGGAATTACTATCAATGGTTTACCCAAAATTTATTGGAAATAAATGATTTATTAGACCTGACATTTTTTTTGGGATGAAGCCTGGTTCCACCTCTCCGATTATGTGAATTCTCAGAATACATGTAATTATTTTTCTTTCTGTATATTCTTACTTTGTTAATTTTGTAAACAACAAATATAAATTTGTATTTGTCTACTTATTTTATTACTCATTAGTTTGGCATATCATGTCATAATATGAATTTGACAAAATTTTAACCTAGATTTAGTTACATATATCGTCCCTATATCATTGGGATCTAAACCAAGCCACACGTTTTTTAATCCAAGCCCTCTTTGATGCAAATAATTTTTGCTCGGACGGTATAGACAACACTGCCTACAAACCCACCCAAAGTTAGCCGAACGGTGCGCGATAGTTCACGAACACTGAGTTGCGGCATGGCCGCTTTTTGGCCGAAACCGAAACTGTGATATATATATATATAATATAATATAATCTTTCTTTATTTAGCACTTTGGCTAGTCATTACAAAATTTATAAATATTCATGTACATAATATAATAAATAACTGACTCGTCAAATCCAAATCAATCCCTCAAATAAACAGACAATTTTTTCTTAAAAAGTTTAAGGTTAGGTGCACTCTTAATATCATCCGGCAGTCCATTGAAATGGCGGATCCCATCATAAAATAGAGTTTTTCGTAAAGAAGTTGTCCTGACCATGGAAACATTATAATGTTGATTTGTTCTAATATTGTATTCATGATAATTTGATCGTTTTTCTAGGTAAGGCGTTAAATACGGTTGTAAATTAACTGTGGCCGAAACTAGATTTTTTGGCCGAAACTAGCCAAAACCGAAACCGAACCTTCGGTCGGTAACTACTTATTTTACATGTCTCTGTGTTTAACTTTGATGCACTCGTAAACTTTTTAGGTTGTGAAAAAATTATTTCACTACGTATAGTGCCTTTTTTAATAGTGGAGATTTAAAAATCTTTAATATCAAAGCGTTATTCTTAACCATTGTAAAATATTTATAGCGTATAAATATTTTAATAGCCAGCAGAGCAATATAAAAAATAAACGACTAAGACCTTTTACGAGCAATATAGGGATAAGAAGTAAGCCCTTTGGAGAGCATGTGAAGGTATCTACTCCAAGAAATTTAGATATAAAAATGGCGATCGGATATCGTACATAAAATGCAGTGATTTGGCGGGGTGTAATAAACGTCACTGTGCATATTCCACGCGTAAAGACGCTGAACGTTTTAAATAGCCCCAAAAATTGGATTTGTCGTTCAATAACCATAAAAATATATGGCGTTTTCCAACTTCGTCTTTAATAGCTTCAGGGCAATGTTTATAAAATAATGTAGTAAAATGAGCATTTTAAAGTCTAATACCGAGCATTATAAGTAGATATAAACCTTCTTCAGAAAGTTGTAAAACTCGAATGACCCGCTCACCCTCATTTGATGGCATCTTGTAACAACCCACTCATTAAAACAAGGCTATATTCTGTATATTCACATCGACTTTGAAGTATTATAACAACTTTGTAAATTCGAGAATCCACAGGGCAACGCAAGAAATTTAGTCGCTGAAATAATTTAAAAAAAAAATTTTTTTATTTTTTTTTTATTTTTTGGCTTTGCACATAATACATACAGCCACTACCGTAACTTAATTTATATTTTTTATTTTAAAAACATTCATACTACCTCATTCTCACTAATAACACTGGCCGACAAAAAATTTTTTTTTTGTTGTAACACAAAGCTAAATAGCATATTGTGGTAGAATGGACCTATCCAAATACGAAAATGAGAAAAAGAAAGTTGTAACACGTAACGTTTTCTTGTTACATTTATAGTACCACATTTAATGTTACAATATTAATTATCTATTGAAATAATAATTTAAGAATTTTCTAACTGTGTATATCGACTATATTATTATTTAAATTGTTACACCTACTAAACATACCTTACATCTAAGAAAAACACAAACATTACAAATATTAACTGAACACGCTAATTAAATTTTATTTTTTCCTTTTATGAGGGGTCATATCTTCTCTTTTCAAAAACCAACAGGAATCACCCATCATGGCTGGATCCCATCATCCTTGATAGCGAATTTCTATTGTCCTGATATCCTGGTGGAACCTTTCACCCTGCTCGTCACTGACAGCTCCCAAATTTTCAGGAAAACATGACAGATGGGAATGGAGGAAGTGAATTTTTAATGACATTCGGGCACCAAGCGATTTGTAGGAATCTAAAAGTTCATCAACTAACTGTTGATAGTTTGCATCCATATTGTTGCCAAAAAATCCCCTTACTATACTAACAAATGAGTTTCATGCTCTGAGTTCCCGCCTGGTAAGCTTCTCAGTAAAGTTGACATCGTCCAGCAATTTTCTGATTTGTGACCCAATAAAAATGCCTTCCTTTAATTTGGCATCACTTAACTGGGGAAAGACTTGTCCTAGGTATTTGAATCCATCACCGTCTTTATTCATAGCTTTCACAAAGTTTTTCATCAGCCCAAGTTTAATGTGAAGAGGAGATAGAAGGACTTTTTTGGGGTCTACAAGAGGTGCAAACTTAACATTTTGATATCATGGCTGAAATTCACTTCTTTGTGGCCAATCTTTTATTACATAATGCTGATCTACTGCACGACTGTCCCACAAACAAAGAAAACAGCAATATTATGTAAATCCTCCCTGAAGTCCTACTAAAATTCCTACAGTTCAGGTAATTTTTCTGTTATAAAATGCATCCATTTTTACCGCCCCTAATTAAATTGACTACCTGCTAATGTAAAATGGTCTTATTAAGATATTGAAAAATGGTATGTATTGGGGCTTTCCCAATATTTTTTCTATTATTAGAAGGGTATTTCCATTTTAAAAATAAAGAGCTGACCTGTGTTAGAAAAATCTTGTCGGCCAGTGTAATTAAATCGACATTTCTAAGAGACAAGTAATAACCCTATGCGATACATAAATAAACAGGGACACACGCTTCACGCCACAGGGATCCTTCTGGGCGACTTAAAAAAAAAACACACACACAGTACTGGACCACGGATGGTAAAGAGTTAAACACATAGGATAATCAAGGCCCTTCAACTTTCTCTCACACATTCTAACAAATGATATAAAAACCTCAAAAACCTTATTGTCACTTCTAACTAGTGACATCAAGCCTTCACCATTAATGGGTGTTATACTTGGCCAATTCATGATATATATATTCAGAAGGCCGTTGATTATGCAGGCAATTAAATAACCAATGGTTTAGAATAGTTTAGATCATCAATACTTGTACCATCGCACGAGCAGAATGGGCTATCCACAAGTTTTATCTTGTTTAGTAAATATCTTAAGTTTCCATGGCCAAATAATGCTCTCACAAAAGTTATGTAGTCTCGTCTATTGAGTGATGTGACTTGTATACTAGGTTTCGAAACTAATAATTTGTTATTCCGGGTATAGTAGTTGGAGTTATTGGATGCATAGTGTGCATAAGATTCCTTCCACATATTTTTAATATTTCCTTTGACTACTGAAACTAAATCATTATGTTGTAAACCAGTTATAACTGTACCGTTTTGAATAGCCTGTTTCGCAAATAAGTCCACTTTGTCATTATGAACAATTCTCGCATGACCTTTAACCCAGATAAAGGAGACCTTAATATTTTTTGATTTCAGCTCTGATACTTTTTGACAAATTTCGAATATAATAGGGTTTATATAAACATTTTTTACTTTATTCTCTATAACTTTGAGACACGACATAGAGTCCGATAGAATAGCGTAATTGGTGGCCGGGTGATTCATTGACAGTTGTAGTATATAATTCAGTGCTTGTTTAACAGCAATTGATTCTGCTGTAAATATGGAGGCATTGGAGTTAATCGGGAAGGATCTAACAAAATTGGCATTTGGAACATAGAATGCACATCCGACACCATCCGATGTCTTAGAGCCATCGGTATAGATCGGGATGATGCCTGGAGATTCACCAAGGATATTTAACCAGTGGCGCAACCAGGTGGGGCTGCAGCCCCCCCCCCCCCCCCCGAGCTTAGAAACTTAGCCTATTCGTTTAATTGCAAACCAATTGTTCATGTCACGCGAACTATTTTCGCATGTTTTTTGCGATCTCAATGTTTTATGGATTTGTAATTTTTTTGTTTATCAATGTAACATGAATTCTTACGTTTTTTGAGTAATTAAAGTATAAATTTTAATAAATAGGTCAAAATTGTACATAATGATTAAAAAAAAATTTCGGATTCGAGTTTTTTCAGTTTTTTCGCATTTTTTGAGAACATTTACCATAGTAATGTATATATTTTTTTACACCATCAGAAAGTGGAGATTTCAACGAACAAAACGCCCACCGATTTTTTTAAAACAGCAGATATTTTGACGTGAGAATTTTCGATTGAAAATAAGGGTGCTTTTTCGATATTAAGTCAAAATAAGGTGAAAAAATAAATATTTTAAATCAAAATAATTACAGTGTGTTTGGGACACAAAAAGGTAAGTTATCACCAAATTTCGTAAAAACATAATTTTTTTTGTAAAAGATAAAAATAAAAAAAACAAAAACTTGGTTATTTGAATTTTTCACATAAATTTTGAGGCAATGTGAAAGAAGTGTTAATACAAAAGTTGTAGATCTTTTTATTACCTACAACTTTGCCGTTTAACGTTTTTCCATAGGACTTGTAGTTTTCCCGGAAATCGAGATAAATCGTTTTCTAGCCTTAAAAACTCACCCCCTTCCACTTCCCGACCTCGGATCGCCCGTAAATTTTTTTTTCTTTCATTTTTGTTATATTCTCTTTCTTTTCCAATGGGTTTCATCCTACTATTTTTTTTTTGTTTCAAAAATTATCGACCCTGGTCTACCTATTTATGCGAACCACGATATTGATATTACCGTGGAAGAAATTCTGGACGAAATGGCAAAAACAAAACGAAGAATTTTACTTTAATATTAGTATTATTAGTGATTACTTACAATTTATTGTATAAGGTTTTTGTTTTGTTTTAGTATAAGTATGCTTAATATATGCGTTACTTATTTTAAATACATTTTTATTAATTAAAATAAAATCTCTAAATTTTTTTTTCATAAATATTTCGTTAGGGCTAGCGGCGTATTATTGCAGAAGTTTTAGGGGGCTGTCGCTCTCGTCAATCATACGTATTTTACCCAAAAAAGGGCGTGGCACCCAAAAAAATTTTCGCCTGCGGCGCAAGAAGTTAAAACCTCCCCCGAACAAAATTTCTGGTTGCGCCACTGTTGTTAACAATTGCATTGTTAAGGTGTTTAAGATCGGTGTATTGCGGGAAAAAAGTGTTAGCCTTGTCAAAGAGGATATTAAGATTTCCCGTGAAAAACGGCAATTTATCAATAGTCACAAGGTTATCTTGAAATGTAGACATTTCACTGTAAGCTTGAGCAAGTGGAGGGGAGTTCTTGTTTATCCAATATTTTGCAGTCAGGTCAGTAGTGACCTTGGCCACCTTGTCAATAAGGAAGTTATTATTTAAAAAAACATTTTTCATTAGGAACTTTTGGGCTAGAAAAAGTCTTCTTAAGGTAAGGGGTAATACTCCCGTCTCTGCCAGCAACGCTTGAGTCGGCGTAGAACATAAGGCTCCAGTAACTGTGCGCAAAGCTTTAAATTGTAGACGGTCAATTTTAATTAATCTTGACTTAGTAGCAGATCCATAAAAAATACATGCGTAATCGATCAATGACCGGACATAGGCCCTGTAAAACATGATTTAAAATTTATATAAGTACCAATTTTAATAATAATATATACGTAATAAGCCAATGCTCCTTTATCGGTTATAATTTAATAGATATTGTGGACCTTGACTGATAAAGGTTAAACTGTGAAAATAACAATAACTTTTTCATTGTGCTTATTTAAAATCGCCTAATTTTGTTCGGGTTTGTTCGGGTTTGTCTGTAGAAAAGAAAATTATATTCGTTAGTTTGTAAAGATTTGATAACAAAATCTAATTTAAACTTTTATTTAAAACGAAATATATGGCTATAAAGCATGAAAATATAATTCGTGAATAGCATATATCCATATCCCCTTGATTTTGACAAATCGTCGAATATGCATTACTGACTGTCTGCATAAATGGTTCAGTAGCTTTTAGGCTAAGACAAATGATATTATCGATGCGCATTAGGTGGCTTCTGTGTGCGGATTTGGAAATTCTGACCGAAAAAGTAAATAAACGCTGAAAAATCTAACAAACCAAGATAAATGGCCTAAACTACTAGCTCGGAAAAATGTCTGTGCAACTTCACAGACCTGCCAGCTTTATAGTGTTGCCGCTCCATTGTGCATCTGATACACAGGGATGAACACGCATTATGTGAAATTGTACATAAAAAAGTCATTTGCGGGAAATTGTAACAGTCGATCCGATGACATTTATTGATTACGTCAGTTTTATGCTGTATTTTTTGTACACGTGCACATGGGGGGGTCTATGCAAAAAACCTCAATCATATACATTTTCAATAAATCAAGGAAGTTAAGAGTTAATGTTGATGGATTTCTGTAAGGAACTTGTTTTAATAAAGTATACCGTGTGTCCAAAAAATACGTGATTTTAAAGATTTTTGGTGTATATTATAGCTATATACTATAAAATTATCGACGACAATACATCCATACAGTAGTCAGCTCGAGAGACACCTTAAGGAGCCACCTGACGAGGACAAAACCACACTGAGAAAAAAAACATCTATATTCCTTATAATAATTCACATACTCTTTATACAACTGTTCATTACTATGAATACGCGCGAAATATATTACCTATAATAAAATTATTAATTTATAATTTTTAGGTAAAAATATTATTTATATAAATTTTTTAGAACAATATTAATTAATTAAATCATTTCTAAAAATATTTTCAAATTGTCTCTTTTTAATATCCATGTTTTTATTTCGACTTTAAATTTTTTTAATAAAATCAATTTTTTAATTTTTGTTGCTAAATAATCGTTTAAATAAAAACATAAATATTTGAAATTTTTTTGTCCTATAGACTTATTTATTTTAGGTTTTATGTTCATTTAATTTTTATGGCACGTATTATGATTATGGTTTTTAATTTGTATAAGGTTTTTATTTTTAAATGTATATGTATTATTATTGCTCTGAATACTTCCAGTAATTATCAAGTTCTATGGAGGGTATAATCTGGTTTTATATACTGTATTAATTCCGACTGGCAGTTGTAATGAAACATAACATTTATCATAATAATGTTTGCTTGCTACGGATAATAAAGCATAATAATATACTTATCACTATAAATCAGTACTGTAGTTCTCAAAAATTTAAATAGCTTCTAGAGTGATATTGTTCTTGTCGTTTAACATTGCATATGATTATCTATTATGCAACATGGTTTACTGAGATGGTAAAATTCGTCCATAGATTATAAAGTCTAATACTAATAATGGGTTGTGCGAAATAAGAATCTTCCATTCTTTATCTGACATGAAAAGTTTAAAAAAAACTTAAATACAAAGTAAAAATAAATTAATTGAAACAGATATTGCTATGATCAATACAATTCATTTTCAGACAAGGCAGCTAGAAGACCTCGAACAACGATGTGACCTGCGCAACAAATACGTTGAAACTAATACTACGGCGTGCGGCGGTTGCCGATTGCCGTTGAATTAGACGGTTTTCCTCAGTGTGGGGCACGTGCCCCCATGTGTATCCTAGTTACGACCCTGCAAAGCAGTTGTTGTTATTAATATTACCTACTTAATACTTTTCCATCGCATCATATACTTGGGCTACTAAGCTTAACGCCCAATTTACTATACAAAAATTCCCAAGCAGTCCTAAAAGCATAATTAATTAAACCTACTTAAACTTTGACTTGGCAAAATCATTTAAATAAAATGATTAGATGTCATAGATGAAATTAAGTGAACGTTGACGGGTATATTATGACGCTCAACCCTACTAACAATGGCACAGGAGACAGCGGTCATTTTTCTATCCCTTACACAGACCAGATTTACGTACGGTAGAATAAAAAGTTTCACGCTTAAATGTTATGTGTATGAGATTTTGAATACGATTATAACAATCCTGTCTGGTGTGACATTATGCAAAGGACGTTTCGCAATTAAAGGAGGTACCCCATCATTAATAACCACTGTGCAAACATTTTCATCGGACATTAACAGTTTGTTAACAATGGCCTGTCAACCTATGTATGCTGCCACAAAGATTCATCATTTTGCGCCTTGCCAGCTGATGCATATTTACGTATGTTAAAATCCATTTTTTTGGGTCGGTTCAGATAAGCTAGTGCAGTTTATTTGTAAATTGTGCATGGAATACCTGTAGATTAGTTACTTACATTTAATTAAACGACAGGTAGATCGTTTTCTAAGAGGACTGGTTCGATTTTTCGAGGTATTAGATTCATACCAATGTTTTTTTGATTTTATTTAAAAATCTCAGCTATTTATAAAATGTACACTGACAAAAAGTTTTCTATTCCTTACAAAAATTCACATACTCTTTATACGACTGTTTAATACTATATGTGACAGCAACGCGCTTTCCTACTGTATAGGACAAAGAAAATTGCTAGACCGTTTTGTAGTGATAATATTACGGTAATTTAGCCAATAGGAAATAGGAGTTACCATAGAATGGTTTATAGCCTAAATTGCTCTGAATACTCACAGTAATTACCAAGTTCTATGGGGGGTGTAATATGGTTTTATATACTGTATTAGTTCCTACTGGAAGTTGTAATGAAACGTGATATTAATCATAATAGTATTTGCTTGCTACTGTTAATAAAGCATATACTTGCCACTAAAAATCAGTACTGTAGTTATTAAAAATTTAAATAGATTCTAGTGTGATATTATTCTTGTCGTTTAACATTGCATATGATTATCTATTATGGTCAACGTGGTTTACTGATATGGTAAAATTCGTCCATAGATTATAAAGTCTATACTAATGATGCATGCGAAATAAAAATATTCTATTGCTTCATCTGACATTCAAAATTAAAAAAAAAACTTAAATACAAAGTAAAAATAAATTAATTGAAACAGGTATTGGTACTGTTAATAAAATTCAAATTCAGACAGGACAACTAGAAGACTCCGAACAACGATGTGACCTGCGCAACGATTACGTTAAAACTAATACAATCATCGCTACGAACCCCCACCAACGTCTTGTGGATTGTAGGCTCTAACGGATACAATGCGTTTTTGGGGACGCTGTTCTGATTTTTTAATTATAGAGAAAGCGCTTCACTAGAAACAAAATGCAACGCATTGAGAAGATACATTTATTTACGAAGGCGTAGAAGGGCCACAATTTATAAAAAAAAAATATACACCCAAATTCCTAGTTGTAACTCGGAATTCCGAGTTGTATCTCGAAATTCCGAGTTGCATCTCGGAATTCTGAGTTGTAACTCGGAATTCCAAGTTGTATCCCGAAATTCCGAGTTGCATCTCGGAATTCTGAGTTGTATCTCGGAATTCCGAGTTGCATCTCGGAATTCTGAGTTGTAACTCGGAATTCCGAGCTGTATCTCGAAATTCCGAGTTGCATCTCGGAATTCTGAGTTGTAACTCGGAATTCTGAGTTGTATCTCGGAATTCCGAGTTGCATCTCGGAATTCCAAGTTGTCGGTATGTTTGCAGTGTTGCCATTTGGGGCGGCAAATCGCCAAAATTACGACTTTTTGTCTCTATGAAAGTGTGGCGGCGATTTTCAATAAAAAGCTTATTTTTGGCGACTTTTTACAGGTGAAAAAATTGAATATGTTGTATACAATACGTAGAAAGAAATAACGTCACAACAATAATCATTATTGCACCGAAGGATTTCTCAAAGAGAATATCTGAACGCGCCACGAATTGTACGTCAAATTTTGGGGAATCCCGAAAGCCTACTTGTCGGTCGGTCGATTGTCGAATATCCATATCAAAGCCAGTGCCATTAGGAGGCAATAACTAGACGAACAAATTCCCTCTAAAAGGTATATTGGCAACCGGTTTGTTCGTTGTTACCCAGAGCATTTTTTTTATTTCAATTTTTTCAACTAATATTATTTTATAAAAATAAAATTTAAATTAAATTTAAAAAAAATGCTCTGGGTAACAACGAACAAACCAGTTGCCAATATACCTTTTAGAAGGAATTTGTTCCTCTAGTTATCGCCTCCTAATGGCACTGGCTTTGATATGGACATTCGACAATCGACCGACCGACAAGTAGGCTATCGGGGAATCCCCAAAATTTGACGTACAATTCGTGGCGCCTTCAGATATTCGCTTTGAGAAATCGTTCGGTGCAATAATGATTATTATTGTGACGTTGTTTCTTTCTACGTATTGTATACAACGTGTACCTATATTCAAATTTTTCACCTGTAAAAAGTCGCCAAAAATAAGCTTTTTATTGAAAATCGCCGCCACATAGAGACAATAAGTCGTCATTTTGGCGACTTGCCGCCCCAAATGGCAACACTGAAAACATACCGACAACTTGGAATTCCGAGATACAACTCAGAATTCCGAGATGCAACTCGGAATTTCGAGATACAACTCGGAATTCCGAGTTACAACTCAGAATTCCGAGGTGCAACTCGGAATTCCGAGATGCAACTCGGAATTTGGGTGTAATTTTTTTTTTATAAATTGTGGCCCTTCTACGCCTTCGTATTTAGTTATTAACAAAATTGCTGTATCAAAAATATTTCGTTATTCAACAACACTGTGCTGCTAATGGAACTGATTACTACCAATAAAAACACTGCAAATTTGGAATTGACATAACACTAAAGCGGGTTTGATACACTAGCAATGTATTTAATATGGGTAAATAGAAAATAAGCTCTCAATACAAATTATGTCTTAGCAAACCTGTCGTATTAGATTATTTTTCTCAGTGTAGGTAATCTTAAATCAAACACCACCGCGTGATTATAAAAAAAAAATTCTGTACCGGGTGTTCCACCTAAGGAGGTAATCGGCTATATCTCAGAAAGTAATAACACTAGGACTTTGGGAAAAAAATATATCTATAAAAGCGACCAAGAGAAATTGCTGGAAATTATTTTCAAGTTCGAAAAATGACCGCTAGGGGACGTAAGAGAACATTCAAAAAGAAATGCCGATTTTCTCTTGATTTTTCTTAATAAAAATATGTTAAAAATATAAGCATTGTATTCTTTATAAAATTATGCAACTTTATGTTACAAATCGTTTTTTTCCATTTTCAGTAATAAAGTGGTGGGAGAAGGTCAAACCTTTTTTCTTTTAAACGCTGATATCTCTGCTTTGGATAAACCGATTTTATTCAACTTGGTGTTGAAAAAAAGCCCTTCTTTTCTTCTACACGTAAATCTATTAACTTTACCATATTGATTCTGATGGTGGCCACTAGATGGCGTTTTTCCGTAATTCCTCAATGAATAAGGATTTTCTCAAAAAAATCAAATGTTATGGTATGACTTTTTCATCATATTTTTTTTTAGGCTTATAAAGGCTATTGAATAGTGGAATAAAAAATCCAGGTCCGTATTTAAAATAAAAAAGTTGATGATGGTCGCTCGAATCCGAAACGTTGGATTAAAAAACTAACCCCATCAGCTTGTAGAGGAGGAAAAGTTACTATAAGGAACTGAAAACCGCAACGTGATATCTTTTGTTGAACTGAAATTTCTCTTGGCCGCTTTTATAGATATATTTTTTTCCCAAAGTCCTAGTGTAATTACTTTCTGAGATATAGCCGATTACCTCCTTAGGTGGAACACCCAGTACATTGAATTGAAGCGATTATTTCTAACAATTTAAAAGCGTTCAGTACAGGATTCGGTATCTATCACGACACGCTCAATAACGGGTTTTAAATTTTTCCTTAGAATAAATAACCACCAAACCACCCTCCAACCATGTAATTACAGTCAGTCAGGAAGTCATATTTTCTTTTTTATGGATCAATTGTGCTATATAGCTCAAATTAATTTGATTGTCGTTCGACTTTTTTAATTCTCGCTGCGTACTATTATTAAAAGAATATTATACTAATTTGATCATTTGTCATTTAGAAATTCGTTATAATTGGCTTTTTATTTACTGCAGCTTGTTTTTAGAAAATATCAAATTTTGATTAATTGATATTAATTTATGGGTCCCCGCTTAATTGTTTCGGCTTGGATTACGTTTGAATAGGTGGTTTACTTCAACTAGACACACGCCATTATTTATCAGCTTTTGTTTTGATTGTTATATACAGTTTTGGTAACGCTTTTGTTTTAGATCGCAATTGTTTTAATCATATATCAGAATTTTCGATAATTTTCACGTTATTATGTTATTAAACATAAAGCGGTGTTACGTCTCAACAAAAACATATTTGTATGCGTCGAAATTATAATACAATTTTAGTTTTGTTTACATGTTTTTTGATACGCCTGATTTTAATTTAATAGTGAATTAAATTTAATGCTTATATACAAGGTGTCCGGGAAAATGTGGGAAATCTCCCGGCTATGAAAAAAACACGTGAAAATAATACTACAAGTTCATATAAACTTCTTTCGTATCGGCCTCCTTTTCGGAGATATGGGCTCCCAAACAGCTCCCATGGAATTAAGTTTTTGACACATAATTATTAAACCAACAGGTATATTTAAATTCTTTAAATTACTATCCTAGAAAGTGTTGCGAATTCGTCACAGCTGCAGGACGGACTAGCTGTGACACTAATGTGCTCATTTTTTTACGCCCTGTATGATAAAAACTTTGGACAACGTTTTTTACATACCTTTAACTATTGACTAAAAATTAAGTACTCTTCATTCATGTCGCTAATACTAACCACAATTTCGGAAAAACGTCATTGTATTGCGATCATGTATTAATATTAAGCAGTTAAAAGTGAACATTATAATTTACTAGCGTGTACCCGGCATGCGTTGCAACCCGCTGGTATAAATACAAACCCGAACAAACCCGATATATTAGTACCCAGCATGCCACTCTCTGAAATTCCACCCGTGCGAAGCCGGGGCGGGTCGCTAATTATACATAAAAACCTTCCTCTTGAATCACTCTATCTATTAAAAAAAACCGCTTCAAAATCCGTTGCGTAGTTTTAAAGATTTAAGCACATAAGACAGGATAGCGACTTTGTTTTATACTATGTTAAGATTAAGATTAAGAAGATAGGAATAAAGATGTAGGATCTATCTGTATGTTAAAAATGACGTTTTCCGAAAACGGTTAGGATTAGCGACATGAATGAAGAGTAAGTATTTAATTTTTAGTCAATAGTTAAAGGTATGTAAAAAACGTTGTCCAAAGTTTTTATCATACAGGGCGTTAAAAAAACGAGCACATTAGTGTCGCAGCTAGTTCGTCTCTGCAGCTGTGAGTAATTCGCAACACTTTCTGAGATAGTAATTTGAAGGGTCTTACCTGGTATACACAATATGAAAAAAAAATTAAATATACCTGTTGGTTCAATAATTATGTGTCAAAAACTTAATTCCATGGGAGCTCTTTGGGAGCCCATATCTCCGAAGAGGAGACCGATACAAAAGAAGGTTATATGAACTTGTAGTATTCTTTTCAGGTGTTTTTTTCATATCCGAGAGATTTCCCACATTTTCCCGGACACCCTGTATAACTAGTCATCCTGAAAGAAATAAATTTCCATCTATGCTTAAGCTGGGATCTGCAATATACCAAGCAAGCTCTGGATTCAGGACTTAGCTGTTAGTGGCCGATCAAACCTGTCACTAGCAAGGGTAAATGTCCTCTTTCTAATGGCGGCACTTGCTTGTCATTAAGCAACATTTAAATGGATCCTATTAGCAGGACTTAAAGTGCTGCTGAAAATCCTAGGCGTAGCTAGCCTATTTTGTATGGAAAGGCCTCAGCATAGAAATTGGGCTTTAATTTATTTTCGATCACAAAAATGCAAACTTAAGAACATGAGTTTTCAGAGCTCTGAGTAGTTTAAACCATCATCTAATTAGTGCAGCGTTAATTTTGTTTTATTTCTATTTTAAAAGGTCATAATTCATAATATTTTGTCTTATAAATAATAGTTCTGGTACTGTTCATTTGGTAGTATTCAGGTTTCATCCAATTTGTTAAGCATTCCTTTTGTTCTACGTGGCATAGCTTTCTACATTTGTGCGAATCGATATTCCATTAATATGCTAAAATATGGATGTACAGACAAATCGGACAACAATTTGACATTTTGAGAAATTTATATCGAACTTAGTAAATTAGTTTATCCCTTCCTTTGACTTTTTGACCACCTTGAATTTAAAATGCGGTTAACCAAGACATAAGACACCAAAATTAAAATATCAAGAAATTGATTATTGCAGTTTGGCGACTTCATTTAAAAAAATAACGGTATTTCGAGCTCTCCCAACAAGTTTTGATCAGATTCGGACTGTGGTTTGGGTCTATAACATACCTACCTGTACCATAAACACATTACTAAATGTGGACTATTTTAGCATTCAAGTAACTTTATTTATCGTAATACCTATCTACGTGTAAGAACTCCGACTTTCATTTTTATTATTGACTAAACCGTCACACTTCTTTCTCTAGAAAATAGAACGTCGATGATGCGGACATGCCGACACTATGACTCATTTACAATGGGTAGCTTTAGTTTCAATCGTGTTTGCTTGACCTCTTAAATCGCCAAATCATTATTATAGCTATTACACACAGACGGAGGAGAAAGAAAATTTCATGGTACTACAAAAAAACTACGAGCATGTAGGTAGGTATTTTTTTTCTATAATCAACTTACCTTCCCATCATCTTTTATATTTATTATTAATAGTTATAACTACTAAATATACATATACCTATTAAAGATTTACTTTACCACAACAATAAGTAATTGTGTCTTATCCATCCACTTAATAAAAATGGATATTAAAGAATAATTTAAACCTTTTCAAATAAATTTATTAAAATTAATTAAATACTGTATTTTAGGTTCATTCGAGTATATTTTTCGAATTAAACCAAACAGAATCTCTGCTAACAAATAAGCTCTCTGTATCAAAGACAGGTCTCCCAAGGGAAGCTAAGTCCCCTGCCGCAGAACATAATCTCTGGAAAATCCGCTCAGATACAGTTTTTTAAGTTGCCTTTAGCTAAATTATATTATACCTTTCGCAAATAATTTTGTGATTACTTGATACGCATTATTCTTTAAAATACTTCGTTACTTAAGGTAACCTCATTACAATAATCCTCTATGGTTTTATTGTTATTTTGATTCCTACGTAAAGTTTCAAGCTAGTAATTAATATTACGTATCTATAAATGATAAAAGAACCAAACACAACACCACTGATGAGAGAGAGCACAATAACAATTTTTCTATTATTATTTGAGGGCATAAATAAATTTTGTAAAACCGCTCTCTTTCTCACATCTGTTACTTAATAGATTTGTTCTTGAATCCATTGAAATCCATACTAAAGTGACAAAAGAACTGAAAGGCATAAATTAAAAAAAAAAAAACCTCTATATACACTGCGCGGCATATTTAACGCATAACGAAAAAATTGCCTCAATTTTGATGTTATATATTTTCCAAATTTGTGGTTCGTTTTTAATGATTTTTTTTTCTAATTGTAGGTTTTTTCCTTAAGCATATCACTGCCTTTGTTGTTTTGCTTAAAAAAGTAACTTTGGTATTATACCGGGTGTTATAAAACTGTTATGTTTTTTTTACGAAAATTCAAAACACCCTGTGGGATTAACTAGCCATTGCAAATTATCGCAATTACAGCCAGATGAAAGTCCCATGTTTCCTTTACATTTTCATTTTTGATTCATTGGTTTATCTCTGTTTTTTCATGAAATATTCAATTTTTAGTTCAACATGATTTTCATAAAAAAATGTTTAGTTAAAAAATACAAAATAAACGAAATGCTTTGATTAATGCAACAGCAAGAAAAAACAAATTATAAAGTAAGTAAAGATCAATATCTGGTATTAATTAATTTTATTGAATCCACAAAACAGGGCAAAAAAATACAGGGAAAAAAATTGTAATTTCTAAAGGTATTCAAAAAAATTAAATATGAATAATTAGTAGCGAGTATTGCCTTCCAGAGATATGCTCAATGCAACATTGTCGGAACAGTAAGCTATGGCGGAGGATCTGTTATGGTCTGGGCTGGCATTAGTTTAGATGCTCGCACGGAGTTAGTTGTGATTCAGGGAGGTCCTTTGACAGGTAACCTATATATATCAGACATTTTAGAAATCCATGTGGTACCATTTGCCCAATTTATTGGGGATACTTTTTTATTTATGCAAGATAATACACGCCCACATGTAGCAAGAGTGGTACAAAATTATCTCTAAGAAACAGAAATTTTAACTTTGCCTCGGCCAGCAAGAAGCCTTGGCATTAATCCTATTGAGCATTTAAGGGATAACATGGAACGACATCTTAGAGCCTTGCTTTCTCCTCCTAGAAACTTGAATGATCTGTCATTGAGGCTTATGGAAATATGGAATCAGATTAATTAAGATGAAATCAGAAATCTGATTTTAAGTATGCCAAGAAGATGCGAAGCAGTCATTAGAGCAAGTGGAGGCAATTCTCGCTACTAATGATTCATATTTAATATTTTTGGATACCTTTAGAAATTAAAATTTTTCCCTGTATTTTTTTGCAATGTTTTGTGGATTCAATAAAATTAATTAATACTAGATTTACTTTATAATTTGTTTTTTCTTGCTGTTGCATTAATCATAGCATTTCGTTTATTTTGTATTTTTTAACTAAACATTTTTTTATGAAAATCATGTTAAACTAAAAATTGAATATTTCATGAAAAAACAGAGATAAACAAATGAATCAAAAAAGAAAATGTAAAGGAAACATGGGACTTTCATTTGTCTGTAATTGCGATAACTTGCAATGGCTACCACAGGGTGTTTTGAATTTCCGTAAAAAAACATAACAGTTTTATAACACCCGGTATAATACCAAAGTTACTTTTTAAGCAAAACAACAAAGGCAGTGATATGCTTAAGGAAAAAACCTACAATTAGAAAAAAAAATCATTAAAAACGAACCACAAATTTGGAAAATATATAACATCAAAATTGAGGCAATTTTTTCGTTATGCGTTAAATATGCCGCGCAGTGTATAACAAAGTTCGTTAATACACGTAAGAATTTGGCAATATCTTAGTAATAAATGATAATAAGAAGGGAAAACTGTCACATTACAGAAAACAGGAAGAAAAAATGTCGTAAATAAGAGAGCTGCAAAGGCTGATTCCAAATTTATGTCGTAATTAATGCTTCCTTCCCAAAGATATTACTCCGGAGTACGATATATTTCTGTATCGGTGACGTATTATTTATAGGGCCATATAATGTCCCGAGAGCAACTCGAATGAAATAGTAGAAACAAAGACGTGGAGAGACCTTAAAGGAAAAACAGCAATAGTAATCAATGACTGAAGTGTATTGCTTAAATCAACTGCTGTATTATGGAATAAACGACTGGCAAGGGGCAGTTATGGCCTATCATCTCACATATAGCGGAGGTAAAAATAAGAAAGCCTGTGGCGATATATAAAGTAATCTCCCCGAAAATTCGGTCGCTCTTGCTCTGGCTATAAACATAACCATAATTCAGTTCTAGCGTTGCCCTATACTTTTTCAGATAAAAATCAACGAATTGATTTTTCTCTCACTAATTTTGATTAAAAGTTTTGTTACAATGAAATAAACATCATCTCCCTTACCTTAAACTCACTGGTAACGAAGTTATTCTACAATAAAGGTATATTATACAGCGTAGGTCATAAGGAAACTAAATCGTATCAACTTTAATTTTTTAGTGAAACATATTGTATATTTTTACATTCTACCATCAATTCATCATTACATCTTGAACCGTTTACAAAATATCAACACTTTAATGCTGATATGCACCATTGATCTTTTTCTCGACTAAAACGCAAGTCATAATCTTTAAGGCATTGACAATGACAGTTTGCTATTTTAGTTTGAGACGCAAAGAATGTCAGTTAATGTTAATCAATGAATATTAATCAAATTTGGATTTTGCTCTGCTGACATTACATCCAAAAAGCGCCTCGCTGAAGATGAACGCATAAAACTTTTGATTTTGTTGAGTTGTGGAGATAAAGACAAAGTAGAATTTATAGGGAAGTACGTTATATGTTCAATGAAAAATACCCAAATTGCTCGCCTATCAGCCAATCGATAGTGTCTAGGGTAGCAATTAAGTGGAGAACTTCCAGTACTGTTAAAGATAGTGTTAAAAATGGTATACCTGAGGAGAAAGAAAAAACATTATTATCACTACATTCTCATAGCTTGTTTGTTTGAAGGTGATGTATTAGTTTTATACAGAAACGAAAGAGAAGCAAGCATTTCTTACAATACCTTATGTTAAGAGGATTTCTAAAAAGATTTTAGAAGGATAAACAAAAACTATAATATCAAAACCGGAAATACCCTTAGAAGTTTTCTTACAAAAGAAAAACCCCCCCGTAATGAAGTGTGGCGAATCGTACATTGGAGAAACAAAAATACCTCTTCCCGTACGAGTTAAAGAACATCTGAAACATACTCAAAGAGGTGAAACTTCGAGATCAGGTATAGCGGAACATGTATGGACCAACCAGAAGCCAAGGTTTTGGATACAGAACAGCACTGGAGAAAACGAATATTCAAAGAAGTAGCTTTCATGAATCAAAACACCCATATATTTAGTAAACCAAGTATATATATCACTAATATCTGGAAGCCTCTTCTTGTCCAAAATCAACAGCTCAAACTTCACACTCCAATAAGCACGTAGGCGGAGTCATCACGCTTCATTGCACGTCATGGATAGTATTTAAGACAGTATAGCCTTAGAATTATAAAATATATTGTAAAAGAGTTATTGATCGGCGAGAGCAATTTTGTGAAATAATGATTGAGCTAACAGATTTGATATTCACACACGAATTGTCTTAAGAATTTGTTTTCCTGAATAAGGTACGTTTTCTTTAAATGATCAGGTTATATTTGACGGGTCCGAGCGATTATTAACGTTTAACTACATGGCAGAAATAAATCCTTGTAAAAAACAGACTGTAACACGACCTGATACCAAAAATCAAAATTCTATCCACATTCACGCTGCGTAAACTTTTATATTCACAAACGAAATTTATATATCGGAACAAATATTGGAAAGAAATTATGTAAAAGAGAAACAAGTAATGCCTGCATACAAACAAGTGACCAACAATGTCCCTTGAATAATTTAATGTGTGAATAAATTTGTAGGGTCCACTTGGCCGAATAAGATTTGATTTATTTCGAGTTTTTAAACATGAGCTCGATTTAAAAAGAGTTTCGAACCGCAGTAAAGTGAGTTATTCCTCCCCAAAAAAGACATTTGACTGCACTATTTCATTTAAATTACACGAAGATGACCATCTACAATGTTACAAAATGTAAATGTCGGCCAGTGTAGTTTGATAACCCTAGGAAATGCTTCATTTACCTTTTACAACCCTAAATAGAGGCTCTATAGACTCGGGGGCAGTTACGACTTCTCATCCTTAGTGGTGTCGACAATAAAAATATATGGCCTTTTTAAAAAGATATATTTATGGGAAGCCGTGGATAATTTGGGGATATAATAATAATTGATTTATCAGGTGGAAAATATGCCGGCAAAAACTTTTTCAATAAAATAAATTATTGGAAATGTTATGAGTTAGTTCTTGCCATTTCATACCGCTTAGTGCTGGTTTTATCAGGTTATTTGAGGAACATTACTGTTTTTATCTTTGGTGAAGATACCTGCTCAATGGCGGCTCTTCCATTAGGTTATTTGGTCAATAGCCTCCCTCAATAATTCTCTTCTCATAAAACTTAATCTGGATTAAGTTTAAAAATTCATTATATAAGTCAAATTTTCGTCTCTCCTGTTGTACATTGGTTGTATCCGGTTGGTCGTCGAATAATATTAATAATAATAATCGCCTTTTATTTAAGATAACAAGAGATACAATATATAATTAGTTTATCAGAGACCATGGGAATCTGCTATTCTTATCAGGGGTGGTTATTAGGGGGAGGGGCGACAGGGGCGAACACCCCTCTTAATTATACTGCTTAATTAATTTTATTAGGTTTATGGTTCACATAATAATCGAATAAAATAGACATAAAAGGCTGATGCATTTCTTTATCATTATATTATTTGTTGCTCCAAAACATGTTCCAGAATAGACCGCGTGTCTTAGCCCATAATCAGTTGTTTATAAAAAACTACTTCTACGCATTCTTGTTTGTAGTAGTGACCTTAAAACTTTTAAATTTCTTATCGTGTCATGAACTACTACGCCTTAATTAAATCTGACAATTTATATAAACACGCTATGTCGATAATCCTTATCAAAAACCGCTGTTGGACCCGTCATTTAGACACGTTATTTGTTTTAGTGCAGCTATCTCTAAATAGGATTTAAAAAAAATAGAACAAATAAAGAGTCCAAAAATAATAGAGATATTTTGCAAAGCCCAATAATAATTTCTTTAAACGCAAAGCTCTTTAAAAGGGGGTAAATAGTTTCCATTCTAGCCAACCGACCATCTTGTATCAGGAAGCTCAGGAGCTAATCAATTCCGAGTAAATTACGTTTAAAGAATTTAATAGCCGGAATGCCGAAAGTCCCTAATATAGTTTTCCGTTCATTATCGGACCGTACAGTACCGGACTCATAGGTACCTAGTTACATAATATAGAAATCACAGTGAGTGTATAAAAAAATCTTACAGAACGAAGCCGTTAAAATACCTATAAGTACTTTTTTTTGGGTAATAGGATGTATAGATAGACCAGGGCTGAAACCTTTGAAAATGGTAAAAAGTGAAAAAAAATAAGAGTATGATGAAACCCATTGAAAAAGGAAGAGAATATAACAAAAATGAAAGGAAAAATAATTTACGGGCGATCCGAGGTCGGTAAGTGGAAAGGGGTGAGTTTTTAAGGGTAGGAAACGATTTATCTCGATTTCCGGCAAAACTACAAGTCCTATGGAAAAATGTTAAATAGCAAAGTTGTAGATAATAAAAAGATCTACAACTTTTGTATTTACACTTTTTTCACATAACCTCAAAATTTATGTGAAAAATTCAAATAACCAAGTTTTTGGTTTTTTATTTTTATCTGTTACAAAAAATTTTTTTTTTCACGAAATTTGGTTAAAACTTACCTTTTTATGTCTCTAACACACTGACATTTTTTTGATTTAAAATATTTATTTTTTCACCTTATTTTGACTTAATCGAAAAAAATTTTCAATCGAAAATTCTCACGTCAAAATATCTGCTTTTTTAAAAAAGTCGGTGGGCTTTTTGTTCGTTGAAATCTCTACTTTCTGATGGAGTAAAAAAATATACTATGGTAAATGTGATGAATTCCCTTTAAATCCTACCTTTAATTATATTTATATCAACTATTTTTGCATGTTTTTTGCGATCTTTATGTTTATGGATTTGTATTTTTTTTGTTTATCAATGTAACATGGAATCTTACGTTTTTCGAGTAATTAAAGTATTAATTTTAATACTCGAAGAAAGCTCAAAATTGTATGTACATAATGATTAAAAAAAAAAATTTCGGATTCGAGTTTTTTTCGTTTCTTTGCATTTTTTGAGAACATTTACCATAGTAATGTATATTTTTTTTGCACCATTAGAAGGTAGAGATTTCAACGAACAAAAAGCCCACCGACTTTTTTAAAAAAGCAGATATTTTGACGTGAGAATTTTCGATTGAAAATTAGGGTGCTTTTTCATTATTAAGTCAAAATAAGGTGAAAAAATTAATATTTTAAATCAAAAAATTACAGTGTGTCTGGGACATAAAAAGGTAAGTGTTTACCAAATGTCTTAAAAAAATTTTTTTGTAAAAGATAAAAATAAAAAACCAAAAACTTGGTTATTTGAATTTTTCACATAAATTTTGAGGTTATGTGAAAAAAGTGTAAATACAAAACCCCCTTCCACTTCCCGACCTCGAATCGCCCGTAAATTATTTTTCCTTTCATTTTTGTCATATTCTCTTCCTTTTCCAATGGGTTTCATCCTACTATTATTTTTTTTGGTTTCAAAAATTATCGACCCTCGTCTAGTATATTTGCAGAAATTCAGAAAAAAATATGGTGATGATGACTCCGTTAATACGACTTTTGGGAAAATTTAAAAAATAAAGCGCACCTATCTTAGAAGATCCCTAATTTTATAGCTGCGCCTTAAGTCCATACTTAGAATTCAAATAATGCCAAATAAACAGTGCTAAGTCTGCAGTTCAAAAGATAATATGATTGTTTCAGGCACTACCGTTATGTTAATGCAACCAAGCAAAGTTGATGACACACTAATTTTAAACCATTAAGATTATGGTAATGTCCATAACACATGTTTTAAGATATCAAGGCTTAAAATATCAATCGGCAATTTGCCCCTCAACAAACTAAGAACGTTGTTAATCTGGTTACTGTCAAATCTTCTGTCTTGGCACTTGACACGTGCTCACGAACAAAATTTATGAAAATAAATACAAAGGAAAATAAACATTTGGTCGTAAAATGATACAATCTATAATGATCTCTCATTCAAACCTAAATAATATTTTTGAGTTTCCTTTTTTCAATTTTAGTCACAGAAGAGTCACTAATTAAAAGATGCGCGTGCAATTTTTCTTTAAGATACAGTGGCGTGCCTAGGGGTATGTATGCTTCTCCTCCCCGCCCATCATCATAGCGCATCTCTATATTAGTTATTTGTTTCTGTTGTCAATGTTGATAGAAAAATTGTGATTCTAATAAAAATATTATTATTTTTAATATAATACCAATTTACATCACGCCCATTGTAAACTGCCTTGCCTTTCTAGCTAGTTTGGCTGCGAAGATATTGATAATAGCACTACAACAGTCATAAATCTGAAGAAAATTTCAGCAATCTCGAGGATACTATTTTTTTAGCTGTCCATGTCAAAACAGTTTCTTCCTTACGTTTAAATTGATTGAAAACATATAGGACCATACCTGGCAAGTGAATCCCACATTGCACACCTTTGGTGTGCGATTTCAAAGAGCACCTGTCAATGTTCATGTCAATGTCATAATATTAAATATCATACCGTGCGGGCAATAATTATTTGCATCAAAGAGGGCTTGGATTAACAAACGTAGGGCTTAGTTTAGATCACAATGATATGGGGACGATATTATTATATCTAACCAAATCTAAGTTAAAATTTTGTCAAATTCATATTATGACATGATATGCCAAACTAATGAGTAATAAAATAAGTAGACAAATACACATTTATTTTTGTTGTTTACAAAATTAACAAAAATACAGAAAAAAAAGAAAAATAATTACATAAATTGTTAAAATTGGCCACCGCCATGCTCCAAGCAGAAATTCACACGTCTCTTCATATTTTCGAAAGTGTTGACCAGAATCTCTGGAGAAATGTTACCACATTCTTGGATAATCCTTTTTTATAATTGTTCTAAATTTGCAACTGGTGTTTCAAAACTAGTGTTCTTTAAATGAGAAAAAACGAAGTAATCCATAACCGTTAAACAAGGTGATCTAGGTGGGAATTCAATGTCTGATCGAAAACTGATCAATCTGTCGTTGAAAAAATTGCGTAAGTAGTTAATAGTTTCCGCGGCTGTATGGGCAGTTGCACCGTCATGTTGAAAATATCCAAAACGTAGTTCGTCGTCAAGTAAGTGCTCCACAAATGGATTCAAAATATTGTCTCTATACCGCTGTGCTGTAACTGTGTCATGGAAAAAAATAGGACCAACAATTCTTCTTCGGGAAACAGCTAACCAGATACCAATTTTTTGAGGGTGCAATGTGGACTCTACAAAAAAATGGGGATTTTCACTACTCCACATGCGTGTATTCTGAGAATTCACATAACCGGAGAGGTGGAACCAGGCTTCATCCGAAAAAAAGTCAGGTCTAATAAATCATTTCTTTCCAATAAATTTTGGGTAAACCATTGAGAGTAATTCCTGCGTCTTTCAAAATCTGCGGCTTGTATTTCTTGGAATACTTGCACTTTATAAGGAAATAAATTTAGCTGCTTCTTAAGAATCTTAAGATCTTCCCACTTCTTGGGACAGGCGCCTTATACAATTTGTTGGCGTATTTTGCATTATTTCACGAACGTTTGCAACAAGTTATTCTGTTCTTACAGATGGTCTTCCTGCTCCTTTTTTGTGTTGTATAGAACCTGTTTCCCTAAACACAGCCACGGTTCTTTTCAGGCAATGATAAAAATCCCCAGCGATAAAAGCAACGTTAAGAAAATGTTCGTGAAAATCGTCCATGCACAAACCCCGGATTGTATTGCCACTCACCATTTACTCTAACCTCGTTTCGAAAAAACGCTTCAACCATGATTGTTTTGTGCTGTTCCGTAAAGCCCATTGTGTAAATTGTTCAAGAAATTGGAAAAATTAGCGATGAATCAAATTACTTGTAACGACTGTCTAAGATGACGGAATAACTGATTGATTGTTAATTCAGGTAGTTACTGACACCCAACAGGTATTAAGCTCTACGGCTAAGCATTACGTCCTTAGATGCAAGGCCCTCTTTGATGCAAATAATTTTTGCTCGCACGGTAATATATCTCCGTAAAGAAAAGTTGTAGAGAGGACTATACGATGCCGTATACCGTATACCGCCTGTACCTATCTATACGAGAAACTGGAAATTTTGCACAATCTTTTTTAAATATTTTTTTTTAGCAAAACATAATATAGGAAAGTATACCTATTCTAAAAGAAGACAATCTCAATCAATAAAAAGTTTTATTTGTAAAGATACATATCAGCAAAATAAAAATTATTTTTATTTTTAACAATTTATTTATCATAAAAAAATTTAAAATAAATTGGAATCTATTTTAGCTCACAAGATGACAATTTGTATACGATAGACGATAAAAATAAGGAACAAACAGAATAAGGGTAAACACAAAACTACCTTACGCAAACCAGTTTAGGAATAAAAGTGGACATGCCCTTCGCCCTTCAAAGGGTACCTGCCATTTTATAAGAAACACCTGCATATTGAGACTATGTGTCATACCCGTATATTGTTACAGGGAAAAACTGCTTAACACCCGGAGAAGTTTCGGGTCTAACCTAAACATAGACAAAGGAACGTCCCATATTTATGGCACAAGAAGATACCATATTCGTGAACATATAGGGTGTTTATTTAGCACTTGTAAAAACTTTAAAGGGTTAATCTTGGACTAATTTTAAGATAAAAAGTTAATATGAACATGGGTCCACAACGGCTTGAGATACAAGGCGTCCAAAAAAGTTATTTAGTTTTTGATTGTATTTTGGTTTAAATAACATGGAAAATTTACTAAATTCGGGACCCTGCGAGTACTGAAGATGAGAAAATAAAATATTTCCCTAGTTTTTTGTTTAGTGATTCTTGATTAAATCGCGGTATTATACAGGGTGTTCCTTAATGACGTGCTAATATTTGAGGGTGTAATTCCTCAAGTCATTTTATGAAGAAAAGTTCATATAAACATATGTCCTAAACGGCTTAATTTTTTTGCTACAGGGTGTTGATTTTTTTCTTTTTTAGTGCGTTTTTTGTAACATCTCCGAAAGTATTTTAGATAATATTTTTAATTTTGGCATGTGCTAATAGGACATAAAACCACATGTTTTAGTTATTAAAGTTAATTTTTTGTCCCACCAGTGGCGTCCCTGCAAATATGTCCTCTGATATTTTTCAGAAAAAAAGTGGTACACCACTGACATTTTTCCATGTTGATATTATTTGTGATTAGCCTGGTCACTTCTACATAAAAATGATCACTTGAGTTTTTCTTCTCAGGCACACCGTTCTTAATTAAAATAATTAAATTAAATTAACTCTACTATTTATTATTATTAACATTGAAGAAGGCTCCCTTAAATATTCTAAAGTGTTAAGATCAGGGGATCTTGTTAACCATTATTGAGCTCATCTGCGAACTATCCAAGGATTCGGATAAACTACATCTAAATGGTCGCGATCGATTATACTGAAATGAGCAGGAGATCCATCATGCATGCAACGGCGGTCCTGGAACGTCTTTCTGGGGGGGGTACTTTGAAGGACTTGCGCCGAAGGCGTAACCTTTCTTGCGCCGCAGGCGAAAATTTTTTGGGTGCCACGCCCTTTTTTGGGTAAAATAACCGTAAAGCTTAATCTGCAGCGATATGCCAGACCTTAAAACACTCTTTTAATTTAAAAGAAATTTGAAAGGGCGACAAAATAAACAAGTTTTAAAAGCTTCGAGGGCATTATCCGTAACAGATGAACTTTGTTTATACAATTATTGTACTATACATATCTGGGGGGCCCGGGCCCCCTGAGCCCCCTCGTAAATACGCCACTGATGTATTATGTTTTAATATTGTAACATAAGTCAAAACACTAAAATAAAACAAAACCTAAATGTATATGTATAATAAAAAAATCAGAACATGAAAATAAAGCTAAAAAAAATTACAATTGTTTTTTAATATATTTTGCATTAGATGCCGCTGCTTTTAACATTTTTATTAAGTCATTAGAAAACCGGAAATTCTTCGGTCCGGTTTACCAGCATTTTCGCGATATTATATCGACTTATCGATGGACTATAATAGAATATATCTTATAATATTAAGATGTTGATATTTTTATACAAAAAATGTTTTTTCAAATTTATTGGTTTTGTTTTTATTTAAAAATAATAAATATTTATAGTTTTTTGGACATATTATTTTTAGTTTTTGCGTCCTCAGCCTGGTCTCTGGGGGGGGTAATTACCCCCAGTACCCCCCCCGTAGGACCGCCCTTGCATGCATGTACCACATTTGATTCCATAGCGCATCATATGGTACATCTTCAAGTAACACAGGTAGTTCTTCTTGGAGGAAATGCAGATAAGTCTGCCGTTAAGGCGTTAATTATGTTTTTAAGAACGTCACCGTTCCAGAATAACTAGATTTATGTGATCAAAAATTATTCGTCAATACTGCAAAAAGGATGATAAATGAATTTTTTGTAGAATTGATCAGGCTAATCAGAAATAATATATACATGGAAAAATGTCAGTGGCGTACCACTTTTTTTCTAAAAAAGATCAGAGGACATGATTGCAGGGACGCCACTGGTGGGACAGAAAAATAACTTTTATAACAAAACATGTGGTTTTATGTCCTATTAGCACATGCCAAAGTTGAAAATATTATCTAAAGTAGGTACTTTCGGAGATATTACAAAAAAACTCATGAAAATAGAAAAGATTCAACACCCTGTATCAAAAAATTTAAGCCGTTTACGACATATGTTTATATGAACTTTTCTTTATAAAATGACTTGAGAAATCACACCCTAAAATATTAGCACGTCATTAAGGAACACCCTGTATATAAAAGGTTGACCCGTTTCATTATCATAGTATGTAAGTAACGTCTTAAATCTGAAATATGAAATACTCTATTATCGACACATAATAATTACTGTAATAAGAGAAATCTCCGTAATATTTTAATCCTAAAGATTTCCGGCATTGCAAACAAAATCAGTAATTAAAATCCAGAGAAAATCTTCGAAAATCAGAAAAATTTCTTTTGCCTAATTTCATTACTTATTTTGGATCTCAGGCAATTACTACAAATCCAACGCAAATGGCGGCAGTGTTTATCGCAAAGTTGTAATCGTGTTCTGTCGGGTTTAAACCGTGACACGGGATCAATTCTTGACAAACCTCTGACAGTTTATCTGTTGGATTAATGAAATTTGCATATGTTAATTCGAAAGATCGAATAATTGTAGGTATTAGAGTTTTACTCTTATATTAATAGCAAGTATTGTAATAATAATTGTAAACAATATGAAATATTTTTTTGTTTTAGTTCTTACTACTTAGTCACTTCTTTCATTCTTGCAGTCTTTGCAAAAAGTGCAGCTCCAAGTAAGAGTCACAGGTACACTGAGAAAAAAAGCCTTCTTTCCTTTCCTTTCCTTATAAAAATTCACATATTCTTTATACAACTATTTAATACTATATGTGGCGCAGCGCGCTTTCCTACTGTAAGACAACGAAAATTGCTAGATCGTTGTGTAGTGATAATATCACGGTAATTTAGCCAATAGGAAATAGGAATTAATGCTATCGAAGAATGGTTTATAGCCATTATTGCTCTGAATACTCACAGTAATCATCAAGTTCTATTGCAATCTGGTTTTATATACTGCATTAGTTCCGACTGGCAGTTGTAATGAAACTTGACATTAATCATAATAATATTTGCTTGCTACGATTAATAAAGGATACCACTAAAAATCACAAATTTAAATAGTTTCTAGTGTGATATTGTTCTTGTCGTTTAATATTGCATATGATTATCAATTATGCAACATGATTTACTAAGATCGTAAAATTCGCTCATAGATCATCAAGTCCATGATGGGTTGTGCGAAAAAAAGGATCTTCTATTGCTTTATCTGACATGAAACGTTTTTATTTTCAGTGTACATTAGAACATTCTAATCCACTGGATTTATTTTTAAAAGGGGATTAAAAGTATACTGCTCCGAACAGCTGAACCTATAGTTTTCTATTGCAGGACACATTTGTAATAAGTTTCTTAAAGGTTAGAATTTCTTTTTTAAATTTACTTTGATTGACAAATGGTTTTTGTGCGCAGCCCCATGTATCAAACGTCGAGAGGGATATTGTTTAAAGAAGGCACAGGGCACAGGTTTCTTTAAAAAAATTAACGCATATCAGTCCCTAAAAAAAAACATCTGCAGCATATATTTCTTACGGTGATGACAAAGTAGCATTAAAATACAGACTTACAAAATCAGTAGGCGAACTTACGTATACGTATATATGGCAAGGTAGTTATTAAAACTTCAGATCGCCCACTTTCTTTTTAAAACTCATTTCATAGGTGCTACTTGTGTTACCCAAAGATCTGGTTTAAGTCGGCCGCAGCGAGATAGCAGTGCATACACCGTATTTTTTTAATTTTTTTTATTTGGTACATAATTTTTAATCTGACATATCGCCTGAACAGATTTAACGCCGAGAACGAATGAACAAATGGAAAACCATAAAATTATTTAATGCAACATAATTATGGGTTTCAAAAATGAAATTGGCTTCTGGATTTTATATGTTCGTTTTGTATCTTCAAAACGAACCGACGAAAAGTCATTTATTATTATTTTTTAATGTGTTCTGCAATAGTTTAGTTTGTAAAGGGCATATCGGCTTAAATTTTATTGTCTCTTAATTTTTGTAAAAAAGAATCGTTAATTTTTTAGGAGGTACCTATACATCTTTGTTTTTAGGGCATTGGTGCAATTCTACTGTCAAGGCTCCATACAAGTATGCAAGGAATTAATCTTTGATTAATTTTAAGACCAAAAGTTCATATACGTATGGGTCAGAGGCGTGCCATTTTTTCCTTGAAAATTCCCAGAAGGTTACCCACATCTACGGTCATGGTTGGAAAAATAATTTAATACTGTTAAATTATAGTCTCTAACTATCTATTAGCGCTGGCCAAGTTTTAATTAAGTACACTGAGAAAAAAAACCGTTCTATTCCTTAAAATAATATGTGACAGCAACACTTTTTCCTACTCTAAGACAACGAAAAATAGAATGGTTTAAAGCCATTATTGCTCTGAATACTCACAGTAATTATCAAGTTCTATGGGGCGTGTAATCTGGTTTTATATACTGTATTTGTTCCGACTGGCAGTTGTAATGAAACTTGACATTAATCATAATACTATTTGCTTGCTACGGTTAATAATGCACTTACCACTAAAAATCAATACTGTAGTTCTCAAAAATTTAAATAGCTTCTAGTGTGATATGGTTATTGTCGTTTAATATTGCATATTATGCTTATCTATTATACAACATGGTTTACTGAGATGGAAAAATTCGTCTATAGCTTATAAAGTGCAATACTTCTGATGATGGGTTGTGAAAATAAGAATTTTCTATTGCTTTATCTGAGATACAAAATAAAAAAAAACTTAAATACCAAGTAAAAATTAATTTATACAAACTATGTCTTAGCAAACCTGTGATCAGTTTCCACAGTGTAGCTGGCCACTATTCAGAAAATATATAAAAGCACCTTAAATTTATTTCAAATTTTAAACCCTTTATCTTGAAAATAGAATTGTTGAGAACCTATTTTTAACACAAATTTTTGTCTTTTTTCTTTTTCAATTCAATTCAATCAAACAAGTTTACAAAAGCAATGGAACCTATACTTAGTGGTTGTTATGGTGTTTCTATTTTAAATACGTCTTAAATCATGATATTGCAAAAAACTTACCCAACCCTTATCGGTTTTACCACACCAAGCCCCACTTAAAATTAAAAAAAAAAAACAATATTGAGTATTTGTACCCCATTTGTGGAATATTTTATGCAAAGCATATAGAATGTGTACCATATGTGAGATGTACGTATACACGTTCAACATGCGATATGCAAATGTTCAAAGATCATTTCAATAAATGAAAATAGGGGGCGCGGGGCGTCACGATGCTACATGGTACACGTGTGACCCACCGACCGTGGCGTGTTTTTTTCTGATTAAACCAAATATCTGCATATTAAGGTGGGCATATGTCGACCTGTATAAGCAGGGTTGCCGCTTTGTCAGTAATTACTGGAATTTGTTCAGAATAAAGGTACTAAAAATAATCTGACCAGAAATGATTTAATACCAGTAGATTCAAAAATCAGTGAGATGTGTTGTTTCTTTAATTTTAATAGTCATCAGAAAAATTGTTAGGTTGTCTGATGAAGTCTGTAAAGGATGAACGCCAGTCGGAAAAAATTAAATATAACCTTTTTATGGAAGAAATGACCTTGTCGAACTTCCATATTATGGAAGAAATGACCTTGTCGAACTTCCATATTATGCATAAATTGGAGGAACAGACACACCTCTTCCCGTACGATTTAAAGAACATCTGAAACATACTCAAGGAGGTGAAACTTCGAGATCAGGTATAGCGGAACATGTATGGACCAACCAACATAATATACAGTGGTCAGAAGCCAAGGTTTTGGACACGGAACAGCACTGGAGAAGACGAAGATTCAAAGTAGCAGCTTTCATGACTCACAATACCCATATATTTAGTAAACCTAGTATAGATATCCCCTATATCTGGAAGCCTCTTCTTGTCCAAAAGCAACAGCTTAAACTTCACGCTCCAATAAGCACGAAGGCGAAGTCATCAAGCTTCATTGCACATGGATAGTATTTAAGACCTAAGAATTATTTATTTATTTATTTATTTATTTTATTTATTTACGAAATAGACGGGTAACCCCATTTTACAAAAATATGCTATTAAATAACATTACAATAAGATAGTGGATAACAAAATAAATATCTATCAAATGCCACGATTTATCACAATACTTAACATATACATATGTATATAGTAACAAAAAATACAACAGAACATCACCTTTGTGATGCATTAATAATTTTTTTCTTGATACCGGAAAGACTAGAGTTGAAAATATCGATCTCACCCTGACTACTCAACTGGTTGGCCAGTCGAAGAGCTCTATCGACTGGGGAATTCATTCCATATTTTGTTGGGTGAAAAGGGATGTGGAACAGATCTGCGTGACGTAACTGTCGGTTAGGTACATTTAGATGGATCTGAGACAATAGCCGAGGGCAATTTGATAAACCGTTAATCATTTTAAAAACAAAGGACACATCAAACATAAGACGTCTGCTATCCAATGAAACCATATTCAAAATATTCAACATGTCCGCCCTATGATAATCCTCCATATCAATATTTAATTTATAGGCAGCTAACCTTAAAAATTTGAACTGAACTCTTTCTAACATATCTTTGTGTACTTGGTAAGCTGGAGACCAAATAACAGTAGCATATTCTAGGTTGGATCTAACGAGTGAACAGAATAATAACTTAATAACATCAATTATTGAAAATTGGGAACAGTTTCTCCAGACAAATCCTAGCATTCTCATTCCTTTCAGACTCACTTTAGAAACATGCTTAGCAAAGGACATTCTTTCATCAAAGTAGACACCGAGATCTTTGACAGTGCTTGAATAGGACAGATCCACACCATTTATGTTATAGACAGTGAGAACTCTACTCCTACCACGGTAAAAGCTAATATATGTGCATTTATTTATATTTAACGATAAATGATTAACCTGAGTCCATTGCCACAAGGCGTCAAGGTCATTCTGGAGTTTCACTGCATCCCTCTCACATCTTATCACCCTTATTATAATTTAATTTTGAAGAAGTAGTCCATACTCAAAGTGGAGTTGAATGATATAGGGAAAAGAAAAGCATAAAGTCTTTCTCCACAATTTTAATTCAATATCATCATCATGATGAGTGTTTCTACACTCAAAACATGTCGATTCTACCCTAGGTTCGCCTAGCTATTGAATTAAAATTGTGGGGAAAGACTTTATGCTTTTCCTTTCCCTATAAATTATAATTTAGTTTACACTTGAAAACTAACTAACAGAAACGTTGTGTTAAGTAACAAAATAAAGACAATGGAAGTCCGACAAGGTAATTTCTTTGATATTACTTCATTATCTATCATCTTCAAACAAACAATAGCCTTTTTATGTTCTTCTTTAAGGGTCTAAAGCAAAAAAACAATTTTTCCACAATCTTTAAAAATTTGGACCATTATATCACCCACCACCAAATAACAGATAAGAAATCCAAAGAAACAGTTATCTAAACAAAATTATTGAAGAAAGTCGCGTGTCTGGCGCGAACACAACCGCTTTTTATTTTATTTATTATGAGCAATATGCGTTTGCAATTATAATCTAGGAGATAGAGAAATTAATTCACTTGAAAATCGATATTATGGTAATAGGCCATATGACAATTTTTTACAGGTGAGGTAAGGTGTGTGCTAATCGTATATTCAGGGCAGGCCTGTTTATGTTTATCTAAATATCTGAATTGAATATGTATTATAGCTGCACCACATATTATAGGGTTTGCAAACTTCCGGGTCGTTAGCCTGTATCTAGGGTTACCCTTAATTTATCAAAAAAAAATGTACCTATTTTGACTTTGCAGTCTTTTCTTAACATAAAATCTAAACTCTTTTTAAATCACGGCATAGATATACTTCCTTATAATAATGTTTAATATATATGTGACAGCAACGCGCTTTCCTACTGTAAGACGACGAAAATTGCTAGACCGTTGTGTAGTGATCATATCACGGTAATTTAGCCAATAGGAAATAGGAGTTAATGCTACCATATTTTATAACCATTACTGCTCTGAATACTCACAGTATTATCAAGTTCTATTGGGGGTGTAATCTGGTTTAATATACTCCATTAGCTCCGACTGGCAGTTGTAATGAAACTTTACATTAATCATAATATTATTTGCTTGCTAGGGTTATTAATAAAGCATATACTTACCACTAAAACTTATATTAATAATAATACTGGATTTTCCTCAATGTGGTAATATCGTTTAGCCTTAAAAAATTATTGACTTTACTGTTACTGTTATCAAAAGGAATTAATAAATTTTTTTTTATATATCTGTACTCGGGAGGCATGCGACACTATGTGCCATCAGGTCGATTTGTGGATATTTAGTAAGAACAATTAAGTTTAACATAATTTTGAGGTTAGTGTTGATTTATGAATGTATTATCTTACTTTCACTACACAAAGTATTGATTATTTAGCGTTTCTTTGTAAATAATTTCTTTTTTAAAATTCTAATTATCATAATTTGTATTTTGATGGACGTAGTGTTCTATACCTGTAAAAAATTATGAGCCATAATTATAGAAGCTATACTAAACCATCTATGAGAGACTAGTAAATCAGATCTCATCATCATCATCTCATCAAAACTGACGTATGACAAATGACAAGTGACAGATCAAATGCGACGCCATACCTACTCATGCCTTATTTTTTTAGTAGCTCTACCAGCTCCAGAATATGTCTGTCTTTCTTCTTTATATGCCAAGAAGAATATTTTTATTGTTTCTTGTAGGATCTGATTTACTAGTCTCTCATAGATGGTTCAGTAAAGTTTCTATAGTTATGGCTTATAATTTTTTACAGGTATAGAACACTATGTCCCTCCATCAAAATACAAATTATGATAATTAAAATTTAGAAAAAAATTTATTTACAAAGAAACACTAAATAATTAATACTTTGTGTAGTGAAAGAGATAATATGTTCATAAATCAACACTAACCTCAAAATTATGTTAAACTTAATTGTTTTTATTAAATATCCACAAATCGAGCTGATGGCACATAGTGTCTTGTCTTATGTCATAATATGCCTCCCGAGTACAGATATTATGTACTTCCAGATGGGTCTTTGTTTCACATAAATGTTCTGCGCCCAAACAAATTTTGTATAATATAATATATCAGTAATAATAAATTTAAGAGATAAAATTTTAATAAACTGTGCAAACCAAATGTGGGGTTGTAAAATAAATTTAAAACGATTAATGTAGTTTAGTTCATAAGCCGAGAAAGAATAAATGAACAAGTCCCTAGGTTCAGATTGGTTTCCACAGGGAATCCAGTTGTAATTTGATGTGTCAACGGACATATGCTTCGAGTAAAGAGGTCTCGTGTTACTAAACCATTTTTTTTACTAATCGGGAAAATTGACCAATTTGCAACATATGTTATACATGTGAGTTTGACATTTATCTATTCTACTTGATTACGATATAATGGTATGTATGGTACTGATTTAACCTAAAAAGATGTCACGTTGACGATTATTAAAATTGCTCTAATTAACAATTTTGGTGGAGATATTGAACAAGTTGATTGTGATAATATAAAGGCGGATTATATGCATTTTTTTTGGATATTTTGTCAATTTTATATTAAAATGCATATTTTTCATAAATTATTATTATAAGAGCATATTTTTATGTTTTTGGCTTTATCAAAAAAAATTAAAACGTTAAAGGTTTAATATTCGTCCAGTTCCGTACCTACTTATTTCTGGGGTTTGCAGGTATATTGTTAGGGCTTGTTTATTGTCACTTAATAATGCGTTATTATTACCTGCTTAACAATCTTTATTTATATCGATTTGAAATTTAAGTTCAAGAGACTTAATTAGTATTGTTGAAACTGTTTCCGCTAAATGTAACAACATTTCCGGTAAAGTAGGAGGTCAAGTAAGGAACAAATTGGATGTAACTGTAAAGAAGAATGAAGGATTTAAATCCTTAACTGCAGTAAAAACCATTTATGAGGGTAAACCATCCAAAGAAGTTGTATCTTAGCCTTATATTTTGCTACCTAATTTGCAGTATTGTCCGATTACATCAGTAGATGCTGAAAGAAGCTTCTCTTTGTATAAACATATTTTTACTAATAGAAGACAATCCTTTTTAATTGAAAATTTTGAAAAATATTTAGTAATAAATGCCTTTTATACAATTTTAGGTTAAAAAATTGTTTACTTTTATTTTTCTTTGTTTTTTTTTGCATTTTTTTAAAAATAAACACCATCAGAAAGTAGAGATTTCAACGAACAAAAAACCCACCGACTTTTTAAAAAAAGCAGATATTTTGAAATGAGAATTTTCGATTGAAAATTAGGGTGCTTTTTCGATATTAAGTCAAAATAAGGTGAAAAAATAAATATTTTAAATCAAAAAAATTAGTGTGTTTGGGACATAAAAAGGTAAGTTTTCACCAAATTTCCTGAAAAAAAAATTTTCTTGTAAAATATTAAAATAAAAAACCAAAAACTTGGTTATTTGAATTTTTCACATAAATTTTGAGGTTATGTGAAAAAAGTGTAGGTACAAAAGTTGTAGATCTTTTTATTACCTACAACTTTGCCATTTAACGTCTTTCCATAGGACTTGTAGTTTTGCCGGAAATCGAGGTAAACCGTTTTCTACCCTGAAAAACTCACCCCTTTCCACTTCCCGACCTCGGATCGCCCGTAAATTATTTTTCCTTTAATTTTTGTTATATTCTTTTCCTTTTCCAATGGGTTTCATCCTACTATCAGTATATTACAGAATAATATAATTATATAAATGTAGTTTTAAAAAATACGGATATGCATTAGGAGCATAAGCATATGAGGAAGTGTGGATTTAGGTAATTATCTTGAAGAGCACCTGTTGGTGTTAGAAAATCAAAAAGCCGAACAAAATGATTTTTCACCACAAAAAGGTTACCTACCATAACTAACACAATTATAATAAAACTATCATTATTTCACCCCCAAAATCCGCTAAACTTTCAAACAATAGAGTGATGGGTAAACTGAACTGACGACAACGTAACGGACAAAAAATATCCATCATTATGGTTTTACCAGTTTATTCAAAAGGATATTCGGGATGTGTCTGAAAGGCACTACAGGGGTCTCTACACACAGGGTTACATGGATCATTTCACACAGGTGTATTCTGTCGCGACAATCTGGCCCCTTTCACTTCTATCCACCCCTTCTTGATACGTTAAAAGCACAGTAGTAGCCTTATTATTTTTTATAGTCTGACAATGACTTGTCTATTATCGGCGGTGATATACTGATATACTGATATAGATAACTGATATCCGGTAATTGGTTCACAATATTTTAATTTTATTGTGGAGGTTACGAGCTCACTAAATTTGCAGTAATCGAATTTGTATAGAAGCCAGACAAGTAGGCCAACTGCTATCATTTTTTGCCAATTCCATTTTACGCCTGGTTAATGTCAGCTCTACGAGACCTACAGTTTTACGTGAACTCCGAACCACAGTTTAACGGACAAATGTTATTCTTACACACTTCTGAATATCTTGATGACCTATACCTATAACGTCTCCGAACATGTTAATTTGACGGATGTTGCCGTAGAACACCTGAATCGATGGAACCGAATCGTTTGGTTCAGGGTGGACCCTAATCCATCCGAATCAGTATCAGACATGAGACGTTATTAATATGCGCACTGAATCCTTTACTTGATTCGGGAAGCATACAAACAAAGCTTTATGATAAAGAAACAGATCGCTCGGACCCGTGAAAGTTTCTTGAAATGCATTTTTTTTTAGAAAAAGATATGACAGAGAGTGGATCATTAAAATGCTACTTGTACCAACTTAAAATTTTTAAATAAAACATATTGTATATTTTAATATTCCACAATTCTATACATTTTGCATAAACCACATCCTATATACTTATCTTCAACCGTTAACGAAATATTAACTTTTAAAATAAAATAGACAAACTACATAGTATGAAAAGAAACTATTTTATAAGATGTTGATAATGTCCTTCACCAAATGTTCTGCATTATAGATTAAATTCCTCTTATACATTTTGTACTACTTGTGGAGAAATTTCTCGTATCACTCGTCCAACGGACATAGCTCCACAAAAAAAGTCGAGTGGGTTAAGATCGGGCGATCTCGGTGGCCACTCTATTAACCTCCGTCTAGCTATTCAATTCACCTATCCAAGAAAATGGTATTTAAGTACTCCCATATATGAGCAACTAGGGATTGAACCGAGGCACCTTCGGTTTGCAAAAAGTGAAGGATATTACTTAAATACAATCGGGTGCCTCTAAATTTACAGTAACAATTTAATATCAGTAAGGTAAATTGCAAATTTGCAACAAAAGGCTCGCCTTATTCATCTGCTTAAAATAAGCTATATGTTAGCTAATGGCCAGTAGACTCACCTATTATACGTACTTGTATACATCCCAGTATTTCGTATTTATCAGCATATCTCTAACGCTGTTAAGTCATTAATTTTCAGTGTCAATTCAAAATAGTGTACAGGTTATATCCCCCACAGTAGTTAATGTAATATGTCATGTTGTCATTTACTAAAGAATAATTACCAAGCGATACGAAATTACCTATTGACAGATGTGATGGCTTGACCCTCCGTTGGGGCAGCTATACCGCCAAATTGCTTAAACCTTCCTCAATCGTCCTGTTATATACCGGTTAATACGTAAATGTCTGGAGAGGTCTTATTACCTTCATTTTTATTTCACGTAATATTGCTCCTCTTTCAAAAATATAAATAATAACTGTAAATTCGTTTTATAAATATTTTTATTTCCAGTATTGCTATATTGTCTGCGAATCGAGTAGAAGAAGGCTTGCTTCTTTGGGCAGTAAAGGGTGCATCTTCCCATCCGCTTTTTTCAGATTTTGTTTCACAAAACAATTTATAATAACGTTTCTAAATGCATTAGGCATTGTCACTTATCACCACCTATAAAGAAATAAATAACGTAAAATATTATGTATATTTTTCCAAATAACAAACGTTACTAGGGCTAGAACAACTGTTTTAAGTCAGTTTACAATGATTTATCGGTATTTAAAACTTCAATACGGTTTATATACGTGACATTTATTCCTGGCCTCGAGGTAAAAGTTTTTAAACAACGTTCTGCTCATTATTTTACGAGTTGCCTTTATGATAGCATTGTGAAACAATAATTGGATACAAATAGGTGTAATCATGTTACTTAAATACGTATGTAATGTAAAAAATCAGGAAAAACAATGCTAGTTTATTTAATTAACTAACGCGTTGTGATTATAGGTATAATTGCAGGATAACAGATTTTATGATAGTATAAAATAAATACGCTATTTGTATTAGTTTTTTCCAATGAAACGCCAGAATTAAAAATCTATTACATTTGGACATTTAATATTTGATACTTGTTTAAATTAAATTTTCTCATGATATTTTTACTTTGCAATTAAATAAGTTTGCTTAGGAGGCATGATAGTTAGTGATAAACTAAACTCACCGAAAGAACTATTACGTTCTTCTATAAAAACGTCCCAGTCTAAATTTTATCTCTTAGAGTCCCCAAGCAATTATTTTACAATTTTATTAACACCATGAAAGACTTACGATATTGCCTTTTTATATTGGACTGTGATTTATTAATGTAAAGTTAATGTCAAATTGCTTTTAGGCAATTCCGTATTTATCTTAGATAACGTACATAGGGAACTTTATGCCCCAATAAATTTGTAAAATTAACCCAGTAAAAGGGCACTGCGTTTAAGGTGGGTATCCCGAATCCAATAAAAAACGAATATTTAACCCATTTAATTTTCTTGCAGCTTTTTCATAACAGAGTTGTATTAAGGTGGGTTCATAATAAAAGATTAATTCAGTACAAATGCAGCAGAAAATACAAGTTAGCAGTACACAAAATCTTCAAATTGGAAAAACTTGTGTGTAAAGCTTCACAACGCATCCTTTTAGTCAGTCTAGGTGTATATACGGAGCGGAGACCCAAAATCACTATACTTTGTGGCAGTATGCTAAGGCGGGCAGTGTGAAGTCTATGAAAATGTTCTTGTGACTGTTTGAAGGTTGGAGACAATGATGTTTCTTGAATGATGAAAGAATTCTGGACTTTCATTGTCTTTATTTGTTTGGCAAGCGATCTTATCCTAAGATTACATCTATCTAACAAAGGTTTCCAGATATTTCTTATGTCTAATGATGGTTTACTAAAGCAGCCTGGGTTCTGGTGAATAACAGCAGCTTCCTTAAACTTTCTTTTTCTCCAGTGTGGTTCCTGATGTAGGATTTCAGCTTCTGACCACATGATATGGTGACCATGTTTCCAGGCATGGTCAGCTGCACCTGACTTTTCGGTCTCTCCTTTTAACGTATTGTTTTTGTGTTCTTTAATCCTTGTCTCGAGTGGTCTTAATGTCTTACCTATATAAGATTGGCCGCACTCGCAGGGGATCTGATAGACGCAGTTTTTCCTATCTTTTTGACTTGTAGGCTTTGTCTTCGTCAGGTGGCTTCTTAGGGTGTCCCTCGAGTTGAATACGGTATTGATGTTATATCGTTGTCCTAGTCTTCTTATTTTCTCGGATACTCCTTTGACATACAGAATGTTGAGTGTTGGTTGTGCCTCTCTGTTTGCTTCTTGCGCGTTGGGTCGATTCTTACGATTTTCCAATATTGTGTCAACACTGTCAACTAATCTTGTGGGATAGCCATTTTTGTTACGGTCGGTCTTGATGTGGTGAGCTTCTTTTTTAAGTGCTTCTTCCGAGTTACACATTGTAATTACTCTATCCACGAGGGCTTTAATTATGCCATGTTTCGTGTTGTTTGAGTGATTTGATGTAAAATTGAGATACTGACCTGTATGCGTAGGTCTTCTGTATACCGAAGTTTGGATGCTGTTGCCATTTTTGTTCACGTTGACATCTTAGTATTCACCTAAAGACGACTGGAGATACTTACCAGTTGAAACGTTGTGATTTAAAACAAATAAAGACAATGGAAGTCCAAAATTCTTTCATCGTTCGAAAATGTCCTTGTTAGTCCATAAAAAAGACACAGTTTCCATTTCCTCGCTGACGTTTTAATATCATCATGACATAGCCACATCAGGGTCCATGGGTTCTTTTTACTTCAATAACGGTATAGTTAGTTACTGGGAATAAAACAGAGAAGTTTCTAAAAGCAAGTCATCAACTCATTATCCCATATTTGACTCTAGACAAAACAATGTAAATAGTTATATCAAAAAATCGTAGAAATACAGTCCTGTAAATTTTCTCCCTGAATTTAAAAGATTTTAATTTAAACGAAAGGTATAAAACATTCCCCTACGTAGCCCCACATTCAAATGATGTCTCCTCGTTTTAGAATAATTGCGCGTAACGAAAAAACGCATCCCGTCAAATCTGACTGCCTAGAACGGGGCTGTCGTAAAGTTAGTTTGCTGCTAACGTAATGAGGCTGTGAAAAGGTTTATCACTCTATAAACAATGCGATGTATCCCTACGTAGTTAGCTTTAGCATCAAATACCTCATGCAGAAGCTTGGTCAGTATAATTGGGCTATACGTATAACAAAATCCGTTTTATAGAGAAACGGACGAGTTGACGATTTGTCATAAGCAATTAGGAAAGTACTTTGCTGGAAATAAGCATAGCTGAAGCTGATCGGAGCTTTAAATTATATTAGGGGGAGCTAAGGCACCTCGGATTTCGTCCTAAATCTTCGACGGCAACCACAAAACTTTATGGACTTCATTTAAATTTGAAATGTGATGGAACATTTGGGCATTTACCATAAAATACAAGCCGATATTTTGACTTCGTTCTAATAATGGCTTAACGCCTTCGATGGTTTATGTGCGCATTCAGCCGAATTTGGAATGCTACCAGAAGCTGTTTTATTGCCTCAAGTATCTGTAGCTGAGATTGGATTGCATTGTCAGAAAGCACTATAAACGAATATCTTTCCGAATTCGATTTTTAATTAAATATACTCCCGGAACTTAAAACTTTCTTATTGGTTTAACACAGATTTTCACAGTTCTTTTACCATTTTATAGATAATTTTATTAGGAAAGCGCAGATGTTATACCGGGCTAAATAATTAGTCTGGGTTATATGGTTATAAGTTTTAAATACTCTGTGAAGAAATTGAGACCTTTATTTCTCATAGAAATAATTTCTCAATCAAGTTTGCATTTTATTATAAAGATCTGTTGTTGCATCAATATAATATTGTGTTTAATGCTGACCTGTTAAGGGGGCAAGTCGGAGAACTACCTCTTGAAGAAAAATATCAATGTACCGATATGCACTGAGGAAAATGATCTAATACAACAGGTTTGCTAAGACATAGTTTGTATTGATTGCTAGAACAGTGTTTTTATTGGTAGTAGTAATCAGTTCCACTACAGCAATTTTGTTAAGAAAAAATTGTATCTTCTCAATGCGCGCATTTTGTTCCCAGTAAAGCGCTTCCAGCGTCTCCACAAACGAATTGTATCCGTTAGAACCTATAATCCACCAAGATGTTGGTGAGGGTTCGTAGCGATCGGCAATCGCCGCGCGCCGTATTATTAGTTTTAACGTATTTATTGCGCAGGTCACATCGTTTTTTGTAGTCTTCTAGCTGTCCTGTCTGAGTTTGAATTTTATTAATCGTACCAATCCCTATTTCAATTAATTTATTTTTACTTTGTATATAAGTTTTTAAAACTTTGCACGTCAGATAAAGCAATAGAAGATTCTTTTTTCGCACAACCCATCATTAGTATTGGACTTTATAATCTATGGACGAATTTTATCATCTCAGTAAACCATGTTGCATATTAGATAAATATATGCACTGCAAAGCGACAAGAACAATATCACACTGAAAGCTATTTACATTCTTGAGAACTACAGTACTGATTTTTAGTGGTAGGTATATGCTTTATTAACCGTAGCGAGCAAATATTATTATGATTAATGTCTAGTTTCATTATAACTGCTAGTCGGAACTAATTCATTGTATAAAACCTGATTACGCCCCCAATAGAACTTGATAATTACTGTGAGTATTCAGATCAATAATGGCTATAAACCATTCTATGGTGGCATTAACTCCTATTTCCTATTAGCTAAATTATCGTGATATTATCACTACGCGACGGTCTAGCATTTTTCGTTGTCTTGCAGTAGGAAATCGCTTTACTGTCACGTAATATTAAACAGTTGTATAAATAATATGTGAATTCTAATAAAAATTAAAAGAAGAAATAGTCCATACTTAAAGTGGAAGTAAATAATCTTCGACACCTTCTTAGAAAGGTTTTTCTTCTTCCCCATTTTATTTGGTTGGTTTACACCCCCTTTAATAACGTTTTCAAACACTCAGTATGGTTTAACCATTTTATTCTATTAAATTTTGTGAAGGAGGACTTTGTGTTTTTCTTTCCTTTTCAAAAATTAAAAGGTTTTTTTCTCAGTGTGCATCTAGCGCTTTATTGGCCTATGATTGCACGTGATTAAATGTTGTACTCGTATTTTTCGGACACTCTGTATATGTCAATACCGAAAGTTAAACCTGTAAATCTATTTGTTCCTTTTTTCACGACTACAATAGGTACTGACTACAGGGATCGACAAACAAATATTATTCTATTCAGAAATTAGCAAACAAAAGACTATTTGGTCATTCTAATATATATATAATAGTATAAGGCCTTAGGTGCATGGATTGGATACCCTAGTGGGAAATATGAAATTAGCTTTCTGGTACAGGTGCTATTTTAATTAACGCGATCCAAACAAACTCCCATTGCCCCAACCCTCCAATCTGTAGTGAGCGATTATTTCATTTGAAAAAAACACCCCTTAAAGAGCAGTAACCTCCCGCTAATTTTTATTATATAAAACTGTTTCAATCTTACACCTCTCCTATGAGTAATAAGGGCGGTTGCATTTCGCCGCAGGGAAGTTTGCCGACGATCTGCGTTATTATGATGGTACCAGCACATACTTTATAAATAAAAACTGTAGCAGTTGCAGGTAAATATAGATCATAATAACGATAAGTTATATGTTTTCTTTTCATTGAAAGGGGACCAGTTATTTGGGAGGGGTTGTCAGAATGAAATCAATGATATCCGTGGCATTTAGAATCCTGCAAAAATCAGTGTCAAATAAATATTTCAGAAAAATACCTCCAAAATTATTCATGCAAGGTGTGTAAGAGAATCATCATAATTAAAATTATTCTTAATTTGTATTACAGTTACTATACACTACAGTGTTACCAGTAAAGTCCGCATCATATGGGATTTTTTTTATTAATAGCTTTATTCAAAATTTGACTTTGGCATCAAGTTATGCTTCGATCGAGATAAAAATTAAGCAAAAAAAATAGTAGTCACGTGATTCGCATTATCTGTCAAATTTTAATTTTTTCCAAAAAATAATTCAAAAGTGGGGTTATTTCTGAAAATATCGTTAAAAGTTATTAGAAAAAGTTTTTTTAAATGCAATTTCTAGCCCACATGCAAAATTTCAGCTGCATAAGATAATTTTGATTTTTTACCTATATTTTGTAAATTGCACCACTTTTGCAAAATAAGACTCAACGCAACCTACATAAAACTTCTTAGTTTTAACAATGCTTTATTTCAGATAAATTTTCTTTAAAGTAGCGCCATAATATTAAATGTGTGTTTTTCTACAAAATCAAAATTGGGCTATTAAAATTTGGTCGCATGTGATGCAAGTTTATTTGTTTCTGACCCTGTATAAGGTAACTTCATAAAATAACTATTTTTGAAAACGTACCTAGTTTGTGTCCGAAAGTAATACACGTTAACGTTATTATGACATAGCTTAATAATAAATTATAATATAGGGGTTTTAAATTAAATCGTTGAAAATAGATAAACTTTACGTTGTTAAACTAAAATTTATTTTCCACTAATAACACTTTACTGAAGACACTGTGTTCTTTTTTGTCTTAATATTAAGGTGTATTACTTTGAGACACAAACTATGTTTTCAAAAATACTTATTTTATGAAGTTACCCTATACAGGGTCGAAAACATTAAACTTTGCATCACAATGACATGCGACCAAATTTTAATAGCCCAATTTTGATTTTGTAGAAAAACACACATTTAATATGGCGCTACTTTAAAGAAAATGTATCTGAAATAAAGCCTTGTCAAAACTGAGAAGTTTTATGTAGGTTGCGTTGAGTCTTATTTTGCAAAAGTGGTGCAATTTACAAAATATAGGTAAAAAATCAAAATTATCTTACACAGCAGCATGTTTGCTAGAAACTGCATTAAAAAAAAACTTTTTCTAATAATTTTTTTCGATATTTTCAGAAATAGTTTTGAATTATTTTTTGGAAAAAATTAAAATTTGACAGATAATGCGAATCACGTAACTACTATTTTTTTTTGCTTAATTTTCATCTCGATCGAAGCAGAACTTGATGCCAAAGTCAAATTTTGAATAAAGCTATTAATAAAAAAAATCCCATATGATGCGGACTTTACTGGTGACACTATATATGCTGGTAATGGAATACAAAAATTTCAGGTAAAACCGCTTATCTAAAGAAAATGTATTAATAGTCTACCATCACTTTTACTCGCATACAATTTATTCAAAACCCTTCTTACCTATCGAATTTATTTTCAAATAATATGGTTTATTTAGAAATAATAACATAATTTTTGTACATTGGACTTTTATAGTCGTGCACGTAGATTAAGGGGAGGGGGTACTGGAGGACAGTAAATAATATCGTCAACATGCTTAATTTTCAGGTTCCCGAGAGTAAAGGTTTTTAGGCTTAAAATTATTAAAAAACATTTACAAAAGGCAAAGGAATATTCGGTAATGAAATATAATAATTATATTCTTAAGTGGAGTCGGAACACAGATACTATAAAAATACCATAAGCTTCATCATCGTCATGGGAAATAAATACAAATATCATATATATTTGAACCGTTAAATAAACTATTATTACCGTATTTTCTTAACCCAAAGTAATCACTACTTTTTGGATACCACCTTATACAATTATAAAAATTGTAATAATTAAGTCCATCAGTCGGTAATAATTTAAAAGTGTACAATACTACTGTCCCCGATCTGACCAAATGATCTACACGATGTTTAAAAAGTGTAACAGATCAGAGGCGATAAAGAGTTTAAAATTAAATTAAAATCCTAAAGATAGCATCTTTAAATTATGATAATTGAAAATTAGGCTTTTCACACCTGAAGTCACTTGAACAAAATTACCTAAAACGGAAAAAAATTCTTGATGTATTAGCCGGAAAGAATGATTTATTATGATCTTTTTAATTAATTGTCTTTATTTTTTAATTTAAAATAAATAAATTTTTTAAAATATGGAAAAAATATGGTAATTTTTTAACGGTGCCATGTTAAAATAATAAAAATTGAAAATACTGTAAGCTGTGTCCGTTGTCCCATTTAAATAACAGGTTCTTTAATAATATATTGACAGAAGGTCTTTTGTTAAAGTCAACAATTTTTTTGCTATTACATGGGTGGTTTTCAGTATCTTTTAAGATCCTGATTTAATTTTGAAAAAAAAAAATTCGGCTTTAGTTCAACTGACTTTTTTCTTTTAGGTAACTGAGTGAAATATGCCAAAATGGTTAAGAAAGTGCTCCGGTGTTATGAAAATAAAAGTTAAAAGGGTTTTATATAGAAAATAAACAAATTTTTAACATGACCGTTCCATACTTTTTTTTGTAGGGGAAGGTTGCCTATATTGGAACAATTTCCAGATTTCTTATCATAGATCCTGATAATAACGCAAAATCGATCTTGAAGCTATGCCTTAGTATACTTTAGTATAAGATTTAAAAGGGTTGGTTGGTAAAGAAAAGTCCTTTCTACCTTCTTATATTTATAAAATACTAAAATTGCCTACGCGTGTCGACTTATATAAGTCATCTTCAGGGCGTAGAGATTATGAAAATACACATACAGGGTCACATAGCGAGACGCACCCAGTCAACACACAAATAAATAACTAACATTAAATAAAAAAAATAAAAATTACGACACAATCATGATTCAAAAATAAATAGACACGTGTAACAAACGAAAAGGTACTTTTTTACCTTTCATAATCTCTACGCCCTGAAGATGACTTATATAAGTCGAAACGCGTAGGCAATTTTAGTATTTTATAAATATAAGAAGGTAGAAAGGACTTTTCTTTACCAACCAACCCTTTTAAATCTTAACAATGACCCTTCTAGAGAGCAGCTATAACTTCGTTATACTTTTGTATGTTGTTTAACTACAGGATTTTTTGCAGAATTTTATTTCAAAGTATCTATGATATACCAGGCTATAAAAAAACCTCTGCAAGTGGTTCAATATAGGAAACCCGGTTGCCTAAATTGCACCTGGGGGTTCCAAAATTGGACCACATGATTTAAATCGGAAGCTTAGGTGTAAATAAATAAATAAAAATAAAATTGTTGGTATAGAAAGTTTTATACTTACATTTCAAGAAAACATCAAATTTACAATCAAAATTTCGGTAGAAGACATCCTATTGCAAAAAAAAGTACCTATTAGTTTCCTATATTGGACCAGTCATAGTTTCATTTTTTAACTCAAAGAAAAAAGATTTTAGCAATGAAGTGGTGTTAGTTTATGGCATTAACTTATTTAAAGAGAAAAATTATTTTTGCTCAATTTGGAAAAATTGCCTAAATTGGACCGGTTCAATTTTGGCTATCAACCAGTGGTCTAATTTAAGCAACTACCACGTGTTTTACAAAACCACCCAGGAAAGAAACAAGAAAAAACAAATATGGCATGGTAATGGAAGAAATAGAAAAAGAAAAACTTACTTGATAACTTCCATAAAAAAGATTTTGCTTACAGTTTTATGGTTCTAAGGTAAATTCTTAGAAAAATTCTAAAAATATTACATTTAAATTGTGTAAATTACGTTTTGCTTTGTACACGCCAAGCACTAACGGCCAACTAGTTGAGTTTGTTGCCGATCAAAGGGTGGAAGTATGTTACAGTGTTCCCAGATGATATGGCACTTGTTTAGTTTCGGAGAAATGTACTGTGGTCCAATTTAGGTAGCGGTTCAATATAGGCAACCTTCCCCTAAGTGCTAGCTTTGATTTAATGTCGGTTTCGACCTGTAATTTTATTTAATACACTTTGTACTGCCAAACTGTGAATTTAAGAAGCATCTAAAGTAATTAGGCGTAAGATAATGCCACCGTAAGGCAAGGTAATTTTTAGAATATGTCCTCTATGATATTGTACCGTGACCAATAAGATAAATTTAAAAACTCCGAAAACAGATTTTTGATTAGTTCCATATGGTAACTGTTTAATAAACTACCAAAATGTGCCAGATTTTACAAATTTGGAAGTAAGGAGGTAGTATGCGATGGCTATGTTTTTGTTACGACGGTTATGTTTTTCATGCGACGGTCATGTGATTTCACTCATTTTTATTTACTTAAAATTGAGCCTATCCCCATGTTGTGAATTTTAGGTTAGAATTTCCACCGGTAAATAACCAACAACATAAAACCAAAGCGAGCAACTTTATTACTATGTTATGTTGTTTTTATCACTATAGACGGTCATGTTAATAGAAAAATACGAAAAACTTAAACTCCTTATTTTATATCAAAATACACGACAAGAACTGTAAATAATATCGCAAACCGAACTGCACAAGTAACTGTCGCCATTTGCAATAATAAAATATTTTAATTCACACATGCAGTATTATTTTGCATCGAAAAGAGAACCTAAAAAGTCCTTCTCTACGGTCATGTAAAGAGAACGTCGGAACAGCGTTCAATAATTATTATTATTTTTAGCCCAAACATTAACAATATAATGGCTATTCAAGACAATTTTATAACACAAAAACCCCAACATTTGTTCAATATCATTTACTTTAGCAACATATAACAGTTAAAATATATTTTTTTAAGTTCGCAAATATTGGATTTTGCTCCAGGGACATACGACGGTCATGTGAAATAGGAGTTTTAAACCCAAAAATAAAATATAAATTCATAAGATATTGCACTTTTAGTATTAATAAATCAATAAAAATATGCGTGTCTAGTCAAATATAAAAAAAATATGGCTAATAAAAAGGATTGAGTTTTAAGACCCCAGGGACATGATATCTTAAAAGGTACTGAAAACCACCCATATACTGTCAAAAAGTCTGCCTTCTGTCTTTATTTTAGGATACGCAATTTTCCTTTTCCCAGGTACCTAATCTTATCCAGGCTTTTTTCACAAGATGTACTTTTGTCACACACACTTCTACGTTCATTATCGAGCTAAACATTTCTCTAATAATTTTATAATTCACTGTGATCATAAATTCAAAAGTAAGTGCAACCTATATACTAAATACGTTTTATAAGCGAGTAAAGTATATTATGACCAAAAATAACGGACAGCGTAAGGTCAGTTAACAAGTGCAATCTACTATGCCTCGCAGGCATCTTAGGTCGTCCGTATGCAGCAAGCAAGGTTGGGTCAGTTTACACCATTCTATTTATTTGCGTAAAAAAAATTATTATTTCGTATTTTCTTTTATAACTCTGGGTAAGTATTTTAATGATTATTAAAATTTAGTCAGAATTTGAAACGCAAGCCTTCGATTATTAATTAAGCTTACAACTGTATAATTCTATTTTGTATCTTCTCTATGCGACTTGTTTTAGTCCCAGCAAAGCGCTTTCTCTACAACTAAGAAAGCAGAATAGCGTCCCCAAAAACGAATTGTATCTATTAAAACCTATAATCCACAAAGACGTTGGTGGGGGCTCGTAGCGATCGGCAATTGCCGCGCGCTGTCGTATTAGTTTTAACGTCTTTGTTGCGCAGATCACATCGTTGTTCGGTAAACCATGTTGCATAATAGATAATCATACGCAATGTTAAACGACAAGAACAATATCACACTAGAAGCTATTTAAATTTTTGAAAACTATAGTACTGATTTTTAGTGGTAAGTATATGCTTTATTAACCGTAGCTGGCAAATATTTTTGTGATTAATGTCAAGTTTCACTACAATTGCCAGTCGGAACTAATTCAGTATATAAAACCAGATTACACCCCCAATAGAGCTTGATAATTACTGTGAGTGTTCAGAGCAATAATAGCTATAAATGATTCTATGCGTAGCATTAACCCCCATTTGCTATTGGCTAAATTACCGTGATATTATCACTGCACAACGGTCTAGCATTTTTCGTTGTCTTGCAGTAGGAAAGCGCATTGCTGTCAAATATAGTATCAAACAGTTGTTGAAGTTGAAACACCAGCCTTTGATTATTCTCGGCGGATGTATAAAGCTTACTAATGTATAATTTTTTGTAAGTTCTATTTTGTAAGGTGGGCGATGCTTTTTACCTATATTATATGCATGCTACTGGGACATCTGTCAAATGTTTATACAGGGTGTTAATTAATGTCATGCAGATATTTCAGGGGGTGATAGTACTCGTCAAAATAAGAAAAAAATGCAAATATATGCATGGTCTAAACCGCGTTATTTTCGTTATACAGGGTGGCAAAATTTCAAATTTTTTTCTCGTATTTTGCGTTTTCTCTCTTATATTTTGCGGTAATTGTTTAAAATTTGGAACATCAACTTTTTTTTAAAGTCTTTACAATAAAGTTTCAAAATTCTCGGTCGCAGTATACAGGGTGTTACATTTTCTTGAATCGGCTGCATTTTTTATTTCAGAACTATTTTTTTTTGGCTCCCTGTATGAATTCCGGTATGAAATTTGAACTCTCTGTACTTTTTTTAGCGTTCTGGTATCTTGCACTATTCTCGTATCTGTGACCGTTTTCGATTTATTTGCAAAAATAGCCATCGATGGAATTAAGTGTAGGCGAAATAACGCAGAGTAAAAAGCCGTGTAACAAAACAATTTATTAGTTAATCAAATAAAAATAAAACAAAATTATAAAAACTGTTGAAAATGTTCGCCTCTTGCTAAAATGCACGAATCAAGTCTTCGCCTCATGGACTAACGGACTCTGCCAAATATTGCAGGAGTATTGCGAATGATGTCGCATAAAGGTATTATTCTGTTTCTTAAATCCTCTTTTGTCTGGACTGGGGTCTGATACACTAATGCATTCAGGTGTCCCCAGAAAAAGAAATTCAGGCTATTCAGGTCTGAGGATCTAGGGGGCCATGGCTGAGGTCCCCCTCGACCTATCCAACGGTTGTTAAAAATTTGATTGAGAAAGTTTCTCACCTCTATGCTATGCTGAAGTCTGAGGTGCGGTGGTGCAGCATCGTGCATGAACCACATTTGGTTTCTGACAAGAATTGGTACCTCTTCTAGCAGCCCTGGGAGTTCCTTTTCAAGAAATTGACGACAATATTGTCCGTTTAGCCGTTTATTATTGCGTTATTTCGAATACACTTAATTTCCATGGATGGCTATTTTTGCAAATAAATCGAAAACGGTCACAAATACGAGAATAGTGCAAGAGACCAGAACGCTAAACAAAGGAACGGAGAGTTCAAATTTTATACCAGAATTTATACAGGGAGCCAAAAAAAAGTTCTGAAAGATAAAATTGTAGCCGATTCAAGAAAATGTAACACCCTGTATACTGCAACCTATAATTTTGATACTTTATTGTAGAGATTTTAAAAAAGGGTTGATGTTCCGAATTTGAAACAATTATGGCAGAATATAAGAGAGAAAACGCAAGATACGAGAAAAAAAATTGAAACTTTGCCACCCTGTATAACGAAAATAACGCGTTTTAAACTATGCATATATTTGCATTTTTTTCTTATTTTGACGAGTACTATCACCCCCTATAATATCTGCACGACATTAATTAACACCCTGTATATCATAAAATTTTAATATCAAAAAATGTGCTTTGGTGAATAATTCAATAAAAAAAATGTGATATAAATTGATTGCCTAATAATATGATGGATGTTGGTTGAAGAATTGAGTGTAAACATAGTTAAAAATCGCATAAGGAAGTGTTTTGCGCACCAGTTTAAATTTGCGTGTGCAACTTTTTGGATCAAGTACCAATCATCTTGTGCCTTCTAGGAACAACCCATTATTATAATAGCAAAATAAACAGAAAAACTCATTACCGTATTACCTACTCCAATTTACTTTTCCGCTGTAGTCCAATAATACCTTTAACGTATTTAGTAAAAAATGGGGTAATGGGAAGGTTGGGTTTAAACGTCATTTATGTTACATTGAGGTTAAATACATTAATAAAATAGTGATTTGAATAACTTTGTGTTATAAATCGTTGTTTTTTAGTACTTCGCTTAAAAACAAATAAGGTGTTAGGTACCTACTCTAAAGGAATATATGACAGAATAAATGTATATCGGATCTAAAAGCCATGTAGGTCACTCTGTAGGATCTAAGGTGACTACCAGTAAATAAATAACAATATTAAAAAAATAAATAAAATAAAAGTATTCGTCATCTGTTCTAATGACTTTTTCAAGGGTATGAAACTCATTTCTTTAAAATTAGATTATAGTTGCTCTGTCAATTTATATGTAATTATTCCCATTGATAATAATCAGTTTGATGAGTAAAACTAAATATTATTTAAGCACCACTTGTATGAGTAATGCATAGCTGTTGCTTTTTTCATAAAGATTTTTTTTTAGTGTTAAAGCTGTTGTAAGAACCGGTAAAATACTGGGTGCTATGAAAATCCCTTACTGTTTTTTAAATACCTATCCTTAAACTCTATTTCACATGTGACAGTTTTACAAATCAAACAACGTTTAAAATACGCTATCCAGTATTACCATATTTATGTTTATTAAAATTTTACTGGTGATATTTGGTGACAGCTGAACGCCTCCAATTGTTTTTGAAATATGTATACTAAAATATCAAGTACATTATTTAAAATATTTTCGTTTCCGCCACTGTATTTAGCAAAATATACTATAGAAGGGGCATTGAAACCAACAGTTGAGTGGAGTCTACTTTAGCCACCAAACGAATGGTTGGCGCCACTTGGCTTCGCTTGAGGCTACTAGCTGGTTTTATTCACTAGCAACGGTTGTTACACGACGAACTTGAGAAATCACTAACTATTCTTTACCTACTTTCAATGTAAAATTTATTAGTTTTTTCTAGTCTTAAAAAGATCCCTTTGTTCAAGTTAATATTTGTCATTTTATTTATATAGTTACTATAGATACTATGATATACAGACTGTCCGCGGATAGGGTTTTTTTATACAAGGTTCGCAAAAACTTCAAAAACATGATTTTTCTCCAAGAGTAAACTACCTCCTAAAATAAATCTTCAATTTTTTTAGTTTTTTTAATTTTTAGAGGTAAATGGAAATTTTGCTGCTCAGTAAAAATATTAATATAAAATTTTATTAGACTCTGTTTTTATAATGGGTGGTGTGTATCTTATTTTAAAATTTTAAATGCATTCCTACCATCAAGAGCGGATCCAGAAATTAACTCTGGGGGGGGGGGGGGGGGTCAAACAACGCCGAAGGCGCAAAAATAGCGCCGCAGGCGAAAACTTTTAGAGGTTTTTAGAGGAAGAAGATGAAACAATTAAAAATATGATAAACCTTATTTGTGCCGAAGCTGAAGTGATATCCGCAGGCCGACCATTAGTTGAGAATCTCTGCGGTTTAGAGGAAGTGTCCAATTTTGCGACATCCGTGTGTGATTGCTGGCCTTTAACTCAAGAAATTTCAGACATTGATACTCCCGATGAAGGCACCAGACTTGCTAATAAATTAGGAAAACTTATAGTTTGTACTAATGATATATTACAAAGCTTTTAGTCTCGTTATTGCTAATAAGTCCTCATTCAATTACTACTGAGAGGATTATTTCCCATTACAACAAATTAAAAACGCCAGGAAGAATTTCATTAAATGAAGATACAATGAATGATCGCCTCTTAGTGTCATTAAATGGAGTTGGAACAGCCCATTTTGATCCAAGACCGGCAGTCGCCGAGTTTTTAATGAAAAAAGAACGTAGGTTTAGAGAACCAACTCCTGAAATATACAAAACTGGAGATTTTATTAGTACATTTTTTAGAGATAATCCTAAATTATAATCGTATTAATGAAGTTCCTTTTACAATGAAAATGAGTAGGTAACGAGTTCCTTTTTGCAAGACGCCGTAAAATAACAGTGTTTTCAATTTGTAGAAAAAATGTGCACTGGGTTATGAACTCACTCTTTTTGACCACAATAGTTTTTACGTATGTTGGAATGTAAACCGCTCAGGGGGGGGGGGGTCATGACCCCCATGACCCCCCTGGATCCGCCCTTGCCTACCATCTTTTGTAAAAACAAGGATTTTTTTTTACCTTTTTATTACTTTGCTTTACGTATGGGGCAAATTTGAAGTTGTCAAATAGAATTTGATGTGTTTTAAAAATGTTGACCTTAGAACAAAGGGTTTATTTAGTTCAATGTTATGGTGCGGGCGAAAGTTCTTACAACTTTGTGATAGAAAAATTTAATCAAAGATACCCTAACGTTTACGTCTCAAAAATGGGACTTTATAAATTATTAGGAAATTTCAGCAAACTGGTTCAGTTTCCAATTAAAAAAAAAACTATGATCAGAATTACGCAGTTTCCCTAATCGTATTGCGGTCTGTTGCTGACAATCCTACCCTTTCATTAAGAAACCGAGCTCAAGAACTTGATGTAGTAAAAAAAACTCATATTCAGTATATTTTAAAGGTAAACAAAATATTCCGATTTAAGCCAACTTTTAATTCAACGTTGGAAGGAGACCCAAACGTTTGGATTTTTGTCTTTGGGTCGGAAACAAAATTGTTAGTGAAAACAGGAATTTTCATAAATTTATCATGTTCTCCGATGAATCGACATTTTCAACAAACGGGAAAGTGTCTTCTGCGCATATTAGATACTGGAGAGAAAATATTCCCTGTTTTAGAATTCCTGCAAGAAGACAAAATTACAAAAAAGTAGATGTCTGGTGTGCGATTTACTATTATGGCTTTATTGGCCCATACTTTTTCGAAAACACGTGTAACCGTAGGAGTTACCTTGAAATGTTAGAAACATTCCTTTCTCACAACCTAGAAGAATTGCCTCTCCAATTTAGGAACGAAATGCACTTTCATCAAGATGGAAGTCCAGCGCATTTCGCAATTGAAGTGAGGGAATGGCTTAATAATACATTTGGCCACAGATGGATTGGTCGGAATGGTCCGGTTCTGTAGCCCCCAAGAAGTCCCGATTTAACTATTTCAGATGCCTATCTTTGGGGGCGCCTCAAACAATGAGTGTATTCACATCCAATTGAGAACGACGTACAGCTTCTAAAACAGCGAATTGTTGAAGCTGCTCAAACAATTTCCATTAAAGAAATTTGAAGAAGTTTTGACCACATTTCTTTACAGCTGGAAAAATATGCTGAATATGGAGGGGAGTGTTTGAATAGAGAATTATGATATTATTATTTGTTGTTATTTTAAGATTTTTTTGTGTCATTTCCGGGGTAATTTTATTTGTGAAATTAAAAATACATTTTCTGGTAACACCAAAAATCAGTTTTTGAAACTTGTTGATCCCCCTCTGTCATTGATAATGTATGTATTTCGACCGCTAATGCTGCTATCCAAAAAAAAATCTTTTACCTCAAAAAATTAAAAAAACTAAAAAAATCGAAGATTTATTTTAAATCTCGGATTTAAATTACAAACATTATTCTAAATAAGTTTTCTAATTGGCATTTTGATCAAAAATGAAAAATAAAGGTAGTTTACTCTTGGAAAAAAATCATGTTTTTGAAGTTTTTGCGAATCCTGTAGGTATAAAAAATCAAAATTTGCATTTTTGTTTACAAGTAAAACTTTTTATCAAGAATAACTTTTTCCCAAAAAATGAAATTTTTCATTCATTTGTGTTATTGTAACCCTATCCGCGGACAGTCTGTATAACACAATAAAGAATATAATAAATACTCTGTACAGTGCTTCCATTTTAATTTGTCCCACTTTTAAATGGCTGTAAAATACGTATTGTTTGAACTAGAACTTTGAATAAAAAAAGGAATTGTAGGGATTTGAGTAAAGTTTTATGTTGTTGAGTCAAAAATAATTTAAACTGTAAAATGTCAAAATTATTGACATAACTTACTTTTTTTTAAATGGAATATCATTACATATTTAAAAAAACATTTTTTTTCTGATTACGAAAATATACCATACATGCCCTTTCTTTTTATTTTTTTAGCCTAAATCGATATAAAATAAATATGATTAAAATTCGAATTTTTTCAAAACATCAAGATACCCGCGTGTATTATTTTCAATAATTATTGTCATAGTTTTTATTACAAATGTCATATATAAATAATATATACAGGGTGTCCCAAAAGTAATGGGACACAGAGCAACAGCAGACTCTTTAAGGCGAAATAATGTAATCTACTTAAGCTTGCCTTATCCCAAAATTAATAACAACAAAGATACAGGGTGGCAAAGTTTTTTTTGTTTTCGTTTTTTTGCGATTACTTCTTAACGAAACGACATAGCAGTACAAAATTAAGGCTTTTGGGGTTTTTTGAGGTGAGGAATTCAAAATTATCCATAGTTTTTGTGTACCCAGTAGAGAGCGCTGCCTACGGCATGGCCCACTCCTTTTAGCTGGCATAACTTTGTTTAGGCTTCTTATATCGATCCGACTATTAAAAAAATAAGTTATTTTACTTCTTTCACATCAAAAATGCATAACTTATTAAAGTCGCTAGGGGCAACCATTTTCGAGATAATTGCATTCGATATTTTTAATGCAAGAATTCTAAAATATTTAAATTAATTAAATCATTGAAATCAATGGTGGCCATTTTGAACAATTGCTATCACGGCGTTGCCATTTTTATTTCTAACCATTTTGTTACTTTTAAATGTTATTAAAGAAAGTATAAAAAAAAATTTTGTTTAAAATAAAATTAGTAATTCCGTATACGAAAAAGCGTTTTTATTAGAAAAAAATAGTCAACCTTAAGTATCTACATTAACTGACACTTAGCTAATGTAGCTCATTTACAATAATTTTAAGTCAGAAATTTACCGTTGCTCGATTTTCCGTTGCTTTTGGACCACGTACTTAGTTGCATTGGACATAATATGAAATGCGATTATCTCAAAAATGGTTGCTCCTAGCGACTTCAATAAGTTATACATTTTTGATGTAAAAGAAGTAAAGTAACTTATTTTTTTAATAGTCGGGTCGATATAAAAATCCTAAACAAAGTTATGCCAGCTAAAAGGAGTGGGCCATGTCGTAGGCAGCGCCCTCTACTGGTTACACAAAAACTGTGGATAATTTTGAATTTCTCACCTCAAAAAACCACAAAACCCTTAATTTTGTGCTGCTATGTCGTTTCGTTTAAAAGTAATCGCAAAAAAACGAAAACAAAATTAAAACATGGGACACCCTGTATATAAACTATGACAATAATTATTGAAAATAATACAAGCGGGTATCTTGATGTTTTGAAAAAGTTTGAATTTTAATCATATTTATATCGATTTAGGCTAAAAAAAAAAAAAGAAAGGGCATGTATGGTATATTTTCGTAATCAGAAAAAAAAATGTTTTTTTAAATATGTAATGATATACCGTTCCATTTAAAAAAAAGTAAGTTATGTCAATAATTTTGACATTTTACAATTTAAATTATTTTTGACTCTACAACATGAAACTTTACTCAAATCCCTACAATTTCTTTTTTGATTCAAAGTTCTAGTTCAAAAAATACGTATTTTACAGCCATTTAAAAGTAGGACAAATTAAAATGGAAGCACTGTACATTTTTGATGCTCCTGATAATTTTTTAGTTGTAAAACAGTCAATAATCCGTAAAAAAGTAAATAAGGTCTAGGCAATCAAGTTAATCAGATTGTGGAAAAGCAGGCAAATCACTTTTTAAGCCTAAATTACTGACTAACAAGCACGCAATATAATATTTATTGACTAAATTATTTATACAGACAAATTATGATACAAAAATTCAAATAACCGAAAAATGATTTATTGATAAGATTGTTTATAGTTCTTAACGTACTATAACTAATAAGCTTTGGAAATTATCTTTATAGAAATTTCTTTCACATACCGTGCGAGCAAAAATTATGGGCATCAAAGAAGGCTTGGATTAAAAAACGTAGGGCTTGGTTTAGATCACAATGATATGGGGACGATATATCTAACCAAATCTACGTTAAAATTTATTTTGTCAAATTCATATTATGACAGGATATGCCAAACTAATGAGTAATAAAATAATTAGACAAATACGAATTTATTTTTGTTGTTTACAAAATTAACAAAGTAAGAACATACAGAAAGAAAAAGAAAAATAATTAAATAAATTGCTGAAATTGGCCACCGCCATGCTCCAAGCATAAATTCACACGTCTCTTCATATTTTCGAAAGTTGTGACCAGCATCGCTGGAGAAATGTTACCACATTCTTGGATAATCCTTTCTTATAATTGTTCTAAATTTGCAACTGGTGTTTTAAAAATAGTGTTCTTTAAATGAGGAAAAACGAAGTAATCCATAACCGTTAAACAAGGTGATCTAGGTGGGAATTCAATGTCCGATCGAAAACTGATCAATCTGTCGTCGAAAAAATTGCGTAAGTAGTTAATAGTTTCGGCGGCTGTATGGGCGGTTGCACCGTCCTGTTGAAAATATCCAAAAAGTAGTTCGTCGCCAAGTAATTGCTCCACAAATGGATTCAAAATATTGTCTCTATACCGCTGTGCTGTAACTGTGTCATGGAAAAAAATAGTACCAACAATTTTTCTTCGGGAAACAGCTAAACCCGACACCAATTTTTTGAGGGTGCAATGTGGACTCTACAAAAAAATGGGAATTTTCACTACTCCACGTGCGTGTATTCTGAGAATTCACATAACCGGAGAGGTGGAACCAGGCTTCATCCGAAAAAAATGTCAGGTCTAATAAATCATTTCTTTCCAATAAATTTTGGGTAAACCATTGAGAGTAATTCCTGCGTGTTTCAAAATCTACGGCTTGTATTTCTTGGAATACTTGCACTTTATAAGGAAATAAATTTAGCTGCTTCTTAAGAATACTTAGTCCTGCATGTTCCATAAGATCTTCCCACTTCTTGGGACAGGCGTCTTATACACTTTGTTGGCGTATTTTGCATTATTTCACGAACGTTTGCAACAAGTTCTTCTGTTCTTACAGATGGTCTTCCTGCTCCTTTTTTGTGTTGTATAGAACCTGTTTCGCTAAACACAGCCACGGTTCTTTTCAGGCAATGAAAAAAATCACCAGCAATAAAAGCAACGTTAGAAAAATCTTCGTGAAAATCGTCCATGTACAAACCCGGATTGTATTGCCACTCACCATTTACTCTAACCCCGTTTCGAAAATACGCTTCAACCATGAATGTTTTGTGCTGTTCCGTAAAGCCCATTGTGTGAATTGTTCAAGAAATTGGAAAAATTAGTGATGAATCAAATTACTTGTAACGACTGTCAAAGATGACAGAATAACTGATTGATTGTTAATTCAGGTAGTTACTGAAACCCAACAGGTATTAAGCTCTACGGCTAAGCAGTACGTCCTTAGATGCAAGGCCCTCTTTGATGCAAATAATTTTTGCTGGCACGGTACATTTTTATACATAATGTTTCAGTGTGAATATTATTATCGCATCGATGAAATTAAAATTAGGTAGAAACAATTTTCATTTATATGATACCGATTTCTTTATTTCCTATTAAAAACAAAGCTTAACAATGATATTGTTTTTTCATAACCGATATGTTTATGTTGTAACTGAATATATGCAACTTGCGTACGTGCAACTTGCGTACAAGGATTATTTCTTCCAACTTGCGTACACGGGTAGGTAGGTCCCGCGAATAAACTGCAAGAGTACATTATTCCAACTTGCGTACATACACAAATATTAGAAGCTTATAAACAAACTACGGACATAAAAAAATGCTATGATAACAACGAACAAACCGGTTGCCAATACACGTTTTAGAACCGATTGGAGAGGGCGTATTATTACGGTCCTTTTAAAACTCTGTGTATGTGAAGACATAAAAAAATGCTCTGATAACAACGAACAAACCGGTTGCCAATACACCTTTTAGAACCGATTGGAGAGGGCGTATTATTACGGTCCGTTTAAAACACTGTGTATGTGAAGACATAAAAAAATGTTCTGATAACAACGAACAAACCGGTTGCCAATACACCTTTTAGAACCGATTGGAGAGGGCGTATTATTACGGTCCGTTTAAAACCCTGTGTATGTACGCAAGTTGGAATAATGTACTCTTGCAGTTTTACCTGGTTCGCGGGACCTACCTACCCATGTACGCAAGTTGGAAGAAATAATCCTTGTACGCAAATTGGACGTACGCAAGTTGGAGGATACCGTTGTAACTAAATATTTTATCTATACATATAGCTGAATGTTACATTTTACATATCTAGATAATATGTTTCCAATATGTAGGGAAAAATCTGAAATTCCATAATTTTTAACTATGAGTTGAGTTACTTATAGAATTTGGAAAATAAAATATAGTTCTTGAGAAAATGGTGATGGAATTATCAAAGGATGGTCGGCAGCACAGGAACCGTCTCCAGTCGATGGTACCTACGTGATGGTATGGTTGATACCGAATGCCGTAAGATCATAAAAATAAAACTTATCAGCTGTAATTGTTTACAGTTTACATAACTTATTTCTCCTCTGCCGTCGTCTGTAAAACTGAGAAAATTAATCTTGATTTAATCGGTAAATTGCATATATAACGGAAATGAAAACCCAATAATTCTAATCAAATAATAGGCAGTGTTTATCATCAAAATCTAAAGCGATTTAATTAAATAATGCACCAGAAGTAATAAAACCAACATGGCGACCAGGTGTTGGTTGCAATATACAAAAGCTATGTAACCATTTGACGGCTCTATAAATCACTCGGTGAACATTGGTAACCGGACAATGAAAACAAACTTATTCAAAAATATCGCGCAAAATTTTCGTGTTCTTTCCACCCTCTTTTCGTTAAAAAATATATATAGGTATCACAGTTTTTTACAAGGGGTACACATTATTTATATTTCGAGCGACATCGACAGTGTCAAAATTAATGGACATTATTTGTTTACGAGTTCCACCGGCGGTTCTGTAAAAAAAGTCAGGGGGGGGGGGGGGGGGAAATGTCGAAAGCGCAATAGAAATCTCGTCGAAGGCGCAAAAAAATGGCGCCGCAGACGAAATTTTTTTGGGTGCCACGCCCTTTTTTCATTGATAGTGCTTGCTTTTCAAATAGATAGCGCCGCATGCAACAATTTTTTTGCGTGTCACCCAAAAAAATTTTACACAACAGCCGTCGATGCTCTGAAAGTGCTGCTCTTGTCTATATTCTTATTGTAGCTCTGGTGTCTGGGGGGGGGGAATTACCCCCTCTACCCCCCCCCCCCGTAGAACCGCCGGTGACGAGTTCATACCGCATAATTACTTGTACATTCTCGGCAAATAATGTGAAAAAATGGTTGTTACATCAACATCTCTTTTTCCTTTCTTTTGTTTGCTCATACTTTTATTAATATACAGGGTGTTTTATTAAGGGTGGCAACCGGCCATATCTCGGAAACTACTAGGCATAGAAACTTGAAAAAAAAAAAGATCATTAAAGCGGTCATGAGAAAATTCTGGAAATTATTTTTAGATTCCTTATTTCGCCGCAAGCGGGCACAATTGAAATTTTTTTTTAAATTCTAAATTTCTCCGAAAATTCCCATATTAAGGTATAACTCTGATTACATCATCGAAAAGCTTAGACAATTGTGCATCATTTTCGTTTAAGGCTCATTGGCGTACCGACCTTGATAAGAGTGGGGGAAGCTATTGAATGTGTTAAAATCGCTGTAACTTCTAAACGACTTATCCGATTTTATTAAATTTAAGCTTATTTGGAAGGGAAAGGTAAGTATCTTCAATCGCCGTATCCAACAGTACACGATAGTGTTTAATAAAATTGCTAGAGGGCGCAATTTGTAATAATAACAGTATTTTCGATTTTATCCCGAAAATTCAAATCATACGGTATAACTATGACATCATAATCGAAAAGTAGATGAAATTTGCAAGCAAAGATGTGAAGACCGCAGTTCGATATCTTTATTCGTTTCAGAGTTATTGCCAAAACAATCATTTTTAATACAAATTGCGCCCTCTAGCAATTTTATTAGAAACTATCGTGTACCATTAGATACGACAATTGAAGGTTCTTCCAAACAAGCTTAAATTTAGTAAAATCGGTTAAGTCGTTTAGAAGTTGCAGCGATTTTAATGTTTACATTTTCAATAGCTTCTCCCACTCTTATCAAGTGAAAGTGTAAACATTAAAATCACTTGAAACATAATTTTTTTTTCCAAGTTTCTATGCCTAGTAGTTTCCGAGATATGGCCGGTGGCCACCCTTAATGAAACACCCTGTATAGGTTTGTCTCTGTTTTTAACCTGATAGAACTTTTTATTATGATATTTTTAATGGTTTTTTCTGTTATGAGATTTTTTTGTGCAAAGTGCATAATTACTATCTGAAGCAAAAAGCACCCATATACTATTCCCCTGTATGAAAAAAGGCAAACAAAAACTAACGCTCGATGACAGTGCTCGATTATGGTAGTTTTATTGTATCACCTGTTGGTGTACGGAATGCTTGCTACCTACTTATTATGCTTCCTTTTCACTAATTCCCATCCCCAAGTTAAATCTGAATCTAAAATTAATCCATGCATGTACACCTGACTTTGCAACGAAAGAGTTATGGTGTAAAAGCATAAAAAAGGGGTCTGAATATTTTAGGCTATTAGGTTGTGTCTTTTTTTATATACGGTTCTTTTTTTTTAAATACAAACGGTTGTATTTTATGTGTGTTAGTAGAGAAAATTGGACACATTATACCGTGAGAGCAAAAATTATTTTCATCGAGAGGGCCTTGCATCTAAGGACGTAATGCATAGCCGTAGAGCTTAATACCTGTTGGGTGTCAGTAACTACCTGAATTAACAATCAATCAGTTATTCCGTCATCTTTAACAGTCGTTACAAATAATTTGATTCATCGCTAATTTTTCCAATTTCTTGAACAATTCACACAATGGCTTTACGGAACAGCACAAAACATTCATGGTTGAAGCGTATTTTCGAAACGGGGTTAGAGTAAATGGTGAGTGGCAATACAATCCGGGTTTGTGCATGGACGATTTTCACGAACATTTTCCTAACGTTGCTTTTATTGCTGGGGATTTTTATCATTGCCTGAAAAGAACCGTGGCTATATTTAGGGAAACCGGTTCTATACAACACAAAAAATGAGCAGGAAGACCATCTGTAAGAACAGAAGAACTTGTTGCAAACGTTCGTGAAATAATGCAAAATACGCCAACAAATTGTATAAGACGCCTGTCCCAAGAAGTGGAAAGATCTTATGGAACATGCAGGACTATTCTTAAGAAGCAGCTAAATTTATTTCCTTATAAAATGCAAGTATTCCAAGAAATACAAGCCGCAGATATTGAAAGACGCAGGAATTACTCTCATGGGTTTACCAAAAATTTATTGGAAAAAAATGATTTATTAGACCTGACATTTTTTTCGGATGAAGCCTGGTTCCACCTCTCCGGTTATGTGAATTCTCAGAATACACGCATGTGGAGTAGTGAAAATCTCCATTTTTTTGTAGAGTCCCCATTGCACCCTCAAAAAATTTGTGTCTGGTTAGCTGTTTCCCAAAGAAGAATTGTTGGTCCAATTTTTTTCCATGATACAGTTACAGCACAGCGGTATAGAGGCAATATTTTCAATGCATTTGTGGAGCAATTACTTGACGACGAACTATGTTTTGGATATTTTCAATAGGACGGTGCAACCGTCCATACAGCCGCTGAAACTATTAACTACTTACGCAATTTTTTTGACGACAGATTGATCAGTTTTCGATCAGACAATGAATTCCCACCTAAATCACCTTATTTAACGGTTATGGATTACTTCGTTTTTCCTCATTTAAAGAACCCTATTTTTAAAACACCAGTTGCAAATTTAGAACAATTACAAGAAAGGATTATCCAAGAATGTGGTAACATTTCTCCAGAGATGCTGGTCAACACTTTTGAAAATATGAAGAGATGTGTGAATTTATGCTTGGAGCATGGCGGTGGCCAACTTCAGCAATTTATGTAATTTTTTTCTCTTTCTGTATAAGTATTCTTACTTTGTTAATTTTGTAACCAACAAAAATAAATTTGTATTTGTCTACTTATTTTATTACTAATTAGTTTGGCATATCATGTCATAATATGAATTTGACAAAATTTTAACCTAGATTTGGTTAGATAATGATATCATCCCCATATCATTGTGATCTAAACCAAGCGCTACGTTTTTTAATCCAAGCCCTCTTTGATGCAAATAATTTTTGCTCGCACGATATTATAGGTATGTAGGTACCTATTAAGTAAAAATATTATACTAAATATATGTGTGTTTTTTAACATGTCGATACTAGTCAAATTATTTATATGTAGTTTCCTATAATGATTTAGGGAAATCACAACCAGTGGCGGATTTGGGTGAAGCAAGTGAGGCGACGCGTCACCTGGAAATTCGACGCGCCCGGAATATTTTATTTTTAAATTTCCTTTTTCCAAACTTTTTCTGTGTCTAAATAATCTATGCTATTTAAAATTAAAATGGTATAATACTGCAACGAACTGCTGTTCGGACACTTTTACTACGAGTGGCGCAGTATTTTTGATATTCAATCATTATCTAACATTACAGTGTCGGTGAGCTGCGTTTCTGATCAATTGCGTTATTTGATTAACATACAGCTTACAGTCTTGCCATTTTTTAACGCCATCTCCTTCTAACTTATCTTTGGAAGTATGTCCGATTGTAAACAAATAGTTTTTAATGAAGGAAATGGTTTGGTCTCCTGATATATTACATGTATGTTTACAATACTTACTTACGGGGTATTTACAATATATTCAATACATATAAAAGAGACCCAATTAAAAAAAATGGATACCGAAGAAAGAAACCCCTTTTCATGCGTATCAATGTTGAAGCAAAATAAAACGAGCTCATCGTGGCCAGTACCCAACAAAAGAAAATAAGCCAAACACAAACTATAAAATACACGCTACCGGTTAATAATTGTAATTAAGGGAAGTCCACCACAGGTCAAATCGCCATAGCTATCGCGAGGTAGCTACTGCCAGGTGTCCAGGTCTTATTCTTTACGTTTGCTGTACACGGTAGCGACGTGATCGGTTTTCTCCCCCCCGCCTTCTCACTTTGAATGGTCAGAGGCGGACTCCAAGTTTACCTGATAAAGGTCTTATTGACAATGGGCTTTTTCACTAAATTTTGATTTTTACCCTATCGCATAGGGGAGAACATTTTGTACGGTTGAAATTTTTAAAATTTTGGATTAAGAGAAAATAATTAAACAAATGACGCTCTTTAATAAAAACTCGCGAAGCCAGCCATCTACGTCATAACAAATTGACCAGTCGCAAGGACTTGGAGTGAAGGTCTACCCGCCGGCATCTACCTGAATAATATCTCCTGTTCTTGTCTATTTAAGTTATAGAAACAAAGATAACGATATAATCGATGGTAAGGGAGCCATGGGACCGAGTTATTCAGTTGAAGGTCGAACGCCGCACCTAACTGTATATCGAGCGAGTTGTTTTCTATTTTTAAGCTGTTCTTATCCATTTAGTTTATCAAAACAAAGATAGCAATATAATCCGTCGAGGCTGCCTAACAAAATAATTGCGCGGATAACGGAATGACGTAATGAGGTTCTGATCTCATGTTTTTATACTTTCTGCTTTTGCCTCGTCTTTTTAATTAATTTGAAGAAGTAGTCCATGCTTAAAGTGGAGTTAAAGTATGGGAAAGAAACAAAAAACTAAAAGTCTTCCTCCACACAATTTAATATCATAAAAAATTATTCAAAGGTCTCTACATGTTTCGAACGTAGAAGCGTTCATCATCAGGAGACAGAAAAAATTATTTTATGCTGATGGTGTTAGCAAAAGAGAAAATTAGAACGTTAATGGAGCTTTTATGAACTTAAAAAATTGAAGTGTAAAAGAAACATGATATGAAGAAAATTGAAAATGGCTAAACCATACTGAGTATTTGAAAACGTTATCAAAGGGGGTCTAAACCAACCAATAATTAATTTATCTTTCATTCACTTTTGCCCCAGCACGTGGAAACGTGGACGTAAATAACCTTTCGACTTTTAAAAAAAATGTGTTACTTTTTAATTACCTTTCTTTTAAATTAACCTCTCGCGGGGTAAGTACCCCAAAAACGCTTTTTACTTTTTTATCAAGTAGGGTAGAGCGGGGTTAGTTGAGCCGCGGGGCTATTTGAGCCACCGGGCCTACTACATGAGTGGAGCAATGTAAGATTAAAACGAGCATTGCGCATTGCGCAGGATGCAGTACGTCTTGGGAGCCGTACATTAAAATTTTAGTCGGTATTCAGCATTCGCTGCGAGAGGGCGGTCGTTCTATTTGGTATTTTGCGCCAAAAGTAAAATATTGTTTTTCAAGGCATTTGTGGTCGTAGATCGACATTTTGGGGGATACAGACAAAAGGTAAGCCAATTATTAATTATTACACAATTGCTCTCGTGGTTTCCTAGTTTGAGAGATGAACTTTATACTACATTTTTAATATTAAATAAGAACATCTGAAATCCGTTGTGGGGTTAGTTGAGCCAAACTTTACGGGGTCAGTTGAGCAAAGAAAAGGCTGTGAAAAAGGCCGTTTTCATAAATTCATCTAACCCTACCAAGAAAATCCATCCTTCTTACAAGAATCAAAAAGAACAACAACAATGTTCATCATCGGATTCAGACGATGAAAATACTTTAGACGCCATAGCACGAAAACAACAAGCATTGGAGAAGAATGCCTTAAAGGAAAGGAAGAAAAGTAATAACCGCTCTATATCAGAGACTTCCGATTTAGAATCAGAAGAAGATGAATATTTCTGTCTCGTGTGTTTAGAAAAATTCTCAGATAGCATTCCGGGTGAAAAGTGGGTACAATGTTCTTATTGCAAGAACTGGGCTTATTCAAAATGCACTCCCAATGGTAGTTTTTATTATGTTTGTATAAATTGTGAAAGTGATTAGAGTAATAGTTAATCGTTCTTGTTTACTTAATAAAGAATATGATTTTGTTTTTATGTTATTTTAATTTCCCAATACTATGTTTGGACTATGTCGTATGGTAAGTCTACTGGCACAACTTACCCCATATATTGGCACAACTTGCCCCGAGTGTGGGGATAGTTAAGCCAGTAGAAGAGTATTTTTGACAATTTATTGATATAATTAGGTCAGCAAATAACCAAAGAAATATTTGATAAATATATTTGTACTAAATGTTAAGCAATTGCGGAACAATCAGGTTATTACCAAAAACTGGCTCAACTAGCCCCGCTCTACCCTAATCTTATTGTGATACTACAATTTTATCCTCATAATGTCTTACAGACATAATATGTTTGATAAGTTTTTTAAAATTTAAATAATCTTTGACACCTTCTTAGAAAGGGTTTTTCTTCTTCCCCATTTTATTTGGTTGGTTTAGACCCCCGTTTTCAAATACTCAGTATGTTTTAACCATTTTCAATTTTCTTCATATCATGTTTCTCCTACACTTCAATTTTTAGGGTCCATAAAGGCTCCATTAAGGTTCTAATTTTCTCTTTTGCTAACACCATCAGCATGAAATAAATTTTTCTGTCTCCTGATGATGAACGTTTCTACGTTCGAAACATGTAGAGATCTTTGAATAATTTTTTATTCAATTAAATTTTGTGGAGGAAGACTTTTAGGTTTTTCTTTCTTTCCCGTCTTTTTAATTGTTTCTAGGAAAGGTTTGTGAAATTCTAGGAAGATTTTTACTATTGAGATGTATTTTCAATAGGTTCTAATTCAGGATGACAATGCTGAATACGTTAAATTCGATTCTTGTAAAAAAGCCAATTGAGATTTGAAAAGTAACCTTTCTGTACAAGATTTTTTGCAAAAAAAAAAATTGAATACCACCCTGTAAAAGATACGCCAACGTTATAACGCCACTGGACCCGGGCTTTTGTTACAATGTGATTTGGTGGCCTACCTTCTTTGCCTTAATTTAAAATTTTTATTTTTATTGTATGATACAACTGAATATGGATGTTTAAAATATTGTGTTGTAGATATTCATATTCTTTAATAGCCTTTGTGGCATTATAATGAGTTGTTAAAACAACTTGTTAAAAAACTACTTTGTTACTCAAGCGCGTGTCGACATAAATAAACCACTTTGTTTTGAAAACTTCAACTGTCATCGTCAATTTATTCGTTTCGGCTGCAACTGAAAAAACAAACATTAAATAAAAAAATATACCCGTTATACGAACAAATAATTAAGAAATAAATATGCCATGAAGCTCCGGACCCGTTTTTGGTTCGTGTATATTGAATCTTAGTTATTAATCTACATAAGAGATATGTAGGTATTATTGACAGCCAGCTAAAATTCAACGATGTTGATGATCAAACAAGTTAGACAGACAAATCATTAATTCATTCATAAAGGTACTTTTTACCACGTCTACTTACAACTCACTGGTAATAGGCTCTAATAAGAGGACATTGGATCGTATGACATGTTTATAAACACTTAGGTATTTGTAAAACAAAATCCCGGAAATACATAAGTTCGTATACAGAAAGGGCAGAATATATCGGATAGTGAACAAATTATGACCAATAGATAAGTCAAATAATGTGAATTTATAGCGTGCATTAAAGTACACTATATACAGGGAAGCCAAACCAATGGACTTCCTTGCCCTGACTCTTCGAAAAGTCATGCAATAACTCAATGCAACTCCAGACTCAACAAATCACGAAATCGCGCATTTAAAACTTGCTTGAGAACATCACAACAGAAGTATCTAGTATAGAGATCTGGAATGGGTAACGATATCAGCTTTTAGGAAAAGGAAAGCAGCAACAGTGTTTGAAAAAGCGGGAACTCATCCCAATGAAAAATTAAGAAGATTAGTGGACTATGATCCAGTATAGGATGCCGCAAGAATGAGGGTATATACTATAAGCGCCCAAGGAATCAGCTATTATAATAGCTAATTAAAGGAAATTCACTGCGGAAGAAAAAAAAGAAGGAGAACTAGAAGCAACAGGCCTAGCTAGCAAGGTAATAAACTACACGCCTCCATACCTAGTTCATATAATAGTTAATAGTAGGTAAACAAAAAAAAACATAAAAAGTAAAAAGTCTACAAAAAAGTATTAAGTACTAACACCACACAAGAACTTACTACACAAAAACACTGCACCCATACACACACCTACCCTAACACCAGTAAGTTCTTAATTAAAAAAAACACCTTACTAACAACAGCTTCCTACTGCTATAGAAGATTCTCCTCGTTAAAAAAAAAGTAGTTAATATCTCCATCTTGTAGGAATCAGCTCCAATGCTAAAGGCAAATCCACTGAAAATAAGACGAAAAGTTTTTCACCAAAACATTTCGTTTCCTATTCCCATTCCCTATTTTAATCAAACGTCTCAACATTAGAAGCCCAAGATCATTGTGCCGTTGTGGTTGTTAGCGCTATAGAAGACGTTCGTTACCCATCAGCGTTGTGACGTTTGCAGACTGTCAAGCGATCTTGGAAAAATAATAGTGTAGTAGTTAGTAGTTAAAAACATCGTCATTTTGATTCCATTTATTTTATCATAGTATATTATTGGAAGTTCCATTCCGGAATCAACTGGAACTTTGCGTTTTAGCTCACGTATCTAGTGCTTATAAAGAGAACTACTATATCTCTATATGCTTGATCCTCATTGTTAAAACTCATAAATATGTATGAGAGGTAAGAAGTAATTAAGTTACCGAACTTGGTCTATTTAGAACAATAAGCAATTAAAGCGAACAAGATGGCTCAAATGGCAATATATACCGGCGATACCCGCATTATACAGATAAACGTGTGCTTTTCCAAGTTTGGCCCTCCTGCTACTTGTTATGGACTTGTTAGTTCAGTAAAGTCGGTTGACCACCTGTGCAAACCACGCCACGCGTCTTGTAGATATCTCTGCAACTAATAAAACCGTAAAGGAGTATAAATTAGAAAATTCAAACGCACAAATCACACCAGGAATGGATGGATCATGTCATTGTGTTTGTTAACTATTTTTCGTATAGTAGTTAGTATACAGCAATACAGCAGCCACTACATAACTTGTTCCCTAAATACTTTTTGGCGTATCTTAATATTTTAAGAATTAATAAATCGATGGAAGAGGAAATTGGCGATATGAACATTACAAATAAGGGTCATAGTAATTTTGCATAAAACTTTTTTTTATTTGTGCTAAACTGTAACAAGTTCAACTACCTACTTTTCGAATTTAGACGACGATGTCTGCCCAGGGCAATATTGCAAATGGTACACTAGAAACCGAGTCTGCTTTAATGTAATTAATGGTTCTGTAGTGGGTTCTCGTGAACATGTTGCACCACTGTGCCTACTGTATCACGTGTCATTACTATTAATTGCTTGTAGGTATACATATAGTACGTTGTAGTAATTACATAGATAGGCTTCTTAAACTACTTTTTAAACTTACAGAATAGTATTTTTGTGGACACTTTACTTAACAGGTTTCAAGTGGTAGAATGAAATTTGTCTTTGTTATTTGACATTGCATTGTTATGTCGTTGTTGTTTTAACAGGGTTATTTGTTTTCGTGACGTAAGCATCCTTATAATAACAGGTTTGTAATTTTAAAGATCTGTAGAATTTTGCTAAATTTGATCAATAACTTACAATAAGGGTTGTTGGTTGTGAAAAGTTAGTATGTCTGTTTCAGCTGCTTAAATTCATCGCGCGTAAAAATTTTTCTTAGTGTATCCACAAATTTAAATTTAGTAAATGCGGTATTTACCGTTTGTTACTACTACGAGTAACAATTAAGAGATAAACAAAAGAGCTATAAATAAGCGATTATCGTAAAGTCAAGCGACAGATATTAGTTTAAAAAATAGGACGTGCATAAAGAAGATGGTGAAAATAACAGCGGTCTGCCAACGTTGACCTGAGGTCAACAACTCTTTCTGTCTCCGCCTACTCCGTGTCTGTCGCGTTATACGGCAGCAGCTCAAGATGATCGCGCAGAGTCTCTTCGTGGTAGTGCTGGGACATAGATTCAAACCATCGATGTTTAACAATGGTGTTGACACCGAAAACGGAAATGGTGTCGACAAAGCATTTCTGTAAAAACATCGACGATTATTATTAACTTTGTGTTTGTGCGCTATTGAGCATTTCTAGCCACCAACTTGAGACCCCCTACCGTAAGGAACCTTACTCAATCCGAACCTCGGCCTGCAAAACCTGTAACTTTTTCCAGGGTAGGAAAAATTTTAATAATTAGATGCCCAAAAATGTCATTGCAAAATAAATTACTACAACATTTACAGGCAATCATCAATGTTTGTCATCTCCGACATTCCAGGATTTTTATTAAAAGTGTCAGGGACCTTGAAATGTCAAACCAATAAAATCTAGATAAAATGCAAAACGGCTCTCAATTAATTTAAATGGTCTCCACACTGTTTTTGTGTAGCTAATTAGTAAATAAATGCTGTGACATGTGACCAAATGTATTAGGGTGGGGCAGAAGAAATTAAAGCCATAAAAAGTAAAAGTTAAAGAGGCGCACAAATCCACATCACACCAGGCCAATAAAAAGCCCATTCCTGGTGTGATTTTAACCATATAGAGAAAGTTCCCGATTGGTTAGAACTTGATGCTTCTTCTCTGGTTCAGCGACAAGCGCCGACCTATCATTTCGCAGAACATCAAACATCGACAACAAAACGTCGATGAACATCGCCCAGCCCTATTTCGTGATACTTGGGGTCGTCTATGGTACTCGATGGCCCGACTAAGACCATCTAGCGACCGTGCATGGTTCTTTTCTACGGCGTCTGAAGATGGCCTGGTAACTGGATGAAGGTACTAGCGATGTTGCCAAATTTATTGTTCACTTTATTCAAGTTACTATCTATAAAAAATATGTTAAAAACAAACCCCACTTGTAAGCAGAAACGGACAAAGCAAAATCCGGACAGCAAGTTGCTGGATATTGCTATGTATACTATCTAGAAGAACACACCCCGATTAATACAATAAGAACGTTAACTTGTCTTTTCCATTATATTATACGTTCAATGAATTTTATCTGGTGGCTGTAGCCATATGAACTGCACCAAGTCTCTGTCTACTCCCAATAAGATTACGTATTACACGATTAGAAGTAGAAGCCATATATAAAAGATAAAAACACTGCTGCGCCAACTATCTGTATAATATCAATTGGACGTAGTTATGCAGAAAGCTTCCAACCAATAAAAGTAAGTTTCGAGAAAATCGATATTATATTATTTTCAACCATTATAAATAAAATGTATCTCTTGTTATAACAATCACACATTTTATTTACATTTACATACATCTTCAACTTCAAAATCAAGAGTAGCTATATTACATTAATCCACATTTTCTTTAATGTGGTCATCCCCTTGCTAAAAGTCGTTTAACGTAGAAAGCCACCAACCCACTCGGTCGCATTAAATTAGTAGTGTGGTCAACCAAGTGGGTTAGGATCTTTCTGCAAAAACTCAATCAACCGGAAGTTAGAAAAATGGGTTGGTTAATACAATAAGGGTTATGATATTTAGTTCGTAGGTTTACGCAATTCAAAATATTTGGCATTTAGATATTGCTTATGAGCTTGGTTCCAATTTGACGAATTGTGGGTTGGTAGGTTTCTGCATAACTAGGTACGTCTAATTGGAAGTGTTGGAACACGCTTAACAATAACCTTAAACAAAAGAGAAACATCAACTAACTTCGATATACAGAAATAGTGTTGATTTGGCAGCAATGTCTACCGATTTATTTGGTGCCCCGGGCTTTTTTGATGCAGGAAAGTGCAAGTGGGACTTGTACGCGCGATCGTTCAAGGACACCAAGTTGATCGCAGCAGCCTCAGCGCGCGCTCGGCTCGCGACGCTATAAAGTGGGATTTTAGCCTCAGGTTGCCCCCACTTTATGGCTTAACCAGAGCTATCTCTTCTTCTTGTCTTTCTTTATTATTCTGGTAAAATTGGATAATAAAAATTAAAACGCCATCAACTCCCGTGGTGCTTCAAGAAACTTGAGATTTATGATTGCTTACAAAAATGACTTTTTTGTACATAATATAATATAATAATAATATGTATAATAATGACAATAAGTGTCTGAATCTTTAACTAGGTCTCTTGAAGAAAATGATGAAACACTTCTTGTCATGAGCCTTTACAATGAAAAAGAAACATTATTATTACCTACTGGTTCCTACTGTTAACAGTTAAGGGGACCAAGAAGAATAAGAAGAATCTATTGATGGACAAATATAGATACGTACCTATGTTTTTATTGTTAATTATAAAAAAATAAACAAATCAATGTCAGTTGTTCTAGCTGAGAGGAAGTAATTAGAGAAGCTTATGCTTTTTTCACCCATGCAAAGTTTTCAGGGTGAGTTTTGTTATCAAACTTAAAAAAAAATATTTATCGATCATCAGTATCTTTCCCTTTATATCATTTAAAACATTGAATCGATAAACTCTGTTTAAAAATGGCAGTTTGCGCAAAGAACTGGTCAAGTACTGCCAACTGCCAGTATTGGACAACACTAAGTGGGCGAACAAGTGCTGGTGTTTCATGCGTTGACATTGCAACGACAATTTTGCCATACGGGCTCCTATATTTGCATTTACTAATACTATGTCTAAAAACACTTTAGGAAACTCCTACACAGGTAAAATCTGATATGTAACCCATTGTGGGTAAAAGCAACTTGCGCAATTATTTTGTGTTGCTTGGTAAAAATGTTTATATGATCCAGTGTCAGTCCACCTATTAATTTATACAGGGTGTCCGGAAATGATGAGCAAAAAATTTAGGGGATAATTCTAGACCGAAAATAAATGCTATCTCTTCCTAAAACATTTTTTCGAAAATTGATTTTTAACGGTGTGACAGGGTGTTAAAGTTAAATTTAATTTGTCGTTTTTTTTGCAATACCTTTTGCCACGCTTATAATATTTTGACGAAATCTAGTACATGGGCGCCTATACTTTAATTTGACTAGTACCAACTTTTTTGTCCTACACTGTATGCGCATTTTGACTGAATATTTTTATTCTCCTAACCTTTTGACATAAAAAAGGTATATCTACTGCTTTTGTTTTGATAAATCTGACCGTTTTTGAGAAAAACGCTAAAATAACATTGCTTGCATGTGATTATTACGGAATCATTTTAATTTAATTAATTTAATTTTTAAGAAGAATTAATTTATGCATTGAAGAGGAAGGACGTTACTTGGAACCTTTGATTTGAATGTTTAATTTATTGTTCTAGTAACTTATGTATTTTAAAACTGCAAATAAATTAATAATCATTTTTCAAAATAATGTTATTGGAAGATATAGTATTTATTTTCAGTCTAGAATTATTCCCTAAATTTTTTGCTCATCATTTCCGGACACCCGGTATTGCCTGAGATGAATATATCTCTCTGTTTTTGGTATTAACAAAAAATATATCAAATAATCTAGTTTAAACAACCCTGTACAAACAATCAAGTCGCTTATAAAAGTATACATACCTACTTACTTTTTAAGGCGAAATTTGGGTTACGTCAATAAAATAACTCCACGCTTACAGCAAAAAAGGCAAAAAAGTCTTGCATTACTGTACGTGTGCAACCAAGCTGTGCTATGAATGTCACACATGTGTGCAACAAGCCGCAAACGCCATATGTGCATAGTGCGCGTGTATCTAATATAGTCTTCCAATTGATGACGTAATTATTGAGCTTCTTAATCTCTTTAATTTATTTTGAATAATATGCTTGAAAACTTAGAAGAACCTAATTTTTTAAAAGGCCATGTTATAAGTACGCTATTTTAATGATAATTGCAGTTTATGACTATACCACAGAACTAATAAAAAAGTAGAACACGTAATATGGTATACTATAAATATCTCTCTACTAATTTGAATTTGATTTGATCTACGAACGCCAACTTTGAAAATACAGGGTTGAGGTGTTATTTGGGTTTGTTGCAAGCAGAGCTGGGCAAGCTACTGGAAAAAAGTAGCTAGCTACAAGCTACAAGCTACTTAAAATTAAAGTAGTTAAGCTACCGTGTATTCAAGCTACTTTTAAATAAAAGTAGCTTAGCTACTGGTAGCTAAGCTGCAAGCTACTTTTTTTAAAGCTACTTCTATAAGCTACTCTGCGAAGGTTACTTCAGTTTATGTCAGTGAGTGCAGTTTTGAAAAACTACGTTCTTCGACATTAAAAGAGTTTAGTAATAAAAATATTATAACCGAAAGTAGCTTAAGTAGCTTTTCGGCTAACTAGCTACTTTTAAAAGTAGCTCGAATAAAGCTATTAGCTACCAAAAAAGTAGCTAGCTAGTAGCTTAACTACTTAGTAGCTAGCTACTGCCCAGCTCTGGTTGCAAGGTCAAAAAAAATAACTAATAATATCTGGACATCGCCAGGCAGCATAACAATTTATCATAAATCATAAACAATTTTTTTAATTTTTTTATGATATTTATAATATAATCTCCTATAAAATAATGCACCTATTGAGATTCATTACCTGTTGAAAGTGCATTAACAAGAACTTACAGATCTATTTTTTGAAGTAGAACGTACATACAGACAGAACAGACAGTTCTTCCTCTGTCATACTATTCCTGTTTTATAAAGCATTTTTCAAAATACCAAAATCCAATACTCTAAATTTCCAACCCAAAAAATATGCTGCTGTCTGATTTTTACAGATTAACATAACCGATTTATTTAACCATTTAAGAAAGTCAAACAACTCTACAAAAAGGAAGATAGATTAAAAAATCAATAAAAATTATGGTATATAAATAATACTTGGGCCACTGTATCGATATAAAAGCAAACTCACCGTCAAATCTACTACGTAGTAGCAGTAGTTGTAGTACTACTAGAAGGAGAAAAGGAAAACACTATACGCTGAAACCGGTTCTAACCTTCCAGCTGATGTGCTTTTTATTTCAGGATTTTTTTTTTATCTTCGTGATGTTTTTTTGTGTAGGTATATACCCACTACGTGCATGTAAGAGTGATTTTAAGTACCCAGAAGTGGAGTCAAAGTACCTGCTGGTTTTATACGATGGAAACTTGTCTGGTCGAGTAGAACTGTATTTTAATGCCTGCCTGGTCAGTATCATTAAGTTATATAAAATACAGGGTGATGCTCTTACTGATTTATATTCTCAGCAATAATATTTGATAAAAACCGTAATAATCGGTACTTACCTATCGGATAAAAGTGGTGTTATATTATTGTGGTATATTTAGTCCAATTTCCCTAGGCAGTATAATGTTTCCTTCGATTTTAGAGTCTTATTCTGGATAGTAGTACCACACCTCCTTTTCGGAGCGTACGCTAGCGAATAAAGGAAATATATTACCACCTGTACGAAATGGGGGGCAAGGGCATGAGAAGAGATTTGTCCCAAATACACATAGTTCGCCTCGCAATCTAGTTTTTCTTTTTCTCAATTATTAGATCTTAAGGTGGGAGTATAACCTATTTTACGCAGATTTTATTCATTTTTCTAGCTTTTACACAAAATTTAAATAAAATCAATATCGACTGCATATTCTATAGGCAGTGGCGGCTCATTAATGATGGGCTCTGGGGCGCCGCTCTCTCTGCAATTATTTCAAACAGAATCCAAAAATACTTTACTTAAAAAACCAATAAAGCAATGTATGTAAGCAATCCATTAAAATAATTCAAACCAAACATAGCCCTATTCCAACGGGCAGGTTATACTCATAGACAAGCGAGTTACGCGCTCTCAAGATTATACTAAGCGCGGGCGACCGATTATTCGTCCTGATTCAACGCGACTTCTGGTTATGACTACGGAGGCGTGACGTCACCTACATATCGCACAACGAGGAGCTCAAAATTTTCCTCCCAACAGCTGTTCGCGACTCGCGATTCGACCTGTCGATGGCGCTCACGTTTTGTTTATTTGTTTTGATATATTATAGTTACATTATAAAGTTGGAAAATTTCGTCTAATATGAAGGTCATTGATTTACAGAAGCTTGTGTTTAGTTCTCTGAGCTTAAGTGAAAAACTTGATTTAAAAAATACAGGGCGGCCACTACCAATATTGAATATAGTACAAGTGCAATCAAAATGTAAAAGTAAGGCACAGTTTACGCGTAAGTTTGACAAATAAATATATAATAAAAAATCCTGGATATTCGGTTGTGAGGACAAAAATTATTTTTTGTTTTTGTTTCGTGTGTCTTCTTTTTGACGGGGATGATAATTGGACTATAAATGGGGTGCAGGACTTAAAACATCTTTCAGAGAAAATAAAAACATGAAAATAGTGCAAAACATCGTTATAATGTGGTAAGTTTTGAGATGTTAGGACAAACTAATATTTTAACTTGTTGAAGTAGTGCTTGTGCTGATGAAATTAAAATTCACAACGAGAAAGTTAAAAAAAAACAGACACGTACTTTCGAAAATAATAGACATTTTAATTTTTTTTTTATTTAAAGCCAGCGCCCCCCTGACTCACTAGACACGAGCCGCCACTGTCTATAGGTAATAATTGACATATTAAATAAATATTAAGGAATTTCATAAATTATTTTAGAAGAATTGTGTAACGAAAAATATTGAGTAAGATTTTTAAAAATATTATTATGTCATTGTCATGTCATGTCTTTCACTATACAATTCTCCCAAAATTAGCAATGAAATAAATTGATACTTTTGTAATATATCAGATATTACCTAAATAATAGGCCGACGATATTGATTTTATTTAAAAGTTGGTAAATAAAATAATAAATTAAAAAAACAACGCGAAATAGGTTGGCAATAGATTGAATGACATTGAAAATTCCACCTAAATACCAAAATTTAAAAAAGAATAATAGACCAGGGCTAAAGCCTTCGAAAATGGTAAAAAGTGAAAAATAATAATAGTAGGATGAAACCCATTGGAAAAGGAAGAGAATATAACAAAAATGAAAGGAAAAATAAATTACCGGCGATCCGTGGTCGGGAAGTGGAAGGGGGAAGTCCTATGGAAAAACATTAAAAGGCAAAGTTGTAGGTAATAAAAAGATCTACAACTTTTGTATTTATACTTTTTTCACATAACCTCAAAATGTATGTGAAAAATTCAAATAACCAAGTTTTTGGTTTTTTATTTTTATCTTTTACAGAAAATTATTTTTTTTTGACAAAATTTGGTGAAAACTTACCTTTTTATGTCACAAACACACTGCAATTTTTTTGATTTAAAATATTTATTTTTTCACCTTATTTTGACTTAATATCGAAAAAGCACCCTAATTTTCAATCGAAAATTCTCACGTTAAAATAACTGCTTTTTTAAAAAAGTCGGTGGGCTTTTTGTTCGTTGAAATCTCTACTTTCTAATGGTGTAAAAAATATACATTACTATGGTAAATGTGATGAAATCCCCTTTAAATCCTACCTTTAATTATATTTAGAACAACTATTTTCGCATGTTTTTTTGCGATCTTTATGTTTTATGGATTTGTAATTTTTTTGTTTATCAATGTAACATGGAATCTTGCGTTTTTCGAGTAATTAAAGTATAAATTTTAATAAATAGCTCAAAATTGTACATAACGATTAAAAAAAAAATTCGGATTCGAGTTTTTTTCGTTTCTTTGCATTTTTTGAGAACATTTAGCATAGTAATGTATATTTTTTTTACACCACCAGAAAGTAGAGATTTTAACGATTAAAAAGCCCACCGACTTTTTTAAAGAAGCAGATATTTTGACCTGAGAATTGTCGATTGAAAATTAGGGTGCTTTTTCGATATTAAGTCAAAATAAGGTGAAAAAATAAATATTTTAAATCAAAAAAATTGCAGTGTGTTTGGGACATAAAAGGGTAAGTTTTCACCAAATTTCGTGAGAAAAAAAAATTTTTTGTAAAAGATAAAAATAAAAAACCAAAAACTTTGTTATTTGAATTTTTCACATACATTTTGAGGTTATGTGAAAAAAGTGTAAATACAATCTTTTTATTACCTACAACTTTGCTATTTAACATTTTTCCATATAGGACTTGTAGTTTTGCCGGAAATCGAGATAAATCGTTTTCTACCCTTAGAAACTCACCCCCTTTCACTTCCCGACCTCGGATCGCCCCTAAATTATTTTTCCTTTTATTTTTGTTATATTCTCTTCCTTTTCCAATGGGTTTCATCCTACTATTATTTTTTTTGGTTTCAAAAATTATCGACCCTGGTCTATAACGTAAACAACAAAAATAAATAATATAATATTTTGCGCTTAAAAAATTTTATATTTAATTTAATTTTGGTTTAGTACTTACCTGTCGATATACTATATTATTACTAACATTACCACCCTGTAGAGTTAAATATATAACGGACGATCAGATTTAATTATATACTGCTTTTAAAGTATAACTTACTATTGTCGTTTTAATTGCCGTATATTATAGTTTCGTTATAAGTTCCATAGCTTATGAGAAGAAAAATGACCACCTATCTTTAATATTTTTTATTATACTTGCTTAGTGCTTGGAACCACCAGCAACTAAAAAAAATAAAAAAGTAATTAATAACTAGGTACTGCTTAGTTACGGAAGAAAACTGGTTAATTTGTACACAATAATATGAAATAAAAAATTTTCTTTCTTTAAGAATATTAAATAAAGAGGTAGAAAAAGAAGGCAATTGATTGGTGGGGGGTGTCGAACAAAATAAAAGTATGGTTTATATAGAACAAAAAAAGGCTAAAATATTGACACAAAATTTGATAAGTAATTAAAAGTAAACAACAAAGACAACGGCGATAAAAAAATTAATGTGCGAGTAAATAATCATGGAAAGAGACGAATTTGTATCAATAATTCTCAACTGAAACCCATAAATATTTATACAATGTCTATTTACCACCATAATAGCGTTAACGCTTTATATTGTTAACATAGTGACAACAATTAATGAAAATGACGTAAATACACAACATTTATTGTTATTACAGTAAGCATAGATTTATTTACCATAGTAATTAATAACTACATCCCAATGGATATGGCATAAAAGCATTAAAATTTTAGAATAATTGATTGTTGTTGTCGGGAAAACTTAGTATTTAATTAAATTTGTTGATTAAAATTTGAAACGTTATAATATCTAATACATACATAGTGGTATTTAAGTACGTAGACATGCACCTTTACAATACTATTTCTTACATGATTTTAAGACAAGTTTAAATGAGGATGAGGCGTTGAGAACCAGAGCGGACCATCCACTGAACTGACTTAATGGAGATATTAAGAATTAAAAAATATGCATTTTTTAAATATTTTTTTACATACTTCTAAAAGTTTTTATTTGAATTTAATTTGTGTTAGAATACTTAAAATAGTATATTTCTTAATGTAGCTAAGAAATTAATAGGTACTATATTTTCAAAAACAAAAAATAATGTGGGTTGGTCCGCTTTGGTTTTATAGAAGTTTAATTATTTTCCATAATGGACTATAAAAAAATAAAGGGAAATATACAAACTTTTATATATTTTTCTTCCAAAATAAACAATTAACTAAATAATATTTATTATAATAATGCAAAAAAGGAAACAATTTTTTTTTTGTACAAAAGAAGTGTGATATTATTCATTTAAAAAAAATAAATTAAAAAATACTATCCAACATTCTTATCAACTAAGGGAATTTCATCCCCTGCTGCTGATGAACACTGTAAAGAGTGAAAAAAATTGTGATAAATTGGCGGAATAAACTTAATTAATTCCAGAAGATCTTTCTTTTTTGCGACAGTTACACAGTTTCCAGTAGGGTATAATAAAGGCAGATGTCCCCGGATGCTGTCTTCTGAAACGTTTCTTTTGTGAATATCAAATGTTTGCAAGGGTTGCATTTCACTTATTCCATAGGTATTTAAAATAAATTATACATAGGTACCCCAAACGTTTAGCTTTTCAAGACACAAGGTATGGATTTTTATTTTTGGGTTTTAAAATTTTTCATGGTCAGTTTTAGGGGTAATGAATGCAAATTTGGCACAATTTAGGCACAAATAATACTTTTACTAGCACCTATCAAACAACGTCATTAACGTTTGAAATAATCTACATGGCTCTCGTGTCTTATGGTCATGCTAATTTTGACCACCACCACCGTTACCATGACCACAAAGGTCATGGTAATTTTTGTTTTACTATATGGGACTTTTAACCTTTGTAAACCAAAGTTTTTACTACAATCGCGGGAATAGGTTAACAAAGTAGGAGAGAGTGGGCATGAAAGAGCCCTGCTATGAAAGAGCCGTCCGCCATTGTACTAAAACCGCTGCAAATTTGGATTTAGTACAATCAGTATTTTGTAGCAACCCTAGTAGTCGTTTATCCACAAAAGTGTCAAATTAATCGGCGAGTAAACAAATTCATAGTACCGACAGGTTGATTCGCTTAAGCTATTAAAAATAAATTGCGCTGGGTATTAGTCAAGAAATCCACTTCTATTATATCAAATATTTGTAAGTATTGGCTATTGGCTTTCATATTACAGCATGCATGAACTTCATTTAAACTAAAATAGTTAGGTTATGGTAGGTTATGTTTCCTAAATACACTTGCATTGAAAGAGCCGCAGCGATGCGCTATGAAAGAGCCGGCTCTTTACAATACAATATTACAGAAAATAAAAACAAAGACGTCGATCAAATCGCTAAGAGTTTTCACTGATTCTAAGCGATCGAACGATGTCACTTCATAATGATAGTGATGACTCATTGAATGATCTGCAGTCAGTGTCCAATAAAAATATCTCCATGTCAAAAAAGCGATTTATTTGCGATAACAAAAAGCCAAAAAAGGCCTCTGGTATTAGTGTTGTCCAGAGCAATGTTAAACATATTATTTGTAAATGTTGTGGTGAAGATTATGACAAAAGTGTAGAGGATTGGTACCAGTGGTGTATTTAGAATATTGCCACGGGGGGGTCTATACCTTTCGTTTTATCTTTCCTTCTTTCTCTCTTTAAAAAAGCGCCGCAGGCGAAAATTTTTTCGATGCCACGCCCTATTTTGAACTATCAAAATTTATAATTTCTATGTTTTGATAGCTGAACCCAAAAAAGGAAGAAATTAAGAAATTTTTAAATATAAACGCAATAATGGGAATATATATTTTTTTAAATATTTATGTTTAAAAATATATATTTCTACATAATATGACCGATTCCGAAAATGATTGGTTTTCAAGTTATTTTTGCCATTTTTTTTTGCCAAGTTTGGCCATGTTGTGTTGTTATCTGTGACACAGTTACTTAATTATTTGTAAAAACAAAGTATTGCTAATAGTTTTAGTTTGCAAAAAAATTACAAAACTAAGTGAACATCATTTCAATTTTTTTAAATTAAATAAATTAGACACGCAGGTAAAAAACAAGAAAAAAATTGAAATAACTCGAAAACAAAGCATTTTCGGAATAGGTCATATTTAAGAAAAAATCACAAATTACCTCCTGCGAGGAATTAATCGAATTATACATTAAATGCAACAAGGCATCTGATCTGTTCTGAGTTTTTTTTATGTTGAGCCCACGGGGGGGGGGGGGGGTCCAGACCCCTCGGACCCCCCCCTAAATACGCCACTGATTGGTACCAATGTAAATTTTGCAGCGAATGGGTGCATGTCTTGCGGTCAAAAGGGAAGCCTTAATTTTTTTTTTGCAACTCATGCTTTTAAAATTGACTTTTTTATTGTGTTATTTTAAGTGTGTGATTTAAAAATTTGCAGGAACTATGGCTTTCTTCTTAAGGACATAAATTTACATTTTGCTAGTTTAACAACTTTTATTAAAAAAAAAATTATATATAATGTTGTTTAATATCGCTTTAATGCTGGTAGCTCTTTCAAAACAGTCTGCGGCTCTTTCATTACTAACATGTTATGAAAAAGCCAAAAAACACTTTTTTTTGAGATTTAAAATAAAGTATTTTTTTGTTCAAATCTTTGACTTATTATTACCTAAATTTATTCGTAAATAACTATATTATTCAGCAGTTTACTTGGTGATTTAAAAAAAAAGAGATAAACAGTAGATTTTTATTAAGGGAAAAACGGCTCTTTCATGCCCACTCTCCCCTACTAAGCCGCAGGCAATAATTTTTTTGATCAAAAAAAATAAGTTATAACATGGCTAACCACCGCCCCTCCTCCAAAGTTGCGCTCCTGATCTGTCAAAAATAGTCAATAATGCCACTATCTTAAAAAACTATTAATTTTAGACGTCTTCGTTAACTTTGTTTAAGCACCGTTCTGAGTTGCAACGTAAAAAGTAAAATTTTTAAGTTGTTGAGAATTATGGTTTCCATTTTAAAGCATTATGGGTTGGGTCATTTGTTAACAAACAGCCACTTAACAGAACAATAATTTAGAGGTACTAAAGCACGTGTGCAAGAATATTTATGACCTTAAGGTCACCAGCGCTGTCTGACGATATCCGTCAAACACACTTGCTTTACATAATGTTCATGACATTTTTACTTAGAATTTTACTAAGTACGTGTTTACTGTTAACCGGAAATGTCATTATTGTCATTAATATGTTTACAATGTCATTTTTAAAGATATCAGGAGACATTTTTTATTTGAAATGACACGGTGTGAAGTTACGTTCTTTATATACACTAACAAGCGACCTATAAAGGTCAATATTTCGAAAAAAATTATTTGTATAATGTAAGTAATTTTATAATGTAAGAAGGCACCAAACAAATTTATTTAAAAAAAATATAGGTACATATTAAAGGTTCTGTTGGTAGTACCTATGTATGGTAAACGCTGCGAAGCTACGGGTAGTCGCTAGGTTGTGAGTAATTATTTAATATAAAATTTTTAAAAAACACTACTAGATAAACCGGCATCCTCAAATTTTTACCGGAATTTGCAGCAAATTGAATCTTAAAAAAATAAAGACACCTAATGGTTATTTATGTATCAAGGATACTAAGTAGATGATTATGCCCTGAGTGCGACAGTCTTACAAAGCCGAGGGCCTTCGGCCCGAGGGTTCGTAAGTCGCCCGAGGGTATATATCTATTAGTAAGTACCCGTGGTGCATACAAAATTTTATGTCATACCAGTTCGTTTCGAATAATAAATATTTTTTTTTAATTTAATTTGATTTACCAATTTTTTATTTTTACCTGCGACATTACCTTGACATTATTAAAATGTTTAATGTGTCAAAGTCAAAAATCAAAAATGGAACAAGATGCACACTTAATGCAACACTTAATGCCCGCGCGGGCCATAATGTGTACTTTATGCCCGCACGGGCATAAAGTAATCCATTATGTAGATGGTATCTAAGGTATAAAAATACAATAATGTACTGGTATGACATAAAATAATGTTACACCGTCTCGGTACCTCATGCATAAATCCAAGTATTTGACTTGTGATTAACAATACTTCACAATACGCCATTTTGTATATTTAGCTTTCTTAACGACTTGGCTCTAAGTTATTTAAAAAAAACAACATACCTATTAAACAATAACACACGTACAAATCAAATATTGAACATAATTTCACAAACATAAGTACTAGAAAAAGGCACAAACGTGATTTTCTTGGTAAATATAAGAGCCATAATTTATGATATCATTTTGTCGATGTGGCAAAACACATAAAAACATATGATTTTTCCTGTGTTCCATACTATAGCTTATTGTTCCGTGTACAACACGCGTCTTGTATAGTAGAAACAAACTATAGACAAACATCAAAACCAAAAATATGGGCCGATGTTCCAAAGACCAATTCAATTAATAGAAATATACATATTTGTTTATACTTTTCATCTATGTAATATATATATATATATATATATTATATAAAAACAAACAAGAAAATGTTCCTTCCTTAACTCGACAGACTGTTATTTCTGGCTTATTATACCTGCTCATAAAATTGGTTTATAAGTTTAAGAAATTACTTACATAAATATCCTATTGTGCAGTAATTCTCAACAGTTCATAAAATCAATATTATGGATTTAGATTTTAATTCGAAGTGTGAGGTCTTGCAAGCTATAAATAAATCAAAGGTATTAAAGTTTTGCTTAATAACCTTTTCTAAACATTCTATTTCAGAGTTTAAATCAATTTCGTATTGATATCGTTTTGTTTTTCGTGAGACTCTTAGTATTATTATTAAATCTTTCATTCCAAATTCCCATATATTTAATTATTACTAGCTACAGACATTTTAGAAAGAACTTTATGAATTAATAAAACCCAATTTTAAACGGTCACCATGTTCTATTTAGAAAGAAGAATACATGTATGCAAAAAGACCCAATACAGATCCTCGAGGAACTCCTTTGAAATTTTAGACGAATTTAAAACGTTATAGAGACGTTCATTTTATATTATTGTAATTATTGTCGTTTCAAATAGCAAAAAAATCCTTACATGCTCTCCAAATCCGATTTATTTAAGTTTTGAACGATCAAAATCAAATGCCTTGGTCAAATCTAGGAAAACTATTAGTGTTTCACGGCACGAGAAACCTCTCACTTTTCAAAAACTCTCGTTTTGCAAATCAAGTCTCACAATTTCTCGTTCTCACTGAATGACATCATAAAAAAATTGGCAAAAGCTCCAAGTACATTCGGGTTTTTATTATTACCGTGTGATTATTATACTTGCATCCTTCTGAGACGTTTTTTAAAAGTGTTTCTAAAATTAAAATCTGGCAGTTCTGGCACAGTGTTGCTAACACTTAACTCACACAAGACCAAAATATTAGTAGGTACTCATATTACCTAACAAATACGCATGCGTCGCGGTTCACGCCGTTGCCTTTAAATTTAAATCATGTTTTTCGGCTTGCGTAGGTATACAAAAATAGAATTTTAGAATATTAAATAAAAGTAAGATAGACCGCATTGGTCAAAGCACAAAACGGAACAGCTGGTTGCCTGCACGTGGCGGAACAGAATGCTCGCAAGTGCAAAAATAGGTCAGTTATAGTGTTTCTTAGGTCAATTTAATGACATTAAACAGTAGGAATTTCCTAACCATAGGCGTCTCAAACAAATAATTAAAAGCGTATACACACTTATAAGTTTGTTTTACATTAGGTGTTTGTAAATACTACACTTTATAAACCCACTGTGTATATAATAATATTATATTAAAATAATAAATATAAGGTAACTCAAAAATTCTATACACAAAACTAAAATCAGAAAAATAAACCGGACACGGCACGACACTGCTCAGAAAATGCTTTAATTTTTTTACAAGAACTCCATTCTCGGACCATTGTCCAGCCCGTCCACAAGTTCACGGCCTATCTCTATCTGACAGAATCGATCGTTGAACGGGTCGGAGACCGCTTCAGCTTATCCCAGCCGCTTTAACTGGCGCTTGTATCCCTTGCTGTTGCCAATTCTTCAAAATTTTCGGATTTGTAAGCACAATTTAAGTATATACGAGAAACAAGGGTTTGTTAATTAGTTGTTTTTAAACACTGAAAACACTTTTTGTCTACATTTCAGTTATATTGTTTCTTAAGGACTAAAGAATGTATTATTATAACAATGAATGGCTTGTTATTTTTTTCTGTCACACTCAAAACTCCTCGGTTTAAAGTATATTTGCAAACTAGCTTTCAAGGAAAGTTACTGACTAACAATTGAATGCTGATATAAAATAAACATTTTTAATAAAAAAAACTTAAAGAATTGAAGAAGAAAGATCTGACAACCCTGGTTGTGAGGTCGGTCTCTTTGAGACTGTTTACCGCCGTATGGAATGATTGGAAAGTCCTCAAACTGAGTTTGGATAAATTATACCATCCTCAGACTTCTAAAAACACGTGTTTGTTTTGTTTATCTGTCTTTTTTTGGTAAAAATGGGGGAAATATGTTTTAAATATAGTGTAAATTATAATTTAATGTTGTTTTAATTGGATAATTAATAGGCCGGACCACTCTTGTTTCGCTCCCGTCTTGTCTCGTCTTGCGAGAACTCAATTTTCTAAATCATCATCTTTAATATTTAGCCAAATTACGTTTAACTTCAACTTTGACGTATTTCTTACAAATATTCCTAAAAATAATGCAGGAACCAAACTTGTGACAGTATTAGCAGATAGATTAAAAAATTGGTCGCGCTGTCCTAAATCAGGAAAGACCGAGGGTTCGTACGTATAAGGTCATCAACATCTTGAGGCGAAGCAAACCTCGGAATCAAGTTCTTCGTATCGCTACACTTATAAATGATGGCTGTTTCAAGATGGCCTCGGGCGCACACAGCCAGCCCAACACCGGGAGCTGGCACAAATAAACAAAAATAAAAAAACTCAACAAAGATGAAGTTGGATTTTACTTACTTGTATACGACGTGAGGCGATACAGTGGTCCTTAAAAAGTATAAACAACTTAAAGTTTTGTAATAAATTGATTTTAAAATTGTTTAGAAGATATTATTCTGTTTTACCCGCTGCACGCCTTGTCGTAGGTAGTTAAATTTATTTAATTGTGTCTTGTAGCTATTTTATTTCTGCTCTTCACTTTTAGAAGATTTTTTTGTTGCTCTGTTGTTACTTTATACCGTGCGAGCAAAAATTATTTGCATCAAAGAGGGCCTTGCATCTAAGGGTGTCAGTAACTACCTGCAAGGCCGTAGCCAGAAATTTCGGGGGGGTTTGTTCCAGTGGCGGATTTAGGATTTGTTTTAGGGGGGGTGCGAGAGGGAAAAGGCGCTCTATTTTTTGGGTGCCACGCCCTTTTTTGGGTAAAATAATCGTAAAGCGTAATCTGCGGCAATATGCCAGACTTTAAAACACTCTTTTAATTTAAAAGAAATTCGAAATTTGAAAGGTCGGTCGACAAAATAAACAATAAACTATTTATTTTACTAATTAACATATCACTTATATTAAGTCATAATTATATCTAAGTATAATAATCATTATAATAAATTATCTTATGTAATAATAAGATCAAAAACAAAATAAGAATGAAAACGAAAAATAAACAATAAGAACAAAAAAAATATCTGAAGTACCTACTTACTTTGTACTAAATTACAAAATGAAGTTTCCTGTTCTTAGAAGAGAAAATATTTGTCATTTTGTTTACATCTACGTTTATATCACGGTGGACATTTAGGAAAGCCAGACCATTAAGGCGATCTGCAGCCATTGTAGCCCGTAAATAAAATTAACTATTATGTTGTGTAACAACAAAGTGGGACGGGCGCACTGCAATCTCATTAATACTTATTAAAAGTCTAAAATAAATATCTTTTTTTTGTTTCGGGGGGGGGGGGGGGATCAATCCCCCTTGATCCCCCCCCCCCTGGCTACGGCCTTGACTACCTGAATTAACAATCAATCAGTTATTCCGTCATCTTTGATAGTCGTTACAAGTAATTTGATTCATCGCTAATTTTTCCAATTTCTTGAACAATTCACACAATGGGCTTTACGGAACAGCACAAAACATTCATGGTTGAAGCGTATTTTTGAAACGGGGTTAAAGTAAATGGTAAGTGGCAATACAATCCGGGTTTGAGCATGGACGATTTACGATTTTCACGAACATTTTCCTAACGATGCTTTTATTGCTGAGGATTTTTATCATTGCCTGAAAAGAACCGTGGCTGTGTTTAGGGAAACAGGTTCAATACAACACAAAAAAGGAGCAGGAACGCCATCTGTAAGAACAGAAGAACTTGTTGCAAACGTTCGTGAAATAATGCAAAATACGCCAACAAATTATATAAGACGCCTGTCCCAAGAAGTGGGAAGATCGTATAAAACATGCATTAGCAGCAGCTAAATTTATTTCCTTATAAAGTGCAAGTATTATAATGTTGTAAACAACAAAAATAAATTTGTATTTGTCTACTTATTTTATTACTCATTAGTTCGGCATATCACGTCATAATATGAATTTGACAAAATTTTAACCTAGATTTGGTTAGATATATCATCCCCATATCATTGTGATCTAAACCAAGCTCTACGTTTTTTAATCCAAGCCCTCTTTGATGCAAATAATTTTTGCTCGCACGGTAATTTGTATTTTTTTATCTTCGATTGCCATTTTATCCCTGTTTCTCATTTTTGCTTTTGCTGTTTTCAGTGACGAAACAAGAACCTAAAGAAGATTATAGATAACTTACTGTAGTATCTATTGTAGCTTAAAAGATCCTACGCATTAGCAAATAAAAACTAAACACGCTGCGGGCAAAAATTGTAAACACCCTAAGTATCTGAAATTGTCATTTAAGTACAATTAGGCTTTACGTATCGAAAAAAAAGGACAGTATATAATTACTTATAAGGTATTATTTGAACTTCTTTAACAACGTCTACTGATATTAATCATTTTTTCGGAACATTTTTGATACTTATTGTACCGTGCGAGCAAAAATTATTTGCATCAAAGAGGGCCTTGCACATAAGGACGTAATGCTTAGCCGTAGAGCTTAATACCTGTTGGGTATCAGTATCTACCTGAATTAACAATCAATCAGTTATTCCGTCATCTTTGACAGTCGTTACAAGTAATTTGATTTATCGCTAATTTTTCCAATTTCTTGAACAATTCACACAATGGGCTTTACGGAACAGCACAAAACATTCATGGTTGAAGCGTATTTTCGAAACGGGGTTAGAGTAAATGGTGAGTGGCAATACAATCCGGGTTTGTGCATGGACGATTTTCACGAACATTTTCCTAACGTTGCTTTTATTGCTCGGGATTTTTATCATTGTCTGAAAAGAACTGTGGCTGTGTTTAGGGAAATAGGTTCTATACAACACAAAAAAGGAGCAGGAAGACTATCTGTAAGAACAGAAGAACTTGTTGCAAACGTTCGTGAAATAATGCAAAATACGCCAACAAATTGTATAAGACGCCTGTCCCAAGAAGTGGGAAGATCTTATGAAACATGCATTAAGAAGCAGCTAAATTTATTTCCTTATAAAGTGCAAGTAATATAATGTTGTAAACAACAAAAATAAATTTGTATTTGTCTACTTATTTTATTACTCATTAGTTCGGCATATCACGTCATAATATGAATTTGACAAAATTTTAACCTAGATTTGGTTAGACATATCGTCCGCATATCATTGTGATCTAAACCAAGCTCTACGCTTTTTAATCCAAGCCCTCTTTGATACAAATAATTTTTGCTCGCACGGTAATTTGTATTTTTTATCTTTGATTGCCATTTTATCCCTGTTTCTCATTTTTTGCTTTTGCTGTTTTCAGTGATGAAACAAGAATCTAAAGAAGATTATAGATAACTTACTGTAGTATCTATTGTACCTTAAAAGATCTTACGCATAAGCAAATAAAAACTAAACACGCTGCAGGCAAAAATCGTAAACACTTAAAGTATCTGAAATTGGCATTTAAGTACAATAGGCTTCACGTATCGAGAAAAAAGACAATATATAATTACTTATAAGGTATTATTTGTACTTATTCAGTGGCGGCTTGTGCATAAGAGCACATGAGCACGTGCCCCCCTAGTTAAAATTTAAATTGTTGAAATTCAAAATAAAAAAATCTATAGGTACTAGTTACCGTTTTGTGAATTATCACCCTATCTTTTACGTAACGTTAAATTGCGATATCTTTATTCTTTCCCTATTGTTAGATGTTGCGTCGAACAAAAAACTTCGCTTAAACCGCGGTGACTCATGCGCTTGAACGGCATAACGACCGGCAGTTGAGTCCCGCCGACACACCGATCACCGAATACGGTGCCGCCGCATGATACAATTGAAGTATTTCTTTGTATCATTGTGCCGCCGGTGCCAAAAGTTTTTAATGTTCAGGACGGGCGCAATCTTTTCACGAGTCGAGTAGCACGATAGCTCTATCTTTGTTTTATAGCTAGTTTTATTTTCGATCTCATTCTATCTTTATGGCACAAATTTCTGGTGATCATGAGGTTTATGCACGGTATGATTAGTCAACTTTAAGCGAGAGTGCTCGTTTCTCCTGAATTATGTTTTCTTACTCGATTTTTACTCTGCTGCTGTGCTGCGCCAGCTGGCTGAGCTTTTAGTGATTTATGTATTTCCGCGGTTTTGTTTATGGCTTCTTTAAAAAAAAAATAATATAAAAATAATTGCAAAAATACAGTGAGTTTTTTAAAAGAGTCATTCTCAGGGTTAAGTTTCGATGATAAGATTATTGTAAAGAATGCGGGAAACCAGTGCCTAACCTCCAAATAAGGCAACTAAATAAAGATCAAAAACGGGACTTTAAAAGAGTTTTTAAGACTTTAGGAGTGCATTGTATGAAAAACATGAGTGGCTCTGCGGATATGAAAAGCAGAATAGTCTATTTTGTTTCCCGTTTTTGTTTTTTGCCGGTGAAAATGCAGAACCGTAAACCGTGTTGGGTTAAAAGTGGTGTTAATCGTATTGGTAAGCGATTTAATTATTTTATTGGAATCTTTTTAAGGAAGGGTTGTTAAAAATATAGGCCGGGACCCAAATGCACAATATTTTGATGTTTAATAAAAAAATTACACATACATTTCAGTACCTATATTATAGGTAGGTACCTAATTAGGCTCATTTGAGTTTATATTATAAAACAACATGTCCTTGAACTTCCAAAAAAAATCGCCTATGGCGCTGTTATACGGAGGACTCCCGCCCCCCGAACCCCCTGCCGCGTTTCCCGTATTTGTGAACCCCCAGACATTCATGCCAAGAGCCGCCACTGTACTTATTTAATGACGTCTAATGATATTAATCACTTTTTCGGAACATTTTTGATACTTATGGTATATTAGCGATATTTACAAAGGCCCACAATGGCATCCGATAGGTACTAGTGGATTTTAATTTTATTGGTTTAAAAAATGGTTTATTATTACCTACGCTATTTTTCGATATGGCCTCGTAAGATAAACGTAATTTCTCGTTTCTGACCTGATTTTTTGTTAAGAAGACCCACGCTAAGAAAAAATACTGTTTGTATACAAAGTAAATATAAAATTGACAGCTCTGGTATCGGTTTTATAATAGAGGCCACGTGTTCGTTTGATGTAACTTTGGGTCACTTGGAAAAAAGTGGTCATCAATCTTTGAGCGTGTCATAGGAAAAATTTATATTTTGATTAAATGTATTCTTGTAGATAGATTTTAAATTTTGGTTACTTTGAGTGCTTAGATTAATATTAGTAAATAAGTAATAAAAGTATTTATAGGTGTTGTAAGTATTTTTTTGGAGTTTTGTAATATTGGGAAAATATGGCATATATAGAAAACTATATTTAATGCAAGTAACAGATTAACAAAAAGATCTTTTATATAATTTAGATCTGTACTAATTTCACCTGATCGCATTAAAAAAATTTTGAAAAAAATTAACCGTTGAAAGTTGAAAGTAATAACCACAGTACACCACAAGCTATTCAAGGTAGGAAACGTGACAAAGACACTTTTTTAGGGCACTAGAAATAAATCTGCAGATGATGGTTCACAAGTGTAAAGAATAATGATGAAGGGCCGGCTTTGACAAAATTTCAAGTTACTTAACTTTATTAACTTAAGTTAAAAAACGTAGGGCTTGGTTTAAATCACAATGATATGGGGACGATATATCTAACCAAATTTAGGTTAGAATTTTGTCAAATTCATATTATGACATGATATGCCAAATTAATGAGTAATAAAATAAGTAGACAAATACCTACAAATTTATGTTTGTTGTTTACAAAATTAACAAAGTAAGAATATACAGAAAGAAAAAGAAAAATAATTACATAAATTGCTGAAATTGGCATTGGAAGTGTTGACCAGCATCTCTGGAGAAATGTTACCACATTCTTGGATAATCCTTTCTTGTAATTGTTCAAAATTGGTGTTTTAAAAATAGTGTTCTTTAAATGAGGAAAAACGAAGTAATCCATAACCGTTAAATGAGGTGATCTAGGTGGGAATTCAATGTCTGATCGAAAACTGATCAATCTGTCGTCGAAAAAATTGCGTAAGTAGTCCTGTTGAAAATATACAAAACGTAGTTCGTCGTCAAGTAATTGCTCCATATCAAATGGATTTAAAATATTGTCTCTATACCGCTTTGCTGTAACTGTGTCATGGAAAAAAATAGGACCAACAATTCTTCTTCGGGAAACAGCTAACCAGACACCAATTTTTTAAGGGTGCAATGTGGACTCTACAAAAAAATGGGTATTTTTACTACTCCACATGCGTGTATTCTGAGAATTCACATAACCGGAGAGGTGAAACCAGGCTTCATCCGAAAAAAATGTCAGGTCTAATAAATCATTTCTTTCCAATACATTTTGGGTAAACCATTGAGAGTAATTCCTGCGTCTTTCAAAATCTGCGGTTTTTTCTGGAATACTTGCACTTTATAAGGAAATAAATTGAGCTGCTTCTTAAAAATAGCCCTGCATGTTCCATAAGATTTTCCCACTTCTTGGGACAGGCGTCTTATACAGTTTGTTGGCGTATTTTGCATTATTTCACGAACGTTTGCAACAAGTTCTTCGGTTCTTACAGAACAGATGGTCTTCCTGCTCCTTTTTTGTGTTGTATAGAATCTGTTTCCCTATAGACAGCCATGGTTCTTTTCAGGCAATGATAAAAATCCCCAGCAATAAAAGCAACGTTAGGAAAATGTTCTTGAAAATCGTCCATGCACAAACCCGGATTGTATTGCCACTCACCATTTACTCTAACCCCGTTTCGAAAATACGCTTCAACCATGAATGTTTTGTGCCGTTCCGTAAAGCCCAATGTGTGAATTGTTCAAGAAATTGGAAAAATTAGCGATTTATAACGACTGTCAAAGATGACGAAATAACTGATTGATTGTTAATTCAGGTAGTTACTGACGCCCAACAGGTATTAAGCTCTACGGCTAAGCATTACATCCTTAGATGCAATGCCCTCTTTGATGCAAATAATTTTTGCTCGCTCGGTATTTTGATGGACTGTATTTTAATACTTTGACCTATTTGTGAGAGCGCGGCTAATTACCTTCCCCTCCTGTAATCCTCTCTGGGTTGTTCGATTGTTTTTTTCGATTGTCTCGATATAAACATATTAAGGAATCTATAAAACTCATAATATTATTGCTGATATAACTTTTAGAATATTATTTTTTTTTTAAATATACCCCATAATACTTTAATATTTGTCTCGGAATTAAGATATCTTACAAGTCCGGCCCTGGATGATGCTCTTCAGAGAGATGTCGAAATGTGAATTAATCTATCCCGACGACCCTTTTGAAATCCCTCTGTTGCATTGCAGACAGGAGCAGGTAGGGCTTGCTTGCACCTGTTGTTCCCCTTCAGTCCCTTTCGGTTTCCTAACGTATTTACTCTCCTCTAAAAAATAAACGTTGCACATGTTCCCCCGCCTTGCCCTCTGTGTCATAACAAGTGTATCGGGTCACAAACAAATTTAAGAGTTTTAAGAGGGGCAAAAAGTTAAAAAAATTTTTTTTTTGTTTGGAGTAGGGTATTCGGTAAAATATGGCAAAATAATTATTGTTTTATTTTTAGACCGAATATATGCCAGGGGCTTTGTTGAAAGGTAAAAAAAATAGCTAATAATATCTGGACCTCACCACAACGGTTTTTCATAAACAATTTAAAAAATTTCTTTTTTCTACGACAGTGCCATTATGACGTATTTAGCATTATCATTTAGATGTCATTATGACCTTCATAATAGCACTCAGTGCCACTATGAATTCATAATAACATCCAAATGTTAAGATACAAAAACAAAAAGAAAGTCGGTGCAAACTATTTATTTGTTATTATTACTTAGAAAAACGGATTGCATTTATTTATTGTAAACATCCGAAGGAACACTTTCGGATTCAGAATCTTCCATATTTAAATTATTTTTGGTCAACACTTGGCATACAATAGAAAATTAGACGGCAATAATGACGTTGTCAAAATCGAAATTGAAACAATCAAAAATGCGGTTACCATGATATCGACTAATATATGGACACTTGAAAATTTTTAAAATTACGAAAACGTTATCTGATATCAATGAAATTTAGACGAATAAAATCTATTTGCACTGTCGTAGAATATATTTTGAATGATACACATTCGATATGAACTTTGTTAATGAAACTTGTACAATTAACGTTGCACACGTTTCATTATAGTGTTCATATCGAACTAGTATCATTAATAACTATAAGATAATTATAATAACTTAATAAAACAATGCACCTATTGAGATTCATTACCTACCCGTTGAAAGAGATATCCATCCTCTGCCACATTTTTCTTACTAGAACACAATTATACACTAAACACCGTGGCATTGTTAATACCTTTTGTTTTGAAAGCTTATATATCACAAAAATAAAAATAAATCGCTCAACAAAATTGATTAACCCCAAAATAAACAGCGAACAAGTTGGTAACAATAGAGACTTTTTGCACCTCTTAAATTAATATCAGTTTTTAGCTCCGTTATGGTTAACTTTATTAAACATAACAAGTAGCGCCGCTGTTAAAACCAGAGATTTTGCAGCGCCTATACGTTCTGTCTGTAGTTATTAATTTGGCGCCGGCGCACCTAAACAAAATAAAATACCTAACCTAAAAATAATTTGATTAAGTTGTATATTTTAATGTAAAGCTACTATTGCTTTGGATTTTAATTAATTGCTTATCACAATTTTAATTCATAGCAATGATGCTTCATAACTTTTGTATGTTCCTGCAACCATGCAGTTTAAGCATAACCATAAGGATAACGACAAGCTGTTCCTTATCCTTCCGTAACTAACGAAGTCCGTTATGGTTATTAACCATAGCGGATCACCTTTCTGACATTGCGCATGCTCAGAATAACGATAACCACAAAAGAATGACGAATTAAGAGGTGCAAAACGTCTCTAATAGTTTTGATTAGCTCGCCAATTCGCTGTGGTTAATTTCAAATGGTTGCCAACGTTTTTCTAGGGGAAAAATTAATTCCCTGATGTCACAACCTCTCCATGGGATGCTATTTTAAATACACATGCCTTATGGCCCTGTGGCTTTTACCGAAAGCTTTCAGGGTGTGATGTGGTTATTCTAACTTCTTCTACAATAATAGATATATGAAATTGTTCGACCAAAATTTTTTTTAACTAATAAAATATAATTTTTTGTTTAAAATATGTGACCTTAAGCTTTTAAAGATTTTACCTGTCTATCTTCCCATTCGTTAAATGTGAATTTTGCAGTGCGCATGAGCAGTTATAGTTTATTTACATGCGTTTCATTAAGGGGCCATATCTCGGAAACTACTAAACATAGAAACTTGGGAAATAAAAATTATGTAAAAAGCGGTCATGAGAAAATTTTGGAAATTATTCTTAAGTTCCTCATTTCGCCGCAAGGGGGCACAATTGGAAATTATTTTTTAAAATTCTGATTTTCTCCGAAAATTCCCACATTACCTAAGGTATAACCTTGATTAAATCATTAGAAAGCTTAGACAATTCTGGATCATTTTGGTTTAAGGCTCATTGGCGTACCGACCTTTATAAGAGTGGGGGAAGCTATTGAAAGTGTAAGCATTAAAATCGCTGTAACTTCTAAATGACTTATCCGATTTTACTAAATTTAGGCTTGTTAGGAAGAGAAAGGTAAGAACTTTCAATTGTCGTGTCCAATGGTACACGATAAAAATTGCTAGAGGGCGCAATTTGTAATAATAACAGTTTTTTTGCTTTTATCCCGATAATTCAAATCATACGGTATTACTATGACATCATAATCGGAAAATAAATTAAATTTGCAAGAAAAATGTGTAGACCGCAGTTCAGAGTTATTGCCAAAACAATAATTTTTAACACTTTAATCGAAGAAATTATTATTTGTATAGTATCTGTTTTTTATACTTACATTACATTCTGTTTGGAAAACTGAAAAAGTTTTTCAAAGTTCACTACATTCCTCTAGTACTCTCTCTAAACGTAGTAGTGTAGGTAATTGTAGCCCACAACATGTTGGCATAATATTTGACCCTGTATGCTTAAAAAAGGAGAAAAGCAAAATACGGCAACTGAAAGTGCGTAAAATGTCATTTGAAGCAATTAATCTATTTTAAGGCAACCTGCTAGCTCTTAACACGTGTGTGTTGACTCCTGTTCCATCCAGCTATATTTACTTTGCTCACTTGCGTGATTTAATGGATATTAAAATGTTGGAAAATTACATGAGCAACAGTATAACTATAACTAACTCCAATGATAAATTTAGACGCTAATTTATTGGGTTTCGTTTGGCTCTTATTACATTACACCGTTGCAATTTCTTAACACCTATTTTAACATTTATGATATAATGAACGCATGCCTGTTGTTTTTTGCATAAATCTATTAATTAACAGGTTTGTTCGGGTTGTTTCAAAGGGTAGAGTACGCTATCGGATGAATGGTAGGGGCATGCGCACACCCTTATTGTTACTAGGTTTTCCTTCTTTAGCGACATAATGTAAATACAGTCCAGAACCAGCTCGGTGCCATTTTTGTTGTAACGTTTTACGATTTCTCTGTGGATTTCTTGTTGTTTTCTTCGCTATTGTGGGTGTTTAATATTTATACCGATTTCTAGTTTTTGTGTAGTTTAGTGACTCGGTTTGGAATATAAACAGTGACTGGTACCGATAGTTATATGATTTTATTTTGTCCCGATAGGGGTAAAATACGGGGTATCTCGTATTTTCAGTAAGCATGGAGTAGTGATAGTCCTTGATATGTATCTATATTTTATTATGATCAATTTAAAAACATCTTAACAGGCCTGGGCACAAACAAGTTGTAAAAATAAATAGAAACACCAAGACATATTATGTGTTGGTATATTTTAATTGCAGCCCTCCAATACTTCTAATTAGGTATATACTCATTTTTAAAAGAAATAATTAAATATCAGTCCAAGGGTGAATCAATTATTATTTTATTTGAAATGATTGGCCTAAAGTTAGATGATGTAAGGTATTGGCATTTGCTAGAAGCTATTTCTAGTTAGCTTTTGCACAAACATTTTTATGGTATTTCCCGTTGTCTGCTCTATTACAGAGTTGATTTTGTATATTCCTATCCTAAATATTGATACATGAACACGATAACGTTGTTCCCAGATTGCTAGTGCCTTAACTATTCTAGTTTATGTTAAAGTTGCTGGTTAGTTAATTTTTTGTTTAAAATCTGTGCACTACGATATTAAGCTTATAGTAACATATTTTAAATTTTTCAAGCCCGGACCTGTCTATATTTTAATTCGTTAAATGAGAATTTTATAGTGCGCATGCCCTTATATGCTAGGCTTTATTTACATGCGCAAGGTCATAAGTTTGCGACACTCGATTTAAAGGTAGTTAATATGATATTTATCCAATAATTTTTTATCACAAAACTACAACTATGTGTGGTATTTTTTAAATTTTGTAGACTTATCAAGAACCGCTGACAATACAATAATCTACACGCAAAAAATTCTCCTGTCACATTTTGACAGCTGTCAGGTATAAAACGAAGAAGCGATTTTGACGAAACAAATTATGGGGTCGTATAGTATTCGATGCGGAGACTTCGGGAAAAATAAGCGAAAAATTCTCCCTGTCAAAATAAAAAAATTTTTTTAAATTTTGAAAATTTTTGTCGTTTGTTCGGGTTTGTTCGGGTTTGTATGTATGTTGGTTTGTAACCGACTTCTTTGAACCCGATTTTGACCCACTTTAAACGGTCAGATTTAATTTAAATTTTGTATACTTATTAATCTAGCTCAATCTACTCAAAAAAAAATGTTTCATAACAATAACTCAAACTAAAAAATGAAAAATAAATATAGTTTAAAAAAACTAAAAAACACGCTTTAATAATTAATCAAACTAAAAAGCGGAAAATAAATATAGTTTAAAATAATTCTTGAAATTCTTAATATAGGCAGAAAATAATGATGAACGATAAACTTTAGTATCATTGTGAAAAAACCGTGGGGTGCTCGATATACGAAAAATATAGCACAAAGCGCCCCACGCTCTTTTTCACTATAATACTAATGTTTATCGTTCATCATTATTTTCTGCCTATATTAAGAATTTCAAGAATTATTTTAAAATATATTTATTCTCCGCTTTTTAGTTTGATTAATAATTAGTAATTAAAGTGTGTTTTTTAATTTTTTTAAACTATATTTATTCTTTTCAATACACGATGATATGTTACCTATACTAATTTAGTCTTTTTCCATGGTACTAAATGATGCCTAATTAGTCTTTATGCATGTACGCTAATGATAAGTTTATCCGTATAACCGTAATAAAAACAAGGCCATACTTGTGTGCAATTTATTACTCTATCTAGTTTTAAAACTTAAATTGGTGTTAATTATTAATTAAAGCTACGCATCATTTAAGCGGGAGAAAAAATAAAAACTTTTAATGAGACATATAATTTAAGTGGATTTAAGTAAATCACTTTGATTAATTAAGTTCAACAAGAGTTAATAGACTCCTTTTGTTTATTTTAAAACTTTTATCTTTAATATGACTTGTTTATGTTTTGTGCATGAGAAATTATAACAATGCTGTTAAAAATGACTTTAAGACACAACAACGTCGCAAAAAAATTGACTGTCTTTGACAAATGATAACTAATGACGCAAAATGAATAATTACAATAATGCTTAGTTGAATAGCATAAATACATTACAAAAAAAAATAACAGAGCAACAAAATGACTGAAATAACAAGTAAAGTAAAATAAATCTACGAACAATGCCAAAGTCAAAATAAAGACTGCAATTATATTGTAGTTACCTGATTAGTAAATAAAGCATTATGCTACTGCCAATGTTATTTATGTCACAGTCAAAGTTGCTGGTTAGTTAATTATTGTTTAAATTATTTGTGCAACCCGATATTATATGCGTTTATTGTAAATAAATATCGTGTCTTGATTAAAACTAACATTAATATGTTGTTTTTTTTTTTTTTGCGAAACTCTGTTATATAATGTATTCGAACGAAGGCTACTACTTATAGTTTTTAATATGATTATTATAGGCACTGACATTAGCAATTAGTTATTCTTGGAGTTAAGATAAGGGGGGAGCAATAGGGGACAGGCTTTGCCTTGAAACTGCAAGTGTTGCAACACCATTGTGTGGATAAATAAAATTTAACATGCATAATATTATGCATTAAGAATCGTTTTGCCTTGAGGCTTCTGCACTTTTCTGTTTGTTACATCACTTGACATGTATTTTATACCTTTTTTTATACATTTTATAATATACGTTTATTATATTTTTTAAATTTAGTTATAATATGCGTATTGTTAGGTCGGTTGCATACAACCAAACAAAATTTTAAGCGTTGCAAATTATTTGCTCTGAAAAACAAACACTAAACGTTGCAGCGTTGTTCCAATTATAATAAAACAGTTCAACGACTTTCTATGAGCTTAGTCGTACTTTTAAACAGTTGAAACAGAATTAAAAACACGAAAATCACATTTATGGAACATACTTTAGCAAAATTTTAATTAACGTTAATATTTTCTACAACAAAATTTTTTCCATTCGACGACCCTATCGAAAATTTGGATTTTCGAACACGAGATCGCTACTTTTATGGATATGGATTTATTTTGTCGCTGGAAAATTACTGATTGTTGGGAACAGGGGCGGATGGGCCCACCGGGACGCATATACAGTAACAGCACGCGGGCTAGAAACTTCGTTTAAGCTCGGATCGCCGAAATCATAATCAGTAATGGCACGTGTGCTAGACAGCAGAATGCGTAACAGCACTCGGGCTAGAAAATCTGACTTCTTTAAGTGGTGGCTAGTAACGACACTCGCGCTAGCAGCAGTTACAGTAATAGCACGCGAGGTATAAAAAGGTATATCGGCAATCGGTTTGTTGGTTGTTAGCAGAGCATTTTTTAAAAATTTAATTAATATTTTATGAAATATTATGAAATGAATTGGATTTAAAAAAAATGCTCTGCTAACAACGAACAAACCGATTGCCGATATACCTTTTTATACCTCGCGTGCTATAACTGTAACTGCTGCTAGCGTGAGTGTCGTTACTAGCCAGGACTTAGGAAAGTCGGATTTTCTAGCCCGCGTGCTGTTACTGTATATGCCACCGGGACACCGGGACACCGGGACACCGGGACACCGGGACACCGGGACACCGGGACACCGGGACACCGGGACACCGGGACACCGGGACACCGGGACACCGGGACACCGGGACACCGGGACACCGGGACACCGGGACACCGGGACACCGGGAGATTTCCCGGTGCGCCGATAGGCGCCGCCGCTGTTTGCCAACTTTTTTCTTTTTTAACAATTTGAATTTTTATGTTATCTTTATGTTAAATATTTTTTATTTAATTTTTATATTAATAATAAATATTGAGCCTAATGAATAAAAATTAAGCAATTCCTTGAAGCGATAGCAATAATTGCTCGACAAGCAAATGCTATAAGTAAAAGCGATTGCTAGATCTGGATATGAATACAATTTTGAAGCAATTGCTGTTTTTCTTACACCTCTGTAGCAAATGCCTATTCAACACAAGTTCAGACGTGGCTTATCCACTTGTTCAGATTATAGATTTCATGTTCAGTTTGATGTCTAATTTGCAAAAGAGTTGACGTAAATACAACAACGTTGGTTTATTTAGTACAATAGTAATCTGTTACGTTTTTGTGGAAAATAGGAAACTTATATTTGTGATATGGCAGATTTCAGTGAAAATGAAGAAAGTGATAGTAGTGATAAAGAAATTAAAGACAAGCAATAATTGATATTCGTTCACAAATTGAGGGAACATAAATAAATCTCTCTGACCACAACCGTTTAGCTTTCACAACAGCTTCAGCATGCACTTGTAGGAAATTTAATAAAATAATTGGCCTTCCCCAAAACTGCATCCATTACAGAAGTGTATGTCTTACAGACAGTAGTTTGGTGAACACCGAGTTCTTCATCTACAGAATTTTGAAAGCCCGGATCCGACAATTTCCTCAGAAATACTTTAATCTTATTTAAAGACGACAGTGCACCCCCTCGCCTTTTACCAGTATCAGTCAAAAAATAATTTGCCAACCACTCAAGAATTTCGCAGTAAAATCGATATAACTTTCTGAAATCATCATATCTGCAATTTTTACGTACACTGTAGATTTTTCTTTTACGGACGTTCATATATTCAGCCATAATTAAAGACACAAATTAAGAGCAACGCACGTGGTGAACTAAAGTTGACTGCTACCAAGCAAATGATGCAGGGATCGACCTACCTTAAAAGTTGGAAGCAATCGCTACACTAGAAAAAACAATTCCTTAATTTATCCATCACATTTTAACCAAACGATAGCGATTGCTTCTATTTTTTAAGAAAAAGCATTGACGAGAAGCAATTCCTACAATTTTAAGCAATTGCTGGACGCAAAAGCAATTACTTTAGCTTTTATTGGCTTTCAAGAAATTACTTCGATTTTATAAGAAAAAGCCATCGCTACATTTTTATTCATTAGGCTCATTTTTTTCACCTAAATGTGTTTTAAATGTAAAAAATGAAGTTTGTTTTTTTTATTTAGGAGTTATTATAAAAATATGTCGTAAGTGGATGAAAAAATACATATTTATGTCTTTTCATTTTTTTATTGGATCGACACGACGCGGCGCCGTTTCAATTGACTTCCCGCGCCGGTCCGAGGTGTCCCATCCGCCCCTGGTTGGGAACTAGTTATCGAACCCAGACAAAAAAAATTTTTACCCCAAGTAAAAGAGCAAGAAGTGCCTATGCAAAATTAAATAGTTTATAGGTTCTGTAACAAAAGAAGTTGCTATCGAACCTTGAGGGTACAAGTATACCTATATCTATTTTATTACTCTTGATTATAGAACATAACTTGCCATAATCAAGGCGCTACTCATTTTCATACCATTTTATGTCTGTTATTAACAGCTTTATTGTAATTAATAAAACAGTTGAACTTTTTGGTATACAGGGTCGTTTTTCAAACTCTTGTATTTGTCCTTTTTCAATTTTATCTGGGAGGAATGAGTGCGAGAAGATTAAAACAAAAAAAAAGCAGTAGCCATAAGATATAATCGTGGTTTCATGCCGTCAGGTGACCTATTACTGGTGACAAATAAAAATGGGCCTTCAGTTAAGCCCAGCAGCGTGATTTATAAATGTAAAATCTGTTACGTTATCTGTGTAATAATAGGCTTAATACAACTATTGTCGTGGCCTTGGTTGCCAAAGCCTGCGGCCATCAGCTTTGAGTAATCAGTAGCGTGCTTTAAAGTCAAAGCTCTTGAATCCAAACACTTTCCACCCGCCACCCCTTCTATATAGGAATAATGTAAATGTTAGGAACGAACCCGTTATCTAGTAGCTAGTAACATCAGGTACCTACATTATTAGTTACGTGACGTAATAAGTAGAATTTAATTCAGCAATAATTATCTCGTTAGATGATCCACCCAGCGTCGGACTGGCCATATAGTCGAGGTGGCGTTTGCCAGCCGGGCCCCAGCCAGACGCGGGCCCCTACGGGCCTGACCTGCTGCGCAAGTGACTTGTGAAAGAAGATTTTCAGCGTTGAAGCGCATTAAAACAAGACTTCGTTCTCTACTGGGGCAAGAACTGTTGGATTCGTTGATTATATTAAACACAGAATCGGATATAATCAAGGATGACGAGAACAGCAGCTTTTACGATCGAGTTATTAACAGCTTCGCTGAAAGTTCTCCTCTTTTAAAAAAAATGTTGATTGGCTAGCTTCATATTTGTTATATTATTGGAATATATATAATAAACCATAATTAAAACTGTACTTAGTTACCTAATATTAATATATCCTTGATAATTATTTAGAATGAGAATTAATAGCTTAAATATTTCATTATTTTCCTATAGTATCCCATCTACCATTATCCAGTCTCGGGCCCTGGGCTTGTGGGGAGCCACACGGGCCCTATACGGCTTACAAAATTTCTTAAAAAGGCTTATGTATTAACACTATTAACTGGGAATTAACACTAATTTGACTAAAATGTTTATTTAAAAAATCATAAAAAAAAAGTAATCATTTAAAATTTTTGAGTTTTCAAAAATCTCCTAACAGGGGCATTGGCTTATTTAGGATTCGCCCCCTCCCTTCCTCGGCTCAATAGTAATGAGAAAACTTAAAATTAAATTATTCATCTTTCATTCATTTGCAATAATTAACAACATGAATCAATATTTCAAATTTAATACATCGACAGAAATACTACCCCACTTAAAAAAAAATATTCAAAATAAAAATATTGGCGTTAATATTTAGAAATTTCTTTATTTCTACGTTTTCTCGGGTTGGGCTATCGAAAAGTAAATTTCTAGATTTTAATAGTCCAAAAAAAGGGCGTGGCACTTAAAAAAATTGCCTGCGGCGCTTTCCTTAAAAAAGAGAGATGGTAGAGGGGCCCCCCCATACCTAAAGACGGCCCTGGCCACCCGGGCCCTTCCGGCCCAGTCCGACCCTGGATCCACCAAGTGGAAATACTGAAACACGATTGTTAGTGGATCTGATTCAATTTTCAATACTATAAATAATACTGAAAAGCCATATATATGAGCATTGTTTATTTCTTACTACCGTGCGAGCAAAAATTATTTGCGTCAAAGAGGGCTTGGATTAAAAAACGTAGGGCTTGGTTTAGATCACAATGATATGGGGACGATATATCTAACCAAATCTAGGTTAAAATTTTGTCAAATTCATATTATGACATGATATGCCAAACTAATGAGTAATAAAAAAAGTAGACAAATACAAATTTATTTTTGTTGTTTACAAAATTATAATACTTGCACTTTATAAGGAAATAAATTTAGCTGCTTCTTAAGAATAGTCCTGCATGTTCCATAATATCTTCCCACTTCTTGGGACAGGCGTCTTATACAATTTGTTGGCGTATTTTGCATTATTTCACGAACGTTTGCGACAAGTTCTTCTGTTTTTACAGATGGTCTTCCTGCTCCTTTTTTGTGTTGTATAGAACCTGTTTCCCTAAAGACAGTCACGGTTCTTTTCAGGCATTGATAAAAATCTCCAGCAATAAAATCAACGTTAGTAAAATGTTCGTGAAAATCGTCCATGCACAAACCCGGATTGTATTGCCACTCACAATTTACTCTAACCCCGTTTCGAAAATACGCTTCAACCATGAATGTTTTGTGCTGTTCCGTAAAGCCCATTGTGCGAATTGTTCAAGAAATTGGAAAAATTAGCGATGTATCAAATTACTTGTGATTGATTGTTAATTCAGGTAGTTACTGACATCCAACAGGTATTAAGCTCTACGGCTAAGCATTACGTCCTTAGATGCAAGGCCCTCTTTGATGCAAATAATTTTTGCTCGCACGGTACTAAGCCAATGTGGCGATCATATTATTTCTATCTGTCATAATATCGGTGATGTTTTGGTTTTAGAAATACTTCTAGCTTTTGTATCTTATATTTCCAATCATCCAAACCATCTTTATCTTCACCGTCATTAAGATTATCATTGTAATTAATCAATATTAAAATTACAACCAAAAGTAAATAAAACAGCTAAAAACAAAAACTGCTGTTCAGCTTATGCAACACTATGCAATGTACCTAATGTTTATCTATATATGTAATTTTCATCTAATTTAATTATAAATATCGTTACGCTACTGATTGCGCTGCATGGAGCATTTACTAACGTAAAATAAGAAAATAAGTACTATATGCAGGAGCTCGTAAAACTGTCCTTGATCTGTGGGTTGCGTAGTACAGGCTGGACCGAATCTAACGAACACGTGGCCGTTGCCCCGCCACCCCCCGCGGTACCCTGACCTGGTGCTGCGGTGACGTCACTGACATCACGCCACACACCCGCCCCCGCGCGCTGTTGCAGTACCACCGGTTCGATTAAATGCGCAGATACAGCCTGCAACACGGCTTGAAATCTGGCAACCAAGTGGTAAAGATGATTACTGCCGGTTCTTATGAAAAAGCGCTTCTTGTTTGGGTACAATGGGCTTTTTCACTAAATTTTGATTTTTATCCGATCGCATAGAGAAAAAAGAAAAAATAACATTTTCTACAGTTTTTAAAATTTTTAATTACCGTGCGAGCAAAAATTATTTGCATCAAAGAGGGCCTTGCATCTAAGGACGTAATGCTTAGCCGTAGAGCTTAATACCTGTTGGGTGTCAGTAACTACCTGAATTAACAATCAATCAGTTATTCCGTCATCTTTGACAGTCGTTACAAGTAATTTGATTCATCGCTAATTTTTCCAATTTCTTGAACAATTCACGCAACGGGCTTTACGGAACAGCACAAAACATTCATGGTTGAAGCGTATTTTCGAAACGGGGTTAGAGTAAATGGTGAGTGGCAATACAATCTGGGTTTGTGCATGGACGATTTTCACGAACATTTTCCTAACGTTGCTTTTATTGCTGGGGATTTTTATCATTGCCTGAAAAGAACCGTGGCTGTGTTTAGGGAAACAGGTTCTATACAACACAAAATAGGAGCAGGAAGACCATCTGTAAGAACAGAAAAACTTGTTGCAAAAGTTCGTGAAATAATACAAAATACGCCAACAAATTGTATAAGACGCCTTGTCCCAAGAACATCGGCGTAGCTAGCCTTAGTTTCCAGGGAGAGCCTGGGCCCCAGTGTACGGTGGATTAAAAAATATAATATTTATATTGAATATTTCAGGGGGGGGGGGCAGCCCCCCCCCCCCTAGCTACACCGATGCCCAAGAACTGGGAAGATCTTATGGAACATGCAGGACTATTCTTAAGAAGCAGTTAAATTTATTACCTTATAAAGTGCAAGTATTCCAAGAAATACAAGCCGCATATTTTGAAAGACGCAGGAATTACTCTCAATGGTTTACCCAAAATTTATTGGAAACAAATGATTTATTAAACATTTGGTAACATTTCTCCAGAGATGCTTGTCAACACTTTCGAAAATATAAAGAGACGTGTGAATTTATGCTTGGAGCATGGCGGTGGCCAATTTCAGCAATTTATGTAATTATTTTTCTTTTTCTTTCTGTATATTCTTACTTTGTTAATTTTGTAAACAACAAAAATAAATTTGTATTTGTATACTTATTTTATTACTCATTAGTTTGACATATCATGTCATAATATGAATTTGACAAAATTTCAACCTAGATTTGTTTAGATATATCGTCCCCATATCATTGTGATCTAAACCAAGCCCTACGTTTTTTAATCCAAGCCCTCTTTGATGCAAATAATTTTTGCTCGCACGGTATTTACTAAGAAAATAAAATAAATAAACACGATAAGGTCTTTAATAAAAACACGGGAATAAACTCACTGACGTCACATCTGCCTCGATCCATGGCACCGAGTTATTCAACTGAAGGTCGAACGCCGCATCTACCTGTATATCGAGCGGGTTATTTTCTATTTTTAAGCTGTTCTTGTCTATTTAGTTTATCAAAACAAAGATAGCAATGTAATCCGTCGTGGTTACGTTTTTAAACCCGCTAAGCGGCACTTTCAATTGTCTCAGATATTAAACAATAGTAACAAATTAGATTTGTTAATAGGTACTATTAACTGATCGTCTGTCTGTTTGGTGCCAAATTCTCGTCTTTAAAAGCAACTTTATTCCCTCTCAAGAAACGGTACTTGGCACTTTGCGAGTTGACAGTTTGCTCTCTAATAAGCAACAGGGTATTGCATGATATCTTATCTTAACATAGTATAAAACAAAGTCGCTGTCGCCCGTCTGTCCCCTTATGTGCGTAAATCTTTAAAACTACGCAACGGATTTTGAAGCGGTTTTTTTTAATAGATAGAGTGATTCAAGAGGAAGGTTTATATGTATAATACATGCATAATATTATAGAGAAACACTGATAAATTAGAGTAGGGAGAACGAACGATCCAACCTAACCGGTCCCCGGCCCGTTCAACGATCGATCCGAAGCACCGAAGCCGGAATAGACGAAGACAGACTATGTTTTATGCATGGATGTGAATTGTGGACGGTCCGTCAAACGGTTGAGTTTGAGGTTTGTTCGCCTTATTATCACACGTCGTATAATGCCGGGCTGCAACGCAGGCCGGGTATACGCTAGTTACTCTATAAAATAGCAGCTACCGAAAAGTCAAAAATGCCTTATATAAAAAACTAGTTTCTAAATAGTTCTTCGGCAAAGTAAACATGTTTATGGCATAACTTTTTAATGGAACTAGTATCTTTGAAAATGATTACTCCGATTTAACCGATTTCCTTTTTATAAGCACGACCTGTGTATATATATCTTGGTCGTGTCCCGGGGATTTGTGACGGTTAGGGAACCGCGGAGAGCAGGGGGAAAGCGGCTCGCGAGTACTCGCTCCGCGCCCCCCGCCCCCACAGAAAGATACGCTGCAGGTGTCAGCTGAACTGATGCGCTGTTGCCAAGTGCACGCGCGAGGGGTTATGGACCGCGGTAGTACTCTGGCCCCGGTACTGATTACAATAGCTAGCCACGCTCTGGTCTCTGAACCTATGCCGTGTCCACCTCATTTTACCATTATTATTGCTGCTACCGTTCATTACACTCGGTAACGCTATTCAGGTATAGGCTAATTTTGCCGCTTGAGTACCCTAGAACGAGTCAACATGTTAGAAATATTATACAAAATGCATAAATTTATGATCTTCTATTTATGGTTCGTTGTTGTTTTCAGGAAGTCGATCGTTTATGCGATTATAGGCATATAGCTTTTAAAATTGAAAAAAAGGTTTTAAACTATATTGTAAGGGATGTTTTTTCGTCTAAAACATTTTTGTAATAAGCGTTTTTCAGCTATGTATATACTGAAAAATCGCTTTTGCTCAAAAGGCTGCAATAGCACGCCGATTGATGGGGACGCAAAAAGGTAGCACTCATGCAGGTTAGATAGTCAAAACGCCGCTACAATACAAAAAGTTTCGGGGAAATTCTAAAAGTATCCCGTTGCCAAATTTCGCTGACAGAACGGTACTAAAGCCCTTTATCCTACTAGTACTACTAGTAGTTACAATAGTACTCCTACAATATTTTAAATAACCTTTACAATTGAAAATAATTAATATTTACCAAAAAAAGGTTGTCTAATAATTTGCTGATAAAAGGTAAGTCATATACCCTTCCGTTGTGAAGTTGTCAAAGCAATTTTATTACATTTACAAGAAATACATTCCAAAAGCGGATCCAGCGCTAGTTCAGCTTATGTGCCTAAGCTATTTATTAACGTCAAACGTGTTCTAGAATTTTTTCAAAATAGTTATCGCTTCCTTATTGCGCAAGCTATTATATATTTTCAGATTTTTAAACTTTTCCCTCGCATAGGCTGGCAACTAAATTTGTTTTGGTGATTGGATCTCCGAGGAGAACCATTAAAACTTCAAATTTAACTTCTTAAACTTATTTTGTGCTTCTGTTTTTAATTCAATTGACTCTTTTTTCATTAGACTAGGCGGTTGAAAAGGGTCGAATACAAAAATTTAAAAAAATGCTGTCCAAGTCCATGTTAGCAAATAAGATAAGCAGTGTAAACGTGGCAACAGCCAAGCAAAGGTGGATGACCAGGACAATACAGATATATACACACGAACCCTCTTTTAACAAAATCTCCGTATGGTAGCATTACACCTCGTACGACCAGGCATATCTGATCGACTTTAAACATTCGCCCATCACTATATCGTAATTATTAAAGTTGATAAACAGGTTGATGCCCTGGGCATTTTGACAAGCGTACCGTTTTCCTTCTTTAGGTACCACCATTAAAATCTACTACGTTTTATAATTAGTATTTTTATTTACGAACCTGTTTGTAAGGATATTTTTAGAATTTTTAATATGGTGGTTTTAAAAACAATCAGAGAAAAAAGTTTAAAATGGCAACATCATGCATTATGCAAGCGATAAGTAGGTAAAAGAACGACCGCGACGCCAGTACGCATTGTATACAAATAAATATTAAAATTTCTTCGCACCTATTATTATATGTATTTGAAAATACAAAAGATGCGGTGTGTGTCGAAACACAATAAAGAGTATACCAAAATAGAATTTCAAAGCCGGGCACATTAGCATTTTTTGACAATAATTTAGGTACTGTTTTGCATAATTCTTAGTAGGTCAGTATAGCAGGATTCATTTAACCACGTTGCAGGGATATTTTCGATGAGAGCATCGCGTCAAATTATTTCTCTGAAGGAGAATCATATCCTCTAAAGCAAATTTTTAGAAAATAAAATAAAAGGAGGTGGTAAGAAGAGGGTAAAACATAGCGAAAAAAATTTTTTTAAGCAAAAATATCAAGTTTAATGTTTTTTTTTTCAATTTTTTATTGTATTTATCGTCATGTATAAAACATGCGACTTAAACAGCTAAGTATTGGTTTATAACTAAAGAGATATAAGGTTATCCAAAGCAATACAGGCTGGTCCAACGAAAACTTAAGACCTCGATTTTCCTGCTTTAAAATGAAAATGTGGAAAATCGCTCGGACCCGTCGATTTTTATTTCGAGGGGGACATCTTTTGCGTATATTGTCAATCTTGTTACTTCAAGCCCCTAGGAGGGAGGGGGGTAAGATCTAAATCTTAAATGGATACCCCTTTTTAATATAATTTTTTTAGATTCTGCATAAAATTCTGAACATTTTTTAATAAAAGCATTATTAGTCTATACTTAACAGTTTCCGAGATATTGACTCTTGAAAAATGACATTTTTAAACTTTGACAGCGTCTAGCTTTCTAACTGTACGTCTTAGAGCAAAACGGCTTACATGTCCCTATCTTCGATTTTTATTATCTTTCCAATAGTGTCAACTTTCGGTTAAACCGGATGTAAGAAATATACTAGGGAATATAGTACTTCAACTTCCGGTCAAACCGGAATATTTCTTACATCCGGTTTAACCGAAAGTTTACACTATTGGAAAGATAATAAAAATCGAAGATAGGGACATGTAAGCCGTTTTGCTCTAAGACGTACAGTTAGAAAGCTAGACGCTGTCAAAGTTCAAAAATGTAATTTTTCAAGAGTCAATATCTCGGAAACTGTTAAGTATAGACTAATAGTGCTTTTATTAAAACATGTTCAGAATTTTATGCAGAATCCAAGAAAAATACATAAAATAGGGGTATCCGTTTAAGATTTAGATCTTACCCCCCCTCCCTCCTGCATATACAGTAACAGCACGCGGGCTAGAAAATCCGACTTTCCGAAGTCGTGGCTAGTAACGACACTCGCGCTAGCAGCAGTTACAGTAATAGCACGCGAGGTATAAAAAGATATATCGGCAATCGGTTTGTTCGTTGTTAGCAGAGCTTTTTTTTTTAATCCAATTAATTTCATAATAGTTCATAAAATATTAATTAAATTTAAAAAAAATGCTCTGCTAACAACGAACAACCCGATTGCCGATATACCTTTTTATACCTCGCGTGCTATTACTGTAACTGCTGCTAGCGCGAGTGTCGTAACTAGCCACCACTTGAGGAAGTCAGATTTTCTAGCCCGCGTGCTGTTACGCATTCTGATGTCTAGCACACGTGCCATTACTGATTATATCAATTATATGATTTCGGCGATCCGAGCTTAAACGAAGTTTCTAGCCCGCGTGCTGTTACTGTATATGCCTCCCTCCTAGGGGCTTGAAGTAACAAGATTGGCAATATACGGAAAAGGTGTCCCCCTCGAAATAAAAATCGACGGGTCCGAACGATTTTCCACATTTTCATTTTTAAGCAGAAAAATCGAGGTGTTAAGTTTTCGTTGGACCACCCTGTATAATCGACTTCAATAAACATTACGCTACAAGGAAATTTTATACGATAACATAATACGCGGAAGCGAGCATACGTTAAATAGCGAAGGGAATTAGGTCTCGATTAAGAGATTCTTCTTAGACCTATTGGAACATAAACGAGCTCATAGAATTTCAGATTGAAGGGCAGACCACTCAGAACCAATGTTATTATGATACTTTTGCTTTGCTAAAGTATTTCTCAGGCGCCATTGGAAAGCTTTTATTGGGACATATACTTTTTAGGCTTCCCCATTTTATTCTTTTATTACTGGTAGTCGATTTTTCAATTTGTGTACTGAAAAACTTTGTTAGAGGCCTATGTATTGAATAAAAGCTTTATTAAATAGTAGCCAGGGTCGATAATTTTTGAAACCAAAAAAAATAATAGTAGGATGAAACCCATTGGAAAAGGAAGAGAATATAACAAAAATGAAAGGAAAAATAATTTACGGGCGATCCGAGGGCGAGAAGTGGAAGGGGGTGAGTTTTTAAGGGTAAAAAACGATTTATCTCGATTTCCGGCAAAACTACAAGTCCTATGGAAAAATGTTAAATGGCAAAGTTGTAGGTAATAAAAAGATTTACAATTTTTGTATTTGGTTGTTTTTTTGGTTTTTTTATTTTTATCTTTTACAAAAAAAATTTTTATACACGAAATTTGGTGAAAACTTTCTTTTTTATGTCCCAAACACACTGTAAGTTTTTTGATTTAAAATATTTATTTTTTAACCTTATTTTAACTTAATATCGATAAAGCAACCTAATTTTCAATCAAAAATTCTCACGGCAAAATATCTGCTTTTTTAAAAAAGTCGGTGGGCTTTTTGTTCGTTGAAATCTCTACTTTCAGATGGTGTAAAAAAATATACATTGCCATGGTAAATGTTCTCAAAAAATGCAAAAAAACTCGAATCCGAATTTTTTTTAAAAATCATTATGTACAATTTTGAGCTATTTATTAAAATGTATACTTTAATTACTCGAAAAACGTAAGATTTCATGTTACATTGATAAGCAAACAAATTACAAATCCATAAAACATTAAGATCGCAAAAAACATGCGTAAATAGTTGATTTAAATATAAATAACGGCAGAATTTAAAGGGGAATTGAATTGAATTGAGAAGATTTACCATAGTAATGTATATATTTTTTTACACCATCAGAAAGTAGAAATTTTAACGAACAAAAAGCCCACCGACTTTTTTAAAAAAGCAGATATTTTGACGTGAGAATTTTCGATTGAAAATTAGGTTGCTTTTTCGATATTAAGTCAAAATAAGGTTAAAAAATAAATATTTTAAATCAAAGTTGTTTGGGACATAAAAAGGAAAGTCTTCACCAAATTTCGTGTATAAAAAAAATTTTTTGTAAAAGATAAAAATAAAAAACCAAAAACTTGGTTATTTGAATTTTTCACATAAATTTTGAGGTTATGTGAAAAAAGTGCAAATACAAAAGTTGTTAATCTTTTTATTACCTACAACTTTGCTATTTAACGTTTTTTCATAGGACTTGTAGTTTTGCCGGAAATCGAGATAAATCGTTTTCTACCCTTAAAAACTCATTTGATCAGGTTGAAAATTAAGTTAGTGGTTTCTGTCATTTTTAGTACATACTTGCAAACCTATCAGATTTTAAGGATATAAAATTGTTTTAAAGGGTTTGTTTCTAAAATTTGTTTAAAAATAAATTCGTCGTCGTGTTTTTAGTTCAAAAAGGAAAATAACTATAAAACTTATAAAATCGAATATAAAACACAAACAAAACCAGCATAATAACCAATCTTCGATGTTATCGCCTACCTAATGAGTGTAGTGTAATACGTGTAAAATATTGTCAAGCACAATTTCTTGTTCAAGAACTTGACCCGTGGAATACTTTCACCCTTGGATTAATATTAACATACCTACCTAGGTATTTACTTTTTTCTTTTGTATAACATAAGTAGTGAAAAGTGTCTTCTAAACTTTTTGAAGCAATGGCTCTCTCCTCACACTTACGGTGCTGTTTCACGAATATGTGATCTCACACAAAATTATTAGTCCCTTTAATTAGTCAATTGGATCGGCCCTTCATTTTACTCTATTCTTTCTGTTCCTTCTGCACAACAACCAGTTTGGTTTCTGCTTATACTTTACGAATAGCCTCTCGTTAGGTCTATCATTATGTTTGAAGATTCTCCAAATACCTAACTCTACCTTCCCATCATCTGGTAGGTCCGTTTGGACTGCTCGCACCTCTTGCATTTCTTATGTTCCTTATTCTATTCTCCTGATGATGATTGTATATACATTCAAAACATGTAGAGAATTTACCCTTCATTAAAACTTTATTTTAATATACCAGTGGAGGCAGTGTCTTATTTTTCTTCTTTCAATAATAATTATGCTTGAATAACGCAGATTTCTAACTAAATTTTACCGATATTAATTTGTCGATATAAAGGTAAATTTAATTAGTTTAGAGAAGAATGAGAATGATATAAAGTAGAGACTGAAAATCTGTTTATTCACGTGACGTTCTTAAAATAGAATCCTATATGCATCTATAACTGCCATAAAAGTAGACGTAAACATATTTTGAATTTGTTTTAGTGATTGCTCTTAGGGAACATCAAAAATGAGGACATTAAATCCCCCTTTAGCTTTAAACAGCTTTGGATTTGTAGAAAAGACATAACCTTTTCTATTGCAGTGATCCGTAGCTATTTAACGGTGTATATAAACATTTTACGTTGCCTTATTCTTATTATAAAAAATGAATCGGATTTTTATAGGGCCACATAAAGCGACATATTTTATTGTTTGCATTTTTTATTCCATTAAATTCAGGCATTTATTGAATAATATTTATCGCTGGATTTATAGACAAGGCCGTAAATTTTTAGCAAAACCATTTTTTGGTTTATTCGTTTTTGTTTACAATCATGTCAATAAAACGGGGAGTACAATAAAATCACGCCAAACGAAAAAAGTCTTTGTAGTCCCTAAACCATAGCAAACCCTAAAAATCAGGCCCCTTAAATATAAATAGTGAACAGTATTCGTCCAGAATGTTATCCTTTAGACTAGGAATCGCACAACTTCAATCTAACAAATGATAATTTATTCAAAATTTTGATTTAATCCCTTTAATCCTTAAATTTGAAACCTTTAAAAATCAAACCGGACAGTATAACGGATATTATAGTTCACTAAGTCCACTTCATTTGCTTGAATTAATTCAGATACAGCGTCTTTCTGAAAAACAAAAAAACGTTTTGATGAAACAATTAAAAAATTATTATGTATACATGTTTTTGTAAAAAAATGTGTATACAGGGTGTTCCGATGATCATGTTACAAAATTCTAGGGTAGATAAAACATACGAAAATAAGAAAAAAAGTTCATGTGAACATGGGTCCGGAAACGCTTCTTCAGGGAGCTAGGGCCCTTCGAAGATGACCTTCAAAAACTACTTTTCGTTTTATAGCTTCGGTACTACTGCAGCTATCGCAACCAATTTTGGGACATGAAATCTAGTTCGTAGGTTCATCAATTTGAGCCTTCCGGATTTTGTCACCTTTAACCAGGGGCGTACAAACCAAGGGGGTATTTGAGTAAATTTGACCCTACTCCTCTTAGGCTTTAATTTCTTACCATTTTTATATCTGATTATGATTCTCCAATGCCTTTTACATAAAAAAGGTACTCTTAGTAAAAATCGCTATCTGTCACAGTTTCCTCCGAAAATGGCTAAATCCAATCAATAATAAATTATTGGTCTTAAACCAATTATTACGTTGAAATATGAAAATGAGGTTCAGTACAGATAGTTGTCAAAAATCTGTCAATAAAATATTGTGTCGCCAGTGAATCATGGATTATACTTTCGCCGAATATGCCGATATGCTATTAATTTATGGCGAAGTTCATTGCAATGGAAGAGCCGCTTCAAGATTGTATCAGGAGCGGTTTCCTGAGAGGCGTGTACCTGCTCACACGCTATTCGAGAGGGTAAATCAGCGCATAAGGGAAACTGGCTCCGTGAAAATAACGAGGCCAGATAATGGCGCTCAAAGAACTGTACGAACTCCAGAATTTGAGGAAGAGGTACTCCGACAATTCGAGGAAAATCCTAGTGTTAGTACCCGAGCTGTTGCAGAATCCATGAATGTAAGTCATGTACGTGTATGGGAGATTGTTAACGAACAACTTCTTCATCCTTACCATCGCCAAAAAGTACAGGAATTGAGACCAAATGATTATGCACCCCGCGTAGAGTTTTGCGAGTGGTTTCTTCAACAGTGTACACAAGAACCCCAATTTCCGAAATTTGTGCTTTTCTCTGATGAGGCTGTTTTTACGAGAGAAGGTATTTTTAATTCACGGAATAGCCATGTGTGGGCGGAGGAAAACCCTCATGCTCTTCAAATAAGAGGGTACCAACATCGATTCTCGGTGAACATGTGGGCTGGAATTGTTGGAGAACGTCTAATTGGACCAATCATGTTGCCTCCTCGACTAACTGGGACGGTGTACCTCAATTTTTTAAGATACACCTTACCTGAGTTATTGGATGAGCTGTCCCTCGACATACGTCGGAATCTATGGTTCCAGCATGATGGAGCACCCGCTCATTTTGCACATGTCGTACGTGAGCACCTCGATGATCGTTTTAGAGGACGTTGGATTGGACGTGGAAGCGATGTCAACTGGCCAGCCCGGTCCCCAGATTTAACTCCTATGGATTTCTTTCTTTGGGGACATATGAAAAGCCTTGTATATGAAACTCCAGTTCAGTCGGAGGAAGATTTGGTGGCTAGGATTTCTGTTGCGGCTGAAATGATCCAAACCATGCCTGATGTTTTTACTGACGTCAATTTAAATATGCTACGTAGGTGTAATACATGTATTGAACGTGGTGGCAGGCATTTTCAACAATTGTTATTTTGAATTTATTTTGGTACGTACAGGGTCAGTCAACGACAGCGTTAGTAAATTCATCTTCAAGACAAAAATTTACTCTGCCTTATCCTTGACTCACTCGTTAAACCTGTTTAATTGTTTTTTTTTTTTAATATTTTGTATACGTTCCCTTTTACTTTTTATACCCCCAATTTCGAAAAGGCAATAAATCTCTCTAATCTAATTTATTTTCATTAAAGAAAAAGATTTGACTAACTTATAATGCTCACTATCTGTACTGAACCTCATTTTCATATTTCAACGTAATAATTGGTTTAAGACCAATAATTTATTATTGATTGGATTTAGCCATTTTCGGAGGAAACTGTGACAGATAGCGATTTTTACTAAGAGTACCTTTTTTATGTAAAAGGCATTGGAGAATCATAATCAGATATAAAAATGGTAAGAAATTAAAGCCTAAGAGGAGTAGGGTCAAATTTACTCAAATACCCCCTTGGTTTGTACGCCCCTGGTTAAAGGTGACAAAATCCGGAAGGCTCAAATTGATGAACCTACGAACTAGATTTCATGTCCCAAAATTGGTTGCGATAGCTGCAGTAGTACCGAAGCTATAAAACGAAAAGTAGTTTTTGAAGGTCATCTTCGAAGGGCCCTAGCTCCCTGAAGAAGCGTTTCCGGACCCATGTTCACATGAACTTTTTTTCTTATTTTCGTGTGTTTTATCTACCCTAGAATTTTGTAACATGATCATCGGAACACCCTGTATATACAGTGATGGGCTAAAATATGGAAAAAATTCATTTAAAAATCAGGTATTCATTTTTTGAAAAAACGCTCGGACACGTCGATTATAATTCTTTCTTCCGGATTTTTTACCTCAAAAAGAAATTATACCGGGTGTGTCAAAAAGTAGATGTAGCAAAATTTTTTTGTTTTTTAAATAGAACCCCCCTATTTTTACTTATTACCCTAATTCTGCGTCAAATTCTGCGCATAATTCATGTAGCATACTCTATCCTTATCTCTAACGGTTTTAGGGAAAAATTACATCATAAAAAAAAATGCTTTAAGAAAAGGTTAAAAAATTATTTTATTAAGTGTTGAAAATGCAAACCATTAACTTCTTGACAATATGCTAATCTACTTAAAAACCCTTCTAAAACATTATTTACAGTATTTTCATTAATTTGCCTAATTTCATATCTAATTTTAAATTTTAAGTCTTCCAAATTTTGTGGTTTATCCTTATACACTTTTGATTTCAAATAACCCCAAAGAAAGAAATCCATGGGTGTAAGATCGGGAGATCTTGCAGGCCATTCTATGGGTCCTCTTCTACCTATCCATCGTTCGGGAAATACAGTATTCAAATACTCTCGTACTTGTCGAGCAAAATGAGGCGGAGCACCATCCTGCTGAAACCAAATAGACGCTTCTGGTAGATGAGGCTAATTCGGATTTGGAAAATCCGCTGCTAGTGTGGGAATTAATTTATTTTGAAGAAATTGTAAATACCGGTCTCCTGTAAGATTTCCATCGAAGAAAAAAGGTCCAATAATTCTATCATTTAATATCCCTGCCCAAACATTTACTTTTTGTGGGTATTGCGTGTGCTGTTCTCTCATCCAACGGGGATTATTTGTACTCCAATACCGAAAATGTTGTCTGTTTACCGAACCATTCAAACAAAACGTGGCTTCATCGCTAAAAAGTATGTTGCGATGGAAAAATAGATTTAAGTTGCAAATTTCCATCATAGTTTCACAAAACTGTAGTCGGCGGTCGGGATCATCTTCGTTTAGCTCGTGCAGCAACCTAATTTGGTACGGATGGTACTTTTCTTGTTTCAATACCCGCAACACAGATCGTCGGCTAACATCATTATTAAGGGCTACTTCAGTGGATGCACTATGAGGATTATCTTCAACCTCTAACAAAATGTTCAATTGTGAGTTTACACTAATTTTTGGACGACCTGGCCGTAGACGATCCTTTACATTCCCTGTTTCCCTGAATTTCTTCTCAATTTTACTTACTGTAGATCTTGTAATCGGCCGTTCTGGATACTTAGCGTTAAACAAGTTACAAACTTCTTCTTGACTTCTTGTTTTGTCTCCACATCCAATTAAAATTAAAATTTCGATTCTTTGTGTTTCATTTAAATGCACCATGATCACCGTTTTTCAAAATTATACCTAAACTAATTTTTGATTGACACATGACTTGCTATCGTAGTAACAATTCATTTAAATTTACCTGTTTACCTTTAAGTAGGTTTTTTAAAGAATTTTTTTTATGATGTAATTTTTCTCTAAAACCGTTAGAGATAAGGATAGAGTATGCTACATGAATTATGCGCAGAATTTGACGTAGAATTAGGGTAATAAGTAAAAAAGGGGGTTCTATTTAAAAAACAAAAAAATGTTGCTACATCTACTTTTTGACACACCCGGTATAATTTCTTTTTGAGGCAAAAAATCCGGAAGAAAGAACTATAATCGACGTGTCCGAGCGTTTTTTCAAAAAATGAATACCTGATTTTTAAATGAATTTGTTCCATATTTTAGCCCATCACTGTATACAGGTATAGGTATACGCGGAAACTTGGATAGTATAATTTATTATAATATGACGAAAATATTATTGTTGGTGACCATTTCAACTGTTGTTCAGTGTTCCCGATACGACTCGTATTTTAATGCAAATTAGATCATTTTATGAACATAGATAAACGTTGCAGCAAGAAATGCACAAATGTAAATTGCATCTAGTTTACATATCATGTTTGTATGTTAAGCGCTATGATTCTTGAATTTAAAATCATCATGGGGATGATGGCATTATCCTCAAGGATTTTCTTTGTATTATAGGAAATTTGCATATTTATTTATAGGTAGTTCAAATAAACATTGTATAAGTACAAAAGGTGACAGAAAAATATTTCGGACGTTCAAAAATGGTGGGAATCAGTGGCGTAACGTTAAATCGCATGCTCACCCCCCTGAAATATCAAGGTTAGGGGTTCCTTTTCCTGAAAAAATGCAATATACAAAACACAGGTATTGAATAATTAATTTTGCTAGTTTACGTTTTTTTTGTAATCCACAAGACGTTGGTGGGGGTTCCTAACGATCGGCAATCGCCGCGCGCCGTATTATTAGTTTTAAAGTATTTGTTGCGCAGGTCACATCGCTATTTAAAGTCTTCTAGCAGTCCTGTCTGAATTTGAATTTTATTGATTGTACCAATACCTGTTTCAATTAATTTATTTTTACTTTGTATTTAGTTTTTTTCAAAATTTTCCTGACCGATAAAGCAATAGAAGATTCTTATTTTGCACAATCCATCATTAGTATTGGACTTTATAATCTATGGACGAACTTTACCATCTCAGATTTCAGTAAACCATGTTGCATAATAGATAATGATAAACAATGTTAAACGACAAGAACAATATCACCCTAGAAGCTATTTAAGTTTTTGAGAACTACAGTACTAATTTTTAGTGGTCAGTATATGCTTTATTAACCGTAGCAAGCAAATATTATTATGAATAATGTCAAGTTTCATTACAACTGCCAGTTGGACTAATAGAGTATCTATATAAAACCAGATTACACCCCCCAATAGAACTTGATAATTACTGTGAGTATTCAGAGCAATAATGGCTATATAAACCGTTCTATGGTAGCATTAATTCATATTTCCTATTGGCTAAATTACCGTGATATTATCACTATACAACGTTCTAGCAATTTTCGTTGTCTTACAATAGGAAAGCGCGTTGCTGTCACATATAGTATTAAACAGTTGTATAAAGAGTATGTGAATTCTTATAAGGAATAGAAGGCTTTTTTCTCAGTGTAACAAGGGAAGTACTAATCCCTCGGGTACCTGTCACATACACAAAAGTTGTTAACTGAAAAAATATCCATATTCATCACACTAGCCTTCAGTGATATTTGATATACAAAACTCCATAATGTTAATCCCCACTGAATAAACTTTTAATGTATAAAAAGTAAATTGTATTATCAATCAAAAAATATAGCTTCGAGATACTTATCTCTTCAGACGCTTTCAAACATTTCAATAGAATATTTTTTATAGGGATTAAGTCTCAGTAATAAAAAGGTACCTACCAGGGTACTTCAAACTTAAATCACATACCTTTTCTATACTAAACTATTATAATAATCTATCATTAACCCTATTCAGAAAACGTATTTATGCATATCAAATAACATTCAGAAATTTGTAAAATATGTTTCCGTACCACAAAAAAAATTATATAGGATAGCAACTGTTGGTTGTCGGCCTACGAGTAATAGCAGGGCCCGCTCTAGGGGGGGCAACCTGGGCCCCTGCCCAGGGCGGCAAGTTGGGAGAGCGGTATGAAAATTCTAAAAACCACAGGGGCCATATCCCCGTTTTGCCTAAGTACATTCCTATGTATATTTGAAGTTTGAACCATTCCAATTCCCAGTTAACAAAATTAATTTCCTTTGTTTTGCTGTCTTATTTTCTAAACAGTGACAATTTCAACAGATCCCTTTTTAATATTATTATAATAATATCAAGCATCAAGGTGCTTTTTTTGGCGTCGCAGCAAGGGACAAACCGGCGAGCGGCGAGGAATAGACAGAAATTTTGCGGTAATGTGGTAGGTATAAAACGAAGAAGGGATGGAAGTTCATGGAAGTTAAGAGTGGCGCTTTATTTAATATTCTTTCGTTGCATCAGTGAGACTGAAGAAAATAAATTAACTTTATTTCTAATAAAGTACCAATTATATGCTAAGTGCCTCATGGATTTATGGTAGTATTTGGTAGTAACCAAAGCAAAATATAAATAATACAGGTATACTTATTATATTTATTATTATAAATAAATTTTTATAAATAATTATTATAAATAAATTGGGCTTTTTTATTTTTTTTATCTTATTTCATTTTCAAAAAAATAAGTAGTTACCTAATCATAAATTTTTAAAATATTTACTAAAAATTATTGATCAAATTTGGGCGTGGTCTTAAAAATTTTTCGCCTGCGGCGCATTTCGACTACAGCGGGCTTTTAGTGTACCCCCAAGTTAACAATTCACGAACCGCCACTGGAAAAAGGCGGCAATTTTTTGTTTTCCCCAGGGCGGCGTTATTGCTAGAGCGGGCTCTGAGTAATAGATAGTATCGGATTTATGTGTGTTAATTGTGTTTTATAAAAATTTGAACTTTTTAAACATCCTAAGAGGTCAGATTTCTCATATCTTCTCCCCTTTCACCCGCTGATTTAAGATACGCCACTGATAAGAACCGTTGGGTAAAAAAAATTGGGAGAGCCCATATAATTATAAATGTCGACGCATTTGGAACTAATGTACCTAATTGTTTTAAAATACAAACTGTACGCCAAAAATATTTTTCTATTATCCTATATACAGGGTGTTTCATTAGGGTATATCTCGAAAACTCCTAAGCATAGAAACTTGGGGAAAAAATGGTCATGAGAAAATTCTGGAAATTATTCTTAAGTTCCTCATTTCGCCGCAAGGGGGCACAATTGAATTTTTTTTTTAAATTCTAAAATTCTCCGAAAATTCTCATATTAAGGTAGGTATAACTCTGATTACATCATTAGAGAGCTTAGACAATTCTGCATCATTTTATCCGATCTTACTAAATTTAAGCTTGTTTGGAAAGGGTTGTTTATTTGCATGGACACCTAGATCTCCGGGTTTAACTGTGTTAGATTTTTACTTCTGGAGGCAAATAAAAGACGTTGTTTAAAATACTCGACCAACCACCCGAGACGCTAAAATTGAAGCAACCATTTCTAGGTCTAGAAGAAAAATTATTTTGCAAAATGAAAGTCATTTTTAACATTTATAAAGTATTTCGATTGTTTCGTTAAAAAGTTTTCCATGATTATTTTAATGCTGTTGTTATTGCCCGTTGGCCTTGAAACAGGTTCCAAATTTTGTCTTTTACATAATTTTGACGACTAGTCCTAAACCTAGATTAAGTGCAAAGGGGGGCATGGAAAATGACAAATGAAAACCTATTAGTACTAATCCAACCTACATACCTATGCAACTATAAAAACAATAAATTCTTCGATTAAAGTGTTAAAAATTATTATTTTGGCAATAACTCTGAAACGAACAAAGATATCGAACTGCGGTCTTCACATTTTTTCTTGCAAATTTAATCTACTTTCCGAATATGATGTCATAGTTATACCGTATAATTTGAATTTTCGGGATAAAATCAAAAAAACTGTTATTATTACAAATTGCGCCCTCTAGCAATGTTATTAGAAACTATCGTGTACCGTTGGATACGAAAATTGAAGGTACTTACTTTTCCCTTTCAAACACGCTTTAATTTAATCAAATAGGATAAGTCGTTTAGAAGTTACAGCGATTTTAATGTTTACACTTTCAATAGCTTCCCTCACTCTTATCAAGGTCGGTACGCCAATGAGCCTTAAACCAAAATGATGCAGAATTGTCTAAGCTTTCTAATGATGTAATCAGAGTTATACCTTAATATGGGAATTTTCGGACAAATTTGGAATTTAAAAAAAAATTTCAATTGTGCCCCCTTGCGGCGAAATGAGAAACTTAAAAATAATTTTCAGAATTTTCTCATGACCACTTTAATAATATATTTTTTTTTCCTAAGTTTCTATGCTTAGTAGTTTCCGAGATATGGCCGGGGTAATTATTTGGATCCTTCAGGTATGGAAAAGAAAATAAGGAACATACGAAGGTTCCACTGTATGTAAAAACATTAGAACGTGTCATTTTGACATGAACATGACTTACAGTGCCGTCTTTCCGTACGGGCCCAAGGCCCCGCTGTCTTAGGGGCCCCACGGTCCCCGCGTAAATAAAGTAAATGTTAGTTTACAAAGTAGATCTCTTACGATGGAAGTAGCAGTACAGCTATTGAAATCACTAATTAAGTTTCTGAATAATGAAAGAAATGATTTCGAAAACTACTATAGCATTGCTAAAGATAAATTTCCAGATAGTGACTTCAAACAGAATACACAACGCAAAACTGAACGTAGTTCCAGAATCAAATTTTTTGATGGACCAGCTGAAGAAGCCCAATTTAGTGGCAAATAAAAATTTAAAATTGAAGTTTTTTTCGCAATTATGGATTCATTAATAGCTGAACTTAACCGGCGATTTGCTGCATACGACAGCATATTCAATCGGTTTGGTTTCCTCACAATTTTAAAAACAATCAGTAAAGTCGATTTGCACCTTAGTTGTTCAAGATTTGTGGAAAATTACAGTTCTGATGTCAATGGAAAAGAATTAGAGTTGGAATGCATTTTTTTGGCAGAATATTTAAATTCAGACGAAAAATATAAAACCCAGGAAATCAGTTTATTGGACCTATACAATATTATAACAACCAACAAATTAGATGATACATTTCCTAACGTTGCCATTTCATTGAGAATATTTTTATCAATAATGATAACTAACTGCAGTGGAGAACGTTCATTTTCTAAATTGGCTAGAATCAAAAACGAACTGAGGAATACCATGCTGCAAGAGAGACTAAATAGTCTATCCTTAATGTGCATAGAAAATGAGATCTTACTAGGAATAAATTTTGATGACATAATAGACGATTTTGCACACCTACGATCAAGAAAACAATCATTTACATAGCGCGGATTATTTACAGTTATTGTTATTAATATTAATATTTTAGGATGAGATTTCATCTTTATAGTTTAGTTAGAATAAATAGTTTTTTCTCTACTTCCATCTGCATATTAGGTATTTCTTGCACAATCTACAGAATGGATAAGTAGGCAATTCCAGTTAACTGAACGGATATAATTTCATATCCATCCTAGTTAGGATATGAAATCGAGCAAACACAGTTAGCATCAGGTGTCCAGGTAACTATTCGATTTTAAAATATTATGTCAAAATTCAACTAAATTTTACGAAAATTTGACCCTGACCTTGCAAATTGAAGATTTTTCTCGTGAAACCTAATATTTAAAAATAATTATATTGCTGGTCGAATTCCTAACTATTCATTTTAAGCGGGCGCAAAAGAGCGCCTTTGGCGCCTTCCAAACACCCTAAATAGGGCGTGGAACCCAAACTTTTTTTACCAGGGCCCCAATCATATGAAAGACGGCACTGATGACTTACACAATTCGTGTGCGGCAAATGTCTGCGATTTAAATAATTCTTTAATAACAATTATTAATTTGTATTTATATATTACAATAAAAATATTGTAATATTTTGCCGCGAAGTATCGACTCATACTATTTATGCATAAATGTATAAGGCGTTATTGATAGTTGCTAGACATTCACTTTTGACATAATTTGTAGTATTGTTACGACTATAAAGCGTATCAAGTAGTAATGGCAATGGACTGTTATATTACAATTTATTTGTCTAAGAGTTTACGTAATGAAAATTGCAGTACTACGCAAGATATTAGAGAGGTACAGAAATACATTACATGTTTTAAATTTTGACATCCGTCAAAGTTCTTACTACCTCGTGCTAAAAACAAAATACATTTATTTAAGTTGCAGGTTTATAATGCTTGCAAAAGTTTTACCAAATTTCCGGACCATCTTTAGTCTGTAATTGTTTTTAAATAATGTATCACCTAACCTACGTTGCCAGTTAAAAATATTGACAGTGACGTCCTAACTTTGACAGATAGGATTCATAATATTACCAAAGCAAGCGTAAATTTGGTACATATAGAAATATTGCACCAATTCTCTTAATATTTTAGCACCCACATAAGTGACAGTATTTACCTTAATTGCGATATCACTCTATCTACAAAAGATAGTGAACAAGTTTGACCCAGTTTGCACATAGAGCGATGCAGATGTGCAATCAATAATCCCGGTTGTTTACAATAGAAACCCTTGCAACGCATCTGGTTCAATCTTTAACACTTTTCTTCTGTTTATTCTGCACCAACAGGTTTTTTCTTATAAACACTTTTTTGAACATTTAATGTCTTTGGCACTTTTGCTATTATTATTTGGTTATTTTTGTAAAAATATTTATTTATCTCAAAAAAAATTAATTGAAATACATTAAATTAATTTGACTCCCATGGCTTGTTGTGCTGTCAAGGAATGTCAAAATATATGGTGTATTTCTTTGCAATTTACTGCAATTTAAATGGTAAAATTATAAAACACGATTAAATTGTGTTCAAACGCAAAAATAAAACGAAATAAAATTTATAAACAAAAAAAATGCAGAATGCGAACAGTTTGTTATTCCCGGCATATTTTTAAAGTGGCCAAGCAGAACCCATATATTTTTCAGGGCAATTTATTTGTCAACACCTTTAGTTAAGGGAGTAAATTCACAAAAGGGTTACAGTCAAATAATTTGCATAAAATTCGAATGCAGTAATTCATTTACACTTGTTTTATGTGTGAGCAATACAATTAAAATGCTTTACTGAATCATCATCAGTTTTATTCCACTACTTATGCGCACGAACACGAACAAATCAAAAATTGCTCGTTCCATGCAGTTTTCTAGGTGGATTTTAAATGTTCCAAAATATTATTTTTTAATCACGATAAATCAAAATTCATTATTGTTTGCCTAGAATTTCTTAACCTAAATCGCAATATACCAGGCTTTACATTTGTTAATTTTTTGGCTGATGTACTCTATTTTAAAAATATATATCATAATAATGTTAGATATGTATAACTTCCTTAATATAGAGGGTGTCCTAAATGTTATAGTTCATAAATAAGAAGGAAGTACAGTGACGGAAATAAAATTTCGTACACTGAGGTTAAGATTTTATGCTATTTTTGAATATCTTGGTAAACTGGGCTTTTTACAATTATCTCACTACAAAGCCTCAGAACTAAATGCGAAAATACTGGATCATTGAATAGAAGTGCTAGAGCTGGAAGTGGCAGAAGAAAAATTTCAAACGAAAATTAAGATAATAATATACAATACATGACTTGGAAATTAAATATAAAACAGATTATTCAAATATTTAAAAAAAACCATTGGTTTAATATTTTAAAGCGGCACCATTTTTTTCCACTAATAAGTTTAAACGTCTGGGCATTGATGCCACCAGCATTTGGCGTGATGAAGATTGTAAGTATTCCAGGTTTCTTCAATTTTATTCCACAGCTCATCACTGTTTTGAGGATGGAAATCATTGTTCTTGTTAATTTCTTTCACGATATAACCCCAAACGTTTTCGATTGGATTGATATCAGGGCTTCTTGAGGGCCAAGGTAATAATGAAATGTTATTTTCCCGTATCCAGTCCAAAACTCTCTTTGCTGTATGAACGGGGCAGTTGTCATGCTGGTATATAAAATTTTCTTGTTGAAATATATTGTTTACCGATGGCAACATAACATTTTGAAGGATGTGTATATAAGCTTGAGTATTAAATCTTCCTCGAATTCGGTGGCATATTCCTAGCCCTCTGCAAGTCATATACCCCCATACATTAACTGAAAATCTTCCACTTGTTTAAACATGTTGGGTATATTTTTGTTCGTACGTTGTATATGGCGGCCTATACACTTTTAACTGCCCGTTATAATAGGACTGAAAAGTTTTCTCGTCGGTAAACACTACCTTTTCCCAAAAATGCATACCTTGCGGTAAATATTCCAGCGCAAACCCCATTCTTTGCTCTTTATTCATATCGGTCAAAAACGGTTTTTTAGCAGCTACCTTATTTCTTAATTCCGAATTTTTCTTTATACTATTTCTCGCCGTTCTTACTGTCCCAGGAAAATTAGTTTGGTTGTGTGCTTCTACAGCCGTCTGAATTGGATTGTTTCGCAAAAAATCTATCAGATCATTATCTTGATTTAGTTCTGAGGCTTTGTATAGTGCTTCTTGGTTTCCCAAATTGCTCAGCTATTCTTTGTAGAAAAACACCGTCTTCGAATAAAGCAATTATTCTAGCCTTCTCAAGTTACTTCATGTTCACAAAATTTGTTAGAATGAAATAATATAATTGTCAAATCTGATGATACCGATAACAATTTGTTAAAAAGTCAAGTGCATTTCCAGGTGATCCAGGTATACAAAAGCCGACATCACATTAGGAAAAAATAAGTGTACGAAATTTTATTTCCGTCACTGTACCTAGGATTATAACCATTTTTGTGTGCAACGCGAAGCTTATTTTAGAAAAAAAGCAAACTTATTTTCCAATTTTATTTAAAAATTTTGTATTATATTTTGATAAACAACAAAAAGCTCTAAATAAATACATTGAATGTAGGCAAAATTAATTATCTAAAAATCCAGACAACAAAGGCTGAAAAATGAATCATGGAATTAGAATAATAAATGTAAAATACCAATAGGCACTTGAATAAATAGCGGTATTTAATCAAAACGGTAAATTACGAATTATGTTATATATATATATGCCTATATTATACTGCAATTTAACACGAATATGCAAGCGTTTATGGCCCTATTTGCATAAAATTGCAAATATATTGCATCACTGTAAAATCTGCATCCCCTGCATTGACAATCTATGGGGTTTTTAGTTTTACAGCTGTATAATCGACTCGTGATTAACTGCCCGATTATTAAGGTAGTCCATCCATAACTTTAATCGTGGTTTAACTTTATTGCCACAGCGAAATCGCATTTATCATGATCATCAGATCATCTGGTAATATATTACTAATAAAACTACTTCAGTTTCAGATTTACTGTTTAAAATTTGCTATAAATATAAGATCATTTGTACTGGTCGTGTATTCTATTCTTTCTAAGAACCTTCTTGAAAAAATAGTGTCTTAGATATGCATAGAAAATGCGTAAAACCTTTTTAAGAGTAAACTGTTTTGTTTTACGAATAGTTTTAGAATATAAATTTGGGTAAATTTAGTTTTACTTAAGAAAAAAACATTCTATTCCTTATAAGAATTATTCACATGCTCTTTATACAACTGTTTAATACTATATGTAACAGCAACGCGTTTTTCTACTGTAAAACAACCCACATTGCTAGACTGTTGTGTAGTGATAATATCACGGTAATTTAACCAATAGGAAATAGGGGTTAATACTACCATAGAATGGTTTATAGCCATTATTGCTCTGAATTCTTCCAGTAATTATCAACTTCTATTGGAGGTGTAATCTGGTTTTGTATACTGTATTAGTTTCGACTGGCAGTTGTAATGAAACTTGACATTAATCATAATAATATTTGCTTGCTACAGTTAATAAGGCATATAATATGTACAGGGTCTTCCAACGAGGACTGAACAGAGGCTCATTTTTGAGCTTCCTTGTATTTAAAGAAAAATCCAAAATAGCCAATCGATGTACTTTTTCCTGCAGAATTCAAAAATGAAACCAAAAATTTATTTGAACCAGAAACAGAAGAGTTACGATATGGATAAGGTGTTTTTTAAATGGAACATAGCTTTTTTTATACGATTTTTGGAACGAGTGATTTTTTTTTGTCCGTTCTGATTAAAATATTTAATATTGTGACAGCTATTTTTATTAAATTTTAATGTTTTATCCAGTATAATTTAACTGTTTGAAACATACACTAGGTAATAAAGGTATAATCACCTTTGAATCCTTCGAAGTCATTTCGGCATTATTATAGTAAATTTGTCAAATTTGTAAAATGTATGTATGAGATCATTTTCCTTAGTGTACCGTGTTCAAAACTTCTGATTGCTGCTTATTTTCTCAAAATTGTGTTTTATTACAAGTCTTTTAGAGTTTCAATTAAAATGACGAAAATTTAAGCCATAAATTAATTTAAATGGTTTATGTTTTCTTACATGCTACGTAAATCACAGCCTTCTTAAAATGTATATTGGATTATATGCGTTAGGTATTAAAAAAAGTAAGCCCCTCGAAAAGCGTGTATAAAATATTGGAAAGTCCTTAAGGAAATGAAGGGAATGAGCTCTTTCACGATTTATAGGTCTTAGGAATTGTAGCCAAATAAAAAGCGGCCAAATAAAATCCATTAGGTGGAGAGGTGAAGAGTATACATTTGACATCAATTTATAGTTATCCCTATGCCTATCCGATCCATATAATAAATATATAATATTAATTAATATATAATACTTTCCGAGGAAAATGCTACTTTATGGATTTCATCAAAATTTCATGACCATTTTACATGGAAAAAGTTAAAAAATTTAAAATACGAAAATATGCCAACTTTTCGATAAATCTCCATCGAAAATAACGTAATACCTAAAAATAGTGAGAAAAATATGCAAAATAACGATTTTATGAATTTTTTTATAAAAAATTCAAAAATTTCGAATTTTTTGGTCATTTTTTATCTTTTTCTCAATTATGGCTTTTGGAAGAGAAATTAATAGGTATAACCTTTTATATGGACAGTAGAAAAAGACAAATTTTTTATTTTAAGAGATTTTATCTAAGTTCTATTAGTTCCGAGATATTTGCAATAATGTAAAAAACACTTTTCAGTCAATATCTCAAAAACTATAAGACAAAAAATTCCTAAAAGGTAATTTGTTAACATAAAATGTAAATAACATTGTTGCCGTATCTCCTATAGTTTCCGAGGACAATGCTGTATGGATGTATGGAAAAAGTTGGAAAATTTAAAATGTCGTCAAAATAATTTATATATATAATAAGCCTATCTAATCCTATTTTATTTACGTTAATCGGAGTACTATATGTTTTTAAGTATTTTAATGTTGTAAAAAAATGCGAAAAGTGCGTTTTGCCATACTTGATTATAGTGAAACATCACATATTTTCTTAAGACAGACATTAGATTTTAACAATTATTTTACAACAATCTGTTTAAATAAAAGGTGCACCATACATAGTAAGGTACTCTGGTTTGCTGTATACTATTGGTAGAGGTATTATCAGATAAGTTCAAAAGTTAACGTGATGGAACGTAAATATTCCATATTTTTTTAAATAGTTCGTACCAAAGTACCTACTGTACATAAGTGCTTTAAAAAAAATAATGAAATTTTTTTTAAACGTTTTGTAAACGGCTTGATATTTTATTCATGGGCCTGTCAACTCCAGTGCTCAATTTCACAAAGTAATATTTTTATAATAATAATATATGCCCCTTTCTATTCTAACCAGGGCTCAACTGGTCAGTTTGAAAACACGCACCCTCGAGCATTTTTCCGTTTACTTGACTTTTCAACGTCTTTATGTTAACTCCTTTTTTATTCAAACTCAGGGATACATTTATTTCTTGTTTGCTACATTTGCTTTATTAATCTGCCAAAAACACAGTTTTTTATTTCCTTAAAGGTTTTTTTCCTTAATTTATGTTGCGTTGGTTTCTATAAATCGGGGGGATTTTGGTAAGAACAAGGAAGCACTTTTTATAACTGTCCATTTCTGTTTTAAGGGTAGGTCGTTTTTTTCTTCCAGGGTGTTTCATTAAGGGTGGCCACCAACCAAATCTTGGAAACTACTAAGCATAGAAACCTGGGGGAAAAAAATTATGATTTAAGCGGTCATGAGAAAATCCTGAAAGTTATTTTTAAGTTTCATATTTAGTCGCAAGAGGGCACAACTAAAAATAATTTTTTTAAAAGATATAGTGTCCGCGAAAATATTCTCTTTTAATTATTTTTTTAAATTCTAAATTTCTCCGAAACTTCCCATATTAAGGTATAACTCTGAATACATCACTAGAAAGCTTAGAGAATTCTGCATCATTTTGGTTTAAGGCTCATTGGCGTACCGACCTTGATAAGAGTGGGGGAAGCTATTGAAAGTGTAAACATTAAAATCGATGTAACTTCTGAACGACACATCCGATTTTACTAAAGTTAAGCTTGTTTGGAAGAGAAAGGTAAGTACCTTCAATTGCCGTATCCAATAGTACACGATAATTTCTAATAAAATTGCTAGAGGGTGCAATTTGTAATAATAACAGTTTTTTTTGATTTTACCCCGAAAATTCAAACCATACGGTATAACTATGACATCATAATCGGAAAGTAGATTAAATTTGCAAGAAAAAATGTTAAGACCGCAGTTCGATATCTTTGTTCGTTTAAGAGTTATTGCCAAAATAATAATTTTTAACACTTTAATCGAAGAAATTATTGCATATCGATTGTTGGGATATGTATTATTAAAGCCCCAAATTATCGTATTTTTGTTAAATTTCGATATAAATTTAATTAAAGCCTAAAGAGGGGCGTTTTTAGTGCCCCTATTGGATTAAAAAGAAAGCGGTATATTTTAAGATCTGTAATTAAAAAGGGGTATTGTACATCACGTCTGGCAAGCCTACCTAAAATATTGTCATGCATAGTAGAGCCGACAAGAAGTCGGATAATTTTAGATAACTTTGAAAGAGTTCGTATATTGAACATTATACCTATATAGTCAAATGCTTTGTACGGTTTTGAATCGCTTAGGTTTCTCTACATTTCTTTTAATTTTTAAAAGGACCTCCCTGACACAATATTTTTTGAAAGTTGTAAAATTCAGGGTCGAAGTAAACAACAGCGACAATCCCTTTTTTATATGGTTCCTATTTTCGTTTTCGACAAGCCCAAGCTTTTAGTGAAAGGCAAATAAACGAAATGCATGGATAATGTGTTTATGACATTTTATGACCTCTTTGTCCATTTCTGCTTTCGGCATTGGTTCTTTGCGGTAGGGCAGTAGGTAGACTATAATTTACAATCTATTTACAGACAGAGAAACATATTATTCTAAATAATGGCGTCGAAGGTAACGCTTTAATTTTATTCGATGCCCCGACCAGAAAAAAACGTTCAAATATTTGTAAGCATGACATTTATCACTCTATTTAATTGTAAGAGCATTGTAACGAAAGAAAAATCTGTCCATATCTTAAAGGAAACGTTTCGATGTTTGAAATCGTTTATTTACGCTCCCTTAAGATCTCCTGTCATCTTATACCGTCTAAATGGAGCCGGAAAATGCTAATTCTATTTCCGCAAGTGCCCCGTATCCGTATTATCTCAAATGACATTTGATCGTCGAGTCCTAACGGCATTTTCCCGAATATTAATTCGTAGAAATAAAAAGATCTATAAAAACCGCGACCCTGTTCGCCCTATTCCTATCCGCCCTGCTGTGGAAACTTTTAAATTTTATGATTATGCTAAACAGCAGTGCACGATTCACCTTATATCATTTACATTTACAGCGCAAAAAATAAAAAATGCTAATAGCTTAACCATTTAGACACAATTTTACGACACTTTTAACTTTAAAACTTCTTCATAAATTTAAAATCTCCAGGTTTTACTGTTTGTAAATACTCCCTGAATTACGTTTTTGGTTTTTCTTTAGACTGGTTAGATCTCTCTAAACATAATTTTAAGTTTTACAATAAAAGTATTACCACAGAATATAAAGCTACATAATATATGCTCTCTTCTCTTTCTCTCCCTCTCTCTCTAAATTTTGAACTTTTTATGGTATAAAAATAAATTTTAGATTATTACCAACAGTAATATCACAGAATATACCGTGCGAGCAAAAATTATTTGCATCAAAGATGTCCTTGCATCTAAGGACGTAATGCTTAGCCGTAGAGCTTAATACCTGTTGGGTGTCAGTAACTACCTGAATTAACAATCAATCAGTTATTCCGTCATCTTTGACAGTCGTTACGAGCAATTTGATTCATCGCTAATTTTTCCAATTTCTTGAACAATTCACACAATGGGCTTTACGGAACAGCACAAAACATTCATGGTTAAAGCGTATTTTCGAAACGTGGTTAGAGTAAATTATGAGTGGCAATACAATCCGGGTTTGTGCATGGACGATTGTCACGAACATTTTCCTAACGTTGGGGATTTTTATCGTTGCCTGAAAGGAACCGTGGCTGTGTTTAGGGAAACAGGTTCCATACAACACAAAAACGGAGCAGGAAGACCATCTGTGAGAACAGAAGAACTTGTTGCTAACGTTCGTGAAATAATGTAAAATACGCCAACAAATTGTAAAAGACGCCTGTCCCAAGAAGTGGGAAGATCTTATGGAACATGCAGGACTATTCTTAAGAAGCAGCTAAATTTATTTCCTTATAAAGTGCAAGTATTCCAAGAAATACAAGCCACAGATTTTGAAAGACGCCGGAATTACTCTCAATGGTTTACCCAAAATTTATTGGAAAAAAATGATTTATTAGACCTGACATTTTTTTCGGATGAAGCCTGGTTCCACCTCTTCGGTTATGTAAATTCTCAGAATACACGCATGTGGAGTAGCGAAAATCCCCATTTTTTTGTTGAGTCCACATTGCACCCTCAAAAAATTGGTGTCTGGTTAGCTGTTTCCCGAAGAAGAATTGTTGGTCCTATTTTTTTCCATGACACAGTTACAGCACAGCCGTATAGATACAATATTTTGAATCCATTTGTGGAGCAATTATTTGATGACGAACTACGTTTTGGATATTTTCAACAGGACGGTGCAACCGCCCATACAGCCGCCGAAACTATTAACTACTTACGCAATTTTTTCGACGACAGATTGATCAGTCTTCGATCAGACATTGAAATCCCACCTAGATCACATTGTTTAACGGTTATGAATTACTTCGTTTTTTCTTATTTAAAGAACGCTATTTTTAAAACACCAGTTGCAAATTTAGAAAAATTACAAGAAAGGATTATCCAAGAATCCAGAGATGCTGGTCAACACTTTCGAAAATATGAGGAGACGTGTGAATTTATGGTTGTAGCATGGCGGTGGCCAATTTCAGCAATTTATGTAATTATTTTTCTTTTTCTTTCTGTATATTCTTACTTTGTTAATTTTGTAAACAACAAAAATAAATTTGAATTTGTCTACTTATTTTGAATTATGAATTTGACAAAATTTTAACCTAGATTTGGTTAGATAATATATCGTCCCCATATCATTGAGATCTAAACCAAGCCCCACGTTTTTTAATCCAAGCCCTCTTTGATGCAAATAACTTTTGCTCGCACGGTATATGTAGCTATAAATAACTTTGTTTGTTGAAATAGTTCAAATTTCACATAAATTGCTACGGTTTTGTAAAACTTTGTATTAGCATGATTACCTTACCTACTACTATTTCCAAATTGATTACTGGATCCTATAGAACGCTAGCAGGTTCCGCCTGCTTCGCCAGGACGCATTTTCACGTTCCATCAACTCCAGACGATTCCCGCCCTCTGGTCGTTCCATCACCAGCTTGTCAAGAAATCATTGCATTTTTGAACTTCTATACAAATCGGTTCCGGCAACCCTTCATATTGGAACCATTAACTAGATATGTGAAAAATTTGAACTTCCAATTTCATCCGTTTCTTGAGTTTTTGTTACATTCAGCTTTATAGAGGGTGTCTCAATTGTGCCACAAAGTACCGGGTGTCCCACTAAGAATAGCTCTCGGCTGTATCTCAGAAAGGGTTAGTCGTATGGCTTGCGGAAAATTTTTTTTTAGTAAAAGTGGCCATGAGAAATTGCTGGAAATTATTTTTAAGTTCCTCATTTCGCCGCAAGAGGGCACAATTAAAATTTTCTTTTTAATTCTAAATTTCTTCGAAAATTCTCATATTATGGTATACTTCTAGTTACATCAATAGAAAGAATAGATAATTCTGCATCATTTTGGTTTAAGGCTCATTGGCGTGCCGACCTTGATAAGAGTGGGGGAAGCTATTGAATGGGTAAATATTAAAATCGCTTTAACTTCTAAACGACTTATCCGATTTTACTAAATTTAAGCTTGTTTGGAAGGGAAAGGTAAGTATCTTTAATCGCCGTATCCAACAGTACACGATAGTGTTTAATAAAATTGCTAGAGGGCGCAATTTGTGATAATAACAGTTTTTTCGATTTTATCCCTAAAATTCAAATCATACGGTATAACTATGACATCATAATCGGAAAGTAGATGAAATTTGCAAGAAAAAATGTGAAGACCGCTGTTCGATATCCTTGTTCGCTTCAGAGTTATCGCCAAAGTAATATATATATATATAATATATAATAGCAATTTTATTAGAAACTATCGTGTATAGTGTTTCTTAGGTCAATTTAATGACATTAAACTGTGGGAATTTCCTAACCATAGGCGTTCCACACAAATAATTAATATGCGTATACACACTTATAAGTTTGTTTTACATTAGGTGTTTGTACATACTACACTTTATAAACCCACTGTATATATAATAATATTATATTAAAATAATAAATATAAAGTAACTCAGAAATTCTATATACAAAACTAAAATCAGAAAAATAAACCTGATACGGCACGACACTGCTCAGAAAATGCTATAATTTTTTTACCAGAACTTCATTCTCGTCAACCAGACTCCGGCCCGTTCATCAAGGCATAACCACGTATATTTTATCTCCGTCTCTTCCACGCCATCGGCGGTCACTGGCCTATCTCTGTCTGGCAGAATCGATCGTCAGACGGGCCGGGTACCGGTTCAGCTTATATCCTGGCGCTTGCAATCGCAACAAATTACATCCTGTTGCCAATTCTTCAAAATTTTCGGATTTGTAAGCACAATGTAAGTATATACGAGAAACAAGGGTTTGTTATTTAGTTGTTTTTAAACACTGAAAACACTTTTTGTCTTGATTTCAGTTATATTGTTTCTTAAGGACTAAAGAATGTATTATTATAACAATGAATGGCTTGTTATTTTTTTCTGTCACACTCAAAACTCCTCGGTTTAAAGTATATTTGCAAACTAGCTTTCAAAGAAAGTTACTGACTAACAATTGAATACTGATATAAATGAAATATCTTTAATAAAAAAACTTAAAGAATTGAAGAAGAAAGATCTGACAACCCTGGTTGTGCGGTCGGTCTCTTTGAGACTGTTTACCGCCGTATGGAATGATTGGAATGTCCTCAAACTGAGATTGGATAAATAATACCATTGGATACGACAATTGAAGGTACTTCCAAACAAGCTTAAATTTAGTAAAATCGGATAAATCGTTTAGAAGTTACAGCGATTTTAATGTTTGCACTTTCAATAGCTTCTCCCACTCTTATCAAGTGAAAGTGTAAACATTAAAATCGCTGTAACTTCTAAACGACTTGTCCGATTTTACTAAATTTAAGCTTGTTTGGAAGAACCTTCAATTGTCGTATCCAATGGTACACGATAGTTTCTAATAAAATTGCTAGAGGGCGCAATTTGTATTAAAATTATTGTTTTGGCAATAACTCTGAAACGAACAAATATATCGAACTGCGGGCTTCACATCTTTTGTTGCAAATTTCATCTACTTTCCGATTATGATGTCATAGTTATACCGTATGATTTGAATTTTCGGGATAAAATCGAAAAAACTGTTATTATTACAAATTGCGCCCTCTAGCAATTTTATTAGAAAATATCGTGTATCATTGGATACGGCAATTGAAGTTACATACCTTTCCCTTCCAAACAAGCTTAAATTTAGTAAAATTGGATAAGTCGTTTAGAAGTAACAGCGATTTTAATGTTTACACATTCAATAGCTTCCCCCACTCTTATCAAGGTCGGTACACCAGCGAGCCTTAAACCAAAATGATGCAGAATTGTCTAAGCTTTTCGATGATGTAATCAGAGTTATACCTTAATGTGGGAATTTTCGGAGAAATTTAGAATTTAAAAAAAATTTTTAATTGTGCCCTCTTGCGGCGAAATGAGGAACTTAAAAATAATTTCCAGCAATTTCTCATGGCCACTTTTACAAAAAAAATGTTTTTCCGCAAGCCATACTACTAACCCTTTCTGAGATACGGCCGAGAGCTATTCTTAGTGGGACACCCAATAACTCTCATATGGTGTTGGATAGAAAAAAAAGTAGAGATTTAAGAACAAGTTATATTACAAAACCCACATAAATTCTCCTAAGTATCCGTAAACTTATCTTAATTTGAGTTTGCAAATTAGTTTTACAAATAAGAGAGTTACCTACCTATTAGAGCTGAGCTTTGTATTGTTGAAATTCAAATTTTTGTAATGTGTTCATGGTAATCAATAATAATTGTTTTGCGATTTTTACCATTACTACTGTACATTTTTTTGTTTTAGAATCGCGAAGGATCTCGGCAATAAACCCTATAAGAAATATCATTTCCCAGTGGCACTTTATCTTATCTGATGGTACGATGGTGCAAAGAACATAATATAAAATAAATTCAGTTGGGTATTATTATTTGTTGTCATACCCAACAACAAAACGCAAGGCTGTTCTGACACGTTTAACTTCAGGGCAACCGTATATACGGTTGTAATTATTTATTTTAATCACTAGACTTCGTTTATATTTTATTTTCAGACATTACATCTTACCTCGTTATGAAGAATTATTGATTTTCTGTGTCTTATAGGATAGGTAAGGTTCCTACTTACGCCTTGTTGGAGGAGTGCGGGTTTGTTCAAAATCTATAATGAGTCTGTATTTAAATTTGCAATAAAGTCCGTTGTTAGTTGTTAAATCTATATACGATCATAATATGTGCTTATAAACATTAGAAATAGCTATAAAATCATAAATTTATTTTCTTTAGAGCCTTATTATGCACGGTTTTGTTTATCAGCATATATTAAAGTATCTTGTTCTTCCAATTTATTTATAATATACGTGCCAGTTTATTCGGTATTCGTTTTTAAAGCCTTCGAGGCATGAAAACATTTTTAGCATAAAAAATAGCCCTCAAAACCTAAATAATTATGCTGTTGTTCATATTACATGTGTTTTTAATACCTCTACGAAAGCATATCGTTTGTTTGAGCCCTTAAGGTAAATGTAAAGTATTGTTTGTTTAACTGAACATGGGGATTTCCTCGGATACTCTACGCCTATTATTTAAATTCACTTTTAATGGTTTTTTTTTGGTAGATCATTACAACGAATTGGGCGGTTGCATTATACGCGTTTTTTAATGTAAATTCTAATATCAGACTTTTGGTCCATGAAAAAGTAAACTGCCTTTTCGATCGAGAATATCGCTATTCTTCGGCACACACGAAAAATATCTTACTAAATAAACTTTCGCCTTGTGCAAAATATACCTACAGGTAATTGAAAAAACAATTTTTTAAGCAAACATTACGAAAATAAAAAATGGAGGAAAACAGTGGTTCTGCGAAAAAGCGACTTTGCTTCGAATCGACGCGATGCTCCCGCGTTCACCGACAATTAATAACGTTGTTCGGTATAGTGTCAAGAAATATTTATTAATAATAATTACATAAAAGTGGTCTCAGGATTGAGAATTTCCAATACCAATTTGGTATGGGAGAACATTTCCCGACAAACACTGCCTTTTTTATATACAGTGTCACCAGTAAAGTCCGCATCATATGGGATTTTTTTTTATTAATAGCTTTATTCAAAATTTGACTTTGAATCAAGTTCCGCTTCGATTGAGATGAAAATCAAGCAAAAAAATAGTAGTCACGTGATTCCCATTATCTGTCAAATTTTAATTTTTTTCAAAAAATAATTCAAAAGTGGGATTATTTTTGAAAATATCGAAAAAAGTTATTAGTTTTTAGTGGAAAATAAATTTTAGTTTAACTTAACGTAAAGTTTATCTATTTTCAACGATTTAATTTAAAACCCATTTACTTTATCTTTTATTTTTTTACTTTCAGGCACAAACTACGTTTTCAAAAATACTTATTTTATGACGTTACCTTATACAGGGTCAAAAACAAATAAACTTTGCATCACATGCGACCAAATTTTAATAGCCCAATTTTGATTTTGTAGAAAAACACACATTTAATATGGCGCTACTTTAAAGAAAATGTATCTGAAATAAAGCCTTGTCAAAATTAAGAACTTTTATGTAGGTTGCGTTGAGTCTTATTTTGCAAAAGTGGTGCAATTTACAAAATATAGGTAAAAAATCAAAAATATCTTATGCAGCTGAAATTTTGCATGTGGGCTAGAAACTGCATTAAAAAAAAAACTTTTTCTAATAACTTTTTTCGATATTTTCAGAAATAACCCCACTTTTGAATTATTTTTTGGAAAAAATTAAAATTTGACAGATAATGCGAATCACGTGACTAGATACTATTTTTTTGCTTAATTTTCATCTCGATCAAAGCAGAACTTGATGCCAAAGTTAAATTTTGAATAAAGCTATTAATAAAAAAAATCCCATATGATGCGGACTTTACTGGTGACACTGCAGAGACATAACTATTATTTGATGTTGCTGGCAAACGATTTTTTATTTTCACTTATAAAAATATTTTTCCATATTCGTAAAAACTATAAGTTTCTGCCGTATAATATATGTAAACTTAATTATATAATAGCATAATGTGTCGACATCGGTTTTATAAATTATCACTATCTTATAAAATCATAAAAATTTTAAAGTTGCTATTTAATATTTAATCGTTGTTTATAAGCCGTTAATGTCAACGCAGAATGGAATACAACCACAATATTTTATAGTAAGGAAACATCAGCGAAGGTCAACCAGATATACTGGAGTCAAAGTAATTTTTAATATAAAACTAAAAAATCTTTAGCGGCTATTATTTATTGTTATTTATTATTATCATAAGTACTTAATTTTTCAATCACCATTTTCAAAACCTTTGGTGCATGGTGTTTATTGGATAGTTTTTTAGTTTTATCAGTAGAAAAGGACACTTTCGTGACAGTCTTAACGAGTTTGAAAATTTAGTCCCTCCTTATTTTAATATTTTTATAAATTTTGGAAATTAATTTTAATACAATTTTAGTAAATTAATAAGTGTATTTATCTATCCTAACATTCTCTATCTATTGTAGGCGTGTTACTACAGACTACAGGGTATTAGGCAGTAGTGTTTCGCTGACCTACCTATTCAAAGGAGCTTAATAGCATGCATAAACCTTTCATGTAAATCTGTTAGTCAAAGTAATATTCAATTACAGGGATTCATTCGGCGAATACACACATGTAGTTCCTTTGGTAACGCCAGACTTCAGTGGAATAATGTCAGGAAATATGGAATGGAAACCAATTAAACCTTGAATTATCCCAGTGTATTCAAATGGCGTTATGGATTATGGATTAATGGACGAATGCGTATTTAGATTGCTGTGTGAAGTGTATTACCATGCGGCAGGTAAGGTTAAGGTACCATTACAAATTTGGAAAGGAGTATTTTAATTTAATAATCTTTATCGTAGAATACTAAATAAAGAGGGTAAAACTATTACTAGATTTGTCCGTCTCTGGAGATAAAACGAACTACCTAGAAAAAAATTCCAAATTTTTTACGTACCACCATGCATCTCTTAAGATGTGCAACAAGTAGCAAAAGCAGAGATGGTGCACTGAGGAAAATGATGAATACAACAGGTTTGCTAAGACATAGTTTGGATTGATAGCTTATTTTTTTAACCCCTATTAAATAAATTACTAGTGTATCAAACCCGATTTAGTGTTATATCAATTCCAGATTTGCTAGAACAGTGTTCCTATTGGTAGTAATCAGTTCAATTAGCAGCACAGTATTGTTGATAATGAACTACTTTTAATACAGCAATTTTGTTAAGAAATAAACTGTATCTTCTCAATGCGACGCATTTTGTTTCCAGTAAAGCGCTTTCTCTACAATTAAGAAAGCAGAACAGCGTACCCAAAAAGAATTGTATCCGTTAGAACCTATAATCCACAAGACGTTAGTGGGGGTTTGTATATGTTGCGCAGGTCACATCGTTGTTCGGAATCTTCTAACTGCCCTGTCTCAATTTGAATTTTATTGATCGGACCGATACCTGTTTCAATTAATTTATTTTTACTTTGTATTTAAGTTTTTTAAAACTTTGCATGTCAGATAAAGCAATAGAATATTCTTATTTCGCACAACCCATCATTAGTATTGGAAGTTATAATCTATGGACGAATTTTACGATCTCAGTAAACCATGTTGCACAATAGATAAACATATGCAATGTTAAACGACAAGAACAATATTACAATAGAAGCTATTTAAATTTTTGAGAACTACAGTACTGACTTTTAGTGATAAGTTTATGTTTTATTAACCGTAGCAAGCAAATATTATTGTGATAAATGTCAAGTTTCATTACAACTGCCAGTCGGAACTAATACATTATATAAAACCAGATTACACCCCCCCATAGAACTTGATAATTACTGTGAGTATTCAGAGCAATAATAGCTATAGCTATTTCCGTGAATTATCACTACCCAACGGTCTAGCAATTTTCGTTGTCTTATAGTAGGAAAGCCCGCTGCTGTCAGATATAGTATTAAACAGTTGTATAAAGAGTATGTGAATTGTTATAAGGAATAGAAGGCTATTTTCTCAGTGTACTTACTGAATTTTTAAGCTACGAGGACTTGTAAGTGATGAATTGCAGAATTGCCCTTAATATCGTATAATAATTTAGGTTTATATATATGGGGAAAAAAATGTTGAGGTTAGGTAAAATCCGGTAAATTATAAACAATAATTACAGAGCCATGTTTTACTGAATCCCTAATAATCCTTAGATGTCAATCAGTTGTTCTAACCACCTTCCAATATTATGAATATATTGCGACATAATCCGTGGGCAGGGGTGCTTATACGGTTGAAGCGACATAATTTAGATAGGAAGATCCGATCACACCGATTTAATGTGTCGTCCGCAAACCAGATCGTGCAGGTCCGTTCTTGGTCGACATTGTTGGAAATTCAACGTATTTATTTATTGAAAGATCTGTGCACTTGCCCCATTTAGAATAATATTTTAATCAATGTTTTATTTTGATTTATAGATACTTCTATTTTTAGGAAGAAGGTTAATTTGCAATAAATATGTTTCATTAAGAAAGGTGTCTATTTAAATGTTTCTTGCCATCTAGCATTGAAACGCAATTATCTCAAAAACTAATACTCCAGTACGTGGGTATCAAAAAGGGGTGTTTGAATGCAAAAGGTGGGGTAGTAGCGATTTCGTAGTATGTTTTTAGGCTTGGGGCCCTAATGAAAAATCCAAGTTTTCGACCTCGAGGCGCATGCGCTCGAGCCGCCATCTTGGATTGTAGGTTCAAAAATTTGGTTTTTTGATAACAACTCAAAAACAGTGGCTTTCACGACAAAAGATATTCTATAGAAATTTAAAGAGGATAAAATTTCCTGCATTAACTTTTTTTTCTAGCACACATATGTTAGGAGTTACAGCTCCGTGAATTTGCACTATTTGAAAAAAATAATGTTATATTTTGTTATTTGGCTATTTAGCACCAGCCGAAAGTTCTATCTACTTCCGTAAACCTGCTGAGAGGTTATATTCAGCAAGTAGCCTCAAATACCAAGAAGCAACCAAGCACATTCTATTCTTGCATGCCTTCAGTGGTTGTGACACTACGTCATCCCTATTCAATCAGGAAAAAACTACAGGACACCGACAATAACCAATCCGGACCATCGAAACGTACCAAAATGTAGTAGAAATTAATTTTTGTAACGCTCTAAAATCATAATTTACTATTCTTGAATTTAAAAAGAAAATGCTATATACTTTTCGCCTTTATTTTTTTTTACGAAAAGTATACTACTGTTAAATGATAATATTCAAATGCCTATAGTTTTTTTTTATAATTATGTAAAACTATAGTTATATATAATAAGAATAATAAAATAAAACAACCAAAAAGTTTCCGCATTTTTTTCAAATAGTGCAACTTCACGGAGCTGTAACTCCTAACATATGAGTGCTACAAAAAAAAATGTAGGAAATTTTATCCTCTTTAACTTTGTATAGAACATCTTTTGTCGTGAAAGACACAGTTTCTGAATTATTATTAAAAAAACAAATTTTTGTACCTGAAATCCAAGATGGCGGCTCGAGCGCATGCGCCTCGAGGTCGAAAACTTGGATTTTTTATTAGGGCCCCAAGCCTAACAACATACTAAAAAATCGCTACTACCCCACCTTTTGCATTCAAAAAACCCTCATGTCCTGGAATATAATTGAAATATCGACATTAATGAAGTATAATTTATTTACGTATAAAAATAAAATATCCTTCCTCCATAATTTCAGGTAAAGCGGTCAGAAATGTGAGAGACAAAAAATATATGCGAGGATTTATCAAACTCATATTGTGTAGCTGGCGTTCCCTAGAAGGTATCTTAAAACTCACTATGGGATCCTCCTTCTTGCCCTCAAAAATATAACTACACAAAATACTTAGGTATCTTGGTAGGTACAGGTCTGTCAATATTTTATTTCATAAATAATAAAATTAGTATCTACGCTATATCCCTTACAAAATTTAACATATGGCGAAGGCAAAGATAAAAGAATTTAGTCCGGTTCTGTTTCTGTAGCCAACCGCTTAACGTAAAATATACCATCAGACTTCAACAGGGTGCCATTAATGGCAGGTGATGCGGTGCTATAAGTTCTTAGATTCATTTGACTTTATCAGATAAATAAAACGTTTTAAATGAGGAGACATGAGATTGTCATATTAGCTAGGAATGGGCCAATATGCATATTGGAAATTGAATCTGGGCAATACCGAGCGCAATAGCCTTCATGTGGCGATGCACAAACACCCCTGTCCCCGGTGCAAGCCACCACCCCCTCATACTATTCAATATGTGACAGGCTTGTTTGCCGATTGAGAACGGATTATTTAGACCTGTCGACTAAAATTCATTTGCTTTGTGCACGGCGAAAGAACTGTTTTTACCCGGTTGTATTGGCAACTCACCAGCCTGTCAAAATGTCAATTATTGGTTAATTGCGATTTAACGCCGTTTTGTTTCTCTACCATTTCAATGACTAATTAACTATTTTTTATGCACTTTCATCAATGGGCGTTGTTGGTTGCTTGTGACACTTCAATTAGGTATACCCAATTGTGAAATCAAAGGTGTATTTAACATTGCAAATGTCTTTTAGCTGCTGATGTCTATTTAAAAGAAAACCGGTTTATATGTACAATATGCAAAATGCAATAAACGCTTATAATAACAAAAAAAATCAATATTGCCCCTGTTTTAATCAATAATAATCAATATTACCGACCGACGGTGTTCCATTGGAACTTTAATTTTAATTCTTGCGCATTCACCAAGGTACCTAGATCTCTATGTAACCGACGGTGTTCCATTGGAACTTTAATTTTAATTCTTGCGCATTCACCAAGGTACCTAGATCTCTATGTAACTGTACAATATATTGTATCGTCGTAGGTTGTAGCTTGTAACTACTTGTACACTGATAGAATATTAAAATAGATCCTACTTATAAGTATTTTGATTTAAAAGTAAAATGTACGGGGTACGTAATAGTGCACAATCAATTGGCAAGGAAAATATAATCAGGAAAGCCCATTAAGAGCATTCAAACAGTTCTTGTCAGAAATGCATTCAATTGTCGCCGACATAAGGGTCAAATCTGAACTGTAATAGGGTTGAGATCAGATAATCACAAGGGGAAAAATATTGATATTATTTATCAATTTTGCTTGTAATTATTGTCAAGTTGTGATGCTATCAGGTTGCGGACAGGCGGACAGGCCAACTTGTACTAACGGGTTAATAATGTAGATTGAACATTTTTATATTTCTTTAAATGATTCTTTCTTATTTAGCAAATTAATATTTTTTTACGGCTAAAGGACCTCGGTCGAAGGCCAATTGGGTAACCAATAAAGAACATGTTAATAATAATAATAATAATATTTTTAACAATTAGTTATTTATACTTACTTAGTGTTAAGTAAATGCAGGTTGTAAATTAAAAAAAAAATGTTCACAGTGAAGTTCCTCACAGTAGATATTTTATTTATTTTACGCAATTTTCTTTATTACCAGTCCATAAACGTCATAGGAAGTGATGTTCTCGAAGTCTGTTATTGATATAAAAAAATTCTGTTGACATTGGTGTGGACGGGAGCTCATAAAAGACGGGAAAATTATTCAATCTATCCGACAGAAAAATTATTTTCGGTCTTTTTACGACGTTATCCGTCCGTCACTGAAAATGTGATTGTCACATGATAAAATTCCTGTGTTTTTTTAGTTGCGTGAATGGAGAAATTTAAGTACTTTTACGTGAGTATACATAAAAAATTATTGGTGGGCAAATAACCTGAAAATTGATGCTTTTATAGGCTAAATTCTTTAAGCGATGGTTTTACCTTTGTTTTAGTTTTTAGTGTTTTCTTTGTTTAATTTATTTATAAGTAATTTAATTTGAGCAGGCTACTACACTGAGAAAAAAACCTTCTATTTCTTATAAGAGTTCACATCCTCTTTATACAACTGTTTAATACTACACTCACCGACAAAAAAAACCGGCACCTAAATTTTTTTAGTACTTTCAATATGGCATAACTTTTTTATTTTTGACTTTATTGCAATAATTTTTCGCTGGGCGATAGATCTATTCATTAAAATTACGCTGCAGTTTGTTCTGATGTAATTTTGGTTGCTTAAATGTTTATATACCAGGGTAAGTCAAAATGATGTTTTTAGTCCGAAGTTTAAAACGTCCTGTGGAAAAAACACGCCAGTGAAACTTGTTTAAACATGATTTACGATAAAGCTGAATGTATTCCGAGCGTTTTGTTTTTGAATCATCTGGTTATCTCGTTTCTTTTACGAGCTGCGCATTTTTAATTAAAACGCTGCATTTTTTAATGTCAATAAAAATAATCAGCGTAAAATAACCAAGTTAGCTAGTGGTTGCCTACTTTTATTAAATTATTTTGTCAGTGACATTGTCAATATTAAAATCGTAATTTAAATGGTGCAAACCACTGCAGACGTGGGTAAAATCATCGCTTTAATAGAAGATGGTCGAAATAAAAGTTATGTTGCCCGTACATTGGAATTCAAAGGTTAGACTGGCCACCCTGTAGCTCAACCCAATTGAGCATCTTTGGGATGAATTAAAAAGACGCATTCGTCACCGTCCCAACAAACCTACAACTTTACCAGAGCTCAGGTTAGCATTAAATGAAGAATATGAAGCTATTCCTCAAGAAAAAATAATCACTCTAATTGATTCCATGCTACGAATAATGCATGCTGTCATTGCGGCTAGAGGTGGACACACTCGTTATTAACATTTTATTTTTATTTTAAGTGCTCTAATGACAACTTTTAATGTTTGAAGTAAAAAAATTTTAAAATAAAGGACTATCCTTTCAAATAAAGGACAGTTGGCAACCCTATGTATTAGATAATTTTCCTCAGTGTAAAGATTTTTTTGGGCAACCACAGCATTTATTGTGATCCTGAGCGCCTTAATAATAGATTGTTAATTTTCTTCAATACCTAGCAGCGACTTAATGTAGTATAATTACATCAATATTGTAGGTGGCGAAATAAGCAAAGTGAAACCGTCATTATCTGGTGATTTATGTATTCAAGACGACTTGTATGCCATAATCCGTTGAGAGAGCTCGACACAGGGAGCTCGTGTTTCCTGAACACATATTTTCGGGTCATTGGTTTACGCACAGCAAAAACAGGATAAATAAAATATCACGAGCGCGCTTATATGCGGCCGTGCGCCGTAACCGGAGCCATTCCACTTTATGGACTGTGGAAAAGTGCTCTGGCAATATGCGATGCAAAAATTAAACGACACTGCGAATGACGTTCACGAGGAAAATATGTGCATTGATTGACGAAACGTCTTGCGGGGTTTGTGACGGTCCCAAACCCCCCTCGGCGATTTACCAGCTTACGATTGTTTAAAATGATCGCCTTGAGCTTCATTACACTCAAAAGATGAAGACAACCGGAGCCAGGGCGAACGAGACTTTGAAATTAATTTACCGTTCAAGGGCTATCGAACTGAAAAATCCCGCTCGCGGAACAAAAGCTCTTTTGCCATATCTTTTTTGCAAAAACCTGCTTCCATTTCATTATAATCGGGCGATCTTTGCATTTTATCCCTTTACCGGAAATGTACAGGGTGCCTTTAAACAAAAACAACAAACCCTTACTTACAAAATACCGTGCGAGCAAAAATTATTTGTATCAAAGAGGGCCTTGCGTCTAAGGACGTAATGCTTAGCCGTAGAGTTTATTACCTGTTGGGTGTCGGTAACTACCTGAATTAACAATCAATCAGTTATTCCGTCATCTTTGACAGTCGTTACAAGTAATTTTTCCAATTTCTTGAATTAAAATTCATGGTTGAAGCGTATTTTTGAAACGGGGTTAGAGTAAATAGTGAGTGGCAATACAATCCGGGTTTGTGCATGGCGATTATCACGAACATTTTCCTAACGTTGCTTTTATTGCTGGGGATTTTTATCATTGCCTGAAAAGAACCGTGGCTGTGTTTAGGGAAACAGGTTCTATACAACACGAAAAAGGAGTAGGAAGACCATCTGTAAGAACAGAAGAACTTGTTGCAAACGTTCGTGAAATAATGAAAAATACGCCAACAAATTGTATAAGACGCATGTCCCAAGACGTGGGAAGATCTTATGGAACAGGCAGGACTATTCTTAAGAAGCAGCTAAATTTATTTCCTTATAAAGTGCAAGTATTCCAAGAAATACAAGCCGCAGATTTTGAAAGACGCAGGAATTACTCTCAATGGTTTACCCAAAATTTATTGCAAAGAAATTATTTATTAGACCTGACATTTTTTTCGGAGGAAGCCTGGTTCCACCTCTCCGGTTATGTGAATTCTCAGAATACACGCATGTGGAGTAGTGAAAATCCCCATTTTTTGTAGAGTCCACATTGCACCCTCAAAAAATTGGTGTCTGGTTAGCTGTTTCCCGAAGAAGAATTGTTGGTCAGATTTTTTCCTTGACACAGTTGCAGCACAGCGGTATAGAGACACTATTTTGAATTCATTTCTGGAGCAATTACTTGACGACGAACTACGTTTGGGATATTTTCAATAGGACGGTGCAACCGCCCATACAACCGCCGAAACTATTAACTACTTACGCAATTTTTTCGACGCCAGATTGATCAGTTTTCGATCAGAGATTGAATTCCCACCTAGATCACCTTGTTTAACGGTTATGGATTACTTCGTTTTCCTCATTTAAAGAACACTATTTTTAAAACACCAGTTGCAAATTTAGAACAATTACAAGAAAGGATTATACAAGAATGTGGTAATATTTCTCCAGAGATGCTGGTCAACTCTTTCGAAAATATGAAGAGACATGTGAATTTTTGCTTGGAGCATGGCGGTGGCCAATTTCAGCAATTTATGTAATTATTTTTCTTTTTCTTTCTGTATATTCTTACTTTGTTAATTTTGTAAACAACAAAAATAAATTTGTCATTGTCTACTTATTTTATTACTCATTAGTTTGGCATACCATGTCATAATATGAATTTGACAAAATTTTAACCTAGATTTGGTTAGATATATCGTCCCCATGTCATTGTGATCTAAACCAAGCCCTACGTTTTTTAATCCCAGCCCTCTTTGATGCAAATAATTTTTATTTGCACGGTATTAATTTTAATGAAACAAAGAATGTAATAACAATACCTATCTGTTTTTATGCACGTTCGTACTTTTAACATGATTTATATTTTGGAAATGCAGGTACATTTACGAAGGTACATTCGACTTTGAGTAATTAACCACACTTGACCGAGCCAATAAAAATTCAAAATTTCAAATTAATTTCAGTAAAAATAAACGTTGAGCAAGAATAATTAATTACGGCTGACCCATGTTGGAGTTCATGTATATTAACCGACACTTTTGTTTGCGAAAAAGTAATTAGAATTTGTATTTTGATTAAATGTCCCGCATATGAATGAATAAAATCCAAATGTCATTCACCTTTATGCGATAAAATCTGCAAACATTGGCGAATAGTCATATTCTACTCGGTCACTAATTACCCTAAATTGTTTTTACTTGTTAGGTGTGGCGCTCTTTTGCATCACGTTAATAATCAAACCTCATAAGCGTAGATTTATTTAATTAAATTAATTAACCCGGTCAAGTACTGTGCGAGCAAAAAGTATTTGCATCAAAGAGGGCCTTGCATCTAAGAACGTAATGCTTAGCCGTAGAGCTTAATACCTGTTGGGTGTCAGTAACTACCTGAATTAACAATCAATCAGTTATTCCGTCACCTTTGACAGTGGTTGCAAGTAATTTGATTCATCGCTAATTTTTCCAATTTTTTGAACAATTCACACAATGGGCTTTACGGAACAGCACAAAACATTCATGGTTGAAGCGTATTTTCGAAACGGAGTTAGAGTAAATGGTGAGTCAATCCAGGTTTGTGCATGGACGATTTTCTCGAACATTTTCCTAACGTTGCTTTTATAACTGGGGATTTTTATCATTGCCTGAAAAGAACCGTGGCTGTGTTTAGGGAAACAGGTTCTATGAAACACAAAAAAGGAGCAGGAAGACCATCTGTAAGAACAGAAGAACTTGTTGCAAACGTTCGTGAAATAATGCAAAATATGCCAACAAATTGTATAAGACGCCTGTCCCAAGAAGTGCGAAGATCTTGATCTTATGGAACATGCAGGACTATTCTTAAGAAGCAGCTAAATTTATTTCCTTATAAAGTGCAAGTATTCCAAGAAATACAAGCCGCAGATTTTGAAAGACGCAGGAGTTACCATCAATGGTTTACCCAAAATTTATTGGAAATAAATGATTTATTAGACCTGACATTTTTTTCGGAAGAAGCCTGGTTCCACCCATCCGGTTATGTGAATTCTCAGAATACACGCATGTGGAGTAGAGAAAATCACCATTTTTTTGTAGAGTCCACATTGCACCCTCAAAAAATTGGTGTCTGGTTAGCTGTTTACCGAAGAAGAATTATTGGTCGTATTTTTTTCCATGTTACAGCACAGCGGTATAGAGACAATATTTTGAATCCATTTGTGAAGCAATTACTTGACGATGAACTACGTTTTGGATATTTTCAACAGGACGGTGCAACCGCCCATACACCCGCCGAAACTATTAACTACTTACGCAATTTTTTCGACGACAGATTGATCAGTTTTCGATCAGACATTGAATTCCCACCTAGATCACCTTGTTTAACGGTTATGGATTACTTCGTTTTTTCTCATTTAAAGAACACTAGTTTTAAAACACCAGTTGCAAATTTAGAACAATTATAAGAAAGGATTATCCAAGAATGTGGTAACATTTCTCCAGAGATGCTGGTCAACACTTTCGAAAATATGAAGAGACGTGTGAATTTATTCTTGGAGCATGGCGGTGGCCAATTTCAGCAATTTATGTAATTTTTTTTTTCTTTACCATTAATATGGGATAATAGCCATATTAAATATTGGAAATTAAGGAAACTTGCTTCTATTACCTATTGCCTGTTTACATTAGGTGCAGTCAATCAAATGAGGTCAGCTTTGGACGACCACAGCTTTCTTATAGAACCTACATTCATATGAGCTTCTTTTTAAATAATAATAATAAAAAAGGCCTTTATTTAAAAATGTTTTATATGTAGAATCCCCCCTTGAAATATACGTAAGGAATTTCCGGGCTCCCTGTATAGTAGATCCAGAGTGTTTGGGAGCTTTAAGATTTTAGTTTAATTAACCTAATAAAATTGCTGTTCCCCGCCAATGCAATCTCAACCACATTTCATACATTTGCGTCAAAAAAGACACAGACAATTTGCATTTTTATGTTAACAACATACTATATACCACCACAATCTGATATACGTTACCTCGCGACAAAGAACCGTCTATAAATTACAAAATAATATTTTTATATAATAATACGAATGTTGCGCTCCTATTTTACAAGAGGGTTTTTCTTTTAATTGCAGAAAAAATATATACTTTAGTAAAAAGAGATTTTGTGTATTTCATCCATAGACATATACCTTAGTGCGCGTGCGCAAACAAAAGTAGGGTGAAAAAAAATACGCTTATCGGTCATATTATTATCTCTCGAAGTCCAGTAAATTGTTACTACTTAATTAATATTTGTTATGTAATGGGCATGCGTGATGCACAACTTTCTTGTTATCAGCTGTTGCTTCTTCCGCGACATCATCTAAATACACTTCAGGACCGGCTCGAGCCCATTGTTGTTGTTTACGGTGCGGAATATATTCTATTCTTTGCTCTAGTGGGTGTTTGAGATGGGTGTAGAATTTCATATTATTATAGGGTCGAAACACGCGTCAGGCAACTGAATAAATTTGAAGAAATAATCCATGCTTAAAGTGGAGTTGAAAGTATAGGAAAGAAAGAAAAAACCTAAAGTCTTCCTCTACAAAATTTAATAGAATAAAAATTCTCTAGGGGTTTCTACATGTTTCGAACGTAGAAACGTTCATCATCAGGAGACAGAAAATTTATTTAGTGCTGATGGTTTTAGCAGAAGAGAAAATGGTTGTAGAACCTAAATGGAGCTTTTAAGGAATTAAAAAAATTGATTTGTAGAAGAGACATAATATGAAGAGAATTGATAAAGGTTAAACCATACTGAGTATGTTAAAAAGTTATTAAAAGGGGTCTAAACCAACCAAATAAACTGGGGAAGAAGAAAAAACCTTCCTAAAAAGAAGGTGTCGAAGATTATTTAAAATTTTTTATAAAATTTTCCAAGTGTATGTCAGTAAGACATTATAAGGATAAAATTGAAATAATTATGAAGATATTACAATAAAATTACATTGCAAAAAGTGTTATGTGGGGTATGGTGTAATAATGTCTCATTGACATACACTTGAAAAGTTTTATAAAAAGTTTTAAATAATCTTCGACGCCTTCTTTTTAGGAAGGTTTTTTCTTCTTCCCCAGTTTATTTTGGTTGGTTTAAACTCCCTTTAATAACTTTTTTAACATGCTCAGTATGGTTTAATCTTTATCAATTCTCTTCATATTATGTCTCTTCTACACATCAATTTTTTAATTCCATAAATGCTCCATTAAGGTTCTACACCATTTTCTCTTCTGATAAAACCATCAGCACTAAATACATTTTCTGTTTCCTGATGATGAACGGTTCTAGGTTCGAATCATGTAGAGACCCCTAGAGAATTTTTATTCTATTAAATTTTGTGGAGGAAGACTTGAGGTTTTTTCTTTCTTTCCCAAACTAAATAAATATTCGAAAAGCACACTTTTGTTCTATAATATTTTTAATGTGTCCAAAGAAGCCTTCAACGACGCCAGCTTAGGATACATTATAAGAATTTGTTTCATCATTAAACTATATTAAATCGTATGTCCCAGTTTATAGAATTTTGGTGACAGCAAAGGTGAAAAACTTTAATTTTTTAAAACGTTTATTCTGGTTCGGTAATGCTAAACTAATTTCCCGAAGTTAAATTTCCTGTAGCGTGGAAATGTACTGGCATTGAGTATGTGGCATTGTGGCTATGCGGGATGGTGTTAAATATCGCGAAACGCGTGTAACCGTGGCATCGTTGGTCACAGTGTCCGTCTACACATTGTTGCGTCGATTTAGATTGATGAGAAGCGGACGAAGAGGGCACTAGGGGTGAAACATTCAGCCCCTCTCGCTTATTCAATTCAACCCTGGTGGCCGTTGACCGGTAATAATGGCACCCCTTGTCCTTAATAATATTATCAAGCGGCGGTGTGTGGATTGTCTTAGCAATAGCGGTGCCATCAAATTGGCAGACGCTAGTAGTAGCACTTAAGGGGTGCTGATGTTGCGGTGATGGGTTTCCGTCCATTTTAGTTTTTATATCGCCGATTGGGGCATGGCATGTTATGCGCTAGGCCGATGTTAACGATTGCAATTTTACTTCCGCAGGTCGTAAATCAATCGATTTTATTATTCTGCACGTCGTTCGTGACTGACATATCCACAAAGCGTCTAGGTACAGACCCCCTTTAAGCTAAGGACGCTCGTGACATATTCCCCATCAAACTTTATTAAACGAAAAATTAGTAATAATACGACTACTTCCGTTCATTTTCGAAATATTCACTATAATAAAATTTTATTAGTTGACTTCTTTATAGGCCTATTTATACTAAAGTATGTACATATCATAGATTATGACCACTATGTCAAATGGGCAATATAGCTGATGCAATAACTGAATGTTTTATCTTGTTGACACGTTTTAATTTAACTAAATTAATAAATCAAACAAAAGCCATTCTTGAAATCTTTTTGCGGTTGCGGTTGTTTCATTTGATTTCCTTATTTCCTGATAATTTTGATATTCTTTCAGGCTGACCACAAGTATCTATCCTTGGACCGCTTCTTTTTATAATTTACACATCTGATTTTTAAAAATCTTTAAAACATTGCAAAGTTCAGGCTTACGCAGACGACCCAGAAATTTACTTTCATTTTAATCTAACCGCGTCAAATTTAATTAACGAAGATGTAAATTTACTAAAACAGATGTCTTTACAACATAAGCCAAAATAAAATTCTATAAAATCGTTTTTAATGCTTTTTGGTAACAAAAATAATGTAGCTTTCTTAAATGAAAATATTAATATAACTCTTGATGGTATGAAGCGTCCAAGTATCAAGTCGACATAAAATTTGGGTATAATTATTGATGCAGAACTAAAATTCTGTCTGATATTTAAAAATCTTTAAAACATTGCAAAGCTCAGGCTTACGCAGATGACACACAAATTTACTTTCATTTTAATCTAACCGCGTCAAATTTAATTAACGAAGATCTAAATTTACTAAAACAGATTTCTTTACAACGTAACCCAAAATTAAATCGTATAAAATCGTTTTTATGCTTCTTGGTAACAAAAATAATATAGCTTTCTTAAATGAAAATATTAATATAACTCTTGATGGTACGAAGCGTCCAAGTGTCAAGTCGACATAAAATTTTGTATAATTATTAATACAGAACTAAGATTCTGATATTTAAAAATCTTTAAAACATTGCAAAGTTCAGGCTTACTCAGATGACACACAAATTTCCTTTTATTTTGAGCTAACCGCGTCAAATTTAATTATTGAAGATGTAAATTTACTAAAACGGATTTATTTACAACATAACCCAAAATTTAATCGCATAAAATCGTTTTTAATGCTTTTTGGTAATAAAAATAATGTAGCTTTCCTAAATGAAAATATTAATATAACTCTTGATGGTATTAAGCTTTCAAGTGTCAAGTCGACATACAATTTGGGTATAATTATTGATACAGAACTAAGATTCTTATATTTAAAAATTTTTAAAACATTGCAAAGTTCAGGCTTACGCAGACGACACACAAATTTACTTTCATTTTAATCTAACCGCGTCAAATTAAATTAACGAAGATGTAAATTTACTAAAATAGATTTCTTTACAACATAACCCAAAATTAAATCCTATAAAATCGTTTTTAATGCTTTTTTGTAACAAAAATAATGTAGCTTTCTTAAATGAAAATATTAATATAAATCTTGATTGTATGAAGCGTCCAAGTGTCAAGTCGACATACAATTTGGGTATAATTATTGATACAGAACTAAGATTCTTATATTTAAAAATTTTTAAAACATTGCAAAGTTCAGGCTTACGCAGACGACACACAAATTTACTTTCATTTTAATCTAACCGCGTCAAATTAAATTAACGAAGATGTAAATTTACTAAAATAGATTTCTTTACAACATAACCCAAAATTAAATCCTATAAAATCGTTTTTAATGCTTTTTTGTAACAAAAATAATGTAGCTTTCTTAAATGAAAATATTAATATAAATCTTGATTGTATGAAGCGTCCAAGTGTCAAGTCGACATAAAATTTGGGTATAATTATTGATACAGAACTAAGATTCTGATATTTAAAAATCTTTAAAACATTGCAAAGTTCAGGCTTACTCAGATGACACACAAATTTCCTTTCATTTTAATCTAACCGCGTCAAATTTAATTATTGAAGATGTAAATTTACTAAAACGAATTTATTTACAACATAACCTAAAATTAAATCGTATAAAATTGTTTTTAACGCTTTTTGGTAATAAAAATAATGTAGCTTTCTTAAATGAAAATATTAATATAACTCTTGATGGTATTAAGCTTCCAAGTGTCAAGTCGACATACAATTTGGGTATAATTATTGATACAGAACTAAGATTCTGATATTTAAAAATCTTTAAAACATTGCAAAGTGCAGGCTTACTCAGATGACACACAAATTTCCTTTCATTTTAATCTAACCGCGTCAAATTTAATTATTGAAGATGTAAATTTACTAAAACGGATTTATTTACACCATAACCCAAAATTAAATCGTATAAAATCGTTTTTAATGCTTTTTTGTAACAAAAATAATGTAGCTTTCTTAAATGAAAATATTAATATTATAACTCTTGATGGTATTAAGCTTGCAAATGACAAGTCGACATAAAATTTGGGTTTGAAATTTAATACAGAAGTCCTATTTGACTTGAAATATAATATACTATAGTAACAGTCATTTTCGTAATTATAGTTTGCGTAAAATGCTCTGCAAGTATCTTGTTTTATTTAGTTTTAACTGTTGCGATTTTATTTATGGACCGTGTTCGGATATTTTGGATAGGAATAGAATACAGAAAGTTCAGAATACATATTTACGTCTTATTTTTGTCATCTTGGATGACTTAAAATGCACAATCGTGGAACTAAGTTCAAATTTCGGGATAACATACATTCACGTAATATAAGATTTTCAAAAAAATACCCTTCTCTCTCGTCTTATCACCAGAGCGCCATGTTTCAGAGAACGTTTACTTACAACTTACAACTGTATAAAATTATATAACAATTTACCTGATGAGATTAATTTACTTAACTACAATAGACTATACGCAAAAAATCTTTAATATCAATTGGCACGTTTTCAAAAAATTTGGGGAAAACAAAAATAAATGTCAACCTTGACGCCCTCTACCGGCTAAACGACGCCTTTTTAAATATAATTAAGGTGTCTCGACGCCAGGAGTATGGCTTTAAACGTTGTACATGTATTTTCCTGACACCCTGTATACTGCAGATTAATGTTTGTCAGATGATCAGACATAACTGCCAATTAGCTTTCTTAATGATGATGAAATTATTATGTTCTGATTCTGTTGATTAAGCATTATCTACTTGTATGATGTACCAACTAAGCAACTCAATTAAAACAACTTTAAAGATAATACTTATAATGATTATCTAAAAGAACAAGACGAATTTATTTTGTTATCTGACAAGGTAAAATAAAATGTAAGCATGATATCAATCTATATAAGCTACTGTCTCCGCAGGTAGCCTTATAATTATAAAGAAATGCCTCGCGAAATGCCATGAAGTATATACCCATCGAACTGTTTGACGTAAATAATTTTGTAATGTCAAAGTCAAACGTTTATTCGATGGTTTACATTGATCGTTAAAGCAAAGTAGCAATTTTGAGTATGATATATATTCAAGAGATTTACTCACGACGGTGAGTTGAGTATTAAATGCAGAGCGTCAAAGGATTCCGCATTCACATGCATAAACGCTGAACATCAGACAATAGAGACTTAATACCTAATCTATCGACAATGGTGGATTATAGTCGAAATACGATTAGATATACATATATATTTACTATTCGGTACGCTAATCAACCTCTAAATAAGCCCTGGTAATTGTTTATTATCAGAATTTGCAATAATCCATCCCGCCACTTAAATCGGTATATTTATTGCCAAAAGCGGTTTTAACCATCAATGGACTTCAACTCCAAACAAAATAAAATGATTAATATTGTTTGAATTGTACCTAATTATATTTATGAATATTACTAGGTATTTTAACATTGGTCTAATTTTTAACAAACCCGACTAAATCGGATTGAGGATTTAGTCAGGACTTATATTAATATTACATATATTATATTTTACAAATTATTTTACATTATTATTATATTTAGGATAGGAACTACACTGAGGAAAAAGCCTTCTATTCCTTATAAGAACTCATATATTATTACAAATTGGTTTAATCTTTCGCGGCCAGTCGGTGAGCTAGTGTAGTCATCATTCGGGTCTAAAGGCCGTCGTCGATTGGAATTGCTTCCTAACGTTTCGCTAGCACGAGTGGCGAGCTTCTTCAGAGGTCCTTCCATCTCCAGCACTGGAGATGACGGCCTTTAGACCCGAATGATGACTACACTAGCTCATATATTATTTATACAACTGTTTAATACTATATGTGACAGCAACGCACTTTCTTACTGTAAGACAACGAAAACTGCGAGACAATTGTATAGTGATAATATCACGGTAATTAAGCCAATAGGAAATAGGACTTATCGTTACCATAGCATAGTTTATAGCCATTATTGCTCTGAATACTCACAGTAATAATTATCAAGTTCTATTAGGGTTGTAATCTGGTTTTATATACTGTATTAGTTCCGACTGGCAGTTGTAATGAAACTTGACATTAAACATAATAATATTTGCTTGCTACGGTTAATAAAGCATATCCTTACCACTAAAAATCGGTGCTGTAGTTCTCAAAAATTTAAATAGCTTCTAGTGTTCTTGTTCAACATTTCATAATTATCTATTATACAACATTGTTTACTGACATGGCAAAATTCGTCCATAGATTATAAAGTCCAATACTAATGATGGGTTGTGCGAAATAAGAATCTTCTATTGCTTTAACTGACATGCAAAGTTTAAAAAAAAACTTAAATACAAAGTAAAAATGAATTAATTGGAACAGGTATTGGTAAGATCAATAAAATTCAAATTCAGACGAACCCCACAAACGTCTAGTAAATTATAGGTTCTAACAGATACAATTCGGTTTTGGGAAGGCTGTTCTGCTTTCTTAATTGTAGAGGAAGCGCTTTACTGGGAACAAAATGCATCGCATTGAGAAAATACAATTTATTTCTTAACAAAATTGCTGTATTAAAAGTGGTTCATTATTCAACAAGATTGTACTGCTAATGGAACTTATTTATTTATTTATTTATTTGTTTGTGTACTTAACAGATCTACTACACGAATAAATCCTATTATAAAGTACTACAGCAAATAGTTACAAAGCACTCAAAGTTCTTAAAGTATTCTCCCAATCACTGTTCTAAATTCACTATACTTCATACAGAATAAATCAACATTGTACTGCTGTATGCTATTATAAATTCTACATATATTATGCAATGGTGACCCTAGCTGATAATTGGTGTGGGCTACATCTGGTATGTAAAATGATACTGGGTTCCTGGTGTTACGAACAGGAATATTGAAATTTAAACTTTCCAGAAACGCAGTATCATTTGTGAGGCCATTTACTGTCTTATACAAATAGAGCATGCATGATACCGCCCGACGTTTGGTTAAAGATTCGAAACCATATCTGAAACAAAGTGATGATGATGATATAGAAAAGTCATAGATGCCCACTTCTTTGAAGTAAAGGTAACGGGCCATTTTATTTTGTACCTTTTCAATTGAGTACTTGTGACATTTGTAATATGGGCTCCAAACTATACATGCATACTCTAACATGGTTCTTACAAACGAAAAATACAACTGTTTTATTGCCTGGAGACTTTTAAAATCTTTGGTATTTCTTACTATAAAGCCATACAGTCTGTACGCCCTATTTGCTACATCAGCCACATGTGTGTTGAAGGATAATTTGGAATCAAAGATAACACCTAAATCTTTTACTTGCCTGACTCGAGAAAGGATAACATTATATATGGAGTAGTTGAATTTTGTAGGACTTTGTTTTCTAGTATAGGTAAGGACAACACATTTGGTAACATTAAAATTAAGCATATTTTCTAATGACCATTTGGCAATGTTGTCTAAATCAGACTGTAAGGTTATGCAATCTTGCAGGCTTCTAATTTCACAATATATTTTCAAATCATCCGCAAACAATAAGTATAAAGCATATTTTATAACCCCAGCAATACTGTTAATGTACATGAGAAACAACAGCGGACCCAGATTGGATCCCTGTGGTATGCCTGAGGTTGGCTTGAACTGATCGCTAGCAATAAAAATTCTGTTCTAGCAAATCTGGAATTGATATGACACTAAAGCGGGTTTGATACACTAGCAATTTATTTAATATGGGTTAATAAAAAATAAGCTATCCATACAAACTATGTCCTAGCAAACCTTTGGTATTAGATTATTTTCCTCAGTCAATTTCATTATTTAACCTATCTTTTGTAGGTAGTATTATGAAATAGTCAACGAAGGCATAACAAAATAAGTAAATTTTTATTTTGTTTTTTTAATTACGTTTATAAGAATTTACTAAAGCAAAACAAAGAGCGAAAGCAGTTAAACTTTTCAAATAAAGTCAAACGTTCGAGGAAATATTCTTCAAACTCGTATAAACGGCGATACAAAGACAGATTATACTTCCCCGTCGCTAAACATAAACTTGCGTTTAGCGCGAAATTTAAATACAACTCGCGATAAAAATGTTTTTATTGTTCGCGGAGTCGAAATTACCTTTTGCAATAATAAAAAAGGGGCTCCGGCACCCCCAGCTCCCCTATATGATAACATTATTGTTGTTGGTGGCACATGTAAATATTAGTTGCGAACGCTTACAAGGATAAGTTATGGTTGTCGTCAAAATATCCATTTTGTCCTAACAATCTATAAACAATTTTATTTTTATGGTTCTACAAAACCGTGTGATAAAAAAAGGCCCTGAAAAAGCACACTTAACAAAGTTATAACAGAAAAATGTTTTTACGAAAAAAAAATGCATTTAACATGCAGGAAGGTTAAATTAATTTTTTTAAAACTTTCTACTAGTTTTTAAAGTTTACTTTGTTTAAGTGCAATTAAGCTAGATAAGAAAGAAAGAAAAAACTAAAAGTCTTCCTTCACAAAATTTAATAAAATATAGAAATTCTTTAGTTGTCTTTACATGTTTCGAACGCAGAAACGTTCTTCATCAGGATACAGAAAATGTATATAGTGCTGATGGTATTAGCAGAAGAGAAAATGGTATAAAACCTTAATGGAGCTTTATGGCATTGAAAAATTGAAATGTAGAAGTGACATATATAAAAAAGGGTTGAGGAGAGTTAAAACGTGCTGAAGTATGTGAACATAGTTAGTTAAGGAATAACCGAATAAAATGAGGAAAAAGAGAAGGTGTCGAGGATTTTTAAAAATCTTTCTATAACATCTTTTTATGTCTGTAAGACAGTATGAAGATAAGAATTGTCATTTGTAGAAGTCATAATGTCAAAATTGTTAAAGAATGGTTTTTGGGGTACTGGGGGTTAAACCATTCTTCAACAATTTTGACATTATGACTTCTACAAATGACAATTCTTATCTTTGTCTTACAGACATAATAAATTTTTAAATAAAAAATTTAAAAAATTCTCGACACCTTCTCTTTACAGTGGCGCAGCCAGAATTTTGTATTAGGGGGGGTTTTCAAAAAAAAGAACAGGATTTCAAAATTTAAAAAACTAAAATTAAACAAGGCTCGATAATTTTTGAAACCAAAAAAAATAATAGTAGGATGAAACCCATTGGAAAAGGAAGATAATATAACAAAAATGAAAGGAAACATAATTTACGGGCGATTCGAGGTCGGGAAGTGGAAGGGGGTGAGTTTTTAAGGGTAGAAAACGATTTATCTCGATTTTCGGCAAAACTACAAGTGCTATGGAAAAACGTTAAATGGCAAAGTTGTAGGTAATAAAAATATTTACAACTTTTGTATTTACACTTTTTTCACATAACCTCAAAATTTATGTGAAAAATTCAAATAACCAAGTTTTTGGTTTTTTATTTTTATCTTTTACAAGAAAAATAAATTTGTTGAAAATTTACCTTCTTATGTCCCAAACACACTGTAATTTTTTTAATTTAAAATATTTATTTTTTCACCTTATTTTGACTTAATATCGAAAAAGCACCCTAATTTTCAATCGAAAATTCTCACGTCAAAATATCTGCTTTTTTAAAAAAGTCGGTGGGCTTTTTGTTCGTTGAAATCTCTGCTTTCTGATGGTGTAAAAAATATACATTACTATGGTAAACGTTCTCAAAAAATGCAAAGAAACGAAAAAAACTCGAATCAGAATTTATTTTAAAATTATTATGTACAATTTTGAGCTATCTATTAAAATTTATACTTTAATTACTCGAAAAACGTAAGATTCCATGTTACATTGATAATCAAAAAAATTACAAATCCATAAAACATAAAGATCGCAAAAAATATGCGAAAATAGTTGTTCTAAATATAATTATTAAAGGTAGGATTTAAAGGAGATTTCATCACATTTACCATAGTATGTATATTTTTTTTACACCATCAGAAAGTAGAGATTTCAACGAACAAAAAGCCCACCGACTTTTTTAAAAAAGCAGATATTTTGACGTGAGAATTTTCGATTGAAAATTAGGGTGCTTTTTCGATATTAAGTCAAAATAAGGTGAAAAAATAAATATTTTAAATCAAAAAAATTACAGTGTGTTTGGGACATAAAAAGGTAAGTTTTCACCAAATTTTGTAAAAAAAAAATTTCTTGTAAAAGATAAAAATAAAAAACCAAAAACTTGGTTATTTGAATTTTTCACATAAATTTTGAGTTTATGTAAAAAAAGTGTAAATGCAAAAGTTCTTCTTCGGAAATCGAGATAAATCGTTTTCTACCCTTAAAAACTCACCCCCTTCCACTTCCCGATCTTGGATCGCCCGTAAATTATTTTTCCTTTCTTTTTATATTATCATTCTTTTCCGATGGGTTTTATCCTACTATTATTTTTTTTCACTTTTTACCATTTTCAAAGGATTCAGCCCTGGTCTAAACCGTAAAAAACCATCTTAGTCTGGGCATCTGGGGGGGGGGGGGGTTTAACCCCTAAAACCTCCCCCTCGCTGCGCCACTGTCTCTTTAGAAGGCCTTTTTCTTCTTCCTCATTTTATTCGGTTGTTTAGACTTCCTTAACTAACTATCTTCACATGCTCAGCATGTTTTAACTCTCCTTAGCCCTTTTTTTATATATGTCACTTCTACATTTTAATTTTTCAATGCCATAAAGCTCCATTAAGGTTTTATACCATTTTCTCTTCTGCTAATACCATTAGCACTATAATAATTTTCTGTCTCCTGATGATGAACGTTTCTGCGTTCGAAACATGTAAAGACTCCTAAAGAATTTCTATATTCTATTAAATTTTGTGAAGGAAGACCTTTAGTTTTTTCTTTCTTTCCTATACTTTCAACTCCACTTTAACCATGGACTTACTTCTTCAAATTAAGCTAGATAAGTTTTTATGTTACCAAGTTACCAGGTACTAAAATCTGTTGTTAATATTTGAAGTTTATGCCTGGCTTCGCCCAGTCTATTCACTTAGGGCGTACTTTATGTTTGATTTCACATAATAAATTAATTTTAATTACAGAATCTTAAACACTAAAATTAATTAGACAGCAACTCGTAGAATTACAAGAGATTTACCATGCTGGCGAAACAAAACAATTATGACGACAAATGAAATTCAGTTTAGTGTCCTCGATTCTTAATTTGATTTACAGTTTGATATTCGTATATATTGCCACTGGGAGACCGGTGGCAAGGTAATTAACCAGCATTAAGCCGTTATTACGACAGAAACACCCTTGGTGTAAAAATAGACCCGCTAGGGTTGCCAGGGTATTAAGGTGGCACTAAAGTAACTATAAGCTGTAATTAATTACTAGGTAGCCAATTGGTAAAACATCTTATTTTTTATTAAACAGGGGCTCTGGAAAATACGTCTACAACGTTAATTCGATGATAGACTCCTGACACTGACGCCAAAACCGGTTGATTCCTGCCAACGCAATATAATGCAAAATTGAAAAGAAAAAATTTCAGGGAAAGCCCTTCATCCATATTCAATACTTATATACATTACCATACTGACGAATCCGGAAATGTTACCATCCATTTGAATGTTGTTTATTGTCAATGGGGATTTATTTTCGCCTACCTTAAGGTAACTTGCTAATTGGTTTTAAGGTGATAATGAGGAATCACGCTTCGACTCGAGTGGCATCCCGAGAGGTTTGGATCGCCTCGAGTGACCTTTGGAAAATGTCGCCTTTATTTCTAACCTTTGACGAGTTTAATCAGGAGTAGAGCGTTTTACCTATGTGGCAAAATAACCTTTTGTTTTGACCTTATAACATATGTCGCCGGAGTGCGTGGATTTCTGGAATGAATAGATTTGGATATGCTAACATAGATCTTGTTTAAGTGTTTTCCATTGTCTTCTATTCCCCTTAGAGCAGAAGTTTTATAAGGGTTTTGGTTTAAAATATGTTTCTGTCACCATCATGCTTTTGTGGTAAAAATTTAAGTTATATTAGTGATCCAGTGACAATGATAAATTCACTTTCCTTGTATTTTTTTTTACTCAAAAAGAATATACATAATTTGTAAAAATATGATCGGCATTTTATTTTAAGATAATTACCATTTATAATTTTTTACAATAATAACAACTTCTATCAGTTAAAATTTAATATCGAACCACGTATTCTGAAAGCTAAATGCAAATCGTTACTTTGAAGATTAAAAAATATCTACACAATATTTGAAACTATGACTCCTTTTCTTCAGCAAATTTATTTCTTAAATGATACCGATATATGTATTATGGAATAATCCAATAAAGGAAGCACTTAAAAAGAAATTTAAGTTAAAAAGCTCCTTTTTTGGACTTTCAGTACTATTTTGTGTCCAGCCCTTGCACAAGAGTAAAAACCCCCCACATGAGGTTGAAAATATATTTTAACTCTTAAACGAAATATAATATGCCATCCTGTCTGGATTTGAATTTTATTGATTGTACCAATACCTGTTTCAGGTAACTTATTTTTACTTTGTATTTAAGTTTTTTTAATCTTTGCATGTCAGATAAAGCAATAAAATATTCTTATTTTGCACAGCCCATCATTAGTATTGGACTTTATAAGCTATGGACAAATTTTACCATCTCAGTAAACCATTTTGTATAATCATATGCAGTGTTAAACGACAAGAACAATATCACACTAGAAGCTATTTAAATTTTTGAGAACTACAGTACTGATTTTTAGTCGTAAGTATATGGTTTATTACCCGTAGCAATCAAATATTATTATATTCATTACAACTGTCAGTAGGAACTAATACGGTATATAAAACCAGATTACACCTCCAATAGAACTTGATAATTACTGTTAGTATTCAGATCAATAATGGCTATAAACCATTCCATGGTAGCATTAACTCCTATTTCCTATTGGCTAAATTACCGTGTCACTACACAACGGTCTAGCAATTTTTGTTGTTTTACAGTAGGAAAGCGCAATACTGTCACATATAATATTAAACAGTTGTATAAAGAATATGTGAATTTTTATCAGGAATAGAAGACTTTTTCTCAGTGTGGCATGAAACATATTTTTTGAGTGTCCAAATATTTTCCCTTTGCGGCCACTTTTCAAAAATATTCATGATATATAACAACAAAACAGGGATAAATGTAATACGTATACTTAGAAAAATTGCACCAATCCACTTGTAATAATTTCATTGTACCAAAATTGATTCCCGCCTCTATAAGTGACGAAACAATGATTATATAGAAAACAATCAAGGACGATAAATGTTCACACACTCGAAACAGTGAATCAAAAAATCAATTAATCAGATTTCCACAAGCGAAGTGAGGTTATTCGATACGCAAAGGAGAATCATCAACTCTCTGACAAGCTTACCAAACGCATCAATCATACACGCGTGATGGAAACGTATACATATACAGGCACCGCGTATACGCGTTATACCCCTTTTATTCCGGGTGTACGTTGCGTAACGCCGTTTATATGCGTGTACAAGAAAAAAAAAGTCGATTTCGTAACGGTGCGGGTGACTGTCATCTCAAACGGCAGATCCGGCAGATCGACACATAATTGAGATCAAACATGCGGGTCCGACCGAAGTTTATTACTGCCAGTTCAGCGATTCCGGTTATTATTGTTTTTGACATTACCTCGGGCATGCAGTGACCAGAATGGTCACATCAAAAGAAATAATCTTGGAAAGTTATTTTTTTTCGTGAGGATTATTAAAACATAAGGCATTTGTATTTTTGCGTCAGTCGTCAAAACGTTTTTACAGACCTTCGAAACATCGGTAGTAAAAACTTAACGCGATATCGTATAGCCGCTTCTGGGCGTCTAAGGTATCGCTGGGACATACCATTCAAGACCGTAATGGACAAACGGAATGTGTGGAACAATAATACATCAGACACTCCTAGGGCAACAATCTGGTAGGTACACAGATCGCTCAGAAACCAAAAAGGGTACCGGAGCAGGAATACACTGAATCAGACACAAAAAAAATGCTTACTTCTCCCTGGGCAAGTCTCCCACGGTATCCTAAGTAGAAATATAAGCCACCTTGCAATGTGCGTATGAAAACGACACGAGAAGGTATTGCAGGAAATGAAAAACTCGAAAAAAAAAAAGGTTCGGACAACACATTCACAGGTCCAGAGCCAGTAGGTACCTACTCGGTGTCCGACGGTACACAGTCGGAGATGCCACAAAACGATGGATAAAGAATCCTCACAAAATCTACTGGACAAAAAGACAGATATTGAACCATAGCAAATCTTTCATCTGGGACCCTGAAGCAAAACTAGCGAGACAGGTACTTCTGATGAGCAGAAACCAGCATCGTATGCAACTCTATAACGGAGATCTAAGCTGCAGGCTCTGCGCATGAGATAGGGAAACTGTACAGCACATAATCTGCCAATGCGATGCACTGGACCGAAAAAGGCACCAAATACTCGGGCAACCAAGACTGGAACCAGAGTATATACCGTCACTCGCCCCAGTTGACTTACACAAACTAGTGCAAGGAACTGGAATTAATGAGTGGGTATAAGACTATCAAGAGTGAGCACAAAGGGCCAATCCTGGCCCATTGTGCGACAAAGTACAAGAACTCTCTTGTCGTGTTGGATAGAAAAAAATGTTAATATAATAATTGTACAGGACTTTAAGGAGCTTTAAAAATATGTTGCGATATACAAGGTCTCTCGTAAATCGAGGCCAATTTTTAAATGTTAATATATGTGCTTATTGACAAAGCTACTCAATTTAATCAACGAAAAATCAAACCGCTAATCCGGATAAAAAATAAAAAGCATAAGAGTCTTAAACCGAACCGAGAGAATTTCATGTGTGGCGGGGATATTACCCTTTTATCCATTTGTAGAAAGCGTAATCATTTTAAATTGCATACAGTGCTCTAGTAATATGATTTTATAGTAACGTGGAGCAGGAATATTGGCAGTATGCTGTGGCTGACTGAGTCCTGTCGGTCGGTAATACAGAGGATTATGTGTAAGGACAGGGGGTGCAGGAAAATGGGATAGTTAGCGACAATTCGCATTCCCCCAAACCGAGCGGTTACCCTTTTGGGACTCCGCGTACAAAATAACTGTCACCGGCATTGGTTTACATAAAAAGGACTAAAATATAGGCAGGATTTGTTACGGATTATCAGTAATTTATATAAATATGCGGTATTATTTATACCGTGCGAGCAAAAATTATTTGCATCAAGGAGGGCCTTGCATCTAAGGACGTAGAGCTTAATACCTGTTGGGTGTCAGGAACTACCTGAATTAACAATCAATCAGTTATTCCGTCATCTTTGACAGTCGTTATAAGTAATTTGATTCATCGCTAATTTTTCCAATTTCTTGAACAATTCACACAATGGGCTTTACGGAACAGCACAAAACATTCATGGTTAAAGCGTATTTTTGAAACGGGGTTAGAGTAAATGGTGAGTGGCAATACAATCCGGGTTTGTGCATGGACGATTTTTACGAACATTTTCCTAACGTTGCTTTTATTGCTGGGGATTTTTATTATTGCCTGAAAAGAACCGTGGCTGTGTTTAGGGAAACAGGTTCTATGCAACACAAAAAAGGAGCAGGAAGACCATCTGTAAAAACAGAAGAACTTGTTGCAAACGTTCGTGAAATAATGCAAAATATGCCAACAAATTGCATAAGACGCCTGTCCCAAGAAGTGTGAAGATCTTATGGAACATGCAGGACTATTCTTAAGAAGCAGCTAAATTTATTTCCTTTTAAATTGCAAGTATTCCAAGAAATACAAGCCGCAGATTTTGAAAGACGCAGGAATTACTCTCAATGGTTTACCCAAAATTTATTGGAAATAAATAAAACCTGACATTTTTTTCGGATGAAGCCTGGTTCCACCTCTCCGGTTATGTAAATTCTCAGAATACACGCACGTGGAGTAGTGAAAATCTCCATTTTTTTGTAGAGTCCACATTGCACCCTCAAAAAATTGGTGTCTGGTTAGCTGTTTCCCGAAGAGAATTATTGGTCCTATTTTTTTCCATGACACAGTTACAGCACAGCGGTATAGAGACAATATTTTGAATCCATTTGTGCAGCAATTACTTGACGACGAACTACGTTTTGGATATTTTCAACAGGACGGTGCAACCGCCCATACAGCCACCGAAACTATTAACTTCTCACGCAATTTTTTCGACGACAGATTGATCAGTTTTCGATCAGACATTGAATTTCCAACTAGATCACCTTGTTTAACGATTATGGATTACTTCGTTTTTCATCATTTAAAGGACACTATTTTTAAAACACCAGTTGCAAATTTAGAACTTACAAGAAAGGATTATCCAAGAATGTGGTAACATTTCTCCAGAGATGCTGGTCAACACTTTCGAAAATATGAAGAGACGTGTGCATTTATGCTTGGAGCATGGCGGTGGTCAATTTCAGCAATTTATGTAATTATTTTTCTTTTTCTTTCTGATTATTCTTACTTTGTTAATTTTGTAAACAACAAAAATAAATTCAAAATTAGCAAAATTTGGGCGTGCTTTTGAATAGGTTAGTATTACTTGCGCAAACATTGATACTAATAAAAGTCCTAATAACTTTACATAAAAAAATGCTGTGTTTTTTCACTAGTAATTCTGCGTCCTTTTATGAAATTATAATGAAATTCCGCTAAAAAACTATGTATGCCCATCGATATTTTAATTTCGAAAGCATTTTACCAATTTACATGTCCAATATTTACGTAGACGTTTTTACTGGGCAAAATATTGGTTTAATTAAAAATGTACCGTTTGCAACACATCGAAATATCTACATTAATTTCCAATTCGGGTTTAATGTCCAAATTTAAATACGAATTTTATTTAAAAAGGTACCTACGCCGCAGCGCCAAAGATATTTTTGCTAATGAAATATTTTTATTTTAAAACGTAAAATTGACTTTTTTAAAATTTCGTTGCATATAATAGCTATATATAGCTAAATTTAAACCCGCAAATCCTGATATGAAAACAAATTGCCATAAAATATTTTTAAATGTCGCTGTGCAATAATAGGCGACAAAATTGACCACTTATTTTTTGAAATTTATGGCCCGCTGCCACTGGGATATTATAAACACGCAGCCTCATGGGATGAAATACCGTGTGAGCAAAAATTATTTGCATCAAAGAGGGCTTGGATTAAAAAACGTAGGGCTTGGTTTAGATCACAATGATATGGGGACGATATATCTAACCAAATCTAGGTTAAAATTTTGTCAAATTTATATTATGACATGATATGCCAAACTAATGAGTAATAAAATAAGTAGACAAATACAAATTTATTTTTGTTGTTTACAAAATTAAAAAAATAAGAATATACAGAAAGAAAAAGAAAAATAATTACATAAATTGCTGACATTGGCCACCGCCATGCGCCAAGCATAAATTCACACGTCTCTTCATATTTTCGAAAGTGTTGACCAGCATCTCTGGAGAAATGTTACCACATTCTTGGATAATCCTTTCTTGTAATTGTTCTAAATTTGTAACTGGTGTTTTAAAAATAGTGTTTTTTAAATGAGGAAAAACGAAGTAATCCATAACCGTTAAACAAGGTGATCTAGGTGGGAATTCAATGTCTGATCAAAGACTGATCAATCTGTCGTCAAAAAAATTGCGTAAGTAGTTAATAGTTTCGGCGGCTGTATGGGCGGTTGCACCGTCCTGTTGAAAATATCCAAAACGTAGTTCGTCGTCAAGTAAGTGCTCCACAAATGGATTCAAAATATTGTCTCTATACCGCTGTGCTGCTGTGTCATGGAAAAAAATAGGACCTACAATTCTTCTTCGGGAAACAGCTAACCAGACACCAATTTTTTGATGTTGCAATGTGGACTCTACAAAAAAATGGGGATTTTCACTACTCCACATGCGTGTATTCTGAGAATTTACATAACCGGAGAGGTGGAACCAGGCTTCATCTGAAAAAAATGTCAGATCTAATAAATCATTTCATTCCAATAAATTTTGGGTAAACCATTGAGGGTAGTTCCTGCGTCTTTCAAAATCTGCGGCTTGTATTTCTTGGAATACTTGCACTTTATAAATAAATAAATTAAGCTGCTATTTAAGAATAGTCCTGCATGTTCCATAAGATCTTCCCACTTCTTGGGACAGGCGTTTTATACAATTTGTTGGCGTATTTTGCATTATTTCACGAACGTTTGCAACAAGTTCTTCTGTTTTTACAGATGGTCTTCCTGCTCCTTTTTTGTGTTGCATAGAACCTGTTTCCCTAAACACAGCCACGGTTCTTTTCAGGCAATAATAAAAATCCCCAGCAATAAAAGCAACGTTAGGAAAATGTTCGTGAAAATCGTCCATGCACAAACCCGGATTGTATTGCCACTCACTATTTACTCTCACCCCGTTTCGAAAATACGCTTCAACCATGAATGTTTTGTGCTGTTCCGTAACGCCCATTGTGTGAATTGTTCAAGAAATTGGAAAAATTAGCGATGAATCAAATTACTTGTAACGACTGTCAAAGATGACGGAATAACTGATTGATTGTTAATTCAGGTAGCTACTGACACCCAACAGGTATTAAGCTCTACGTCCTTAGATGAATATTTAAATAATGTATTTTTTAGTCTTGATTATGACGTTAGATGTTTTCGTTCATAAAGAATTATTTTATTTGACTCAAACACGCCAAACTATTACAAAACGTATTTGCAATGTACCTAGTAAACAATAATTGCATATTGTGTTTTACGTTATTATCTTTACGACCGCTAATTCCAGGAGGCTAATTATTGTATTATACCAAAAACAAACGAAAATTACTGGAAGAGTGCCAAATAATAACGCAATCTCGTTGTAAATGCCAACTTTATGTAAATAAAATTTGCGAACACAAAAGCGTCTATTAGCGGAAAAGGCAGTTCGGGCATTTTTCTTTTGAGGATAAACATCTCTCTAGATTGTACGTTTTAATTGAGTCTATGGAGCAATAAGTCATGTGTCGGGGTGCCGCAATTACGCCGTCATCATTTGGCCATTTTAGGGTTTTGATAAGATTACAACTTATAACGATAACGAATAAATCAGTGGTGTAACTGGCGATTTTAGAGCAGCAAATTTGGATAATGGGGTTTTTGCAGACGCTCCCTGCAAACGAAGTAGCGCCCATATGTAAAGTTGTCTCAAGCTTGCTTATTTTAAACAGAGCACCCTGTATAATATATATGTAATAACTGTTGTGATATATATATATATATATTTGTTTTCCTTTCTTTATTCCAATTCCGGCTCCATGAAAAAAAAATATTTTTCTCAAAGTTTGACCTTTGAGGGTATCGAATAAAATGGAATATCTTTTCAAAGATCAATCAGTGAAACTCGAAATTCCGGTTTTGAGGTTTTCGGAGATCCGCTCCTCAAATAACAACTACTATATGTGATTGTTTGAAGGTGGTAGACAATAAAGTAATATCAAAAAAATTACCTTGTCGGACTTCCAATCTCTTTATTTTGTGAGTTAACACAACTTTTCGGTTAGTTAGTATCTCTAACCGTTTTCAAGTGTAAACTAAATCATAATTCTAAGGCCACTGTCTAAAAATACTATCCATGTGGATAATCAAAAACTATAATATCAAAACAGCCTTCGAATTCGGGAATACGCTTAGAAGATTTCTTACAAAAGTAAAACCCCCCCGTATGAAAACATAAAAAATTGTATCTATCAAATCCCTTGCGACTGTGTCGAATCGTACATTGGAGAAACAAAAATACCTCTTCCCGAATGAGTTAAAGAACATCTGAAACATACTCAAAGAGGTGAAACTTCGAGATCGGGTATAGCGGAATATGATGGACCAGCCGGCATAATATACAGTGGTCAGAAGCCAAGGTTTTGGACACGGAACAGCACTGGATAAAACGAAAATTCAAAGCAGCTTTCATGAATCAAAATACCGATATATTTAGTAAACCAAGTATAGATGTCCCCAATATCTGGAAGACTCTTTTTGTCTAAAACCGACAGCTTAAACTTCACATTCCAATAAGCATGTAGGGAGTCATCAAGCTTCATTGCACATGGATAGTATTTCAGACAGAAGCCTTAGAATTATAATTAAGTTTACACTTGAGAATGGTTAGAGATACTAACTAACAGAAACGTTGTGTTAACCTTCAAACAATCACATAATAGTAGTTGTTATTTGAGGAAAATATCTCCGAAAACCTCATTGTTGACGGTCACCGCAAGACCGTGACAATTAAATTTGACAAAATACTGTAGCTTTCATTTTTCCCTTTTTCTCTTAGTTTGTTAAGGCTGGGCGATGAAGCTAAAAACTCCGTTACGCTACTGGGTAAGATTTAATCCTCTGATAAGCTAAACTTGAATTATGAAAAATTACAAGGGCTATTTTATTGCTTTTAGCACCCGCAGAATATCCACGCTAAGGTGTTGATACATGATGCATTACGCAGCACATAAACACAATGATAAAACATTTTATTATAATTAATTGTTTTACATAACGGAAATGTACTTTTTTCGTTGCCCCAGTACAGTTATTTAAATAATAGTTTTTTTAATTAAAATTAACGCTTCTGCAAATGATAATTGAGCTTCTCTGTTTCAGGGGATACATCCTCATACAAGGGTTGGTTTTATTTTATCTTGAATTAAACGTTTTTTTTTTGGGTCATACACAAGAATACGTTTTGTGGCTCCCTCTATACAGTATGTATATTTTTTGCCGAATAGAAATTTTATGAACCCGATGATAAAATTAATTTTCATATGAATACTAAATGATTTAAAATGAAAATATGGATGAGAGGTAAAATACAATATTAAATAATTTTCAATTTAAACGCAGATTTTGGTTTACACAAACATATTACGCAATAAAGCAAAGCGAGTTTTATCGAAATTAATCATTTCAGCTATTTAAATGTGATTAAACGAGAGAATTTATTTAAATTTTAATGGTACATATCAGATCTGTAGCTGAGCTTATGGAGTATGTGCCTCCTTTGATGATTTGACCCTTTGAGTTAATTAATCAATTAATTTCAACTTTATGCGGCAACGGTCGCTAAATTAAATCTAATAGATACCTATCGGAGTGTACCACATGTCAGTTGCTAAAATTTATTATACCATGAATAGTAATATTCGCTGTGAATGAGATCAAAAAGGTTCCAAGTACCTAGTTTAAACGGTTGGTTTTTGTTACTCAAAACTCTTCTGGTTTATTATGTGCATCCCAGTCATGTTAGAAAACATTTGTTTTTTCTATAAGGTCCAATATAGTTTTCAACCATTTTGTCATGTGTCAACAAGTTAGATACTTCCTTAATCTGGGCGCGTTGTATACAACTTCTTCTTGGTATACTGTGGCGTAGTTTTCCAGGGAATACTATGTACTTTGCCTGTCTCTCCCTTGGAACCTTCTCTCGTGATTGTATCTATCACTGCAAGCGATATATCTTTGTAATTTACTTAATGATCATTATTTGAAAAATAATTATCATTAAGTAAATTAAAAAGAGGAACCTTCTCTGTAATACAAAAAAATAGGCTAGCTATCTTTTATTTCACTCGTCAATCGATATCAAGAACTATAAAATATTTTTTAAAACTATATACTTCGTCTGTCTCTCCCTAGGATAACAATTAAACTAGTTAACCGATGTGACCTAAAGTTGGTATACTTATGTAAAATAGGCGTCTGCTTCCGAGAAAAATACGAAAAATTACCTGTGCCCGCAGCTGCGCTCGCAGTGATATTATTCTATACAATGTTATATTATAAATTATTGAAAAATAATTATCAATAAGTAAATTAAAAAGAGGAACCTTCTCTGTAATACAGAAAAATTGGCTAGCTATTTTTATTTCACTCGCCAATCGAAATCAAGAATTTTCTTTAAAATATTTTTTAAAACTATATACTTTGTCTGTCTCTCCCTAGGATAACAATTAAACTAGTTAACCGATGTGACCTAAAGTTGGTATACTTATGTAAAATAGGCGTCTGCTTCCGAGAAAAACACGAAAAATTACCTGTGCCCACAGTTTCGCTTGCAGTGATACTATTCTATACAATATTATATTATAAATTATTGAAAAATAATGATCATTAAGTAAATTAAAAAGAGAAACCTTCTCTGTAATACAAAAAAATAGGCTAGCTATATTTTATTTCACTCGCCAATCGATATCAAGAATTTTCTTTAAAATATTTTTTAAAACTATATACTTCGTCTGTCTCTCCCTAGGATAACAATTAAACTAGCTAACCGATGTGACCTAAAGTTGGTATACTTATGTAAAACAGGCGTCTGCTTCCGAGAAAAATACGAAAAATTACCTGTGCCCGCAGCTGCGCTCGCAGTGATACTATTCTATACAATATTATATTATAAATTATTGAAAAATAATTATCATCAAGTAAATTAAATAGAGGAACCTTCTCTATAATACAAAAAAATAGGCTAGCTATTTTTATTTCACTCGCCAATCGAAATCAAGAATTTTCTTTAAAATATTTTTTAAAACTATATACTTCGTCTGTCTCTCCCTAGGATAACAATTAAACTAGTTACCCGATGTGACGTAAAGTTGGTATACTTATGTAAAATAGGCTTCTGCTTCCGAGAAAAATACGAAAAATTACCTGTGCCTGCAGCTGCGCTCGCAGTGATACTATTCTATACAATATTATTTTATAAATTATTGAAAAATAATTATTAATAAGTAAATTAAAAAGAGGAACCTTCCCTGTAATACAAAAAAAAGGGGCTAGCTATCTTTTATTTCACTCGCCAATCGATATCAAGAATTTTCTTTAAAATATTTTTTAAAACTATATACTTTGTCTGTCTCTCCCTAGGATAACAATTAAACTAGTTAACCGATGTGACCTAAAGTTGGTATACTTATGTAAAATAGGCGTCTGCTTCCGAGAAAAATACGAAAAATTACCTGTGCCCGCAGCTGCGCTCGCAGTGATACTATTCTATACAATATTATATCATAAATTATTGAAAAATAATTATCAATAAGTAAATTAAAAAGAGGAACCTTCTCTATAATACAAAAAAATTGGCTAGCTATTTTTATTTCACTCGCCAATCGACATTAAGAATTTTCTTTAAAATATTTTTTAAAACTATTTACTTTGTCTGTCTCTCCCCAGTATAACAATTAAACTAGTTAACCGATGTGACCTAAAGTTGGTACACTTATGTAAAATAGGCGTCTGCTTCCGAGAAAAATACGAAAAATTACCTGTGCCCGCAGCTGCGCTCATAGTGATACTATTCTATACAATATTATATTATAAATTATTGAAAAATAATTATCAATAAGTAAATTAAAAAGAGGAACCTTCTCTGTAATACAAAAAAATTGGCTAGCTATTTTTATTTCACTCGCCAATCGAAATCAAGAATTTTCTTTAAAATATTTTTTAAAACTATTTACTTTGTCTGTCTCTCCCCAGTATAACAATTAAACTAGTTAAGCGATGTGACCTAAAGTTGGTACACTTATGTAAAATAGGCGTCTGCTTCCGAGAAAAATACGAAAAATTACCTGTGCCCGCAGCTGCGCTCGCAGTGATACTATTCTATACAATATTATATTATAAATTATTGAAAAATAATTATCAATAAGTAAATTAAAAAGAGGAACCTTCTCTGTAATACAAAAAAATTGGCTAGCTATTTTTATTTCACTCGCCAATCGAAATCAAGAATTTTCTTTAAAATATTTTTCAAAACTATTTACTTTGTCTGTCTCTCCCCAGTATAACAATTAAACTAGTTAACCGATGTGACCTAAAGTTGGTATACTTATGTAAAACAGGCGTCTGCTTCCGAGGAAAATACGCAAAATTACCTGTGCCCGCAGCTTCGCTAGCGGTGATACTATTCTCTACAGTGTTATATTATAAATTGAAAAATAATGATCAATAAGTAAATTAAAAAAAAAACCTTCTTTGTTATACAAAAAAATAGGCTAGCTATCTTTTATTTCAGTCGCCAATCGATATCAAGAATTTTCTTTAAAATATTTTTTAAAACTATACCTATACTTTGTCTGTCTCTCCCTAGGATAACAATTAAACTAGTTAACCGATGTGAACTGAAGTTGGTTTCCTTATGTAAAATAGGCGTAAAATAGGTGTCTTATGTCATGAAGGTGTTCATGTTGTTCAAAAACTACAGTCGCACCTGATTAAATGGTTTTGTAAAGTTGTAGATTATTCTTCGATTGTTGTTTCCATTTCCTATTTATGATTATCCTAGAGGAGCTGCAGTCGGCCTCCATTCTGATGATTATATCTAGGTGTGCTAGTCCTAGTATAATTTCCATTGTTGCTGTGGTGGTGCTTCTCATAGCACTGCTCATACAAAAGCAGGCCAGCCTCTGTAAACTTTTTGGTTTTGTGGGTTTTTCTCCACCAAACTACATATACTCGTATGCCATAACCGTGACAAACGGTGACATTGCGGTCTGAGTTTTTAGGTTTTTCCAAACAGTCTTTTGCATCTTATTAGGCACATTCATTTGTTCGTTCCAGGTCAGTTTGGCGTTCAGGATTAGTCTGAGACATTTTACGTCGCTGATTTTTAGGTTGTTGTAGACTCTTGGTCAATTTATGGTACATTCATATGTTTTATATTGCTGATGGAACTAAAGGCAATAACTTAAAAAATTAAACCTTTAAAATCAGTGCTTAAAAATTATTGGGCAGACGAAAAAAATCGATTGCTGCTGCTTAAAGCAACAAAGTATGGTACATGTAAATGCACGGGAGCTAGCGTTTCGTTTCACTCTTGAAATGTCTTGAAACCAATTTTTATTTATTACCTTTCTGCTTTTTTTTAAGCATAAATTCAGCGGTTTATGTTCTCAAGACATTGATTGCATCCCGGTTACTAATAAATTTGTTATGAATATTCAAGAATTAACTTAATGGCTTTAACGAAGTGATGTGAAAACACGTCTTAACTTAAACTTAGGATAAAGAATAAAGTTGTAACAAAGTGATTTATTTATTTATGATGCATTCGTAGCTTTTATCACAGAAGGAGAAGCACAGTCATAAACGTTTTTTCCGTCATTTAAAAACAATTAAAAACCACTTTATAGAAAAATAAAAATATTTTTTGTAATGAAATTAACAATTTGCTCTAATGCAAGACGGATAACGATGGAATGATTAAAAGGAAATATTTTTTTTATATATTTGATTATATACCTCAATCCGATTCTGACCAATTAAATGCTGTTTTGCGACCAATCAGATGCATATTATACTGAATATACATAAGTGGATATACCCCGGGCCACTTGCCACAACAATGCCAATGCATAACAACATCATAACAAGTTTAAAATATATGATGGTTGCTATAGACCGTTTCTATAATAACAAAAATCCCTTTCAACAAATCAAGTTTTTGATGTTGTCAGATTCATGTCACATTTTTTTAAAAATGGAATCTTGCCGATTCGGTAATGTTTCAGTCGAAAATATAAGAAAAAACGCTGAAAAGACTATCCCAGAAAATACAACAAAAACAAAAAAGTATATATGGACCCAATTCGAGAAATTCTGCGAAACACGGCAGTATATATTGACCAAAAATACAACTATAATACAGCTTGCCGCTATATTGGAAGACTGTAGTTTTAATATGAAGAAAAAAGATGGTTCTGACTACAAGGAAGGGGTTATCAAGACAATGTGGGACCAAACAGCCCAACTGCTTCAAGAAAGGTACTTCAATAAATACAACATTAAATTTGATCCTTTTAAAGATCCTGAATTCCAAAAAGCACGTATGGCTAGAAATTCTAAAAGAAAACTGCTTCAGGCTGATCCAAAAAATCACCGGAAAAGTGCAAGAGCACTAACCTACGACGAGTACAAAAAGATGGTAACAATTTTTGACGAAAATAACCCCGAGGATTTACAGAAAAAGTTCTATCAAATAGCGGCTGTGGAATTAGCATGGAGAGGAGGAGAAGCCGAGACATGCCTAAATACGTATTTCAGAGAAAAATATTATAGCGATGGTACAAAAAGTAATAGAATGGAATATAACCCAATCTTTTCAAAAACATCCCAAGGCGGAGACAAGAAGCTTTCAAATTCAAAATGGTTAGTGGTAAACACAAAAGATGCCGATTTATGTCCAGTTCGCCTTTACAGAAAACTAATTTCAAAAAGAGGGCAAAATATAACTACCCAAAGACTATTCCTGACAGTAAATCCAAATTGGAAAATGGGAAATTGGAACAAAAACTGTCCCATTGGAAAAAATACTTTTTCTAATTGGACAAAACAAGCAGCACAAAAAATTGGACTAGATACTGAGAAAGAAAAAATCACAAACCATTCCAATCGAGCCACAGCTGTCTCTACATTAAGCAAAGCAGGTGTGAGCGAACAAACTCTTATAAAAAATAACTGGACATAGTAGTGCTGCATCCATAAAGCCATACTTGCAGATGGACAAAACTCATCACGAAAACACTATTCAAGATTTAAGAGGTCACCCTCCAACTAATGGGTTGGACCAACACGAAGCTCCAGTCTCTTGCAGCTCGAAGAGTTTCCAGCAACACCAGCAAGCCACTACTGTTTATTATAATAACTGTGTGTTTAACAATAATACTTATAACTAATTTTCTGTTAGTTTTATTACTTTGTCAATTGTTTAGGTTTTGTTTCGTTTTGTCCGTTTTTCTAGTAGCTACATAAATCATTTTAAAAATCTTGCATTTCGTTGTATTTTTTCTTTTTTTTTTGGTATATAATCTCAACATATACCACTCGAGGTAAATATTTTATTTAGAATATTTTTGACATTTTTCCGCAAAATTTCTATAAAAATTGCCCTCGACAAAAATTCTTTTAAAAAAATATCCCTCCAGCTTCGCTGTCGGGATATTTTTAAAGAATTTTTGTCTCGCGAATTTTTGACAGAAATTTTGCACAAAAATGTCAAAAAATATTCAAAAAAATATTCACCTCTTGTGATATAACTTATGAATAATAACGATGCAGATACTGCTAATCTTTTGTTATTCGACATAATATAGCGCAGAATCGTACCTCGGCGGAATAATTACAATGAACAAAAAGGACAGTAAAAACGTAACATAACAAATTCAAAAGGCAAAGAATCCTTTGAACCTAAATGGCATTATCAATGTTAGACAGAAAAATCCAACATAAAGAACTGATCCATATTATAAAACAGCTAAACGTCAGATTATTCATCCCAGAACTCCAAAGAGAATTGTTCATAAAGATAACAAGCAGCTTGTCTGGTTGAGCGTGTTTTTGTTCCAAATTAATTGCAGTCAGACACAATTGTGTTGGCGGAACTTGAAAAAGTCAAATTCAGTTAAAAAGCACAAACAGTATTATTAGTAATTTTAATGAAGTCTTTGACTTGATAATGATAATAACCGAAAAATATAGGAGACCAGAGACTGCCCCAAATTACTTAAAATAATAAAAATTAAGTATATATAATAGAAATAATTTATTTTTAAAATATTCTAACATCATTTCAAGCATCACATCGATAATTTAACGTTGGGTAACATCAAGAATGAAAATCCAATTACAATTTTACTTATACTCACATTTGTATTTTTTCTTTTCTGTTTCAGACCTGCTTCTGCAGGAACATCAATACTATACTTAATGTAGCTTCTGATATGTAAGAAACAGTGATCTCCATAAGAACAAGTACTAGAAATGGAAACGGTAAATAGCGAAGAAGAAATTTTACAATAATTGTCAAAAAGTCAATACTTCACCAACATGTTAACTTTGTAGCGATTTAAATACCATTAGTGTCAAAAGGTTAAAAACCACCAATTGTAGTGTTAACGTTAACAATGCTCTATCATATTACTAGAGAATATAAAAACCTTAAAATTATAAATATTTTCCTCTTCAACAGCAGGAATATTATTCAAAAATCAATCGTGCATGTGTGTTCGATTCAATATTGTACGAGTGCTGCAATAAACTGAGCAGAAATACATATATATAGGTTCGCATTATTACGAACGCCACTATTGTAGTATGGCATTCTCTCAACATTTGGCGAGGGTAATTATAAATGTATAGCTTAACGAGTTAAAGCTACTTAATTTTATTAGAGGTGGCCAATAATACACGAAACGAAGTTTAGTTTTATAGGCATTGGCCACTGGAGTATAATGTGTCGGAAAGATTAATTGGTGTATACGTGTTACAGCAATAGACCCACAATATAGACCTAACAAAGTACAGTATTACCATTTTTCTATTCTTATTATTTCTATCACCGTCAGACTGTCAGACCAGGATGTAATTACCTTATTCTAAAAGGTGTTTTTAGAATTTTGGGTTTTGTCTCCTACTCTGTTTCTTATTAATATAATTCAATAAGAGTTTCTACTGTTAGCTATCACAATTTGCCTAATATGTTCCTATCTTACAAATAATTTTTTTTTATTATTAGAAGGTTTGAGGGTGCCCACAATATTATTATTAAGTCTTTAGTAACTTTAACTGACCATTAGATGGAACTGTGGTGGTAACGGATAATCCACTGCAACAAACCGAACGGTTTATAACGTTTCTTTAACCTGGTGGTAGTAATAATGACGTCATCGTTGAGTCCCACACCCTCGGTTGGCGAGACAAACCATGTGTTTGGTTGAAGAGAGGGATTATAGTAGCACCTGAAAATTTTGTTAAAATTTGGAAAAGTTACACTACTTAAGGTAATAATATATCCACAAATCAGGATAAACATTATTGATTTTTGAGCGATCTTTTACTTGGCGATTTTTAAGTTTTGAGATGGTATTAGTTACAACGAAGCAAAAACTAATACAGAAACGAAAGAGAAGCAAGCATTTCTTCAATGGCAGGCTTTATGTCAATGGCAAGGGCGTCCATAGGGGGGGGGGGGGCAAAACGGGCACTTGCCCCCCCCCCTAGGCGTCCACATTACTATTTTATTTCATAATTCACTATAAATCGAGGGGTAATTCACTAAGAAAAATTTGTACACCATTTTCCATATTGCCGAATTTTCTTCGTATTTTCCTTGTATTTTCTGTATTTTCTTAATTTTTCCCGTATTTTCTGTATTTTCCTTGTATTTTCTTAATTTTTCTCGTATTTTCTGTATTTTCCATGTATTTTTTTAATTTTTCTCGTATTTTCTAGAACTTGTACACCATTTTCGCCAAAAAAAATTGGCTTTACTAAATTTTTTTTTAGAAGTCAAAGCAGCGTTGTTCCAGAATCTTAAGTTGGTTATTCCCATCATTAAAACCGTCGAAAACCCGGCAGCGTTAACGACTTTACGTCATCGCCAAATTGATTGGCGCGCGTATTTTCCATATTTTCCTTATGTTGCCTGTATTTTTCTCGCATTTTCTTTGTATTTTCATTGTATTTTCTGTATTTTCTTCGTATTTTCTGTATTTTCTTCGTATTTTCTGCATTTTCCTCTTATTTTCTGTATTTTCTTTTGTATTTTCTAGAAGTTGTACACCATTTTCGCCAGTGAATTACCCCTCGGTATAAATATTCAAGCGCGGATCCAGGGGGGGGTCATGGGGGTCATGACCCCCCCAAAACAGAAAATAAATAAATGAATTTACTGTTTTGACTACCTCTGCAGCTTTTTCACAAGATTCATGACAACATTACTATACCATAAATTAGTTATATTTTTTCTTTTTTTGAATTCACTTTAACATTAATTTACATGCATATATTATCTTATTTAATGTAAAAATTATCAATGAAAATTTTCTTGCCTATAGCGCATTCTCTGTAAAATTTTTAGCGTGGTCGCAAAAATGTTTCGCCTGCGGCGCTTTTTAACTTCATTTATATCATGATGACCCCCCCCCCCCTCCAAAGCAAAGTTCTGGATCCGCGCCTGTAAATATTGAATAGTACAGTGGTTAGTTAGTACAGACCAACAAATCACTAAACTGATTATGATTATTTACAAAAAAATAAAGAAAATTTAATAAAAAAAGTAATCAACGAGTTTGGCAAGACGTCTAGGAATTTAACATTTTTATTTTATGATGAAAACTTATAAATTGTAATTTTGTGTTTATTTTTTACGAATTCTGTAGGTTCCGTTAGGCATAAGGTACCTATATGTTAAATAATTAGTCATATATAAAAAAATATTGTTTAAGTTTTTGCCCCCCCCCCCCCCCCCCCCCCTGAAAAACGCTCTATGGACGCCCTTGGTCAATGGGATTTCTGAAAAGATTAGAAGGATAACCAAAAACTATAATATCAAAACAGCCTTTAAATCCGGAAATGCGCTTAGAAGCTTTCTTACAAAAGTAAAACCCCCCCGTAATGAAACACACAAAAAATTGTATCTGTCAAATTCCTTGCGAGTGTGGCGAATCGTACATCGGAGAAACAAAAAGACCTCTTCCCGTACGAGTTAAAGAACATCTGAAACATACTCAAAGAGATGAAACTTCGAGATCAGTTATAGCGGAACATGTATGGACCAACCAGCATAATATACAGTGGTCAGAAGCCAAAGTTTTGGACACGGAACAACACTGGAGAAAACGAAAATTCAAAGAAGCAGCTTTCATAATCAAAATACCCATATATTTAGTAAACCAAGTATAGATATCCCACATGTCTGGAAGCCTCTTCTTGTCCAAAACCAACAGCTCAAACTTCACACGCCAATAAGCACGTAGGCGGAGTAATCAAGCTTCATTGCACATGGATAGTACTTAAGACAGTAGCCTTAGAATTATAATTTAGTTTACACTTGGAAACGGTTAGAGATACTAACCAACCGAAACGTTGTGTTAAGTAACAAAATAAAGAGGATGGAAGTCCGACAAGGTAATTTTTTTTATACACTCATGGACAAAATTATCGAATATTTTTAATTTTTCATAATTTCTTTTTGAAAAAATAAATTCTGATGAATCAAGTCATTTAAATACTATCATTTACGAGAAACTGTTTACTTTAAAATATTTTAGTGAACAATCTTAAGTTTTTATTAGAAGGAAATCGTGAAAAAAAAATTAATGCTAAATGTTATGAAAATTAAGGATATTTACATCATATTTAAATACTAATTGGAGGACAACGAGTATTTCCCCCTCGAGCTCTAATTACTGCTTCCATTCTTCTCGGCATGCTGCTAAGAAGGTTCTGGATATATTCTTGAGGAATTGCATTCCACTCTTCTTGTGCAGCAATCCGAAGCTGGTCTATTGTACTTGAAACGGGATTTCTCCCCTGTATGTTCTATTGGATTTAAGTCGGGGCTATATGGTGGCCAATCTAATCTTTGAATTTGGGCCGCATCAAGGTAATTAGTCACTATGTTAGCTGCATGCGGTCGAGCATTATCGTGCATTAATATGAATCCTTCATATCCAATATGGCCGACATAAGTCAAGACATGATCTTGCAGGATGTTTTCAATATACAAGTCACTTGTCATTCGTCCAATCACTTCCACGAGTTCGGTGCGTCCCTCCCAAGAAATACCGCCCCAGAGCATTATACCGCCACAGCCAAAACTAACGGTCTCTATGAGATTGCAGGCAGCATACCGTTCTCCAACTCTTCTGTAGACGTGGTTTCGTCCATCTGGCTTCCATAACTGAATTCTAGTCTCATCCGTAAAGAGAACATTTTTCCAATTCTCGATATCCCACTGAATATGTCTTCTAGCAAATTCTAATCGTCGGGCTTTGTGATTTTGGAGAAGACGTGGAACTTTGGCGGGCCGTCTTGGCTTTAAACCTGCTTCTTTTAATCTTCGCCTAACTGTTTTTGAACTTACATTAACTTGTCTTACATTTAGTAAGTCATTTTTGAGATGCGTCGATGTCAATGTGCGATTTCGTGTAGAATTAAGTCTCAAAAATCGATCATCAATTGCTGTTGTACACCTCTTGCGCCCTTGACCAGGTTTACGTACGAAAGTTCCAGTCTCTTCATACCTTTTTAAAATATTCGATACTGTAGATTGACCTCTCCTGAGACGTTGTGCGATATCCTTTTGTTTATATCCTTCGTTATATAGAGTTACAATTTGCACCGCTTCAACTTCATTGCAGTGTGTAACTGGTGGCATACTGATGTTTTTAATAGCAACAAACACAAACACTATTTGCTATTACTTAGTTAATTACACTACAGTAACATAATTCCAAGCTTAATTCACTATAATTCATAAAATATGTAATTAATTGTTTTTGATAAAATGCACAAGAGACAGTAATATGCGCCATTAATGTTAATTAAACGTCAAAATATGTTAAAACAAGTGAGTAATCAGCCTACTAGATAACTAATATCAGCACATGTAAGTTTACGGCGATTATTTAAATTTATTTTGAAATAATAATGATTACAAAAAATATTCGATAATTTTGTCCATGAGTGTATTACTTCATTGTCTACCACCTTCAAACAAACATGACTTCAGTTTTTAACTGCTATTCTATTCCTGCGAAGGGTTGCAGACTAAGTTCGACGGGTTTGGTAGCTTAAAGCTTATGCAAAAAGTGTTTATTAATTGTTAGAGGTTCTGATTAATCGAGGTAAACTTTTTTTTTTATTACATCATCGTCATATGAAATAACCACATTTACTTATTTGTAATTTGCTATTTAAAGATTTAAGGTAAATTTTCATTAAACACGAAAAAGGAGAAATCGGGTGTAAGTGACCTAGAAGAAAGCGTAAAATGTTGCCCTAGACACTGTACCACGTCATGTCGCCGTTGTCCCGTCTGACCCGAAGCGACCCGAAGGCAAAGGTTAACATTACGTTCAATGCTCTCTCACCCCGAAAATGGCACCCTCGTGTTCTTATTTCTCGGCACGGCGGCTACATAACAGAACATACAATTTAATTAGCTTTCGTGCAAGTGTTATGTCTATAAATTCGGTAAGGGGTAGTAATTATTATTGGGTCTTGCGGTTTTCTTCGAATGAAATACGCGACAAACGTGTCTGTGGGTTTCTTTGTTTCTGCTTCTGATTAAATGTTGACCATGCCTGGTCATGACCAGGAACTTTTCACGCTATTTTTTGTTTTAAATGGGATTCAATTTTATGAAAACTACGCTTTGTATCAGGCGCGGATCTGGGTCAAAATCTAGGGGGGGGGGTAATTGAATCCCAAAGATATTTTTTTTATTAATAGCTTTATTCGAAATTCGACTTTGGCATCAAGTTCTGCTTCGATTGAGATGAAAATTCTAGTATGTAATAATAGTAGTCAGGTGATTCGCATTATCTGTCAAATTTTAATTTTTTTCAAAAAATAATTCAAAAGTGGGGTTATTTCTGAACATATAGAAAAAGGTTATTAGAAAAAGTTTTTTTAAATGCAGTTTCTAGCCCACATGCAAAGTTTCAGCTGCATAAGATAATTTTGATTTTTTACCCACCACTAAAATTTATTTTTCACTTAATGAACACTTTACTGATAACACTGTGTTCTTTTTTGTCTTATTATTAAGCGAGTTATTAAGGTATATTACTTTCAGACACAAACTACGTTTTCAAAAATACTTATTCTATGAAGTTACCTTATACAGGGTCAAAAACAAATAAACTTTGCATCACATGCGACCAAATTTTAATAGCCCAATTTTGATTTTGTAGAAAAACACACATTTAATATGGCGCTACTTTAAAGAAAATGTATCTGAAATAAAGCCTTGTCAAAACTGAGAAGTTTTATATAGGTTGCGTTGAGTCTTATTTTGCAAAAGTGGTGCAATTTACAAAATATGGGTAAAAAATCAAAATTATCTTATGCAGCTGAAATTTTGCATGTGGGCTAGAAACTGCATTTAAATAAACTTTTTCTAATAACTTTTCTCGATACTTTCAGAATTAACCCCACTTTTGAATTATTTTTTGGAAAAAATTAAAATTTGACAGATAATGCGAATGACGTGACTACTATTTTTTTGCTTAATTTTCATCTCGATCGAAGCAGAACTTGAAGCCAAAGTCAAATTTTGAATAAAGCTATTAATAAAAAAAAAATACCATACCATTTTCCAGAATTTTGAGGTCAAAAGTTGAAAAAAAATCTTCATCAAATCTAAACTATGTGTCTTCTATGATATGATCTATAATCGGTATATACATATGTCGAAATTTTGTAATAATCTTCAAAATTATCAGCAGGTACGCAGGGATTTTATTATAAAATATTTATAAGTATAAGAGGGCACTCAAGTTTGGTTAGTTTTAGGATCCAGGGGGGGGGGGGTAATTACCAATTACCCCCCCCCCCCTACCCCCTTAAAGTTCATATGGACTTATGCCCTAAAATGCTTACCCTCTAAGATACCCCCCCCCCCTAAAAAATATTTATTTTAGTTAAATTTCGAAAATCCTTAAAGATGCGGTATTGAAAATTCGTGCTTATCTATTTTGGATCAAACTACACCTTTTCATTAAAAAAGGTTTTGCTTTCTTCCACACATACCATCAATATTGTTTTGGTGAAAATATTTGATACGCCACTGATTTTTTTTAACTCTGATACATTTTTATGCATTATTGATATAAGCTGAACAAGAGTTGTCTCTACTATGTTTTTGAAAAAAGCAGTAAATTTAAAGAAAAATGGAAAAAAAAATTTGTCATCTTTGTATGTATCAGTTCTCATTATAAAAGTTATCTTTAATACTGCAATCCGATACATTTGGCAAAAATGCCCCAAGAAAATTATTGATATTATTAGGATCAGGCCAAGTTATTGGGAATACAAAAATTTTTACTTAAGGTAATATTAAAGTTCTTTAACGCTCTCCAAGTTTTACGTGTGTTTCTCTCCTGCAAGCATAATGAATCCAAAAACTCCCAAATACTTTAATGAATTTGTCATATCTTTTTAACGCCTTCGGCGAGGTAGGACATGCCTTTATCGCTGGAATCAGACCTTACAAGTTACAGTTGTTTCTTGATTTATTGAACAAGCCTCATCATTAAGTAAAAAGTAGCCAATTTATTTACGAAACGAGAGAATTCAAACTAAACAACAGAAAATAAATCAAATAACATTAGTGTTTGTGATATCAAATAGATTGAATTGGTTCGTGTTTACCTTTTCAATAAAAAGAAAAAAGACTTGATCCTAAATTAATCCAATATTCCATTTCCTTTTGAAGGGTGGGTATATATTGGTCAGGATTTCGGAGAAGACCGAATTGACAAGGGGCGATTTAGGGCGGCCTTAAGTCCACAGATATACAAATAGGATTTTTTATTTTATATTTTCCCCTTGTTAGACTTGTAAAAAGTATTTCAATAACTTTATTGATATTGGCCCCGGTGGGACGTATCTATTGTGGAACAACGCTGATCACGTGTTTCCTCTACTGGGTTTTTTTGTTTTTAGCCCAGTCGGTGTCGCCAAAATCGAGTGTGCCAGGACGCCGCCGACTGATTTTCAACTGTTTCAATGGTCTTTTGAATAATATGAATTGTCGCAAAAGGTTATTAGCTGACGCCGACAGGCTAGACACGACACGGACTACTTCAAGAGATACTCTTCGGTTCAATTAACTTCCCTAACGTTCCTGTATGCATTATATTTATTTGTTCACTCTTAAAAGTTAAGGCTAGTTACTTTTTAATATTGTTTTATTACTGTTAGTAAAACACTTTTTACTTAAAATTCCACTTTTTATTGACAATACGGCATGTTTCACTGCACTGCAGCTTCGTCAGGTAATGTACATTTAATTTTAAAGATACGCTATATACATATAGATGCCCGTATAATAACAAAAGAAATTTTATTCAGAAGGTTGGTATAAACGATGGGTTTTCCTAATGTTTTGTATAATTTATTCTAGGTTGACAAACAATTTAGTCCTAAGAACTATCTTAATTTTAATATGATAATTATTGGTTGGTTATTTACAAAATTTATGAAATTGGGAGTTATATTGATTGACAAGAATTTTAAAATAAGGTTAATAAAGGTGAATTGTTTAGGTCCAATTGATAGTTTAATAACACATTTGCATTTTTAAGGTTGTTTATTTCTAGTGATTCGAGATGGTTTAATTTTGATCCTTTATTTTCTATATGTAGTATTTTAAAATCTTCTTTAAAAGAGTGGTTGGATTCAATTCAGTTGCTTTTTGCTTCGTGTTACAAATTTGACGCTCACCAGTGGGATCCCGTAACCCAGTAAGAAATACAGTCTAAGGTTCAGTTGGGACAAGTTGCGCAATTTGCACATATCGAATAAGGCGTCAAAAATTTGATCCGGCCTTTATTTTTTCCTGGCTTTGTTTAGTAAATTTACAAACAATTTATTTTACATTTTTTTAACACTTTTCTATTTTCTACACTGAGAAAAAGGATCTAATGCAACAGGTTTACTAAGACATGGTTAGTATTGATAGCTTATTTTTTTATTAACCCATATTAAATAAACTGCTAGTGTATCAAACTCGCCTTAATTTTAAATAAATTCCAGATTTGCTAGAACAGTGTTTTTATTGGTAGTAATCAGTTCCATAAGCAGCACAGTCTTATTGAATAATCAACTACTTTTAATACAGCAATTTTGTTAAGAACTAAATTGAATCAACTCAATGCGACGCATTTTGTTCCCAGCACAGCAAAGCGCTTTTTCTACAATTAAGAAAGCAGAACATCGTCTTCAAAAACGAATTGTATCCGTTAGAACCTAAAATCGACAAGACGTTGGTGGGGGTTCGTAACTATCGGCAATCGCCGCGCGCCGTAGTGTTCGTTTTAACGTATTTGTTGTGCAGGTCACACCGTTGTTCGGAGTCCTCTAACAGTCCTGTCTGAATTTGAATTTCATGGATTGTATCAATACCTGTTTCAATTAATTTAGTTTTACTTTGTATTTAATTTTTTTAAAACTTTGCACGTCAGATAAAGCAATGGAAGACTTTTATTTCACACAACCCATCATTAGTATTGGACTTTATAAGTGATGGACGAATCTAACTATCTCAGTAAACCATGTTGCATAAGAGATAATCGTAGGCAATGGTAAACGACAAGAACAATATCACACTAGAAGCTATTTATATTTTTATTTTTGAGAACTACAGTACTGAATTTTAGTGGTAAGTATATGCTTTACTAACCATAGCAAGCAAACATTCTATTATTAATGTCAAGTTTCATTATAACTGCCAGTCGGAGCTAATAAAGTATATGAAACCAGATTATACCCCCAATAGAACTCGATAATTACTGTGACTATTTAGCGCAATAATGGCTATAAACCATCCCATGGTAGCATTAACTCCAGCGGTCTAGCGATTTTCGTTGTCGTAAGTAGGAAAGCGCGTTACTATCACATATAGTGAACAACGTTTCAACTGGTAAGTATCTCCATTCGTCTTCAGGTGAATACTAAATAAGTAATACCTAGGATAAGATCGCGTGCCAACTGAACGCATGACTACACCCACCTCAGTTATGCTTTAGTGCACCTAGCTACTATAAAAATAGTCTTGTAGTTACTTTACTTATTTAGTATTCACCTGAAGACGACTGGAGATACTTACCAGTCGAAACGTTGTGATTTAAAACAAATAAAGACAATGGAAGTCCAAAACTCTTTCATCATTCAAGAAACATCATTGTCTCCAACCTTCAAACAGTCACTAGAAGCCCGGTATGGACCCGGTATGAGTGGTAAGTTTCGTAACTACGAGAAAGTCAAGACCTTAGGATAAGATCGCGTGCCAACTGAACGCATGACTAGGTACACCCACCTCAGTTATGCTTTAGTGCACCTAGCTAGTATAAATAGTATTGTAGTTACTTTACTTATTTAGTATTCACCTGAAGACGACTGGAGATACTTACCAGTTAAAACGTTGTGATTTAAAACAAATAAAGACAATGGAAGTAAAAAACTCTTTCATCATTCAAGAAACATCATTATCTCCAACCTTCAAACAGTCATCACATATAGTATTAAACAGTTGTATAAAGAATATGTGAATTCTTATAAGGATAGAAGGCTATCTTTAGTGTATTGGGAAAGAGGCGTGCGTCACCTTTACTCCCTTCCCCCACCCCGTCTACTGTATTACCTTTTATAAAAGAAACAATTGACTCATAGTCTTACAGGGAACGGTAAAACAATACTGCAAATCGACTAATGTACTTTAGAGCCGCATTAACCATATATGCATTAAAGTTAGTGTTAACTCTGTAATGAACAATGCTAGTTTGAATTCCCTTTTCGCCTGGCTGAACAGTATGAATCAACAGCGCCGAGACGCTGCTTTTAAAAGGCAGCGTCGCGTCCGTGTCTTCGCTGTATGTAATATCTCGGTAATGACCGACGACGCCGAAAGGGTTACGTCATGACAAACAACATAGGGGCGGAAGTAAAAATAACCTTTAATATGCAAATTCGTACGCAGTTATTCACCCATTTACACACCCTAGTTTTGAGAAAGCATCCTATTGAGTTATGTGCCGCATCGGTGTGCTTTCATTTACATTTTCACCAAATTTTATCTGAACACTTATATTTCGATTTTATATCGTTTTCTGAACCGCAAGTTAAATATTAAATGTATACAGGGTATCCGGAAAACACGTGGACAACATTTGTTGCGCCCTTATGTCAAAACAGGTCGATTTATACCAACTTGTAAAATACGTAGCATACACGGTGACTGAGACCATTAGAATATTTCGGAAAATGATTGAATCCTGCAAATTTGTATAATGGGGTTTTCGTAGACGCTCTCTTACAATAAAATAACAGCAGAGTATATTGTGAGACCGGTTGTAGTATGAGTATGGTAACTTGCTTATTTTAAAAGGGGCACATTGTAGAAAATATATTCTTATGTTCCTTTCTTTATTTCCAATAACTTTTACCAAAGGCTTCTGTAACTACATATCCGTTTTTGAGAAAAAAAATTCTTAAGTCTTAAAATTAAATATCTTTTTAAGGATAAACGAGTAAAAGTCGAAATTCCGATTCTGGAATTACTTTAATTTAAAAATTATGTTTTAGTCTGAAGTTTTAAAATAAAACAATTTCCATTTCGTACCCAAAACATAAAGAAGAGAAGAAATGCAATAAATACCTTATCCCAACGACAAGGGTATTAAAATGAGCTGTCATTAACAAAACAAATTGTCACCTAAAATATAATGTGCCCCTTTGTTTGGTTGAGAATTTTTAATTTTTGGTCGGCAGTCGCGCAACGACGGCATTAGCATTGAAAGTGCCGAGAAATTAAAAGAAATTAGGCCAAAGTTATCACTGTAGGGTGCCACAATATTACCGAATCTTGCCCGGGTAAAAATCTCCTACGTAATATAGGTTTGTCATTAGAACAATGACAGTCCGTTAAATGTCTTTTAATGGTTACTGTTTTATAAAAAAAATAATATCGGGTTTAAATTGAATGAACAATATCACGGTAATTTAGCCAATGGGAAATAGGAGTTAATGCTACAATGGAATGGTTTATAGCTATTATTGCTCTGAATATTCACAGTAATTATCAAGTCCTATTGAGGTTGTAATCTGGTTTTATATACTGTATTAGTTCCGACTGGCAGTTGTAATGAAACTTAACATTATTCATAATAAAATTTGCTTGCTACGGTTAATAAAGCTTATTATACTTACCACTAAAACTCGGTACTGTAATTCTCAAAAATGTCAATAGCTTCTAGTGTGATATTGTTTTTGTTTAACATTGTATATGATTATCTATTTATGCAACATGGTTTACTGAGATCGTAAAATTCGTCCATCGCTTATGAAGTCCAATACTAATGATGGGTTTTGCGAAGTAAGGGTTTTCTATTGCTTTATCTGACATGAAAAGTTTAAAAAAAACTTAAATACAAAGTAAACATAAATAAATTGAAACATGTATTGGTACGATCAATTCAAATTCAGACAGGACAGCTAGAAGACTCCGAACAACGATGTGACCTGCGCAACAAATTGCCTATCGCTACAAACCCCCACCAAAGTCTTGTGGATTATATAGGCTCTAACGGATACAATTCGTTTTTGGGGGCTCTGTTCTGCTTTGTTAATTGTAGAGAAAGCGCTTTACTGGGAACAAAATGCGTCGCATTGAGAAGATACAATTTATTTTTCAACAAGACTGTGCTGCTAATAGAACTAATTACTACCAATAAAAACACTAGCAAATCTGGAATTGATATATTGATACCCTAGCAATTTATTTAGTTAACGTTAATAAAAAATAAGCTATCAAATCAAAGTATGTCTTAGCAAACCTGCAGTGGCGGCTCGTGACTAGTGAGTCAGGGGGGGCGGGGCGCTGGCTTTAAATAAAAAAAAAATAAAAATGTCTATTATTTTCGAAAATACGTGTCTGTTTTTTCTAACTTTCTCGTTGTGAATTTTAATTTCATCAGCATAAGCACTACTTAAACAAGTTAAAATATTAGTTTGTCCTAACATCTCAAAACTTACCACATTATAACGATGTTTTGCACTACTTATTATCATGTGTTTTATTTTCTCTGAAAGATGTTTTAATGTCTTGCACCCCATTTATAGTCCAATTACCATTACCGTCAAAAAGAAGACACGCGAAACAAAAAAAAAGAATTTTTGTCTTCACAACCGCATATCCAGGATTTTTTATTATATATTTATTTGTCAAACTTACGCGTAAACTGTGCCTTACTTTTACATTTTGATTGCACTTGTACTATATTCAATATTGGTAGTGGCCGCCCTGTATTTTTTAAATCAAGTTTTTCACTTAAGCTCAGAGAACTAAACACAAGCTTCTGTAAATCAATGACCTTCATATTAGACGAAATTTTCCAACTTTATAATGTAACTAATAAATAAATCAAAACAAATAAACAAAACGTGAGTGGCATCGACAGGTCGAATCGCGAGTCGCGAACAGCTGTTGGGCGGAAAATTTTGAGCTCCTCGTTGTGCGATATGTAGGTGACGTCACGCCTCCGTAGTCATTACGAGAAGTCGCGTTGAATCGGGACGAACAATCGGTCGCCCGCGCTTAGTATAATCTTGCGAGCGCGCAACTCGTTTGTCTATGAGTATAGCCTGCCCGCTGGAATAGGGCTATGTTTGGTTTGAATTATGCCCGCGCTTAGTATAACCTACCCGCTGGAATAGGGCTATGTTTGGTTTGAATTATTTTAATGGATTGCTTACATACATTGCTTTATTGGTTTTTTAAGTAAAGTATTTTTGGATTATGTTTGAATAATTGCAGGAAGGGCGGCGCCCCAGAGCCCTTCATTCACGAGCCGCCACTGCAAACCTGTTGTATTAGATCATTTTCCTCAGTGTAATAAGACTTAAATTTTGGATATGTACAACTGAACAAAGAAAAACTAATAACTCCTCGTTTTGACCGAAAAGGTAAACGATATAATTATGACAGGGAGCAGACGTTCCAATGTCACAGAATACGATCCCTCAAAAATGCTCAATATCAGATTTCCCCAATTAAATATAGAAACGAACGAAATGCGGAAAATGAGAGGGCATATTATGGAACTACAGGAGTATAAAAAATAATTAACTATTTGTATTGGGGTATTGGCAGTTAATTGCGTTTAAGCGCTCTATTTAATAAATCCAGTTGAATGGAAAGAGACAGTGACAAGACGGAAATGGGGCCTAACTGGCGTAAACAGCCGACCACCTGAGTCTTGCGTGAGCTGATTTATGTATCGCCTATTTTATGTTTTTAAACCGTTAATTTGAAAACCTACAGCCTGCGAGAAATTAGCTTATATTTTTGGATGTGGCTATGTGTGTGTCTATCGCACCATCCGATAATACAATTTTAAATTATTATTCTAGGTGTACATAATACAGATGATAAACATCAAAGCAGAAAAGGGTTTTTCTTTTTCCAAAAATACAAAGTCAATCTGCTATGAAAAATCGATTTTTAAAAAGACCTTTTAAGTTCAAATGGGATTCAATTTATCCACGCGAGCTGCTCCAATCTATTCTATTACTTGATTGCGAAAAAAGAGTAAAACAGCTGAACGACAAAGCATATACGCTAGATATAGGCGAGAGAGAAAGACGTAGAAAAAGAGGAAATGTAACCCACTTTACTCCACGTAAACGCTGCGAGATAAGCTTCTGGGACTTCTAGGAAATAAAAATAAAATCAGAAACCTTTAGACTTATATTCGCATTTATAATGGCCCCCGTTATTTAGTCGTAATAGTTTCAAAAATACCGAGTCTCCCGCAGCGCTGAACAAACAAAGACAATTTTTAATCAGGGTCGTATTTAGTTGTTTATAGGAAAAAACGTTTACTTGATGGGGCCGAATTCAAGGGGACAAACCATACATTAAAGTGTAAACACTTTTTTACTTAAGAGTTAATCAATAATCACCCAATCACCGCTTGTAAATAAATTAATTCTTTATCCGTCTGTACAATTCCAACATTAGCATAGAGGAATGACTATTCGGGTTGCGATTTTACAAAATATAAACGATTACAGCACAAGACATACCCCCAATTATGAAATAACAAAATATAATCGGCCTCAGCACAATCCTGCAAAATCTAATCGTTTGCAGCACAACGTGGCTGATCCATATAAATAAATGTTGATGAAATTGAGGTTAGATCCGTCACGTCGGTCAGCAGAAATATTTTTCTTAACCATCCGCACGAGTCCCACTGCCTGACGAGTCCTTTTCTACAAATTCCGTCGAGAAGGTATATTGGCAACCGGTTTGTTCGTTGTTACCCAGAGCATTTTTTTTAAAATTTTATTTTATATTATTCGAATAGTCGAATAATTCGAATAGTCGAATAATTCGAATAGTCGAATAATTTGAATAGTCGAATAATTCGAATAGTCGAATAGTCGAATATAGTCGAATAATTCGAATAGTCGAATAATTCGAATAGTCGAATAGATACTTGAATAGTCGAATAGTCAAATATTCGAATTTCGAATAGTCGAATATTTGAATAGTCGAATATTTAAATAGTCGAATTACAGTCGTTTAATCACGGTAGAAGTGGTTTAACTGCTTGCGGACTATATAATTTTATTTTTCTTTTTCTTTTTTACGTTGAAATTTACAGTTTCACAGAAAACACGAATAGTCGAACATATAAATATCCGAACAAAGTCAAATAGTTAAATATTCGAATGGTCGAATATTCAAATAGTCGAATAGATACTTGAATAGTCGAATTTCGAATAGTCGAATATTTGAATAGTCGAATTTTTTAACTAACAAAAAATTCGAATTTAGAATAGTCGAATATTCGAATATTATTCGAATACAATTCCGAGCCCTGGTTCAGGTACTATCTTTCGACACCACACCGGTATGGAAACAGCAACTGGCTGAATATTGCTAGCCACCATGGTAGTCATTGGAGATGTAGAAGAAGAAGAAGGAGAAGAAGAACTAAATAACGTTATTTATTTGTTGTTTTTATTATTTTATATTGTTTTAATAAGATTTCTCCTCAAATTGACACGAGATTTATTTTATGTAAAGCTTTCTTACCAAGGAGATTCGAACATCGTTTTTATATCTATTTTTGACATTTTATAGACCTTATGTAACTAATAAAATGATAGTAACTTATTTTCGCTGTTCGTTGGTTCGAGTTTATTGTAATTTGACATTTCAGGACTCAAATCTTGGATCCGTCCCTGTCACCGATTTAATAGAATCACAAAAAATAGACTCCGAAGTATTTGTTTTGACGGTAAATAGCTTTTCAAACTCTCTAGAGCTTAAAAATAGTCGACGGGTCAGATTAGGGTCCTTTTTAACTGTTGACACATTGCGAAAACAACACACCCTATTTATTTAAGGTTAAAAGCTCCAAAAGCAAATTATGTTACATCATCTGGGCACTTAATGCCCTTTTCACAACATATCCCTACCCAAGGCAAAAGAATATAATTTATTTCAATATGTAGATAAATTTGTTTAGGCGTCTTTGAAGCACTGTGACACACGACCAACACTTTATTAAGGAGTCAATTGTATGCCTAGCCTGGATGTCTTAGGACGTTATATGGGCATTTCAAGAACGTCTTTAAGATGCTTATCCAATAGATACCAAGATACCGTGGATAAAGGAAATGCAACTAATAAACTGTGTATTTTCAACGTTATTAAAAAAATTGGAAATCGAATATGCTTCGCATTAATTATTTATAAAATTGAAAGAAACTGTTATTCCCTTGGTTACCTTAGGTAGGTACAACCCCGTTAATGCACCACTGGTTCAAATCAAAATGTAATATAATACGATCACGGATAATATAGATGGACATGACATAAACCAATACAGCACACACACCATATCAAAAATAATGATGAGGAGACGAGTATTATATTTTGTAGGGTTTCCATAATATCGAGGTAAACAAGCAATAGCATGGTTTGCGGGCTTGAATCAGAACGGGAAAAGACGTCTTTGTGTGTCGATAATATCCAGCAAATTGAGACAAATACGCCCTTGCTCAGGGGCGTATCGCAGATTTTTAGTTAAAGAATAAATTGAGGTGGTGTGAAGTGAAATAATTTTAAAAATGACGTACTTATCTTATCATCCAAGCATCAATTGTCCTATCGTACATAGGAGTTAAAATGATACTCAACAATAACCACAATATTTAAATTTTAATACCTATTGAATTATCTGTTCAGGTGGTAGAGTATAACGAAACTTAAGATTAAATGTAAAAGATAGTAATATGTTTCCGGCTGTTGTACCGTGCGAGCAAAAATTATTTGCATCAAAGAGGGCTTGGATTAAAAACGTAGGGCTTGGTTTAGATCACAATGATATGGGGACGATATATCTAACCAAATCTAGGTTAAAATTTTGTCAAATTCATATTATGACATGATATGCCAAACTAATGAGTAATAAAACAAGTAGACAAATACAAATTCATTTTTGTTGTTTACAAAATTAACAAAGTAAGAATATACAGAAAGAAGAAGAAAAATAATTACATAAATTGCTGAAACTTGCCACCGCCATGCTCCAAGTATAAATTCACACGTCTCTTTATATTTTCGAAAGTGTTGACCAGCATCTCTGGAGAAATGTTACCACATTCTTGGATAATCCTTCTTGTAATTGTTCTAAATTTGCAACTGGTGTTTTAAAAATAATGTTCTTTAAATGAGGAAAAACGAAGTAATCCATAACCGTTAAACAAGGTGATCTAGGTGGGAATTCAATGTCTGATCGAAAACTGATCAATCTGTCATAAAAAAAATTGCGTAAGTAGTTAATAGTTTCGACGGCTGTCGGGTAGTTGTGTACTTAATAGTTGCACCGTCCTGTTGAAAATATCTAAAACGTAGTTCGTCGTCAAGTAATTGCTTCATGCACAAATAGATTCAAAATATTGTCTCTATACCGCTGTGCTGTAACTGTGTCATGGAAAAAAATAGGACTAACAATTCTTCTTCGGGAAACAGATAACCAGACACCAATTTTTTGAGGGTGCAATGTGGACTCTACAAAAAAAATTTGGATTTTCACTACTCCACATGCGTGTATTCTGAGAATTCACCTAACCGGAGAGGTGGAACCAGGCTTCATCCGAAAAAAAATGTCAGGTCTAATAAATCATTTCTTTCCAATAAATTTTGGGTAAACCATTGAGAGTAATTCCTGCGTCTCTCAAAATCTGCGGCTTGTATTTCTTTGAATACTTGCACTTTATAAGGAAATAAATTTAGCTGCTTCTTAAGAATATTCCTGCATGTTCCATAAGATCTTCTTACTTCTTGGGACAGGCGTCTTATACAATTTGTTGGCGTATTTTGCATTATTTCACGAACGTTTGCAACAAGTTCTTCTGTTCTTACAGAGGGTCTTCCTGCTTCTTTTTTGTGTTGTATAGAACCTGTTTCCCTAAACACAGCCACAGTTCTTTTCAGACAATGATAAAAATCCCCAGCAATAAAAGCAGCGTTAGGAAAATGTTCGTAAAAATCGTCCATGTACAAACCCGGATTGTATTGCCACTCACCATTAACTCTAACCCCGTTTCGAAAATACGCTTCAACCATGAATGTTTTGTGCTGTTCCGTAAAGCCCATTGTGTGAATTGTTCAAGAAATTGGAAAAATTAGCGATGAATCAAATTACTTGTAACGACTGTCAAAGGTGACAGAATAACTGATTGATTGTTAATTCAGGTAGTTACTGACACCCAACAGGTATTAAGCTCTTCGGCCAAGCATTACGTCCTTAGATGCAAGGCCCTCTTTGATGCAAATAATTTTTGCTCGCACGGTATAAATAAATCCCAAATACTGGACATTCATTGGATTTATTACAACTACATTTCAACACAATCACTTTCGTACTGTAAATTATCCATGATCCAAAACTTCCATGACATCATAGATAAAAAAACGTCTATTAAAATATCCTGACCAGTTTGGTCATTTTCATATTTCCGGATTTAAAAAATAACCCCTACGCTGCTGAAATCAGACGCTTTTGTCGCTAATATGCAGGAAATTAAGACAAATATGTGCGTGGCAGAGTGGCCTGTGGCGATCCTGTGGTCAGCGTAGTCAACACGCTCTGAAAGGACTGACCGTCAGAAAGGGGTGACCACCGATACCTCCGGATGACCGTGACAAGCTCACTCTTCAAGGGATAGTCTTCACTCGTTCGCAAATAATTGTTTGTTTTCTCACGGTTGGTCTCATACACTAATTGATGTCGGTATTAATGCTCACTCGTGTGGTTCTCCCGTCTCCCGATTCCCGATCCCTCTTTGTCCGAAACCAAAAATGGGGAATCCGGCTCAAATGCCAATTTGCCCGTAACATGCCGGTATGGTTTTTCGGTAATAAGCACGTCCTACGGCCCTTTCAGCCTTCACTTTTGACAGCAATTATATTTATCATCGCCCACTTGACCGATCTCTAACTTCGTTCTAGGGACACTTACTTCAAACAATGTGACTGTGACTGACCCCATGCATACCTATATTAATACTATTGTAATAAAATTACCGTGCTGTTGAATATTTACTTTGATATTAATGTTAGCGCTTTGAGGTTTAAGGTTTCCATCGTGTACCGTTGGTCAAGACGCGTCCGGCGTCCGGGGTATCTACAAGGGCCTTTCAGACAAACACATCAAAAGTGCATTTTTTGCTTTATGTTAATTTAAATGGACAGCCAATTATTGTACCGTGCGAGCAAAAATTATTTGCATCAAAGAGGGCCTTGCATCTAAAGACGTAATGCTTAGCCGTGGAGCTTAATACCTGTTGGGTGTCAGTAACTTCCTGAATTAACAATCAATCAGTTATTCCGTCATCTTTGACAGTCGTTACAAGTAATTTGATTCATGGCTAGTTTTTCCAATTTCTTTACGGAACAGCAAAAAACATTCTTGGTTGAAGCGTATTTTCGAAACGGGGTTAGATTAAATGGTGAGTGGCAATACAACCCGGATTTTACGAATATTTTCCTAACGTTGCTTTTATTGCTGGGGATTTTTATCATTGCCTGAATAGAACCGTGGCTGTGTTTAGGGAAACAGGTTCTATACAACACAAAAAAGGAGCAGGAAGACCATCTGTAAGAACAGAAGAACTTGTTGCAAACGTTCGTGAAATAATGCAAAATACGCCAACAAATTGTAAAAGACGCCTGTCCCAAGAAGTGGGAAGATCTTATGGAACATGCAGGACTATTCTTAAGAAGCAGCTAAATTTATTTCCTTATAAAGTGCAAGTATTCCAAGAAATACAAGCCGCAGATTTTGAAAGACGCAGGAATTACTCTCAATGGTTTACCTAAAATTTATTGGAAATAAATGATTTATTAGACCTGACATTTTTTTCGGAAGAAGCCTGGTTTCACCTCTCCGGTTATGTGAATTCTCAGAATACACGCATGTGGAGTAGTGAAAATCCCCATTTTTTTGTAGAGTCCACATTGCACACTCAAAAAATTGGTGTCTGGTTAGCTGGTTCCTGAAGAAGAATTGTTGGTCCTATTTTTTCATGTACAGCACAGCGGTATAGAGACAATATTTTGAATCCATTTGTGGAGCAATTAATTGACGACGAACTACGTTTTGGATATTTTCAACAGGACGGTGCAACCGCCCATACAGTCGCCGAAACTATTAACTACTTACGCAATTTTTTCGACGACAGATTGATCAGTTTTCGATCAGACATTGAATTCCCACCTAGATCACCTTGTTTAACGGTTATGGATTACTTCGGTTTTCCTCATTTAAAGAACAATATTTTTAAAACACCAGTTGCAAATTTAGAACAATAACAAGAAAGGATTATCCAAGAATGTGTCAACACGTTCGAAAATATGAAGAGACGTGTGAATTTATGCTTAGGGCATATTATGCGGTGGCCAATTTCAGCAATTTATGTAATTATTTTTCTTTTTCTTTCTGTATATTCTTACTTTGCTAATTTTGTAAACAACAAAAATAAATTTGTATTTGTCTGCTTATTTTATTACTTAAAATTTTAACCTAGATTTGGTTAGATATATCGTCCCCATATCATTGTGATCTAAGCCCTCTTTGATGAAAATAATTTTTGCTCGCACGGTATGTTACGTTGGAAGAATTCTCTTAATATGTTTAAATATTTATCATAATATAAAGTTAATTTTCCACGATCCTTTATTCCGCATTAAACAAATTTATTGCCCTTAAAAAAACCATGTAGGCCTCCTCGTTGTACAATAGCTGACCTACGCGAAAATTAAAAATTTCGTGCGACTTTTTCTTCCCATTGGCCAATATAATTAAGGATACTTACATGCGGGCAACGTCGTTTAATTTATTGTATGCAGATGAGCTGAACATCACATCATCAGGGCTGAAGGGAAGAACGGTCAATGCAACGTCCAGATATTAATACCCGTTCATTCTAATGATTAATTACTGATCTCTGTTGCTTTTAGACAACTCGAATCATCCAGCGGGTTGTTGTTCTATGTGTAATACGAGTAAAATCGAGGTTGACGCCACGCACACCCCCCTCGCCCGCGTGCACCCCTTTTATTCTTAATAGCTTTGTGAAGTCATGGGAATAAATCCCTTTTTAGAATTTGGTAAGTGCTGCATTCAATATGCTTATTTTCGTCAATGGCCTTTTAAAGTTAAATATACGACACGGTAAAAATGTAGATGAATTTACTTAATTTAAGGACAAAAATGTACATACCAATAAATGATACAACGCGTTGCAACTTTTGCCACTTTCATTTTTCATGCATTTAACGAGGTTTTTTCTAAATCTTCGAACAGCGTTTTCATTTTCAAATCCTTGTACTTCGTTGCAGGTTTGTGTAATTCGTTTTTTTAAATTCATTCCGTTTGCAAGTCTGTCCTTATAAACAATTTATTTTATTGTTGTCATTGTAAATGGCCCGTTTAAATGCATATACAGGGTCCTGCAATAGTGCGTCAAGCTTCCATAGCTCCTATACGAATTTAGTTAGGAATTTCATTTATATGCTAACTTATACTGTATCATACGGGGTACTTCAGGAAAATATTTTTTCATATACAGGGTAGCCCAAAAAAGTGTGGTCATAAAAAGTTGTAATTTTTTTAATGGAACACCCTGTATATTTTTACATTTTCAAACTCCACATAAAATTATAATTATTTTTTATTAAATGCATTATTAGTCTATACTTTATAGTTTCCGAGATATTGACTTTCGAAAGGTGACATTTTTGAACTTTGACAACTTCTAACTTTCTAACAGTACGTCTTAGAGCAAAACGGCTTACATGTCCCTATCTTCAATTTTTATTATCTTTCCAAAAAATCAACTTCCGGTTAAACCGGATGTAACTCGAACGCAGGAAATATTGTTGTTCCGGTTTAACTGGAAGTTGATTTGTTTGGGAAGATAATAAAAATTGAAGATAGGGACATGTAAGCCGTTTTGCTCTAAGACGTACTGTTAGAAAGTTAGAAGCTGTCAAAGTTCAAAAATGTCACTTTTCGAGAGTCAATATCTCGGAAACTATGAAGTATAGGCTAATAATGCATTTAATAAAAAATAATTATAATTTTATGTGGAATTTAAAAATGTTAAAATATACAGGGTGTTCCATTTAAAAAAATTACAACTTTTTATGACCACACTTTTTTGGGCCATCCTGTATATGAGAAAATATTTTCCTGAAGTACCCCGTATGATACAGTATAAGTTAGCGTATGAATGAAATTCCTAACTAAATTCGTATAGGAGCTATGGAAGCCTGACGCACTATTGCAGGACCCTGTATACAGTGTCACCAGTTTTTTTTATTAATAGCTTTATTCAAAATTTGACTTTGGCATCAAATTCTGCTTCGATCGAGATGAAAATTAAGCGAAAAAATAGTAGTCACGTGACTCACATTATCTGTCAAATTTTAATTTTTTCCAAAAAATAATTCAAAAGTTATTAAGGGTTATTTCTGAAATTATCGAAAAAGTTATTAGAAAAAGTTTTTTTAAATGCAGTTTTTAGCCCACTTCCAAAATTTCAGCTGCATAAGATAATTTTGATTTTTTACCTATATTTTGTAAATTGCACCACTTTTGCAAAATAAGACTCAACGCAACCTACATAAAACTTCTTAGTTTTGACAATGCTTTATTTCAGATTCATTTTCTTTAAAGCATCGCCATATTAAATGTGTGTTTTTTTACAAAATCAAAGTTGGGCTATTAAAATTTGGTCGCATGTGATGCCAAGTTTATTTGTTTTTGACCCTGTATAAGGTAACTTCATAAAATAAGTATTTTTGAAAACGTACTTTGTGTCTGAAAGTAATGCCAAATTTTGAATAAAGCTATTAATAAAAAAAAATCCCATATGATGCTGACTTTACTGGTGACACTATATAACATCAAAAAATACCTATAAAATTATATTTCCCACAATAACACACCATACGTTTAGTTTTTGTGAAATTTGGTGTCTGCATTCAACCACCCAGTGTGGATGTTCGGTGCTCAAATGGCGGAAATTTTGCGAAAAAAAAAATACCTTTAGTAGTAAACGTCGCCTCATTTAACAACAATATTTTATAAACCAAATTTCTATCGTCTTCAAAATGTCCCATAATCACCAGAAAACAAAATTCTAGCATAATAGCCATATCCCCGTGTAACAACGAATGTATGAATGTTACGTTGAAGTGATTTAGACTTACTCTAGTACCTGTACATGAAGTAGAACATCTAATTCATCTTCCACTCTACACATCTTCCTGCATCATTCGATTTAAAAAAAAATAGGAACAAAATTTAAATTTTGCTATAATTCGAGCTAATGTGAATTGAGTAATACTGTCTCGTTTAGGATGATTTGCATTGAATTGGTCTGTAGCATCTCTAAACGAGCGGTAGTTATTGCCCACAATAAACACAATTTCTACTTTTTTTAGTTATTAAGTCACAAGTCATTTTTAAAAAATTAACTTTTAAGAATCACACGTTTATTTTGACACCTGCTTTTAGAAATGCTGTTTCCAAAGTAAACATTTTGCTTGCTATTAAATAATATATCTCAAGCCATTCACAAGTTAGCACTAGACTGTGTGGAACGCCACTGTTTAATACCAACCAATAATTATTTAATTAATTGCAAATCATATTGGATTATTGCAACATGCTGTGTGGTTTATTTTTGCATGGATGCACGTCGAATGGTATTGGCACATACCTGTCACACAATGTGTAATTAATTATATTATCGTCCGAGTTGATTCAATATTACGATATCATTATTTAGATTCCAGATCTTGTATTTTGAAAATAAATAAAATCGGTTCAATAAGGTGGCCGGAATGTAACGACTGGAAAAAGCTAAAAAATAACAAAATGAAAAAGTGCAAAGGTAGATTAAACAAACTTGTTATGTATTAAAAAGATTTCTTCAGTTTTTTACATTACATTGTATAACATCAATACAGTTTTCAGCTGGAGAGACACCCTAAGAAGCCACCTGACTAAACCAAAACCAACATGCCAAAAAGAGAGAAAAAACTATCTCTACCGGATATATTGGTGAGACACTAAGACCACCCGAAATAAGGATTAAACAGCACAGAAACGATACGTTAAAAGGACCATGCCTGAACACATAGCCATCATATCATGTAGTCAGAAGCTAAAATCCTGTATAAACAACCAATTAGTAAGAACCAAGTTCATGGAGGTATACTTCAGGTACAGAACCAACAAATCGAACGCGTCCAATCCTACAAATATCTAGGATGTCAGGTCAACGAAAGCTGGGATAATATGCAGGAGATTCGTGCCCGAATTGAACAGGCCAGAGCATCGTTTATGAAAATGAGGTCAGTGTTATGTTGCCGAAGTCTATCGCTCTCCGTTCGCACTCGAGTGCTACGTTGCTATGTATTCAGCATTATCTACTATGGAATTGAGGCGTGGACTCTGACAGACGCCATGTGCAAAAAGCTGGAGGCTTTCGAAATGAGGTCGTATCGACGGATGTTGAGAATCTCCTGGACGGACAGAGCGCGAAATGAAGACGTGCTTGGGAGAATGTCAAAAGATCTCGAGGTCATGTTTACACTTAAAAAACGAAAGTTAGAATACTTCGGACACGTACTTAAGAATGACAAGTACGGACTTCTCAAACTGATCATAGAAGGTAAAATCGAAGGAAGAAGAGGCCCTGGACGCCGAAGAATATCGTGGCCAAAGAATTTGATACAATGGTATGGTAAGACCACGGCGAGTCTCTTTAGAAAGGCAGTGGATAAAGTGCAGATAGTGTTGATGATTGCCAACGTTCGAAGAGGACCAGGCACTTGAAGAAGAAGAAAGAACCACACTGGAAGCTGTTGCTATGCATCAGAACCCAGGTTGTTTTAGGAAGCCTTCATTAAATATAAGAAATATATGGTAACCTTTGTCCAAAACTCTTCTGTTATTCGGAATTTTTTTTTACAGTGGCACGTTAAAAAATCCGTTGTTTCTCTTTCACAAGTGTAATTGCATGTCCCTTACAAGTGTCTTAATTGGCCAATTTACCCGTTTTACAAGAACCCTTCGACATTTGACCTTAATGTCGTTAAATAACTAACTTAATTATGGTATCAAAAAGATTTAAGAGTCAATGCGACCCCATGCTCAATAAAATATATCAACGAATCGCGAACAACGGACCTCCTTTGTCATTACAATGTAAATAGCTCCCTTTATGTGCCTAATGAATCCACTGTACCATAATCCCCGTGGTAAAATGAAAGTAAGAAATAAAAATCTTCATTTAAAGAAAAAGTCTTTCTCCCCTAGGAAAGAACAAACAAAAAACAAAATAGGGCAGGTTGAACACGAACACCTGTTATGGCCGTAGGACGTGAGACAGGAGCAATAAAATCAATTTACCTCTACTTTCAACGGAAAATCAGCTAGCAAGAATATATACAATGTAAAAAGAGCTTAAGGTAATAGACCAACTCTATAAAATAAAGCACAAGTTATACTATACAGGGTATAATCCATTAAACAGGTCCGTGTTTATTTCGACAGGCTTGTATTAGATAATCGAAACATAATACGAGTAGCATTAAAGACAATTTGGACTATAACCCATTTCTAAAAACTCGTCGGCCAGATGTCATTTTTTCCCATAAAAAATAGGATTTATTGTTTTTTCCCACGAGTACATTATCTAACATAAAATAAACTTTAATCAATCTAAATATAATAATAATAAACGTCTTTTTTTAGGATGAATAAAGATAACAATTACAAAGACTAACAATAATAGGCAGACAAGCAAAAGCGGGGCGCAGTCTAGCCACAAAGGTTACTCTACTGAACCCCACACTGCTTGCTAAAATAATAATAAAAAATATATAATATAAAGAATTATGAATTTACAGATATTATATAAATATCGTTGAAAGAATTAAAAAAAAAAAAGGATTAAATAGTTAACATTCTAGAAAAAAGAAAAGTACGCTCCATTCTGACCTGATGGAGAAGACGACAAAACATAATTTGAAGAATGACCTGCAAAAACAATTAACGAAATGCAAATAATAATTTAACAAAAATAATTAACGAAGTTGTTCATTTTAAATACTGAGTAGATATTTTTTATATTGCAATTTAAATTTGTTACTGTCAAGGGAAACCATTTCATTAGGTAAGGAGTTGTATAATTTAACAGAGTTGTAGGTAAATGATCTCTGAAATATGGCACTCTGATGTTGAGGTACCGTCAACCTATTAGAAAATCTCATGTCACGTGAATGTATATTTTCACGAAATACAAACTTACTTTTTAAAGAAATAGGCAGATCCGGATTATTTAAAGTTTTAACCAAAAAATTCCCTAAATGTAAAGTTCTACGGTTGTTCATTACTAGCCACTTGAGATTTTTAAACGTATGAGAAATATGATAAAATTTTCGAAGTCCAAAAATAAGGCGGGAGCATGTATTCTGTACCCTTTGTATCCTATTCCTATCTGCTACATCAAGGCATGGCCCATAAATAAAATCACAGTAGTTAAAGCTGGATAAAACGAGACTTTCACAGAGCATTTTACGTAATTTAAAATTTAGGACATGACGGTTGTTGTATAATACTCTTAAAGACATAATATATGACTTTTGAATTAGCTTTTTGACATACTCCCTAAACCTTAGTTCAGTATCCAGGATTATACCCAGATTTTTAGCTGTTTTAACTACGGGGAGCCTAACACCATCGATAACTATATTGATATTTTCATTCAAAAAGCCAATTTTGTTCTTATTCCCAAAAAGCATCAAGGATGACTTTTATGGATTCAACCCTAGATTATGATCCAGAGAAAGCATTGCTTAAATCTTCGTTAAGCAAATTCGATGCGTTTATATAGTCTTGGCAATCGAAATGAAGGTAAATTTGTGTATCATCTGCATATGCCTGAACCTTACAGTGCTTTAAAGATTTTAAAATATCTGAGGTATAGATAATAAATAGAAGAGGTCCTGGGATAGATCAATGAGGTACACCAGACAAAATTTGAATTTGTTCTGAATAATTGTTTTTATTGAAAATTTTTTGGCACCTGCTGTTGAAGTATGATCTAATGCATCAATGTTTAATTATTTGCAGTCTAGGGTTTGAAAATTTTACCCGAAACGAATAATAACGGTTTGATATTATAATGATCAATAACACTCCAAGCCTCTGCATATTTGTCTATCTTACTCTAATGTTATATATCTACATAATTAAATACATACGAAAGCTGGATGTTTTTTCTTCAATTTCCTTTAGCTCACAGCCATTTACCCATGCCCATTTACTTTTCTCAAAGGACCAAAAGGTCGTAATTAATTATTCAAATTCCATAAAAACAGGCCTATTTGTGTTTATTTATTCTTATCGGTTTAACGAGAAGTGTACTTGAGTCCTAAACAAATCATTTTATTGACGTATGACAAAACATCCCTAAGAACACTTAAGCTTATCAGATGTGTTGATACTACTTCGCAAATACTGATAACATCAGAAATTATACCTGTTAAATTGCTTCCCTTCTTAAAAATACGTTTATCCAATAGGATTTTTCCTATAGTAGTAGTAAGTAGTAGTAGTAACATGTTTTATTTAGCAAAAAGCTACGATTAAATATTTTTTAATACATTTTTTTAACACATTTTTATAGATTTATTTTTAAATTTTAAAACGCAACCTTCTTTTAACAAGAACAGACAGAAAAGTTAAACATTTTGTAAATTATGTTAAATATTACGTATCATTTTGTTTTTTAATTAAATGTAATTTTAAAGTTTTTTTAAACAGTTTTAATAATTTTTAAGATTCAATAGAATTTTCCAAATTATTATATTCTATCAAACCTGAATAAAAAATACATTATTTATAAGCTAATGTTTTAGACACTCTGTGCACATAAAAATGTTGATTAGTTCTTGTTTTATAATTATGATGGTCATGATAAAAAGAACAAACATTTTTTAAACAATCAGGCAATAAATTATTTTTCATTTTATGTACAAAGATACATAAGTACTAAATAAAAAATTAAATTTCTGACATTCAACCAATCTAAATTTTTTAACATAAAATTAATTTTTGTATATTTGTCACAATTTAAAATAATCCGCATTGCCTTATTTTGTAAAATTTGTAATTTATCAAATATTTCCCCACTAGCACAATATCAAATGGAAGAACAATAAAGAAAATGTGGTAATATAATAGTATTAAATACAGTTTTTTTAGAAAACAAACTTAAATGAGAACTGATCCTTTTAAAATAACCTACTTTTCCGGCAATCTTGGATATAATACTTTCAAAATAATAATAATAAAAAAATAATTAAAAAATTTTTAATTTTGAATCGATGATTATCCCTAAATATTTAAAACTGTTTACTAATTCCAATTTTTCAACATCAATTACACCATTTATATTTTGAAAATTTAAATTAAAACCAATAACCATACATTTAGTTTTTGAAATATTTAATTTTAATTTATTTACTTTTAGCCAATTTAAAAACGATTTATCTAAGAATTTAGAGTATTTAGACCGTATAATATTATATTTATACTATTAGAATTATGTCCAAAATATTTTCCAATATAAAATGCGCAGTTGCGTTGGAAATTTACCCTTTCCATTTTTACCCCCTAGGTTTAGTTTCTGAAATGCAGAAATTCCTATACAAATTTCAAGCCCCGTTTTTACCCCCTTAGGGACTGAAGGACTGAAAAAACGTCGCTCCTTTGGTAATATTATTAAAAAAAAATTTAAACGGGGATCGGTCCCTTTTTGAATAAACCAAAAAAGCTCTTTTTCCTAATTATTTTCAAAGTATTTTTGCTACTTGATCGTTAAAATAAAATCATGTAATAAAAACTTTTGAATTAAACGGAACAAAATTTTGTAGGGTCAAGAACATTAAACAAAAATAAAATTATTATAGATATTAAAATTAAACTTTTCATATTATTTTTCTGTGCATTTATGACCGGTTATAAAACCCATATTTCTACGTTCACTCATTTGTATATAAAAGCGCGTGTAATGTTTATTTTGACATAAGGTATGAGGGTTCCCAGTTTATTTTTTCAGTAATAAAAACCAGCATTGTACACGTGCGATTATTTTTTCTTTTCTCGGCAAGTCTATTTAACTTCTTAAATTACGAAAATAACGGCATTTGGTTTTAATAAATTCTCTTCCGCGTTTGAACCATGATGGTACCGAAACACCCGTATTTTGCAAAGTACGATGTCTTACCGTTAAGGTGAAAAGTGCATTTTAGTACGTTAAAAACGTGTTATGTGTTATGTGGCATTTTATAGGGGTGAGGGGTGACTCATAATAATTTTATATAAAATTACAAATATTACAAAAAATATAATTTCATGTGGTAGAAATACAGCGTTATGATAAAGAAATGGACCAGCCTATTATATAATATATGCTGGTATGCTTTTTAGAAAAAAATATTTATACAGGGTGTATCATAAAATTGCTACGTATCAACTTTATAGTTATTTATGTATTAAAGGCATTATGATGATGTTTATGCCTCCGAGGGCAACAATCCCACAAAGCCGAGGACCTTTGGCCCGAGGGTTTGTAAGTTGCCCGAGGGTATAGACATCAAGTAATGCCTGTGGTACATACAATATTTTATGTCCCACTTAAGATAATTCCAAGTTAAATTAAAAAAAAATTCAAAATCACGAAAAGTTTTTTACCTATAAAGTTGCTAAATAAACAAAGGTAATAAGTAGTGTTCATTGTTGTGCTGTGTGAAAGTCAAAACTGAAATTCATGTAAAATAATGGATTTTCCGTTGATTCCGGATAGAATTGATGTGAATGCTGCCATAGCTTTGGATAATCTTCTCCCAAAGAAGTCTAAAGACGCCTATGATAAAGAATATCAAAGGTTTGGAGCTTGGATGAAAAATAATGATGTAAAAATTATCAACGAGACGGTGCTAGTAGGATATTTCCAGGAGTTGGTGTGTTAAAATTGCTGTTGTAAATTATATTAAAATATTAACTATGTAATATCGATTATAGTCTGAAACATTCACTCCTAATTCCCTGTGGACGAAATATTCAATGTTAAAGACATTGATAGTTAATAAAAATAAATTGCAAATAATGGCAAGTTAAGCCAGTATCTAAAGCAAGCATCCAAAGGATATGAAGCGAAGAAATCGAAAATTTTGACTCGTGAAGATAAGCTGAAATTCATCCGTGAAGCTCCCAATGAAACTTTTTTGATTTACAAAGTGGTTCTGTTATATGGTGTATTTGGTGGGTGCCGCCGCCTAGAGGTAGTTAATATGTTGGTTGAAGATATAGAGGATAGAGGATCCGTAGTAATAGTTAATATTTTCCATACAAAGACCGATAAAAAGCGTGTCTTCACAATTATTGATGAGAACGAAATGGGTTGTTTAAAGCTACTGAGAACTTATTGGTCTTTACGCCCGACGAACTGCAACATCAATAGATTTTTTTGTGTTACCGTAAGGTCGTTGTTTTTCACAGCCAGTTGGAAAGAACACCATTGGCAAGATTCCTTCCATTATTGCAAAATACCTGGGTCTAAGCGATGTGGACAAATATACTGGTCATTGTTTGCGCAGAACCTCTGTAGCTTTGTTGGCGGACATGGGGGCAAACATGACCACATTGAAAAGGCAAGGCGATTGGAAAAGTTCAGCTGTGGTTGAGGGATATTTGGAAGACAGTATTGTCTTCTAAAAACAATATTTCGAAATTGATAGCTGGAGTATCATCAACAAGACCATCAACATCAAAAAACGTTCAATCATTGTCAATTTCTGTCAGTGAAAATCGCGAAATGATAGAAAACATTGACTTATCAAAAGCCGGTAAATTCGTTTTTACTGGGTCTTTTCATAATTGTTAATTGAATATAAATGATAAATACATTTTTTCGTTAATAAAAAGTTGTTACTTTGATTTTTCCTATTTATTTCTCTTAATGCCCGAGGGCATTAGAAACTAATGCCCTAGGGCAAGGGCAGTGGTTCTCAACCGCCGTTCCGCAAACCTTTTCCAGGTGTTCCGCGAAATAATTTAGTAATATCAACTAATCTGAATCATGAGATAGTATTTGATAAACTGATTATAGACCAGGGTCGATAATGTTTGAAACAAAAAAAATAATAGTAGTAATAAAGATGAAACCCATTGGAAAAGGAAGAGAATACAACAAAAATTAAAGGAAAAATAATTTACGGGCGATCCGAGATCGGGAAGTGGAAGGGGGTGAGTTTTTAAGGGTAGAAAACGATTTATCTCGATTTCCGGCAAAACTACAAGTCCTATGGGAAAACGTTAAATGGCAAAGTTGTAGGTAATAGAAAGATCTACAACTTTTGTATTTACACTTTTTTCACATAACCTCAAAATTTATGTGAAAAATTCAAATAACCAAGGTTTTTTTTTAATCTTTTACAAAAAAACTTTTCTTTTCACAAAATTTGCTGAAAACTTACCTTTTTATGTCCCAAACACACTGTAATTTTTTTGATTTAAAATATTTATTTTTTCACCTTATTTTGACTTAATATCGAAATAATCGAAAAATATCGAAAAATATTTTTTTTACACCATCAGAAAGTAGATATTTCAACGAACAAAAAGCACACCGACTTTTTTAAAAAGCAGATATTTTGACGTGAGAATTTTCGATTGAAAATTAGGGTGCTTTTTCGATATTAACTCAAAATAAGGTGAAAAAATAAATATTTTAAATCAAAAAAATTACAGTGTGTTTTGGACATAACAAGGTACGTTTTCACCAAATTTTATGAAAAAAAAAAATTTTTTGGAAAGGTAAAAATAAAAAACCAAAAACTTGGTTATTTCAATTTTTCACATAAATTTTGAGGTTATGTGAAAAAAGTGTAAATACAAAAGTTGTAGATCTTTTTATTACATACAACTTTGCCATTTAACGTTTTTCCATAGGACTTGTAGTTTTGCCGAAAATCGAGATAAATCGTTTTCTACCCTTAAGAACTCACCCCTTTCCACTTCCCGACCTCGGATCGGCCGTAAATTATTTTTCCTTTCATTTTTGTTATATTCTCTTCCTTTTCCAATGGGTTTCATCCTACTATTGTTTTTTTTCACTTTTTACCATTTTCAAAGGCTTCAGCCCTTGTCTATTACTTCACCGCAAATATGTTGACAAAGGTGGTGTTCCGCCATTTTCCTATTGCTACCAAAAGTGTTTCGCCACCACAAAAAGGTTGAGAACCACTGCCCTATAGGGTATTATATACCATTTAACGTGTCTGGTAAGATACGTTGTACAGACAAACGACAAAGTATGAAAAAAAATTACTTAGGTGCTTATTTATTTGGTTACAATTTGACTGTTACAGCTTTTTAGGACCACAACGATATAGTTGAAATATTACCCTTTTACACCGTCCCAATCTTTTTCTTTGGTCAATAGACGATTATTGTTGTAACACATGTTTCTAATAGTGTTACATGATGCCACAATTCTTATGCACAAATTAGACATCCGAACAATAGACGTCCCTTTTAATAATACTTATATTAGACACTAACAGTGTCCCTTTCTAGATTCGTAACAATGCTTCAGTATGTAATCGGTTGTATATTATCGTTTAAATGCAAGTCCGTTTTGTTATATGCATTTTCTAGCAATTTCAAGTACGATATTTTAAAGGGCAACAAAAGGGCAATCGTCTCGACAAGAAAAGGGGCATTAGTTAATGTTTCGGAATGCCCCCTTCGTGACGAAAAGGGTCCGATCAGGTATATACGGTAACAGCTTATTATTCTTATTAACGAATAACTTGTCATATTATTATTTTATAAAGGCAATGAGGAGACAAGAGACATTAAACATAATTTAGTTCATACGACCATAATGAAACAGTTTGTGAAAAAGAAAAAATAAAAGGCCATTCGACAATGAAAGTAAATGCGTTTTTGCTTCGTTATTGCTGTAAAGCAAATTAAATGGACATGGATTATTTAACGTGTGAACAGACGGCTACGAGCGAATCATTATTATAAGCTAACATCAGATGTTGTACCTATAAAAGGTAATAAAAAAAAGTAGCCACTGCATTAAAAAATGGATATAAACGTCTTTTAGCCGACGATGGATTTCATATTCAAGAAAATGAAGGTTTTTGGTTTATGGATTTACCATCTTACTATATACAGTGTGTGTATAAAGTCTGGAAACGGCTTAATAACATCACAATTTACTGGCCGATTTAAACCAAATTTGGTACATTTATATAAGAGGATCTATCGCACCGAATGACGATATTGGCGTTGTTGCCAGCTTTTTAGTTTGTCTGGAATTCGAACGAATTTTATATTTTTAAATATAACACCCAGTATGTTTTTACATTTTTAAATTCCACATAAAATTATAATTATTTTTTATTAAATGCATTATTAGTCTATACTTCATAGTTTCCGAGATATTGACTCTCGAAAAGTGACATTTTTGAACTTTGACAGCTTATAACTTTCTAACAGTACGTCTTAGAGCAAAACGGCTTACATGTCCCTATCTTCAATTTTTATTATCTTCCCAAAAAAATCAACTTCCGGTTAAACCGGATGTAACTCGAAAGCAGGAAATATAGTTGTTCCGGTTTAACTGGAAGTTGATTTTTTTGGGAAGATAATAAAAATTGAAGATAGGGACATGTAAGCCGTTTTGCTTTAAGACGTACTGTTAGAAAGTTAAAAGCTGTCAAAATTCAAAAATGTCACTTTTCGAGAGTCAATATATCGGAAACTATAAAGTATAGACTAATAATGCATTTAATAAAAAATAATTATAATTTTATGTGGAATTTAAAAATGTAAAAATATACTGGGTGTTATATTTAAAAATATAAAATTCGTTCGAATTCCAGACAAACTAAAAAGCTGGCGACAACGCCAATATCGTCATTCGGTGCGTTAGATCCTCTTACACAACTGTACCAAATTTGGTTTAAATCGGCCAGTAAATTGTGATGTTATTAAGCCGTTTCCAGACTTTATACACACACTGTATATAATCTAAAGTATTCTTAGCTTGCTACACTGAGAAAAAAGCATTCTATTCCTTATAAGAATTCACACAACGAAAATTGCTAGACCGTTGTGTAGTGATAATATCACCATAATTTAGCGAACAGGAAATAGGAGTTATTGCTACCACAGAATGGTTTATAGCCATTATTGCTCTGAATACTCACAGTTATTATTAAGTTCTCTGGGGTGTAAACTGGTTTTATATACTGTATTAGATCCGACTGGCAGTTGTAATGAAACTTAACTTTAATCATAATAATATTTGCTTGCTACGGTTAGTAAGCATATACTTACCATCAAAAAACAGTACTGTAGTTCTCAAAAATTTAAATAGCTTCTACTGTGATATTGTTCATTGCACATGATTATCTATTATGCAGCATGGTTTACTGAGATGGTAAAATTCGTACATAGCTTATAAAGTCCAATACTAATGATGTGTTGTGCGAAATAAGAATCTTCTATTGCTTTATCTGACATGCAAAGTTTAAAAAACTTAAATACAAAGTAAAAATAAATTAATTGAAACATTGAAACGATGAATAAAGTTCAAATTTAGACAGGAGAGCTAGAAGACTTCGAACAACGATGTGACCTGCGCAACAAATACGTTGAAATGAATTCTATGGTGCGCAGCGATTGCCTATCGCTACGAACCCCCACCAACGTCTTGTGCATTATAGGTTCTAACGAATATAATTCGTTTTTGGGGACGCAGTTCTGTTTTCTTACGCTCTTCTCAACGAAGATTGCTGAACAGCATCAACAATAGCCCTTCATCCAGGTGTTAAATGTTTGACGTAAGACAGAGACTTGTTCAATCAGCTTTTAGTTTTAGTTCCCAGTAAGAGCAAGGTTTGGCAACCCATTGTACCATAATTAAAATGGAACTAATAATATTAAATTTATAATAGTAAATAACAGATATAAAAGAAAATAGCAGAGTTAGTTAGTTAAGACTGGTTTATTCTACTCACCATTCAACTTCTTAACATAGTATAAAACAAAGTCGCTATTGCCCGTCTGTCCCTATATCCCTATATGTGCTTAAATCTTTAAAACTACGCAACGGATTTTGAAGCGGTTTTTTTTATAGATAGAGAGAATTCAAGAGGAAGGTTTTTATGTATAACTAGCGACTCGCCCCGGCTTCGCACGGGTGCAATTTCAGAAAGTGGCATGCCGAGTACTAATATATCGGGTTTGTTCGGGTTTGTATTTTATACCAGCGGGTTGCAACGCATGCCGGGTACACGCTAGTAAATAATAAACACCAAGCAAATTGAGTCTCTAAAACCTGACGCGTGAGCTTGCAACGGCCCACTGCTGTACTGGGAACTTTTAGAAATAAACCAGTATCAACTGTTGATGTCACATGTGGGTGTCAACTGTCGAAATGCTTTGTTATTAGAAGAAGTTGACTATATCGATTATTTTATTAAAAACTAGCAGTTAAGGCTTGCCCAGATTCAAAATTGTCCAATAGGCGACCGGCCGATTCTAAATTAGAACTTTCAATCCATTTCTGTTGCGTTTCAAAGTAATATAATTCAGGAAGAACGAAAAGCGATAAAGTAAAAATGAGGGTGTTTAGTTTATTTATAAGCCACTATAAAGAATGATTGCGGTAGAGCTGTCGAAGTGGGCACAACAAATCAAAATCAGTCATTGTTTACGTGCAAGAGCCAAATTGGCTTCGATAAGCGCAGCTGCATGCAAGAGTTTATACCAGACTGGCAGTGCAATATATAGGTGGGCATTTTTATTGTCAAAATAGCGGATTTATGCACTTGCAAAACGCAGATCCGAAAATATATACCCGATCCCGGTTGGGGTCCGCATAATTCAAAACAGAAGGACTTTAAAACAATGTTTTTATTTTAACAAAAAAACGCTGCTCAACAACTGAAACTTGACTGATAATAATTAATGTTATTACCATTGTGTGTAGAAATTATGAAGGAAGATTTTGGTTGGACGGTAAATATACAATTTGTAAACTTTCTATAGTCTTTATTCAAAAATCAAGTTTATAACAAAGTCCTAACTCTAATCCAGAATTTAATATTTTTTAAAAATTACTACTTGGTTATACCGTGCGAGCAAAAATTATTTGCATCAAAGAGGGCCTTGCATCTAAGGACGTAATGCTTAGCCGTAGAGCTTAATACCATTTGGGTGTGAGTAACTGCCTGAATTAACAATCAATCAGTTATTCCGTCATCTTTGACAGTCGTTACAAGTAATTTTATTTGATTCATCGCTAATTTTTCCAATTTCTTGAATAATTCACACAATGGGCTTTACTGAACAGCACAAAACATTTATGGTTGAAGCGTATTTTCGAAGCGGGGTTATAAATGGTAAGTGGTAATACAATCCGGGTTTGTGCATGGACGATTTTCACGAACATTTTCCTAACGTTGCTTTTATTGCTGGTTAGTTTTATCATTGCCTGAAAAGAACCGTGGCATTGTTTAGGGAAACAGGTTCTATACAACACAAAAAGAAGCAGGAAGACCATCCGTAAAAACAGAAGAATTTGTTGCAAACGTTCGTGAAATAATGCAAAATACGCCAACAAATTGTATAAGACGCCTGTCCCAAGAAGTGGGAAGATCTTATGGAACATGCAGGACTATTCTTAAGAAGGAAAAAGAAAAGATATTTCAAGAATGTGGTAACATTTCTCCAGAGATGCTGGTCAACACTTTCGGAAATATGAAGAGACGTGTGATTTCTTTCTTTATATTCTTACTGTGTTAATTTTGTAAACAACAAAAGTAAATTTGTACTTGTCTACTTATTTTATTACTTATTAGTTTGGCATATCATGTCATAATATGAATTTGACAAATTTTTAACCTAGATTTGGTTAGATATATCGTCCCCATATCATTGTGATCTAAACCAAGCTCTACGTTTTTTAATCCAAGCCCTCTTTGATGCAAATAATTTTTGCTCGCACGGCATGTAATTGGAATCTTTACCAGACAGCTTCTGGTCTACCATCTGGATCTGGAAGGTATGAAAGGTGAACTAACTTGCACAGCATTTATGCCACAGTATGACCCATTCTTTAGGAACATAAAATGAGGGGTAGCTTTCCAAGCCAGACTACAAATTTGAGGAGCAACCGCGCAAAAGTTGATAAGTTCCTTTTTGTCAATTATGAGTAAATCTTAAAAACATATTCCAATAATATCATCAATGCGGTACTCAACAACTTGTGTCTGAATTTCTTTATGATTTCTAAAATATTTAAGTATGGGATTTATTCATTTTTAAGGGTTATATTGTGGAAATATTAACTATTGATTGAATTAACTGATTATCATATTTATTTTACATGGGAAGCATTAACTTTGGCCTGAATTTGGAAAGCAGTTATTTGCAACTAGATGACAAATCGCAAATTTAAACTTATTAACTTTTGCCTGGTTTTTCCTCAGTTCAACAATACTTAGAGACATTTTGGGTGTAGCTCTCATTCAATTTTGTGTTTGGCCTATATACCTACTTTGACTCTACCATTGTAACTCGACTGAAACACATATTTGCTGTAAAAACAACATTTTGCCAGAAATTTGGTTTCACGCCGTAAAACTGCAACTCAAAGCCAACATTATTTTCCTTATTACCTGCAATGAGATAAGGTTTATTTGCAGCTGGATGGTTTGAACATGCAGTTTTATGCTGTTCTAACACACTTCTGCAGGATAATTAATATTTGTACTTTATTAAGACTTTTGTGATTTTTATTAGTAAATTGTATTTGTTAATTGTTATGAATAAATTGAATTGAATTTTCTTCCAAAAAAGGAGATTATTGTTTTGTTGTTCCATACTAATATTTTGTCGTCCAGTTCCTGTCGAGCCACTTTTTTTATGTCTTGGAGGGTGCGCTTTTCGGGACTCCAAACTTATTTGCAACCCTTCTTACAAACCATCCCGCTTTAATAAAAGTTACTAGTTTAATTTTTCTGCCGTGGTTCAGATTCGCTAACTGTAGCTTTTAGGTACCGATTTTATTTTAAGATAATATAATAATGTTGATATCATATTAGTACATTGTTTTACATTCGTTTTTTTTTCTCGTTCTTACTTTAGACGGGATGCCAATAAAATATTATGACATAATATGCCAATTCAACAAAATAGAATATTGCTAGACTTTATTGATAAACTTATTGATTGTATGCATTTGTTCATGCATTGATAAGGGCATACCATTGCAAGCGCGCGGACACATTCCGGCTTTGGCTAGCCACTAGTGGTGTTGGTTCGTTGTTGCTTTGTAGAAATTAGCAGTTGTAAGTATATATTAGAATATTATAAAGCCATTTCATTTAATATTAGTTATATATGACTAATAACTATAATATGTAATGAATTTTGTTCATTTGACCAAAAAATTTTTAATGGGTGTGGTAATGGTGTGATTTTTTTTTGTAACACATTTTGATCATACACAAAGTAAAAAAGATCCGAGACGTTAGGTTTTATGTCTAACTAGCCTATACAAATCTTGATGATAATACATTCCAAATAAAGAACCATGTCGACGCAGCTGACGAAACTAACGTCGTCGGCCAAGAGTGTGAACATGCACTTTTAAAATTCAGCAATGTTAACTGATTATATGGGAATTTCTTATATCCCATTGTATCTCATGCAATTCATTCAGCATTATCATTGAAGCCTACGATATTTTCCTGTAATCAAAAGTGATCCACGGACCAAAAAAAATTCCACTAGTAAATGTTATTTAAAAGAATAAAAGAAAGCGTAAATATATATTTTCTTAAGCAAAAGTAAGTTTAATATATCATTTGTATGTTTTTGTATTAGATGTTTAAAATATAAAAAATGTCACCTTTACGTCAGTTTCTTTCCTAGGGTGCGGTCATCTTGTGTCCAAGTTGATTCTGCGCAGTGCAGCGCAGTAAAGTGCGCAGGCTTGCGGCGCCCTCTGCTACGACCTGGTCAGCTTACGTGGTGTCGACGCAAGCAATTTTTCAAGTCTTCAGTGTTTAGTGTATGAAAATACATAGATTTTGAAAAAAACTGTTGCGAACTAAAGTAAGTATTAACTTTATATTATTAATAACATAATTAATGATTTCCCTGCCCTGGTACTTGAATATGTAGAAATTGTGAATTAAGAAGTGATGGGTGTTAGCCACGTCATCATTAACTTGCTCCTTCAAAAAAAGGGCTTAGAGTACATAAAACAAGAAAAAATTGAAATGAAATGTTTATGTGGGTGTCTAATTTGTACCTATGTCATTTTGGGAATCAAGGCTAGGTCCACAATAAGATGGACAAAATAGCGATGGAAATATTAGTTCAGATTTTATGACAATTTAATTTATACCAGTGCATTCACCTCCGTTGTACGTAATCCATGTAGAAGATAAATTATAAATCGTGCATATAATATATAGGATGAAGGATGATCGGGAAGCGATGGAACTTAAGTTTGTTGCAAGAGATTCAAATATTCAGTTCTAATTCTAGCTTAGCTACTTAGACACCTTAGTTTCTATCTAACCCCCTTATATAATACAAACGTAAAACTTAAAAAATTTATAATCATACACTGTATTTGTAACGCAATTTTTTTGACAGAGGGTTGATGGAGTTTCATAGTCATTAAGTTTCGAGGCAGTGATAGGAAATTGGCAGTAAAAGTTTTACAACTAATTAACTAAAATAAAGTGCTTAGCCGAAGTGCCCGGTCCATGCACATAAACAGGGTTAGCATATAAAGTAACTTTAGATCCATGCAATCATTCGCGATGACAGGGGCGTTCACCGATAACACTCTGGACCCAATGTAATTAAATCTTCTAATCAACACCTCCATTCATCGCGATAGGGTTATTGTTTAAAGAGAATGGCCCTCGGTACCGCTAGTTTGCCGATTTAGCCCTCAGCCTGACCTGCTTTTATTCCCAGATGGGCCATTTATTCGGATTTAAGGTGGACAACGGCTAACGTTGAGAACTTAAGCTTAATTGAGCGGGGAGTTAGCCTATTACAGATGCAAATGGAGATTGTGCGGTCATCATTCTGACGGACAATGCGGGGCCGTGCACAGGGCGTAGAGAAGGCCTTCTACCTATTTACCACGGCCAACATTTCAATTTTTTTTTTTGCAAAATTTTGGAAATTTTCATCAGATCATCGCGACTACCGTTCTGTTTCTTATAGCATATAGCATTGTTTTCTGTTGATTTATCTGTAGTTGCATCGGCGTTTTGGTCTAGTGGTCAGTGCAGTGGCCTCACAGATCGAAGGTCCCGGGTTCGATCCCCGTTGCCGGCAACGTCGATGTTAAATTTGGAATTTGGTTTAAGAGGTGCAGACGTTAAACTGTGGGTCCAGTGTCATGGATGTTGGCACGTTAAAGAACCCTACCTTCGAGAAAGAGGGATTCGGCAAAATTACCAGATAGTGTGTGACAAATTCCCTGGCGTCGATGATTGGCCTCGTTGCGGAAATAGGCCGACGTAAAATAAATTTAAAAAAATATCTGTAGTTGCGATGGTTCGTTTTAGCCCATTTTATTGCTATTCGCTGTTTCTATTAGTGGGTTTGGCTTCTGAAGAAACTACCTAAGGTAGAAGCAATTTAATCAGTATCAGCATTATTTATTATATTGCCTTAACCTTGCATGGCTATGCCTATGAATGAATGAATCTATATAAACAAATATAAAATTGAATAATATACATTTTATATTTTATAGACATGTGGGAGACATATTCTGGCCGATGATACGAACTTAGTGGGCCCGAAGATCATATAACTAAGTAAATACACCATGCAAAACGATATACATATCGTCGCTGATCTGGCAAACAGGCGTACATCTATTCCTTATAGGTTCCCAACACTGGCTCACGTTCAGTGGGCGTAAGCGTCATTAAAGTAAAAACGAAATCTATCAAAGAGGTGTAAATCCATAATATGGATATACGCCCGTCTGCTTACTTTTCTGTTAGCTGCAATGTGCACTCTAAAAATTAGGGGTAATTTTAATAGATATTTACAGGTAAAATATTGGTAAATTTTTACATATATGCTGTAATTTTACATGCACTCTGTACGTTATCTTTAAAAATACACGTTAATGTGTTTTTAAATAATTTTTACAGTCAGTAGTGTGATATCACAAAAAAATACATATAAAATATTAAAATCACATAAATATTACACGCCACTGTAAAAATTATGTGATTCTGCTGTGAATTTACGGCATCAGTCGGTGAAAATTGTGGGATTCCCCGTCACTTTTCGGTACAACGATCGAGGCGCGGCCGTCGCGTCCATTGTTTGGTTTGATGCACACCTGCCGGCATCGGTTTTTTTCCCTCTTATACAGTTGTACCCAGAGAACTAACTGTTGTACCTATGTGTTTTATTTTGTGATTAAGAAAGTACTTAACAAGTAAGTATTGTATAGTATTACTATGTATAAATGCTCATTTTGTGGTTTTACATGTGGATCCATACGTATTTACAATTTACATCAATTTTTCCACAGAAGTTCAACATCAATTTCGTTTAAATGTGTCCATAAAGACTGTTTTTTTAGAGTTTAGTTGTTATGCTGCCTTTAAATCACATAATTTTCGAAGTCATGAAAACAATACAAACATTAGATCAACTAAAAATCGCAAAATTTCAAATTTATATTAAAAATTTAAATAAATGTTTACCTTTTAGGAGGTACTGCCCACTAATAAAGACGCGCTTGAAGATATCAGTACCCCGGAACCCTGCATCATGGAAATAGGTGAGTAGAAATATAAAATTGCCGTATTTTTTTTTATAAAAGTGATAGTCAGAACTGAGAATTTTGTTCTTTACTTTCCGAAAAGTTGAACTAAAAATAACTGAAATATACAGGGTATCCCCCATCAAAATTTTGTTTATGATAAGTACCTATATCTTTAGTTCTACAAAAAGTAGCACATCAGTAATGTGAAAATTGCAGCTCTCTATATCTTTACCAAAAAGGGAAGTACCTACCTTGTTAAACCATCAAATGAACACATACATTCTCACTTCATAATTATGGCAAGACATAACATTTCCCTGATCCATAAACATTTTTTTTTTCAGAAGTACCTAAATGGCCACAAACAATATTATGTTGTACTAGACGTTATCCGAAAATGGAGAAACTTTTGAAAACGCATTTAAGCATTGTTTTGCTTTGTATTTTAACTTTGACCTTATGTACCCCAAAACGTCACGTTTTAAAAATATTGATGGGGTTCGGGACTTTATACACACAATGTGTAGTTATATAATGTCAAATAAAACGAGCTTTATAAAAATGTTGCATTTTTATTTAATTCCTTCGACAAACAAATTAACAAAAATTAAATTACATAGATTATTATGTAATATTACAAATTTAATACATTATTCATTACTGTAAAATTTCAGTGTTGGAACAGATAATTTACTGTTATAAGAACTAAAAATATACATTTTATTTTTTTTCCACTAGGGTTTATGGTAACATGAAATTGTCAAATTTATCGTATTCTTTCATTAATCATTTTTGTGTTATCAAAAATCTTAAAACACTATGTTCTATTTTTAAATAACTTTCTTGTTTCTAAAATTATACCTAATATATTCGATAATTAAGCAAAAATGTGGTAATTTGCTAACCCCAATGTAACCGAAAGCTGAAAAATGTTATTTCTGTTGCGTTTAAACGACAATCCAATTTTCCTTAGGTGATAAATGATTTTTGAAATCACGTTAGTTTGGAAATTATATCCTAGGGCTGTTTATTTTGGTTGAAATAAATGATTAGTTTTAAAATTCGTTATCTCGTAGAAAAATTGTTAACATTCCTTGTCAAGTTATAATTTTATTATAGCTACTTATATCATTCCCCGATTAAAATTTATAACATAATATTTCTTGATAGGGCCAAGTATGCAAAGCAATTAAAAAAGTTATTAGTTGTTTTATCAATTCCCTCATATCTATAATACACCTATACCAAATATTTGACATCAAGGCTTAATAAAAGATTCTGTTTGCTTCAGTGATTCGATGTACATGGCGAGTGGACATCATTAATGTTTAATGTCCCTAATTCCATAGTATATCCCCAACTTCTGTCCATATTATGTCCTCTACAATCCAATAATTACGTATTTTATAGTGTTAAGCATTAAATATTTAAAATTTAATCAAATCCACGCTGTCATTTTATGACTATGTCAACATGTTGTCTGATAATAAAAGATAATTTGTCTATAAAGATAAATGGTACGCCAAATATATGGCGCTTAATTTATTTACTAATTGGGTATACTTACCTATACTCTAGAATCTAGAATATACATTTTGATTTCACATTGTTTCTTTTATCGAATAATTTGTCAAAAGCCATGTTAGGTCTAATCTAACTTAACGGTACTGGTACGGCCTAACCTAATAATTATTAACAGAAACAGGTCATTAATAAAACACCCATCGTGAATCCATTTTCATGATTAAAAAAGCGGCAATGGGTTGATCTTTTTTGGCCCAGTGTTCCCTGTTCGTCATAAATACAAAGATGACCATTATTTTGACGTGAAAATAAAATTTAATTTTCGCAAAAGTTTCCCCCTGGAGGGGGTACAATGTATTAAGGGTAACAGTGCAATAATACCATAAAAAATTGCTATTATCCGACAGCCATAAATACAAAATGTGTTAATTAACTGGAACGATACAACACATGCTAGATTTTTCCCCGGTAAGGTTTTGCATAGATATCTCGTTAGAGGGAATTATCTGCAGAAAGTAATTAACTGGGGGGAAAATTCTCTTTTGGCTTCTAACAGACAATGTGACAGTCCAGAGGTGACTTCTGCGACACGTTGCGATCATTAATTTATTTTACAAATCAGCTTATTTGAATCCCGCCAAGCGTCGAACCCTGTTCCCTTGTAAACCATGCCTCGAGTCGCATTTTTTCGAGCTCGTATCTCATTATTGAGGGAGATGCTTATAGGAAGAAGCTGAGATAATCCCTGAGACACCGCAACCCCGAAAACTAATTACCGTCGGTGCTTCGGTACATTCGAGAGATTGAACCCTTTTTCTAAAGGGCTTTTCTTAGATTCTATGGTCCTTCGAACACAATGCGATGTTATATTTTACAACACCAACCCTTTCGTTTTAGTAATCCTTTACTTTATGGGTCACATTTGTTTGACACTTTGAAGCCCAATTCTTTTACAATACTTTTTAAGTATCGAAAATACTACTCGGTTCGTATATACGGGTCTGTTTCATGAAAAACAAACGACATGCAACGACATGCAAGAGCATAACGCTAGACTCGACCTCGTCTGCGCTGTAGGTAGGTCAAGGTATTTAGACCAAATATTATTACTATTTTACTATATAGATTAGTATATAATATACCAGCGCATATGGATAGGTACACATCCGAGCAGCACAGGATCGATGACATCATCTGCTAAGTTCGGTGGCTATAAAAGTGTTAATATTGTTTTGTTTTGGGTTTCGGCATTTAACAGTTAGTACCTATTATTGAATCGGCCAGTACTTGTACGGTTAACGTTTTTAGTATTGAAAATACTTTTGGTTGCGTATATTATTACATTACTATTTAAATATGATACTGTGTGTTTGAATTTTGAATGTAACTTTATTTGGACATAATAAAAAGTAGATTATCTTTATTATTGTTCTACATTCTTAGATTATTAATGATACTAGTTCGATATGAACATTATAATGAAACGTGTGCAACGTTAAACCACGAGGCGTCAGCCGAGTGGTTTAATTGCACAAGTTTCATTAACAAAGTTCTTGCATAGTTCATATCGAACGTGTATCATTCAAAATTTAATCTACGACGGTACAAATAGATTTTATTTGTCTAAATTTCATTGATATCAGATAACGTTTTCGTAATTTTAAAAATTTTCAGGTGTCCATATTAGTCGATATCATGGTAACCGCATTTTTGATGTTTCAATTTCGATATTGACAACGTCATTATTGCAGTCTAATTTTGTATTGTATGCAAAGTGTTGGCCAAAAATAATTTAAATATGGGAGATTCTGAATCCGAAAGTGTCCCTTCGGATGTTTACAAACAAAGCGAAATAGCGCGGCGGTCTTGGCGTATTACACAGAAAGTCGGGGGAGAATGGATATACCAATCCAAAACATTTTATAGCCGACTTAAGATTTAGACATTTCATGAACAAAAAGTACAAGGACCAGCAGGTAAATGGCTGTGTATAGCTTAAGAAATAATTTTGTCGCTATTTTTGAAAAGGTGGTTTTATTGAGCTCTCTTCAATATGTACTAATATACAGATTATCCTATATTTTTTATTTTAACAAAACAGTCAAATTTACACATTTTTAAGTATAATTTACACATTTCTAAATATAATAATTTTATTATTATTTCAAACTAAATCGGAGCATCCATGCCGTCATAATAACGCGTGATAGCCAGCGGCTCCATTGTGTCAACACGTTACATACTCACAGATAGGAGTAATCTGTGCTGTGACATAATGGCTTTCTTCTCGCCACTGTATGTGGTAGGTATTTTCAATACGCCTATAATACTTGCGTAAGATGCAAGATCTGTGAATTTTTTACTACTCTATACTTTGACAGATGTCAGTATAAGATCGTAAAGGTTTTACCTGAAAGTGAGGTTAGGGAGTCTTATGTTTTCTTATCTGTAAATTTGATATGGAAAAAACAGCTTTCGCCTCGTCGGCCCTTTAAATATTCAGCTACTTTTTATAGAATACTGAAAATACAAAGGCACAAAAATAAAAAGTTTAAAAGCATTACCTGTAGTAGCAAAAAAAATATTGATATTAGGTGCCACTTTTATGCTATTATCTAGAACATTATAAAATCTAAAACAGTTAAAATAAAAACTCTTCTGGTAAGTAGCTGTGCGATGAGGTGGTGTCATCAATCTTAAGTGACCTTTAGTATTATAATTATGATTAAGTCGGTAAGCCTCAAACGTGTGTCTATCTCTATAAACATATGAGCAAACTTCAAGTATATACATATATGTCGAAAACTATAAGAATTTTATTCTGCCAAAAAGTCAGTTTACAGGTTTCCCGACGTTGAAGCCCACACAATATTCTAACCGCAAACTTTTGAAGCAGAAAAACCCTGCTTATCTGATTACTATTACCCCAGCACAATATACCGTATCTAAGGTGGCTATGAAAATTAGAAAAATATAGTCACGTAAGAGTAGGCAAGCCACACTGCCCAGGCAAAAAGTGTAGTCCATAGCAGGTGCTGCGTAATCTTGAGCATAAGTTGTCAACATGTAATCCCCATTTAAGCTTATAATCAATCCCCACCCCTAACATCTTCGTACTTTCCACAAGTTCGTCCAGAGTTCCCTCAAACAACTTAAAATCACTTTCGGTGTTTCGTCTTGCTAATGTAAAGCAAATCAATACCGTTTTTCCTTTATTCAGTTTAAGACAATTCTTATCATATCGAATCGACCGATCGTCTGCAATTATTAGGATGTTAGTATCGTCTGCATAGCAGATATATCTAACTTTTTCTGTGGTGATATAAGGACTTAAATCATTCGCATAGGCAATATAGAAAATAGATCCCAAGTTTGATCCTTGGGGAACTCCCCGTGAAATCAGCTTAGTGGCTCCTTTAGCCTTATTAACTTTCACAAATTGGTACCGGTTATTCAAGTAAGATTTTATTAGATTAAGGGGAACACCCCTAATACCATAACGATGCAATTTCTCTAATAATAGAGCATGATTAACACAATCAAAAGCCCGCGAAAAATCCACAAACAAACCTGACACAAACAAGCCTTGATCCGGGTTATCCACAATGGACTTGATATAAGAAGAGAGGGCTGTTTCGGTACTGAGATTTTTAGTGAATCCGTGCTGACACGGTGAAAGCAGTTTGTGTCCATTAAAAAAATATGTAATTTTTACAGTGGATTTGGTCATCCGTGGGAGGCAATAACAACCCCCTCCTTCAGTAAATCCGCCCTTAATTTTTAATTCAAAAGGGTCCATCAATGTAATTGGTGACAACTAAAACCCTGTATAGCATCGGTGCAGTAAAAGAAAGCTATTTATACAATTTCGGGAAAGATAAAGTCGAGAACTGATGTTGAAAAATCGTACAGCCTCGAAGGTCGACAGTTTGACACTGACAAGTGACTAATCTGTCGTGCCAACATTTTACTTAAGACTGGGAAAACATTATTGTGATTCGTCACTTTTGCTGATATATTTTCACCTAGGAAAATGAGTTTTCTGATTTCGATTACTGACTGCCGAGTTTGAGTGACATTTTAAACACTCCCCGAGGGGTGAAATGTCAGAACGCGTGGTGACAAGACAAATTATCATCTCCAATTTTACAGTGGTGAACTTTCATTAGTTTTTTCCATAACAAGTTTTTTTACTAAATGAAAAGGGGTCGGTAAAAACCATTGACCATTAGTTTGAAATTACGACCAGTGAAAGGTGAAAAGCGCTATTTGTTCTTATCAAATTAAAGGATCTTTCAAAAGCGATTTTTATGGCAATTTAAATAACCTTATAGTCTTTATGGCAAAACATTTATTTCGTTAACAGGTAATATGCAATTTCCCTATCCTATACTTTTCAACAAAACATTATTTCAAATTCAATAAGATGAGGCCTTAGAGAGTGACTTGCAATATGGTAATATATTAAAATACGTAAAATTTAAAAGCTACATTAAGGATGAACGGATTGTGGATGTAAAACGGAAGTAGGGTTTCATATAGGGCCACCCTTGTAGGGACCAAGCCAGAAAATGGGGATAAACGGCGTAGAATACAAAGATTGTGTAATAATCTATTCAGAAATGTTGAGTCCTACAATCTCTTTATCGTTTGCAAAAGAAGACAAGTTAAAATTTGCTTGATTTATGGATTGCCCGAGCGAAACGTTCTACGATATGGATTATTTTTTGGGACAAAGTAAAAATAAAGGGAAAATAATACCTCTATACTTATTTATTGATCATTGATAGATAGGTAAAATAGGGATACAATAATATATACATCTAGTAAAACGTTTTTTTTTTACTATACAGTAGGTCTACCAGATGTGTGTGTCAAGTTCATTTGTCGTTATTGTTTTCAAGGATGACCCATATAAAATCGCAACAGATTGGGACATTATTTGCCTTTTTTGTTTTATGTCAATCTGAGCTTTGGAATGGGATAACTGATAGCGACCATGTAATCAGTCACTGTCACATCGTTAGGAAATTTATTGATTTACATGGTTTTTAACTGGCATGTGCTCCCAGAAAATAACAAAAATAAAAAGCAAGAATCAGATTTCGCTGAAGAGTACTATAATTGTATAAACAATATATCATATAACAAGACAAACAGAAGTTATGTGATAAGTTATTTATAAAATATGTAACGCTTAAGAATTTTTAAAAGATACAAACATTGTAAGTTGTTCGATCTAAGTAGGTATGCGATAAAAATGAAACGTCATTGTTAAGTTAGTATCACAGAGATTTTGTCATTGGAGCGGAGGTCAGAACGCGGATATAAGGTGGTTAAATAATAAAAACAAATATTTTAAAAATATTATCCTTATAAGCTTCAGTATTGTCACCACTGATGTGGAAGAATAAAACGTTGGTTAAAAACAAAACGGGGTTTGTGTTTTATTATTAGCGCCGAGGGAGAATTGTCAGCAATCACCCTACCGGTACGGTATTAAAGTGCTTTCATTATGCAAAATTTATGTCAATCATTACCATTGGATTTGACACTGGGATATGATATTTCACAATATATCGCATAAAGGCAATGAACCACAGGCCAGATTAGGCAAAAAGGACGTTGAGGCAGCCGAGTTTATCCTTGTTATCGCCTCTTTCGGGATCCCAACACCTGAGGCAGTCGTATACATCCCATAAACTGTCATTATAAACACCCACTCTTCTTCCAAGACTGCTAATACTGTTTGCTTAACCCCGTCGAATGTGTTTTTATATTTATTCTACCCCAATAATGTTTAAATTTAAATTGCACCCGAATAGTAAAAGAACAGTTTGTTTTGATCCAATAAATTTTGACTTAATGTGGCACAAGATGACTTCTTTCTATTTTGTTTATACTTTCTAAAATTATCAATATTGTTTTCTGTATTAGGAGCAACCATGTTGCCTGAATATGCTCCACATCTTCCCAATAAAACAGTTGAAGAGGAGGAATGTTCTTCAACCTCAGAAAGTTCAGATGACGAAAGTGTGACTGACGATCAGGTTGAAGAGATTAAAGGGGTTGACGGGATTGAAGGAGTTGAAGGGGCTGAAGGGACGGAAGGGATTGAAGGAGTTGAGCGGGTTGAAGGAGTTGAAGGGTATGGCGATAAACATTTTGAATTTTATACTATGTGTTTAATGGCCAAATATGTAACATGTTTTAAAAATATTTTAGATGCTCAACTCAACAGAACTTAACGGAGGCAAACGACCAGCCACAAACCTCTCATGGGCATGCTTGTAAGAATAAACAACCTCTAAGGTAAGACTTCAATCAATTTTTACTCAATCTAAAATTGAAGATGTAAAAAAAATTTTTATAACTGCATCTTTTTTCTCAAATGTATACAGCCTTACAAGAGCTTCCCCCTTAAGGACATTCCCTTTTTAAACTTGAACGAATTTGGGTGCACTTTGGTGCAGATTAATTGTTTTTAATTAAATGTATAAATAATAATAAAAAGTAAGTCGTCACAGCTCCAAAGTCATGTGATCAAAAAAATTACCCCTTCCAGCTTTTTTAATTTAAAGCTTTAAGACTTGGATAGATCCAACGATGTATTTAACAATGTGCTTTAAGCTTCAGCTTCATTAAAATAATGGAGACTTTGGCAACCCAAATTTCCCGAAAACGGCTGGTATAAAATTGCATGTGTAATTTCTGAACTGCCTAATTTAAAAAACTTTATTAGTGTGTTTTCAAAAACTGTCCAATATTTTAGACGCTCTGCTCGCAACCGTGCGACCGATAAAAATCAGGGGTATATTCCAGATGGTTCCAGTGATGGTAGCTCAGAGGACCAGAATGAAGGGTAAGATTTTTAAATAAAAACTACAAATATTTTGTTGCTGTAACTTTTTAAAATAGTTTCCTGCAAAAAATTAGTTATAGAACTATATATTTTTTAACATAATATTTTAGGGTTTCCGATAGCAGTCCCCCAGCAAAAAAGAAACCCACAACAGAAGAACCCAGCAGCACTACTTCTGAGAACCCGATTATTGTATCGTTAGTAATAGTATTTTTAATTAATGTTAAAATATTACAATAACTTTAGAAAATGTTTCAAATATTTGCTGTTGTTGAAGGCCGAAGAAATTTCGTAGCCTTCTTTTATTGTCATATTATGTCTATTATGTTAAAACAACAGCAAAATCATTTTAATGGAAAAAATGGCTGCCATTTATTCAAATTATCTTGTTGTGTTGTTGGTGGTAACAGGAAATTGATATAGTAGGCAACTAACATAAATTGCAAACCATTTTTTTAAATAGTTTCAGGCGTACTCCAAGAATTGCTCAATTGCAACCTTTCAGCTCTAGCTCAGATAGCTCCACTGACAACTATGAAGATGAACTTGCTGCAGGGTAAAATTATTTTATCAAATTTTCATTAACACGTATAAATTCATCCTATTTACTAGTTTTAAATATTTGGGAATATTTTAGTTGTGTAATTTACTAGTTAAATACACTTCCAAAATTGTTATAGATGCCGAGTTCATAAGAAGCCTATCCGTAAGAAGAAGCACATCAGCTTGTGGGAAGGAGTTTTTCCGAAAAGTAAGAAGGTAAGAGTTATAAAAGAATATATATACATATTTTATATCCTTAAGATTCCCAGTATTTGCATTATTTATCTTCAATAGCAATTAATTTTACTATACCGTGTGTCCACGGAAGGTGGCTCGCCCATATAACTTTTTTGTTTTTCAAGATAATGAAATAAAATTCGGGGGATTTGTATACGACATAAAACTGCATTTTTTGACAGGTGACTCAACATTATGAAACTTCCGGTTTAACCGGAAGTGACATAAACTTTCGATTTTTAAATGGGACACCTGGTATATTTTTACTTTTTTTGACTCCATATGACATTCTAAATACAACGATGTGTCACTTGTCACTTTTTGTCACCAAGAAAATATTTTTTTTCCAAATTTATTGTTTTATCTAGAGGGCTATGAATACCTTAAAATCACTTATTTCAGTTCTCTAATCTTGGGAAAAATACAATTATACTACTTTTGATCCAATGCTATGTGCTATGTAAAATTTAATCTTTAAAGTTGTATAACTATTTTTTTTTAAAAGGCGGTGGCTCGTCGGGCTAAGAAAAAAGAGGATTTTATTACGATTATTTTGATACTATACACTATTAGGTTTTAGAAAAGCTGCCATTAAAAAAATTTAAAAAGTTAACTTAGAACTTCCCTTAAATGAAGCATCTTTTGAGAATAAATTTAGATTTAAATGCATCAAGTAGCCTGTGACCAGCAAAACTGATAAGACAAAATCATGCTTTAAAGAAAATTAAAATGCCAACCGCTTCTGCCAAAGTAAATTAGTTTGTTGTTTAAAAAACATGGAAAATAATAGTTTTACAAGGAGTGAAAAAGTTGATATGTTATTATTGTCAGGCTCATTTCGCATTTTCGGACCCAGTTTTGGGTACCTTATAGTGCCGGGTTGGATGACGCCGATTAAATTATCTTTGTGCGTAAAGTCGTGCAGCATCGGTTGAATTATTTCTACATTCTCCAAAGACTAATAACATATCAACTTTTTCACTCCTTGTAAAACTATTATTTTCCATGTTTTTTAAATAACAAACCAATTTACTTTGGCAGAAGCTGTTGGTATTTCAATTTTCTTCAAGGCATGATTTTGTTTTATCAGTTTTGCTGGTCACAGGCTACTTGATGCATTTAAATCTAAATTTATTCCCAAAAGATGCTTCATTTTGGGAAAGTTCTAAGTTAACTTTTTGAAGTTTTTTAATGGCAGCTTTTCTAAAACCTAATAGTGTATGGTATCAAAATAATCGTAATAAAATCCTCTTTTTTCTTAACCCGACGAGCCACCATGTTGCCATTTAAAAAAAATTAGTTATACAACTTTAAAGATTAAATTTTACATAGCACATAGCATTGGATCAAAAATAGTAAAATTGTATTTTTCCCAAGATTAGAGAACTGAAATAAGTGATTTTAAGGTATTCATAGCCCTCTAGATAAAACAATAAATTTGGAAAAAAAATATTTTTTTGGTGACAAAAATTGACAAGTGACACATCGTTGTATTTAGAATGTCATATGGAGTCAAAAAAAGGAAAAATATACCAGGTGTCCCATTTAAAAATCGAAAGTTTATGTCACTTCCGGTTAAACCGGAAGTTCCATAATGTTGAGTCGCCTGTCAAATAATGCAGTTTAATGTCGTATACAAATCCCCCGAATTTTATTTCATTATCTTAAAAAACAAAAAAGTTAGAGGGGCGAGCCACCTTCCGTGGACACCCGGTAGGTACCTGAAAAATGTTCAGCGGCGTGCACCAATAACTCCTCCCTAGTTTAAAATCGTAGGAGAGAATTTCAGGGTCTTTGTAGCGCAATGGGTAGAGCAGAAATCATGAAAACACCTTTTTAAATTTAAAAAAATTGTCTGCGCGCCGTTAAAAAAATTTTAGTTATAAAATTTAATACATATTCTAAAAGAAACTTATTTATGACTTTTACCTATGTGTTTTTTACGAGATCATTGTTAATCCGATTATGCTCGCGAATTGATCAAATAATATTTCTTGTTTTAGCTTCAAGATGGCAGAATTCGAAGCAAGAAATCAGGAAAGAAGCATGTGAAGGACGCAAAAAAAAAACATGCCGAATAAGCTCCAAAACAATTTACCAATTTAAATACAATTTGTCATTGTCAAACTGAAATGAAATTCAATTTGTAAACTTCTAATAGGGTTTCTTCATTTATCCCTCATACTTATTTTTTTATTAAAATATATATTTTTTTTTTTTAATTTAACATTTTTAACTTCTACTACGCACAACAAATTGACGAGTCGCAGGGATTTGGACTGTAGGTCGACCCGCTGACATCTACCTGATTAATATCTCCCGGCTAGTCTCCAGTTTTAGGTAACAATATAATAACAATAGCGATAGATTATCGCAAGTATCTGATATCATGTTTTTTCAAACTTTCTGGTTTCGCGACGTCTTTTAATTATTTATATAGGTTTAAGATATTCTAGAATCATTTTTAATATTGGGATATATCCGGCAATGCTGATTAAGTTAAATTCGACTATAGTAAAAAAACACGTTGCATCTAGAAGGTCGACTTTAATAGTACATGCTTGTTTAAAAAAAACCAAAACGAAAAATGAATCAAAAAATAACAGCAATGCGTAAATATGACAAATAATCCTGTAAACTGCTTATTACAGAACCGCCTAAAAGAAATTAAATGTACTGGACATAATTCCACAGCACAATGCAAAATATGTTTATAGGGCGTTAAACGTTTTGCAGAATCTTGGCTTAACTCCGGTAAAGAGATAATTAATTACCTTTTGTCAAGCTTAATAGCACTGGCTTAGCTTTAATGACTTTAAGGAAACGTTATGTATTGCTTTAATGACTGCTTTGTATCGCCTAATGTAAAGGGGTACCTACGTATTTCAAAGTTTCAGCAACATTTTTACGTACTTAGGTACTGTTAATTTTTGTAACGCAACAGGGCTAGATTATTGAGTAAATTGTGTCAGTATGGTATTCGCGGAAATGTTTATAAATGGTTTAAAAATTATTTAAGTAACAGGTCACAAAAAACAAAAATATCAAAAACATATTCAAATAAAAAAATAAATAATATAGGAGTTCCTCGAGGAAGTATACTAGGTCCAATATTATTTATTTTATTCATCAACGATGTGCCTTTAGTTTTAAAAATGTGTAAGTTACAAATAATGTTTGCTCATGACACATTAACTTACATTAATGTTTTAAATATTTTTGATGGTCTAAATACTCTAAATTCTAAGATAAATTGGCTAAAATCAATAAATTGAAATTGAATCTTTCAAAAACTAAATGTATGGTTATGATGGGTAATAATTTAAATTGTCAAAATATAACTGTTGTAATTGATGGTGAAAAATTGGAATTAGTAAACAGTTTCAAATATTTAAGGATAATCATTGATTCAAAATTAATTTTTTTAAATTATTTTGAAAGTATTATATCGAAGATTGCCGGAAAAGTAGGTTATTTTAAAAGAATCAGTTCTAATTTAAGTTTGTTTTCTAAAAAAACTGTATTTAATACTATTATATTACCACATTTTCTTTATTGTTCTTCCATTTTATATTGTGCTAGCGAGGAAATATTTGATAAATTACAAATTTTACAAAATAAGGCAGTGCCGATTATTTTAAATTGTGACAAATATACAAAAATTAATTTAATGTTGAAAAATTTAGATTGGTTGAATGTCAGAAATTTAATTTTTTATTTGGTATGTATCTTTATAAAATTAAAAATAATATATTGCCTGATTGTTTACATTTTTTTTGTTATTTTAATTATGACCATCATATTTATAAAACAAGAACTAATCAAAATTTTTATGTGGATAGAATGTCTAAAACATTAGCTTATAAATCTATTTTTTGTAAAGGTGTCATAGAATATAATAATTTGGAAAATTCTATTAAATCTCAAAAATCATTAAAACTGTTTAAAAAAACTTTAAAATTACATTTAATTAAAAAACAAAACGATACTTAATATTTGATACAATATACAAAATGTTTAACTTTTATGTATGCTTTTGTTAAAAGAAGGTTGCGTTTTAAAATTTAAAAATAAATCTATAAAAATGTGTTAAAAAAATGTATTAAAAAATATTTAATTGTAGCTTTTTGCTAAATAAAACATGTTACTACTAACAAAAAGATAACCTATTTATAAACTTCTTACTTGAGCAGTAGCTATAATATTTTGAACAATTATTGATCATGTTTTCTAAAAAAAATGTATCAAAAAAAATGTAATAGCTAAAAGCTTCTTCTCCGTGTAACATCATAGCCATGTATGAAAAATCTTTGAGTAATTTAAAACAGAGTCGAGAATAAAGGCCAAGTTGAAATGGTCAATTTTCCGAGCTTTAAAACTGACATACGTCACTTGTCTGTAAAACAATGCCTCCGGTCGAACCCCAGGCCGATTTAAGTAGAACGCATAAATAACGAAAATAACAATCAATTTCAGGATGACCGACGCCGTTTTTGTCTTTTGTTTTTGAGTACCCTTTGAATTCCACTGCTCCGGGAAAACAAAAGTTTCCGTCCCTCGACTGTCTCTTGTTTTTTTCCATTTAATCAAGTGCAGTTTAGCCAAACGAGGAGATTTGAGAGCCTCCGATGACAATAATTTCATGAATTTGTAATGACTTGACGCGTGACGATACCACAGGGTTCAACTGGACGACACAATATTCATGCATAATTCATTTACGTCTGGAGACTGTGACGCGTAATTTGACAAGAGATAATTTTCTTAAATTTGATTTGTGCAATTAAAGTACTGTAATTTTAGTCAAACATTTTTATCAAGGGGCTTTTTCACTAAATTTTGATTTTTGATTTTGGTTTCAATTTTAAAATTTTGAATTATTTACTGAGAAAAAAAAATATCGGGATACCCTCTTTAATAATAAAACGCGAATAAACTGACTGACGTCATATCTGCCTCGACCCATGAATCGCAGTGATTCATACTGAACGTCGAGCACCTTATCTACCTGAATATCGGGCGGTTTTTTTATTTTTATTTTTAAGATGTTCCTATTTAATTTATCGAAACAATGATATCTATATAATCGGTCAACATATAAAATAGATGCATGGATAATGGGATAACGTAATAAGCTTCTGCTCCCATGACCCTCTAGGAAGATTTTTATTATTGGGATATATTATCGTTATTAATAGGTTCTAATTCAGGATGTTATTGCTGAATATGATGAATACGATTTATACATTTAACTGTCTTGTATCACTTGCATCACTGATAAGCCAAAATACAGCGAAACCTTTCTGAGGTTGGATCTAATGTGAGGAAAAACTCTTCTCCTGACTACATTTAAGCTTACCTATTAAATTGTACAATGAACGTGTAAGTATAGGCCTCCTTTAGTACATTGTGAAACTGGGTGAACCTCAAAAGAAAATTTTAACTTTGCTATACCTTGTTTTATCTCATTGTGGTGTCTTTGATGAGTCAGGAATAAAGGGATTTACCTTAGGTATGTCGGTTTAATAGATTTTAGAGTGATACCCGGTATAAAAGAAAATTCAATAATACCTAAACCTTTGTTTAGTAAGGGAAATTTATCTTATACAAAGATAATCAAGCTTAATATTTTATTAAAAGCTTTAGGTGCATTTGAATCGAGATAACAAATGAGCAAAAGCATATAAACACGTTAATATTTCCCCCACACTCCGATATGCTTTTATTTCATACGACCACTGCATGAAAATGTTTATTTCCCGAGATTTACTTGATAGAGGGTTACCTCCAGCTGAACATCAAAGAGCTTTTCCAATCGGGTCTACAGGCGGCATTAGAACATAACAAAGATTTACATAATGTCGAGTTTACATTCAGGTTTAAGGATTTCGGAAAAACAAACATATTTTTCTACAGTAAATAAATCTTTCCAAATGGAACTCCAATAGAAAGATTCTTTTTTCAAGGGATTGGTGCTTACATAACGAAAGAGTATCTATCGACCAAGATATGTTGCATACTGTAAGCACAATGTAAACATTTGACTTTATCTGTGCCATTCTTTTAGGATAACCCTGATCGTTAACCAAAGGAATGAGCCGATCTGTTTTGAAAGTTGAAAAATAAAAATTTGGCTAGCGACTTCGACGATAGCTTAATATTTACTGTTGAATTTTTTCGGTAATTTTGACTCAATTTAACAATGACTGGTGGTCTAATAAAATAATGTAATTTGCAGAGTTTCATTTAAAAAATCGTATCTCTTTTAAAAAGAGAGATATCGTAATGAGTCAAAAAAGAAAATGTTAGGAATACATGTTACTTTATTCTGAAATTGACAGTATGAAAAATAATATCCTCAATAACTCCACAGAGTATTTAGAACTTAGGACGAACAAACACACATTGGGTCACTCGGTATAATATCGCCCTATCGAACATGACCCATAAATAAAAAAGTTCAGCACATTCCTAATTAAATTATCTATAAAATGGCAAAATAACTGTAAAAATCGGATTCAAGATAAAGAAGTTATAAAGGAAAAGTTAGCAAAAAATTCAGTGTGCCGGTTTTTTTTGTCCGAGAGTTTATAATTATTATTTAATTCCCGGGCAGAAAATTAATTAAAAAAAATATATGGCAGTGGATTAATAAATAAAATATTTAAACTACGCAACGAAGTTAAATTTTGCGAAAACAATCCCTACAGTACCTAATTTAATAAGAAAAATACTTCCAATTAGTTTTAACTATGTCTCATTTGGAGTCAGTAAAAAAGAAGCCCCACGGACAATTTTCTAAATGGCAGGACAAATATCCGTGTCCTTTTCTTCGATAAGCAACGATCTGTTTTCTAAACGTCTGCCTTTCGTCTCTGTCAATTTTGTCTCCTGGTCGGAAAGTGAATTATCTACTAGGCATTGGATTAAATTTTTCTTGACGTTTATCCAATTACCTAAATTTTTTGTATTCTATCGTTAAAATGTGTCAAACAGTTTTTTTCTTGTAAATAGTTAGGTTTATAAGGCGTAAAAGAAATTACTCACTAAGCAGATTTACTTATTATGTTTATTGCAGCCATGCATTCCCAGCCATTTAAAAAATTATTGTCAGGGACTAATTCTCAACGCAAATTATGTTTCTCGACAAGACCCTTTTAGTAGTAATTTGCTTGAAAATTGCAGACATCGCGTCCTTATCAGGTTGTATCTTTTACTCAGAGGTATAGTAATATACATTCTTAATGTAAGTAGTGCAATTATTTTGTTTAATGGAAAAATATCTTTAAAGTACTTTGCGCAACTTATAAATGCTTGATTAATCTGACAATTTTTAATTTTTTTCTTCTTTTTATTGTCACGCATAATTATTGATTATTAATGGCCGGATTTCAATAGCTCATTCCAGGTCTGGATTTTGTTACCAAGGTAAATTTAGTTATCAATATACAGGGTGGGGACTTTAACTGGAATAAATTCGATATTATTAAAACCGCTGAAGTTGCGCCTACAAAATTAGGTATGTGGGGGTTTTGGACCATGCGGAATTAAAAAATGAGATCGGCGTTGTTGCCAGATTTCCCAGCTTTGCGCTACAGGTAGTAATTTTGTTATTTTAAATTGAGTGCCCAATTTATTTTTATTGCAGTAAATTGGGCCTATCAAATTTAGCAAGATCCAAAATTTACAAAATTCTATCTTCATTAGTTGCTGAGCTATGACAACACTGTAGTTCCATTAAAAAGTACAGGAACGCTGATTTACCTTTAGAACCGTTAAAGTTGCGCTTACAAAATTTACTATCTGGGCATGCAGAAATTAACAATGATATCGGCAATGTTGTCAGATTTCTCAGCTGTGTGCTACAAGCGGTAATTTTACTCGAACAAATTTGACAAAAAAATCACAAAAACACGAAACTAGTCTATCGATTTATTATTTCAAAAGTTGTTTAAAATGCGCTCCATTGACTTCTTGGCAAAAAGCCAATCGGTTATAAAACTCATTTTGTAGGCTGCGTAAAACCTGAGGTGGTATAGATCTGATTTCTAGTCTAATCCGATATTTTAGATCTTCAATATTTGTAGGTTTTATAACATACACTTTATGTTTCAAATCATCCCATAAATAAAAATCTAAGGGTGTTAAATCAGGCGACCTTGCTGGTCATTCAATAGCTCCCCGTCGTCCAATCCACCTGCCAGGAAAGGCGGTATTCACGTAATTCCGCACGTTAGCCGCGTAGTGCGGAGGCGCCCCATCCTCCTGGAAAAAATTCTATGAAATGAATACTAAACAAGTTATAAATCTCGTAGCTTTGTAACTTGTTTAGTATTCACCTGAAGACGACTGGAGATACTTACCAGTTGAAACGTTGTCATATGAAAAACTAAAGGCAATGGAAGTCCAAAACACATCTATTACTTAAGATACATCATTGTATACACATGACTCAATCAGTTCTGACACTAAAATTTCTTGCAAAAATTCCAAATATCTTTCACCTGTTACGTTGGTGGTCTCCGAAACTGATCATCATGAGAATTTATATTTTTAAGGTTTTAGTTAAATAAGCCATTTTGACACGACAAGAACTTTTTTTGAAGCTTGTCAATAACTTAGTAACTATGGAGATATTACCAAGGTAACGCTACTTTAAGGTAAATAAGCGTCCCGGTACTTTTTAATGAAAATACAGTGTTGCCATAGCTCAGCAACTAGTGAAGATAGAATTTTGTAAATTTGGGATTGTACTAAATTTGACACGCCCAATTTACTGCAATAAAAATAAATTGGGCATTCTATTTAAAATAACAAAATTACTACGAGTAGCGCAAAACTGAGAAATCTGGCAACAGCGCCGATATAATTTTTTAATTTCGCATGGTCCAAAACATACACAAACCAAATTTTGTAGACGCAACTTTAGCGGTTTTAATAATATCGAATTTATTCCTGTTAAAGTCCCCACCCTGTACATGTTATATTGTATGTAAATAGGAAGAAATGCTACCCCAATAATTATTATACACGAAAAAATTGCTAATAGTGCCCTACAGTTTGAAAATATATCAGAAATGATTTAACCCATATTCACCGCACTACACGATCACAATGTTTTTGGTTTACCTGCTATTACAAATTTCAATACCTGAAACAACATTTTCAATGAGCTTTGCAAATGCGGTCATTATTGGAGGAATTAATTATTATAAGTTTTCCGTGTCTACTCGTCTGATGTCTATCCATCTGCTATATTCCTTTGTCTTAGGTACAGACCGTTTGACATAGAGAGCTGAAAATTAGCATGGTTTTTACAAATATATTTTTTTTCGAAATTTAAACAGGAATAATTAAGAAAACCCCGATTTTAAAACAAGTATATTATATTTCCTATACCTACCGAGATATTCCTTTGTGTCTAGAGAGTGTACAAAACCTAATTTTGTATTGACCATTATTCTATATAGTGAGGGACGGTTGGCAAATAAGAAGGGTTAAATCTCGGAAATTAAAACCAAAAACTACTTAAACAATCTGCGGTCAAGTTAATATTTGTTTATTCGGGCAAGTGATTTCAAAATAATAATGCTTAATTTAAATTGGGATACTCATCGGAGTGTTCGAAAAGGTGGTTTCGGGGTGCGGTTCCATTTGCTTGGTTCTCGTGAGAGCGACAAATTTAGGACCTCTGGACCATGACTCATCTTGGCCATCTTAAGGTGCACCTGGTTCCTTCCGAAAATTGCTATTTGCTTTAATTTGTTTAATTTTGATTGATGAGATTTACCACTGACTTTTCATTTTATTTTGGGAATTTTGCAGGATTTAATAGTCAGATATAAAAATTATTAATTCGATGTTAGAATAGTCGAGTTTTTACCCAACACACACTGGCGAACCATTATAGATATCTAATAAATAGCACTAAGTATACAGTGTGTCCCCGGATGAAGTTGACAAGAGGAAAAAGATCTTTATTATTGATTTTACGACGAAAAGTTATTCTTTATAAAATTCTCTGCATGGTCTAAAACCTAAAATGCAACCATCAAATATCGAAATTTTCCAGTCATATACGAGGTTTGTCAAAAAATGAGAATTTTTCCCAAGAATGTGAATTTTTCCCAAGAGTAAAGTACCTTTATTTTTGACATTATCAAAAATTGTTATTAAAAAAAGTTGATCAGAACTAAAAACCACGTCTAAATATGCAATAAGACGCATTAAATTAATTAAATAATTAAAAAATTAAATAATTAATAATAAATCAATAAAATAATTTTTCAACATAAATGAGTATAATTGCACATTTGGCCGTAGTTTTTAGTTCTGATCAACTTTTTTAAATAACAATTTTTGATAATGTCAAAAATAAAGGTACTTTACTTTCTTGGGAGAAATTCACATTCTTGAGAAAAATTCACATTTTTTGACAAACCTCGTATATGACTGGAAAATTTCGATATTAAAATTTGATGGTTGCATTTTAGGTTTTAGACCAAGCAGAGCTTTTTATAAAGAATTATTTTTTTTTGTAAAATTAATAATAAAAAAGTTTCCCATTTGGTAAGAACTTCCGTATATAAAAATGAATGTTTATCTGTATGTCCGGTATGCGTTCCTATACCATTTATCCGATTACGATGAAAATTTGGTGAGTTGTTGTCAGGCCGAGGAAAATTATGGCATAAAAGAAAGTGGCGCAACGCATGCCGGGATTTGGTGAGTTGTTGTGTGCAGGCCGAGGAAGGTTTCGGAATAAAAAAGTGGCGCAACGGATGCTGGGATGCCGGGAAGCCGGGATGTCGGATATTTGTGTAATGTCTTTCCTTCAAATTAATTTTAGTAAGTAGCGCAGCAACGCGCGCGGGGTATAGCTAGTTCTTTATAAAAAATTCTGCTTGTCGAGAAAATTAATTTACCATATACAAATTTTAGATCAGATTTACTGATATAATAAGAAAACATGAAAATGCTTTAAGTACCATTATTTATTATTTTAGACAAAATGTTTATGAAACAAAGTTATTTATAATCCAAAATAAAGCCTAAATACAAATTTTAAATCTGAATTCTAATTTTTGTTTTTTATTTTTTACAATAGAACTTATGAACATTCAAAATGTACAATTGTGGAAAAAGTTATTATTGTACATATCCTCCTCAAACCTGCATATATTTCTCCAAATTAGAAATAAATTAAATAAATAGGTCAGCACTCTTAGGTTTTCATTTTGAATGTTTGTAAATTCTATTGTAAAAAATAAAAAAACAAAAATTATAATTCAGATTTAAAATTTTATATTTAGGCTTTATTTTGGGTTATAAACAACTTTGTTTCATAAACATTTTGTTTAAAATAATAAATAATGGTACCTACTTCTCTTAAAGCATTTTCATGTTTTCCTAATTTATCAACACCCTTTACATCTGATCTAAAATTTTTTTATGGTAAATCCATTTTCTCGACCAGCAGAATTTTTTATAAAGAATAACTTTTCATCGTAAAATCAATAATAAAGATATTTTCCTCTTGTCAACTCCATCCGGGGACACACTGTATAGTTCTATTTGAAAAAAATACTAGATATTAATCCAAAACCACAATTTGTCACAGACACAGATCACCAACACTGTACCGTTAGAAAATAAATGAATATGAATTCGGCGTTAAGCGTAGCAAAATGTAGTAAAAAAGCCCGTACAGCGTTTCCAAAGTGATTTCCCTTAAAGATTATAATTTGATTGCACTTGGAAAAAATAATTTCACGAGTAGAAAAGAAAAACACACAAATATTAATAGGTACACATGACCAATGCATGACATGACAGTACAATTATTAGTATAGCCTTTGTTTTCAAACACAAGCGGTAGATCTAAGGCAACCAGCAGAAGTTTGTTCACAAAATGTAAATAATTTTGTCTCCCTTTATATTTTATATCTATGGGTTGTACTATCGAATTAAGGCTTGAAGCATTTTCCCTTTTATTTATGTGAAAAACAGTTTCTACCTGTAATTGATTAATAAAAATACGAATAAATACAATAAAGGAAAATAGCATTAGTAAAACTGGACCAAAACTCGTAAACCAGGAAAATTTATCTAGGAGTGTTAACTAACTAAATGGGAATCCAGGTTTAATAGTCTCACTCTGGGGACAATTCTATTAGGCCAGCGTATTTCTGTATTCATGGATTGGCCCGAAGCTCTTCTCATATATGCAAAGTGTACTAACGCAGATACGTATTAAGGAATAATTAGTGTTTTGAACAAATAAGCTTATTTAGAATTTACAAACTGTTTTTAATAACAACCCAGCTCTGTGTGAAGTGTAGTACCTAACATTTTTTAAAGTGAGGAGGTTCAACAGGAATATTTTTTTGATGGATAACGTTACAGCATCGGTGACTCAAGAGAGGGAAATTTCGTTGAAGAATTAAATTATCAAAAAATTATTTGTAAGAAACTAAACGTTTGTAATGGCCCTCGTAGTTTAACACACGGTTAAAATACTAAAACTACAACATTTTATTTTTGTGTTTCAATTTTCCTGTTTGTTACCTGACCATAGATATAATTTATTATTACCAGTTGATTATGTAGACTTGAGAGAAATAATTTTATTTGTCCCTGACTCCGGCTCTGTCAGACTGAACGGCAATCACATACATTATCCTAAGTACCTTCTATTAGCAAAGTGATGTTGATGGATGCCAACGAATTTAGCTAGTCCGATGTCCGACCGCGAATTTCGCATCTTGGAATTTACAAGACAATGGTAACAAAATTTATTTAAGGGTTAATTTTGGGGTCCAATTTACAATCCAAACAGTTTTGGCTAATGGGTCCTTATACTTAGATATAATTAAATCACTAAGGACAAAGGTTTTGATAGATATATTCAAAATGTATTGTATGTACCGTGCGAGCAAAAATTATTTGCATCAAAGAGGGCTTGGATTAAAAATCGTAGGGCTTGGTTTAGATCACAATGATGTGGGGACGATATATCTAACCAAATCTAGGTTAAAATTTTGTCAAATTCATATTATGACATGATTTGCCAAACTAATGAGTAATAAAAAAAGTAGACAAATACAAATTTATTTTTGTTGTTTACAAAATTAACAAAGTAAGAATATTATACAGAAAGAAACATAATTACATAAATTGCTGAAATTGGCCACCGCCATGCTCCAAGCATAAATTCACACGTCTCTTCATTTCTTCGAAAGTGTTAACCAGCATCTGTGGAGAAATTTTATCACATTCTTGGATAATCCTTTCTTGTAATTGTTCTAAATTTGCAACTGATGTAAAAAGAGTGTTCTTTAAATGAGGAAAAACGAAGTAATCCATAACCGTTAAACAAGGTGATCTATAAGTGGGAATTATATGTCTGATCGAAAACTGATCAATCTGTCGTCGAAAAAATTGTAAGTAGTTAATAGTTTCCGCGGCTGTATGGGCGGTTGCACCGTCCTGTTGAAAATATCCAAAACGTAGTTCGTCGTCAAGTAATTGCTCCACAGATGAATTAAGAATATTGTCTCTATACCGCTGTGCTGTAACTGTGTCATGGAAAAAAATAGGACCAACAATTATTCTTCGGGAAACAGCTAACCAGACACCAATTTTTTGAGGGTGCAATGCGGACTCTACAAAAAAATGTGGATTTTCACTACCCCACATGCGTGTATTCTGAGAATTCAAATAACCGGAGAGGTGGAACCAGGCTTCATCCGAAAAAAATTTCAGTCCTAATAAATCATTTCTTTCCAATAAATTTTGGGTAAACCATTGAGAGTAATTTCTGCGTCTTTTAAAATCTGCGGCTTGTATTTCTTGGAATACTTGCACTTTATAAGGAAATAAATTTAGCTGCTTCTTCAGAATAGTCCTGCATGTTTCATAAGATCAAGATCTTCCCACTTCTTGGGACAGGCGTCTTATACAATTTGTTGGCGTATTTTGCATTATTTCACGAACGTTTGCAACAAGTTCTTCTGTTCTTACAGATGGTCTTCCTGCTCCTTTTTTGTGTTGTATAAAACCTGTTTCCCTAAACACAGCCACGGTTCTTTTCAGGCAATGATAAAAAACCCCATCAGCAACGTTAGAAAAATGTTCGCGAAAATCGTCCATGCACAAACCCGGATTGTATTGTCACTCACCATTTACTCTAACCCCGTTTCAAAAATACGCTTCAACCATGAATGTTTTGTGCTGTTCCGTAAAGCCCATTGTGTGAATTGTTCAAGAAATTGGAAAAATTAGCGATGAATCAAATTACTTGTAACGACTGTCAAAGATGACGGAACAAAAACTTGTCATGAACACCAATGACCAGGGTCTATGGGCTTAAAGTATATAGGTTTATTTTTATTATAATTCTTGGTAGATTTATACATGTTTTTCCCTTTTTCATAAAAATTGAATACAGTTAAAATTTAAAGGTAATAGAGTCGTAATAGACGTGGGCGGGTACGTATTTTTTTATTTTGTAACGCGATTATACCTATGCAACAACTAAATTATAAGGGTGGATAATAAAAGCATAAAAGGCAACAAGCCATTTTATATATACACATGAAACCGACTGGTAAAAAGGTACCTATTAATTTGTGTAATGCAAATATTAAACTTATTGTACAATAAGGCACATATTGATTGCATGTTCTTTAATAACCCTCGTTAAGGGTAAAAAGCAATACGGTTTTCACATTGTTACATTCAAAGAAAACAATAAATGTAATTACATATCACGTATCCCGTAATTGACGAAAATTATAGTTACAGCTATTCAACAATCTGTTTATATCGACATAGACGCAACAAAAAGATTAATTTAACTATTTTTTTCAGAATTATATACTGATCGATGGTTAAAATGATAAATAAAAAATGTAATACTATGTAGTAGCTCCATAGACAAATATTTATGAGTAGCTCACAGAATGTTTTACAGTATAGATAGAGTTAACTTTTCTTAAAACGAAGCGTCTCGACAGAAGACAACGACTTCTGACATTAACACATGATTTGGTTTCGTTGTTAAAGTTCCCAGATCAGCAGTGGGCCGTATCAAGCTCATGCGTCAGGTTGCGTCGTATTATTTATGTTTCTGTGGCTGTTTTTTGTGTGTGTTTTAAACATTTTGGATTTTATATATTTCAGACACAAATTTTCTTGGTGTTTATTTATTTAAGTTTAATAGTGAGTACAAACCAACGACTTCTAATACAAGGAGACCTCAGTGTTTACGTTTGGTCCCGATCAGAAAACGTTTCAGCATAAATCAATGATGACAAACTTAAGCTGATTTCCTTAGATCTACCGCCTGTGTTTGAAAACGAAGGTTATATTGATTATGTTAGATCCATTTGTGATGCGTACCTATTAAGTTAATATAATATATTAAATATACAGGGTGTCCGGAAAATATGTGTACAACGTTTGACGACAGACTTCTGACGTCAAAATAGGTCGATCTAACCCGACTTAGTTATATCCAAAATTGTCTCGTTTAGCTGGTAGAGGGCGTCAAAAATTTGTAAAAATATTGGTTTTTCCTAATTTACGTAAAAACCTGCTAATCGATTTTAATGATTTTTGGTATGTAGACTAATACTATAAAATGACGTTTTCTAGTAGTATAGTCACCGGCTGTAAATAAGTGGAAGTGTTATAAAAGTGGTATAATACGTCAACATTTCTCCTCATTTTTTATATGAACGGCGTTATGACAACCCAGATATTTTTGTAGAGTGACTGGATGTATTTGAAAGCTATTTTACCTCTTTAATATTTTTCGTTGAATGAGCTGTTTTGCCAGAAAAAAATATTTACAATTACCTGCATACATCAATTATTAACAATAAAAATAAAACAAAGTACAACAAAGTTGAAAGTATGTATTGTAAGAAACTATGTAAAACAAAACATTACTTAAGCAAATGTGTACAATGACCACCATCTTGCTGAATACAGTTATTAACACTCCTTAAAAAATTATATTGGACCCTATCAAATGTCTCGGGGTTATTAAAATGGTTGCCTGCATTTAAAATCCGCTGCAATAAATCATCGCGTGTGTTTACCGGAGTCTTGTAAACTTCTATTTTAATAGCGCCCCACAAAAAGAAGTCACACATATTTAACTCAGGACAACGTGGTGGCCATTTTACTGGTGCATCATTGCCCCTTCCAATCCATCGGTTGGGATATTGATGATGTAAGTATTGCCGAACGACAACGGAAAAATGGGGCGGGGCACCATCATGCATATACCACATTTCCCTCCGAAGTAAAAGGGGCAAATTGTCCAGAAGAATTGGTAATGTGTCTTGCACAAAATTTAAATAAATATTTCCATCTAACCTGTCTGGAATAACAATGAGACCAATAAAGTAGCGATCAATAATATCCGCCCAAATATTTAATTTAAATTGATGCTAATGATGTGTAACTTTAATGGCATGTGGATTTTCATCGGAATAAATATGTTCGTTGTGCGGATTGGTTACTCCAGATCTTGTAAAGCACGCCTCGTCAGTAAACATAATTATTCTACAAAAATTTGGATCACAGATTCTTTTGTTTCTAATAATTTGACAAAATGTAAGCCGCAGGGGGGGATCAGTCGGTAAAAGTTCCTGGGCTTTTTGCACGTGATAAAGATTTAACAACTGTTCTTTTAAAACCTCATTGACGATCGTTTTAGGAACATGTAACTCACGTTCTAAGCAACGGGTACTGGTACTTGGTTCTTCTTCAACTCTTTCCAGAATCATCTCTTCTGTTTCCACAGTTCGAGTTGTTCGCATACGACCCTTGCCTTCAAAGTTTTTCTCAAAGTTGCCCGTTTCCCGAAGATGACGCTCGATATTGGCAAATGTTTGGTGGTTTGGTATTCGACGGTTAGGAAACCTCTACATGTAAACCCTAACACTCTGACGCCCATTTCCTTGACAAAACCCGTATACCGTATATATAATTTTTTTATTAGTTTGTGTGCCAAAAAGCACACCGGTACCTTAAGCGGTTGCATAGATATAAAATAGAAACTAATCTTTAGAGGTCACCTTTGGATGGCCATAGCTTCCTTATAAGTCATTTAAGGACCTACATTCATATGAAATTTTTTTCATATTTTCATATGTAGAATATCCCCTTTAAGTATACGAACGAAGTTTCTGGACACACTGAATAATAAAATTGACCCGTATGATAAAATTTATTTACTTAATGTAAAGGTATAAAAGTATAGGAATATGACTCGGAATATGATAATCTTCTTAAGCATACATTTTGCGGTAAAAATAAGGTTGATTTTTAACCCTTCCATCAATAACACAAAATCTTAATGTATTGCAAGCTGGTGATAATTTAAAGGGTTGACGAGCACGAAAATATTTAATCAACTCCACTTGACGGAAATTTGTGACTGAATAAAATATTATCAGGCTTGATTATCAGGACTAATAGGGCAGATAATGGTGATGATGTGTCCATTTAGGAGCCGCAGAAATAAATGAAATATTTTAATAATGCTGGCAAAATGTGTAAACGGGTTATGTAATTAAAACCTTAACGAACTCCGGCCTGTACTTATTGCTGATGAAGTTTTACTAATTCGAGCTTAATGCCTCCCCCGTGTGCTCCGCGAATAATGAGAATATTTTCCACGACACATTTCCTAACATCCAGGATCAGATTTTTAACTAACAGTTTAGTAGAATAAAAAATGTAAATTTCCGGTTTCCGTTTCAAATTTAAAGGAATATGGGAAAAACGAAGTCACAAATGTATGAAATACAAAATTTTATTAAAAAATCGACCAAGAACAATTGCTGGAAATTATTTTCAAGTTCTTAAATTTATCGCCAGAGGGCATACAACCTATGACTAAGAAAGTTAAGTATTTTATTCTTTTAAATATCTGGCACAACGTTGACTTAATACATTTTTGCTCTAACTCGCAAAATAGACCCCTTTTGCAAAAAATACTCATAACTACGGTTTGCCCTAACGAAATTTGACAAACCTTGTCTCGTTTGAAAGAGCTTATCCTTTAGTAACATTTTAAACTTTGAATGTCTATTTTTTTGTTATATCCGACGCCGCTAGGGAGAGCTATTGGTAGTAAATTGAACCATATTATATAAATATTTATTTAGATACAAAAAAGATGAAAACGAAAGAAAACTGGTGAAAACGACATGTCGATATCTTAATTTAAGCCAGAGATACAGAAAAATTCACAGATCTTGCACCTTACGCAAGCATCCTATGTATTGAAAATACCTGACACAGCTTTAAAATTTTAATGACCTATGTCATGTAATTAAAGCCCACATTCTAATTTGGATTTTGTAAAAGTTTAAAAAATGTTCTTTAATTTTACAGGGTCCGCCCAAATTTGGTTTTAACAAATGGGATAATTTTTTATTATTGATTTCTCAGAAAATTTTATTCTACATAAAAGTTTTGCATCGTTTTGACGTATTAAAATCTTCTGTGGCATAGAAGAGAGAATATAAAAGAGAAAAATATGACGTCAGTGACTCAAAAAATTTTAAAAATTTAAAAACTGAAACAGCCATATTAACAGTTAATGTGGAAAGTTAATATGAAAAGTGTAAAAATTCAATAAGGGCAAAAATTTGATTTTTAACTTGACTTTTCTTGAAAACTGACGTCATATTTTTCTATTTTATAGTCACCTTGTTTATGCCACAGAAGATTTGAATACGTCAAAATGATTTACTCAAGATGCAAAACTTTTATGTAGAATAACATTTTCTGAGAAAACAATAATAAAAAATTTATTTCTAAGAATAATTCATATAAATTTGTTTATAAACAATAATATTCACATAGCAGACCAACCAAGGTGAACTATAAATAATCCCAAAAAAACGAAAACAAAAATAAAAGTTTGACACCCTTTATCTTGGTTGTTATCAATTTTGGGATAATGCAAGTTTAAATAAATCGCAATATTCCATAATCCCATAACGTTTGGGACACCCTGTATATTAACTAAAACATATTATATTAACTGTATGGTTTTATTTCTAAGAATAATTAATATTAATTTGTTTATAAACAATAATATTCACATAGCAGACCAACCAAGGTGAACAATTGCCTTATATTCAATCGGTCATATTGTCTAAGCCTACTTATGCTATGTTTTTAAATTATACTTATTTACCCAAGCGTTCAAAATAGACCATGAAGATTTTCATGAGATAGGTAGGGGTGCAAAATATAACCAATCACCCGGTACAATACCATTTTCTGAGAAATCAATAATAAAAAAATTATCCCATTTGTTAACCAAATAAAAAATTATCCCATTTGTTAACCAAATTTGGGCGGACCCTGTAATATGCAATTATTGTGCTCCAACTTTTTGCCTCCCGCTTTTTTTTTTCGATATAATATTTCGATTTAAATAACGTGAACTTACCTTAGTTATAACTTATCTCAATAAAACACTTTTTAACAAAGTTACTATGGCGTTCTTTAAAACAGAAACTAAACTAAACATTATTCATTATTTACTTGCCGACTTTACGCTGATTCATATTTATATTTCTACCAAGTATTATCAGAGTATTATATTACAAGACCGATCTAGATATTGCGCTGTTGGCCGCGACAGACGGCAGAGCGACATCGACATGAGCGACATCGACATGCAATGCAAAGTTTGCGTAAACACGATCCTAATAGTATTTTCAATACTAAAAATACTACAAAATCGACTGTATGGAACCGACATTTTTACAAAATAGGTATCGTAGGTTTAGCAACTCAAAAGATTCTAAAAGGTTTAACTAAAGTAATTTATAATTCTTGAGTAATAGACGTGTTTTGGACTTCCATTGCCTTTAGTTTTTCATATCACAACGTTTCAACTGGTAAGTATCTCCAGTCGTCTTCAGGTGAATACTGATATAATAAAAAACTATAATTATTTATAATATCTAGATTACCTTTTTACAAATAAATGGATTATAAGATCTGCTATTTTAAAATTAATTCGGCATTTTATCATCAAACAAGATACGCAATTACATTACATGAGTGACTTGCAGCTACTTTAAGAAGTTACGAAGATTTAAAATTTTTTGTTATATTTTGAAAGCCTTCTAACCATTTTGACAATATGAGCTTTTTTTTCTAATCAAAGTCCGCAGGATTGTGATAAAGTTAGTTTTTAGTTATGTACCAATAATAGAGGGATGTTTAGGTGCTGATAAGCGATAAGATATCTAGTTTAAACCTTCCGTCGGTGGGCAACTAATCTACTGTAACCTATACTGTCAAATACGCACCGTGGATTGTTGTGCACGAATAAAATGTTCGTCGAGCAGCTCGTCAAGCAAAGTTGCCAACAAAACCGCAGTCTGTGGGCTCCTTTAGAGTACCTACTATGAAAAATACCAGCAAAAATAAATTAATGTTTTTACCAACCCCTTTCAATTAAAGAAATTACAGCAATAAATCTCCTATTATGCTATTAGCAAAGAAAAAAACCAAGAGGTTCTTAAGATGGGTGTTATGCGCGGTTGGCAGCCAGCAGGTGACTAATTGTTCAAACGTGAAATTGCTCTGGAGCAGAGACGTAATGTAGATTGATTCCGCCCTACTAATGATCCTACGTTGGCCCCGCAACATGATTTATTATGCCATCTCTGGCTTTTATTCGGGCGACGCCAAACCGGCAATATGCTCCTCAGCGTAAGCGAGTACGAATAGATAGAATCATATTAATACACTCTGTCGTATTCAATTAATATCCAAACGAACAGGGCCTAAATGAGGCGAAACTTCAACCCCCAGCGCGTCTCCATTCATGTCATCGCGATTAAAAATGGCTCCGTTTCCCACCAAATTATGCATTGACACTTAACAAATCTCGTCTCATAACACTCATACATTTTGGAGATACCACTTTTTAAAATTGTATTCAGTCTCTTTCCGGCCTTAAAGTGCAATTGGGGCGCAAATATTTGCAGTGTCTGGTCAAAAGGCTCCTTTTAACTTTTACACGTAATCAATTAAAATGTTGGTAATGTGTATTATGATTGATGCATAAGCAAAATAAGGCAACGTAACATCCAAAATCGAAGTTGCCAGAGGTTGATTTACAAATTATTTAAATTGGTACACTGAGAAAAATGATCTTATACAACAGGTTTGCTAAGACATCGTTTGTATTGATCGTTTATTTTTTATTAGCCCATATTAAATAAATTGCTAGTGTTTTAAGCCCACTTTAGAGTTATATCAATTCCAGATTTGCTAGAACAGTGTTTTATGGGTAGTAATCAGTTTCATTAGCAGCACAGTCTTGTTACCGAAATAATAAGCTACTTTTAATACAGCAATTTTGTTAAGAAATAAATTGTATCTTCTCAATGCAACGCATTTTGTTCCCAGTAAAGCGCTTTCTCTATAATAAAGGAAGCAGAACAGCGTCCCCAAAAACGAATTGTATCCGTTAGAACCTATAATCCACAAGACGTTGGTGGGGGTTCGTAGCGATCGGCAATCGCCGCACGCCGTAGCATTAGTTTTAACGTATTCGTTGCGTACCAATACCTGTTTCAATTAATTTATTTTAATGTTAAACGACAAGAACAATAACACACTAGAAGCTACTTAAATTTTTGAGAGCTACAGTACTGATTTATAGTGGTAAGAACATGCTATTAACCGTAGCAAGCAAATATTATTATGATTAATGTTAAGTTTCTTTACAACTGCCAGTAGGAACTAATACAGTATATAAAACCAGATTACACCCCCAATAGAACTTGATAATTACTGTGAGTATTAGGATCAATAATGACTATAAACTATGGCTATTTTATTGGCTAAATTACCGTGATACAGTATTAAACAGTTGTATAAAGAATATGTGAGTTCTTATAAGGAACTATTTTTCTCAGTGTAGCATAATGTTTTCATATTATGTAGTATTATTTAACGTATGCATTCCTGTTTGTTCGAATGAATTTTTCAATTTATGAAATGAAATTTTATACGTAATATACTTGCAGATACGCGCTAGGGCAAAGATCTAATATATCTCAAAAATGTATCTGCTTTATTGTGTCTAGTATATTCGCGAATTCGGAGTTAATGTGCAAAACATACATTATTTGGTCAATTTATCTACGTGATGTTTCATTTTCCATTGTGTTAGCCTCATCTTTATAAAATAAATCAAAATTATGTGAGATGTCCGCGGGCCACAATAAAAATGCCTTTGTATAAATTGTGATTGATGATGCTTTCCCAGAGTAGCTAGGAGACACAATGGACCTTATGTATATTTGTAACGTTTCATTTAACATTTAAACCGTCCTGTAAACAGGAGCAGTTTAATCTAAAGTGCTTTTATTAATAGAATCTAAACAAACCGATGTACAAAAGGGAGAGCTGCCTTGATATAGGTATAATATGGATTCCCTTGTACGATGGCAATCTTTTACCTTCGAAAGAGCTCATGAATAATTCACTCATCTCAATATCTCTTTACTTTGAATATATGCTGCCAAATGCATGTTGTATGATCTGTGTACACACCCGCGCTTAGATTACTTCATGGTTCGGCAAATTGACGGGGCCTTAAGGCGGTTTGTTGAAGTGACAGAACCACATTACCCCCGGTGGCATAACACTCTACAAACAAATACATATATGTCCTGTCCCTTTGACCCTTTGCCGTCTCCCGAAGCTGGACACTAACAACGCATAACTAATTTAACAATTATTAATTCGCCAAAAGCAGTTATAATAAATTAAGGGATGATCATTTGGCTTTTTGATGTATGTGTTCGTCGTGATAATTAATAAATATAGTTTCCTACAATTTTGGACTCGATAGAATGTTTAATATACAATGATATGGATGATATTTTAATATGGAATACCGTCCACTTAATCAAGAATTATGCGGACCTGTCATATTAATTTCTTTGAAATGCATTTTTTCTATAATACATTGTGGATCATAAAAATGCAACATGTATCAACTTTAACTTTTTTAATAAAACATATTGCATATTTTTACATTTTTACATTCTACAATCAATTGTAGACATTTTTCATAAATCATGCCTTATACAATTATCAACCATTTACTTACGAAATATTAACATTTCAATGCTGGGTATGCACCACCGATGTTTTTCTCAACTTAGCAATGTTCTAAACCCAAGTCATGATCTTAAGGTTTTGGCAATGACAATTTGCTTATAAGTTTGAGACGTCAAAAAACGGCAGTGAATCTTAATGAAATTTGAATTTTGCACTGCTTATATTACATCCAAGATGCGATTTGCTGGAGATGAATGCATAAAAATTTTGATTATGTTGGGTTTTTGTTGATGAAAGTACAAGTCATAGGGCAGTCCATGTCCATGGTATCTAAATTTAAGAAGAAGAGATGTTTCATTCCTACAAACCAGTAATTGAGCAAGAGTTATTAGACGTTGATTGTGATAGGCGAGAGCAATTTTGTGATTTTGTGATTATGAACAGATAATTACCCACGAATTTTCCAAAGAATTTTATTTTCAGATGAGCTAGGTTTTATTTAACTGGTCAGGTTAATAGAGAAAACTACAGATACTGGGCAGTACTGGGCACAGGAAATCATTACTGGTTCATAGAAAATCACACTCAATATAATGAAAAGGTTAATGTCTGGGCGGCCATTGTTGAAAATAGGGTAATCGGACCATTTTTCTTTGATAAGAGGCTCACAGGAGCAAGATATAAATTTCCTTCGTAATAATCTCATTGCAGCTCTTGCCACTCTATTTCCAGATGATAATGATCATGATTTAACAAGTTTAACCTTATGGTTTTGACAGGAATGTGCTCCCCCACATTATACTGCTTATGTCAAGCACTAGACTGGGTACATATCGCTAATCGTTAGCAGAGAGTGCATCTATTATTAGTACTAAAAATTTGTAAAAAAGTATTTTTCTTAGCTTCTTTTTTCTATGTTTTCTATTGCTTTTTTTGCCTCACCTTCCCGCGGAACGTGAAGGGGAAACATATCGCCAAATTGACATTATAACAACTGACAAAAATTAAAAAAAATAAAAATAACGGATGCAAAATATCCGTTTTCTCGTATAGATAGGTAGTTTTTGAAGACGGCATCGTATAGTGCTCGATGTCCCGTTTCCAATGCCGTCTAGCTCGACTTGCTACGACTTTTTGTTACTGAAATATATGATATTTAATATTATGATATTGACATTGAACCTGTCAGCACCGATTCTTTAAAATCGCACAGCAAAGGGTGTAATGTGAGATATATTTTCCAAGTTTGTCCTTTAAAAATATTTATTCAATCAATTTAAACATAAGGAAAAGAAACTATTCTTACATTGATAGCTGATAAATTGGTGAAAATGATATTGTGCCGAACCCTTCGGGCACGGCACTGTTCGAGTTGGTTCATTTAATTTCATACTTTTGACAAAACCATTTGTTAGCAACCTTTAATTGTTATTGTAAAGTATTTCAATTCGCGATAAAAAATAAATTTAGTTTCTTCACAACCCCAGTTCGTTTATTTCGTACCGAGGATTGTCACTGTAAAACTCCTAAATTTAAAAAACTTTCAATAGGTACCTAAATAACGAAATATTAAAAAAATAAAAAGACGGGCCTGGAATTGAACACGGTATCATCGTGACCACAAGTCGTAACCTATTATATACCTACCTACCACTAGGCCCGACCACTTTGAAAATAAATTATAATATAGATTATATACCTCAATCCGATTCTGACCAATTAAACGCTGTTTTGCGACCAATCAGATGCATATTATACTGAATATACCCCGCATAAGTGGATATACCCCGGGCCACCTGCCACAACAATGCCAATGCATAACAACATCATAACAAGTTTAAAATATTTGATGGTTGCTATAGACCGTTTCTATAATAACAAAAATCCCTTTCAACAAATCAAGTTTTTGATGTTGTCAGATTCATGTAACATTTTTTTAAAAATGGAATCTTGCCGATTCGGTAATGTTTCAGTCGAAAATATAAGAAAAAACGCTGAAAAGACTATCCCAGAAAATACAACAAAAACAAAATAGTATATATGGACCCAATTCGAGAAATTCTGCGAAACACGACAGTATATATTGACCAAAAATACAACTATAATACAGCTTGCCGCTATATTGGAAGACTGGAGTTTTAATATGAAGAAAAAATATGGTTCTGACTACAAGGAAGGGGTTATCAAGACAATGTAGAACCAAACAGCCCAACTGCTTCAAGAAAGGTACTTCAATAAATACAACATTAAATTTGATCCTTTTAAAGATCCTGAATTCCAAAAAGCACGTATGGCTAGAAATTCTAAAAGAAAACTGCTTCAGGCTGATCCAAAAAATCACCGGAAAAGTGCAAGAGCACTAACCTACGACGAGTACAAAAAGATGATAAAAATTTTTGACGAAAATAACCCCGAGGATTTACAGAAAAAGTTCTATCAAATAGCGGCTGTGGAATTAACATGGAGAGGAGGAGAAGCCGAGACATGCCTAAATACGTATTTCAGAGAAGAATATTATAGCGATGGTACAAAAAGTAATAGAATGGAATATAACCCAATCTTTTCAAAAACATCCCAAGGCGGAGACAAGAAGCTTTCAAATTCAAAATGGTTAGTGGCAAACACAAAAGATGCCGATTTATGTCCAGTTCGCCTTTACAGAAAACTAATTTCAAAAAGAGGGCAAAATATAACTACCCAAAGACCATTCCTGACAGTAAATCCAAATTGGAAAATGGGAAATTGGTACAAAAACTGTCCCATTGGAAAAAATACTCTTTCTAATTGGACAAAACAAGCAGCACAAAAAATTGGACTAGATACTGAGAAAGAAAAAATCACAAACCATTCCCATCGAGCCACAGCTGTCTCTACATTAAGCAAAGCAGGTGTGAGCGAACAAACTCTTATAAAAATAACTGGACATAGTAGTGCTGCATCCATAAAGCCATACTTGCAGATGGACAAAACTCATCACAAAAACACTATTCAAGGTTTAAGAGGTCACCCTCCAACTAATGGGTTGGACCAACACGAAGCTCCAGTCTCTTGCAGCTCGAAGAGTTTCCAGCAACACCAGCAAGCCACTACTGTTTATTATAATAACTGTGTGTTTAACAATAATACTTATAACTAATTTTCTGTTAGTTTTATTACTTTGTCAATTGTTTAGGTTTTGTTTCGTTTTGTCCGTTTTTCTAGTAGCTACATAAATCATTTTAAAAATCTTGCATTTCGTTGTATTTTTTCTTTTTTTTTTGGTATATAATCTCAACATATACCACTCGAGGTAAATATTTTATTTAGAATATTTTTTGACATTTTTCCGCAAAATTTCTATAAAAATTGCCCTCGACAAAAATTCTTTTAAAAAAATATCCCTCCAGCTTTGCTGTCGGGATATTTTCAAAGAATTTTTGTCTCGCGAATTTTTGACAGAAATTTTGCACAAAAATGTCAAAAAATATTCAAAAAAATATTCACCTCTTGTGATATAACTTATGAATATTTATATTGCCGTATTAAAAATGAAAAAATACGATTTATTTAAGCTTGACGAGCTCTTTCCGCTAAGGTACATTACATTTCAATCAAAAGTTGTTTTCCGTACGAAAAACAATGAAAACCGTAAAAGAATCGTGTCTTAAATAGTAATTCTTACTTTTTTATAATTTGCACCCTTTATATTACAGGTAGGTATAGACACAACCCTACATTGATTTAAAAAAAATTAAAAAATCGACTTCCCAACTTCCGATCATGTTCGCAAACAACAGTGTTTTGTAGCCCAACGTCGTCTACACGCCGATAAAGTTTAACTCCATTAAAATGCTTTTTGGCACCTGTATCGCGCCACAACGAAATAAAAACATATTTTTCAACTTTCACTTTAATAACTTTTTTCCGGTACACCCTGTATATTGGAAATTTTTCTAAGACGTACCCCTACTATTCCTCTCTACATCCAGAAAATTTTAATCGTTTTGCTCTAACCGTTTCCGAGAAAAAAATTCGCGAATATCTAAATGTGGAACAGCCTCCCACCACGTGGCGACGGATTATCAATGTCGGAACGCCATCTTTAAAATCGAGATTACAACTATTTCTGAAACATTTTGGGCAAATATTTTGGTCAATAAAATTAGAAGAAGGTTCAAGGTAGATATTCCACCCGATTTAAAATCTGGAAATGTTCTTATTATTCTAGCAAGTCACGCTAAAAATACCCATTTTTCGCCATTTTTGACAGCCGGATTTTTAGAATTTATAATTAATTTAGATACATCAATATCAAGGCACTCTTAGTCAAAAGTGAATGGTGTTAGAATTTGTAAAGATTGCCTGTTTCCGCACCCAAAAAAGCGACTTTTCTCAATTTTGCGAATATATTTTAATAATTTTGGATATGTAGAGGTGTTGAGAAGTAATCAGCGCATTTTTTGAGAAAAAAATAAAACGGTTTTGTTAAAAATTGAATAAGCTACAGTCGATATAGTAAAAAAAAAGCTGCCGTTTTTTCCGTATTAAAGATAAATAAACGAAAAAATATCTCTTAAATACAATTTGACAAGCTCTATCCGCTAAAGTTTACAACGTTTCGATCAAAAGTCGTTTTCAGTACGAAAAAAAATAAAAACCGTGAAAAAATCAGGCCTAACTTTATGATTTCCACTTTCTTACAATTTTCGGCAATTTCCATTCCAGTTAGGTATAGAACGATATATTGGAAAAAGGTAGTTTTTGAGATGACCTAACCGATTATCCAAACCGAATGTATATCGGATGCACCCAATTCGACTTATTAGCGATCCAAGAGGTACCATTTTAGACCAAATTTTGACTTTTAAAAAATAAAAAAAATTATTTCCAAACTTTCGATCGCGCTCACAAACAATAGGCTTCTGTAGCCGACGGTCGTCTACGCGTCGAAAAAGTTTAAATCAAAAAAACTAATTTTTGTGGCCTGTATCGAATAAACATGAGAATCCGATATTCTTCGACTTTAAAAATTAATAACTTTTTTCCGGTACACCCTGTATATTCGAAATTTTCACACAACGTACCCCCACTATTTCTCTCTAAACCCAATACGTTTCAATCGTCCCACTTTAGCAGTTTCCGAGAAAAAAAATGGCAAATGTGAAAATAGCAAAAGCCACGACGACGCCGACAACATACATACATTATTTTTACCGAAGCGCCGTATAACATATCGCGGTGTAGCGCGATATGTAATAAACATTTTTCGGGGCTGTGGATCGGTAGACGGGGGTCAATAGAGTGACCACTCAGATCCCCCGATCTTAACCCACTGTTTTTTTGCGAGGGTACGTAAAAAATTTAGTTCATAAATCTAAACCCAACTCGATGGATACGCTTACGGAGTCCATTCGACGAGTAATACGAGTGATTTCTCCATAAGTAGTACGAAATGTACAACTGAAGTTTTTGGATCGATTGATCTACTGCAGAACAGTTGCTAAAGGATATTTTCAAATACGTAGCAATTGGGTGGCATTCTATATAAAAGGCTGATCCTTTTTATTATTATTAATATTATTATAGGCACGCCAATACTACCTTACACATTTTAATTATGCATCGTTTGCGTCAAATTTTTGTAGGAGTACCTAAAACATTTTATTTTACCTTTTATAAAATGACAAGAAATAATATTAATGACTGTAGTGAAGTAGAAGTTCGGGATATTAAAACAGAGCAATCAAAGGATTTTGTTTGTAGTCGTTATCGGCTAGTAAGCTCACGCCTTTCTGACTCGTATAACCTAAGCGAGGCGCTATCTAGTGATTGATTAAGCGCTTTAGTCCCTCGAATTAGATTCGCATATTTAATTCGGCTTTTCGCCTGTTCAGATAGCGAATCCGGGTGGTGTATGCGCGCCGCTGTCATTTCCTTGTATTCCAGCTCATAAATCAAAAAAGTCACCCTTAATCTACCGACACTCTGTGGACGCTCTTGCTTTTTTAATATCGACGCGCTACATGGTAACTAATTATAAAGCCATGATAAAGGCGTTTCTAAGATCTCGCACAAATCATTATTTCTGTTTCTTGCCAAGTCATTATTTGGTCTCCGCCAGAAATTATATAATTCGCTTTGATGCTTGCCAGCTATTTCGTATCCCTATATCTTGATTAATATAATTCGCTATGAAAGAACCCTCGTTTCTCTTATTAATTATTCTTCCAAAAAATTTACACCCCCCAAATCTCTAATTATAAGGAGATTTTTTGAAATAATCCTCTAATCTGTTATAATTCTTTCTTTTTAGTTTCTTTCGTTGAATTTATTCTGTTTGTTCTTTTTTTTAATTTGAGCCGAACTGTAATTACATAAAAATACGTAAAGCTTAATTTAGCCTTACCTTAATATCGAGTTATTTCTAATGTAGATACTTATATTCTCTATAGGTGATTTCCCATAAAATACCTACAATATCTTTAGAATATTTATTATCTTTTAAAGTTTATTGAAAAATATTAAAGCACAGCTCCACCCTTTTAGGCTTTTTTACAGGATCAAATAAAAACCGAATGTAATTAATCTTACGTCAACAAGGAAATTTGTCACCCTTAAAAACATCCCCAAACTACTGGTGTTTCATTGTGGCAAGGATTATATATGCAAACTTCTTATTATATCTTCTTCGATGAATATAATAATGTCGTATGAATTGAGTTAATCAAGTAAGATGCGGCCGAGATAAGTTATCTCAAATAAAAGCTTTAGATTGTCGCGTTCAACATGATGAGAATTTGATGTTGGCTAATCCATCACTGGTGACAGGGATTCATTGGCTGTTGCCTTCTCTACCTCCTAATCATCTATTCAATTGCAAATGCAGTGTTGAGAGATCGATTAGAATCCGGTGTGTATCGCGAAAGGGTTTCCGGTTATTTTAGTGACTCATTCCTAGATATTTCCATTGTATTATTGCTTTAAAACACTAAAGTAAAGTAATCTTTATTCGTCAGTCAAACTCATTTACAATATATATATAAATTACCCTATAAGTCTTGTCAATCTAAAATATAAATGAATGCACATCTTAAATTTGATAAAAGTGAAGACAGTAAAAGTAAAGACAATTCACACTTAATTTACATTGCTAAATACTCTTTTACATCATAAAACGCCTGACCCACTAAGAAATTAAGCAAAGTACTTCGAAAACTGACAGTTTGATCTTCAAAAAGTTGCAGAAACTTATTATATAAAACAATTGTCTGAAAGGAAGGAGAGTTTTGACCTACACTCAAGCGAGAGTATGGAAAATGTAAATGACTCTAAGTTCTTGTGTTATAACTATGTATATCCGAATTTTTTTGAAAATTTACTCTCATTCCTTTTGACATGTAGAATCATTGAGTACCCAGACCAGACCCAAATTAACAAATGCCCTTCGACAATGAGCACCCGGCTGGAGGCCTAACATGCATCTTATGATTTTCTTTTGCTTAACAAATGCTTTTCCGTGATAAGCCCCCTCCCCAAAATATTATCCCATATGAGAGGGGTGATTGATCAAGACCGTAATAAGTTAATTTAAGAACATTTAATGAAACCGAAGCTCTCAAGTACCTAATTAAAAAACAATATTTACTTAATTTTGAAGTCAAACTTATTAATATGATATTCCCATGTCATCTTTTGGTCTATAATAATACCCAAGAACTTCGTGTTCGCAGCTTGAGGAATAGACACACTATTCACCCTAATTAGATAACTTTGATGTTGGCTAATCCATCCAGTACAACAAGAAGTAGATAATTGGAAGGATCTACAAAAATTAAATGGCAATATATTTATTTAGTGTAGAAACCACATAGTACCATCCATTGTCAGGAAATGAGCTTTTAAAAAATGAACAACATAAAATATAAATGGCAGATAACGTTAAAACACAAGACCTTTATCACAAAGACATTAATCAAGTGAACGAAAAAAAAGAGGGTCAAGCGTTGGAAATAAGGCAAGTAAAGTTTATTTCCTCAGTTACGTGAGGGCTATTTGTAGGCAGTTATCTAAAACGACATCGAGAGTGGCCTCTTGGGATGCGTTTTAAACCAGCAGTTAACGTCTTAAACATTATGCATTACATAGTCCATCAGACAGGGGTCTCTGTCTGGTGATTGATCGCCGTTTGGGGGTGACCTCAGTCCGAAATAAAAAGAGACCCTGGCGACTTATCATTCTAGTTTCGTGTTTTATAAATTCCCCTATCTGCACCGGAATTTGCCTGAAACCCCTTAAGATCCAGAGAATCCGGTTGTTTTTCCGCGATTCACCAGCGAAAGAACGATAAAAATTGGACAACACTTAATTGATTATTATAAAATGATTACTGATAATCTACAACCATAACATTAAGTTCAAAAATAAATTACCTTGTCGGACTTCCATTGTTATTTAACACAACGTTAGTTAGTATCGCTATCCGTTTTCAAGTATAAACTAAATGGTAATTCTAAGGCTACTGTCTTAAATACTATCCATGTGCAATGAAGCTTGATGACTCCGCCTACGTGCTTATTGGAGTGTGAAGTTTGAGCTGTTGGTTTTGGACAAGAAGAGGCTTCCAGATATTGGGGATATCAATACTTGGTTTATTAAATATATGGATATTTTGAATCATGAAAGCTGCTTCTTTGAATTTTCGTTTTCTCCAGTGCTGTTCCGTGTCCAAAATCTTGGCCTCTCACCACCGTATATTATGTTAGTTGATCCATACATGTTCCGCTATACCTGATCTCGAAGTTTCACCTTTTTGAGTATGTTTCAGATGTTCTTTAACTCGTACGGGAAGAGGTCTTTTTGTTTCTCCAATGTACGATTTGCCACACTCGCAAGGAATTTGATAGAAACAATTTTTTTTGTTTTCATTGTGGGGGGGTGGGGGGGGGGGGGTTTACTTTTGTAAGAAAGCTTGTAAGCTTATTTCCAGATTTTAAGGCTGTTTTGATATTATAGTTTTTGGTTATCCTTCTAATCTTTTCAGAAATCCCCTTAACATAAGGTATTGTAAGAAATGCTTGCTCCTCTTTCGTTTCTGTTTTAAATCTTTTTTGATATTTGAAATTTCAATATTAAGGTCTTCCGGATTGTTGCAAACGTTAGAGTTTGAATTATGCCCTGTTTTATGGAGTTTGAATGATTCGATCCGTGATTAAGGTATTGTGCCCCGTGTGAGTGAGTGGGTTTCCTGTACACTAAAGTTTTTATGTTTTCAGCACTTTGTTTGACGAGAACATCGAGAAAAAGTAGAGTGGAATGTTTTTCTGTTTCCATGGTGAATTTAATGGATTGTCTTATACTAATAATATATAAGTAAGTATTTGTGATTCATTTGTAATTTGAAGTGTTTTTTTAGATTACACTGTTCAACACAAAAATCCTCCTTATAAAAATTTCGTGTATTTTGTAATATTTGGACCTAAACTAATATACAACTGACCACCAAATGTTTATATTGGCCTCAGATTTCTTGGAAGGGTCGAATAGGCCCATTAATAGGTAATAAACGGTCGCCCCATTGTAATTTGCAGGTAGTTGGATCTATGCTTGAAATATGCCTTTAGTCGTTACTATAATAATATCATCATTTAGTAAACATCTATTCATATTTTCGCTTAGATCTACGGGCGTGTTAAAACGGTATCAAAAATGTCGATGCGCGTTTGCGTTAATAAAGCCGATAGCTTCTGTTATATTTGTGGCAAAGTTACCGCAAAAGCGTACCAAAAACCGATATCTTCATGAGTAAAAAAGGCTTATGAACTGTACTTTGGATGCAAAGTTGGCGATCAAGATAGGTCCTGGGCCCCAAAAATGTGTTGCAGTTCGTGCTCGAGAACACTGACTGGATGGCTGAAAGGTACTTATAAATCTATGCCATTCGCAGTTCCAATGGTTTGGAGGGAACCTCGTAATCACGTAGATGATTGTTATTTTTGCATGACGAATATTAAAGGAATTACTAGCAAAACCAAGCGTAGCATTCAGTACACCAATATTCCTTCTGCAATGCGACCAGTGCCCCATGACAACTCATTACCCATTCCCCAGCCACCTGAGAGTTACACGCTTGATTCCGAATCAGACTCCGGAAGTATTTCATCAGAAGCCGGACCAAGCTACATCCCTAGTTCTCATGATTGGCCTGATACACCTCATTTAATCACTCAAGGTGAATTAAATGACCTTGTTCGTGACTTGGACCTCCCGAAAACAAAAGCTGAACTTCTCGGATCCTGCCTGCAGCAGTGGAAGCTCTTGGAAAAAGGAGTGAAGGTGTCCATCTACAGGAAAAGGCAATCTACTCTCACAAATTTTTTTGCAGTGGAAGGTAATTTAGTATTTTGCCATGACATACCTGGCCTAATGACCGAACTGAACTTACCATATACTCCCGATAAATGGAGACTATTCATAGATTCGTCTAAAACAAGTCTAAAAGCTGTTTTACTTTTTAATGGAAACGAGCATCCATCGGTTCCTGTAGGTCATTCGGTAAATATGAAAGAAACATAGGACAATCTTAAGATGTTACTAAGATGTGTAAAGTACGAAGATCACAAATGGAACATATGTGCAGATTTAAAAGTGGTGGCGTTACTGATAGGACTGCAATCAGGATATACAAAATACTGTTGCTTTTTGTGTGAATGGGACAGCCGTGCAAGAGACAAACATTATAAAATTAAGGTTTGGCCTCCACGTGACACAATACAAGTTGGCGTTAAAAATTTGACCCGAGAATTAGTTCAGAAAGAAAAAATAAATTTACCTCCACTTCACATTAAGCTGGGTCTGATCAAAAATTTTGTTAAAGCACTGGATAGAGAAGGCAATGCTTTCACGTATTTAAAAGACAAATTTCCACGTATAAGTGAGGCCAAAATTAAAGAAGGAATTTTTGTTGGTCCCCAAATTAGGCAATTGTTTAAAGATGCGAACTTCAGGCAAATTTTAAGTGACAATGAAAGTCGGTCATGGAATGCATTTGAAAGTGTTTGCAACAATTTTCTTGAAAATAATAAATCAGAAACTTATCGTGAACTCGTGGAAGAACTACTCACGGCCTCTATCATATTTTAAAATGCAACATGCCACTAAAACTTCACTTTCTCCATTCTCATTTGAACTTTTTTCCTGAAAATTTAGGAGCAGTATCAGATGAGCATGGAGAACGATTTCACCAAGATATTGCCTCCATAGAGAAAAGGTATACAGTGGAGCCCGAATATGTTAGCCGACTATTGCTGGACCCTAATACGAAACACATCCAGGAGTTCTTATAAAAGAAAGACGTTAGGGAAGTAAATATTAAATTTTAAATTATTTATAAATGTTTATACTGTACCTAAGCTAACTGTTAATAAAATATATTATATGTTTTTAATTGTTAAAAATTTAATAAATCGGCATTGAAAGGGGTTTTTATTGACTTTTTCTTAACATCAAAGCATATGTCCCTCCCTTATCATTGGAGGCTGATATCGAAAATCTGAGGCCAGATCCGGATTCAGCAGGCCAAAATATATAAAATCCAGCCAAAATCATTCCAGGGAGGAAAAAAAAGTTTTAAAATGTTCGTCAGTGTTATCGGAAGACCAGCACACATATACGATCACTGGGGTTTATTTTTATTTAATAACAACTCATTATTTTCCTTTTGCAGATATTCATAATGCCGAAGTAGAGCTTTCTTTGTTCGTATACACATGGTATCTATCATAACGTTGTGAAATATTCAAAAGTTTTGTTCCAGTTTAGTCGATTTTTCGCTGGTGTTCGACTGCATGCCACAATACATAAATGACATCGGAGATGTATTCACATTTGCGGGAATTTTCTTTCTCCCTGGCTCATTTACCAAATTTCACTCCCCGGTCAGTTGGTCACTAGATGATGCGAACTTTGACAAATACTCCTTGCCAAGCACGATTTCCCGTCATAACTCAAATATGTAAATCGTACCGACTTTCGGGCTTTTGTATTTCTCTTTTCCAACCTCTATTTATTTCATATATTCGGTTGTGACAGATTAAATACGATCGCTGCGAGCATTGCTCCTTTTGTATTATGTTTTAAATGCCAGTAAGTTAAAGAGAGGAACACTTATCACGTTATTTCGACTCGCATTTGTTCTTTGCTTGACTTTAAAACGGTTTAATGTTATACAGTAAAAATTTACTTCACATAAAACTCATGCTTGGCACACAAAAATTTAATCTACTCTGAATTCAGAAGAGGGGCGAATTAATAGGGCGAGCAAATAAATTAAACCCCTTACGAATATGATGTTTATTGCCGAGGTCGTTAACATTCTCATACTTTATTTTTCGAATCATTTCATTGCCTTTAACCCCGCTAATACGATTTTACGATTCTAGAAATTTTTGACGATTTACATACCCTATGTGTATATTATAGGTATATGCATGCGGGTTTTAAATTTTACGACTTTTGGTTGTTACGTTCAAACGGTAGCTTTATATTCGTCAATTTCACTATTTGCAGATATAAATTGTATGTTTAATGTATGTCAGTTTCCGAAGATTAATGATATAAGAGCATAAAACGTATTTTTTGGTTATACAGTACGTGAACAACATTTGATGTCAGACCTCTTAAAGTTACATGAGTTATATATACCAAATTGCCTGGGCCTGGTTGAATGAATTAAGAAAGCAGAACAGCGTCCCCAAAAACGAATTGTATCCGTTAGAACCTATAATCCACGTTGGTGGGGGTTCGTATAGCGATCGGCCATTGCCGCGCGCCGTATTATTAGTTTTAACGTATTTGTTGCGCAGGTCACATCGTTGTTCGGAGTCTTCTAACTGCCCTGTCTCAATTTGAATCGTATTGATCGTACCAATACCTGTTTCAATTAATTTATTTTTACTTTTTATTTAAGTTTTTTTAACTTTGCATGTCAGGATAAAGCAATATAAGATTCTTATTTCGCACACCCTATCATTATTATTGGACTTTATAAGCTATGGACGAATTTTTCCATCTCAGTAAACCATGTTGCATAATAGATAATCATATTATGCAATGTTAAACGATAATAACAATATCACACTAGAAGCTATTTAAATTTTTGAGAACTACAGTAGGTACCTACTGATTTTTAGTGGTAAGTGTTTTATTAACCGTAGAAAGCAAATATTATTATGATTAATGTCAAGTTTCATTACAACTGCCAGTCGGAACTAATACAGTATATAAAACAGAATACATCCCCCATAGAACTTGATAATTACTGTGAGTATCCAGAGCAATAATGGCTATAAACCTTTCTATGGTAGCATTAACTTCTGTTTTCTATTGGCTAAATTATTATTAGTATTAAACAGTTGTATACAGTGTACAGAGTACGTGAATTCTTATAAGAAATAGAAGGTTTTTTCTCAGTGTATCTTGTAGAAGCATTGCATAAAAGTATATAATACTAGAGTGTGGTTATTCTATTTAGGATAAATACCTGTTTTATTATGCATCCATTATAAAATAAATAGGAAATGTTGTAATTTTACTTCGGAAATTTAATAATAGCTTATTTATACAGGGTTAGGAAAAATTACCAGAACGGTCGATTATTTCAAAATATACAGGGGTTATCAAAAACGTCTTATATAAAAAATGTAGGGCTGTTAAAAATCTACATATCGGTAATAAATTGAAATATACAGGGTCGCCCACAAAGTTGTGGAGAATGATAGTTATATTTTTTTAAATGGAACATCCTGTATATTTTTACTTATTTTGATTGTCCACTCAATTTTAAACAATTTTTATTAACCATGTGTTATACCTAAATTCATTACTTTCCTAGAAATCGGCGTTTCAAATAATAACGTATAACGATGCGATTTTCGAACATAGTGAACAACAAATAAGGCACGACCATGGTTACTAATAAATAATTAATAGTTTGACATCTGAAACTCAAATTCTGACCGAAATAGACAAAAAAGAAAATAGCATGGCATTTTTACTTACTGAAACAGAGAGAATTGATATTTTAATTTTAAGGGGGTTTGGCGATAAACAGATATCATATCAGGAGGTATGTAATATTTACAATAATTTGCATCCAGACAGGCACATTAAAAAAAATGCAGTTTTTCGAACTATTGAGCGTTACAGAATGACTGGTACTGTAAAAAATCTCCCAAGATCTGGAAGACCTAGGACTGCTACCTCCGAAGAAAAAAAGCTGGACATTCTGCTTGCGATAGAAGAAAATCCCAAACAATCCAGCTTGCTTTGGATCATGAAATTGATCAAAAATCTGTACGAACCGTTCTTCATACTGAGAAAATGCATCCATACAAAATTAATGTTGTACAAAAACTTTTTGACGTTGACTGTGATCGAAGGCTAGAATTTTGCGAAATAATGACTAGAAATATGGAAGAAAACCCGAATTATTCAAACAATATTGTATTTTCGGATGAAGCGACTTTTACACTACACGGAATGGTGAATAAGTAAATTGACCGTTACTGGGCGCGAAATAACCCTAACTGGTATAAAGAGCTGCATACACAGTTCCCAAGAAAAGTTAATGTCTGGGCTGGATTGTTTGCGGGACATGTAATTGGACCCTTTTTTATCGAGGGAAATTTGAACGGTGATCGATATCTCCGGCTTCTTCGACAAGAAATAGTTCCAGCTATAAACAATTTAAATGCTGATATTAACTTAACCTGGTATCAACAAGATTGTAATATAGTGAGACCACCATGTATTAACTTTAGGTGGATCACTATGTATATTAGGTTTTTAATTAATTAAATTAGAAATAAGCAATTTTAAGTAGGTTACAAAACAAATTGATCAATGACCCGAGGATGGAAGAAAAGAGTAGACTAAGTTAGATTGTAGATGGGTGACATGGATGTATATTAAGTTAGAAAATAAAGAACTATATATATTCAGAATGGTTGCCTGATTTATGTAGTAAGGAATTATGGAATACAAGAAATAGAATAAATTTATTACATGGCGACCCTGCCTCCTACTACGAAGAACAATGGGAGGTAAAAATTCAAAAGAAGAAGTGATAATAGCCCAAACGGCAAGTGGTGATGCCAACACAAAACAAGGGATTGGTCATGGGTTCACATTGTCCGAATGGTTACTAATGGTTTTGGTAGCAGCTGCGATTATTTGTGGTTTACATATATGGTTCAAAAAATATACAAAAGGGCTACGAAAATCAATAAGAAGAGAAATTCACAAGAATGAACTTAGAAGATCCCGAAATAATGTAGTGGAAGAAGAGGAAGTACAGATTTAAAAAAATTTTTTTAGCATTTTAGCAATAATGGAAAAATGGATATTATAATGGAAAACCAAGGAGCAAAATATTTTCTTAAATTATGAAAATTGAGGTCAAAACAATAGCCATATGGGAGTGCCAATGAACTATCAAAGTAAAGTGATGACACGGCAAATGGTTGTAAACTATAATAATTGTTTAATATTAGTACATTGAATATAAGGTAATATTCTAGTAAATAGTTAGACGTAGCATAAAAAACTTATTTTGTTTTAAAATTATAATTTATAAATAGTGAGTCTAATAGCCTAGGTGAATTTTATAGGATTTTTTTTTTAAATTCAAATTTCATAATTAATGGGATTTCAAGAATTACAAAAAATTTTTGCAGACTTTAACAACATTAAAAGTTAATCTTTTCAAAACAAATTATCAAAAAAGAACGCCACAATTTTTAGAACGATTTAATTGTCTTTGGACGGAATTTACAACAACATAACAAAAATCTTCTTAATGTATTTTCGAGACTGAGGGAAGTAAATCTAAAATTAAATCCTTCGAAATGCGAATTTCTTAAAAAACAAATACTTTATTTAGGACACCTCATTTCCGACAAAGGTATTTTACCTGATCCGGAAAAAGTTAACGTTTTAAAAAACTATCCTAGACCAACAAGCGCTGACGAGGTAAAACGTATGGTAGCATTTGGTAACTACTATAGGAAATTTATTCCGCGATATTCCGAAAAAACAATACCACTCAATAAATTGTGCAGAAAGTACGCAAGATTCGAATGGACGGAAGAGTGTGAAAATGCATTTAATTTCATTAAAAAGGCACTAGCTGAACCGCCAGTCTTAGATTATCCAGATTTTTCCGACAGTAACGAGTTTATTTTACAGACAGACGCATCTAATATAGCTCTAGGGGCAATTTTACAAAATCAAAATAATAAACCGATAGCTTTTGCTAGTAGACCTTTAAATAAAGCCGAATTGTCATACCCTACTATACAAAAAGAGTTATTAGCCATTTACTGGGCGTAAGACACTTTAGGCCATATTTATTCGGCCGACATTTTAAAATAAAAACTGATCATAAACCCCTGTTGTATTTATTTAGTTTGACAGATCCGTCAAGTAGATTAATTAAATTTCGTTTAGGGTTGGAAGAATATGACTTTCATGTCGAGTATGTAAAAGGAAGTCAAAATAGCTCAGCGGATGCCTTATCAAGAGTGATTGTGACGTCAGAGGAACTGAAAAGTATGAATGAGAGTGTGATTGCTGTGATAACTCGAGCTCAAACGAAAGATATCGAAAACAAAAGTAAAAGAAGTAGTGAGATTTCTATACCAATTCGGAGTGATCAACCGAATATTGTAGAAATTCTCACACCACCAAAAAATAGTGTTGAAATTACAACTACCACTACGGAACAGTTAAATAAAATGTTCAAAAATATTACATTGCAAGTAGGTAATTTTTATTTTGTTCCACAAAACTCTACACTATATGTAAACAAAAACGCTCGATCATCGTTGGCGCAAGACGAAACGGTGAGAGATTTGTTATACGTTAGTAAGAAACTTATCATTAAGGAAGTTTTTATTATCAAGAATGAGGAAAATGCGCATTTAGAAAAATTGCTAGCAAAATCAATAAAAGATAACTCCGACTGGAAGGGCCCAAAAATTTGTATAATTAAAGGAGTTAAGAAAGTAGTGGACGATGAAAATAAAAAAATAATTTTGAACGATTTCCATTTATTACCAACTAGTGGTCACGCAGGTATTAATAGAATGGCAAACACAATTAAAAAATATTATTTTTGGCCGGGTATCGACGGTGATGTTAAAAATTTTGTAAATAAATGCGAAATGTGTCAAAAACAAAAGCATTCCAATAAGTACATTAAAGAGCCTATGAGTATTACCACAACGGCTAATACTGCTTTTCAAAAAATTTATCTAGACATTGTTGGACCTTTACCCAAAGACATAAATGATTTTAGTTATATTTTAACGATCCAATGTGAGCTTACAAAATTCGTCGAAGCATTTGCACTAAAGAATAAAGATACTGTATCGGTGGCAAGGTCCCTTGTGGATAACTTTATCTTACGATATGGTATACCACAGGAAATTGCTACAGATAGGGGGTCTGAATTTATTTCAGAAACAATGGCAGAAGTTTGTAAGTTACTCAATATAAAACAAACAATGAGCACCGCATATCACCATGAAAGCATAGGTGCGTTAGAAAACTCTCATAAGGTTCTTGGTGTTTATCTCCGAATACAGACACAGAGCCATGATGCTGCATGGAGCACATGGATTCCTTACTGGTGTTTTACGTACAACACGACTGTACATTCAGAGACTAAGTACACTCCATTTGAGTTAGTTTTCGGTAAAACGTGTAACATACCAAGTAACTTATCAGAAAACATCGACCCAATATTAAATTTTGACGATTACCATAACGAACTTAAATATAGACTACAAAAAGCTCAAAATGACGCACGGACAAATTTAATTCAATCAAAAACAAGACGGAAGGAAACTTACGACAAAAACGTGCACTCGATTTCTTATAATAAAGGTGACAAAATATTATTAAAAAATGAAACAGGAAACAAACTATCTAGTTCATGTTTTGCGGGTCCTTATATAGTAATAGAGGACTTGTCTCCGAACGTTAAAATATTAAAAAATAATAAAGAACTTATTGTACATAAAAATAGGACAAAGCTTTTTAAATCTTAGGTTAGCATAAATTAGAGGATCCTCTGGTATTAGTATTAAGTGTTAACTAAAATATGAAGTAGGACATTTTAAAAAGGGTTGTAACCCGCGGTTTTGGTAAAAATTTGCTCCCCTCTAAGTTAGCAAATTTTTGAAAAAATCGCCGGGGAGGTGTAATATAGTGAGACCACCATGTATTAACTTTAGGTGGATCACTATGTATATTAGGTTTTTAATTAATTAAATTAGAAATAAGCAATTTTAAGTAGGTTACAAAACAAATTGATCAATGACCCGAGGATGGAAGAAAAGAGTAGACTAAGTTAGATTGTAGATGGGTGACATGGATGTATATTAAGTTAGAAAATAAAGAACTATATATATTCAGAATGGTTGCCTGATTTCCAATGTAGTAAGGAATTATGGAATACAAGAAATAGAATAAATTTATTACAAGATGAAGCTCCTCCGCATTTTACTCGCGAAGTTAGAGAATTTTTGGATGTCACGTTCCCAAATGGATGGATAGGAAGAAGAGGGCCTATCGAATGGCCTTCACGGTCCCCCGATCTTTCGCCATTAGATTTTTTTTATTGGGGTCACCTGAAAAACATAGTTTATCAAAATAAATCCAATAATTTAGATGAATTAAGAATGAAAATTGCCAATGAAAGTGCGAGAATAACAATGGAAATGGTTTTAAACACCCAAAGACATTTTTGCGATAATTTGTATCGTTGTCAGTTAGTAAATGGGGGTCATTTTCAACACTTATTAAAAAATAGAGCCGTTTTGCCATGATTTGTTATACGTTTTTGTTTAAAGTTAACTTAATAAATTGTTTCTTGAAATTTATTTTGTGTTTTGTAGCTGATCAATTTTTGTAGGAAAGTAATGATTTTAGGTATAACACATGGTTAATAAAAAATGTTTAAAATTGAGTCGACAATCAAAATAAGTAAAAATATACAGGGTATTCCATTTAAGAAAATATTACTATCATTCTCCACAACTTTGTGGGCGACCATGTATATTTCAATTTATCACCTATATGTAGATTTTTAACAGCCCTACATTTTTTATATAAGACGTTTTTTGATAACCCCTGTATATTTTGAAATAATAGACCGTTCTGGTAATTTTTCCTAACCCTGTATATGTTTATATTTTATTCATTGAAATGCAAATAGTTTTACGATTTTTCTATAATATATATACCTACTCGTCCTTATATAGAACTATTAATTAAGATAATACAATGTCCCTTTGTGCGTGAAACCATGTAAATGCATTTAAATATAAGAATTATACGAAGAAGGCGATTTTATTTGAGAACAACGCATTCGCATTCTAAATATCCTTTTCGCTTTACTGTTTTAGTAGAAGGTTTAATTTCCTTTTAGTTGCTTTACCCTTACTTTATCATCATGTAGGTAAACTTAAATAGCAGTTACACACTAACAGTAAAACAACTTGTAATGGTGTAGTCATTTGGACCGGTTTACATCTCGCTCTTAAATTTTAGAAAATCCAATATAACAGATTTTACGTCGGCCTGTTTCTAATGTCCTGTTAAAATCACCTTACAACAATCAATTCTAATTGCATGGCCTATAAAAGGCCAGGGCGTATAAGGGACCTCACGTCGATACTATCGCTATTTAGGGCCTCTTAAAACTCCGAAATGTAGCTTTTGCAATTAACTCCACCTATAAAACAGGCCTTATTATTACCCGGCACGTCTTAATAACGACTTAGACAAAATACGCGCTTTAGGACACTTTACTAACAATTTATCCCCAAAGATTACAAGAATATAGGCACACAGTAAAAAATAAATGTAAAGGTATTTCAGTTTACTATAGAATATGTATAACTTGAAGAAATAGTCTATACTTTAGTATGTAGTTAAGTACTTGAAGTGTCTTTATAAATGTAAAGATATTTCAGTTTACTATAGAATATGTCTGTACTCCGGAGGCATAAGACACTATGTCCAATTTTTACAAAAATTAGGTAACTATGTATGTAGTTTTATACAGAAAATTAAACTCTTTTGTGGGGCATACAACACCAAGTCCAATTAGTTAAGGTAGCAGAGAAACAGGGTAGACTTTTAACACTATGTGCATTTTTATTCAGAGGCCTAAGACACCAAGGTAATAATATCTGTATGCCTCGGCAGGCCCGGTCCCAGCGCCCGGGCAGACGCCGGGGGCGCAAAGTCGAAGGGGCGCAAAATATTGCCAAAGGTAAAACAAATAAGCGTCTGTATAACCTTCGATGTATAATATACTATTTAAAAGATAAGGGCGCCCAAGTATTTTTTATGAATTCTGAAACAAGGCGGGCGCCTTTAACCCATTTAATAGGGGCCAAAAAAACATCGAAAATGGAACATCGATGATCTTTAAACCTCGATATTTATAGTCCGCCCTTTGGGCGACGCGGTGAGCGCGGCGCGGCGCCTAAAAAAGAAACAGCAGGCTCAGTTGGATAGACTCGTGTCGACTTGTTTTTTTCTAAAATTAAAACATTGAAGGGGGCAAATTATTTGCAAATTAGTCACTGCAGAGTGCACAGAGAGCCTCTCCTTCTTAAAATATCACGTCAAAAAAATTAAATATTTTTAATGGTATAAGTATATACGTATATAGGAGAAAAATATATTAATATAATATTCAGGAAAAAAATATGAAATAAAAATTTCGAGGGCGCTAAATAAGACCCTTGCCCGGGGGCGCCAGGAGGTCTGGAACCGGGCCTGGCCTCGGATCTTTAGTAATATCTTTAGCAACACATTTAGCGGCATAGAACACTATATAAATACTTGGTGTTATATGCCTCTAACTAGATCTATATATTAGTAGGTGGGGATTACACATAATGTGTAACGCCAGCTGACTATTTCTATTTAATATACTCATTTTTTGTAAAACTTGGACATAGTGTCGTATGCCTCCCGAGTACAGTATTATGGCTTATAATTTTTTACATGTATAGAACCCTATGTCCATCAAAATACAAATAATTTGTATTATTGTAATTATTATAATTCAAATTTAAAAAAACAATTATTTACAAAGAAACACTAAATAATTAATACTTTGTGTAGTGAAAGTAAAAAAATACATTCATAAATCAACACTAACCTAAAAATTATTTTAAACTTATAATAATTGATTTTACTAAATTCTACAAATCGAGCTAATGGCACATAGTGTCGTATGCCTCCAGAGTATAGATGTATAACTTGAAGAAATAGTCTATACTTTACTATTTAGTTAAGTACTTAAAGTGTCTTATTTCTAATGTAAATCACCTAACTACTTCCTCTGCACTCTCAGCCTTCGCGTTACATACAATAATTTTAAATTTTTGTTCTTACGAATAAACCATTTCAAAATACCAGCAGAATTGCACTGTATCTACACTTACCTGAAAAATTCAGCCAAGATAGAAAACGAAAATATTAAATATCGCGTTTGGAGCTTCGCTGTCGGAACGTATTTGCTGCTATGGAGGGGAATGCAACGAGAGTGGAATGGGAATGCATCCCGCTCGAAAAAACTGTTCTTCGTTCAACGTGTTGATTATGCGATGGCAAAGTTACCGAGAAGCCCCCTGGGGGTCCCACAATAATATACCACCGTGGGGCCCCTACGGGCCTATAAAATCCTTACTCCGCCACTGCCGCTGCCAAATTCCCCATAACATATTAAATATTTTTATAAGCTTTTACATTCAAATATTTAATTTTCTGTGAATCAAGGTAAACATTATGTAAATTTCGATGTGTAAAACAATATCAAATAGCCAATTTAGTATATTATAATGTGAAAAAGCGTAACTAACTAGGTATAGTGAGTTCTGAAATTGATATTAGGGACTAGATAAAAAAATACCTTATTTTATTAACATTTATATCATTTTCCTTGTTTCCTTTTTACGTTCATATTTTTTTATACCTTCGTTAACAAAGGCAAGCCTTTCGTATCTTAACGTAAATCAATTGTTAATCGGATATATTTAGTAGTATTTTAATTTTTTTACGACTCAGAGCATTAACACTACCTATAATAACTGAGTGACTTTAATAGTTTACCAGGTGTGCCTCGCGATTCGAATTATCTCCCTTATTTTATTACTTTTACTAAATTTTTGATCCTTGTTTTATTACCTTTTATAAATGTAGCCAGGCAGTTAAATTACGCATTTTCCCCGTTTATTAATTCATATGAGTTTTACTGTCAACAACTAGCATGTATGGGAAATCGGCTTTATATAAAAATGAATTTTAAAACATCTTTTAATGTTCATACACGCGTTATCTGCTGATAGCGTGTAATATGCGCCAACTAAAATTACCCAACGTAAATTACATCGTTTTGATTTATAACAAGACATTAAAAATTTTATAAATGCATTTGTAAAAAGTAATAATAAATTTAATGAATAAAATTGAAAGGAACATTTAGGCACGGTAAAAAACGATTTGTAAAATTATGACCTTCGTTTCTAATTTGCAGAACCAAGTAGAAAATTGCAATTAAAAGCAAGTGAATTTGAAACTTTAACACTGATACACAGAAGTTAAAAAGTTAAAATAAAACATAGTACTTTTAGGCTTTTATCGACTATTAAACTAAATTTATTATATGGACCATATAAAGTATAACGAATACATAGTGGGTTTGTGTTTTTCGTTGTTGTATCAACAAAAACAAGCTTATCCTTTCTAACTCCAGGATCACCTATTTATCCATGTTGGAAGTATCAGGGTAACAAAACCTCACAAATGAAAATTGACCGTAGCAATCTGTCAGTGCCCGAGGACGAAAATCTCTTCAAAGATGAAGACAACGAAAGAAAACTACTTGTTATAAGACATCTGACGAATCCCAAGTAAGCCATTCACCATTAAAACGCATCCCGGGGCATTTTCCAATCATTCAATAAGCACGACACAAGTGGCTGTGTGTCGTAAAGAAAGAATTTTCCTCCGTATAAGGCAATCAGTAGCTTACATAGTCTGTTTAAAGCCCATGGCGAACTTTTCGTTATAGTAGCAAGCCTCCAGTAGCTTTACATTTGAACAATCTGCACGGATAGACTGGAAAATATAGGATGCTATAAAGAGATGATTTTCAATTTTTTAAAGTACGATTCACCTTTCTTACAAGAATTTTTAAATGTCATTATGGCAAAATAAAATCAAATACTTTTTAAGGTGTGATTCTCCTTTTTTTCCAGCCACAGTAGAACAAACACGTCATAATCGATATTGGGTTTATATATTAAGGGTGAGGACAATATATTATACTTACTGTAAATATTTGGACAGAAGTACGTATTGTATTTTCTTATTAATGTTTACACTTTTCTCTACAATATTTTCTTAATTTTTTGATATGTGGCACACATACTATAAAGGCCTGGTAGATTTGTCGGGTACAGTTGACGACATATAAATTCGTACACTCCACCCATACATAACTAAATTACATCAAAATGGGATAAAACGGGTTTCTCACATTGCTGCTTATACCTGGATAGAATACCAGCTATATACATACCTGTAAATTATTGTATGTACAATTTTTTACCATAAGTAATTATGGTTATTTTAAAATATTTTTGTGTTTAAATTACAACCGCGAAATAAGAAAACTATAAAATAATACCAGGAAAACCACAAAAGTATAAAGCCAAAAAGGGTAAATTTATTAACAAACAACAAACAAAATACTAATATTTAATTGCTGCGCCATTGGATTCTAACACTAATCGTAATCTTCTTGGCATTGACAAAATAATACTTCTGGTGTAATCCGGAGTTAGCCCTTCCCAAATTTCTTCTATTTATCAAATAACTCTATTTCATTCTGTGGTTTAAAATTTTTTTGGAATTTTTTACCATCAATCCCCAAACATTTTCAATTGGATGTAAATCAGGACTTCTTGAGCACCAAGGCAGACATGTTACGTTATTTTGTCTAAACCAGTTTCCCTTATTCCTTGCAGTATGCACATGACAGTTATCCTGCTGAAATATAAAGTTATTTCCTTCAAAAACTATCGCGGCAGAAGGAAGATAAACATTTTCCAAAATCTGAAGATATATATTACTGTTTAGCGTTCCACTAATATTCCAGTATACCACCTGTACCGTAAACACTTATCCATGCCCACACAACCACTGGCTTGCTTTTTGTGAGTAATATTCTTGCTTTTTCAATAATACTTAAATGAGGTATTTTTAAATCAAATAAGGTAATGAATGACAATACTTTAACAGATATCATGATGATTCAATATTTCCAGTAAGACAGCTTACATAACAAATTGTGTAGTCTGTTCTGTTCCAAAATCCACAGTAAAATCGAGTATCTTGTTAAGCTTAGCCCGCGGCGTCTCACGCTGGCCACTGTGCACGTACACTGAAGCACGTGCCTAGACTCAAGCAACGACAATTGCATATTTATTCTCGCTGCTTGTCCGACACCCTGTACATGGGGGTTTTGTTTGAAAACTATGCTCCCCCCCGTAACAAAATTACGTTGACGTTTGCATGGTCACCCTGCAGGAGATTTTTTTAGAATAGGAACGTAACTGTTCTAAATTGCCTGGAGAGTGTTTGATTGTTGCTTTGTTTTTCTTGTCTGCATTTGATTGAATATGTGTTTTAGGTTTTTAACTTTGCGGTACATTAAGTATGACATTTTAGGCTTTGCTTTATTCTCGTGAGACTTTTTAAACACAAAACATTTTGGTGTTCTCAATTTGTCTGGATATGATATGCCGTTTTTAATTTGTATAAATTCTTAGAGGTATGATACACCTTTTCTAATTTAATTACATATCCATACATATTCTTTCTTATTGTAGCATAGGGCGTTATTTTTTTGGTTTTTAAAATTCCTAAAATAAGATTATGATATAGTTTCCAATTATTATACTTAATAAACAGAAATGCTTCTTTGTCATAACAAGACGTTGTATGATGTGGCTGTCATAATTTTTTGTAGTTGGTGTTTCTTAATTTGTCAGATTACGATTCACTGTTGTTTTATTTATGCAAGTTTAGCTTATTACTAACTTCCAGCATTATTTATTGCCAATGCTTAGCAGATATTTGTAAATGCTAAAATGAAAAACTTCTTAATGTATTTGAACTTTTTCAACTGTACAATTTAGAGCTACTTTCTTATTACAGTTAGATATCACAACCAACAATCTTAAATATAATCATAATACAAGCGTATTAAACCAGAACGGCTGAAACTCAAATTAATCATGGAATTAAAACCGTGGATAGCAAATGGATGTGACAGGGCGAAGAAAAGGATTGCTACCTGTTTTACTTAAGCGGACATTTTATATTAATGAATTTAAAAAGTCGTCTCAAATCATGCAACTAAAGAACTGAACTCGCTTTAAATTAAGAAGATAACTCGTTTTGTTATATGCCACGATGGGTCTTTTTTTAATTTCCATGTTAAACATCTTTTAAAGATTATATACAGTGTGTTCAGTGTTTTGAGCATAATAAAATCATACAATGGTCTTTAATAGTCATTGTATCTGAGTCACTAAATGCTGCACAAACATAATTCACTAAACTACACCAAAACTATATAGACAACCATACATATTAAACACCCACAATCGATGTGTAAAGTTAGCAACATTCATCAGCAAAGTTTATGCAGCTACGAAATTTTTGGGGTACGTGTCAATTGCCTCCTGTAGCGTTTGTAAACGAATTTTAATTTTTTTCGTGGCGAAGATTGAAATTCTACTATTAAAGCTATTTTTTACAGTACGGGAAGCTCGTAACCTAATTGCTACCCTGGATACTATCGAGTGGTTAATGGCGGGCGATTTGGGTATTTTTCATTGAATATATCACGGACTTCCCTATGAATCTACAGAACGTAACATAATCAAAATTTCTGTGCGTTCATCTTTAGCGAGGTTCATTTTAGATGATAATTTCAGCAGAATACAATTCAAAGTTGATTAACATTCACTGACATGTCTCCCGTCTTAAACGTAAACAGCAAATTGTCAACGTCAATGCCTTAAAGATTGACTTCATAACATTGAGACACATGTCAGTTGTGCATACTAGCATTAAAGTGTTAACATTTCGCAAACGGTTTAAGATAGGTAAAGGGTATGATTTAGGTCTAGAACTGATTGTAGAATGTAAAAATGTAAAAATATACGGTATGTTTCATAAAAAAAATTCAAGTAAATACATGTAGGCTGATCCGTTTCTGTATCGTAACGCTGTATAATCGTGTATAATGTTAACGTTAAGAAAAAACTTATGGTGCCGAAACCCGGGAAGTTTTAGTGTATATAAAGTAATCTCTTTTATCGGAACGAACTGAAAACGGTAAAATGGATCTAGCCCTTCGTAAAACTTGTCGCGCAACGTTAACGAAACTAGTGAATAACGCGAACGAGATTATTAACGACGAATCGGCTGATTCCAATGACGTGCCCGCGTTAATAGCTCGCATAAAAGCACAAAGGAATAATTTAAACAGTGTAAACGAACGATTATACCCAACGTTTAGTGATGAAAATACTGAAGCTGAGGCTTCGAAGATTGTGGAATACGACGATCTCGCTGTTGCAGCAGTTGCGAGATTGGAGCAACGTCTGAAGCTGATGCAATCTTCGTCTCTGCAAGAGGTTCCAAGAAGCTTGGAGCAACAGTCGTCGAACGGTAACTTTAATACTCAAGGAAACATGTCGGTAAGGTTACCAAAACTAGATTTAATTAAATTTAACGGTGATATTGAATCTTGGCCGGCATTTTGGGAGCAATTCAGGCTTGTTGTTCATGAAAATTGTTCCTTAAACGATGCTGCAAAATTTGCTTATCTTAAATCTTACTTGTCTGGTAAAGCCGCGGTAACTATTAACGGATTGACTTCTAGCCAATCATCGTACAAAGATGCGATAGAGCTGTTAAAAGACGAATATGCTAATTCGGAACGTATAGTGGACTCATATATCCAAAAACTTTTAACAATAGCTCCAGTGAAAAGTGAACGAGACATTTCCGCGCTTCGCAAACTGTATAATACCGCTTCAACAATAACGCGTTCCCTATCAACGCTAGGTTTGTCACCTGAACAATACGGACTAATGGTTAAATCAATAATTTTTAAGGCTCTACCATATAATTTTCGCGTTTCGTTCAACAGACAAAAAACAATAAGTGAAACGGCAAGTAGTGACTCTCTTTCGCGATCTGGTAACTCAGACAATACCGTAGATTATGATAAGCAAATAAGCAGTTTATTACAATTTATTAAAATTGAATTGGACTCAATCGAACAAGCTCAGTGCGAAGTGGTAACGGACAATAAAAATTACAGGGACAAAGATAATAGCCAACGAACATTTCTAAATCAAAATATCCGAGAACCCAAAAACGATCGATTTACGGCCGCGAGTTTATTAACGATAAATCACGAAAACTGCCTGTTTTGCAAATCTAAAACGCACCAAACTAAAGATTGCAAAACGTCATTAAATATCGCGCGAAAAAAAGGTATTTTAAAGGAAAACAACTGTTGTTTTCGCTGCACAAGACCTAGGCATTCTTCAAAATTTTGTAAATCGCGTCTATTTTGTGCAAAATGCAAACGCAGACACGCGACAACAATGTGTGTATCCAACGATTTTAACGTAACGAACCATTTAAAAATATACCACTCGCTCTTTTTTATTTTATTGTTATTTTTCATTTTACATTGTTTTATTGTTAATTATTCTGAAGATTACTTTATTAAAACTTTTATACGAACCAGCTCGGGGTTTTATTTGACTAACTAACTTACTATCGCTCTATAATCATAATTTTTTTCTTAAACGTTATATTTCTAGGAACCTTTAAAACGTGTCTTCAAGAGATTATAATGTAAGGTAAGTTAAAATTGCCAAGATATAATAATTTTCAATAAAATATTAAAATAACTGTACAGTTTTAAGTGTGGGTTTCATATGTTCTTAATGGGTTCGTTGAATAAAGCGATATAATATGGGTGGCCATGGAAAGTAACACTTTTACGGTTCCAAGACATAATGATCGAAGTTAAAAAGAAGAAATAATATTGTGCGACTTTGTGTCGTCAAAGTTATTCGGATAAATATCGATACGGATGTGTTCCAAGAAGCCATCGGCATCTGAAGAAGCAAAATCTAGAGAGTCCAGTCGATGAACACTTAAATTTACAACCGCTAATAATAACCAGAATACATCTCTGAAAATAACCACGTTCCTTTCTAGTCCTGTCATTATCTGACATTTAAAAGATGACATATTTTATGACCTCCAAACTGCTTAAGTAATTGAGTTCTGAGACTCGTAAAAAATGTAATTTATATAGTACTGGTTCGCTAAAAATCCGATATTGTACGCTATTAAATTTATTTATTTAAACTAAACTGTTTCTTCTTGCAAAGAAAAATTGTTCCATACTACCAGGGACACTAAAGAAGTTTTCCACAAAACTTAATAAACATCAGGGTGAATGATTCTGAATATAAATGACTTTAGGGAAATGAGGAGAAATGCAATCTAAATTAAAAGAAGCTAATACAATAATTATTTTTTAAGGCAATCAGACAATTACTCAAAGGGGGAGACTCAGCAGGATGAGAGATAGGAAGAAAATAAGATGATAACGCTGGCTGGGACGAAATGACAGAGCACTACTTCTGCAGTCAATGCAATTACTGAATTGAATGAATTCAGAATATGTGTTTTGATAGAAGTGTTGCGGGGTGAAAGTCAACTGGCAAACAATCAATCATTTGCTTGACGCTGACTGCAAATCTTGACAAATCGCTTTCGGGATGAATTTTGAATACGTAATGCAGAAAGTCTGACAATTTTTGCACGCTATACCCAAAACGCATTATGTATTTATTTAAAGGCTTATTTTTATTGTTGCATCGATGACCACGGTGATTTAACATGAAAATAAATATTAATGAGAGGGAAAAAGTCGATGCCAAAATACAATCTGCCAATTATTCAAATTAGAATTTTTATGGATCGATGTTTTATGGCAACTGAATATATTAAATGCATTATTTGACAAAAATAATTTGGCGCACTATAATCATTAGTCATATTTAGATGACAAGTATTATGACTACCAATATTTTAAAACAATGATTGGAAAAATCGCTCAGGAAAATAACATCAGCATTAAATTTGAAGAAATAGGCCATGCTCAGAAGTGAAGTTAAATGTACAGAAAAAAGAAAAGCACAAAGTCTTTCTAAACAAGTTTATTAGAATAACTATCCGAACTTAGAATAATTCTTAATAATTCGACATGTTTCGAGTGTAGAAACACTTATCATCAGAAAAAACAAAGTAAATATATCCACTCATCAAAAAAAATAAAAAATCACATTCCAAAAATTAAATACCGTACATAATCATGACACAAGGCAAAATGAAAGTATTTTAGCAGTAAATATTACAAGAAATATTGGTAAAAGATCATTATTATACGATGGGGTTATATTTATAATACCCTACCAAATATGTATAAAAATATAAAAAAATTGACACTCTTTAAAAAGAAATTTAAATTGTATTTAAAAATAAAAATAAAAGCACTCTAATTTTATTCGGAAATTAGTTTTAAAATTGATTTAAATTTGACTATTTTATTAATTTTATTTGTATTGTATTCTGTATTGTAATTCTATATTTTTGTAAAAAAAATTGTGTTTATATTTGTTTATTTTTAAGTTAATGTAATATTTTCCCTGTAATGGACTTCTAAAGTTCGTTGGAAATTATTTAATAAAAAAAAAAAATAGTACAATGCTGATGTTGTTAGCAATAGAGAAAATAATAAGTGAGATTGAGCCTTAATGGAGCTTTCAATGGTGTACACGAGGTGTAAAATATGAATAGTCAGAAGTCCGACAAGAATTCAGCATACTGGAAAGTCAAGCGGTAGTGAAAATGCCCTGTCTTGGGCAGAACAATGAAGAGAGCAAAAGAAAATTAGAGGGTTTTAACAGACTTTGTCAAAATCATTTAGGTATGCTAAAAAAAATGTTATAAAGGAGAAAAGCTCAATTAAGGTTCAAAGTTGCTTAAAAAGCTTAATATCACTATTAATACAAGATAAAACCAATACAATCCTTACAAAATAGAAACAAAAGGGTTTTAATTAGAAGTATGTTGCTCAAGGGTTAAGAATAGGTGTCTTTAATACTTTTCTTAATAAATTATTAAGAATTATTCTAGGTTCGCCTAGTTATTCTAATAAACTTGTGAAGAAAGACTTTGTGTTTTTATTTTTTCTATAAGCATTAAAGTTTGGGTCTGTAGAAAGGACCATGCATAAACCTTATGTAGAACCGGTTTCAGTGAAAACCGCTGATCTTTTGATATGTTTTAGTTTTCGATCTCCTGATCTAAAGGTCTCATGGGCGCAAATTTTTTTTTTGTAGTGTATTTATCAAATGCAAATTATGCAAAATAACTCTTGGGAATCATTATACTTAGTAATTTGTTCCACAACCTAAATCACCATACAGTGTGAATGAAAATGGTAACATATCAGTGTTAATTAATAAAATTGTGTCTATAACAATATAGCTGGCAGCTTCTCTGGCTATTTTTTCCTTGGGAATATTAATTTATATAAAAAGACCTAAATATACTTCTGGTATACCTACAGTTTGTCCAATTTTGGATAAAGTTGCGTATATCAGGCATGATAAATACATCGTCAAAAAATTGTGAAAGTTCCTAGTATTTCCGAAGATAATCGAAAAAAAAACAATTATTCTCGTTTCGGGTTTTATTTTTTCCTAGGTTTATTTACAGAGATGGAGAATTATTAATTAACCGCCAGTTAATTTAATCGCATGTAACATAAGAACACTCCAATTTCAACTTTGAAGGCCAGGGTTTCGTTGTCAAAAAAAATAATCTAAAATAGAAATTTCTTTAATGATTAGGTAGAAAAATTTTCTAAAATACTACCCCACTGCACATCGGTGTAAAAATATGTCCTTTCAACTTCGGGCATTTCAGCTCGTATCTAGATTTACATAAAACATGAAATAAAAAGAACCCCCAGAAATGGTGTTTATTAGGAACGTGATAAATATAAAGCAAGTCACCGCAGCACGCAATAAATTATTACATTCGATGCAGATAATAAAATAAAAAAAGGAAAACGCTGTCCCTCATCCAATTTCGTCCAATTTTGTGGAATAAAACAATTATGAAAATAACATGTTTATGAGCAATAAATTTGGAAAAAGTATAACGTCCACAAAAATGACCGTTTTGGTTATACAAGGGTAAACTTAAAACTAAGCATAGTACGTCAGTAATATATTATACAGGGTGACTTTTTGAAAACGTAAAACGGCTATAATTTCTAGACTAAAGAAGATGTCAAAAAACCAAAAACACAATAATATAGAATTTAGTACGAAATTTTAAGAAAATATTTGAAAACTGGCTTTTGCAAAATTAGGCATTAAAACTTAGAAGGTAAACGTAAATAATTAAAAAAGGTCTGAAGCCTAAATTAGAACACTAATGTAGTGCTAACTTTATTGATTAACAAACTTGAAAAATGGGGCACATATAGAATTAAGGGCACAGTTCTCAAGGTCTATTACGTATAGAAGACCTATATATAAAAAATAATTAGTATCTAATTTTGGAAGGCTGTTCGGAGAGACATTAACGAATAGTATGCCCGTGTTTTTTCTTAAATAAATGCAAAGAAAGTTAAAAAAAAAAAAACAATTTTTTTGAAACCACTAAAATTGCCACAATTTACCTTAAAACACGTCGATTTTCAGAACTGAAGTAAAAACAACAATTTTTACTGGTAACACGATATTTTCTAATTTATCTTGATATCATCTCTCCTAAGACTTCTAGAGAATATGTGTTTGTTTTAACAGGAAATGTTCCGTAATTGCACAAAACACGAAAGTAAACAAAACTATGACCGGCTGACTAACATCTGCCTTGCTCTACCAGCTCCAGAATACGTCCGTCTTTCTTCTTCGTATGCCAAAAGCACAAATATAACTACTCTGATCAACACAGCACGGCAGTGCGCATGCGAATCGTCAACAGCAAATCGAATTAAGGATAGAAAATAATAATAAGGTTTGTCTGTTTATCAGTTTGTCGATCCAGTTGCATAAAAGTTCTTATCACACTTTATTTGGTCATTATTTCTTCATATTAAACGGTATTTACTATTAACTTTTCTCGTTACCAGGTTCTTACAGAACAACACTCGTAAAAATTACAGAACATAGTTTTACGCACCCTAAAAATCCACATGTAAGTGAACGCGTCATTAAATTCAATAAAAATGATGATGACCATTTGATGGTCGACATTTTCCTATGCTGATTGTGTGCGTTTGGAAATAAATAAAGCAAACAAATGTTCATCAGTTCGGACACGACAGCAAAAGTAAAAAATATAAATGACATAATATCCTGGTGGCATAGAAAACTCCAGGATAACATATTAATACTGTCCAAGGGAAAATATTGAAATCAAGGGGTGCATATGTATGTATTTTTAGATCGACTAACGTAATGAGGACAATTCTTCCTAGCTGATGGGGGCGTCATTTGACAGTATATTGGGAACACTAATCAGTGTCTTCATGTACATTGTTACCGCTCTATTCAACCCAAATTGCGACATTTTGAATAATTGTTTGCAAATACTTTACCAGTATTATTCCAATAATTGAAAACAACCCTAATCGCGTGCGTGTTTATTTTTAAAACAAATTAATTTACTACGATTTGTTCAATGTTTTAAATAATGAATAATTACCAGTGTCAATTGTGGTTGTGTTCAATTAAAAGTTTCGAGCTGGCATTTTATATATTTAGTTATTTGTTGCACGTTACATAATATTTATCCTAAAAATCACAGCACTGAAAATATATCACAAAAAAGTATGTAAACGATAACTTTGAATATATTCATTGACGATAAATTAATAAATATTGCGGTAACCAAACCACTTGGCTCATCTTGTTTTATAATTTTGAAAATGATATACATGAGCTAGTGTAGTCATCATTTGGGTCTAAAGGCCGTCGCCGGTTGGAATTGCTTCCACTTCCAGCACCGGGGATGGAAGGATCTCTGAAGGTCTACTTCCAGCACCGGAGATGGAAGGACCTCTGAAGAAGCTCGCCACTCGTGCTAGCTAAACGTTAGGAAGCAATTCCAACCGACTACGGCCTTTAGACCCGAATGATGACTACACTAGCTCACCGACTGGCCGTGAAAGCCTTAACCAATTTGTCATGACATACATGGTTCGTTATTGGTAAAGCCTCGAAAAAACTATCAACTGGAATGCTGCTTTTGATGCGTACTCAGTTAAAACAAATAAGTGCCTTGTTAACAGGAAATTGTCACTGAAGAAGGCACCTTCAACGAATGGGAGTCAAGTACTAACTCGCGAAACATTTAAAATGTTCGGAAATATTCACCGAGGCGATAACCTCCTGGATGACAAGCTTAGAAGAAAACTGTTGGACCTGGTAGAAGGTTAGGTTAGGTTAGAGTGGCAGACCTCTGGCAATGTCCAAACAGTCACACGTAGTCCTATAAGGACCGTTGTGGTACCACACATGTTCCGCGGAACCTATCCGCATCAGCTTCCTGATGGTTAACGCGACGTCGACCGTAGAAGAATCAAGATCATTCAAACCAGCTACTGCTGTTAATAAACTTATTGAGTCAACCCAGTTGCAGGCTGCTCACTTCCTCCAGATCATTAAAGAATGGTTCGCCCAGGGCATTGAACCTTCTTCTAGCGAGGCCGGGGCATTTACACAGGAAATGCTGAATAATTTGCTCCTCTTCTTCATCTCTGCAACTTCTACAGAAGTCGTTAGTTAATATTTGCATACGTTCAGCGTGTCTACCGAACAGTCAATGTCCGGTGACTATGGCAGTGATGTTTCTTAGGTCCTTTCGACTGGGCGGTTTTCCTGCCGTCAAGTAGGGGCCAGAATTGCCTGGAGATGCTACAAGTTGTCAGCCCTGTCCATCTGCTTTCCGCAAGTTGTTAAGGTGTTCGATCTATCTCCTCTTTGACTGATCCCCGTGGTCTAGCCACAGTATTCTCTGCTAGTTCGACAGACATGCTTGCGCCCTCCCTGGACCTGGTAGAAGAAACAAACCTTTTCTAACAAGATTGAGGAGCATAATAGCCAGAAGGATGCAATGTAAGAAGCTTAGGCCTAACACCCGTCTTCAGCCTTTTACCAACCATTTTTTTTAAATTTTAGCCAAAGTCTTTGCCTTTAGTTTTTAGAATAATTCTGAACTATTTTGCCTGATCGTAACAATAACAATACATATTGCTAAAAAATGTACCGCAACAGCATTTTGATCGTTTTGCTCCTGCGGCGGCAGTCCACAACCAATATCTGGGATATTGCAGTTGTAAGATATTTAAATAATTAATTATTAACGTAGAATTTTAACTTAACTGGGTTAAAACTGACACCTGATTATCACAAAATGTTTTGCTTAATTATAGAACAAAAAAAAATCAAAGGAACATACACACAATACCACAATAATGAAAAAGAACGTTGCAAACTGTACGCTGTTCGTCATCTAAAAAAAAACACCGCAGGTGTATGCATATTTTCTTTTACGACTTTTTTTTATAAGGCCACATAATAGACAAAGCCTTATCTCGGTTTTCAATAAGAATCTATAAGCAAAAAATTCATGCATAAAACCCCTTAATAAGATTCTTTGGCACCCTGGCAAAAACCACATACACAGCCCCTCAGGGTGTGTCGGATACTTTACAAGGCCATTATTGCAGCCCTCCCTGTAATTCTCGTCATTGTGCCAGTGACTTTAAAATGGTTGCAATTTTAAGAAGCTTATCTTTACTGTTATTAATATAAATTAAACGTATCATGGTTTTTTCCGGCTTCGAAATTTTACATCCCCATTGTTATTTTGATTTCTTTCTTGTTACGCCTGCCAAATAAAATGAATATATGAATACTAAATGACACCTGATCGCTCTTTTTTGTGTCCCATATCCGATAGATAAGAAGTGAGATGATTGTACATTTTTTATGGGAATAGATTTTTGGGTATATGACAGACATTACGAAGCGTTTTTACAGCCCAATAGGTTTTAATATATTGATAAAATATCTTATCCCTTATTCTTATTTTTGCATACCAATGCTGATAGTAAGTCAATGGCAAGTTTTATCTACAAATAAAATTAACAATAAAAATTATTAAATATTTTACAATACAATATACTATATAAGTATTGCCAATAATTTAAAAACTATTGATAAAGGAATTAATAGTTTCTTGTAATAAAAAATTTTAAATAATTTTAATATACTAAAATTGTATAAACGGCATTTATTAATAAATATTTATTTAATCGGACAATACTGCTACTTAGGTAGCAAGATATAAGGCCAAGAAACTTTGTTCCTTACTTGACCTCCTAACCGGGAATGTTGTTACATTTAGCGGAAAAAAGAAATCTTTCGACAAACTAAAACTAACGCATTAAACAACCCCTAACAATATACCTGCAAACCCCGGAAACCCCCAATAAATACCTTGTGTATAACCAAAATGTAAATATTATTATTATTATAATCTTTAGATTGGAAAATCTCTGAAATAAGTACCGAACTGGACATCAAACCTGTAACGTTTTAAATTTTTTGATAAAGCCGAAAATATACTCTTAAATAATTAATTTATGAAAAATATGCATTTTCTTATAAAATTGACAAAATATGCAAAAAATGCCTATATATGCATTTTGCATATTATATTCCGTCCTTTAGTAATAAGTGTAGCAATCTTAACAAAAAAATGTAAAGTCGAGAAAATGAAATCCGTATCTGAATTATAATGGACAAAATGCAGATAGGTATCACTTGAAAACTTTTCTTCTTATAGAAAATCTAAACGGTGATTCACCGTCCAGTAATTGACCACTTCCGTTGAAAAGCTCACCACCAGTAAACTCACCTGGTTATGTAAATTTGGGATGCTCAAATCAGATATGAATTCACATAGCATAAATTTCACAGTTCGTTACTTCAGGCCGCTTCCTAACTAATTGAATAATCGAGTTGTATATAGGTTCGTGTATGTTTTTTGGTATTTCTATCGCACAAGCTCATCTTAAAATTAATTTCAAAAAAACCCCAAAATAAACGTGGGAAATGCGTGATGTTTTCAACTCTTCTTTGGAATATATTAAAATATTGATTAGTTCTGATGAAATAATCGCAGGTACGAATCAAATCATAATTGTCGAAGGGGGATTATTTCTGGTAAACCACCGTGAGAACCTGTTAACCCTCAACATAAATTCAAATTAAATTTAATTAATTAAACCTAATAGTGGCCACTGCCGATTACACGCTTATAATTTATCTCTTTATGTCGGATATGCCGTAAACATTAAGCTGTACCAACTCATCCATTAAGCACCAATTTTTTATGACTCAGGAAACCATATATTTTGTTAAATCATACCATCATCAACTTGCAATAACTCTTTAAATTATCGTTATAAGGGAAAGTCTGGCTCTTTTTGGTTAGTCGATTTAGGGCCCTTGACTTAATTATCATCATCTTCATTAGACAGCCTGTCTGCGGTGATAAGACTATATATGTACCTACATAATTGAGGCAACTAACCTTAAGAGTAAACACTGAGTATTTTAAAATATAACATTCAATCATCAAGAAATTAAAAAACTGCTGCGATAAAAATCATTTACCATACCAAAACACCGTTTATTTAGCAGCCAGTTTTAAACATGGTAGATAGGCCTGAATTAATATGCTCAAAGGCAGTTGTGTGATGAAGATATTATGGTTAGTTAACGCGAAACATTTTAAAATTATCATATAAAAATGGCCCAATTAAAAGTGTTCTTGCAAGTTGCAAGTAAAATAGGGAACTCTATTTATGTTTTCTCGTAGTAATTATTTGCAGTGCCGTCTTTCATATGATTGGGGCCCTGGGCCCAAGGCGGAAATGGGGCCCTGGGAAAAAAAATTTGGGTGCCACGCCCTATTTAGGGTGTTTGGAAGGTGCCGAAGGCGCTCTTTTGCGCCCGCTTAAAATGAATAGTTTCGACCAGCAATATAATTATTTTTAAATATTAGGTTTCACGAGAAAAATCTTCAATTTGCAAGGTCAGGGTCAAATTTTTGTAAAATTTAGTCCAATTTTGACATATTATTTTAAAATCGAATAGTTACCTGGACACCTGATGCTAACTGTGTTTGCTCGATTTCATATCCTAACTAGGATGGATATGAAATTATATCCGTTCAGTTAACTGGAATTGCCTACTTATCCATTCTGTAGATTGTGCAAGAAATACCTATAATATGCAGATGGAAGTAGAGAAAAACCTATTTATTCTAACTAAAATATAAAGATGAAATCTCATCCTAAAACATTAATATTAATAACAATAACTGTAAATAATCCGCGCTATGTAAATGATTGTTTTCTTGATCGTAGGTGTGCAAAATCGTCTATTATGTCATCAAAATTTATTCCTAGTAAGATCTCATTTTCTTTGCACATTAAGGATATAATATTTAGTCTCTCTTGCAGCATGCTATTTCTCAGTTCGTTTTTGATTCTAGCCAATTTAGAAAATGAACGTTCTCCACTGCAGTTAGTTATCATTATTGATAGAAATATTCTCAATGAAATGGCAACGTTAGGAAATGTATCCTCTAATTTGTTAGTTGTTATAATATTGTATAGGTCCAATAAGCTGATTTCCTGGGTTTTATATTTTTCGTCTGAATTTAAATATTCTACCAAAAAAATTCATTCCAACTCTAATTCTTTTCCATTGACATCAGAACTGTAATTTTCTACAAATCTTGAACAACTAAGGTGCAAATCGACTTTACTGATTATTTTTAAAATTGTGAGAAAACCAAATCGATTGAATATGCTGTCGTATGCAGCAGATCGCCGGTTAAGTTCAGCTATTAATGAATCCATAATTGGGAAAAAAAACTTCAATTTAAAATTTTTCTTTGCCACTAAATTGGGCTTCTTCAGCTGGTCCATCAAAAAATTTGATTCTCGAACTCCGTTCAGTTTTGCGTTGTGTATTCTGTTTGAAGTCACTATCTGGAAATTTATCTTTAGCAATGCTTTAGTAGTTTTCGAAATCATTTCTTTCATTATTCAGAAACTTAATTAGTGATTTCAATAACTATACTGCTACTTAGCTACTTCCATCGTAAAAGATCTACTTTGTAAACTAACATTTACTTTATTTACGGTTGTTAATACATTATTCCGTATTTCCGTAAGATACGTTTTTCTAATTGGTTATCAATGTTGTCATCATTATCATTACTAGTCTTATTGATGGTTTTTGGTGCTGGGGCCCCGAAGACGAAGATAGCGGGGACCGTGGGGCCACTAAGACAACGGGGCTCTGGGCCTGGGCCCAGTGGGCCCTTACGGAAAGACGGCACTGATTATTTGTTGTTTAATAATGACATTTCTTTTAGAATTATTCATGTGCCTCGTTATTTTCTTGAAAGAATACCACAAAAGAGTCCAGTACAAGTGACAAAGCACTTACCTAGTTACCATAACAATAAAATGTATGCTTAAATTCCAGTGTGTGTTATAATATCTTCCCTCTTCGATATTGTGATACATGCATTATCACTTCAGAATAGTCGTTTATAACTGGTTTGTGTTCAATTTTTGGTGTCGTGATAAATCATAGATAGAAAATAATAATTGTTGTCCTGGGACGTATTTCAGTTCGTAATAATGGAGTTGTTGCCTAACAGTTTTTTTAATAATACAAACTACATAACATCTTTAAGATGCAGGGAGTATAATGATCACCTTTATCTGACGTCATTTTAACAATGAAAATAATGGTAATCTTGTCTACTATACTAACTTGTTTTTTACTAAGTAGATAATATTTTTCAGAGCTTCCAAATATTTTTAATTTTGCGCTCTGTATGCTGACTCGAATATAAACAATATTCAAAATTTGTCAAAACTATTTTTACGCGGAATGAATTTTCTTGAGAAGCATATATTATATAAAAGGTGTTTTAAACCCATTGTAAAATAGAATGGTTTATAGCCATTATTGCTCCGAATACTCACAGTAATTGGGGGTGTAATCTGGTTTTATATTTATTTATTTATTTATTTATTTATTTATTTTACACCATTTCACAGTTACAATGAACCAATTAACAAATGGGTATATAGGCTGTTTAAAATAAAATAGGCAATAATATAACAATAATTCAAAAATGTAAGATAACAATTTAGACTTAAATTATTATATTGATACGGATTAATTATGCCTAAAAAGACACTAACACGCTAATTTAGATTTATACTGGATAAACCACAGCTAAAAATGTCAAATCTATTTTGGTGCAGATTGTATGTGTTGCACAATCGATAAATAGGGGAGTATTTACAGATATTGGTACGCGCGGTTGGTACATAAAAAGTGTGGGAATGACGTGTTCTAGGGACGAGGAATTGTAGGTTTTCTAATATATCACTGCATTCAACTCTATTATGCAAGATGTTGTGAAGAAATTTAAGTTGGGAAACTGTACGTCGATCTTCTAAGGAGCAAAACGAGTGCCTTTGCAATAGAGCTTCTTCTAGAATACCGATTTCAGGATACTGACCATCAATTTTAAAACTTAGATATTTTAGAAAACGTCGTTGGACCCTTTCAATGCGATTAAGGTGCACTTGATAATATGGAGACCATACAACCGAAGCGTACTCCAATTTAGATCTTACAAATGCATAAAAAAGTATTTTTAGTGTATGACAATTTAAAAAATCACGAGAATGTCTTATTATAAATCCTAGGGATCTATGACAGGAGGCAACAAGGTCATTCATGTGGGGAACAAAAGACAGTTTACTGTCAAATAATACACCCAAATCGCGAAAAGTCTCAGCTCTGTCCACTGTAATGTTATTAATTTTGTAATCATACACAATGGTATGTCGTTTTAATGAAAAGGTCATTATGTTACACTTACTGATATTTAACGGCAATTTATTTTGAACACACCATCTATATATCATGTCAATGGACAATTGAAGTTTTTTACAGTCTGCCAGGGTACGAATGCGAGCATAGATTTTCTTGTCATCGGCATAAAGAAGACCATCACTGTCAAGATTATTAACTATATCATTAATAAATATTATAAACATTAAAGGACCCAAAATGGACCCCTGTGGTACACCCGATGTAGCATCCAAGGGAACAGACGATTGGCCACCGCACTCCACTATTTGTTGTCGTTCATTTAGATAAGAATGAAAAAACTTTATAAGATTATCTGAGATACCAAACGAGCTGAGTTTATTAAGTAAAATTCTGTGGTCCAATCTATCAAATGCCTTAGAAAAATCTGTAAAAATAACATCAACCTGACAGTTCTGATCAAAGGCTTCAGCCACAAATTGTGTAAAACAAACTAAGTTGGATGTTGTAGATTTGCCCTTAACAAAACCGTGTTGTTTATCCGACAGCTTACTCTTAACTTGGAAGTACAAATTTTCATGAAGAAACATTTCAAAACATTTGGAAAAATTATTGATGATACTTATTGGTCTGTAGTTCTCGATTTTGGTTTTATCACCTTTTTTATACACAGGAGTTATTTTGGATTTTTTCCAAGTATCAGGATAGCATGAGGTTTTTAGGGCCAAATTAAATATTTTACAAAGAGGTTTTGCAAAGACGTATGCACAATCACGTAAGAGGAAAGACGGTATTTTATCAGGACCCACAGTTGCTTTAGGCTTCATCTTTTTCAAGCAACGCAGAACATCATCCTCAGTAGCACTGTTAATTGAGAGAGAATCAGTGGAATTAAAAGTTACCCCATCGGCGACCGGAGTTGGTAAAACATATGAATTCTGAAAGAATTCGGCGAAAGCATTTGCAATTTCACTATGATCTTTAAAGTTATTATCACCCATTGTCATTACTTCTGGAAGTTGTTTATTATGTTTCTTATTGTTTATTAATTGCCAAAAGTTGGATGGGTCAGACGAGATACGATTTTCCATATTTTCGCAATATTGTTTATATGCATATCTTATATTATATATACTGTATTAATTCCTACTGGCAATTGTAATGAAACTTGACATCATAATAACATTTGCTTGCTACGGTTAATAAATATTTACCACTAAAAATCAGTACTGTAGTTCTCAAAAATTTAAATAGCTTCTAGTGTGATATTGTTTTTGTCGTTTAACATTGCATATGATTATCTATTATGCAACATGGTTTACTGAGATGGTAAAATTGTCTATTGATTATAAAGTCCAATAAATCCAATAAATAATAATCTTCTATTGCGTTTTCTGACATGCAAAGTTTAAAAAAAACATAAATACAATGTAAAAATAAATTAATTGAAACAGGCATTGGTATGATCAATAAAATTCAGACAGGACAGCTAAAAGACTCCGAACAACGATGTGACCTGCGCAACAAATGCGTTAAAAGTAAAACTACGGCTCGCGGCGATTGCCGACCGCTACGAACCCTCACCAACGTCTTGTGGATTATAGGTTCTAACGGATACAATTCGTTTTTAGGGAGGCTGTTCTGCTTTCTTATTTGTAGAGAAAGCGCTTTATTGGGAACAAAATTCGTCGCATTGAGAAGATGCAATTTGTTTCTTAACAAAATTGCTGTATTAAAAGTAGTTCATTATTCAACAACACCGTGCTGCTAATGGAACTGATTACTACCAATAAAAACACTGTTCTAGCAAATTTGGAATTGATATAACACTAAAGCGGGTTTGATACACTAGCAATTTATTTAATATGGGTTAATCTTAACATAGTATAAAACAAAGTCGCTGTCGCCCGTCTGTCCCCTTTCATATGTGCTTAAATCTTTAAAACTACGCAACGGATTTTGAAGCGTTTTTTTTTAATAGATAGAGTGATTCAAGAGGAAGATTTTTATGTATAATACACGCATTAGAGTGTAGAGAAACACTGATAAATTTAGAGGTTTGTTCGGGTTTGTATTTATAAATCTTGACGTGATGGTAAACTCGCCTTATTATCTCAGAGAAAGCGCTGCAACGCAGGCCGGGTACACGCTAGTAAAAAATAAGCGATCAATACAAACTATGTCTTAGCAAACCTGTTGTATAAGATCATTTTTCTCAGTGTACAACATTTATTGACGAAAAAGTTGTAAAGATGAATAGAAGGTTTTTTTTCAATTAAATAAATTTTGTTTGTTTAGTTTTTATAAAAACGACCACAACTTAAAATGTTAATACGTTTTATAATAATACTCATTTTTCCAAAAACTGGATTTACTGAAATTATTCCAAGTTCTAGACTCACACTGTATATTAATTATACTAAAACGAATCGGCGACTGTATTAATGGTTAAATTTTTGCACACGGGAGATTTATTTGGGGTTATTTATTAAATCCTAATTTCGTTTATAGTTTTTAATCATACTGAAAATTCATTTAATTTCATAGCGATTAAATCGTAAAACCGAGTTAATTGACCGATTTAGATGGAGAACATTATGCGTCCATGCATAAACTGTATTAAAAATTTACCTACTTCGTTTATTGGCACGATTCACCGTCACATCTATCGATTGGTAATTAGAGTTTTATTAAAAATACTAAAATAACGCCAACCTACAACCCAACAACCTAATATACAGGGAAAAATCACCTTTACATTAATAAACTGTTTTTTACCCATGCACATTTTACAACGAAGCGCTTTCTATTTCAGGATTAATACCTCTATTTTCTGGTTACGCCTGACACTGACTGGAACTAAGTTGGCTTGAATCAGCCTATTGTGACTTAAATACATATTTGTCAAATGACTAGGTTTAAAGATTCATATACAATTTCGAGACAGTACACTGAGAAAAAAAACCTTCTATTTCTTAAAAGAATTCAAATACTCTTTATACAACTGTTTTATACTATATGTATCCTATTGTAAGACGAAAATTGCTAGACCGTTTTGTAGTGATAATATCACGGTAATTTAGCCGATAGGAAACAGGAGTTATTGCTAGCCATTATTGCTCTGAATACTCACAGTAATTATCAAGTTCTATTGGGGGTGTAATCTGGTTTTATTTACTGTATTAGTTCCGAGTGGCAGTTGTAATGAAATTTGACATTAATCATAATAATATTTGCTTGCTACGGTTAATAAGACACTAAAAATCCGTACTGTAGATCTTTAAATTTTAAATAGCTTCTAGTGTAATATCTTTCTTGACGCTTAACATTGCATATGATTATCTATTACGCAACATGATGGGTTGTGCGAAATAAGAGTCTTCTATTGCTTTATCTGGCATGCCACCAGTGCAAGCAAACGATAGATCAAAACAAAGAGGCTCACAACATGAGGATCAAAAATAAACTTCTCGCCAGTCCTAACGGATCTAGGTCCTTTTGGCCAGTCGCTAAGGCCGTCAGTCAAAATTTTACCAAATCAAATATTCCACCGCTAACACGTTCTGACGGCACAATAGCAACCACGGCTGAAGATAAAGCGAACTTACTCGCAGAACTCTTTGCTTCACACTCCACGGTAGACTTTCAGGGAAAAACACCCCCGAACATTCCAGCAGTTCGATCGGAAATGACTGATATCGTATTCCGTCAGCGTCCTGTCAAACGAATTCTGAAGGGGCTCGATGCCAAAAAAGCTTCTGGTCCAGATGAAATTCCTATTATAGTGCTCAAGAAATGCGCCGATGAACTCACACCAGTATTTTGTAGACTTTTTAACTTATCCTACAAAAAAGGAATATTTCCATCTTGCTGAAAAAAGGCGCGAGTCTAGCCTATACCAAAGAAAGGCAAGAAAACCCTGCCAAACAACTATCGACCAGTCGCATTGCTTTCAGTTATATCAAAGGTGATGGAGAAAGCTATTAACCAACAACTTATAAAATACCTGGAAGGCCTTAAAATTATCAGCGACCATCAGTATGGTTTTCGTAAGTCCAGATCAACAGGAGACCTGCTAGCCTATGTCACTCATCTTTGGAGCAACGCAATCGAACATCATGGGGAGTCCCGGGCTATTGCACTGGACATCTCTAAAGCCTTTGACCGTGTCTGGCACGAGGGGCTCCTAAGCAAACTGCGTTCTTATGGTATGCCCGGTCGATTTTGTTCATGGTTGTCTAGCTTCCTCAAGGACCGCTCTCTGCAAGTGGCGATTGACGGGTTTCTCTCAGACACCTTCACCATCAATGCTGGTGTTCCTCAAGGGTCCATATTATCTCCCACTCTCTTCTTACTGTACATTAACGACCTTCTAGCGAAAACAGAAAATCCATTATATTGCTTTGCTGACGACAGCACACTTATCTCATCTTTTACTTTGAAACCTCAAACATCGGCTACTGACGCACATCTTCGCAGACAACATGAGGTATCACGCCTCAATAAAGACCTGGAAGAAATTCTGTCTTGGGGTGACAGTAACCAAGTCGAATTTAACGCTCAAAAAACCCAGGCTGCAGTTTTCTCTAAGAAGGTCAACATTGCAGAACCCGATATCGTTATGGCAGGACACGCAATTCCACTGACTTCGTCTATTAATTTGCTGGGTGTCAACCTGGGAGGAAATATGTCTTGGCATAATCACGTAGTGGCAATCGCCAGGGCAGCTTCTCAGAAGCTCGGTATACTTTTCCGTACCAAAAAGTTGTATACACCTCAACAACTTTTGACACTTTATAAAGCCCAGATTCGACCATCACTGGAATACTGCTCTCATATCTGGAGTTCTGCACCGAAGCATACCCTTCGGTTGTTGGATTCCATCCAAAGGAGAGCCGTTCGTCTAATCGGCGACCACGAGCTGACTAAGAACCTCGACAGCTTAGAACATCGAAGACAGGTTGGTGATTTGACTCTCTTCTACAGATATTTTCATGGCAAGTGTTCGACAGATATTGCCCGCTCGATTCCACCTAGAGTAATGCATAGCAGAAACACACGACGAACCACTGCCGCCCATCCCTATGTGGTTCAACTTAGTACACCCCGAACATCATTGTTTCAGAACTCTTTCATTTGGAGGACGTCATCTTTGTGGAACGGCCTTTCTGAGACCGTGTTTCCAACCGAATATAACCTCCAACGATTCAAGAAAAACGTGAATCGCTTTCTTCGCACACGCACCGCTCCCAGAGCGCCTTAAAGGATTTTCCTATAGTGCTTGTGCTCGATCATAAAAAAAAAAAAAAAAATGCAAAGTTTAAAAAAAAACTTCAATACAAAGTAAAAATAAATTAATTGAAACAGGTATTGGTACGATCAATAAAATTCAAATTCAGACAGGACAGCTAGAAGACTCCGAACAACAATGTGACCTGCGCAACAAATACGTTAAAACTAATAACACGGCGCGCGGCGATTGCCGATTGCTACGAACCACCATCATCAACGTCTTGGTGGATTATAGGTTCTAACGGATACAATTCATTTTTGGGGACGCTGTTCTGCTTTTAATTGTAGAGAAAGCGCTTTACTGAGAACAAAATGCGTCGCATTGACTAAATACAGTTTATTTCTTAACAAAATTGCTGTATTAAAAGTAGTTTGTTATTCAACAAGACTGTGCTGCTAAAGGACCTGATTACTACCAATAAGAACACTGTTCTAGCAAATCTGGAATTGATATAACACCAAAGCTGGTTTGATACACTAGCAATGTATTTAATATGGGCTAATAAAAAATAAGCTGTCAATACAAACTATGTCTTAGCAAACCTGTTACCTATATTAGATCATTTTCCCCAGCGTAGGTACTTCAAAGAAGCATTGCGCTTAAGTTAAACATTGAATATTATCACATTTCATTTTCTTACCAAAACGGCCATTAATTTTATCTGGCAAGATTGATGTGTTGTTCAAGGACCTGAAAAAAAACCTGGAAAATTTTCAAAACCCCTTATAAAATATTTATGTGCCATCTATTCCATTGACAGATTTTATTTGGGAGAATTTATTTTAGCTTCGTATAGAGACGCATAAAATGCACTCCTCGTTTATGTTTGCGCAAAATAGGCGTCGGTATTTCCCTGTATTTAATAACCTTTTTTCTTATTTATTTTGCTGTCACATTTATGGATATGTCTTTTTTATTTGCGGCTATAATAAAGTTGACTGATTCTCATTTTATTTAAGTTTCGAGTAGATTTTATTGCCCCGTTAGTTCTGTGCCGGTAACAAAGAAATTTTGTTCGATTTTGCGGATTGCGTTCTTCACTGCGGACTTGCAAATTTTATATTTACGAGCTTTCGAGTTGATTTACATTTTATTACCATATACTACCTTCTTAATATGCTATAATATGTTTAACAAATTACCCATCATTTATTATTATAGTCATCGATAATTGCAAGAAATATATACATGCAGTGGCGTAGCGTGGTTGAAGGGGCGGAGGGGGGCGAAAGCTTCAAGGGTAAGGTCGTAGATATTTTTTTATGGGGAGGGGAAAAAAAAATAGCGCCGCAGGCGAAATTTTTTGGGGTGCCACGCCCTTAAAATATAAAATACACAAGATCCTCAAGAAAATCACAAAAAAATTGATCAAGTAAAAAAAAGTGCTTCGTTTTCATGGCTCTATATGGGCCCTTGTTCAAAGGGCGCCTCACTGCTAATGTATAATTTCGTTTATTTAGTAAATTTTGGCCTGAGAAATAAAGTTTTTGTTTCGTCATGTCTAAAATGGCCACATGAAAACAGAATATGAACACGGCAAGGGAAATTTTGTTAAAACTCTATAAAATATTTTAGGCATACATAATAATAAGAGCATAAAATTTAGTCTCTAGTAAATTAAAGATTTCAAGCAATTTTTAATTTTTAAAGCAAAATAACTGAAAGAAAACAAATTATTGGTCGTGCCAAAATATTTTTATTATAAAGTAAATCAAATAGTGAAAATAAAATAGAATCTCAAAATAGGTAACAGAGTAAGAGGTTTATTTTATCTCCTTCTTTACTCTAAAAGTTATAAACTAATAATTACACTAATTAAACCCCATAAAAATACTTTAAAAACAAAGAGAAAGAGAGCTTCACAAAATACCATATTTGCCAATACTATTCTTCTGATAATGGTCATCTTATAATATAAACAGAAACAAAGGACTAAAAAATAATTATAATAATAATAGTAATAATGAGGATTTTGTTATATAATTATCATTTATATTCATAAACATAGTAAATTTCCTCTTGCTGCGATAGGTCAACAATATTATCAATTATCATGTGAAGTGAAATTGAACTGGGAACTACTGAGAGAATGGGAAGGGGGCGCCGTTTGGGAAAGGCTCAACGGGCGGGGGGGGGGGCGGTCGCCCCCCCTGGCCCCCTGCACGCTACGCCACTGTATACATGGTTATGATAAACGAAACGCCTTTATCAGTGGCGGCTCGTTAATGAGGGGCTCTGGGGCGCCGCCCTACCTGCAATTATTTCAAATAGAATCCAAAAATAAAACCAATAAAGCAGTCTATGTAACCAATCCATTAAAATAATTCAAATCAAACATAGCCCTATTCCAGCGGGTAGGTTATACTAAGGGCGGGCATAAATTCGGGCACGTTATACTCATAGACAAGCGAGTTGCGCGCTCTCAATTTTAACTAAGCGCGGCGAGCGACCGATTATTCGTCCCGATTCAACGCGGCTTCTCGATGAGTTGCCATGACGACGGAGGATTTACGTCATCTACACATCGCACAACGAGCGGCCACGGATGAGCTCCAATTTTCCGCGCCCAGCAACAGCTGTTCGCGATGCCACGGTAGAATAATCGATATATATATATATTATGTACTCTGACGAGGCGACCTGTCGATGCCGCTAATGTTTTGTTTATTTGTTTTGATTTGATTTATTAGTTACGTTATAAAGTTGGAAAATGTCGTGTAATATGAAGGTCAGTGATTTACAGAAGCTTGTGTTTAGTTCTCTGAGCTTAAGTGAAAAACTTGATTTAAAAAATGCAGGGCGGCCACTAGTAATTGAGCATAGTACAAGTGCAATCAAAATGTAAAAGTAAGGCACAGTTTACGCGTAAGTTTGACGAAGAAATCTATAATAAAAAATTCTGGATATGCGGTTGTGAGGACAAAAATTATTTTTTTTTGTTTCGTATGTGTTCTTTTTGACGGGGATGATAATTGGACTATAAATGGGGTGCAGGACTTAAAACATCTTTCAGAGAAAAGAGAAAATAAAAAAACATGAAAATAGTGCAAAACATCGTCATAATGTGGTAAGTTTTGAGATGTTAGGACAAACTAATATTTTAACTTGTTTAAGTAGTGCTTATATGCTGATGAAATTAAAATTCACAACGAGAAAGTTAGAAAAAACAGACACGTACTTTTGAAAATAATAGACATTTAAAATTATTTTTATTTAAAGACAGCGCCTCCCCTGACTCGCTAGTCACGAGCCGCCACTGGCCTTTATTAAGAATATCGCCGACTAAATCAAGAATCGCTTGTCACAGAAATTTTTTTTTCAAGAAAAAAGGTATTATATAAAAAAATTTGATATGATGAGAAGCAATATCTTATATTATTTTCTTATCTCTAAAAAAATTACACTTTCGCCAGTTTGAAATTTTAAATGACATTTGACCAGTGCAACGCACGTCACAAGTCGAAAGTTTTGAGCTTTTGTTTTGTTTCGGGTCATGCAGAACCTAACGCCAAAAACCGATTTGCAAAAAAAAGCGTATAAAAAAGGACTTTTCCGCGTACACTGTATATATCTATATAACCGATAGCCTAGGCCTAGAGAATTTAAAGTTCTAACGTACAAGAACAAAAAGGGCAAAGGAGTGTAAATTTACATAAAATACTGTTGATGGCAAGCAGAATGCTTTCTCACAAATTGTCCCACTGTAAGAAGTAGTATTTCTTTTTCAATATTCCTGTTTGGTGCAGAAAAGTAACTTTAAATTTATAAGAAATAGATTTAAATTTTCGCTGAAATACTGCACAAAAATATGTTTGTCGTGACACACAAGCTTATAAATCTAACGCTATACCAAAATATTGTTTTCGGTTGACTGATTTCTAGCCAGGGGGAAGTAAAAAGCACGTCGCAAAATCGCGTACGGCAAAACGTGGATGTAATTTTTTTTTATTGTGAAATTTCTTACTCGAATAAAATTTAGAGAAAATTTACACATTTACGATAGCTAAACCACAAACGATTAAAGAATAATTATAAGTAAAGCTCGTATTACATGCACTTAAATTCAGCCAAAATATGGGCATATAATATGCCTTGTTTACCTTTAAAATATGCAGTTATTTGCATTTTTTTGCCAAATATGCATACTGGTATGCAATATTTCTTAATTTATTATAGTAAAATAAGGTAAAGAAACACATTGGGTTCTAAAACGTATGTTTATTTTTTTTTAAATGCAAAAAAAAACAAAGAAAAATAAAAGTAAACAATTTTTTAAACTAAAATTGTATAAACGGCTTTTATTACTAAATATTTTTCAAAATTTTCAACTAAAAAGGATTATCTTCTTTTAGTAAATATCTTTATACAAAGAGAGGACTCTTTCAACATCTACTCATGTAATCGGACAATACTTCAACTAAGGTAGCAAAATATAAGGTCAAGATACAACTTTGTTGGATGGTTTTTGCTGCAGTTAAGTATTTAAATCCTTCATTCTTTTTTACAGTTACATCCAATTTGTTCCTTACTTGACCTCCTACTTTACCGGGAATGTTGTTACATTTAGCGGAAAAAGTTTCAACAATATTAATTGAGTCTCTTAAACTTAAATTTCTACTCTCCAACGAGGATATTATGTCCGGTATAAAACTGAAATTAACGTTAATAAAAACAACATATTTAGCTACACACTGGAAATACTGAAATGATTTGACAAACTAAAACAGAAGTAGGTATGTAAATACAGTTTGTTAGGCAGGTAATAATAACGCATTATTAAGTGACAATACGAATTAAAGGCATAACTGCTAGTAGCTGTAGTAGAAATAGAGCTGCAGCTACTTTGCTTATTTATTGACCTGAAGATAACTAGAGATACTTACCAGTTGAAACGTTGTGATTTAATAACAAATGTATCAATCATTCAATATTTCAATATTTTTTTAAATCATTATGCACAATTTTGACCTATTTATTAAAATGTATACTTTAATTACTCGAAAAACGTAAGATTCCATGTTACATTGATATTATTAAAGTATAAATTTTAATAAATAGCTCAAAATTGTACATAATGATTAAAAAAAAATTGGGATTCGAGTTTTTTTCGTTTCTTTGCATTTTTTGAGAACATTTACCATAGCAATATATATTTTTTTACACCATCAAAAAGTTGAGATTTCAACGAACAAAAAGCCCACCGACTTTTTTTATAAGAGCAGATATTTTGACGTGAGAATTTTCGATTGAAAATTAGGGTGCTTTTTCGATATTAAGTCAAAATAAGGTGAAAAAATAAATATTTTAAATAAAAAAAATTACAGTGTGTCTGAGACATAAAAAGGTAAGTTTTCACCAAATTTCGTGAAAAAATTTTTTTTTTGTAAAAGATAAAAATAAAAAAACCAAAAACTTGGTTATTTGAATTTTTCACATAAATTTTGAGGTTATGTGAAAAAAGTGTAAATACAAAAGTTGTATATCTTTTTATTACCTACAACTCTGCTATTTAACGTTTTTCCATAGGACTTGTATTTTTGCCGGAAATCGAGATAAATCCTTTTCTACCCTTAAAAACTCACCCCTTTCCACTTCCCGACCTCGGATCGCCAGTAAATTATTTTTCCTTTCATTTTTGTTATATTCTCTTCCTTTTCCAATGGGTTTCATCCCACTATTATTTTTTTTACTTTTTACCATTTTCAAAGGCTTCAGCCCTGGTCTATAAATCTGTTAACAAATTAACAAAATATTTCCACAATATTCTTTTAGTTTGCTGGACAAATTAATGGTTTATAAGATTTTTTAAAAGAATTAAGTAATTTTAAAAATTAGATGATGCTCTTGAGGTTGAATAAATTTAAGGGGGAGGAAGTACAAAGCGCGACTCAAAATCGTTTAGACATTCGAATCCTCCGTAACTGAGATTTTAAAATTAAACGAATAATTAAATTGAAAGTCGTCGGATATCCTGGCAGATGTCGTGACAGGCGCTACAATGATCATCAAATGGCATTTCCTTGCAAGCAAATTTTAAAAAGTACCGTGCATGTGCATCCGTTTACCCCCGAATTTAAAACTCGAAATTGTATCAATGCGATTTGTTTACAGCACAGTGATTTGACAGGCGAGGGCGGAATTGAATTTTTTACTTATGCCGTAACCCCATCATTGCATCACGCACCAGCCAACCAGCTATTATGGACAGACATGCATTACTAATGCTAGTTTGCGGTAAAACTTCCTGGTAGACGCTCTTACACAACGATCGTTTAGGGGTGACATGTGTCCCTACTTTTCATCTATTATCCTTTCACCGATAAAAGTCAAAATGCATTTAAATGGGATCAACTTCTCTTTTTAAGAATTATTTTTTCAATTATAATAATATATTCACCAATCTTCAATATTTAATTTAATGTAAAACCCCAGACTTGTGAATAGAGCCATGCACGGGCTGGAATTTTACGGAAGAAACTATTAACTAAGAGCAAAAAAGCCCGGCAGGCCCGAAAAGCCCGGTCGGCCCGAAAAACCCAGCCAGCCGGAAAGGTAATTGAACAAATTTACCTTGACATTTATGACATCTTAACAATAGACTAAACGTTACAAGGTTTTCAAGTGACGTTTAATCTATTATTTAACTGGCAAAGTGACATACCATAACACGAAGCCTAAATTATCAGACTCTGTTGCGTATTACCTACGTATAAAACGTAAAAAGCTCAGCCGGCCCGAAAAGCCCGGTCGGCCCGAAACCCGAAATAGTAATTTTTTTAAAACCGACCAGAAATTATACACTTTCTGGACAATTTTTCGTCTAGAAAATAACCTTTTTCCGATCGCAAGACTGGAAAAGTGACGTTAGAGATCGGAAAAGATTTTTCCGGTCCCTGTTTTTTGTTTGTTTGAACAAACCCGAACAAACCTTAAAGCAATGGCGTTAGAGTAGGTTACACCCAAGACGGCTAACTTTATCACCCTTATCACCCCACGGTAAACAGTAAAGTAAAAAAAAACGCCGAAGGCAAAAAAATGTTACAAGTTACTCCTTTTCTTAATTACTTTGATCTATAAATTGATATTCCTCCGAGACTAGTTATTTTTTTTAAATCGCTGATAATGTCCTCTAAGATCGAAACATGTCATAATATTTTTTGATCTTTTACTCTAATACTTATAAAGACTTTGCCATTTTTTATTAAAGATATTTGCGGTTTGGACAGACTTTTTACTTTTCCATTTAATCCATTTAAGTTGCTTTTTTGGCGAAATTTCTATTTTATCGAATAACTGTGTTTTTCTTTCGCATTTTTGTTGATACTCTGATTTTTAAATAGGAAAACTTTAGAATGAACAATTTAAAAGCAAATAATTACTGTCATGATGATTGCCATTGGACCAATGGCATGGTAACATGCTCTAACATCTATTACACCATCAATTTGCTCTAAGAAGTTGCATTTATTAATTACAGTACCTTTATTTTCAAAAAAGAACACTATTTACTGTTTTTTTGCTCAAAATGGGAAACATTGCAGGGAATATTTCAGATACAAAACATTCACTTTTTTTGGCGATATGCTTGTTTCTAAGCTCACTGTGTTATTTTTTAAGCATTCTAAATAACTCTTTATGATTTTTCTCCACACGAAAAATGGCAAATTTAATAACAACCTAAAAAGCTTTTTAAGGAAACTACAAACAGACAAATCCTTTGTGAACCGCCTGAAACATAAACCAATAATAATTTTCTGGAAGGTATAATTCCATTAATTTGTCAGGATCCATTAATGTCTTTATTGGAGACGTATATACTTTTATTTTAATAGCTTTCTTGATTGTGCTTCATCATCTTTCTTTACCATAAAAGATGGATAGCTTACTTAATAAAGTTATCGTTATTGGGGACTGAAAATATTTTTCCCCCCAAAAGAAAAACTACAGTATACTCTTTATTTCGAAACATGTTACTATAAGTAAATATGGCAAATTAATCATTAAGCATATTTTAATAAGAATTTTCACACAACCATATGCAACCAAGTAAATTAAAATTACATCATTTACCTACATTCTTATAAATTATTGCTGAATAGTTATGTTGTATTTTTCCTCCCGCTACACTGAGGAAAATGATCTAATACAACAGGTTGGCTAAGACATAGTTTGTATTGGTAGCTTATTTTTTTATTAACCAATATTAAATAAATTGCTATTGTATCAAACCAGCTTTGATGTTATATCAATTTCAGATTTGCTAGAACAGTGTTGGTAGTAATCAGTTCCATTCGCAGCACAGTCTTGTTGAATAATGAACTACTTTTAATACAGCAATTTTGTTAAGAAATAAATTGTATCTTCTTGATACGACGCATTTTGTTCTCAGTAAAACGCTTTCTCTACAATTAAGAAAGCAGAACAGCGTCCCCAAAAACTCTATCCGTCTATCCGTTAGAACCCATAATCCACAAGACGTTGGTGGGGTTAATAGCGATCGGCAATCGCCGCGCGCACTACTATTAGTTTTAAACTATTTGTTGCGCAGGTCACATTGTTGTTCGGAGACTTCTAGCTGTCCTCTTTGAATTTGAATTTTATTGATCGTACCAATACCTGTTTCAATTAAATTACTATTGGCTAAATTATCGTGATATTATCACTGCACAAGGGTCTAGCAATTTTCGTTGTCTTTGAATTCTTATAAGAAATAAAAGGTTTTTTTCTTAGTGTACTATTTATTCTTTTCGATCCAAGCCAAGTTTATGATATCCCTAATTGCATTAGTACATATACTGTTTCCACTTATCAGTTTTGGTATGGACAGTTGGAGATTTTATGGCTGTATTGGTTTTTAAAATAAATTTAAGCATATCTTAAATAAAGCTTTAAAGGTTGCTCGTTAGAAAGAATTTTTAAACCCTTAACCCTTGTCTATTTCTTAGTTCCGTCTGACTAAATACGTATACATACTAATACGAAGGTGGTTAAAAAGACAGTTTAATTTAGGTGAAATACCCGAAATGGCACCAACTGAGGGCCGTAAACGTATTTACAGAGAGATAGGTTATAAAGTTAAGTTTTCATTGTCGAAGTTGGAGAAGCTTTCTTGCATGTTAATCTGCTGAAATGGCTCAAGTACCACATGATTGCTCACTGACATAATTTACGTCTTAGAGTGGGATTTGTTCACAACTAGTAATCCTTGTTTACTGCGAACACTCATTTGCATTTCTACTGGAGGTTTTCACGATTTAAATAATGATGCCCCAGCTTCATTATCTGAGCGCATTGACGAGCGTCGTGCATTATCGATAATTATTGTCAAACGACACCTATTGTGCACGTTGGGATTATTTATTTACGCATGACCTTGCATATTTTATTCGCATATAATATACATTTATCTTTGCTCTTCACAGAGAGCTTAATTTATTTTTCACGATTAAAACTAAGCTTGAACGCAATAAAAGGGAATACTAATAACAAAACAACGTTCCACATTTATATTATACAGGGCGAGTCGTGAGGAATGGGCCAAACTTTAAGGGTGTAATCTATGCATCAAAATAATAAGAAAAACTCAAATGTTGTTATCCAATAATCATTTGTTTTTAAATTATAACGCAAAAACAAAATATTTCATTAATTTAGCTTTCATGTAATAAATGGTATTATTGTTTGCTTTTGATTGTTGTGCTGTCGCTGTTCTGTTAGTGTCAGTATATATAGTAATTTTACATTGATTCACCGTTAACTTTCGGATTTGTATCATTTAAATTTTATAAAATGTCATACATTTATTCACATCTCGAATACGCCAATATGGTTTTTATTTATGGTTCGTGTAATGAGAGTGCTACAGCGGCTGGTGAAGAATATCGTCAACGATTTCCACATCAAAGAACACCGAACAGAAAGGCCTGTATCAGAGTTTTCAATAAACTGTGCGAAACCGGAACGCTTCCAAGTGCCAATGTAACATCCGAACGAGCCATTCGACAGGATTTAGAAGAAATAGAAAATGTTCTAGCTTTAGTAGAAGAAGATGCAACGCCCAGCTCACGAAGAATTGGAACTCAGTTGGGGATTCCCCAAAAAAGAGTGATCAATACGCTTCACGAGCAAGGCTTATACCCGTACCATGTACAGCGTGTACAGAATCTTCAACCTGGAGACTACGCCAAGCGTATGCAATTTTGTGAGTGGATAATTAATAATCGTCATCTTGTACCGCACATACTTTTTACTGACGAAGCTACATTCACCCGTGACGGCATCAACAATAATCGAAACTCCCACGTATGGTCGGACGAAAATCCTCACGCAATAGTCGAAAATAATTTTTAACGCAGGTCTTCAGTAAACGTGTGGTGCGGCCTGATCGACAATAATTTAATTGGCCCTTTTCTTTTGGAAAATCGCCTTACAGGGGATATACTTAAGTTTTTTACAAAATGAATTGCAAGGCCTACTGGAGGAGATTCCTTTAAACATGAGAATTTAAATGTATTATCAACATGACGGAGCGCCTGCCCATTTAGATCGTCGCGTCGGGTCAAGCAATATTTGGACCAAAAGTTTCCGGAGGTTTGGATTGGTCGCGGTGGTCCTAGATCGCCAGACCTCACACCGTTGGACTATAATTTATGGGGTTGGTTAAAAAATGAGGTAAAGTAAAAGTAGATACTAGAGATGCATTAGAAATGCTGCACTCGATATTAAAGAAAGGCACGAATCAATTAGAAGAGCCACGCGCGCCCTTCGTAAACGAAGCAGGACATGTTTGGAAGTCAATGGCGGTATTTTTGAAAATTTACCAAACCAATGATTTATTTAAAACAATGTTAATGTTGCATATTTTGGTTTAACAATATTATTTTATTTAACGCTAAAATTTGAAAACAAATGAATATTGGATAACAACATTTGAGTTTTTTCTTATTAGTTTGATGCATAGATTACACCCTTAGGGTTTGGCCCATTCCTCCCGACTTACCCTGTATACGCTTGGATCGACGCCATCAACAAGAGGGAAGAAATTTGCAAAAATTATCTAAATAAAAACGGTCTTCTCTACCGTCAATATGTCCCAAGATAACAATATTTCTTGTTTGTATAGTATCCTCAGAAAAAATGCGGATTAAGTGAATATGATTTGTTACCCTATTATATGGCAATATATAACGTTATGCTACGGTGGCAAAATTTCCATATAGCCGAATTCAACCCCTGTCAATCATTCGGATACGCTTAAGGGCAAATGCTTTTAAATATGTTTGCCCGAAATTGTTTTTATTTAGAATTTAAAGTGGATGTTTTTGTGTGACATGATGGATGCGTGTTTCAAACCTGGTTTTCTTGTTATTTGGCTTTTTGATTTGAATTTTAAAACAATTCTCCCGAGGATATGGAGGAATTCTTCACGTCATAAGGTACCGAAACGGAAAAACCCATGGAGAATATATTCTCAATTCGGTTTTTATTTTTTTAAGTAAGTATGTACGTACTTCTAAAATCAATGTATGGTCTTCAAAACTACAAACCTTTCTGCCGTATAAAACTTATTTTTTGATAACTGTGGTCTTATTTTAAAACTTTTACTGCTGCCAAAATAAATATTTATTATACCCATTTCTGTTATTTGTCAATTTGTCAATTTGTCATTTCTTAATGACACATTCACTGTTTGCCATTTGAAAGCTGTGTATAATAACTAGGTACTTACAAAAACATCTATTTAATCGAAATTTTTATGGTTTTCTTCTATACTTCTCTGCGATTATCAATGGTAAACGTTATAGTGCTTATCTTGCATTAAACACACCCATTAAGGACTACCGCTATAATTATGGCACATAGGCAAAAAATAATGCATTATTTGTTGTATATTATTGATAATTCAGTCGTCTTAAGTGGCAGTAAAAGCCTGGATTGATATTTATTTCAGCGTGAATACCGGTTTTTTCAGCGTAACAGATATCGCTATTAGCAGTATATGATCAGGATAATTAATTTTCTTAATTAACATTTGAAATTTTGAAAAAATTTGTGTCTTCGAAAGAGGAAATATTTAATTATTTACTTAATCTTCAAGCTATAAATTGTGGTATAATATTTACACTGTAAGATAAGAAATAAATGAAAGAAAATTAGCTTTGATTTAGATGTAGGATAAACATATTAGATTAATTTTAAAAAGCGAGATTAGGTCACACTTTCGTGTTAATTTTGAACAGTTATTTTATTTATATGGCTAATAAAAAAACTAAAAAGTAGATTATGGAATGCATAGCTGATATTTATATTCTTTGTAACATAGCCTATAAATTATTTTTTTTTTATGAAAACTATTAACAATTTTATAAGCTTCAAATTGTTCTACCTTTAAACAAATCTATGTGTTCCTCTTTAAAACGTCCTCAATAACGTTGCATCAATTTTTTTTCTCAAATACCTATCTCTAAAACATATTAGTTGTCTATTCTAGCTATTTTCTCTTGTTCTTCTGATAATAAGGATAAAAAAAACCGTTAATGTAATTTTGCTTTTGCAGCTTTAGCGCTATTTAGATAACCAGTAAAAGCCTTGATTATAAGAAGCATCATAATGCCTACCTTGACATTAGCATTGAAATTATGGAATTCCTTAACCAACCATATTATTAACTATATTTATGGCTATTGACAAAGGATAAGAAACATTTTAAACGTCTATTATCACTGCATTTTTAATGAAAAACTAAAAGAAAACAACTTTTTATCCATAAGGGGACGTTAGTCATGTTTTAACTTAACACTGTTTGCATAACGTTCCAAGCGCAGAAGCAAATAACCCTTTCGCCTATATAAGGGTGGTCGAACCATAGACAATTTACCTTTAGATACGTACAGCTTATCTCCTGCGCAAACAAAAGTTACGTTTTATGGGTGAAAAAATACGTCCGAGCGCATGACTCGCCGGTCAGCTGCCTTTCTTCTGGACATCTTAGTGCATGCGCACAAACCTCGTGTTATCGGCCTGTCCTACTTTATCGACAATAATCGACATGCTTAAGCAGTGGTGGATTTACCAGTAGGCTGAATAGGCTGAAGCCTAGGGCGGCAGATTTTAGGGGGCGGCAAATTTGGCCCAAATTTTTTTTTATCTTACAGAAATAAAAAAAAACATTATTATATACACAAAGAAACGAGTGACAAAAATTTTAACATTTTAGTAATGCACAGTATACTGAACACTCTTACGTCCGTAATCCGTATATACAGGGTGTTCATTTGAAAACTTCCCACCTCGATTTTCCTGCTTTAAAATGAAAATGGGGAAAATCGCTTGGACCAGTCGATTTTTATTTCGAGGGGGACATCTTTTGCGTATATTGTCAATCTTGTTACTTCAAGCCCCTAGGAGAGAGGGGGGGAGGGGGGGGGGTAAGATCTAAATCTTAAATGGACACCCCTATTTTATAAAAAAATTTGGGATTCTGCATAAAATTCTGAACATTTTTTAATAAAAGCATTATTAGTCTATACTTAACAGTTTCCGAGATATTGACTCTTGAAAAATGACATTTTTGAACTTTGACAGCGTCTAGCTTTCTACATGTCCCTATCTTCGATTTTTATTATCTTTCCAATAGTGTCAACTTCTGGTCAAACCGGAAGTACAATATTTCTTACATCCGGTTTAACCGAAAGTTCACACTATTGGAAAGATAATAAAAATCGAAGATAGGGACATGTAATGCCGCCAATTATTGTTTGCTTATCTAAAGGTAAATATCTGTGGGTCGAACCCGATATTCATCATCAGGATCATTATTATCTGGAAATAGAGTGGCAAGAACTAGAACCAGATCATTTCGAATGAAAAGATATCTTTCTCCAGTTAGGATCTCATCAAAGAAAAATGGCCCGATTACCATATTTTCAACAATACCCGCCCAGACATTAACCTTTTCATTGTACTGGGTGTGATTTTCTATGAACCAGTCTTCATCTGAAAAACACATTCTTTGGACAATTCAATTTTATTAACATTCACTGACATTTTTTGATGTTTCATAAAAATGCATTTAAAAAAAATTAATTTGACGGATCCGAGCGATTCTTGATTAAGTGGGCCGTATCTTAACATAGTATAAAACAAAGTCGCTGTCGCCCGTCTGTCCCTATATGTGCTTAAATCTTTAAAACTACGCAACGGATTTTGAAGCGGTTTTTTTAATAGATAGAGTGATTCAAGAGGAAGGTTTTTATGTATAATACATGCATAATATTGTAGAGAAACACTGATAAATTTAGAGGTTTGTTCGGGTTTGCATTTATAAATCTTGACGTGATGGTGAACTCGCCTTATTATTACCTCAGAGGCGTATAATGCCTGGCATTGCAACGCAGGCCGGGTACACGCTAGTTCTATATAAATGGTTGATCAGTTTATTTGTTATACCTAGTCATAACGCTGTATACATTTATACTGTTTATCACTTCGAAACTTAAATTCCTATCAAAAAAATTATTACCTTGTCGGACTTCCATTGTCTTCATTTTATTATTTAACACAACGTTTCGGTTAGTTAGTATCTCTAACCGTTTTTAAGTGTAAACTAAATTATAATTCTAATCACGGATCGAATCATTCAAACTCCATAAAACAGGGCATAATTCAAACTCTTTATCACAGGGCATCTAACGTTTGCAGCAATCCGGAAGACCTTAATATTGAAATTTAAAACAGAACGGTTACCCTGAAACCTTTGTAACTAATACCATCTCAAAACTTAAACATCGCGAAGTAAAAACTAATACAGAAACGAAAGAGGAGCAAGCGAGGGGTGTCTCACTAGTCAAAATTTGTACACCTATTGCCAAATTTGGCAGGACTTGTCGTTTTTGCCCTTGTCCTGCTACGGTCCTGCTTGTCCTGCCACGGTCCTGTTACTGTCCTACCACGGATACACAACTTCTAAATATTTATCTTCTTTCTTAACAAAGAAATAAACTCGGAAATAAACAATATATTTTATCAATAACTTGCATGAACATAATAAATGAGACTGCAAACTCGACTAGTCGACTGTTGTGATTCACCGGTGTTTACAATAGAACTCAAACAGGAATATTTTCCGGCGACGCGCGCCCAGAACTTTAAAAACGGCGACGTCTGTTACACGCACTTCCATTTCACTTTAAATTAATAAACAAAAGCAAACAAAAATTTTGTTTTTGCTCCCCGCTATTTATCCCTACTCCTAAAGTTATTGGAGAAATCTGATTGGATCTGAAAGGTACTGCCTGTCCTGCTTCAATCCTGCCACAGTCCTGCCAGGTCCTTCTACAGTCCTGCCAAGGTCCTGCTAAGTCCTGCCTTAACATTTGTACACCTACTGCCACAGTGAGACACCCCTCGGGAGCAAGCATTTACCTTATGTTAAGGGGATTTCTGAAAAAATTAGAAGGATAACCAAAAACTATAATATCAAAACAGCCTTCAAATCCGGAAATACGCTTAGAAGATTTCTTACAAAAGTAAAACCCCCCGTAATGAAACACACAAAAAATTGTATCTGTCAAATTCCTTGCGAGTGTGGCGAATCGTACATCGGAGAAACAAAAAGACCTCTTCCCGTACGAGTAAAAGAATATCTGAAACATACTCAAGGCGGTGAAACTTCGAGACCAGGTATAGCGGAACATGTATGGACCAACCAACATAATATACAGTGGTCAGAAGCCAAGGTTTTGGACACGGAATAGCACCGAAGAAAACGAAAGTTAAAGAAGCAGCTTTCATAAATCAAAATACCCATATATTGAGTAAACGAAGTATAGATATCCCCAATATCTGGAAACCTCATCTTGTCCAAAACCAACAGGTCAAACTTCACACTCCAATAAGCACGTAGGCGGAATCATCAAGCTTCATTGCACATGGATAGTATTTAGTAGCATTAGAATTATAATTTAGTTTACACTTGAAAACGGTTAGAGATACTAACTAACAGAAACGTTGTGTTAAGTAACAAAATAAAGACAATGGAAGTCCGACAAGGTAATAATTTTTTTGATATTACCTCATTGTCTACCACCTTTAATTAAATTCGTATCCTACTGTGACCGATGCATATCCTCATAGCAAAATGGAAATTGCTATGTCTCTTTTTGCTTATTCTTATTAGCCTGCGAGTATTACGACACCACAAAATAAACGAGCTTAGCGTTGACAATTATAAAATGCCGGTGATGCAAACAGTCTTCAGTCAAGGAAACCCAATCTCCATTCCCATTAATTGTAAGATAACGCTTTTTTTTCTTTATCTGCCTATTTACAGTTGTCCCGAAATATACCGACCATTAATTATGTACACCGAGTCTTTGCGAAAATATCGTTTATTTTCGAGATCATCCCAGTGTGCCAACGTTCCAACCTAAAGGTATGTTTCCATGCAAGCGTTACGTTTTTCATTTGTCATTTTGTCTAATAGGCTTGCCCTATTCGGATTTCTTTTGTTAATGATGGATGAACCTCCTAATGAATTCTGCTAATATTTTGCTTGTGTATAAAGCCACATATTCTATATGATTGATGCTTTTGTTTTTGCCTTGTTGAGCAAGTCATATATTGTATTTTTTTTTATACAGAAGAAATCTCTTTATTCAAGATCTGATCAATTTCTTTATTCGCTCCACTCTACCACAAGGGCGGATCCAGGGGGGGGTCATGGGGGTCATGACCCCCCCCTGGGCGGTTTACATTTCAACATACGTAAAAACTATTGTGGAGTCAAAAAGAGTGAGTTCATAACCCAGTGCACATTTTTTCTACAAGTTGAAAACACTGTTATTTTACGGCGTCGTGCAAAAAGGAACTCGTTACCTACTCATTTTCATTGTAAAAGGAACTTCATTAATAAGATTATAATTTAGGATTATCTCTAAAAAATGTACTAATAAAATCTCTAGTTTTGTATATTTCAGGAGTTGGTTCTCTAAACCTACGTTCTTTTTTCATTAAAAACTCGGCGACTGCCGGTCTTGGATCAAAATGGGCTGTTCCAACTCCATTCAATGACACTAAGAGGCGATCATTCATTATATCTTCATTTAATGAAATTCTTCCTGGCGTTTTTAATTTGTTGTAATGGGAAATAATCCTCTCAGTAGTCATTGAATGAGGACTTATTAGCAATAACGAGACTAAAAGCTTTTGTAATATATCCTTAGTGCAAACTATAAGTTTTCTTAATTTATTAGCAAGTCTGGTGCCTTCATCGGGAGTATCAATGTCCGAAATTTCTTGAATTAAAGGCCAGCAATCACACACGGATGTCGCAAAATTGGACACTTCCTCTGAACCGAAGAGATTCTCAACTAATGGTCGGCCTGCGGATATCATTTTAGCTTCGGCACAAATAAGGTTTATCATATTTTTAATTGTTTCATCTTCTTCCTCTAAAAACCTCTAAAAATATTCGCCTTCGGCGCTGTTTGACCCCCCCACAATTAATTTCTGAATCCGCCCTTGCTCTACCAGGCCTCTTTCTTGTTGTTGCAGGAAACACACTAAAAAATACAAATAATTTTCGTTAAAAACTACCTATGTCAGTACTTACCGATTTGATTTTTCCAAGGCGAGAGACATCAGGGTAGGTATTAAGTCGATAAATACTTTTAATCGTTGGTAATTATGATAACAATGGCTACCTAATGGAGAAAGGGGTTCGTGTAATTTATCCAAAATCCGACATGTAAAAATAATCTATCACGATAAAAAAAAACACACCAGATAGTCCGGGAAAACGACATATGGTCAAGTAATTTGTAATTCGGCTTGGTATTGGTCTCACTTTTTGTTTTACATCAGTGCTTATAACAGGGTTTAACTAGGAATGGGTAAATTATATTTCGAATTTCGATATGTCGTATAGGACTTTGAACGCCTACTGATTTTAAACTACTGTTTATAAAATATTAAATATTTAAGTAAACTGACTGACTGGCTGATTGACTGCCTAAACCCCCAATCCTAGAATCATTAAATTTCAAGAATGTCTTCTCCTTAACGTACGCATCCATAAATCCCTAATGGGGCAAAAACGGGGGTTGAAATTTGTATAGGAACTTCTGTATCTCAAAAACTGAAACTGGTGGAGATCTAAAAATGGGTATATATAAGTTCATTTAATAAAATAATAATATACGTGTTTGGTAATTTTATTAAAATTTACTTAGTGGTTGAAAAAAGAGGTGTAAGCTATTTTGAGGGAAGATCATATAATTGTATTTAATTTCAGCTTACAGATTTTATTACAATTGAATTGACTAGCTTATAATAAAGATATCTAAATTTCTTTTATGTCCGGTTTTTATAAAGCGACTTTTAGCCTTATTTTACTGTCTTGAAAAATTTAAGAAATTCGTATCATACAGTGTCATCAGTAAAGTCCGCATCATATGGTATTTTTTTTTTTTTTTTTTTTTATGATCGAGCACAAGCACTATAGGAAAATCCTTTAAGGCGCTCTGGGAGCGGTGCGTGTGCAAAGAAAGCGATTCACGTTTTTCTTGAATCGTTGGAGGTTATATTCGGTTGGAAACACGGTCTCAGAAAGGCCGTTCCACAAAGATGACGTCCTCCAAATGAAAGAGTTCTGAAACAATGATGTTCGGGGTGTACTAAGTTGAACCACATAGGGATGGGCGGCAGTGGTTCGTCGTGTGTTTCTGCTATGCATTACTCTAGGTGGAATCGAGCGGGCAATATCTGTCGAACACTTGCCATGAAAATATCTGTAGAAAAGAGTCAAATCACCAACCTGTCTTCGATGTTCTAAGCTGTCGAGGTTCTTAGTCAGCTCGTGGTCGCCGATTAGACGAACGGCTCTCCTTTGGATGGAATCCAACAACCGAAGGGTATGCTTCGGTGCAGAACTCCAGATATGAGAGCAGTATTCCAGTGATGGTCGAATCTGGGCTTTATAGAGTGTCAAAAGTTGTTGAGGTGTATACAACTTTTTGGTACGGAAAAGTATACCGAGCTTCTGAGAAGCTGCCCTGGCGATTGCCACTACGTGATTATGCCAAGACATATTTCCTCCCAGGTTGACACCCAGCAAATTAATAGACGAAGTCAGTGGAATTGCGTGTCCTGCCATAACGATATCGGGTTCTGCAATGTTGACCTTCTTAGAGAAAACTGCAGCCTGGGTTTTTTGAGCGTTAAATTCGACTTGGTTACTGTCACCCCAAGACAAAATTTCTTCCAGGTCTTTATTGAGGCGTGATACCTCATGTTGTCTGCGAAGATGTGCGTCAGTAGCCGATGTTTGAGGTTTCAAAGTAAAAGATGAGATAAGTGTGCTGTCGTCAGCAAAGCAATATAATGGATTTTCTGTTTTCGCTAGAAGGTCGTTAATGTACAGTAAGAAGAGAGTGGGAGATAATATGGACCCTTGAGGAACACCAGCATTGATGGTGAAGGTGTCTGAGAGAAACCCGTCAATCGCCACTTGCAGAGAGCGGTCCTTGAGGAAGCTAGACAACCATGAACAAAATCGACCGGGCATACCATAAGAACGCAGTTTGCTTAGGAGCCCCTCGTGCCAGACACGGTCAAAGGCTTTAGAGATGTCCAGTGCAATAGCCCGGGACTCCCCATGATGTTCGATTGCGTTGCTCCAAAGATGAGTGACATAGGCTAGCAGGTCTCCTGTTGATCTGGACTTACGAAAACCATACTGATGGTCGCTGATAATTTTAAGGCCTTCCAGGTATTTTATAAGTTGTTGGTTAATAGCTTTCTCCATCACCTTTGATATAACTGAAAGCAATGCGACTGGTCGATAGTTGTTTGGCAGGGTTTTCTTGCCTTTCTTTGGTATAGGCTGGACTCGCGCCTTTTTCCAGCAAGATGGAAACATTCCTTTTTTGTAGGATAAGTTAAAAAGTCTACAAAATACTGGTGTGAGTTCATCGGCGCATTTCTTGAGCACTATAATAGGAATTTCATCTGGACCAGAAGCTTTTTTGGCATCGAGCCCCTTCAAAATTCGTTTGACAGAACGCTGACGGAATACGATATCAGTCATTTCCGATCGAACTGCTGGAATGTTTGGGGGTGTTTTTCCCTGAAAGTCTACCGTAGAGTGTGAAGCAAAGAGTTCTGCGAGTAAGTTCGCTTTATCTTCAGCCGTGGTTGCTATTGTGCCGTCAGAACGTGTTAGCGGTGGAATATTTGATTTGGTAAAATTTTGACTGACGGCCTTAGCGACTGACCAAAAGGACCTAGATCCGTTAGGACTGGCGAGAAGTTTATTTTTGATCCTCATGTTGTGAGCCTCTTTGTTTTGATCTATCGTTTGCTTGCACTGGTTTCGAGCGGTAACAAAGATGGTGCGATTCACATCGGTAGGATTTTTACGCCATTGTCGGTAAGCTAGATTTTTAGCTCTGACAGCACGCTCGCAGTTCTTGCTAAACCAGGGCTTGCCATTCGAAGGGCGCTTCTTGGAGAAAGGAATAAAGGCTTCCATGCCAGTAAGAATGACATCGGAGACCTCTTGAGCACAAGCGGATGGATCATCTGAAGAGAAGCATACTTCCAGCCAAGGAAAAGTGCGAAAATGGTCCCTTAGGTCTTCCCAACTAGCTGATGTGTAGTGCCAAATTTTACGAGGTTTAGGAGGTTGTTCAGAACAAATTGGCAGCTCGCTTAGAGTTGAAATAAGTTTGTGATCGGAAGATCCTAATGGAGGATGAACGGTGACTGTGTATAGGTCAGGGTTGGATGTCAAAAAGAGATCTAAAAGACTAGCAAAATCTCCATCTCGGTCTGGAATTCGCGTTGGTTCTTCCACGAGTTGAGTTAGACCAGAACTGATCGCAAAAGATTCCGCCTCACGACCCTGTTCATCGTTGGTATTTGAGTATTTGAGCCAGTTGATATTGTGGACGTTAAAGTCACCAAAGATAGCGACTTCGGCATTAGGATGGTTGGTTTGCAAGAAGTCAATTGTGTTTGCTAGTGACGAGAAGAGTGCTCTGTAATGGGTGTCACTTGGAGGACGGTAAAGGCAGCAGATAAACTTGGTGATTTTCTGCGTTGATATTTTAAACCACATTACATCAAACTCTGCTGTTTCAAGTGTGTCCTCTCGTTGGCAGCAAAGATCATCTCGGATAAAGAGACAGACCCCAAAGTTGCGTCTAAATCGGAAATGAAAATCGTATCCAGGATATAAGTAGCTGACGGTGTTCGTTGACGATCTGACCTTTGTCTCGGTCAGTGCGAGCACATGGGGCTTGGATGTTTGTAAGTGCTGGTGGACTGAATTGATGTTGGTATTAAGCCCTCTGATATTGCAGAAATCAATTTTGAAGCTGCTGTTTTTGGGTGTGTCAGCAACTGTAGGTGCCACACTATTTCTCCGTTGAGTGTTGTTAGGGGAACCCAATATATTGTCGGAGACAGTGGATGTTCGGTTAATATCGCTTGATGAGGCCACAGGATCAGCCCCCACCCGGAGATCCGATCGGGGGGCGAGTTTACCTCCGGAGTATTTTGATCCTGGAGCTTCCATCATGCTTTTTCTTCCCACGCTTAATAGCTTTATTCAAAATTTGACTTTGGCATCAAGTTCTGCTTCGATCGAGATGAAAATTAAGCAAAAAAATAGTAGTCACGTGATTCGCAGTATATTGTGTCAAATTTTAATTTTTTCCAAAAAATATCGAAAAAAGTTATTAGAAAAAGTTTTTTAAATGCAGCTTCTAGCACACATGCAATTTCAGCTGCATAAGATAATTTCGATTTTTTACCCATATTTTGTAAATTGCACCATTTTTGCAAAATATGACTCAACACAACCTACATAAAACTTCTTAGTTTCGACAATGCTTTATTTCAGATACATTGTCTTTAAAGTAGCGCCATATTAAATGTGTGTTTTTCTACAAAAGCAAAATTGGGCTATTAAAATTTGGTCGCAAAGTTTTTTTTTTGCAACCTGAGAGCGTATGGGGGCCACCCGGATTAGGTTCATAAAATAAGTATTTTTGAAAACGTAGTTTTATCGGCGTTGTGGTCTAGTGGTCAGTGCAGCGGCCTCACAGATCGAAGATCCCGGGTTCGATCCCCGGTGCCGGCAGCGTCGATGTTAAATTTGGAATTTGGTTTAAGAGGTGTCTTTCGGAAGAGACGTTAAACTGTGGGTCCCGTGTCATGGATGTTGGCACGTTAAAGAACCCTACCCTCGACAAAGAGCGATTCGGCAAAATTACCAGATAGTGTGTGACAAATTCCCTGGCGTCGGTGATTGGCCTCGTTGCGGAAATAGGCCGACGTAAAAAAAAAAACAAAAAAAAAACGTAGTTTGTGTCTGAAAGTAATACACCTTAATATTAAGACAAAAAAGAACACAGTGTCATCAGTAAAATGTTCATTAAATGGAAAATAAATTTTAGTGAAGGGAAAAAATTAAAATTATCTTAGGCAGCTGAAATTTTGCATCTGGGCTAGAAACTGTATTTTTTTTTTGATATTTTCAGAAATAACCCCACTTTAAAATTATTTTTTGAAAAAAATTAAAATTTAACAGATAATGCGAATCACGTGTCTACTATTTTTTTGCTTAATTTTCATCTCGATCGAAGCAGAACTTGATGCCAAAGTCAAATTTTGAATAAAGCTATTAATAAAAAAAATCCCATATGATGCGGACTTTACTGGGGACACAATAAATACAAACATTAAAATCAATGCGAGTTAATAAATTCTTGTTGAAATAAACAATAATAAAAGTACTTACCTGCATTCGTAGTTAACGTAAAACTGCCATACAAAATTATCGATGTCATGTCCGACGATATCGATAGTATTATTACCAACTCTACTAATCACAGGGTTAAACTAAAGGCGAAAATTTTCAAGTACGGCTTGCACCCAGGTCGTTAAATATTCATAATACTATAATCGAATTTTTAACATAACGCCAAGAAATAAAGGTGTCATATTATGTGTCATGTTTCACTTAAAATAAATTGTCATTAGAACATAAAACAGAAGGCGTAATGTAATGTTTAAATAAAATTTATTATGAGGTTATTTTTTTTATATCTCCGGTAATTGAACAATGTGGTTAAAAGGTAACAAAAAAAAATGTAACCCCATATAGGCACTAATAATAACTATAAATGTATAGAAAAACTGATCAGACATAATATTTTAGTTGTGCTTGTTGCTCTATTACAGCGTGGAGACTAAAAAACAAAAATTAAAAGTTAGGAAATGCTTGTCATACTGTCATCAATTAAATACAACCCTAATAGATATGCGTATCATGGTGTAATCAATTGAAAAGAGACTAAAAATATAAAATATATTCTTGTTAATTGTTAAATATATTTTCTTTTATTTAACGTGGTTTTAAACCCAAATTCATATACGGTTTTATAAAATAATATTGTACAGTTTAGTTTGCTTTGTACTGATAATAGTTGTTTTTGAGCCGGTAAATAGATATTATACAAAAAAACGATCTAATCGCCCTGCAAGCTCTTAAATGTTTTTATTTTTTCCATCGCTTTACTTGAGGCATAAATTTTGACATAAAAAGTTTATACTGAGACAAATAAAACTCACCATTAAAACCGCAAGGTTCCCTAACTGAAAAAAAATATTTAGCTATAAAAAAATATATATTCCGCTTTATCAAAAGCTTTATTAATAATGAAAACTGAAGAAATAAAACAGTGTATTGTCGTTAAGCTTATTTCGACAATAACATTTTTATTATTGGCCTTAGGAATAATGAAAAGTATTGTGTTATATAAATCATAAACTTTTATTTGTACGATTTAGTACATGTATATAAATTGCACAATTCTTTTCTTTCTTTTTATGCTAGAGACAAAAGGAGGGGATCGTTTTATGCCATTATTTCTTATCGTATTTCTAACGAAACTAAGTTATAATTCTTTATCTCTATAATGCTCAGCTATAAAATTATTAATATCTTTCGTTATAATTGAGTTCAGGCCTAGGATAGGTATACCTCATATTATAGACCATTAAGTTTCGAAGGTTATGAAGCAATCTTTCGGGTTATTATTTTTATAACTCTCCCAGAACATCATTACACATGTGCAGTTTTATTTCGTCTAATATCTTTAATTATTAGTGCACATTTGCCTATATCTCCTGCCGTTTTAGAAATAGACCAGATTTTATTTACAATTACAATTATTTGCTTAAGCAACTGAAATATTATTTTTTAAAGGGCATAAATACGATTTTTTGCAACTACTATGTCATATATAAAATTATTGCCATGCATTTGTACTAAATTTTTGATTAAGAAATTAAGTTGAAACTTACCGTTAATAAATCCTACCCTTGCTTTGTTATTAAATTATTTGTTAAACATTTTCTATGTCCAGCTCTGTTAAATTCTAGAGCTTTGAATGTTCCTACAAGATATCGTAGACATTTTGAATTGTTTCATATTGGCCATCACTATGATTTTCATGCGCATCTGATTAAAGTCATCCGTTTTATCAACCAACACAATGAGTTGGATATATTTTCCAATTTAATCTCTAGACTAGATGAATTTCGGGATTGACTGCATAGACATCTCCCGATCAAACTGTAAGCTTTTTACAATTGATTGTAAAAACAATACCCTCATACTTTACACTAGATCTGGCAGCAACGGTAGGCTTCTAACATAAGCGACTAGGACCGATGTATCACTTTGCAAAACAAATTGTTACAATTATTAGCAAAAGGAACAGTGAAAAAAAATGAAGTTTCAGAATAAATTCTAAACAAATTTTAACACATCTATAAAGAAGAAAATCGAGTACATAATCAGGAAGATACAATTTTATTTGAGAGAAAAACAATGAGTTATATTAAATGTCAAAATTATTTAGTAGCAAAACGCCCCTTTTTAAAAGTTCTTTATTTCTAAGGTCTATTTTTATTTTCGGCCACTTTTGAAGTTAAAGAATTACCAGTAAATATGCTGCGATAAGCGACTGGTATTAGACACGCGCCTAGATTAAGGAACACATTTTTTATTCTTTTCTTTCGCATGTTGACTATAAATAATTTTAAACCATCAATTTTAATGGGTTTTATTAATGCTGATACTCGACACCTATTTTTTCTACTAGATAAAACTGGAGATATGCCAGTATCCCACGAATTACAGTTATATTTAACATACAGGGTGTTTTAATAAAAACTCCCAGGCCAATTATTTCGAAAACTAAAAGCGACATGTAAATTCTGTAAACGCCAGTTTTTAGCCTCTATAATAATTGGCTTCACAACTGTGTAAGAAATGTGTTTAAATAATACAAGATGTTAAAAACAAAGTAAGAACTTCATATTAAATTTTGTCCTATGTCCACTTACTACAAAGCTACAGCCCCATAAAGGGGGTACTCTGAAGGCTTTTTCTAAATATTTTTGAAACCTTTGTAGATACAAATTTAAAATTTAGATATTTTGGTAAATTTTGTACGCTGAATAGAACTATGGTCCTAAAAATGTCGATATTTAATAAATGTGGCCAGAAATAGGGAATAGTGGGTTCAAAATATAATATAATAAATAAAATATAATATACAGGGTGATTCATTAAGGGTGGCGACCGGCCATATCTCGGAAACTACTAGGCATAGAAACTTAAAGAAAAAAAAATTATGATTAAAGCGGTCATGAGAAAATTCTGGAAATTACTTTTAAGTTCCGCATTTTGCCGCAAGAGGTCGTAATTGAAAAGTAAATTTTAAAATTTTACATAACTCCGAAAATTCCACATTAACGTATATGTTTGATAACACCATTTTAAAGCTTGGACAATTATGCATCATTTTGGTCTTATGCTCATTGGCGTATCGACTTTAATAAGAGTGGGGGAAGCTGTTGAAAGTGTAAACATTTAAATCGTTGTAACTTCTAAACGACTTATCCGATTTTAGCAAGCTAAATACTGTTTGGAAGAGAAATTTATGCACTTTCACCAATCGTATTTAGTTGTCCATAATAGTTCTCAATAAAATTGCTAGAGGGCGCAATTTGTAATATTAATAGTTTTTTTGATTTTATCCCGAAAATTCAAATCATACGGTATAATTATGATACCATAATCGAAAAGTAGATGAAATTTGCTAGAAAAAATATACAAACCGCAGCTCGATATCTTTGTTCGTTCCAGAGTTATTGCCAATAAATTAATTTTTATTACAAATTGCGCCCTCTAGCAATTTTATTAGAAACTATCTTGTACCATTAGATACGACAATTGAAGGTTCTTCCAAACAAGCTTAAATTTAGTAAAATCGGATAAGTCGTTTAGAAGTTACAGCGATTTTAATGTTTATACTTTCAATAGCTTCTCCCACTCTTATCAAGTGAAACTGTAAACATTAAAATCGCTGTAACTTCTAAACGACCTAACCGATTTTACTAAATTTAAGCTTGTTTGGAAGAGAAAGGTAAGTATCTTCAATTGTCGTATCCAATGGTACAAGATAATTTCTAATAAAATTGCTAGAGGGCGCAATTTGTATTAAAAATTATTTGTTTTGGCAATAACTCTGAAACGAACAAAGATATCGAACTGCGGTCTTCACATCTTTTCTTGCAAATTTCAACTACTTTTCGATTATGATGTCATAGTTATACCGTATGATTTGAATTTCCGGGATAAAATCGAAAAAACTGTTATTATTACAAATTGCGCCCTCTAGCAATTTTATTACACACTATCGTGTAATATTGGATACGGCGATTGAAGATACTTACCTTTCCCTGTCAAACAAGCTTAAATTTAGTAAAATCGAATAAGTCGTTTACAAGTTACAGCGATTTTAATGTTTGCACATTCAATAGCTTCCCCCACTCTTATCAAGGCCGGTACGCCAATGAGCCCTAAACCAAAATGATGCAGAATTGTCTAAGCTTTTCGATGATGTAATCAGAGTTATACCTTAATATGGGAAATTTCGGAGAAATTTAGAATTAAAAAAAAAATTAATTGTGCCCCCTTGCGGCGAAATGAGGAACTTAAAAGTAATTTCCAGAATTTTCTCATGACCGCTTTAATCATAATTTTTTTTCTCCAAGTTTCTATGCCTAGTAGTTTCCGAGATATGGCCGGTCGCCACCCTTAATGAATCACCCTGTATATAAAGTATAATTCTTTTTTATGCTAACATTTATAATTTTTTATGTCAAAATAGTATTTTACGTAAAAAAGCTACTATTGGTAAGACATTGCCGTATAATTTTACTGACAATGCGTAAAAAAACATATTTATAAGTTTTAAAACCCGATTAAAATAAGGCAGTAAAATATAAAAATATTATTTACCTAGGTATTTTAAGAATCCCCTGTATAATAAGGGGAAAAGTAGGGCCTATAAATTTATAGTTTCACTGAACTCAGAGGTTACGTAATAATGTTTGACCAACTCCATTTATCTATTTTTCTATATATCGTCGAGATGGTTTTTTATTTTTTGAAATAAATTCCTTCCCGATTCCTAATCGCAATATGTCACGTTGGCTTTTATACGTATAAAGAAAGAGGCAATATAATCGGGTTGGCCATTTGTCAATATTATTTCTGAAAACAAAGAACCATCGCTTTTATTAGGAAAAATTTTCCCTTGATTTAGAAAGCACTTTGTTCGCTTATCGGGTGCATATAGCGCCGCAATCTGTGTAAATCTTCCTAGGGGACCGATATATCACAATATTGACACAATATTTTAGCAACGAGGTTAATAATGTAATAAATTCCACGTTTCAACCAATTTGACAGTAATATACTTTAGGAAAAAGTCTTGGAGACGCAGATATGAACTTTTTGATTTATTTTTCTCCCATTCTTTATACCATATCAGAAGATCTTTATGAACACATAAAATAAAATTAAAAAAATAACGAAATCATCATGAGGGGGTAAATATTGTTCGTAGAGAGGTGTGCAGGATATACAGGGTGACTTTTTGAAAACTTACGATCGCTATATTCTCTATACTAAAGAAGATATCAAAAACAATTTCTACCAAAATACGGGGGTTATACCGTGCGAGCAAAAATTATTTGCATTAAAGAGGGCATGAATTAAAAAACGTAGGGCATGGTTTAGATCACAATGATATGGGGACGATATATCTAACCAAATCTAAGTTAAAATTTTGTCAAATTCACATTATAACATGATATGCCAAACTAATGAGTAATAAAATAAATAGACAAATACAAATTTATTTTTGTTGTTTACAAAATTAACAAAGTAAGAATATACAGAAAGAAAAAGAAAAATAATTACATAAATTGCTGAAATTGGCCACCGCCATGCTCCAAGTATAAATGTACACGTCTCTTCATATTTTCGAGTAATTCCTGCGTCTTTCAAAATGTGCGGCTTGTATTTCTTGGAATACTTGCACTTTATAAGGAAATAAATTTAGCTGCTTCTTAAGAATAGTCCTGCATGGTCCATAAGATCTTCCCACATCTTGGGACAGGCGTTTTATACAATTTGTTGGCGTATTTTGCATTATTTCACGAACGTTTGCAACAAGTTTTTCTGTTCTTACAGATGGTCTTGTTGCTCCTTTTTTGTGTTGTATAGAGTCTGTTTCAGGCAATGATAAAAATCCCCAGCAATAAAAGCAACGTTAGGAAAATGTTCGTGAAAATCGTCCATGCACAAACCCGTATTGTATTGCCACTCACCATTTACTCTAACCCCGTTTCGAAAATACGCTTCAACCATGAATGTTTTGTGCTGTTCCGTAAAGCACATTGTGTAAATTGTTCAAGAAATTGGAAAAATTAGCGATAAATCAAATTACTTGTAACGACTGTCAAAGATGAGGGATAACTGATTGATTGTTAATTAAGGTAGTTACTGACACCCAACAGGTATTAACCTCTACGGCTAAGCATGACGTCCTTAGATGCAAGGCCCTCTTTGATGCAAATAATTTTTGCTCGCACGGTATATACATTTTTATTCCCTTAGGTTTTTGTAGAAAATTTTTGGTTTTTGGGTCCTACTTTAGCATAGTTTTCAAAAAATCACTGTATAATTACAAATTCAAGCGCGTATAAATATTAAGTATGTATATGGATCTCAAAAATGGTGACACTGACTTGGCGCTTTTTTCCCCATAAATAATCTTCAAAGAATACAAAAACATAGAACTTTTTTATTCTGAATCGTTGTTGACGTCATGGTGTCACACACCTAAATAATTAGAACTAGGTGTCAACTGTAAGATTAATACTTGTCATTACCGTATCCAATGCGGAGCATATAAAAACTTTACTGCCTAGTTTTAATGTCTTAAAGGGATTACCGGGAAACTAACCACCCTGATTTAATGGCCTACGATTAGTCCTCGGCAAAAAAACATTATGTATGTTTTGTTTTAGGACATAATGCACATATAATGATTATTTTTAGACCATCGTCTTGGGGTCCTAGAATTATGTGGGACTTTTAAAGCCACGTGTTTTGTGCACTTCCGCTATAAAAGTGTGTAACACCTTAAGCTGTAAAACTTTTTTACGGTTATTAAAAAACTGATGTTATTGCACTTTTGTCAGGATTGACGAGACGTTTTATATTTATCAAATGACAGCTATAAAACGTTAACATTGTTAGCTGATGAAGGCTTAAATAAGTAAAGTAAATTATGCCATTTACTTGGTTTAACTATTAAGTTTTGACGACATGTCTTTTTATTAGAAAGCAGTAAAATAACTCGTCAGCGCCTTAATAAACTAGCTTAAACCATGACCACCTCAAAACAAAACAACTAGAGGCAGACATGAAATTAATACAAAAGCAAAAATAATAGCTATAATGGCTTCGTGGAATCATATTATGGGAAATAAAATAAAATTATGGCATCATTATTTAAAATACGTCAGAATAAAAATGAAGCAAATCTAGATTTATTTTACATTTACAAATATTAATACAAGTAAAGTACAGCCCCGTTGTTAGTAATAAAAGCCATGCTTTTATATTTAATTGTATATAACATGACGATGTTCGTGTCTATATTTCGGTCTTCATTTTTATTGCCAACTTCCATCTACAATGTGGTTTAAGACAATAAACTTTTTATTAATTCCTGGTACAAAATAATAACAACTTTTATATTAAAGCGAAACTGTGCCTTATTATGACCTCATATAAGTTTTTTTAAATGACAGGTTATTATCATTTCGTCATTATATCAGTGGCGGCTCGTTAATGAAGGGCTCTGGGGCGCCGCCCTCCCTGCAATTATTTCAAACAGAATATACTTTACTTAAAAAACCAATAAAGCAATGTCTGTAGGCAATCCATTAAAATAATTCAAACCAAACATAGCCCTATTCCAGCGGGTAGGTTATACTAAGCGTGGGCATAATATTAAAATTATTCAAACCAAACATAGCCCTATTCCAGCGGGCAGGCTATACTCATAGACAAGCGAGTTGCGCGCTCTCAAGATTATACTAAGCGCGGGCGACCGATTATTCGTCCCGATTCAACGCGACTTCTCGTTATGACTACGGAGGCGTGACGTCACCTACATATCGCACAACGAGGAGCTCAAAATTTTACGCCCAACAGCTGTTCGCGACTCGCGATTCAAGATTCGACCTGTCGATGCCGCTCACGTTTTGTTTATTTGTTTTGATTTATTTATTAGTTACATTATAAAGTTGGAAAATTTCGTCTAATATGAAGGTCTTTGATTTACAGATGCTTGTGTTTAGTAGTTCTCTGAGCTTAAGTGAAAAACTTGATTTAAAAACTACAGGGAGGCCACTACCAATATTAAATATAGTAGCTACAAGTGCAATCAAAATGCAAAAGTAAGGCACAGTTTACGCATAAGTTTGACAAATAAATATATAATAAAAAATCCTGGATATGCGGTTGTGAGGACAAAAATTATTTTTTTTTGCTTCGTGTATCTTCTTTTTGACGGGGATGATAATTGGACTATAAATGGGGTGCAGGACTTAAAACATCTTTCAGAGAAAATAAAAAACATGAAAATAGTGCAAAACATCGTTATAATGTGGTAAGTTTTGAGATGTTAGGACAAACTAATATTTTAACTTGTTAAAGTAGTGCTTATGCTGATCAAATTAAAATTCACAACGAGAAAGTTAGAAAAAACAGACACGTACTTTCGAAAATAATAGACATTTTAATTTTTTTTTAATTTAAAGCTAGCGCCCCCCTGACTCACTAGTCACGAGCCGCCACTGCATTATATCACTGAAAGTTAATAAAAATAAAACAGCATAATAAAGTCAATCAGATAAGACACAAAAAAGGGAAATGCAAAGTAAAACATATTAAACAGAAATAATTAAATATTATCATTGTCCTCGTTAATATCATAAGTTTTTTAATCCTTTTCTGTTCGCTGTCTTGAAGTGTGAAGGTAGTGCTGTTTTGTTTGTTTTGGACAAGAGGAGGCTTCCAGATATTGGGGATATCTATATTTGGGTTACTAAATATACGGGTATTGTGATATGTTATCAGTTTCGACGTAGAGAGCTTATACGCCAACGTTCCGCTAAGAGAATCACTCCATATCATCAACCAAAAGTGGATGGGGTGATGGAACTATTGGAGGGTTGTCTTGGTAGTTCCTACTTTCAAGTAAAAAATAGATTCTATTCCCAGGATGACGATCTTCCAATGGTTCGGAAGACCTTAATATTAATATTTCAAATATCAAAAAAAAATTAAAACAGAATGGCTACCCTTAAACTTGTGTAACTAATACCATCTCAGAATAAGTAATATTTTTTTTCTGTTGGGTTTTGAACATCCCGGTATACAATACCTTCCATATAAAATTGGGCATAAATTCAGCAAAAATCGTTCTTTTAGGAGCGGGGGTTACAACCGAATAGCATCACCCCCCGAACTATAAACTTATAAGACTGCAACTTGTTTAATGGCCATCATTTCGTTTTGTTTTAATTGCTCGTCAAAATTTGATTACGGTAAACTTCTTTATACCCTGCACTTCTTGTATATTTGTCTCTGTCAGGTCCATATTAGCCATTATATCTCTATAAGCTCTTTGTCTCTGATCTCTTTAGTTTCTGAGCTCACCACTTAGTGTAACGTAATCGTTGTGTATTCAATTTTCGAATATTCTTTAACTAGAGATGTTATTTATTCGTCCCAGCACTGTCAGCATTGTTAAAGGACCCGGTACATACTACTTTGTAGGTGCAAATGTAATATGACATGTATCTTCTAATTTATGCCAAATAATTACTAAAACAATTTCCATGTGGGAACATATCCATAACCATATTACTAAACGGCGCCTATTCGCCCCATATCCATCGGCCATATTGTCATTATCGACCTAGTAGATGTCATTCGTAATTAGATAAAGACGTATACACCCAGGATAAAGTCCGACGTAGCGTCCTATTAAATATAATTGAAACATTAACCATAAAACCATTTAAGGATACGGAGGAGAACCGTAGATATGGACAATCTTGAAAGCCTCTAAAATGGAGAACTTGATAATTCACCTATATTATTCGTCCTTTGTAGTATGGAGGAGTCCTCGTTCCAAATGCATTTTAATTCCCCTCAGAGAATACAAGTAATTAAAATTGTTCTCTTCAAGGATTAACTTTGGACAGGGTAAATAATCACGGCAACGGATTTTGGCGGACGGGCATTATTTTGACGAAGTACGCTTCGAGAATTAACAGCAAAATGGCATTATACCGAATTAAAAACATAATTTGATGTCTGCTCCTTAACATTTATAATCGGCTAATAGAAACGACATATTAGTAACCTACCCTCAACAAACCCAAAGATGCGTTAAAAACGTTTTTAAGATTTAATACCGTGCGAGCAAAAATTATTTGCATCAAAGAGGGCCTTGCATCTATAAGGAAAAAGGACGTAATGCTTAGCCGTAGAGCTTAATACCTGTTGAGTGTCAGTAACTACCTGAATTAACAACCAATTTGTTATTCCGTCATTTTTGACAGTCGTTACAAGTAATTTGATTCATCGCTAATTTTTCCAATTTTTTGAACAATTCACACAATGGGCTTTACGGAACAGCACAAAACTTTCATGGTTGAAGCGTATTTTCGAAACGGGGTTAGAGTAAATGGTGATGATACAATCCGGGTTTGTGCATGGACGATTTTCACGAGTATTTTCCTAACGTTGCTTTTATTGCTGGGATTTTTATCATTGCTTGAAAAAAATCGTAACTGTGTTTAGGGAAACAGGTTCTATACAACACAAAAAAGGAGCAGGAAGGCCATCTGTAAGAACAGAAGAACTTGTTGCAAACGTTCGTAAAATAATGCAAAATACGCCAAAAAATTGTATAAGACGCCTGTCCCAAGAAGTGGGAAGATCTTATGGAACATGCAGGACTATTCTTAAGAAGCAGCTAAATTTATTTCCTTATAAAGTGCAAGTATTCCAAGAAATACAAGCCGCAGATTTTGAAAGACGCAGGAATTACTCTCAATGGTTTACCCAAAATTTATTGGAAATAAATGATTTATTAGACCTGACATTTTTTCGGATGAAGCCTGGTTCCACCTCTCCAGTTATGTGAATTCTCAGAATACACGCATGTGGAGTAGTGTGCAATTTATGTAATTATTTTTCTTTTTCTTTCTGTATATTCTTACTTAGTTAATTTTGCAAACAACAAAAATAAATTTGTATTTGTCTACTTATTTTATTACTCATTAGTTTGGCATATCATGTCATAATATTAATATGACAAAATTTTAACCTAGATTTGGTTATTTATATATCGTCCCCATATCATTGTGATCTAAACCAAGCCCTACGTGTTTTAATCCAAGCCCTCTTCGATGCAAATAATTTTTGCTCGCACGGTATATTCTGCTAAAAATATATTTTTATATATATATTTTTCACCCATTCAATTTAATCGTGTTTAAATAATTTTAAATTGGCAACTGTCAATTGATTAGTTGCAAAAAATGAATTTTAATTCCTCAATAAAATTGTCCGTTGCGTCACTTAGTTTAACCAGGCTTAATCAACCAATACTAATAATAAAGGGTTATTCTTCTGTACAATGAATTTTCCTTGAATCCGATTCACCCTTCAACGAAGCGAAGTTACGTTCATACACAAAACCTTTTTAACCACATCTGTTGAATTTAAAAATGTTTTAAACTATGGATTAAATAAATGTGTTATCAATATCAAAAATTAGGCTACATATGGACATATGCGCGCGAATTGCATTTTAAGCCCATATTAGCCCTAAATTGATAATATTCCCTTAAGGTCGCCATTTTTAAGCTTGTGTTTGACGAGATTAAACGGATCACCCTAAAAGTTAAATACGGATTAATGCATGGCCCTTTAACTTACTTACTTCTTAAAAAGAATTTATGTTTAGTAACATTTGTGGTGTATTTTTGAAAGAAGAGACAAGCGAATAGATGGAGGGAGCTTGACCAGATCAAAATGCTACATAAAACCATCAAGGCATCAAATGAATGTTAGTTTTACTGTTGGCTTATAAAACTTTGGAATAATACTTTTTTTTTTGTGTCCGACCGAAACAAGATTTTCAGCCAAAACCGAAACCGAATCTTCGGCCTTGTCTCAGTTTCGGCCGAAACCGAAACCGAACCGAAACCTGAAAAATTTTATTGTATACTGAAATTTAATTTATTTTATATAGGACGAGATCGATCTTCTAAAAAAAAAGAAAAAAAAAATCGCGACACAGAAAAAATCTATTTATACCGTGCGAGCCAAATTTATTTGCATCAAAGAGGGCCTTGCATCTAAGGACGTAATGCTTAGCCGTGGAGCTTAATACCTGTTGGGTGTCAGTAACTACCTGAGTTAACAATCAATCAGTTATTCCGTCATCTTTGACAGCCGTTGCAAGTAATTTGATTCATCGCTAATTTTTCCAATTTCTTGAACAATTCACACAATGGGCTTTACGGAGCAGCACAAACATTCATGGTTGAAGCGTATTTTCGAAACGGGATTAGAATAAATGGTGAGTGGCAATACAATTCGGGTTTGTGATGGACGATTTTCACGAACATTTTCCTAACGTTGCTTTTATTGCTGGGGATTTTTATCATTGCCTGAAAAGAACCGTGGCTGTGTTTAGGGAAACAGGTTCTATACAACACAAAAAAGGAACAGGGAGACCATCTGTAAGAACAGAAGAACTTGTTGCAAACGTTCGTGAAATAATGCAAAATATGCCAACAAATTGTATAAGACGCCTGTCCCAAGAAGTGGGAAGATCTTATGGAACATGCAGGACTATTCTTAAAAAGCAGCTAAATTTATTTTCTTATAAAGTGCAAGTATTCCAAGAAAATAAGAAATACAAGCCGCAGATTTTGAAAGACGCAGTGATTACTCTCAATTGTTTACCCAAAATTTATTGGAAAGAAATTATTTATTAGACCTGACATTTTTTTCGGATAAAGCCTGGTTCCACCTCTCCTATATGTGAATTCTCGGAATACAGGCAATCATTTTTCTTTTTCTTTCTGTATATTCTTACTTTGTTAATTTATCATGTCATAATATGAATTCGACAAAATTTTAACCTAGATTTGGTTAGTTATATCGCTCCCATATTATCATTGTGATCTAAACCAAGCCCTACGTTTTTTAATCCAAGCCCTCTTTGATGCAAATAATTTTTGCTCGCACGGTATAGACAACACTGCCTACGAACCCACCCAAAGTTAGCCGAACGGTGCGCGACAGTTTACGAGCACTGAATTTCGGCATGGCCGAAGGTTCGGCCGCTTTTTGGCCGACACCGAAACTGTGGCCGAAACCGAAACCGAACCTTCGGTCGGTCACTACTGTTTTTATTTTAATTTAAATTTTAATTATTGTGTTTTTTAAATTTAGGATTGGATTTCCACAATCGCAATCCATTATATTTAACAAAGTGTGTTCTAATGTTATCTCCAGTCGGTATTTTGTAAAATTAGCGTTATCAATTTAATTCTTTTAATAGAATTAGCTTATCGTAATTAAACTGGCTACGCTGTGGTGCGCGCAAGATAAAAAGGTATGAGTAGTTAAAATTTTATGAGGTAGTTTCAAGTAAATTTAATAGTACGGCTGTAATTCGTTTAAGTCCTTTGTCATTTGGTGAATCGTTTTTGTTTTGATATATCGGGGAGCCCTTTCTAATATGCCATAATGTTATTAAAATTTTGAAGCATAAAACACTGGGCGCGTATAGATGTAAAACAGCATAAAACGGCATAAAATGGCATGAAATAGCATATCAAAAGGTTTATATTACAGAATTAATGCCGTGTACCTATAAACACAGTAATAGTTTTGGTAGGCGGTTTGTAATTTGTTAGATTAATTTAGATAATGCACGCAATAAAACAGTTGCCTTTGCGTCGATGTTTATAATGAGTGTTTTGTCACGATCTTCTAGTATTTCTTCAATTAACACATTTGAATTCGCAAGTAAATTATAATCCCTACGAGATAATATGTCCTGGGTACCGCTGATGACATTAATAATTTTTTTGTCAAAAATGCTCATTCCAGTGATCCAGATCCTGAAACTTTGAGGTTTTATCGTAGTCGTAAAAAGAACGATGCTCTTGGTTTTGAATTCAAACTGGCAACCATTGAGGACGTTGAAGGGGCTCTATCCTCAATAAAATCCGAGGCTGTTGGTAGTGATGGCATTGGTTTAACTATGTTAACTTACTGTTGTCCTCATATCATACCTGTTATCACCCATTTGGTGAATTTCTGTATTGAAACCAAAATTTTTCCAGAAAGCTGGAAGACTTCTTATGTGCTCCCGTTACCAAAAGTTTCCTCTCCAAGTGAGCTAAAAGATTTAAGGCCTATCAGTATATTACCGACTCTTTCTAAGGTCATCGAAAGGATTCTTGAACAACAGATAAGAGAATATGTTTCATTGCATAAAATTCTGCCAGCTGTACAGTCTGGTTTTCGCAAGGGGTATAGTTGCACAACGGCACTTTTAAAGGTGACTGATGACATTCTGGAGTCCTCGGATCGGGGCAATCTCACGGCACTGGTTCTCCTGGACTACTCGAAGGCCTTTGACCGACTAAACCATGATCTCTTATTGGCTATACTTCATTATTTGGGGTTTGATCATAACTCACAACTTCTTATTAGATCTTATCTCACTGGTCGAAGTCAAATGGTAAAGATGAATGGTGTGGCGTCAAGTTCTATGGCTGTTACGTGTGGCGTACCTCAGGGCTCAATACTTGGACCATTATTTTTTTCTCTTTATACGTCACAACTTATAACGTATCTGAGGTATTCGAACCTTCACATTTACGCTGACGACACACAGTTATACTTCTCATTTACGCCGGATCAAATCCCAGAGGCCAATGATAGACTGACGCATGATCTCAATGCTCTCAGGGGGGCATCAGAGGCCCACTGCTTGACCATAAATCCTTCTAAGTCGCAGGTTTTGCTGTTTGGCCGGCCACAATGTCGAAACCAGTATGAAAATCGCTTGCAGATTAGCTTGAACAATGAAGTTTTAGCTACTTGCACTACAGCTAAGAATTTGGGGCTCCTGATGGACACTGATCTGAGGTTTTCGGGGCATGTTAACAGTTCTATTCGGAGGGCTTTTGTTAATCTTAAATTGATATTTAACCAGCGGGCTCTACTTAGCGAAAATATTAGAAAAGTTTTGTGCGACTCGATTGTCTTGTCACATTTTAATTATTGCGATGTATTGTACGGTCCCTGTCTTTTGGATTCTGATGCTAAAAGAATTCAACTAATGCAGAATTCATGTGTGCGATTGATAGGTGGTATTCGAGCCCGCGAGAGGGGTGTGAGTGCTAAACTACGTGAAATCAGCTGGCTAAGAATGAATGAGAGACGCATGCTACATAGTTTGGTCTTATTTAATAAAATAATTTATAAAACATGTCCTGATTATCTGTACAATAAGATTAGGTTTAGGAATGATGTACATAATTTAGAACTTAGACATAAATTTATGATAACTCCACCTATTCACACTACATCTCTGTATGAACGCTCATTTAGCTACCAAATTTCGAAAATCTACAATAAAGTGCCTACTAATTTTAAAATCTCTTCCAGTTATAGGTTTAAGCAATTTGCGAGACAAAATATTGCCTTATTTCTGTAGACTCCTACTGGTACTCGCACCTCGTCCTCATTTTCTCTTGTTTTTTTTTTTTGGTGTGTACTTGTATATCTTGTTTTTTACTTAGATATTATAGCCTTATAAACTTTATATAATAACGTTAATTCTTAGTGAATAAATTAGTATATGTTAAATGTGTATTTCGGTTGAGATAGGAAGCCGAGCTTCAACTCCGCCATTTGTAATTTTAACTTTTTTTTTTTTGAAATTACAATAAAGTCATTATTTATTTATTTATTTATTTATTTATTATTTATAATATCTTTACACTTTTTTAATTAGAATATAATTGCATTTCTAACTTGAAAAGTCTTGGTCTCAAGCAAGATAAGATATGTTTGGATTAAAACTAGTTGATTGGCAATTAAATAAAATATTTTAATATCCAATTTTGTCCTTGTTTTTAAAAAAGGTCAAGAAATATAAGAAGATCTCAGATTTCGAAACACTGAAATCACATGTCACCATCCGAAATTTACATAAATAGGTATTCTAAAAAATACTTTTTTAAATTTATATGGTACGTACCATCGTGCCGAGAAAAAACTGGTACACAGGAAAATGTCCTGTTTTCTCCAAGACTATTAGAAAAATTTTCATATAAAGCCTGATACCAGTAAAACTTCATATGAAATTTGAATGGCAGTTAAGATTGTCACTTTATGATTAACTAATTCTCTTTGTATAAATAAATATGCCACAATTAACCCCCGAGCAAAAAGCAATTATTTATAGTCGGTTGCGAGATGGTGTTGCTATTAGGGATATTGCAGACGAATTAGGTATAAATAGGAGTACCGTGCTATTGGCAAAACAAAAAATAGCAAGATATGGGACTATTGTTAGAAAAGCAGGTTCAGGACACCCTAAAATTTCTACTGAAGATGATATTAGAAGACTGGTTAATTATTTAAGGCAGCGGTTCTCAAACTTTTTTGGTGACGGAACCCTTTTGGGAAGCAAAATACTTGATGGAACCCTACAATAAAACAATAGTTTTTAAAAGTGTATTCTTTATTAATAAGCATAATAAAAGTACAATGTAACAGTTACTAATTATTACTTACTTTACCACATGGCAAGTACAATAATAGAAGATATTAAAAAAGAAAAAATCTAACTAATGGGAGGTATGAAACTGTTTTTTATTTTTCATCAATTGGTTGATATCAGGTTTGATAGAAGACAGTTGAAGTCTCATATCAGGTTCGGCGTCCAGTCTATTGCGATATTTTGTTTTCGTGGCTGCATAGGTTAAGAATCCTGTTTCGCACAAACATGTTGTTGGGAACGGGAGAAGAATATTCAGAGCCATTTTGCCAAGCATTGGATATTCATCACGGATTCTGCACCAAAAATCGTTGAGAGGCGTCGTTTTGAACAGTGACTCCATACTTGTGTCTGATGACATTTCTAAAAGAGATTCATATATCTCGTTTGACATACTTTCGGGCTTTTCCAAGTTGGGTAAAAAAGGATTATGAATCCATAAATTCAGTTTCATTTTTGTATTCTGTTCTTCGGGAAAATAGTTTTTAAAAGATGCGCGCATCGAACTGAGATATTGGACCAATTCTTCAAACACATCATCTTGAAACATTTCTGAGTCGTTATCGCTAACAAACTCACTGAGTGACGTAAAGCTTTCTATTTCTTTCTTACCAACGCAAATAATCCAAAAATCTAATTTTCTTTTGAATGCAGTTATTTTGTTATAGGCCTGAAACACTGTTGTCTGTTTACCTTGCAATGATAAATTCAATTCGTTCAGTTTTTGAAAGATATCCGCCATAAAAGACAATCGGAACAACCAAGTTTTATCATACAAACGGTCCTTCAAATTAAAAGAAGTATCTGCTGAAAGAAACATTTGTAACTCGGCTCTAAGTTCAAATAGCCTTGTTAAAGTTTTACCCCGAGACAGCCATCGCACTTCTGTATGGAGCAGCAGTGTTTTATGTTTGCTGTCATAATCTTCACACAATAATGAGAACAATCGGGATTGTAGTGGTCGTGATTTGATAAAATTAATTATTTTTACCGCTTCATCCATAACTAATGAGATATTGTACCAGCTATTGTAACACATGTTTATACAAATACAAATAAATAAATAAATATACCTACGCGCGGCCGCGGAGTCAAAACGTTCGACCAGAGAGAGGTGTTTTGATTTTTTTTTCTAAATTCTTGAGGAACCCCTACAGAGGTATCGCGGAACCCTAGGGTTCCGCGGAACACACTTAGAGTATAGCTGATCTAAGGGATCATCCGTTTGAAACAGCAATAAAGGCGAAAGAAGAAACGACCTTTCCAGGTTCTGCAAATACTGCCAGAGAAAAGCTTCGAAATTCCGATATACGAAGTCGTTGTGCTGCCAATAAAATTTTATTAACGGAAAGAAATTAAACAGGACAGATTAGAATTTGCACATGAATATGTAAATCAAAATAATTTATGGGAAACAGTTATATTTTCTGACGAGAAAACTTTTCAGTCATGCAATAATGGGATAATTCGGGTGTATAGGCTTTCTGGCGTGCGGTATGATGAGAGATACATCCACAAAACCAACCAAAGTGGGCGTTTTTCTATAAATGCTTGGGGTTGGATTAGCGCTAGAGGACCAGGCGTTTGCCAAATAGTAGAAGGAAGACTAACTGTTACTGCAGCCGTATACGTTAATATACTTAATGAAGTCATGATACCATCGATAAAAATGCTGTATTTGGTCAAAATTTTACAGTTCAGCATGATAATGCTCCAATACACACAGCACGCATTGTAAAAAATTACATTCAAGAGAATAATATTACAGTTCTTCCCTGGTCTTCGAAGAGTCCCGAACGCAACCCGATCGAAAACATTTGGGGTGCAATGGTCAAATCTATGTATAAACATGATTTTCGACCAAGAAACAGGGATGAATTACGCTACAGAATAAATCAAGCTTGGGATGAAGTAACGGGCGAATTATGCAGAAACCTAGTTTGAAGTATGCCACAAAGGATGCAAGAAGTAATAAACAGTAACGGTTCTATGACCAAATAATAAAAATTGTTTGTTGTTTTGACAAATTTTGTATTTGTAATTTTTTCTATTTATTAAATTTATTTTTTTACCTACTATCTTTGTTTTTTATTTTGTGGCGATATTAAATACAATTTAAATAAAATCTTTGACTTTTTAAAAAAAATCTAATAAATTTAGTTTATAATCTATAATCTGTCCCTCAAATTTCAGCTCTAGACACCTTTTATAGTCCAGGAGTCCTCAGTTTTTCAAATTTGCTGTACCAGTTTTTTCTCGGCACGATAGTACGTATTAAAATCACAGTACCTAGTTACCAATTTCTTTAGTCTTTGAAATAAAAGATTTAATTTTTTTGATGAAGTACTTAGTATTTTACTACCTTTCGACTATCCGTTATAGGAAATGCTTCAAGATGGCAATTAAAGAAAATGACGTGGTTATCTCCGTAGTTGGCAATCAAGAAATGGCGGAGATTCTATTTCGCCCCCAAGATGATGCGGTCGCCGTTTATTGACTGTTGCTATCTTCACACTTAACTGGGTTAAACCCCGATATAGTACGGGATTTTATGCCTACTTCAGCTTATCTTTTATATAGGATTCGAAATGACAACTGGATCAATCTACGTAAAATTGTCACTAAATTTTGTTACCCCTATTGGCAGGACACTTTTTTCTGCCATTTCTAATCAGAGTATAATAAGTAGAGGCTTAAATGTTTTTCGAGGTTACTCAGAATATTACTTTTAATTTATCTTGATTGATAGCACGATTTTAATGTAAATAATTATATGCATGAAAATATTATTTCAGGAGCTAGTCCTTTGTCCTTTCTGAGATATAATATACGTTAAGAGAATGTATTAAAGCAGGATTCCAAAAAGCCGCCAATAAGCCTTTTAACCGAACCCTACCGATATTTAAATTTATGGCAGCAATAAATGTATTGACACTTGCCGCCAACAGTAATTATTTTTAATACCAGCTTTTAACTTCTGTTTATTATCTAGACTATAGGGATTACCTGCTTTTTCTGAGTTTGTTAAACAAATTAACATAAAAGGCTAGTTAAGTTAATATTAGAATATTCGGCATATGTTATTATTTACCAAGTATTAATTGATGAAAGATATGTATATTTATTATTAATTAAATTGAGGCAAAAGTATTTAGATAATTAATATTTAATTTTTTATTTGATGATAACTAGTCAGATTACACGATTTTATTTATCCACAAAAACGATACGATTTAACCAAGTTTAACGTTTATAAAGTTATTCCCTTTCTTTTAATGAAATAAAACAGTAGATACATTTAAAATATTGTCATATAAAAAAAAATGATACTGTACGTGAAACAAAAGCAAATAAATAGTATATTTAATAAATAGTCCCTTTGTACAGGGTTATCCAACCAAGACTAGACAAGGCGATTTTTTGACTTTTCCTGTACCTACTTTTATAAAAAAATTGAAATAGCCATCTTAAGTCATTTTCTCCCGCGAATTCGAATATCTTTAGCAAAAAACAATTGAACATCAAACAAAAGTACTAGGGGTCACTTTGATATTTTTTTAAATGGAACACCCTGTATATTTTTACATTTTTAAATTTCACATAAAATTATAATTATTTTTTATTAAATGCACTATTAGTCTATACTTCATAGTTTCCGAAATATTGACTCTCGAAAAGTGACATTTTTGAACTTTGACAGCTTATAACTTTCTAACAGTACATCTTAGAGCAAAACGGCTTACATGTCCCTATCTTTAAATTTTATTATATTCCCAAAAAATCAACTTCCGGTTAAACCGGATGTAACTCGAAAGAAGGAAATATAGTTGTTCCGGTTTAACTGGAAGTTGATTTTTTTTGGAAGATAATAAAAATTGAAGATAGGGACATGTAAGCCGTTTTGCTCTAAGACGTACTGTTAGAAAGTTATAAGCTGTCAAAGTTCAAAAATGTCACTTTTCGAGAGTCAATATTTCGGAAACTATGAAGTATAGACTAATAGTGCATTTAATAAAAAATAATTATAATTTTATGTGGAATTTAAAAATGTAAAAATATACAGGGTGTTCCATTTAAAAAAATATCAAAGTGACCCCTAGTACTTTTGTTTGATTTTCAATTGTTTTTTGCTGAAGATATTCGAATTCGCAGGAGAAAATGACTTAAGATGGTTATTTCAGTTCTTTTATAAAAGTACAGGAAAAGTCAAAAAATCGCCTTGTCTAGTCTTGGTTGGATAACCCTGTACTTAATAAAATACCATTTTTCTCGGAAAATATAAGAGATACGACAACAATGTAAACAGCGTGTCCGAAAACTTCGTTCGTATACTTTAAGGAGATATTCTACATATGAAAATATGAAAAAAAGTTCATATGAATGTAGGTCCTTAAATGACGTATAAGGAAGCTATGGCGTCCAAAGGTGACCTCTAAAGATTCGTTTCTATTTTATATCTATGCAACCGCTTAAGGTACCGGTGTGCTTTTTGGCACACAAACTAATATTAAGAATTGCTAATTTATGATATTGAGAGTTATTATGAAATTTAGTCAGGAACGTTCTTACGGGGGGTGGCTTAGTTTATTTATCCCTAATTTTTTTACACGACACATTTAAAAAATTTTACACAAAAATTATAATTCCACTGATTTTTCTACACAAAAAAGGTATTCTTAAAAAAAATTATTGGACCAATGATTTAGGAGAAAAATCGATTTATTTAAATCATTGCATAAACTATTATTGAATTGTGTTTAAACTAAAACATCAAAATAGTCTTATGACAAATACAAATTTGAAGTAAAAAAACATCAAGAAGCCCATGGTTAGCGTTAAAATAAATTGGCAATGACGTTTTTGTGATTTATTGTAGTGATCATTGATCAAGTGCAAAGTGTTTTTGATTAATTAAGGTGCAAATTAAAAAAAATGGCAGGTTATTCATTTGCTGAGTTAGCTGATATGCATTTCATGTATGGCAAAGCTAATGGTTGTGCTCGAGAAGCTCGCAGGTTGTATCAAGAATATTTTCCAAACCGTCAAATTCCTTGTGAGAAATTATTCATTGATTTACATCAACGATTAAGAGAAACCGGAACTTTTATGCCAAATATGAATGAAACTGGGAGAAGCCGTACTACTAGGACTCCACAAGCAGAAGAAAGAGTGCTCGAATGCGTTGCAGCCAATCCGGGTATAAGCACAAGAAGAATTGCCTTACAAAAGGGTATCCCTAAGAGTACAACAAGGAAAATTTTGCATGAACAACTTCTTTATCCATACCATATACAAAGAGTTCAGGCGCTTAAGCCTCAAGACCTACTTCCTCGTGCAGAGTTTTGTCAGTGGATGCAGAGAAAATGTCATCAAGACCGTTTTTTCTACATAAAGTCTTGTTTACTGACGAAGCAGGGTTTACCCGTGAAGGCATCGTAAATTTTCATAATAACCATGTATGGGCAGAAGAAAATCTCCATGCAATTTTCGAAAGTCGATTTCAAAATAAATTTTCAATTAATGTTTGGGCAGGTATATTGGGCGATCGATTAATAGGACCATACATTATGCCTCAACGTTTAGATGGGCCCGCATATTTAGATTTTTTTCAAGATTCTTTGCCTGTTCTACTTGAAGATGTGCCGTACCAGCAAAGACTTACAAACTATTTTATGCACGAGGGGCTCCACCTCATTTTAGTAGATTGGTTCGAGATCATTTAAATCAAACATATCCAGACCGATGGATAGGCCGAGGTGGGCCCATTGCCTGGCCTCCCCGTTCACCTGATCTCAATCCATTGGATTACTTTCTTTGGGGATATCTGAAGTCTTTGGTATATTCAGTACCTGTTGAAAATGTACAACAATTGGAACAACGTGTTATTTATTGTTGCGAGGAAATTCGTAATAAGGAAGGAGTTTTCGCAAGAGTACGAACATCAATGAGAAATCGTTTAGTTGGTTGTATTGATATGAATGGAAACCATTTTCAACATTTGTTGTAACGTTTCTACTTTTTTCAGATTATTCTTGTTAAACCAACAACTCTTAATTTATTTTGTTTAAAAATGACAATAAAGCAACGTTTTGACTTAATTATTGTCATTGTCAATTTATTTTAACGCTAACCATGGGCTTCTTGATGTTTTTTTACTTCAAATTTGTATTTGTCATAAGACTACTTTGATGTTTTAGTTTAAACACAATTCGATAATAGTTTATGCAATGATTTAAATAAATCGATTTTTCTCCTAAATCATTGGTCCAATAATTTTTTTAAGAATACCTTTTTTGTGTAGAAAAATCACTGGAATTATAATTTTTGGGTAAATTTTTTTAAATGTGTCGTGTAAAAAAATTAGGAATAAATAAACTAAGCCCCCCCCCCCCCCCCCGTAAGAACGTCCCTGACTAAATTTCATAATAACTCTCAATATCATAAATAAGCAATTGTTAATATTAGTTTGTAGAATATCCCCTTAAAGTATACGAACGAAGTATGTATAACTATTAAGTTGAGTCCTTATGAGATCTTCACTTTTGCTACTTAAGAATTTTTTTGTAAGTCTGATAGTTTTTGAGATATTGAGTAAAATGTGACTTTTCTAATTTTGCTAATGTATTGAAAAATTTTAAATATAAAAGTTGTCTTTTAAAATAATCTACAAAAAACGTTATATTCACCATTTCTCTAAAATTAATTATAAACGAGATATGTGGAAAAATATAAAAAATTGCAGAAAATTTCAAAAAAAGATCCGAAAATAATGTGTATACAATTTTAACACAAATCGGTGTATCTATACATATAGGTGGATGCAAATCGCGCGGCAGTTATAATAATAATATCAGGACTTATATTTTTATAATTATGAAATCATTCAAGTGTAAATTGTATTAACCATCATGAAGGTATTATTCTGACGTTTAAACTTCATTTATCATTATCGCTACAAAAGGATTTGGTTTTTTTACTGACGAATGTTTATTAAACTTTTTTTGAAACCGAGTTAGCACGTGCTTAAAAATGAAATGCCTTTTTGGTATTGGTAATAAATCAATACAATTTGGAGTTTTTATTGGTCATATATCTGTATAAGTGAACGCGCCGCTATTTAAAATGACATGTAATAACGCCGAAAAAAAATCGCAAGCTTTTCTTTGTAAAATTGGGAATTTAAACTCGTATAACATGTTTTAATGACCGAAAACTAATAAAAATTTTAGTGACAGATTAAATGCGAATCAATTATACTTGTATTTAACTGTATTTAGACTCGTATTTTTACAGCCATTTGCACGGCTCGTTTCGTCATAAAAGCTATATTAACTGACAATGGTGTTGTAAAACAAAATTCGCTATGCCATTTTTGCAACCATGGGAATTAATCCGGAATTCTAGTACCTAACTTAACGGTCGGTTTTTAAACATCGATATATTGGCGCCAAAATATGTCAAAATGGTCACTTCAGTTACTCAAATGTAGGGGAGAGTGGGTAACAGTGGATCACTTTTTTTTCTAACCCATGCAGATTCAAAGTTTATCGCTAAATTAGTGTTCTCTCATATTAACTTATAGGAGAAGTATTAAACCTTCATAGAAAAAGACGTTTGTTGGTGATTAATACATAAATTTGCAAAATATAGCTTTTGAAAAAAAGGTTGTACAAAGATCCACTGTGACCCAAGAGTGGGTCACTTTGGATCGGCGTATGGGTAACAGTGGTAACTGGGGCACACTGGATCTACAGAAATAAATACAGCAAGTAATTACTTTTTTCATACTATAACTTATTTATTTGTAGTATAAGACAGTTTTTAATCACATATTGTAAACAGTCTTACAAAAGTTAGCAAATATTACATTTATTATAACTTAGATAATATCTGTCTCTCTCAGAACAAATACAACAACCTAAATCTAGTTTTGACGTAACTTGCTACATAACTAATAGTTAAACTCGGTCGTAAACTTTTCATTAGTACTAGGTACTATAACATTAGGATAGAAAAGTGTAAAAGAAACAACAAAATAAATTACGAACAAAAATACCTACTTCTCTAGTACCTATACTATCTAATACTCATTAAAAAAATAATCAATTCTTAAATTTAAAAACTCCAGATCAAGTTTAAATGTAATTAACATAAATTAATATTAGAAAACTCAAGATCAAAGTGGTACATGCCTTGTTTTCTTTTTGTATTTCCGAAAACCTTGGGTGGAGGTAAAATCATTTTTATATCGTTCAGTGCAACCATTGCAATATCTGGCACATTTGGCAAAAAAAAAATTATTTGGTGTTTTGTCAGATTTTCTAAGAAAACTAACTTCTGCGTCATTCTCCTTGTCTCCTATGACTTTAGCTACATAATAAATTTTTTCCCTTTTACCTCAAATTCAACAATAACAAAGCTACCTTCCTTTGGCAGATTTTCCAGGACAGTAAAGTTATTGTAATCAACTGTCTCATATTCATCTTCTTCCTCAAACCAATGTTATTCTTCTGAATAAACACTAATTTGGTCGTCGTCTTCGCTGGAACTTTATTGTAAAATTTTTCTTTTCGTTGTTTTTGCAGCCACCTTATTCTGTTTGAGTCTCTTTGCTTGTCTCTCTTCTATTTCCTGTTTATTTGGTGTGTCAGTTGCAATAATCGACGTCCCTTTACGTCTTGGTGCTCGTCCTTCCTGACGGGTCACAGTGGATCGCTGATTCACTGAGCCCCAAAACAAAATGATTCACTGTGACCCAATGACGGTTATTTTTTTTTTAAATCAGATCAAAAATAAACAAACACTTCTAAAGACAAAACAACATAGTTTACAACTAATATAAGCAATGTCAAGCATAAAACTTTAACCAAATATCTAGATTTATTACTCAGTAAAATACAACACAAATTTCTAAAACACGTAATAAAAAAGTTTCGTACTTGCCTGTTGACCGGAGCGTCGCAGCACGTACTACCGCATTGAAATTGTGGCAATGACTGGTTCCGGGTTCGTCTAATGCTAATGGGATATATTTAGGAGGGGCTACCAAACGATTTTCGCGCGCGTACGCGGTATGTATACGAAGCTATGGTATATTATCCACTGTACCCCGTGATCCACTGTTACCCACTCTCCCCTATGTAATTTAAGATAATGTTAGTTACCTCTTAGGACAGTACAAAGTACAAACCTACTACAATAATCTGCATGACCACCAGCCACTTCATCTAGAACCGCTCGGACCAGTCAAATTTATTTTTTGAAATGCATTTTTTTTTAAATTTATTATGAAACATATATTATTGTAAAGTTTTTACATTCTACAATCAATTCTAGACATTTTTTATGAATCATACCCTATCCCTATCTTCAACAGTTTACGAAATATTAACTTTTAAAGTTGACACACGAAGCATTTTTGAATGATTCTTGATTAAGTGGGTGGTATTTTATACGGGGTGTCCGGTAAGTATATGGCATACTCTCGGGAGCGTATAGGGGGGGGTCAAAATAACTATACTTTGTCATATAAAAAACCTAAAGTGCCGCTTAACGGAGAAACAGGGCCCTAAAAAGGTACCCAGCGACTTACCTTTTCGGCTCTAACTTTTGAACCGAAACGTATAATTTAATGAAATTTTAGTATTTTGTGTAGGCCATAGAGGCTAATAAAACCGTACTACATTAGATGTTTTACATCGTTAGGGAAGTCAGGAACGGACTTGCCACCACACTCGTTGGGCCAAAATTTTGACAGGTGTCAATTTACAGAGCTACCCAATAAACATTTTCCGTTACTTATAGTAACACCAAGTTATATAATGGTTATATAAAGGTAATAGAGGTATATAAGAAGGTTTCGGAGTTTTATAATCTGTGCCTTTTGGTAACCTATTGTTATAACGGGTTTATAAAATCACTATAACCTACAAGTGTATTAGAAGGCAACGTAACTGTTTCCATCACCATTTTATAAAACTTGTAGTAATCGTTACCAATGGTTTTATAAACAGGTTATATAAGGTTTTCCGTAGCCTCATTTATACAACTTAAATACTTTTAGTTATGTAGAAGTACTATTGATCACCATAATAAAAACTGGAAAATGGTAGTGTTGGCTATGGTATAATATGAAACTCTTGGTGATATATCAGTAACGACCGCTTCTTCTATACAACTTCGCCAACACTATAAGTAATACAAATTACCCCAATAAACCTTCTTATCTATAAAATGGCCGTATGTCATATTTAAACGCAAACACGTAAGGTTTTTGATATTTCTCGTATTTCAAAATGAATAATTGGAAAAAATAAAACACAGCACTTCATTTCGCCGTAAAATTTCGAAAAACTAAGCAAATTTTAAATTCTGTGCCATCAGGTTCTTCAACCAGGATTATTAGTGGTCATAACCTTAAAATCCGTTCGCAGTGCCAAGTTAAAAAAATAATTTCTACTGCAGATGCAAGTCCATGTAATGTCTTGGAAGATGTACCAACCAAACCGTATTTGAGAGAAAATGCTGAGACCATAGACGAAGACACCGAATATAATAATAAATGGTTGATTGAACTTGACGATGACAATTCTGTAATTTACGAAGAGACATTATACCAAAAGAATACTGCTTAAGAAATTAACTGAAAAAATAGGCTTGTGATTTTAATATAACACAACGAAGTTTAAAACAATTAATAGGAATTATTAATCATCGTTTACCAAATACATCGCCTGTGGATCCGAGAACATTGCTGGAAACTCCAATTACAATAACAAACAATAATATCTTAAAAGCCTTCGGACTTTGTCAAGTATTTTCATAAATATAAAGCATGGACGGCTTCGACCGTTGTCAATAATTTTACTGTTATAAGTGAATAATAATTTTATTTTCATTTTTTATCAATATCTTTGTGATTAATTTGAAGTATTTTTATTAACAATTTAAACCCGTACGGCTAATAAACACACCCAATTTTTCTGATACCAGAATAACGAAGGTTGCCTATCTAAAAGATAATGTTAAATTACTTTAAGTAACATAATGGTGTTAAATGTATAAAATGTTACTATTCGTTATATAAGGCCACCATGGGTGATATTATGCATTCCAACGTTTATATCGTTACTACATTGATTCCGCCATGATTGTTTCGTTAAATTTTGACCTATTAAAAAGGGACGTTACAAAAACACAAAATGTAACAACAATCAATACGAAATAAACGCTTACTTATCCAATAGTGGCATATACAAATAACATTTGGTGTTAAATCGTCGTAAAATTAAAAAAAAAAAACATATATATATATATATATTAAATATATATATTGTTTATAGATTTTGTTACTGTAGATTTTGTTACTATACTTTTGTGCTACTGAATGTTTTTAAATTTGATAACCAATTTTTATACTAACTATATAGATTTATATTTAAGACATTGTTAATGCTTGTAAGAGTCTTCTTAACAATAAAGGATAAATAAATAAATAAATAAATAAATATATTTTTCTGAAAACCTGACCTAAATTTGATTGTTAATGGGTATTTTAAGGGCCCCTGCATTTTTAGGAATTATTCCTTCTATTTTTGCAGTAAATAACTGTTCCCACCTAAATTTTGGGTCATACGTGAGAACAAAGCATAAAATCAAACCACCTATATAACATTTTCTTTTATAAATTTATTATTTAATTTAGCGACCGCCATCTGTAATAGTCTGAACATCAATACCGATTTAATATTGTGGAAACAGAAAAGGACAAATAATTAATAAAGTGTGCCCAAGAGAGAGAAATATATACGCCTTCAATAAAAAGAAGTGACAGATGGGAAATGACATAACAGATAGAAGTGACAAAATTTTGGTAACGGAAATATTTCGAGAACCTTTATACCACTAATGTATCACTAAAGGTGTTAAGGCGCGGTTATTTATGATGTTATATAGTGGTTACTACAACCTTTCTGTTACTTTTAGTTAGATAACTTAAATTTATATAGCGTTACTAAACAAAGGTTTCCGCAACCTTTATAAACTCCCCATTTAAGTGTTTTAAGGGTTTTATAAGCGTAACAGAAATATTTCTATTACTAAATATATCACTCTAAGTTATTTAGGGTTGGTGATATAGCATTAACTGTAAATAATATACAACCAAAAATGTTTATTGGGTAAAAACTGATTTTTTTAAATACTTTAGTTATTTTTATTTAAAAAAGTTACTCTACATTTGTCTCGATGGAGTTAGCAGTTTTCGAGAAAAATAAGGTTTTTCTATATCACGTTTAAGCATTGATTCGAAATTTCTTTAATAATCAAGTTTATTAACATAAGCTATTTGAACACAATAACTAATCAAATAACTTTAATATTAATACTACGCACTAAAATATGTAATTAAATAAAATATTACTCATTAATGCTCACATGCATCTAACTTATGGACAAGCACTCGATAATTGTGTGGAGGTAAGAAAAATGTATTCTGATTTATTTCTAAATCGGCGTTTACCGCATCGAAAAGCTTTTGAAAGGGTCGATCGTATAAAAGGATTATTCGTTTCTTTATCATAACGCTGTATACATATACTAAATATCATGAATAGTCTCGTTTTAAAACAGATGACAGCGGTTATTTGTCATCGATCATCTGATATTGGGACATAATAATATCCCTAGATTTGTAGCGGACCGTAATGAGCCCAAACACCGAGTTATGAATTGCGTTTTTGTTCTATTTAATTACATTTAAAAAATTTTAATTTAATTACTTTTGTGTAAGTACCTACAATTATTATTCATTTGACCAAAAATTTAGATACAGGTTAAAAATTTTTAATTCTTTTTCATTAGGGATCATGATTATTAATGTGTGCCTTGCTCGTTAAGTTGATTTAATCGATAAGTAATAAGTTTTATTTCATCTGAACGCCGTTTTTGTCGAAAAGTTAGTTTGTAAAATTTTTGTTCTTAAAATGTTTGTTCGTTAAAGTTAGGTTTCTAATGTATAATTTTTTGCATTTTACATTATCTAGGTATCCTTTTCTGTTTCAAGAAAAATAAGTAGAAATTAAGTATTTCCCTGACTTAGGTAGGTAGGAGAGAGTTGGACAAAACCGGGTAGGTTGATAAAACCAGGTATCGCCTAGTTCTACCATATGCCAAAACAGCTTTCCATATTATTAACCTTTAAAAAGCAGCTATTTGATTTTGAAGGAAGTATTTTTATTATTGTTATTATAGTACCTAAATATTATTATTGTTTGGCAATAGTAAGGTAATAGTAAGTAACATTATGTTACTATAGTAGTTAAAATAGCTAACCATATTAGTATGTAATAGGATAGCGAACAAATATATAATTCTATTTTCTGTGTCTACGTACCTTACATAAGTGAAATTATTATTTGATATTACTATTATTATTGTTTGTATGACAATAAAATAAAGTTTTTAACATAAAGTTAGCCTATATACAAGTTTAGAAATGTAACTGTATCAATAAATTGCATTTTAACAAACAAATTCCATAAAAACCACTTTTGGGTCTACGTACCTTACGTAAGTCAAAAACTGTTAAAGTAGGGTTTCCACTGACAGAAAAATGTAATCCCTGGCTAAACTAAAGCTTTTAACTTTATGTTAGCCTACATACAAGTTTAGGAATGTAACTGTATTATAACCAACAAATTCTATAAAAACCGTATTTGGGTCTTCTTACCTTACGTTAAGTCAAAAATTGTTAAATTAGGGTTTCCATTGACAGAAAAATTAAATCCCTAGCTATATTGAAGCTTTTAACTTTATGTTAGCCCACATACAAGTTTAGAAATGTAACCGTACCATAGCCAACAAATTCTATAAAAACCATATTTGGGTCTTCGTACCTTACGTAAGTCATATATGGGGATTTTCTTGACAGTGAATGTAATAACTTGAATTCAATTAGTTTATGTTGAACTGTAGGTATTTTACCTATAGGTATAATCTGAACAAATAAAACAAAAAAAAATCTGTTCTAAATATGAGTGACAGAATCCTATTTTAAGTTGTGTTTCAGTTAGTTTAGTATTTTTAAGGTTTGGATATTTATAATATTATAAACTTTTTAAATCTTTCTTGACACTTTATCTTTAAACCATATAGAAATGTATGCTTATTACCTCTATTACCTAGCTACCTTAAATTATAATATTTATAAAACATAACTTTCAAAAGAAATTATTACCTATTGCTTATTATTTGGCAATATTAAAGCGGTAGAACCGATGAGGCTATTGCATAAATTGTTTTAGAAGGTATCACATGTATAATTTTTAAGTCCGGTCCTGTAATTCATACCAACTTATAAAAATTTAATAGACCAAAATTGACAGAGTGTCACGTGACTTTGCCCCCATCTTGCGAGAGTATTCAAGATTTTTACTATACTATGCAGTTCCATGTTCCAAGTTGGTCGCCAAGCGCAGCAATGGTCAAATTATCTAAACCTGGTTACAGAAAAGCTTAAAATTCTTTCGGCTACTCTGTGTTTATTTCTAGGTAAACAGTACATTAAACATACCTACATGTATGTAAGGAACTGTAATTACACGGAAATTTGAAGTCAACATATTGCAGATTAATAAAGCCTGCATATTAGGTTCCATGTGATTATGTAACAGATAATTAGTCATTAACTTTGGTTAGTGCATGCATAATGGCATAATGCTTGTTGCTAATGTCTTTGTTTATTTTAATTCTTATCTCGGCCATAAATTCGGATATGGAAAATAAACAAACCTCTTAAAAAATCGTAACAGTAAACTATGGTTTATCCAATTTACTACCTAGATATGATTTTCTCCAAACAAAGAGCCTGTTGTTTATATTTATTTGTAATTTTTACAGTTGCGTTATCAACTAAATGGCCACAAGCACTTTAGATTGCAAGAACATAAAACATTTTCTATTTCGTTTCGTCGCCGAAATAGCACTTAAATAAAAATTGCCCCAGAAACGTTTAATTCGTTTCTAAATGACCACAGCGGTAACAGTTTATCGCCTATGATGTTATTTCTTTCTTGCTCTCTATGATTCACAGTTTTATGGACACATACATGGCTTCATTTCGACAGGAAACGTGAAGATTTTACCCAATTCAGTTATCTCATAATTTAACTTTTATTGCTTTACGGACGACCATTCTTTTATTGCACCGAAAGATAATATGATTTTCCTGGTCTTGTTAAAAATAATTAACATTTAGTTGAACAGGATTATTAATGAATTAAAATAAAAGAAAACTAAAAGCAGTAAATTACAGATAATGCTACTGGAAATAAAGGGTACTTTAAAAAAATTCAAAAAAGATTTAAAACAGAATGGTTACCCTGAAACCTTTGTAACTAATACCATTTCAAAACTTAAAAATCGCGAAGTAAAAGCTAATACAGAAACGAAAGAGGAGCAAGCATTTCTTACAATACCTTAATGCTAAGGGGATTTCTGAAAAGATTAGAAGGATAACCAAAAACTTTAATATCAAAACAACCTTCCAATCCGGAAATACCCTTAGAAGCTTTCTTACAAAAGTAAAACCCCCACGAAATGAAACCACAAAAAATTGTATCTATTAAATCCCTTGCGAGTGTGGCGAATCGTACATTGGAGAAACAAAAAGACCTCTTCCCGTACGAGTTAAAGAACATCTGAAACATACTCAAAGAGGTGAAACTTCGAGATCAGGTGTAGCGGAACATGTATGGACCAACCAAAATAATATACAGTGGTCAGAAGTCAAGGTTTTGGACACGGAACAGCACTGGAGAAAACGAAAATTCAAAGAAGCAGCTTTCATGAATCAAAATAACCATATATTTAGTAAACCAATATCTGGAAGCCTCTTGTTGTCCAAAACCAACAGCCCAAATTTCACACTTCAATAAGCACGTAGGCGGAGTCATCAAGCCTCATTGCACATGGATAGTATTAAAGATAGTATATAGAATTATAATTTAGTTTACACTTGAAAACGGTTAGAGATACTAACTAACCAAAACGCTGTGTCAAGTAACAAAATAAAGACAATGGAAGTCCGACAAGGTAATTTTTTTGATATTACTTCATTGTCTACCACCTTCAAAGAAACAAAGGGTACTTCATACAGGAATAATACTATTGCAGTATCAAACTTATTTTCAATGATTCAATGCCAATAAAAATGATGATACACGCTTCCCTGTTCCTTAAAACTAAACTGTTGGTTAAGAAAGATACCCGTGTCCTGTGTCTAAGCATTTTTCAAAAAAAACTACTGGATTTAGGTACTGAAATTTTATTTCAAGTTACAAACTCACACGGAACGAGCGATTTTATTATTAGAGTATGTTCCTCTTAGATGGTGTATTTATTTATTTATTTATTTATTTATTTCAATCCATATTTGCCTTCATTGCATAATATTAAACAAAATGAGTTAAAACCAAAAATTCTACTTAAATGTGTAAAATATGGATAATGATAAACAAATCAACGTAACTACAAGTGAACCTACAGGCCCAAAACCCATACCTATACAGATCATCACATTATCATATTAATAAGAATTGTCACGAAAAGCGATGTAAACTCGCGATTCGTCAAATTTTTATTGTCCTTAAAAGAATTATTTTGTATTTATCGGAAAATTATACAGTTTAAGATATTATATTGACAATTTTGCCGGCTTTGTATCAATCAATCAATATAAGACAGTCATAATACATTAATAATCAAAAGGAATGAAATGCAAGTCACGGTTGGTTTGGCTACTAAATTAAATTAGGGGCAGACTGGACATTGAATCAATCGCTTCGCCCGATGGAATGACGTTTCACAAATAACTCCTTTGATTATAATTATCCCAATGTTGCTTTGGTGAATTCCACGATGTTGTGGAAGCGTGCCCGACACAGGGCCCTAGGAATTCTGGTTAAATATAGTTTTATTACCGTTTTTAAATTTTGATTTATTTGCTCTGACTAATTAGAACAACAGAGCTGTTTTTGTCGACGTCTAATTATACCAAACATGACGACAAAAAGTAAATTTGCTACAGCCTATTTGCCAGTATTTTGGTAAATGTTTCTTGGAAAACAGGCACGTACGTTTTCAATGTCTTACTGTTGTTTTATTTTTTGCCACGTTAAAAATAATTTTAAATTGTCAGACTTTATACAGTGCATATAAAGTACCAAGTTTTAGATTTTTACTTCTTGTCATAAGATATTAAATAAACATAAGTTAATTTAATTAAAAAATAAAAAAACTTTCTGCAATGCTCAAAATGTTGTCCATTCACTATTTAGCAAGTTAAACTCGTTTTGAACATTTCTAATTACTTCAGGAGAAATTCTCATGTCTTATTCGTGCTTTCAACTCCTCAACATTTGACAAAAATTTGACAAAAGGCGCCATTAATGCACCATCTCGGAAACATTTGGCGCTCGTCAGGACAATACAAATATCTATTTGAAATATCGGTGGCTCGTTATGGAAGTTGCTGTGGACTTCACAAATTGCTCCCCTGTTTTAAAATTAATAAAAATTGCTCTGGCACACCCCATTGCGCGAAAATAAATTTGAAATATCATCATTATTACGAAAGGCGAAAAAGTCGGGACCGAACCAATGTATTGTGTGACATACATTTGTCTATTGGTGGCGCGACCATTCGAGTTTTGATTCACACAAATAATGTACATAAATTTGATGTTGCTTTTTGCATCGCAAATGTAAATCCAGCCAATATCTTTTGAATGGCAAACCGCACGGCCCATTTGACGTAACTGGTCGATTTATATTTTCCATTAACTCATTATTGAAATATAATTAAACTGGCGTGGAGGCAATTATTTTACATGCTCTCTCCATGTCACAACAACAGAAGCACTAGTGGTTATGCCTTTTGAAGGACGAAATGGGCAAATGCATTGCAAATTGTTGCAGTATTTTAGCTAAAATAATTATAAAAGAACATGCAGCATAGGGTGTACAATGTACACCCAATCCCTTGCAGTATTTTTTGGCCCTGTCTAGCAAAGTTCGTTCATGCGTTGCTAATAAGAGCCTGGTAGGTACTTTTTAATTTCTATGCAATGCTGTTTAACTATTATGCTACCTGCTTTAAAAAGCCCGCTATCTTATGTCCTAATCTGTTTTACCCCTATTCATTCAAGTGCACTTTGCAAGTGTTCTATGACACCTCAAAAAATAAATTCCCATAGGACAATGACATACTTTTACCTCTTTTAAAGACGCATAAATACGTTTAACACCTTATTAACTTTAAAGGGCCCATCGTTTTTCTAAAGGTACTTTTTCCTCTTCACTGGTTGTGTTTTTTACCCGTTCTGTCATACCGCATATGATCACAAAATGACCAATGATTTTTTTGGATATTAATCTTCAAGTTAAAAAGTAATTTTTTACTTTTGGCTTTATTTTGGAATTATGCTACGGACCCTAATATTTTCATCGATGGGTATGTCTTGTCTACCTATATTAAAAAGCTGTCCCCTTAAAAGTATTGTAAAAATATTGATGGTAAATTTTCTACGCTCAATTAGCTTTTGCCTTAAAGGGGTTTCCATTGAATTAAACAATTTGAGGTTCCAACGGGTTGAAAAGAAAATGATAATAAATTATACCAATTTAGAGGATAATCTTATCATTATTGTAGTTTACCTCATTTAACATCCAACTATTTCTTTCAAACTTAAACCATACTTTAAACCAACTAAGCAGTTTAAATTAATAACGGAGGTCACTAGAAAAGTTTAGCAATATCTACTGTTTATTTAAGTTTTTTAAAATAGCTTGCACCATAAATCCTCAAAAATGGTCCTTTGTTATTTCTGGAAGGTCGGCACAAAATTCGTTCCACTAAGAGCAAAGGTCGTCATCATCCGAAAACGTGTGGCCTTTTAATTGATGTAATGGAAACAAATCAGTCACATCATCTTGGACTGCGAGGACTGAATGTCCATAAAATGTTTTTTTAGGTTCCATTTTTTAAAATTGAGTTTAAGGAATAATCGTAACACCTCTAATGGCAACTGCGAAAGTGACTAAAACCCAGTGCATGCAACGAAAAGCTTGGGTGATAATTCGTTCTATTCGGTTAGGCACCCGACTGAGTGAAACTAACGAGCTTCTGTAAGCTCTGACGAAATACACTATCGCTCAAAAAAAAGCGACAAAAAAATCACATTCTCAAAGAAAAATGTTAAAAGGAATTTTAGTTAAAATTTTTAAAATTGATAAAAAACATAATATTATACTTGCAACCGTTTTTAATGATGATGTTACAGAAGAGCGAAAATGGTACGTCGAGGAGTTTGGATTTGGCTTTGGTCCGCCATTCAGTCAGCCGCTAATAATATTCAAATTTTTTTAAAATTCTTCATATATCCGGAAACTTTGTTCGTATACTTTAAGGGAATATTCTACATATGAAAATATGAAAAAAAGTTCATATGAATGTAGGTCCTTAAATGACTTATAAGGAAGCTATGGCCGTCCAAAGGTGACCTCTAAAGATTAGTTTCTATTTTATATCTATGCAACCGCTTAAGGTACCGGTGTGCTTTTTGGCACACAAACTAATATTAACAATTGCTAATTTATGATATTGAGAGTTATTATGAAATTTAGTCAGGGACGATCTTACGGGGGGTGGCTTAGTTTATTTATTCCTAATTTTTTTACACGACACATTTAAAAAATTTTACCCAAAAATTATAATTCCAGTGATTTTTCTACACAAAAAAGGTATTCTTAAAAAAAATTATTGGACCAATGATTTAGGAGAAAAATCGATTTATTTAAATCATTGCATAAACTATTATCGAATTGTGTTTAAACTAAAACATCAAAGTAGTCTTATGACAAATACAAATTTAAAGTAAAAAAACATCAAGAAGCCCATGGTTAGCGTTAAAATAAATTGGCAATGACAATAATTAAGTCAAAACGTTGTTTTACTGTCATTTTTAAACAAAATAAATTAAGAGTTGTTGGTTTAACAAAAATAATCTGAAAAAAGTAGAAAAGTTATAACAAATGTTGAAAATGGTTTCCATTCATATCAATACAACCAACTAAACGATTTCTCATTGATGTTCGTACTCTTGCGAAAACTCCTTCCTTATTACGAATTTCCTCGCAACAATAAATAACACGTTGTTCCAATTGTTGTACATTTTCAACAGGTACTGAATATACCAGAGACTTCAGATATCCCCAAAGAAAGTAATCCAATGGATTGAGATCAGGTGAACGGGGAGGCCAGGCAATGGGCCCACCTCGGCCTATCCATCGGTCTGGATATGTTTGATTTAAATGATCTCGAACCAATCTACTAAAATAAGGTGGAGCCCCATCGTGCATAAAATAGTTTGTAAGTCTTTGCTGGACGGCACATCTTCAAGTAGAACAGGCAAAGAGTCTTGTAAAAAATCTAAATATGCGGGCCCATCTAAACGTTGAGGCATAATGTATGGTCCTATTAATCGATCGCGCAATATACCTGCTCAAACATTAATTGAAAATTTATTTTGAAATCGACTTTCTAACATTGCATGGGGATTTTCTTCTGTCCATACATGGTTATTATGAAAATTTACGATGCCTTCACGGGTAAACCCTGCTTCGTCAGTAAACAAGACTTTATGTAGAAAAAAACGGTCTTGATGACATTTTCTCTGCATCCACTGACAAAACTCTGCACGAGTAAGTAGAGGTCTTGAGGCTTAAGCGCCTGAACTTTTTGTATATGGTATGGATAACGAAGTTGTTCATGCAAAATTTCCCATGTTGTACTCTTAGGGATACCCTCTTGTAAGATTTGTTGGTTTGTTCGGGTTTGTTCGGGTTTGTTCTTATACCCGGATTGGCTGCAACGTATTCGAGCACTCTTTCTTCTGCTTGTGGAGTCCTAGTAGTACGGCTTCTCCCAGTTTCATTCGTATTTGGCATAAAAGTTCCGGTTTCTCTTAATGGTTGATGTAAATTAATGAATAATTTCTCACAAGGAATTTGACGGTTTGGAAAATATTCTTGATACAACCTGCGAGCTTCTCGAGCACAACCATTAGCTTTGCCATACATAAAATGCATATCAGCTAACTCAGCAAATGAATAACCTACTGTTTTTTAAAATTTGCACCTTAATTAATCAAAAACACTTTGCACTTGATCAATGATCACTACAATAAATCACAAAAACGTCATTGTCAATTTATTTTAACGCTAACCATGGGCTTCTTGATGTTTTTTTACTTCAAATTTGTATTTGTCATAAGACTACTTTGATGTTTTAGTTTAAACACAATTCGATAATAGTTTATGCAATGATTTAAATAAATCGATTTTTCTCCTAAATCATTGGTCCAATAATTTTTTTTAAAAATACCTTTTTTGTGTAGAAAAATCACTGGAATTATAATTTTTGGGTAAAATTTTTTAAATGTGTCGTGTAAAAAAATTAGGAATGAATAAAGTAAACCACCCCCCGTAAGAACGTTCCTGACTAAATTTCATAACAACTCTCAATATCATAAATTAGCAATTTTTAATATTAGTTTGTGTGCCAAAAAGCATACCGGTACCTTAGGCGGTTGCATAGATATAAAATAGAAACTAATCTTTAGAGGTCACCTTTGGACGGCCATAACTTCCTTAAAAGTCATTTAAGGACCTTGTAGGTCATATGAACTTTTTTTCATATTTTCATATGTAGAATATCCCCTTAAAGTATACGAACGAAGTTTCCGGACACCCTGTATACATATTTAACTATGTACCAACAAATGAACCTATATCGCCTTTGGTGACTTTATTTACAGCTTTAATGTTGGATAGTGTATAGTCAGAGTCAAAGAGGAGTAAAGAAGATACCCCAACAAACAAAATTAGAAAAACGAGCGAAATAAACTTATGGTTTATGCGGGTGCCCGAATGGCGAACACCCATTATAAGTAATGCTTGGTGAATTGTTGATATTAACCCTAGCAACGTCTTGAGTTCGCTCTTTTCGCATCCTTATGTCTTATTGTTATGACTTCGGCTCTTTATGCGACAATCCCGAATAAATGGTTCACTTTCGAGGAAACACAACTATAAGGGCGTTCGTTTGTAGCTATTTTGTTTTCCTTTGCACATGAGTCTTTTTTGTAAAGATTTGCTTATCCTGATTACATTGAAATTTATCATTATCGTATCTACCGGGTGTCCACGGAAGGTGGCTCGCCCCTCTAACTTTTTTGTTTATCAAGATTATTAAAAATTCAGGGGATTTGTATACGACATGAAACTGCATTTTTTGACAGGTGACTCAACATTATGGAACTTCCGGTTTAACCGAAAGTGACATAAACTTTCGATTTTTAAATGGGACACCTGGTATATTTTTACTTTTTTTGACTCCATATGACATTCTAAATACAACGATTTGTCACTTGTCACTTTTTGTCACCAAGAAACATTTTTTTTTTTCAAATTTATTGTTTTATCCAGAGGGCTATGAATACCTTAAAATCACTTATTTCAGTTCTCTAATCTTGGGAAAAATACAATTTTACTATTTTTGATCCAATGCTATGTGCTATGTAAAATTTCTTCTTTAAAGTTGTATAACTCATTTTTTTTAAATGGCAACATGGTGGCTCGTCGGGTTAAGAAAAAAGAGGATTTTATTACGATTATTGTGATACCATACACTATTAGGTTTTAGAAAAGCTGTCATTAAAAAACTTTAAAAAGGTAACTTGGAACTTTCCTAAAATGAAGCATCTTTTGATAGATAGATAGATAGATAGAGTTTATTCATAATAAATAATACACAGTATTTCTTATACGCCAAAGGTTTCGCATTTTCGGAACCAGTTTTGGGTACCTAATAGTGCCGGGTTGGATGACGCCGATTAAAATATCTTTGTGCGTAAAGTCGTGCAGCATCGGTTGAATTATTTCACATTCTCCAAACACTAATAACATATCAACTTTTTCACACCTTGTAAAACTATTATTTTCCATGTTTTTTAAACAACAAACTAATTTACTTTGGCAGAAGCTGTTGGCATTTCAATTTTCTTCAAGGCATGATTTTGTTTTATCAATTTTGCTGGTCACAGGCTACTTGATGCATTTAAATCTAAATTTATTCTCAAAAGATGCTTCATTTTAGGAAAGTTCTAAGTTAACTTTTTAAAGTTTTTTACTGGCAGCTTTTTTAAAACCTAATAGAGTATGGTATCAAAATATTCGTAATAAAATCCTCTTTTTTCTTAACCCGACGAGCCACCATGTTGCCATTTAAAAAAAATGAGTTATACAACTTTAAACAATAAATTTTACATAGCACATAGCATTGGATCAAAAATAGTAAAATTGTATTTTTCCCAAGATTAGAGAACTGAAATAGGTGATTTTAAGGTATTCATAGCCCTCTGGATAAAACAATACATTTGAAAAAAAAAATTTTTTGGTGACAAAAAGTGACAAGTGACACATCGTTGTATTTAGAATGTCATATGGAGTCAAAAAAAGTAAAAATATACCAGGTGTCCGATTTAAAAATCGAAAGTTTATGTCACTTCCGGTTAAACCGGAAGTTCCATAATGTTGAGTCACCTGTCTAAAAATGCAGTTTTATGTCGTATATAATTCCCCGGAGTTTATTACATTATCTTGAAAAACAAAAAAGTTACAGGGGCGAGCCACCTTTCGTGGACACCCGGTATTATTTCTAAAAGTGGTAGTTATTAATTATATATTAAGTAATATTTCAAATTTTGTATAAAATAAAACCAGTTTCTTTTAATTTTATGAGAAAGCTAAAACAAAAAGTAATAAATTGGTTTCGGACTTCGCTCTATAGTATGGTTATTTAGTATCAGTAATTAATAAAAAATATTATTTAAAACGTATCGTTTTTAAAACACATCGTTTCTTCTTGGATTTAATTTAAAAGAAAAAGTATAAATAAATATTTTAAGAAATCGTTTTAGGCAGTCGCGCTACCGCCGCCGATCCGGTCCTGACCCTGTAATCCTTTGCAAAAACGAATTTTAGAGAGATTGATTTTAGTGTTATTTAATTAAATGAAATTATCACCCAAAATTTTAAAGGTCATCAAAATAATATTTTACACGAGCACCAATTTGGTTTCCGGGCTGGTAAGACGACAACTGATGCCATGTATACAGTAATTAAGAATATTACGGAAGGTTTGGCTTCAAACAATAAATGCCTTGCAGTTTTCTTAGACCTTGCCAAGGCGTTTGACACTGTTAACCACAAAAAGCTTCTTGCCGTCTTGGAACGGTGTGGAGTTCGTGATAGGGTTTTGGATATCTTTGAAAGCTACTTATCAAATAGGGAACAACGGGTAAAAATCAATGATACACTCAGCGAACTCAAGAGTAGTAAAAATTAGGGTTCCTCAGGGAACTGTCCTTGGCCCGATACTTTTTCTAGCTTATATAAACTTACTTTTATCTATAAAGGCCCGGGCGAAAATTGTGTCATATTATGCTGATGATACAGTAGCTATATTTTGCAAAAAATTACTACCAACAGGGTATGGAGAAGACAAAAAAATTGGCTAGATATGTATCAGCTCTCCTTGAATGCAAGTAAAACTCATTATATAGCCTTTACCTTAACAGGAATTAACAAACCTAACTTTGCTAGTATTAAAATAAAGGTAGATGAAATCAAGGAAACAAAATTAAATAAAATACCTGGGCATAATTCTTGCCGAAAACTTAAAATGGAGTAATTATATAAATTATTTAACAAAGAACGTACGAAAACTTATTTACAAATTTTATCAACTGCGTGAAACGCTGTCTCGAAAATTATTAGTAACTATATACAAAACTCTAGCCGAATCACTATTCCGTTATGGTGTTCTAATATGGGGGGGAATGTATAAGAACTCACTACAAAAATTAAATATTATGCAAAATTACGTATTAAAAATAATATTTAAAAAATTCTAGGCTGTTCCCTACTGACCTACTGTATACAGAAGAAATTTGCAATATCTATAAGAACATTGTACTTTCATAGCATTTGTATATATGCCTTAAAAACAATTGTTTCCAAAATTATACAATTTCCTCCTACAACACACGTAGTAATAAACTTAAGCTTTTACCTACTCTTAGATTTAACACGAATATTAGCCATAGATTTATAAATTATACTTTACCTAAATCCTGCAATATCCTACCATTATATATTAAACCGATAAATAACCTAAAAGTATTTTCAAGACTGGCAAAAAAATGTATCTTTGAAAATTACCGTGAACACAATAGAAAATTGACCGTTTCATTTATTAGATATCTACTTATATAATAATACCTTTTATAATTTTCTTTTAATTAGATGTTTCACTCTTAGATTTAGTTTAGTAATTGCCTTTTTACTGAGGTATAGCACAACACAAGTGTTTAATCACTTAGGTGCTACTTATAATATGCATTTAACTTGAATTAATAATTTAGGTAACTATAACTCATAAATCTAGTGTCTAGAATATAAATTTAATATATCTAATCGTATAATGTATTTATAAGTAAATAAATAAATAAATTTAAGTGATGCAATAATGATACATTATTGATAAGACAGATTTTATGACAAAAACTCATATATATGCCCTTCAAAATAAAAACGCAAAATGTGCCAACGTTATTTAAAAGTTTTTTGTAAAACCAAAATAAACTTGTGACAAAGAATTGTCCTTTAAGCATGCACTTCCAATTTAAATTATGTAAATGTTTGTTTGTTTGCAAAATTTGGAAAAAAATAACATGGCGAGATCACAACACTATAAATACAAAGAAAATAAAAAAATTGGCCCACACTGTCAATTTTATTTACCAAAAATAAAGGTTGTTGTAAATGACACGATTATGATGTTCCCTCGTACCCCAGGGGCATAAAGAACATAAGATAATGGACAGAAAGAAAGAAAGGAAATGATACCGATATTATTGTGTAAGGGTATCTCTTTTTGATTTATAAGATGTAGCACGTGTTTTTATGACCTGCAAAATAAACGGGACGTATTTTCTAAAAATAAATGATTTTTTGCTAGACATTGAGTCACCGAAAAAATCATTTTGTTGGAAAATTGTAAGCTTTGACAAACACCTATTTATGTGCATTTTTATATTAAAAAATAATTGTTATTGAATTACGTTCCGAAAATAAACTAAAAAATTAAATACCCTTTACCTACCTACAAGAACTTCAATGAAGTAGAAACTATTTACTACCGCTTTTCAAACTACCGAAAGTATTATATTTCAATAACTCTTTAAATAAACATTATATACCAAATGAACCATAATAGAAATCAATAAATTTGTCATCAAATGCCATAAAGGGGCATCCAAATAAAAAAATGTGTTAAAATTAACCACTCGTGTGAGCATCGGCAATGGCCGAAAATTTGATCGTTTTTTATTATATCTTGAATATTGGATGATACATCTTCCCCAAATTTACCACCTCAACCCCTAAATAGAATCAAACATAGCGGCACCCTAAGATTTTCCAATGCGACAATCGGATTCAATAGCATCCGCACAGTGTGGGGTGACACTTGTAATAAAAAGTGGCAGTTGTCCTTATCTTATCAGATCCGGGCCAGGTCATAAAAAATCCAATATATTTTTTAAATTATATCACAAAATAAGGCAACCGTTTCTTACAATAGATACTCTGAAGGCAATGCAACTGGATATGTAAGTAAAAAATGGTTATTTATCTCAAATTAATATTATCTATACCCAAACGCTGGATATTTTCACTTTTTTTCAAAAAAAGCGATTATACAGGAAAATAAAACCCTTGCTTAGTCAGTTGGCAAACAATTTCAAAGTTATGTTTCAGTTAACTTCCTAAATCTTGTAGTATTTCGTATAAGGATGGGAAGGTTGTATGTATTTCCAAACAACGCAGATGGAAAACGAGTAAAATCCAAGAACTGAGTACTTACTGCAATCAAAAAAATAAACGTGTACCCCCAACTCAATTTAATTAAAATGAAAAAATACCGATTAAAGTGTTCAAACGTGGACATGGACGTTTTGTAATAGGGCTGTTTGGAAATTATCACAAGATTTTGAAAATGCCCATGAAAATACCTATTTTGGTGTTTTTTAATCAGGTACCCATCTCTAGGCACAAAAATTTAATTTGGGAACACGCGTACAGTTATACAACTAAGTAAGAGCATCATATCGACAATGTTTTTTATACGAAAGACTAAATTTATTTTTACAACCACGTAAACCAAATAAGATTATAAAGTATGTTAATAACAACAGAGGATCAAGTTTATGGTTAAGGGGAAAATAAACCTTAAATATAAGGACACATCTACACAACATTTATATCACGGAACACAAAATTATATTGGCAGTCATGCACCTCTCACTTGCACTAAAAGTACACCATACCATCAGACATCAAACACCCACCAACAACAGCAATCAAATGATATATTTTGAATTACTCCGTTCAATTTAAACAACATATTGTTGATGTAAGTTAGTTCGTCTCTCTCTGTTCCGTTGTAGTACGGGATAGACTATATAGCTCTCGTTGAAAGTTACCTAAACGATTAACGACGAACCATTAATTTAAAAGGTGACCATTAATTTAAAACTTGACTGTAAGCGATGTCGCTATATTGTTGGATCAAGCTTAACTTCCTGGTATTTTTTATTTAAAAAAATATTTTTAAATACCTCCCTGTGTGCCATTTTAGTTTGCCCTTATGTTACTACCAAAAGCGTTATTGTGTATTACGCAATTAAATTTACTGTTAAATCAAATCGGCGGCAGCGGCGAAGGCTTCTTTTTATCCATCCGATTCATTGTATCGGTTCAAATTCGTTTCTATCGACCTTTTAATAATTTCTAACATGGTTTTCAATTACTGCTTTTAATTCTATTTTTGGTTGCACACCGCACGTCCATATGTCCTTGGTATGATAACAATTAAAATAATTTTGGTCAGCAAAAGTAATATATTTACAATATAAAGTTTAAATCAATACAGGGTGTAATATAGGTATATATAAATGGGTGTATTTGGGCCCTAATAAGATGTAATGGTGTTTCCCGATTTTCTTCTAGCTTTTTCCATGTTATGTTTATATAAAATTCAGACGATATATTTATTGTTTGCGGGATATTCTTCTCTACAGATCATCATTGCGATTGTGGTTCATAATGTAATGATATCTCCCTCTACAAATTTTTATTAATCTCATGTCTTGCTTTGTGAAGTGTCAGGCGTGGACTCAGGGAAAGAAAAGCGGTGTTGCCCCTCTTCCTGAGCTCTATTACCTCATGACGTATACTTTATGTGGTTGTCAGGAAAATAATAAAGGTAGGAAAAGCGGTCCGCTACTGATGGGATATGTTTTCTTTTCTCTCTCTTCTATCACATGATTCCCTATAAATAAGATTATAATAATTACACTGAGAAAAACGCCATCTATTCTATTCGTTATAAGAATTCACATACTCTTTATACAACTATTTAATACTATATGTGACCATGGGCGTCCATAGAAGGGGGGGGGGGCAAAACGGGCACTTGCCCCCCCCCCCCCCCTAGGCGCCCACATTACTATTTTATTTCATAATTCAGTATAAATATTGAATAGTACAGTGGTTAGTTAGTAGATAAAAAATTAGTTTAAGTTTTTGCCCCCCCCCCCCCTGAAAAACGCTCTATGGACGCCCTTGTATGTGACAGCAACGCGCTTTCCTACTGTAAGACAACGAAAATTGCTAGACCGTTGTGTAGTGATAATATCACTGTAATTTAGCCACTAGGAAATAGGAGTTAATGCTACCATAGAATGGTTTAAAGCCATTATTGCTCTAAATACTCACAGTAATTATCAAGTTCTATTGGGGCTGTAGTCTGGTTTTATATAGTGTACTTGTTCCGACTGGCAATGGTAATGAATCTTGACATTATTAGCTTCTAGTGTGATATTGTTCTTGTTGTTTAGCATTGCATATTATTATCTATTTTGCCACATGGTTTACTGACATACTTAAATTCATCCATAGATTATACAGTCCAATACTAATGATGATTTGTGCGAAATAAGAATATTCCATTGTTTTATCTGAAATGCAAACTTAATAAAAAAACTTAAATACAACGTAAAAATAAATAATGGTATTGCTATGATCAATGAAATTTAAATTCAGACAGGACAGCTAGAAGACTCCGAACAACGATGTGACCTGCGCAACAAATACGTGGAAACTAATAATACGCCGCGCGGCGATTGCCGATCGCTACGAACCCCCACCAACGTCTTGTGTATTATAGGTTCTAACGGTTACAAATCGTTTTTGAAGACGCTGTTCTGCTTTCTTAATTGTAGAGAAAGCGCTTTACTGGGAACAAAATGCGTCGCATTGAGAATATTCAATTTGTTTCTTAACAAAATTGCTGTATTAAAAGTAGTTCCTTATTCAACAAGACGTGCTGGGTGCTGCTAATGGAACTGATTGATTACTACCAATAAAAACACTGTTCTAGAAAATCTGGAATTGATATAACACTAAACTGTGTTTGATACACTAACTTATTTAATATGGGTTAATAAAAAATAAGATATCAATACAAACTACGTCTTAGCAAACCTATTGTGTATTAGATCATTTTCCTCAGTGTATATAGTATTGTATACTTTTGCTCCCCGGTATTTCTAATTCTGCTCAGAATATTGAAGTAAGTATTACAAGCTTTAGAAAAAAAGCTAAAAAGGTGATTATAAAAGAAGCGCCGCCAGTAAAATACGTCGAAAGTGAAGTGTCTCGTAATGATCGATCCGCGAAGAAGCATGAACATAATTGGCGACTAAAAACAAAGAATACAACGATACTCTACACAGATCCGGATTGATTTCCACAACGTTCATAATAAAATAAATAATAAGCACATAACACAGTACACTAGAATAGTTAGAAGTATTGAAATTACGAGCAGTGCTAGTAACTTTTAACTCCCTTGACTCCCATGAAACAGCTTCACCTCCATCAGTAGCTACAAAGCAGTAGTGTTTTTTAACACATACCTATACCCGAAATAAGGTATTTTTTTCTAGAGGCCAGTTAACATATGCATTGTAACTCGCTAGCACGTAACCACTTTGGTTTACTTAAATCAATGAAATAATTTTGAGGAAGCCAAAAACTTAAAACATCTAATTCTTTTGTCCAGTCGAGGAAAAGCCAGACCTGCACCTGTTGAAAACGAAGTAAGCATATACTTTGACATTGCACGAGAGGCAGTCCACACTTTATATACTTCAACTTATCAATTACATTGCAGGATTTCTCCCTTACTCTTTTATTTTTGTCTGGCACTGATACAGGCGACTTCCCGTTTTTCCGCTACTTCGCCTTTGCAGTTTATATCCTCCGAAAATTTTTCCCTTTTGTAAAAAATAACATCAATCAAAATTTTTGAAGGTCTGTAAATTTATAAAGCCCTTCAGTTATACTTCCGGATGTCAAGGTATACATTCTTTGAAATCGTACGATTCTTTTTGTTACATTTTTTTAGGAAAGAGTATTTTTCTTACTTTTCTCTCAAGTTGGAATGAAAAAAAAATCGTTTCAGATATTATTAGTATTGTTTATCAAAGTTGTAGGGTCCCCAAATTACAAAATATTTCCCATTGTCTGTCCATAATTTGGGTTTGCTAATTAGATTTGTTTTCAGTTAATATACGAAAGCGAAAGGTTAGCAAATTGCTAGTACCGTAAAATTATTGGGTGACTCAAAAAGGCGAGACGAAATTTATTTTATTTTTTAAATGGAACCTAAGCCCTATTACCAGGGCTGAATGAAGCCTTTGAAAATGGTAAAAAGTGAAAAAAATAATAGTAGAATGAAACCCATTGGAAAAGGAAGAGAATATAACAAAAATAATAGGAAAAATAATTTACGGGCGATCCGAGGTCGGGAAGCGGAAAGGGGTGATTTTTTAAGGGTAGAAAACGATTTATCTCGATTTCCGGCAAAACTACAAGTCCTATGGAAAAACGTTAAATGGCAAAGTTGTAGGTAATAAAAAGATCTACAACTTTTATATTTACACTTTTTTTACATAAACTCAAAATTTATGTGAAAAATTCAAATATCCAAGTTTTTCGCTTTTTATTTTTATCTTTTACAAGAATTTTTTTTTTTCACGAAATTTGGAGAAAACTTACCTTTTTATGTCCCAAACACACTAATTTTTTTGATTTAAAATATTTATTTTTTCAACTTATTTTGACTTAATATCGAAAAAGCACCCTAATTTTCAATCGAAAATTCTCACGTCAAAATATCTACTTTTTTAAAAAAGTCGGTGGGCTTTTGGTTCGTTGAAATCTCTACTTTCTGATGGTGTAAATAATATACATTACTATGGTAAATATTCTCTAAAAATGCAAAGAAACGAAAAAAACACCCTGTCTCTCTGGGGAATCGTCCTGTACAATATCGGACACTTATTAAATAACACCCTGTATAATTAATGGACTAAATCTAATAGGGTTGCTACCATATTTTCTAAATCTATGGCGATACTAACATTTAGAAAACGCATATTATGTATCTTTGTTTTTTATTTCTTATTTCAAAATGCTATTAGTTAAACTCGAACCAACATACAAGCGGTACTGTGACGTTTAGAAAATGCATAGGAAGAGATTACACGCTTCTTTTGTCCATAAATTTTTGAACGAAGCTGACCATACCTTTATTTATCAAATTATCACTTATTCACATGCCGACTATCAAAAAATAGAGTAATTTTATTATCTAGTGTTCGAGACAATGGTTTATCAAATAGAGGGTTACGAAACTCGCCACTTGCACCGACGAGTTGGAAGCATCGATAATGTCAATAAGATATTCACTTCATTTTTGTTTACTTTCGGCACACAATTTTATTGTAACCACTGGCGTACCTAGGACGGAAGTAAAGGGGTATATAATGCCCCTCTCCCAAGAGCCATAAATATTATCAAAAATTAAAATGTATGCAAATAAGCATTTTCTGGTATTAACCTGTTACATCACTAAAAGACAACCCACTTTAAACTTAAATGATAAAAACCTAAAAATAAATAACATTTTTTCTCTTTATTAGGTATCTAGGCTCTTTAAACAATGAAAGAAAAATACGAATGGTGTCAACACTGAGAGGGACGCTCACGTGTGACACTGATCGACTTTGGTGTTTCTATATTGTTAAAAATATTAAGTGGCAGGGAGATTGGGAGATTGTCACTCTACAGGCCCGCAAGTAATTATTGTGTCTTAGTAAAATAAACAGATCAAAATTTTTTTTTATTAATTATTGTGCCAGTCATTCTTTATATTGACACCAAATTCCAAAATTTTTTGGCTCTTTTTACACCTCTATATTGCCTGCCTATCTCCCCCCCCCCCCCCCCCCCTCTCCAAGACAACACACTGGCTACGCCAATGAGTGCAACTAAACAGATAATGTGTATTGATGGTATTTTATTTGCAGACAAGCCGTATTGTTCCTCTACTCGTAATTTTCCAATCTACGAGATTGTAACATCGCGATATAGCTCTGTATTATTTGCTTTATATGTTTTATCCCATGTTTATTTTACTCGAAAGCTAATAAAACAAACCTATAAAGAGCACACATGTATACAAACAATTTTAAAAGGATTATATTTTTATTGTGAGGAGTCTGAAAGAATTTATTATCTTGTCATTTTCTAACACGGCAAACCGAAATAAGTGAATTGATAGCAGTTTTTAAAAAATATATAAACTTGCAAATTGATATTCCAAATGGGGTTAAAACAAATTTTAAAAATTTGAAGAAATAGTCCATCCTCAAAGTGGAGTCGAAAGTATGAAATGGAAAGAAAAACACAAAGTCTTCCTCCACAAAATTTAATAGAATAAAAAAACTCTAGTTTAAAGGTCTCTACGTAGAAACGTTCATCATCAGGAGACAGACATTTATTTTATGCTGATTTTTCTTCCACATTAAAACATTTTTCTTTTCACTTCTTAGTCTTTAAGTTATATGTATTGTTTATTTTAGGTAATTGGTTAGTAGTATTATATCTACCTAACCTTAATTGAGCTTTTCCTCTATTAACAATTTTTCTTTTACTTAATTTAAATTTTACCGCCATTCTACCTGTCAGTATATCTGTCAATCAATTTATCTTTCATGCACTTTTGCCCCAGCACGTGGAAACGTGGACGAGTATAACCTTTTGACTTTTGAAAATGTTTAACTTTTTAATTGCCTCTATTGGTTTTAAATTAACCGCTCGCGGGGCTACTGAGGTTTAATCGTCAGTACCCCAAAAACTCTTTTTACCACATAACATTGTAAGTACTTACTTTTTTATTTAATTTTTTTTTTCTAAAGTATTTAAAGAAACAACTTCTGTACTCCTTCACTCTTTGATTTTAATTTCAATTTCTATTATTTACAGATTGTTATACTGCACTTTTATCCTTATAATGTCTTACAGACATACTTATGCTGGATAAGCTTTTTAAAATTTAAATTATCTTCGACACCTTCTTAGAAAGGTTTTTTTCTTCTTCCCCATTTTATTTGGTCGGTTTAGACCTTCTTTAATGACGTTTTCAAATACTCAGTATGGTTTAACCATTATCAATTTTCTTCATATCATGTTTCTTCTACATTTAAATTTTTTAAGTCTATAAAAGCTCCATTATGGTTCTAATTTTCTCTTTTGCTAACACCATCAGCATAAAATAAATTTCTGTCTCCTGATGATGAACGTTTCTACGTTCGAAACATGTAGAGACCTAGACAACTAGAGTTTTTTTATTCTATTACATTTTGTGGAGGAAGACTTTGTGTTTTTCTTTCCCTTTCAAAATTTCAAAAAGCTACACGAAATACTTGTATATTCATTTGGTTTAAATGTTCGGTAGTTTTGCATATTTATCACTTTTATCAGTTATTATTCAGAATGTTGTGGTAATTTCTTTTAGAAATTAACGAGTTGACTGACCCAACAAAGGATTTTTTCTTAGTATAAAACAGTATTTCTATACCTTTATTTTAATCACAAACAGTAAAATAAAGCTCCAAAGCTTTTTTCGCTACCAAATTAGTTTTTTATATTTTCTCGTCATTCTCAAGATTTTGCAATTAGCCCAAGGCGGAAAATTACAAGCGATTTGGACGAACTTGTAACTATAGTTATTAAGCCGACGAAAATCTAAAGTAAAGACCCGCTCTTAGCCCGAGAACGGCAACAGTAGGCAATTAGACATTTTCGACAAAAGTATACCTCTCGGAAAATTCTGGAGAGGGCCCTTATGCCCCGCTGTTTTCTACTGATCCCTCTAATCCTGTGTATAGCATCTATTAGCAACAGCAAAATCAAGATCGGCCACAAATAAGACATTTTTAGGACGTTTGCAGGAGATTTTACTAATTTATTACCTACCTTCGTACATTATCTTATCCCAAACTCCTTTAATGTTATCCTGCACTAAGACGCTAAGAGTTATGTACTGTGCACTCTACCCTTTTAGATGCTCCAATTTCCTAATGTATTAAAGCCTTATATGGTAATTTTTAAGTATGTTCAAAGACCTTATGTAAAAATATTTTTAACACATTCTTTTTGCTAACTATTTAAAACGTTGTTCTCCTTCACAACATTTATTCATAAACATACTTTTGATATTAAAATTTCTCACAATTATCTACGATACCCAACAAATAAAATTTCTGAAACTAAAAATAGGTACATCAGATACAAAAATCCTATACAATTTCGTCAAGTATACACCAATATTAATCGCAATTTTTTCTTTATACTCCAGTACGTAGTAGCGATTTTGTAGTATGTTTTTAGGCTTGGGGCCCTAATGAAAAATCCAAGTTTTCGACCTCAAGGCGCATGCGCTCGAGCCGCCATCTTGGATTGTAGGTACAAAAATTTGTTTTTTTGATAATAACTTAAAAACAGTGGTTCACTACAAAAGATATTCTATACAAATTTAAAAAGGATAAAATTTCCTACATTTTTTGTAGAAATTTTTTTTTTGTAGCACACATATGTTAGGAGTTACAACTCCGTGAAGTTGCACTATTTGAAAAAAACAGTATTATATTTTGTTATTTGGCTATTTAGCACCAGCCGAAAGTTCTATCTACTTCCGTAAACCTGGAATAGGAAAAACTGCTGAGAGGTTATATTCAGCAAGTAGCCTCAAATACCAAGAAGCAATCAAGCACATTCTGTTCTTGCATGCCTTCATGTGATTGTGACACTACGTCATCCCTATTCAATCAGGAAAAAACTACAGGACACCGACAATAACCAATCCGGCCCATCGAAACGTACCAAAATGTAGTAAAAATTAATTTTTGTAACGCTCTAAAATAAAATAATTTACTATTCTTAAATTTAAAAAGAAATTGCGATATACTTTTCGCCTTTAACTTTGTTTAGGAAAAGTATACTACTGTTAAATGATAATATTCAAATGCCTAGAGTTTTTTTTATAATTATGTAAAACTATAGTTATATACCTAATAAGAATAATAAAATAAAACAACCAATAAGTTTCCGCATTTTTTTTTTCAAATAGTGCAACTTCACGGAGCTGTAACTCCTAACATATATGTGCTACAAAAAAAATCTGTACAAAAAATTAAGGAAATGTTATCCTCTTTAACTTTGTATAGAACATCTTTTGTCGTGAAAGCCACCGTTTTTGAGTTATTATCAAAAAACCAAATTTTTGTTCCTAAAATCGAGGTCGAAAACTTGGATTTTTCATTAGGGCCCCAAGCCTAACAACATACTAAAAAATCGCTACTACCCCATCTTTTGCATTCAAAAAACCCCCACGTCCTGGACTATTAATGATTCCCCACACTTTATATAGTAATAAAAATGTTTTAAATCCTTTTAAAATGTTTAAGTGTTTAAAGTTTAAATAGCAAATTCCTAATGTTTCCAAAATGTTCAACTAAACTTTGAAGCATTCATTGCCAACAAACTGTTGCAATGAAAGAGAGAAGTGCAATTTTGGTCAATGAGACTTTTTAGTTTTATCGGCGTTCATTTCGTAACTTTGTAACTTCTTGAAGAACATATGTGCATGGCTACTTTAACTAATTGCAAATGCTTTTGGAAAACCAGTAATTAGGCAGTTTAATTTCAAAATGGAGATCATGTATATTATAGAATTAAAATGTCAGTAATAATAAAATTCAGAAAAAAAATACCGGCTAGTGGGCATGTAGATTTGTACTATATTTTGCATTACAGTTCGCAGTGAAATTTTTGTGATATGGCAGCATGCAGAATTACGGCATGTCGCAGAATAAAAAATTCTGCTTTAAAAAATTGTGTCTCAGCCAAAAAAAATGAAGCAAGCTCCTAGAACATGAGCAGGCCAGAATTATTTTTGCCTAAAAAACATGATACTCGGAATAACTAGGAAATAAGTACTTTTAAACATGCGGTCAATTTTCGATATACCTACAAAGTGTACAAATATATAACACCCTGTATACTGCATCCGACAATTTTGACATTTTCTTGTAATGAAGTGAATAAGTGTACCAATATGGAAATAATTATATATTTAAAAATATATATAAAAATGGTATATTACCTTATCACACATATTATTTAGGGAAGTGGGTCAGAAACCAAGGGGTTCAAGAAGCAGGCTTTACTAAATAAGTAAAATGCAAATATAGAAACTAGATAGCTACTTGCCCACAAAATATCAAAGCTGAAAAACACAGATTTGCAATAGTAGTAGATAAGTGATAACCATTGTAAAGAGTTTCCATGATGTTTACAATATATACTTCTTAATTGGATAAGTATCTTACCTTTAGTAGATTTTTTCATGGGGGTATACGTAGGTAACTTGTAAACATTTAAAAACATGGTCAATATACCTATACCTATGATAAATAAAGTGGTAGGGCAATTTCTAACATAAAACTAAAAAGGGACACATATTATGTAGGTATTAAATTATGTTCAATTACTAATTCAAATATAATACATATTTCTTTTTTAAATGAGCCTCAGGTACCACTAAATTTTATGGGTGGTACGTAGAGGTGAGTATATAAAGAAGCTTTCTTTTACTATACCTAGGGCCAGCCATGGGCCCCACTTTCAGAGGAGTCCCGCGCTCGGTCTGAGCGACACTGTATGCTTATCACGCTTTTTTTTTAATTAAAATTCTATTTATTTAATACTTACATGCAAACATGTTTTCGGTTCTTCCTGCTACCAGGTCGATTTTGTTTTGAGAAGTTCTGCATGCAACCTATTTTCCTCCAAATGCTTGAATAATATTTCAGTAAGTAGTTATAGGTATAGGGGTACCAGATTTTACTTTCTTGAAAAGTTTGTATTAACTGTATACCTACAAGTAATGACAATTATATATAGTTTTGCCTAAAGTACTTCAAAAACCATCATGTTAAAATACATATTAAATGTTACCTATTCTGTGTAGGTATCTATCTATTTTGTGTAGGTATTAACTTTCAAACATTCATTGTTTTTAGGTTATTTTGGCCACAACACAAAAGATCAAAAATAATTAGTAAAGGGTATTTAGTATATTATATTTATTTAGGTATAGAAGTTGTCCACATTGGGGACCAAGAAATTTAATAAGAAGTAGTAGCATAATACCTAATATGAACAAAAAATTATAACACTCCTTACCTTCAACGCAAGTTGTTAAAGTAAACTCCCATAAAAATGTCGATTTTGAGCAAACGCCGCTTCTAATTTTGCCAGTCAACCGTGTATAATTCCTTTAAGAATGCATCTGTAAAATATCAAATCGCTTTATCATTTCAAACACCATCAAATTATAAAAAGAACTCAACAAGACACAAAATCTACCAAAACAGGTAGCCATTTTGACATTTCAACTATAATTTTCTAATATAGCGCCACCAAACGACCATTTCTTTAACCCTTCATTCATAATTACCGTCGCTGCATTTTTCTTTGTCATATATAATGCAATGGAAGGAGACAGCTAGACAAATAAGTCAAGAACAACAAATTATTAGCAATGGCGCCGCCGGCATTCTTATTATTTATGAATGGGATTTTTACAACTCGTCCTTCCTTGGAATGTGTAGTACTATGACATAGTGACCTACATATGGTTTTTGAGTTTATGAATGAAAAGGTTTGTTTTGGAGTTTATGAATGAAAGAAAAGAAAGTGGTAATTGATAATGTAATTTTGACTAAAGGCAAGTAGTAAAATTGTTCTTCGTAATTACAGTATGCATAAAAAGTTGAAATTACAGGATACGTTACTGAAATAAAAATACTAGGAGTAGGTATAATAATTATTTTAGGTGTAGGGAGGATTTTTTTAATACAGGGTCGCTTTATGTATGGAAACGGTCGATTATTTGCTAAAATAAGATAGCTAGCGAAGAATTTTAAATACAAAACTTTTAGGGTTTTTAGAAATCTATTACACTGCACATAAACTAAGTATACAGGATCAGTCAAAAAACCATGGAAGAACAAAGTTACTATATTTTAAATGGAACCCCCTGTATATTATACAATATTTCAATTATTTACAAGATTCTAAAACAAAAATGTTAAGCACACCACATATCCAATCTTAACCGTTTTCGAGATATCGAGTTTCGAATATCGTTTTCAAATAAATAATTACATTCATTAATTTTCTAGTCCATCAAGTTACCTTAGAAAATATTTATCTCCATAACAATGTTGTTTTGTCATCTTAACAATAGATATGCCAAAAATACTTACATTTACAATTTGTGAACAATTTTCGCGTAAAAATGGCACGTTTAAGTGATACCGAGCGCATTGAAATTTTAATGATAATAGGGTACGGCGATAGAACACGGAGTTTTACCCAAGTGGTGAATATTTTTAATGAATTGCATCCAGATCGGGAACCTATAACTAAATCAACTGTTTCCAAAACATTGCAGCGTTTTCATGAATCTGGAGGTGTGAAAGATCGACCAAAAAGTGGAAGACCGGTAAGCGTTACTAATGAAGAAAATTCTCTAAATGTCATATGTTAGATGTGGTAGAAAATCCAATAAATTCGACGCAACAGCGGGCTTTAAATCATAATATGAGTCGATATTCCATTCAAAAAATTACCAAAAGAGAAAAATTCAAACCATATAAAATTCATTTGTTACAAGAATTGAGTGAAGACGATTTTGATCGCAGAATTCAGTTTTGCGAAATAATTATGGATAAATTCAATCAAAATGTCGACTTTGTCAACCACATTTTATTTTCTGATGAATAAACGTTTTGTTTAAACGGGCACGTAAATCGACACAACTGTAGATATTGGTCAGACCAAAATCCACATTGGATGGAACAAGTTCATACCCAACGACCACAAAAAATCAATGTTTGGTGTGGCATTATTGGTGGAAACGTCATAGGACCCTATTTTATACATGGAAATTTGAACGCTGAACGATATTTATTACTTTTACAAGAGAATATTATTCCACAGCTCAAAAGATTATTCCCGAACCATAATAATCCCAATTTACCGGCTGAACAAATATGGTTTCAACAAGATGGGGCTCCACCACATTTTGGACGGATGGTGAGGGAATATCTAGAGGAAACTTTTCCTGGTAAATGGATTGGGCGCAGAGGTGCAATTGAATGTTGAATGGCCTGCTAGGTCTCCTGATATGACCCCTCTTGACTTTTTCCTGTGGGGCCATATCAAAAATTTTAGTGTACAAAAATAGGCCACAAAATATCGAAGATTTGCAACAAAGAATAATGCATGAAATTTCCAGTATTGCTCCCAATATCCTTCTAGATTCGCTACAAAATTTTGTTCACCGAATTCATTACTGCCAGGAGGTGAACGGTGGACACTTTGAGCACCTTATAAAATAGGATTTCAAATTGTTGTTTACTAAAACTTAGTTTGTCTTTTTTCTTATTGTTATTAAATTTATTTGAAAACGATATTCGAAACTCGATATCTCGAAAACGGTTAAGAAAGAATCTTGTAAATAATTGAAATATTGAATAATATACAAGGGTTTCCATTTAAAATAAAGTAACTTTGTTCTTCCATGGCTTTTGACTGATCCTGTATACTTAGTTTATGTGCAGTGTAATAGATTTCTAAAAACCCTAAAAGTTTTGTATTTAACATTCTTCGCTAGCTATCTTACTTTAGCAAATAATAGATCGTTTCTATACATAAAAGCGACCCTGTATTTTTTATTATTAAGTCTCCCGGTTTTCCCAAACAATCTTCTGCATCTATTTAGGTACACTTTCAGTTTTGTTTAGGTTGTTATTAATATTTGGTTCCTCGTCAGTTTGGCTTTCAGGCTTAATCCCAGATATTTTACCTTGCTGACTGTTCTTATCTGAGGGTGCCCGCTTCCCGATATATATATATTTTTTAATATAATTATAACAATAAAGGTTTATATTAGAACAGCAAGTTTTTAAAAATAACAAATTGAAGATTATAAAACTATTCATCCATTTTACGTCTGTTATTCAAGATTAACATATTTTCTTTACCAAAAAAACCAAACCCTCATTATCTGGAGCAGTTAATAGTCCTAAGCCGATGGGGAAATTATGCAATTCATTATCACTTTAGCCGTGAAAATAAATCAATAGATTTATGGGTGAACAAGAGTGGAAAAAAGCTCGCTTAATAAATTAGAGCCAAACGCGCGCAACAGTCAGCCACTATATCATAGAGCGGTAAAGAAATGGGCGTTAAAGCCCAAAGCCCGGATGGAGAAAAAGGAATCAAATTGAAATAATACGTGTCATATCTGGATATCTACAGATGAAAACTCGGTTATTTAGTAGCTCGTGAAATACTGGCTGGCTTACGGTAGTAGATTTACACTGCAATGTATTTGACAAATGTCTGTTTACGGGTTTTATTAACTTAAAACTATCAAGAGAGATGCTGAGGATGAAGGAAATTTGTAATTAGTCTCGGAATGTTTTGTTGACCTTTTTTATAGTTATTTTTACAAACTCTTCCTTTATTTTATTGCTGTTACAAAGCTATTTCTTAAGAAATAGTAATTTACGTTACAAGACCGGAAAGTAGTGGTTTTCAGGTCGAGACAAGCATTTCCAGGCGAGCCGTAGGCGAGTCCTGGAAGCTTGGAGAGACCTGGAAACCATTAATTTTCGGTTGCGTGACGTACAATATTTTTTTTAAGACCGACACTTCGATATACTTACATTAAATTATTTTATAATATTTTTAAATGCGTCGTATGGCTTCTCGTAACGGGCTTTTGATTTTACTGGCAATATATCGTAAGTCGCTTTCCTTGCTGCTTCCAAAATTTCTTCTGAAATCTCATTTTCCGTGTCGGATAATTCAAAATCTGAATTCATATTGTTAAATTTGCGAACTCGCGAAACAAGTTTGACATAAACAACAAATTAAAAATCAACGAACTGTCACTCGACAATACATCTAAAAGTTGTTGTCATAGTAACGAAATCAAGGTAGCTTGTATTATCAAAGAGCGATTGGAAAAACAAAAAACAGGGACCGGAAAAATCTTTTCCGGTCTCTAATGTCACTTTTCCGGTCTTGCGATCGGAAAAAGGTTATTTTCTAGGCGAAAAATTGTCCAGAAAGTGTATATTTTCTGGTGGGTTTTTAAAAAAATATATTTCTGGTCAGTGAAAACGTATCGATGAACATTCTTTTTAGCTTAATGATAATTTTATTATTTTTTTCTACATGGAGTAAAAGTTCTACATCTGTATTATCTTCTTGTACGCTACCATGGAGTGCATCATTATTATGCTCTAAGCCAGGGTTTCCCAAACTATGGGTCGAGTCGAGTGAATATTGAGTGGGCCAAAGCTTTTGCTGTAGTAGAGTTGTATTGAGGATGGGAAGTATGATTGTTTTGAAACACTTAAAACTTTTATTGTTGAAAACCAAGTGCGGCCAAAGATGAAAGTAGTGTCTGCAATTTCCACCCATTTATTATTGTTATAAAAAACCTTTGACGACTATTTCGGCGAGGAGATGAAGAAGCTCGACTTATTGAATTGGATTTGCAACCCATTTCAAGACCACCTACCAACTGGTATGTTAACAAAAGCAAGTGAAGAACTTATTGATTTACCGTCATTAAAAAAATCAATCGTAAGCAATTCTGGCTCACGGTTGCTGGTAACTATCCATGCCAGTTTGATGAAGCTATGAAAGTGCTTCTCCCTTTTACTACCTCATACCTATGTGAGGTCGAATTTTCTAATATGGTGAACATTAAAACTAAATCATTATATTATATTATTTATTATCCATAAGACACAATTATTTTATATTTTTTAGTTATTATACTAATAAGAGAATTAGAAAATTTAATTTCTTACGATAAACGATAAGTATTTTATTTCTTCTTTATTTATTCTCTTTAAAATTTTGCTTAAAGTTGTACTTGTGCTTATATTAATAAGTCTGAACTTCGTACAAGTTCTAGGGACTTAACGAAACTTCTAATTTATTTTAAAGGGCAAGTGATACTCTTTTTATTTTCAGGTACATGTAACAAAAATGTTTGCTTTTGTACAAATAAATTATTATTATTATTATTATTATATATTATTATTAAATACCGAAATAAATTGGACTTATCAAACTCACTGCGATTAAAAGTAACTTGAGTTGAAGTTGATGTCAAAACTGTAATGGCGAAAAATAGGAAACAATTTCATCCTTCCCATTGAAATAACTTTTTTTGATGTAGTTTGGAGGGGCAAAATTTACATGGGATTTCCCGTGACCTGTTTAGCGGTGTACACCCAGTATACAGTTTTGTCTATGTTTTAAGTTTTCTTGTATGTGTTTCTTGGTAATTTTTCCACGGAAAGCCAAGGCATTATATTAGCAATGACGCGAATGGTAATTTTTAATACAAATGCTACTTTATAACAGGTCTTGTTTTTTAAAAGCATTATTAAATAACCACCCTCTGTTAGCAATTTTAATGTATCATTTTAGCAAAAATCCATTTAACGCCATAAAGCATTTTTTATGGTTATCAGCAAACAACTTCCCAGCATGAAATTAAGTGGAAAATGGCTAGTCACAATTTACACGAAAAACAAACAGAAGGGCAAACTATTAAAGCTCGGTCTCCACCTGCATTGACACTTGAGAGAAAATTACCAAAGCACATCGGGTTGCGCCCTTATCGCAACTTTTTAATGCGTACGCCGCACGCAACAAATCCGGAAAAGGTTTGAAAATTGTTCACTTCATAGAACTTAATGGCCCTTATGTCGTGTTGAATTTACATATTTTTTGGTGCATATGTATGACGTGTACGATTTAATTTGGATTTAATTGTCTCTAACATTAGAACTTAAGTATATTGATAACTTGTGATATACCTGCCCACCTTGTTATAATAGGTTATAATTTTATAGTGTTATATATGGCAGCCCCTCTTTATCGCCCTTTTGAATTTATTGTCATGCGAAATTATTAAATTGACAAATCCAAGCGCTATTTGTAATAAATATTACCTGGTATACATTTTTTAATTTCCTCATAAGAAAGGGGTTGTTAAAATTGCAACTGTTCCTACACTGAAGAAAATGATCTAATACCGTGCGAGCAAAAATTATTTGCATCAAATCAAAATCAAATCAAATCAAAAATGTCTTTATTTCATATTAACAAAATGAATAAAACAAAATAATAATATCGGGCGGCGGTATCCAACATGGTTGCTCATCAAAGAGGGCTTTGCATCTAACGACGTAATGCTTAGCCGTAGATCTTAATACCTGTTGGGTGTCAATAACTACCTGAATTAACAATCAATCAGTTATTCCTTCATCTTTGACAGTCGTTACAAGTAATTTGATCCATCGCTAATGTTTCCAATTTCTTGAACAATTCACACAATGGGCTTTACGGAACAGCACAAAACATTCATGGTTGAAGCGTTTTTTCGAAGCGGTGGCAATACAATCCGGGTTTATGCATGGACAATTTTCACGAACATTTTCCTAATGTTGCTTTTATTGCTGGGGATTTTTATCATTGCCTGAAAAGAACCGTGGCAGTGTTTAGGGAAGCAGGTTCTATACAACACAAAAAAGGAGCAGGAAGACCATCTGTAAGAACAGAAGCACATTTCTCCAGAGATGCTGGTCAACACTTTCGAAAATATGAAGAGACGTTTGAATTTATGCTTGGAGCATGGCGGTGGCCAATTTCAGCAACTTAGTAATTATTTTTCTTTTTCTTTCTGTATATTCTTACTTTGTTAATTTTGTAAACAACAAAAATAAATTTGTATTTGTCTACTTATTTTATTACTCATTAGTTTGGCATATCATGTCATAATATGAATTTGACAAAATTTTAACCTAGATTTGGTTAGATATATCGTCCCCATATCATTGTGATCTAAACCAAGCCTTACGTTTTTTAATCCAAGCCCTCTTTGATGCAAATACTTTTTCCTCGCACGGTACAACAAGTTTACTGACATAGTTGGTATGGATGGCTTATTTTTCATTAACCCATATTAAATAAATTGCTAGTGTATCAAACTGTGACAAGTAGTTTTTTGCTGGTAAAGACATTATTTTTTAAACAATTTTATTATTGTTTGGTAATACCTATACACATAGAACACATTATGATATAATTTAGTTAATTAAGATCAACTGCTGAATATAATTTACTGTTATACGCCATTATATGTAATCCCCTATACAAACGTAGTCAATAGATGTTCAAACATGTGTTAATTACGGCAGAACATCCCCAAAACTGGATTCTCTACTTCGAAACCTTATAATTAATAATTGTCTATATACATGATCTCCTGACTCATTCTATAGCCTGAGATAATATAGGGCTTGCCAGATTTGAAAATCCAATTCAAGCCTAATAAAATTTCAAAATTTCAGTATTAATTTCCCGATATCAATGCCTTTTTAGTGGGTATATAGAATTTCTCGACGTACGAGTATAGGTATGTACCTACATTAAAAATTTACCAACGGTCGCTCTGAGATTTAGAAAACATTCAAGCTTCTGGCTACGTTGTTTTCTCTCGGTAGCAACACTGATTTATGATAACATATTGATATTAATAATGATTTAAAGTACAACTTAGGCATTCGATAAAGCTTCTTGTAATTTATTACGGGAATACTGCACGTGATGTTACAATGGCGATGGAAATCAGTCAAGATCGCAATCTGTAAGTCTTGTAGTCTGATAAGTGGAATAATACCTTATCGGTTATGTTATGAAAATTAATGAGCTTGCGTTTAAAAACGTCGAAGTTATCAATTCTTGTTCGCGTGGTATCGAACTTGTGACCTGAAGCATAACGTGTTAACGAGCTTCCGTTTTTGCTCCCAAAGAATCCGTTTGGCAACGATAAAGCTGACAAGCAACAAATGATTATTCATTTGGCCAAATAAAACACGAAAGATTAAAGCCATTGAATAAATGCGTCATTTTGTTGTGTTCCTTATTTTTTACCCTGGGCAGAAACCTCTCTTATTATCCTTTATAAAAAACGTGATAATTTGAAATCAGCAATGGGAAAGCTAATATGGTCATAAATTCCTGTCGCAACTCGCGATAGGCAATTGGTGTGAAATTCATTTTCACCCCAGTGGCCCTGTTAATCAATCCAACATCCGAAAGAAAGATAAAAGTTCGAGGATGCGGCACAATCTTTCGAGTTATTGTTTGGGGATACGCGACTGAACAAAAGTCGGAATGTAGGAGACGTTGGGCCGCTTATTGAGAACTAAAAGAATACATCGCCACTTTATAAAGAAGGTGAATTGAGATGACAAATAGCGGAGATTACTCCGGAGCGCGCCCTGAACGCGACGCCAATTGTCGGGACGGGAAGACATCGATCATGTGACACGTAACGTCGTTACAGGGAATGCACACAACTCCTATCTTACTTTGCGAGCTCCAACTCAGCGGGGAGTCCTGAAGTTAAAGTCCAAGTCGTAAAGCGGAAGTGGGGGATAACTGTCTTCATTACGCTCATAAGCTTTAACCCCCTGCTTTGGAAAATTTGTTAAAATCGTAACAACATATCTTACTCTGTACCCAATAATACGAAATCCAAACTCTTATCAATAATAAGTTTGTTTTCACTACAGGAAGAAAAGGAGGTTATCAATTTGACCTGATGATGTGTTGTATTTTTAACACGCACGCAGTGTTTTTTCACAATAATACTAATGTTTATCGTTCATTATTATTTTCTGCCTTAATTAAGAAATTCAAGATTTATTTTAAGCTATATTTATTTTCCGCTTTTTAGTTTGATTAATTATTAAAGCGTGTTTTTTAGTTTTTTTAAACTATATTTATTATGGATAATAGCGCATGCCTTTTTTAGGAAGGAACTTTGTATATTTAAGTTATAGGAATGGGAGTAAGAAAGGATCAAATATTGTACTTAAAAATAAACAGATAGGGATGCGTAACAAAAAATACATTGTTTTCCCCATTTAATATGTTAAAGGTCAATCTATATGAACAAGTTCTAGGTAGGTGATGCATCGCAAATTACTAGCCAACCTGATTCGGCTCCATTCTACCATAGCCATGTAATATATTCTATATAGATTAGCTAAAATTGCATGCATTAGAACGTCACGTCCAGAGCATTTCAGCAAACATTAATTAAATGGGCACAATACAATAAAATTTAACATCCACCCTTAATCTATTAAATTTTAACGAGGTATACAGGTTCGCTGATAGTTAAACAATAACAAACGCAACACCGTAATAAAACAGACGATCCACTAAACTACCACTAACCTAGACAAACTTATTACTGACCAGAATACATAATTAATTGCTAAATTTAATTTGTCTTTGTCTGTGCAATATGAATTTACTTTATTAAAGATGAACCAGATGAACAGTAGGTCGTAAATTGAGACTTGATCACTCGGTTAACAAGGGTGAACAATAGGTTATCTTCTTCCAGAAAAATGTTACTTCTTGAGAACATAACAACGGATGTACGATAAAGTTGTATATATATTTATACCATCTTAACATAGTATAAAACAAAGTCGCTGTCGCCCGTCTGTCCTCTTTCATATGTGCTTAAATCTTTAAAACTACACAACGGATTTTGAAGCGGTTTTTTTAATAGATAGAGTGATTCAAGAGGAAGGTTTTTATGTATAATACATGCATAATATTGTAGAGAAACACTGATAAATTTAGAGGTTTGTTCGGGTTTGTATTTATAAATCTTGACGTGATGGTGAACTCGCCTTATTATCTCAGAAAAAGCGCTGCAACGCAGGTCGGGTACACGCTAGTTATATTAATAAATTTGTAAAATTACCGACTACTGATTGATTTATCAACGCCCAGACTAAACCCCTTCTCCTAGATCTGTGAAATTTCCAAGATGTCTTCTTCTTGTATGGTAGGCATCCATTAAGAAGGGATTTTTCGAAAATCAACCCCTAAGGGGGTAAAAACGGAGGTTGAAATGTTTATAGAAATTTATGTATCTCAGAAACTAAAACTGGTGCAGGTCTAGAAATTGGTATACAGGGTGTTTCATTAAGGGTAGCCACCGGCCATATCTCGGAAACTACTAAACATAGAAACTTGGGAAAAAAATATTACGATTAAAGAGGCCATGAGAAAATTCTGGAAATTACTTTTAAGTTCCTCATTTCGCCGCAAGGGGGCACAATTAAAATTTTTTTTTAAACTCTAGATTTCTTCGAAAATTTCCACATTAAGGTATAACTCTGATTACATCATCGAAAATATTAGATAATTCTGCATCATGTTGGTTTAAGGCTCATTGGCTTACCGACCTTGATAAGAGTGGGGGAAGCTATTGAATGTGTAAACATTAAAATCGCTATAACTTCTAAACGACTTAACCGATTTTACTAAATTTATGCTTGTTTTAAAGAAAAAGGTAAGTACCTTCAATTGTCGTATCGAATGGTACAAGATAGTTTCTAATAAAATTGCTAGAGGGCGCAATTTGTATTAAAAATTATTGTTTCGGCAATAACTCTGAAACGAACAAAGATTATCGAACTGCGGTCTTCACATATTTTCTTGCAAATTTCATCTACTTTTCGATTATGATGTCATAGTTATACCGTATGATTTGAATTTTCGGGATAAAATCGAAAAAACTGTTATTATTACAAATTGCGCCCTCTAGCAATTTTATTGAACACTATCGTGTACTGTTGGATACGGCAGTTGAAGATACTTATTTTCCCCTTCCAAACAAGCTTAAATTTAGTAAAATCGGATAAGTCGTTTAGAAGTTACAGCGATTTTAATGTTTACACTTTCAATAGCTTCTCCCACTCTTATCAAGGTCGGTACGCCAATGAGCCTTAAACCAAAATGATGCAGAATTGTCTAAGCTTTCCAATGATGTAATCAGAGTTATACCTTAATATGGGAATTTTCGGAGAAATTTAGAATTTAAAAAAACAATTTTTAATTGTGCCCCCTTGCGGCGAAATGAGGAACTTAAAAGTAATTTCCAGCAATTTCTCTTGACCACTTTACTCATAAAAAAATCTTTCCGAAAGTTGTACGATTAATGGTTTCCGAGATAAAGCCAACGTCCTCGCTTATTTGACCACCCGGTACGTATGTATGTAGAAATTCTTTTTTAAGATTTTGTATACTTTCGTTCTATTTTATAAGAATATGTAGGTATTCGATTTTATAATAAACACTACGGTTTTGACAAATTCTGAGTTGTTTTCATTTTCAAAATAATTTTTTTTAAGTAACTCCAGTGATCCGGACACCTCGATAGTCCGGACATATGCCGGAACGATATCTGGCCGGACTATCGAAGTTGTACTGTACTAACTAACCGAAACGTTGTGTTAAGTAACAAAATAAAGACAATGGAAGTCCGACAATGTAATTTTTTTTTGATAAATAGACATGTGTTTAGGCATTTACAAAAAAATTTCTTCTAGGTGGTGGAAAATAGGGTATAAAAGTTTATATTGGAGACATTATTTTTGGACGATCTTTCTTGGGGTTTTATAAACGCAAAGTCCTTGGAAAGATTTTGTGAGAGTGTTGTAAAGAAAATTATGCAAATTCATTGTTACTATTATTGGTAAAAGCTTTAATATTATTCTAAAAAGGCCATACATATTTACGAATAAAAATCCCATGCAGCAATAACCAGTGTGTATTTAAAGTTAGTGTGTTTCAGGCATCAAGTGCTCGACTATATCGCCAATTACCGGGGAAAGCTATTGTTATGGCTGATTAAAAACATACGTAAATACAAGCGATCGTATAGAGACGGTTGCATTGCTCCTGGCCTCTTGCAGAAACCGTTTTTCTGGTTGCCGATTTGTTTACGCTTCCGGTGTTGTGTAATAACGCCACTTGCCCAGCTTTTAATAATTATAGAGAATGCCTTAATGTAGGTTAAATAAGACCAGTTTAACATATTTTTTAGTTTTTAAAATTTATTACTTGTAATTTTGTGAGAAGATCTATTACAGCGTATAAATAGATAGGTATTTTTTGTTTTAGGTAGGTACCGATAATAAATGTAAAATGATAAAAATTAATTAAATCCTGAAAAACTATTGATAATTTATTCAAAATTTAACTCCTAATATTGGATTTTAATTGGTGTCATATTAGCTTAATAGGATTAAATATACAATAGTGTGGAGGAAGACGCAACACTGTATGTCCATTTTCTGCTACAAGTTTGTCACACTCGTATTCCTTATTTATTCTAAAAGCTTTTAATACTTCTAGCAGTTCTCGTTATATGTAAGTTTCTTCAAAATATAAATCATTTTCAATCATAAAATTTTGAATTTCTGCTTTTGTATTATTAGAATTAGGAATGATTTTTGCTTGATGATACTTGCATTGTCCTTTACAATGACGCTATTTTCAGGTATATTTTTAAGGAGTTTATGTTTAAACCAATCTTCAAAAAGTTGTGCGTCGGTATCTTGATGGTAATCTAAAGAAGAATCTGCTATGTTTTTAGCTGAAAGCAACAGACAATTTGGAACAAACCCGTTCTCTGAACCAGCATTTAATATTGTGATTATTTTGCCTTTATTTGATGGTGCCTTGGATTGACATTTTTTGGAAGAATTATCCCAACCTTTTCTTGGAGTGTCATGGGTATCGAACCATGTTTCGTCAAGGTAAATAATTGGACGATTTTCTTCTCTAAATTGTTTAACAGCTGTTAAATATTTAAGTCCCCATTCCCGTAAACGTTGAGATTCCATTAATGTTTGTCTTTTATTAATGCTTCGGTAATTAAAACCCATTTTACGCAATATTTTCCTAAGGCTTGAAAGGCAACAAGAGATATTTGTTTCGTCTTTAATCAGCCGCTATTTGAGGGGTGGGGAGTGGGTACAGTTTGTGCTTCATACATTTGGTAAATCTTTCTTCTTAATAAATCCATGTCATTTTCGTCAATGCTTCTAAATGTGCCATAATCACTCCGATTTTTTCTAGGATTAACAGGTTTAAGTACTATGTCTCTTACCGAAGATAAAGGAGTTTTTGTCAAAGTAGACGTCTCTGCTAAAGCATCCATCGAATTAAAATTTCTACTCAACAAAGATTGATACACATTTTTAATTATTAGTTTGGCATCGGTAGATAAATGCTTTCTTTTAAAAATGACACTTGAAGCAGCACAATTCCAAGGACGCCACATTCTACCACTAATAAGCCTAACTAAAAATTACTCGCCGGTAAACCACTAAAGACTAAAATTATTAAAAATCAGTTTGTATTTATATATGAATCAGGCATAGGTATAAATTGAATTTGTACCTGGTCCGGCTCTGCTCGAAAAGGTTTTAAAATTTGGGATTTCATTATTTATTCTATGGTCAAAGGGATAATGAGGGTTTATTGCAGTCAAAAGATCAACGGTATAATTCTACAAATGCTATACTCGTGTTACTACTGTGGTTCGATTGTAAAGGCAAAAATTTATTTTATTTTCCTTCCTTGAAAAGTGCATGTTTTAACGACATGTACGTCAGTTTGTCACAAAGGAAAATAACAATTTAGCACAAAATGACACATCCGTGAATCTTTGTAAGCAATAATATATTCTCTTTTGAACATAGGGATTTGTGTCTATCGGCAAAAATGCTCGACACGTTTACTGGTAAAGAAAAAAAACAGGAAGACAAATTATTTTACCATTATCTCTAATTATAAACATAATATAGCGCCGCAGGCTACAAATTTACGATGTTTGCTTATAGCATTAGCTTATTTGTTCTAATGAATATAAACATCAACGTTATTTATTGATATGCAGCAGTTATCGTGTATAGCAGGAGAAATAAAATTTTAGGGTTAAATAAATGGACGAATTTTACTATTAGAAGTGTGTAATGTCAATAAACGCCGTTTTGGGGTTATAATGATTCAATAAAAGTGAAACGAAACCAGTATTAGACCAGGGTCGATAATTTTTGAAACCAAAAAAAATAATAGTAGGATAGGATGAAACCCATTGGAAAAGGAAGAGAATATAACAAAAATGAAAGGAAAAATAATTTACGTGCGATCCGAGGTCGGGAAGTGGAAGGGGGTGAGTTTTTAAGGGTAGAAAACGATTTATCTCGATTTCCGGCAAAACTACAAGTCCTATGGAAAAACGTTAAATGTCAAAGTTGTAGGTAATAAAAAGATCTACAACTCTTGTATTTACACTTTTTTCACATAACCTCAAAATTTATGTGAAAAATTCAAATAACCAATTTTTTGGTTTTTTATTTTTATCTTTTACAAAAATTTTTTTTTTTACGAAATTTGGTGAAAACTTACCTTCTTATGTCCCAAACATACTGTAAATTTTTGATTTAAAATATTTATTTTTTCACCTTATTTTGACTTAATATCGAAAAAGCACCCGAATTTTCAATCGAAAATTCTCACATCAAAGTATCTGCTTTTTTAAAAAAGTCGGTGGACTTTTTGTTCGTTGAAATCTCTACTTTCTAATGGTGTAAAAAAAATATACATTACTATGGTAAATGTTCTCAAAAAATGCAAAGAAACGAAAAAAAACTCGAATCCGAAATTTGTTAATCATTATGTACAATTTTGAGCTATTTATTAAAATTTATACTTTAATTACTCGAAAAACGTAAGATTTCGTGTTACATTGATAAACAAAAAAATTACAAATCCATAAAACACAAAGATCGCAAAAAACATGCGAAAATAAAAATAGTTGTTCCAAATAATATAATTAAAGATAGGATTTATTTCCATTGTTTGAGAACATTTACCATAGTAATGTATATTTTTTTACACCATCAGAAAGTAGAGATTTCAACAAACAAAAAGCCCACCGACTTTTTTGAAAAAGCAGATATTTTGACATGAGAATTTTCGATTGAAAATTAGGGTGCTTTTTCGATATTAAGTCGAAATAAGGTGAAAAAATAAATATTTTAAATTAAAAAAATTACAGTGTGTTTGGGACATAAGAAGGTAAGTTTTTACCAAATTTCGTGAAAAAATTTTTTTTTGTAAAAGATAAAAATAAAAAACCAAAAACTTGGTTATTTGAATTTTTCACATAAATTTTGAGGTTATGCCAAAAAAGTGTAAATATAAAAGTTGTAGATCTTTTTATTACCTACAACTTTGCCATTTAACGTTTTTCCATAGGACTTGTAGTTTTGCCGGAAATCGAGATAAATCGTTTTCTACCCTTAAAAACTCACCCCCTTCCACTTCCCGACCTCGGATCGCCCGTAAATTATTTTTCCTTTCATTTTTGTTATATCCTCTTCATTTTCCAATGGGTTTCATCCTACTATTTTTTTTTTTCACTTTTTACTATTTTCAAAGGCTTCAGCCCTGGTCTATATTGTGTGCGGAAGTTAATAAGGTATTTTCTTCACCTGAAGACGACTGGAGATACTTACCAGTTGAAACGTTGTGATATGAAAAAGTAGAGGCAATGGAAGTCCAAAACAGATCTATTACTTAATAAGGTCTTAATTCAAGGAAATTAAATTTTTTAAATATGGTATTTTAATGTTACAAAACATGTAGGTTAGACAGGGTGTTTAAAACTTAGTGCAATGAATAATGGACTTCTTAAGCGTTTTTCTATCGAGTTGAGTTAAAATTTATAAACTAAATTTTTGACGTAACTCCATAATAAAAAGTCCAGTGAGTTAGGATCGGGCGATTTGGGTGGCCACACTATAAACCCCTATTTTATTATACTTTTATCACTGTACTTACTCGTAGCACCCAGCAGGATAACGCACACGATACGCCACTGATTCTAACTACCAAATAATAAAATTGTTTTAGTCATACTGCACAATCTGGTAGATAAAATTCTTACAAGAGACATTAATGCTATTAGAAATCCGCAAAATCTCTTACTATCACGCTTCGGCACTAAACTTTGTCAACTTTTATACGGGAATTATGTAGATTACACGCCCATTTTTATTTGCAAAATGTTTTTAATCATTTTAATGGGTTCTGCTGGAATTAATACTCATTCAAATATGAGTCCCGCATTAAATCCAGCCGAGAAAGTGTAAAATTTACGAGGGAATAATTCAAGTTTTTCCAGGAAATTACATCAATTCTTTCTCCTCGTTCGGACACATTTTTTTTTTATTATTTCTTGCTTCGAACATTCAAAAGTCAGCGTTTTATGAGCTCGAAATCCATTGCAATAATGCAGGATATTAACAAGGCGCAAAAAGAGAACATGACAGTTTGGCAAAAAGAATACACATATTTCACCTTTAAACGTACCGCAACTGTCTTTACCGAATGTATAAGCTATTGTTAACAAGGCATAAATTTTCTTTAAATGATTTCATAAATTTCTGAGCATTGCTACTTTTATTATCCTTGAACATATCCTACTTAAATTTATATTTTACTTAAGAAAGAAAGTCATTCAAGCCAGAAGAATGCCTCCAAAAAATAATAAAAATTACGTAAACCACAGTTTCAGGAACATATACGAGGATATTTTAAAAGAAACCGAAAATTGTCGTAGGTTCCTTTTTTTGTTTTATTTTGTATTTTGCAATAAGATTTCTCAATACAAAAAAATCAAAACCTGTAAAAGTAGTAAGTACATTATTAACGTAGGTAAGTAGTAGGCTTAGTCAAACATAATAGTCACTCTTGGAAAGGTTGTAACATCACTAGTCTAAACCGTTGTCAAAAATATAAATTTTTTTCCCATCTAAACTATCCTCTTCAAAAAAAAACTCCTCATTAGGAGTTATTTCCATATTCACTATTTTTCGTCTGCGAAAATCAAGGTGTTTCGTTTAGTTTATTATTTTATTTAATCAATTTTTTCGCTTCAATTTAATAGGAAATAATAGATTGATTTATGTGTGCATTCTAACACATTTATTTTTAATTTGAAGAAGTAGTCCATACTTAAAGTGGAGTTGAAAATGTAGGAAAGAAAGAAAAAACTGAAACTCTTCCTCCACAAGATTTAATAGAAATAAAGTCTTTATGGGTCTCTACATGTTTCGAACGTAGAAACGTTCATCTTCAGGAGACAGAAAAAATTTATATTGTGCTGATGGTATTATCAGAAGAGAAAATTGTATAAAACCTTAATGGAGCTTTTATGGCATTAAAAAAGTGAAATTTAGAAGTGACGTATATAAAAAATTGAGGAGAGATAAAACATGCTGAGCATGTGAAGAAACCCCTAAAGAATTTATTTCTATTAAATTTTGTGGAGAAAGACTTTTAGTTTTTTCTTTCTTTCCTATATTTGTTTTTAGGTTTCCCGCGCTTTATTACGAACGTTGATTCGGCGGTTGAAAAGTCCATAGCCAGACTCTAGGGTCTAGACGCTTGTGGTCTTACACCAGTGTAAAATATTCCATATACCTGCTATCAAAAAAATTAATTTGTCAGAGTTCCATTCTCTTTATGTTGTTACCTAACACAACGTTTCGATTAGTTAGTATCTCTTACCGTTTTCAAGTGTAAACTGAATTATAATTCTAAGACCTTCAACAACCGTTATAAACATTTGTTTTGTGTAAACATACTTAGAATAATAAATCTTATAAATTAAATAAATCGACTGCAATTAGGGTTTTTTGCGGAGTAGGCAAAAAACAAATAACTTTATTAAGTTCCGGCCGTATCTCAAGGAAAAAATACGGATTCAATCATTAATCTTGTTTGTTATCACAGACGGCCCTTTTTTCTAGATACATTTGTCGTCGCTTTAATGTATTGCAGTATCACATTTGAGAGAAGAAAAATGAACAAATTTTCTTTGGTATGTATATAATCGAATTGAACTGGCAAAAGTAGTTTATTAAGTTTGTAAATAATTCTAGGATTTTTTGTAAACTTCGACTATTTCAAAATTAGACTTTATAATAATAATTATATCAGACGATAGTTCGTAGTAACTACCGTTAATATTAGTTTTAATTTTGAAACACTAGTTTGAAAAATTCCTAATTTGATAATTTATGTTATGGTTTATACGTACATAATATAGTTGATATTCAAAGACGTACAGGATCAAAAATTGATGAAGTTCGTCATAGGATCCTGCTTAATTAGTTCAATTAAAATTGACCAAACCTCGCCAACCGTGGCTTGCCTTCCTGGGGCTGCAGAAAATTCTCCCTCGGTGAGTTTTCAATTTTTAGCTTGGCTGATTAAATAATATTCCGGATTAAGGGTCATCTGTCAGATAAGTCAAGTGAGAAATACGGTTTTATCTTTTTTGCTTTTTGGTTATTAAATATTATCTTGAAAATACGGTGTAGGTTATAATAATATTAAATATTACTATTAACAAGAATCTAGCTATTATAACCTTTCCGTTTGACAATGATGCAACTGTTTTTGTCATACAGACTTGGAGAAATCCAAATATTTTTAGAACTATTTTAGCATTGATTCAACAATTATTTCGTTTCCAATCTAAATCTATATATTCATTGTTCTTCTTCCATATTTTTATCTGAATACCATATTCTACAAAATATTGCATATACCTACTCATTGTAGCAATTTTTATTGTCTTCACCAGATATTTAAATACGAGTCAGCCCAAACCAGAACGTTCCAAGTAACATTTCTAAAAGGATTAAGAACCCTTTGGTATGATTTTATTTCTGATGTTTAAATAAATTTGTGTAGCATTGCTGGTCTGTCTTTTCCTGGAATTTGAAATAGTAAATATGTTGGTACCATATATTTCCGCTACATAACTTATGTTTTTATTATAGTACAATTATTGGTTACTTATAGGTTGCAATTTGATTTAAACTTTGCTCATTAAAAACAAGTGTCTGAGTTGTTAGTAGGTATCAATAATTGCCTCAGGCGGTTTAAAGTACATACTCATAATTTTTCAGTTCAAATTAAATGTAGGAACTGAATGACAAGGCAGACAATACAGGCGCCTAAAACTGACAAACTCAGCATCCCAAAGCCACCATCAAACTATAATATTTTATATTTTGGATTTGTTTATTGAGGGCTTTTATTTCTTCCATTGTTCCTTCCAAATCCTGATTAATCGATCAAAACCAATTCGGCAGGATTATTCTGAAAATATTTGTTTAGACTTTTACCTAATAACCCTGATATTGTCCCCAGCACGTGTCAGTGGTCGAAGAAAAATTGGGAAACAGATCTAAGACACAAGGAATAAAGAAAAAGAAAATAAACAAGCTCATGCTTTGGTCAAGCCAATATTTACACTGGACTAACCATTAGGGTTCTAAACGTGCTACGAAAAAATTAGATATGAAGACATGGGCGTAAAGATTTTAATTTTTTTTATTTGAAAATAATTAAGTCCTGACGGCTCAAAGAAGCTTTGTAATTATTTTTTGATCAGTAAAGTAGGTGCTCATAATATCACTGTCATTCTCTGTATATGCGATAAAACTGAGTAACCTTAAAGATAGATAATATAGATACCGGGCTTCTAGTGTTTGTTTAAATGTCGGAGATAATGATTTTCTTGAAATGATAAGAAAGTATTATTTTTGCCGTACTGGAAAATTTTGAACGCGACACTGAAACAGGAGTAGCAGAAAATATCCCCAAGACAAAACTTGAGAAAAACATAACACGCACGGATTCTTTAACGACTGTCCATGTTGCGAGTTCCAGTAATCCGATATGGGCCCCGATTAAGTTACACTTTGGCAGGTTTCCTGCTATTAGATCGTCCTTCTTTTATCATAACAATGATTCAATTTTGGATCACCCAATAATGTTAAAGTTCTAAATCTTATTTACTGGGGTTATTGGTAACTATTTGGCACAACGTGGTCTTATGAAGGTTTGTTCTCTTCTAATTCAATTAGGTCTCAATTTGAATCAGGGACTGAATCATCGAATTTATTTACTAAATACAGTGTGGCCAGGAAAGTCCGCATCATATGGGATTTTTTTAATTAATAGCTTTATTCGAAATTAGACTTTGGCATCAAGTTCTGCTTCGATCGAGATAAAAATTAAGCAAAAATATAGTAGTCACGTGATTCGCAGTATATGTCAAATTTTAATTTTTTCCAAAAAATAATTCAAAAGTGGGGTTATTTCTGAAAATATCAAAAAAAGTTATTAGAAAAAGTTTTTTTAATGCAGTTTCTAGCCCACATGCAAAATTTTAGCTGCATAAGATAATTTTGATTTTTTACCCACCACTAGAATTTATGAACACTTTACTGATGACACTGTGTTCTTTTTGTCTTAATATTAAGGTTTATTACTTTCAGACACAAACTACGTTTTTAAAAATACTTATTTTATGAAGTTACCTTATACAGGGTCAAAAAGAAATAAATTTTGCATCACATGAGACCAAATTTTAATAGCCCAATTTTAATTTTGTAGAAAAACACACATTTAAATATGGCTCTGCTTTAAAGCAAATGTATCTGAAATAAAGCATTGTCAAAACTAAGAAGTTTTATGTAGGCTGCGTTGAGTCTTATTTGGCAAAAGTGGTGCAATTTACAAAATATGGGTAAAAAATCAAAATTATCTTATGCAGCTAAAATTTTGCATGTGGGCTAGAAACTGTATTAAAAAAAACTTTTTCTAATAACTTTTTTCGATACTTTCAGAAATAACCCTACTTTTGAATTATTTTTTGGAAAAAATTAAAATTTGACAGATAATGCGAATCACGTGACTACTATTTTTTTTGCTTAATTTTCATCTCGATCGAAGCAGAACTTGAATCCCGTATGATGCGGATTTTACTGGTCACACTGTATACAGGGCATCTGAAAGCAACGTTTAATGATAGACTCCTGGACGTCTATTCTCCAACTTAAGAGAAGTGAATGCTCTCTCGAGAGAAGGGACCATTCACATTATATGCTCACATCGTATGGAAATGAATAGTCATTTTAAGTTTCAAGAATACAGTTGAATCATTCTTAAGAAAAAAACTAATCACTTCTCTTGAAATGATCGTTCACCTAGTTCGAGAATAGACGTCCTGACGTCAAAATAACTAACTTTTGTTTGTGCACGAGATAAGCTGTATGAATCTAAAGGGTACATGTCTATGGTGTCTTTGATAATGACAAAAAAATTAGAAGGAGTCTGCAGTGGCGCAACCAGAAATTTAGTTCGGGGGGGGGCTTTAACTTCTTGCGCCGCAAGCGAAAATTTTTTTGGGTGCCACGCCCTTTTTTGGGTAAAATACGTATGATTGACGAGAGCGACAGCCCCCTAAAACTTCTGCAATAATACGCCGCTGGCCCTAACTAAATATTTATAAAAAAAAATGAGAGATTTCATTTTAATTAGTAAAAATGTATTTAAAATAAGTAACGCATATATTAAGCATACTTATACTAAAACAAAACAAACACCTTATACAATAAGTTGTAAGTAATCACTATTAATACTAATATTAAAGTAAAATAATTCGTCTTATTTTTGCCATTTCGTCCAGAATTTCTTCCACGGTAATATCAATATCGTGGTTCGCATAAATAGGTAGACCAGGGTCGATAATTTTTGAAACAAAAAAAATAATAGTAGGATGAAACCCATTGGAAAAGAAAGAGAATATAACAAAAATGAAAGAAAAAATAATTTACGGGCGATCCGAGGTCGGGAAGTGGAAGGGGGTGAGTTTTTAAGGCTAGAAAACGATTTATCTCGATTTCCGGAAAAACTACTAGTCCTATGGAAAAACGTTAAATGGCAAAGTTGTAGGTAATAAAAAGATCTACATTTCTTGTATTTACACTTTTTTCACATAACCTCAAAATTTATTATATATTTTTTTTTTACGAAATTTGGTGAAAACTTACCTTCTTATGTCCCAAACATACTGTAATTTATTTGATTTAAAATATTTATTTTTTCACCTTATTTTGACTTAATATCGAAAAAGCACCCTTATTTTCAATCGAAAATTCTCACGTCAAAATATCTGCTGTTTTAAAAAAGTCGGTGGGCTTTTTGTTCGTTGAAATCTCCACTTTCTGATGGTGTAAAAAAATATATACATTACTATGGTAAATGTTCTCAAAAAATGCAAAGGACGGAAAAAAACTAGAATCCGAAATTTTTTTTTAATCATTATGTACAATTTTGACCTATTTATTAAAATTTATACTTTAATTACTCAAAAAACGTAAGATTCCATGTTACATTGATAAACAAAAAAATTACAAATCCATAAAACATTGAGATCGCAAAAAACATGCGAAAATAGTTCGCGTGACATGAAAAATTGGTTTGCAATTAAACGAATAGGCTAAGTTTCTAAGCTCGGGGGGAGCTGCAGCCCGGCAGCCCCCCCCCCCCTGGTTGCGCCACTGGGAGTCTGTCAGCAAACTGTACAAGTATTTCGCGGACACCCTATGTAATACCTACTCTGTGGTTACTATATTAGCTATAAAAAAACTTATAAACAATTATTATAAAATACAAGTATTTTTTAAACTGTTTTAGCCCCGATGCGCACGCCAGGAATATAATTTTTGATAAATCCAAAATCTAAATGCATGCACGCTCAAACTAATTAGCTAAAATAATAATACAGCATTTATTTTCATTTTACATAATAAATCTAATTAAAAACATCACGCTGTCATGTCCGGTTTCAATTTTGAATATATGAATTTATAAATGGGCCTCGCATATTTCACCTCATATATCGAGAAATATATGACAACCGATTTAATATACAAGGGTTGTATTAATTTAATATAAAAGTAGATATGTACCGGGTGTTCCACCTAAGGAGGTAATTGGCTATATCTCAGAAAGTAATAACACTAGGACTTTTGGAAAAAATATATATCGATAAAAGCGGCCAAGAGAAATTGCTGGAAATTATATTCAAGTTCGAAAAATGACCGCTAGGGGGCGTAAGAGAACTTTCAAAATAGAAATGCCGATTTTCTCTTGATTTTTTTAAATAAAAATATGTTGAAAATATAAGCATTGTATACTTCATAAAATTATGCAACTTTATGTGAGGAATCGTTTTTTTCTATTTTCAATAATAAAGTGGGGGAGAAGGTCAAACCTTTTTTCTTTCAAATGCTGATATCTCTGCTTTGGATGAACCGATTTTATTCAACTTGGTCTTGAAAAAAAGCCCTTCTTTTCCTCTACACGTAGATCGATTAACTATACCATATCGATTCTGATGGTGGCCACCAGATGGCGTTTTTCCGTAATTCCTCAAGGAATAAGGATTTTCTCAAAAAAATCAAATGTTATGATATGACTTTTTCATCATATTTTATTTTAAGCTTATAAAGGCTATTAAATAGTGGAATAAAAAATCCAGGTCCGTATTTAAAATAAAAAGGTTGATGATGGTCGCTCGAATCCGAAACGTCGGATTAAAAACTAACCCCATCAGCTTGTAGAGGAGGAAAAGTTACTATAGGGAACTGAAAACTGCAACGTGATATATTTTGTTAAACTAGAAAAATTGAAGAATATAATAATTAATATCGAAAAATAGGCCATTTTTTAAAACATTCATTAATCAATTAAATCACTGGTTTAACTAGTTTAACAAAATATATCACGTTGCTGTTTTCAATTCCATAGAGTAACTTTTCCTCCTCTACAAGCTGATGGGGTTAGTTTTTTAATCAGACGTTTCGGATTCGAGCGACCATCATCAACCTTTTTATTTTAAATACGGACCTGGATTTTTTATTCCACTATTCAATAGCCTTTATAAGCCTAAAATAAAATATGATAAAAAAGTCATATCATAACATTTGATTTTTTTGAGAAAATCCTTATTCATTGAGGAATTACGGAAAAACGCCATCTCGTGGCCACCATCAGAATCAATATGGTATAGTTAATAGATCTACGTGTAGAGGAAAATAAGGGTTTTTTCAAGACCAAGTTGAATAAAATCGGTTCATCCAAAGCAGAGATATCAGCATTTGAAAGAAAAAAGGTTTGACCTTCTCCCACCACTTTATTATTGAAAATAGAAAAAAACTATTCCTAACATAAAGTTGCATAATTTTATGAAGAACATAATGCTTATATTTTTAACATATTTTTATTAAGAAAAATCAAGAGAAAATCGGCATTTCTATTTCGAAAGTTCTCTTACGCCCCTTAGCGGTCATTTTTCGAACTTGAAAATAATTTCCAGCAATTTCTCTTGGCCGCTTTTATCGATATATATTTTTTCCCAAAGTCCTAGTGTTATTACTTTCTGAGATATAGCCGATTACCTCCTTAGGTGGAACACCAGGTACCTATCTAATTAAATAAATACACAGTAATGGGATATTTCCATTTTTTCAAATGGTATTAGCCAAATGACTTTTCCTCGTTAAAATAACACGCACTAACCGTACAGTAAATAAAAGAGTCACAAAGCTATTTAAAAGGACAATGGGTCTTTCAGACCATTTAAATCGTTTTAGCTGTGCATAGAGTTCTTCCTCGCCCATTTCGAGACATACGATAATAATCTATTCGCAGTTCTTGTATCACCTTTATTTCCCGAAGTATTTCCCATTATCATGCAGTCAGTCGACTTTGAATGTAAATACGTTTTGTTTATTAGAAAGAGTTATTACAGGCGTTTTTACGGTCCTTATTCTATTGAAATTGAATATCCACGATAAAAAATCGGTGTCGCAGTAATACTTACGGTGATCAGATTAGTGCTTTTAACGGTAATCAGATTAGTGCTTTTACAATAATGTTAGAAACAAATTCAACACCAATACCGATTATTGCATCCTTTGATGACATTATTATAAGAAGTTTTTGTTCCTTAATTACTAAAGTAACTGTAAGAACCTGTAAATTCCATCAGTAACTCTCAATAAATAATAATGACAAATGCGAATTTACCCAGCGAACGGGATTTACGTTAGTAAGAACACATATTATTTTTAGATTCTTTTAATACCATTATTAAATAATTGTTATGAAATTGCCTACCTATAAACGTACCTACGTTGCCTGGTACCAACACCTTTATGGCCATCACAATGGTCGGTGTACAAAACGACAAGCCGAAAATGGATTAATTTATTTGGTGTACCAAATAAGCATATTTCAGGTAAAATGTTGACGTGTACGAAACATGATTTCACCTTACATCTGTTCTATCCCTTGTTACAGGTAAATTGAATAACTGACTTAAAACTTCTATTTAACACGTTTACCTAAATTTTAACCCTATAATTAAGGTGCTACTAACAGGGAAAAAATAAATATAATATTTATATCCGGATACCGGTGTGATGCAGTTATTTAATGGGATTTAATAGTAATAGTATAATAAAAAATGATTTCCTTTGGGGAAGCATCCCACAAACCTAAATTTTCTTTGCTTGCTCAAACTAAAGGTAAAGGTAAATAGATTGTTGGTAAATAAATAGGTACTTAATTAAAGAATACTAATATTTACAGCAGTTTCAACCACTTATCAAAGTTGAAAGTAGGTAATTTAATAGAATATCAAGATCATTAGGAATTTAACAATATGATAAGCATATGGTTTGCGAAAGAGGAGAAAGGAAAAAAAATACACAAAAGACAATGACAAATTATCCCTACCTACTTTGAAATGGAATTAAAAAAAAATGTAATGCTCAATAAAAACATTTGGATATGTACTAGAGGATACTATAGATCGTACCTCTGTGAATATCTAATGAACGTTAAAAATTGCTGCTTGGTCAAAAACTATTTTTATCTTAACAAGGAAAGAATAATGCATGGTAGCAACCCAACAATGGAAAAAGGCGCCCCCATATTAAATATTGATAAGCCTAAATGACCATTAAGGCAAAACAATGGTGATTGTCATTTTGCGTGATGATTTTAAGTGCAAAGGGCCTCGATCTGCTATTGCATTCAAGTACCAGCCGGTACTAGCCCTTTATAAATAACTTTAATAATTGATAATGCCTTATTTCCTTTTCTCATTTATTAAAAATATTTCTTTGACATACAGTGACCGGCAGAAAGTGCGCAGCATATGGGAAAGTTTTTTTTATCTTTAAGTTTAGAAAAATAGTTTTATTTTAGATAGGTTCTGCATGTTCTCAAACCAAAATAACACCCATTAAAAATCCAGTAAAAGTCTTATGGTATACGAGGTAGGATCAAAAATTTAAAATTCCGCTAAGAGTAAAGTACCTCCATTTTAGAATATTTTTTTTTACTAGGAAGTATTGTTTTAATTTCAAAGTTATACCTAAATTCCAAATTTCGCCTATTTTGGACAAAAAAATGAGTTTAATAGTGTTTTCTGAATAATCCTGTATAAAAAATAAATGGCAACCGAACAGTACGAAAATAAGATTTTTTGCAGACTTTGTTAGAGATTACCGTCGATCATAAGTCCGATTAGTTTGTTTTTATAATATTATGGCTTTTTAAAATAAAAACATAAAAATATTAAATATTTTAGCTGCACACCGTATTTTATTTTCTGAAGGAACAATTTAATTTTATCTAACTGATCTTTTTTGATTTACATTGACTTAAAGCATCTCCTAAATAGTTTTTTATACATTGAAGTATGCATAGAAAGTTTCCTTATTTTGCGTGACGAATAAAATCCTTTCAAAATATATTTTTAATTTAAATTTTTTTCTTTATAAATCAAAAGGAAAGTTTCTATGCATACTTCAATGTATAAAAAACTATTTAGGAGATGCTTTAAGTCAATGTAAATTAAAAATTTTTAGTTAGATGAAATTAACTTGTTCCCTCAGGAAATAAAATACGGTGTGCAGCAAAAATATTTAATATTTTTATGTTTTTATTTTAAAAAGCCATAATATTATGAAAACATACTAATCGGACTTATGATCGACGGTTATCTCTAACAAAGTCTGCAGAAAATCTTATTTTTGTACTGTTCGGTTGCCATTTATTTTTTATACAGGATTATTCAGAAAACACTATTAAATACATTTTTTTGTCCAAAATAAGCAAAGTTTGGAATTTGGGTATAACTTTGAAATTAAAACAATACTTCATAGTAAAAAAATATTCTAAAATGAAAGATGGAGGTACTTTACTCTTAGCGGAATTTCAAACTTTTGATCCTACCTCGTATACCATAAGAGTTTTACCGGATTTAATGGGTGTTATTTTGGTTTGAGAACATGCAGAACCTATCTAAAATAAAATTAATTTTCTAAACTTAAAGATAAAAAACTTTCCCATATGCTGCGCACTTTCTGCCGGTCACTGTATAAGTCATGCAGGACATCGGAAAATATTGTTGATTTGTTTGTTACAATAACCTCGAAGAAAAAATGCAAATAATTGACCCAGGAATTTTTGGATTTTTAAAGTTTCATGAGCGAAAATATTTTATGGTATAATTTTAAAATGATGCATGAGCAAAGCTTTACGTTATATTTTTACTGGTTTTACCCTTTGTTAGCTCAATCTTTAAATATTTCTTTGGATCGCTATATATGTATAGTGTTTCTTAGGTCAATTTATTGACATTAAACTGTGGGAATTTCCTAACCATAGGCGCTCCACACAAATAATTAATATGCGTATACACACTTATAAGTTTGTTTTACATTAGGTGTTTGTACATACTACACTTTATAAACCCACTGTATATATAATAATATTATATTAAAATAATAAATATAAGGTAACTCAAAAATTCTATATACAAAACTAAAATCAGAAAAATAAACCTGACACGGCACGACACTGCTCAGAAAATGCTTTAATTTTTTTACCAGAACTTCATTCTCGTCAACCAGACTCCGGCCCGTTCATCAAGGCATAACCACGTATATTTTATCTCCGTCTCTTCCACGCCATCGGCGGTCACTGGCCTATCTCTGTCTGGCAGAATCGATCGTTAGACGGGCCGGGTACAGGTTCAGCTTATATCCTGGCGCTTCCAACCGCAACAAATTACATGCTGTTGCCAATTCTTCAAAATTTTCGGATTTGTAAGCACAATGTAAGTACCTATATACGAGAAACAAGGGTGTGTTAACTAGTTGTTTTTAAACACTGAAAACACTTTTTGTCTTGATTTCAGTTATATTGTTTCTTAAGGACTAAAGAATGTATTATTATAACAATAAATGGCTTGTTATTTTTTTCTGTCACACTCAAAACTCCTCGGTTTAAAATATATTTGCAAACTAGCTTTCAAAGAAAGTTACTGACTAACAATTGAATACTGATATAAATGAAATATCTTTAATAAAAATACTTAAAGAATTGAAGAAGAAAGATCTGACAACCATGGTTGTGCGGTCGGTCTCTTTGAGACTGTTTACCGCCGTATGGAATGATTGGCACGTCCTCAAACTGAGTTTGGATAAATAATACAGGGTGTTTCATTAAGTTCCGCATTTCCCCACAAGGGGGCACAATTGAAAATTAATTTTTAAAATTCTAAAGTTCTCCGAAAATTCCTATATTATGGTATACCTCTGGTAACATCATTAGCAAGACTAGATAATTCTGCATCATATTGGTTTAAGGCTCATTGGCGTACCGACCTCGAAAGAGCGGGGGAAGCTATTGAAAGTGTAATCATTAAAATCGCTGTAACTTCTAAATGACTTATCCTATTTTACTAAATTTAAACTTGTTTGGAAGAGAAAGGTAAATACTTTTAATTGTCGTATCCAACGGTACACGATAGTTTCTAAAATTGCTATACGACGCAATTTGTAGTAATAACAGTCTTTTCGATTTTATCCCGAAAATTCAAATCATACGGTATAACTATGACATCATAATCGGAAAGTAGATTAAATTTGCAAGAAAAAATGTGAAGACCGCGGTTCGATATCTTTGTTGGTTTCAGAGTTATTGCCGAAACAATAATTTTTAACACCTTAATCGAAGAAATTATTATTTCATAAGTAGTTGTTTTTAGAAAAGTTCTAGAATAATTTGTTAAGTAGGGCGCCGGTACTAGCACTATATTAAGTTGTTCCAGGATTGCAAACTCTTAAAAAGGACAAAGAAAAATATTTTATTGATAAACCTTCTGTTCGCGTCCTCTTAGTAGTAGGATTTAATTATCCTAAATGGCAAAACAAGACAACAGAAGATTTGCTCGAGTTTGCGTTTACGATTTACGAACCATTAAATTTTGAGACAATAAACTGATGTTTTTAACACACAACCGATATACGACACAATTAAAAGCTGTCATATATTTTACAAATTTACTGATCATTCTCTTAAGTACGATATTATGTAAAATTACCAAGCCCTTTATTGGTATACAGTGTCCGCAAGAAAGTCCGCATCAAATGGGATTTTTTTAAATTATTAGGTATAGGTAAAAATTGAAAAAGCAGTTAGTTTTTGCTTACCTAAAAAGCAAAAATGACGTATACTGAAGCAGCTGCACGACTTGCGTTACCTGTCAAAATTTACATTTCTAATAAAATAGGTTCAAAAATGCCCTTATTTATAAAAATATCGAAAAACTTTACTCGAGAAAGTTGTTTATTTACGCATTTTTAGCCTCTGTCCGAAATTTTGACAGTCTAATACAATTTTTATTTTTTGCCAGATTCTTGAAAATTTTGATCAACCCTCGTAGATTAACTTTTATACATCGATGTAAAACCATTTGCCTTTACTTCATTTGCAATCTTAATGCAATTTTGTGTAAAATTTTTGTTTCCAATTATTTATTTTGCTTCAAAAACTGAATTGTTATTGATCAGTATGTAATGTTTGATGCAAAGTTTATCTAATTACATCAGTTTTGTCCAAACCGACGTTTCTTATTTTTCTTAAGTTAGTAAACAGATGTACAAAAATAAAATATTAGGAAGCTTTCGTTGAAATTTTACTTAATTATTATTATTAAATTAAATTAATTATATTAATAAACTATATTTTTGTTGAATAAAATATTTCGAGCGATTAATATTTAATCTTTTTGATCCAATATTAATTTAGTAAAATTTCAACGAAAGCTTCCTAATATTTTCTTTTTGTACATCTGTTTACTAACTTAAGAAAAATGAGAAACGTCGGTTTTGACAAAACTGATGTAATTAGATAAACTTTGCATCAAACATTACATACTGATCAATAACAATTCAGTTTTTGAAGCAAAATAAATAATTGGAAACAAAAATTTTACACAAAATTGCATTAAGATTACAAATGAAGTAAAGGCAAATGGTTTTACATCGATGTATAAAAGTTAATCTACGAGGGTTGATCAAAATTTTCAAGAATCTGGCAAAAAATAAAAACTGTATTAGACTGTCAAAATTTCGCACAGAGGCTAAAAATGCCTAAATAAACAACTTTCTCGAATAAAGTTTTTCGATATTTTGGTAAATAAGGGCATTTTTGAACCTATTTTATTAAAAATGTCAAATTTGACAGGTAACGCAAGTCGTGCAGCTGCTTCAGTATACGTCATTTTTAGATAAGCAAAAACTAACTGCTTTTTCAATTTTTACCTATACCTAATAATAAAAAAAAATCCCATTTGATGCGGACTTTCTTGCGGACACTGTATAAATCATTTGCTGTCAAATTGAATACCTACAGAGCGACTTTTTGATAACTTACAATGACTATCTTTTCTATCCTAAAAAAGATAGGAAATAACCAAAAATACTATTTTTACAAAAAAGAGGGGTAGTACAAAAAAGTGTTTTTCGGAACTCCCTCCACCACTCCTGAAGCACTAACCTAATCCACTTTAAAATCTCAAATGGAACTACCCCACTTGTGACATCTCTCAAAACTTTTCAGCGATATCAAAATTAATGAGATTTAAGCATGAAATGTTAGCAATGTTTTTGAACTGGCTTTTGTAAAATTCGACAGGAAAAATTAAAAAACGAAGGTAAATCATGAAAAATGATCCCATGATTTGACTCTCTTCTACAGATATTTCCATGGCAAGTGTTCGCACGATATTGCCCGCTCGATTCCACCTAGAGTAATGTATAGCAGAAACACACGACGAACCACTGCCGCCCATCCCTATGTAGTACACCCCGAACATCATTGTTTCATCAGAACTCTTTCATTTGGAGGACGTTATCTTTGTGGAACGGCCTTTCTGAAACCGTGTTTCCAACTGAATATAACCTCCAACGATACAAGAAAAACGTGAATCGCTTTCTTCGCACACGCACCGCTTCCAGAGCGCCTTAAAGGATTTTTCCTATAGTGCTTGTGCTCGATCACAAAAAAAAAAACCCTAAATTAAAACTCTATTGTGGTGCTAAAAGGTTCTATTAGTTTAGCGATAGCGCAAAACCAATTTTAAAACAATATCTCAAATTTTGTACTTAAATTTTATTAATATCGGTATCGGTATCAAAATACCTCCGCGTTTTTGTAGAAATGGTATTTTTGGTTTTTTAATATCTTCTTTAGTGTTGAAAAGAGGGGCATGTAAGTTAACAAAAAGTTACCCTGTACCGTGCGAGCAAAAATTATTTGCATCAAAGAGGGCTTGGATTAAAAAACGTAGGGCTTGGTTTAGATCACAATGATATGTGGACGATATATCTAACCAAATCTAGGTTAAAATTTTGTCAAATTCATATTATGACATGATATGCCAAACTAATACAAATTTATTTTTGTTGTTTACAAAATTAACAAAGTAAGAATATACAGAAAAAAAAATAAAAATAATTACATAAATTGCTGAAATGGGCCACCGCCATGCTCCAAGCATAAATTCACACGTCTCTTCATATTTTCGAAAGTGTTGACCAGCATATCTGGAGAAATGTTACCACATTGTGTTGTATAGAACCTGTTTCCCTTAACACAGCCACGGTTCTTTTCAGGCAATGATAAAAATCCCCAGCAATAAAAGCAACGTTAGAAAAATGTGCGTGAAAATCGTCCATGCACAAACCCGAATTGTATTGACACTCACCATTTACTCTAACCCCGTTTCGAAAATACGCTTCAACCATGAATGTTTTATGCTGTTCCGTAAAGCCCATTGTGTGAATTGTTCAAATTGTTCAAGAAATTGGAAAAATTAGCGATGATCAAATTACTTGTAACGACTGTCAAAGATGACTGATTGATTGTTAATTCAGGTAGTTACTGACACCCAACAGGTATTAAGGTCTACGGCTAAGCATTACGTCCTTTGTCCTTAGATGCAAGGCCCTCTTTAATGCAAATACTTTTTGTTCGCACGGTATTAGTGTGCTAAATGGGCTGGCAAATCTATCTATACTAATATTTTATTATTATAAATATTTTCTGTCATCGAACAAATATATTTTTCATATTTGTTTTATCTATTTTTATCAAGAAACGTATCACCAAAAGCTGTTTCCAACTAAAGCTGCTTTACAAATTACTTTAAACAGTTGGTGGAGGCCATTAATTAAACTAAACTGGTCTAATCTCTTCATCGCAGTTGCTTTAGATTACATCGTTAAAATATAGAAAATCAAGGATGTCACACGTTATAGTTGTATCGTTATTATTTTTCTTTTGTTTCAGCTCAAGGCTAAACGTGCAATATTACCGTTTATGATATCCTTGCAAATGTTTCGATAGCTTTGACCCTGGAAAACTTTTATAAAGTTTCCAGAGTGCTGCAGCTTTTAAAGCTATTATCGACACAAATGCATTTATGCAATTTGAAGAAACTCGTCCTTCAGTATTATTAAGGGGAAAACTCTACTGCACCTTCAAAACTTATTTATGAAATTCAAGTGCAGACCAAATGACCTATATCTCAGCGAACAAAGCAAAATCGATACGATCTGACAGCGACGCTATCTTTAGCTTTAGACCAATTTAATTATATACTTTATTAGAGATATCCCTTTGTTCTTTGTTTTGGTTAGTTTCTATACTCTCTATCTATACCCTAGTCAAGTTCCGTTTTTATGACCATGCAACAAGTATTTCAAAAGAAGACAATTCAATCCGCATCAAGTTTTATTAGATGCCACTGAACTCGTACTGTTTTTCTCTTGTTCGTCTTTCCGTGTACAGGGGATTTTAATTTTTAAGTTAATATACATAAAAGTGTAGAATATAGTTTATTACAGTCGCGAGTGTACAAGTGGGAGGGGGGGATAGGTTATTTTCTTATTGCTTTGTCTTCGTTCTAATATTATAAAACCACATCGTCTCATGAGTATTTACAGTACTCTCTCTTCAGCTAGACACACATGCTTCTTGTATTTAGTAGGTAAGTACCTACTAGACAGTACCAATGACTTTATGGTGACTTGTTTTGGAAGTTGCGCTCTCCTATTTTAAGAACTGATGGAATTCCAAATAACCTAATGCGTGACGTACTGATAGGAGTAATAGAAAATAAGTCTTTGTACCGGGTGGTCAAATAAGCGAGAACGTCGGCTTTATCTCGGAAACCATTAATCGTACAACTTTCGGAAAGATTTTTTTATGAGTAAAGTGGTCAAGAGAAATTGCTGGAAATTACTTTTAAGTTCCTCATTTCGCCGCAAGGGGGCACAATTAAAAATTGATTTTTTTTAATTCTAAATTTCTCCGAAAATTCTCATATTAAGGTATAACTCTGATTACATCATTGGAAAGCTTAGACAATTCTGCATCATTTTGGTTTAAGGCTCATTGGCGTACCGACCTTGATAAGAGTGGGAGAAGCTATTGAAAGTGTAAACATTAAAATCGCTGTAACTTCTAAACGACTTATCCAATTTTACTAAATTTAAGCTTGTTTGGAAGTACCTTCAATTGTCGTATCCAATGGTGCACGATAGTTTCTAATAAAATTGCTAGACGGCGCAATTTGTAATAATAACAGTTTTTTCGATTTTATCCGGAAAATTCAAATCATACGGTATAACTATGACATCATAATCGAAAAGTAGATGAAATTTGCAAGAAAAGATGTGAAGACCGCAGATCGATATCTTTGTTCGTTTCAGAGTTATTGCCAAAACAATAATTTTTTATAAAAATTGCGCCCTCTAGCAATTTTATTAGAAACTATCTTGTACCATTGGATACGACAATTGAAGGTACTTACCTTCTTCTTCCAAACAAGCTTAAATTTACTAAACTCGGTTAAGTCGTTTAGAAGTTACAGCGATTTTAATGTTTACACTTTCACTTGATAAGAGTGGGCGAAGCTATTGAAAGTGTAAATATTAAAATCGCTGTAACTTCTAAACGATTTATCCGATTTTACTAAATTTAAGCTTGTTGGGAAGGAAGTACCTTCAATTGTCGTATCTAATGATATACGATAGTTTCTAATAAAATTGCTAGAGGGCGCAATTTGTATTAAAAATTATTGTTTTGGCAATAACTCTGAAACGAACAAAGATATGGAACTGCGGTCTTGACATCTTTTCTTGCAAATTTCATCTACTTTTCGATTATGATGTCATAGTTATACCGTATGATTTGAATTTTCGGGATAAAATCGAAAAAACTGTTATTATTACAAATTGCGCCCTCTAGCAATTTTATTAAACACTATCGTGTACTGTTGGATACGGCAATTGAAGATACTTATTTTGCCTTCTAAACAAGCTTAAATTTAGTGAAATCGGATAAGTCGTTTAGAAGTTACAGCGACTTTAATGTTTACACTTTCAATAGCTTCTCCCACTCTTATCAAGGTCGGTATGCCAATGAGCCTTAAACCCAAATGATGCAGAATTGTCTAAGCTTTCCAATGATGTAATCAGAGTTATACCTTAATATGGGAATTTTCGGAGAAATTTAGAATTTAAAAAAACAATTTTTAATTGTGCCCCCCTGCGGCGAAATGAGGAACTTAAAAGTAATTTCCAGCAATTTCTCTTGACAACTTTACTCATAAAAAATCTTTCCGAAAATTATACGATTAATGGTTTCCGAGATAAAGCCGACGTCCTCGCTTATTTGACCACCCGGTACATCTAGTTTATGCTCTTAGGCTGTACACTTGTTTGTTTTTTTAATAATATGACCCTATTATATTTACTTATTTATATATAATGGGGTATTTGTACACATACGAGTTGGAGAATCCCTCGTAATAGGTACAACTATAAAAGTTTTTGGGTAAGTGGGTATAAAACTCAACGAACAAAGGTGATCTCATAAACTTAAGATGCAATGCTTTCAGTGGAAATTTCACCAATAAAGAATGCCCTTAAAATTTAAGATGCTACCAGGTGCTTTTTTGGAAAATAAGGTTCTAAGCCACTCAATCTAGTAGAAAGAATATTACTATGAAGAGAAAGATGTATTCTTAATATTATATCTTAGTTTAACCATCATCTAGTTAGGTTAGCTATATAGTTTAGCAAAATTGTAATTGAATGTTCCATTGAAACTTTAATACTTAAACTGTGGAAAGGTATGTTAACTATTTTTTTTGGATTATTATTTTGTTAATTTCTAAAGGTATTTTCAAACGGGGACCATATCATTATTACTATCAGTACTATATTCACAAAATAATGACCTTATTTCTGTAACGGATTTGTTGTTATTTATTATATTAATAACTTCTATCGAATAATATCGTTGTTTCCTACTCAAATCATCATGACAAACATCTTTGTTAGAAGCCCTGTACAGATAAAATTATTCAGCAATATGAAGCACACCGTAAGGTCTAATTAACTAATTACTTGCTTGATAAGACTAACTTAATTAAATGAACATGTTTAATCGAGCTGATAAGTTCGGTTCAATTTGACGTTTGAGTCGCATTGCTAATATTTACCGTAAGTTTACCTAATAGAATCAACTCAAGCAAACGCAAATGATAGAACTACAGCCTTCAGCTATCTTGCAAAGGGACAGTATAGTGGGTGCGCGTCCGCATACATTATAGTCAATCTGCATATTATATTATACATTATGCGATGCATAACTAATAATAATTAACGGGGTGTAATTCTTTTTTGGAAGACCTTATATAGCTATAGGAGGACGTTAGGGTAGTTTATAGGCGTTGGAGGGGGTTGGGGGGCTTAGCATTTTATTTTGTAAGAATAGCCCCCTCTTTTGAACAGCCCGGAAATTTTTAAATATAGGACAACCTTTTATTAATTTTTTGAAGGGATAAAACATTGTTTCCTGGCAATTAAAAAATAAAAGTCTATTTTTTTTAATGCAGGGACTTATCCTCACATCCACATGTTGAAAATATCCAAAACATAGTTCGTCCTAAAGTAATTGCTCCACAAATGGATTCAAAATATTGTCTCTATACCGCTGTGCTGTAACTGTGTCATGGAAAAAATAGGACCAACAATTTTTCTTCTTCGAGAAACAGCTAACCAGACACCAATTTTTTGAGGGTGCAATGTGGACTCTACAAAAAAATGGGGATTTTCACTACTCCACATGCATGTATTCTGAAAATTCACATAACCGGAGAGGTGGAACCAGGCTTCATCTGAAAAAAATGTCAGGTCTAATAAATCATTTATTTTCAATAAATTTTGGGTAAACCATTGAAAGTAATTCCTGCGTCTTTCAAAATCTGCGGCTTGTATTTCTTGGAATACTTGCACTTTATAAGGAAATAAATTTAGCTGCTTCTTAAGAATAGTCCTGCATGTTCCATAAGATCTTCCCACTTCTTGGGACAGGCGTCTTATACAATTTGTTGGCGTATTTTGCATTATGTCACGAACGTTTGCAACAAGTTCTTCTGTTCTTACATATGGTCTTCCTGCTCCTTTTTTGTGTTGTATAGAAGCTGTTTCCCTAAACACAGCTACGGTTCTTTTCAGGCAATGACAAAAATCCCCAGCAATAAAAGCAACGCTAGGAAAATGTTCGTGAAAATCGTCCATGCGCAAACCCGGATTGTATTGTCATTCACCATTTACTCTAACCCCGTTTCGAAAATACGCTTCAACCATCAATGTTTTGTGCAGTTCCGTAAAGCCCATTGTGTGAATTGTTCAAGAAATTGGAAAAATTAGCGATGAATCAAATTACTTGTAACGAATGTCAAAGATGACGGAATAACTGATTGATTGTTAATTCAGGTAGTTACTGACACCCAACAGGTATTAAGCTCTACGGCTAAGCATTACGTCCTTAGATGCAAGGCCCTCTTTGATGCAAATAATTTTTGCTCGCACGGTACATACACATTGGTTTCGCTTACCAGAATTTGACAAATTTCTCGCTTAGGTAATGTTTTTTTTTTGTTTTATCAAATTGTTCTTCTTGACTTTCGTTGCGACAGCTAGAGGGCGCTATTTAGCAGGATCAACAATCATTAGATTGTAAAAATGCTAACTGTAATAAATATTCTTTCCGCAAGCGTTGTGGTGAACTGCTGTAAAGATACAACCATATTAGTACCCGATACAAAACGGACAAATTAATCCCTTAAATAAATATCTGAAAATCTCATTCAACTGGCATCTTTAATAAATAAAAGAAAAACATTTAGAAACTCGTAGGGACGCTTACTCATCATACGGATCAAAAAGAATAAAATAAACTTTATTCTAGCACCAACAAAAGATTTTCAGTCGAAATAGCTTTTCCAAAGTTGTTTAAATTGCACTATAAAACTCGCATCCATTTCGGTATAAAAATAAAAATGCATCATATCAATTTCACATTATATGCGGAAATCTATCACCGAAAGGAATTGAATTGTCGTTTTTGAAGTCCTTTCGGTCGTCCTGCATTAATATTCGACAGAGACGTTTGACCGTCCCCATTTTGCCCCATTATAAGGAAATCTGAGGGTGACAAAGACATCCGATCCAATGGAGTCTTGTCAATAGCCCTTGTATTTCAAAACTAATTTAACACGGTTCATATGCTTGGCCCCAAAGTGACGAAAAAATAAAGTTTTGGCTTTAAAATTTATATGGAGAACTCAGCGCGAGATCTACACTCGCAGAAAGTGATCGCAAATAAAATTTTATATCTCACAGCGCTTTTCCAATAAAATATAATCTAATTCAATGCGAGTGTTACTTATTTCAGATATAATATCAATAAAATATGACAGTAAACTCCGTTTTATCGTCCCAGCAGCAATAACATATTGCATTACAGCACAAAAGAATTGACAAAAACGAAAACAAAGAAATGCAACTATACGCGTGAATAGGTGGTTTTATTTAGTTTATAAATATTTAATTATTTTTTTATATAAAGTAAGTATAAGTACAGTTTGTAGCGATCGGCAATCGCCGCGAGCCATATAGTATTAGTTTGTCCTGTCTGAATCGATTGTACCAATACCTGTTTTAATTAATTTATTTTTATGTTGTATATATGTTTTTTAAAACACTGCATGTCAGATAAAGCCATAGAAGATTCTTATTTGGCACAACCCATCATTAGTATTGGACTTTATAATCTATGGACGAATTTTACGATATCAGTAAACCATGTTAAATAATAGATAATCAAATGCATTGTTAAACGACAAGAATAATATTACACTAGAAGCTATTTAAATTTTTGAGAACTACAGTACTGAATTTTAGTGATAAGTTTATGCTTTATTAATCGTAGCAAGCAAATATTATTGTGATTCATGTCGAGATTCATTACAACTGGCAGTCGGAACTAATACAGTACATAAAACCAGATTACACCCTCAATTGAACTTGATAATGGCTGTGAGTATTCAGAGCAATAATGGCTATAAATCATTTAATGGTACCATTAACTTCTATTTCCTATATATTGGCTAAATTATCGCGATATTATCACTACACAAGGGTCTAACAATTTTCGTTGTGTTACAGTAGGAAACCGCGTTGCTGTCACGTATAGTATTAAACACGTTGTATAAAGAGTAGGTATATGAATTATTGTTATATTTTAACATAGTATAAAACAAAGTCGCTATCGCCCGTCCTGTCCCTATATGTGCTTAAATCTTTAAAACTACGCAACGGATTTTAAAGCGGTTTTTTTAAATAGATAGAGTGATTCAAGAGGAAGGTTTTTATGTATAATTAGCGACCCGTCCCGGCTTCGCACGGGTACAATTTCAGAAAGTGGCATGCCGGGTACTAATATATCGGGTTTGTTCGGGTTTGTATTTATACCAGCGGGTTGCAACGCATACCAGGTACACGCTAGTAAGAAATAAAACGCTTTTTTCTCAGTGCAAGAACAAAAACTAAAATTATGGTATGTGAAGGCTGAGAGTGCAGAGGAAATAGACGTTTTGCATTTTTGTATCCCGACCAACCTGTCCCAACTCCCAAAACTTTCTTAAAAGTTATACTTTTCTTCCCGTGTATATACATCCGTTTCGAAATAATACTTTCAGCAAACTCATTGTAACAATATTACTTTTATATTTCTGTTAAAATACATCCCATTTACTTCAAAGATGTTTTTATATTTAAAACATCAAAGTTTAATATTAATCCATCTGCGCTCATTGTGCGTAGAAATAAAATGTTTCTTCTGGGACATTAAATAAAAAACGAGAAATTTGTCTGAAAAGCGCGACGCGATGAGAAAAAAGGGCGCATCTTACTTCCGGATTGTTAATATCGACATCAAAGACTGCTCACGGGCTTTAAAAGCTCATTTCTTTAGAAATATATTATTATTATTGTCAATCCACATGTAAAATTTAATCCCAAGGGTGGTTCGGCAACAGGGAACTTACACACACGTTTTTACTTTTTCTCCCCATTAGCAGTGGCCATTCGTGACTTAGAGAATACGTTTGTAAACGTGTAGAAAATACAGTTAAACGACATAAATTTACAACATTTGGCGTTCTAAAGTTTTTCTGTGATTTTACCACAAATATTTTAGTTAAAAATACAAATTAAAGTCAAAGTATGTGGTTTCAGTCGTAAAAAACGAGTAATTCGAGAGTAAATTCGTTTCTGCTCGACAGATTCAACCAAGTAAAACTTGTAATTTTAGCTAAAGTACAATTAAAAAAATAAATGTCTGGTTTGAGATATCCGCGAGCAATTATTTTATCTGACTATCTGACAGTTGCGAAATTATTCGACGGAAATTCATTGTTGGTGTTATAATATAAATATTTCTGTAATTACCTCTAGTATATAGCATTTTTTGTCGTTAGGCGCAGGGCCTATTTTTCCAATAGGCCCTATAGGCCCGGGCCTGGGGCCCCCTGGCTCAGGGGGCCCCAAGATTGACCTAACTAAAATATATAAAAATAAAAGAAAAATAAAAATTCTATTTAAAAATTATTTCAAAAATTTAACCATTTATTGTTATTACGATCCGAAATTCAAATTCAACGCGATAACTGTCCAATAGGCGGCATTTCGGCATCACAAAAGGATCTTTTGATGCTCGACGCGTCAAAGGTTTGAACTGTACCGACAACATTCTTCGCCCCTAAATAGCGGGAGTCGCCGCATGCTTTTGTCTTTCTTTTTATTTGTTAATAGTTCATGCAGTTAATGTTATGTAAACATTGTAAGCATGGGGCAAACCTAATTGAATTGCAAATAATTAATATTTTTCAAAAGTGTTTTAAGTGTTAATTTGACAAAATTAATAGATATCTATTTTTGTGGGTAAGTAAATTAATTTTTCTTAAAAAAATATTTTTATAGCTCTTTTTCTGATTAAACTTGTATGCAATATTATAGTAAATTTAAGAATTGATTTTTTTAGTGTTCTACATCTTAAGTCGGCAGATAAAAAGTGCCATGATTCCTAGACAACATTTAAGCGGCAGCAATAAACGCAAGAAGAAAAGAATGATAGAAAATGAACGAGAAAAGCAAAAAGATGCAATGTTGTCTTAAAAGGGTTAAATCATATCTGAGAAACTCTTTGAACGAATATAATTTATCATCTTTGGCCCTTCTTAACGTGGAAATTGAAGTACTAGAAAATATAGATTCGAATGAAATTATTAACCAATTTGCAGAAATGAAAATGCGCAAACGAAAAATTTAAATATTTTAATTTAATGACCATTTTTTGGTTATTTGTGTTCTGTGTTTGTTCTATTATATATTTTGTGTTATGTTTATTTTATGACAAAATAATAAATAATATAAATGTTAGTTTTTGACAGTCCTACTTGTTTTTATTGTTTTTTGAATAAAAAAGGGCGTGGCTCCCAAAAATTTTTGTCTGCGGCGCTATTTTTTTGAGGGGCCCCCAGAGGGTTTGTGGGCCTAGGGCCCACTTGAACCAAAAATAGGCCCTGGTTAGGCAGGTCAGCCTCATAAATATCTCGTACTTATTAAAAATTATTATTTTTTCGCCAAACGATACGCCACTGTCGTCCTTGAGTTTATCATAAAGATGCCTTTCAATCACCAAATGTTCTTTTTAGATTAGAACAAACGAACATTCATAACTTCCGAGGTAAACTCTCGACTCTATCAAGAAATAAAAAAAATTGAACAAAAGGGATGAACTGAAAACGCAGGAAAATTATAAAAGAAAATATTCCTTTTTATTATTAAGGTATATAAGAATATGATCTTTAAGATCGGATGATTTATTAGATGGATTTGGGAAGCCATCATGTAAATTAATGTTACTTGTTGAAAATATTCGTATATTAACGTTCAGGAAAATATGTTTTTTAAACTGATTATTACTCCTATAAAACACAACTGAACAAGAAAATAAATTTAAAAGGTTTTTATGATCCTAGAAATATTATTTATACGGATAGAACAACTAACCACAGAAAAATAAATTACTGCGCGTGGCTGAATACTTAAAACCAAACTAAACATCTAAATACGCCCCTGGTCGTTTCAGTATTTTTTTTTCTTAATCTTGAGACAATATCTTATTAATACTCCCTTAATAGTTATGATATTTGATGATTGTAGTGTTGGTTACAAGCCCATAGGGTCCAATCTGTTCCGGACTAATCTATATTGTGGTTGCATTGTACCCACTGGCCAATCAAAGCATATTATATGGTTAAATGATGTAATACAAAGGAGATTAACGGATCAGCACCTTGGTTAAGTATATTGCAATTATCATTCCAGAGGTTTTACATAAAAGATATAATCAACATCGAGAGGCAACGGCGAAATAAAATTAAGGCCTAATTTATCAATTAAAATACATTGATGCATCGACCAATTTCAAATGCTTAAAAACGATACATCTCATTAAAAATATCGATGTTTCCAATGGATTAATTTATATCAAACATCCCCATTTCCGGTTGGTGTTTCTTTGTGGTTTCTTTGACAGTGGTTTAAAAAAAATTTCAGTTTCTTTGGTTTTGTGTAATAATTGCTGTGTTTTTAGTGTTTTGTGATATTTTCTGAAGGCTAATTAAGATAAGTCGCAAGTACCAAGTATGCGAGAATTCGAAAAATAATAACTCTGTAGTTATTTTTATGGGTTAGTAAATAGAAAGTTGGGTTATTTGTAGGTTAGGTTTCTTCTATAGTAGCAAGGTCACTTTCAAAGGTGACTCCAGCGTAATCAGTCCCCACCCAGCTCTACGCCTCCTCTCTCCTACAAACAAACTTGTCAACACATTTTAATAGCGTTTATGATTGACATGTACCATCCAGGGCACCCGCAACCATAAGCGCAATGCGTGCACCGCACGCGGGCGCCACTCCAAAGGGGCGCCAAATCAAAGGTTTAAAAAAGTATAAATGTGGTAAAAAAATATAAAATATTTAGTTTTCCACCGAAACTGCAATTTTTTTACAATTTGAATGTTTACTTTTTCAACAATTTGCAACAAGTAATGTACTATAACGAAATCCATTTTTTTTTAACTGATTCTCAACTCAAAATGTCCATTATCCGTAACCCTCTACTCACACACAGTGTGTCAAAACTATTTAAAGAACCTACTTGATCATTTTATGAATTATAGAGATGATAAAGTTTTGGAGAGGAAATACTTGCTCAAGCTGGAAAACTAGCTGCTGAACTTGAGATAGAGCAAAGTTTTCCTGCGTTAAATACTGTTAGATAAAAGTATAAACCAAAATTTTTCGGTTATGAACAGACGGATGAGACACCTCAAGATCCAAAAACCGCCTATAAAATAAATATATTTTAAAAAATAGTTGATCAAACGCTAAGTTCTTTAACTAGTAGGTTTGATATGTTGTGAGATTATGACAATATTTTTGGTTTTTTTAGTGAAATTTTAAAATTAAATGACGACGATCTTTTTAAAAAATTGCCATGCTCCACAAAAAAAGCTAACAGATCAGGAAAAGGAGCAGGTTGACGTGAAAGCTAATGACTTATTCAATGAGATCAAAGCTCTAAGATTATTTTCATTACCTGAAGCGTCGAATCCTCGCGACATTTTACAGTATATATTTGAAAATAATCTAACTTCGTCTCTACCAAATATATGCATATCTTTAAGAATCCTTCTCACTTTACCTGTGTCTGTTGCTTCTGGTGAGAGATCCATCTCAAAAGTACATATAATTAAAAATTATTTGAGCTCGACTATGCTGCAAGAAAGGTTATCTGGTTTAGCAATCTTAGCGATAGAGCAAGATATCCTTGATAAAATTGATTTTAGTAATATTATTAATGAATTTGCATCAGCCAAATCTAGAAAAAATTCTATATAATTTTAGAATTAGCTCTTAGATTTATTCAAATCAAATCAAATCAAATCATTTATTTTAATGTGAATATGCTAATGCATTTACATACGTCATTTAAATATAATATATAATTTTAGATAAAACCATTTAAAACTATTTTATTTTTAAAAAAGACCAAAACACAAAACACAAGTTAAAATTCATAATTAAAAAAATTCTTCAAATGTATAGAATTAATAATCAACAAGTTCTTTATGTTCGCTTTAAATTCCTTTAATGGTAGGTTTCTAGATTATGTGGAAGACAATTTAAAAATTTTATTTGTAAGGTATCCAGGGCCACTCTGACATCCCTTTAATCGGCATTGTTTGTTTTCTGTTGTGTCTTTTTATCTAATTCAATGAAGAATATAGATTTAGTTTGAAAATTTCTGTTATTTCATTAAGTACAATATACTATATGTTTTAGTGTTAAATTAGGTACTTATATCTTAAAAGTATATTAGTAAAAGGGCGCCAAAATGATTGCCGCACGCGGGCGCCGCTAATCCTTGCGGGGGCCCTGGTACCATCTATGGGTACGAGATCATTGGTAGTACTATAATATAATATATATAATTCCTAGGATAGATGCTTATTAATATTAATTGATAAATTAATAAAAACAGAAAAGGAAATTTGGTCCAGTTGATAATAATTCCGATTAGAATTATTGTTTCCACGAAAATGATTTTAATTTAGTTCATATTCGTGGTTTTGTTGACAATTATCGGAAATTATTTAATTTATATTTGTCAATTCAGCGAGATAATACGATTTTGATTGGTTGTAATCCAAATTGATATGAGGATTATGAATCAATTGCCGTTAAAGCCGAGTTTAGGGTTAACTGGAGGTAGATAACCAGAATAACAGAAACATCCTTTTAGTTAGGGACATAGGGCATCCATGCTGGTCTTGTTTATTACCGCGCGAGCAAAAATTATTTGCATCAAAGAGGGCCTTGCATCTAAGAACGTAATGCTTAGCCGTAGAGCTTAATAATACCTGTTGGGTGTCAGTAACTACCTGAATTAACAATCAATCAGTTATTCCGTCATTTTTGACAGTCGTTACAAGTAATTTGATTCATCGCTAATTTTTCCAATTTCTTGAACAATTCACACAATAGGCTTTACGGAACAGCACAAAATATTCATGGTTGAAGCGTATTTTCGAAACGGGGTTAGAGTAAATGGTGAGTGGCAATACAATCCGGGTTTATGCATGGACGAATTTCCTAACGTTGCTTTTATTGCTGGGGATTTTTATCATTGCCTGAAAAGAACCGTGGATGTGTTTAGGGAAACAGGTTCTATAAAACACAAAAAAGGAGCAGGAAGACCATCTGTAAGAACAGAAGAACTTGTAAACGTTCGTGAAATAATGCAAAATACGCCAACAAATTGTATAAGACGCCTGTCCCAAGAAGTGGGAAGATCTTATGGAACATGCAGGACTATTGTTAAGAAGCAGCTAAATTTATTTCCTTGTATTTCTTGGAATACGTGCACTTTGCACGTATTCCAAGAAATACAAGCCGCCGATTTTGAGAGACACAGGAATTACTCTAAATCTAAAATAAATAGATAAATAAAAAGATGCTGGTCAACATTTTCGAAAATATGAAGAGACGTGTGAATCTATACTTGGAGCATGGCAATGGCCCATTTCAGCAATTTATGTAATTATTTTTCTTTTTCTTTCTGTATATTCTTACTTTGTTAATTTTGTAAACAACAAAAATAAATTTGTATTTGTCTACTTATTTTATTACTCATTAGTTTGGCATATCATGTCATAATATGAATTTGACAAAATAACCTAGATTTGGTTAGATATATCGTCCCCATATTATTGTGATCTAAACCAAGCTCTACGTTTTTTAATCCAAGCCCTCTTTTCTCTTTGATGCAAATAATTTTTGCTCGCAAGGTACAACTTGATTTTGTTGGTTTTATATTTTCTAATAAATGTTTTACAAAAATTCGATTTTTTTTAGAGCCCTCATAATTGTATGCCCCCTCTTTCTCAATGCAAGCCACTGCTGACCACATAAGGGCGAAATAAAATTGTGGTAATTTTACCCAAATACATTTGTATAATGCTGATCAAAATGTAGAAATTTATAACTTTCTCACACATTATAAATATTACAAAGTTACTAATAGTCATCAAAATAAACTATAAAATTTATCCATACAATAGGCATAACAAATACCCCCTATTACCAGTTTTCGATTAACAAAAGCACAACAATGTATACGATAGTAAATTATTCTGACAGTTACCCATAAACCACTTTACTCATCTAGTTGATAGAAAAAATCAAGCATCCCTTAGCAAAATTCGTTATAAGCTATAAAACTGTTTATACGACTTGCAGCTTTGAATAAGCTAAGAATATAAATCAGGGTTGTATTTATTTTTTAGTAGCAGAATTTTAGTGTTCTAAAGGGCTGTTTGGGTAGTAACTCACAAGTATCAATATTCACACGGTTATATGGCAAGATCCTATGGGCCCTTAAACCGAACTCATCTATTTTTTTAAACGATGCTCTCTTATCCCTTTTCAGATTTTATAGATATTTTAAGGTTTATTGCTTGGTATCAAATTACTATGCCTTTACGGCTATTTTACTTTTATTTTGAAGCATTTTACGGATACATTACACTTAATCGAAATAAGTATAGCGATCTGAAATGCACAATAAAAAACGGCTTTAAGAACAAACACTAGTGACTCATTTACCATTTTGTTTTTTTGATCGATATACGTAACAAATGGCTTTTTTACTAAATTTCAAATTTTATCCTATCGCAGTAGTAGTAACATGTTTTATTTAGCAAAAAGCTATACAATTAAATATTTTTTAATAAATTTTTTTTAACACATTTTTATAGATTTATTTTTAAATTTTAAAACGCAACATTCTTTTAACAAAAACAGACAGAAAAGTTAAACATTTTGCAAATTGTATCAAATATTAATATTATTATTTATAGGTATTTATATTTTATTAAATATTTTGTTTTTTAATTAAATGTAATTTTAAAGTTTTTTTAAACAGTTTTAATGATTTTTGAGATTTAATAGAATTTTCCAAATTTTTATATTCTATCAAACCTTTATAAAAAATAGATTTATAAGCTAATATTTTGGACACTCTTTCCACATATAAATTTTGATTAGTTCTTGTTTTATAATTATGATGGTCATAATTAAAAGAACAAAAGTTTTTTAAACAATCAGGCAATAAATTATTTTTAATTTTATGTATAAAGATACATACTTAATAAAAAATTAAATTTCTGATATCCAACCAATCTAAATTTTTCAACATAAAATTAATTTTTGTATATTTGTCACAATTTAAAATAATCCGCATTGCCCTATTTTGTAAAATTTGTAATTTATCAAATATTTCCTCACTAGCACAATATAAAATGGAAGAACAATAAAGAAAATGTGGTAATATTATAGTATTAAATATAGTTTTTTTAGAAAACAAACTTAAATTAGAACGGATTCTTTTACAATAACCTACTTTTCCGGCAATCTTCGATATAATAGGTACTTTCAAAATAATTTAAAAATTTTAATTTTGAATCAATGATTATTCCTAAATATTTAAAACTGTTCACTAATTCCAATTTTTCCCCATCAATTACAACATTTATATTTTGACAATTTAAATTATTACCCATAACCATACATTTAGTTTTTGAAATATTTAATTTTAATTTATTTACTTTTAGCCAATTGAATAATATGTATATTTATTTCAGAATTTAGAGTATTTAGACCAGTGATTCCCAAAGTGGTCCAGGTGGACCCCCAGGGGTCCACAGAAGACTCGACGGGGGTCTACGTTGGCGTGACAAAAAAATGGGGGTTCACAATTCGTAAGCGGGGGTCCATGAAAATTTACCTGGTTTCGATAGTGAAGAACTAAATTTTTTTGTTTTTATAGAAGTAACGTTACGTTACTAATGTTTAATTTTAATTATTTTGCAACTGTTCATATTACAATGTAATGTAAACCTTACAATGTAATATGATAACAATAATAATTAATAGTGTAATAATTACATATTTGAATAAGTACAAAACAAGAAAATATTCTATTTTTTCTTTTTATTTTTACCACTCCGGTAGTTTTCTAAATAAAATAAGTGAGAATTGATTGGTTTCTTGTGCTGTGAGTAGATGCCCAAAAGTAAAATTGGATGTAATCACTTTTTTGATTGGCCAACTTTACTTGTTTGATATTCACTCACAGCACAATCAATTAATTAATTAACAAATTAATTCAAACTGTTTTTTCGAAAACTGTTAATTCGTGGTTAGAACTCAGCCGCAACGCAAATTTCCATAGTATCTAATCTTCACATTCTTTGTCGAGTTTTAAGAATATGGTAGAAATGTAGCTGCAGGGGGTCCACCGGAACCAGCAAAAATTTTAAAGTGGTCTATGGGAAAAAAAAGTTTGGGAACCTCTGATTTAGACCATCAAAAATATTTAAAACATTAATGTAAATTAAGGTGTCATCAGCAAACATTTGTAACTTACACGTTTTTAAAACTAAAGGCTTATCGTTGATGTATAAAATAAATAATATTAGACCCAGTATACTTCCTTGAGGAACTCCTAAATTATTTATTTTTTTATTTGAATATGTTTTTGACATTTTTGTTTTTTGTGCAAAAGATGCTCTACACTGGCAAAACCAGCGATCCACGTCATAAAAAATTGACCAGTCGCAGGGACTTGGACTGAAGGTCGACCTCCCGGCATCTACCTAAATAATATCTTCCGCCCAGTCACCCATTCTTGTCAATTTAAGTTATCGAAACAAATATAACGATATAATCGACCGCAAAAGTGGCAAATAACGGAATTGCCTTGATAATGGGATGACGTAATGGGATCTCATGCTTTCAAACCAAGGAAATAATAATGATATAATGTGCCTGTCAGTGGCGCAGCCAGAATTTTGTATTAGGGGGGGTTTTAAAAAAAAATAACAGAATTTCAAAATTTTAAAAACTAAAATTAAACCAGGCTCGATAGTTTTTGAAACCAAAAAAAATAATAGCAGGATGAAACCCATTGAAAAAGGAAGAGAATATAACGAAAATGAAAGGAAAAATAATTTACGGCCGATTGGAGGTCGGGAAGTGGAAGGGGGTGAGTTTTTAAGGATAGAAAACGATGGAAAAACGTTAAATGGCAAAGTTGTAGGTAATAAAAAGATTTACAACTTTTGTATTTACACTTTTTTCTCATAACCTCAAAATTTATGTGAAAAATTCAAATAATCAAGTTTTTGGTTTTTTATTTTTATCTTTTACAGGAAAAATAAATTTGTTGAAAATTTACCTTTTTATGTCCCAAACACACTGTAATTTTTTTGATTTAAAATATTTATTTTTTCACCTTATTTTGACTTAATATCGAAAAAGCACCCTGATTTTCAATCGAAAATTCTCACGTCAAAATATCTGCTTTTTTAAAAAAATCGGTGGGCTTTTTGTTCGTTGAAATCTCTGCTTTTTGATGGTGTAAAAAAATATATGGTAAATGTTTTTAATAAATGCTAAGAAACGAAAAGAACTCGAATCCGATTTTTTTTTTAAATTATTATGTACAATTTTGAGCTAATTATTAAAATTTATACTTTAATTACTCGAAAAACGTAAGATTCCATGTTACATTGATGAACAAAAAAATTACAAATCCATAAAACATAAAGATCGCAAAAAATATGCGAAAATAGTTGTTCTAAATATAATTATTAAAGGTAGGATTTAAAGGAGATTTCATCACATTTACCATAGTAATGTATATTTTTTTACACCATCAGAAAGTAGAGATTTCAACGAACACATAGCCCATCGACTTTTTTAAAAAAGCAGATATTTTTACGTGAGAATTTTCGATTGAAAATGAGGGTGCTTTTTCGATATTAAGTCAAAATAAGGTGAAAAAATAAATATTTTAAATCAAAAAAATTACAGTGTGTTTGGGACATAAAAAGGTAAGTTTTCACCAAATTTCGTAAAAAAAAAATTTTTCTTGTAAAAGATAAAAATAAAAAACCAAAAACTTGGTTATTTGAATTTTTCACATAAATTTTGAGTTTATGTGAAAAAAGTGTAAATACAAAAGTTCTTTCTTTCTTTTTATTACCTACAACTTTGCCATTTAACGTTTTTCTATAGTACTTGTAGTTTTGCCGAAAATCGAGATAAATCGTTTTCTACCCTTAAAAACTCACCCCCTTCCACTTCCCGACCTCGGATCGCCCGTAAATTATTTTTTTTAAAACCGACCAGAAAATTTACACTTTCTGGACAATTTTTCGTCTAAAAAATAACGTTTTTCCGATCGCAAGACCGGAAAAGTGACTGTCACCCTGTTTTTGGTTTTTCCAATCGCTCTTTGATAATACAAGTATACCTTGATTTCGTTATTATGACAACAACATTTCGATGTATTGTCGAGTGACAGTTCGTTGATTTTTAATTTTGTTCTTTATGTCAAACTTGTTTCGCGTAGATTATAAAATATATCGAAGTGTCGGTCTTACAAAAAATATTGTACGTCACGCAACCGAAAATTAGTGTTTTCCAGATCTCTCCAAGCTTCCAGGACTCGCCTATGGCTCGCCCTGGAAATGCTTGTCTCGACCTGAAAAACACTACTTTCCGGTCTTGTAACATAAATTACTATTTCCTTTCATTTTTGTTATATTCTCTTTCTTTTCCAATGGGTTTCATCCTACTATTATTTTTTTTCACTTTTTACCATTTTCAAAGGCTTCAGCCCTGGTCTAACCCGTAAAAAAAACATCTTAGTCTGGGCGTCTGGGGGGGGGGGGGTTAACCCCTAAAACCCCCCCCTCGCTGCGCCACTGGTGCCTGTGCTCATCATAGTTTTAATAATAATCATGATACCTATATCAACATTCTCCAGCCACTTTTGACCATTAGATATCGTTATCGTTAGTTACCGGGAAAAAATCTTAACATGTATAAATTGAATGTCCAATTATCGTCTTTGTCCGTAGCAAATATACAAGCACTGAAGATTGGCAATAATAATTATTCGTACACAAAAATGTGTCTTAGATCCGACTTTAGATAATTCGAAAAACTCCATGGAAAAGCCGAAACAATTATTATAACTGTAACAGTTATGTTATTAAAATAATCACAACTACTGTTATTTCAAAAACAAGGAAACACTCGTACTAAATAACTATTTTTCAATATAACCAGCGGTGAAAGACTTATCCAATTATCTCTGGAACTATATTATTTTTCGTTAAAGTGACTTAAATAAATACCATCTGAACGAAAATGAACTTATGAAAATAAATGGCAATTGAAAAGCGGTGTCAAATGTCACTCCCTAAATCTAAAGAGGGTACAATTAGGCGGCTTAATGCATGTGTCACTGTCTCAAGCTGGGGCGCCTAGGTTTGTCACTTAACTTAAACTCTTTTAGTTAATTTCGGCTTCTTTTGGGTAAAAAAAAGTTGGTTTTATCAAGGAAATATACAGGGTTAGTTGAAATAACCGGAACGGCTAATTTTCTTCAAAACTACTAAGGCTAAATAAATGAATTTTGGTACAGGTGGATAACTTAAAAAATTGAATTGAAAATTGACAATTACGACGTTGCCAGATTTTTAGTTTTTCCATCCATCCAAACTATTTTTTAAGGTCTTTCAAATAAAATTGTTCATTATATAACATAAGCACAATGAAGCAAAGCTATTTACTTACCTAAATCAATAATTATTTGCACAAATTCAAACTTTTATTCAATAAAAATCGATTTTACAACACACGCCTGTTTATAACCTGTTAAAACTCTCTCATAAAAGCCTTTTTACAGTCGGCAATACTATTTTCAAGTTGCAATTGTCTTGCTTATAAGCATGCGCAGTAGAGAACCAGCTGATCGGATTTGGCAATTCTCTTGCTATTGCGAAAAATCGGTCGTGATCGATTTTTGTTGCAAGTGCGTTTGCAATTCTAATTCTATTAGTGGATTTATATGTATTTTCATTGTGACCAACAAAAACGAAAGTTCCTAGAGAGGACGCGCTCAAGCTGAGTTTGACTTTTGTCAGAGTTTGGATTGTTTCTCTTTTGTTGTGAGTTCACTGTTTCTTTGCGCTTATTCGGTTTGTTTTGTGTTATTGTTATTCGGTTGTTTTCGCATTGACAGATTAATAACAGAGGCATTTATATTTGTAATGTTAGCGATCCTTTTCAATGAAAATAGAATTGCCAGCTGTAAAACATCCTGCAAGACAAATTTCAGGCAATGTCTTGCGCCTGCAATGCATTGCAGCAATTGAGTTGCAAATAGTATTGCCGACTGTAAAAAGGGCTTTAGTCGGCAATATTATTTGCAAGTTGCAATTGTCTTGCTTATAAGCATGCGCAGTAGAGAACCAGCTGATCGGATTTGGCAATTCTCTTGCTATTGCGAAAAATCGGTCGTGATCGATTTTTGTTGCAAGTGCGTTTGCAATTCTAGTGGATTTATATGCATTTTCATTGTGACCAACAAAACCGAAAGTTCCTAGAGAGGACGCGCTCAAGCTGAGTTTGACTTTTGTCAGAGTTTGGGTTGTTTCTCTTTTGTTGTGAGTTCACTGTTTCTTTGCGCTTATTCGGTTTGTTTTGTGTTATTGTTATTCGGTTGTTTTCGCATTGACAGATTAACAATAGAGGCATTTATTTTTGTAATGTTGGCGATCCTTTTCAATGAAAATAGAATTGCCAGCTGTAAAACATCCTGCAAGACAAATTTCAGGCAATGTCTTGCGCCTGCAATGCATTGCAGCAATTGAGTTGCAAATAGTATTGCCGACTGTAAAAAGGGCTTTAGTCGGCAATACTATTTGCAAGTTGCAATTGTCTTGCTTATAAGCATGCGCAGTAGAGAACCAGCTGATCGGATTTGGCAATTCTCTTGCTATTGCGAAAAATCGGTCGTGATCGGTTTTTGTTGCAAGTGCGTTTGCAATTCTAGTGGATTTATATGCATTTTCATTGTGACCAACAAAAACGAAAGTTTCTAGAGAGGACGCGCTCAAGCTGAGTTTGACTTTTATCAGAGTTTGGGTTGTTTCTCTTTTGTTGTGAGTTCACTGTTTATTTGCGCTTATTCGGTTTGTTTTGTGTTATTGTTAGTCGGTTGTTTTCGCATTGACAGATTAATAACAGAGGCATTTATATTTGTAATGTTGGCGATCCTTTTCAATGAAAATAGAATTGCCAGCTGTAAAACATCCTGCAAGACAAATTTCAGGCAATGTCTTGAGCCTGCAATGCATTGCAGCAATTGAGTTGCAAATAGTATTGCCGACTGTAAAATAGTCGTGCTCTACCGTATGTTTACGATAAGTTGACCAAAGCGCTAATAGATGGCTCTGTATGTTTTCAATGCTTTTCTTATGGATGTGCCTAAGGATGGACAAAATGACTTGAGCAATAATAATGCGTATGTTTTCAATAGCTTGTATTGAAAATCAATGTCCAACAGAGTGGACACGATGACTGAAAGGGTTAAATTCAATTTATTTTATTTGCGAACAAAACTGAATACTGAATATGATAAAGAGTTTATCTGTGCATATTTTTTCCACTTTAAGGATTATATACGCTGCAACGTATAAACAAACGAACAAAGCTTTTGAAAACAATGTTTGAAAATAATTATTCATTAAATTGTTTTAATGATTACTAAAGAACCCTATTACGAAGACTATAACGAAAAAGTTACGATAAACACTAAAATATTGTGTTTACACCATTATTAAAATGCGTCTCCCTAGAAATTAGTGCAGTTGAAAATCATAAACATAAAAGGCAAATAACCCTCTAAACAGTAAAATCGCCTTTGTTTTCTTAATTACTTATACTTTTATACGTTTCTTTACTTGTAATAACTTTGCGGCCCCCTGTTTGATATAATAATCCGTTTAAATTCTTTGCAGGGGGATAAGCTCCTTATTTAGGAGAAATACAAACAGAAAATTAATGCCTCACACAAAAAATTACAGCCGTATTATAACATCAAGATATGACATTAAAAGCTTTAAGTACGCCTTTCTAATTCTTAATGGCTACAGGAAAGCTTTTATTACTTATGACGCAATATTAAAACGCCATCTGACTTTTAAATAAATTAAGGGGAAAATCTATGTCAATATTTGACAGATAATTTCCAATCAAATAATTTTCATACTATCATTATTATTTGGGTCAAAAAAAAATTAATTGCAAAGCTGATAAGTTCACTTTTCACTCAGTGGCGTAGCGTGCAGGGGGCCAGGGGGGGCGATCGCCCCCCCCCCCGCCCTTTGAGTCCTTTCCTAAACGGCGCCCCCTTCCCACTCTCCCAGTTCCAGGTTTTAATTAGGTTGTAATTTGTTTATAACTTTTAGACTATAGAAATAGATAGAAGAACCCTGTTACCTATTTCGACATTCTATTTTATTTTCACTACTTCATTTAATTTATAATAAAAATATTTTGCCACGACCAATAATTTGTATTCTTTCAGTTGTTTTGCTTTTACAATTAAAAATTGCTTGAAATATCTAATTTACTAAAGACTAAATTTTATCTTTTTAAAAGTGTGTTATTGTCGCCAATGAGAATATATATACCTGAGAGTTTTAACAAAATTCCCCTTGCTGGTTCATATTTTGTTTTCATGTGGCCATTTTAGAAATGACGAAACAAAAACTTTATTTCTCTTGCCAAAATTTACTAAATAAACGAAATTGTACATTAGCAGTGAGGCGCCCTTTGAACAAGGGCGTAAATAAGGGGGTTATTACCCCCCCCCCCTCCCTAGGACCCATAATGAGCCATAAAAACGAAGCACTTTTTTACTTGATCAATTTTTTTGTGATTTTCTTAAGGACCTTGTGTATTTTATATTTTTTCTATATACTTGAAAATCAGACATCATTGAAAAAAGGGCGTGGCACCTAAAAAATTTTCGCCTGCGGCGCTATTACTTTTGGCGCCGCAACCTTTTTTACCCCCCCCCCCCCCCCCCATAAAAAAACATCCACGCCCTTACCTTTCAGGCTTTCGCCCCCTCCGCCCCTTCAACCACGCTACGCCACTGTTTTCACTGTATATGCGTAATAATAATAATAATTAGGAGTGTTTTGTTTTTTTCCTTTTATTAATTTATCAATTAATTTTTTTTTAACTTAAAAGTGCTTTTGGAGAAAATGAAAAATAAACGAAATATTGTTAAGAGTATGAAATCGCGAATTTGTCTCTAGTGTTAGCTCTTAAATGGGTATCAATGTGACAAATAAAGAAAAGTATGCAAAATAACAAAAAAAAGTATTTTAAGTTTCATAACAAAATATAAAACAATGTATTTTTATATTTTCTTGGAAACATTTTTAAAATTAATAACAGCGAATACAAAAGAATGAATGTTGTTTTAATTGCTCTACATTTGGCGATATTTGTCAATAAATTGACGCTGCGTTTTTAGCGAATGTGAAGCCATTCCCCCAAATTGCTTTAGGGTACGCCGGGAGAAGTTTTATAAATTAAAGCAATTATATGGAATTTAGTCATATTGTTTTAGTTATCTTTTTATGCCGGTTTAGCCTATAACACAGACATTTTTAACCTATTCACGTACGGCTTTGAAACAGAAGGCAGATATAAAAAGAACCAACATTACATTTATCCGATTCTATAGTCATCCTAAAACTGACTGCGACTATGTTTACCCAGTCGTCTAATAATTAGTACCAAAGGAAATTCTTTTTCCAAAAATTTAAAAACCATTGTGATAATCGACAATGACGGGCAATGTATTTTTTCATTAAAATATGTATAATGTAAAACAGTTCGTTCTTTTTAAACAAAATTTAGTGGATTGGAACTTTTTTTGTCTCTTTTTTAAACCAAATATTTTGAAATATCTTATATTTTAGCTTTACGGAAATGAAAAAAATCACTACACTCATCTAAGAATTTCGAAGAATTATTTAATACGGTATCCATTTCCTTTAAAGCGTTTGAGATAAACGTAGTCCCCTCTCAAAAAAGGCCCTGGGACGAAAGAAAGTCGTCAAAAGTGGACTTTTACTATTGGCCATAAGGACAGATATTTACTATATGGCAAATGTGACTACGGATGATCGTATAGTTGAAACCAAACGCCCCATAAATTTTACTGTATTGATTTTATTGCAAATAAGCCTCAACACTTCAACTGATATATCTACGCTACTATTACCTTTCTTTATTGGGTCAATTTAACGAATAGAGAAAAAAACATCTGGGGATCAAAAAGTGCTGATTTTTATTTTCTTGTTATAGGAGGTTAATAACAATAAACTAGATAACTTGGGAGATTCTTACTTTTAAAAATTTGCACTTCATTGTGAATTTTCAAAAATTATCAAAAAAATTGACGCGGAGCAGACTTTTTCGCTAGCTAAAACTGTTAAAATTTGAAATAATTTGTTGCATACGAATTGTCATAATTCCATTTTTAAATTAAATTATTTATAACATTTTTATCGTTTAAAATTTTTACAAATAAACTTGCACCAAAACACAGCTCAAATAATAAAAATAAATCCACTTTTATAACATAGGAACATAAAATCGAATTATGCTAAGATAGAGGCACTTATCAAAAGGGCGAACACAAAGAGCTTCGAAATGAATTCGACTCTATATAATATGCAAGAATGGCATCGTCAAAAACTCAAAGATAAGTTGGCATTTATTTAGAGCGCATGCAGATATGTATGTATAATACTGATCGGGTGAGTATTTTTTCTGGATTCCCCTGGGAAGATCTTCCCGAAAAATCCCTAATCTTATATCGTATAAAATACAATAACCGCGGGATGTAGTAGATGTAGCCAAATGAGCTTTAAGAATCCTCTTTAAAATATTGCTTTAATAAAAATAAAGATGCCACCTGTATTTTTCTAGTGCGCAGAAGCACATCTGTAAGTTTTTCCTTACTTTCGTGGGTCTGCTATCGGCTTTGCTTTTCATAGGTATTTTATTTTATAATTAATTTTATTTTTTATTTTAAAGATATTGCAAGGTTCTAGTTCTATTTATTTAAAATGAGCTTTTGTTACAGCAAATTCTATTGAAACCTGTAATATTGACCAATTCACAAAACTTCTGCAACATGCAATTACCTTCAGAGCATCGTATTAGAGACATGTCTAAAGCACAAACATTGTCTATTATTTAACTCTATAGGATATTATCTAAGCTAAAACAATCTATGGAGGTGTTCATGGTTTACGTGATGAGACACCCTCTATTCTCTATACACATGTCACGTGCCTTTAGGTTAACATCAGTAATTTTGCACATCATGATAGGTCAATTGTTCTAGGTTCTAGTTCCATAAAGAGGTTATACCTATATATAAAATATGGCAATAACTCGTATGGACAGTACATGCGCTTGCAATAAGAAAAATAAAAACTAAGTTTAACTTTATTATTTTACCATTTCTGTGAAAGTGAAAATTAATCATATCGAAATTTTATGTCCATTCTGTTTCACTCAATTAACAGTTCTGTAACTAGCGCTTAGAAATGGAGGGACAGAGTAGGGTACCTACCAATTCTCTGCCAACCAAGCGGATAACTAAAGTTGACTGCTACCAAGAAAATGATGCATTGGTCGACCTACCTTAAAAAGTTAAAAGCAATCGCTACACTAGAAAAAGCAATTACTTAATTTATTCATCACATTTTAAGCAAACGATAGCGATCGCTTCTATTTTTATGAAAAAGCATTTACTGCACTTTTAACGTCCAAAGCAATTACTTTAGTTTTTATTCATTGGCTTTCAATAAATTACTTCGATTTTATAAGAAAAAGCGATTGCTACATATTTATTCATTAGACTCAATGAGCCAGGCTCACGAGAACTACGTTACCGATTTACGCATAATCGCTTTGATAAGGAGCGATCGTGCTACCGACTGCGTTCCCGCTATATATACTTTGCTAATTTCTTTAAAAATAAGAATGTAAATTCTAGGTGGTATAATAGCTAGGGCCATGGCACTGTGGCTCTACCTGATGGTCCGCCACTGATATAGTATCGAAGGACTGTTTACGGCCCTAAATAATGGCATGTTGCGATGTCACCCTAATAGGGTTGCAATGTTTTACCTAATTACTGGAATTAATTGACATTAATTACTGGATACTGCTTCACATGCGATTACTAATTAATAAGACCAGTGGTCTGCTGAAACCATATTGAACATCCATCTATTTTGCTGTTTTGCCATATATAAAACTATAAATTAATCGTTTGAAGTAACAGATGGTCTTTCGAAAACCACTAATGTCGCTTATTATTGACCGCTAACGCTTTACCCCAATTTATCCTGCTGACGCTAATAGATGCCTTAATAATCAAAAAATGTTCCTGCAAATCATTGTTATCATAATCCACTTACATATTGACTTCATTTACAAACAAATGGCGTTGTCGCGTCACATTATTAGGCGTGCGTTAAATGTCAGTTATGTTTTTAATTTAACTTTTATTTTGATGGTAGATTTTACATATATATCGACTGCTATATTATGGTTTTTATTATAGTATATAGTACTAGCAAGCCTGAGCTTCCAGAGCGACTTTTAATATTAAGAAATAAATACAAAATGGACTTGGCGTGAGCTCCATAGCAGGCCATACGTTCGAACTGAAATTTTCAGGATTTCAGGTAAGCCTACACTGAGAAAAAATCCTTCTACTCACATAGGTACTCTTTATACAACTGTTTAATACTATAATGTGACAGCAACGCGCTTTCCTACTGTATAGGACAAAGAAAATTGCTAGACCATTGTGTAGTGATAGTATCACGGTAATTTAGCCAATAGGAAATCGGAGTTAATGCGACCATAGAATGGTTTATAGCCATTATTGCTCTGAATACTCACAGTGATTATCAAGCTCTATTGGGGGTGTAATCTGGTTTTATATACTGTGTTAGTTCGGACTGGCAGTTGTAATGAAACTTGACATTAATCATAATAATATTTGCTTGCTACGGTTAATGAAGCATATCCTTACCACTAAAATTCAATACTGCAGTTCTTACAAATTTAAATAGATTCTAGTGTGATATTGTTCTTATTGTTTAACATTGCATATCATGGGCGTCGTTTGGGAGGGGCCAGGTGAGGCATTTGCCCCCCCTGAAAGTTGACTTATTGACAATTATTTATGTTTTAACAAGTTAGCAGTAAAAGAAAGAAAGATTGTATTATTTTTGAAGTGTGGCAACATCCTAAATTCTCTACTCCCGGTATAGAAATGTTATTGCTGACATTGCTGTTTATAGCCTTGTTGATCAAATTAATATACGTTACCAGTTCCAGTTACCAAATATACTTTCGTGGTCTAGTCGGTCAAATTCGCGGAAATTCTTTGCCGGTATTTTGCTATTTTTCTTGTTTATTGAGGTTTATTATGGTTTGATTGAATGTATGAATTTATTATTTGGAGTTTTCCTTTAAATTTTTGTTATTATTTTGGGGCAATAAAGATTTATTTTAATAAAAATGAACAGTTTTAATGCCAAGACGACTATGAATGTGGAATATTTGAGAAACAATTTTAGCTCATTAAGTATTGAGCAAAAAATTGAAATTAAAATTGAGGGAAGACCTAAACTCGAAATTAACTTGATACAGACCAGAAAGTGTAAATCTAGGGACTTTATTGTTATTGTTTACTGCAAATAAAAACAGAAGAATGAACTTTACTTTTAAACAATGTAGGTTTCCACTAATGAAAAATAAATTGGCCTTTTTATTTTTTTATCTTATTTTATTGAAAAAGGTAATCATAAATTTTTAAAATATTTACTAATAATTTTTGACCAAATTTGGGCGTGGTCTTAAAAATTTTTCGCCTGCGGCGCATTTCGCCTGCAGCGGGCTTTTATTACACCCCCAGACCGCTACTACCCCCCCCCCCCCCCCTAAGAAACCGTTTAACGACCCCCACGTTGCATATGATTATTTATTATGCAACATGGTTTATTGAGATGGTAAAATTCGTTCAATAAAGTCCAATACCAATGATGGGTTGTGCGAAATAAGAATCTTCTATTGCTTTATCTGACATGCAAAGTTTAAAAAAACTTAGATACAAAGTAAAAATTAATTAATTGAAACAGGTATTAGTACGATCAATAAAATTCAAATTCAGACAGTACAGCTAGAAGACTCCGAACAACTATGTGACCTGCGCAACAAATACGTTAGAACTAATACAAGGGCGCGCGGCGATTACCGATCGCTACGAACCCTCACCAACGTCTTGTGGATTATAGCTTCTAACGGATACAATTCGATTTTGGGGGCTGCTTTGGTTTCTTAATTGTGGAGAAAACCCCTTTACTGGGAACGAAATGCGTCGCATTGAGAAGATACAATTTGTTTCTTAACAAAATTGCTGTATTAAAAGTAGTTCCTTATTCAACAAGACTGTGCTGCTAGTGGAACTGATTATAACACTAACGCGGGTTTGATACACTAGCAATTTATTGAATATGGGTTAATAAAAAATAAGCCATCAACACAAACTATCTCTTAGCTAACCTGTTGTATAAGATCATTTTCCCTAATGTATACGGTAAAAGATCTGCTGGTCTGGTGTTATAAAATTATTTTATGATATGCGAAGGCTACGAGTGCAGAGGAAGTAGGCGTTTTGCATTTTTGTATCCCGACCCACCTGTCTTAACACCCAAAATTATTGTCAATATTCCTGATTGATTTAAAAAGTTTATAAGGGCTGACAAATTGGTTTAGACCCGAATGATGACTACACTAGCTCACCTTTATAAGGGCTAATAAAAACAAACATACTGTTGCATAAATGCAATAATTAGATGGGTCACTAAATGAAATGGAAAATACGTAAAATTCGAGTGTAATTAAATGCGAGGCACAATCAAAAGGAAGTTCGTCATTGATAAAACTTTTTAAAAGTTTTTTAAGATGGTTTAAAAAATAAGTAAAACGAAGAAACCTGAACACGTCCGCCAATTTCACCTTTTTGTTATTTAAAGAAGGGCATTTTATGCGATACCTCAAAAAAAGTGTTAATAAATACCTTGAGGGTTTAACTTATTTTAGTGTTCTCAATCAAAACAGGAACAACGGAATACTGACAGAGCATAACAAGCACTATAAATGAGGGTAAGTTTTCAGTTTTCAGGAGTATCATTTATTATAAGGAAAATATATAGACTCTTACAGAAAGGCCAGGGAATTTTTTGTGGGTTTACATTAAGATATTAGGCAATCGGATACAGAGATTTATACGAATTGTATTCAAATCGATGATTGCCCTTTATTATTATTTATTATTTGGATGTATATATTTATGGGGGTATTTTTTTTTAAAATAACTTTATATGGATAAGATTTATTGTTCTTTTGGGCCCTGTGCCTCATAAATAATATAGGATTTGAGGTAGAAGAAATGTCCCTTGCTTCAAAAAATAATGACGAATAAAAACATAAGTTCGTTGCTCATAGGTATATACAGGGCGCTTCGGCAAGCGTAACATATCAAAATCCCAGGCAAAAATTAAAGATTTTATTTTAGGCTAAGAGTGTCTTTAAGTTTTAAAAAAAAGTTCAATAAGCCAAACGCATTCTATTCAAAATTATTTAACAAAAATATCGTGGGCTTCTGTTTTACGTTAAAAGTTTTATCAATTTATCAATTTTTTTTCTTACTAAACTTTAGGTAATTGCTACTCAAAGATGGGTATTTGGAGGCTTTTTGGAAAAAACGAAAATTAAACGAAATTTTGATCAAAAACTAAATGGCGAAGGGTTCACTAATGTTTGCTCTTAAATTTATTCACAACGAAATAATTAAACTATCTCACTGGCAAATAAATGATAAATTTAAACCCAGCATCGTTTATAATGTTAATTTTATCAGCAGAGCTGTAAAATTAATTAATTAAATCTAGTCAATAACACATTTGTTTTGCATGAAAAACTATTTTTCAGTTTTATAACTCAGCTGCATGGATCCGATAGGACTTTTAAAATAAATGATAAAACATTTTAACAAAAATGTAGGTATTGTTATCAGTTAACATGCTGATTTAAAAAATGAAAATTTTACAAAGAGGTATAAGTATATAATGTGAACAGTTTGTTAAATTTTGAAACTAAAATTTCTTAGTTAAAAATGTGCCATAATTATTCTTGAACAGAAAAGTTTATTTTATTATTCAAATTTCTTTTTGCTCGCATCTTTATAAGTAATTTTAAGATGAAAAGAGGCTCTGTCAATGGTTAAAAGAGATTTATTACTGCTGACTTTATTACATTTATTATTTTAAAATATTCTAAAGTTAACCCTTTGTCCTTAAAGAAATCTAAAAGACAATAATAAACTTATTGCTTTATTACCCATATTTTCCCATAATTCTTACTCGCTTCTATAGTATTAATAGTAAAACGTAATTGTTCTACTGGAAGAGCTTCCGGAAGGACGTTCATACAGAGCAGGACTTAAGAAAACCTTATTTCTTCAACTTTCTCATAGAACAAAGCCCTAATCGCAAGCATTGATTTTTTCTGTCTAGAACGCGAATAATGTACCTAATATGTAGTTGTCCGATGAGAGACAATGGGACCTGGAAAACGAAAATTATAATGAAAAAATATGCTGGAACAAGAACAGAAAACTTTAAAAAATCAAAATATTTTCAAAACGGTTAGAGATATAGTACATTCTTTATACAGACTGTCTGCGGATAGGGTTTGCAATAGCATAAATGGGTGGAAAATTTCATTTTTTGGGAAAAAGTAATTATTGATAAAAAGTTTTGCTTGTAAAAAGATGCAATTCACGAAGAAAAAATTTTAAATCCGAGATTTAAAATAAATCTTTGATTTTTTTAGTTTTTTTATTTTTTAGAGGTAAATGGAAATTTTGCTGCTCAATAAAAATATTAATATAAAATTTTATTAGACTATTTTCATAATGGGTGGTGTTGTCTTATTTTAAAATTTTAAATGCATCATCTTTTGTAAAAACAAGGAATTTTTTTTACCTTTTTATTACTTTGCTTTACGTATGGGGCAAATTTGAAGTTGTCAAATAGAATTTGATGTGTTCTGAAAATGTTGACCTTAGAACAAAGGGTTTATTTAGTTCAATGTTACGGTGCGGGCGAAAGTTCTTACAATTTTGTGATAGAGAAATTTAATCAAAGATTTTTAAGACGTTTACGACGTGACTTGAATAAGAAAGAAAGATATCTGTGAAAATCGCAAGTTAATATCTTTTTTTAAACCTGAGATATGGAAAATATAATATAAAAAGAGCTCCACCTAGGTATATAAAAACAAACTGACGTTATACGGTATTTGTAGGCAAGAAGTTATAAATATCATTCCATTGTGTCTTCTACAAAGCCGTAATCATAACAATATTGACTAAAATAAATCATTAAATTAATGTTATGTAAATTGCATTTACTTATCTACCTTGCGAGCAAAAATTATTTGCATCAAAGAGGGCCTTGCATCTAAGGACGTAATGCTTAGCCGTAGAGCTTAATACCTGTTGGGTGTCAGTAGCTACCTGAATTAACAATCAATCAGTTATTCCGTCTTCCTTGACAGTCGTTACAAGTAATTTGCTTCATCGCTAATTTTTCCAATTTCTTGAGCAATTCACACAATGGGCTTTACGGAACAGCACAAAACATTCATGGTTGAAGCATATTTTCGAAACGGGGTTAGAGTAATTGGTGAGTGGCAATACAATCCGGGTTTGCGCATGGACGATTTTCACGAACATTTTCCTAACGTTGCTTTTATTGCTGGGGATTTTTATCATTGCCTGAAAATAACCGTGGCTGTGTTTAGGGAAACAGGTTCTGTAAAACACAAAAAAGGAGCAGAAAGACCATTTGTAAGAACAGAAGAACTTGTTGCAAACGTTCGTAAAATAATGCAAAATACGCCAACAAATTGTATAAGACGCCTGTCCCAAGAAGTGGGAAGATCTTATGGAACATGCAGGACTATTCTTAAGAAGCAGCTAAAATTATTTTCTTATAAAGTGAAAGTATTCCAAAAAATACAAGCCGCAGATTTTGAAAGACGCAGGAATTACTCTCAATGGTTTATCCAAAATTAATTGGAAATAAATGATTTATTAGACCTGTAATTTTTTTCGGATGAAGCCTGGTTTCACCTCTCCGGTTATGTAAATTCTCAGAATACACTCCACACAGTCCACACTGCACCCAAAATTGGTGTCTGGTTAGCTGTTTCCCGAAGAAGAATTGTTGGTCCTATTTTTTTCCATGACACAGTTACAGCACAGCCAATTTCAGCAATTTATGTAATTATTTTTCTTTTTGTATATTCTTACTTTGTTAATTTTGTAAACAACAAAAATAAATTTGTATTTGTCTACTTATTTTATTAGTACTCATTAATTGGCATATCATGTCCTAATATGAATTTGACAAAATTTTAACCTAGATTTGGTTAGATATATCGTCCCCATATCATTCTGATCTAAACCAAGCCCTACGTTTTTTAATACAAGCCCTCTTTGATGCAAATAACTTTTGCTCGCACGGTACAACAAAAATAATAGGGCTAAAAAACAAAAAAAAAAATATGATGAAGAGATATTTAATTTAATTCATGAAATAGAACCGACGTGTCAAAATTACAAAAGTTGACATTTAAGCCTTTTCTCTTGGCCATGTTTATAATAAATATTTTTTCCGCGAACTGTATAGTAAACGGTTCCCAAGATATAGTCGGCGTTCGTTTTCAGTTGTACACCCGGTATATGTCGACAGACAATTTTTCGAAGTTGAAGAGCTCTTATTAACAAAAATAATAGGTTTTGCTAAGGGTCAAGCGTACCAAACTAAAGACATTATCGACATAACGTGGAGGATCAGACAAAAGAGCCAACGTAAAATGAATAAAGATCAGGCAATAATCGTTATTAGAGAACAAATCCGTAGCACATTTACTACGGACGAAAGCTAATACAAGCAATCAAGAGAAGTGATTATTCTTGGAATGACTAGTTGGAAGGACTTCCGGCTTCCTCCAGTCTTCACTTCTAGTTTCCGGTGGATGCAGGTTTAGTCGCTATCCGGATCCAACTTATTTGGCAGTCGTCTTACTTATATAAGGAGATTGCGCTCATATTTTCTTCGCTAACATTTATTGCCTCTGTTCCGACCAATAAATTTGCTCATTGTTTTCATCGGGACTACGTAATCCCGATTTATTTCGCTCACTGAACCGAACTTAACAATAATTTTACCGTTAAGTTGTCAAACATTCTTTTAAACTGTGTAAACAGAATGACAAATTAACGAAGGTTCAAGATATTTATAGAAACAAGGCTGAGGTTACGAGAACCCAGTTAGGGCACTTGGTATGGTCATTTTGGCCCTACCCTACCTACCTGTACAGCAAATTATGTATTCATACTCATAATAGATACATTGTCTCCAGACGTTTAATTGCTTTTGTAAATAATTTAAAATTTAAGACGTTGATACCTAACGGTGCAAAAACTGTGTCGATAGAATTCCATATGCCTAGGCCTGGCCAGGCTGTCGCATAAAACGGAGAGAGAAATAAATATATCTCCTTCTCTTATTGTCTAAGAGGTTTTGTGCCTAGACCACAAATCAGGCCGCGATTTTTTTTTAGATTTTTTGGGATTTGATATTTTGGACCTACCTGTTTCAACTATTACCAGCTGCCACTGGTCATACATATCAATATCTCGGAAACGGTAGGTTTTAGATATAAAAAAAGGTTTATACAGTGTCACCAGTAAAGTCCGCATCATATGGGATTTTTTTTTATTAATAACTTTATTCAAAATTTGACTTTGGCATCAAGTTCTGCTTTGATCGAGATGAAAATTAAGCAAAAAATAGTAGTCACGTGATTCGCATTATCTGTCAAATTTTAATTTTTTCCAAAAAATAATTCAAAAGTGGGGTAATTTCTAAAAACATCGAAAAAAGTTATTTGAGAAAGTTTTTTTAAATGCAGTTTCTAGCCCACATGCAAAATTTCAGCTGCATAGGATAATTTTGATTTTTTACATATATTTTGTAAATTGCACCACTTTTGCAAAACAAGACTCAACGCAACCTACAAAAAACTTCTTAGTTTTGACAATGCTTTATTTCAGATACATTTTCTTTAAAGTAGCGCCATATTAAATGTGTGTTTTTCTACAAAATCAAAATTGAGCTATTAAAATTTGGTCGCATGTGATGCAAAGTTTTTTTGTTTTTGACCCTGTATAAGGTAACTTCATAAAATAAGTATTTTTGAAAACGTAGTTTGTGTCTAAAAGTAATATACCTTAATATTAAGACAAAAAAGAACAGTGTCATCAGTGAAGTGTTCATTAATTGGAAAATAAATTTTAGTTTAACTTAAGGTTGAATTCTCAACGTCATTCAATCTATTGCCAACCTATAACCTATTTCGCGTTGATTTTTTGAGTTTATTATTTTAATAACTAACATTTAAAGAAAATCAATATCGTTGGTACATTATTTTGGTAGTATCTGATATATTACAAAAATATCAATTTATTTCATTGCTAATTTTGGGAGAATTGTATAGTGAAAGAACAATGAGTGACAATGACAGAATAATGCTAAAAAAAATCTTATCCGATATTTTTCGCTATACAATTCTCCTAAAATAAGTTATGAAATTCCTTGATATTTATTAAATATGTCAATTATTACCTGTAGAATATCAAGTCGATACTGATTTTCTTTAAATTTTGTATAAAACCTAGAAAACATAAATAAATCTACGCGAAATAGGTTATAGGTTGGCAAGCATGTTGATACTCCCACCTTAACGTAAAGTTTATCTATTTTCAGTGATTTAATTTAAAACCCCATTACTTTATTTTTAATTTTTTTACTTTCAGACACAAACTACGTTTTCAAAAAAACTTTTTTTATGCAGTTACCTTATACAGGGTCATAAATAAATAAACATTGCATCACATGCGACCAAATTTTAATAGCCCAATTTTGATTTTGTAGAAAAACACGCATTTAATATAGCGCTACTTTAAAGAAAATGTATCTGAAATAAGGCATTGTCAAAACTAAGAAGTTTTATGTAGGTTGCGTTGAGTCTTATTTTGCAAAAGTGGTGCAATTTACAAAATATAGGTAAAAAATCAAAATTATCTTATGCAGCTAAAATTTTGCATGTGGGCTAGAAACTGCATTTAAAAAAACTTTTTCTAATAACTTTTTTCGATATTTTCAGAAATAACCCCACTTTTGAATTATTTTTTGGAAAAAATTAAAATTTGACAGATAATGCGAATCACTTGACTACTATTTTTTTGCTTAATTTTCATCTTGATCGAAGCAGAACTTGATGCCAAAGTCAAATTTTGAATAAAGCTATTAATAAAAAAAAATCCCATATGATGCGGACTTTACTGGTGACACTGTATATGCTTGCTGGTTATCCATGACCTCTTTTATAAAGCAATTTTACATAAAATACAAAATAAACTTTTATTGTATCATTTCCTTGTACTTATTATTTTGTCCCATATACCAATATAGGTGATTAATACTATAAAGTGCCTCTAAATTGTACATTTGGCAGTACAACATTGTATGTTTTATGGCTAAACAAACCGGGTAAGGATCATTATTTAGTTATTACGATTGTGAACGTCATGGTTTTACTTTTATCGGAAGCGGGGAAGTGCTCGTTTACAAAAAAAAAATGTCTACAAATTTTATCACCCTATGTATGCGTCCTTAAAATGTAAAACTAATAAGAAAATGTTTACAAAACGGTTAAAAAAAATGGAGAAAGGCATCCAAAAAAATACAAGTTTGTACATTTGGGCGATGACGATGATGGAACGATCAAATGTTTTTAACTTTTTTGAGCCGGGGGGGCCCACAGTGACGGCCCCTTCAAAATTTGCTGCCAGCTTTGCTTTTTCATTTCATAATTAATTTTATTTTTTTAAAAACGAAAATTTAACTTCGTTAAGTGAAGAAGAATTATACGTGAATGCGCGGAATTTACAAACGATAGGTATACCATAAACAGGGCCGAACCTAGGGTGTCGGCCGCCCGCGTGCAAAGACCTATTATGCCGCCCCTCTAATGAATTTTTCCTATTTTGAGTAATACTTAACGTTGACGTTATAAACTCATCTACATGTACATAAGAGTAAAAAGTTACACATTAATAAAAATGCAAACTACAAATAAAATTTTACGGGTAAGACTTTATTTTTGGGCCAGCTAATATGTTATATTAGCGACACCTTTTTTTCTTTTTACTTTAACAAAATAATAAACCAACAAAAATATTACTTATGAAACAAAAATAGACATTTTATAATTAGAAATGTAAAACAACAGTATTTACCAGAAAATATAAAATAACAAAACAAAAAGTACTAAAGCATATATCTCGCGAAACGAAAAGTATATAAATCAGTCCTTCCTCGAAGACTACCTAATAATTAACTATAAAATAATTTTTCTGGCTTTCTGAGAAGCAAATTTGTCAGTAATTGCGGTGAGATAAATTTTTTCAGAGATTTCGGATTCAATAGAGATGATGGCCAAATCTGAAAGTCTATCTTGTGTCATATTATTTCTCAAGTAATTTTTAATAACTTTTAATTTACTGAAACTTCTTTCACCTGAAGCCACAGAAACAGGTAAGGTTAAAAGAATCCTTATTGCTAGAGCAAAATTTGGAAAACAGGGAATGAGATCATTTTTGACTAAAATTTTTAATATCTTAATTGGCTTTTTTACCTGGAAAAATATCTTTAAATGAAGTTGTTTCATTAAAGAGTTGTATACCGTATATATCTTTCACAATAGTTCCTTCCTCCTGTACCTGTAACTTAATATCTAAGTCCATGCAGGCTTTCATGAGGTCATCATTAGAAATGGTGTGAAACTCATACAGAAAGCAGAATATTGAATAGCACTCAGATAATAAGGTAAATCTTTCATTTATCGAAGTGATCGCGTAATCAAGATCTGCAAAATAGAAAGCAATCTTGAATTGCAGGAAGGGATTTAAAACTGGTTCATAACTGCCCTCGTAATCAAATAAACTAACTTTTTTTCTGAGCTCGAGATGGAAAATTCGGGATCAATACCTAAATCTCTAGCAAGTGTTGTTGCTGAATTGACAAATATTTTAAAATTATCGTCAGATCTTTGGGAAACTAAATATTTTTTAAGATTATCTAAGCCTTTAATGCATTCCGCGATGTTTAATTTAGGATTTTGAAGCATTTTACTCAATACATCAATTCTTGATAATAAATCATGCCAAATTAAAATTGAACACAAAAACTTAAATGTTTCAAGACTTTTAATTATTGAATTAGCACTAATTTTTGTTTTCGTGTCTCTGGTGGTATCTTGAATTAAGGCCTAATGCGGTAATAATGTTTTTTAGCTCTAATTTTAGAGGTCTAATAGCATTGATACGACTTTCCCATCTTGTTTCACTTAACGGTTTTAAAGTAAGAGTTTTCACGTGTTTTTTGAGTAAATTCCATCGATATGGGGACGCAGAAAAGTAATTATATACCTCTTGTACCACATCAAAAATACTAGAAATTTCACCACTGGCGCTGGCTGGTTTGATTGAAAATATTTAATAAATAAATCCATTTGAAATAATTCACAAAAATATTGTTTTCTTCTTCGACGTTAATTTAAACTTATCTTTTATAGTTTGATAAATGTCACTTTACTTTTATTTCGAGAAATTCGTAAAAAGTTTTGCTTGATTGACAGAACTATCTGCGGCCTACGGCCGCCCCTTGTTTTGGCCGCCCGCGTGCGGTGCACGCGCTGCACACCTGCTAGGATCGGCCCTGACCATAAAGACTTGTCCTTTGATTTTCCTAGTACTTAGTCAAATTTTAAGCCTCAAAAAGGGACTTGGAGATAGTATTTCAAAATTAAAAACAGTGTATGAACTTGCGGATCATTTATTAATAAAAAATCAGTCGGAACGATCTTTTTCCAAACGTAAAATAGTAAAAACCCATTTTTGTAACACCATGCATGGGACAACAACGCCTTTCGGATTTATTTAAAACATTAAATATCGACGAAATTATAAACGATTTTGCAAAAAAACTCTCTACTATCTGGTCGTTTTGTATAATACCTTGTATAGTAGATACTTAGTGACATAATGTTTGTGCAGACTTGTTGAGTGTTCATGTGTTTTACTGTTTTCTGTCTTTTGGATTCTATGAGGCTCGATCACTGCCACCCCCTTCTTTTACCATAGGTACATGGTAAAACATTATAAGTGGTGTTTTAAAATTTTAATTTTGGATCATGTTTGCTTGAATATTACGTATAATGATTTAATAACTACCTATGTTATGTCTACCAGTCTACCTAGGATTATAAAATAAATTCGAATTGTTTGCTGTTTTAATAGTAGGTACAGTTACGGCCAATAAATCTTGGGCAGCAAATCTGTCAGATTTTGACTTTTTACTAATTTTTGGTAAATTGCTCTTTTACCTTAATTTACATTTAATCATTAGTAATTACCAAGAGGTATCAGAACGTTTTTTTTTTATTATTTCGAAAAATTAACAAACTATAAAACTATAACAAATTCAATCTGTACCTATTTACAATACATCATATTATTATAATTAATCAAATTTTAATATTTTAGCGCGTCCAAGAGAAAGATTATCCTTCTAGGCATTAAAGTTACCAAAGCCCTTGCGAAGTCCCGATTTAACTCATTCCAAGCTTGTGCAATTCGTTCAAATTTTGTGGCCTAAAATTATTCTCACCATTAATTTTTTTGACTAAAACACCCCAAACATTTTCCATTACATTTAAATCCGGACTGCGTGAGGGCCATGGTAAAATGATAATTTGTTCCTGATCCATCCATTCCCTTACTTGTCGGGCCGTGTGACTGGGACAATTATCTTCGTGATAAATAAAATACCTTCCTGGAAATCGTTCTAATACAGAAGGTAACATGGTATTTTGTAAAATATTCATGTATACCTCTGTATTAAATCGCCCTTCGGGCGATTCTCTGTAAGCTCGTAATCGGCTGTCCCGACCGATTTTTTCAAAAAGTAATTTAATTATTTAAAAAAAAATCACTTCTAATAAAACTTTAACCCCGAAAATTTACGGGCCCGTTGTTTTTAGAACCATAACTATTTTAAATTTTTTTCTAGACGTGATAGAAGCTCTAAAAACACAGTCCCCTGGCTGTCCCCATTACTGTATTCCCACCTAAAAATGAGATTTACGAAAAAGTTATCGAAACTAAATACATTTGGCAGTTAACATCATACAGTAGAATAATAAAATTATATTATTCTCGTAAAACAAGGTTCAGTACCTATTTTATTTATTTAGTAAAGTCCTGTAAACTTTGTCCCCAGAATTTCTATACAGTCCCCTGCCAAAAACTTTAAGCCATAATAAAAAAAAAACTGTAATGTTAACAAAAGTTTTTTTGAGTGAGACGAAACGCAATTGTTGTGAAGTTAGCAACCATGCCGAATGCGGCGGCGAGTCGCCATTTTGTTTAGTGTCAGAGCGTCATTTGTGAGGTGAACACGCGTTTGGACCGCTACCACACACAGTCCTCTGGTAAGTAATAATATTTACGTTAATTACTTTAATTATCTCTATATATAATTTATTGGTTTATTATTTATGTCTAAATTGATCGGTAGGTTCTTAAAAAACTATTTTACATCAGTTTAGTAAACATTGTGAAATTTAACCAAAATACACAGTCCCCTGGCAACAGTCCTCTGCCTGAAAATGCAGCAGGGGACTGTTCTACACAACAGGGGACTGTGTATTTTGTGTTTTGGTTATTAATTGTATGTATTGTTTGTGTAAATTTATCCGCCAGTCTGTTTTATTAATGTAAGAATCATTCTATCATTGCTTCGCATTATTCCCTTTATTAACTTAAATTGTTTTACACAGGCTGATCGAACGTACACATGATATGGCTCCTAAAAAGAAAAAGTTATCCTGAGAGGAATTGCTACAGAAAAAGAGAGAAGCAGAGATACTACGATATCAAATGTCAAAATGACCCTCAAAAGAGAGAAGAAATGAGAGAAATGGAGAAGTTGAAATACCAAAAGAAGAAAGAAATAGGTTTACGGAAGTTAGTAAAAAATATGACACCTCGTGAGCACAGAGCTGCCTTAAAGAAGTGGAAAGAACATTGTACCGTATACCGAGCTAAAAGACTAAGACTGAAAAACGTCACTAACACTTTTTTACGAAAAAATACGCCGTTATCAGATCCTCAAGTAGACACTCCGCCTTCAAGACCTTCCACTCCAGTTCCAGTTCACATATCTCCAGCTCCAAGCCCAGCCGTTTCCAGTGCTAGTCTACAGCAAAGAAGAAAAGAAGCCACAAAGAGACGAAAGAAGTTTAACAGGGAAAGAAATGAAAAGATCGCACGTTTAGAGAAAAAAATTGAGAAGTACAAAAAAAGATTAGCGAGATTTGTAAGTAAAAACAAAAAGAACGTCGAAGATACACCCAATACAAAGATCTTGAAAATGTTAGACAAGCCTGATCAAAGAAAAGAAGTAGTCAAGAAAGCGTTGTTTGGCGACGTCATTAGTAAGCAGTTAAAAGAAAATTATTCTACATTGAAACATACCAAAGGGAAACATATCTTTAAAAAATTTGTTGCTGGCAGTATTGTTCAAAAGTACAGGCACTGGATACCTAAAGAAATGAAGTCGTTGTCTAGACCCGGCAAAAAATCGAATCTCAATGGCTTGGATGTACCTGTAGCTAAACGGTGTAAAATACCTGATAGTTATAAACGAGCTGTTCAGAATTTCTTCGAAGATGATAGTAATAGCCGTATGGCAGCCGGTAAAAAAGAATTTATAACCAGAAAAACTGTGAGGAAACAGAAGAGATATCTTCTTGATACAGTTTTTAATCTTTACAAAAAGTTTATGACTGGCAACTTAAAAATTAGCTACCAAACATTTTGCCGACTCCGTCCATTTTGGGTTGTGAAATCAAGCGCTCAAAACCGCGATACATGTCTATGAATAGTTTACAGCAACATAGACATGAAGATCAACGCACTTCATACTGCTAACATATTAACTTACATCACCAGAAGCTGCTGAAAGATCTATGCTGCGACCGGTATAATGTGGATTGTTTGGCGAGATCATGTCATACTTGTCTTGATAAAAACCCGAAATATAAAGAATTTGATGATAGAAAGGTCATAAAACATAAAATGTGGGTTTGCGAAAGGCAACAAATCCAAGATTTTAAGACTAAAAAGCCCCGACTGGTGATCAAATATTTGGTAAAAATATTTAAAGTACATCCAAGACAGCTCATAACACATTTGCAGGAAGTATTACAGAAATTTTTGGATCACCAGCGAAATATTGTTTACCAATCTAAAGCCATGAATGATTTGAAGCAAAACCTACAAGATGATGAAGTTCTGATCCACGTAGATTTCAGCGAAAATTATTGCACTAAGTACGCAGAAGAAATACAGGCCTTTCATTTTGGTGGATCTCGAGCACAACTGAGTCTGCATACCGTAGTAGTTTACCTACGGAATTCCATCCTTTCTTTTTGCACAGTCTCCGAGAACATAGCCCATTCACCTGCTGCCATTTGGATACATCTACGACCAATTTTTAAGACTCTTCCACGTGGCATCAAACGAGTGCATTTCTTGAGTGATGGTCCCTGAGGATGCTCCTGTCACGCAGTACCGTAATAAAACAATTTTTTTTTAATGGCAACCAAACTCTCTGAATAAATTCCCGATATTAAGAACTTTACATGGAACTACGCCGAAAGTGGCCATGGCAAAGGTGCATCGGATGGTATCAGAGCAACGTGCAAAATAACAGCTGATTTTGTTGTTAATTCTGGAGGCGACATCAACAATATTGATCAGTTTGTTAAAGTAATCCAACAGCGATGCCTTAGCATCACATGTATCGCAATCGACGGTAAAGATATATCCAGGCAATGGTCGATAAAGTTGAACAGGAAGCGTCCGACCAGAAAAGTTTTAAAGGCACTTTAGATGTGCATCAGGTAGTAGGTGTTTACTCTAGCTCCATCCTCGGACTTTCAACTAAATGTGAAACACTTACAATGAAAAGTCTCAGCTGCTTTTGCAACAGCGGATCTTGTGAGCACTATAAGATTGGCAGTATCAACTTTGCTCTAAAACCTAAATGGACAGTAGAAGAAGTATTTACAGAGTCCGAACCGGAAGATCTTGAATCTGCTGAACGTGAATTGACACCTACACCAAACAAGTCCCCTCAAAGATTGGATGATGATAGAGCAGGAACGAGTGGCATTCGGAATTCATGTTACAATACTGGAGATTATGTTCTTGTGAAATTTCCAGCTAAAAATGTAGAATGTCGTTATGCTGCCGTAATGGGCCTTTTCACTAAATTTTGATTTTGGTAGTAGTGTATAAAGGAACAAAAAATAAAATTTTCTGTGTTTTTACTTTTCTATACTTTTAAGCCGTAACTGAGAAAATAAATAAATAAAAAAACTCCTTGAATAAAAACACGGACTTAAACATACCTACGTCATCGCGCCGGAAGATTGATGCACAGAGGAATGATAGGAATAGCCGAGTCGCTGGCTTAAAATATCAAGAATTCACAAAATCAACAGCTTGACAGTGTTGCCGATACTCTCAAAAATCATATATTATAGTACCAGTGTAATGGTAATTGACTAGCAATTAGTAATTATAATATACCAGTTTTCCATTCAATAGCTGCGGAATGAATTATTTTACCAGTATTATGTTTATATTTATTTAAAGTATCCAAATAAGGTTCTAAGAAGAAAGTATATTATTAAGATTATAAAACTTTCTACATATGGCAACAGCGGCTTAATTTGCCCATGGCAGTCCGACAGATCAGCATTTACGCGTGTGCGAGGTTAAACGCATGCGCTCTAGCAAGCTTTAAACATATCTACGTCATGAGTCGCGCCTGTTTTGAGATTTTCAAATTGGTTGAATTTTACCCGGTTTTTACTGTGCTGAAATAAAGTAATGTTATGGCCTAGCAATAATTTTATTGATGAAAAACACTTATTATAGCACCGACTGAACAATTCAAATGCCAAATGTATCAAATTTAAGAATAGTGAAAAGGCCCATTAATGAAATTGATGACGATGAAAATGACTTCCGTGTTATTTTCCTCAAGATTTGTGACAAAAAAGTGCAAACCTTTAGAATAGATGATAAGGACATTTCAGACGTGTCATTTGATCAAGTTATCCAAAAGTTGGATAATCTTGACTTGATTGTAAAGGGAAAGAGAATATTTTATAAGTTTTCTACTCAAGTAGACGTTTTCGAGCGCTAATTTTTTTAATGTTATAAGTTCATTGTAATTAAACTTTATTATGTGCCTTATTTCATTAAGAAAAATCCTTAGGATTTGATTGGAGATCTCAGTTGAATCATATATTTGAGAGATTAGACTGTTTTCTAATAATTATTTATATTATTAATAGTATTTAAATGAATATTGCATAAAGCATTTACAGATTGATATTATAAGTAATAATAAGACTGTTGATCTCAGTAAGTACAATATGTTTCTAGGACTTAAGGTTAATTTTTGATATAAATGTTTAAAGAAAGTTATGTTTTCTGTTGCTATTTTCTATAGACACTTTTGTTGATTAGTGATGCGCAAATATGCCATAAAAATAATAAATGATTGATTAATGTAAAATTACTTTCTTCAAAGTACTACAGTCCTCTGTCTCACTTAACAGCCCCCTGTCACGTTCAAAACATTCCCATGCTGCTCAAACAGTCCCCTGTCATGATTTTTTGAAAAATCGCTAATAATTCGATAAATACGTATAAATTCAGTGGGCCTCCTTATCTAACTAAAATAATAGTTAATTTTCTTCGAAATAGAACTCGGTTTTATGGCAAATGTAAAAAAAAAATGCCAGGACAGCATTTATATAGGACCTGTACGAGCTTACAGAGAAATGCCCCTTCATTAAAGTGACACACACCAAATCCTTGAGCACTCATCCATGCGCAGACGTTTACAGAAAATCGACCACTATTTCGATCTTTTTGGGTAAATCTTTCATCGAATCGAGTTCTTGGAGGCCTATAATTTACTCTTAGTCTTCCGTTGTAGCAAGACTGAAACACTTTCTCGTCTGTAAATATTACCTTTTCCCAGAAAACTAGAGGTTCCAAGTAATACTGTAACGAAAAACCGACCCGTTGTTCCTTATTTTCGGTAGTTAAAAATGGCTTTTTAGCTGCTGGATGACAGCGTAATTCAGAGATTTCTGTAACCCTTCGTCGAGCTGTTCTCACCGATCCCGGGAAGTTTATTTCTATTTTAGCCCTTACAATGGATTTAAAAGGTTGGTCCCTTAATATGTTAACCAAATTGTTATCCTGTTCTTCATTGGATTGTTTGGGACCACCACTTCCAGGTCTTCTTTCCAAGGAATGCGTTTCTTGCCACTTTGTTTTGAAAAAATGAACCGTACTCTTTGGGATGTTGAGCCTTTCTGAAACTCCCCTTTCAGACCAACCTTCCTGCTCAATATAATGAATTATTAAAACTTTCTGCTGGGTCGTTAAATTTGGCATTTTTCATAAATTAAAACTGTGACATTTATTCTATAATGACATTTTTAATAGATACTTTGTTCAACAGGTATTACAGGTATACTTATAGTAAAATGAGGTGTATGTGTAAATGTTACAAAGCTAAAAAGGTTCTGACCAAGATTTAATATGGCTGTAACTGTACTTTTAACACATAATGTGGGTTTAAGCCTAATTAAATTATTACACGATTAACGAATTCAAAAATTCATAAACCTGAGCCTTATAGTAATGAAAACAAGAATTATCATTTTTCATTCGTTATAGAGGGGGGCCCTGAAAACGTTTGCGGGGGAGCACACTCAGTTTTTGTCACGCCACTGAATTTTATTAACTATGCCGATTTATATTTTTTAATTTACATTATTCGTCTTAAAATCGGTGTTTACCATTTCACATTAAACAATCATTTAGGGGGGGCAGAAAGAATTTTTATTCATAGATACCTATACTGTATAATAGATATTCTTAAACATCTGGCATTTAAAGTCCACAACGTTTTGGTTTCTAACGATCGTCAACTAATTTTAATTTAAATATTTATTTACTAATTTTTTTTAATTAAGTATTTTTTTATGATTAAAATTCCCCTTTATGCTAACGACATAATATCACACTAGGCACTTTTCAGACCATTGGAACTAAAATGCTTATCTTTCTCTCTCTGTTGGGTATTGTAAAAATCGTCGTCCGCCCGGAATAGTTTTTTGTTGATTTGTGGATGGTATAAAATTTATAATTTAATTATACCAACCCAACCTTTTTTTTTTCCAAAGCGAAATTTTACTTACTTCACTTCTTATATAGGTTTTCCCTCTCGAAACAAATTCCTAGGTGCGCCACTGGCTTGTATCAAATATTGCCCCACTATACAAACTACTAAGACTATATACCTATAATAAAAAGTCTATAACATAAAAACGATAACTGACTGTGATTTTTTATTGTAAAATATTGTGCTATCACTATACTTATCACTTACCCTGCAAGATTTAGCTGGTTGGCAGGGGAAGCACTGAACTAGACCACAGAAAAATAAAGGGTTTAAACTAGACAAGCACAACTTAGAAATGCTAGCGGCCCCTATCAGGTTAACGCTGAACTTCCTTGCTAAGGCGACGTTCACATTGTGCGTCGAGTTAAAGATTACTGCATATTAGGGGCAAACTCGCAAATAATCGAAATGAAAGACCACGATATTGTAAAAGGCAGCGCTATTTTACTAAAAAACCGATACAATCGGGAGTGGCGTTAAAAAATTGATAAACGGTTTACCCTATCATATCATGCGCTATTATAGGCCATGCCATAGGCAATAGAACCACTTTAGAACTCTTTTGCTATGGTTGAAAACTGGAACAAGAAAAATAAGTTTAAGAAACGATTACAAAAAGTAGTAATCCTTAAGGTCCTTTTCTCATGAAATATAAGGAGATACAATTATTGTTTTTAAAAGCAATTTACAGAATCATTGTGCATTGCACAATGTTATGGGACGTAGCATTTTTACGTCAGAAGGGATGTGTACCGTGCTGAATGGGTTGTGACTTTTATGTGGAATTTGAGGTTAACAAACGCGGCTAACTTCAGTGTTGTATTTTAATTTAATGATTTCCCTAACTTATAAGCCGATTTTTCAAAACATGAGAGTTTTAAATAAGTAAATATGGATAAATTTTGCTAAATAGACACCCTTAATATTAGTCTAACAAAGTAGTGTTATGTTTTTACGAGAGAAACAGAAAAGTGTTTGTTTTATTTGACAATTTGACAGGTGCCAGCTCACCTTCATATATTTATCAATACGTGTTTTTAAACATTTAAAATAATTAATTTATTTAAAAAAATAAGGTATGGCATTTGAGGGAGGAATCAACAATGCCGAATTGACTCCGTCATTAATAGATAGCCTGCAGACCGATTTTAAAAATCTGGCTTCAGAATCTAAGAAGAAATACCCCCAAGTCAAAGAGGTAAATAAATGTACGATTAGCACCCTATATTCTCTTGTACTTAAAATACCAAATATTATTGTAGGCATGTGAGGAAGCAATAGGAAAATTGAAAAATGCAGGCTCATCTCAAACAAACGTCTACTATCTTGTAAACCAAATAATTTACCCAATTTCGCAAGGTTGTGAAACGAAAGATGTAAAACTTATCAAGGTAAGCTATATAGCAACAGCCAGTAATTTTAGGCAATATACCATAAAATTTAATCTAGAATTAGTTCTGTACAATAATGCTGTTTGATACAGTGTTTAGATTTGACAACCCAATCTAAAAGCATTGTAGATTTATAATGTAAAAATTATTACTAAATCATTAAATTTGCTTCAATTTTTTCCTTTATCGATGATTGTAGAAAGCTAATACTCATTTACCTTAACCTTAAATATATTTAAAAATTTATTTTCATTAAAAAATTTCAAATTTGTATTGTATTGTATCAATTTTTTCAAGTTTAAGATAGGGTAATAGCATTTGTGTCATAAATTATAAAAGTATAGATACCTCAGAACTAAGCAATAAACAGAAATGATTTATTAAGCCTATTAGGAATATTGATGAGTAAATTAAACATTTTTTTTTATTTAATTAATATAGCAGCATCATAAGCAGAATTCTAAAAAGTGAAAATTGATTTTCCTATCTCATCACTACATTGTTCCTTTTAAGAATTAAATTACAAGGTGTTTAATTTTTTTAAAATCATAATTATCTACCTATTAAATTTAAAAAGATATGAAGTATACCTAGGTATATTATTTAAACCTGCTCTTTTAGATCTGTTTGCAAGTAATGCAAAAGTTAATAACAAATCAGCTTATTGATCAAAAGGGAGCAGTTTATGTTACTGATGCTTTATGGTCCCTTATGAAATCAGGCATTGAAGAAGTCCGTATTTTGCAATCCGTTCTCTTACTTCTCACAACAAATACAGTTGTTCATGGTGAAACATTGGCCAGAGTAAGATTTTTTAAAATGTTAAGTAAAAATTATTACTTAATTCAAATATTTATATTTCTAGACACTTGTATTATGTTTTCGCCTACACTTTGCCAAAAATTCAACCACCATTAATACAGCAGGAGCTACGGTGCGTCAGCTAGTATATCTTGTCTTTGAAAGAGTAGTAGCAGAGGAAGATCATCTGTCTAAGGTAGAAAACAGACTTCAGAAAGCCCCTGTTAACTTTGAAGAACTAAAAGCACCCAATGGAAGCCCTCCAAAGGGTCTACCTCCATGTGCAGGGGACGCATACCTCTTATTTCAAGATTTAGTGCAGTTAGTAAATGCTGATCAACCATATTGGCTTATAGGAATGACTGAAATGACTAGAACTTTTGGGCTGGCTTTGTTGGAGTCTGTCCTTACCCAATTTTATGCTGTATTTTATAAGGTGAGGGTTAAATATCAGTAGTGGTATCTTATACTTGTACTATACAGGGTTCCCCATTTAAAACAAAACAGACTAAATATCTGGTTCCACGTTAATTAAAAAAAAAACGCTCGGACCCGTCGATTTTTATTTCGAGGGGGACATCTTTTGCGTTTATTGTGAATCTTGTTACTTCAAGCCCCTAGGAGGGAGGGGGGGTATTTTATATAATTTTTTTGGATTCTGCATAAAATTCTGAACATTTTTTAATAAAAGCATTATTAGTCTATAGTAAACAGTTTCCGAGATATTGACTCTTGAAAAATGAGATTTTTGAACTTTGACAGCGTCTAGCTTTCTAACAATACGTCTTAGAGCCAAACGGCTTACATGTCCCTATCTTCGATTTTTATTATCTTTCCAATAGTGTCAACTTCCGGTTAAACCGGTTGTAAGAAATATAGTACTTCTGGTTTAACCGGAAGTTGACACTAAGTATTGGAAAGATAATAAAAATCGAAGATAGGGACATGTAAGCCGTTTTACTCTAAGACGTACAGTTAGAAAGCTAGACGCTGTCAAAGTTCAAAAATCTCATTTTTCAAGAGTCGATATCTCAGAAACTGTTTAGTATAGACTAATAATGCTTTTATTAAAAAATGTTCAGAATTTTATGCAGAATCCAGAAAAATTATATAAAATAGGGGTATCCATTTAAGATTTAGATCTTACCCCCCCCCTCCTAGGGGCTTGAAGTAACAAGATTGACAATATACGCAAAGAATGTCCCCCTCGAAATAAAAATCGACGGGTCCGAGCGTTTTTTTTTTAATTAACGTGGAACCAGATATTTAGCCTGTTTCGTTTTAAATGGGGAACCCTGTATAAAAAATTTTACATACTTATATATTTTTTCAGTTTCCAGAATTTAGCTTTTTACTAAAAGAAAGAGTATGTGCATTAGTAATTAAGCTGTTTTCGCCAAATATAAAATATAGAAGTAATGTGCCTAGCAGTGTACAACAAGCTACTTCGTTTGAAAAACCCTATTTTCCGATAAGCTTGAGACTTTTAAGAGTGGTCTCTATACTTATACAAAAATATCATAGTTTATTGGTAAGTTTCAAGCATTCCTGCATACTTTTCGATAAAATTTTCATAATTTTGAATTATTTCATATTTTTAGTAATTTCTCCAGAACTAAGTACCTACCTAATTCTTTATTATTTTAGGTCACCGAATGTGAAATATTTCTTTCACTAATAGTAAAATTCTTAGATCCTGACAAACCCACTTGGCAAAGGTCTTTAGCTCTTGAAGTTTTACACCGAATGACCATACAACCTGAATTGTTGGTTTCGTTTTGTGAGTGCTATGATCTTAACAAACATACAACCAGTATTTTTCAGGATATAGTTAACTCCTTAGGTGCTTATGTACAATCACTGTTTGTTAGTCAGCAGTTACATATGAGCTCTGGCTGTAAGTATATTTTTTTGATTACAAAATATTTAAGAAAGTAAAAGTATGCCTAAAAATGGCATATGTTCAAATATTTTTTTTAATTTACAGTACCAGTGAGTCAAGCCCAGCCATCAGTGTTCCTTGGGGGACTACCAACTGGTCCAGGTATATCTCCCCAACCTGGTTTCCTTTTAAGAGGTGTTTGGCTTCCCCTTGTTGCTACATTTCCCACTGGACAAGCCAAATCTACTTAGTAAGTTGTTCTTATAATTTTTTAGTCTTAATTTTAACATGTTTATGTTTTAGCCTTGAAATGCTTGACAAAGTAGAGCCTCCAGTTGTTCCAGATGGTTATGGAATATCAGTAGCCTATGCTTGCCTAATGGAGATTATCAGATCACTCCAAATCACCATCAGCCCTCAGAAGCAACCAGATTCTACAGTAGAACTTCCAAAAAAAGAAAACTTAAGGGAGTTGAATAGTCAGTTGATCAACTCCAGTTGGTGTGGACTCTTAGCTGCTTTAAGTCCTCTTGTGGATGCTAGCACAGATGAATCAATAACAGAAAATGTTTTAAAGGCTATGCAAACCTACACATCGCTTTGTGGCCTCTTGGATCTTCAAACGCCGAGAGACGCCTTTATTACAGCTATATGCAAGTCTTCTCTGCCTCCTCACTATGCTTTAACTGTGCTAAATACCGTCAGTTCTGGAATCAACCTTAGACAGGGTCAAGTAGGGGATGTGCAAAATATTTTAATGCAATATGGTGAACATGATTTTCGACAACAGGTTGTTGCAGTTGGTACACCATTGCCCACGTCATCAGTGCCGGCGGGCACCCAGCAAGGTCCAGTGATGTTGACGTCTAAGAATCTACAGTCAATGAGGGCATTGTTGAGCTTAGCACATTGTCATGGAAGTATTCTAGGAACCTCTTGGCATCTAGTTTTGACTACATTACAACATTTAGTTTGGATTTTAGGTATGTTATGCAATGTTAAATATTTAAGTAGTTTTATGGTACAAGTTATTCTAAAAACATAATTGAGATTATTTAAAGATACTGATTTATTGGCCATTACATTTTCAGGGCTGAAACCGTCTACTGGAGGCAGCTTAAAGGCCGGTAGAACCTCCTCAGATACAAATGCCGTTATAACAACATCTGTTATGGCTGATCTACCAGTTTTGTCGACCATGTTGAGTAGACTGTTTGAATCTAGTGAATTTTTGGATGATGTAGCATTGCACCATTTGATCAACGCTTTGTGTAAACTCTCGCAAGAAGCTATGGAGCTTGCTTATTCGAATAGAGAGCCGTCTTTGTTTGCTGTAGCAAAACTACTTGAAACAGGTTAGTTTTAGATACTGTTTAAATCAAATTAATGTAGACTTTGCATTGGTACAACCCCTGCTGCCTTATGCAAGGGAAAACATCTTATTTTGTACACTGCAGTGAAAACTTAGCCCTAAAATGTATTTTGGTTACTTAATATCATCTATAATTTTTCCTTAGGTTTGGTTAACATGTCTCGAATAGAAGTCTTATGGAGGCCTCTAACAAACCATCTGTTGGAAGTCTGCCACCATCCCCATATCAGAATGCGTGAGTGGGGCGTCGAAGCCATAACCTACCTAGTAAAAGCAGCTCTTCATCATAAACATGCTATTCCACTGAAAGAAAACCAAAAACTCCAAACTTTGCTCTTAGGTCCTCTGTATGAACTATCTTCAGTACCTCATGGTGATGTTAGGCAAAGACAGCTGGAGTGTGTCTTGCAAATTTTGCATAGTAATGGTGAAACATTGTCACATGGATGGCCTTTGATCTTGGGTATTATAGGTGCCGTCAATGATCAACACGGGTAAATCTTATAATCTTATACTATATCATTTATTATACTATTTTGTTGAAGGATCAACTTTAAAATAAAGTTCAAATGTGGACATAGTAGCAGACTCGGTTCTTATTTTAGTTAGTCAGGTTGTATCTATTTTTAGGGAAAATTTAATCAGAATTGCTTTTCAATGTCTTCAGTTGGTCATAACCGATTTTCTACCAGTAATGCCATGGAGATGTTTGCCTCAATGTGTCGACACTGTGGCGAAATTCGGATCTCAAACACAAGAACTAAACATATCTCTTACATCAGTTGGACTAATGGTAAGCCTTTTTTACATCTTATTCTGGAGTTTGTTTTTAATAAAGAATTTATGTTTTTATAGTGGAATATATCAGATTATTTTCATCAAAACCAAGGAAAGTTAAGTCAGACCTTGGGCGATGACACAACCGTGTTACCAGATTTCCCTGGTACGTTGGACATGCCCAGTTTTGATAAACTTTGGATGTGTCTTTATGCAAGATTAGGAGAGTTATGTGTTGATAGTCGTCCTGCAGTTCGAAAATCTGCTGGCCAAACGTTATTTTCAACAATTTCAGCACACGGAGGTCTGCTAAAACAATCTACCTGGCAAGTTATGATTTGGCAGGTTCTGTTTCCTCTTTTAGATAAAGTAAAAAGGCTGTCAAACTCTGCCAGCAGTGAGAAAGTTGATGCAGGCGGCAATATTCTGATTCATCATTCGAGAAATACTGCTCAGAAACAGTGGGCTGAAACCCAGGTACTTACTCTTTCTGGGGTAGCCAGGGTTTTCAACACAAAGAGACAGCTTCTTCAAGCTTTAGGAGATTTTCCTAGAGCTTGGTCTATTTTGCTAGAATTCATTGAGAATGCTGCCTTAAGCAAGAATAACGAAGTCAGTATAGCTGCGCTCAAATCATTCCAAGAAATACTATTTTTAAGTAAGAGCCAAAATGGTGACAATAAGACTGCATTGGAAGATAAGGAAATATGGGCAGTGGCTTGGAGAATTTGGATAAAAATCGGCACTGATGTTACGGTTTCCGCGAAAGGCAGCGAAAACCACAATAGCGAAGACTATTTTCTTCCAAGCCAAACTTTTCTGACCGCTTTAATTCAGATATTTCCCAATGTATTTCAGCATATAAAAGCTAACTTCACTCTGGAAGATCTGAGCCAACTTGGAGTGGTATTAACCAACGCAGTTTGTGTGCCCGTTTTTGGTGAAACTTCTCCTTATATAATTTCTGTTTCATCGGATATAAGCTTAACTCCTCTCCACGACGGTGTTTTACATGCAATGGAACTATTACAAAAGGAAGCATTACAAAGAAACAACAGCAAAATGATTCCTGAGATATTTAAACTCTTACTAGTTTTCTCAAAGTTCACGTGCTCATTACCCAGCTACACAAAAATGGAAAACAAGCACACCAAAGTATCTGACTGGGTCACAATGAACTACATTCCCTTTGGGGAAAAAGCTACTAATATGGTGGTCAGCTTGTATGAAAAAACTGCCGACACCAATGAAGTTATCAATGGGAACATACTTAAAGAAATTATAGCTACCTTGCATACACCATTAGCTCTAAAATATAACTGTGTTTCTGGCAGCGTATGGAAACTAGCTGCAAGTAGCTTGATAACGGTGCTTAAAGTTGGACTGAAAGTGGCTAGATCTCATGGAAATCAGTTCTCTAAGATGTGGAATGAGCTAGCTGAGACACTGAATGATTTCCTGTTTCCTACTAAGTAAGTTTTTTTTACACTATTAAACTAAATGTTGCATATTTTATTCAGTCTAAAATACTGCATTTTCTAACTCATTTATTATTATTTTTCAGTTGTGCTCCAAGCCCAGGAGATAAAGGTTTAGACGAAATGGTCTCAGATGAACAGACAGACTGTCAAATTATTGAGCTCCTGAGAACGGAGGTGCTTCCGTTCTCTCATAATATACCAAAGGAATTTATAATGCAAGTGGTGATCCTTCTAAATAAAGGATCTATTCACTCAGCTACAAACGTCAAAAACGATGGTGATGTAGAGTTAACTCTTAGAGAAGACTTTGCGAAGACGTGCTTCGAGACGTTGCTTCAGTTTTCGCTTATAGATGGTGACTATAACAGCCTGGTTGTAAACAATGATGAAAAAAGTAATGGATTAGCTGGACAGTTGGCTGTCACTTCTTTGCTGCATCGATTTGAGGAGGTATTGAAGAAGTATATCGACGAAGAGAAATTAAGTGGAAAATGTCCTTTGCCCAGATACCGCTTATCAGAAATCTCTTTTGTTCTTAAAGCGTTGACAACTTTAATTATCTCCATGAAAAAGTCTGCTGCAGTGAAAGGTGAGTGCTACTAACCGTTTTTCAGTTTAGTCATTAACTAAATAAACCTACACATTCCACCGAAATGATCAAAAGTAAGACTCAAGGCAGCCGTGTAAATGCTGAGAAACGAAGTGACCTAATAATACCTAGGGTGTGAGCGGTAGTTTTTACATTGGATTTGTTTCTTTAGCGTTCCTATACAGTCTGTGTTTTATTGTAGATGACAATAAGGCTTGGGAGCAGTTAATCGCTTTGTATCCATACCTGGTAGACTGCACCACTACGACATCGACTCAAGTTTCGAGACCGCTGAGAGAAACACTTATGCAATTCTGTGATTTGCTTCAACCGCCCCATAGTAAAAATAATAACGTCATAAAAAGTTCCGCTATTTAAGTATGTAAGTTTTTGATAGATGCTGTGCTAAGCAATACTAAATTTTTTAAAGTAATTTGGTAAAAATCGACGTATTGCTAAAGAATAGAACTAGAAGATAATTTGAAAAAAATTATTTACGGTGTCAGAAAGATTGTATATCCTTTTAAATTTATTTAGAAAAAAATTTTTGATAATAAATAAATTAGGTACTTTCATTAAGTTTTTTTATTGATTGGCAGGAATTTACAAATCTATCGAAACCAGTGGTTGTGATAATTTTTTAGCAATATCGCCTGACGATTTAAAAACAAAGAGTTCTCATATTTCCTTATTTATTTTGAATATTTATTACTTTTAGCGTTAAAAATAAGAAATAATCCATACTGTGCAGTGTGCATGCCATTTTTCTACCTGTACCAAAAATGTTAAATACATTCATGGATAAAATCAACTGTAACAACCTAATTTTATTTCCAGTGTTAGCGACATATTATAATTTTTTTTTTAAATGTGTACTATATAATATAAGTGCTGCTATTCCAAAAGCATGACGTATTTAGCCTGGTCCTTTATAGAAAAAAATTATTAGTCATCCAAACGTTTTAATTATCGTAATAAGCAACTAAAAATACCGCTTTGCTTAATAATATGACATCTTTGTTTAACTAATTTAGGTCCTTAGACGTTTCCTTTTTGATGTTCTTTAGGTATCGGTACAAATAATTATCACATACAATTTTATTATACCTAGTGTCCGGAAAATACAAAATAACTAAGTTTTATACACTTATTTTCGGAACACTCTGTATAACATAATTTATACATTAAATTAGCATTAATATTTAAAATAAGGTATTTAAATGAGTTTTGTTGAACTGTTGCTTTTTGGCGATTGGTAAAAACTGTGTTCAATATGTTCAAAAAGAACCCTTTCAAAACTAAAAGCACACAGGATGTCATAACAGTAAAAAGGTTTTGCACATGAAACTAACTTATAAATTTTAAACGTGGTATTAAATATACAGTGTGCCCCCAATAAAAGTGATACAAAAAATTCTAATATTTTGCGTTAGATATTCAAATGGATGTTCAAAAAATCAAATTATGGTTTGGATGCCTTTTTGATCAGCATACTTGAACATAATTTTAAAATTACTTTTTTTAAGTTCAATGTCAAAGACATTATTACACAAATATGGGATACCAAGTATCATATATATTTTTCCTGCATAAGGGATCTGAGTATTTTGGAACAGAAAAGTATAATCAAAAAAAATATGTTAGGTATATGTAGTATATTGGATACCTACTGTATGTTCTATGTATGTATAAATTAAGTTATCTACATATATTTCTTATAGGCCGCGAAAAAAAACGCTATTTAATTTTTCTCTTTAATTATGGAGCAGGAAAAATAGAAAAAATAGGATTCTGTCACAACTAATATTTCCAAACAGATATGTTTAACGTCTAAACATTTTAATTTTCTGCGCCATTCTTTTATCCTTATTTCTATAACTACATAGGTACTCAAAAATTTTAAAAAATATTTTATATCATATTTAATCAGTTTTATGGAAAGGGATGTTCTTTCATCATAAATATTAAATATATATGTATTACAAAAGCAGAGCGCTCTGATAACTCGAGAAGTACAAGCCTTACTGTATAATATAAATAGTATAAACATTCTAAAATGTTCAGAAAACTTTGGCAAGGTTAAATATATTAATTGCATATTCATAATGTAAGTGTCACTTTAATTCAATATTTTTAAAATGTTATTATTGTTAAGTGACTAAATTTCTACAAATACCACTGTCATTGGCCATCATAATAATAAAACGAACGAACAATATAAACCAACAGATTTTTTAAAATTTTTATTGACATGAAAGTTAAGAACAAATACCAGAGTCGATAATTTTTGAAACCAAAAAAAATAATAGTAGGATGAAACCCATTGGAAAAGGAAGAGAATATAACAAAAATGAAAGGAAAAATAATTGACAGGCCATCCGAGGTCGGGAAGTGGAAAGGGGTGAGTTTTTAAGGGTAGAAAACGATTTATCTCGATTTCCGGCAAAATTACAAGTCCTATGGAAAAACGTTAAATGGCAAAGTTGTAGGTAATAAAAAGATCTACAACTTTTGTATTTACACTTTTTTTACATAACCTCAAAATTTATGTGAAAAATTCAAATAACCAAGTTTTTGGTTTTTTATTTTTCTTTTACAATTTTTTTTTCTTTTCATGAAATTTGGTAAGAACTTGCCTTTTTATGTCCCAAGCACACTGTACTTTTTTTGATTTGTAATATTTATTTTTTCACCTTATTTTGATTTAATATCGAAAAAGCACCCTAATTTTCAATCGAAAATTCTCACGTCAAAATATCTGCTTTTTTAAAAAAGTCGGTGGGCTTTTTGTTCGTTGAAATGTCTACTTTCTGATGGTGTAAAAAAATATATACATTACTATGGTAAATGATCTTAAAAAATGGAAAGAAACGAACGTCTTATTAAATATTAACTTTATTAACTTATTTGGTTGTTAATTATAGTAGTATATTTCGCCTTGCAATTTTTTGTTTATCAATCTAACATGGAATATAACGTTTTTCAAGTAATTAAAGTATACATTTTAATAAATAGCTCAAAATTGTACATAATGATTTAAAAAAAAAATTCTGATTCGAGTGTTTTTCGTTTCTTTGCATTTTTTGAGAACATTTACCATAGTAATGTATATATTTTTTACACCATCAGAAAGTAGAGATTTCAACGAACAAAAAGGCACCGACTTTTTTAAAAAAGCAGATATTTTGACGTGAGAATTTTCGATTGAAAATAAGGGTGCTTTTTCGATATTAAGTCAAAATAAGGTGAAAAAATAAATATTTTAAATCAAAAAAATTACAGTGTGCTTGGGACATAAAAAGGCAAGTTTTTACCAAATTTCATGAAAAAAGAAAAATAAAAAACCAAAAACTTGGTTATCTGAATTTTTCACATAAATTTTGAGGTTATGTGAAAAAAGTGTAAATACAAAAATTTTAGATCTTTTTATTACCTACAACTTTGCCATTTAACGTTTTTTCATAGGACTTGTAGTTTTGCCGGAAATCGAGATAAATCGTTTTATACCCTTAAAAACTCACCCCTTTCCACTTCCCGACCTCGGATCGCCCGTAAATTATTTTTCCTTTCATTTTTGTTATATTCCCTTCCTTTTCCAATGTGTTTCATCTTACTATTATTTTTTTTTTTTCTTTTTAACATTTTCAAAGGCTTCAGCCCTGGACTACTAGTGATGGCACCATTTCAGTTTCTTAGCAATATTTCTTTTTTTCCAAAAAGGGGCCAAATACCCGTGTTTATGGCAGTTACCTACAGTTTTAAGCAAAAAAAATTGAATTGATAAATTAATAAGAGCAAAAAAGTGGTCAAATTTTTTTCTGCTTTTATTAATTTATAAATGAATGCTTTGTTTAACGTAAAACTGCTTCTTGGTTTGACTCAATTTGAATTTTGAGAACGTAAAAAAATTGTACTCCAACGACGGATATTTGGCCAATTTTTTTGGCTAACACAAACAAGTAACGAAATATGGATCGAAAACCGAAATTGTGAATGCGTCACTAGTGTTTGCTCTTAAATCTAAAGTTACATGAGAAGCACATTTTGAGGATGCATCTTTTTTGAATATGTTTGCCTTAAGGTAAACAGTAGGTCCTATTTTTGGAATTACTCAGTGACAGTCAAAAGTTCACGTCCAACCTTTCTCTATAGATAAGAATTATCTAATATTTCTAATCGAGTACCTCTTAGAAAATCATGTATGTTTTTTTAAATATAGTAATAATGGCCCTAGAATTCAGTGGTATAATAATTATTGCAGTGATTTTATTTTAGTAGTTGATAAATTGATTCAAATAAGTATTATAATATTTTAAGTCCATTTTTGTTACAGATGCTATGTTATTTCGGTGAAAATGTGATTATTAGTTGTAGTTGTTTTGTTGATAGATTTGTTATATGTAATTCTTAAGTTTCTACTATTAGTGAAGTATTAATATATTATTAAAATAATTAATTGTGTTTACTTTTTATACCTTCTACCACAAATAAATACCTCGCGATGCCAGCTTCTTTATCGAGAAAAAACTTATGCAATGTAGAAATATCAGCTATAGGGTGCCCATGTCAGTGAGTGTGAAATCCAAAGTTAAAATATTTCCGAGGATGGAATACGAATTTTAGAAGAGGTACAACATACTACCTATACATAGGGATTCTGGAACATAAATTCTTGAGATATCAAACAGTCCTAAGGATAGCCGATGTTAAAAAATGACAGGCGGGTTTTCAGAATGCGTTCAGAACCCCCATAACCTCCCCCTTGGCTAGGGCCCTGGATAGACGATGGCTATAATAGAAAACTAAAAATGTATTGATGCCAAGTATATTTTTCCTGTCAACAGTATTTTTAAAATCATTTTTATTTCTTGTAAAATTTACTCTTATTGAAGAGTTTTCTTTTTTCCTCAATAAAGATAAAATAACCTCATTCATCGTACTATCAAGAAAATGGATGACGAGGTTGTCATTTTTCTTGATATTACGGTGAAGGTGAGTTATTTCAGTTATTGCATACTTGACGATCTCTTCCTTGTTCGATGCATTAATAGTCAGATTTAAGTCCGAAAAATTCCTACAGATGTCATACGTGTATCGCATTTGGAAACTGGGTAAACGACTTTCGGTAGGTAATTTGAAAATTTCTTATAACAGAACTCACCGTATAAGGTAATTAAAGATATTTTAGATTTTTTAATTATATTAGTATTAAACAATACTTTTTTTTAAGTTTATCGACATTTTTGAACACTGGTACGAAATAAATAAAATATGATAATATAAAAAAGTTAATATACCTTGTAAAACATTGCCTTATCCGTAAATATGAAATATTTTGCCTAAATTTCATTATCAAATACCGACAAACGGAAAATTAAGTACTGGTATCTCAAGGGAAAATAAATTAAATGAAAAATAGTATTTCAATTTAAACCTAAATAGTAAAATGTCCATAGGGATACTAAGTCTAGCCGAGTACAGAGTGCATAAATAATCTCAAATATGGAGCATATACACCTACAGCAGTAGGGGAAGGTGGGGTAGTTACCGCGCTAAATATTTTTATACAGCATTTGTCAGAACCTTTGCAGAATATAAAACCTACATAGGTATTTTTTCAAGAGTAAAAAAAAGACACAGGCAAAGAAAAAGTACAAATACATTCTATATCTACACTAAAAAAAAATACGAAAAATACAATTTCTACAGGAACTTCGGAAAATAACAATGAGGTATTTTGCACTAACCTAATCCACTTTAAAATCTTATTAAATGACACTTCCATTGGGATCATTTTTCATCATTTACGTATATTTTTTAATTTTTCCTGCTAAATAGGTACCTACTGCAAAAGCCACTATTAAAATATTTTCTCAAAGTTTTTATAATATGTACTAATAAGTTGCCATTACCGTCCTTTACTCCCACAAATAAGAACTGAGGAGTAAGCCTAAACTTCACCCTTCATTCCTTCATCGTCAATCCTAAATTAGTCATTCAACCAGTTTGGTAAAGAACATTCCGTCTTGCCCCTACCTTCCCTTTCCGTTTGTGCTTTATGCGCTTGTAGCTCGTATCCTGGGTGAAATTGCCAGGTAAAATTAGTTTTAAGAAATTTTACGATTACTTATAAAAATAAAACCATCGTCTAATTTACACCTAACACAAAATAAGGTTTTCAAAACTGTTTGTTCTGGCTAGTTCTATATAGGTATACTTATGTAATAGAAGAGTAAAAAGCTTTCATTCATGTACCTACCTAAAATAACATCAGGAATCAAACTTAGCCCCTAAAAATACCTCATCACAGTCATCACACAATCTTTTTATGATTAACAACCGATTTCAACGTTTTGTCATCTCTTAACCACGTTTCTAATCGGTACCCTTTGCCAGAACCTATTTAGAAAATATTTTATTATGTAGAGAATAAAAGGCGAAAGAAATAAAATACAAATCGTTAAAAGTGTTTATTAATGGAATTAATAAATAATTAAATAAATAAATTTACATTATATTGCCATCTAAATTTGGGTACCACATCAATAGGTGTGTAACAAATAAAATTGTTACTTTTATATTAATAATTTTAATATAGGTACTAAATATATATCATTTTAACAAGTATTTTGCAATATACAATATATATACAGGGTGTCCGGAAAAAGGAAGACAACTCGGTTAACCGCGTGTATTCCTTGAGCAAAAATGATTTTATAGATAGATAATGCCATTTTTTATTGTTAATCCTCATGTTCGTTTTTTTTTGCTAGTTCTTTGCTTTTGGTATTGTTACCTATTGCAGTTTTACTTCATTATATCTTGTATCCATGGGTAATGCCACAACGGCTGTCTTGGTTTAGCATTTGAAAATTCTATAAGATTTGTGCATAGTTCGCATGACCTAAGGACCTATACTTTTGAAATTATCTCCAAAATGTACTATTTTATCGAAATTTTATAAGAAACAAAAAATAATCAAAAGCAAATAATTAATGATTACTTGAAAAAATATAGTTCGAAAGTCACTGGCGCACGTACTAAAAAATAGGGGGGCGCCAGTACTTGAGCCCCCCCCCCCCCTTAATTTGAATATTTGACAATTGTTTTTTGTTTTGTTTATCTCAAAAGATGTACCTAACTCTTTATCTTGAAGCAATGTACCAAATTTGAAATTTATATCATCTAAAATACTCGAATTATTTAAAAAAATTAGTTCAAACTTTGAAAGAACATGAAAGGAAATAAAAAATGGCAGTAAAAAGGTCATATTTTTTTTTCAAGGATAATGTGGTTATCAGATTGCTTTTTTCCGAACACCCTGTATACAGTATTATTGTATTTGTCTTTTTAGAGGCAATGTGTGTCCGAAGAGAATAAGGACTAGTTAAAAAAACTACAATTAATATTGTCATGGTCGATGATTGTGTGAAGATGAGGTTTAAAGAAAACACTAGAAAGTGAATTCAGGGGCGGATGGGACACCTCGGACCGGCGCGGGAAGTCAATTGAAACGGCGCCGCGTCGTGTCGATCCACAAAAAAAATGAAAAGACATAAATATGTATTTTTTCATCCACTTATAAGACATATTTTTTATAATAACTCATAAATAAAAAAACAAACTTCATTTTTTAACACGTTTTTTTTTTAATTATTAGCTTCATCTGTATGTTTGTATGTATGTTTGTATGTATGTTTGTAACCGACTTCTTTAAACCCGATTTTGACCCACTTTAAACGGTCAGATTTAATTCAAATATTGTAGACTTATCAAGAACCGCTGACAATACAATTTTGACAGCTGTCAGGTATAAAACAAAGATGCGATTTTGACAAAACAAATTATGGAGTCGTATAGTATTCGATGCGGAGACTTCGGGAAAAATAAGCAAAAAATTCTCCTGTAAAAATTTGACAGCTGTCAATATGTCAAATCGTTTAAAAAAAATGATAATAATGAAAAAAACTATAAGGTCGTATGTATATTGACGGTGGAAAGTTGAAAAAAATACGCAAAAAATTCTCTTGGCAAAATTTGACATCTGTCAATATGTCACGATTATTACAATAACCGATAGTAATGAAACAAACGTGGGGTCATATAGATATTGTCGCTAGGAATAGAGAAAAATTATAAAAAAAATTCTACCCGTCAAAATAATATTTTGACAATTTTTTTTTTAATTTTGAAAATTTTTGTCGTTTTTTAATTTCTTGCGAATAACTCCGTTATTGTAAGTTTGAGAGAAAAATGTTATATAACTATATTTATGGAACGTTTGAAGGCGCGTCTTTTTTATTTTAAAAATTTTCGTCTAAGTATTACCTATCAGTTTCAAAATATGAGGCAAAATATAGAAATCATATTTTGGCCGATATCTCGAAAACCGTAAGAGATACGAAAAAATAATAACAAGCTGAGATGTAGATTTCTTCGAGATAAAACTTTTTATCTATATTATAGACTTTTTTACTAAAGTTTATACTTTCTGCGAAAAATGGCAATTTATGAATATTACGAAATTTTCCTGAAATATGTATAGAAAATGTCGGAAAATTAAAATTTTAAAAAAATTTGCAATTATCGTTCTTTTCTTATAATTCGGCATATACGATCGGGTTTGTATGTATGTTTGTTTGTAACCAATTTCGTTGAACCCGATTCTGACCCACTTTAAATGGTCAGATTTAATTTAAATTTTGTAGAGTTATCAAGAACCGCTGACAATACAATAATCTATTAATCTAGCTCAATCTACTTAAAAAAAAATTCTTAACAATAACTCAAACTAAAAAATGAAAAATAAATATAGTATAAAAAAACTAAAAAACACTCTTTAATATAATTAATCAAACTAAAAAGCGGAAAATAAATATAGTTTAAAATAATTCTTGAAATTCCTAATATAGGCAGAAAATAATAATGAACGATAAACATTAGTATTATTATGAAAAAAGCGTGGGGCGCTTTGTGCTATATTTTTCGTATATCGAACACCCCATGCTTTTTTCACAGTAATACTAATGTTTATCGTTCATTATTATTTTCTGCCTATATTACGAATTTCAAGAATTATTTTAAACTATAGTTATTTTCCGCTTTTTAGTTTGATTAATTATTAAAACGTGTTTTTTAGTTTTTTTAAACTATATTTATTACATTTAAAACACATTTAGGTGAAAAAAATATTTATTATTACTTTAATATAAAAATTAAATAAAAAATATTTAACATAAAGATAACATAAATAAATTCTGGTTTTTTGCTTCTTCGATTATTTTCAAAATTAATTCAAATTGTTAAAAGAGAAAAGAAAAAAGTTCGCAAGCAGCGGCGGCGCCTATCGGCGTCTGAGGGACCGGCGCACCGGGAAATCTCCCGGTGTTCCGGCGGGCCCATCCGCCCCTGAAAGTGATGTAAAAATGTTTCTCCTTGAGCAACAATTAACAACTTATTACTAGGATATGATATATGATATAAACTAAGCGTTTCCATACCTGTATATACCATATACCTATAATGCTCATACTACAAAAAAATACTGAAGAAACATAAAAAATATACAATAGTGACGTATTTGCCGTTTCATTTCTTTATTAGAAGAAGCGGACAGCTACCAGTCTTTGGGTAACAAGTAGGACCTAGGTACATATAATTATATAAAAAAAAATTAATTCATAAAATATTGAGCAAAATCCGAATCGGCGAATATGCCACTATATAGTTTCAACCATAAATCCTGATTTGTGTAATTAAATAATTAAATTACTATAATACTTAACTTCTTTAACAAACTATTTTGTACTATTTCGTACACTACCTTGTTCCTTGTTCGTTCCCAAAATGTCAAAATTAACCAAAGGATAAATTAACTTTAGGTAATATATCTTCAAGTCTGTTGTGTGAGGTTGCTAGACAATGAACTTTCACTCGCTGAAACTGAAATTTGACTTGCAGGATTTTCAGGCTGTGACTCATTTTCAGATGTTTCGCTGAAAGCCAGGCCCAATAGATTGCCTAGAAATGCTAGGCCTTGTTGTGCGGTTTCATTTACGACTGCTAGCAGGTCTGCATTATTAATTTCCGATCCATTCCTAAAATATTTGGTTCCTGTTTTAACTAACTATTATAGTGGTCATTTACAGCCTAAACAGCGGCACATATTTAACGTTTGCAAGTATACGACTGCTATAGAAAGTTTTTCTCCTTAACTTTACTGGAAAATTCGAAAGTTTTAAAAATTTACGCAATTCGTAACTGATGTAAACAATTACATAGCTACCTACTTGAATTTTAAGAATGTCAAAAAGTATTAAATTAAATAATTTGCAAATCAAAATTTAGAAAAAGTCACAAATTTACAAATTAGTTTTTGTTTTTATTATTAGATTTTTATAGCTGACAGGCATCAAAAACAAACAAAGAGTATTTTCTTCAAGACGGCCTAAAATATCAAAGTTATTTTCGTTTGTTTCATTTATTACCTATTACAGTTTCCATTGATGATTTCCAATTCGATTTCTGAAATATTTCAGCTCTCCTCATGATCATTTATCACATCTTCTCACTTTCATAGAACGTTCGTGTTACAATGGGAAATATTCATTGTCAGTGGCAAAAATAAACATTATTTATATTTGTAGGCATTTTATTGATGCAAAAATTAAAATATCTAACAGCAGTGTTTAAATGTGTATTTTTTGAATAATGGACTGTAAGCATTATAAAACATTTATTTATTTCTTCGAATAAACGTTTGGTTTTGTGTCGTACAAGTATTTTCCGAATGCCCTGTATATTCTGTTAAGCCAAAACTGGGCATCAAAGCTATTTTTATACTGTCACCCTGAAAGCTGTGTTTTATCGCTATAAAATCATTCGTAAACATAGCCTCAAAAAAAAATTTATAATTAAAATTACAAGGAATAAAAACTGTCATCAGCGATGCAAAGTAGTTTGGCGACGGCTGTCGTTTAATATCTTTGACATTTTATGATTGCGTATTTCGTAAACCACAACAAAAAGGTTCCTTTTTTTAGTATTCATTTACTTTAATCAACTTTTTGTTGAGTTTTACGGCAAAGAGACGGTATTTTTTATATTAATCTCCTAATCCACAACAATACAAGACTTTTCCGCAAAACGTATTATTTTTAAAAAGAATAGAAAGAACATCAAAAAGGATGTATTTTTCATGCTATGCTTGTTTTCGCTTTATTTTAAGTTAGAGCTGAAAAAGGTGGTGTAAAAACTTTTTTTTTTACTCAAAATAGTTGGAGCAAGGCAAACTTTTAAAGAACATATTATAGAGAGTCTTTGTAACTAAAATAACAATACCTATTAGTCGTATGTATCAACCGGAAAACCAACACAAAACAAACTTTTAATAATAATTTTACTGCAGTTTCGTGAAACGGCTTGATCGTAAAGGAAAGCGTTTTTAGACCATAATAGTAAAACAAAAAAAAAATATTTTTAAACATTCAAGTAATAAAATTTCAAAGGGTCAATAACATTTTATGTAGTTTAGTTATGTCCTTCCACGCCAATACCTGATTGCATAACCGTCAGAGGGTAAACGAATAAACTTTGTCGATAAAAATATGGTTCTGATTTGTTTTATAGAAAAATCTGTCTAAGGTAATTTAAGGGCCCGTCGTCTCTTCATCAATATTTACGCGGAAATGACATTTATACAGGGTTACTTCAACAACGCCTATTATCTAATTAGTTACTTAAAGTATTTGTAGAATTATACCGTTGATCTTTTGACTGCAATAAACTCTCATTATCCCTTTGACCATAACATAAATAATAAAATCCCAAATTTTAAAACCTTTTCGAGCAGAGCCGGACCAGGTATGCCTGATTCATATATAAATACAAACTGATTTTTAATAATTTTAGTCTTTAGTGGTTTTCCGGCGAGTAATTTTTAGTTAGGCTTATTAGTGGTAGAATGTGGCGTCCTTGGAATTGTGCTGATAGGGGGGCATCTTCAAGTGTCATTTTTAAAAGAAAGCATTTATCTACCGATGCCAAACTAATAATTAAAAATGTGTATCAATCTTTGTTGAGTAGAAACTTTAATTTGATGGATGCTTTAGCAGAGACGTCTACTTTGACAAAAACTCCTTTATCTTCGGTAAGAGACATAGTACTTAAACCTGTTAATCCTAGAAAAAATCGGAGTGATTCTGGCACATTTAGAAGCATTGACGAAAATGACATGGATTTAGTAAGAAGAAAGATTTACCAAATGTATGAGGCACACACTTTGATTTCCCTCAAAGAGCGGCTGATTAAAGACGAAACAAATATCTCTTGTTGCCTTTCAAGCCTTAGGAAAATATTGCGTAAAATGGGTTTTAAATACCGAAGCAAAAGACAAACATTAATTGAATCAACAACGTTTACAGGAATGGAGACTTAAATATTTAACAGCATGTTAAACAATTTAGAGAAGAAAATCGTCGAATTATTTACCTTTATGAAACATGGTTCGATACCCATGACACTCCAAGAAAAGGTTGGGATGATTCTTCCAAAAAATGTCAAACCCAGGCACCATCAAATAAGGGCAAAAGAATCACAATATTACATGCTGGTTCAGAGAACGGGTTTGTTCCAAATTGTCTGTTGCTTTCAGCTAAAAACATAGCAGATTCTTCTTTAGATTACCATCAAGATACCGACGCACAACTTTTTGAAGATTGGTTTAAACATAAACTCTTTAAAAATATACCTGAAAATAGCGTTATTGTAACGGACAATGTTAGCTATCATAGTCGGCAAGCAAAAATCATTCCCAATTCTAATAATACAAAAGCAGAAATTCAAAATTTTATGATTGAAAATGATTTATATTTTGAAGAAACTTACAAAAAACGAGAACTGCTAGAAATATTAAAAGTTTTTAAAATAAATAAGTAATACGAGTGTGACAAACTTGCAGCAGAAAATGGACATACAGTGTTGCGTCTTCCTCCATACTATTGTATATTCAATCCTATTGAGCTAATATGGCACCAATTAAAATCCAATATTAGGAGAAATAATATTTCTCCTACATTAAATGCATCTGTAGTAGAATTAATTAAAAACGAAGTAAGAAAAATTTCTGCAGACAGCTGGAAAAACTGTGTACAGCATGTACTTAAGGTGGAAAATTCTTACAATAATTGTATGATTACAAATGTTCAACCCTTAATTATAAGTTTAGGCTTCGATGAAGATAGTGATAGTGATACAGAGTTAAATTTTGAATAAATTATCAATAGTTTTTCAGAATTTAATTGATTTTTATTGTACTTGTTATCCTAATAGTTATACTTTTAAATTATATTATTTTCAATTATCATTAATTGTTATCATTATTTTACATTTATTATAGGTACCTACCTAAAACTAAAAATACTTATCTATTTATTTTAAATTATAAAAATAAATCATGTGGTGTAGGTACATTTTCAAGCCGACCCTGATCCCATTTAATCCCTTTTGAAGAGGTTGAGGCGTATACAATAGGGTTTAATCAGGTAGTTTATTTTTGGCAGTAAGAGTCAACGGTATAATTCTGCAAATACTTTACCATTACATATCATTAAAGTCGATGAATTTATTTTAAAATCAACTAATTAACAAAACAAAATTAAAAAAGAATTTCAAAAGACAAATAGTAAATTTTCTCGCTTATAATCGCCCCCGATTTCGCTTCATCTTTTTTTTTTTAGAAGAAACACTTACTGATTGCTTGCTGTCTCCGTGATGTTACTAACAACTTCAACATCAGAAAGCGTGGCATTTGTTTTCTCGAGCTTCATTCCCTCTGGTCCCATGGTAAAACAGCCTATTTTAAAAGTGGCAGTAACAGCCCCTAGTAACTTAGGCTCAAGCAGTAAACAGCCCCTAAGACCATTGTCATGGGGTAACAAATTTGAGAACCGAGCGCAAATTTCGGCGATATTCGTTAGCAGGGCCATGCATGTGGCGTCGGGATTAGGCCCTTTCACCTGCTGGCTATGTAAAAGGCTTTCCCCGTACGACACGTTCAGTTTGAGTCCTTCCTCTTGGGATACATATTTCATTTGAACGCAACCTGTCGCGATAAAAAAAGAATATATTAGAGGTCTTATACCGTGCGAGCAAAAATTATTTGCATCAAAGAGGGCTTGGATTTAAAAACGTGGGGCTTGGTTTAGATCACAATGATATGGGGACGATATATCTAACCAAATCTATATAGGTTAAAATTTTGTCATCATATTATGATATAATATGCCAAACTATTGAGTAATAAAATAAATAGACAAATACAAATTTATTTTTGTTGTTTACAAAATTAACAAAGTAAGAATCTACGGTAAGAAAAAGAAAAATAATTACATAAATTGCTGAAATTGGCCACCGCCATGCTCCAAGCATAAATTTACACGTCTCTTCATATTTTTGAAAGTGTTGACCAGCATCTCTGGAGAAATGTTACCACATTCTTGGATAATCCTTTCTTGTAATTGTTCTAAATTTGCAACTGGTGTTTTAAAAATAGTGTTCTTTAAATGAGGAAAACGAAGTAATCCATAACCGTTATACAAGGTGATCTAGGTGGGAATTCAATGTCTGATCGAAAACTGATCAATCTGTCGTCGAAAAAATTGCGTAAGTAGTTTATAGTTTCGGCGGCTGTATGGGCGGTTGCACCGTCCTGTTGAAAATATCCAAAACGTAGTTCGTCGTCAAGTAATTGCTCTACAAATGGATTCAAAATATTGTCTCTATACCGCTGTGCTGTAACTGTGTCATCAAAAAAAATAGGACCAACAATTCTTCTTCGGGAAACAGCTAACCAGACACCAATTTTTTTAGGGTGCAATGTGGACTCTACAAAAAAATGGGGATTTTCACTACTCCACAGTAGTGTAGTCTGAGAATTCACATAACCGGAGAGGTGGAACCAGGCTTCATCCGAAAAAAATGTCAGGTCTAATAAATCATTTCTTTCCAATAAATTTTGGGTAAACCATTGAGAGTAATTCCTGCGTTCTGCGACTTGTATTTCTTGGAATACTTGCACTTTATAAGGAAATAAATTTAGCTGCTTCTTAAGAATAGTCCTGCATGTTCCATAAGATCTTCCCACTTCTTGGAACAGGCGTCTTATACAATTTGTTGGCGTATTTTGCATTATTTCACGAACGTTTGCAACAAGTTCTTCTGTTCTTACAGACGATCTGCCTGCTCCTTTTTTGTGTTGTATAGAACCTGTTTCCCTAAACACAGCCACGGTTCTTTTCAGACAATGATAAAAATCCCCAGCAATAAAAGCAACGTTAGGAAAATGTTCGTGAAAATCGTCCATGCACAAACCCGGATTGTATTGCCACTCACCATTTACTCTAACCCCGTTTCGAAAATACGCTTCAACCATGAATGTTTTGTGCTGTTCCGTAAAGCCCATTGTGTGAATTGTTCAAGAAATTGGAAAAATTAGCGATAAATCAAATTACTTGTAACGACTGTCAAAGATGACGAATAACTGATTGATTGTTAATTCAGGTAGCTACTGACACCCAACAGGTATAAAGCTCTACGGCTAAGCATTACGTCCTTAGATGCAAGGCCCTCTTTGATGCAAATAATTTTTGCTCGCACGGTAGTAAATGTAAAAATTACATATTTGAATTTTGATAACCGCAAAAATAATACAATACTTTAATAATTTTTTTTATATATATATAATCAAATAAAATGTTTTTGCTACTTAAACACAAAAATGTTAGTTTCAATTATGCATGGATCTTCCCTGAATTGAAGTTTCAGATATAAATGTACCATTCGCTAATTTACATTTGCAGTGGTTACTGTCCTAATTCAAATTCTCTAAACACAATTTAAACGGTACACATGGTGAAGAGGAGCTTGGGGTAAATTGGCACGAAAACATTTTCCTCTAAATGATCAAACACCTATTAGAGTAATGAAGGTATTGGGTTGCATTTCAACTAAGTTGGCCTGTATTTTCGATCCTACCCTCAGTTAATTTATATGTGTGTATAATCAACATGGAGTGCATCCATTGTGAACATTTATTTGCTAAAAATCATGACTCGATTGAAATATCTTCTTTTTCATACAAAAAGTTTCTTATTCTTACTTTCCTGTCGTCATTTAAAATTTTTTAACGTAATTGATTTTATTATTTTGACGCAAACAATTTTATCTTCCTCTTTAGCCGAATACCGCCGAATATGTCTAGATGGTAGCCCACATAGTCAAACAATGAAACTATAGTACCTAATACATAAATAAAATCACAAAAGGGAAAAAACAGCTTTCTCGCGACATCATAACAAAGATAGACATGGAATCATCAGTATGACAATGGCGTCCGACAATAGAAATTTTCTAGCTCGCGTCTAAAAAATGTAAATTTAAAATTCAAAGGAAATTCGGGCCCCTTTTTTCACTTGATCGATATTGACTTCTACACGTAACATCATTATTACTTACGACGTGGAGAGAATTTATGTGTTGGTGATGAATGAAACCATCGAAGGAACTTAAAAAATTTGATTGATTTAGATAAACTTGACATTTCTTGTCAAATCTGAATGGTTTTAACAAATACAGGCATAATACAGAGTATCACAATTTTTTTTTAAATTTTCAAGCAGGTTAGAGTAATAAAATTACCAAACATGTAAAAATATTTTTTGTCATACTATAGTGGTAGGTATACAGGGTGATTCACGGTGGATGGAACGTTAGACGTTTCTGACGAACCAGTAAAGGAATCGTTCCGAAAATTTGGTCGTTTACATAAACGGACACGCTCTACCTATCGAAAATATTTTTAACAATACAGTGTTGCCGCTTCCACACAAAGATAATAGCCACTTCGATATTTTAAATGAAACACCCTATATATTATTAATTTTTTAAATTCTACATAAAATTATAATTATTTTTTAATAAAAGCAATATTAGTCTATGCTTAATGGTTTCCGAGATATTCTCTTGAAAAATGACATTTTTGAACTTTGACAGCTTCTAGGTTTTTAACTGTACGTCTGAGAGCAAAACGGCTTACATGTCCCTATCTTCGATTTTTATTATCCTTCCAAAAGTAACAACTTCCGGTCAAACCGGAAGTACCTATTATATTTCCTACATCCGGTTTAACCGGAAATTGGCACTTTTGGAAAGATAATAAAAATCGAAGATAGGGACATGTAAGCCGTTTTGCTCTCAGACGTACAGTTAAAATGCTAGAAGCTGTCAAAGTTTAAAAATGTTATTTTTCAAGAGACAATATCTCGGAAACCATTAAGCATAGACTAATAATGCTTTTATTAAAAAATAATTATAATTTTATGTAGAATTTAAAAATTTAATAATATATTGGGTGTTCCATTTAAAATATCGAAGTGGCTATTATTTGTGTGTGAAAGCGGCGACACTGTATTGTTAAAAATATTTTAGATAGGTAGAGCGTGTCCGTTTATGTAAACGACCAAATTTTCAGAACGATTCCTTTACTGGTTCGTCAGAAACGTCTAACGTTCCATCCACCGTAAATCACCCTGTATAGGAGAGCTGAAAAAATTACTACCAACTCATAATTGTTGGTTTGTTAGGTGTCATTTAGTGCTGTAATTATAAACAGGCCCTAGTTATAAATAATCTAAATCAAACATTTATTTCCTGCTAAATTTTTCCATTTCTGTATATTTCAATCTTATTGCAACTATCAATTTTACATTTAGTTAAATATTAAGTGATTTCGGGAAAAGTATTTAATTGGTAATGACTTTTCCTCTGAACTTTCAAACTGGAAATGCCGATAGAAAAGTTTATTTTTACTTTTTTTGGATAAGCTTGAAGAATAAGTGAAAAATAAAGCAACGTTACCATAATACTTTAAAAATAAATAGAAGCTTATCTTAAAATTGTAGGTAACTACTAAATATATAATATACATTTGGTTTTAAAAATTCAACGTTTAAACACAGTAAACAAAGTTCTTGAAAAGAAAATAAAAATACCAGGAAACAGACGAACTTTTAACAGTCATGATAATGTTTTGGTTCTAGAAGAATAATCAGAGTAGGTATGCATGTTTTCCTGTGTAGAGAAAAAGTAAATTATAAACGAGTTTTACTGTTTTTTTTTTGTTTTTACCTGGACCACCTAAGTCGATATAAGTTAGATTAAAGTCGACGCAACAAATACAGCTGGGTCCCATACATTCACAGGTCCTGATACTGTCATCATCCTGCCTATTTTCAAAATTTGTATCACCTGCACCTTCTGACAGAAAATATTCTGAAAAACAACAAAATAAAAAGTAAAATACCAGAAAAATTGACTAAGGTAATAGGATTAAGGTTTTTTTGTGTGCACGCCCCTGCACTGAGGAAAACGATCCAATACAACAGGTTTGGTAAGACATAATTTGTATTGATAGCTTATTTTTTATTAACCCATATTAAATAAATTGCTAGTGCTATATCAATTCCAGATTTGCTAGAACAGTGTTTTGATTGGTAATAATCAGTTCCCTTAGCAGCACAGTCTTGTTAAATAATGAACTACTTTTAACACAGCAAATGCGAAGCATTTTGTTCCCAGTAAAGCACTTTCTCTAAAATTAAGACAGCAAAACAGCGTCCCCAAAAACGAATTGTATCCGTTACAACCTATAATTCTTAAGACGTTGGTAGGGGTTCGTAGCGATCGGCAATCGCCGCGCGCCGTATTATTAGTTTTAACGTATTTGTTGCGCAGTTGTTTGGAGTCTTCTAGCTGTCCTGTCTGAATTTGAATTTTATTGATCGTACTAATACCTGTTTCAATTAATTTATTTTAACTTTATATTTAAGTTTTTTTTATCTTTGCATGTCAGATAAAGCAATAGAATATTCTTATTTCGCACAACCGATCATTAGTATTGGACTTTATGATCTATGAACGAATTTTACTATCTCAGTCAACCATGTTGCATAATAGATAATCATAAAATATGCAATGTTAAACGACTAGATCAATATCACACTAGAGGCTATTGATATTTTTAAGAACTACAGTATTGATTTTTAGTGGTAAGCTTATGCTTTATTAACCTTAGCAAGCAAATATTATTATGATTAATGTCAAGTTTCATTACAACTGCCAGTCAAAACTAATCTTAACATAGTATAAAACAAAGTCGCCGTCTGTCCGTCCGTCCCTATATATGCTTAAATCTTTAAAACTACGCAACGGATTTTGAAGCGGTTTTTTAAACAGATAGAGTGATTCAAGAGGAAGGTTTTTATGTATTCCTGGCGACCCGCCCCGGCTTCGCACGGGTGCAATTTCAGAAAAAGGCATGCCGGGTACTAATATATCGGGTTTGTTCGGGTTTGTATTTATACCAGCGGGTTGCAACGCATGCCGGATACACGCTAGTACAGTATATAAAACCAGATTATACCCCCAATAGAACTTGATTATTACTATGAGTATTTAGAGCAATAATGGCTATAAACCATTCTATGATTCTATGGTAGTATTAACTCCTATTTCGTTTTGGCTAAATTACCATGATATTATCACTACATAACGCCTAGCAATTTTCGTTGTCTTACAGAAGGAAAGCGCGTTGCTGTCACCACCGGCGTAGCTAGGGGGGGGCATCGGGGCATTTGCCCCCCCCCCCCCCCCAAGAGCCATAAAAAAAAGGAATTATCAACAATATTTCAAAAACAATATTTAAATTTAATTTTTTTGCCCTTTTAAATTTAACGTAGGTAGGCTTACTTTGAGAAACAACGCGTCTGTTTTGGTCATCACATCCCCGTCATCTTGTTTTATGTGACATTCGCGGATCTGGTGTCTGGTGGTGTAAAGTTCCTTTTCTCTCTTTTATTTACGTAAATAAGACAAACTAAGATATAAACATCGTAGGAAAACCTAGGTAATTACGTTTGGTTGTGGTTTGTTTGTAGGACTTCTAGATTATTTCAGTTGCGGATTGTACTTAGACGATTACGTAACAATTATAGATAATAGAAAAATTTAGCAAAATTTGGGCGTGGTCCAAAAAAATGTACACCTCTATACAACTATATGCCCCCCCCCCAAGACAATATCCTAGCTACGCCACTGGCTGTCACATATAGTATTAAACAGTTGTATAAAGAGTATGTGAATAATTATAAGGAATAGAAGGATTTTTCTCAGTGTGATATAGGCAAAACAATAATTGGTGTTTTTGCTTTCAGCCTTAAAAAGTTCTGTCGTCTGTTTTTGGTATTATTTTGGGGTAAATTTTTTTCAAAAGCTAAAAAATGTTACCTTTATGTTTCCCTTTGTTATAACAGAAATAATTATTAAATAAATTGCTTTAAATCTATATTATTATATCGATTAGACTCCTTTATGTATAAATAATAATTTACCGCTTATTTTACAGCTATATTATTTTTGCACCAATAATAAAGTTTAATTATCACACACAATTTTATCATACAATGTGTGCGGAAAATACGAACAAACTTGTTTCGCGAGTTCGCAAATTTAACAATATGAATTCAGATTTTGAATTATCCGACACGGAAAATGAGATTTACTTACATTAAATTATTTTATATTATTTTTAAATGCGTCGTATGACTTCTCGAAACTGGCTTTTGATTTTACTGGCAATATATCGTTAGTCGCTTCCAAAATGTCTTCTGAAATCTCATTTTCCGTGTCGGATAATTCAAAATCTGAATTCATATTGTTAAATTTGCGAACTCGCGAAACAAGTTTGACATAAACAACAAATTAAAAATCAACGAACTGTCACTCGACAATACATCGAAATGTTGTTGTCATAGTAACGAAATCAAGGTAGCTTGTATTATCAAAGAGCGATTGGAAAAACAAAAAACAGGGACCGGAAAAATCTTTTTCGGTCTATAGCGTCACTTTTCCGGTCTTGCGATCGGAAAAAGGTTATTTTCTAGACGAAAAATTGTCGAGAAAGTGTATATTTTCTGGTCGGTTTTAAAAAAATACCTTTATTCAATTTTTTTCTTACGCAAGGGTAATTTTATTATATTATGCAACAAAATATTTTTCTAACACCCTGAAAAATCTAACTAACTGTGTTAGATGAAATACAACAATATTATACAGAGTGTCTCACAGTCGATGGTACCTTAGACGTTTCTGACGAACCAGTAAAGGAATCGTTTTGAAAATTTGATTGCATACATAAACGGGCATGCTCTACCAACCTAAAGTATTTTTAACAATACAGTGTTGCCGCTTCCACACAAAAATAATACTAACTTCGATTTTTTAAATGCAACACCATATATTTTATTTTATTTTCGAAACCCCCATTACTTTCCTTACAATTTTTATTAACTCTACTCTATACTTATCTCTTACCGTTTCTAGGATATAAATTAATTTCCGTTTTTTTTTGTCCCAAAACGTCACTTTTAAAAATGCTGATAATTTTGATCTCTAAAACAATGAAACCCTGAAATTTGGTAAGTAGTTAACTAATACTATAGGGCTCTTTGCCCTGATCCCAAATCTTAGTTGCAATATACAGGGTGGTTGAAAAATACACTTATTCTGGTAATTTGAAAAAGTGACCATAGGTCCTTTTTTTCAAATATAACACCCTGTATATTATTTCGGATTTGAAAAGCCGCTAAAATTTCACTTAATTCTTGTATATCATACCAGTACCTAACTAACTAGTTTAACCATTTTTTTGACGTATTAAGCATAAGTGTATTTCTATCTTGTATCTAAACGTAATGAAATATCAAAACGATAACCATAGTAACATACGTAAACATCAGTTTTTGTCATGGCTAACTTACTAATAACCGAATAAAAATTGAATTGTATAGAAAATTTTACAAATTATGCTTAATACGTCAAAAAAATTGTTAAACTAGTTAGTTAGGTACAGGTATGATATACAAGAATTAAGTGAAATTTTAGCAGCTTTTCAAATCTGTAATAATATACAGGGTGTTACATTTGAAAAAAAGTACTTATGGTCACTTTTTCAAGTTACCAAAATAAGTGTATTTTTCAACCACCCTGTTTATTGCAACTAACATTTGGGACTAGGGCAAAGAGCCGTATGGTATTATAGTTAACTATTTATCAAATTTCAGGGTTTCAGTGTTTTAGAGTTCAAAATTATCAGCATTTTTAAAAGTGAAAAAGTGACGTTCTCGGACAAAAAAAAAACGGAAATTAATTTATATCTTAGAAACGGTAAGAGATAAGTATAGAGTAGAGTTAATAAAAATTGTAAGGAAAGTAATGGGGGTTTCGAAAATAAAATAAAATATATGGTGTTGCATTTAAAAAATCGAAGTTAGTATTATTTTTGTGTGGAAGCGGCAACACTGTATTGTTAAAAATATTTAAGGTTGGTAGAGCATGCCCGTTTATGAACGCAATCAAATTTTCAAAACGATTCCTTTACTGGTTCGTCAGAAACGTCTAAGGTACCATCGACCGTGAGACTAATATTTATGTTGTCACTACATTACATTTTTAAATCTGTTTATGCGTGCTGAAGCGTAATTATTAATTCTACAGAGTAAATAATTAATTAGATGCCTGTTATGCTCACACATTCATTGTAAACATCAACGTAATTTAAAAAATCACCCACCGAGAAAAAAAAAACAAAGAATATGTCATATTATCCCTTTTATATTTACCTTCGAGTTGTTTTAAAAGGGAGTATACAGGGTGGCATTTTTAAGTGGAAAAATTATTCTATAAATATAAATAAATTCAATATTAGGAACCCTCTTTATTTGCTGAAAAATACAGAACTACGGCTGCGTTTATTTTTAGTTTGGATTTTTTCGTGTCTTCATGAAATTTACCCCTCTTTTTGGGGTAAAATTAACCGCCCTCAACTTTTTTTCTCAAATGTAAAGGTATGCATTGTGATAGCTCGTTAGAAAGGGCATAAAAAGGGCATACGACCCACTATTTACTTTCGCTTTTCGGTAATCTGGAAAGCCAGAAAAAAAGGCCATTTTATCAACAATAATTGATACTTGGTTTTTAATTTTTACAATACAATACAATACAATACAATACAATACAATACAAAATGTCTTTATTTAATTCCAAAGAAATTTATAAAAGAAAATCTAAATGAAAAGTGATGGCGACGTTCAAATTAATGCTCTTCCAGGCAACCATACAGGGTGTTTCATTAAGGGTGGCCACCTGCCATATCTGGGAAACTACTAAGCATTGAAACTTAGGAAAAAAAAGTTCCACATTTTGCCACAAGGGGGCACAATTGAAAATTTATTTTTAAAATTCTAAATTTCTTTGAAAATTCCTATATTATGGTGCATTTCTGGTTACATCATTAGAAAGACTAGACAATTGTGCATCATTTTGGCTTAAGGCTCATTGGCGTACCGACCTTCATAAGACTGGGGGAAGCTAATGAAAGTGTAATCATTAAAATCGCTGTAACTTCTAAACGACTTATCCGATTTTACTACATTTAAGCTGGTTTGGAAGAAAAGGTAAATATACTTTTCATTGTCGTATTCAGCGGTACGCGATAGTTTCTAATACAATTGCTAGAGGGCGCAATTTGTAATATTAACAGTTTTTTTGATTTTATCCCGAAAATGATTTCACTTTCAATAGCTTCCCCCACTCTTATCAAGGTCGGTACGCCAATGAGCCTTAAACTAAAATGATGCAAAATTGTCTAAGCTTTCTAATGATGTAACCAGTGATATACCTTAATATGGGAATTTTTGAAAAAATTTAGAATTATAAAAATAATTTCCAGAATTCTTATAACCACTTTAACCATAATTTTTTCCCCCCAAGTTTCTATGCTTAGTAGTTTCCGAGATATGGCCGGTGGCCACCCTTAATGAAACACCCTATATAATATAACAATCGTACTTAAATTATTTTGATATAGTGAAAGAAGTTTAATACAGTATGACAGTATGAGTATTTGTGCGGCCTTTATATCTCAACCCTTTTAAAATATTTGTACAATATTGCTTAATAAAAAGCCGGTAATAAATATAATATACACATACAAACCAGTAAATCTACTGCAAAAATATAATTTGGCAAATATATTTGTCAAATTTTACTAGCATGGGTATTTTTAAAAATTACGCATAGGCCAATAAACATTTTTATTACATCTAGAAATTGCCTTTTTAATAAAGCATGTTCTGTTGTGTTATTAATTGTTTGATGATAAAACCACTATAATATCTACCTGTACAAATGCGTTTGTTCGAGTTTATTATGCTGCACCCAGCGCGGCATTAAACTACGCCATATTATGTTTAGACTATGTTTATTTGTATTTGGGATAATAAAGGCTAATTAAAACATACGAATTTTTAAACTGCACAAAAATATGCATCTGAAATGCAGGAGACATTCTGTTAGCAAGAGTTTTTCTGAGTTTACCGTCATGTTTATAGGTAATATAAATATAATGCCTTCGATCTTCATGTTCTTCATTTAAAAACCTTATATTATATTGCTCACAAATAAGTAAAAACTAAGAACAAATATAATATAGCTTCTTGCTCTAATAATATTTACTCAGATGAAAGAAAAGTTACATTGATATCAAAAAAATAGTTAATTCCATTTTTTAGTATTGAAAATACTACTGGTCCCGTATATACTGGTCCATTTCATGAAAAATGAACGACATGCAGCAAGCGTCACGCTAGAGATTAGTCGACCGCGTCGGCTTGGCGGTGTGGGTAGGTCAAGGTTGCATAGGCCAAAATTAAGGACATAAATAACACGGCGGATCTGTAAAAAGCCAAACGTTGAACCGGCTAGAGTAATACTTATTGATCAGGAGCTCTGATAAATTGTAGGAGTTAAAAAAAATAAACCAATAAATCAATTAAGAATAATTAGTCAAGATTGTATCACTAGTATCACATACTATTATGTAAATCCTGAAATAAATCATTTATTGTGATTAGCGGTAATGAAAGGTCACACTGACAGGTCAGTTAGACATAAGGGTCACTTAGACCGGTGGTCAAAAGTGGATCTAAGAAAAATAGCGCGGTGGTCTTGAAATATTACAAAGGAAGTTGGGGGTAAAGAATTAAAAAAAGTGGAAAAAAACTTAACCGTGAATGTCTCTGAAACAAAGCAATATAGTGCGGCGGTGTTGGCGTATTACACAGAAAGTCAGTGGTGAAGATTTCAAAAAGCAGAAAAAACTCAAAAGTGAATATTTCTGGAACTAAGAACATTAGCGCGGCGGTCTTGAAATATACCAAGGAAGTTGGGGGTAAAGAAAATAAAAAAAGTGGAAAAAACTAAAAAGTGAATATCTCTGAAACAAAGCGAAATAGCGCGGCGGTCTTGACGTATTACAAAGAAAGTCAGGGGCGAAGATTGCAAAAAAACTGGAAAAACTCAAAAATGCATATCTCTGGAACTAAGAACAATAGCGCGGCGGTCTTGAAATATCACAAAGGAAGTTAGGGGTAAAGAATTGAAAAAAAAATTAAAAAACTAAACAGTGAATGTCGTTGAAACACAGCGAAATAGCGCGGCGGACGCGGCGGATGCAGGGGTCTTGGCGTATTACACATAAAGTCGGGGGAGAATATTTCAAAAAAGCAGACAAAAACTCAAAAGTGAATATCTCTGGAACTAAGAACAATGGCGCGGCGGTCTTGAAATAAAAAAAAGTGAAAAAAACTAAAAAGTAAATATCTCTGTGTTAACACGTTGCATGCTCACAGATAGGAGTAATCTGTGACATAATGGTTTACTTCTCGCCACTGTATGTGGTAGGTATTTTCAATACGCCTATGATACTTACGTAAGATGCAAGATCTGTGGATTTTTTAGTTTGCTGTCAGTCCCATTCTCAAGGGGACCCGACCTACGGTTTAACGTGGGCTTCGAATCCCGATCCTCTACCTTAACTTTAACGTACCTGAGTTTCAACGAAATTTTTCCATCAATACTACTTTTAAGGCGCTAGGAATTTTTTACACCGTTTTAATTTTTTAAATTAAATTAGGTAATATACTCTTGTCTACGCCCATGATAAAGCAGAGCAACTCTAAAGAATGACGTGCCAGTAAAAAACCTTTTAATTAACTTTTAGATTTTAGTCGATGCCCTGTGGGTCAAATGATGAAACGCGTAGCATAAATTTTAAATTGGTGTAATATACATAATATACAAAAATAATAATGTTAAAACTGGTGATTTCGTTTAAAGATGTCCACTTATTTTTATAAGTTCGTTAGAGGTGTTGGTATGCTTTTAAATTGTCCCAAATCAGCACTAGATGGAGCTACGCGCTACATCATTTTGACGTTGTCCCCGTGTACTGGTTCAAATTGAACTTTACGCTTCCTTTCTCTAGCCGGATCCTAACCAGAATGAGTCATGGTTATGGTGAAACGCGTCTGGTGATGGACCTTACGAAATACAGAGAAAAACTCTTCTGATTTAATTTTTTTGCAGTCAGGCAAGTAGGTATATGTGAAAAATGTGGGAAATCTCCCGGATATGAAAAAAACACGTGAAAAGAATACTACAAGTTTATATAAACTTTTGTCGTATCGGCCTCCTCTTCGGAGATATGGGCTCCCAAAGAGCTCCCATGGAATTAAGCTTTTGACACATAATTATTAAACCAACAGGTATAATTCAATTTTTTTTTCATATGATGTATACCAGGTAAGACCCTTCAAATTACTATGCCAGAAAGTGTTGCGAATTACTCATAGCTGCAGGGACGGACTAGCTGTTACACTAATGTGCCTATTTTTTTTACGCCCTGTATGATAAAAACTTTGGACAACGTTTTTTACATACCTTCAACTATTGACTAAAAATTAAGTACTCTTCTTTCATGTCGCTAATCCTAACCGTTTTCGAAAAAACGTCATTATCATGTATTTAGCGTATTTCGATAAAAGATTCATCTTTGTTCCTATCAAATGTTCAACATTCAACCTTATGATAAAAAAACAGCAGTCCTCAATTTGTCGTGCCCGCTAGTGTATCAGACTTCACGGAGCCCATGTTGAACCCACTTACGAAGTTTTTAACGAAGCAGGTAAAGTTAACATTTTTATTTTTCGACAAAAATGTATCTTTTATCGAAATACGCTAAGTACATGATGTAAATAAAATGACGTTTTTCCGAAAACGGTTAGGATTAGCGACATGAATGAAGAGTACTTAATTTTTAGTCAATAGTTAAAGGTATGTAAAAAACGTTGTCCAAAATTTTTATCAGGGCGTAAAAAAAATGTGCATATTAGTGTCACAGCTAGTCCGTCCCTGCAGCTGTGAGTAATTCGCAACACTTTCTGGTATAGTAATTTGAAGGGTCATACCTGGTATACATCATATAAAAAAAATTGAAATTTACCTGTTGGTTTAATAATTATGTGTCAAAAACTTAATTCCATGGGAGCTCTTTGGGAGCCCATATCTCCGGAGAGGAGGCCGATACGAAAAAAGTTTATATGAACTTGTAGTATTCTTTTCACGTGTTTTTTTCATACCCGGGTGATTTCTAGTTATTCTAGGAATTTTAAAAAGATTTTTTTTTTATTTTACGGTTTGAGGTTTTTGTCCCATAGCGTGAGGGTTTAGTGCTAAACTTTGAGAAAAAGTTGTTCTTCACGAGCAACCTTACACAGACTACCCCCCAAAAAAATGGGCATATTAGTGTCACAGCTAGTCCGTCCCTGCAGCTGTGAGTAATTCGCAACACTTTCTGGTATAGTAATTTGAAGGGTCTTACCTGGTATACATCATATGAAAAAAAAATTGAAATATACCTGTTGGTTTAATAATTATGTGTCAAAAACTTAATTCCATGGGAGCCCATATCTCCGAAGAGGAGGAAGATACGAAAAAAGTTTATATGAACTTGTAGTATTCTTTTCACGTGTTTTTTTCATACCCGTGTGATTTCTAGTTATTCTAGGAATTTTAAAAAGATTTTTTTTTATTTTACGGTTTGAGGTTTTTGTCCCATAGCGTGAGGGTTTAGTGCTAAACTTTGAGAAAAAGTTGTTCTTCACGAGCAACCTTACACAGACTACCCAAAAAAATGGGCATATTAGTGTCACAGCTAGTCCGTCCCTGCAGCTGTGAGTAATTCGCAACACTTTCTGGTATAGTAATTTGAAGGGTCTTACCTGGTATACATCATATAAAAAAAATTGAAATTTACCTGTTGGTTTAATAATTATGTGTCAAAAACTTAATTCCATGGGAGCTCTTTGGGAGCCCATATCTCCGGAGAGGAGGCCGATACGAAAAAAGTTTATATGAACTTGTAGTATTCTTTTCACGTGTTTTTTTCATACCCGTGTGATTTCTAGTTATTCTAGGAATTTTAAAAAGATTTTTTTTTATTTTACGGTTTGAGGTTTTTGTCCCATAGCGTGAGGGTTTAGTGCTAAACTTTGAGAAAAAGTTGTTCTTCACGAGCAACCTTACACAGACTACCCAAAAAAATGGGCATATTAGTGTCACAGCTAGTCCGTCCCTGCAGCTGTGAGTAATTCGCAACACTTTCTGGTATAGTAATTTGAAGGGTCTTACCTGGTATACATCATATGAAAAAAAAAATTGAAATATACCTGTTGGTTTAATAATTATGTGTCAAAAACTTAATTCCATGGGAGCCCATATCTCCGAAGAGGAGGAAGATACAAAAAAAGTTTATATGAACTTGTAGTATTCTTTTCACGTGTTTTTTTCATACCCGGGAGATTTCTAGTTATTCTAGGAATTTTAAAAAGAAATTTTTTATTTTATTTTACGGTTTGAGGTTTTTGTCCCACAGCGTGAGGGTTTAGTGCTAAACTTTGAGAAAAAGTTGTTCTTCACGAGCAACCTTATACAGACTACTCCAATGGCACCATAGCTGACTGAATATGAAATGTCCCAGGAATTCAAAACGGTGCCGTCTCGGTTTAAAAATTTATTATGTAAAGGTTTTAATACAAATGATTTTCCAACATTGCCGAGCATCATGCAAAACATTTTTATGGAAATGTATTTATTTTGAAAACGAAATTAAAACAAGTTTTAAAACTGGTAAAGCTAATAATAAATGTAAATAAATTCTTTAAATACTATATATTTTGTTAAAACTTATTTGTTTGTAATTTTGGCAATAGTAGATACAATTAGTTAAATATTTGTAGATGTTCCGGCAGATCTTTGTTATTTTCTTACGTTGCCTAATACTGTTGTTGTTGGGTTCGAAACAGTGGCGGATTTACAAATTTGCCGCTATAGTAGGCTATTCAATTTTTGCCGCCCCTACCAGTGACGGCTCGTGAGTTGTGAAACAGGTGAAGTGTTCGGGAAAGAAAAAGCCCGCAGGCGAAAATTTTTTTAAGACCACGCCCAAATTTGGTCAATAATTTTTAGTAAATATTTTAAAAATTTATGAATAAGTACCTACTTATTTTATTGAAAATGAAAATTCTTTCTACAAAGCCAGTAAAGTTCCAACTACAGTTTTTTATCCCCATTAACAGACACGGCCAACAATAAAGTTTATTTAAAAAAATACTACCCGTCAACCATGAATAAAGATTGTACCATTTATTTCTGTCAGATAAAAAAAAATTTGGGCCAAATTTGCCGCCCCTCAAAATCTGCCGCCCTAGGCTCCAGCCTACTTAGCCTACTGGTTAATCCAGCACTGGTTCCAAATCCACTAGATATTTAAAAATTGCCTTTATATACTTAGCAAAACTTTGATGCGAAAGCGACTTAATGTTGTCTGGAATTTTATTGTAAAAAATAAAAAATAATTCCATTGTAGAGTGGTGATCCCTTGAAGAGAGATAGTCTGTAATTGGGTATGTTATAGTTAGATGTTCTTCATCATATTGCGTTTGTGTTTTATGAAATTGTTCAAAATATTCTTTATGTTTGCAAAGCAACAACAGCATTTCGTAAATATAAACAGCACTTACAGTAAGTATATAATCATAATAGATTGATTACAGAGCATGTGGGCCACCCGCAGAGCATAGGTGGCAAAGGTTAGCCTACCACTCACATACCCAATCTCTTTATCCCAATTTAGACTAGTTCAAAGTTTTAAATTTTGAAGTATGGTAGTAATTCCGTCAACCATGAATAAAGATTGTACCATTTATTTCTGTCAGAAAAAAAAAATTTGGGCCAAATTTGCCGCCCCTCAAAATCTGCCGCCCTAGGCTCCAGCCTACTCAGCCTACTGGTAAATCCAGCACTGGTTCCAAATCCACTAGATATTTAAAAATTGCCTTTATATTTTTAGCAAAACTTCGATGAGAAAGCGACTTAATGTTCTCTGGAATTTTACTGTAAAAAATAAAAAATAATTCCATTGTAGAGTGGTGATCCCTTGAAGAGAGATAGTCTATAATTGGGTATGTTATAGTTAGATGTTCTTTATCATATTGCGTTTGTGTTTTATGAAATTGTTCAAAATATTCTTTATGTTTGCAAAGCAACAACAGCATTTCGTAAATATAAACAGCACTTACAGTAAGTATATAATCATAATAGATTGATTACAGAGCATGTGGGCCACCCGCAGAGCATAGGTGGCAAAGGTTAGCCTACCACTCACATACCCAATCTCTTTATCCCAATTTAGACTAGTTCAAAGTTTCAAATTTTGAAGTATGGTAGTAATTCCTGGGATTTCCAATGTTCTAAAGAACAAAAAATAATACAGTTCGGATGGTCCTTCAAAAACACTTGCAGCTCATCGAGACAGTTGCCTTTGGAGCCGATATTTTGGTGGATAAGAGATAAGCGCCCTTCCATTGGAGGCCCTTTCGTTGAATTTACATGCTTTAGACTTGAGGACCCACCTATACTTGTTGAGGTGTTGTCCTCCTCTTTATGAAAAAACGTGTCACTATTGCACCGCAATACCAAACCTCTCGTCAGGGTTAGTGCCTTGTCATTTGGACAACATTACAGCAGTTAAATATTAGTAGCGCGTTTAATTCACTGTAAATGGATATGCATCATTTTAAATATTATTTAAAGTACCTGTTAAAAACTAATCAAACAACAGTAGTGAAATGTTTTGGAAAAGATTTGATGCAATCGATAAAAATTGATTTGAAGCTTTGTCCTTTACATTATCCTTTGTGTTGTGATGCCGTTGGCATTATCTTACTGATGTTTTTGTTTTAAATAAACATAACTAATATTCAGCAGGAAAAGTTGCGGCAAAATAATATTATGGAAATGTATACGTATATTTTCCAGTCAAATTTAAAGTAAAGTTTTAAAACTTTTTCAAGCTTGGATTATCCAAAATAAACTTTAAAAAAATATGAATGGAATAAAAAAGGCATAATCTGTCGTAAATAAAATAGACCAGATACCTACCTTTAAACTTTTTCGGAATATAATAAATATTATTTTGAAAAGAATAAATTACTTTAGTCTTTGGCCATTCAAGGCGTTAATATTCATAATTTTCCGCCACTAACGTGGCCCAAAATAAATGAATGGCTTTTAAACATTAACATCAAAGAATCAAAGGAACTGATTCAAATGATAAAAGCACAAGAATTTATTATTGAAACCTTTTGTGTTTGTAATTTGGCAACACCAATCGAGGCAATTAAATATTCGCAGAAATTCTGAGATGAAATTCCCATGAATAGCATTTTGTGAATCGTATATATTTAAATTGTGAAAAATTAACAATAGGAGAATCGTAACAGCGTCAATTATAAAAACAATGTTGTTTTAGTTACAACTACTTTTATGCGGCTCTTAATTTAAGTTTTTAAAATATCCTATTATTTCTTAGAAGTTTTATTTACAAAACAAGTTTAACAGTTAAAGTTTCCAAAAAGAAATACATTTATTTTCTATTTTACCTTGAAATATAAGGATAAAGAAAAGGTTCCAAATATGGTAGAGGAGCTGTGTGAAATTTTAATTGGCGATTTTCCAAGAGAATCGAAAATATTACATCGGAAACCTTATGAAAAATAGAAAATTCTAGACCCTATTGTTTCGTGGAAAGTTTTTAATTAAAACTTTCAGCAAGAAATATAAAAGCCTATTAATTTTTATTCAACCGTTATTAAAATTATTTTACCAAATTTTAAACTCCTTAGTTGGTATTCAGTAGGGACACATTGGGTGGGTAAATAGCTACTTTCTTAAGTGAAAAGTAAATTCTTAATTACTGGTTTGTTGGTTTTCTGGTTGAGATTTTAATAGAAAAAAATAAAATTTGTAATATTTAATTTATATTATTTAGTGGCATCGGCTATGTGGTCTTCTTATAAATATTTTTAAAGATTGGGAACAGGGTACAGTTTGTATACAAAAGATTAAGAGCTAAATTAAACAAAATATAGCTTTGTTTTTTAAAATGCCAAATTATTTTATTATTTATTTAGTATTATTTAGATAATAAAGTTTTAAAAGGGATATAAAAAACTTTAATACATTATCAGGTACACTTGGGAACAATAAAAAGTTCTTGAACCTATTATTTTCTAATGCATTGAAACTTCTTTGTAGCCGCCAGAGTATCGTAATAAATTTAAAGAATATTTAGTTTAGTTAAAAAAGATATAAAATGAAAGTCCGATCTGCTCATTAAATTAAAGAAGTACTATGAAATTAATTATAAACTCTTTATTGGCTTCATCAAATTTTCTGTACGATCAAGAATATAAAGTAATATTTGAAATTTTGATTTTAATGATTATTGGATATTACTATTGCTGACAGCAGAATTCCAATTAATTATCACTATTAAAACATATATAAATTAACTTTAATATAGCATAATCGTAATGAAAGGCCGGCAGAGAGTTAATTATTGTGTTGGGATTAAAACACTTTCAACTTAAAGTAGCAAACTAATATTTTAAAATATTTTTCCGTCCATCCTATTTACCGGATTTAGATCGTTTAGAGTAATATTTTCAATCCAAAACTTTTTAACGAGATAAAAATTAAGGATCAATTAAAAAGTAATCCACGCTAAAAAAGCTTATTAAGCAAATCTTGAGAGAAAATAATTTTCGTTATACGACACACAGCTTCGCGGTGATTATGAAAAATGAACTGTAGGCTAGATCCTGGTCCATAATGTTGATTTTTGATGTTCCTTGTATTGTTAACCCTATGCTGCTTTAAACGACTTTTTGAATATTTTTTTTGTATTGTATTGTAACGGTTCTTGGGTTTCTACCGTGCGAGAAAAATTATTTGCATCAAAGAGGGCTTGGATTAAAAAACGTGGGGCTTGGTTTAGATCACAATAATATGGAGATGATATATCTAACCAAATCTAGGTTAAAATTTTGTCAAATTCATATTATGATATGATATGCCAAACTAATGAGTAATAAAATAAGTAGACAAATACAAATTTATTTTTGTTGTTTACCAAATTAACAAAGTAAGAATATACAGAAAGAAAAATTGTATTTCTTGGAATACTTGCACTTTATAAGGAAATACATTTAGCTGCTTCTTAAGAATAGTCCTGCATGTTCCATAAGATCTTCCCACTTCTTGGGACAGGCGTCTTATACAATTTGTTGGCGTATTTTGTATTATTTCACGAACGTTTGCAAGAAGTCCTTCTGTTCTTACAGATGGTCTTCCTGCTCCATTTTTGTGTTGTAGTTACTGACACCCAATAGATATTAAGCTCTACGGCTAAGCATTACGTCCTTAGATGCAAGGCCCTCTTTCAAATAATTTTTGCTCGCACGGTAATAGGACTATTCTTTTGGTTTGTTGACAATAACGTACTTAGAAAGGACAGTAATGTAGAAGGTGACTTTAATTTATTGATCTTAAAACTTATTACCAAAAGTAGTTTGGCCTTAATTTGTGGAGTAGCTTTAGGTAAATAATTGATTTTATGTAACTACTTACTTAGGTAATTTTAAAATTGTATATTATAATGAGCCTGTGCGGGCAACAAGGTCTGGTAACAAGACATTTTTGTCTAAATTATATTTTGGTCTAATAAGATTTAAAACTTATTTTGTTGCTGAATTAATTGATATAATTGTCATATTACTGACGCAAATTAAAATATATTAAAGTGGTTTTTGGTAAATAAAAGGGACTGCGCTCTGTGGTTATATGTACGTGATACAACTACTTCACAATTCCTAAATATTATATTGAATAAGCGTACATTTTGTTAAATATATGTAGTGAAATCGGTGAAATGTTTGACGGAATTTGTATTTTAAATTAACTCCAGTTCATTAGTTAAACAATTATTGTTATTGACCACTTTGTGTTTATAGATCGTCTGCATATGCCGCAATTACTGATATGTTTATGTTTGTATCGGCCATATCTAAACCCTAAGCGTTAGTATACAACGACAAATATTATATTTTACCGGAAACAATATTTAGCCTTTATGAGTGCATTGTCTATTTGTTTCAAATACATTCAATATATATATTTAATAAAGTGATATGAGCTATTTCTAATGTAGGTACCTATACCTATAAATATCTTATTTACTTATACTATAAAATAATGTAAATATATATCTATATTTTATTTAAAACGATAAAATTTACGGCTTTAATCATTAAAATTAAAAATAAAACATGCTAAAATGTATATAAATGGCATTCTAAGGACGACGTGGATAGTTTGTTGTGGGGTTTGTTCGACATCGGGCATCCTTTTAAGGTACTAAATTTACCCTCTTAAATCTTTGTATATCCCATAGCAACTTTAACTCATTAAATTTTCTTATAATGCTGTTTCTATTACCAGACTTGTTTTTACTGCATTTTTTCCTTGTACTTTTTTGTTTTATTTGGTTATACAGTGTGACCAGTAAAGTCCGCGTCATTTTAGATTATTTTTTATTAATAGCTTTATTCGAAATTTGACTTGGGCATCAAGTTCTGCTTCGATCGAGATGAAAATTAAGCAAAAAAATAGTAGTCACGTCAAATTTTAATTTTTTCCAAAAAATAATTCAAAAGTGGGGTTATTTCTGAATATATCGAAAAAAGTTATTAGAAAAAGTTTTTTTAAATGCATTTTCTAGCCCACATGCAAAATTTCAGCTGCATAAGATAATTTTAATTTTTTACCCACCACTAAAATTAATTTTCCACTTAATGAACACTTTACTGATGACACTATGTTCTTTTTTGTCTTAATATTAAGGTGTATTACTTTCAGACACAGACTACGTTTTCAAAAATAGACACATTTAATATGGCGCAACTTTAAAGAAAATGTATCTGAAATAAAGCATTGTCAAAACTAAGAAGTTTTATGTTTTATTTGCAAAAGTGGTGCAATTTACAAAATATGGGTAAAAAATCAAAATTATCTTATGCAGCTGAAATTTTGCATGTGTGCTAGAAACTGCATTTAAAAAAACTTTTTCTAATAAATTTTTTCGACACTTTCAGAAATAACCTTACGTTTGAATTATTTTTTGGAAAAAAAAAATTAATTTGACAGATAATGCGAATCACGTGACTACTATTTTTTTTTTGCTTCATTTTTATCTCGATCGAAGCAGAACTTGATGCCAAAGTCAAATTTCGAATAAAGTGCGGACTTTACTGGTCACACTGTATAAGGACGTAATTTTATTTGGATTTATGCGTATACATGTAACTTGACTTTTTCTGATATTTTACAGGGATATAATTTTATGGAAAACCAACCAAACTCTTATGAGATATTATATATCTGTTTTACTTTATTTTATGAGTACAAAAGTAACTAGTGTTTGTATAAAAGTAATATACAGTGTTCGCAAGAAAGTCCGCATCAAATGGGATTTTTTTATTATTAGGTATAGGTAAAATGGAAAAGGCAGTTAGTTTTTGCTTACCTAAAAACCAAAAATGACGTATACTGAAGCAGCTGCACGACTTGCGTTACCTGTCAAATTTGACATTTTTAATAAAATAGGTTCAAAAATGCCCTTATTTAACAAAATATCGAAGAACTTTATTCGAAAAAGTTGTTTCTTTAGGCATTTTTAGTCTCTGTCCGAAATTTTGACTGTCTAATACAATTTTTATTTTTTGCCAGGTTCTTGAAAATTTTGATCAACCCTCGTAGATTATCTTTTATACATCGATGTAAAACCATTTGCCTTTACTTCATTTGTAATCTTAATGCAATTTTGTGTAAAATTTTTGTTTCCTATTATTTGTCTTGCTTCAAAAACTGAAATTGTTATTGATTAGTATGTAATGTTTGATGCAAAGTTTATCTAATTACATCAGTTTTGCCAAAACCGACGTTTCCTATTTTTCTTAAGTTAGTAAACAGATGTACAAAAAGAAAATATTAGGAAGCTTTCGTTGAAATTTTACTTAATTAATATTGGATTAAAAAGAAAAAAAATATAGTTTAATATAATTAATTTAATTTAATATTAATTAAGTAAAATTTCAACGAAAGCTTCCAATATTTTCTTTTTGTACATCTGTTTACTAACTTAAGAGAAATGAGAAACGTCGGTTTTGGCAAAACTGATGTAATTATATAAACTTTGCATCAAACATTACATACTGATCGATAACAATTTCAGTTTTTGAAGCAAAATAAATAATAGGAAACAAAAATTTTACACAAAATTGCATTAAGATTACAAATGAAGTAAAGGCAAATGGTTTTACATCGATGTATAAAAGTTAATCTACGAGGGTTGATCAAAATTTTCAAAAACCTGGCAAAAAATAAAAATTGTATTAAACTGTCAAAATTTCGTATAGAGACTAAAACTGCTAAATAAACAACTTTCTCAAATAAAGTTTTTCGATATTTTAATAAATAATGGCATTTTTGAACCTATTTTATTAAAAATGTCAAATTTGACAGGTAACGCAAGTCGTGCAGCTGCTTAAGTATACGTCATTTTTGGTTTTTAGGTAAGCAAAAACTAACTGCTTTTTCAATTTTTACCTATACCTAATAATAAAAAAAAATCCCATTTGATGCGAACTTTCTTGCGGACACTGTATGTTAAAAAATAACACTAGCCGTTTAGGAATTTAAATTTTCATAAATTACTGAATGACAGAACACCATACAAACGTTGAAATGTTAATGCAGATATGCAGGGTGTCCGGAAATGATGAGCAAAAAATTTAGGGGATAATTCTATATAGACCAGAAATAAATGCTATCTCTTTCTATAACATTTTTTGAGAATTGATTATTACCGAAGTTACAGAGTGTTAAAGTTAAATTTTATTTGCACCTTGCGTTTTACCACGCTCATAATATTTTGACGAAATCTTGTATATGGGGCTTTTTTGGAATGAGGAATACAAATTTGCCCACCGTTTTTTCGCATTTTGTAGAGGGCGCCACTTACTTTAATTTGAATGGTCTCAACTTTTTTGTCCTACACTGTATGCGCATTTTGACTGAATGTTTTTAATCTCCCAACCTTTTGACATAAAAAATACTTTTATTCCGATAAATCTAACCGTTTTCGAGAAAAACGCTAAAATAACATTGCTTGCATGTGATGAATACGAAATCATTTTAATTTATTTTCAACCTTAAACATAGCATAGCAAAGAAAGGAATATTCCATGGAGTTCGTCGGAATTTTTTAAGAAGAATTAGTTTATGCATTGAAGAGGAAGGACGTCATTTTGAACCTTTGATTTGAATGTTATAGGAAGAGATAGCATTTATTTTCGGCCAAGAATTATCCCCTAAATTTTTTCATCATCATCATCATTTCCGGACATTATATTTTACGGGTAAGTGTCGAAAACGACTTAAAAGCTTCCTTGGCCTATCCTCTTGTATAGACAAGGAAGCGTTCACGGCGTTCTTAGACTGCTCTGCATAGCACCCTTAAGTGTAAAATTTTAAAAATCCGGCGTTAAAAATGTGTATCTATTGAAATAAACTCACCGACAAAAAAAACCGGCACCTAAATTTTTTTAGTAATTTCAATATGGCATAACTATTTTATTTTTGACTTTATTGCAATGATTTTTCACTGGGCGATAGATCTATTCATTAAAATAACGCTGCAATTTGTTCTGATGTAATTTTGGTCGCTTAAATGTTTATATACCAGTCAAAATGATGTTTTTAGTCGGAAGTTTAAAACGCCCTGTGGAAAAAACACGCCAGAGGACCTTGTTTAAGCATGATTTACGATAAGGCTGGATGTATTCCTAGCATTTTGTTTTTTGAATCATCTGGTTATCTTGTTTATTTTACGAGCTACGCATTTTTAATTGAAACGCTGCATTTAAAAAACATTTTTTACTTCAAACATTAAAAGTTGTCATTAGGGCACTTAAAATTAAAATAAAATGTTAATAACGAGTGTGTCAGAGAAGGACGTATAAACCTAATATTTGTGAAAAACGGAGCTCTAAATGCCCAAAGATATATTGAAGAGATACTACAGGAAGCTGTCATTCCATTTGCCCGTTTCATTGGAGAATAGTTTGCAAGATAACGCCAGATCACATGTTGCACATGTAGTAAATGAGTTTTTGGATGAAGTTGGAATTCGAAGATTGGTATGGCCACCCTGTAGCCCAAATCTCAACCCAATTGATCATATTTGGGATGAATTAAAAAGACGCGTTCGTCACCGTCCCAACAAGCGTACAACTTTACCAGAGCTCAGGTTAGCATTAAATGAAAAATATGAAGCTATTCCCCAAGAAAAAATAATCACTCTAATTGATTCCATGCCACGAAGAATGCAAGCTGTCATTGCGGCAAGAGGTGGACGCACTCGTTATTAACATTTTATTTTAATTTTAAGTGCTCTAATGACAACTTTTAATGTTTGTAGTAAAAAATGTTTTTTAAATGCAGCGTTTTAATTAAAAATGCGTAGCTCGTAAAACAAACAAGATAACCTAATGATTCAAAAAACAAAATGCTAGGAATACATTCAGTTTTATCGTTAATCATGTTTAAACAAGGTTCTCTGGCGTGTTTCTTCCACAGGACGTTTTAAACTTCCGACTAAAAACATCATTTTGACTTACCCTGGTATATAAACATTTAAGCAACCAAAATTACATCAGAACAAACTGCAGCGTAATTTTAATGAATAGATCTATCGCCCCGTGAAAAATCATTGCAATAAAGTCAAAAATTAAAAAGTTATGCCATATTGAAAATACTAAAAAAATTTAGGTGCCGGTTTTTTTTGTCGGTGAGTTTATTACGAATACAATTTCTCTTGCCTTAAACAATATCATTTATCCCTTTTTTCTATATATGTACATGTTAAAATTTAAATATTCTTTAACATTATTCAATGTCTAATTATTAATGTAGCCACAGGCGGCCAAAACCCGTTAGCTGATTCAAAAATGGAAACCGAAATATTTTAAAGGTATAAATGTCATAATTTATGTAGGTATCTAAAATAATTAAAAAGGAAACGGAACTCACCGAATAGGTCCGCAGTCGCAGTCAGATGCGGCATTCCAAAGGCTAAGGCCACTACAACGGAAAGGAAGACGCACGACTTCATGTTTCACTAAATTTGTGATGGTCAGTTTTGCCTTTGGTCATATATATTAAACAAATGGAAACCGCGTCGCCACTTTTATTATGCGACTCACGGGTTTCACGACTCTTGACGTTGATTCTCCTCTTTTGCTGCCTGCTGGTTTGCCGACGTTCCGCCGATGGTTACCGGTATGTCTTCGTGAGTCTTTAACCGCTTTAAGGGTCACTAGGTCACCTGAATCTTTTCTCCGCACCTGACCGAGTGTTGCCTTTACCTTCAGTTTGGTTTAGTCCCCTCGAATTGGAATCCAACTAAATAACGTCTTGTTCGAACATTTTTGAAAAAAAAATATTTCATCGACTGTAAACATTTTTTCAAATCGGCTTGGCAAAATTGTAACGACCTTAAAAACCCTTAAGTAAATATAGTCCTAAATTTTCGTTCACAAAGAAATTTTTTTGATAATTTTTACATAATTGCCTTAATTTAACCTAATCTTTCTGAATTTCCTTCAGCAAGAAAGATAACTATTGGCCCTTAACTTATGTACCGTGCGAGCAAAAATTATTTGCATCAGAGAGGGCCTTGCATCTAAGGACGTAATGCTTAGCCGTAGAGCTTAATACCTGTTGGGTGTCAGTAACTACCTGAATTAACAATCAATCAGTTATTCCGTCATCTTTGACAGTCGTTACAAGTAATTTGATTCATCGCTAATTTTTCCAATTTCTTGAACAATTCACACAATGAGCTTTACGGAACAGCACAAAACATTCATGGTTAAAGCGTATTTTAGAAACGGGGTTAAAGTTAATGGTGAGTGGCAATACAATTCGGGTTTGTACATGGACGATTTTCAGGAACATTTTCCTAACGTTGCTTTTATTGCTGGGGATTTTTATCATTGCCTAAAAAAAACCGTGGCTGTGTTTAGGGAAACAGGTTCTATACAACACAAAAAAGAAGCAAGACCATCTGTAAGAATAGAAGAACTTGTTGCAAACGTTCGTGAAATAATGCAAAATCCGCCAACAAATTGTATAAGACGCCTGTCCCAAGAAGTGGGAAGATCTTATGGAACATGCAGGACTATTCTTAAGAAGAATGACATTTTTTTCGGAAGAACCCTGGTTCTACCTCTCCGGTTATGTGAATTCTCAGAATACACGCATGTGGAGTAGTGAAAATCCCCATTTTTTTGTAGAGTCCACATTGCACCCTCAAAAAATTGGTGTCTGGTTAGCTGTTTCCCAAAAAAGAATTGTTGGTCCTATTTTTTTCCATGACACAGTTACAGCACAGCGGTATAGATACAATATTTTGAATCCATTTGTGAAGCAATTACTTGACGACGAACTACGTTTTGAATATTTTCAACAGGACGGTGCAACCGCCCATACAATATTTTAAATCCATTTGTGGAGCAATTACTTGACGACGAACTACGTTTTGGATATTTTCAACAGGACGGTGCAACCGCCCATACAGCAGCCGAAACTATTAATTACTTACTTACTTACTTACGCAATTTTTTTGACGACAGATTGATCAGTTTTCGATCAGACATTGAATTCACACCTAGATCACCTTGTTTAACGGTTATGGATTACTTCGTTTTTCCTCACTTAAACAACACTATTTTTAAGACACCAGTTGCAAATTTAGAACAATTAAAAGAAAGGATTTTCCAAGAATGTGGTAACATTTCTCCAGAGATGCTGGTCAACACTTTCAAAAATATGAAGAGACGTGTGAATTTATGCTTGGAGCATGGCGGTGGCCAATTTCAGCAATTTATGTAATTATTTTATTTTTCTTTCTGTATATTCTTACTTTGTTAGTTTTGTAAACAACAAAAATAAATTTGTATTTGTCTACTTATTTTATTACTTATTAGTTTGGCATACCATGTCATAATATGAATTTGACAAAATTTTAACCTAGATTTGGTTAGATATATCGTCCCCATATTATTGTGATCTAAACCAAGCCCCAGGTTTTTTAATCGAAGCCCACTTTAATGCAAATAATTTTTGCTCGTACGCATGGCCTTAGTGCAGTTTGCAAAAGTGCTTTTTAAATTTGGGATTTTAGAAATGCAGTAAGAAGGTTTATCACTAATTATTTTGTATACTTAAAGGTTGAACACCATGACGTTTCTGGAATGATAGAAACAGTTTAGACTTTTTGAAGGTTGGAGACAATGATGATTCTTCAATGATGAAAGAGTTTTGGACTTCCATTGTCTTTATTTGTTTTAAATCACAACGTTTCAACTGGTAAGTATCTCCAGTCGTCTTCAGGTGAATACTAGTATTCACCTGAAGTCCAAGTCCGAAACTCTTTCATCAGTTTTAGACTTACATTGTCTTTATTTGTTTTAAATAACGTTTCAACTGGTATGTATCTCCAGTCATCTTCAGGTAAATATTAAAGAACACTAATTATGTTATTTTATTTTTCATCCAATACGAAATAAAATATTTTTTAAAAAAACATTTCTCCAAATTGCCAAAACTTTAACTCATTTTATTTTAATTTGACCGGATTAATTTTTGAATCCTGCTAGATACCTTTACCTTGTCTTCTGCTAGACACCGCCTGCTTCTATTTGAAAGAGATTCCATACATTTTTCGCTCTCTGGCCTAGGTTCATCTAAAGCGTTTTCCTTTTCACAAAAACGATTGCGTTATTCAAGAAACTTATTATTCTTACTTTCAATTTTTATCAACGCAATCTTTTTTTTTTCTTTGCTTGACATATATATTAAATCATATGGTTTTTAATGATTGATGTGATTAAATTTCTAATTTCTATAGAATAATTACGCTGATTTGGGAACTGTCACAGTTAAACATTTAGATATTGGAATCCCTTTACATCGCTTTACATTTATACCAAATATAAACTTGATATTAGTGGGCAGCTAAAACGGAGTGTAAGGATAGGTCTAAAAATTGGGTTTATTTTACATGCGGTGATAATGATATACTCTAAACGATTATTACAGAATTTTATTCCATATTTTAATAAATCTTGCTTGTTAATAATTTTGCAAGAATTTCCCCATGTTGTTTTTTTTTGCACACAAAAACACTTCATGCCACTCTGCTGGTTCCAACATTATCGCCTTCAGTGTTTAGTATCCGCATTACCCAAATAAATAAAACAACGGTTTACATTTACAGAAAGGGAAAAAGAGGTGGTGAAAGTTATTTCCAGTAAAAGAATTCTACTAATTTACATGTTTTTGTATCGCGAAAATGTCAATGAGAAGCAGACAATCTTGGAGATTAAAGTAAATTTTTATTTCGTGTTTTATTAATCTACTTTCTTTACGGCAAAGGAAATAATTTACATATTTTTTAAATGCTTTAAGTACTACAATAATCAAACTTCTCCAAAGGCTTGATAAAGCATAATTTTTTTTAACTCATGTGTTTACGACGGGAATATTTTTGACACTACAGTGTGACCAGTAAAATCCGCATTATATGAAATTTTTTTTTATTAATAACTTTATTCGAAATTTGACTTTGGCATTAAGTTCTGCATCGATGGCGATGAAAATTAGGCAAAAAAATAGTAGTCACGTGATTCGCATTATCTGTCAAATTTTATTTTTTTTCCAAAAAATAATTCAAAAATGGGGTTATTTCTAAAAGCATCGAAAAAAGTTATTAGAAAAGTTTTTTTAAATGCAGTTTCCAGCCCATATGCAAAATTTTAGCTGCATAAGATAATTTTGATTTTTCACCCATATTTTGTAAATTGCACCACTTTTGCAAAATAAGACTCAGCGCAACTTACATAAAACTTCTTAGTTTTCAGATACATTTTCTTTAAAGTAGCGCCATATTAAATGTGTGTTTTTCTACAAAATCAAAATGGTGCTATTAAAATTTGGTCGCATGTGATGCAAAGTTTATTTGTCTTTGACCCTGTATAAGGTAACTTCATAAAATAAGTATTTTTGAAACCGTAGTTTTTGTCTGAAAGTAATACACCTTAATATTAAGACAAAAAAGAACACAGTGTCATCAGTAAAGTGTTCATTAAGTGGAAAATAAATTTTAGTAGTGGGTAAAAAATCAAAATTATCTTATGCAGCTGAAATTTTGCATGTAGGCAAGAAAATGCATTTAAAAAAACGTTTTCTAATAACTTTTTTCGATATTTTCAGAAATACTGTTGAATTATATTTTGGAAAAAATTAAAATTTGACAGTGCGAATCACGTGAATACAATTGTTTTGCTTAATTTTCATCTCGATCGAAGCAGAACTTGATGCCAAAGTCAAATTTCGAATAAAGCTATTAATAAAAAAAAGAAAAGAGGATGATACGATTAATATTTACAAAAACGTTTAAAAAAATTTGACACCCTGTATTTTGAAAACTATACTCATATTGTAGCTTTAGGAGTTTGTGCTAGCGTTTTATACAGACATTTTAGAGACCCTTAAGTACATCAAGAAAATATAGGATATGATTCCTGGCATCAATTTAAGTTGAAAAGTTCATATGAACCCTTGCCCTAAAATGCTTACCCTCTAAGATACAGGGTGTTAAAATATTTTTAAAAAATAATTGTTTTTTTAAAATTTCGAAACTCCTTGAAGATACGGTATTGAAAATTGATGTCGATTGATTTCGAATTAAACTGCACTTTTTAGTTAAAAAAGGGTTTGCCTACTTCCACCAGTGGCGTGCATGAAGATACCATCAATATTTTTTTTGTGAAAATATGTGATACGCCACTGTTTTTTTTAAAACTCTGATGCATTTTTATGCATTACTGATATAAGCGGAACAAAAGTTGTCTCTACTATGTTTTTGAAAAAAATGGTAGTTTTAAAGGAAAATGGAAAATATTTTAACACCCTGTATCTTAGAGGGTAAGCATTTTAGGGCATAAGTCCATATGAACTTTTCAACTTAAATTGATGCCAGGAATCATATCCTAGATTTTCTTGATGTACTTAAGGACCACCCTGTAAATGTGTTTTTCTATAAATTAGATTAGGAGAACATAAAAAGAATAATTTTAATACATATAATATAGATCTGGAGCGTTAAACCAAAGCAGTTTTAAAAAAGGTAAGGCGTTGTTCCCGCAATAATGGAAACAAACACAGCGAAGAAATGCATACGGTACTAAAACAGTAATAAATCACTTGTTTCCTAAGTGTCAGTATAGTTCTGCCTTCTCTTTATGTTTCTCCTAAACTATATTCTACACCTCTGAAATATGCAGTTTTTGCCATCTGTCGTAATTATTTAACCGAAAACAGGCCGGGGGAAGGGATGTTTATTCCTTTACGCAAAACATGCAAAATTACTTGTAAAATACTTTGGTTAAATTAAACCTCTCTACATGAAGTAAAAGTTCTAAATCTGCTTTATTTTCTTGTGCTCTATCATTGAGTACACCATTAGTTTGCTGTAAGCAGTTGCATTTACAGTATACATTTATTCTCAAAATTACGAATAATATTCAGGACTAGGGCTGGGCGATATTGAAATTCCAATATCGAATATCGATATTAAAAAATATCGATATAGTCGATGTATCGATAATATCAATAATATCGATAAACATCGATAATATCGATATTTTATTTTTTAAAGATCGTTATTCGATATATCGATAAAAATATCGATATATTGAATTTTTGCCCAGCCCTAATTACTCTTGGGCAATATTAAATATCAATATGTGTATTGATATAAGTACTGACATTTATATTATACCAAAAGATTGACTTTATTAAACAGAAGACACATGTATAAAAATTCATTAGTGACAGTCAAAAATGACATTAAACACATTAGGTAAAGGCATAAATAAAGGATAAAAACAATAATGATAATCGTATTCTTCCCTCCTTTTATTATCAACTAGTGTGTACCCGGCCTGCGTTGCAGCCCGGCATTATACGACGTGAGATAATAAGGCGAACAAACCTCAAACTCAACCGTTTGCCGGCCCGGCCCGTCCACAATTCACCTCCATGCATAAAACATGCACAAACAGTCTGTCTTCGTCTATTCCGGCTTCGGTGCTTCGGATCGATCGTTGAACGGGCCGGGGACCGGTTAGGTTGGGTCGTTCGTTCTCCCTACTCTAATTTATCAGTGTTTATCAGTGTTTCTCTATAATATTATGCATGTATTATACATAAAAACCTTCCTGTTGAATCACTCTATCTATTAAAAAAAACCGCTTCAAAATCCGTTGCGTAGTTTTAAAGATTTAAGCACATATAGGGACAGGACGGGCGACAGCGACTTTGTTTTATACTATGTTAAGATGATATTCATCCAAATATTTAGGCGACATTCTTACACCAACATAAAAAAATCGAAAAATCGATATTATCGATGTGATCGGATATATCAATAATATCGATAAATTAGAATAATATCGATAAATCGATATTTTATTTTTTAAATATCGTTATTCGATGTATCGAATTTTTGCCCAGCCCTATTCAGGACTGTTGTTTTGCTTCGGTGTGCCAGAGGTACACGGATCTTTAAAAACAAAACAATTTTAATGTAAAATTAATAGGGGTGTGGAAATTTAAGGGTAGCAAAATTTACATGTGATTTTCCATTGCCAGTATGGCTCGGATATAGAATGTATTGTGTTCCATAGTTCTGATCGGTGGCGTAACAAACACCTCAGCACCGCGGCCGGCCAGCCGGGGGGGCCCACATTAACGGCCCCTTCAAAACTTGTAGTCCAGGACATGGGGGTTTTTTGAATGCAAAAGGTGGGGTAGCAGCGATTTTTTAGTATGTTGTTAGGCTTGGGGCCCTAATGAAAAATCCAAGTTTTCGACCTCGAGGCGCATGCGCTCGAGCCGCCATCTTGGATATTAGGTACAAAAATTTGTTTTTTTGATAATAACTCAAAAACGGTAGCTTTCACGACAAAAGATGGTTTATACAAAGTTAAAGAGTTACAGCTCCGTGAAGTTGCACTATTTGAAAAAAAAATGCGGAAACTTTTTGGTTGTTTTATTTTATTATTCTTATTATATTATATAACTATAGTTTTAGATAATTATAAAAAAAACTATAGGCATTTAAATATTATCATTTAACAGTAGTATACTTTTCGTAAACAAAGTTAAAGGCGAAAAGTATATCGCATTTTTTTTAAATTTAAGAATAGTAAATTATGATTTTAGAGCGTCACAAAAATTAATTTCTACTACATTTTGGTACGTTTCGATGGTCCGGATTGGTTATTGTCGGTGTCCTGTAGTTTTTTCCTGATTGAATAGGAATGACGTAGTGTCAAAACCACTGAAGGCATGCAAGAACAGAATGTGCTTGGTTGCTTCTTGGTATTTGTGGCTACTTGCTGAATATAACCTCTCAGCAGTTTTTCCTCTTCCAGGTTTACGGAAGTAGATAGAACTTTCGGCTGGTGCTAAATAGCCAAATAACAAAATATAATACTTTTTTTTCAAATAGTGCAACTTCACGGAGCTGTAACTCCTAATATATGTGAGCTACAAAAAAAAATTCTACAAAAAATGTAGGAAATTTTATCCTCTTTAAATTTGTATGAAATATCTTTTGTCGTGAAAGCCACTGTTTCTGAGTTATTATCAAAAAATCAAACGTTTGTACCTACAATCCAAGATGGCGGCTCGAGCGCATGCGCCTCGAGGTCGAAAACTTGGATTTTTTATTAGGGCCCCAAGCCTAAAAACATGCTACAAAATCGCTACTATCCCACCTTTTGCATTCAAACACCCCTTTTTGATACCCACGTACTGGAGTATAATACCAAGGGACAACAACGCCTTTCCTTAATCACGAGTTTGTTAAAACATTAAATATCGACGAAATTATAAACGATTTTGCAAAAAAAAACTTTCGACGATCTGGTCGGTGTTGTATAATACCTTGTATAGTACTTAGTGGCTTAATGTTTGTGCAGACTTGTTGAGTGTTTTACTGTTTTCTGTCTTTTGGATTCTATGAGGCTCGATCACTGCTACCCCCGTTACTACCATACATGGTAAGCAACATTATAAGTGGTGTTTTAACATTTTGATTTTACATCATGTTAGCTGGAATATTACGTATAATGACTTGATAACTACCCATGTTATGTTTACCAGTCCTAGTACCTAGGATTATAAAATAAATTCGAATTGTTTGCTGTTTAAATAGTACGTACTGTGGGTTTAAGCCTAATTAAATTATAACACGATTAACGAATTCAAAAATTCATAAACTCGAACCTAATAGTAATGAAAATAGGAATTATCATTTTCCATTAGTTAGAGAGAGAGCCCCTGAAAACGTTTGCGAACTAATTTAAATTATTGTAAAACACATAATTAATTTAAAAAAGGCCTACTAATGGAAAAAAAGGTCTACGGCTGTAGACTGCGCGACGGAAGCGGAGTTAAGACGTTTATTTTTGAACCCATCCATGTTTCCGTAATTAAATTTTTGTAATAAATCAATCACACAATGTTTTCCTTTGTTCTAACCACCCAGTTTTCTTAAGTTTTCATAATATTATATTATCAAATAATTTAATTTGTCTTGCAACCCTTGTCAAAGGGATTTTAAATCTTATCAAAAGGTAGTAAATTTAAAGGGTTCAAAATATGTCCTTGAGCAAAATTTGCTTTATTAAATTTCCTTAATTTTCAATATGGTTTTATTGGTCCGCAAACAGAAAAGCTAAACGGAAATTTCTGGAAATTCCCTTAATAAAGTGGACATTTTCAATATTATTCTCACAAGGCAATTTTTTGTAACACGTATCTGACGTGGGGTCGTGATTTTTCCAAATCCAATTTGGATTTTTACTAACGGCTTTGAAAATGAACCAGATTGAAAAGGCAAAACGCGTGAAAGAGAAAGATGATTACAATTTATCGAATGAGTGAAAAATAAAACTTATTTCAGGAAAAATCGTTTGTTGATTCCATAAATTTTTGAATAATTTTTAATACAAATAGAAAAGTAATATCGTTTTTTGATCAACCTTTTGCTACTTTCTCGTCACATCAAAAAAGCAGCCGAAAATATATACGGGTTCTCCATTTAAAACGAAACAGGCTAAATATCTGGTTCCACGTTAATTTTAAAAAAAAAACGCTGGGACCCGTCGATTTTTATTTCGAGGGGTACATGTTTTGCGTATATTGTCAATCTTGTTACTTAAGGCCCCTAGGAGGGAGGGGGGGTAAGATCTAAATCTTAAACGGATACCCCTATTTTATATAATTTTTTTGGATTCTGCATAAAATTCTGAACATTTTTTAATAAAAGCTCTATTAGTCTATACTAAACAGTTTTCGAGATATTGACTCTTGAAAAATGAGATTTTTGAACTTTGACCGCGTCTAGCTTTCTAACTGTACGTCTTAGAGTAAAACGGCTTACATGTCCCTATCTTCGATTTTTATTATCTTTCCAATAGTGTCAACTTTCGGTTAAACCGGAAGTACTATATTTCTTACAACCGGTTTAACCGGAAGTTGACACTATTGGAAAGTTAATAAAAATCGAAGATAGGGACATGTAAGCCGTTTTACTCTAAGACGTACAGTTAGAAAGCTAGACGCTGTCAAAGTTCAAAAATCTCATTTTTCAAGAGTCAATATCTCGGAAACTGTTTAGTATAGACTAATAATGCTTTTATTAAAAAATGTTCAGAATTTTATGCAGAATCCAAAAAAATTATATAAAATAGGGGTATCCATTTAAGATTTAGATCTTACCCCCCCTCCCTCGTAGGGGCTTGAAGTAACAAGATTGACAATATACGCAAAAGATGTCCCCCTCGAAATAAAAATCGACGGGTCTGAGCGTTTTTTTTTAATGAACGTGGAACCAGATATTTAGCCTGTTTCGTTTTAAATTATGTGGAGCCCAATTACCTACAAATTAACTTAAAAATTAAAAAAAACAAAAATCAAAATTTGGTTAAATTTGTCAATATTCTTTTTACCGCCCTCATCTCAACAGACAAACCAAAACGCTTAAAACTAAAGCATTGCCTAAACAATACAACAATAAAGCTTTATATTATCCAAAAATCAATTTTACTCATACTTATTATTTTTTATTTGGTTCGCCTAGTAGATTCTATAATGTGTACCGGATAAGTTTAGTATGACCCAAACAACGTCAGGTTGACCGACTTTTGGGGCCCCTCCTTTCTTCTATACTCTCTTCGCTAAGTAGTTTCGAAGAAGAATCAGCCATCAAGAACTATTTCAATCAGACATCCTCAGTTTTTCTTTTGGTGCACATTGTTCATAGTTCTTTTTTTCGTATTTTTAATTGGATTAACCTTTATTTTATCGGTGGTAAGTGTCTATCGAACACAAGTTTATTTATTTATTAAATTAAGGCTGGTTATTGCCGACAGAACTTAAGAGAATGTGCTGAAAATATGAGTATAAGACTAAGCACTGTTTTTTTAAATCAAACCATATAGGCTTGTCTGTCGGTGACTGATTTTGACATTTTGACATTTTTTTCTAGTGGCATACAATGGATAGATTTTTAGGGACCTTTTATAGCCACTACAATTTTCACGACAAATTTAATGTTTTAATACATATATACAGGGTGTTCCTTAATGACGTGCTAATATTTTAGGGTGTGATTCCTAAAGTCATTTTATGAAGAAAAGTTCATATAAACATATGTCCTAAACAGCTTAAATTTTTTGCTACAGGGTGTTAAATTTTTTCTGTTTTAATGCGTTTTTTGTAATATCTCCGAAAGTACTTTAGATAATATTTTTAATTTTGGCATGTGCTAATAGGACATAAAACCACATGTTTTAGTTATAAAATTTATTTTTTTGTCCCACCAGTGGCGTCCCTGAAAACATGTTCTCTGATATTTAAAAAAAAAAAAAGTGGTACACCACTTACATTTTTTCATGTGGATATTATTTCTGATTAGCCTGGTCAATTTTACATAAAAATGGTCTCTTGAGTTTTTCTCCTGAGGCACACCGTTCTTAATTAAAATAATTAAATTAAATTGGCTTTACTATTTATTATTATTATAATGCAAAATTATGTTTTATAAAAAGTGTTAATGGGAGTTTTATACACTAGAGTTTTAAGATGACCCACAAGAAAAATCCAAACTATTGAGATCAGGGCATCTCGCTGGCCATTGTTGAGCTCCTCCACGAGTTATCCAACGATTCGGATAAACTGCATCTAAATGGTCGCGAACGATTACACTGAAATGAGCAGTAGGTCCATCATGCATGTACCACATTTGATTCCTTAGCGCATATGGTACATCTTCAAGTAACACTTCTTGGAGGAAATGCAGATTAGACTGCCGATAAGGCGTTAAATATGTTTTTAAGAGCGTCGCCGTTCCAGGATAACTAGATTTATGTGATCAAAAATTATTCTTCAATACTGCAAAATGAAGCTAATTTAATTTAATTATTTTAATTAAGAACAGTGTGCCTGAGGAGAAAAACGCAAGAGACCATTTTTATGTAGAATTGATCAGGCTAATCAGAAATAATATCCACATGGAAAAATGTCAGTGGCGTACCACTTTTTTCTATAAATATCAGAGGACATGTTTGCAGGGATGCCACTGGTGGAACGAAAAAATCATTTTTATAACAAAAACATGTGGTTTTATGTCCTATTAGTACAAGCCAAAATTGAAAATATTATCTAAAGTACTTTCGGAGATATTACAAAAAACTCATTAAAAAAGAAAAAAATCAACACCCTGTAGCAAAAAATGTAAGCCGTTTACGACATATGTTTATATGAACTTTTCTTCATAAAATGAGTTGAGAAATCACACCCTAAAATATTAGCATGTCATTAAGGAACACCATATATATATATTTTTACCAGTTGACTCATGTCAACTGTCATACCATATTTAATGTTTAATGCAGGTTAAACTTATACTCTCAATGATTTATATTTTTATTAAAGTTTCGCTAAATTGTATTTTGGCAATTAAATTGTTTAAAGTTATATAGGTATTCGTGTTTGTGTTTTTAGCTAAAATTAATTTTGCGTTATTTGAAACACTTAATTTATTTATGTGCTTGTTTTACGTTAAAATGGATTTATATTGATATTAAATAAATTATTGTGTTTTATAGGTTATAATAAAATTATATTAAATTTGTTGTATTACCTTAATTAAATAATTTTATCTGAGTGCCGAGTGGCTTGGTTCGACATATTTATTGAAATAATAATTTATTAAAACCTGTTTATGATAGCAATATGAGTACAAATATTAAGGATTTATTTACTGAAGTTTTCGCTAACGGGATATTAAATATTTTGTTATACATTCTAATTTTAAACCTATTAAGCGCGTATTATACGGAATGGCTATATTTTCTACATTAAAAAATATATCAAAAAGACAAAAATACCATTTCTATAAAAACGAGAAATAAAAATGAGGTATTCTAAGGACCACCCTCACCCAACTCTAAAGCACTACCTTTATCCACTTTAAAATCCTAAATGGCACTACCCCACTTGTGACAGCGCTTTGGAAAGCTTATCGAAAACGATTCTCAGCGATGCCAAAATTAATGCAATTTAATTTCGAAAATTGCAAAAAAAATAGAAAGTTTAATACGACGATAGTGTTTTTACGTTTATTTTCTAATTTTTCCTGCCAAATTTTGCAAAAGCCAATTTTAAAGCGTTTTCTACCTGAATCTCATAAATTTTGGTATCACTGAAAAGCAATTTTGATAAGCTTTCCAGGAAGGTGTCACAGGTGTCATTTAAGATTTGAAAGTGGATGAGGGTGGTGCTTCAGAGGTTGGTGAGGGTATGTCAAAATTGGGAAATTATTTTAGTTTTTGTTAAAATACATACCTAGAAAAACTACTGTTCTACTTGTAATTTGCAAAATTGACAGTATAATTACAGCATCAGTTAAATTAATAGTATTTAATTGATGATCATTTGAACGATATTTTTTAACTAAGAAGTAAAGAAATATAATTCATACCATCAGTTCTGCCAAATTCAGAATATTAAGCTTAATTCAGAAATCAAATTTATGAAATTTCCATTGTAAATAATTCCTTAAAGTTCGGTAAAAAATGTTCAGAATATATTATTAATATTATGTTGACGAATTATTATAAGCGATTATTTTTTGGGCCACCCAATCTTGCCGCTTCTTTTCGCCTGTCCTTGATATCGGATCGCTGAACGCTTTCTTTTCTATGGTAGCGATGGTTTGTGAAGGCAATACATAAGTGGCAAGAGCGCGTCCTTGACTGAGCCGTTTCAAAGTCAAGTTCGATTTACTAATAATAATAATAATGGCAGAATATGAAACTGTCGCCATTCAACTGACGAAAACAGAAGAAAAAGACGTTTTTGAAAAACGCAATTTATAAACATTCTACCAGTACCAAGAACCAGGGCTGAAGCCTTTGAAAATGGTAAAAAGTGAAAAAAATAATAGTAGGATGAAACCCATTGGAAAGGAAGAGAATATAACAAAAATGAAAGGAAAAATAATTTACGGGCGATCCGAGGTCGGGAAGTGGAAAGGGGTGAGTTTTAAGGGTAGAAAACGATTTATCTCGATTTCCGGCAAAACTACAAGTCCTATGGAAAAACGTTAAATGGCAAAGTTGTAGTTAATAAAAAGATCTACAACTTTTGTATTTACACTTTTTTCACATAACAGCAAAATTTATGTGAATAAATTCAAATAACCAAGTTTTTGGTTTTTTATTTTTATCTTTTACAAAAAAAAATTTTTTTTTACGAAATTTGGTGAAAACTTACCTTTTTATGTCCCAAACACACTGTAATTTTTTTGATTTAAAATATTTATTTCTTCACCTTATTTTGACTTAATATCGAAAAAGCACCCTAATTTTCAATCGAAAATTCTCACGTCAAAATATCGGCTTTTTTAAAAAAAGTCGGTGGGCTTTTTGTTCGTTAAAATCTCTATTTTCTGGTGGTGTAAAAAAAATATACATTACTATGGTAAATGTTCTCAAAAAATGCAAAGAAACGAAAAAAACTCGAATCCGAATTTTTTTTTAATCATTATCTACAATTTTGAGCTATTTATTAAAATGTATACTTTAATTTTTCGAAAAACGTAAGATTCCATGTTACATTGATTTAAAAAAATTACAAATCCATAAAACATAAAGTTCGCAAGAAACATGCGAAAATAGTTGTTCTAAATATAATTAAAGGTGAGATTTAAAGGGATTTCATCACATTTACCATAGTAATGTATATTTTTTTACATCATCAGAAAATAGAGATTTCAACGAACAAAAAGCCCACCGACTTTTTTAACAAAGCAGATATTTTGACGTGAGAATTTTCGATTGAAAATTAGGGTGCTTTTTCGATATTAAGTCAAAATAAGGTGAAAAAAAAATATTTTAAATAAAAAAAAAAATACAGTGTGTTTGGGACATAAAAAGGTAAGTTTTCACCAAATTTCGTGAAAAAAAATTTTTTTTTGTAAAAGATAAAAATAAAAAACCAAAAACTTGGTTATTTGAATTTTTGACATAAATTTTGAAGTTATGTGAAAAAAGTGTCAATACAAAACTTGTAGATCTTTTTATTTCCTACAACTCTGCCATTTAACGTTTTTCCATACGACTTGTAGTTTTGCCGGAAATCGAGATAAGTCGTTTTCTACCCTTAAAAACTCAACCCCTTCCACTTCCCGACCTCGGATCGCCCGTAAATTATTTTTCCTTTCATTTTTGTTATATTCTCTTCCTTTTCCAATGGTTTTCATCCTAGCATTATTTTTTGTGGTTTCAAAAAGAATCGACCCTGGTCTACCAGTGGAACTCTGTAATAGGAGAAATTCTATAGTTGATATCGCCTAGGTAGAAATACTTTTTTTAATGACTAGGGATTTATGGAATAATTCCATAATGTATATCCTGAAAAATACTCGTAGATATTTTAGCAAACAACAATTTAAAAAATTGGACACGTACGTATTGGTTACAAATCCATTAAATGGAAAAAAAATATGTGTATACCTATGGATTTGACGAAAACCACTGGATTTATTATTTATTGGTTTTTGCCTAATAGAGATTAGTCATTCGATTAGACGAGATTAATTCTGGATAACAGAAAGGCGAATCAGGTCGTTTCCTAAGTAGTGGATTAGAAAGCTGTTTTTGTAGGTTCAGTCAGGTCATGATTTAAATTTTATGGTCTATTGATTTAGGTTTTTATGGCCCTGAAAGTTATCTGTGACTTACCGGTCGCCGGGCCAATATAAAATCTGTTTTATATGATCTAAAAAAATAGGTAGTGTTATAAAAATAAAATTGTGTTCAGGGAAATATAGTCGTGTAAATTTTTCACAAGAAAGAACCAGGGCCGAGCCTAGGGTATCCGCCGCCCGGGTGCAAGAACAAAATATGCCGCCCTATTAGCGTACCTAGTCGAAATTTAATTAGTGAGGCGAGATATGAGGTAAATTTCTAGTCTAGTCAGATAGAAAAGTACCTCTACCTTCCCCCGGAAAATATTCATTAGTAAAAATCGTCTCTATCTAGCAAATGTGTCTAGATCTTATTGGAGATAGGAGTAATTGGATAATTCAATGCCGATTTTGAGGTGTATGTATGACGCACCTACTGTTTGCATTTTAGAAATTAATGCAAGATGATAGAAATTAATAAAAACACATTTTTCAATATTATTTATTGACAAATATATAAAAACGTAATGAAAATAAAATTTACATTCTTAAGGTAGTAAAAGAAAAGAAAAAATCAAAACAAAACGAAAAAATAACAAAAATATATTCCAATTCCTAGATGGGTTTAAATGTTAAAATCTACTTTTCTTGCCTTCTTTAAAGCAAATTCTTTAATTAAATCTGTAACATCTATACTGGAACAAATATCTTCCTCGATACTAATTACTGCTAAAGTTGTAAGCCTCGATTGGCTCATATTTGATCTTAAGTAGGTTTTAATAAGTTTTAGTTTTGAAAATGATCGCTCCCCATGTGCCACAGTGACCGGCATGGTTAAAAATATTCGTAAGACTACAAATAAATTAGGGAATATTCGTTTTAAATCGTTAATGACGAGATATGTTAATACTTCTTTGGCCGACATATTATTTTTATTATCAATAATATGAATTGACAGTGTATCAATTTCGTTACAAAGATCAATTGCACTTATATCGATATTTCCTGTTTCTGAATCAGTTAATTTAATTTGTAAGTTCTTACAATATCCCATTATTTCATTTTTAGTTATTGCACCTAAATTATTTAAAAAGCCAAAAGAGTCATTATGTTTTTCTAAATCTTTAAATCTTTCATCAAATTTTGAAATTGCAATATCGAGAATAAAAATATAAAAATTTACTTTGAAATTTAGCTCTGGAGATTGAATGGGTTCATTTTCATGTTCATATTCAAAAAAAAAACCTTTTTTTTTCTTAGTCTAACTAACTGAACAGCTGGGAAACAAATTTCGGAGTCTATTTCTTCGGCAATTTTTTTGGCCTCATTAAGCATGTCTATAAAACCATTTTCAGATCTAATTTCGGTTAATAATATTTTAATTTCTTTCAACATTCGCAGAGCTTCTGGCAAAATAACGCTAGACTTTTGCATTATCTTACTTACTACGTTTATTTTTGTCAAAATATTGTACCAGACAACTAAGGAACATATAAATTTAAAAGATTTTATTTTATTAATTAGGAACATTGCAAGATTTTTTGTGTCATTATCTCTAGAATCATCACTATAGAGGGCAAACAAAGCATCATACACTTTTTCTAATTCAAATCTAAGGGTTTTGATAGCATCAATTCGACTCTCCCATCGAGTATCAGATCGCGGCTTAACTGTTAGCTTAGGAAGTTCTTTCATAAGAATATGCAATCGATAGGTTAAGGCCGAAAAAAAGACATATATTTCCTGAATAATGTTAAAAAAATTTGTTACTTCAAGAGAGCTTTTTGCCGCATCATTAACGACTAAATTAAGGCTATGTGCCGTGCCGCACAAGGTACGAAAAAGGCTCTAGGATTAATATCTAAAATTTTTTTTGTAGACCATTGTGTTTGGCTTTCATATTGGCACCGTTATCATAACTCTGACCTCTCATATCAGCAATATCAATATCCATTTCTTTTAAATAATTCAATAAAAAATCAGATAATTCCTGGCCAGTAGTATTTGTAACTGGGCAAAATCCTAAAAAAGGTTCTCGAATTTCTATACTTTTTGAATTGTCATTAATGAAAACGAATCTAACAATAATCGTTATCTGTTCTTGGTGGCTAATGTCAGGTGTACAATCAAGAATAATTGAAAAATATTTGCAACATTTTAAGGTTTCAATAATAGTTCTCTTTACTCTTTCTCCTATTAGGAAAATTAATTCATTTTGTATTTTATCGCCCAAATAGTGTGGCATTTTTTTGCTATCTTTTTGAAACTTATCAATATGTTCGGCCATTACGTTATCAAATTTTGCAATTGTCTCAATAAGTTTCAAAAAATTGCCGTTACCTTTTTCGAAAAGTGTTTGAGTGTTGCCCCTAAAAGCTAAATTTTGTCCTGCTAAAAACTGTATGACAGATATAATTCTTTCTAAAATACAAGTCCATCTTTTCTTTTCCATTTAAATTAAATTTTGATTAAAAGAGTCGACAGTAAAGCCTTTCTCAATTGATTTCTTCAAATTAACCCATTTTCTAACACTCTCAAAATGCCCCTTACTTGTTTCATGCCTTTCTAAATTTCGAGACAAATGTTGCTAGTCACTGTAGCCATTGCCATTATCATCGTTAAAACTATTAACAGATACTTTAAATAATTTACAACAAAAACAGTATACTGAATTTTTGGATTTTGAATAAACAAGCCAGGTTCTAGGCACTTTTTCATTATTAGTTTATTTTTTTTTGAAATAGGTGGTGCTAAAAGATCTATTTGAATCATTTACTGGATATACAATATTTTTTAGTTGTACTGGTCCTAAATCTAAAATTGATATTCTAAAATTATCTGTTAATACCTGCGGCCAACAGGCTGGATCATTTAATAATTCCCTATTTACCTTAAGAATATCTTCACTAACTTCAGTTTGTGTATTTGCTGGCGTGTTCGTTGTAGCCTGATCCAGCGTGTCCTTTTCCCCTACTTCGGGCGCTTCGGCGTACGATTTATTTTCTTACAATTTTTCCAGTCGTTCTTCTTTGTCCTCGTTTGACTCAAAATATTGTACATGTGGGTCTTGGCTACATAAAGGTTGTGGTTCTTTATTGCTCGTGGACACAAAAAACTTTTTTAATGATCCATTTAATCGTTTTTTGTCTTCCTCTTTTACTAACTTTCTTTTTCGGTATTGTGAACCAGAAAGTCTCTTTCGACCATCAGACACAGACATCTAAATAATTAAACTATGATTAAAAATTTTGGCAAAAATTTAAAACATTATTTTTTTCATTAAAAAAATGCATAAGAATTGAACTAATATAAAATAATTAAAACCTACCGTTCACAATCACTAAATAAAAATAAATCAAATAGACACTGCATGATCTCGTTCCCTAATTCGTAATATTTATTATCTTTTTTACGCCGCCCGATTCGCCCGAACGCTCAACGTCAACGCACTATTTTGGTATTGTTGTAATAATAAGAAAACAATATTTCGGAGAAATGCCGCTATCAAAGAAAGGCACTTTGCGCTTTGCGACTAAATATTTTTTGCATGATGGGGTTCTGTTATTTTTTTTTTAGAGACATTTTGCCGCCCCGTGTTAGTGCCGCCCGGGTGCCATGCACCCCTTGCACCCCCGGCACGGCTCGGCCCTGGAAAGAACCATTTCGGAAACGAAAAAGTAAAAACTTTTAGGTAACCAAATAATCAAATACCTTCTTGGTATATAAAGCTGATATTTCGTTTCAAATGGCAATTTTGTACTGACTTCTGTGAATGTTAGTGGCCAGGGAATTTTAGGAAAATGCTCAGTAAATGCACAAAATAAAAAACAAGACGGTAGACTTTGCCATTGGTGCGCAAAGCGTTGAGATGTAGGTACGTTGGTGCTCTACAATGGGGTAGCTGACCAGATTAATCGACCATTTGCTTATACTAGGTTGATTTCCATATAGTAATTTTCTACCTACAATTTTTTTAAAACTTTTAATTATACATCAGATGTTTAGCCTTTAAGGGTAGTGGTTGTCCCAAGTTTATTAATTATAAATACAGGCCTTGAGTATTGAGACGGGGTTTTTGGCAGTCTACATTTTTGACTTCCAGATACACGAAGATAATAAGGGCTTGACGGTGAAACTAATTTTGAGAAGTTCTTTCCCGGAATTTGTTGTTTGAAAGTTTCGAAGTTATTACGACACGTTCCATGCTTGTCTCGTCTTAACAATTATTTTATTACTTTTGGCGAGAAAAAAGCCGGAGCCTTTTTGGACGAAATAAACGTTTATTATCGGATATATTATTTTTTGTTATCCTGATGTACTGATAGCCAGTGGCCGATATACTTATAAGATGCAACAATTTCCTTAATTTTCCTGGCATTTAAAAAAAATTTACTGTGACCCATGTTTTACATGTCTTAGTTTCGCTAAAATGACGCAGTTCCTGGATATTTTACAAAGAGATTGGATATAACAATGCGTAAATGTTTCCACTATTTGACATTTTTATGGTAAGCCTCGCGTATTATCTGTCAACATAAATTACAAGGAATCACGCGAACTCTAGTCGGGAAGCCACATTATGTAACCGACAATCAGTGGCAGGTCACACCTTGGATAATAAGTTATATTAAGACAAAATATTTACAAGTTCTCAATAACTCAAATATAATAAGAACCATCTTGGCCCTCAGGCGAAAACTTTTTTGCTGCATTAAATGCAACTCTTGACACTGCTTTGCGCTAATGCTTCACTCTGAATACATTTCGAGTAATCTGAGTAACAGCTTTGTTGGTTACAATGGCACAACCAGCTTCAGATACACCGAAAACTACTATTTCAGTTTTACCGAAACTATAATTTTTTTTTGTTCCGTATATCATCATGTAATATTACCTACCTAAAAAGTACACCCGCATATAAACGCTTTCACATTTTATTTTAATCTTAAGTGCTCTAATGACAACTTTTAATGTTTGAAGTAAAGAATGTTTTTTAAATGCAGCGTTTTAATTAAAAATGCGTAGCTCGTAAAATAAACAAGATAACCAGATGATTCAAAAAGCAAAATGCTAGGAATACATTCAGCTTTATCGTAAATCATGTTTAAACAAGGTTCTCTGGCGTGTTTTTTCCACAGGACGTTTTAAACTTCCGACTAAAAACATCATTTTGACTTACCCTGGCATATAAACATTTAAGCAACCAAAATTGCATCAGAACAAACTGCAGCGTAATTTTGACGAATAGCTCTATCGTCCAGTGAAAAATCCTTGCAATAAAGTCAAAAATAAAAACGTTATGCCATATTGAAATTACTAAAAAAATTTAGGTGCCGGATAAGTTTTGTTAAAGTTTTTGTATCGTACTCTAAGCGTTTAAAAAATTCTCAAATTTGGACTAGGGAATGTACAAGGGGAAAAGGGGGGGGGGGGGAGCAATTGCCCCCACTACACGAAAGATCAATGAAAGTTAGATCACCCACATTTTAAAATATTTTAAAGGAAAGCAAGCTGTCACTGTTTGCAATGAAACCTATTTGTTTGAGATATTTTTAAAATTACACCTCCTAAATCACATGGAGGCAAATGTTTTGTCGCAACATAGCATTATGACTGGTTTTAACACATATTTTCTAGGTACAAAAGCAATATTAAATTTGCCCAGCTCCTAGCTGACTTTTTTCGGAAATATGTAAGTATGCTATTTTATTTTTAAATATATTTGCTTTAATGTTTACAAAAACATACGGAAGAAACTTTTGTAAAATGCCTAATGAACTATTTAAGATGGCACTATCGCATTTTTTGTCTTCCGCTCTCACTGAATTTCTCGATTTAAAAAAAAGTACCAAAAAGTACATATTAATAAGTTTACCTATAGAATTGCCAGTACTTTCATTGACCTTGTGTTTACAAGTAAATAATTTACCAATAAAAGAAAATTTTAACATTTAGGAACAACAATTTTTTTCTTCTTGTAAATTTATTTTTAAAATTGATCAGTCAGTTGTAAGGTATGTAAGTAGCTACGTAATACCCTAAAAGTATTACGATTTGTGTTCCCTGGGGACCATCTCAAGACGGCCTTGTGTAAATTTGGCGAAATTATTTTTTTTCCAGAATGCGACACATTTTAAATATCAAACGAAGTGCCAAAAAATTTTAAGGAAAGAAAGAAAACATGTATAGGGAGCAAAATGAAACTTGAGTTATCCTTCCTTTTTATATGAAAGTTTAGTTCTTATCACATACTGAGATGGCAATATGTTGCTTTCATTTGCAGATGCCTGATTGAAATTTCGAATAAAATGGATTATTTTATATATTTTAAGTGTGCAATTTCTTCGTTAAATTGAAAAATGCTGGACAGCTCACATTTTGACGTTATTCGTTTGTTTTTTTATAGACATTTGTCAAAGATATGACGACATCGCTCTTTTTTTAAAATGGAAACATACAGATTGTGATACATCATTTGAAAGCTAATATCTAGTAAAAAATACGACTGTTAAAACTTTCTTTTTAAAATATCTATTTAAATAAGCGGAAATGATAAATCATTGATGTTTTTTTACCTTTCAAGGTATAAGAGGTCTTCATTGTTTCACGTTCTGACATTCTGTGACTTAGGGGAGAGTGGGGGATTACCGGCCCCTTAAGGGAAGTATCAAATATCTCGGAGAGTTTCTGATTTGAACGGGAACTGGAAGGTTTAAATGAAAGATAAGACGTTCGAGGACAAAATATTATGGAAATTAGAAATAAACAAAACAGTTTTAAAAATATACAGAATTTTAAATATATATACTAGTGGGCCGGTAATACCCACAGCTTGGGGGTAATTTCAGCCATGGGCCGCAATTAACCAAAATTGTTTGTACTGGCAAAAATCGCACACATAGGTTTTCGGAAGTACAAGATGCCCTTGTGGTTTTTCGTCTATACGTCCGCGGCATCTGAAAACAACCGAAAATTTGAAACAAAACTTCATGGGGTAATACCGGCCATGGCTATATTACCCTCACAATAATGGCCGGAATTACCCCTAAAACAATAAACTAAAATATAACACATTATTTAAATATGCCTAAACTTACGTCGTTTCTAAGCAAATTGAGTAAAAGAAAACATAATTTCATTCATTTGTATACTTGCAAACTATTTTTACAACTTACCTTTATTGAAATATACAGCCTTAAATACACACCTTTCTTATAACACCAAGAGGTTTTTCGTACAACTCTCTATAAAAATTATACAGCTTCTTCTAACACTGCCTAAACGATACCAACCGTTAGATTTGTGAACATGCTTGATTGGTAGGCGTAAGCCGCGCAAAATTATTTATCGGAGTGGGAGAAACTTGACGGCCGGAATAACCCCCACGGCCGGTATTCCCCCACTCTACCCTAACAGTAGTTATGGTTTATTTGTTATTTATTTTGTCAAAAAAATAAAAATGTAACGAAGCAAAACAAAACAAAACAAAAAGGTGGTTTATCGTGGCAAATGCTGGAAATGCCCTTCATCCTTTACTTGGCATGCTCCCAGGCGATGGTAAAATCCCTCGACGGAATTCCGAATGGCTGCAGCCTGTATGTTATGTGTCTCCAATCTAATTTTGTATTTCAAATCTTCAATATTATTTGGCCTAATTTGGTAAACTTTTTCTTTTAAATATTCCCAAAGAAAATAGTCTAGAGGCGTTAAGTCTGGTGACCTCGGTGGCCATTCAATTGTACCACGTCGTCCAATCCAGCGACCTGGAAATATCTCATCTAAATATCTTCTTACATTGACACCAAAATGCGGGGGAGCACCATCTTGCTGAAACCAAATTGTTTCATTATAGGTATATCTGGATCTACTTCGTTGGGAAAAATTACAGCGAGAGCAGGCATCAATGCAAAGGTTAAGAAATCCAGGTATCGTTCAGCTGTGAGGTTCATCATTAATGATTTATCATTTCCGCTTATTTAAATAGAGTTTTTTTAAAACTTTTAACAGTAGCAATTTTGAAATAGCTTGACAGAATCGCGCCAAAATTTATGAGCATACTGTACGAGATATTAGCCTTCAAATGATGCTTTCGCAAGCTGTATGTTTCCATTTGAAAAAAAGATCGATGTCGTCATATCTTCGACAAACGTCTATGAAAAAACAAACGAATAACGTCAGAATGAGAGCATATATATAAAACTAAATTGACGTGTCCGAGCGTTTTTCCCAACAGTTACAGGTTAAGGCTATATTAGTTTTATTCCGGACTGCTGGGCATCCCTGATCCCTGTATATTTATTTAAACGCCGTATAAATTTGTGGAGAAGTTGCATTCTGTAGTAAAGTTTTTACCGTATGAATGTGCCTCCGCTATCTATAGCAACGAAATAAAGTTTATATATGTCCCGGAATAGACACTCTGTTCCCTATCATTTGGCAGTTTAGTTCTTAGACCTCATATACTTCGTTTGCCGATAGCAATAACACGTCTTTTTCATTTGCAGGTGCCTGTTTGAAAATCGGGATCAACGAGAGGAGTTTAAATTTTCTTCAGGTCGACGTCAGCATTACCCCGAAGGCTCGGGCTATCAAACATGAAACTGTCTTTTATCTTCGAACTGCTTTTGGTTTTTGTTTTAATAGCTTTTGCCGCGTCTGCTGTTATAGGTAAGATAAAGTTTAAAAGTTGTTTTATTGGCAGCTACATACAGGGTGTTTTTTTAAAGTCGACGAGCGGCCATATCTCGGAAACTACTGGGCATAGAAACACAGGAAAAGAAAAATGATAATTAAAGTAGCCATGAGAAATGTCTGGAAATAATTTTTAAGTTCCGCATTTTGCCGCAAGAGGGCGTAATTGAAAAGTAAATTTTAAAATTTTACATAACTCCGAAAATTCCACATTAAGGTATATGTTTGATAACACCATTTTAAAGCTTGGATAATTATGCATCATTTTGGTCTTATGCTCATTGGCGTACCGACTTTAATAAGAGTGGGGGAAGCTGTTGAAAGTGTAATCATTTAAATCGCTGTAACTTATAAACGACTTATCCGATTTTAGCAAACTAAAGACTGTTTGGAAGAGAAATGTATGCACTTTCACCAATCGTATTTAGTTGTCCATAATAGTTCTCAAAAAAATGCTAGAGGGCGCAATTTGCAATAACAATACATTTTTTGATTTTACTCCGAAAAAATAAATCATACGGTATAATTATGATACTATAATCGAAAAGTAGATGAAATTTGCTAGAAAAAATATTAAAACTGCAGCTCGATATCTCCGTTCGTTTCAGCGTTATCGCCAATAGAATAATTTTTTATACAAATTGCGCCCTCTAGCAATTTTATTAGAAACTATCGTGTACCATTAGATACGACAATTGAAGGTACTTCCAAACAAGCTTTAATTTAGTAAAATCGAATAAGTCATTTAGAAGTTACAGCGATTTTAATGTTTACACTTTCAATAGCTTCTCCCACTCTTATCAAATGAAAGTGTAAACATTAAAATCGCTGTAACTTCTAAACGACTTAACCGATTTTACTAAATTTAAGCTTGTTTGGAAGAAAAAGGTAAGTACCTTCAATTGTCGTATCCAATGGTACCAGATAGTTTCTAATAAAATTGCTAGAGGGCGCAATTTGTAGTAAATTTTTTTGTTTTGGCAATAACTCTGAAACGAACAAATATATCGAACTGCGGTCTTTACATCCTTTCTTGCAAATTTTATCTACTTTTCGATTATGGTATCATAATTATACCGTATGATTTATTTTTTCGGAGTAAAATCAAAAAATGTATTGTTATTGCAAATTGCGCCCTCTAGCATTTTTTTGAGAACTATTATGGACAACTAAATACGATTGGTGAAAGTGCATACATTTTTCTTCCAAACAGTCTTTAGTTTGCTAAAATCGGATAAGTCGTTTTTAAGTTACAGCGATTTAAATGATTACACTTTCAACAGCTTCCCCCACTCTTATTAAAGCCGGTACGCCAATGAGCATAATTGTCCAAGCTTTAAAATGGTGTTATCAAATATTATACCCTAATGTGAAATTTTCGGAGTTATGTAAAATTTTAAAATTTACTTTTCAATTACGCCCTCTTGCGGCAAAATGCGGAACTTAAAAATTATATTTAAAATTTTCTCATGGCCACTTTAATTATCATTTTTCTTTTCCTGAGTTTCTATGCCCAGTAGTTTCCGAGATATGGCAGCTCGTCGACCTTAAAAAAACACCCTGTATATATACGGATTTTCAATATATTATACTGCGACAAGCAAACAGTGAATGTCACGCCGCGCCGAATAGAAAAAATTAATTTAATTTATTTTATTTCCACTTAAAAAAAACACATATCACACCTGGTAAGATAATCTAATTAAAAATTACAAAAGTAGCCTAATTTTTCATACTCGATAATGTTCAATGAATTTTCTCCTATATAACATCATAAGAGAGAAAATTTTGCCGATACAAAATTTTCTCTCGAATGATATTCGACAAAACTATTTCACGAGAAAACAATAAAAAAACACACTGTTTATTTAGCAAACTAGAAACTTCATTTATTTATTACTAATATTAAACGTACAGTTGTTATAAGTGTTCTATCAAACCATGGTTTTGGGTATGATTGACTTGCATTTGAGAAGTCGAAGGTCCACATGCTTCATTTATTGTTCTAAGATTTTCGATAAGCTTCAGATGATGACTACGATCTAGCTGCAGATATCGTTTCAGGGAATTTGCGTTTGAATGGCCTGTTAACTTAATCAACTCTTGTTCCCCAACACCTTGTTTAAATATGGCAGACACAGCGGATGATCGATGAGAATAATTTGTTATTTTATGCTTCTTCGTATCTATTCCAATTCTTTCCGCTGAAGTTTTGGTCCACTTAGATACTGTATTTATTCCTAGTGGAGTATTTTTGAACCAACATCCCTTCTGCCAGTTTGGAAGAACGGAAAAAAATAGTCTGTCTGAGGAAATGTTTGGTTCTCTTTTTTTTAATAATATTAAAAATAATCTTACAGGGCATAAGTCTTTGTTTGATGAATTTCTTAACAACCATTTGCTGTTTGCCAATCCTTTTGACCCACCTTGAGCTGTCTTGGAAACTATGCTGTTATATTCAATTCGTCCGATAAATTATCCCATGGTATCAAACTCCTTTTGAAAATATTGAATTTTGCAATTTACGGCCTCATTGCCTCTCCAAGCTAGTTCAAATGAGCAGAGATGGAAAAACTTTTTTTGTGCTTCATCGAGGTTTTCTTCATTGTAGCTTTGCATTATTGTTAGTAAATCTTTGGTAGATAGTGCTTTTGAACTTACTTTCCTCTTTTCCTGACCACTTTGGAGCTGCTTTATCTTTGGGTCTTTTGCCATTCGCGTATTTTTAAAGGAAATATCCGTAAAAGGGTCAATCTTTATTTCGTATTCGGTAAAATACATTTCTTAAATCATTTGCTGTAGCTGTAGTGTTCCATATAGCCTTTCCAGAAGATTGTTTATAGTCTTCGCCATTACCCTTCTTCATATTAAAGGCGTAATCTTCGAGGATTTTCGCCAGTTCCATCACCGTAGTATATTTTTCCAATTTATAATTTCCTATCATTAGAAACTCTGAGAACTGTGCCCAAATTGAGTTCTTGGATTTCCGTGTGTTAAGTGGAATATTTCAGCTATCGATTTTTTTATTTCTTGGATAGATTGGCACCCAAATCTTGAATTTTCGTTTAAATTGCTCATTTTGTCTTTTTCAAACCAGTATGAGATTTGTCAGACTAACAATCGTTTTTACCTGACATCTATCAAAATTATGCCGCTGAAAAACCATCTTGTTGATTTTGTCCAGGTGTATATAATTAAGAGTTTTTCCACTAGAAAACAGGCCGTTGCTATGATATTTTGCCAGTATAAGACACTCTAGTGAAATAGTCATTTTTATCTGGCTTCTTTATAATAAGTAAAATTAGCACATAATGATTATCGCTTTGAAGCAGCAAAAAAAATAACAGAAATACAATGGGCATCGATTCTAAGGCTGAGCTGCGCCGTATTTGACCAATCTCTTTTAACACTTATGTGTGATTTAAGAAAATATATTGCCTTCAAAAGAATACATAATGAACGTCGTTTTTGCTCTATTGTCCTGCAGATGTTGTACCGAATAGAACGAGAAACACGTTTTACCAACTCAAAGAAATTTGCTACATAATGTACGTGCCTCCTCTTGTAATCGAAATCGAGAACAAGAAGAATTACTAAAACCCAAGCGTATCCATTGCAAGGGATGCAGTTACCACGGTCAATTCGCAAAATTTAGAAAATTTTACAAAGAAGCAACAATACTGTAGTTAAAATATGGAGTTATTTTTCCATATTTCTTAGTTTCCGCGTCCTTTCAACTAACTTTCTTAATGGAAACACTTATTACGTACGCCGAAATATGCTACCTTTTTGCATGCATAAATTACAGTAATGAAATTTATTTTAAAACTTTATGTTTCGCAGACACAAATTGTAAACTTTGGGTTTCTATTACGAAAACTTTATAAAATAGTTTTATTAGGAATATTAGGATCAGAAAGTCCTATATTATTTATATAACAAAATTACGGTGTAAAATTTTAAGCTTAAATATGGCAGATATACACTAACGACCACTATGGTACTATTTGAGACGTCATATTAAGTATAAATAATAGTTAGCAACCACGTTGCGACGTCGACAGGGCGTTGGAAAAGGAAGGGAATATAAGAAAAAAGAAAGAAAAAATAATTTACGGGCGATCCGAGGTCGGGAAGTGGAAAGGGGTGGGTTTTTAAGGGTAGAAAACGATTTATCTCGATTTCCGGTAAAACTAAAAGTCCTATGGAAAAACGTTTAATAGCAAAGTTGTAGGTAGTATTTATCTTTTACAAACAAATTTTTTTTTGTCACAAAATTTGGTGAAAACTTACGTTTTTATGTCCCAAACACACTGTAATTTTTTTGATTTAACATATTAATTTTTCACCTTATTTTGACTTAATATCGAAAAAGCACCCTAATTTTTAATCGAAAATTCTGACGTCAAAATATCTGCTTTTTTAAAAAAGTCGGTGGGCTTTTTGTTCGTTGAAATCTCTACTTTTTGATGGTATAAAAAAAAATATACATTACTATGGTAAATGTTCTCAAAAAATGCAAAGAAACGAAAAAAACTTAAATCCGAAATTTTTTTTTAATCATTATGTACAATTTTGAGTTATTTATTAAAATTTATACATTAATTACTCGAAAAACGTAAGATTCCATGTTACATTGATAAACAAAAAATTGCCAGTCGAAATATACTACTATAATTAATAACCAAATAAGTTAATAAAGTTCATATTTATTAAGACATTTACAATATTTTGCATTTTTTGAGAACATTTACCATAGTAATGTATATTTTTTTACACCATCAGAAAGTAGATATTTCAACAAACAAAAAGCCCACCGATTTTTTTAAAAAAGCAGATATTTTGTCGTGCGAATTTTTGATTGAAAATTATGGTGCTTTTTCGATATTAGGTCAAAATAAGGTGAAAAATAAATATTTTAAATCAAAAAAATTACAGTGTGTTTGGGACATAAGAAGGTAAGTTTTCACCAAATTTCGTAAAAAAAAAAATTTTTGTAAAAGATAAAAATAAAAAACCAAAAAATTGGTTATTTGAATTTTTCACATAAATTTTGAGGTTATGTGAAAAAAGTGTAAATACAAGAGTTGTAGATCTTTTTATTACCTACAACTTTGACATTTAACGTTTTTCCATAGGACTTGTAGTTTTGCCGGAAATCGAGATAAATCGTTTTCTACCCTTAAAAACTCACCCCCTTCCACTTCCCGACTTGGGATCGCCCGTAAATTATTTTTCCTTTCATTTTTGTTATATTCTCTTTCTTTTCCAATGGGTTTCAAAAATAATCGACCCTGGTCTACAAAGTGATTTTTAAATTTTAAATAAACACAAAACATTGTGTCATCAAATTTTTTAAAATAAAATAGCCAGCCCTCTGATTCCATAATTAACGAGTGCCCCATTTCGTTCATACTAAACACTTAGGGATGGATGTATTAAATTTAACGAATACGGTTGCTAAAGAAGCTTTTTTTAGTGGTTTTACAACGTTAAGGCGTCGAAATTACAGGCATACGAAAACTTAAAATGCCAAAGTTCTGCCTCTAACGATTACTGCCGAAGAAGGGCCGAAATCAAGAGCTTAACGATCTTGTTTTTATTGTCGTGATGGGGCCCTGTTTTATTTTGTCTTTTTACAACAAAATACAGTAAACTGTTGAGTATTAGAAGTTTTACAAACGTCTACGTAAATTAGTATTCATCGTCAGTTAGTCAAAAAAAATATCTATATTTTTATTGAACCTTGAAATAAACATCGAATGTAGGACGTTTTCTACAAGCATCAAATTTAGATTTTCAACACTGTGAGCACATGAAAAGATTAAATGGGCTGTAGGTTCTTTTGTATTGAACCACCTAATGGTCTTACAATTAACAATTTTAAAAATTTGGAGCTATACTATTCCCAATGAAAAGTGGAGATGTTTACTTATTAATGTGTTATACAATGTGTCCCCGGATCGACGCAACGATAGGGGTGCAAAGGCTGACATTTTTTGAGTTGAAACTTTATCTTCTGGGGTTCAGCCCTGCTTGGATAGAAACTAATTTGTGCCATAATTGTAATTTCGAAAAATCAAGTGTGCTTTGGAAATTTTCAAAAAACTTTTTTTTCCCACCAGTAAAGTGCTTGATTTCTAGGAGATACGAAAAAATGTTATTAAGAAAAGATGTTCAGAAATAATAAATGAGTAAGAATCCAACATTTTAAAATGTTGCTTACTTTGATGTTTTGCATTCTTTTTATTGCACGCACCTCCCTATTGAAGATATTAAAAAATTTCGTTAAGAAAAGTTGTTCAAAATAATAAATTAAACACGATCGGTTTATAAGAAACATCAAAAAATAAAATTTATTTCAATAGTAACATTAACAACGGTTTATACAATATCTACATCAAAAAATTAATTGATTTCAATACTAACATCAACTGAAAGATTTATTTATTCAATAAGTTCGCCGCCCTTATTCGCACATTCCTCAATGTTTTCCCGAAATGCAGTGAAAGCTGCTCTTATCTCCTCCAGGGGAATATAGTTTATTGCATCTGTAATGCTATTGTTCAATACTTCTACGTCATTTGGAACTTATTCAAATATACAATTTGTTTTATTTGACCCCAAAAATAAAAATCCATTATGGTTAGATCCGGAGATCTGGGCGGCCACAAAATGGGATCAGCATTGGCTATCCATCTTTCTTGAAAATGCTCATTGAGCCATTCACATACCCGGCCGTCGTGTTGAAAATATGAAAAATATCTTGGCTCGTATGGTAGTTCCTCAAGAAACTGATTTAGGATATTTAAATAAGTATTTGATTAAGTCTTCCCTCAATAAAATATGGCCCAATTACACCACAATGATAGGAAATGGCACACCAAACATTAACCTTTTTAAAATACTGCCGCCTAGAATGTATTACATAATTTGGATTATCTTTAGACCAATATCGGCAATTCTGTGATGAAGGTACCTCGTTAGTGGTAAAAGTCGATTCGTCTGAGAAAATAATATTTTTATGGAAATTTCGATTTTCTAGAATCTTCTCACCTAAAGTTAGGGAAAACTCCGACCTTCGGGATTCATCCCCTTCATCTAGCGTGTTTTACCTTATTTGCTTCATAAATGCGTTGCAAATGTGATTTGCTAACACGAGTCTCCTCGTACCGCTTTCTTAGTGACAGCTTTGGATTTTCGCGTACTGAATCCATTGCTAACGCAGTACCTACATCATCTTCATCAAAGTTCTTCTTCTTTTTTAGTATATTATGTACAGTACCGGTAGTAACAAAAATTTTAACCAGTCTGGATACTGTAGATTTGACTAAAACTGTGTTCGGAAATTTCATATTAAATCGCCTGATAACCTCTGGCAAAGATAATTCACCTATACCATAACATTGAATTAGGTATATCCGTTCTGGTATAGTAAGCATAACTGATATTTTACAGTAATGTTTTCGAAAGTTCGTATTAGTTTTAGAGCACAGAACACTACAACAATATTAAAAATACCAAACTAATTTTGACAACAAACTGTCAAAATATTATTTTATTCTTTTTCCTTCCATGTCATACTATTTTTTTCTGAATAGCACCGAATAGCATGAATAGCATATTTATTTATATTATGAACAAAGTGAATTGCTTGTAATTTTTGTGTTCGCATTTCTTTAATTATCTAAATGTCTATTAATAATAATAATCAATACAAATTATAATAATGCAAAACATCAAAGTAGGCATAGGATTTTAAAATTTTGGATTATTCCTTATTTATTATTTCTGAACATCTTTTCTTTATAACATTTTTTCGTATCTCCTAGCAAGAAAGAAAAAAAAAGTTTTTTGAAAATTTCCAAAGCACACTTGATTTTTTGAAATTAAAATTATGGCACAGATTAGTTTCTATCCAAGCAGGGCTGAACCCCAAAAGATAAAGTTTTAACTCAAAATTTTTTAGCCTTTTTCACCTATCGTTGCGTCGATCCGGGGACACACTGTATATAATGCTTTCGGAGAATTTCCCGATTAAAGAAATAATAAGTAGGTCTGCAAAAAGTCCCTATTATTAACGACTACCATAATGCAGTTCTTGTTACGAGAAAACATACCTGGCGCTTTTTAATCTGTAAATTTTACCGTGTTGGTGTTACAAAAGCTCGTAAACCTATATTTCTGTATCTGAATAAAATGGAAAACGTACTTGGAAAATCATAAATTTGATTAGGTTCATAATTTTCGCGACTGAAATGCGACTTTTATTTTCTGGCTTTAAAGTATCGTCAAACCGTTTTTCATTTCAACCTGGAGTTAAATTGTAACAATATTAACTTACCTGCCCAAAACAATTTAAAAGCGCAGTTTACTGCCACATTAATAAATTTTAACATTTTATGTCATACAAAAAATATAGAATTCTGTTAATTATAACTGTATTAAAATTAGGTTTAAGTATAGTGATACCAATAATGGCATAAATCCATGAGGATTGAACGGGGAAAGAATTCTAATAAAGGGTGTTTTTTTTTAGAGGTATAGAACTTTGAAATTAAATAAAACACATAAATATCACTAATAGGCCATCGTATTTATTTTTATTTGAATGTTTATTATATGCCATTAGTGCTTAAATATGATTTCGGGCAAATGGCCGCCACGGCTGGCTCGAACGAAACGTAATCTGGAAGTCCAATTGTCGACCACTTTTTCAAGCATAAGTGGACTTATATCGCCAATAACGCGTCGTATGTTGGCTTCCAGATGGTCCAACGTCGTTGGTTTATCAGAGTAGACTCGTGACTTCACATACCCCCACAGAAAATAATCCAAAGGTGTGAGATCACACGAGCGTGGAGGCCAATTGACGGGTCCGTTACGTGATATTACGCGGACATCAAATGTTTCCCGCAATGAATTGATGGTTTCGCGCGCTGTATGGCATGTTGCGCCATCTTGTTGGAACCAAAGCGTCTGTGGATTAATGCCATTTAACTGGGGAGTGAAAAAGTCAGCAAGCATTGATCTATAGCGCTCTCCATTTACTGTAACATTCTGGCCGGCCTCATCCTTGAAAAAATATGGGCCAATGATCCCACCAGCCCATAAAGCACACCAAACAGTGGGCTTCTCTGGATGTAACGGAGTCTCCATAATCGCTTCTGGGTTTTCTGCACTCCAAATCCGGCAGTTTTGCTTGTTTACATAGCCTTTCAGCCAAAAATGAGCTTCATCGCTAAACAAAATTTTTTTATGAAAATCAGGGTCAACAGAAATCTTATTTTCGGCCCATTGACCGAACGTACGACGAAGAGTATCGTCACGTGGCTTAAGTTCTTGCACGAGCTGGATCTTGTAAGGTCGTAAACCAAGATCCTTCTGCAAAATCGTCCATAATGTGAAAGGAAGGAATATTCCATGGAGTTCGTCGGAATTTTTTAGAAGAAGTAATTTATGCATTGAAGAGAAAGGACGTCACTTTAAACCTTCGATTTAAATGTTTAATCCATTGTTCTAGTAACTTATGTATTTTAAAACTGCAAATAAAATTTATACTTAACACCCTGTAACTCTACAACTAAGAAAACAGGTCCAGTAAACTGTGGTGGCTGAAAAAGTTTACTTATTATAGGTTATTTCGTCAACCTTCGGTTCGCTGTCACTTCGGCAGAATAGTTAGATCAGTGATCATGTTTGATCTCTTAGATTTAATATTTTGTTACTGTTAGCAACACACTATCCACTTCATTTCGTTAATTAAATTATTTTTGTTGAATAAAACTATGAATTATTGTATATTTATTTTTCCATAAACTAAAATAATTATGTTGTTTTAAATCATTATATTAAAACGGACAATAGGTATATAATTTTATTTATTTTAAAATATAGGCCAACTAATTATTTGCATAAATTAATTTGTTTTGTTCATTTATGGTTAAAAGTCAAAACTGATAGTATTTATAATAAAAACCTAATAAAAATAAACCTTTACCCCAAATAGGCGTAAACGTCCATCCAAATGCATTTTTGACCTTAATAATAATAATAATAATAATAATAATAATAATAATAATAATAATAATAATAATAATAATAATAATAATAATAATAATAATAAACTTCTTTATTTCAAATCATGAATACAAAACATAAAATGAAATGACGTCACCAGCTAAAGAAAAGTACATTGTTTTCCTTAAACTTTTAAGCAGAAAATTCACCTAGACTATAAGGTTCTAACTCGATAAGTAGTTTTTTAATTTCTCTTTTGTACAATTTTTGCGAATCTACTTTTTTAATTCTATTTGGTAAGGCATTAAATAATTTTAAACACATATAATGTGGAGATCTTTCTGTAAGTGTCAGTCGATGTATTGGATAGTTAACATCCATTGTTCTTGTGGGGTAAGAATGTGATTGTTTAAAATTAAATAGTTCCTGATTCTTAAAGAAAAACATTAAACATTCATAAATATATATCCCGTAAACTGTCTTTATACGCTTATTTTTAAAAACGCCCCTACAACTTTGCTTATAATCCATCTTACCCATAATTCTCATTATCCGCTTTTGAGCCACAAAAATGTCTTGTGTCGTGTTGTGTCTTCCCCAAAATATAACTCCATACTTTATTAACGATTTAAAATTAACATGATACACTATCCTAACTGTTTCCTCATTCATATACTTACCAACGACCCTAATTCCATAACAAACGGAGTTTAGTCTTTTTATTAAATTGTTCAAGTGGACCGACCAGTCAAAGCATTCATTGATATTGATACCTAGAAATTTTACATCCTTTGAGAAAATTAACTCTTCATGCTCACAATGCTTAAAGTTGGTGGTCCTTGAACTGTTGACTGTTTAGTTTTAAATAAAATTATATTGGTCTTTTCTTTGTTTAAAATTAATCTATTTTTTGAAAACCAATCTGATACTAGGTTAAAAAAAACTTTGGCTTTTATTAAAAGATCATCTAAAAACTTATTTCCGATAATTAAATTAGTATCATCTGCATATTTAACAATATGCTGGTTTTTATCTTCTGTTATGAAAGCCAAGTCGTTGACAAATATTATGAAAGAAGGGGGCCCAAAATGCTACCTTGTGCTATGCCTACATCATTATTTAATATTTCTGACTTACAAGTTTTATCTCCTTGTTTAAATAATTAAAATTGTCTAGTCGTGATAATCACATTGCCTAAACTAAGAATACCCAATCAATAACTATCATTAAATATACTATTTGCCTAGTACTATTTTAATAGATGTAGGTATCTTTTGATTTATTCTAACTAAACAGCTTGCCTGTTTTAAATAAATAATTTAATCATGGACAACTTATTTCAAGTAAACAGTTAGCTAGTTAGCCGTGCCTGGCCATCATTAAGAATATAACATATTATTATGACGGTTTATCGCTCGATAAAATTATTTGCAGTCAAATATCTAGAAAACCGTCAGTCCAAATATGGACATTATATATTTTTGATAAGAGGAATTTAAGAAGATTTTAAAAATCTCATAATAGACAGGGTAGGGTGTCCCAAAAAAAATATTTTTTAAATTTGCTGATTCTACATAAATTTATATTTACTTTTATTAAATGCATTATTAGTCTATAGTTAATAGTTTCCAAGATATTGACTTTTGAAAAATTATATTTTTGAGTTTCGACAGCCTATAGCTTTCTAACAGTACATCTTAGAGCAAAACGGCGCATATGTCTATATCTTCCATTTTCACTATCTTCCCAAATCAATCAAACTTCCGGCTAAACCGGATGTAACTCGAAAGCAGGAAATATAGTTTTTCCGGTTTAACCGGAAGGTGATTTTTTTGGGAAGATAATAAAAATGAAAGATAGGGACAGGTGAGACGTTTTGTTCTAAGAAGTAGATACTGTTAGATCCGTCGAAACTCAAAAATTACATTTTTTAGAAGTTAATATCTTGGAAATGGAAATTTCTTACCGTGCTGATGTTTTGGAGCACCCTGTATAGACAAAAATAATTTTATAAGAGGCACCTCTTAACTCTTAATAAGCTTCGTCAAAAGTTTTCCGCTATCTTAGTGGTACAGGAGATATTGACCTTTGTCGCACTAATGGGTCACCCTGTAGTAAATACCAAGCAAAGTTTTAACGCATTTAGGTTAGGTTTTGTCATATTTGACATATATTGTACATATGGAGAACTAGAGGGTAGGAGGCCGATCGACAATGGCAGCAAATTCTGTCCCGGTTTTTTGGTTAGTTCGCTATTATTGGCCGATAGATGCTCTCGCGTCGCAAGTGGGCTGGTGTCGTCTTCTTCTTATTCGTTTTTTACTTTTACTTTTGACAAATTGACATTTTATTTTCGAAATAACAAATAACGTTTGAAGTATGGAGAACTTTTGAAGACAAGACGAGACAAATAACATTGTATTGTAATTGATTTCCATATTTATAATGAATAATGGTACAATTTATAAAAGTAGAGTTTGCTTTTGTGTCGGGGTGTAAGACAGGAATATTTTTCAGAGAGGAAACGCAGCCAAATAAGTCTCTTTCCAGCTCCAAAGGTATAACTAGAATGTTTAATACCCTGTATTTTAAAAACCAAGCATCATTGGAACTTTATACAGGCCGAGTTTACTAATAAATATAACAAAGTAAGTGTAAATTCATATAAAAGTCCTTAGTTGTTCCTTAAAGAACTAATTTAAATAAAAATAGTTATCGCGTCCATAAGAAACCATTTATTTGATAGCCCACTTCGAACACAAGCGCCATCTTACGGCGACTCGTAAAGCTGAATTACTGATGCTAATTTGGGACCGAATTAAATGCATTGCGATCGGCCTCCTACCTCAAGTCCTCCATAATTGTACACAATTTATGTCAAATATGATAGAACCCAACCTAAACGCGTTAAAATTTTGCTTGCTTTTTACTATATTTGGTTTAAATCACGAGAGAAGCGAGACGAGACGAGAGACCCATTTTGTCTCGTCTCGCGGCAACACTAAATACCTTTACGAACCTATTCTGACAAAGGGCTTCTGCTTCTTATATTTTTGCTCAACAGAAAAAAAATTGGTAATAACTAAAGGACAAGCGGTCCATAATGATGGGTAATAAAATTTTATCTCATCAATAATGGCGGATCCTGCAAAACCTATTAAAACAAGACTAAAATGAGATAAGGGAAATTTTGGCGGGACGGGCTTAAAAGGTCGGATTTTAGGGCATACCTTTGTTTTTTTGATATACTTACTATCTTTATGGTAGTGTTTATTTTACCTTAGTCATGCAGACAATATATATAGCAATAGTGTCGAGTTTTAAATGTCTTCAAAATATTGAAACAGACAAGCTGGTATTGTGTTGTTATACCTCCTATTCCAGAGATGCAGAAATGAAAATTAAAACATTAATTTTAATTTCGAGTTGACAGCTGCTGCTTAGCATTTCGTTTTTCTGATGTCTCAATATACCTGGAACAAACAAAACCAATAAGTTGAACTTCTGTATGTTTCTGGTCATTCAGGGGATAATGGAAGAGCAGATAAAGTCGTATCTAGAGCTTTCCAAAACCTCCCTTGGAATATTCAACAAATGTCAGAGGCACAATAGGAAACCCTTTAAAAGAAGTCATAGCCAGAATGTTGCTTTTATCATTAACTCAGGGTGAACGACTAATAAGCTACTGAAAAAAACATCTATGTAAATTAGGAATTTACAATTATTAATGAATCTTACACTTTGACAGTGCGATGACAACCTCCCGCCTGACAAACTTGGAGGAAACCTCTTTTAACGCAGATATGCCTGAATTATATTTTTTTTTGAAAATTAAAAAAAAAAACTAGGTAATATGTTTAGTTCAAGGCTATATATTACCAAAAAAATATTCAAAAAAATATTTGAATTTTGGTTTTCTGAAAAACCAATGTCCTTTTAAAAGGACAATAGGCATACCAGATTACTAAAATAAAAAATATAATTTTAAAACATTTTATTACTAAACGTAAAAAAACTGAGTTATAGTGTTAGGTAATATAAAAAATACGTAACCCCTAGTTACTGAAAAAAGATCTACAGTTAGCACAAGACCTATTCTAATTTATTGTGATGTGTTACGAAACATTTAACATGTAAAGCCACATCACATTTTATACATTTTCTTTGAACGTTTTTACGGCAAACTCTACAACGTGTTTCTTTTGGTTGGGATACAATGTAGTGGTTTCTGTTATCTATTCGAGATTCTAAATGTTCGAACGAATTACCTGCCTCGGTTTTTCCCACTATTTTTGTATTTTTCCAGCAACTTCTCCACTGCTGTCCTTCGAAAATTCAAATGATCCATTTTCCATCTTGGTGTTTATGTAGCTGCCAGGCGTTTTGTTCAGCAGCGTCAAGACAATACATAATAATAGGAAAATACCACTTTTTCCTTTATACATAGCTGGCCACTGGACATCTGATAAGGATACATCTGTCTCAGGCCATATGTAGCTTTCTTTACTGCTTAAAAAGTACTTAAAGGGATGTCATCTACTTCATCCCTATGTTCTGTCAAATTTTCTCCACTGGGAGGGAGCATTCAAATTAGTTCCAGCGGCAGTTGCGATAGCTAAATTTTCATCTTCACTAATGTCTGTACCTTTGATCAAAATTTCTGCTGGAGCCAAGAGCTGAGAACCGGCCAAGTTGTTTATATTTACATAATCCTTGTCTTCGGAATCTTCATCTGTCAAATCTTCGACTGAATTTATAGGAGGCAACATGGCAATATTTATTTCAGAAGGTAATAAAAGTAGTCATCTTCTTCCAGACTTCGTAAAGTTCATTTAACTTCAAACCCCTAAAAATAAAAAATAAATACACTCTAATGCCTATTGTCCTTTTAAAAGGACACTAAAAATTATTGGGCTAAATACATATGTTTTTTTATCATAACCTCAGTTTTTCATAAAAACCCAAAGGTATAACCATTTGACCTAACAAACATGCAAAAAAAAATCTTTGCAAGTTAGCACTTACCCTACTAGCTTCAATTCAATAGGCTGCGTCATTTTCTAAAAATCACAAACTTTAAAATATTCTCATTCACTTAAAAAAACGTTATAGCACCAAGTAGGATCATAAGACATGTGATTTGGAATGTTCTTAAATAATGTTAGTACTGCCATCTTTTTTTGAGAAGCTTTATTAGTCCATAAAGCTATTTAAAAAATCCGTTACAAAATGTCCTTTTAAAAGGACAATAAGCATATCTGGGTTAACCAACCAGCCAACCAATACAAAATATACCACTTTGTATGAAAAATAAGCACATTGTGTAACAGATTCAAATCGTATTTTTTTCACCTAATTTGCAAAATATAAGTGTTCCAGGTTGGCTAACGAGATGAATAATGCTTTAGCTTTAAAAATACAAGCTCAGAACAGGAAATATGCCGTTTCATGGGGCTGTGACATTTTACTCTTCAATTTCAAATTGTACACAATATGGCGGAACATTGGCGTAGCCATTGGCTTAACACTAGGAGTACTATCGGGGGATTTGTCTCCCAGACAATGTAAATGTATTCACAGGAATTTTACTAATTAAATAGAAGTAACAAGTTTTAGCTAATTCCCAGTAAAAATCTCTCTAATATCCTTTTAATTAAAACGATATTTTGTGTAATTGATTCGACGGCGACTAACAGTAGTGGTATCATATCCAAGAGCACAAAATCTACTGCTGCTTGTGGAAAGCCGTTTAGAATTGTTACCAAAAATCTAGATATTTTTGATCTACATATTATATAAATATAAAAATATTTTAATTATTAATTTTACTTTTAAAACTGGCTAGGGCCGGGAGGGGGGGGGCAATACTAGGATAGGGAGGGGGGATTGGTCCCCCATAGTTACGCCAATGGCCACAGAAAGTTTAAAACATCAGCTTATGTTTAATAAAAGTTTGTTTTAACTTTTAAATGTGTTCACCTTTTGAACTTTACCTACGCTGCGCTGTATGAAAAACAATTGTATTTACATTTGAATGTGACTCTAGAAAGTTTTATCAAACTGAAATAAATATGAACAAAAACAAATAAAAAATGTATTATTTGTCTTCATTCCTCTTTATATAGAAAGGCATAATATGTGCGTATGTATCAAGCGACTAGGATGATATCAGCGACGAATATATATACAGGGTGTTTCAAAAAACATGTGCCATCGCTCGGGTGATAATTCCGTACCCAAAAATAAGGCAAATAGTTCCTATTAACATGGGTCCGCAGATGCCTTGTTTAAAAGATACAGGGTGTTCAAAATTTTACATATTTCCGGTTTTTTCAATATATTTCCGAAACGGCTTAAGTAATTTTAGTAAAATTTGGGTTGTGAAAAGTACTTATAAAAGCACAAATTTAGGAATAAAAAATGTGTTGACAGGTTGACCAGGGGCGTGCGTGCGATCAGATGCTCTACTCATTTTGAACAAAAAATAGGTACGCCACTGACTTTTTCACATTTTGATAGCACAATTTTCTAATAATTTTAGTGGCTAAAAAAAAGTACTTCTTAATTTTTTTTATGGTCGGCATCGTTTGGAAGATAAATGCAATTTTATTAGGTATAGCGTAAAACATTTTTAGCAAATTAGGTATTTATTGTTTTATAAAAAAAATATTTATTATCAACCTAAACATAATTATTACAGTAAATGCTGAAAATGTCCACCTCTAACTTCATTACAAGCATTTAACCTTCTACGTAAAAATCTTCTCACTCTAGCACAAATACGAGGATTTTCCCGAATACGGACAAACGCCATTTCAATTCGTTCCAAAAGTTCTTCTCTACTTTGTACTGGCGTGTTATAGACAAGCTCTTTTATATGCCCCCACAGATAAAAATCCAATGGATTTAGGTCAGGGGATCGAGGTGGCCATGCTATTGGACCACCACGACCAATCCAACGATGACCATATGTTTCCACAAGATATTCCCGAACAAGTGCTGCAAAATGTGCCGGTGCTCCATCGTGTTGAAACCACATTCTATTTCTCACTAATATAGGCAACAGCTCTGGTAAATCACTTCTAAGAAAATTTAAATAAGACACATGGTCAAGTCTATTTGGCAGAATAATAGGACCAATTATATCATTTCCAATTATTCCAGCCCAAATGTTGATGGAAAACTGGTACTGCGAGTTTGCTACTCTAATTAAATTGGGATTTTCTTCAGCCCATGTATGTAAATTATGAAAATGTATAATTCCCTTTCTTGTGAATGACGCCTCGTCTGTAAAAAGGATACGCCTAGGGAAATGTCGATTGTTCTCCAACTTATTTAAAACCCACTGACAAAATTCTTGTCTAGGCCCATAATCTCTAGGTAAAAGTTCTTGCACTCTTGTAAAGTGATATGGTTTTAACTGTTGCTCTTTCCAAATTCTATGTACAGACGATGCAGAAATATTTCCTATTTCGTTAGACACGATTCTAGTACTTGTAGAAGGGTTACGATCCACTATATTAAGAGCCGCCTCCTCAACCTGAACAGTTCGTCGGTATCTTCTTCGGCCAGAATTAGATTTAAAAGGTTTTAAAGTGCCGGATTCTCTTAGACGTCTACAAACGTGTTCGAAAATATTTTTAGATGGATATGTTCGTTGAGGATACCTTACACGATAAATCCGTGCTGCGTCCCTTCCATTTTGTCTCGCTTCACCATAAATGAATATCATATCAGTTAATTCAGCCAATGTATAATGTACAAAGGGCATTTTGATGCTATAAAATAATTTACGATTTTAAAACCCTTTAAAAATTGAATCGAAAACATTAATTTACTTGCTTAACTTACTAAAATTTTTAAAATATTAGTAAACACCAATGCCAGACGGAAATTATAATTATTAATAATATGTAAAGATACGAGTCAATATAAAACTGACAGATTAATCTTTGTTTTAGATTCGACCATGTAGCATACTAGATTTTTTAACTTATTAATCTTGCATAAGCTTTAATATTTAACAGAGATTGATAGAATTGCATTTATCTTCCAAACGATGCCGACCATAAAAAAAATTAAGAAATACTTTTTTTTAGCCACTAAAATTATTAGAAAATTGTGCTATCAAAATGTGAAAAAGTCAGTGGCGTACCTATTTTTTGTTCAAAATGAGTAGAGCATCTGATCGCACGCACGCTCCTGGTCAACCTGTCAACACATTTTTTATTCCTAAATTTGTGCTATTATAAGTACTTTTCACAACCCAAATTTTACTAAAATTACTTAAACCGTTTCGGAAATATATTGAAAAAACAGGAAATATTTAAAATTTTGAACACCCTGTATCTTTTAAACAAGGCATCTGCGGACCCATGTTAATAGGAACTATTTGCCTTATTTTTGGGTAAGGAGTCACCACCCGAGCGATGGCACATGTTTTTTGAAACACCCTGTATATATTAGTGAGCTTCCCGAAATATTATCGGAAAGAAAAAAATACTACAAAACAAATGTTTGCCTCGTGCTTTAAACACAAATTTAAAAAGTTAGTTCTATAATAAAAATTAAATATTTCAGAGGTTTTCATTTGTATAAGCGTTTGGCTTCATATTTCAACCAAAAATATTATGTGAAAAATTTTTCAATTAAAAAGTCTTAAAAATATTGTTTTTACTGTAAAAAACTCATTAAAACACTGGTTTTTATGGTATTTTGCTTCTTTACCGTTAAAACCATATAATTTTCTGGGCTTTTGCGCCAGCAAGGAAATTTTATAAAATTAATAGGGCGCAGAAACTTTTGCGAGAACGGAGGCAAAGTAGAGAGCTGGCAACAGAAATATTTATTACAAACTTACTAAGGCCCCATAGTATCACAGTCTCAGTATTTATATCGCAAAGGGGATGTAGACTGAGCTGTTAACAACAGTGTTGCAAAAAAAAATAGTAAGGGTTGCTAAAGGAGACCTTACGGAAAATAAAAACTTACCTATTCTATTATTTCAAAAGCTACCTACCTAAATCCAAGGCAAATATAAAGGCAAGTGGGTAGACGTTGACAAAAGTACGTGATCCTTTTCCCACTGAAAGCAAAAGGCCTTTTAATTATATACATTATAATGTGCATTTATCTTACTTTTAATAGCGCTAATACTTTTATTTAACCTTATAACGACATTCTTAAGAAAATTTCTCGTATTTTTAATATTCGGGCCTAAACTGTAAACCGTTTTATTCAAATGACGAAATCGTTTATCACGAAGCCTTTTATTTATTTCGTTAATCTCTAGCAATGTGCCCTGAAATCTATTTCGTTTTAACTTTATTCTAAATGAAGCATTATGGTTTAATTAAAAGATAAAAAGAGAACCTGAACGACCAATTAAATGAAATGTTTTAATGTTTACCCCAATCTGATAGATGTGTCAACTTTTGTTTCTCTTTCTAGATAAAACTCATCTGCGAAATGTTAGAAAAGGTGCAATTGCAAAGAAAAATGTTAAAGTGGGCAATAAAAGACAACAATCGCCGGAAAATAGACATTGTAGTTGCTCCACTAAGCTTTGTAATTGCTGTAGGGAGTTTAACATTCCAGTAGTGGCTTTGAGAGGGCCAGGTTGTGCTACTTTGCAGTATCTTAATGGGGACCGACTTGCGATATCTATGAGCATGGGAGAACGAGTACTTACCAACACAACTATATCAAGTGAGTTTTTCTATATAATAACAGGTCAAATTATAAATAATAATATTTTAAAATTATTTCTTCCTTATAATAATTTTATCTTACGTAAAACTGATAGCATTGCCTGCAATGCCTGCGATGATATTCCACCAAGAACTATGGGAGCTTATTAGAAAAACTGCTATGACACATAATTCATCAATCATATAGCTTTTATCGAAACACATTTACTGAAATTGTCTAACCTGCCTATATTTAAATTAAAAAGAGAATTTATAAATTAAAATTACATACCCATGAATGCATCATACTTGCGTGTTAAAGAAGATATTTAACTTTTTTCGCAGGTAAAAAACCGGATCCTATTTGCATGCCTCTCCCAGGAGGAGTCTCGAAGTTCTGTGGAAGAGTTTACAATATAGGTCGTAAAGGAGAAAATTTCAACGCATGCCTAGGATTGGAGCTTCGTGCTGCCAACGAAATAGAAGCAGCAATACGCGTCTCATGCTTCAGATTCGGCCCTCAAGGCTTAAAGTTAGAACCGTCTCAGCCGTTGCCCCAGGTTGAAGAAGAAGATGACGATGATGACGACGATGACGATGATGATGACGACGACGACGATGATGACGATTTTGATTTTGATGACGACGACGACGACGACGATGATGATGATGATGACGATGACGATAGCGAAAATGACGTTGACTCTGGGGATTATGGTACTTTCGGTGTACTTGATGATGACTTTATTGGCGGGTACTTTGGAGGCGGGGCAGAAGAATCCCCCTCAGGTATGCATCATTTCATAAAGGATACGTTTGATTGTTCGGAACAAACATATTTGATATTTTAATATACAGGGTGTCCGGAAAATACGTGTACAACGTTTGACGACAGACTCCTGATGTCAAAATAGGTCGATTTAAGCCGACTTAGTTACATCCAAAATTGTCTCGTTAAGCCGGTATAGGGCGTCAAAAATTTGTAAAAATATTGGTTTTTCCTAAATTACGTGAAAACCTGCTAATCGATTTTAATGATTTTTAGTATGTAGACTAATACTATAAAATGACGTTTTCTAGTAGTATAGTCCCGGCTGTAAATAAGTGGAAGTGTTATAAAAGTGATATAACGTCAACATTTCTCCTCATTTTTTAGATGAACGGCGTTATGACAACCCAGATATTTTTGTAGAGTGACGGATGTATTTGGAAGCTATTTTACCCCTTTAATATATTTTTCTTTGAATGAGCTGTTTTGCCAGAAGAAAATATTTACAATATTTAGTATTATTAGTAATAATATTAAAATCAAATTACCTGTAACAATAATTTTTTAAGTGACCTTGTCGCTATGGCATTTAATAATTTGACAATTATTGACAAATTGTCACCAGTCTATGAAATTTAATTTAATTAAATTAAATTAAATTAAATTTAATTTAATGTAATTGTAAATATTTTCTTCTGGCAAAACAGCTCATTCAACGAAAAATATTAAAGAGGTAAAATAGCTTCCAAATACATCCAGTTATTCTACAAAAATATCTGGGTTGTCATAACGCCGTTCATATAAAAAATGAGAATAAATGTTGACGTATTATATCACTTTTATAACACTTCCACTTATTTACAGCCGGTGACTATACTAGTAGAAAACGTAATTTTATAGTATTAGTCTACATACTAAAAATCAATAAAATCGATTAGCAGGTTTTCACGTAATTTAGAAAAAACCAATATTTTTACAAATTTTTGACTCCCTCTACCGGCTAAACGAGACAATTTTGGAAATAACTAAGTCGGCTTAGATCGACCTATTTTGACGTCAGGAGTCTGTCGTCAAACGTTGTACACGTATTTTCCGGACACCCTGTATATCATTTATTGGTCGTTAGTCATTTCTTAAAGTCTACTATAGGTACTAGCTATATCCAATATTTTTATTTATTTTTATTCCTTATATTATACTTTCTATCCAGTTTTACCCAAAGATTAATGTAATATGTTTTATTAAAACAAATAGAGCTTGCAGTAAAATATTCAAGCATTTCTTCAGACTTACTGTTTGATAAATGAAAATTATTGCTAAAACGGCCAAATCTAAAACAAAATTTGCAATTTCGTTGAAAGGTGAGCTTATACACCTAAATAAAAACAAAACTAATAGCAAATATAAAAATGCTACACCATACACCACGTTTATGTTTCCTCAATTTGTCTTATTTTATAAAGAAACAAGCAAAACTTAAAATATTTACCAAAGATCTTTGTTCCACAAGTTTAATAAAAAAAAAGAGTTGTGGAATTTACCATCCGCTACCGAACGAGGTATTTTTCGATTTAAAGTTTTCTCATTACGAGTGTTTTAATTCTCATCTTACTCTCTTATCTTAAAATAAGAAAAAACCGATGAATGCATAATAGATTGGGAACTCTGGTCTTTCCCTTTACTGGATAGTTTCGTTAAGTCAATTTTAGTTTTAAGCCACATCACTTGGGCAAAAGAAAGTTTTAAACTAATATATAACTAAAATAGTATAGCTAAACACTGCTAAATAAGAACAAATAATTTTATTATCATTTAATTTTGCGATTTTAGGAAATAAAAAACGAAGAACTACCACTACAACTACTCAAATTCCATTCAGACGGGTATACACTAGAAAACCCGTGGCTACTAAACCTCTAAGAAAAAAAGTGGTAACTCAAAAGGCCAAGCCACTAAGAAGAGTAACAAATATTCCGATAACGAAAGCGCCAACTACTACGACAACAACCCTAAAACCAAGCACTTCCTCGTTAACATCTTATATATCCGTAAACGAAATCATCATGCCTCAAAACCATAATATGACCCTGGTTATGACTACAGCGCCTCATGATAATTCCACTAAATCTGACACAAATATTTCATATCAAGAGATTACAATGAAAGCTCCCGTTGTAACCACGATACAGACGGAAATGCCAATGGACACGACAACAGTCACAACTTTACCTACTGAGCGTGTAGAAACTACTACACAATCACTTGTTGAAAATGACGATGATGAAGAGGAAGATGATCCACTTGCTGAAGCAGTTGAAGATGTAATTAATGGCGATGACAGCGAAGAAAACAATAAAGAAAGTGATGAGGAAAGCGATGAAGATAGTGAAGAATCTAGTGAAGAGACCACGCCTACCACAACTAGCGAGACTAAAGGCGAAACTACTACAATAAAAAATGATGACGATAAAAAAGAAGGAAAAGATGTTTTCGATGATATTGCTGATGGAGTTGCTGAAACATTAGGTGACGATGACGACGATGACGATGACGATGATGACGATGCAAATGATGACGACGATGACGACGACGATGATGATGACGACGATGAATTATTTAGGAGCATAAAATCGTCAAGAAAAGTTAAAAGCAAAAGGCGAAGCAGGGAGAGTCGTGTGATGAAACTGCATTAACACAAATTATAAATTGTTGTAACACTTGTAGTATTTAAAAAAATTACATATGGTGATGTTTTATCTCTAGTCTCTTCAAGTGTCACTAAGATTTATGAATTAAGTACAACCTTTTAAAGACTTTTCTTATCTCACAAAACGTGATAGTTTGAGTATAAACAAAAATATTGTAATTGGTGCTGCTTCCTTCACAATTTAATTGTTTTAGCAATTATTTTATTTGGAACAATGCTTTTAATTGTCTAGAATAAGGTCCAGTGTAGTTTCTACTTAATTTTTCTGTCCTGTATCAGTTAGTTAAAAAATTTGTTTATTATATTTGGTACAATTTTTCAAAAACTCTTTTTGCTAAATATTCAATATTTTTGTTTATATTAAGAGAGGTCCGAAGTAAGTTACCTATATTACTGCTGAATTTTTTTAACTTCTGGCTTAAACAAAATTTTAGAACATAACGAAGCTAAATTAAAAGAAACGGCGAATAAAGATTATTTTTCATATTTACAGTTCTCAAATTATCCTCTCAATTAAGTAACACAATTTTTATGTATTGACCACTCTACATAATGTAAATATTATATTTTTTAATCAAAATAGAGTACATCAACCAGGTTTAAAAAATAAGTAACTTACTTTCGAACTTTCTGATTTTGATTAATTAATTTATTTATTTATTTATTATTTATTTATTTTTGTTATTTGTAAAAGAAATCTCTCGATGTAAATAAAAACACTTTTAAATGGTTATTTTTTTTTTATTCGTGTAACATTGGTTCGTTGTTTAAAGGCAAGAGTCGGTTGTGTTGCACTGCAACCTTCTGGCAAACCCCAGTTTGTCATGCATACAACATTGAAATGAGCAGTTTAAAAAACAACATTACAAAAATAACGCAGATTTAAAAAAGATATTAACCAAAAGATTTCAATTTATTTATTAGTTACAAACATTAGCAATAGCGTAGGTTGATGTACAATAGTTATAGCTCTAATAAAACAGAAGAAAATAATTATAAGACAATAAAATTATAAAACACCGAGCTTTAACCCACTGAAGGCGAGAATAGCTTTCCTATCAGTAAAAGTAAAAAGGGATACAAAATATATAAATTTTAGATTTAAATATTGATTAAGAAGATTAGACTACAACTATACTACCGACGCGACGAACGTTCCGGCGAACGTTAGTTATAGTCGAAATGGATCCAAACCGAACCTGAATGTCTTTTAGGTGTCTTATAGAAACACTTCATAAGTTTTTCAATCCCCTAAAGCGTCGCATGCCAATACTTACTTCTCCACTTCAACCTAGAATATTTCATCTCCTGCCGTTGTGTTTATAATCTACTAGTTAGCGGGGAGCCATATATTTCACAGAGGCTACAAAGTGCTATAAAAAAGTTTATAACAACGTAGACTTTTCCGTAGAAGCTAACTTTACTATCGAAGGATCGGAAAACTGGCAGTTATTCAAAACTACATTTTTTTTGCGGTGGTGTTTGTTACCTACATGGTTTTGAATTTTTTCGAAGCGAAAAAAGCAACAGAAAGTCAAGGTTCTAAAATTGGACTGTCATATTTTGCATTCGATATAAGAGAAAGCATATTACCAGAAACAGGGAAAAGTGGCACAGAAGAACTGATGATCATTATTCTTTCGAACTCGTTTATTGTACAAGCGGGTTCAATCAAGCTCATAATATATTATTAAAAGATGGGGACTGGTTACCTGTGTGTTGTTGTGCTAATTGGAATAACCGTAATAAACGATATTAAATCAGGTAAACACGTTTTCAGTTCAATATTTATTTTTTGATCATTGATGGCAATTTCTCTTTAGGTATTAATAATTTTAATTATAGATGATGGCAGGATGGACTGCCAGAACTAACAAACTAGTTTAAGCTTCCTGATTAGTTTCTTTTTAATTGCATAGTCATTAAACATAAATTACCTCTATAACGGCTAAAACAAAAGCAAAGCAATATTTAGTTTTTGTATTGGTATTGATATTCCGGCATTACATTATGCAGTAGCAAACTATACCTCTTAAATAAAGAAGTAAACATTTTATTAGAACCAACTGAAATGGTTAAAACTACTAGTTTTTATTTTGAACATTCAATTTTCATTATTTATTTTTTAAATAAGAAAGCTATGCTGGTTTAGATATTTATAATCTTATTAATATTAAAGATCAATTTGTAAAACTTCTTTCCAACACATGCAATTAAAAAAGGTATTTTCTTGACATCTTTAATAGGAAAAATTGGTCGTAAGTTTACCACTCCTTCATATCTCATTTTAATTGAGACAGATAGGTTCTCAAAAAAAAACTTTTTTCTCTTAAATTTTTTTAAGGATATGTTTACGATGTGAAGCAAGGCTTCCATCAATCACATACATACAAGTTTGACCAAGTCAATTGGGATACCCATAATTTTTATACATCTGCACTGCTCAAAACCTCTCCTTAAGGCTGGGCGCACATTTGATTGATCATTTTCAGTAACATTTATCTATATATTTGTTGACCCAATTCAGATAAAGGTCTTTTTCTTTGTTATTTTTATATTGATATAAAAAATAGGGATGCCAGTGCCTCTATGGTTTAAAAATGCGTTTATTCTATTGATTGAAAATAAATAACGGGTTTGTAGCATTTTTATTGAATATGTAATGCAGAGCCTAGTTAGGTTATATAAAAATACGACTTCCGCAAGATATTTGAGATATAAAAGGAAACCTATAGGATTTTTTGTAGTGATTCCATTATTGACGAAATGTTTGGGGTATTTTTAAAAACAGAAAGTAAACGTCTGTCACTATTAGTTACGGAGCTAGCGTGCAAAAAACGCCATAGTTGGCTGCCCGTCAGTCGAGTTTGAAAAAACGTTGCCATTACTCCACTGAACACCCTGGTGCTTGAAGTTTTGCTTTTACCCATCAACATTAAGATTTATTGGCAATAATGACATAGGGCGATTGGCCATAGTGAGGAGCCCGTCAGTCAGGTTGAAAATTAGGTTCTGTAGGTTGCCAAGATCATGTATCTAAAATTTCGTTGCGATCTAACCACTAGATCGTGAATTAGGCCAAATGGAAGATTATAATTTGTTTTTTGACCGCCATTTTGTTGGCCATAGTAAGGAGCCCCTCCAAAACTTGTTTCTACCTCTTCGTTTGGATAAAATAACAGCAAAAATGCACTTGACTGACAAATCGAATCACGACGTTCTTCCCTGGGTGACCTACAAAATCTCGAAAAATCCAATTTTTCAGTCTTTAGCATGGCTTTTTCAGAAATGCAACCAAAATCATCAGTCAATCATTTTTCCTGATTTTTAGACATCCAATTAAGTATAAATCACAAACGACTGACATTTTTCTCGAATATTTTCAATTTGGCCATACTTTGAAAATTTTCTGATTTTGGACTTTTTTATAATGGCTCAATAATGCTGTTCCAAATGGACTTAAAAGTAAAACAGTGTATGACGATGATGTTTGATGACCTAAAAAACGTTTCAATACATAACTATCACCTATTTACCCCTTCCTCCACCCCTCTGCTACCCTCCACCGCTATTCATTCGTTGAATTTATATTATATTATATTGGATTCAGTAATCAAAAAATATAGAATTTTTGCCACAAAAAGATACGATAACCAATTTCAGCAGTAAGAAATGAATAATTACTGAAGAAAATCGAAAATTAAATGGTTATTATTTATTGAATGAAATTGTTGGCATATTTGGGTTGAGCAAGCTGGGTTGTGTTAGTAACATTTCAATTTCAATATAGAAAAAAACAGATATTTAATTGTTGATTATATTGTAACTATTACTTTTACTTAATATAATCATTATATATTATATATTATATATATAATGATTAAATTAATGTAAATTAGGTAAAAGTAATAGTTACAGTATAATCAACAATTAAATATCTGTTTTTTTCTATATTGAAATTGAAATGTTACTAACACAACCCAGCTTGCTCAACCCAAATATGCCAACAATTTCATTCAATAAATAATAACCATTTAATTTTCGATTTTCTTCAGTAATTATTCATTTCTTACTGCTGAAATTGGTTATCGTATCTTTTTGTGGCAAAAATTCTATATTTTTTGATTACTGAATCCAATATAATAAAACATAAATTCAACGAATGAATAGGGGTGGAGGGTCAGAGGGGTGGAGGTAAATAGGTGATAGTTATGTATTAAAACGCTTTTTAGTCATCAAACATCATCGTCATACATTGTTTTACTTTTAAGTTCATTTGGAACAGCATATTGAGCCATTATAAAAAAGTCCAAAATCAGAAAATTTTCAAAGTATGGCCAAATTGAAAATATTCGAGGAAAATGTCAGTCGTTTGTGATTTATACTTAATTGGATGTCTAAAAATCAGGAAAAATGATTGACTGATGATTTTGGTTGAATTTCTGAAAAAGCCATGCTAAAGACTGAAAAATTGGATTTTTCGAGATTTTGTAGGTCACCCAGGGAAGAACGTCGTGATTCGATTTGTCAGTCAAGTGCATTTTTGCTGTCATTTTATCCAAACGAAAAGGCAGAAACAAGTTTTGGAGGGGCTCCTTACTGTGGCCAACAAAATGGCGGTCAAAAAACAAATTATAATCTTCCATTTGGCCTAATTCACGATCTAGTGGTTAGATCGCAACGAAATTTTAGATACATGATCTTGGCAACCTACAGAACCTAATTTTCAACCTGACTGACGGGCTCCTCACTATGGCCAATCGCCCTATGTCATTATTGCCAATAAATCTTAAAGTTGATAAAAGCAAAACTTCAAGCACCAGGGTGTTCAGTGGAGTAATGGCAACGTTTTTTCAAACTCGACTGACGGGCAGCCAACTATGGCGTTTTTTGCACGCTAGCTCCTTAACTATATAGTATGAATGTAGAAAACCTCGAAAATAAGGAGTTAAAATTTAATAAAATTTAAACAAATTAAACTACTTCTTCTCTTGCGGTTACATTAAAATAAGAAGTTTTCGCAAATTTCACTAAGCTCAAAAGATCCCCTCAAACAATATGATTTATTAAAATATGCAAAAGGAGTTATCTTCAGATGGTAACGAACGTTTCACGAATCTTTTGTAAATATAATTTGGTTATGACTATTCTATAAATAAAATATAAAGATCTGCACGTTACCGACACATTTGAAAGTGTAATTTGCAGCCTTAAATTAATGAAAATACGTTAAGGTAACTTTAAGAAGTTAGATAGATATCGAAGTTTTCGTCGGGTTGATAAATAGGCTCTTGAACAAAGACTGTAAACTATTGAACCAGTTAGCTATTAAAAGTTTGGAACGTACCATATGCCAAACCTTGTGGATTTATAACGTAACATGTATGGAGTCTATGTCATTGTATGGAATTTGTCTTGCAAGCTACTAGCATATTTGTAGTTTGCAAGAATCTGTATAGTTATCTTGTGTGTCGTAATATTGCCTCCATTATATTATAAGCTTACTTATTTGATAGGGTGCATTGTTATTTATTTACTCACATAACAACGTACGAGGAAAAGCTAACGAATAATTCTGATATCTAATCTAAACAATTATAATAATTGTCCTAAAAGAAACAACATTGCCTATATTAAGATTAATTTCAATTCAATTCGTTAATTAATAAAGTGTTTTGATGAACCGCATTAGCCCATAATATAAAGTTCTAAGATGTGAACTTACTTATTTTTTCGTGTCCAAGGTCGAGACTGTGAAAAAAACGCTTTATGTAATTTCTATTATCTTAGAGCTCGGAATTGTATTCGAATAATTCGAATATTCGACTATTTGAATATTCGACTATTTAAATATTCGACTATTCAAATATTTGACTATTCGAAATTCGAATATTTGACTATTTGAACAATTTAACAGAATTATTTATTTGACATCTTACTTTACTCGACAAAATGCACATTATTATTATTCGATAATTTAGATATTAAAAATGACTAATACTTAAAAATCTTCCTTTATTATGTTTATCACATTCGCTGCCATGACTGACACCGGTGTCTGATCAGCTATGACTATTATGTTTAACACATTCGCTGCCATGGCGGACACCGGTGTCTGATCAGCTATGATTTTACCACGCCACGTCAGACACCCGTGTCCGCTACAGTTATTCAACGACACTGCCCAGCGGACACACTTTTCTATGAAAGTTTTCATATGAGGTGTCTGTATTGGCGCTGCGGCACAGTCCATTTATCTTGGTTTTTTGATTGGACAATGTAAATAGATTTTATAACACGTGTCTGCTATTGTGTCCGCTATGGCGAGCAGACTTAATTTTTTTAATTAATTTCCATACACGCCAGGGTAGACACCCAATATTTCAATAAAAATTTAAAGCGCATTTTGTATTTATTTATTTTCTTTTAGGAAGGTAATCAAAATGTTAACACATTATATCAGGTGTTGTATTATAATAAACAGATATAAAGAAATCACTCCCTGCTTCGTCATTGGTCACAAAATACATAATTCTTCCGGTTCTGTTATTCATTTTTGCACAAAAATAGAATGTAATAAAATAAATCACGTAAATCGGCCTAAATTTGCAACGGAGAACTAACAGTAGATACAACGTTATCTTACTTCCAACTGAAGTCTCCTTACACTCCTTACAGGAGGGCTATATAGCTCTATACGATGGGCGGATTTGATGTGTCCGCTATCTACGTCGTGTCCGCTAAGGTGTCCGCTGTGGCGTAACCATGTAAGAAAAAGTCTTCTCAGAGTGTCTTCTGTGGCGTGTTATGGAAAAATGGTTTCACCACGCCATGTCAGACACCGGTGTCTGTTTATGTTTTATTAAAAAAAAACAGGCAAACAATACATCAAAAAAAAAAAACTGCTATACCCAATAGTCTTAGAATTGCCGTATCTTATAGGATTCAACCTTGGCCTGGCAGACCATTTTTACAAATTTGGCTTGGCAGCGAATGTGTTAAGCAGTTAAACCACTTCTACCGTGATTAAACGACTGTGTTTCGATATTTAAATAGACTACTACAAACGAATATTCGACTATTTAAATATTCGACTATCTAAATATTCGACTATTCAAATTAGTGTTGGGAAAAATCGACTTATTTTAATAATCGACTACCGAGTATTCGAGTTATTTAAAAAACCGAATGATAATCGATTTTTCACTCAAATGCTAATATTAATATTGGCATTGGCGGTTCATCGTTCATGTTGATATACAGAATTTGTATTGGGAATAACCTTAGACTCCTTTACCTCGTCTAAGGGAATAACTGACTCGGTGTTGTTAATCGATTGATTTTTGCGGATTATTAAATGTAGCGGAGATATTTGTGGATTTTTTGGCATGGTTCGCAGTTCCCAGATCTTAAACAACTTGACTACTTGACCTTGAGATGTCACGATATTGCATAACTCATGATATTTATGAATACTGAATACTCACCACTAAACATTAAGTTTTCAGTAGACGCAGACGATTTAAATCAAAATCAATAAAATAATAAATCCTATTATCCTACGCAGGTAACCCGTAATGCAGTATTTAAATCTAAATAATAAATCATAAATATTATCTTACACATGTAACCCGTAATGCAGTATTTAATTTGAATTATATCGCCAATAACCGAAACCACTCGGTGTAGCCGCTCGTTAGGAGATGGCTCTGGCCGCAGTGAGTGATTGACATGCGGGCAGCAACTTTGGAGACGCGTTGGAAAATAAAAACCATATCACTCGAATTATTTCCGAAGATAATCGAATTATTCAAGTGATTGAAAAAACCGAATGATAGGTTATTTTTCACTCGAGTGATCCTATCACTAATTCAAAAATTCGACTATTCGAAATTCGAATATTTGACTATTCGACTATTCGAATTATTTGACTATATTCGAGTATTCGAAATATTTGACTATTCGAATAACATACCAAACGACTATTCGAATATTTATATTTGAAAAATTCCAAGCCCTACTATCTACGCCCCTTTTATTTGAGTGATAATGTTTGATATTCAAATTAATTTTGTTATTTGCTATTTTAGTAAGCTTCCTGGAGTTTTTTTTATTAGTGTTTTGCTTTTAATTTACGACCTATATTATTAGTAAGTAGTAATATTCATTTTATGAGGACCCAATCCTTATAAAATGTACACAGACCCTAAAATCATGCAATTTAACATAAAATCCTTTAGCAACTGGATAATATTCAAGTTTCAGCACAAAATGTGTCGGAGTCTTCAATATCGACTGTGTCAAGCCCTAGTTCCATTTTATCTACGACAACCCGAAAACCGTTTCTCCCTTCTTTTCGATTGCCTTGTTCCTGCTTCAAGGGGCAATGTGGATGTTGCACTGGCTATATTCTGGATAGGTTAAACCAAAAAGCTTGCATGAATATGACCTATGAACCGGAGGAGTTTGCCGTTCATGCTGTTATGTCTTTGAATGGAGTTCCGTTCTATGAAAATAGGTTTTCAGGTAAGTTTCGTTAAGTGTGTAAATTTAAGTCAGGCATTAGCCAGTAGCGTATCTACGGAAAAGGACAGTGGGTACTTTGCTCCTTCAAGGTAACCATGTTTAAACATATTTGTTTATTTATTTATTTCAACTTTAATTACAAAATGTCTCAAAATATATAAATTGATGAAAATATTGTTAAGGTTTATGAAGTGTTGAAACTAGTGACCGACCGAAGGTTCGGTTTCGGTTTCGGCCAAAAAAATCTAGTTTCGGTTTCGGCCAAAAAGCGACCGAACCTTCGGCCATGCCGAAACTCAGTGTTCGTGAACTATCGCGCACCGTTCGGCTAACTTTGGGTGGGTTCGTAGGCAGTGTTGTCTATACCGTGCGAGCAAAAATTATTTGCATCAAAGAGGGCTTGGATTAAAAAACGTAGGGCTTGGTTTAGATCACAATGATATGGGGACGATACATCTAACCAAATCTAGGTTAAAATTTTGTCAAATTCATATTATGACATGATATGCCAAACTAATGAGTAATAAAATAGGTAGACAAATACAAATTTATCTTTGTTGTTTACAAAATTAACAAAGTAAGAATACACAGAAAAAAATTAAAAATAATTAGATGAATTCTGAGAATTCACATAACCGGAGAGGTGGAACCAGGCTAAAATGGTAGGTCTAATAAGTAAATCATTTCTTTCCAATAAATTTTGGGTAAACCATTGAGAGTAATGCGGCTTGTATTTCTTGGAATACTTGCACTTTATAAGGAAATTAATGTAGCTGCTTATTAGGAAGAGTCTTGCATGTTCCATAAGATCTTTTCACTTCTTGGGACATGCGTCTTATACAATTTGTAGGCGTATTTTGCATTATTTCACGAACGTTTGCAACAAGTTCTTTTGTTCTTACAGATTGTCTTCCTGCTCCTTTTTTGTGTTGTATAGAACCTGTTTCCCTAACCACAGCCACGGTTCTTTTCACTGTTCTTTTCAGGCAATGATAAAAATCCCCGCAGCAATAAAAGCAACTTTAGGAAAATGTTCGTGAAAATCGTCGATGCACAAACCCGGATTGTATTGCCACTCACCATTTACTCTAACCGCGTTTCGAAAATACGCTTCAACCATGAATGTTTTGTGCTGTTCCGTAAAGCCCATTGTGTGAATTGTTTAAGAAATTGGAAAAATTAGCGAAGAATCAAATTACTTGCAACGACTGTCAACGATGACGGAATAACTGATTGATTGTGAATTCAGGTAGTTACTGACACCCAACAGGTATTAAGCTCCACGGCCAAGCATTATGTGCTTAGATGCAAGGATGCAAATAATTTTTGCTCGCACGGTATAAATAGATTTTTTTTGTGTCGCGACTTTTTTTTTTTTTTAGAAGATCGATCTCGTCCTATATAAAATAAATTAAATTTCAGTATACAATAAAAATTTTCAGGTTTTGGTTTCGGCCAAAACTGAGACAAGGCCAAAGATTCGGTTTCGGTTTCGGCTGAAAATTTTGTTTCGGTCGGACACTAGTTGAAACACTTTGTCATTATATTATAGTGCATATTTTTGTTTTACTCTTCTTTTAATGGTAAGAACATAAAAATAACATTAATAACATAAATACTTTTCGGCTTATATCAATTCACAGAAAATTTCGATTAAATTCGTCTGGTTTTATTTTCGTTTGGTGAAGTGGCAATTTATTAAGCTGGCTAATTCCTTGGGTAGTTGTTCTCAACCGCCGGCAAATTTTAGTAAGAAAAGCCCTCGGAGATTACAATATCACTTATTTGTAGGACCTTGTTTCCATTTCCGCTCACAATTCCCTAATCAAAAAGTTAGTTAAGTTTTTGTACGTCCTTAAGTGTTCAAAGTTTATTGGTTTTCATGTTAGTACAATGAAAAATTATAATAATTAAGAATTCCCCTAGAAAAATTTTAAGTCCACTGAAAAATTTCGAAATTTCCATAATTTTATCTTTAAAGAGAGACACTTATTAGTAACCTGAAAAATAATGAGCAAACGAGAAACACAATACCTTTATTAATTTTGATATTTTCATAAAATTTTAATCGATAAGCAAGAATAACTTCTAATTAAAATCAAAGAAAGCCACAATAGTTATATTAAAATTTAAGTTAACTTTTTTAAGGACCTATTAGCTTAATTTAATTATCATTAAATAGCTCATTAAAAGCTAATTTTCTAAAAGTAATTGACATTCTTTCTTTAAAAACTTTCCGCCACTTAATAAAGCAAGTCGTTATGCTACAAGGTTTTCCAATAAGAGGTGTTATTTTGAATAGCCCGCTATTTCGGTAGATGTCACTTTTGGAGCTGTCATTTTTTGACATTTGACAAGTAGAAACTACGCCATTAATAAAAATGGAACGATACACGCTTCAACAGCGCATTGAAATTATTAAAATTCACTATAAAAATGGTGAAAATTTGGCAGAGACGGTTCGTAAAACTCGAACATTTTTGGGTCGTCGTGAAGCACCTTGTCGGACCGCAATACAGAAATTGGTGGAAAAATTCGAGCTGTTGGGACAAGTTAGTGATGTGAAGAATAAAACCCGTGCACGTCGCTCAAGAACAGCCGAGAATATTGCTGCTGTAGCCGAAAGTGTTGAAAAAAACCTAGGTTTGTCATTCCTAGGATTATAAAGTTCAGTTAACACAAGAACTCAAGCCGGCCGATCATCAACAACGTCGTGTCGTTGCCGATTGGGTCCTTGAAATGCATGAAAAAGATCCGGAATTCCATCGAAAAATCATCTTGAGTGATGAGGCGCATTTCCACCTTGATGGCTTCGTCAACAAGCAAAATTGTCGCATCTGGGGCTCGGAAAATCCGAGAGTTATTGTTGAAAAGCCTCTCTATCCTCAACGTGTCACTGTTTGGTGCGGTTTATGGTCCGGCGGGGTCATTGGACCTTACTTTTTCGAAAATGAGGAGTTTACTTTTAACAGGACGGCGCTACGTGCCACACAAGCAACGAAACAATTGATCTTTTACGGGAAAAGTTTCCGGATCGTGTTATCTCTCGAAGAGGTGATCACAATTGGCCACCGAGATCTTGTGATTTAACACCTTGCGACTTCTTCCTTTGGGGCCACGTGAAAGAGAAGGTCTACGCCAACAGCCCAGCGTCACAGGGCATAGGACAGCCACTTTGCGATTTGGTTATGGAAAATTTCATGAAAAGGATATGGTCCTGTAGGCGTGGTCGTGGTGGTCATTTGGCTGATGTTATTTTCCATTATTAACGGCATACCTTCCTCTTTATAATGAAATAAACATCCGATCATTTATCTCAAAAAATGGCATTTTCCATTGAATATCAAAATAACACCTCTTATTGAAAAAACCCTTTATTATCTGGAGTAAAAAGTGTTTCTTCTGCAGGGTAAAAAACAACATTCTCATGAGAGTGTGTTGAACTGACAATAAAACAAAAAATCGATGTCAATTGGCTCTAATCTGAGCGAAAATAAAAATCTTGACTTCAAATTTTGGGCAAACTCTTTAGTGTTCCTTAGCTAACAAAGTTAAGACATTTAATGCTTACTATGCAATTCAGATTTTCCATTCACGGCGAAAGGCTGACTGTTTACTTAAAACTTTTTCTATTCCGCAAGTAGCGAGAGCTGATTCTGGAAATTAAATTTTCTCTCTTTTTAATCAGGAGGTTAGGGAATATTTTTATTAATGCATTAGTGGATGTCTCCCAGTAATCAGTTTTTCCTTCTAAGCTAATATATTTTTCATTAAGATGTGATATACAGTGTCACCAGCTTTATTCAAAATTTGACTTTGGCATCAAGTTCTGCTTCGATCGAGATAAAAATTAAGCAAAAAAATAATAGTCACGTGATTCTGTCAAATTTTAATTTTTTTCAAAAAATAATTCAAAAGTGTTTGTATTTCTGAAAATATTTTAGTTTTTCTACAAAATCAAAATTGGGCTATCAAAATTTGGTCGCATGTCATGCAAAGTTTATTTGTTCTTGACCCTGTATAGGGTAACTTCAAAAAATAAGTATTTTTGAAAACGTAGTTTGGTCTAAAAGTAATACACCCTAATATTAAGACAAAAAAGAACACAGTGTCTTCAGTAAAGTGTTTTTTAAGTGGAAAATAAATTGTAGTTTAACAACGTAAAGTTTATCTATTTTCAACGATTTAATTTAAAACCCCTATATTATAATTTATTATTAAGCTATGCCATAATAACGTTAACGTATATTACTTTTGGACACAAACTACGTTTTCAAAAATAATTATTTTATGAAGTTACCTTATACAGGGTCGAAAGCAAATAAACTTTGCATCACATGCGACCAAATTTGAATAGCCCAATTTTGATTTTGTAGAAAAACACACATTTAATATAGCGCTACTTTAAAGAAAATGTATCTGAAATAAAGCCTTGTCACAACTAAGAACTTTTATGTAGGTTGCATTGAGTCTTATTTTGCAAAAGTGGTGCAATTTACAAAATATAGGTAAAAAATCAAAATTATCTTATGGAGCTGAAATTTTGCATGTGGGCTAGAAACTGCATTTAGAAAAACTTTTTCTTATAACTTTTTTCGATATTTTCAGAAATAACCCCACGTTTGAATTATTTTTTGGACAAAATTAAAATTTGACAGATAATGCGAATCACGTGACTACTGTTTTTTTGCTTACTTTTCATCTCGATCGAAGCAGAACTTGATGCCAAAGTCAAATTTTGAATAAAGCTATTAATAAAAAAAAATCCCATATGATGCGGACTTTACTGGTGACACTGTATATTAAACAAATTTATGTGCTTAGTCAATACCTAGAGATAGTGAGACAAAAGACCCAACAATACGTTAAAGATAACATGACAAAAATCCATTACTAAAGAATTTTTTAAAATTTTTTTCAAGGCGGACAATCTGATTTGAAAAGCAAAATAACAAAATACAACTGTCTAAAACGTCACTGACAGATTTTATCTACAGTAATCTCCCTTATGTTTCCTCCTTTAAAATTGAGGAAACGAAAAACCTATAAATCTTTACCTGGAAGTGACTAAAGTTCCGAAGGATTGGATTTTTATCCAATTTAAATAAAAACAAATCTTAATATAAGGCTTTTTTCGTTCCTGTCAAAACCAAAATTGAGATCAAGCGGTAAGTCTTTTATATGATTCCAATTTAAGAACTTCGGAAAAACTTTCTCTTCTAACCCGTCGCCGCGCCTGGGTAGGGAAAAGCAAAATTTAATGAATTCTCCTTATTAAAATCTATTGGGATATCACCCTAACAAATCTTTCCCAGGAGAGAATTTGAATTTAAGGGAGTTTACAATTCTAAAGCTGCACATTAAATGCAAATTTATTTAATTGTACAATCATTTTTACGGCTATTTTAAACTCTGTAACATGTTATACAATTTTAACTAGTGCTAACAGTGGCGTTTTAGTTATGTGAAAAATTAGCAATGGTAAGTTCTTAGTAGGGAAATACAATAATTTCATTTAACTGGTTTAGTACTACAGATTTTTTTCTGTACGCCTCTGTCCTTACATTATTTTTGCTAGTTGCTTTGCTTTCGGTACTGTACCTATTGCAAAGTTTTACTTAAATTATACCGTGCGAGCAAAAATTATTTGCATCAAAGAGGGCCTTGCATCTAAGGACGTAATGCTTAGCCGTAGACCTTAATACCCGTTGGGTGTCAGTAACTACCTGAATTAACAATTAATCAGTTATTTCGTCATCTTTGACAGCCGTTACAAGTTACAAGTAATTTGATTCATCGCTAATTTTTCCAATTTCTTGAACAATTCACATAATGGGCTTTACGGAACAGCACAAAACATTCATGGTTGAAGCGAATTTTCGAAACGGGGTTAGAGTAAATGGTGAGTGCCAATACAATCCGGGTTTGTGCATGGACGATTTTCACGAACATTTTCCTTACGTTGCTTTTATTGCTGCGGATTTTTATCATTGCCTGAAAAGAACCGTGGCTGTGTTTAGGGAAACAGGTTCTATACAACACAAAAAAGGGGCAGGAAGACCATCTGTAAGAACAGAAGACCTTTTTGCAAACGTTCGTGAAATAATGCAAAATATGCCAACAAATGGTATAAGACGCCTGTCCCAAAAAGTGGGGAGATCTTATGGAACATGCAGGCAGGACTATTTTTAAGAAGCAGCTAATTTTTTTTTTCCTTATAAAGTGCAAGTATTCCAAGAAATACAAGCAGCAGATTTTGAAAGACGCATGAAGTACTCTCAATGGTTTACCCAAAATTTATTTTTTCCTCATTTAAAGAACACTATTTTTAAAACACCAGACAATTACAAGAAAGGATTATCCAAGAATGTGGTAACATTTCTTCAGAGATGCTGGTCAACACTTTCGAAAATATGAAGAGACGTGTGCATTTATGCTTGGAGCATGGCGGTGGCCAATTTAAGCAATTTATGTAATTATTTTTCTTTTTCTTTCTGTATATTCTTACTTTGTTCATTTTGTAAACAACAAAAATAAATTTGTATATGTCTACTTATTTTATTACTCATTAGTTTGGCATATCATATCATAATATGAATTTGACAAAATTTTAACCTAGATTTGGTTAGATATATCGTCCCCATATCATTGTGATCTAAACCAAGCCCTACGTTTTTTAATCCAAGCCCTCTTTGATGCAAATAATTTTTGCTCGCACGGTATCTTGTATCCATGGTACTGCCACAACGGCTGACTTAATTTACCATATGAAAATCATATTATAAAAGTCATATTATTTGTGCATAAGGAATGTACGGTTAACGGATTGGCCTCCTTTTTCCGGACACCCTGTATAATAAGACGTATTCCGTACGCCTACAATTCGTATTTAAAAGATCAAGTTTCATAATCTCATGAACCGAAAGCTCTGTCTTATTAAGAAACAGGGCACAGTATATATGTTGATGAGATTTAGGTGTATATTTTCCCTTTCTGAATAAGTTATATTGTACGCTTTGTGGACAATAATTAAATATTACCTCTTTCCCAAATCCGCCTTGTCACCAGCGTTTTAGCCCGTAAGACACCTCAAAGCAAATTTACATACATTTTAAGTTTAAGGGTAGATTCTCTAGCCTTCTATCCATGCTTAATTTGATTATGCTGTTCCTTAGAGAATGTATAACGCGTTTCTCGGTAGGACGTATCGAAAAACAGGAACCGTTTGTTTTCGCCTCGGCGTAATGCTTAGAGAATTTTGGCAAAATTATTTTAGGCAACCGTTATTTAATAGATTTAACAGGGAAAAAGTTTGTTTGAAGGTAGACAGTAAAGTAATATCAAAAAAATGATTATCTTGACGGACTTCCATTGTACTTATTTTGTTACTTAAAATAACGTTTTGATTAGTTAGTATCTCTAGCCGTTTTCAAGTGTAAACTAAATTATAATCCAAGGCTACTGTCTTAAATACTATCCATGTGCAATGAAGCTTGATGGTTCCGCCTTCGTGCTTATTGGAGTGTGACATTTAAGCTGTTGGTTTTGGACAAGAAGAGGCTTCCAAATATTGGGGATATCTATACTTGGTTTACTAAATATATGGGTATTTTGATTCATGAAAGCTGCTTCTTTGAACTTTCCCTTACACAACAGGGCATAAAAAGACAGAGTATCTAACATTTGCAACAATCCGGAATACCTTAATATTGAAATTTTAAACATCAAAAAAGATTTAAAACAGAATGGTTATCCTGAAACCTTTGTAACTAATACCATCTCAAAACTTAAAAATCGCGAAGTAAAAACTAATACAGAAACGAAAAAGGAGCAAGCATTTCTCACGATACCTTATGTCAAGGGGATTTCTGAAAAGATTAGAAGGATAACTAAAAACTATAATATCAGAACAACCTTCAAATCCGGAAATACCCTTAGAAGCTTTTTTACAAAAGTAAAACTCCCCGTAATGAAAACACAACAAATTGTATCTATCAAATCCCTTGCCAGTGTGGCGAATCGTACATTGGAGAAACAAAAAGACCTCTTCCCGTACGAGTTAAAGAACATCTGAAACATACTCAAAGAGGTGAAACTTCGAGATCAGGTAGGTATAGCGGAACATGTATGGACCAACCAACATAATATAGGTACAGTGGTCAGAAGCCAAGGTTTTACACACGGAACAGCACTGGAGAAAACGAAAATTCAAAGAAGCAGCTTTCATGGATCAAAATACCCATATATTTAGTAAACCAAGGATAGACATCCCCTATATCTGGAAGCCTCTTCTTGTCCAAAACCAACAGCTCAAACTTCACACTCCAATAAGCACGTAGGCGAAATCATCAAGCTTTATTGCACATGGATAGTATTGAAGACAGTAGCCTATTGGGGATTGGTTTACTAAATATATGGGTATTTTGATTCATTAAAGCTGCTTCTTTGAACTTTCCCTTACACAACAGGGCATAATTCAAACTCTTTATCACAGAACATCTAACATTTGCAACAATCCGGAACACCTTAATATTGAAATTTGAAACATCAAAAAAGATTTAAAACAGAATGGTTATCCTGAAACCTTTGTAACTAATACCATCTCAAAACTTAAAAATCGCGAAGTAAAAACTAATACAGAAACGAAAGAGGGGCAAGCATTTCTCACGATACCTTATGTCTTATGTCAAGGGGATTTTTGAAAAGATTAGAAGGATAACCAAAAACTATAATATCAGAACAACCTTCAAATCCGGAAATACCCTTAGAAGCTTTCTTACAAAACTAAAACTCCCCGTAATGAAAACACAACAAATTGTATCTATCAAATCCCTTGCCAGTGTGGCGAATCGTACATTGGAGATACAAATAGACCTCTTCCCGTACTAGTTAAAGAACATCTGAAACATACTCAAAGAGGTGAAACTTCGAGATCAGGTATAGCGGAACATGAATGGACTAACCAGCATAATATACAGTAGTCAGAAGCCAAGGTTTTGGACACGGAAGAGCCCTGGAGACAACGAAAGTTCAAAGAAGCAGCTTTCATGAATCAAAATACCCATATATTTAGTAAACCAAGGATAGACATCCCCTATATCTGGAAGCCTCTTCTTGTCCAAAACCAATAGCTCAAACTTCACACTCCAATAAGCACGTAGGCGAAGTCATCAAGCTTTATTGCACATGGATAGTATTGAAGACAGCCTTAGAATTATAATTTAGTTGACACTTGAGAACGGTAAGAGATACTAACCAACCGAAACGTTGTGTTTAGTAACAAAATAAAGACAATGGAAGTCCGACAAGGTAATATTTTTTTTGATAGGAAAAAAGTTATTAATGATTAAATAATATGTAGGTTAAGTTTACTCCACACTGTATATTATGTATGTCCTTATTTATAAAATTATTAATAGAACATTATTGAACATATACATTTGATATAATAAACAGTTTTAAAAGTTTAATAGCTTAAAGTTGGGTACCTACAAAAAACTTAATTTCTATTCACCAGCTTTCTCGCTGACAAAATCGAACCGAACATTTTTATTTATTATTTTATAGGCGATATGTCAGTGTCTAAACCATTTTAAACGGTATACCATGGGGTAAAAAATAAAATTTTCTTTACTCATTTCATGCTATCCTAAAATAAACCTAATTTACGAGTTTTATTCAATTTTCTCGTTTTTGTGATAGCGATTTAGCAAAAATAAAACTGTAAAATCTGGTTTTTGACCTTAATATTTACCAATAACATTATTATTTTGTACCATTTAAATAGGTGTAGTAGAGTAGATATACTTTGTTCACTAATTGATATGTAATCTAATTGCTAAAATTCTCTTGGACCATAGCTTGAAAAAGCCAGTTAGATTAAGATTTAGAGTAGCAGAAAAGCTATTTTGACCTCAACAATCCCCAACTTGTGTACTATATCAGCCTAACGTCCATTCCGATATGTTAAGAATCCCTGACATAGATTTACAGCCCTTAATTTTAGAGCTAATTTATAACACCCAGAATAAAATACGAACCCTAGGACGATTAGTAATTAGATTTTAAGGATTGTTTTACTTATTAAACAATTATTTACAGACATAATTTGCCAATATAAAATTATATATTACACAATAATTTTCAATCAATTGAATTTGACTACACCCCTTTTTTGTATACCCTTATCAACCGTTTACAAAATATTAACTTTTTAAACAAATTAGACAAACAACAAAGTATGAAAAGAAATTATTTTATGAGATGGTGAAAATGTCATCCACCAACTGTTATCTGCAGTAGATCAATCTATCTACATATTCCTGTTGTACATTTTGTATTATTTGTAGAGAATTTTTTTTAATATTCGTCGAATAGACTTCCCAACATAATCAGAATTTCTATGCGTTCATCTTTTGGATGTAATATCAGCAAAGCAAAATTCAAATTTGATTAATATTCGGTGACATTTTTTGATGTCTCAAACTTTTGTTGTGTTTGTCGATGCCTTGATTGTGACTTGAGTTCAGAACATTGTTAAGTCGAGAAACATATCAATGGTGCATTATAATTATTATGTTGGGAACGTTGGAACTAGACCATAAGAGATAGTATCAAATAATTACTTGCTCGTTTGCATTACAAACGCCCTGTATGGATTCGCTCGTTGGAAGATCTCATTTATATGTAAATTTCATATTATTTTGCTTTAAATAAACTCCCGGACCAAAAATACCTGCACCCCAATTTTTTTGGTACATTAGATAGATCCTTTGCAACTTTTTGATTCTGGGACGATTTTTACAGTTCTTTTACTATTTTATAGATAATTTTAGTAGGAAAGCCCTGTTTATTTTTAAAGATCTATCATGATGATAGGGTCCGTAAAAAGTTAGGTAGATACCTCCCTATTATTGGCTGTTATTTTTTACTCTGATGGGACTAAAATGGCATGGATGGGATATCAAACATCGAACGACATTAGAACGTATTATACAACAATCAAGTTTAACAATTTACATAACTAGGTAAAAGTGTTATGGACCAAAATCAATAAATACATTTTAAAAAGGTGCCCGGAATTCAATAAAGGATTTTCAGCAGCCATGAAAAGCCAATGCCTGTATAAAAATATAGTCACGTATTGGCAAGGGCAATATAAGAACTTTCGACCCCCTAGTCTAAATATTTGAATTCTGATTAGACTGTTTAATACCTATCGCTATCGGTTTCCGCTTACAGAATTTTGTTCTGTTTATAGTAAAGGAGAAGAATTTCTTTTTAAAATTGTTTTTGTTTATTTGTTAAAAGTTTACAGCTTATTTTTGCAGCTCGTACACGAAGCCAGGTAATCCATGTTGTATTAAATATTTAAAGGGATTGGATCGATTTTACTATTATGTATCAAATTTATACCTGGATATGCCTTGTTATAAATATTTTCGAAAATTGGCTATAGGAAAATTATTTGTACATAAAATATGTTTCTTTCTATACATCACAAATTATTTTCAAAATTTAATAAACAGACTGGAAAATGACAATAAAGTTTAAAACATTTTTTATTTTCTGTAAGTTGGAATCACGTTTTAAACTAATGTAATTTTTCGGATTTTTCATAAAATTGACTTATATTCATACTAAGCTAAAAGGGTGAGGGGGTAACCCAACTTTCTTATAAGCTTAATGCTAATTCTTAACAATCTGCAATTTCATTTCCTATAAATTTGAACTAAACCAATCAACACAGCCCGATTCTTAACACTATGGTTATGAATTAAGGTGGGTAAACTGGCCCTAATTGTCTGCGCTTGCTTAATTAATCTCTTCTATTCAATTCAATTATGGCCTACTTGCCTATAATTAAAGCAAAAAACTAATAAATGCTGAAGCGATTAAAATATAAGGGTTGGAGAATAAGTAAAAAATATTATTTCTCCAAAATTATTTCAATAATTAAGAGCATATTATTTAAGGAGGGTATAATGTAGGCCATAATAAGCGAGAGATACCTAGGTATATTGACATTTCTCGTTTCCATAGTAACGGCAATGCGGCGTGACGTGAATGACGTTTCATATAGTCCGGTAGTCTACGAGTCATTTTGGTAAGATATTTCGCAGTAGCTTAATTTTTATTATATTAAGTTTAATTTTATGTTATAATGACGTTGGAACACCAGCGGTAAGTTGGACTAGCTACATATTTATCTCTTATATATTTTCATAATTATATAAATCAAACTCCTCCATGGAGATTTTGGTTATTAAAATATAGTTGTAGCTCTCGGATTATTACAAATTGATTGTAGTCCTAGGTGTATTATGCTCTTACTCATAAGTATTATGTGCCTGTTATTAACTGATGGTTGGTTTATTTGTTTTACAGAGCAGGTTGAATATACGGTGTAAGCATTTATAGATAAGGTATACAATACAATGTATCCAGTAAAATTAAGCTTTGTTTTTTATTATATTTTCGGGATAATGTCAGGATTGGTATGTTGTTATAAATTTCACAATCGCATAATCCAAAACTAAACAAACTTGGTATACATATATCCATATTGTATAACTTTTCCTAGCTCGGCATTACTAGATTTATTTTTTGTGGTATTATACTGTAACAAACTTTATAGTCATAAAAGCTTATAGTGAAACAGGAATGCAACAAATGGCTGACGAGGCATGTTTTGCGGTGGATGTTTTTGTCATTACTTTCCTTTATAAAACATTAAAACTTTTAAATGCTCTGATCTACGATTTGCCAATTAAGGGGTTCATAAAGACAGGAGACAGACGAGTTAGCAGGTTATCAATTTAAATTAAATCCATGCAAACTTGCCGTCTGTCACTGAATTTCTTCAAATTCCGGAAATATACAGTAATACACACATCTATACACACTGAGAAAAAGCCTTCTATTCCTTATAAAAATTCACATACTCTTTATACAACTGTTTAATACTATATGTGACAGCAACGCGCTTTCCTATACTATAAGATAACCAAAATTGCTAGACCGTTCTGTAGTGATATGCTAATTTATCTAATAGGAAATAGGAGTTATTGCTACCATAGAATGGTTTATAGCCATTATTGCTCTGAATACTCACAGTAATTAACAAGTTCTATATAGATGTGTAATCAGGTTTTATATTCTGTATTAGTTCCGACTGGCACAACGAAACTCGACATTAATCATAATAATATTTGCTTGATACGGTTACTAAAGCATATACTTACCACTAAAAATCAGTACTGTAGTTCTCAAAAATTTTAATAGCTTCTAGTGTGATATTGTTCTTGCCGTTTAACATTGCATATTATGAATATCTATTATGCAACATGGTTTACTGAGATAACGTCCAATACTAATGATGTGTTGTGCGAAATAAGAATCTTCTAGTGCTTTATCTGACATGCAAAGTTTAAAAAAACTTAAATACGAAGTAAAAATTAATTAATTGAAACAGGTATTGGTACGATCAATAAAAGTTAAATTCAGGCAGGACAGCTAGAAGACTTCGAACAACGATGTGACCTGCGCAACAAATCGGCGATTGCCGATCGCTACGAGCCCCCACCAACGTCTTGTGGATTATAGGTTCTAACGAATATAATTCGTTTTTGGGGACGCTGTTCCGCTTTCTTAATTGTAGAGAAAGCGCTTTACTGGGAATAAAATGCGTCGCATTGAGAAGATACAACTTATTTCATAACAAAATTGCTGTATTAAAAGTAATTCATTATTTAACAAGACTGTGCTGCTAATGGAACTGATTACTACCAATAAAAACACTGTTCTAGCAAATCTGGAATTGATATAACACTAAAGCTGGTTTGATACACTAGCAATTTATTTAATATGGGTTATAAAAAATAAGTTATCAATACAAACTATGTCTTAGCAAATCTGTAGTATAAGATCATTTTCCTCAGTGCACATATTGAAGTGTGTATAATAACCCGTTGTAGTCACAAAGCTTTATATTTTTTTATTTTTTTTTCTAGGTAAAAATCCCCCTCCAATTTGCGTCCGATTACCACGGATTCGATTTATTAAATTCTGCGTCGAATTTTCAAACGTCTACTTCGCCGATCGTAACGTCCATCTCTGCATGGATGCAGAAGCTAACTGGGAAGATTTCACATTACTTGAATGGTCCTTCGATTGCGTTCGAATGGGCATGTCAGGATTTGCCGTTATCAACCCTGAGGATGGCGGTGGATTACCGGAGAAACCTATCGATTCTGTAGCTCAAACTGACGAAGATTATGACGATAGTGCGCGAAATAACCCGAATATAAGCGAGGATCGTGATAGTAAGGCAACAAAAATTATATTTCACCGTAACCTAAATAGAAGGAAAGGCCCATCGTCTGATAAACGCTTGGTTTCAGTAAAAAAGGTTAAAGGTGGGAATTTTATTGTCTTCCTTAGGGATAATAGGGAATGATAAGAAAAGGTTGTGTTGGATATTTATTTTTGTTACTTTTTAGTAAAGTCAAGTATTGGATGTTGTGTGATGAAAATTGAATAGTCAAATATTTATTATTTATTTATTATTATTATATTACTACCCAATAGTTGTATTGTCACGATGCCAAATTCTGCAACGTACATTAGTTTAGGAATAAACTGTACTACATACAGGTAGATAAATGTATACGGGTTATTTTATGACAATTTAATTGTTAAGGTTTGCCATTTTTTATGTAACACATTAGAGAAGAAATGGATTTTATTGTAGGCTCTTAGCTAATTACGTAGGTAATATAAAATTCCTTTGCCAAGTAGTTTTTGAGTTATTTGAACAAACAGAGCAATGTTGCAACGCTGGAACGACAGACAACTGGATGGAAATGGCATATTTATGTTATTTTATCCAATTAGAAACTTTACAATATAAAAGTTTTGTGACGATTTTTCCAATTGCCTTAGCAACGACAGTAAATGCTACGAAGTACATAGGTAAATATGATAGGTTTGTTAATTAAAACTTACTATTCGTATATATGTAGCTACGCTCTGGTTTCAGTTGAAATATCATAATATTCCGTACAGCAATTATCAAAGTTTGGTTCAAAAGCTAATAATTGTGTATAGGAAATATCAGCATAGGTGACATTGTAGCATTTTCATTTGGCTCAAATAATCAACCAACTTTACCGTGTTCATCTAGCCCAATTATTCTGCAGCAACTAATTTATCTTTTCTATTTTCATATACATATCTGAGAGATTGGATGTTAGTTAAATGGATTCAATAAAATTACACTTATGGCTATGTCCAAATAAAAATGAAGATTCTTATCGGTCAGTTATCATCACAATTAAATTCGTATTCAGTTTAGGAACAGAATGAATATACATAGTTGTAAACCATTAGAAAAATAAATATCAAATTCAAATTCAAATTTAAATTCCTCTACAGTGTCACCAGTAACGTCCGCATCATATGGGATTTTTTGAAGTGAAAACTTCTTTAGGCGCGTTTAGCACTTTTTGTGGGCACTGAATTAAACAGCCGTCAGGCGTCAGGTTCGGCTGTGTTACGCTCGAATTCGACTCCGCTGCCGCATCAGTCGACGTGGAAACAGTGTGCGACACTTGTTGCGTCTCAGGTATGTTCTGGCATTTTTTAAATTATATATTTACGTAGGGTGAAGTAAGGTAAAGTGAAAACTTCTTTAGGCGCGTTTAGCACTTTTTGTGGGCACTGAATTAAACAGCCGTCAGGCGTCAGGTTCGGCTGTGTTACGCTCGAATTCGACTCCGCTGCCGCATCAGTCGACGTGGAAACAGTGTGCGACACTTGTTGCGTCTCAGGTATGTTCTGGCATTTTTTAAATTATATATTTACGTAGGGTGAAGTAAGGTAAAGTGAAAACTTCTTTAGGCGCGTTTAGCACTTTTTGTGGGCACTGAATTAAACAGCCGTCAGGCGTCAGGTTCGGCTGTGTTACGCTCGAATTCGACTCCGCTGCCGCATCAGTCGACGTGGAAACAGTGTGCGACACTTGTTGCGTCTCAGGTATGTTCTGGCATTTTTTAAATTATATATTTACGTAGGGTGAAGTAAGGTAAAGTGAAAACTTCTTTAGGCGCGTTTAGCACTTTTTGTGGGCACTGAATTAAACAGCCGTCAGGCGTCAGGTTCGGCTGTGTTACGCTCGAATTCGACTCCGCTGCCGCATCAGTCGACGTGGAAACAGTGTGCGACACTTGTTGCGTCTCAGGTATGTTCTGGCATTTTTTAAATTATATATTTACGTAGGGTGAAGTAAGGTAAAGTGAAAACTTCTTTAGGCGCGTTTAGCACTTTTTGTGGGCACTGAATTAAACAGCCGTCAGGCGTCAGGTTCGGCTGTGTTACGCTCGAATTCGACTCCGCTGCCGCATCAGTCGACGTGGAAACAGTGTGCGACACTTGTTGCGTCTCAGGTATGTTCTGGCATTTTTTAAATTATATATTTACGTAGGGTGAAGTAAGGTAAAGTGAAAACTTCTTTAGGCGCGTTTAGCACTTTTTGTGGGCACTGAATTAAACAGCCGTCAGGCGTCAGGTTCGGCTGTGTTACGCTCGAATTCGACTCCGCTGCCGCATCAGTCGACGTGGAAACAGTGTGCGACACTTGTTGCGTCTCAGGTATGTTCTGGCATTTTTTAAATTATATATTTACGTAGGGTGAAGTAAGGTAAAGTGAAAACTTCTTTAGGCGCGTTTAGCACTTTTTGTGGGCACTGAATTAAACAGCCGTCAGGCGTCAGGTTCGGCTGTGTTACGCTCGAATTCGACTCCGCTGCCGCATCAGTCGACGTGGAAACAGTGTGCGACACTTGTTGCGTCTCAGGTATGTTCTGGCATTTTTTAAATTATATATTTACGTAGGGTGAAGTAAGGTAAAGTGAAAACTTCTTTAGGCGCGTTTAGCACTTTTTGTGGGCACTGAATTAACCTTGTTGAAGTTTTCACTTCTGTCGTGTGGTCTTAAGCACACACAATTTTTTTTTATTAATAGCTTTATTCAAAATTTAACTTTGGCATCAAGTTCTGCTTCGATCGAGATGAAAATTAAGCAAAAAAAATAGTAGTCACGTGATTCGCATTAACTGTCAAATTTTAATTTTTTCCAAAAAATAATTCAAAAGTAGGGTTATTTCTAAAAATATCGAAAAAAGTTATAAGAAAAAGTTTTTTTGAATACATATTCTAGCCCACATGCAAAATTTCAGCGGCATAAGATAATTTTGATTTCTTTATCTATATTTTATAAATTGCACCACTTTTGCAAAATAAGACTCAACGCAACTTACCTAAAACTTCTCAGATTTGACAAGGCTTTATTTCAGATACATTTTCTTTAAAGTAGCGTCATATTAAATGTGTGTTTTTCTACAAAATCAAAATTGGGCTATTAAAATTTGGTCGCATGTGATGCAAAGTTTATTTGTTTTTGATCCTGTATAAGGTAACTTAATAAAATAAGTATTTTTGAAAACGTAGTTTGTGTCTAAAAGTATGCATAATAAACTGATTTCAGAGCATGTGGGGCAAGGTACCCCCCCCCCCCCCCCCCATCACTCGCAGAGCATAGGTGGCAGAGGATAGCCTACCACTCACATACTCAATCTCTTTATCCCAATTTAGGGTCTGTTGTCTGTTCTATAAGTATGCCCAGATATTTTGTTGATTCCTCCAGCAGTGTGAATAAAGGTGAGTCCAAATTATGCCGCCGACCTCGTCGTTGACCCGGTTGGCGACATAATATGGCCGCATCTTTACGACATAAATACAAAAGCCAAACAGGGCCGTTCCTAGCCCCTCTGCCGCCTTTGTGCAGAGCATCGAAAAGCCGCCCCCTCGGCGGCCCGTATATTTAAAACAACTAAATTTTTTAAAGTATTATTTATTTAAATATTAAGTAATATTTAACAACCAATAAAACAAAATATGAACCAAAACTTTAATCTCTTTTTCTAATACAAAATAAAAGTAAATAAAAACTTAATACTCTATACTTAACAAAAATATAAAGGTAAAACAAACAAAATAACAAAACTCATAATCACACTCCCAGTCTGGGTTGCTGTAGGAAAAAAAAAAATCTTTCTACTTTATTAAATAAATATTTTTCTGGCTTTTATAGATCCGTACCATAGACAATTTACCTTTAGATAAACAAACAATAATCACGAATGTGGCAGTTTTATGGCCTCGCGCATGTAAACAAAACTGGGAACTATTAGACATGCGCACTGCAACATTATCGTTTGACGAATGGGAAAATAGACAGGTCCGGGCTTTAAAATTTAAATTCTTGCTCATATGCCACCATCGAGGGTTTATTTTACCCCTATTTGGGCATAATACAATTATACAACGGCTGCAACTATAGTACTATAGTCATTGTTTATATTACAATCCGAGTCACTAAAAGCACAAACACAATTCACTAACTAAACTACACAAAAACCAGAAATCCATAAATATTAAACACCAGTCCCACAATCCACGATAGCCGATCCGATAGCTGAAAACTTTAGAAAACTACAAGGAATCCGCAGAGAAGAGAAACCTTAAAACACAACAACAAAAATGGCGGCCGAGCCGGTTCTGGGGAGTATTCTTGAGCGCGTCGATAAAGTAGGACGGCCGATAACACGAGGTTTGTGCGCATGCACGAAGGTTCCCAGAATGAAGACAGCTGACCGACGAGTCATGCGCTCGGACGTATTTTTTCACCCATAAAACGTAACTTTTGTTTGCGCAGGAGATAAGCTGTAGGTATCTAAAGGTAAATTGTCTATGATCCGTACTCGTCAATAAGTTGCGAGTGATTTAACTTTTCACAGATGTCATTTTCAATCGATATTATGCCTAAATTTGTGAGTCGTTCCTGTGAAATGGTAGATCTTAGATAGTTTTTTATTATTTTTAATTTTGAAAATGATCGCTCTCCGGATGCAACTGTTACTGGCAAAGTTAAAAATATTCGCAAACTTACAACTAAATTGGGGAATGACGATAATAAATTATTTCTCGTCTTTTGTCTTTCTATCGGACATCTGAAAATAAAGAAACTTTAATATAATCCATTAGAGTTGTTCATATAATGTTTAAAAAAAATAAAATACAAATTAATGTTAATAATAATTAATAAAATAATAATATGTTATATGTTCTTAAAAAAGTAAACTAGGTATGTACCATACTTTAAGTTCTGAAACGAAAAATTATACGTAATAAAATGGAGCGTCTTTTTATTTTAATCCCAATCGCTATTATTTTCATTTTCAAATTTATCAATAATTTAGCATTTTTTAAAGTAATTATATTATAATATCTGGTTATTAAGTGTATCAAAAAATTACTTACCTTCTATCTTTCAACTAAAGAAAATAATGTTTTAATCACCACAATATACAATCGGAAATCGGAATCGCAATCGAAGTAGAGAAAACAACAAGGTACTAAAGGTAAAACTTTTGCTGGACAAAATCCAAACCAAAGTGTACTTCCAAACTGATAAATTCCTTCTGCATTCCGCAATTTTATCATTTTCGCCGAACATATCATATCAAAGAGCGGCCGCCATGTATCGTCCCTTTGTCGGAAGACGCCGAACGAACGCGTCATATTTTTTGTGAACTCCACAGACAAAACAACCATAAATCTATTTTATATTCTATTTTTATTATATTAGTTACCTACAGTATAAAAAATTAAATTGTCTGTAATGTGAAAACTATAGACTAGAAGTTTTTTTGTCCTTTTAGGACTACTTTGTGTATGAAATTCAATTTTGCGGGTGTTTTACAGTTTCTGCCTGGAAGCCTGCGGCCTGCGGCCGCCCTTTAGTTTGGCCGCCTTTGTGCCTGCACAACCTGCACACCCCTAAGAACGGCCCTGAAGCCAAACCATAGAAATGGGCTCTTAACGCGTTTGTAATTCACACGGAAAATCCTCATTTTGTTGGAGCTATTGTCGAGTAAAACTTCATTCAGCCTATTCATCTAACAAGTATATCGAGTGCTTTGTTTTGTTTGCCGTTGAGTACTCGAGAGTCAAAAAGGCTTTTGTGGAGGTTAACGACTTAAGAGCCCAATTATTAATTAAAACGAAATAGTTATCTTCAAATTAAATCGTAGATTCGAGTCAAGAATAGATTTAAATGGGTAAAACTAGGGTAATTACCCAAGAGATTTCCGTGGAGAACATTAACTTGCGTTGGGTAATTTTCTACTGCGTTACATCTTAATATTTTATATGTTTTGCAAAATAGCCCTTCATAAAACATTTTTCCCACCACACTTTTTAGACAGGTGATTTTTTAAAACAGATATGAAATCTTAAATCCTTAGGGGAGTCTTATGCAAAGCCTTCAATTTGATTTAATCTTTACTTACCCGTATTTTTTTTATCATTTGAAATATAATGTCTGGCGTTTCTTCAATAATTTTCTTCTTATTGCTTAAGAATAGGTAAATAATTGAGAATATTATTACCTACTGTTTTTTTGTCGCACTAATTCTTTTCGTAAGAGTTTTAAAAGAAAAAAATGTCTGGAATTATCAAGACAACTTTGACTGTAACATAAATGCCATTGTCAGAAGTGATTTTCTTGTAATCAAAAGGACCCGGTTACTTGAAATCTTGATTCACTAACCATCTGGTTTGATTATGAGTACCTAAATCATTTCTGCCTCCATCAATGGTGTCAGCATAAAAGTTCTGATTCGTTTTACGTTATAACGTTAAATAACTTCACTGTCTGTTTAATTATACACTTACTTGTATGTTTGAGATATTATCACTTTAATTATAATTTATTGAATTATTATTATTATTCGTCATTACTGCAAGGTGTTCATGTTTTATTATGTTGATTAATCTTCCTAATCAACTTAGGTATAGCAAACAGTGCAGTGCAAACAAAGCCTACTAAAGCAGAGTGTAAAAATATTTACGTTAGTATTATCTTTCACTAACCCATAAATGAAAATTTAAAAATCGTTTTTTTTTCGGACTTATACTGGTAATTCGTTTACAATTATCTTCTGTTTGATTTAGCTTTTATGACGTGAAACAAATAAAGGGGAACTTTAAGAAGTTTTTTAATTGCTAAATCCTCGTAACCGAAACAAATCAAACGAAAATTGTAAACTGGTAAACTGATTTCGAGGGAGAATCAAATGTTCTATTTGGGAAAAGTTTTGCGGCAAGTCAATAAAGATGTTTTTTGTTCAGTGGATCATAATGTTCGTTTCAGGCACGTAAATAGGAGGCGGGGCAGAGGACCCGCCCCTGAGCCCTGACAATATTAAGTTTGATCAATAAAATATACAGGGTGTTATTTAAGTATGTGGCCAAACTCCAAGGAGTGCTTCTTTAAGTGATTTTAAGAAGAAAAGTTTATATAAACATGGATCCGAATATGCATAATTTTTTACGATACAGAGTGTCAAACTTTAAAAAAAAATCGTGTTCGTAAATATCCCAATACTTTTTGATTCGATTTTGTTGAAATTTGGCAATTCTGTTTGTAATAACAAAAGGATAATTTAGCCTCAATTAGAATAAAATTATTAAGACCAGTGGCGTCCCGGAAGACAGTCCAACTAATATTTTTGACAAAAAAAATGGTGCACCACTGACTTTTTTAAAATTATGTATTTTTCTCGAATTAAGCAACTACAAATACAACTAAAACCACTTTATTGCATGTCCCCCAAAATTACACGAAAGTCCTCTTGTGAATTTTTTCGCATAAATTTTAAAATATTAAAATTCAAAACAGGACTTTCGTGTAATTTTAATTGCTTAATAGTTTGGTAAAGTGTATACGATCTTAGTTGAGACAGACAAAAAAACTAAAAAAAATTTGATGACAGACTTGTGAAGTCCACGTGGAGTATCTTCGAACATCTATATAGGGAGGGATCAGTACAAATGTTGTTACATTTGTATTGTAGTTTCAGTGTGTGATGCAATAAATTGATCGTACCCCCAATATTTACGTTGTCTCAACTGACTTCGTATGAAGTTTACTTAGTTTAAATTTTTTACTCTTATTGTCCCGGGGACATGTAATAAAGTTTTTATTTTTTTTCTCGAAAACAAAGCAGGATATGAAAAAAACTCAAAAGATAAAATAGTTGTATTTGAAGTTGCTTAATTCGAGAAAAATACATAATTTTAAAAAAAGTCAGTGGCGCGCCATTTTTTTGTCAAAAATATTAGTTGGACTGCCGGGACGCCCCTGGACTTAATAATTTTAATCTAATTGAGGCTAAATTATCCTCTTGTTATTACAAACAGACTTGCCAAATTTCAACAAAATCGAATAAAAGAATATTGAGATATTTACGAACATCCGTTTTTTTTTTAAAGTTTGACGCCCTGAATGAACTTTTCATCTTAAAATCACTTAAAGAAGCACCCCTTGGAGTTTGGTCACATACTTAAATAACACCCTGTATATTGTGAACTTTAATACAAAGTGATATAGTAAAAGTGTAATTCAATTTTACAAAAATTATATAAAAATTGGTGCTATACTTTTTTCCTCTGAGCTCTCCCCAAAACTGGCCGTTTAAAAGTTTGCAAAAGAAACTTATGACGTAAACTATATTAAAAAAAATTGAATTATAAAACAATCTCTGTACCTACAAGCTCTTTTTAAAACTTAAAAACTTCGAAAGATTTTTCTTGGTATATACATGAAATTATGCTTTCATACGCATCATCGTAATACCTCTGCTAATGATATCACAAATTATATCTCATCAACTTCACCACTTGACGTTGATGATACTACAGCTTTATTGCCAATAAGATTATATGATGAACACTTACAAAACGATCTTGAGATATCTCGGCTAGAAATAAAACTCTTTCACAGTCACTCGATGAATTATGTTTGGTAGGTATAATACTATAGTCGAATCTCTTGTTTCCATGCAGTAACGATTCAAGTCACTTTTTGATACTTTTCAGGAAATGAAAAACTACTTTCTGAACTTTTTTGTTTAATGGATTGATGTTTATATAATGGTTATATTTTATTGCAATTGCACCATGCTTTATTTAATAACCTTTAAAAACCTGAAAACCAGACACCCCCTATAGGTATGATAATAACATAAATATACTTCACTCCGTTATTGATTTATTGGTGTGTAAAATGTAAACACTATATAGAAAGGGCATAGGTTTATGAAGCAAGTATATGCAATCACAAAACAACCCCTAAGGACTGAGGGTTATAAAGTCAAGTCTCTTTTTATTTCTTGTCCCGAATCACACCTATATTGTCGAATACCTATATTATTTTTTATACAGGGTGTTTCAGAACATGTGGGCAATCTGTCTGATTCATATAGAAAATAACATGATAAGTTCATATAATATTTTTTCCTAAGAGCCCCCCTCGAGGAGATATATGCCCCTAAAGACCGGCCCTGAAAACTAGTTTTTATTGATAACCTTTGAATCGCCCTGTATATTTTGATTAAAATTTAGTATACTACTCTACACTATAGGAAGCTTTATTAAATAGGTTAATAATAAAATGTATAGTTCCTTCTGTGAGCCAGGGACGGACTAGCTTGGGCATAAAAAATCTTACATCTTTGACAGGTGTCATGCAATCGGGATTTTCATATTATTTTTGGATAGCTTACGTATTTTAACGCAAAATAGATACTCTTCGTAGATTTTGATAAGTTGAACCGTTTTCGAGAAAAATCCACTTAACCGTTAACATGCTTTAAAAAGGTTTAATCGTACCTGTCAAAGATGTAAGATTTTTTATGCCCAAGCTAGTCCGTCCCTGGCCCACAGAATAAACTATACATTTTATTATTAACCTATTTAATAAAGCTTTCCATAGTGTAGATTATACTAAAGTTTAATCAAAATATACAGGGCGATTTAAAGATTAGTTTTCAGGGCCGGTCTTTAGGGGCATATATCTCCTCGAGGGGGGCTCTTAGGAAAAAATATTATATGAACTTATCATGTTATTTTCACCTAATCTATATGAATCCGAGAGATTGCCCACATGTTCTGAAACACCCTGTATATAAGATTTTCAGACGACTTTTTTGGTGAAAATTGTGCTGTCATTCGTATATTATATAACCGATAAAGGTAATAGTAATTTAACATAAAACTATTTTACTGCGTAGTTGTGCTTACATTTCCCTATTATGTAATCCTGTAATCGCTCTGTTTGAAATTGATACACCTAGTGTAAACTGTTAAGACATTTAAGGGTGCCTAGTATGATTCAATGAACTATTGTCGGTTATATATCATACCTCAGGCTGAGGGTTATAAGGGTCAACTCAACAGAGTAATATGATTCCGTGGAGGCCCGCCATTCTCGCCTTTAGATAGAATTTAGAGTGGCAAAACCACTGGAAATTTACTTGACATGTGATACTTGATAGAATGCTATCTTTCTGCCGTTTCATCCATAATTCTTTGAAAGTTTCGAGTCTGTAACATGTTTTCTTATAATTAAGCAAGGTAAAAAAGGGTAAAATTTATAGACTGGGGCTAACAAGATAGGGCAAACGAGAATGTGCTTCGTAGGAAATATACACTGAGAAAAATACCTTCTATTCTTTATAAGAATTCGCATACTCTTAACACAACTGTGTAATACTACCTATATGTGACAGCAACGCGCTTTTCTACTGTAAGACAACGAAAATTGCTAGGCCGTGTGTAGTGATAATATCACGATAATTTATAGCCAATGGGAAATGGAAGGTATTGCTACCATAGAATAGTTGACAGTCATTATTGCTCTGAATACTCACAGTAATTATCAAGTTCTATTGGGGGTGTAATTTGGTTTTATATACTGTATTAGTTCCGACTGACAGTTGTAATGAAACTTGACATTAAACATAATAATATTTGCTTGCTACGGTTAATAAAGCATTTACTTACCACTAAAAATCAGTACTGTAGTTCTCAAAAATTTAAATAGCTTCTAGTGTGATACTGTTGTTGTCGTTTAACATTGCACATAATTATCTATTATGCAACATGGTTTACTGAGATCGTAAAATTCGCCCATAGATTATAAAGTCCAATACTAATGATGGGTTGTGCGAAATAAAAATCTTCTATTGTTTTATCTGACATGCACATGACACAGCACACTTATCTCATCTTTTACTTTGAAATCTCAAACATCGGCTGCTGACGCACATCTTCGCAGACAACATGAGGTATCACGCCTCAATAAAGACCTGGAAGAAATTTTGTCTTGGGGTGAAGTAACCAAGTCGAATTTAACGCTCAAAAAACCCAGGCAGCAGTTTTCTCTAAGAAGGTTAACATTGCAGAACCCGATATCGTTATGGCAGGACACGCAATTCCACTGCCTTCGTCTATTAATTTGATGGGTTTCAATCTGGGAGGAAATATGTCTTGGCATAATCACGTTGTGGCAATCGCCAGGGCAGCTTCTCAGAAGCTCGGTATACTTTTCCGTACCAAAAAGTTGTATACACCTTAATAACTTTTGACACTCTATAAAGCCCAGATTCGACCATCACTGGAATACTGCTCTCATATCTGGAGTTCTGCACCGAAGCATACCCTTCGGTTGTTGGATTCCATCGAAAGGAGAGCCGTTCGTCTAATCGGCGACCACGAGCTGACTAAGAACCTCGACAGCTTAGAACATCTAAGACAGGTTGGTGATTTGACTCTCTTCTACAGATATTTCCATGGCAAGTGTTCGACAGATATTGCCCGCTAGATTCCACCTAGAGTAATGCATAGCAGAAACACACGACGAACCACTGCCGCCCATCCCTATGTGGTTCAACTTAGTACACCCCGAACATCATTGTTTCAGAACTTTTTCATTTGGAGGACGTCATCTTTGTGGAACGGCCTTTCTGAGACCGTGTTTCCAACCGAATATAACCTCCAACGATTCAAGAAAAACGTGAATCGCTTTCTTCGCACAGGCACGCGCCTTAAAGGATTTTTCCTATAGTGCTTGTGCTCGATCAAAAAAAAAAAAAAAAAACCTAAATATAAAGTAAAAATAAATTAATTGAAACAGGTATTGCCATTGCTATGATTAATGAAAATTTAAATTCAGACAGGACTGCTAGAAGACTTCGAACAACGATGTGACCTGCTCAATAAATACGTTAAAAAGAAATAATACGGCGCGCGGCGATTGTCGATCGCTACTATCCCCCCACCAAATGTCTTATCGATTATAGGTTCTAACGGATACAATTCGTTTTTAGAGAAACTGTTCTGCTTTCCTAATTGTAGAGAAAGCGCCTTTCTGGGAACAAAATGTCACATTGAGAAGATATATTTGCTGTATTAAAAGTAGTTCATTATTCAACAAGACTGTACTGCTAGTGAAACTGATATAACACTAAAGCAGGTTTGATACGCTAGCAATTTATTTAATATGGGTTAATAAAAAAATAAGCTATTAATACAAACTATGTCTTAGCAAACCTGTTGTATTAGATCATTTTCCTCAGTGCAGGAGCCAATATAGCAAAGCCTATGGGTTTATATAGGTAGGACCTATCAGGGCCGTAGCCAGACCTGCGTTGGTACCAGGGCATTACTGTTTATTATCAGGACGACATTTTATTTGGAACTCAAATTATTATACATCAAGTACCTATCAAAGTATTTGTATTTATGGGAAAATCAGCTTATTTATATCCTGTCTACTCGTAAAACTAACTTCGTGGCACGTTATATGACCACTAGTAAATCTCATAAAATGCGCATGGTGTCATTGATGACGTGCAACGATTTTAATTTTATGCGTTTTTTGACATCATTATTAGGTATAATTAAGTAAATTAAAACATTACTAATGTCAAGAATGATAGTGTAATAAAAAATCCTCGAAAAAATCACTATTTAATTAATCAGTTTTTATTATTAAATTTATCAAATAAAATATCACTACAGTATTATTATTTTTTTAAATTTAAATGTTTAAAATAGGGGAAGCTTTCTATTAGCATAACTGTGAAATTTTCGCAGAAACAAATCTAGGCCTAGTACAGCGGCTCTTCTTCACTTCAAATGCAGATTCTTGCTTACGTGCAAAATTTCAGCTGCATAAAATAATTTTGATTTTTTACCTATATTTTGTAAATTGCACCACTTTTGCAAAATAAGACTCAACGCAACCTACATAAAACTTCTTAGTTTTGACAATGCTTTATTTCAGATACATTTTCTTTAAAGTAGCGCCATATTAAATGTGTGTTTTTCTACAAAATCAAAATTGGGCTATTAAAATTTGGTCGCATGTGATGCAAAGTTTATTTGTTTTTGACCCTGTATAAGGTAAACTTCATAAAATAAGTATTTTTGAAAACGTAGTTTATGTCTGAAAGTAATACACCTTAATATAAAGACAAGAAAGAACACAGTGTCATCAGTAAAGCGTTCATTAAGAAGTGGAAAATAAATTTTAGAAAAAAATCAAAATTTTCTCTCAGGGCAAAATATTTGTCTGTCAGCCGCCCTATTGTAGCTACGGCCCTGGGACCTATACCTAGCTATATATCGAGTTGTAATAATATATTATGTTGGGTATGTTGATATATAATTCTTGTTTCGTCTCAAATTGGAAATATAATATTTCAGCACTTTTGTAGTAGTATAGTAATAAGCAGAAATACTTTTTTTATTCTAAGATTATACTAAAAATATTAGGGATCTATGAATTCCTATAAAATCACTCCTTTTATAAAGCAATATTTAGGATTTTATACTTATGTTATAAAAACACCATTTTCCGACGAATATTTTCAGTTATTTCCCCCATATTTGCAAAGTTGATTCTCATGCCTTTTGAGTTTCAATATCTAAATTTGCGTTAACATGTGTTGACTTTGTGTCCTTTTGAGCTCTGGCAACATATTTTATAGGGTAGTAGCATATAACACCAACCCTTCAAAAAGTCGTAAGAAAGGGTGTGTCTGTAAGCCTTACAAGTTCGAAAATATCTGACCTTGAGTAAGTTTCTAACGTTCTTGGAATATAAATTATAGAAGTTTTAGTATGTTCACATTTTTTTTTCTATTAAGTTAATTTAATATAAACTTTCTTTCAAAGAGGTTATGCTATTGTATAACGTTAATGCAGCCTGTTAGGATGCATAAAAACAGCAATACTTACAGGGAGTTATGGAGATGAATTATTCGTTTTAAACCCTCAAAAGTATAAAGACAAATTGCATAAAAATATTTTTTAATATCGCGTTGCTATTAAAATTTGGGAAATACTCGAAGCAATATATTTGAGGTTGTCATATAGTCACTTTGAAAGTGCCATTTTTTAAGGTGGGAGTATCAACATGCTTGCCAACTTATAATCTATTTCGCATATATTTATTTAAGTTTTCTAGCTTTTACACAAAATTTAAATAAAATCATTATCGTCTTCATATTTTATAGGTAATAATTGACACATTAAATAAATATCAAGGAATTTCATTAAATATTTTAGGAGAATTGTGTAGGGAAAAATATCGGGTAAGATTTTTTTTAACATTATTATGTCATTGTTGTTTCACTATACAATTTTCCCAAAATTAGCAATAAAATGAATAGATATTTTTGTTATATGTCAGATATTACCTAAATATTGTACCGACGATATTGATTTTATTTAAATGTTAGTTAATCTAATAATAAACTAAAAAAAGCAACGCAAAATAGGTTATAGATTGGCAATAGATGGAATGACGTTGAGAATTCCACCTTAATCACGGTTAGCAAAAGAAGAAGGTCATCCACCTAAAACTCTAACTCTTCTCTCATAACCTCCATCTCAACAGCTCACTTTGAGGGTATGGACTACAAGTTCTTCTTAAGGGTTAAAACTTGTTATAAAATTAAACATAAAAACCCTTTAATATTCAGGACCCAGCTGCTTTATTATGCCGTTTTTTCCCCAATAAATAAAGTTTGCCAAACAATACTCAAGTGAAAATAAAGAAATTATTTTTTATTATTAAACCACTGCTCTTACCATTCCTTTCCTTCTTTCTTCTACCCCCTTCTCCGAGTTAGAATCACCGAAAATTCTAAACTGATTTAAATACCATAAAACATGTAACCATTATTAGAAAACAAAAGTCCCTGGACAACCCGCGAAGCACGGATTTAGTTCGGCACTTTACCACTATGGCGCCACGGTACATTTCTTTTCGTGGCAGCCCGTTAAAAATTCCATTTTTCAAATAACTGGTGAATTTTTTAAACGTAATTTAAAGTTTTAAGCGCATTATTATACAGTGTGTGTATAAAGTCTGGAAACGGCTTAATAACATCACAATTTACTGGCCGATTTAAACCAAATTTGGTACAGTTGTGTAAGAGGATCTAACGCACCGAATGACGATATTGGCGTTGTTGCCAGCTTTTTAGTTTGTCTGGAATTCGAACAAATTTCATATTTTTAAATATAACACCCAGTATATTTTTACATTTTTAAATTCCACATAAAATTATAATTATTTTTTATTAAATGCATTATTAGTCTATACTTCATAGTTTCCGAGATATTGACTCTCGAAAAGTGACATTTTTGAACTTTGACAGCTTATAACTTTCTAACAGTACGTCTTAAAGCAAAACGGCTTACATGTCCCTATCTTCAATTTTTATTATCTTCCCAAAAAATCAACTTCCAGTTAAACCGGAACAACTATATTTCCTGCTTTCGAGTTACATCCGGTTTAACCGGAAGTTGATTTTTTTGGGAAGATAATAAAAATTGAAGATAAGGACCTGTAAGCCGTTTTGCTCTAAGACGTACTGTTAGAAAGTTATAAGCTGTCAAAGTTCAAAAATGTCACTTTTCGAGAGTCAATATCTCGGAAACTATGAAGTATAGACTAATAATGCATTTAATAAAAAATAATTATAATTTTATGTGGAATTTAAAAATGTAAAAATATACTGGGTGTTATATTTAAAAATATAAAATTCGTTCGAATTCCAGACAAACTAAAAAGCTGGCAACAACGCCAATATCGTCATTCGGTGCGTTAGATCCTCTTACACAACTGTATCAAATTTGGTTTAAATCGGCCAGTAAATTGTGATGTTATTAAGCCGTTTCCAGACTATATAAACACACTGTATATACAAAAAGCAAAAATAATAAATAGCATTATAATTTGCAATATAGTGGCAATTATTGGTGCTAGCCTGAAGAGTCAAAGGCTCTGGGTTCGTTTCCCAGCTATAAGATAATACTTTTCTACCTAAAAAATGTCTAAACGCCTCTAAAAGTTTTCAGTTCAAATTTAATGCATACAAATATAGTTTTAGATTATTTTTAGTTTATTAACACAAAACAAACAATAAATAAATAGTCATAATTTACCAAAATGGGTGTAAAATAATGAGAGGACGTACCTAAACATTTATTTATTCACAAAGTAATTAAATATTTTCCCTATTGAATATTTTTTGTGCAATTTAGTGGAGGTTGGAACCAAATTATTTAAATAATTTAATTGTAATTGGTCCACTTGAAACAATAAATTACTTTGCTTGAAAATTAAAATATTTAATTTGATTAACTGATATGGATGAAAATTATTTAATTATACAAATTTTATTAATGGTTTGGTTGTTGTTACCATCACAAACCTGACACATTGATATATACTGACTCGGCGGCCGCCTCGGCTGCCGAGTCGGCTTAAACGGCTGTGGGTGTCGCCGCCCTTAAAGCTACCTAATAGAAAAAAATATTTCTACAAAAACAAGAAAGTTAAATTAATAATAGCATTGGTGATTATCGATGAATATCGCAATAAAAAGTTTTAACTTGGCATAATAAAAAATATTATAAAGTTTTTTATTTTATTAAAAATTATGGATTTAGTACCGCTGTTCGGTTTTTTATTGATACTTTTGACAAAACAATATCGCAATAACTTTTTCTTGGTGGTGTTCTAGTAGATTTAAATATTGACATCAGAAAATATACCTTTGTCTAGCCGTAAGGGGATAATAATTGTGGCTTACAAGTTTTTTTAATATACAGGGTCCTGCACCTCGCCTCCCGTCTTCTATAGCTCACTTAGTAATTAATTTAGAATTTTCATATTTTGCAGACCTTATCTGTATCTTGGGGCGCATTTCAGGAAAATATTTTTTTTCATACAGGGTGTTCCAAAAAAGTGTGACGTCATAAGGGTGTATTTTTTTAAATTACATGCCATTAATTTTCTTACATTTTTGGGTGCCTCCTATAGTTACCTACATACCCCTAAAATTTTGTTAAAATTGATTCGGTATTATAAGTAGACGAAAAAAAAATAAAAACTAAAAAATATCAGTTTTGCGCCACTGGTATTAAAAATAAATAAAAAATAAAAATAATGCCTCGTTAATAAATTTATACAAAGGTACCTATTAGATAAGATATAATAATTTCGTTAACCAAGTTTGGTTAACACGAATTGTACAGGGTGTCCAAAGTTTAGTGTCAAACTTTGCAAACTTTAAATCAATTTATTTTTCTTATTTCAAATGGGAACCCCTGTATATTTTTATGTCATTCGATGCAGAATTAAAAATGAAACTTTTTTCCTACTTGCAACCCTATCGAAATTTCTAACGTATCAAGAGTTATTTGCAGAAAACTAATTTTATCAACTATTCCAACAGTAATTATTATGAATAAATATCGAAGGTGGCTTTGAAAAACAATTTATTATAGCTTTATTAGAGCTCGTAGATATGATTTTTTATATTAGGAGCATGCGAAAAGAACTCTTTTTTGGCAAGCCGAGGTTACGCACAGTGTTATCCGGAACGACGACATCCAGAGAAAAGGAGCCTGCAAAACATATTAGAGAGGTTTGTACAAACGGGAAATGTAAACTACCCAAAACCAGTGAGAAATAAACCGGTCCGAACTGAACAAAATCAGTTGGCTGTCGGCTGTGCTATTATCTGTTATAGAAAATCCTTTAGTTACTCAACAAGCAGTCGTTAATGCCGTAGATGTAATCGAAAGAACAGTTCAACGAATTTTTAAGGATAACCATATTCACGATTATCATTTCCAGTTAATAATTACTAACAATTTAACAACATTTAGATTACTAAAGTCAAAATGGTCTATGGTGACTTTAATAAACTTTATTACCAATAAATTGTTTTTCAAAGCCACCTTCGATATTTATTCCGAATAATTACTGTTGGAATAGTTAATAAAATTAGTTTTCTGCAAATAACTCTTGATGCGTTAGAAATTTCGATAGGGTTGCTATTAGGAAAAAAGTTTGATTTTTAATTTTGCATCGAATGACATAAAAATATACAGGGGTTCCCATTTGAAATAAGAAAAATAAATTGCTTTAAAGTTTGCGAAGTTTGACACTAAACTTTGGACACCCTGTACAATTCGTGTTAACCAAACTTGGTTAACGAAATTGTTATACCTTATTTAAGAAGTACCTTTGTATAAATTTATTAACGAGGCATTATTTTTATTTTTTATTTTTTTTTAATACCAGTGGCGCAAAACTGATATTTTTTAGTTTTATTTTTTTTCGTCTATAATACTAAATCGATTTTAATAAAATTTTAGGGGTATGTAGGTAACTATAGGAGGCACCCAAAAATGTAAGAAAATATATGGCATGTAATTTAAAAAAATACATCCTTATGCCGTCACACTTTTTTGGAACACCCTGTATGAAAAAAAATATTTTCCTGAAATGCGCCCTAAGATACAGATAAGGTCTGCAAAATATAAAAATTCTAACTTAATTAATAAGTGAGCTATAGAAGACGGGAGGTGAGGTGCAGGACCCTGTATAAGAATTACGTCGAGGCACAAAGAAAATATAGTAAGTTTAAAATAGCTACCCTTATACCATCCAATAAAGAGATTGAACTATTAATTAAAATAATTATTTTTCCACACTATACAGGGTGTCCCGAAATTAGCTGACAATATTTTAAGGAGATAAAGTACATCCAAAAATAAGACTAATACCTTTTATTAATATACCTTCAAAAACGTTTCGTTATGGGGCTAGAGCCCCCCGAATTGGAGCCATGATAAGCAGTTTTTTCACAATATCTCAAAAACCGATTAGGGTATCGAAACAAAATTTGATACATGTTTTACCCATGACAAGACGCAATAAACGATTTAGTTAGCTTAACTTTATTTCTTCCAGTGGCGTCCCACTGGGTAGGTAGTTGGTAGAATATTGCCCTAAGTTTTTTATTTTTAGGATTTTTTAACTTCAGGTGCAATTTTTAGAAGCTTTAAAGTATTTTGTTGAAAAAAGGTACTCTTGTTTCATTGTGGTAGAATTCACCATTTTCCAGTAAAATCGATTTTAAAATTTTCGGTTTTTTGAAATCCGGTGAAAAGGCTAAGGTTTTTTTTTGCATATCTCAACAAACACTTAATATTAAAACATGAAATTTATTAGAAGTTCTACTAGCGACAAGGCATATGTATTAAAGAGTGTTACTTTAAAATATTTTTCCAGTGACGTCGCACGGGGGGGAGCCTTAAGTAAATATAACTATTATTTTTTTTTTAATTTCATAGTTTTAATGTAATTTTTTTTTAATTTTAAATTTTTTCTTAATAAAACCTTCTATTATTATAATTTGACAGAATGTAACGTTTTTAAATTAAACATATTTTTAGATTCCTTTGTTTTTTAAATATTTATTTTCATGGAGATTTTAAGAGAGTTTTCAAATAAAACAAATAAGAATAACAAATTGCAAATCAAATTTGATTGGCACGGGAAACTAATTCTTAAGCAAGTACCAGTCATGTGTCCCCAAAAATAATATTCAAGGGGATTTAAATCAAGTGATCTTGGTGGCCAGGCTATGGCTACCAATCCACCTGGTAATTTTCTTCAAGCCAATTCCTCACTTGACGTCCGTAGTGAGCTGGGGCCTCATCATGTTGAAAGAAGTGCCCTGAACGTAAATCCAGTGGCACATTATCTAATAAATCCCCAAGTTGATTATGTATTATTATTACTTGTCGCTAGTAGAACTTCTAATAAATTTCATGTTTTAATATTAAGTGTTTGCTGAGATATGCAAAAAAAACCTTAGCCTTTTCACCGGATTTCAAAAAACCGAAAATTTTAAAATCGATTTTACTGGAAAATGGTGAATCCTACCGCAATAAAACAAGAGTACCTTTTTTCAACAAAAGACTTCAAGGCTTCTAAAAATTGCACCTAAAGTTAAAAAATCCTACAAAAAAAAACTTAGGGTAATATTCTCCCAACTACCTACCCAGTGGGACGCCACTGGATAAAATACCGTTAAGCTAATTAAACCATTTATTGCGTCTAGCTATGGGTAAAACATGTATCAAATTTTGTTTTGATACCCTAATCGGTTTCTGAGATATTGTAAAAAAACTACTTGTCATAGCTTCAATTCGGGGGGCTCTAGCCCCATACCGAAGCGTTTTTGAAGGTATATTAATAGAGAATTTTAGTCTTATTTTTGAATGTACTTTATCCCCTTAAAATATTGTCAGCTAATTTCGGGATACCCTGTATAAAATAATATTTACTGAATACCTATAAGTTATTCGCGCTTAATCATTTGAACAGCTTTTGAGTTATAAGCTTTTAAAGTAAGTTATTAGTGTACCAGAAATGTCTAGAGCGCCACATTTGAGATGAATATTTCTTCGCTTTTTTCCCAAAACTTTGCAACACTTTATTAACATTAAAAAACAACTTTTTAAGAGTTCACCAACGCAAAATCTTTTAAAAATTGTAAGGAAAACACATATTTATAAAACTTTTTATGGTTATTTATTTTTTACCCTCTTAGCGGTTAAATAAATGTATCTGTTGGTTGATTTATTCAACAGTCATTCATTATATATGAATCATATTATATTAATCAACGAACATTCTTATGAAAATACTCTTTAATAATAATAACTGTCTCAATTTTTAAGTTAGGTGTCTCTACACATATACATGGGGACGTGTCCGAAAAACGCTCCGACACGTCAATTGGTATTTTTCTAATTTTGTCTCGAAACAGATCTATTTCGAATGCGCCAGCGAGAATCCAAAAAATGAATCTCGGTGAATAATATAAAAGTTTTTATTGAAAAAAATGCGCAACTAGAAATACCAATCGACGTGTCCGACCGTTTTTTCGGACACGCTTCCATGTATTTATTATCGAACTTATTCGATTTGGCTGATACACAATGTACATAATATACAGGGTGTTCATTTGAAAACTTCCCACCACGATTTTCCTGCTTTAAAATAAAAATGTGGAAAATCGCTCGGACCCGTCGATTTTTATTTCGAGGGGGACATCTTTTGCGTATATTGTCAATCTTGTTACTTCAAGCCCCTAGGAGGGAGGGGGGGAGGGGGTAAGATCCAAATATTAAACGAATACCCCTATTTTATATAATTTTTTTGGATTCTGCATAAAATTCTGTACATTTTTTAATAAAAGCATTATTAGTCTATACTTAACAGTTTCCGAGATATTTTCTTTAAAAATGACATCTTTGAACTTTGACAGCGTCTAGCTTTCTAACTGTACGTCTTAGAGCAAAACGACTTACATATCCCTATCTTCGATTTTTATTATCTTTCCAATAGTGTGAACTTTCGGTTAAACCGGATGTAAGAAATATAGTACCTCCGGTTTGACCGAAAGTTTACACTATTGGAAAGATAATAAAAATCGAAGACAGGGACATGTAAGCCGTTTTGCTCTAAGACGTACAGTTAAAAAGCTAGACGCTGTCAAATTTCAAAAATGTAATTTTTCAAGAGTCAATTTCTCGGAAACTGTTAAGTATAGACTAATAATGCTATTATTAAAAAATGTTCAGAATTTTATGCAGAATCCAAAAAAATTATATAAAATAGGGATATCCATTTAAGATTTAGATCTTACCCCCCCCCCCCTCCCTCCTAGGGGCTTGAAGTAACAAGATTGACCGCAAAAGATGTTCCCCTCGAAATAAAAATCGACGGATCCGAGCGATTTTCCACATTTTCATTTTAAAGCAGGAAAATCGAGGTGGGAAGTTTTCAAATAAACACCCTGTATAAGGCTTTATTAAGATTAATTATTTGGTTTGTCAGTATGGTATTCCTACTTGAGAATAGCGTTTTTAATGATTTATTTTTTTTTAAAAGGCATAAAAGACATCATTATTTTTTAATTTTAATAATCTAGTTAAATGTAACTCTTTTAAATTGTTAAGTATTAAAATATTAAACAGCTCCAAGAAGTTATAAAAATCGAAATAAAGAAATTTAAAAACTATTCTGTGAATTATTTTACCTATTTACTGAACGCACGTGGTTATAAGGGGTTCTCTCACAATAAGATTCAAATAAAAGGAAAACAAAAATAATAGCTAAATAAATGTATTTACGTCGACGTTGTGGTCTGGTGGTCAGCGCAGCAGCCTCACAGATCGTAGGCCCGGGTTCCATTCCCGGCAACGTCGATGTTAAATTTGGAATTTGGTTTAAGAGGTGGCGCCGTCTTTCGGAAGAGACGTTAAACTGTGGGCCCCGTGTCATGGATGTTGGCACGTTAAAGAACCCTACCCTCGACAAAGAGGGATTCGGCAAAATTACCAGATAGTGTGTGACAAATTCCCTGGCGTCGGTGATTGGCCTCGTTGCGGAAAAAGGCCGACGTAAAATAAATAAATAAAAAAAAAAAAAAAAAAATGTATTTACTAAGGCTATAAAAATATATTCACGCTTTTATCTCACCTATTTAATTAATATTTATATTAATACTAGAACAATACTGTAAAAACTTTCTTTTTCAACCTGTCGATAGTGTCGTTCTTCAATAATATGGCATGCGAATGCAGTCCACTATAAAGTAGATTAAACATAAACAATGACGACTGTTAAAAGAGAAAATAATCGCCACAAACCAGTCATAGTATATCTAATAAAATTAGCATTAATGAAATATTTAACTACTGCATTTTAAAGCGCACTTAAATATGAATAACACGTTAAAAATTACTTCCCAATGTGATGTGATATCGACCATGCAATGTTGATAACCTGCCAAGTCAACTTTGATAAAGTCTTCGTTACCCTAAATACCGGTTCTTTAATTTCGATTATTCTGTAAACAAAAAGTGACAGTGGTTAAGTTTGTTACTCTTGCTTCCTGAAAACAACATGAAACAGCTACCTTTGTGGTGCTTTTTTGGTGTAATACAGTTTATTCTAAGTGACAAAAACTCAGGTGAGAATAAAATAATTTAATTACAAAATATTTTGGCTTCTGTTGCGAGTAATACACTTCCCGGCTGCCCCGGCACAAAATTCCGACGCTCTCAAAATTATCCTTAAGTTCGATGTTTCATAACTTTTCTATTTTAAATCCGATTTTCATGATTTTTTAACCAGTTTGTAATTACATTCATTGAGCTTATTTTGTATAATTAACATTTTTTGCATAGGTGATGTTAGACAGGGGTAAATTACACCGCTGTATTTGATCATAGTTTCAAAACACCCTGTGGACAAATTCAGGTAGGTGATTTGGTTTAAAAACTCTTAGGTGTATTCTTAACATTTTGTACTTTGAATCATGTCATTATCTCATTTCTTGTAATAGCTGTACAATATTCAATCCACAAAAACACCGATTTGGAAGATTTTTTCGAGGATTTTATATTGAGAAAACAAAACCCAATAAATTTAATTAACAATATGAGGGTTTTATTAATAGCTTGTCTATCAACCATTTGCTACAATAACAGCTCGCACTCTTCTTGACATCGAATAAGAGTATTTATTCTTTCTCGAGGAATAGCCAACCTTAGCTCTTGTACGTTTGTGGTCGCATAGGACGAACTCGAGTAGCTCTTTTAAGTTCATCCCAGAAACGTTTAATGGGGTATAGATCCAGGCAACATACGGGCCATTCCAATCTTCGTAATTCAACTTCATCCAGATACTCGTTTACTAAATGTGCAACATGGGGTGTTGCGTTGTCCGGTTGTCATGAATCAATATAAATTGGTTCTCAATCAAAGCTTTTCCGTCGCTAAATATCTATTGCAAGCATCTCGAACTGTAGACCCCGAGAATACTGTAGCCACAAGACTTAATTGTTGATGGAATGTGACATTAATACATTTAACTTATAATTATTCCAAACTACATGCTATATTGGTATGCAGAATGCATTACGACTTTCTAAAAAACTTCAAATATCGTTGCCATTCAGTAATGTAAAATTTTTAAAGAGACCTCTTTAAACGTTACATACGGCTTTATAAAAAAAAGAAAATTGTTTTTGTTTTATCAAGAACTTGAACACTTGAACACATTATTATTCCAACCATGTTTTGCCAGCGATGTTAGGGATTTTTCTCAAGAGTCTATAATACGTCAAGGCGAGGGACTATCGTCGTTAGTCGTAATTTTAGTTGTTCCATATTACGATATATAGGATATACCTAGACAAGTCCCAGTATATGTAAATATCCCGAACGAAGAAAGAAAGTAAAGTTCTTTGTAACGTTTATTTAAAAACCTAAACAGCTGGAAACTTGAAGATAACTGGTACATTTACCGTATAACCTATATGTTCAATCGCATAGGGTATGAATCTGAAGAAAGTTTTAATATTGATTCATTTTGTATTAAATGAAACATTATATTTGTATTCAGCGTATTTTAATTGCTATCGCCTAGCCCTTTCGGCCCATTATAAGGCCATCATCAGGGCTTAGGTTTCGTCAAATTATGTCCAGGAGACAAGAAACATATTAAGAGATATTTGAAAATTTTTAAACAAATTTTCCTGGTAGTGGTTTCAAATTATTGTAAACAACACCTGACTACAATAATTTGAAACCACTACCAGGAAAATTTGTTTAAAAATTTTCAAATATCTCTTAATATGTTTCTTGTCTCCTGGATATAATTTGACGAAACCTAAGCCCTGATGATGACCTTATAATGGGCCGAAGGCGCTATAGGCGATAGCAATTAAAATACGCTGAATACAAATATAATGTTTCATTTGTTAAAATACGGCGTACAACCGACTCTTCTTTTCATATTTCATTTTGTATTAATCCATACAATCATTTTTTCATATATTCATAATCTGTTACTTTAACAAACTCCATATCTCTAAGCACTGGCGGATCTAGGATAAAGTTATGACGGGGAGGGCTACATCAATACATTAAGTCCGTAGCCAGCGAGAAATTCTGAGGGGGGAGGTTCAGAATGTTATTCCAGTGTTCTTGATGCGATTTGGAGGGATAGACAGAATAATTATCAGGTTCTTTATAGACATTAATATTTCTAAGAATATATTAACAGTAGTGTGTTTACTGTTTAAACCCAGTAAATATTTTCAAAGCGTAAGTTCATATACAGGCAAATATAAAAAGTTATGGTAATCACTTGGTCAGAGGTGGAACCTACCGGTCGTCATCGTTTCCGATCAGCTTGTGTAAAAAAAACAAGGTGAATATTTCGTTATCACCTCATTGGCAACACTGTTAAGCACGCTATAAATTGCATTCCAAGATGTCTATACCCTCCATGCCGCCGGCGCCGGGTTGCTCCCGTGATTCCAAGTGGCCTAATTTAACTTCCAAGGTCTCAATTAAGCACATTCTTAGGGCATTTTAATACTAATAAAGCCGTTGAGTTTGAAGCCAAAAATTGCCTGGCATCTTCTAATTGTACTACAGTTGTCTGGTAAACTCAAGGATTACGGTAATATAACATAAAACCTCCACATTAGACCACATGGGGTAGGCAAGTAACTAAGTAGGAGTATTAAAACCCTTTACCACTATGTAATGCGTCAATTAAAAAAAGGTTATGTGTTAAAACCCCTCAAAAATATAAAAATTAGGACAAACACTGTACCGTAATCCATAAATCAAGTTTTTACGCCCAAGAAAACAAGATAATAATAAAAATTCAAGGCACAGAAAAAATAAAACAAGCCGAGAATGAGCTCATCAAAATCTCTAATGTATCACTGTCAGGGTGAAGCCATTCTATATAGAAATCGGGGATAGATTGGGGCTTATATTCAGTGCTAAATATGTTCAATCCAATCAGAAAATAATGCTTTGTTATTAGCAAATTTAAATACTTTGGATGACAAGATAACGCATTTTCATATGCGTTACATTTAGGTACATACCCTAAACGTATATATGTTACGGTTAATACAAGAAAGTAGTTAATTCGCGAATTATCCGGCTAATACCCGAATTGGTAGCCGGTTTGTTCGTTGTTACCCAGAGCATTTTTTTAAATTTTATTTAAATTTTATTTTTATAAAATAATATTAGTTTAAAAAATCGAATAAAAAAAATGCTCTGGGTAACAACAAACAAACCGGCTGCCAATTCGGGTATTAGCCGGATAATTCGCGAATTAACTCTTCTCTTGTATTAACCGTAACATATATACTAAGTGACATAGAAACCCGAACACCCAGTAACTTCAATAATATTTTACATAAACATCTGGAGGGTCATAGTAAGGAAATGATTAAAATGTCAATCCATCTTTAAAGACAGACTAAGTTTATTCGGTCTGTTCGGGTTGGTTCGGGTTTGTAGAATGTGAAACTGATAAGGCCAAAAATTTAATCGTACCTTCCTTTTGTGATGATAAACTTGTATACAAAATATTATTAAAATTAAATCATTTTTACTGGGTGTTCGGGTTTCTATGTCACTTAGTATATTTATTAAACACCATCACAAAGCATTTTTGTACAAACTTTATAAATGTGTAAATTTGCAAAATTAATTTTTATTTGTTTGTTGTTTTATTGTTATTGTATAGACGTAAAAACAGTAAAATTTAATTGTGGGACAGAGGTCAATAAATTTCCTGTAAGATAAAAAAAATTACAGAATAACGAATACCTAATTATTATAAAATTACAATATTTTGTTATACTAAATTGTAAATTTACAAATAATTTGTAATATTATGTTGTAAATTGTAAGTTTAGTACAAACTTAGCGCAAAATATAAACGTTTTTGTAAAATTACAAACATGTAAAAACAAAAAGTATAAATTTGTTTTATTTTTTTTTGTAAACGTTTTGTAATTTTACATTGACTTCTTTTGGTGTATGGTAAGTTTCTTGGAAACATTAGTGATTCAAGGCATAAGAAAGTAACTATTCTATACTAAGGTCTAGCAGGTGTACTGCTAGAGCTTGTACTGTAATACTTTCATTGAATGGGTTTTGTAGTTAAAATTACAACTTTACTGTAAGTTTATAAATTGTATGTAGGAATGTTGGTAAACATTATCTGACAGAGAGTTAACATCAAATACTCACCTAATAGGATAAATATTTTGTAAGTATATTTTTGAAAGAACAGTTTTTTTGTTCGGGCCTTTTATAGTATGTGCAATATACTTCTATAAAGGGATGGCTTGGCTATAGTGAATGTCTTAGTATTTAGAATACTTAAAGTATATTCAAATGCTGAAAACTTTAACAGTTTCGAAATGGGTATTAAATTGGTCAAAATCTAAAACAAACCATGAGCAATAAAAACATTCGAAAATGACAAAGTTTCTTCGACTTGTTGACATAACTTAAACCGAAAAGCACACTCTGTTTCACAAAACTTTAATCCACTGGTTATTTGTTATGCGGCTTAGGAAAATATCATATGCCGAGTAGTCCGAAAGCTTCTGAAGGCAAGGTCAGCCCATCGGCCAAAGGCCTGGAGTAACTCTGTTTATTTTAACCCTCGGGTTGTTGCCTTATTATTTACTTGATTTTCTACAGGGTTACAATAAAAAAGGATCAGCTTTTTTTATATACAGGGTGTTTCAATAAAAACTCCCAGACCAATTATTTCGAAAACTAAAAGCGACATGTAAATTCCGTAAACGCCAGTTTTTAGCCTCTATCATTGGCTTCACAACTGTGTAAAAAATGTGTTTGAATAATACAACATGTAGGTGGCGCCACGGTGCAAAGAAATTTTTCGATGATAGGAACTTTTAAATATTGCCGTTCTTAAAGATAATTAATTTTTGGTCAAATTATGGCCCTAAAAAAATTTGATAAATCCAACATGAAAGGAGGTATTTGGGGGTTAAGTTTTTTTTTTAAATTATTTTAATGAGTATTTTAATTATAAATATTTTTAATATCCTTTAGCAGATTTCCATTTAATTTTGGTAATGATAATTTTAGTGATAAAACGCTCCTATAGCGCTAAATTATTACGTCCAGTGGCGTCTCAAGGGGCGCCTTAACAAATAATATTGGCAAAAAATAAGACGCCATTGAGTTTTTGATAAGTTTTGTATTTTTTCAGATTAAGCAACTAAAAGTGTCCTTTTTTTGTCTGTTAAATTGTTTTGATATCTTGCTTCGTTTTCGAGAAATAAAAATAAAAACAATTTTATTGCCTATCTTTGGAAAACAAAAATCATTAAATAATTAATACGTTGTATTTTCTGTTGTTTAAAAGCATTAAGCATTAAAGCATAATAAAATAAAATTAAAATATGATTTAAATTTTATGAAAGAACTGATAAGAAATTATACAAAATTATTAATAAAAATGAGAACAATACCAAAAACTATTTAATGGGGTCGAATGAGGTTTTCAAAATTATTGCCGTTTTGGTCAAAAATTCATTATCTTTAAGAACGAAAACATTTAAAAGTTCCTGTCATCGAAAAATTTCTTTGCACCGTGGCGCCACCTACATCTTGTATTATTCAAACACATTTTTTACACAGTTGTGAAGCCAATCATAGAGGCTAAAAACTGGCATTTACAGAATTTACATGTCGCTTTTAGTTTTCGAAATAATTTTCCTGGGAGTTTTTATTGCAACACCCTGTATATAGAATACCGCCCACTAAATCAAGAATCGCTCGAACCAGTCAAATTAATTTTTTTTGAAATGCATTTTTCTTAAAAATTGAGGTACACAGGAATGCCAAAAATAATGGATTCCCTGGGGTTGATACACGTAGAATTTTTATGATCCACTCTTGAATAACATCTTTTTTCAAAAAAGTAATGCATTTCAAAAAGATTTGACGGATCCGAGAAATTCTTGATTCAGTGGGCCGAAAGAGAGGCTGTTCCGGTCACACAAATATTAGGGCAATTAAAAATGATCTAGCGTGGGCATAATTGACCAAATTTGTCTGAAGTGCATTCGGCATTCGTCCCTAAAAAAAGGGGTACTGGATAATTATACTAAAAACTAACGTTATTTAACGTAAAATTATCTGATATTTCAACATAACATGTGTAATGTGTATGTAAATAAAATGAACCTTTATAATTATAGTTGTTATTTCTTGATAAGGCCCCAACAAAATCAGTTAAACTTAACATCAGCAACTTAATTAGATAATCCCTACCTCCGGCTACTTGGTCATTTTCTGACCATTCTCCAGAGCTTTAAAATTGATGTAGGTTAGCTAGGTCGGTCCTTTTTCAGCAAAGTGGCAATTAAATTAGCTGAGGAATCTGGCAATAAAGATAATTTAGTAAGTTAGAAGTTAGGCATAACGAATAAATGAATGTAAATATGCCAGATTCAGCTTTGGAGAACATACCGCATAATTTTGAAAAAAAAAGGGTAATATAGGTTAACGGGGTCAGGTCCAAGTAATTTATTTAATTTAGAGACCAGTTCTAGCACCCTTGCTCTTTTGAATATTATGCAGTAGTTTCAACCAAATAATAGTGACAAATTTATTATCATCCTTCGCTAAAGAAATGTTTCAGAATCGTATACAAATTTGTAGTGCCAATAAGAAGTTTATCAAAGAGGTTTACTAAATTAACTAGGTGAAAACAAATAATAACGTGTTCATTTTAGTTGTTAAATCACAATGAAACTAATCTCTTTCTCTTATTGGTTTTGCTTAGCTCTTGATATTCCGTACTTATATGGAATACGTTCCGATAGTCAATCATGTCTGGTTACCAGAGTAAATGAAGTAGAAAGTAATTATTCTTTTTGAAATATTAAAAAAGAAAAATTAAGAAATATATTGAAATATAGAAATGCAGAAAAAGCAAGCGGTGAGGATCCATAAAATTTGTAAATATTTTATTACAATACATTTTGTTGTCGAGTCTAAGAAAAAAAATTAATCTAATATTAATATCACATGACAGACAATATTTTGCGATACGTGGCGCTATATACAATGTGTAATTCGATTTGGGAAAATTTAACGCTGAATCATTTTGAGTTGCAGATGCCTATGTCGATGCCGGTTCTTCTCGAATGCCGAACATATATTATGACCCAAAATCTCAAATACCTTTTCGATTGTCATCTATTGAGAACATGCTGATAAATAAGAAGACGAATGAAGGGGAAAACGAGTCGTCTAGCAATTTAAACAGCAACGGACTGAAGTTTGGTGGATATACAGTAAATGTGAAAGGTCCTATTTTGAAAAGGATGGGGTTCAGAAGTAATGGCTGCACATGTCAACAGCTTACTTGTGGATGTTGCCTGGGCATCAATCTAAATCAGTTTCAATTTAACAGAGAAGGTATATAAATATATAAGTTGCATTCGCCCGGTTTGTTTCATTTTTGTTTCTAATTCGAGATTCATTATAAGAAATTATCGATTTTTGGCTGTTTTTTTCGTTTTTCATTTAAATAAAGAGAAGTAGAGAATACAGCAAAGATGAACAAATCATTATTTTTGCTTATACTTAGTGGCAAGGGGAAGAAGAAAAATCTTAAATTATTAAACCTATTGAATATACCTGAATACTAAAAATGTGCACATATTATCACAAACCTTTTCTAGAAACAACTGAAAGGAAAGCTTAAAATCGAGCAAATGCAGTCGAGTCACTAAATACAATGTTATCTTTGTTTCCACAACTTAAATAGAAAACAACAGCTTAGTAACACAAAACACAAATCGTGGTGGGAGCGTATTACGCATAATGCCTTCGGTAGCTGTCAACTAAGTAGGGCTGCTATAACGTAGAGGTATTGGTTTTCGCGTGCTTTTATCGTATAGCGTATTTTGTAACTCAGGATTTTAAAAACTGAAACTGTAAAAGTTAAATCGAAATTAATTAAAAAAGCCCATTCTAATATTAGGTAGGTAGGATTTATTAATTTTTAGGCGAGGTTTCTATTAAGCTTAAAATTTATTTAAATATGACTTTAGTCGCTTACCGTCATTCCATTGCTATAGAAAGTTACAGACTGTTTCGATTAACTAAGCTTAAAATATAACCAAAAATCATTGTAAACATCTAACGTTTTTTTCACTACGACACTGTAAATCCCTTTTTATATTTAACCCCCCCCCCCCCCCCCCCACTGTCAACAAGGTGATGCTATTATAACGGGTGATTCATTTAGACCTTTTTTTTTAATTCTAAATAAAACATATAAAATGGAATTGAATGGTGCAACCTTTATTATGAGCTGAAAGAACAATCTTTGACATTTATTTTTTGAAAATAATTTCGTTTAAATGCTGGCCGCGACTACGCCGTACGTGGTCCATTCGGAAGGTCCAATTTTCGATCACGCTTTCTAGCATTGCGACCGGTATCTGCCGTATTACGCGAGCAATGCTGACTTCTAAGTCCTGAATCGTAGCTGGCTTATCGACGAAGACTTTTGATTTGACATAACCCGAAAGTCCAAGGGTGTGGTATCACACGATCTAGGCGGCCAGTTGGCAGGTCCAAAACGCAGAATTATCTGCTCACCAAACTGATTTTTTCAATAAAGCTATTATTTCGCGCGCTGTGTGTACCGCGTGATGTCAGCGACATTTGGTTTCAGCAAGACGGAGCTACGGCACACACAGCGCGCAAAACAATAGCTTTATTGAAGAAATCAGTTTAGGGAGCAGATAATTTCGCGTTTTGGACCTGTCAACTGGCCGCCTAGATCGTGTGATACCACACCCTTGGACTTTTTTCTTTCGGGTTATGTCAAATCAAAAGTCTTCGTCGATAAGCCAGCTACGATTCAGGACTTAGAAGCCAACATTACTCGCGTAATTCAGCAGATACCGGTCTGGCAACAGCGCCGATATCATTTTTTAATTCCGCATGGTCCAAAACCCTCACACACCTAATTTTGTAGGCGCAACTTCAGCGGTTTTAATAATATCGAATTTATTCCAGTTAAAGTCCCCAACCTGTATATTCGCAAACAAGCTTACACTACAAATTAAAAGATAAATCTATTCCACTGAAGCAAGAACACGAATACCTAATTTTTAATAGCTGAAACATTTATTTTATAACAACCCCTTATTCACCCTTATCATGATATATTTCCGCAGCTACAAATCATATACCTCTGTTGTGGTATAAACCACTTAACTAACTAATACGTAATATGCTTTGTTCTCATAACTCGTGATTTTCAACCAAATTAATTTCTTTTAAATGGTTATTGGTCTGTGTAATTTAATAAGTGCATTTGGAAGAATAAAAGAAGGAGAACTAAATTGCATAGGTATCATTGGAAATATCATTTTATATAAATAGCGCCATATTTTATTTATTGATGAGGTATTTTTTTTAATTAAAAACAACTATGTTTCAACTGGTAAGTATACAGGGTGTTCCTTAATGACGTGCTAATATTTTAGGGTGTCATTCCTCAAGTCATTTTATGAAGAAAAGTTCATATAAACATATGTCGTAAACGGCTTAAATTTTTTGCTACAGGGTGTTGAATTTTTTCTTTTTTAATGAGTTTTTTTGTAATATCTCCGAAAGTACTTTAGATAATATTTTCAATTTTGGCATGTGCTAATAGGACATAAAACCACATTTTATTTATAAAAGTTATTTTCTTGTCCCACCAGTGGCGTCCCTGCAAACATGTCCTCTGATATTTTTTAGAAAAAAAGTGGTACGCCACTGACATTTTTACATGTGGATATTATTTCTGATTAGCCTGATCAATACTACATAAAAATGGTCTCTTGCGTTTTTCTCCTCAGGCACACTGTTCTTAAATAGAATAATTAAATTAAATTAGCTTCATTTTGCAGTACCTATTGACGAATAAATTTTGATCACATAAATCTAGTTATCCTGGAACGGTGACGTTCTTAAAAACATAATTTATGCCTTAACGGCAATCTTATCTGCATTTCCTCCAAGAAGAACTACCTGTGTTACTTGTATGTGCCATATGCGCTAAGGAATCAAATGTGGTTACGTGCATGATGGAGCTCCTGCTCATTTCAATGTCGTTCGCGACCATTTAGATGCGGTTTATCCGAATCGTTGGATAGGTAGCGGAGGAGCTCAACAATGGCCAGCAAGATCCCCTGATCTCAATAGTTTGGATTTTTTCTTGTGGGTCATCTTAAAACTCTAGTGTATAAAACTCCCATTAACACTTTAGAAAATTTAAGAGGGCGAATAATTGCCTTTTGTAAAACAATACGGAATTCGCCTGGAATATCTGAACGAGTGCTCTATTCGATGCAAAGACGGGCGAAAGCATGCGTATTAAGCGAAGGTGGTCATTTCCAACAATTTTTATAAAACATAATTTTGCATTATCATTGTTAACAATAATAATAATAAATAGTTAAGCTAATTTAATTTAATTATTTTAATTAAGAACGGTGTGCCTGAGGAGAAAAACTCAGGAGACCATTTTTATATAGAATTGACCGGGCTAATCAGAAATAATATCCACATGGAAAAATGTCAGTGGTGTACTACTTTTTTTCTAAGAAATATCAGAGGACATGTTTGCAGGGACGCCACTGGTGGGACAAAAAAATAACTTTTATAACTTAAACATGTGGTTTTATGTCCTATTAGCACATGCCAAAATTAAAAATATTATCTAAAGTACTTTCGGAGATATTACAAAAAACGCATTAAAAAAGAAAAAATTCAACACCCTGTAGCAAAAAATTTAAGCCGTTTAGGACATATGTTTATATGAACTTTTCTTCATAAAATGACTTGAGGAATCACACCCTAAAATATTAGCACGTCTTTAAAGAACACCCTGTATAGTTTCGAGAAAAGTTTTGCGACAGGCAGATTTTTATTATTGAGATCTTTGTTTTATACATTTAGTTACTATGAAAATTGCCATTAAATATAATAATAATTAAAAATAAACTTATTTATTGTGTGTTTGTGTGTGGTTAAGTTTAATTCATATTTCTGATTAGCTTTATATTGTAAAGCGAGTATAACTTAGTTGGATAATAATTGATAATTTCGAATAACTTTCATTAAATGTATAATTAAGGAAGTCGGGGAGAAACGTACATATGCATGAATGTTAAATTATACGTAAGACATTCTCAAAGTTAGTTTCCGTTCCGCAGGATTGATTAGTGGATACGTTAAGTCAAGTTTTCATATACTTTATGGTAAGGCGGGAAACTTAGTTAAAGTTCTGTGAGAGTTTTAGTCTTAATGTAAGTTCAATATCTAGTTAATTAATATACAACTGAATACTGATCTAAGGTCTTCAACCAAAGTATTTGCAATTAGGTTTTTGCCTAAATAAAAGGGAAATAGTAAAATTGCAATATTACATAGCTACGTAGTCAATTTAAAAATGAATTTATTCAAAAACAGCCTAACTGTATCAACTACAACAAGCAACATTTTGTTTCTTTGAAGGTTGTGTTGTAGACAATGATGTATCTTGAGTAATAGACCCTCGTAGCTTTGTAACTTGTTTAGTATTCACCTGAAGACGACTGGAGATACTGGAGCAACATTTTTTTAAGATCCGGTATAGTAAACGGCACGAATTCTCTCGTTTTAAAACAGATGACATGTCATCGATCAGCTGATATTGGGACATAATAATATCCCCAGATTAGTAGTGGATCGTAACGAGCCCAAACACCGAGTTAGTGCGCGTTTTTGTGCTTTTTATTAGATTTAATTACGTTTTCAAAATATTTAGTGGCTATGGTGCCTTTTATTTTTACTTTCATTGAACTTTAATTACTTTTGTCTGGCCGCTAACTACCTACAACTATTGTTCATTTGACCAAAAATTTACGGGTTAAAATTTTTTAATTCTTTTTCATTAGGGATCATAATTATTGTTGTGTGCCTTGCACGTTAGTTTTTTTTTATCGATAAGTATTAAGTTTCATTTCATCTAAACGCCGTTTTTGTCGAAAAGTTAGTTTGTGAAATTTTTGTTCGTAAAGGTTTCTAATGTATAATTTTTGCATTTTGCATTATCTAGGTATAAGTAAAAATTATTTCTCTGACTTAGGTAGGTAGGGGAGAGTTGGACAAAACCGGGTGGGTTGATAAAACCGGGTACCGCCTAGTTCTGCCAATTCGTACCTTACGTGAGTCAAAAACTGTTAAAGTAGGGTTTCCATTGATAGAAAAATTAAATCCCTGGCTAAATTGAAGCTTTTAACTCTATGTTAGCCCACATAGAAGTTTAGAAATGTAACCGTATCACAGCCAAAAAATTCTATAAAAACCATATTTGGGTTTACGTACCTTACGAAAGTCATATATGGGGATTTCCTTGACAGTAAATGTAATATCTGACCGAATTCAATTAGTTTATATTGAACTGTAAAAAACTCATATTTAAGTATTACTACCTACCTTAAATATATAATATTTATAAAATAAAGCTTTCCAAATAAATTATTATTATTATTATTTGGCAATATTAAAGAGGTAGAACCGATAAGACTATTGCATCAACTGTTTGAGAAGGTGTCACATTTATAATTTTTAAGTCCGGTCCTGGAATTCATGCCAACTTATAAAAATTTAATAGACCAGAAGTGTCTCAGAGTGTCACGTGACTTGGAATCTTCTTCATCTTGAAGGATTTAAAATTTTTACTTTAAAAAATAATTATCTAACCGTTTTGTCCAATAAGTAATGCCATAACTATTATACTAAAACCACTAAAATCACTAAAATCAGTGATCAGAAATCTTTGATGCTGGTATATCAAATTCTCATCCGATCTGGTTCGTTTTTCAATGGGACCTAAATACTGCAGTACCAGCAAGTTCCAAACAACCGACAGCTATCTGTCAACCGACTAAAGATGTTATAATATGCCTGATATTGACATTACTAGATGTCGCCTCGAGCTACATCCATCTAGTTGGCTATGCGTTTATGCATCTAGTAAAATTTTCGGCCGCCGCCACTGCCGTATATGAAACAAACAATTTGTATAAAGGCTTTATTCGGAGCTTGTGCAGTATTCCAAGACGAAATTCTAGAACAATGCGCTATGGTCCATTGACCCTCCAACTAACCATTGTCTGGGACACAAATGGTTAGGGAAATTGGCTATATGGTTATGACGTCATTAACTATACGACGTGCCATTCCGGTGAGTCCACTGGCAGAAAATTTGCTGTCAGTCAAAAATTATAAAAATGTTAATGTGCAAAACGTAGGTAAAAAGAAAATTAATTATAGGTACGGTACAAATTATTGTTCATTAAACTTATATACTTAAGACAAATAGCGTTGTGTAAAATTATTGGAAGACATAATTTGTTTTTCTGTCATAACCTAATCCCTATAAGTATACTGAGGAATATGACACATCAAATTTAAGTAAAATTAGGCGGTATGATAATCCCTTAACTTCTATTAATTTTGGTATCTCATTTTTCTAACCAATGCAATGGTAATGTTGACTGTGTGTAAACACACATTGTACATTGTATGTCTGGTAAAATATAACAAATCTTCTCAAGTCTCCAAATATTTAAATTATAAATTAAACGCATTTTTTAATAAAGATGCTTTGAGAACACTTAAATTTGATCGTGGCCGGCAAACGAAAATACCGTAGCCCAGTGGAAACTCATTAATTTTATTTCAGGAGAGGGTTGAACTTGATTAATTCGTTTCACTTTAAGAGATTTTCACTTGCCTTTGTATTAAACAGTACCTAACAATTTGTAAGATCTTGGATGGGATTTTTTAAGGTGGGAATAAAATGTAAGTTGACCATACACATTCTAAAGTTGACCTACACATTTAAAAGTTGAACCTATAAATTCTAAGGTTGACCCCAAGCGCGGATTTCTTCGGGACGGGGGGGCGGGGGGCGTAGGGACCCTGGATCCTAAACCTAACCAAACTTGAGTGCCCTCTTATACTTATAAATATTTTATAATAAAATCCCTATTTGTTCCAATGAATTTATGAGCCATCCATCTACATTCTACATATTATTATTATGAATATGAATAGAAATACCTAATTATCTGGGCACGCGCCCACAGAGTTAACGTACCCGCTGACAATTCTGAAGATTATTACAGAATTTATATATACCGATTATAGATCATATCATAGAAGACACACAGTTTAGATTTGATGAGGATTTTTTTTCAACTTTTAACCTCAAAATTCTGGAAAATCTACATACTGTAAGACCCAACGACGACGACGAGTCGATCAGTAATGTGTGCTCTCTTCTTAAGCCATTTGGGGATCCAGATATTTGTTTCAACGTTTAAGAGCAGAAACTGACCTGTGGAGATTATTAAATGCAGAGATAAATCAAGATTCTCCCATCGAATTTTTGTTTAGGAAATCTGACGAAAGTAAAGAGTTTTTTCCTCTTCTGCTTAAATTATTTATTCTGTTACTTACTCTTCCAGCAAGTCTTGCATCTTGCGAAAGGTCATTTTCTGCTCTTAAGCGGTTGAAATCTTGGACCAGAAGCAATATGGCTCAAGAAAGACTGTCTGGTTTGGCTTGGATGCACATTAACCGCGATATTGTCATCGATGTTGAAAGTGTCATTGATCGGTTTGCTGACCTGAAAAATCGTTTTAATTAAATAGATTTAATTTTATAAATGTGTTTTTACTAAGTATTTGATTAACATTATGTTTCTTTTATTCTCTTTATAAATTCCTGTAAATTTTGTTGTAGGTTGTAGGTTGGTACCTATAGTACCTAATATAATAAAATATTATAATTTCGTTAATGTAATGGTTTGTTTATTTTTCAATAATTATTGGATAATTTTACACTAAAAATATAGGTACGTAAAAGATATGGGTTAACTATAACTATATTAAAAAAAAATATCTTTGAGATTCAATTACCCCCCTCCTAGATTTTGACAGAGATCCGCGCTTGGTTGACCCTACACATTTTACCATGCCAGATTTTTACTTAAAACGTTTTGTACTAACTCAGACGTTATTAAGAAAGCTGGAACAACTTGTTCAATTTAGTCACGTTTTCTAAGGTAAACATTTATTTTTTATAATTAACAACCCTTTTGTATCAGTATATCTCGCTTTTTATTGCAACAAAGTTTTGTTAAACCGTGAAAAAATGTTTTTTTCAGTTATGACTTGAAATTATTATGCTTTGTTTGAAATTATATTCTTAAAAATATTTTGTTTATCGCAGAGTTGGTAAAGAATTTTTAAAGAAATAACCTAATTAACAAGAAAAAACGACACGTTTTACCGTGCGAGCAAAAATTATTTGCATCAAAGACGGCCTTGCATCTAAGGACGTAATGCTTAGCCGTAGAGCCTAATACCTGTTGGGTGTCAGTAACTACCTAAATTAACAATCAATCAGTTATTCCGTCATCTTTGACAGTCGTTACAAGTAATTTGATTCATCGCTAATTTTTCCAATTTCTTTAACAATTCACACAATGGGCTTTACGGAACAGCACAAAACATTCATGGTTGAAGTGTATTTTCGAAACGGGGTTAGGGTAAATGGTGAGTGGCAATACAATCGGAGTTTGTGCATGGACGATTTTCACGAACATTTTCCTAACGTAGCTTTTATTGCTGGGGATTTTTATTATTGCCTATAAAGAACCGTGGCTGTGTTTAGGGAAACAGGTTCTATACAACACAAAAAAGGAGCAGGAAGACCATCTGTAAGAACAGAAGAACTTGTTGCAAACGTTCGTGAAATAATGCAAAATACGCCAACAAATTGTATAAGACGCCTGTCCCAAGAAGTGGGAAGATCTTATGGAACATGCAGGACTATTTTTAAGAAGCAGCTAAATTTATTTCCTTATAAAGTGCAAGTATTCCAAGAAATACAAGCCGAAGATTTTAATAGACGCAGGAATAATTACTCTCAATGGTTTACCCAAAATTTATTGGAAAGAAATAATTTATTAGACCTGAATTTTTTTTTGGATGAAGCCTGGTTCCACCTCTCCGGTTGTGTGAATTCTCAGAATACACGCAGGTAGAGTAGTGAAAATCCCCATTTTTTTTGTAGAGTCCACATTGCACCCTAAAAAAATTGGTGTCTGGTTAGCTGTTTTCCGAAGAAGAATTGTTGGTCCTATTTTTTTCCATGACACTGTTACAGCACAGCAGTATAGAGACAATATTTTGAATCCAATTGTGGAGCAATTACATGACGACGAACTACGTTTCGGATATTTTGAACAGGACGGTGCAACCGCCCATACAGCCGCTGAAACTATTAACTACAATTTTTTCGACGACAGATTGATCAGTTTTCGATCAGACATTGAATTCCCACCTATATCACCTTGTTTAACGGTTATGCATTACTTCGTTTTTCCTCATTTAAAGAACACTATTTTTAAAACACCCAGTTGCAAATTTAGAAGAATTACAAGAAAGGATTATCCAAGAATGTGGTAACATTTCTCCAGAGATGCTGGTCAACATACACTTTCGAATATATGAAGAGACGTGTGAATTTATGCTTGGAGCATGGCGGTGGCCAATTTCAGCAATTTATGTAATTATATTTCTTTTTCTTTCTGTATATTCTTGCTTTGTTAATTTTGTAAACAACAAAAATAAATTTGTATTTGTCTACTTATTTTATTACTCATTAGTTTGGCATATCATGTCATAATATGAATTTGACAAAATTTTAACCTAGATTTGGTTAGATATATCGTCCCCATTTTATTGTGATCTAAACCAAGCCCCACATTTTTTAATCCAAGCCCTTTGATGCAAATAATTTTTGCTCGCACGGTATAATATGAAAATACGCTTTCATAGAACCGCTAAAAACGACAAAGCATTAAGAAAAGTTAAATAATCTTCAGTATACTTATTACTATGTGCGTCTTAACTATGTTACCAAAAGTACAATTTCGAGGTTTAAGTACATTCTCATATCGAATTACATGGAGATGGAGAGACGAAAATCACTATAATTTTTTTCAACCATAACGCCTCATATCATGATCTCAGATAGCTTGCCGAGTTCGCATTGCGGGCTTTCTAAACGATTTGGTCTATGTTTTTGCGGGAACTGTGGTTAAGAGATCCCTTCAACGAAAATGTGGCAGAAAAGCACGTACAACGACCCTTTTAAGTTTGTAAGTGGTAACTTCTAACTAATATAATTGAAAAGAATACGTATTTCCATTAAAATAGAATAAGAACCGGAGGAAGTTATAGAAAATCTGTGTTTCGTTGAAACTTTTAAAAACTTCTTAATACTCAGAAAACTCTATAGCGAAGCGACATGTAACTTTTATATTATCTGCGGCAGATAAAAATTTATATTTATCAAATAAAATTGTATGTTAATATTTTACTCAACAATAAAATAATTTCATTTTACCACTTGTTTTAGAATTTCTTTTCTAGTATAAATACTACTTTAAAAATTATTTTCTCCAAAAGAAAGGCTCAAATTGAAGCTATGGTATAAGTTACAAGACAAACAACGTTTGAACCTTCAGCTTTTCAGTGATACCAAATTTTTTGCTTGGTTAATTAAGTATTACCAATTACAATCCAACGTCTACAATTCGTTTCGCAGTATTTATTTAAGCGTTCAATAATAGCCAAATAGTAAAAAAGATAACAAGTTTAAAAAGTATTAAAACTGTTTTCGTCTCATTTTTAAAGATTCCACTGAAGCAAAATAGATATCCGATTTTCCATTTCTTTAAGAGTTTTTATTGTTCTAATTTCAAATACAAATTCAATTCGATAGCACTGTTACTTATTCAAATTGCACCGTTTCAAAGAATATCAAGTCTTTTAACAAGAGATCTATTCTTTGTTAACATAAGCTCTAAATGTACTGTATCGCATTGCTTGCAAGTTGTTTGCATTGCATATACTCTTTGTAAATAATTTATCCTTGCATCCCCACGCAAAGTCTTATTTACCAAAGTTGGGACTTTGGTTACAGATTATATTGTGCCAATGAAGTCCGTTTTACACATCACAAAATAATTTAATTGAAACAGGTATTGGTACTATAAATAAAATTCAAGCAGGACAGCTAGAAGACTCGGAAAAATGATGTAACATGTGCAACAAATACGTTAAAACTAATAATACGGCGCGCGGCGATTGCCGATCGCTACGAACCCCAACGTCTTGTGGATTATAGGTTCTAACGGATACAAATTGTTTTTGAAGACGCTGTTCTGCTTTTCAATTGTAGAGAAAGCGCTTTGATGGGAACAAAATGCGTCGTACTGAGAAGATACAATTTATTTCTTAACAAGATTGCTGTATTAACAGAAGTTCATTATTTAACAAGACTGTGCTACCAATAAAAACACTGTTCTAGCAAATCTGGAATTGATATAACACTAATAAAGCGGGTTTGATACGCTAGCAATTTATTTAATACGGGTTAATACAAAATAAACTATCAATACAAACTACATCTTAGCAAACCTATTGTATCAGATAATTTTTCTCGGTGTAAAATACGCTTATGCTTGATGAAAATTCGAAATAATTAAATACCTTTTGTAGATTAAACAATTAAATTCAAGCATCATATCGATACCCAGGCAAGGGGCAATTTGCGACGACAGCGTAATTTGATCTTAACTTAAAATTGCATTAGGTTAATTTTGGCAGTTTCTCCTGTAACCCCCAAATTAGATATGTTACACCTGAACGGGACCAAATTCACGTCGATTAATAGATTTAACGCAAACCGCATGGTATAGCTCCATTAAATCTTAGCATCTATTATTATTATATCACTTTTCGTATGATACAGTATATGCAGTGGCGGTTCCGGAGTGAAGAGGGGGGGGACACGCCCTGTTAATTAATCCAATACACTTATAAGGTATGAAATAAACATTAATGTCAATAATAATAATAGTAACCGATTTGCAGGAAAAGAACAATAGAATAGATTTCATAATTAGTTTTTTGTACCGTGCGAGCCAAAATTATTTGCATTAATCAAAGAGGGCCTTACATCTAAGGACGTAATGCTTAGCCGTAGAGCTTAATACCTGTTGGGCGTCAGTAACTACCTGAATTAACAATCAATCAGTTATTCCGTCATCTTTGATAGTCGTTACAAGTAATTTGATTCATCGCTAATTTTTTAAAATTTCTTGAACAATTCACACAATGGGCTTTACGAAACAGCAAAAAACATTCATGGTTGAAGCGTATTTTCGAAACGGGGTTAGAGTCAATGGTGAGTGTCAATACAATCCGGGTTTGTGCATGGACGATTTTCACGAACATTTTCCTAACGTTGCTATTATTTCTGGGTTTTTTTATCATTGCCTGAAAAGAACCGTGGCTGTGTTTAGGGAAACAGGTTCTATACAACACAAAAAAGGAGCAGGAAGACCATCTGTAAGAACAGAAGAACTTGTCGCAAACGTTCGTGAAATAATGCAAAATACGCCAACAAATTGTATAAGACGCCTGTCCCAAGAAGTGGGTGGGAAGATCTTATGGAATATGCAGGACTATTCTTAAGAAGCAGCTAATTTATTTTCCTTATAAAGTGCAAGTATTTCAAGAAATACAAGCCGCAGATTTTGAACGACGCAGGAATTACTCTCAATGGTTTACCCAAAATTTATTGGAAAGAAATGATTTACTACACCTGACATTTTTTTCGGATGAAGCCTGGTTCCACCTCTCTGGTTATGTGAATTCTCAGAATACACGCCTGTGGAGTAGTGAAAATCCCCATTTTTTTGCACCCTGAAAAAATTGGCTTCTGGTTAGTTTCCCGAAGAAGAGTTGTTGGTCCTATTTTTTCCATGGCACAGTTACAGCACAGCGTTATAGAGATAATATTTTGAATCCATTTGTGGAGCAATTACTTGACGACTAACTACGTTTTGGATATTTTCAACAGGACTGTGCAATCGCCCATACAGCCGCCGAAACTATTAACTACTTACGCAATTTTTTTGACGAGAGATTGATCAGATTTAGATCAGACATTGAATTCCCACCTAGATCACCTTGTTTAACGGTTATGGATTACTTCGTTTTTCCTCATTTAAAGAACACTATTTTTAAAACACCAGTTGCAAATTTAGAACAATTACAAGAAAGGATCATCCAAGAATGTGGTAACATTTCTCCAGATATGCTGGTTAATACTTTCAAAAATATGAAGAGACGTGTGATTTTATGCTTGGACCATGGCGGTGGCCAATTTCAGCAATTTATGTACTTATTTTTCTTTCTGTATATTCTTACTTTGTTAATTTTGTATACAACAAAAATAAATTTGTATTTGTCTACTTATTTTATTACTTATTAGTTTGGCATATCATGTCATAATATGAATTTGACAAGATTTTAACCTAGATTTGGTTAGATATATCGTCCCCATATCATTGCGATTTAAACCAAGCCCTACGTTTGTTAATCCAAGCCCTCATTGATGCAAATTATTTTTGCTCGCACAGTATCTAACTGTTTTTAAGGGTTAAATGTACTAACTAACCGAAACGTTATGTTGTGAGTAAAAAATAAAGACAATATAAGTCTGACATAATCATTATTTTTATAATACGATATTGCCTACCATACACCTTCAAACAAACTGATTACAATCATTATTATATTATATATTTTTTACAATGTTAGCAACTTTGCTCTTATTAGCTATGTACTCCTTAACAAGGTTTTTTGGCCCCAAATAACTGAATGACCATAAACATTTACGTCGCATCCTTAACCGTATAACTTTAAAGGCACTAACAATTTATGTTTTTTTGCGAAATCTCAGTTTAACAGCATAAACTTAAGATATTATAAGACCTCCTAAGTTTGTCTAAGGTTCTCTATAATTAGACAGAGGCCGTATAAAAAAGGGTATATAAGATACTTATAAAGCGCAAAACATTGCGTCCCTAACCTAATTATTTCAGTAGGTTTAAAGGTTACAAAAAACTCAATTTAAATCCTGGATTTATTAAGTGAACGTAGACTATACTACCCCTAAATAAAGCTTTTATGTCATAAGCTCGGGTAACATCTGGCATTTTATGTACATAACAATTTGTACATATATCAAGGCAATGATGATGATATACAGGGTTCAAACTGATTCCAATGAATTTAAGTCAAACCCAGGCACTTGTATCTAACGCTTTAGTTTTCCTATTTGAGTTTGCACAATTCCATGGCGGTTTTAGCTCTTAGTTAATAAACAGTGGCGGCTGGTTAATGAAGGGCTCTGGGGCGCCGCCCTCCCTGCAATTATTTTAAACAAAATAAAAAAATACTTTACTTAAAAAACCAATAACGCAATGTATGTAAGCAATCAATTAAAATAATTCAAACCAAACATAGCCCTATTCCAGCGGGTAGGTTATACTAAGCGCGGGCATAATAATTCAAACCAAACGTAGCCCTATTCCAACGGGCAGGTTATACTAAGCGCGGGCATAATAATTCAAACCAAACATAGCCCTATTCCAACGGGCAGCTAGTACTTATAGAAAAGCGAGTTGCGCGCTCACAAGGTTACTAAGCGCGGGCTATCGATTATCCCGTCCCGATTCAACGCGACTACGGAGGCCTGACGTCATCTACACATCGCACAACGAGCGGCCACGGACGAGCTCCAATTTTCCGCGCCCAACAGCTGTTCGCGAATCGCGATGCGACCTGTCGATGCCGTTGACGTTTTGTTTATTTGTTTTGAGTTATTTATTAGTTACATTATAAAGTTGGAAAATTTCGTCTAATATTAAGGTCATTGATTTACAGAAGCTTGTGTTTAGTAGTTCTCTGAGCTTAATTGGAAACCTTGATTTAAAAAATACAGGGCGGCCACTCCACTACCAATATTGAATACCTATAGTACCTACAAGTGCAATCAAAATGTAAAAGTAAGGCACAGTTTACGCGTAAGTTTGACAAATAAATATATAATAAAAAACCCTGGATATGCGGTTGTGAGGACAAAAATTATTTTTTTTGTTTCGTGTGTCTTCTTTTTGACGGGGATGATAATTGGACTATAAATGGGGTGCAGGACTTAAAACATCTTTCAGAGAAAATAAAAAACATGAAAATAGTGCAAAACATCGTTATAATGTGATAAGTTTTGAGATGTTAGGACAAAATAATATTTTAACTTGTTTAAGTAGTGCTTATGTTGATGAAATTAAAATTCACAAGGAGAAAGTTAGAAAAAACAGACACGTACTTTCGAAAATAATAGACACGTTAATTTTTTTAAATTTAAAGCCACTGACTCACTAGTCACGAGCCGCCACTGTCAATAAAATGATTTTAGAAATATCATTTTAGTTTCCAAATAAGGCAAAATCATGTTTTTTTCTTTATATGTTTGTCTGAGATTTGTTTGTTGACTTGCGCTATATAAAATCATAACGAAAATATATTTTTTTAAAGGTAATAATTTAACGCTTACGATACCTCAATTTTTTTAAATTTTAGGTTGCATGAATTTTACGTACGATCCACAAGAATTTTCCATCAACATGAATATGATAATGGATGGAAATTCAGTGTTTTCGAACACATTCTCAGGTAAATATAATTATTATGTATTCACAAAATGATACTTAGAAAGGTTTGTTTTACAACTAAGAAATATACAATATTGTTTACAGCAAATCAACTGAAATATATGATTATTATTTGGTGACCACTTGGAATTGTTATTGATATCTTTGTTTAGATGACTTAAATAAAAAATAACAGCTAAGAAATAAGACTCGATATATTATTTAGGTAGAAACGTTTGAGCCACTGACTTGCATGGACGTATTTTGTTGAAATTTTTTTTTTAATAAATAATAGAATATTTTTAAAACTGAAACTCCAGAAAACTAAATTCTTCTTCCTCTATAAAGTAGCACCAAAGCCCGTTGTTTTATCGGTTAGAATTTATTTATACACCCTAACTGTTTAGCAGCAAGAAGAAACAATCATATATCTGTAAATAACGACAAATATAACATATTTTACAATTTTCTCTTGAAAACAAGGCAAAACAAAATTCAAAACAATTATTCGAATTATTATCTCCCAGAAGAAAAATCATTCAAAACGTGGACTAAAAATATTTTTTGTTGCGACGTATTTAATTATTTATTGTCGGAGTTGACTTCGGGGGAGGTTCCCTTTCGATGTTTTGTTTGTCGTCAACATCCCGGTTGTTCTGTTTTATTGCTAAATTCGGTTTGCCTAATTAATTCTATTTTCAATTGCTCTCGTTTAACATTTAAAATAGATGTTTATCGATGGTATTTGTTAGAATTGCGGTTTAAAAATTGTTTTGTCCTTAATAGCCGTTGAAAAAATTTCCAAAAAAAATTGGATAACAATAAAATACAATTGCATTTTCACTCTGTCGTAAAACAAGCAAAAACAACGTTTTTTATGGTTTCAATTTTTAAAATCTGGAATTTATTTGATACTAAGAAAATAATTGAACAAAATATGATCTTTAATAAAAACATACCACATAGCATCTCCTACTAGTCGATAGTAGCCGATGGATGTGCGAAGTTCCATTTAAAACAATGTGTTGTTATTTTATAAAATATGTTCCATGATTCACGTCTCAAGTTTCTTTGATGGGCGGCCTTCCTAAAGAACGTTTGATTGTTTCTAGAAACGTTTTGTCACACCTATGGAGAACTAGAGGGTAGAAGGCCGATCGACAATGGCAGCATTTTCAAATTCTGTTCCGGTTTTTTGGTTAGTTCGCTATTGGCCGATAGATGCTCTCGCGTCGCAAGTGGGCTGGTGTCGTCTTCTTCTTCTTCGTTTTTTAACTTTTACTTTTGACAAATTGACATTTTATTTTCGAAATAACAAATAACGTTAAAAGTTTGAAGACAAGACAAGACAAATAACGTTGTATTTTAATTGATTTCCATATTTTTAATGAATAATGGTAAAATTTATAAAAGTAGAGTTTGGTTTGTGTCGGGGTGTAAGACAGGATCTTCTTCAGAGAGGAAACGCAGCCAAATAAGTCTCTTTCTAGCTTCAAAGGCATAGCTAGAATGTTTAATACTCTGTATTTTATAAACCAAGCATCGTTGGAACTTTATACAGGCCGAGTTTACTAATAAGTATAACAAAGTAAATGTAAATTCATATAAAAGTCCTTATTTGTTCCTTAAAGAACTAATTTAAATAAAAATAGTTATTGCGTCCATAAGAAACCATTTATTTGATAGCCCACTTCGAACACGAGCGCCATCTTACGGCGACTTGTAAAGCTGAATTACCGATGCTAATTTGGAAACGAATCCAATGCATCGCGATCGACCTCCTACCCTCTAGTTCTTCATAGTCACACCCTAGAAAAAATTGCATTAGGTACTGAAATACATCTTCTAATAGGTTTTAATTCAGTATGATGGTGATGGATTTGATAAAATCGGTTTTATTTACCATTATTTTAAATTCTGCTTTTTAAAAGAAAAAATGTATAAAATATTTTATCGCAAAGTCAGGCTAAACAAAACAACCTAATTTTAAAAAGTGCTTTTTAAATTAAAGATATTAAACGGGATTATCATAAAACCTTATTGTATCTTGTATCTTTTATAGTAAAATATTTTACAGTTTACAAGTAAAAACGTACTATAGTCACAGATATTTTACCTTCTAAATGAAGTTTATTATGATAATCAAAAGACAAAAAGTAAAGATTTAATAAAGATAATAAAGCTATTAAATAATTAAATTAATTAAAACTTATCCTCGAAAATAACAGAATTTATTTTAAAACATATTCTAAGGTGCTACGTACCGTGCGAGCAAAAATTATTTGCATCAAAGAGGGCCTTGCATCTAAGAACGTAATGCTTAGCCGAATAGCTTAATACCTGTTGTGTCAGTAACTACATGAATTAATAATCAATCAGTTATTCCGTCATCTTTGACAGTCGTTACAAGTAATTTGATTCATCGCTAATTTTTCCAATTTCTTGAACAATTCACACAATGGGCTTTACGGAACAGCACAAAACATTCATGGTTGAAGCTCGGGTTGAAGCGTATTTTCGAAATGGGGTTAGAGTAAATGGTGAGTGGCAATACAATCCGGGTTTGTGCATGGACGATTTTTACGAACATTTTCCTAACGTTGCTTTTATTGCTGGGGATTTTTATTATGGCCTGAAAAGAACCGTGGCTGTGTTTAGGGAAACAGGTTCTATACTACACAAAAATGGAGCAGGAAGACCATCTGCAAGAACAGAAGAACTTGTTGCAAACGTTCGTGAAATAATGCAAAATACGCCAACAAATTGTATAAGACGCCTCTCCCAAGAAGTGGGAAGATCTTATGGAACATGCAAGACTATTCTTAAGAACAGCTAAATTTATTTCCTTATAAAGTGCAAGTATTATAATTTTGTAAACAACAAAAATAAATTTGTATTTGTCTACTCATTTTATTACTAATTAGTTTGGCATATCATGTCATAATATGAATTTGACAAAATTTTAACCTAGATTTGGTTAGGTATATCGTCCCCATATCATTGTGATCTAAACCAAGCCCTACATTTTTTAATCCAAGCCCTCTTTGATGTAAATAATTTTTGCTCGCATGGTATATTAGTATTGGTCAAACAAAAAGCTTCTCTTATATTTACTATAAAACAATTTTTTTTATCGCACATCAATAGTGCTTAAATTTTTGGTAATCCTTTATCTGGCAATATCAAGTTAATGATATGATAGTGATGTGTCAAACATTTATTTCTTTTGCTTTATTGCCACGCACTTAAGGAGGTGCCTTTATTCTAAATAAAAAAAACGAAATAAAGCTTAATAAGAACAAAAGACCATTATTTTATCTAAGCAGCAAAGAATAAAAGAAAAATTATTGCCGTACCTTGTATACGTTTTTGCAAGACAGCAACCTTTTCTTTACTTTCCTTTTTTTGAGATTACAATTTCGATTAACTTTCTTAAAAATAAATTTGTAGTCTTAATTGTTTTAACAAACATAAACCGTTTGTTATTTAGAATGGAATAAGTTAAATTTTTAATAACGTCTGCATTTTACCCTTAATACAATATGTGGGTACATTGTCCGTTCTTTTATAAACATTTTAGATTATATTTTTTGCAATATTTTCCACAATAGGCTTTTTTTGAAAAATGAAAACTTTTAAAATCTCAATTTTTTCCCCTATTCCAATAAATTTGACGAATTATCTAAAGCGTATTTTTGTACACACAACTTCCCTAAATCCACTTTTGAAAATCATTTATGACATATAACAGGCCTGATGTGACATGTTAAAATATGCCATAAAAACAAATTATTTTTAATTTCCATCGCTTCATCTACGTCACAGATCCAGATATATTTTTAGTATCTTTTTTAAATAATTTTTTAATTAAAATACCCTTTATTACTCACTTCTCGTTTTTAAAGCAATAAATTTAAAAATTGCTTTCTCATTCGTAAAAATATCTTAATTACTTTTTAATTTTAAATTTTTATTAATTTTTAACTGTTTTATTTTTGAGTTTTCTAATTATGTTATTTTATTGATTTCATGGTGAATATCAGGAGTAATAATTTACAATATTATACGAAATATAATATAAAAATTTTATTGTGGCAGATTTTTAAAATTTTGCTGATAGATGATAATCAAGTTTCACAATAAATCAATAATATACAGGGACTCCCATAACTAAGGAACCATACCGCAACAGGAGATAGGAGACTTGCAAATAGATCATTTTCATCCAAGTAAAAATGTATTACAAAAAATTGGCGATGATTTTAAAATGGTTAAGAGGATATTTACAATTTACCTACCTTACTACTCTTTTATAGTTTGAGGTGATCTATCTTGCTTTCAAAAACATAACTTCCTACACCAAATTTAATTCATATCCGCGGCAGCGCCAATTTTCTTAACTAAATTTTTGCTTGGACATTTTATTATAAGAAACAATGACCTATTTTCAAGTCTACTTACTATCTCCTGGTGCTGTATGATCCCTTTGTTACGGGACACCCTCTATAATATACAAGGCAATGTTTGCCTGGAAATGTTCTCGAACTGATAGATGTCTTAGAGGGTTAAAATTTGGCATAGGGGTTAAGGTTACAACTACAACCCTAAAGAAGCAAATTCATGAGGCCAGTTATACAGTGTGACCAGTAAAGCCCGCATCATATGGGATTTTTTTTATTAATAACTTTATGTGAAATTTGTCTTTGGTATCAAGTTCTGCTTCGATCGAGATGAAAATTAAACAAAAAATAGTAGTCACGTGATTCGCATTATCTGTCAAATTTTGACCCTGTATAAGGCAACTTCATAAAATAAGTATTTTTGAAAACGTAGTTTGTGTCTGAAGGTGCTACACCTTAATATTAAGACAAAAAAGAACACAGTGTCATCAGTAAAGTGATCATTAAGTGGAAAATAAATTTTAGTGTTGGGTAAAAAATCAAAATTATTTTATGCAGCTGAAATTTTGCATGTGGGCTAGAAACTGCATTTAATAAAACTTTTTCTAATAACTTTTTTCGATAATATTCAGAAATAACCCCACTTTCGAATTATGTTTTGGAAAAAATTAAAATTTGACAGATATTGCGAATAACATGACTATTATTTTTTTGAGTAATAGACGTGTTTTGGACTTCCATTGCCTTTAGTTTTTCATATCACAACGTTTCAACTGGTAAGTATCTCCAGTCGTCTTTAGGTGAATACTATTATTTTTTTGCTTAATTTTCATCTCCATCGAAGCAGAACTTGATGCCAAAGTCAAATTTCGAATAAAACTACTAATAAAAAAAATCCCATATTATGCGGACTTTACTGGTCACACTGTAGAATCTTGTAAAATATTTTTTGACACTATTGTGAACATTCTTTTCCCTGATTGAATCTTGACAGCGCAACCCCAACAGGCATGAATTGGTCAGTGGCGTAGCGTGGTTGAAGGGGCGGAGGGGGCGAAAGCTTCAAGGGTAAGGGCGTAAATTTTCCTTATAGGTTAAAAGAGGGGAAAAAAATAGCGCCGCAGGCGAAATTTTTTAGGGTGCCACGCCCTTTTTTCAATGATGTTGCCTGATTTTCAAGTAGGAAAAATATAAAATACACAAGATTTTCAAGGAAATCACAAAAAAATTGATAAAGTAAAAAAAAGTTCATCGTTTTCATGGCTCATTATGGGTCCTGCGGGGGGGGGGGGGGGGGGCGGGGGATTTTTACCCCCTTCTCTACGCCCTTCAAAGGGCGCCTCACTGCTAATGTATAATTTTGTTTCTTTAGTAAATTTTGGCCTGAGAAATAAAGTTTTTGTTTCGTCATAATGGTCACATGAAAACAGAATATGAACACGGCAAGAGGAATTTTGTTAAAACTCTATCAAATATTTTATGCATATTAGATAATAATAGGAGGATATATTCTCATTGGCGACAATAACACACTTTTAAAAAGATAAAATTTAGTCTCTAGTAAATTAGAGATTTCAAGCAATTTTTAATTGTTAAAGCAAAATAACTGAAAGAATACAAATTATTCGTCGTGGTAAAATTATAAATTAAATCAAGTAGTAGAAATAAAATAGAAACCCAAAATAGGTAACAGGTTTATTTTATCTGTTTCTTTACTCTAAACCCCATAAAAATACTTTAAAAACAAAAGGAAAGAGAGCTTCACAAAATCTCATATATCATATTTGCCAATATTCTTCTGATAATGGTCATCATATAATATAAACAGAAACAAAGAACTAAAAAATAATAATAATAATAATAGTAATAAATAAAATAATTTTAAATTTTAACAACCAAAAATAAAAGATCTGCTAATGAAATTTAAAATATTACCATATTGGCAGATGGCCAACTGTACACTTTTGCCTCTGGGAACTGGGAGAGTGGGAAGGGGGCGCCGTTTGGGAAAGGGCTCAAAGGGCGGGGGGGGGGGCGGTCGCCCCCCCTGGCCCCCTGCACGCTACGCCACTGGAATTGGCTTTGCTAGTAGATATTATATGGTTAAACCCCAACTGCATAACTATTGTCAAACATTTTACACGCACTTTCCGCTCTCCCGGTATATTTCACGTTTTTACGTTTCTTAGATCAGATTTTAAAACTTTACTGAAGTACGTATAAATGCAATTTGTTTCAGCAAAAAATCCACCACCACTTTGCATTCCAGTGCCAATTCCATACATTCCAATTCAAGTTGAGACATGTGCAAAATTATTTGACATATACACTCCAGGACAAAACTTACATATGTGTTTCGATTTTGAAACTAGAATAGAAAAGGCCACGGTCCTTGTCCTGCATTTTGATTGCATGCGAATGGGAAATGAGGGAGTCGCTTTCGTGAAACCGGGCGACGCTGGGGCGCTCCCACCCTCCTTGACTTCAACGACTCCATCACAAGTTGACTCAGATGTTTATGATCAAGTAACGGAAATTAAGAAAAACTACCCCGGCATGAAATGGCAGGCATAAAAAATATATTTTAAAAGATTTAACAGGGTTAATAGAGGTCTGCTTCATCGAAAGGAATACTTTTTACTGTTATTACAATGTTTGTTATATTCTTTAAAGTTCTTAGGGCTGTGGAGTGGATTACCTTTTAACCATTATTATTTTAATTAAAAAACTTGCCTAACCGTTTTATGAATTTTCTTAAAACATGAAAAATTCATGAACCGAAATTTCTGGTATAGGGAGACTTTGTGGTTTTATCCCCGAGTATTTTGTGAAACAGGTTATTTGATAAATCAATGTGAAATTTTTACCAACGACAGTCAACAAACGTTCTATCGTATTACTTAAAAAATTACACTGACACTCAGGGGCGCCGGAACTTCGGAATTGCTCTGGGGGCTTGGAGCCCGGATCTCAACTAGGGTTGCCAGATATGTTGAAAAAAAAAACGGACAGAAGGATTTGCGCCGAAGGCGCTCTTTTGCGTGCCACGCCCTTTTTTGGGTAAAATAACCGTGAAGCTTGATGCGCAGATCTGACATCACGGCTGCCAACGTGTAGAAAATCTAGATCGAGCGGGTAATTAAAAATAGCCGTGTTTTTGAAAAAAATATTTTTAAAATATTGCATTTTTGTATTGTATTTTAGACGACTTTGTCTTATTTGCTACAAAATCCGAAAAATCACTAAAACTATTTAACGAAAGTTTTCACTAAATCACTTTGGATTGGTTTCGAAATCATTAAATCTAGTGAAATTTCACCAGACCTGGCAACCTTGAGACCAGGGACTTTCCAAATTCTCTACGTGCTCTCAGCTAAGTGGCAGACCAGGGTTGCCAGATCTAGCAAAATTTAATTTTCAAAGACCAAATAATTTTTTCCTAAATATGATAACCTGCTAAATTAAAAAAGGGAAACGACAACTGCAGATAAATTTTATAGAAAAAAATTAAATTATCAAATCTCAAGTAACGCACGTTCGCAAACGAATTGCTATTAGTATCATTATTATGTAAACGTACTGTGGGGGTTAGGCTATGGGGGCTACGCCCCCAAAGAAATATGGCTCTGGGGGCCCAAGCCCCCAGAGCCCCCACGGAATCGGCGCCTATGCTGACACTGACAAAGTTTATCATTAAAAAAAAATAATGAATACCGTAGTCTTTTTAAGACTGGCATCAGGAAGTCTTTATTCAGTCTGCTTTAAATTATTTGTATTAAAGAGAATCAACCTTATTAAAGTTAAATCTGTGATTAAACTAAATCCTTAAATGCTGATTTAGAATTTTTGCCAATCGGAGCAAGTTTCAAGTCAGACTCATAAAGTGTTAAAGGGCTTCAGTAGGCTTACTCCAAATTTCCAATCCAGCGCATCTATTTTTAAACGCAAATATAGGTGTGTTATGTAATAACGTAATTACTGCGGCATGGCATATTTTTTTCAATTAAGTTAAAACAAGTAACTCAAAACTAAGTGTTTAGGAAATATATCTATGAAAATAAGCTAAATGTAAAACATTAAATTGTTAATCTGAATAATTGAGATTTATACACAGGCAGTTTTTGAACTGATTTTTATTTCTGTGTAGCTATTAAAAATAATTTATTTGTTGCAATTTATTTTTATTTATTTATTGATTGTACACTAAGTCACTAAGTATTTTTGTTTTGTTATTATTATTATTATTATTTATTATACCTTATAGATTTTACAGCACTCTAATGTACATTGGACAACGTATTTTAAGAACATATAAGTATTCTCATTACCATGCAAGAAGTTGTTTTTTTAACTACGTGTAATTTCAACAAGCTAAAAAACAATTTATATATAAATATATTCGAGTATTTATTCAATTTGTTGTTATTTTTGTGTATATATACTTTTAAAACGAAGATCACCTTTGGACGGCCATATATAGCTTTCTTAAAAGACTTTTAAGGAATTACGTTCAGATGAACTTTTTTTAGGTTTTTGGTAACCACAAAACTGTAAAAATAGTTGAATTTACCGTAATCTATTTGCCATTCTTCTGATCTTTGGAAATCCATTTACCAATTATTTATTTATATTTAAGGTTATCCCTTTAAGTTCACTAACCTTTCTAAGCAACCAACAACCAAGAGTAGTTACTATTTAAATTTACCCTCAATCCTCAACACTTTAACGAAAAAAGAAAATTAGAATAAGTTCTAATATAGATACAATCTAACGTAAAGTTTCGGGTTTGACGCCCAATCGAGTTCAACTTAAGGTCTACCATCGCTCTTTGAATATATTTAAGATATATTTGTTTATTTAGAAATAATTATATCTTAACATAGTATAAAACAAAGTCGCTGTCGCTGTCTGTCCGTCCGTCCCTACCTATATATGCTTAAATCTTTAAAACTACGCAGCGGATTTTGAAGCGGTTTTTTTTAATAGATAGAGTGATTCAAGGGGAAGATTTTTATGTATAACTAGCGACCCGCCCCGGCTTCGCACGGGTGCAATTTCAGAAAGTGGCATGCCGGGTACTAATATATCGGGTTTGTATTTATACCAGCGGGTTGCAACGCATGCTAGTCTACTATAAACGATTGCCGAGATAAATATTTCGAAAATAGTTGCAGACGTTGGGCTGTCAGTAAATATTACTAGTAAATTAAACAGGTATAGGTCTTTATTTGATTTAAATCACAACGTTTCAAATCGTTATATGAAATAATATTTTATACTGTAAAATTTTAACAAGTAAATTAAAAAAAATAATTTTATTTTACAATAATGGCGTTTATATACCATTTTAGCAATGCAAGCAAAATCTACTTAATAATTGTGTAAGGTTTACAGCTAAACACAGGTCATACGAGCACAACGGACAACATTATTTCAAAAAAGCGCTATACTGTTTAACAAATATGAAATTGTAGCTACCGCTACCAACATGTGCCTATTTGTAAAATGCTGGAAAGATCTAATTTCAAGTTGGGTTTAGTTTATTACATATCAAGCAAATAAAACATAACAAGGGTAGCGTTGTTTGCAAAGGCATGACACTAAAATTAAAAATGGGATGTACTTAATTAACAATTCAAACAAAATAAGCAAAATTATCCACACGAAAACCTTAATAAAACGCGTTCCCCACGTCTCGAGAATAATAATGCCGTGGCATATGCAACATATAGACTGTATTTTCGGAAGAAAAATTGATGGGATGGGACATTCCTAAGTAATATTGGAGTCGCATGTACCTACCCTTTTTTTTAGAAAAATATAAATTCAAAAACGTTCAGCATTCTTATCTTATTTTATTTGTGCAAATCGGGAGACCCGTAATAATGTTTAGTTAAAAGAGCGTACAGTTGTTTCTAAGTAAAGCTGTTGCAGTATATACAGGGTCGCTTTTATGTATGGAAACGGTCGATTATTTGGTAAAGTAAGATAGCTAGCGAAGAATGTTAAATACAAAGCTTTTAGGGTTTTTGGAAATCTGTTACACTGCACATAAACTTAGTATACAGGATCAGTCAAAAAGCCATGGAAGAACAAAGTTATTTTATTTTAAATGGTATATTATTCAATATTTCAATTACTTACAAGTTTCTAAAAAATAATGTTAAGCACACCACATACCCAATCTTAACCTTTTCGAGATATCGAGTTTCGAATATCGTTTTCAAATAAATCTAATAACAATAATAAAAAAGGCAAACTAAGTTTTAGTAAACAACAATTTGAAATCCTATTTTATAAGGTGCTCAAAGTGACCACCGTTTACCTCCTGGCAGTAATGAATTCGGTGAACAAAATTTTGTAGCGAATCTAAAAGGATATTGGGAGCAATACTGGAAATTTCATGCATTATTCTTTGTTGCAAATCTTCGATATTTTGTGGCGTATTTTTGTACACTAAATTTTTGATATGGCCCCACAGGAAAAAGGCAAGAGGGGTCATATCAGGAGACCTAGCAGGCCATTCAATTGCACCTCTGCGCCCAATCCATTTACCAGGAAAAGTTTCCTTTAGATATTCCCTCACCATCCGTCCAAAATGTGGTGGAGCCCCATCTTGTAAATTGGGATTATTATGGTTCGGGAATAATCATCTGGGCTGTGGAACAATATTCTCTTGCAAAAGTAATAAATATCGTTCAGAGTTCAAATTTCCATGTATAAAATAGGGTCCTATATGACGTTTCCACCAATAATGCCACACCAAACATTGTTTTTTTGTGGTCGTTGGGTATGAACTTGTTCCATCCAATGTGGATTTTGGTCTGACCAATATCTACAGTTGTTTCGATTTACGTGCCCGTTTAAACAAAACGTTGATTCATCAGAAAATAAAATGTGGTTGACAAAGTTGACATTTTGATTCAATTTATCCATAATGGTTTCGCAAAACTGAATTCTGCTATCAATATCGTCTTCACTCAATGCTTGTAACAAATGAATTTTATATGGTTTGAATTTTTCTCTTTTGGTAATTTTTTGAATGGAATATCGACTCATATTATGATTTAAAGCCCGCTGTTGCGTCGAATTTATTGGATTTTCTACCACATCTAACATGGCATTTAGAGAATTTTCTTCATTAGTAACGCTGCAATGTTTTGGAAACAGTTGATTTAGTTATAGGTTCCCGATCTGGATGCAATTCATTAAAAATATTCACCACTTGGGTAAAACTACGTGTTCTATCGCCGTACCCTATCATCATTAACATTTCAATGCGCTCGGTATCACTTAAACGTGCCATTTTTACGCGAAAAATGTTCACAAATTGTAAAAGTAAGTATTTTTGGCATATCTGTTTTCAAGATGACAAAACAACATTGTTATGGAGATAAATATTTTCTAAGGTAACTTGATGGACTATAAAATTAATGAATGTAATAATTTATTTGAAAACGATATTCGAAACTCGATATCTCGAAAACGGTTAAGATTGGGTGCTTAACATTTATTTTTTAGAATCTTGTAAATAATTGAAATATTGAATAATATCCATTCATTCAGTTCCATTTAAAATAAAGTAACTTTGTTCTTCCATGGCATTTGGACTGATCCTGTATACTTAGTTTATGTGCAGAGTAATAGATTTCTAAAAACCCTAAAAGTTTTGTTTTTAATATTCTTCGCTAGCTATCTTACTTTACCAAATAATCGACCGGTTCGATACATAAAGGCGACCCTGTATAGAATTATGCTGTTAGATAAATACCACACTACCATCTACCTAATACCATGGTACCATCTAAAAAATGTTTTCTACTCAAAAAATTTGTTTCGGCTTTTGAGCCATATGCTTCGTAACGTCCAGCGTACTCTCCTAAAAACTGGTAACAATTATATTGTAGTTTAGTCACATATACCGACTATAATCCCTTAGGGATTAAACGTGTCCTATGAGACGACCCAGGAAAAAAAGAAACCCAAGTGGATGCCCCAAAAATGTTAAATACCTTAACCTAAAATACTCATTTTGTGGTTTTAATGGTGTATCCCCAAGCGTGGCGATTTATCTTTTTATTACGCTGCTTTGCATGACACTTTGGGATTTTTTAGCTTAACATCATTTACCCCCTTTTTCATAAACAACTTAATTTGGTTCTCAAAATATAAACACAAAGCTACTTCTAATCCATAATCCGGTATGACTTAAGTGAGTTTTGTTGCTTTTTTCCGCTTCGAAAAGGTTGGTTTATTAATTTACTCATCCCTAATATCCCACTGGATAAACATATGCATCCTCCTTAAATATACTGCCCTTAAAATTTATAGTTATGCCTTCAGTCAACGCTTTGAGTTTACTCAATACATTACACTGAAAAAAATTACATTATTAATATATTTTTTAGATAAAATACTGTGTATTACAAGCAGATATGTAGTTTATTATTATAACACTGCAATTTACATAGCAAAAGTCTTCCCATTTTACTTAACTAGAAGAATAACAAAATTGCCAATGACTGGTAATGTAGAATTACATTTTTCTTTTACAGTGTGTGTTATGAACAAAGGTCATGGTAATTTTATATAAACGTTTTCTTATCGTGTACCTGTAATTCATAGGAAGACATTTGTAGTTATTTTAAATAGAAGGAATATCAAAAAATCCCCCAAATGGGAACACATAATATAATGCAGTATTTCTATGAAGTTTCCCATAAAAGTTTTATATGTCCTGAGAGAACCGTTTGTGTTTTAGAGCTGATGTATCCCGGAATTTCCAACACAAGATTCGTCACCTCCGCCTTGTGTTTACGCCACGTGATTTATGCAGATTTGTTGGTTTATGGACTTTACGGTCTTTTTTTATTTAAAATTATGTTCAACCTTATTACCCAATACGCCAGGAACAATAAACGCAAGCTGATTACTTTACCATATGTCATCCCATCGGCTATGTATTTTTTACGTTTCCATAAAAGAGGGTAGTCAATTTTTTATTTTTTTTACCTTAAGATCACTCATAAAACGTTTTTCTGTGTCTTCTTTAACATATACTTTGAAGTGCTTTATTTCCAACCGTATTCGAGGGTTCTTGAACCTATGCTTTTACCACCGACAAAGATGATTTTCAAATCAAAAGATATTTGCAGATCTTTTTAAAGGTAAAAGTTCAAAGATAGCTTTGCAGAGCATTTTCCTAATTAGATATACCAGGAAAAACAAAAAAAAATCCTATTAAATTTAAAACATAATGTGTTTTATTATTTTAATTTTGATATGGGTGGGCATGTATCGGCCGATGATCTTGATAGGCGAAAGCAATTTTGTGAAATAATGATTAAGCTAACAGATAATCACGCACGAATTGTCCAAAGAATTTGTTTTCTAGATGAAGTGACTTTTTCTTTAACTGGCCAGGTTAATAGACAAAACTACAAATACTGGACACAGGAAAATCCTCAGTGGTTCATAAAAAATCACACCCAATATAATGAAAAGGTTATATAAATTTTTTACCAATGTTACAATAACTCAAAAAGAGTAACTTCACCTAATAAAGTAATATTATCAAGAATTTAATAATTCTCCTAGGTATGGCCTACAAGTAAATCTTACAAAATTAATTTTTAATTTTAATAATAATATATAACTGTTTGTTTTATATACAACAAGCAATTTGATAATGAAGGAAACAAATTTATTAAGCTCATACCCGACAATTGAATTTAAGGGAAACTATCTGCATAAGGAGTATAGAGATGTTCGTGACAAACCGATAGTTCCACAAAATCTCGATCGATATGATTTTATTAAATTTATAAAACAAAACGAAAAGAGCTTCTGCTGTACCTATAAGATAATTTGTTAACTTTTGAAGAAATTACGAAAATGTGTTTATTTTTTAGATAAATCGCACTGATAATACGATGATATACTTTTCGAATGCTTAAAACTGTTTTAAAATGCTTAAACCATTTTTTAACAAATTGAATCGCCTTTGCATCACCTTCGAATAAAGCATTTTTCGAGGGCCTGAAGCCCTTTAAAAAGCTTTTAGCACTTTTAAAGTGTTCAATTATTACTTGTAAAATAAAACTACCATAAGTTCGGTACTCGAATCTCTTTTACTAAGGTTTTTGTCCAGCTCTTTATAAACTCATGTCGTTTTTTTTGTAATTTGATGGCACATCGATGTTGTTTCAAAAGTTACATCGATGTAACGAAGCATTAATTCCGTCGTATGTTGCCATTCCTAATAAGGAGCCAAACATTGGGAGCTAGACAAATTTATATTAATCTAGGAATTCGCCAGCGAGGTTCGTTATACGATACTCTGTTATTGCGAGAAACAAGGATTTAACGTTATCCCAGTTTAACTTGTTACAATTGTTACAAGTTTATCAAAGCAGTAGCTGTTAACTTGCAAGCCATTTTGGCTGGTCGCATTATCAAATTTTAAAAAGAACCTGTTTTTGTTAATAAAGAAAATTAAAGACCTTTATCCCTTTTTTCTAACATAGGTAGAATCTTTGAAACAACTATCTACAACCGTTTTAATGACTTGTAGGAGAAGCATTCATGAATTTCTAATTATCAGAATAGCTTTAGGATGGGGGAAGGCAACTTCTGATATACTGGCCTTGTTTAATAACAGAAAACTTACTGTGGCTATGGGTATGGACATGTCAATACCATGAGACAACGTTAATCATCAAATGTTGTGTTCAGAAATAGAAAATAACGGTATCAAAAGCTAATTTAATCATACTTAAATGATCAGCAAGTGATTGATAAATGATAGTTGTGGTAGACCTATAGCCCCAGATAGGGTTAGCGTTACTAAGGAAGTACTTCAAGGCTCCATACTTGACACCCTGTTTTATATTTTATATACCATCCATATTTTTAGTGAATAGGAATTTAACATTATGCTCACGGAGGTGCAGAGGGCTTATGACGTTCTCGACATGTTCTTTACAGCTCACGACCTTCCCTTAGATGTGTCGAAGAAACAATGTATTGTTTTCAAGCATAGGATAGAAAATACCTTTACTTTTCACTAGAGGAATACTGAAATTGCTATGCTCTTTGGATCATAGCTGTCAATGTTGCTATGGATTCAGCTATATAAGCCTATCATGCCTTTATTCAATGGAGAATGAGGTATGGTCTCATCTTTTGGAGTAATTCTACGTCAGTTAAGAGAATCTTCTATGTTAATGATGATACTGAAACATCAACTTACTTAAAGTACTAGTTCTTAAAATACAATAAACAAATATAGAACTAGGAGTATTTACATTATGTAAATCATTTGACCTTGCTTTACTAAAAAGAGGATTTAGGCTGATGGAAAAACTCGGACAAATTTTAGCTAATACGGAATTTAACTGAAACTTAGAACTTTGAAATACGGAATACTATCATCTATCCCAGACCACTATACGGCTTTTCGGGGCATAAAACGGGACTAAAGTATTAAAAGGAAGGAATTTAATTGCATTTATAAATTTTTAATTTGAATTCACGGCTTTTGCACACAGTTAAGAAGGGAAACAAATGTTAAATAGTTTTATTTAGATAATGGTTTTGAAAATTATATGGTACATTCGGTTTATTACGTTTTTTGGTATATCTACTCACGCATCGTATTCATAGCACTTACCTCAAAACGATTATATAAAATAATTTATTTATACCGTGTGAGCAAAAATTATTTGCATCAAAGAGGGCCTTGCATCTAAGGACGTAATGCTTAGCCGTAGAGCTTAATACCTGTTAGGTATCAGTAGCTACCTGAATTAACAATCAATCAGTTATTCCGTCATCTTTGACAGTCGTTAAAAGTAATTTGATTCATCGCTAATTTTTCCAATTTCTTGAACAATTCACACAATGGGCTTTACGGGACAGCACAAAACATCCATGGTTGAAGCGTATTTTCAAAACGGGGTTAGAGTAAATGGTGAGTGCCAATACAATACGGGTTTGTGCATGGAGGATTTTCGCGAACATTTTCCTAACGTTGCTTTTATTGCTGGGGATTTTTATCATTGCCTGAAAAGAACCGTGGCTGTAAGGAAGACCATCTGTAAGAACAGAAGAACTTGTTGCAAACGTTCGTGAAATAATGCAAAATACGCCAACAAATTGGATTACTTCGTTTTTCCTCATTTAAAGAACACTATTTTTAAAACACCCAGTTGCAAATTTAGAACAATTACAAGAAAGGATTATCCAAGAATGTGGTAACATTTTTCCAGAGATGCTGGTCAACACTTTCCAAAATATGAAGAGACGTGCGAATTTATGCTTGGAGCATGGCGGTGGCCAATTTCAGCAATTTATGTAATTATTTTTCTTTTTCTTTCTGTATATTCTTACTTTGTTAATTTTGTAAACAACAAAAATAACGTTGTATTTGTCTACTTATATTATTACTCATTAGATTGGCATATCATGTCATAATATGAATTTGACAACATTTTAACCTAGATTTGGTTAGATATATCGTCCCCATATCATTGTGATCTAAACCAAGCCCTACGTTTTTTAATCCAAGCCCTCCTTGATGCAAATAATTATTTTTGCTCGCACGGTAAAAGTAAAAAAGGATATGCAGTTTCCATTCATTGTTATTCTCAGATTACCATATTTGTTGGTAAATTTCAAAGTTTACTTAACAGATTTTGGGTCGTAAATATGAACAAATATACCTACACAAGAAACTTTCAGTCGGCTCTTATTTCGGGGTTGTCCATTGGCCTAGACAATTTGGCTATTAATTGATTTCGCTAAGAGTTAATTAAAGGTCCCTAATTTTCCAAACAACCAACCAAAATTACCCTAAATATCAGTAAAGTGAACAACAAAGGTTAAGGCTAATTACTAAACTTAAATGGTTTGGTTTTTAAGTTTACGATATTAATCGTCGGTTTTAGGTTTAATGTTGTCATTTTCAACTTGCTCTAGGCCATTATTTCTAGAATTTAATTTCTCGAAGTTCTGAACTAATGATTAACTCTCCACAATACTATGGCATTTGGCAGTTTCAGACATCTTTTAAGAAACATTTAAAATAATTGAAAATTTATATAACTAGCTTATAATAGGCTTTTTAACTGACATCCTAAATTAGAACCTATTGAAAGTATATCCAAATAATAAAAATCCTTCCAGAGTGTAACAAATCTTTCCTGGAAGCAATTGAAAAGACGCCGCGAAAGCAGAAAGTTTGAAAACATGAAATCAGAAAATTAGTACATCATTGTATTATCCGCGCAATTATTTTATTTGCCAGTCTAGACCAATTATAATGTTATCTTTGTTTCTATAACTTAAATAGAAAAGAACGGGAGACTAGACTTGAGATATAATTTAAGTTATTAGATACCGGCGCTGCGAGGACAACATGTAAATTGAAAATGCTGGAAATAAACCAGTTACTAAGTATACAGAGCTGGTACTGTGTGATAACGCTGTTTTGTTATAATGTTGATACAATACGTAAAAACTTTTAAATTTTATCACTATTTTTATAATAACCCAACATTTTTTGTCATGTCATGTCATGTGTCACTGGGACACACTAACAGAAATGTAGGCAAAAATAGAAGATTCACATAACCTTTCAGCTGTTAAATATACCAACACCATAAGTATTTTTGTGGCGTTGGTATATTTAGGTCATATCATAATATGTCAAAAATTTTACACCCAATTCAAATTAAGTTACAGATACTTAATATCGTGTTTCTCATTCATTGGGGCAAGATGAAACACTATAACTTCTCCTTCAGTTATCGTTACATCACGAGAAAATTTCTTGGGAAATAATTGATTGATTTTCCTTTACCGTTATTTTTTCATCTATAAACAGCGCCTGTGAAGTATGGAACATCATAAAAAAGGATCCCCAATACTTATTTGGTGTGTGTTGTAAAAAAAGGGTTACCTTGCTTTATTAACTCTCTAATTTCATATGCTGTTGTATCAAAGAGAGTGAAGCCTAAGCATCGAAGTTTCCTTATTTTTCAATATACTTTTTATGGTTTTAATTATATTGATGTTGTAGAAACTACGCATATAATTCTGCCCAGCATGACTCCTGTAATTGTAACTTAAATGTTTATAGTTGATGGAAGACGACGACTGGACAATCTGGACATACAAACCAGTTGAAACATTCTGATTTAAAGACAATGCAAGTCCTACACTCTTCTGTCATTCCAGAAACATCATTGTCTCCGATCCTTAAACAGACACAATAGGATATGTTGTAAACGATGCTATGCGCCTTCTGCATCCAAATGTATTTCGATGTTAAATAGACTTAAAAAAGTTCTATCCATAAGAGAAAAGGGAAGGGTGTACATTGTACTTTATTGACATAAATCATCCAGTTTTGACTTGCAAATTATAAAGTGTACCGATGTGTAAAATATGTTAATTGGTGAAACACCGCACTAAAGGGCCGTCACTAACCTGACTCGGCTTTGATAGTCTTGTCTGAACGTTTTCCTATAAGTCCACATAGTAGGAGATCGAATTGTTTGACCCTAGTTACAGGGCAGGATTAACTTTAAAATTATTACTAGAAAAATTGGAGTTTTGGCGCAGTACATTATTGCTTTTGGGTTTTAGGAACAGTTTTAACAGGTTTCGCAAATTAATTAAGAGGTAATAACGGAAAATATCAAGATCAAGTATTTATTATACAGTGAGGACCAGAAATCCTGCATAAATTCGATAAGAAATTAGGGATGCATTTTTAGGAAAAATGCTTGAACACGTAAATTTTTATTTTCATTTACTCATCTTTTGACGTGAAAGTTTAGTATACAGTACTATGTACATGTTAAAGATATTACATAATTCGGTATTTTTTCTTATGGAACACCCGTATATTTTTCGATTTTTTAATTCTAATATTCTAACATATCTGATATAGCATATCCTACTCCTAAAGTGAAAGATTATCAAGACATTTTTAAGTTATAACAATATTTATTATAAAGGGGGTGTCAAACATAAAAATAATGAAAACTACTCTAATCATTAATCTAGTAAATGTTCGAACTGTGCTCCATTGACTTCCGGGCAGCAAGCAAGCCGCAATTCAAACTCTTTAAAAAGGTTATGTATCATTTCACGGGTTATTAATTGAATCTGACATATGTTTTAATTCTTCGATACTTGGGTTGGTTCGTATACACTTTATATTTAAGATAGCCCCATATAGAAAAGTCCATTGGAGGTAGGTCCGGCGACCTAGCCGGCCACTCTATTTTTGCCCCTTTCGCCCTATCGAACGACCCGGAAATAAGTCATTTAAATATTCGCGCACTGCCCTACTTAAGTGTGGAGGCGCGCTATCTTGTTAAAACCAAACAAAATCTCCAGGAATATTGGGGTTGTTCGCATTTGGAAACAAACGGCATAAGGCGGGGATTAATTTATTTCTTAAAAACACCAAGTAACGTTCACCTGTTGCATACCATCGAGGAAATATCATTGTCATTGTCGCCCACAATAACCGCCCAAACATTAACAGACTGTTTATACTGCGTGTGAGCTTCAACAGCCCAGTGTGAATTAGTTGAAGACCAGTAGCGACAGTTTTGTCTGGTCATCATCCCATTCAGACAGAAAGTCGACTCGTCAGAAAATATAATCCTACGTGAAAAAAAAATGATCATTATTGCAAATATTCATTAGAGTTTCGCAAATCTGTAAGCGACGATCTGGATCATCTTCGTTAAGCTCGTGGATTAATTTTATTTTATATGGATGATATTTCTCTATTTTTAAAATTCTTTTTAGAGATGATTTTTCGATTTTGTTATCCAATGCTAGCTCTTGAGTAAGTTTATGTGGATTTTCTTCAATGGATAGATAGATGTTAAATTTTTTGTCTTCTGAAATTGAAGGCCGAACGGACCTAAGAAGATCTCGTACCCGTCCCGTTTCTCTTCTCGATTCTGCTTACGTTGAACTGAGATATCTGAATGTCTTGATATTTCTATAAAGCCCAAATTCGACCATCACTGGAATACTGCTCTCATATCTGGAGTTCTGCACCGAAGCATACCCTTCGGTTGTTAGATTCCATCCAAAGGAGAGGCCGTTCATCTAATCGGCGACCACGAGCTGACTAAGAACCTCGACAGCTTAGAACATCGAAGACAGGTTGGTGATTTGACTCTCTTCTACAGATATTTCCATGGCAAGTGTTCGACAGATATTGACCGCTCGATTCCACCTAGAGTAATGCATAGCAGAAACACACGACGAACCACTGCCGCCCATCCCTATGTGGTTCAACTTACCCCCGAACATCATTGTTTCAGAACTCTTTCATTTGGAGGACGTCATCTTTGTGGAACGGCCTTTCTGAGACCGTGTTTCCAACCGAATATAACCTCCAACGATTCAAGAAAAACGTGAATCGCTTTCTTCGCACACGCACCGCTCCCTTAAAGGATTTTTCCTATAGTGCTTGTGCTCGATCATAAAAAAAATTATATTAAATAGTTCACAAACTTCCCTTTGAGTCCTAATACGATCACCACATCCTATCATAATTAAGACATCTATTCCCCGAGTTTCAGTCAATTTAACCATTTTCTTTGGTTAATTTTCAATTTTATTTAGTTAAGTAGTACGAAATGCTGCATGAGAAAGATTAAATGTTATTTAATAGCTGTCAGATATAAACTGACAACTAATGACAACAAATTTTGAAGGACTGCTTTATACCTATTTAAATAATCAAACCCAAGGTGACTTTAAAAATACCACAATTCAATCGAAAATGCCTCGATAATCTTTCACTTTGGGCGTAGGATATGCTATATCAGATATGTTTAGAATATTTATTAGAATTAAAAAATCGAAAAATATACTAAACTTTCACGTCAAAAAACGCGTAAATAAAAATAAAAATTTAAGTGTTTAAGCATTTTTCCGAAAAATGCATCCCTTATTTTTTATCGAATTTATGCAGGACTTCTGGTCCTCACTGTATATAAATTTGTGTATATTTTCAAATTAGTTTTTATTACAAAACCGCATAAAGGGGTAATAGTTATTTTTCAAAACTTTAATTTATTAAAATTTTGAATATTAACATAATATCGTATGTAATATATCCAATATTAAACGCAAACTTTTTAGCATGGCATAAAGTGTGATATAATTTGTTATATAATTCAATATTTGATCCTTGGTGATTTCCTAGCGCCCCACGAACCGTTAACTGTAGCCCGTATGCTGTGTCCTAGTTCTTATGACTAATACGGCACTGCCTAATAACCGAAACATGACCAAAATATAAAGCCTAATCTTCTGGACTACCGATTTGACCCTTCCGGATGTTTTGTTAAAATCAACATGTAAATTAATTACGGTAATTCCCAAAGAAAGTTTTTTGAGGCCCAATCGATACACTCACATTATTAGTTGGGATTACTAGTGAAAGATCCTTAAAATCCTATTAACCGAATTTAATTCCTGACCCTTTATTTGCGTATAGAGATGTTTTTAAAGCAGACAGTTTTTGAGCTCAGTCGAAATGAAGAAGATAGAGTTACAATTTTGATATTTGCCTTAAGTATATTACTATTATAGAATTTTATATGTTTATTGTTATATTCATGAATTTTTAATTACTAAAAATTAAACAGATAAAAATGTATGTCAACCGAAAGTTAAAATTAAACCAATGATTAATTTTCGAGACGTTTACGAAACACGTTTATTAGGGAAAAATATAGGTATATTTTCCATTCTAATTTTAGTTTATGGTTTATGTCATAAAAAGGGTTACTTAGTAGTAACTCTTTTATAGTCTCAGTTTTATTCGTCATATAAAATGGCTAAGAAAAATTGCCTCTTGAGAAAATTGGACCTTACCTAAAGGGTCAAATACAACGCTAAAGTTCGCATGCCTCTTTAATTTACTCTTAAGACCAAACACTAGTTAATCCTTCACCATTTCGTTTTTTGAGCAATACTTAACTTCTTCGTTTTATCCAAAAATTGCTCAAATATCCATCTCTGAAGTACAGTGGCCCACAGTTTGACGTTAAAAAAAGAATCATGTATCAACTACTGTAATAATATATGGAAGAATGAAAGAGATTTAAGGAATTATAAAACCAATGATGATAATCTTAAGTGAAAATTATTCACTAAGCATGCGTGAATACGTGGTAAATTATCATAATAAAATACGCTTTAATTTAAGTTGAAAGGGCAGTATTTAAACTTACCAAGTCTATGTGAATTGGTGAAACATTTTAAACTTTTCATTACAGGGAAAAACATTACCCGAAACTTTAGAGTTCGAAGTTAATGTTAGTCTAGTAAGCGTTTTAAGAAATAAATAGGGGAATCCACATAAACCTAAGGCAAGTAGGTATACAGATGCGAAGTTCAACTTTAAAGTTAATTATTACCGTTCAGCACTTAACAACATGAATTAATGTTTGTCTTTCACTTATTCGTCAGCGCACAATTTTGGAACTTAGAGCAGTAAGTAATAACAGTTTTTGTTCAAAAATTTATTGTAAGAAACAATTAAAAGTTTAATGGTATGGTTTCTAATCTCTCGTTATGGTTGTTGCCAGTGGCAGCTCTTCCATAAGGACATTTGGTCAATGACCTTCCTCAATTATTCTCCTTTTGTGTAACTTAATCTTTATTAAGTGTAAAATTCATCGCGTTAGCCAAACTTCGTTTGTTTCGTTATTATTACTAATATCCCTCGTAAATTACGATAATTGTATGATCACAACCAAGCTCTGCCAAGTAAACTACACATAACGGTACTTATCGTACATTCCAGCAGTATATTGGGTCCAAACGAGCCTTGACCACGGCTCTGTTGTTTCCTATACCGGACAAAATTAATTAATGCGCAAGCGTGTAAAAGATAAATAAACGCATGCTAGTACTGAAAGGAGAGACAAAGAAAAATAATCTGTTGCGGCTGAAAGCCAGCTAAAATTTCGATGAGGTTCCGACGAACGTTTTGGCTCTCAAAAACGGTAAGAGATCCAGCTAAGGTCGAATTGGGGCAAACCTGCACAATTCACACAAATTCCTAGTGCCTCCTATTGTCATATTGCATGAAAGATGAGTAAATTTACCTATAAATAAAGCAAATATAAAAATATAAATAGAACTTTATAATAATTAAATAAATTAATATAATAATATTAAAATCAATGAATCAGTTAATAAAAATTTATATTCCAACACACAACCGAAATGCGATTATTTTCAACATGGTAATAACGTTCTTTCTGGAACAGATTTCCTAAAAAGACGTAGAGTAATAAAAACTATAAACCTTTACTGCAATGTAATAATTTTACTGCTCATAATCTGGACGTCGTATACAGATATAAGTTACGGGTATTTGACGTTCCCGATAGTAAAATAAATATGTCTATTGACCCGATGTCGAGTTTGATCGGATATATCAAAATTTTACAATGCATTTAAAAAAATAATCTTACAACTTGTGTTTCATTTTTATTTATTTAAGGAGCACACACACACCCTCACAAGTTAAAAACTAATAACTTACATAAAAGTTCAATTTGAGGTGTTTAAATATTTGGAAGGTCCTATGGAAATATCATACGGAATAGAGTATTTCTTTAAATTAATGGATATATGTTTTAGAAATTTTCGAAACTTTCCAAACATTTTAACACTCCTAGTTAGCTCGGTGAAAAACCGAAGATAAAATTACATCACGACTGCATCACTTTATTTAATGATTAGAAATCAACACGTCCCCTAAGAGAAGTTATACCAGCAAAACAGACTCTGTAAACATATTTATAAAAGCTTATAAATATCAGTTATGCATAATGTTTGTATACGGCCTTAAAGATAACAAAGAATGATTATAAATCGGCCATTAGCTAAAAAAAATTTTAACGGATTTTATGGGCTGCTAAAATTCTCGCGCCTGTTGGGTGATAAATAAGCTTTAAGGGATTTTTTCTGTCAAAGTTTTTATAACAGTTTAATATATATGATTTATACGGTATTGAAAGTCTGGGTAACGTTTGAAGACATGGCTGATGGTATATAAAAGTATTGATGTTATCGTTTTCCTCTAAGGCGTGGGTTTTGGATATACGTACCTACATATATTTATATGTAATACAATTATAAACTTTTATATTTATTGGCCCTCTAAACAAAACACATATGTGGGCGTACAAGTACATTTCACAGACGACTGGAAAATTTTTTTTGTGTTATACTAGTTAAGTAAGCAGTACTGATTGTTATACGATATACCTTTCGTTATTTTTATCATTATATTGTGGTATGTGATACACATTTTCTTATATCACTCATCGTCATATTATCGTATGATGTTCATTTTATATTGCAAATACTTCATGCCCTTTACTTGTTTTATTAATTAATTATTCATATCTATGTGATAAAATGTATTATAAAATATTTCAACAAAACAAAATATTTATTAAATAATATTTCTAAATAACAAATGTTATTTTATTAAAGTACCAAAAAGACAACGAAAAACATTTTCTGTGCAATAAACACCTGCCACTTTCTTCCATCCTTCGTCATTTCTTAGAACACAAATTTGATCCTACAGAGCAATCGAGAAGCTACGACAAAAGAAGTAAGTCGTTTCAATTACATTCCTTTTATTTACAATGTTGTTTAAAATAACTTGGTCGTTTAGAGCAAGAAAGCTCATAAAAGTGTATTATTAAGTATTTTTATTGTATTTGCGACATTAAAAAGTGTTATTTTTACTGTCAAGAGCTATAAAGATTGAAGTAGTTTACCCGATTCTTAATAATTTTTTATCGTGAAATCGTGTAAAACAGAAATTTTATTGGTACAACGCAGCTTCTGCTTTTAAACGATACTGTAGATTTATTTTTAAACTTGCCTTAAAGAAGTTGCCCATACTTAAGATTTTGTATAAGTTATTTCAATTCTTAAATTTTGTTCAGGGCAAATATAAAACGATTTTTCTAGATGTAAAAGAAAAGACAACAAATAAGTCTTAAATATGAATTCGCTGCAGTGGATAAATGCCTTTAAGGAAAACTAAATAATGAGTTAGGATTTACAGCTAATCGTGGAATTTATCTGAAAGCCGGCTGGGTCGTGGATCCGTTTCCGCTGTCCTGGTCCACCACAACAATTCGGAGTCCGGAACGGCTGCTTACCGTTTCCTGGAGCGCGTTAGGCGTAGGTTTTCGGTAACGCGCATGCGCCGGCCATATCTGTCCAGCCTTTCCAAAAAATTCTAATTCCACTTCTCCAAACATCCATCGAACGCCAGTGGCACTGCTAACACAGCCTCGCTCTAGAATCCAGAACTGATCTCGGTTTCCACGCGGTCTTACTGAATTTCGTGCGTACGCGCTGACGGATAGGATCGCTCATTCAAAATTTGCGCCTCAAAAACTATTTCAAACTAATACTACAATAATTAGTTGCAACTATATTGTATCTTTTAAGGTGTTTTTAGTGATATTTGTGACTTTAAAGAAACTTTGACTTGTTAATTAGTTGTCACACATGTATGCCGTTATCAACTCGAGGGTAAGCGTTAAATATTTCCTTGATAATTAGCGGTGGCGGCGTCAAAAGTTTATGCCACGCTCTTGAAATTAATGATTTAGGCATCTGTATTATTTTATAGCTGTGTACCGATGTCGACGAAAAAATTAAATGAATCTTTGTAATTAATTTTGAAAGTAACTTAATAAAATTCTCCTCCTTCATTGAAAAACAAACCGACGACAGTTTTTTTTATTTATATATTTTTAAAGTATTTTTATTACCAAGTTAGTTTGGGGTAGAAATTTTCTTCTTTTATTTTATTACTTTTTCCTGTTATATTTAAAAAGCAATATAATAAAAAGAAAAACCTATCATTTTCCAAAAAAAAAATAGAAAAAAATTTTTTTTAGAAGTAAAATATATAGGTACATAATATTGAAATCGAATTACGTATGAATATAAAAAAGATAATAATCTACAAAAAAAAAACAATGAATTATTGTAAAAAATAATTTCTAACAATTAATTAACAAAAATAAAGTTTAATTTGAGACAAATGCACAGTCCAAATTTGGAGCTTTATCTTTCGGATGTTAATAATTTTAGAAACCCTAAATTCGTCAATTTAGGGCCTAGAAATATGTCAAAAGTAATTCGATCTAGTAAAAGTATCTTATATATAGTTTTTATAATTCGGTAAAAAGACAATTATCCAACTGCAAAAAATATTAACTTGTCTTCTTCTCTATAAACAACATAATAAAAAATAAAATTTTAGTTCCATTTTTAAATTTTAAAAACCAGAAAACATAGAGGATAGAGTGTTTTACTGTATTACTAAATGGTCACTATATTTGGCATTTTAGTGACAGGCTTGAATTTTGAAGGCTCAATTACATTACACAACATACAATGTAATATTACTTTAACAATCGCGAGGCTTGCAAAAACATGTTTATTCTGTTACACTAATTTTTTTTATATAACTTATTTTATGTTCCAATATCTCCTAATATTTTTAAAGTTTCTGTCTATACAAATTGTTAAATTACTATATAGATTATTTTCTAAATAATAGTTTTGAACCTCCATTTGGTTATTTGACTTACTGTCACCACTAGTACTTTATTTTATTAATATATAATTTATATTTTAGCACAAATAAATATCTTTGTTATTACTATTATTATCATGATTATTATTAAAATTAAAAAAAAATATTTGGATACTATCCGCTAGGTTGGTACAATAAATGTTTTGTTTCCTGTATTACTAGACCTTAGAATGGAAAATTTTTAATTAACATATATAATATTATATGACTTATTATATTCGAAAAGATGACACACACACAATAGTTAAATGTCATCGTTCTTTTACGTAAAATTAAAATGGTTCATTGTATAAAGTGAAGATAAAAAGACAGCATATTTTAGTTTTACTGTCTGTTGTTAATTACAATGTATTTTTATGTAAAATAGATATTTTGAAAACTATTTTCCGAAAATATGTGTTACTTAATCGTTAAAAAGAATCCCTGATTTTTTAAGTTGCAAGATGTTCCTCAATACTTACGAATGATTTTAAGCCAGAAAAATAATATCTTATGATATTTATGGTCCTTTAAATCGAATGACACCATAACATTGAGTTTTTTAATAAGACAACTTATTTTTAAAATTACAAAAAAAGTAAAAACTTCAGTGTGTATGCGGGTAAAGTACTTCAGACCTGTCTCATTTATATTAAATAAACACATATGTAAGTTTTAATAAAATAATTTTCAGATATGTTTTTATTACGAAAGTCCGTTGGTGTCTTTTATATTACAAAATAATATCTACAAATTGGAATTCTCCTACGACAACTTTTTTATTTTTTTTTCTCTTCGCACTTTATATAAAAAAAATAAATAAAGAAAAATAAATATTTTTATAGTTTCTTAACTTCCCATAAACTGGTGACTTTTATTAGAAAGGCAAACATATAGGCCAAATTCATTTTTCCTTTAGGTCAAAGCGGGATTTTGTTGATGGTTATATGGAAAGAGAATCAAGGAAATAAGAACAACCCCAAATGCTTTTGGGTATTGTGTTATGATTATGGATTTTTGCTACCATCTAATGGGGCTGTTGAAAAATCTTGTAATGTACATTATACAAACAACGTTATTAAACCGGTTTGTAAGATTCAATTTTTAATATTTGTACAAATATTTTTTGTGATTCTGTTTTTAACACCCTCCCCCATGGTTTCACCAGTAGCATTGAAAAATTACATTCCTCTTAGAAATAAAAGCCATCTAAGCTCTTCAGTCCACAAGGACGGATTTTATAATGTGTTGCTAATTAAGCAATCAGATAAGATATAAACATTCGTCAAAATCCAAATAAAACTGTCAAGTTCAATGTAACTGGTATCTTTTATGCTAACAATCAGCTGATATAGTTTGATTTGGAGAATTAATGTCACATTATTGTCGCATTGGTTATATAGAACGATGCATTTAGGACCTGTCGGAACTATAAAATGTTATATTTTTGTATCCATAGAAGGAGAATTTTTAATTATATAGAAAAAAATGTAAATGTTTATAAAAATTTAAGATGATTTTGAAAACTTCCCACCTCGATTTTCCTGCTTTAAAATAAAAATGTGGAAAATCGCTCGGACCCGTCGATTTTTATTTCGAGGGGGACATCTTTTGCGTATATTGTCAATCTTGTTCCTTAAAGCCCCTAGGAGGGAGGGGGGGTAAGATCTAAATCTTAAATGGATATCCCTATTTTATATAATTTTTTTGGATTCTGCATAAAATTTTGAACATTTTTTAATAAAAGCATTATTAGTCTATACTTATCAGTTTCCGAGATATTGACTCTTGAAAAATAACATTTTTGAACTTTGACAGCGTCTAGCTTTCTAACTGTACGTCTTAGAGCAAAACGGCTTACATGTCCCTATCTTCGATTTTTATTATCTTTCTAATAGTGCCAACATCCGGTCAAACCGGAAGTACTATATTTCTTACATCCGGTTTAACCGAAAGTTCACACAATTGGAAAGATAATAAAAATCGAAGATAGGGACATGTGAGCCGTTTTGCTTTAAGACGTACAGTTAGAAAGCTAGACGCTGTCAAAGTTCAAAAATGTCATTTTTCAAGAGTAAATATCTCGGAAACTGTTAAGTATAGACTAATAATGCTTTTATTAAAAAATGTTCAGAATTTTATGCAGAATCCAAAAAAATTATATAAAATAGGGGTATCCATTTAAGATTTAGATCTTACCCCCCCTCCCCTCCCTCCTAGGGGCTTAAAGTAACAAGATTGACAAAATACGCAAAAGATGTCCCCCTCGAAATAAAAATCGACGGGTCCGAGCGATTTTCCACATTTTCATTTTAAAGCAGGAAAATCGAGGTGAGAAGTTTTCAAATGAACACCCTCTATAATTTTTATAAAAATGAAATCAGGTAATTCTTCTTATAAAATACAGATTTTTATTGTATCATTTTTCAATTTACATTGAAAGGAATAAAGCTTAAATAACTGTGGAATCTAGGAAAAGATTTATCTTTAAATTTTCATCTGCCTTTTATGCATGCAACAGAAATTGATTTTATAGTGGATAAGAGACAAATCTACATATATGGAATGGTAAAATAATTGAATTATTATCTAAAGATAAACATTTTCATCCACTGAAAACAACTTAGTTATATTCAAAATGGCCTTAAGTCGATAGCTGCGTCAAACTAAAACATGCTTAATTTTCAATGCCCCCTACAGTAACAAATCAGTTGACACAAAAAGGTAGAATTTTTATTAACAATAAATCAGTCATTCAATCCAACCCCAAGATAATGTTTTTTAAAATGACTTTTAAAAGCAGAAGACATTTTTTATATCAGATTGTATATTGTTATATATTATTAAATTAATTATTTAAAAAAGGTTTATATTTTTCTGTTTAATGTATGGGTATTTCCAAATTATTTCATCAAATGTTGTCAACCAATTTTACGGGACATCCTGTATATAAACATTAAAGTTTTTAATTAAACATATTTTTAGTTTATTTTTAAGGTGTGTTTTATTAACTTATAAGTTAAACCCTAATAAAGTTTTTAAATTGCTATCAAGCTATCTATTAATCTTTTCGAAGTTTTTTGTCATTCTTAATCCATTAGCCTTATTAAAAAGTTTAATAAAAGAGGTCTTAGAAATAAATCACACAATAGAAGTTTAAAAGAAGTCTTTTTACGCTACATAATCACTAAAACAAGTTATAATTAAAAAAAAATACGATATTTTTCTTTAGGTTTTAATAAGGATTTTTTGAAACCTTTAGTTTTAAAAATTATTAACTAGGCTTACGAAAAATCCTTCTATTCAATATTTTTCGTAAGGCAATTTAATATTAGTAATCTTACACCTCTGTAATCTTTGGATTAACCGTTTATTAAATTTAGTCACGTCTGGTATAGAAAATGTCAACAAAATAATCCTAGAAGTAAATTAATCCGATACTAATAAAGCATGAATTGATCAAATTTTTCTATAAATATCAAATTTTTGTCTGTAATGCTGTTATGATGAATACTTTTGATACTTCAAAAATGTATTACGTTAATATGAAATTTTTACATGGTTTTTAATATTATTACAGTTAAATATTTATAAGCATTTTCTCCTTGACCGCAATTTTCATATTTTCCCTAAAACCGTCAATATTTCTTCATTGCCATTTTCCACTGCCTTCTTCCATCTTTTTTAAGTTTAATGGATAATCAGGCGACTCAGATTTACGATCGGAACTAAAATTGAAAGAAAAATAAAACTAGCTAGGTCATATTAATGCGAAAAGAATTGGTTTCACACACTACAATTCGTTACCTTAATGCCGGAAATGGTAAAATATTTTCTACGATAAGTAAAGTATATTAATTTCTTCTAAAATCATATTTTTAACACTCACACCATTCGCAAAGGGGCTGTAAACAAGCTGTAACGCTTGGATTATTTCAGTCAATCATTAATGCATCGATAAACGAAATTCTAGATCTTTTATTGACGATCCGTCCGATTAGGAAACAATACCCGAGGATATCAAATGACTTTAATTTTACAATCGACCATGCCTATGTAAACTATAGGCTAAAATCGGACATATATACTTTATATAGGGGCTAAGATTTAGGTACCAAATTCTAACCAATAAAGGTTAGTTGTAGGGTTTTAGATATACCCTAGGATAAAAGGAAATTTAATACTTTAGTTATAATTTTTAACTACTCGGCATCCACCAGCACCCCTCTAATCTTATTGCACTTATATTATGTCCGTATGGAAATATTTATAGTTTTAAGTATAAGAAAAATGATTGACGCCTAAAATTTTTTTTTTCAAAATCATTTATTAATTCATTCATGTCCAATTTCCTTGCGTATGTGTGGCAGTTGATTGTTTGGGCCCCCAAAACAGCTGTGCCACTTTGTCTAAATTTTTTGAAGTAAAATTTCTGAAGCTAATTATTGTTCTTTTACGTCGACCAAATTTTTAAGAAAAATATCAAAGAAAAAGCACTAGATTTTTTATATTTCATATAAAGTTTTATTAAATAGAAGTTAAATTTGTTAGTATAAAATTACTTAACTACCTCAACTTTTCAAGGGTTATAATAATAGTCTATTCTATTGTAAGAAAATTCCTTTAAGGCAGCAGAGAATCTGCTCTTTACAATGTGTTCCATTTTGCTATGAAGAAGCTTTTATTTCTATAAAAGCTTTATCATGTCAAAGCTCAATATTTGTGCGTCATGTACAAAGAAAGAATGATACAATTAACAAGGTTACCCTGTGATACCTACAGGGTGGCCCATTTATCTGACAAAGTAGTAGAGTAGTTGATTTTATTTATTATTAGGAGATTTCAAATCAAGTTTGCTAAAAATTTAATAAGGAAGACAATAATATGTTGACTGCTAAATATTCCTCTATCAAATATTTTGAATTTTATGATATTAGAACCTATTTATATTGTTTACCCTGTGATCCTGGTTTCTTTATGTACCCAACCAAGAATTACTTCGCAGGTCGTTACACGAACAAAATAGAGAAACCAAATATTGCGTCATATACGGTACTCCATTATAAAAAATATATATTTTTATTGTCCTAATTTTCTGGACCACCACATTTAAAAATATTTTTAGAACATTATTTTAATAAACCGTTTAACTTTTGTAAAAACGTTTTTTGGATACATCTAATAGTAGAACCGCAATAGTAGAACACAAATGGGCCGCATTGTATATCATGCAATATTAAATCTAAAGCTGACCTAATAAATAAACTTATTAAATATTTATTAAAAATAAATAAATTTCCAGTGGGGAAAGTATTTACATTTTTCATATCTTGCTAGAAAGCAAATATTTTGCATGAAAAAGCATTTAGTTTTTTGATCAATTTTCACAAAAATTTTCAATTTATTTTTAAAATAATTTTAGTCCTCGTTATAACAGTATTGGAAAAGTATTTAAATTCTACTTACTTATATTAATGTTAAATTATATTAGCTTTGTTTATTAATTTGAGCTTACATTTTGTGCCAATAGTTTTCTTGTCCTTTCATTTTATGTCAAACTAGCGTGTACCCGGCCTGCGTTGCAATGCCAGGCACTATACGCCTCTAAGATAATAATAAGGCGAGTTCACCATCACGTCAAGATTTATAAATACAAACCCGAACAAACCTCTAAATTTATCAGTGTTACTCTACAATATTATGCATGTATTATACATAAAAACCTTCCTCTTGAATCACTCTATCTATTAAAAAACCCGCTTTAAAATCCGTTGCGTAGTTTTAAAGATTAGGGCACATATAGCTGGGGACAGACGCGACAGCGATTTTGTTTTATACAGGGTGGCCCTTTAGTGTGGCAAAGTACAATAGCTCCGTTACTATTTCAAATACATTAAAAATATTAATACAAAAGTTGAAGGGCAGTAAGTGACTTATAACGTAAAATTATTTTTAACTCTATAGGGTGGCTCAAAAAAGCGGAACAATAAAAAATGTACTTTTTTCAAATGGAACACCCTGTATATTTTTCATTTTTAAATTCCACATAAAATTATAATTATTTTTTATTAAATACATTATTAGTCTATACTTTATAGTTTCCGAGATATTGACTCTCGAAAAGTGACATTTTTGAACTTTGACAGCTTCTAACTTTCTAACAGTACGTCTTAGAGCAAAACGACTTACATGTCCCTATCTTCAATTTTTATTATCTTCCCAAAAAAATCAGCTTCCAGTTAAACCGGAACAACTATATTTCCTGCTTTCGAGTAACATCCGGTTAAACCGGAAGTTGATTTTTTTGGGAAGATAATAAAAATTGAAGATAGGGACATGTAAGCCGTTTTGCTCTAAGACGTACTGTTAGAAAGTTAGAAGCTGTCAAAGTGCAAAAATGTCACTTTTGGAGAGTCAATATCTCGGAAACTATAAAGTATAGACTAATAATGTATTTAATAAAAAATAATTATAATTTTATGTGGAATTTAAAAATGAAAAAATATACAGGGTGTTCCTTTTGAAAAAAGTATATTTTTTATTGTTCTGCTTTTTTGAGCCACCCTATAGAGTTAAAAATAATTTTACGGTATAAGTCACTTACTGCCCTTCAACTTTTGTATTAATATTTTTAATGTATTTAAAATAGTAACGGAGCTATTGTACTTTGCCACACTAAAGGGCCACCCTGTACTATGTTAAGAATAATCGTTTGTTTTATTATTATTAAAACAACAAATCATTTACATATTTTAACTAACACTAAGACAAAGAAATAGTTGTAGATTGGTATTTTCTTAACTGCCAAAAATAGACTAACCGATGAAAATATGCATCCAGAACCCTTTACTGAAAAGTGCAAAAAAATGTATGGCAAACACCCTTAACCCTAAATATTAAAAAGATATCGTTAAAACTCCTGCTGTTATCTTTCACAAAAAATTCTTAAATTTATTATGAATTCTCGTGGAACGTTGACCCATCCTCAACTTTAAACCCCGAGTTATTCAATCGTTAATATATTTTCTGCTTTGAATTAAAAGCCTTTTTGTATTTGGCCCCATTGCTTATTCACAAAGTTATCGTTTATAGCCTTTTAAATTCCTACGCGCCACCATGTTTTTTTAACGTCCAGTCGAAAAAGTAATTGATGTACCTCTGTTTTATATTATTTCGGCTGGTTGATGTATCAATATTTTGTTAAAAATTCTTTTTGATAAATTTTTGTAAATTTATTTATTTGATACGAATATCAGATAGACTTTTTTTTTTTTTTTTTTTTTTTTTACGTCAGCCTATTTCCGCAACGAGGCCAATCACCGACGCCAGGGAATTTGTCACACACTATCATTCTGGTAATTTTGCCGAATCCCTCTTTATCGATGGTAGGGTTCTTTAACATGCCAACATCCATGACACGTGACCCAAAGTTTAACGTCTCTTCCGAAAAACGGTGCACCTCTTAAAACCAAAGACTTCATCTAAACAAAATCCTAGCGAACAAAAGCTACGTTAAATTACATAAATGTAAGTATATTTTCACATAAAAATACTTTCTTTACTAACCTACTTATACAGGGTGGTCCAACGAAAACTTAACACCTCCATTTTCCTGCTTTAAAATGAAAATGTGGAAAATCGCTCGGACCCGTCGATTTTTATTTCGAGGGGGACATCTTTTGCTTAAATTGTCAATCTTGTTACTTCAAGCCCCTAGGAAGGAGGGGGTGGTAAGATCTAAATCTTAAATGGATACCCCTATTTTATATAATTTTTTTGGATTCTGCCTAAAATTCTGAACATTTTTTAATAAAAGCATTATTAGTCTATACTTAACAGTTTCCGAGATATTGACTCTTGAAAAATGACATTTTTGAACTTTGACAGCGTCTAGCTTTCTAACTGTACGTCTTAGAGCAAAACGGCTTACATGTCCCTATCTTCGATTTTTATTATCTTTCCAATAGTGTAAACTTCCGGTTAAACCGGAAGTACTATATTTCTTACATCCGGTTTAACCAAAAATTGACACTATTGAAAAGATAATAAAAATCGAAGATAGGGACATGTAAGCCGTTTTGCTCTAAGACGTAGGTACAGTTGGACAGCTAGACGCTGTCAAAGTTCAAAAACGTCAATATCTCGGAAACTGTTAAGCCTGGGCTAAGAATGCTTTTATTAAAAAATGTTCAGAATTTTATGCAGAATCCAAAAAAATTATATAAAATAGGGGTATCTATTTAAGATTTAGATCTTACCCCCCTTCCCTCCTAGGGTCTTAAAGTAACAAGATTGACAATATACGCAAAAGATGTCCCCCTCGAAATAAAAATCGACGGGTCCGAGCGATTTTCCACATTTTCATTTTAAAGCAGGAAAATCGAGGTGTTAAGTTTTCGTTGGACCACCCTGTATACCTACAACACACCGCCAGTAAAAAGAAACTACGACAAAAACTTTAATACAATATACAAACTTTGTTTTTGAATAATTTTTTTACAAAGGAAAAAACTCATTTTATAATTTTAAAATTGTTTCAAAAAGAAAACCGTACTTAACGTTGAATTGCTATTTAAGTATTTTTGAATTAAAACCCTCAACCCCTTTTACCAAGAGCATTAATCTGTGAAAGGGTAAAAAGTGTTGCTGCGAGAAAAATAGCTACAATAATGTCCATTTACGCTGGTAAAGAGAGCCTGTCATTTAAAAATAAATGCTACTCTTCTGGATAGATAGGATTTTTTTATAGAAATTTCTTTATCTCAGAAACCAAAATTGGTGGTCATAAAATTGGTGGTTATAAAATTGGTAAGTATATAAGTTCTTTTAATAAAATAATAATACACCTGTTTCGTCATTTGTTCAAAATTCACTTGCAGGTTGAAAAAAGGGGTGTAGCCCTGTTTGAGGGAGGTACCTATAACTGTCTATTATTTTAAGCTATATTGCTGAAAATTGGTAGTGTGCTTACTCTGTTAAAATAAGCAAGCACGTATTTTGATAGTTTGCCCCTAGGGGGTAGACAAAGGGGTATAAAAGTTTATAGTTATTGGAAAAAAATCATTTGGTCTGAATTTCTTAAAACTGAGCATAAATATTATATAATACAAGTTGTGAAACACGTATAACTTTTTTCTTTATTGTCTGCCCTTATAGGAGTGAAAAGGAGATAATATATTTCTATTGGTTTAAAAAAAGTCCATACAGAGGTTATGTAAGTAATAGTAACGATCTGTATTGAAATAGATACATTTTTTATAATGATGATGAATCTATATTTTTGCTATTATTTTCATGAACAAAACTAGATAAAAAAAATTATTTTTAAAAATAATGTGGGTACTTACTAGGTAGAAATACCCGCTAGTATAATATAAAATCACAACAATTCAATTTAAAAATTATTCTGCTTCAACAAGTCACTACACTAATCACATTTTCTTAAGGGTAGGTATTTAAACTTAGTCATGTGTTTAACTGTGTGCGAACATATTTGTAATTTTGTACACATTTGTACCACATTAGGGGCTCCGTCTTGACATAAATTACGCTTCGACATTTGTGGTGAACTTCCTGCCAGAGCAAATACCGCATCTATAAAATCGTTTTAGTGCAACATTATTGAGCTACCCTTGTCCCATGATGATAGATTAATTTTAGCAGTTTGGAAATTAAATATTATCTTCATCAAGTGCTAACAGGGTTGCTAAAATAATAAGTGTATCAAAATATTTTTTTTTGGTCATTTTATAATATAAGATTCACAAAGTTTAAATAGCTCTTTGCAGTACACACTTCATTAACGAAGTAACTTCAGTTTCACTTTTGTAAGAAAAAATTTAATAGCAATTTATTTTTAAAAGAAAATTACTTAGACGTACTTTATAGGCGTTAAAGAAGTTTGGCCATTTAACAGTAATAGAAACTTTAGCAAAGATTTAGAAAATAATTTACAAAATATTTTGCACGATGAAGGTCTCCTTAAAAAGTAAATAGACGGATTTATGACTTCATAAATTTAAACTTTTGACTTTTATAGTTTACACCTTCAACTGAATATGAAGACATATACAATTTTATTGTGAGGTTTTATAAACTACAGTAACAGGGTTGTTTTTCTTTTTCGGAGTGCCAGAGCAACTTAAATTCTTATTTTATATTGTCAAGATTATCTTTAAAGTGGAATTTTCTTTTATTAAAAATGTCTATATTTTCTATAGATTTGTAGTATACGTTGATATTTCTAGTATCAATAATAATGGTTCTTTTTAACAAAAACGAAACTAAAAAGATATATAGAACAATAAACACTATTACTTAGGTATATCTGCAAATAATACTACCTACACCAATGATAAATAAATCAACATACGTACAGTTGACGACCGATAATTTCGTACACTAAACTGTGACACTATAAATGCAACTTGTTAACCTTTATTACCTTTGTAACGTATTAATTGTTATCATGATATCTGTCAAAGTATTGTCATTATCTTATTTGATTAAAAATGCCTCATTTAAGTATTATTGAAAAAGCACGAATAATATGTTTTGTAGGTCTTATGGAAAAATAGCTGATCATTTTAGAGTAATTAGAAGTACTGTTCAAGGAATTGTAAAAAAATGGCGCTATCATCAAACACTTGAAAGGTCTGTTGGGTCTGGTTTAAATAATAGAAAAATCATCAAATGAAGAAGACCGAAATTTGGTGGAGTATTTAAGGCAAAATCCATTTGAAACTGCAGTCTCGCACATAACAGGATTCCCTACTTCATTTAGAACTGCGCAACGCCGAGTAAGACAATGTTCCGAATTAAGAAATCGAGCAGCTGCATCCAACCCGTTTTTAAAAAATATTAATAAGGAACAAAGAATTGTGTTTGCTATGCAATATTTACCAGAAAATTAGTTTTTTTTGGAAAATGTTATCCTTTCCGATGAGAAAACTTTTCAGTCTACATATAATGGAAGGATTCGAGTATATAAACCACCAAATTCCCGAAATGATGAGAAGTATACTCAAAAAAAGCAAACCAGTGGACGTTTCTCCGTTAATGTGTGGGCATGGATAAGTGTTTACGGTGTAGGTGTATGCTGGAATATTGGTGGAACACTAAACAGTAATATATATCTTCAGATTTTGGAAAGTGTTTTTCTTCCTTCTGCCGCGATAATTTTTGAAGGAAATAACTTTATATTTCAGCAGGATAACTGCCATGTGCATACTGCAAGAAATATAGGAAACTGGTTTAGACAAAATAACGTAACATGTCTTCCTTGGTCCTCAAGAAGGCCTGATTTAAATCCAATTGAAAATCTTTGGGGATTGATGGTAAAAAAATGTACAAAATAAATTTTAAACCACAGAATGAAATAGAGTTATTTGATAAAATAGAAGACATTTGGGAAGGGCGAACTCTGAATTACACCAGAAGTATTATTTTGTCAATGCCAAGAAGATTACGATTAGTGTTAGAATCCAATGGCGCAGCAATTAAATATTGTTTGTTGTTTGTTATTAATTTAACTCTTTTTGGCTTTATAGTAGTTTTCCTGGTATTATTTTATAATTTTCTTATTTAGCGGCTGTAACTTGAACCCAAAAATATTTAGAAATAACCATTATTACTTTAGGTAAAAAATCGTACATACAATAATTTACAGCTATGTATATACCTGGTGTTCTATTCAGGTATAAGCAGCAAGGTGAGAATCCCATTTTACCCAATTTTGTTGTAATTGAGTTATGTATGGGTTGATTGTACGAACTTATATGTCGTCAACTGTACCATGACAAATTAAAGTGGTAATTCCAGACCTCAAACATAATTATCTTTACATTTCATTTATTTATTTATTAACATAAAGAGCAATGAGACGTCATGCTCTATTTTTTAATAATTATAATTGGATATAATAATACCTAGTTTTAACAAGCTGTCTATCTTTTCTAAACATATCTAGATATAACATTATCTAATATTTCTTTTTGATTTCCATTTATTGAATTAATATTATTTGCGATTACTGCAAAGTCCATGTATTAAATATAGGACTTAAATTGGAGATACTTTCTTACAATAGTGGTATTTCAGTATAAAGATAGTAAAGTAATAAATAAAAATTCTCATCTTCAACTAACCGATTCACCAATATCATACGTGTAACTATTAAATCCCACGGCTCTGCTACACTTAGAGTCAAAATAGAATTTTCAATCAAAAATCAAACTCCGCTTGTGCAGAATAACAGTACCATCTGTGCGATTTTCGTTTTCCACCGAATACACTGCTTTTACGAAAATTAAACAGTTTTATTTGAAGTGTTCTTTTTGATTCTAGTTCGCTTTTATTAACTCATAGCCCTAAGGAGCAAGAAGAACAAGTTTTCTTGTTTAAATAGTATTGTCTTTAATAACGATGCACTGGCGTAACATTGAAGTTCCATATTGTCCCATTCTGTTAGCTTTAATAAAGTGTCTTTGCATTAAAATGAGAAAATAATAAAGAAACTGATTGGCCGCCACTGAGTTGTTAAAGCATTTCCAAACAATTTATTATTTTTGTTCTAAATATAAATCCAAAAATTCCTGGAATTAGATTTCTAATTAATCTGTAATTTGGTGGCAAAATTAACTAAAAAGCAAATGGATATTTGTTCCATTAATGATTAAAGGCGCAACTGTACTGTACTGAAGCATGTACCGATTTGATTTGTTTAATTAAAATTTTGACAAATTAAAAACAAAGCCGCAATCAATTACAAGCTTTGCGTCTTGTATAAATTCCAACCGTTCTTCCTACACACTTTCTTTAGTGCGTATAATATAATCGTTGAATGTTTATTTTTGTCGCATTATTTTGATGTCACCAAACAAATATTTAAAGTTCAATTTCTCCAAAGGCTTTAAGATTAATTAGATTTATTGATAGAAATGCCACATAACAAATAAATTAGTAATGAGAAAAGATTTATATACTTTCTGTTAAAATATAGGTATATGCATATCAAAAAAATTACCTTGTCGGACTTCCATTGTCTTAATTTTGTTACTGAACACAACGTTTCGGTTGGTTAGTATCTCTTACCGTTCTCAAGTGTAAACTAAATTATAATTCTAAGGGTACTGTCTTCCATACTATCCATGTGCAATGAAGCTTGATGACTCCGCCTACGTGCTTTTTGGAGTGTGAAGTTTGAGCTGTTGGTTTCGGACAAGAAGAGGTTTCCAGATATTGGGGATATCCATATTTGGTTTATTTAATATATGGGTATTTTGATTCATGAAAGCTGAAGCTGCTTCCTTGAATTTTCGTTTTCTCCCGTGCTGTTCCGTGTCCAAAACCTTGGCTTCTGACCACTGTATATTATGTTGATTGGTCCATACATGTTCCGCTATACCTAATCTCGAAGTTTCAACTCTTTGACTATGTTTCAGATGTTCTTTAACTCGTACGGGAAGAGGTCTTTTTGTTTCTCCAATGTACGATTCGCCACACTCGCAAAGAAATTGATAGATACAATTTTTTGGGTTCTCATTGCAGGGGTTTTTACTTTTGTAAGAAGTCTTCTAAGCGTATTTCCGGATTTGAAGGCTGTTTTGATATTATAGTTTTTGGTTATCCTTCTAATCTTTTCAGAAATCCCCTTTACATAAGGAATTGTAAGAAATTCTTGCTCCTCTTTCGTTTCTGTTTTAAATACGGGAAGAGGTCTTTTTGTTTCTCCAATGTACGATTCGCCACATTCGCAAGGGATTTGATAGATACATGGGACACAGCAATTATAATTTAGTTTACACTTGAAAACGGTTAGAGAGACTAACTAACCGAAACGTTATGTTAAGTAACAAAATAAAGACAATGGAAGTCCGAAAAGGTAATTTTTTTTTATATGCATATTCTGTTTTAAAAATCTAAATTGTCGCGTTAGTTTTACACAAAATCCGCTTGTTGCTATTGTGATAACAAGGTCAAAAATTTTGTAGTTTTCTTTACTATTATTTTGAAATCCAAGGAAAAAAAACAAAAGACACAGTACACAAACAAAAATTTAATTGTACGAATTATTAATTTATACGAAATAATTTCATTAAGCAAAACGAATCAATTCCTTTTCTTATAACTTAAATAAATCAACAAAATTTAAAACGTTCCCAACACTATAGTAGGTACAAATTATAATATCTGTTTACCCCACCCCGCTCCGAGAAGACACTAATATGGCTCTTTTGTTTGTTTTGAGCTAAATATTTGACCTTGTTTTATTTTATCTATACTAAATTTTACTTTGTCTATTTTTGCTGCATAATCCATTTTACGTAAGTTTAAAGTCGACGTAACTATTAACTATATAATATTTACAGCTTTGTAAAATTTTTATTCGATCATAAACGTACAAAAGTGTTACATTCTATAACCCATTTTCATAAAATACCGTCTTAAATATCCATTGTAAAACCTGCTTTATGGCTAATTTCCACGTTTGGAATATACCCGAGATACATGTAGTAAAAATACCGCCTGGCATTATTACATAATAACGGCATTTTATATATTATCCTCATCCAAACTATACTTATATCGTTCACTTTCAACCACTCTTAAGGATTTGAACTAGAGGTGTGTAGTTAGTTCATTTCAAATAAACTACTTACAGTGAACAAAATAAACTCGTTCAAATAGTGGTAAACGGACGATGGGTGAAGGTGAAATTTTCGATTTTGGTTTTCGCAAAGTTCAACAAATTGAACAGCGGAAAATCTGTTTCGCTGTGGAGAGGCACTTAGTTTAGGATATTCTGTTTTAGTCTCGAAAATTTTCCTTAAGGAACTGACTGACACGGACTGATTGATCAGCCTGTTAAAATAAGCAAGTACAGTTGACCAAAGATAATTTCGTACACTAAACTGTGATACTGTAAATGCAACTTTTTACCTTTATTACCTTTGTAACGTATTAATTGTTATCATGATATCTGTCAAAGTATTGTCATTATCTTATTTGATTTAAAAATGTCTCATTTAAGTATTATTAAAAAAGCAAGAATACTATGTTTAGTAGAAATAGGGTGGTCTTATGGAAAAATAGCTGATCATTTTAGAGTACCTAGAAGTACTGTTCAAGGAATTGTAAAAAAATGGCGCTATCATCAAACACTTGAAAGGTCTGTTGGGTCTGGTTTAAATAATAGAAAATCATCAAATGAAAAAGACCGAAATTTGGTGGAGTATTTAAGGCAAAATACATTTGAAACTGCAGTATCCGCTATGCACATAACAGGATTCCCTGCTTCATCTAGAACTGCGCAACGCCGAGTAAGACAATGTTCCGAATTAAGAAATCGAGCAGCTGCATCCAAACAATTTTTTTAAATAGTGATAAGAAACAAAGAATTAGGTTTGCTATGCAATATTTACAAGAAAATGATTTTTTTTTTTGGCCAAATTTTATCTTTTCCGATGAGAAAACTTTTCAGTCTACATATTATAATGGAAGGATTCGAGTATATAGACCACCAAATTCCCGATATGATGAGAAGTATACCTACACAAAAAAAGCAAACCAGTGGACGTTTCTTCGTTAATGTGTCGGCATGGATAAGTGTTTACGGTGCAGGTGTATGCTGCAATAATGGTGGAACACTAAACAGTAATATAATATATAGCTTCAGATTTTGGAAAATGTTTTTCTTCCTTCTGCCGCGATAGTTTTTGAAGAAAATAACTTTATATTTCAGCAGGATAACTGCCCTGTGCATACTGCAAGAAATATAAAAAACTGGTTTAGACAAAACAACGTAACATGTCTGCCCTGGTGCTCAGAAGTCCTGATTTAAATCCAAATGAAAATGTTTGGGGATTGATGGTAAAAAAATGTACAAAAGGAATTTTAAACCACAGAATGAAATATAGTTATTTGATAAAATAGAAGAAATTTGTGAAGGGCTAACACCGGATTACACCAGAAGTATTATTTTGTCAATGCCAAGAAGATTACGATTAGTGTTAGAATCCAATGGAGCAGCAATTAAATATTAGTATTTTGTTTGTTGTTTGTTAATAAATTTGCCCTTTTGAGCTTTATACTTTTGTAGTTTTCCTGGTATTATTTTATAGTTTTCTTATTTCGCGGCTGTAATTTAAACATAAAAATATTTAGAAATAACCATTATTACTTTAGGTAAAAAATCGTACATACAATAATTTACTATGTATATAGCTGGTGTTCTATCCAGGTATAAGCAGCAAGGTGAGAAACCCGTTTTACCCAATTTTGTTGTAATTGAGTTATGTATGGATGAAGTGGACGAATTTATTTGTCGTCAACTGTACGTGTTTTGATGTTTTGAGGAATTTTCTCCTTAGGGGGTAGGAGGAATATTTAAAAATAAAATGGATACCTATTAAAGGTTCTATTGGGTAGTATGTATGGTATCCGCTGCTTGGTTTCAATAGACAATTTATAACAATCAAATTATGCGAGCGAAGCTGCGGGTATATGCTATTATAACCATACCCTGATATAGCATATCAGTACCGTTAATACCAACTGGTGTAAAAAAATATTGCTATTGCTATTTCAAATGTAGGGGCGAATTGTTACCCTTAATACATATATTTATCGATTCAAATTAGTTTATACAGCAAACAGATAAATTGACAGGGTTTACATTAGAAAGGCCTTGTTTTTTGATCAGATACACAAACAAATCGGAGGAATTAACCATCAAATAATTACGCACTGAATACTTTTAAATATAATAGATAGGTAGTAGTACATGGGATAGAAAATATATTTAATTTCCTGTGAGTATATTGTTACTACTAATATACTTTTGTGAAATTCGGTATTTTATGACAAAGAAAAGTATTTTTCTATTTAACAAAACTTAAAAATGTATTGCTTGTACTAAGCAAATGGATCTAGTTCAAGCAAGTAAACAAAAAATGTTATTCCAAAATATCGGACAATACCGTGCGAGCAAAAATTATTTGAATCAAAGAGGGCTTGGATTAAAAAACGTAGAGCTTGGTTTAGATCACAATGATATGGGGACGATATATCTAACCAAATCTAGGTTAAAATTTTGTCAAATTCATATTATGACATGATATGCCAAACTAATGAGTAATAAAATAAGTAGACAAATACAAATTTATTTTTGTTGTTTACAAAATTAACAAAGTAAGAATATACAGAAAGAAAAAGAAAAATAATTACATAAATTGCTGAAATTGGCCACCGCCATGCTCCAAGCATAAATTCACACGTCTCTTCATATTTATATATATTATTCGAAAGTTGGGGTTGACCAGCATCTCTGGAGAAATGTTACCACATTCTTGGATAATCCTCTCTTGTAATTGTTCTAAATTTGCAGCTGGTGTTTTAAAAATATTGTTCTTTAAATGAGGAAAAACGAAGAAATCCATAACCGGTAAACAAGGTGATCTAGGTGGGAATTCAATGTCTGGTCAAAAACTAATAGTTTCGGCGGCTGTATGGGCGGTTGCACCGTCCTGTTGAAAATATCCAAAACGTAGTTCGTCGTCAAGTAATTGCTCCACAAATGGATTCAAAATATTGTCTCTATACCGCTGTGTCATGGAAAAAAATAGGACCAACAATAATCTTCTTCAGGAAACAGCTAACCAGACATCAATTTTTTGAGGGTGCAATGTGCACTCGACAAAAAATGGGGATTTTCACTACTCCACATGCGTATATTCTGAGAATTCACATAACCGGAGAGGTGGAACCAGACTTCATCCGAAAAAAATGTCAGGTCTAATAAATCATTTCTTTCCAATAAATTTTGGGTAAACCATTTAGAGTAATTCCTGCGTCTTTCAAAATCTGCGGCTTGTATTTCTTGGAATACTTGCACTTTATAAGAAAATAAATTTAGCTGCTTCTTAAGAATAGTCCTGCATGTTCCATAAGATCTTCTCACTTCTTGGGACAGGCGTCTTATACAATTTGTTGGCGTATTTTGCATTATTTCACGAACGTTTGCAACAAGTTCTTCTGTACTTACAGATTGTCTTCCTGCTCCTTTTTTGTGTTGTATTGAACCTAGAGCCATGGTTCTTTTCAGGCAATGATAAAAATCCCCAGCAATAAAAGCAACGTTAGGAAAATGTTCGTGAAAATCGTCCATGCACAAACCCGGATTGTATTGCCACTCACCATTTACTCTAACCCTATTTCGACCATGAATGTTTTGTGCTGTTCCGTAAAGCCCATTGTATAAATTATTCAAGAAATTGAAAAAAATTGCGATGAATCAAATTACTTGTAACGACTGTCAAAGATGACGGAATAACTGATTGATTGTTAATTCAGGTAATTACTGACACCCAACAGGTATTAAGCTGTACTGCTCTACGGCTAAGCATTACGTCCTTAGATGCAAGGCCCTCTTTGGTGCAAATAATTTTTGCTCGCACGGTAGAAGAAATACCCATTTATCATCATAATTATATAATATACATAACAGCCTTGTTGGTTTTACCGTATCCATACTCTGATGTAGCATGGCAAGTATCCCTAAATAAAAAAGTATTTCAATGGGGGCACTAACATTATTTATCACTGCAGCATAATTTATACAAATGTTACTTTTTTCTTAGAACCAAATGATCTAAATTTGATCCAAACTTACTAAACATCACATAACTAAAATAACCTAGCAGAAGTTTAGCCATGCAGACATATAAAATATGATATCATGTAGGTCATCATAATTATATAATATACATAACAGCCTTGTTGGTTTTACCGTATCCATACTCTGATGTAGCATGGCAAGTATCCCTAAATAAAAAAGTATTTCAATGGGGGCACTAACATTATTTATCACTGCAGCATAATTTATACAAATGTTACTTTTTTCTTAGAACCAAATGATCTAAATTTGATCCAAACTTACTAAACATCACATAACTAAAATAACCTAGCAGAAGTTTAGCCATGCAGACATATAAAATATGATATCATGTAGGTCTACAAAAAAATATCTGTGTAAAAGGGAACACGACAATCATCTGGCCCTTTTTCGTTTCTCTATTTCAATAGGATTCCATAAGGTTGTTTGTATATTTTTAGTTTTCCCTTGTGGTTTTAGAAACGATGGAATATTTACGTCAATGAAGTCGGAAATGTTTTATCCCCTTACATTCTAGTCCGCTTTGTACATAAAAAGAGGAATGGAAACAATGACTGAATTTTAAAGTTTTTTCCGCGCTTATTGCGGGAATCCTAGTAAGCCCAATGTGAAAGCAATAAACATATTTATGTGGTTTGAAACAGTGCATGATGAATAGTCACTTTATTGGGCATAAGTTTCAAGTTTTATCTTTTCGCTCATTTCCAGTTTGAAGTTTTAAAATGTTTATTGAAGTTCAAAACCAACCACCTGTTTTTATTCGGCAAGAATTGTTATTTTTCAATTATCCGACACTTTTATCAAAATAAAATTGAGCACAATCGATTGGAAAGTTTTCATCGTTATACCTTTTTACGTAATCAAAAACGGGTTTTTAAATTATCTGATACTTTATTTCAGTAAGTTCGGCAATTATTAAATTTCGTTCAGCAATCACATCCGTTATTGAATGGGCTAACTTATTTTTTAATTATGATGATCTTTATTCAATTGAGAATCCACATTTATTTACTTACATTGACAGGGTTGCTTTTTTCCTCATAGATATGCGATCTTTTAACATAATTTTATTCAATTAATTGACAATGAAATAAAATACTTTATTCCATTGTTAGACAAAAAGTATTCCTATTGGCTTGTGGCATATCCAAGAAATCTTAGTGTTTTGGATAAAAAATTATCACCATTTTCAGATAGTGTTATCCACGTGTCTGATAACTAGATATATCTTTTAACAAAACTAGCGAAGTGTGTTGGGTATATTATTTACAAACAATATTTTTTATAAAGTAAAAGCCTCAGAGTGAAATGGTGAATCTCAACGAGCAATTCGAGTTAACTGATTTTGGCCAGTCACTAATATTATTTCCATACCTAAACAAAGAAAAAAGATTTGTTATAATTCTTTGTTAAATCGTTTTTCTTTTAAAACACAAATATTTACGTAAGACTTTAAATGAAATAATGCAGCACATTCAAATTGTAATTAAAACGGTTCTGGATTAATTATTTAGGAAACTTGGCTAAATTTAGAGAACAGAGAAAAAGTTTATTTGGATTTTTTAAAGAAAGAGTTTGTTTTGCAAAAAAAATCTGCTCTAAAAACCTTTGATGCAAAAATTGACTGTAACATTCAAACATAATACTTGCTTTTCTGTTCTTTATGTACATGATCAATTTTTAGTTCTACAATAATTAAAATAGATGTTTAAGCCAGCTAACTTTTTCGGGTTTGTTGGATAGCCTTTGATTATTTTAGCATACATTATGGTAAAAGTGTTTGATCTGATTTAATAACAAAAGCTCATTGATCCAGTTTATTATCCACCAATTAAAAGCGATGTTTCACTACATGTATCATATCAATATGTCCAGCATGACCAGCATCGTGGTTACAAATCTGCCAATTTTGCACAAATCTCTGGTGTACCTCAAAAATAAATGTTGGTCTAATTGGTTCCTGTATTACCTACTTATTATTTATTTATATTTGGTTCTATTATTCTATTTTTACATTTAAGGAGTATGTTATCTTATCTTATTAAAACTATTATGTATTTTGTCTCCTTATCCTATAATTTTTTTTATAAAATATCGATTTAACATCTTTCATATGCACCTTAAGAAATACATTCTGAATCTAGATAATTTACTAGCTCCGCTGTAATCAAAATGCCCCAGGGTCGCTGTACTTAGCCTTTTTACTTGATCGTTGTTAATCTTTTAACGGAGGAAATGGAGAGCATTTATACTAATGGATACGCGATAAAAAGCCGAAGCAGAATATCTGGATTCCTCTTTTTGTAAAAATGATCTAGTCAACAGAAACTCGCCCATTTGGCATAAAATTTTAAGCAAGGTATGTAGGGGAAGTCAGTTTTAAGTAATACGGTTACTTATTTAACAGTAACATGCATTCGAATGCAAACCAAATACAACGTTACTAAATAAATCATAATGCTATATTATTTTTTTACGACTAATAGATTATACAGTCCATTATATTGCTTTATCTGGCATGCAAAGTTTAAGAAAACGTAAATACTAAGTAAAAATAAATTATAGAATTGATTCGGCTTTTACTTGGTGGAAATCCATTATTAATTGTGTTAAATAAATGATAAAATTTTTTTAAAAATTATAATTTTACACTTTCCACAGATTCTTATTTTTACTCGAATGTTTCGCAACACATCGTTAAAAGAAAAATCTGTGGAAAGTGTAAAATTACAATTTTTTAAAAATTTTTTAACATTTATTTAACACAATTAAAAATAAATTAGTTGAAACAGGTATTGGTACGACCAATAAAATTCAAATTTTGGCAGGATATTATAAGTTCTAACGGATACAATTCGTTTTTGGGGACGCTGTTCTGCTTTTTTAATTGTAGAGATAGCGCTTTACTGGGAACAAAATGCGTCGCATTGAGAAGATACAATTTATTTCTTAACAAAATTGCTGTATAAAAAGTAGTTCATTATTCAACAAGACTGTGCTGTTAATGGAACTGATTACTATCAATAGAAACAGTGTTCTAGCAAATCTGGAAGTAATTTAACACTAAATCGGGTTTGATACAATAGCAATTTATTTAATATGGGTTAATAAAAAATAAGATATTAATACAAACTATGTTTTAGCAAATCTGTTGTGTTAGATTATTTTCCTCAGTGCAAGCTTTGCTTATACTGCCCTGCTAAGCTGAAACGTCCTATATGACTTTTGGGAAGTATTGAGATATAAACGATTTTGTGTTTCCATATTTTTCACTACGTAGATGTTTTGCAAAAAAAATGAAATTTTGGCATATGTTACCATTTAAGAATAAAAAACAGGGCATATACTTTTCAAATCGCCTAGTTGTTCAGAACTTTGATTTTTGTTAGTTAGGACATTTTTCCTTAGCAATTTGAAACAAAGAAAACACATAGGACAAAAATACATTGTGAAATATTTTTATTTTTAATAATTTTCATATTATAATTTTTAATAATTATCATAACATCTACTCAACATGTGAACAGAATATATTATGTAAAAACAACAGCTAAAAAAAACAGAAATGTCTACATTCTTAGATAAAAGTAATAGTAATGTGGGATTCAGAATATATATTATATTGTTTATTTACTCATCGGAGTCGTATTCGTATACTTCACAAGTCACACTTAGATCGTTCCAGAATTGCAATCGGGTCCCCGAGAAAATTGGTTTTAGAGTTGTAATAATTTGATTTTTTCTACTATCTTCTAAACCTCTGTTGCGTGTTCTTTCAACGGGCCTTTCAAAACCATTTTTACTGGCTTTGTTGTTTAGTAAATCAAGGACTTCAAATTCTTCTTGTCCAAACGCCTTTTTGTATTTAAAGTTGAACATGTTTCTTAAAAAAACAGCCAACACCAGGTCTTTAAAATAAAAGTGACTCTTTTTTTTATTTAAATTTGGAACTGAGATCATTCCAGTTGTAGAACTGCCTAATATTCATGCTAAAAACGTCAGTATTTCCACCATTGGCAGATACAACACAAGATACAAAATCATCGAAATCAAAAATTTTTTTGACCCGTTTCATTGACATTTCTACCTTCTGGTGAAAGTGGTCGGCCGACATAAACATTACATTAACGACCTTCTAGCGAAAACAGAAAATCCATTATATTGCTTTGCTGACGACAGCACACTTATCTCATCTTTTACTTTGAAACCTCAAACATCGGCAACTGACGCACATCTTCGCAGACAACATGAGGTATCACGCCTCAATAAAGACCTGGAAGAAATTTTGTCTTGGGGTGACAGTAACCAAGTCGAATTTAACGCTCAAAAAACCCAGGCTGCAGTTTTCTCTAAGAAGGTCAACATTGCAGAACCCGATATCGTTATGGCAGGACACGCAATTCCACTGACTTCGTCTATTAATTTGCTGGGTGTCAACCTGGGAGGAAATATGTCTTGGCATAATCACGTAGTGGCAATCGCCAGGGCAGCTTCTCAGAAGCTCGGTATACTTTTCCGTACCAAAAAGTTGTATACACCTCAACAACTTTTGACACTTTATAAAGCCCAGATTCGACCATCACTGGAATACTGCTCTCATATCTGGAGTTCTGCACCGAAGCATACCCTTCGGTTGTTGGATTCCATCCAAAGGAGAGCCGTTCGTCTAATCGGCGACCACGAGCTGACTAAGAACCTCGACAGCTTAGAACATCGAAGACAGGTTGGTGATTTGACTCTCTTCTACAGATATTTTCATGGCAAGTGTTCGACAGATATTGCCCGCTCGATTCCACCTAGAGTAATGCATAGCAGAAACACACGACGAACCACTGCCGCCCATCCCTATGTGGTTCAACTTAGTACACCCCGAACATCATTGTTTCAGAACTCTTTCATTCGGAGGACGTCATCTTTGTGGAACGGCCTTTCTGAGACCGTGTTTCCAACCGAATATAACCTCCAACGATTCAAGAAAAACGTGAATCGCTTTCTTCGCACACGCACCGCTCCCGGAGCGCCTTAAAGGATTTTCCTATAGTGCTTGTGCTCGATCATAAAAAAAAAAAAAAAAAAAAAAAAAAAAAAAAAAAAACGTATGGCCTGGCTCAAAGTATTTTATAGTCAGTTGCTTCAGATTTACTTCACTACAATTTACTAAGCAGACAAAAAGGAATATATAGGGCCCAATTTTTGTTCTGCGCAGAACAATTATCTAACCAGATGGTTATATGTTCAACATCCCGATTTTTTTTAAAATGCGTAAAAAGCAGAAACTATTTCTTCTTTGTTGGGTTTGGCTACTCCTTCATGCCATAAAACTGCCAAAGGCTTTGTAGATTTTGCTTTTCCAACAGGTACGAAACTCTCGTGGTACAGCCGGCAATTCAATGCATTTCTTGTCCTAACGCGCAAATTCAAAGAAGATTACTAAGCTAAAATGTCCTAACTGATACATACGACATTCCGCTTCGTAATATTGTTTGATGTCATTGTCATTAATTTTTACTAAACTAAAACGCCCTATCTACGTAGATAGGACAAATTTGCTTAGTACATCAAGATAGGACAAACCTTCTTAGTAATATTGTGGTTTTTTGTAGATAGGACGGAACTGAATGCATGAAATAAGTGATTTTTGATGTAGTTAGGACGTTCTATTGTAGGAAAATAGTTAGAGATGTATGTTTGGACTACAAATATGCCTTTAACACCAAATCTAAAATTTTGTCAGATAGGACGTTTCAGCTTAGTAGGGCAGTATAACATACATTGTCTTTTAAAAGATGTGAATCTATTTAAATCGAATCTGCCAAGGCAAACACCTGTCGGTTCTCATAATAAAAAGCAGTCCTGAATGTTTAGTTGGGTTATAAAATATTCAAAAGTGCTTAGTCACTTGGCGGGATCAAAAAAGTCCGCAACTGAATTTTTCACATACATACATACATTCAAAAAGGGAAGAATGTAGTGAGAATAAAAACCGACAACCGAGATTTCCGAGAGCGACACTAAGCGATTTTTACTGTCGTTTTCATTCCAGCGAAACCTTCCTGAATTTTGCCCCCTAATAACCCGCCTTCATCATTTTTTACCGCAAAACTGACGTAAAGGACAGGTTGTCGACGGTGAATTTAAGAGTCATCAAATGGAAAACCCTTAACGACTAACTCAAAATTTTTGAACCCATCAGCATATTAGTCTTCAAATGTAGGCCGTTTTCTTTCCTTCTTTATGTTTCCGTTCTATATTAATTCTTGCTAAATTGTTATAAGAACACTTTTATTATCTCAATTTTGGTAGATTGCCTAAAACTATGTTTATATGCTAAGAAACCCACAACTTCAAGGGTATCTAGCTTGCGAAAGTAGATTTAAAAAACTTTTAAAGATTACAGTAGCGATAAGCCTGTTATTGATGACACTTTTGGTTAAACCGGAAGAGAAAATACTTTTTTCTCGATTCGATCCCGGTGTGATAATGTCAAAATAATGTTTTTTGTGTGCTACTTTGATTATCTCAATCTTTTATACCGATGGAGAGGAAATTTTAAAGCTCTTTTGTGCGACCACCACTTTAAATTTATCTTAAGATCATTCAATTTACGTAATACAAACTGCAAACACCTTGTTCCTAAAATTAAAACAGATCCAGGTAATTAAGGCATTGCGAATTTATTTAAAGGGATGGATTATAATAATTAATAAATACATTGCACAGAAAAAAGAAAAAGTCCTTTTAGTTAAAAGATTTTTCCAATATACCCCAGTTTTTAACACGCTTTTATTATGTTTGTTTGTTTGTTTGTAACCGACTTCTTTGAACCCGATTCTGACCCACTTTAAACAGTCAGATTTATTTTAAATTTTGTAGAGTTATCAAGAATCGCTGACAATACAATAATCTAATACGCAAAAATTCTCCTGACAAATTTTGACAGCTGTCGGGTATAAAACTAAGATGCCATTTTGACGAAACAAATTATGGGGTCGTATAGTATTCGATGCGGAGACAGCTGTCAATATGTCAAATCGTTTAAAAAATATGATATTAATGAAAGATCTATAAGGTCGTATGTATATTGACGGTGGAAAGTTGAAAAAAATCCGCAAAAAATCCTCTGGTCAAAATTTGACACCTGTCAATATGTATAGAATTTTCAAAAATGTGCAAATATCGTCCTTTTCTTATAATTCGGCATAAACGATCGGGTTTGTTCGGGTTTGCTCGGGTTTGTATGTATGTTTGTTTGTAACCGACTTCTTTGAAACCGATTTTGACCCACTTTAAACGGTCAGATTTAATTTAAATTTTGTAGACTTATCAAGAACCGCTGACAATACAATAATCTACTAATCTAGCTCAATCCACTCAAAAAAAAATGTTCTTAACAATAACTCAAACTAAAAAATGAAAAATAAATATAGTTTAAAAATACTAAAAAACATGCTTTAAAAATCAATCAGACCAAAAAGCGGAAAAATATAGTTTAAAATAATTTTTCAAGGCAGAAAATAATAATGAACAATAAACATTAGTATTATTGTGAAAAAAGCGGGGGGTGCTCGATATATACGAAAAATATAGCACACAGCGCCCCACACTTTTTTCACAATAATACTAATGTTTATGGTTTATTATTATTTTCTGCCTATATTAAGAATTTCAAGAATTACTTTAAACTATATTTATTTTCCGCTATTTAGTTTGAATAATTACACAGGCCTGCATGAAATTTGTGATCACGTGATTTTTGTTTGTTGAGCTCAGTTTTTATATAGAAATAGCTAATTAAAATATAATTGGTCTCTATCACCCACAGATTTTTTTTTTGCAAAAAAAAGAAAAAATATAAAAAAAACTTATAATAGGCGTTTTAATAAATTTTAAAATGAATGTAGTACTTCAAATTCTAAATGATTGATAAATAAAAAATGATTTTCTGTGGTGCTACACACCTTCCGACTGGAGACTTTTTATCGATTTCAAAAAGGAGGTTTAAAGCTGTTCTTTTACATAATGACAATGTTTTTGCTTCTGTTTCGGTCGGCCATACAGTTAAGTTAAAGGAAAACTATGAAAATTTAGAGGAATTACTTTTAAGAATACAATATGAAAATCACAACTGGGAAGTTTGTGAAGATCTAAACATTTTAAGTCTTCTCTTAGGTCAGCAGTCTGGATTTACTAAATTTCCATGTTTCCTGTGCGAGTGGTCTAGCTAGCGAGAACAGCATTGGATAAAAAGAGACTGGTCACAAAGCGAGACTTTAACACCTGGAAACAAAAATGTAATTCGCGAAAGTCTTATTGACCCTCAAAAAGTTTTACTTTCACCACTTCACATAAAACTTGGACGTATGAAACAATTTGTTAAGGCATTAAACAAAGAAGGAAATTTTTTTTAAATATTTGTGTAAAACATTTCCGGCTCTGTCAGGCAAAATTAAAGGAGGGAATCTTTGCAGGGCCGCAGATTAGCAGCTTGATGAAAGATACCGAATTTGAAAAGGTAATGGAAGATAAGGAAAGACATGCATGGAATGCTTTTAAAGAAGTTGAACATAAATTACTACTATGTTGAGATCGTTGAAAATATGCTGGAAAATTTCAGGAATTTCAGAATATGAGCATAAAAATTCACTTTTTACATTCCCATTTCGATTAATTCCCGGATAATTTTGGGAACCTGGGTGAAGAGCAAGGTCATCAATATATTAAAGAGATGGAAAAAAGATACCAGGGGCACTGGGACACAAAAATGATGGCCGATTTCTGTTGGAACAGAAAAACAACCAAGAGAAGCTTTTCTGAAAAAAGAAAACATTTTTTGAAGAAGCGAAACGTATAAATAACCATTTATAATAGTTTATATGTGTATATTTTGTATATTTTTGTATTTGTTTCCTTAATATATTAAAAAACTAGGTTATAAATGAAATAAATCGTGTTTTTTCTATATTTTTGGATTTTACCGAATTGAAAAATAACCTTACGTGATATAAAAAAACTTAAAGCAGATTTGAAATCAGCGCTACCCAATTACTAGAAAACAGTTAAAATTTTTAAATCAACTTTCAAAGTGTTAAAAAATGCAGGCCTGTGTTATTAAAGCGTGTTTTTTTAGTTTTTTTAAACTATATTTATTTTAACTGTTAAATAACGTACGTTGGACGTTATAACCTGCTCCATTACTTCTATTATAAAACGCACACAAGACTAATGATATCAGGTGAACTGCTTTTCCATTTTGTTGAGTTCTCTGTGCAAATTTTAAAAATATACTCGATAAGCTATCGCTCTTTCTAGTAGAAAGTCAGATTTACAAAAGAAATCATTCGCTCTAGTGCTTTGGACCAGAGCGAATCGACGGATTTTGCAGTATAGATTTGGAACAAACGCTTACTAGTAACTTCATCTCAATCTATGTCGTTAGTTGTAAACAAGTTATTTTCCTTTATTTTACTGCTTACTGAGGATTATTAAAAAAATACCGAAGAATATAATTCTCCTTTTTTCGTATCAATTTTAACAATTCTTCTCATTCAATTTTCATGATCATCTATAGTGCGGTATGTAGCGTATTTCCAGTACAGGGTGTTTTATTAAGGGTGACTACCAGCCATATCTCGGAAACTACTAAGCATAGAAACTTGAGAAAAAAAAAAACATTAAAGCGGTCATAAGAAAATTCTGGAAATTATTTTTAATTTCCTAATTTCGCCGCAAGAGGCCACAATTAAAATTTTTTTTTTTAATTCTAATTTTCTCCGAAAATTCCCAGCTTAGACAATTCTGCATCATTTTGGTTTAAGGCTCGTTGGCGTACCGACCTTATTAAGAGTGGGGGAAGCTGTTGAATGTGTAAACATTAAAATCGTTGTAACTTCTAAACGACTTATCCGATTTTACTAAATTTAAGCTTGTTTGGAAGAGAAAGGTAAGTACTTTAAATCTTCATATCCAACGCTACGCGATAGTTTCTAATAAAATTTGATAGAGGGCGCAATTTGTAATAACAGTTTTTTCGATTTTATCCCGAAAATTCAAATCATACGGTATAACTATGACATCATAATCGGAAAGTAGATGAAATTTGCAAGAAAAGATGTGAAGACCGCAGTTCGATATCCTTGTTTGTTTCGCTGTTCGAGTTATCGCCAAAATAATAATTATAAATACAAATTGCGCCCTATAGCAATTTTATTAGAAACTATCGTGTACCATTGGATACAACAACTAAAGGTACTTCCAAACAAGCTTAAATTTAGTAAAATCGGATAAGTCGTTCAGAAGTTACAGCGATTTTAATGTTTACACTTTCAATAGCTTCTCCCACTCTTATCAAGTGAAAGAGCAATCATTAAAATCGCTGTAAATTCTAAACGACTTATCCGATTTTACTAAATTTAAGCTAGTTTAGAAGAGAAAGGTTCAATTGTTGTATCCAATGATACAGGATAGTTTCTAATAAAATTGCTAGAGGGCGCAATTTGTATTAAAAATTATTATTTTGGCGATAACTCTGAAACGAACAAGGATATCGAACTGCGGTCTTTAAATATTTTCTTGCAAATTTCATCTACTTTCCGATTATGATGTCATAGTTATACCGTATGATTTAAATTTTCGGGGTAAAATCGAAAAAACTGTTATTATTACAACTTGCGCCCTCTAGCAATTTTATTAAACACCATCGTGTACTGTTGGATACGGCAATTGAAGATACTTACCTTTCCCTTCCAAACAAGCTTAAATTTAGTAAAATCGGATAAGTCATTTAAAAGTTACAGCGATTTTAATGTTTACACATTCAATAGCTTCCCCCACTCGTATCAAGGTCGGTACGCCAACGAACCTTTAACCAAAATGATGCAGAATTGTCTAAGCTTTTCGATGATGTAATCAGAGTTATACCTTAATACGGGAATTTTCGGAGAAATTTAGAATTTTAAAAAAAAATTTAATTGTGCCCTCTTGCGGCGAAATTAGGAACTTAAAAATAATTTCCAGAATTTTCTCATGACCGCTTTAATCATAATTTTTTTTTTCAAGTTTCTAAGCTTAGTAGTTTCCGAGATATGGCCGGTAGTCACCCTTAATGAAACACCCTGTATAAATAATGACCCTATACCAAGCCAGTTTTTAAAAATATTCGTAATAACATTACAGCATGATACATAGAAAAAGTGACCTATATCCTTCGCCATTTTTCACAAAAGCAAATAAAAACGAAGTCTCCTTGAAACTTGATAAATTATCATCTATAACATCCAATAGAAAAAAATCTGTTCCGTGACATAACTAAAATTAAGTCCTTTACTTTTCTGGGACTTGATAAATGCAAGAAAATCTGTTCGGTGAAATTCTTTGACCAAGGGGAAACCTTTAATAAAGAAGTGCGTGGCCAGACAAGACGGCTAAAAAATTTTGTCGCCCGATATAGAGAGAAGACCGTAATTTGGGTTTATACAAAAGAAAAAATTTTAGGTATACTTACATTCCTTATTTAAAGAGATCATTTGAGAATTTTCTGAAAGGCTTCAACAAGCTCGAATGCCTAACACATTTTTCGAAGACTGTTTTATGCTGAATATTTCTAGAACTAGTACTTTTAACCATGACTAACACAATGAACAAACCCAACCATCACCGGGAATGCTTGTTTTTATATCGATTTAAAAAACTTTTCTTTAGTAAAGTCGTAACAGTAGTAACATATCTGTTTTAAAACTTAACAAATTAATCCAAACAATAAGAAACTAGCAAATAGAAACTTTTAATCAAGTTCTAACTCAAAGACAATTTGCTGGATTAAAGTTTAGAAAGTTATAATCATTATGCAAGTTTACTATAGTGGTGATAAAGTAAAAAGTCAAATAATCCAGGTGAAAGTAAATTGCATCAAGTAATATGATTTAAATAAAACTACGTCTAAAATATTTCATCTCTTTTAAAATTAGCATTATTTAATATTGTAAAAAATAATCTAATAAAAATTACTATAAATTATATTCTTGTTGGACCAACAAGGATATAATCTAATAAAAATTACTATAAATTATATTCTTGTTGGATCAACAAGGTAATTTGTATAGGTACAGTTGACGACAGATAATTTCGTACACTAAACTGTGACACTGCAAATGCAACTTTTTTTTACCTTCATTACCTTTGTAACGTGTTAATTGTTATCATGATATCTGTCAAAGTATTGTCATTATCTTATTTGATTTTAAAATGCATCATTTAAGTATTATTGAAAAGGCAAGAATCATATGTTTAGTAGAAATAGGTTGGTCTTATGGAAAAATAGCTGATCATTTTAGAGGACCTAGAAGTACTGTTCGAGGAATTGTAAAAAACTGGCGCTATATCATCAAACACTTAAAAGGTCTGTTGGGTCTGGTTTAAATAATAGAAAATCATCAAATGAAGAAGACCGAAATTTGGTGGAGTATTTAAGGCAAAATCCATTTGAAACTGCAGTATCCGCTATGCACATAACAGGATTCCCTGCTTCATCTAGAACTGCGCAACGCCGAGTAAGACAATGTTCCAAATTAAAAAAATCGAGCAGCTGCATCCAAACAGTTTTTAAAAAATAGTGATAAGAAACAAAGAATTGGGTTTGTTATGCAAAATTTACCAGAAAATGATTTTTTTTGACCAAATGTTATCTTTTTAGATAAGAATTTTTTTTCAGTCAACAATGAAAGGATTCGAGTATATAGACCACCAAATTCCCGATATGATGAGAAGTATACTCAAAAAAAGCAAACCAGTGGACGTTTCTCCGTTAATGTGTGGGCATGGATAAGTGTTTACGGTGTAGGTGTATGCTGGAATATTGGTGGAACACTAAACAGTATTATATATCTTCAGATTTTGGAAAATGTTTTTCTTCCATCTGCCGCGATAGTTTTTAAAGGAAATAACTTTATATTTCAGCAGGATAAGATAACTGCCTGTGCATACTGCAAGAAATATAGGAAACTGGTTTAGACAAAACAACGTAACATGTCTGCCGTGGTGCTCAAGAAGTCCTGATTTAAATCCAATTGAAAATGTTTGGGGATTGATGGTAAAAAAAAATGTACAAAATAAATTTTAAACCACAGAATGAAATAGAGTTATTTGATAAAATTAAAAGAAATTTGGGAAGTTTTAACTCCGGATTACACCCGAAGTATTATTTTCTCAATACCAGGAAGATTACGATTAGTGCATTAAAACCCAATGGCGCAGCAATTAAATATTAGTATTTTGTTAATTTACCCTTTTTGGCTTTATACTTTTGTAGTTTTCCTGTTATTATTTTATAAATTTCTTAGTTCGCGGCTGTAATTTAAACACAAAAATATTTAGAAATAACCATTATTACTCATGGTAAAAAATCGCACATACAATAATTTACAGCTATGTAGTATATAGCTGGTGTTCTATCCAGGTATAAGCAGCTAGGTGAGAAACCCATTTTACCCAATTTTGTTGTAATTGAGTTATATATGGGTGGAGTGTACGAATTTATATCGTCAACTTTACGTTCAATAAACTGTGACAATATGACTTATTTATTTTTAATATATGATGTGAGAGTCATACCCATATATATTATGACAAATTGTAATTATTTTGTCAGAAAATAGTCCAAACCGATATCAAGATATATGATGAATATAACTATTATTAAGGTATTAATATTTAATATTTTTGAAACCTAATTAAAAGCAATTTAATTATTCTTGGATTCTGTAAAAGAAAAAAATCCAGATAACCAACGATAAGTAAAATATGTCTTGAGAAACTAAAACAATTAAAGGCATTTCTATACACAACTTTGACTAAGAGATAAGAAGACATCATACCGAGTTGCCTCTAACCAGAGCTGTTATCAGCGGACCTAAAATAGAGTTTTAAACCATCGCCTAAAACTTTCAAAACATACAAACAACTATTATGAGTACTATTACAGAATGCTAACTGGTCATTTAAGGCTCATCATACATCATCATACTTGTAAATGCCTACCACTACAAAAGCTTGTTAATCCTTTGTTCGACCAAAAATAGTAATAATCAGAAATTAGAAACCTCTCTCTATTTCATTTTATTTGAATTGGCAGCTCGTATACAAATCGAAAACAGACGTCATACGACATACATAACAAAGCAAAGTTGTTTATCTACATCTAATTCGATAGGAGATATCACTCTCATTAGATTATACTAATGAATGAAATAAAACGACATTTTAAAAATAAAAAGGTATAATTTAGGTGAAAGTATTAAGTTTAAAATAAACTTAAATAAATGTTTTTTACACAGAAAAGTGAATTTGTCCTATTTTTTAACTTACTTAAAGTAGGAAAAACATATTATGTTAACGTGTATGTATGCATGCACTGTACATGTATGCGAAATTCAAAGCAAAATATAATGTCATGCGGAACACATATTTCTGTGGACATCCTCCTGTCGTAATGAACTGATAAGAGCGGAAACTGTGCAACATCCAAGCGACGGGATGTTTGAGACGGAACGTAACTAGAACATGGGTGTAGCAAACCTTGTGACAACGGACCGGCAATTATTATTTGAATTTATTGTGATAATTAGCCCTATTAGACTGCCTTGTGCTCGTAACCTCACGTACATTTATTACTTACTTCAAAATTTATGCTCGTTCGACAGATTATAAAGTCCAATACTAGTGATGGGTTGTGCGAAAGAAGAATCTTCTATTGCTTTATCTGACATGCAAAGTTTAAATTTATTTAAAAAGGGCTTTTATTATTCAATATATTATCACAAGTTAACTTAACATAATAATGTCTAAGTAAGAGTCAGTTTTTTATAACTATCTCTACCCAGAACAGGCACTGGCAACGCCGGCGGGGTTGATGTTAACCCTTTTGGTTAATTTGATTGACGTAATATTATAGTTGGTTTGGTCAGTTCCGTGGTTTTTTACTGCCATGAGAGTATACAGGGTGTTTCAGAATAAGATGCTGATCCTTAACGGTGTGAATCCTTAGGCGATTTTAAGAAGAAAAGTTCATATTAATATATATCCTTAACCTATCAACTTTCGAACTACAGGGCGTTAAAGTTTTAAGAAAAAAATCGTTTTTCTATCATAACTTTAAAAACTTTCTAGCTATTTTTAGGAATTTTTCACACATGCCCTCTAAGCATCAATAGTCATTTTTTGGTGTAGAAAAATTTTAAAAATTTTTAACCAGTGGCGTCCTGAAAGGGTTTGGACTAGACATTTTGGAAAAATATTATGTACGCCACTGCTTCTTCTCAAGATAAAAATTATTTTTAAAATACTCATTCATTTTAGGCCAAATTTAGTATATTGCCTTTTTATCGTCCGATAAACAGTTTCCGACAAAAAAAAATAAAAAGCATTAAATGCGCATTCGCTATGTGCCTAAGGTTTTATTTTTTAACATTAAATTAAAACAGCTAACTTTAAATAACGTGTGAACAAAAACGAAAATAATTTAGATTAGCTATTGAAAGTGGCCACCACTTGCAAGAATGCATGCTTCAGCTCTTCTCTTCATTGAGTCTCGTACCCTTTGAAAAATTCCTGGAGTATTCCTGATAGTGTCAAAACAAACCATAGGCACATAGCGAATGCGCATTTAATGTTTTTATTTTTTTTTGTCGGAAACTGTTTGTCGAACGATAAAAAGGCAAGATATTAAATTTGGCCTAAAATGAATGAGTATTTTAAAAATAATTTTTATCTTGAGAAAAAGCAGTGGCGTATATAATATTTTTCCAAAATGTCTAGTCCAAACCCTTTCAGGACGCCACTGGTTAAAAAATTTAAAAAAATTTTTACACCAAAAAATGGCTATTGATGTTTAGAGGGCATGTGTGAAAAATTCCTAAAAATAGCTAGAAAGTTTTTAAAGTTATGATAGAAAAACGATTTTTTTCTTAAAACTTTAACGCCCTGTAGTTCGAAAGTTGATAGGTTAAGGATATATATTAATATGAACTTTTCTTCTTAAAATCACCTAAGGATTCACACCGTTAAGGATCAGCATCTTATTCTGAAACACCCTGTATTTTGTTCGAGAGAAACTTAAAATAATTATATTGCTGTTTGCATGTGAAAATTTCTAAATGACTGTTAACTGGAAAAATATTCAAAAACCCAGCTTGATTTGTAAACAGGTACACCAAAGGTAGCACGTTTTTGCCACTTTGGCTTGAGAATTTTTGTGGGCGTGTCCTAGTTGGCCAGGCGAAGTTTTAAATTTCCATTTCAATTACACTTGATATGATTGTCGTTTTGTAATATTATTTATTGAAAGTAAAATGGAAGTCTGGAATATAAAGATTTGTGAGTGAGGTTATCATTGTGCCTTATTTGCGTCAGGTTTTGTGTTAGGTATGATTGTTGAGGTTGAGTTTGATAAAATTTTGTCGAAATGTCCTGTATGTAGTCAAAAATGTATGGTGTTTGCGTAGCCTGATGTAGATGACAAATTGGTGCATATATATTTTCTTTTAATACCTAAAATTTTGTTTTGTAGTCTTTGTATTTTCCTATAATGCCAATCTGTCTTACTAGACCAGACCGGCGCAGCGTAAGTCATAGTCGGTTTGATAATTTGATTATAAATTGTGAGTTTATTCTGCGGTGAAAGTGGCGAGTTTTTATTTAATTAAAACAGGTATAGGTACGATCAATAAAATTCAAATTCAGACAGGACAGCTAGAAGACTCCGAAACAACAATGTGACCTGAGCAACAAATCGGCGATTGCCGATCGTTACGAGCCCCACCAACGTCTTGTGGATTATAGGTTTTAACGGATACAATTCGTTGTTGGGGACGCTGTTCTGCTTTCTTAATTGAAGAGAAAGCACTTTATTGAAAACAAAATGCGTCGCATTAAAAAGATACAATTTATTTCTTAACGATTTAGGGCAATGACACACACGGCGTTTTATGCCGATGACACACACGGCGTTTTTGTAGCAGTATCTGTAGATGGGTTTGACATAAGGTGATGCATCCTTAAGACTGAACGTGCCCTCAACTCTTGGCTGGAGCAAGCATTATAAAAACAGAAGAATAAATAGTATTTCAATTTGTAATTATTTCCCTGTTACACTGTACACTGGTTTAGCACGTAACTTTCAGTGCATATATATCGTAAACCATTAGATTTATTCACGTTCAACTTAGTTTTAGTGACCAGATTAATTTTATACTACATGCTGTGATTATTTCATTAGTTTAATTTCGTCTAAACTAACCATTTGAATGATGCATCTGTCGTATTTGTCTTTTAATTTAAGTGTAATCTTATATTTAGTTTAATTGTTAAGACAAACGTAACTAAAATCTGTGTGACAAACCTCTAAAAGATGGTTTAATATATTTTTGTTCCCTATACAGTGTGTCCAAAAAAGTATGCAACATATGGGAAAGATTTTTATTACCGATTTCTCAGAAAATTTTATTCTTGATAAAAGTTGGTGCATGCCTTAAAATTATAAACGCATATTTTATATTTCACCTGCGGCTAATAGTAAGGGAGCAAATGCCATCTTTTCTAAATTGCTCTTAGACTGGACTTGACCGTACTAGGTGAAAATGACAAATAAATTATTAGTTATTTCCACTCGTATAAATAGAGTTGGATTCTGTTATAATTTTTATTGGAACCCAAGCTGGCTAACATGTGTTTAAATATGCGGCAACACGCTAATATATTATCTAAACCCACCCGTATCATTGAAAAGTTTTAAAAGGTTTGCAACTACTTAATACATTTTTATAATAAACACATGATTAAGATATTTGATAAATATATTAAAATCGCGTAAATAAAAAATCGACCAGAAGCGTACCGCTTAGGGGAAAATAGATATTAAGAAAAAAAAATAAAAAATTGAGACACATAACTCAAATTTCGTATTTGGACTAAGTTTTTTAGTTGCAAAAACATTTCCATATAAAATTTTGTTGTATTTGTACTAATTAAGGTACTTTACTCTTAAGGCCATTTCGAAAAAATGGCATTTGCTCCCTTACTATTAGCCGCAAGTGAAATATGAAATATGCATTTATAGTTTTAAGGCATGCACCAACTTTTATCAAGAATAAAATTTTCTGAGAAATCGCTAATAAAGAAGTTTCCCATATGTTACATACTTTTTTGGACACTATGTATTTTACATATTTTACTACCCTTTACACTTTACACGGAACCATTTTTGGTGAATCGAATTCCTATATTGTAAATTCAATTAAAATAATTTGAAAATGCTTAAAAGTTAAATAATCCAAATTTTAGGAGTTTTTGCAGTAAAAATTATTATCTATTATTATATCGCTGTCACTTGTGGATTGACCTCCTTTTTCCGTACACCCTGAATAGGATAAAACCTGAAATTCCAAAAATGTTAACCATGAGCTGAGTTATTGAATTATAACGTTTTGCAACAAAAGTGAAATTTTTTAAAATATTAACATTTTCAAAATATATAATATGCACATAAAACCTTAAAATTACTAAGTCGTTTTGACATTACTAGTCATGATTACAAATTTATTAAACTTTAATACAGATAGATAATCTAGATAACCTACCAATATGTAATCAAATTAATTATTATGCATCAAATGTCCAAGAAAATTAATTATATGTTCGCCTATGTTTTAATCGGCAGATCAATTTTAGGCCACAACGTGCCATTAATTTTAAGCTGTGAAAATTCAACTAAACCGACGATCCGACACGTGCATCTGTGAAAATTTTATTTGTTTTTGGTTATTCCAACGGTTTCTTTGAATTATTTCGACCTCACCGCCTCGGCTAGTGAAATAATCATCAAGTTTATAAATTTTCACGAACCGACAATCTAATAAAGGCAATTTTTGGCATTTAATATTTAAAAAGAAATATCGTTTTACCTCTAGCCTCTAGCTAGGTATTAGGGTAATTTGGGTTTGCTGGTATACTTGCTTCCATGATCTAATTTTTTTTTACAACGGATGACGAGAACAGGGCCCTTTAAACTGTAGTAATTTTTTTCTTATAATGTTAACGCAACTACAGTGAGGACCTAAAGTCCGTCCTCCCCCCCCCCCCCCCCCCCTCTAACTTCTAAACCGTTCGGCATATTTTAATGAAATGTTGAACGATAATATTTGAGCAAGTCTTGCACTTTTTGACATACCAATGACAGCTTTAAATGTCAAGATGACAGCTGGGTCCGCTTTTGGAATATTTTTTTTTTGGAAAGGGGGTTCCAATGGTACCTTATTTTGAAGGTCTTTTAATGCTTAAAACATTCTCCAATTTAAAAAACATTTGGTTCAGTATGAAATGAAATTTATTAATTATAAGTATTTTAAACAAAAGATAAAGAAACACATCTACAAAACAGTGGTTACTTCAACAATTGTTGATAATGACCGCCATGGACCTCTTGGCAAATAAATATTCTATTAGTAAATTCCTCTCCGACATTGTGAAGCACCTGTGGCGTTATCCTTGAACAAACATCTGTAATTCGTTGCCTAAGTTCTTCTAATGAGCCTGGAGCCGTTTTATAAACCTCAGTTTTATCTTAATACTATTTTTGAAAATAGATGGATTGGAAGAAGGGGAGCTATTGAATGGCCGCCGAGGTATCCCGACTTAACCCCCCTTGACTTTTTTCTGTGGGGGTTACCTTAAAGGTAAAGTTTTCCAAACTAAGCCAATGGACATGGAGGACTTAAAGAATCGAATTGTTCAAGAAATACGGTCAATCTGTCCGGAAGTTGTCAGAAATGTGCAGAAAGAATTTTTCGATCGTCTAGCTAGGTTACTGCCAATTAACCTTTGAGCAACATTTTCAACATTTATTAAAATGATAAATAATTAATTGTTGCATTTATTTTCGAACGTTAACTGTCGATAAATCATAATGACATGTAAAAAATGTTCACAATTATGCACAGAATCCTAAAATTTAAAAAAAAATGGGGGTTCCCATTTAAAAAATTAATGTTGGTCCAAGCAGAGTGCTTTCGCAGAGTATAATAAAAATTATTGAAAAAAATTCGTATTAAAAAACAAAATCGACGTGTCACAGCGATTTTTAAAAACATTCAGCGTTTCCTAAATAATGAATTTATTCCAGACTTTACGTCCTCACTGTATAATGACTGCAACTAAAACTTTGTAACGAGCATATTCTTAACATTGTCTTAATAGTGTTCCGGCTTGGAATAGTAAATGGATTTTATCCGTAAAGAGAAGTACTAAAAAACCTATTCGACTTACTAAGGATAATTTAACTAACTAAATTGCGTTAGATTCAGCAAGAAACAAATTAAGTTAAAGTTGAATTAGTTGTTACTTATTTCATAGTGCGGAATTTCGAGACATATAACTCATTGACTGGTCATAAGTCAGAGCTGTAGATAGAAGACATTTTATATGGAAACGTGTAAAATATTGAAACGATACAATTTATTCTATTATTATTAGTTTGGTTACTATGATGGTTGAAATCGGTATACAGGGTGTTTCATTACGGGTGGCCACCGGCCATATCTCGGAAACTACTAGGCATGTTGGAAAAAAAATTATGATTAAAGCGGTCATGAGAAAATTCTGGAAATTACTTTTAAGTTCTTCATTTCGCCGCAAAGGGGCACAATTAATTTTTTTTTTTTTTAATTCTAAATTTCTCCGAAAATTCCCATATTAAGGTATAATTTATCCAAAGTCAGTGTAATGACATTCCAATCATTCCATACGCATACAAACGGCGGTAACTCTTTGAGACTGTTTACCGCCGTATGGAATGTCATCACACTGACTTTGGATAAATAATATAACTCTGATTACATGATCGAAAGGCTTAAACAATTCTGCATCATTTTGGCTCATTGGCGTACCGACCTTGATAAGAGTGGGGGAAGATATTGAACGTGTAAACATTAAAATCGCTGTAACTTCTAAACGACTTATCCGATTTTACTAAATTTAAGCTTGTTTGGAAGGTAAAGGTAAGTATATTTAATCGCCGTATCCAACAGTACACGATAGTGTTTAATAAAATTGCTAGAGGGCGCAATTTGTAATAATAACAGTTTTTTCGATTTTATCCCGAAAAATCAAACCATACGGTATAACTATGACATCATAATCATAAAGTAGATGAAATTTGCAAGAAAAGATGTGAAGACCGCAGTTCTTCCGCGATATCTTTGTTCGTTTCAGAGTTATTGCCAAAACAATAATTTTTAATACAAATTGCGCCCTCTAGCAATTTTATTAGAAACTATCTTGTATCATTGGATACGACAATTGAAGGTACTTACCTTTCTCTTCCAAACAAGCTTAAATGTAGTAAAATCGGTAAGATCGTTTAGAAGTTACAGCTATTTTAATGTTTACACTTTCACTTGATAAGAGTAAGAGAAGCTATTGAAAGTGTAAACATTAAAATCGCTGTAACTTCTAAACGACTTATCCGATTTTACTAAATTTAAACTTGTTTGGAGGAACCTCCAATTGTCGTATCTAATGGTACACGATAGTTTCTAATAAAATTGAAAAATTTGTATTAAAAATTATTGTTTTGGCAATAACTCTGAAACGAACAAAGATATCGAACTGCGGTCTTCACATCTTTTCTTGCAAATTTAATCTACTTTTCGATTATGATGTCATAGTTATACCGTATGATTTGAATTTTCGGGATAAAATCGAAAAAACTGTTATTACAAATTGCGCCCTCTAGCAATTTTATTAAACACTATCGTGTACTGTGGGATACGGCGATTGAAGATACTTACCTTTCCCTTTCAAACAAGCTTAAATTTAGTAAAACCGGATAAGTCGTTTAGAAGTTACAGCGATTTTAATGTTTACACATTCAATAGCTTCCCCCACTCTTATCAAGGTCGGTACGCCAATGAGCCTTAAACCAAAATAATGCAGAATTGTCTAAGCTTTTCGATGATGCAATGAGAGTTATACCTTAATATGGGAAATTTCGGAGAAATTAGGAATTAAAAAAAAAAAATTTAATTGTGCCCCCTTGCGGCGAAATGAGGAACTTAAAAGTAATTTCCAGAATTTTCTCATGACTGCTTTAATCATAATTTTTTTTCCAAGTTTCTATGCCTAGTAGTTTCCGAGATATGGCCCGTGGCCACCCTTAATGAAACACCCTGTATACGGTCGGCAAAAAGTTTTTATTTTTAAAATTAAAAATTAAATACGATTATTAGGAACGATGTCAAAAACTAAATCATGATACGGTTTTCGTCATTGCTTCCAAGAAGTACGTAGATATCGAACTTATTACACAAGTTTGCATCAAATTTGGGAAACTGATAACATACTTTTTATCAATTGCCAATTTTAGCCACACAAAGAATCTTATAAAATTTATATTAAGTGCACTTAGTTTCTAAATCCTGAACTGGAATGAGCCCCGATTCTCCAGACTGTACTTATAAAATACCAAAACAGTTAAGTTGATGAGACATAAAACGAAACTAAAACCTTTAATCAGCTCTGATCAAATAAATACAGTCAACCGAACTTTATATCTATGTGGGAAATAGAGTTCCGTTTAAATTAGATTTTCTAGATAACGACCTCTAGCAGTAATTGATTTCCCAGTACATATTAAGAAGTTTCCCGAAGAATGTATAAAAAAGTAAGTAAGTAAAATTACGTTACTTCTATTAGGGAAAATAAATTTTAGATAAATTTGTGGCGGCCATATAGGTACTATACAGGGTGTCCCGAAATTAGCTGACAATATTTCAAGGGGATAAAGTATATTCAAAAATAAGACTAAAATCTTCTATTAATAAACCTTCAAAAACGCTTCGCTATGGGGCTAGAGCCCCCCGAATTGGAGCTATGACAAGCAGTTTTTTTACAATATTTCAGAAACCGATTACGGTATCAAAACAAAATTTGATACATGTTTTACCCATAGCTTGACGCAATAAATAGTTTAATTAGCTTAACTGTATTTCTTCCAGTGGCGTCCCACTGGGTTGGTAGTTGGGAGAATATTGCCCTAAGTATTTTATTTTTAGGATTTTTTAACTTTAGGTGAAATTTTAAGAAGCCTTGATGTTTTTTGTTGAAAAAAGGTACTCTTGCTTTATTGCGGTAGGATTCACCATTTTCCAGTAAAATCGATTTTAAAATTTTCGGTTTTTTGAAATCCCGTGAAAAGGCTAAGGTTTTTTTTTGCAAACACTTAATATTAAAACATGAAATTTATTAGAAGTTCTACTAGCGACAAATAATAATAATACATAATCAACTTGGGGATTTATTAGATAATGTGCCACTGGATTTACGTTTAGGGCACTTCTTTCAACATGATGGGGCACCAGCTCACTACGGACATCAAGTGAGAAATTGGCTTGAAGAAAATTACCAGGTGGATTGGTAGCCATAGCCTGGCCACCAAGATCACCTGATTTAAATCCCCCTGATTATTATTTTTTGGGACACATGACTAGTACTTGCTTAAGAATTAGTTTCCCGTGTTGTTCACAATCAAATTTGATTTGCAATTTGTTATTCTTTTTTGTTTTATTTTAAAACTCTCTTAAAATCTCCATGAAAATAAATATTTAAAAAACAAAGGAATCTAAAAATATGTTTAATTTAAAAACGTTACATTCTGTCAAATTACAATAATAGAAGGTTTTATTAACAAAAAATTTAAAATTAAAAAAAAAATTACATTAAAACTATGAAGTTAAAAAAAACAAATAATAGTAATATTTACTTAAGGCTCCTTTAAAGTAACATCCGTTAATACATATGCCTTGTCGCTAGTAGAACTTCTAATAAATTTCATGTTTTAATATTAAGTGTTTGCTGAGATATGCAAAAAAAACATTAGCCTTTTCATCGGATTTCAAAAAACCGAAAATTTTAAAATCGATTTTACTGGAAAATGGTGAATCCTAACTTAACGAAACAAGAGTACATTTTTTTAACAAAAAACTTCAAGGCTTCTAAAAATTGTACCTGAAGTTAAAAAATCCTAAAAATAAAAAACTTAGGGCAATATTTTCCCAACTACCTACCCAGTGGGACGCCACTGGAAGAAATAAAGTTCAGCTAATTAAATCGTTTATTGCGTCTTGTCATGGGTAAAACATATTTCAAATTTTGTTTCGATAGCCTAATCCGTTTTTGAGATATTGTGAAAAAACTGCTTATCATAGCTCCAATTCGGGGGGCTCTAGCCCCATAACGAAGCGTTTTTGAAGGTATATTAATAGAAGGTATTAGTCTTATTTTTGGATGTACTTTATCTCCCTAAAATATTGTCAGCTATTTTCGGGACACCCTGTATAGCCTTTAATATAAAATTTTTGGTTATTAAATTCAAGTTTTCTTAAAAATGGTAAAGTGACGGCAGCACATTGAAATAAATTAATACCTATTACAGAAAGTTAATATTCAATATTAAATTTTATTTTGTTACATTTTAGAAAAGGTTTATATATTTCTAATTATAACTAACTAACGTAATTATCTCTTTAATTACCTTAAAACATAAAAAAAACTCACCAATCATTGTGACTTGTAAAAACATTATTTGTTAAAAACTTTTTTCTTAAACGGAATTTTTAACTCAAACTAAAGCTGTTCTATCCGATAAATGCAACAATGTTTACTTTATATTTTATTTTTAAATAAAATTCCGGTTTTATGGAACTTTCCAATAAATTAATTGTGGTTGGACGTTATTTATACCTTTTTTTGCAAATTTTACTAATTAAACTTTTGTTTGATTAGGCAAACTATAATGTTTTTCACTTTATTGTATGATATTTTATATAATAGATTTGGAAAAAAAGAATTTGGGGAATCAAATTTCAAACTGAAATTGTTTTAATTTTTGAGGTGTACTGACGTCCAAAGTAACCATAAACATGATACATATTAACATGCTCTCTATGCCAAACAGTGACTGAGAAAAAGGGTTGCGATAGACAGACAGACACCAAACAACGATTTCATAAATGTTCTAGTCCCTAGTTTAAAAAATCAAAATCAAAAAGAATTACCAAATTAACAAAAAGTTTTTAATAAAAAAAACTTCTTACTTACTTCTTACTTCTGAGTTTTTAAAATCCCATTCCTATCTTTAATTTAATATCATGTTTTTATAAAAATATCCATGAAATATTTAGAAGCGTCTAGAAACGTTTCTTTTACATATTTTATTGCGACATTCAAGCGAAAAGACGCCAAATTTTGAATATGTCCAAATTGCTTATATTTAAGAGCAACACAACTTTGAAACTGATTTTTAAGAGACAAATATACCGTGCGAGCAAAAATTATTTGCATCAAAGAGGGCCTTGCATTTAAGGACGTAATGCTTAGCCGTAAAGCTTAATACCTGTTGGGTGTCAGTAACTACCTGAATTAATAATCAATCAGTTATTCCGTCATCTTTGATAGTCGTTACAAGTAATTTGATTCATCGCTAATTTTTCCAATTTCTTGAACAATTCACACAATGGGCTTTACAGAACAGCACAAAACATTCATGGTTGAAGCGTATTTTCGAAACAGGGTTAGAGTAAATGGTGAGTGGTAATACAATCCGGGTTTGCGCATAGACGATTTTCACGAACATTTTCCTAACGTTGCTTTTATTGCTGGGGATTTTTATCATTGCCTGAAAAGAACCGTGGCTGTGTTTAGGGAAACAGGTTCTATACAACACAAAAAAGGAGCAGGAAGACCATCTGTAAGAACAGAAGAACTTGTTGCAAACGTTCATGAAATAATGCAAAATACGCCAACAAATTGTATAAGACGCCTGTCCCAAGAAGTGGGAAGATCTTATGGAACATACAGGACTATTCTTAAGAAGCAGCTAAATTTATTTCCTTATAAAGTGCAAGTATTCCAATAAATACAAGCCGCAGATTTTGAAAGACGCAGGAATTACTCTAAATGGTTTACCCAAAATGTATTGGAAAGAAATGATTTATTAGACCTGACATTCTTTTCGGATGAAGCCGGGTTCCACCTCTCCGGTTATGAGAATTCTCAGAAATCAAGCATGTGGAGTAGTGAAAATCCCAATTTTTTGTAGAGTCCACATTGCACCCTCAAAAAATTGGTGTCTGGTTAGCTGTTTCCCGAAGAAGAATTGTTGGTCCTATTTTTTTCCATGACATAGTTATAGCACAGCGGTATAGAGACAATATTTTGAATCCATTTGTGGAGCAATTACTTGTAAACGAACTACGTTTTGGATATTTTCAACAGGACGGTGCAACCGAACATACAGCCGCCGAAACTATTAACTATACTTACGCAATTTTTTCGACGACAGATTGATCAGTTTTCGATCAGACATTGAATTCCTACCTAGATCACCTTGTAAAAGTTATGGATTACTTCGTTTTTCCTCATTTAAAGAACACTATTTTTAAAACACCAGTTGCAAATTTAGAACAATTACAAGAAAGGATTATCCAAGAATGTGGTAACATTTCTCCAGAGATGCTGGCCAACACTTTCGAAAATATGAAGAGACGTGTGAATTTATGCTTAGAGCATGGCGGTGGCCAATTTCAGTAATTTATGTAATTATTTTTCTTTTTCTTTCTGTATATTCTTACTTTGTTAATTTTGTAAAGAACAAAAATAAATTTGTATTTGTCTGCTTATTGTATTACTCATTAGTTTGGCATATCATGTCATAATATGAATTTAACAAAATTTAACCTAGATTTGGTTAGATATATCGTCCCCATATCATTGTGATCTAAACCAAGGCCCACGTTTTTTAATCCAAGCCCTCTTTGATGCAAATAATTTTTGCTCGCACGGTATATAACTCTGAAGAAAACAAATCATGTATATCCCAAGCTTTTAAAATAAATAAAAGAAATACTGCGGTTCATAAGAAGAAAGTTGGAGTAGACGCTGAGTGACAAAACCTTAGAATCCGTATCGGAAGATATATTTTTTATAAGGGATTTGACACCTTCACAGGGGATAAAACTAGGGATCTGTGGTCGAGTTCAGAGGGTCTTAGCTTAAGGGTCATTATAGGCTTTAAACTTCCTACGTTTCGGGTTCATTTGCTGAAGAAAAAGGAAACACAATCTTATATTTGTGTTTGTAAACAACTGGATTCCTGCCGATATTAAACATAATAGGCTATTAAATATTAATAAACATATAAAGGTATTGCTATTTGCATTTATTTTTTCTATAGAGACCTGTTGTATAAGTGTATATAACTCACAAAACTAATTGGATTCTCGTTATACTCTAATTAATAAACTCGCTGGGTTAAATTACGTTAGAAGTATAGGCCTGATACTAATAATAATTAATTAAAAACATATTAAAAATATAAATTTGGAAAGAGCTGTGCAATTAATATTAATTTATTTGACTTTATACCTTATCAAATGGGATCGAACAGCTCTGTCTTCCGCTAAGTTAATTAATCAAAATTAGCTGGATTTTTAATAAATTAACAAGAAATCATGCTTGAAAATCTAATGCTTAACAAATTAAATTATCTGTTTATGTTAGAACCCAGAAATTGTATTAAAGACCTTACGTAAATAATGCAAATATTTGTAAGGAAGAATTTCATTAAATTAATAAAATTTTATTCTGAATTATGGGCCCAACTGCGAATCAACATTTAACTTCGTCTGCCATTTTATCCAAAATTTACAGACAATTAAGAACTAAAAGTGGATACTGATGTCTACTGTGAAGTGCTCCTTCATGAATCGTTTAAATGCATATAGCCTCAACTCTTATTACGGACCTTAATCGCATACCTACTTTATAATTAGGTTTTACTAATTTAACAAAAACTAATTTTAAAATAACATTATCAATTTTATTCTACTTTATCTAAACAAAAGTTTCAATTGCGATAAGCCTGTAAAACTGAAAATCGCTTCATAAATAAAATATTTTTTGAGGTCTAAAAATCGAGGTTAGCTTTTTCAATTGAATCGAAATACCAAAACTTCGGTAGAAACTAGCCGCAATAACTTTTGATTTAGCTGTTTCAGCGGGTTTTCATATCTGGGAAAATCTTTTCGGTATCATACAGAATATCTATATATATATGCATTCTTTTACCAATTTTCCACAAATACAAAATGGATTTTTATAGTTTAACATTTTCAACTTAAAGATATTATACAATTTTGCATCTTGTATATCGCTATAAAACTATATAAAAATAGTATAATCTACTTATTTAAATTTTTAAATTTCTGTTTGAATCTGTATTTTTATCGAAAACAGGTGTACCTATCATATCATAGTCAATTATTAAATGAGTTTTAAAAAATAAAAGATATTCTGACCAACCAAATAATCTAAACTGCTAGATCATGATAAAAATATTCAAATAAACCATTAAATTGACATAACAATAAACTATTACCGACTACAACATTTATTTATTTTTTTATTTAAGGTTGTCCAGTCTCTATGCTTAGTGTTATCTACATCAGTCATTTAATAGAGTACTGATGTAAAAGAGGACGCACTTAATGACGTGTTGATAAAATACTCAACCAGCATAACAAAATGTTGGTGTTTCCATTCTATTTATTTAAATTTGATAACATTAAAAAGCCCCGTTAGACAAATGCTAGAACTGGAAGTGTTAATAAATAATTTTGGGACTTCTGAGGTAAGTATACACAATTACCACCATAATTCCCAAAATTGATATTTTATTTCGTAAAAAATAATATAGTATGGTAGTCTATACCATATTATTATGCACAGTAGAACATTCCAATGCATCCAAGGTTCAAAAAAATTGTCTTACACACTTAAAATTTACTCTTGTGTCTTCAACAGATCTCAGTTGAAAAGAAAGTAAACTAAAACAATCTAAAAAACCTTTTTCTTTGAAACTTTGAAAGGGACAAATCTAGTTATCTAAGTCGTATGGCCCAATTTGTCTGCTTAAAGATGGTTCTTTAAAATCAAGTCAGACAAACTGATATTCGCCTTCAGACTTAAAATTATTTAGAAACTGAACTGAATATTACATACCAAACTAAAAATATTTTACGTTTGTGTTTGATATTAATACTTAGTATAGGAATATATACAGGGCGAGTCGGAAGGAATGGGCCAAACTGTTATCCAATATTCATTTGTTTTTAAATTATAACGCAAACAAAATATTGCATTAATTTAGCTTTCCTGTAATAAATGGTATTATTGTCCGCTTTTGATTGTTGCGCTGTCACTATCCTGTTAGTGTCAGTATAAAATTTTACATTGATTCACTGTTAACTTTCGGATTTGTATCATTTAAATTTTATAAAATGCCATACATTTATTCACATCTCGAGCACGCCAATATGGTTTTTAATTATGGTTTGTGTAATGGGAATGCTACAGCGGCTGCTGAAGAATATCGTCAACGATTTTCACATCAAAGAACACCGAACAGAAAGGCCTTTATCAGAGTTTTTAACAAACTGTGCGAGAACGGAACGCTTCCAAGTGCTCATATAATATCGGAACGAGCCATTCGACACGATTTAGAAGAAATAGAAAATGTTCTAGCTTTAGTAGAAGAAGATGCAACGACCAGCTCACGAAGAATTGGAACTAAGTTGGGGATTCCCCAAAAAAGAGTGATCAATACGCTTCACGACCCAGGCTTATACCCGTACCATGTACGTACAGCGTGTTTAGAATTTTCAACCTGGAGACTACGCCAAGCGTATGCAATTTTATGAGTGGATAATTATTAATTGTCTTCTTGTACGGCACATACTTTTTACTGACGAAGCTACTACATTCACCCGTGACGGCACAACAATAATGGAAACTCCCATGTATGGTCGGACGAAAATCCTGACGCAATAGTCAAAAATAATTTTCAACACAGGTTTTCAGTAATCGTGTGTTGCGGCATGATCGACAATAATTTAATTGGCCCTTTTCTTTTGGAAAATCACTACTTAAGTTTTTTACAAAATAAATTGCCAGGACTACTGGAGGAGATTCCTTTAAACATCATAATTCAAATGTATTATCAACACGACGGAGCGCCTGCCCATTTCGATCGTCGGGTCAAGCAATATTTGGACTTAAAGTTTTCAGAGGTTTGGATTGGTCGCGGCGGTCCTATTAGTTGGCCTCCTAGATCGCCAGACCTCACACCGTTGGACTATAATTTATGGGGTTGGTTAAAAAATGAGGTATACAAAGTAGATACTAGGGATACATTAACTAGACACATTAGAAATGCTGCACTCAATATTAGAAGAGTCACGCGCGCCCTTCGTAAACGAAGCAGGAAATGTTTGGAAGTCAATGACGGTATTTTTGAAAATTTACTAAACCAACGATTTATTTAAAACAATGTTATTGTTCCATATTTTGAATTAACAATATTATTTTAATTAACTGCGTAATTTGAAAACAAATGAATATTGGGTAACAACATTTGGGTTTATTATTTTGATGCATAGATTACACCTTTAGAGTTTGGTTCATTCCTCCCGACTCACCCTGTATATAGATTTTTAAAAGGAGTTGCTGTACCGTTTAATACAGGACTTTGATTGGAAATATTATATCGTAAAAAAATCAGGTTTAAAGAATCTGCAAATATAAAACATTTAAAATATTTTTTTATTTGTGCCTGGTTTAAGAAGTGATTAATAATGTTGTTTATCCTGGAGATTTTTTCTCATCATTAATTGTTTTTGCTTTAAGATTCTGCAGAGCTAGTAGCCAGATAAACAGAATAATGGTCTATTTATATCAAGGAAAGGAATTTTATTCTAGGGACCTAAGTTTATTTAATAGCTTTTTTAAAACTCCTTAAATTTACAATCGTTTAAATTGTAATCGGTAGATTTGTATTTAAATATGACAGGATTGGCACATTTGTAGAACGGTAAAAGGCTCATTGGACTTCTATACTATACAGGGTTATAATAAAGGAACGGATCAGCCTTTTATATACAGTGTCACCAGTAAAGTCCGCATCATATGGGATTTTTTTTTATTAATAGCTTTATTCAAAATTTGACTTTGGCATCAAGTTCTGCTTCGATCGAGATGAAAATTAAGCAAAAAAATAGTAGTCACGTGATTCGCATTATCTGTCAAATTTTAATTTTTTCCAAAAAATAATTCAAAAGTGGGGTTATTTCTGAAAATATCGAAAAAAAATTATAAGAAAGAGTTTTTTTTAAATGCAGTTTCTAGCCCACATGCAAAATTTCAGCTGCATAAGATAATTTTTATTTTTTACCCATATTCTGTAAATTGCACCACTTTTGCAAAATAAGGCTCAACGCAACCTACATAAAACTTCTTAGTTTTGATAATGCTTTATTTCATATACATTTTCTTTCAAGTAGCGCCATATTAAATAAGTGTGTTTTTCTAGAAAATCGAAATTGGGCTATTAAAATTTGGTCGCATGTGATGCAAAGTTTATTTGTTTTTGACCCTGTAAAGGGTAACTTCATAAAATATGTATTTTTGAAAACGTAGTTTGTGTCTAAAAGTAATACACGTTAACGTTATTATGATAGCTTAATAATAAATTATAATATAGGGGTTTTAAATTAAATCGTTGAAAATAGATAAACTTTACGTTGTTAAACTAAAATTTATTTTCCACTTAAAAAACACTTTACTGAAGACACTGTGTTTTTTTTTGTCTTAATATTAAGTTGTATTATTTTGCAAAAGTGGTGCAATTTACAAAATATAGGTAAAAAATCAAAATTATCTTATGCAGCTGAAATTTTGCACATTGGCTAGAAGCGGCATTTAAAAAAACTTTTTCTAATAACTTTTTTCGATATATTTAGAAATAACCCCACTTTTGAATAATTTTTGGAAAAAATTAAAATTCGACAGATAATGCGAATCACGTGACTACTATTTTTTGCTTAATTTTCATCTCGATCGAAGCAGAACTTGATGGCAAAGTCAAATTTTGAATAAAGCTATTAATTAAAAAAAAATCCCATATGATGCGGACTTTACTGGTGAAACTGTATAGAATACCGCCCACTTAATCAAGAATCGCTCGGACCCGTCAAATCAAATTTTTTGAAACGCACTTCAATCGATCTTAAAATTCCTGTTGTACATTTAGTACTACTTGTCGAGAAATTTCTCATATTATTCGTCGAATGGACTTCTTTAGCGTATCTATAGAGTCGGGTTTAGATTCACAAACTAAATTTGGCGTTGTCCCACAAAAAAATTCCAGTGGGTTAAGATCGGGCGATCTGGATGGCCACTCTATTGATCCAGTCTATCTATCCACCGCCCCTTAAATATTGTATTTCGGTACTTCCTTACATGAGCAGCATAATGTGGGGGCGCACCATCCTGTAAAAACCACGAGGGGGAATCAGGGTAATTATCATCTGGAAATAGAGTGGCAAGAGCTGGAACCAGATAATTTCAAAGGAAATTTAGATATCTTCCTCCTGTCAGGCTCTCATCAAAGAAAAATGGCCCGATTATCCTATTTTCAACAATGCCGCTCTGACATTAACTTTTTCATTGTACTGGGTGTGATTTTCTATGAACCAACGGGCGTATCCAGCTCATGCGTCTGGGGGGGGTAATCCATCGGCTAGGATCAGACACGTAGCCAGGATTTCCTCTCGGGGGGGGGGGGGGCAATGGGATCGCGCCGAAGGTACAAAAAAAAAGCGCCACAGGCGAAAATTTTTTGGGTGCCACGCCCTTTTTTAATCATGGTGCTTGGTTTTCAAGTGGGAAAAATAAAAAACACAACCCAAAATCCTCAAGAAAAGCACAAAAACAAACCCAGTAATTATTGAGGTGAAGAAAACTTAATAGTGTAGGAAATGTTTAATGTGTTGCCTAAGTTGCCGAAATCAGAGCGCTTATAATATATGGATATTTTGCATAAAATTTATTTTGTTTTTGTAAGTTTTATGAGTATGGTCTCGAGTTTCGGGGGGGCCCTGTGCCCCCCCCCCTCTAGCTACGTGCCTGGCTAGGATACTAGAAAATAGCATTTTAACGGAGTAAGGACAAAAATTAAACAACGCTTAAGTAATCTTGGGGGGGGGGGGGTAATTACCCCCATTACCCCCCCCCCCTTGTATACGCCGGTGCTATGAACCAGTGATGATTTTTCTGTGCCCAGTATCTGTAGTTTTGTCTATTAACCTGACCAGTTAAATAAAACGTAGCTTCATCTGGAAAACAAATTCTTTGGACAATTCGTGCGTAAAAAAATCATTATTTCACAAAATTGCTCTCCTCAGGATCATCATTCAATAACTCTTGTACAATTACAGTTTTGTAGGAAACTTCTTTTTATTTTTTATTTTGATACGATGGTTTGCGTAATGCTTAATTTAATAACCCTGAAAACAATGTGCTACCTGACCTATTAAGATGAAATTTAGATACAAATTAATTACAATTTATATACCAAATATACCAAAATTTTATTTTATGGGTATATTTTAGATTTTAAATAAAAATATATTACACAAAATATTTTTTATAGAGCGTATATTATTGTTATACTGTTATACAACAATAAATGCAATAAAAAAGAATTGTATGTTTACGGTTTTGCGATATCCATATTTATTATTGCATTTAAACCTTAACCACGGGTCATTTCCGCGCGAATGATTTTTTAACGACTTTATATGACTTTATGGTCAATACATAAAATAAAACGACCACTTTTATATTTTTTATATTTAAAAGCCCTTTAAAACCTCTTTTTTTAAAAAGTTGTAATACTCAATTAAATAGCTTTTAATTTTAACTAGGTATAAATTATAAATTCTTTATCATAATTATTGTAGTATATTTTCATGAATGATCCGGTATTTTTTTTAAAGTAGAAATTTTTTACCGATTTAGTAGATATTCGAGGGATTTCAACTTGTTTTCGGAAAATCTGTAACATTTAAAAAATGTATTCTTTTATGGAAATATAGATTCGTATAAAGATTTTATGTGGCATTTCGGAAACAGACAACAAATGTTGGCATTTTATCGCTTCTCATACCGTGCGAGCAAAAATTATTTGCATCAAAGAGGGCCTTGCATCTAAGCACCGGCGGTTCTACGGGGTGGGTAGAGGGGGTAATTACCCCCTCCCCCCCCCCAGACACCAGAGCTACAACAAGAATATACACAAGAGCAGATCTTTCAGAGCATCGACGGCTGTTGTGTAAAAATTTTTTGGGCGACACGCAAAAAAAATTGTGCATGCGGCGCTATCTATTTGAAAAACAAGCACTATCAATGAAAAAAGGGCGTGGCACCCAAAAAATTTTCGCCTGCGGCGCCATTTTTTTTGCGCCTTCGCATTTTTCTTTTAACCTTCGACGTTTACCCCCCCCTGACTTTTCTTACAGAACCGCCGGTGCATCTAAGGACGCTTAGCCGTAGAGCTTAATACCTGTTGGGTGTCAGTAACTACTTGAATTAACAATCAATCAGTTATTCCGTCATCTTTGACAGTCGTTACAAGTAATTTGATTCATCGCTAATTTTTTCAATCTCTTGAACAATTCACACAATGGGCTTTACGGAACAGTACAAAACATTCATGGTTGAAGCGTATTTTCGAAACGCGGTTAGAGTAAATGGTGAGTGGCAATGCAATCCGGGTTTGTGCATGGACGATTTTCACGTTGCTTTTATTGCTGGGGATTTTTATCATTGCCTGAAAACAACCGTGGCTGTGTTTAGGGAAACGGGTTATGTACAACAAAAAAGGAGCAGGAAGACCATCTGTAAGAACAGAAGAACTTGTTGCAAACGTTCGTGAAATAATGCAAAATACGCCAACTAATTGTATAAGACACATGTCCCAAGAAGTGATAAGATCTTATGGAACATACAGGACTATTCTTAAGAAGCAGCTAAATTTATTTCCTTATAAAGGGCAAGTATTCCAAGAAATACAAGCCGCAGATTTTGAAAGACGCAGGAATTACTCCCAATGGTTTGTTCAAAATTTTTTGGAAAGAAATGATTTATTAGACCTGACTTTTTTTCGGATGAAGCCTGGTTCCACCTCTCCGGTTGTGTAAATTCTCAAAATACACGCATGTGGAGTAGTGAAAATCCCCATTTTTTTGTAGAGTCCACATTGCACCCTCAAAAAATTGGTGTCTGGTTAGCTGTTTCGCGAAGAAGAATTGTTGGTCTTATTTTTTTCATGACACAGTTACAGCACAGCGGTATAGAGACAATGTTTTGAATCCATTTGTGGAGCAATTACTTGACGACGAACTACGTTTTGGATATTTTCAACAGGACGGTGCAACCGCCCATACAGCCGCCTAAACTATTAACTACTTACGAAATTTTTTCGACGACAGATTGATCAGTTTTCGATGAGACATTGAATTCCTACCTAGATCACCTTGTAACGGTTATGGATTACTTTGTTTTTCCTCATTTAACAAACACTATTTTTAAAACACCAGTTGCAAATTTAGAACAATTGAATCGGTGAGTGGAAGAACAATACAAGTGTCAAATATGGCGTTTTAAACTTAGATAGCCAAATTGTTTAAAATTCAAAGGCCTATCATATATTGAAACAACAGTACATCAGCCATCCTCCGACCACAACGGTAAACTATTAAATTTTCGGCTGAGTGAAAGAACAGTACAAGTGCGGCGCATTTCTGAAAAACTAACGATTTGAACTTATACTGTTCTTCCACTCACCGATTCAATTACAAGAAAGGATTATCCAAGGATATGGTAACATTTCTCTAGAGATGCTCGTCAACACTTTCGAAAATATGAAGAGACGTGTGAATTTATGCTTGGAGCATGGCGGTGGCCAATTTATGTAATTATTTTTCTTTTTCTTTCTATATGTTCTTACTTTGTTAATTTTGCAAACAACAAAAATAAGTTTGTATTTGTCTACTTATTTTATTACTCATTAGTTTGGCATATTATGTCATAATATGAATTTGACAAAATTTTAACCTAGATTTGGTTAGATATATCGTCCCCATATCATTGTGATCTAAACCAAGCCCTACGTTTTTAAATCCCAGTCCTCTTTGATGCAAAAAATTTTTGCTCGCACGGTATAAGAATTATTTAAGAGTATTTAGAAATTACAAGGTGGTTGGTTTTCTGGCTATTTTCTTCCACATATACAAGTACGAGAGTTAGAAATCTATAACACTGCTTAAAATATTAAAGTTTTCTTACGGAAAGGAATCCTCTATATTTCCGAATGTTTTTCAGTCGATAAACAATTTCTAGATAAATATTAAAAAGGAAGCTCTTTATAACGAACCGTGTGAGTGAAGAGGCCTTTTGAAAGACCTTTTAAGTTGAAAAACGTGCAGTTCATAGAAAAGTAGGTCGATAAAGTATCTTTTATTTTTTCCAGAGTAATGGAGAATGAGGTGCCAAAAACCGAGAGTCGTGCTGTAAAAATATCTACCGACCTCTCACATATTAATGTTGCCCATGGGCGCCGGCAAAATATTTGCCAGGGGCAGTGGCTTAGCCAGCCTTGCGGGGCGGGAGGGGCGAACATATATGGGGGCGCTTTATGATTTTTTAGAACCACTATTATTAATATTATTATTAAAAATATGGTGTTTTTTATTATAAAATGTATAAAAAAAAACAAATAGAAATAATAAAAATCGAGTTAAGACACATCATAATACATATTATATTCTAAATAATAAACAAAAATAATAGAACATTGTATAACATTGTTAAATTTTACTCAAAAGAAAACAATATTTAAAAAATTATTTTCTTACCCACTCCCAATAGGTTCGGCACCGCCAGTATTTTTGAAATATTCATGCAAGTTTCTGCTTTGAGTTGCCGCTAATTGCAATTTTTTTTCACGATCTTCTTTCCTGAATTGGGCACCCGCAATGATCTGCTACCTATAGATGCCGTACGCCATTCATAAACGCTATTTAAATCTGCTGACAAAATCGTTTGTAGGAGAGAGGAGGTGAAGGCCCGAGGGGGCCGGGAGTGGGGATTATGTCGGTCCAGTTAGAATTTTACCTCGTTACTATGCGCTATCATATGGTCACAGCGGCGTCTCGTTTCAGAGGGTTCACAATAAAATATAATTATCCAATCTGAAATTAAATATTTTTTAACTTTTGTGAAAAAAAGGGTTTGTAGAACAGTAAAGTTTAATGTATGATTGAAAAAAGGGTCCGCGGAGCAATAAAATTCAATGTAAGTTAATTACTGTTTGTAATAATTATTATAAGGGAAACTTTGGATAGCTATAAATTTAATATTATTTGGTGAACTGTCCTTCGCCCGATTCTTTTTCTAGCTTAAATAAACTCACTTTTATCTATAACGATCCGGGCGAAAATTGTGTCATATGCTGATGGTACAGTAGCTATATTTTGCGAAAACTCCTGGAATGAAACAAAAATTGCCTGCCAACAGGGTATGGAGAAGATAAAAAATTGGCTAGATATGTATCAACTCTCCTTGAATGCAAGTAAAACTCATTATATTATAGCCTTTACCTTAACAGGAATTAACAAACCTAATTTTGCTAGTATTAAAGTAAATAATATGGTTGATGAAATCAAAGAAACAAATGAAATAAAATACCTGGGCATAATTATTGACAAAAACTTAAAATGGAGTAATCATATAAATTATTTAACAAAGAAAGTACGAAAACTTATTTACAAAATTTATTCCTGACACGTGTTTCGGCCCTTGCGGTCCATTGTCACAGGAGTAAAAAGTGGGGTCTACCAAATAGAATGCGACAACGGCGAGGCTATCTACATTGGACAAACAGGTAGAAATTTTGATACCAGGCTTAAAGAACACAAAACATCTACTTTAAAAAAACAAAATAAAACAGGTTTAACTGATCACTGCATATAACATAATCACTCAATCTCTAACAACATAAAACCCATAAACATGCATAATAAAACCAGAAAACTAATTTTACTAGAAACAATAGCTATCAAAAAAGCCATAAAAACAAATGTAATGTTGTTAATAATCAAACCGAAATACCTTCAGGCGCTTCCCGAATTCTTAATAGCACACTAATTTAGGACTAAATATGTATCTGTACCTTTAAAAGTTAGGAAAACCCACAGTTGAACATTCAATCTTCTTATTCTAATTTTAATTTTATGACATGTTTATGACTACTATAATATGATATAAATACCTTTGTAATGTCACGTAGAATTTAGTATATTCTTGTACTCCTTTGACAATGACCCGCAAGGGCCGAAACACGAATCAGTAAACTGATTAAATTTGTGAACCATAACAAGTAGTTATTATTTTTTCTTCCTGTGCACTGGAACAACAGTTTCACCAAGCATCTAGCCCAGCACAAATTAATTACGACGTTGACAGTTTAGTTTACGTACCCCACCGTAAGCTAAAGAGGCCTCAAAATTGACTGAGAAAATCCAAGGGAAGGTATTGGGGTTAGTTTCAGATTATTAGAATTATTTTTCTTTAATCTATATTGTTAATTAAAATATTATAATTAAAGTGTTGTTATGTAGGTTGTTTTATAAGTACCCTATGGTAGCTACTGTCATGAAACGAATTACTAATTAAACCCCGCTGATAAAATTATTATAATATGTGCGTCATACACTTCTGTTTAATGGCGATATTTACCAGCATTAGTGTTATGTAGGTCATATGTTATAATGTTGTAACTAAGGACACAGGCGTAAATAACACATGGGTTTTTGCTATTTTTATGATAATTTAATGTAAGCTTTATACAGAAAATTTTGCTCCATCATACATGAACTATATTTAAAATAAAGTCAACTTTGCTTGTTTAAATTAAAACATTTATATTCTAATGGCAAACTACTTACAGTTTGCTTAATTATCCGGGCAATCAACCAAACTCCCCTAATTTTTATTATAATTAGTGTTCTGGGATTTGAGATCTATTTGTGTGTAGTCCTCAACTATTCATTTAAGAAGTAGAGTCACGTTATAACCCTTTAAACATTTTAAAACAAATCTAAAGACTGATTAATGCAGATTTAAGCCATTCAATGGAATTCCTTTCGCTAAGATGCTAATGATGGCTGATTACTGTTGATTTGGATTGAATTCCTAAATATTTTTAAAATCCTAAACTCCATTTTTATGTCGTTTTTTTAGATATAAAATATGAATGTCATGTTGATATTTAAGGGAGTGGGCTCCTTAAGATAAAAAAAAATACTTTTAAACAACAAAGAAAAACGAAAAAAAAGTTACTTTAACACCCTGTATAATATTATGGTTTTATAATACCTAATAATTTTTCTGTTGGCTATTTAATAAAGTACCGGGTGTTCCACCTAAGAAGGTAATCTGCTATATCTCAGAAGTACTAACACTTTGGGAAAAAATATATTTATAAAAGCGGCCAAGAGAAATTGCTGGAAATTATTTTCAAGTTCGAAAAATGACCGCTAGGGGGCGTAAGAGAACTTTCAAAATAGAAATGCCGATTTTCTCTTGATTTTTCTTAATAAAAATATGTTAAAAATGTAAGCATTGTATTCTCTATAAAATTATGCAACTTTATGTTAGGAATCGTTTTTTTCTATTTTCAGTAATAAAGTGCTGGGAGAAGGTCAAACCTTTTTTCTTTCAAATGATGATATCTCTGCTTTGGATAAACCGATTTTATTCAACTTGGTCTTGAAAAAAAGCCCTTCTTTTCCTCTACACGAAAATCTATTAACTATACCATATTGATTCTGATGGGGGCCACTAGATGGCGTTTTTCCGTAATTCCTCAATGAATAAGGATTTTCTCAAAAAAAATCAAATGTTATGATATGACTTTTTCATTATATTTTATTTTAGGCTTATAAAGGCTATTAAATAGTGGAATAAAAAATGCAGGTCCGTATTTAAAATAAAAAAGTTGATGATGGTCGCTCGAATCCGAAACGTCGGATTAAAAAACTAACCCCATCAGCTTGTAGAGGAGGAAAAGTTACTATTAGGAACTGAAAACCTCAACGTGATATCTTTTGTTAAACTAGAAAAATTAGGGATAATAATAATTAATATGGAAAAATAGGCCATTTTTTAAAACATTCGATTTTCTCTAGTTTAACAAAAGATATCACGTTGCGGTTTTCAATTCCTTGTAGTACCTTTTCCTCCTCTACAAGCTGATGGGGTTAGTTTTTTAATTCGACGTTTCGGATTCGAGCGACCATCATCAACTTTTTAATTTTAAATACGGACCTGGATTTTTTGTTCCACTATTTAATAGCCTTTATAAGCCTAAAATAAAATATGATGAAAAAGTCATATCATAACATTTGATTTTTTTGAGAAAATCCTTATTCATTGAGAAATTACGGAAAAACGCCATCTAGTGGCCACCATCAGAATCAATATGGTATAGTTAATAGATCTACGTGTAGAGGAAAAGAAGGGCTTTTTTTCAAGACCAAGTTGAATAAAATCGGTTTATTCAAAGCAGAGATATCAGCGTTTGAAAGAAAAAAGGTTTGACCTTCTCCCACTACTTTATTATTGAAAATAGAAAAAAACGATTCCTAACATAAAGTTGCATAATTTTATGAAAAATACAATGCTTATATTTTTAACATATTTTTATTAAGAAAAATCAAGAGAAAATCGGCATTTCAATTTTGAATGTTCTCTTACGCCTCCTAGCGGTTATTTCTCGAACTTGAAAATAATTTCCAGCAATTTCTCTTGGCCGCTTTTATGGATATATATTTTTTCCCAAAGTCCTAGTGTTATTACTTTCTAAGATATAGCCGATTACCTCTTTAGGTGGAACACCCGGTACACAAGACGTAACTAAAACAGAAAACTAACGTCACACAAGGAGTTAATTTGTGGAAATTTCAAAAGAAAATGTATATCTTGAAAAGCTTTTTATGTGCCAATTAGATTTCAAGAAGTAACGTGTTAATGTAAAAAAACAAGTAAAATCTGCTCTCTACACAGAAATCGTTCGTGTTTTTGTTCGTTTGTTCGTTATTTTTAATAAAGCTGGGAGTAAAGTTGCTTGCTTTTGAGCAAAAGGAAAAACCTTAATCCGTATTCTTACTTTTATAGTTTAGATAATTTGAGAGCATAAAAGTTGCTTTTAAGAGTCAAACCCAGCTACATTTAATGATTCCTAACAAGGTCGATTGGTAAAAAGTAACTACAAGTTTTAAACGAAAACTTCTTTAGTCACGTTTTATGTTACGGTGTTACTTCAGAGTAGAGTTAGCCACTGCCATTTACCAAGAAAAGAAAACTGGAAAACTTAAGACCGCCTACCTTGAAAGGAGAGAGTATACCGTTTGCAAGAGAAGCGAAATATCTGGGGGTAATCCTAGCCAAAACGCTCAGCTGGAACTCTCATATAGAAAATACTATCCGCAAGGCAAATCTTTCTTTATGGACATGCCGCAGAATTTACGGAAAATCCTGAGGCATGGCACCAAAACAACTATATTGGCTTTATGTGAGGTCATTAGACCAATGATCACGTACGGCTCTGTCGTCTGGTGGAAGAAGGGCCAGCAACGACAGGCCCAAGCGAAACTATCCGGACTGCAAAGGCAAGCATGCCTTGCCATCACTGGAGCTATTCGCACCACACCAACGGCATCCATGGAGGTCCTGTTAGGACTTCTTAGGACCACTTCATATATATCTGGAGAAGGAGGCTAAATGGGCCACCTACAGACTATATCAAGCAGCTACTAATAAGCCGCAGTCATGCATCATGGAGAGCACCAGCATGTTGGAAGGCACGCTAGCCTGTGGCATGTTAAATATGCCCTCTGACATAATGACAAGAAAATCCATTAACGAACCGCCTTATAAAATCATCCACTCAAGAAGGGAGGAATGGGTCAAGAACAGTGCTGACTTGCTAAAGGCGGAATTTGGAATATTTACAGACTGCTCCAAAACTATAGAAGGTATTGCAGCCGGCAAAAACCCAAAAATAGAAGTAACTATCAGCCTGGGAACTATGGCAACCATATTTCAAGCAGAGGTTCATGCAATTGAAATGTGTGCAAGTCTGCTGATAGACCGACGGTATGCACACAGATCAATCAAGTTATTCTCCGACAGTCAAGCTGCATTAAAAGCTCTTGAATCGAGATGGTGTACCTCAAAAACGGCGTGGAACTGTCACGAAACACTATCCGAACTAAGTCTGAATAACAGAATAACCCTAGTATGGATACCGGGACACATGGGCCTGGAGGGTAAAGGCAGCACAAAAATTCACAGGACCCGAGCCGGTAATAGGTATATCTCATGCTACGGCCAGGAAAACAATAATAGCCGAAGCAAAAGGGAAAGACACTGGTTAAATCTACCAGGGCTAACACACTTAAAAGCATTTATATACAGCCACATAAACCAACAACTCACGGTTGTACACCGGCCACTGCAGATTGCGACACCATATTATGTATAAAATTGGATTAGCACCAACTGATGAATGCCGGCTCTGCATGGAAGATGCAGAAACAGCAGAACACGTAATGTGCGCCTGCCCCGCAGCAGGAAGAATCAGATTCGCTCTATTCGGCGAGATGACTCTGCTGCCGGAGGACATGAAAAATGTCTCTCCCAATACCATCATTAACTTCATCAAAAAGTTAGACCTATTGGGGGAAATATAAATAAGGTGTGAGCTACAATAGATCGCATGGTCGCAGTGGAGGGTTAGCTGTAACCCACTCACTTTTAACCTAACCTTACCTAACCTAGCCACTGCAGAAACCTTAAATTATATACCATCTTACCCAGTCAGGTTTGTACGATATCTTACTTCGGTTGTAGACAGCATTAATTTTCTCACAATTATTTTTATATTAAAACCTGTGAACGAAAAATGCGACGACTCCTAGATCCTTTGTAACTACTGTTCCGCTTAAACCAGACCGTTTATTTTTAATAACAAAGGAACAATTTTAAAGCGACAGTTCTTAATATTAACAAAAACGAAACTGCTTTTCATAAAGCTACACATTATTAAAATTTATATTTTCTTTTATGTTGCAGTAAGTTGTCTTTTTTCCCTGTTTTATTGCGCTTTTTTTTCTGAGAAAAATAATATTTGAATACGATATAACTAACATGGCATGGTGTTGGTTTAGGCTGTTAATGATTCTTTATTTATTTTCGGCACAGTTTTTACTTTTTTTTGTTGTCCACTATAAACCTGAATAAACAAGAGCCTTAACAATACTGGTATATAAAGGTGATGCTCTGCTTTTGGGTCGTACTGACTTAGGACTGGATTTTTGTGTATTACACAGATAGCTTTAGCTTTGCGAATACCACATCACAAATTAATTTTCTTTTAAATATTGGTTTAAACTTTATAGACAACGATATATCATAAAAACACACTTGCGACTGTATTTGTTTTAAATCACTTTTTTTTCGTTTTAACAGGTAAGTATCTCCAGTCGTCTTCAGGTGAATACTAAATAAGTAAAGTAACTACAGGACTATTTATACTAGCTAGGTGCACTGAAGCATAACTGAGGTTATGCGTTCAGTTATCACCTGATCTTATCCTAAGATTACATCTATCTAACAAACGTTTCCAGATATTTCTTATGTCTAAGGATGGTTTACTAAAGCAGCCTGGGTTTTGGTGAATAGCAGCAGCTTCCTTGAACATTATTTTCCTCCAGTGTAGTTCCTTATGTAGGATTTCAGCTTCTGACCACATGATATGGTGACCATGTTGCCAGGCATGGTCAGCTGCACCTGACTTTTCGGTCTCTCCTTTTAGGGTATTGTTTTTGTGTTCTTTAATCCTTGTTTCTAATGGTCTTAATGTCTCACCTATATAAGATTAGCCTCATTCGCAGGGGATCTGGTAGACGCAGTTTTTTCTATCTTTTTGACTTGTGGGCTTTGTCTTAGTCAGGTGGCTTCTTAGGGTGTCCCTCGAGTTGAATACGGTGTTGATGTTATATCGTTGTCCTAGTCTTCTTATTTTCTCAGATACTCCTTTAACATACGGAATATTGAGTGTTGGTTGTGCCTCTCTGTTTGGTTCTTGCGCGTTGGGTCGATTCTTACGATTTTCCAATATTGTGTCAACTAATCTTGTGGGGTAGCCATTTTTGTTGAGGTCGGTCTTGATGTGGTGAGTTTCTATTTTAAGTGCTTCTTCCGAGTTACAGATTGCAATTGCTCTATCCACAAGGGTTTTAACTATGCCATGTTTCTTACTGTTTGAGTGATTTGATGTAAAACAAATAAAGACAATGGAAGTCCAAAACTCTTTCATCATTCAAAAACACACTCATCATTCATATTTATGTTTATTTGGCATTTTGCTTTAACGAACAACAATTCCGACAGTGACAAGTTACCAACACAAAAAAAAATTGGTGGAATTTAGGTATTAAAGAAGTCGTGGTAAAAAAAATTAATTACGGAAAGAATGCAAACCATTTGCACAAATAATTAAATTTTGCTTGCAAAACAGTTCATTGCTTATACATATTTAGAGGAAATTTATAAAACAATAAAATCAATATGTCCGTGTGAGATGTGATAATTTCCTGAAAATTCTCGATTGAAAAATTAATTTTACGACATAATTCCAGCTTAATCCTTAAACTCTGTCCTCCCTTGATTGTCCTGTGCCCTGTGATTTATATATCTCTTTTGTATACGTTTGAGTATTCTATTCTGGTCTCCAAACAAAGGGGGTAACGGTTTATTTACTGTAAAAACATATTTTCCTTTCATGTAATTAACATCTATATTTACAAAGCTTACAGAAAATTTTGCCAGGCTGTGAAAATATATACATTTCTTAATTATCACAATTTATGGATGGAAAAATATCTGCTTTGTTTTTGAAAATGCTATAATGTACAGAAAAGTATATCATGAGATGTACCTGCCTCTTCCTAGAACACAATAGCATCATTTGCTATTCTGTAAACTGATTAGCATTGTCGTTGGTACATGCGACATTGTTACAGAAGGCAATTTAAAATTTATTCCCCCGGCATATGAATTAAGAGAGAGCCTTCCTGTTCATAAGTAAATTTCCTATATTGAAATAAATTTAAGTTAAAATCTGATCAAAAAAATAGGCTTGTTCAATAAATGAGTCTATGTACTATTGTAAGTAAGTATACCATAAATACCTTATGCAACAACATTTTGTTTAACTGTTGTAACACGACTATTATGATATTTTACGGAAAAATAAAATCAGTTTTGTGGGTAAGTACATCCACAAACTTTAAAAAATTTAACGCCATAGGGATACTTTTAAATGCGCATTAATTTATCTTATACCAACAATAGCAATTATATAATTGACTTAAGTTTACTACAAGATTTAACATTTAAGAGACACATCCCTTTAAAAAAAATGTAATGCCTTAACTCGATGTTCCGACGAAACAAAAAAATAGGCCGAAGGGAAATTTGAACATATTTTCACGTTAAATATAATATGCAGTCGTTAAAGTCTAAACTTGAAATTTGAAGACTAATTTTTGTTTCGTCGCTGCCTGTCCTTGTGCCCTACTCGAGAACCCTTTAAGCTAAAGCTTTGTTAAAACGAAGGTAAGACAGAGGTGTAGCGTAATAGACAAATTTAAATATTTTATTTTTGCCTGTATTTTTGTTATAATTAAATGATTTTTTTGGCTCAATTAAGGTACAAATTGTTTATTTATCAATTATAATCCTCCTTAATTCTAGAAAAGCAAACACATTTCTACATCAAACCAAATTATGCTAGCTATCAATGCAAGTTATTTAATAAATTAATTTAAATACAATTTTACTGTTAAATTTGTTAACAAAAATAAATAAACCAATTTTAAATAGCTAATACTATTAATGTAATTATAGATAATGTTTATTAAATTCAAAAACATAAATTTTAATTATTGTTTGCCCGGAACATTAAATTATAATGTTCTATAAAAATCGTAATAAAATAATTTGTTGTTTTTAATAATCAAGTAATTAAAAATCGTTTATAAAAGTAGAAAAGAAAATAGATAATAAAATACTTCTTTATTCCTGTATTTTGATTCTATTTTAGAATAGCAGATTCATGACATTTAAGCATTTTAAAAGTAAGCAACAATAAAAGCTACGTTAATTAAAATGATGAGATTCTTTAGTACGGAAAACTTTATTATATTTAAATTATTTAAATTAAAGAGTTGGTATAATGTTCGGGATGTTTTTACCAGTTTTAAAATTAGTTTCATACGGATATATTGCATTACAACACGATGATTTGAAAATAATGTATTTTGTTTAGAAGACATATTATTTATTGCCATCGGGCTGATTTTCCTTTGGTCGGTTTTATTCTCAAATGAGAAATGTCCTGGCTTACTTTAGAATTCACGGCCAAGCGTATATTTGCATTCATTTGTTTACAAATTTCTTTAATTTTGTATTTAGACAACATCCAAAATGAACAGACCTTTCTAATTAACCTTATTCCATTAACGTGATGGGTTCACGTATTTTCTAACTATAGGAAATGTGACAACTTCATGAGAAACTCATTTACCACGGAGGTGTAAAGGCCCTACATATTTTCATTATTAAACATTGGTACATTTAGAGCTTTGACAATTATGTCTAAAAATTTAATGTAGTTTTCGAAATAGGGTAAGGTGTCTAGTCATATTTTAGTCAGTGTGGCCTTTCAAGCGAGAAATCCAAATATTAACCCGAAATAACATTAGAAAATTTCTTCGGGTACGTAAACTATACGTCTCACTCTTTCACAGAGGTCTTTTAAAATATTCAGTCATGAAAATGAGTTTAATCCAAAAGGCTGCCATTATACATTATACATTGTATATAACTAAAAAGTTATGAGTCGCCCACATTGACAGTGGGTCAGTTACAGGGAATTCAGACAGTAAATTGGTACGTATGGTCTGCGTAATGTGAGCAACAAAATACTTACTGTTTTACTTGGGTTTCAAACTACAATTAATTGTTGGATGGACCTCAAAAAACTGGGACCTTATACGTATCCAGCATTAGAGTTCCAAGGATGTTGCCACATGTAGAGAATTTATCACCCTTTAAAAATTTGGTTGATTTAAATATACCAATGGCGGAAGAGTTAAAGTATGGAGTATTTCTTCAAGTTACCCAGGTTTGTTCAGGTATCCCCCTTACTACACTACTGTACTGTGGTCTTTATTTTCAAATGTAAAAAAATATTTAAATTGTGGAGGTGTTTCAAGTGTGTCGTTGAGATTTCGTCGCTATAGCAAATGTATGATAAAAAAAGTGCAAAAATTGTGAAGTCCAGAAAAATGCACGCGGCAAACGGCATTAGTAATATAAATCATCCAATTATACGTCAAAATCGTCGGTTTAGTGAGCGAAATGCGCTCTCCGCTTGAATATAATATCCAGTGTTGTGGGGTTTATCTGCTGCTGATAACAGCAATATTTGTTGCTCTCGTAGCTGGTATGCCATCTACTTTTTTCCAGTGGTGATTTCATATTGGTACTTGAAATTTTGTACGTTTCGGACAGCTTTAGTAAAAAATACGCATAAATATAGATTTTTTTTTAAATAATCCATAATTTAACCAAACAGTTACTAGGTTGTCTACAGAAAAAGAAAAAGAAAACTTATGCTGAGTGTTTTTTCATTTACCATTATTTTAAAGATTTCCGTTAGAAATTTTGCTTTATAGGTTTTTTTTTGTTTATGTATTTTTTTTGTTGATTTGACTAGGCAATAGTTATCTATACTAGTCTATTGTTTATACTTTATTGGTGAGTTAAAATTAGATCGCTTTAACTCTTATAAATACAAGTAAAGTTAAAAACGAACATTAAATTAAAAATATTTAAATTTTTAATAAGTTCCTATTGCCAACACTGAATTTATCTCTTGTTTATTTTTATTTTGATATTTTTTCCTAAAAAAGTTTCAATATCCGGTGTTGTGATTGATATAGATACTTATTAAACAGCGTTTTGCTTCAGCTAAAAAATAAAACTTTTAATGATGTCTTTTTAAATGTGACTTTTTTGAGGTAAATACTATTTTATGAAACTGAGGTAAAGCAATTGACCCATTATATCTATCTTCTTGAAAGTAATAGGTTTTAAATGATAGAAGAGTTTTGGACTTGAATTGTCTTCATATATTTTAAATCACAACCTTTAACTGGCATGTATCTCCAGATCTCCAGTCATCGTCAAGTTGAAATATTAAAAAAAAAAATGTTTTTCCTAAATAACGAGAAGACGCAGCTTAGTATGACGTTGAAACCTGGTAACAATGTTTAATAATATACGGAGGAATATTTATATAGGTTATTTGTATCACTCTACCAGTGGCGTGCACAGAGGTGACTGTTGTCACACCCAGCCCGTCTATAACTTGGCGTAGATATTGATACCAAATTAACCTTCAGTAACCATCTCAAAAACACAATCGATACAGTAAAACAGAATGGCAAGTGTAACACATTCCCAAATGCTATATGCAGCTATATTGTATCAGCCGAGGCAGTGGGAGCAGTGGGAAAATACACAAGGACGGTGAACAAAACGACTAATATCCAATATTTAGACCTCACGGTAAAGTGGACAACTTTTTAACGCAGGCTCTATCTGAACATGGATGCTTTTGAAAATACCTTTATGACCGTAGCAAAATTGATTCAGATCAGTGCAGTTATTGCAATGATGCCGAACATACATTGTACCCTTGCCCCAGGTGGGAAACCCAGAGAGATCGGTTTACTTAACAAGCAGGATTGCAATTCAGTTCTGAAAATGTAATAACAAGTCTACAGACATCTGAAGATAAATGGGAAATAACATGCTCAGCAATAAGAGCTATAATAGAGGCTAAGAAAAGGGAAAGTCAATAACCATTCAGTAAGCCTCAGTCCAACGAGGCGGACACTACCGGTTTAGTAGATAGCGATAAACGAGTGTCTATAAAGAGATTTCCTAATTCTCTCCCCCCAAAAAAAAGATAGATCGGTTCTGTTTGAGTAGTGGACACAGATGTATTGTTTTAACTTGCTGATCAAAACATCATATTTCTTTTTTTGGTCAAGCACATTTAAATTTTAATCTGGTTTAATAAATCTGAACGCAGCATTTCGGTCATCCAGCGGGGTTATATGTTCACGGTCTAAAAATTTAGTTTAAGAAACATGACCTTAGCTTGCGGTTTCCTACTTTTCTCGTATAACCCATATATTAAATTATGTTTATATAGCGACGAATACGCTGAGAGGAAACTCGACATTCTTCGAATTAAATTTTCATTAGCATAGCACAAGACGTCATTTTACGTCGTTTTCCTTTGTGTTTAATCTAAGTGGTTTTGTTGTCTTTCTATTAAACACGGAGATTTGAATAAGGAAATGGCCGTATTCGCTGCGACCTATTCGGCGGCATCTCGAGGTATCTGATTCACGACCGGGAGATCTTGGCCGAGCAGTTGCCTAACGGGTTTAACGCTTTTTGGTTTGAAGCATTAAGTCATAAACTGTCATAAAGTGCGTAGAAGGGTCATCGGCTTAAACCCTTCCTGCTTTGACTGTGTGAGAAATGTGGCTACCATTAGTTTCTGACTGAAGGTGTTTGCAGGAGTGGACTGTAAAATATAATAATATTTTGAATAAGTAGTCCATACTCAAAGTGGAGTTAAATGTATAGAAAAAAGAAAAGCACAAAGTCTTTCTCCACAATTTTCATTAGAATAGCAAGGCGAACCTAGGATAATTCATAATAGTTCAAATCGACATGTTTCGAGTGTAGAAACACTCATCATCAGGAAAACGAAGTAAATGGTACAATGCTGATGTTGTTAGCAGTAGAGAAAATAACAAGTGAGACTAAGCCGTAATGGACCTTTCAATGGTACATACGAGGAGTGAAAAAATTTGAATAGTCAGAAGACAGAAAAGATTCCAGCAAAACTTACACATTGTGTGCAAAATTAAAAGATTTTTTCTACACTCGAAACATGTCGATTTGAACTATTATGAATTATTCTAGGTTCGCCTAGCTATTCTAATAAAAATTGTGGAGAAAGACTTTGTGCTTTTCTTTTTCTATAATAATATTTGCTTTAGGATTACCTATAATATGTTAACAATTAAATAACTGTAATTAGTAGTAGAAAAAACTTTATTATTTTCATTAAACATTCATAAAATTGTTAATCAAAGGCAAAAGAAAGCAATAAAATTCCTAAATTTATTTTCCTCTTTAGGCTTCTTTAAGAAGTTATCGAGGCAAAAATCCAATATCTAAAAAAGATTTTGATGCATTTATTCTTTACTTTTGCGACTCGTTTTGATTAAATCCTTCTTCATTATTTTCATTTCAAAGGAATTATAATGGTTTTCTACTTTAATATACAGAGGATTTAAAATTTAAACAAATATAATCCTTAAAGAATATTCATTGTAAAAGGAGCATAAATATGTAGAAGTATCAGCTTGAAAATATTTTTATTGTTTTTCATTTAAAACACGTAAATACTAAACAAAACAATTTAACCATGGTAGGTACATAATAGTTCTATTAAAAAACGTCGCATCGTGATGGAAATGTTAGGTACTTTTTTTTTTATTTAAGTAGAGGCAATATAAGCAATATTTTTTGTTTTAATATTATTATCAACAAATTTATTTCCAGACTGATACAGCAAAAAGTAGTACAACATTTTGTCGCTAATTAAATATTCGATATTATCTACACATAAATCTCTTTACTAAACTGAAAGTTTTTGTGCCTCGTCCTTTACAAAAGATTCGTTTTTGCCATGATTTATCATGCATGAGAGTTAGCTAAAAACCTACAGGATAAATGGATATCCATATTTATCTTTTTCCACCACAAAAGAGTTTTGAAGTTACATGGTGCCGTACGCACACAAAAAGCTTTATAATTTGTGTTTTTATTTTTAAAAGAACCCAAATGACAAAAGCAGGTGTTTAGATTAATGTCGTTTGGCACCTACAAAATCTTTTTCTTGTTTAAAATAAGGATAAGGAAGTGAAGCCAAGTAAAAAATATATGTTCGTAAATTTCTTCTTTATAAAACAAAAATGTAGTGATGTAAAGGTAATATTACCGAGGTAATGTTACCGGTAATTTTGGTAATATTACGTAATATTACTGCAAGATCGGTAACATTGGAAATATTGTTTTTTTTCCGCTCCATACTCTCATTTATTTGCTCATAAAAAGCTAACATAAAAAAGGCTCGTGAAATAGTTAGCAGCAAGTACGATTACATTACTAATTAAAGGGCTCGGTGCAAAAACCGGTCAACTCCATTTTTTATAATTTGTGGAAAATCAATAAAAACTTTCAACATTGTCATTTGTCAAAATTTTCTGTCAAAAAAAAGTTTAGATTTAAGAATTGGTATTGGGAAATGATTTAATACTAAACTGATAACAAAATATTTTTTCTACACTACACACAATTTTGAAAGTCTTGGAGTTGACTGTTTCTTGCACCGAACCTTCAATAAATACACAAATAAAGCAACATTATTTCGTTCGACATTTATTTATTGTGAAACACTATTATTTTTTAAATGAAAGCAACTCTAGGAACAATAAGGCCATAGAAAAGAAAACAAATAATGTGGTAAATATATAAAAAAACACCTTTTAGCAAAGAAAAGTGATCAACATAAATAAAACTAGAAATCTTCAGTTTCAACTTCGTCATTGTCACTGTCAGGTTGTTCTTGTTGTTGTTCTTCATTAGTATTTGCGACTCGGATTTGCTCGTAGTACCACTTATGTATTGGTGGTACATACTGATCTGCCAAAGACATGAAATTTGCTATTTTTTTGGGGTTTATTTTAAGTGGAAATGTGTTATACAGTTTGGTATTTGGAAATTCTAAAACTGTGTTAGGTTTCTTAATGGCAAATGATGAATATATTGTAAGACCTGCTGTGGTACTACACGGTATTATGTTTTTTCATTTATATTCAATAAGGCAGTACTTGGAGACAGTAAATCTTTCTTTTTGTTGGTTACTGATGATTTTTTTTTTAAATAGGTTTAAAGGTATTGGAAAAATCGAGAATCATATCATGGGTAACGTCTATTACGCGAAATTGTTTTGACGTTTTCTAAACGTTTTCTAACGTTAACTAAATTCCTCCATTCAGAAGGTAAGTATACGATTTTGCCAATGTTGTTGGTGACAAGAAACAGTCATCTCCTGGAGTTGACCGATTCTTGCACCTAAGTATTGGTGCAGTCAACTCCTTCGCCTATATATCTACAATAAGATTTGTCGGAGATGGCTGATTCTTCCACCAAAAGATGCGCAAACATTTCTTCTATAGGATGCATATAATAACTTAATTTGGGTAAAAAGTGGAGTTGACGGGTTTTTGCACCGACCCCTTCAATTATGGTTGTATTTGCCAAGGTCTAAACCTTCTGGTTGAAGACTTCTTGAAATTAGACCATTTTTCCAATTTTAAAAAGAACATAATTGAGTTGAAAAATTCGAAGATTTTACATGCAAGGTTTGAAAAAATCCAGTTGAACAAAACGGGGCGATACATCTCTTTAAAATTGCCGGTGAAAACAAGGTGGGGTTCCTTTGTTCTTGTCTTAAAAGCTTTATGGACACTAAGCATTCATTATAAAGTTTAGCAGTTGATGATAGCCCAGATATTTCTGATGTTCTTTCATCAAATACAGTAAGACTTGTGTTTGTTTGAAGGTTGTAGACAATGATGTATCTTGAGTAATAGATGTGTTTTGGACTTCCATTGCCTTTAGTTTTTCATATCTAGATGTGTTTTGGACTTCCATTGCCTACACATCTATTACTCAAAAAAACTTGTATTACTTAAAAAGCTGTTTTTTTATAAATTACCAATGCTACCGTAATATTACGTAATATTACCGGTAATATTACCGATTTTTAAATTACCGAAAATTTTACATCACTATGTAAATGTGCAATGTAGTATATTTAATTTAGAAGTGCAGCTTTTGTTATCATGGTATGCAGCCGTTATTCAGATAACAGAAGCATAAATTGATAAGGTCGGAAAATACGTAACTACAGCAAATCTTTCTATTAGGATAGTAAACGTTTGAAGCGGTAAAAATATATAAATTAAATATATTAAACAATCTGATGTAGATTCACTAAATTTATTATGGTATGTACACTTCCTTTAGATAACAAAAGGCGCTGCTACAAAACTAATTTAGATATAATGACATTCCATATATTTTAATCAACCAATAAAAAAAAATTATTCAGTTTATGCAAGTCAAGTTTTCTTGATAATTAATTTAGTCAGGAAAAAGGTTACTACCATCGTTCCATGGTATTAGGATACCAGAAGTTTGACGAAGTGAAAATCTACTTTTTATATTTAGTTGTGATAAGCATGCGCTAGTTAATACCAGTCTACTTTATATGGTATGTGGAATTGTTAAGATAACATAATGGCTCTGAAATAAAACTAATTTAGATTATAATAAAATTCTTTACATTTTATTCAACCAATAGGAAAAGATTATTACAATTTATGATTTATTTATCACCATATTATAATTCTAATTTATCAGTCACCAGAAATGTTACTACCCTTGTTCCGTGCTAATAAGATAGCAGAAGTTTAAGGAAGTTAAAAATGTTACTTGTGTTTAGGTGTGATAAGCATGCGCTAGTTAAAGATAAGAGGACTTTCATGGTATGTGGAATTCTTAAGATAATAAGACAGTGTCGTAAAAAGCGTTTGCAATAGAACTAATTTAGATTATAATTAAATTCCTTACATTTTAGTCAACCAATGGAAAAAGACATTTTTTACATTTTATTTGTTCAGTACTGGATAATTGTCAGGAAATGTGACTACCTTCGCTCCATGGTATTAGGATAGCAGAAGTTTAAAGATGTGAAAATTGTACTACTGACGTTTAGTTGTGATGTGACGTGCATGCACTAGTTATCATATGGTTTTATGAGGGAATTCTTAAGATAATAAACTAGGCAATAAAACTAATTTAGATTACAAAAAAACGTCTTGATCAACCAATAGAAATAGAATTTTTACATTTTATGATTTTTACTAGCAAATTTAAAATTTATGATTTTTAGTCAGGTCAGGAACATGTAACTTTCTCTGATCGCTGTATTAGGGTAGCAAAAGTTTGATGTAGTATGTTTTCAAAAATTGCAGTTACGTGTGATCCATATACACAACTGAATAGTAGTAATATTAATTATGGTTTGCTTATTATTACCATACCTTTAAAAGGTATATCATCGCTTTTGTTCTTTTCCACTCGCGTCCTTCAATTATATCATTTACTTAAAAATATTTAAAGCTGTTAAATTTATTTTAAGACATATTCGGTATAAAGAAATACTGTACATTTGAGTTTTGTTTTGTGCTATTATCAAATGCCAAAATAAATATTTGGATATTCTACAATATATATGCGAGTACAATACTTATTCGCGACTATCAATTCTAAAAAAGTCATTATATATATATATATTTACATCACGCTATCAATTGGACAACCTTTCACAGAAGCGTAATTTGGCATCCACTAGAACCAATGGATATATATAGGTTTTGACTGCGTATACTAACCAATTTAGCAGTTGTTAACAGCAAACTGACTTCAAATTACAACTTTTTTTTTTGTTGATTTTTTACATTACTATCAATAGAAAGACCTTTTACAATCAGTGAATTTGACGGTCGAAATATATGTATTTTTTACTCTTGTATTATTTGTACGGCCGTATATTACACAGCAACGCTAACAAGACGGCCGACAGTGTTGTCAGTTTTACTACAAGCAATCAATTGAAAGGTTAAGACAAAAGACTCAAAAAGTAAGTAAATTCGCAAGGAAATAACAATAAAAGAAAGGTTGAAGTTTGTCAAGTCATGTTTATGAACACTTTGGAAGTATCTTTGAAGAAAATACGCGTTATTGTTGAAAAAAGACGCAACTCAGAAAGCGAAATATGTCTGTCTGGAAATGAGACTTAAATCTAAAATTTCAAATTCCGTCTAATTGGTATATTGGCAACCGGTTTGTTCGTTGTTACCCAGGGCATTTTTTTTTTAATTTTATTTTTATAAAACAATATTAGTTGAAAAAATTTAATAAAAAAAAATTCTCTGGGTAACAACGAACAAAATTTAAATTTAAAAAAAATGCTCTGGGTAACAACGAACAAACCGGTTGCCAATATACCTTTTAGAAGGAATTTGAAATCATCCAATCAGAATAGAGACGGGTGCCGAATCCTATAGCGGAATGTCTAGATACCCGGGTCAAGATAGTTCAAATTTTGGGTAAACCTAGACAAAAATAATATAAAGCTAATTTTTGGTACATATCCTAATTGAGGGCTAAATAGTAATATACTAAAAGTCCTGGAGAATCCTCCTTCCGCAACCCCCTTTTTTTCGCCCCCCCCCCCCCAAACCCCCCCTTTTAATATTTTGGTGAATTTTTAAAAACTATCCACTTGAAGAAAAAATGTCAAGTAAGCATTTTTGAAGCTGACAAAATTTCCTTTCCAGCGACGTATTGCGAGTGCATATAGTACCACGTGGTACACACCAGTGGTGGGTGTATCAAAAGAAAGTCCGCCCCGAGCTTAACTGACATTTTTTGAAGGAAACGTCGAATTTACTCCAATGCTCGATAATTTTAACCAAAAATGAGGTTGGCGAAAAATGTCGCTACCAATTTTTTTGTAGGTGATAAAATTTCAAATCCATTGATGTATCGAACAACCCCCTAGAACCAAAAATATTGAAACTGGTGTTTAATTTATTTTTTATTTTGTTTCAAAACAACATTTTAAACATCTTTCTTAAGAGTAGAATCTTCTGTGACGGTTTCCACAATATTATTGCATGTTTCGCCATTGCAAGGGGAACAAAATGTGCTACACTTTTGGCCTGAGTGTCTACATAAGCATCTACCAGCAGCACAATTGGTTTTGCAGTGGCAGTAAACCAGAGAGAGAAGTGATTCGGGTGCGGGAGATGGCGCAGTTTTGACAGGCAACAATAATTGGCCTTCGACTAACTTCCAGCCCCCATTCAGTAGGCGCTAACCGGTTTCCCAGCCGCTCTTGTACCTTAAAAAACAATAGAAATATTAAGACACAAATTAATTTTTATTTATTTGTTGCTCACCTGAAAGTATACTCTCAGTGAATGTTGGGCAAAGGCTGCTTTTGTGGGCGGCAAACTGGATAGCTCTAGGAGTGCAGAAGGTGATTGTCTTGCTATTGTTTTATTATAAAGATGATGGCGAAGTTCATTAATATCTCCAAATTTTAGGCCATCAGTATAAAGAGATCTGACGAACTCCTCCCCACACCGAATAACATTTTCTTGTAATTGATTAGGTACTTACATTAAATATTTTGCAATCTTTATTCCTTAAATTCGGATTTTTCTGTAACTGCAGGTATATCAATTTTTTCCCTTTTCTGTATAAGGCAGATGTTTTATCGCAGCCAGAAACTGCATGAGCAAAGAGAATAACTTCTTTCATATCTTCTATTGCGGTTTGTACCTCAGTTATCGTATATACTTTTCCAGCCGTTCGGCTCGTGACTGAATAAAGTACACTTATGCTATTATTTTGTGGTGCTCTACCAATGAGCATTGCAAGAACGTCTGTATCCGTAGCTATAACCATAACGTTTTTGTTGCTGCTATTTAATTTGAGAGCTGTACTGACAATTTGAATTAGTTCATCTGCATCATCTACAGCGTGAATGACGGTGACCCCCGCATCTTTTAAATATGCGTCTAACACAGATATAAGGTGGGCCTTGTTCTCGTTATTTGAAAGAAATTCTTCTTGAGCAGTATTTATATTGGTGTTTTCGTTAAATATAATATTTGGACTACACTTATTTTTTCCACGTCTTCTCTGCTCTTCCGATTTTGTGGTTGCTCCCTCTGTGTACCCGTCGAAAACCACAATTGATTTTTGATAATGTTGGACGACATATCGGACGTATGCATTAAAAACATCCTTAAAGTTGCCAAGCTTTGGCCATACTACAATATGCAGCAGAAAGCCACCGTCAATCACAAAATCCATTGATTGATTCAGATCAATATAACCTGTTTTTCGGGAAAAAATAAAGTTAGAACAGACTTTTGTGTTTTTCTCATATAGGTCCCATGAAATAGAGAAGGTGGTTCTGATGATAACTCATATCTGAATTATTGGGATTTGTCGCTTTCTGATTTTAAAACACAAAATAGCCGTAGTAATAATTGGGGAGTCGAAACCGGGACGATTGCATTTTGAATTCTTACTGTGCCACTCATAAACGACAAGGATCTTGCTTTGTTTTTGACTGATATTTTTATGTCTGAAAATGGTTTTCCTTCTACTTTGCTAAGACATTTTAGTTCTACTTCTTCGGCAACATGACAATTAATAGTTTTATCTGCAACTATTCCAGTGGATATTGAGCACCTGTTATTTGGCAAATTAATAATCTTGGGGCAGACTTGGAAATTCTATATTATAGGAGTAAAAAGGGGGTTAGAGTGACATTTAATATTTTGCTAAGCATACATTGTATACGTAGAAAATTAAATATCAGACCGAAAAAGGTTTTATATTGGTAGTAAAAATTAATTTGCTCCAGATTTACGTAAAGCTGAGAAGTCTCGGATAAACTTTTAATTTTTTTTGGCTGAAGTAATTTCGATAAACTTCTAAAAGATTCGCAATTATACAACCCTTTAATGGGTGTTTAGAGAAAAATGAGTTTCTTCTAAAAAAAATTATGCTTAGATCAAAAAAACTTAGAATAAATAGCAAAAAGTATATTTTTTAAAAGTAACCTTTTATTTGATACGCCACTGGTGGGTGCCATGTGCTACTTAATATATATTGCGATACGACATTGAAAGGGGAATTGTACCAGCTTCAAAAATGCTTTCTTGACATTTTTCCGTAAAGTTAATAGTTTTCAAAAAAATCACCAAAATATTAAAAAGGGGGGGTTGGGGGGCGAAAAAAGGGGGTTGCGGAAGGAGAATTCCCCAGGACTTTTAGTATGTTGCAAATTAGCCCTCAGGCATGATCTCTACCAAAAATCAGCTTTATATTATTTTTGTCTAGGTCAAATGCTATCTTGACTCGGGTAAGATGCGACCCGGTACAATAATGGCTAAAAATAAAATGGCTTAGCTTTAGTTATAAAAATTAGGAAGGAGGCATTTTTAACAAGAAAAGTTTCAGCTGCATCGAGGAATTTAAAATTTTTAATATAAAGAGACGTTCCGCAAAAGAAAATACTTTTATTCTGCAACCCTTAAACCAAAACCTCCTTTCAATTTCCGAGGAGAAATTAAAGGATTTGAAGTCACTGTTACCACTTATAAGCAAATTAAGCCCAATGTATTATGAACAATTCCAAAATGTTTTAAATTCTGCTCCAAATATTGATGACACGCTGTCCGTGGCAGAAGGAGACGAAGAAAATTAATAGTTAAAACAAAATGTGTTTTTTTGTTAAAAATTTAAAAAAAAATTAAACAGTTACATTCATGTCATTTTGCTTCATTTAAAGGGCCAAAGTCAAAACTTAGTCAATTTTGAGAGGGCCAATGTCGTATTTTTTTTTTGTAAATTTTGATGTAAAATTTTTTTTTTCCTTAATAACATAAACGATATTAAGTATCACGTTTAAAGAAGATTTTGTAAAATGCTGTAAAACAAATAGTTTTTGAGATCAACTCCATACAAAAAATTTAAAAACTGTTTATTTTAAAACGATCAATTTTGACATTGGCCCTTCTTGCACCAAGCCACAGAAATCATCACAATCTTAAAAAGCGCAATAATTATAATATTAACCCCCATCAAGAGGTCGTCAAATAATCGGCAATCTAAAAGGACACAAGTTATATACACATTCCGATGTTGCCTATACATGGGCCGTTAATTAAGCGATGATATAAAAGACAAATATACGTTAAAATATACGGCGCTTGCAGCGACCTCTTCTCGCGGGAAATGACGCGTAACTAAAACTATACGAAACTTTCATACGACCGACTAAATGACGGCCGACCAAAAATTTGGCATTCGTCAAATGACGTCATCAGCATCAATTTTACATGGTTTGCTATTTGACGGCCATATATGGCCGTCGAGTGCACCTGGCCGTCAAATTGAATGTAAAATGACAATGTATGGTCGTCGAATTGATAGCGGGATATATATATATATATATATATATATATAAATATAATGAAAACTTATTTTTCCTATTCTTATTTGACAAAAATAAAAGCAAAAATAAACGAAACATCAGAAATAAATTAGGTTCAAGTGAAAATTTATAATAAAAAAAAAAGCCGGTGCCAATTGTACTTACAAAATTTTCGTATAATTTTGTATATTTAATTGCTTTCATTAATTAAAAAATTTAATTTTTCCTTACTTGTGGCGAAACACCCAAAATAAAATTTCTAATATAAATCGGCCAAAATCATCTAGACCCAGTCAGGAAAAATATGACCACCATCGTTCCCTAGTATTATGATAGCAGAAATTTGAAGAGGTTAACATTTCTACTGGTGGTATTTGAGGGTGATGAGCATGCGCTACTTATACTTTTGGTATGCACCATTTTTTAGATAACAAAGCAGTATCGTAAAAATTCTGCAATAAATGTAATATTATTTAGATTATGATAAACTTTATTACCTAGAAAACAATAGAAAAAGAATTTTTACAGTTTATGATATGGTTACTACCTACCCATACTTAGAATTTTTAACATAGTCAGGAAAAAATTTATTTACCGCAGTATTTTGCATTAGGATAGCAAGAATTTGAAGCGGTGAAAAATAATTATATTTATGTGTAATGTTTATTCCCTGAATAACAGTTATTATGGTATGCAAATTGATAACAGAAACCTTTGCAATAAAACTAATTCAGATAATAATAAAATTATTAAAGTAATTTATGCTTTGTTTACTACCTAGACCTAGGTACTAACTACCATACTTAAAATTTATGTCCGTCCATAATAAATTCTGGCCAGGGAATATGGAACTACCACAGATTCTAGTACCAGGATATCAGAAGTTTGAAGAAGAGAAAATATATAAATTATGTTTAGGTGTGTTGTCCATGAGCTGGAAAGGAAGTAGGTTCTGAAACAATCTTTAAGGGATGCAAGCATTCAGTAGACTACGGTATACATTTTTTTATCACACTTTGTTAAGGGCAAAAACATAAATCAAAATATTTAAACCGCAAAAAAATATGGAAGATACTTTCGTCCTGAGAAGAGCGGAAAAGCCCACAAAATTAGTTTTGTAATGAGAACAAAAGGTCATTATTCTACTTTAATTATTTTTTTATAGTCCCATTTATCTTATATGCCATGACAACCTCGCATTTTTGGTAGAAGACCGTTTTTTTTGCGTTTTTATATAAAACAATAATCATGTTCGAATTGTTTTTTGCTAATACATAGAACATGTATGACGGTATGATCAATCATCAAATACACATGTCCCATATGTCATTGTGTGACTCGCAACAGGAATCATATATATTATATTTTTTGGAAAAATTCATTTTTAATATTATTTCATGGTCAAATGGACACATTTAAATATAAAATGTGTTATTCGTAAGTTAGTAGTAGCAGGGAAGTTGGCGTCTTTTACGTCAGAAAATTATTACGATTTTGTAAACATACTTTGTTATCATCAACATCTTACGTCTGAAATGGCAGTGAAAAGTTCAAATTCTAATTAATTAGATTTCTTTGTTAAATAGTTACTAGATGCGAAAGTTAATTTTTTGGTGTGAGGAGGTTTTTGAATTGCCGAGGCAAAGCCGAGGTAATTGTAATGTATTAAATTTTTTCTACTCTGATCAATATATTATTAAGTAATAAATTTTGATTTTATTCAAATTAAAATGATAAAATAAGTTTTTTTTCCACCTGTAAAATAATCCATGACAACTAGTTATTTGAGTACTGTCAGAGTCTGGCAGTTCGATTTTTTTGTCCTGGCTTGGCACCGAACGTAATATTTAACATAGCTACCAACGCTACTTTACATAACTAGCAACGTATAATATTCAGGTAACTCAGATTTTTACTTTCGTTATCTGTCGTGTTGCTATGGGGCCGGAAAGTTAACTTATCTATACAGTAGTAGAAAAAGATTATTTACAATAATTGGTAGTTAAATATGTTGTTACGTTTATATGTACGTAAAACGGAGTTTTAGAGTTTCGGGAGTTCGTGCCTTACATGTACCAAATTCTCTCTTGCACATTATAGCGGACTTACTATACGTATCCATTATCCATCCATAATGGGCATGGCTTGAGATATATTATTTAAATTCAGCATGTGTAAATGTTCAGCCATTCCACCTCTACTTCTCATTCCGTTCCAAAGATTGTTGTTAGTTACTCCGTTTCGACTTCTTCGGTGACGTCATAATATTACCAGCACGTCGTCCCATCATGGACTCGACGGCTCTTGGAACTCCAGCTAGATATACAGATAATCTTCTGCTCGCGGTAATAATATAGGAACGTCTGTCGCCGAGAAAGTAGAAAATGATTTTTTTCTCAAGAAAAATTTTGTCATTTTTTACAAAATTATCCTAGATTTACATTCTCACCCTGTATAACGCAACAACTATATTATGATCATATTATTTCAACCACAATATGTAGATCCATTAATACTTCATCCAGAAATTTCCCTAATTTATTTGTGGACAGCTACATGTACGCTTGAACTTGGGTTTTACAAATTCAACACAGCTTTTGTTTTAACCGACATTAAGCCGTAAAACTGCGGCACTTGTAAAACCGTAGAAATACATAGAACTTTCGGGCAATAAAGTTACGAACACGTATTGATTAATGCACATTTATTACCTCTTTGAAATAAAAATGCACTTAGCATGTTTCACTGCCCTACGAATAATTTCAATGGTCCTAAGAGATTGTGGAGGGAAGAAAGGCTTAGCGCCAAGCAGTAGGTCAATTAAATTATTTTTCCTCTATCTCAATATTTATGTTGAGTCACCAAGACGGAACCTTCAATTTTACAGAACAGATCGAATCGAATATTTTTAAATCATTGATTGAAAACGTGAAAATATTGCTGTATTTCTGGTTATTAGTGAAATTATCATTTAACAACGTTCCCTAGGGTTCTCTTTAACTGTTGCTTAAGTCGATTTTAAGGAGCAGGAAAATTCAAAATAATAGGGAGGCATAAAAGCAACCTTAAATTTACAGATTTCATCATTTCATGTTATTATTATTATTAGTATTATTATTATTATTAACATTACAATTTATTTTATAATTGTCGCAGAAGTAGATTCTCAGATAATTTTAATGGCGACATTTTACTGATAGAGGGTATCCCAGGATATAAAGAGGGAACAGAGCATTTCTTAATGACAGATTTCAATGTTTAATTGTCCGCTTATATCAATAAAGAAAAAGCCCTAATTCTAAATTGGCATTAAGGAATTTTATACAATCTACGGTATTTAAAACTGTTTTATAATTTAGAAGTAACATTTAAGCACACTTAGGGGGATACCCAGGCAACCAAATCACGTTACAGAAACGTGAGAACAACGTCATCAGTTGCCTATAATCACGTTTCTAAATGACGTTTTATTGCCGTCAAAATCACGTGAATAAGTAACACCACAATCACGTGATATTGATGACGTCGATAAGACGTTAGCAGCTGACGCCACTGCTGACGTATTTTCGACGTAAATGTAACGTTTATATGACCGGATGACATAAATCATCCTATACAGCGTTTTTGCGTGTATGGTACCAATAATAATATACGTATAATTTTCCGTTTTTAAAATTAAAAAAAAAATTAAATATATTTTCGTTTTTTACAAGGTTTATTTAAAAGCATTTTACATTTCTAGCCTATACTCCGCTAGACATAAAATATAATTCATTTACTTTTAAAACTTACTTATTTTCTTCTGTTAGTTTCTCTTCTAAAAGACGTAAATCATCTAAACTTTTTGCAGGAAAGTTGGTGCTCAATTTAGGTGCAGATATGATTTTTTCTCTAGTTTGCTGCTTAAGTGCGGTCAATATTTGTCCATTTTGTCGCTCAATTTTAACTATTTTAGTTAATAGTGTAGTTACAACTTCGTGACATCCTACAATGTTGATAAAAATATAAAAAAAATCATTTTTTAGCATTACTGAATATTCTTACTGCAATTTCCTGCAGACAAAGTACTTGAGGTTCTCAAATGACCTGTGATAGAAGATAGAAGAGCTAGATCCTAAAAAGAATTAAAAAGATTATATGAAATTTCTGGTGTTGAGGCTTTCTCTAAAACTAATATTACTTGAATTGAAAAATATTTTAAGTCACTTTGCTGACGTTTTTTTGACGTGTTAAACACGGTTTACAAGTGACGTTTCTTTTTGGGCACCGTATGACGTTTCTTTTAGGTCATATTTCTGTGACCTTGCGACCTAACCCATTTTTTGACGTCTTTATCACGTCTTTATCACGTCATACGTCATCTTGTGGTTGCCTGGGTAATTTACAAACAGCAAAGAGAAGACTTCGAAAATAACCAATTTTTCTCTGTTCCGATATAAGATCCATCTGTAGTTTTAGTAACAGTTTACTGTAGGTATAATATTATTACTTGAAAATCAAAAACGTATTTACCTACCAATACTTAAATTATAGAAATTAAAATATTAATAATAATAATACTAACAACAATATGTAACAAATACTTCCCTGTTTTCTCTACAATTTACAACACTTTAAAAAAAACATCTTAGGAAGAAAAGATACTTAAAAGACAATCAACGTAAAATGTAAAATCCCTAAAAGCGTAAGTACTAACTTCGGTATAATTTAACTTGCTGTAAGGCCCAAATTTACCTGAAGTCATAAATTCGTGATGAATGTTGTTCCCTTTTGCCGTGAAAATCTCAAAATTCGTCGTTGGAGACTGTGGATTTGGCTTTCTGTGAATTTTATCCTTAATTTGCTTTTCAGATAAATGTTTCTGTGAAATTTTATAAAAAGTACAAATTTTGTGTGATTTATTTCAGATATTGTTTATAATCAGCTTTTAAAGTATGGATATAAAAGTGTTCTAAAGAATGTATTGATCTAGACAGTTATCTTAATACTTTGTTGTATTACTTTACGTACTATTTGCTCAGTTTTATGTTAAATTATATTCCTTTTGTTTTTTTCTTCTGTTTCATTATCATGAGTGTATAATATTAATCTGATTAAATAAAATAATGCTCGTCTATTTTATATTCTTACAGCCTTTACCTACCTTAATAGCCTAAAAAAAATATTTTAAAAGATCTCTACTACATAATATACAGGGTGTTTGGGAAGAAAAGGGCAATATTTTGGGAATGTGTTCAGGAGGTGAAAATAAGATAAATAAACCAATATGTTTTAGTTCGATTCTTAACCATTTCTGAAATAATGTCTCTAAAGTTTTTTTAAGTTAATTCTTATTATAAAAGCGAATAATTGCAGGTACTGCAGTACAAACTAACTTAAATAATATTTTCTTCTATTTGGCACACGGAGACTAAAATGAGGTGGGGCTCCATCATGTTGGAAGTACATCCGTTGTCGAACATTTAACGGAACATCATCCAAAATGTGTATCAGATGGTCTTCCAAAAACCGTCAATATAATTCTCCAGTAAGACGCCCATCCATTTCAAATGGACCAAACAACTGGTCATTGAGCATTCCACACCAGACATTAATACTGAATCGATGTTGAAAGTTTCGTTTAAATTTAGCATGAGGGTTTTCATCTGACCACCGATGTTCATTGTGGCAATTATTAATTCCATCACGAGTGAACTGAGCTTCATCGCTAAATAAAATGTATTTGTGCATACTTCTATTTTGATGGATCCATTAACAAAATTGTACCCGTGAAGCAGGATCACCATCTAGAAGATATTGAACGGGTTGAACGTGAAAAGGTTTTAAACCATTTTTTCTAAGTGACTCCCATACGGCTAGATGTGATGGTATATGAAGTTCGTTTGCAACCCGTCTCGTACTTATACCTGAGTTTTATGCGACCATATCCAGAACATTTTCTTCATATTTCACAGCTAGACCCTGCACTTTTTCGAAACATTTCTCACGCTTGGAGACATTCCGGTTTTTTGAGCACTTGCAAATACTTTTTGAAAAACTCTTCTATTAGGAACTCTTCGATTTGGGAAACGACGTCGATATTCATTAACTGCGCGCATCGCACTACCGTTACAGCAACCATACACGAATATCATGTCGGCATACTCCCTGTGACTGAATGTGTGGGGCATTGTAAGTATGAAAATCTTGGTTCAAGTCGATACGCTCAATATGAAGCTAACTGACAACTACTATACATATCAAAATGTATTGGACATTTAAAACTAAAGCCTCCTTCATTGTTTTAACATAAAAAAAATTCAGAACCGATTATTTCAGAAATGGTTGAGAATCGAACTACAACATATGGGTTTATTTCTCTTATTTTAACCCTCTGAACACATTCCTAAAATATTGCCCTCTCCTCCCCAAGCACCTTGTATAGACGCAACGTCTCCTAAAAAGGAGAATAACCTTAGGGTATCAGTTTTTATGGCACCAGTAAAATCTGTGAATTAATACTTCATTACTTATTACGCCTTTGGGAAAATGTGCTTTTTGACTCAGCTTTTTAAAAAAAGTTAGCGTTTATTTTACCGCGGGTTTAGTGGTGCTTGGTTTTTCAATATTCTGATTTTCAGTAATTCGGGCCCGACTGATTTTAGCACAATTAATTTTTATTGTTGTCAAAATATTAAATGAAGTGTTATGTTTATAAATTTATAAATAAAATAGTAAATTTCAGGTCGATGACCGACCAATGATGTGACATCCATAAGAATGAATGAAAGGTTTTATGAATAAATACCTATTTGACCGTAACCTTTAGTACTTTCGAACAAAGCTAAAAGATCGTGTTTTGTTTGATAGAAAACTTTAAATTACTTTAAGTGCTGCCTGTAGGGACTCTTTTTAGGTAGGGACTTTTTTTATACAATATATCGCCTTTTACAATCGTCTTAAACTAAAAATGAAATATACGCTTGTCTGAAAAGTGACACCATCGAACATTTTAAACATACAATATAATATCTTTATAAAAAAAATATACACGAAATGTAAACAGCGTGACAGAACCAAAATTCCAACCCCTTAAAGAAAATAAGCATTGTTGTGTAAGATTGATAGTAAACACTCATCGAAATAAAGAAGCAGAAAATTCTGGTCGATATGGAGAGCGACTAAAGAACAAATATTATTAAAAGCGTTTCAAAAAGAATATTTTTCATTTTTCTAATCCACAATTTAAATATTGTGAGGCCTTAGAATTTCGATATTTTTATATTGTTGTGTTGACAAATTTTTATAATCCATACATTGAGAAGGTCGTTGATTATGTAATACATTTACGGAAGAACCTAGTAAAAATCTCGACAACTAAAACATTGAGTTGACACAGAAAGGAACAAAAATGATTACGTGCATATTTTTAACAGTGGCATTGATAAAGTAAAACAATTTTTAAAATTTATTAAAACTGTCTCTTCATTAACCCAATTTTTTTAATCAACGAACCATTAACGAAGGTAATAATCTCAAGAATTTAAGCTACAAAATTTTATTATTTTGTTCTTCAAATAACAAATAGATTTCATTAAAGGCGACAGCTTTTCCTTACTTTTTAATTATTTTTTGGTATTCGGGACAATCATCAGCGGACTTTACAAAATGCCCGCGGCTTTTTCTAAAAACCTTCTTCTAAACCTATTTAAACTCCTCAGTGATAAGAAAAATAACTTAAATAGATTAGCATAATTTTTTACTGAAATTAAGGAAGTTCTAACTTCCATTGACTCATTAACTGGGTTTTAAAAATGTTTTAACACGAATTATCTAAAAAGTTTTACAATTTTATTTTTAAAGCTTTGCACACTTTGCGTCAAATCATTTATTTGGTTTTTGATATTATTGATATCATATTTTATTATTTGCAGATTTTAAGGCCCTTTAGGATTTTTGATAGATCCCGCACTGAGGAAAATGATCTAATACAACTGGATTAAAAATGTATTGCCAGTGAATGAAACCCGCTTTCGTGTTATATCAATTCCAGATTTGCTGGAACAGTATTTTTATTGGTAGTAATCAGTGTTGTTGAATAATGAACTACTTTTAACACAGCAATTTTGTTAAGAAATAAATTGTATCTTCTCAATGCGCCGCATTTTGTTTCCTGTAAAGTGCGTTCTCTACAATTAAGAAAGCAGAACAGCGTCCCCAAAAACGAATTGCATCTGTTAGAACCTATAATCCAGAAGACGTTGGCGGGGGTTTCTTAGCGATCGGCAATCGCCGCGCGCCGTATAATTAGTTTTAACGTATTTGTTGCGCAGGTCACATCGTTGTTCGGAGTCTTCTAGCTATCCTGTCTGAATTTGAATTTTATTGATCGTACCAATACCTGTTTTAAGTAATTTGTTTTTACTCTGTATTTAAGTTTTTTTAAACTTTGCATGTCAGATAAAGCAATAGAAAGTTCTTATTTCGCACAACCCATCATTAGTATTAAACTTTATAATCTATGGACGAATTTTACAATCTCAGTAAACCATGTTGCATAATGGATAATCATATGTAATGTTAAACGACAAGAACAATATCACACTAGAAGCCAGTGGCGTAGCGCTACTACCGCGAACGCCCGCAGTTGCGGGTGGCCCGAAGGCTCCGAGGCCCGAAAGAGCCTATTGCTGTGGCCCCAAAGGGGCCGAAGTCCTGGCCTAAAGAGGCCAACGGCCAGGAGCTTAGACTCGATGTGTGTCTGCACTCTATTTTGTCGTCGCAGTTTCTGAGGTGACTGAAGTTGGGAATTTTTTTACGGTTTTGGCATACTTATACACTTTTTTTGGACATAGTATTAATCGATGGGATATTCTAGGCTCATTTACTGGTGAATCTTCTATCAACTTAAAAAGATTAAACCCTACTCGATGGCCTGGAAGAGCTGTTTTGCAGGTTTCGCTGTTAGCTCTTAAACTGAGATACGTAGATGTAATTAAAGCACTTACAAAAATAAATTTAACCACAACAAAAAAAGATCAGAGAGACGAATCAAGAAGGTTATTAAAATCTATTGAAAACTTTGAATTTATTTTTATTTTAATCATTTGTTCAAAAATCTTACAACAAACCAACGTAGCATCCCAAGTCTTACAAGAAAGAGAATTAGACTTACTAAAGGCCCGAATGTTTAAATTTGTCTGTCAAAAATCTTAAAGAATATAGAAATAATTATATAAATTTAAAGAATGAAGCAGTTGGTAAATATATCAAGATCATGGAATATAAACCCGGAATTTGAAGACAAAAGACAATTAAAACAAAAAAAACACTATGATAGGGTTAATACAAATTAAGTATTTTCTAGTCGAGAAAACTATTTTAGGATAAATATATATTACAAAATATTTGATATTGTAATTAACCAAATAGGTAATCGTTTTGAGGGAATGGAGTTATTTGTGAATAAATTTAGATTCCTATGTCCCCAAGTTTTGAAACTTTGTCTGAAAAGAATTATTTATGTCTGCAGAAACACTACAGCAGACATATTCCAGCGATCTGTCTGCGACTGTTCCTTTAGAGATAGTCGCGTTGTGTATGCCGTTAATGGAAAAAATTGCTTTCTTTCAAAATATTAAAGACTTTGCGGTGTTTTTAATTGTGGAAAATAACACTTTATCATCAAATTTTCCAGAAGTAACAACAGCCTTATTATTATTTTTAACTCTTCCAGTAAGTGTTGCTACAGCTGAAAGATCCTTTTCCAAATTATAAAGCATTAAAAATTATTTACGAAGTAGTTCCTCTTAGACAAAGTTAACTAACTTGGCTATACTGTCCATAGAGGTACAAGAGGCGGCCAAAATGGATAATATCCATTTAATAAAAAAAATTGCGGAGGCAAAAGCTAGAAAAAAACAATTTACCTAATTTACCACCTTAAAGCAACAATGAGATAACGGCTATAATTGTACTAAAATAATTTTACAATATAATTAGGATAGGCAATTGCCTCGCAATAACTATTATTATTCAAGATTTTTTCGCTTAATTTAAAATATTTTTGTTTTTATCTCACTGTTGCTTTCAAGTATTTAGTATCGCTACCTAAAGAATATTTTAATTTTTGTCCCTTTTAGTTTTAAAGAATATTTTTTATTTTGTTCTTGTTCCTTGTTCACTAGTTATATTTATTGTAACGTTCTTTACATATCGTGTATTGTATTTTCCTGAGTGTTTTTATAGGCATTTCAGTTAAATTGTATATTAGGTAATAAACAGTATTATCTAATTTTGTTTGGTAACACAAACTTTATATATTATATTCTTAATATAGGCGAGGGGGCCCTAACACAATTTTCGCGGGGGGGGGGGGGCATAATTTGTCGCTACGCCACTGCTAGAAGCTATTTAAATTTTTGAGAACTACAGAACTGATTTTTAGTGGTAAGTATATGTTTTATTAACCGTAGCAAGCAAATATTATTATGATTATTGTCAAGTTTCATTACAACTGCCAGTCGGAATTAATACAGTATATGAAAGCAGATTACACCCCCAATAGAACTTGAAAATTACTGTGAGTATTCGGAGCGATAATGGATAATGGCTATAAACCATTCTGTGGTAGCGATAACTCCTATTTGCTATTAGCTAAATTACCGTGATATGATCACTACACAACGTCGTCTTACAGTAGGAAAGCGCGTTCTTGTCACATACTAGTATTAATAAACAGTTGTATAAAAAGTATATAAATTCTTATAAGGAATATAAGACTTTTCCTCAGTGCGGGATATCGAACTTCGGGAATCTTTCATTCCCACAATGGCTCCGCTATTACCCTGGACCTGACCATTCTGTCTTCTGTCCTTGTCCGAACGTACCCATCGTCGACGGTTATGGTAGATTTACTGGATTTTCCATGTTGTGTACACCAGGCCCGTACTAGTACTTGGGTTAAACAACCCCCGTCCCGAAATGGAATATTTCTAACAACAAAATAAGATTGCATAAAAAACAGTAGTAATATAAAAATAACTGCCGCGGGAACCGTCTTGGATCCAAGTACGTGAAAGCGCGGCAGGCTAATCGCTGCTAATATAATTAATAAAATACAATGTTTAATTAGTCAGATGCTATCTACATTCTACACATTTCATTAAAATTGCTGTTTTTTTTTTGTCATAAATATTACTCTTGAGAATTTGTTTTTGTAACTCCGTCCATACATATTTTAGTGTAAAATAAGCAAAGCGAAATGTAAATAACGACGAGAAAAGTTAAAATTATGTTTTATCTTGGAGATGCTCAAAACAATATTTTTCGATTCACATCTCAGCAGAGTTGAAGGAGTTCTCAGGGCCCTTTAAGATTTTTTACCTCCGTATTTGCTTGAAGCCTAAATCTACGACTTTTACGTGTTACCCTGTAAGATTTATTATGCTTATTATTTTAGACATATTTCAAGACTGTCTGAGAGTCTTGATTTGATTTTCTCTAAAGAAATAGATATAAAAGTACTAAAATATATATGTATATCATTTATATAAAAGAATAATTTACTTTCTATTTGCCTTAATGTGTACAATCTTGTTACAGAGAAACAGTGGCGCACGAGCGGAGGGAGGGGGGATTAGGACCCGGCCCCGGGTCTGGTGAAGAAAAACTATTAATGTGAATCTATTATTTAAACTATAACACAGCATTTTAATGAATGTCGAAGTTTACAAAGTCAGTACGACTGGAAATTCAGATTATTCCGTTTCTTAAATACAGGGTGGCCCACTCTCAATGCAGGATTCCATAGCATCTAAACGGTTCAACTTTTTAATATTTTTTAAAAACAGAGTTATAGGGAGGCATTGGGTCTACAATTTAAAATTATTTCAAATTAAACAGGGTATCTCAAATAGTCAGGGTATATCAAACATATCTTTTTTTTAAATGGAACACCCCATATATTATGATATTTTTGGATTGGATGATCAATTCTAAGAATATTATGTATAACATATAATATGTTTAAATTTAACAGTTTTTGAGTTATTAACGATTTTTCAAAAATTTCGTGTTTGCAGCACGTAAAGAATATGCACCTGTCGGTAGTACAGACTGACAGAAGTAAATAAAATTTGGGGTATGGAATATGATTGTTCAGTAGCGTCTAAAGCATACTTTAAAAAACAAAAGTATTTACCGAAGTCTTTTAAAATGCCTTTCTAAATGTAACCATTTTCAAAACGTAAAAATTCTTAAAAGTCTGGTATTTTAAATACATACCCTATTATTTTTTATGCCTAATCGAAAGACATTTTTAATACAATTCTAATTATACTAGGGTTCCCTTTACCTACCTTTTATAGTTTTCTCTGAAATAGCTATTTCTTCCTTTACCATATAAACTCTGTGTTTATTTTCTCATAAAGTGACTTGAATACCGCACCATGTCCGTACGACGCTCATTTTCTAGAGTGCCATGGACACCCAACTATTCATTTTATTCATCTTAAGTCATTTGAAGCGACATTTTTCAGTATTTGTAAATTTAAAAAATATTTCTGTTGTTTTAAGTTTAAGCAATATCATTAATTTTTTCCTTTAAAGAAAAACTTCAAGTGACTTAAGATTAATAAAATGAATAGTTGGGTGTCCATGGCACTCTAGAAAATTAGCGTCGTACGGACACGGTGCGGTATTCAAGGCACTTTATGAGAAAATAAACACAGAGTTTATATGGTAAAGGAAGAAATAGTTATTTCAGAGAAAACTATAAAAGATAGGTATAGGGAACCCTAGTATAATTAGAATTGTATTAAAAATGTCTTTCGATTAGGCATAAAAAATAATAGGGTATGTATTTAAAATAACAGACTTTTAAGAATTTTTACGTTTTTAAAATATGCTTTAGACGCTACTGAACAATCATATTCCATAACCCAAATTTCATTTACTTCTGTCAGTCTGTACTACCGACAGGTGCATATTCCTTACGTGCTGCAAACACGAAATTTTTGAAAAATCGTTAATAACTCAAAAACTGTTAAATTTAAACATATTATAATATGTTATACATAATATTCTTAGAATTGATCGTCCAATCCAAAAATATCATAATATATAGGGTGTTCCATTGAAAAAAAAAGTATGTTTGATATACCCTGACTATTTGAGATACCCTGTATAATTTGAAATAATTTTAAATTGCAGACCCAATGCCTCCCTACAACTCTGTTTTTAAAAAATATTAAAAAGTTAAACCGTTTAGATGCTATGGAATCCTGCGTTGAGAGTGGGCCGCCCGGTATAACTTCTGCATTTGTGAATATATAAGCGGATTGAGTGAACCGAACCCCTCCCAGAGAAAGATTCTCGATGCGCTACTGCCCCTTTAAAAAAAACATTCTATACTATAGCTATATGGTTTATATTCATTTGTGTTAGTTAATCTGCAAAAAATGTTATCATTTTTTTAGTTATGCATTGTGATATTTTACTTGAGGCCAAATCTAACGGCATAACGGCAAGTTATCTTTACAATGCCTAGTAATTTACCGACAATGCGAATGTGATGTCCTAGAAACACAGCGGTCAATTGGAACCAAATTCCGGCCAGGGTCTGGCCATACTAGACACGGCGATTTTGCGGTTTATTGTAATTTTTTTTATTCAACCCCAAAAAGGCGTTCATAGAAATCCTGGTTCCAATTAGAATTTTATATTATGTTATATGCAAGGGATAAAATGTTAAATTAGTGCAGCGGCGCACCCAGGATTTTATGTTAGGGGGGGCCCGCCAACCAGTGCCGGAAGCAAAGTTTTTAATAAACTTTTAAGTTACGCATTTTTCTAGAATTTGGAGCTTTTTTAACAGGTACTCTTGGAAGATCGCAATAGCCTAGTTCAATCGAGGTAAATATCTAAAAAAATTGACTTTTTAAAATATCCACTTTAATAATTCCGGACAAAACATACCATTTTTTTTACCAAATAAAGTATAGGTAATAGTAATGATGATATATCCATAACACAAATAAATATAAATTAGTACAAAGCACAACAATAAACAATATTTTATAAATAATAGAAACCAAAACTATTTAATTTTCTTCGACCCTTAGAAAGTTTATTTAAAATTTCTTCGCAAGAAACAGGAACATTCTTATGAATAAATAAATTTGCCAAACCATTAAGTCTTACTTGCCCGGTGGAATTTCTTAAGTACGATTTTAAGTACTTTAATGTGGAAAATGACATTTTAGTTAGACTGGCGGTGACGGGAAGAGACCCAAAAATTTGCAAAAGGCTGAGAAAGCTTTGCAAATTTTCTGCTTGTTTATTGGGACGGGGCAATAAACAGTTAAATAGCAAAATAATTGGAAATTAAAGTTTTTTTTTAGTGGCTTAGTGGGTATAGTTGAAGTCAATTTCATTGGGTGTTTTGGGGGGGGCAAGGCCCCTTGGCCCCCCCTGGGTGAGCCACTGCCTGAATTAGTGTCTATACTTTTTTGGCCGTAACCAACCGTACATTTAGAAATATCAGAATGGCAATAAACTATATTTTGTTTACTAACAAAAACCAAATATTTGGTATGAATCTTTAATGCTATTTTAAAAAAAAAATATATTATCATTATTAAATTATATTTTTTTGCTAAAGAAGTACCTACATTTAACTATTTAGAAATGAAAGTTTTATAATGTCTTTAGAAATGAAAGTTTTATAATGTCGGTATTAATTATTAATTATATTAACTAAAAAATGTAAATCGACTTGCAGACAAAGTTTGTAAAATTGAATAAGTTTTACGCCTTCGCTGAAATTGTTATTTAGTTTGTAAATGTGATCATTCTACGCCACTGTCTATAAATTTATATTTTTCTCTTTTATTTTGTTTTTGTTTGCCTTAGGTCTAATCCCTAAAAGCCTTAGTAAAAAGCATTTAATTGCCGGTTTTATAAGGCCTAAAAGATCTGAAATAAAATCAAAATAATTTTAATTAGGATGTGGAATTTTAATTTGCATTAAAAACTGGACACAATTTAAATTAATTTTTGTAGAATTGTTTACCTCGAAAGCTTTTTTGATTTAATATCTCGTATATGCGCGCATTAATTTTTATTTAAATAAACATATGTCGTTTATGAAAGTAAAAAATTATATTTAGTTGTAAAATAAATAAAATGGCTTTTTGTTTTTATGGCAGCTGTAACTATGATGATGATGATGGGATTAAGGGGTTAGCAGAACACTTTGGTAAAGTTTAAAAACAGTTTGTTTTTAACTGCAATTTGAATAATTATAGCAAAATATTTATTTTACTTAAAAGTTGTAAAAAAAAATTAAGACCATTTCTTGATAATTTGGAATTTGGATGTTATATTTCAATAATAAAATGGGTACGATAATATGGAGTACCCGGTTTTTGCTTAACCCCATTAGTTTTAATATTAAACATTTATTTTTTTTGTGGCCGGTGTATCTACAAGCCCACCAAAGAACCGGGGACTATATAAAATATGATCTACTTAGCCCTAGCACTTCGTCACTAAGCAGTTGATTCAGTGGCGTAAATGGGGGGGTTTAGGGGGGTCCGGACCCCCCCCCCCCCCCCATTGACGCTAAAGCCACGTTACGCATGCTTCTTTAAGTACACTTTTAAGTAACTTTAAATTTCCCTCAGTTTCATAATAGTAATAAACTTGTATGCAATGGCAACCTTTCTTCTATTCAAGATAATCTGGCAACAATGCAGTTCAATGCACGAGAAATAAGGGTAGACTTCTCTGTCGCTAGATTTTTGTTTAATTATATTAGCTTTTAATTTAAAGTCAAACTGAATGCCAAAGTCCATGCCAAACTTAATTATAATCTTTGATTCAAATATAAAACAAATAATACTGTAGATTCAGCTTTTGATTAAACCATCACCATGCATGTCAATTCAGCTCCGACTCCAATAACTGCTCAAAAGTAGAAATTCTCTGAAAGATTGGTAAAAATATTAAACCCCCCTCCTAAACGCACCGGGTTGTTTTTGTAATTTTCTTGAGGATTTTGTGTTGTGTTTTCTACGTTTCCCACTTCAAAACTAAGCACCTTGATTCAAAGCTACACCGTTGAGTTGATTTATTGAATGCCGTTAAATAATGAGGCCTGGTAAATGTAGCCAGTAGTTTTTCTGAACGTCCAACGGCTTAAGCCGCAGCATGAAAAACAAGATCAAGCCGGTCCTGTAAATTTCGACCTCCTCTCCGCCCTTTGCAAGTAGATAAGCAGCCTCGTCACTCTCAAGCCCAATATATCCCGGTAGCATTTAGGCAGAATCTACCATTGATTAGCAATGGGCTATAAATTAAGGTATCTTATTGGTTGTTGCTAATCGCTGGTACGTTTTGTACAAACATTGCTAATCGCGGGTAGATTTTGTCTCCCTGGGAATACTATAATATGTACTGTTGCCAATAGGAGGTAGGATTTGCCTTGACATTGCTAATCAGCGGTATGTTTTGTCTACACACGTATTGCATTATCTTTTTTTGTGAGTCGTGTCAATGTCCCTTCATTATTATTAATATACGTGACAGTATGAATACTGATTTGAAATTTCCAACAAGTTTTCGCCATGAAGTGGTAAATCAATCAAAAGAAAAAACAGTGTTATTGGGCTGACATGAGATAGATACGCGATGGCAGTTTTGGCATTAGGCGATAACGCTAAGAAAAAGGGTTTATATGCACCGCTTTTTGAAACTATGTCCAGCTGCTCAAATAATCCCGCTGAAATAGGTTTAAATTATTATGCTGTAAATGCAGAAAATGAAAATACTGAAACACTGTTAGTCCTAGAAAGCAAAAATGCTAATGATAATGAGTTTGAAATTTTTTTAAATGCACTACGAGAACAACATACTAAGTTTGGTACATGTAAAGTACTTTTGAACAGATGTTCAAAAAGGCTGGATAAAGCTAAAACAAAAAATTGTTGGGATACATTTTTAAGTACGTGCGGTAGTACTTTTGGTCTACGCAATCGAGCTGGTGCTTCAATAAGCGTTCAGCCGACGTCCATCTCCAGAAGGAAACCAGGTGTAACTAAAGGCAGTAAGCGTCGACCTGCAGGTCGACCAGCAACTGGTGAAAACACACATTTAAAAAGGAAAAGAAATCTTGCTGTCAACTGTCAACAAAAATGTACCAAATGCGAAGCCGCACTAAACATAAAATGTTACTGTAATAATTTAAAATGTTTTGTATAAATAATAAAATAATAAAGCCTGTATTTTTCCTTTTTCCATATCCTCTCTTTTCTATCAGCAACCTTATGGTCATATCTATAACCAGTATCTATGTGCAGTCGCACTGTTTAAATGGGGATTGCACGTGTTTAGGCAAAACATACCGCTGATTAGAAATGTCAAGGCAAATCCTACCTCCTATTGGCAACAGTGCATATAGTATTCCCAGGGAGACAACATCTACCAGCGATTAGCAACAACCAATAAGAAACCCTAATTTATAGCCCATTGCTAATCAATGGTAGATTCTGCCTAAATGCATCCCGGTATTCGCAGAAGTTGTAAGATTTTAATAGAAATATGGTTCCTATATGCCTATGTTTTGTACCCTTAAAGCTGCTAACCCCTTAATGCTGCAGTGATTAATGCATACGCTTTTATTTAAATAAATTCGTAACTAATCCTATAGGATCTGTAATTTATTTGATTTATATTGCTTATCAAATAATTATATTACATACAGCGGTATTGTTTCGGTTATAGCTCATTCGATATACATAATTAAAATATTTTGATTTAAAATTATGCTTTTTAGCGAGCAAATTTTTTATTACATTTTGTTAAATTACTATTACATATTAGAGTTTAAAACTTTTACGATTCTGCATTTTATTCCGCATATTGCTAACAATTCGCCAATTGTCCTTCTAATTTAATACAGGTAATTTTCTTTAATTTTGGTCAAACCAATTTTCATAGTAAATTTTCATTGTCTTACTGCACCTTTTGTCTTCACTTTTTTTTTGTTGAAAACAGGCCAGTTCAGCTGCTTGTACGCATTACTTAGATACATTTCCAACTAATTAGAGCCCCACTTAACATTAAACCTGAAAAGGGAAGTCCCGCCCATACATATAGTGGTAGCAGAAACAATGTGTGGGGATAGGTATTAAAGCTCTTCCGTTTAAAGAAAATCACATATACAGGGTGTTCCTTAATGACGTGCTAATATTTTAGGGTGTGATTCCTCAAAACATGTTATGAAGAAAAGTTCATATAAGCATATGTCGTAAACGGCTTAAATTTTTTGCCACAGGGTGTTGAATTTTTTCTTTTTTAATGAGTTTTTTAGAATATCTCCGAAAGTACTTTAGATAATATTCTCAATTTTGGCATGTGCTAATAGGACATAAAACCCCATGTTTTAGTTATAAAAGTTATTTTTTTGTCCCACCAGTGGCGTTCCTGCAAACATGTCCTCTGATATTTTTTAGAAAAAAAGTGGTACGCCACTGACATTTTTCCATGTGGATATTATTTCTGATTAGCATGATCAATCAATCAAAAAAGTCAGTGTTGTACCACTTTTTTTCTAAAAAATATCAGAGGACATGTTTGCAGGGACGCCACTGTGGGACAAAAAAATAACTTTTATAACTTAAACATGTGGTTTTATGTCCTATTAGCTTGCTACTTGCCAAAATTAAAAATATTATCTAAAGTACTTTCGGAGATATTACAAAAAACGCATTAAAAAAGAAAAAAATTTAACACCCTGTAGCAAAAAATGTAAGCTCTTTAGGACATATGTTTATATGAACTTTTCTTCATAAAATGACTCGAGGAATCACATCCTAAAATATTAGCACGCCATTAAGGAACACCCTGTATGTACTCATAATTATGTAATAACAAGAAGGGTACGTACATAATTAAGCTGATAAATTTTGGAGGGTTTCTGACTGCGAATTAGTTTTCAGTAACACAGCATATCTAACAATTTACAATTGAACATTTTTTTTTACATGTAGAATATTTTAAATTAGTGATTGATAGTAAAAGGCATGGATTTTGATTGATGTGCAAACAACTCCCACCTTAATAATTCATTTGTAATGGTTTAGTAAGAGCGTTGATTGATGACGATTAGAACAAAACTCACCCACACAATTCCAAACAATATTGAACATATTTTAAGGTAAAGCAACGGTTGTTGAGATTTATATTTTCCTTCATTTAGCTGGGCTGCTAGGAATATTTTGTAGAGCTGTCCTATTTTAATAAACCTACTAATTAAATAGATTTGTAAACTCATTTTTTAACGCCGATAAAAAAAAGTCCAGCTGTTGTGAAGTCTCGTAAATATGTTAATGTGTAGATACTATACATTGTTTTTATCACCAAAATATAGGTATATCAACAGTAAGTTATTTTTTTTAATAAAGAAACATTGAGGTTTTTAAGTTATTTATTCAGTTTAAATATTGTCCTTATGATTCCCTTGTGATAATTTGGAATTTTCCCTGAAGAACGTCGAAAAAGTGGTTGATAATTTTTAATGGAATACTTCCTTAATTCTGACTTTCCACCAAAATTCGATTTAAAAATATCTACTAAATTCCTTGGATATCCTAAAAATAATGTAGTACGTAACTTGGCATGGAATCATATACGCATTCACTGACATTTACAGAATATGTTGTATCAAAATCAAATTCTTAACATAATTTATTTGACATTTTCCTTCTATTCTTTTTAATTAAAATTTTCAAAATATTTATAATAACGGCTTGATAAATTGTACCAATTCCCTTAAACCTTAAACTCTTATGACCCAAGGCGCATACGTTTTTCAAATATCGATTTCACAGTCTATCTGTCGAAAGATATCTTGATACATACCTTTTTGTGATAGATGATCATCCCTAGAACATGCCCTTGACGATAAATCATCTTTTAGAAATTAGATTTATTTTTTTAATTTTCTTTCTTCGAATACCAATGAAATATGGTTGTGTTAACCGACTATATTTATTCAATTATTGTGTCAATACCTTATATGAAACTTGTCAGCAATTAATATACTGTATCTTTATCAGCGTTTAATATTTTACATTTATATATTGCTTAATACAACAGAAAAATAAATTTAGGTATGCAGCATGCATAGGCAAAAACACAATTTTTCATATCAATTAATATTCATAGGTTATAATTTCCTTTTTATTACGAATGAAAAAACAGGGATCTGTGAAAAATTCAAAACAGAAATTTATTTACAAAGCAAATAAAACTTGAAAACAATACTCTACCTCGGCTATATTCTATTTGGATTTTTTTTTGGTTTAAATGAAACTTTGAATAATATACACCACTACCTTTTAATTTAAAAAAAAAATTTTAAATTAAAATTTTTGACTAGTGTTCGACATAAACATTGTTATTAGAACAATAAACAATAACTAAATAATAAGGTATTCACAAAATTTATAAAAATAAAACCTTAAAGTTAATAATGTTTTGTATTTCTTTTTCCCTATAGGTTCCACAGGGTGATTCACGATCAGTGGCCAATTAGAACTTGAGAACTACCTAGTAGAACGTAACGGACTAAATTAAATTAATTCAAAATTACCCATTTATGACAAATTTTTAAAAATATATTTTTTCTTAATTCGATTCAAATACTAGGTAAGCAAAAATAACGCTTTTTAGCTAAACGAATAATTTGTACGTATAACCTTTGATCAGAATGCCTATTTGACTCTCCGACCAATTTATTATTTGCTTTCTAGATAAATGCCCATTTTAAGCATTGTTCGTATCTATCGAACGCTATCTCACAGACTCATATATTTTCACTATCTGGTTGACTGTCAGCAAAACAACTAGATAGGTAAGCCAGGGTTATTCCGAACATTTGCCAAAAGTCGAATGAAGCTTGAAAAATAAAGGGCTCGTCTTTTGCCAAATTCAGAGGTAAAATAGCCGTTAAAAGCAAACATTTTTAAAATTTATAAAATCTATAACAGGAAAAGTAACTGTAAAAAATGCATAAAACTGGCTGAGATGCATATTTCAGAAAAATCAATTTGTACAAAATAAAATATTCCCGAGGTCGCAAATTTCCAATTTTCTACAATTTACGAAGGAATTTGATTAATCTTCAGAACTGCACCTTCAAATGACATTTAACTTAAAAACCTTCTAATAATTTAACTCATTTATTTTTAGCAGTTTAAGAATATCATAATTCAAAAATGACAGGTTGCATAACGGTTTTAAGACTCTATTTGTTCGATTTAAAATATTGTTACATCCAATTTTGAATTTTATGATTAATTATTAAACACGTTATCTTTTTTTTAAATATCTGGAACAATGATATAAAATATTGAATGATGAAAGAGTTTTGGACTTCCATTGTATTTATTTGGTTTAAATCACAACGTTTCAACTGGTAAGTATCTCCAGTCGTCTTCAGGTGAATACTAAATAAGTAAAGTAACTACAAGACCATTTATACTAGCTAGATGCACCGAAGCACAACTGAGGTGGATGCAGTCATGCGTTCAGTTGGCACGCGATCTTATCCTAAGATTACATCTATCTAACAAAGGTTTCCAGATATTTCTTAAGTCTAATGATGGTTTACTAAAGCAGCCTGGATTCTGGTGAATAGCAGCAGCTTCCTTAAACGTTCTTTTCCTCCAGTGTGGTTCCTTATGTAGGATTTCAGCTTCTGACCACATGATATGGTGGCCATGTTTCCAGGTATGGTCAGCTGCACCTGATATTGTCTAGATCACCTCAATAGCTTAACACCAACAATCAAATTCACCATGGAGAAAGAAGAAAACAACCAATTACCGTTTTTAGATGTCAACGTAAAGAAAAATGACAACAGCATCCAAACTTCAGTATACAGAAAACCTACGCATACAGGTCAGTATCTCAATTTTACATCAAATCACTCAAACAACACGAAACATGGCATAATTAAAACGCTCGTGGATAGAGCAATTACAATCTGTAACTCGGAAGAAGCACTTAAAAAGGAAGCTCACCACGTCAAGAACGACCTCAACAAAAATGGCTACCCCATAAAATTAGTTGACCCAATATTGGAAAATCGTAAGAATCGACCCAATGCGCAAGAAGCAGACAGAGAGGCTTAACCAATATTCAATATTCCATAATATGTCAAGGAAGTATCTGAGAAAATAAGAAGACTAGGACAACGATACAACATCAACACCGTATTCAACTTGAGAGACACCCTAAGAAGCCACCTGACGAAGACAAAGCCTATAAGTCAAAAAGATAGGAAAAACTACGTCTACCAGATCCCCTGCGTGTGCGGCCAATCTTATATATGTGAGACATTAAGATCACTCGAGACAAGGATTAAAGAACACAAAAACAATAAGGAGAGACCGAAAAGTCAGGTGCAGCTGACCATGCCTGGAAACATGGCCACCATATCATGTGGTCAGAAGCTGAAATCCTACATAAGGAATCACACTGGAGGAAAAGAAAGTTTAAGGAAGCTGCTGCTGTTCACCAGAAGCCAGAAGCTGTTGCTATTCACCAGAATCCAGGCTGTAAACCATCCTTAGACATAAGAAATATCTGGAAACCTTTGTTAGATGATGTAATCTTAGGATAAGATCGCGTGCCAACTGAACGCATGACTGCACCCACCTCAGTTGTGCTTCGGTGCACCTAGCTAGTATAAATAGTCTTGTAGTTACTTTACTTATTTAGTATTCACCTGAAGACGACTGGAGATACTTACCTTGAAACTTTGTGATTTAAAACAAATAAAGACAATGGAAGTCCAAAACTCTTTCATCATTCAAGAAACACCATTGTCTCCAACCTTTAAACAGTCATATAAAATATTGTTGTAACAATATTTTCAACTTTTAAGGGTTGATATGAATGTTTTTTTTTTGTTTCGGCCATTCGTTCACCATTTAAATTAAAAATAAAACACATTCCTATTAAAAAAATATAGCTACCCTAGACATTACTCTATTTATGTCATGTACTTTTTAAAATTCAATAAATAAATATTTATTTTAACACTCCAACTAGGGACGTCCCAATGCTTTAGATACGCTTCTTTTTATATTTTCCGTAATATCTCAAACCTTTAAGGTCAAAATGGGAATTTAACGACTTGTTTAAAGCGATATAAAAATAAATGGTGGTAAATGCTTTATACTGTTTCGTTTTACTAACCATCCTTTAGTGGACAATATTAGGTTTAGATTGAGAAAATATATAAAGGGTTTTCCAATAAGAACGATATGATTTCAAAATTAAATAAAATTAAAATAATTTCAGATACAACAAAACGTTTTATATTGTCTTAAAGTATAGTCGATAACATTTATGTTTTGAATAACACATCGTTTAAATGTCCTCCGCGACTTCGTGTACACGAGCGAATTTGACGAACCCAATTTTCGATGACTTTATGCAATAAATCGGGCGTGATCTGACGAATGCAGGGTTCAATGTTCAACCTTAATGCATCAAGTGCTTGTGGTCTGTTTTCATAAACCTTACATTTTAAATAGCCCCACAAGAAGTAATCTAAAGGAGTTAAATCACAGCTTCTTGGAGGCCACTGAACAGTAGCATTCCTTGAAATTATCCTTTCGTCAAACTTTTCTTGCAGTATATCGATAGTTTCATGAGCAGTGTGACATGTGGCACCGTCTTGCTGGAACCACATATCCTCCAAATCAGGGGCATCTAAATTTGGCCACAAAAAAATTCTTAACATCTGTGGATATCGTTCACCATTCACTGTAACTGCATCTCCTGCCTCATTTTGGAAAAAAAATGGTCCGATGATGCCACCATACCATAAACCACACCATACTTACCTTTAGCAAATACAAAGGCTTCTCATGAATCTGTTGTGGATTGTTTTCACACCAAAAATGGCAATTTTGCTTGTTAACGTATCCACTTAACCAAAAATGAGCTTCATCTGAAAAGATAATTTTTTTGGCAAAATTAGGATCCCTTTCAAGTTGTTCTAAACTCCAAGCAGAAAATTCTATGCGCCGACGATGGTCCAGTGGCTTAAGTTCGTGGATATTTATGGATTTAAACAATCTTATACGGGTGTAAATTTAAGTCTTCTTTCAAAATACGCCAAGTTGTCGTTTTTTTAATCCTTAACTCTTGAGCACGACGAGGAATTGATAAATTTGGATCCACTGCAACACTAGCTCTTACAGCATCAATATTCTCAACAGTTTTTGCGTTTCGATGTCTTCTTGGTGTTTTTACATCGTGAAGAGTAAAATTATTTTCAAATTTCTCAACGATGCGACGAATGGCAAGCAAAGGAGGACGATTATTTACACCAAAGTTTTCGCGAAGTGCGCGATAAGTGTTCACAAAAAATCGTCTATTTTCGTAAAATTTTTGAATAATAACCAAACGTTCTTGAAGCGCGTATTTAGCCATAATAAATTTTTATAGTTTTCTGACAATAACTAACAACTGGTGACAGGTATAACTTTATTACCATGGTTACCATATCGTTTCAAAATCATATCGTTCTTATTGGAAAACCCTTTACTAGACAAGGAAAAGTAGACCCTGGATGTTTATTGATCTACAATTTACTTTCAATTAGTAGTAACTTATCTAGTCCACGATTGTTATTCATTATAATTAAAAGCATGGAGCTTGGAAATTTTATTGGTTCGTCGATTATTTTGTTTAGTATGCTGAAAAAAGTCCGAATATTAAAAAATATCGTTCTATTATAAACAAACAAAATCAGCACCAATGCTAAAATCAATAATTAAAATCTATAACGTAAGAGTTGCGCATTTAAGAACTATGATTTTATAAATCATAATCATTTACAGCGGGGGCGCACTAGGCAACCAAAGTCGCGCGGCCACTATAATGTATTGAGCTAGTACAAGTAAGCCGACCAGTTGAGTTAATTTGTGATTCAATATAAATATTATTGAAGCACAAATTAAATCAATAAAAAGACGCACAAAAGTGTTTGTTTCATGGAATAAAAGCACACTGGAATAAAAGCACACTGGAATAAAAGCACACTTTTATATTATCCTAGATTTGGAAAATAAATAACACTTTATCGTAAATAACTTTTTCTATGTTTATTTATAAATAAAAACTGCATGGACAACCATAACAAAAATAATTGTTTAGAACAAACTAATGTTCTTAGGTTACGTCTCACAGTACTCACTCATCAATTATTGTCTCAATTCATATAATATATCACAAATACTGTACAGAACACAAGCACTAGGCTGCAACGAGACACATACTAAACATCCATAAGCTATCAGGTGATTCTTAATTCTCTGAAACAAAATAAACAGAAACATTATTGGGTTGACATTAAATTTTTATGTAAATAGGGCCAGTGGCCAAGTATGTACTCATCGAGTTAGCTCAAATCATTATTCTTGTGAGATCATGTTGCTCGATGTACAATATTCCTTAAAACAAACAAATTAGTCTTAACTAGTATAAAATATAAGTGTAAAATCAATTTGATAAACAATAAAAAAATAATTACCTGCATGGTAGGCTGGAATAATGATTGAAAAATTATACACACCGGCGAAGTTTTCTGGACTAGAAACTAATAGAATTGTATTAAATATTAAAATTATAAGTAAAAAAAAAACAATTTAATTTCCTGAGAAAAAAACGTGGACAAGAAAAATTGACAACTTTGACATGGCGGGCTGGCTGGTTTGTTCCAATTAGGGCCTGGCGCAGTTTGGGAAGCGTGATACTAGGTCAGAATATAACTGCCCTTATCTTCTATATGTCAAAAATATGCGACAGAACGCGGTTACTCGGCCAGCTGGAGAATCATCAAGCGACAACAGCGCCAATTTGACTCTGGTGGCCAGCTGGCCGCGGCTTGAAATAAATATGACCTTGTGATGCAAGATCGCTAATTTACAGTTTCACCTACTGAATATACTATTTTATGGATGCGCGACACTTGCCGCGCGACTTTTGTCGCCTAGTGTGCGCCCCCGCGCAAAGCGCGTGTTTGTAAAAGTTCCGAAAACACGTCTCTACATTTCTAAAAGACATTAAAAGTATTTATTGCTTTAGATGTTACCTTTTACAGAAAAAAAAGCTTTGTATTTTTATTTTATCTGCTGCTTTACAATTTTAAAGTTTTTTCCGTTTTCCGCGATGTCGTAAAAAGCTTTTCGTAGCTTAAATTGTTGAAGCACGGGTGATTTTATGATGTATATGTAACAAATCTAATATAATGTGAAAACACTTGGACAGATTCGACTTTCTTGTATTTGTTCTCTAATGTAATATTTAATCATGATACAAAGAAAGAAGAGATATGACATTGCGCATATGGGCGGAGCCAAATCGACAGCCGCTTACGTCATGCGGTGCTAATTTTCTGGCGGGCTTCGTATAAAATACGTTTGGTTTTATGTACTATTGTTATTATTTGTTATACAGAAAGAGGTTTTTAGTATTTTTTTGGATTATTATTGTTGTTTGTTAGTGACAATTAGTTGTTAATATGCGTTGTGCAGTGGCGTTATGCATAGGTGACAATATGACAGCTTTTATTTGTTATAATTATCTGCAAAAGTATATACCTACATATTTATGATACAAATCAATGTAAAATATTTCAAATTTTAGCTTAAAAAAATTGTTCTCCTCGTAGGTGAGATAAAAAAGTTTAATTTGACCAAATTGGTTTAAAATAATAAACCGTTATACAGGGTGTCCCAGATAAGAATGCACTCTACAGGGAACTCGTAAACCATAAGAGATACAGAGATGGTTAAATTAGAGAAAAGTTGCGCATTACTAAATCCTGTAACGTCATGTTTTTAAATTTAAAAAATTCCGAATGCTTCCGAAGATATTTGGATAAAACCGAATTTTCGTGATTTCGTTTTAATTGATTTATGATTTTATTTGAGGAGACATGTCAAAATAAATTTAACATTTTCATTGCCACTTTTTCTCTCCGATAAGATGGTTTAATTACATTTTTGATCCGACGTTTCGTTTAGTCACAACCATCATCAACTTTGTTATTTTAAATAGTAGGAAAATTTTATTTTATGCTTAATAAATTCTACGCTTTATTTTAAATCTAACGGTGTATCACACTTATTATTTATTAGACGTTTCGATATTTAAAAACGCATCATCAGTGAAAATAGGCACATTATCGAAAATATTTTTGTTTTTATTGTTGTATTTAAACACTAGTTGGATTTTAAAACATTTTTTTAAAAGAAACTTATAACAAACCATAATATCTAATAAAACTTATCTGAAAAATGCAACAAGTAAGTAATAATTAATTTTAATTATTAAATACAATTATTTTTATAATAAATTATTTTTTATTTTCAAAAATTCCACCCTCATTCTCCAAACATAAATAACACCGGGAAACAATTTATTCCATAACGTTATTTAACATTTCTGGAGTTATTTTTTTTTAAAACATAATAATTATTACCAAATTTAAAACTAACAGGTCTGTGTAGCTAAGTGACAGATCTAAAGAAACTATTTAAACAATTGCGAACGTCAATGTCGTCAATCAATTTCATAGCCACCCATATGATGCCGAATTTAAATGGTACGTTATGTTTGAATATTATAATGCATTTTTTAAAAATAAAAAATATTTAATTGTATTTAATAATTAAAATTAATTATTACTTGTTGCATTTTTCAGATAAATTTTATTAGATATTATGTTTTGTTATAAGTTTCTTTTAAAAAAAATGTTTTAAAATCCAACTAGTGTTTAAATAAAACAATAAAAACAAAAATATTTTCGATAATGTGCCTATTTTCATTGATGATGTGTTTTTAAATATCGAAACGTCTAATAAATAATAAGCGTGATACACCGTTAGATTTAAAATAAAACGTAGAATTTACTAAGCATAAAATAAAATTTTCCTACAATTTAAAATAACAAAGTTGATGATGGTTGTGACTAAACGAAACGTCGGATCAAAAATGTAATTAAACCATCTTGTAGGGGAGAAAAAGTGGCAATGAGAATGTTAAATTTATTTTGAAATGTCTCCTCAAATAAAATCAGAAATCAATTAAAACGAAATCGCGAAAATTCGGTTTTATCCAAATATCTTCGGAAGCATTCGGAATTTTTTAAATTTGAAAACATGACGTTACAGGATTCAGTATTGCGCAACTTTTCTCTAATTTAACCATCTCTGTATCTCCTATGGTTTACGAGATCCCTGTAGAGTGCATTCTTATCTGGGACACCCTGTATGTGTGCCTTATTTTTTAATAATTGTTAATGTACCTCTTATTACTATTATGAGAATTACCAGTCCTAGTATATTTTTTTTAATGTCTGAATGAGTTTTTTACATCCTTATCCTTGGTCAAATTATAGTCAAATGCAGTGGCGGACTGGAGCGGGTGGCCATCGCCACCGAGGCCAGAAGGTATTTGGGGCCAATTGGTCCAAACATTTAAACAACCATATTTTTGTTTCAAAATTTTTTCTTAATGAGGGTTGGGGCCATAGAGGTCATGTAGCCACCGGGGCCAAATGATTCCAGTCCGCCCCTGGTCAAATGTTAAGAATATAAATTTATAAACAGACATCTCCAAAAATATTATCGTTTCCTATTGCATAAAGAAATCTTAATAAGCAAATTAATTGATTTTGGTCATTTAAGGCTCGAAACTGTTTTCTAAAAATGTTTAAGACTGCACATTTGTACAATTTTTTTTTAAACAATTTATTGCTTAAGGTGGAAGGACCAAAAAATATAGGGTATTTTTTTATGATTTTGTAAAAATAAATAAGTAATTGTAATCATTTAAAAGATAAAATGCATAAGCAGACAATTATTTTCATTGATACCAAATATATGCTAAATTTTAACATTTAACCCAAGAACATCATGAAATACGTTCTGATTTATAAACCTCTATCCTTAAAGTACTTAAAATAATATGCACTTAAATATTCCAAAGCAATAATTGCAAAATATGCAGTAAAATATCTACTTTTACCGGCTAATCCTATGTAATTTTAAATCTCGTTAGCACCACATGACGTCATTGCGCGGACCGGACCGAATTGGGAATACGATCGATCATATCTTTCTTTCTTTGTATCATGATATTTAATTATAAAAATTAATTTTTTAAAGTTTTTATAAAAATCGAAGTAATAACTTTTTAAACTGCCAGGCGTAAATCTGATACAGGTAAAAACGTAGAGAATGCCCTTGAGTATATTTCCTCTTTGGTTTATTACATGGAAAATCGACGTTCTATATTTTATAACAAAGAGCCAATTACTCATTTTTAACAGTGAAAAACAAACCACGGAATTTAATGCATGTCATGCTCAGCTTATGCAAGGTGCATTTTTTTCTCGTTAAAAATTGCAGTATTAACCTGACACTGCCCAGGTAATTACGGTAATTTGGTGGGTTCTCTGCAACATAAATTAATTGCCCTACTTGCCTATAAATTAATTCTTTATATTTATACAAAAACATGAAAAAATTGTTGTTTGAGTGTGAAAAAAATTAATAAAACGCTACTGTTTTCGATCTCGATAAAAAAAATTGCGATGATTTTTTGCGGTCGATATAAATGCCATTGTAAGCCGCTCAACGGATTGGAAAAAAAAATTAACCAGAGAAATCGAGAGGTTTCCGCTAATTTGACACCAGATTTGGTTTCTACGAAAAATTCTACAACGAGGTAAATTTTTCCGCCTTTTACGAAAAACTTTACTATTTTTTGGACGATCTAATTTTTTTTTAATATTTAGGATAAAATAAATGGTTTGGAGAATCGCTTTACTGGGCCGTTTTCAAAAATAAAAGATATAGAGTTAATGATCCGGGAAACATCTATTTTCATTATCCGCTAAATTTATTTACATCAACATTAGTCGCAGAACATCCCATAAATAAATTCTCCAGTCTATCAAGATCTTATGTGGACAATATCTTTCTAGTGGAAAATATAAATAAAAACGAATCCAAAATTACACTGAGAAAATGTATTTGTTATATGCTCGTTATAACATAATAAAATACAGTGCTGTTGGCATTTTAAAACATTTTGCCACAGCTTAGCCAACACATATCAAAGCTTAGTTTGCAAGATTCATGCTTTTAATAGCCTAAAAATTACCTTTAAACGATAAAATACCATACCTCACGCTACTCTGTTTTATCAATGGGACTTTCCTTATTATTGTTTTAAAATATTTACTATGCGGGGGCGGTAATAGTAAAATTCCGAAAAGTAGTACGAAGGTCAACTGTTTTATGAATGAACTCGCCTCGCCTTCCTTCCGTTGTCATGGTAACCCGAAATAATGGCGAAGTAGTCTTCGACAAAAATCGTCGATTCAAAATGGCTTCTTCTAACGAGTGACAGGTGTTTGTTTTGGTGTTTTGACTGTTTTGAATATTTTTCAAAAACTTTCGGTGTTTAAGCGAACCTTTGACCATGTAACTGTTATTAAGTGTTAATATTGTGATATAAATAATATTATTTTATGGAAATTGCCTGGTGAGTTTGTGATTTCTTCCTGGTTTTCTCCAAAATGCGGAGTTTTGTCTTTAAAACGACGAAGAGGTACGTGAATCATATTGCAAATTTTTTATTTAAAATATTTTAAACTATGCATAATATTTTATTACAGAGAAATTATATCTTTAAATTTAGAACCTTTAGCCCGCTTTCTTTCTACGACACAGATTAAATCGATTGGTTTTCATTTATGTTGATTAAAATGTCGACAAGATGCTACCTACAGGTTGCCTAGTCCCAAAACAATCTTTCCAATAAGCCCTTATTTTTGCGAGGTTTAGGTACGTACAGTACACTGTACAGCTTCTAGAATTTTCAAATATTTTTCAAAAGTGTGTTAATATTTATACTGTCAATTTATACAAGTTAACAACCGGGCAAACAAGCCAAAGCAAGGGACCTAGTTAGTGGGTTAGCTGTTATCTGCAGCAGAAGTGAAATACCTAAATTGAGGCAAAGCAAAAATGTTATCCAGTTTACCTTCAGTGTCAATTGAGCGGTTCCTTATTCGTGCCTAAAAAAGTAGTATACGAACTTGTTATTTATTCCAGTTGGTTACTATATGAGACGAGTTTTTTTAAATTCTGAAATCTAGATTTTACTTATAACTAAAACCACAGAAACCAGGTATACTAAACATTTTGGGAGTGACTGTTTTTATAAGGATACCCATATTAGGTATATGAATAAAAGTAATTCGATCATCATAAATAAATAAATTAATTTATCAGCTTTTGGTAGGACTAAGATTTTTGGGTTTGTTCGAAACAATTTTATTGTTGCATACCTAAGTACCTGCCTATTGAATGTATATTCATGGTGGCAAGAAGTCAAAGAGCACAATTGGCATAATAATTATTACCTCTTACTTATGTCTTCAAATAGGTTCTTAAATATTTACTTATTTTATTAATTTATCGATAAAATATTAACCTGATCAAAAGCTCTAGTTAAAAAGCAAGCAAATGTAGAGACGAAAGGTACTGTCCTATCTCTGCACGCTGTTCCAATGGCAGTGCCAACTAAACTTTGTTCGGCAATGAAACATTCGATGTATCTCGAGGAAACAAATTTCTTTAGATTTTCTGAGTTCTTCATATCGCCATCTAAGGCAATGACTCTGGAGTTACTGTCAAGAAAAGGTTTATTTGGTCTGTTGTTCTAATAAGTAGACCATTTTTTCCCATGGTAAGCTTCTGTGTAGGTATTCTTTCGGTGACTTATCATAGGCAACTCGAGTAGCAATGGCTTCACCAAGTTTATAGTTTGGTGGAGAGCTGAGTTTAATGTTGGAAATGTCTACAACTGGAGCATCGTCTTTAAGCGGTTTCTGTGGGTGAATTTGCAGGGGGCCTGGGTTTTTAATGAGGGTTTTTATATGTGCAACGACTCGGTTTGTTTCGGCACCCAGCGGCTTTCCTTGCCAGTTTTCCAAATCTTCGATCTGAAATTAAATAAACCAAATTTTATGTCACTCTTCGTTGTCTGCGTGATGACAGTTTTCTTAACAATACCATCATCGTTTTCATGTTTTGCCTTGATTTTTAAACTGTAACAGTATTCACAGAACGAGGTACACACACTGCCGTATTTTTAAACAGTGTTAATCGTCTACGTCCGCGTATAAAGATGAGAACAAGGAAAATAAAAATGCTATATGCACTATGCAGTATGTCCCTGTGACGTAATAAAAGAGCACTGAAATTTTATCTAATCAGTTCGGTGTTTTAATATACTTTTTTTTTCTTGACTGCTTATAGTAGATACTGAGATTGTAGTTTATTCATTAAACTCTTAGAAAACTCTAAATTTAAAGATATTTTGTTGATTTTCGTAACATTTAAATTATTTTTTATTTAACTACGTATACAGACTGTCCGCGGATAGGGTTTACAATAAATGGATGAAAAATTTAATTTTTCGGGAAAAGTAATTCTTGATAAAAAGTTTTGCTTGTAAAAAAAAGGGGTAAGACAAAAAATAGTCATACAAAATTTTAAATGTTACTATAGGATTAGCTCTTTCAAACAATATCAAGTTTGTCAAATTTGGTTAAGGCAAACCGGAGTTATGAGTATTTCTTTCAAGAGTCAGTCCATTTTGCGAGTTACATAATATATATATATATATATATATTATAAGAAATTGTGTGAAAATTACTTTTTTCAGTGTAGGTATTTATTTTATATGTATTACGTGTCCCTGCGACTTGGCAGGTTTAACGAAGTTTCGTGTTTCTTTCGTTTTTGTGATATCCTCTGGCCAAACAGTCAACATCTAAATAAGTTATGATTTAATTTTAAAAAAAACCTACTCTGACAGACAAATCCGACATAAATACATCAAATTAATAATGATCTAATAAATTTGTAAAAAATCACTATTTTTATCATATTCCTTATTTCAAAGTATACCTACTTTAATTGTAATATTTATTTCAGAGTACTGTCATTTACAGTATTTGAACAAATTGACGTATCCTTGATCATATCAATTTTGTTATTCCGATAATCATTATGAATTACATACCAATATTTAAAATTTCAAAATAATACTTATTTTCAATATTAAGATTTTTGATTTTTTGCAGTGCTAATAAAAAAAAAGTCAAAAGGTAATTTTTTAAGATTTAATAAAATTTTAAATGTATATTTCGAATAGGCAATAAACTGGCTGCCAAAAAGTAGAAAGGACAATTTTATTACTTAAGTGAACATTTATGGATTACCCTGAAAGCGTTTTACCATATATTTTTATGTCATAACAAAATAAATGGGTAAAACCCGGCATAAAGTGATTGATTTTGATCTGTAACATAGGTCTACCGGATTTAGAAATGGTTTCTGGGATTTTTAAGGTCATGTGATCATTTGTCAAATGTTAAACACACACTTGGAATGGAAAATTAGTTTTTTCTATTAAACTATATCTATGTTTAATACAAAAAAAGAATTTCTTAAAAGAGTATCTACTGAATTTTCAAAGCAATCCAGAGCGAAAATAACAACATTTTTTAAGGGTTTATTTTGAGCCGATCATTTCTCCAGTACCCTACCTACCATCTAAGATACGAATGTCAAAAGCACAAAATAAGACAAGTACAGCACTAAACTGCACTAAACAAACAATAAACAAGCAGTAAACATTGTCCTATACTTTTCATTAGAAGTATTAGAACTGGTATATTATATAATGTGGTGATAACTGTACACTAACACTTATTAATTAAGTTAGAGTTTTGATATTTTGCAAATCTTCCTTGTATCTTGGGGCGCATTTCAGGAAAATTTATTTTTCATACAGGGTGTTCCAAAAAAGTGTGACGTCATAAGGATGTATTTTTTTAGATTACATGTCACATATTTTCTTACTTATTTGGGTGCCTCCTATAATTACCTACATACCCCTAAAATTTTATTAAAATAGATTCAGTATTATAGGCGAAAAAAAATAAAAACTAAAAAATATCAGTTTTGCACCACAGGTATTAAAAATAATAAAGAATAAAAATAATACTTCGTTAATAAAATTATATAAAGGAACTTATTAAATAAAGTCTAAAAGCCTCGTTAACCAAGTTTTATTAATACGAATTGTGCAGGGTGTCCAAAGTTTAGTGTCTAACTTTGCAAACTTTAAAGCAATTTATTTTTCTTATTTCAAATAGGAACCCTTGTATCTTTTTGTGTCATTCGATGCAGAATTAAAACTCAAACGATTGTCCTAATTACAACGCTATCGCAATTTCTAACTCATCAAGACTTTTTGCAGAAAACTCATTTTATCAACTATTCCAACAGTCATTATTATGAATAAATATCGAAGGTGATGGCTTTGAAAAGCAATTTATTGACATTGAAACTTAATAAAGTGAACCTCAAATCAAATGAAATCAAATCAAATCAAACCAAAATACACTTTATTGTTAGAAGAAGTACATCTTGTTAACAAAGCTTCGGACAGTATTAAAACTATTATTATGTATGTAAATTACAATGTTCACTATATAAATAAAGTAAGAATAAGTAATCCAATAAACAAATAAATAGATAATCACACATTATAAGACAATAAAATAGTAATGGTAAAAAAAATTTACACACAAATCAATCTAAGACGAAAGCAAGCTCAATCCTACCAAAAAATCTGGCAGGAATATCATCAGTTTTAATTAAACAAAATAAAAAAAATAAATAAAAGGTAATGCCTAGATATTATCATCGTAAAATTCCTGGATAGTATAGTAGGGTCTAGTAATTAGTTGCCTTTTTAGTCTTTGCTTAAAAATCTTCTCATCAATCACCTGCCGATAAGCCAGTGGTATGTGGTTATAAATTTTGGTGCTCTCAAATATCAAGGAATTTTTGGTGGAGTTGTTTTTGGTATAGGAAGAGGAATATCATTCACAGTACGCATGTTGTAGGAGCTGTTAGTAGCATAATTTTTATATTTTTTATGGATAAGGCAGGCCGTTTCCAAGATAAACATTCCAATCAAAGTTAAAATCACTTCCCTGACAAATAAAGGTTTACAGTGAGTATGACAATTAACACGACACAAGTATCTTAATGCCCTCTTTTGCAAAACCAATGTAGAGCCCAATAGGCCCTTACTACTAAGTCCCCAAAAAGCAATACCATACCTCAAGTGACTCTCAACAAGTGAAAAATAAACCATTCTACCCACACTCTTCCCCAATTCTCTTGAGACAACTCTCACTATGTAAGAACCGGACGCTATAGTCTCCCATTTTGGAATGTGGTATTTAAACTTAAGTTTGTCGTCGATTTGAACATCCAAGAATTTAGCAACGCCCGAGTCCTTAAACAAAATTATTTGTCAAAGTTAAGTCAGAAACCGAAAACTTAAATGTAAGAACACTCCTTTTGCTGATATTAAAACATAATAGATTCGCATCACACCATTGTTTGACAAGCGGTAAATCGTTCTGCATAATCAGCCTTAACTCTTCTGCACTTTTTCCACGCCACAAAATAGTAGTATGGTCGGCGAAAGATACCACTGATATCAATGGAAGACAAATCATTAACATACAACAGGAATAAGACCGGGCCAAGTACAGAACCCTGAGGTACCCCACACTGGATGTTCAACTCGGATGAATCAAATGACTCTCCTCGAACTACCTGAGACCTGCCAGAAAGATAGGAAGCAAACCAGTTCAGGGCAGTGCCCCTAACGCCGTAACGCTCCAGTTAAGCCAGCAGTATTCTGTGGTTAACACAATCGAATGCCTTAAAAATATCACAGAACACTGCTGCCGCCACGTCGCCCTCGTTTAAACTACCGTAGAGGCCCTTCAAGAATGAGAAAATAGCATCGTTAGTCGATTTAGATGCCCGAAAACCACACTGACAGTCAGTATCAGTATCTTATTTTTCAGTAAGAACCCAACAAGTATCTTTTTAATGAGCTTTTCAATTATTTTAGATAATGTGGGAAGCAGTGAAATAGGTCGAAAATTGGCCGGATCATCCAAGCTCCCTCCATTGGGCAATGGTATAACAATTGCTGTTTTTCGGCATGAAGGAAAAATGCCCGTCTCAAAACTTTCATTAATGGCATCGACCAATTTATGGAGAGCGCTATCTGGCAAATTTTTTAAAATCCTGGTTGATATACTATCCATTCCTGATGAGTTTACGTTTTTAATTTCAGAAATAATACCCTTTAATTCAAGTATATCAGTGCCCCCCAAGAATAGTAAATCACGTACAGAAATATTTTGCAGATATGGCGCAGATAGGTAAAGAATGCGTTAGTGTAGAAATATGAAGGTGTAGTGTGCTCTATACAATTTTAATAAGATGTGCAACTTCTGTTTCAGCGCAAGGGTGAGTATAATTTTAAACTTCGCTAAGAAATTAATGCCGCTACAAGCATTGTTCCGAATTAATTGTACCTTTAAAACACAAAAGGTTTGTTCCAGAAACATGGTAAAATATTAAAGAATTAAAACGGCAATGCATGGAACATTCTAGCGCAGCGGATTAAACGAAACGCTAATGAAAAAATTAATTAAAGCGCGAAAATATGGTAAATTTTTAAAGGGATTTCCATGTCCCAATTAACACATCTCTGCATAAGACTGTATCGTTTAAAAATAAAGCTAGCTCAATAATTTCACTGTTCAAATAATCCGTGTAGCTACGATAAAATCTGTAATTTATCCTAAGACCTAAAACAGACGAGATTTATGTCACAAAATGTAAAAGTAAACTAAAACGTTTCCGTAGCCAATTCTCCAACACTTTCCTGGAGTGGACGACATTTTTATAAGGCCTATCTCATTTATAATTTAAAAAGGTGTATTATTGCTATTACCAAGTTCGACGTTTTATTAGCTATAAACCTCTTTGTCGTATTTCGTCTTCGATCACATCGAGTGGCAATTTTAGAAGACATTCTTTTTGTTTCGAGACGCTTTCAGCAACCGTTTCAAAGTAGTTTTCCCGACGATGATGTTACAGTATTTTGTTTTGACTCAAATATACCCATCAAAGGCTATTACTGAAATAGGATTCTTTTTTTTGCTCGCAAACTATAAGAAAATTCCGGAAACTTTTTGACATGTTTGATGAGTCGTTGTAACTTGACTACTTAGAATTGGAGAGAACTTAATATTAAGTGGTATTTTGTACCGGGTGGTCAAATAAGCGAGGACGTCGGCTTTATCTCGGAAACCATTAATCGTACAACTTTCGGAAAGATTTTTTTATGAGTAAAGTGGTCAAGAGGAATTGCTGGAAATTATTTTTTTAAGTTCCTCATTTCGCCGCAAGGGGGCACAATTAAAAATTGTTTTTTTAAATTCCAAATTTCTCCGAAAATTCCCATATTAAGGTATAACTCTGATTACATCATTGGAAAGCTTAGACAATTCTGCATCATTTTGGTTTAAGGCTCATTGGCGTACCGACCTTGATAAGAGTGGGAGAAGCTTTTGAAAGTGTGAACATTAAAATCGCTGTAACTTCTAAACGACTTATCCGATTTTACTAAATTTAAGCTTGTTTGGAAGTACCTTCAATTGTCGTATCTAGTGGTACACGATAGTTTCTAATAAAATTGCTAGAGGGCGCAATTTGTATTAAAAATTATTGTTTTGGCAATAACTCTGAATGTCATAGTTATACCGTATGATTTGAATTGTCGGGATAAAATCGAAAAAACTGTTATTATTACAAATTGCGCCCTCTAGCAATTTTATTAAACACTATCGTGTACAGTTGGATACGGCAATTGAAGATGCTTATTTTCTCCTTCCAAACAAGCTTAAATTTAGTAAAATCGGATAAGTCGTTTAGAAGTTACAGCGATTTTAATGTTTACACTTTCAATAGCTTCTCCCACTCTTATCAAGGTCGGTACGCCAATGAGCCTTAAACCAAAATGATGCAGAATTGTCTTAGCTTTCCAATGATGTAATCAGCGTTATCCCTTAATATGGGAATTTTCGGAGAAATTTAGAATTTAAAAAACCCATTTTTAATTGTGCCCCCTTGCGGCGAAATGAGGAACTTAAAAGTAATTTCCAGCAATTTATCTTGACCACTTTACTGATAAAAAAATCTTTCCGAAAGTTGTACGATTAATGGTTTCCGAGATAAAGCCGACGTCCTCGCTTATTAGTCCACCCGGTACAGTGACCGCCAGAACGTATGCAGCGTGTGGGAAAAATGGTTAAGATCGGTCAGCGGCTGTATCTCGGAAAGTAGTGGTCTTAAAATTTTCGGGAAAACATTTTTTATAGGTAAACCGGCAAAAAGAAAATAATGGAAATTATTTTTAAAGTTGCACGATTGCGACGGGGAAAATACAACATTCAAGTTATTTTTTAAAATAGCCCCGTTAAGGTACTATTTTGATATTGGGAATGAAAAGCTTATCCATTCTTGCGGTAGTTTGGTCCCACGAATTTTTATCGTATCTCCAATAATAAGGGCGGGGGAGGCTGGTAAAAAGTTACTACTAAAAAGACTGTATCTTTCACATCTTTTATGCAATTTTAATAAATTTGGGCTGTTTGAAAAAAATTTCATGTCTAATAAAAACGTAATTTTGTGCGCTATATATAAAAGTTCCAGTTTTTCTTAATTATCAAAGTAATACCTTAATGGGGCTATTTTTGAAATAACTTGAATTTTGTATTTTGCCCCATCAGTTCCGCCCTCTAGCGGTAATCGCCCAACTTTAAAAATAATTTCCAGTGTTTTTTTTTGTCGACTTACCTATAAATAAAATAAATTAATGACCAATACTTTCCGATATCGTCGGCTAAACCTGCTAAACCAGTAAGTCTAGAAATCAAAATTTTACAGGAGAGATCAAAAACGCGTTATAATTAATTTACAAATCAAATAAGAAAAACGGAGATACATGTTTTTCCTAATGCATACTGGCGGACTTATGGCGTTTGCCTTATGAGTTTAGCCAGGGTTGGACTTACGGGTTAAGTAAATACGAGAGCCACATATTTAGGATTTCTTTGGAGTTACTTAAATTCCTTAGATAAATAGATTATTTTTTTTTACAAAAGATGGCGTTAAAATGTAAAATTTGATCAAATGTGGACTTACGGGTTTAGCAGGTTACAAACCCGAACAAACCCGACGATATGCACCTATGACCGACCTTAGCGCAAAAAAAGGAACACAAATATAAAAATATAGTATGTTTTTTTTGTATTAATCCTTGGATTTCAACCTTTACTATTTTACTGCTAATATGCTTAAACATAAAATATCCCTTTAAATTATGCAGTGAAACGAAAATCAACTGAGATTAATCCAGGAACAATCAGTCATAAAAAAAAATGAAAAACTTTGATTTTAATAGTTCCTAATTGCTTAGAATAATTTTCTTGTATAAATCTAAAGTTACTTGAAAGTTTTACTAAGAGTTTTCAAGAGTTTTTACTAAGAGTTTCAATGGAGTACTATACAAACCTGATTATATTTTAAAGTTATACAGAATGATTAAAAAAGTTTGTTATCTTTAGTAAGGTGAAACGCTAGCCCATATTGGAATTAAATTTCCCAGAAAACTTTTTAAGGTTTTATAAAAGATTTAATTCACATTAAAAGTAGGGTAGAGCGGGGTTAGTTAAGCCGATGAGTGAAGATTAAAACGAGCATTGCGCAGGATGCAGTACGTCTTGGGAGCCTTACATTAAAATTTTAGACGGTTTTCAGCATTTGCTGCGAGAGGGCGGTCGTCGAGGGGTGTCTCACTGTGGCAGTAGGTGTACAAATGTTAAGGCAGGACTTAGCAGGACCGTGGCAGGACTGACAGGACTGTGGCAGGACCGTGGGAGGACTGACAGGACTGTGGCAGGACCTGGCAGGACTGTAGAAGGACCTGGCAGGACTGTAGAAGGACCTAGCAGGACTGCGGCAGAACCTGGCAGGACCGTGGCAGAACTGTGGCAGGATCGAAGCAGGACAGGCAGTACCTTTCAGATCCAATCAGATTTCTCCAATAACTTTAGGAGTAGGGATAAATAGCGGGAAGCAAAAAATATTTTTGCTTGCTTTTGTTTATTAATTGAAAGTGAAATGGAAGTGCGTGTAACAGACGTCGCAGTTTTTAAAGTTCTCGGCGCGCGTCGCCGCTTAATATTCCTGTTTGAGTTCTGTTGTAAACACCGGTGAATCACAACAGTCGACTAGTCGAGTTTGCAGTCTCATTTATTATGTTCATGCACGTTATTGATAAAATATATTGTTTATTTCCGAGTTTACTTTGTAGTTAAGAAAGAAGATAAATATTTAGAAGTTGTGTATCCGTGGTAGAACAGTAACAGGACCGTAGCAGGACAAGCAGGACCCTGGCAGGACAAGCAGGACCGTGGCAGGACAAGGGCAAAAACGACAAGTCCTGCCAAATTTGGCAGTAGGTGTACACATTTTGACTAGTGAGACACCCCTCGGCGGTCGTTCTATTTGGTATTTTGCGCCAAAAGTAAAATATTGGTTTTCAAGGCATTTGTGGTCGTAGATCGACATTTTGGGGGATACAGACAAAAGGTAAGCCAATTATTAATTATTACACAATTGCTCTCGTGGTTTCCTAGTTGGAAAGATGAATTTTATACGACATTTTTGATATTAAATAAGAACATCTGAAATCCGTGGTGGGGTTAGTTGAGCCAAACTTTACGGGGTCAGTTGGGCAAAGAGAAGGCCGTGAAAAAGGCCGTTTTCATAAATTCATCTAACCCTACCAAGAAAATCGATCCTTCTTACAAGAATCAAAAAGAACAACAAAAACGTTCATCATCGGATTCAGACGATAAAAAGACTTTAGACGCCATAGCACGAAAACAAGAAGCATTGGAGAAGAATGCCTTAAAGGAAAGGAAGAAAAGTAATAACCGCTCTATATCAGAGACTTCCGATTCAGAATCAGAAGAAAATGAATATTTCTGTCTCGTGTGTTTAGAAAAATTCTCAGATTTCATTCCGGGTGAAAAGTGGGTATAATGTTCTTATTGCAAGAACTGGGCTTATTCAAAATGCCCTCCCAATGGTAGTTTTTATTATGTTTGTATAAATTGTGAAAGTGATTAGAGTAATAGTTAATCGTTCTTATTTACTTAATGACGAATATGGTTTGGTTTTTATGTTATTTTAATTTCCGAATACTATGTTTGGACTATATCGTATGGTAAGTCTACTGGCACAACTTACCCCATATATTGGCACAACTTGCCCCGAGTGTGGGGATAGTTGAGCCAGTAGAACCCTACTATAGTAAGTGTATTCTTGCCCTGAAACTAAAGTATTTTTGACAATTTATTGATATAATTAGGTCAGCAAATAACCAAAGAAATATTTGATAAATATATTTGTACTAAATGTTAAGCAAATGCTAAACAATCAGGTTATTACCAAAAACTGGCTCAACTAGCCCCGCTCTACCCTAAAGTTAAATACGAGTATAATAAACAAGTTCGTCCTCTTCCGTATTATGTGTGGATTTGTAACTACATTTGCCCACTCCATGAATATATGGCCTGTCCGAACTTTATAAACATGTTTTGTTTTAAATACTTCTGTACGAATGTCAGCAAAGGTAATTAAAGCACTACTGTTACATAATAAATCCTTCTACTAAATATTTAATTGAGTCTTTGATATCTTTGTATTGTGTCCATTAAAGGATTTCTTATACCAGATTGCTTAGAAGTCCGGAATAAAATTAATATATAAATAATACTACTGGGTGCGTATATATGGGTCTAATTCATGAAAAATGAACGCGACATGCGACATGCACATAAATAACACGGCGGTGAAGTCTAAACAAACATCCGAGCAGCACAGGATCGATGACATCATCTGCTGAGTATTAATATTGTTTTGTTTTGGGTTTCGGCATTTATTATTATATTTGTTGATATTAAGGTAATATGGCCGGGAGAGAGAACAATTAGTAGATAGAACAGACAAAACTTTCTTGAATTAATTAGTAGATAGTTATTAATGATACTAGTTCGATGAACACTATAATGAAACGTATGCAACGTTAAACCACGAGGCGTCAGCCGAGTGGTTTAATTGCACAAGTTTCATTAACAGAGTTTATATCGAACGTGTATTATTCAAAATTTAATCTACGACAGTACAAATAGATTTTATTCGTCTAAATTTCATTGATATCAGATAACGTTTTCGTAATTTTAAAAATTTTCAGGTGTCCATATTAGTCGATATCATGGTAAGCGCATTTTTGATTCTTTCAATTTCGATAAAATTGGAATAGTAGGTATATTACATAACAAGTGTTGAAAGTGGTACTCCTCAAACGAGGAGGTATTTAGCACGAGGCGTCAGCCGAGTGCGGAAATTCTCCAAGTGTGAGAAAATCACTTTCACACGAGTAATGTACACAATTTTTCCTACGACCATACAATATAATCAAAAAGAGTTTGATTTGTTTTTAATAGTTTGTAGGTATCACCATTGTGTTAATCAAATTTTTTCAACACTAGAGTTGAACAAAAATAAAAACAATGCCCACTACACATTTTAACTTACCTAGATTTAAATAAAAATAACTTTTTCTCCTATTTGCTTACGCACATCATACCTACTATCTATGTACAGGGTTATCCAACCAAGACTAGACAAGGCGATTTTTTGACTTTTCCTGTACTTTTATAAAAAAACTGAAATAGCCATCTTAACTCATTTTCTCCCGCGAATTCGAATATCTTCAGCAAAAAACAATTGAACATCAAACAAAAGTACTGGGGGTCACTTTGATATTTTTTTAAATGGAACACCCTGTATATTTTTACATTTTTAAATTCCACATAAAAGTATAATTATTTTTTATTAAATGCACTATTAGTCTATACTTCATAGTTTCCGAGATATTGACTCTCGAAAAGTGACATTTTTGAAATTTGACAGCTTATAACTTTCTAACAGTACGTCTTAGAGCAAAACGGCTTACATGTCCCTATCTTCAATTTTTATTATCTTCCCAAAAAAAATCAACTTCCAGTTAAACCGGAACAACTATATTTCCTTCTTTCGAGTTACATCCGGTTTAACTGGAAGTTGATTTTTTTGGGAAGATAATAAAAATTGAAGATAGGGATATGTAAGCCGTTTTGCTCTAAGACGTACTGTTAGAAAGTTATAAGCTGTCAAAGTTCAAAAATGTCACTTTTCGAGAGTCAATATCTCAGAAACTATGAAGTATAGACTAATAGTGCATTTAATAAAAAATAATTATAATTTTATGTGGAATTTAAAAATGTAAAAATATACAGGGTGTTCCATTTAAAAAAATATCAACGTGACCCCTAGTACTTTTGTTTGATGTTCAATTGTTTTTTGCTGAAGATATTCGAATTCGCGGGAGAAAATGACTTAAGATGGCTATTTCAGTTTTTTTTATAAAAGTACAGAAAAAGTCAAAAAATCGCCTTGTCTAGTCTTGGTTGGATAACCCTGTACAGTAAATAAAGTTCGTTTCTGAACTTTTAGCTGCTTGCATTCTTTTAATAAAACAGTAATATAGGTACCTACGAAAACAACATAACACAAAACTACAACATAACCTCAACATTTGCTCAACATTATAGAAAGATAGAGATGGAGTTAAATATCGATAGCTTGTTAATTATAAAAGTTATATCTTATTCGATTTGTTTTAAATATAGCTAAAATAAATTTACTTACTAGCGTATTCACTTGTCCCATATCATTAAACATTGTATGGATATTTTTATCCGAGATAATGGCAAAATTATAAATCGGTATTTCCTAGGGTATTCTATTTCTGCTCTATAGCTGCCCTTTTTTTTTCTGTGGTTCAACTCAGTTGACATGTAAACATGACGGTTGGTGGGTTGCCTGACATATTATTATTTTCCCTTTTTGATAATATAATTTTTATCATAAATACTCTTAGGTTCCCAAAAATAACGAAGAAAAGGATTTTTTTTAATTTGCAGTAATGCCCTAGTGTACTTTACCCCACCCAGCACCCTAATTCACTCCACTTGTTTCGTAAGTTTGTTATTTTTAATAAATAGTTTTGTTATCAAATTGACAACTGTTTAAATTAAATATAGTGTGTTTGTATTTCCACACTCGTGTTGAAATATTTTTTTTCAACACGCGTGTGATATTTAGCACTTTCTAGCCAAGTTAACCGTGCTGTTATTGTCATTTTCGTAGGTGGTCGTAGGAAAAAAATAAACAGTGAATGTCGCTGAAACAAAGCGAAACAGCGCGGCGATCTTGGCGTATTACACAGAAAGTCGGGGGAGAATGGATATACCAATCCAAAACATTTCATAGCCGACTTAAGATTTAGACATTTCATGAACAAAGGGTACAAGGACCAGCAGGTAAATGGCTGTGTATAGCTAAAGAAATAATTTTGTCGCTATTTTTGAAAAGGTGGGTTTGGACTCTCTTCAATATGTACTAATATACAGATTATCCTATATTTTTTATTTTAACAAAACAGTCAAATTTACACATTTCTAAGTATAATTTACACATTTGTAAGTATAATAATTTAATTATTATTTCAAACTAAATCGGAGCATCCATGCCGTCATAATAACGCGTGATAGCGGCACGTTATATACTCACAGATAGGAGTAATCTGTGCTGTGACATAATGGTTTCCTTCTCGCCACTGTATATGTGGTAGGTATTTTCAATACGCCTATGATACTTGCGTAAGATGCAAGATCTGTGAATTTTTTTATAGACATTATGTCAAAGATATGACGACACCGATCTTTTTTTTTCAATACAGCTTGTGATACATCATTTGAAAGCTAATTTCTCGTACAGTAGATATGCTCATAAATTTTGGCGCGATTTTATCAAGCCATTTCAAAATGGCGAATGGCTTCAGCCGGTATGTTATGTGTCTCCCATCTAATTTTGTATTTCAAATCTTCAATATTATTTGGTAAACTTTTTTTTTTAAATATCCCCAAAGAAAATAGTCTAGAGGCGTTAAGTCTGGGGATCTCGGTGGCCATTCAATTGTACCAGGTTGTCCAATCCAGTGACCTGGAAAAATATTATCTAAATATCTTCTCACATTGACATTGTATATCTGGATCTACTTCGTTGGGAAAAATTACAGCTAGAGCAGGCATCAACTCAAAGGTTGAGAAATCCAGGTATCGTTCAGCTGATGCTAGCTAGATCTATCATGATTTTGAGCCAATGAAACTGTTGAAACATGCGGATTATTCTGCAGAGATAATGCATAATCAAATTTTTCATCGTCGCCTAAAACACGTGGCCGTTCATTCCTAGGCAAGTCCTTTACTGTGCCATCTTCATCAAATTTGTGGAATATTTTACTAACAGTGCCCTTTGAAATTTGATTATCCGGATATTTAGCATTAAATAAAGTGCACACTTCACTTTGACTTATTAGTTTATCTCCACATTCTAACAATATCAAGACTTGAGGTGACTAAATAGTAAAAAGCTGGCTCAAGTTAGAGTTTAGGTATTTGAATATATATTATATAAAGAAATATATGTAACCTTGTACCACCTTTTTAGATTTACTTGGCGCACTTCTATATCTTTAGTACTATTCTTATGTGCGATTTTCTCAAAATAGTGCAAACAAAATGCATGGCAAACTAAAATAACAAAACGAATATAATCAAAATTTGTTAACAGTTTTTAAGCTTTCGCGTTAAAGATAAATTTATCTTAATTTTTTATAGTCTCCCCAATGTTTGCCTATTTCATTAAAAAGTATTGTGGCATGTTTTATTTTAATTTTACCGTTTAAAATTCCATTATTTTTAAAAAAATTTAAAATGTTTTTGAGCCAAGTTATCTAATTGAAAATCACTCCTTGCTACCCTTACTAAGACCGCTTATACTGAATATAAAATACGCATATTTGTTTTTTTTATGTAATATACCCGGTAAAAATTCCAGTTTTTCTTTAAAATTGTCTTTTAAGAAATAACCTGCGATTTAAAAAAATCAACCCCTGAAATTTTTGGTAAATTCAAGTATCTAAAACAGACCGACCTGTTTCTTTTTAATTTTATTTTAATATAAAAAAAATATACGTATATAAGCCAAAATGTGTATAAAATGTGAGACGCTGCTTTCAAAATGCCACAAGAATTTTACGATTTTTAAAAAATTCGGGGGTAGAAAACAAATGTTATTATAATGGTAAGTCATGGAAGAATAAGGGCAAACCCGTATGAAACGAAGAAGGCAGGCACGTCGTATTATCATTCAGGGACACATTGTGCCAAGACGTGTTTCGTAATACATATTAAAAACAGGGATGTCGATCATGGTATACAAATCCAGACATATGAAAAACATTAATAAATATTGTAGGCGCATGCAGAGCACGATTTAAAATACTTTCCAACATTTTGCGAAACGTATTTATCAAAACGATTTTTTTCTGTTGCCTTTCAAATTCATAACGCTTGTAGAAATTTTTTTATCAGGTCCTTTCGGATGTCTCTGTTAAAATATTTTATTTTCGTACGTTTTTGGTAATATATACCGAGTGTCCCACAAAGGTCAGCGAGGTACGATTTTATTGAAGCCATAAATTTTATGTTTTTGGAAAAAATTGATTAAATTATTCGACCAAAAAAAAATTGATTTAAAATATTTTTAAATTTATTATATTTCCTTTAGGGGGGCGCAATTACTATGATATATAAAGGCATCATTCAACAAAAAAAAATAGAAAGATCATCAATTTTTGCGATAGTTTGTTCCTAAGGCTTTTCGTTTACTATTTAAAAAAGTACAAAGTTAGTTTAATTGCATTTGTAATTTAATATTTGTAATTTTAAGAAACTGAATTTTGGAAAAACAGCGCCATCGATAAATCGCAGTGTAAACTAGCGATCACAACAGTCTGATTTTTAATAACTGTATCTTTAAAACAAGTCTAGATGATTGGATAAAAGGTATTTTTCACAAGCTTCCCTCCCCTCCCCCCTCCCGTTTTTTTAATATGTAGAGGGCGCCACATAGGAGCCTATAATTTAATTTGAATGGTCCCAACTTTTTTGTCCTACACTGTATGCGCATTTGCAAATAAAATTTAACTTTAACACCGTGTATTCCGTTTCATTAAGGGTGGCCACCGACCATATCTCGGAAACTACTAGGCATAGAAACTTGGAAAAAAAATTATGATTAAAGCGGTCATAAGAAATTCTGGAAATTACTTTTAAGTTCCTCATTTCGCCGCAAGGGGGCACAATTAAATTTTTTTTTAATTCTAAATTTCTTCGAAAATTCCCATATTAAGGTATAACTCTGATTACATCATCGAAAAGCTTAGACAATCCTGCATAATTTTGGTACTGACCTTGATAAGAGTGGGGGAAAGCTATTGAATGTGTAAACATTAAAATAGCTGTAACTTTTAAACGACTTATCCGATTTTACTGAATTTAAGCTTGTTTGGAAGGGAAAGGTAAGTATCTTCAATCGCCGTATCCAACAGTACACGATAGTGTTTAATAAAATTGCTAGAGGGCGCAATTTGTAATAATAACAGTTAAACCATACGGTATAACTATGACATCATAATTAAAAAGTAGATGAAATTTGCAAGAAAAGATGTGAAGACCGCAGTTCGATATCTTTGTTCGTTTTAGAGTTATTGCCAAAACAATAATTTTTAATACAAATTGCGCCCTCTAGCAATTTTATTAGAAACTATCGCGTACCATTAGATACAACAATTGAAGGTACTTCCCAAACAAGCTTAAATTTAGTAAAATCGGATAAGTCGTTTAGAAGTTACAGCGATTTTAATGTTTACACATTCAATAGCTTCCCCCACTCTTATCAAGGTCGGTCCGCCAATGAGCCTTAAAGCAAAATGTTGCAGAATTGTCTAAGCCTTTCGATGATCTAATCAGAGTTATACCTTAATACGGGAATTTTCGGAGAAATTTAGAATTAAAAAAAAATTTTTAATTGTGCCCCCTTGCGGCGAAATGAGGAACTTAAAAGTAATTTCAAGAATTTTCTCATGACCGCTTTATTCATAATTTTTTTTCCCAAGTTCCTATGCCTAGTAGTTTCCGAGATATGGCCGGTGGCCACACTTAATGAAACACCCTGTATCGACTACAAATACTGTTTAGTATCCCTTGAGTTCGTAAAATAAACCAGGGTACACTTTTTAAGGAAAACGTAAAGCCCAGTCACTTACGATATGCCAGGGGGTATTTAATTAAATCTTAAACTTTGTTGCCGCGAAAATTTTTTAATAACGCCGTGTGCTCCACTAAAGAACGTTTAATCGTCGTCCTTAGCTTTTGGATTTAACTAAATGAGAAAGTAATTTCCCCCGTTTTAATGTATTTATCAATTTGAAAATTTGACTGTAGCGGGGCCTATTGGTGTTTCGGGCATATTAACGCAATTATTCAATTAAAATGGCATCTTTTAATAATGAGAATGGTATCAGCTACAGCCAACTAAGGGAACGTCACCTTGTATCTACAAGTCTGGCAAGAATTCTTTGACGACGCATTTCGATACAAAGACGCTAAAAAATTATTTCCAAGTCGACTTTACTTGATCTCTAGACTAGGGCTGGGCGATATTAAAATTCCAATATCGAATATCGATATTAAAAAATATATCGATTTAGTCGATATATCGATAATATCGATAAATATCCATATATCGACATTTTATTTTTAAATATCGTTATTCGATATATCGATAAAACATAAAAATATTATATTATAAATACAGTGTCACCAGTAAAGTCCGCATCATATGGGATTTTTTTTTATTAATAGCTTTATTCAAAATTTGACTTTGGCATCAAGTTCTGCTTCGATCAAGATGAAAATTAAGCAAAAAAATAGTAGTCACGTGATTCGCATTATTGTCCAATTTAAATTTTTTCCAAAAAATAATTCAAATGTGGGGCTATTACTGAAAAAATTAAAAAAAAGTTATTAGAAAAAGTTTTTCTAAATGCAGTTTCTAGCCCACATGCAAAATATCAGCTGCATAGGATAATTTTGATTTTTTACCTATATTTTGTAAATTGCACCACTTTTGCAAAATAAGACTCAGCGCAACAAACATAAAACTTCTCAGTTTTGACAAGGCTTCTTTAAAGTAGCGCCATATTAAATGTGTGTTTTTCTACAAAAACGTTATTATGGCATAGCTTAATAATAAATTATAATATAGGGGTTTTAAATTAAATCGTTGAAAATAGATAAACTTTACGTTGTTAAGCTAAAATTTATTTTCCACTTAAAACATACTTTACTGAAGACACTGTGTTTTTTTTTTCTTAATATTAAGATGTATTACTTGCGGAAATAAACTACGTTTTCAAAAATACTTATTTTATGAAGTTACCTTATACAGGGTCAAAAACAAATAAACTTTGCATCACATGCGACCAAATTTTAATAACCCAATTTTGATTTTGTAGAAAAACACACATTTATTATGGCGCTACTTTAAAGAAAATGTATCTGAAATAAAGCATTGTCAAAACTAAGAAGTTTTATGTAGGTTGCGTTGAATCTTATTTTGCAAAAGTGGTGCAATTTACAAAATATAGGTAAAAAATCAAAATTATCTTATGATAAAAATATTGATATATCGAATGTTTGCCCAGCCCTAATCTAGACTACAATGTGTAGTGAATGATAGTTAGAAGGAATTGGAACTATTCATGATATCGCGTCATTATTTATGCTGATGACACAAATTTCTTAACTTCTGACAGCCACATCATGATTGCTATTGAAAGAGCAAATCAATCAGTGGTTCAATTTAGTGACTGGTGTACCAACAATGGGTTGGTCTTAAATATTAGAAAACCCCAATTTATGAGTTTTTTTTTCAAAGAACGCCACAATTGATCAAAGTTATCTAATTAGGATGAATAGTAGTGGGTCAATTCCTCAAGCTGCGAACACGAAGTTCTTGGGTATTATTATAGATCAAAAGATGACATGGGAATGTCATATTAATAGTTTGACTACAAAATTAAGTAAATCTTGATTTTTAATTAGGTACTTGAGAGCTTCGGTTTCATTAAATGTTCTTAATGTGGAAGAGTATTTAGCATTGTAAATTAAGTGTGATTGTCTTTACTTTTATTGTCTTTACTTTTGCTGTCTTTACTTTTATCAAATTTAAGATGTGCATTGTTTTATTTTTAAGATATACTTATATACATACTGATTGTAAATGAGCTTGAATGACGAATAAAGATTACTTTACTATCATGAATATAACGATTGCTACTCTTAATCACTTCAAGAAATACACATACTCTCCTAAAGAATCGTCTGCCAGACCTAAATTTTTCCAAACGCTGTTTTAACTATCATTCTACATTTACTACAGCTTTAGAACATTGAATTCTGTAGATGTGCGTGTATGCGTCCAATAAGGGCCTTAAAATGAAATAATTTCTGACTATTATTATTAAATTAATACTGACAAATTATACTAGCACAATATAAAATTTTATCTACATAACTTTTATAGCTAATCGAGTATAATTGATCAAATACACGCAGTCTTTATTTGCAAAGGCTGTTTCCGAATGATTCAGCTGTATTTTGAGTGACATCCCTATCTATCCCTATTTTAACGTCATGGCGCGTTTCGCAATGCGATAAACTGTATCATGCTAATAGTAAATAATCGTAAAACTACGCATGCATAACTGAATATTTAGCTTTTGAATGTAAATACTGAAAAATAAAAATCGATACTGCAGAGATATATAAATAATAAAATGAAAACCCCAATTAAAAATGTAAATAATTAAAAGATAGGAAGGAACTGTCCTAATTTAAATATTTATTACTCTATCGCACCTGAAAGCGAAGATTCACTATCAGCTTTGTATATGCGAATAGAACTATGTTGCAATAATTAAATAATAAATGTTTACGTTCCAATGGAGCATTTTCCTACCATTCGCTTATTGCTTTAAATAAATATTTTGAAAGACACCAATAAATAGCATACAAAAACACTCTTGAAAGGCATTATATTTTTTTGGGTAGCACGTTGCAAGTTTTTCCTTCGTTCATTCTGCAATAATTTCAGGTTTTGCTGCCAAATTCCATTAAAACAACAAGCATTCCTGGAATATAGGTATAGAGTCGATTCAATTAAGGGTTATTTGTCCTATCAGCAAATTCACACTTGAAGTTTTCCGGGGTTTATCGGAGAACTCCGGTCAGTGGTCATCTTTCTACGTTATACAACTAGTTGAGGCCCTTTCGGGTCCCTTACCACTCCTATAGTGTTGTTTCACTATTGACTAAACACTGTTATGTATGCCATATTTTAATAAAATTAAGTGTATAAAAAACAAACGTTATGGGACCAATTTTCTTGCAAAAAGGAAAAACGACTAATAATGAAAATGAATTTAAGAAGTTAATTTGATATACAAGGGTAATTATAACTATTTTAACTTTAAGTTTTGAAGTGACAGTTAAAATCTGGTACCAGTACAAGGAAGCACGCTTATATTTCTTTACCTTGGTAATGATGCTGACAAAATTTACCCGAGATTAGTAACGTCAGTCAAACCCTGATATTTATGACTACATGTTATTATATTGTATCAAAACCCAAACGGCATCGTCACTTTAATAAAAATTATTTCCAACATACTTTAAAGTTTGAATCAACTAGATACAAAAAAAACTGACGGATATTTTTTTAAAGTTATATTCTAAGCTTATGATGACACGTTAAGAATATACTGTTGCTGTTGAATTAGTCCACAGTACAATTTATGGGGATATGATGTACCATAATTTGTAGCAGTATAATACGCCACAATTTATAACTGTATGATATACATTTATTAATATTTAAATCACAATATATGGAAATATGATATTTAATAATTCATTTATTTCATTTTATAGCATAATAGAAGTATTGCATCATCCGGATCCCTTTAACCGTAAGTTTGAATCAACTAGATACAAAAAAAACTGACGTGTATTTTTTTAAAGTTATATTTTAAGCTTATGATGACACGCTAAGAATATACTGTTGCTGTTGATTTTGTCCACAGTACAATTTATAGGGATATGATGTACCATAATTTGTAGCAGTATAATACGCCACAATTTATAACTGTATGATATACATTTATTAATATTAAAATCACAATATAGGGAAATATGATATTCAATAATTCATTTATTTCATTTTATAGCATCCGGATCCCTTTAACCGTACTCGTTTTAGGACAAAGGGATAGTGCTCTGCACTTTTTTCTGATCCAAGTTAGGTCGGAAAATGAGTCTTTTAACACTTAAATTACAAAATAACCTATAGTATTTTATACAAATTGTGGCCGTTAATTTTATGTTATAAACATATCGTCAATATTCATAAATTTTTAAGTAAGCATCTAAACATTTGGCGAACAATACATTAATTAAAAACTTTACCTATGGAAATAGGTTAATATAAAGTATCTTTAAACATATACAGAGTGTTCATTTGAAAACTTCCCACCGCGGATTTTCCTGCTTTAAAATAAAAATGTGGAAAATCGCTCGGACCCGTCGATTTTTATTTCGAGTGGGACATCTTTTGCGTATATTGCCAATCTTGTTACTTCAAGCCCCCTAGGAGGGAGGGGGGATTAAGATCTAAAACTTAAATGGATACCCCTATTTTATATAATTTTTTTGGATTCTGCATAAAATTCTGAACATTTTTTAATAAATGAGATTTTTGAACTTTGACAGTGTCTAGCTTTCTAACAATACGTCTTAGAAATATAATACTTCTTACAACCGGTTTAACCGGAAGTTGACACTATTGGAAAGATAATAAAAATCGAAGATAGGGACATATAAGCCGTTTTGCTCCAAGACGTATTGTTAGAAAGCTAGACGCTGTTAAAGTTCAAAAATCCCATTTTTCAAGAGTCAATATCTCGGAAACTGTTTAGTATAGACTAATAATGCTTTTATTAAAAAATGTTCAGAATTTTGTGCAGAATCCAAAAAAATATATAAAATAGGGGTATCCATTTAAGTTTTAGATCTTACTCCCCCTCTTCCTCCTAGGGGCTTGAAGTAACAAGATTGACAATATACGCAAAAGATGTCCCCCTCGAAATAAAAATCGACGGGTCCGAGCGATTTTCCACATTTTTATTTTAAAGTAGGAAAATCCGTGGTGGGAAGTTTTTAAATGAACACCCTGTATAACACGTTATGTTTAAGCGGGCAAGCCTGAATTTAGGTTTACAAATCCATAGGTGCGACGCTTCCATATTCATGTTTTATTTGAATCTCATTCTAGTTAGGTTGTGCAACATATGGGGACAAGCATCTTTTTATTAGATATATTGTTGTTTTTAAAACTAATATCATTAGATTTATTGCCGTTAAAATATATTCTTATATCATTCTATTTCTACATAAAATTTAAACCGTTTTTCTTTTTCTATGTATTGAGAAGTTTGTATTAAATTTTATTGTTTATTATAAATTTTGGGCAGTTAAGTAAAACAGAGGGTAGAACTAGTAAACAATGGTTAATAAAACTCTGTTTAATTTGGTAATAATTTTAATAAATCTTTTTTCTTCCTTACATTTTTCAAATATATAATGGGGCCTTTACTTATCTTTTTTGTTGGCATATATTATGCAAACGAAGTATCTTTTAAGGGTCGGAAAGTAAAAGCCATAATAATTTCATTAAAAATTCAAATCATTTAATTTTTCTTCCTCATAAAAAATGCATGCCAAAGAAAACATGGATAATGGGGCGTCAGAAAATTGTATAAAACGAATTGAACAAATTTTATAAATCGAGTTATCCTATTCCTTTTTTTTATGTTAAATGTATAAAGCACATCTATATGAATGTATTTAATTTTACTCTTTGACGGAAAATTTGTTTTGACGTAAAACATACAGATTGTTAAATAAAATAAATCATTTCCGTAACACCATGTCTAGGGTGTTTATTTTAAAATTATGTTTACGAGGATCGTCAAAACTACTAGCCCCGAAAAATTATATTCACTTAAATTCGACACCACTTAAAAAAATATTGCATTGAAAGAATCTTCATATTCTGGCGCCCTACAAATAGTTTTAAACAGTTTAACTTTGATTTCTTAGTACTTACAGTCCCTTCCTAGCACCAAATAAAATATATTTTTATTTTGCGACCTTGTTGGAACAACAACATAATAGTAAAATGTGTAGGAAATTCGGCCCAAAGACAATTGAAAAAAAGGTAGAATAAATTGCTCCTGGGGGAAATATACTGGATTATAGCAGAGGACAAAAGCTAATTACGAAAAAGATTTTATTTATGTGTATATTTGGGTAATTAGAAAGATGTCCATGTTTACCTAATGTTACATGATGCCAAAAAGAAAACCCGGTAATATTTTTTTCTAAATCCAATTTTCACGAAGCCGAAACTGGATATAGGAAAGAAAATATTTTTACTGCCACTTCAGCTAAGTTAAGACCTTAATTCATTTATTCCAATAAAAATAATGTTATTTATGCAGTACAAAAGAATAAGCTTTGTAGACTGGTATACGTTTTTAATTTTTTTAAGAGTTTAAAAACTGCTATTTCCAATATGTCCAAAAAATACGTGTACAACGTTTGACGACAGACTCCTGACGTCAAAATAGGTCGATCTAAGCCGACTTAGTTATATCCAAAATTGTCTCGTTTAGCCGGTAGAGGGCGTCAAAAATTTGTAAAAATATTGGTTTTTCCTAAATTACGTGAAACTCTGCTAATCGATTTTAATAATTTTTAGTATGTAGACTAATACTATAAAATGACGTTTTCTAGTAGTATAGGCTCCGGCTGTAAATAAGTGGAGGTGTTATAAAAGTGATATAATACGTCAACATTTCTCCTTATTTTTTATATGAACGGCATTATGACAACCCAGATATTTTTGTAGAGTGACTGGATGTATTTGGAAGCTATTTTACCTTTTTAATATTTTTCGTTGAATGAGCTGTTTTGCCAGAAGAAAATATTTACAATATTTAGTATTATTAGTAATAATATTAAAATCAAATTACCTGTAACAATAATTTTTTAAGTAACCTTGTTGCTATGGCATTTATTTACACATTTGCTTAAGTAATGTTTTTGTTTTACTTAGTTTCTTACAATACATACTTTCAACTTTGTTGTACTTTGTTTTATTTTTATTGTTAATAATTGATGTATGCAGGTAATTGTAAATATTTTCTTCTGGCAAAACAGCTTATTCAACGAAAAATACGAAAGAGGTAAAATAGCTTCCAAATACATCCAGTCACTCTACAAAAATATCTGGGTTGTCATAACGCCGTTCATATAAAAAATGAGGAGAAATGTTGACTAGTTATATAACTTTTATAACACTTCCACTTATTTACAGCCGGTGACTATACTACTAGAAAACATCATTTTATAGTATTAGTCTACATACTAAAAATCATTAAAATCGATTAGCAGGTTTTCACGTAATTTAGGAAAAACCAATATTTTTACAAATTTTTGACGCCCTCTACCGGCTAAACGAGACAATTTTGGATATAACTAAGTCGGCTTAGATCGACCTATTTTGACGTCAGGAGTCTGTCGTCAAACATTGTACACGTATTTACCGGACACCCTGTATATATTTATATAACAAAAAATTTTATTCTTAATAAAAAATTAAACGATTTTTTTGTTGTTTAAGTAATAGGTCAAGACTACCCTTCTCATTTAATATATTTATATATATTTTTATTTTTTGTATTTACGTTTTAAATAATAATGACAATTGGAAAAACACTATTCATTTAAGCGAGTTGCGATATTGTTAATGTAAATGGCATATAGTCTTGCAAACGTCAAAATATTTAAAATATTATTTTTAATCTTTACGCAAACAATAAAAAAAATTAGGGTAAAGCTGACAGATTTGCCCTCGTAGCTGCCTGAATATAATGGAAACTAATTGAGAAATTTATACGAAACGCCATTTTCCTCCCCTGACAATAATGATCCGAATCCGTCCTTGGGGCCCGTGCCAAAAGCAGTTTATTTCCGCATCTAAGAATAAAATTCGCAATTTCTTGAATTTTTTTAACGTGTTGTTTTACTAATTTATGTAATGTCGAAAACGAACTTATATATATGTTATATTTTTGTCCTAATTTATTTTATTCTACGAGAATCGGCCGTTATTTTTTTAAAGGAATTGTTTCTTATGTTTCCTTTTTAAATAAAGTAACAAGGTAACCGAAAACACTTTAAAAGGCAGGAAAAAGAATAATTTTACATTTAAATGTAGGTATCAAAAGACTTTTGGATATGTCATAAAAACTCTGTGGCAAGCAACGTTTAGAGTATACAGGGTGTCCGGAAATAATGGGCAAAAAATATAGAGGATAATGAAATTAAAGGTGCAAAGTTACGTCTCTTCAATGCATAAATTAATTCTTCTTAAAAAAATTTCGACGAACTCCATGGAATATTCCATCCTTTGCTATGCTATGTTTTAAATGATTCCGTATTCATCACATGCAAGCAATGTTATTTTAGCATTTTTCTCCAAAAAGGTTAGATTTATCGAAACAAAAGTAAGATACCTTCTTTCTGTCAAAAGGTTGGGAGAATACAAATATTCAGTGAAAATGCGCATACAGTGTAGGGCAAAAAACGTTGAAATTCAAGTATAGGCTCCTATGTGGCGCCCTCTACAAAATGCGAAAAAATGGTGGGCAAATTTGTATTTCTTATCCCGAAAAAGCCCCATATACGAGATTTCGTCAAAATAATATAAGCGTGCAGGTATTGCAAAAAAAAACTGCAAATAAAATTTAAATTTAACACCTTGTAACTCGGTTACTAATCAATTCTCGAAAAAATGTTATAGGAAGAGATGGCATTTATTTTTGATCTAGAATTATCCCCAAAGTATGTTATAAAATATATTGTAAGTTCTATAATCTATGAAAAAGAATTTTTAGATTATTAATGAAAAGCTAACGAATTGCGTAGCGACCTATTGTATGTTCTAATATATAGTAAATCAATAGTACATTAATTACAATTCGCTACTAATTAATAGATAATATAATTAATGGGCTAGCATTGTTCAGTACGAAATCTATAACACGGTCATAAATATAGGTCGGATGTGAACCGTACATTAAAGGGACTAATTTTGTAAAAAAATGCGTAGATATACGAATGTTAAATATATTACTATTATGTATGTTCTAAAAGCATTAAAAGTTATGTAAGACGACATATTTTTTTTACAGACGACAATAGACATTTTTTGCACACACGATAATCTAATCTTTAAACAAAAGTATCTCCGAATTCACCTTAGACATTTTGTCAATACTAATTTGTATTCAGGAGAATACACTTTTCTTTCCTCAAACCAAAAATTTTGTTGCGCACTCTTATAAATGCACATGAAATGTGAGTGTTTACAAAACGATTTTCGTTCGATTCGATTTTTCCGTAGCTCTCACTAGAGAATTTTATGCATTGACGATCCAATCGTCGTTGATTTTCTTTAAATAAAAGAAGTATGGAGTGTTTCTCTATGATACCCAAGAAGTCACCCACTTAAATATAATAAGTCATTTCTATAACACCCTGTATATAATGGTTCGGCCATGTTTTAAAGTATGCTATAAAAAGGAATAAACATTTTCAGAAAGTTAATATCTCCGATTAGGGCTACGAAATAGTATTAACGTTTATTAGCATAAAAAGTAAGTTAAAAACAATAACATATACTTTTTTTGTATTTTAAAGATTCTGTTAACATGCTTAAGCTAACAACTAAGTATATTGTTATATTAATATAAAAACTTAATAGTTTGTTAGAGACCGGAAACTGAAGATTTATATTGAAAGCATAGAAGAACTTGTTTTTGGAGTGTGGAGTCATTATCCATTAAAGTTGGCATGTCAAAAAAAAAATACGTCCTAAAACGCTTCTTATTTATCTAGTTACTATAAGAACTCTTCGAATTAGTTAACACTTTAGTTTAATGGAGACGGAAACTACATACTACTTTTAAAAGTTTCTAAAACCATTCTGGGTTATAGTTATAGTCTTCCGCAATTTAATAAAAATTGTTGAAACTATAAAACAAAAATGAGTTAATAAAAATCGATTGTGCTGATCCGAGGATAAGCTTAACTTTTAGTAAGGGTAAAAGTATAAATTCTTAAAAGGAAAAGTGCATTTTCTGCGGGAATAAAATTCTTAATAAAATGTTTTAAGTGGAACAATTGCATTTGAAACTACAGAAGCACCTCTAAGGAGGGGAATGGCATTCGTTTGTAGTAACTTTACTGCACGACTGAAACACTTTATACGTCCTACTTAATTTAAAATAAAACATAAGTATACTGCAACGAATAGTAAATGTTGCTCGTACTTTGCTAAACATAAATCAACCATGTAACTAAACGTTTCCATCAAAGAAATACATCATAGGAACTATTTCATTCATGAAATACTCTCGGCCGGCATGAGTAAACTAAATTACCGAAAACCAAACAACTTTGTATTCCAATTGCAAGGAAATGCTCAAATATTTTGATTATAAACTTGATAACTTGAAAGCTAACCAGGTTTCCATGAGGTGGTTCAATAAGATACAATAATTGGCTGTAAACTAGCTACGTTCTCAGATAATTTAATCGTCCATTTAGATTACGTACATAATTAATTAATAATTATCAATATGTAATGCATTTTTTTTAACTTAAACAAAGATCAATTTTAATATTTTGACAATTTAACTTTGTAGCAAAAAACTTATACGAGAATGTTGTTGGCGTATTTTGCATTATTTCACGAACGTTTGCAACAAGTTCTTCTGTTCTTACAGATGGTCTTCCTGCTCATTTTTGTGTTGTATAGAACCTGTTTCCCTAAACAAAGCCACGGTTCTTTTCAGGCAATGATAAAAATCCCCAGCAATAAAAGCAACGTTAGGAAAATGTTCGTGAAAATCGTCCATGCACAAACCCGGATTGTATTGCCACTCACCATTTACTCTAACCCCGTTCCGAAAATACACTTTAACCATGAATGTTTTGTGTTGTTCCGTAAAGCCCATTGTATGAATTGTTCAAGAAATTGGAAAAATTAGCGATGAATCAAATTACTTGTAACGACTGTCAAAGATGACGGAATAACTGATTGATTGTTAATTCTGGTAGTTACTGACACCCAACAGGTATTAAGCTCTACGGCTAAGCATTACGTTCTTAGATGCAAGGCCCTCTTTGATGCAAATATTTTTTGCTCGCACGGTATTATAAAAATAAAAGTGTCTAACCATCGTATTTAACCTCTTTCACATCAACTTTGCGTAAATATACTTAAAGGTGATACAAATTATCTTGTAAACTACCTTTTTGGCGTTATTTATCAATATTACATACTACATTCCTGCGCCGCGAGAGCGATGTCATTAATAACTTTATAAACCACCGAACTTTGAAGCGTCATATCTTAACGTATTTCGCAGATCTTGACAATGCAGCTGAAACTCTAATCTACATTTTAAGTGAAAACTTTTTTAGTTTAATTTTTATTATAATATACTCTATATATCAAATATAGTAATTACATTATATAAAACGTTTTCTAGGGTATCAGTATTGGAATTCTGGGAAGAGCTATTATATGTATAAGGTTTATAAGAAGCTTAACTCATTGATAAAAAAACTGTAGTTTTAGATACATCTGGATCGATTCATTCAATATACATACACTAAATTAGAGCCACATTGGTTTGGCAGTTATTTTGATGATAGAGTTTCTGATACTATCCGAAACCCTAAAAAGTCAATCTATATTTGGGAAAAAAAGAAAAAACTCAAAGCCCTCCTCCACAAAAATCAACAAAATAAGAATATTCAAGGGTGTCTACATGTTTCGAACGTAGAAACGTCATCATCATCAGGAGACAGAAAAAATATTGGGTGCTAATGGTTTTAGCAGAAGAGAAAATGGTGAATGAATGGCTTTTACTGACTTCTCTCATACTCAGTATGTTTTAACTTTCATCAATTTCTCTATATTATTTCTCTTTTACACTTAAAAAATGTTTTTATACAAAGAAAACACTATATTGTGTTAAATTCCACTATATTCAAAAAACAAACAAAAGCATTTGTCGACTCGACATGTTTCGCTACACTGTAGCTTTATCAAGAGTGAATAATCAAACCTAGGTGTAAGTATATATACCTTAGATTGGGTTTTCCAACAATTCAAAACAAATTTAATAGGGGTGAGTTATTAAGATCTAATTGACAATTTAGGAGATTATTTGTATTTTTAAGTTTATTTATTTCTAGGGATTCCAGCAAATTAAGTTTATTACCCTTATTTTCTGTATGAAGAATTTGGAAATTGTAATTAAAATTATGAGAATATTCTAGTAAATGATTTGCATAAAGGGAGTCTGTTTTTTCCAACGTAAAGCTAGAACTGTGTTCTCGAATTCTTTTTGAAAAGCTTCTACCAGATTGACCTATGTATGTTTTGGGGCAATCCTGACAAGTTAGTTTATAAACACCGCATTTATTGTCATTTTTTGTTTTAGTTTTATTGTTTTTAATAAATTTCCCTGTTGAGTTATTGGTTTTGAATGATACTGTAATATTATATTTTTTAAAAAAGTTTGATATATTTTGGCTTGCTTTACCAATATACGTAATTGACTTATAAATTCTTTTATCTTTGGTGAACGGATAGACACTATTTAACGTTTTTTTGTATAATTTTTTATTTAAAATCTTATCTATTATTTGGCTTGTATAACCGTTATTAATTGCAATTTGTTTAATTATGTTTAATTCTTTTTGAAAATTAATTTTACTAAGTGGTACTGTGATGAGTCTGTGAATCATACTGTGAAAAGTTCCTAATTTATGTTGTATAGGATGATTAGACGTATTGTGTATTGTAGTGTCTGTGTGTGTAGGTTTATGGAAGATAGAAAAGGTGTGTTTATGATTTTCTCGTGTTATAGTAAGGTCTAGAAAGTTAAGAGAATTGTTTGATTCCTTTTCTATTGTAAATTTTATATTAGGGTGTAAGTTATTAATAAAATCAAAAAATTGAGATAGTTGTCTTTCTGTACCAGTAAAGCAAGCTAATACATCATCTACATATCTATAACAGTAGATAAAATGTTTAAAGTGTGGGTGTTTGCTAATCTTATTTTCTAAAAAGTCAAAAAAAGTCTAAAAACACAATATAGTGTTTTCTTTGTATATTAAAATGGAGTTCCACCAAGTAAAGGCAGAATCAATTCAAAAATGTTTTTAATTCCATAAAAGCTCCACTAAGGTTCTTCACCATTTTCTCTTCTGCTAAAACCATCAGTACCAAATATTTTATCTGTCTCCTGATGATGAACGTTTCTACGTTCGAAACATGTAGAGGCCCTCGAATATTCTTATTCTGTTGAATTTTGTGGAGGAGGGCTTTGAGTTTTTTCTTTCTTTTCCATACTTTCAACTCCACTTTAAGCAGCATGGACTATTTCTTCAAATCAATCTACCGGGTGTCCACGGGAGGTGGCTGGCCCCTCTAACTTTTTTGTTTTTCAAGATAATGAACTAAAATTCGGGGGATTTGTATACGACATAAAACTGCATTTTTTGACAAGTGACTCAACATTATGGAACTTCCGGTTTAACCGGAAATGACATAAACTTTCGATTTTTTAATGGGGCACCTGGTATATTTTTACTTTTTTTGACTACATATGACATTCTAAATACAACGATGTGTCACTTATCACTTTTTGTCACCAAGAAAATATTTTTTTCCAAATTTATTGTTTTATCTAGAGGGCTATGAATACCTTAAAATCACTTATTTCAGTTCTTTAATCTTGGGAAAAATACAATTTTACTATTTTTGGTCCAATGCTATGTGCTAAATTTAATCTTTAAAGTAGTTGTATAACTCACTTTTTTTAATGGCAACATGGTGGCTCGTCGGGTTAAGGAAAAAGAGGATTTTATTACGATTATTTTGATACCATACACTATTAGGTTTTAGAAAAGCTGCCATTAAATAACTTTAAAAAGTTAACTTAGAACTTTCCTAAAATGAAGCATATTTTGAGAATAAATTTAGATTTAAATCCATCAAGTGGCCTGTGACCAGCAAAACTGATAAACCAAAATCATGCCTTGAAGAGAATTGAAATGCCAACAGCTTCTGCCAAAGTAAATTAGTTTGTTGTTTAGAAAACATGGAAAATAATAGTTTTACAAGGAGTGAAAAATGATATGTTATTATTGTCAGGCTCATTTCGCATTTTCGGAACTAGTTTTGGGTACCTAAAAGTGCCGGGTTGGCTGACGCCGATTAAATTATCTTTGTGCGTAAAGTCGTGCAGCATCGGTTGAATTATTTCTACATTCTCCAAACACTAATAACATCCACTTTTTCACTCCTTGTAAAACTATTATTTTCTATGCTTTTTAAACAACAAACTAATTTGCTTTGGCAGAAGCTGTTGGCATTTCATTTTTCTTCAAGGCATGATTTTGTTTTGCTGGTTACAGGCTACTTGATGCATTTAAATCTAAATTTATTCTCAAAAAATGCCTTATTTTAGGAAAGTTCTAAGTTAACTTTTTACCGGACACTCGGTATATTTGCTTAGCGACATAATTAATTAACCAATAAAATGCCGAATCATTGAAAATGAAACCAAAATTGATATATCATCATTGTGTTTGTTAAAGGTTTATCGATATATCATTTTCCAAACATCCTTGAAAATAAAAGAAAAATTACGAAAGCCACTATTTTACCCTGTTTTTTTTTCTGAATTCACCTAAATAAAAACATTCATTTAGGAACATACCAATCGCTCATCTTAAGACAAATTGTTGCGCCTAAAAGTATTTTAAAATTGCGATTACGGGGCAAAAAACTCCCACAAATATAAAATAGGTTTTAGGCATTTTGAAATGCGAGCTAAGTAATTTGTCATTTTATTTGTCTAAAAAACAAGATAAATGTCTCGCTTTTCACCATTAGGGATCGCTTTGCATGTAGGGGATAAGTTTTTGTAAATTTGAAAATTTTAAATGCGTATTACTTGAAATAATTACCAATCCAAAATTCGAGCAAAACTTTTATTTAAAAAAATCGTTTTTATTGGACACATTCATATTATAAAAATAACAATTTTTTATATGTTAATCCATTCTAGACTTTTTCAATCATACCCTATACCTATCTTTAACCGTTTACTAAATATTAACACTTTAATGCTGTTATGTAACATTGATATGTTTCTCTACTTAGCAATGTTCTGAACTCAAGTCAGTGCTCTGCTAATATTATATCCAAAATGCTTTTCAGTTAATATCTCAAAAACTATAAGACTTACAAAAAATTCTTAAGTTGTAAAAGTGTTTGTCTCGTAAGGATGCAACTTAATAGTTATACACATTGTTGCCGTGTCTCTTATACTTTCCGAGAAAAATGGTATTTTATGGATTTTATTAAATTTTCATGACCATGGAAAAAGATGAATAATTTAAAGAACTGTTAAAACTACTTGAAAATGTGACAACTTTTTAATAACTATTCATCATACATAACGTAAAACGCAATAATAACGAAGAAAATATGCAAAATAACGTTTTTATGAATATTTTTAAAAAATTTTAGGAATTTCAAATTTTTCGGTAATTTCAACACACACATATTCCAAAATATCTCCCTTATCTTTAACTTTATTGTAACGGTGAATATAATCTTTCTTGTAGATGATTTAAAATGGCAACTTTTATATTTAAAACTTTTTTCCTAAGTCCTATTACTTCCGAGATATTAGCAAAAATATAAAAACCACATTTCCATCAATATCTCAGAAATTATAAGAGATACAGAAAACTCTTGAGCTACCAAATGGTATCAACATTATGTTATTGCTTCGCAGAAAATGGTGGGCATTTTGAACAATGTGTTTAGAAGATTTATAAATTTTATTATACATTTTAATACTGTATTTTTAATTTATAAAAAGTTATTTTTTTAAGTATTTACTTGCTTGTTTCTTTACTAATGGAGTATATTAAATTTATTTCTTGCCTTTTTATTTTTTGTTTAACATAAAGTAGCAACAAATTAAATGCCGCGCTTTATCTCTTTAGCTGCAGCCTCAAAACGCATCAGGTAAACTATTTTAACATTGCCAAACCTTTTGAACATTTTGGAAAAACAAACAAGCCGTCTCCGAACATTTGCTAACAACTGTTCTAGAAAAGTAGTTACATAGAACTGCTATAATCAAATATCGATACCTTACTTTGAAAACCTCGTAAGTGCAATGTTTTGCAAAATTAAACTTTATGCGTCATTACATTAAAGGTGTCATATTTTATGTTATGTGAAAACCCCGTATAGTCATCATGAATAATACGCCACCTATTGGCAAATTTAAATACCTCGTAAGTTACCCGTTTGATATTTTTAACTGAAAACCTCGTAAGTGATTTTGGTTAGATAAATAAGAGTAGGTAAGTACTTTTGTACTTTTGTTATTTTTATGTGTAATCTAAGGATTGTTACATAATGTTCTACTAATAAAATTTAAGCTCCGTTACATTGTAAAAGGTTAGTCATTCATCGTTTATTATTACTAAAAAGTTAAGAGGTTTTCACATTTACACTATTTACAACCAACACAAAACAGTTTTTCTTTGCTACTGCAAAATATAGGAAAATGCACTCACGAGGTTTTCAAAGTAATGTATCGATATGTTAGCTTTACTAGCAAAAGCAAGTCACTGTGGTGTCATCTAAGGATTTAAATAATCTGTTGAAAATGTTATCTTTACTTCCGAGTGGAACAAATCCTATGATACAAAGGTGAAAACATTACCATGCCCATGTCTTAACCTTCGCAACCCACACTGGGGTGTGACGTACCCCAGCAAATTTTTATTACTACGTAATTTCTTTACTTGCATAGTTGGAATTAATTCCTCTGGTGCAAATTTTCTTCTTACCTTCCACTACTAGTGCAGGATGTTGTCGCGGTTGGTTCGTAAGCGATAGTCGATCAATACGCATCAAATCTAGAGTCTGGGTATCTCACACCCCAGTGTGTGCTTTACGTAGCAGTTTTCATAGTGGTTTGTAATTTTTTTGCTGTTTGTTTTTGAAGTAGAGGGTAAGTTTAACATCTCCTAATTTCTGATCTTGCATTATCATGTTTTTTTTTCTAACTTGTGCAAAGAAATGGCATAAACCTCACGGCATCGACCTCTGAGCGAGAACGAATTGGAGAAGTGTCTTACGGAATCTTCAGCTGAAGAAAATATTGATCAGTTACTTGCGGTTTTGGACAAATATGCACGTTGCATATATTGTCGTCAACTTATGTGTGACGAATATAGGGCAATGAGTTGTGTTCAATGTGCCGAATGAAGATTTGTGATTGAAAGGTTAACTTCAAGTGTTTGGTTAAGATCGGTGTTTCCGTGTAACGCGCACAAATTTACATTTTTCGGTTTGGTTTCGTATATTCTTTAGAATAAAAAAAAAATGTTGCTTAGTTTTTAAATAAGTTCGTTTCTAAACGTATTATATACTCTATCCAAACCAAATAGAATATTTAAAGACGATGTTTCCATGGCAATAAAAACTACAAATAACGCCGCCAACAGCACTATATACCAGGATTGCTCACTACTACTAAATACTACGCGCTAGGCGATCAGATTTTAGGCTTACTTTCCACTTAAAAAAGGTTGAACGATCGCGGTCGGCATTCCGTTCGACTGGTTTCTGGTTTCTAACGCTTTGTCTCTTTTCCACTTATAATATTATAGTATCATCGCATGCTATTTAATTGAGATGTTATTTTCAAACGGTTAGTTTCTAGAAAAGCAGTGTCGTGTGTGGACGTGTTTCGATTGTTTCCGAGTTTTCGTTAAGATAAGTATATTTTTATTATAATAATGTATTTTTGGCGCCCGTTTGATGTAGATGAACGGGAATTATTACATGTTGAATTACCTTCGCTAACGACCGCATCGCTAGCCGAAAAATGTTCGGAGTTTAGTAAAGATCTACATGTTCAAAGTCAACGAATAATTTTAAATATTTACGGTTGTTTAAAGAAAGAAAATCCCGAACAGTTAGATTAATTCATAATAAAAAGAATTAACGAATTAACACTACTTTCGATATCTACAATTTATCGCGTAATTAAGGCAGGAGATGTTACAGATCATTCGGTAAAGCAAAAGAAAAATAACCAACAGTTTCGGAAAGTTAACGATGCAGCAAAAGATGTTATTCGACGAATTGTTTACAATTCATACAAGGAAAATACGGTACCGACATTACAAATTATCTGGGATAAGTTACGCGATTACCCTGATTATAAGTATCGGTCATTGGAAACGATTCGGGGTATTTTATTAAATTGCGGATTTAAACATAAAAAAATTAATAATCGAATGGTAATAATGGAGTCACGCCGTCTCGTTGAACATCGTCAAGAATATTTGCGTAAAATAAAAGAATATCGCGAATCAAAAAGGTATATAGTATATCTAGACGAGACATGGTTTGATACTCATGATGTTGTTCAGTACGGTTGGGTAGATGAAACTCAAAATTGTAGCTTAAATACACCGTGTTCAAGAGGAAAGCGCATAATAATACTTCATGCCGGAGGTGAAAACGGTTTCGTGCCCAATGCATTGCTTTTGACGGCCAAAAATATCAACATCTTCTGCCGATTATCATGAGGACATGACTGGGGATTTATTTGAAAAATGGTTTGTCGATCAGCTCTTACCAAACATTCCACCAAACTCGGTAATAGTCATGGACAATGCATCATACCATTCGCGTATATTAAACAAAATCCCGAATAATAATACTAAAAAGGAGGACCTTTTAAATTTTATGAGGAGTAAAAACATGAAAATTCCTGAGAAGGTCCCGGTAAAAAAAGAATTACTAAAAATGATAAAGAGTCGAAATTTTAAAAATGAATACATAATTGATAATCTTTGCACTAGACACGGCCATACTGTATTGCGTTTACCTCCTTATTATTGCATATTTAATCCTATAGAAATGATTTGGGACACTATAAAAAAACGTCTTCCTAAATGTAATCAGTCCACACTAAGCGCAATACCTAGTACTCGATAATATTCGGCAAGTAGTAAGTGAACTAAGCCGCGATATTTGGAAAAACTGTGTGGCCCACGTTATAAAAAAAGAAGAGAAATATCTTATTTTACCGCCAGTAGCACCACTAGTGATTCAAAATGCAAATGAATCCAGTTCCGAATCATCTGACGATTCCAACAGCGTATGAATACATATTTTTTTATTTTAGATTTGATTTTTTGATTCGATTTAAAAGTTTTAACAATGAATAATATTCTTATAAATACAGGATGGGATTGGAAAGGGTGTAGGGGAGAAGGGTGTCCTTTTTTGCGACCAATTAGCAGTTTCTACGCTTGATTACAACACGCGCCTTCAAAAGTTTTGATTAAAGTAATAGGTAAATTATTTTTGCGCTCGATTTGACAGGTTTCTAAAATGCTTACTATGTTTATACTGGATTACAAATAATTATAAAAAATAATATATTTATTGCATTAATTTAAAGTCATAATTAAGGCCCGGATTTCGGAACGAGCTCGTTCCCTCGATATTTTTTGTATTTGTTGAAATCAAGGGCGTGCGTAAAAATATGAGTTAAACTGAAATAAATGTGTAATAAGAACATTAAGTATACCGTGCGAGCAAAAATTATTTGCATCAAAACGGGCTTAGATTAAAAAACGTGGGGCTTGGTTTAGATCACAATGATATGGGGATGACATATCTAACCAAATCTAGATTAAAATTTTGTCAAATTCATTTTCTGACATGATATGGCAAACTAATGAGTAATAAAATAGGTAGACAAATACAATACAAATAAAGTGTTGACCAGCATCTCTGGAGAAATGTTACCACATTCTTGGATAATCCTTTCTTGTAATTGTTCTAAATTTGCAATTGATGTTTTAAAATAGTGTTCTTTAAATGAGGAAACACGAAGTAATCCATAACCGTTAAACAAGGTGATCTAGGTGGGAATTCAATGTCTGATCGATAACTGATCAATCTGTCGTCGAAAAAATTACGTAAGTAGTTAATAGTTTCGGCGGCTGTATGGGCGGTGCACCATGAAAATATCCAAAACGAAGTTCGTCGTCAAATAATTGCTCCACAAATGGATTCAAAATATTGTCTCTATACCGCTGTGCTGTAACTGTGTAATACATCATTTATTTCCAATAAATTTTTGGTAAACCATTGAGAGTAATTCCTGCATCTTTCAAAATCTGCGGCTTGTATTTCTTGGAATACTTGCACTTTATAAGGAAATAAATTTTGCTGCTTCTTAAGAATAGTCCTGCATGTTCCATAAGATCTTCCCACTTCTTGGAACAGGCGTCTTATACAATTTATTGTCGTATTTTGCATTATTTCACGAACGTTTGCAACACGTTCTTCTGTTCTTACAGATGGTCTTCCTTCTCCTTTTTTTTTGTGTTGTATAGAACATGTTTCCCTAAACACAGCCACGGTTCTTTTCAGGCAATGATAAAAATCCCCAGCAATAAAAGCAACGGTAGGAAAATGTTCGTGAAAATCGTCCATGCACAAACCCGGATTGTATTGCCACTCACCATTTACTCTAATCCCGTTTCGAAAATACGCTTCAACCATTAATGTTTTGTGCTCTCAAACCCGGTCATTGTGTGAATTGTTCAAGAAATTGGAAAAATTAGCGATGAATCACAATTGTCACTAGTTAAACTCACTTTCTAAACTGAAAAAACAGGAATGGAAGTCATCAATTACAATTTAAATACGACTCGCATCTTTTACTCTAGTTAAAGCATGTCGAATTTTTTTCCGTTTGGCGACGTCACTGATTTTTCTCACCTACCTCGGAACTAGCCAGATGTTTGATAATTGCACCAGCGGTTAATTACTACCTTTTGTTAATACCTTGGTTAACTACAGAAAATGGCTCTAACAAAGTTTAAATTAAATATTTCTGCAATAGAAAAGTATAACATAATTTAATAAATAAAAAAATGTATTTTAAATTGCTTTTAATGTACTTAATATTGACAAAAATAATGTTTCTCCTATGGTAAACCATTGGCGCAAATCTCTAAATTCGTTTGTCTACTACTTCGTGCCTTACGTTTTTTTGGGGGCTAGATTAAAGAATATGACTGCTTAATTATTTACATTGTTTTCAATATAAATATCTACTGGATGCAAACATCCAATGTTTGGACAATTTTGTGGAGTTTTTTACCGCCGTCCGGGCTTTAGTCATAATTATCGTTCGACGGCACGCCCATGGATACATTTATTTCGGTGGCGAAACATCGTCTTTAAAAATTCTATTAGGTTTGGATAGACTTTACTCTTCCTGTTTTTTCTTTTAAGATTTAAATAATAAAATGTGTTTTGGCGTTCTGCTTTCATTTTGTTTCTTAATTGGACACAATTTTTTGACCAATATGCATTAGCTACATCAAAAAGAAGTTAAAAATTGAATCGTCGTGCCTTTAAGTTTGACCATCGGTAAGCATTCGACTTGGGGTGTCATACACCCCGCTGTGGGTTACATGTAATAAAATAATAGGTGTGAGTGCGAAAGGTTTTAAGTTGAAGTATTTAAAAATACTTAATACTAAAAATATACAATTTTTAAAAAATAATTGAGCCGAGAATATCGCGACCTCAATGAAGTTAAAATTTTTTGTCGAGCCCACAATTTTTCCCGTGTACGCATTGATAGGTTGAGCACCGCGTGTTGGAAACTTTTTATTTAAAATGATCGCGTATAGTTGGCCGACTTGCAAGGAACTGATATCCCATTGGATGATTTATTTCACTTTCGTGATTGTTTTTCTTGAATAATTCATTTAAAAGTTTTAGGCGGTTAGTTTTGCGTCAAAAACTTTTAAAGACAGAATTTTTCATCGTTTCAAATACACCTGTGTATAGATTCTCATAAATTTTTGTTACTGTGTAATAGCACAAAAATAATTTCAGCAAAACGTAAGTGCTATTTATTTTTTAAAAAAATTACCATCGTCTTTATTTTGTTACTTACCACAACGTTTCGAATAGCTAGTATCTCTAACCGTTTTCAAGTCTACACTAAATTATAATTGTAATGTTACTGTCATAAATACTATCCATGTGCAATGAAGCTTGATGACTCCGTCTACGTGCTTATTGAAGTGTGAGTTTGAGCTGGGTGTTTTAGACAAGGAGAGGCTTCCAAATATTGGGGATATCTATACTTGGATTTCTAAATATATGGGTAGGTTTGATTCATAAATTGCATTATCGTTAGTGCTGTTCCGTAGTTGTGAGAGGTGCTAGTATGCTTTAAGAAGTGTCTTACATTGACACTAGATGGCGCTTCAAGCTACATCCTTTCGACGTTGTCCCTATGTACTGGGTCAAGCTGAACTTTGGGTTCCTTTGTGATTTTAATATATTTTTTGGCAAAATGTACTAGGCGAAATTGGCGATAAGTGCGAGAAGTTAAATATAAAGGAAACAAATTTCATTAGCATAAGTCTTAACTAACCCTAAAAGCTTTTTATTGTTACCTCATTTCCCTCGCCAAACCACTAAATAATTACGTACAGCGGTTTCCTCTAATAACATGAATCGTTTGATACGACAGCTTCCTCTGGCAAATAATTCTCCAGTTTTTTTGTTGTTGTAACAGCGATTGAACCTAAAAAAAATATTTTTTTTCTATTTCTTTATATTAAAAAATTAGTTTTTTTAACTTTTGACTTTACAATGCCATCGAACAACTATTTTTAATACCGATATACCGGGTCCGCCAACGAAGCGAAGATTAAATCCTCATCGAGGAACTTATCAAAAATACGAAAACAGCATGAGGTGTGCACTTAAAAGCGGCATACTTTAAAAATATTTCACATTATACTTAAAAAATGTTGCATACTAAGCAATTTTTTAATGGAACACCCTGTATATTATTGGCCCAAAAGAAGGGCATAGAGCTGCTGATCATTTTAATATAAAGTTTTGTGGGTTTATTATCAGCAGTTTGAAAAATATTAACGATTTTATCTTTTTTGCGGTCGACTAGATGACGTTTTCAATAATGCCAATATTTTTTTTATTAGGAATCTAAATATTTGTCAACTGCCCAACAGTTACACAACCGTTTCATATCGCCAACCGATAGAGGGAGACGATAAGCAATATTACATAACGACCATCACATATAAGGGTGTCCCAAAAGTAATGGGACACAGAGCAACAGCAGACTCCTTAAGGCAAAATAATGTGATTTACTTAAACTTGCCTTATCCCAAAATTGATAACAACAAAGATACAGGGTGGCAAAGTTTTAATTTTGTTTTCGTTTTTTTTGCGATTACTTCCTAACGAAACGACATAGCAGCACAAAATTAAGGCTTTTGGGGTTTTTTGAGGTGAGGAATTCAAAATTATCCATAGTATTTGTGTACCCAGCAGAGGGCGCTGCCTACGGCATGGCCCACTCCTTTTAGCTGCCATAACTTTGTTTAGGCTTCTTATATCAATCCGACTATTAAAAAAATAAGTTACTTTACTTCTTTCACATCAAAAATGTACAACTTATTAAAGTCGCTAGGGGCAACCATTTTCAAAATAATTGCATTCGATAGTTTTAATGCAAGAATTCTAAAAAATTTAAATTAATTAAATCATTGAAATTAATGGTGGCCATTTTGAACAATTGCTATCACGGCGTTACCATTTTTATTTCTAACAATTTTGTTTTCTTTTAAATGTTATTAAAGTAAGTATTAAAAAATTTTTTTGTTTAAAATAAAATTATTAATTCCGTATACGAAAAAGCGTTTTTATTAGAAAAAAATAGTCAACCTTAAGTATCTACATTAACTGACACTTAGCTTATGTAGCTCATTTACAATAATTTTAAGTCAGAACCGTTGCTCGATTTTCCGTTGCTTTTGGACCACGTACTTAGTTGCATTGGACATATGAAATGTGATTATCTCGAAAATGGTTGCTCCTAGCGACTTCAATAAATTATACATTTTTGATGTAAAAGAAGTAAAGTAACTTATTTTTTTAATAGTCGGGTCGATATAAAAAGCCTAAACAAAGTTATGCCAACTAAAAGGAGTGGGCCATGTCGTAGGCAGCGCCCTCTACTGGTTGCACAAAAACTATGGATAATTTTGAATTCCTCACCTTAAAAAACCCCAAAACCCTTAATTTTGTGCTGCTATGCCGTGTCGTTAAAAAGTAATCGCAAAAAAACGAAAACAAAATTAAAACTTTGACACCCTGTATCTCGGTTGTTATCAGTTTTGGGATAAGGCAAGTTTGGATAAATCGCATTATTTCACCTAAAGGAGTTTTCTGTTGCTCTATGTCCCATTACTTTTGGGACACCCTGTATAAAATTTTTTTAAAAAATGTTAAAAAATTAATTTTGCCCTTAATCTAACCCCACCAGCAACTATGGGCATTATACAATTACATAATTAATAGCTGCCTAAACTCTTGCATTAAGATAGGAAAAAAAAGTTATACACACCAAGGGCCCCTTCTAAAGTATAAATAAGAATTTAACAAAACACATACCTTTCAAGGAATAGAACACTGCCTTTTATTAGATTGCCCGAGACAAAAAGCGCGCGAAAAGTTACCGAAATAAACTTGAATCCAGTGATGAGCTATGGTAAACCCTGACGAACGAAAAACTACGCCGGGGTTGTTTCCAGGCAGCGTGCGCGAAAATGCTTCGTCCCGTAAAACCACTGGTATTCAACTGATTATTTAATTTTATGCTTCTACCTGGGTAAAGATAACAATGAAACCAAAAAACAAGAAAAAAAGCATGATTCATTCCAAGCGTTTGTTGACGATTTTTGTATCGATATTTTATTTTCAAATAAAAATGAATGTTAGGAATATTAATATTTTATATCTTGTACATATTGACGCTATTTTTATGTATTTAAAAAAAAATCGGTCAAAAATGACTTATTATATTTAAATGGGATAAACACTTCATACCATCTAGAAAGTTATATGCAGGATGACCCATGACTAGTGCTGGGAAGTTTAGTTCACTTTGCTGATTTCAATCTTTCGTTCTCGTTCAATAAAGTGAATAGTTCAAAAGACTAGTTCGTTTAGTTCATTTAGTTCACTGATTTATACTGGCATAGTGAAGTAAAAGAAATATTTTAAAATATAAATTATATATTAAATTACTTAACAAAAAACCTACGAATACAAAAGAAATAAATATTTTTCTTGATTTACCCACCGATCACGTTGCTTTTATATTAAAAACACAGCCTCCTTCTGAGAAGAGCTCTCGGCCGATACAGTAGACACCAACAATATTTATTCATTTCAATACCGAAATAGTCCGAAATCATCGCGGCATGCATCGGTCACGATCATCGGTCGGTCAGGTGACAAAACCTATAATCTCGGTCGTCTCGCTCTCGCTTGCGTAGTACAGACTTTAGTTCACCTTGTTTCAATCTCTCAGTAATTACTGATTGAATCTTTTAGTTCAGTTGTCAGATTCGATCTTTTGAACTAGTTCGTTCGCGAACTACACAACTCTACCCATGACTAAGGGGCCCTACAGCAACAGGATATAATAGACTTGACAATAGGTCATTTATACTTAATTTTTTATAATAAAATATCAACCGTTAATTTTTAATAAATTATGTTTTATTTAAACGCAAATATCTCAAAAACTAATTGAAATATCGACATTATTGAAGTACCATTTTTTTACGTAAAAGGCCCCTCTTTTATAATTTGAGGTGAAACGGTTAGAAATGTGAGAGACAAAAAAATAAATGCGAAAATTCACCAAACTCATATTGCGTAGCTAACGTTCTCTAGGAGATATCTTAAAACTCATTATGAAATCCTCCTTCTCTCCCTCAAAAACATAACCACACCCAATTTGATTCATATCCGCTCATCATCGCCAATTTTATAAAGTAAATATTTACTTGGATCACCCTGTATCTCTTTAACCGTGTAAGAAAGAAAATTAAATGATATATTTTCAAGTCCACTATCTCCTGTTGCTGTATAGCCCCTTAGTTACGGGACACCCTATATATATCCATATACAGTGAGCTCAAAAAGATTGGAATAAATTCGTTTAAAATTCTGGTGATTATTTTCTGGAAAAACGCTTGAACATGTCGATTATTATTTTTAATTGCGAATATTTTGACATAAGAAATGTGTATACAGGTTGTCGCAAGAAGAACATATAACATTAACGTTAATTTTTTTAAATAGAACACCCTGTATATTATATTAAATTTAAATTCTACGATACATTCTGAACATTTTTTGTATAACATACCGTATCTCCAAAATCAACGGTTTTCGATATATTGACATTTTTCTGAAAAAATGCTGAGATCCGTGGATTTTTAGTTTTAATTGGGCATTTCTTTATTATTATTGTAACCTGTTACCTGAATAAATTTATTTTGACACAGATTTGTTCCAATAAATTTTTCGGACAGTCCTCTAAGAGGTTGATTGTATTAAAGAAGTTATGTCCTTCAAAATTAATCAAAATGTGCGAAACACGTTGGGTAGAGCGGCACAAATCAATAATATTCATATTTTGTTCAGCATAACCTTCCATTATTGGAGCTTTAGAAACCATCTCCAACTGGCAGGATAGAGAGGCATCTAGGTACAAAAGCAAACATTTTAAAAACATCACTTTTAAACAGTCAGTTTATTGTAAATATTTTTTGTCTTTCAGATGTTTTATCTCTAACTCTTAATATAAGTAAAATATTTCAAACGAAAAGCCTTAATGTTATTAGCCAACGAAAGGAGAAACGACTAAACGACGCTAAATATTTTTTAAATGTTTTTAAAAAAATTACGGAATTGCACAATGCTGTAGCCATCACTCTAACTATGCCTCGGAGAGCAAATATGCAAATTCACAGAGTTAACGTACCTGCTGACAATTCTGAAGATTATTACAGAATTTCGACATATATACCGATTATAGATCATATCATAGAAGGCACACAGTTTAGATTTGATGAGGATTTTTTTTTTAATTTTGACCTCAAAATTCTAGAAAATCTACATACTGTAAGACCCAACGACGACGACGAGTCGATCAATAATTTGTGCTCTCTTCTTGAGCCATTTGTGGATCCAGAGATGTTTTTTCAACGTTTAAGAGCAGAAACTGACCTGTGGAGATTATCAAATACAGAGATAAATCAAGATTCTCCCATCGAATTTTTGCTTAGGAACTGTGACGAAAGTAAAGAGTTTTTCCTCTTCTGCTTAAATTATTTATTCTGTTACTTACTTTCCAGCAAGTGTTGCATCTTGCGAAAGGTCATTTTCTGCTCTTAGGAGGTGGAAATCTTGGACCAGAAGCATTATGGCTCAAGAAAGACGGTCTGGTTTGGCTTTGATGCACATTAACCGCGATATTGTCATCGATGTTGAAAGTGTCATTGATCGGTTTGCTGACCTCAAAACTCGATTAATAGATTTAATTTTATAAATGTGCTTTTACTAAGTATTTGATTAATATATTATGTTTCTTTTATTCTCTTCATAAGTTCCTGTAGATTTTGTTGTAAGTTGTAGGTTGGTACCTATAGTACCCAATATACTAAAATAATGTTTCGAATGTAATGGTTTGTTTATTTTTCAATAATTATTAGACAATTTGACAATAAAAATATAGGTACTTAAAAAATATGGGTTAACTATAACTATATTAAAAAATATATCTTTGAGATTCAATTACCCCCCCCTAGATTTTGACCCAGATCCGCGCCTGAGCCCATTACACACGCCCGGTGCGTGAGTACTTGGATACAGTCTTTCCTGGCAAGTGAATTGGTTGACGGCCTGACGGGGTCCAATAGAATGGCCGGCAAGGTCACCAGATTTGATCCCGCTAGATTTTTTTCTGTGGGGCTATTTAAAATCTAAAGTATACTTTAACAGACCTAACAATATTGATGAACTTAAAGCTCGAATAAGGCATGAGGTTAGACTAATAGAGCCCCATGTAATCCATAACGTTTTGGAAGAATTCAAAGATCGACTTGCATATTGCCAGGAAGTTGGTGGCGGTCAATTTCAACATTTATTAAAATAAAATTTAATATAGTTATGTAAATATTATAGATTAAATAGATGTAAAGAGTTCATTTTTAATTGTAGTTTTCGTACCAGAAAAAATTTCAATATATCGAAAACCGTTGATTTTGGAGATATGGTATGTTATACAAAAAGTGTTCAGAATGTATCGTAGAGTTTTAAAATAATATAATATTCAGGGTGTTCTATTTAAAAAAAAACAATGTTGACGTTATATCTTCTTGTTGTGACAACCTGTATACACATTTCTTATGTCAAAAAATTCGCAATTAAAAATAATAATCGACATGTCCAAGAGTTTTTCCAGAAAATAATCACCTGAATTTTAAACGAATTTATTCCAACCTTTTTCAGCTCACTGTACAGTCAACCGCTTAACATAAAATATACCAGACTTCAACAGGGTGCCATTAATGACAGGTGACGCGACGAGTTCTTAGATTAATTTGACTTTATAAGATAAAAGATGTTAACATAAGTGTGCTTGGCTCGATACAATGCAGAAGCAAAGCTGTCAAATAGCGTAACCGTATTTTCAACGTGCATGTTCAATAACTTTCTAATGTTTATGAATACTGGGGAAAGTGTTGTACGATCAGCTATTGGGCAAAGTATTTCTTTGGAACGAAAAAGGGTCTGGATTTAATAAATTTAATATTCTTGGTATCCGCTTCGCATTTATTCCCTTTCAAAGTTTTAAAAAGGCATTTGAGACCTTTCGGTTATGAGGGGCCCCGTGAACATTTTTACATTACTACGGTGCTTATGTAAGTTAAAGTTTAGTAATTTGATTTTGATGCCTTTATTGTCATTTTTCCTAACACCACCTTTCTTTTAGCATAGTAATTATGGTTATCTGATAACGAGAAAAGTTTTGTTAACTGTATACCGACAATAAAATAGAGCTTTCTATTGTTGAAGAAACATCGTTACTTTTGTTTATAAGAACTTTATTTAGTCAAACTTCCTACTTTATCTTACTTAAGAAACTTTTTTTTACAAATACCTAGTAGTGCATTTCATTTTTGATGTAATAATATCTAAAAACGGTGAAGAATCAAAGCAAATCGATATTTATAGACATAAGTTGACCCAAGGGCATCTTAAGTAACTTTCTTTGTTCGTCCCTTAAATTTTTCGATAGGAAAAATAAATTCCGTGGGCTAACTGTTTACTTCACTGAAAAAAAATGTTTACATTTTTATTTTGGCCCTTCTTCGGATATATTATATCTGCAAAAAATTTCGGACCATTAAAGAAATATAATCCAGAAATCGATGCTTTTTATATAGAGATGTCGGCATTTAGACTGATAACGACATTATATAACATAGATATTTAAAAAATATATTTTAAATAATATATTGTGTAAATTGTGATGCAATTAAATTTTTACGATAAGACTATATTCAAAAATAACAAAACTAGAAGCATAGAGTAGTTATAATTAACGACAAGACAGCAAAATAGATACATTATCTCATTCAAAATTTCATAAACGTACTTTCGGCCGTGCCTACAACTCATTGTCCAATTCTCATTTCAGTTTCACCATTATTTTAAACAAATCAGCTACAATTTTACATTTTATGCTAAGTACCCAGTATAGATATATAGATGTTTCCGTTAGCAAGAATATTCATATCTTGTTGTAGCGATAAACTTGGGATGGCAAAGCAGTTGAGAACATTCTTGGCAAAAGTTTTCTGGCCGGACTTGTAATGCTTTTGTGTCAAAATGTGCCACGCTATATCCACGACATTTTATACGTAAAGATTGCTATTCAGATTCTTGTTTTGATTTATGCCAATGGGAATTTATAGAAAATTTCCAAACGCAAAACCGCAAATATTTTTACAAAGGAAAAATTGAGTTATTCCCTAAAGCAATACGTCAATCCTATTGTTAAAAAGTCTCATAATAAGAAATAATTAACATTTTATTTGTGAAAAGGAAATTTACTACATTTAGGGTTGCTATAGTTTAGTTTCTTTCACCTACACTGTAATATCGTATGGCAAGTTTACAGTAAATTTTGTAGTAATAATTAAGGCTATTGACTACTAGTGGGTACTAACATTTACAAATGTTTATAAAATAACGTACTATATTAAATGTGCCTTGTGAAGTTAATCTTACACAAGCCGGTAAATTTTATGTATAAAGGGTTTTCTCTAAACTAAAATAATTTACCTAGCGTCAGTGGCTGCTCGTGAGTTTTTAATTAGCGGGTGCTCAAAAATAGCGAAAAAAATTTTAGGCCACGCCAAAATTTAGTGATTATTTATAGTAAATACTACTAATACTATTCAGTCGTACTTCAAAAAAAAGATACTTGCTTTCATAGTTAATAACTATTTTTATAAAGTTTACATTTTAGGTCTTCCTGCATTTTTAATTTTAATTTTTTGCTCTAAGCTCAAAAAGCTAATATTATTTCTTAAATATTCCAGATACACAGTCATATTCCCAGGAAGACTGTTCATTTTTATTAAACTAAGTATTTACTACCTATAATAAAAATATAATGCGCACTACGGACACAGCAGCATACTAAGGATATATCCAAGCCAAAATTTGCGAGAGCCGACTGATTACATTGTTCCGCTGCCAGACTTAAGGTTTTCTATGCTTATTCCTGGTAGGGAGGAGTGAGAAGGTAACCGAGCAACAATGGAGACATCAGTCGATCTTCACCGATGGTTCAAAAATGGGAGTGGGAGCTGGTATCTTCTCTGAGAGCATGCAATTACAAAGACTCCCAAATTACAGCAGAATTTTTCAAGCAGAAATTATAACGGTAGATATTTTGCAAGATCATCTTAACCTGAGAGGAGCTGAATCAATAGCTATCCTCTCTATAGACAGTCAAGCAGCAATAAAGGCAATTTACTACAGCAGCATTAAATCAAAACTACTAAGTCGCTGTCGCAATAATCTCTGCATACTTGGTGCTCAGCATCCAGTCACTTTGTGATTGGTATCTGGATATTGCAATGTAGATGACAATAAGGCTGCTGATGCGCTTGCCAGAAGAGGTACAGGCATGTATGCCGAACTAGCAGAGAATACTGTAGCTAGACCACTAGGATCGGTCAAAGAGGAGATGCAGATGGATACATCTAACAACCTGTAGCATCTTCAAGCAATTGTGACCCTCTACTTGATAACAGGAAAACTGCAGCGTTATTACAGAACAGTCGGAAAGACCTAAGAAATATCACTTTCGTAGTCACCGGCCATTGCCTTTTTGGTAGACACGCTGGCCCTATGCAAATATCAGCCAATGACTTGATGAATGATGAAGATGAATAAGAGGAGAAAAGTATTTAACATTTCTTGTGTGAATGCCCTGGCTTCGCGAGAAGAAGGTTCAATGCCTTGGGCGAATCATTCTTCAATGATCTGGAGGAAGTAAGCAACTGACAGCTGGGCCGACTCACTAAGTTTCTGAACAGTAGTGGCTGGTTTGAATGAGCTGCCACGATTCTCTTGCGTTTACATCGCGCTAGACCTCAGGAAGCTGATGCGGATAGGTTCCGCGGAAGACCTATGGTATCATAACGGTCCTCATAGGATTACGTGAGACCGCCTGAACAATGCCAGAAGTCTGCCACTCTAACCTATTCTAACCTAACTTTAAATTCTAGTATTTTGAATTTAGCTTAAAAGAACATACCGAATAATTTTATTAGATAGTGAGTATATTAACATAAGGGTTTGTTGAGTGGTAGATGAGTTTTGAACATGCCCTGTCTTTATTTGTTTTAAATCCCAATGTTTCAACTGGTATATACTATATGCCTGATGAATATATTTTCGATATTTTATTATTCATGCGCATATTTAATTCAATTATTTCTCTAGGTACCTGTTTTATATTTTTCTTAAATATACTAAATAAAGAAACTTTTCATTAAAAATTCTTATTTACCAAGATAATGGTATGTTCGTGAAACTTTTATCAATAAGCAATGGTACAGAAAGGACTGTTACACTTTTATGCAAATCGGCAGGAAACTGCCAAAATGATGTTTTCTTTTATCTTTTGCTTGGAGAGTTGAAAATATCAGATCACAAACTGCAAAGCTGGCTGCCTTCTTTTGCAATCCTCGACTGTTTCCACAGGATCGAACGTTTTAATTACCTGCATATTAGATTTACTTTTTGTACCGAGTAATGAACTCGATCTGTTTGCGCTCGACTAATATTTTGTATATTCCAGCAAGTTTTTATTGGATTGGATCATTTATTTTTTGCACACGGAATTATAGAACAAAAATAAGGAAAATGTTAGCAGGATTATAGACACGAATGAGCCACAGAGCTTTGATGTTTACTCACAAAGCGCAAACAAAACAATAAAAGAAAAGGGCGGATTATCCGTAACTTTTATTCGGAATCAGACCTATTAACAGAATTTTTGCGTAGCCAATTTTTCTTGAAAGCCTTGTCGGGGTAGAAAGTAACCATAACTTAGGTACATATGATAACGAAAGCTGTTTTATTTTCCCACCTATAAAGACCATTAAAACCCACTTTTTTCAGCGTTAAATATAAAAACCCATATCACCGCTGAAACAATTTCGGATAATACTTTCATGTTGGGTAAAATCCCAAGACATTTTTATTAAAGCCCCCAAAACCATTTTCCTTTTTATTTTAGAATTTTCTTATCAGACCATTAATAAAGGAAAAGTCATACAAACTAAGAATATTAAGAAAAGTTTTAAAACTTAGTCCATACTAAAAATAGTGAACTTAAAATTAGTTTTTGGCCTAGAATTTTTAATTTTATATAGTTTGGTGTTATGTCTTTGTCAATTCATTCACGACTTCCAAAGGAAATGTAATGTATATATGAAAGTAGCAAATGAAAAAGTATCAAACATCATGAGAACCAGAACCTTCCTGAGAGACATCTTACCTACATTGCTTTATTATTTTTAATACAGTGTCACCAATAAAGTCCTCATCATATGGGATTTTTTTTTATTAATAGCTTTATTCAAAATTTGATTTTGGCGTCAAGTTCTGCTTCGATCGAGATAAAAATTAAGCAAAAAAATAGTACTCATGTGATTCGCATTATCTGTCAAATTTTAATTTTTTCAAAAAAATAATTCAAAAGTGGGGTTATTTCTGAAAATATCGAAAAAAGTTTTTTAAAATGCTGTTTCTAGCGCACGTGCAAAATTTCAGCTGGATAAGAAAATTTTGATTTTTTACCAATATTTTGTAAATTGCACCACTTTCGCAAAATAGGACCTACATAAAACTTCTTAGTGTTGACAATGCTTTATTTCAGATACATTTTCTTTAAAGTAGCGCCATATTAAATGTGTTACTACAAAATCAAAATTGGGCTATTAAAATTTGGTCGCATGTGATGCAACGTTTATTTGTTTTTGACCCTGTATAAGGTAACTTCATAAAATAGGTATTTTTGAAAACATAGTTTGTGTCTGAAAGTAATACACCTTGATATTAAGACAAAAAAGAACACAGTGTCATCAATAAAGTGTTCATTAAGTGGAAAATAAATTTTAGTTTAACTTAACGTAAAGTTTATCTATTTTCAACGATTTAATTTAAAACCCCTTTATTTTATTTTTTATTTTTTTTACTTTCAGACACACACTACGTTTTAAAAAATACTTATATTATGAAGTTACCTTATACAGGGTCAAAAACCAATAAACTTTGCATCACATGCGACCAAATTTTAATAGCCCAATTTTGATTTTGTAGAAAAACAGACATTTAATATGGCGCTACTTTAAAGAAAATGTATCTGAAATAAAGCATTGTCAAAACTAAGAAGTTTTATGTAGGTTGCGTTGCGTCTTATTTTGCAAAAGTGGTGCAATTTAGACATAGGTAAAAAATCAAAATTATCCTATGCAGCTGATATTTTGCATGTGGGCTAGAAATTGCATTTTAAAAAACTTTTTCTTATAACTTTTTCGATATTTTCTTTTCTACTTTTGAATTATTTTTTGGAAAAAATTAAAATTTGACAGATAATGCGAATCAGGTGACTACTATTTTTTTGCTTAATTTTCATTTGGATCGAAGCAGAACGTGATGCTAAAGTCAAATTTTGAATAAAGCTATTAATAAAAAAAAAATCCCATATGATGCGGACTTTACTGGTGACACTGTATATATTATTCTATAAATTTTCTTAAACCCTACGAAATAGTCCAAAACTTTTTTTAAAGAAACTGGTTATGACGGTTCTGCCCTACTGCTACATAATCTGAATTTTCTAAAGTGTGTTATAGCACACGTGTGGCATACTGCATTCTTATGTATATATTCAGGTGTTGGAAGGCTTTTATAGAGACTTAAGATAATTGCTTACCTACTACCTACCTGGCAAAATGCCAATATCACCTGTACTATAAAGGATAATGTACTTTATAGTTTTATCTTTATATCTAGTACCTAATTAATTTTGTTCTCTTAGCGACGCTGATATCTGATTTAAAAAAAGTGAAATCAAAAAGTCACATAACACCTCTTTAGTGTTTTGGGATAAATATTACCTATAAAAATAAGAATACAAACTTTTTACAACTGACAATGCTCTTATTAAACCGCGTGGAAAAAAAATGAATGCCTGTCATATCTTAGGAACCATTTGCCACAAAGGAACAAAAACACAGCTAGCACGAAAAAAAAAATTAAAACCCTTTGCTAAAAGAATTAAAGATCTACCACCAGAGAAGATATGATATTATAGAATTAGGAATGCTGTAAACAGCATTTCTCGAGCTCAAATCTAGTCTGCCTTGTTTGGAACGAAGGAAAAATTAATAAGCTGTATAGAAAATGAGGAATGAGCGGAATGACATTTCGGGCATTCAGGTAGACATTGACTAGCAGGCGGGTATTAGGTATGTTTTAAATTAGTTTATATAATTTTTATATTATAATAATTAACCATTAAATAACTTTATATTTTTTTAAATTATCTGACAATATTCGTAAAAATGTAGTATGATGTAGGGGAGACCGGGGCAAGAAGATCCCCCTAATAGTTTTGGCCTTAGATGTCCCATCCACTGAGAGTTAGGAGTTTGTCTTTTTGCAAGCATGCAGTTTTATATGTTGTTTATATTTTTATATTTTTTGGTTAAGTTGATTTTAAAATATCAGCCAATAAAGTAGACATATGCAAAGTAATCATTTTGTCCCGCTACTTGGGGCAAAATGATTCCCTATGCAAATTAAATGACATTTTCTTGTTTTTTTTTCTAAAGCTAAATTTGTGGATATAAAATTAACAAACCGTTTTCTAAGCATTTTTATTAAAGAAAAGAACCAAATGAACCGAAAAAAATATAAAACTAACAAAACCCTAAAAGTAATCATTTTGCCCCGCTACCCGGGGAGGTATGACTGCCTCTTCGTTCGTCTTCTGACCATTGTTGCGATCTGAAACAAAATTATGGTAAATAATTCTTGTACGAATGCGGAAAACATTAATAAAATTTTAATTCTAATAAAATTACCCACAAACGGCACCTACATATTGCATATTATTTTCGAAACACGTGTGGGGTAAAACGAACCCTGTAATCATTTTGCTCCATTATTTTAGGGGATCATTTTGCCCCAATGTTAACGGGGTCCTTTTGCCCCATTTGTAAGCGGCATAATAAAGTTAACCTAACTTTTTTTAAACGTACTAAAATTTGCAAAACTATCGACCAGTTTGTTCACTACACTATACATTCTCATAGCTACCATCGAATATTTTTATACCAAACTGTTTTTTAGTAACGAATATGGATAATATAAAATGCTTACCTATTATCAAGTCGGCAAAAAACATAAAATGCTTTACACTGCCAAAACACTTGCACACTGATCGCTGTCATTTATTGTACTAACACGCCATACTTGAAAAGCACTGTTGCCAAGTCTACGGATGCTCTTGTGCATACAGTGGCGACAAAAAGATGTGGGATCGTTTGACCCCAGAGGATCTTCTTGCCCCGGTCTCCCCTATATTAACTTAACTATTGCAATATTGATACTTGATCAGGGGTTTAATAAAGCAGAAAGGTGTAATATTATTTTTGCTGCCCAATTATTTCTAGTGGTAAATTTCGATGTTAAAAATAATTATAAAAACATTTTGTTAAACCTTTTAAAATAATTTGTGTAGCTAACCATACCATACGTAGGTATTTTGTATGTCGGTTCCTTGCTTTCGATTTCATAATATTTTTTCCTATAGTAGCAGTTGAAGTAGTAGTAGTAGTAGTAGTAGTAATATAAAATTTTGTTTTAAAACTTTGTGGTACAAGCGTATAACATTTTAATTTATTATATGTCCTTAGTCCTTATACAGGGTGTTCTCAAAGTTGAGTCATTTATTTTACCAGGTTGTAGAACTCGTAAAAATAAGAAGTTGTACCAAAAATCATTTATATAAAAGTTGCAGAATAAAGAAGTTATTAACAATTGAAAAACTGTAAGACCTGATTTTTTGATATTCTCGACCACTGCGTTATCAATGTTTTGTTTACTGGCGATACTGGGTATAGCTTATTTTTTTGTAGGATACAAATTACTCATCATTCATTCATTTTACGGGTTTTAGTTGTCGAGAATACCAAAGGCAGGTCTTAAGTTTTTAAATTTTACATATTTTCAATTGTTAATGACTTCTTTATTCTGCAACTTTTATATAAATGATTTTTGGTACAATTACTTATTTTTACGAGTTCTACAACCTGGTGAAATAAATGACTCAACTTTGAGAACACCCTGTATATTCTCGCCAATGATTGTTATAGATTTCATATTTTATATAAAATGCGCTGCAAGCATTCAAACAAATAATAAGTAGGCACATTATTTTTTTTAAATAAGCCGTATTTCTGTATCAGACATAAAAATCAAAAAATAATTATCAATACAAAGATTTATATGAATTACCGATGAAACATACAACATCTACTTACAAGCCCTTATAAAATAAAGCAACGAATATAAAAATTTAAACAGCATTTAAAGTTTAAAGAAATATCAAGTCTGCACCGGAAGTAAAAGGCTTCTGCATTTTAAGTTAAGGGCACTTTACCTTTCAACAGAATTCTATCAACGTTATAAAAATAAAAATGTAAGGAATTAAGCTGTATGTTCAAGAAATACGAAGAAAGATAACATCATAGATTAGGATTGATTATTGTTGCCTTAAAATAGTTTTAAACAACTTTAGTTTTAGTGATATTTTTAACATAGACTTAGGAAAACTATTTAAAAACCCTTCTCTAGTTTGGTTCCTTAAGGTCTCCAAAAAATACTTATTCCTATTCCTATTAATTTTTCCATTACTTTTATACAGTGTCACCAGTAAAGTCCGCATCATATGGGATTTTTTTTTATTAATAGCTTTATTCGAAATTTGACTTTGGCATTAAGCTCTGCTTTGATCGAGATGAAAATAAAGCAAAAAAATAGTAGTCACGTGATTGGCATTATATGTCAAATTTTAATTTTTTCAAAAAAATAATTTAAAAATATAGAAAAAAGTTATTAGAAAAAAGTTTTCTAAATGCAGTTTCTAGCAGACATGCAAAATATCAGCCGCACAAGATTATTTTAATTTTTTACCTATATTTTGCAAATTGCACCACTTTTGCAAAATAAGACTCAACGCAACTTACATAAAACTTCTTAGTTTTGACAATGCTTTATTTCAGATACATTTTCTTTAAAGTTGCGCCAAATTAAATGTGTGTTTTTCTACAAAATCAAAATTGGGCTATTAAAATTTGGTCGTATGTGATGCAAAGTTTATTTGTTTTTGACCCTGTATAAGGTAACTCCATAAAATAAGTATTTTTGAAAAGGTAGTTTGTATCTGAAAGTAATACACCTTAATATTAAGACAAAAAGAACACAGTGTCTTCAGTAAAGTGTTTTTTAAGTGGAAAATAAATTTTAGTTTAACAACGTAAAGTTTATATCTATTTTCAACGATTTAATTTAAAACTCCTATATTATAATTTATTATGAAGCTATGTCATAATAACGTTAACGTGTATTACTTTCAACCACAAACAACGTTTTCAAAAATACTTATTTTATGAAGTTACCTTATACAGGGTCCAAAACAAATAAACTTTGCATCACATACGACCAAATTTTAATAGCCCAGTTTTGATTTTGTAAAAAAACACACATTTATTGTGGCGCTTCTTTAAAGAAAATGTATCTGAAATAAAGCATTGTCAAAACTAAGAAGTTTTATGTAAGTTGCGTTGAGTCTTATTTTGCAAAAGTGGTGCAATTTACTAAATATAGGTAAAAAATGAAAATTATCTTATGCGGCTGAAATTTTGCATGTAGACTAGAAACTGCATTTAAAAAAACTTTTTCTTATAACTTTTTTCGATATTTTTAAATATAACCCCACTTTTAAATTATTTTTTTGAAAAAATTAAAATTTGACAGATAATGCGAATCACGTGACTACTATTTTTTTGCCTAATTTTCATCTCGATCGAAGCAGAGCTTAATGCCAAAGTCAAATTTCGAATAAAGCTATTAATAAAAAAAAATTCCATATGATGCGGACTTTATTGGTGACACTGTATAATAAAGGTTATCTTCATTTCCCTGTATACAAAGAAAAATGCTCAAATTAGGGAAACTGAACTCGAACGGAACATATCAGAATAATAAAGAAAAATGCATCCAAGTGAGAGTTCCAGTCTTTGAAATAGACATTTGTTCTTATTTTTTCAAATTGAATTGAATTTTTTAAAGGTTTAATTTTACGGTCTAGGATTCACTGTGGAATACGTTAGAATCTATAATAGGGCACCTACTTCTATTCTCAGACAATGGAGCCCGAGTAAGCCAATTCAATCAATTTAAGGATTTACTGCTAGATTTGATGAAATAAAAAAATCATTCGAATAGGTAATTATAATTAAATATCTTATAGGATCTTAATCTTGATAATGCCAAAGATTTGTAACGGGAATAAATACATAGTAAGAAAAATTTAAGGTTAATCGAATTTGAAAATATTTGGCATTTTAACAGTTGTAGTGCCAGTTTTCAAACCTTTTAAATAAAGATATACAGTGTCCGCAAGAAAGTCCGCATCAAATGGGATTTTTTTTTATTATTAGGAATAGGTAAAAATTGAAAAAGCAGTTAGTTTTGCTTACCTAAAAACCAAAAATGACGTATACTGAAGCAGCTACATGACTTGCGTTACCTGTCAAATTTGACATTTTTAATAAAATAGGTTCAAGAATGCCCTTATTTATAAAAATATCGAAAAACTTTATTCGAGAAAGTTGTTTATTTAGGCATTTTTAGTCTCTGTACCAAATTTTGACAGTCTAATACAATTTTTATTTTTTGCCAGATTCTTGAAAATGTTGATCGACCCTCGTAGATTAACTTTTATACATCGATGTAAAACCATTTGCCTTTACTTTATTTGTAATCTTAATGCAATTTTGTGTAAAATTTTTGTTTCCAATTATTTATTTTGCTTCAAAAACTGAAATTGTTATTGATCAGTATGTAATGTTTGATGCAAAGTTTATCTAATTACATCAGTTTTGTCAAAACCGACGTTTCTCATTTTTCTTAAGTTAGTAAACAGATGTACAAAAAAAAATATTAGGAAGCTTTCGTTGAAATTTTACTTAATTATTATTATTAAATTAAATTAATTATATTAAACTATATTTTTGTTGAATAAAATGTTTCGAGCGATTAATTTATTCTTTTTGATCCAATATTAATTAAGTAAAATTTCAACGAAAGCTTCCTAATATTTTCTTTTTGTACATCTGTTTACTAACTTAAGAAAAATGAGAAACGTCGGTTTTGACAAAACTGATGTAATTAGATAAACTTTGCATCAAACATTACATACTGATCAATAACAATTTCAGTTTTTGAAGCAAAATAATTAATTGGAAACAAAAATTTTACACAAAATTGCATTAAGATTACAAATGAAGTAAAGGCAAATTGTTTTTACTTCGATGTATAAAAGTTAATCTACGAGGGTTGATCAAAATTTTCAAGAATCTGGCAAAAAATAAAAATTGTATTAGACTGTCAAAATTTCGTACAGAGGCTAAAAATGCCTAAATAAACAACTTTCTCGAATAAAGTTTTTCGATATTTTTCTAAATAAGGGCACTTTAGAACCTATTTTATTAAAAATGTCAAATTTGACAGGTAACGCAAGTCGTGCAGCTGCTTCAGTATACGTCATTTTTGGTTTTTATTTCAATTTTTACCTATACCTAATAATAAAAAATCCCATTTGATGCGGACTTTCTTGCGGACACTGTACATGTATAGATTTGAAAAGTTATCATTTTATTAAGATTAAGATTAAAAAATATCGATGTGTAAAAGCGGGCAACAAAAGAAAGCATATAAACTACGACGTGAAAGATTTTACCGAAGTTGTTCCAATTTCTAATGGAAAATACAAAAATTCCGCAAAAATGAAAACAATGAATAAATCCATGGAGATTTAACAACTGAAAATTGTTAAGGTGGAAAAAAAGTATCTTTGCCTTTTAGGATTTGAATTATTCATTTTTATTTAAAAGGCTTTTTTTGGTGTTTACAAAAAATGCCATTTCACTTAAAATGATACATTTTGTGTATATTGTCGAACAACACAATATATTTTAAACTTTCAATTCTGCGTTTCAAAAATATAATTTAAAAATGTTTTTTTTGTAGTTTTTATCTCGACTCAAAATATTTAACAGACAATAAACATAGACGGAACCTATTTTCTGTCGGCCGACATAATTTTTTTTATAAAAACCAACAGAATTTTTCCGTATTGGAAAACATTTGGCTTAAGCCAAATACAAACAAAAAGGCGACAAAAAATTTATAGCTACTTTTGATAAGGATTCCCTTTCTAACCTCCTTTCTTTATTTTTCAGCAACGAAATGCCTCACGTTCTTCCCTAGAGAATCACGGTATTTATACGAGACTAGGGAAACATTTTTTGTTATTTGTATGATGTATTCCATATTTTCCTAAATTTAAGATCATATAATTATTTCATCATTTTTGGTTATTTTTATTATTGACTTAACTGATTAATGAATAATGCTAATGTTCCTCTTTTGTTATACCGTGCGAGCAAAAATTATTTGCATCAAAGAGGGCTTGGATTAAAAAACGTATTGATTGGTTAAGATCACAATGATATGGGGAGGATATATCTAACCAAATCTAGGTTAAAATTTCGTCAAATTCACATTATGACATGATATGCCAACTAATGAGTAATAAAATAAGTAGACAAATACAAATTTATTTTTTTTGTTTTCAAAATTACCAAAGTAAGAATGTACAGAAAGAAAAAGAAAAATAATTACATAAATTGCTGAAATTGGATCTAAGCATAAATTGACACGTCTCTTCATATTTTCAAAAGTGTTGACCACATTCTTGGATAATCCTTTCTTGGAATTGTTCTAAATTTGCAACTGGTGTTTTAAAAATAGTGTTCTTTTAATGCGGAAAAACGAAGTAATCCATAACCGTTAAACAAGGTGATCTAGGTGGGAATTCAATGTCTGATCGAAAACTGGTCAATCTGTCGTCGAAAAAATTGCGTAAGTAGTTAATAGTTTCGGCGGCTGTATGGGCGGTGGCACCGTCCTGTTGAAAATATCCAAAACGTAGTTCGTCGTCAAGTAATTGCTCCACAAATGGATTCAAAATATTGTCTCTATACCGCTGTGCTGTAACTGTGTCATGGAAAAAAATAGGACCAACAATTCTTCTTCGGGAAACAGCTAACCAGACACCAATTTTTTGAGGGTGCAATGTGGACTCTACAAAAAAATGGGGATTTTCACTACTCCACATGCGTATATTCTGAAAATTCACATAACCGGAGAGGTGGAACCAGGCTTCCTCCGAAAAAAATGTCAGGTCAAATAAATTTTGGGTAAACCATTGAGAGTAATTCCTGCGTCTTTTAAAATCTGCTGCTGCTTGTATTTCTTGGATACTTGCACTTTATAAGGAAATAAATTTAGCTGCTTCTTAAGCATAGTCCTGCATGTTCCATAAAATCTTCCCAGTTCTTGGGACAGGCGTCTTATACAATTTGTTTGCGAATTTTGTATTATTTCACGAACGTTTGCAACAAGTTCTTCTGTTTTTACAGATGGTCTTCCTGCTCCTTTTTTTGTGTTGTATAGAACCTGTTTCCCTAAACACAGCCACGGTTCTTTTCCGGCAATGATAAAAATCCCCAGCAATAAAAGCAACGTTAGGAAAATGTTTGTGAAAATCGTCCATGCACAAACCCGGATTGTATTGCCACTCACCATTTACTCTAACCCCTTTTCGAAAATACGCTTCAACCATGAATGTTTTGTGCTGTTCCGTAAAGCCCATTGTGTGAATTGTTCAAGAAATTGGAAAAATTAGCGATGAATCAAATTACTTGTAACGACTGTCAAAGATGACGGAATAACTGATTGATTGTTAATTCAGGTAGTTACTGACACCCAACAGGTATTTCTAGCTTAATGTAAAATGTAAACATAAACCAATTTGTTAAATCTTACTAGTACTTGAAGTAACTTTAATATTATACAGAGAAATTTTTTAGTTGATTTTTACCATCTGACGAAGACCCGGTGTGTCGAAACAATTATTATGGTTAATAACAATAAAAATAAGTGAAGACCTTATACCTTTGTGTGATTATTTCGATTGCTATAATTTTGTTTAATCAAACTAACTTGATTTTCATTTTCAGATCAATGCTGTTTCAACAAGTCTACAACCGAAGGTAGGTTATAAATATTTTGCATTTATGATATAGATTTTAAACAAATGTCATTATTATGTTAAATATGACATATATCAGTGAAAGGGTGTAATTCCGCCCACGCTGATAGATTGCCAATGCTATAATAAAATTGAACCCATTTTACTTTTAAGTGATAAATTGGGCTATCAATAGTTTTACCTCTTTTGTAAAATATATTTTTGTATATTGGAGGTACCTATTTTAATCCATGCGAATATTTACATTATAAATGAATAATGATTTTTTTTTAAATCCCCCCCCCCCCCCCCCCCGCCTTCTTTTATTATTTGCACTGTCAATTTTTTATTTTTGTCAATTTCACTGAAAGAGTTTTCTATATCTTCATTTAACATGCATAAGTCTAATTTTTGGATAAAAGAACGCTCTGGTTTTTAAATGAATCGTTTAAATTACATTTTATTTGTGTGTAGATACCTATTGAGATTTACATATTATACTTATTTCGTTCTTTATGCAATGAACCCTTTCTTAAGTTCCGATTCCTTCCTAATTTTATTATTTTGGCGATTATTAGAAAGCTTTTCCTTTAATGGTTTATCAAAGTTAGAAAATCATTTATTGCTATCCACTCCCACGAAATAACTTTGCTATTTCTCCAAAAACAAGTACCTATATCTTGAAATAAATTTAGCATATCTTTCCTATTAATAAGAAAACGTACTGAAATAATCGCCACAACAATAAAATAGAAAAGAAGTCATGTACTTACGGAAACATATTGATGGAATTTTATTTAGTTCATCGTGAATTCGGTTTATTCAGTTCATAATCAAGAAAAATTAATTTAATTTTACTGATTTATTTTGAAAAATAGCAAATTAGTCCGAGTTAAAGCAAATTACAACTGTTAATTTCATTATGGCCTTAGGTCTGAGACAAAAAGTAATATTGGTCTAAATGGATATTTGATTATGGTCATTTCTTGACAGAAAAAAGACATAATTTCCGAGCTCCATTTTAATGAAATTAGAACTAAACAAAGTTGAACCAACTCTGACTTAGCCGTACATTTTTTGTTTTACCAAAAGTTTTTTGCTTACTTTTCCTTGCAAAGATAGATTAGCTAAGGGTTTGTATAGAATTAAAGCCACGTGTTAAGTGGTCGTTAAATTGAGGGCAGTTCAATGCATTAGAAGATTTATAGTAAACTCACCCAAGGACACCAGTAATAAAATTCATTGTAACTGATAAACTTAAAATACAAAAAACAGCCCTTTCTAGCTAAAAATAAAATACACATTATATAGTTTTAATTAAGGTTTTTTTTTTCGCTTCGTTCTTAACAAAAAAAAACACAAAAACACCCCAGCCTTGTTTTGACAAAATTTGGAATTAACAAAGTTAAACTAAAGCTTTTATCTTTTGTTTAATTTACCAGAAGTTTTTCGCTAACTCTCTGTCTCTCTCTTGCTAAGATAGATTAGTCAAACTTTCGTTAAAAAGAAACCTTATCAGTGGTTGTAAAATCGGCGTATACAGAATGGTCTTCATTAAATATGTATACAGGGTTAGTTGAAATTACCGGTACGGCTAATTTTCTTCAAAACTAGCAACGCTAAATCAATGAATTTTGGTACAAGTGGATAACTTAAAAAATTTACATACATACATTTGTATGTATTATTGATACAAGCTGCACAAGAGTTGTCTCTACTATGTTTTTGAAAAAAGCTGTAGATTTAAAGAAAAATGGAAAAAATAAAAAAAAAACTTAATTTTGTCCCATACGGCATCAGAGTTATCTTTAAATCTACTGCGTTATTCAAAAACATAGAGAGACAACTTTTGTTCAGCTTGTATCAATAATGCATAAAAATGCATTAAAGTTTAAAAAATCAGTGGCGTATCAAATATTTTCACCAAAACAATATTGATGGTATTTGGTACGCACGCCACTGGTGGAATGAAGCAAAACCTTTTTTAATGAAAAGGTGTAGTTTGATCCAAAATAGATAAGCACGAATTTTTATTACCGTATCTTTAAGGATTTTCGAAATTTAACTAAAATAAATATTTTTTAAAAATATTTTAACACCCTGTATCTTAGAGGGTAAGCATTTTAGGGCATAAGTCCATATGAACTTTTCATCTTAAATTGATGCCAGGAATCATATCCTAGATTTTCTTGATGTACTTAAGGATCACCCTGTATAATAATTAAGCGTTTTAAGACGCCGCCACGTTAATTAAATTAATTTGACCCCCTGGGGGCAGCTAAGGAAGAGGATGACGTTTATATTACACATTTATACTTTCTTTTTGTTAAAAAATTCGGCGAGTGCGACAATAGCCAAGGTTTTTTTATATTTATAATAATTAACAACACCAAAATAATTATACAAAGTCTGACGAAGTGAATAATTTATTTCTGTAAAGTTGAGTATACATTATGGCAATTTACAACTGTAAATTATCCCATGGCATCCGGTCTGATTAACTTCATGGGCAATTACAGCACATTAACTGCGATATCTTTGGAAATTATCATTTTAAAGCCTTTAAAACTTCCTTTAAAACTTGAAGGAGTAGAACAACCCAAGTTTGTCCATTTAGAAACTTAAAGAAACTTTTCTTGCCTATTAAGTTTTAATTATTTATCATTTAAATAAGAATCATAAGAAACGGTAAAATGGAAAGAGTTATTTTTGATATTGAAATTCAAATTCGACCGGGTCACTTAAAGGATTCAGAGTCTGCAGAGTGAAACGAAAACTGGCCATGGTACATGACATTAAGACCCCTATAACCATGAATTGTTTGAGCTTTTTGCAGGAAAGCTTTTTGGAACAGAGGCAAGATACCAAATTGTATCTTATTTAAAGCTCCCTGGAGGTGCCATTTTAAGACTAAAACACAAATAAAAAATGGTTACATGTACTATTTGACGAGTTCTTTCATTTTACACCCCACTTGATTGGATGCGAAATAAAAAAAATACTTTTAAAAGGCTGGTTTAATACTAATAAAAAGTATTATTTCAAAAATGTGGAAATATTCCCGCGTATACAGGGTGTTATTTAAGTATGTGGCCAAACTTTAAGGGGTGCTTCTTTTAGTGATTCTAAAAAGAAATGTTCATATAAACATGGGTCCGAAAATGCATAGTTTTTACAATACAGGGTGTCAAACTTTAAAAAAAAATCGGATGTCCGTAAATATCTCAATACCCTTTTATTCGATTTTGTTTAAATTTGGCAATTCTGTTTATAGCAACAAGAGGATAATTTAGCCTTAATTAGATTAAAATTATTAAGTTCAGTGCCGTCCCGGAAGATAGTCCAACTAATGTTTTTGATAAAAAAAATTGCGCGCCAATGACTTTTTTTAAATTATGTATTTTTTTCGAATTAAGCAACTCCAAATACAACTATTTTATTTCCTGAGTTTTTTTCAAATCTTGCTTTGTTTTCGAGAAAAAAAATAAAAAACACTTTATTGCATGTCCCAGAGTAAAAAATTTAAACTACTTACCAAACTATTGATATTATTTTATGTTAATTTCTTTTATCGAAAACAGTTTTAATCTGTGTGAAAAAATTCAAAAGAGGACTTTCGTGTTACTTTAGTTACTAAATAGTCTAAATTTTTTACTCTTATTGTCACAGGGATATGCAATAAAGTGGTTTTCATTTTTTTTCTCGAAAACAAAGCAAGATATGAAAAAACTCAGGAAATAAAATAGTTGTATTAGTAGTTGTTTAATTCAAAAAAAATACATAATTTTAAAAAAAGTCAGTGGCGCGCAATTTTTTTGTCAAAAATATTAGTTGGACTGTCTTCCGGGACGACACTGGACTTAATAATTTTAATCCAATGGAGGCTAAATTATCCTCTTGTTATTACAAACAGAATTACCAAATTTCAACAAAATCGAATAAAAGAGTATTGAGATAGTTACGAACATCCGTTTTTTTTTTTAAGTTTGACGCTTTGTATTGTAAAAACTATGCATTTTCGTACCCATATTTATATGTAATTTTCTTTTTAAAATCACTAATAGAGTTTGGCCACATACTTAAATAACACCCTGTATGTGCTCGTAAACTTCCAATACTAATATTATGGACTTTTGGTCAAATAATAATTAAAAACACGTTTAGGTTGTTGACGTTTCTGTTTATTTTATTTTAAACCATCATCAGAACTACAAATTTAATATGTATAACCTCTATTACATTATTTGTTTCCATTAATATTTCATATTTCGTAAAATATCGTTCGTATATTATAAGGTTTTGTGTAAAACAAGGCATTTTTGTGGGTCGTCATGGGAGATGGCGTCGGGCTGACTGCTCCGGCTGGCCGCATGGAAGGTTTGCCAAAAACAGGGCCAAAACGAACCGACATCGACATTGAGTTTTTGAATGGTTATATAGTCAGCCAGCCGTGACGATTGCCTTTCTTAAAGAAACTAAAACTGAGAGCTTGAAAAGATTTAATTTAAAGAAAATGCTGTCAATGCGAAAAAAGCATTTTTGGCTCTTAATAATACTGAATTAAAAGCTGCTAAATCTTTGAAAAGATTTTTTTTTATATACCTATCTATACAGTGTGACCAGTAAAGTCAGCATCATGTGGGATTTTTTTTTATTAATAGCTTTATTCAAAATTTGATTTTGGCATCAAGTTCTGCTTCGATCGAGATGAAAATTAAGCAAAAAAATAGTAGTCCCGTGATTCTCTCAAATTTTAATTTTTTTCCAAAAAATAATTCAAATGTGGGGGTTATTTCTGAAAATATCGAAAGAAGTTATTAGAAAAAGTTTTTTAAATGCAGTTTCTAGCCCACGTGCAAAATTTCAGCTGCATTAAATAATTTTTATTTTTTACCTATATTTTGTAAAATAAGACTCAACGGAACTTACATAAAACTTCTTAGTTTTGATAATGCTTTATTTCAGATACACTTTCTTTAAAGTAGCGCCATATTAAAAGTGTGTTTTTCTACAAAATCAAAATTGGGCTATTAAAATTTGGTCGCATGTGATGCAAAGTTTATTTGTTTTTGACCCTGTATAAGGTAACATCATAAAATAAGTATTTTTGAAAACGTAGTTTGTGTCTGAAAGTAATAAACCTTAATATTAAGACAAAAAAGAACACAGTATCTTCAGTAAAGTCTTTTTTAAGTGGAAAATAAATTTTAGTTTAACAACTTAAACTTTTATCTATTTTCAACGATTTAATTTAAAACCCCTATATTATAATTTATTATTAAGCTATGTCATAATAACGTTAACGTGTATTACTTTCAGACACAAACTACGTTTTAAAAAATAATTTTATGAAGTTACCTTATACAGGGTCAAAAACAAATAAACTTTGCATCACATGCGACCAAATTTTAATAGCCCAATTTTGATTTTGTAAGAAAACACATTTAATATGGCGCTACTTTAAAGAAAATGTATCTGAAATAAAGCATTGTCAAAACTAAGAGGTTTTATGTAGGTTGCGTTGAGTCTTATTTTGCAAAAGTGGTGCAATTTACAAAATATGGGTAAAAAATCAAAATTATCCTATGTAGCTAAAATTTTGCATGTGTACTAGAAACTGCATTTAAAAAAACTTTTTTTAATAACTTTTTTCGATACCTCCAGAAATAACCCCACTTTTGAATTATTTTTTGGAAAAAATTTAAATTTGACAGATAATGCAAATCACGTGACTACTAATTTTTTGTTTAATTTTCATCTCGATCGAAGCAGAACTTGATGCCAAAGTCAAATTTTGAATAAAGCTATTAATAAAAAAAAATCCCATATGATGCGGACTTTACTGGTCACACTGTAGATATTTGAAAAATTATTATTACATCATTGGGTAACTTTATGAAGTAAATAGTTACACATCTATAAGCAAGCTTATAGGTTTTTTCATAGTAAAATTTTTAAAACAAATTGTAGTATTGCCATCTAATAAACATAGGGGATAATTCTAAAACTCTAGCCCTGATGAAGACATGGAATGTGTCCAAACATTTGCGTCTATTTAAATAATATAAGGTTGTCCAAAACGATAAAAATGGGAGATTTAATTTAGAACCGGTATTCTCCCATACGTCTAACACAACAGCGCTTTTGGAAAATGCCTTTTAATTTTTTTTCAATTTAAGTCAATATTTTACCGAAAGAACATTACGAGCGGAGTGCCGAGAATGTGTTTTTTTAGGCGTGTTAATGGAATCTTAACGATTTTATTTTAAGACGATATAAATCTCCAGAGTCCCATTCAATTTAGTCTGAAAATCTATATCGAATGAGTCATATATATTTGTTTCGTTGGGATAAGTTTAAGTGCTTTACCAACACAAGAAGAATGATGATCTATGTGTTCTCCCTGGCTAACTTGTAATATATGATACTTAATAGAACAAAATTATTATCGGAATTTATAAAAATCATATTATTTATCCAATACTTTTGTATCTTAAGAAATAGTTTCGTGAAAGTACAGGGACAGAAAGTGGTATTTTTATAATTAGAAGCTATTAAGACAGCAAGTTTTTGATTTAACATTAATAAATAGCATGATGCATAAACATTGTTTCAATTAATACTGTTCTAACTAATACTTACCACACACCCCCCAACAAACCGAAGCAAATTACAATCAGAGAAATAATGCCAAAGCGATACAGTAGAAAGTAGGGCTGGGAATTTTTAAAATATAAATATTCGAATAGTCGTTTGGTATATTATTCGAATAGTCGAATAGATAGGTACTTGAATAGTCAAATAGCCAAATATTCGAATTTCGAATAGTCAAATATTTGAATAGTCGAATATTTAGTTAGTCGAATATTTAAATAGTCGAATATTTAAATAGTCGTCTATTTAAATATCGAAATACAGTCGTTTAATCACGGTAGAAGTGGTTTTACTGCTTAAACATAATAAAGGAACATTTTTAAGCATTAGTCATTTTTAATATCTAAATTATCGAATAATAATAATGTGCATTTTGTCGAATAAAGTAAGATGACAAATAAATAATTCTGTTAAATTATTTCAAGATATGAGAACTTGAGAACTCTGTTATAAATAAAAAACTCTTAAACAAAATGATTATTTATTGAACACAAAAAATCAAACAACAACGAAAATAAAATTATAAAAATAAACACGGCGTTTTATTTAACATAAAACAGAAACAACAAAAACTGGAACAAGAAGTTCAACAAATTCATATAATATTCGAATAGTCGAATATTTGAATAGTCGAATATTTAAATAGTCGAATATTTAAATAGTCGAATATTCGAATAGTCAAATATTCGAATTTCGAATAGTCGAATTTTTTAACTAACAAAAAATTCGAATTTAGAATAGTCGAATATTCGAATTATTCGAATACAATTCCGAGCCCTAGTAGAAAGCCGTAGTTTTATCATGTTAAGCAACAACAGCGTATGTCATGGATAGATTTTTATTTAAAACTAAAAAAAAATAACAACTTGTTAACAATAGCTTTTTAAATTTTAAAATAAAACTGAGGGATTGCATTGAAATGCTAGTGATTATTAAACTAATCGCGAATAATAGACGAAAGAGCGAAAACTACTTTACATATAGACATAATAGACCTGACTTTGTTAAGTACCTACGAATTGATTGGTATAAGAGACGCTGTCTAAAACACAACAATACCAAGCTTTGTTTAAATATTGAAGATGCAGATTTTCAATCTGCAGTTTCAGCTCGCTTTTATATTTTAAAGCCTAGAAAATATGGTTAATCAATACCACAAAGACAGAATGAGGTTAAATAATTTTAAAACCTTAAAATTTATTTTACAACGGCTAGTGCAGCAAGTATAATTAATTTTTAACGTAGTATCTAAAAGGCTCAGAAGCTAAATTGTACTTTGGAAAAATATTTACTAACAAATTATATTACTTAAATTAATTATTAAGTTCTTTGCTTTTATCTATTACTTGTCCATTTTATTTTCATTACTGGTTACCTATTACACATTACTCAATACTTTAGTGTTGTTGGTAATTGTTTTTGGTGCTTTTGGTTAATAGTCTTTGGTCGTGTTGCGTTACTTCTTTTAACCACACCTCCTGCTCATGAGGAGTAAAATTTGGCGATTTGGGTAGATGCCAAAAGGGTCATAAATTGTCCCAGTATTCCCTTGACAACTACCGCTTAGCTATCAAATTTAATAACTGGAATATCATGATTTTGTTTACGGTAGAAGTAATTGATTATATTAAAAACTAGTTTAAATTTGATAATATATCATAATTAATTAAGTTGTTATAAAAATGTGAAAATTACTATAGACACAATGGACTAACTATAATAAGTAACTAAAATTTGGTTTGCTTTATAATAGATGAATAATACTTTAAGTGGAGTATATGTTGCTAAAGCATTTTAGCTCCGTTTGGACTGTTTGCACCTGTTGTATTTCTTATTTTCCTTATTCTATTCTCCTGATGATGAATGTATATATATTCGAAACATGTAGAGAATTTACCCTTAATTAAAACTTAATATTTTCTTAATATACCAGTGGAGGAAGACTTGAAAGTGTCTTATTTCTTTCCCTTTTAGATGAATAATAGTTATCTAAAGCACAGCAATACTTTATTTTAAATCTTTGGGAGGTTTATTTTCAATTTGAATTTATTTTGCCCTTTTATGTAATTTAAAGCTTAGAAAATATGGGTAATCAATACTAGAGAGACAGAAAGAGGTTAATTTACTAGTTATTTCTTGGCTTTTGTTTTCCAGAATTAATCATGGAAATAATGATCTTTTAATTAGACTCAAGATTTTTATTTTCTTAAAATGCAGCCAACAAAGTGCAGTTTATTTTGCTATTCATTAGACAATTAATTAATCTCGAGATTTATTACTTTGTTAAAGAATCTACAATGTAAATTTACTTGGAATGAACTGATAAAATTGCAGGTTCGTTTTGTATAAGTATAAGTACAGTAAATTTATTAATTTTACCTTAACGATATTTTTTTAATTAAAAGCGGAACATGAAGTAACGATAACAATACATTAATAAACTGTTAAGTTTTATTTTTTTTATAGAACCAAAGTCAAATCTATAAGATTTTATTAAATTCGATAGCTTTGAATATATTTTTAATATTTCGTAATAAAATTTTCCAACAAACAATTTTTGTGTTCTCTGGCACGGTGACTAAGCTTTAAAATCTAACACCTTCCAAAATTTTAATTCATCAGTGCCATATTGGCATTGATAGTCCCTCGAAGTTTGGGGTATTCAAGAAGTTAATAATTTATTAGGAATTTACTTTGTCATAATTAATTTTAAAATTTATCAAAGATGGTTTTCTGGAAAACACTTACAGAATATTAATTACGTTACCTGCTGTTTTTAAACAAATTAATTTGTAAATATACAGGAATACAGGATAGATCTAAATTCTCGTCGCTGCTTGAAAACATTAATCTGAGTGGGCTGCGGTAGCGTTCACACCTGGCAAGCGGCAGGTACCTGATTCGATCCCGAGCTGGTTTGGCGGACTTATTTAAACTGCAGTTGAAAGACGACTTCGATACAAATCAATCAAATTATTCGGTAATACTAATACGACTACCTTTACTACTAGTACTAGTAAAAATAAGGCGGAAGACGCAAAAGCCAATTTTTTTATTTGCAGGCTACAACCTTAATAAACCTTAACAACCTTAAGCGAAATTGGGACCATCTTTTATGGTAAGGTAACAACACCCAATATTTCTAAGTAAATTTATTGATATTCAATGTTTAATCTGTATTTATTTTCCAAGTTTTCGATTTTAACAAAGTTTGGTTTGCTTTAATTGTTTTTTGTTAATCCCTAACCCAATGCGGAACGTGCTTTCAAACAATTGTTTGTTCTATAGGGAATGTTGCGAAAGAGAACAATTTCAATTTGGTTAGAAGACAGTTGTTCTTGGTGCGTGTATAAGAGCTAGAGTCACACATAATCAATAGATACGTACTGACTATTGTCGAAATATTTAAACTCTGTCGAGCTGGATGTCCAAACGTGACGTCACAATATTTGTTCGTGTATTTCTCTCTACAAAGGTCTGCACTGAGAAAAAAGGCTTCTAACCCATATAAGAATTCACATACTCTTAACAACTGTTTAATAATACATGTGAGAGCAACACGCCTTCCTGTAAGACAACGAAAATTGCTAGACCGTTGTGTAGTGACAATAGCACGGTAACTTAGCCAATAGGAAATAGAAGTTAATGCTACCATAGAATGGTTTATAGCCATTATTTCTCTGAATACTTACAGTAATTATCAAGTTCTATTTGGGGTGTAAACTGGTTTTATATACTATATTAGTTCCGACTGGCAGTTGTAATGAAACTGGGCGTTAATCATAATAATATTTGCTTGCTACGGTTAATAAAGCATATACTTACCACTAAAAATCAGTATTGCAGTTCTCAAAAATTTAAATAGCTTCTAGTGTGATATTGTTCTTGTCGTTTAACATTGCATATGGTTATCTATTATGCAACATAGTTTACTGAGATGGTAAAATTCGTCCAGAGATTATAAAGTCCAATACTAATGATGGGTTGTGCGAAATAAGAATCTTCTATTGCTTTATCTGACATGCAAAGTTTAAAAAAACTTAAATACAAAGTAAAAATTAATTAATTGAAACAGGCATTGGTACGATCAATCAAAATCAAAATAAGACAGGACAGCTAGAAGACTCCGAACAACGATGTGACCTGCGCAACAAATACTTTAAAACTAATAATACGCTACGAACCCCCACCAATGTCTTGCGGATTTTTGAACTTCTAGTGAACCTAGAACCTTACAGTGTTGAGGAATTTTTAAGCTCATAAAATATATCAGATCATATAATATTTCATAATTCTTGTACTTCTTGTGCAACCATAAATAGTGTGCTGACGAGGGTGATCGACACACAGATGCACAGTAGGCTGTGATTAAATTTTAAAAATGTAATGTAAACGCAATTGAGTACATGTATTCTATTTTATTTTATTTTCATGTCTTTTAAATGTAATACGCATATTCTCTGTTTTTTGAATGTGAATAAGCAAACCATATTTTATTATATTTTATTTCTTACTTTGTATGTAAATTTTCAGTAGTGACGCTTGACCATTATATGTGTGCTGTATCTCAAATATTTTGGTAATATAGAGGTTTTTTAATTGAATTTGAATTTAATTATAGGTTATAACAAATACAATTCGTTTTTGGGGACGCTGTTCTGGTTTCTTAATTGTAGAGAAAGCGCTTTACTGGGAACAAAATGCGTCGCATCGAGAAGATACAAATTATTTCTTAACAAAATTGCTGTATTAAAAGTAGTTCATTATTCAACAAGACTATTTACTACCAATAAAAACACTGTTCTAGCAAATCTTGAATTGATATAACACTAAAGCGGGTTTGATACACTAGCAATTAATTTAATATCAGGTTTAAAAAATTAGCCATCAATACTAACTATGTCTTAGCAAATCTGCAGTATTAGATTACTTTCCTCAGTATGGGAACAAACTAAGTACGGATCTGTTTCCTCGCAAAGCGCCTGCGTCACTGTCGTTCTAAACATACGGCGTGACGGGGGAAACGCTGCATTTCTTTCCACCATTCATTTGTATCATCATGAGTCTATACACGAAGTAGATTATTTAGGAGCTTAAAGGTTATTAACTTCGTTAACAAGGCTTTGTGTTTTGCTTTAAAAAAAATCAGATAAGGATTTATCTATACTCGCCACACTACACTACCGACCACTGGCTTTCTAGAAAACAAATTGATAGTCTTACGCATGTAAACATTTTCTTCAATGACTTCTGTCCTAATCTGTCTAAATGATTTTCGCCCGACTAATTCCACTTTACCTTCCTTTTAGACTGATTTATCTCTTTTAAGACGCTCTTAAAGACAATTTCCTCAAGAACTCTTGGTTAAGTTCTTTTGTCTATTATTGCCACATTTTAGACAAAATAAAATTTATTCAGCGGAGATTAAGGTTTGGTTATTGTTTTAGAAGGAAAAACCTTACGCCTGAATGGCTAGACGCGCTAGAATAAATAAAAATAGGAGGGCAAAGACCTCAAAGTAAATTTTAATATGGCCTTAATTAAACACATATTTATTTTACAAAGTGAAACACAAAACCAATAATATGTAATAGATTTCAAAAGAAATAGTACGATAAAAGCTTTTAGTCTACCAAATAATACTTACTAAAGCACAGCCATAATTTTACATAGTCTTATGTAAATTTACAGGGCGTATGAAAAGTTACAATGTAAATTTAAATAATTAATAAGATAAATGTAATTTTTTTGTTCTGCTTGTACTAGAATATTACTAAAAGTTCACTTAACTTATATTTCTGTAAAGTAGACAAAACGTTTATTCACCTTTGAAGGATAAAAACTAGTCCCTTTTAACTAAATGCATTAATACAACAGTGTTAGCTAATAATCAAATAAAGCAAGTAAGACTAGATTACATTGTAGAATTTCCAAGCGAGGTTTTGGATTATTTAGAGCGGTAACACGAATGGTCTCAAATGATTAGAAGTGATAAGTGCAGCGAAATAATAAACGAAGTAAAATTTCAAATTCAGAACTAATTTTCGCACAACAGCGAAACAATACAGCACGATTTAATAAATTATTATCGTCGTGGTTTAATATTGAATTTACGATTTTTAATCAGCTTCAGTAAAAATTTAATGCACTCCTAATCAAAAATATTAAATAACTTATTTCTTTTTATTTTCTCTTATTTTAACTATCTGTACATTTTACATATTTTACTGTGCTGTAAAAATTTTCAAAGGAACCGGTCCACTTCTCACACTGGTTAGCTATATAAGGTATAATTGCTTAAAGTTTTTATAAACCATGATTTTCGTTAAATACATATATGATATATATAATTTAACTATCTAGCCTAATTTGTGCGTATTGTATATCAAAAAAATATTTTTCTAGTATATCCACGAAGAATCATTTGTTAAAAATTCGCTACTTTATAACTTGTGATATCAGAATTATATGTTACAATAAATTATTAACTAAAACTATCAGGATTTCGGTCCAAAAACAAATAGATATATCTTTGATAACACCTGTTTATTGGGCCCGTTTATTCATTACAGAATAATTTATACACCTTTGGGTGTTTATTACATTACATATAATTTAGTGGCAAATTAGAATAAGCAATCCTCAAACGATTATGTACTAATCAAGGAGATGCCTTTGTGGTTGGCCCTTATACAATCTGTTGGGTGTCTATTTCGTATAATTTACTGTTAAATTGGTTTGCTTGTTTAAAGATCTCTTAGTCATTCGTGGGCTTACGTTAATGAAATCGATAAACTTATAACAACTAGTGGAATAATTGCAAATAAAGGCAAAAAAATACACATTCGATACGTTTGTATTGAGTTTACAGCAAATATTAATTATAAGTTTGTCAGTTAAAAAGTTTTGCAAAACACAATTTAGGTTTAGGATCAGAAAAATAATTGGCACTCACATATCGTACCATGAAAATAAAAGCTTACCTTCTTCGATAAACTTTAATCCTTTTAACTGATCTTTAATGTATAGGAACAAACCGGTGACACAACATGGTGAAATATCGGGCTTGTACATCTCAGACTGAAACGCCCGAATGTTCTAAAACTTTAATTGTTTTAATAATTCTAAAGCTAACTTAATTTGTATGAATTCTGCCTGGAACCTCATTTATTCATATGACAATCTTAACCCATTACAGAAAGATGGGCTAAAGAAGCTGTATATTAAATAAACCTTAAAACCCTTTTTTAATTAAAAACATTATTTCGCATTTCGTGAAAATAAAATTTATTGTAACTAATTCTGCAGCAAACCTGAAATTACGACATTGCAGAGAAATGTCGGCATTATTGTTTTAAAGGTAAAAATAACCATAAATTCAGTTTTTCCTGTTCAATTTGGGAAACAAAATAACCAAAACGTTTTCCGAATAGCAATTTCGAAAAAACGCCATCATAAATTCATTTTAACCGGTTCGATACGGCACAAATATCTTTACACTCAATGAAATCCAGACTAAAGAAAAATAAAGCTATTCGAACGTAGCCGGTCTGATGTTCATCTTTTCTTTAAGGGGTCCATTGGCTCAAGCGGCCATTAAAGAGAACACAAAACGTAAAAATCGGCGGTAAAGGCCAAAGTAAGGAAGTGCTATTAACTTCCTCGCTGCAGTGACGGGTCATCGGGTAAAGCTACGGTTTCACAACACTTTCGAAAATCTCAGTTTTATGTCTTAAAAATATTTTCATTCCTAATAAAAGTAGATATAGATTACGATATCTACGCCCATCTATTATAGAACGCAATATGTTAGTGTCAGTGAATAATGACCTTGATATATGACAATATGATAACTGAGATTTTACAGCTGACGTAACTAATCATAGCGAAAGATCTGATGCCGTAGTTTATGATAAAGTCTGGTGTATGAAATAATTTTTTTGTTTGTTTTTGACCAAACCTTTCCAAGTTCCAATGGCCCACCACTGCTCCTCTAGAGTCAAAATTGGGTCGATCGTAAATCTTGGTTTGGACAATTAACACACTCAATAGTTTAAAAATGTTTGGGGCGGCGTATTGCACATAATAAAAAAAGGAAGGTTTATTGCATCAAGATGCTTTTAAACTCCTTTAAAAGTGTAAAAGTACTTTATTGTTTCGAAAGGGAGAATTAGAAGAGCGAAAAGTCGTATAATAATATTTTATTTAAGAAATATTGTGCTTTTTTCAAATAACAATTAATATATTTTAGGATTTCTTATGTTTTTCAACCAAAAAAAGAATTTATGTGCATTTTAACAGTTATTTTCCTACCGTAGGTAAGGAATTATTTTGACCAAATAGTTAACTTTTATGAATTCTCCATTTATTAAATTGTATCGTTGTCAACACTTTAAATTTCCAACCTCTATGGAAACTCTAAAACGTGATGATTATTGTTTCGTTGAAAGCATAAAATTTATTGCTAGCACACAGAATAATAAAAATTGGTTACATGTATACTTTTATATACCCAATGTATTGTAAACTATACGTTGCAATCTACTTGAACCTTATCGTTAAATCACAATAAATTTGGATGAAAATTTATAAATATATACTCGTATATATACACAAATATATTTTCTCTGCCAAGTTGTATAAACACGGAAATCACAAAGGGTATATTTTCAACGTATGTTATTTGAGCAAATCTATGCTTAAACTAGATGTTAAGATACCTACTAGGAAAATTATATATGTATACACAATAATTTTTCACAATTTGTTTCTTTAAGTTGGGAATTTTTTACTAACCGATTTAAACCTTACCATACATGGAGGTTTATGGTACATCCTTTTGACGGAGTCCCCGGGTTCAAGTTGATCTCAATAAAAAATGTGTAAATGAAAATTGCGATAAATATTTGACAAAACAGACAAATAAGAAACAAGACTTTTCATGCCGGCTAATACCCATAATGGTTTCTAGAGTAACTTTTTTATCGTGACACACAACATAATGTTAAATTCCATATATATATTTTTAATACCTCAAGCCTAAAGTTCATAACTGCTAGTTTCCTGTTTGTCTAACCTATTTATATTTACGTAAACAAGAGCTCGAAATGTGTATTTAATAATTACCAAAATCAACAAACCTAGAAATGTAAATAAGCAGACTAACCCTAACGATTATTTTATGTAATCCATGTCTTGCTTTGCGCTTACACGAACCAAATTTAAGAAATCCCATTTTATGCTTACAACGGTAAAATTAGTATTTGGAATTCCCGCGTACAAGATGCCACTTAACAATACACTTTTATTGGCATTTAGGAGTTTAAGCTTAAAACTGGGCTAAAAATTAATGCAATCAAATTGATGTAAAATTAAACATAATTTGTTGGTAAACGACTGTTAGGGATTTGCTTTGTACAGTTTATCATAATTTGTTAGTGAATGATTGACACCGCTCTAATAGTGAGGCCTATGTTTAGGTAACTTTTTTATACTCATATACGGTTTTACAATTTTATATTACTACAAGGAATACAATTTCACAAGAGAATTCGATAAACATATTGTTATTTATGTCTTAATGGTTTGAAGATTGTTAGCTTTAATTCGGGGAATTTGGTAGAAATTTTCCGGGGTAAAATAATATCGATAGACGCCTGTCAATCAATTTCATCCAATTGATTGTTAAACAGAATTTTCCACGTACAAACGTTTTAATATTTAATTGTGTTTACGTGTTTTTTTTTGTTTACTTAACTATCTTTTCCACCATATCAACGCTTTTGGAACCTATTTCATATTTTATTAACAATGACAAGAAAGCTGTATTATTATTATTTTATTCAAATACTACCAATTGCAGCTATTTCATAACAGTTAATGTTTATATTTAAGTAAATGCTAATTTATTCAATTGCAGCAGAATCGTATAGTACGAGAATGAAGAACTATTTTCTCTGATTTGGATATTCAACGTATGTACATTTTATATTTTATTATATTATACGAATGAAGTAAATTTTTCTTGAAGGAAAATAATGCATTATTACCTGCTTCACAAATCAGAAAAATTGTTCTGACAACTCAATTATTCGTTTCAGAAAACATAATATTAGTTTGTGTTTTTTTTATCCACTGATAAAATTATTGAAATGAAATTCGATTTTGTAAGTGCAGATGTTTAATATATAAAGGTAGTAATTTGTATAATATTTTATGTTAATGTCAATAAAAGAGCCAATTAATACAAGCGAGATCAATAACTGTATAAAGCTATATATGTAGGTATGTGAAACTAAATTTTTCCCCCTTAGAAAATATCAAGAAACTTTTTAGTAAAGTAAAATAACGTTAGCTGTAATGGACTGCCAATAAATTTAATTCAATGGTAGTAACACAAATTGAAGTAACCTTAACATAATAATATGATATAATATGCTCTAAACGGCTTTAACATTGAATTGTGTTTGCGTTTTACTCTGCAACCGCTGTTACAAGCTGTAAACTTATAAGACTCTTAGAATGAATGATAATGTGATAGATACATAAGATAGTTGTCGTATTTTAGGCTGTAAGCTTATAAAATAAAAATAAAATAACTAGTTACATTATTGTAATATTACCATAGTTTGCTATGTATGTATCATTTACAACTCTTTCATTTTATTTGATTCGTATTGATATTAATATAAGCACTATACAGCAGATATTTTTTGAGTCGATGGGCTGCAATTCAGTAATAATGCACTGCTCTATAGTGGACCGAGAAAATGACTCACAAAGGATGATTGTTTAGTTTATGATTCCACCTGACACTGGATGCGGTCACATTATATCGGGTAGATTGATCCTTGCGGCAACCATCCAGCCTGACAAAAAGTTCTAGTTATATAAGATTTGTTGTCTATCTAGTTTTCAGTGTTGTTAGTCATATAGTCATAGTGATGTCAAACGCGTAAGATGTAATGCGAAAGCTATGAGGAAATTTGATTATTGCTCTTATTAACGCTGTTTTTTCAGGTGTTCTATGCATTTAAGCAACTCAAGTGTAATCATGTGATCATAATTGCAAAAACACTTAAACTCAAGTAAAATTAAGTGATCTACTGAAGTGTCCATAAATTTAACCTGCAATTTGTTGGTATACGACTTACACCTCTTTAATAATTAATTGTGTTTTTCGAAACTAAATAGAAAGGTTCTAAACTACAATATAATTTGCTAAAATCTTTAGTTCTGTTCTGTTCTTCTCTGTGACACATTTCTTTTCAAGGCTTTCAAAAATATATATTTCCGTTTTATGGGCTAAAATATAGCTTCGCTGCATTTGTAGCTTTTATAAAACCAGTCAATTGCATTTACATGGGAACAGGATTTATGTTTACCTGGATGCATATTTACTAAAATATTATGACTGAATGGTCTATCAGAGAGAAAAAGCCATTTGCTCTGATCTGGATATTAAAACGCTCGTACCAAATAAAATTGTTCGGTTGTTATAAAAGCAATATTGCAATAATGGTGCCTTTTTTCCTTTAAAAGAGTAATTTAAATGGTATTTACTGTGTATACTTTGGTGAAGGATTTTGTTATTTTCAGTAGTTTTAAAATCCGCTTAGTCATTTCTAAAAAGCTAAAAACACAATGATTTATTGCAAACTTTAAAGGTATAGAGATTTTAATTATACTTTTTTCATTATTTCTGAAAATTATTTTTTACATGTGCCTAAATATGATTGCTTTATCATTACAGACATAAATCATGACTAGATTAAATGTTTGCTCAGATTATTCTTTAATCTAGCCTTGAGTACAAATAAACATAAAATATATTAAATATATATTCCCAAAAGTTTTGCTAATATGAAACAGCGGTAGGTAAAAGGCAAAACGTAGCATATATAATTTGGTTAGTGACATCTTTTGTGACTAACTGTTTAATTAAATTTATAATCCTTTCTGACAGCATTTGCTTTAGGAAGGAAATTTATACCGGGCATTAAGGCCGCATGAGAATGCGAATTCTAAGTACTGACATATATTGAGCCACTGGACCACCGCATTATACGAATTGCTTACAATAAGAGAATCGTAAGTCGTCAAGGTGGTCAAAGAAGTAGCTTATTAGCAGATTATTATTCTACGTCTAAATCTTTGTAGCAATGTTGCTACATTGTATTTATACCGTGCGAGCAAAAATTATTTGCTTCAATAAGGGCCTTGCATCTAAGGACGTAATGCTTAGCCGTAGAGCTTAATTCCTGTTGGGTGTCAGTAACTACCTGAATTAATAATCAATCAGTTTTTCCGTCATCTTTGACAGTTGTTGGTCCTATTTTTTTCCATGACACAGAATATTTTGAATCCATTTGTGGAGCAATTACTTGACAACGAACTACGTTTTGGATATTTTTAACAGGACGGTGCAACCGCCCATACAGCCGCCGAAAGTATTAACTACTTACGCAATTTTTTCGACGACTTACGCAATTTTTTCGACGACAGATTGATCAGTTTTCAATCAGACATTGAATTCCCACCTACCTCACCTTGTTTAACGGTTATGGATTACTTCGTTTTTCCTCATTTAAAGAACACTATTTTTAAACCACCAGTTGCAAATTTAGAACAATTACAAGAAAGGATTATCCAAGAATGGTAACATTTCTCCAGAGATGCTGGTCGGTCAACACTTTGGAAAATGTGAGGAGACGTGTGAATTTATGCTTGGAGCATGGCGGTGGCCAATTTCAGCAATTTATGTAATTATTTTTCTTTTTCTTTCTGTATATTCTTACTTTGTTAATTTTGTAAACAACAAAAATAAATTTGTATTTGTCTACTTATTTTATTACTCATTAGTTTGGCATATCATGTCATAATATGAATTTGAAAAAAATTTTAACCTAGATTTGGTTAGATATATTGTCCCCATATCATTGTGATCTAAACCAAGCCCCACGTTTTTTAATCCAAGACCTCTTTGATGCAAATAATTTTTGCTCGCACAGTATAAAAAATGTAAAGGATTACAGGATTGTCGTTAACAGTAAAAAAAAACCTTTGTAGCGTTTAAGGCTTTCCAGTTGAGGCGTTTTTAATTTTTCAAGCGCATAGACGGAGCAGTCAAAAAAGTTAGATCAGACCGAAAGAAAATTACTACTAAAACTTTAAGCTTAAGTAATGAATAACAATATATATAATAATATATAAAATATTTTGATAAAAGTTAAAATATAGCGAGAAAAGACGATTATCCATCCACCCCTTAAAAACCAAATTCTCTATCTAATTCCGGTTTATGCAAACTATGTCATAGCTATACGTAAAGCCTAATGAAAATTTAACATTATTAGGTGGTCCATTTACAATAGCAAGGATTAAAAGCAAAGCAGGGTTTACCATTTATACGTTTACACTATTTTGCTGGAACATTTAAAAACAGTTATAAAATACATTTTACAATTGGAAAAAGCACAACGACTTAGTATAAATGAAGGAACATTTATTTTATTTGAATGTAAAACTTCATTTAGTTTTTAGGAAAATATTTAGAACACTTTATATTTTTTAAATGCTTTAACTGACTATATTTATGGCATAATAAATTGTTGGGTGCATCCAGAGTGTATTTTTTAAAGGTCAATAAATTTAAAAAATATAAAAATCCAGCTTAAGTCCTTTAGTGCACTAAACCGATAGTTGTCATTTTTTGCGGCCTAACCAGATTAAATATTTTCATCGAGCAATGTTTATATCCGCAAAATAACACAAATGCCGGATGTTGATCACTTTTTATTATTCACGCTTTTTATTAAAAATGTACACTTTTTATTGTTTTGTAAATAAATTAGCAACATCAAATTAAAAAGTTTTATAAATAACAATACGGGGAAAATACATTCCAGCAAATGTTTTTGAAACTTATGTGTTATTATTTTGTACATATGGAACTGGATTTTAATTTCCAAATATCTATGCCATTTAATTTAAATAAACACTTTCACTTTAAAAGTATTATTTTATTATATGTAGATCAACAAATATTGAAATAGAAATAATTACTTTAAGATAAACAAAGATACTTGTTTTAAAAATTCAAATAAACGAAACCAAATTAATGGAATTTTGCTTTTTATATTACTTATATAAATATGTCAGCCAAGATTATAACAGAAATAAAATCATTTTGAAAACGTTACCAAAATAACTGTGTCTCGGTTCACAAGTTTGCTAGAAAACAAGTTTTTTTTTATTTTATTCTATAAATAAACTTGGACTATATATCACCTTCTAAGCCATAAAATAGAACACAAGAAACATGAATTAATATTATAAATTGAACGATACCAATAAGAGTTAATGTAGCTTCACTTTTACTCTAGAATTGGGACATCTCAAAACCAAGGGCGTAGATAAGAAGAGGGGTTGTAAATGAACGGCATAAGAAAAATATTTGTGTACTGTACTACATTATTTTATCCCTTTCAAGAACCCATACATAACTTAAGATAAAATTTAAAAAAAAAACGTCTTTAAAGTATTACTATTAGAAGGTAACCTAGATGTATGTAATTTAAGACATGAAGAATCGATTTCACGGCATATGTTAATTTTTTTTTAAATTACTATATCTTGAGAGACCCTAAAAAAAATAGTCTCTCTGGTTTTGGTTATTTGAAAAATCTTGTTATATAATGTTATATACTTTGAACAAGTCGGCAGTGGCGGCTTGTGACTAGCGAGTCAGGGGGGGGGGGGCGCTGGCTTTAAATTAAAAAAATTTTAAATGTCTATTATTTTCAAAAGTACGTGTCTGTTTTTTCTAACTTTCTCGTTGTGAATTTTAATTTCATCAGCATAAGCACTACTTAAACAAATTAAAATATTAGTCCCAACATCTCAAAACTTACCACATTATGACGATGTTTTGCACTATTTTCATGTTTTTTTATTTTCTCTAAAAGATGTTTTAAGTCCTGCACCCCATTTATAGTCCAATTATCATCCCCGTCAAAAAGAAGACACACGAAACAAAAAAAAAAATTTTGTCCTCACAACCGCATACCTATTCAGGATTTTTTATTATATATTTCTTCGTCAAACTTACGCGTAAACTGTACCTTACTTTTACATTTTGATTGCACTTGTACTATGTTCAATTTCTAGTGACCGCCCTGCATTTTTTAAATCAAGTTTTTCACTTAAGCTCAGAGAACTAAACACAAGCTTCTGTAAATCACTGACCTTCATATTACACGACATTTTCCAACTTTATAACGTAACTAATAAATCAAATCAAAACAAATAAACAAAACATTAGCGCCTAGCGGCATTGACAGGTCGCCTCGTCAGAGCACATAATATATCGATTATTCAACCGTGGCATCGCGAACAGCTGTTGTTGGGCGCGGAAAATTGGGGCTCGTCCGTGGCCGCTCGTTGTACGATGTGTAGGTGACGTCACGCCTTTGTCGTCATGGCAACTCATCGAGAAGCCGCGTTGAATCGGGACGGATAATCGGTCGCCCCCGCCCGCCCGCGCTTAGTATAACATTGAGAGCGCGGAACTCGCTTGTCTATGAGTATAACCTGCCCGTTGGAATAGGGCTATGTTTGGTTTGAATTATTTTAATGGATTGCTTACATAGATTGCTTTATTGGTTTTTTAAGTAAAGTATTTTTGGATTCTGTTTGAAATAATTGCAGGAAGGGCGGCGCCGCAGAGCCCTTCATTAACGAGCCGCCACTGCAAGTCGGTGCCATCCATACAATTTTCTTTCAACAGCAAGACAAGCTATATAGGCACAAAGGATATAATCTCAAGTTAGAACCACATATTAAGGGGTTTGCAATAAAATTAATTACGTACACAATACAACAAAAAATATATTTTAAAAGTGGAACACATTTTGCAGTAAACTTGTTGATAAAAATAAATCAGCCGAATGGTTAAATTAAAAAGCAATTGACTAGAATAAAAATAACAGATCGTATCAGCTGACACGATTTTATCTGACAATTTCAATAGCTCTACCTAAACGACATTGGCAGTTGCACATTAGAAAAATAAACGGGATATTTCCTAAAGTCGATTGAATTTCAGTTAAAGTTAGATCAAGCGATTAACGCTCAACAACAGATCAGATTTAATCTGAAAATACGTTTAGACATATATATTCCAAGTTCAATTTTTCAGAATCACACTGTTAAAGATTGATTTAATGGAATTCTTTAAAACAACATTTTTTAAACTTGAAATAGTTCTACGTCTTTACTAGGGACCGAATCCAAACTACTTGCACTAGCTAGGAAACTGCACCCGGAGAACAAAAGGTTCAAGTTCAGTCTTCAATGGAAACATTTCGCAAGTTAAAAAAAATATATGGCGCTAAACATTTTTTAGTTACATTTAATACATAGAATAAAAAGTAGCATTGTATATTTTTAAATAATTCACTTATTTCGCCTAAAAATGCCCTAATCTACCAACTATTATGGTATTATATATATATATACCAAGGAAAGCAAGAGCGTAAATATAAATACATAAAATGCTATATTTAAGTTTTATAAGAACTATTATTGAAATGTAATTACTTATACTATCCTTTTGTTTCAGAGTTTCTAAATTCAATGCAGACAAACTCAGATAAACCTGTTTAGAAGGTATGTATTGGTGAAAACAAAAAGCTATAAAAATATTATCGTTTCGGAATCTCCTCTTCAAAATGCGTCTTACTACCCTAGTACCTTCTACATTGGAAGCTAGAAGGCCCCGTATAAGTGACTGGTTTCAAAATTAGCAAGGTGGTATAACGCTGTGCACCTGTGAAGTTGTATAAACGGGCACCTAGAATAGTAATTTTATGATTTCAAAAAACTTCCCTGATAAGCTTTTCATAAACTAAAAACGCGTGACACGCCTTTCCTTATAATGCCTAATAGAATTTAAGAACGTATGACTTACCGTTGTTTACAAACTGGCAATATTAAGAACATCAGTTACCTTTTCACTTGTAGCACTCTTAGGATAAATATTTTTTATAATTGGAATACAGTAACTATTCGTTCAAAAAATGTGTTTTCTAATATTTCAAACTGAGGAGCATTTAAAATGATTTATTATATTTTCTAAATAAAACTTTTGCCCTTAAAAATTAGATGAAGTTAAGCAAGTAAAAGCAAAGTTGTGTTAAACAAAACACATGTTTAGCTTGCTTGAGGGAGGTGAAATTTCTATTCCTTAGTGGTTGCGCATACAACAACTCCCCCCGGTTGCGTTTTATAGAATATGCACTCTGGAGATAACACTTTACAAGAGGCTAGTATAAACATTACGTTTCAGTAAGCTTTGTAGATAACGTCTTTGAATATAAGTGTAAATTACTATTTTAAATAGGTACCACTATGTTGTGGCTTGTTACTTGAAACAAACTTTTTTTTTTAATCTTTAATTTAGCTGTTGCCGTAAGGAGCATTTTTTATTTCAAAAAATTTAAAACTTTTTTATACCTATATGAGATTTAAAAGTCTTGATACAGGGTTTCTTGAAAATACCAGACTCCAAAATAAGTTAAGCAGTGGTTTTTTCCAAATTTCTTGAAAATGTGCAAAATTCATTTTATGATTTTTTGGTATATAGTCTGACACTATAAAGTGAAGTTTTCTAGTAGTATAGTGTTGTAAAAGTCACGTCACATCAAATATCAGAACTTTTAAACCTAAAAACTTTGCCCCTTTTTCTTAATTTAACTTGAATCAGAAAAGGACTAGCCCCCGCTGACCTTACAATAGGTAGTTGTACAGTTACGTTCAATTAATATAGACGTGTAGAAAAAGAAACGTTCATATAATATATTATTTATGTATATATAAAGTATACAACACAATACATGTTCTTGTTGAATATTTGTTTTTACCCCGTTCCTATCAAAATAATATAATATTTGAAAAGAAACATCTTTATTGTTCTTTGTTCATAAAACTTTACAAATGGTTTACTTTAAAATAATTGCCTCTAAAATTCCATGTTTTGACGAACTTCTTTGAAGTATCAATTATTATCTTTTTAAACTATCTGTTTGTTATTCGATCACCCTTGTTACATTACTGCTTTGTACTCAAAGCACTGACAATCATTTTTTCGAAGTACACATGCATAACAAGCAAACAAATTGACAAAAGCATTTTATGCACCAGTACACTACTGGGTATTGAACCTTAAAAGAATATATCTGATTTGCACAAGACATGAAATAAAAAGGAAAAAGACAACTGATAAACATGCCAAAGTTCTTTTATGCAAAACCAACGAAAATACACTAACAAAAAGGTCCTAATTGGCTGGGAAAAATTCATAGGAACCGTGGCGCAGTTTGCCTAAAAAGCTATAGGTTCCGGGTTCGATTCCCAATCGATTTATTAAACAAAAGAAATAAATTACCGTGTGACAACCCTTCGCAAAAGTAGAGCGTTTTTTTAAAGCTGCAAAAAGGCCAGCTGAAGATTTATTTTATTTAAATGTGGTTGTTGGCATGTCGGATTGTATTTATCTATTTAGGAGATATTCCCTCATGACAAACTGACAGATGGATGACTGAGCAGGAGCAATAATATGCTGTTCTTTACTGTTGGAACAGGAACTACATACATACATATACGACTGTAATAATTTTGCTCCTGGTTCGCTATGTCTTTACGTTTCCTATATATTAAAATTGGAAATACCATTTTTCATAAAAATCGTGTTAGTAAATTAAAAACGTCTTGAAAGTAAATTTATAATACGCAGTGGAATGAAGCGTAAACGCGAAATATGGCACGCACTTTATTCCTTAATCCCTCGATTAAATACTAAGCTTGACACTTCTTGTTTGGGTGACTTATTTACTTTTTCGTTTATATCAGATCGCCTAATCAGTTTGAAATATTATGTATAAATCGTAAATTAAATTGATAATATATTATATCAGTTTTAAAGAACAATTTTTTTATATTTAAACTTGATCCTGTATATATAAATAAGTTCTAAGATCCCTGTTAAGAATATTAAAAAATATGATTTATCAAAAATAATAATCAATAATTAGGTTTTAATAAGCTGAGACGTGTCAGTCAGTTTTAATAACGAACTTAGCTAAAACAAATTTTAGATTTTGGACATCCGGTAAAGGTATTTATATAAAATATTTGGCTAAAAAGTAATCCTATATATATATTAATATCTTAATTCAAACTTTTTAAATTTAAATCCTTGTAAACAACCGGTACATATCTTCACCTTCATCTTATTAGTTTTCTTTTTCAAGAAATAAACCAAATGAGTGCACTAAATAGAAAAAACTGCATAAAAGTCTTTAGTTATATGCAAAACAGCTGTTTTTTTAATAAAAAAAATAAGTTAATTCTTGGCCTAGAGCATATAATAAAAAATACCGACATTCTGCAGAGATATTAACTTTATACGTGTTAAAACGACATTTAAATATAACACAAAAAACGCTACTAATGTGACTTTGTGATGGACAGTTTAGTTGGATTTGTTTATATATTATTATTTTTTAGTGTCGAAGTACTTTTTTAGTAAATTAACTAATTTTTAATTTCAGTATACAGTTTTTGTTTTGAAAAATAAAGAAGCTGGAAGTTCCACCATTAAATCTTACTTACAAAACAAAAGTTGCCTTTTGGCATCTTTCTTTTAGGGGCCAGTTAAGAAAATAAATTATTTGAAAGAATAATATTTACTTAACAGAAAATTAGTTCTATTTTTAATTAAATTAGCTTCTTAAACTGTGCCTTGTCAAAAAGGACCCAGGGATTTCTCGATCTTTGTTGGGTCCTTAACGATGATTTAAACATGGCATAAGAAAGTTTAAAAAGTTAATGGGATACTTATTTGTTTAGTATTAACGAAATTGATTGAGCCCAATGTTAAAGAAAGTAGATATATTGTAACTCATCAAGAATAATATGAACCATCGTCCAAATTCTATTATGAATACCAAATTTGTGTCCTAAGTTCAATTGCAAACAAGACACATAAAGCCTAATAGATTATATTTTTAATAATATTCTTTAGAAGCCGCTTAAAATAAAAATGTTGAAACACATATGACATTGTTGCAGTTAAAAAGACCTACCCTTTAATTATCATAGAGTTTTTTCCGTTTCAGCTTCCACTGACCTTATTTTTCAAAGAAAAGGCATGTGCGATAATAAAAGGCCAATTTAGTAAAAGAACCCCTCTTTCAAAAAATATTACACACTCGCTCACTAAAATTAATGTCCAGGGATTTATTTAAAGCTACTGCTCTTGTACATCGGCTTAGATGTTTCCTTTTACGTAAATAAACACCGACCTTTAAGTATTTACAAACCCGCCATCATTTATTTAATGTGGTATAACTTCCTAGTCAACCGTATTTTTTATAAACTAGATACATTTTAGTGTACAACTGGTTCAATGCTTGTGCTTGTGTACAACAACCCATGAATCCAGTTTAATATGTTGCCAGATTTACCCATAAACATATCTTTATTTTTACGTGTTTGTTACGTTTCAGTAAGCTTTGTAGATAACGTCTTTGAATATAAGTGTAAATTACTATTTTAAATAGGTACCACTATGTTGTGGCTTGTTACTTGAAACAAACTTTTTTTTTTAATCTTTAATTTAGCTGTTGCCGTAAGGAGCATTTTTTATTTCAAAAAATTTAAAACTTTTTTATACCTATATGAGATTTAAAAGTCTTGATACAGGGTTTCTTGAAAATACCAGACTCCAAAATAAGTTAAGCAGTGGTTTTTTCCAAATTTCTTGAAAATGTGCAAAATTCATTTTATGATTTTTTGGTATATAGTCTGACACTATAAAGTGAAGTTTTCTAGTAGTATAGTGTTGTAAAAGTCACGTCACATCAAATATCAGAACTTTTAAACCTAAAAACTTTGCCCCTTTTTCTTAATTTAACTTGAATCAGAAAAGGACTAGCCCCCGCTGACCTTACAATAGGTAGTTGTACAGTTACGTTCAATTAATATAGACGTGTAGAAAAAGAAACGTTCATATAATATATTATTTATGTATATATAAAGTATACAACACAATACATGTTCTTGTTGAATATTTGTTTTTACCCCGTTCCTATCAAAATAATATAATATTTGAAAAGAAACATCTTTATTGTTCTTTGTTCATAAAACTTTACAAATGGTTTACTTTAAAATAATTGCCTCTAAAATTCCATGTTTTGACGAACTTCTTTGAAGTATCAATTATTATCTTTTTAAACTATCTGTTTGTTATTCGATCACCCTTGTTACATTACTGCTTTGTACTCAAAGCACTGACAATCATTTTTTCGAAGTACACATGCATAACAAGCAAACAAATTGACAAAAGCATTTTATGCACCAGTACACTACTGGGTATTGAACCTTAAAAGAATATATCTGATTTGCACAAGACATGAAATAAAAAGGAAAAAGACAACTGATAAACATGCCAAAGTTCTTTTATGCAAAACCAACGAAAATACACTAACAAAAAGGTCCTAATTGGCTGGGAAAAATTCATAGGAACCGTGGCGCAGTTTGCCTAAAAAGCTATAGGTTCCGGGTTCGATTCCCAATCGATTTATTAAACAAAAGAAATAAATTACCGTGTGACAACCCTTCGCAAAAGTAGAGCGTTTTTTTAAAGCTGCAAAAAGGCCAGCTGAAGATTTATTTTATTTAAATGTGGTTGTTGGCATGTCGGATTGTATTTATCTATTTAGGAGATATTCCCTCATGACAAACTGACAGATGGATGACTGAGCAGGAGCAATAATATGCTGTTCTTTACTGTTGGAACAGGAACTACATACATACATATACGACTGTAATAATTTTGCTCCTGGTTCGCTATGTCTTTACGTTTCCTATATATTAAAATTGGAAATACCATTTTTCATAAAAATCGTGTTAGTAAATTAAAAACGTCTTGAAAGTAAATTTATAATACGCAGTGGAATGAAGCGTAAACGCGAAATATGGCACGCACTTTATTCCTTAATCCCTCGATTAAATACTAAGCTTGACACTTCTTGTTTGGGTGACTTATTTACTTTTTCGTTTATATCAGATCGCCTAATCAGTTTGAAATATTATGTATAAATCGTAAATTAAATTGATAATATATTATATCAGTTTTAAAGAACAATTTTTTTATATTTAAACTTGATCCTGTATATATAAATAAGTTCTAAGATCCCTGTTAAGAATATTAAAAAATATGATTTATCAAAAATAATAATCAATAATTAGGTTTTAATAAGCTGAGACGTGTCAGTCAGTTTTAATAACGAACTTAGCTAAAACAAATTTTAGATTTTGGACATCCGGTAAAGGTATTTATATAAAATATTTGGCTAAAAAGTAATCCTATATATATATTAATATCTTAATTCAAACTTTTTAAATTTAAATCCTTGTAAACAACCGGTACATATCTTCACCTTCATCTTATTAGTTTTCTTTTTCAAGAAATAAACCAAATGAGTGCACTAAATAGAAAAAACTGCATAAAAGTCTTTAGTTATATGCAAAACAGCTGTTTTTTTAATAAAAAAAATAAGTTAATTCTTGGCCTAGAGCATATAATAAAAAATACCGACATTCTGCAGAGATATTAACTTTATACGTGTTAAAACGACATTTAAATATAACACAAAAAACGCTACTAATGTGACTTTGTGATGGACAGTTTAGTTGGATTTGTTTATATATTATTATTTTTTAGTGTCGAAGTACTTTTTTAGTAAATTAACTAATTTTTAATTTCAGTATACAGTTTTTGTTTTGAAAAATAAAGAAGCTGGAAGTTCCACCATTAAATCTTACTTACAAAACAAAAGTTGCCTTTTGGCATCTTTCTTTTAGGGGCCAGTTAAGAAAATAAATTATTTGAAAGAATAATATTTACTTAACAGAAAATTAGTTCTATTTTTAATTAAATTAGCTTCTTAAACTGTGCCTTGTCAAAAAGGACCCAGGGATTTCTCGATCTTTGTTGGGTCCTTAACGATGATTTAAACATGGCATAAGAAAGTTTAAAAAGTTAATGGGATACTTATTTGTTTAGTATTAACGAAATTGATTGAGCCCAATGTTAAAGAAAGTAGATATATTGTAACTCATCAAGAATAATATGAACCATCGTCCAAATTCTATTATGAATACCAAATTTGTGTCCTAAGTTCAATTGCAAACAAGACACATAAAGCCTAATAGATTATATTTTTAATAATATTCTTTAGAAGCCGCTTAAAATAAAAATGTTGAAACACATATGACATTGTTGCAGTTAAAAAGACCTACCCTTTAATTATCATAGAGTTTTTTCCGTTTCAGCTTCCACTGACCTTATTTTTCAAAGAAAAGGCATGTGCGATAATAAAAGGCCAATTTAGTAAAAGAACCCCTCTTTCAAAAAATATTACACACTCGCTCACTAAAATTAATGTCCAGGGATTTATTTAAAGCTACTGCTCTTGTACATCGGCTTAGATGTTTCCTTTTACGTAAATAAACACCGACCTTTAAGTATTTACAAACCCGCCATCATTTATTTAATGTGGTATAACTTCCTAGTCAACCGTATTTTTTATAAACTAGATACATTTTAGTGTACAACTGGTTCAATGCTTGTGCTTGTGTACAACAACCCATGAATCCAGTTTAATATGTTGCCAGATTTACCCATAAACATATCTTTATTTTTTATATGTGTTGTCTTAGACTTTAACAAGCAAGCACCGTTCATGTTCTTTTCAATTTTTGTACAAAACTCTAATAAAAAGTACATGTGGCTAAATTAAACTGGCCATGTACCAACCATATATAACTACGAAGTTTCTAACTTAACGAATCCAGAATACGTGAACGTGATAAGTCGTAACCCTTAAAGTTTTGTAAAGAAGAGCCGATAAGCCCGATAAGTTATGGTTCTGAGTATCTATGTCAAAGTTTGCTCATTGAAGAGGCGTTAGTTTTACGAGCAAACGCCGTACAACATGAATTTATCGATATTTTAGAGAATCTACACACAGAAAAGAATATTTTTGACTTTCAAATGAATATTTGCTTAAAAGAAATGTCCATTTTATTTTAAAATATATTTCTTTAAAGTATAGTTTTCTATCGTTATTCTTGAAAACGAATTTATTATTTGCTGAAAAACTACAGAACTACGGCTGCATTTATTATTAGTTTGGCATACTTTCTTCGTGTCTTCATGAAACATCCCTCTTTAGGTAAACCGCCCCCTACCTTTTTTAAAATGTATAAAGATATGCTTGTTGAACAGGGTATAAAAAAGAAAATACGATCCACTATTTACTTTTGCATTTCGATAATCTAGACAAACCCTTAACCTAAAGTAAAATAAATTCATTATTGACATTACATTCTACCATATCCGGGGTTATTAATTTGACGAATTTCGTTTAAAGGTCGTTGAAGAAGTTCCTCTCAATTTTCTGGTTTTGTTGCGTAAACTTTGGTTTTAAGGTGACCCCATGTATTGGAAGCAGAAAGCAGTGGTCCGAATCGATGAAAGACTAACAGATGAATGTTGCATTCAACGAGGCGTCAGACAGGGATGCATTCTCTCCCCGCTACTATTCAACATCTACTCGGATATAATCTTTAAACGGGCGTTGCAAGATAGAAACCTTGGAGTGAAGATTAACGGCGATCTGATTAATAACATCCGATATGCCGACGATACGGTCATCTTGTGCGATAGTATCCAGGGCCTTCAAGATTTGTTGAATAGTGTAAACACGACAGGAATGGAAATGGGTTTGAAGATGAATGTCAATAAGACAAAATTTATGATATTCAGTCGCCAACCGCACGCCGATGCTTCCATACAGATAGACCAACAAAACATTGAAAGAGTTACCCAATTCAAATACCTTGGCTGTTATATCACAGAACATCTAGACCCTGATAAAGAGATAAAGTGCAGAATTGAAACAGCTCGCTCAACTTTTCTGAAAATGAGATAATTTTTCTCTAACGACAACTTAAACCTAAAATTACGTCAAAGAATGATCAAATGTTATATTTGGTCCGTGTTGTTGTATGGAGCTGAGACCTGGACCCTAAAGGCTGCCACGATCAATCGCCTGGAAGCGTTTGAAATGTGGTTGCACAGAAGAATGCTTCGAATACCCTGGACAGCTATGCAGACCAACGAAGCAGTGTTAAACAGAGCAAATACCGTAAGGGAATTGTTTAACATTATTAAAGTGCGAAAGATATCGTACCTGGGACATGTTCTTAGAGGAGACCGATACAAGATACTCCAGCTTATAATGAAAGGTAAAATCGAAGGCAGCCGAGGAATTGGAAGGAAACAGACGTCATGGCTAAAGAACATTCGCGATTGGACTAGAATACGCAGTGCCGAACAACTATTCAGATTAGCCGAAAACCGCGAACAACTCGCCAATGTAATTGCCAACGTTAGGGGGACCTGATATGGCACCGAAAGAAGAAAAGAAAATAATCTAGAGGACTAAGGTCCGGCGATCGTGGCGGCCATTAATTGGTACCCCTCCTTCCTATCCAGTGGTTTGTAAAAACTTAACTGAAATATTATCGAATATTTATGGTGTAATGAGGCGGAGCACAATCCTGCTGTAATCATATTCGATCATCATGAAGATCTGCTACTGCATGACGAGGAAATAAAGCAGTCAAAACTGGAATAAGTTCTCTTTGCAAAAAATCCAGACATGTATGACCATTTCAGTTTACCTTCAAGAAATATTGGTCCAATGACGCGGTCGTCACTTATCGGTAGCTGGGTGTGTTTCTCTCGCATCCAGTGAGAATTTTCTGCGGACCAATATCGACAGTTCTGTTAATTGACTTCACCATTTAGTGCAAAAGTACACTCATCTATCAAAATCTACTAAATGCTCATCAAGTGCATTCATCATCATTTTACAAAACTAAAGATGGCTGTCCGGATCATCTTCCAGGAACTCTTGTATTATTAACATTTTAACGTTTAATCGCTTGTCTTCATCTTTTACTCCAGGCTGTCTTATTCTTGATATGTCCCTGACGAGGCTCACTGATAAAAAGATACGAAATTTAGGATTTTACCGTTAAAACAGCACTTCACATCTAACTATCATTGATATCTGCGCAAACTGTCACATGCTTTGTGGTATAACTGTACCGATTACTTTCTCACCTCGATGGTTATGACATATTTAATTATATTAAATTATTTGAAATTATTTACAACAAAATATGTGTCTATCGAAGCAAGATTTTTCTTTGTGTAGTAGAATAGTAAAATCTCCAACTGAATCCCTTGTTAAAAGTTTTCCGATAAAACAGCAGTTAAAATGGGAAAAAATATAACATGTTGTAATGGAAATAACTTTGACAGTGTGTTTATGTTTATTTAAAACAATAAAAAAACAAAAGTTCCAGACTGAACTTAGCTTCAATTTGAAACAAACAACTTTAAAACAAGGATATTCTAAAATTATTTTGTATGACTTTTAATTTGAGGAAATATGGAAATGCAAATATAAAATCTAGATCAGCATTCTCATCTAAGCAAGTGCTTCCATATTATTTACCACTCTTTAAGATTTATTAGTCTACTATCAGGAGTGTATTTTAAGGATTTCGCTAAACGAGGAAAACCTAATAACAAGAGGGTTTTGCAGCATACATTAATTTTAACCCTGTGCCGACCAATGAGAATTAGGTAGGCGTGGCTTCCAAGGCGCTAAATTTAAATTTCTATTGCAGTATGATCGAGGTAGAACATCGTTTTGTATAATTCCAGCGCATTCACCATATATTTGATTCTGTACAAAAAGTTAATTTCCAGTAATTTGTTTATCTCGGTTAATCATATTATTTCTGATTGTTATTAAATTATCGGTTTTAATTTATTTATATTAAAACAAGATAAATACTTTTTTTTTAACTTTATAATAACTAGGTACCCCTATTACCTTCGAATAGGAACATAATTCAATAAAACAAAAAAAATAGTATAAAAACTTAAAATTTATTTATGAAAATACTGTAAACAGTCGAGAACAAATAAAACAATATATTATTTAAAAGTAACCATATGAACCTAAGTATAAATAAGTATGGTAAAAATGAAATGAACTAAACCGAACTAAAATATTTAAAAAATGATGTAATTAAATAAAAGCCTTTTGCACTGAACCTTCAGTTTTGGATTTCATCATCAGATCAGTGTACTATAAAAAGGTCTGGGCTTAATCTTTATATAATGTAAAATTAGGAGAATGCATGGGTATTGATTTTAATTGAAGTTCGTGCATCTTGAATTATTCTGTCATTACTAACTCCCCCACTCAATTGTTCGACGATGATATTTTGTTGAGTTCTCGTTAGCCTTTTAGTTCTCAATTCATCAGCATGCCCTATTTGTGTTTCAGTAAATGTTGCCATAACTGATCCTAGAAATATACAAATATATTGTGAAAAAATCTGTACAGCCAATCATATATCATTCTACCTTGTTTCATCACTTTGTCCAGAATAATTAGGATGACATGTATATTATGTTATAAAATATTGATGCAATAATTTGACAAACACCACCATAACATAAAAAATGTCTTTAAACCGACAATATTATTAGGTAACCATATTTGTGTAACAAGTGGCAGGAAAAGAAAAATATGTAGGTACCATGAGAATCTGACTTCATATTTGGAGGACCCGGGTATAGTTTTTAGACACATATATTTACTTCACTCAAAAATATGGAATTAAAAATATTTGTACCAACATTATTTTATAATTTGTAATAAATTACCTTGATTGGAAATTTTCACGACTATATTCTTGAAGGGCAAACTCCTCGAATTCTTATACTTCCCCCAGCTTTCATATTACGTTTTTGGCAGGTACTAACACGCCCTTAAACAACAAATATAATAAGACAAAATTTTACATAGATACTTCTTGTAAAAAACAATACCTGTCATATCGCTCTTTGGTTACAACTGTAGTATATATATATATAAGTACATCACCATTATTTGGATTTTTATTTTTCCTATGACACGCATAGTCAACTTCCTTATTCTCCAATTTTTTTCACGCTTCAAATTCTTTAATGTTCGGAAAAGTTAAAGAAGACTCTTTACAATTTACTTCATGAACTTGGTTTAAATGCCTTGTAAGGTTGCTGTGGGACGATAACTTCCCTTCTTCGGGACACATTGGGCACAAAATATGTTCAGTTTCATCATTTTTAATTATCATCTTCTGATGGAAGTTCTTCAGATGCCTATATCTTGCAGACTTACTGGCAAACTTCACAAGTTGGTTTTACCCTACAAAATATAAAATGTAGACCTACTAAATTTAAATTTTGGGCATTAAAAACATACCTATCTGAATCCATTGCTGTTATCTGTTACCAAAAAATAGGTTATAGCAATAAATATTGCTTTTTTAGAATTCTGTGGGCAATTTGCACTTTAAATACTAATCTAAAATAATCACAAAAAGCTCTACAAAATCTAAACAAAACCAAACAGTAAACAAGCTTGTTGCGCCAAAAGCAAGCCGAGTGGCGAGACACTGAGACACCGAGTCTCCACGATGTTATCTCGATGAGTCCCGAAGCACGCTGTTTGTGATTGGTCGGCACAGGGTTAAAATTAATGTATGCTGGGTTTTGCGCATGCCCATACCTGCAGGGCGGCAAGGCGTGTGACTGGCGAGCTTTTCTTACATAGGCCAACTTTAAAAATTATTTTCTCCGAAACAAAGGCCTAAATTAAAAATTTATTACACGACAAACAACGATTGAACCTTTAGCTGTCCTGCGATACCAAACCTATTCCTGTTAAATTAAATTTAACTGGTGATATTTGGTGACAGCCGAATGTCTGCAGCTATATTTTAAATATGTATCTTAGCTATCGTTAATAGTATAGAAGTCAAATGTACAGAAATTACTTTATTATTTCAAAATAAACAAATATATTTCGAAATTAAATCGATTGGTTTAGTTTAGAGGGTTTCGAGTGCCGAACAACTATTCAGATTAGCCGAAAACCGCGAACAACTCGCCAATGTAATTGCCAACGTTAGGGAGACCTGATATGGCACCGAAAGAAGAAAAGAAAATAATCTAGAGGACTAAGGTCCGGCGATCGTGGCGGCCATTAATTGGTACCCCTCCTTCCTATCCAGTGGTTTGTAAAAACTTAACTGAAATATTGTCGAATATTTATGGTGTAATGAGGCGGAGCACAATCCTGCTGTAATCATATTCGATCATCATGAAGATCTGCTACTGCATGACGAGGAAATAAAGCAGTCAAAACTGGAATAAGTTCTCTTTGCAAAAAATCCAGATATGTATGACCATTTCAGTTACCTTCAAGAAATATTGGTCCAATGACGCGGTCGTCACTTATCGGTAGTTGGGTGTGTTTCTCTCGCATCCAGTGAGAATATTCTGCGGACCAATATCGACAGTTCTGTTAATTGACTTCACCATTTAGTGCAAAAGTACACTCATCTATCAAAATCTACTAAATGCTCATCAAGTGCATTCATCATCATTTTACAAAACTAAAGATGGCTGTCCGGATCATCTTCCAGGAACTCTTGTATTATTAACATTTTAACGTTTAATCGCTTGTCTTCATCTTTTACCAAACCTATTCCTGTTAAATTAAATTTAACTGGTGATATTTAGTGACAGCCGAATGTCTGCAGCTATATTTTAAATATGTATATTAGCTATCGTTAATAGTATAGAAGTCAAATGTACAGAAATTACTTTATTATTTCAAAATAAACAAATATATTTCGAAATTAAATCGATTGGTTTAGTTTAGAGGGTTTCGAGTAAATGGTTACGAGTAAAAGCGATGGTATATTCTTAATAAATGTAATAAGAACCTACCACCCCAAGCAAAGCAAAATTTTCTTTTTACTCTATTTTGTACTGGGTCCGTCCGTTTGAATTTTTTTTGCAGATTTATTTATGTATTGAGGGTAAACCCTTTCATATGAGGTATAAATTTAGCTATCGAAAATTGTTTATAAATAATTCATATCTAGACAAAAATATCTATTTTGCAGCATACTACACTGCCTCGCTTATTTACAATGAAATTTATATTAAACATTGTTATGGTATTTAAATCTTAATATTTTTATTGTCGGTTACATACTAATTAAAACTACATCATAATACAAGTAAAAAGTTACAACCGAAATATGTAAAACAGTTTTTGACAATAGGAAAAATAAGAGCCATGACTTTTAACGAAGATTTTAAAATACTCAATTATACAAAACAAATCTACTATTCTTTATAGCTCCGAGAAGCTTTTTTCTTTTTTTAACAGTAAAAAGTAATCCCAATTTTTACAAATCACGATGAAAAGGCATCGTAATGACATCACTGGGCTTGACAAGAAAATGGGCGAATACAAAGAGTCTTTTAACCCTACCTTATTGCCATCATTTGACCTTCGCAGCCATAAGGGGGAGAAAAATAACAGTAAATTAGGTAAATAATAACGAAGCTGACTGATATTGTTTCGAAAAAGTTCTCAGGCATTTGTTGTGCGGAGCAGTGTTTTTTGCTACACGAATACATTCTCTTCTCGTATCATCTTTACTTTATTTTTCCTAAAAAATACGCCCGTAAAAATATTTTCGTAAAGATAGTGGGTTCAAGATCGTGCAAAGTTAGCTTTTCAGAAAAAATGACCGTCCTAGATATCTGAAGCATTAGAGAGAAGAGGATTCTTGGACTGGAATTGATTGCAGTTATGATAAAGGATAATATCTAGACGATTTTACGGGGTTAGGCCCTTTCATAACACGCTAGCTGACTTACATATTTTTGGCATAGCACCGAAAAGATAAAAGTGGTCGATGTTTTTTAAAATACTTTATGCGCTGTTATAAAAATGGTATTTTACAGTCTTTAAAACTTTCCGTTTAAACTAACAAAAACTTAGAGTAAGTATTTGGTAAGGAAATATTGGAACAAGTCTTGAATTGGCAAATGCTCTTTCCCTGGCACTTCATTGTAAATATTTAAATATACATTTAGTGGTTTCCTCTGTAGCAAATAAACTTAGATTTTTAAAAAATAAAAGATTTTTCACAGACTTAAATTCAAAAAAACATTATTATTATTTTTTAACATTAACTAACCCTAGATAAACCCAAGGTTAGGTTAGGTTAGAGTGGCAGACCTCTGGCATTGTCCAAACAGTCACACGTAGTCCTATAAGGACCGTTGTGGTACCACACATGTTTCGCGGAACCTATTTGCATCAGCTACCTAATGGTTAACGCGATCATAAAAGAATCTTGACAGCTCAATCAAACCAGCCACTGCTGTTAATAAACTTAGTAAGTCGACCCAGTTGTAGGCTGCTCACTTCCTCCAGATCATTAAAAAATGGTTCGCCCAGTGCATTGAACCTTCTTCTCGCGAGGCCGGGGCATTCACACAAGAAATGCTGAATACTTTCCTCCTCTTCTTTATCTCTGCAACTTCTACAGAAGTCGTTAGTTGGTATTTGCATACATTCAGCGCGTCTACCGAACAGGCAATGCCCGGTGATTACGGCAGTGATGTTTCTTAGGTCCTTCCGACTGTGCTGTAATAGCGCTGCAGTTTTCCTGTTATCAAGTAAGGGCCACAATTGCCTGGAGATGCTACAAGTTGTAAGCCCTGTCCATCTGTTTTGCGCAAGTTGTTTAGCTATTCGATCTATCTCTTCTTTGACTGATCACAGTGGTCTAGCCACAGTATTCTCTGCTAGTTCGACAGACATGCTTGCGCCCTCCCTGGCGAGCGCATCAGCATTCTCGTTACCATATATGTTGCTGTGTCCAGGAACCCAACACAAAGTGATTCGATGTTGAGCACCAAGTGTGCAGAGATTGTTGCGACAGCGCCTTACTAATTTTGACTTAGTACTGCTGGAGCAAATTGACTTTATGGCTGCTTGACTGTCTATATAATAAACCCAAACTATACCAGTTTTGAGCACGGTCACGGCCTAATCTACATACAAAATTTTGTCTCTCCCGTCAATTAGCTTTCAAACTTTTGCATTCACAGATAGACAGAGACACAGAGACACTTTTCCCTGGATTTTTTGATAATCTTGATCTTATCAACTTTTTTGTTATTAATTATAACTCTAAAAATTGGATTCTATAGATTTTTGTTCTCCCTGGCTTAAAAGTATATTAAACATATTTTTCCAGAACTGTGTAAGAAAGCATCTATTGATCTAAAAATCAATATAGTGTATTGTTTTTACCTGAATACAGAACTTTTTATCGATACTTTATAGTAACAAATTGTTATTTAAATCCTTGATAGATTTCAGATAATGTGAAACGTCTTCCCGTAAATTTTTTCTGTCGTCAAATTCTTGACTAGAAGATTGATGAATTTTCTTTTAAAATTTGATAAATAGGTCTTAACATCGCGAACGTTATGAAAATAAATTTCTAAATTTTTTGTTCCTATATAAAAATATACCTTTTTAATTAGCTTTTAAATATGCCAACAAACGGGATTTAAAAGTTTTATATTTTTAACAATCGGTATTGCTTTTGAGCATACAGTTAAAATAAAGTTCTCGGTGTGTATTTACAATATCGTTCATTTGGAAGTTGCTAAATCCAAATTCATATTGCGCCAACCAATTTGAATAATTGAATAAACAATAATTTTTCTAAAATATATTTCTTCCTGTTTTAGAGATGCCCATGTACCCACACGAATTTGTAGCATTCTGTATGCATTTTTTTCTAACATACATCTTATAATAACTGCTTAGCATGCCTACACTTAATTTATTGTAGTTATTTTTTCGTAATATGAAGATAAAAATACAATAAAATATCCAAATGTTATACCACACAACTTATTTAAAAAGTTTTTTGATATGATTATTCTGAATAAACTTTTTAATAAAAATGATATTGTGCATGTCAATGAGATAAATTTCGAAAATCTCTAAACAAAGGATTTCGAAAGAAAGTTTTTGACGTATAAATTACAACTACAAATAAAGTTTTAGTCCAAATCAATATTAAGTGGCCTTCAAGATTACCAAATGTGATTTGGAGTTGTGATAATACAATCTGTTGGGGACAAAATAATAAAAGATCCCTTTTATGCTTTAGATTTATAGTATATTATCTTCAGTTATGTCGCTGACTTTGTATCTACATAAATCAGAATATTTTGGATATTTATTTTATTGTAATATTACGTCTCCAAGTCATAATACCATTTTCATTCCGGAAATAAACTGAATAGTCCGGATTCTTTCATTTTCTTTTAAAAATATTTGAATCAAGTCAAGTTTTTGCATAAACATATTTTGTATATTTAATAGTAAGTCTCTGCCTGAAAATTTTTATATTTATTTTCCGGATATTGCTTTCTTGTTCTTTCGAGTGGGCAAGAACATTATTAAAACCTACATTTTTATTCTCTATAAAATCATACCTAAACTTGATTTTCGGTAACCACTTCATACCAACAAACAGTGTGTTTTTTATAATATCTTATCTTAAAAGTTGTATTTAAGCAAAACCTTTTGCTGCTGAAAAGTAATCAACGTTATGCTAAAAATCAATTAATAAATTATAGAATTAAATGACAAAAACTCTTAAAATTATCTTGTTCCGTGAAAGATATGCAAAATTCTTTTACTCTCAGTAAGAGAGTAAAAAATTATTAATTTGAAAAGAAAATTCATCAATCTTCTTGTTAAAATTTGATGACAGAAAAAAATACTAAAAAGTTTTTTACATAATTTAAGCTTATATCAACAAAGCCTAAACCTACAAAATTTAAAATTGAGATTTATTAATAGATATCAAGTAAAACTTAGGACGAAAAATTGAATTCTTTCTGCACAGCCTAATAATATTACAACAAAATATAACAGCATTATAGGAATAACTAATTGGTTACTTTTTCCACGTATATAGAATAGATTTATTCTTTAATAAATTAGGAATACGTTTATCTATAAATTTAAAGCAAGTAAAATAAAGTAAATTGCCTCTAGTTGGACTGTTACTTGACCACTTATTATTCGCAATGAAAGAGCTATACATACTATAGAAATTTTTAATTGAATTAAAAAATAACTCTATTGCATACAACTAGTATTTTAGCAGTCACGCAGAGTGTGTTTTATTCTAACGCTTGGAAAATTTAGTTCCCCAAATAAAAGTTTAAAACAAACTTGTGCATTTCAAAACTTTTATATTGTGTCTTCTATATATGCTGATCATTTATCTAGCCATTGTCAAATCGGCAAGTTTAGCTAACACATTGTTTGCAAAATGTATTTCGTATACAGCACTATTTCAAATACAATAAACTTTTTAATCCTATTCTTTGTTCACCATTAAAATTACTACTATTCAAAAGACGACGTTGTCTTCATAAATTGTAAAGACAGATGTTATGCTTAACAAAAAATATTTTAAAATTTATATATATATATATTAGTTCTGCAGTTTCAACACGCTATAACATGTTTCCAAATAAAAGAAAAATATAAAATCTTATTCTTCACAGAGTGATTGTGGATCCGAATTTTTCAATTTTATAAGAAACGGTATCAACGCCACTGTGAATTATAAGTCAATTTGGCTACAAAAGCAATGACTTGGCCTTATATTTTTATATCTATTGATCTCCCATGCGTAAATCTGAAGGCACCCCAATAGGAGATTTTGTAAGCTTAACACGATTTTTGTTTCAGGTTTTATATGACCCAAAATGATCGAAAAACAAGAGTTTAGATACCTATAAAATATTATTATTCAACTATTCCGTTTGATGTTCTCTCAGTTGTAAAAGTTTTCACATTTGACGTTGTATGTTTGACGGTTAAAAATGACTGGGAAACCAGTGAAATTTTCTATGCCACTGAACGGATCAGCTCACATAAACAAATGAACTTTTGGGTTAGCAACTGCCCTAGAAATGATTTCGGTTTGTAAAATATCTATCTTTTTTAAATCCACCCTCTCCTTTGGGACAGAAGCTTGTCAGACCAATTTGTTCATGTATGGATCGTTTCACAACGACTTGATATTTACAGTAGTATTCAATATGTCAGAAACTATCGATTCGCATGTGGCAGAGCTTATGTATAAGCATTTTAGAATTTCTCCATATCTAAAAAATGGTTCATATATAAATTATACGAGAATGATATTAAGACCAGTCATCATTTCTTATCAGTATTTTTTTTTATATTTTATATTTTTATTTATTTATTTATTTATAAATATGGATACGACAGATACTGAGCCCAATATAGCATCCACGTTGTAGTATTGGCTAGTGGGAATTATTAACATTTAAATGTGCAAAAAAGGCTTCGTAAGATAAGCACTTCATTTTTTAACAAATATGCCAGGAACATTATCTGGACCAGGACATTTTTTATGATCCAGAGCAGCAATGGTGTCCCATATTTGTTTTTTTTTGTAAATAAAACTTGATTATTACCGCTAGTTATGGATACCCTTATTATTACAATAGATAACTACACTGGGACATAATATTTACATTTACATATTACATTTATTTTACTTCGTTCAAATAAATATCATCGACATTCCACGTATATTTTTTTCACTCCCCATTTAACCTTCCAAAAATATTTATCCAGAATAAAAGGACACTACAAAATAAATTTATCTTAAATCCGAACGTCGAAAAACTAGCCAACAACAAGCAAACTGCATTTATAAAACTGTAATTTATCTATTTATTTGGGTGACATTTTTAATTATCTATGTGATTTAGATGTTCTATCCGCAAAGATTAATAGGTGTCCCACATTTTAATGGATGTAAACAAATAAACAAAAATACGGCTACTCTGAAAGTAAATCCGTGGCCATTTGAAACCGTTAATTATTTTTGTTCCGTTTCTAGCATCATGAAATAGACATGTTTGTAAGAGATGAAAAACCAGCTCCAAATGGCGTATTTAGTCGGCAGATTTTGTAATAATACTTATATAATATGTGATACAGTACAAGAAGCCTTGTGTTTTAAACCAATCTAACTTGCCAGACCTTTGGTATTAATAACTTTTTTGATTGTCCAAGATTAATTTTTTCGGGCTGCCAAGTTAACCATAAACCAAAATATTCAGACGCTATTGATTTAATTATAAACTCGGTTTTAGCAATGTTAAATCATAAAATATTACTTTTTTAGTAAATATTTAGCTATGTTTTCCTTGTATTTATATTTCATTTAAATTTGTTTTATTCCCTTTAATGACTTCGTTTTGTTTAAAGACTAAAGAGAGGAAACTTTTCATTTGTTACACCGACACCGTGTCGAATATTTAATCCTTTTGTCGAGTTAAAAAACTTTTCTTTGTTGCGGTTAATTCTTATTTGATAAAGAAACTTGACTAAGAAAGGTATGTACAGTAAAATGTTGAAGTCAAAGGGTTAATTCGAAAATTTGCAGAAAAGATTTATAAAATAAATAAATATTAAGTTTGTTCGTCGTTTAGGCAATGTTGAAACTAAAGCACAAATGCGGAGATTTATAATCAACACCGTTTAGGATAAATCTTATTGAACCAAACTTATATAAGTAAACAATATATACTTTTTCCGGATAATACTATGTAAAATAACTTGTTGATAAAGTTAGTTTACACATGGGGTCAGATCAAATAACTCAATTCGATTATTTGAGTTTGGAAACAACTGTGGTTAACTCTAATACAGAGAAAACTTGTACGTTTTAACATTTAATTCATTAAATTCAAGTTTGAATGAAAACTAAAATTGAATTTAATTTAGTTCCTAGAAAAATAGCTTAAAAATTCAAGAACTACAAATCCCCGCTGAAATTCTAGCAGAGAAAACTTTAAAATGGATTTAGAAGTTTCAACTCAGGGAGATAAAGTGCATATACATGTTAGGTATTTGTATTTTATAATGTATAACTTTTGGAACCCTATTATCTCGCCTACACGTTGAAATAGTAGATATTGCGAAAGTACCTATTTAATTTGTTAATTCATTTCTTCAACCGTATTTTTCTAAAAAATTAAACTAATTTGTATTCCCAACTCCCGAAATTTTTTTCTTTATGCAATTTTAATTACTTCTATATGCTATACATTGGTGTAGCAACATATTTGAAGTATTAATTTCAGACATAATTTCAACAATATTTATTTGGTATAACAAGGGGTAAAATATACAGGTCTGACAAACGATCCTACTACTAATAAAAATATCAATTTTCACGTATTCAGAAGGTTGTATAATTATCCTTTGAAACTAAAACTATAGACTGTAATTTCGATCGATTATAAAGCACAATCATCAATTATCATTTACAATTTCAACGGTAAAGCTATTGTTGCAATTTGTTACCAAATATGGTTGAATGTTAAAGATTAAACAAACATTGCTGCGTGCACTAGTTAAGAACATTTTGATAACGATGTGTATATCCGTATCCTGTATGATCTGAAAAGCTTTTATATACAGAAAATACGCTGCATTTTTACTCTATATATGGATTATTTCTCTTACTTCATATAATAAAATTAAATCTCAAGAAACAAAATACCCAGTCATTTCTCATGGCCACATTTGTAATAAGTATCATCATATTACAAGCAATAATTTTTTACATTGGTGATACAGCAAACCGAAGGATATATTTATAGTTCATCATTTCAAGATATATGAAATGCTTTGTGATTACGTACGGTTATTTACTTCCGTCAATATGTATCAATCACAATCCTTTGTTTCAAGCAATTGTACCTGATTGAAGTATATGCAGCGAGTATTGAACTGGACTAGCCAATCACAGTTGCCAGATAGAGTATTATAAGTGGATTACTGTAATTTAAATTATGTTAAAAATATCTGCTTGCATGTAATTATTAAAATACTATAAGATAAAAATACAAGAATTAAAAACATCCTATGGGAAATTTCAGGGTAGCCCTACAGCAATAAAAAGGCCGAAAATAGGAAGAAAAACATTAACACTTTTTTCTATCACAATATACATGATAGACTTGTAGAAACGAAACATATACCTTGGTTTACAGTATTTTACAACTATTCTATTCTTTTTATGGTTATGAGCAGAAATAAAATGAATTCTATGGCTTACATAGCAAAAACTTACTCAGGAGTATATAACCGTTTATAACTATCCAGCAGAATAAATGTATTTATATACTAAAATTTGCCGTTTTCAAGATGGATATTGATTATGGCCCATTGAAAATGTAATAAAAGTTGTAAAAGTGTCAACAATTCTCATTTTATATAATTGTTACCGATATTTCATAATAGATATTTTTTAAGTAAACACCATTTTTATTAAAAAGTTTGTAGTAGGTATTTACTTTTACTTGCTATTTAGTTTACTAGCATAATAAAGCATTAGACTAGTTAAGGTAAAACTCATCTATTCTATGAGGTCATGATAATTTTTATTTAATCCATCTACCTATGCATATAAATAAAGCTGAATGTAAAAAAAACGTGTTTGTTCGGAAAAGAAAACCTACTTCCAGATGAAATGGGACATTCAAATTTACGTGAAAGTGCGGTCGGCAAAGCGAACGAAGTCCTGCTAGTATAATAGGGAACTTTCCAATTTTTTTTTCAATAATATGATTTAGTTAGGCCTAAAAAAAAGATTCCCCAATTATTACTCCTTAAAAATCAGTAATAACTTGGTAAAAATTCTTTAAAGTTTTGCGCGTGTCAAAAGCATTTCAAACGACCTTTTAAGAGCGCCAAGTCCGAGGACGTCACGAAGTATGACTTTTTCGTCATCCGTCATCCTGACCGGTGGCCGAGCTACCAAGTTTGCATTTGGATTGCCGTATGTTATTGTTATTGTATTGTTGTTTTAAGGTAGCATTCTAAACGTCGTTCAATTTATTGCCAACCTATAAACTATTTTGTGGATGTCACACACGAGTTATACTTCTTGACGTCACGACCCGTTTTTACCCGCTTGGGATAATTTGAATTTTGGGGCATTTTTAAATCTTGCTAGCGGTCTTTTGGGACGAAATATGTAGTTTTTTTTGCTGCCATATGTTTTATGACAATATATACTTATGATTTATAGAATTTTTTCCTCATTTAAAATTTTTGTCAAGTTCCCTATTATTATAAATGGTAAAAACTAAAACATAAAGCATCTTTAACCTAAATAAGCATATTGGTTAAAGTTTGTGTTTACGTTTAAAAATGTTTAAGACATTTAATAAGTTTCCATGCGATCTGACTTAAGTTCTGCACGGGGTTTTAACAAAACTTGGGGACAGGATTGAAATTCAGATAGGCGGACATTGGAAACGACTAGAGTTGTGTACTAATTTCTAGCTTTCCTTATTCAACTTGTGTTCAAGTTGTGTCATTACTCTCTAGGTTGGGAGTTAGGATAAGATTTGCACTATTGCAAAGAGGAGAGTTGAGGTTACAAGTGTTACCTAAGTTACAAGACTCTATTCCCTTCGTTTTATTGATGTTCGAATAAATTTATTCAAACCTTGTTAGAATTGGTATTTATTACATGGGTGATAATAGCTAGGGAGGATTTTTGGTGATTAATGCCTAGAAAAGACCCTCGGTCCCTGGTTAGAATGTTAATTTTCGGGAAGTAGCTTCCATTAAAATGTTAGTAATAGTTCTTATTTAACAATACTCAAAAGATTTTAATCTTAAAAATGTGAATTATGCACGTATATACAGGGTGAGTCGGTAGGAATGGGCCAAACTCTAAGGGTGTAATCTATGCATCAAAATAATAAGAAAAAACCCAAATTTTGTTACCCAATATTAATTTGTTTTCAAATTACATTGTTAAATAAAATAAGAATATTGTTAAACGAAAATATGCAACATTAACATTGTTTGAAATAAATCATTGGTTTAGTAAATTTTTAAAAAATACCGCCATTGACTTCCAAACATTTCCTGCTTCGTTAACGAAGGGCGCGCGTGGCTCTTCTAATTGATTCGTGCCTTTCTTTAATATTGAGTGCAACATTTCTAATGCTTCTTATTAATGCAACCCTAGTATCTGCTTTTACTTTTCATACCCCATTTTTTAACCAACCCCATAAATTATAGTCCAACGGTATGAGGTCTGGCGATCTAGGAGGCCAACTAATAGGACCACCGCGACCAATCCAAACCTCTGGAAACTTTTGGTCCAAATATTGCTTGACCCGACGATCGAAATGGGCAGGCGCCCCGTCGTGTTAATAATACATTTGAATTCTGATGTTTAAAGGAACCTTCTCCAGTAGTCCTTGCAATTCGTTTTGTAAAAAACTTAAGTAGTGATTCCCTGTAAGACGATTTTCCAAAAGAAAAGGGCCAATTAAATTATTGTCGATCATGCCACACCACACGTTTACTGGAAACCTGCGTTGAAAATTATTTTCTACTATTGCGTGAGGATTTTTGTCCGACCCTGCATGGGAGTTTCGATTATTGTTGATGCCGTCACGGGTGAATTGTAGCTTCGTCAGTAAAAAGTATGTGTGGTACAAAATGACGATTATTAATTATCCACTCACAAAATTGCATACGCTTGGCGTAGTCTCCAGGTTAAAGATTCTGAACCCGCTGTACATGGTACGGGTATAAGCCTTGCTCGTGAAGCGTATTGATCACTCTTTTTTGGGGAATCTCCAACTGAGTTCCAATTCTTGATAAATGAAAAAATATGTTACATTAGCACTCGGAAGCGTTCCGGTCTCACACAGTTTGTCGAAAACTTTGAAGGCATTTCTGTTTGGTGTTCTTTGATATGGAAATCATTGACGATATTCTTCAGCAGTTGCTGTAGCATTCCCATTACACAAACCATAAATAAAAACCATATTGGCGTCTTCGAGATGTGTATGGCATTTTATAAAATTTAAATGGTACAAATCCGAAAGTTAACGGTGAATCAATGTAAAATTTTATAATGACACTATTTATACTGACACTAACAGGATAGTGACGGCATAACAATCAAAAGCGGACAATAATACCATTTATTACAGGAAAGCTAAATTAATGCAATATTTTGGCTTTTTTGAAATTATTTTGATGCATAGATTACACCCTTATAGTTTGGCACATTCCTCCCGACTTACCCTGTATATAATATATACATATATACTTTTCTAAATAAATTCAACTCATGGACATCTCCTCTTCTTTCCTCGTGCCCTCTAAATGACAAATTAACAAGCCAATATAATTTTTGTTAATGAAATTAATTGCTTCTTTTGTAAATAATTATAAACTTACGAATCACTCAAAGAACTTTTCCTGTAATTTAATTAATAAACAAAGTTTAAGCAATCTTTAATTTTGGGGTCAAAGTATAGGGACGTAACGTAGAAGCAAGATAGTAAATTTTAAAACTTGGTGAGTAAAAGAATGAACTTAAATCTAAATGTGTTTTTATAAAATATTCCTTAGGGCCAAGTTTAAAGCGAATACTTGCAACGTTTCATCGATGATACAAAAAACGGTAGAGATATTCCCTATAAAGACTGTCATTATTTTTCTTTTATTGAGGTGTATTTCTTATATTCTAGAAATAAGCAAATAATCCAGAGCGGTTATAGGCGTTCGATTTCCTGTTGTAGATTTATAGGAAAGAAAATCCTATATTTCTTATTACGAGGTATCCGGTGTATTTGATTTATAAATAATTCATTCTTTCTCATCAGTTTAATCGCACATCCTGATAGGTTTTGATGTTTCATTGTTAGTCCTTAACTTTCTAGAAAGAAGCAATCAACAAAAACGCCGTGAAATAAAAAAAAATTATATGAATAATGACACAAATAAATATTTTCCTTATTTTAAAAACGTAGATGCTGTTAAGACCGATGGTACTGATTTAATAAAAATGTTATTTTTCATCAAGATTTTATTGTTTTGGCGTTTAATAAAATAAATATTAGGTAATATATAAAATAATAGTTATACAATAAAGATGTGAAACATCCAAGACCTAACAGAGACTCTCATTCCCCCTTTGTTAATTATAAAATATAGTTTTTAACCAAATTCAAGCATGAGTAAAGTAAGTTTATTTTACTTGGCAGAACTTCGAATTATTATAAGTTCTCATCATCAAATATACCGTAATAATAATAAGATTTTAATTATGATTATTCCTATGTTTCGCATTACACTACAGTGTATTCAGTGGCGCAACTACGGGGGGGGGGGGCTAGGGGGGCTAAAGCCCCCCCTTTCAAGTTCCTTCAAAACTTATTTGCGCAATACAATGACAGAAAATAGACTAAATGGTCTAGCCCATTTAAACATCCATCGAGAAATACCAGTATCGGTTGATGAAGTGATAAAAGAACTTCAAAATCTGGGACCTCGTAGACTTCAGTTCAATTTGTAAAAGTTTCAATAAATACGTTATGTTTACACTTAGTTTAAAATAAAAGATTGTAGTATTTGGCTAGTCTTTTTTTATTGTAGCGTGTTTTATTTAACAGCCGTGGAAAAAAATATTTTCTACGAAATAGTTAAGAAGATTTAAAATAATTATTTAAAGTAGGTATGTGTTTAACGATGTTTTAATATTCTACTTATCCTAGAAAGTGTAAAAAAAAATTTTTAAGCACGTTAAAAATTTTAAAAAATCGTGAGGCTAATTATTATTTCTACAATTTTTTATGCTACCAAAAAATTAAAGGTAGCCTTTTTAGATTTTCTTTAATAGACCAAAAAAGGTCGTGGCAGCCAAAAAAAATTTGCCTGCGGCGCTTTTTTTAGGAAAGAAAAAAAGACAGAATGATCCTCTCTGGTAGCCCCCACTAGAACGAAATCCTGGTTGCGCCGCTGAGTGTATTTATATGTGTTTAAAAAGCAATTAAATTTAAGTTTTCTTATTTAACGTTTACTTACATCAGCTTCTCAACATATATTATGCTCCCACAGTGTTTTAATAACAATTAATGTTATGTACTTTTACAATGTGCTAGACCTCAAATACGCAGTTAAAAACAGGGTGTTTGGGGAGGAAAGGGCAATATTTTGAAAATATGTTCAGAGGGCGAAAATAAGATAAATAAACCCATATGTTTTATCGACGGGAATTATAGAACCCGGTGCGACATCTTGCGTCCCAGTACGGTACCTTAGAAAAGGTCAGTCGTAAAGGGCTTATTCTGTAAAAACAGAAAATTTTGCAAGAGCGCTCTCAAAACCGGTACAAGTGCCGGACCACAGATATTAATGCAAAAAAGTTTTGTCTGTTTCCTTCCGCCAAACTCATCCCCAGACGCGTTCCGCCGTTTACGGCTCATCAGTGAGGCTCAGTTTGGCAGAAGGAAACAGTGCTCGAAAACAAATCAGTCGTAAAGGGGTTATTAAAAATAACAAAACTAAAGAAATAAAACTCAGTGGTAACTAACTGTCAAATATATTTTAATTTATCGACAAAAAAAGCATTTCCAAAGCCGCCTTGTCAAAATACAAAATATTAAAAAATAACATACTAATAAATAATATGTATGCCACTGAAAACGTGTTATACTAAGAAAATAGGCATCGTCAGATACCTTCCTTAGGCATATACATATTTGTTTATTAGTAAGTATGTATGTAGGTATTCGTTAAAATACTGTAATAAATATTTGAGTGGTTGATCAGTTTAAAACACATTTTTTAATATTTGTGTATATTCAAATAAAATAATAATTTACGCTTAAACCGTCCCTCGTATCAAAAAAACACACGACATTTTTTTTTGTTCTAAATAAAGGGGGGATTTATAAAAAAAAAGTTAAAATAAAATAAGTCAGTGGTGTAGCATAGTTTTCACAAAAAATATGATAGTAACATTTTGTACCGACGCCACTGGTTAAATTTACGAACGTGTTGTACTTTGAAAATAAGTGTCCTTAGATGCTTATTTAATTCACAAAATTTCATAAAAAAAAAATAACTCGTTAAGGAGTTATTTAAAAATTATTACTATTTCTTTTAACATTTCAACACCCTGTATCTCCGTAACGAAGTCGCCAAGGACCACTGTTTATAGGAACTTTTCGTGTTAAAATATTGCCAGCAATTACCTCCCGAAGTTTGTCAAAGTACTTTTGAATCACCCTGTATTGAGCATATCAACTTGAACCAAGATTTTCATACTTACAATGCCCCCACACATTCAGTCACATGGAGTATGCCGGCATGATATTCGTGTATGGTTAGGTTATGGTATGGTTAGGAGATGTCCAAGACTTTTTAAAAAGTATTTGCAAGTGCTCAGGAAACTGGGATGCTTCCAAGCGTGAGAATTGTTTCTGAAAGAGTGCAGGGCCTAGGTGTGGAAAATAAAGAAAATGTTCTGGATATTGTCGTAGAGAACTTAGGTATAAGTACGAGATGGGTTGCAAATGAACTTCATATACCATCACATCTAGCCGTATGGGAATCACTTAGAAAAACCGGTTTAAAAGCTTTTCACGTTCAACCCGTTCAACATCTTCTAGATGGTGATCCTGCTTCAAGGGTACAATTTTGTGTTATCCATCAAAATCGAAGTCTGCAAAAATATATTTTATTTAGCGTTGAAGCTTAGTTCACTCGTGATGGAATTAATAATTGCCACAATGGACATCGGTGGTCAGATGAAAACCCTCATGCAACATTTGAACGAAACTTTCAACATCGATTCAGTATTAATGTCTGGTATGGAATGCTCAACGACCAGTTGTTTGGTCCATTCGAAATGAATGGGCGTCTTACTGGAGAAGGATATTTACGGTTTTTGGGAGACCATTTGATACACATTTTGGATGATGTTCCATTGAATGTTCGACAACGAATGTACTTCCAACATGATGAAGCCCCACCTCATTTTAGTCCCCATGTGCGAAATTTCTTGACTTATCGTTTTTCTAATCGCTGGATTGGCAGAGGTAGTCCGCAAGTTTGGTCACCGAGGTCACCAGACTGAAACCCGCTTGATTATTGCCTTTGGGGATGGATAAAATCGCTAGTATATGAAACACGAGTGGAAACGAAAGAAGCACTCCGCGATCGAATTTTCAATGTGCCGAAAAATGTATTGAAGTTGGTGGAGGGGTTTTTGAAAATATTCTTTACGTTAGTTTATACTGCATTATCTGCAATTATTCGCTTTTAAAATAAAAATTAACTTACAAAAACTTTAGAACCTATTATTTCAGAAATGGTTGAAAATCGAAATAAAACATTATATGGGTTTATTTCTCTTATTTTTACCCTTTGAACACATTCCCAAAATATTGTCCTTTCCTCCATAAACACCCTGTATATAGGCACCAAAATACAGTGGTATTTGGCATTTGGCTAAATAAAATTTAGTTAACTATGTATATATCCGGTAAAACGGAACTTTTCCTTAATATTTTAATGAAAATTCTACTCTATTTTATGTAATATACCTACCCTAAAATACGTAGAGAACAAGAAAATACTTTCCTGAACTAATAGGTTCAAAAATTAAAATCTTACAAAGTTAAACATTTCATTATAGAACAGCAGGTCAAACTTTCAAGGATAAACCTCGTTTTACTTCGCATATAAAATTATCTCTGCACACTTTGTTTTCTTTTTCCTGCTTCGATGACAGTGACATATTGGACAGGAATTTTCATTTTTAAGCAGCCAAAGTTAAATGGCGTACTACGGGCAAAATTTATTTATGCTAATAAAGATTTTTAAAAGGTCTACAGGGCATACCTTCTTGAGAAATATCTGGGCCGCGATGGAAAAAATTTAAGACATACTTTAAAATAAATCGCTCGACATAATCAAGTAATATTACCGAAAAATGCTAACCCCACCACATAATACATATTTTTACAACCCTTTGCATTAAACCATGTTATTTTCTTTTAATGAAGATAATATGCGAAGATAATATGCCAAAAAGGCTGTTGGTCATGCACAATTCAAAGGTAATAACTCCATTCTCACTAAATGTTTAAAGGTTTGAAATTTAGTGCCAGTTCTATAAGGTTTACTCATAAATGTCAAATTTTATATTTTTATCAAATAAAATAAATAGCTTTGTGTAAAAAATATTAAAATAACGTCAAGTAGAAGATAAAACAAGCAAAAAATTGAACAGCCCATATAAGATATCAAGAAACATTAGTGGCAATAAAATCCAAATCGAACAGATTTTGTGGTAGATACATGTGGAAACCCAATGTGAAAACCCAATGTGATTTTCAATGCGTTAATTTACACAGTTTCTTTTATTTCAAATGCCAAATAATCCGGCATCGATAGTGGCTAATAAATTTGACGTTAACATTTATTTTCCTTTATAAAAGCGTGACAATGGTATTCGATATCAGTAAAGCATTTGCCGAACACAATAAACCTCAATAATTAACCGCAGTGCTAGGTAATTTGTGGTATTTTAGTAACGTTTACACTGATTATACTTACGCAATTGTTATTTGTTTTAGTTATTCACATTATATGTATATTATTGAAACAAGGTAATGAAATTTACCAGAGGCTTCAACTACTATTGAAATTATTTATTTAAGTTTTTTACACGCTATATTTATGTTAATAAAAACTTAAATAATTAATAAATGATTCAATAAATTATTTTAACCAAATATTTATTACTCCCTGTTTGTATTTTATAGTTAAAAGATCCAAAAGAATTGCGAGTCATAACTTTGTCAATTATGAAATGTATTTTAGAATTTTACTACCTCGACAAAGAAAATCATACAAAAGATTTCACTTTATTTTAGGAACTGTGCTACCAAAAACACATTCGGTCTGTGCCATTTGTTTTCAAATTATTTCATTACATCAAACACACAAATTTAAACCTTATGTTGAACATTGAAAAGGTTTCATTTTCCTTAGCTTATACTCAAATTTCTAGATTTATAATGTTTACAACTAGGTATTTGAATAAAACAAAGAAATGTAATATCTAAGTTTCATGATCATAATTTTATCCATAGCAGCATTTATATGTTTTGTTATATGTTACTACAGGCAGCTGTTTATTTTATAAAAGTGTGTGTGGTATTTCGTAGGCTAGAATAACCATGACAGTATATATACAGGGTGATTCAAAAGTACTTTGACAAACTTCGGGAGGTAATTGCTGGCAATATTTTAACACGAAAAGTTCTTATAAACAGTGGTCCTTGGCGACTTCGTTACGGAGATACAGGGTGTTGAAATGTTAAAAGAAATAGTAATAATTTTTAAATAACTCCTTAACGAGTTATTTTTTTTTTATGAAATTTTGTGAATTAAATAAGCATCTAAGGACACTTATTTTCAAAGTACAACACGTTCGTGAATTTAACCAGTGGCGTCGGTACAAAATGTTACTATCATATTTTTTGTGAAAACTATGCTACACCACTGACTTATTTTATTTTAACTTTTTTCTTATAAATCCCCCCTTTATTTAGAACAAAAAAGATCACGTGTGTTTTTTTGATACGAGGGACGGTTTAAGCGTAAATGATTATTTTATTTGAATATTCACAAATATTCAAAAATGTGTTTAAACTGATCAACCACTCAAATATTTATTACAGTATTTTAACGAATACCTACATACTTACTAATAAACAAATATGTATATGCCTAAGGAAGGTATCTGAGGTTGCCTATTTTCTAAGTATAACACGTTTTCAGTGGCATACATATTTATTTATAAGTATGTTATTTTTTAATAATTTGTATTTTGACAACCCTTAATTATTATAAAAATTTGTATTTTGACAAGGCGGCTTTGGAAATGCTTTTTTTGTCGATAGATTAATTAAAATACATTTGACAGTTAGTTTCCACTGAGTTTTATTTCTTCAGTTTTGTTATTCTCAATGGTAACTAACTGTCAAATATATTTTAATTTATTGACAAAATCTTTCCAAAGCCGCCTTGTCAAAATACAAAATATTAAAAAATAACATACTAATAAATAAATATGTATGCCACTGAAAACGTGTTATACTTAGAAAATAGGCATCCTCAGATACCTTCCTTAGGCATATACATATTTGTTTATTAGTAAGTATGTAGGTATTCGTTAAAATACTGTAATAAATATTTGAGTGGTTGATCAGTTTAAACACATTTTTGAATATTTGTGAATATTCAAATAAAATAATCATTTACGCTTAAACCGTCCCTCGTATCAAAAAAACACACGTGATCTTTTTTGTTCTAAATAAAGGGGGATTTATAAGAAAAAAGTTAAAATAAAATAAGTCAGTGGTGTAGCATAGTTTTCACAAAAAATATGATAGTAACATTTTGTACCGACGCCACTGGTTAAATTCACGAACGTGTTGTACTTTGAAAATAAGTGTCCTTAGATGCTTATTTAATTCACAAAATTTCATAAAAAAAAAATAACTCGTTAAGGAGTTATTTAAAAATTATTACTATTTCTTTTAACATTTCAACACCCTGTATCTCCGTAACAAAGTCGCCAAGGACAACTGTTTATTAGAACTTTTCGTGTTAAAATATTGCCAGCAATTACCTCCCGAAGTTTGTCAAAGTACTTTTGAATCACCCTGTATATATCAAGTCTCCATTGTATTACCAAATATTCTTCTTGGGACTATAATAGGTTAAGGTAAACCCATTCTTTAAAAAGTAAGCCGTATATCTAGAGCAGTAAATCCTGATCTAATGAAGATATATTTAAAATAAAATGAAATAGTTTAGTAGGGGTAGTAAATCTTTTACCTGCTCGGTGTAATAGTGTGAGGATGTACTTAAATCTGAGATAAGGCTGACTTTAAATTTTTATACGCCTCAGTAGGAGCTATGAATCTGATACTGTCAAACATAAATCATTTTTCCCACGTACCCATGATTTTTAAAATAAAATTACGCGTGTTCGGATTCATGTCAAGATTCTTAAAAAGCTTTCAACGAAATAAGCACATTTTCCGGTGCTTTAATATGATATAAAATTTGCAAAAAGAGAAATACATTCTTAAAGAATAACATTCTTATTTATATTTGGATAAGTTTTCTACAAATTTTACGGCCTACTAAGCATTTTGTAATGCATCTTGAACCCTCGCCCCAAAAAAGTACTTTTTGTAAATTTTATTTCCAAGGTTCCAAATAATAGGGCTAATGGTTTAGGAGAAAAAACGATTTATTTAAATCATTACATAAACTATTATCGAATTAGGTATAGCTCATAATAGCTATAAACTCTAAAACTTTTAAGACATTTGAGTTTATAGCTATACACAATTCGATAATGGTTTATGTAATGATATAAATTGCTTTTTCTTTTACACCATTAATATTAAATGTGTTATAAGTTTTAATTTTATCATGTTTTTATTAAGTAGAATATTTCCTTAAAATATGCGTACGGAATTTTCGGAAACTCAAAATAAGTGTCCTTAAATGTCTTTTTTGGCATAAAGCGTCTTATTCCTATAACAAGAAAAGTCCGATGTACCCCATTTGTTCCACAGAATTTTTAACTCTCTTAATTAGAAGCTTTAAAAACATACCAAGCTACTTGTATTCCCCAACACTTTTTTGTACTACTTTATATTGATATGTTAGATATAAGGGGCAACACAATAAAATAATAATATATCTTGAACAGATTGTGTCATGCTTGGAAAACAAATAAAGCAGTAAAAAGCTCCCCTGTGACACAAAGGGAAATTCTTTGTTTTGGGAATTCTTGTCGATATGTCAACTAAAAGAAATTTAAAAACAAAGCATAACTGTATCTTAAATCTACATATTTCTTTCTTTTATGGTGTGGTGGTGCCACAGTTGTTAATTCTAATATTAAAACTTGTGTATTGATTACTATATTTATTAAAATTTAGTAAATAATTATCGTACAATTTTTTTGATATGCTATCTAATATAAAAACAGAAAGATTATCAGGAATTATGGGTTATAGAATTCGAATTTTACTATCTGAATAAAACTGAAACAACATACAAAAATTGAACCTTGTGAAAAGGTAGCGTTTAAAGTAGTAATATTGAAATAGCGATAAAGAAGGAAGGTAGTATTCTAGTATGAGACGCCATACATTTACACTATTCAGATACAATTTAAATATTTTAAGGGGAAAGTTTCAACAGGTAAAAACGAATTTGTCGTTATATTTTGATCATTATTAATTTAACTGCATAAAATATCATATTCTGCAGGCATATTGGCTTATGCCATATTGTAATTAAAAGCATATAAACACCACGTACCTATTTCGTGATTGGTAACTTGTTAACACAGCTCTACTGTCAGTTGCATACTGCCCAAGGATACTCTAATTGGTTTAATAATTGTCTCTTTATTTATGATCGTAAAACAACAATGTAATTTACAAAATAGGTATATTACAAACTAACTGGATCGTCAACAATTATTGAGTAATTACATTATTACAAGAAAACAATGGACTAAAATTTATAAATAAATGAATTTCATTTTTAAAAATTGACGTAGAGAATAACCATAGAGAAATCTAAAAGTTAAAGGGAATATCTGACTAACAAATACCTATTACGATTTTTTCTTTTTGGGAAGGGCTAACTATCTAAACTAGGTCCTAGGTCTTCTTAAACAGAAAACTCTTGTGATTAAGACCTATTATCGTCTCAAATAATATGTTCATCAACAGGTGTTGCTACTGCTTTTGAAATATGTTGCCATATTTACTTTATTTTATTTTTAACTTGGAAGACTAATTTGTATGCCAGTATTCTACCAATTTAATACAATAGTAGTGCCGCATGATGAAGTTGATTATATAATCACCATAGTAGGGCTATAATATATAGGTTCAAATAGAATTATATTCTCGCATGTTTAGCTGAACGAATACCCTTATAATTATATTATACCTAATTTCTCCCACAAGCAAGAAGAAATTATTTAGTACTTATGTTTTCGTGCTTTTTTTTTGATAACTGAATCAGGTGAAGAAAACTAAAACTAATACTTATTGACATAACCGAATATGAACAATGTTTATATGTTCCGACTCCAACGATTAATAATGACCTCACAAAGTGGTAGAGTAAATTGACTAAGTTTTAACTGAATGTTGCAAAATCATTGATGCGTCTAACAACTGGTTAGATATCTGAAGGGTTTAACACTCGATAAAACTAACCCGTGATTTTTACGCTCTACTGTGTAAATTTACCCAAATTGTATTTCCTTATAGCTTTCTATAATTTCTTACTATTTCAATTATCCGTGCAATGTAATAAACTACGTTTATTAACTAACTTTGTTAAAAATAAGTAAAGTATTCAGCAGAAATTGAATAAAAGTTTTTTTATATTAATTATGGACTTGGAAAGCAAATTACGTAAAAAAAAATTAACTGAAAATTATTATTATTTATTAAAGGCTATTTGGATGTAACCTTTTAACTGTCTCTAGTGCCGTGTGTTTACTTCTTATATTTAAGGTAAAGTTATTGTACCTTTTGTCAACTAAAACTGTGCGGGAGTGGCAGTATGTAGTAATCGTTTCAACAACTGCCTAACAATAAAACTGACCTTTGATTAAGATATAAATATGCACTCTATACTCTACAATAAACGACATATAGAACAATTTGTTTATTTGGTAGAGTACATTATTATACTATATATCTTTAATTCATACTTTGTTCGCTATTGTTGTGATTACTTAAATTTGTCAAAAGTTTTCAAAAGCACATTTATTCATACTAAAAGTTGAAATGCTGAAAACTTACAAAACATAAAGCTCGGGTATTGTACAAATAAACTTTTCTTTTTAAAATATTAATATTTCTTTGTCAAACAAATTATACAAAGAAAAGTCTATTTTTACAATGTAGTGACTATAGTTTTATATTTTTATTACTTGTTTTTCTTTGATAACAACGAGTTGATCATGCTACTTTATCATTATAAACCATTTTAAATTCAAAAAAATTGATTTAGTTAGGTAGTATTGAGAACTTGGTAACCCAGAACCTTTAAAAAAGTGTTTTGATTTGGTAAATTAGAAAAAGTATTAAACTATACTCACGAAAGAACTTAATAGAAACAAAAGGACCAGGTAATCTGCACGATAATTTTGGCAAAATCTGGACTTTTATTATAGATTACATTTTTTTACCGAGTCCAATTTTTTATATCGCATAAAGAAAGGTTTGCGTTGTAAAAAAAAGGGTATTTTTAATATAAAAAATAAATCTTTTCAAAAAAAACTCCATTTCTATAATGCTTCTGTACAATTTAGGATCGAAAACAAACTTCACTTTAAAATAAGATATTTACAGATCTTTTTTGGGGTTTTGTAGCAAATTTTACAGTTGGCTGGAAGCTTAAAATTGCTTTAACTATATAAGGTGATAAAAACGGAACCATTAAATCTCGACTAAGAACCCAGATTTTGGTTACTATACCTATACTCTGATTATTTTTCCATTTTATTATATACTGAAGCTTAATCGCGATTTACTTTGAACCAGGATAAAATATCTATAGTGCGTACAGACTTTTACGTGAACTAATAAAACTTTAAAGTCGTCAGAAAAAGAAGATATTATGGCGTACTTGAGCTTCTGCTTTCTGACTGCTTTAATGATTCTTTTATGAGTTGTAATCTTAATACGAACAGACTATAATAAAGATCGATCATCTAACTTTCATGTTTAAAATGTTGATCCAATGGGTAAAATACAAGGAACTACCCTTAAAACATCTTTATTTATTCTCATTTAAATTTAGCTACACTTGTCCCCGAAATCCCATTTCAAACTTAGCTAAGTACCAGAGAAAAACATAATCTTTAAGTATACTTTAAGATTAAGCATACATTTAAAATTCCCCTGCATAGAGCAGACTTCGCAGTAAACTGCTCAAAGTAAGATCTGGGAAAATAATCTCTATGTAATGCTCCTAATACCCAGTTTAACGGCTGCAAATCTTTCGGCACAACTTAATTTGACTAATTTAATTTGCCATTTAATGCGCTTCATTGGCGCACTTAGGGGGAACCACTGGGCTGGCCTTCCTTCTTTCCGAGCCCAAGAAAGGCATGCATTTATTTTGCATTATTTTAACATGAATTCCGTAACATACTGTAACGATTCTTTTAAGAAAGAAAAAGAAAATGTTGTTTGGTAATTGGTGCAATAAAGAGCAAATACTATACTAAAAACCTTCGTAATTTCGTTTTATATCAATATTTCATTACTTCTTCGTTTTTTTTTTCAAAAATCGGCCAAATACCCCTCTTAGGAGTACAAAAGTTAAATTGAAAATTACCTTACGATAATAAGCCCCATAATACTAGAACTGAATCTGTGGCCATAACGTAAAAAATAACTTGTCCATTTCAATTTAATAAAACTTATTTATAAACTTAGGTAAGTATAGCGCCCTTACTAGTAGATTCGAATAAGTATAGCGGGAATGAGGGCAGGCAATAGTGTTGCCGCGAGACGAGATAAAATGGGTCTCTCGTCTCGTCAAGAGAGGGCGAGACGAGACGAGAGACGACCTTCTCTCGTCTCGCTTCTCTCATGATTTAAACCAAATATAGTAAAAACCAAGCAAAATTTTAACGCGTTTAGGTTAAGTTCTATCATATTTGACATAAATTGTGTGCAATATATGTCAAATATGACAGAATCTAACCTAAATGCATTAAAACTTTGCTTGGTATTTACTACAGGGTGGCCCATTAGTGCGACAAAGGTCAATATCTTCTGTACCACTAATGCCCAGTTGTATAGGTTCTGTTTAATTTGAACGCTAAAGATAAGCTTAACCACCACTTTAATGTTAAGATTAATAAAATATATCAGTTTTATAAGTCCCGGTTAAACCAAATAGTCGCTAACTTCATAGCGAATTTTAAACTAAAAACTGAACTTAACCTATCATATCTTACCGTTTTACAATTTGTTGCCTTGAACGTATAATATAATAATAAAATCACATCATCATCATATTTTATAATATAAGTATTTTAGGATTTTTAGGTTATATGTTAGAAGTATGTAATTTTTTCCTATTTTAATCCTAAGATTGATTTTCAACGGGTGCTTTTTGGCCTGTTAAATTAACTGTTAGTTAAACCCCAAGTTTGGCGCTAATCGCAACCTATAATTATTCCAAACCAACGGTTAATCTGAACATTTTTAGATAACCGCAACCTATAACAATGAAATGCCGATTAACCGGAACCTATACAACTGGGCATTAGATAGCGGAAAACTTTTGACAAAGCTTATTAAGGGTTAAGAGGTGCCTCTTATAAAATTATTTTTGTCTATGCAGGGTGCTCCAAAACACCAGCACGGTAAGAAATTTCCATTTCCAAGATATTGAGATTTAAAAAATGTAATTTTTGAGTTTCGACAGATCTAACAGTACGTCTTAGAGCAAAACGGCTCACATGTCCCTATCTTCCATTTTTATTATCTTCCCAAAAAAAATCACTTTCCGGTTAAACCGGAAGAACTACATTTCCTGCTTTCGAGTTACATCCAGTTTAGCCGGAAGTTTGATTGATTTGGGAAGATAGTGAAAATGGAAGATATAGACATATGCGCCGTTTTGCTCTAAGATGTACTGTTAGAAATATAGGCTGTCGAAGCTGAAAAATATAATTTTTCAAAAGTCAATATCTTTGAAAATATTAACTATAGACTAATAATGCATTTAATAAAAGTTATTATAAATTTATGTAGAATCAGAAAATTTAAAAAATATTTTTTTTAAATATGAGATTTTTAAAATATTCTTAAATTCCTCTTATCAAAAATATATTATGTCCATATTTGGACCGACGGTTTTCGAGTTATTTGACTGCAAATAATTTTATCCAGCGATAAAACGTCATAATAATATGTTATTCTGAATGGCCAGGCACGGCTAACTAGATGAAACTATTTACAGTTAAATAACTCGAAAACCGCTGGTCCAAATATAGACATTATGTATATTTTTGCAAAGAAGAATTTAAGAATATTTAAAAAAGCTCAAAAAAGTAACGTTTTTTGCTCGAGAGAGATCGAAAGAGACGAGAATTTCTCGACGAGAGAAGGTACTTCTCTCGTCTCGTCTCGGAGCTTTATTCGAGAGAAAATCTTGTCGAGAGAGGGCCAGACGAGACGAGAGACGAGAATCTCTTGTCTCGGCGGCAACACTAGCAGGCAATGAAATGACACTATTGTATTTATCCCAACGTTTTGTTTTATATAAAAACTTTTTCAAGGGTCAAGAAAAAAGTTCTTTAAGCCTGTATATTCATACTGCGGAATATAATCACACATTTTCGCGAAAACACATTGGATAATACGTATATATCCGAACTATCAGCACTACTTACTTATAAAAATCAAAAAATTACAAAGTTTTTTTTTTAACTTGAAATAGACCTCTTTTTTCAGGAGACGGACCAAACTGTCTCTATATAATTTTAAAATAAGCTGTATCATACTATGGATCGATTAAAATATAGTTTTAATTGACAAAAGACCTATGGAAGTTTGCCAAGCAAACAAGCGGCATTCGCTAAGTTAAGTTTATTTAATTAAATTTTATTGTTACAGGATGGACATATATCAAGGGATACTTCCCAAGTAATTACACAGTCATCACGAAAATGATTCATCGTGTTAAAAAAGCTTTCCCGACGCTGCTGGTTTTGTATGAAATAATGGTGTGTTCAAACGCTGCAGGTTCGTATAATACTGAAATTTATTTCGATATTTTTAAATGTTGCATTATAAAATTGTAAAAGCGTAATACTTATAAAATCACTTTGATGTTCTTCGGTTATTCAGTCTGTTCAGTGCCATAGCCAAGAGACCCCTCAATACTTCAAAGTTATAATTGGCCATAGATGATTTGCCAAGTTGATAATTTTAATTAATAGTCTATATAATGAAGCTGTAATTACACTAAAAAATGTTTCTTATTTTAAAAACTACTAACCAATATCTAAAAAAAAAGTGCAAACAAATTTGAAAACCCAAATTTATTTTACAAAATTTACCATAAGTATATAGGTATGTCTGTTATAATTTGCATGCTTTTAAGAGGCTCATTCCATTCCCTTTACCTACTGATTTTGAAACATTTTAGGTATTTTTCAAAATACCAGCGAAATAAATTGTCATAACAGTCATTGAGGCAAATTTTATTAAGCACTGTGTCATGAGAGTAGTAATATGTTTTATTTAGCAAAAAGCTACAATTAAATATTTTTTAATGCATTTTTTTAACACATTTTTATAGATTTATTTTTAAATTTTAAAACGCAACCTTCGTTTAACAAAAAACAGACAGACAAATTAAACATTTTGTAAATTGTATCAAATATTACGTATCTTTTTGTTTTTTAATTAAATGTAATTTTAACAGTTTTAATGATTTTTGAGATTTAATAAAATTTTCCAAATTATTATATTCTATCAAACCTTTATAAAAAATATATATTTATAAGCTAGTGTGTTAGACACTCTGTCCACATAAAAATTTTGATTAGTTCTTGTTTTATAATTATTATGGCCATAATTAAAAGAACAAAATTTTTTTAAACAATCAGGCATAAAATTATTTTTAATTTTATGTATAAAGATACATACTAAATAAAGAATTAAATTTCTGACATTCAACCAATCTAAATTTTTTAACATAAAATTAATTTTTGTATATTTGTCACAATTTAAAATAATCCGCATCGCCTTATTTTGTAAAATTTGTAATTTATCAAATATTTCCTCATTACCACAATATAAAATGGAAGGACAATAACGAAAATGTGGTAATATAATAGTATTAAATACAGTTTTTTTAGGAAGCAAACTTAAATTAGAACTGATTCTTTTAAAATAACCTACTTTTCCGGCAATCTTCGATATGATACTTTCAAAATAATAAAAAAATTTGAATCAATGATAATCCCTAAATATTTAAAACTGTTTACTAATTCCAATTTTTCACCATCAATTACAACATTTATATTTTGACAATTTAAATTATTGCCCATAACCATGCATTTAATTTTTGAAATATTTAATTTTAATTTATTTACTTTTAGCCAATTTAACAATATATTTATCTCAGAATTTAGCGTATTTAGACCATCAAAAATATTTAAAATAAATTTGCATCAAATACGTGTTGCTTACACTTTGCTTTATCTGACAAATTTGAACTTACGAGTGCTTCACCGCATGTAAAATAAACCCGATTTTTGCCCTCCGTTGTCACCGAATTTCTCAGAAACCGCACATACGATTTACTTCAATTTAATTATAATAATAATTATTAAAAGACCAATCCTTAAAGTATGTCCCTCATGTAGCAGATTTTTCAAATAACCTTTTAATTTTTAAAATATGCAATAATTTGTGTTGGTATATATTTTTACTATTGGGCAACTTTAAAAATTATTTTCTCCAAAAAAAAGGCCTAAATTAAAAATCTGTTATAAAATAAACAACATTTGAACCTTTAGCTACCCAGTGATATCAAATTTATACATGTTTAATTAAATTTTATTGGTGATATTTAGTGACAGCCGAACACCTGCAACTATTTTTAAAAGAAGTCAAATGTACCGGGTGGTCAAATAGGCGAGGACGTCGGCTTTATCTCGGAAACCATTAATCGTACAACTTTCGGAAAGAGTTTTTTATAAGTAAAGTGGTCAAGAGAAATTGCTGGAAATTACTTTTAAGTTCCTCATTTCGCCGCAAGGGGGCACAATTAAAAATTGTTTTTTTAAATTCTAAATTTCTCCGAAAATTTCCATATTAAGGTATAACTCTGATTACATCATTGGAAAGCTTAGACAATTCTGCATCATTTTGGTTTGAGGCTCATTGGCGTAACGACCTTGATAAGAGTGGGAGAAGCTATTGAAAGTGTAAACATTTAAATCGCTGTAACTTCTAAACGACTTATCCGATTTTACTAAATTTAAGCTTGTTTGAAAGGGGAAAATAAGCATTTTCAATTGCCGTATCCTACAGTACACGATAGGGTTTAATAAAATTGCTAGAGCAACAGTTTTTTTGATTTTATCCCGAAAATTCAAATCATACGGTATAACTATGACATCATAATCGAAAAGTAGATGAAATTTGCAAGAAAGGATGTGAAGACCGCAGTTCCATATCTTTGTTCGTTTCAGAGTTATTGCGAAAACAATAATTTTTAATACAAATTGCGCCCTCTAGCAATTTTATTAGAAACTATCGTGTACCTTTAGATACGACAATTATTGAAGGTACTTCCAAACAAGTTTAAATTTAGTAAAATCGAATAAGTCGTTTAGAAGTTACAGCGATTTTAATGTTTACACTTTCAATAGCTTCTCCCACTCTTGTCAAGTGAAAGTGTAAACATTAAAATCGCTGTAACTTCTAAACGACTTAACCGATTTTACTAAATTTAACCTTGTTTGGAATAAAAAGGTAAGTACCTTCAATTGTCGTATCTAATGGTACAAGATAGTTTCTAATAAAATTGCTAGAGGGCGGAATTAGTATTAAAAATTATTGTTTTGGCAATAACTCTCAAACGAACAAAGATATCGAACTGCGGTATTTACATCTTTTTTTGCAAATTTCATCTACTTTTCGATTATGATGTCATAGTTATACCGTATGATTTCAGTTTTCGGGATAAAATCGAAAAAACTGTTATTATTACAAATTGCGCCCTCTGGCAATTTTATTAAACACTGCCGTGTACTGTTGGATACGGCAATTGAAGATACTTATTTTCCCCTTCCAAACAAGCTTAAATTTAGTAAAATTGGATAAGTCGTGTAGAAGTTACAGCGATTTTAATGTTTACACTTTCAATAGCTTCTCCCACTCTTATCAAGGTTGGTACGCCAATGAGCCTTAAACCAAAATGATGCAGAATTGTCTAAGCTTTCCAATGATGTAATCAGAGTTATACCTTAATATGGGAATTTTCGGAGAAATTTAGAATTTAAAAAAACAATTTTTAATTGTGCCCCCTTGCGGCGAAATGAGGAACTTTAAAGTAATTTCCAGCAATTTCTCTTGACCACTTTACTTATAAAAAATCTTTCCGAAAGTTGTACGATTAATGGTTTCCGAGATAAAGCCGACGTCCTCGCTTATTTGACCACCCGGTACAATATTTTATTATTTCTAAATAAATAAAGATATCTTGGAATCAATTCGATACGTTTCGAGTAAATGGTATAAAATGTATGTAGCGAGTGAAAGCGATGGTAGACTTACACGGTCAGTGAAGTTCACACCGATATTTCTGCCTGACCTATTACAACGAATACAAACAATAAATGCATATCTCGCCTCATAGTTATAATTGGTAATGTCTCACCTCCCATATATGTATTTAAACAACTCGTATTTTGTGTTAGTTGGTATTAATTGGAATTGTGTTAATACATTATTTGAACACATACCAGACAAGCACAAAGACATTAGAATTTACAAACCAATTAAAATCTGATCTATATTTAATAATAGTATTTTACATTTTCAGACTAATCCAATGTTGGTACTTATATTATGTTTCAACAACTTTGTGTAATATAAGCAATAATAATTCCTGAACTCGGAAAAATGTTCCAATAATATCGAAGAGCTATCTAATAAACTTTATCGTTTCCAAGTTTTTATGTTTTATTACATTATTCAAACTACCCTTTATTTTATGTATTTTGAGAGATAAAACAAAGATTTTAAGCAAATTATCTCTGAAAACATTGGTCAGATTTAAAATCATAACTGCGGGTTTAATCAAGAAGAAATTAGCCCTGTAGCCATTCATGTAAATGTAATTAAGTTAATTAGTCACATTGTTAATTAAAGGGTAATATGCACGGATAAGGTTATGCTGATAATTTTGATTAATGTAATGAATTTTAAGATGTTAATTTCAGCAAATATATTGCGGCTGTTCAATTAAATACTTCATTTCCAATAAAATAATATATAATAATACATACCGTATAAACTTTACGCTCAATGCATATTTAGAATTAATGGTTGACTAATGGAACTATTTCCCTTGTTTGTAAAAAATTGCTGGTTTAACAAGAAGAAGGCGTACAAACTGAAGAAGTCAATTAGAGAGATAAATACTTAATTTAAGGAAAAAATCAAGATTGACTTTGCTACTTCTGCTTTCAATGTTGTAGGAAAGCGATTATTTATTAAATCTTGCGTCCAACACCAAATATTTTGTGTAATTTTTTATCAAACATATTTGCACATCTATTAACAAACGTCCAGAGTTACATCCCAGGGACAAAATACCCTAATCCAGACAATCGAGTGGGCACCCAGCCCTAAAAAAAGCAATACGTTTTAGGTAGTAAAAATACAATTCAAAATGAAATGGCTATTAAGAGAAAAAATCCGGAGAAACTTAAAGGCTAAACATTTGAAACATTTCACAAGGCAAAATCAAGATTGACCTTTTTCGTTGGTGCATTAAATCTTGTGGAAAGCAAGGATTACTGGGTAACTGAAGCGAACACAAGTCTGTGGTGTGAGAACAAATATAATGCAAGACGTAATAATAGAATTTATAACTTTATTACAAATTGAATGCCAGGAGAATTTTAAGGGGTTTTGGAAGGATCGGCATATGTCGCCCACACGAAATATAGGAGATTAAGAAAAGTCTAAACGCTTTACGTCTTTATAGTAAAAATAAGAAGACTTCTTTTAGACCAAGGACTGTGACAAATGAACTAACAGATAGACATGGCAGTGATTTCAAAAATATTCCATTTTTCTATATATCGGTAGGGAATATTAAAGCGGTCCAGTTAAATAGACCCTAATAAAATATACCAATTTTAATAGCTGAGTTTTGTTTTGGCGCAAAGGAGTATTTTTTGTAAAGCTTGTAGCTAAATTATAATACTTAATTAAAATTAATATTAATTTTATTACTCTGCTTATACGCCCATACGTGTTTTGAAATTTAACAAGTGCCGGAATATGCTTTTAACCCTTTTACATTATATATTTGCATACCTAAAATTAGATTTATACAATAGAAGAAAAAATAAAACCTAAAATAAATGAAAAACTATATTTACTTTACCGAATATATGTTTTTCTTTCAAGTTTAAATATAATTAAAAACAATTCCTAAAAATAAGCAATTGATTTTTGCTTTCTGAACCAGTTCACTGCCTAAAAGTAAACAGATGTATTATATATTAACGAAAATATACATTACCTACACAAGTCAGGACTTTTTTTTAAACAATAGATTATGTTTTCTTAAGCATCCCACAAGCATATTTAGCCAAATCCGCAAATGGTAGTGTTATTAAGTTGATGTAAAATTTCTCAGGCATTTACACTGTCAGCGCCATGTTGAAATGACGTATAAGTGATTGATGGAATGTACTATCAAAATAATGGAGTTCATTCTAGGTACCTACACCTATACATACACAAAACCACACACATGTGATTTATTGCTGCACAAGCAAATCTTGACAAGACAAGTGAAAATAACCGGATTTTTGGATTGTTTGTTGTCTTTCCCAAAGCGTCAAAGTTTATTATTTTTATTCATGCAAGTAGACCGATACAATTTAGTGAATCACGACTTCCATTTATTCAACTGGTTACAATTTTGTAGGTTACGATTTGCCGCTATTCTTTTAAACAAATCATAATTTTATAGGTCATGATATACATTGTTTCAAACACGTATACATTTTCATTGAATTTTAACTGACCTAAAGGTTTTGTTGCTTAGTTTCATTGTGTTAAATACGTATAATACCATCCACATATTGGATATAATATTCTTCAGCTTATATTTACAATAAATACCTACTTCCATTTTTCTCGTTGCGTGATAATAGCATTTAATTTTTCTTTGTTTACAGAATCCATACAAGCGGTCATCCCAACAGTGACAACACAATTAGCTCAGACTCTGAATTCGGAAGTGACAACTATTTCGACAGCGGAGTTAGAAGAGCCAAAACAGCCAGAGCCCACTGCAAATCTGAGCAAATATGAAACGAAAATCGAGCTTGGCGCGACAACGGCAAACATTTCTAGACATCATAAGTAAGTGAGAAAATAATTGTTGATATAGTTATGTCCACGAGTTATCATACGTACGAGAAATTTATTTTTCATTTAAAAGTTACAAAATAAACAAGCTTTCACTGAGTTTAAGCTTGAAGTATAAATATAGTTGACGTTTAGAAATATTTATTTAGGTTAGTGATAATAGAGAAAGTGGATCTTTTTTATAATATTTTAAGTTAAACGTAATTTTTAATAAAATGTGGAAGTTTATACTACTCAATATAAAAACCATAGCTTAAAGAACACTTTTTTCATCCCTGTTTTTTATCCCCGTTTTTACGATTGAACTCATCCCCTAAAATAATGCCTTTGTTTTTCGATACCCCCATACTTCTTAAATATGTTTTATACTACTTAGCCGAAGTTGTTGTTGGTATTTTTTATTTTGCTTCCTAAAAAATATACAAGATTCTGAATTTGCTTTATTTATGCCCTGTGGCATTGTGTTTTTTTATTTTCTGTTGTCTGTATATAATTAAGGATACATAAATATTTTTATTTAAGAAAAACATTTAGCTCCCTGTTTTTACTGTTGTTTAGCAAAAATTTAAAAACAGAAGTCTCAATATTGTTTAGGAATTATAAACACAAAACGATTTGCTTACTTGAAGAAAAGTGCAAATAGATTAGACATAATAAAGAGAGATTTATTTTATTGAATTTTGTTTTTTTCTATTGTTGTAAAATTTACATTTTTATATCTTGCATTTTATTGGACACAAAAGATCAGTGAATACATTGCGAAAATGCACATCATTTTACTAACAATAAAGGAAATAAAAATTTTATAATATATGAATGATCTTTTCTTGATATAATAATGTGTCTTGAAATGTGAATCGTTTTGTATATCCGTAGGCCATAAGGATTTTCTAACAAAGTACACAGCCCTATATGTAAATAGCATTGCGACGTTCCCCACAGATTATTTAATTTATTGACTTGGGGTTGCCGACGTTAAATTTATGATTTTCAGAATTTTCACGACAAATCGATTGAAAATTTAGGACTCTCAGAGCAAATATCAGGGCTAGGTAGTTTTTGCTTGTAATAAAAAAGGATAGACTACTAGGCTATTTATAAAAAAAACTATGCCATTGGCCTAAATAAATATCCAAGCCAGAAAATATAAATTTCGTTTCAGTCTGAAAAAGATTCTTCCTTCATAAAATTAAATAAAGTATCTATTAATACCAGGTTGTACAAAACTAGTATTAAGAAGTAAAGAAATAGTATTTAGGTTGAATATCGTATCAAAAAATCACCTTGTCGGACCTCCATTGTCTTTAGTTTCTTACTAAACACAACGTTTCGGTAAGCTTGTTACCCCAACCCGTTGTTAAGTGTAAGCAGTTTTTTTGATAATACTTTATTGTCTACCACATTCAAACAAACATTGATTACCGTAGTTTAGTAGAACCGAGTGAAAAATAAATAAATTTAAAATAAATTACTGCAATTTATCCATATTTATCGGATGTATGCCTGTTGTCCTGTTATCATGAATATTCCCTTAACATTGGCAGTATAGTTGCTTAAATTTTGATTTTTGAGCGTAAAGATTAATTTTTATCTTGCGTATTATAGTTATATTTAAATAAATCATTCACTGTCCAAAACATGTGACTGACATTAGATCGCTTTTTCCTTTCAGTTTTGGGCATCTAAACAGGAGCAAACCACATTTCCATTTGTCAGGCTCTCGATTCGGCGGGCCTTTTTTTGAAGAAGGATCGGAAATAACTAATGTCACTGCTCGAGTTGGATCCACCATCAATCTCGAATGTCGCATCGGACTTCTTGGCGACAAAACTGTAAGTTAAATCTGGGAACGTTGTTACTTCAGTTTTAAATTTAAAGTTACCGTGCAGCTGGTGTTTCTATTTTTAACTAGTTACCCATAATTTATGTACCCATTGGTGTAACTAGGGGGTAGGTACAGGGTATAGCTTTGATTCTTCACGCAAAGATTAGTTTTTAAAATTTCGTTACAGATGGATTTCTTTGGTGGTGGGTCGATTGCATAGACCTGTACAGCTTATCTCGTGCGCAAACAAAAGTTTTAAAAGTTAAGTTTTATGGTTGAAAAAATACGTTTGTATGCACGGCCCACCGTTCATAACTCTCGACGCCCAACAACGATGGGCCTGCGCACAACCTCTTGATATTAGGTTTTCCTTCTTTAGCGACATGTAGATACACTCCATTTTAATTTTAATTTTAATTAATTTATTGACCAAAAACCTTTGTTTTATTAAATACAAATTTTAGGTTATATTTGAATGTATATTTTATGGAAAACAAAAGTACACGAACGTTTTTACTTAATATTTTAATCCAAAAACCACTTCCAAGTTGCGTTGCACCTGGCTTTTTAATTTTTAACAAATTGCCAATCCAGAAAATTTATGTTCGGGACTCTAGGACCTATCACTTAATACAATCTGGGTTATACTAGTATGGTAGTTCTAGTAGAGAAAATAAATGGGACGATCTCACAACTTGACAGCCAATAAACGAATTTATTTTGTGAAGTAGTCCGAAAATGGCAACAGTTCCTTTTAATCCAAGAACCAAATATTTATCGATACCTTTGAAATAAATAGGTAAAGCAATTATTTAGGATATCCATTGCACAGGCAATTTATTAATACGAGAAACAGTGGAGACATTTTATCACTAACAAGAAATTTAAGCTTTCATTATATTATTTATCTACTATTATATACAGTATGTCCGGAAATGATGAGCAAGAAATTTATAGGATAATTCTAGACCAAAAATAAATGATATCTCTTCCTATAACATTTTTTCGAAAATTGATTTTTAACGCGGTTACAGGGTGTTAGAGTTAAATTTTATTGGCAATACCTTTTGCCCCGCTCATAATATTTTGACTAAATCTCGTATATGGGGCTTTTTCGGGATGAGAAATGCAAATTTGCCCACCGTTTTTTCGCATTTTGTAGAGGGCGCCACATAGGAGCCTATACTTTAATTTGAATGGCCCCAACTTTTTTGTCCTACACTGTATGCGCATTTTGACTAAATATTTTTATTCTCGTAACCTTTTAACATAACACTTTTGTTTCGATAATTCTAAGCGTTTTCGAGAAAAACGCTAAAATACCATTGCTTGCATGTGATGAATACGAAATAATTTAAATTTATTTTCAACCTTAAACATAGCATAGCAAAGAAAGGAATATTCCATGGAGTTCGTCGGAATTTTTAAAGAAGAATTAATTTATTCATTGAAGAGGAATTTATTGTTCTAGTAACTTATGTATTTTAAAACTGCAAATAAAATTTAACTTTAACACCCTGTGACTCCGTTAATATTCAATTTTCGAAAAAATGTTATAGGAAGAGATAGCATTTATTTACGGTCTAGAATTATCCCCTAAATTTTTTGCTCATCATTTCCGGACACCCTGTATAATAATTTATTCCTATTGTGCGTCCATTGATAATGTTATGGATAATTCCCTTACTTTTCGTGCTTTGTGCGCAGAACACCTGTCCATTTAAAACCAAATATCTTTATTCTCTGGAGCAACTTACTTGATTGCAGGCCCAACTTGATTTTGTGAACGTTTCAAAAAAATTGTATTTTTCCAAATTGCGTTAAAAAAAATGCCCTTTCGAAGGTATTGAGTCCTTATTTGTATAAATCGCTGCTAAATATTTACAGTTTGAACATACAGGGTGTTTCATTAAGGTCGAAGAGCGGCCATATCTCGGAAACTATTGGGCATAGAAATTCAGGAAAAAAAAATTAATAACTAAAGTGGCCATGAGAAAATCCTGGAAATAATTTTTAAGTTCCGCAATTTGCCGCAAGGGGGCGCAATTGAAAAGTAAATTTTAACATTTTAGATATCTCCGAAAATTGCACGTTAAGGTATATTTTTAATAACACCATTAAAAAGCTTGGACAATTATGCATCATTTTGGTCTTATTCTCATTGGCGTACCGACTTTAATAAGAGTGGGGGAAGCTGTTGAAAGTGTAATCATTTAAATCGCTGTAACTTATAAACGACTTATCCGATTTTAGCAAACTAAAGACTGTTTGGAAGAGAGACTGTATGGAAGTAGATGAAATTTGCTAGAAAAAATATTAAAACCGCAGCTCGATATCTCCGTTCGTTTCAGAGTTATTGCCAAAACAATAATTTTTAATACAAATTGCGCCCTCTAGCAATTTTATTAGAAACTATATTGTACCATTGGATACGACAATTGAAGGTTCTTCCAAACAAGCTTAAATTTAGTAAAATCGGATAAGTCGTTTAGAAGTTACAGCGATTTTAATGTTTACACTTTCAATAGATTCTCCCACTCTTATCAAGTGAAAGTGTAAACATTAAAATCCCTGTAACTTCTAAACGACTTAACCGATTTTACTAAATTTAAGCTTGTTTGGAAGAAAAAGGTAAGTACCTTCAGTTGTCGTATCCAATGGTACAATATAGAGTCTAATAAAATTGCTAGAGGGCGCAATTTGAATTTAAAATTATTGTTTTGGGAATAACTCTGAAACGAACGGAGATGTCAAGCTGCGGTTTCAATATTTTTTCTAGCAAATTTCATCTACTTTTCGATTATGGTATCATAATTATACCGTATGATTTATTTTTTCGGAGTAAAATCTAAGAATGTATTGTTATTGCAAATTGCGCCCTCTAGCATTTTTTTAGAACTATTATGGACAACTAAGTACGATTGGTGCATACATTTCCCTTCCAAACAGTCTTTAGTTTGCTAAAATTGGATAAGTCGTTTATAAGTTACAGCGATTTAAATGATTACACTTTCAACAGCTTCCCCCACTCTTATTAAAGTCGGTACGCCAATGAGCATAAGACCAAAATGATGCATAATTGTTCAAGCTTTAAAATGGTGTTATCAAACATATACCTTAATGTGGAATTTTCGGAGTTATGTAAAATTTTAAAATTTACTTTTCAATTACGCCCTCTAGCGGCAAAATGCGGAACTTAAAAATTATTTCCAGAATTTTCTCATGGCCACTTTAATTACCATTTTTCTTTTCCTGAGTTTCTATGCCCAGTAGTTTCCGAGATATGGCCGCTCGTCGACCTTAAAAAAACACCCTGTATGGTTCATTATTTAATGAGAACGTACATTTATCGGTACTACAAAAAATTTTTTGTGCTCTACCATCAAAAACATTATTATTTTGCTCTAAGCAATTTGCATTTAATAATTACAGTACCTTTTTTTATCAAAGTTTTGAACAATATCCAGGACTGTTGTTTTACTTGGAATGAGTCTGTCGGGAAACGTAGCAGAAAAATTTTTGGATACACTCCAAGAGCTACGTTCAATGTAGCACCACCTAATCATCGTTATTTTTTCTTGAATACTGTAAAACATGTTGAAACCAATAAAGAATAAAACATCTAGTAATATTTGACATTATTATAATAAATATTACTGGTGGGTTCATTAAGGTATGCCTCACAGCCGTATTTAGTTTCTAAGGATTTAATGAGTTTTTTTTTAAATAACTTTTAAATGGCTTATAAAAAAAAATAAAACTTGGCAAAATTGATGGTAGCAATTATATACGACTTGTCCATGGCCAGTCTGATGGTGTACCACCCGGTATATACCGTAATAAAACCACCATCGTAAGGAAGTAACAATAAATAGTATTCCTATTTTTAAACACCGTAATAAATTTGTTACCCATCTCTAGCGTATTGGCCGACCTTCACTAAAACTTTTTGAAACAAATTCCTCCTTTCAGATAAATAAAAATCAGTGTTCGTAGCCCCAGAAACTATTCCCAAAACGCTAACGTGACCCTTTTTATCTGATTAAAATTTAAAAGTGTAAATATCGTTTCGCCTCCTTTCGTAAGAGTTCAACAATGCCGACCCTTTTCTTATCCCTACGGTTTTTTCTATGATCACCTATAATTCTGACGGCATTTATCCGCTTTATTTATTTCGAAAATGCTAGGCATCACCTTTCAATTTTTAATAAAACGTAATAATAAATAGGAACCACATTTTCTGGTTCGGGCTACTTTTATTGTATATTTATTTTGTGGATGTCGTAAATTGAATTTAATCTAAACAGGTTTTGAATATAAAGTTTAAACAAAAGTAAGGATAAATAAGGTTTAGCAAAAATTGTAAATATTCATAAAGCAATTTCAAGCGAACCATATTGCCATTTGGCCGCTAAGCAATTTCGCTGTTTTTAAAAATAAAAAACAATACCTTAAGCCTTAAGGGGATAAAAAAGATATCATAAAATTTGGCGCGGATATAGACTTAAAAAAAATATGTTATGCAAATAGATGTCAAAATAATTGAGGCAGAACAAAGTTGTGATAAATATTCATGCTGTTGACCACTCAGCAATTTTACATTACCAAAATATCATAAAAGATAAAGATAAGAAAAATATTGTAGTTAAAGCCTGGTAAAAAAAAGGAGGAAATCAGGACAAACCACACATAAGTTTCGCGAAAATAACATTTGAAAAATATTACCCTCATTTTATGGTTTCACAGAAATAAAACAGTATTGTAAAGTACCAGGCTCATTTATCGAATAAGTATCCAACAGGGGTGAAAAAAGCTTCCATTTTTAGACGTGGCTATGTTTAGGGAAGACTGCAAAGAAATAAGGAATAACTGCTATAAAACATTTTAAATTCAAAATACAACTGTTGACCCTGATGAAACAGGCAAAAGGTATACTTGTGAAATAAAATAATTGATAACTTAGTTTCTAAGCAAGTGTGATGCCAACATAGTTATAAAAAATATATTATATTGCTTGTGTGCTGTGTGTCATTAAAATAAAACACTCCATAATATCGACTTTAAAATTAAATAGTTAAATTTTGCTGAAGAAACCTAACAGTTCTGGGATACTCTTTTATGTAAATGTTATCTAAACGAAGGTAAATAATAATGTTCTGTCTATAAAGTCTTATTTCAAAGGAAAACTGAAACAATCGCACAAATAATTGCGGTAGAAGAATTTTAGCAACAAAGTTATGGTAAATATTCATAAAGCAGTTATTTTCCGGTCCTAATTTTGGCTTCCGGTCGCGAATTTTTGGGGTGCACAATTTTCCGTCTGGTTTCACAGTGCCCTTTGTATACTGCTTGGCCCGAATTTTAACTAAATTAAAATTTTACAAACACTGTTAGTAGAGCGCAGGGACTTTTAAAATAACTGTAAATTATTTAATATTTTCCGGTCACGGATTCAGCCAATAAAAGATGTACAAGCCCTTTGTTTTACAACCATGATGTAACAATTTTACTAATGAGGCATCGTTAGGAGAATGCTGTTGTAAGAGTTAGAAGAAAATTATTTTCTCAAACTATATAGAAGGACAAGAAAAATAATTAGTAAATTTAATTAATTAATGTCAGTGGCCTGCCAACAGGAATTTCCGGGCCCAAGGAAAATTCATAAAGGAACCCTTATAATATAACTCCTCACAACAATAAACCTTTATCAAATTGGTGGGCATGTCTTGCCGCCAAAACTAAATTAGGAAATCTAGGCAGGGCTAAAATTTACCTATGTAACGGTTGTAAATGCAGATACACATCCATTTATTTAATTTTATGATGAAATATACAAAGCCGTAAAAAAATTTTAACATTTTTCAAGTAGGTATAATGAAATTTTGACTTTAATGTCGACTTTATATCTCAAATACGACTTTTATCTCGAAATTTGGACTTTAAACGCGAGTTTTCGACTTTAAACTTGAAATTTCGTTGTGCTTAACCTTTATTTTTTTTTTTTACGTGGCCCGTCTATGTCTTTGTAGAATACATTAATTTATATTTAATTTTTATCCCGAATGCACTGGTAAAATGGTAAATTCGCTATAATTCTTTAAAAGCAACGGTAATGTAAAATTGTGTAAAGTAACTTGCAAAATATAACCCACTCAATTATGGATTATAGGCATTTGCATATTGTGTTATTTTTAAGCATTTATAAATAACTTGGAACAACGTTTTTAAAATATTTTTAAATTTTTGTAAAAATTATATTGTGTTATATGAGGGTTAAGGGGTAGTAACAACGACCAGTAAAAAATTGCATATATAAGTTCAGTCTTCATAGTGTTGCATCTTTATAAAAAAAAAAACAGTTCATAATTTGAGGTGATATAGAAATTATAACCTCTAAAGTACCAACCTTTACTCTTTGTAAAATACTAAATTAATTTGAAATAGTTGCTCAACTTCTATAATGGTTAATTAAATGTAGAATTTAATTGTGTAAAGTTTCCTAAATTTATTGACGTTGTTTTTCGAGAATAATCTATTTTCAATGTATATTATAATATAAGGAATACTTTAAAAAAGACGCTTCGTGTGTACTACACCAGTTAAGAGCCAACACTAGAGACGCATTCGCCATTTCAATTTCTTATCAATATTTCGTTTATTCCCCATTTTTTCCAAAGCGCTGCCAAATACCCATCTTTGGGTAGCAGTTAATTACAGTTTTAAGTTTAAACAAATGTAATTGATAAATGAATAAAAGCATAAAACAAAATTTTCTCAAATTTGCGCATATTTCTTTTTCTGCTTTTATTAATTTATAAATCTTACCGTTTTTAACGTAAAATTGTAGGTAATTGTACTCCAAAGTTTGGGTATGTGGCCGATTATTCAATAAAACGAAGAACTGACGAAATTTTGATCAAAAAAGGAACAACAAGAAGAGTCCTTTTTTTATCTAATTATGTATTTTAAATGTCAAATAAATTCCTAAGCGGCTCAATATCCAAATTGTTATGAAAATACAGTAAAATCATATACATAATATGTAGTGAATATACAAAAGTGTTGTACTTGTTAGTAGTATATACATAAAATATAGAAATCCACGGCATATTTTATAAAGCTGTGAAAAATGCCTTAGTTCGCGAAAGTGTAGGGAAAATAATTTTCAAAAAGAGAGCAACCAAATGGATATAAGAGCTATATTACCGCTTATAACAGAGTCGGAACAACAATATTTTTATTTTATTTTGATGCACGAAGTTCACATTCGTATTCTGACTCATTTTTGATTGATTTAGTTTCAGTTTCCCTTTTTTTAAACAAGCTTTTCTTCTACCTAGCTGCGTTTTATTCTTTCGTTTTAAACTGGTTCCAATTTGACTTCTTGTTTAACCTTTAACTTCTTTGTAACTAGCTGTTGTTATTATTTAATGTATATGTACTGTGATTTTTATAAATAGCCCTTTAATGGAATTAAAAAAGAGTTTATAAAATGGAATTAGAATGAAAACCACACTGGATACCCCTATTTTATATAATTTTTTTGGATTTTGCATAAAATTCTGAACATTTTTTAGTAAAAGCATTATTAGTCTATACTTAACAGTTTCCGAGATATTTACTCTTGAAAAATTACATTTTTGAACTTTGACAGCGTTTAGCTTTCTAACTGTGCGTCTTAGAGCAAAACGGCTTACATGTCCCTATCTTCGATTTTTATTATCTTTCCAATAGTGTCAACTTCCGGTCAAACCGGAAGTACTATATTTCTTACATCCGGTTTAACCAAAAGTTCACACTATTGGAAAGTAATAAAAATCGAAGATAGGGACATATAAGCAGTTTTGCTCTAAGACGTACAGTTAGAAAGCTAGACGCTGTCAAAGTTCAAAAATGTCATTTTTCAAGAGTAAATATCTCGGAAACTGTTAAGTATAGACTAATAATGCTTTTATTAAAAAATGTTCAGAATTTTATGCAGAATCCAAAAAAATTATATAAAATAGGGGTATCCATTTAGGATTTAGATCTTACCCCCCTCCCTCCTAGGGGCTTGAAGTAACAAGATTGACAATATACGCAAAAGATGTCCCCCTCGAAATAAAAATTGACGGGTCCGAGCGATTTTCCACATTTTCATTTTAAAGCAGGGAAATCGAGGTGGGAAGTTATCAAATGAACACCCTGTATAAGAACTGTATATTTTTTATATATGCAGGGAAATTTTTATTTAAAAAAATGTAGCCATTTATTTCAATTTTATAAAATCCCTTTGAGACCACCACTGTCTCATATACTTTATTTTAGTATTTGTTAACGTCGTTTCAGTTCGGAAAACAAGTATCTTATGCTGACATGTCATTCGCAAGCTCGCTCATCATAAAACAAGTGAAACTATGAGTTTTGTCAAAAATGTAAATGATTTTATTTTCCTACAAACAGTTTTTCTTGAGGACAAGTTCGTCCTGGCATTTGTGTTGAAAAAAAAGATCTTTTATTTTATTGAATCATAGGTATAGGTTTATAACATAAAAAAAATTGCGGCTATATCGGTTTTCCAACGAAAATTTATTAGGAGGTTAAAAATATTCCAACTTTGAAAACATAGAAACTAGAAAGTAACTTTTGAATACTTAACACCGCTTATTTACAGCCGATTAGTATACAGGGTGTTCATTTGAAAACTTCCCACCTCGATTTTCCTGCTTTAAAATGAAAATGTAGAAAATCGCTCGGACCCGTCGATTTTTATTTCGAGGAGGACATCTTTTGCGTATATTGTCAATCTTGTTACTTCAAGCCCCTAGGAGGGAGGGGGGGGGGTAAGATCTAAATCTTAAATACATACCCCTATTTTATATAATTTTTTTGGATTCTGCATAAAATTCTGAACATTTTTTATTAAAAGCATCATTAGTCTATACTGAACAGTTTCTAAGATATTTACTCTTGAAAAATTACATTTTTGAACTTTGACAGCGTCTAGCTTTCTAACTGTACGTCTTAGAGCAAAACGGCTTACATGTCCCTATCTTCGATTTTTATTATCTTTCCAATAGTGTCAACTTCCGGTCAAACCGGAAGTACTATATTTCTTACATCCGGTTTAACCGAAAGTTCACACTATTAGAAAGATAATAAAAATCGATGATAGGGACATGTAAGCCGTTTTGCTCTAAGACGTACAGTTAGAAAGCTAGACGCTGTCAAGTTTAAAAATGTCATTTTTCAAGAGTAAATATCTCGGAAACTGTTAAGTATAGACTAATAATGCTTTTTTTAAAAAAATGTTCAGAATTTTATGCAGAATCCAAAAAAATTATATAAAATAGGGGTATCCATTTAAGATTTAGATCTTACCCCCCCTCCCACCTAGGGGCTTGAAGTAACAAGATTGTTAATATACGCAAAAGATGTCCCCCTCGAAATAAAAATCGACGGGTCCGAGCGATTTTCCACATTTTTATTTTAAAGCAGGAAAATCGAGGAGGGAAGTTTTTAAATGAACACCCTGTACAACTAACAAATGTTATTTTATCGTGTTAGTCAATATACTAAAAATGTGGTTGGCACGTTTTAAATAAATTCTAAAAAGGTATATAAGCCTTTCAACTGGCGAGAAAAACAGATGTCATACAATCCCATATTATGGGAAAATTAAAGTCTGTAAACTCCGCGTTAAAGTGACTTAATTGACATTTAAAATGGTTAAACCCACATACCGACAATGTAAATGTGTATTTCCATTCAGCAAGAACTTAATATTTAAACTTAAATTTCGCTATAGCATGAATTCTCGACCTACTTTCATTGGGAAGGATTTTTGTGTACACATTATAAGCTATATAAAATACCGCCCACATAATCAAAAATCGCTTGGACCCGTCAAATGCATTTTTTTTTTTTTTTTTTTGAAAAAAAGATAGGTCGTTGTTAATCCATACAGAAAAAAATAATCGTAGTTTTGAACACACCTACGTACTTCTTAAAGCAAATTTTTCGATATTCCTATTTGTTGTTAACGATATTATTACTACGTAGCCCCACAAAAAAAGTCCAGTGGGTTAAGATCGGGCGATCTGGATGGCTACTCTATTGACCCCCATCTATACCTACCCATTGCCCCGGAAAAATTGTATTAAAGTACTCCCTTACATGACCAGCATAATGCGGGGGGCACCAGGTTGAATGAAAATTTATAGTCCAGGAGCCAGCGCAAAAAATATGCAAGAGTTTTCTGAAGGCTAATATTTTCAAGACGGGTTCAACTTTAGTGATTAAAAGCTAGTGTACAGTCAGCAGTTACAGTTCCGGGACACCTGGAGGCGGGACGCGCGCAAAGGTGTAATTTTAATTAGTATCTCCAAACTGTTTTCTAAAGGCTCAAAATTTGTACAAAACGAGCAAATATAATATAAAACAGGAATCTAATAGTCAGACAGCGGAACATGGGGACACAGAGTCAGCGCTACTCCATACTTGTCAAAAAAATGTCCTGACCAAAAGAGTTTTCTGAAGGCTCAAACTTTTTTAAATAATAATAACAACTATAAAGTTAAAAAAAAATACAGTCAGACTCCTCTGCGATAGAACCACTTCAGTCAGCAGTCGATAGAAGTGTGAGTGGGCACTGCGCGCATCAGTATGTCTAGCCTCAATATCTGTCAATAACGTTTCATAAAAAATAAATTCATAATTTTTTGATAATTTTAGTTGTTTAGAACGACAAATGATAAAATAATATTATAAATAGGATAAATTTCTTCTAGTGATTAAGCTATGATTTTTTTTATTCTCAAATACGTATGAGAGGTTGATTAAAAAAAAATAGTAAGGCAGGAATAAAGAAAGAGTAATATCGCTACGATTCTAATTATTTTACAATTAAATGTCATTGTTTCAGTTACTCTTTCTCGTGTATCAATAATACTTCACCGTTTGTGATCAACAGTTTTCCAGGTATGTCAAGAATTGATTGTAGAATGTAAAAATGTAAAAATATACCGTATGTTTAAAAAAAAATACTATGGGATTAGCAATAACCTAAATAATCCATTAAATACATTTGGTTACAATGGTTCTACACTAACTATTTTACTTCGTGATAGCACAACTATAAGTAGCTTTTTACCGGATTTATTGGGTGTTATTTTGGTTTGAGAATATGCAGAACCTATCTAAAATGAAATTTATTTTCTAAACTTAAAGATAAAAACTTTCCCATATGCTGCGCCCTTTCTGCCGGTCACTGTATATATTTGTGACACTACCCAACTCATAAATATGCGTAACACGGTAAAATCGAAATGAATATAATTAAGTCTGAAATAAAGACAAAACTGAAATAAATATAATTATTATTTATAATTACAGGACTGTTCATCACAAATGGTTAAGTATTATTGATACACTAGAAAGAGTAACTGAAACAATGACATTTAATTGTAAAATAAATAGAATCGTAGCGATATTACTCTTTCTTTATTCCTGAGCTAACGAAAGTTAATTTGATTTTACTATTTTTTTTTAATCAACCTCTTATACGTATTTGAGAATTTAAAAAAATCATAGCTTAATCACTAGAAGAAATTTATCATATTTATAATATTATTTTATCATTTGTCGTTCTAAACAACTAAAATTATCAAAAAATTATGAATTTCTTTTTTATGAAACGTTATTGACAGATATTGAGGCTAGACTAGACATACTGATACGCGCAGTGCCCACTCACACTTCTATCGACCGCTGACTGAAGTGGTTCTATCGTAGAGGAGTCTGACTGTATTTTTTTTTAACTTTATAGTTGTTATTATTATTTAAAAAAGTTTGAGCCTTCAAAAAACACTTTTGGTCAGGACATTTTTTTGACAAGTATGGAGTAGCGCTGACTCTATGTGTCCCCATGTTCCGCTGTCTGACTATTAGATTCCTGTTTTTTATTATATTTGCTCGTTTTGTACAAATTTTGAGCCTTCAGAAAACAGTTTGGAGATACTAATTAAAATTACACCTTTGCGCGCGTCCCGCCGCGCCGCCAGGTGTCCCGGAACTGTAACTGCTGACTGTACACTAGCTTTTAATCACTAAAGTTGGACCCGTCTTGAAAATATTAGCCTTCAGAAAACTCTTGCATATTTTTTGCACTGGCTCCCCGGCTATTAGATATATTTCTCCAGGCTCTCATTAAAGAACAATGTCATACAGAAATTAATCCTTTCATTATACTGGGTGTGATTTTCTAAAAACCAGTGAGGATTTTTCTGTGCGCAGTATGTGTAGCTTTGCTATTAACCTGACCATTTAGAAAAATCGTAGTTTCATCTAAAAACCAAATTATTTTAGACAATTCCTGCGGACAATCTGTTAGCTGAATTATTATTTCACAAAATTGTTTGCGTCCATCAGGATCATCATCATAACTCTTGTACTATTACTGGTCTTTAGGATGAAACTTCTAGTTTTTAAAAAAACTAAATAAAATGGTTTGGTGAGTATCGTAGTCACGCGTAAGTTATGTGGTTAAACTATGAGAATCTTCGTATAGGGTAACATAAACAGTTGAAGTTAGGTATGACTTGTAAAAAATGTCAAGAATTGATTGTAGAATGTAAAAATGTAAAAATATACCGTATGTTTCAAAAAAATACTATGTGATTAGCAATAACCTAAATAATCCATTAAATACATTTGGTTACAATGCATGGTTCTACACTAACTATTTTACTTCGTGATAGGTCAACTATAAGTAGCTTTTATAATATCATATCCATTATGATCAATTAACGTGATTACTATTTCTTTTCAATTGGTGATATACAGTGTCCGCAAGAAAGTCCGCATCAAATGGGATTTTTTTTTATTATTAGGTATAGGTAAAAATTGAAAAAGCAGTTAGTTTTTGCTTACCTAAAAACCAAAAATGACGTATACTGAAGCAGCTGCACGACTTGCGTTACCTGTCAAATTTGACATTATTAATAAAATAGGTTCAAAAATGCCCTTATTTATCAAAATACCAAAAAACTTTATTTGCGAAAGTTGTTTATTTAGGTATTTTTAGTCTCTGTACAAAATTTTGACACTCTAATACAATTTTTATTTTTTGTCAGATTCTCGAAAATTTAGATCAACCCTCGTAGATTAACTTTTATACATCGATGTAAAACCATTTGCCTTTACTTTATTTGTAATCTTAATGCAATTTTGTGTAAAATTTTTGTTTCCAATTATTTATTTTGCTTCAAAAACTGAAATTGTTATTGATCAGTATGTAATGTTTGATGCAAAGTTTATCTAATTACATGAGTTTCGCCAAAACCGACGTTTCTCATTTTTCTTAAGTTAGTAAACAGATGTACAAAAAGAAAATATAAGGAAGCTTTCGTTGAAATTTTACCTAATTAATATTGGATCTAAAAGAATAAATATTAATCGCTGGAAACATTTTATTCAAAAAAAATATAGTGTAATATAATTAATTTAATTTAATATTAATTAAGTAAAATTTCAACGAAAGCTTCCTAATAATTTCTTTTTGTACATCTGTTTACTAACTTAAGAAAAATGAGAAACGTCGGTTTTGGCAAAACTGATGTAATTAGATAAACTTTGCATCAAACATTACATACTGATCAATACCAATTTCAGTTTTTAAAGCAAAATAAATAATTGGAAACGAAAATTTTATACAAAATTGCATTAAGATTACAAACGAAGTAAAGGCAAATGGTTTTACATCGATGTATAGAAGTTAATCTACGAGGGTTGATCAAAATTTTCGAGAATCTGGCAAAAAATAAAAATTGTATTAGACTGTCAAAATTTCGTACAGAGGCTAAAAATGCCTAAATAAACAACTTTCTCAAATAAAGTTTTTCGATATTTTGATAAATAATGGCATTTTTGAACCTATTTTATTAAAAATATCAAATTTGACAGGTAACGCAAGTCGTGCAGCTGCTTCAGTGTACGTCATTTTTGGTTTTTAGGTAAGTAAAAACTAACTGCTTTTTCAATTTTTACCTATACCTACCTAATAATAAAAAAAAATCCCATTTGATGCGAACTTTCTTGCGGACACTGTAGAAATAAAACTGACTTTTTAATAAATTAATCCAAATATCCTTTATCCGACAATATGATCAATAAATATATTTATTAAATCCGTCAAGATAAATACTATCCTTTAAAAGACTTGTTAAATTAATCCTGTAATTATAATTAAAAATCAAAAACAAATTAGGAAAAATGTTATACCCGAAGCCAAGTTATAATTAGTGAAAAGTTATTAGGGACAAAGATTTCACCGCGCTAACATTAGGGTTCAATAATCAATTAGTTCCTCAGGCTTGATTGTCTCCTACCGCTGGCAAAAGTTGGGAGAGACGATGATGTCACTTTACATCTGCCTGCTAAATTAATTTATGTAAACCGTCTAAAGTTCACGTCATAATTACGTCACCCCAGCGTCTTCAATCTTTTAAGCTAATGTGAAGTAGATAATAAAATCATTCAGGAGACAATGTATTAGGGAACATAATCTGCATGGTAAAAGGTGTGCACATGCTTTCAGAGGAAATGGGTAAAATATTATTCCTGTAAAGCATGGAACTCATAAAAGGGATAGGGTAGAAAGTAGTTTAAAACTTGGTCTGGCGTGAAAACGAGCCTAACCAAAAACATTGTAATTTGGTGCAGCGAGAGTACTAATTGAGAAAAAATAATTGCTCTCCATTTGACGAAGTAAGTTAAATTTATAAACAGTGTCTAAAATTTAACCCCAGGCTGTACAGGGTGTTTCATTAAGGGTGGCCACGGGTCATATCTCGGAAACTACTAGGCATAGAAACTTGGGAAACAAATTATGATTAAAGCGGTCATGAGAAATTTCTGGAAATTATTTTTAGGTTCCTCATTTCGCCGCAAGGGGACACAATTGAAAATAATTTTTTTTAATTCTAAATTTCTCCGAAAATTTCCATATTAAGGTATAACTCTGGTTACATCATTGGAAAGCTTAGACAATTCCGCATCATTTTGGTTTAAGGCTCATTGGCGTACCGACCTTGATAAGAGTGGGGGAAGCTATTGAATGTGCAATCATTAAAATCGCTGTAAATTCTAAACGACTTATCCGATTTTACTAAATTTAGGCTTGTTTGGAAGGGAAAGGTAAGTATCTTTAATCGCCGTATCCAACAGTACACGATAGTATTTAAAAAAATTGCTAGATGGCGCAATTTGTAATAATAACAGTTTTTTTCGATTTTATCCCGAAAATTCAAATCATACGGTATAACTATGACATCATAATCGAAAAGTAGATGAAATTAGCAAGAAAGATGTAAAGACCGCAGTTTGATATCCTTGTTCGTTTCAGAGTTATCGCCAAAATAATAATTATTAATACAAATAGCGCCCTCTAGCAATTTTATTAGAAACTATCGTGTACCATTGGATACAACAACTAAAGGTATTTCAAAAAGCTTAAATTTAGTAAAATCGGATAAGTCGTTTAGAAGTTACAGCGATTTTAATGTTTACACATTCAATAGCTTCCCCCACTCTTATCAAGGTCGGTACGCCAACGAGCCTTAACCAAAATGATGCAGAATTGTCTAAGCTTTCCAATGATGTAACCAGAGTTATACCTTAATAGGAAATTTTCGGAGAAATTTAGAATAAAAAAAAAAATTTCAATTGTGCCCCTTTGCGGCGAAATGAGGAACTTAAAAATAATTTCCAGAATTTTCTCATGACCGCTTTAATTATAAGTTTTTTTCCAAGTTTCTATGCCTAGTAGTTTCCGAGATATGGCCGGTAGTCACCCTTAATGAAACACCCTGTATATTAAAAGTATTTTCCATTTTACCCATTTGGTTCTGACATCATATAGAATTCTAAGCCGATAATAATAAATATTAGTATCTAGTTTAACCTGCGGGGAATTAGTCATAGTGGTGCTTCGAATGGCATGTATCCATCCAGATCTCTTGGCAGCAGTGGCGTAACTAGGGGGACCAGGGGGGGCGGCCCCCCCTCCAGAGGTCTGCCTGGCCCTCCCCAAAATCCGCGAGAAACAAATTTATTCTGCCAGACCACCCAAATGCGAACGATAAGTCAAACGACAAATTGATTAATTGAATTTTTTTTAAATATTATATTTTTCAAGTTAATCTTAAAATTTAGGGAAAAAATATTATGTAGTTCTTTGGAGAAAGGAATCGTGAACTTAAACCTAACCTTATTAAATTATTTGTTTTAATTATCTTAAATTATATGATAAAATTCTGAGTCTGAGTATTTAAAGCTCAATTTAATTAAAGGTAAGATATTTATTTGTATTTTTATCTTTGAGTAGGTATGCCTTTTTTATATTTTTATTTTTTGCTATTGACTATGACTAGGAGGTAGGGCATCAGTTAAACTGTTAAGCAATAAAAACTAAAAACAAAATACAAAATACCTACATAAATTAATTATATTTATTTATCAATTATATTTTTAGTCTAGTCTAGACCCTATACGCGCAACTAAAACTTGGAATCGGAACTCCAAGCCAGGTCTGTAAAGTTAGAAATCCAATGCTGCCTGCCAAGACGCTCTCGGGATCTAATCAGAATAAACATGTCCAAATTCAACTCGAAAAATTTCCAAACAAAGTTTTCGTGACAGCTGAAAAATCTAACCGATAAAAAACGAGGTCTTGTGATATTACTGTTGATTATTGACCAAATTTGTTAAAATTTGGGCGTGGTCCAGAAAAAAATTTCGCCTGCCTCCACCTCTACACGGGCCGCCACTTCAAATCACAATAACAGGGCCACCCCCAGGTCAGAGGGCTAGTTACGCCACTGCTTGGCAGGATGGCTTCTTTGGCCGAAGAAGTGACGTAATTTTACAAGAAGTAATTCTTAGGCAAAGAAGTGATTGATAATGACATAGTGGCTATTCACCAAGAGGGTCTTATGACCTGTGTCCATCAACAATTTTTAGCAGGACGACTTCTTTGCCGAAAAGATTTTAGTCCGATACTGATTGTAGAATTATATAACTTATGCCAATTTTTAAAATAGCTTTTTATATTTTTATAAAAGTAAAAAAAAAGGGTTTGTGTTTTCTCCTGAAAATATTATTACCTATACTGGACTACAGAAAGGTAGGTATCAGGTTATGTTATATAAAGTGTGTGCATTAACAATTTTTATGCATTAATCGAATCATAAAAAACAAAAATACGTTAAGTAAAACTTAAAAACAAAATAAGTTAGGTTTGGTATTAACCAACAAAATTTGATTTATAATAGATACCTAAATAAATAGCACAAAATGTGTTTATATTGAAAACAAGCAAAATAGCGTTTTCTCTCACGTCGCGGCTAAGCTATGGCGCAATATAGCGGTTTTATCTATTAACACCGAATATGTAAAAAGAGAGTATAATATGAAGTTTGCATACCAAAAGATAAAAGTTTTAAGCGAAATGATAATATTAAAAACGTAAATGGAATAAACTTTTGGCATTCGCATTTCGGAAGTTTAAAACAAAAGTTTTAATTTCAATCGTTTCATTCTCACCCTCCATTTGCTTGGAGATCCATAGATATTTTAAGAATTTTATCGGTGAAGGTTCTTGGATTTTTGTTGATTAAGCTGAAATAGAAAGATCAAATAAACTTTTAAAGTCGATATCGTTGATATTTAGAGATAGTTTCTGGGTATGGACCGAGGGATAAACCGCTGACCCAAATGTTGTACACTACTGCCAAAAATTGCCAAGTAATGCCAGTACTGCCACATTTTCTTACGAACCGGCCGCCGGAAACATCCGTAGATTGCCTGTATTGCCGGTTGAATGCCACTGAATTACCAGTATTTTAGGTGGAATGTCACTGGATTACCAGTATTTCTAGTGGAATGCCCCTGGTTTACCAGTATTTCTGGTGGAATGCCACTGGATTGCCAGGATTGTCAGTCGATTGCTAGTGGAATATAATTATTATTTTAACGAGTACGCATGAGCTCACCTATTTTAAAATTATCTTTCTATTTGTGCGCACAGAAATATAAAGGGTTTAAGGAATGGCACTTTCGTGGCAATCCAGGATATTTGGAGGCACTACTGGCATTCCGTGGCAATACAGCAGGCATTTCACGGAAATATCGGCATTCCGCATCCTTATAGATATGTGGCCAAGGGTAACAAAGAGTATAAGGTAACAAAGGGTATAAGGTAACAAAGAGTATAAGGTAGTGGAATATAATTATTATTTTAACGAGTACGCATGATGAGCTCACCTATTTTAAAATTATTTTTCTATTTGTGGACACAGAATTATAACGGGTTTAAGAAATGTGGCGTCAATGCATTTTCGTCGAATCATAGACCATCTATGAGCCACCTGCATTATTAAATTTGCCGGTATCGTCGGTACAATAGCAGCTGACTTTATCGACTGAGCAGGTGACAGTATCGGTAAAACAGATAGCCTTTCTATCGAATGATACTGGCGGGAATACTTATTTTAAAAGATTAGTTTGTAATATCATAATTATTGCATTTTTGTATTAGAGAGCTGGATGCGGGCGCTCATGTCGGAATGACCAACAAGGTACACCGTTGCCACTAATCTAAAAGTATTAAAAAGATTTCCACCGGAATGCCTGCAGTATTGCCACGGAATGCCAGTACTGCCTCCAAATTTCCTGGATTGCCACGGAAATGCCATGATTACCACCGAATTACTCGGATTTCCGATGAAATCCCAGAGCCTTATATACCAATAATTTTTACTGTTTTTATTGATATTTTATTATAATACACTCAGTTTTGTAAAAGGATTTAAAATTTTATCCGGGTTTGTCCTATGCTATTATTGAATTTCCCATTTATATTTTAAATAATATTGTCGATAATATCCACAATTCTTTTAAAAAAGGTGTATTAACTCATTAAATATATTTTTTTTTCATTGCTTGTTCTAACGCAGCGGTAAGTACTTATGAACATATATTATCATGCAAATGTTGCAACCTTTCTAAAAAATTCTACCAACGAACTAAAACGTGTTATAGAAACGCCAAGTTTTTTAGAGTAATTAGTTTCTAGGCGAAGCTGTAACTCCCGAAGCCGGACATGTAATTTCAGGTGTTTTTTCTTGCCACGTGGTCTAGATTAAATGAAATAAACTTGACGTTCTAATTGGCCGGCCACTTCAGCGCTTTGCACGCTTCATTAATTTACTGACATTCTTTGATGTAATTTAGCTGTTCGGAACTTTTTGTTGCCACAAATCAATTTTACTGAGTGGTCCTATATTTCTCTCTCAATATTTGATTAATCGCCTTTTGCCATTATTAATTTAACAATAAATTATGAGAACTCTGTTTTTTAACAAACCAGTGTTAACAATTTAATCAAGTAACTATTTTAATTTGCTAAATGCAACATTTACCAAATTTAAATTTAAAAAAATTCATAAAACCGTTATTTTGAATATTTTCTTCGCTATTTTTGGGTTTTACGTTATTTTCGATGGAGATTTATCGAAAAGTTGGCATATTTTCGAATTTTAAATTTTTGAACTTTTTCCATGCATAGTCATGCAAATTTGATGAAATCCATAAAGTAGCATTTTCCTCGGAAACTATGAGAGATACGGCAACAATGTATATAACTATTAAGTTGCATCCTTACGAGATCTTCACTTTACCTACATAGGAATTTTTTGTAAGTCTTATAGTTTTTGAGATATGGACTGAAAAGTGGTTTTTACATTATTGCAAATATCTTGGAACTGATAGAACTTAGATAGAAACTTTTCAAATAAAAAAAGTTGCCTTTTTCTACTGTCCACATAAAAGGTTATATTGACTTTTGGTAAATTTGGGTGGATGTCAAATTTATTATTATTATTGTTACTGAAGTTACAAACCCAAACTGTAGAATTAATATTTGTAAAAAAACTTCATATTACAGATTTTGGCACTAAACTGCATTTGTCGTCTTCTGTGGAACAAATAAATTAAACAATAATAATTATTAAATTAATAAACTTTTTATTGTTTACTGCTTTTAAAAACTGCGAATACATTTTTTTAATCAGAAATATTCCGCAAAATAAAATTGACTTTTTAACTAAAATATCTACTCATATCGAAACACCCTGCTTTTTATTAATAGCTTTCAATAAAAAAAGTTTTATTTAAATTAAAATCACACGTCAAAAAACATGTACATTTACTCATCCTAACAAGATTTATTGGATACACTAGGCAACCTATAAGTTAATCTTAAGGCTCCTTTTATACTGGGATTCTGAATATCGGATTCCGGAATCTCGGCTTCACATTTTTTAACGTAGCGCTTAAGCAAAACGTTTAAACGGGCGTCTTCTTGGAAACAGAATCGCACTACGGGATTCGCATCGGCGACAGGTCTAGCATTGGTTTATATGTAAGCATTTTTACTGCGATTCTCGTTCAGTAGCCTCTTGCCAGCTACGTATTAAGGGTCGTTTCTGTTAGGTTTACGAATAAAAAATTCAATATGGACCTTTTAAAAACTCTTTTCGACACTGACAAGTTCATATCGTCAATACAGGCACGTCCAAGCTTATGGGATACTTCGGCAGAAGAGTATTCGAATAAAGCAGGCACACTGGGTGAAAGTGGCTAAAGAAATTTTGTCTTTTAAGATATTGTGTAGCTCGTCAAAAGGCCGAATTGACATTCTAAAATAGTTAAAAAATTTCTCAGAGTGTTATCTTAAATTTTTATACAGTAAAACGTATCCTCTGGCTGTATTACATTCGCTGATTATTGGATGAACCCACATTCTACGTTTCCTAGGTTTTTCTTTTTTTTACACACGATCTGATAATAATATAGCAACAGCGTTTCTTCAACTGCATTTATTTTAACACTGAACAGAAGCGTGCGGCCCTGGAATTAATCGCCTCTCCACAAAATTGCCGAAACCGCGCAAGATTAGAAAAGTATGCATTCCGAATCTCGTTAGAATTCACGTGAGATTCTGAATCCCAGATACTGAATCTCGCATTCAGAATCCCAGTATAAATGGAGCCTAAGACATTTAATTATCAGCTCTTACAATTTCCTACACCTTTCTTTGGTACTCTACAATACACATACACGTGTTTAGGTCACTATTCTAGCCATCTGTCTAGAGATATTAGCTGACAGATGTTACCAATTAATATAGAAATATCACCTAGATATTTGACAAAAACAATCTTGAAAAAATAATAACAGATAATATTAAGATACGGAAAAACAAAATTATACCTAGATTTTTATTTAATATTAAATATCGTGAAAACCATAACTTCTGGGAAAAAACTATGTTTGACTTTTCTGATACTTCAACAAAGTTTGATTGAATTTTTTTAAATTCAAATTTTAAGTTTTTGCGCACCTGTACCGCAAAATTCAAGTTTTTTAAGAATGATTCGAAAAACGAAAAATAATAAATTTTACAAGTATGGTTAAGTCCTTCTGTGGACACATTGTATACAGTGTACGGTGCATGGCATGATATTATGCAGCGTATTCCTATTTACTGTTAAATTCATTGGTATAACTAACCAATTCTCCCCCGACGATCATTAAACGATATATGTCACATAATCTCAAAAGTGCAATAAACTCCTTACCTAATGTATATTATAACTGGAAAGTAATCCCAAACAGTGATAACTATAATAATAAAACAAAAGGGAGTTGGAAATGGAAATAAAACCGTTGACTCAAGTTCCACAGCTATAAAAGCTTATTTATTTTATTCTCTAATACCATAATAAGTTTTGTAATATTTTTTATTGCTTTCAAAACAAATTGTTTTATTAACGGAAAAAAGTATTTTTAATAAATTTGAATTACTATTCATATAATATAACCTTAGGATTACGTATAAAAAATAATTAGATAAAGAAACAATGTAATTTACAATAAGAATGTTGCATATTAAATACAATATGAAAAATAATAATTTGGAACCGGCATAACATCAAGTCCAGATAACAGCTTTACTTGTTTCTGTTTCCTTTACTTATATTTATTCAATTCTTTATTTTTAAAATTATATCGTAATCGTAAAACTCGCGTCTATGTTAAAATATTTCGTTCTTAATTGAATATTCTGTTGCAAATTCTCTGTTAAGTTTTATCGTTTTATTAGCTGCGTCAAGTTAAAATTGATTAGAAAAAGATAACTAGGTTCATTAATTTAGCTTTAAGTCCGAATATAAATTAAATTTTAATTTTACGTTTACGCGCAATGCAAAAATAACCTTGAGCTAAACCCATTGACATAAAAGGAAAAAGAACTAGTTTAAATGAGCTTCGCTATTTCAACCCAATTATTCGCATAGTGACATTTATCATCAATTCTTTGAAGCGACGAAACTGTTGTTTTTTAAAAAGGACTCACACTGAAAGCACGGAACAGTCGAAAGATAATACAGGAAATTATAAAAAGACGCCCACGGAATCGGTTCGGTCTACTGGCGCTGGATCGGATATCGACTGACCGGTACGTCTCGACCAAATCGAAATATTTTTGGACGGCAAAAATTGTACGACGAATTCCAGTATTGAGGCGTAAGACGCAGAAGTAAGTAGGCTTGCGCTTGCAATAATGGACAAAGTTTTGATAGAAAAGGTACGTCTTACGTGTTTTTGTCATAGACAATTTACCTTTAGAAGCAAACAATAATCACGAAAGTGGCAGATGTATGGCCTCGCGCATGTAAACAAAGCTAGGCACTATTAGACATGCGCACTGCAACATTATCGTTTGATGAATGGGAAAATAGACAGGTCCGGGCTTTAAAATTTAAATTCTTGCCAAAAAATTGGAATTTCTTCTAAATTTTTTTGATCAGGTTGGGAATTAGGTTAGTGATTTCTGGCATTTTTAGTAGTTGCCAACCTATCAGATTTTGAGAATAGAAAATTGTTTTTTAAGGTTTTGTTTTTAAAATTTTTTTAAAAATGATTTGTCGTTGTATTTTTAGTTCGAAAAGGAAGAGAACAAAAACTAGTCTTATAAAATCGAATATAAAAACAAACAAAACCAGCAAAATAACCAATCTACGGTGTTATCGCGTACCTAACCTCAAGTCTAATATTAGTTGGTATATATAGTATTTCTTAGGTCAATTTAATGACATTAAACAGTAGGAATTTCCTAACCATAGGCGTCCCAAACAAATAATTAATATGCGTATACACACTTATAAGTTTGTTTTACATTAGGTGTTTGTACATACTACACTTTATAAACCCACTGTATATATAATAATATTATATTAAAATAATAAATATAAGGTAACCCAAAAATTCTATACACAAAACTAAAATCAGAAAAATAAACCTGACACGGCACGACACTGCTCAGCAAATGCTTTAATTTTTTTACCAGAACTCCATTCTTGGACCATTGTCCAGCCCGTCCACAAGTTCCAAATTACGTATATTTTATCTTCGTCTCTTCCACGCCATCGTCGGTCACTGGCCTATCTCTGTCTGACAGAATCGATCGTTGAACGGGTCGGAGACCGCTTCCGCTTATCCCAGCCGCTTTAACTGGCGCTTGTATCCCTTGCTGTTGCCAATTCTTCAACATTTTCGGATTTTTAAGCACAATGTAAGTATATACGAGAAACAAGGGTTTGTTAATTAGTTGTTTTTAAACACTGAAAACACTTTTTGTCTTCATTTCAGTTATATTGTTTTTTAAGGACTAAAGAATGTATTATTATAACAATAAATGGCTTGTTATTTTTTTCTGTCACACTCAAAACTCCTCGGTTTAAAGTATATTTGCAAACTAGCTTTCATGGAAAGTTACTGACTAACAATTGAATGCTGATATAAAAGAAACATTTTTAATAAAAAAAATAATTGAAGAAGAAAGATCTGACAACCCTGGTTGTGAGGTCGGTCTCTTTGAGACTGTTTACCGCCGTATGGAATGATTGAAATGTCCTCAAACTGAGTTTGGATAAATTATAACTTGTATTGATTTGTACAATTTGTTAGAAACGTGGGTACGTGTAAAACATTCTCAAGCACAATTTCTTGTTCAAGAATTTAAAAAAGTTTTAGCCCGAGAACTTGACCCGTAGAATACTTTCACCCTTGGACCTACCTAGGTTCCTAGGTATTTACTTTTTTCTTTTATATAATATAAGTATGGAGGAAAGTATCTTTTAAACTTTTTTAAGCAATATATTGCCCGAAAAATTGCGTGCCTAATTAGATTGCAGGGCTGCAAATAAACTATACCAAAATATGCATCGGTATAATCTGTCTTGATGTGGGTTCCTCTTTATTTTCATACCTTGTTTGTGTAGCCTAGGCCTAGTTTGATGTGTTTAAATTGATCGTAATAAAATAAAGTTATATATTAAGAGACATCACTACTTCATACTTACCGAAAATCAGTGAAAATGGCGGCCGAGCCGGTTCTAGAGTGTATTTTGAGCATGTCGCTAAAGTAGGACAGGCCGATAACACGAGGTTTGTGCGCATGCCCGATGGTGTCCAGAGGGAAGGCAGCTGACCGGTGAGTCATGCGCTCGGACGTATTTTTTGACCCATAAAACGTAACTTTTGTTTGCGCAGGAGATAAGCTGTCCTTATCTAAAGGTAAATTGTCTACGGTTTTTTTAACGACATTGACATGGAAAGCAGGTTTTTTCAGGACAATGTAAAATAAAAGAATCAGATTAACTACTCATTTCTATTTTTTTTATAATTACTTGAGAACTGTGAAAGTTAATCAATTAAAATCTTAAGTTATTTAAGATTTAAGGGAAAATGCAGTATTTTTTTTCTGCCTGCAAAGATTTTTTTAGAAAAATGAATGAAAAATGGCACACAATAAGATTTCTAGGTCGTTTTCCCAGCGAAAAATCTTTTATTATAAAACACAAACAGGTTTTTATCGAATTTGGGATAAAGCCTGAATTCTGGACTTTCTAATACATAGCGGCTTACAAATGGTCATTTTCCCACGACTCAGCCACACCTTCAATTTACAACCGTGCTTTTAAGAGCTTTTGTACTAAAAACCGGTATTTTCGTTTTTTGAGAGTGTATTTATTTATTTTTTAAGAGAGACTCCAAGAAACCTTTTTTAATTTCTCCTTGGCACTCTTTAATGGTTAAGTTCTACTTATTTAGGCACACAAATTGGGAATGCTACTAAAAAATAAATGTACAACGTTAGTTGCCTCGTTTAGCTGGTAGAGGACGTTGCCAAATGCTGTACACGTGTTTTCCATACACACATGAAAGATGTCTAGAATTTATTGTAAAATGTAAAAATGTAACAATTATGTTTCATTAAAGTCGCCTTTTTATGATCCCTCGGTATAATCTTTTTTCTAAGAAAAATACATTTCAAAAAAATTAATTTGATGGATTCGAGCGATTCTTGATTAAGTGGACTGTATTCTATATGAAGGGCTAAAAGGTTTCTTTATCACAATATTGTATATTACTTTTCAACAGAAAATTACCAATAATATTTTTTAAAATAACATTTTTATTGACTTACAGTTACCATCGGGGTATAAAGCAAACGGTTTTAAAACTTCTTAATTTGTTGGCAATTAAACTTGATTTAGTGTCACTTGAAATATGATCGTACTTGGTAAGATAATAATTTTTAACGCAAGTTATAAAATACTCTAATGAATTGCCTGTATTGCTGATAATAAAAATAACATAAAAATTTATATACTTGGCCGATAAAGAAAATAAAACTTGCCTTATGGAATATTGGCTCAATAGGATTTTACGACTGTAACAATGGTTTTGGCTAATTGAATTATAAAAGTTGTTTTAAAGGAGCGCACAGAGTTCCCAAGTTACAAAAAATGTGTCCAAACATTAAAAAATGTCTTGGATTATAGGCCCATATTAACGAATTCTTTATTGTTTTAGGTAACATGGACCCAAAAAAGAAATCAAAATATAAATCTCTTAACAGTAGGAAGAAGTACGCACAGTAAGGATGAAAGAATTCATCTGGCATTTAGGTATCCCAACAACTACAGACTGCAAATATCATACGTAACAAAGCGTGATGATGGAATGTATGAATGCCAAGTTGCCACTCATCCTCCCAAAGTGAAAAGAATATTTTTGAAAATTACCGGTAAGTACAACAAAAAAGAGAAAGTTTAATAGTAATTTAAATTACATTTAAAAAAAATATTAAGACCATCTCCAATATAACTAAAACATCCTTTATTGCTTTTACATTAATATTATTTGAAAAATACAATTTTATTTTAATTATAAATGCGTAACAGTATATTATAATATAGATTGTTATTGGCACAAACTTAATAAGGTAATCAACGTAGTTTCCATAAGGTTAAATTTCAATATATAAGCGATGTGTAATGACTAGCACCGATTGGATAGATATTAATGGCGTATTTTGTAATTACGTGTTAGAGCTTTTAAATCGAATATCTGCTTACTTATTCTAGCTAGTATTAAGGTTTATAGTTAGTCAATAGTTACTATACTATATAATGTATATTAACAAACAATATCAAACAGTTAATCGGGTATAATGAAATTTAATGCTTACTCTGTGAGTTGCTCTCTTCCATAGAAGATTAAACTCAAAAGGACATAGCCATATATAATCATAAATACAGAGTGTTCGGTAAGTATATGGCATAATCTCGGGAGCGTATAGGCGAGGTCAAAGTAACTCTACTTTGTCATATAAAAAAAACCTTAAGTACCCCTTAACGGAGATACAGGGCCCCAAATAGGTACCCAGCGACATACCTTTTCGGCTCTAACTTTTGAACCGACACGTATAATTTAATGAAATTTTAGTATTTTGTGAAGGCCATAGAGGCTCATAAAACCGTACTACATTAGATGTTTTACATCGTCAGGGAAGTCAGAAACGGACTTGCCACCACACTCGTTGGGCCAAAATTTTAACAGGTGTCATTTTACAGAGCCCAAAACTGATTTTTTAAATACTTTAGTTATTTTTATTTAAAAAAGGTACTTTACATTTGTCTCGATAAAATTAGCGGTTTTCGAGAAAAATAAGGTTTTTGTATATCACGTTTAAGCATTGATTCGAAATTTATTTAATAATCAAGTTTATTAACATAAGCTATTTGAACACAATAACTAATCAAATAACTTTAAAATTAATACTACGCACTAAAATAATTAAATAAATTATTACATCTCATTAATGCTCACATGCGTCTAACTTATGGACAAGCACCCGGTAATTGTGTGGAGGCAAGAAGAATTTTTCTAATACATTTCTAAATCGCCGTTTGCTGCATCGAAAAACTTTTAAAAGGGTCGATCGTAGCTTAAGAAAAACAGCTAAAAGTTAAATTATGAAAAGCACTTAAAACTGAAACGCAAGAATGTTAAAAATGAAAAAGCTTTGCTTCTTACTTACTTGAGCAGATTTTCGATACCTTATTAAACCTTATTTTTCTCGAAAACCGCTAATTTCATCAAAACAAATGTAGAGTAATAACTTTTTTAAATAAAAATAACTAAAGTATTTAAAAAAAACCGTTTTTAGCTCTGTAAAATGACACCTGTCAAAATCTGGCCCAACGAGTGTGGTGGCAAGTCCGTTCCTGACTTCCCTGACGATGTAAAACATCTAATGTTGTACGGTTTTATGGTCTCTATGGCCTACACAAAATGCTAAAATTTCATTAAATTATATGTGTCGGTTCAAAGGTTAGAGCCGAAAGGGTAATTATTGGAAATTACATACTATACATTGAGCTATGCTAATGCCATCTTGAAATATGGAGTTATGACAACGTACTTTGAAGGGCAGACGCGACATCTGTTGATAAACATACCACTTGATACAACATATGGTGTACCATTACACCCATCCGTTCCTTTGTATAACCAAGCCAATAGGGCTGGCATCAAAAACAGTTCTGCTGTTATTTTAGTCGTGTATGACAAAAAGTATTATCCTTATTCTAATGCAGTAAAATTTAATTATTTAAAACAATTTTTTACCGTTTTCTTTGGCCAAAAATATCGTATTAGCTAGAATTACTCACTTGCTCACTGCAAGTTAAACGTCGGAAAATTATGCATTCCATTGTTAGAGAAATAATATATGGAAGACTCTAAGATTCATACATATACAAGCGTCTTTATTAAAAGGTCTCCGACATCTTGAGAATTTCTCACAGATTCTGCATAATTTAATGCCAAATTTAATTTCATTATGCGACAATAAGGCGTGCTTTAACTGTTGTCGATAAATTTGCCTATTAACCTATTAACTATTGCCTAGGCTATGGGAAAATATGGGACAGAAATGTGCGGTGTGTAATATTGAACGGCAAATATTGTCGAAGCAGGGCAAAATTATTCCAGATTTTCATGGTGCTCACACTTTGTTTCCATGTCTGTTATTTATTTATTGACGTGTACAACATTTACAAGTTACATATTAGGTACAGTTCATATTTGACAATGAATTTTTATTTAACATTTGCTCAAAATAACCCTCCTCTCAGAGGATTTAAAGTTATTTACCTACCCCTATTATAGGTCTAGGCTATCATGATATTTGTTAAAGTAGTTGAGATCCTATTTACTGAACTATGCAACAAATACCGTGTACGGCAGCAATAATATTCTTAAAGTAATGTAAGAATGTTAATTTGCTATCCAAGAGAACTCCAAGAACTCCAAGATCTTTAACATTGGAGACCTCCACAAGAGGAACATCATTGATGGAATAATAAATGGGCCCACGTCCATTAGCCTACTGAATCTTATGAAGAACGGACATTGTCTAAAGAGTTTTAAGTCGTCATCAAACAGCAAGAGATTGGAGGATGGCAGAGAGACAAGATCGTTAATAAATAAAATAAATAGAAAAGGCCTAAGATGTTGCACTGAAGGATCAGAATGGAAGCCATCCCCTATAACCTATTGCACCCTGTCATTGACTGCATCTGTCCCATCTACATCTTAAGTACCTTTGGTTTAGCAGTGGAATTTTGGCACTTTGTACCCAAGCGTTACCTTTGCAATTTATTATAAAAACATGATACTTAACCTGGAGATATAGGTTTCAACTAAAAGTATCTGTCCTCTGAGAACGCATTACTTATGAACAAAATTAAATCTGTTTATATGAAAAGGAGAAAATCTGTTTGTCTTTCGACTGTACTAAAAATATTCCTGTGTGAATAAGAAATCCATTACTTTTCGTTTGGCTGAAATTTTTCAAGAAATACTTTATTTTGTAATGTAAATCTCAATTTAAATATATGCTCGTATGGGCAAGGCAAAGGTTAAGATGACCGCATTTCTAAAGAAGAGTGGCATCGAAACGGAAACAGAAAATGATATTACGATTTTTGTTACCTTAAAAGGTATTTTCGGGAAATTTACAAAGGAATTTTTGCTCTTTCTCCAAAAGAAGCGACATCTGCACTGGACAGCTTGAATGTCTTAAAACAAAGTTTAAAAGGCGGAAAATATTTTTGTGGCTTTCTATTTGAACCTTAACCCGATTATATACTGTGAACGCCATGACTATTGATCATTTATATTCTTTATTGACACAATTTGTTTGGTCGATTACCAATTAAATTTCTGTATATCAGGTGATGTGACTAGTAGACCGTATTTTGTTTAAGAGCTCGATTAGGCAATAAATTATATTTTAACGGTCTAGTACAGGATGTATATCCTAGATCGATGGAAATCTTACGACAAATTATTTATAACAAGCTACTACAATCTTAATTTAAGCAAATGTTTAAGAAATAATATAGATGTGTAGGAATGTTCTATTATAAAAAACGTTTGTTCTATTTTTTTGGGGACGATAATCCATAAGCTTTATCATATAAAAACCAAGATCCACCCTTTAAATCCCAATCTCAATCTCTTAATTCTTGAAGTCTATGCTTTTATTATTTATAAGGATAATATTGTTATGTCTCCCCACTTTGTCTTCAATATGCCGAGTACTTATAATTCCCCTATTTTCTTCTACACGTAGCAAAATATTTAAATCCTTACCATCTTCTTCTGCAGGTTTATTGCCTTTATCCTCTCTTTCGCAATTAAGAAGAACTCCATTACTCTTAAATATTTGAAGGATTCTGTTTATGGTCAATGTTGGAATTGGCCTTTTTAGATACGGTATTGCAAACATATCGGATATTTTTCGGCCACTGTTTCCTGCATAATACATCTTTACTTTGGTAATTTTTTCAGATGGAGAATAGTTCATAATAAAATAGTGTTAACAGATACAAATACTGACGAAATTATCAAGATATTTGCTGGTATCTACTACATTCACTAAATAATACATATAGATACATAAAGGATAATATTTGTTAAATAAATAAGTGTAGCTCATTGAATTTTTAAAAAAACTTCTACACTTTTTGTCTAAAATAAACAATGTAGCCAATACTTGAATACACCACTCTGTACCAGTTACCAGCTCTGTGACCTCTCCCCTATCATTTCCCCGGTATATCTTTCATATGGAATTAAACGAATATTTTTTTTTAATATAAAAAATGTATTATGCGTCGATACTTATATGCCAGCTACTTTAATTTTTCCCATATTGTATGTTATCCCCTAAGACTAACATTTTATAACCAATGATTTGTGGTATATGTGTATACATATATCTACAAATGTTTCTGAGAAAATACGGATTGGTTTTGTATATCGGCCGCATTGACAAATACAAATTGTTCGGTATATTTAAAATGATTTATACAAATTCTAGTTTACCCTCGAAACCCATTGTTTTATCAGTGTTTTGCAGGTTTTGTGTATAGGTCACTACGCTCGGATTTTTTTTTAAAGTATGATCAATTTACTGATGGTCAATTTTTGTGGCTGACATTATTCCTATTTAAGCGGAGATAAAAATAAAAATCAAATAGCGCAGCCAGCGAAAAATAATCAGCCAGTTTGATTTACTGTCAAGTGCGAAAATTTAATTTTGCATTTTCATTTTAATAACGTTTTAATCTGACAGACACAGTAACACACTTATTTAAAGCAAAGTTATACAAAGGACTGTAAAAAAGTATTTTATTTTAAATGGAAACAATTTTTGTCATAAGAACTTGTTTTTTGAAAAATAGTATTTTGTAGCATGTCACTGTTTCCTGATCGGCCATGTAATATTACATTTAGTTTTGTACAAACTAGGATGAAGCCAATGTCAAAAAAGTTGAGAATTAACAAAACCAGCAATTTGAAAATATTATTTTTGGTTTATTTTATGCGAAAATCGGAAAAAAAATAACAAAATACTTAGATGCACACAACCAAATTCTTGGAACAAAATAGCTGTAGCTAAAGCCAATTCGTAAAATATATGATAAATAATTTAGTGTTGCTTCGATTAAAATATAATTATACTTGGTTTTGGTTGCCATCCAAAATGTAGTTTAAATTAATGACACAAACTCATTTAGACCTAATGAATATTTAAATATAGTAACGGTTGTATGGAATAATAATAATAATTCAATTCTTATACCGGACGTTGCAAACGTTTTGGTCAATTTTTAAAGTGTCAAAATCAATATATTATGTTATAATATTATTCTCATCTAAAGAAACCTGTTATGTTATGTACCTGTGTGTAACTTTTTAAGGCAATATATAATAATAATAATAATAATAATAATAATAATAATAATAATAATAATAATAATAATAATAATAATAATAATAAATGTCTTTATTGTAATTAAAGATAAAATTACAAAAGGCGAAGTTGAAGCTAGGCTTCCTCACTTAACCTAACATTATAACTAATAACATAGTAGTAATATTTGACAGTAGTTATGATACTCATAGGTTGAAAAAATTACGTATTAAGTAATGATAGTAACAGTTTTTACAATTAAATCCTATTAACTTTAACGTAGGCATGTGAAGGGCATTGAGAGGCAGTACAACTGGACTGATCTAATACGTGTCAGAACATATTTGATAGACAAGAGGACGAATGGCATTTTTAAATGTGTGAATTGGCGCAGATTTAAAATTAACTGGAACTTTGTTGTATATTAAAGACACCTGATAACTAAATGATCTTTCAAACAGTGAGGGTATTTAAAATTAGCAGAGCTTATACGATTTAGGTAAAACTGTTAGCATAGGGGCTTAATTTCACGTGCTTTAAACTTAAAGAAAAATTCATTATCAGAATTCGTTTATCCTGAGCTTTAATCCTAAAACTTATTTTAAGCGTCTTCGGAACCGCACATACGAATTACTTCAATTTAAAATTATTGAAAGACCTTTCGCTAAACTCTGTTACATATTATGTGGCCGATTTCCCTATTACCCAAACGTATACCTATTTAATTAAATTTTATCGTTGATATTTAGTGACAGCCGAACGCCTGCAACTCTCTTTGACATATAGTTAATAGTAAAGAAGTTAAATGTACAAAAATAAATTAATTTTTTTTAAATAAACAAATTTTGATATGTTAAGAGGGTTTTAAGTAAATGGTATAAATGCATGTCGCAAGTAAAAGCGATGGTAGAGTCTTTTAATGTTATTAAATTATAAATAAAAGTCCTTACTAAAATGAAATCGGTAAAATAAACATGAAGAGCAAACTTAGAACTAACTAATTAAATTATCAAAAATTAGGACAAGCTTAACTGGCATGGCTTACAACTTACAAGGGACTGTGTATAAAAGTATTTTTGTGTATTCTCTAACGTAATTTAAACAGAAGAAACATTAGTTACGTAGGAGCTAAGTTATGACAGATATAAACTTTGTTACTACTTATAATTAATTCTTATAGCTCTATACAGGAAAGTAGTTTTATTTAACATTCTGACTTGTGTTTTAATTTAGTTGGGGATCTTCTATTTTCGCATAAATTTTATTGTCAATCAATAAACATGATGAGATTTTAAGAGCCTCTGTTATTCGTTGTGGTAATATCATTGCCTTTGCCCATATTACTTTGTTAATCTAAAACTACATTACAATGCAAATCAGGTGCATTTACTCTTCTTTTGATTTCAAATATATTTTGTTTCAAAGAAACTATGCTTGGTGTTCTTGAAGGAACTTGTTTATTATATAGGTTGAGATAGTCTTAATTAGATAGTAACTAACATAACTAACATTAGTGACTGTTTGAAGGTTGGAGACAATGATGTTTCTTGAATGATAAAAGAGTTTTGGACTTCCATTGTCTTTATTTGTTTTAACACCAACAATCAAATTCATCATGGAGAAAGAAGAAAACAACCAATTACCGTCAACGTGAAGAAAAATAGCAACAGCATCCAAAGTTCAGTATACAGAAAATCTACGCGTACGGGTCAGTATCTGAATTTTACTTCAAATCATTCAAACAACACAAAACATGGCATAGTTAAAACCCTCGTGGATAGAGCAATTACAATCTGTAACTCCAAAGAAGCCCTTAAAAAGGAAACTCACCACATCAAGACCGACCTCAACAAAAATGGCTACCCCACAAGATTGATTGACACAATATTGGAAAATCGTAATAATCGACCCAGCGCGCTAGAAGCAGACAGAGAGGCACAACCAACACTCAATATACCGTATGCCAAGGGAGTATTTGAGAAAATAAGAAGACTAGGACAACGGTATAACATCAACACGGTATTCAACTCGAGGGACACCCTAAGATGCCACCTGACGAAGACAAAGCCTATAAGTCAAAAAGATAGGAAAAACTGCGTCTACCAGATCCCCTGCGAGTGCGGCCAATCTTATATAGGTGAGACATTAAGACCACTCGAGACAAGGATTAAAGAACACAAAAACAATACGTTAAAAGGAGAGACCGAAAAGTCAGGTGCAGCTGACCATGCCTGGAAACATGGCCACCATATCATGTGGTCAGAAGCTGAAATCCTACATAAGGAACCACACTGGAGGAAAAGAAAGTTTAAGGAAGCTGCTGATATTCACCAGAATCCAGGCTGCTTTAGTAAACCATCATTAGACTTAAGAAATATCTGGAAACCTTTGTTAGATAGATGTAATCTTAGGATAAGATCGCGTGCCAACTGAATACATGACTGCACCCACCTCAGTTATGCTTCGGTGCACCTAGCTAGTATAAATAGTCTTGTAGTTACTTTACTTATTTAGTATTCACCTGAAGACGACTGGAGATACTTACCAGTTGAAACGTTGTGATTTAAAATAAATAAAGACAATGGAAGTCCAAAACTCTTTCATCATTCAACATAACTAACATTTTAGTAAATTAGTATTTGAAAAACTCTAATTATAAACTAACTTCAAGTAACTTAAGTTAGTTAACACATTTATCTTCAAAATAATAGAATTACTACTGGAAAATAATTTTATTCAATTTCATAGTAAACAGAACAGTTTTACTAGCTGAAATGGAGCTTGATGTTTTTGCTATTTAAACTCACATTTAACAAAATCGTTGGACACACTCTGTCGAAGGTTTTTTAACTTAAAATAAATGTAGCATGAAATGCAGCAACAGGTAAAGGACCTAGAAAAATAACCTTTTTGTAACCGGCGACATGGCGTATTTATCAATGACTTGTTTTTTTGCAATACTTTTACAATTATTACTATATTCCTTATCTTTCGCATTATTATTATAACTATGTAACGGCCCAGTCATTATTATATAATCAAGGTATCAGGAGCAAACAAAGTGATATTACTGCTGTTGTCCACAATCAATGAAACATCGTTAATATTTGTCTTGAATAATTCGCCACTTAAATTATTTTAGTATTTGTGAATGGTTAATTGTTATTTACCGATTAAACAAGATTTAATGTTTATAAGTAATATTATGTCCACGAAAACAATGTTTGTTTATGTAGCAGCTGGATGCTATTCAGGGTATTCGTTAATATTGATAAAATGCGTACACTTTCGGCAAAACAAAGTTTTGCGTGTATAAAAATAACTTATTATGTCCTCAATGAACAGAATAATAATATTGTCTTTCTCTTAAGCGAAACTCCAAATTGAGAAATCCAGCGAAGGAATGTTGCTAGTGCACGTTTTATTCTATTCCACTTCCACTTGGCAATTATAATTATTTATTTACTTGTTGGCATGGAATTGCTTTACCGAGATTTAGTTTCTCTGCATAGCAAAAATAATACTATCTATATTAATATTGGTAAGGTGCCTTATGTTATTTTTTAGACGTACATAACTAAGTATATTAAACAGTGGCGGCTGGTTAATGAAGGGCTCTGGGGCGCCGCCCTCCCTGCAATTATTTCAAACAGAATCCAAAAATACTTTACTTAAAAAACCAATACCGCAATGTATGTAAGCAATCAATTAAAATAATAATATTCCAGCGGGTAGGTTATACTAAGCGCGGGCATAATAATTCAAACCAAACATAGCCCTATTCCAACGGGCAGGTTATACTCATAGACAAGCGAGTTGCGCGCTCTCAAGGTTACTAAGCGCGGGCTATCGATTATCCCGTCCCGATTCAACGCGACTACGGAGGCCTAACGTCACCTACACATCGCACAACGAGCGGCCACGGACGAGCTCCAATTTTCCGCGCCCAACAGATGTTCGCGAATCGCGATGCGACCTGTCGATGCCGTTGACGTTTTGTTTATTTGTTTTGAGTTATTTATTAGTTACATTATAAAGTTGGAAAATTTCGTCTAATATGGAGGTTATTGATTTACAGAAGCTTGTGTTTAGTAGTTCTCTGAGCTTAATTGAAAAACTTGATTTAAAAAATACTGGGCGGCCACTCCACTACCAATCAATATTGAATACCTATAGTACCTACAAGTGCAATCAAAATGTAAAGGTAAGGCACAGTTTACGCGTAAGTTTGACAAATAAATATATAATAAAAAATCCTGGATATGCGGTTGTGAGGACAAAAATTCTCTTTTTTTGTTCCTTGTGTCTTCTTTTTGACGGGGATGATAATTGGACTATAAATGGGGTGCAGGACTTAAAACATCTTTCAGAGAAAATAAAAACATGAAAATAGTGCAAAACATCGTTATAATGTGATAAGTTTTGAGATGTTAGGACAAAGTAATATTTTAACTTGTTTAAGTAGTGCTTATGTTGATGAAATTAAAATTCACAACGAGAAAGTTAGAAAAAACAGACACGTACTTTCGAAAATAATAGACATGTTAATTTAAAGCCAGCGGCCCCCTGACTCACTAGTCACGAGCCGCCACTGATATTAAATGTGTTTATATAAATTTTGGTAGGTCAATATTGTCAATTACTATTATTGAGAAAAAGGGCATTTTATTTTGGCATATAGCACAAAGGTTCTTTAAATTTAATATTAAGAACAAATTATTATACTTTAATTCTTTTAAAAAACAAGTAGAAGACTTAATATTTTCCTTTATTATTATTACGGGTTTTTTTCAAATTCTGTTTTTGCTTTAAATTAAAAATGGAAGCTTAAGAATTCCATTCCTTTGTCTTTTTATTTTAATATCTCTAAATAAGGAAATTTTATGGTTATAGACCCATAATGACATTTAAAAAGTTAATTTTACACTGAACTTAATGAAATATTTATTTTTTTAGTTCCAGCGGAAAAAAAATTTGCATATTTTTATTCTTTTAAATACGGAAACCGAAAAGTTATTCAATTTTATACATTTTGGTTTTCATAGGAAGGCAAAGAAAAAAATTGTTTTTCTTAAGTTGGAAAAACTGATTTGCATTTGAAAAGTCCTGAAATTTTATTTAAATCGAGGCCATTTCGGTTATAAAGCATTTCAAGATATTAATACAGATAAGTGCATTTTCTTCGTGGGAGTTTTAACTTGGAGAATGGCACCCCAATCAAATGAAACTTTTATAAAAGTTATTTTACTATGATCATCAAAAAGGACAAAAATAATGTCCTATAGTCGGCTTCCACTTAACTAGGCGCACGTGACCTCCTGAATCAAATCAGTTGAATCAGAGGTTCAAAAATGTTTCAAAATATAAAAACCAATATGGCGGCATATGGACAGCTGATTTTCCATAAAATTGAATGTTAATAGGTTAACAATTAATTTGAAACTATCAGTCATAATAAAAATGACATAATAAACAGTGACAGGACTCGTTCCAAAATTAATTTCCCAGGGGTGGGTTCGTGTTGTTGCACACGGTTGACAAAATAGTTTTATATTTCAAAAACTTAATAACTAAATTGATAAAAAATTAGATAAACAATATACCTACAGTAATACCTCTGAATAGCGACCACCCTTGGGAATCAAATGTTGGTCCGTAAATAGGGGTGATTGTTTTATAAATAAAAATTAGACCATCAGAATTTGTCTGCATTTTACATTGTATATAATTTTGAATATTTTTCTGTACATTTATTTTAACTAAACTGATGTATATATATTATTGCGAATATACCCAAGTTTCATCTAAAAAAACTGCTTTTCTAAACTTTGATTCATAATTTTCAACATATTTTTTCAGAAACTATACTCGTTCGCTTGCAATTCTTGGTAGTTCGCACAAATATCTTCTGTTCCAGTCCTTTCTATAACGAAATCCTAAGCTTTTAATGAGCGCTGACACCTATTTCCAAAACACCTAGAAAGCATCTTTCAGAGCTGAAAGCGTTATAACGACTTGTGATGCATATAAGTCGTATATAACATTCCTTACATCCATTTTTTACCTTACTGTAAAGTTTCAATCTTCGTGTTTCTTGATCGTCGTTGCGTTTTCTTCATTGGTATATTTCTACTACTTTCATGAACAATCCTCTGTATTGATCTTAAACTTAGTTTTAGTGCTTCCGATACTTTCCCTTTAATAGACTTGGGATTTAATAACTCGCCGGTTTCAGTAGCCTTTTCTTCTTCATTTTTAAAATAATCTATTAGATTGAGAACCATTTCTTTTGCCTGGGGAAGCAGAAAACCTGCAAATCGATTTGTACTCGACATTTTATGTCACAATATTTTTAATAATGACACATTTGTCAAAACTAGGGAGCTTATTCACGACATTATATAATACGGTAGTGTTCTTCGAAACATTTTGATAATTACTGAAATTTAGATGTGCTTCTCTCTCAGATTCATAAATAACCAATAGGTTTATCGCGTTTATATTACGGATATCTTTATAATGCCGTTTTAACCTTGGTTTGAGCAAGACAACACTATAAAAGTTTCTCTATGATAAGTTCATAACGCGCCTAGTTAAGTGGAAGCCGACTATATTAAATATTTTTTTTTAATAAAAGTTTTATAGTTTAAAAATTATTATTTTTAAAATTTAATCCTTAGCAATGTTTAATTTGTTGTAAAACTTTAAAAAAGTCTGAAAAGTTATTATAAAGTGTCAAAATATCCCTTATTTTACCACATAAATTTAAGCGTATCCTCTTCTTTAGTTAAATCATGCTTAATAAAATCTGTGTTAAAGCGATTCTTCAAAACACACACAAAAAAAACTATTCACGTCAAGTTAAAACTGCTGTGACCTCAAAACATATAAAATCCTGTTTAAAAAACGTTTAGCAAATAAAGGACCCTTTATAGCGAAACTGTTATTAATTAAAAATTCTAAATATTGTAGATGCAACAATTAACCTTTGTTTTCATAATTCCATTGTTCCAGAAAATGCTGTTTTAACAATAATTTTTGTGATTTTTGAGCTTCAGAGGTGAGAGCTGTTCAGTATTTTTACGAACCGGGCATTTTTAAGTTAAAATTAAAATTTGCTGTTTTCACTGACGCAACAGTATCAGTAATTTGTGTTATTTTTTGTTGAAATTCTCTTATTTAATTTTATGTTTATTTTATATTAGCTGTTGGTTGGTTGCTGGTTAGTAATGTAAATGTAGAAACTTTCAGCAGCAAAGTAGCTTTTTTTTCGAAATCACAACAAACCCGTGTTTTACAGTATATGTGGCAGTAGGGTAGTACTGCTCACAGCCGGAATGTTTATCTGAATTTCGCCCCATTGCCGCACACATATCTTAAAAATTCCGTAACCAGTGTTCTCGTAGTTTGCGGCTAGAGTGGTCATCTTAATTGAGCGGTGACGGTATGAAAGACGAATTGATACTTGTTGCACTACTTCTAGATATTTAAAAAAAAAGCGCAAACGGATATAGGTACTGGGTTTTTTTTTTTTTTTTTTTTTTTTTTATGATCGAGCACAAGCACTATAGGAAAATCCTTTAAGGCGCTCTGGGAGCGGTGCGTGTGCGAAGAAAGCGATTCACGTTTTTCTTGAATCGTTGGAGGTTATATTCGGTTGGAAACACGGTCTCAGAAAGGCCGTTCCAGTGTTCCACAAAGATGACGTCCTCCAAATGAAAGAGTTCTGAAACAATGATGTTCGGGGTGTACTAAGTTGAACCACATAGGGATGGGCGGCAGTGGTTCGTCGTGTGTTTCTGCTATGCATTACTCTAGGTGGAATCGAGCGGGCAATATCTGCCGAACACTTGCCATGAAAATATCTGTAGAAGAGAGTCAAATCACCAACCTGTCTTCGATGTTCTAAGCTGTCGAGGTTCTTAGTCAGCTCGTGGTCGCCGATTAGACGAACGGCTCTCCTTTGGATGGAATCCAACAACCGAAGGGTATGCTTCGGTGCAGAACTCCAGATATGAGAGCAGTATTCCAGTGATGGTCGAATCTGGGCTTTATAGAGTGTCAAAAGTTGTTGAGGTGTATACAACTTTTTGGTACGGAAAAGTATACCGAGCTTCTGAGAAGCTGCCCTGGCGATTGCCACTACGTGATTATGCCAAGACATATTTCCTCCCAGGTTGACACCCAGCAAATTAATAGACGAAGTCAGTGAAATTGCGTGTCCTGCCATAACGATATCGGGTTCTGCAATGTTGACCTTCTTAGAGAAAACTGCAGCCTGGGTTTTTTGAGCGTTAAATTCGACTTGGTTACTGTCACCCCAAGACAAAATTTCTTCCAGGTCTTTATTGAGGCGTGATACCTCATGTTGTTTGCGAAGATGTGCGTCAGTAGCCGATGTTTGAGGTTTCAAAGTAAAAGATGAGATAAGTGTGCTGTCGTCAGCAAAGCAATATAATGGATTTTCTGTTTTCGCTAGAAGGTCGTTAATGTACAGTAAGAAGAGAGTGGGAGATAATATGGACCCTTGAGGAACACCAGCATTGATGGTGAAGGTGTCTGAGAGAAACCCGTCAATCGCCACTTGCAGAGAGCGGTCCTTGAGGAAGCTAGACAACCATGAACAAAATCGACCGGGCATACCATAAGAACGCAGTTTGCTTAGGAGCCCCTCGTGCCAGACACGGTCAAAGGCTTTAGAGATGTCCAGTGCAATAGCCCGGGACTCCCCATGATGTTCGATTGCGTTGCTCCAAAGATGAGTGACATAGGCTAGCAGGTCTCCTGTTGATCTGGACTTACGAAAACCATACTGATGGTCGCTGATAATTTTAAGGCCTTCCAGGTATTTTATAAGTTGTTGGTTAATAGCTTTCTCCATCACCTTTGATATAACTGAAAGCAATGCGACTGGTCGATAGTTGTTTGGCAGGGTTTTCTTGCCTTTCTTTGGTGCACCCTCTTAGGCTGGCCGTAATGTATCCCAATTTGGAAATAAAATTTTATTTATTTCCAGCCAAGCTAAGTCTTTTTTTCTCTATCGTGGAACTCCTCCAAGGTTGTGTCCCATATACAGGGACGACTTTCTACACATTAAATAAGATTTTCTGTAACACCCATCCCAATAGGTTACAACAGGTCTAGTCTTCTCGCACGCACAACCGCTACTGTGCAAAACTGAAATATACAATTATTTTTAGAATCTGAATTCCGACCGTGTGAGCTTGTATATTTGAATTATATGAAAAAACGTGCGTTATGAATTCATAATCTTAATTTTTCAGAACCGTAATTCATAACGCTCGTCAGAGTCACTCTGACAGATCGATCTGAAAAATTCATAATCTGAAAAAATCAGAATATGTGTGCTGTATAATAAAAATATATACAATTCCGTACGTTCTGAATTCAGATTCTTAATTTCGGCCCAATGAAAATTTGAAAAATTCATAATTTGAAAAAATCAGAATGTGTGTGCTGTATAATGAAAATATATATACAATTCCGTACGTTCCTGAATTCAGATTCTTAATTCCGTTTCTGAATTCAGATAGGCATTCCGGCTGTGTACGGCCGGCCTAAACTAGGTTGGATATCGCTACATAATAACTCCAAATACTTAAAAAAGAACTAAATTTTTTTCGTCTTTCTTTGTATGACACTCCTGTTAACTGTAATTGGTTGGTAAAACGTCTTCATTTTTAAAAATAAAAACAGTTTTTTTTCATTACTTTTTTTTTTAGTTTTATACTAAATGCTATTTCTTTTAATGCTGATTATTTTATGGTTTTCAGCTCCAGAGGTAAAAATAGTTGACGAATCAGGACGAGAAGTGCATGAAAGGTATTATCGTCAAGGCAGTTCCCTGCTGTTGACCTGTTTGGCTACAAGTATCGGATTTTCCGAAAAGGAAGAGCCGGATAAAAATATCATCTCTTGGAAACATGGCAGCCGACTTCTAAGCAAGGGCAGCAGGTATGTGTACTTTTATTGTATCCGTGATACTTTTGTTTTTCAAAGTTCTTGTCAATGTCACAGAACAGCCGAAAATAAAGCTAAACTAAGCAGTGCTTCAAAATAATTTTAAAAAAAAGCAATTCCGTCTAGATAGCTTTAAGTCGAGTATCACATAGAAAAGCTTAACTTAAAATTGTACACTGACCAAAAAACCCACTCAACTCGATTTTTTTTTTCATTCGATTTTTATAAAATTTCATCTACAGTACTTTAAAAAAATAAGAACCCACGTATTTTGACGCTGCCCATATAGAAAATTACATAAAATTGAGAAAGCTTCTTCAGGAAATAAACTAAAAACTTGCCAGTGCCATCCATATGCTTTAATTTTCTCAAAACGGTTCCAAATGAAAAGCAGATTAATTTAAATTAATGTCGTGGTACTTATACCAAATTTTATTAAAATTGAAAGTTAAAAATCATGTTGTTTTGTGTGATTTAAAAACATGTTATTTTTAAACCAAGAATCTCTTTTTACCAGAAATAAAATATAATATAATTTCATTGATATATTCAGTTGTTGATTCTGGTACAATATAATAATCCCATAACCTGCATGTAATCACTGTACATTTCACAATGCCACGTCCAATCATAACAAAATAATATAACAGGAAATAATCGAATTAGGAAAAGAAAAAAACGTGCCTTTATTGGAAGAATTTTATTCAGGAATTCACAATATTTAGACTACAATAATATTATCTCCCTCATACATATCGTGTCACTTTTTGTATTTGTCTAAGGAAATCTCACGTTTTACCCAAAGTTTTTGTAGAACTTATATACGAGATAAGAAAACATAAATATTTCGACTTGATTTTTCAAGCACGTACTGTGGGATCAAGTTTTACTACTTTTATGATCCCCTATATTTTACTAAGAGCCATTTGCATCTTGTATTCTTATAAACCTTTTTATATAGTGTCCGCAAAAAAAATGTCCCCAAACGAATTTTTTTGTTTATTAATCTACTTAATTATATATACAATGTTATATACTTAATAAAACAAGAGCAAACATTAGTGATGCATTCACCATTTCATTTTATTATTTATATATCTTTTATTTTTGTTTTCTCGAAAAAGCTGCACCCGTGTCGGGTAGTACCGTTTGATCAATTCCGCCTATCAAAGTATAATTAATGTTATTTTTTTATCGTAGTAAAAAAATTTCAGAGGCAATTGAGTTTTAAATTATTATAATGCACTACAGAAAATACATGAAGTTCTAAAAAAAAAAAGTTACCAAATTGGTAACATCGCCTTTATTATCAATTATTACTGTCTGCAAAGCAAACTTTTGCTCATATACATCATTATTATTTGTTAAATTAGTTAAATAAGTACTTACAGTTAGCTGCGTCCGGACTTTTAGCCATCTCTGCATGCATGCGGGTTTCTATGCATATTATTTTTGTTTCTTCTAGCTTTTACTTTTTAATGTGACCTACATGTGTAAAAACTCTATTTCCGCTTCCAGAAAACATACTTGTTGACTTCTGTATAGTGAAAATTCCAGTTTAAATTTAAATTTTCTCTATTTAAGTCGGCGCGGCGGTCCAAAACTGTTTCTCGCAATTAGGAACATAATAAATTCATGTTTATGTAGTATAAAATGTTCCATTTCTAATATTTATGGTAAACACATGCATAACTTCTCTGAATGCATTAAAATAACATTACTGTCGCAAAGGTTTTTCCTTTTTCCGACTACTACAATAGATTTTCCTTTAAAATTCTAAAAAGATAACGGAAGTAGATACTGTAATAAGTATAAAATTCGTTCGGGTTATTTATATATCCGTTCCCTATTTGACAAGCATATGATATTCAATGTAATAAAATTAGAACTACTTCAGAAAATAAACTAAAAACTTGCAACTGATTATCAGTGCCATAAATATGCTTTAATTTTCACAAAACTGTTCCAAATGAAAATACTCCAGTACGTGGGTATCAAAAAGGGGTGTTTGAATGCAAAAGGTGGGGTAGTAGCGATTTTGTAGTATGTTTTTAGGCTTGGGGCCCTAATAAAAAATCCAAGTTTTCTACCTCGAGGCGCATGCGCTCGAGCCGCCATCTTGGATTGTAGGTACAAACATTTGGTTTTTTAATAATAACTCAAAAACAGTGGCTTTTACGACAAAAGATATTCTATACAAATTTAAACAAGATAAAATTTCCTATATTTTTTGTAGAAATTTTTTTTTGTAGCACACATATGTTAGGAGTTACAGCTCCGTGAAGTTGCACTATTTGAAAAAAAATGTATTATATTTTGTTATTTGGCTATTTAGCACCAGCCGAAAGTTCTATCTACTTCCGTAAACCTGGAAGAGGAAAAACTGCTGAGAGGTTATATTCAGCAAGTAGCCACAAATACCAAGAAGCAACCAAGCACATTCTGTTCTTGCATGCCTTCAGTGGTTGTGACACTACGTCATCCCTATTCAATCAGGAAAAAACTACAAGACATCGACAATAACCAATCCGGACCATCGAAACGTACCAAAATGTAGTAGAAATTAATTTTTGTAACGCACTAAAATCATAATTTACTATTCTTAAATTTAACAAATTTTTGTACTTAAAATCCAAGATGGCGGCTCGAGCGCATACGCCTCGAGGTCGAAAACTTGGATTTTTCATTAGGGCCGCAAGCCTAACAACATACTAAAAAATCGCTACTACCCCACCTTTTTTTTGCATTCAAAAAACCCCCACGTCCTGGACTGAAAGCAGATTCATTAAAATTAATGTCGTGGTACTTAAAAAAAAACAAAGTGGCTGTATACATTTTCAGAAATAAGTTGAGAGCAAAATACTTAAGCAATAATAAGGACTTGAATAAAATGTTTATGTGTAAGTTCTACTTGACCTTAATAATTTAATTATCTTACATAACACAAAATGCAAGTCATATCATTAAATATTGTACGACAGTAAAGAAATAGTAATCATACCATTCTAGGTTGCAATAACACCACTCTAGTTATGGAGTTTACATGTTGGCGAAGGCGAAGTTCTATAGAATATTAAAGCGCTTTCAAAAGAACGTAAGGTGGTTTATCTTACCGGGAAGCCGTCTTTTGCACCTTCAAGACTACTTTCAATTATTTTAAAAACAATAATTTACTTAAACATTTATACAAAGCAAAGTTTTAACTATGTCCATCAACGACGTCGACTCACTAAACAATATTATACCGGCACTTATATAAACTTAAATAAAATTTATGATTATAGTCAAAAGATATAGACCAATTTGTTTTGTATTTACAACAAAATCTGTCTAAATTTGTAAACACATTTATGTCCAGAACGACCGTTAAACCGTTACTAAATCTTAATTTCGATTCCTAAATCCTTCTGAATAAAACTCTTTTGGTTCATCGGCAGAATACAATTTTAACTCCCTAAGATATTACCCTTCGGTTTTGCATCGTATGCATAAATGACAAGTTACAGCGCAGTATTCATATTCCACGGAACATATTCTTGTAAAATGTATTTTTGTGAACCCGCCTTTCTGATGAAATATGCATGTAACAAAATTATTTTATACATAGCGCTGACAAAACAACACAGTATTTTATTACCATTTAAAAATAAAATGGATTTGTGTTGCGGAAATAAAATATTTTTATTATGTAGGGCCTCACGACCAAGTTAGATAAAATAAAAAGAACGCTCGCTGCAATCATGGATCTTCGTTGTTTTGAAATGTATGGCTACAAATAAACTAAACATTTAAAACGCGCTGCAGATTTTTATTGGTATCAATTAAAATATATATATTTTTAAAATAATGTTACTACTAAGTTAATTTAAACATTTTAATTGTTGTATGTACAAACTTGTATCCTTCTGGAACCGAAGGGACTATTCTAGAAAGCGTTCCGCTCGGCCGGCATGTCTGTTTTTTTATAAAGCCATGCATGCAGAATTAAGTATTTCAATTCTTTTTGTCTTAATCAAATTGGTCAGGGGCTTATCTAAATTGTATGTTAGACAAACTATTTGTATTTTTATCAGAAAAATTATTTGTTACTACTACTATTTTTTATTAGTTAACTACTTTTGACAAATATGAAACTATTCCAGAACGTTTCAAACAAATTTAGATCTATTTGGAACACTTAAGATTAATGGTTTGTGGCATTTCACGTTATTTAACAAATGTTTCTTATGATAAATTAAAGTTTACGTCAGAATATAATTGATAATTGAGAACAGTGCCACAGAAAGTCGTTCTAAATTCAAAAGAGGTGCAACCAAGAAATTTACATTTATTATTGAGATAATGCAAATAAACAGATTAAAATAAATTTATTAACGTCAAGAGTACCAAGGTACCAGTGAGGTGGAGGAGGGGTAGGGGGCGGAGAACCGCCCTTCTCCTGGCGTTTCACAAGTTAAACAAACTGATTGGAAAATTCAATATTTAGTGCATACTAACTAGTTTGTTAGTTTGTCTATTATAAGTACCTACCCATAGAAATATTAATATAGATCATGATATCTTGTGTTTTACAGTGTGAAAATACCTATCAACTTTGCCCCCTCTTAGTACGCCACTGATTAAGAATTTATAGAAAATATTTCTTAGCACAATCATTTATAGGAGTTGTTATTTGTTACAGTAGTTGTCCTTTGTCCTGTTTATAGATTTGTGATCTCGAATGATTGCATGCTGAAATGGGGTCGATACAAGGATTAAATAAATTGAGAAAAATTGTTGGGTCAAGTTTATGTTTGGTCGTTTTAGGTCGAAGCAATAAAGAAAAAAAAATAAATCCAAACAATAAAATAAAAACTTTACCAGTTGTAGAAAAACGACGTAAAAGCTCCCTTATGGAAAATTTATTCGACAAAATGTCCTCAAAAATATATATAGGCAAATAAATAAATCTACCTACCAAAAGACGACAAAAAAATTTCTTTATTCAATGTTTTGTTAAAACTTTTAATTTTTAAAGAAACATGCAAAAGTTTTAGTCATTAAGAAAATTTGTCTAATAGAACCCTGAACCCATATAGTCCAAGAGCTCGTGAACCCTCCGAGTAACGGTCGTCCTGTAAGGCTAGTAATTTTTTTAGTAGCTAGTCGTGTCATACATATATTTTTTTTTAATCGTTGTACGAAAGCAGGTATATGAACTTTCAATTTTACAATTTTACATTACTTAAACATATATAATATAATATATATAAATTTCAACTTTACAGAACAAAGTTTATTTTCAATTATATGCTGCGCACACCTTTCGATTCACCTGTCAGGTATTTGTGCTTGCTGAAATCGCCTGTCAATTTTTTTTATACTTTACAGTAAATGAGCTAAATCATATTAAAATTTGAAGTTTACAGCGACAAGTTTTTTTTTCTAATTTTATTCACACTTTCAAAAATATAAGGGCTGATAGCCCGGTCGTAGCTCAGTGGTAGAGATACCGCTGACGGCCGTGGCGATCCGGGTTCGATTCCCGGAGTGGGCATACGCATAATAAAAAAAGTATGACCGAATTTTAGTTGGTTGGTGTAAGATCGTCTTTCGGAGGAGACGTAAATCTGTCGGTCCCGGATATCTCTGGTCGTTAAATCACGCTAGAGGCGCTTGCGCGACCTAAAAACTCTAGCACCAGACTTGAGCACCACAAGTTACACGAACTTTACTTTACTTTTTATAAGGGCTGATGACGTGCAGGGCTGGTGCATGCCAGGTCGTGGTTATCGTACTTAGTATGCTACGACTAGCTACTAAAAAAATTACTAGCCTTACAGGACGAACGTTACTCGGAGGATTCTCGAGCTCTCCATCTAATATATGACAATAAAAACCTAAACATCTCGATATAGTTTTCTTTCAAAATTAACTATATTTGCCGATCTACAGGGTGTTGAAATTTCAAGATTTTTTTAGTTTTTTCTTTAGAGCTTTTATAGTTTTTGAGATATTTAGCTCTAATTTGGAATATAGGTTACGCTGTAGGACTTACATCATTGGCATACCAAATGGTTTTAAGAATCTACAGAGAGATATTTTTTCAGGGGTCATGCCCCTTTTTCTCCCCATGAACTTTTTTTCGGTGCGCCTATGTTTATATGAATTTTTAGTCATTAAATAAGCCAAAGAATTACCCCTTTTCATATTTACATGATATTTAGGAACACCCTGTATAGCGGCCAAATTTTAAATTACTATTTTAGTGTGTACTTAAGTTGAAATCATCTGGACAAATTTTTATTAATAATTAAAAAAAAAAACTATTCTTCATTAAAAGTTCGGCATCGTCTAAATCTTAAAATAAAATTAGATATTAATCAAATCAAATTTTTGCAGTCATATATGAGATTTATCAAAATATTAACAAATATAAATTTTTTCTCAAGCACCTTTATTTTTGGCAATATCGAAAATTGTTGATCAGAACTAAAAACTACATTCAAATATGAAATGATATTTACTACCATGCAAAATCAGGTTTTGTTAATTTTTCGAATTTCTATTTGAAAACGTCAAAAAATAAGAAACTCGTTTTTAACGCAAATAAATATGATTTCATATTTGAATGTAGTCTTGAATTCTGATCCACCTTTTTTAAAACAATTTTGGATATTGTTAAAAATAAAGGTACTTAAGCAAAATTTATATTTTTTGACGAACCTCATATTTTATTTTAGATTTTAGAGCATGCAGAACAAATATCTCGAAATAGTTTTCTTCAAAATTAACTATATTCCTTGGTATAAATCGCTTAGAGAATATCTTGTTTTGAAAAAATATATAGAATTTCTTGTATAGGTACTGATTCAACTCAAAAGAATTCAATTCCAGCCTATAAATTTGATTCAAATAATATAAAAATAATCAAATCCGTTTAAGCCTGTCAATAAATGCACATATAGGAAGAGTCGAGAAGATATCGACGATTTCTTATATTATATTAATTTCATTGAGGATGTGCCTCCACCGTCGTCTCCCCTTTATTGTGTCGCGCCTGTAAGGCGCCATGTTCGTTTTGCGGCATAAATAAAATTTACTTATCATAAAGTACAAAATAAGAGCATTTAAATAATTAAAAGTGCAGTTTATTAATCCGTTAAACGTAGTTTTAATGTATTTTCAATCCTGTTTGTGCCATTTGTATTTTAGAAAGGATTAAAAAATATCAAATGATATCTAAACCTGAACCGTCACATGTAAAGTAGGTGCCAGGCAAATATTTACATTTTTCAAAATTTAATTTAATTTAAAGTATAAATAATGACTAGAAATATTACTTTATTAATAAAAACAATTATTTAAAAAAAGAATGGACATGGCAAAACTAGGAGCAGGACTAATGTTGCCGCCCGCCGAGACGAGAGATTCTCGCCTCTCGTCTCGCCTAGCCCTCTCTCGACGAGACGAGGGAGATATTTTCTCTTGAATAAAGCTCCGAGATGAGACGAGAGAAGTACCCTCTCTCGTTGAGAAATTCTCGTCTCTCTCGATCTCTTTCGAGCAAAAAACGTTACTTTTTTGAGCTTTTTTTAAATCTTCTTAAATTCCTCTTTGCAAAAATATACATAATGTCTATATTTGTACCAGCGGTTTTCGAGTTATTTAACTGCAAATAGTTTCATCTAGTTAGCCGTGCCTGGCCATTCAGAATAACATATTATTAAGCCGTTTTATCGCTGGATAAAATTATTTGCAGTAACTCGAAAACCGTCGGTAAAAATATGGACATTATGTATTTTTGATAAGAGGAATTTAAGAAGATTTTTAAAATCTCATAATAGACAGGGTATCCCAAAAAAAAGAATTTTTAAATTTGCTGATTCTACATAAATTTAGAATTACTTTTATTAAATGCATTATTAGTCTATAGTTAATAGTTTCCAAGATATTGCCTTTTGAAAAATTATATATTATTATTGAATTTCGACAGCCTATAGCTTTCTAACAGTACATCTTAGAGCAAAACGGCGCATATGTATATATCTTCCATTTTCACTATCTTCCCACATCAATCAAACTTCCAGCTAAACCGGATATAACTCGAAAGCAGGAAATATAGTTCTTCCGGTTTAACCGGAAGGTGATTTTTTTGGGAAGATAATAAAAATGGAAGATAGGGACATGTGAGCCGTTTTGCTCTATGACGTACTGTTAGATCTGTCGAAACTCAAAAATTACATTTTTTAAAAGTCAATAGTGGAAATGGAAATTTCTTACCGTGCTGGTGTTTTGGAGCACCCTGTATTTTTCCGCTATCTTAGTGGTACAGGAGATATTGACCTTTGTCGCACTAATGGGCCACCCTGTAGTAAATACCAAGCAAAGTTTTAACGCATTTAGGTTAGGTTTTGTCATATTTGACATATATTGCACACAATTTATGTCAAATATGATAGAACCTAACCTAAACGCGTTAAAATTTTGCTTGGTTTTTACTATATTTGGTTTAAATCACGAAAGAAGCGAGACGAGACGAAAGAAGGCCTTCTCTTGTCTCGTCTCGTCTTGTCTCGCGGCAACACTAAGCAGGACCGTACCCACTTGTTTTGTTACTGTTTGTGTCATTTTACGTTTTGTCAGGGGGACTGTGTGGGGTAAGTGAGCACAATTACCTACATAAAGTGAGGTTCTGCTAATCACTGTATTTCAATTTCGATATTAAAAATCGTAGTTACCCACTGGATAACATATGACGAGCTAAATTTGCTCAACACACTTTCAGTGGTCAGAAAAATGTAACCAATTTATATATTTTGCCCAATTTCGGTATGTTTTTTATTAAATTAATAAACCAGGAGATAATTTTAAATTTATTTGCTTTTAAATATCGACATGCTTGGTGACATTTATATTTAAATATGAATATTAGCAAACATGTTTGCCTAAATAAATTGGCTGTCCATAAAACACGATCAAAAATATTTTAAACGGTATGTGTGCAAAAAGTGGCAACAGAATTAATTTAAAATTAATGCCTACTGGGAAAGTTTTTGAAACACACTCTAAGCTATTTTTTAATTTCCGTATTTAGGTATTCACATTTTTATATAGATACCCGATAAAAAGGTACATTTTAACTAAAAGTTGTTATTTTTTTTCTTCAAAAAGTGGACAAGTAGTAACAGTTTTAAATTTTAAAAAAATTAATTCATTAATTAATAAGAGCAAAAAACCCAATTTGGTAAAACTTGCCCATGTTTATTTTTCTGCTTTTATTAATTTTGGGACGATTTTTGGATAAATGATGAAGTAACGAAATATTGATCAAAAAACGAAATGGCGAATGAGTCACTAGTATTTGCTCTTAACTAAATATATCTACTCTACATGGCCATTTGGCCAAGGACAAGGTCTTAAGTAATTTGATGGTAACGTGTATGTCCTGGCATTTCAAAACGATAAATGCGTCCTACTCCTGCTGTCTCAGACATTACAGGAAGAGTTTATAATTTTTATAAATTTTACTCATTAATTGTGTAATGTCTGAGAGAGCTGAGAAATGTATAATGGGCTGGGTCACCCACGTTATCAAACCCCATTCTGGATCTCAAGGAGCTATAGTCAAATAAAATAAAACTAAAGGAGTTCTAGGATTACCTCAACATAATAAAAATAAATATCAGCAGCTCGTTATGAATATTTTTTATCGCTATGAATTTAAAAACTAACCCCCAAAATTATTACCATTCTCTGAGAAAATGACTTTGGGAATACATTTTCAAATAGAACGGAAAATCGATACCTTTTGTAATTAAATTGGCTTTAATCAAAAAGTGCAATATTTTTTGTGTTTTGTTGACGCAGTTATTTCTGTTTTTCGAAATGGATTAATAAAATAATTGAATCAGTTTTTGTACTTTCCATTAAATTATGCTTATGTTTGCAAAGCTTTAATAAATAACATTTTTTTATGGCTCTCCAAATTTTAAATTACTATTATAATTTTTATTAATAATTTTAAAAAAAAATCTATTCTTCATTAAAAGTTCGACATCGTCTAAATCTTAAAATAAAATTAGAGATTAATAAAATCAAATTTTTGCAGTCATATATGAGATTTATCAAAATATTAACAAATCTACATTTTTTCTCAAGCTTAAAGTACCTTTATTTTGACAATATCGAAATTTGTTGATCAGAATTAAAAACTACATTCAAATATGAAATCATATTTACTACCATGCAAAATCAGGTTTTGTTATTTTTTTGAACTTCTATTTGAAAACATTAAAAAATAAAAAACTCGTTTTTAATGCAAATGAATATGATTTCATATTTGAATAGTAGTCTTGAATTCTGATCCACTTTTTGTTTAAAACAATTTTGGATATTGTCAAAAATAAAGGTTCTTGAGCAAAATTTATATTTTTTGACAAACCTCATAATTTATTTTAGATTTTAGAGCATGCAGAACTTTTTATAAAAAATAACTTTTTTCTTAAAATTGATAATAAAAAGTTTTCCATTAAGTAGACACATTGTATAATATTGATAACTATCTTAATACATCTTGTTAGAAAAATGTCTCTAGCTATTTTAAGAATATCTCAAGTCAGGGAGGGACTGTTATAAAATTTATGTGTGACAATTTTTGTTTCTACGAAATCCATTTCAAAAGTTTAATAATATCTTGGTGACCAATAAATATAATGTTGGTTAACTGGGTCAGATATACATTATAAAATGAATCATCTTTTATGTCAATGGCATAAATTTCCCAGATATTAAAAACTTTACTATACATTTAAAAAATTACGAAAATTATTTCTTACTTGGCAAATTATTTTACATTAAACATGTTAAGCAACAGCTGCATAGAAGCAAATTTATACAATGCAGTATTCAGGCTAAGAGGTGAAAATTTTCTGAGGGAGTTACGTATAACAATACCTTTATAGAAATAATGTTTGGCTGCTGCTTGTTTAACTTATTCTAATCGGGTTGTTTTAATTACACAATACTCTGGTAAATTTACCAGGTATGCTATTACCTACCAAAATTATATTTATATATTGTATTATATTCTTAAACATACAAAATATACTTTAGAAGTTTCCTAAATGTTTTGTTGATTAAGATATTAAAGTTGGGTATGTGAGTTTTATTCTGTAATCGACTTATGTTATTGCTTCATTCTTATTATGCTACATAATACTTATTGTTCTTAACAAAGTAACAATTTTATTCAATTTGGTAACTTTGATCCGTACAAAGATTTCCGAAATTATTCACGACATATAGGTACGTCAACATCAAACTTACAAAATTCGATGCACGCTATAATCAAATCGCTTGGCGAAGTTAACACAGAACAAATTAGCGCTTCCCGACTTAGCAAATTTATGTGATTAAACTAATCTTCTTTAATTTTGTCTTATAACTTTCATAACTCAATCTGATAACGATGTTTTTGCTCAAAAAATAGATCCATGCATAACTATACGGGGTATGATATACTTCACGCCAATTTCCTCCTTTCCCTCGCCCCATGCGCCAGCAATGCGTAACTGTTTATAGGTTGTTCTAAGCTATATTTAGCTGTTTTTGAGCGGTTTTTGCTATTTCCAAAACGGCAAAATCGGCTTAAAAATAGCAACAATAGGCTCACAAAATGCTAACAATAGCTCAAACACAGCTAAAAATAGCTAAATAGAGCTTAGAACAACCTAAGGACAGTTGCGCACTGCTGGCGCATGTGCAGAAGCCGGGCAGGAAATTGGAGTGAAACATATCACCTCCCTCTACTAATATTTCAAAAACCACTGTATACAGGGTGTCCGGGAAAATGTGGTAAATCTCCCGGATATGAAAAAAACACGTGAAAAGAATACTACAAGTTCATATAAACTTCTTTCGTATCGGCCTCCTCTTCGGAGATATGGGCTCCCAAATAGCTCCCATGGAATTAAGTTTTTGACACAAAATAATTAAACTAACAGGTATATTTCAATTTTTTTTTTCATATTATGATCTATACCAGGTAAGACCCTATAAATTACTATCCCAGAAAGTGTTGCGAATTACTCACAGCTGCAGGGACAGACTAGCTGTGACACTAATGCGCCCATTTTTTTACGCCCTGTATAATAAAAACTTTGGACTACGTTTTTTACATACTTTTAACTATTGACTAAAAATTAAGTACTCTTCATTCATGTCGCTAATCCTAACCGTTTTCGGAAGAACGTCATTTTTAACATATTTACATCATGTATATTATTATTTAGCGTATTGCAATAAATATACATACCTCTTTGTTCCTATGAATTATAAGTGTTCACTTTTAACTGCTTAATATTAATACATGATCGCAATAAAATGACGTTTTTCCGAAAACGGTTAGGATTAGCGACATGAATGAATAGTACTTAATTTTTAGTCAATAGTTAAAGGTATGTAAAAAACGTTGTCCAAAGTTTTTATCATACAGGGCGTAAAAAAAATGGGCACATTAGTGTCACAGCTAGTCCGTCCCTGCAGCTGTGAGTAATTCGCAACACCTTCTGGGATAGTAATTTGAAGGGTCTTACCTGGTACCTACATGATAAGAAAAAAAAATTTAAATATACCTGTTGGTTTAATAATTATGTGTCAAAAACTTAATTCCATGAGAGCTCTTTGGGAGCCCATATCTCCGAAGAGGAGGCCGATACGAAAGAAGTTTATATGAACTTGTAGTATTCTTTTCACGTGTTTTTTTTTTTATATCCGGGAGATTTCCCACATTTTCCCGGACATCCTGTATACTTTTTCGAAAATTGCCACATCCATATAGTACTAGCTTTTTTTATATTAAACACTGTTTATTCGTTTTTTTCATATCTTTGAAGGAACGAGTTGCAGCAAATTATATAAGAAAATTATTAAACACGCCATTGCGTGACCTATATTGTTACACAGTCACTAAACGAATTTGTTTGGGAAAATCCCTACAACGTAATAAATGTTTAAATAGGTTCTTTAATAGGTAATTCGACGAGGAGACATTTTGGCCGTTGGATTTTTTGGTTACAGCTTTTATTACTCCTCGCGGGTGTTTTTATAACTAAATTTGCATTAATTTCTAAATTTTTCCGTTGCTCCTTTTACCCCTCTACTTTATAGAGTTCTGCCAACTTTTATTAGATACGATATTATTTTTTTTTAAATAATATTAAGTAGGTACTTACCCATAAAACCCTATCAAGGGCATCGCCAAAATCTATTTAGGTATACACACATGGTGTTATGGAAATAACTTATTTATTATAATAAAAAAACTACTTATGTGGAATTTAACAGGAAGAACATGAAGACAGGGTTATTTGGTCGTAAAACGTAAAAAAACTTGTGTTTGTTATAATTAATTTATTATTTCGATAGTAATCAAACTTCGACTTCGTATTTTTTTAAGGTCCCAAAGATGGGGTGATTGAAAATTCGACCCGTTTCTTTCGTTAAATCAGCGTCAACTTTAATTATATTTTCAACGCTCGTCCGCAAGTCCTAAGGGCTTTAGAACGTCTTTCTACTAATTAGGATAGAAAACAGGGGTTAAAATATTATTTGAAATTCATCGAATTTCGAGGTCACGAACGCCACACCTTTAGAGGTTTTAAAATGAGGGAACCCCGCCGAACTTTTTATATCTCAATTATAAATTAATAAATTATTTGATATTAATTTTTTATTTTAAATTTGGCACTCCTAATGTGCAGTTAAAAAAAAGTTTAGACTGAGCAAAATGCGAACTACAAGTGTGTGTTTAGTTGTCATTTTATGCCATGCTGCTAATTTTAAAATTAAATTTCAAAAGTACACTCGCGGAGAATGGGTAGGGATTTGGCAGAGTTATCGAGTCCCATCGTATTATTTTAAGTGAAATGCTTTACCGCAAACGAAGAACCTCATAAAACTTTCAGAAATAGCTTTTTTTTTTGTTTCTCTGGTCTCCCAAATACTAACAAAAAAATACATTTGCGACAAGAAATTAAGGGCTCTAAAATAGGAAATAAGATAAAAATAAAGGGAACTCGGAGCATTTCCGCACCGGGAACCCTTGGAAATAACTAGATAAAGCTTTGATTAACGTAAAATTTCGTTAGCCCCAAATGAAAGAACAGTATATGGAATAGTGGGAAAGAAAAAATTGGCAATAGACATTTCTGAAATAGTTCCGATAATACTGTAAATCTCAAGAGGTCGTGTTGGCCACAATTTTGGTTTATATACTCTGCACGGATTAAATAGCTGTTTTCTCGCCTCACTGGAGGCAATTTTAATTTTACCCACTGTACTTTTTATTAACTATACAAGGTGTCCCACCGGGAACCGCCTCGATCTATATGTGGAAAACTATACATAGAAATTTTTTGAAAATTTGACAGTATGTTAATGCTGGCTAAAATATTTTCTTAATGGTGGCACTTCCGGTTACACCGGAAGTAAATGTCAACTTGCTTATTTTAAATGGAACACCTATATATTATATTATTTTCTAATTCCCCCCAAAATTCTACACGTATTTTGTATAAAATATCATATGTCTAAATTCAATAGTTTTTGAGATATTGACGTCCGTGGAGCTGCAACCATACTTTAAGAGATCTAGGCGAGAATTATCGTATGTAATGTTGGTTGCCTACAACGACTCTCCGAGAACCATACAGTGTTGCCGATGTTTATTATAAAGTAGTCAAAATTGCATTGCGCCAACCAACCCGTGCGCCAACTAGTCCCGGTCTCCCCTACCTATCAAGATAAGCATAAATACTAATATATTAACATGTTCTTATTTTTAGCTTGAACGTTACAAAAGAGAAAGATTCGGCTGTGTCCATTTTAACGATAACGCCATTAGAAAAAAGCCATTCAGGAAATTATACATGTTCAGTGGGAAATCTGGCTGAATCGACGGTTGCTGTCCATGTACTTAACGGTAAGTTTTCTATTCCCAATGTTTTAAACCCCTATCTTTTGTAATAAAGTTAGTTTGTAGCAACATAATAGCGTCAAAAAGCTAATCAATTGATTTTATCACAACGTTACTTTTCCTGTTTGCGAATAAAGTTGAATAGCTTTCACGTCATTGATTTGATGTTTCATACGCTTGTGAAAACTGGAGATAAAGGATGATTATATTTACTTGGCCATTCCTATTTATAAACTCCATACTTGATCATTAAACGAAATGTCTTTAAACCATCTTAAAATTTCACCTCATTTATCTGTAAGAGCTTGGTTTTCGTAAAAAAATCTTATGATTAGTTGGTATCAACCTTCACTAATTTAAGAGCTACTTAACTTAGAACCCCTAAAGAAGATAAAATACGGATACCACTTTGTTAGTTTAGTAATGACAATAATACTGGAATGATGCTGATTGTATAGAATCTGCATTCTACTTATATAGAATTATATTTAAGATTCAGAGGCTTGTATGAAAAAATGGCTTATCCTAGTGTATAGACTAAGGAAGGCTTCAAAATGTTCTCTAGCGACTTAATACAGGGTGTCCGGAAATGATGAGCAAAAAATTTAGGGGATAATTCTAGACCTAAAATAAATGCTATCTCTTCCTATAACATTTTTTCGAAAATTGATTATTAAAGGAGTTGCAGGGTGTTAAAGTTAAATTTTATTTGCAGTTTTAAAATACATAAGTTACTAGAACAATAAGTTAAATACTCAAATCAAAGGTTCAAAGTGACGTCCATCCTCTTCAATGCATAAATTAATTCTTCCTAAAATATTCCGACGAACTCCATGGAATATTTCTTCCTTGGCTATGCTATGTTTAGGGTTGAAAATAAATTAAAATGATTTCGTATTCATCACATGCAAGCAATGTTATTTTAGCGTTTTTCTCGAAAACGGTTAGATTTATCGAAACAAAAGTAGTAGGTAGGTATACCTTTTTTATGTCAAAAGGTTAGAAGAATAAAAATATTCTGTCAAAATGCGTATACAGTGTAGGACAAAAAAGTTGGGACCATTTAAATTAATGTAGGGGAGACCGGGGCTAGTTGGCGCACGGGTTGGTTGGCGCAATGCAATTTTGACTACTTTATAATAAACATCGGCAACACTGTATGGTCCTCGGAGACTCGTTGTAGGCAACCAACATTACATACGATAATTCTCGCATAGATCTCTTAAAGTATGGTTGATGCAGCTTCACGGACTTGCTTTTTGGGCTATTTATGTATCTTTTCTGTGTTTTACAAATTTATTTATACCTACTTCATAGGTAAGTACTACTACATACACAATAAATATAGAAAATTATACTGTAGACATGGTAAATTAATATTAGTTATTTGCATTTACAAAATATTTTGAGGTTGTGTATTTTGAGAGGCAAATAACTTTACACGTGGGTTTGGGGCAGGTTGGCTCAAAACAAACGGGGTAGGTTGGCGCTGTTTAATGTGTGTAGAAGACTTTAGAAAAAGTAAACCAAAGGAAAATTGGATAAGCTGCTGCTTGTGGTATGTGGGCTCATGAAGAATGTCCAGAAAACAAGTTGTTTTATCAGTGTATCAACTGTGACTCTGATGACGATATGTAAACTTTTATATATCAACGTATGTCTTACAAACTTTTGCTTTGGTTTGTGATATTACTTTAAGTTGTTTTTTATATGATGTTTTGAGTTTATATATTGAGTTATATATGAGTTATTTTTAATAAATCGTTATTTCAGTTAAAAACCTTATTTTCATATTAAACACTGATTGTGCGCCAATTTGCCCCATATGATGCGCCAACCAACCCCCCCAACCCACGGGGTAACTTGGCGCAACTGACGTACCAAAATATATATTTTTTTAAAACGAACTGTTTCAACAAACTCATTAATTAAGATAATAAGGTTGTAGATAAGGCTTTAAACTATAATAACACGCCAACAAATATTTTTTAAACGGATCTGAAAGGTGATAAAAAAGTTGAACGTTAAAAGTGCGCCAACTAGCCCCGCTCTCCCCTATAGCCTCGTATGTAGCTCCCTCTACAAAATGCGAAAAAACGGTTGGCAAATTTGTATTCCTTATCCCGAAAAAGCCGATTTCGTCAAAATATTAAAAGCGTGACAAAAGGTATGCAAAAAAACTGTAACTCCGTTAATCAGCGGCGCACCCAGGATTTTATGTTAGGGGGGGCCCACCAACCAGTGCCGGAAGCAAATTTTTTAATAAACTTTTAAGTTACGCATTTTTTTAGAACTTTTGGGCTTTTTTAACAGGTAGGTACTCTTGGAAGATCGCAATAGCCTATATAGTTCAATCGAGGTAAATATCTAAAAAAATTGACTTTAAAATATCCACTTTAATAATTATTCCGGACAAAATATACCACTCTTTTTACCAAATAAAATATAGGTAATAGTAATGACGACATATCCATAACACAAAAATATTTTGAAGAAGTAGTCCATACTCAAAGTGGAGTTAAATGATACAGAAAAAGAAAAGCACGAAGTCTTTCTCCACAATATTTATTCATCGAGAACCTAGGCGAACCTAGGATCACATCTACATGTTTCGAGTGTAGAAACACTCATCATCAGGAAACAAAGTGAAAAGTAAATAAATGCTGATGTTTTTAGCAAAAGAGAAAATAATGGTGAGATTGAGCCGTAATGGAGCTTTTAATGGTGTACAAGAGGTGTAAAATTGAAAAGTCAGAAGGTCGACAATCAAGACACCAGCATACTGAAGAGTCGAGGGTTAAGTGCAGAAGCACACTGTGCCGTGCAGAAAATTATAGGGTGGTTAAAATTAGGGAGTTTTGAAAAACTTATCTGTAAAAAGCATTATTAAACTCAAGATGTTTCAGTAATTTAATAATGCTTTTTACAGATAAGTTTTTCAAAACTCCCTAATTTTTACCACCCTATAATTTCTGCACGGCACAGTGTGCTTCTGCACTTAACCCTCGACTCTTCAGTATGCTGGAGTATTGATTGTCGACCTTCTGACTTTTCAATTTTACACCTCTTGTACACCATTAAAAGCTCCATTACGGCTCAATCTCACCATTATTTTCTCTTTTGCTAAAAACATCAGCATTTATTTACTTTTCACTTTGTTTCCTGATGATGAGTGTTTCTACACTCGAAACATGTAGATGTGATCCTAGGTTCGCCTAGTTTCTCGATGAATAAATATTGTGGAGAAAGACTTGGTGCTTTTCTTTTTCTGTACAAATATATTTATTTAAAAATATAAATTAGTACAAGGCACAACAATAAACAATATTTTATAAATAATAGAAACCAAAACTTTTTTATAACACCTTTGCATTTGTTAAATATGTAAATCTAATTTTCTTCGACCCTTAGAAAGTTTATTTAAAATTTCTTCACAAGAAGCAGGAACATTCTTATGAATAAATAAATTTGCCAAACCATTAAGTCTTACTTGCCCGGTGGAATTTCTTAAGTACGATTTTAAGTACTTTATTGTGGAAAATGACCTTTCAGAGGTACTGGTGGTGACGGGAAGGGTAACAAAAATTTGCAAATGTTTTTTATATTGGGAAATATCATACCATTACATTGAATATATAGCTTAAACATATCGGAGGGTATTTCTTTGCTATTTGTAAACTTGTCGTTCCATAATTTAAATTCGCATATTAGAATGCTTTCATTATAAAAATTTTCAAAAAATTAATAATTTGCATAAAAAGAATTAAGGCTGAGAAAGCTTTGCAAATTTTCTGCTTGTTTATTGGGACGGGGCAATAAACAGTTAAATAACAAAATAATTTCCCTGTGTTTAATGAATCGATCGTCTAGGTTGGTAATAAGTGAATCTAAGGTATACTGAACAAAAGGAATAAAAATTATATCGTTCTTTGTATTGCGCCTGGAAATTAAAGTTTTTTTAGTGGGTTAGTGGGTATAGTTGAAGAGTCAATTTCATTGGGAGTTTTGGGGGGAGCCAAGGCCCCCTTGCCCCCCCCCCCTGGGTGCGCCACTGCCGTTAATAATCAATTTAAAAAATATATTTTTCGCGAAACTCAAGAAATCGTGTTATCTAACACAAGAAAGGTGTTGGGATCAACTAGCCAAATCAAAGGCTATTTGGAAATGAAAACCACATTACAGTGTTACAGTGGAAAACTATATATGTGCCAATTTACACAAATGAATTAACGGTTAACCGATTTCGCAGCAGCCTTCAATTAAATTAACTGCATTTTGGGATGCAAATTCGTAGTCATAATACGAATCTAAACATGAAGTAATTATTGTAGCTGATTGTGTTAATATACAGGTCTTACCAAAAGTCTTGTTATTTTTTAAAAACACTCAAATAAAAAAAAATATTTTATGCATTACGTGGACATACCTACATAGAAACTGCAATTTTTAGTAAATGTATTAAGTCCATGTTATATACAGTGTCACCAGTAAAGTCCGCATCATATGGGATTTTTTTTATTTATAGCTTTATTCAAAATTTGACTTTAGCATCAAGTTCTGCTTCGATCGAGATGAAAATTAAGCAAAAAAATAGTAGTCGCGTGATTCGCATTATCTCTCAAATTTTAATTTTTTTCCAAAAAATAATTCAAAGTGGGGTTATCTCTGAAAATATCGAAAAAAAGTTATTGGAAAAAGTTTTTTTTAATGCAGTTTCTAGCCCACATGCAAAATTTCAGCTGCATAAGATAATTTTGATTTTTTACCTATATTTTGTAAATTGCACCCTTTTTGCAAAATAAGACTCAACGCAACCTACATAAAACTTCTTAGTTTTGACAATGCTTTATTTCAGATACATTTTCTTTAAAGTAGCGCCATATTAAATGTGTGTTTTTCTACAAAATCAAAATTGGGCTATTAAAATTTGGTCGCATGTGATGCGTTTTTGACCCTGTATAAGGTAACTTCATAAAATAAGTATTTTTGAAAACGTAGTTTGTGTCTGAAAGTAATACACCTTAATATTAAGACAAAAAAGAACACAGTGTCTTCAGTTTTTTAAGTGGAAAAGAAATTTTGATTTAACAACGTAAAGTTTATCTATTTTCAACGATTTAATTAAAAACCCCTATATTATAATTTTTTATTAAGCTATGTCATAATACCGTTAAGGTGTATTACTTTCAGACACAAACTAGGTTTTCAAAAATACTTATTTTATAAAGTTACCTTATACAGGGTCAAAAACAAATAAACTTTGCATCACATGCGACCAAATGTTAATAGCCCAATTTTGATTTTGTAGAAAAACACACATTTAATATGGCGCTACTTTAAAGAAAATGTATCGGAAATAAAGCATTGTCAAAACTCAGAAGTTTTATGTAGGTTGCGTTGAGTCTTATTTTGCAAAAGTGGTGCAATTTACAAAATATACTTAGGTAAAAAATCAAAATTATCTTATGCATTTAAAAAAACTTTTTCTAATAACTTTTTTCGATATTTTCAGAAATAACCCCACTTTTGAATTTTTTTTTGGAAAAAATTAAAATTTGGCAGATAATGCGAATCACGAGACTACTATTTTTTTTTGCTTAATTTTCATTTTGATCGAAGCAGAACTTGATGCCAAAGTCAAATTTTGAATAAAGCTATTAATAAAAAAAATTCCATATGATGCGGACTTTACTGGAGACACTGTATTATTATGTCCGTATTAATGTGTCATAAAAACCAACAAACATAGTTTTAAAATGTTTTAAAGTTTTATTATACTTCTTAAACTAAGGTTAAGTATTACGGCTCAAAATTTCCCAATACAAATTGATGGTACTACCTACGTGCTTTAACATTTTTTTTTTTTTATTTTAGGAGAGCTTCCAGCAGCTGTCCAAACGGCAGGAGTCCATTTTAAATCATCCAATTCTACTCTTCTTTTAGCAATATTGACACTGTTTTCACTGTTAAGATGATTAGACTTTTAACCAGTGGACAGTTAGGTTTAGTTTAGTGTGGCAAAACGGGGTGCTTTAGTTTGGATAGCGACTTTATAGTAAAGTTTAAAGGTGCTGCAAAAATTTCAGCAGCGTTAAAGTGATACCATATCAAAAAATGATGTGCATGGACCAATAAAATCAAGACTGTATAGTATAAAGAATATAGACGTGGAGAAATAGTGGGTATATGCATTTTATCTAAATATTCTCCGAAATATAGACAATTTATTATGTAAGTATAGCCCAACACCTATTTATCTCATATATATTCCTCTATAATTCAAATAATCTATTTAATACCCTGTTTGTAAATGAAATATTTTACCCCATTAATTGTTTCTGTTACATACAAATATTTAAAATATATAAATCTGTTACCTCCCTCTCATAGTTTAAAAGTGACATTTACCCATCAAATGGGAGAAACTTATGTATTTTGTAATTAATCCTTGTATAGTGTGTTCCTATAATATCATTATTTTAATTTCCAACAAGTTAGGTAAAGAATTGTTGCATTTTTCTGCTGCTATAGAATATACCAATTTTAAATATAATTACCAATCATCTTCAAGAAAAAATACAATTCTTTACTAATAATTTTGTAGAATGAAGTTGGCAATAGAGTTACCCTATTGTGAATACCCTGTATAATACAAGGGTTTTGCGAGAAATTCAGAGAAGATTGTTCTTGATTTGGCACAGGGCCCGAACACAACAAGTCTTTATACCTATAATTATTGTTCTCCAATAAATTTAAAATATTGATACCCAGCTAACAAATAATAATAATAATAATATTGATAATAGTTACTATATATTGTCTTATGGATTACCAATTTAATTAAGCAACCTGTCGATTATAACAATATTCATATATTTTATCATACCAATTTTTGGTTTAACCTCACAAGCATTTTTCATATAGGTTCCATTATGGAAATGCATTTTTGGTCAAATGTTGTTGACGTTTCGATTTATTTTGTCTTTAATCATCATCAGAACTAGGTATACATAATATTTAGTAATAAATAGGACAGATACAAAAGGAAAGCCACTTATCCTAAAAAGATTATTTGTTTTAACACTATAACATGCATATCTATATAATAATAGTTGTTTATCACTGTGTACCTAGATACGAGAACAACCTTAACTATATTTTTAACAAATAGGTGACCGAAAATCCAATAAACATAAAGAGGAAACTAATAATTATTTTTTAAATCTTATTTTATAGACCGTTTGTATTTTATAAATTTGTATAGGTACCTATATAATATATATGATGTTACTATAGTTAACGTTGGGTCACACTAGTAAAAATGTGATCATGATCACCAAAAACACTTCCTTAAAAAATAGTTTGTTAGCTGAGTATAAAATTTGATTTTTTTATGATCTAGTATCAATCGTTTAAAGCAAGTAATATTCTAAAAATAATATTGTACATATAAATATAAGAATGTTTGTAGATGCAACCAAATTGGGGACAGACTTACGAATCTTAGGCACTATTTTGCACATACCAAATTTTCAAAATTTGTTGTTATAACATAACAAGTAAATAATATAGGTACCTACTGGAAGATTAAAAATCCTTTGGATATGATAATCAAAATAACTAAGTGAATGTACTCTTTTCGAGATAAGCGAATGATTTGCAATGTGAGTATGTCCTTAAAAAAAGTTGATATAAGTTTTTTAAATACAAACTATAATTTATTAGTGACTACGGGGTATTTCCCGAATAGTTTAAAATATTACAAAAGAGGTAATTCTATAGCTACCTACTTATAGGAGTAGCGTGTCCAAGAACGGATTTTTAGGACCTATTACCTTAGAGAGTGTTAAAAGTTAAATTTCATATTTATTTATCTAAATTTGTATCTATAATTTGGTCTTGAAAATAAATTTCGTAATGCCCCTGAGACTAACGAACTAACACACCCGCAGACCCCCTTCGCGGGAGGGGGGCACGTTGACGGCCCCTTCAAAATTTGCTGCTAGCTTTGCTTTTCATAGGTATTTCAGTTCATAATTAATTTTATTTTTTATATCCTGAGAATTTAACTTCGTTAAGTGAAGAATAATTATACGCGAAAGCGCGGAATTTACAAACGATATACCATAAAAACTTGTCCATTGACTTTCCTAGTCAAATTTTAAGCCTCAGAAAGGGACTACAGACTTGGAGATAGTATTTTAAAATTAAAAACAGTGTATAAACTTGCGGATCATTTATAATATATAATAATAAAAAATCAGTGTGTTTCTTCAAATTTTCCAGATGTATCTAGTGCAGTGATGTTATTTCTAACTGTACCAGTTAGTGCGGCATTAGCGGAACGATTTTTTTCCAAACTTAAAATAGTAAAAACCCATTTACGTAACACCATGGGACAACAACGCCTTTTGGATTTATCCTTAATCAGTATCGAACGCGAGTTTGTTAAAACATTAAATATCGACGAAATTATAAACGGTTTTGCAAAAAAAACTGTCGACGATTTGGTCTCTACTGAGAGACATAATATTTGTGCAGACGTGTTGAGTGTTCATGTGTTTTACTGTTTTACTGTCTTTTGGATTCTATGAGGCTCGATCGCTGCTACCCCCGTTACTACCATACATAGTAAGCAACATTCTAAGTAGTGTTTTAAAATTTTGATTTTGCACCATGTTTGCTGGAATATTACGTATAATTACAATAGCTACCTATGTCATGTCTACCATAGTCTACCTAGGATTATAAAATAAATTCAAATTGTTTGCTGTTTTAATAGCAGGTATAACACATATTGTGTTAAGCCTAATTAAATTATTCCACGATTAACGAATTCAAAAATTCATAATACTGAACCTAATAGTAATGAAAATAAGAATTATCATTTTCCATTCGTTTTAGAGAGGGGGTCCCTGAAAACGTTTGCCCAACTCAGTTTTTGTTATGCCACTGACAAGATCTCGACAAATAATATTTTATTGGGTCCCTTGGAAAACTTTTGTAGGTATAGGGAAGAGGTTAGAGGTAAATATATAACTCACTCCACTTTTAGCTATAAAATCACCTGTGTTAATATTTTAAACTTTTAAAGTCATGCACCTACACACGATCGGACTTTTACTACAGTCGGGTTGTGAGATAGAGGCAAAGCTTGGGTGAATATTAATTTACCCCAATCGGAATGATCGAATTTTGTTTTAGGCCATGCAATGCAAGTCTCGTTCTGGCAGACTGATTGGCGGATATATGCGGGTTTGAACAGCTTGACAGTAGCCTGAGTGTGTGTAGCGCCCTTAAGGGAACCTATAATTATATATATATTGTGATAAATAATTCTGTAATAACTTATTATATTTATAGTGCCAAGCATACGAGTATTAAAATATTGTACAGGGAGGTTCAAAAATGCTCTTTAACTAAGTAGGTAGGTATACATAACCAATAGCAGTTACAAATTATTTGCCCAATTTCTAAAGAACTATATAATACCTAGTAGATTGATGGTTTATATTTTTATAATATTAAAAAAAAATTGTGTTTATGAAGATTTTTGTGGATGTAAATATATATTTAGATAAAGTAAGTATATAGATGTTCAAAATTTATTCGGCGTTATAGAGTTAATTTTTTGTAAAAGTAGTTTTTTTAAGAAAATTGTAAACCCTGATGTAATATTCATTGTAAAGATGTTTGTATAAATATGATACCTACACAATTTAAATAATTTATTCTATTGTATATATAATATAAATCGAAATTGAGAAAATTTTGGCTTACCTAAAAGTTTATAGAAAAGAGTATAGATAAATAATTAAAAAACACAAGAGAGATTTTTCTGGAAAACTCGGCATCTCCGACGAATATCTAGATATTTATACCAAGAATTTTAACTGATAATATAATTATTTTCTATTATAATAGGTTCCAAAATATATATTAATTCATTTAAATTGAGCGCAGGGTGGAGAATACATTTCTGTATTAGTCTAATTTGAGGGGTGGGGGGGTAATGGGGGTAGTTACCCCTCCCCATCCCAAAAACAAAAAATAAACACTGACAAATCAGTAAAAAGAGGCGTAACACCCCAACAATTTTCGCCTGCGGCGCTACTATTCCTTTTTTCTGCTTCAAAACCACGTCACATCGTTGAAAAAAGGGCGTGGCACCCAAAAAAATTTTCGCCTGCGGCGCTGCTTTTTTTTTCTTTACACCCCCCCCCCCCCCCCCCACACCCAAAACTGACAGCTGAATACGCGCCTAATTACTGCTCCATAACAGAAAGCCTACGGCAAAGGTTAATTTTGACATTAGACCAGCGGTTCCCAACAGATGGTCCGCGGAACACTGGGGTTCCGTGGAAGGGTCAAAGGGGTCCAGAGTTCCGTCCGAGAATTAACTAGAACGTTACAGAGCGGGCCAGTGGCGTAACTCCCGGCGTTCTACTAAATTAAGCAAAAAGAAAGTACCTATACTAATAGTAAAATATTATATAGTTTTTCATTAAAATTTTCTATTGGAGAAAAATGGCACAACGTATGACTTTTCCAGATATATCTTTAGGTGCATTAAATAGGAAAATTCTGGCCGACACAGAAAAAACTATTACCTACACACGACCCTACACAACCCCTAAATGTAAATATTAAGAAATTTGTAAAAAGGGATGTATTTGTAAGTATACTTACTATTTAGTGTGTATTTGTAACCCTATGTTAAAGACCAAAGAATATAAGTTTTCTTTTTTATGCACCTACTTTATGTAAATAACTGTGTAACATGGTTTTAAGGTACCTATTTTATGATGTATGTCATATATGCGTTATAAAAGACGACTTGAAATAATTAAAATAAAGATTTGTTAATCAATATTTGAAATTTTATTTTTTGTGTTTCAATGATCCACTAACCGAATTTTTCAAGACTTAAGGTAGGATTAACGACGCCATTTTCCAGCTTTTAACTGTTAAGGGTATGGTCCGAAAGTAACTAGTGTCGTGGTTTAGCGTTCCGTATTTAACCAAATGATAGCGGTAACCAAAAAATAGGTTTATTTTGGAACACGGTTTTCGGATACGACGTCACCCAAATGTCAAAATGATCACCGGCTTTAAACGCCGGTTACAAGTGGTTTCTCCTGTCACTTGTCATTATAAAATATTGTTATGAATTTAGTTTCTAAAGTATTTGACCGATGGTTGGTAATTTATTAAGAGAATGAATCTCAATGAAATTATAAGTAAGTGTATTTAGCATTTCTGTAAATTATCAGTCTGTCGTGAACTTTTCAAAATTAAAGGTTATGATTTTAACGAACATGGTGATTTTTCGTCCAGAATTTAACCGGATTTTTATGGTTGATCTGTCATTTGCCGAGGTTAACCGTGGTTACTGGTGGTGATATTCGGACCATACCCTAAATTCGATTTGCCTGACTATTGACAATTCGCATGCGCACTGCAGTGCTGTATTGATCAGACTAGTTATTTTTATTCTTTTCGCATATGAAGAAGATAGACGAACATATTCTGGAGTTGGTAGAGCAAGGCAGATGTTAGTCAGCCGGTCATAGTTTTGTTAACTTTCGTGTTTTGTGCAAAATGCTGGTTGTCAGGGGTAAAAAACTCAAATGAAATGTGAGTGTGGGGTAAAAAACTTCACATATTTGGCAGTCGATATGAATATGAATAAACGAAGTAGTAAAACGGTTTAACTAAGGTAAAAATGGCGAATTTGCAAATAGTTTTTGGAATGTCAAATTTCTGCAAATTGTTTTGCATGTGCAAGTCCGCAATATTTGTCGATCTGCAAAGTTGCAGGTAAGCATTTTCTGTAATCTCACCCTTCATTTACAGAACTTGGCCGATGCCAATGCCGACTCATCGTTTCTTTGTGGCTGAACATTACGTACAACTATTTTCTCTGTGGCTCAACAGGAAATACGTCATTCGAATTCGCGCAATGCAAGACGGTCTTGTTTGCCTTCACTTCCTGCCTATAATCTAAAACTTTAGTCATTTTATTTTAGTAGTCGAAGTTGAAAGTATTTTGTGCTTGCTTAGACAAGGAACATTGGAATGTTCGTGAAGAAAAATCCTTAAACCAAAAATATCGAAATTCCGTGATTTCAAGCAATTTCTTAATGCTATCAAATATATGGTATCCATACCAAGAACGCTGATGCGGAGTGATGCGTGGACGTGCCAAACAAGAAAAAAGATCATGGATTCCTGTCGGACATTACTGTCTTTCTGTCGAGCCGATGGTCTAGCGTCAAACGGTACATAAATGTTAAAATGTCTTGAAATTTTGGTGTAAATCGCGTTTAAATCTTCGAAAATTGACCAAAAAATGTCTGCCTTCAACATAAAACCTACCAGTGGCTGGATACATTCCGATAAGCTAATTGCCAGGCAGGGAGCCACATACGCAGTTCGGGTAGGTAAGATATTTCAGTTTTTATTTTTTATGGAGGAAACCAGGATTTTAAAAGATTATACCACCAATCCTTTGCTTATTAACATAATTTTAAATCATTTCTTAGAATAAAGGTATGGCCTTATTCAATTTATACTTTCTAAAATGTTGCCACACCCATTAGTTCTTAAATTGCGCAAAAATAATCGTCTTATACTCGCAGTTATAATATGGTAGCTATTCCATTTTTATTGAAAAATATGCTAGATGGACTCTTCTGGTTTTTCCCCATTGGTATTTGGAGCATAAGGTAGTTTGTCTCTCTTTGTTTTATGATAGTCTTGCTGACACCCATAAAATGTTGCCAGCTATGAATCACCCGTCCTTTTGTCTCTTCTAAGCTTGCCTGGAACCCCAAGGCGAGCTCTCAAACCTTCCTTTAATGATTTGAAAGTCCAGTTGAACTATTTTATATTCCTGCCTACTGTATATAGGTATTTGTGTACTGTAATACAATAAGTCATATAATTGTACTTTTTATCAAGTTGTGGCTGGGCACTTTATTGATTCTTTTGTCAATTAGGTACCTTTGGAGATTCTAAAAAAGTGTAAAACATAATTAGGTGGGGTCTAATAACTAATACCTAGAACAAGTAAAAGTAATTTAAAATTCAATATTTTTAATTATTCTGTTTAGGTACTCTGCATTAAGGCATAGACCTAATTACTAGTGATGGGAAAAATCGAGTTATTTCAATAATCGATTACCGAGCATTCGAGTGATTTAAAAAACCGAATGATAATCGATTGTTCACTCAAATGCTATATGAGGGGCAATTTAAAAAAAATTCATTATTTTTTAATCACTTAAATAATCAACCACATATATTTTTAGACTTCAAAAAAAAAAAAAAAAAAAAAAAAAAAAAGGTCGCCGGTTCCATAAACTAACTACTTTGTATAGCCCCGCAATGAGTGATCGGTTATTTTTTTAAGTCGAGTGATACCATCAGTATCAAAAACCATTATGTTCATCACTCATTTCGTCACTCGAATGATTTCCGAAGATAATCGAATAATTCGAGTGATTGAAAAAACCGAGTGATCGGTTATTTTTCACTCGAGTTATCCCATCACTACTAATTACCACTATGATTAAGGTCATTTCATTATCATATTACACCTGGCTTATGTAATCATATCTTAAATAAAAACTACTTGTAACTAGGTATATAGATAATTGTAATTTATATAATATCCAAATATCCTTTTTCTAATTAATAATAATTATGGAACTGCTAAAAAACTATAAAATCAATTTTTTTTACAGTATGTGGGTTGTCTGGAGATCAAAGTGTCCATGAAAGCTTTGGATTTTAAAACCAGGTCAAGTGTAGCAAAGTATGTATAATTCATTGTCATTTACACAATTAAAATAGTCCATTGCACTTATTTACTTTTCCTAAATTATGTTTTATTTTAGGGAATGTATAAACAGGGTATGTGAAACTGCAGGTCTCAAAACTGTTGACAAAAAGAGAAAGGTTGACAGAAAAGTAATAAAAGCTATTGCTGATAGCCCCAATATGTCTTTTGCTGGCACAAATGTCACCTTAAAAGTTTCCAGTGTGAGCCTGTCATTAACATCGCTAGAAACCAACCAAGTAATAGCAAACCATGAAATGCCCAAAATCTCATTTGCTTCTGGAGGAGACAGTGTAGGTTAAAACTTAAATATGCCTACAAAAACTAGCTTTCTTATGGACAAATATTTTATAGGAAACATTGGATTTTGTTAGCTATATTGCTAAAGATGCTAACGAACTTAGGGCCTGCTATGTTCTCGAGTGTGGAGGTGGGTTAGCTAAGGATGTCATTGCTACCATCGGGCAGGCTTTTGAGTTACGATTTCAGCAATTCTCTAAACCAAATATGTAAGTAAAACATAAAAATTCTTGATATGTTTCTTTAAACTCCTATTAAATAGGCCTGGTATACTCTTATAAAAACTTACAAATAATTTTTTTTTAGATTTGCTACTTCTGTAGGATCTTCCTCATTACAAACTGGTGGAGATGCCGATAAAGACTACTACAACGATCTTCCAGGAAAAGTTCCCCCTGATGTGATGGGGCCCCCTCCTGTTCCTCCTTTACCTGCTTCTGTCCCCCCTTTTACTACCTTACCTCCTGTTACCCCTAATTTAATAGATTTCAATTGTGATATAACCTCTTGTGATGGACCACACCATGACTATGTAAATGACAGTGTAGTTATTAATCGAGAGAGGGATGTTTTCGATATGCGTAAGTCTTATCATTATAGGGGTTTACAAAAAGTGATAATAATGTTTTTCTTTGTTTCAGAACCTTTTACTCATCATCCGGCATCTTCGGGATATCAACAACGGACAGAATTGGATAATTTAGAGCAACTTAGGAAAGAAATCTGGTTCCATGGCCCTATATCCAGAGCTGAAGCCGAACGGTTACTGCAGAAGGATGGGGACTTTTTAGTGCGTGAATCTACTAATACCCCTGGACAATTTGTGCTCTCTGGAATGCAAGACAATAATAAGAAGCATTTACTTCTGATTGATCCAGAAGGCGTGGTAAGTTGAACGTCTTTATAAAAGAAATTTTCGAAATTGAGGTTGTCAAAAATATAAGTGATGATTGTCTAAAAATGATTTTTTATTTTTGCTATTAATTTTCTCTTATTATTACAGGTCAGGACGAAAGATAGAATGTTCAACAGCGTAAGCCATTTGATCCAGTTTCATTTTGACAATGCCTTGCCAATCATTTCTGCTGAAAGTGCATTGGTGCTACGACATAAGGTGACGAGGGCTACATAGACTGGTGAATATATTTTATCTTAATTCTAATAGAGCTTTAACGCGTATTTTTTATGGCAATATATTGGCACGTTTAGCATCCCAATATATATAAATATATCAAGTCTAGTACAAATTTTTTGCTAATAATATTGCTTTTTATATATTATGTACCTAATAATGAATTTTTACAAATTTAAAATGTGATCTGCGGTATTTACAGTAATTAATAAAAAAGCTGGTAATGTGTGTCTATAATAAGTATTTGTAAATATACTTTATTCCATAAAAGATATTTTTAAATGGTGTTTTTGACATTCCATGATTTTAAAAGTTGCTTCCAAAGCTTGATGATTAGAGAACCAATTTTATTATTTTTGTTTGGTGCATGCTTTATATGATGGGTAATACATATTTATTAATCTTAGCTCATCTGATGTAATCTGTATTTTTGTTAAGCATTTAGAGACAAAATAAAAGTATATCATCTAGTGTTTTAACAACTTTTACAAGCAACGAAATAATAAATTAATTATTTTCTTTACATCCCTCTATCAGATAAGTTAAGATTGAATTCAACATTTTTGTCATATCTGCAATAAACTTCTGTCATTAATGTACTGATTTTTTTAAAAGATGTTTGTTTTGAAACTATTTTGCTAAACTTGTTTTATAAGACTGTTATGTTTCGACATTAATGTAACCAAAGGGGAAATATGACTATACCCCATGGCCTAGTATAAACTACCTAATAAAGTAATTTTTTAAATATTATACAAAATTATTTAGTCACATGGATTTTCTTTTTAATAACTTCATTGGCTTTAAACCAAAAACAATGTTGCCATGTTTGTGATTTTTATAAGTTATTATTGTGAATATAATCTACGAGTAACAGAATAAGTGTTAATGATTTTCTAGCAGTTATAATATACCTATGTATAGTTGTGCAATAAAATATTTTTTTAGGTATAAAAAAAACTTTCGTTTTCCTTGGTTTTTTTTTCAGTTATCTAGGTCTTATTTCTTTCAGCTTTCCACAAGATAATTTAATACATCTTAATATATGGGGTATTTACTAAGAGAGACACATCTTATCTTAGACAACCCACCCTGACATTTACTATCTTTTATTGGTTAACTTCCGTTAAATGACTCAAAATGGAAGGAAGAAACATAATATACATAAAAATTGAGCAAGCAAATATATACACAAAATTAAAAATTTGACATCTACAATAAGTTTGAACGCATATATAATTTTGTGACTTAAAAAACTTTTGAGTTTTTACCATTCTAATATGTAACTAGATATTTGAAATAATAACCATTTTTACTTTTTTTTTTAATATATGGCTGGCTGCTGCAACCATAGAAATTTATTTTACTTTCATTTGCATAAAGTTGTTTCTTTGGATACACAAATGTCCCCTATTTTTGGAGACCTACATATACATATATACAGACCCATTGTATTATTTTTTTGGTTGACTATCGATTTAACCAACATCTTATAATGAACTGTAAAAAGTTTAAACCTGTGCCTTGTCATAAAAAGTGATCAAGTTTAGAAAAGTTTAATAATCTTGCATATTTTCTTTTGACGGTAGGTTTAAGCCTCCAAAAAAAAAATTTCAAGCTTAACCCCATTTTTCTAAGGCACTCTGGCCGGATAAATCTATATTATGATTATTTCCGTGACTTTAACATCACTTTTTAAGGGGTTATTTGTTAAAATGCCTGCCCAGAATCAAGATTTTCATGAAAATATGACAAAGTTTATTAAATTTTCTATTTTACTCGAATTTTTACCTAAAAAATAAATCTTTTCAGCCGTAATTCTTACAAGAAATCGTCAAATTGCGTCGTATTTTTTCCATTTATTGGTCGGAATATTCTAGAACGTTTGCTGCAGTAGATTTTGAATTTCGCGGTCCGGATATGATGTAAAATTGAATATATATTTCGTTCCTTTCAGTATAATTTATTGTTCAAAGCAAAATAGTCTCTTTGTAAAGAGCGCCGAAAGTGTGGCTGTGTGACGTCAACGCTTCTGATAGGTTCAAATTCTATCCCTCCATTAAAACGGCGGCCATCTTTCGTGACGTGACAGTGCGCAGTTGTTTCCGAGTGTTTCGTACGCTGTCGCCGTTGTCTCGATTCTTTCAGTTTTTCAAACATGGCTGCGTAGTGTTCGTGCTGGCGATTTTGATAGCAGAAGTTACGCGTAACATTAACCCTTTTTACTTGTGATCTGTGATAATATAACCTTAAAAAGTGGGTTTTTCAGCAAAATATTAAAAATTGCAGAATCTAATCATTTAAAAGTAAATTTTGGTTACTTAATTTCATTGTCCGTGTCGGGGAACAAAATGGCGATTAACCTTGCTGCAATTTAGGGAATAGTTACGAGGAACTTTATTTTTTTTACAACTTATGGGACTTTCTATAATTATTTTTATTTGTTTAAATTAAGGGATGTTTTTTTGTTTCCTATATGATATTTTTGCACAAATTGAACGGCCTGTTTACTTGAATAAATAAATAAAATTCGTCTACAAGATGCCAGAGGTAAGTTAACCCTCTAACAATTTAATTTAAGGGTGTAAATTTATATAATAATGTTTCTTGTGATATTTCAATGGGTCTCCTGTGTACTGCGTCAATGTTAAACCAAGGGCGTGGCCCCCATACTTGTAACATATTCTCTATTTTACCCTGCAATATTTTTGTTTACAAGTGTTTTATAGTGTTTTTTTAATAAAGGGTTGTGTGTTCCACCAGTTTTTTTGCATATTTTTATGCTTTAGGCTTTTCTACATCTACTAAGCCCAAAATTTTGAATTTTTAAGATGTACCCTTTTGAGCAATTTTTGTTTGAAAATTGTTGTTTTCAACTCTATAGTCTTCCCCGATGATCTACAAGAACATTAGGCTACATCTTGGTGCCACAAAGGTCATAGTCTGTTATGTAATTGAAGTTTTAATCCTTAATACCTTGCTTTGGACTCCAGGGACTTTTACTGTTTTAGGGGTGCCCACCAAATCGGAACCTTACAGTAGTTTTCCCCACTGATACCTTTTTTTTATGTAGCGATCATTGTAAATAGCCAAACTCTTTAAGTGCACATTCTGTTAATTTCTAGTTATACTTCCCAGCTAATCAAGGGATTTAACCAAATTTATTAAGGGGGTATCTCGGGGTTAATAACCCTTAAAGTTATATAACTTAATTTTCCTTGTATTAGGGTTAAAACCACCAGCAAACTGCCCTTGAAACTAAGAATTTACTGAGAACCCTAAGAAAATTAATGGGCACTTTTTTTAATTGGTGGGGTAATTTAGGGGGGAAGGTTTGGGAACCTTTACCCTAACATTGCTATTAAAAGAATATTTATGTAGACAGAGTATTAAATAAAAAGCCATCAAGTTAACTAGCAATATGTTTTGCTGTTTAGTGTACATTTCTAAGGGGGTATACCAGGGTCAATGACCTTTTAGGTGCAAAGTATTTTTGTGTTAATTTGGGGTAAAGCTATCATCAGCGAACATTGAAAAAAGATCAAAGTCCTGTATAGGTGGTTAAAAATTATGGTACCTTTTTGCTCAACCCTAGCAAATAAAGAAAAAATGTGGGTGGATGGGGTATTAAATTCTTATTGGTGAATGGGGGGTAAAAACATAAATTTAAAACCTAGTACTAAAGCTGATTTATGATTTATTTTCTTTAAAAATTTGGGGGCAAATTAAGATATTAATGCTACAAAATACAAAACATCTATTATTTTTTAAGCTGATGTAAAGTTTACTAAAAAGGTGATAAAACTATTGCTGATAATTTTACGTAAGTAAGATGGAAATATTTCTTATAGAGTGGTGAAGAATCGGAAAAATCAGAAAAATCTGCTTCAGGATCGGAGAGTGGGAGTTCTTCTGAGAGTCAACAAAATTCAGGGTCCGAGAGGTTAGTATCATCTTGTATCAAATATGCTTATTCGAAAATTCAGAAGAGTGGTTGCACCAAGTAGTCCTTTTTTTACTAGTATTAGTAAAATATTCCTATGGGATAAACCACCAACTGAAACTATGAACATGATATGTATTATTGTAGAAGCAAATTATACCATGTGGATTTTAAAAATTATGTTCCATAGTATTCGGAGCTGCAGTACTGAATACTTAAAATATTGATACTTGAAGTACTGAGAAGAAATTACTACCGGGATTTGACTTTTAAAGTACAGGCTTAAGGATTTAAAAAAAGTAAGGGTATTTAAAATCATAATTTAAATACAAATATTGAGTACTTATTTTCTACTTCAATTAGTAAAATTTAAATATGACTTGTACTACTACTTGCATGTTTTTCGAAAAATACCCTTATTTAAGTACATTTTACTGGCACTTATGCCAGCTTTGATGCTATTAGAAGCTCTATCGGCCCGCTTTTTTAAGGTAAAGCTACTCTGGCAGGTTTGGCTCATAATATTAGCAATAACATACATATTATTATACAACATAGGAAGAATTTTTTTAAATCCTGTAAATTTTTGTTAACATTCTCATAGAATAAGTAGTCTGGTCCCATGACTAGAATATCTTTATTTATAGTTGCATTAGAGTTTCTCCAATTTATACCAACTTATTGTTACCAATATACATGAAAACTGTTTAATCTTTTCATAAAACCTACATTTATTTTGTACTTAAGATGTTTGCTTTTTACTCAGGCGGGATAAAGTAGCCCATATTTTTATATAACTAAGATGGTTTCCAAATTATTGCATAACTAATATAATAGGAACTTCTAAAACCTATAATTAATAATTGTATATTACCACAAAAGACACCACGCCACAAAACAGTTACTAATTATTGATCTACCATCGACCGCGGTCTGTTCTCCTGTGTATTAAAAGATGCAGCTAGTCTAAACCTTGCAGCCAAGAATCTAATACAATTTAATATTAAATTAAAGTAGCCGTATTAATTTATTATGTCACTACGGTCTAAAAGATATAATTAGTTCATAGGTACTAAAGATACTTAAAAACAAGCTTGTTTATTAATTTAAAACAAGAATATTTATTTTTTTACCAAATTTTAGGCCAATTAATACAAAATCTTGGTTAAAGAAAATGTTTGCTTGGAATAACTATTTTTTTACTTCTTTTCAGAACATCATTAAATTATGCCTTGCTAAAGACAGAACTTATTTCCTATTTTTTTTTTTTAGTTACCTACCAGATTTTTGTAAGCTTCTAAACAAAATGAAAAGTCTGGGAGGCCCGCGAAGCCCTGGCAGACTTTGCGTTTCCTGTTTAAGTATAGTAAGTTTATAAAAATAGGGCAACTCGTTTATAAAAACTGGGAAAGTATGGCAATACTTAAAAGAAAGCATAGCGTTCTCCCAAGTAGCAAAATAAATACCTACCATCTGGCTAAATTCAAACTACTCAAGATCTCAAGTTGAAAACAGAAATACTTAATTTGACTGCATAAACTAACTTATTTCAAAAATTTCCTTGCTTTCTAAACAAGATCTAAAAGTTTTTTTTTATGTTTTTTTCATAATACTTATAAGTTTTCAATCAAGAATATTATAAAGTTGGAACTAAATTGTGTCGCTCGAAAACCGTTTATTGAAACAAACTGTGGTAGCATAAGAGTAGCGAATGCCTCACTAGTGTTTGCTCTCAATATTGATAAGGAAATCTTTGTTCTTGAAACAGGAATTTTCTTATGTGTACAATGCACGAAATCCAGTGGCGGTCTGTAGGGTTGGGCGACAGTGCCACATGATCCTCCTTAATTCTTAAATCATACATTTATTTTTACTGTGGACCAAGGTAGCACCATGTGACCCCAAATAATCTATGCAGGTACCCTCTGCGGCAAAAGACGTTTCCTAATAAGGTACTTTCTACTATTATAATTACCTATATGGTTGCTGCGAGTTAGATGGAACTTCTAACATCTACCTTGAAAGGTTGGCTCCAATGATCTGTAGGTCGTAGCAGATCATTGGTAAGCTCATTCAGGCCGTCTTGATTTTATAGTTTCTCCTTGTCTACTGGAATCTACGAGAGGCCGTCAAAAGGTGAGTATAAGTTTTTGAATTTATTGTTTTTGCTTGATACGTCAACTTACAGTACAAACTACAACTTTTTCAAAATTTGGGAAATGAAATATAAAATGTTTAGTGGGGTTATAGGAGGAGGGCAGGGGCTTCTTCCCTGGATGCGCTAGTAACTATTTATTTATAGAAATACTTTCTCGGCCAAACGATTATTTATAAACGTGGAAGTATATAAGCTTGCTTATTGCTTAAAACATTAATACAGGGTGTTCCTAAATTAATGGTACATCCGAAAGTAGGCGATTCTTTGGCTTATTTCGTAAATAAAATGTTATATAAACATGGGGCCGAAAAAGCTTCGTTTCCGAGATACAGAGTGTTAACATTTCAATTAAAAAAATATTTTTTCATTGCCATTTTCAAACCACTCTAGATATTTTTATGAAATTTGGTACACGTCTTTTGAGCATTGAAAGGCATTTTTTGGTGTAAAATATTTTTTTTAAATTTTAACAGTGGCGTCCGTGCGGGGCTTGCATTTAATATTTTAGAAGAAAAAAATGGTGCGCCACTGCTTTTTCTTTAAATAAAAATTATTTTTGAAATTCCCGTCTAATTTAGAGCAAATTCGGTCTCTTGACTTATTTTCTTACGGTGCACCGTTTTCGAGTAAAAAATAAAAATCATTTTAATGCACATTCCTGGAAACGCAACCCATTTAATTACCATTAACACCCTGTATCTCGGAAACGAATCTTTTTCGGTCCCATGTTTATAATATAACATTTTATTTATGAAATAAGCCAAAGAATCGCCTACTTTCGGATGTACCATTAATTTAGGAACACCCTGTATACCAAAAAGTACCCACTCACATAGGATTGATTTACAGCAGTAAATTATTTAATTATCTTAATAATTATAGAAACTTTCTATAAGTCGGCCGCTAATCGGTTCCTAGGAGTTGCCTTTAATAATAATTAGAGACCGACCGAAGGTTCGGTTTCGGCCGCGCCGAAACTCAGTGTTCGTGAATTATTATCGCACACCGTTCGGCTAACTTTGGGTGAGTTCGTAGGCAGTGTTGTCTACAGTGTGACCAGTAAAGTCCTCATCATATGGGATTTTTTATTAATAACTTTATTCGAAACGTGACTTTGGCATTAAGTTCTGCTTCGATCAAGATGAAAATTAAGCAAAAAAATAGTAGTCGCATTATAAGTCAACTTTTAATTTTTTCCAAAAAATAATTGAAAAGTTTTCTGAAAGTATCGAAAAAATGTTTTTTTTAATGCCGTTTCTAGCCCACATGCAAAATTTTAGCTGCATAAGATAATTTTGATTTTTTACCCATATTTTGTAAATTGCACCAGTTTTGCAAAATAAGACTCGACGCAACCTACATAAAACTTCTAAGTTTTGACAATGCTTTATTTCAGATACATTTTCTTTAAAGTAGCGCCATATTAAATTTGTGTTTTTCTACAAAATCAAAATTGGGCTATTAAAATTTGATCGCATGTGATACAAAGTTTATTTCTTTTTGACCCTGTATAAGGTAACTTCAAACAAAAAGTATTTTTGAAAAGGTAGTTTGTGTCTGAAAGTAATACACCTTAATATTAAGACAAAAAAGAAAACAGTGTCATCAGTAAAGTGTTTATTAAGTGGAAAATAAATTTTAGTGGTGGGTAAAAAATCAAATTAAAGTAATACACGTTAACGTTATTATGACATAGCTTAATAATAAATTATAATATAGGGGTTTTTAATTAAATCGTTGAAAATAGATAAACTTGTTAAAATAAAATTTATTTTCCACTTCAAAAACACTTTACTGAAGACACTGTGTTCTTTTTGTCTTAATATTAAGGTATTGCTTTCAGACACAAACTACGTTTTCAAAAATACTTATTTTATGAAGTTACCTTATACAGGGTCAAAAACAAATAAACTTTGCATCACATGCGACCAAATTTTAATAGCCCAATTTTTATTTTGTAGAAAAACACACATTTAATATGGCGCTACTTTAAAGAAAACGGATCTGAAAGAAAGCCTTGTCAAAACCGAGAAGTTTTATGTAGGTTGCGTTGAGTCTTATTTTGCAAAAGTGGTGCAATTTACCAAATATAGGTAAAAAATCAAAATTATCTTATGCAGCTGAAATTTTGCATGTGGGCTAGAAACTGCATTTAAAGAAACTTTTTCTAATAACTTTTTTCGATATTTTCAGAAATAACCCCACTTTTGAATTATTTTTTGGAAAAAATTAAAATTTGACAGATAATGCGAATCACATGACTACTATTTTTTTTGCTTAATTTTCATCTCGATCGAAGCAGAACTTGATGCCAAAGTCAAATTTTGAATAAAGCTATTAATAAAAAAAAATCCCATATGATGCGGACTTTACTGGTGACACTGTATAGTGTATATGTCGTAGGCTCATAGTGAAATCCGTCATTTCATGAAAAGCCTAGTCATATCATGCTGCACGCTAAAAGGTATATTTGCAACTGGTTTGTTCGTTGTTACCCAGAGCATATTTTTCAATTTTTTTTTTATTTAATTTAAATTTTATTTTTATAAAATAATATTAGTTGAAAAGATTGAAAAAAATGCTCTGGGGAACAACGAACAAACCAGTTGCAATATACCTTTTGCACGCTTCATGATATGACTAGGCGTCTCATGAAATGACGGATTTCACTATCAGCCTACGACATATATATACAACACTGCCTAGGAACTCACCCAAAGTTACAGTTTCGGCGTACCCGAAGTTTCCGCCGATTTTTGGACGAAACCGAAACTATATTTTTTGGCCGAAACTAACCGAAACTGAATCTTCGGTCGGTCTCTAGTTATTTTAATTTCATGCGGCTGTTTTATTCCACCAGTAGATCAGTATTTACGAATTTAAGAAAATAATTTCTAGATTGCGCATACGATTTAACGAGCTTTTGTATTCGAAAGCCCTACAAGCTGCTACATTGCTTAGGTACTTGGTAGGTACCGTAAAACGAGGCTACTTTGAATAGTTTTGATCTTTAACTGACAATAAGTCCGTTGTTTTTACATGATTTTAAAAACTGCTTTCGTCATACTTGGGGCGATATCTTAGCGTATCACTTCCGAAAATTTAAATTTAATAATCCGACGACTTCCATTTTTTTTTGGAAATCCGTGGGTTCAAAGTTGTACTGAAAGTGGGGCTTCTTTGAATATGGTACTTCAAAGCATAATAATCAATGAAAATCCCTAAAATGGGTTACTTTGAATACCTACCAATTAAGTAAGAAAATATATACCTATAAATTTTTTTTAATAAATGATCAGGCAAAAATATAAAGCAATAATAAAAAATAAGCTTTATTTAAAACCTATTTAAAAAACGTTTATAAAAGTATATGTTTTTTCTATAAACTAGAGTGTACTTACAGGTAAACACAAAAAGCAAAAAAAAATTTAAACGGTTCACTTACCTAAAATGTTTGAACTATAGTTCAAAGTTACCCCGCAATTTAGCAAAAAATTACATTTTTAGATTAAATTTTGCAAAAGAGAAAATGGAACAAATTTACTTTTTTTTTGTGATGTAATAGTATGACAATTAACCATACGGCAACTACAAATAAAAACTAAATTTATTGTGGAAAAACTCACCTCTCTGCAGACAAAAGTTTAACGACCACAAGAAAAACGAATTTTTACAATTTTGAAACTATCCCCTTGGCAGGTGAAATTTTATAAACGTTAATATTTGTCCAATTTTGCCAGGTGTTGTGTGATATTAAGAAAATACTTTTACGAAGAAAAAAATCCTATTAAGTTAAAATGCAGTTCGTCTATGCAAAAATAAGAAATTTACACTTTTCGTTCAAAGTTGATCTTAAATTCAAAGTAGCCTCGTTTTACGGTACCTAAAATAAAATATATTTTTAATGAGGTCCTCTTAGCTGCGATTATCAATATATATCCCCGCCATTGAAAGAGCTTCGAAATCGCAACACCTTCAAGATCAAAATAATTTAGATTATAAATACAGAAAAACGATATTTGGTCTTTCAATACATGTTCACGATATTATTGATGGATGATGAGTGTTCAACCACAGCGACCTTAAGTAGAGAGGGCTGTGGTTCAACTTTAAAAGCTTGTAAATAACATTCTAATGATTTCAGTTTAAGTGAAGGACATTTTTTATGTTTGTGATATTATAAAATATTATAATACTTATAATTTTACTAAAAAAAATTATCTTCAAGGTGTTTTTAGCCCAGAGTCCCCGTTTTCCCCACTCCGGCCCTGGCTAGTTTATATGTATTTTTTATTTAGCAAAGGGTAACAACATGATCAATTATTATTCATTACACACAAAGAATAGTTAAAATAAGAATAAAGGGCATTACACGATGACATGTCTCTCTGATGTTAATAAAATTGTTTTATGATGATTTCAAAGTAAAGTGAATTTTAAACCTTTATCATATATGGGCGCTTATAAGCCTAGATTGTATTATATAGTCATCGTCACAACAATAAAAATGTCATTATATCCTTGCTTGGCACTGTCGTGGAGGCCAGAGTAAATAGTAAACTGGTACAGTGTATTCCATATTGATTCCATGAACAATTAAGATCTTTTAATAAACGCCATAATCGCAACCTAGTCAGAAATGTAACTTTTTAGTGGGTCGGGTTCATCCAGTTCTGGCTCAGGTTCCGAAAGTGGAGGAGAAAATGACAATGCTCCAGATAACGTTTCCTCAAAAAATGACGAAGACAGCCAACCTAACGCCCATTCTAATCAAAGTAGTCCAGGAACGTCAAACCACCAGCATCACAAATCAGATTCTTCCAAAGAGGTAAAAGTCCAAAATAATACCTACTTAAATTTTATTTCAAATGATCAGTTGATGTTAAAATCACTTTTTTTTTATCTTAGGCCGTATTTATTTCATTGTTCGCTTTTACATTCTTCTTAACTAGGCACCATTATAGTAATGATTTTGTTACTGTATAATTAGTATCGTGGATGTTTGTCCGACAAGTGACCACTATCGTTATGGTTATTTAAAGAATATCTTTCAGGATTATGATGATGAGCCAGTGAGACGATCAGCCAGAGCTAGACGTGAACCTGACAGATTGGAGGATAAAAGTAAACTAAGAAAAAAGACCGACGATTGGAAATATAATGACGCCAGCTCTTCTTCAGAGTCTGAAGGAGAACGAGAGAGACCTCCACCAAGCAAACGGGTGGGAGCAAGAGCACGAGCCACTGTACAAAATAAGAAACCTGTGCGAAGGCGAAACAGATACACCAGTGATGAGTCTACTGATGGTTATTCTGATAAGGAAAAACGCCATGTTATATCCAGAAGAACAGCCGCCTCGGTTAGTTATAAGGAAGATAGTGAAGATAAAACTGATTCAGAAGATTTATTAGAAGTAGACGAAAATGCACCTACTGAGCCTGTGATAGAAGAAAAATGTGAAACTATAGAAAGGGTGCTAGCACAACGTCAAGGAAAAAAAGGGGGTAAATTGATCCTTCCTTATTATTTAAAGGGTACAGAGAAAGGGGGAATGTGTACCATTTTACAGCAAGTTATAAATGCTACTAAAATATAAGCTTTTTTAATACCTGACTAATTAACTTTTTTATTTGTGATTTATAGTACTTTCACAAAATCGATTTTTTAATATTTTTCCCCTTATATCCTGACCGCAAATTGGCGATGCTACAAGTGACATTTCTTTCAAGAAAGAAAAATAATAGTAATTTCTACAGATATCTGAAATTAAATCAAAAGCAAACTTAGTAAAAACTTTTATTTACATACAAATGACAATTTTCCTATACTTCCGTCTTTGTACCCTTTATTTAGCATAATATTGAATAATAAAGGTTGTAATAGTGTTGCAGTGTTTATTTTTCGTTTTCAGTTACTGGTAATATTACCACGGCTTACTATGTAGAAGAGCATGGCGACCTGAACGAAGGTGTAGACCCAAATGATTTGGAAAATACCGAAGACCAGTACCTGATAAAATGGAAAGATTGGGCGCATATCCATAATACCTGGGAGTCTGATCATTCCTTACGCGAGCAAAAAGTTAAAGGAATGAAAAAGCTTGAAAATTATATCAAAAAAGAAGTGGAAATACAGCAGTGGATAAAATACTCCACTCCCGAAGATGTTGAGTATTATGAGTGCCAATTAGAACTGGGCCAAAATTTACTTAATAGTTACAATGAAGTTGAAAGAATAATAGGTACTAATGCTTTTTTATTTTTCTTTAAAGAATATTTTTTTAATGTCGATTTTTTAGCTAAATATAACAAACCAGATGATGCTGGTGTGGATTACTATGTTAAATGGGAAAGTTTGTCCTACGCAGAATCGACTTGGGAAGACTCGGTGTTAATTCAAAGAAAGTGGCCTGAAAAAATTGAGGAATTCCAGGAAAGAGAGCAGTCATCCAAAACACCGACAAAACATTGCAAAGTCCTGAGGAGCAGACCCAAGTTCCATGAAGTCAAGACCCAGCCAGAATACATGATGGGCAAAGAAAAAGTTAGTCATACATTAATTGATATAACATTATTAAAAATAAACTAATAACACTTGTAGACGCTGGTGCTAAGAGACTACCAAATTCATGGGTTAAACTGGATGATCCATTCCTGGACTAAAGAGAATTCTGTTATTTTAGCCGATGAAATGGGTCTGGGTAAAACCATACAGGTAAATAAACTTATTGGTAAAAATAAATGAACATTTTTTAGCTAACGGAATTCTATTTTTGTTCAGACAATTTGCTTCCTGAACTATCTGTTTCACACACATCACCTGCATGGTCCATTTTTATGTGTGGTACCTCTTTCCACTATGACCTCATGGCAACGAGAATTTTTCCAATGGGCACCAGACTTAAACTTTGTAACATACCTTGGCGATGTACAGTCTAGAGAAATTGTAAGTAAGCTATCAAAATTTGAATTTTTTGAGAAATAAAAATTAAATTTATTTTCAATTTCAACGTTCATTTTTAATGTGTTTTAATATTAATAACATGTTTTCAGATACGCCAATATGAATGGTGTTATGAAGGATCGAAAAGGCTAAAGTTTAATTGTATTTTAACAACGTACGAGATTGTTCTTAAAGATAAAGCATTTTTGGGTAGCATAAGTTGGGCAGCTTTATTGGTGGATGAAGCTCATAGACTCAAGAATGATGATTCTTTATTGTATAAAGCACTTATGGAATTTGATACCAACCATAGACTGTTGATAACTGGAACACCATTACAGAACAGTCTTAAAGAGTTATGGGCTTTGCTGCATTTCATTATGCCTAATAAGTAAGTTTTTTATTAAGTTGTTAGTATTCTTTATTTATTTTTAATTTTTCAGGTTTAATGTTTGGGATGACTTTGAAAAGGAACATGAAAATGCTTCCACAAAAGGTTATTCAAAATTACACAAGCAGCTTGAACCCTGCATTTTAAGAAGAGTGAAGAAAGATGTAGAGAAATCGTTACCTGCCAAAGTCGAACAGATTTTAAGGGTGGAAATGACTTCAATCCAAAAGCAATATTATAAATGGATTTTAACAAAAAACTACAATGCTCTAAGAAAGGGTGTCAAGGGTTCCAGTACAACTTTTTTGAACATAGTAATTGAGCTTAAGAAGTGCTGCAACCACGCTTTTTTAACCAAGCCTATGGAGGCTGAGGGTCAAGATATGGAATATGATAAACTTCAAACAATATTGAGGGGATCTGGCAAGCTAGTACTGTTGGATAAATTGCTTACCAGATTAAAAGAAACTGGACATAGAGTGCTTATTTTTTCACAAATGGTTCGAATGTTGGACATTTTAGCAGAATATTTGCAGTGTAGACGTTTTGCATTCCAAAGGTTAGATGGTAGCATCAAGGGAGACATAAGACGTCAAGCCCTTGACCATTTTAACGCCGAAGGGTCTTCAGACTTCTGTTTCTTGCTTTCTACTCGAGCTGGTGGTTTAGGTATTAATTTAGCTACAGCAGATACTGTTATTATTTTTGACTCTGACTGGAACCCTCAAAATGATCTTCAAGCTCAAGCTAGAGCACATAGAATAGGCCAGAAAAATCAAGTGAACATTTATAGATTGGTAACTGCTAGAAGTGTTGAAGAAGAAATTGTAGAGCGAGCTAAACAAAAGATGGTATTGGATCATTTGGTTATTCAGCGAATGGATACCACAGGCAGAACAGTATTAGACAAAAAAGGTTCCACAACTACAAACCCTTTTAACAAAGAAGACTTGACAGCTATTCTTAAATTTGGTGCTGAGGAGTTGTTTAAAGACGAAGACGTAGATGAAGAACCCACTTGTGATATAGATGAAATTTTGAGGAGAGCAGAAACTCGTGATGAAGGCCCATCAATGGCAGGTGACGAACTTCTCTCTGCCTTTAAAGTAGCAAGTTTTGCTGCTTTTGATGAAGATGCCGAGCCTTCCCCTGCACCAAATACAAATGAAAATGATGAAGAAAGCAAAGATTGGGAAGAGATTATTCCCGAAAAGCTTAGAAAGAAAGTCGAGGATGAAGAGAAAAATAAAGAAATGGAAGATCTGTACCTTCCGCCTCGAAGTCGAAAGACGCTACAGCAAATCAATCAGTCTGATAGTGATGGTGAGGGAGGAAAAGGTAAAAAGGGTAAAAAAGATCAAGACGAGTCTGGAGGATCCAGCTTAGAAGGTGAAGAATCTGACGAAGATAGACCCAAAAAGCGGGGTCGTCTACCCGCCTCTGGTACTAGAGAGAAAATTAAGAATTTTACTGACGCTGAAATCCGACGTTTCGTAAAGAGTTATAAAAAGTTCAGCGTCCCTTTAAAACGGCTTGAAGCGGTAGCCTGTGAGGCAGAGCTTCAAGAAAAACCTTTGGCCGAATTGAAGAAACTTGGTGAAATGCTTCACGAACGTTGCGTGGCTTATATGAATGAGCAAACGAAAGAAAACAACGAAGCTAATAACGGAGATGGACCAGGTAAAAAGAGGTTAAGAGGTCCATCATTTAAACTTGGGGGTGTTTCAGTTAACGCTAAAACCATGATGCAATGTGAAGAGGAATTAGCTCCTCTAGATGCGATGTTGCCATCGAAAGAAGAAGAGCGAAATAAATGGGTTTTCGAGGCTCGCACAAAATCAGCTCACTTTGATGTTGAATGGGGTGCAGAAGAAGACTCTAAACTGCTTAGAGGGATATATGTTTACGGTATTGGCTCCTGGGAACAAATAAAGCTGGACCCATCTCTCAACATTGGTGATAAAATATTGATGAATGAAGATAAAAAGCCGCAAGCAAAGCATTTACAATCTAGAGCTGAATACCTTCTAAAAATTTTGAAGAAGCAGCTAGATCCTACTAAAAAGGCTGCACAGAAACCTAGAAAAGTGCGTAAGCCTAAGGAAGTTAAAGACGCTAAATCGAAAGAAATCATAGAGAATGACTTTAGTTCTAATGACGAGTCACGCAGCACATTGCACAGCAATCAAAGTTCGAATAACCTAATCGCAACTAAGAAACCGAGAGCATCCCAAGGTAAAAAAGAAAATGATAAAGAAGTCGAGGATGGGCAAAAAAAAGAGAAAAAAGAAAGGAAGAAAGCTAAAAAACAAAAGAAAGCCGCTGGTCCAATGCACTTTACTGCTAATAATGAACCTAAAGCAATAAACGTTATAGGAGACTTAGATCCGGGCATTTTTAACGAGTGTAAGGAGAAAATGAGGCCTGTCAAAAAAGCTCTTAAAGCTCTGGATAATCCCGACCAATCCATGTCGGAGGCTGAACAAGTACAGCATACTAGAGAATGCCTTATTCAAATTGGAGAACAAATTAATACATGTTTAGGCCAATACTCTGATCCTGAGAAAATTAAGGAGTGGAGGAGGTAATAAACAATAGTACCTATACTATGTATAATAATTATTTTTACATAAAACAAAAATATTTCTCGTGTTTATTGAATGTACTAATTCGATTTATATTTTTAGTAATTTATGGTATTTTGTTTCCAAATTTACTGAGTATGACGCCAAAAAATTATATAAATTGTACAAAAAAGCTAAAGCCAAAGACACGAAAAAAAGTGAAAAGAAAGATAAAGCTGAAAAGTCTGAAAAGAAAAAAGAACGTGAACAGGTGAGCTAGTCTATGATTTTAAGTTTGTGCAAAGCATCATTTTCATATTAATAATTTTGCGTCTTGTTTTTTTATCATTAAAAATTGTTCATAGTCAAATTTAAAAAGCGACTTATTGTGACTTGTGTGTCTTTACTTTCCGAATTAATTCAAGCTTAATTAAACTATAATTTTTATTTCAACTTTTGTAGGAAAATGCATCGACTAGTAAAGAAAGGACAAGGAAAAACAGTGAAAAAGATCAGCATCACTATCATCACCATAAAAGAAAGTATGACGGTGGGGATAACGACAGAGAAGAAAAAGATTCCAAACACCAAAAACATCACAGAGATGGCACCATAAAGTAAGAATGCGTTATATTTACCTGGAGTAATTTTTATTCGTGTGTTATTCAGAAAACATAGTTTTGTTGTTTTTATTAGTACCCGCAAATTTTTTTTTTCAAAAACTTATGCTTTTTTAGGAAAGAACGCCGTGAAAGGCACGGTGACAAAGAAAGAAAACGACCAAGAGAAGAAATAAGCACAGAAGAAGAAAGTGACTACAGGTACCGACCTAGAAAGACTGGCGGTCCAGCCGGCTTCAGGCACGGTGGACCACCAATGCTCAATGAACATGATCGATGGCCTGGGCCTGGACCTGGAAGCGGACCTGGACCTCGGGATCGTTTCCCTAGTGAACATCCCAAACGGCCTTTTAATGATTATACCAGGGGCGGATCTGGTTACCATAGAGATCGGGAATATTCGCGACCTGACAAAAGGTTTGTGCTGAAATTTTATACTGGAAGAAATTTCAAATTAAGGGTTGCGAGAGAAAAAGAAATGTCCATTATTGACTGATAATGACAAGTATACCATCGTACAGCAAATATACAGTACTAACACATTTACCTCTATAATCCTAGCAGAACAAGGTGCTCAAAATTGAAAAATTTTGTATGGAAAATTAGGTGCTAATTAGGTGCCAACTTTAAAATTTAGGTGCTCCTATGGTTTTTGAGAAAATTATATTTTTGTTTTGTTCTGCTAGATTAACGTTAAGCTAGCAGAACATTACTGTCAAATAAGCTAATCAAGAACAAAATGTAGTACCAAAATTAGGTGCTTATTGAATATCTAAAAAAAAATTTAATTAGTTAAGGTTTTTAAAAAATACCGCCATTTTTTCCACAAATTCTGCTAATTTTAAGTGGACAAATTCCGTCTAAAAGGTATATTGGCAACAGTTTTGTTTGCATCGGAGCATTTTTTTTTAATTCAATTTTTTTCAACTAATATTTTATAAAATGTAAATACAAAAAAAATGCTCTGGGTAACAACGAACAAACCGGTTGCCGATATACCTTTTAGACGGAATTTGTTCCTCTTAAAATTAGCAGAACATGGCGGTATTTTTTAAAAACCTTAACTAATTAAATTTTTTTTTAGATATTCAATAAGCACCTAATTTTGGTACTACATTTTGTTCTTGATTAGCTTATTTGACAGTAATGTTCTGCTAGCTTAACGTTAATCTAGCAGAACAACACAAAAATATAACTTTCTCAAAAACCATAGGAGCACCTAAATTTTAAAGTTGGCACCTAACTAGCACCTAATTTTCCATACAAAAATTTTCAATTTTGAGCACCTTGTTCTGCTAGGTTTATAGAGGTAACACATTTCATATTCTAATATTAAATTTATCTCCTTTATTCAGTAACCTTCAAAAATGTTTTGTTTAAAAGTCATCAGTCTTCTTCGTTATATCCTTTGACATTTATCTTCAATGACCATGAAAGTACGTCCTGCAACGAAAAGAAAGATTCATCTAACTTTGTGTCGTCTCTTCAATTGAAGATTGATTTTTTTTGGACATTTTCAAATGGCTTGTTACTACGTTTTATTATTTGTTACAACTTTAGTATTTTAATTACTTGACAATGTTGACATAAGCATTTTGTATAATTGTTGCTTTGCATAGACAAGAAATAAAGTAATATTTAACCATATGCAGATCTCCCGATGGTAAAGCTGACTGGCGACAATATCCAAGAGATGGTAGGGGAATGATTCCTCCAAATATGGCCCCTAGACCTTTATTCTATGGAGCAAACTTCCCCGCTGCTGTTCCCCCGATGTACCCCCAAGATGGCAGGTTTTCTTCTGGAGAATGGCGGCCCCCTGATAGAGACTACTATCGGAGTCGTCAACAATAAATACTTGAGTTTTATTTAAGATGAGTAATGGACATGCATGCATGCATCTGACGCCAGAACGTGGGACATATTTACACCACTGTGGTTGTATTAAATTGGAACTCTTTTTTAGAGTGAAACAACTTCTGTTTATCGTATTTATTAATTTTTGGATATAGGATAGAACAGAAATAATACAATTATTGTGAAATGTTGCAAAAACAAAATTTATTTTTCCATTGCCCTTCACAGTTATTAAAAGCAATCACATTTACGGAATTGTTCATAAAACTGTGGCAGTTTAATTATTATTACATAATTTTAAATTACGGCAGCGGTAGAAAAAAAGCTAATTATTAGGGGTAAGTGGTAAAAGGAAATAAGATTGTTTTAAATTAATTTATTATCCAAACATGTATTTGTAATCCTAATAGACATTGCAATTTTTCACAACGTTTCAAAAAGTTCATTATTTATGATATATCTTTATATTAGTCAAAAACTTGAACCAATTTTTTATTCAAAAATGTTAGTCCAGAAGTGATTAAATTCGGAAAAAATGATGAGTGAGCTCTAAACAAGAGGTAATTTATTTTGGGTTTCCCTGCAGATTTGAACGATATATGCTAGAAAGAGAGGATACTTATGATGAAGTTGGACTCTGCGTCGGCCTAAAGATTATGTTTATATATTACATATTTGCTATTTATTGCTATGGTATCGCAGAACCTAACAACAACAATTTATTGTCTCTTTTTAACTTATATCCACAAAACTACGTATGTATTAATTAATAATTCTATGTCCTTTTCGTTTCTTCATCTGACATATGATGAATATTTGTACATGTTCCAATGTACCTAAAGAATTGATGTATATTTGTACAATATTTATGTAAACTTTATTTTCCACGTTTTGAAAATTCGCCAAGAACAGTGTTTTAGCTTCTTTATGTATATTTTATTACATTTTATAGATGTACAGTACAGTTTTGACGGATTTCCAAAACAGCATTTCTCGTTTTACCTTGTAATAATTTCTTTTTATTTGTTATATTTTTAAGTGATGATGCGGGTCGTACCTATTGGTTAGGTACGACCTAAAGACGTTTATGTAAAAAGTACCTCGGAATTCTGTAAATACAAACAGATAAATATGTTTTGATAAGATTCATTGTTTTATTATTTTTGTTTTGAAAAATTAACATTAAAGGTGTATAGAAAAAAAAGATATCGTCTTTTGATGCCTAAGATACGGAGCGGAACACTAGGAACCAGCCTTATAATGACAAATTACAGTTTTTTATTAATTCGAATTGTAATGGCCTTTAATTGTTTATTTTGTTACCAACTTCAAGACTCTAGCAACAATTATTGTGGAAGATTTTGAATACCTGCCCTGTTTTGATGTTGATGGCCAGGCCCAAGATCTTTAAATTAAATAGATTACCTCATAGAGCAGCGAGGTGTACCAGGAGTTGTTGGGTATAAGGGCGGAATACGCGATGGTCACCTGGCGACCTCTAGTGCGATTACCCGGTGGTTTACGACGAGTCTGCCTTGTATGTATTTTTTTAATGATTCAAAAGTTCAAAACGGCAGTGAATCGCGTCGCGTGGTTTCGAAACCGCCTTGGAGAAACGTTTAATATACCCACCCCTACAGCAGTTTTCTCGCTTAAAGTGGTTCTAGAATGCCTGGAATTAAATACGACTCTCTTGAGTAGTCGGCGATTTTCAGAGCTTTGAGCCACAAAGCAAATCATTTATTTGATTAACGAACTGCAGTGACAAAATCGTGAGTGTCATCGCTGTTAGGTAGGCTTGCCAGAAGTACCCCTTTTGGGGGTACAATACCCCTTTTTGTAACTATATTTTTTAAAGTACCCCTTTTTGAAAAACCTAAAAAGGGTACCGAAAATACCCCATTTTAGGCCGCTCGGACATTTTTATCAAGAGCAAAATTATTCCTCCTCCCATATTCGTTGGAATGGAACTTTCAGTGAAAAGTATATCTAACAATTAAATTAAAAGAGGCTAAAGTTATTATATTTTTTATTTATATTACAATAAATAGTTATATAATTTACCATATTACAGTAAGTTTTTAAATCCACATATTGTTTTGCTTTTGCTTTGATGTTTTTATTGCTTTTTCCAATTAAAGTTGAATTTTTTTTAAAGCATTTTTATGGTTTGTTACCATGGGCGTCGTTTAGGGAGGGGGAGGGGGCAAGGTGGGGCATTTGCCTCCCCCCTGGAAGTTGACTTATTGACAATTATTTATGTTTTAAGAAGTTAGCAGTACAAGAAAGAAAGATCGTATTATTTTTCAAGTCTGGCAAAAGCCTAAATTCTCTATTCCCGGTATAGAAATGTAATTGCTGACATTGCTGTTTCCAGTCTTGTTGATCAATTTTAGCTCATTAAGTATGGAGCAAGAAATTGAAATTAAATTGATTCGAGGGAAGCCTAAACACGAAATTAACTTGATACAAACCACAAAGTGTAAATCTAGGGACTTTATTGTTATTAATAATTTTGCTGCAAATAAAAACAGAAGAATGAACTTTACTTTTAAATAATGTACCCACTAATGAAAAATAAATGGCCTTTTTATTATTTTATTTCATTTTCAATAAAATAATCATAATTATTTTAAATATACTAATAATTATTGACCAAATTTGGGCGTGGTCTTAAAAAAATTCGCCTGCGGCGCATTTCGCCTGCAGCGGGCTTTTACTACACCCCCAAGTTAACAAGTCACAAGCCACCATTGCCGCCCCCCCCCTAAGAAATCGTTTAACGACGCCCATGTTTGTTACACTGTTTTTGTAGTTTTCTTGAGGATTCTATGTTGTGCATTTTATTTTTCTAATTAAAAATCAAGCACAAACATTGAAAAAAGGGCGTGGCACCCAAAAAATTGTCGCCTTTTTTTTTCTCTTTCAATTACCCCTCCCCCCCCCATAACTAAGAGCTGTATACGCGCCTGACTGCATGTAGATAAGTACCCCTTTTTTCCAAATTTATATCTGGCAAGAGTGGCAAGCCTACTGTTAGGAGAAGAGAGAACGACGATGCGGGCCGGCCGTCTTGTTGAGGTCGGTCACCATCAAATGAGACCAGTTAGTTTATAGATTTTTAAGACCAGTCTTCAGCCCAGCCATTTGCCAAGAAATAATAATGAATTCCGTTCCTAGGTTGGATAGCTGGCGCTGCTATGGTCTCTAGGTCTCTACCTTGTATAGATTTTATTTGCCTTGACGCCATCTAGTTAGAGATATTGCAACTTCCATTGCAGTAAATTTATTAGGAATTCAAAGCGAAGAATCCTTTTAGCAGAATTCTATTCTGTGGAATTCTATACCTTTCCACTGCGGCTTGAGATGATTGTTTATTTTTCCGCGGGTTAATATTTGTGTGTTGCGTGGTTGATGTTTTGGATTTTTTTAGTATAGAATAGAATCATAGCGCATGTCGTCAAATACGCAGACGTCTTCTATTTTATAGTTTAGTTTATATTGTTTGGTGTTATGATACCCATAAATTACCTCAACGATGTTTAAAAAGATAAACATAAGTTTTTCAAGCTCATCGTTAAATATCTCATCTCTAAAATTCACGCAGTGTGGTACACTGTAGTTATTTGAAGATTAGGTGAGTCGCTTTGACCGTTCTAGTGAGTTATTTTTTTTTAATCAGTAAACAATTTGCTGCAGCTTCTTTTAGCAACTAAATGATGTCTGCAATTAGTGGATCACCAATTGCTGCCTATAATAGTCCAGAAACTCCAACTTTTGGTTCGGTTTCAAATAAGGGCACTCCAGCTCATCCCAAGAGTGAAGACCGAAAATCAAAGGTTTTGCTGAATATTTTGCCAAAATTACCATCAACAGATTCTTTAAGTAATAGCCCTGGACCTGGAAGTCCAGGTAAGGTTTTTAGGTTTTTACATCTCGGTCCCAGAGATCATTGCTTAGGTCTTAACCTAATTAATAACATTTATCCAAAATATTAGAATGTTTACAAAATTTAATTTTGTTTTATTGCCAATAAAATAAATTTTTATCACTCCACATAAATACATAATCTATTTTTTGTCTTACTGCAGGTTATTAAGATCCGATTCAATATGAAATTTTTTTTTACTTTTTAACCCATAAATTTGTTTTTGTTAATTAATGCGTTTTTTTGTTTTAGGGCTTTCCAACCTAGATAGATTAGATGCTATAGGCCATACTGAGGGGGTAAGGTGAACTTTTGATTTTTAGTGTTCCATAGCAAAACTAGAACACGTGGAGCCACTTTTGTGTTTGTCTATCTATCTGCACTTTTTCTCAAAAACTGTTTGACACAAAGAGCTGAAATGTGGCATGGTGACTGATTAGCCAGTTATAATCCAAACACACCACATCAAAAGTTTAAAAACTCAATAAAAGAGATTCCTTGAGGGTTGAACGAAGTGACCAAATTTTTTATTTTAGTTACATTCACCCGAGTCATGCTCAAAACTAATGCGAAAAGAATCCTATAAAGCTCAAAGAAAGAATTACAGGAGGGAAAAGAAGAGAGTGACCAATGAGCTCCTGAACTCTTTAAAAGATCCATCGGTTGTTGTTTTAGCTGATTGGTTAAAAGTAAGAGGAACACTAAAGTCTTGGACCAAATTATGGTGTGTTTTAAAACCTGGACTACTGGTCCTTTTCAAAAGTCCGAAAGCTAAGGTATATTTATATAGAGTACCTATTTATTATTTAAAGTTTGGTTAATGTAGAGAAATTAAAAATAATGCAAATGCTTTGTTTTTGCAAATGTATAGTACCTACCTACCGACCTAGGACTAAGCAATTTTCATTATAGCTAGGCAAGGTTATCCTTAGTACTAAATATAAAATTTACTGCTTTTTATCAGACTTATTAATTTAAATTCATTTTAGTTAATTAAGGTCACATGGTTTAATTTTCGTTATCTAGGCGTTTTACTGGGTAGTAATTAAGTGTTTAAATACATGAAATCAAGCTTTAAAATAGATGCTAATTTTTACTATATGCCAATAAAGAAACATGAATATCAACAATTTTAGATAATTTTAATTAGGTACTATTTATTTTTTTGCATTTTATAAAAATTATTAATAAAATAAATTTTTACCTACCCTGCTCTTTATCAAAACACAGTTTATGTTTTAATTATTGACGTTTACTGCTTCAACCTGCTCCTCTTCTCAATTTCATTGTCTTTTCATAAAAATTGATTTTTTTTTTATTTATTTTATTTTACGTCGGCCTTTTTCCGCAACGAGGCCAATCACCGACGCCAGGGAATTTGTCACACACTATCTGGTAATTTTGCCGAATCCCTCTTTGTCGAGGGTAGGGTTATTTAACGTACCAACATCCATGACACGGGGCCCACAGTTTAACGTCTCTTCCGAAAGACAGCGCCACCTCTTAAACCAAATTCCAAATTTAACATCGACGTTGCCGGCACCGGGAATGGAACCCGGGCCTACGATCTGTGAGGCCGCTGCGCTGGCCACCAGACCACAACGCCGATATAAAAATTGATTTAAAAAAGAACAAAAGTTATTCTCTTTTATGAATTATGTTGAATCACCAAATTTTACAGCAGGTCAAAAAATTAAATTATAGAACTTTTTGTTATACAAATTTAATTTAGGCCAAAAGAAAATATGTATAGGTTCCTCATATTATTATTATGAACCTAAATTTTAATTTTTCCATAAATGTCAGTTTTGAAAACAAATATTTAAAAAAAAAATACTATTTTTGTTTGGCATCCAAGGCTAATTTTTTTTCAGAGTAGTCACTGGGTCGGAACAATACTATTAAATTCCTGCAAAGTTATAGAAAGACCAAGCAAAAAGGACGGTTTCTGTTTCAAACTATACAATCCCCTAGATCAAACCATTTGGGCTCCTAGAGGACCTGAAAATGAAACAATAGGTAATACATGTTTGTTTATGTTCTGTATCCCGAAAACGCTATTAAAGAGTTTTTAGTTTACATCTTTTGGGCACCCTGAGAATCCTCTCCACAAGTATTGCGTGTTCGGTTCTCAAAATCGAATGATCTCATTCTGAGTTGTACTGGGTGTTCCACCTAAGGAGGTAATCAGCTATATCTCAGACTTTGGGAAAAAGTATATATCCATAAAAGCGGCCAAGAGAAATTGCTGGAAATTATGTTCAAGTTCGAAAAATGACCGCTAGGGGGCGTAAGAGAACTTTCAAAATAGAAATGCCGATTTTCTCTTGATTTTTCTTTAAAAAAATATGTTAAAAATATAAGCATTGTATTCTTCATAAAATTATGCAACTTTATGTTAGTAATCGTTTTTTTCTATTTTCAATAATAAAGTGGTGGGAGAAGGTCAAACCTTTTTTCTTTCAAACGCTGATATCTCTGCTTTGGATAAACCGATTTTATTCAACTTGGTCTTGAAAAAAAAGCCCTTCTTTTTCTCTACACATAGATCTATTAACTATACCATATTGACTCTGATGGTAGCTACTAGATGGCGTTTTTCCGTAATTCCTCAATGAATAGGGATTTTCTCAAAAAAATCAAATGTTATGATATGACTTTCTCATCATATTTTATTTTAGGCTTGTTAAGGCTATTAAATAGTGGAATAAAAATCCAGGTCCGTATTTAAAATAAAAAGTTGATGATGGTCACTCGAATCCGAAACGTCGGATTAAAAAACCAACCCCATCAGCTTGTACAGGAGGAAAAGTTACTATAAGGAACTGAAAACCGCAACGTGATATCTTTTGTTAAACTAGAGAAAAAACCAGTGATTTAATTGATTAATGAATGTTTTAAAAAATGGCCTATTTTTCCATATTAATTATTATTATCCCTAATTTCTCTAGTTTAACAAAAGATATCACGTTGCGGTTTTCAGTTTCTTATAGTAACTTTTCCTCCTCTACAAGCTGATGGGGTTGGTTTTTTAATCCGACGTTTCGGATTCGAGCGACCATCATCAACTTTTTTATTTTAAATACGGACCTGGATTTTTTATTCCACTATTTAATAGCCTTTATAAGCCTAAAATAAAATATGATGAAAAAGTCATATCATAACATTTGATTTTTTTGAGAAAATCCTTATTCATTGAGGAATTACGGAAAAACGCCATCTAGTGGCCACCATCAGAATCAATATGGTATAGTTAATAGATCTACGTGTAGAGGAAAAGAAGGGCTTTTTTCAAGACCAAGTTGAATAAAATCGGTTTATCCAGAGCAGAGATATCAGCGTTTGAAAGAAAAAAGGTTTGACCTTCTCCCACCACTTTATTATTGAAAATAGAAAAAAACGATTCCTAACATAAAGTTGCATAATTTTATGAAGAATACAATGCTTATATTTTTAACATATTTTTATTAAGAAAAATCAAGAGAAAATCGGCATTTCAATTTTTAAAGTTCTCTTACGCCTCCTAGCGGTCATTTTTCGAACATGAAGATAATTTCCAGCAATTTCTCTTGGCCGCTTTTATGGATATATATTTTTTCCCAAAGTCCTAGTGTTATTACTTTCTGAGATATAGCCGATTACCTCCTTAGGTGGAACACCCGGTAGGTACGTTCAATTCGCGCTCGTGCTGGTTCTCTGTTATTGTGTTTTGTTGTTTGGTTATTTTGAATAATATTGTTCAATTTATAAGAAGAATTGTTTCTCTATTTGTTAAATGATTTTACCATAAAAACCTAAATCCGGCCACTCCAAAACTATCTGCAGACATTTTATACTTTGGAGTGTGGTCAAAGGTGGTTGTCTAAGCAACTTATGTTGGATTCCGTCACTATTTTTTAAAATTAGTTGACAATTTGGTTTCCTTACTAAATAAAGGCAGTTATTATTATCACTTACAGGAGCTGTAGTACAGCCCCTCCCGAGTTCCTACTTGATATTTAGAGCGCCTAGTCAGGCGTCAGGTATGTGCTGGCTAGACGCGTTGGAAATCTCTATAAGGAACGATGGAGCTCTAGTTAGATCAGTCAGCAACAAATCAACATCTGAAAGCATTACCCATGAAACCCAGTGGTCCGAGACTGATTATGAGAAACATTTTGTTCATGGTAAGAATTTATGTAAACGTTTTGATGATTCAATAATAGTTGAAGATGCTTAGATTTTACTTCTTTCATTATAGAAAATGTATACCTACCTATATTTTTACAAGTACCTTAAAGGCTTATTAGTAATTATCTGGTTTATAGTATTGTCCTAACACTATTTATATCTATATAGACTTGGACAACATTAGTCAGGCTGACAATGGCGGCCAATTAAGCGCAGGCGAGGTGGACATTACTGACTCCGAATCGGAAATTTCTCAGAAAGATGAGGATTTAGATGTTGAACCTTCTGAGACCCCTTATCTTTCCAATGTGGAAGAAGAATTTGGCGATGTTGGTGCACAGGTAAGGTCAGAAAAGACAATATTTCATGGTTCTTTCTGATCTTTATTAGTTTGCTTGTTTTTCTTATTTTTAATATTTTATTCCGCTGAACGTTTTTTTTTTTAATAATATTTAGGTGGAAGAATTGGCGGAAGAACACAAATCCCTTATTTGGTATCTTGTGAAGCAAGTTCGTCCAGGCATGGACTTAAGCAAAGTTGTTTTACCCACCTTTATTCTAGAACCAAGGTCATTTCTTGACAAGCTCTCTGATTCTTATTATCACGTTGATATCTTATCACAGTAAGTATCACTGTATGACCATTGAATCTCTAGAATTATTAATAAGCAAACTTTGTGACATCTTATATATTTTGTTTAAGGTGGAATTATCAACGTAATTCAATTTATTGCCAACCTATAAACCTATTTCGCCTTGTTTTTCTTAGTTTATTATTTTATTGACTAAGATTTAAATAAAATCAATATCGTCTGCACATTATTTAGGTAATATCTGAAATATTACAAAAATATCAATTTATTTCATTGCTTATTTTGGGAGAATTGTATAGTGAAAGAACTATGACATAATAATGTTAAAAAAAATCTTAACCGATATTTTTCGATATACGATTCTCCTTAAATAACTTATGAAATTCCTTGATAATTATTTAACATGTTAATTATTACCTATAGAATATGAAGACGATATTGATTTTATTTAAATTTTGTGTAAAAGTTAGAAAAAAATAATTGTTTTGTGATATTTCAGTGCCGTACTTGAAGATGATGCTTTTACGCGTATGAAACAAGTAGTAAAATGGTATTTGTCAGGGTTGTACAAGAAACCGAAAGGGCTTAAAAAACCATACAACCCTATATTAGGAGAGACTTTTAGATGTTATTGGATGCATCCAAACGGAACAAAAACTTTTTATCTTGCTGAGCAAGTGTCTCATCATCCCCCTGTAAGCAAAATTACATTTATCCACCATTGCACTTATATTGAAATGTATGCTAGAAAGTATTCTGGTCTGTTTTCACCAGGGTGTCCAATTTTTAGTTGGAACATTTTGGTCATCTTTACATGGCATTTTCACAACCTCTATACAGGGTGTTCATTTGAAAACTTCCCACCACGGATTTTCCTGCTTTAAAATGAAAATGTGGAAAATCGCTCGGACCCGTCGATTTTTATTTTGAGGGGGACATCTTTTGCGTATATTGTCAATCTTGTTACTTCAAGCCCCTAGGAGGGAGGGGGGGGTAAGATCTAAATCTTAAATGGATACCCCTATTTTATATAATTTTTTTGGATTCTGCATAAAATTGTGAACATTTTTTAATAAAAGCATTATTAGTCTATACTAAACAGTTTCCGAGATATTGACTCTTGAAAAATAAGATTTTTGAACTTTGACAGCGTCTAGCTTTCTAACTGTACGTCTTAGAGCAAAACGGCTTACATGTCCCTATCTTCGATTTTTATTATCTTTCCAATAGTGCCAACTTCCGGTTAAACCGGAAGTACTATATTTCTTACAACCGGTTTAACCGGAAGTTGACACTATTGGAAAGATAATTAAAATCGAAGATAGGGACATGTAAGCCGTTTTGCTCTAAGACGTATTGTTAGAAAGCTAGACGCTGTCAAAGTTTATAAATCTCATTTTTCAAGAGTCAATATCTCGGAAACTGTTTAGTATAGACTAATAATGCTTTTATTAAAAAATGTTCACAATTTTATGCAGAATCCAAAAAAATTATATAAAATAGGGGTATCCATTTAAGATTTAGATCTTACCCCCCCTCCCTCCTAGGGGCTTGAAGTAACAAGATTGACAATATACGCAAAAGATGTCCCCCTCGAAATAAAAATCGACGGGTCCGAGCGATTTTCCACATTTTCATTTTAAAGCAGGAAAATCCGTGGTGGGAAGTTTTCAAATGATTACCCTGTATATATTGTAGGTTTCGGCATTTTATGTTACCAACCGTCAAGATGGGTTCGCAATAAGTGCTAGTATTTTGGCCAGATCAAAATTCTATGGCAACTCAACCTCGGCCATCTTAGACGGTACTGCTGTACTAACACTGCTTCCCCGTGGAGAAGACTACAAGTTAACTGTCCCATATGCTCACTGCAAAGGAATTTTAATGGGTACACTAACCATGGAACTTGGTGGAAAAGTTACTATAGATTGTGAAAAGACAGGGTATTATACTGAGATTGAATTTAAACTAAAGGTAAATGTCCTAAAATTAAAATGTTACTGTAACTTTACCTGTTTCGTGTTTTTAGCCGTTTTTAGGTGGGTCTGAACAAACCAATTGCCTCACCGGTCGTCTTAAACTCGGCAAAGAGACCCTAGCAACTCTGGAAGGTTATTGGGACGGAACCATTAACATAAAAGACAAAAGAACCGGGGAATTACAGGTTTTTTTCTCCTCAACTCCAGTTGTTAGGAAACAGAGACTTACTAGATACATGGTACCCTTGGATAATCAAGGAGAAAATGAATCTGAAAAGTTGTGGCAGCATGTTTCAGCAGCTATACGAAGAGATGATATGACCGCTGCTACCGAAGAAAAGACACTTTTAGAAGAAGCTCAAAGGGGTTTGTACCTTTCTTTTTAGGGTAATTTCAGAAGTCTAACTAAAGTTGATTATCAATTTTTAGCTCGATCCAAAGAAAGAAAAGCAAAATGTGAAGAATGGGTACCAACACATTTTCAACAGGACTTTAAAACGGGGCAATGGGTCTACAAACATTCAGATCTTAGACCATGGGACCCTAGAAATGATCTGTATCAGTATGAGTATGGGTATAAAATTCTTACTAGAACTAAACATCCTACCCCAATGATTAGAACTGCTAGCATTATTAGTGTGGAACCACAGCAGGTGAAATTCTTTTAACAGTAAAGATTTTCTTTGGAAATATAATTACAATTTTCTGTTATAGGTTGTAGAATCTCGAACAGCAGCAAAACAATCGAAACGAAAACTTGCAACAAAGCAGATATCTTCTGATGTCGATTTGATGGATAGCTCTTCTGAGGAATTTCATTCGGACTCCTCACATGATACTAAAAAAGAGAGACTTGTTTCCAACTCCAGGTAAGCTTATTTTTATCATTGGTCCGTTTAATAAACAATATCATAAAATTTGTAGTAGGTACAAAAAAAAAATTGTTTTTAAATCAAAACTTGACAATTTTCAATACATAAAAATTACGAAACATATTGTAACACTTGCTCCAGCTTTATGTGGTACTCAGTACTTTTTTGGTTTGTTTTTTAGAACACCCTGTATTCTCGAAGTTGTTATTAATTTGTGTCGCTTTGGTGACACGACCATAGTAATGTTTAAACTTTCTTGCAGCTTGAAAACAAAATTAGAACATATGGATAAACATCTTCAAAACCTCGATGAAAAGTTGAATCTAGTACAAAAAAACGTAACGCAAATGATCGAGCTAAATCAAAAACCATCTGACGGCACCGCAAATATGATAAATACGTTTATAATAATATTTTGTCTGGGTGTTTTTGAGGCCATTCTCTTTTATATGTTTAAAAAGTAAATATTGTCGGTGCAATTGATTGTGATATAATCGTTAGGACTTTAAGGTATGTTTTTTTACTGCTTTTGAAGCTTTAATTTTATTATATTATGTTGTGTTTTATTTTATTTTATGGGTGTTTAATTGAATTAGAATTATACATCTATGTTGCCAAAAAATTACGTTAAACGTAAACTTATTTTATACCGCTTGATTGTAGCATGTCGCACAGTGTGGTGGTTCTTTAGTCTGCCATATTCAATAACTTTTCTATGATTTTTGGTTCCATTTTAAGAAAAAGCTTTATATAAATTGAAGTCCTACTAAACGTCTTAATTTTTGAGCTACACTAAACTGAACTTGAAATTCACACCCTGTATATACAGTGTCACCAGTAAAGTCCGCATCATATGGGATTTTTTTTTATTAATAGCTTTATTCAAAATTTGACTTTGGCATCAAGTTCTGCTTCAATCGAGATGAAAATTAAGCAAAACAAATAGTAGTCACGTGATTCGCATTATCTGTCAAATTTTAATTTTTTCTAAAAAATAATTCAAAAGTGGGGTTATTTCTGAAAATATCGAAAAAAGTTTTTTTAAATGTAGTTTCTGGTTCACACGCAAAATTTCAGCTGCATAAGATAATTTTAATTTTTTACCCATATTTTGTAAATTGCACCACTTTTGCAAAATAGGACTCAACGCAACCTACATAAAACTTCTTAATTTTGACAATACTTTATTTTAGATGTAATTTCTTTAAAGTAGCGCCATATTAAATCTGTGTTTTTCTACAAAATCAAAACTGGGCTATTAAAATTTGGTCGCATGTGATGCAAAGTTTATTTGTTTTTGACCCTGTATAAGTTAACTTCATAAAATAAGTATTTTTGTAAACGTAGTTTGTGTCTGAAAGTAATATAAGTTAACGTTATTATGACATAGCTTAATAATAAATTATAATATAGGATAGAGGTTTTTAATTAAATCGTTTACTGAAGACACTGTGTTCTTTTTGTCTTAATATTAAGGTGTATTACTTTCAGACACAAACTACGTTTTCAAAAATACTTATTTTATAAAGGTGCCTTATACAGGGTCAAAAACAAATAAACTTTTCATCACATGCGACCAAATTTTAATTGCCCAATTTTGATTTTGTAGAAAAACACACATTTAATACGGCGTTACTTTAAAGAAAATGTATCTGAAATAAAGCCTTGTCAAAACTGAGAAGTTTTATGTAGGGTGCGTTGAGTCTTATTTTGCAAAAGTGGTGCAATTTACTAAATATAGGTAAAAAATCGAAATGATCTTATGCAGCTGAAATTTTGCATGTGTGCTAGAAACTCCATTTAAAAAAACTTTTTCTAATAACTTTTTTCGATATTTTCAGAAATAACCCCACTTTTGAATTATTTTTTGGAAAAAATTAAAATTTGACAGATAATGCGAATCACGTGACTATTATTTTTTTGCTAAGCCAGAGTCAAATTTTGAATAAAGCTATTAATAAAAAAAAATCCCATATGATGCGGACTTTACTGGTGACACTGTAGGTAAATATATACAGAGTTAATACATAATAGTTATGAATATCACCAGGTATTTACAATATTTGTTAGTTGTAATCAACGATCTAGTCATCGTTATACTAAAGGACCACCCTGTATAATCTAGGAGTTCTTGCCATTTTTGTAATCCTCGCAAACCCAGTGATGTCCTGTTTAGATTTTTTATTTTATATATTTTAGCGGAGTCAGTGGTAAACTTTAGAAATATAGGTTTATCCTATTTTTTTCTAAAGGCCGTGGTTGAGTTTATTATGCTTTTGAGTAGTAAGGCGTCGTAAAATATTATTTATAACACATGAACATAAATATTTACACATACACACATGTTTATAAATTATTTATTATTGATTGGGGTGGGAAAATATAAAAAGGAAATTTAGATTTTTTTTATTTAAACGTCAATTTTACAACGTTTACCTTATAGCAGCGAATATTTACATGAAAGAAACAAAATTTATTTATTTTTTGGTGGCATGCCTCTCTATCTACGTTTTTCCCATTTATTTGTAGGACATATAAAAAATTGACGGAATTATAGCAAAAATAAAATGTTTTGCCGAATATTTTTCGCCATTTATTTTCCTTATTTAGTTGGCTATACCTTTTCAAGCCGCTTTGGCATCTTTAGGTGTAAACATCTCTTTTACTTTATACATAGGCCAAAGTCACTACAGTGACACTATTGCCTCTTCATAACGAATTTATTTGTCTAGACGACGTCGTCTGACGAAATGATCCGTCAAAATGGCAACAGCTTTCTTCCTGAATTTAACAAAAAATAGTACAAAGAACCTCACAATAAGTGCGGCTTTTTAATTGCGAATCTCTCATAATACTTATATTATTTGTTTTCAGCTAAAATATGTTGTATTAAAGAATTTTCCCTGAAGATATGAATGCGTAAAATCACAATTAGAAACTTACTAGGTACTTAAATCTGTGTATTAAGAACAAACACTAGTGAGCCCTTCTCCATTTCGTTTTTTAAATCAATATTTCGTTACTTCTTCGTTTTATCCAAAAATCTGTCAAATACAGCGCTTAAGCTGTAGGGTAATTCAAGAATAAAGTGATATAATTGTTTGAGAGGCACAATGCTTTTTTGTTTATTATTAATTAGGACGGAATATTTTCTTATGCCTCTCGTATCTATCTACTGTACTGGGTATACAAGAAAATACTTACCTTCTACCAGTGGCGCAATCAGGGGGGGGGGGGGGGGGGGCTGCCGGGCTGCAGCCCCTCCCCGAGCTTAGAAACTTAGCCTATTCTTTTAATTGCAAACCAATTTTTCATGTCACGCCTTTTACTAATATTTTATATTCAGCCACATAATTTACATCAATCATGTTATCAATAGTGAAATTATACTACGTCTGACTGAATGGACTGACCGCAATACTTCCACTGAGGCATCTGTATTACTGGCCAGCATTATAAGTCCCAAATTTGTAATCGCACTAATGTGTACAGAAAGAATATAATATGCCTATACACACTGCCTTTAAGCAAGATTCTACAAACAGTCGATTAAAACCTTTGTAAAGCATTACAGTTAGCTAATGACGTAACAGATCAAGTTAAAGAAATAAGAGGCCTGGCAGATGATAATTTTCAAAATATGTTTAAGGAAGCTCAAGATCTACTCTCGGAATACGATATTGAAATCAGAGTACCTAGACTACCGCCAAGACAAACACAAAGATTGGTTATAAAAACCGATTCCGCTGCTGAGTATAACAATTTTTATTCCGTTTTTAGATGGCCTTATGGCAAATCTCGAGGATCGGTTTTTAAAACATCGAGAAACCATTCAAAATTTTGAATGCCTCTTTCCATATGATAATCAAGATTTTGATAGTCAATTTAAATGTTTTTTGAAACTTCACAGCTTCTACAAGAATAAGTTCCTTAAAGAGTTTTCCAATAAAACGATGTTAAAAGCTGAACTTGAGCTGTGGTATAAAAAATGCAAAAACAAAAACTGAAGGCAGATTTGGACAAAGTGTATTCCGAATGTGATGCCAATATATTTCCTAATATAAAAAGGCTTTTACAAATTTTTTTAACTTTGCTTATTACAACCGCCACATCTGAAAGGTCCTTTTCAAATTTAAAATATTTAAAGACATATCTGCGTAGCACCACGGAAGAGGACAGATTAAATGGTTTGGCAGTTCTTTATGCGAACCACGATATTGATATTACCGTGGAAGAAATTCTGGACGAAAAGGCAAAAACAAAACGAAGAATTTTACTTTAATATAAGTATTATTAGTGATTACTTACAACTTATTGTATAAGGTTTTTGTTTTGTTTTAGTATAAGTATGATTAATATATGCGTTACTTATTTTAAATACATTTTTACTAATTAAAATGAAATCTCTAATTTTTTTTTCATAAATATTTAGTTAGGGCCAGCGGCGTATTATTGCAGAAGTTTTAGGGGGCTGTCGCTCTCGTCAATCATACATATTTTACCCAAAAAAGGGCGTGGCACCCGAAAATTTTTCGCCTGCGGCGCAAAGGACCGCCTTTGGCGCAAGAAGTTAAAGCCCCCCCCCCCCCGAACTAAATTTCTGGTTGCGCCACTGCCTTCTACAACATGAAAGTTTCTGCACTCAGGTCAGACATTTGTTATTTACTACAGTGTCACCAGTAAAGTCCGCATCATATGGGATTTTTTTTTATTAATAGCTTCATTCAAAATTTGACTTTTGCATCCAGTTCTGCTTCGATCGAGAAGAAAATGAAGCAAAAAAATAGTAGTCACGTGATTCGCATTATCTGTCAAATTTTAATTTTTTTCGAAAAATAATTCAAAAGTGCGGTTATTTCTGAAAATATCGAAAAAAGTTATTAGAAAATTTTTTTTTAATGCAGTTTCTAACCCACATGCAAAATTTCAGCTGCGTAAGATAATTTTGATTTTTTTACCTATATTTTGTAAATTGCATCACTTTTGCAAAATAAGACTCAACGCAACCTACATAAAACTCAGTTTTGACAAGGCTTTATTTCAGATACATTTTTTTTTAAAGTAGCGCCATATTAAATGTGTGTTTTTCTATAAAATCAAAATTGGGCAATTAAAATTTGGTCGCATGTGATGCAAAGTTTATTTGTTTTTGACCCTGTATAAGGTAGCCTCATAAAATGGGTATTTTTGAAAACGTAGTTTGTGTCTGAAAGTGATACACGTTAACGTTATAATGACATAGCTTAATAATAAATTATAATATAGGGGTTTTAAATTAAATCGTTGAAAATAGATAAACTTTACGTTGTTAAAATAAAATTTATTTTCCACTTAAAAAACACTTTACTTTTTTCACTGTATTTTTTTTTGTCTTAATATTAAGGTGTATTACTTTCAGACACAAACTACGTTTTCAAAAATACTTATTTTATGACGTTACCCTATACAGGGTCAAAAACAAATAAACTTTGAATCACATGCGACCAAATTTTAATAGTCCAATTTTGATTTTGTAGAAAAACACACATTTAATATGGCGCTACTTAAAAAAAAATGTATCTGAAATAAAGCCTTGTCAAAACTGAGAAGTTTTATGTAGGTTGCGTTGAGTCTTATTTTGCAAAAGTGGTGCAATTTACAAAATATAGGTAAAAAATCAAAATTATCTTATGCAGCTGAAATTTTGCATGTGGGCTAGAAACTGGATTAAAAAAAACTTTTTCGATATTTTCAGAAATACCCACGTTTGAATTATTTTTTGGAAAAAAATTTTAATTTGACAGATAATCCGAATCACGTGACTACTATTTTTTTTTGCTTAATTTTCATCTCGATCGAAGCAGAACTTGATGCCAAAGTCAAATTTTGAATAAAGCTATTAAGAAAAAAAATCCCGTATGATGCGGACTTTACTGGTGACACTGTATATGAAATACCTAATGGGTATCTCTTTGTTTTGTTATTTTTATAAAAAGTATTTTGCTTTGTACTACAGAATCATTATTTTTATATTGTTTCGGCACAAATAAATCTCTACCATCATTTAGAGACGTAAATTTGCTTTACCAGTGACATAGGTAAAAACTGAATGGCGAAGGCACAGAAAGTATAAATATTTTGTTATTTTCACTTACAAAAATTTTATTTTGATATATATTCTACTCTTCACGATACAACACATGTATAAAATATGTTTGTAGCATTGTTGGAATTGTTTATATTATATATATTACTAAGTGATAAAGACATTTTTTAAGAGTTTTGATAAGGGTCCGTGTTTTAATTCGTTTTGTGATTATTTCATTTGGTACGAAATTCTTTTGAAATCTACACTTATCCGTCTCGTTGTATCGAAATACATCGTTATAGTAGTGGGAATTTACCAGATGACCCGAGTCTATTTTACCATTAGGCGCGTGCCTAGGGTCCAAAATAGTAAACATACAACCATAAAAAAATCACAAAAAACAATACCCAGATTTTATTACAATAGGACTTCTTTATACTCTATCCCAATTTACAAAAAGAGTGGCAGTTCACCACGTCCCCCTATGTAAATTCGGTGTCTGCGGCGAACTCCTTACGATTGAACAAATATAGCCGATAACTTATTGGTTGTCAAACCATAACGTCAAATTTTAAAGCCCTATCAATTCGTTCAAAAAGTGATAAACTCGTCAAAATGTCAACATTTGATAACCTTAATCATTAGCTGTCAGTTAAAAGGGCTTTTAAGGCTGCCAGTACCATCAGAGGTCGTCCTCCTTACGCTAAATGGCCAGTGGTTGGGTTGTTTTCATTACCAAATGTAATAATTACCAAAAAAACAATGACGACTAATCACACCTAAGATATATTTTATGATGCATTCGCAGAACGTTTTCATATAAAGGTTTGTTGATTGGTGTTGCACGAAACTGGCAGAAACCAGTACTAATTTTTTTTCTAATGGGTGTTTTCTACGGGTAAACGAAAATGTGCAGTTTATTGCAGTTTTGTACAACACAAACTAATAAAACTAAAATAAAAGCTAGCATGTAAGTAAATAGAACTTATCTCTTTAACGCTCTCTTTTTTTATATACATAATATGTAAGTACCCTATATTATCATGTACACGTTTAGTGTGGAAAAATTTGATAAAGCCTTTGGTAAATTAAATTCACAGAAAATGATAATACACAATTACTTTGTATGAACGTAAAACCGATTTGCAAGCGTCGGGAAGTACCTATGTTGCTCTGTTTACTTCTACATGCGCAAATGGTCATCCAAAGGATCGTTCGCGAGACCTGTATCATATTCTTATACAAATTATATCTAGAGTATACACGATGTCCGGGAAAATGTGGGAAATCTCCCGGATATGAAAAAAACCCGTGAAAAGAATACTACAAGTTCATATAAACTTCTTTCGTATCGGCCTCCTCTTCGGAGATATGATCGAGCTCCCATGGAATTAAGTTTTTGACACATAATTATTAAACCAACAGGTATATTTCATTTTTTTTTTCATATGATGTATACCAGGTAAGACCCTTCAAATTACTATCCCAGAAAGTGTTGCGAATTATTTACAGCTGCAGGGACGGACTAGCTGTGACACTAATGTGCCCATTTTTTTTACGCCCTGTATGATAAAAACTTTGGACAACGTTTTTTACATACCTTTAACTATTGACTAAAAATTAAGTACTCTTCATTCATGTCGCTAATCCTAACCGTTTTCGGAAAAACATGGGAGCTTTTTGGGAGCCGAAGAGGAGGCCGATTTCGAAAGAAGTTTATATGAACTTTTTCCCGGACACCCTGTATACTTTTATCCTGATTAATGTTTGTATTAACGTTTTGTGTGTATTTTAATTCAAAACTTTTTTATTAAACACTATACGGTGACCTGTTATTTTCTTTTTAATCAGTACATATATAATAACCATATATTATACCATTCGTGTTCAAAATACCTACAGTGGTTTTCCTAAAAAATAAATAATAAAGACAGTTTTTCTGTGACGAAAATCATTGGTTCTTGATCTGGGTCACTCCATGGTTTGCGTGATCGCCACTTTAAAATTAGAAATAATGCATTGCCCTCCAACTTGATCTGAGACAGCTGAAAGGCTAGTTTCGAAGTACCATGTCTCCCACAATACCATGAAATAAGTAATTTCTGTAAATGTGTTTTGAGCTTGAATGGATAAATGTACATAAAACTTTATATTAATATAAAACAGCCATTAGACAAGTTATCCTATTATATAGTGTCAAAGTATTTTAAGGTCTTATTAAGGCTTTACTATAGTTGCTTGAGGGATCACTACTAAAAATATATTGCACCCCCCATGATACTTTTAAATAAAGTTATTTATTATTTTAAAATAAATGTGTATTAATTTTAAAATAAATACTAATTTGGTATCATTGGATAGATAAAGGTTTCATAATAGATTTTTAGGCAATATTCCCATAAAATTACATTCCTCCATGCTAATTGAGATTTTAGGGTTTATTCTATGGAACCATTAGTAGGAATGGTAAGGTATACCATTGAAAAAAAAACACAGTAGGTAAAATATTTTATTAAAACGTATCTGTAATCTCAAAATATTGCACTGATATAAAATTGTCTTAAAAAATAAATAAAGTCTGGGTAAGCATAATTGATTCAAAGGCCTCTAAGTGATTACACTTTTACCGCCTGATTTTTCAAGCGTTTGTCTATTTTAATTATATACAGTGTCACCAGTAAAGTCCGCATCATATGGGATTTTTTTTTATTAATAGCTTTATTCAAAATTTGACTTTGGCATCAAGTTCTGCTTCGATCGAGATGAAAATTAAGCAAAAAAATAGTAGTCATGTGATTCGCATTATGCCAAATTTTAATTTTTTCCAAAAAATAATTCAAAAGTAGGGTTATTTCTGAAAATATCGAAAAAAGTTATTAAAAAAAGTCTTTTTAAATGCAGGTTCTAGCCCACATGCAAAATTTCAGCTGCATAAGATAATTTTGGTTTTTTACCTATATTTTGTAAATTGCACCACTTTTGCAAAATAAGACTCAACACAACCTACATAAAACTTCTTAGTTTTGACAATGCTTTATTTCAGATACATTTTCTTTAAAGTAGCCCCATATTAAATTTGTGTTTTTCTACAAAATCAAAATTGGGCTATTAAAATTTGGTCGTATGTGACGCAAAGTTTATTTGTTTTTGACCCTGTATAAGGTAAGTTCATAAAAGAAGTATTTTTAAAAACGTAAAGTTTATCTATTTTTAACGATTTAATTTAAAACCCCTATATTATAATTTATTATTAAGTATAATAATAACGTTAACGTGTATCACTTTCAGACACAAACTACGTTTTTAAAAATACTGATTTTATGAAGTTACCTTATTCAGGGTCAAAAACAAATAAACTTTGCATCACATGCGACCAAATTTTACTAGCCCAATTTTGATTTTGTAGAAAAACACACATTTAATATGGCGCTACTTTAAAGAAAATGTATCTGAAATAAAGCATTGTCAAAACTAAGAAGTTTTATGTAGGTTGCGTTGAGTCTTATTTTGCAAAAGTGGTGCAATTTACAAAATATAGGTAAAAAATCAAAATTATCTTATGCAGCTGAAACTTTACATGGGGGTAGAAACTGCATATAAAAAACTTTTTCTAATAACTTTTTTCGATATTTTCAGAAATAACCCCACTTTTGAATTATTTTTTGAAAAAAATTAAAATTTGACAGATAATGCGAATCACGTGACTATTATTTTTTTTGCTTAATTTCCATTTCGATCGAAGCAGAAATTGATGCCAAAGTCAAATTTTGAATAAAACTATTAATTAAAAAAAATTCCATATGATGCGGACTTTATTGGTGACACTGTAGACAAAAAATATTTTTTTTTAAATTTTCGTTTTGACATATTCTCTCTCTCTCAAAAAACTTTATTTTTCTCTGTAAGCATAAACTTTACGTAGGTACTGAACTGAATATTTAAACAAAAAAATATTTTTTAGAGAATTACAACCAGAAGTTTTATGGTAAAATAATGCCAAGTCCCAATTCCCAGTTAAGCTGGTAACTGACCACGGGCATATTTTTTAATGCCTCACTTAAGTATTAAATAATATTGACTCCAGCGGCCAATTCACAGTCTCTTAGACGGGAACTCTTTTTTTACACGCACCTGTATACTCTGTACAAAATTATATATTATTACCCAATTATTTACATACCTATTTATTTATATATCTATCTAAATCATCGGTCGTGTCAAATTACTAAAAATATTCAAAGTAAATGTCAGAATATCATTGGTCTTAAAGCGACAAAGTAAAATAATAAATATAAATAATTAAAACACTTTTATCATATTATGTGTTACAACTCTGTAGTTGGTTCTTCCTGTTCTGGTCGATTTTCTATTTTAGATCTTGCTTTGGCCAAGATTTTCTGTAGTTCTGTGGTTCTATAGGTCTTAAACTACAATAAACACAAAAAATACATCAGTTTTGACGTGGTTTGTTCGTTTAATGTAACACGTGTATGTAAAAATATAAATATACCATGCTTTTTATTAAAAAAATGACTTGATAGCACTTTTCTGTTTCACCCTAGATAAAATTTTATTTTCAAAATAATGCTTTACGAAAAAATTAAATTGACGTGTCCGAATTATTCTTGGTCAAGTAAACGGTACGTTGTTTGTATAATAGACCAGGGTCGATAATTTTTGAAACCAAAAAAAATAATAGTAGGATGAAACCCATTGGAAAAGGAAGAGAATATAACAAAAATGAAAGGAGAAATAATTTACGGGCGATCCGAGGTCGGGAAGTGGGAGGGGGTGACTTTTTAAGGGTAGAAAACTATTATTTATCTTGATTTCCGGCAAAACTACAAGTCCTATGGAAAAACGTTAAATGGCAAAGTTGTAGGTAATAAAAAGATCTACAATTGTTGTATTTACACTTTTTTCACATAACCTCAAAATTTTTGTGAAAAATTCAAATAACCAAGTTTTTTATTTTTATCTTTTACAAGAAATTTTTTTTCTCACGAAATTTAGTGAAAACTTACCAAATACACTGTAATTTTTTTGATTTAAAATATTTATTTTTTCACCTTATTTTGACTTAATATCGAAAAAGCACCCTAATTTTCAATCGAAGATTCTCACGTCAAAATATCTGCTTTTTTAAAAAACTCGGTGGGCTTTTTATTCGTTCAAATCTCTACTTTCTAATGCTGTAAAAAAAAATATACATTACTATGGTATATTCTCAAAAAATGCAAAGAAACGAAAAAAACTCGAATCCGAAATTTTTTTTTTAAATTATTATGTACAATTTTGAGCTATTTATTAAAATTTATACTTTAATTACTCGAAAAACGTAAGATTCCATGTTACATTAATACACAAAAAAATTACAAATCCATAAAACATAAAGATCGCAAAAAATATGTAAATAATGGTAGGATTTAAAGGGGATTTTATCACATTTACCATAGTAATGTATATTTTTTTACACCATCAGAAAGTAGAGATTTCAACGAACAAAAAGCCCATCGACTTTTTTAAAAAAGCAGATATTTTGACGTGAAAATTTTCGATTGAAAATTAGGGTGCTTTCTCGATATTAAGTCAAAATAAGGTGAAAAAATAAATATTTTAAATCAAAAAAATTACAGTGTGTTTGGGATATAAAAAGGTAAGTTTTCACCAAATTTCGTGAAAAAAAAAATGTTTCTTGTAAAAGATAAAAATAAAAAACCAAAAACTTGGTTATTTGAATTTTTCACATAAATTTTGAGGTTATGTGAAAAAGTGTAGATACAAAAGTTGTAGATCTTTTTATTACCTACAACTTTGCCATTTAACGTTTTTCCATAGGACTCGTAGTTTTGTCGGAAATCGAGATAACTCGTTTTCTACCCGTAAAAACTCACCCCTTTCCACTTCCCGACCTCGGATCGCCCGTAATTTATTTTTCCTTTCATTTTTGTTATATTCTATTCCGTTTCCAATGGGTTTCATCCTACTATTATTTTTTTTTCACTTTTTACCATTTTCAAAGGCTTCAGCCCTGGTCTATAATAGTAGGGGAGCCCACGATGCTAAATGGGGATTTACTCGAGCGTCGTGGGGACTTATTGGATCTTGAAGATTGGATGGTAGAAAGGAAAAAATGTCATATCATGTGTACCCTTGCACCGGTGGGGTCAGTTACTACAGGGTTTTAAAAATGTAAAAAAAAACAGTCACATGGATATACTCGAGCGCGTCAGATATTAATAGTGTATATGCCCCACGTGACTCTCATGACGGAGGTACATTAATCTGCCGGTTTTGATGGTGGGGGCAGCGGTACGGAAGGGTTAAAAATGGGGAAAAAAATTTACTCGAGCGTGTCAGATATTCAGAGGGGATGATAAGGGGTCCCTTAGGAAGCTCACATTCAATAGACTGACGATTCGGATGTGACGCAAGCTCGTGGCGACTTTTCAAAAATGTAAAAAAAAAACGCTAGTTTGACATACTCGAGCGCGTCAGATTTTCATACAGACGGTTCAGCTTGATGTCCTGGTCGTGCTGATTCATAATCTGACGATTATTTTAAGGGATTTTGTTAATCTGACCGTTTAAAAAAAATTTTTCATGATTTTTTTTTCTTAAATCTTACAAAATTTAATTCACTTACAAAAATATTTCGGTACAAAATTCGGAACGAGTAATAACAATAAGAGTGACAGACTGCGATATAAATAAAGACAAAATCCATAGCAACAAAACTGTTTCATAACTGTCTTGATGCTTTTTAATAATATTATTTTTACATATTTTTGATGAAATTAAGAGAAGAATGCATAAGTGTGTTATATTTTTGAAATCGGAAGAAAAGGAACCATCTAATGCGCTTCTAATAAACAGAGTGTCTCATTTAAAAAAAAAAATGTTTGGTTTTAAATGTGACATGTGACACCTACTGTCATTTTTGACAAAATCCATAAATACTTGGCCAAAAGTTCTACATCCTACTTTTTGAGTGAACGCGCTAACTCAAAAAACAAAAAAGTTACAGGCTTTTAAAAGTGGGACAAACTAAAATGTAAAATAATAACCCTGTACATATAATCCCACGAATGCTGTGATCAGCCTGTGATGGCGTGATGGCTGACGGAAAGTAGTGTGGGGACGGTGCGAGAGAGTGAGTTATAAAGAAAGAGACGTTGAGGCGCGGAGTGCTTCACTGCAGCTGCACGCGCTAATAAACTTTATTGACGATTTTTGTTACTTCGGCTTGTGGTAATCGGCAGATTATATTTTTCCCGTTATCCTTGAATTATTTCCTTCAAAATAAAAAAAAGTGACCGCGCTCGAGAATGTCCATGTGACGTTTTGTGACAAATGTGACAAATTGTCAGATTATTGAAATGCAGACTCTTTAGCATGTAATTAACCCACCACACCTTAATCTGACGCGCTCGAGTAAATCCAGCTATCGATTTTTTTTACTATTCTGATCAGCTGCCGTACACGCGCGGCACTATATAGAGGGCTTAGACATGGCAGAGGTACTCAACAGGGTGCAAGGTATCCCCCATATGTTAATCTGCCACGCTTGAGTAAATCCCAAAATCCCCTGTTGGGCTCCCCTACTATAAAGGAAAGGCTGATCTGTTTCTTTATCATTTAATAGAAATATCATCAAAAAACTCAATTTTCTTATTAGGGGACGGTAAATACTTACCCCGCTGACGGACTTTTGTACAAGCAAAAAGGAGTGTAGTTTGGATCCTGTTACCTCACCGCAGACCCTTTCCAAATCTTTCTTGGTCATATCAAATAGCTGGTATCCAGACACTCCTTTAAATTTATTCCCTACATTATCGCTAAAACCCTTATCCTTGAGCCAATCATGCACCTCCTGGGTATTACTCTTCTGATTAATATATATTTCTGGAGAAACTTTAATATCAAGAGCAGGTCTTTGCTTTTCTCTCTCCCTTACCAATGTAAGGACGCTGTTCAACTCGTCTTGCATGGAGGCTGTCGACATTATAGATTGGCGGGACACCGACCGTTTAAGCTCACTTTGTTTTGGTTGTGTAGTTACTGGTGGTGGTGGGGGAGGTGGTAAAGGAGCCGCTGGAGGAGGGGGTGGAGGAGCAGGAGCTGAACTCATGGGAGGTGGAGGGGGAGTGAATTTTTTATCATCTAAAACTTGAAAATTATTTATGGTAATTAAGGGTTTGGTATTAAACTCGTCAATCATTTCCGGTAGCAACATATGCAAAGCAATGCGGGCTTGTCAATTGAAATAAGCTCTGGAATAACATTCACGGTACAGATGTACGAATTTTTTAAAATTGTAATGTTATTTTAATATACAGGGTGATTCACGGTGGATGGAACGTTAGACATTGTCCAAATAAAATAAATAAATTCATAAGAACTGCATTTGTATAGTTTTCTTCCATGACTTTAAAGTGTATTTCTATCTTGTATCTAAACTTAATGAAATGGCAAAACGATAACCATAGTAACATACGTAAACATTAGTTTTTGTCATGGCTAACTTTACTAATAACCGAATAAAAATTGAATTGTATAGAAAATTTTACAAATCATGCTTAATACGTCAAAAAAATTGTTAAACTAGTTAGTTAGGTACAGGTATGATATACAAGAATGAAGTGAAATTTTAGCGGCTTTTCAAATCCGTAATAATATACAGGATGTTACATTTGAAAAAAAGGACTTATGGTCACTTTTTCAAGTTACCAGAATAAATGTATTTTTCAACCACCCTGTATATTGCAACTAAGATTTGGGACTATGGCAAAGAGCCCTATGGTATTAGTTACCTATTTACCAAATTTCAGTGTTTTAGAGTTCAAAATTATCAGCATTTTTAAAAGTGACGTTTTCGGACAAAAAAAACGGAAATTAATTTATATATTAGAAACGGTAAGAGATAAGTATAGAGTAGACTTAATAAAAATTGTAAGGAAAGTAATGGGGGTTTCGAAAATAAAATAAAATATATGGTGTTGCATTTAAAAAATCGAAGTTACTATTATTTTTGCGTGGAAGCGGCAACACTTTATTGTTAAAAATATTTTAGGTTGGTAGAGCATGTTTGTTTATGTAGGCGACCAAATTTTCAGAACGATTCCTTTACTGGTTCGTCAGAAACGTCTAACGTTCCATCCACCGTGAATCACCCTGTATAGTCTATTTATTTACAAGATATGTTGAATATAATAGATGCACGCTGCTTGCAAAGCGAAACATCGCTGATGCGGCGTGTGAATTGCTTCGTTTAAAACAATTATTCTCTAGATCGTACCGATAATATCGGTGTGTGTAAAACGCGCTTATAACGCTTCTTTTTCAAAAATATATACAGTTAATACAAAACCCAAATTTTGTTAATCAATAAGGATCAAAGTGCAGTCGTTCATTTTCTCGCTCTAGCTGACGTGTAATTCCAAAGGCGTATAAGAAGTTTCTCTTTAAAAACTGTTGTAATTTGATAGAACAAAAATGTGGATTGTGAGTAAATTCGAAATTATAACCTTTATCTACTTTTAATGGCCTCTTAACTTTGATGATTACATTGATAAAAAAGTAATTTCGTAATTTTTATTAACGATCATGACAAAATATTTAGTTCTAAAGAGAAAAACTAATTAAAAATTTATTTGATAAATAAATAATGTTATACTTAAGTACTTGTATTATGTATAAATCGTACAAAGAGATACTTGTTTATATACGGCGACGGCCGCTCAAAGGGGGGGGGGGGGTAATTGAATTACCTCGGAATTTTGGTCTAGAACTGTACTTGATATATATAAATATATATACAGTGTCACCAGTAAAGTCCGCATCATATGGGATTTTTTTTTATTAATAGCTTTATTTAAAATTTGACTTTGGCATCAAGTTCTGCTTCGATCGAGGAGAAAATTAAGCAAAAAAAAAGTAGTCACGTGATTCGCCTTATCTGTCAAATTTTAATTTTTTTCAAAAAATAATTCAAAAGTGGGGTTATTTCTGAAAATATCGAAAAAAGTTATAAGAAAAAGTTTTTTAAAATTTCAGCTGCATAAGATAATTTTGATTTTTTACCTATATTTTGTAAATTGCACCACTTTTGCAAAATAAGACTCAACGCTACCTACACAAAACTTCTTAGTTTTGACAATGCTTTATTTCAGATACATTTTCTTTAAAGTACCGCCATATTAAATGTGTGTTTTTCCACAAAATCAAAATTGGGCTATTAAAATTTGGTCGCATGTGATGCACAGTCCATTTGTTTTTGACCCTGTATAAGGTAACTTCATAAAATAAGTATTTTTGAAAACGTAGTTTGTGTCTGAAATTAATACACGTTAACGTTATTATGACATAGCTTAATAATAAATTATAATATAGGGGTTGTAAATTAAATCGTTGAAAATAGATAAACTTTACATTGTTAAACTAAAATTTATTTTCCACTTAAAAAACACTTTACTGAAGACACTGTGTTCTTTTTTGTCTTAATATGAAGGTGTATTACTTTCAGACACAAACTACGTTTTCAAAAATACTTATTTTATGAAGTTACCTTATACATGGTCAAAAACAAATAAACTTTGCATCACATGCGACCAAATTTTAATAGCCCAATTTTCATTTTGTAGAAAAACACACGTACATTTAATATGGCGCTACTTTAAAGAAAATGTATTTGAAATAAAGTATTGTCAAAACTAAGAAGTTTGTAGGTTGCGTTGAGTCTTATTTTGCAAAAATGGTGCAATTTACAAAATATGGGTAAAAAATCAAAATTATCTCATGCAGCTGACATTTTGCATGTGGACTAGAAACTGCATTTAAAAAAACTTTTTCCAATAACTTTTCCGATATTTTCAGAAATAACCCCACTTTTGAATTATTTTTTGGACAAAATTAAAATTTGACAGATAATGCGAATCACGTGACTACTATTTTTTGCTTAATTTTTATCTCGATCGAAGCAGAACTTGATGCCAAAGTCAAATTTTGAATAAAGCTATTAATAAAAAAAAATCCCATATGATGCGGACTTTACTGCTGACACTGTATACATGGGCTAGATACAAAAAGGAATTTAAGATCGTAAAACTTAAAGTTTTGGGAAGCGGATGGTCCCAAAATATTTAAGATAGTTTTGTAAGCCTTAAACATTAGGTGACGCCGCCAGAAGAAATGTTTTCTGATAAAATTTAATCTTGCTATTTGGATTTTGACCATACATTGGATATGATTATAATTTACCTATTGTTTTGTTAATAGAAAGAACGTCGTAATATCTACGAAACAGTGGCGTATTTAGAATATTGCCACGGGGGGGGTCTATACCTTTCGTTTTATCTTTCTTTTTTTCTTTCTTTAAAAAAGCGTCGCAGGCGAAAAATTTTTCGGTGCCACGCCCTATTTTGAACTATCAAAATTTATAATTTCTATGTTTTGATAGCTGAACCCAAAAAAGGAAGAAATTAAAAAAATTTTAAATATAAACGCGGCGAGGTTCAGTTCACCCACATTAAATGCAACAAGGCATCTGATCTGTTCCGTGTTTTTTTTAATGTTGAGCCCACGGGGGGGGTCCAGACCCCTCGGACCCCCCCCCTAAATACGCCACTGCTACGAAAGCACATTTCTTTTGGACAGGATCACACCAGTCAATAACCAGGAATAAACATAAAAACATACACATTTTTATACAATAAAATTTATTTTTAGTTTTAATATGGTTTCTGTTAGTAAAAACGATAAAAAGATATTCTATATACAATATGATTTTAATAAATATTAAGTACATCAGAACATGAAATTTAAAATTATTTGTGATGTAAATGCTGATATTTGTGATTTTTTAAAATTTGTATAAAAATCAGAACTATTACAAAAGTCTTTATAACAATAATTGGAAATTACGGACCAATAGGATGCGCACTTTATATTAAGAAAAGATATAAGTAAGTTGGTTCGAGTGGTTCCAATAAAAAATGCTCATCCCTATACATACACCACACAAAAAATAAACAATACACAATATAAAGCTCTAGCAACACACTGATCTTTACAAAAATCATGAGTTGCTAAAAGCTCCCTAACGAAACAATTGGACGAAAAACAATGATCAAGTTAAAAAAGTCAATCAAAGCTGAAAACTAAGTTTATTAATCAGTCTATATATATTATTTACTTCAGGTCAACATTTTTCGCCTTTACTTTTTGTTAAGTTTCCAGCTTTAAAACTTTTTCAACATCCCGCAAATTACAGAAGCTTAAGACAAACATTTCAGCTTAAAAATAGCGGAACTCTCCCTTCTTACCAAGTCTTTCGTTTCTGATTAATTCAGCTGGCTTCGGTTGGACTCTGTGGTCGTCACTTGAACTTTGTCCTGGGTACCGCGAATGTGGGGGTGAATCCTTTAAAAAAAATATGTTTGAAGAAGGCATGGATAGCAAATAAATATTATTATTAAGTTTGTTTCGAACTCTGCTTTTTTATTACGGTTCTAGAAGGGTAGGTACGTCCGGAGAACATATTTCATATCATGACCTTACATTTGTAACAAAAAAAATGCAAGATTTCAAATAAGGCCAACAACCTATCAAAGTTACAGTCACAAAATATAACTATTTAGCTCTATTTCCATAATGACAGTTATATCGTTTACATATTTAGACTGTGTAGCAAAAACAACTTACATCTCTATGCAGGTTTCTGTGAAGTGGACTCATATTGCTGGAATGATATTGTGTGACAATTGTATTGGGTACATGGGCAACCTGTCCTTTGCTGTTCCTCGCTTTCCACCATTTCCTGCTGCTGTCCAAGATCTAAATCAAACGCACGGCCTTAGTTTTGACACTATGAAAATAGGGATATATTATACCTACCTCTAAAAATTCTCCTCTAACCACCGTCAACTCCTTGTCATTATTAGCAGTTCGAGGATACGTTACTTGAACAATATGCGCGCCCCTGTTTTGAAGGTCTTCCAAAAATCTGTCTTGTCCATTTCCAAAGCCCTTTTCTTCGCCCTTGATTTCAATAGAGTCGACTGAAATGTCACTTTTGGCTGTGCTTTCTCCAAGTGGTGGAATGAAGTTGCTATCAGAGTCATCGTCTTCCGGGGGATAATTTTTGTCATTTGTATCAGGCTCATCGACCGGATATTCTGGAGACCATCCGTCCATAAAAACTGGATGATATGCTGGCACATGCCCTCTGTATTGGTCTCTTGGTACCAACCAAGCATTTCCTAGAGAGTGCCATAGCTCTGTTTCCTTACTAGTGACACAATGCATAAGCAGGTTTATGGCTTCGCGTGTAAGGAGTGGAGCGATGACGTTTTGAGGAATGTGTTGCTCAAAGTAGTAGTCATGGGAAGCTTCAACAATAAGCGCCAGAGGTGTAAACAAGAAGTGCACCAGCTCGGGAGCATTGGGATCATGAATGTGCGCTTTTAATTTCGCTAACAGGTTGAATGAAAGCTTAAACTTCTGAAAGATATCGATAAATTCCTTTTCTGGAGGTGGTTTAGCCCTCATGGTTAGCATTCCATCGCCCATGTCGCGTTTTTTATTCCTTCTGTTTTTCCTTTTGCGGTCCAACTCTTTCACAGCTGCCGCTGCATGCTGAAGTCGGGCAATGAACTTCTCAATATCATCAAAACAGTGATTCAGAATCGTTACGTCCCGTTCATATTTTTCGCTAGTTGTTGAGCTGGAATCGTCGTTATTTTCGGTCAATTCTGAGTCTGATCTCTGGTTAAAGTAATCTCTTGAATGGTCGCGTGCTGGATTGATAATGTGTTGGGGCTGTTTATGCGAGGGTGGAGGAATGCTGCTTTTGCGACTTCTTGTGAGTGCTTTTCCCATTCTTAATTGCTTCAAGTCTTCCACCAGGTCTTGTGCAGATATGCTTTGGCACTGAAGCAAAAATGAAATGAATGATTAGACTAGATTATTTCCTCTTTATAATAAATTTCTATTGTTAAATCATAGATATTTTTGAGCTATTCAGTAAGTTGCTATAGGTACTTGTTATCGCTGGTAATTTCAATTTTTATCATTGTGGTAATACTTTTCGAGTACCTACCTGTTTATATCTATAATTTAAAAAATAAAAACATCCAATGATGTCAAGATTATTAATTTTTTTAATTCAACTTAAGAAATTATTGTTGAGAAAAAGAAATAAATCGTATACAATTCAAATATTCCTGCTATTTTACTATTTACTTACAGTACAATGAATTACATAAAGGCGATTACGCAACAAAAATCGTGTTCCCACGCATACAAATACGCGAGGTTAAAAAAGTATCCTTACCTGAAATATGTGCATTTGCATATCAGGTGAATGTGAGGACTGACTTGAATCGGCAATAATAAATACCAAAATATTATTGTACATATCCATCGGCTCCTGACTCATAAACGCCGTTGGATCTTGAATTGCGTTTACGGGAAACCTTTCAACCACACTCTGGAAAAAAAAAATTACATAACTTCTAGTATCGCTTCGGGGTTTGCCTGCCTTGACTGGATTTTTCTCATATTAATTTGAAGAAATAGTCCATACTTAAAGTGGAGTTGAAAGTATGAAAAGGATAGAAAAACACAAAGTCTTCCTCCACAAAATTTTAAAAAATTATTTAAAAAACTTATCAAACATATGTCTGTAAGACATTATGAGGGTAAAATTGTAGAATCACAATTATTGGTGTTAGCACACCATCAGCATAAAATAAAAAATTTTCTGTCTCCTGAGGATAAACGTTTCTACGTTCGAAACATGTAGAGATCCTTAAAGTAAGAATTTTATTCTATTAAATTTTGTGGAGGAAGACTTTGTGTTTTTCTTTCCTTTTCATATTTTCTCATATTATTTGACTTTAAAATCGTATTACTGATAACCCAAACACAGACCAAAAGAAAAAATCTTGTCTTGTGTGAAGACTGGAGAAACGTGAAGGCTCATGTTAGGTAATCCAAAATCAAAAACCACCGCAAAAAAATTGTTAAATTAAATTGCAAACAATTGTTGCATTTTTAGTTATCCATATCATTAAAGGTTTATTCCAGCAATCTACATTGTTTGAACACCGACAGCATAATCCTTGATGTGTATTTATTTTTTTAGGAAAGTGGGTCATTATTTAAACTTAGATTTATTGCATCTGCGTCATGTCAATGTCTACACCCAGTTTTTGTAAATTTGTTATTTAAAATAGGGGTTTAATAACATGATGCTCCTACGAACCGATAGTGAGTCATTTTTATCTAAACTTTTTTAGATAACAGAAAATTATCGGCAAAATTTTTAAAACAATACAAATTGTATTTAATATATTTCTGTATATAAATTAGTTTGCTTATCGTTATCAATGGGAAGAAGTTAAGAGTTATATGAAATACAAGTTGGGGTATATACCTAAGGTATATTTCTTTTATACAAAATACCAGTACCTCATCCGTTTATATATTAAAATTATTGTGTTGTTATTTAGATAATAATTATTTTAATAACTAGAATTACATAGTTAAAATTTACTATTGTCAGATAAATTGCGATTTTTTTAAACCGAATCTTCAATCATTGGATAACAGGTTTTAAGATACAACCATGAACAAACGACGACATTTTGTATGATACACCTGTTTATAAATTATACAATTATAAAGAAGTAGTAGCCCACTTTATCCCTGCTATTGCTGTAATTTATTTATCAACATGGTTTTCTGTTAATATCTAGCATCATATACATATACTTTGTAGGTTCCTACATAATATGTAGGAGTAGGTATGTGGTGTATACCACACTTTTGAAAAAAGTAAAGTATTTTATTATACTTTAACATAAAATATTTATTTTATCCAACATTTATTACTTACCCCTGATTCATCTAAAATAAGAACCCATGGATGGTCAAGACAGAGCTGCATTTTCTGAGACCAAATACCATTGGTTTGCTCCATTTGGCGCAGTCTGCGCATTCCATCTACTGGATAGATGATGCCCATTTCCTGGGATACGCTGAACGTAGCCAAATGCTCAATGATGTGGATTGGGGGTTTGCCATCGTCCCTAAGGTCCCTTTCTCTGTCCAAGTCCCTGTCATCCCTGGAGTAGCCGTTGCGATAGGCCATAGTTGCGTGGTGCGTTGCTTGTTATACCAAATAAATGCTGCAATAAAGGAATATTTCATGTAGACTATAAAATATGTATTTTTTGGTTGGTTAGTGGCTGTTTTTTTTTTCAAAATTAGTGATTGTTTTTCAAGACCTCGTTTTGTGATATAAGAGATTAGAAAAAATTAAAATTGAACTCTGACTTCGAAAAAGAGACTGGACTCGTAGATTATGAAACAGACAATAAAAAATCATTACAACTTCTGCACGCCCTTGTGGCCAAAATAATTGTTCATCTAATGCATATATAGTCTAAACGCCTAAAAACTGCTTGTTTGTGGCACTGTAGCTCAGCAGACGGTTTTTTCCCGCACCTATACACTTGTCGCTTCTCAAGGAAAAAAGCAGCTCACCTAGGTATTTACAATATGTCACAATAATTATTAACAGACCCTCCCAGTTATGAAAATTTACAGTAAACTAATAACCTGTTCAGGTATCTTACACTTTAAAATTACTTATTTGACAAGAGAACTTTTTAAGATTTGCAGTATGTATGCAGCTAATGTGTATGTATTATTGGATTGCACATAAATGTCTTAAATGTTAGAGTTAATTACTGTTCATACATACGTCTTTATGATGTTGGGTGATTAATTTTATGGATTTATAAGTTTTATAATATTGTTTATAAACTTCTATAAATATAGGTATGACGGTACACTAACACAATGCGATCGATAACTAATTAGCGCTAGAATTTGACAAAAAGATGATCTGGAAACAATAAAGCTGATTAGATTATAAATAAAATTGTAGTTTTTATATTTTTTCATATAGTATAGGTACTGTTAATCAGATTGCGTTAAAAAATGATAAGGTTTACCTAATCGACACTACTTATATACGTTAAACAGTAATCAAAATCAGAATATTTTAGCCACTAAGGTAGATTTTAATTATTCAGCCAATCAATTACCTTAATTGACAATTGATGAGTAAATCGATCCATCGATTTTTATTAAAATTAGTTTTCAAAAAAGAAAGTACATAGCTTAAAAGAGCAATTAAAATAGAATTATGGATACAAAACTTTTAGGTACCCAATATCATGCGCCACACCTTCAACAATATAAGAAAGGAATGTAAAGAATGAGGTAAGAATTTAGCGTCAACAGAGGTATCTCGTACATTTTTTAAGGTTTTGTTGCATGTTTTATGATGCGAGCAAATAAAGCTCGAGAAAATATACTTGCAACAGGTGGACGCGTACTAGAATGACACCAAAATAATACAATAAATAAACAAAAATTCACTAGAGTAAAAAATGTCAATTTCTCTCGATTCGTGCTGGATGGTCGCTGAGAGAAAAATAATAAATACCGCTTAAAGATTTACTTTGCACTTAATTATTTAAATCAAAGCCACCGTGGCGAGGCCATCAGCAGACAACACAACGGCACAAAAGTAACAGTAAATGGATAATAAAAGGCAAAAATAGCCCCAAATTAGGCATACCTGTCGGTTAGATTAATATTCCATAATAGTGACACTTGTTCGCACCAACCAAACGAAATTTGTAGCCGAATTTTAAAGGTACAAATCGAAGCACTCCAACACTGATACACGCAGTATTGAAAAGTTTTACTGCTTATTTTACCTGACAGGTACAGGTAATAATAGATTATATGGCTGGGCACATGCGTGGTTAAATGAGAACGTTTACCTGTTGTATTGGTACTGCTATACCGTACCTGTTCAAAAGAAATCGTTATTTGAAAATCGAGATGTTTGTTACAAGGTACTACCAACAATGCGACGAGCAAGGAACGACCCATTTTGAAAAACGAAGCGGTTTCGCCGTAGTTTAAATTGTAACAGAATAGAGTTCTTAAGATACTTTTTAATTACGACTATCTAACATTCTAACACATCACATACCGAAGATTTATATAGGTAATTGGGATTATGTCAGCTTAATAAATATTTGGAATTAGAACAGTGCAAACTTATGCATAAAATTATAAATAAGGAACAGAAATGTAACACTGACAATATTTTTAGCTATAACGTGCACTTACACTATACTAGGAAAAAAACGAAATTTTGCCAAATTCGTGCATATATCCTTTTCTGCTTTTATTAATTTATAAATCGTGCTTTGTTTAAAGTACGTATATAGACTCCCTGACTACTACAGCATTTTCCAGGCAGAAATCTTTACAGTGGATAAAGCAGTCAATCAATTACCCTGCGGGATCATCCTGGCAGGAGCTGCATCTATAGCTATTTATGTCGACAGTCAAGCAGCCATAAAGGCAATTTGCTCCAGCAGTATACTAAGTCAAAATTAGTTAGGTGCTGTCGCAACAATCTCTGCACACTTGGTGCTCAACATCGAATCACCTTGTGTTGGGTTCCTGGACACAGCAATCTACCTATATGGCAAAAAGACTGCTAATGCGCTCTCTAAGAAGGGCCCAAGCATGTCTGTCGAACTAGCAGAGAATAATGTGGCTAGACCACTGGGATCAGTCAAAGAGGAGATAGATCGGATAGCCAAACAACTTGCGCAAAGCAGGGACAGGGCTGACAACTTGTAGCATCTCCAGGCAATTGTGGCCCCTACTTGACGGCAGGAAAACCGCAGCGCTATTACAGCACAGTCGGAAGGACCTAAGAAACATCATTGCCGTAGTCACCGGACATTGCCTGTTCGGTAGACACGCTCAACGTATGCAAATATCAACTAACGACTTCTGTAGAAGTTGCAGAGATGAAAAAGAGGAGGAAAGTATTTAGCTTTTCTTGTGTGAATTGCCCGGCCTCGCTAGAAGAGGGTTCAATGCCCTGGGCGAACCATATTATTTGATGATCTGGAGGAAGTGAGCAGCCTGCAACTGGGCCTACTCACCAAGTTTATTAACAGCAGTGGTTTGAATGAGCTGCCAAGATTCTTCTACGATCCACGTCGCGTTTACCATCAGGAAGTGATGCGGATAGGTGCCGCGGAAGATGTGTGGTACCACAACGGTCCTTATAGGAGTGTGACTGTTTGAATAATGCCAGAGGTCTGCCACTCTAACCTAACCTAAGTTTAAGATAAAACTGTGGGTAATTGTACTCCAAAGAGGGGTATTTTTGGAAACACGAAGAAGTAACGCAATATTGATCAAACGAATGTGCTAAGAATAATATACAATAATAAATAAGTCAACAATGATGTAGACTTAATCGTAGACCCTGTATATATATTTTGAAACCCAATTTTGGTCATTCGTTTAATATTGTTTTTGAGTAAAAGTATATAGGTAGGTACCTATATATTTTTTTTCCAAATACTTAATTTGTAGAGTAAAGTAATTTTTTGCGAATCCCTGGTGCAAATATGACTCTGCTCGTGGAATACGGTGGAAATTATCGTAAAATATTATAAACCAAAATATCCAGCTGTATAGAACAATATTTAAGAGCCAGTGAAGCATTCGCCATTTTATTTTTTTGGTCGCTGTTTCGTTGTAGATAAAAAGCCTTCAGTTTAAAAAATTTGATTGATAAATTTATAAATGCCAACTTGAAACCGTAGGTAGGTCCAAAAATGGCCGATTTTTAAATAAAACTAAAAAGTAACGAAATATTGACTAAAAAAATTAATGAAATGGCGAATGCGTCACTGGGCGTAGCTCTTAAACAGTAATAATGAGGGTTACTTTGTCGCTGTCTTTAAGTAAGCAGGTGGCTGCCCCTTCTAGGTATGTCAAGTATAATACTGCAAACTTGCATTCCCTGTCCTGTATTATCCAGATATTGTAAAATTCTTATATGACTCATTACACATACCTGCAGTATAGTAAAATATAAATAGAAGTCATATAATCCCTTCAAGTACTCGTAGCAGGCCCGGTTCCAGCGCCCGGGCAACCCGGGCAGACGCCGGGGGCGCAAAATATTGCCAAAGGTAAAACAAATAAGCGTCTGTATAACCTTCGATGTATAATGTACTATTTAAAAGATAAGGACGCCCAAGTATTTTTTATAATCACGTCAAAAAAATTAAATGTTTTTGAATAATATATATTTCAGGAAAAAAATATGAAATAAAAATTTCAAGGGCGCTAAATAAGACCCTTGCCCGGGGGGCGCCAGGAGGTCTAGAACCGGGCCTGCGTAGGTACCCATAAAACACTTTCATATTGCATAATTAAAACAAATGTTTTTCGTAATAACTTCTTTACATACGTAAATATTTGTGCAGAATAACATTTCGTCATCTCGTTTGGATAATTAGAAAATCTAACAGTATGTAAATTATTAGATACTGATGGTATTCGGTATATTATTTTATCGAACCAATCGTATTCACCAGGGTCAATGCGTAATCCACACTCAGAATGGTCAGATCTCGTAGTCTAGAAACTCCAAAACGTGAAGATCCCACTTCTAGAAAAGTGACTTTTCTGCCCTTAGAATACCTATCGTTATTTTAGGGTAATCTAATAAGGCTAACTCTATGAAAATAAAATACTATAATATGGTCAATTTCATTCGCATAATATTCCTGACATAATGATGAAAAATATAAATCTACCAATATTTTAAATAGTTGTTCACCAGTTACAACGTATGCATTGGCGACCGAAGGGGTGGGCTAGGCCCCCTCCCCTTCTAAGACTTAGCGGGCATGGACACCTTTGCAAAGAAAATTAGAAAACTCTTAGGTACTCTTTAGGTCTCCCAAGTACTAGTATACAACTAGTATGTTGTATATACATTTTATATATTTTACCTTGCCCACCTGGCTATTCCAATGTTGAAGTTGGTCAATTGGTGGTGACGAAGAATGACAACCTTCCTCCATGCAAATGGGTTCTCGGAAAAATAATTAAAGTACATCCTGGGGAAGATGACCAAGTGCATGGTACCTACAAGCGCGCCATTTCAAAAATATGCCCCCTTCCATTAAATGACGATGAGTGTTTTTAGGACAAAAGCAGGTTTTTAAAATGTTTTTGAACTAATCGGTCAAAAGGGGAGAGTATGTGAGACGGTTCGGTTCTCTATGGATTCTAATAGTCAGTACTGACTGACAGGAAAAGCGAGAGTTGACAGCAGCAGCGAAAAGTTACGCGTTCGTTTTTTATATTCTTGTTTGTTCTGTTCAAACTAAGTTTTAAAAAGTCCTAAAGATGTTTATGATTATACAGTCCACAATACTCCACAACGTCGAAGAGGTGAGATAACGCCTGACATAAATATAGACATATATATTGATGATATTATATATACACTGCGCGGCATATTTAACGCATAACGAAAAAATTGCCTCAATTTTGATGTTATATATTTTCCAAATTTGTGGTTCGTTTTTAATGATTTTTTTTTCTAATTGTAGGTTTTTTCCTTAAGCATATCACTGCCTTTGTTGTTTTGCTTAAAAAAGTAACTTTGGTATTATACCGGGTGTTATAAAACTGTTATGTTTATTTACGGAAATTCAAAACACCCTGAGGGATTTACTAGCCATTGCAAGTTATCACAATTACAGCCAAATGAAAGTCCCATGTTTCCTTTATATTTTCTTTTTTGATTCATTGGTTTATCTCTGTTTTTTCATGAAATATTCAATTTTTAGTTCAACGTGATTTTCATAAAAAAATGTTTAGTTAAAAAATACAAAATAAACGAAATGCTTTGATTAATGCAATGTAAATTAATGGGTGGCATTAGTTTAAATGCTTGCACGGAGTTAGTTGTGATTCAGGGAGGCCCTTTGACAGGTAACCTATATATCAGACATTTTAGAACCCCATATGGTACCATTTGCCCCATTTATTGGGGATAATTTTTTCTTTATGCAAGATAATGCACGCCCACACGTAGCAAGAGTGGTACAAAATTATCTCCAAGAAACAGAAATTTTAACTTTGCCTTGGCCAGCAAGAAGCTCTGACATTAATCCTATTGAGCATTTGTGGGATAACATGGGACGACATCTTAGAGCCTTGCTTCCTCCTCCTAAAAACTTAAAGGATCTGTCATTGAGGCTTATGGAAATATGGAATCAGATTAGTCAAAATAAAACCAGAAATCTGATTTTAAGTATGCCAAGAAGATGCGAAGCAGTCATTAGAGCAAGGGGAGGCAATACTCGCTACTAATTATTTATATTTAATTTTTTTGAATAACTTTAGAAATTACAATTTTTTTGCCTTGTTTTGTGGATTCAATAAAATTAATTAATACCAGATATTGATTCTTTATTTACTTTATAATTTGTTTTTTCTTGCTGTTGCATTAATCAAAGCATTTCGTTTATTTTGTATTTTTTAACTAAACATTTTTTATGAAAATCACGTTGAACTAAAAATTGAATATTTCAGGAAAAAACAGAGATAAACCAATGAATCAAAAAAGAAAATGTAAAGGAAACATGGGTCTTTCATTTGGCTGTAATTGCGATAACTTGCAATGGCTAGTAAATCCCACAGGGTGTTTTGAATTTCCGTAAAAAAAAGGTAACAGTTACTGTTTTAACGTTAAAACGTAAAAGTTACTGTTTTAAGCAAAACAACAAAGGCTTAAGGAAAAAACCTACAACTAGAAAAAAAATCATTAAAAACGAACCACAAATTTGGAAAATATATAACATCAAAATTGAGGCCATTTTTTCGTTATGCGTTAAATATGCCGCGCAGTGTATATAGCTATTTTTAAAAATTAAAGTTTTTTCTCTTCTGCAAGGGTAATTAATAAAACCATCAAGACTTAATATTTTAATATTTTATTTAGTTATAAAGTAAAATAACTATTGGAATGTACCTCATCTATGTTATACTTAAAAATAGACCCTATACATTCACGAAAAAAATAATAAAACAAGTTTACAATAATACTCTTTGTCGATTAAATAGCTACTTTTAAAAAAAAATTATTCCATTATTTTTTTACATCATATCTTTAAAAAATGTTTGATAAAGGCAATGTTGATTTTTTTTGTAGATCACAGCCAAACCTGTACCTGAAACTAAACTAACTTAACTTTAATTATTTACATTTTAAAAGATCTAAAATCGACTTAAAATTAATTAAAACTATCATTTTTTCAAACACGCTCAAATAAAATTTTATAAAAGATACTTGGCCGCTAGTTGTAATTTTAGTTAAAAACTGAGCGTGTCAATTAAAACTATAATTTATAATCAGTGATGTCGGAGGGCGATTTGTTCTAGGGGGAGGTGGGGATATTTATAAAGATTTATGTATAAAAATGCAATAATATATTTTTTTAATTAAGCAGTCCCACACTTATTCCGACATCCCTGTTTACAATCTAAACTATCGGACATATAATTTAAAATCTAAATATTGTACAAAAATTAATATCATTTAGAATTTGAGTTAATACTCTTGATGAAAGAACATGATTTATTTTGTATTTAATACACCAATCACGCATAAGGTTTGTTCGTCTATGTTGCACAAACTTATCGTTTGTTTTTATTTATTATTTATGCAGTAGAATCGAACACACCTGAAAAACAATTTTTTTTAAGAGCAAACACTAGTGACGCCTCCGCCATTTCGGTTTTTGATCCATATTTCGTTACTTCCTCGTTTTATCCAAAAATCGGCGACTAATAAAAGCAGAAAAAGAAATACCCGCAAATTTGACAAAATTTCGTTTTATACTTTTTTCAATTTATCAATTGTATTTTTTTTTTAACAAACTCGGGTATTTGGCCGCTTTTTGAAGAAAACGAAAAATTTGTTAAGAAAATGATGTGGTGAATGCGTCACTAGTGTTTGCTCTTAAATTACAACCTTTTGGTGTATGCTGAGAAAGCAGGGGAATAAAAAGCCTATAAACGTAATTTTAGCAATGTTTTCATAAACAAGTTGGTGATATAGCGATGCCTAATTGTATGGAACCTTGTCGGGCGGTGTGACAAGTGACGGGTAAGCTAGGAATAATCACATATTTATTGATAATACCATACTTCAATTAGATCCCCACTGTGGGCATCCGATCAGGGCCTGTCGACTACAAAATCCCTTTTAATAAAAAGTTAAGCACTATATTTTGCACGATATACAGCATCCAACATAAAATTTTACAAACAAATGTGATATGTTTGTGCCAGTAGACCAGGGCTGAAGCCTTTGAAAATGGTAAAAAGTGAACAAAAAATAATAGTAGGATGAAACCCATTGGAAAAGGAAGAGAATATAACAAAAATGAAAGGAAAAATAATTTACGGGCGATCCGAGGTCGGGAAGTGGAAAGGGGTGAGTTTTTAAGGGTAGAAAACGATTTATCTCGATTTCCGGCAAAACTACAAGTCCTATAGAAAAACGTTAAATCGCAAAATTGTAGGTAATATAAAGATCTACAACTTTTGTACGTACACTTTTTTCACATAACCTCAAAATTTATGTGAAAAATTCAAATAACCAAGTTTTTGGTATTTTATTTTCATCTTTTACAAAAAAAAATTTTTTTCACGAAATTTGGTGAAAACTTACCTTTTTATGTCCCAAAGACACTGTAATTTTTTTGATTTAAAATATTTATTTTTTCACCTTATTTTGACTTAATATCGAAAAAGCACCCTAATTTTCAATCGAAAATTCTCACGTCAAAATATCTGCTTTTTTAAAAAAGTTGGCGAGCTTTTTGTTCGTTGAAATCTCTACTTTCTGATGGTGTAAGAAAAATATACATTACTTCGGTAAATGTTTTCAAAAAATGCAAAGAAACGAAAAAAACTCGAATCAGAATTTTTTTTAAATCATTATGTACAATTTTCAGCTATTTGTTAAAATTTATACTTTAATTACTCGAAAAACGTAAGATTTCATGTTACATTGATAAACAAAAAATTTTAAGTCGAAATATACTACTATAATTAACAACCAAATAAGTTAATAAAGTTAATATTTATATAGTTAATATTTATTTTTGAGAACATTTACCATAGTAGTGTATATTTTTTTACACCATCAGAAAGTAGAGATTTCAACGAACAAAAAGCCCACCGAGTTTTTTAAAAAAGCAGATATTTTGACGTGAGAATTTTCGATTGAAAATTAGGGTGCTTTTTCGATATTATGTCAAAATAAATATTTTAAATCAAAAAAATTACAGTGTGTTTGGGACATAAAAAGGTAAGTTTTCACCAAATTTCGTGAAAAAAAAATTTTTTTGTAAAAGATAAAAATAAAAAACCAAAAACTTGGTTATTTGAATTTTTCACATAAATTTTGAGGTTAGTGAAAAAAGTGTAAATACAAAAGTTGTAGATCTTTTTATTACCTACAACTTTGCAATTAAACGTTTTTCCATAGGACTTGTAGTTTTGCCGGAAATCGAGATAAATCGTTTTCTACCCTTAAAAACTCACCCCTTCCACTTCCCGACCTCGGATCGCCCGTAAATTATTTTTCCTTTCATTTTTGTTATATTCTCTTCCTTTTCCAATAGATTTCATCCTACTATTATTTTTTTTTGGTTTCAAAAATTATCGACCCTGGGTCTACAGAGGATGTACCAGAAATTTGGTTAAAGCTCGTATCTTCATAAAGCGAATTCGGCAGATCTAACTACGTGCGTATCCAACAATAACTTTTTTCAAATATTATACAATTTAGAAACAAAAATAAAGACAACAAATAGGGAACGTACGTTTTAATCTACCATTTTTATCGCTCAAGAGTTCACTTCAAGAATTAGGTGGTTAGCGATGCATCCATACCTATATTTATAGAGACCGACCGAAGATTCAGGTTCGGCTGAAAATCTTGTTTCGGTCTGACACTAATGTAAACAGATACTTGGATGCATTCACCACCGAAATAAGATATTTGTCATTAGAGATATGTTTATTTTGAATAAAATAAAGTAACGGAAATATTAAGAGCAAACAATAGGGGCGCCTTTACCCCTTCGTTTTTTAAAATATATTTCGTTACTTCTTCGTTTTATCCAAAAATTGACCAAATACCCCTCTTTGGAGTTGGAGTACAATTACCTACTGTATTATGTTAACAAAGGTTAAATTTATAAATTAATAAGAGCAGAAAAAGAGATATGCGCAAATTAGACAAAATTTTGTTTTATGTTTTTATTACTTCACCAATTCGTTTTTTTAACTTACAACTGTAAGTAACTGCTACCCTGGTATTTGGCCTTTTTTGGAGAAAACGAAATATTGATAAGAAAATGAAATGGCGGTTGCGTCTCTAGTGTTTGTTCTTAATTGAAAAATAAAAAACCTAACGCACCTCCAATGATAAATATAATCTTTTTGATAATACATAAAGGCATTTGGCAGTGCCATGAAAATTCTACTGCATTGTGTTACTCGCTTGCTACCTAACCTAAAAAATTAAAATTGTTTATTAAAAGTAGACATATATATAACACATTGAGCTTCTCAACAATATACATTTAAAAGCGAAATACTCGAAAGTGGCTTTAAAAATGTTCTACAATGATTTTTGCTGTACGATTTTAAACTACGTTTTTCCACGTCTTTTAAATAAAGCAATGATCAGAAATGAAATGGCGAACGCGGCCTTTTGATTGTTACATAAAATAATACTTAATCTATAAAATATAAAAACTATCATTGTAGAAGTTTTATAAATCCTCTATTAAAAATCGATTTAATATTGAGATTCTTATCTTGTTTCCTGTAAAACAGCAAATAGCATCAGCAGCAGTCTCTAACGTTTAAAAGTAAAATAGCAGGTACAAAAATATATTTAACAAAAATCTGGAAGAGCACGCATCTCACCCCGCTCAGCTCCCTTTCAGACCAGTGTAAATACTGCGTTGGCCGCCCAAGAATGTATGCAAGAACTTCTGTTTGTTCGCAACACGCTCTGTGTCGGAAATAGTTTCCGCAGTATTTGTGCTAGTCTCAAAAGGGCGCTAAAATATCTATAACTTATTATTTAAATATAAGTTTTCTTGATCTTTTGCAACGTCCCTTCGTTAGTGATATTTAAGTTCTTGAGAGATCCTAGATTATCTTTCTTTGGCGGAAGAGTGTCGGACGACACGTTCAAGACGTCTAAGTTAACCGTCTTGGTCGGCCTGGCTAAAAAACTATTCTGGTTCACATTTAATCTGAAACAAAACAGTATAAGGTCAATAAAAAGGCAGGTGATGGGTCCTCCAAAAGCTTTAAGTTGTAAAAAACACGCTTTCACACTGGATAAATAAAAATTTTAAACAGCTAACAGACGAACTAGGTCAGAACTTGGCATTATTTAAATAATGCTTATAAAAAAATACTAGAAGCAAAACCTACCTGTCTAAATGGTTGTGTTGTTCTTTAAATGGAGTGTTAGGATACTGCATGTAAAATTTTCTTGACACGCAGTATCCCCCCACAAAACCCACAAAGAGACCAATCATAGCAGCGATCACAATCCCCCACCATAAGGTTCCAGGGGTAAATTCACTCTTCCTAATCTGAGAACATCCAGTGCGCACATCTGAATTGATATCATTGATACAATCATCCGGTTCCGAACGATTCTCTATCTGAAGAGAAAGTTCCTTGGCGTTAGAGCTCGGCTCCTCTTCATCTATGGAGTTACTGGTTATTGTGCCGTCATTGATTTCTTTGCGGGGGGCTTTTTCATTTGTAGAAACCTTGCACTTGGAACCATTTCCCTTCGCCACGTCTTGGACAAGGTACCTGAAGGAAGTTACAGCATCGACGCTGACACAGAGGTTTTTGAATTGATCCCAGGCACAGTGAGGGTCTCTTAACTCAATGCATTCACTAAAAAAAATCAAAATAAGAAACTACAATAAACGTATGCTAATTAAAATTGTAAAGGAAGAACGGGTTGATGCACATACCTGCAGGTAGCAATAAACTTGCAGTGATTCAAAGTAATCAGTTTGGTTTCTCCCTTGCTAACTGCAACCACTTTACCATAACCAGGTGATATTGTTAGTTGTCGGACAGCAGTACCTCTGGGGAACACTTCATTTTCTGATATGACAAAGGCCTTTGACGATTGTTCTGATGCTACGTTTGCTACTTTCAGGACTTTACCATCGTCTAAAAAAATAATATTTCTAAAAATAACCTCCAAAATTAAGTACCTAGTTAAGAGTTAGGGGTTATTTACATGCTAATGAGAAATTTAATTATTTAGCTTATTCTTCTATTTCTTAAATTTTGTTTTTTAAATTGATGACTTGGAACACCCTGTATATACTCTAAAAAAGCCTAATGCGCTTAGTAGGTAATACAATGCCGACATGAGACGACAGAGATGATTGATTTTTAAGAAAATTGTATGAGAAGTCCAATCTTCATTTTGTCATCGTCATCGCCGGCTTCCGAGAACGAAGAACAAGTCGCCAGTCAAGTAGTTTCTTAATAAGAATATAAGAATAAGGTACAACACGTTTAACCTTGAACATTTTCGTACTATTAAGTGCTTTGTTTAACAAACAACGTATTTCTCTAAAAATTACGCAATAAAAAACCTGAACCTACGTTAATAAGCTAATATTATATTATAGTAGACGATAAGCATCAGCTTTACACTATTCTATAGGTACTCGAATGCTACACAAATGTCATTCATCCCATTAAATTTAATGGAGAACTGTAAAAGAACTATTATGGAACTGTTGGGTAAAAAATTTAAAAAATTCGCATCTGGTCACAAAAGAAGTAATAATACCTTATTACTCTGACAAGGAACCTGTACAATAACTATCTATATCCATACGAATATTATCGATAATTTGCAGCAAGTACTGTTTTAATATTTAGACTTTTCGTTTTGTAGGTAGGTAGGTACCAGTACAACTGATTTTTATTTAAAATTACATAGGTACACTTTCATTAAAAATACAAACACACTGATAAAAGTTACTGACTGATAGTTTTCTGTGCCCAACAGAGTAGGTACCTTTCAACGCCACAACTTCTTGAATATTTCAATGGGCGCTTGAAATAATTCACATTAGAATAGAATCAGGTATTTTGCATATAAACCACGGTTTTTTTTTGCATTATTACTGTTATTATTTGTCCCAAGCGAGATTTATTCCTCTTTGTCTCTTTAATTTTATGTGTTGTTTTTAACGCTCTATTTGGGTCATTTGTTGAATTAATAGTCACCTTTTGCCGTTGTAATACATGACGTAATTCAATGCTAAAACTGATCAGTTCATAAAATACCATTAGAAAGATTTTTTTTATTAAAGTAATAATTATTGATTAACTAATATAGATCGCAGAATTTGCTCTGTAAGGTAAGGTAAATTTTTAGTTTCCTGTAACTGCCTTAGTAGCCTGTCACTACCGGTTAGAAATATTTTTTAGTTAGCGAATTTGTGATGTGCAGACTTTGAATTTTAATTTCTGTTAAAAAAAACACATAGATAGGATCTCCCTCCAATGACTTGAGCTTCAAAATAGACATACCTGACTTCAACTAAACGCAGACGTTTCATTTTGTTGTAATATATAATAAAATAATAAAAATAAAATACCTATTAGCTGTAAAAAAGCTTGTAAAAGAGCTTGGTTGACAGATGCATATCTCGTTCCTACAAAACTTTTAATTTAAGCTACTATTGTTCATTTTCGACCAATTATGGACATATCGTCCTATTTTTTCACGCACTCGTCATGGGGCATCAATGGATTAGTAAAAATTTATGAAGAATACATTCGCGACATACAAGGAAGTAATGGCAACAAACACAATGAGTCCTGAACTCACCTGTTCCAATGTAAATGATGTCGTAAGTCTTGTCGTTGACCGTTCGAACTTGCGGATCGACAGCGATAGCCGTAAACCTATAGTTTAGACTGACTCTAATCAGAATGGGCCTGCCATGGGACGAAGGTACTGCCTTTTCCATAAGCGGGTGCGTTTTGATAAAATTAACATTGGCGTCCGGTAGAATCCGACTGTCCCTCACGCATTCGCCTGGCCTTGGTTCTGGTACTTTATTATCGGGCACCGGCAGCCAATTAGCGTTGATGCTTTCTTGATCTTTGAAGGGTCCTTGAAAGGCCTCCTGTATATCGTCCATCTGGAATACGCATATGGCCGATCCTCCTATGGCGTTATCAGGAGTTGTTAGAGCGCCGTATATTATTTTAGAGCTTTTTTCACCGTATACGCCTTCTATTATCGAGCTTGTTGATTCTGAAAAACATAACAATAATACACTATCGTGGGCAAAAAATAAGATAAGGTAAAGAAATATCTCTATATACTCCTATAACAATACAGAAACAATTATTAATGTTTTGATCGCGACCTTATCATATTCGAAAGACTGTAATTAATAGGAAACTTACGTATTTCATCAAAATAAAACGGATATTCTCCGGGAACCGAACAATTCAATCTTGCTTTGCTAAACGTTGTCCATTTATTTCTTGATTGATGTGGACCGCCCTTGTCATGTTTACAGACTCTGGCCACGCGGGAATATATTATCTGGAAAAAGGAATAAGCTATAAGTACAGTGTCACCAGTAAAGTCCGCATCATATGGAATTTTTTTTTAATTAATAGCTTTATTCGAAATTTGACTTTGGCATCAAGTTCTGCTTCGATCGAGATGAAAATTAAGCAACAAAATAGTAGTCACGTGATGCGCATTATCTGTCAAATTTTAATTTTTTCCAAAAAAGAATTTAAAAGTGAGGTTATTTCTGAAAATATCGAAAAAAGTTATTGGAAAAAGTTTTTTTAAATGCAGTTTCTAGCCCACATGCAAAATTTCAGCTGCATAAGATAATTTTTATTTTTTTCCTATATTTTGCACAACTTTTGCAAAATAAGACTCAACGCAACCTACATAAAACTTCTTAGTTTTGACAAGGCTTTATTTCAGATGCATTTTCTTTAAAGTAGCGCCATATTAAATGTGTGTTTTTCTACAAAATCAAGATTGGGCTTTTAAAGTTTGGTCGCATGTGATGCAAAGTTTATTTGTTTTTGACCCTGTATAAGGTAACTTCATAAAATAAGTATTTTTGAAAACGTAGTTTATGAAAGTAAAAAAATAAAAAATAAAGTAAAGGGGTTTTAAATTAAATCGTTGAAAATAGATAAACTTTACGTTAAGTTACACGTTAAACTAAAATTTATTTTCCACTTAATGAACACTTTACTGATGACACTGTGTTCTTTTTTGTCATAATATTAAGGTGTATTACTTTCAGACACAAACTACGTTTTTAAAAATACTTATTTTATGAAGTTACCTTATACAGGGTCCAAAACAGATAAACTTTGCATAACCTGCGACAAAATTTTAATATCCCAATTTTGATTTTGTAGAAAAACACACATTTAATATGGTGCTACTTTAAAGAAAATGTATCTGAAATAAAGCATTGTAAAAACCAAGAAGTTTTATGTAGGTTGCGTTGAGTCTTATTTTGCAAAAGTGGTGCAATTTACAAAATATAGGTAAAAAATCAAAATTATCTTATGTAGCTATATGGGCTAGAAACTGCATTTAAAAAAACTTTTTCTAATAACTTTTTTCGATATTTTCAAAAAAAAAAACACTTTTGAATTATTTTTTGGAAAAAATTAAAATTTGACAGATAATGCGAATCACGTGACTAGTATTTTTTTGCTTAATTTTTATCTCCATCGAAGCAGAACTTGATGCCAAAGTCAAATTTTGAATAAAGCTATTAATAAAAAAAAGCTCATATGATGCGGACTTTACTGGTGACACTGTATATCAATATTTTCTTATGTGCCCTGTAAAACTCCGTACCTTCATTTCAATAGCCCAATTTTGATTTTGTAGAAAAACACACATTTAATATCGCGCTATTTTAAAGAAAATGTATCTGAAATAAAGCCGTGTCAAAACTAAGAAGTTTTATGTAGGTTGCGTTGAGTCTTATATATTTTGCAAAAATGGTGAAATTTACAAAATAGGTATAGGAAAAAAATCAAAATTATCTTATGCAGCTGAAATTTTGCATGTGGGCTAAAAACTGCCTTTAAAAAAACTTTTTCTAATAACTTTTTCGATATTTTCAGAAATAACCCCACTTTTGAATAATTTTTTGGAAAAAATTTAAATTTGACAGATAATGCGAATCACGTGACTACTATTTTTTTTGCTTAATTTTTATCTCCATCGAAGCAGAACTTGATGCCAAAGTCAAATTTTGAATAAAGCTATTAATAAAAAAAATCTCATATGATGCGGACTTTACTGGTGACACTGTATATCAATATTTTCTTATGTGCCCTGTAAAACTCCGTACCTTCATTTCAATAGCCCAATTTTGATTTTGTAGAAAAACACACATTTAATATCGCGCTATTTTAAAGAAAATGTATCTGAAATAAAGCCGTGTCAAAACTAAGAAGTTTTATGTAGGTTGCGTTGAGTCTTATATATTTTGCAAAAATGGTGAAATTTACAAAATAGGTATAGGAAAAAAATCAAAATTATCTTATGCAGCTGAAATTTTGCATGTGGGCTAAAAACTGCCTTTAAAAAAACTTTTTCTAATAACTTTTTCGATATTTTCAGAAATAACCCCACTTTTGAATTATTTTTTGGAAAAAATTAAAATTTGACAGATAATGCGAATCACGTGACTACTATTTTTTTTGCTTAATTTTCATCTCGATCGAAGCAGAACTTGATGCCAGTCAAATTTTGAATAAAGCTATTAATAAAAAAAAATCCCATATGATGCGGACTTGACTGGTGACACTGTATTAGTTTTTAAAAGAAACTTTGGTAAAATACTATTTTTAAAATATGGGGAATCAGAAAATATATTCGTTAGGTTTTGCGTGAAGCATGGTCCCCTAAAAAGAAGGCACAATCGTAATTTAGGTATTATCTATAAGATTTGAAAAATCTAAATCAAGACAAGAACACACCGCCACAACTCCTTCAAACTATTAGTATCACGGATGTCAAATATATCAATCCTGAAATGACCACAGATATGTAATATATAAAGAGACCAAATTATTTACATTTTGTCCCGATCAAAAATCTTTTTTAATAGAAATGATGACAAATTTCTGCTGGTTACCCTAGATCGACCACCTGCGTTTGAAAACGAAGGTTATATTAATTATATTAGATGCATTTGTGATGTGTACCTATATTAAGTAAACACAATAACAATAAGTATACTAAATATATTTTTAAATTTTCTACTTGTCAAATTATTTATAGTTTCCTAATTATATCAAATTATAACGCTGTATGGGCGTTTTTACTACGAGTGACGCAGAATTTTTGTATTACATGTCTGTAATAATAACAGTCGTATCATGCGAAGTTGATCGTATAGGGTCCTCAAATTTATAGCCTAGTACTTATGTTTATAAACATAAACTTACCTTCCCACAATTCATAAACTCCACTGCTGTCTCTCGGAAAAAGAAGTAAATGTATTCGCCGTAAGTTACTGAACTCACGAAATTGGGAGCTGAAAAAAAATATACTTTAGTTTTAAAGCAGGATATTTTGTTTGCGAGAGTGGAAATAAAAAGGAAGTCGTGTATGAAATGTCAACTGGGATTGAAATGGATTTTTAAAAAGAGAGGCAATGAAGACATAAAATAGGGATCTTATGGCCTGCAATAGAGAACCAAAGACAGGAATAGCTACTTTATATTTTCCAAATGTAAATTAAAAGTCGCTATGGTTCTCTGGTTTTATGTACAATAATTAGGTACTATGGGAAAGAAAGAAAAAACTCAAAGTCTTCCTCCACAAAGTTTAATAGAATAAGAATATTCAGTAAGAATCTTTACATGTTTCGAACGTAGAAACGTTCATTATCAGGAGACAGAAAATGTAATCGGTGCTGATGGTTTTAGCAGAAGAGAAAATGGTGTAGAACCTTAATGGAGCTTTTATGGAATTAAAAATTGGATGTGTAAATTAAACATAATATAAAGAAATTAAGGAGAGTTAAAACATACTGAGTATGTGAGAAGTCAGTAAATGGGGTTTAAACCAACCAAATAAACTGGGGAAGAAGAAAAACCTTACTAAAAAGTAGGTGTCGAAGTCGTCGTCGTGTTTAGTAAGGTTTTTTCTTCTTCCCCTGTTTATTTGGTTGGTTAACTGACTTCTCACATACTCAGTATGTTTTAACTCTTATCAATTTCTTTATATTATGTTTAATTTACACATCAAATTTTTAATTCCATAAAAGCTCCATTAAGGTTCTCCACCATTTTCTCTTCTGCTAAAACCATCAGCACCAATTACATATATAACGTTTTTACCTCTCCCTGGTATACTAGGCAATATTTACTAGTTTTGTCTATGATCTTTTTTGTTTAAGAACATGCAGAACTTTTCCACCTGCAAAAAAATTTGGTAAGTTTTAAAATTTTAAAAAATCCCCTTTGGTGCGTACTTTCTGCCGGTCACTGTATGATTTTTTTTTAATTCTCCCTTAAAAATGTAAAACTAACCCCTTCCGTAAGAAAGGACTTCATCTCCGTTAAATACAAATCTTTGTGTATTTTAAATAATTTATTATTAAATCAATAAAGTATTTATTTCAAAGTAAACATTTTCATTATGCAATGACGACGTTTTTGAAGAATCATAGGAATCATCACTTTGATTAAATCATTAAGAAACTTAATATGAGTAGTTCTCCAATCTCCAAGCGATTGGTTGCCATATATATAGTATTACCAAGGCACGGACCGTCGGCGTCGGCATATTGGCCTTCAAATGTTTAATTATAATAATTTATAAAGATCTTGGAAATACCTTTCTTTCTATGTTGCAAGATATCTGCAATTTGTAAATACATACATAGATACCAATCTATTTTGACGCAAAAATGAAGAAATTGTTACGTTTAAATAATTACAGTTATAGTCAAATTTTATACATCTATATTATGGTATACAATAATAATTGTACCATTATTAAATTAGATAGACATAAAAATAACCATATTTTTAATCAAAATTAAAAACTACTAGTCCACAACATGTTATGGCTTCGGGGCGTTATATATATATCTTTTATTGCTAAACGTATTCTGCTAGAGCGTTGCAATTGAATACAGATTTAAAAAATACTGTTTATTGAAAACCTCGTGAAGTAATTTTTGTGCCATTGACGAAAGCATATTATTATTATTATAAACAAGCATAAATATGGTATCACTGAATAGTTATGTAGAGACGGCAGATTAACCGTATCAATTGTATAGATGCAGGAGTTAGCAACTCTATATAAAATAAATAAAATCGTCACTGTCTAACGATCATCATAAGATGGCCAACAACCTTTTCGGCACAACCGTTTAATTCCAAGCTCTCTCTAGACAAAATTACTTTTTAAACATTCTGTAAACTAAAATTAATAATGGCTTTACATGAAACATCTGGGTACTAACAATGGAATATTACCTTGGTTTTATTAATCATTTTTGAAACATAATGATGAATTTAAATTCCACTTGCCTCTAGGAAGGATTACTAATTCAATATTAGCCAACAGGTGAGCCCAATTATATTTTATATAACAAAACAAATTTGCATTTTACATATTATATGTATAATGTACATATTATATGTATAGGGACATTTTTTTTACCTGTCTCTGGAGTAAAATTACCTACTGTTTTGCATTCAAAAATAACAGAAAAAGAAATATATAATATGGGCAAATTAGGACAAATTTCGTGTTTTGCTCTTATTAATTTATCAACTAATTTTTCTCTCTAGTATCTGGTCTTAAATAATGTAAATACCTAATAGACCAGGGTCGATAATTTTTGAAACAAAAAAAAAATAATAGTAGGATGAAACCCATTGGAAAAGGAAGAAAATATAACAAAAATGAAAGGAAAAATAATTTACGGGCGATCCGAGGTCGGGAAGTGGAAGGGGGTGAGTTTTTAAGGGTAGAAAACGATTTATCTCGACTTCCGGCAAAACGACAAGTCCTATGGAAAAACGTTAAATGGCAAAATTGTAGGTAATATAAAGATCTAGAACTTTTGTATTTACACTTTTTTCACATAACCTCAAAATGTATGTGAAAAATTCAAATAACCAAGTTTTTGGTGTTTTATTTTTATCTTTTACAAAAAAAAATTTTTTTCACGAAATTTGGTGAAAACTTACCTTCGTATGTCCCAAACACTCTGTATTTTTTTTGATTTAAAATATTTATTTTTTTACCTTATTTTGACTTAATATCGAAAAAGCACCCTAATTTTCAATCGAAAATTCTCACGTCAAATATCAGCTTTTTTAAAAAGGTCGGTGAACTTTTTGTTCGTTGAAATCTCTACTTTCTGATGGTGTAAAAAAAATATACATTACCATGGTAAATGTTCTCAAAAAATGCAAAGAAACGAAAAAAACTCGAATCCGAAATTTTTTTTTAAATCAATATGTACAATTTTGAGCTATTTGTTAAAATTTATACTTTAATAACTCGAAAAACGTAAGATTCCATGTTACATTAATAAACAAAAAAATTACAAATCCATAAAACATAAAGATCGCAAAAAACATGCGAAAATAGTTATATATAATATAATTAAAGGTAGGATTTCTTTGCATTTTTTGAGAACATTTACCATAGTAATGTATATTTTTTTTTACACCATCAGAAAGTAGAGATTTTAACGAACAAAAAACCCACCGACTATTATTTGAAAAAAGCAGATATTTTAACGTGAGAATTTTCGATTGAAAATTAGGGTGCTTTTTCGATATTAAGCCAAAATAAGGTGAAAAAATAAATATTTTAAATAAAAAAAATTACAGTGTGTTTGGGACATAAAAGGTAAGTTTCCACCAATTTTTTTTTTGTAAAAGATAAAAATAAAAAACCAAAAACTTGGTTATTTGAATTTTTCACATAAATTTTGAGGTTATGTGAAAAAAGGGTAAATGCAAAAGTTGTAGATCTTTTTATTACCTACAACTTTGCTATTTAACGTTTTTCCATAGGACTTGTAGTTTTGCCGGAAATCGAGATAAATCGTTTTCTACTCTTAAAAACTCACCCCCTTCCACTTCCCGACCTCGGATCGCCCGTAAATTATTTTTTCTCTCATTTTTGTTATATTCTCTTCCTTTTCCAATGGGTTTCATCCTACTATTATTTTTTTTCACTTTTTACCATTTTCAAAGGCTTCAGCCCTGGTCTATAAAGCAAATCATCACTTCCTAATTTCTAAACGAAAATATCCCTTTTAAAATAATTATTTTTCTTCGTGTAGGAGTATACCAATGATATAATGAGCAGTTTAATAGGCAAATAAGTTCATTATATGAAATTTGCTGTGTCAAAAACTCAGTAGGCTGGTAATAGGTTATTTAGCATAATTTTAATAGAGCTCCTAAAATCTGTTAAATAGGCTTGTACTGTTAAAGATTTTACAGACGAGATAAAAAAAAATTATGGTAACAAAATTGAAAAATGGGAATACTAAAATACAAGGTGTTTTATAATTATTAAAGTCAATATTAAAAGGGGTAAAAATTTGCATGATTTTACGACAAAAAGTTCAAACAAGTATAGATCCGTTTTCGTGTCATACAAGTTGATAAAGTTTTTTTTTGATTGTTTTTTTATTAACTCAAAAACTACATTAGATATGTTTTTAAACTTGGTGGGTGTAAATTAGATCTAGAAACACATATTTTGTGCAAAAAATTCAACAACAGCCTACTAAAAAATATTTTACTTAAAATAATCAATTAATTTAAATTCAAAATTAATTGATTATTTATTGTATATTTTTATTATTGATTATTTGAGTTTGTAACTTCTTGGAATTAATTCAGTAAATCCAGTACATTTTCTTTTTTTGGAAAAATGCGTAGACACATTAACTTTTTAATTTGTTGTCTTTTCATAAAAAAAAATTGATACAGCGTGTCCCAAATTAGAGAAATTACGATACCTATCGATAATTTTTTTAAATGGCAACCGTAGTTTTTTATTGGCTATTTTTAAAGTGCATATTAAGTTATACATAAGTACGAGATTTAAAATTTTTATTCCTTGTACGAAATTGGCAAATGTCAAGAAGTTAAAAGCAGGAATAAGACAGGAGTGTAGGTTAATTTCTCCCGAAGTTATTAGATATATTCAAAACGAGTTTTACTTGCGTTTAGGATATTGCCAAATAGTAAATGGACAACATTTTGATGAATTATTGACAAAAAAGTATTAAATTTATAATTCATAATTTATTCATAAAAATTTACATTTCCTATTATAACATGCCATAACACAACATAAAGATGGATTTTATTTTTTATTTTTCAATTAAATTAATTTTTGTTTGTTTTCTATTTTATAAAAGGAATAAAAATTTGAAACTTGGTACTTTTGTATAACTTAATCACTTCAAAAATAATGAATAAAAAACTAGGGTTACCTAGCATTTAAAAAAAGTATCGATATCGTAATAATATTATCTGTTATTTGGGAAACACGGTACTGTATTTACTGAATTTATTCCAAGTTGAAAACTCGCACTGTATAAGTATTACCCCTGTGTGAACTTCCATTTTATTCACAGTCTACAGGCCCATAAAGTAACCCGTTGCTTTATTATGCTAATGTTATTAACTAGACTGTGGGTAAGTTGGTACCTACTTTTTCTTGACCGCTCCTGTACATATGTAATTTTATTAATCGTGTGTGGTAACTTGTCTCAGAATGTTCGCTCCGCGCCGAAGGGTCAAAATTAAGTTAAAACGTTATTTCCTGCGAAAGTCATAGCAGTAAAGTTAATCGCGCAAAAATGGCTGATACCGCTTGCTTGATATATTTAAAACAAAGAAAAACAAAATGGAAGCACAGGCTTTAGGTTTAACGCAACACAGGCTAGGAAGAATGACCCATTATACCAGCCACTCTTTTGCGGTGTTCTTCAGTTGAAAGACGATTTTTTAGATGGTTAACAATGGATAATAGTTAACTGGACATATGCACTATGCACAATTTCTTAGTACAATAGACTTATACAGGGTGTCCCCAAAGTAATGGGACACAAAGCAGCACACTCCTTAATTGCCTTATCCCAAAATTGATAACAACCAAGATACAGTGTGTCAAAGTTTTAATTTTGTTTTCGTTTTTTTGCGATTATTTCTTAACGAAACGACATAGCAGCACAAAATTAAGGGTTTTGGGGTTCTTTGAGGTGAGGAATTTAAAATGATCCATAGTTTTTGTGTAACCAGTAGAGGGCGCTGCCTACGGCATGGCCCGCTCTTTTTAGCTGGCATTACTTTGTTTGGGCTTCTTATATCGATCCAACTATTAAAAAATAAGTTATTTTATTTCTTTTACATTAAAAACGTATAACTCATTGAAGTCGCTAGGAGTAACCGTTTTCGAGATAATCGCATTTTATATGTCCAATGCAACAAGTACGTGGTCCAAAAACAACGGAAAATCGAGCAACGGTGAATTTCTAACTTAAAATTATTGTAAATCAGCTATATTGCTAAGTGTCAAAGTTAATGTAAATACTTAAGGTTGACTATTTTTTTCTAATAAAAACGCTTTTTCGTATACGGAATTATTAATTTTATTCTAATCAAAAATTTTATTAACTTTGACATATATTATGATACTTTGTTAAACATGTTGTTACCTTAGAAACGTCGTTGTTTTTAATCAAGACCAGCTGTGATAAATAATACTAATACGAATACACAATTAATTTAAATATTTTAGCATTCTTGCATTAAAAAAATCGAATGCGATTATCTCGAAAATGGTTGCTACTAACGACTTCAATAAATTATACGTTTTTGATGTAAAAGAAGTAAAGTAACTTATTTTTTTAATAGTCGGATCGATATAAGAAGTCTAAACAAAGTTACGCCAGCTAAAAGGAGTGGGCCATGCCGTAGGCAGCGCCCTCTACTGGTTAAACAAAAACTCTGAATAATTTTGAATTCCTCACCTCAAAAAACCCCAAAATCCTTAATTTTGTGTTGCTATGTCGTTTCGTTAAGAAATAATCGCAAAAAAACGAAAACCAATTTAAAACTTTGACACCCTGTATCTTGGTTGTTATCAATTTTGGGATAAGGCAAGTTTAAATAAATCGCATTATTTCGACTTAAGGAGTCTGCTGTTGCTCTGTGTCCCATTACTTTTGGGACACCCTGTATACCTAAATGATAATGTAACAAACATAAGTATTGTACTGAAGTGATTAAGAGTTATTTAATGAACATACATATATATGAAGGGTTAAATTTAAATACCCTATATTGGGGGATTTTTTGCAGTCTGGGTCCCGTTAAAACAAAAATCGCAAATTGCAAAGAACCTAAATTTTTTATATTTGTTTTTATTATGCTTTAAAATATTGATAAAAAATTAGAATATTGTAATACTTTTTAAAATTCTCATCAGCTGAGACTTGAAAGTACGAAGTTATACACATTTTTATATTTTCACGAATCCGACCAGAAAATATACACTTTCTGGACAATTTTTCGTCCAGAAAATAACGTTTTGTCGATCGAGACCGGAAAATTGACGTTAGAGACTGGAAAAGATTTTTCCGGTCCCTGTTTTTTGTTTTTCCAATCGCTCTTTGATAATACAAGCCACCTTGATTTCGTTACTATGACAACAACATTTCGATGTATTGTCAAGTGACAGTTCGTTGATTTTTAATTTGTTGTTTATGTCAAACTTGTTTCGCCAGTTCGCAAATTTAACAATATGAATTCAGATTTTGAATTATCCGACACGGAAAATGAGATTTCAGAAGAAATTTTGGAAGCAGCAAGGAAAGCGACTTACGATATATTGCCAGTAAAATCAAAAGCCCGTTACGACTGTTACGAGACGCATTTAAAAATAATATAAAATAATTTAATGTAAGTATATCGAAGTGTCGGTCTTAAAAAAAATATTGTACGTCACGCAACCGAAAATGAGTGTTTTCCAGGTCTCTCCAAGCTTCCAGGACTCGCCTACGGCTCGCCCTGGAAATGCTTGTCTCAACCTGAAAAACACTACTTTCCGGTCTTGTAACGTAAATTACTATTTCACGAATCCGACACGAACCAACCTAGACGAATTGACTGGTGTCCAGTGGCTTAGGGGTAAAACTAAAGCGAGAACAAGGCAAAAGCATAAATTACCGTTCAGATGTTTGAGATCAGATAATTCGGTTCGAAGGGGTTCTCTATAAATAAGTGGATCGCCTCCGGAAAAGTCAGCAACTGTCGCTGAAAACAAATGCCCATTGCTGAATATGGCGGTACTGTTGTGGTCTGGGTCGTACGGACAAACTCCTATTCCTTCGGATTCCTTTTCTACTAGAAAGTTTCCATTCTGAAAATAAGGAAACAGGATTTTAATAATTATTGAATTACTATCAAATTATGGGTAGATACGTGTTATGCAGGTAATATTTACCATATCACTTCAGACAGTAACTAATAATTATTTTATTATTTTATTTACGTCACAATAACGTAACCCAGACATATGAATCTCTTACGAGCTTGGAACGACTCTAAAGTTGTATTTTAACTTCGGAACATGCAACAAAGTCGCCCAACAATAAAATTAACGACACTGAAACACACGTGTTAGTTAAACTAAATACTTGTTTGTGAGTTAAATGGACAATCGGTATTCAGTTAAGACCTTTGTACAACACCTAGTAATTTAGTTGGGCTACCGGGGAGAAGTGTTATACATTGTTTAAAATAAAAAGCAGTTGTGCTTGATAAACGTTCCGTCTGGGTATGAGTTATACTTATACTCGTATCTTATATCATATCATAACCTAATCCAAATCGTTACAACTATAACCAAGTTAAATAATTAATAATAAGATAACTTAACTCTTTTTGGTACCAATATCTTACATTAAACCTGATTTAAAATATATTTTAGCAATAATACCATGTTTTTATTGTTCTTTATAAATTCTCATGTGGATTTTTGTTTTTGTAATAATCCTACACAGTGTGGTCCAACGAAAACTTAACACCTCGATTTTCCTGCTTTAAAATGAAAATGTGGAAAATCGCTCGGACCCGTCGATTTTTATTTCGAGGGGGACATATTTTGCGTATATTGTCAATCTTGTTACTTCAAGCCCCTAGGAGGGAGGGGGGGGGGGGGGGGGTAAGATCTAAATATTAAATGGATACCCCTATTTTATATAATTTTTTTGGATTCTGCATAAAATTCTGAACATTTTTTAATAAAAGCATTATTAGTCTATACTTAACAGTTTCCGAGAAATTGACTCTTGAAAAATGACATTTTTGAACTTTGACAGCGTCTAGCTTTCTAACTGTACGTCTTAGAGCAAAACGGCTTACATGTCCCTATCTTCGATTTTTATTATCTTTCCAATAGTGTCAACTTCCGGTTAAACCGGAAGTACTATATTTCTTACAACCGGTTTAACCGAAAGTTGAGACTATTGGAAAGATAATAAAAATCTAAGATAGGGACATAAAAGCCGTTTTGCTCTAAGACGTACAGTTAGAAAGCTAGACGCTGTCAACGTTCAAAAATGTCATTTTTCAAGAGTCAATATCTCGGAAACTGTTAAGTATAGACAAATAATGCTTTTATTAAAAAATGTTTAGAATTTTATGCAGAATCCAAAAAAATTATATAAAATAGGGGTATCCATTTAAGATTTAGATCTTAGGTAGTAATAACATAAATGTGTATGTAATAGTAATAATAATAGCTGTATTTTAAAAATTCATTTCGCGTTAGAGTATGAACAAAATATGTTGTGACCCATCTGCATTCTGCGGGATGTAAGGTGTATTTCCAGTAACCCTGATCGAATCATTATTAGTAAGAAAATAATTATTATTAATAGACACTTGTTAAGCCGGCGTTTTATTAAATTAAATTTTTAAGTTACGTCAGCAATCTGACCATGATATTTTCCTCATCTCATAATAATATATACATTTTTGTTATGCATAATATGGCATATAGTATGTTGATTTTTTAAATTATTCTGGTGAATAAGAATACCAGTTTTAGTCAACTTGTTACTGTCAAAATTTTGGTAGTTATAGTTATAACCTTGTCCGTTAATACAATACATACTATTTTTAGTAACCTATAAATTACTATACAATTATCATGTTTTGATAAATGATTATAATTGGGTAGTAATTTAATCGCATAGTATTTTATTTTTTCAGGAAGCTATTCAGTTACAAATCGTAAAACCTAATATGTAAATGTAAAAAAATAACCTGCCCTTTGCTATAGTTGTATAAGTTGTTCTGTTTATTCTACAATAAAATTTATATAAATCGGAACGCTCTAAATAACGACAATTATTAATTAAATAAATACTGCTGGTATTTAGTAGTCTGTAGAATATAATATGTTTGCTGTTAAAATATCACCTGCTTAAAAAAAATATAAGACATCAACCAAAAACGTATTAATTTGTTACTGGACAAAATTGTTGTATTGTTTTATTAAAAGACAACACCAGACTTGACCAAACCAAATACATATTACGAAATATTTAAGCATACCTTCATACCAACAAACTGAGGCCAAATGACCAAACAAACAGTTCAGTGGTATAGTGAAAGGTTCAACATTACAAAGTAGTTTATTTTTTTTTTAATGGGTATTAAGGCACGGGGAATGCAAAACACTTAGTATGTAGTTGCCGACGTTCTTGTGGGCATTAAACCAAAGAAAAGTGGGAGCTTTTTAATTCCTAGTTTTTACAGTCAATTATACGAAAATAAAAGGAAAATAAATTCTTAATAGTCTTAAGAGGGCATCATTCCATGTAAAATAAACCCAATTTTTGCCCGCCGCTGTCATCGAATTTCTTCGAAACTGCACGTACGATTTACGACTTTAAAAATTATTTTCTACGAAAGAAAGGCCTAAATTAAAAATCCATTACAAAACAGACAACGATTGAACCTTTAGCTATCCTGTGATACCAAATTTATTCCTGCTTAATTAAATTTAACTGGTGATATTTGGTGACAGCCGAACACCTGCAACTATTTTTGAAATATTTATCTCAGCTATCGTTAATAGTATAAAAGTCAAATGTATATAGGTACCTATAATAAATGTAAAATAATGATAACAATTAATGATAATTGAAAATAATATAATTTAAAAGCATAACTATTAGGATAACAAGTGCAATAAAAATTAATTAAATTCTAAAAAACTGTTGATAATTTATTCAAAATTTAACTCTGTATCAATATCACTATCTTCATCTAAGCCTTAACTTATAATTAAGGGTTGAACATTTGTAATCATACAATTGTAAGAATTTTCCACCTTAAGTACATGCTGTACACAGTTTTTCCAGCTGTCTGCAGAAATTTTTCTTACTTCGTTTTTAATTAATTCTACTACAGATGCATTTAATGTAGGAGAAATATTATTTCTCCTAATATTGGATTTTAGTTGGTGCCATATTAGCTCAATAGGATTGAATATACAATAGTATGGAGGAAGACGCAACACTGTATGTCCATTTTCTGCTGCAAGTAGTTGTATTATTAGATTTGGTAATGATTTTTGCTTGCCGACAATGATAACTAGCATTGTCCTTTACAATGACGCTATTTTCAGGTATATTTTTAAGGAGTTTATGTTTAAACCAATCTTCAAAAAGTTGTGCGTCGGTATCTTGATGGTAATCTAAAGAAGAATCTGCTATGTTTTTAGCTGAAAGCAACAGACAATTTGGAACAAACCCGTTCTCTGAACCAGCATGTAATATTGTGATTCTTTTGCCTTTATTTGATGGTGCCTTGGTTTGACATTTTTTGGAAGAATCATCCCAACCCCAACCTTTTCTTAGAGTGTCATGGGTATCGAACCATGTTTCGTCAAGGTAAATAATTGGACGATTTTCTTCTCAAAATTGTTTAACAGCTGTTAAATATTTAAGTCTCCATTCCCGTAAACGTTGCGATTCCATTAATGTTTGTCTTTTATTAATGCTTCGGTATTAAAAACTCATTTTACGCAATATTTTCTTGAAAGGCAACAAGAGATATTTGTTTCGTCTTTAATCAGCCGCTCTTTGAGGGAAATCAAAGTGGGTACAGTTTGTGCCTCATACATTTGGTAAATCTTTCTTCTTAATAAATCCATGTAATTTTCGTCAATGCTACTAAATGTGCCAGATTTACTCCGATTTTTTCTAGGATTAACGGGTTTAAGTACTACCTATGTCTCTTACCGAAGATAAAGGAGTTTTTGTCAAAGTAGACGTCTCTGCTAAAGCATCCATCGAATTAAAATTTCTACTCAACATTTTTAATTATTAGTTTGCAATAGCTAGATAAATGCTTTCTTTTAAAAATTACACTTGAAGATGCCCCCCTATCAGCACAATTCCAAGGACGCCACATTCTACCACTAATAAGCCTAACTAAAAATTACTCGCCGGAAAACCAGTAAAGACTAAAATTATTAAAAATCAGTTTGTATTTATATATGAATCAGGCATAGGTATAAATTGAATTTGTACCTGGTCCGGCTCTGCTCGAAAAGGTTTTAAAATTTGGGATTTCATTATTTATTTTATGGTCAAAGGGATAATGAGGGTTTATTGCAGTCAAAAGATCAACGGAATAATTCTACAAATACTATACAAAAATCACTTTATTATTTCAAAATAAACAAATATATCTTGAACTAAATTCGATACGTTTAGTGGGTTTCGAGTAAATGGTATCAATGCATGTGGCGAGTAAAAGCGATGATGCCCTCTTAAAATCACAGTTATAGGCCTGTGGTCATCAAATAATGGTGTTATAAAAGAATATCCCGTTCTTCTCTAAGAATTATTACTTAACACGCTTGTATTAAAAGATTTAAGCTCTCACTTACTTTGTGCCATTGTCGCTGTCGGTTTTGAATTTCTTAAAGCTCCTGCATAAGCATATTAAATTACCTATTTTTTTTTTTAAACAATAATAATTGCCGACATGACGGGCCCCCCTACATTTTTACCACTTATTTTACAAGGCTAAAATGAAGTCTGAAAAAATTATTGACATGTCATAGTCAACGAATATTGAAATAATTAAATCGATACTAGGTACCAAATAAACAATCAACCATAACTTCCTTGTATAACAATAAGGTATCTACTTATATATCATTTTTATTAGACTTCTCTAGCACTTTTATACTGGGTGTTCGGAAATTCCATACGTATATTTCAAAGGGAGGTTCTACATATAAAACCGTGAAAAAAAGTTCATATTAATGTAGGTCCTTAAACATCTTACATACCGTGCGAGCAAAAATTATTTGCATTAAAGAGGACTTGGATTAAAAAACGTAGGGCTTGGTTTAGATCACAATGATATGGGGACGATATATCTAACCAAATCTAGGTTGAAATTTTGTCATATTAATATTACGAGATGATATGCCAAACTAATGAGTAATAAAATAAGTAGACAAATACAAATTTATTTTTGTTGTTTACAAAATTAACAAAGTAAGAATATACAGAAAGAAAAGGAATAACATAAATTGCTGAAATTGGCCACCGCCAACCCATGCACCAAGCATAAATTCACACGTCTCTTCATATTCTCGAAAGTGTTGACCAGCATCTCTGGAGAAATGTTGCAATTATTGTACTAAATTTGCAACTGGTGTTTTAAAAATAGTGTTCTTTAAATGAGGAAAAACGAAGTAATCCATAACCCTTAAACAAGGTGATCTAGGTGGGAATTCAATTCTATTTGTTGGCGTATTTTGCATTATTTCACGAACGTTTGCAACACGTTCTTCTGTTCTTAAAGATGGTCTTCCTGCTCCTTTTTTGTGTTGTATAGAACCTGTTTCCCTAAACACAGCAACGGTTCTTTTCAGGCAATGATAAAAATCCCCAGCAATAAAAGCAACGTTAGGAAAATGTTCGTGAAAATCGTCCATGCACAAACCCGGATTGTATTGCCACTCACCATTTACTCTAACACCGTTTCGAAAATACGCTTCAACTATGAATGTTTTGTGCTGTTCCGTAAGCCCATTGTGTGAATTGTTCAAGAAATTGGAAAAATTATTGATGAATCAAATTACTTGTAACGACTGTCAAAGATGAAGGAATAACTGATTGATTGTTAATTCAGGTAGTTACTGACGCCCAACAGGTATTAAGCTCTACGGCTAAGCATTACGTCCTTAGATGCAAGGCCCTCTTTGATGCAAATCATTTTTGCTCGCACGGTATAAGGACAAAAATATATTATCAAAAATTAGCATTCAGTAATATTAGTTCGTATGCTAATACGCACCCTCGTAGTAGGTACCTAAAGCGGTTGCAAGGAAATAAAATCTATTTTTTGGAGGTCATCTTTGAGTTTTTCCACTAACATCCAGGGGGCTTTGAAAACATTTCTACCAGTTTATTTTTTTCTTAAAGGTAAAGGAATTAATTACCAACAAATGGAAAGAAAATAAAAATCGGTCCATTCGTTCAGAAATGACAAAGCTACAAAGTTGCATTAAAAATTAGGTGCGTCACTTTTTTTGGAACTGAGTGTATTTACTTCAATGGCGTAATCAGCGCTTCGAAAAATGAAAAGCTACAGGGATCCCACCCTGTAGCTAACCATAATTGAAAACAAATTTCCTTCTCGGGGAAAAGGATCCGAAACTTATGGGATTGAATTACCGTTTTAGCACTTTTACGGAACTAAGCGCAAACTTCCTATATCGTTAAAGGTTGACCTTTGTAACGAAACAATGATTTTTGCTCGATATATCAAAAGCCAGATTAAAAAATGTTATAACCACGAATGATACATTAGAGGAAAATACAAAGCATGTCCATGTTACTGGTAACAATCCTTTTTTATTTTTAATTGTACTGTCATATATATACGCACGAATAACTTCCATGGCAGTGTATTTATTTATTTTTAAAATAATGTCGCCAAGATTTTATGGAATTATTGGCTGGTAAGTCTGCATAATATAGTTCTATGGGACCTTTAAGGCTTACTGTAGGTACCTAAACTATAGGTGTACCAACAGTAAATAAAGGTAAAATAAATCCATTTGGGAAATATGTAATGTAAATAAAAGTGTATTATGCTTCCGCCCGGAATACGAAATATGTATCGTGTGATTTAAAGGATATTTAAGTTTAAAGATTTGATTAGAGTGTTTGCAACAACTGCCTACTGCCTTCTAAAATCCAACGACCACCTATGCTTGTAGGTGTTACACTTTAATATTGTCCTTATGAGGAAACTCACGTTTAGTACATGTTTAAACTGAAATAGACTTCCTTCTCCTATTAAATATGTTTTTTGCAATTTTATAGTCGCACGCATAACTATGCCTTTCAAAGTAAAGGATACATTAATTAATACGAAATTATTTTGTAAGAGCAAATCCTGTTAATACTTCGTTTATTTTTCGATTTCTCCAAAAAGCTGACAATAACCGTAACCTACAGTTTTAATTGATAAATTAATAAAAGTAGAAAATGAAATTTTTGCTTTTATTAATTTATAAATTCAATCTGTTTTAACGTAAAACTGTAGGTACCAGGGCTAAAGCCTTTGAAAATGGTAAAAAGTGAAAAAAAAATAATAGTAGGATGAAACCCATTGGAAAAGGAAGAGAATATAACAAAAATGAAAGGAAAAATAATTTACGGGCGATCCGAGGTCGGGAAGTGGAGGGGGGTGAGTTTTTAAGGGTAGAAAACGATTTATCTCGATTTCCGGCAAAACTACAAGTCCTATGAAAAAACGTTAAATGGCAAAGTTGTAGGTAATAAAAGGATCTACAACTTTTGTATTTACACTTTTTCACATAACCTCAAAATTTATGTGAAAAATTCAAATAACCAAGTTTTTGGTTTTTTATTTTTATCTTTTACAAAAAAACCTTTTTTTTTCACGAAATTTGGTGAAAACTTACCTTTTTATGTCCCAAACACACTGTAATTTTTTTGATTTAAAATATTTATTTTTTCACCTTATTTTGACTTATTATCGAAAAAGCACCCTAATTTTCAATCGAAAATTCTCACGTCAAAATATCTGCTTTTTTAAAAAAGTCGGTGGGCTTTTTGTTCGTTGAAATCTCTACTTTCTGATGGTGTAAAAAGAAATAGCAGCAGTCACATTTTTTACATGAAATACCCTTTAAATCCTACCTTTAATTATATTTAGAACAACTATTTTCGCATGTTTTTTGCGATCTTTATGTTTTATGCATTTGTAATTTTTTTGTTTATTAATTATCAATGTAACATGGAATCTTAACGTTTTTCGAGTAATTAAAGTATAAATTTTAATAAATAGCTCAAAATTGTACATAATGATTAAAAAAAAAATTTCGGATTCGAGTTTTTTTCGTTTCTTTGCATTTTTTAAGAACATTTACCATAGTAATGTATATTTTTTACACCATCAGAAAGTAGAGATTACAACGAACAAAAAGCCCACCGACTTTTTTAAAAAAGCAGATATTTTGACGTGAAAATTTTCGATTGAAAATTAGGGTGCTTTTTCGATATTCAGTCAAAGGAGGGTGAAAAAAATAAATATTTTAAATCAAAAAAATTACAGTGTGTTTGGGACATAAAGAGGTAAGTTTTCACCAAATTTCGTAAAAAAAAATTTTTTTTTGTAAAAGAAAAATAAAAAAAAAAACTTGGTTATTTGAATTCTTCACATAAATTTTGAGGTTATGTGAAAAAAGTGTAAATACAAGAGTTGTAGATCTTTTTATTACCTACAACTTTGGTATTTAACGTTTTTCCATAGGATTTGTAGTTTTGCCGGAAATCGAGATAAATCGTTTTCTACCCTTAAAAACTCACCCCCTTCCACTTTCCGACCTCGGATCGCCCGTAAATTATTTTTCCTTTCATTTTGGTTATATTCTCTTCCTTTTCCAATGGGTTTCATCCTACTATTATTTTATTTTTGTTTCAAAAATTATCTACCCTGGTCTAGTAATTATTGTACTCCAAAGATGATTATTTGGCCGATTTTTGGATAAAACATAGAAGTAACGAAATTGATCAAAAGCGCCGCTAGTGTTTGTTCTTAACCAAAGCATCGCTAACTTATTTTCATATTATCACACACCTTTTCAACGAAATCCAAAAAAATATTTAAATATGGCTTTTGTTGCCATGCATCCATGTATACTTACTTTTAGATCGGACTAAAGTCATTGAAAAAAGTAGTAGGTATATAGTAGGTTTTATTACACATCAGAAATATAAACATGGATTTATAAAGTGGTTTGTCTAGGTGTCAATAGAGGTTGGTGGTAATATAATTTTACGAGGGAATTAAAAAAATTTACCGTTAAAGCGAAAAAAGTAGCTACATAATATAAAGATAGAACCACTCTAGATAAAACCGAATTTGAAATAGAAAGTGAGGAGTAAGTGAATTAATAGTAAAAATGATGCAGAGAAATTAATAAAATTATTTTGTTAACTTTATAAAAAGTTCCTTACAAAATCAATTTATTTTCAAAAAACGGGTGACAGCAATAATTCGTTTCTCGTCATTGTCGTAACACGATAAATGTAAAAAAAATACTTTTTAACTTGATTATAGCCTCGTACTTAAGAATATTAAAATTTCCTAATTAAATCAAAAATACTACGACGCTCTCCAAATTGGAGATTTATGTATGTTCGGGTTAAAATTTAACACCGCTGTCATCCAACCTTAATAAATTCTTTCTACACACCTGTATGCCTGTACAAAAAGGAGGCAATAAAAATAAAACAAACTCCTCCGCAGCTCATTTTAATTTTCAAAACGTCAGGAAAGTAATTAATTGTTATCCAAACAAATCGATCGACAAAAATTAAAATTCTACTTTGCTTACTGGGGCATGATTATACCAGGGCGACCTAAAAAATAAATACTAAATACTTATTGATAAATCGTTGCCTTTAAACCAGAATATAAATAATTTGACTAGTAGAAAATTTAAAAAACACATATACAGGGTGTTTCAATAAAAACTCCCAGGCCAATTATTTCGAAAACTAAAAGTGACATGTAAATTCTGTAAACGCCAGTTTTTATCACTAAAATTATCATTACCAAAATTAAATTAAAATCTGCTAAAGGATATTAAAAATATTTATAATTAAAATACTCATTAAAATTATTTAAAACAAAACAAACCCGAACAAACCCCAAATATCTCCGTTCATGTTGGATTTATGAAAAAATTTTATGGGGCATAATTTGATAAAAATTAATTATCTTTAAGATCCATAACATTTAAAAGTTCCTGTCATCGAAAAAATTCTTTGCACCGTGGCGCCACCTACATCTTGTATTATTCAAACACATTTTTTACACAGTTGTGAAGCCAATCATAGAGGCTAAAAACTGGCGTTTACAGAATTTACATGTCACTTTTAGTTTTCGAAATAATTGGCCTGGGAGTTTTTATTGAAACACCCTGTATGTATTTAGTATATTATTTTTACTATAGGTACAGATAACAAATGCATCTAATATAATTAATATAAGCTTCGTTTTCAAACACAGGCAGTAAATCTATGGCAATCAGCAGAAATTTGTCATTTATTTTTGTTAAAAACGATTTTTGATCGGGACAAAATGTAAACAATTTGGTCTCCTTATATCACATTTCTGTAGTCTGTACTATTAAATAAAACTAGACAAAACTGAATTTTGTTAGCACACATGAATCAGTTACTAAATATTTCCTTGAATACCTATACGTCATTAAAATCATATCATGTAGAACCATACGTAATAATCGTAATATATTATTAGGTACATTAGTTAGTTAGCTTTTACACAGTCACACGTGCTTCTAAAACTCCTACTTTTAAAGCGTATTTTAGGCGGTTTAACGAATAGAAAAAGGAAAACATTGTGATGGGTGAGAACAGTGGTGGTTATAGACAACATAGTCGAAAAAAAACAGGAACAACTTTAACCCAATCGGTAAAAACCCGAAGTTTTTCCCTAGGAGACATGAACATCCCAGAACGTGAAATAAATAGGTGTTTATTTGTTGACCAAGCTGATAAAGTACACAAAGGAGGACAAAAACAATCTGCGATAAGAATATCGAATAAGAGTCAGCCGATTCATGATAGTCCGGGCGTAAAAGCTGACGAAAATAATTTACATTATGAAGAGGTGTTTACCCTAAACAATAAATTGTCGCGAACTCCACCATTGGGCAAAACACAAAATTTAGACAATAAAGAAACCGACAATAACATGGATGACACAGTGAATTATAAAAATAAACGGATAAGATCAGAAGAGAGCCCAGCAAGCGGAAATGAAGTGAAAAGACAACGTAACCATTTCCCACAGGAAATAAAACAAAAACAACATCAAAATAATGGTACTGAAAATCTCCTATCCGAAATTTACGAACAGCTAGACAAAATAAGTTTAGCAACGAGTAACGAGTCAAACAACGGAGATCCGATCTTCTCTAAAGAGGACAAGGAATTGGTCAGAAATGCACAAACAAACCTACAAAGGATTATTAGTATTTTGGCGTATAGACTCGGAAGTAAAGAAAAGGAGGAGAGCCTAAAGGAAAATAATTCCAGTGAAGTACGGAGTACAACATATGCTGCAGCTACACAAAAACAAACAACACGAGAAATAAATGAAACGCCAGAAAAAATAGTACATACGGATTGGAAAACCCCAGAAATACCAAAAAAATTGGAAACAGTCATTCGAATTGAAAACGTATCAGACCCAAAAGAAACAGTCGATCTTATAAAAAAAGAAATCACATTAAAAGACACGGAGGGAGGTTTTAAAAGTGTTAGGTATCTGAAAAGCGGAGCAATAGTGTTAGAAAGCTGGAGCAAAACTCAACAAGAAAGATTGAAATCAGCGCTAGAAAATAAAAAGAACATAAATGTCAATGAAATGTCAAGACAGGACCCAATGTTTATAGTCACAGGAATATTAAAAGGATTTTCTAACATAGAATTTGTCACCGAACTAGTTAGGTTAAACAGTGATATTGAAACTGATCTCCAGAAACCGAATATTATCGACAAAATAAAAGTAATTGCTAAAAAAGAATGTCGAAATCCGGCCAAAGAAAACTGGATACTGCAAGCGGAACCTGATATCGCTAAATGGTTTATAAAAAAACAGACAATCAACTTTGACCTTGTAAAAGTGTACGTCCAAGAACACTTAAACTTAGCTTTTTGTTTTAACTGTTGTGGCTTTGGACATGTGTCCAAATATTGCAAAGGAAAGGCCATATGCCACAAATGTGGGGGCGACCATGCTGGAAGAGAGTGTACTTCATTAGAGCTGTCGTGCCCAAACTGTATTAAAATGAAGTTTAAAAAGAAGACAGTAACCATTCAGCAAAAAATGAAAATTGCCCTGTATATAAAAGGAAATTAGCCCTTTATAGGTCCCAGATTGAATATTCTAACAATTTTTTATAAACTTCACATACAAATGTAACAACAATTGCAACCCAAAAGAAAAAGGTAAAAATAATTTCCCTACAACAATATCCAGTATAATACATCAAAATGTGCAGTCGTTAGGTAATGCTATTGATAAAATAAATAAGATGCTGGCAGAACATCTGGATTGCAAAGTTTTATGTATATCCGAACATTGGAAATCAGAAGACCAACTGAAACAATTAGGAATCAAACAATTTAAACTGGTATCTATGTTTTGCCGCCAGGAAGGACATCATGGAGGTGCAGCAATATTTGTAAACCAATCTGTATCATATAAAGCGAGACCAAAATTAAATAAATTATCAGTGTCTGGGATTTTCGAATGCGCTGCAATTGAGTGTCGTCTTGGAGGGACAGATGTGATAGTGGTTTCAGTGTACAGGCCACCTTCAGGGGATGTAAAAATATTTTTTAATAAAATGGAACAGGTATTATCAAAAATATTTAATGAAAAAAAACCCATTTTTGTGGCAGGCGATTTTAATATTGATATTCTCAAAAAGGATAAAACCGGAACAGAGTTTGTGTCATTACTTAACTCGTTTAATTTATATTTTACAGTAAACAAAAACACACGAATAACAGCAACCACAGCAAGCTGTATTGACAATATATTTACAAATTTGGACTCGGCTAAAGCTATCGTCATAGAGAATTTTATCTCTGACCACACGGCACAAAAAATTATTTTTGAAACTCATTTAAAAAAGCCTAAACCTCTTCAATATAAACGTGTCTATTCAGAAGAAAGCAGAAATGAGTTTTTGTGCTGTTTAAAAGATCAAAATTGGACAGATGTATATGCATGCAACAAGAACGATGTAAACAATCAATGGGGAAAGTTTATGAACATCTACAAACTATATTTTAATCAATGTTTTCCTTTGAAGATATTACGGAAACAAAAAAGAAAAGTTGAAACAACCCCGGAACTGCAAAAATGTAAAAATATATTAGATATTCTTCTGACTCTGAGTAATCATGACGCCAAGTATAAAGATGCCTACATACAAGCAAAAAAAGAATATGACGTTAAACTAAAAACTACTCAAAGAAAAAATTACGAAGATCGCATCACAAACTCTGATAATAAGATGAAAAGTATGTGGGCAATAACTAAAGAAATCACTGGAAAAGTACATCATAATGACAACGGCATTCCAATGGATGAAAATGCGGAAGATATAGCCAATAAATACAATAAACATTTAGTGTCGGTGATTCCAAAAATGTTAAAAGACATAAATAGCTCTCAACGTTGTAATATAACACCTAACAAACAATCAATGTTCTTAAAGCCGGTTACCCCTGAAGAAATTTGTGAATTAGGTAGTCAAATTAAAAATAAACTTAGCAGTGGCGTCGATGAAATACCAACAAGTATTATAAAAAGCTCGGTAAATGAATTAAAACATATTTTATGTTTTATGATCAATAATTCATTTAGAATCGGAGTGTTTCCGGATGAATTAAAAGTAGCATTAATTAAACCACTGTTTAAAAAAGGCGATCCCCAGCAAATGGACAGTTATAGACCTATAAGTTTGTTGCCTGGATTTTCCAAATTATTTGAACTTGCCATGTATAAAAGACTAGTTAATTTTATAACCAGTTGCAAAACATTACATTATAACCAACATGGATTTTTAAAGGGAAAATCTACGCAAACAGCAATTTATCAGTTTATTAAAACAATTTCGAAGTTCTTTGAAAATGGAGAAATTGCAATTGGCATGTTTTTGGATTTGACTAAGGCCTATGACTGTCTTAATAGGAAATTACTCATAAAAAAATTGGAAATGTATGGAGTAAGGGGGAATGCTCTGAAATGGCTGGAATCTTATCTTAATGGAAGAACACAAATAGTGGGCGTCACTAAGGACGGAGAGTCCTGCAAATCACAAATGTTGAACAGCGAGTATGGAATCGCTCAGGGTAGCATCTTGGGTCCACTCTTGTTTGTAATATATATTAATGATTTGTACTCCGAGGCAGATCAACCGTGTCAGACAATAATTAATTATGCGGATGACACAAACTTAATAACGGGTAGTAAAAATTTGTTTCAGCTATTGGCAGATAGTAATAACTTTTTTAATAGAGTAAAAAAATGGTTTACTGACAATAATCTAATCCTTAACTCAGATAAAACAAACATAATGCTTTTTAAAACAAAAAAATCAAGAGCTGAAAATATTACACACTTTGAAACCGCAGAAAATCGGCTAGATGTCTCTGAAAATGCAAAGTTTCTTGGGATTTATATTAACCAAAATCTAGACTGGTCTTTTCACATAAGCCAGCTATTGAGAAAGTTGAACTCAGTCTGCTATGGAGTGCGAGTTGTTGGTAGATACGTGAATGATAAAACCTTGAAGATTCTATACTTTGCAAACTTTGAGTCTGTTTTAAAATATGGTATAATTTTTTGGGGGAGACATACCCATGTGCAAAATATTTTTGTTTCGCAAAAAAGGGCACTAAGGGTAATTAAAAAAATGGAGTTCAATCAGTCCTGTCGAAATGTTTTTAAAGTAAACGGTATCATGACTGTGTATGCCTTATACATTTTTGAATGTCTTATGTTTTTGCGTAGAAACCAAACATTGTTTAATTCACAAAATAACATTCGATTCACAAGAACAGACAATTTCAGTTACCCCATACATCGCCTTCATAGTACAGAAACAAGCCCAGAATATATGTGTGTTAAATTATACAATAAGTTACCACTACGAATCAAACGCATCGATAGTCAACGCCTGTTTAAAATAGAAATTAAAAAACTTCTAATTCAGTTGGAACCCTATTCTCTGAACGATTATATAAATATGTAATAGATTAATTTATTGTTTATGAAAATTATATTTTGTATACCTAATAATAATTCGGAACTGTTTTTTGACGTCATTTCATTTTGTTATTTACTGTAACAAATTTGAAAATAAAGATTGTTTATGTTTATGTTTATGTTTAAAACTAGATTTTGCTATATTTCTATGGCCAGCTAGTTAGATCATTTCCAATACAATGGCGCACCAAAGAAATTTATTCGGAGGAGCTGATCTATCAAATATTTTTAAATTTGCTTCGAAACGTACCTCCGAATATCCGAAACTCATCTATCTTAATCTTAATCTTAACATAGTATAAAACAAAGTCGCTATCCTGTCTTATGTGCTTAAATCTTTAAAACTACGCAACGGATTTTGAAGCGGTTTTTTTTAATAGATAGAGTGATTCAAGAGGAAGGTTTTTATGTATAATTAGCGACCCGCCCCGGCTTCGCACGGTTGGAATTTTAGAAAGTGGCATGCTGGGTACTAATATATCGGGTTTGTTCGGGTTTGTATTTATACCAGCGGGTTGCAACGCATGCCGGGTACACGCTAGTAATATATAAAAATGAATGTCTGTATGTCCCGTATGCGTTCCTATACCATTTATCCGATTACGATGAAAATTTGGTGAGTTGTTGTGTGCAGGCCGAGGAAAATTTTGGCATAAAAAAAGTGGCATTTTAACAACGCATGCCGGGTACTAATATATTATATATATAGCTGGGTCTGGAATTAATTTTAGAGAAAAACAAAAAAACACGTATATTTTCTTTTGTTTTTAACATGAAAAAAAGTTTAAAAAAGGTACATGTCAATCTGTCAAAATTTGACAGCTGTCACATAAAATCACGTGTAACTTTCTTATTTGAAGAGATAACAAATTTTTGATTTCGAATTAATTTAAGTACTTACCTGGGAGAAAAAATGGCCGTTACAAATTTGACATTGACAGCTGTCAAAATTTGACAGGAGTGATTTCAACTTCTTTTAATTGAAATATTTCATTTGGCATTATTGTAGCTACCATCCCGGACAAGAAAAAAATGAAAAAAAATTTTACACTTACCTGTCAAAATTTGACAGATCAAGTATAAATAATTGTTTTTTTTCATATTTTTGATATCGGATTCTTGCAGCTACGATCTTGGAGAAAAAAGAAATGCAAAAAAATTGACATATTAAACCTGTCAAAATGTGACAGCAGTGATTTAAAGTCTTATTATTTAAATTTTTAACCTCGCAATCTTGCAGCTATGATCTAGGAAAGGAAAAAAAATGAAAAAAATTTAACACTTACCTGTCAAAATTTGACAGGTCAAGTATACATTTTTTCCCCTTACTTTTGATATCGCATTCTTGCAGCTACGATAGTCGACAAGAAAAAAATTTTAAAAAAATTTGACACCCACCTGTCAAAATTTGACACCCACCTGTCAAAATTTGACAGCTCAGTGTAATTTTTTATTTTTTTTTTAATTCTTGATATCGGATTCTTGCAGCTATGATCTAGGAGAAGAAAAAAATGAAAAAAAAATTGACACCTACCTGTCAAAATTTGACAGTTCAAGTATAACTTTTTTTTCTCTTACTTTAGATATCGCATTCTTGCAGCTACGATACTCGACAATAAAAAAAATTTAAAAAAAAATTGACACATACCTGTCAAAATTTGACAGCTCAGGTATAAAATTTAGTTATTTAGGTACTGAAAATTTCTTTAATTTCGTTTTCTCAAGCGACAATTATGGATACCAGAAAAACGAAATGGATTTGTGAAAAAATTACACAATGTTTTAAAGCAATCTTTGGTTGTAAAAAAATTATACATATTTGATAAGACGATCTTGGATTATGAAAAAACTATACATAATTGATAAGACGATCTTGGGTTATGAAAAAACTATACTATTGTGAAAAAACTACAGATACCCGAACAGTGCCGTGCCCGAAGGGTTCGGCACAATATTATTGTCTCAAATACATCATGGATGGCGGATAAATTGACAGTATTGACACATACCCAAACAGTGCCGTGCCCAAAGGATTCGGTATAATAGTATTGTCACAAGTGTACAAGGATCTTAGGTTGTAGAAAAAATGACACACACACCCGAACAGTGTCGTGTATATATATATATAAAAATGAATGTTTGTCTGTCTGTCCGTATGTCCCGTATGCGTTTCTATACCATTCATCCGATTGCGATGAAACCTTGGTGAGTTGTTGTGTGCAGGCCGAGGAAGGTTTCAGCATTAAAAAAGTGGCATTGTAACAACGCATGCCGGGTACTAATATATAGAATAATTCGGGTTTGTTCGGGTTTGTATCTATAAATCTGTAAAGTATTACTTGACGTGATGGTGAACTCGCCTTATTATGGCATCTCAGAGAAAGCGACCAAACCAATACGTATACCAGGGCGTATACCGGTAGGTATACCGGGGCGAATGCCGGGCATTGCAACGCATGCCGGGTACACGCTAGTAAAATCTATAAATTAAGGTATTATACGATGGAATCAGGCATGGGGTCAGCCGTAGGGTGAAAATTTTTATCTAAATTTAGAGGGGTAAAAAAAATTATACGTAATCTTTATAAGGGTTCGGTAAGGCTTGGGAAAGCTGCAAACCGAATCCTCTCATGTGTGCACCAGTTTTCCAATATTAAAAGAAACATAATATGTAAAAATGTATAATATTATTATAGATTTATTGTTTGGATAAAATAAGATGTTGCAACCTGCAACGGCATTGGCAGTTTAAATTTTATTGCATAAAGAGTAAATATGAGATTTCCTGCTGTATGACTTATCTAAATAATGCGTCAGATCATTACTGACTATGTAGGTAGCCAATATGGCTTCTAACTCAAGTTAATTACCACGTATAAAGCTTGCGGGTACACTTATCTAAGAATAAGTGTTGCCTAGATTGTTTTATTAAGAACTATGTAATCGTATTTTTATGTTAAAAGTGCCAAGTGACTGCATGACCTGCATTTTTACTTGTTTACGATATATCGTATGTTCACGTATAAAAGCAAGGTACCAAACCAGTTCAAATAACAGCTTTTTTACATCTTTCATCATTTTCTTCTCGTGTTACCGAAGCCCATTCAAATATCACCTTAGTTCCGTTAGACGTGTCCTCTTCTACCAAACCAAAACAACTAAAGCGGCTTTAATAAAATTTGCATAATATAAACATGTCAAAAAAACTGAACTCATTTATTTACATAGGTAGACATATCTTGTTTCCTTATGCGGTAAAATTCTTGAGATTTTAAACTCATTTGCGAAATTTCTAAAATATTTTAATCTTAATAGCTTGAAATAGTACCTAATACGGAAATAAATAAGGACACATATGAATCTCGTATTTTCCCTTTGTCCGTATACAAAATACAGACAGACTGCTGGTCTTCTTATAATTTAGGTGCAAGCGGAGACACCATATTAGTAGGGCAGGTGCTCCAGAAGGACAGCAAGATCTGCAGACTTAAAGTCAGTCGACTTTTTTTGAAAAAAAGATAAATACAAAAAAACGAGTATGCAAAATGGCTTTTAAGACCTTGAGGTTTTATGCATTTTTGTTTTAGTTTTGTCGGACACATAGGCATTCAATAGTACAACCAACCGTATATGTAATAATGGTGTGTTTCAATGTTTAATTAAAGTACTTATAATTTATTTTCAAAACTAAAGGACCCGTTCAGTACCTTAATGATATAGGTATGTACAGGGTGTTTCATTAAGGATGGCCACCGGCCATATCTCGGAAACTACTAGGCATAGAAACTTGAAAAAAAAATTATGATAAAAGCGGTCATGAGAAAATTCTGCAAATTACTTTTAAGTTCCTCATTTCGCCGCAAGGGGGCACAATTGAAATTTTTTTTAATTCTAAATTTCTCCGAAAATTCCCACATTAAGGTATAACTCTGATTACATCATCGAAAAGCTTAGACAATTCTGCATCATTTTGGTTTAAGGCTCATTGGCGTACCGACCTTGATAAGAGTGGGAGAAGCTATTGAATGTGTAAACATTAAAATCGCTGTAACTTCTAAACGACTTATCCGCTTTTACTAAATTTAAGTTTGTTTGGAAGGGAAAGGTAAGTATCTTCAATCGCCGTATCCAACAGTAAACGATAGTGTTTAATAAAATTACTAGAAGGCGCAATTTGTAATAATAACAGTTTTTTCGATTTTATCCTGAAAATTCAAATCATACGGTATAACTATGACATCATAATCGAAAAGTAGAAGAAATTTGCAAGAAAAGATGCGAAGACCGCAGTTCGATATCTTTGTTCGTTTCAGAGTTATTGCCAAAACAATATTTTTAATACAAATTGCGCCCTCTAGCAATTTTATTAGAAACTATCGTGTACCAATAGATACGACAATTGAAGGTTCTTCCAAACAAGCTTAAATTTAGTAAAATCGGATAAGTCGTTTAGAAGTTACAGCGATTTTAATGTTTACACATTCAATAGCTTCCCCCACTCTAATCAAGGTCGGTACGCCAATGAGCCTTAAACCAAAATGATGCAGAATTGTCTAAGCTTTTCGATGATGTAATCAGAGTTATACCTTAATATGGGAATTTTCGGAGAAATTTAGAATTTAAAAAAAAAATTCAATTGTGCCCCCTTGCGGCGAAATGAGGAACTTAGAAGTAATTTCCAGAATTTTCTCATGACCGCTTTAATTATAATTTTTTTTCAAGTTTCTATGCCTAGTAGTTTCCGAGATATGGCCGGTGGCCACCCTTAATGAAACACCCTGTATGTAAATTTTTTTAAATACAAATTGATTAAATGATTTGTGTGGAATAGTCGTGGTTTATTTATCGATTCCTTTGCGCGTAAGCATAGCGGGAATCCATGGTTTTCTCGCACTCATACTAATCACAATTTCTCTGTGGTTTGTCCATTATAAAACGTAACTTGCCAACGCCAACGGGAAGTCGATTTTAAAAAAAGTGCTGTTATTAATAATTCCAAATGCCAAATGCACACCATTTTTTTCATTGTAGCCACTTTTCAAAGACGTTTTCGATTAATTTACGTTGATTATAATAATAGACCGTTTTTATTTGACACATTATTTTTCTAAAGCCAAAAATGTCTTAATAAACCAGATTAATTGCACAATGATTTCAGTAATAAGAAAACGGCCAGTGTCAAAATGAATGTTTTTTTTCGTTCTTTTCAACTCGAATTAATAAGGAAATTACTTTTTTGGAAAATGTAACAAAGTGTAAGAAAATAATCTTAACATAGTATAAAACAAAGTCGCTATCGCCCGTCCTGTCCCTATATGTGCTTAAATCTTTAAAACTACGCAACGGATTTTGAAGCGGTTTTTTTTAATAGATAGAGTGATTCAAGAGGAAGGTTTTTATGTATAATACATGCATAATATTATAGAGAAACACTGATAAATTAGAGTAGGGAGAACGAACGACCCAACCTAACCGGTCCCCGGCCCGTTCAACGATCTATCCGAAGCACCGAAGCCGGAATAGACGAAGACAGACTATGTTTTATGCATGGATGTGAATTGTGGATGGGCCGGCAAACGATTGAGTTTGAGGTTTGTTCGCCTTAGTATCTCACGTCGTATAATGCCGTGCTGCAACGCAGGCCGGGTACACGCTAGTTAGAAATATAATAAGAAAGTAAAGAAATAAGTTGACAAACAGAGTACATATACTTAATCGTTTTTACATGCCTACGTACAAATCTACGGAATAACGACATTAACATTGAAAACGTTAATTGTGTTTTAAGTAGCTAAAAGAAATTTTCGATGAAAAAGTTGTATTATTAGAAATCTATTAGCACCGTAGTATTAAATTGCGAATGTAAATACTTGGAAGTGATTTAAATAGCAAAACTGCATGATTATTTTAAATACCCAATCATACAATTTACCATTAAAGACCTGATGGGACAGTAACGGAAAATTACACAAAAATTGAAATTACAGTGAGATTACAGGAAAGCAAATTAATTCTCAGATTTCACTAAGTTAAAGTGGGAAGTAAAAGCTAATTAAAATCAATAATGAACAATAAAAACGCCAATAAACGCTCGTATCATATCGTATTATACAGTGTGTGTATAAAGTCTGGAAACGGCTTAATAACATCACAATTTACTGGCCGATTTAAACCAAATTTGGTACAGTTGTGTAAGAGGATCTAACGCACCGAATGACGATATTGGCGTTGTTGCCAGTTTTTTAGTTTGTCTGGAATTCGAACGAATTTTATATTTTTAAATATAACACCCAGTATATTTTTACATTTTTAAATTCCACATAAAATTATAATTATTTTTTATTAAATGCATTATTAGTCTATACTTCATAGTTTCCGAGATATTGACTCTCGAAAAGTGACATTTTTGAACTTTGACAGCTTATAACTTTCTAACAGTACGTCTTAGAGCAAAACGGCTTACATGTCCCCATCTTCAATTTTTATTATCTTCCCAAAAAATCAACTTCCGGTTAAACCGGATGTAACTCGAAAGCAGGAAATATAGTTGTTCGGGTTTAACTGGAAGTTGATTTTTTTGGGAAGATAATAAAAATTGAAGATAGGGACATGTAAGCCGTTTTGCTCTAAGACGTACTGTTAGAAAGTTATAAGCTGTCAAAGTTCAAAAATGTCACTTTTCGAGAGTCAATATCTCGGAAACTATGAAGTATAGACTAATAATGCATTTAATAAAAAATAATTATAATTTTATGTGGAATTTAAAAATGTAAAAATATACTGGGTGTTATATTTAAAAATATAAAATTCGTTCGAATTCCAGACAAACTAAAAAGCTGGCAACAACGCCAATATCGTCGTTCGGTGCGTTAGATCCTCTTACACAACTGTACCAAATTTGGTTTAAATCGGCCAGTAAATTGTGATGTTATTAAGCCGTTTCCAGACTTTATACACACACTGTAAGTCATATCATAAGGATAAATAGATCAAGTTAATATTTTTGTCCAATTTAGTCAAAAACAGATTACACATGCAAGAATTTGCTTCTTAAGGGGGTATTATACGAGTATAACCACCCCCAAAAATACTACACACTACATACTACAAACAAGCAAAGAATTACCCCATCCTAAATTAGAACCTATTAAAAATATATTCCAATAATAAAAACCCTCCTAGACTGATGTCACAACTAGAGCCCTGCACCTGCATGGGCCGGGGTTTCACCGCGGGCCTCTACTCGGCCCGGCGGGTCGGGTCGGGCCCTAATAAATGTTTTCGGGCCGACCGGGCTTTTCGGACCGACTGGGCTTTTCGGGTTGGCCGGGCTTTTTTACGCTTAGTTAATAATTTCTTCGGGCCGCGTCAATGTTGTTTTGTTTTATTATTTCGTCGTTGATCGTGAAATACCTCCTATGTGGCATTTAAACCGATTTTCAGGTTATACGCGCATTTGGTTGGTTTTTGAATGTTTTATCGACTTCTAAAGCCTTCTATGTTGTTAATATTATATGTCTACAGAAAAAAAACGAATTTATAAAACCTTCCATGTGCATATACAAAAAATTCATTCTCAAATATCTCCTATGTGATTACATTGCACATAGGACATAAGAACAAAAGTTAATGTTTTTTTTTTAAGTATAGAATCGATAGTTTATGGTTTTATCCTAAAATTTAAATCTAAAAAAAATTCAGAATTTATCCGTAATGTTTTTTTTATTAGTTAAATAAAGTTTACAATTTTTTATTTTCCGTTACATCGTTTCCAAAATGCTACTATGTGCCTGTTTTTTCTTTGAAAATTATCTTATGTGTCAACTCGACATGGTTGAAACCTCCTATGTAGTAAAATATCACGTTTATCAATAATTACAGTTTAACGCGATGTTCTATTATGTTAATTTTTGTTTCAAAAGATTTTCCATACTGTTGTTCCCAGTTTTCCTACGGTATGCACAAATTTAATCCAAAATTACAGAAATTGGATGTTTTTTCTTCCTCCTGTAAAATTTAGAATTTTACACATAGTAGGTATTTCACGATCAACGACGATTTCCTCAGTAAATATTTTAAAATTTTGTAAACAAAAACCGTAAAAAAATTGAAAAAGAAAACAAATTATCATTTTGTCTTAAAAATAGAGCCTGCAATTTTGTTATGAAGTTTCAGTTTAGAAATTCAAACTGAGGCCTGTCAGTCGATTTCCTATTTCTAAACGTTCTTCAAACGTTAAACAGAATAACTCTATTCTAAGCATAAAGAAAAATAATCAAAATATGACCCAGTTAAGATCATTCTGATTTGAAATGTTAATCATGCTAATTGAACTTCCAGCTGATGTTGATAAAAAAATACAATAGTTCCACCTACGCTCTACGCCAGATGTGAACATACGAATATCATTATGTTGTAACCTATATAATAGTACCGCCCATATTTACCCTAACAATTTTGAATCCAAAAATTTATTAGCTAGTTTATATTTTTTTAAATATATTTGGAATAATTATTGTTATATTATTAGAAAGCAAGTAGAAGTAAATTTCATTTGTATTTATCTCTTTGGACATTACCGTCAAATTAAAATTGCAATAATGTTGTCAGGAGTGCCGATCTACATCAAAAATATTTTATTACCTATATCTTAACGTACATGACTATTTTATAATGTTGTGTATCATAAAGACTTACAAAGCCCACTAGATGATGGCAATCTATAAAAAAAATATACTACTACTCATTAATACTAAAATTATTTTGTGTGTGTAGGCATGTGTAATCAATAGCAATAACATAACACAATAACATAGGTATGTCAGCGTCAGTGGCAATCACTCACCGATTTTAACTTCCTGATATGTAATCTAAGGATATAAGGAAGCTACTGGTAAAATTATTATCAAGGCTAAACGTTTTTAAATCCCAATTAATCGTTCCCAGTATTGATTAATCCGTTTTATCTAAGCAAAAACTGTATAAATCTGTCTGTCTATGAGTCAGCTTATAATTACAGCAAAAAAATTTGTAGTTAGCCATTGACAGATACTCCAGAAATTTAATATCTGTCGGTGATCGTAATTTCATGGATTCTGGAGTCACCTACAACCTACAATATACAGCTGTTTCTAAGGTAAAGCAAGGAAAACCTCAACAGTTTTTTGGTATATTCTTTTAGTATCTTATTTTGTGATAACAAGTCACAAAAGGCAGGATGGTTTCTTTTTCTTGGGAGGTCTGACAGTCTGGTTTTGAAAACAGGTTTAATTAAAACACCACCAATAACAATAAAAATAAATAGTATGTAAGTGTATTATTGGTGCGGATAAGTAGAGGCCAGACAATGGCCCTGGAAGAAGTTATTAGTCGGTGATCTGAGTGATCTGGTTCAGGTTTTGTGGCCACCTGGCCTTCCGCGGCTTATTTTAATTTTAAATCAAGAGACAAGTAAAAGTAAAACAAACTGTCTGAGACTTATGTTCGATCAAGCAGGCTATAGGCCTAACATACGTTTTTTTTTCTACTGATCATGTTATACACCTGCATAATATAAGAAAATAGCAAAGAATCAATCATGGTAAACAGTTAATTCAATTAACAATTAAAGAAAGCGACCCAAAAAATGATTCTAGTCGTTAAGGTGTTTGACCTTTATTGTCTTTATACCGAGTAACTACCTATTGCAAAAAAACGCACATTAAGCGTAATGTATTACGATTTTATTGCTAGATGTAAGCTATTGTTCTCATTACATTTTTCAAACAGCTACACTAAGTTACCTATCTCCAATTTATTATTCGAGATATCATCTATCGAAAAGTTATCATCGGCGTCATCTCTCTATAAGGTTGCTGCCAGCAATACAGTCATTCAGAACGTAGGATTGAAAGCCCATATAATTATTTCTCTTAGATGTAATGGACGGACATAAACAATAGTGTTAGGAACATGATTTTACAGAAACTGATAGAATGACAGCGATTTAAAAATAGGGATCGACTGATACCGATATACAGTTTGAGTTGGTAACTTGGACTACATTCGTTAAGTCCAGTACAGTTTTTTTTTTAATGATTCGGCACGGATATTAACATTTTAAGTTGTGGCCTTTTTTTTATAAGAAAATAGTACAGTGTATCCAGTGGCGGCTCGTTAATGAAGGGCTCTGGGGCGCCGCCCTCCCTGCAATTATTTCAAACAGAATCCGAAAATACTTTACTAAAAAACCAATAAAGCAATCTATGTAAGCAATCCATTAAAATAATTCAAACCAAACATAGCCCTATTCCAGCGGGTAGGTTATGCTAAACGCGGGCATAAACCAAACATAGCCCTATTCCAACGGACAGGTTATACTCATAGACAAGCGACAAGCGAGTTCCGCGCTCTCAATGTTATACTAAGCGCGGGCGGGTGGGGGCGACCGATTATCCGTCCCGATTCAACGCGGCTTCTCGATGAGTTGCCATGACGACAAAGGCGTGACGTCACCTACACATCGCACAACGAGCGGCCACGGACGAGCTCCAATTTCCCGCGCCCAACAACAGCTGTTCGCGATGCCACGGCGGAATAATCGATATTATGTGCTCTGACGAGGCGACCCGACCTGTCGATGCCGCTAGGCGCTAATGTTTTGTTTATTTGTTTTGATTTGATTTATTAGTTACGTTATAAAACTTATAAAGTTGGAAAATGTCGTGTAATATGAAGGTCAGTGATTTACAGAAGCTTGTGTTTAGTTCTCTGAGCTTAAGTGAAAAACTTAATTTAAAAAATGCAGGGCGGCCACTAGAAATTGAACATAGTACAAGTGCAATCAAAATGTAAAAGTAAGGCACAGTTTACGCGTAAGTTTGACAAAGAAATATATAATAAAAAATCCTGAATAGGTATGCGGTTGCGAGGACAAAAATTTTTTTTTTTTGTTTCGTGTGTCTTCTTTTTGACGGGGATGATAATTGGACTATAAATGGGGTGCAGGACTTAAAACATCTTTCAGAGAAAATAAAAAAACATGAAAATAGTGCAAAACATCGTCATAATGTGGTAAGTTTTGAGATGTTAGGACTAATATTTTAACTTGTTTAAGTAGTGCTTATGCTGATGAAATTAAAATTCACAACGAGAAAGTTAGAAAAAACAGACACGTACTTTTGAAAATAATAGACATTCAAAATTTTTTTAATTTAAAGCCAGCGCCCCCCTTGACTCGCTAGTCACAAGCCGCCACTGAGTGTATCCGAAATTAGAGATATGACGTTAAAAAGTGCATATTAAGTTATACATAAGTACCAAATTTAAAATTTTTATTCCTTGTCAAATAAAACCGAACAAACAAAAACAAAAATTAATTTAAAAATAAAAAAATCCTTCCATTCATATTTAATACTTTTATTTATTATTATTTTATTTATTATTTATTATTATTATTAATAAATTATCAAAATGTTGTCCTTTCGTGCTTTCAACTCCTCAACATTTCCTGGTTTTGTACAAGGCGGTAAAAGGTATGGTTCTTATATTTTATAATAACACAGGTTGACATCTAGGTAAGGTAATTTTAGAAATACATTATATGAAAAACTACCAGGATTAAACATTTCTATAAACATTGTGTTATAACAGTTAGCACATAGTCTGCACGAAAAGAAAGATTTTTTAAAACGTTGAAAAAATAAATTGTGTTTACTAGCTCTACTAAGGAATCATTAAAGCCATATTTGCTGCGGGTGTATATATCGCAGGATATAAATCTGGTAAGTACCAAGAAGGTTCCTAGTTTATAATTTTTAAACAAGTTGAGTGAGTATAATGAAATGACTATACCAGGTCGTTGAATCCGAGTAAACGGGCAAAAAACAAATTTAGTTGATTATCCAATACTGGACAATGACTTTGTAAAAAGCAATTTCAGCGCTCCCACAACCTGAAGACTGTCCGTAAAATCACATTATTGTCCTTCGTTTGAAAGAAGCAATAGAAACGGATAAAGACATACGTTTAAAGGAGACAACAACTGAAAAAGTTTCCATATAGGTATACACGGTGTCTAAAAAAATAACAATGCCAAATAAATGAATGTCAAATAGGTAATAGGTAACCTAAATTGTAGTTTAAAATGAAATTAAAAATGTAACTGTATTTACCAATATCAGGTTACCTACTACCATTATTTTGCCATTTAGGACTACCTTTCTAAACTTCTTTCTTGTTTTTTGAACACCCCATATATGTCTTATTATCTCGAACAAAACAGTTAAACAACAGTATAATGTGCAAAATTCATTATTTGAAATAGGCTGTGGCAAAGTGGAACAAGCTATGAGTATACTTTGCTTGGTTACTTGTCGGAGGAGTGTGCCCTTTTCCGTTCCTCCTAAATCCGCTACTGTGTGACTAAGATAAGATTTAAAAAAAGTCGTGGTCATTTAATGTGTAAATAATTTCAACGACTTCTTTTTGTGCCACCACGCAAAGCATGAATGCAAACGATTGCTGCATTTAGTTGAATAACAAAGGTTTATTTTATACAAACCGCTCTTATGTACGGTGTATATCAAGCAAGTCTTGGCGGCCATAATATAAAGTGAATATTTTATTTAATTGGACTAGATTGGGTGGGACTTGCTTGAACGAATGAGGTGCACACCTCACTTCGAGGACATGTCTTGAGCGTAAAGAAAGTGAAAAAACCTGTAATCGACTTAAACTGGATTACACTCGTGAACAAGAAAATGTCTCCAAGAAAATTGAAACAGGGCACCAAGATTTAATCGTGGCTCAATAATAACATACAGGGAAACTATAATAATATAAATAAATGCAACAAAGGATTGCTTGCCCTACCTGAATATTATATTTGGGTAGTAGAACCCAGGGCCGTGTCAAGGGCTTTAGCCGCCCTTAGACAAAAATGTTTTAACCGCCCCTGTCCTCTGCAAACAAAATAATAACAATCATCAATATATTTTAGTTTTTGCATTTTTTAAATTTTTTAAAACTCATGCTGATTTAGTGACTGGTGAGTACAAATCTGACTGACAACATTTTTTTTTAACATGGATTCGCTTACGCGGAAAATTGCCTTGCAGATTTTTTTGTACACAATGCCATTCTTTCTGCATTATTTTAAATATACCTTCACTATGTAAAGTTTATTACATTATACAGTAAGAATTTTCTTTATCGTAAATGCATAATAGGCCTTAATCACGTTATTCTTATCGGCCGTTTGAGAGTTTTATTATTTCTAATTATAAAACATCTTAATCGTCACAAAAGGCGATTAAATTTGTAAAAATATAACTCTTTTTATTAATATGTTAATTTTTACTTCACCTTACTGTTACGTAAAAAATTATCATTAATAATATCAAGCGTTGTTGTTACAATTTAAAATACATGGAAATACAACTTTTTCAATGTAACTCAGTGGAACGTTCATTGGTTTACCACAATGTGAAGGATTTTTGTTGACATTTAAGTTATTAGGGGTGGCTCTTACAGACATTGTTGTTATTGTTGCAAGTTGTAAACAAAATTACCATACATATTTTTTTATTATTTTATTGTTCGCAATAATACATCTGCTTCTAACGTTCATATCACTCAAATTGAAATAATTCGGTGTGCAGAGGTGTAGCAAGGAGGGGGGCGATCTGCCGCGAGGCAGGATTGGAACTTTGTAATTACATTACTTTATATAAGTGCAGGGCCGTTTCTGAGTGGTGTGCTGGGAGTGCCCCCGCACAAGGGCGGCCAAAGTTATAGGGCGGCGAAAGCCGCCTGCAGTTTCACAGAAAAAAATGTTAGACGTAAAAAAAAATTCTAGGAGTTTTCATAAATATGAAGGGTCAAATAAGAATGGCAAATTCAGTTTTCAAAAAAAAATTATGCAGTAGCTGTCAAGAATGAGGCAGCCGCCCTTTGTGTTAATTAGAGATTTCTTTTTAGATAGATAAGTATCGGAAAAATAAAAAGAATTCTCAACGGAGGTGGCCGCCCTGCAACCCACGTCAATTACATTTTGTCTTAGGTTTACTCAAAAAATTAAAACTAATTGATATTATTTGAATAATTATGTAGGTATAGTTGAATTCACATAAACTTTTAATGCCGTGACATTTCAGTTCTGTCATACTTGTCAAATACTGCAGCAACTCATAAAATATAAATTTCTAATGGCTAAATTTAATTAGTATAATTGTACTGCACACAAAGTATGTCTATCTTGTATTATTTCATACGATTAAAAAGAGATAGAAATAAAAAGAGTTGGCCGAGCAATTCCAGAAAAGAAAAATTAAAAACACTGACCAATCTCAGCTATATAAGAAATTTAGTAAGTTGGTGAAATCTAAAGTAACTAGACAATGACAAGTCTTGACATTTGGCATTAAAACTTTATGTGAATTTAACTATAGGTCTTATTAATTTGGTAGTAGGGTAGGTGGGGACACAAATACTCACAGGGCAAAAGAACGCACCCTATTTAAATTTGCCGCCGATGTCCGGTTTCGAATGCTATTACAAATAACTTTTCCGACGCCGAAAAAAAGTACCCAGACATTTTGATTACGAATTAAAAGATGACCCCATCGTCGAGGCCAAACAGAGTTTCAATGTGAATTTTTATTTTTCGATTATGGATATATTTTTTTTTTTGCCAGGGGAAACCCTTTATGGGCACCGGTTACTTGTTCTTTGGATATTGCGATAGAATCAATCAGGGAGAGATTCGTTTCACTTAATAAGTGTAATGAAACTTTTGGGTTTTTGTCGAACTTCTATGAAGCTAATGCCATAAATGACGAGAAATTGTTAAAATCCTGCAAAGATCTCGATATAGCGCTTCAATAGCAAGGAAGTCCCACAAACAAAGATATTGATCGCTCAGAGCTCGACCAGAAAATTTTGTCGTTCCGAGAAATTTTTCCAATAAAACGTACAAAATAATAATTGTAGATACGCTAAAATTCATAGCTGAAAAAGATTTCATCTCATCATTTCCAAATCTTTGTGTTGCGCTGAGAATTTTTATTACTCTGCCGGTTACTGTTGCATCTATCGAACGTAGTTTTTCAAAGTTAAAATTAATTAAAAATTACTTGCGGTCAATTATGTCCGAAGAAAGGATTAGTGGCTTGGCCCTTATCGCCATTGAAAGCCAAATTGCTGAGTCCCTCTGTAGGTAAGTATGAATAAAAGAAAAATATTAAAAATAGACACCTATTAAAGATTTATTTTTCTGACAATTGCTTTGCGCCATAATTTCAGGTAGGTAATTGTAAAATAGTAACTGATTTGATTTAAAGGGCAGCCAGTTCATATGTCGCACAAGGGCGGCCAACAGGCCAGAAACGGCCCTGTATAAGTGCAAGGCAATTTAAAATTCAATGGCGGAAAGCACTTTCCAAGGGCTTAAAGCAAACACTTGCGCATTTTTGAATAACACGAAGAAGTAACGAAATATTTATCAAAAAAAACGAAATGGCAAATGGGTCACTAGTATTTGGTCTTAATATTTATTTCTCAGTTTTCTGATATATTTCTATCGAAATAAAATGAGCGTCCAAAACAGTTATATTACAGTTATCAATAATTTTTTCAATTTTTAAACTTTGTTAATTATTGCTGTCTAAGTCTTAAATACAGGTTAATATTCAAATTAAAGAGCTTAAGTGTGGCATGTCACATCAATTTTTTTTATAAGTTTAGCGTTCAGACTAAGCATATCAGCTTCCACAGTCCACATTACCCAAATTAAAAGTTAAAAGCTGAACGAATCGCTAATAAATGACATAACGGCATAATGAACAATCGAGCCCAATACAAAATCTAATAAAATAAGCTTATTCAGTTCGGAACTTTTTTTCGATTTTCTAAAGCTACTAAAATGTTATTACAATAATTAGGATTATTTTATATAGGTGCTTTTTTATAAAGTTGACCATGAGTCTCTTGTTTCTCTCTCAGGTCTGGTTGCAGATCGGGTTTTAATATTTATCTTGTTGAATCAGATGTTGACTTTTACAACATTTACGTATAACAGGTTCACAGCCCACTTTTCATTTATTCAATAAGAAGATTGAGTGAAACTGCTTGGAGACCCATAATTATAATTTAAAAACTACTTAATTTGGTAACTTATAAATAAGCAGAGCCGTATTTAGCGCCCATAACACATACGGCGTTTTTCAATATTAGATAGAAAAAAATTCTTTAGAGGGAGCACAATTCATTTTAAGACCTGCTACTTACTTGACAATTAAATTATGTGACGAATTTCAATATAAACTTTTAATTAGTGGACATCAACTACATAAATTAAGTATGTTCAAGTAAGTAAAGATGGTAGCTAAACCTAAATGTATTGTCTATTTTTATCCATAAAATTACATCAATCTTCGTCAATAAAGGCTGGAATACATTATCAAAACTATTATTTGATGCCAAAAATTCACTACTAACCTATCTGTGGGTTCATTTTGGTAAAATTAGTTTTATAGTCTACATCTACTTAACATTTTAAATCCAAAAATAATTTAAAAAATAAGGAAAATATAATGTGTTCTATTACGATATAAAAACAAAACCAGTGGCGCAGCCAGAATTTTGTATTAGGGGGGGTTTTCAAAAAAAAGAACAGGATTTCAAAATTTTAAAAACTAAAATTAAAACAGGGTCGATAATTTTTGAAACCAAAAAAATAATAGTAGGATGAAACCCATTGGAAAAGGAAGAGAATATAACAAAAATGAAAGGAAAAATAATTTACGGGTGATCCGAGGTCGGGAAGTGGAAAGGGGTGAGTTTTTAAGGGTAGAAAACGATTTTTCTCGATTTCCGGCAAAACTACAAGTCCTATGGAAAAACGTTAAATGGGAAAGTTGTAGGTAGTAAAAAGATTTACAACTTTTGTATTTACACTTTTTTCACATAACCTCAAATTTATGTGAAATTCAAATAACCAAGTTTTTGGTTTTTTATTTTTATCTTTTACAAGAAAAATAAATTTGTTGAAAATTTACCTTTTTATGTCCCAAACAACACACTGTAATTTTTTTGATTTAAAATATTTATTTTTTCACCTTATTTTGACTTAATATCGAAAAAGCACCCTGATTTTCAATCGAAAATTCTCACGTCAAAATATCTGCTTTTTTAAAAAAGTCGGTGGGCTTTTTGTCCGCTGAAATCTCTGCTTTCTGATGGTATAAAAAAAATATACATTACTATGGTAAATGTTCTCAAAAAATGCAAAGAAACGAAAAAAACTCTAATCCGATTTTTTTTTTTATTATTATGTACAATTTTGAGCTATTTATTAAAATTTATACTTTAATTACTCGAAAAACGTAAGATTCCATGTTACATTGATAAACAAAAAAATTACAAATCCATAAAACATAAAGATCGCAAAAAATATGCGAAAATAGTTGTTCTAAATATAATTAAAGGTAGGATTTAAAGGAGATTTCATCACATTTACCATAGTAATCTATTTTTTTTGACACCATCAGAAAGTAGAGATTTCAACGAACAAAAAGCTCACCGACTTTTTTAAAAAAGCAGATATTTTGACGTGAGAATTTTCGATTGAAAATTAGGGTGCTTTTTCGATATTAAGTCAAAATAAGGTGAAAAAATAAATATTTTAAATCAAAAAAATTACAGTGTGTTTGGGACATAAAAAGGTAAGTTTTCACCAAATTTCGTAAAAAAAATTTCCTTGTAAAAGATAAAAATAAAAAACCAAAAACTTGGTTATTTGAATTTTTCACCATAAATTTTGAGTTTATGTGAAAATGTGTAAATACAAAAGTTGTAGATCTTTTTATTACCTACAACTTTGCCATTTAACGTTTTTCCATGGGACTTGTAGTTTTGCCGGAAATCGAGATAAATCGTTTTCTACCCTTAAAAACTCACCCCTTTCCACTTCCCGACCTCGGATCGCCCGTAAATTATTTTTCCTTCCATTTTTCTTATATTCTCTTTCTTTTCCAATGGGTTTCATCCTACTATTATTTTTTTTTACTTTTTACCATTTTCAAAGGCTTCAGCCCTCGTCTAAACCGTAAAAAACCATCTTAGTCTGGGCGTCTGGGGGGGGGGGGGTTTAACCCCTAAAACCCCCCCTCGCTGCGCCACTGAACAAAACAACTTGGAGAATGCTTAAAATCAAAGAAGAAACTGTACAAAAATATAGCAAACAAATTAAAAAATATTAACTAACAATAATAAAATAGCACCTATACCTACTAGATATCACAGTAACTAATAAACCCAACTCAGCAATATTTGACATTTAACAAACATCCGGTTTACTTATTTTGACAAAAATAAATCCTAAAAATTTAAATGGCTAAATCTTCTTATTACGGGCCTACAAATAAGCCAGTCAGACACTCCTTAACCAAACCTTATATTATGCTTCTTTGATTTTATGATGAGTTCTTTATCAAATATAACAAACGTATACTTTTCGATTTGAAAAAGTACCGTCATTAGTTCAACTTTTCTTTAACCAGACATCATGGCAGACAACTCGTTTTTTAAGCTGATTTCTAAGCTATGCTAGGCTATAATGCTATAAATACGAAACGTTTATTTGGGATTTTTCTTGATCCTTTAGCTTCAGAGAAAACTGATAACTTGGAGAGGTTTAAATATCTAATAAAAAATGTATAACGGGAATAAAGGGTTTATTCAGAAAAGTAGAAAGAAGTTTAAATGTTACTTTACTTAAGCCTTACAAGTGCAATTGTTAAATACAATAATAGCACTATTCAAAATCAATTATTTAAAATAATATTAATTTAAAATGTATTGATCGTACCAATACCTGTTTCTATTAATTTATTTTTACTTTGTACATAAGGTTTTTAAAACTTTGCATGCCATAAAGCAATAGAAGATTCGTATTTCGCACAACGCGTCATTACTATTGGACTTTATAAGCTATGGACGAATATTACGATCTCAGTAAACCATGTTGCATAAGAGATAATTATATGCAATGTTAAACCACAAGAACAATATCACACTAGAAACTATTTAAATTTTTGAGAACCACAGTACTGATTTTTAGTAGTACTTAAGTATAATATGCTTTATTAGCCGTAGCAAGCAAATATTATTATGATGTCCAGTTTCATAACAACTGCTATTAGGAACTAATACAGTATATAAAACCAGATTACACCCCCTATAGAACTTGATAATTACTGTGAGTATTCACAGCAATAATGGCTATAAACCATTCTATGGTAGCATTAACTCCTATTTCCTATTGGTTAAATTATTGTGATATCATCATTACATAACGGTCTAGCAATTTTCGTTGTCTTACAGTAGGAAAGCGGGTTGCTGTCACATATAGTATTAAACAGTTGTATAAAGAATATGGGAATTCTTATAATAGACCAGGGTCGATAATTTTTGAAAAAAAAAACTAATAGTAGGATGAAACCCATTGGAAAAGGAAGAGAATAGAACAAAAATGAAAGGAAAAATAAATTACGGGGGATCCGAGGTCGAAAAGGGGGGGGGGGGGTGGGGTTTAAGGGTAGAAAATTATTTATCTCGATTTTCGGTAAAACTACAAGTCCTATGGAAAAACGTTAAATCGCAAAGTTGTAGATAATAAAAAGATCTACAACTTTTGTATTTACACTTTTTTCATATAACCTCAAAATGTATGTGAAAAATTCAAATAACCAAGTTTTTTGTTTTTTATTTTTATCTTTTACAAAAAAAAATTTTTATCCACGAAATTTGGTGAAAACTTACCTTTTCATGTCCTAAACACACTGTAATTTTTTTGATTTAAAATATTTATTTTTTAACCTTGTTTTGACTTAATATCGAAAAAACACTCTAATTTTCAATCGAAAATTCTCACGTCAAAATATCTGCTTTTTTAAAAAAGTCGGTGGGCTTTTTGTTCGTTGAAATCTCTACTTTTTGATAGTGTTAAAAAATATATACATTACTATGGTAAATGTTCTCAAAAAAATGCAAAGAAACGAAAAAAACTCGAATCCGAAATTTTTTTTTTAGATCAATATGTACAATTTTGAGCCATTTATTAAAATTTATACTTTTTTTTATCAATGTAACATAGAATCTTACGTTTTTCGAGTAATTAAAGTATAAATTTTAATAAATAGCTCAAAATTGTACATATTGATCTAAAAAAAAACTTTCGGATTTGAGTTTTTTTCGTTTCTTTGCATTTTTTTTGAGAACATTTACCATAGTAATGTATATATTTTTTAACACTATCAGAAAGTAGAGATTTTAACGAACAAAAAGCCCACCGACTTTTTTTTAAAAGCAGATATTTTGACGTGAGAATTTTCGATTGAAAATTAGGGTGTTTTTTCGATATTAAGTCAAAATAAGGTTAAAAAATAAATATTTTAAATCTAAAAAAATTACAGTGTGTTTGGAACATGAAAAGGTAAGTTTTCACCAAATTTCGTTGATAAAAAAAAATGTTTGTAAAAGATAAAAATAAAAAACCAAAAACGTGGTTATTTGAATTTTTCACATACATTTTGAGGTTATATGAAAAAAGTGTAAATACAAAAGTTGTAGATCTTTTCATCGTCTACAACTTTGCGATTTAACGTTTTTCCATAGGACTTGTAGTTTTACCGGAAATCGAGATAAATCATTTTCTACCCTTAAAACCCCCCCTCCCCCCCTTTCCGACCTCGGATCGCCCGTAATTTATTTTTCCTTTCATTTTTGTTCTATTCTCTTCCTTTTCCAATGGGTTTCATCCTACTATTATTTTTTTTCACTTTTTACCATTTTCAAAGGCTTCAGCACTGGTCTATAAGGAATAGAAGGCGTTTTTTCTCAGTGTGATAATTAAAAATTAGATGAGAAGCAGATCTCACTCCCTTCCGATATAACCCAGTAACTTAAATATTTAATTCGTTCAGAAAAAAATGTTATTAATGCTTATAAAGTAGCATAATATGAAATATGAAAGTTTGGGCGTGGAACGCTTTTATTTACTAAAGAACTGGAACCAGCACCCATCAGAGGGTACCTTCTGAAATTGAAAGCGAAACTGATTATGATACGGTTCGAATAAAAAATCCCATCACAAATACGAAACCTGATTTGGCAGATCAAATAAAAGTTTTTTTCAATTAAGCGAATCCGGTCAATATTTTTTTTATATATCAGATTTATGCTGTTATAAGTATCTTTTTTAATTTGTGGTGCGGTAATTATTTCTTCACCGATATATTTCATATCACACTAAGAGATTATTCGGAAAATGTACTGGAAAAACTGTATGGCAATGAAGCTGAATAAGGTAATTCGAAGGAAAACAAAATTTCCTCAGTTTGTCTGGATTTTCTTGATGGAAGAGTATCTTAAATTCCTTTCTTTCCCGATATCTACTAACCCTGCTATAAAGAGGTATGTGTAGAAAAATCGACCCTCCTGAAAATTACTTAAAAAGTTTCATCTGTAAACCTGTAAAAAATATGGCATATTACCTTTGCCCAATCATCAACTGCAGATAAATCCAATGTTTAATATGTTAGCCACTAATGTGTCATTTAATCCACTATTTACGAAATTTTAATTTCGTACCAAGAACCAATCACCAAGTTCAATTTCAAAAATATAATTAAGCAATCACGATTCAACAAAGTAAACGAAAAGTGCAAAAAAACAAACAGGAAGTTCAACGTCTCAAAAGAATAAACCTTGTTTAAAATAATGATTTAAAAAGAGGGTCAATAAAAGTAAATTGAATTAGGTATAACTACGGCTGTAATATGATACTAACCTTATGGAAGTAGTTTCGACACAGGGGCTTAAACGAGTTGGTGCCGCATACCATAATTCGTCCAGGACTGGTAAAAAATAACAGTCTGATGTAGTTTTGACATTCATCTTCGTTTTTACCTTTGAGGTTGCAAAGTTGTCCATGAGCTTCTGAAGAAGGCCAAAAAATTTCGGAACTTTTTCTCTCCGTAAAGTCGTATATCGACAAGTTATAAACTCGATTTCGACCACCAAGCAGGATGGTCTCTTCGTCTTGATACAAGACAGTAAAGTGATCCAGATAATTACTTGAGTTTCCTTTAAAACTTATACTAGAAATTTTATTTACATTATTGACTAATTTTGTGCTGGTATCTGGAAGCCATGCTTGGCAGATATGGGTAAAATAAAATATCAAAAATAACGGGAGATACTCGTTCACTTTTAGGCACGATAAGGCACTTGAAGACATGTTTTTGTTTTTTTGGTGTTTTTTTAGCTTTTGCTGCGTCATTTTTCCACCGTCCTGGCCCTGAAACGAAAATACATTATTAAAATTAACAATATTAATAATGACAGACAAAAACTGTTCTTTATTAAGAAACAAAACACAACGCAAAACCTTTCCTAATTACCTAAAAGGCTAATATCTGTCAAGTAATGGCGTGTTCTTATGTGGAACACAACAGACTAAGAATCAATTTGATTAATCATAATAATAGATCAATGGTTGAGTGACATATGAAGGCTAAAAAGCGCTGTTGTATCATCCACAGATATAGCAACTAAGATACTAATCTCGTAATCCTTGTTTTCTAAGAAAAGTTTAATAATTGCAGATAAATTAATATATAACGATATAGATAGTTTAAAAAAAACTACCTTGAAGTTTTATCCACACGCACTTCACACATACAAATTTGGCAAATCACTAATGATTAAGAAATAAACAAATGTATTACAAATTAGGTACTGAACATTATTTTTTTTTAAATTAAGGATGGTTTTAATAACGCGGAAAATATTTAGTTATTTATTAATTTTTGTTTGTGTGACGTCACATTTATAATTTATAAAAATGCTTTGTGTAGCCAAAAGAACGACGAACGAAACAATTGTATTATAATAAATCCATAACACGCAGGTTATATTAGGTTACATCTTATTTTTCTCCGAGACTTTGTTATGCAGAGAGATGAAATTTGGTATTACATACTTAAAATAGTTGATTTTTTCGTTAACGTGGATTTTGTCTACAGTGTCACCAGTAAAGTCCGCATCATATGGGATTTTTTTTTATTAATAGCTTTATTCAAAATTTGACTTTGGCATCAAGTTCTGCTTCGATCGAGATGAAAATTAAGCAAAAAATAGTAGTCACGTGATTCGCATTATCTGTCAAATTTTAATTTTTTCCAAACAATAATTCAGAAAAGGGGTTATTTCTGAAAATATCGAAAAAAGTTATTAGAAAAACTTTTTTAAATGCAGTTTCTAGCCCACATGCAAAAATTTCAGCTGCATAAGATAATTTTTATTTTTACCTATATTTTGTAAATTGCGCCACTTTTGCAAAATAAGACTCAACGCAGCCTACATAAAACTTCTTAGTTTTGACAATGCTTTATTTCGGATATATTTTCTTTAAAGAAGCGCCATATTAAATGTGTGTTTTTCTACAAAATCAAAATTGGGCTATTCAAATTTGGTCGCATGTGAGGCAAAGTTCATTTGTTTTTGACCCTGTATAAGGTAACTTCATAAAATAGGTATTTTTGAAAACATAGTTTGTGTCTGAAAGTAATACACCTTAATATTAAGACAAAAAAGAACACAGTGTCATCAGAAAAGTGTTTATTAAGTGGAAAATAAATTTTAGTTTAACTTAACGTAAAGTTTATCTATTTTCAACGATTTAATTTAAAACCCCTTTACTTTATTTTTTATTTTTTTACTTTCAGATACAAACTACGTTTTCAAAAATACTTATTTTATGAAGTTACCTTATACAGGGTCAAAAACAAATAAACTTTGCATCACATGCGACCAAATTTTAATAGCCCAATTTTGATTTTGTAGAAAAACACACATTTAATATGGCGCTACTTTAAAGAAAATGTATCTGAAATAAAGCATTGTCAAAACTAAGAAGTTTTATGTAGGTTGTGTTGAGTCTTATTTTGCAAAAGTGGTGCAATTTACAAAATATAGGTAAAAAATCAAAATTATCTTATGTAGCTGAAATTTTGCATGTGGACTAGAAACTGCATTTAAAAAAACTTTTTTTAATAACTTTTTTCGATATTTTCAGAAATAACCCCACTTTTGAATTATTTTTTGGAAAAAATTAAAATTTGACAGATAATGCGAATCACGTGACTACTATTTTTTTGCTTAATTTTCATCTCGATCGAAGCAGAACTTGATGCCAAAGTCAAATTTTGAATAAAGCTATTAATAAAAAAAAATACCATATGATGCGGACTTTACTGGTGACACTGCATATATACGCTTATAACAAAGGGCACCTTATAATGAATTTTCCACCATCTTTTTAATAGGGGGCCTCCTAACAAAAGACTAATAAGGGCCAGCTTATATTTCCTATTAATTAGGCACATATCTAAAAAAGGGCCGAGTGTAATCAGATTTTTTGAAGAGTGTAAAACTATCTATAACAATTTTTTTTATATGATAACAGTTCCTAACTATGCACACAAAGTGGATAAAATTACATTTGGTACAAGGGTAAACTCTTAATTCTTCTTTTTGCAACACTGCTTCTTCAGAAACTTTATAAATAGTTATTGCAACATGTGAATGTTTTCCTTATGTAATATGTTAAAAGTAATTATTTTACATTTTACAGCTATAAATCCTGGGGACATTTTTGTGAAAGTTTCGTGAATTTCTATAAGTTCACGATACCGTGTAGATAAAAATACTTGTTTAAAGGCAAACATGTTTCAAATCGGTACCTTTGAGACTGGACAAATATTACTAATTACTTCTACGCAGCTAAGATTTTTATTAAGTTCACACTATTCTAAATTCGAATTTTTTGTTAGTTAAAAAATTCGACTATTTAAATATTCGACTATTCAAATATTCGACTATTCGAAATTCGAATATTTGACTATTTGAATAATTTAACAGAATTATTTATTTGTCATTTTACTTTATTTGACAAAATGCACATTATTATTCGATAATTTAGATATTAAAAATGGCTAATACTTAAAAATGTCCCTTTATTATGTTTAACCAATTAAACCACTTCTACCGTAATTAAACGACTGTATTTCGATATTTAAATAGACGACTATTCAAACATTAGACTATTCGAAATTCGAATATTTGACTATTCGACTATTCGAAATTCGAATATTTGACTATTCGACTATTCGAATTATTCGAATTATTCGACTATTCGAATTATTCGACTATTCGAATTATTCGACTATATTCGACTATTCGAATTATTCGACTATTCGAATAACATATCAAACGACTATTCGAATACTTATATTTTAAAAATTCCTAGCCCTAGTTCAAATATGCCCTTATTTATCAAAATATCGAAAAACTTTATTCGAGAAAGTTGTTTATTTAGGCATTTTTAGCCTTTATATGAAATTTTGACAGTCTAATACAATTTTTATTTTTTGCCAGGTTCTTGAAAATTTTGATCAACCCTCGTAGATGAACTTTTATACATCGATGTAAAACCATTTGTCCTTACTTCATTTGTAATCTTAATGCAATTTTGTGTAACATTTTTTTTCCAATTGTTTATTTTGCTTCAAAAACTGAAATTATTGTTATTGATCAGTATGTAATGTTTGATGCAAAGATTATCTAATTACATCAGTTTTGCCAAAACCGACGTTTCTCATTTTTCTTAAGTAAGTAAACAGATGTGCAAAAAGAAAATATTAGGAAGCACCGGCGTAGCTAGGGGGGGGGCATCGGGGCATTTGCCCCCCCCCAAGAGCCATGAAAAAAAGTAATTATCAACAATATTTCAAAAACAATATTTAAATTAAATTTTTTTGCCCTTTTAAATTTAACGTAGGTAGGCTTATTTTGAAAACAACGCGTCTGTTTTGGTCATCACATCCCCGTCGTCTTGTTTTATGTGACATTCGCGGATCTGGTGTCTGGTGGTGTTAATTTCCTTTTTTCTCTTTTATTTACGTAAATAAGACAAAGTAAGATATAAACATCGTAGGAAAACCTAGGTAATTACGTTTGGTTGTGGTTTGTTTGTAGGACTTCTAGATTATTTCAGTTGCGGATTGTACTTAGGCGATTACGTAACAATTATAGATAATAGAAAAATTTAGCAAAATTTGGACGTGCTCCAAAAAATTTTTCGCCTGCGGCGCTTTCGCCTGCGGTGGGCTTTACGCCTCTATGCAACTATATGCCCCCCCCCCAAGACAATATCCTAGCTACGCCACTGTTAGGAAGCTTTCGTTGAAATTTTACTTAATTAATATTGGATCAAAAAGAATAAAAATATTAATCGCTCGAAACATTTTATTCAACAAAAATATAGTTTAGAAGTAGGCGATGCATTAATATTAATAATAAATAATTCTTTTAACAAATCAGTTTGCTAAAACTATTTACTATAATTATTAATAACTATTACATTTCTGTATGTCTGCCCTCCCCTTCTATACAAATTTCAGTTTTTGAAGCAAAATAAATAATTGGAAACAAAACTTTTACACAAAATTGCATTAAGATTACAAATGAAGTAAAGGCAAGGTTTTACATCGATGTATAAAAGTTATTCTAATTTTCAAGAACCTGGCAAAAAATAAAAATTGTATTAGACTGTCAAAATTTCGGACAGAGGCTAAAAATGCCTAAATAAACAACTTTCTCGAATAAAGTTTTTCGATATTTTGATAAATAAAAGCATTTTTGAACCTATTTTATTAAAAATGTCAAATTTGACAGGTAACGCAAGTCGTGCAGCTGCTTCAGTATACGTCATTTTTGGTTTTTAGGTAAAATTTTTACCTATACCTAATAATAAAAAAAAATCCCATTTGATACGAACTTTCTTGCGGACACTGTATATCTGACAAATATTAAAAATCGACATACACAATCGAAAATTTTATTGCGGTCAAAAACCATCATTTCAGGAAGTTGAATCTAAGCTTATTAAATTTTTTAATTCAGGATAGCTTACCGAAAATAATTCATCTTCTTAGGATATTTCAAGAAGCTTATTCTACATACATACAAACTACAAGATTGAAATTCTTATTTCTATGCTCTGTACTTTTTAGAAGCAAATGCCCAAGTAGGGTAATTTTTTTACTATACCATGTGTTAATGAATTGACGTTTAAGTTTTAACTGTTTAATTTCACAATATATGGCAGTCGTTATTAACGTAAGTTATATTATCTAATTGCACCTTGGTAGTAAGTTATCATTACTGCATAATTAACAATTAAATTTTAATAGTTTGCCTTATATGAAATTACATAGAGTCTAGTATAGCTAGTAGTATCTACTAGGATTAAATCCTTTTTGAAGCAGAAGAATACATAAAAATAAGTTAATAGATGTATAATCATTATAATTATGTATGACAGCAAGAATGGCAACTTAGAGTAAAATATTCCCGAAGAGGTAATAATTTATGCATTATTAGCGTAGCGTGGTAAAACAACAAATTTAAAAAAACAAAGTTTGCCACCTTTTTAATGATCGCTGAGTATTCCAAAAAATCCAAATTGAATTTTTTCATTGCCTGGTGTTATGATAAACAGAAGAATTGCTCAACCCGTCTAATTATTTATTTTGAAAAGCATTTCTGCCGTTGAAACCATAAGGTTAAACTTGGTAAATCAGGATCGTTATAATCTGGAAATAGGGTGGCAAGAGCTGGAACCAGATCATTTCAAAAGAAATTTAAATATCTTTCTTCAGTGGCTCTTATCAAAGAAAAATGCTCTGATTACCGTATTTTCAACAATTCCCGCCCAGATATTACCCTTTTCATTATACTGGGTGCAATTTTCTATGAACCACTGAGGATTTTCCTTTACCCAGTATCTATAAACCATTGAAATAAATCGTAGCTTCAACTGAAAAACAAATTCTTTGGACAATTCGTGCGTGATTATCTGTTAGCTTAATCATTCTTTCACAAAATTGCTCGCGCCTATCAGGATCATCCTTCAATAAATATTGTACAATTACTGATTTGTAGGGCTGAAACTACGTTTCTACGTAGTCACGCCTAAGTTGTGTGTTTGATCTATGATAATCTTCCTGTACTGATAATAATATAATGTTTATTTTTTCTCCTTGGGCATACCAGGACGACCACTTTTAACACTATCTATAACAGAACGGGTAGTTCTCCACTTAATTGCTACCCGGGTTGGGCCATTTGAAAGTTTCAAATGAAATTTTCTGTTTTGAACTTTTCAAAACAGAAAAATTTTACTTAGGTAACCCAAAAAGTGAAATTTTAGTGACATTTTTGAAATTTTCAACTGATAAATGTCCTTATTACATTCGAAACTTTCAGAAAAATTTATTAAATTTCAGTGAAACTTTCACAAACCTTTCCATGCAACCAACCACCCTTCGTTTATACATATAATAGACGCATCCCAAAACTCGGCAATTCTTGGGATTCCCCTGGTTCATCGACGCGACGACAGGCTCGACTTTGCTGTGCGATGTATTTTAATAATTTGGCTAGCTTCATCCGGGGCCGGAGCTAGAGCTGAATAGGCCCCGGGGCAAAACAAATTTTGGGGCCCCTTATTGAAATTACTTTTGATAATACCACATAAGAATAACAGTATTTTGTTAATGTAGATATTTATTGTATCTTATACCAACTTGTTGGAACAGCTATTACTATAATCTGGCAATTTTCTACACACAGAATCTACGTAAACACCGCAAGTAGTTTTTTATCAACTTTAATTTGGAGAAAGTCCGTTCAGCTTTCGCAGTAGTGACAGGGACAGTAAGGAACATCAGAAGTGCTGTGCACACATCTGGATAACTGGACGACAACGACGCATTCTGAATGATCAAGAAACGAGCCAACTCTTTAACATCTTTCATTGAACTTATCTCTTCCGAAAATGACGACCATACAGTAAGCAACTGAGAGGAAATAGGTGACACATCGTCTGAGAAAGTTTTGGAAAACAGATCAGCTTCTTGCTCCAACTCGCTTTGCGATAAATTTTTGAGATATTGAGGATTTTATAAGTATTCAGAACTTGTTCATACCAACAAACAATAGATTCGAGTTGCGCTGATATGTATCCATCATCTACCTGAGCATGTTTTTTACCTTTTTTTTTAAGTTTGTTGGAGTATTGACAAAAAAAATTGTTTGCAATGTATTCGAATAAAGCTGATTATTTTCCTCTTCCCAACCCCTGCCGGGGGGCCCCTCTGGGTCGGTGGCCCCGGGCAACGGCGTATCCAGCTCATGCGTCGGGGGGGGGGGGGGGGGGGGGGGGGGGGGTAATCGATCGGCTAGGATTAGGCACGTAGCCAGGTTTTCTTCTCGGAGGGGCTCATTGGAATCACGCCAAAGGCGCAAAAAAAAATGCGCCGCAGGCGAAATTTTTTTTATCTCCACCACTGATATTTTTCGATATTTCAAACTTAAATAGCAAATTGTCATTGTCAATGCCTTAAAGATTGTGTCGACAAACATATCAATGTTGCATACCAACATTAAAGTGTTAATATTTCGTAAACCGTTGAAGATAGGTATAGGGCATGATTTATGAAAAATGTCTAGAATTGATTTTAGAATGTAAAAAAGTAACAATATACAATATGTTTGATTAAAAAAAATTAATTATTTTCTTACATGCTGACGAAATTGCGTTTGTGGTTACGGATATTTTTGCGTCTGCAAAATAGCAAGAACAGTTTGCAAAGAACTACCTATTATTACGTGCAAATTTTATCACGTGCGATTCAAACACTAAAAAAATATTATGTCTATCACGTGCTTGGATCTGTATAAACAATCACTGAAATCTGTATGTGGTTTCAGTTTTAAAAACCACTTAATCTGTAACGAAATCGACCAAATAATTCTATTATAAACGTATAATTAAACCTTTTGACAACGCTTTCACTATAATGACACCTACACAATTTGATTTGCTAAATGTTACGGCATTTTATGGTAACTCTTTTTTACAGGGTTGGCAAGTATCATGATATTTATATAAATATCAAATATCGGATATATATCCGATATATATCTGATATATATCAAATAATTTTTTTCAGCTGAAACAGGTAAAACCATACTATAGTAGGTAGCCAAGTGAAATCAAGGAACTAGATATTTAAGTAAATATTATATTTTTATTTTGGCATTTTAAATTTAAATTTTATTACGGATTACCGTTGTAATAAAAAAAGCACACACAATGCACAGTCGCGTCGACGAACGCTTCAGTAATGAAAAATAATAATGAAATAAATAGGGGATACCAATCGTAATACCAACCCAAACCATACAACATTCGGCGGTAAATTAAAATTTCCAAAAATTTGTTTAATATCGCTGTTAACAGTTTTTCAGCACTTAAAAAAAAGTAATTTTTTAATAATAAATATCATGATATATATCGAGATATAAATATCATGATATATATCAATCAGTGATATATCATGTCAACCCTGCTTTTTTATCACGTGTTTTCGTCTCGCGATTAAAATTAAGATATACCTACGGAGCTTAATTACAGTTTGAAATAAATTATATTAACAGACCTACTAAAAATATCGAAGAAGAGAAATTAAAAAAAATAACAACTAAGTATTTGCTCTTTACAAAAATTTACCTGTTTATTTATGATTTTAAAATGTTAATTAGTTGTGCAATACAGTGTGAAAAACTACTTTTATTTAACAACCCACTGAGTCCTACCCTATGAGTTGGCGTTTTGTGACAGGCCATCTTTGAAACCCATTTTATTATAAATATAACTTTCACCTTAAAATATATGCATAGTATCTCTAATTTCCTTATCGGTTAAATTTTATGTCATAGGTATATATTAAGGTATTCTTTAGAAATTGTTTCAGATAGCACTTATACAGTCTAAAAAGGAGCAAATAGAATACCGGTATATACTGGGTGTCCCAACAGTGCACAACGTGCAATAACTCTCTTATGGTGTTACATAGAAAAAAAGTTTTTTTAGGAGTTGTACAGGATCTTAAGGACCACATTTTAAATATATATGGCGATATACAGGGTCTTTCGTGAACTGAGGCCATATCAAACGTACATTTTTAAATTGACCATAAATTCTAAAGTACCCTGTATTGATTAATTAAACCCTATATCAAAAGACTCCAAAAGGTAAGTGGAATTTAATTATAAAAAAAAAAGAGGTGATGATTTACGAAAGACCTGTATAACACAATGTATTTTTGAAATGCACAATAGGAATCTTTACAATTCTTTTAAACACTTTTTTGTTCTATCCAACACCATGAGAGAGTTAATAATCGTACTTTGTTGTCCTCTTGGGACACCCTGCATGTACGTATTACTCCACGTATATAATTTAATTAAATTTGAACCAATTTCTGCATATTATTTAACTTCCAATTTGGTTTATTTAATTTATAACAATTAAAATAAACATATACTATGGATAAATAAACTTCATTATAAGGCATTTGGCAGCTTTTATATAATTAATATAGTTTCAATGGTATTAATCAGTATAGCAACAAATACAATGTTAACAGGTATGTAAAGTTTGTTCAGAACGTTTCATATCGAGGTTTCTACGAACTTTTAACACTTATACAGGTACTAACATCCGCAGTAAAAATACACCTAAATGTAAAACAAAATATGACAATTAGGTAGGTATATTTAAATATTATCGTATACGATAGATAAAGTAGTCTCAACGTAAATGCAGTGTTAAGTAGTTTGTCTTTGACAAGCTTTCTCATCCACATCATTTATTCAGATTTGGGTGTCAGAGTTCAACATGTTCCCAACACTTAAGTTTTCAGCTATAGCAAGAAACTTATTTTGCAAGTAGTGTTCTTGGTGTTTTATGATTATCAGGTCATGTTTATAAAACGCAAACAAGGAGTGACACTTTTGAATGTACCGAAGTCCCAACTTGCTATGAATGCACAATTAAAAAAAGCACGCCTTTTGCTTGACAATATCTACTTGTCATGCATGTTAACAAGTGTAGAGTGTATTTATTTGTATTTATAAATGCATGTGGCAATGTAAAATAGCGCGTGTTTCAATACGATTACCATAAAAAAAATGTCGACCTGATCATGGCTGTATTGGTGATGGTATTGAGTGACCAAGGCTATAATAGTATGGCCAATTCAGAGGTGGATTGATGTTACTGTAAAAACTTTTAAAAAATTTCAAAATTGCTCCCATTAATTACAAAGCCATTGCCATATCAGTCATGCAGCCATTTGCAAAAGCTTAAATTTTAATTGTCAAAAACTTAGCAACATTAAAAAGTATGAACAATATCGCTTTATGTTGCACTGACGACAGTACGCAGGCCTAGTACAAAAACAAAACTTCTAAGATATTCAAATTTAAAAATTTCGTGTAAAAATAAATTTAAAATTTCATTGAATGATAAAACAGTTTGTTGAAGCATTGTCTTTATTAGTTTTAAATCAAAATGTTTCAGCTGGTATATATTATCTCCAGTCGTCTTCAGGTGAATACTGCTACCCCTTACCAACGAACATTAACAAGATGTTAATGTTCATTGCCCTTACACACCAACAACTAAAAAAAAAATATTTTTCCTAGTGCGACCCTGGTTTTATAATGATAATAGAATATTCCTAATACGTGCATCTTTATTATTTAACATTATACGCGATGATAAGTCGCGCTGCAAATTTTCCATGAATGTTTGTGATTTTTTAAAGCTTATTGCAAAGCTTATAGGCACGGACAGTGGCGCAGCCAAGGGGGGAGGGGAGCTGCCGGGCTGCAGCCCACCCCGTAAGTATAAACTATCTGCTCTAATAGGCTAGTTGCCACCTTCTCGCGCTTGTTTTTACTAATATGCTATGTTCAGGCAAAAATGAGTCTTAAAAAAACTGGTTAGAAAATATAAGTGTCCCACCCCGAACATACTTTCTGGCTGCGCCACTGGGCACAGATAAACATTTTTCTAAAAGCGACAAATATAAAAATTAAAGATTTATTACTAGTTTAAAGACTAATGAATACTATAATTTATATTCAAGTTGACGGCAATAAAACTTAATGGTTTAAAACAAAACTAAAAATAAAAATACACATCTTGTGAATAGATAAAATTCAAAAAGCTAAGCGGATGATGCTAAAAGACGTTATGTAATGATCCGCATAATCGAAATATAATTTTCATTAAAACCCGTTAATTTATAGAACATTTAAATATGAATAACTAAAACTCTGTCCCGTTAGATGTTAGATCAACTTTTAGCTTGCCTTTTACTTTATATTAGTATGCGCTTGTCGATAGCTAATACATAATATGTGCTATTTACCGAAACCGTATGTATATAACAGTAGTTAGATTTGGAATCATCGGCGTATCATTGAGGACAACAAGACATTTCTTGTATTTTGTCAAAACATAAGCTAAAACACAACATTTTATGTGATGGAGGACATTTTCAACACAACACAAGTTAATATTTCGTAAACGGTTAAAGGTAGGTATAGGGCATGACCTGTAGAATGTAAAAATGTAGAAATATACTGGGTGGGGACTTTAACTGGAATAAATTCGATATTATTAAAACCGCTGAAGTTGCGCCTACAAAATTTGGTTTGTGTATGTTTTGGACCATGCGGAATTAAAAAATGATATCGGCGTTGTTATTTTAAATGGAAAGCCCAATTTCTTTTTATTGCAGTAAATTGGGCGCGTCAAATTTAGTACAATCCCAAATTTACAAAATTCTATCTTCACTAGTTGCTGAGCTATGGCAACACTGTATTTCCATTAAAAAGTACCGGGACGCTTATTTACCTTAAAGTAGCGTTACCTCGGTAACATCTCCATAGTTACTAAGTTATTGACAAGCTTCAAGAAAAGTTCTTGTCGTGTCAAAATGGCTTATTTAACTAAAACCTTAAAAATAGAAATCCCACCAACGTAACAGGTGAAAGATATTAGGATTTTTTGCAAGAAATTTTAGTGCCAGGACTGATTGAGTCATACCCCACCGGAAATAATAACTTAAAAGAAAGATTTTTTTTCCAGGACGATGGAGCGCCTCCGCACTATGCGGCTAACGTGCGGAATTACGTGAATACCGCCTTTCCTGGCATATGGATTGGACGACGGGGAGCTATTGAATGGCCAGCAAGGTCGCCTGATTTAACACCCTTAGATTTTTATTTATGGGGTGATTTGAAACATAAAGTGTATGTTATAAAACCTACAAATATTGAAGATCTAAAATATCGGATTAGACTAGAAATCAGATCTATACCACCTCAGGTTTTACGCAGCCTACAAAATGAGTTTTATAACCGATTGGCTTTTTGCCAAGAAGTCAATGGAGCGCATTTTAAACAACTTTTGAAATAATAAATCGATAGAACTAGTTTCGTGTTTTTGTGATTTTTTTGTAAAATTTGTTCGAGTTAAATTACCGCCTGTAGCCCACAGCTGAGAAATCTGACAACATTGCCGATATCATTGTTAATTTCTGCATGCCCAGAAACCCCCAGATAGTAAATTTTGTAAGGGAAACTTTAACGGTTCTAATGGTAGATAATAAGCGTTTCTGTACTTTTTAATGGAACTACTGTGTTGCCATAGCTCAGCAACTAATGAAGATAGAATTTTGTAAATTTGGGATCTTACTAAATTTGACAGTCCCAATTTACTGCAATAAAAATAAATTGGGCACTCCATTTAAAATAACAAAATTACTACGTGTAGCGCAAAGCTGGGAAATCTGGCAACAGCGCCGATATCATTTTTTAATTCCGCATGGTCCAAAACATACACAAACCAAATTTTGTAGGCGCAACTTCAGCGGTTTTAATAATATCGAATTTATTCCAGTTAAAGTCCCCACCCTGTAAATGATTCATGAAAAAAAAATAAGTTGATACCCGTAGAATTTTTATGATCCACTCTGTATACGATATTTTTTTAAATACATCTCAAAAAAAAATAATTTGACGGGTCTGAGTCTTGGTTAGGCTGGACGGTATTCTAAAGGCTGATCCGTCAAAAAAGCAATTTTGTTGAAAATGTGCATGAAATACGAAAGATATTTTCTTGTTTAGAAGGAAATTGTTGACACAAACGAATTAAAATATTTTAATTAAGTTTACGTTATCACAAATCTCATGCAGAACGGCATTTTTAGCAAAATAGTCGTTGGTGTAAAAAACGGGTATGTAAGTATCTTATTTCCAATTTACCACATAGCAGGAAAGAAAACCTGATAAAGCATGAGGCATGTTGAAAAATATGTGACACCGCGGTTGTTAGTTTTGCACTAGGAAAAATAACAACAATATATTTTGTCCATTTTTCAAGATTAATAGTTCCTTAATCCATTGACGTTTGTGTTTTTCAACAATATCAATTTCTGGTGATATGATAAGCCTTTTTATGTTTCAGCTTTCAATATTTTAAGATACGATACACACTTTTATACGACATTAACAAGTTCTTATTTTTTACTTTTACTACTTAGTAAAATGAACTTGTAATACTGTGTAGCATTGGAGAACGACATCTTAAAAACTATTTTCCCAGGAACAGAACCCTTTAAAAGGTTATTTAGGGACTCTTAAAAATATTAACACCCTAGCGCAATTAAAACGTCTAGATGTAAATGAAAATACAAGGTCACTTTTGTATAATTTTACGGTATTTTTATGAGCAGTAAATACACATGTCACTCGACAGAGCGTGTCAAATATTTCCATATTATTAACAAAATAATAAAAATTGTATAACTACCGTCATTTAATTGTGGTTTAGAGTTAAACGTCCGCCTAAAATATACAGGGCGAATTACAGGTTACTTTATTGTAAACAATTTTTTTACTTTTTTAGTATTTTATTATCTTTAGTGTCCAAAATTTGGAAAAACAAAATACTTATGAAATCACTTCGGTGTTTGTTTATTTGTCTATCACAGCCATTTTTCTCAGAGACCGTTTAATACAGGGTGGTCCAACGAAAATTTAACACCTCGATTTTCCTGCTTTAAAATGAAAATGTGGAAAATCGCTCGGACCCGTCGATTTTTATTTCGAGGGGGACATCTTTCGCATATATTGTCAATCTTGTTACTTCAAGCCCCTAGGAGGGAGGGGGGATAAGATCTAAATCTTAAATGGATACCCCTATTTTATATAATTTTCTTGGATTCTGCATACAATTCTGAAAAAATTTTTCTGGTAAGAAATTTCTCATTTAACCAAACACGCGTTGTTTATATTAAGTATAATCTTGCTGTAGCCGAAAATTATTGATAAAATCAAATGTTTCCAATAAAGCGTGAACGAGAACGAGAGAAAATCCAAAACCAAAACTTTACTGTTTTAATGGTTCAATGGTATAGTTGCTACTTTATATTTACGTAACATGCATGCAAGAACCAGTATTTAACGTTGCTTCTATATTTTACTTCAGATTGATCGTTTCCATTATCTCAGTTACAGTTTTTAGTTTATTTGTAAAGAATAAAGATAATAGGGACTTCTTGTACCTATTGACATATTACGCTAATAACTTTTAAAAAGCTAAAGTTTCCCCAGTTAGAATTTTACTTTCTTTATTTTTTTAATAAAGTTTTTGTAGTGTTCATTAGGGCTAGATATCACTGGTGTCCGGTCCCTGTTCCTGCAGGCGTCGCTATATGTCAACGAGGCATGACCGTGAATGGGTTCCTTTCCCTTAATAATCCCTCCCACACTTTGAAATCGTAGGAGATTGCAAACCATATACTTCTAACAAAAACTGAATAAGTTATATGGCCGAAGTTGCTAAGAGAATTCCACAGTATTATTTTGGCTGGGTGCAGCTTGTAAGTTGACGTTTTCAAAAAAGCAGTTTACAATTTACTGACATAATATCCAAATTGCACTATGCTTTCGCTATATTATAATTAAAACCATAATTTTAATAATTAATTATTGGAAATCCGAACAAATTTTAACAAAACCAAACAAAAATTGGGCGAAAGTGCAACGATAGATGCCGTTTTTTAAAACGCCACCTCCCTTTTACGTGTATGTTTTAAAACGGTGTGTTTCAAGGGTGGATTTACGGGGAGTAACGGGGTATTAATAACCCCCCCCCCCCTATGAATTGTAATTTTAGTGGTTATAGTGGTATAAAAGCCCCATGATTTGGAGCTGAATCGGCAATCGGCCCTTGGTGTGTTTAGATTGTAGTTTTTTGAAATCCCTTACAAAAAGTGTGCTGTTTGGATTTCCTGGAGCGTGAATCGAACAGGAAATTTTTCTGGTCAGTGTTTTAAATTTAAAAGCACTTGCTAGAAATTATCTAATACAAGACGACAAAACAAATTATCATTATTAATTCTGTTTTATGTAAAGTGATTTTTATGTAAATTCAATAAGAGGTGTATTTAGATACGGCTTAGTATATTATGTTGCGACCACGCACTTTTCAGTGTCCTGCCTTATATTAGCTTTTCTACCTGTTTTCTTACTTATATTCTCGCCCATGCATTTGTAAATAAAACATTTGTTCAGCAGCGATAGTAAGTTACGAGCCAAGTGTGATTGGACACTATTCAAATGTACTACTACAACTAGATACACTATTTGTGCCTTTCATTCAACTTTTTACATCCTCATGGACCCATGTTTAAATATACAGGGTTCAGCTAACAATTTATATACCTACCATCAGTACCATCACCCACCAGTAATTTTTAATAAAACAAATATAAATTTGGTAATAATAATCTAAAAATTAGTTTTATGAAAAAACTGACCCAAAGAGAAAAAATAAGCTTAAATTACGTCAGATGATGAATTCTTAACAACTGTATACCTACATTTTAGACCAGGGCTGAAGCCTTTGAAAATGGTAAAAAGTGAAAAAAATAATAGTACGATGAAACCCATTGGAAAAGGAAGAGAATATAACAAAAATGAAAGGAAAAATAATTTACGGGCGATCCAAGGTCGGGAAGTGGAAAGGGGTGAGTTTTTAAGGGTAGAAAACGATTTATCTTGATTTCCGGCAAAACTACAAGTCCTGGATGGAAAAACGTTAAATAGCAAAGTTGTAGGTAATAAAAAGATCTACAACTTTTGTACATGGTAAATGTTCTCAAAAAATGCAAAGAAACGAACGTCTTATTAAATATTAACTTTATTAACTTATTTGGTTGGTTATTATAGTAGTATATTTCGACTTGCAATTTTTTGATTATCAATGTAACATGGAATCTTACGTTTTTCGAGTAATTAAAGTATAAATTTTAATAAATAGCTCAAAATTGTACATAATGATTTAAAAAAAAAAATTCGGATTCGAGTTTTTTTCGTTTCTTTGCATTTTTTGAGAACATTTACCATAGTAATGTATATTTTTTTACACCATCAGAAAGAAGATATTTCAACGAACAAAAAGCCCACCGACTTTTTTAAAAAAGCAGATATTTTGACGTGAGAATTTTCGATTGAAAATTAGGGTGCTTTTTCGAAATAAGGTGAAAAAATAAATATTTTTAATCAAAAAAATTACAGTGTGTTTGGAACATAAAAAGGAAAGTTTTACCAAATTTCGTGAAAAAAATTTTTTTTTTGTAAGAGATAAAAATAAAAAACCAAAAACTTGGTTATTTGAATTTTTCACATAAATTTTGAGGTCATGTGAAAAAAGTGTAAATACAAAAGTTGTAGATCTTTTTATTACCTACAACTTTGCCATTCAATGTTTTTTCATAGGACTTGTAGTTTTGCCGGAAATCGACATAAATCGTTTTCTACCCTTAAAAACTCACCCCCTTCCACTTCCCGACCTCGGATCGCCCGTAAATTATTTTTTCTTTCATTTTTGTTGTGGAGCTTTTATTTGAAGACCTAGAAAAAACTTTAAATTACCAAAGTTGCATGATTTCTCCTGAACTGCCAGAATTTGTTATCGGACAAAACAAATGAACAACGTAAATTTGTTTAATAATGCCAATGTCGATTTTTTTAATTGGAACACCCTGTATATTATTTTTTTTTAACTCCTCACTCTTTTCTGATTCCAAATATGTATATATGTTATATGTTTACTTTAGTCGTTTAGGCAAAATTTCCTTTCAAAATATTGCGGACTAGAAAATCTAGATTGCCATGAGAAACAATTTGGTTGTTATTAATCGCTTATGGCAACTGACTTATGTCTCAAAAATAATATTTCATACCTTGAATGGTCTTGTCTTGGTATAATGGGTTACTCTAAAGATGAAAAATTCGCAATATTTTGAAATGAAATTTTGCCTAAACGACTAAAGTAAACATATAACATATATACATATTTGGAATCTGAAAAGAGTGAGGAGTTAAAAAAAATTAATATACAAGGTGTTGTTCCATTTAAAAAAATCGACATTGGCATTAAAACAAATTTACGATGTTCATTTGTTTTGTCCGATAACAAATTCTGGCAGTTCAGGAGAAATCATGCAACTTTGGTAATTTAAAGTTTTTTCTAGGTCTTCAAATAAAAGCTCCAGGGGTGCTCCAAAATATACGGAAAAACCCTGTACATGGAAACAGGTTAAACCAATGATCTGCTAGCTAAACCAAAAAGTGTGTCCACTATAACAGGGTAATTTGGTTGTTGTTATGTTTAACTTTGCATTTAATATTGTGTAAACAATATAATAAATATACTGGTATAATAATATTTTAGCTCCATCTACCTAAGTTAATCCAAATATGATACATTAGGTATCTAATAAATTTATAATTAATATTGAGGAACAAGTTCAACCAAAAAAAGATTAAACTGTGTCAAATGGGTGGTCCCCATCCATGTGAAGTCACTTTAACCTGTGTAATAAAATCTACAAATCAATATTTATTAAATGCCGCAACACATAATTTTGAAGCACTAAACCAACGAGTTGATATACACAACATTTGGGACCAGATGTTCGAAAGAAATATTAGTATAAAGAGTATTTACGCTAAAGTTATTTTGGTTTCGACGATATTCGTCTCGACCTACGCATATTAGAGCCATTATATTAAAACAGAGTATTAGACAAAACAATAATGTGATCTAAAAACAAACCTAAGACATCACTCAGAAGCACGAGCGCAGGGCCGATTTTTTTTCACAAAGGTATGATTTTGTTTCTTTTAAAATACGGATGAAGAGCAGAGCTAGGCAGTAGCTAGCTACTAATAAGTTAAGCTATTAGCTAGCTACTTTTTTGTTAGCCAATAGCTTCTAAAGCAAGTAGCATGTAGCTGTAGCTTTTACATTATTTTTTTAAAGTATTTATGAAGCTACTTTAAAAAGCAACTGGTTACTCAAAAAAACTACTTAGGCTACTCCCGGTGGCTTAAGCTACTTTTGGTAGCTTAAGCTTTTAAATGATAGAAAGTAGCACATTACAATCTTAGAAGATCATCCAATCATTAAACAATAAGGATTCAAGACCTCTCTCGCTTCTTCAGCTCCATTAAAGATTATTTTCATTTGCTACCTATATAAATACTCCAAGAGGACATGGATTGTCGGATAGCTCATTTGAAAAGCTTTTTCTGCTCAAAGAAAATTGTTTTTTTGTAGTAACCCTAGTTCCCCCTTATTTGACATAAAAATAAAATAATTTAAAGGTCTTTTGAACATTTATTTATAAACTGAGCATTTTTCCTTTGTTCATGGTAATTAGATTGAAATTTGAAAAATTAAATAAAAATGCTTAAAACTTTATCACCATGTCAGCAATATATGTATATAAAAAAATATATATTACCTAACTGCAACCTAACGAATTGTCAAGATAGAATAGGCTTTTTTTTTAATACAATTATTAGAAAACAAGTTTAAGTAGAACAAAACAATCCCTTTTTTATTATATTATCTACGTCTATGACCAAAATTCTAAACGTGCTAAATTATTGTAGATCCCCCCTGGAAAAAAATCTGGCTTCATTTATTCTCACAATCACAACTATTGTTTTATAATTTATTTTTAGTCTCGTATTAAGTCAGATTTAGAATGAAAATAAACACCGTTGGTCAATCTGCCAGCGTTTTTTTATTCGACGCTTTAACTTGACATATTTAAGCCATTTGGGTTAATGTCATTAATGATGTACTAAGAACCGTTACGCATGCAACCATTTTTATTTGTCAGATTTCTTCACAGGAAAATAATTCAACAAATTTGCATTAGTTAATTTAAAACAATGATTAGTTAGGTTCATGGTAAGGTGCAATTCTGAGAGAAAAACTTAATCTAAATAAAATATACGAAAAATTTGCCGTTCTCTTTTTCTTTTCTACACAATAAAAACTGTATGCAATTTACGAGAAAATGTGTGGTATAGAAAATTTAAATACACTCATTGATAATACCTATACAGGGTGTTTCATTAAGGTCGAAGAGCGGCCATATCTCGGAAACTATTGGGCATAGAAATTCAGGAAAAAAAAATTAACAACTAAAGTGGCCATGAGAAAAACCTGGAAATAATTTTTAAGTTTCGCATTTTGCCGCAAGGGGGCTTAATTGAAAAGTAAATTTTAACATTTAAGATATCTCCGAAAATTGCACGTTAAGGTATATTTTTAATAACACCATTAAAAAGCTTGGATAATTTTGCATAATTTTGGTCCCATGCTTGTTGGCGTACCGACTTTAGTAAGAGTGGGGGAAGCTGTTGAAAGTGTAATCATTTAAATCGCTGTAACTTATAAACCACTTATCCGATTTTAGCAAACTAAAACTTGTTTGGAAGAGAAATGTATGAACTTTCACCAATCGTATTTAGTTGTCCATAATAGTTCTAAAAAAAATGCTAGAGGGCGCAATTTGCAATAACAATACATTTTTTGATTTTACTCCGAAAAAATGAATCATACGGTATAATTATGATACCACAATCGAAAAGTAGATGAAATTTGCTAGAAAAAATATTAAAACCGCAGTTCGATATCTCTGTTCGTTTCAGTGTTATTGCTAAAACAATAATTTTTAATACAAATTGCGCCCTCTAGCAATTTTATTAGAAACTATCGTATACCATTAGATACGACAATTAAAGGTACTTCCAAACAAGCTTAAATTTAGTAAAATCGGATAAGTCGTTTAGAAGTTACAGCGATTTGAATGTTTACACTTTCACTTGATAAGAGTGGGAGAAGCTATTGAAAATGTAAACATTAAAATCGCTGTAACTTCTAAACGACTTATCCGATTTTACTAAATTTAAGCTTGTTTAGAAGTACCTTCAGTTGTCGTATCTAAAGGTACACGATAGTTTCTAATAAAATTGCTAGAGGGCGCAATTTGTTTTAAAAATTATTGTTTTAGCAATAACACTGAAACGAACAGAGATATCGAACTGCGATTTTAATATTTTTTCTAGCAAATTTCATCTACTTTTCGATTATGGTATCATAATTATACCGTATGATTTGAATTTTCGGGATAAAATCAAAAAAACTATTATTATTACAAATTGCGCCCTCTAGCAATTTTATCGAGAACTAGTATGGACAACTAAATACGATTGGTGAAAGTGCATACATTTCTCTTCTAAACAGTCTTTAGTTTGCTAAAATCGGATAAGTGGTTTATAAGTTACAGCGATTTAAATGATTACACTTTCAACAGCTACCCCCACTTTTACTAAAGTCGGTACGCCAACAAGAACGGGATCAAAATTATGCAAAATTGTCCAAGCTTTTTAATGGTGTTATTAAAAATATACCTTAACGTGCAATTTTCGGAGATATCTAAAATGTCAAAATTTACTTTTTAATTCCGCCCCCTTGCGGCAAAATGCGGAACTTAAAAATGATTTCCAGGATTTTCTCATAGCCACTTTAGTTATTAATTTTTTTTCCTGAATTTCTATGCCCAAGAGTTTCCGAGATATGGCCGCTCTTCGACCTTAATGAAACACCCTGTATGTAAATTAAATTAAATGAAAAAAAAATATTGCAACATCATTAGAAATTATTAAAATATCCTTCTTAATATTTAGCATCCATAACATTTAGATTTCGACATTTCTATGATTGAATACTTCAATAATATTAATTTGTTTTCTTTGATGCGATAACGATGGAACATGATTTCAAATGGATGTTTTAAACATTCTTTATTTAATAAAATTCTTTTAACACTCCTCTGCGATTTGTTTACAATAATTACTATGATTACGAGAAGAAGTTACGTAAAATAGGTATAAATATTAAAACTGTGCTTCGATATTGTTTCCCAAGACAAGATGCCTTGAAGCCAAATAGATACTGTTAAAAACTCCCATGCTCATCTTCGCTTTTAACCTTTTTAGTCAATATTGTAACACTTCAAAATGTCACAAAACAATAAAACACCTTGAAAGATGGAGGATATTTATCGGGGATAAAACGATCACTTACCAATTATAATAAACGTGGAAAATGGCATTTAATTTAAAATTTAAGAGTTCCTTGAAGAATCGTTCGATTCAAAATTCAATTCTAATAGAAAAAGGAATATACAGGGTGTCCCGAAATTAGCTGACAATATTTTAAGGGGATAAAGTATATTTAAAAATAAGACTAAAATCTTCTATTAATATACCTTCAAAAACGCTTCGCTATGGGGCTAGAGCCCCCCGAATTGGAGCTATGACAAGCAGTTTTTTTACAATATCTCAGAAACCGATCAGGGTATCAAAACAAAATTTGACACATGTTTTACCCATAGCTAGACGCAATTAATGGTTTAATTAGCTTAACTGTATTTCTTCCAGTGGCGTCCCACTGGGTAGGTAGTTGGGAGAATATTGCCCCAAGTTTTCTATTTGTAGGATTTTTTAACTTTAGGTGAAATTTTTAGAAGCCTTAACGTCTTTTGTTGAAAAAAGGTACTCTTGCTTTATGCGGTAGAATTCACCATTTTCCGGTAAAATCGATTTTAAAATTTTCGGTTTTTTGAAATCCGGTGAAAAGGCTAAGGTTTTTTTTGCATATCTCAGCAAACACTAAATATTAAAATATAAAATTTATTAGAATTTCTACTAGCGACAAATAATAATAATACATAATCAACTTGGGGATTTATTAGATAATGTGCCACTGGATTTACGTTTAAGGCACTTCTTTCAACATGATGGGGCACCAGCTCACTACGGACGTCAAGTGAGGAATTGGCTTGAAGAAAATTACCAGGTGGATTGGTAGCCATAGCCTGGCCATCAAGATCACCTGATTTAAATCCCCTTGATTATTAATTTTGGGGACACATGACTGGTATTTGCGTAAGAATTAGTTTCCTGTGTGGTTCACAATCAAATTTGATGTGCAATTTGTTATTCTTTTTTGTTTTATGTTAAAACTCTCTTAAAATCTCCATTAAAATAAATATTTAAAAAACAAAGGAATCTAAAAATATGTTTAATTTAAAAACTTAAAATTCTGTCAAATTACAATAATAGAAGGTTTTATTAACAAAAAATTTAAAATAAAAAAAAAATACATTAAAACTATGAAATTTAAAAAAAAATAGTAATATTTACTTAAGGCTCCACCCCGTGCGACGTCACTGGAAAAATATTTTAAAGTAACATCCTTTAATACATATTATGCCTTGTCGCTAGTAGAACTTCTAATAAATTTCATGTTTTAATATTAAGTGTTTGCTGAGATATGCAAAAAAAACCTCAGCCTTTTCACCGGATTTCAAAAAACCGAAAATTTTAAAATCGATTTTACTGGAAAATGGTGAATCCTACCTCAATGAAACAAGAGTGTCTTTTTTCAATAAAAGACTTCAAGGCTTCTAAAACTTGTACCTGAAGTTAAAACATTCTAAAAATAAAAAACTTAGGGCAATATTCTCCCAAATACCTACCCAGTGGGACGCCACTGGAAGAAATAAAGTTAACCTAATTAAATCGTTTATTGCGTCTTGTCATGGGTAAAACATGTATCAAATTTTGTTTCGATACCCTAATCGGTTTTTGAGATATTGTGAAAAAACTGCTTATCATAGCTCCAATTCGGGGGGCTCTAGCCCCATAACGAAGCGTTTTTGAAGGTATATTAATAGAGGATATTAGTCTTATTTTTGGATGTACTTTATCTCCTTAAAATATTGTCAGCTAATTTCGGGACACCCTGTATATAGGTAGTTCAAATAAGTAAATTTCTTTTATTTCGTTTATTTGGCCGAATTTTGGATAAAACTAAATATTAAAAAGAAAATATTATATAATAATATCAACTTTTGAACTAAGGTAAATATTTTAGCATCGTGAATTTGTGCTTTGTACACTGTGTGTGTTGTGTGTGTATATATAAAAGTATTTTTCGATACACCTGTTCCTACTTTAATCTACTTTATCATACCTAGTACTTAATTTAAAAAAAAAACAAATGTATACGCACGCGTTTCATTAAAATTGTATTTATTTGAAGACAGTAAAATCCCATTAAATAACTTAAACATAATAAAATCTAACTCCACAGTTAAACAAACAAGTCTTTGGAACCAAGGACCAAATATTTATTTATCTTTCTTTAAAAGAGTCGTGTTTGAACTAGGAACAGATACATGCTCTGTTCTGTACATTACCCCTAGAAAAAACAAAGCCTGTGTGTCTAGTCTCTGCCACCATCATATCCAACCAAATCAATGCATTTGACGATTCATTTTACTCTCCCCTTTGTTAGTTTTGGACATATTATACTCTACAGGGTGTATTAGATACATTTAATTTTATAACCATCATTACAGCCTACACCTTCATGCTGTATTATGTATTTTTTAATTTTAGGTACTTAACACAAGGTTAATAAATTTTTAACAATTTGAATTTGTAATCGTTACTGAAATAGTCCGATTTTGACTTATGTTTGTTCGTTTGTTTCGAAAGTATACCAAAATTATGTTTGCAAAACATCATTTGTAATTTATTAGTTAAATAAGAACAAAATGCTTATTACAAAAACAAACTAAAACTTAGTAATTAGTCACAATATAACAGCGCTTTCGCCATGGGGTAATTGCAATAAAAATTATACGGATTATGACTTACTAATCTTTTTTCTGTTGGTTAAGAAAATACGCTGCGCGAGAACTACTATAACAACCCTTTTTGATAATATTTGTATTACATAATAAAAATTCACCACGTGAAAAGCTAATTACGCTAATGAAAATGATCTCAAAGAAGCTCTATATATTGCACCACCCTATATTAAAAGCGATGCATGCATGACTAAAACTGCCCCTTTCGACTGCATCCCTTTAGAACTTTAGACAGAAACAAGTGATTAGGGGAGACCCATAATCCCCATTAGACATCTGTCAAGCATGGCTTTTCAAACTGTACTTAACACACGACCCATCTTTTTCAGATGCACACAAATTTTGGTTTTGTAATTTGATACGTTTTGCAGCAGTCGAACTTTTTTTTGTGGGTTGGTCGGATTTATTATCACTTTAAAAATGTATAAATGTGTGAAAGGTCTCTTGTGAGATATCAATTTTACGATAAAATACAACTAACACGCTATTTTTAACACCAAAAAATGGGATTTATTACTTAATGAGTTATCACACACCGCCAGAAAGTAAATATTGCTGTTTAAAAACGGTATACGTATACCAGATATGGGCAACGGCCGGCCCGCGGGCCGGATTCGGCCCTCCACTAGCTTTAATCCGGCCCGCGAGAGATTTCAATTATGAAAATTAATAAAAATAAGTATCGTACTCGGCTTACAGATGTTAATTTAGAAAACACTTTGTACTAGTGATATTGACCCCAATATTGATCATCTTGTTTCTCAGCTTCAAACTCAAGTTTCCCATTAATTTTCATTTGATTTTTCTATCTTCTGTTATTAATTTGCCTTTTATATGTTTGATTATGCTATTATAATTCATAAATACAAAAATGTGTGAATTTTTGTCGCTTTTTTATTCACTACTACCTACATATTTCTTGCCTACGGCCCGCGACCTGATTAAGTCCCGAAATTACGCCCTCAGCTAAGCAAAGGTTGCCCATACCTGACGTATACTATGGAATAATTTAAATAGTTAAGGATAGACCAGAAATATTCGGACTGTGATGTTCGTCTATTTATGCAACGACATCAATAATAATCCAAGCTTGTAGTGCAATCGTAGCAGAATTTTCTGTCAATCAAATTTAAAAAATGTCGACATTTTTAAAGCTATTAGACGTAATTGCTCTTTCATTAAAAATTTCATGATCAATTATAATTTGCTAGGACAATATACACCGTTAGCCTTATATCGTTTTTAAAAAGGCTCACATTTTTCACGTCATTTTTGACCGTTCACTGACATTGATCTATTAACTATCGATATAACGATATTACATATCTATCTATTAGATTAACAATGATCTCTCAAAGAAAGCCTTCATATTTTAATGAACAACAATAAGAGTAATGTAAGGCATGTATCCTATGAAGTAGCGTATTAAAAGCGGTGTTTTTTTACATGATTTATGTAATTAATTTCCTATATAATGGCGCTGCTACAGGTAGATTAGCATGTTCCTTTTAAAATTTACAAATACGTTATTCTAGGGAAGTTGAATGATTATATAGTATTATCCCATATTTACGGCTCCTTCCTGAGATTATCTACATGTATAATAGTATAATAATTATAAATACTACTAACGTTTTGTTTTTAATGATTTTTTTAAAAGAACTTGTGTATGGAGTAAAACTATTTTAAGACATACGTATTGTTTTCATCGCTCTGACTCATAGACTCATTTTAAATATACATAGGTTCATAAGGACGGTAATGATTCTGACTCAATCTATATAAATTTTATGTATTGACAGGTAATATTTTATAATGTAGTTTTGAGTGGCTTTTCCGCGATACTTGCAAAGGTTTTGGCGACATTTCTGCGGTTAACCTAAGTGTATGGTCGTTTTAACGTATAATACATAATTTATTTATTATTAGTTTTACCACAGTCGTTATATACAGGTTGTCTTGAAAACACACTCCTGACGTCAAAATTGCAAAATTTAGTCGGTAGAGGATGTCAAAGATTTAAAAATATTTGATGATTTTTGGTGTAGTCCAGCACTATAAGATACGTTTAACCGACTATAAATAAGTGAAAGTATTAAAGAAGTCACATGTAAATATTCCTTCTGATTTTTTACGTTACCAAAGTAACGAAAATCCACACATGTGGGGGAAAATGGAGGATGGAGGTATAATTGACAAGGGTAATCTTTTTTGATTGATAAGCGGATATACGAGGTTTGTTAAAAAATGTGAATTTTTCCCAAGAGTAAAGTACCTTTATTTTTGACATTATCAAAAATTGTTATTAAAATAAGTTGATCACAACTAAAAACCACGTCTAAATATCCAATAACACGCATTAAATTAATTAAATAATTAAATAATTAATAATAAATTAATAAAATAATTTTTCAATATAAATGCGTATAATTGCATATTTAGACGTGGTTTTTAGTTCTGATCAACTTTTTTTAATAACAATTTTTGATAATGTCAAAAATAAAGGTACTTTACTCTTGGGAAAAATTCACATTTTTTGACAAACCTCGTATATGACTGGAAAATTTTGTTATTTGATGGTTGCATGTAGAGCTTTTTATGAAGAATAACTTTTTTTCGTAAAATAAATAATAAAAAAGTTTTCCATATGGTGCAAAGTTACGGAGACATACTGTATATTAATTAAATGTAACCAAAAAAATTAATCTAACTATAATTTTATTAATGTTCATCTTACCTTACGTTTGTTAATTTCTTTGACAGTAATGGCAATATGTCAACAGTCAAATTAGCAGTCACCCGAGAAATTATTATTATGGTGAGATTATTATTTTTATTATAGTGTTGCATTTCACCAAAAATTATTACCGTCTCCTACTCTACAATTCAACACACAATATCTCAAATGTTTCCACTTTAAACGAGGGACTATACGGAGTGAGAGTGTCTATTTGCACATACTTGAACTGCTCCAATCCTTAAAAGGTAGAAATAATAGGTCTAAGGTTACTCACACAAAAAAGTTGCTTAACAAAAATTAATGTTAGTATAATTAGCAGAGATTTTGTTTCGACCTGTAATTATTACACAGCGAAAATCGACCTTCGCATGTCGCTCAAAAAACTTTTTGGTTAGATTATTTCGTTAATCGCTTTTTCAATGACCTGCATGTTTAATCAACGATGGAATTACATTTATTGCATTTAATTTCTTTGTAGCTGCAGTGACAATTTTAAAATTCATGAATTATTTTACTTCCTACTTTCGTAACTTTTTTAACTTCACGTCATTCATCGTAAAAATAAATGTAGGTTGGTTATTCGAAAAACAAGCACTACAATGTTTAAAGCGAGATAAAGCATACGGACTGTTTGTCAAAATGCTATATATTTCTGTTTCGAAGCAAAGTAGTTTGAGTAGTAGTCCGGTCAATCTAGACCAAAAAATGATAGTGAAGGTAGATAAATTTACAACAAGCTGAAAATCAGTAAAATTGTTCAAAATATAATTATAAATAAAATTTATAAGTTCCCCATCATTCCCGTGTATGGAAAAAATTTTACTCGAGGTCAAAGGTCAAAAAAATGAGTTTTTCGCGATTTTCAGCAAAACGGTAAGTTTTATCATAAAAATACTTCAGACAAAAATTGTAGATCATAAAATTATCTATAAAAAATGTATCAATACTTTTTTCCTACGAGCCACCGTTTCTCAGATATAACGATTCAAAAAGTACTAGTCATAGCTAAAAGAGAAACAACTGAATGTCAGTCCTGTCATTCTTGCCATAGAAGCAAGTCCAACTTCACGAGCTTTATAACAATTAATTTCATCATCACCAACGACACCACTAGCAATAAAAACAATTTTGTTAACCTCTGGAAAAGGATCATGCGTTGAGAACCACTCTAAAACTTTTCGTATGTCTTTAGCATCTTTTTTTACTCGTGAATCACTTGCATCAACATGCTGCTCGGTCGTATCCATCCTAACATTAGCGATAGCTTCTAATTTTTCACAAACTGTATTCATAGCATGCATTCTATAAACCCATTTACTTATGACGCTTTCTTTTGTACTTCTCCCTCGAGCAATACCCCTTCATCTGCCTTCATAGCTTTCATCATAGACTGCTCGATTACCATGTCCGTTGAAGTTCCACAACTTAATTTGTCTGAACGTCTAACTGTGAAAAATCCTTCTGAAAATTTTTCGTAAACTTCAGGATCAATCAAATTCTGTAATTGTTGCATATCCTGCACGTAAAGGTATGCAGACTTAGCATAAGGAAAATATTCAGACGCGGGAAAAAAAGGAATCATTTCTTTGACGTAGTTTAAATGAGCTTTCCAATCCCCCATACGCTCAGTCTTAGAAACTCTTTAGCAATGGAAATAAATATAAAAATATTGAATCCAAAGTCTCATATTATTTTTGTTTTTGATTCAATTTATTAAGTAAAGCTCCAGATACTTCATCGTCATTTTCAATATCATTGTATGAAAGAGTGTTACCTAATATATTCTCGATATTTATGATTAGATCTGCATCCATTATGTCATTAATTTCAACTTCTTTTAATATTATAATTGCCTATAGTAAGCTGAAGTAGTGTATCAGCTCGAACAGCTGTTGCGTAAGCATGACCATTAAGCATTTTTTCTAATGATTTTACCGCATATATCTTTGCGAGTACTTCTTTCATGCCGCTTCCTTGCATAATATGACCAATTGCTCCCAGAAAAGACATCAGTAGATGAAATCCTCCGAGTCTGATGATGATTTTTGATACTTCAGAGCCCTCAGGTGCGGCTGATACCATTTCTCGAGCTTTAGCATGCAGGGGCTGGTCAAAACTCACGATGCATACAGTGTGGCCATACCGTTTTGCATTCTCTAATGCACAAAGTAAAGTCGTATAGATTATAGATAGTATTATAGTTACTGGCTTTTTGAATCGTTATATCTCAGAAACGGTAGCTCGTACGAAAAAAGTATCAAGACATTTTTTATAGAAACTTTTATGGTCTACAATTTTTGTCTGGGGTATTTTTATGATAAAACTTACCGTTTTGCTAAAAATCGCGAAAAAATCATTTTTTTGACATTTGACCTCCAGTAAAATTTTTTCCATACACGGGAATGTTGGGGAACAATTTTACTGATTTTCAGCTTGTTGTTTATGTATTTTCGAATGTCTAGATTGATCGGACTATAGTCTTTAGTCCCAAAGCCTCATCGAAAAGTCTGGCAGGGTGGAAAACCCGAAGCAACCTCTCATAATCCACAATAAGTTAATAACCAAAGAGTATATAGGTATGTATAATCAGGGAGATTTTATCCTCAACTACACTTTTCCGTAAATGTTCAACTTGAGCCATAAAATTAATTTATTACCTTCGCATAAACACTTTTAAGGAGAAAAAGGCTATATTATTAATACAGCAAAAGCATTTAATCCTTACGCACCAATGTTTTATAACCTTTCAGCCACTAGAAGAGGGCGGTAGTAGAGTATTGAGTAATTCCTACAAATGACTCCGAGGGTCAACCTATGTAATAACTTAATAACCCAACATAAATCACAATTATTTCTATTTTCAGTTTAAAGCCTTTACGTGTAGCTTACTATTAACTTAAATTACTATATATACTTAAATTACTTAATTAATATGAACAGCATGGTAAAAAAGTAAAAGTGTTTTTGTGCTGAGAAAGAGAAGAAGTTTGGAATCTTATGGATTAAATTAATGCAACAATCATATTCTTACAACAAGAGTATTAATAAAATAATCAGATATGTAAACATTGTTGAGAAGGTAATAATTAAGTTTTTTATTACATACATACATTCCTTTACACAAAACTCAGAAATATTTTCTTAAAATAATTAAAAGAGCTGTTAATTGTACCAATATTCCAAAAATTTCAAATGTTTTCCCATTTGAAAGCAAAGAATTTAACTTTATGTGTTAACTTCCTCGAAAAACCATCTATACATTCTTAAGATAACCAGTTTGAAAAATTACCCACCGATAAAACAAACTCACACCAAGCTATGAGTAACATAAAATTAACCAAGGAGTTATGAGAGTCTTTAGAAAAATTTCAAGTAGTATATATATACATCGCTTGTGTTTTGAAAATTTATGCCAAGTTTCAAGAAATTCGGTTCAAATATATTTTTTTTTCAATATAAACTTTTATACCCCTTTTAGGAACCCATTTCCAAAAAAATAAGAAATACCTACGTATTTGATTATTTGTATCGTATTTATGCTAACTTAAATAGAAACCGACGACAGCAACACACGTCAATAAAAGATTGTACTTGTTAAGGTAAAAACTACATCGAAAGGCCAGCAACCGTCAATTATCTACCATGATTTTATGCAGGTAAAATGTTGATTGACCCATGGCAAATACATTTATTACCTTAACAACAATTAACAGCAATGTGATTATGATACTGAATTGATAACTAACACACGGGTTTGTCTCATTACAAGGCATTTCAAATTCCTTCAGATAATTTTTTCTATGTCGCAAGCTATTCGGAATAGATTAGAACACCTGTGTATATCAATATGGAATAAATAGGTACATGTTTATTGTTTACTATACTTTTGTAGCAATGGACTTCAAGTATAAATAAGACAATTGTTTTTCTAGGTATAAGGGACTTATGTGTATATTTTCTCTTCATTATTTGATACAACAATAGTCTCGTTTTTCACATATCTCTCTTCATGTACTTATGAGTATTCCGCAACCCACGGTTATTTTTGTTAGAAGCGAATTAAAACATAAAGGTAGGCTCTAGCTAGACTTATCCATCTATCTATAGTATACGGAAATGTACACGCCTGTTAAAAGATCCGAGATCTAGATAAGTAACCAATAGATAACAAGAGTTAGGATGAACTAATATTTAAAATATATCCAGGAAGTACGTACTATGTCTTGAGGCCACTTGTGAACTTAAAGTTTAAATTTCGAAACTACTGTCATCAATAAGGGAACACAGACATAGGATTATAGCTATTTTGAAGGTCTACAAAAACTTTTAATTAATGGAATAAGTGCCCCTCCTAGATAGGTAAGTACTACGTAAGTTTTTAGGTGACTTATAAAAAAACCTGAACTTGAAAAGTTTATTTCGTACAACGATTTCCAATAAATTGATTATCTAAACAAAATGGCGAGCCTATAAATATTTAGTCTGCTAGCAGGTTTTAAACTCTTTCCCAGTATTAAAAAATAAAGATATTTTAAACTTTCCACTGACTCGGGTGACTAGTTTTCGCAAAGATAATCCTTAAGATATTTTCTTCATAAATATTACCTAGTTTAACAGATCTTGCATGCCTAACGAACTAAACGCCTATATATCTATAATCGGACGGATTTTATTTAAAGAATATACGATTTATAAAGTGAATAAGCAAGAGTGGTTTGAAATTTATAGAGGAAGCCCAAACCCACGCTGCTATCAACTTAAGAAGTCCGAAGGCAAAAAAACAGAAACGTCAATTATTTTGCCCCGCCTTTATTTAAATCCATTCAGTTTCCTTTGCTAAATTATTTTTCCTATGGTGTTCGTTGCTTCAATCACCAACACGCACTGAGCGGGATCAAGTTTTTTTAGAATCGGTTTAATGATAACTACTTTTTTGGTTCAACTTTTGAGTAGAAAACTTCATTTTCAAAATATTATCGACTAAGAACAAAAATTTTCTTCTATTGGATTTTTTTTTTAATTTTCTGGGCAGAAGGAATGACTATGTCATACTTTATGATATATAGTCATAGAACATAAAATTTGTCTGTTACCAAAAGTCGAAAACCATGAAGTAGATCTTATGCATAGTAATATTTATTGTAAAAACGCAACCTTACCTGGTTACGCGCGCTTTAGTATACAGTTTTTAGCAACTATTGTAGAAAACTAAATTACTGGTTAATAGATCATTTGTAATTTATATAGTTTCGTGTTAAAAATATTTATTGTATATTTTTAAAATTATTTAAGCAATTTAACTGTAGTATGATACATTAAAATATAAGGGAATGTTGGCATTTGTTTATTAAGTGGTTAAGGTTTTAAAAACAATCAATTCACGTATTCATTGATCTAACTGATGGGTAGGTTACTAATCTTACTTTACACAATTAAATTAGGAGAATTTTTTCAACCCAATAGGTTTTCGTTATACCATAATGGAATAAACTGCTTAAATGTCAAAGGTATTGGCATTTAAGCACTAGGTATATAATAAAATTAATGTTTGTGATTGTTGTAACTTTAAGATTTTCTTTTTGTCCGAACGATTTTTCTTTAAACTTAAATAGATGGAAGGAAAAATGTTTTGTAGGAAAAATATTCCTTAAAATAGGTTTACAACTTTATTGTGAAAACTGCAGGTATAACTTGTAAAGAAAGGAACCATAAATGAAATAAAATATTGCAAACGACATAGGCGTAGGAAGATAGTTTAAAGAAGGCGGTATTTTATTCGGGTTAGGCTGCCGATAACCTTTGTTCATTAATCCAGTAATTATTTTCAAAAATTGCTTTCTTTAAGTAAACTGCTTATTGTATAGTATAAACAGGTGGTTACAAACCCTGGTAGAGTTTTAGGAGGCTTAACTGACGTCTATGACAAGGACACCAAATGGCAACCATGCATATCTTAGGATAAATCCACCCGATATAGCTACAAAAACCATCGAGAAAAAAAAAACTCGCTAAATGCTAACACACATTCCTACAAACTTTGGTATAGTATGCAGTAAAAAGCGTTTAACTTCATTTAAATGGGCACCAAAAGCTAACAGTCAAAAATAACAGAACTTCGTTCGGGATTAATATAATACTTCGTTGGTATAGATATACAGGGTGTCCCATAACTTATGGGCTTTAGAGTAACTGGAGATACTAGACATCAAACTAAGCCGATTAAGTCATATAAGTTTTTTCGGATTGTTACTCGTTCTAGAGATACAGGGTGTTGAAAGTAAAAGTTTATTATTATTATTATTAATATTATTATTTATTTAGTTAAAAGTTTAATAAAGTGTATTGAGGTCAACGGTGGTCACTTTCAACATTTACTAAAGTGAGCTTCTTGATTTGTTCCACTGTTTCGAATTTATTGCATTGTGATAATTAAAATATTGATTTAATTATTTACTATGTTTTTTTATGCTTTGGGATGTTTAAAGGGAAATATCTCGAAAACCGTTAAAGATATTAAGATCAATCAAGTACACCTTTTTTACTCAGAAAATGCTCTTCTTTAAGAAACGTTAATTGAAAAACACCTAATATCACAGGTAAGAAAAAAAAATCATAGATTTATAAAGCCCAGTGTATGCAACTAGCGCCCTCTAGTGTGAAACTTAAAAATTTCTACAAATTCTTATTTCTTGCTCATAAAAACATAATACTGCCAACTTTCAATTCGATTCATTAAACGGTTTTAAAATTATGGCTTATTTTCGAGAATAAACTTTTACATTCAACACCCTGTATCTCTAGAACGAGTAACAATCCGAAAAAACGTATATGACTTAATCGGCTTAGTTTGAGGTCTAGTATCTCCAGTTACTCTTCGGCCCATAAGTTACGGGACACCCTGTATACAGTGTGTGTATAAAGTCTGGAAACGGCTTAATAACATCACAATTTACTGGCCGATTTAAACCAAATTTGGTACAGTTGTGTAAGAGGATCTAACGCACCGAATGACGATATTGGCGTTGTTGCCAGCTTTTTAGTTTGTCTGGAATTCGAACGAATTTTATATTTTTAAATATAACACCCAGTATATTTTTACATTTTTAAATTCCACATAAAATTATAATTATTTTTTATTAAATGCATTATTAGTCTATACTTCATAGTTTCCGAGATATTGACTCTCGAAAAGTGACATTTTTGAACTTTGACAGCTTATAACTTTCTAACAGTACGTCTTAGAGCAAAACGGCTTACATGTCCCTATCTTCAATTTTTATTATCTTCCCAAAAAAATCAACTTCCAGTTAAACCGGAACAACTATATTTCCTGCTTTCGAGTTACATCCGGTTTAACCGGAAGTTGATTTTTTTGGGAAGATAATAAAAATTGAAGATAGGGACATGTAAGCCGTTTTGCTCTAAGACGTACTGTTAGAAAGTTATAAGCTGTCAAAGTTCAAAAATGTCACTTTTCCGAGAGTCAATATCTCGGAAACTATGAAGTATAGACTAATAATGCATTTAATAAAAAATAATTATAATTTTATGTGGAATTTAAAAATGTAAAAATATACTGGGTGTTATATTTAAAAATATAAAATTCGTTCGAATTCCAGACAAACTAAAAAGCTGGCAACAACGCCAATATCGTCATTCGGTGCGTTAGATCCTCTTAAACAACTGTACCAAATTTGGTTTAAATCGGCCAGTAAATTGTGATGTTATTAAGCCGTTTCCAGACTTTATACACACACTGTATATACTACAAAGCCCCAACGTTGTTACGCGGTACGCCTATGAGAAAGGTACCAAAAGACGGCCACGCATGGGCTCCAGTCCGTAAAAATCGTTTTGACTCATCCGTCTACAAGAACCGTCGAAGAAATAATTGTTTTTGTTTGCTTTAAAATGCCTTTAATGGTTTTGTAAACTAATGTTTAGCATAAGGCGGGGGCGTGAGTAAGGAAACAGTTATTTCCAAATTGGCTTTATTAGTTTTATTTATTTTTTTCTCCTGGGAGAGTCCCGTCCCGTCAATTGGTGTTGTATTGTGTTAATTTGGCTGTTACTAATATAATATATGCTAAAATAAACATAAAAAATATAACCTGTCAAAACAGTGAACGTTTTAATTTGCGAAAGAGCGTTCGAAATAAAATTATAGTTTTAATGTATTAAATGTGGACGATTTAATGTCCAGAAAGAAATAAACGTAACAGAATTAATTGCCAATTAGTTTATTACTTAATGAATGTCACAATGGCTTCATTTTTCAATATGGCGACGGGCACAATGTGGACCTCTTTACAACGGTATGGAGTAATTTACATTATTGATTTGTCAAACTTTTGGCTGTATAAATTTATGAACAAACCTGAACAAAGGTTAATGTTAATACTGATACAGGTTGGGTAGTGAAGTGATGACAGGCGCGGATCCAGGATATTCTTCAGAGAGGGGAGGGAGCAAAAAAAGGCAATTAAAACTGTAATAAAAAGAAACTTTTTATTGTAACATTTTATTAATTAAATAAAAACGAAATATTGTTAATTCCGTATAATAATGTATTTATTTATTTAGATTAACTGATTGAAAATATGATTCTATTAAACAATAAACCACATCAATTACTAATAATTTATGTATATATGCCCAATAATCTAGTTTGTTGGATTTCTCTGAAACAATCTCATGTGGGATTCACCGTTTTAAATATTCCGAATGGCACTGAGCAGGCCGGTCTATCGAACAATCGAGTGAGAAAATTAATTAGGCATAATTTGGAAAATCCGTCACGCTATTTTTTCTCAAAGTTAGCGTAGCTACTCTAAGCCGTGCAGGTGGCTGGCTATGGCTACCCGACAAGACGACGGCACCCTGTTTAGAATTACTTAACAGTCTTAAAAGACCTAAACTGAAAACTGGTTTGGTGAGGCCCTGAGGCTATTTTGAAAAAAGGCTCGATAAACATTATTATTTTGGAGTAGAAGTTAGAATAAATTATTTACGTAAATAGTCGAATCTGACAAGGTGATAAACACCTCGATATTTGGTACCTACCAAACGGTGCCTTTAAATTATTTCCTTCGTCCTAAAATATTTTGTGACAAAGAGTACGGTTCCTACAAATTAAAAAAAAATAATCACTTGATTTTTGTGTATGAATGATCATTAGCGGTAAACGTCGATAATTAGAACGACTCGTTCTTTAAATTAATTTTTTCTGTCAGGGTGACTAATGATTCCCACAGAAAAAGCTCGCTCAGGGTCCGCAAAGCTTTCAAAATTCGAACGAAATAACAAAATGACCTCAGTTTAAATCGTCTGTCATGAGAAAAAGAAACGTGACTGTGTCCATACATTTAAGTAACAATCAACACACCTAAACCGTTCTTCAAATTTATCATTTTGGCTATAGCTACCGAAAATATTCCCAGAAAAGCCCATTAGTGAACCACAGCAATTAAAATTTGAAATATCTTTTTATATCGGGTTTAACTAACCAAGGTATAAGTGAATCTTTTAACGCACAGTAATACACGTAGCAAACGAGTTTTAATACAATAATTATCTTTTAAACGTTGTTGCCCATCATATACTTTAATGATTGACAAATTAGTCAAATCAATTTTTAACATTTCATGAATGCTGTAGTATCCGTATTAAATGGTTTTTTAAATAGGAATATACCACCGCAGAAACTTTAATACCAAATTAATTGTAAATTTTTTATCGCCCTATAACAAAGGTTAATTATTTAAATAACAACTCACTACATGGACTACAGACATGTTCCATTTACCGAATACGTAAAACACAATCCAGAAAATGACTTAGCAACGTGTTATTTAGAGCAAACACATCAAAAAACGAAATGGCGAATGCGTCACTACCAGGGTTGGCATGATATATATCACTGATATATATCATGATATTTATATCTCTCTATATACATATATTATATATCATGATATTTATTATAAAAAAAATACTTTTTTTTATGTGCTGAAAAAACTCTTAACAACGATATTAAACAAATTTTTGGAAATTTTAATTTACCGCCGAATGTTGTATGGTTTGGGTTGGTATTACGATTGGTATCCCCTATTTATTTCATTATTATTTTTCATTACTGAAGCGTTCGTCGACGCGACTGTGCATTGTGTGTGCTTTTTTTTTTTATTACAACGTTAATCTGTAATAAAATTTAAATTTAAAATGCCAAAATAAAAATATAATATTTACTTAAATATCTAGTTCCTTGATTTTACTTGGCTACCTACTATAGTATGGTTTTACCTGTTTCAGCTGAAAAAAATTATTTGATATACATCAGATATATATATCGGATATAATATATCGGATATATATCCGATATTTGATATTTATATAAATATCATGAATTCATGATATTTTCCAACCCTGGTCACTACTGTTTGCTCTTAAAAACTAGAAACCCGCATAAAAATGCTTCATCCCGTTTTAGCTTAAAGCTAGATACAATTTTTTCTTCTTCGCTTTGCCATTGATACGATCTCTCCGTAAATTGTTACGAATCAAACTGATCTAGGTATAATTATAAACAGTACTATGTCTTATTTAACTGTGGTAGATCTAAGTTAGTATACACATTAATGATATTTTTCTTTATTTGAACGCAATGTAATTTTATTTTTAAAAAACCGAAACCTCTGAGGCGTGAACGAATTCCTTGTTAACGGGACGTGATGACAAAAATAATAAAAAAAAATAATCAGTTAGTTACTTGAAATTATTATACCGGGTGTTTCTCAAAAGACGTTCGCCCCCGCTTTGTTTTTAGAAAAAGTTGACTCTACCGGGTGTTTCTTAAAAGATCCATATAACTTTTCTGTATTTATAGATATTAAAATGAAATTTTGAGATTATGCATAAGAGATAAATCTGCGTTATTGGCATAATTTTTTACTTATTTGGGTTCAGCATGAAATGAAATTTTGTTTACTTGGCGTTTACTCTATTTTTCCAAATGGAACGATGGTGGTTCACTAGGATATTTAAAACGGGCATTTTTTTTCCAACAATTTTATATCATACACTCCTATGCTATTTTAAAATTGACACGAAAAAATTTGCCTTAAGACCCAATCACAAATTTAAAAGCGTTATGCATTATTGCCGCCCTTTTAAAGAAATATAAAGGCGGCTTTAAAAAACAATGGAATGGTTTTGAAAACCAATATGGTTTTAAATTAAAATTGTAATGTCATTCGTTTATTAAACCTACATTGTAAATCAGATAAAATGGTTAGTTTTACTAGAAATTACCAAATTGATATGCTCCTAATTTTTGGAGTCACCAGAAAAATTCTTCTGAAGCCACAAGATTGTATGTATTGTATGTTTTATAAACTAATGACATTACAACTTTAAATTAAAGCCATATTGCTTTTCAAAACCATTCCATTGTTTATAAAAGCCGCCTTTATATTTCTTTAGAAAAGAGAGGGCGGCAATAAAACTTTTAAATTTGCGATTGGGATTTAAGGCACATTTTTCAGTGCCAATTTTAAAATAGCTTAGGAGTGTATGGTATCAAATTGTTGGAAAAAATGCTCGTTTTAAATATCCTAGTGAACCACCATCGTTCCATTTGGAAAAATGGAGTAAACGCCAAGAAAACAAAATTTCATTGTTTAAACTCTTGTGAAACTTAAAAAGTCAGTTATTATGACATATTTTTAATTTTCATAATAACTACTTGACTATAAATTAACAGATTTAATTAATTTGTAGCACTCTAAATTGAAAATAAAAAATAAACATAAAAATGTTATAACACGTCAAAAAATGACAAGTGAGGTGTCATTTCACTCATAATGTTATGCTGAACCCAAATAAGTAAAAATTTACAACATGTCCCATTTAAAATATCAAAGTAAAGGTCACTTCCGGCCAAACCGGAAGTGCTAACAAATTGAAAATTATGCCAATAAATGCAGACTCATCTCTTATGCATAATCTCAAAATTTCATTTTATTATCTATAAATACAGAAAAGTTATAGGGGTGAACGTCTTTTGAGAAACACCCGGTATACAATCAGTATAAAATTTTTAGTACTCTGCGGCCGTGCTTGGTCCAATGTTCACTGTTTTTAAAATATTACAGTTTAAAACGACAGAAATAATGATAAAAATATCGATTTTTTAAGTCGTATCACTCGTTTCTCAAGATAATAACGAAATAGGGGAGAAGCGGGCAGGTTGTTATACGGGGCAGGTTGTTACAAAGTGATTAATAATAACTCTTGTTCACTTCAAATATTTAAAAGTTTAAAATACGCATCGGAGAACATATCGCGCCATCTACCACCGGACTTTAGAGGTGTACGTTTCAAAATTAATCAAATGAGTTAGACGCATGTGTTTGAGTGTACCGAAAGAAATTTTTTGCTAGTCGAGTGATCTGAAAATATTTTGAATGCGGTAAGTCATCGAGTATTTACCATAGACAATTTACCTTTAGATAAACAAACAATAATCACGAATGTGGCAGTTTTATGGCCTCGCGCATGTAAACAAAACTGGGAACTATTAGACATGCGCACTGCAACATTATCGTTTGACGAATGGGAAAATAGACAGGTCCGGGCTTTAAAATTTAAATTCTTGCTCATATGCCACCATAGAGGGTTTATTTTACCCCTATTTGGGCATAATACAATTATACAACGGCTGCAACTAGTACTAGTCATTGTTTGTATTACAATCCGAGTTACTAAAAGCACAAACACAATTCACTAACTAAACTACACAAAAACCAGAAATCCATAAATATTTAACACCAGTCCCACAATGCACGATAGCCGATCCGATAGCTGAAAACTACAAGGAATCCGCAGAGAAGAGAAACCTTAAAACACAACAACAAAAATGGCGGCCGATCCGGTTCTGGAGAGTATTCTTGAGCGCGTCGATTATTGTCGATAAAGTAGGACGGCCGATAACACAAGGTTTGTGCGCATGCACGAAGGTTCCCCGAATGAAGACAGCTGACCGACGAGTCATGCGCTCCGACGTATTTTTTCACTCATAAAACGTAACTTTTGTTTGCGCAGGAGATAAGCTGTAGGTATCTAAAGGTAAATTGTCTATGGTATTTACCCTATACTTTATTATACATATAAAATACTACATATTTAACTATATTTTGTTTAAATTAGATTCATTTACTTCCATAAAATAAATTATAACCTAAAATTTGTCAAATGGGGCATGTCGTTACACATGCGTATGGGGAACATTGTTACATGTAACAATATGTGTGTATATTGGGTAAATACTATTACCAAAAATAATGAGCAGTGGATCCAATGAAGCAAGAGATGGGCCCATGTGTCTTGTGGTCAAGATAATAACTATTTATGTGTGTATCCATTGTTTGTCTGAAAGCGATTAAAGAAAAAAATGTATTTTTATGCTTTTACATTTAACTTTACATATAACAACTTACCCCGCATAGGGTATCAACCTACCCCGTAGCCGGGGCACATTATTACAATATGCATTAATAGATATTTTTTCTTTTTTGTTTCCACTTGTATGTTTTAGATGGTATTTGTGTGCTAATTTTAACTGTTTAATGTTTGTACTATAATAAAATAAATAAACAGTCTTTTTCAGATTCACTTATTCTATAAAAAAAATATAAATACAAAAAATGTAACAACCTGCCCACTTCTCCCCTAGTCAAATTTTTCCGCCGCTTATAACGTCTTTCCGCACCAATTCTTGATTTTCAGGAAATCAAAAAATAAAAATTGGGTTGTCCGATCATCCGTACAGCAGATTTAAATTTTTAATATTGATTCACTTGAATGTTTTTAAAGATATTTATTATTTTATAACAGTATTACAAGGTAGCCCATTGAGCGTGTATAATAAGAAGTCACCATCATTAACCATCCAATCGAGTCTAGTTTTACCGGAAACAAAAACGAATCATTCGAATTTTTAATGACGCACTCGGGTTTCATCTTAGAAGTGCTTTGATTTGTGATGTTTAAAACCGCATAATAGTAGTAACGGAGTACCTACACCAGGTTTTATGTGGTTTCACCAGTTTAGAATATAAGTTGTAGATACAAATTTTGAAACAGGTATTTTAACAAGATTTTTAAATCAACCTTTTAAATATACCTTGTTCAAAACGTCGGTAGAATATAATGATGCTCATAAGTAACATATTTATGAAAATTAAAATATTACTGATGTGGTCAATAAAACATTTAATTTAGAAGCATTTTTAAGGGTAATAATTTAATTTATTTTATTGAAGCGTCTTCCTAAACAAGTATCGTCAATGAATCAATAAGATACAATTAACTAGCAATCTTAGGGTCTTTAATCGAGAGAGATTATAAAAAACTGAATGAAAATTTCCCAACCAAAAATGTGTTTCAATAATTATTATGGCAATGATCGGCCATCAGATAGCCATAAAAAACCTGTAAAGTATAATAAACACACAAAAGTTATTGAAAATTATGACAGAGCCGCCGGATTTGTGAAAGTATAAAAAATTATTCACTTAAATTCCCCCTTAATCCTTAATCGTTATGTCATATAGTTGTAAATAGTGAGGTCAAGCCTGATTTGCATATTATTGTTAATTTATATACATATAGGTATAATGTGCATATATACTTGTATATACCGTGGCCCACAAAGCTCGTGCAATATTTCCAAGCAACATTTTTTCCATAAGTAAATTTTGTTTCCTATAAACTCTTTGGACATTTTTATGAATATACATCAACAATAATTTATGGATAAAATAATTCTGGATCTTACCTTATACAAAAATATTCACATAATATATACAGTGTCACCAGTAAAGTCCGCATCATATGGAATTTTTGAAATTTGACTTTGGCATCAAGTTCTGCTTCGATCGAGATGAAAATTAAGCAAAACAATAGTAGTCACGTGATTCGCATTATCTGTCAAATTTTAATTTTTTCCAAAAAATAATTCAAAAGTGGGGTTATTTCTGAAAGTATCGAAAAACTTATTGGAAAACGTTTTTTTAAATGCAGTTTCTAGCCGCCATGCCAAATTTCAGCGGCATAAGATAATTTTGATTTTTACCTATATTTTGTAAATTGCACCACTTTTGCAAAATAAGACTGAACGCAACCTACATAAAACTTTTCAGTTTTGACAAGGCTTTATTTCAGATACATTTTCTTTAAGGTAGCGCCATATTAAATGTGTGTTTTTCTACAAAATCAAAATTGGGCTTTTAAAATTTGGTCGCATGTGATGCAAAGTTTTATTTGTTTTTGACCCTGTATAAGGTAACTTCATAAAATAAGTATTTTTGAAAACGTAGTTTGTGTCTAAACGTAATACACGTTAACGTTATTATGATAAATTATAATATAGGGGTTTTAAACTAAATCGTTGAAAAAAGATAAACTTTACGTTGTTAAACTAAAATTTATTTTCCACTTAAAAAACACATTACTGAAGACACTGTGTTATTTTTTGTCTTAATATTAAGGTGTATTACTTTCAGACACAAACTACGTTTTCAAAAATACTTATTTTATGAAGTTACCTTATACAGGGTCAAAAACAAATAAAGTTTGCATCACATGCGACCAAATTTTAATAACCCCATTTTGATTTTGTAGAAAAACACACATTTAATATGGCGCTACTTTAACGAAAATGTATCTGAAATAAAGCCTTGTCAAAACTGAAAAGTTTTATGTAGGTTGCGTTGAGTCTTTTTTTGCAAAAGTGGTGCAATTTACAAAATATAGGTAAAAAATCAAAATTATCTTATGCAGCTGAAATTTTGCATGTGGGCTAGAAACTGCAATTAAAACAACTTTTTCTAATAACGTTTTTTCAATATTTTCAGAAAAAACCCCACTTTTGAATTATTTTTTAGAAAAAATTAAAGTTTGACAGATAATGCGAATCACGTGACTACTATTTTTTTGCTTAATTTTCATCTCGATCGAAGCAGAACTTGATGCTAAAGTCAAATTTTGAATAAAGCTATTAATAAAAAAAAATCCCATATGATGCGGACTTTACTGGTGACACTGTTATGTCAACACTGTTATTATTGTTTCATTATTTTATCAACAAATATAATTTTTATATGAAAGGAAAAAATCCCTGGTTGATTTACGTATCTCTCGTTGTGAAACGGAGGTTTTAATCAATTTTATCAGTAAATATTGATGGTAGTGCGGTAATACATGTATTGTAATAACTTAGTAATGGACTTCACTGCAACGCAATATAACGTATATATGCAAGTATTTTATGCAAATGTTACAACTTAGTAGCGTTTTTAATTACTCCTATAAACCCTTGGACAATATAACATAGTGTGCTAAAATGTAAAACTATAGAACATAATAATTTAAATTCTACTGGTAGAAGAATTTATGACTACGCTTATTCTTTGTACCATAAAATTACAGATCAGGCAAAGAAAACATCACTTCTTTGCAAATTTAAAGAAATTGTCTATCTTTAGATGAACTTTCTCCCTGTACCCCATATTTGGTAAAAATAAAAAGCAGTCAATCAATCGTTTAATATGGGCGCCCCTGGCCTGGCATCGGCCCCTGTTGCCCCGCCATAGCTACGGTGCTGCCAGTGATAACAATAAGCAAACAACCAGTAATGAACATTTATTTTTATAAAATAAGTATCAGAGTCTCCTGTACAGTTATTTAAAACGTCAGCGAGGCTGTAGGTTTACTTTAAGCATATGTCCTCTTTTATATTTATCTATCTCCTAAGAATAGGCACTATGCGTGAGATTTTGTACACTATTGTTGAATTTATAATGATAGATATTAAAATCCCATACATCGAATTAGCAAAGGTTAATGTATGGGGTCATTATATTATTTATTATTTTGGCCTGGGTTCGGAATTATTATTAATATCGTCATTAAATGGGAATTTAGTTAATATGTGAAAGTTCTAGAGTGATTTCTATTTAATGAAAAACCATTCATATATCACCGTAATATCTCCCATGGCGATATTATAAAAACCTATGATAATTAAAACACACTTGCATTGTTTACTTTTATGTAAAATATTTTTTTGATAGGGACGTTTATTACAAAACATACCGAATTTCTCCGAAACCGCATATTATACGATTTCCTTCAATTTAAAAAGTAGATAGGTCAATAATAATTTTTAGGTACCTACTAAGGAACCCACAATGCTTTGCGGGTAGTGTCTGGTTCTCTCTCGACGTTCTCTCGAATAAAGCTCCGAGACGCGACGAGAGAAGTACCCTCTCTCGTCGAGAAAATCTCGTCTCTCTCGAGCAAAAAACGTTACTTTTTTGAGCTTTTTTAAATCTTCTTAAATTCCTCTTTGCAAAAATATACATAATGTCTATATTTGGACCAGCGGTTTTCGAGTTATTTAACTGCAAATAGTTTTATCTAGTTAGCCGTGCCTGGCCATTCAGAATAACATATAATTATGACGTTTTATCGCTGGATAAAATTATTCAGTCAAATAACCCGAAAACCGTCGGTCCAAATATGGACATTATATATTTTTGATAAGAGGAATTTTAAAAATCTCATAATAGACACTCACTGTGACAGACATACAGTTTTGAAATTAGCACAATAAAAATGTTTGTGTAATGCCCGAAAACTTTTTATATTAACTTTTTCTGTATCTCGTGAAATAAAGTCTGTAAAGGGGTGGCAAATTATAAGTAAAAACCCAGTACCATACACCATTATAAATTAATATTTAATAGAAGTTATATACCTAGAGAGATTTTACATAGATGAAATATGTTTTTCATTTACATATCTTTGTTCAAATTCAAGCATACCTATTTGTAAAATTAACTATTGTTCTTTTCAATGTAACTGCGCAGGTATCTGCGATTATTTTAGTAGGATTTCATGTTTGACGATTAATTTGTACAGTTTTTAATAAACATTTAAAATTTACTTTTGAAAAATTATATTTTTGAGTTTCGACAGCCTATAGCTTTCTAACAGTACATTTAGAGCAAAACAGCGCATATGTCTATATCTTCCATTTTCAGTATCTTCCCAAATCAATCAATCTTCCGGCTAAACCGGATGTAACTTGAAAGCAGGAAATATAGTTCTTCTAGTTTAACCGGAAGGTGATTTTTTTGGGAAGATAATAAAAATGGAAGATAGGGACATGTGAGCCGTTTTGCTCTAAGACGTAGGTACTGTTAGATCTGTCGAAACTCAAAAATGACATTTTTAAAAAAGTCAATATCTTGGAAATGGAAATTTCTTACCGTGCTGGTGTTTTGGAGCACCCTGTATAGACAAAAATAATTTTATAAGAGGCACCTCTTAATCCTTAATATCCGCTATCTTAGTGGTACCGGAGATATTGACCTTTGTCGCACTAATGGCCCACCCTGTAGTAAATACCAAGCAAAGTTTTAACGCATTTAGGTTAGGTTCTGTCATATTTGACATAAATTGTGTGCAATAGAACCTAACCTAAACGCGTTAAAATTTTGCTTGGTTTTTACTATATTGGTTTAAATCACGCGAGAAGCGAGACGAGACGAGAGAAAGTCGTCTCTCGTCTCGTCTCGTCTCGCCCTCTCTCGACGAGACGAGAGACCCATTTTATCTCGTCTCGTCTCGCGGCAATACTATTTGCGGGGCACAATGAATTTGTACAAAAGTAGATTCCAAAGGTAAGGAGGAAAGAAGGAGAACTCTAAAATCAATATAATGACCGACTATAATAATCTCTTTGGGTACAAACTGTTACGTAACAGCTTGTCTTACTTTTATTCGAGAGTGTACGGTTCGGTTAGTTTGTTGGCCTCTTTAATGGCCTGAGCAGTGAGCACCGAATGAAACGACTTTTAACAGTCGACATTAGTCGACAGTACTCGCGACAGGTGCACAAGCCTTGATTTTTATGTTTATCAGATTATCAAAGAAACATGAAATAGCCACCTAACATGGGACTCTGTATATAATTTTCAAATTTTCTAACAAGCTCATAAAGAGGTCAGATTAATGGTCCTGTCATCATTTTAAATGTCTTGCAATGATTAAAGAACATTTTTTTGTAACTTTTTTCAAATTTATGTTTTTATTTCTAAAAACAACCAAAACATTTTTATATTTTGTGTATATACACAATGTATACATTACGGGCTATTTTATGGGTTTCCAACCCCTTTTATAAGGCCAGTCCTTATTTGCACTTAGTTGAATAATAATTAACGTTTGTCCATTAAGGAATCATTCATAGAATAATGTTTTTCTTTTTTTTTTGGTTTAATTATACCGTCACTCGTCGCGTCCAGGCAACATTAATTCATACATTTAATGCTTTACCATATTTTTTGATAAATGTACTGATAAAATGCAAAACGATTCTACTCAAGAGCAAAACTCGTTTGATGCTTTTAAAAGATCTGTAAATATGTTTAGCCAGTTTTATTTTTCACCGTCTTACTTTAGGTCGTTTTGTATAATTACAACTTAAGCAGGATTACTTTTCTTTAATGTACTAAAAGCACATGAATTAATAAAAACCTTATGAATGAGAGAGGTTGCATTAACAGTCGCTGATATTTCTTAAGTTTACGTAAAATCCCTACTACTAGTTACCCATTGAAAATTAAAAAAAAAAACTACTTTTTCCAAGCCCCTAAAAAGAATCTCTATACAGGGTCGCTTTTATGTATGGAAACGGTCGATTATTTGCTAAAGTAAGATAGCTAGCGAAGAATGTTAAATACAAAACTTTTAGGGTTTTAGAAATCTATTACACTGCACATTAACTAAGTATGCAGGATCAGTCAAAAAGCCATGGAAGAACAAAGTTACTTTATTTTAAATGGAACCCCCGTATATTATTCAATATTTCAATTATTTACAAGATTCTTAAAAAAAATTTTAAGCACACCACATACCCAATCTTAACCGTGTTCGAGATATCGAGTTTCGAATATCGTTTTCAAATAAATTATTACATTAAATAATTTTCTAGTCCATCAAGTTACCTTAGAAAATATTTATCTCCATAACAATGTTGTTTTGTCATCTTGACAACAGATATGCCAAAAATACTTACATTTACAATTTGTGAACAATTTTCGCGTAAAAATGGCACGTTTAAGTGATACCGAGCGCATTGAAATTTTAATGATGATAGGGTACGGCGATAGAACACGAGTTTTCCCAAGTGGTGAATATTTTTAATGAATTGCATCCAGATCGGGAACCTATAACTAAATCAACTGTTTCCAAAACATTGCAGCGTTTTCATGAAACTGGAGGTGTGAAAGATCGACCAAAAAGTGGAAGACCGGTAAGCGTTACTAATGAAGAAAATTCTCTAAATGTCATGTTAGATGTGGTAGAAAATCCAATAAATTCAACGCAACAGCGGGCTTTAAATCAAAATATGAGTCGATATTCCATTCAAAAAATTACCAAAAGAGACAAATTTAAACCTTATAAAATTCATTTGTTACAAGAATTGAGTGAAGACGATTTTGATCGCAGAATTCAGTTTTGCGAAATCATTATGGATAAATTGAATCAAAATGTCAACTTTGTCGACCACATTTTATTTTCTGATGAATCAACGTTTTGTTTAAACGGGCACGTAAATCGATACAACTGTAGATATTGGTCAGACCAAAATCCACATTGGATGGAACAAGTTCATACCCAACGACCACAAAAAACCAATGTTTGGTGTGGCATTATTGGTGGAAACGTTATAGGACCCTATTTTATACATGGAAATTTGAACTCTGAACGATATTTACTACTTTTACAAGAGAATATTGTTCCACAGCTCAGACGATTATTCCCGAACCATAATAATTCCAATTTACCGACTGAACAAATATGGTTTCAACAAGATGGGGCTCCACCACATTTTGGACGGATGGTGAGGGAATATCTAGAGGAAACTTTTCCTGGTAAATGGATTGGGCGTAGAGGGGCAATTGAATGGCCTGCCAAGTCTCCTGATATGACCCCTCTTGACTTTTTCCTGTGGGGCCATATCAAAAATTTAGTGTACAAAAATAGGCCACAAAATATCGAATATTTGCAACAAGGAATAATGCATGAACTTTCCAGTATTGCTCCCAATATCTTTTTAGATTCGCTACAAAATTTTCTTCACCGAATTCATTACTGCCAGTAGGTAAACGTTGGACACTTTGAGCACCTTATAAAATAGGATTTCAAATTGTTGTTTACTAAAACTTAGTTTGTCTTTTTTATTATTGTTATTAGACTTGTTTGAAAATGATATTCGAAACTCGATATCTCGAAAACGGTTAAGATTGGGTGGGTGCTTAACTTTTTTTTTTAGAATCTTGTAAATAATTGAAATATTGAATAATATACAGGGGGTTCCATTTAAAATAAAGTAAATTTGTTCTTCCATGGCTTTTTGACTGATCCTGTATACTTAGTTTATGTGCAGTGTAATAGATTTCTAAAAACCCTAAAAGTTTTGTATTTAACATTTTTCGCTAGCTATCTTACTTTAGCAAATAATCGATCGTTTCCATACATAAAAGCAACCCTGTATACATATTCTTCTAAAAAACAGAGTGTACCCAGTTAAAATGCGAAGCTTATTTCAAGAAGCTGTAATTATCAAATACTGTAATTTAATTTTTTTTTTTTCGTCCTCTCGTTCCGGAATCCGGAATCAAAGGTGATGAAAATCTGACACAAAATTGAATTATGATGGCATGTAATAAAACAAAAAACAATAATTATTCCGGTTTCATTATCATTACATGTGTGTTCCGTCCTTTGTAGAACAACTGGAGTAAAACAAAATATATAATTGAAGTCACGAAATAATATTAGAAAACACACTCTTGAATCATCTTGAAGGTGCAAAAATAGACGCTCCAGACAGTCCAGACGGGTCTAGCTTGGCGTGATTTTTAATTAAACCATTAACTAAATGTTTTAAAAATTCTAAAAAGACCACAGGTTTAGTAGTGACGTATTATAAACAATTATTTTAATGTCTATACTCTCACAATATTTTGAAAATTAAATCCATTCCCTGTATATCGCTGACATCCACATTTGAATTACAGATTTAAAATGTCATTTGCATGTAGACTTGCAAGGAATATAAATTGTAGTTGTCTGTACATTAAGATTATTATTAAAAAGCTCATTTATACGCATCGATTACCCAGGCCCATTACAAATTTAAATTCGAGTACAATAATTGATCTATGAAAAGTCAAGGGTATAAAATTAGACCCTTGCGGCCAAACCATATATCCTGCTTGAAGGATGGGAAGTTGGCCAACCCAAAAGCAATTTTATCTTAATGTGTTGGATGGGTCAAAGAACTATAGATTTTCTTTGTAAAATAATGAAAATGTTGAAAGGTACTGACAATATATTATTTTTATGAAGCATTGTTACCTATTGTATGTTTGTGGTATTTTATTTATTACGAGACTATATTACTTTTATTTATTATATATTTTTCTAGAATTTTAGTTGTAGCTTCTAAGAGTAAGCTAATAATAATTTTTTTGATAGTTGAAATTATTTATTAGATGTGATTCTGGTTAATGGATCAGGTTTTTTAATGTTATGTTTAATTAATTGGTAATAAAGGAAAAGATGTTTGAAAAACATTCTGACAGATGGATAGCGAAAGAAACCATTAAAACTGCACTTTTACTTAGAATTTTTTAAATTAGCTATAATAAAAAGTGCGTCATATATTAAGGTAGGAATAAAAAAATGTACTGTTATCAAGAAAAATAAATAAATGGTGAGAACCTAAAAAGTTATCAAATAAAAATGAAAAATGGCAGGGGATTTTGTTCAATTATTTTTAATTCAAAATAACTTATATAATAATATACAATTATTATTAAACGATGTTTAGTTCTACCGCTAAGACAAACAGAATTCTACAAAAAAGTGCTTTTTTGACCGCTTACTCCTTTTTAATGATATAGGTTTTGACAATCCAACTATAAAAGTAAACGTTTGTTAAAACACTACCTGTAATACTAAAAGAAGCTTTGTTAGAGTTAGACCGTTTTCTACGTGACGAATTGTCTTTTAAAATGATGAATTTTTGCAACTTTCGTTTATTTATGCGGTTTTTGCATTTAATTACTCCACAAATTTAATAGAAACTATAGTAACAAAATGCCAGATATACAGTGAGGACGTAAAGTCTGGAATAAATTCATTATTTAGGGAACGCTGAATGTTTTTAAAAATCGCTCGGACACGTCGATTTTGTTTTTTTAATACGCATTTTTTTCAATATTTTTTATTATACAGGGTGTCTCCGAAAGCACTCTGCTTGGACCAACTTTAATTTTTTAAATGGGTACCCCCATTTTTTTTTTAATTTTAGGATTCTGTGCATAATTGTGAACATTTTTTATCTAACATGTCATTATGATTTATCGACAGTTAAAGTTCGAAAATAAATAAAACAATTAATTATTTATCATTTTAATAAATGTTGAAAATGTTGCCCAAAGGTTAATTGGCAGTAACCTAGACGATCGAAAAATTCTTTCTGCACATTTCTGACAACTTCCGGACTGATTGACCGTATTTCTTAAACAATTCGATTCTTTAAGTCCTCCATGTTCATTGGCTTAGTTTGGAAAACTTTACCTTTAAGGTAACCCCACAGAAAAAAGTCAAAGGGGGTTAAGTCGGGAGACCGGCGACCATTCAATAGCTCCCCTTCTTCCAATCCATCTATTTTCAAAGGTTCGCGCTTATCTTAATACTATTTTTGAAAATAGATAGATTGCAAGGAGGGGAGCTATTGAATGGCCGCGGAGGTCTCCCGACTCAACCCCCCTTGACTTTTTTCTGTGGGTTTACCTTAAAGGTAAAGTTTTTCAAACTAAGCCAATGGACATGAAGGACTTAAAGAATCGAATTGTTCAAGAAATACGGACCATCAGTCCGGAAGTTGTCAGAAATGTGCAGAAAGAATTTTTCGATCGTCTAGGTTACTGCCAATTAACCTTGGGGCAACATTTTCAACATTTATTAAAATGATAAATAATTAATTGTTGTATTTATTTTCGAACTTTAACTGTCGATAAATCATAATGACATGTTAGATAAAAAATGTTCACAATTATGCACAGAATCCTAAAATTAAAAAAAAAATGTGGGTTCTCATTTAAAAAATTAAAGGTGGTCCAAGCAGAGTGCTTTCGGAGACACCCTGTATAATAAAAAATATTGAAAAAAATGCGTATTAAAAAAACAAAATCGACGTGTCCGAGCGATTTTTAAAAATCCATTTGTGAAAAATAGGCAGAGAAAAAGTTATAAAGGTAGTATGGGATCAACTTAAGTATCATTAATGTGATAACACCAAAAGTGTGAGGGGAAATTCAGATGAGGAGTAGCTGATGAAGTCACATATTAGTGAATTATATAACTTAGGTGTGAGGAGAAGAAAAATTTAAATTGTGGAGTAGCTAGGTCACATATTATTGAATTAGTGACGTAAGTGTGAGGAGGAGAATATTAAACAGTGGAGTAGAAAAAGTTTAAATAAAATTAGGTGTAACTGAAGTCACCAATTAGTGAATACTTAACATGAATAAAATTTGCGGAGTAGTTAAATTAACATAAAAAGATGTAGTATTAAGTTTTTTATGTCATGTGGGTGTCCTTAATTAGGAATAGAAAAAATAATAATTTAAAATCATTATTCTTGGCATTTTGAATAAAAATTAAAGTTTAAAAAAATTTTCTGTCGAGGTAAAATGGAGCTGACTTGATTTCTGAAAATCGACTATAAATATAGCCACAGAGAGCGTATAGCTGATAAAAACCCTTGGAGAACAGGACATAGGACAAAAAATATTAACTAATTTTTAAACTGGATGGACTAATATTTCATTCGGAAATGGGCTATATATATTATACATTTATGTATACACCTACCCGTTAGGTATTTCATCGCTTCTCTAAAGCAGAAGTGTATAAATTCCAAAAATAAACAGACACATTTTTCACACTTTTTACATTATGCCTCTCCACCAATCAAATAAATTAATTTATTTTTATCATGGCTTTAAAAATAGTTTGTTTTCTCACTTGGAGTTAAAATTTTGAACGCTGGAAAGTACTCGTAGTGAGTACAAGACATGCCTACGTCAGACTCCGTTCTTAGTAAATGTAAAAATAACACTCGAGCAATTTTATGAACTACTCTATCGAATCTGGCGCCTTTCAAAATATTTTTTTATTAAGTTTCTGACAGTTTTATATGTATTTGGATTTAAAAAACGTATAACTTTAATTAAAAATTTCAACATACAATATACACAGGAAATCTATTTAAAAAATAAGCAAAAGTGATTGGATATACGCATAAGGAGACCAGAAAAACATGAAGTAGGCATTTCAAAAAAATTAGAGTGAAGAGAAAACACTAGTAACGCCTTTTTCATTTCGTTTTTTGATCAATATTTCGTTACATTTTCATTTTTTGCTACCTAAAGACGGATCGTTAATAGTATAAAAGTCCAATGTACAAGAATGACTTTATTATTTCTAAACAAAGAAATATATCTTGAAATAAGTTCGATACCTTTAAAGGGTTTGTTCGGGTTTGATAGACTCATAACTCTATACTATATTCTCTTAGCCTAGATAAAGTTTTAGAAGATATACAATTCTTCATCAGGTAGCACTAATTTGCTAATATATCTCGCTAATCTGACACCTTGGTATTCGTGGAACCCCAAAAATAATTTTATAACATACAAAGAATTCACTATAATAAACCTGTCATGACGAGGGTTCTAAAAATACTGTCAACCGCTATGAGAGCAAAAGATACGTGATTTTAACGTGGAAATACTACTTTGAGCCCTAGATATAAACAAAATTTCCAAGGCAAAATGATGGTTCTGGGTGTCCTTTTTTTGTTTGCCTACCTAGGCGGTGCATACCTTGACCATGGACGCGTCACGTATTAAAGAAAGACAGAACGTTGGCGATACTTGTTGACTGTTAGATATGAAGAAAGGGGGTGGCCTGACTAAAACCGAAAGCAATGCTAATAGTTCCTAATACATAATATATATAAATGAGCTTACGATTGTGATTTATATTGCCAAGTAGTGAGTATCAATGGTAGCGGAAAGACGTTATTGAAGTCATCATCCGAAAGCGATACTCGTACTCGTAAACATAGGTACTTTTAAGGCTTATTGGCGAGCGGCCCGTTTGGGCTGTAACACAATACAACGGTAATTTTAATAAACTTTTCCACTAAAGAGCATAATATACACACACGACACGCTATAGTCCGAAGTCCAAACTAGTTTTAAACGCCGCAGGGGTGTATGTAGGTAATCAGCAGCAACTTTAAGTAAGTATAATATGGGAACAGGTATCACGCGTAAATAGCCAAGGGTGGAGGGACTAGGATGGGCCAAGGTTTCGATTTCATCACCTTTAATTAAAAAAGCCATAGGTTAAGGAGGGCTATTATTGATTATCTTGAATGGGTCTAACGCCTGACCTGTCCTGTATACAGTGTAATATATAGAACATATTTTGTGTACGAACAACTACCCCAGATTCAATGGTTAAAATTTTTGTATAAGACCACAACAGGCGTAAATTTGATACATGTAAATTGTAAATTCAAACATGCAGACTATTTAGAGTAATTCAAGATTGGATTTTTGCAATTTTTGTGTAGGTATTTTAATTGAACTTTACTGACAGACGACGCAGCGGTACAAGAAATGCAGTGCCGTACTGAGGGCGAGGCGACTGAGGCGCTTGCCTCGGGCGCAATCACCGAGGGGGCGCCAAAAATTGACAAAACAATCTGAGATTTACCAAATTTTCAAATTTCTCTTTTTCCCGCTTAACTTAATATAGAATTGTATTTAAAAAATTAAAGACGTTTATAAAGTGCTTCAAAATATGGTAGCCCATACAAACAACCGCGACACACAAATATCTGCTGAAAATTTGCTCAAGAAGATTGATTTAAAATTTCTTTACTTTCTTGACGTATGGGATCAAATTTTAGGTCGGATTGACCGCGTAACCAAAGCTATGCAATTGAAAAATTTGTCTTTAGAAAAAGCTGCTCATTTGGTTGAGGGATTGAGAAATTCATTGCAAAAAATTCGTGATGGAGAATTTGAAGAAAATTGAATCTGCATACTCTAGAGTTACTTCAATTTCTCCATAATTACAATCTAAAAGAATCATACCCAAATATTGAAATTGCATTCAGGATTTTTCTGACTACTCCAGTGACAATAGCCACCTATGAACGCAGCTTTAGCAAGCTGAAACTCATCAAAAATTATTTTAGATCAACCAAAAGACAAGAAATATTGACTAACTTGGCAATTATGTCGATTGAATATGAGATTGCTCAGAGTATTGATTTTGACGATATAATTGATGAATTCGCTGCAATGAAATCTCGAAAAATGTTGTTGTAAAAAAAATTGAATATATTTTGTATAATGCAATTCTACTTTTCTTGTGTACAATAAAATTATCCTTATATTATCATTGTAAATTGCAGCAAAATAAACATAAAAACTTGACTTCAAAATAGTGTTGAAAATGTTTGATTTATTTAAAATTGTGTTGAGGGAAGAAGGGGGCGAAAAATTGTAATTCGCCTCGGGCGCCAAAATAGCTGGTTACGGCCCTGAGAAATAGATACTTCTTTTTTGATGATAAACAAAAATTAGTAGTTGTCGATCTTTGGAGACAAGTATTTCAAAAATAGATGCAGGCGTTCAACTGATACTACAAAATATCCCCGGTAAAATTAATTCAAACAAGTATAAATTTATCAGTGGATGTGAATCGTTAAAGGTCCAAAATTTGTTTGCCAAGCATCTAATATATTTATAATTTAGGGCTTTTATTGTGAGAAAACAATTCCTAAAGATAAAGGATAACTTTGAATATGTAGGTATATTAAATACGAATTAATGTAAAAATGGTGCTCATTTTGTCAGCATTTATAAAATGATATTAAAGTTGCGTATAGTAAGTATAGAAAAATTTTAAATACATGTCACCAGTAAAGTCCGCATCATATGGGATTTTTTTTTATTAATAGGTTTATTCAAAATTTGACTTTGGCATCAAGTTCTGCTTCGGTCGAGATGAAAATTAAGCAGAAAATAGTAGTCACGTGATTCGCATTATCTGTCAAATTTTAATTTTTTCCAAAAAATAATTCAAAAGTGGGGTTATTTCTGAAAATATCGAAAAAAGTTATTAGAAAAAGTTTTTTTAAATGCAGTTTCTAGCCCACATGCAAAATTTCAGCTGCATAAGATAATTTTGATTTTTTATCTATATTTTGTAAATTGCACCGCTTTTACAAAAATAAGACTCTGACGCAACCTACATAAAACTTCTTAGTTTTGACAATGCTTTATTTCAGATACATTTTCTTTAAAGTAGGGCTATATTAAAGGTTAGTTTTTCTACAAAATCCAAATTGGGCTATTAAAATTTGGTCGCGTGTGATGCAAAGTTTATTTGTTTTGACCCTGTATAAGGTAACTTCATAAAATAAGTATTTTTGAAAACGTAGTTTGTGTCTGAAAAAAATACACCTTAATATTTAGACAAAAAAGACCACAGTGTCTTCAGTAAAGTGTTTTTTAAGTGGAAAATAAATTTTAGTTTAACAACGTAAAGTTTTTCAACGATTTAATTTAAAACCCCTATATTATTATTTATTATTAAGCTATGTCAAATAATGTTAACGTGTATTACTTTCAGACACAAACTACGTTTTCAAAAATACTTATTTTATGAAGTTACCTTATACAGGGTCAAAAACAAACAAACTTTGCATCACATGCGACCAAATTTTAACAGTCCAATTTTGATTTTGGAGAAAAACAGACAGTTAATATGGCGCTACTTTAAAGAAAATGTATCTGCAATAAAGCATCGTCAAAACTAAAAAGTTTTATGTTTTGAGTCTTATTTTGCAAAAGTGGTGCAATTTACAAAATATGGGTAAAAAATCAAAATTATCTTATGCAGCTGAAATTTTGCATGTGGGCTAGAAACTGGATTTAAAAAACTTTTTCTAATAACTTTTGGTCTATATTTTCAGAAATAACCCCACTTTTTAATTCTTTTTTGGAAAAAATTAAAATTTGACAGATAATGCGAATCACGTGACTACTATTTTTTGCTTAATTTTCATCTCGATCGAAGAAGAACTTCATGCCAAAGTCAAATTTAGAATAAAGCTACTAATAAAAAAAATACCATATGATGCGGACTTTACTGGCGACACTGTATATTTATCTGAACATTTTTTTAACGATACTTGAATTTGTGTGTGCTTTAAACGTACCTTTGACTTGATTGGCTAAGAATATAGAATTAAACAAAGACGACAGCAGATAGGTATTTTTCAATCATCAAAATTTATCAATTATCAAATATGTAATGTTATTAATTAGTGCTTGTTTGGGGACAAAAAACTAACATAATGTAATAAATAACATACTTAAATTTAAATACGTAAGTTTTACTTGCACAAGACATTTTAATCCGTTTAGCTTTAAGCAAAATTAATCTTGACATACATTAATTTGTGGGCTCTTGTTGCATGTTTTTTAATTATTTTTTGATTAAAATAAGAAAGCTTGCGTCTAAAATCGCGCTCCACCCTAAAACATATTTTCTCCATTTTTTATTCTAAGTTATATAACATCTATATTTCTTCGGGACATGGTTAGATATACATATACATTATACATTACCTATGTGAATTGCGCAAATAACATTCATAGTAGAAAGAAATGTTAATTATAATTAGGGACCAAAATTTTAAGCTGTCGTCATTTTCTTATTAACAACGAAAGAAAAAAGAGTTTATATATTTTATAAGTGTGTACTAGAATCAATCACAATATCACAGAAACCGTAGGAATATTTTTTAAATATTTTTCATCAATTTTTTTAATTCACAAAAGTAAGGGGTTCACAATATTGAAATACGTTCTGTGACAAGTGACTAAGCAAAATATACCAAACCTTATGGCGTCACTTTGAAAACTGATAACTTTTTAGAAGCAATTCTAATCTTTAGTAATAATGGTATATTTAATATCTCTTGCCTGGTCACATGGCGTATTTCATTTCAACATTATGAAAAGACAAAGCTGGATGTAATAAAAGTGTCGTCAATAAAATACTACAAAAAGCCCGCCCCCAGGCGAAATGCGGCGCAGACGAAAAAATTTTTAAGACCACGCCCAAATTTGGTCAATAATTTTTAGTAAATATTTTAATGTGATGTTAATAGCAGGTTTAGGGTTTTCAATGTTCTTGACAATCACTGTCTCCTCCAACGGAAACTTGCTAAAAGATTTTTTCAAAAATTCCACGGTGTATTTTATATCCGACGACGCACTCATTGTTTTTTCGTGTTTATTTAACTTTAAACTTTAACTGAATTCAATAAAACCATATTAAACCTTGATAAACAACAAAAATAGTCAAAATACCGGCTAAAAATTTTCGCGAATTTGAACGACTACGACTGGTTAAATTTAAGGTGGGAGTATCAACATGTTTGCCAACCTATAACCTATTTCGCGTAGATTTATTTGTTTTCTAGCTTTTATACAAAATTTAAAGAAAATCAGTATCGACTTGATATTCTATAGGTAATAATTGACATATTTAATAAATATCAAGGAATTTCATAACTTATTTTAGGAGAATTGTATAACGAAAAATATCGGGTAAGATTTTTTTTTACATTATTATGTCATTGTCACTCATTGTTCTTTCACTATACAATTCTCCCAAAATTAGCAATGAAATAAATTGATATTTTTGTAATATATCAGATAGGTACTACCTAAATAATGTACCTACCGACGTGATTTTCTTTAAATGTTAGTTATTAAAATAATAAACTCAAAAAATCAACGCGAAATAGGTTATAGGTTGGCAATAGATTGAGTGACGATGAGAATTTAACCTTAAATTATCAAATTAATGCAGAATTGCAGAACATGACATACACAAGCTATTATGTCGCTCTCGTATTTTACGAGATTTTTATGATCATAGACCTGCTCTGACAAGTAAACTGGGCCTGAACCACACGGTACACGGAGAGAAAGTTTGAACAGAATCCGCAACTACCTAAATATACTTGAATTTGTACCAGAATTCGATTGCTTGAAATATTAATATGAAAAATTCATTACATATAATGTATGTTATAAAAATAGGTTAGTTCTAAAATTAGCCTATATATTGTAAATTTTTTTCGGGGGTGCTAATTTAGATATCGGGGGTGCTTAGCACCCCCAAGTACCCCCCTAACTACGCCTATGTCTTATTGTGAAAAAAAACATACCTAAATACTGCTAACGCCATTTAATATATTCAAATTAACGTATACGTCCCAATTTAGATAATTTTAGTGGCAGGGGAATGAAAAAAATGGATTCGTTAGAAAAATCTTATTTTAAAATGTAGTTGATGCTTTTAAGGTTAGCGCTTTTAAAGGGAAATTGGGTAATTTGAGACGGTTATATTGTGTAGTTTCTTTTTGCTGTGTCTGCGTCAGATAAATGATAAAATTGGCGACAAAACACTTTGCTTAATCATGGTAGAAACCAAAGGAGCAAGGTGATAAATTAATAATGCCTATTGTTACTTAACTGTCTAGAGTTTATTTCCCATTAGCTCTGCATTAAAATTTCAGCATCCTATTTGCTAAGCTAAAAAATGGTAATAGCGGTATTATCATCCACTTCTTTTGAAAACAATTACTTAAAAAAGCTATTACAGCCATTTTTCAGTGACTTAATTTAAATAAAAGTCCATTCTTCTCTTAATCGATTTCACGATTATCAATAGAGTTTATAGAGTAAAAATTGTAAAGGTACCGAGAAAAACGGGTACAGTTATTTAATTATCGTATTACACAACTACATAACGCCAAAGTTATAGACCGCTATCGTTTATTAGCTTCGAATAATAGAAAACAGTAGCGTCGTTATTGGTGAAGATGCATTCCCCTACCCAAAAACCTTATTTTTACTTTTACTATGTATGTATTTGTAAGAAATGTCGTTTCCTTACCAACAAAAGACGGCTCATACAATAACGAATAAATAAATAATGCAAAATAGTAATTTACGTTACAAGACCGGAAAGCAGTGTCTTTCAGGCCGAGACAAGCATTTCCAGGGCGAGCCGTAGGCGAGTCCTGGAAGCTTGGAGAGATCTGCACAACACTAAGTTTCGGTTGCGTGACGTACAATATTTTTTTAAGACCGACACTTCGATATCTTACATTAAATTAGTTTATTTTATATTATTTTTAAATGCGTCGTATGACTTCTCGTAACGGGCTTTTGATTTTACTGGCAATATATCGTAAGTCGCTTTCCTTGCTGCTTCCAAAATTTCTTCTGAAATCTCATTTTCCGTGTCGGATATTTCAAAATCTGAATTCATATTGACAAATTTGCGCACTCACGAAACAAGTTTGACATAAACAACAAATTAAAAATCAACGAACTGTCACTCGACAATACATCGAAATGTTGTTGTCATAGTAACGAAATCAAGGTAACTTGTATTATCAAAGAGCGATTGGAAAAACAAAAAACAGGGACCGGAAAAATCTTTTCCGTTCTCTAACGTCAATTTTCCGGTCTTGATCGACAAAATGTTATTTTCTGGACGAAAAATTGTCCAGAAAGTGTATATTTTCTGGTCGGTTTTAAAAAAACACCTTTTCTGCTATCTATAGGACCCATCGAGCTCAAAATGAAACAGCAAGAAATGCCTTATTTATACGGTAAGATATAAAAATATTATTACCCTCAACAGCTTTTTGGGTAATGTAACTTTATTTTATAGTTATTGATCAGAAGCTTAAACCTTACATGGCACTCAGTGGACCCCTGAAGATAGAATCGTAGGCAAGCCACTGGCCCAAAAAATGAATTCCAGCACTATACAGCGTGGCCTATTTGTGTGACTAATATAAGTAAATCTAAATAAGCATGACAATAAAAATATTTAAATGGAACATCCATTAGCATTTTTGGGTTTTCCATGAAATTATCCATATGACGCCAGATTTGGATTTTTTATTTTTTTCAACGTTGCCAAACCTAATGGAAAATAGTATAAAATTACCTGTAGGTATTTCTCAATAAGAATATAGAAAATTTTCTATAAATTCTTAAGTAAGTATGGGGACAGAAAAATAATTTAAAAATAAATAATAAAAATAGTTTAAATTTTGTACGTTTAAAAGTAATTTTAGAACATATATTTAAGTAAACCTCACGACTTTTGTAAAAAAAATTTTTGGTAGCCTATATTACTTTGTCACCACACTGATGGGCCATCCTGTATACTGTAGGTATTTGTTGTTACTATTTTTTCGATAGTTGGTCTAATTACTTTTTACTGCACAATGGTAGAAGACATTAAATGAGATTTACACAAGCAATAATTTTACCACAATTATCCATTCGTTATCTCAGGAACTGCTGAGGATATAAATTTTCTTTCTTATCTTGAAGACACTTCCGGCATATCTTTCTACTAGCGACTAGCTGCTCGTCATCATAAAAATGCAGTTAGCTATTGCAAATTATTATGTAATTATTTCCACCATGATAAAAAATAATGTTACCTAATATTTAAAAACGTCACAGGAAGGAAGTCGGATGACAGTTCTACTGAAATAATTATTTACATCTCAATATTGTGGGATTATTCAAATCGCAATTTCCTAATGATTTTTCCGTGTACGTGGTTTAATAAAAATGTTTTAGTTCAACGCACAGAAATGTTGGAATAATATTTTATAAGTAAATAGATGGAGTGATGGAATAAGCTTATAAAATACTGGAAATGTGGGAAAAACAAAAAAAACATTTAATCTTTGACGTTTAAAATATGAGTCAATTTTATTTTACTATCTTAACATAGTATAAAACAAAGTCGCTGTCGCCCGTCTGTCCCCTTTCATGTCCGCTTAAATCTTTAAAACTACCGAACGGATTCTGAAGCGGTTTTTTTAAATAGATAGAGTGATTCAAGGGGAAGGTTTTTATGTATAACTAGCGACCCGCCCCGGCTTCGCACGGGTGCAATTTCAGAAAGTGGCATGCCGGGTACTAATATATCGGGTTTGTTCGGGTTTGTATTTATACCAGCGGGTTGCAACGCATGCCGGGTACACGCTAGTAAGCTTATAAAATACTGGAAATTTGGGAAAAACAAAAAAAATACATTTAATCTTTGACGTTAATAATATGAGTCAATTTTATTTTACTATTATATTATGCCGGTGATGAACTTTTAAAATTTTTATGATTAAAGTTCCACGTACAAAACACATCATACTTTCTTGTAAATAGCTAATGAGGGTGCAAACACAACCCTATTTAGTTATTCACCCTTTTGTTAGTCACATGTCGTGATAGAAAACGTTTAGGGAGCGTTCCATTGGCGCTGCGCTGGTGGAAAGCACCACCATGAATATTGCAAAAATCAGCCATGTCAGACGACTATGACTTTAACTTTTTCAGTAATTAGTAAAAAAAGAAAAATTAAACAAATTTACTAAGGGGCTATACCTACATTACAGCAGGCTAATTTTTTCAGGGTTAAAACACCTATTTTCATACCTTTGCGTGAGGTCTTCAATAATTAATTACTGTGATTACAGTTTTTTAGTGTTTACTGTTTCTGTCAAGTCTGTTTTTTGCTTATTAAATTTTTCAATTAATTTTTCGAGAGATGATTTGTTATTTATAATTAATAATTACCGTAAATAGGTTTTTGCCATAATTTTAATCGAACTTCAAGATTAATTTGTTATTTAAGAAGTTCTAAAGAATTTGGCATATCTGACTTATGTTCTATAATCTTAATAAATGTCAATTTCAATTAGGAACCAACATTATCATGTTTTATTTTATTACTCGTATTTTTGCTAATTAAATCTTATGTGAAAAAAGCATAGTAATATTCTTGATAATATTCACATAACGTCCAATTCTTTGGCAAAAAGTAATTAAAGAAAGTATGCGATGATTAAGACCTATTACTCACAATTATTATCTTGGCCTTTGATACTAGATGTCATTCATTGAAGATTTTATTTCACAACAATAAAAAGCTGAATGAATGAATGACACTAACGCGTAATTATGTCAAAATTTATTAAATTATTTAATTATTTAAATTAGCAAAAATCCGTAGGAGTTATTTAAATACATATTTAATATTATTGTTTAACTTAAATGAATGTAACTCTGAATCTGATTTAAAATAGGAACTATGTATATATATGTAGGTACACCTAAAAGCAGTTTCAAAAATGGAATTTAAAGATATTAACTATAATTTAATCAATTACACAAAGTAGGTGTTATGAGAAGTATCACCACATCAACTAAACGAAAACAATTTAATTTGCATAATTATTCACCTGTTTTTATTAAATTCACAATTAATTATTAAAGAAAGGAACAGGCTTGCAAAAAACTTGCTAAGGTGGCATTTTAAAAAACTCTTGTGTAATGAAAATTAGGGCTTATGTAAAAATTATTAAAACGTGTATTTTAATTTTTATACCTATAGCGGCAAATTGCTTACACATTAAGGGTATTGTCTATATTTTTACGTTTCAGATTTATGCCTATGTATACTCCTATTATAAATGTTTTCAAAAATTGGATATAGTGTAGTTATTTTATATGCGACAAAGTTTAAAAAGTAAGAATTTTCAAAAAGAACTTAAAAATTAAATACCTTAATATAAATAAAAATAAAAGTACACCAACTACTTGAAAGCAAAAAAAAAATGAATTAAAATAATGCATTGGAATTTTTTTAAACTGAATGTAAAAAAAAATGTACATAAGTATGTACCTACTTATGTATGTAGGATAATAATAGCAAATACCTATAGATGACTATCTATAATAAATAATTTTAAAAAAAACTACATACAGCCTACAGTGCATTTAATTGCATAATGTTTTCTTAAATTTGGCGCCTTGACCACATTTTACCACAATTTCATAATAAGTATTGGATAACTTATTAAAAGCTTAATAATAATTATTGTTTTATGTAGGATGTACAATGTACATAAACAATATCACTGACACATAATACCTACGTACCTATAATAAGTAGGTATGAAAAATCAGAATAGAGCCATAAAGGTAGGTATATTAAATTATTTAAATCAATCAATAAATCAATGTAAAACAATGGATATGCAGTTAAAAACGACAACATGGTAATTATTTCTTTGCATTGCAGCATTGTAACAACCTAATTAAAAAATTCTTCGACATACCTTTAATAAATATATAACTGCATTGCTGTTAATAAACAAATAAGTGCCAATGTAATACAAAATACTTATTAATATTATGCATTAGATATCCTATAAGTAAGAAGAATATATTATGTTAAAATGTGTAGGAGGAGTCCGACATCCATGCGATATGAGAAGTTGTAGAGAAAGTTTTAAACCTTTAAAAAAATCAAAAGTAAATTCACCATAATTTAAACAATAGATATTAATTTCTTATTCTTATTACTTAATGTGTATTTTATAGGTCGAAAAAAAGTTATCTTTTTCACTTCAAAATCTATGAGCGATTTAGAACAAGCCTTAAATTATCATTTTTTTACTGAAAAAACTTACCCTAAAGTCATTTTTAAGTACCAGTATCTGTAAGGACGCCCGCCAATCATTTCCGATCACTCAGTTTATTTTGATTTGTTCTCATTGGCGGTAAACGGTTTAAAAGTCACAAAATTTATAGAAACCCAACAAAACTCACTTAAGTTAACTGTCTTTAACCTCCAATTGTTACTATTCCGGCTTTTTAATTCATATTTTGATTAAAACCACAAAAATACGCAAAGAGCAAAGTTTATTTACTACCAACACGCTTACATTGAACAAAACTGTACGCTCGCCGCTCACTATTTTTAACCAAACTACTGTTAGGTGTTTCTTGTAAGAGATGATCGGGTACCTTCGTTCAACTCCGGTACTTTCAAATAATGGTGGCCGGCTCTCTGAAGAGGTAAAATAAAGCTGGACGACGTAATATAACACATGACATGAGACAGATTTCGTGCTTTGTTGCCCCCTACCTGGTTTTATACCTGTCGCGTCACAAATTCAAACATAAAAGAAGAATTATTACAGTCCACAAAAAAATAATTTATTTCTTATATTACCGACCCTCCTAATCCCTTGAACACGCTGAAAATATATACCTAATAATATTTTTGACTTTTATTTATTTAATTTAATTACATAAGCATTAATAATCCCTTACAAAAAATAATTTTAATAGTTTGAATTATTTCCACTATAAATAAATGTTTTTCAACAAGAATCAATTATACACGTCTGGCAAGTGGCAATACACAATACACCAATCTTGGGTGGGCACTTTTTTTAAAAGTAGGCATGCCCAGACCGGCCCTGCAGCCTCGCGAGGCAGCGAGATGCAGACGTGCTTGCAAAGTTTTCCAGGCGAAACAAAAGTGGTCCGCTGTTGCCTCGGTCGAAGTGGACTAACCTATACAATGTGCCGTTCTGTTCTTGGCCAAGGGGTGTCTCTAAGAAGGGGACGCGGACGTCCCGTTTAGGGCCATATGAACTAGTTTATTACGTCCCTGGAATATCCCATCGTTACAGATCAAAATAGGAAATAACTGGACATATTTATGGAATCAAATTTAGATTTAAAAAATGTAACAATTTTTATAGCTTTGGTTTTCTTAAGATGCAAGATTGTTATGAGATTCGGCTGATATACAGTGTCACCAGTAAAGTCCGCTTCATAATAATATGGGATTTTTTTTTATTAATGGGCTTTATTCAAAATTTGACTTTGGCATCAAGTTCTGCTTCGATCGAGATGAAAATTAAGCAAAAAAATGGTAGTCACGTGATTCGTATTATCTGTCAAAATTTTTTTTTAACGTAAAGTTTATCTATTTTTAACGATTTAATTTAAAACCTCTTACTTTATGTTTAATTTTTTTACTTTCATGCACAAACTATACGTTTTTAAAAATACTTATTTTATGAAGTTACCTTATACTCTTATACAGAGTCAAAAACAAATAAACTCTGCATCACATGCGACCAAATTTTAATAGCCCAATTTTGATTTTGTAGAAAAACACACATTTAATATGGCGCTACTTTAACTTAAATGTATCTGAAATAAAGCCTTGTCAAAACTAAGAAGTTTTAGGTAGGTTGCGTTGAGTCTTATTTTGCAAAAGTGCAGATGCAATTTACAAAATATGGGTAAAAAATCAAAATTATCTTATGCAGCTGAAATTTTAAATTATTTTTTGGGAAAAATTATAATTTGACAGATAATTACGTGACTACTATTTTTCTGCTTAATTTTTATCTCGATCGAAGCAGAACTTGATGCCAAAGTCAAATTTTGAATAAAGCTATTAATAAAAAAAAAATCCCATATGATGCGGACTTTACTTTGTGACACTGTATGAAGAATATCGCTATTTGTAGTACGGTAAAAGAGCTGCAAGTGTTTCGCTTTATGGATGCTTTAATGGGGCAATGTCCCTAGAGGCGTCCCTAGAGTAAGGTGACCATTCGTACTGATTTTACCAGTACAGTACTGGTTTTCAGGGCATAAGTCCTGGTTAGTCATTAAAAAAAACCAGTACACGACAAGCACTGGTTTTAGATACACCACAGGGCATTGGAAACAAAATTGTGTTTCGGTATCAGATAGGTGGATCGAAATTTTTAAAGTCTTTAAAGAAAATGATGTGTCCTACAATAATATTGGCAAATTGGTAAAGTATTGCCTTTGTATGCCAGAAACTAATGCACCTACCGAACGGGTTTTTTCTTTATTAAACAACATCTGGACTAGCGAAAAAACCCAATTGAAAGTGGAAACTTTGAAATCCTTGTTGATTGTCAAAAATAATTTAAACGCAACCGCTGTATGGAATTCTATGGAAATATTTAGGAAAACGAAAATTTGTTAAAAGCAATTCTTTCCTCAGAAAAATATAAAAACCAAACTAAATTAAAGAACTACTTATGTTTTATTATGTTATTTATTATGCCATGTTATCATGTTATATTATGTTTTATTTTTATATTGTAAAATCAAAAGATTTTCACATTTCTTGCATATCTAAAAGGCGTTGGGCCGTTGGGTGAATTTTTGATAAAGATTTGTAAAATTTGGGCGTGGCTGGTCAAAATTGATATTGTCCTGGTTTCAGGTAAGAAAAAAATGGTCACCTTACCCTAGAGGCATGACATGGACCCCCTAGAATGATTTGTTATGACATCTTTGGGAACAAATAATATAATATCTACTTGTTTCGGGCATTCAATTCATGGACCCAAATAAGGAAGTCCCCAAAACGTTGGAATCTTAGATCCTATAGTCTAAGGTTGGGTGCCATGAGCTAGAAAGCAAAAGAATAACTTCTATATTTTCCAAAATTTTGTTAATATTTCTTGAAACAAGGCGAATATTTTTAAACAAACCCGTGCATGAAGAGTAAATCGTTATTTATACCCTTGCCTGATATCAAAATTTAAAAAAAACCCTCAACCCTCAATCCTTCGAGGGGATTTCCCAATGATCTGCTATGCTATGATCATTGGGATTTCCCCGGTTGTCTTCCTACATGGTGGTCATATGCAACCCACAATACTCGGTTATGCCAACCCGGTATAAAAATTAGCACAAAATCCGGCGCATCCACCAGAAAACTATAAATATATTGACGCGCATGAGTTGGCACCAAAATCGAAAATAAGAACCTTTGTACTTAGAGAAATGGTACATTTACGCAAGGGCCCAAAAAAGCGCAGAAGAAACCTCAAACACCACAAAAACTAGTCTCAAACCAACTATAATTTTTTTGTAGAATTTTATTTAAACAATACTATACTTTGTCTGTCTCTCTCTAGGATAACACTCTAACTAATTAACCGATGTGACTTAAAGTTGGTTCTCTTATGTAAAATAGGCGTCTGCTTCCGACGAAAATAGGAAAAATACTCAGTACCATCAGCTTCGCTCGCGAAGAATTTTTTTATAGAATTTTATTAAAACAATATTATTCTTAGTCTGTCTCTCTCTAGGATAACACTCTAACTAATTAACCGATGTGACTTAAAGTTGGTTCTCTTATGTAAAATAGGCGTCTGCGTCCGACGAAAATAGGAAAAATGCTCAGTATCATCAGCTTCGCTCGCGATGAATTTTTATGTAGAATTTTATTAAAACAATATTATACTTTGTCCGTCTCTCCCTAGGATAACACTCTAAACTCTAACTAATTAACCGATGTGACTTAAAGTTGGTTCTCTTATGTAAAATAGGCGTCTGCTTCCGACGAAAATAGGAAAAATGCTCAGTACCATCAGCTTCGCTCGCGAAGAATTTTTTTATAGAACTTTATTAAAACAATATTATACTTTGTCTGTCTCTCTCTAGGATAACACTCTAACTAATTAACCGATGTGACTTAAAGTTGGTTCTCTTATGTAAAATAGGCGTCTGCGTCCGACGAAAATAGGAAAAATGCTCAGTATCATCAGCTTCGCTCGCGATGAATTTTTATGTAGAATTTTATTAAAACAATATTATACTTTGTCCGTCTCTCCCTAGGATAACACTCTAACTAATTAACCGATGTGACTTAAAGTTGGTTGTCTTATGTAAAATAGGCGTCTGCTTCCGACGAAAATAGGGAAAAGCTCAGTACCATCAGTTTCGCTCGCGATGAATTTTTTTGTAGAATTTTATTAAAACAATATTATACTTTGTCTGTCTCTCTCTAGGATAACACTCTAACTAATTAACCGATGTAACTTAAAGTTGGTTCTCTTATGTAAAATAGGCGTCTGCTTCCGACGAAAATAGGAAAAATGCTCAGTACCATCAGCTTCGCTCGCGAAGAATTTTTTTGTAGAATTTTATTAAAACAATATTATACTTTGTCTGTCTCTCTCTAGGATAACACTTTAACTAATTAACCGATGTGACTTAAAGTTGGTTCTCTTATGTAAAATAGGCGTCTGCTTCCGACGAAAATAGGAAAAATGCTCAGTACCATCAGCTTCGCTCGCCAAGAATTTTTTTGTAGAATTTTATTAAAACAATATTATACTTTGTCTGTCTCTCTCTAGGATAACACTCTAACTAATTAACCGATGTGACTTAAAGTTGGTTCTCTTATGTAAAATAGGCGTCTGCTTTCGACGAAAATAGGGAAAATGCTCCGTACCCTCAGCTTCGCTCGCGATTAATTTTTTTGTAGAATTTTATTAAAACAATATTATACTTTGTTTGTCTCTACCTAGGATAACCAAATCAAATCAAATCAAAATACGCTTTATTGTTATAAAAAAAAGTTCAAAGTGCCTTTGCCCTTGAGTCAAGTCAAGTCATAAAAAAGAACGTCAAAGATTGTAACATTTTATTAAACTTAAAATAAAATTTACAGGAATGCTTTTTCTAAAGAATACAATACCGAAAAAAATAAATACAAAGTATAAAGTGGATTATATAGATAAAGGGTGTGGTGTGGTGCTTTAATATTATAACATAATTAACACACCAATCATAAACAAAGTGAATTTACGCATGATACACAATTTTATTAGTAAACAGTAGAATAAGGTAATTTACAGGAACCAAAAATTCTAGTTATATATACTGATATTTTTTAAGCCACAACAGTCTTGAATGGACAGTTTAATACCATTTCCTATTAACCTTAGCGGTAGGCGTTTTTTTAAACGCCCAGTAGCTTACAGCGGTATGCAGTACCAGTCCTTAAGCCAGATTATCCGTTAGTCCCGCTTTAAATGATTTTTTGGTATATGTTGTACCACAGTAAAAATGAATTTAAGGTGGCATTCTCAACGTCATTTAATCCATTACCAACCTATAACCTATTTCGCGTTATTTTTTCATGTTTATTATTTTAATGACTAACATTTAAATAAAATCAGTATCGTCGGCACATTACTTAGGTAATATCTGATATATTACAAAAATATCAATTTATTTCATTGCTAATTTTGGGAGAAATGTGTAGTGAAAGAACAATGAGTGACAATGATGTTTAAAAAAATCTTACCCGATATTTTTCGCTATACAATTCTCCTAAAATAAGTTATGAAATTCCTTGATATTTATTAAATGTGTCAATTATTACCTATAGAATATCAAGTCGATACTGATTTTATTTAAATTTTGTGTAAAAGCTAGAAAACATAAATAAATCTACGCGAAATAGGTTATAGGTTGGCAAGCATGTTGATTAGGCTGGGCCGAAAAAGTGAAAAACTGGAAATTGCAAATGGTATATTTGCCAATATCTGACTATACATCTAAAAGTAATTTGTGGAAAATTTTATTAAAATCCGTAAATGTTTCGCCGCGCCCCTGTGACCTTGAAAATTAGTAAAAAGGCCGATTTTTCAATATTTAATATTTTTTAAATCCAAAATTATAATTTTTTTGTGACTTCTTGTGGATGTGGGAATGTGTATAAAAATAATTTTTTTCAATAAAATATTTTTCTGTTGGATGGAAATTACAAATTTGTCCTCAAAATCTTCATTTACACGTAATTTAACGAGACAAATTTGTAATTTCCACCCAATAGAAAAATATTTTATTGAAAAAATTATTTTTATACACATTCCCACATCCACAAGAAGTCACAAAAAAATTATAATTTTGGATTTAAAAAATATTAAATATTGAAAAATCGGCCTTTTTACTAATTTTCAAGGTCACAGGGGCGCGGCGAAACATTTACGGATTTTAATAAAATTTTCCACAAATTACTTTTAGATGTAAGTATAGTCAGATATTGGCAAATACAGTGTCACCAGTAAAGTCCGCATCATATGGGATTTTTTTTTATTAATAGCTTTATTCGAAATTTGACTTTGGCATCCAGTTCTGCTTCGATCGAGATGAAAATTAAGCAAAAAAATAGTAGTCACGTGATTCGCATTATCTGTCAAATTTTAATTTTTTCCAAAAAATAATTCAAAAGTAGGGTTATTTCTGAAAATATCGAAAAAAGTTATTGGAAAAAGTTTTTTAAAATGCAGTTTCTAGCCCACATGCAAAATTTCAGCTAGATAAGATAATTTCGATTTTTTACCTATATTTTGTAAATTGCACCACTTTTGCAAAATAAAACTCAACGCAACCTACATAAAACTTCTTAGTTTTGACAATGCTTTATTTCAGATACATTTTCTTTAAAGTAGCGCCATATTAAATGTGTGTTTTTCTACAAAATCAAAATTGGGCTATTAAAATTTGGTCGCATGTGATGCAAAGTTCATTTGTTTTTGACCCTGTATAAGGTAACTTTATAAAATAAGTATTTTTGAAAACGTAGTTTGTGTCTGAAAGTAAAAAAATAAAAAATAAAATAAAGGGGTTTTAAATTAAATCGTTGAAAATAGATAAACTTTACGTTAAGTTAAACTAAAATTTATTTTCCACTTAATGAACACTTTACTGATGACACTGTGTTCTTTTTTGTCTTAATATTAAGGTGTATTACTTTCAGACACAAACTGCTTTTTCAAAAATACTTATTTTATGAAGTTACCTTATACAGGGTCAAAAACAAATGAACTTTGCATCACATGCGACCAAATTTTAATAGCCCAATTTTGATTTTGTAGAAAAACACACATTTAATATAGCGCTACTTTAAAAAAATGTATCTGAAATAAAGCATTGTCAAAACTAAGAAGTTTTATGTAGGTTGCGTTGAGTCTTATTTTGCAAAAGTAGTGCAATTTACAAAATATAGGTAAAAAATCAAAATTATCTTATCCAGCCGAAATTTTGCATGTGGGCTAGAAACTGCATTTAAAAAAAAAATTTCTAATAACTTTTTTCGATATTATAAGAAATAACCCCACTTTTGAATTATTTCTTGGAAAAAATTAAAATTTGACAGATAATGCGAATCACGTGACTACTATTTTTTTGCTTAATTTTCATCTCGATCGAAGCAGAACTTGATGCCAAAGTCAAATTTTGAATAAAGCTATTAATAAAAAAAAATCCCATATGATGCGGACTTTACTGGTGACACTGTATACCATTTGCAATTTCCAATTTTTCACTTTTTCGACCCAGCCTAATGTTGATACTCCTACCTTAAACTAGATTAACGTTAATCGTACAACCTTGCATACCGCAATTAATACATTTAACTTTAATACAAATATATCTTTTGTAATTAAAGAGAATGGGGCTCTGTTTTACTGAACGCCGGATTTTCTGTCAGCGGTTTGGGATTTATCGTGTGCGAATGCTATTAAATGCGTGCGCATGCGTCGTTAATTTGCTGACGGTTTCTGACCGCTGTGTGGTCCCAGGAGGAACAAAAGTATTTATTAAAGATGGAGCTGTTTTGCCTCAATGTCTCAATGCCTGAAAATGACCGCTGTACAAACGAAGTTATTATTTAATGGAACAGCTGGCGGTACACGATAAACATGAAATTAGCGCCGCAGGCGAAAACTTTACTGAATTTTGAAAAAATTTAGAGACACCAAGGTCCCCTTTGCCCCTCCTCTTTCTCTCCTGGTTATGCCACTGTTTCTAATTGCCTAGCTTGACTGCTTGTCAGATATGGAATTATATAAAGGGCGGGTTCAAAATATTAAAAAATACCATACATTTTTGGTTCCTGCAAAGTGCTAATATAGAAAAAACTTCCCACAATATTTCAGACAAATAATAAAAAGGAAAAGGGTAAACCAAGGATAATTTTTATTACAAAAACCCACTATGGTAACCCTAAAAGTAAAAAGTAGAATAAAATGTCAATATTAACATTTCACCAGATACAAAAACCATTTTTTTACAATTTGAAAGTTAAGTAGGAATAAAACTAGAGTTGAAAGGTAAAAATAATTTAGAATTCAACTTACGCCCGATCGTTTGAAAAATTGTGAAAAAAATGATAATTGTAACTGAGGTTTTTTTAACCTTAGCTTTGGAGCCTAAGCGATAATCATCAACTAAAAACCACCATTTATGTCCCCTTGTAAAAATTAGGGACTATTCTATTTTTTTTTATATTTTATTTTGAGAAATAAGTATGTACAGAAAGGCTTTTAGCGTTTATAAGATATAATTTTAAACAATCCAATGATCTAAGCAAGTAATATTAATGCAAAATTTTTGGTGTGTATTTTGAAGTTTGCGACAAATTAAATTCACCATTTTAAATTTGTGTAAGTTAAGTTTATTAACTGGTACCATTGATTCTAAATTCTACTGTACCGTATGATTTGACATTTTGTGTAAACAACTATATCCAAAATTTGTAGATTAAAATGGTGAAAATGTTTTATAGGTTTGTTGCAGATAACCAGACCTTAACTGTAACCTATAAAATTCAGCCTTATGTTTTCAAACTTTAAATTAAAAACATGATATACAGTATGTTGTAAAAATCATAGTTTGTAAAAAGTTTAAAATATATTTATAAAGAATATAAAATAAAGTGCTTGTTAAGATTTCTGACACACACAATTCAATTGATTTTTGTAAACTACGCCGCCTTTTGGCTTAAAAAATATACTTTCACATAATCTAAAGTACCTTTTACAAAATAGGTAATTTCTATATTTAATTACTAGTAACCATAATACAGATGTTAATAGTAAAAATAGAACCCCCCCCCCCCCCCCCGCCCCAACAACTGAAATCTACAAGGTAACCCTTTAGTGTAGCCCAAATCAGTAGGTATACCGACGTTGGTAAATAAAGTACACAAGAAATGTTACTAAAAAAGTATAAGATCAAGGGATTTATATTTAAAAACTATACAGGGTCATCCAAAAATCACACAGTACAAAAATGAATTTTCTGAAACTTAACCTTGCATTAAATAACGCTTCGTCATCCTGTATATATTTAAAAATCGTTTTAAATTAGGCACCTCTAAGTTCCTACAACTTTTAGATTAACATTTCTGTGTATTTTGTTAAGGGAATGATTGAGTTCTGCCACATTACACAGCCACCCTGTACATAATATTTTAGTAACATTACAGATAATGTTTGATTTTACATAGAGTAAAACGCTATAAAAAAGCAGATGAATACCAGATTAAACGTGAAACATCAGAAACACCTCAAAGATGAATTACAAAAGAAGCTCAACATCTCTAAAACATTAAAACGTTGTGAAGTAAAAAGGTTAGCTCATAGACAACTGTCCCAAAGCTAACAATTTTTCTACTGCTGCATTTATATCTCCAAAAGTAGAGATTAAGGCCTGCAAGTTAGCTTCACGGTTAAGAAAACCCATAGACGTCAACTGCTCTAATTGTTGCTGGTAACGTTGCTCAGGTGGTAATGACTGGTCATTACCAGTTGTCATTCCTGCTACCATACGCGACATAAACTATGGAAAAATGTTTTTTTTAGTAAAAATACAAGTTTTATCTTAAAACAATGCTCTATCTTATTACATCTCACCATCCTAAAAATCCGGTTTGCAAAATATTACTATTAAAAAATTATTTCTATAATATATTTTATAATAGAATATATAGAATACGTTATAACAACTAAACTAAAGCCATAGAGTCTGCAATTGCAAAAATTAGGGTTGAAACTATCACTGTCTAAAGACCTACGTACCTCTAAACCAAATCAGAAGCCTTATGGGATTTAAACTTACCTCAGAAAATGGATCTCCTCCACTAGTGGTTGGACCTGTTCCCATTGCACTAGGTGTAGTCATGGTAGCAGTAGGTGTAGAAGCGGTGGTTTCTCCAGTAGTAGCACCTGGAGTTGGTGTGGTCCCAGGAGGAACAAAAGTATTTATTAAAGATGGCGCTGTTTGCCTCAATGTCTCCATGCCTGAAAATTTTAAAATAAGTGGATCCATAAATTCAATTAGAGGATCTTATCTATTGGAAATTATGTTTAGTCATCTTTAGCTGTAGGTATTGATATTATAACAAACCTTGCTGAATCTGCATTATAGCATTTAAGGCCTGTGGATTTGTCATCAAATTCTGCATTTCTGGATTTTGAAGTTGCTGAAGAAATTGTGGCATCATGGTCCTCATCTGCTCCTGCAAGTGAGGATTTCTGGCTAGCAATGGGTTTTCTGCCAATAGTGAATTTGCCATATTAGGATCAGCTGTTAAAGCTTCCAGAACTGATCTTGTGTATGGCGCAGATAGCATATTTTGTATCATAGAAGGATTTTCAGACATCTGCTGAAGTAGACTTGCCATTGGTGGGTTACTCATGACATTTCTTCCCGGAGTAGTAGCAGAGGGAGGATTTGTAGCACCTCTATTCCAAGGATTAGGTAAGGGATCCCGATTTTCTGTCCCTGTTAAAAAAAAAATTATTAGTAATTATTGATTTTTTAAAAATGGCAAATTTACCTTGCTGGGGATTGTTGATTTGAGTATTGTCCATTAATCCAGAAAATGGATTTTGAGAAAACTGCTCAGATGCAGCAGACAGCATGGGTTCCTGGATATCCCTGTACATTCTGTGTAAAGCATTATATCCCCCAGGAATGCTTTCCAAGTTGCTCATAGCTCTATCATGACTTCTCATTAGCTCCTGTAACATAGAAGGATTCCTTGCCAATTCCATTGTTTGACGCAGCAATTCTGGATTGTTAAGCATGTGGCTGATTTCTGGATTCCTTTCCATCAGATCCTGCATTTGTGGGTTACGTGTTATTAAGGCCCTCATGTTTTCAGGATCATTCATTAATCTCTGAACCAGGGGATTATCCAGCAATGACCTAAGCATGTCTGGGTTTGACAACAATTCACTCTGCATTCTGTTTTGAATTTCCATAAAGTTTGTTGTTCCTAAACCTAAAGTGTCCAGTCCTGCCAAACCACCTAAACCTCCTAGGTTAAATGGTGTAGCACCTATGTCAGCTAAAATTTATAAAAATATATTGAAAAGTAACATTTTAAATGCTTGCACAGAGTGTCGCAGCTTAATGTTTAAAATTTATTTTAACATTTTTTTGAGATTTATTTATTTAAACTTATTTATTTTTCATTGAAAATGTAGTTAATATTTTTTTACTTTACAAGGTTTTTCTCTGTAAATACTTTATCAACTGATGGCCTAGGAACTATTGCACAATAATAATTAATAAACCAAAATCACTTTTTTTTTGTTGTAACTTATTTTAAAACCTGCCATAAGGCTGTACAAATAGTCTAATGTCTAATAAACTATATTTTAACAAACCTGGTGGTCTTTGTGGGGTATCATTGTTACGGGGTGCTGCTCTTACCACCAAATGTATAGTTAATCCATCTTTGATATTATGTGTATGTAGGTTATCTGCATCTTTCATTATTTTGCCAGCAAATATAAGACATAGTTGTTCAGGTTCCGAACCGAATTTGGCTGCTATTTTGTCCTTAAACTAAAATGCAAAATAAGCAAATTTGGTGTGGTGAGGTTATGAAATAGGGACTATATGAATTTAAAAATGCATACATCTACAAAACCAGAGAGTTTTGGAAACATTTACAAAAATTAATGACCTTCTGTCAAGCTAACTAAAAATTTGGAAAGACAAAATAACGTTTTGGACTTACTTCTTTTACATTAAGGTCTTCATCTACTTCAAAGGATTCTCTTTCCTTAGGAGTTTTCACGTGAACGGTAATTTTCTTCTTTGGAGACAGAGGTGGGGCAACCTCGGACGAAGAAGTTGGCTGCTCCTCTCGTGGAGATTGAGGCTGAGGTTCAGAAACTGCAGGTTCATCCTGTTTTTGAGGTTGAGGTTCTTCCTCCGCTACGTTTTCGGGCCCTGAATCTACCGGAACATCGTCGGCCATATTTGTCTGCAATGACTTGTTAATTTACTTTCGGTACACTAGACCGTTGACAATAAACACTAAATATTTATAAGAAATAACCTACAAGTACTAGAATGTTCTATGAGCGTAAATTACATTGCCGAAATATTCTAAAATCTACGAAACTTACAAGAACACGTAATTTCTGGATCGAGTCACCGATACGTCAGTCCTCCCAAAATGACATCTGTCATATATTATGGAAACAGTGTTGCCAGCCTTTCTCATCTAGTTTACCGTACAGGGTTATATGTGTGAAATTACCGCCTACCGTATTTTGACACATACCGTACATGTACGGTAATTACCCTACGGTTGGCAACATTGCTAAAACGAGAAATTTATAGCGACATAGCGCGTCGCTACGTTCGGTAAATTCAAAACGTTCTAATATATTCCTGAAGGGAATTTTTAGTAAAGTTTGGTCAATAGTGATATGCCAAAGACTTCTAATACTTATATATTAGAAGTCTTTGTGATATGCCGAATTGCCTGAGGTGACACCTTCCTTAAAGGCCTTGCGACGACTAATCTATCTTTACTCTGTGTTATCATCACAGAACACCAATAAGTGCGTTCGGGATTGTCGAAAGATCATACTCTTTTCACTCCGCAAGCACCTAAGCGCACTCCGTCCGCTTGGGTATTGAAATTGGTGCAAAAAGAGTAAATCGTTATGCGTTCGGGTATCGAATTAAGAGTGAAAAGAGCACACTCTACAAGTTCCATATCGTCGATAAGGATTTTAAGGAGCGGGCATGCGTATTGTCATTTTCTTTTTTATCTTTGATTTGAATTTGAAAGTTGTAGGTTATATTTATTTACAATATGTGTTTAAAGTTAAATTTATGGTATTTATTGTGAATATGGAAATAATTTCTAAAATAACTCATGCTCCTGTGACAAATGAAGATGGAAATATGATTATAATTATGCGAAAAATGATACAAATTCTTCTGTTGTAAGTTGTAAGGTTATGTATGTTCAAGGTTCGGTTCAACCTGACACCTTAGCGTTCGGGTTTGACGGATTCACTCCGTTAGTACTAGCGTCACGTGATGGTAATTCACTCGCACTCTACTCGAAAAGTTACAACAAACCCGAACGAATGCACCACAGTATTAGAAGTAAACCCTTTATTTTTCTGTGGTTCGGAGAAGCCTCCGTATTCACTTTTCTCAGTGACCTCCGCTTCAAACTAAAGATGGCTATTGAATCGAAATTTTTGTCGATACTGTTTTGCAAATTATTTTTGGTCAGCATTGTTATATTTAAATCAATTTTAAGCTATTTTTGTGGTATTTATCGCGGTCATAATATAGGTTTAAAATGTTACAGGACGCTGTGTTGTTCTTCTAGTTTCTAGTCTAGTGCGTTTTCGAGATCATCTTAGTATCGACGATAGTATATAAAGTCGATCCTCTTAGTCCAGCTCGACAATTTTTTGTTATTAAATGCCGTGAGTGGAATGCATTTTTTTCTTCCTGCTTTTGCAAAAAACGGACATCCTTCGCTTTCTTTACTTTCTTTTCTCGACGTGAAGCCATTTGAACGAGACGTGTGGAGTCAATTTTCTTATAAAAATTTTCAAGAGTTTTGCAGTTAAAAGGTAAAGCTTAAAGTCTAATAAACAAATATATTATACATAATTATTAGTCCTCCAGAAAGCGCTATAATCCGTTCTACCCTGCCAGCAGGACTTCAGAATCCTCGGTTTTTCTACTAGCCTTCTGGAAATTCGAAACCACGCACCTTTTAAAGTGTTAATAAAAGTTTAAGCCTGTCCTAACTCCTACTTATGAAAGAAATTCTTTATGAGATTTTTTGGGAAAATTAGAGGGACTGGAAACCAAAGAGATGAGAGGGGAACTTATAATAATGATTTTTTTTTTATCTGGGTGCAGACTGGCCGAGCAGCCTCATATAGCATCTGTGGAACATTTGGTTGATAAAATCCACATAGTACTGCAATCTGACATCACACCAGGCTGTTCTGCGGGTCTAGTCCCCCAGGTTATGATTAATATGAAACAACAAGCTTTTATACAGCAAATAAGGTTTAATTAGAAGATTTTTTATTCATATCTGAAGCCTTTTATATGTGAGTAAGAAGTATATGATGCTTGCACACTCAAGAACGACTATAAAATTTCCTTTCATAAGTATGGGTTATCTGAATAAGTTGTCTTTAAAATTGGAATAGTTTTTGATACAACAAAATAGAAGAAAGAGAAATGTTTATTTTTTGCAGATCGTCAATTTCTGACAACCTTGTAATGCTTATCGGAGCATTTGCCGAAACATGAAAATTATTTGGGTCTCATAGATTATAGGTACTAAAAAATAAAATAAATTAGTTTTTTTTTATAATTTAAAGATTTATGTAGTTAAAGTACATTTGGATGGTTAAACAACTTTTACTTTTTGCAGCCTAGGAGTTTCTGACGACCTGACAACGCTGCTTCATCGGAGAACTGCACTTCGCCCTTCCAGGACATTTTGATCCCTCTCTCCAACAACTTATGGAATGCCATTGGTTAAATTTTATCTTTGAGGTAAATTATTTATGTATTTTTAAAGCATTTGCCGAAACATGAAAATTATTTGGGTGTCTCATAGATTATAGGTACTAAAAAAATAAAATAAATTAGTTTTTTTTTATAATTTAAAGATTTATGTAGTTATTTCTAACAAGTACATTTGGATGGTTAAACAATTTTTACTTTTTGCAGCCCAGGAGTTTCTGACGACCTGACAACGCTGCTTCATTGGAGAACTGCACTTCGCCCTTCCAGGACATTTTGAACCCTCTCTCCAACAACTTATGGAATGCCATTGGTTAAATTTTATCTTTGAGGTAAATTATTTATGTATTTTTAAAGCATTTGCCGAAACATGAAAATTATTTGGGTGTCTCATAGATTATAGGTACTAAAAAAATAAAATAAATTAGTTTTTTTTTATAATTTAAAGATTTATGTAGTTAAAGTACATTTGGATGGTTAAACAACTTTTACTTTTTGCAGCCTAGGAGTTTCTGACGACCTGACAACGCTGCTTCATCGGAGAACTGCACTTCGCCCTTCCAGGACATTTTGATCCCTCTCTCCAACAACTTATGGAATGCCATTGGTTAAATTTTATCTTTGAGGTAAATTATTTATGTATTTTTAAAGCATTTGCCGAAACATGAAAATTATTTGGGTGTCTCATAGATTATAGGTACTAAAAAAATAAAATAAATTAGTTTTTTTTTATAATTTAAAGATTTATGTAGTTATTTCTAACAAGTACATTTGGATGGTTAAACAATTTTTACTTTTTGCAGCCCAGGAGTTTCTGACGACCTGACAACGCTGCTTCATTGGAGAACTGCACTTCGCCCTTCCAGGACATTTTGAACCCTCTCTCCAACAACTTATGGAATGCCATTGGTTAAATTTTATCTTTGAGGTAAATTATTTATGTATTTTGAAAGCATTTGCCGAAACATGAAAATTATTTGGGTGTCTCATAGATTATAGGTACTAAAAAATAAAATAAATTATTTTTTTTTTATAATTTAAAGATTTATGTAGTTAAAGTACATTTGGATGGTTAAACAACTTTTACTTTTTGCAGCCCAGGAGTTTCTGACGACCTGACAACGCTGCTTCATCGGAGAACTGCACTTCGCCCTTCCAGGACATTTTGAACCCTCTCTCCAACAACTTATGGAATGCCATTGGTTAAATTTTATCTTTGAGGTAAATTATTTATGTATTTTTAAAGCATTTGCCGAAACATGAAAACTATTTGGGTGTCTCATAGATTATAGGTACTAAAAAAATAAAATAAATTATTTTTTTTTTATAATTTAAAGATTTATGTAGTTATTTCTAACAAGTACATTTGGATGGTTAAACAATTTTTACTTTTTGCAGCCCAGGAGTTTCTGACGACCTGACAACGCTGCTTCATCAGAGAACTGCACTTCGCCCTTCCAGGACATTTTGAACCCTCTCTCCAACAACTTATGGAATGCCATTGGTTAAATTTTATCTTTGAGGTAAATTATTTATGTATTTTTAAAGCATTTGCCGAAACATGAAAATTATTTGGGTCTCATAGATTATAGGTACTAAAAAATAAAATAAATTAGTTTTTTTTTATAATTTAAAGATTTATGTAGTTAAAGTACATTTGGATGGTTAAACAATTTTTACTTTTTGCAGCCCAGGAGTTTCTGACGACCTGACAACGCTGCTTCATCAGAGAACTGCACTTCGCCCTTCCAGGAAATTTTGAACCGAGGGGTAATTCACTGAGAAAAATTTGTATACCATTTTCCATATTGCCGAATTTTGTTTGTATTTTGTGTATTTTCCTTGTATTTTCTGAATTTTTCTTGTATTTTCTGTATTTTCTGAATTTTTTTCGTATTTTCTGTATTTTCTTAATTTTTCTCGTATTTTCCTGGTATTTTCCGTATTTTCTAGACTTGTACACCATTTTCGCCAGTGCATCGGGATAATTCAGTGATGAAAAATTTGTATACCATTTTCCATATTGCCGAATTTTGTTTGTATTTTCTGTATTTTCCTTGTATTTTCTGAATTTTTCTGTATTTTCCTTGTATTTTCTGAATTTTTTTCGTATTTTCTGTATTTTCCTTGTATTTTCTTAATTTTTCTCGTATTTTCCTGGTATTTACGGAACGGGCGACCTTTTTTTTTTTATTTTTTTTAGAAGTCACTAATTTTCGGCAGCGGCATCACTAAAACCGTCGAACCCGGCAGCGTTGTCAGATCTTCCAACGATTTTACGCCGTTGCCGAATTGATTGCCACGCGTATTTTCTATATTTTCTTGTTATTTTTCTCGTATTTTCTGTATTTTCTTCATATTTTCTGCATTTTTCTCGTATTTTCTCTGCATTTTCCTCGTATTTTCTTTTGTATTTTCTAGAAGTGGTACACCATTTTCGCCAGTGAATTACCCCTCGTTTTGAACCCTCTCTCCAAAAACTTATGGAATGCCATTGGTTAAATTTTATCTTTGAGGTAAATTATTTATGTATTTTTAAAGCATTTGCCGAAACATGAAAATTATTTGGGTGTCTCATAGATTATAGGTACTAAAAAAATAAAATAAATTAGTTTTTTTTTATAATTTAAAGATTTATGTAGTTATTTCTAACAAGTACATTTGGATGGTTAAACAATTTTTACTTTTTGCAGCCCAGGAGTTTCTGACGACCTGACAACGCTGCTTCATCGGAGAACTTCACTTACCCCTTGCTAAAGATTTTGGGCCCTCTTCAACAACTCGTGGAATACCATGACAAACTGGCAACAATGCTTCATCGGAGAACTTCACTTCCCCTTTCCAGGAGATTTTGGTCCCTCTTTCCAACAAGGCATGGACTACCCTTGGTTAAATATCATTGTTAAGGTAATAATTATTTATTTATTATTTAAACTTTGAATCGTTGAGGCCTTAACTTGATGGAAATTCATTATAACTCAATGAAAGACAATTTATTTTGTAAAATTTCCACTTTTATTGAAATAACTTTTACTTTATTACACGACGCGTTTCGCTACATTGTAGCTTCTTTGTATAGGTATCCAGACCATTTTGTTATTGTACTGAAATAAAATTAGTCAGCACCATACACCCAAAGAAGCTACAATGTAGCGAAACGCGTCATGTAATAAAGAAAAAGTTTTTTAAAATTTAATTAAATTTTCTCCAGTTAGTTAATTAAAGCATCTTAAAATAATTTTTTTCAAAATGATTTATTTCTCGTTAGGCTTACTTTTTTAAAATGAACTTTTTGGACAAAACTACTAAACTTATTGCGCTGTCTTGAGTTTATACAAAAAAGCACAAATTTCATTCATTTAGTTGCTTTAAACGGACAACTTTATTTTGCTAAATACAAGTAATTTTTAACAATTATAATGTCTTTCGATTGTTTCGTTAAAAAGTTTTCCATGATTATTTTAAATTTTAATGCTGTTGGTATTGCCCGTTTGCCTTTAAACACGCTCCAAATTTTGTCTTTTACATTTTTGACTAGTCCTGATAAAGTGTAAAGGTAGGCATGGAAAATGAGAAATGAAAACCTATTATTACTAACTAATCCAACCTACATACCTATGGAACATAAAAACAATAATTTCTTCAAATAAAATGTTAAAAATTATTGTTTTGGCAATAACTCTGAAAGGAACAAAGATATCGAACTGCGCTTTTTACATTTTTTCTTGCCAATTTAATCTACTTTCCGATTATGATGTCATAGTTATACCGTATGATTTGAATTTTCGGGATAAAATCGAAAAAACCGTTATTATTACAAATTGCGCCCTCTAGCAATTTTATTAGAAACTATCGTGTACCGTTGTCGTCCGTTGTATACGGCAATTGAAGGTACTTACCTTTCTCTTCCTAACAAGCTTAAATTCAGTAAAATCGGAAAGGTCGTTTAGAAGTTACAGCGATTTTAATGTTTACACTTTCAATAGCTTCCCCCACTCTTATCAAGGTCGGTACGCCAATGAGCCTTAAACCAAAATGATGCAGAATTGTCTAAGCTTTCTAATGACGTAATCAGAGTTATACCTTAATATGGGAATTTTCGGAGAAATTTAGAATTAAAAAAAAAATATTTTCAATTGTGCCCTCTTGCGGCGAAATGAGGAACTTAAAAATAACTTCCAGAATTTTCTTATGACCTCTTTAATCATAATTTTTATTATCCCGAGTTTCTACGCTTAGTAGTTTCCGAGATATGGCCGCTCCGTACCCTTAACTGATCACGCTGTATAAACCTTTATGTAGTGTACATACATGTAAATAGTTAAATAATATTTTCTATTATGTTTTGCAGTCCATGAGTTTTTGACAACCTGGCAACAGTGGCAACGCTGCTTTGTGAGAGAAGTACACTTCCCATCCGAGGCAGATTTTTATATGTTTTGTGGGCTCCTAGAATGCCAATGGTAGAAGAGGTAATTATAATTATATTTATTTCCAATATTTTTTAAATTATTATGTTTTTTTTGGGGTTTTACCATAAATTGGGTTAAGCTATGAACGTCTTATTAAAACCAGACGTTTGGGCATTTTATTTAATAGAAAGTAGGTTTGGGCTTGGCGTTAAAAAAATCTTCCTAATGCCTTTTGTTATGAAAATGGAAAATTTTCCCCCATATCATTATTTAATGTCATAGTCAAAGTTGTGATTCGAGATGGTTTAATTTTGATCCTTTATTTTCTATATGTAGTATTTTAAAATCTTCTTTAAAAGAGTGGTTGGATTCAATAAGATGATTCGCATAATAGGGATCATTTTTGCTATTTACAAAACTATTAAAATGTTCTTTGATTCTTTTCGAGAAACTTCTACCTGTTTGACCTATATAGGTTTTTGGACAATCACCGCAAGATAATTTATATACTCCTGATTTTTCTTTTTTATGGGTTTTAGTTTTACTATTTTTTATTAGTTTTCCTATGGTATTTTGAGTTTTGAAAGCTGTGTTTATATTAAGATTTTTCATGAATTTACTAATTTTTGTGCTGATGTTTCCTATACCGGGTGTTTCCCAAAAGACGTTCACCCCTATAACTTTTTTATATTAATAGATATTAAAATGAAATTTTGAGATTATGAATAAGAGACGAGTGCATTTATTGGCATAATTTTCAATTTGTTAGCACTTCCGGTTTGACCGGAAGCGACCCTGACTTTTGATATTTTAAATGGGACATCTTGTATATTTTTACTTATTGGGATTCAGCATAACATTCTGTGTAAAATGACACCTCACTTGTCAGTTTTTGACGTTTTATAACATTTTTGTTTGTTTTTTATTTTCAATCTGGAGTGCTACAAATTAATTAAATCTGTTAATTTATAGTCAAGTAGTGTATTAAAATTAAAATTATGTCATAATAATTGACTTTCCAAGTTTCACAAGCGTTTAAAAAATAAAATTTTGTTTTTTTGACGTTTACTCCGTTTTTCCAAATGGAACGATGGTGGTTCACTAGGATATTTAAAATTAGCATTTTTTTTTCCAACAATTTGATACCATATCCTATGCTATTTTAAAATTGACACTGAAAAATTTTCTTTAAATTCCAATCGCAAATTTGAAAGCGTTATGCATTATTGCCGCCCTCTCTTTTCTAAAGAAATATAAAGGCGGCTTTGAAAAACAATGGAATGGTTTTGAAAAGCAATATGGCTTTTATTTAAAGTTGTGATGTTATTAGTTTATGAAACATACAATACATACAATCTTGCGGCTTCAGAAGAATTTTTCTGGTCACTCCAAAAATAAGGAGCATTGTATCTGATTTACAGTGTAAGTTTAATAAACGAATGACATAACAATTTTAATTTAAAACCATATTGGTTTTCAAAACCATTCCTTTGTTTTTCAAAGCCGCCTTGCGGCAATAATGCATAACGCTTTTAAATTTGCGAATGGGATTTAAGGCAAATTTTTCAGTGTCAATTTTAAAATAGCATAGGAGTGTAGGGTATCAAATTGTTGGAAAAAAAATGCTCGTTTTAAATATCCTAGTGAACCACCATCGTTCCATTTGGAAAAATGGAGTTTACGTCAAGAAAACAAAATTTCATTTTTTAAACGCTTGCAAAACTTAGAAAGTCAATTATTATGACATAATTTTAATTTTCATATACTACTTGACTACAAATTAACAGATTTAATTAATTTGTAGCACTCTAGATTGAAAATAAAAAATAAACATAAAAATGTTATGAAACGTTAAAAACTGATAAGTGAGGTGTCATTTTACTCAGAATGTCATGCTGAATCCCAATAAGTAAAAATATACCGGTATATTCCGGTCAAACCGGCATCTCTTATGCATAACACATTGACGACCGACAGTCAAAATACGAAACTTCGTGAGAAACCATCAAAAACGGGGGGTAATAACAAAAAACTAATATTTGGTATGGGTTCTAGGGCTTTTATAGATAATTTTTTTCGCACTCAAAATTTTCCAAAATGCCGTCCAGTTGACTGGACGTCGGTATCTGGAAAGAAATTTTACCGTCAGGCACCAACGTCCAGTTAACTGGACGCTGTTTTTTATATTTTTTTACACAAAAAACAACATTTTGCTATACACTTTTTATTCAAAAAAAAAGCTCTTCTGCCACAAAGCACGTGTGTGTATAATATAACGAATGACAGAAACAAAGCGTATACGTCTATAAACGGGTTTTTCGCCCACTTGCAATAAATACGTCAAAAGACCAGTTTACACTGACGCTTATACAGGGTGTTAGTAAATAAGTGCGACAAACTTCAGGGGGTGCTTCTTTAAGTGATTTTAAGAAAAATAGTTCATATAAACATGGGTCCGAAAATGCATAGTTTTTACGATACAGGGTGTCAAACTTTTAAAAAAAAATCGGATGTTCGTAAATATCTCGATATTCTTTTATTCGATTTTGTTGAAATTTGGTAATTTTATTTATAATAACTAGAGGATAATTTAGCCTCAATTAGATTAAAATTTTTAAGTCCAGTGGCGTTCCGGAAGACAGTCCAACTAATATTTTTGACAACAAAACTGCGCGCCACTGGCTTTTTTAAAAATTATGTATTTTTTTCGAATTAAGCAACTACAAATACAAATATGTTATTTTTTGAGTTTTTTCATATCTTGCTTTGTTTTTGAGAAAAAAAATAGAAACCACTTTATTGCATGTCCCCGGGACAATAAGAGTAAAAAAATTAAACTACTTACTATGCTATTAAGCAATTAATTACACGAAAGTCCTCTTTTGAATTTTAATATTTTAATTCTATGCGAAAAATTCGAAAGAGAACTTTTGTGTAATTTTAATTGGTTAATAGCATAGTAAGTGGTTTAAATTTTTACTGTTATTGTCCCGGGGACGTACAATAAAGTGGTTTTTATTTTTTTTTCTCAAATACAAAGCAAGATATGAAAAAAACTCAAAAAATAAAATATTTGTATTTGTAGTTGCTTAATTCGAAAAAATACATAATTTTTAAAAAAGCCAGTGGCGCGCATTTTTTTTGTCAAAAATATTAGTTGGACTGTCTTCCGGGACGCCACTGGACTTAAAAATTTTAATCTAATTGAGGCTAAATTATCGTCTTGTTATTACAAATAGAATTACCAAATTTCAACAGAATTGAGTACAAGAGTATCGAGATATTTACGAACATCCGATTTTTTTTTTAAAGTTTGACACCCAGTATCGTAAAAACTATGCATTTTCGGACCCATGTTATATGAACTTTTCTTCTTAAAATCACTTAAAGAAGCACCCCCTGAAGTTTGTCGCACTTATTCACTAACACCCTGTATATGCAGATTTTGCATTTTTTCTTATCTAGGGAACCAACGCGATAAATCAGTCGAGCCTGAGGGACCGCGTGAAATTTTAAACTCGTTTAAATGCATTATATTGTGTCCAGTATACTGGACGCGGTCTCCACGGAAAGAACGACATGTCCAGTATACTGGACGGTGGTCGTCAATGTGATAATCTCAAAATTTCATTTCAATATCTATAAATACGGAAAAGATATAGGGGTGAACGTCTTTTGAGAAACACCCGGTATATGTAATTATCTGGTAGGAAGTTGGTTTTTCTTTTTCTCTCGGATATGTCATTGATAGGGCTTTTTTGTACATTTTTTGTTTTAGTATTTTATCTATAATTTCGGGTTGGTATCCATTATTTACTGCGATTTGTTTAATAAGGTCTAGTTCTTTTTGAAAATCTGTTGGTTGGAGGGGAATTGAAATTCTCTAGTGTTAGGTACAAGGGGATTAAGTCAACTTTTGTCTAAATTAAATAGAATAAGGGACTTATGTTGGTTTTTTGCGCTCTTTCGAATGGTAGTAAGGGCTTATGTCTATCGCTATACAATAAGGCGCAATAAAATGGTACTAAGGTTGTAAGTCAGAGAAACTTATTTAGCGTTTGGCAAGTAGGTCTTAAGTTCACTTAAGTCCTTTGGACCATAATATTTTCAACATAAAATTACATTCTTAGGGCTTTAGTCAACTTAAGCCTTTCATACCAAACTTACTTGAATAAAATATTGCATCATTCGTAAAATGGTTCGAATTAGTGCATGTTGTTGTAGTATATTATTATCAGATCAAAATGAGTGAAAGGTGTAAATATATAGTGAAATTAGCAACGGAAACTTGCAGCAGAGGTAAATATTCTATTTATTACTACTATGGTCGAGTATTGCAGCTTATTGAACATAAACAAAAGATCTAAATAAACATAACCTAAATTTTTACAAAAATGTCTGTAAATTTTGCAGCCATACCAGGTTCACGGGAACAAATTAACGAAAATCATGTAGAAAAAGGAACTCAGTGTACAAGTACCACTAGGATAATGCCATTCCCTTTACTAAAATCGGATTTTCAGAATATTTTGGATGTGGATGAAATCGGGCCAAAATTAACTGCAGGAAATAGTGAAGGTAAGTACTTTGTTCACTGTTCTTTATTATTCATATTTTTCTTTGTATGTCTGTTTGTATGAATGTAGGTACCCATGTGGGATTTTTTAAAATTTTGAGTTAGTTGACTTGATTATCTACAAAATAAAAAATTTACAAGGATTTTTAAAGAAAAATAACATTGTCAAGTTTAATAACCTTTTTGGCTTATCCTTCGGTGTAGTGAGTGGGTTTATGCGGGTATTTTCGAACACCATCAAAGTAAATCCGAGAGGTAGTCAAAAAATAAACAGTTTTTGTAATTACAGTTCTGGAAGATCCATTATTTTCAAGCTCCATTCCGCTTATGAAAATGGACGAAGACATAAATTCGGCAACATCATCGCCAGTTCCTTCACTACCTCCAGAAGTGGCATTTAGTTGGAACTCAGATGATAGCTGTAAGGACAAAGACTACATTCCTGAAGACTCTGAAAGTGATAGCAGTGACGATAATAGTAGCTTACTATGCCTAGTTCCACCAGTGTTCCATGAGTTTTACAAAAATTTGCCTACATCTCCTAATGTGATCGATAATGACCCAGATCTAATAGAGGAAGAGGAAGAAACCTAAATAATACGCAATAAATACATTATATTGTTTTAGTTTTTGTTTGCTATGGGTTTCAATTTATTGAATTTGTTAAGAAGTTCTTTTTTTGAGTTTTCTGTTTTTAATGTAATAAACGACATTGAATTAATGTTATTATTATTTCATATAAGTCCTTCATACACAACCATATAAATACAGGTAAATACTAATTAGCTGGTCCTATGGACTTAAGTCAATCAAATCCTGGTGAATACGCACTTCTTTGTAAAAACATGGACTGAAACTACGAACCAATTTCATTTTTCTACGTTTACCAAAATCTTGCTTTTCTATATTAATATTCAGATTTGCAAAGCTTTCTAAAATGTTTGATTGCTTTTTTTGGAAAATGGTAATTTCTGACTTAAGTCCCTATTACCTGACACTAGAGAATTAATCTATGGGTATGGACCATGCTGTAAAAAGCTGCCCTTATGCCATCCTATGCAACGAAATAAATATGTTTTTTTTTGATACAGTAAATGTGATGTTTCTTTTAAAATCAAATACAGTGAATTAAAACGTTAAAAAAATATATTATCGATAAAAGGGGGAAAATGAGGTTACATTATACCACGTGCCCTATACTCGTCATCGTCACAGTGATCTCATAAGATCAATTATCGTGATAGTTTGCTGTATATTAATGCCACATTTTCTGTTTCTAGTGTCCATGTGTAGGGGTGAAGAATCGATGTATGGGATATGGAGTTATGGTTATGGATTAGATGGAACTTCCAGTGTAGGGGCCAATGGACTTCGCATGGGTTCGACCATCTGAGAGCTGCCGGGTGTTCCAGCTACGAGAACTAGACAGATAAGCTTTAGAATTATATTTAACCCATTTATTTACAGAGTATACAAGAAAAACGATCACAATTTGTAACTTGAGAGATCAACATAATTTTACGTTTTAAAAGTAACATGTACCGGGTGTTCCACCTAAGGAGGTAATCGGCTATATCTCAGAAAGTAATAACACTAGGACTTTGGGAAAAATATATATATCGATAAAAGCGGCCAAGAGAAATTGCTAGAAATTATTTTCAAGTTCGAAAAATGACCGCTAGGGGACGTAAGAGAATTTTCAGAATAGAAATGCCGATTTTCTCTTGATTTTTCTTACTAAAAATATGTTAAAATTATAAGCATTGTATTCTTTATAAAATTATGCAACTTTATGTTGTGCATCGTTTTTTTCTATTTTCAATAATAAAGTGGTGGGAGAAGGTCAAACCTTTTTTCTTTCAAACGCTGATATATGTGCTTTGGATAAACCGATTTTATTCAACATGGTCTTGAAAAAAGGCCCTTCTTTTCCTCTACGCGTAGATCTATTAATTATACCATATTGATTCTGATGGTGGCCACTAGATGGCGTTTTTCCGTAATTCCTCAATGAATAAGGATTTTCTCAAAAAAATCAAATGTTATGATATGACTTTTTATCATATTTTATTTTAGGCTTATAAAGGCTATTAAATAGTGAAATAAAAAATCCAAGTCCGTATTTAAAATAAGAAAGTTAATGATGGTTGCTCGAATCCGAAACGTCGGATTAAAAAACTTACCCCATCAGCTTGTAGAGGATGAAAAGTTACTATAAGGAACTGGAAACCGCAACGTGATATCTTTTGTTAAACTAGAGAAATTAGGGATAATATTAAATAATGTGGAAAAATAGTCCATTTTTTAAAACATTCATTAATCAATTAAATCACTGGTTTAATTACGGTTTAATGGTCTTGTCGACGAGGGAACGATTGGAATTATGCATTCAAAATGATGGGAGGACAGTTCGACCATCTTGGACGTCATTAAACCAGTGATTTAATTGATTAATGAATGTTTTAAAAAATGGCCTATTTTTCCATATTAATTACACTGTTCTACACGATATTTTTTTCTGGGGTACTGATGTTTGATCCTAAAGGGCATTGTCATTCTAAAACAGAATCTGTAATTTAAATTGCTCGATCAGGCACAGATTTTGAGATATTCAATATTTTATGGCAAAATTCAGGTAAAAATTGCCCTAAGTAAAATGCAATTATCTAGGATAATATCTACTTGGTAATTTTCACCAAATTAGTAACCGAGGGCAAAAATATACCTGAAACTATATTTTCGGGATTATTATAATCCTCAAAACACAATAGGAGTGACAAAGGGGAGGGATCTACCAGTGCGGCATGGCAGTTTACAAAACTTAATATAACAATATCGATGGGGTTAATTGCATCTAATTCGTTCTTATAGGAAGTTGTGAAGTGTGGCAAATAAGTGTCCGAGAAAATGTCATCACGTTATAAGTGCCGTAATAACCCAAACAGTTTCTGCTATATTTGTGGTGAATATACTTTTGAAAGACACAGAAAACAAATGTCTCCAGTTGTATATAAAGCCTACAAACTGTATTTTGGTTGTCCGATTGGTGATCAAGATAAAAAATGGGCGCCACATTTTTGTTGTGCGAACTGTTATGTGAAGTTGCTACAGTGGTGGGATGGAAAACCTGTTTCGATGGCCTTTGGTGTTCCAATGGTATGGCGCGAGCCCAAGGATCATGTTAGAGATTGCTACTTTTGTCTAACGGATGTACGGGGCTTTACTAGCAGGAAGTCTAAACAACACATAGGATACCCCATAAACGTAGCTTCTGCTATACGACCAGTACCTCATAGCGCAGAAATTCCTGTACCACCAGTTCCTCGAGATGAAGATAAAATCAGTGGCGTACTTGAGAATATGCCAGAAACAAAAGCAGAAACACCTTCTGGGACGGAAAGTCACTCAAATGATGAAGAGTCCTTGTCTGCATCAGACCCATCATATGAGCCTCCTGAACACGTAGTACCGCATCTCTTGTCTCAGGGTGAATTGAATGATTTAGTCAGAGATTTAGGTCTAAGTAAAAGTAAGGCAGAGCTTCTGGGTTCACGTTTGCAAGAGTGGAATCTTTTACAGCCAAGCACACATGTAACAGTTTATAGAGACAGAGAGCTGGATTTTCTCAATTTTTTTGAGAAAGATGACATCATGACGTCTTGTAAGGACATTAAAAGCCTAATGACAGCCCTAGATAGACCATATAAATCTTCTGATTGGCGCCTATTCATAGATGCATCTAAAACAAGCTTAACAGCTGTATTACTTCATAACGGTAACTTCCTGTCTTCGGTTCCCGTTGGTTATGCAAGTTTGACGAAAGAATCATATGGTGTGCTTCAACATGTATTAACAAAAATTAAATACCAAGATCACAAATGGAAAATCTGCGGAGACTTCAAAATACTCGCAATGATACTTGGCATGCAAGGAGGATATACGAAGTACTGTTGTTTTTTATGTGAGTGGGATAGTCGTGCTCGAAAAGAACATTTTGTAAGAACAGTATGGCCAACCAGAAAATTAACCGTTGGAGAGAAAAATGTGACGAATGAATCTCTTGTTGCCCCTCAAGACGTAATTTTACCACCGCTGCACATTAAATTGGGTTTAATGAAGCAATTTGTGAAAGCAATGGATAGAAATGGCCAAGGATTTGCTTACCTCACTACCAAGTTCCCCCGCCTGTCTGATGCAAAAATTAAGGAGGGTATATTTGTGGGACCACAAATAAGATATCTGATGAAAGACGATACTTTCGACACACTTTTGTCTACAAAAGAAAAGCGTTCATGGATCGCGTTCAAGAACGTATGTAAGCAGTTTTTGGCAAGACATCGTTCTGAAGACTATAAAGATGTAGTTAAGGAAATGTTAAATGCATATAAAGATATGGGATGTAATATGTCTTTGAAGGTTCATTTTATGCATTCCCATTTAGACTACTTTCCAAATGATTGCAGCGAAGTATCAGATGAGCACGGAGAGCGCTTCCATCAAGAGATAGCGGCAATGGAAAAGAGGTATGAGGGAAAATGGCAACCGTCAATGCTTGCAGACTACTGCTGGAATCTTAAAAGAGATTGCGACAAGAAATACAAAAGAAAAAAATAAATTTTTGTGATATTATGTTTTTCGATATTTGTATATATTCTAGTTTTAAAAAAAATATATTTTGTAAAAACTTTTAACTTTTCATGTAAAATATACAGCAGTTAAAAACATACGTACAATGTGTATTATTCTCATGCCGGGGGATCTAAGGAAGGAAGGTGTAGGGGACCCAAATATTTTTTTTAAATTTTTTTTTAACTAAATTAACGTAATATATAATACCTGGCATCAACTACCCACGTATAGTTGGTCCTGTCTTCAAATATCCTTCATTCAATTGCCGTGTTTTGATAAATAATGAACAAACAAAAAAATCGAATTACTCAAAAACGTTGCCTGATAGAGAAATGTTGAAAGTAGATCTGAGTTTAGGAGGCGAAAATCATTAATAATCAAGTACCAGATAGTCAGAAAAAAAGAAAAAATTTTTTTTGTAGAACAGTGTTATTATTATCCCTAATTTCTCAAGTTTAACAAATGATATCACGTTGCGGTTTTTAGTTTATTACAGTAACTTTTCCTCCTCTACAAGCTGATGGGGTTAGTTTTTTTAATCCGACGTTTCGGATTCGAGCGACCATCATTAACTTTTTTATTTTAAATACGGACCTGGATTTTTTATTCCACTATTTAATAGCCTTTATAAGCCTTAAATAAAATATGATGAAAAAATCATATCATAACATTTGATTTTTTTGAGAAAATCCTTATTCATTGAGAAATTACGGAAAAACGCCATCTAGTGGCCACCATCATAATCAATATGGTATAGTTAATAGATCTACGTGTAGAGGAAAAGAAGGGATTTTTTTCAAGACCATTTTGAATAAAATCGGTTTATCCAAAGCAGAGATATCAGTGTTTGAAAGAAAAAAGGTTTGACCTTCTCCCACCACTTTATTATTTAAAATAGAAAAAAAACGATGCCTAACATAAAGTTGCATAATTTTATGAAGAATACAATGTTTATATTTTTAACATATTTTTATTAAGAAAAATCAAGAGAAAATCGGCATTTCTATTTTGAAAGTTCTCTTACGCCCCCTAGCGGTCATTTTTCGAACTTGAAAATAATTTCCAGCAATTTCTCTTGGCCGCTTTTATCGATATATATTTTTTCCCAAAGTCCTAGTGTTATTACTTTCTGAGATATAACCGATTACCTCCTTAGGTGGAACACCCGGTACAAGAGCATCGCACATTTGTCAAAATTTATCGTTTTGACGTTTATCTCATTTGCGGTCTTTTGTTAAAATCGGCCTTTCTAACTTCTCACAATGGTAGAAGATACAATATTGTATATCATTACATTGCCGCCAAAAATTGGAAATCTTTCAAAAGTAATACTGTAAAATTTAGTACATTTTGCGTAATCACATAATGCGATTACATCATTAGGAGAAGTTAGAAAATCAGATTTAAATAAAAACCTAATAATGGCCAAAACAATGAAGTTTTGAAGGAATTGGTATCACTGCTCTTAAGAATGGAAAATAATTGTTTAGGAAAGACATAGGTACCTTCAAATATACATGGTGTCCAAATAGTGCCTCAAGGTAAAACTACTTTATTGGGGTTAAAATTATATACAGTGTGATTTATATTTATAACTAGCGTTTGTTAGAACTTTTGGGAGAACCACTAAAAATATTTTCTTAAAACTTTGGAATTTTATATTTTTAGATGTGCCCTCTTTAACTAAAATATTGGCGTTATTCTATCACTTTAGCAGTCAACTTTGTTATTTTAAATGGAATATGGATATTTTTATTGCATTTTTGGATTTTTGTTGAGATTCTAAACGTACTTTGTATAACAAACGTCTAACTGAATAGTTTTTGAGATATTAGCATTTTAAAAATGGCATTTTTGGCACTTTGACAATCTGTAGAAACTTAAGGGTACATCTTAGAACAAAACGGCTCCCACGTTTCTTTCCTAACTTTTTATGTCTATTTAAAAATTAAATTCTTGTTTAACGAAATATTCGAATGATAACGGGAAGTTATTTTTAAGTAGAAATTAAAAAGTTAGGATAAGAACGTAAGAGCCGTTTTTTTCAAAGATACACTCTTAAGTTGCTACAGCCTGTCAAAGTGACAAAAATGTCATTTTTAAAATGCTAATATCTCAAAAACTATTCAGTTTAGACTTTTGACTTGTTGTACAAAATACATTTACAATCTTGACAAAAATGCAATTAAAATAACAAACTTGACAGCTAAAGTAATAGGATACCGCCAATATTTTAGTTAAAGAGGGCACATTTAAAAATATAAAATTCCAAAATTTCAAGAAAATATTTTCAATAGTTCTCCCATAAGTTCCAACAAACGCCAGTAGAGAATCACTCTGTATATAATTTTTTTGGTGTCTTTTGCCGCAATAAAGTAGTTTTACCTTGTGGCATCATTGGGACACCATGTATAGTTGAAGGTATGTTTTTCCTAAACTATTTTTTTTTTCATTCTTAAGAGCAGTGGTGCCGATTCTTTTAGAAATTCATTGTTTTGGCCATATTTGGTTTAAGTTCGCAACATATTGGAATTTTTTTTTATTAGCGGAGTACCTAGGATACTTTTCCGGGGTATCTTTTCTGCCTGTCCGATTACCTAAATAGCGATTTTGACATAGGTATACGTCATGATGACTACCTGCATAGCGGCAAATTAAACCAAAATGTGAATTTACAACATGTAAGGTTTGGTGACGAGATATCGAAAAAACTATATCTGAAAATGTTATTTAGAAATTCTAGGCTGATTTGCAAAATTTCAAGATTTTATTTTAAAAACTTGGAAAATTCAATTTCAAACAAATAGTTTTTTTTTTAGGTAGCTCGGCTGATGTAAAGCCCATGTATTTGTATGACAATAAGCCAATGTAGTATTTTTTTTAAAATTAAAAATCGAAAAAACCAGTTTTCACCGGACGCTTGCTGTTGCAAAAAAGAAAAATAGTACTTTAGCACAAATATCTAATTTTTCTCTAAAATTTGCTACAGTCATTAAGTACCTTAAACCATTGCAACAGCGACTATGGAAAACTTATTTTTTGGATTTTGTCCTGTCAATCGTAAAAAGAACTACTACATTTGTTTATTATCATCCAAATACACTGGTTTTACATTAGACAAGCTTAAAAGGAAAAAACTGTGAAAATATTTGAGAAAATTGCATTTTCCAATTTTTTAAAATAAAATCTCGAAATTTTGCAAATTGGCCCAGAGTTTCCAAACGACTTTTTCAAATATACAGTATGTCTCCGTAAGTTTGCATCATATGGAAAACTTTTTTATTATTCATTTTACGAAAAAGATTATTCTTTATAAAAAGCTCTGCATGGTCTAAAACCTAAAATGCAACCATCAAATATCGAAATTTTCCAGTCATATACGAGGTTTGTCAAAAAATGTGAATTTTTCCCAAGAATGTAAATTTTTCCCAAGAGTAAAGTACCTTTATTTTTGACATTATCAAAAATTGTTATTAAAAAAAATTGTTCAGAACTAAAAACCACGTCTAAATATGCAATTATACGCATTTATGTTGAAAAATTATTTTATTAATTTATTATTAATTATTTAATTTTTTAATTATTTAATTAATTTAATGCGTGTTATTGCATATTTAGACGTGGTTTTTAGTTTTGATCAACTTTTTTTAATAACAATTTTTGATAATGTCAAAAATAAAGGTACTTTACTCTTGGGAAAAATTTACATTCTTGGGAAAAATTCACATTTTTTGACAAACCTTGTATATGACTGGAAAATTTCGATATTTGATGGTTGCATTTTAGGTTTTAGACCATGCAGAGCTTTTTATGAGGAATAACTTTTTTTCGTAAAATGAATAATAAAAAAGTTTTCCATATGATGCAAACTTACAGAGACATACTGTATATTTGGATATAGTCACCTAGCCTTACTTTTTTGTAAATTCACAATTAAAAAAAAAGATTTCGTTGTACCAGTAGTTACGTGAAGTCAAAATCGAATTATAGGTTATCGGACATGTAGAACCAACCGATACCGCGGAAAAGTTTTTTCGATACCGTGCTAATAAAATTTGTTCCCATATGTTGCAAACTTTTTGCCGCTCACTGTTTGACATTGAGCAATATTGCAATTGCAAGGTCTGGTACACATTTTAAGATTATTGTCGTAGTCGCTATTTCGAATTCTGGTTCGGCCAAATACCCATCTTTGGTTCACAATTATCCACACTTTTAAGTTAAAACAATTTTCATGATTGCCACGCCACGCCCTAGCTCCTAATCACAATTATGATTTTGTTTTTACATTGTGATCGTTTGTTCTGTTCGCTCTTTATTTTATAATTATGAGTCGGTTATTCCTCATTCTTTGCGGTGAAGCTGATGTATTGACTTTTTATTTTATTTTTTTCATTGACCAAAGAGGTATGATGGGTGCAGGTTTCATAGTTGTATTTATATATATACAGTGACCGGCAGAAAGTGTGCAGCATATGGGAAAGTTTTTTATCTTTAAGTTATAAGAAAATTAATTTTATTTTAGATAGGTTCTGCATGTTCTCAAACCAAAATAACACCCATTAAATCCAGTAAAAGTCTTATGGTATACGAGGTAGGATCAAAAATTTGAAATTCCGCTAAGAGTAAAGTACCTCCATCTTTCATTTTAGAATATTTTTTTACTACGAATTATTGTTTGAATTTCAAAGTTATACCTAAATTCCAAATTTCGCTTATTTTGGACAAAAATATGGATTTAATCGTTTTTTCTGAATAACCCTGTATAAAAAATGAATGGCAACCGAACAGTACGAAAATAAGATTTTCTGCAGACTTTGTTAGAGATAACCGTCGATCATAAGTCCGATTAGTTTGTTTTCATAATATTATGGCTATTTAAAATAAAAACATAAAAATAATAAATATTTTTGCTGCACACCGTATTTTATTTTCTGAGGGAACAAGTTAATTTCATCTAACTGATATTTTTTGATTTACATTGACTTAAAGCATCTCCTAAATAGTTTTTTTTACATTGAAGTATGCATAGAAAGTTTTCTTTTGATTTATAAAGAACAATATTTAAATTAAAAATATATTTTAAACGGATTTTATTCGTCACGCAAAATAAGGATCAATATAGGTTATTTTCATTTATCAAATACACTTTTAGGATAATCCTACTAATAGGTTATATATTTTTAACTCAAGAATAGGAAACAAATAATGCTAATCAAGACTACATTAACAATAAATCCGTTCAAAATATATTTTTTTATTTAAATTTTTTTCTTTATAAATTAAAAGGAAACTTTCTATGCATACTTCAATGTATAAAAAACTATTTAGGAAATCATAAAATATCAGTTAGATGAAATTAACTTGTTCCATCAGAAAATAAAATACGGTGTGCAGCAAAAATATTTATTATTTTTATGTTTTTATTTTAAAAAGCCATAATATTATGAAAATAAACTAATCGGACTTATGATCGACGGTTATCTCTAACAAAGTCTGCAGAAAATCTTATTTTCGTACTGTTCGGTTGCCATTCATTTTTTATACAGGGTTATTCAGAAAAACGATTAAATCCATTTTTTTGTCCAAAATAAGCGAAATTTGAAATTTGGGTATAACTTTGAAATTAAAACAATAATTCTTAGTAAAAAAATATTCTAAAATGAAAGATGGAGGTACTTTACTCTTAGCGGAATTTCAAATTTTTGATCCTACCTCGTATACCATAAGACTTTTACCGAATTTAACGGGTGTTATTTTGGTTTGAGAACATGCAGAACCTATCTAAAATAAAATTAATTTTCTAAACTTGAAGATAAAAAAAACTTTCCCATATGCTGCGCACTTTCTGCCGGTCACTGTATATATGAGAATACGCTTTATTTAACGAGATATCAAAGGATGATAACAATTTAATATTTCCAAATAAGAGAAAGCGTTCAGCATTTAAAATAACAAAGTTTAGGATATGAAGATGTCTTTCTGCCTGTTGTCTCGAAAGTAAAAAAATTACTCGATAGAACTTTGTATTTGGGGTTAACAAATTAGTGAAAAAAGTTTCGGTTTTTGGAATATTTTTCGCTTCCAAAATTTTGGCCTACCGCTACTCCTTGTCTATCTTTAAAAAGAAGAACCCTATTTTTCCAAACCATCTCAAAAAACTCAACATTGCACAGCAATTGATGGTTGCAAATTTTTAAATATTTACTTATTTTAGAAGAAAAATATCGTCAAAAAGCAAAATGACTAGGCCTGACGGCACGTTGGGTATGGAACACTCCCTTAATGTACGTTTTATTTCCGTTCTTAAAAGTTATTTAGACAGAAACATAAATTTTCGTTTTGATATCTTGTTAAATGAAGTGTGTAGAATGCTTTCAAAATATAACCAAAAAACCCTGCAAGTGTCGATTTTCAGCATCTTCTAATGAATAGGAATGAGCTCATGTAACTTTACTAACATTTTATAATTAAGTTGATTATTTTTCGCCATTGATTGTAATTATTGTTTATCGTTGTTTACATACTCGTTATTGCCATCGCATTAAAAACTGCAGTGATCGCTACGCGCTGTTGTGTATTCTGAATCTGTTTTCTACCGTGTGTCCCAAGAGCGCGACAAAGCAAGAATTGTACAAAACACTAAGGTGGACCCGAATAAATTATTCTACGGATGTGTTGGGTACAATTCTATCGGCGTGCATTTAACAATTATAAATTAGAGAAAACTACCATCTACCACCTACCTTATTAAAATAGATATAGGCATATATAGAAAGGCTTTTATGAATTATGGTGCTTTGGTCGTTCCTGCTGGGATGTATCCACTTTGGTTTGGCGGTCGTTCGAGGTTTCATGGTAGGGAGGATATCGAGGATACCAGCACGCAGCGACAGATTGTTTCATCGGTAATGACGACGAATTTGTGGAAATTTTGCGCCTTGGTGTGTATCCCTTTGCGTGGATACAGGTCTTCCTGAGGATGCAGTGAAATGTCCTTATTTGGTTGGTACCTGTAACAATGTGTGGTATTGATTTTGGTTCAGTCTTGCATCAATATCCATTATTATTGATTTTGGTAGATCTCGTGACTTGCTGTTACCAATAAATTAATAATATTTAAACATTGGTCCGAAGGAGTTAATCCTGCATTCTGCTACATAAAAAAAATATTACATATGCTGTACAAAAGTATATAAAACTCTTCAAGCCAAAAGGATCGATATGCCGTGCTTTCGCAGTCTGCTTGTAATTGCACCAACACGAGTCGGTGCAATGTCGATTTTTGAAAAGGCAGACGCACTTTCTGGTGCGTGCAGCACGCACCTCCACAGGAACATACTTCAGTTTTATCTGAATCTGAAAGCCAAACTCCCCACCTGGCAGTGTCCTCGAATCAGATTACAAGGGAGCATAAAACTGCATCCGGTCTTGCATCAATATCCATTATTATTGATTTTGGTAGATTTTGTGACTTGCTGTTACCAATAAATTAATAATATTTAAACATTGGTCTGAAGGAGTTAATCCTGCTTTCTGCTACATAAGAAAATTATTACATATTATGCTGTACAAAAGTATATAAAACCTTTATTTGGGTTAAGGCACATGCTGATCACGAATATGTAATACCGTCTCTAAGGACAGTATTTGAATTCATTGTCGCACTCTCAGTAGTGCGAAGTTGTATTGATGCAGCTCAACTCCGACAAAAATTCACATTTTTCAAAGCTTTTGGCAAACCTATTATTAAAACAAGTTCATTCCTGTTATCCTGCGGCCAATACAAATATCCGTATTGTAAACATTTGATGTCATTTATGCCTGATTAAAAGTGATCCGTATAATGTTCTCGTATCTTTACGCCAAGTATACAATCGTTTTAGACGTTTAATTCACCGATATCCTTCATCTAATCCTTACAAAATGTTACTTTTCCTAGCTTATCTTTTTATGTTTTTCCTTTTTTTTTTGGTGGTCTTCATTCCTTGTGTGTCTAAAAACAAAGTCGCCCCGACAGACCCCGGTGGCGTGAAGAGTGTAACCCCGTTTTATTAATGTTTTCCCAAACCAATCCCAAGTTAATTAAAGTGTCGGCAGTGCTGCAAAAACATTATTACCAAATTGGCTGAAAGTGCTTATTGCTATTAAACCCACACAATATGACTTGTGTGATGGATCGTTATAGAAGATACAAATAAGATCGCTACGAAGAAAGAACCGTCAGTTTTTCTACTGCTGGGGGTCAAACAAATTATTAAGAAGATTATAAAATATAGCAGAATATAATAAAATAATATTTATAACAATTATCATTGCTACATATACATTATACAACATATCAGTAGTGCAGACTTAATAGGAGGCACCCAATGTCGATTTTTGAAAAGACAGACGCACTTTCTGGTGCAGCACGTACGCACCTTCACAGGAACACACTTCAGTTTTATCTGAATATGATCCGCTGGTTTCTGGGTTTAATTTTTCTTACTGAGTGTTTTTACCTCTTTTATTTTAGCGGCGAATCTTAATGTACTTAAGGTGGAATGGAAAGATTCCTCCAATGGTGATAAATTTACCACCATTAAAGTTTTGGAAGTTCCTCCCAGGCATGGTTGTAATAGAAATGTTAATTTTGAATTTCTGAAACAAATTATATAAATTTACACTCTTCAGTTTTTGATCGTTTAGATTTATATTTGTCTAAATAACACCATCAATCACGTCAAGATTTCGAAAGTTATTTTTCAAATTTTTCCTTGTAGCAAATGACAACAGATTTTTCAAATAGTTTTTTTTTTAACTTTCAAAATGTCTTTATTCCAAACTAACTTTTACAGTTCATTACCTGGAAAGTGACAACATAATGTAGAAAATAATAACCATTAAAAAAAAATAACAATAAAAAAAATAGTATAAATAATTTAATTTAGTAAATATCTCTTTAATTATTTTTTAAATGGTGCCAATTTTTTAATTTTTCTGGAAGATTGTTATATTTTATTATTCCGTCATATAAAAGCGATTTTTTCCCGAAATTACTTTTTACTGGTATAGTTTGATCATTTCTACAATGTCTGGTGTTATGACCATGTAATGTCTTATTCTCCTGAAGTGTTATGTTTGGTTTTTTTCTTTTAAAATAATAGAGTGAATTAGAATACAAATTTTTAATTTATAAATGTTTTGAACGTGTAAATACCCTTTCGGTCTATATAGATTAACAGTTGGTTCTAAATGTGGTAATTTGTGTATACATTTAATAACCTTATTTTGCAATTTTTTTAATGGTTTTAAGTTTCATAAACAAGCAGATCCCCATGCAGAAGCTAAGTATAGGCTGATTTGCAAAATTTCAAGATTTTATTTTAAAAAATTGGAAAATTCAATTTCAAACAAATAGTTTTTTTTTTAGGTAGCTCGGCTGATGTAAAGCCCATGTATTTGTATATGACAATAAACCAATGTAGTAGTTTTTTTTTAAATTAACAAGACAAAATCGAAAAAACCAGTTTTCACCGGACGCTTGCTGTTGCAAAAAAGAAAAATAGCACTTTAGAACAAATATCTAATTTTTCTCTAAAATTTGCTACAGTCATTAAGTACCTTTAAACCATTGCAACAGCGACTATCGAAAACTTGTTTTTTGGATTTTATCCTGTCAATCGTAAAAAGAACTACAACATTCGTTTATTATCATCCAAAAACACGGGTTTTACATTAGACAAGCTTAAAAGGAAAAAACTGAAAATATTTGAGAAAATTGCATTTTCCAATTTTTTAAAATAAAATCTCGAAATTTTGCAAATTGGCCCAGAGTTTCTAAACGACTTTTTCAAATATATATTTGGATATAGTCACCTAGCCTTACTTTTTGTAAATTCACAATTTAAAAAAAAAAAATTCGTTGTACCAATAGTTAGGCTTTTATGAATTATGGTGCTTTGGTCGTTCCTGCTGGGATGTATCCACTTTGGTTTGGCGGTCGTTCGAGGTTTCATGGTAGGGAGGATATCGAGGATACCAGCACGCAGCGACAGATTGTTTCATCGGTAATGACGACGAATTTGTGGAAATTTTGCGCCTTGGTGTGTATCCCTTTGCGTGGATACAGGTCTTCCTGAGGATGCAGTGAAATGTCCTTATTTGGTTGGTACCTGTAACAATGTGTGGTATTGATTTTGGTTCAGTCTTGCATCAATATCCATTATTATTGATTTTGGTAGATCTCGTGACTTGCTGTTACCAATAAATTAATAATATTTAAACATTGGTCCGAAGGAGTTAATCCTGCATTCTGCTACATAAAAAAAATATTACATATGCTGTACAAAAGTATATAAAACTCTTCAAGCCAAAAGGATCGATATGCCGTGCTTTCGCAGTCTGCTTGTAATTGCACCAACACGAGTCGGTGCAATGTCGATTTTTGAAAAGGCAGACGCACTTTCTGGTGCAGCACGCACCTCCACAGGAACATACTTCAGTTTTATCTGAATCTGAAAGCCAAACTCCCCACCAGGCAGTGTCCTCGAATCAGATTACACGGGAGCATAAAACTGCATCCGGATGGTCTTGCATCAATATCCATTATTATTGATTTTGGTAGATTTTGTGTCTTGCTGTTACCAATAAATTAATAATATTTAAACATTGGTCTGAAGGAGTTAATCCTGCATTCTGCTACATAAGAAAATTATTACATATTATGCTGTACAAAAGTATATAAAACCTTTATTTGGGTTAAGGCACATGCTGATCACGAATATGTAATACCGTCGCTAAGGACAGTATTTGAATTCATTGTCGCACTCTCAGTAGTGCGAAGTTGTATTGATGCAGCTTAACTGCGACAAAAATTCACATTTTTCAAAGCTTTTGGCAAACCTATTATTAAAACAAGTCCATTCCTGTTATCCTGCGGCCAACACAAATATCCGTATTGTAAACATTTGATGTCATTTATGCCTGATTAAAAGTGATCCGTATAATGTTCTCGTATCTTTACGCCAAGTATACAATCGTTTTAGACGTTTAATTCACCGATATCCTTCATCTAATCCTTACAAAAAGTTACTTTGCCTAGCTTATCCTTTTATGTTTTTCCTTTTTTTTGGTGGTCTCCATTCCTTGTGTGTCTAAAAACAAAGTCGCCCCGACAGACCCCGGTGGCGTGAAGAGTGTAACCCCGTTTTATTAATGTTTTCCCAAACCAATCCCAAGATAAAGTGTCGGCAGTGCTGCAAAAACATTATTACCAAATTGGCTGAAAGTGCTTATTGCTATTAAACCCACACAATATGACTTGTGTGATGGATCGTTATAGAAGATACAGATAAGATCGCTACGAAGAAAGAAGCGTCAGTTTTTCTATTGTTGGGGGTCAAACAAATTATTAAGAAGATTATAAAATATAGCAGAATATAATAAAATAATATTTATAACAATTATCATTTCTACATATACATTATACAACATATCAGTAGTGCAGACTTAATAGGAGGCACTCAATGTCGATTTTTGAAAAGGCAGACGCACTTTCTGGTGCAGCACGTACGCACCTCCACAGGAACACACTTCAGTTTTATCTGAATATGAAAGTCAAACTACCCACCTGGCAGTGTCCTCGAATCAGATCACACGGGAGCATAAAACTGCATCCGGATGGCCTGTCTCCGCACAGCTGGCCCATGCTGCAATACCTAGGAGTCTGCTGTTGGTCTGTGTCCCATTACTTTTGGGACACCCTGTATATTTACCAAAATCTATTAATCAAAGGTTTTTGAAACACTTACCCTCTACCTCCCCCAATGATTTGCTTCTCCTTCTGCTTGATTTTAAAAAACGAATTAGACAGGGAAACTTACTTAGTCGATACTACTTACCCTATTCATACATTTTTTCTGTATGTTGCACGAACATTTGTTCGTGCAACGTTCGCCTTTGCTTTTGCAGCGGCACCTAGTTGTACTGCACGCGCTCGTGCATAAACATAATATTTCTGTGTTGTCTGAAAGAAGAGAAATACATCTTTATTTGTCATCAAATATTGAACAGAGTGAGAGAATTGCGCCAGTTGTATTTGTGAGGTCATAATCTTACCATACCGAATATTAATCCTCTGACCGGGTTACATAAAGATTTGAAGTAATAATTAACTAACTATATGAATGTGACCTAAATTATTACAATATTGGTAGAAATGAATTTCTTACAATCAGAACGGCCCGGTTAGCACAATTCTTATTTTACTAATCAGGTAAGTTCGATTGTGAGTAAATATCTGCAAATATCATTTATGCCACCACAGCCAAAGTCATCTGCCGTGCTTTCGCAGTCCCTATGCGTACTGAACATCGGGATCAAGCCACCTTTTGCTCTACGCGAGGTTTCTGTCCTCGCTGAGCTGGCCTTAGGACACCTGCGTTATTCTTTGACAGATAAAACTTACTTAGTCGATACAGCTCTTGCATGTAGATTCTATGTTGCACGAACATGCGTTCGTGCAACGTTTTGCCTTTGCCATGCATCGGCACCTCTTGTTCTTGCACGGGCCGAGGCACGAGCAATATACTTGCTTTGTCGTTACTACTTTCCTTATTCTTATTCTTACATTTGGGTAGTTTGCAATGGCACGAAGTCGAACAATGCCTCTCGTGGTATTTACACGGGCATCTTTTGGTGGCACAATCTCCGCCACAACCGCAATTGCTTCTGTCTGAAAGAAGAGAAAATACAGCGTCATTTGTCATCAAATATTGAACAGAGTGAGAGAATTGCGCCAGTTGTATTTGGGAGGTCATAATCCTAATCTTACCATACAGAATGTCTTTGACCGGGTTACATAAAGATTTGAAGTAATAATTAACTAACTGTTGTTTTTTTTTGGTTTTTCGGATTTGAAGACCGCTTTCCTCGATGTACTTTATATCGCATTGTGGCTTTTTTTTCTGCGGCATTGGGCGATAATTGCTGCATTTAATATCTTTTAACAGTTTTTAATACTGGCGTTACTTTAGCGATTTTAAGTTTTTCTGGTAAAATAGGTACCTAACTGTTTTTAGGGTTCATTTAACTAAATTATCCCTAATTTAGGGAACCTGTAAGATACATGTGGCGATTTTTTTCTTAGCTCGGAAATCACTTTTGCCAATGCGGTCAAACTTGTGTTTATGTGTTTGGTTTCTTGTTGTCGTTTTTCACTGCCTGCTTGCTTGGCATTTTCTGAACCTGCCAAGTCGATAAGGTTCATAGATCCGTTATAATGTTGGTCGTTTAGGGTTCCTAAAAACAAAACAAACATATGTTTTATCGTGTAACGAAGTTATTATATTTTTATGGAGTTTTTAATATTTTTACAGATTTTGTAATATTTTTAACGGTAGAATATGCGTGTCCGTCATTAACTTTCTCATTTCTCATGATTTGAGAAACGCTCCGTATTTTCGTGATAACTGCGTGTTCTCGAATAAACGAAAGATCAGACCACCATCGAGGAGTTGGCCAGCCGTTACTGAGGCTACGAAGCCAACCGACCAACTGCGAAGCTCAGGCGTGCTAGTTTGTCTGGAACTTTTCACCGATACCGTTAACGCTAATTGCCCGCACCAGTCTTCGCAAGTAGTTTACTGACACACCGTATATCGATAAGATGGGCCGGGCCGACTGTGTTAGTTTACATTCTGCAAGTATCTATTTTTCCTCTGACCGATACCGTTACGATAACCGCAATCACCGTTGTAGACCGCGACCGCTTTTGCAAATTATATGGGCTTTATTAAGACCGATAACGTTAAAGGCATTCTTTTTTAAAGACACATTGTCGCGTTTGATTATTTCTCTCTTTTTACCGTTAGTAGCTTATACATAGCTGACCCACTCAGTTACATTATCTGCGTTTAAAAGGTTTACGATTTATACCGAAATTCGCTTGGCAATAGAAAACGAGACATGTAGGCGAAACACTAAATGTATCCCACGTATCGTAACACCCTGTATATTAGCTCAAATGGTAGGTAGATCTTTACCAATACAACTATAATAATTCATTGTAAATAATTGATAGTACATACCTTCTAAATAAATTGTAGTAACGGCATGCGACCTGCTACTATGCTCGTTAAAATCCGTGGACCTGGTATTTCCATTGCACCTTCAAAAATTGTAAAATTCTGAGGGTCTCAAGTGTTTGAGAGACCCAGTAAATGGCCAATGAGATTAAAAAATATATGACATATCTACTTACTTTGTTAATGCAACCTCGGCAATGGCACCTTGTTCCTCTGCAAATCATTCCCCTTTCTTTACAGGGACATTTTGCTTCATTTGTCATCATCTGTCAAACGTAAATTCCACTTTTTTGTCTTTGGACGATCGGATTACGATCCCGCTTTCTTTAAGAAAATCAAATCCCAATTGTTGTCGTTTTTTTTCTTTGCTATCCGGGGGACGTACTCTACAAAATACTCTTATATTTCCTAAAAATATAATTTACCAACCTACCTACCAAAAAATAATTAATAAAATAAAATGCAATGTTTACTAATAAAATACGATACCTACAGCCTATATACGAGAACAATTAAATATAGTAGAATATAATAAAATAAAACAATATAAGGTACATAAATATATATAATAAAATAATTTGAACTATTTTTACGCTTCAGATCTAAATCTTCGCTAATTGTATTTCTTCTTTAATGCCTGCAAAGTATAAAAATGTGGGTGGGTATGTAGGACTATTTATTCCAGTTTTCGCTTGCTTCCAAGACGCATGTTACTTGGCCCCTCCAAGATAGATTTGCTGGCGGTGCCACTGCTAAAAACTTATCTTCTATGTCCGTCAATCTTCTTGTTACCCGAACGGCCTCAGGCGATCCGGCCCACGCTTCAGGTGTTCTGAAGCGGACAACGGTCACACACGGGTGACCCCCCTACAATGTCTGATGAACTTTCTGGCTGATTGTTTGAAAATCTGCAAAATAAAAAAATATGAGTGTCGGGCATCTTGGGCATCTTATATAATAGTAATGTAAGATCAAAAAAATACACCGTTAAGGTTGGCTGTAGCAAGCAACATCGTAGGTATGCCGTAAATTACCACAAAATTTATTATATTTCTACGACATTGTTGTGTTACTTTGTGGGTTTCGTTATTCAAAAAAAAATCCCCTGTTGGTTGATTTCTTCGGTATAAATCAAAACTAAAACGTCTTATTCCTACATTTGGTGGCCAAAAATCTGGTTGGTATAATTCATCCTTTCTTTTTAGTGGTACAGTTACTGCAAAACTTTTAGAGCTATTGCTGTTTTTTGTGGGCAGCTCCTTTACGTTCAATACCTCATTTTGAAACTAGTCGAGTGTGAGCAGCCGTAGAGTGCAGTCGAATATTGATCAGTGTTAGTCCAAAGTATTATTCTGTCTTCAAGTATACCTACCAGTACTTCTATACAAATTATCGTCGAATTAGCCATATGAACAGGCTGAATTGAGTAGGTCTGTTCGACTTTTTCACGATACGAATTTCTACCAATAAAACAAGGAAGAACAAAATTCCACAGAAATGAAAATAAAGCACAAGGATCTGGCAAAACAACATACAGAACTTCTTTTCCCCTTTTTTTTAGAGAAGAACAATCTCGTCCATAAATTCTTTGCCTTTAATGTGTTCTATAGAAATAGGTATTTCCATTGCACCTTCAAAAATTGTAAAATTCTGAGGGTCTCAAGTGTTTGAGAGACCCAGTAAATGGCCAATGAGATTAAAAAATATATGACTTATCTACTTACTTTGTTAATGCAACCTCGGCAATGGCACCGTGTGCCTCTGCAAATCATTCCCCTTTCTTTACAGGGACATTTTGCTGTGGCACACCCGCCTTTACACGGGCAGCCCTTTTCTGAAAGAAAAGAAAATACATCTTTGTTTGTCATCAAATATTGAACAGAGTGTGAGAATTGCGCCAGTTGTATTTGGGAGGTCATAATCTTACCATACCTACCGAATGTTAATGTTTTTGGTTTCCTTGGTTTGTATTTCGCTAGCCGAATTTTTGGCGCTTTCGGCACCTGCAAGATCTATTAGATTTAGTGATCCTTTAAATTTTTTCTCGTTCAAGGTTCCTAAAAATAAAACAAACATAATATATTTCATAGTGTAACGAAGTTATTATATTTTTATGGGGTTTTTAATATTTTAACAGAATTTGTAATATTTTTACAGAACTTCTTTTCCCCTTTTTTTTTAGAGAAGAACAATCTCGTCCATAAATTCTTTGCCTTTAATGTGTTCTATAGAAATAGGTATTTCCATTGCACCTTCAAAAATTGTAAAATTCTGAGGGTCTCAAGTGTTTGAGAGACCCAGTAAATGGCCAATGAGATTAAAAAATATATGACATATCTACTTACTTTGTTAATGCAACCTCGGCAATGGCACCGTGTGCCTCTGCAAATCATTCCCCTTTCTTTACAGGGACATTTTGCTGTGGCACACCCGCCTTTACACGGGCAGCCCTTTTCTGAAAGAAAAGAAAATACATCTTTGTTTGTCATCAAATATTGAACAGAGTGTGAGAATTGCGCCAGTTGTATTTGGGAGGTCATAATCTTACCATACCTACCGAATGTTAATGTTTTTGGTTTCCTTGGTTTGTCTTTCATTAACAGAATTTCTGATGTTCTCGGCACCTGCCAGATCAATTAAGTTTAGGGATCCTTTAATACATTGTTTTTCGTTTAAGGTTCCTAAAAATAAAACAAACATAATATATTTCATAGTGTAACGAAGTTATTATATTTTTATGGGGTTTTTAATATTTTAACAGAATTTGTAATATTTTTACAGAACTTCTTTTCCCCCCCTTTTTTAGAGAAGAACAATCTCGTCCATAAATTCTTTGCCTTTAATGTGTTCTATAGAAATAGGTATTTCCATTGCACCTTTAAAAATTGTAAAATTCTGAGGGTCTCAAGTGTTTGAGAGACCCAGTAAATGGCCAATGAGATTAAAAAATATATGACATATCTACTTACTTTGTTAATGCAACCTCGGCAATGGCACCGTGTGCCTCTGCAAATCATTCCCCTTTCTTTACAGGGACATTTTGCTGTGGCACACCCGCCTTTACACGGGCAGCCCTTTTCTGAAAGAAAAGAAAATACATCTTTGTTTGTCATCAAATATTGAACAGAGTGTGAGAATTGCGCCAGTTGTATTTGGGAGGTCATAATCTTACCATACCTACCGAATGTTAATGTTTTTGGTTTCCTTGCTTTGTTTTTCATTAACAGAATTTCTGATGTTCTCGGCACCTGCCAGATCAATTAAGTTTAGGGATCCTTTAATACATTGTTTTTCGTTTAAGGTTCCTAAAAATAAAACAAACATAATATATTTCATAGTGTAACGAAGTTATTATATTTTTATGGGGTTTTTAATATTTTAACAGAATTTGTAATATTTTTACAGAACTTCTTTTCCCCCCCTTTTTTAGAGAAGAACAATCTCGTCCATAAATTCTTTGCCTTTAATGTGTTCTATAGAAATAGGTATTTCCATTGCACCTTTAAAAATTGTAAAATTCTGAGGGTCTCAAGTGTTTGAGAGACCCAGTAGATGGCCAATGAGATTAAAAAATATATGACATATCTACTTACTTTGTTAATGCAACCTCGGCAATGGCACCGTGTGCCTCTGCAAATCATTCCCCTTTCTTTACAGGGACATTTTGCTGTGGCACACCCGCCTTTACACGGGCAGCCCTTTTCTGAAAGAAAAGAAAATACATCTTTGTTTGTCATCAAATATTGAACAGAGTGTGAGAATTGCGCCAGTTGTATTTGGGAGGTCATAATCTTACCATACCTACCGAATGTTAATGTTTTTGGTTTCCTTGCTTTGTCTTTCATTAACAGAATTTCTGATGTTCTCGGCACCTGCCAGATCAATTAAGTTTAGGGATCCTTTAATACATTGTTTTTCGTTTAAGGTTCCTAAAAATAAAACAAACATAATATATTTCATAGTGTAACGAAGTTATTATATTTTTATGGGGTTTTTAATATTTTAACAGAATTTGTAATATTTTTACAGAACTTCTTTTCCCCCCCTTTTTTAGAGAAGAACAATCTCGTCCATAAATTCTTTGCCTTTAATGTGTTCTATAGAAATAGGTATTTCCATTGCACCTTTAAAAATTGTAAAATTCTGAGGGTCTCAAGTGTTTGAGAGACCCAGTAAATGGCCAATGAGATTAAAAAATATATGACATATCTACTTACTTTGTTAATGCAACCTCGGCAATGGCACCGTGTGCCTCTGCAAATCATTCCCCTTTCTTTACAGGGACATTTTGCTGTGGCACACCCGCCTTTACACGGGCAGCCCTTTTCTGAAAGAAAAGAAAATACATCTTTGTTTGTCATCAAATATTGAACAGAGTGTGAGAATTGCGCCAGTTGTATTTGGGAGGTCATAATCTTACCATACCTACCGAATGTTAATGTTTTTGGTTTCCTTGCTTTGTCTTTCATTAACAGAATTTCTGATGTTCTCGGCACCTGCCAGATCAATTAAGTTTAGGGATCCTTTAATACATTGTTTTTCGTTTAAGGTTCCTAAAAATAAAACAAACATAATATATTTCATAGTGTAACGAAGTTATTATATTTTTATGGGGTTTTTAATATTTTAACAGAATTTGTAATATTTTTACAGAACTTCTTTTCCCCCCCTTTTTTAGAGAAGAACAATCTCGTCCATAAATTCTTTGCCTTTAATGTGTTCTATAGAAATAGGTATTTCCATTGCACCTTTAAAAATTGTAAAATTCTGAGGGTCTCAAGTGTTTGAGAGACCCAGTAAATGGCCAATGAGATTAAAAAATATATGACATATCTACTTACTTTGTTAATGCAACCTCGGCAATGGCACCGTGTGCCTCTGCAAATCATTCCCCTTTCTTTACAGGGACATTTTGCTGTGGCACACCCGCCTTTACACGGGCAGCCCTTTTCTGAAAGAAAAGAAAATACATCTTTGTTTGTCATCAAATATTGAACAGAGTGTGAGAATTGCGCCAGTTGTATTTGGGAGGTCATAATCTTACCATACCTACCGAATGTTAATGTTTTTGGTTTCCTTGCTTTGTCTTTCATTAACAGAATTTTTGATGTTCTCGGCACCTGCCAGATCAATTAAGTTTAGGGATCCTTTAATACATTGTTTTTCGTTTAAGGTTCCTAAAAATAAAACAAACATAATATATTTCATAGTGTAACGAAGTTATTATATTTTTATGGGGTTTTTAATATTTTAACAGAATTTGTAATATTTTTACAGAACTTCTTTTCCCCCCCTTTTTTAGAGAAGAACAATCTCGTCCATAAATTCTTTGCCTTTAATGTGTTCTATAGAAATAGGTATTTCCATTGCACCTTTAAAAATTGTAAAATTCTGAGGGTCTCAAGTGTTTGAGATACCCAGTAGATGGCCAATGAGATTAAAAAATATATGACATATCTACTTACTTTGTTAATGCAACCTCGGCAATGGCACCGTGTGCCTCTGCAAATCATTCCCCTTTCTTTACAGGGACATTTTGCTGTGGCACACCCGCCTTTACACGGGCAGCCCTTTTCTGAAAGAAAAGAAAATACATCTTTGTTTGTCATCAAATATTGAACAGAGTGTGAGAATTGCGCCAGTTGTATTTGGGAGGTCATAATCTTACCATACCTACCGAATGTTAATGTTTTTGGTTTCCTTGCTTTGTCTTTCATTAACAGAATTTTTGATGTTCTCGGCACCTGCCAGATCAATTAAGTTTAGGGATCCTTTAATACATTGTTTTTCGTTTAAGGTTCCTAAAAATAAAACAAACATAATATATTTCATAGTGTAACGAAGTTATTATATTTTTATGGGGTTTTTAATATTTTAACAGAATTTGTAATATTTTTACAGAACTTCTTTTCCCCCCCTTTTTTAGAGAAGAACAATCTCGTCCATAAATTCTTTGCCTTTAATGTGTTCTATAGAAATAGGTATTTCCATTGCACCTTTAAAAATTGTAAAATTCTGAGGGTCTCAAGTGTTTGAGAGACCCAGTAGATGGCCAATGAGATTAAAAAATATATGACATATCTACTTACTTTGTTAATGCAACCTCGGCAATGGCACCGTGTGCCTCTGCAAATCATTCCCCTTTCTTTACAGGGACATTTTGCTGTGGCACACCCGCCTTTACACGGGCAGCCCTTTTCTGAAAGAAAAGAAAATACATCTTTGTTTGTCATCAAATATTGAACAGAGTGTGAGAATTGCGCCAGTTGTATTTGGGAGGTCATAATCTTACCATACCTACCGAATGTTAATGTTTTTGGTTTCCTTGCTTTGTCTTTCATTAACAGAATTTTTGATGTTCTCGGCACCTGCCAGATCAATTAAGTTTAGGGATCCTTTAATACATTGTTTTTCGTTTAAGGTTCCTAAAAATAAAACAAACATAATATATTTCATAGTGTAACGAAGTTATTATATTTTTATGGGGTTTTTAATATTTTAACAGAATTTGTAATATTTTTACAGAACTTCTTTTCCCCCCCTTTTTTAGAGAAGAACAATCTCGTCCATAAATTCTTTGCCTTTAATGTGTTCTATAGAAATAGGTATTTCCATTGCACCTTTAAAAATTGTAAAATTCTGAGGGTCTCAAGTGTTTGAGAGACCCAGTAGATGGCCAATGAGATTAAAAAATATATGACATATCTACTTACTTTGTTAATGCAACCTCGGCAATGGCACCGTGTGCCTCTGCAAATCATTCCCCTTTCTTTACAGGGACATTTTGCTGTGGCACACCCGCCTTTACACGGGCAGCCCTTTTCTGAAAGAAAAGAAAATACATCTTTGTTTGTCATCAAATATTGAACAGAGTGTGAGAATTGCGCCAGTTGTATTTGGGAGGTCATAATCTTACCATACCTACCGAATGTTAATGTTTTTGGTTTCCTTGCTTTGTCTTTCATTAACAGAATTTTTGATGTTCTCGGCACCTGCCAGATCAATTAAGTTTAGGGATCCTTTAATACATTGTTTTTCGTTTAAGGTTCCTAAAAATAAAACAAACATAATATATTTCATAGTGTAACGAAGTTATTATATTTTTATGGGGTTTTTAATATTTTAACAGAATTTGTAATATTTTTACAGAACTTCTTTTCCCCCCCTTTTTTAGAGAAGAACAATCTCGTCCATAAATTCTTTGCCTTTAATGTGTTCTATAGAAATAGGTATTTCCATTGCACCTTTAAAAATTGTAAAATTCTGAGGGTCTCAAGTGTTTGAGAGACCCAGTAGATGGCCAATGAGATTAAAAAATATATGACATATCTACTTACTAGTTGATACTACTTACCCTATTCTGGCACGTCGATGCTATGTTGCACGAACATGCGTTCGTGCAACGTTTTTCGGCTGCCATGCACCTGCACCTTTTATTTCGGCAGGGGCCCTGGCAGGTGCATAATACTTCTGTTTTGTCTGAAAGAAGAGAAAATACAGCTTCATTTGTCATCATCTGTCAAACGTAAATTCCACTTTTTTGTCTTTGGACGATCGGATTACGATCCCGCTTTCTTTAAGAAAATCAAATCCCAATTGTTGTCGTTTTTTTTCTTTGCTATCCGGGGGACGTACTCTACAAAATACTCTTATATTTCCTAAAAATATAATTTACCAACCTACCTACCAAAAAATAATTAATAAAATAAAATGCAATGTTTACTAATAAAATACGATACCTACAGCCTATATACGAGAACAATTAAATATAGTAGAATATAATAAAATAAAACAATATAAGGTACATAAATATATATAATAAAATAATTTGAACTATTTTTACGCTTCAGATCTAAATCTTCGCTAATTGTATTTCTCCTTTAATGCCTGCGGACGGAATACCCGATCTAACATGAATTCTGATTTACGGATACCCTCTCTGCTTTTTTGGATTTCAAGTCCCGCTACATACCTCTTCCTGAGTGCTTTCTTGCGAAAACACTCTGTCAAACGTAAATTCCACTTTTTTGTGTTTGGACGATCGAATTACGATTCCGTTTTCTTTGGGAAAATCAAATCCCAATTGCTGGTGTTCTTTTTCCTTACTATCCCGGGGACGTACTCTGCAAAATACTCTTATATTTCCTAAAAATATAATTTACCAACCTACCTACCAAAAAATAATTAATAAAATAAAATGCAATGTTTACTAATAAAATACGATACCTACAGCCTATATACGAGAACAATTAAATATAGTAGAATATAATAAAATAAAACAATATAAGGTACATAAATATATATAATAAAATAATTTGAACTATTTTTACGCTTCAGATCTAAATCTTCGCTAATTGTATTTCTCCTTTAATGCCTGCGGACGGAATACCCGATCTAACATGAATTCTGATTTACGGATACCCTCTCTGCTTTTTTGGATTTCAAGTCCCGCTACATACCTCTTCCTGAGTGCTTTCTGGCGAAAACACTCGGTCATAAGTAAATTCTACTTTTTTGTGTTGTTGTGATTGAATGACAATCCTGTTCTCTCTTGGGAAATTAAATCCCAATTGCCTTTTTTCTTCTTCTGTATTGCCCCGGTGACGAACCCGGCAAAATACTCTTATATTTCCTAAAAATATAATTTACCAACCTACCTACCAAAAAATAATTAATAAAATAAAATGCAATGTTTACTAATAAAATACGATACCTACAGCCTATATACGAGAACAATTAAATATAGTAGAATATAATAAAATAAAACAATATAAGGTACATAAATATATATAATAAAATAATTTGAACTATTTTTACGCTTCAGATCTAAATCTTCGCTAATTGTATTTCTCCTTTAATGCCTGCGGACGGAATACCCGATCTAACATGAATTCTGATTTACGGATACCCTCTCTGCTTTTTTGGATTTCAAGTCCCGCTACATACCTCTTCCTGAGTGCTTTCTTGCGAAAACACTCTGTCAAACGTAAATTCCACTTTTTTGTGTTTGGACGATTGAATTACGATTCCGTTTTCTTTGGGAAAATCAAATCCCAATTGCTGTTGTTCTTTTTCCTTACTATCCCGGGGACGTACTCTGCAAAATACTCTTATATTTCCTAAAAATATAATTTACCAACCTACCTACCAAAAAATAATTAATAAAATAAAATGCAATGTTTACTAATAAAATACGATACCTACAGCCTATATACGAGAACAATTAAATATAGTAGAATATAATAAAATAAAACAATATAAGGTACATAAATATATATAATAAAATAATTTGAACTATTTTTACGCTTCAGATCTAAATCTTCGCTAATTGTATTTCTTCTTTAATGCCTGCAAAGTATAAAAATGTGGGTGGGTATGTAGGACTATTTATTCCAGTTTTCGCTTGCTTCCAAGACGCATGTTACTTGGCCCCTCCAAGATAGATTTGCTGGCGGTGCCACTGCTAAAAGCTTATCTTCTATGTCCGTCAATCTTCTTGTTACCCGAACGGCCTCAGGCGATCCGGCCCACGCTTCAGGTGTTCTGAAGCGGACAACGGTCACACACGGGTGACCCCCCTACAATGTCTGATGAACTTTCTGGCTGATTGTTTGAAAATCTGCAAAATAAAAAAATATGAGTGTCGGGCATCTTGGGCATCTTATATAATAGTAATGTAAGATCAAAAAATACACCGTTAAGGTTGGCTGTAGCAAGCAACATCGTTGGTATGCCGTAAATTACCACAAATTTTATTATATTTCTACGACATTGTTGTGTTACTTTGTGGGTTTCGTTATTCATAAAAAATCCCCTGTTTGTTGATTTCTTCTGTATAAATCAAAACTAAAACGTCTTATTCCTACATTTGGTGGCCAAAAATCTGGTTGGTATAATTCATCCTTTCTTTTTAGTGGTACAGTTACTGCAAAACTTTTAGAGCTATTGCTGTTTTTTGTGGGCAGCTCCTTAACGTTCAATACCTCATTTTGTAACCAGTCGAGTGTGAGCAGCCGTAGAGTGCAGTCGAATATTGATCAGTGTTAGTCCAAAGTATTATTCTGTCTTCAAGTATACCTACCAGTACTTCTATACAAATTATCGTCGAATTAGCCATATGAACAGGCTGAATTGAGTAGGTCTGTTCGACTTTTTCACGATACGAATTTCTACCAATAAAACAAGGAAGAACAAAATTCCACAGAAATGAAAATAAAGCACAAGGATCTGGCAAAACAACATACAGAACTTCTTTTCCCTTTTTTTTTTGAGAAGAACAATCTCGTCCATAAATTCTTTGCCTTTAATGTGTTCTATAGAAATAGGTATTTCCATTGCACCTTCAAAAATTGTAAAATTCTGAGGGTCTCAAGTGTTTGAGAGACCCAGTAAATGGCCAATGAGATTAAAAAATATATGACATATCTACTTACTTTGTTAATGCAACCTCGGCAATGGCACCGTGTGCCTCTGCAAATCATTCCCCTTTCTTTACAGGGACATTTTGCTGTGGCACACCCGCCTTTACACGGGCAGCCCTTTTCTGAAGGAAAAGAAAATACATCTTTGTTTGTCATCAAATATTGAACAGAGTGAGAGAATTGCGCCAGTTGTATTTGGGAGGTCATAATCTTACCATACCGAATATTAATCCTCTGACCGGGTTACATAAAGATTTGAAGTAATAATTAACTAACTGTTGTTTTTTTTTTGGTTTTTCGGATTTGAAGACCGCTTTCCTCGATGTACTTTATATCGCATTGTGGCTTTTTTTTCTGCGGCATTTGGTGGTATTGGCGTACCCTACAGAAAACTCCCTTCGACTTTCAAAATTAATAACTTTTTTCCGGTACACCCTGTATATTCGAAATTTTCACACAACGTACCCCCACTATTCCTCTCTAAACTGAAAAAGTTTCAATCATCCCACTCTAACCGTTTCCGAGAAAAAAAAATCGCAAATGTGAAAATGTCGAAACTGACGACGACGCCGACAACATACGCACATTATTGTCACCGAAGCGCCTATATAGTGCAAAATTTTCGGGAGAATCGATCAGGGTTGTCGTGATTTCGCGCCGAAGCGCGATATGTAATGAAGTGGTGGGGAAATAGTGTTCAAAATTAGGTATTACTTTTTTAAAATGAGGTTTAATTCAATATTTTACTAATTATTGGTTATTTTGTCATAAAATGTCCGACAACAGGTACTTTCACCCTATATGTAAAAAAGCGCATGCCCTACCAATCTTAAAAAAAACTCGTCAATAAACTCTTTTTAAAAAACGCTACATACCTCTTCTTGAGTGCTTTCTGGCGAAAACACTCTGTCAAGAGTAAATTCTATTTTTTTGTGATTTTCTGATTGAATAATGATGGTGTTCTTTTTTTCAAAATTCAATCCCAATTGAATTTTTTCTTCTTCCGTACTTTTCGGGGGCCGGACTCGAAAAAATACTCTTATATTTCCTAAAAATATAATTTACCAACCTACCTACCAAAAAATAATTAATAAAATAAAATGCAATGTTTACTAATAAAATACGATACCTACAGCCTATATACGAGAACAATTAAATATAGTAGAATATAATAAAATAAAACAATATAAGGTACATAAATATATATAATAAAATAATTTGAACTATTTTTACGCTTCAGATCTAAATCTTCGCTAATTGTATTTCTCCTTTAATGCCTGCGGACGGAATACCCGATCTAACATGAATTCTGATTTACGGATACCCTCTCTGCTTTTTTGGATTTCAAGTCCCGCTACATACCTCTTCCTGAGTGCTTTCTTGCGAAAACACTCTGTCAAACGTAAATTCTACTTTTTTGTGTTCTGCCGATTGAATTACGATGCTGTTTTCTTTTGGAAAATCAAATCCCAATTGCTTTTGTTTTTCTTCCTTACTACCCCGGGGACGAACACGGCAAAATACTCTTATATTTCCTAAAAATATAATTTACCAACCTACCTACCAAAAAATAATTAATAAAATAAAATGCAATGTTTACTAATAAAATACGATACCTACAGCCTATATACGAGAACAATTAAATATAGTAGAATATAATAAAATAAAACAATATAAGGTACATAAATATATATAATAAAATAATTTGAACTATTTTTACGCTTCAGATCTAAATCTTCGCTAATTGTATTTCTCCTTTAATGCCTGCGGACGGAATACCCGATCTAACATGAATTCTGATTTACGGATACCCTCTCTGCTTTTTTGGATTTCAAGTCCCGCTACATACCTCTTCCTGAGTGCTTTCTTGCGAAAACACTCTGTCAAACGTAAATTCTACTTTTTTGTGTTTGGATGATCGAATTACGATTGCGTTTTCTTTGGGAAAATCAAATCCCAATTGCTGTTGTTCTTTTTCCTTACTATCCCGGGGACGTACTCTGCAAAATACTCTTATATTTCCTAAAAATATAATTTAATAATATAATTTATTATTATATTATATAAATTAATAATTATAAGTGTAATTTTTAACCAAAGCTGACTTATGGGCGTTTATCTAATAAGCGATTTAGTTCATGTTGGGCCTGAGCCAGTAGACCTACCTTTAAGATCTTGTATTGCATTATGCAATACCCTTCTCTCGTCTTCAGACTCTTGGAGAGCTTTTAATCTTATTTAATGACGTTAATGAATCTACAAAGTTACAAACATTTTAGGTATATAATCAGTAAGATATAAAATTGATTTTATTAATACATCCTTACTTAATCTGCCATACTATTATGTACCTACCAACAAATAATAAAGTTTTTAAATGACAAAAGTAAGTTTATTGTCACATTTTATAACCAACAAAGTTTCTTTGGGAAATATCATATAAAGTAGGTAAGTACCTAGTACCTAGGTACATAAATAAATATAATGCAAAAATGGCAGAAACAATTTGTTTCTAAAATTATTGTCCTAAAAATGTGTGTTATTAAGTATTTTTAGGACAAACTGTAATTAGAAAAATATTTAAATAGAAGCTCAGACATTAAGTAGGTCAAAACCTTAGTAATTAGGTACTATCAATAAACTTACTGTTTAGTCTAGCGACTTCTTGTTTGTTACTTTCGTTTTCTGCGTGTAACTGCCTGTTTTCGTTTCTAAGACGTTCTTCTTTTGTTGTTAGAAAAATAACCTTTACCTACCAGTACTTCTATACAAATTATCGTCGAATTAGCCATATGAACAGGCTGAATTGAGTAGGTCTGTTCGACTTTTTCACGATACGAATTTCTACCAATAAAACAAGGAAGAACAAAATTCCACAGAAATGAAAATAAAGCACAAGGATCTGGCAAAACAACATACAGAACAAAAAATACAAAACAAAAAGCTGACAGCTAATCCAAGAGCTACAAGATCAAAATAAAAATCTTATGGAACAAATCAATGCTCTGTCCAAACAAATTCAGACACTCATAAACAACCAACCGTCTACTTCCGCATATATGAAAATATCAGAGGAAAACACAAACGCAGATTTTCCTGCACTACCACAGCCTAGAAATCCATTTTCAATACCAAATATTCCAAAAACAAATAATCAGGTACGTCTAACGTACCATCCCCGGGAATCACCCTGTATAATAATATGGTAAATATTAATGCAAGCATTTAAAAAAATGACTTACCAGGTTTATTGATTTCTCTGACGACGCCTGATTGGCCTGGCGCCTCTGTATCTGTGGTACATAAAACAATATAAGGTACCCAATATATATATAATAACGTGATAACATCTAAAAATCTAAAAGTTTACCTTGGATAATAAATAAATAGAAGCTAATTCATAAAGTAGGTAAATACCTCAGTAATTACTACCAAACTTACCCGTCAATTTTATAATTTATTTTTCAAGAGTACGTATTTTCCCTTCTTTTCTCTTCCATGAAGAGCATTCTGTAAAACAAATCAAATTAAAACATGCTTTATTGTACAAAGAATACAGTATTGTCATTGACAAAGCGACAAATTAAACAGATTAAAACAAGTTAAGCATTAAAATGTAAAATTCGTAGCGTCTCAAGTGCACTTGACCCAGGAAATGACCAATGAGATGAAAAAATCTACTTACTCTATTAATGCATGCTGTATGCCTATTGCACAAGCATTTCCTTGTGCAAGTTTTACCGCTGCTGAGGCAGTAGCATAACTTGCTGCTGCATTTGCCCCAGCAACGGCAAACTTTGGTTCCATCTGAAAGAAGAGAAAATATACAGCTTCATTTGTCATCAAATATTGAACAGAGTGAGAGAATTGCGCCAGTTGTATTTGTGAGGTCATAATCTTACCATACCGAATATTAATCCTCTGACCGGGTTACATAAAGATTTGAAGTAATAATTAACTAACTATATGAATGTGACATAAATTATTACAATATTGGTAGAAATGAATTTCTCACAATCAGAACGGCCCGGTTAGCACAATTCTTATTTTACTAATCAGGTAAGTTCGATTGTGAGTAAATATCTGCAAATATCATGTATGCCACCACAGCCAAAGTTATCTGGGTTTGTTAGTTTTTTTAATATTTCTCTGTCAGAGTCGAAGGAGTTATTTTTAATATTGGCGATATGATATGACTGTAGTTATTTTAGCAAATTGTAAAGTTTTGGAAATGTTAATTGTTAGCTTTGCTATTTTTATTATTAGTATTATATTACCTTTTAGCACAAACACTCTTTGGCACGGTTTTTTGCGCCCATTTTTATTTCCCTCGTCCTCCTCGGCTTCATCTTCATCCCTATTATTTAAATCTGAAAAAAAAATATATACCGGGTGTACAACTAAAAAGGGACGCCGGCTTTATCTGGGAAACTGTTTACCGAACGGCTTGCGAAAAAAAGTTATCTGCCGTGCTTTCGCAGTCCCTATGCGTACTGAACATCGGGATCAAGCCAGCTTTTGCCCTTTTGCTCTACGCGAGGTTTCTGTCCTCGCTGAGCTGGCCTTAGGACACCTGCATTATTCTTTGACAGATAAAACTTACTTATTCGATACTACTTACCTTATTCTTGCAATTTTTTTTTTTGCAAAAACACTCGTTTGTACAATTGGCGTTCTTTTTACGACACGGACATCTCCGTGTCGCACAATCGCCGCCACACCCGCATGTTACTTTTTCTGAAAGAAGAGAAAATACAGCTTCATTTGTCATCAAATATTAAATAGAGTGAGAGAATTGCGCCAGTTGTATTTGGGAGGTCATAATCTTACCATACCGAATGTTAATCCTCTGACCGGGTTACATAAAGATTTGAAGTAATAATTAACTAACTATATGAATGTGACATAAATTATTACAATATTGGTAGTAGGGGCGGTACCCCAGTCAAACTCCCCGCCTGGCAGTGTCCTCGAATCAGATCACACGGGAGCATAAAACGGCACCTGGATGGCCTGTCTCCGCACAGCTGGCCCTTGCTGCAATAAATGATTTTTGGTAATTTTTAGTACCTAACTGAATTTAAATAACTCTCATTATTTCCCCTTAAGGAGTCTGATGTTGCTCTGTGTCCCATTACTTTTGGGACACCCTGTATATTTACCAAAATCAAAGGTTTTAAAAACACTTACCCTCTACGCCCCCCAACGATATACTTCTCCTTACTCTTGCCATTACATTTTTTTTTTGCAAAACACTTAAAGAATCAGTAAGGAACTAAAATAAATATAAATTACAGTACCTAGATAGGTAATATAAAATACACAAACACTTACCCTCTACGTTCCCCAGCGATTTGCTTCTCCTTCTTGATGTCATATTATAAAAAAAATTTTGTATACACAATTAATTGGCACTTACAAACAAACTAAACCAAAAATAAATTACAGTACCTAAATAGGTACTACACAAAAAAAAACGGCTTGACTTTAGTGCTGGGTGATGTGATCGATTTTTTTGAAACATCGATGTTCTCTTACCGATGTTCGATGTTTTTGACATCAATGTTAGAGGTCATAAACATCGATGTTTAATTCAATGTTATAACAAAACAAGAAAATGAGGTTGTAATCTTAAACTCAATTTTCCCAGCACAAGAAAATAAGAACGAAAGATGTTGATTTCATTTGCTAAAGGTGGTTGAAATCTTTTCTGTACTACCAGTCGGCATTCGGCAACGTCGCCACTTGTTTTGCATACGTATTGTAAACTGCAACCAGGGGCGTAGATACGTGGGTGCTGGGTGGCATTGCCACGGCGTCAAGTCACAATAGGCACCGCCGCGTCCCAACCTGATGATTACGTTAAGTGATTTTTATATACATATTATACATTTAAGGTGGATCGGCGGATCTGAAAAAAGAAAGAAACAGCTGGTGTTACAGGATTCGATTGTTATTCTTGGCTAACTAGGGGCGTATTAGTAACGCCTTAATTTTGTTATGTAAAAATAAGTTTATTATTACCTACAGAATGTGGTAAAACTATTACATATCGATCTAGGTATCCATCATAAGGCGTAATGCGTAATAAATATTTACTAGTCGATCACTGCAGTTTAAACATAATATAGTTGCATTGTTTTAATATTTCCATCCATATTTATAGAATGTAATATAATATTGAATTCATATAAATTAAGCGATATAACGTACTGTTTCCTTGTTGCTAGAGTTAATGCTAGTGGCGCGTTCATCATTTTGATGTGTGGCCATAACCTGTCTGTGGGACACACCTTAATACCTTTAGATTCAAGTTTCGATTAATAAAAGAAGAAAACTTAAAATTGTAGGTAATTCCGCCTGACGGGCCTGTTGACATTAAGTGCAAGCAAAGTTGCTTGTAAGCATGCGCTTTCATGACTTTTTAATCAGCTGATGCAAGTTTACTTATTTGCAATAGACCATTTAATTGCATCGCATGAACTTGCATGCAGTACTTGCACCTACTGTAAACAGGCTTTTAACGACCGGTATGTGGCCGCTCTTTGGATAAAACGAAAAGTTGCAAAACATCAAAAAATTAAAAACTAATGCAGCACTAACATTAACAATGTTTGAAATTTGTATTGTATATTTGTTTAATCTTAAAATAAGGCTAAAAGACTTATTTTCTTCTTTTTTTCTTTCTTTTATATAGAGTAGGTATGTATAAATATTTTCCTTATTTATATTTATATTGTGGAAGCACGGGCACCATCAAAAACATATACAGATGGCAGTCAAACGTCTAGTTTTGCTATCTGTATATGTGTTGATATACTTACATAATACTTTCTTAGTGCTATGTATCTAGCTAATTTTTCTTTCCCACCAACATATTTATCTATTGTATATTATCTTAATAGGAATCTATGTAAAAATTGTATCTAATTTAATTAAATATGTATTTGAATTTGATCCGACGAAAAAATAAAAATTAAATAAAATAATGTGTATTATTTTCAAACCTTTCCTTTATTATAAATAATTTTTAGTATTCTTTTTGAAACATATTACTTATTTTTAATAAATACTATTGTTTGTTCAACAATTTGATTTCGACGAAGGGCAGGACCGTTCAATCGGCGTAGGTAAAAATGGACCATCGCAGTTATTAAATACTGGGACGAAAAATATAATTATTGTTAAAAAATGCATTTGACATTTAATTTTTATTAAAAATGCCCAACTACAAAAAGGGTAAATCTTTTATCAACGCTGTTAGTGTAGAGTCACTGCTTAAACTTAGCTGCCATCTAAAGGTAGAATTCAATACCAATGAATATTAATTAGCAAAAGATTCTCAAAAGTGACTATATTCTTAACTAAGCTGCCATCTATTGTTAGAATACATATTCAATAAATATTAGTTAAGCTTCTCATACGTAGATGGCGCAAGCTTGGAGTTGTAATTCCAATAAAGTAACTTTATGTGAACAGTAAACATCACTTGTAATATCAGAATTTTATATAAAGTCACTGTTTATTTTTAAACTTAGCTGCCATCTATTGTTAGAATATAAATCCAATGATATTAGTTAGGCTTCTAATCATAGATGGGCCTTAAAGTTTAACCATTGTAAAGTAACTTGATGTGAACAGTGAATATCTTGTAAACAGGGGAACTTTATATAAAGTCACTGAACATATTTTTAACAGCTTTCGCTTATGGTTATAATAAAAATCCAATGAATATTCCTTCCCCACATACAGATTTCGGGAACGTTACAGAAACTAGTTTTTTTTATTATCATTTTATAGTAGTGTTTATTATCATTTTATAGTAATGGAAGATGAATTTTTAGAAGATATATTTGTGATAATAACTTAGGGACTAAAAGTAAACACTAGTTAGTTACGCATTCGCCATTTTGCTTTTGATCAATATTTCGTTACCTACTTCTTTGTTTTTTCCAAAAAGCGGTCCCGTGTTTCGGTAACCGTTTAAAAAAAAAATAAAAAACATAATTCCGTCAAATTTGTGCATATTTTTTTTTCTGCTTTTATTAATATATAAATTATTCAACCTTTCTAAATGTAAAACTGTAGGTATTGTACTCAAAAACTTGGTCGATTTTTTGATAAAACGAAGAAGGAACGAAATATTGTTTTGTGTAGTGTGTGCTTTTAAGAACCTTTGTAACAAATAAATGTTTCATCTAAGGAGAATAAATAATGTAAAAAAATATAAACGTAAAAGGTAAAGCAATCAGCAAATGAAATTTTAATTAATCAAATTGATACTGATATTAGGGTACCTTTCAGGCAAGTTTAAAAGCCAGCAACTTTTAGATACCCACCCTAGTTTAATCCAAAGACAAACAACGCAAACTTCAAAAAGCACTTGTTCTGTAACTGTTCGCGTTTTAATTTTAAAGTTTCTATACAAAGTTACAGTTATTTTTTTGTCCCACCAGTGGCGTCCCTGCAAACATGTCCTCTGATATTTTTTAGAAAAAAAGTGGTACACCACTGACATTTTTCCATGTGGATATTATTTCTGATTAGCCTGCGGTTAATTCTACATAAAAATGGTCTCTTGAGTTTTTCCCCTCAGGCACACCGTACATAATTAAATTAAATTAGCTCTACTATTTAGTATTTAATAATACAGTATTATTAACACTGCATAATGCAAAATTTTGTTTTATAAAAATTATTGGAAATGACCATGCACCTTCACTTAACCCATTAGTGCATTGAGTCCCTTATAAGGGACGCCGCTGTTTTTATGCGCAGGCGTATTACCAAAGTATTTACGGCTTAACTCAAGTAAAAATGGGTCCGACCCGCTATTTTTGTTTAGCAGCTGCTTCTGCTATTGCTAAACAAAAATAACAGTTAGAAATAGCTGCTATTTTAATAGCAGTTGCTATTTTAGCATTATTCGTCTCGTAAAACGACACGTCCAGCAACCATAATAAATTAATATTTATTTGTTTTTGCTTGAAAAAGTATTTCGTTTATCTCGGTAGGTATCGATCGATGGCGTACTGTTCTAAAAATAACAATTAGAAATAGTCACGCATCACGCTGCAAAAACTCTCAAACTAAAACAAGGATATTTGTTTCGTCTTTAATCAGCCGCTCTTTGAGGGAAATCAAAGTGGGTACAGTTTGTGCCTCATACATTTGGTAAATATTTCTTCTTAATAAATCCCTGTTATTTTTGTCAATGCTTTTAAATGTGCCAGAATCACTCCGATTTTTTCTAGGATTAACAGGTTTAAGTACTACTTATATGTCTCTTACCGAAGATAAAGGAGTTTTTGTCAAAGTAGACGTCTCTGCTAAAGCATCCATCGAATTAAAATTTCTACTCAACAAACATTGTTACACATTTTTAATTATTAGTTTGGCATAGGTTGATAAATGCTTTCTTTTAAAAATTACACTTGAAGATGCCCTCCTATCAGCACAATTCCAAGGACGCCACATTCACCACCACTAATAAGCCTAACTAAAAATTACTCGCCGGAAAACCACTAAACACTAAAATTATTAAAAATCAGTTTGTATTTATATATGAATCAGGCATAGGTATAAATTGAATTTGTACCTGGTGCGGCTCTGCTCAAAAAGGTTTTAAAATTTGGGATTTCATTATTTATTTTATGGTCAAAGGGATAATGAGGGTTTATTGCAGTCAAAAGATTAACAGTATAATTCTAAAAATACTATACTGTACACTGTACAGGATTGGGGAATATTGGAAATATCTTGACAAAATGGCGAGGAAAGTTTTAAATACCCACTAAAAGAGAAAATTCTTATTGCATAGTATTTTACAGACAAGAAGTGTTATATAAAGGAATACGTAGAATGATGTAGATTATAAGCAATATATAGCTATACCAGTTAAGATTTTTTTTTTAATTTAATAAATTAGTAAGGGATATAACCAAAAATTGAAAATTTTCAATTTTATTCGGTAGAGTAGAGAGCTAGAGTCCACTCATTCCCTCATTAATTCCAGTTCCTTGCACTAGTTTGTGTAGGTCAACTCGGGAGAGTGTCCTCTGGTTTTAGTCTTGGTTGCCCGAATATTTGGTGCCTTTTTCGATCCAGTGCCTCGCATTGGCAGATTATGTGCTGTACGCTTTCCCTATCTCGTCTGCAGAGCCTGTATCTATAGTTACGCCAAATGTTTCCTGTAATCAGGGCCCCCGCAAGGGCGCCCGCGTGCGGCAATCATTTTGGCGCCCTTTAAGTAATATAAATTTAGGATATAAGTACCTAATTTAACACTTTAAAATATAGTATTTTGCAAGTACATAGTACATAATGAAATAACAGAAATTAGCGCACCCCCTTGCCCCCCCCCCCCTTCGGACGCCCTTGAATGGTTTTATCTAAAATTATATATTATATTATTAGCATGTTCACATGAAAATAAATGATTTGATTTGATTTGAATAAATCTAAGAGCTAATTCTAAAATTATATAGATATTTTTCTAGATTTGGCTGATGCAAATTCATTAATAATATTACTAAAATCAATTTTATCAAGGACATCTTGCTCTATCGCTAAGGTTGCTAAACCAGATAACCTTTCTTACAGCATAGTCGACCTCAAATAATTTTTAATTATTTTTACTTTTGAGAAGGACCTCTCACCAGAAGCAACAGACAGAGGTAAAGTGAGAAGGATTCTTAATGATATGCATATATTTGGTAGAGACTAAGTAAGGTTATTTTTAATATATTATTATACTGTAAAATGTCTAGAAGATTTGACGCTTCAGGTAATGAAAATAATCTTAGAGCTTTGATCTCATTGAATCCACGTCAACCTCTTGATGTGTAAAAGATCGTCGTCATTTAATTTTAAAATTTCACTAAAAAACCAAAAACATTGTCATAATCAGACAACATATCAAACCTACTATAGTTAAAGAACTTAGCGTTTGATCAATTATTTTTAAAAAGAAATTTATTTTATTAGCGGTTTTTGGATCTTGAGGTGTCTCATCCCTGTGTTCATAATCGAACAATTTTGGTTTATACTTTCGTCTAATAACAGTATTTAACGCAGAAAAACGAATCACGAACGAATGTTATTATTAAGTGTGGATATATTGGTGTTGTGTTTTATTAGACTGTCTTCTGTGTCAAAATGTAGCGGTCGTTGCAAATTGATGCAGACTCCTTCAAAAAGGATGAAAAGAAGCAATAGAATAGTTGGTATCAAGTGTCTGGTTATTCTTCATGGCGACCATCAAGGATCTTTGCTCGGTGGTGAAGAATTATAAAGTCCGGCACCACTGCGCACAACGCGCAAGGAGCGGTAAAATGCCGTTACAAAAATGTGGATGTGAATTCATTTTCAGTTAAGTAAGAGTAGGTGTATACCTATATACTGACGGTTTAAGCGTGGATTTCAATGGCTCGTTACCGTATACCATTTGTTCTCAAGAATTGTTAACGCTATTAACAAATATCTAAAAATCAGTGACTTAAAGTTAATCAGTGGACTATCAGTGTCACAGTTTCATGGTTAGTGAAAATATTTTTTAGCTAGTGCCTTAGCCACGTATCAAATCACCTGAAGACAGATTCTTCTTAGGAAATTGAAGGATTTACGGATTTATTTTCAAGATTTTTTATTGCTGACTTGAAATCCATTAAAAACGGTTTGCATATTTTAATTAAATATATAGAAAAACATTGAGGCGTTATGGAATTTTAAATTTTACCGCCTTATAATTACTCTTATGGCTTGACAAGTGTTTTGATTTTTTTAACGGACAAATCACCAAAGACAATTAAGAAAAAGCAATAATGAATTATTTAGTTAAATGTTTAGGTATTTTAGTTTGTTTTTCAAAAGCTCACTTGTTAATATCACGAATATTAAAATCAATTTAAAATATATTTATGACAACATAAATATTTTGTATTATATACCTCTATTATTTTTAAAATTCATAAATCCAGAAAAAAAAATATTTTTATTATAGTTGGTATATATAGTTTATACAAATTTTTTTTGTATTTAAATTTTATAAATGCACTAGGGGTAGGTACCTACACTACATATAGATATATGATTTTCAGTTACTAATCTTCAATATCTTGCCTCTATTCCTTTAAAAATATATATAACCTTTATAATAATTTTATCCTGGTTTTTCGGTCAATTTTAATTGAAAATCTTTTTCATTTGTTAACGTTTCGGTTTATTTTATACCTAAACATCTTCAGAACTACAAAAAAGCTAATGTCAGTTTTATTTAAATTATAAACAGAAGTGACTAGGTATACTTAATCTATTATTTTTACCTAATAATGAATTTATTATAATTTAGTACTTATAAAAGGTCAGGTCGATATATTCTGTTGATAAAAATTGAGATATGAGATTTCCAAAAAAACAGTAGGTACACATGCAGACTTAATTGCTTGTATAATAACTGGACAGATCATTTATGACAGTTTTTATGGCTGAATCGTGTTTTCATAAATTTGTCAGTTTTCGCCCTTGTCGGTTTAATAAGGAACTACAAATATTTGGGCCCAGTCTAAATAGGTTACTTTAAACAAACGCGTTGATATAGCCCTCCTAAAATTCTTTTTGGATGGAACCTTTCTGAATAATATAGGTGCCTAAAAGTCTTAAAGAAAAGATACATCATATGTAGGAATTCTACCTGTGCGTGATATATATTTTTCCCTGCCTTTCCTGATTAAGTATACCTACATATTTATTGCTTTCAGGCAGGTCTCTAATCTTTTTTTTTTATTTCAAAAACGTGTTTAATCCAATTAACCTATTTTAAAGTTTCGTTTTTCGTCCAATATAATTACGTACGTACATATTTCAAGGGGAGATTCTACATATAAAAACACGAAAAATGCAGGTCCCAAAATATCTTATAAGCTTTTATAAGCAGTTATTACAAGCTATACATAATTCGATAATAGTTTATGTAATGATTTAAATATAAATCGTTTTTTCTCCTAAATTGTTAGCCCTGTGTTACCTATTTGTTACAAGAATACCTTAATTGTGTAAAAAATCCTCGGACCTCGAAATAATCGGCTTTGGGTAAAATTTAAAAAAGGTGTCATACGGAATTGCCGGGCACCCTGTATATATGTAATAAAAAGGGATTTCAACTTTCTTGAACAGTTTTTGCAACGCGCCAATCGTATAGCCATTATTGAAAATCGATTATACTTTTTCATAATCCCCGGTCCTACTAAAAGGAGAATATTATTTTGCCTCCCTCGATATTCGTACCTATATTGGCGGCAGGTGTTTTTACCTACCCCAATTAACCAAAAGGGGCAGGTGAATTTAAAATATTACCGGAAGTAAAAGATCGTTAAAAGTAGGCATTTATTGGGTTTCTTTTTTAGAACCTGTCCTCGGTTTTAGTTCCTTTTTAATTATTGTTTTGTTTCATTTTTAGAAATTCGCAACAGCGACATTATCCTACAAATGTGTGGGGGAGGCAATATTAAAAAAAAATATCCCAGTATGAAATTTAAGCCTATACAGGGTGTTTCAATAAAAACTCCCAGGCCAATTATTTCGAAAACTAAAAGCGACATGATGTAAATTCTGTAAACGCCAGTTTTTAGCCTCTATGATTGGCTTCACAACTGTGTAAAAAATGTGCTTGAATAATACAAGATGTTGGTGGCGCCACGGTGCAAAGAAATGTTTCGATGACAGGAACTTTTAAATGTTGTCATTCTTAAAGATAATTATTTTTTGATCAAATTATGTCCCATAAAAAATTTTGATAAATCCAACATGAAAGGAGATATTTGGGTTTAAGTTTTGAGATATGCAATAAAATTGTTTTTATTTTTATTTCTCGAAAACCAAGCCAGATAAGAAAACAATTTAACAGACAAGAAAATTATATTTTTAGTTGCTTAATCCGAAAAACATATAAAAATTACCAAAAACTCAGTGGCGTCTTATTTTTTGCCAATATTATTTGTTAAGGCGCCCCCGGAGACGTCACTGGACGTATAATAATTTAGCGCTACACGATCGTTTTATCACTAAAGTTATCATTACCAAAATTAAATTAAAATCTGCTAAAGGATATTAAAAATATTTATAATAAAAATACTCGTTAAAATTATTTAAAAAAAAAAACTTAACTCCAAATATCTCCGTTCATGTTGGATTTATCAAAACAATTTATGGATATAATTTGATCAAGAATTAATTATCTTTAAGAACCTTAACATTTAAAAGTTCCGGTCATCGAAAAATTTCTTTGCACCGTGGCGCCACCTACATCTTGTATTATTCAAGCACATTTTTTACACAGTTGTGAAGCCAATCATAGAGGCTAAAAACTGGCGTTTACAGAATTTACATATCGCTTTTAGTTTTCGAAATAATTGGCCTGGGAGTTTTTATTGAAACACCCTGTATATTCCCATCCCACCATTAGGTTTCATTCTGACGCAGACGACCATAAAAAAAATCCCACAACGACTCTGAATTTAAAAGCAAACAGTGCCTTCCATCTTTAGTCAACAGAAAAATAATTGCTCGAAAAACAAAAGTCAAGGCTTTTATGTTCCTTCAAGTAATAAATAACTAATAAACGACACGTTCTTGAAAAGGTTATGCCTCATTTGAAAAGCCTACACACAAAACATATTATGGAGCAATGCACTCGTCAATACAAAAGCATCGGTCTGGCCTATTTATTTTTAATACGCATCAATTACTTTAATGTTTTTCCAACTACTAATGTCGCTTTAAAAAAAATTATAGGTCGTGTGGAGCAGTTAGAATGTATCAAAATAACGTTATCCCGTTGCCGGGAGGAGATCCCAAACTTCCCCCCCCCCCCCCATCCCGGTTTAAACCCCTACGACGGGTTGGCTTTCACCCTTAAAATCTTAAATGGAAAGGGGTTCGAGTGCGTAAAGGAAATTGAATTCCTCGAAAGGTGCTGAACCAAATTCAACGAGCAAAAGGTCCCGTTGAAAAGACAGAAACAGCTATAAAATAGTATAAATTCAATTATAAATATGACGAGAAAGAATGTGCTATTCTTTTGTAGAAATTGTTTCGAAATACCGCCTATAGTTAGTACATATTATACAGTTCTATTTCCAATAGAATAAATGATATTATTTCCATTAAAAATAAAACAGCGCGGCCGCGGTGAACCACACGACTTTGCCTCATTTTTTTTTATTGGTGGCTATTATTACAAATACCTATAATAATTGAAACTATGTAGGGCTAAGATTAATTTCGACGCTATTTAAAAAATCGTTATAACACCAAAAAAAAAATTTATGAAGCTTTAGATGTAGGCAGAGTGCTGCTGGTGGTGGCGCCCTCTGCAATGGACATCGAAACTATGATCAGATCTCAATTTGTCATCGTAAAAAACCCCTAAGTAAAATACTAAATTTCGTGAAGAATTTGTGCTAGCATTGTGTACACGTACACTGGCGGCATATTTAACGCATAACGAAAAAATTGCCTCAATTTTGATGTTATATATATTTTCCCAATTTGTAGTTCGTTTTTAATGATTTTTTTTTCTAATTGTAGGTTTTTTCCTTAAGCATATCACCGCCTTTGTTGTTTTGCTTAAAAAAGTAACTTTGGTATTATACCGGGTGTTATAAAACTGCTATGTTTTTTTACGGAAATTTAAAACACCCTGTGGGATTTACTAGCCATTGCAAGTTATCGCAATTACAGCCAAATGAAAGACCCATGTTTCCTTTACATTTTTTTTTTGATTCATTGGTTTATCTCTGTTTTTTCATGAAATATTCAATTTTTAGTTCAACGTGATTTTATTGACATAAAATGCATTTATCGGGAAAGTAGCAGGCTATGAAAATGAAAGATTACACAGAAACGTCATAAAGTGACATGTAACAAGAGCATTATCAGGTTTAATTTTTCATATTATCAGTTTTTAGTTTGCTTTGCATACTTGCATTGGCAATTTCTAATTTTATTAAGTGTAAAAAAAATGGCCCAAAAGGCACGAGTAATGAGAGAATCTTTTTTATTATTATTTTATTTATTTTATTTTATTTAAAATTACAATTTTTTTCCCTGTATTTTTTTGCCTTGTTTTGTGGATTCAATAAAATTAATTAATACCAGATATTGATTCTTTATTTACTTTATAATTTGTTTTTTCTTGCTGTTGCATTAATCAAAGTATTTCGTTTATTTTGTATTTTTTAACTAAACATTTTTTTATGAAAATCACGTTGAACTAAAAATTGAATATTTCATGAAAAAACAGAGATAAACCAATGAATCAAAAAAGAAAATGTAAAGGAAACATGGGACTTTCATTTGGCTATAATTGCGATAACTTGCAATGGTTAGTAAATCCCACAGGGTGTTTTGAACTTCCGTAAAAAAACATAACAGTTAAATCATTAAAAACGAACCACAAATTGGGAAAATATATAACATCAAAATTGAGGCAATTTTTTCGTTATGCGTTAATTATGCCGCGCAGTGTATTTTCCAGACACCCTGTATATTATATATCATAAGAGCTTCAAAACGTTTCCGATAATTGCTTTAGTACAGCATATTTAAATTTTAAGAACCCCATCCTTTATAAATTAAGTATAAATGAAAAATTTTATTAAATTAATATTGGACCAACCCTACTTTCATTTTGCTATACCTACCTAATTATATGTTTGGTACAGAAAATTTACTACAGAGAGCTTAATTTTAGGAAGTAAAACATAGTTCCATCACAAGAATATATTCTTGCGGTTCCCATCTTGCGTCTAAAATTATATAAAGCCTATCGTCGAATATTTGAAACAGGAAGGCCCGTATATATTTAATTTTTTTAACCGTTACCCATATAAAGCTGGGTTCTTGTTTAATTTAAACTTGTCGATAGAATATTCAAGCATATTAATTATTAATACATTTTCAACATTCTTTTCACGTTAAAAAAAAAACGCTCATTATGCGTGATGGTGTAAACAAAAAGGTTTTATGTATTAATATCTAGACAGTTTCATAATAGTAATAATGCAATATTAATATCTAATAAACAACATGAACATGGTATTGATGATATGTAAAATAAACAATACATTACCCATATTATTTTATCTGACCTTTTTGCCGATTTATTCCGATTGATATATATATATATATAGTGCATCAACATCATGGTTATTTTTTTCTGGTTCGCAAGGGTATATATTGTTTGTCTGTCACTACGGCCATCAGTCTGTCCACGAGACATTTTTTTGGCACAATATTTTTGAAAAATAAAAATAATTTGTTCAAGTAGAGATAAGTATAGGTAGGTAGGTACCTACATAAAATATATTTTAAAATTTTTGATGAATTTCATTTGAGGCTGTGAAAATATCTCCTATTAGCTATACTACTTAAAAACCGCACCTGTACATTTAATTATAAAATTATAATAAATAAATTAAATTAAGCACTTGGCAAAAAGTTACCACACAATGTAAACATTTTATATAACGCCAATTTATTTTACGTAAATGATTTTTAAACACACTTTTAGTAATAGACAAAATTGTAATACCAAATGCAGCCGTCTATCTGTGTATAAAAAAATAAGTAGGTCCCATTTCACAAATAATTCAAAAGTAATCTGCATTAAAACAAGTTACAGTAAATTTTCAGGGCAGTGCCAGTGGATTAAAAAATGCACCATGATAAAATCATTTTAGATGATCCGATTCACTCTAATAATTGCCGCACTGCATATTACAATATGTCAGATAATATAATGAAAATATACAAATGTATTTTGATTTGCTAACTGACCTACATTAATTAGTGTTCTTTAAAATTTAATACCAGGTAGCCTACTTACTTCCAGTGACGTATCGTATATAGGAGCGACTGCCCCCCTGATCTGAGGGCCCCTCTCCTCATCAGGAAAAAGCTTGTATTTATGGTCATTTTTCTAATTTTTTTTTTTACTTCCTTAAGTTCGTGGAGTAGGTTCTGCATTTCATCCCATTTTTAACAGGCAAGTTTCTCAATTTTTTTTTCATGCGACGCATTTTTCACTTAATCCTAAACCCTCCTTTCTTCAGGACGATGCCACCGTTACTTTTCTCATTATTTGTGATAATTTTAGCATAACTTAATATTATTCTTTTCGGTTTATTTATTATTCAACTTTTCTTTTAACTATTTTTTCTATATTTCATTATTTCGGCAAAAATGTTCACCTATGGCGCCCTCGGCATGAAAATTCGCTTTATTCGACCACCATCAGTTTCTGGAACTACGTGTGAATTTTTTTAAACCCCCTGGAAAAATTATAGGAATTTCTAAATGTTTCTATGGCCCATTATTTTTTCTGGAGTAAGTACAGGTTGTTTCATTAAGGGCGACTACCGGCCATATCTGGGAAACTACTAAGCATAGAAACTTGAGAAAAAAAAAATTATGATTAAAGCGGTCATGAGAAAATTCTGGAAATTATTTTTAAGTTCCTCATTTCGCCGCAAGAGGGCACAATTAATTTTTTTTTTTTTAATTCTAAATTTCTCCGAAAATTCTCCTATTAAGGTATAACTCTGATTACATCATCGAAAAGCTTAGACAATTCTGCATTATTTTGGTTTAAGGCTCATTGGCGTACCGACCTTGATAAGAGTGGGAGAAGCTATTGAAAGTGTAAACATTACAATCGCTGTAACTTCTAAACGACTTATCCGATTTTACTAAATTTAAGCTTGTTTGGAAGGGAAAGGTAAGTATCTTTAATTGCCGTATCCAACAGTACACGATAGTGTTTATTAAAATTGCTAGAGGGCGCAATTTGTAATAATAACAGTTTTCTCGATTTTATCCCGAAAATTCAAATGATACGGTATAACTATGACATCACAATGGGAAAGCAGATGAAATTTACAAGAGTGAAGACCGCAGTTCGATATCCTTGTTCGTTTCAGAGTTACCGCCAAAATAATAATTATTAATACAAATAGCGCCCTCTAGCAATTTTATTAGAAACTATCGTGTACCATTGGATACGACAATCGAAGGTACTTCCAAACAAGCTTAAGTTTAGTAAAAGCGGATAAGTCGTTTAGAAGTTACAGCGATTTTAATGTTTACACATTCAATAGCTTCCCCCACTCTTATCAAGGTCGGTACGCCAATGAGCCTTAAACCAAAATGATGCAGAATTGTCTAAGCTTTTCGATGATGTGATCAGAGTTATACCTTAATATGGGAATTTTCGGAGAAATTTAGAATTTACAAAAAAAATTTAATTGTGCCCTCTTGCGGCGAAATGAGGAACTTAAAAATAATTTCCAGAATTTTCTCATGACCGCTTTTTTGTTTCTCAAGTTTCTATGCTAAGTAGTTTCCGATATATGGCCGGGAGTCACCCTTAATAAAACACCCTGTATGTGTAAGAAAACGGGTTTGTTCCAAAGATGTAGTCGCAGAGATTAATGGTTGCCAAATTTTTATTTTAGAACAGAAAGAAGTATCATCGAAAAACCACATTTTTGTTTTGTGACAAAAGAAAATAGGCCTTGTAAGTTAAAAAATATATACACTTACATATTATTTTTTTTACAGAATTGACAAACTGCAATTTTGAAGAAAACTATGACCTTACATGCAACATTCACAATATTCGAAAAGAACGTGAAATAACCGGTAAAAATGCCAAAACAAAGGGCCTTTACGGATAAAACAGTTGACCAACGGCTGCAAGAGAACATAAGGACTCAGGGGACTCAAAATAAAAATGAAAATAGAATATGTGGAATATACACATGAGTGATTCCCATCACTGTCTTACATCGACTTCGAGATACTGTAACGGACAAATGAAAGACAAACGCAGAAGACAAAATGTTGAAGCATATTACAAACGGAGGTACCTACTTTATTAGTTTAATAACTAGTTTTATGCCTGCTTTATACCTCCCATTTAACATTTAATTTAATTTAAGATTTAAGCTAAACTAAGAATTTAAAAGTTGAAAGTTAATTTTCTTATGCATGCGTTTATACCTCTCATTTAAACTAATTTATCATTTAATTTAATTTAAGAGTTGACCAACTTTCAACTTAAGGTAAAAGATCGTACCAGATCGTGCTAAATCGCGTTAGATCGTTCTCCACAACTGTCCGTGATTGGCCAGGAAGAAAGATGAATATTTTGATGGGTGACAATAACCTAAAATTACACTTGGAATTTTTATTTTTATCAACAAATAAAGTGCTTTTTCTCTATTTATTTTGACTGTTTGTGATTTGTAATGGAAGACTACGATTTGTTTTTTACTACTTGCTTTTTGTTGTAACAACAGCTGGAAAAATCTTCTTTTTTTTGCACTTCATTTAATTTAATTTAGTGGCACGTTCTCGAGGTATAAATTAACAAAATTATTTCTTAGCTTAGTTTAAATGATAAATTAAATCTTAAATTAACTTAAATCTTAAATGAGAGGTATAAAGCAAGCATTACAACGAATAATTTTCGTTCCCAAATGACTAGGGGAGCAATAGGGTTCCACGGGTATGATTTAAGGCATTTCCTTATTTGAAACGTAATGTCTACAAAATTTCACTTTGAAGACTAAGCAGCAAAAGATTGTTTTTCGAAAGAATTTGAAAACTAGATACTTATATTTTGAGATTTATTATTTCGGTATAGCTTTTCTTGAATAGGATTTTGTCAAAACGGAAATCGTATTGGCGAAGTTTTGTTGTTAGTCTGTCTGCATCTCAAAAACTATTTAAGATCAAGCCTCTGTTTACTGCTAAAATGAGGTCTCGGATCCCGGAAATTAAAAAAAAAATCTATTCATTCAATTTCAATAAATTTTGTCGGTAAAGTTTATGGATCACTAGGTATTGCCATTTCAAATACATATACTTAATGTGTTTATTAATATTTTAAAGTCAGAGTGACTGATATTTATTTGCTTGCTAAATAATTTGGTTATTTTTTTCTTTAACCATTGGATTGGAATGGAGTTGGCCTTCATTAAGATTTAAAAATATCCTCTAATTTTATTCTGAAAAAATACGTTATTAATACAGTTTCCGTGTCTGGTTATACATTTAAGTAATGTATTCAAAGTTCTAAATCTAAAATCTATCTAGTCCAGAATATATTTTCCGCAGCTACGCTTTCAGTTTTAAACTAGATGCGACATTTAAAATAACGATATATCTTTGGTAGTTAGATAATTTCGTAATATTCGCGGATAAATGCAATGTATGGTCGAAATGATTAAAAATGTTTATAAAATATACAAAGCCTTTTTGCTAGAATAGCACACCTTAATTTTATTTAGGACACTGAACTTTGCCTTACCTAAATGTTAATGTTAATACCAACGAAAATTATTTAGGCATCAAAACGAAAAAAATATATTGCACTTTGCCAAAGCAATTTAATGCAGCTCGGTGCTTTAGCTTTTAAAACCTTGCAAATGGGGACGAATGAATCCAAAAAAAGATGTTTTTATAATGAACTGTTTATGTGCTTCAACTATGCTTGCTAGTGTTTCATTCATAATGCACAGCAAAAAAACCTTTATATTATTTTAAACGCCCCTTGTTTTCAAGCGTTTCTTATTTCAGGTGTCGCAAACCGAGGCTCCCGTCCAGATAGTTCCATAATAATGGAACCTAGGGACCCCCAGCCTCACAGGTTCCGTTCCCCCAATGCGAACAGCTCGAGAATATCGATCCAGCAGTACCCACTCAACGCGTCTCAACTCTCGCATCATCTCCACAATTGCACTCCCAACTTGGATAACTCCAAACACTCGATTTATAGCAACTCTGCGGTGCTTCCCCCAGGAAGCAAGGTTCTCAATGGAGGCCTCAATATCTCCAGGATACGAAACCAAAGTACAGTGAACAAGTTTATAGCAAAATCAAAGCAAGTCGGTGTGAAAGAAATGCTGGTTAGTTTGGGACTGCTGTGTCTAGTTAGCCTTTTGTTAGCTTTGTTATCGCTAATTTTTTTACTAAAAATTTCTCCAGTAACGGCGAACGATATTAGAGAATTGTTACGAGCAGAACAACTGACAGTGATAACGGCGGAGGAATATGTGGTGGTTTATGAAGTGACTTTAGCGTTGTGTGCTTTGACGTTATCTCTTAATTTATGCTGCCTATTAGTGTGCGCCATTCAGTTCTTATTTGCTGTCAAACTTGTTAAAAGTCCCCATGGAGGCAGCGATAGGTAAGTTAAATCAAATTTTCAATGAGCTCTAGGTAGGTATATTATTTCTTACTTGATAACAAAATCTTCCAAAAATTTCTAAAAGTTGAGTAGATAGGTATTTAAATACATAAAGTACTTTTACATAGGTTACAAGTACAGACTACAGGTCAATGGTTATATATAGGTACTTACGTCTAATACTTACATTTCGCTATAAAGTACTTAATTTTTAATTTAATTACAAAAATATATAAAATGGCGTACTTTAGAAAAGCAGTTACTAAATTTATATACAGGGTGTTCCTTAATGACGTGCTAATATTTTAGGGTGTGATTCCTCAAGTCATTTTATGAAGAAAAGTTCATATATACATATGTCCTAAATGGCAGGGTGTTGAATTTTTCCTTTTTAAATGAGTTTTTTGTAATATCTCCGAAAGTAGGTACTTCAGATAATATTTTCAATTTTGGCATGTGCTAATAGGACATAAAAGCACATGTTTTAGTTATAAAAGTTATTTATTTGTCCCACCAGTGGCGTCCTGCAAACATGTCCTCTGATATTTTTAGAAAAAAAATGGTACGCCACTGACATTTTTCCATGTGGATATGATTTCTGATAAGCCTGATCAATTCTACATAAAAATCGTTCTTGCGTTTTTCTTCTCAGGCACACTGTTCTTAATTAAAATAATTAAATTAAATTAGCTTCATTTTGCAGTATTGACGAATAATTTTTGATCACATAAATCTAGTTATTCTGGAACGGTGACGTCCTTAAAAACATAACTAACGCCTTAACGGCAGTCTTATCTGCATTTCCTCCAAGAAGAACTACCTGTGTTACCTGAAGATGTACCATATGCGCTAAGCAGTGGCGTAGCTAGGATATTGTCTTGGGGGGGGCATATAGTTGCATAGAGGCGTAAAGCCCGCCGCAGGCGAAAGCGCCGCAGGCGAAAAAATTTTTGGACCACGCCCAAATTTTGCTAAATTTTTCTATTATCTATAATTGTTACGTAATCGCCTAAGTACAATCCGCAACTGAAATAATCTAGAAGTCCTACAAACAAACCACAACCAAACGTAATTACCTAGGTTTTCCTACGATGTTTATATCTTACTTTGTCTTATTTACGTAAATAAAAGAGAGAAAAGGAAATTTACACCACCAGACACCGCGAATGTCACATAAAACAAGACGACGGGGATGTGATGACCAAAACAGACGCGTTGTTTCTCAAAGTAAGCCTACCTACGTTAAATTTAAAAGGGCAAAAAAATTAAATTTAAATATTGTTTTTGAAATATTGTTGATAATTACTTTTTTTCATGGCTCTTGGGGGGGGCAAATGCCCCGATGCCCCCCCCCTAGCTACGCCGGTGGCGCTAAGGAATCAAATGTGGTACATGCATGATGGAGCTCCTGCTCATTTCAGTGTAATCGTTCGCAGCCATTTAGATGCAGTTTATCCGAATCGTTGGATAAGTCGCGGATGAGCTCAACAATGACTAGCAAGATCCCCTGATCTCAATAGTTTGGATTTTTTTTTGTGGGTCTTCTTAAAACTCTAGTGTATAAAAGTATAAAACTTCCATTAAACTTTAGAAAATTTAAGGGAGCGAATAATTTCTTTCTGTGAAACAATACGGATTTCGCCTGAAATATTTAAACGAGTGCGCTATTCGATGCAAAGACGGGCGAAAGCATGCCTATATTAAGTGAAGGTGGTCATTTCCAACAATTTTTATAAACCAAAATTTTGCATTGTCAATGTTAATAATACTAAATAGACGAGCTAATTTAATTTAATTATTTTAATTAAGGACGGTGTGCCTGAAGAGAAAAACTTAAGAGACCATTTTTATGTAGAATTGACCAGGCTAATCAGAAATAATATCCACGTGGAAAAATGCCAGTGGTGTACCACTTTTTTTCTAAAAAATATTAGAGGACATGTTTGCAGGGACGCTACTGGTGGGACAAAAAAAAAACCTTTTATAGCTAAAACATGTGCCTTTATGTCCTATTAGCACATGCCAAAATTAAAAATATTATCTAAAGTACTTTCGGAGATATTACAAAAAACGCATTAAAAAAGAAACAATTCAACACCCTGTAGCAAAAAATTTAGGCCGTTTAGGACATATGTTTATATGAACTTTTCTTCATAAAATGACTTGAAGAATCACACCCTAAAATATTAGCACGTCATTAAGGAACACCCTGTATATAATACTTGACTTTGTTTGAAAATAAAATACTGAACTTATAAGTAATAAATGGACTAACATTACCCAGAATTGTTTTAACTCCTTCAGTTTCTGTAATTTGACTTAAGTGTGATACTAGGCAGGCCTAAAATCAATATAAGTTGTAATATTATAAGCCTTAACACATAAATACCACTTGTTTTACAAATGGATCGAGTTACTTGCATGCCATACTTTCTAAATGTTCAGTTTACAATATCCCATAACTTATAACTTCTAATAAATTTTTCCCATGCATTTATTTTAGTCTTTTTATTTAAGTCCTATACAGGGTGTTCCGATGATCATGTTACAAAATTCTAGGGTAGATAAAACACACGAAAATAAGAAAAAAAGTTCATGTGAACATGGGTCCGGAAACGCTTCTTCAGGGAGCTAGGGCCCTTCGAAGATGACCTTCAAAAACTACTTTTCGTTTTATAGCTTCGGTACTACTGCAGCTATCGCAACCAATTTTGGGACATGAAATCTAGTTCGTAGGTTCATCAATTTGAGCCTTCCGGATTTTGTCACCTTTAACCAGGGGCGTACAAACCAAGGGGGTATTTGAGTAAATTTGACCCTACTCCTCTTAGGCTTTAATTTCTTACCATTTTTATATCTGATTATGATTCTCCAATGCCTTTTACATAAAAAAGGTACTCTTAGTAAAAATCGCTATCTGTCACAGTTTCCTCCGAAAATGGCTAAATCCAATCAATAATAAATTATTGGTCTTAAACCAATTATTACGTTGAAATATGAAAATGAGGTTCAGTACAGATAGTTGTCAAAAATCTGTCAATAAAATATTGTGTCGCCAGTGAATCATGGATTATACTTTCGCCGAATATGCCGATATGCTATTAATTTATGGCGAAGTTCATTGCAATGGAAGAGCCGCTTCAAGATTGTATCAGGAGCGGTTTCCTGAGAGGCGTGTACCTGCTCACACGCTATTCGAGAGGGTAAATCAGCGCATAAGGGAAACTGGCTCCGTGAAAATAACGAGGCCAGATAATGGCGCTCAAAGAACTGTACGAACTCCAGAATTTGAGGAAGAGGTACTCCGACAATTCGAGGAAAATCCTAGTGTTAGTACCCGAGCTGTTGCAGAATCCATGAATGTAAGTCATGTACGTGTATGGGAGATTGTTAACGAACAACTTCTTCATCCTTACCATCGCCAAAAAGTACAGGAATTGAGACCAAATGATTATGCACCCCGCGTAGAGTTTTGCGAGTGGTTTCTTCAACAGTGTACACAAGAACCCCAATTTCCGAAATTTGTGCTTTTCTCTGATGAGGCTGTTTTTACGAGAGAAGGTATTTTTAATTCACGGAATAGCCATGTGTGGGCGGAGGAAAACCCTCATGCTCTTCAAATAAGAGGGTACCAACATCGATTCTCGGTGAACATGTGGGCTGGAATTGTTGGAGAACGTCTAATTGGACCAATCATGTTGCCTCCTCGACTAACTGGGACGGTGTACCTCAATTTTTTAAGATACACCTTACCTGAGTTATTGGATGAGCTGTCCCTCGACATACGTCGGAATCTATGGTTCCAGCATGATGGAGCACCCGCTCATTTTGCACATGTCGTACGTGAGCACCTCGATGATCGTTTTAGAGGACGTTGGATTGGACGTGGAAGCGATGTCAACTGGCCAGCCCGGTCCCCAGATTTAACTCCTATGGATTTCTTTCTTTGGGGACATATGAAAAGCCTTGTATATGAAACTCCAGTTCAGTCGGAGGAAGATTTGGTGGCTAGGATTTCTGTTGCGGCTGAAATGATCCAAACCATGCCTGATGTTTTTACTGACGTCAATTTAAATATGCTACGTAGGTGTAATACATGTATTGAACGTGGTGGCAGGCATTTTCAACAATTGTTATTTTGAATTTATTTTGGTACGTACAGGGTCAGTCAACGACAGCGTTAGTAAATTCATCTTCAAGACAAAAATTTACTCTGCCTTATCCTTGACTCACTCGTTAAACCTGTTTAATTGTTTTTTTTTTGAAATATTTTGTATACGTTCCCTTTTACTTTTTATACCCCCAATTTCGAAAAGGCAATAAATCTCTCTAATCTAATTTATTTTCATTAAAGAAAAAGATTTGACTAACTTATAATGCTCACTATCTGTACTGAACCTCATTTTCATATTTCAACGTAATAATTGGTTTAAGACCAATAATTTATTATTGATTGGATTTAGCCATTTTCGGAGGAAACTGTGACAGATAGCGATTTTTACTAAGAGTACCTTTTTTATGTAAAAGGCATTGGAGAATCATAATCAGATATAAAAATGGTAAGAAATTAAAGCCTAAGAGGAGTAGGGTCAAATTTACTCAAATACCCCCTTGGTTTGTACGCCCCTGGTTAAAGGTGACAAAATCCGGAAGGCTCAAATTGATGAACCTACGAACTAGATTTCATGTCCCAAAATTGGTTGCGATAGCTGCAGTAGTACCGAAGCTATAAAACGAAAAGTAGTTTTTGAAGGTCATCTTCGAAGGGCCCTAGCTCCCTGAAGAAGCGTTTCCGGACCCATGTTCACATGAACTTTTTTTCTTATTTTCGTGTGTTTTATCTACCCTAGAATTTTGTAACATGATCATCGGAACACCCTGTATATGATTTTAAAAAGGCTGCAAAGTGGGTTTCATACTATACCATCCGATTTTTCCAGTATCTGGCTGTACATTTTTTTTTTGAAAAGATATAATTTTACAACAATATTAAAACGTTCTTCGATACTATGTTGAGACACAACAGTCTTTATGATAGATACGAAGTAATTTTTTTTTCACATTTTCATAAATATAAATATTTTTTTTGTACTTACTACTATAATAAGTAGGTACTAACAGTACCACTCGCAGGTCTGAATGTATAGCGTACAGATTCTTCTCTGTAAGCTTTTGATAGTTCATTCGTATATTGAGATCACTGATTTCAGCTTTCATTATTAATTTATATGATTCACGAGAAATGGTAACTAAGGCAAAGCAATCTAAAATTTACCTTTTTCCTACTATCTCCGATCTAAATAAACCCTCACAAAACCTAGTATGGATGAGACTGCGGTGCTATAATTAATGCATAACATTAATTAACGAATTTTTTGCAACATAGATAACAATCGAGGAATATATACAATTTTTCTCGTTTTCTCTCTTCCAACTGATCAAAATTATTTATAAAACAGTTTTAATTTTTTTGTGTGGACCGTATAAAATCGTAAGCGTTACGAGTTATTTTCTTTTTTAAAATGATAAAAAGATGTATTTTTTCCATCAGTAAAATGCGGATAGAAAAAATTAAAACTCCTTAAAATATTATGAGTTCCTAAAAAATGTATAATATAATTTAGTTTAAGTACATATATAATTTAGGTGCTTTAAAAAACCAAAGATGGGCAACTGACATCCATAGAGACTGCTGATGGCCCAATACTTATTAATTTTTTTAACACAGAAATATCGTTAAAAACCCAAAAGTAGCATGAAAAATATAGCATAATACAAAAACGAATACACCCACATATACATCTAAAAATTGCATTTAATAGCCGCCACTAGCTAATACAACACATTTTCGTTCTTCCTAAGACTGCATTTTTCCCATGTTAATGAACTAATCTATCTGCTCTTATGAGAACAGGAAACAAGTAAACAGTAAAGAAAAGAGCAATAAAGAATAGGCGAGAATCGATGCCTTATATAATTATATACCTATTTATTATAGAATAAGGAATAATAATTTAAAAAAAAACCTTGAACGTCAATGTTTATACCTAATTAATAAATCGACTTTTAATTTTACTAATAAATTCCTACGCGAAAAAATTTACATATAGTGACCTCTTCTATCTAGATATTTGCATATAACTTACGCTGATTCTTCTTGAATTTACGTATTTATAGATTCGTCGCAGAGCACTACTAGAGAAGTGTTCTTTAAAATTGGTTAACAGAATTTTTTTTCCTGTATTAAGTACTATGATGGGACGAGTCGCCCCTGTTTCGTTTAAACCACAATTAACGTAAAAATATTACTGTATAGGTTTTCAACTTAAAATTAAAAGAAGCTCTATAAAGGTCACCGCAAGATAAACCGAAGAATGTGAGAAGCTTAAATGGATTAAAGTTCCTACATAATATGATGTTTTACTTCATCTAATACGAATTATAATTACGAAAAATAATTATTGGTTTGCATTTATCTTCATATGGCGAAAACATGCCCTATCTTTTAATTGTTATAAGTATAATTTAGTATTATATCGAGTATATTACTTTGTAGAGGAAATCAGGTACCCACTACCGACTACCATTATAGTACTCAGATATATAAAATTATATAAATCTTTCAAAATGATGTATGTGATGTGGTAATAAACCGTACAACTGAAGAATTTCCAGAAGGTTCACTATTTTATAGCTTCGTAAAATATACACCTGCTTATTCCTCGAGTTATATATGCATTTTACACACAGGAGGCATATTTTGAATCTAAAAAATAACCTACAGGCCACAGGTGATTTTGGAGTACCTATATTTATTAAAGATTTATTAAATATAGCATTTATTTTTTAGTGACACCTTTTACTGCAGCCAAAACTAAACTCGTTAATAATCTATGTGTGTTGCCCACAGCATTTTTACGTTGTTTTTTTTTAACAATTCTACAACTAGCAATCACATTACCAATTATAATTTTACACGTATTAATCAGTAGCTTTAATGAAAAAAAAACACAAACACAAAATTAATTTGCTGTAACTTAAAAAATACTTAAAAGATGACTTTTAAATCTACCTTCAACACAGAATTAAAACAGTGTATTACAATAGCCCCAGTTGACCCTAGTTTAACTCTTTCAAATGTATAGGAATCCACTCACCTAAATAATAAAAAAATTAAAGCCACTTATCTAGTACCTATTAAGTCAAAATTTCGAGCAGTCACAGAAAAACATGAGTAATCAAAATCATTTTCATACACATTGTATAAGTTATATTTATATGATCATTATTTCCACATACATATGTTATAAACAAATAAGCCTAATAGATCGTGGGAATATGTAAAATAAGCGACACAAGAGTAAACAAAAGTCCAAAACGGCTCAGCAGAGAATAATGTGTTAAAACAAATATTGGAATATATATACAAGAACTTTAATTTTTCATTTGATCTTTTTGGGTACTTATTTGTTGGTAGACGAGACCGAAATAGCCTTCTGGTAAATTAAGTTTTATTGGTTTCCTATAAACATTTACATTACATTTGTACCTATTTTTAAACAATTTTAGCGCACAAAAATAAACATCTTTGATTCATATTCAGTTCGCTCGTTTGCTGCACGGATAATATAACGTTATTTATGAATAATCCGATGCGGATTTTTAGAGTTTAGTATCGTATGGAAAAGAAATCCATTTTTGCCCTCAGCTGTCACTGAATTTCTAATGGAAACGTACGATTCTCTTCAGTTTGAAAATACTAGAAGATGCGTCCTTAAACTGTTTCTTATGTAACGGATTTTCAATTTAACTTAGGTAGGTACTTTCATTTTCGAATAGGTACACAGACACAGGGTTATGGTAAAAAAACGAATCAGCCTTTTATACAGAGTGAAATGGATTAAATTCGGTATTAGGAAGCCTCTTTTTTGCTAAAAAATGCAAAGCTACGACTGCGTTTACTTTTAGTTCGGGCATACTTTTTTCGTGCCTTCATAAAATTAACCCCTCTTTTTTTTTTCAAATGTATCAAGTAAACAATAACATGATTCCTTTTTTTTAACAGTCTGCGGTGGCAAAACCCAAATTGTAATATTAATTGTTGCTAAAATGGCCAGTCTTTTTCCGGCTTTCTAGATTACCGAAATTCAAAAGTAAATAGTGGGTCGTATATACAGGGTTAGGAAAAATTACCAGAACTGTCGATTATTTCAAAATATACAGGGGTTATTAAAAAACGTCTTATATAAAAAATGTAGGGCTGTTAAAAATCTACATATTGGTGATAAATTGAAATATACGGGGTCACCCACAAAGTTGTGGAGAATGATAGTTATATTTTTTTAAATGGAACACCCTGTATATTTTTACATTTTTCAGTTCAGTTAGAAGCTGTCAAAGTTCAAAAATGTCACTTTTCGAGAGTCAATATCTTGGAAACTATGAAGTATAGACTAATAATGCATTTAATAAAAAATAATTATAATTTTATGTGGAACTGAAAAATGTAAAAATATACAGGGTGTTCCATTTAAAAAAATATAACTATCATTCTCCACAACTTTGTGGGCGACCCTGTATATTTCAATTTATCACCGATATGTAGATTTTTAACAGCCCTACATTTTTTATATAAGACGTTTTTTGATAACCTCTGTATATTTTAAAATATTCGACCGTTCTGGTAATTTTTCCTAACCCTGTATATCGTTTTATACAACCAACCAATCCAACGATATATTTGAAAAAAAAAAGTTAGGTGCGTTTCTACCTCCAAAAGAGAAACAAATTTCATGAAGACACGAAAAAAGTATGCCAAACTAAAAATAAACGCAGTTCTGTATTTTTTCAGCAAATAGGCTTTCTAATACTGAATTTATTCCAGTTAAAAATTCCACCCTGCATGTATAGAATACCACCCACGTAATCAAGAATCGCTAGGACCCGTCAAATACATTTTTTGGAAACACATTTTTTTTGAAAAAACGATACCATACAGGGTAGATCATAAAAATGTAGGTACGTGTATCAATAATCTATAATGTCTGTCGTCGAGACAGATTATGTTTTACCCCAAAAATGACAGGTTTAGAATTAGATCAGCCAGCAACAAGGGATATAAATAAACAGGCGAAATAATATCAGATCTTTTAAATTAAGATACTGTTTTGCAAAAAATGTAAAAATCTAAAGGACGATTTTTTTACAAAAAATATTTATCGACTTTGATATCAAAATAAAATAATCGCTTCCAACCTTTTAGATGACGTACCACGTACCTACCATTAAGGACATCAACTCCGTATTTACATGATTGAATCCTATTTAGGCTTTTTTTGTTCTTGTTATAAATATTTTCCAAAACTTGATACAGGGTAATAGAAGAATTTTGGACCTGGATTATCTTTATTGCTTTTAAATCACGTTTCAACTAGTATGTATCTCCAGTCGTCTTCAGTTGATACAGCACAGCGTATATATAGTTATTTCTACACAAAACATGTTTCATTATACAATATAGTAGGTATAGATACTAATTCGGAAAATTTATTGGAAAGCTAGAACATAAGTTTAAAATAAGGGTATTTTTCGGTGGCTGTGTGAGTCGTTTCAGGAATTCAATTAAATTTTTGGGATTCACGCAAACAGCGACAGACGCGGCGATATATATCGACAGTTGAATATTTTAATATTATTTCTATAATGAAGTTTTTTCGTGTGCAAATAATTGAGCAAAACAAGTTTAAAAGCCAGTGTAAATCTTTAAAAAAAACTTAACAGATTGCCTTTTAACAGCATCATAAAGTTATCCAAGGCTAAATATAATGACGAATATTTTAATTTTTCAACTCGACACGAATCAAACAGAACAGAAGACCGTCCACTTTTTAAAATATTATTCTTGATAAATATAATTAAGTACTAAGTAGGCATATTTAATCATACTAATGAAGAGCGATTTAATTAATTAATATTAAATATAACCATTAAGAACATTCTAGATAAGGTAGAGTGCATTTTAAACGAAGCAAGCACTCCCACGACAACACTAGAGCTAGCCTATTATATGTATCTAAGGAAATGTATTTTAATAGTTTTGCTGGAAGCAACGTGAAAGGTTTTAGTATTAAAATGCATTTTATTATACAAACTCGTACAAACATTTAATTTTTGAGTTCTATTTACGATCAGATGCGTACTGTTTTATTGAGGTCGAGAACTATCGATAGTTGACAAATAAAGGCCTGAACCTCACTGATAGGCAGGGGCGGATCCAGAATTTCTCTAATGAAGGGGCGATTCTAAAAATACATACCTATATACGCAATGTTCGGAAAATTCTTTTGACTCCTAAAATTTAAAAAACTTAATGACAAAATTTAATTTTACCTTTTGTTTTACTTTTAAGCAAACGTAACACATGTGTGTGTGTGTGTGTGTGTGTGTGTGTGTGTGTGTGTGTGTGTGTTAGTTTCAATGGCACTGGAAAATATTCCAACAGGCCAGACTTTTTTTAAAATTTTATATATAGATATAAGAGTGAAAAATATAGATATATATATATATATTTTTAAAGCCACCGTAAGGTGTCGCCTTGATTCAATTTTACATAAATACTTATGATCTAATGCTTGTTAATTTTTTGTTTATACGTAGCTATAAAGTTAATAATTATATTTTTTCCCTTTTTTTTGTTTTTTTTTTTAATTTTTTTTAAATTTTTTTATATTCTTTTTTTATTTGTTTTTTTAAGTAAGTTCTTGTTTTTTTTTCTCTCTTTTTTTTATTTTCTTTTAGTTCTTGTTTTTTTTTTTAAATATTTTTTTTTTAAAACATTCTTAATCCTATATTATTATACATTTATTTAAAGAAAGTTTCTGAATTACAATAGTGCTTACAAATAATTTTAAATGTTTTTTCATTTGTCAATAGACTTGCAAGGTTAAATGGAGAAGTTATTCTTGCATTATATAGTTCAATTAGAAATTGGTTTATATTGTTCATATTTAATGAACATTGTAGTAATATATGTTGTGGATCAGCTATTTCATCGCATATGTTACAATTTGGGTTATCTAATAAACCAATTTTATATTTATAGCTAGGACAAATAATATGGTTCGTTCGTAGTCTTAACATAATTTTAATTAGTTTTTTGTTATTTATATTAAAAAAACACGGTTTACTACTTATATTAGGTTTAATATTTCGAAAATACATGCCTTTATGGGTCGATTCATAGTAAGTTTGCCAGTCTTGGTGCATTTTTTCTTTTATTTTTCCAAAGAAATCAGTTTTTGGTGTTTTGTAGTTAACATCTACCCATCCGGTGTCTGTGGCCTCTTTTGCCATTTTATCCACTGTTTCGTTTTCTTTAATTCCGATATGCGCTTTAATCCAAATTAACTTTACAGTTTTTCCCTGATTTACAATTTCGTAGTTAAGTTTTAAAATTTCAGCTAGTAAGGGGTTTATATCTGTGATTGGTGAGATGTTCTTAAGCTTTTACACATAACACATAAAAGACAAAATAACATTAGTTTCATAATTAATAAAAAAAAACACTATGAAACATGTAATGGAGCAGTCTAAAGAAAAAAATAAGCGAACTTAGGGAATCTTAGTTAAATAAATAATACTAAAAAGTAAAGTGACCAAAACAAAAAAAATAGTAGTAGAGCAATTACAAATTGCTTTATGATAATAATTATTCTATAAAACAAATTGCAACTTTCTAGATGCCTTAGCAAATCTATCAATCACCCCGTCAACTTCAATATCTATGTCTCTATGAACATGCAACAAGACCAATCCATCCAAACGATCTTGTGTCATACGAGAACGCATCCAACTCTTAACCCTACGTAATGTGGAAAAGCTTCTTTCAGAAGTTGCCACTGATATTAGCAACGTTACTAAAACTTTTAAATACTTTGAGATAATGGGATAAAAGTTTTGATCTATTTTGACGAGTGTTTCAATAGCAGTTTGACATATGAAGTATTTTTTTCAATGGTTTTTTGATAAATTTGTACTTCCCCTAACGATTCGCGATCTCATTTTCAACACTTTCAGTTAATCCTAAAAACTGATTACATATTAATGTAATATTTTCTTTAAGAAAGCTGTAGTCCGTCAAAAGCAGTATATTTATGGGAAGCAATACATTAAGTGAAAAACAATGTAACGTTTTGTCAGAAAATATTTCGGTTAAATCTAATATAATGTAGTCTAAAATAAGAATAAAAACTTGCTTTCCTCCAATAATCTACCTCGTTTGAAGCTGGAATATTGACCCGCTGAGTTTGTCGAGTAACCTGTAATTCTAGACCAAAAGTTTCTAAGAAATTAGAAGCACTATGGATTATTGATGAGAACTCATTTTCTGAGTTAGTTCTTTTTTGTTTTAAGACGTCAATGACATTTTTAACATTAGAAACAGCATCTTAGCAATTCTCAGGTGGGGGCTTCCTTCATTTTGTCAGATCCTAGCCTTACTGATGAGCCATGATACGGCGAAACGCGTTTAAGAATGGATGTGACGAAATGCAAGGAAAAATCTTCTTCAAAAGTAAATAAAGTTTTTCTTTTTATGTTTTACATAAAATTAAATACCTACTATCGATAATTCTCGACTTCTACTAGCCCGGGAGGTAGCGTTGCATTTTTGATAGTGATTTCAGGTCGCTTGATTTTGTGTGTATTCGATAGTCTAGATATAGCTAGCAATCGAAACAAGCGTCAGCTGTCAGAGTCGTGGTGGACCTAGTCGTAGGAGAATGTCAATTATGTCAAAAAAAAAATATCTAAAAGTGATTTCAGGTCGTTTGAAAATTTGTTTAGCAAATGTTTATATGATGACAATAAATAAAAAAATAAGTCAGCTGCAAAGATAATGGGGGATTATGCGTCAGCTGCTTATACAGGGTCCTGCACCTCTTCTATAGCTCACCTATTAATTAAGTTAAATTGTTGATATTTTGCAGACCTTACCTGTATATTGGAGTGCATTTTAGGAAAATATTTTTTTTTATACAGGGTGTTCCAAAAAAGTGTGACGTCATAAGGATGTATTTTTTTTAGATCACATGCCATATATTTTCTTTCTTATTTGGGTGCCTCCTATAGTTACCTACATACCCCTAAAATTTTATTAAAGTCGATTCAGTATTATAGGCGAAAAAAAAATAAAAACTAAAAAATATCAGTTTTGCACCACTGGTTTTAAAAATGATTAAAAAATAAAAATAATGCTTCGTTAATAAAATTATACAGTAGTACCTTGGTATAATTTTATTATCGAGGCATTATTTTTATGTTTTAATAATTTTTAAAACCAGTGGTGCAAAACTGATATTTTTTAGTTTTTATTTTTTTCGCCTATAATACTGAATCGACTTTAATAAAATTTTAGGGGTATGTAGGTAACTACTATAGGAGGCACCAAAATAAGTAAGAAAATATATGGCATGTGATCTAAAAAAATACATCCTTATGACGTCACACTTTTTTGGAACACCCTGTAAAAATAAAATATTTTCCTAAAATGCACTCCAAGATACAGGTAAGGTCTGCAAAATATCAACATTTTAACTTAATTAATAAGTGAGCTATAGAAGAGGTGCAGGACCCTGTATAAGCAGCTGACGCATAATCCCCCATTATCTTTGCAGCTGACTTATTTTTTTATTTATTGTCATCATATAAACATTTGCTGAACAAATTTTCAAACGACCTGAAATCACTTTAAGATATTTTTTTTTTGACATAATTGACATTATCTTATGACTAGGTCTACCACGACTCTGACAGATGCCGCTTATTTTGATTGCTAGCTATATCTAGACTATCGAATACACACAAAATCAAGCGACCTGAAATCACTATCAAAAATGCAACGCTACCTCCCGGGCTATACTGTTTTGGTACCTACTAAAATACAAGGGACAATTTAAGGATGGCGATGTATTGACACTCGTCACGCAAGTTTGACACGCACTTAACTGATTTTTTAATAACTTATTTTTTTACAGAACAAACAAGTATCTTCAAAAATCTTCAGTGAGCAGAGTATGCGCGGTTGGAGGGTTTTTCATCTCTATTCCGGTATTTCTCACTGGTAAGTGTTTATATATTATAATTATAATATATAGTATATAATATCTCCCGCTGCACTTATATGTAGGTACCTATATTATTATTTTGTGTCTATAGTTGGTAATTATACAGGGTTAGGAAAAATTACCAGAACGGTCGATTATTTCAAAATATACAGGGGTTATCAAAAAACGTCTTATATAAAAAATGTAGGGCTGTTAAAAATCTACATATCGGTGATAAATTGAAATATACAGGGTCGCCCACAAAGTTGTGGAAAATGATAGTTAAATTTTTTTAAATGGAACATCCTGTATATTTTTACATTTTTAAATTCCACATAAAATTATAATTATTTTTTATTAAATGCACTATTAGTCTATACTTCATAGTTTCCGAGATATTGACTCTCGAAAAGTGACATTTTTGAACTTTGACAGCTTATAACTTTCTAACAGTACGTCTTAGAGCAAAACGGCTTACATGTCCCTATCTTCAATTTTTATTATCTTCCCAAAAAAATCAACTTCCGGTTAAACCGGATGTAACTCGAAAGCAGGAAATATAGTTGTTCCTGTTTAACTGGAAGTTTATTTTTTTGGGAAGATAATAAAAATTGAAGATAGGGACATGTAAGCCGTTTTGCTCTAAGACGTACTGTTAGAAAGTTATAAGTTGTCAAAGTTCAAAACGACGCGACCCTGTATATTTCAATTTATCACCGATATGTAGATTTTTAACAGCCCTACATTTATTATATAAGACGTTTTTTGATAACCCCTGTATATTTTGAAATAATCGACCGTTCTGGTAATTTTTCCTAACCCTGTATAAGTACAGTGAGCTCAAAAAGGTTGGAATAAATTTTTGACCTAAGAAATATGTATACAGGTTGTCTCAAGAAGAACATATACCTTCAACATTGATTTTTTTAAATAGAACACTCTGTATATTATATTATTTTTAAATTCTACGATACACTCTGAACACTTTTTGTATAACATACCATATTTCCAAAATCGACGGTTTTCGATATATTGACATTTTTTCTTGTACGAAAACTACAATTAAAAATGAACTCTTTACATCTATTTAGTCTATAATATTTACATAACTATATTAAATTTTATTTTAATAAATGTTGAAATTGACCGCCACCAACTTCCTGGCAATATGCAAATCGACCTTTGAATTCTTCCAAAACGTTATGGATTACCTAGGGCTCTATTAATCTAACCTCATGCCTTATTCGAGCTTTAAGTTCATCAATATTGTTAGGTCTGTTAAAGTATACTTTAGATTTTAAATAGCCCCACAGAAAAAAATCTAGCGGGGTCAAATATGGTGACCTTGCCGGCGATTCTATTGGACCCCGTCGACCAATCCACTTGCCAGGAAAGACTGTATCCAAGTACTCACGCACCGGGCGTGTGTAATGGGCTGGTGCTCCGTCTGGCTGGTACCATAAGTTATTGTTGAGAATGTCTGGCTCATCTGGATTTGGATAGAGTACGTACAGCAAAAGCCGATTTTAATTCAAATTCTAAAAATTCTAGATACAGTTCGCCATTTAACGTACCATAAAAAAGAAGGGACCTAAACTGCGGTTATCAATAATTCCAGCCCAAACAGTTTTACAGAATTACTTGAAGTTAGATAGATCTACACAATTTGAAGAATTATTGATAAGAAGTAAATGTGTGTCAAAATAAATAAATTTAGGTAACAGGTTAAAATAATAATAAAGGAATGCGCAATTAAAACTAAAAATCCACGGATCTCATCAGCATGTTTTTCAGAAAAATATTAAAATGTCAATATATCGAAAACCGTTGATTTTGGAGATATGGTATGTTATACAAAAAGTGTTTAGAATGTATCGTAGAATTTAAAAATAATATAATATACAGGATGTTCTATTAAAAAAAAATAATGTTGACTGTACAGGGTGTCCCAAATTCGAGCCTCATCATGGGGATCTCGGAAACTATAAGAGATACAGCATCGGTCAAATTGTGGCAAAGTTGCGCAATTTCGTACTTAGCAATATCGCAAAAAAATATCTGAGCTATCTTTTTTAGTTTTTGAAATTTTTGCAAAAAACTAAAATTTTGAGTTTTTGTTTTTTTAAATTGCTCAACCTATTTTATCCGCTACAGAAAAACAAGCACAACATTTTTAAGGCAACTTTTTACGCTCCATATTGTGACGTTTTTAGAATTTCGTTATAACGTTTCGTTTTTGTGGAACTATTATCAACTTTAATTTTTTAAATACGGACCTGCATTTTTTATTTTATTTTTTGATAACCCTTTAAGCCCTGAATTCAACCATGTACCACACTTAATTATATTTGGACGTTTTGATGTCATTATTACATCTTTAGGAATGTGATAATTATTTTTAAATACGGCCCTGGTATTAGTTGTTAGATTGAAATACAGTTTAGCGGGATTTTGGTTCGTGGCAAAAACTAGCTCATTTAGACACCTTCCATGTTACTGTTGTTTATTTTGTTTAGCGTAATAAATAATGTAGGAAATAAATTAAAAAAGGATGAGGATCTGGAGAATTCTCATGGATACAAACCCTACACAATTCATATAAGTCAAACGCTGAGACCTGGTGATTCAGAAAGAAGACTTGAATTTTGTAATTGGCTTAACTTGAAACTTACCGAAGATGATAATTTTTTAAACGAAGTCATTTGGACTGATGAATGTAATTTTACAACAAATGGATTATTTAATAGACATAATGAGCATTATTGGTCTGTGGAAAATCCCAGACAAAATCAGGAAGTAAGACCTCAAGGACGACTTTCATTTAATGTATGGGTTGGAATGTGGAACAATAAAATTATTGGACCTTTTATTTATGAAGGCAACCTCACATCTCAAAGATATGTGGAATTATTAAATAATAATATTTTGGACGCATTAGATAACGAGCCTTTGGAGCTATTAAGACACTTATGGTGGCAGCAAGAAGGCGCTCCCCCACATAATGGTAGAGTGGTTACGGAGTTACTAAACCAAGTTTTTCCCAATAAATGGATTGGAAATCGTGGATTTATACGATGGCCAGCAAGAAGTCCTGATTTAAATCCGCTGGATTATTTTCTTTGGGGGTACCTACAAAATCGTCTGTACCGTAATACACCGCGCGGCATTAATATGTTATGACGGAACTTAATCCGAGAAGTCAGGGCAATCCCTGCGAGAGTTATTCAGCGGGCGATATTTAAATTGCGGAGGCTTACTCAGAAATGCATTCAAGAGCGCGGACACTTGTTTGAATACCTAATATAAATAAGGTTTTTACTTTTTCTTACTGTTGTTCTTTTCTTTTTTAATTTATTTCCTACATAATTTATTACTCTAAATAAAATAATAAACAACAGTAACATGTAAGGTCTCTAAATTAGCCAGTTTTTGCCACCCACCAAAATCCCGCTAAACGATATTTCAATCTAACAATTAACACCAGGGCCGTATTTAAAAATATTTATCACATTCCTGAAGATGTAATAATGACATCAAAACGTCTAAACATAATTAAGTGTGTTACATGGTTGAATTCAGGGCTTAATGGGCTATCAAAAAATAAAATAAAAAATGCAGGTCCGTATTTAAAAAATTAAAGTTGATAATAGTTCCACAAAAACGAAACATTGTAACGAAATTCTAAAAACGTCACAATATGGAGCGTAAAAAGTTGCCTTAAAAATGTTGTGCTTATTTTTCTGTAGCGGATAAAATAAGTCGAGCAATTTAAAAAAACAAAAACTCAAAATTTTAGTTTTTTGCAAAAATTTCAAGAACTAAAAAAGATAGCTCAGATATTTTTTGGCGATATTGCTCAGTACGAAATTTCGCAGCTTTGCCACAATTTGACCGATGCTGTATCTCTTATAGTTTCCGAGATCCCCATGATGAGGCTCGAATTTGGGACACCCTGTACATGTTCTTCTTGAGACAACCTGTATACATATTTATTATGTCAAAAAATTCTCAATTAAAAATAATAATCGACATGTCCAAGCGTTTTTCCAGAAAATAATCACCTGAATTTTAAACGAATTGATTCCAACCTTTTTAAGCTCACTGTATAAGCTATAAACTCAGTGGTTCCCAAACTTTTTTCTATGGCGCCCCCTTTTGGGAAGCAAGAAATAGTTGCGCCTCCCTCCCCTCCCAGTAAAGGTTAAGTGTAAGAATAGCAGATTCCCATGGTCTCTGCTAAACTTCGCCTTACTATACTACAATATTTATTGTATCCCTTACTATCTTTAATAAAGTCGATTATTATTATTATTATTATTATTATTATTATTATTATTATTATTATTATTATTATTATTATTTATTCTCAGCTTAAAGCTGGTATGATTTACCTATCCCGGATACTAAGTATCAAGAGGATTAGGCTCAATTTACATCATAAACTTGCGTACTGTATGGCAGGTATTCAATATAACAGCCTTCTGAATGTCAGAGAAGGTGTTCCTGGGTAGTCCCATCTTGGCGATGCTGTCGTGCAAGGTATTAGGCACTATGCCGGTTGCTGATATAATAACTGGTACTATTTCCACTTTTTCGCAGTGCCACATCTGTTTAATCTCAATGGCAAGATCTGCGTACTTGGCCATTTTTTCATGATGTTTGTTGAGAACGTTGTGGGTGTTCGGTACGGCTACGTCGACGAGAAGGACTGAGTTGACTCTTCTATCCACCACCACTATGTCAGGCCTGTTATTCGTCACCAGTCTATCGGTGATAATGGACCTATCGTAGTAGAGTCTAAAATTGTCATTTTCGAGGACCTTCTGTGGCTGATACTTATAGTACGGTGTATAGGTGTTGAGAAGGCCGTATTTGTTGGCCAGTTTCTGGTGAACGATATTGCACACTTGATTGTGTCGATGCAAATAGTCAGTATTAGCCAACACGGTGCAGCCAGCTGTTATATGTTGAATAGTCTCTGATGATTCTTGACACTTCCTGCATTTGTCGGATCGGGTGTTGGGGTCCTTGATGACAAACTTCTTGTAATTATTAGTGCTGATAACCTGGTCCTGTATAGCGATCATAAAGCCTTCAGTTTCTGGGTAGAGGGTACCGCTGGTAAGCCATTTATTTGATGCTTCCTTGTCAATATGAGGCTGATTGAGGTCGTAATGATGTCGTCCGTGCAATGCCTTTTGTGACCATTGTTCGAGCTTCTCAATATCTGGAACTCCATTGAAATCTGCTCCAGGCGAGGCGAGGTTCAGAGGTGAGTAATCCTTATCGGTCTTGGATATAACTCGATGTAGACCCGATGTTTCGGCTTTCCTGTAAAAGAATTCACGCAATTTTGCCACCTGTCTAGAGTGTAGATTGATGAGGTCCATAAGACCCCTTCCTCCATCCTTTCGAGGTAGCGTTGTTCTAATAGTGGACGCCCTAGGATGGTGGTTGTTGTTCTTCGTCATCATTGTTCGTGTCAGCCTCTGAATACTCTCTAACTCGGTTTTTGTCCATCTTAAGATTCCAAAGGAGTAAGTCAGAACAGGCGTGGCGTATGTGTTGATTGCCCGAACTAAGTTGCCTGCGTTTAACTCAGACTTCATATATAATAATATTATTATTATTATTATTATACAGAAACATTTCTTTTAATTTATTTATTTATTTTAAAACGTGACATTTGCACTTTAATCTAATGAGAAGTGTGGTGCTGCTTTTCTTTAACAAGGTCGGAAATTCTTGGTGCTATCTTTGAAAGTGCGCAACGGAGGTCACTAGCAACATCAGGCCCATTCCGTTTTGTTTTAATTCCCATTGAAACAGAAAATCCTTTTTCTAAAGTTTTAAAGTTAAAAATTGGTATTCATTTTTCAGTTTTTCAGAGCTCTCGCGCCTCCCCTAATGCTGCTTCGCGCCCCCCAGTTTGGGAACCACTGTATTAACTTGAAGAAATAGTCCATACTTTAAGTCGAGTGTAAATTTGAAGGGAAACAAAAGAGACACCATGCAAGTCTTCCTCCACGAATATTTTATTAAAGTAGGTACTAAAGAACGTTAAATTCGACATGCACCTGTTGAATTTCCAAAACTTTTATTCTTCTGAAGATGAATTACAACATTCAAAACATATAGAGAATTTAACATCCTGTGATCTTCTTAATAACAATATATCAGTGCGGAGGAAGACTTAATTAAAGCGTCTATTTCATTTTCCTGTTAGTTTAGGAGCTAAATTGAAAATTCCTTATTATCTTATTCAATTTCTACCAAGTCAGAAAAATCTACTACTTTTGTGTCATTCTAAGAGATAAAATATATATTTGCTAAAACTCTCATGGTCATTCGGTAATAATATAATTTTTTTAGGTATAATACTGTACACATTCATCCAATTCCACTCCACCCCAGCAATAGTCACAAGTGTCTTCATTGGCCTTGGCATCATATTCTGCGGATGTGCAATGGTTCACAATGTTTTCATATGGCAAAAAGAAAAAACCAACGCAGTCAAAGAGTTGGCTCTACAACACGACACCACACAGCAACACCACAACTCGTTTCACAGCCTCGCTTCGCAGCCCTTGCAATCAAATCTCAACCAATCACATATCAGTAACTTTAATCACAGCTTCGGACATCCTCTGGCTAGTTTACACAGTAATGGACCTTATATTATTAGGCCTTCAACAACTACGCCCCCTTCGGGGGACAATTTGATCATCGGTAAGCATCCTAGGGAAGCTAGTGGAAGTGTAAGCCCTGGGATGCCGGCAAACACTATAGATATGAGTAGTGTGGCCACTACAAATAGCCCTCATGAGCTGTCTACATTGGTTTAAAACGATACATTCGAGTTGTTCCTAGTGCGACAAAACATTCCTTCTCTTAATAGTATGGAAGAATTAACTATAATCGATACAAAGGGGCAAATTTGAAAAAATAATGAATCGGCAAAGGCATTTTTAGTTTAACTTTTGAAATTAATTTTATCTGGGTTTTAGGAGATCTGACTACTTTTTATCTATGGACACTTTTTTTTTAATTGAAAATACAAGTCTACAAACCTAACTTTAAATGCTTTAAGTATCTCCAACGAAGGTAACGAATCAGCAAAAATGAACCACCGACTATATGCACAGTATATCTTGCCATACATTGTGAAACATAATTATTGTTAATAACTTATATAAGAATCTTGACACAATAGAATTATGAGAATCAAGGTAATTGCCAATTGTCATACAATACCCAAGCCCAAAATTGGTAAAAAAAATGTGCCTACATATACCTACTGTCTTTTAGGATTCTCCATTTTGAATACCTATTTATCATGTGTTGAATAATGTATTTGAACAATTAAGTAGGTAGTTGCTACACATTGCAGAATTGTAGGCCTCCACATCTATTTTGTTCAAATTTTTTTAGGAGTATTGGGTAAGTTATATAGACGTCTGGACTAAGGACCTTTTCACACACAGACGGTTTCCGTTTATACTACGACCGTATACACGGACGTAAAACTTTCACACGTATATGGTTGTCGTGGGGCATTGTCAAAAAAAGAAGTAAAAGGATATACTTCCAAAAGGAAGGAATTAGGTGATTTTTATACAAAGTTTATGGATCTCCGAGGACACGAGAATAAGTTGTAATTTCTAGTGGCGGTTGCTCTATCGCTCCTAGGAATTTTAACATAACACTCAAACTAAATGTTTATTTAAATATTTATTATTACTATTCATTTTAATACTAATATTATTATTATTATTCATATAGGTAGTTAAAATTTCTAAATTTTAAAAAACCATAGCAACTAACCAATTCTGAACTCATCTCTAATTGTCCGTTTTCGTTGACCAATGATAAGCAAGCCTCCTCGTGTGAATTTTAGATAATTGAATTCCGTCGTTGACACGCTGCGACGGACGGTGAATCTCGCCTGGCGTATATAAATTTCGCGGAACGAACCCGAACGTCACCCGGTTATATCCGATTTATTTAGGGACTCTACCGCCGCGGTATTTTAGCGCCTGCATTGCTTTATTAGTTACATTTCGGACTTTGTTGTGGCGTAAGCGCGCGTCGAGTTCGAACTAATAAAAATGAATTTCGTCAATAATATAATTCAAATAAATTTTTGTAGGCTGCCATTAGCGGATAAACTTAAAATTAAAGAACTGGGGAGGCCGTTGCCAGATATAAAGTTATCACAAACTTGTGAACGACGGGCCGAAAACCGATCTTTTACGCGTCGGTTTTCAAAAGACATTTATAAATGTATGTATTAATTTACCTAAAATTTTTTTTATAAATACCTAGATACTTTTTCGAGCAATTTGCTTATATGTCATTTGGTATTGGATTTCTATTGCGCCCCTCCAAACACAAACCCCACGACACGCCACTGGTAATTTCATGCATTACATGAACGTGCACTATGAACATGCACTAGATTACTGAGCAAGTGGCGCCGTCTTGAAACCGTGGTCCGTGTGAACTCACACGGGCGTAAGACTGTCATGGCGTAGTGTAAAACTTCTATACTAGGGTTGCCAACTTTCAACATTCGGATCCAGAATTTTCACAATGGGGCAAGCAAAATTTTGACCAGGCCCCCCCTGGTCAAAATTAGGTGCCCCCCCCCCCCCCGCGCACATGCAAAAATTTTTTTTTTATGTTTTTAGCGAAATATAAAAAACTCTTGTCTCTTGTGTTATTTAAAAACAAACAATAAAAATCTTTCTCGTTTTTGCTAGTTCAGGGTTTCCTGGTTTTTTGAAATATTATTATTAAAACAAGCGACTTTCTACAAAATTAGAAAATATACAAAACAAAATATAAAAATACACATCTTTTATACCTATTGTATTGCTTCCATATTTTTTCTGCCTCTTCGCCGCTTCTAAGATTTTTTTATTCTTTTTTTACCTCTTTGTAAAAATCAGCGCAATTATATTTTAAATTAAAATATATTAGAAGCTCACTTTTAATCCATTGTTGTCATGTTGTCAGATGCATTGCATATTGCATCGTGGTGATATACAATAATTTTTATATTTCGAATTAAGTAGGTAATAAAAGAGGACATTTTTTATATGTTAGAGAAAAAAGGACAGAACGATAGAAGAGAGGACTGTCCTCTAGAATAGAGGACGGTTGGCAACCCTATTCTATACTCTGCAGTAGATTTTAGTGAACCGTTAATCGGAAACCGCCTGTGTGTGAAAAGGCCCTAAGGGAGGTATGCAGTTGTCTAAGGACGCTTTGTTTCCTTGACCTATGCTTTTGTATCGATAATTTATCTACAGGGTGGCCCTTTAGTGTGGCAAAGTACAATAGCTCCGTTACTATTTCAAATACATTAAAAATATGAATACAAAAGTTGAAGGGCAGTAAGTGACTTATAACGTAAAATTATTTTTAACTCTATAGGGTGGCTCAAAAAAGCGGAACAATAAAAAAGGTACTTTTTTCAAATGGAACACCCTGTATATTTTTTCATTTTTAAATTACACATAAAATTATAATTCTTTTTTATTAAATACATTATTAGTCTATACTTTATAGTTTTCGAGATATTGACTCTTGAAAAGTGACATTTTTGAACTTTGACAGCTTCTAACTTTCTAACAGTACGTCTTAGAGCAAAACGGCTTACATGTCCTTATCTTCAATTTTCATTATCTTCCCAAAAAAATCAACTTCCGGTTAAACCGGATGTTACTCGAAAGCAGGAAATATAGTTGTTCCGGTTTAACTGGAATTTGATTTTTTTGGGAAGATAATAAAAATTAAAGATAGGGACATGTAAGCCGTTTTGCTCTAAGACGTAGTGTTAGAAAGTTAGAAGCTGTCAAAGTTCAAAAATGTCACTTTTCGAGAGTCAATATCTCGGAAAATATAAAGTATAGACTAATAATGTATTTAATAAAAAATAATTGTAATTTTATGTGGAATTTAAAAATGTAAAAATATACAGGGTGTTCCATTTGAAAAAAGTACATTTTTTCTTGTTCCGCTTTTTTGAGCCACCCTATAGAGTTAAAAATAATTTTACGTTATAAGTCACTTACTGCCCTTCAACTTTTGTATTCATATTTTTAATGTATTTGAAATAGTAACGGAGCTATTGTACTTTGCCACACTAAAGGGCCACCCTGTATAAGGAATAAGCCTTCCGGGCGTCCTCACACGACTCTACATATCACTTTGGTTTAAAGTTTAGATCAGATTCAAATAGGATACATTATCTTAAACAATGCTTCCAGCATGTATTAATTCATCATACAGTTCACAATAATACATTTGAACTTATAAAAAGGTTCATAACGGATTTAAGAAACCATGTTTTGTCAATTTTCTAATATAATTAAATGTATATAATTTGTAAAAAGTAAAAAAATATTTATTGTGTTGTAGAATGATACTTTAATTTATTTAAAAATATGAAGTGTATATAAATAATTATCGTTTATTTTTCAGAAATATATGTTTTTAAAAAATTATTTTAGATTAACTGTTTTTAAAATTTTTCTGTTTACATTGATTTAAAAAAAATCAAAGACACTAGTACAAATTATATATCACTGCCTTCTGGGTACTGATATTTTATTATTACATAAGGAACGTTGTTGTAGGATATAAAACATATTTTTACCTTTTAATATTTTTATATTCTCTTCTCCGTTTTAAATAAAGGTATATTTTTAATAAAAATATTTTAAAATCACCTATGTTTGTCTTTAATTTATGTTCTGCATCACTGGCGCTGCTAATATAAAAATATTTTGCCATAACTTCTGCGAAAAACTGTATTTGGCAAATTTTTATAATATTTGCGCACCCTGTAAAATTATTGTATTTTTTTTCTCTAAAAATATTCAGTAAAACTCAAAATAATAGAACGAAATTTTATTAATGAAGTTAAACAAACATTACAAACGTTCATTAATAATTAACTAAGTGAAAGGACATTATAAGAACATACAAAAAATATCAGAGTAATCAGTACTAAATAATAACAAAAAAAATCTACCTTTTTTCTCACAAAATTAGTTGGGTTGGTCACCATCAAAATTGCCTCAAAGGTTATTCAAGAGAGTTTATGAGAAACTTTTTACTATGAAATAACCTAACATAATCATACAGACGAGAAGATCATGAAGGTAACAAAACAACATAAGAATATGTAATCAATACTAAAAATTAAGAACAAAGAAAATTCGACCTTTTTTCCTACTAAATTTGATTAGTAGCGGCCGTTACCGGGCTGTTCCCACCAGGGGTCTTCAGATGAGGTTATAAAGAACCCAAATAAAAGAACGTAAAAAAACACGTATAACAATAGGCATGAAACTAAGAAGAATAGAACAGAATACCCCATTCTTTTGCATACAACTTCTACCCTGCTTGGTTGGTTTTCTGCTTCTACTCGTCGGCAGTAAGACTTTATTATATTCGTCTTCTCTAGAAAAAAAGTAAACTACATGAGACTAGTTTTTAACTTAACTAAATAACAACCCAACGCTCTGAAATATCCTTTAACGACTCTGAAAAACGGACTAGAATAGTTACAGTTGTCAAAAGTTCACTGCCTAAAGAATAAAATCAGCCTATCTTTCTTCTAACAAACTAAATTTAATAAACGCCCATGAGAAATAGCTGAATAAATCCAGGGCCGATCCTAGCAGGTGTGCACCGCACGCGGGCGACCAAAACAAGGGGCGGCCGTAGGCCGCAGATAGATCTGTCAATCAAGCAAAACTTTTTACGAATTTCTCGAAATAAAAATAAAGTGACATTTATCAAACTATAAAAGATAACTTTAAATTAACGTCAAAGAAGAAAACAATATTTTTGTGAATTAATTCAAATCGATTTATTTATTAAAGATTTTCAATCAAACGGCACGCGGCTCGCAGATCAATGGGACAAAAGAAACTTTATTTTAGCGGTCTTCTTTGTAGATAAGACACACACAACAACACTTGCTAGAGATTTAGGTATTGATCCCGAATTTCCCATCTCGAAGCTCAGAAAAAAAGTTCGTTTATTTGATTACGAGGGCAGTGATGAACCAGTTTTAAATCCCTTCCTGTAATTCAATATTGCTTTCTATTTTGCAGTTCTTGATTACGCGATCTCTTCGATAAATGAAAGATTTACCTTATTATCTGAGTGCTATTCAATATTCTGCTTTCTGTATGAGTTTCACACCATTTCTAATGATGACCTCATGAAAGCCTGCATGGACTTAGATATTAAGTTACAGGTACAGGAGGAAGGAACTTTTGTGAAAGATATAGACGGTATACAACTCTTTAATGAAATAACTTCATTTGAAGATATTTTTCCAGGTAAAAAACAGCCAATTTATTAGAAATTTTAGTCAAAAATGATCTCATTCCCTATTTTCCAAATTTTGCTCTAGCAATAAGGATTTTTTAACCTTACCTGTTTCTGTGGCTTCAGGTGAAAGAAGTTTCAGTAAATTAAAAATTACTTGAGAAATAATATGACACAAGAAAGACTTTCAGATTTGGCCATCATCTCTATTGAATCCGAAATCTCTGAAAAAATTGATCTCACCGCAATTATTGCCAAATTTGCTTCTCAGAAAGTCAGAAAAATTATTTTATAGTTAATTATTAGGTAGTCTTCGAGGAAGGACTGATTTATATACTTTTCGTTTCGCGAGATTTATGCTTTAGTACTTTTTGTTATTTTATATTTTCTGGTAAATACTGTTGTTTTACATTTCTAATTATAAAATGTCTATTTTTGTTTCAAAAGTAATATTTTTTTGATTTATTATTTTGTTAAAGTAAAAAGAAAAAAAGGTGTCGCTAATATAATAATAAGTTTATATAAAATTTAAAAATATGTTTATGTTGTCTTCGATAAACTTATTCTTCAATCCCCTGAAGCTGAGCTTGTTAGGGGCAAATCTTATTTTTTGTTTTAGTATGTAAAATCATAAATATGCATTAAAAATCAAGTTTTTTAAAGTAAAAATGTTAATTTATAGTATAAACGCAGCTTTTTTGAAGAAATATATTACCTATAATAAAATTTATTTATAATTTTTAAGTAAAAAATATTACTTATATAAATTATTCAGAACATAATTAGCTGGCTCAAAAATAAAGTCTTTCCCGTCAAATTTTATTTGCAGTTTGCATTTTTATTAATGTTTAACTTTTTAATAGTATTATGAGATACAGTAAAACAAAGTTGAACTTGTAAATTTCCACTATATTAGACAAAAAATGACATGTTTCGCTAACACTGTAGCTTCGTCAGATGACAATGATTTATTAAATCATTGTCATCTGACGAAGCTACAGTGTTAGCGAAACATGTCATTTTTTGTCTAATATAGTGGAAATTTACAAGTTCAACTTTGTTTTACTGTATCTCATAATACTATTATTATGGATTTCCACCTAGTATCGGCTGAATCAATTAATTTTTTTAACTTTTTACTCTTATGTACCGGGTGTTCCACCTAAGGAGGTAATCGGCTATATCTCAGAAAGTAATAACACTAGGACTTTGGGAAAAAATATATGTCCATAAAAGCGGCCAAGAGAAATTGCTGGAAATTATTTTCAAGTTCGAAAAATGACCGCTAGGGGGCGTAAGAGAACTTTCAAAATAGAAATGCCGATTTTCTCTTGATTTTTCTTAATAAAAATAAGTTAAAGATATTAGCATTGTATTCTTCATAAAATTATGCAACTTTATGTTAGGAATCATTTTTTTCTATTTTCAATAATAAAGTGGTGGAAGAAGGTCAAACCTTTTTTCTTTCAAACGCTGATATCTCTGTTTTGAATAAATCGATTTTATTTAACTTGTTCTTAAAAAAAGCCCTTCTTTTCCTCTACACGTAGATCTATTAACTATACCATATTGATTCTGATGGTGGCCACTAGATGGCGTTTTTCCGTAATTCCTCAATGAATAAGGATTTTCTCAAAAAAATCAAATGTTATGATATGACTTTTTCATCATATTTTATTTTAGGCTTATAAAGGCCATTACATAGTGGAATAAAAAATCCAGGTCTGTATTTAAAATAAAAAAGTTGATGACGGTCGCTCGAATCCGAAACGTCGGATTAAAAAACTAACCCTATCAGCTTGTAGAGGAGGAAAAGTTACTATAAGGAACTAAAAACCGCAACGTGATATCTTTTGTTAAACTAGAGAAATTAGGGATAATAATAATTAATATGGAAAAATAGGCCATTTTTTATTATTACATTCATTAATCAATTAAATCACACAAAAGATATCACGTTGCGGTTTTTAGTTCTTCGTAGTAACTTTTCCTCCTCTACAAGCTGATGGGGTTAGTTTTTTAATCCGACGTTTCGGATTCGATCGACCATCATCAACTTTTTTATTTTAAATACAGACCTGGATTTTTATTCCACTATCTAATAGCCTTTATAAGCCTAAAATAAAATATGATGAAAAAGTCATATCATAACATTTGATTTTTTTGAGAAAATCCTTATTCATTGAGGAATTACGGAAAAACGCCATCTAGTGGCCACCATCAGAATCAATATGGTATAGTTAATAGATCTACGTGTAGAGGAAAAGAAGGGCTTTTTTTCAAGACCAAGTTGAATAAAATCGGTTTATCCAAAACAGAGATATCAGCGTTTGAAAGAAAAAAGGTTTGACCTTCTCCCACCACTTTATTATTGAAAATAGAAAAAAATGATTTCTAACATAAAGTTGCATAATTTTATGAAGAATACAATGCTTATATTTTTGACATTATTTTATTAAGAAAAATCAAGAGAAAATCGGCATTTCTATTTTGAAAGTTCTCTTACGCCCCCTAGCGGTCATTTTTCGAACTTGAAAATAATTTCGAGCAATTTCTCTTGGCCGCTTTTATAGACATATATTTTTTCCCAAAGTCCTAGTGTTATTACTTTCTGAGATATAGCCGATTACCTCCTTAGGTGGGACACCCGGTACATGTAGATGAGTTTATAACGTCAACGTTAAGTATTACTCAAAATAGGAAAAATTCTTTAGAGGGGCGGCATAATAGGTCTTTGCACGCGGGCGGCCGACACCCTAGGATCGGCCCTGTAATAAATCTTTTGGCAGGAGACTTTGATTACAAATTTAACTAAAGCACTCTCAGGTGCTCAGTTTATTAATAATACGTTTAAAAAAATACTGAAAAAGACTAGAAATTGTTTGCGCTGAAAATTTAAAAACAATCTAACCGCCAAAAACCATACCAACATTATCGAGTCGGCTTTGGCACCGCAGAATAGGCTTTTAACAGAGATCGCTTACTTGATACCCTCTTCTTCTCCGGATATTTATGGTAGGATGGTTTCTGATCAAACTGAACGGCGGGCGTTTCACCGCTTGCAGTTTGCCTCTTCCGCATGTTATTTCCGGAATAGGCGACTCCGCGAAGTTGGAATTCCTGAGTATCTTGGTTGAAATCGCAGTAGCGTTTCACCACTTCCTAAAAGAGAAAGTATAGGTTTAACAACAAAGCAAGTTTACTTTCATAGAAAAAAAAAAATAAAAAATAAAAAAATAGTATCAGTTGAATATTTAACTTCCAGAATTTAAAAAAAATCAACTTTTGTGATGTAATATTATGTATCGCAACAGGTGTATGGCCTCACAATTCTGGAAGTTTAATTTTCAAAGATATTAATAAAAAAAAAAATAAAATAACCAATTCGTAATGTTCTCCGGAATGAACATCCGCGACGGAATCATACTCAGACTCATAGTCTACATCTCCATAGTATAATTCCTCAAATTTATCGTCGTCCAGCTCCGGATGCTCACTTCTAAATAAAATCCGCTTTATCGCACCCAAGTTTTCAATTTCATCTTTTTTGTTCTAAAAATAAACAAACGTTTGCAATATTAGTCGTAAAATATCTACCTTGTATTCAGGAGGAATATAGTAATCGATCATAAGGCTAGATAACTGCATTTCTCTAACTAAAAGGCGATTGTTATCATTTAAAGCCTCCATTTCACGTTGATACTCGTGCTCTTTATCCGCATATTCTTCCTTTGAATCTTTTATTCTTTGCTGTACCGTGCGAATCTTTTTGCTAAGAGCGATATCTTCTTCTTGCAGAGAGTTGTATTTTTCCTCTAGGTCAGCTTTATCATCCCACACTTTGGAATAATAATCTACCAGCTGCTGTCGAGCGCGATCTAAATTTTCTAACTCTTTAACAGAGGTAAATAGCATCAACTCCTGCTGTTGGGCCTTTTCCAACAGATTCTCCCCGCCACATATAATCTTCTTTTGCAGAGTAGCTATTCTTTCATTAAGCGTACGCTTTTCGCCCCTGAAACAAACGATATTTTTAAAATATTTTAAAAAAAAACGTAAACAGTGGCGGCTCGTGACTAGTGAGTCAGGGGGGGGGCGCTGGCTTTAAATTAAAAAAATTAACATGTCTATTATTTTCGAAAGTACGTGTCTGTTTTTTCTAACTTTCTCGTTGTGAATTTTAATTTCATCAACATAAGCACTACTTAAACAAGTTAAAATATTACTTTGTCCTAACATCTCAAAACTTATCACATTATAACGATGTTTTGCACTATTTTCATGTTTTTTATTTTCTCTGAAAGATGTTTTAAGTCCTGCACCCCATTTATAGTCCAATTATCATCCCCGTCAAAAAGAAGATACACGAAACAAAAAAAAAGAATTTTTGTCCTCACAACCGCATATCCAGGATTTTTATTATATATTTATTTGTCAAACTTACGCGTAAACTGTGCCTTACTTTTACATTTTGATTGCACTTGTAGGTACTATAGGTATTCAATATTGGTAGTGGAGTGGCCGCCCTGTATTTTTTAAATCAAGTTTTTCAATTAAGCTCAGAGAACTACTAAACACAAGCTTCTGTAAATCAATGACCTTCATATTAGACGAAATTTTCCAACTTTATAATGTAACTGATAAATAACTCAAAACAAATAAACAAAACGTCAACGGCATCGCGATTCGCGAACAGCTGTTGGGCGCGGAAAATTGGAGCTCGTCCGTGGCCGCACGTTGTGCGATGTGTAGGTGACGTCAGGCCTCCGTAGTCGCGTTGAATCGGGACGGGATAATCGATAGCCCGAGCTTAGTAACCTTGAGAGCGCGCAACTCGCTTGTCTATGAGTATAACCTGCCCGTTGGAATAGGGCTATGTTTGGTTTGAATTATTATGCCCGCGCTTAGTATAACCTACCCGCTGGAATAGGGCTATGTTTGGTTTGAATTATTTTAATTGATTGCTTACATACATTGCGTTATTGGTTTTTTAAGTAAAGTATTTTTTGATTCTGTTTGAAATAATTGCAGGGAGGGCGGCGCCCCAGAGCCCTTCATTAACCAGCCGCCACTGAACGTAAACTAATTTCAACTTACGCGACTTTTTCAATCTCGTGTTCAGCTCGACGCAACTTCTCGATGTCGGCTTCAGATCTGGCTTTTTTCTTCTAAAATAAAATAACACATCAATGCATTTGACAAGTGAAACTTACCTCTTTATTAATCTTACCTCAGATTTTTCTTGAATAGCTTGTTCGGACACAACGGAGAGCAGCACTAGTTTTTTTTGCAACTCGGCAATCTCCTGCTCAAAGTGCTCAATAAGGCCACGTTTCTCAATATTTACTTTAGCGAAATTCTTAATGTACTTGGCCTTATACGCGTACCTTAAGGTACTGTAAGTTTCTTCATAATCCTTGTCGGATGGTCCAACCATGGCGATCTAAACAAAAAAAATCACATAAAAAAACCAATAGGTACATATTAACAATGTTCATTATCTTACCATTGTCGTCTTAGAATTGCCACCAAGAGAATCTTGTAAGAGGCGTGTCAGCTTCGAATTACGATAGGGAATAAAAGTCTTGTGTTCAACAAGGGCTTGGATTACAGTGCTAAGAGTTAAAAGCGATTGATTAATATTTCCAGCTTCTCTCAAGCCCACACCGGTAACTCCAGTTTTGGTAATTCGTTCAGAACCCTACAAAAAATCAATTTAGATTCGCAGGGTCAGACTTTGGCAGGTGCGCTGCTGAAATACGCAGGCAGAGGACCACCCCGACAAACCCGAACAAGGAAGATGTGAAGAAATGTTTTAGCTGACTTTAAATACTAAGGTCATGCCAATTCATACTTGAATAATATATGTATAGGATACATAAAAATATGTGCTTAGAACACACAACACTACCTTTTTTAAAGTGAAACTCTTGGACATAACACAAGATACAAAGGCGACCAATTTACAAGTGATTAACTAAATACTTGATATGACTACACAAAATAACATATCATGACTTACAGCAAGATCCACAAGGTTAAGCTTTCCCACAGTTGTTTTATTCGTTTCCCTGTTCTTGGATTCTATAACGATCGTGAATACGGCGTGAGATCTGGAGCTCAAATTGTTCATCATCGTAGATCTGGTAATTCGGTTCTTATTACCGCGATCCATTAACTGCGTGATGGACTCGACCGAATCCACAGTAAATCCAGATAAATCTTTGACATAAATGCCTATATCGTGTCGCTCCTTAATCTGTAACTTTTTGTTTGGATCTTCACCCAAAAGATCACGCACCTCTTCATTATATATCTCTAAATACATCACTTTTACTATAAAAGACTTCTCTTCTGTAGAATTCGCTATCTGCGAAAATATGTGTGTGAATGTATTCGGAATAATGCCTCGTTGCTCAGGCATGTCATGAGAACCGGTCATGGTAAATGTTTTACCAGTTCCAGTCTGGCCGTATGCAAATATAGTTGCGTTGTATCCATCAAAGACTTGCTCTACTAATGGAGCTGCTGCTAACCGATAAACATCAACCTAAAATCATTGTTATTATTTTTTATATATCGATTTAATAATGGTGTAATTAAATCCAGAAAATCACTGTTACCTGAGCAGAGTTGGGGAGAAAAATGTGGTCAAGTTTAAAGTACTTATTATCCGTATCCTTTCCATTACACTTTTCAGTGGGTTTTTTTAGAAGGACAACATTATCTGCATAATCATACTCGAGGATTTCTTGACTTCCTTCTTTTGCTTCTCGTTCGTTAAGAGGGCGTACTCTCAAAAATACTCGAACGTTATTAGCGTTTCTTTTAAGGGACGGATCTATTTTGACGACTTCTAGAAAAAATTATTAAAATCTTAAATTTCTAAATTTATATTATAATGCAGTGAAAAGTTCAAATGGAGGCAAATGCTCCTCACCCCCCTGGTTACTTGTTATGCCTCTTTTTATACTCTAATTATTCTACCCTGAGAATGTTAAACATTCAACATATTCTTATTGTTTGGCGTCACTTCAGGGATTGGTCTTGCCACAATTTCGATTAGAGGTAATGAACCTACTAAAAACTGCTATCAATTATGTTATACCATAGCCATTTATCTTTTTTTTGCAGTTAGCATGCTTTTGTAATGGGTGGTTAGTAGTCCTGACTAGCCTCCAATCTAAACTTCAGATCTCCAAGTTGTAACGGAAAGATCCTGCTAGACAATCCCTGAAATGAGGCAGGGAAGTTTTCTGAACTCCCTACAGACCGCTCTGACATAACTCAAAGCAAATCTGGTACCGCAAATCTACTACAACCTCATGTTTAGATAATGGTATGGCTAGCTCGGTCTCTTGATTATGTGCTCCTTACCTACACCTTACTAAAAATGTATGGGTTGATAATTGTATAGAACTATAGTGTTTAAATAATAGCCTTTGAAAAACCCCACATAAAAATAAATAGGCACTTAATAGTTTCCAGAATATTAAGTTTTTCCAAATATAGGTAATTTATATTAAAAATACTTACTTTCTTCCGGCTGAGGTTGTGGCTCCGGCTCAGGTTGCGGTTGCGGCTGCATCGTGAAGGAAACTCTTAACAATTGATATTATTAAATAAGTATATTGAAATTGAAATAAGCAATATTCCACAATATCTTAACTAACCTAAAAAACAAGTAAGTGTCTTTGTCACTGTCACTAACATAATAGACCACAGAAAAATAAAGGGTTTACTTGTCTATCTTGTCTTTTCTTCAATGGCGTCTGCTCCAGAAGGCAATTCGCCAGTACATTAGGGCGACCTCGATTCAGCCTGGCTCTAATGGGTAATTTTTGAAAAGTAAAGTAAAACCTGCTGTATATGAAATGCAACCAAATTTATTTTTCAAAAATTGCGGTGATTTAAGTTTCCCCTATATATACCTATACTAATCTTATTAAAAAGTGTGCCTGTTTATATACAGGGTGATTCACGGTGGATGGAACGTTAGACGTTTCTGACGAACCAGTAGGAATCGTTCTGAAAATTTGGTCGTTTACATAAACGGACACGCTCTACCTATCTAAAATATTTTTAACAATACAGTGTTGCCGCTTCCACACAAAAATAATAGCTACTTCAATATTTTAAATGAAACACCCTATATATTATTAAATTTTTAAATTCTACATAAAATTATAATTATTGTTTAATAAAAGCATTATTAGTCTATGCTTAATGGTTTCCGAGATATTGTCTCTTGAAAAATGACATTTTTGAACTTTGACAGCTTCTAGCTTTTTAACTGTACGTCTGAGAGTAAAACGGCTTACATGTCCCTATCTTCGTTTTTTATTTTCTTTCCAAAAGTAACAACTTCCAGTCAAACCGGAAGTATTATATTTCCTACATCCGGTTTAACCGGAAATTGACACTTTTGGAAAGATAATAAAAATCGAAGATAGGGACATGTAAGCCGTTTTGCTCTCAGACGTACAGTTAAAAAGCTAGAAGCTGTCAAAGTTCAAAAATGTAATTTTTCAAGAGACAATATCTCGGCAACCATTAAGCATAGACTAATGATGCTTTTATTAAACAATAATTATAATTTTATGTAGAATTTAAAAATTTAATAATATATAGGGGGTTTCATTTAAAATATCGAAGTAGCTATTATTTTTGTGTGGAAGCGGCAACACTGTATTGTTAAAAATATTTTAGATAGGTAGAGCGTGTCCGTTTATGTAAACGACCAAATTTTCAGAACGATTTCTTTACTGGTTCGTCAGAAACGTCTAACGTTCCATCCACCGTGAATCACTCTGTATACATATAACTCAATACAGGTACCTACTATAATAACCAACTTTGTATATAATTAATTAAGTAATATTTTCGTTCAGCAATACTATTGAAGATAATCCTACCTGCAGCTATATAGGGTTGCAGTTTGGGGTTCCTACTTGTAATAATATGCTTCAAACTGTGATCCACCAAGGCAGATTGAAACGTTTAGGGAAGAAAAAAGAAAAAAAATATTTTGGAAGTCCTGATGAGCAGGATTTTATATACAGGCTGTCCAGAAAATGCGTGCACAACAACCAACAAGCCAACCTAATTATATATAAAAATCAAAATGGCTTCGTCCAGTCGACAGAGGGCGTTAAATAATTTTTTTTGTTTTTCCAAATTTCTTGAAAACGTGCCAAGGGATTTTTGGTGTAGGTTTAGTCTAATTATTGCACTATAAAATCACGTTTTCTGATGATCAAATAATTTATGACAATCCCCCCCGTAGTTTTTTCTGGGTACCTAATGTTATTGCATGGAAAGCTTCTTTACCACCTGATAAATTTTTCAAGAAATTTGTAAAAAACCAAATTAAAAATCAGACAGGCTACAGGCTAAACGAGACAATTTCGAATATAACTAAGTTTGCTTGGATCGAGCTATTTTGACGTCAGGAGTCTGTTACCAAACGTTGTACACGTATTTCTCGGACATTCTATAATTCCTATATATCTGTGCTAACCCTATTTTCATTCATAAAACTATTTTTATTCATAAAACTATTTTCATTCATAAACACTTCCTAGTACTACACATTTCACTATAAAGGTCACGTAGTAAAAATATCGTAAAAATCCCATTCATAAGTTAATGAATGGGCCCAAAAATACACCCATCCCTTCCTAACAATACGCTTCGAAACGAGATAGAAGATAGATTTGGCCCTCTAACGGCCTTAAGACAAATTAGGCTGACCCATATATTGGACGCCTATTGTCTTTTTCTATTCTATAAATTAAAAAAAGATAACTTATTTTTAAACAATATGATTTATGAATGAAAGGGTTGGCGAATAAGCTGGATTGTACATTGTACCACCACCTAGCCTAGAGTACCTAGTTCAACAAAATTTAAATATTTATTTTTACAACAAAAATAATAGTACGATAGAAAAACAAAAATAAAACGATAAGCACTTTTCACGAACCTATTTTTTGAACAAATGCATAATTTTAACGAGCGCATCCGCCACAGTGTCAAGAAACCCCGGTTTGGGTTCATATGAATTTTAAAGTGCTGTATTAGGGCAGCAGAAATGTAATGAGGTGCTCGTCAAATTATCTATTAATCTATTACAAACAAACAGCGTCACGTGCAAAATACTTCTATAAGAGGTATTTGGTCACATGACTATAACCGATCGATAATTTTGCTTGCTGTAACCTGATTGGATAAATTATTGACATGGCGCACATGTGACTGGCGCAGACAGGTAAAATTTTTACCTTATCAAACTTCTGGGCTCCTTACTACGATAAATATTATTTCTTTCAAATCTGTGGATTTTCGATAATGCAACATTAATTTGACGAATGAATATAACATACTACAAATACACACACTCACGTCTTTTACTGCCCCCGATACCAATCAAATTTTAAAATCCATATTAAATAAAACAAGCACCTCATCAGAAAGTCAGGAAACAATATTATTATCATTTTCTGGTATTGGGAGTGCAGAAGTTAAAAGAGATAAACTTTGACGTGCGCTAATCGCATGTGCTTGTTGCATCCGTATATGAACTTAAAATTAATCGGAAAATAGCAGTAAGATGATATATACGCAGCGCCATCTTAATATTATATAGATCCTTAAATTAATTTTTCTGTGGTAAGGCGCGATATATTTAGTGGCGTCACCTATCCTTGGATGATCAAACGTTCTTTTTTTAAGTGAATTCGGGTAAATGAAACGGTTTAGTTCAAAGCTAAGTATGCAGTACTCGATGAAGCAAACCCTTTGTTTTTCTGTGCTCGATGATCAACCTAAACTTAACCCTACTTTCATTTTCCACTTTTAGTGGGTTTTGACTTTTGTTTATGTATGTTATGTTTCATTGCTTTAAAACTTCAAAACCAAGAAATGCTACGTACTACTTCACAGCAACCAAAGGCTGCTCCTGAACCCTTAGAAGACTTGCCTGATGAAATATCTAACTGTCCAAGCAAATTGTGGTGCGTGTCAAGAGGCCCGATGAATTACGAACACTCGACATTGTTTATATTGCCACCAGGTTAAAAATTCTACTTATAGAGAGATAGCGAGACAATTTGTAAAGACCAGCACAATCATTTCACTTTAAATACGCTGGCTGTCCTTGGTTCCATGGTCATCCCAATATAAGATTAATTGTTGCAACTCCAACGCTATTTTCATTGTCAGGCAGCCTGAAACCACAGAACAAATATGTGACTATTTATGGGAGATCAACTTTTAATACCAGCAGTACATTATCTTTAAAAGTAAAAATAAACACTGTTACACAATTCTGACTGAACCATCTTTAAATATAAATAAATCCTAAAGCTCTAGTCATCTCAAAAAGGAAACTAAAGATGACATTTCTGTAAAACTTTCCAGCAAGGAATTTAAAGAAAATATTAGCTATTAAATAGGATCACAAGAAGCAGCTGAAAGAGAGAAATAAAGTGTACTATCAGTTGCCACAAGCAAAAATAAGAAATTTTGTCTAAGAAACAAGTATTTTCATTATCATAATTGTCTTTCAACTTAAATTTCAATAAAATTATGTACGTTTATTTATTAGTTTTATTATGCCTGCTATCTACTCCAGGAGGTTGGCACTTCTGGGGCCTTTTTATTCGAGGCGTCCCTGCCTGGCTACCATCCATCTAAACTAAAATAAGCAATTTTTCACTCAACAGCTCCGCTTGCATGCTGCCAGAATACCAAAGCACAATTACTAAGTGTATCATCCATGGCGTTTCAAGACGGCATTAGCCTCTTACCAAAAGCTGTCTTTCTACAAACTCCTGCGCTAATTGAATCTGGTAATCATGTGTTTAATATAACTGTTACTAAACAGTGATTTGACATGAATAAGTTAATGTAGGTAAAACAAACATGTTAATTTTTAGAACGAAACAAAAATATTCAAAAAACAACAAAATTTTTAGGGATACCTACATGAGTTTTTGGATTGGACAGAGCATAGAGAATCTAAGTACGAAATTAAATAAAATATGTTATTGTTTTTGCATTGTCTTAAAATACCATAATGAAAAGGCCAGTAGAACTTTGTATTTTGCCAATTTTGCAGCGGTATTGAGACTTGGTATTATTTTTTGGGCAACCAATTCAAAACGAGTAATGAGACTTATGTATAAAATGTCATATTTGCAGACGTGTAGAGGAGTATTTAGAAACAAAAATATATTAACGGTAGTGGCTTTGTATATATTCGATTCGGTAATGTTTTTTTAAAAGAATAGAGATATGTTTAACACCAGTATACGGCATGAACACAGGACTCGTTCATACAATATCATTTAGTCATTTACCCTGTACATCGGTTAACTGTGAATGTAATTTGAAATAAATAAATAAGTCATCCGCACGGATTTTTCATTTTTTAAAAAAACATAACGCACGCCTTCGCCACAAAGTCAAGAAGCCCGTACAAAATTGGTTCACAATCGAATGAAATTTAAATTTTGGTATCAGGGCAGCAGAAACATGATGAGGTGCTCGTCGCCAAATTATATTTTAATTTTATTTGAGAAAATATAATTTGGGCCTACCTCATCACGTTTCTGCTGCCCTAATACAACACCTTAAAATCCATATTCTTGTTACATGGGTTGGCTGGTTTTTCTTGACTTGACGGCGAATGCACTACGTAAAATATTTAAATAACTAAAAAATATATTTATTAAAATGAAAGGGTCCTATAAAAAATCTTTTTTATAAAATACGCATCTATCTAGCAGAATCTAGCTATATACATATTATATAAGTTGTTTGTAACTATCTATGTTTGTCCGGAAGGTGGAGGTTTCAATGTTTTCACATATCTATCTAATGCTATCAATGTGGGAAAAAATCTGATGAGTTATTAGAACTTCAAGTTAGAAAATGCAATATATTTCTTGACAAAATGGTGATGAAATTGCAAAAGAAAGGGCATCGAAGGTCTGCAGCGAATGATGGGCGAGAAGCAAGTTTACTCAACACAAACTCAAATGTATTTTATTGTCAACATAATACAATCTAACGGTCCTAGCAAACGTCAATAAATAAAAATAAAACAGAACATGTATCTATCTACACCAATGATCTGCATGATCTACACAGTATATTATACCAATAAGGCAGTTAATTAAGCGGTATAAAAAAAAACAAGACAAACACACACAAAGTACAGACTAAAACTGGCGCAATACATGCGGGAAATGTCTTTTATGAGCCCGATAAACATAAACTACAAATCCTAAAAACGTGGGGGAAACACAGAGAGATTGGTCATGTGCCCTCCCAGGCCAGAGGTTACGCAGAAAAATTAGTAAATATTTATTAACATTTACTATTGTCATATTGTCTGTAATACATTGCAGTGTCATTAGTCATTATTAAATAAATAATTAACTTTCTTTTATTAAATACTTTCAGGTCCAACATAACAAATAAAGATCGAGGGTGGGAAAGCTTTCTCAAGTGTCCACAAATGTGTTTTCAAACTGTCTACATACGTTCAAAATAATGTTTTAAACTTTTAAACCCCATTCGATCAGAACAAAAATAAATCCATAATCACATAATAAAAGTTAGAAACAAAGCTATATAATTATATAATAATATGTTAAATTCTGTGCCATAATTTAAAGCAAAAAGGTCTGGAAGTATTTTTTTAATGCGCTCATTCAATATAAAGGAGGGAAATATCATTTTATAAGCCTAGCTACATCAAAACCTCTAAAAAAAATATTAAAAAATAAACACGTTGAAAAATACTTTATTTGCATCGAAGGTAACATTTTACACTTCACCGAGAAGCCAATTTTTACGGTGTTAACTTGCCAGTGGGAAACTTACGGTACGGCCATTGCATATTTTGTAATTTTTCCCCCAAGATGGTCAGTTAAAGAACACACTTTCAGACGTGCGTATTATCACCGAAATTGCATGTCTAAAAGCCGGCCACTCACACTCCGGAAATCCTCAGAGGAAAAACTGCACAGTTTTTCCTTGAGGATTTTACTGATGAGAAGCCCGGACGGCGGTAAAAACTCCACAAAATTGCCTAAACATTGGATGTTTGCATCCATCAGTAGATATTTATATTGAAAACAATGTAAATAATAAAGCAGTCATATTCTTTGATCTAGCCCCCCAAAAAACGAAAGGCACGGAGTAGTAGACAAACGAATTTGCGCCAATGGTTTACAATAAAAGAAACATTATTTTTGTCAATATTAAGTTCATTTAAAGCAATTTAAAATACATTTTTTTATTAATTAAATTATTTTATACTTTTCTATTGCAGAAATAATTAATTTAAACTTTGTTAGAGCCATTTTCTGTAGTTAACCAAGGTATTAACATATATAAGGTAGTTATTAACCGCTGGTGCAGTTCCTCAGAGAAAAAACTGATGTGATTTTTTTTATAAGATTGTTTTAATAAAAATTAGAGGATTTTTGATTCCGTTTTTACATTTTACTCTATGATTTTACCAAACGCACCCGTCACAAAGTCGAGAAAATTAGACCATTACAGAGTAAAGGCACAAAAGCAGAAGCACAGCTTTGCGTAGCTATATAAGTATTCTGTGGTAAAGGTCTTCAAGAAATTTTCCTTTGTAGATGGACATTATTTATTACAGACAATATATTATACTATATTCGTCCAACCTTTGATCATATAACAATCCCTGCGTTCCCCATGTTATTTTTTTCGCCATTATAAATATATACACGCAAAACTTTAGCGAACCTATTTTTTGAATAAATGCATAATTTTAACAAGCGCATCCGCCATAATGTCAAGAAAATCCGGTTAAGGTTCATACGAATTTTAAAGTGTTGTATCAGGGCAGCAGAAATGTAATGAGGTGCTCGTCACATTATCTATTTCAAAGAAACAGCGTCACGTGCAAAATACGAGGTATTTGGTCACATGACTATAACCGATCGATAAATTTGTCTGCTGTAACCTGATTGGATAAATTATTGACATGGCGCAGATGTGACTAGCGCAGACAGGTAAAATTTTTACCTTTTCAAACTTCTGGGCTCCTTATTCCGATAAATAATATTTCATTCCAAAATCTGTTTCTGGTATCGGGAGTGGAGAAGTTAAAAGAGATGAACTTTGAGTGCGCTAATCACATGTGCATCTTGCATCCGTATATGAACTTAAAATTAATCGGAAAATAGCAGTAAGATGATATATACGCAGCGCCATCTTAATATTATACAGATCATTAAATTAATTTGTCTGTGGTAAGGCTCGATATTTTTAGTGGCGGCACCTATCGTTGGATGATCAAACGTTCTTTTTTAAGTGTATTCGGGTAAATGAAACGATTTAGTTCAAAGCTAAGTATGCAGTACTCGATGATGGCAAACCCTTTATTTTTCTGTGCTCGATGATCGACATAAACTTAACCCTACTTTCTACTTTCATTTTCTCTAGTCACTAGTGGGTTTTGCTGAGGTATTTTATTTTACTTTAAAAAAAAGGTAATTTAGTGCTACCCTTAGAAGACTTGCCTGATGAAATATCTAACTCTCCAAGCAAGTTGTGGTGCCGGTCAAGAGGCCCGAAATACCAACACAACCAACTCTTCCTAAAGGAGGCGTTGAGACGAATTTCAAAGATTTCCGGAATTACCTTTTCGGAGCCGTTGGCTCGACAGTGTTTATAACGCCACCAGGATAAAAAGAAATAGCAAGACAATTTGTGAAGACCAGCACGATCATTTTACTTTAAATACGCTGGCTGTCCTTGGTCCCATGCAATGCAACTCCAACGCTATTTTCATTATGTCAGGCAGGCTGAAACCACAGAACAAATCTGTGACTATTTATGGGAGATCAACTTTTAATACCAGCAGTACATTATCTTTAAAAGTAAAAATAAACACTGTTACACAATCCTGACTGAACCATCTTTAAATAGAAATAAATCCTAAAGCTCTAGTCATCTCAAAAAGGAAAATGAAGATGACATTTCTGTAAAACTTTCCAGCAAGAAATTTAAAGAAAATATCAGCTATTAAATAGGATCACAAGAAGCAGCTGAAAGAGAGAAATAAAGTGTACTATCAGTGCCACAAGCAAAAATAAGAAATTTTGTCTAAGAAACAAGTATTTTCATTAACATAAATGTCTCAACTTAAATTTCAATAAAATTATGTACGTTTATTTATTAGTTTTATTATGCCTGCTATCTACTCCAGGAGGTTGGCACTTCTGGGGCCTTTTTATTTGAGGCGTCCCTGCCTGGCTACCATCCACCTAAACTAAAATAAGCAATTTTTCACTCAACAGCTCCGCTTGCATGCTGCCAGAATACCAAAGCACAATTACTCAGTGTATCATCCATGGCGTCACAAGACTGCATCAGCCTCTTACCAAAAGGTGTCTTTCTACAAACTCCTGCGCTAATTAAATCTGGTAATCATGTGTTTAATATAACTGTTACTAAACAGTGATTTGACATGAATAAGTTAATGTAGGTAAAACAAACATGTTAATTTTTAGAACGAAATAAAACAAAAATATTATTCCTTTAATAATAAACAGTTAAATATTCAAAAAACAACAAAATTTTTAGGGATACCTACATGAGTTTTTGGATTGGACAGAGCATAGAGAATCTAACTGCGAGTTAAATAAAATATGTTATTGTTTTTGCATTGTCTTAACATACCATAATAAAAAGGCCAGAAGAACTTTGTATTTTGCCAATTTTGCAGCGGTATTGAGACTTGGTATTATCTTTTGGGCAACCAATTCAAAACGAGTAATTAGACTTATGTTTAAAATGTCATATTTGCAGACGTGTAGAGGAGTATTTAGAAACAAAAATATATTAACGGTAGTGGCTTTGTATATATTTGATTCGGTAATGTTTTTTTAAAAGAATAGAGATAGGTTTAACCAGTATACGGCATGAACACAACACTCGTTCATACAATATCATTTAGTCATTAACCTGTACATCGAGTAACTATGAATGTAATTTGAAATAAATAAATACGTCATCCGCAAGGATTTTTCATTTAAAAAAAAACATAACGCGCGCCTTCGCCACAAAGTCAAGAAAACCGTACAAAATTGGTATCACAATCGTAGGAAATTTAAAGTTTGGTATCAGGGCAGCAGAAACGTGCTGAGGTGCTCGTCCAATTATCAATTTCAAACAAACAGTGTCACGTGCAAACACTTCTATATACTGGTATTTGGTCACGTGACTACAACCGATCGATAAATTGGCTTGCTGTAACCCGATTGGATCAATTATTGACATGGCGCACATGTGACTGGCGCGTGCGCATTACAGCAAAATATCGGTCGTAAAATTTTCACCTAACCAGACTTCTGCGCTCCTAGTACTGAGAAATTTTCCTGATTTTTGTTACTGAATGCGCGGGGCTTCAAATTTTCGTTTTGAACGTATGTGAAGGATGGATGGAGAGGAAAAAAGAAACACTTGTGAAAGATTTCAACAATTTATTGTGTAGGACCTAAAAGTGAATAAGTTAAATAATTACAAGGATAAATCCGAAAGGCGTTGTTGTCCCATGCATGGTGTTAGGTAAATAGGTTTTTATTATTTTAAGTTTGGAAAAAGATCGTTCCGCTGATGTCACCAACGAATACTTACACCAGGGATGTCACACTAACTGGTAAAGTTAGAAATAACATCACTGCACTAGATACATCTGGAAAATTTGAAGAACACATTGATTTTTTATTAATAAATGATCCGCTTCAGTTCATACACTGTTTTTAATTTTGAAATACTATCTCCAATAAGTCCCTTTCCAAGGTTTAAAATTTGACTAGGAAAGTCAATGGACAAGTCTTTATGTTATCGTTTGTAAATTTCGCGCTTTCACGTATAATTCTTCTTCACTTAACGAAGTTAAATTCTCAGGATATAAAAAAATTTAATTAATTATGAAATTAAATACCTATGAAAAGCAAAGCCGAACAAACCCGAACGTATGCAAATACCAGCTAATAGGTACTGTCCATTAGTCCATTTGCTCTTTTAAACAGCAAAGAAAAATAACATAACATAAAAATTTGTAGGTATACAGGGTTAGGAAAAATTACCAGAACGGTCGATTATTTCAAAATATACAGGGGTTATCAAAAAACGTCTTATATAAAAAATGTAGGGCTGTTAAAAATCTACATATCGGTGATAAATTGAAATATACAGGGTCGCCCACAAAGTTGTGGAGAATGATAGTTATTTTTTTTAAATGGAACACCCTGTATATTTTTACTTATTTTGATTGTCGACTCAATTTTAACCATTTTTTATTAACCATGTGTTATACCTAAATTCATTACTTTCCTAGAAATCGGCGTTTCAAATAATAACGTATAACGATGCGATTTTCGAACATATATAGTGAACAACAAATAAGGCACGACCATGGTTACTAATAAATAATTATTAGTTTGACATCTGAAACTGAAATTCTGACAGAAATAGACAAAAAAGAAAATAGCATGGCATTTTTACTTACTGAAACAGAGAGAATTGATATTTTAATTTTAAGGGGGTTTGGCGATAAACAGAGATCATATCAGGAGGTATGTAATATTTACAATAATTTGCATCCAGACAGGCACATTAAAAAAAATGCAGTTTTTCGAACTATTGAACGTTACAGAATGACTGGTACTGTAAAAAACCGCCCAAGATCTGGAAGACCTAGGAGTGCTACCTCAGAGGAAAAAAAGCTGGACATTATGCTTGCAATAGAAGAAAAGTTCAAACAATCCACCAAATAATCAGCTTGCTTTGGATCATGAAATTGATCAAAAATCTGTACGAACCGTTCTGCATACTGAGAAAATGCATCCATACAAAATTAATGTTGTACAAGAACTTTTTGACGTTGACTGTGATCGAAGGCTAGAATTTTGCGAAATAATGACTAGAAATATGGAAGAAAACCCGAATTTTTCAAACAATATTGTGTTTTCGGATGAAGCGACTTTTACACTACACGGAATGGTGAATAAGCAAAATTACCGTTACTGGGCGCGAAATAACCCTAACTGGTATGAAGAGCTGCATAAACAGTTCCCAAGAAAAGTTAATGTCTGGGCTGGATTGTTTGCGGGACATGTAATTGGACCCTTTTTTATCGAGGGAAATTTGAACGGTGATCGATATCTCCGGCTTCTTCGGCAAGAAATAGTTCCAGCTATAAACAATTTAAATGCTGATATTAACTTAACCTGGTATCAGCAAGATGGAGCTCCTCCGCATTTTACTCGCGAAGTTAGACAATTTTTGGATGTCACGTTCCCAAATCGATGGATAGGAAGAAGAGGGCCTATCGAATGGCCTTCACGGTCCCCCGATCTTTCGCCATTAGATTTTTTTTTATTGGGGTCACCTGAAAAACATAGTTTATCAAAATAAATCCAATAATTTAGAAGAATTAAGAATGAAAATTGTCAATGAAAGTGCGAGAATAACAAGGGAAATGGTTTTAAACACCCAAAGACATTTTTGCGATAATTTGTATCATTGTCAGTTAGTAAATGGGGGTCATTTTCAACACTTATTAAAAAATAGAGCCGTTTTGCCATGATTTGTTATACGTTTTTGTTTAAAGTTAACTTAATAAATTGTTTCTTGAAATTTATTTTGTGTTTTGTAGCTGATCAATTTATGTAGGAAAGTAATGAATTTAGGTATAACACATGGTTAATAAAAATGTTTAAAATTGAGTCGACAATCAAAATAAGTAAAAATATACAGGGTATTCCATTTAAAAAAATATAGCTATCATTCTCCACAACTTTGTAGGCGACCCTGTATATTTCAATTTATCACCGATATGTAGATTTTTAACAGCCCTACATTTTTTATATAAGACGTTTTTTGATTGTATATTTTGAAATAATCGACCGTTCTGGTAATTTTTCCTAACCCTGTAGGTAGGCTGTTTATAACGTTTTGATGTTCTGCCAAGAAAAGCATAAATAAAAGTTGTTCTTAATGTAAAAGTAAGCTTAACTTTCTTGTATTAACTCCTGCTTCCTTAATGTTCGCTTTCCGTTAAATAATTGAGATAATTTTTTAATTACTGCCGAGATAATAAAGACAATGTACTGCCTTCAAATTATTATTCATAAAATACTGAATTCCCATTGAAAGCCATATTAATAATGATAACCCTTGCACTCTTCCATTTATAACATTTTAAATAATGTCAAGCGTTATAATTAAAATATTGTTACACAAATTTCTGAAAAAGTTATTTTATCATTACCATGTTTAGTAGTATTCAGGTGGTTTTACTGATCTTGTGCATATTCAGTAATTTCTTTATTGTCTATGGTGAAGAGGTGACGTTTTCTCAGAACACCACCGTCATTAAAACGCGAAATGTAACTTTTCCAGGACGAAGTTAGTACATGACAAGAAAAAAAATAACATTTCAAACTCGAATCAAAACTTTTATTTTTATTTTTAGTTATAGTAAAAGAAGTTAGACAACCCCATAATCTGTTTATCGGTAGGTGTACGAAAACATATCCAGTGCTACATCAGGAGAACGTTATTGTAAATAATGATGGTCAAAGTCACATTTCCGGTAATATTCGGGTAAGTTTTTAAAAAAATATCGGGGTTAATACTTAGTTTATTTAATTTTTTAAATCTTATTTGAGCAGAGTTCCTTTAAGTTACTTATAAATAATAAATAGCAAAGGGCTAAGTTAAATATTTTGTAAAATGTGTGCGTTTTTTTTAGATGAATGTTGAAGGTCCAGTTTATATCACCTGCGTAAATATATATGACGAAGATCCAGAAATTCAAGCATATCCTAGTTACGCTGCGGGAGGCGTGGGTCACAATTTCGTTGAATTTAATGTCATTACAAACTTCGGAAAAGGATTCAATTTTTTTGTTCAAATATTTGGTTACAAATTAAACACTTAAAATTGTGGTAGCGCATTTACCGGTGATTACACAGAAAAGATCTTACTTTTACCAGTAAGTTTAATCTAGATAAATTAGTATCATATTTACAGATGTACTTTTACTGCAAGAAACTTTTTTATAGGTACGTAGTAAATATATAATTCTTTTTTTTTTATTTATATCCAAACAAGTTTCATATTCAACCATTAAAATAAATAATAATTTTAAACTTTTTATCACAGAGATGTATCTTAGATTTGCTTAATCCCTAATGTGCATCATGGAACCTAAGTATCAAAAAAATAATTAAAATTTTACCTCACTAGTGGCAGGTCTTAAAAATATTGATTAGCATCATGATGCTATATCTACTTGCTAATGCTATTCCGCACACCCATCTTAAGCGTCTAAGTCACTCTAAGTCATTTGTATGCTATAACTTTTTTCCTGCATTTTCTTTCTATCAAATATTTTGCTTTAAACTTAAGTAAAAAAAACACATTAGAAGAAACATACATTTTATTATAAACACAGGAATCTACAACAAATGGTTATTTTTAAAATACTCTTAAACGGTATCATACAGTATCACATCCATTTTATCACATACACAAGAAAATAAAAAACTAAGTAACAAAATAGGCAAAATGAGTGCATGCGAAAAATTCAACGAAACATTTTGGTTCGGTATGAAAAAATACAATTAAGTTTGTACCAAAAATCACTATGTCACCTAATCTAACATTAACCCCAGTATTATACCTATTAACATTAATATAAAAATAGATTTAATTATTATTTTTAACGCTAGTCTGCATTATACACTATACAGGGCACCATTGCCACTAAATTTGTTTTTTAGAAATAACTCCTAACAGGTTTATTAATGATTAATATTTTATGAACAGAGAATTAATAAAAAAATGTTATGTACACTATACCTGAGTAACTCAATTTTTTTCAAACACCACAAAATATCACTAAAAATTTAAGTTTTTGGACTTTCTGCTATCACTTAAATTAAGAGACCATTTTTCACTGGTTCCAATGAAAAAATTTAAAGTTAAAAGCAATAAAATTATTATTAGGTACTTTTGGCTGCTCTGCCAAAAACTCGTAGATCACATCATATACCAATTTTATATGATCTTTAAAAACAAAATTCATTAAATTAATTTAAAAACAGTTTTATAACATATTAGCTAAGCCTATATTTAAGAATAGTCAGCATTTTTAATCAGCCTGCCATGTTTCAGTATATTTTTCTTCAAATTTAATAACATAAGGTATTTATTCAGACTTATTGTTCCTCTAGCTTAAGTAACCTTTAAGATTAAATTAAGTAAAAAAATGATTAGGGCTTTTTTACTGAATTTTGATTCTGCCTCTAGAGAATAGAGCAACAAAAATATAATTTTACACGGTTCAGAGCAGGACTTAAGGGTTTTCAAGCACTGGGATGCAAGTCCATTTTTAAATACATATATAATTGAGGCTTTGTTAATTATATTGTTCCAAATTGGTTCTTTTAAAAAGCTGCAAGCCTTTTTAAAGTACTTCGGGCCCTTTAAGTTGCTTCAAGCCTTTTTATATTGATTCAAAAGTGTTTCAACTTTTTGTGAAGACTTGGTATCATTTAAATATATATCTACTAGAGTTGTTACTGTTAATGGATGTTGCATTTTACTTTGCAGTAAAGGGTGAAGTGAAACTAAGCCATAATAAAATGCTGCTGACAAAATGAAAGTACTCTAGGAAAGGGCCTAAAGTCTTGGAGATTTCGCATTGGATGTGTAAAATTGTTCATTATGGAAGTACGACATCACAGTATTGCGATATAAGTAAAGACTTATCTTTAAGTGGGAAAATACTATATACAGCAGTGTACATACCGGGTGGTACATGGGCTGGCGCAACATAAGAAATCGCATGCTAAATTTAAGGTGATCAAATATTTAATTTTTGAAATTTAGTATTGACAAGTATTTATCCTGGGCTGAACAAAATACAAAAACAATACCCAGGGCCCTTTCAACTTTTACAATATATAACAGTATCTAAGGATACTTTTTGGGATTTTTGCTTTTTCAAAAAAAAAATGGTTTAAAAATAGGTGCCCCTATTCAATTTTCCCAAAATCCCACGTTAAACCTATATTTAAAGAATTAATCATAATATGCTGACTAACGCGACCTCTGGTAAGTTTAAACTATTCGAAATTAAAGAAATACAAACTTGACATAACCGTATCGTGTATATTTTTTTATAACGCAAGGCATGGGTCAACAATTGAAATCCTTGGTTTTTAACAGATTTTTTAAATTTCTCGTTTGCTAGCGATGCCGATGAATGGACGAAGGACTGATCTTTTTAGACTAAACTAAATATTTCGTTTTTTGTTTATTGTTTCTGTTCCACGTCTAAAAATGTAATTTTTCTAATTAGTAAATAGGAATCCTGTAGCTACAGGGAACATGTCAAAATTAGTCAACTTTTCTCATAGGAATGTAATAGAATAAAAATTTAAGTAGTTTGTACTATTCATTACTCATTGCGGCATTTCAACTGCTGACCTCAAAAAAACAGTTTACCCGAACTGATAAACATTAATTAAAGTTATAATAAGTATTACTCTTGGTGGCGCGTTCTCCGTTTTATTTTTGATTGTTATTTCGTTATTTGTTTTAAATCTAATCTATTTATCCCATTTTTATTAATGAAAAATAGAGAAATATTCCGATATTATTAAATTTCTCATATATCGGTTTATGTAAAACTTAATTTAGGTTAATTTTGTCTACTAAAACAAAATAAGAACCAGCCACCAATGTTAAACCTTAATTAGGGCGGTTAAGAAACAAATAAAATTACAGTACATTACTGTCTTCTGGAACATCACAAAAATTGTTGTACTTGGAAAAATAAATTCTAAGGAAAAATCATCAATAAGATGTATCACAGAACTAACAAAATACCAGTTTTAAGGACAACTTGTGTTACCTTTTATCAAAAAAAGGGGTTTTCATGAACTACCATTTCCAATAAGTAAAATCATTTTTCTGTGGTAAAACTCTGGTCAAACATATTGGATTTTTTTACTTAATGGTTTAAAACAAAATTAATTTTGTTTAAGGAGGTCTCTAGAATTAAAATAATAAAACTCGCAGGCTCCCAAGTCGATTAGAGGAAAAATTAAAAACTTTTAAGGTCAACAAGTTCAAGCAACGAGAACATCATTCAACCGATTTTAAATTTCTAGTTTTCCAAATTATTTTTTAAACCAATTAATTTTAAAATTGACCTTTTACCAGTATAATATACAATATACACAATATATACATATATAGTACATATGCCTAATATCTACATAGTGCATCCTACTAAGACCTTTAAGTACTCGTAAATGCATTTTTTTAACCTAAAATACTTCATCTTCTCTGCATAGCATTTATGTCAAAACAAAATAACATAATATGTATGTCTACGTGACAAAGTTCAATAACTCCTTTCACTAGATTCTGAGTTGGACCCTACCGTATAGGGCAAGAAAAAAACACCACTTTCTATAGTTTTAGTTTTTTTAAATCTTTAATTAATTACCGAAAAAACCATTCAACAAAATAAGTTATCTAACAAAAACGTCATTGCAACTCCAATCAGTCGATAGCAGCCGACCAGCGTTGTGATCGACGCCTGGTATGCCTCGTGTCTTGTTTTCTAATTCTAAAGCGGCCCTCGCACAATCAATAAATATTGTCAATATCGGAGTATTGACAATATTATTGAACGTGTAAGTGGAGAGATTGACGGAGTGTCAATATGTAAAATATTGATGGGCTGGATACGCGCACCTCATCCAACAAACTCATGTGAGAAAACGTGTCTCTCTTTAGAAGCCACTCTCTAGCCCATATTCGCTTTTTCTTCTTCCGTTTTATTGATAAAGCTAAAATAATAGCTACACAAGCTTTTTGACGGTCCGACATCCTTGACTGTTTACGCGAAACTAAATGGATTGTCAATAAATATTGATAGTGTGAGGCAATTACAGTTTGTCAATCTTTATTGACCATATTGACAAACTTTTATTGACAATATATATTGATCGTGTGCGGGCCGCTTAAGCTGATAGAAACGAAGAGAGCATTATAATTGGCCCTTCAAATAACAGAATTGTGGGTAAAGGGATGTACGTTTCCCTGTTCTGCTTTCGCGTTATCTTTTTAATTGTTTCTAGACAAGGTTTGTGTGATACACACTGGTTTTAATTTAGGATGTGATAAATTTGGTTATAGCGAAAAAAGCGATTCAAATATACCAAAAACATTTACCTATATAACTTGAGCCGTAGTTTTTTGATATTATAATTATTTACCAAGTGGGGGAGCGCGGAGAAGGTTCGGAAGATAAGTATAAGATTACAAGAATAAGTACTTGGAGAAAGTGAGGCCTATTATAAATAATATAATTATAAAAATTTATGCAACAGCATGACGCGAAAACTGGAGGATTTTAATACGTTAAGTTAATTGGTATTTTTTTATTAAATATCTCTAGATGCATATTTATACAACTGTTGCTTTTTCAGATGAAAATTTATACATCCACTGGGTCGGCTGTTTGGATTTGTAGTTCATAAAAACCCCAATTGGTAGTGCCATAGCCCTCTTTTTAAATTAAATTGAAAAGAGCAGAAAAAAACTATTGACAAAATTTCAAGCATTCTTTGTCTATGGATGATTCTTTAATTCACTGGTGGATTCATAAAATACTGCACGGGTAACTAACTCAGACGTTATACAAGTGAAACAAAAAAATCACCCAAACCTAACTACAGTTTGGTGCTCTGGAAGCATTGTCAATTAGAAAATAAATAAAAATACAATTGCAATAAAAACAGGCAACAAAAGGGCTACCACCAACACAAAATAAATAAAATTAAATGAGATTAATCTAATATTCACTCACTGTCGCTATCCAAGTGAATTGTTATCAAAGAGTCCACACTGTCATTCGAAGAAACGCTACTACGTATGTTGGCGAACCGTCCCAAATGCATGTCTTCATCAGGGCTGGGAGGCACCCTTGTGACTCTGAATCTAGATTTTGCTGGGCGGATGGGGGTGGGGATTTCCACCTTACCATTTTCTGGTAACTTTACTATTTGGAAACGGCTTCTTGGTGCTGGACTCGATGCTGGAGATGGTAAAGGCGAACCAATCTAAAATATAAAAAAATATCGCAGTTGAACATAGTAAGTAGGGGTGGGCAAAATAATCGATTATAAAACATTATTAGAAATCCATTAATCGATTTTTTTATAATCCAAAATCGATTATGAAATTTCATAATCGTCCTACTCCTGATTTTTGTAATGTATAATTTGTTTAAAATAAAGTTAGGATCATTTCCGCAAATGCTTTTAGAAAAAAAATGCAAATTGTATAAAATTCATATTTGTTTGAAATTAAGTCCTCTAACATAGAGCTAACCATGATAAAATTTCATATTCGATTATTCTGATCAAATTGATTAATCGAAAAAATCGATTATTCGATTTTTAGAAATGTACTCGAAAAATCGATTATGAAATTTCATAATCGCCCAGCCCTATTAGCAGTGGCGGTTGCTCTATAAGGCCGCGTGGCCGCGCGCCCCTCCTAGGAATTTTAACATAACACACAAATTAAATGTTTATTTAAATATTTATTATTACTTTTCATTTTAATACTAATATTTCTAAATTTTAAAAAACCATAGCACCAATTCTGAACTCATCTCTAATTGTCCGTTTTCGTTGACCAACGATAAGCAAGCCTCCACGTGTGAATTTTAGATAATTGAATTCCGTCGTTGAAATGCTGCGACGGACGGTGAATCTCGCCTGGCGTATATAAATTTCGCCGAACGTCACCCGGTTATATCCGATTTATTTAGGGACTCTACGGCCGCGATATTTTAGCGCCTGCATTGCTTTATACATTTCGGACTTTGTTGTGGCGTAAGCGCGCGTCGAGTTCGAAAATGAATTTCGTCAATAATATAATGTGAACGACGGGCCGAAAACCGATCTTTTACGCGTCGGTTTTCAAGACATTTATATATGTATGTATTAATTTACCTAAAATTTTTTTTATAAATAGATACTTTTTCGAGCAATTTGCTTATATGTCATTTGGTATTGGATTTCTATTGCGCCCCTCCAAACACAAACCCCACGACACGCCACTGCCTAATAGTGAGGATGCACTACGTCTCTCTACAGAAAAAATTAAGTTAAGTACAGCTTTTGAGATTATTTTGGCTTCAAGTTTATTGCACTATTAGTTATTTTATTATTTTTATTTATTGCAACTATGGGTTTCATAAGTGTTAAGTTTGTTTTAATTTTATAAGGGACCTTCAACATAAAGTTTCTTTACCTGGAATGTCCTGGTAGGATCAGGGGCGGCGAATTTCGGCTCACAACTTAACGAGACCTTTCGTGAAATTTTCTGTGAAATATTCAATAATTCATCGTCTTGGCTGCTATCATCGGCATAGTTTTTATTGACGGTACAAATGGCATTTAGTTTTTTGACTAACTGAGAATAGGCCTCTGGATCCTACAACAAAACAACACCTTGCGTGGTAGCTAGCGTACCCAGGAAGTACCGTAAAATGGGGTGAATAGGATCAGCGGGGTAAATAGGATTGAAAGTTACCTTCAAATTTCAAAAATCTGTAATAATTGTAATTTTAAAGTGTGGGTCATTTCAATGTACAGATTTTAAGTAACGGTTGTTAAAAGAAATTTTTATGACATTAAACTTAAAATAACTTGGCCACATCGCAGGCTGAATACCATGACCTAAAACGTCAAATTTAGCGGTTAAACTGTTGTCATATTATCTTTGCTTTTGTCTTACAAACTTCATATCTCTACAACTCTGCAGCACTTATAAAATTTAGGTAATATTATTTTTAGTACTCTTTTATATTACTTAACATAAATTTGTGTGCAAAATTCTATACACCCCGCGGTTGTTTAAATGCGATACAGTCAATAAATCAATCAATGATCCTATTGACACCGCCTGCGGCGCACAAAAAAAAATATATATATACAACAGAGTACACCCTGTATAAAAACTTATACCACCATTTAAAAGTACCAACCTTAACTCATGTTTTAAGCTATTGAGAAATTTATTCAGGCAGATAGTTTTCAAGTTACAAGCTTTCAAAGTGGAAAATTGATCCTATTCACCCCATTTTACGGTAAACATTTTAACTACTTTAATGTTTTAACTTACATTACAAGAGCGGTTATGTTCATCGATTTCAATTTTAATAATTTTCGAATTTGTCAAAGCAGTGCAGAGCGTATCAACGCCCAGAATTTGAATTGCCTTGTTTCCTTTAAGATTAATTTTCTAAAAAAAAAATATTTTAGGAAAAAATTCCCAGAGACATAACTCCGTCTCCACTTACTTGCAACGATGAATTGCTGGGAATTGCTTTTGACAAGGCCAGAATTCCTTTGCAAGTTAAAAGAGTGCATTGGAGACCAAGGCCTTCCAACGATTGGGTATCGGGCAACCCATCACTTATGTGGTATAGAACGTCATCTGTCAAATTGTTGTAGCCAATATTTAGTGTATGGAGGTTTTTACACTCCACCTAAAAATTATTACAAATAATTTCTGTGATACAGTAAAAAATTAAATTATGAATTTGAGCAGGTATACTTACAATAATATTCTTAATAACAGCACCACTTTTTTCAGTAATTTGGTTATTAAATATAACTAGTACCGATAATCCAACCCCAACACTCGTTTGGTTACACAATCCCTTAGCTAGTACTTCAAGACCTCTGTCTCCTAAATTGTTATTACTAATATCTAGTACTTTGAGGTGAGTATTATTTACAAGAAACCTTTGCAGGGCATCTGCCTCTTTAGTGTATAAACCAGTAGACGGTAAGTAAAGCTCTCTTATCGACCTATTCGTCATAAGGGATTCAACTAAAAATACAAAACTTATTATTATAAACAACTATATCTATTCAGCCATTTTTCCGTTTAAAAAAAAATCCCTTTATTAAGTTGTTTTAAAAAATATATTTATGTAATTCCACTAGGGTTGTGGATTTGACCGGTCAATTGACTGAAATAAATTAAAATTTAAAAATGCAGTGGATGAACCTAACTATACTTGCCAAATTTCTTATTTTGTGTTTTGGAAAAAATTAATTTTTTATAACAAGTTTTGCTTGTTCTGAAAGGTCTATTGCCATACCTAAATTTTATACAGGGTGGGCAAATGGATGATATAGTTAGGTCCATTCAGGTACACATTCTATAAGTGTATATCTCAATAGTTGCTCCATGGTAGATACATTTCCCTTTTACTTTGTTTTCTTCTCTTATTTCGGTAAAACAATTCCAAATTTTGGTTTTGGACTTCCCCAAACTCATCGTAAATGCGACGTCGCGTCGTTAGTTCACAAGAATGCAATGCAAGTGCAAACTACTGCAAACCCTAACTCTGGCAAATACGAAATGAAAATAAATAGACTGAGAAGGAAATGTCTATGAAAATGGTATAAAAAGAGAATAACTATAACTTCTCTATTCCTTTCCTTCATTGTGATTGAATCCGTTCCGGGAACCACTAATAAACGAGGCCAACTATTGGGATTCCCAGAATCCTAGGTGTTATTGTTTTCTTAAATAACGGCGCTATAACGATACACTAAACATTATCCTGGGTTGTAGGAGGTAATCTGGACAGATCACAAATGCATAAATAATAAAATAAAATTGATATATTTTGACCGAATTTGACCGCGGTCAATTGACCATGCCCAACTCTAAATTCGACTAAATAAAACACGCTTACCTAAGTAAAATGTTGGTAGCTTGACTAACATACATCCATCAAATTTAAGAGTAGTAATGTTTGGATTATTTTTAATAGCATTAATCAGATGCCTCATATAAGGCTCGCTTATGATCATCCCTTTAAAATTTAGCGATTCCAAGACCTGAATATTACTACAAGCACTGCAAAAGCATTTCCATGTATCGTCATCGTCAAAATGCATAGCAATTTCAAAATGGCACACCGACTTATAATACTCCAAAATATTTAAAAACTCTGTCATCGTCTCAGGAGTAAATTGGCATTCCTGTAGAATTAAGGTATGAAAGTTCGTCACTTTGAATATATCCTCCAATGTTTCATTGACTTCAGATGTGATTTTTATCGAACTTAGTTTCAAGGTGGCTGAATGATTCATATTATTTTTGATCTCTTGAATTTGAGACTTAATCGCATCTAATTCGATGGTCTTGTGTTTCTTGCATGAGTTTTGATAAATTTGTAAAATCTCTTCTGCAGATATTAAGTCATCTACAAGTAAATTGGTTTAATGTCTTGCGTCAAAGGGATCAATTCGGAAAAAACTAATACAGGGTTAGGAAAAATTACCAGAACGGTCGATTATTTCAAAATATACAGGGGTTATCAAAAAACGTCTTATATAAAAAATGTAGGGCTGTTAAAAATCTACATATCGGTGATAAATTGAAATATACAGGGTCGCCCACAAAGTTGTGGAGAATGATAGTTATATTTTTTTTAAATGGAATACCCCGTATATTTTTACTTATTTTGATTGTCGACTCAATTTTAAACATTTTTTTATTAACCATGTGTTATACCTAAATTCATTACTTTCCTACATAAATTGGTCAGCTACAAAACACAAAATAAATTTCAAGAAACAATTTATTAAGTTAACTTTAAACAAAAACGTATAACAAATCATGGCAAAACGGCTCTATTTTTTAATAAGTGTTGAAAATGACCCCCATTTACTAACTGACAATGATACAAATTATCGCAAAAATGTCTTTGGGTGTTTAAAACGATTTCCCTTGTTATTCTCGCACTTTCATTGACAATTTTCATTCTTAATTCTTCTAAATTATTGGATTTATATTAATAAACTATGTTTTTCAGGTCACCCCAATAAAAAAAAAACTAATGGCGAAAGATCGGGGGACCGTGAAGGCCATTCGATAGGCCCTCTTCTTCCTATCCATCGATTTGGGAACGTGACATCCAAAAATTGTCTAACTTCGCGAGTAAAATGCGGAGGAGCTCCATCTTGCTGATACCAGGTTAAGTTAATCTCAGCATTTAAATTGTTTATAGCTGGAACTATTTCTTGCCCAAGAAGCCGGATATATCGATCACCGTTCAAATTTCCCTCGATAAAAAAGGGTCCAATTACATGTCCCGCAAACAATCCAGCCCAGACATTAACTTTTCTTGGGAACTGTGTATGCATCTCTTCATACCAGTTAGGGTTATTTCGCGCCCATTAACGGTAATTTTGCTTATTCACCATTCCGTGTAGTGTAAAAGTCGCTTCATCCGAAAACACAATATTGTTTGAAAAATTCGAGTTTTCTTCCATATTTCTAGTCATTATTTCGCAAAATTCTAGCCTTCGATCACAGTCAACGTCAAAAAGTTCTTGTACAACATTAATCTTGTATGGATGCATTTTCTCAGTATGAAGAACGGTTCGTACAGATTTTTGATCAATTTCATGATCCAAAGCAAGCTGATTGGTGGATTGTTTGGGATTTTCTTCTATCGCAAGCAGAATGTCCAGCTTTTTTTCCTCGGAGGTAGCAGTCCTAGGTCTTCCAGATCTTGGGCGGTTTTTTACAGTACCAGTCATTCTGTAACGCTCAATAGTTCGAAAAACTGCATTTTTTTTAATGTGCCTGTCTGGATGCAAATTATTGTAAATATTACATACCTTCTGATATGATCTCTGTTTATCGCCAAACCCCCTTAAAATTAAAATATCAATTCTCTCTGTTTCAGTAAGTAAAAATTCCATGCTATTTTCTTTTTTGTCTATTTCTGTCAGAATTTGAGTTTCAGATGTCAAACTATTAATTATTTATTAGTAACCATGGTCGTGCCTTATTTGTTGTTCACTATGTTCGAAAATCGCATCGTTATACGTTATTATTTGAAACGCCGATTTCTAGGAAAGTAATGAATTTAGGTATAACACATGGTTAATAAAAAATGTTTAAAATTGAGTCGACAATCAAAATAAGTATAAATATACAGGGTGTTCCATTTAAAAAAAAATATAACTATCATTCTCCACAACTTTGTGGGCGACCCTGTATATTTCAATTTATCACCGATATGTAGATTTTTAACAGCCCTAAATTTTTTATATAAGACGTTTTTTGATAACCCCTGTATATTTTGAAATAATCGACCGTTCTGGTAATTTTTCCTAACCCTGTATGGGCTACCGTTAAGTCGGGTTACTTCAGGTTTTTATTTATTTTAAATGTCAGCGATTAGATTGAACCAATAAAACTGTATTACGACTCCACAAGCTAATAGAATGTCATTGTCAAATACACACAAGATCCTCATAATTTTGGATATTTTACTAGTTTAATATGTCTCAAGTCACCCGACTTTACGGTCTGTAAAAAAAAACTTACTTATAACCCATGGGCAGTTATTTTCCGGTTCCTTAAAACTAACTAGACTGGATTCTTCGGATGGAAAAAATACGCGTCTCTTGGAGGGAGATACGTCCCCTTCAGTAGACGAGTCAAAACAAGAGGACTTTCGTAATATGGAAGTGCGTGACGTGTCTGGCAGACTGTAAAGTTCATCTTTGTCCGAAGCAGTGTCATCATCACTTTCGATTTCATTGGTTTCTAGATATTCAAGGGAAAATTTTATCAGGAACATTACGAAAACCTTTTACAGCTGGGAAGTTTCTGGCTATTTAAATTGATAAAGATTTGGTGCACTGCTAATATATTTCTTTATTAGCAGATTATACCCCAAATCACCATAATATTGACTTGTTAAAATCTAGCTAGCTAGAGGTATAGTCAGAAGTAATGTACTTAATATCTATATAATGCATTATATTAATTGCGAGAAAGAGCTTTTTAAAAATTGATTTAAATGCTTGTCTGCAACAATAAAATTTGCTCATATATTAACTCTATTTACTAACCAGCAATACAAATACACTTATAAAATAATGCTTTCTGAAGGCTAGTGACAAAATATGGTGCTAGTACAATAAGAATAAAATAAATGGTGAAAACATCATTGAACGCAATGGTGTATTAGCCACTTCTCCTTGCAAGTGTGGATGTAATTTAATTTATTAAAGACTCGCCGGTTCCCCGTCGCGTCGCTTCGCTGCCGGCTTCCCTTTGGCCATTCGATCGCCACTTTGTCAAAAAAATATATTGCATTGCAAAATTATTATTTATATAAGCAAATCTATTTTACTTTCAATATGAAAACGTACAAAAGAATATATAAAAACGCCACTCGATTGTCAATAGAATGTCCTATTAACCCATTTGGGACGGACCGACAAGTCGCGCGCTCCTGCGCAGGACGGCGCCGTGAATCCAACGGCGTGGGACGGTCACCGTACTGTTTTTTTCTTATTTGTTAAGAATCAAAATATTTTTTAGTTTCCTTATTCGTTTCGTTTCGCTGTTTCGTTTTAATAAAGTTATAATACAATTTAAGCAAATGCAAAAATACAAAAGTCCTAAATCATGTACGGCAGCCGTCTAAGGCTATTGCACAGAAAGTCGTACATGTACGGCATTCGGCTCTCAATGTCCTCTTTGGAAACCGTACCGGTACGTCAACCGTCCCGAATGGGTTAAGGCCGAGCGTCCACACGCCTCTCCTTACTCTAAAACCTGTGCGTGAACGGACAAAAATATAATACTATTGTTTTAACTGTTTTATGAAAAAGGTAAAACTAGATTCCAAGCAGTCAATTCTTTTAATTATGTGCACCTTCAAACTGAACATATGATAACACTACATGCAGCTAAGTCCAACTTATCACTGTTTTATAGTTATAGGCATAATTCAGATTATAAAATTATAGTCACTCTAATCAAAACCATAATACTAATCAGAATCACCTAGAAAATACTCTGTTTAAGACAATTAAATATTGGAAATAGCAGAATCTGCACTTATTGTTAATGGGTCTGAGGAAATAAAAATTATCAGCAGTGAATTTTACTGCACATTTACAAGAACCCACCTCTGAAAACGACTTAAGTTATGCTATTTAAACTCTCCACTTTTATGTTTTTTAGCGGGGTTAATAAGTCCTACTATGTATACAACGGGTATTTACATCCGATCAAACCGAGCGGATGCAGTTACATCCACTTGAAAATCGTGGTATATACTCGGATTAACCAAATATCCAAGTGGATCAAACTGTCAAGTCAATCCTTAATTTGTTGGGATTGAATTTAATGAAGTGGATGTAAAAGTGTCAAAAAACGATAAATACAGGAATTGAAATCGAATCAACTTGAAACACAAATGACAGTTATCAGCAGGCTGTCTCTCTCTTTTTTCATGCGATTTTCTCTGTTTTATATTTAAGGATTCAAGGTGAGATTAGAAAATTTTTGAATCGGATCGACTAACACACGATAAATTCAGGTTTGATTGAATAGACCGTGCATCCGCTCCGTTCAAGTCGATCGTATATATACATTGTATACAGGGTGTGTCAACAAGGTGTTCGCCTTCGATAGCGCCTACAATATAAGAGATTGATAAAAAAGTGTTATATAAAAGTTATAGGATTGACAATGGAGCATAACGTTAAAATATTTTATGATATACAGGGTGGCTCAAAAAAGCGGAACAAGAAAAAATGTACTTTTTTCAAATGGAACACCCTGAATATTTTTAAATTCCACATAAAATTATAATTATTTTTTATTAAATGCATTATTAGTCTATACTTCATAGTTTCCGAGATATTGACTGTGGAAAAGTGACATTTTTGAACTTTGACAGCTTCTAACTTTCTAACAGTACGTCTTAAGCCTCGTTCTCAGAGCTACGAATGTCGCTGGCGACACATCCCCACTCTTATCAATTGGGTGTCGCGGCGACGGTGAAGCAGAAACACTGACTGTCGCTATGCTATCTGTCACATTAAAACGTAACCCTAATTGATTTGTTTGTTTGTATTTTGTAATATAATATTATAAACTTGTTTTGAATAATTTATTATGGAAAGGCGTAACTTATTAATAGCGTATTATCTTTGGCGAAAAGCCAAACGCAGACGCTCCAGTACTAAGGAAAACCAGATAAGAGGAGGAGGTACAGGTATTTTCCAAAATTAAATTTTACTTTAAATAAGTATAGCGGGAATGAGGACAGGCAATGAAATGACACAATTGTATTTCTCCCAACGTTTCGTTTTATATTAAAACTTTTTCAAGGGTCAATAAAAATGTCTTTAAGCCTGTATATTCATGCTCTGTAGAATATGACAACACATTTTCTCGAACACACCTTGGATACCTGTATATACCCGAACTGTCAGTACCAATATGGGGCATTAAATTTTAAAATCAAACTGAAAATTCACAAAACAATATTCAAAACACAAACAAAATCCAAAAATAGCTGCTGCAAATAAACAGACGTCTCAAATAAACGGCACGCCGTTGAAGTTGAAATAATTGAGCGACAACGACACCGATCTGGCGACACTTAGGTGGGGGTTAGGGGTAATGACGTAAGGCGGTCCTGATTGGTCAAGATGATGTCGCTGGCGACACAACGTAGCTCTGAGAACGAGGCTTTAGAGCAAAACGGCTTACATATCCCTATCTTCAATTTTTATTATCTTCCCAAAAAATCAACTTCCGGTTAAACCGGATGTAACTCGAAAGCAGGAAATATAGTTGTTCCGGTTTAACTGGAAGTTGATTTTTTTGGGAAGATAATAGAAATTTAAGATAGGGACATTTAAGCCGTTTTGCTCTAAGACGTACTGTTAAACAGTTAGAAGCTGTCAAAGTTCAAAAATGTCACTTTTCGAGAGTCAATATCTCGGAAACTAAGAAGTATAAACTAATAATGCATTTAATAAAAAATAATTATAATTTTATGTGGAATTTAAAAATGTAAAAACATACAGGGTGTTTCATTTGAAAAAAGTACATTTTTTCTTGTTCGGCTTTTTTGAGCCACCCTATATATCATAAAATATTTTAACGTTATGCTCCATTGTCAATCCTATAACTTTTATATAACACTTTTTTATCAATCTCTTATAGTGTAGGCGCTATCGAAGGCGAACACCTTGTTGACACACCCTGTATGTAGTCAATTGCCGTGGTTCTATTTATTTCATAATATAACTATTAAGGGTAACAGTTTGTGAAATACAAGGTTAATTAGACATAATTAATTAGTTAGATAGATCAAACAATGCAAAAATAACCTTAATGGAAAATACATTAATTTTCGTTTATGGTTATAGACAAGAGGGATATTTTAAGATGTATTTTATTGATGCCTTCATTATATGATTCATAATATCCTTATCAATTTTTTGTTATTTTTTGAAGCAGAATTAGTTCAAAGTGTAAAAGAATTTCTCAAATTAATTAAATTAAAAAAATAACTCACCAAAAATAGTAACAAGCTTAGCGGATTCTTCAACATTCTTTACTCCTTCAAAATCCTTTACATTATTCTCAACAATTTCTTCCAGATGTGGTTTATCCACATCAATGTGAATAATATCTTCAATTCCATCGTCTTCTTCAGATGTTGTTTCTTCAGACGTTATGCTATTTGGAGAAACAGAAGGGGTTAGATGGAAAATACATACTGGAGTTGGCTCCAGAGGGGTGCAGAGGTCATCTTCATCAATGGAAAATGATTTGTCCAATAAAGATGATAATTTAACTTTGGATTGATCTTTAGATGTATCTAAAATTGAAAACAATTATTTGCGTGTTGAGTGGAGATTGCGAGAGCGACAGAGGCTAAGTTTCTGGGTTTGCATGTTGATAGCCAACTGACATGGCACGCTCATATCGAGCATGTAGCCAGTAAATTAAAATCTGCATACTTTGCCATCATTAACTTAAAAAATATTCTGTCAAGAAAACAGCTTTTAAATGTTTACTATGCCCTGGTTTACTGCCACCTGAAGTATATGGTTTTATGTTGGGGTCAGGCCACTGACCTAAACAGAATTTTCGTCTTGCAAAAGAGAATTATAAGAAAGGTATTTTCCCTAAAACCGTTAGAAACATGTAGACCAACTTTTAAAAATAATAAAATACTAACTTTACCTTCTATTTTGATCATGGAATCGGCTATCTACGTTAAGAAACATTTATCAGACTTTCCACCTGTTTCTAATGTTCATAACTATGAGACAAGACAAAATGAAGACATTCTAATTACTAACTATAAACTATCCACCTACAAGAAAAGTCCGCATTGCTTTAGTAGTTATATTTTTAATAAACTCCCAAATAATATTAAATCAGAACCCTCTTTTCGTACTTTTAAAAAGTCTCTTAGGTGCTATCTTCTTGAACACTCATTCTATACTATTAATGAATATCTTGGTGGTTAATATTTGTACTTCTACATTGGGGTGTCCACCAATAATATTTTAAATTTTGTCTCGTGTAAGTTTGTTTATAGATTTTGTTACTATACTTTTGTGCTACTGAATGTTTTTAAATTTGATAACCAATTTTTATACTAACTATATAGATTTATATTTAAGACATTGTTAATGCTTGTAAGAGTCTTCTTAACAATAAAGGATAAATAAATAAATAAATAAATAAATTTATATGGACAAGTAGTTAAGAAATGTTAGTTGGTTTACTGGCTATAGGTATATAAGATCCGATTTAAGCTAATGGCTAAACTTAGGGACTGGTTTGCTAAAGATATTCTAACAACTATATTAGATTGCCTAGGGCCTAGCCCCTACGGATTAAAATATCAAAACACGAATTATTTAAGGGAAATAGTTTAGATGATAATTTATTACTACTTGCTTAACATTTATGTACCTCCACTTTATAACTTAAACAAATGAGTGGTCTCTTGTTAGTGCAAAATCAAATTCCTTACCGATCTTTATGTTACAAACTGTAGGATCCTCGGAATGTTCAGTATCTAAGGGACTCTCAGTAATACTTTCAGTTCCACTGTCTATTAAGAAAGGTGTGTCATTTTCATCCACACAGGGGGCCAAATCCATTACTTAATATTTAGGTGATACTTTCTTTCTGTTATGACCTGCAATATATCTGTTCTATTATTGTGCTCATGTTTTGTAGAAAAATACTTACATTTCTTTCGGATCATTCTTTTTAAAGCCTTTAAATGATTTTGAAAATTTTGCTTTATTGTTGTTTAAACTACTAACATAAGCTAGCCTTAACACAAAAATGTTCACGTTTTTGTTTTCAATTAAATGTTGTAATGAACGTCAAAGTTTGGCGACCAAAAGATTTTCTTGTTGCTAGAAAAGGAGACCAATCCTAAAAACGAAAAAATTCGAGTTTAAAGACAAAAACTAACATCAACTTAAAGTTAAAAATTTTACGTGTTTTCACACTTGCAGGTTATAATAAATTAAAGCTGAATGCTGAATTACATAAAAAAGAGGAAATATTTTTGGGGGAGACCTGGAGACTACAAATTACAGATAACTGTAAAATTGTTGAACACTTTCTCCAAGGGATATTTATCCATTTCTCTGCATGATATTTTAAATGTAAAATTTATCTATATATTTACAAATGAACTTACGGTTTTTTTCGTCCTGGCGTGAACCCCTTTTATACCACGGAAACTACTTTTTTTTGTTGTTGTAGAACCAGGAATCAAGAAAATAAACATTCGATTTGTGATCAACCAACTATACAACTGAGAGGTAGCGAGTTGCCTATCTTAAGAGAACACTTTGGTTAGAAAAAATAACAACTCTAGTTCGGGAAACTCTTAGGAAATTCTTCACTCTTTTCTTTCACCCTGAAACTTGACAGACACATGACTTACCAGAGTATATTATGAGTGTTGGCGGGATTTGACTCACGTGGCTGCCCTCAGCCCTGCCTCCTACGGGTCAAATTTGCGAAGTCAAGTCAGCGTGCTTAGCCCAACTGTAGGGCACGCGTATTTTTCTGTTTCAGTTTACATATTATTAATATGGACATTTTGGTTTTATTTCGATATGTGATACTGTTCTTTTTCATAATAATTGTCTTGTTGTGCTCATAAATTTGTTTTCTGTTGTTTGGTAATACGGATAATACTGATAATACCTATTTTCGTTTTGTAACAAATCCTTTATTTGTTTGTAAACTCCTAGGTATAAATAAAACAATTTTTTCTTCAAATATAATTATAGATATAAATATATTTTTCCTTATTTATTTATTACCCAAAATTTTTAGATAAATAATTACATTTTAAAAAAAGTATTGGATCTTCTCCGGTACAAGCAAAGGTGTTGTCCATTTAAATGTATATAATATTATGTCATTTCCATTATATTATGTATAACACCTTGTATAGGCATAAAATAAAAATATTATATATATAATTATGGTAACTTATACACGCTCTTTGACCAGAACGGTAATCTCTGGTAAAGGAAATATAAAGTAGTCATAAATTCCCATGAAAATGTTAAAATTTGCAGAAAAAATTGTATTCTTGTTTTTTGCAGTACCTATATAGTTTAATTGGCCTGCCAAAATTTCTGCTGGGAAGATGATGCAGTTGTCTGGGAGTCTATACGATCTATGTATTTGCATGATCCGCCGAGACTAAAACTGATTTGCATATGGGTCAGTGCCATCAGTTTTGGTCTCGTATAAATTATAGATCTTGGATTTGTGGAACTATTTTCCATATTTGTCTCTAGGAATATTGCTAGTGCATTCGCCAATTAGTCAAGAATGGTAATACCTAACTATTCAATCCGAATCAGTGACGACACCTAGCGCAGAAAATGGAAATTGGCTTTCTATACGATGTAGTAAAAGTTCCAAATGCTTTAAAGGAAGAAGAGAATGTAAAATCGCTAACTTCATTATTGTAATAACGCGGGGTTGTGACGTTGAGTTGTTTATAACGACTTGCTGGTGTTCAGCGAATCACAACGGCAAATATTAAAAACGAAAGGAGCAGGCTAATGTGCTGTTCTATTTCAAGACGCGCGTAATAATTTTTTTAACGAAAGTTTGTTGTGTGTAGTTTTTGTAGATTCTTGAAAATTGCTAACGTCTAACCACGAGGGATGGTGGCTTTAATTCTTTTGTGTTAATAACCGACCGAATGGTGCCTATTATATTGCCTTTGAATGTGAAAGGAAAGTGCCTGCTATTTTTATAACAAACCGCTTAGATCTGATAGATTTATAGATTTTAATAAGATAGGTAAAACGGTATTATTTCGAAAATGAACATGGACGAGAACGAAGAGACCAAATCGCCAATTCGAAGATTGGGATCTACAAGAAAACTGCTAGTTTTTAACAGTAAGTTTACCAATTAACACATTACATTTCTTAGGAAAATTCTGTATTTAAGTCACCACAGCCATAGCTATTAAAAAACATAGCTTTGTATCATACTACAAAGTAGGTACAGTATATTAACCTGAAACTGAAACATTACTGAGTACCTAAATCTCCAATGTTAAATTTTCTTTTTTTCATCTGTAATACCTAATAGAGTCTGAAAAGTTCTTCAACCGATGGCTTTAGATTTTATCATTTATGAAACTTAATTGTGTTGTGTTGTAATGTTGATATAAGTATCAACTTTGGTATTGGTCAAACTAAGTAGTTATTTGGGTCAACTTATTATTGACTCTACTTTAGACAGGAATTTAAGATTTATACCAAACCAAGTCAGTTGGCTTTCCTTGGTTATATAAACCATATTTCAAAAATCTGCTTTACATTACCTGCTCTCTTTTGAAATTTGTTTATGGTCTGGAATTAAAGACCTTGTTGCTAAAAGTTAGTAAATTAATATTATAGGTACTTCCAGCTTGCAACAAGGTGTCAAATTGTTGCTTAATTCTATGTAAAAATAATGATAATGAACACTCACAATCTCTGACCATCGTTTAGGATAGCTAGGACAAACTTTTGCAAACCCCTGGAACCGAACGAACCCTATACCTAAGACCTAAGTCCTGGGAGAAATTTGGTTCCCATGACATTTCTATGGGGGGTTTGGAAAAACACATATTTTAGAACAGAAATACCGTCCAAAAACTAAGTATTTGTGTTTGTAGTACCTACTTTAATGATTGTAATGAAGGGCCCCAAAGGGGACAGCGGCTTCTCTCCGTCTCTCCAATATTTGCTAAACTAAATTATCATTGAACAAAAGATGTATAATGAACCTAAATTTTGCAATTAACAGGTACCTACGGTTATAAGCCCGAAATCCCTCTCTCTTAGTTATTGGTAAACTTAAAATGGTTTCAAATTGTTGAAGAACTTGTTGCGAGGTCCGGTAAAGCAGGAACCAGGAACAAACCTATGGAACCAGGAACAAACCTATGTTTTATTTTGACATAAAACTATCTGACTTTCTCGTTTATTTATTTCTCAACATTATCATTATAGTAACAACTGTTGCAAAGTAAATTAGAGTTACACGGGTCAACAAAACAAATTTTCTGCCTAGGTTTTAGGTTGCGAACGGTATTTTATTTATGTGTAGGTATTTCTACAAAGAAGAAAGGATTTCAATATTTTAGTTATTTGTAAGTTCCTATACCTATATACCTAGTCTTTGTTATGTTCCGGTTAAAATTTTTGTTTCCCCTTGTAAGAATTAGTTTTATAAGCAAAGTTTGCCCAAAAAGTAATAAAAATTCTTATACCGTCCCTGTATCTTGTAAATAAATCGTCAAAAGAAATCTGAATCTGAAGATTCAAGGACGTATTTTACACTTACCACGCAAGTTCGACTCGCCGTTTGGCCGCTATTTCAACCTTTTTAAATTCGAAACTTAAGATCCAGACAGACATAAAATACCTAGGTATCTGCAGGCATTATAATCTCTCTATCATAAAAAAATTAAAATTGTTTGGGTCTCAGGAGCGCCAGACAGACCATAACGGCTTTACAATAATTAAAGTACCCATTCCATAGAATACCAAAATGGGCTTAACAATGAGAGCATAAAATCGTTGTACTGTATGCTGACAATAATAGTTAATCATTGTTTTATTATGTTCCTAAATAATATTTTTCTTTCTTGGGTTGGGGCAGATGCAAGCATAAGAGTATACCTTTGTGTACACGGTTACTGACGATGCAGGTATAAACACGAGGTTTTAAACCAGTTTTAGTCATTCAGTCATTACATAACGGATAGGTCAACATGCAAGCTTTAGATTCACCGTGCAAAGCTCCAAGATTAAAAAAAAGCTTATTGACAGACATTTTTTTTCAAATGAATCAAAATGGTTTATTAGCAATAGACCAGGGCTGAAGCCTTTGAAAATGGTAAAAAGTGAAAAAAAATAATAGTAGCATGAAACCTATTGGAAAAGGAAGAGAATATAACAAAAATGAAAGGAAAAATAATTTACGGGCGATCCGAGGTCGGGAAGTGGAAAGGGGTGAGTTTTTAAGGGTAGAAAACGATTTATCTCGATTTCCGGCAAAACTACAAGTCCTATGGAAAAACGTTAAATGGCAAAGTTGTAGGTAGGTAATAAAAAGATCTACAACTTTTGTATTTACACTTTTTTCACATAACCTCAAAATTTATGTGAAAAATTCAAATAACCAAGTTTTTGGTTTTTTATTTTTCTTTTACAAAAAAATTTTTTTTTCACGAAATTTGCTGAAAACTTACCTTTTTATGTCCCAAACACACTGTAATTTTTTTGATTTAAAATATTTATTTTTTCACCTTGTTTTGACTTAATATCGAAAAAGCACCCTAATTTTCAATCAAAAAGTCTCACGTCAAAATATCGGCTTTTTTAAAAAAGTCGGTGGGCTTTTTGTTCGTTGAAATCTCTACTTTCTGATGGTTTAAAAAAATATACATTACTATGGTAAATGTCATGAAATCCCCTTTAAATCCTACCTTTAATTATATTTAGAACAACTATTTTCGCATGTTTTTTGCGATCTTTATGTTTTATGGATTTGTAATTTTTTTGTTTATAAATGTAACATGGAATCTTACGTTTTTCGAGTAATTAAAGTATACATTTTAATAAATAGCTCAAAATTGTACCTACATAATGATTAAAAAAAATTCTGATTCGAGTTTTTTTCTTTTTTTTGCATTTTTTTAAAACATTTACCATAGTAATGTATATTTTTTTTACACCATCAGAAAGTAGACATTTTAACGAACAAAAAGCCTACCGACTTTTTTAAAAAAGCAGATATTTTGACGTGAGAATTTTCGATTGAAAATTAGGGTGCTTTTTCGATATTAAGTCAAAATAAGGTGAAAAAATAAATATTTTAAATCAAAAAAATTACAGTGTGTTTGGGACATAAAAAGGTAAGTTTTCACCAAATTTCGTGAAATTTATTTTTTTGTAAAAGATAAAAATAAAAAACCAAAAACTTGGTTATTTGAATTTTTCACATAAATTTTGAGGTTATGTGAAAAAAGTGTAAATACAAAAGTTTCAGATCTTTTTATTACCTATAACTTTGCCATTTAACTTTTTTCCATAGGACTTGTAGTTTTGCCGGAAATCGAGATAACTCGTTTTCTATCCTTAAAAACACACCCCCTTCCATTTCCCGACCTCGGATCGCCCGTAAATTATTTTTCCTTTCATTTTTGTTATATTCTCTTCCTTTTCCAATGGGTTTCATCCTACTATTATTTTTTTTGGTTTCAAAAATTATCGACCCTGGTCTACAAGGCCTGAGGTTAATTTGAAAACAATGAGAAAATTGTAATAACTGGAAACTACTTGGCTTTTTATATGTAGTTAGAACAAACAGTTTTAAGAATATATGTAAGTCACAGAGCCTTGAAAATAATTGCTAAGAATAAAAGCTAAGCCTACTATTAATTAATATGATTTGAATCGTCCAATTTATCTAGATTGAGCATAATTTCTATATAAAATATACTTACTTACACATTTATAAGTAAGTATAGGTAACAATAAAGGTCTCCATCTACATTGTTCTCCATTTTTGTTCTTTCTTTTACATCAAAATGTATGATAAGATTACTTATTTATCCTATAGCCTTTAAAGGATTAAATATTATCGCACAACTTAAAAAAAAAACGTTGAAAATCTTGTTTTCTCATAAAATTATTTATAAATCCCTCTCGCATTTATTGAGTTGCAAACGAATTTGACCATTTTCTGTAGGTGTTAGTTGTTTGGCATGTTTTTTACTACAGTTGTAAAAGTAACCGTACTATAATCTATTCAAGAGATTTCCAAATTAACTTTTTATTATTACTGTCTGGTACCCACGATTTCGCTAGCGTTGACAATTTGTTCTATTGACTATACGATATAATATACATATACCCTATTCTGGGAACTAAACTGTCTTATTGTAAATTTTCATCTAGATCTATCTTTCTATCTGTTTAGGCGGGATAGATCTTCAAACAAATTTTTATAATTATTTATTTAGGTATGATTTTTTATGCAAGGCCTTTAACAAGAAAACAGATTGTTTTCTATTGCTGATTAGTTTTTAACAAAGTTAATAACACTGGTTGATTACATAGTAATACCTCAGGCATAACGATCTGATAGCATATCGAAATACTAAATAAAAATTGTTTTATCTGCTAAAATGACTTTGTTTCGATTTTTTTAAATACGTGATTGGCTAGGTTCTTATAATATACCATTAGCATAATATTACTTAGGTATGTATATGTAAATCCACATTGCCGCATATATATTATAAATAAATATGAGATCGTTTCTGAGTAATAGAAGGTGTGTTTGTATCGTAAACTGAGAAATATCAGAAAGTTATATACTTAGGTAAAACTACAGTGAATCAGCAATTAAGTAATTGCTGTTAATTTATCTTCAAGCAATGACATACGTAATTCTTTTTGTGCTCTTTTTTGAAATGATATTGATTCTCATCGATTAGTGAATTGTCTTAATACTTAATATACTATTTTTTATTTATACCTTTGTTCCAACAATACAAATATAACTCGCTACAGAACGTCACTAAAAAAACCTTCAACATTTTACCATATAGGCATTTATATCCACAACACCCTGTATATAGGCTACATAAATATAGGTACACTACCTTGAATATTGTTTTATTCTGTAAGTTTTTGATAAACAAAGATACAGCTAATGAATAAGCACTTTGGGAAGACGTGACTTTGTCCTTTACTAATTTGCATAATTGTGCATAAAAAAATTTACTTCGGAAATGACTAAATATTACTTTATATAAATGTATAGTTGTTATGCAACTTCAAGGTGTTGAAGATCCATGACTACATTACATATCTACCTATATACAATAGTCTGTATCTATGCATTTATTTGATTCAAAGTTCAAGGCTAAAACGATTGAAGGGGACAGAAAACGCTTTGATTTTTTGTCATAGTCATGATTGATCATATTAAGGTGTACAAACTGTACAGGGTTATCCAACCAAGACTAGACAAGGCGATTTTTTGACTTCCTGTACTTTTATAAAAAAAACTGAAATAGCCATCTTAAGTCATTTTCTCCCGCGAATTCGAATATCTTCAGCAAAAAACAATTGAACATCAAACAAAAGTACTAGGGGTCACTTTGATATTTTTTTAAATGGGATGCCGTATTTTTAATGAGCTTATCCGATTTCTCATATAAATTTTGATCTAAAATGTTGGATTTTTAATTCAAAAACGCCTTTTTTCTTCAGTTTTAAATTCGGAAAATGTTCGTCTACCGTACGATTAATACCTGATAGATGGATACCCGTTTTACCTGTTCACCCCTTAACCTGCTTTAAAGCGTCCGTCAGTTAGACAAAATAATCAAGTGTCAAATTTCTATATATTTTTCACGAATTAATTACAAATTTATTTTGTTTGATTAAAGTTATTCACTTTAGTTTATAGTTTTTTCTAATATGTCATACTTTTTTTATACGTAAGCAATAATAGATTTGCAAAAACTACTAAATTTGTAATTAATTCGTGAAAAATATATAGAAATTTGACACTTGATTATTTTGCCTAACTGACGGACGCTTTAAAGCAGGTTAAAGGGTGAACAGGTGAAACGGGTATCCATCTATCAGGTATTAATCGTACGGTAGACGAACATTTTCCGAATTTAAAACTGAAGAAAAAAGGCGTTTTTGAATTAAAAATCCAACATTTTAGATCAAAATTTATATGAGAAATCGGATAAGCTCATTAAAAATACGGCATCCCATTTAAAAAAATATCAAAGTGACCCCTAGTACTTTTGTTTGATGTTCAATTGTTTTTTGCTGAAGATATTCGAATTCGCGGGAGAAAATGACTTAAGATGGCTATTTCAGTTTATTTATAAAAGTACAGAAAAAGTCAAAAAATCGCCTTGTCTAGTCTTGGTTGGATAACCCTGTACATACCTACTCATATTAGAAATTAGGAATTTTTCTTGTGCCTTAGTTTAGTTTACAAAAAATAATTAAATCAGGCCAAATGAAAATTGATGAATACCTATTAAACACAACTGGGTTAATTATAGTCTACTTTTTATCATAAATCTGTTCGGTGGTGTTGTTGGTGGTGGTGTTACTCTTTTGTTTTCAGAACTTAATAGCTGAAATAAAAACGTATTGATTGATATATTAGATTTCCAAGGCTGCTATTGCCAAATTTAATACTGAAGTGGATATTTTTATAATTTTATTAGTCTATTTTATTGATTTGTACATACATGTTTCTGGATACTTCAATTACTTTTTATATTGGTCGCCCAAATTAGCTACTTACATAATAATTGATTGAATTTGAATTAGGTTTCATGTTAAAAAATGGTTTAACTTATTTATGCCCTATACCTTGAAGAATTTTTGAAGATTCTTATAGTTTCTAGTTTTCCTACGAACCTCTCTTTATTCAAAGGTGCTGCAACTGCTGCTAACAAAAAAAAAATCAGTTATTTCCATTAATTTCAAATAGGTACCTATAAACCTAGCTGCCATGCTAATTATTTATAAATAAGCTAAAAAGTAGAGAGCTGCACTTAAATAATTTTCGTTTGTTCGCGGAAAATCCCCTAAAAAGTATCCGTTCTATGGTTGCTGCCTGTTACTTTCTCATTATTATAGTCTGTTTTCTATTGCCTGACAGCTAAGAACCCTCAAAACACAAATTTTAGCTTACCGAGTGAATATTATTTTTGGCCTGAAAGTATAGAAGATAGTTTAAACACTATACCGGGTCACAACGAATGTTGTTACCCCCCCTATTTTTTCCGTAGTTTTATTAATACAAATTTTAAAATTTCAGGGGATTTTAAGTGTATATTTTGTTACTTTTTAGTGAAATCGTACTTTCAAAATCACTTCCGGTTTGACCGGAACTGGTATCAACTCTTTTATTTTAAATAGAAACCTATTATTTTTATTTGATAATTGAATTATACGGCCAATTTCCTTAAAAATGACGTATCACACATTATCATTTGTATTTAAAGTGGCTTCCAGGCTAACTTTTCAATAAAATCCTTAGATGGCCATGGATTCGCTAATACAACATGATACAAAACACTGGGGAATAATTATTCGCCATTTTTGTATTATTTTTATAATATAGGTACGCAAGCTTTGGATAAAACGTTAAAATTAAAACTAAACTACCTCACCTGAAGTTGGAAATATTCTCTGACATAAGCCACCTACCTGTATACCTATGCAATAATAGATAATTTAATTACTTAAGATCATGTACCTGTTTATGTAACGCTTATGGTTTATTGAGGTTTTACGACTCATGACCCTTAGCTGTGCTGTCAGGCTTTAAGAAACAGAGTTTATATGAGAATTAGTGATTTTACAAGTACATATTAACATTTTAAACGCTAAAATAGCATATAAACTACCTTTTGTTGCGAATTTGGCTCATAACAGTAAAAACTTTGATTGTTTAAGAGGTAGTTACGATCCTTTTGTCACGTCGTTCAATATCTATATACAGGGTCGCTTTTATGTATGGAAACGGTCGATTATTTGCTAAAGTAAGATAGCTAGCGAAAAATGTTAAATACAAAACTTTTAGAAATCTATTACACTGCACATAAACTTAGTATACAGGATCAGTCAAAAAGCCATGGAAAAACAAAGTTACTTTATTTTAAATGGAACCCCCTCTATATTATTCAATATTTCAATTATTTACAAGATTCTAAAAAAAAATGTTAAGCACACCACATACCCAATGTTAACCGTTTTCGAGATATCGAGTTTCGAATATCGTTTTCAAATAAATTATTACATTTATTAATTTTCTAGTCCATCAAGTTACCTTAGAAAATATTTACCTCCATAACAATGTTGTTTTGTCATCTTGACAACAGATATGCCAAAAATACTTACATTTACAATTTGTGAACAATTTTCGCGTAAAAATGGCACGTTTAAGTGATACCGAGCGCATTGAAATTTTAATGATGATAGGGTACGGCGATAGAACACGGAGTTTTACCCAAGTGGTGAATATTTTTAATGAATTGCATCCAGATCGGGAACCTATAACTAAATCAACTGTTTCCAAAACATTGCAGCGTTTTCATGAAACTGGAGGTGTGAATGATCGACCAAAAAGTGGAAGACCGGTAAGCGTTACTAATAAAGAAAATTCTCTAAATGTCATGTTAGATGTGGTAGAAAATCCAATAAATTCGAAGCAACAGCGGGCTTTAAATCATAATATGAGTCAATATTCCATTCAAAAAAATACCAAAAGAGAAAAATTCAAACCATATAAAATTTATTTGTTACAAGAATTGAGTGAAGACGATTTTGATTACAGAATTCAGTTTTGCGAAATCATTATGGATAAATTGAATCAAAATGTCAACTTTGTCAACCACATTTTATTTTCTGATGAATCGACGTTTTGTTTAAACGGGCACGTAAATCGACACAACTGTAGATATTGGTCAGACCAAAATCCACATTGGATGGAACAAGTTCATACCCAACGACCACAAAAAACCAATGTTTGGTGTGGCAGTATTGGTGGAAACGTCATCGGACCCTATTTTATACATGGAAATTTGAACTCTGAACGATATTTATTACTTTTACAAGAGAATATTGTTCCACAGCTCAGACGATTATTCCGGAACCATAATAATCCCAATTTACCGGCTGAACAAATATGGTTTCAAGATGGGGCTCCACCACATTTTGGACGGATGGTGAGGGAATATCTAGAGGAAACTTTTCCTGGTAAATGGATTGGGCGCAGAGGTGCAATTGAATGGCCTGCTAGGTCTCCTGATATGACCCCTCTTGACTTTTTCCTGTGGGGCCATATCAAAAATTTAGTGTACAAAAATAGGCCACAAAATATCGAAGATTTGCAATAAAGAATAATGTTTGAAATTTCCAGTATTGCTCCCAATATCCTTTTAGATTCGCTACACAATTTTATTCACCGAATTCATTACTGCCAGGAGGTAAACGGTGGACACTTTGAGCACCTTATAAAATAGGATTTCAAATTGTTGTTTACTAAAACTTAGTTTGACTTTTTTATTATTGTTATTAGATTTATTTGAAAATGATATTTGAAACTCGATATCTCGAAAACGGTTACGATTGGGTATGTAGTGTGCTTAACATTTTTTTTTAGAATCTTGTAAGTAATTGAAATATTCAATAATATACAGGGGTTTCATTTAAAATAAAGTAACTTCGTTCTTCCATGGCTTTTTGACTGATCCTGTATACTTAGTTTATGTGCACAGTGTAATAGATTTCTAAAAACCCTAAAAGTTTTGTATTTAACATTCTTCGCTAGCTATCTTACTTTAGCAAATAATCAATCGTTTCCATACATAAAAGCGACCCTGTATTTACGGCTTAACGTTATATCTTGGGACTTGCGGTGTTATATCTACTTAATAATAGAATTAAACTTTTACTTTAGGCGCGGCCCAAACCAATAAAACTGCCGGGTGGTGGTGAAAACCCCAAAGGAATTAATAGTTGACGAAATATTGTAAACATCTGGCGCTTCCTCGTATAAAATCATATTGTGGGAAACCTGATAGGTAACAAATTAACTCTCTGCGCTACAGTATTATCCGGGAAACGAATCTAAAAATATTTCCATCCATGAATCATTGTCATTGCTACAAAGACACCATGGAATAATTATGTTCCTGAAATTAGATGGCTTTAACTTTTTTGTTGAATAAAGGAGATTCAACTAAAACAGGTTACGATTAAGGATACTTGTTCACCTAATTAAAAAACATATAAGTACAAATTAATCTGTCATACAAAGTGTAATGTTATTTGGATAGACAATATTTTCGAACGAAAATGCTAAACCACCCTAATGCCAAAAGGGGAGAATCGCGTGTTTTTCCATAAGGGGGATGACTCATCGCATTTCAGTATTGATATTAAATACAAACGATCCTTTCAAAGGCCGGAGAACGTCTTTATTCTACAGTATGTAGGTATATTGTCTTTCATTGAGTTTCTTAATTCCAAAAGTAGTAATGGTTTTTGGTCAAATTTTATTTTTAGTTCTGTAATAACGGTTGTCGGAATTGATTTTTATTTAATTGGAGTTGTGTAGGATTGCTGCGTGTTAGGCAGGCATATAGGTACCCAGAATTCTATCAAAATCAAAAAAATAGTCTGGTTTCTTGCAAGCATTCCTGATAGCGAAATGTTTGCGTGGAAATAAAATAAGTTTCGAAAGTTAATTAGCAAGTAAACATTTTTTAACAGTTTACTCGTGTAAGACGTTTCAAAACAGTTTTTGAGATTACGCCAAATGTCTTAGGCAACACATATTTTTAATAGACAAAAAACATGAAAAGTGTATTTCGTTTATACGTATATCTACTTAAAAAATAAACTTAAGTATGTTAACATTGTACAGCATCGTTATACAGCATACATACAATATGTCTTAGAAGTTTTAGACTAGCATAAATAATAATTGTTTATATTAAAACATTTTTTCGTGACGGTGGGAGTTTATACAGAGTGATTTTTATTATAATATTCAGCGGCGGTCCCAGGGGAGGGGGGAAAACCCCCTTCCCCGCCCCCTTTTCTGAGTTAACTCAAACACTATTTAGATTTGAAACTTCAACGTGGAAGACTTTTAAATAACATTGTGTATTCCTGTAAATAGAAGCACGTTTTATACAGGGTGTTCCAACGAAAACTTAACACCTCGATTTTCCTGCTTTAAAATGAGAATGTGGAAAATCGCTCGAACCCGTCGATTTTAATTTCGAGGGGGACATCTTTTGCGTATATTATCAAACTTGTTACTTCAAGCCCCTAGGAGGAAGGGGGGGTAAGATCTAAATCTTAAATGGATACCCCTATTTTATATAATTTTTTTGGATTCTGCATAAAATTCTGAACATTTTTTAATAAAAGCATTATTAGTCTATACTTAACAGTTTCCGAGATATTGACTCTTGAAAAATTACATTTTTGAACTTTGACAGCGTCTAGCTTTCTAACTGTATATGTACGTCTTAAAGCAAAACGGCTTTCATGTCCCTATCTTCGATTTTTATTATCTTTCCAATAGTGTCAACTTCCAGTTAAACCGGAAGTACTATATTTCTTACATCTGGGTTAACCGAAAGTTGAGAATCCAAAAAAATTATATAAAATAGGGGTATCCATTTAAGATTTAGATCTTACCCCCCTCCCTCCTAGGGGCTTGAAGTAACAAGGTTGACAATATACGCAAAAGATGTCCCCCTCGAAATAAAAATCGACGGGTCCGAGCGATTTTCCACATTTTCATTTTAAAGCAGGAAAATCGAGGTGTTAACTTTTCGTTGGACCATCCTGTATAAGACTGTAAAAAAACTACTTTTTGTGAATTATTATAAGATGTCTGACAGGATGATGTTTTCATGATACATCAATGTATGATGACGTCTGTATAATATACATTTAAAGGTGGCCAAAAAAACAAGTGTAGCTATAAGATATAACGACAGGATAACGTTACCTTGTGGCATTCGTGCTTGTAATAATTATTAGGCGCCATTTGAATTTTTTGTGCAGTCTAATGAGATACCATATTAAAACTGTATTAAAGAAATATGAATATGGTTGTAAAGAACTTATATTAAATATTATTATTATTAATATAGTATATAGTCACCTCTCAGGTAAACGTAAATACACCAAAACTTAAGATGTTGGTATTGGATACATAGGCGTAGTTAGACTGTCAACACTGAGGGTGCTGAAGTCCAGTGGCGGCTCGTGACATGTTAACGTGGGGGTGCACAAAAAGCCCGCCCCCAAAATTTTTCAAGACCACGCCCAAATTTGGTCAATAATTTTTAGTAAATATTTTAATGTGATGTTAATAGCAGGTTTAGGTCTTTCAATGTTCTTAACAATCACTTTCTCCTCCAACGATAACTTGTTAAAAGATTTTTTCAAAAATTCCACGGTGTATTTTATATTCGACGACGCACTCATTGTTTTTTCGTGTTTATTTAACTTTACACTTTAACTAAATTCAATAAAACCATATTAAACCTTAATGAACAAAAAAAATAGTCAAAATACCGGCTAAAAATTTCCGCGAATTTGAACGACTAGGACTGGTTAAATTTAAATTATCAAATTAATGCAGAATTGCAGAACATGACATACACAAGCTATTATGCGAATTTTACGAGATTTTTATGATCATAGACCCGCTCTGACAAGTAAACTGGGCGTGAACTACACGGTACACGGTGAGAAATTTTCAACAGAATCCGCAACTATCTAAATATACTTGAATTTGAACCAGAATTCGAATGCTTGAAATATTAATATGAAAAATTCATTACATACAGTGAGGACCTAAAGTCCGCCCCCCCCCCCCCCCCCCCTCTAACTTCTAAACCGTTCGGTATATTTTAATGAAATTTTGAACGATAATATTTGAGCAAGTCTTGCACTTTTTGACATACTAATGACAGCTTTAAATGTCAAGATGACAGCTGGGTCCGCTTTTGAAATATTTTTTTAAATGGAACACCCTGTATATTTTTACATTTTTAAATTCCACATAAAATTATAATTATTTTTTATTAAATGCATTATTAGTCTATACTTTATAGTTTTCGAGATATTGACTCTCGAAAAGTGACATTTTTGAACTTTGACAGCTTATAACCTTCTAACAGTACGTCTTAGAGCAAAACGGCTTACATGTCCCTATCTTCAATTTTTATTATCTTCCCAAAAAAATCAACTTCCGGTTAAACCGGATGTAACTCGAAAGCAGGAAATATAGTTGTTCCGGTTTAACTGGAAGTCGATTTTTTTGGGAAGATAATAAAAATTGAAGATAGGGACATGTAAGCCGTTTTGCTCTAAGACGTACTGTTAGAAGGTTATAAGCTGTCAAAGTTCAAAAATGTCACTTTTCGAGAGTCAATATCTCGGAAACTATGAAGTATAGACTAATAATGCATTTAATAAAAAATAATTATAATTTTATGTGGAATTTAAAAATGTAAAAATATACAGGGTGTTCCATTTAAAAAAATATTCCAAAAGCGGACCCAGCTGTCATCTTGACATTTAAAGCTGTCATTGGTATGTCAAAAAGTGCAAGACTTGCTCAAATATTATCGTTCAAAATTTCATTAAAATATACCGAACGGTTAAGAAGTTAGAGGGGGGGGGGGACGGACTTTAGGTCCTCACTGTATAATGTATATTATAAAAATAGGTTAGTTCTAAAATTAGCCTATACTTATATTGTAAATTTTTTTTTGGAGGTGCTAATTTGGATTTCGGGGGTGCTTAGTACCCCAAGTACCCCCCTAACTACGCCTATGATTGGATAAGAAAGAAGAATGATTTATGAAGCATTGTAATTCATTATCATGCAGACAAAGGCATCAAGTTTGATGAAAAACAGGGCCGGATTTAAAGAAATAAATATACATCAACGCTTTGGAACGGAGTTCGGTTTTCTCAGAACCAGGGTATTGCGTAATATAACGCTCCACGATCAATAAAATTAGTATACAGAAATGAATATAGATATTTCTTATTGGATAGTCTCCTTATTTGGGTTACAAAAATAAATGCCAAATTTAATATGACTATTCCACAGATTATAAAGTTGCACTGAACCAATCCTGCATGCTTCACTTCACGTTTGTACATCAAAATGGGATTAGGCAAGACCACCATCTGTTTGAATAGTAATTAAAACAAAGTACTTGGAAATAACATAACACAAAAAACTATGTGAAAAAACAAAACATGTGGTTTTGGAATCTTCGTCTCAAGTTTTAATCATCGAGAGTCTGAGATCTTTTGGTTTTTGTCTCGTATAAAACGAAAATGAGTTGTCTCAGTATTATGTTACAGCTTTAGTGAGAATGAACACAGTTCAGTTAATTTCATTTTATTTTAAATTGTGATTTAGCTGAAAACGCAATCAGCGCTCAGTCTAGTGCCGGCACATTGAAGCTTGTATTAGGGCCATAATCAACATGTTTCTAATTTTTATACCTACCAACCAACAAATGTTTGTTTTTAAGCCCATTGTAGGTATAGGGTTGCAAAGAAAGCCTAATATAAGATGGATGTTAAAAAATTATATACGTTAACGGTATGCAGAGTCATTTAAAGACACCCCGAAGGCTTCCTTCCTTGGCCTATACAAAAGCATAGGTCAACTCAGGCCACTCCCACTCAGGTGACTAAATATCACCCTTGGGTAGTATTTCAATAGTATGAATATACACAGTATAGTATTTGTAGAATTATACCGTTGACCTTTTGACTGCGATAAACCCTCATTATCCCTTTGACCATAAAATAAATAATGAAATCCCAAATTTTAAAACCTTTTCGAGCAGAGCCGGACCAGGTACAAATTCAATTTATACCTATGCCTGATTCATATATAAATACAAACTGATTTTTAATAATTTTAGTCTTTATTGGTTTTCCGGAGAGTAGTTTTTAGTTAGGCTTATTAGTGGTAGAATGTGGCGTCCTTGGAATTGTGCTGATAGGGGGGCATCTTCAAGTGTCATTTTTAAAAGAAAGCATTTATCTACCGATGCCAAACTAATAATTAAAAATGTGTATCAATCTTTGTTGAGTAGAAATTTTAATTCGATGGATGCTTTAGCAGAGACGTCTACTTTGACAAAAACTCCTTTATCTTCGGTAAGAGACATTACTTAAACCTGTTAATCCTAGGAAAAATCGGAGTGATTCTGGCACATTTAGAAGCATTGCCGAAAATGACATGGATTTATTAAGAAGAAAGATTTACCAAATGTATGAGGCACAAACTCGGCTGTCCCAAGGAAAAACACAGTACATGTAAAAAAAATGTTTTTGAGAAATTAAGGGTAAAAGTTGCTTTGTTATAACGATTACGTTTAAGATTTTATTTACGTCTTTATAAGTTTAACGAGGAAGCAAGGCTTTAATTCAACTATATTATACCACTAATTTAATTATGGTTTGCTAGCTTCTAAGAAATAAATGGTTTTTTGAACAAAAATGCATATACTGTGTTTTGCTTTTAATAAAAGTTTTAAGGTAATGGGAATTTCATATAAAAAAAGACAGTAAGTACAGACTGTGTTTTTACTATATTAAATTTATGAATATATAAAATTTAAAAATAGTGATAACACAGTAAAAATACTTTAAGTTTTTTAAATAAACGTTTATTGCACAAGTATTGGTAAAAAATACAGTCGCAAAAAATACCTAACATAATTCTCAGAAAAAAGTGAAAAGAAAACAAAATCTCTTATGGAGAAAAAATAAACAAAAAGTAAATTCAGTATTCATTATAACTAATATGTATGAACATACATTATTATTCTACATAATTATTTAGCAGATCACGTGATTGTTCACTTTCAGGAAGATTAAGCCAAAATGCACGATGGTTAATATTTTTCATTTTGGGTACTAGGTCTTTAACTATAGCAGCTTTTTTCTCTGCATTTATACCGCGATAAGCACCTTTTATTGGTGGAAGTTGTTGGTTTGGAACAAACTTTTTCTGAAGAAAGTCGATCTCTTCATATTGGTCAGATTCAAAATCCGTCTTATAAAGAAGTTCACGTTTTCCCTTAACAAATTTAACTTCAACAATATGTTGTAAAAGTACATTAGGAGCAGCTGGTGGTCCAGGCTGGTCGGTGTTAACACCTTTAATCCCTTTTTGACGATTACTATTTACCCGTTTCTTGCTTTTCCATTCTCGAAATATTTCTTGCTTTTCCACATGTAATTGTTTTCTTGACCTTTGAACTACTCTGACAAATTCATCAAAGTTATCTATGGATCCTGCGGCACGCATAGCCTTTTCGATATTTCCATGTACAGAGTCAGCGGACATATGGGTATGGCCCTTAGTTAAGTATCGGATTATAACTTGTTGTGATCCTGTCTGTTGATTAACCATATGGACTAAGGAGGAATATATGGTCCAATTTTTATTTTGGCTCGTGCAATTGTCTGCCCAGAACGTATATAAAGTCGCCTCATTATCCATGTTCATAACAGTATAGATTGTGTCCACAATAGAATCTGCGTTACGCCCTTGCAGTGCCTCGTGCCAAAGAACAGCAACACTCTTATATGCGTAGTTACTGTTTAATATTGCATAGGTTTCATTATACACGACAAGCCGGCTTATGAAGAAACTGTCCTTAATATAAGGCATTATAGGCAATAAAATTACCTTCTGAAGGTCCATAGAATATATTCTCTCATGAAGTTCTTGAGTTCTCGTTTTATCGATTTTATATAAAGCCTTCGCTTGACTTGCTTTGCGCTCGTGCAATTCTTTTTTAGCTAATAAATCAGGATCAACCAGTCTGTTTTCATTGTTAGCCTCCTTAATTGCTGCTTCATAAGTTAAACATTCAGCACAACGGTCCCCTTTAGGCATTTTTAGAGAAATATTCATGGTTTTTAAAGTATTTCTGTAAGTTTCCACTTTACAGAAATCTGGATGTTTTCCTAAAAAGTCTTCATACATAATCTGGACAGTCAAATCTCTTGACAAGTAGCGACAGTTTGGAGCATTATGTCTCCTATAGTGACTAAGAGATGGACCAAAGCTTTCAATATGATTTATAATAATATTACGATCAACTTTACTGACAGGAGCCGATCTTCCCCGATTTTCACCAATCGCCTCTCCAACATTACTTTTCTTAATTGCATGTGAAAGTTCTGTAATTACTGAATCATTGGTGTATCCAAGAGTACTAAGAAATAATTTTTTGCAAACTTTGACTTGTTTGTACTGTAGGCATGGTCGAGGTAAAAAATACTCTCTTGATTCATTCTTTAAAAAAGTGCGACCAGTTTTTTCCTCTTCGGTTGTATCGTCATCTAAATATTCTTGAACTGTTAGATTTTTAGGTTGTACAGTTCTTCTTTGAACCTGACAAATTCGGACATGTCGGCACAACCATTGACGTCTAACGGAATATTGGAGGCTCCAAAACTCATTCCAAATTTCCTTTCTATCCTCGTCAGTTATTTCAGAACACTTTTTATTCTTACATTTCAGTAGACATCCTCCGAGCTGTGGGTGCTTTTCTCTATCCCTTTGAATTTTTTCAGAAGCATTTTTTCTTTTTCTTTTACTTTGCACTAAATTTTCTTCATTTTCCATAACTTGTAACTCCTCAACAACAAGATCAATATTATTATGGTCTTCGAAGGTTTCGTCTCCATCGGGAATCATTTCTAGATTTAAAATTGTTGCTGATGGGTTGATTTTTATGGGATCTATGGTATTAGTCGAGCCTTCATCTTCCCGATTGTGAAGAACTTGGAAAGTACATATATTTTGTTCTCCGCTCGGAATTTCTGTCAAGTTTGGAGTATTATCCATCCGGTTTACTTCGTTTTCAATTTTGTTGTATTTTTTTTGTACAAGATATTTAAGTGGTATATTTTCGCTGGAAGACGAATCTTCTGAATCCGATTCTAAGTTAGGAGCTGCATATTCTTTATCAGAAATTCTTCCTTTATCAGCTGTCACATTTGGTGGTTCCTTCCAATAATCGTTTGTTAGTTCATCTAATTTTCCCTTTATACTATGTATTATGGTAGACGGAGCTGCTGCTCCTTTCCGATCATATTCAGCAAAAGCCTCATGTACTATCCTAAAAAATATTACTAAATAATTTTTCTTGCGATACCAATACCTAGACCGAGATCAACACTTTTGCTTCGAAACGAATGCTCTTAAAACTGATATAGGTATAGTAAATTAACCCCAAAAACAAAATTAAAATGCACAAATTACCCGTTATGCTTTACTAGAATTAAACCTAATAATCTTAATTTATCTGACAAAAACCTATAACCTCACTTTTCTAAAATAAATAATTAAAATTATTACTCACTTTGCTTTAGCCACAGCTAATTGGACCATTTTATGGCCACGAGATCCTTCCATTATGTATATATTTTTATTCCTAATTTTGCATAAGTTACTCAATTGCAATAAAAAATATAAACGATTATAACGACAGCAACTACACGACTAGATTGCCAAGACAAACTAAAACAAATATCAAAACACAGCATCTACGTCGACGGTTACAAAATGTCGAGTTCTGATTGGTCAGTGAATGTGCTGTGTTTTACATCTTGTTGATGCGCAGTTACTGTGTTTTTGAAATTTGATAAATGCTGGTGCTCTGTAGATACTGGGTTTTTGTATTCATTATTTCCGTTATTTTGATTTAAATTTAAATTTTTACTTTCACATAAGATAGATCATTAGCCAGTATGTGCAGATATGTTAAAACCTCAATATTTATAAAAAATGCATATACTGTGTTTTTCCTTGGGACAGCCGAACTGTACCCACTTTGATTTCCCTCAAAGAGCGGCTGAATAAAGACGAAAAAAAATATCTGTTGTTGCCTTTCAAGCCTTAGGAAACTATTGCGTAAAATGGGTTTTAAATACCGAAGCATTAATAAAAGACAAACATTAATGGCATCTCAACGTTTACGGGAATGGAGACTTAAATATTTAACAGCTGTTAAACAATTAAGAGAAGAAAATCGTCCAATTATTTACCTTGACGAAACATGGTTCGATACCCATGACACTCCAAGAAAAGGTTGGGATGATTTATATTTTGAAGAAACTTACAAAAAACGAGAACTGCTAGAAGTATTAAAATATTAAAAGCTTTTAAAATACATAAGGAATAAGGAGTGTGACAAACTTACAGCAGAAAATGGGCATACCGTGTTGCGTCTTCCTCCATACTATTGTATATTCAATCCTGTTGAGCTAATATGGCACCAATTAAAATCCAATATTAGGAGAAATAATATTTCTCCTACATTAAATGCATCTGTAGTAGAATTAAATAAAAACGAAGTAAGAAAAATTTCTGCAGACAGCTGGAAAAACTGTGTACAGCATGTACTTAAGGTGGAAAATTCTTACAATTGTATGATTACAATAAACGTTCCACCCTTAATTATAAGTTTAGGCTTAGATGAAGATAGTGATAGTGATACAGAGTTAAATTTTGAATAAATTATCAACAGTTCTTTAGAATTTAATTAATTTTTATTGTACTTGTTATCCTAATAGTTATACTTTTAAATTATATTATTTTCAATTATCATTAATTATTGTTATCATTATTTTACATTTATTATAGGTACCTACCTAAAACTAAAAATTCTATTTATTTTAAATTATAAAAATAAATCATGTGGTGTAGGTACATTTTCAAGCCGACCCTGATCCCATTTAATCCCCTTTGAAGAGGTTAAGGCGTATACAATAGGGTTTAATCAGGTAGTTTATTTTTGGCAGTAAGAGTCAACAGTATAATTCTGCAAATACTATACTTAAATATTTCCAAACAAATTTGTTTGATTAATAAACTTTTCATTCATACATTTTATTCGCTGAACGTAAAATGTAGCTCATCATAATTAATATCATCATTATCATTCATAATATGCAACAATTTTAATCAAGATATATATCCGGGAAACTGATATTTCAATTACGAAATTATTATTGTGGGCGTAGATAATTTTACATACTTTTAACATTCCTGCGTATATTTCTACATTTATATCGTCATTCATAAGCATAACACAAGTCTCTCAAAATATTTATCGTAAAATTCTGAAGTATATTTTTTTCGCAGCAAGTTTGAAATAAATTATTTTAAATTTAAGCAGCTAACGGCAAGGTTTTAGGTCCATTTCCTTTGGATAAATACACAACATCTTTTTTAAAACAAAGCATTTTTGTGCAACTGTTTAATATTGGCCTGATAAACATTAATGATATTAAAATAATCAAACCGTACAAAATTACATTAGTTATACACAAACTTAGAGACAGTATAAATAAACGTAAACTTGGTAATGGTATTATTATATGCCGTACGTCTATGGTTTTCAAATTTCTTATACACAGTGTCTCAAAGTATACAGTGTCACCAGTAAAGTCCGCATCATATATGGGATTTTTTTTTTATTAATAGCTTTATTCAAAATTTGACTTTGGCATCAAGTTCTGCTTCGATCGAGATAAAAATTAAGCAAAAAAATAGTAGTCACGTGATTCGCATTATCTGTCAAATTTTAATTTTTTCCAAAAAATAATTGAGAAGTAGGGTTATTTCTGAAAATATCGAAAAAAGTTATTGAAAAAGTTTTTTTAAATGCAGTTTCTAGCCCACGTGCAAAATTTCAGCTGCATAAGATAATTTTGATTTTTTACCTACATTTTGTAAATTGCACAACTTTTGCAAAATCGGACTCAACGCATCCTACATAAAACTTCTCAGTTTTGACAAGGCTTTATTTCAGATACATTTTCTTTAAAGTAGCGCCTCTTGGCTTGGGCTATTAAAATATGGTCGCATGTGATGCAAAGTTTATTTGTTAAGCTATATCATAATAGTTTATTAAGCTATATCATAAATCATAATAACGTTAACGTTATTATGATATAGCTTAATAATAAATTATAATATAGGGGTTTTAAATTAAATCGTTGAAAATAGATAAACTTTACGTTGTTAAACTAAAATTTATTTTCCACTAAAAAACACTTTACTGAAGACACTGTGTTCATTTTTGTCTTAATAACATTAAGGTGTATTACTTTCAGACGCAAACTACGTTTTCAAAAATACTTATTTTATGAAGTAACCTTATACGGGGTCAAAAACAAATAAACTTGAAGCATGCGACCAAATTTTAATAGCCCAATTTTGATTGTGTAGAAAAACACACATTTAAGATGGCGCTACTTTAAAAAAAATGTATCTGAAATAAAGCAATGTCAAAACTAAGAAATTTTATGTAGGTTGCGTTGAGTCTTATTTTGCAAAGGTGGTGCGCAATAAAATTTACAAAATATAGGTAAAAAATCAAAATTATCTTATGCAGCTAAAATTTTGCATGTGGGCTAAAAAATGCATTTAAAAAAACTTTTTCTAATAACTTTTTTTGATATTTTCAGAAATAACCCCACTTTTGAATTATTTTTTGAAAAAAATTAAAATTTGACAGATAATGCGAATCACGTGACTACTATTTTTTTTTTGCTTAATTTTCAGCTCGATCGAAGCAGAACTTGATGCCAAAGTCAAGTTTTGAATAAAGCTATTAATAAAAAAAATCCCATATGATGCGGACTTTACTGGTGACACTGTATTTATTTGCTTCTTATACAATCTTGTTGCACAGAGTATGGCCATACGTAAAATTGAGAGAAAGGAAAACTATATACAAGGTGTTATTTAATAAGTGTCCGATATTGTACAGGACGATTCCCCAGTTATTTATAAGGTGAAAAGTTCATATAAGCAAGGCCTTCATTTTTTAGATACAGGGTGTTAAAAATTGTGGGTGTGGGTGGCGCCCCATACAATTAAGGGCCAAACTAAGATCAAATTTGAATTTCTCATAGTAAAAAATCCACAAATACTAATTTTCTTCCAAATATCGACATTATTTCAAAAATTATTTACGAATAACAAAAATAAAATAAAATTTTTAACACCCTGTATCTTAAAAATGAAGGCCTTGCGAACCCATGCTTATATGAACTTTTCACCTTATAAATAACTGGGGAATCGTCCTGTACACTATCGGACACTTATTAAATAACACCCTGTATATAATTTACTGTTGAGAAGCAAAGAAAATGGGTTGTCCGGAATAAAATTAATATAGCCTTAGCCTGTAACTTTTAAGGAAAACGCTCGGACACGTCAATTTAGTTTTATATACAGGGTGTTCATTTGAAAACTTCCCACCACGGATTTTCCTGCTTTAAAATGAAAATGTGGAAAATCGTTCGGACCCGTCGATTTTTATTTCGAGGGGGACATCTTTTGCGTATATTGTTAATCTTGTTACTTCAAGCCCCTAGGAGGGCGGGGGGGTAAGATCTAAATCTTAAATGGGTACCCCTATTTATATTTTTTTTTTTGGATTCTGCATAAAATTCTGAACATTTTTTAATAAAAGCATTATTAGTCTATACTAAACAGTTTCCGAGATATTGACTCTTGAAAAATGAGGTTTTTAAACTTTGACAGCGTCTAGCTTTTTAACTGTACGTCTTAGAGCAAAACGGCTTACATGTCCCTATCTTCGATTTTTATTATCTTTCCCTTGGTGTCAACTTCCGGTTAAACCGGAAGTACTATATTTCTTACAACCGGTTTAACCGGAAGTTGACACTATTGGAAAGATAATTAAAATCGAAGATAGGGACATGTAAGCCGTTTTGCTCTAAGACGTATTGTTAGAAAGCTAGACGCTGTCAAAGTTCAAAAATGTAATTTTTCAAGAGTCAATATCTCGGAAACTGTTTAGTATAGACTAATAATGCTTTTATTAAAAAAATGTTCAGAATTTTATGCAGAATCCAAAAAAATTATATAAAATAGGGGGATCCATTTAAGATTTAGATCTTACCCCCCTCCCTCCTAGGGGCGTGAAGTAACAAGATTGACAATACAGGGTGGCCCTTTAGTGTGGCAAAGTACAATAGCTCCGTTACTATTTCAAATACATTAAAAATATTAATACAAAAGTTGAAGGGCAGTAAGTGACTTATAACGTAAAATTATTTTTAACTCTATAGGGTGGCTCAAAAAAGTGGAACAATAAAAAATGTACTTTTTTCAAATGGAACACCCTGTATATTTTTTCATTTTTAAATTCCACATAAAATTATAATTATTTTTTATTAAATACATTATTAGTCTATACTTTATAGTTTCCGAGATATTGACTCTTGAAAAGTGACATTTTTGAACTTTGACAGCTTCTAGCTTTCTAACAGTACGTCTTAGAGCAAAACGGCTTACATGTCCCTATCTTTAATTTTTATTATCTTCCCAAAAAAATCAACTTTCGGTTAAACCGGATGTTACTCGAAAGCAGGAAATATAGTTGTTCCGGTTTAACTGGAAGTTGATTTTTTTGGGAAGATAATAAAAATTGAAGATAGGGACATGTAAGCCGTTTTGCTCTAAGACGTACTGTTAGAAAGTTAGAAGCTGTCAAAGTTCAAAAATGTCACTTTTCAAGAGTCAATATCTCGGAAACTATAAAGTATAGACTAATAATGTATTTAATAAAAAATAATTATAATTCTATGTAGAATTTAAAAATGAAAAAATATACAGGGTGTTCCATTTGAAAAAAGTACATTTTTTCTTGTTCCGCTTTTTTGAGTCACCCTATAGAGTTAAAAATAATTTTACGTTATAAGTCACTTACTGCCCTTCAACTTTTGTATTAATATTTTTAATGTATTTGAAATAGTAACGGAGCTATTGTACTTTGCCACACTAAAGGGCCACCCTGTATACGCAAAAGATGTCCCCCTCGAAATAAAAATCGACGGGTCCAAGCGATTTTCCACATTTTCATTTTAAAGCAGGAAAATCCGTGGTGGGAAGTTTTCAAATGAACACATTTTGACGTTATTCGTTTGTTTTTTTTATAGGCATTGACGACATCGATATTTTTTTTTAAATGGAAACATACAGCTTGTGATACATCATTTGAAAGCTAATATCTTATACAGTATGTTCATAAATTTTGGCGCCATTCTGTCATGCTATTTCAAAATGGCGACTATTAGAAGTTTTTAAAAAATCTCTATTTAAATAAGCGGAAATGATAAATCATTGATATTTTTTTACCTTTCAGGCTATAAGGCTATATTAATTTTTTATCGGACTTCTGAGCAACCCCGTATATACAGCACAACTCATAGCCGTTTATTTATATTAAAAACTTCGGCGTAATGACGACCTAATTATTTTTATTGTTCAATTTAAAAAATCGCCAAATGAAAATCAATAATTAATGAATCATGCGCCGTTAAACTTTTCCAGCTTTTGATGAATACTTCTTTTACCTCCTTTATTAATCCAAATAAAACATGAAACACAAATTATAAAGAAATAAAGGAAAATCAAAGGGAACTCTACTCTTTGTAAATCGAAAAACACACCTATTTTTGGGAAGTATATGCTCGTAAACTCGCCTTCTTCAGCGGATTAAAACTTCTGGATGTGCTTAGAAACAAATTGAGCGGTTTTGAAGCCTTTAATCGACAAGAAATAAATCATTCCGGCTAAGCTAGACGTTTTTCCGCATCTTCGAGGTCAGATATGGTTTCTACGAAAAACTTTACTCTAACGTATAAGTTTATAGAACTTTTTAAGCTTATTTACCATTCTTAAAACATAATTTGGGGCAAGTATTTATAATTTTTATTTGATGGAATGATGACTAGCTTGGCGTGGCAACACCGCATTTCAAACTTGAATAAACGTTTTCATTGTTGGCGGGCGCGACGCGGCGCCGCGTTTGTAGAGGCTTATTCTTAAATTCGGGGGTGCGTCCAAGTATGAATATCCACCCCTATTAATTATTATTAATGAGTTTTATTATTGGAAAAAAAGGGTTAAATTAATAAGCAAACATATTGTCGTTCTTAGAGAAGGTAAATTTCTTAATACACCTTTTACAAAAAAAAAATGTCAATTTAACCCCCAAACAAACAACAAGTTACTCGTCTGTTGTGCCTCAATTCACGTTAGTTAATTGGGGAATACGTTTCTGTTCTAGATTTTTCTTCCAAATTAGCACCGCATAAAAGTTAGTTTAAAATAAGTAGATAAAAGCAAACACTAAACACAACTTAATAAATCTTTGTCAAGACATAAGTTACATAAATTTAATCAAGATAAATACATTTTGTCATTAAACTAAACTGTATAGCTGTTTTATCGCCTATTAACTTTTATGTAGTTATATGATGATGTTAAGTTATGAATATAAAAATTAGGAATATTTAAAAAATCTTTCGTTTTTTTAATGTTCTTATTTGTATTTACGTCTTTGAAACACTATTTTTAAAAATGTCTTCGGACCCATTGAAGACTGGTTATCACCATCAATTTTTTCAGATTTATGCAGTCAATGCATTACACTCAAAAAAATCAAATCAATATTTCGTTTCTTTTTTCCAAAGAGGGGCCAAATACCCCTCTTTAAGTAGCAATTACCAGTTTTAAGATTAAACATTTTTTTTTATATTTAATTTGATAAATTAATAAGAAAAAAAACGTCAAATTTTCGCATATTTCGTTTTCTGTTTTTATTAATTTATAAATCCAACCTATTTTAACGTAAAACTTTAAGTAATGGTACCTAGGTACTCTAAATATGGGTATTTGGCCGATTATTGAATAAAACGATTAAGTCACGAAATGTTGAAGAAAAAAACTAAATGGCGAATGCGTAATTGCTGTTCGCTCTTAATGATTATATTTCATATAATACTGTCTGTATCGTATTTTTGTATTGAAAAAATATGTAGTCATTATGAACATCGTCAGTGCATTCGACTGGTATAAAAATACACACTGTATGTAACTTGACACTATCGCCAGGGAACATGTGTCAAAAGATTTAAAATGTTTTAGTAAAAGGAAGTAGCCACTTATGGCTTATGGGTTGACCATTAGGTTTGTTGAATGGGGAGCGTTTATTGCATATACACCGAGTCTAGAAAAGCGAAATGAAAAATAAATATTAGGCCGATTATTTGGATTAAGAAAAGGAAAATTAATTAACCTATTACTGGAAGGTCGAGAGAAAGAGAGAGACAGAAAGAGACGAGTTTAATTATTTGTATAACTTTTACCCTGTTTATTTGGGTAATTAATTTTCAATGGAATGAAATCAGTCTGGTGCATGTTTGTGTCACAGAATTTTTCTCAAAAATTGGGTGAAGTAGCTAGCTGATAATTTAACAGTTATAGTTTGTAAAGTAGACGGAACACAGAATTAATGTTAATTAAACCTGGTATTTTTATTTTATTTTGTGGCGTCTCGAATGAAACAAATACCATCATCAATATTACTTGTTTGAGCAGACGAATAAATACTTCAAAAATTATTTTCTTTTTGTAAAAATGTTAAATAGTTTGAACTTTGTGTTCCTTCCTTTTGTCAGATCCTAGCCTCACTGCTGAGCAGTGATATGGCGAAACCCGTCTGGTAATGGATCTAACGAAATCAAAGGAAAAACCACTCTCTACTTCAGAAATTAGGTAATTCGTTTTTAATATCACTTTATTTAAGTGATTGCAGTATGGTAGTAATAGGTAGGTATCTACTACATCATCATTAAATTGCACAACTTTGTTTTAAGCAGTTTAAAACAAATATGTTTAAAAATCCCATTCTGTTTTAAACTTGCCAACCCCTGCTGCCAAGATACAATTATTTGTCATAATTTAATAACTCATGATTAGCCAATTCCCATTTTGTCAATGAATGGTATCATATTACAAAAAAGGAGACGACAGATGTTTAATAAAAGAGCGACAATTTTTATAATAGGTACAACGCATAGGAAATATTTAATTATGCGATTGGTTAATATGGTGGTTAAATGAGTAGCCATGCTAGATCTCGCCACCCCGGTGAAGTTGTACATTGTAGCTAAATATTTTGGTTAAAGATAATTTTTTTTCAAGTCCCATGTGGTTTCACAAAACATAGGACATATTTTGTTAACATTTCAATTGATGCTGAAGAAATGCTGATACCTAGACCGCATATAAGAGAAACGACAATAATGATGAGAGTGCTGGTTTTAATTCGTCTAAAAAATGTAATAGGAAACATTTGGAAACGAAAGGTGAGCAAAAAAAATCAGTTTCGCACTTCAAAGAACATCAAATCATCAAACTTTCACCGACGAACGTACAGTAAACACAGATGATTTTTATTCCTCTCCTTCGGCTTTTATTGACTTGAAAATTTATTTTCTTAACCAAAAACAGAAGTTTTATGGGTTTATTTTGTTGGCGCTTGTGTTTTCGGTGCATAGGGCGTCACATTACTGTGTCTTTAGGGAAAATGCGTCCATAAATGTGGCAACAGGGCATTGAGGCAAGCGGCTACGGACTACAAGTCCATTGCAACGTACAGCTTCCAACCTTGGCCGCTGTATTTCAAATTATAATGCCTGCTTCTAGACTATTTTGGTTGTATTTTTAGAAAGTGGCGTGCGACGACTTTTCGGTTATTGGTTTTATTTATATTGTGACTTCCGTTTTTCGAGCAAGGCCCATTAGTAAAACAAATCGCGCTGCAAAAGAACCAAATGTGATACTATAGGCTCTACCTATATACGGTTTTCTTTGACCCGTGTTAAGAAACTCAAGCATGTTTCAGTGTATAATACAACAAAAAAACGGTTGGATCCATCCCTACAACACAGAAAATAAGGACATATTTCCAGGTGAGTTATTATACTTATATGCCTTATTGTTAACCGCTAAACAATAACATACACTTCAATTCAGATGATTGAAATAATAAAACTGTTACCCACTAATAAACTACGATGTTGTTGTGCTTTGTGCTAAATAATTTCCAAGCAAAAGGCTTAACCATATAATACAGCTCTACTCTAAATAAGAATCAAGTTGCAGTGTAATAAATCTTATTGCAGATATTCTGGCTTTTTTTTCTCGCTGACAGTTTCTGAAGCAATTAGAGATTGCAACGACAATATAGGTATATGGAGCAGTTGTTTTAATCATTTAAGTTGTCATTAAAACTATTGTTCTAAATAGATATTTACGTATATAATACGAAACTGATTACAGCTCTTCTTTTTTTATCAAAAAAAGGAGTGACAAAATTAACATCATAATATAAATTACCAATTAATGGAAGAGTAATCATCAGTGACTAATAATTTTCTTAATCTAGAATTTTCATAAATATTACATTGTGCAATACGGTCTACGATAAGACAGTTTACCGCATACTTCCTGTAATTTGTATCAAAATAGAGTTAATTATGAAAAAATGTCATTATTGCTTTGTTCTTAATAATAATGAATATTTACATTACTTATAGCTAAAAGTAATATGGTTATATACATTATTATGTACCTTTATTGTCAATTTACCTTTTAATACTAATTTTTGCCATAATTTTTTTTAAAATGTAACCCCCATTAATCAGTATAATGATAATGACCTTTTTAGATTGAATTTTAAAAATAGTAGAACCGATAATCTAAAAAAATCAAGGTGAAAGTAAAGAGGTAACTTTCAACCTTTTCCCAAATATACCTATTATAAACCTAATTGTGGTAGGTACCTATATTCATAAATTGGATAGGTATATACCCGCATATTTTGTGTGAACACAGCTTTTATAAAAATATTATTTAGTGGAACAGCCTTCCATGGTTTTTAGAATTTAATAATGTCTTTATAATAATGAAAATAAACAGGAAAAATTTAAACGTTCAACTACTAGTCAAGTAATTGCAATAATTTTTCTCGGATCCTGGTTTCTTAGAAAGCATTACAATGATTCAAATCATTTGACAGTGGATTGTTTTCATTCAGGCTTAGTTTGCCTGAGAATTTAATTTATTTGGTTATTAATTCCTTTATTATTAAACAATGTTGACTTTTATGATGCTGTAATGTAGGAATATATTTAAGTATATATTTTTGTAATTGATTTAAATAAAACAGTCGGCTAAAAACGAGCATTTTTGATTTTTTCATTCGGAATCAACTTAAAAACTTTAAAAGATTTATCTACAGGCATATTATGCAATAAAAGCTTAATAAAATAAAAAAAATCCTAAGCTAGATATTCTGAGAAGATTATAATATTCCATTATAAAAAAGTAAATATATTCAGAGAACATTCAATGACTTCCGTTGAATTAAAAATTCAAGCCTCTAATCCTATATTGATAAGTTATGATAAGCAGCCAACTATTTTTATATCCAGTATTGGATCTTATAAATAATGTATAGATACATAATAAAGAAGTAAATAAAAACACAATGAAAGCTCTGAATAAATATTTGCCATTAGAATATGTATATAAGTACACGTTAACAAACAATAATAAATAAATATTATTTATTATCAATGCAAACATTTCACTATTGTTTACATAGTAGTAAAAATGTATTTAGGTAATTCACACACATTTCATTCATGATATTATAAGATAAGTGCACAAACATAAGTAAGTATAAAAAAGGGCTTTATTTTTGTTGATGTTTTCGATAACCTCATCCTCAGAACTAGAAGATAGTGACAAACTAGGGATAAAGGAAATGCAAAATGTGGGCTTGTTGTGGATAAAACGGAGAGCGACAAAATAATACTCAAAAGAATACTGAAAATTCCTAAAAAAATATAGTTTAAATGAAACTGAGGTATCCATCCCAATTTCTATAAAGTTTTTTGGTTCTCTGTAATTCTAAACAAAAATACAAGGGGAATTGTGTCATTAAATATCTTGTTACACTATGGGTTACTGTAATCAGATCAAATAATCGTCGTATAATTTTACTTAAAATGGCCAGCACGCTATAAAATCTTTTACCTTGAAACCAATAAAATTCTTTCATTAAACCGCTTTAAATAGAAGTGTAAGTAACAAAATTGCTAGGTATTTAGCTCAATCAATAATAATCATGACGGTTTCTATTAAATCAAATCAAAGTGAAACAATGTTTTTGTGTATTTTTTGGTTTATACCAACCATAGTTCCAAAACAAACTTAAAGAAACTAAAACACTTCTAGACACACCAAGGTATCATAGAGACGGAGACCACTGATGATGGAGATCAGAGTTTTTTTTTTTAAATAATGACACCTGTTTCAAAATTACTATCTGGCGACCTAAGACTCCTACTTAGTCTAATTTTTACCCTATGCAATGTTTCTCAGGTTCTAATAGGTTTACGTAATTGTAACTAGCTCTGCTTTTATTATCACTATAGCCACAGAATATATAGCGTAGCTATATATTCTGTGCTGTGACTAACCTAACTCAGATGGCTTTATCTTTCATACCTTTGAGTATATGGCGTCTAGGACTTCTAGGAGCTGAATCACTTCATGTTTGGCATGGTATGTTGATGAAGATCATTTCTTTGTGTAGAGTTTCCTGGTCCTGATCGAAGGCGAAGGACTATGTTGACTGTTTGATACCGCCCTATCTCTGACCTGAAATTTGACACATATCTACGTATAGTTTGTACCCTACTTTCAACCCATTCTCTCATTATTAGTCTATACTAAACAGTTTCCGAGATATTGACACTTGAAAAATGAAATTTTTGAACTTTGACATCGTCTAGCTTTCTAACTGTACGTCTTAGAGTAAAACGGCTTACATGTCCCTATCTTCGATTTTTATTATCTTTCCAATAGTGTCAACTTCCGGTTAAACCGGAAGTACTATATTTCTTACAACCGGTTTAACCGGAAGTTGACACTATTGGAAAGATAATAAAAATCGAAGATAGGGACATGTAAGCCGTTTTACTCTAAGACGTACAGTTAGAAAGCTAGACGCTGTCAAAGTTCAAAAATTTAATTTTTCAAGAGTCAATATATCGGAAACTGTTTAGTATAGACTAATAATGCTTTTATTAAAAAATGTCAGAATTTTATGCAGAATCCAAAAAAATTATATAAAATAAGGGTATCCATTTAAGATTTAGATCTTACCCCCCTCCCTCCTAGGGGCTTGAAGTAACAAGATTGACAAAATACGCAAAAGATGTCCCCCTCGAAATAAAAATCGACGGGTCCGAGCGTTTTTTTTTTAAATTAACGTGGAACCAGATATTTAGCCTGTTTCGTTTTAAATGGGGAACCCTGTATATTCTGTGCTGCGACTAACCTAACTCAGATGGCTTTATCTTTTATACCTTTGAGTATATGGGGTCTAGGACTTCTAGGAGCTAAATCACTTCATGTTTGGCATGGTATGTTGATGAAGATCATTTCTTTGTGTAGAGTTTCCTGGTCCTGATCCTGATCGAAGGACTATGTTGACTGTTTGATACCGCCCTATCTCTGACCTGAAATTTGACACATATCTACGTATAGTTTGTACCCTACTTTCAACCCACAATTTGAGGGAGATGAATGAAAAAAATGTAAATTATCTCCCTAAATACATAGATATCATCGCACCGACCGACAGACAAAAAATTGTGCTTACATTAGGGAAGATTTTATTATGCTACACTGTATTGTGGACCCATTTGGTAGTCTTTGAGGGGAGAGGGGGACTGCAAACCTTCTCCCTCCCACCTCCGCGAATCCACGGATATAGGTATCGATACATTTAATCGATCTTTCGAAGTGACAAGGTGAGGTTGCAAATCCTTTGGAGCCGACTTTCAAAAGTGTATTTTTAGACAATTTTTATTAAGCCATGGTAATATCGTTTCGATATATGCTAATTACCAATACCAACTGGCGGAACTTGCTATTATCGAAGTAGCGATTTTTACTGGTCATTATATCAAGGATCATTGACCTCGCAAGAAACGTTAACTCAAACTTTTGTTGCCGAAGTAGAAGTAGTGTTAGACACCTTCTTATACTTTCTTCGCATCGGCTATTAAAACTTTACAGCGCCAACTCATGCAAAATGCTCATTTGGATATTAAATTTTTATGCAGTAGGTACCTAGTTGGTTTTTAACCACCAATTTGGTGTTGCATGTAATATTATAAATTATTTTAAAAAAAAGTAACGCAAGCAAAGAGAAAGGATTTTTGTCTTTGTTTCGCAACTTGAATTGCGAGTGCAGATTTTAATTTCTTATTGTTATGCTTTTTTTATCAGCCCAGAAAATATAACAGCTTTGCGTTATTGTTGACGCCATCGATTAATAGTACCCCTACCCCCTATGGGGTAGTTTACTAATGACGATAAATCCAAATGATAGAATTTCAATCTTCGTTACTAAAAAAAATTAAAATTCGATACCAATAGACAAGGGTCGATAATTTTTGAAACCAAAAAAAATAATAGTAGGATGAAACCCATTGGAAAAGGAAGAGAATATAACAAAAATAAAAGGAAAAATAATTTAGGGGCGATCCGAGGTCGGGAAGTGGAAGGGGGTGAGTTTTTAAGGGTGGAAAACGATTTATCTCGATTTCAGGCAAAACTACAAGTCCTATGGAAAAACGTTAAATGGCAAAGTTGTAGGCAATAAAAAGATCTACTACTTTTGTATTTACACTTTTTTCATATAACCTCAAAATTTATGTGAAAAATTCAAATAACCAAGTTTTTGGTTTTTTACTTTTATCTTTTACAAAAGAAATTTTTCTACCTTTTTATGTCCCAAACACACTAATTTTTTTGATTTAAAATATTTATTTTTTCACCTTATTTTGACTTAATATCGAAAAAGCACCGTAATTTTCAATCGAAAATTCTCACGTCAAAATATCTGCTTTTTTAAAAAAGTCGGTGGGCTTTTTGTTCTTTACTTTTACTTTCTGATTGTGTAAAAAATATACATTACTACGGTAAATGTTCTCAAAAAATGCAAAGAAACGAAAAAAACTTGAATCCGAACTTTTTTTTTTAATCATTATGTACAATTTTGAGCTATTTATTAAAATTTACACTTTAATTACTCGCAATTAGCATTTTTTGAGAACATTTACCATAGTAATGTATATTTTTTTTACACCATCAGAAAGTAGAGATTTCAACGAACAAAAAGCCCACCGACTTTAAAAAAAAAACAGATATTTTGACGTGAGAATTTTCGATTGAAAACTAGGGTGCTTTTTCGATATTAAGTCAAAATAAGATGAAAAAATAAATATTTTAAATAAAAAAAATTACAGTGTGTTTGGGACATAAAAAGGTAAGTTTTCACCAAATTTCGTGAAAAAAATTTTTTTGTAAAAGATAAAAATAAAAAACAAAAACTTGGTTATTTGAATTTTTCACATAAATTTTGAGGTTATGTAAAAAAAGTGTAAATACAAAAGTTGTAGTTTTTTTAATTACCTACAACTTTACCATTTAACGTTTTTCCATAGGACTTGTAGTTTTGCCGGAAATCGAGATAAATCGTTTTCTACCCTTAAAAACTCACCCCTTTCCACTTCCCGACTTCGGATCGCCAGTAAATTATTTTTCCTTTAATTTTTGTTATATTCTCTTCCTTTTCCAATGGGTTTCATCCTACTATTATTTTTTTTCACTTTCTACCATTTTCAAAGGCTTCAGCCCTAGTCTACAAACGCTACAGACGGAATTGATACGTACCCCAAAAAAATGTCGTTGCTGCATAAACGGTGCTGATCAACGTTGCTAACTTCGCACATATGATTTCTTGTTGTTTTCTTTGCTATTGTGGATTCGTGGGTGTTTAATATTTATGGATTTCTAGTTTTTGTGTAGTAAACACATCTAACTAAGCTCACAGAAACATGCTCCACTACTTAACTAAAAGCTATGCGAAAGATGGTTTCTCTAAAATTATGTTTTGAGGTGCCCCAAGAATTAAAAAAAAATCGATGATCATGAAAACAAAATATTAGATTTTTAAAACGGAATAGCTGCAAAAACCTGCTTCACTACTTTACTAAGGGCTATGCGAAAGATAATTTTTCTAACATTATATTTCGAGGTGCCCCAAAGTTCTTAGATTTAAAAAAAAACATGGTTTTTATTTAGTATATTCCTTTAATAAAATAATCAAGTTAAAAGGAAAAGAAACTCTTTGGCACAAAAAAGTATACAAACTAAAACAGAAATGATAATTTAAAATAAACATTAGTTGCATAAAAAAATGGGTGTTCAATTTTCGCGAAAATTTTCTAATTTAAAAAGGCTCGGGGCACCTCGAAATATAATGTTAGAAAAATTATCTTTTGCATAGCACTTAGTTAAGCAGTGAAGCAGGTTTTTGCAGCTATTCGGTTTGGATAAACTAATATTTTTTTTTCATGACCATCGATTTTTTTTTTATTTTAAAAATTCTTGGGGCACCTCAAAACATAATTTCAGAGAAACCATCTTTCGCGTAGCTCTTAGTTAAGTAGTGGAGCGTGTTTTTGCAGATATTCCGATTTGAAAAACGATTTTTTTTTCGACACGTATAACTTCACTCCACCCTACTGTATATTTTCCCATTCGTTAAACGATAATTTTGTAGTGTGCATGCCTATTCCTGTGTGGTTTTGTTTACATGCGGTGATATTTGACCCCTAAAATATCATACTTTTAATAGGAAGCACGAGGAACGGAAACGTAATTAACTTTGCCATTTTTCCAAAAAATATTCAAATTTAGATCATTTAGATAATTTCAGTCGTGCTTGTTATTTAATTAGTCAACATTGTCGACCTGTGCCCACCTTAATGCGGCCTGCCTGTACATGGCGCCAAACATTATAAATTTAAATTTAGATTGATTTGCATAAAATACGTAAGAGTACTATTGCAAAATAGTAGTGTTTGAGATACAGCTATATTTAACGGAGCTATCGTCATTATCATTAATACCCAAATGTTTTTTTATTGATAGACACACGTCGTGGTTTGATTAAACAAATAAACAATTGAAGAATAATAAAAATATTAAAATTTACAGTCAGTTTAAAGAGATGACTGAGATGGGTATATAACTTTCAGAAAGTAATTGCTGAACTTAAATTTATAAATAGTATTAAATAGCATATATATATTTAATAGGTGTAAAGACGAATTATGATCGAGCACAAGCACTATAGGAAAATCCTTTAAGGCGCTCTGGGAGCGGTGCGTGTGCGAAGAAAGCGATTCACGTTTTTCTTGAATCGTTGGAGGTTATATTCGGTTGGAAACACGGTCTCAGAAAGGCCGTTCCACAAAGATGACGTCCTCCAAATGAAAGAGTTCTGAAACAATGATGTTCGGGGTGTACTAAGTTGAACCACATAGGGATGGGCGGCAGTGGTTCGTCGTGTGTTTCTGCTATGCATTACTCTAGGTGGAATCGAGCGGGCAATATCTGTCGAACACTTGCCATGAAAATATCTGTAGAAGAGAGTCAAATCACCAACCTGTCTTCGATGTTCTAAGCTGTCGAGGTTCTTAGTCAGCTCGTGGTCGCCGATTAGACGAACGGCTCTCCTTTGGATGGAATCCAACAACCGAAGGGTATGCTTCGGTGCAGAACTCCAGATATGAGAGCAGTATTCCAGTGATGGTCGAATCTGGGCTTTATAAAGTGTCAAAAGTTGTTGAGGTGTATACAACTTTTTGGTACGGAAAAGTATACCGAGCTTGATATTGCGAAGCAACAGCTTATTAAAATCGACAAATAAATAAAAGAACGGAAGTTTAGGTCGCCATGTGGAGTATATTTAATTCGTGGCTGGCTAAAAAATCAAAATGGTGTTGATGCAATTTCCGATTCAAAAAATAATAAATGCATTTTCGCGTAGAAAAACATAATTTTATTCAACGCTAACAACGTTCTAATAACAACAATAAAACCGAAAGTGCCAACACGTAATTCAAATAATCGGATTGCGTGGGAAAGGCATTCGTCGAGTTTAAAGACAAAATAAAAACAATACTTTATGCAAATAGCTAGCAGGTGTTTATAATAAACATAGTAATAAATATTTACGATACGCCGTTTTTATATATTGATAAATGGGATTTAATTAATAATTGTGGTAAAAAGGCGTAGGCGCCAATATTCGATATAAAGGCAAGAGCTGCACACAGGACGTGTGTTTAATTGGTGCTGTTTTAATCAGATTCTTTACTACAAAGGAAAGGACGCAAACATGATTAAATTTGTCCCAATCGTCGTATACTTACCTAGTCGAAGTATTGGCTGTAACTGGAGCTATTCGCACCACACCAATGGCATCCATGGAGGTCCTATTGGGACTAATCACTCTTCATATACACCAAAGCCAAATGGGCCACCTACAGATTGTACCAAGCAGCTATTAACACGCCGCAATCATATCCTAGAGGGTACCAGAATGCTAGAAAACACTATGACCAGCAGCATTCTGGAAATGCCCTCAGACATCATAACAAAAATACCAAACAGCGAACTGCCCTACATATCGTCTGGGATTCATGGCGCCCATATTCCAGGCTGGGGCCCATGCCATTGAAATGTGTGTGTGTAAGACTGCTGATAAACAGCCATAGAAACCAACAGCTAACTGACAAACTACTATAGAGCTCAATAGGACGAACCTTAAAGCCCTGGTGGGATTGCATACCGGCCATTGTAGATTGCGACACCATATGCACAAAATTGGATTAACGCAAGATGAAGAATACCGGCTCTGCATGGAAAATGCAGAAACAGCGGAACACATACTGTGCGCCTGCCCCGCAGCACCTAGAATTAGATTCACCCTATTCGGCGACGTGATACTGCTGCCGGAAGACATGAAGAATGTCTTCCCCAATACAATTATTACCTTCATTAAGAAGCTATAGATCTATTGGGAAAAATATAAACAAAGTATGAGCCACAATAGATCATAGGGTTGCAGTGGAGGATTAAAATAAATGTAACCCACTTACTTTCAACCTAACCTAACCTACCTAGTCGCATAATTTTGCGCTTAATAATTCGAATATAAAAAAAACTAGCGTGTACCCGGCCTGCGTTGCAGCCCGGCATTATACGACGTGAGATAATAAGGCGAACAAACCTCAAACTCGACCGTTTGCCGGCCCGTCCACAATTCATAAAACATAGTCTGTCTTCGTCTATTTCGGCTTCGGTGCTTCGGATCGATCGTTGAAAGGGCCGGGGACCGGTTAGGTTGGGTCGTTCGTTCTCCCTACTCTAATTTATTAGTGTTTATCAGTGTTTCTCTATAATATTATGCATGTATTATACATAAAAACCTTCCTCTTGAATCACTCTATCTATTAAAAAAAACCGCTTCAAAATCCGTTGCGTAGTTTTAAAGATTTAAGCACATATAGGGACAGGACGGGCAATAGCGACTTTGTTTTATACTATGTTAAGATGTCTATTGTTTCAGCAGTTTATTTCCTTAGGAATAACCTCCAAAACCTACGAAAATCAGGAACACAAATGAGATAGGGTGTGAACTGACGATGTCACTCGCAAGGAGTTTATTTTAAATTTTGGGGGGATATTTTTAGATGGACAGGTAACTTCTGGAAACCTATCTGTTATTTTATTTTTAAATCTGCCTTGTTTTACAAACTATTTTAGGTCGCTTACAAGGTTTTGAATACTGAAAAGGCGGTACTTATTTATTTTTCAGTTAAAAGAAATGAAAATATAAATCTGTACATTAACTGTTTCGAAATTTGAGGCGTTTTAGCTTATTGTAACTTAATTTGTGACACTTTATTTAAGAGTTTAACAGTTAAACTGCATTTCTCATGTAACGGGCTTTCCGATTTAACTTTAGTTTTCAAAATATACAGAAATTTACGCAAGCATAAATAGAGGCCACTTGTGGGAATTATTTTCTTCGAATAAAAGCCCTGAATTAACAATCTGTTGCATCGCAAATAACGTTTCAACCTTTGGCTATCCATTGATACCAAATTTGTACTTGTCGAAATACGTTTGATTGGTGATATTTAGTGACAGCTGAACGCCTTCAATCATTTCTGAAATATTTTATTATTTTTTAAGTTTTGGTAAGTTTTGAATAAATGGCGAATGGAAATACCCAATCTGCAACCAGATTTTTGTTAAAAATATACATATGGTATCGACTTCGTATAAAAAGAATGTTATTTATTAAAACGTTTTTTTTTGCAACCAGTTCAGTTTCCTCCTGTTTTGAAAAATGACCCGTATCTGTTAAATGAACTAAAAATAAAAAAAGTAGTTCACGAGACGGAGTCACCTTGGATTTTTGCAATGTTGAACTCCATAAGTGATTTTATAAAATTCAATTGGCAAATTATTAGCTTGTTAACTGCACTTCATAAAGACAATGACATCGCTTGCATATGAGGACAGAGACCATGGCATAATCGCTATTGTTTGGTTTATGATAAAGTATCATACGGAGTTTTAATACTTTGCAGCAATAAATTAAAACATGATTGAAAGTAAAAGATAATGTTCTAGTAACTACCTATCTGAAAAAAATAGTACAATTTTTAAGGAATCAAAAGACTAAATAATTTTCCTTTTTTTTCAGATATAAGGCTTCAGCTGAATGAACAGTTAAGATGTCTAGATGTTCGTATGGAAGCCCAAGTGGCTTTGTTAACGGAGCTACAAGATTTTTTTCGTCGAAGAGGCGAGCTAGAACTAGATTATTCAAAGAACCTGGATAAATTAGCTAAGAGTTTACAGCTCAGGCATAAGGAACAAAAACAAAAGTACGTATACTATCAAAAATTCAAAGTATAGCAACAAAATTTGCTTTACCTACCTACCCTTTCCTTGTTGAAATGTTATAATTACACGATAAGTATAAATTTATACATTTTTTTAATTTTATTTTTCTTTGCTTTTTAGAAGAGAACAGTGGCCTTTATTTTCAAGTTACGCATGTTGGCAACAATTGGTAACTCAGACAAAAAACTTGAGCAGGGACCATGTAGCTCTGTCAGAGGTTTACTCTACGCATTTAGTATCTAGGTTGGCACAAGTTATGGAAGATGTTCAACGAATATATAAAAGGGTAAAGACTTTATTTTTATATGAGAAGTAAATGTTCGGGTTTCACCATTTTGTCAAAAACAATATTGCATATTTATTAGGGTGGCGTGAAGTTATACGTGTCGAAAAAAACATTCGTTTTTTCAAAAGGGAAGAGCTGCAAAAACCCCTGCTTCACTACTTAACTAAGTTCCAAAACAAAGCTAAAGAAACTAAAACACTTCTAGACACACCAAGGTATTTTTAGGTATTATACAGACGGGAGTTTTTTTTTAAAGAGCTATGCGATAGATGGTTTCTCTAAAATTATGTTTTGAGGTGCCCCAAGAATTTTTAAAATAAAAAAAAAATCAATGATCATGAAAAAAAATATATATTAGTTTTTCAAAACGGAATAGCTGCAAAAACCTGCTTCACTACTTAACTAAATGCTATGCGAAAGATAATTTTTCTAACATTATATTTCGAGGTGCCCCAAGCCTTTTTAAATTAGAAAATTTTCGCGAAAAGTAAACACTCATTTTTTTATGCAACTAAGTAATGCTTATTTTAAAGTATCATTTCTGTTTTAGTTTGTATACTTTTTTTGCCAAAGAGTTTGTTTTCTTTTTAACTTGATTATTTTATTAAAGGAATATTATATAATATAATTAAATATATATAATTTAAATAAAAATCATGTTTTTTTTTAAATATAAGACCTTTGGGGCACCTCGAAATATAATGTTAGAAAAATTATCTTTCGCATAGCACTTAGTTAAGTAGTGAAGCAGGTTTTTGCAGCTATTCCGTTTTGAAAAACTAATATTTTTTTTTCATGATCATCGATTTTTTTTTTTTAATTCATCGATTTTTTTTTATTTTAAAAATTCTTGGGGCACCTCAAAACATAATTTTAGAGAAACCATCTTTCGCAAAGCTCTTAGTTAAGTAGTGGAGCATGTTTTTGCAGCTATTCCGATTTGAAAAACGATTTTTTTTTTCGACACGTATAACTTTATTCACTCCACCCTAATATTTATTACTTCTAAAACTCGCGTCAATGTTAAAAAATTTAGAGTTTCAGATGTTTCCCTACATAATTATCTAGATACTTATGTGGAAAATTTGAACTCCCCATCTCATCTGAAAATCGGTTTTCTTTTCCCGACAAACACAGTTTTTTGTTACATTCAGTTTTATATTATGTAATAGATATACACTGCACCGCAAAATTAACCGGATGGAAAAAAATTCGCTTCAATTCAATCTTAAATAACTTTTAAGTGTTTTGATTAAATTCGATAATTTTTTGACACGTTGCAGATGCAGTCGTCTTTATCATGTTCTGATATCGCTTTTATGAACAGTGAAAATGGATATGTTCACATACAGGGTAGACAAAAAAATTGCATTTTACGCTTAACTTCTAAACACCCTGTGGAAAAATTGAAGAACTGATTGATGTTTTTTTGTACGGCATTTTTAAGTCCCATCTTTTCTGAACAACTTGTTTTTTGATTCATCTCGATATCTAAATTATTAAAGGAAAAACACAGGTTTAAAGGAAATAATGCAATAATCCTTTATTAGCAACAATAAATTTAAAAATTTGTAGTTGGCTTTGTCTTTTTTTGTCTTTCTGAATCTCGTTTCCATGGTACCATGGCTTGTCAGGAAGATTTTTGTCAACAAATGTACAGATTTATTAATTGCTGTACTTCAAGCGTTTCTTAAGTAAATTGTTGTTTTTTTTTTAATGTAATTTGTTGGTTGTTTTATGTTTTGAAGCTGTTCCGTAAACGGTAACGTAAAAGTGTATTAATTTAAATTAAATATGAGACCAGAAGAAGTGGCACAAGCCGTCGCTTTACAAGATGATGGTCGTCCGATTCTGTATATCGCAGAAAGGCTTGGCCATCCACGCAGTACCATATCCGATGAGATCCAAAGATTTAGACAAACTGGTTCTTACTCGAGAAGACCCGGGCAGGGAAGACCAAGAGTCACAAATGCAGTTGAAGATCGATTTCTTCGTCTTCAGGCTCTTCGGGAGCGAACAGCCTCTGCTCCGGTTTTAGCTGTAAGATTGGCAGATGTTCATGGTACCTTGGTGTCATCTGACACTGTACTTAGAAGGTTAAGACAACAGAATCTAACATCTCATGTACCTGCCACAGGACCTCTATTAGACGCAGGTCATCGAAGGCAGCGCCTTGAATTTGCTCGAGCTCATGCAGATTGGAACATGAACAACTGGCAAAACGTTCTATTTACAGACGAGTCTCGTTTTACGGGATATTCACCTGACGGACGTCAAAGAGTGTGGAGGAGGCCTGGAGAACGATACTCTCAATGTTGTTTCTCTCCTAGAGTGCAATTTGGTGGCGGAGGAGTGATGGTATGGGGCGGCATATCTTTGGAGGCCCGTACAGACCTCATTACACTTCAGGGGGGTATTAATGCTGATAAATACATCAGACAGTGCTTAGAAGAACATATGATACCATATTCGCATTTTATAGGAGAACATTTTAAATTAATGCAAGATAATGCTCCACCACACAGAGCACAAATAACGAGGCAGTATTTGAACGATGTTGGCGTTCAGGTATTGGACTGGCCCTCAAGAAGTCCGGATCTGAACCCTATTGAGCACATGTGGGATACACTGGGAAGGAGAGTTAGGCAAAACTACGGCGAATTTCAAACTTTGGAGGCGCTAGCACAGGCACTGACAAACGAGTGGCAGCAGATACCCCAAGACGCAGTTGCTATTTTAATTCAATCTATGCCTGAAAGGATGAGAGCTGTTATTCAGGCTCGTGGAGGAAATACTCGATTTTAATCTTACCACTATTGCCCATGTTAATTTTTAAATTTATTGTTGCTAATAAAGGATTATTGCATTATTTCCTTTAAACCTGTGTTTTTCCTTTAATAATTTAGATATCGAGATGAATCAAAAAACAAGTTGTTCAGAAAAGATGGGACTTAAAAATGCCGTACAAAAAAACATCAATCAGTTCTTCAATTTTTCCACAGGGTGTTTAGAAGTTAAGCGTAAAATGCAATTTTTTTGTCTACCCTGTATGTGAACATATCCATTTTCACTGTTCGTAAAAGCGATATCAGAACATGATAAAGACGACTGCATCTGCAACGTGTCAAAAAATTATCGAATTTAATCAAAACACTTAAAAGTTATTTAAGATTGAATTGAAGCGAATTTTTTTCCATCCGGTTAATTTTGCGGTGCAGTGTATGTAGATAGATTAGAGTTTCTAGACCTTAAAGAACAAACCATTTTTCATAAAAATGCATTGCAGTGTCGAGAAATTGGCTATGAAACGCATGAAGAGATTTTAAGAGTATTACATGAACTTCACACAACAATGAAAACATATCACAGCTATCAAGCTGAGCTAAGGCAAACTGAAGCAAAACTTAGAACTGCTGAAATACAAAGAAGTAAACTTGAGACGACAATGTCTCAAGATAAACTCGACCGTTCAAAGAAATATAAACTTATGGAGAAAGAAGTTGCCAAAGTAAGAGGTCAATTTTTTTTCCTATTTGAACAAGGTAGTTTGTTGCTTAATGTTTTTTGTTACAGAAATTTAAAACATGAAGATCACGTAGAAAAATTATTGTAAACATTAAGCTAGTTTCGGATAGACGCAAAATGCGAATTGAGACAATTATTCTCATTGGCTGATTCACTACATTTAATTTGAAATCGGTCAATGAAAATAAAATTCGCGTCTATAAGAAACGAGGTTGAGGTAGGTACATATGAGCATTTTATTTTAGAGAAGAAATAAATTTACTGACGCAAAACTAAAGGCGCTAAAGGCTAGGAATGAGTACATATTATGCCTAGAGGCATCCAACACAACTATACATAAGTATTTTGTTGACGATTTATCTGATCTCATTGATGTAAGTAATACTGTATTTTTTTGTATTAGGAGTTTTTTTTACTTTGCCATCTAATACTGCTTACACTTATACAGGGTGATCATTTGAAAACTTCCCACCTCGATTTTCCTGCTTTAAAATGAAAATGTGGAAAATCGCTCGGACCCGTCGATTTTTATTTCGAGGGGGACATCTTTTGCGTATATTGTCAATCTTGTTACTTCAAGCCCCTAGGAGGGAGGGGGGGGTAAGATCTAAATCTTAAATGGACACCCCTATTTGATATAATTTTTTTGGATTCTGCATAAAATTCTGAATATTTAAAAAAAAAAGCATTATTAGTCTATACTTAACAGTTTCCGAGATATTTACTCTTGAAAAATGACATTTTTGAACTTTGACAGCGTCTAGCTTTCTAACTGTACGTCTTAGAGCAAAACGGCTTACATGTCCCTATCATCGATTTTTATTATCTTTCCCCAAAACGGCTTACATGTCCCTATCATCGATTTTTATTATCTTTCCAATAGTGTGAACTTTCGGTTAAACCGGATGTAAGAAATATAGTACTTCCGGTTTGACCGGAAGTTGACACTATTGGAAAGATAATAAAAATCGAAGATAGGGACATGTAAGCCGTTTTGCTCTAAGACGTACAGTTAGAAAGCTAGACGCTGTCAAAGTTCAAAAATGTCATTTTTCAAGAGTCAATATCTCGGAAACTGTTAAGTATAGACTAATAATGCTTTTATTAAAAAATGTTCAGAATTTTATGCAGAATCCAAAAAAATTATATAAAATAGGGGTATCCATTTAAGATTTAGATCTTACCTCCCCCTCCCTCCTAGGTGCTTGAAGTAACAAGATTGACAATATACGCAAAAGATGTCCCCCTCGAAATCAAAATCGACGGGTCCGAGCGATTTTCCACATTTTCATTTTAAAGCAGGAAAATCGAGGTGGGAAGTTTTCAAATGAACACCCTGTATGTAGTTGTCTAGTTTGCAATTTACTTCTGAAAACCCTAGACTAGATTTCGAAGATACTAAAATACGAATTAGTATTATTTTAAAATAAAACTATCAATTTATAGCATTATTGAGAATTGATCGCTGAACGACAAAATTATAGTAATCAAATGTTACATAGATATATATATTTTTTAGTGTATGGATTTTGGTTTTCACAATTGCATTTCTCGAGCTCTACTAATGCATGTGACAGCAGAGGAGGGGAGACAGAAGTCGGTTCAAAACGGCCTAGACACATTGTCAGCATGTATTAATTCTTTAGATTCACGACTAGATAAACAACGATTTCTTGAGTATAATCACAGTGCATTTATGATTCCGAAGAAACTGGAATTCCAAGGACAGAAAACAGATGAAGTAAGTCAATCTGTAAGTCAGTTTCTCTAGTATAATAATTAATTATTATCTAACTTTCATTTCCTCTAAATAGAAACGTTACAGCTCAAAATTTAACCTTATTTAATACAGAAAGTGGCTGAAAGGTTCTAAATTTAAAGCCACAATCGCCAACGTAAGAAAATACATGAAATAATTTTTTTTTAAGTAACTGATTTAAGAAACCACTTTTAGCCTGCAGAGCCAGAGATACAAAACCTCTTACATAGAGAAATGGAGAGTCGGTTAACTCAACTTCAGCAAAGAGTAACATCGCTTCGCGCTGAATCCGAGGAAGTATGGAAAACTCTAGAAACTGCCGAAACTACTTTACTAGAAATGTTATGCGCAAAAGACTACGATTGTAGCGGTTATTTTGGAGATAATGCCCAATCATTACTTAAACCTCCTGAAACGGTATCAATTAAAGCCCGAGCAGATCGTCAGGAAACCGAGGAATTTTATTTAACTGTAAGTTCTTTTCCCCAATCTAGACCATGCTGATAATTTAAAATGCCCTTTCTTCGTGATAAAATAGCTAAGACCAATATTCTTTTTTAGAAGTTCCGCGAGTACCTTTTGGGTTCCTCGAAAATAGCCCGGTTAGATGCCAAACAGGAGTACCTCCGGCAGTCTTTAGTAGCCGAGGCTCCAGAGTTATGCCAGACAATTAAGCCAGTGGCAAAAACGCCCAAACGAAAGCGGATAGGCAGATTACAACTTAGCGGTCAACCGAAACTCTTTGGTGGTTCTTTAGAGGAATATCAAGAGGCTACTAACCAAGATATACCTTTAATTTTGAGGTCGTGTATTAGGGTTATCAATCTTTATGGTAAGTTAAGGTAATTGTGACAGTGCCTATTTTAAGAAAAAAAAAATCTTTCGAATTTCTGTAGCATTAATATGCCTCAAGTTTTATAGGGGTTATTACAAGAACTCTAGGAGATTGTGTCCTCAATGTGTAAATTTTTGAAATGGCGGTTTCGGTTGCAGGGCTTCATCATCAAGGAATATTTAGAGTATCAGGTTCTCAAGTTGAGATCAACAACTTCAGAGAATGGTTTGAAAGGGGTGAAGATCCTTTGGCAGATATGACAGATGCATCTGACATTAATAGCGTTGCTGGAGTTCTTAAATTATACCTGCGAGAATTGAGAGAGCCTTTGTTCCCCATAATTTATTTTGAGCAATTTATGGAACTAGCACGTAAGAAACTTTAATTTAGTAAATTTATTGATGTTTGTCAACAGAACATGTTATTTTAGAGTTGGAAAATAAAAGGGAATTTATCTCTAAGATGCGAGAAGTGGTAAAGAGTCTACCTCGTCCAGTGATAATAGTTTTAAGGTACCTTTTTGCATTTTTGAACCATTTGTCTGAATTCGCTGATGAGAATATGATGGACCCATATAACCTAGCCATATGTTTTGGGCCTACGTTAGTACCAGTCCCAGATGATAAAGATCAAGTGCAGTATCAGAACCAAGTCAACGAACTTATCAAAAATATCATTATATTCCATGATGAAATATTTCCCAATGATCCTGGGCCTGTGTATGAGAAATATATTTCACCCAACACGGACGATCAGTAAGAATTTTGTGATTTTTCCTTTAAAAATAGCTTTTATATTAGCTTTTATTTTAGGGATGTTGGGGATTCTCCATCAGACCAAACTCAAGATGATATAGACTCGGAAGTATGTCCATCAGAAGATGGTAAGTTTCTTTAACAAGCTTTTATACTTTCAGCTTCATTTCATATAGAAGTTAATCATTGTTAAACATAATTTCATAATTTTTACCTCCTTCAGACTCTGAAAACGTAGAAGCGACGGCCCAATTCGATTTTATAGCAAGATCAAATAGAGAACTCTCGCTGAAGAGAGGCGACACAGTGACATTATATTCGCAAGTGTCGAATGACTGGTGGCGAGGCGCTGTCAATGGTCAAGAAGGCCTTGTTCCTGACAAATACATCTCTTTAAAAATGAAGTAAGTGTTTCCTTAACGTATACAAATTATACTGTCTACTGCTTTATGGTATCTTGCGACTACTTTTTATTGTAGCTGCTTGTAGGGCTAGGCGATATTGAAATTCCAATATCGATATAGTCGATATATCGATATTTTATTTTTTAAATATCGTTATTCGATATATCGATAAAACATAAAAATATTATATTATAAATACAGTGTCACCAGTAAAGCCTGCATTATATGGGATTATTTTTATTAATAGCTTTATTCAAAATTTGACTTTGGCACAGTGGCGTAGCCATAGGGGGGTCGGGGGGCGGTTGACCCCCCCCCGCCCCCCTGGCTTGGCGCTTCTTTTCTACTTAAATAAAATTTAAAAATAGGTCTTATTTGAATTTTAATAAACCTAACACAGAACAAAATACCAAAAAATCACAAAGCCGGTAAATGTCCGTTTTAAAATAAAATAAAAGCTGTGTCTCTCATTTGTCGGCATTTATCAAATGTAGCTGTCGTCGCTCGTTTCTCGGTATTCATCAAATGTAGGCCTACATTTGATGAATACCGAGAAACATAGAAAGTGATTATGTCAAAAATTTAGATCTTTCTAATGTTTTAGATGATTTCAAAATCAAAAGCCTTAAGACTCGTCGAATAGCTTTTTAGTTATATAAAAACATTTTTTAAATTATTGATTGAAGTTGTGTAAGGTCAGAATATTAAAATATTTTTAGTTTTGTGTTTATTTTTGGTTGTTTAGTATAATTTATCCAAAGTCAGTGTGATGACATTCCATACGGCGGTAAACAGTATCAAAGAGTTACCGCCGTTTGTATGCGTATGGAATGATTGGAATGTCATCACATTGAGTTTGGATAAATTATACTTGTTTTTATTATAAAAGGATTTATTTTTTGTTTTATTAAAATTAAAATAGTTTAACTGTGTTCAATGAAAAAAAAACGTAATATAATCTTAACATAGTATAAAACAAAGTCGCTGTCGCCCGTCTGTCCCTACATGTGCTTAAACCTTTAAAACTACGCAACGGATTTTGAAGCGGTTTTTTTTAAAGGATAGAGTGATTCAAGAGGAAGGTTTTTATGTATAATACATGCATAATATTGTAGAGAAACACTGATAAATTTAGAGGTTTGTTCGGGGTTTGTATTTATAAATCTTGACGTGATGGTGAACTCGCCTTATTATCTCAGAGAAAACGACGTCGTATAATGCCGGGCTGCAACGCAGGCCGGGTACACGCTAGTATAATAATATATCACAAAAAGCATACAATGCATTTTTTTACCCGATGTTGAAATCTGATGTTTTTTTAGCTGAAATTTAAAACACGTCTTAGTTTGGAAAAATATACTTCTATTGTCACTCACTAATAATTTAATAAAAGGCTTTAATGGTACTTAATACCATGCCTTATTTTTTTGTCAATGTTTAACTGAATCTGGATTTAAAAAAAAACAATATGACAAAATGTGTATTTAAAAATATAGGCGCCCCAAAATCCTGGCTACGCCACTGCTTTGGCATCAAGTCGATCGAGATGAAAATTAAGCAAAAAAATAGTAGTCAATGCGAATCACGCATTATCTGTCAAATTTTATTTTTTTTCAAAAAATATTTCAAATGTGGGGTGTTATTTCTGAAAAAATCGAAAAAAGTTATTAGAAAAAGTTTTTCTAAATGCAGTTTCTAGCCCACATGCAAAATTTCAGCTGCATAAGATAATTTTAATTTTTTACCTATATTTTGTAAATTGTAACACTTTTGCAAAATAAGACTCAACGCAACCTACATAAAACTTCTTAGTTTTGACAATGCTTTATTTCAGATACATTTTCTTTAAAGTAGCGCCATATTAAATGTGTGTTTTTCTACAAAAACGTTATTATGGCATAGCTTAATAATAAATTATAATATAGGGGTTTTGAATTAAATCGGTGAAAATAGAAAGTTTACGTTGTTAAACTAAAATTTATTTTCCACTTAAAAACACTTTACTGAAGACACTGTGTTCTTTTTTGTCTTAATATTAAGGTGTATTACTTTTAGACACAAACTACGTTTTCAAAAATACTTATTTTATGAAGTTACCTTATACAGGGTCAAAAACAAATAAACTTTGCATCACATGCGACCAAATTTTAATAGCCCAATTTTGATTTTGTAAATAAAGCTATTAATAAAAAAAAATTCCATATGATGCGGACTTTACTGGTGACACTGTTTATCAATATTGTCTTATGTGCCCTGTAAAACTCTGTACCTTTATTTCAAGGGGAGACTTTAATTATGAAAACACGAAGAAAAAAGATTGAATTAAATATTAGTCTTTAAATGTGTTATAAGGACGATATTGAAATTCCAATCGATAAACATCGATATATCGAATTTTTGCCCAGGCCTAGCTGCTTGTTTGTTACATCAAATTTTCAGGTGTGGAGAGGTGGCTCATAAATCTGGCAAGCGGTCCAAATGCAATCATTTTTGGCGTGGTATGTGTGATTGACGTTTAAAATACCGTTTTATTTTTTACAGGGATGACGAGAGAGACAGAGACAAGGCAAACAACCTAAAAGCAAGCTCTTCTGAGGAATCGATGCGACGACGAACATCAAGCTCAAATGACTCAGAAATGACTTGTGAAACGACAAATAATGTTATAACTTCTAGTGGAGGCCCCATTTGGCCTAGCTCAGAGGTACTAGAGACAACTGTTTAGTATTTATTCGTGACAGTATTTAAAACGAAATTTGTGACGTTGTGACGTTTGGCTGTGTTATAACGCGCACTCAGTGTCGCTAGTTTGTCTCATAGGACTCATTTAGTGACGCTTCCTTGAGACTGGTTGCAATTTTGCATGCCTATTTTTTTTTATATTTGTGGATCTGTTTATGTTAGAATATGCATGTGCATGTACCTATATGTTTATTGTTTTTACTTGTGTCTCTATCATACAGTACGGTAAACATTGCTTTATTAATTTATATTGTAGATCTAAGGAAGATATTTTTTACAGAAAGAAAATTAAATTATTACTCTCAAATTATGTTTACCATACTGTACCGGGTGGTCCAATAAGCAAGGACGTCGGCTTTATCTCGGAAACCATTAATCGTACAACTTTCGGAAAGATTTTTTTATGTGTAAAGTGGTCAAGAGAAATTGCTGGAAATTACTGTTAAGTTTCTCATTTCGCCGCAAGGGGCACAATTAAAAATTGTTTTTTTAAATTCTAAATTTCTCCGAAAATTCCCATATTAAGGTATAACTCTGATTACATCATTGGAAAGCTTAGACAATTCGGCATCATTTTGGTTTAAGGCTCATTGGCGTACCGACCTTGATAAGAGTGGGAGAAGCTATTGAAAGTGTAAACATTAAAATCGCTGTAACTTCTAAACGGCTTATCCTATTTTACTAAATTTAAGCTGGTTTGGAAGGTGAAAATAAGTATCTTCAATTGCCGTATCCAACAGTACACGATAGTGTTTAATAAAATTGCTAGAGGGCGCAATTTGTAATAATAACAGTTTTTTCGATTTTATCCCGAAAATTCAAATCATACGGTATAACTATGACATCATAATCGAAAAGTAGATGAAATTTGCAAGAAAAGATGTGAAGACCGCAGTTCGATATCTTTGTTCGTTTCAGAGTGATTGCCAAAACAATAATTTTTAATACAAATTGCGCCCTCTAGCAATTTTATTAGAAACTATCGTGTACCATTGGATACGACAATTGAAGGTACTTCCAAACAAGCTTAAATTTAATAAAATCGGATAAGTCGTTTAGAAGTTACAGCGATTTTAATATTTACACTTTCAATAGCTTCTCCCACTCTTATCAAGTGAAAGTGTAAACATTAAAATCGCTGTAACTTCTAAACGACTTAACCGATTTTACTAAATTTAAGCTTGTTTGGAAAAAAAGGTAAGTACCTTTAATTGTCGTATCCAATGGTACAAAATAGTTTCTAATAAAATTGCTAGAGGGCGCAATTTGTGTTAAAAATTATTGTTTTGGCAATAACTCTGAAACGAACAAAGATATCGAACTGCGGTCTTCACATCTTTTCTTGCAAATTTTATCTACTTTTCGATTATGATGTCGTAGTTATACCGTACGATTTGAATTTTCGGGATAAAATCGAAAAAACTCTTATTATTACAAATTGCGCCCTCTAGCAATTTTATTAAACACTATCGTGTACTGTTGGATACGGCAATTGAAGATACTTATTTTCGCCTTCCAAACAAGCTTAAATTTAGTAAAATAGGATAAGTCGTTTAGAAGTTACAGCGATTTTAATGTTTACACTTTCAATAGCTTCTTCCACTCTTATCAAGGTCGGTACGCCAATGAGCCTTAAACTAAAATGATGCAGAATTGTCTAGGCTTTCCAATGATGTAATCAGAGTTATACCTTAATATAGGAATTTTCGGAGAAATTTAGAATTTAAAAAAATAATTTTTAATTGTGCCCCCTTGCGGCGAAATGAGGAACTTAAAAGTAATTTCTAGCAATTTCTCTTGACCACTTTACTTATAAAAAAATCTTTCCGATGGTTGTACGATTAATGGTTTCCGAGATAAAGCCGACGTCCTCGCTTATTTGACCACCCGGTACGTATTAATAGTTGTCCCTTAGTTAATTTTTATTGGACCCCAGAGTAAATAGGTAGATGTTTTTACCAGTTATTAAACATACTATACATTTTTTTTGTATACGTATTTATTTTAAAGCCTATAGTAATACATTTTATATTATTTGATATATACAAATAAAAAAAAAATTATTTATTTTTTCGATTTTTTATTTTTACTTCACTGAAACAAACGCTGTAACCTATTTATCTAAATGTTTCTTGCAAAATACAGTGCTTCATATTTTTTCCAAAGCATTTTTTTCAGTGTAGTCACTTAAGTGCGCCAAATGCATGTGCTGGAGCTTAAGAAAAAAACCTAGTGCCTAGTGTTGCTTTTGTTTTCTAGTGTACGAGTGTAGAAGTATTTTTACATTTTAATTTTTTGTTGATTTCATAGAAGTAATTAAACCACCTTGGGTCATCATTACATTTAAGGTGAGCAAAAGTATAAATTATTATAATTTTGCATGTTGTCCGTGAAAAAACTTTCTGCTTTCTACTGTCTTACATTTGATGTTTTAATTCATCCTGTCTTGATTTTACAACCTTTGTAATAGTGGCACTTCACTTACTAAACCTGTTTAATTATTTTTTTCGTTAAAAGGGCAAAACAAATGTTTATAGTTTTTTCCCCTGGAATTCGTTTTCCAGATATTTAAAGACAATTATTTCTAATTTATTCTTGGTGGGAAAATGTAGGTGCTGATTACTAACACTTTTTGTGTAGAAACAGAAATTCCTTAACTTTGTCTGATATTTTTATATTTCTATATCATTAGACATTTTCTTAAAGGTAAGGGCACGCTGACTGCATGCTTGTTTCGAACTAACTCACCAGATCAATGTCTTCATTATATCTATAAACTCATTATACTGGCGACAACAAAAAACCTAACATTACATTTTTTTAAAACAATTGTAATAATTGTAACTATGTTATTTTGTTTGCAGCATAATCAGGTACAAGAAATTATAAACCCCATCGACGATACAGATGTACTTATTAAAAAAACGATAAGAAAGGAGTCGAAAAATCTAAATGCAAACCCGTCGGAGCTGGGACAAGACCAACTAAACGAAGAATCTCTAGTGACAAGACGGGAAAAATCTGAAATTGATGAGTCAAATGTCAACTTCTCACTCAACAGAGATCTGTGGCAACGTAGAGCAAACACAGAAGCTGCTGTCTCACCTCTTATCAAGGCTCAGAGGCTTTCTGAACCATTTGCCCATAGACAAAGCCATACGCCCGACCTCGTTATGGATCTGCCCCTAGCCAGTTCTGTATCAGTTTTTTCGAATCTCTGTCTGAGTAACTCGCCTGAAGATGGCGCTAATAACATAGAAAAGGCATCTCAGGACATCGAAAGTCCAGAGATGACAACGGCTGCTGAGACTTTTGCTAAACAAAACCAATGTACGCTGAAAAAGAACAAGAAAATTCAATTGGATGATGGCGAATTTATGACTATTACAAGCCCGGTGCCAAATAGGAAGTATGCAACCCTTGGAGGCACTCCATCGACGTCTACTTTTAAACCTCCAACGAAAGCAAAACCGATGGTGCTCAAGAAGCCCGTGTTTACGGTACCATTGCGATCGGTTTCCATAGAGATGGTTTGTAATAAAGAATCGGAGCTTCCACCATAAAATGTCTGCTCACATTACTTACAGGATAACGAAATTAATATTTTTATATTACGATTTACTCGAAAAGTCATACACTCATGTATTTTTAGGGACCTTAGCAATGAATATTTATATTTTCGTAAATTTACAGAGTAAGTCCACGCTCTTATTAGGGAAACTGTAAAATTTAAAAATTAGCAGAACAAATTTAATGGTAGGTGAAATTGTACAGGGTTAGCCAACCAAGACTAGACAAGGCGATTTTTTGACTTTTCCTGTACTTTTATAAAAAAAAAACTGAAATAGCCATCTTAAGTCATTTTCTCCCGCGAATTCGAATATCTTCAGCAAAAAACAATTGAACATCAAACAAAAGTACTAGGGGTCACTTTGATATTTTTTTAAATGGGATGCCGTATTTTTAATGAGCTTATCCGATTTCTCATATAAATTTTGATCTAAAATGTTGGATTTTTAATTCAAAAACGCCTTTTTTCTTCAGTTTTAAATTCGGAAAATGTTCGTCTACCGTACGATTAATACCTGATAGATGGATACCCGTTTCACCTGTTCACCCTTTAACCTGCTTTAAAGCGTCCGTCAGTTAGACAAAATAATCAAGTGTAAAATTTCTATATATTTTTCACGAATTAATTACAAATAATGAAATATTCTTTAGAAGAACGGCTAAGTGTAATAAAATTATATTACAAAAGTGGAGAGAATGCTCGACAAACACAAAGAACGTGAAAAATATATAGAAATTTGACACTTGATTATTCTGTCTAACTGACGGACGCTTTAAAGCAGGTTAAAGGGTGAACAGGTGAAACGGGTATCCATCTATCAGGTATTAATCGTACGGTAGACGAACATTTTCCGAATTTAAAACTGAAGAAAAAAGGCGTGTTTGAATTAAAAATCCAACATTTTAGATCAAAATTTATATGAGAAATCGGATAAGCTCATTAAAAATACGGCATCCCATTTAAAAACATATCAAAGTGACCCCTAGTACTTTTGTTTGATGTTCAATTGTTTTTTGCTAAAGATATTCGAATTCGCGGGAGAAAATGACTTAAGATGGCTATTTCAGTTTTTTTTTTATAAAAGTACAGGAAAAGTCAAAAAATCGCCTTGTCTAGTCTTGGTTGGATAACCCTGTACCAGTAGTAAATACTGCCAAGAGAAATTGTAAGAAATAATTTTCAGCGTTTTCTCTTGACAGTATTTACGATATTTTTTTCGAAAGCTGTAAGGTTCAGCCGATAAGACCGTTGTATTTGGCCACCTGATACTTTTTCTTGAGCTTTATAGTTTCTGTGACAAGATACAGGGTTAGTTGTTGTTACTACGTGGGTCACCCTGTATATGCAATCTTAACCCATTTTTTTTTACCTTTTACAAACACTTCGATCCAAATGTTTTATAGAGAGGAACTAAAACAATTATCAGTACCTACCCTCAGTAATCTGAACAAGAAAAGAAATTGAAACCAAGTAAACTAGAAATAATAAATTTTAGTTAACTCGAAGAAAGTTTTATCTTTTCAGTTAAATGTTGTGAACTGACCACGTCATAATTATGTCTAAAACAGATAATAAATTATATAAGTTTTAGGCAAGAAACTAAAAAATGACTGAGTCGCCCTAATGAATGAGATTTTTTAGGTCTTTTTTATTGACATGTAGTCAATAAAAAAATATACCTCCCAGGTTGTATATTTTAATTATTATTATTATTATTATAAAACTCGCGTAACCATTGTTGATTGAATGACGAATATTTTTTTTTGTACTGGTCTACTGTGCGTTTCACTTAAGAGGAAAAATATTTTAAAATCCTCGCGCCCTTGCAACGTTTTTATTAATTTAATATATTTTAGTTGAGAACTTTGGCAAGCTTTTCATTGTCATAGTCGCGAGTAAATTATAAGAGGGGCAGGCGCGGGGTGTATCATACCCTAACATCTGTATTGCAATACTCTCTTCATGAACGACAGGTTCCTTTTCTATAGTTAGTCTAGCTAGCTCTTCATGTTTAGATTACATTATGCATTACCGTAAAACGGGGTGGATAAGATCAGCGGGGTGAATAGGATTGAAGTTACCTTCAAATTTCAAAAATCTGTAATAATTTTCATTTTAAATTTAAAGGGTAGGTCTTTTCTATGTACTGATTTTAAGTAACGGTTGTTAAAAGTAATTTTTATGACAATAAACTTAAAAAAAAACTTGGCCACATCGCAGGCTGAATACCATAACCTAAAACGTCAAATTAAGCGGTTAAACTGTTGTCATTTTATCTTTGCTTTTGTCTTACAAACTTCATATCTCTACTACTATGCAGCACTTATAAAATTTAGGTAATATTATTTTTAGTACTCTTATATTACTTAAGATAAATTTGTGTACAAAATTCTATACACCCCGCGGTTGTTTAAAATTGATCCTGTCACCCCGTTTTACGGTACAGTATGGGCCAAAGCACAAGAATTGCATAGTACTAAAAATGGCTCGACTTTTCTTTACAAAACTTAATGAAAAGGAACAAACTTTTATCTTAAATGAAATACACAATATTAGAGCATAATTGTCCAATATAAGAAATATATGTGTCAGTTGGTAAAACTGTCAGGAACAAATAAGACTGGAGTAGTTTTTAGTATACGTAGTTAAAAACTCTGTTTAGTAAAAACAGCTCAAAGGTTCTACTATTTATGTCGTTTCATAAAAGTTTATTAGTTGCATTTTTAAGGTTAATATTTTTATTGATTATTAGTATTGCATTTTAATTACTTGACGTTGACTGTTGAATGTTCGTGGCCTAAGAAACGAGCCACTGTACATATTTTGTGTTGTGTTGTGTATACAAGTATATTTTTTATATTGAGTCCTTTTAAATAAGAAATAATATAATATTTAAATTTTTATTGTTTTTTTGATATTTTATAACTTTATTTGATAAGCAAGCAATTGTAATCAAATGGATATATAACGTCATAAAATAATTCACGTCTGACGAACATTTTTATATGGCCTAAGATGTGTTTTTTTTCGCTACAAATACCATAATCTCTCTCAACTCGTACTCCATATATCTTTGTATATCAATCAAATAACTGGACTTTCAATAAACCATCTTTTCAGAAAAAAAAACCGTTTTTTTTGTTACGCCCTTTTGTCCCCTTCAAAGTCTACTGAATATCATTGTTTATTGATATTTAATGGTAGAAAGATCAATGAGATGCCGCCATAGAAAAAAATTATAAGGGAAAAGAAAATACGATTGGTTAGGAAACCTACTTTTGGATGAATACTTATGGGGAGGAACTACTAGATATTATGCCTCCAAGTCGTATACACATTAAATAACTCAGGGTAAAATAATAAAACTGATTCACTGTTTTGTTAAAGATGGCTCCTGTCCATTTAAATATCGAATTCGAAGAAGTATGACGATGTTCTGGAGATTATATAGGCACCTGTCTACCTAGCTTTGTCACCAAGTTAGTACACGAGCTTAGGGCAAACTAATAAAAGATACTTTTTTTAAGAGCTAATATGAAGAAAAAACAGCCTTCTCGTGTATTCTATATATTCTAGATGTATTTTGCTTCCCAAGTAATTAGAAATAACCATGATTTTACGCCAGCAAATCCAAGACCTACTTTATATCAGGTAAATAAACACCATTTTATATAATCCCTATGTTTGTCCTAACGCCCTGATAAAACTATTTATTTAGTGAAACCAGAAACAGTAACATTATTTATTATGTAAAACAGCTATGTACACGTAAAACATACCTACTTAAATTTCTCACGTAGAATACGCAAGTTAACAATTCCTATAAGGTTTCATTTCTACTTCATTGGCTTCCACCGTATCGTTTTACCACATACCTACCGATTTTATTCTAACAATTATTGGTTAAACATCCACCCTGCAAGAACAGTTATTTACATATTTTTGTAGTGGTATGTGAACATATAATTTTTTAAAATGTCCCAACAAGAACCTAGTGAAACCACAAGACTTTTGGAACCACACCAGCAGCCTGAGTATGTATTTGGTTCCAGTCTTGCCAGGGAACGAAAGAGAAGGGTGAGGCAGTTTCAGTGTTGTGTATGTACTGTTTTTTTGTAAGTATGTTTTTTAAATATGGAAAGTCTCTCGCCTATAAGAAAGATTTTTGTAAAAAAACCTTTTGTGCTAGAGCCTACCAACCTACAAGAAAGTCGCTCTGTACGGCTAGAATAGCTGACATAAAATGTTTACTTTTATTTTTCTCAATAGTCTGTCTATATTTTCATATTTCAGAATAGCAATTACTGCAGCGGTAGTAATAACAGTGGCTTATACAATAAATCTACCTTTAGATCCTGAAACAAACGATACAGTAATCAATATTACATTACCACCGATAAATGAAACCTCTGTGCCCTTAGAGTCATTTTTAATATTTTTTGATACCGGATCCTGGCCTCTTGATGACAAAATTTGCAATAAAACTTTTAAAAATTATGAGGACTTGACACAGGCCATGTCGGAAGGAAGAAAAATGTTGAGTGACAAAGATAGGATTGAAAGTAGTAATCCTTCTTTGCAAATTGATAGCCCAAGTTATAGACACCAAAAAGTGATGAGTACAAGTGAAAAAGCCAGAAATGTGTCTCGGAAAGGATACGAAGTGGAAGGAGCTACAATATTTTTATATGGGTAAATATGTTTATCAATTACCTCAAATTTTAACATGGAACTGAGTACTATTATGAAAAGGACAGTGTATACCCGAATCTCCTGAAATAAATTTATAAACATTATTAACAACATTTACCAAGTTATTTTATTTTAGAAGCAAAAATAACAACACCGCCGTGACAAAGATATGCCTTTCAAATTTTACCGACGCATTTTTAATAGAAATGTGTACCAATAAATCAATACGCTGCAATCGTTTACACATGTACCGATCATACAACGGATCTTGTAATAATCTGAATAACCCTAGTACATATGGAGTTGCTTATAGACCTTTTAGACGAGCTCTACCACCTGACTATGCAGATGGTAAGTACTCTCATTCATCAACTTCTAATAAATAAATATATATTGAACATTAATTAGTAGTTTTTTTTAGGGATAAGTAAGCCTAGGGTATCTAAGCGTGGCCAAATGTTACCAACAGCAAGAACCGTTAGTTTGGAAGTCCATAGACCCTATTACCGAGACGACCCAAAATTTTCTGTAATGCTTGCAGTTTGGGGTCAGTTTTTAGATCACGATATTACTGCTACTGCTTTAAGTCAGAAAGAAAACGGTGATAGCATTTCGTGCTGTCAGATAGATGGAATTATATCACCCGAATGTTTTTCGGTATTCATTGAAAAATCTGATCCTTTTGCTATCTACAATGTTACCTGTATGGAGTTTGTTAGATCTGCTCCTGCACCAACATGCTGTCTAGGTAAGAAATATTTACTTTTAAATTTTTTTTTAACGTAAAATTGCTTTAATTAAGTACTTAACATTATTTACAGGCCCACGTCAGCAGATGAATCAAGCTACTGCATTTATAGACGGTTCAGTTGTTTATGGAAATGATGAAAAGAAGGTGATTTCTTTAAGGACGTTGGAAAATGGACTTCTGAAGATGTATGTAACTGAAGACAATAGAACCTTGTTGCCTCTTTCGGACGATATGACTGATGGTTGTAACAGAGAAGAAGAAACAATCAAAGGAAGATACTGTTTTTCATCAGGTTAGTATTTCGCTGGCACAAAAGTGTTTTGTAACAATATATCCTCTTTTAGGTGACGCCAGAGCAAACGAAAATCTTCACCTAACAAGTATACATCTTATTTGGGCAAGACAGCATAATCTTTTAGCCAAAACGCTATCAGATTTAAATCCTCACTGGAACGATGAACGAACCTTTCAAGAAGCTAGACGAATTTTGGCAGCTCAACTGCAGCATATTACTTATAATGAATTTTTGCCTATACTGTTGGGTTGGTAGTTTTTACAAATGGGTGAAGTTGTTAGTTACTAATGATCCATTATTTGCAGGTGAACAAATAATGAGCAAGTTTGATTTGGCCCCAAAGAAAAACGGTTATTTTAAAAAGTACAACGAGAGCATGGACGCAAGTATAGCAAATGAATTTGCTGCGGCGGCATTTCGTTTTGCGCACACTATTATCCCTGGCCTGGTTAAATTATTAGCCAAAGACTCGTCTAGTCCCGAATTTATACAAATGCGCAAAATGCTTTTTGACCCATTTAAACTCTACCAAATCGGTGAACTAGACAGAGCTTTAAGGGGGGCTATGAACACAAGCATTGAAGCTTCTGATACTTATTTCTCAAATGAGCTTAAATCACACCTATTTGAAAGAGATTCTGGACCAAGGTGGAAGCCCAGAATGTGTGGATTAGATTTAGTATCCCTAAATATCCAGAGGGGGCGTGATCATGGCTTACCTGGCTATATTTATTGGAGGGAACATTGCGGACTGGGGAAAACGGGGAATTTTGATGATCTCATCAACAGTATGGATCGATCATCTCTGGAAAATATTAAACTCATATACAGGTAAAATTTGTTCTGCCCTTGAACATGGTAATTATATAAATTTATGTACTTAACATTTATATCAGATATGAAAGATCACAAAAAGGGAACTTTTTTTTATTTTCATTTTTTAGGGATATAGAGGATATTGACCTTTATACTGGAGCTATTAGTGAAAAACCTATTAGAGGGAGTATTTTAGGCCCAACTCTAACATGTCTTATTTTGGATCAGTTTATAAGAATCAAATACGGAGACCGTTTTTGGTATGAGAATCCGCAAAGACCGCAGGGCTTTAAGTTAGAACAACTGGATGAAATTAGAAAGACCACTTTAGCCGGCGTTATTTGCGATAATGCCGATTACTTGGAGTATGTCCAACCTTTAGTTATGGAGAGACCTAGAAGAGGCAATGAGTATACTCATTGCTTGGTGATTTCCCGAACAAACCTTGCATTGTGGAAGGAAAGTTTACAATACATAAATGTACCAACACAAAATTTAGAAGTAGAAATTGTAAATTAAATTTTGAAACAATTAATTTATAGAAACATAGGTACCTATATATACTTTATGTATAGGTATAATATATAAGTAGGTATATAGAGAGTTTTTGTATTTTATTATTAATTGCATTGATTAAATGTACCAGGTTTTTAAATAAAACATACAATAATAAATAAAATATTTTGTCTTTTGCAACACTACTTTTGTACAATCTCCATCTCCTTTTTCCAAGTATAACTTTGATATTTTTAAAAATGTTAAGGGAAAAAATTGTTTTTTAGTCTTAGATGTGCCATAAATATAATAAAAAAGAAAAACCATCGTAATTGTTTGTATTTAATGAATTATAAGTTTTTTTCGTCTACTGATAATTTAGGAAACATGGAGATTGTACACTTTGAACCTATACCCACCCCTCAAGTTTAGGCTAAGTCGGATCTGGCTCATCCTTATTTTCCAATTACGGTTCTGTTTGTTCAGATTTATTGGCATTTCTGGTTGCCTATTCTGAAATAGGTGAAGAATAATGGTGAGCTGGGTTAGGTGAATAATATTTCCTCTATAAAATGTTTATCTATGGGTGGTACTGATTATATACAATTTTTTCCAAAAAAGTATTTAGACAGTTTTAGGCTTAAATTGAAACCAAATTTCTAAGGTTATTTTGATTTCCACTAAATTCAAAAAATGATATCGGGTTATGAATAAAATAGGAGAAACTGATGACGATCGAAATTATAAAATTATATACTTATAAACTGCAATGATGAAAAATATAGAAATAAACATTTAAAATAAACCTAAGACACTACGACAGTTTACAGAATTAAAAATAATTTGTGAATTGACATTGGCTATCTCTACATATCCACCCTACGAACTTTAAAGTATGCACTTTTTTTCTGTTACAAAAATGAGTGGGGTTGGCGGTTTAGACCTATACCTTATTTGTTTTTACTTAACAAAATAACAAACATATTTAAACCATAGAAAGGTTTATAGGGAATTTAAACCCAAATGCTGACTTTAAATCGAAAACATTTTTAATTTGCCGCCCTATATTATGAATACTGAGCTCAATCTGAATAGCCTACATTGCGCATGCTCAGTAGCAGCTTAGCAGTATCTCATAATGCAACTGCGCGGCGCCTAATGCAATGCAGTATAGTCAGATTTCTAGTTCTGGGCGTATAATCGATTTGTGAGAAGCTTCGTATTTAGAATTTTTGTCAAGAAAATTATGGTACAAACAAAGTGTTAACCTCAAGTCAATAAAGAGGAATGACTTTTAGTATATTTGGGTGGAACCATAAAAAAAAACAAGAACCCGACAAGAAAACCTTAGATACGTACTTATAGTTATTTCATAAAAATATGTAGGTTTTCCATTCGAAAAAAATAACACTTATACGTACCTTAAAAGTGTGAGGTACATTTATTGCTCTTATGCTCTACTTCGCCTTGGTTCTTTAGGTCATTATAGGTTTTCTTTGGAAGGCTATTATAATATATACATTTAGGTATTGATGACCATTATTTTCGGTAGATGTCGTAGCTGATGGTCTCCCATTATCCAGTACGGTACTAAGAGGTAATATTTAGTTTCGTCTTGTATTGTCTAAAAAAATTTATATCAGGGAGGCTGGTCTGGAAGTTGTTATAAATATGGGTAGGTACTCAGATTGTATAAAGGCAGACTAGTCATATTTTGTATTGGTTTTGGGCTAACAAATGCTTCTTTGGTTCTATTATAGTTGATTCGTCGCCCATTTACGCTTTAAAATAGAGAACTGCTGTAAAGTTAACTGTGAACGAGTTTGGTTTAACGGATATTTAGAATATTCTACAGAGTTTAGCTTGGACGGTCTACGAATCACGACCAAAACTGTCAGTTCAGCCATCTTATCAATAAAATTGGTGTTGTGGTTTTAGCTGAGAGAGACAATATAATTGTTTAATTTCTAATAAATAAACAACAATAACGCATAAATTATGGTAGAAAAGCAAATTCTGTCATGTTTAGAACGTAAGTTATGTATTTAAGCTGTTAAAGAAGCTATTTAGTCAATTAAAGACCGCATTAAGAGCCTGTTTTGTTTATTTTTAAACACTATACTGAAAAAAATTTAAAAGTGTCGCTAAAATTAATGCTAATTATTTATGTTTTTAGCGACGTTATGCTCCTGCTTTTATTCTGCAAGTTTTTATACTGATGATCAATCAAACGTATCTTTATTATATACGCCTACATTTAAGATCACCTTCCTACTTAAATAAGTGGGATTAGGTTAGGTGTATAATAAACTGAGATTTTTATTGGTATGGTAATAACATTATTGTTGAACGTAATTTTTTAGCTCACCATTAAAAAGAAAAAGGCACGAATTATTAAATATGGAAGCCTTCGATAATGTTTTACTAAACGCTTCTGAGTTTATTAAGGGTAAGTTTTTTTTTTTTATATTGGACAACCTATAGTAGGTAAGTCATTTTATCATAATGAGGTATAGTCATAATGTATGTTATGACCATAAAAAGATAGATGGTATGTTACCTAGACTATTTTGTATTTATTTTATTTTACCTTTTGTATAATAAGTAAGTACCTACTTATAACACCATTATTTTTTTTGCTACCTATTCCTTACAGTTATATCAGAATTAAAAATACCTTACTAATGACAGGTACCTATTAAGTACTAGCTTTTTTTTAAAATTATTAACAATAATCAAACAGGCTGTTAATTGGTGTAAACTAGTTATACATAATTCAAAACTGTTAATAGTTATAATTTTTTCACTGAAACCACTCTAGTTGAGACCTTCTTTGAGATACTTGGATGATTATTATTGTTATAACAATTCCTTATGTTTATATAAATAGATTTTCATAACAAGCATGTATATTTTTTAGGCCGACTGTTTTTTGTGTCCCTAAACACTAATATAAAACCAAAGTCCACTCCTTCAGTTCACTATTTTTCAATCGACAATGAACTTAGCTATGACAGCTTTTATATGGATTTTGGGCCTCTTAACTTGGCAATGCTTTACCATTACTGTGTTAAGTTAAGAAGGAAACTCAACAACCCTGCTTTTACCAATAAAAAAATTGTGCACTGTACTGGCTCAGATGTTCACAAGAGAGTAAATGCAGCGTTTTTAATTGGAGCTTATTCTGTAAGTATAAATACATATAGAGCTAAAATGCTAAAATTTGAATAACTACAACTTGTTCCTATAATGTTTTTGCAACTAAATCATATTAACAATATACAATTTCCAGATTATTTATCTAAATTTTGAGCCAGAGAAAGCTTATGAAGTTCTTAATCATGATTCTACAAAGGACTACCTAGAATTCCGTGATGCCTCTATTGGAGAACCTTACACCCTCTCCTTACTCAGTTGTTTAAAAGCTATCAAAAAAGCCCTCACATATGGCTTTTTTAACTTTGACAACTTTGATTTTCTCGAATATGAACACTATGAGAGGGTGGAGAATGGTGATTTCAATTGGATTGTTCCAAATAAATTTATCGCATTTTGTGGTCCACAAAACCGCTCAAGGATATCAAATTTTGGCTACCCAGTACATTCCCCAGAAACCTACTTTGCTTACTTTAGAAGGCATAAGGTAACCACTATTGTCCGGTTGAATAAAAAGGCCTATGATGCAAATAAGTTTGTGCAAGCTGGGTTTGATCACAAAGATTTGTATTTTGTTGATGGAGGGACACCTTGTGATAGAATATTGCAGCATTTTATTAATATATCTGAAGCTGCAAAAGGAGCTGTAGCAGTTCATTGCAAAGGTAAGTTGTAAAAATCTATTTCAAAAATTTTCTGTTAATTTGATGTTGTTTTTTAGCTGGCTTAGGTAGGACCGGATCCTTGATAGCTTGTTATATGATGAAGCATTGGAAATTTACTGCTGAAGAAGCTATTGCTTGGATTCGAATATGCAGACCAGGCTCTATCATTGGTCATCAACAAAGTTGGTTGCAGGAGTAAGTATTTTATTACTTGGTAAATATGAAAGTGGAAATCAATGACAATCAAGCAAGATAGACAAATGATATTATGGGTGATCTTTATTCGTATAAATACACAAAATTACCAGTTTATTCTTTTTTTTTAGTAAACAAAAACAGATGTGGGAGGCAGGTGACTTATACCGAAAAAAACATGGAATCTCATCTCCACAAAAATTCAGTGTGGGGATCTATAGTCTGTCAGAGCTTAAGCGAAAGAAGAGTCAGGATAATATGACAGGAATTATGAGAAAAGTAGACTGTATGGAGATCAACGATCCACAAGAAGCAATAGAGTTTGAGGAAACTGCAAAAGAGACTCAAGGAGATAAGCTAAATGAAATTAAAGCACAAAGAAGTCGGCTGAAAACTGTAGCCCCTGTTCCGTAAGTAATATCTAAAAAAGTGTTTTTTTATTCATAAATTTGAAAACGAACAAAGAAGGGTCTTTATTCCTTCAGGTATATTTTTTCTTGATGGAATAAAGTCATTCCAGTGCCCATGTAATATTTAGAGGTTTGAGAATGATCAATAATTTTAATTAGGAATAAAAAATTTCGATATTTTTTTATATAATATGATGAACTGTTGCAACTTATATTAAAAATTATTTTTTATGTACATTAATTTTAGACCAGAACGAGAAAAGCTTCGTAGAGTCCATGTCACAACCACAACAACCACAACCAATAATCAAACTGTTCTAAGGGGAGGAAAAATAATCAATGCAGCTACAAAAATAACAGGGTCGACCAGTAACCGTGTTATGACCAAAAGGTTGGTTTAAAATTACATTTTTGGCTTGAATCAGGCATGGCTTGTTTTATTTTTTTTTGTATCTCTTTATTTGCATGATTTGCTGTTACAATCTCTTGCATTCGTTGTCTGAGATTAATATTTCGTATTAGATTTTTAGTAGAATAGGATATACATTTACCTAGCTAGTTGGTATTAGAATCTTGGTAAAATTACATTTTTTTTGTCGATAGATTTAGTTCTACTTTATAAAAAGTAGTTGCCTTATAACAAAGAAACAAGGCGACAATGACAATAACTCTTATCATTGGCCCAAAATTATTCTTTTAATCTTTTTTTCGGGGATTAAACTTTTTTAAAAGTATCTTTCCCACACTTTATTAGACTTTCCTTTTATTAAATGGTCGATTTTCAGCAATTTTCTTTTAGAATTGATGCCATAAGTACATACCTCTTTATTCCAGCTTCATGGGCTAGCAAAACAAATCCAAATTTTTACACCATGTCACACATATTATTCTGACCTGTTGTGATGCGATTCTACACAAATCATACAACTTATTGTGTATTTAAATGAGCTGTATGATTTGTGTAGCATGTGTACCTAGGCCTTAAACTAAGCAAATGTGTTTTTAGAAATACTGTATTGTGATTTTAAAGGAATTAGAAATTAAAAACCATAAAAAGCATTGTAGTAGACTGCAAACAATAGATATTGTAAAAATATTATTTCTCTCATTACGAAAGGTAGCTTTATTGGCATATCAGATTAGTGTATTAGGCTTTGAAACGACGATATTAATGATTCGTATTTATACAATTTATTTTATTTTTGTGACTGCTGTCTTTTTATTTGTTTTCAAGTTTTAAGTAGTATTGTATTGAGCGATTCAGTATTCATCTGCAATCATTTGGTTCTCATTAATAACAGAATACGTAAACGAATACTAAAATTTTGAGTAGCCTGTGTTCGTGTGATCATCCGATTTATTCTTAATGCTCGCAAATGAATAATGAAAGTAATAGATCCTAGTATTTTATATTTTTGTTTGGGTGTATTCATTTTTTTTTAAATTGAAAGCTGGCATTTAAACATAATGCTTGTGGGGGTTGCCTTTTATTGTTGTTGGTTATTCTTTTATATATTTTGTTTATCTTAATCACTGTTTGATTTGCACTTTTTTCTGTTTTTCACAAAAACCTTGCCTTGTTTTTCAAATGTTGTAATGTAGACATTTCTCGTGGACACTTAATAGGTATATGGAATATTTCGATAAAATTTACTAAAACTGGTAATAAACGTCCTTTTGAAGTATACCTACCTATGTATAAAATTGTTTGTTCGGGTTAGTATTCCATCTATTTAAAGAGGACCATTTAGTAAAATTTAATCGTTGCATAAAACTGCGCCAAATTCAAATAGGTTTTTTTTCACTAGTCGTTGGGACGTATAATGCTGAAATTTGGTATAGTAATATACCAAACACAGCAATAAAGCATAAAATATTGAATTTAGAATATAATGATAAAATTTGGGAAATTGTGGATTTGAATACCTTTTGGTCAAACCAGGGACTGATCAAATAAAATAATGAACACGTAAAAATGTACACTTTTCCTAATATGGTTTCACGTATAGAATACGATATTTACTTTTTACCTGAAACATTTAATAAAATTATTATGGGAAAATGTTCAATTATCTTTGTTAAAGTTGATCCAACTGTAAATGAATAATTCATTAATAATGCTCCAATAAAGCAAAAAATATATTTATACGACGTAAAATTATACCAAAAATTATTTTATATATTTGCGCTACTAGTAAACTAGACTGGTATGGGCATACACTATGAACAAGATTGCTTATGGACTCTTCGAATTTACTATCAGAATACTTTTTTCGGGAAAATATACGGGTAGGTCAAAGAAATGTAAAAAGGTACCTACGTGAAAATAAATCCGACAGAAGAAGAAAGTGTTCACAAGGGACGGCAAAAAATATAAGAAATAAAAATTTTACTAAATGGTCCCATTTTGTCAAACGAAATACACGTTGCCTTGTTTTGTAGTGTAGTACATTTGAAGATAGCATGTTAGCTATTTTATCTTTAGGATAATGGAATACATGTTACCTAACTAGTTATGTAAACCTAAAGACTGGTTGCAGTGCACGCGAAGCTTTAATAAAACTGGCAATATGACAAGTGACAATTCTGCAATGCATTTTTTAACAGAATCGAAGCAAAAGAACCCCCAGCAAGGAAACTGGCCACGACAAGAAAGTTGACAACGCCAATTGTACCTACCAACGAAAAGTTGCAACTGAACGAAAAACGGAGTGGCAAAACGACCGTGACACGACAGAACGGACTGACAATCAAAAATGGCCATGTTAAGGTCGAAGAAAAGCCCAGTGTAGTAAAACGTACTAAGCGGGCATTAGTACTGGAAAAAGATAAATGCGCCACTCCAAGATCTGTTAAGGTATTACGCCGTTCACACGTTCTGGGTTTGAATTTCAAAGAAGAAAGCTGCGATAAAGTCATAGCCGAAAAATTATGCCTGCCATCGGTTAAACTAAACAAAACTATTTAATGATATCAGCCTTAGATACCTGGCAACCTTATGTGTATATGTATTTGGTTATATACATAGTTTACACGGTGTTGCTCGTTATTTGGAATGTTTTCCATATATCTCACAAATATTATTATATTTTATTTATTATTTTTTATGTTATTTTAAACTGCGACAACGATCAATTTGCTTCGAACTTTTAACTTCCATTTTGTCCAAGACTTGAATATGAAAACAGAGACAACTAAGAAAAGAAATGTGTAGGTAATTAGCTCGATTATTAATTACTCCGTTTATTATTAAAGGAATCGCTAAATATATGAGTATAAGAGGTTGACCAAAGTACACATACATTTAACAAATATGTAGATATAAATAGGTGAAAGAAAATTAGCACAAGGAATAGGGGGAGGCACAGGCACACATGTGTTAGCTTACTTTTACTTAGTATACTTTAACTAACGAATAAGTTACTAAAACAAGTGAAGTACCGTTTACGTCCATGAGGTGGTTTTAAAACAGTTGTTGGTCTAAAAATTAAATCCCCCCTGCCCAGTGCGCCCTCCAATGAAACAGTATTTGGGGGGTCCTTACCCAACTATTAAGACGGTAAAAAAAAATTATATAGTAATTCACAATGTAACCATTATATTTTCTATTCAAGTCTTTCGTTTAAATTGTAGACTGACGAGCCTGTTGGTTGTTGTCGTCACACTGAAATTCATTTTGTCATACATCTCAGTATTTTTTTAAACAATTTTTCATAATTTTTTTTCATTTTAAATTCTCTGCTGCCCCTATTTAGATAAGTGGCCTAAAATATGAAATATTTTAGTGTGAATGTATCTCTAGCGTAAAAGTTCACGAAAATAAAAATTGTAATTTCGATTTTCCTTAAGAGTTAAACATTTTTTATTTCAATGAGAAGATGTTTCAAAAACTATCTATAATAATCTGCGAGGAGACACAGGTTAATAATAAAATTAAATGAAAACGAAAAATAGGCGATTTTTCTAGTTGATTTTACCTTTCAATTTTATTTTTTTACACTCTTTACAATTTACAACAATTTTTTACAATTACACCTTAGATAAGAAACGAAACCGATCATCATACACATTTCGTAACTCTACACAAATTGCAAATTTTTCTATTCTATATCTCAAACAAGTAGAAACTTGCACACAATTTGTAAAATGATTTTACTGGGCCGGTGTCTTCAAACCCATGTGATTTAGGAAAAGTTATAAAGTGACCGGCAAAAAGTGCGCAGCATATGGGAAAGTTTTTTATCTTTAAGTATAGAAAATTAATTTTATTTTAGATAGGTTCTGCATGTTCTCAAACCAAAATAACACCCATAAAATCCGGTAAAAGTCTTATGGTATACGAGGTAGGATCAAAAATTTGAAATTCCGCTAAGAGTAAAGTACCTCCATCTTTCATTTTAGAATATCTTTTTACTAAGAAGTATTGTTTTAATTTTAAAGTTATACCCAAATTTCGCTTATTTTGGACAAAAAAATGGATTTAATAGTGTTTTCTGAATAACCGTGTATAAAAAATAAATGGCGACCGAACAGTACGAAAATAAGATGTTCTGCAGACTTTGTTAGAGATTACCGTCGATCATAAGTCCGATTAGTTTGTTTTCATAATATTATGGCTTTTTAAAATAAAAACATAAAAATATTAAATATTTTTGCTGCACACCGTATTTTATTTTCCGAGGGAACAAGTTAATTTCATCTAACTAATATTTTTTGATTAACATTGACTTAAAGCATCTCCTAAATAGTTTTTATACATTGAAGTATGCATAGAAAGTTTCCTTTTGATTTATAAAGAAAAAAATTTAAATTAAAAATATATTTTGAACGGATTTTATTCGTCACGCAAAATAAGGAAACTTTCTATACATACTTCAATGTATAAAAAACTATTTAGGAGATGCGTTAAGTCAATGTAAATCAAAAAATATCAGTTAGATGAAATTAAATTGTTCCCTCAGAAAATAAAATATGGTGGGCAGCAAAAATATTTAATATTTTTATTTTAAAAAGCCATAATATTATGAAAACAAACTAATCGGACTTATGACATAGACAATTTACCTTTAGATAAACAAACAATAATCACGAATGTGGCAGTTTTATGGCCTCGCGCATGTAAACATAGCTAGGCACTATAAGACATGCGCACTGCAACATTATCGTTTGACGAATGGGAAAATAGACAGGTCCGGGCTTTAAAATTTAAATTCTTGCTCATATGCCACCATAGAGGGTTTATTTTACCCCTATTTGGGCATAATACAATTATACAACGGCTGCAACTAGTACTAGTCATTGTTTATATTACAATCCGAGTCACTAAAAGCACAAACACAATTCACTAACTAAACTACACAAAAACCAGAAATCCATAAATATTAAACATTAGTCCCACAATCCACGATAGCCGATCCGATAGCTGAAAACTTTAGAAAACTACAAGGAATCCGCAGAGAAGAGAAACCTTAAAACACAACAAAAATGGCGGCCAAGCCGGTTCTGGAGAGTATTCTTGAGCGCGTCGATTATTGTCGATAAAGTAGGACGGCCGATAACACGAGGTTTGTGCGCATGCACGAAGGTTCCCCGAATGAAGACAGCTGACCGACGAGTCATGCGCTCGGACGTATTTTTTCACCCATAAAACGTAACTTTTGTTTGCGCAGGAGATAAGCTGTAGGTATCTAAAGGTAAATTGTCTATGACTTATGATCGACGGTTATCTCTAACAAAGTCTGCAGAAAGTCTTATTTTTGTACTGTTCGTTTGCCATTTATTTTTTAAACAGTGTTATTCAGAAAACAAGATTAAATCTATTTTTTTGTCCAAAATAAACGAAATTTGGAATCTTGGTATAACTTTGAAATTAAAACAATAATTCTTAGTAAAAAAATATTCTAAATTGAAAGATGGAGGTACTTTAACTCTTAGCAGAATTTCAAATTTTTGATCCTACCTTGTATACCATAAGACTTTTGCCGGATTTAATGGGTGTTATTTTGGTTTGAGAACATGCAGAACCTATCTAAAATAAAATTAATTTTCTAAACTTAAAGATAAAAAACTTTCCCATATGCTGCGCACTTTCTGCCGGTCACTGTATAAATCTGCGAGATAAAAACATAGTAGAATTTTTTTAATAAAATATTGCAGCAATGCTGATGGTGCAGATTCCCCATACACCGCCAATTTTTTACGTTTGGTCGTATGGTCTTTAAGATATAGGGATTACCAAAAAAAAAACTTAACGATTTTACAGATACTCCCAGTTTTTAGAGAGTAAGACTTAATTTTCGCAAAATCATTATTATAACTTCTTCCGTCGGATCAAATATATTGCAGTATTAATAAGGCATTAAAATATATGCATAGTGATCGTAAACGTTTTAGATTTTCTGTCAGAGGTCTCAAATATAAAATTCTTCTTCCAAAACCCAATTTTGACCCATTTTATTAATATTTTTTTATCGTACTTGGTAAGGATTATTATATTGTATATTTTTGGTGCTAACAGATATTTTAAATAATTTGCTGCAACTGTCATTCGTCAATTTATAAAAATATCAGTGTATATTTTGAACATTTTGTCAAAAAGCTATATTTTAAATGGGCACTGAAAAGCCAGCTTTAACCCTTTCAGGGTAATAATTATTACATAACCCATATTTAGACCCAATCAAATTCTATTGTACTATATTAGACATTAACAAAAAGCGTTTGTGTACATATTATTAAATTTAAGCCGTTTACAATTATTTCATTTTTTTTATATCTTAATCAAAACTCTATACAAGCTTTAGTTTATAAAACACTGAGTAGTACCTTAGGAGCAAATAATTGAATTGTTTGACTCTGAAACTTTTAATACGCCATTTTTTCATGACTTGATAAGTTTAATATTTTTTTAGTTTTAGTCTAAACCAAAGTATAACATCAAAAAAGTCCGTTAACTCTCCATAATATTATACGTACCTACGTGAAAGATTTTACAATATGTAAATTTTGTATCGATATATTTTAAATTTGGGAGAGTGGGGCTCTTTTTACCATAATTGCCCATAAAATCAAAACAAGTTGCTGTAGCAATATGGTCAACTTTTAGTAGTTTTCCCAACTGTCATTGCCCAGTGTTTTAAGGACTGATTGTCGTACTTTGCGTAGTTTCATTTGTGACTCTTGTAAAACAAAGTGTATGTATTTGAATCCGTTCTTTTTTAAATGGCAGAGTAAACGGTCTTTTTTTAGTTAAACTGCGTACTCATTTATTATTGTATCCCGGTAAATGTGCTATTAGTTTAGAAATATAAGTTCTTAGTAAAGTAAAACTTGATGGCATGAGAATGTGTTGTTAAAAGATATTTACGTCTCATCTCAACATATTTAAGTATCCAACAATCCCCGTAGTAACTGTTAAAATAATTACATGTACTTAAGCTCACTCTAGTTGGATCTGCAGTAACCAAAATTATTGGAACCAATTAAAACGTCTCTTGGAAAAGATAAAATAATGTTTGTTCTCTAGAAGCTTTCGAGATATTTTAAAAAGTTCGTGTAATGATATAAAAAGATGAAGAAAGTATTGAAGAAAGTTAATTCCTGATTTCAATTATTTTTTAGTATCACTATAATGCCTTGTTAAAAGTCCACATAATGTAACTGCCAGTGAATTTCTACAAATTGAGATATACGTTTGCGTTTCTCAACTAATGGATTATCCGATTTTACTATTACAGATAGTATAAATTACCATCTCTAGGAATTTTTCACTACCTATAAAAGCCCTAAATTAAATCTATTATCTGACCGAGAACGTAATACCAGTGAATTGATATTTGTGTAATTAAATTGTAAATGTGTAAACCATTTATTATTCCATATGCCAACTAAGTGGGTTTGAGTATATTTTTGTGTAAACCACTTTTATGTAAATCACTCAATGTGAGCTTGAAATATCACTAATAAATCTATGTGCTGATAAATTTATTAATATAAGATCTATCCATGTTAACAGTTGTCGTTTTCATAATTTATGACTTAGAAACTTTTTTTAATATCGTTAGCTGATATGTTGGCACCTTTTTACACCTTCCATTGGATCATATTTTTAATAAATGTTTTCCATAAAAAGTTTAGTGTTTTATTGATTATGAAGATGAGAAAGCACAATAACATTGAAACAAGGACTGGCAAGAAGACTCAAAACCTGAATTACTGTTTCATATTTCATTTTGCGCCAACAATTGATTTATTGAGGCTTCCGAATAAACTAGACAAAAGGTACCAGGGGAATTAATGTGGTTGGAATAGATAAGTTATAATATAGAGAAAGTACTAATTTTGGGCTTCTTAAAATAACACGTTGTTTAAATACTATGAAATAAATTGTCGTTTCAAAAATTTCAACATATTTTTTAAAGTTATTTATTGTCATCTGATAACTCAAAAGAACTTGTGATTCAGGTATAATATTTAGAGAAATGATTAACAGCGGTATGTGTACCGGGTGTTTCACCTAAGGAGGTAATCGGCTATATCTCAGAAAGTAATAACACTAGGACTTTGGGAAAAAATATATATCCATAAAAGCGGCTAAGAGAAATTGCTGGAAATTATTTTCAAGTTCGAAAAATGACCGCTAGGGGGCGTAAGAGAACTTTCAAAATAAAAATGCCGATTTTCTCTTGATTTTTCTTAATAAAAATATGTAAAAAATATAAGCATTGTATTCTTCATAAAATTATGCACCTTTATGTTAGGAATCGGTTTTTTCTATTTTCAATAATAAAGTGGTGGGAGAAGGTCAAACCTTTTTCTTTCAAACGCTGATATCTCTGCTTTGGATAAACCGATTTTATTCAACTTGGTCCTGAAAAAAGGACCTTTTTTCCTATACACGTAGATCTATTAACTATACCATATTGATTCTGATGGTGGCCACTAGATGGCGTTTTTCCGTAATTCCTCAATGAATAAGGATTTTCTCAAAAAAATAAAATGTTATGATATGACTTTTTCATCATATTTTATTTTAGGCTTATAAAGGCTATTAAATAGTGGAATAAAAAATCCAGGTCCGTATTTAAAATAAAAAGTTGATGATGGTCGCTCAAATCCGAAACGTCGGATTAAAAAACTAACCCCATCAGCTTGTAGAGGAGGAAAAGTTACTATAAGGAACTGAAAACCGCAACGTGATATCTTTTGTTAAACTAGAGAAATTAGGGATAATAATATTTAATATGGAAAAATAGGCCATTTTTTAAAACATTCATTAATCAATTAAATCACTGGTTTTTTGAAAGAAAAAAGGTTTGACCTTCTCCAACCGCTTTATTATTGAAAATAGAAAAAAACGATTCGCCCCCTAGCGGTCATTTCGAACTTGAAAATAATTTCCAGCAATTTCTCTTAGCCGCTTTTATGGATATATGTCCTAGTGTTATTACTTTCTGAGATATAGCCGATTACCTCCTTAGGTGGAACACCCGGTACAAGGTTGTAGGGTCGACTTTAATCTCGTTTATTTATTTTTACCGAGGTATAACAAACCAAAAATTTATTTAAAGCGGGATAATCTGAATAAAGGACGAGTGGTGCATACCTTGTAACACTTAAATACTTTACTCAAAGCACAGAATATATTATATATTCTGTGCTCAAAGTCATAAAGACCAAAAAAGTAAAATACACCGTGGCCGCAATGACACTTTTATCAAAAAATTGCAATAAATTGTGAAAAATGGGATAATACCCTAAACTCGACCCTAAACAAGGAAACTATAGGCGCATAAACGCAATATTATTAATAATCCCTAAATCGCAATAAGGGGGCAACTGAACGGCGGGGCTTGGGGCTTTAAAAGCCCCCTTAGTTTAGGGTTGATTTTTTATGGAAAAGACACAACAATGCCAATAAAAGAGATTTATTGTCTAGAAAAATAAAGGAATGTAATATAATTAGGTATTTGTACTTAATTGTACATGGACTCGATACAAAAACAAAATTTATAAAATAAAAACGTTACAGCAAGTTCAACCTTAACATTTAGAAAGTGACTAGACTTTGGTATATATTGTTTAACAAAAGTTAGGATTTTATTTAATACTTATAATTTAGCTCTAAAATATGGGATGCATCAAGTAAAAAATTCGGTTTTAACACTTATTTCACCTAAACTAACTTTAAGAATTAAATGGGAAATCACAATAGTTAGGGATATCTAAAACTTTCTTCGTCTTCAAATGGATGCTCACGCAGCAAGCCTTCTTGATCCTCATCCATATGTCTTTGGGGAAATATTAAACCATCTCCCGAACTACAGAGAAAAAAATGTATCAACTACTACTCCTTTTGCTCTCTAATCTATGTCATTGTTAAAAAAAAACTTAGTTCTGACACATGGTTAAAAATAATGGCTAAGCTTAAATTTCAATGTACCCAAAAATACTGTACCAGTTTTTAAACACTTAAACCAACACTTTAAAATTTGGTCAAAAGAGAGATAAATCACTAGTCTAATCGATTACTCGATTCAAGGTTCAAGAACGCCATGCACACTTTTAACATAGGTCCGAAATTAGTTGTTCCGCTGTACCGTTGGATTTTTCAACTTTTATACTTTCTTTTCACTATATATTCGCCATAATATTGAGTTTCATAAGTCCCTCTTTTGGATGCGCAACTACCATGCCAATGGGAGAGTAAGTAGAATACACTCCCATCATTTATCTTGAAAGCTCAGGTACCTACATAATGACATTTTGTTTTTCTGTATGAATCCTTATACAGTGTCACCAGTAAAGTCCGCATCATATGGGATTTTTTTTTATTAATAGCTTTATTCAAAATTTGACTTTTGCATCAAGTTCTGCTTCGATCGAGATGAAAATTAAGCAAAAAAATAGTAGTCACGTGATTCGCATTATCTGTCAAATTTTAATTATTTTTCAAAAATAATTCAAAAGTGGGGTTATTTCTGAAAATATCGAAAAAAGTTATTAGAAAAAGTTTTTTTAAATGCAGTTTCTAGCCCACATGCAAAATTTCAGCTCGATAAGATAATTTTGATTTTTTACCTATATTTTGTAAATTGCACCACTTTTGCAAAATAAGACTTAACGCAACCTACATAAAACTTCTTAGTTTGGACAATGCTTTATTTCAGATACATTTTCTTTAAAGTAGCGCCATATTAAATGTGTGTTTTTCTACAAAATCAAAATTGGGCTATTAACATTTGGTCGCATGTGATGCAAAGTTCATTTGTTTTTTTGTTTCCACTTAATAAACACTTTACTGATGACACTGTGTTTTTTTTTGTCTTAATATTAAGGTGTATTACTTTCAAACACAAACTACCTTTTCAAAAATACTTATTTTATGAAGTTATCTTATACAGGGCCAAAAACAAATGAACTTTGCATCACATGCGACCAAATTTTAATAGCCCAATTTTGATTATGTAGAAAAACACACATTTAATATGACGCTTATTTAAAGAAAATGTATCTGAAATAAAGCATTGTCAAAACTAAGAAGTTTTATGTAGGTTGCGTTGAGTCTTATTTTGCAACAGTGGTGCAATTTACAAAATATAGGTAAAAAATCAAAATTATCCTATGCAGCTGAAATTTTGCATGTGGGCTAGAAACTGCATTTAATAAAACTTTTTCTTATAACTTTTTTTCGATATTTTCAGAAATAACCCCACTTTTGAATAATTTTTTGGAAAAGATTAAAATTTGACAGATAATGCGAATCACGTGATTACTATCTTTTTGGTTAATTTTCATCTTGATCGAAGCAGAACTTGATGCCAAAGTCAAATTTCGAATAAAGATATTAATAAAAAAAAATCCCATATGATGCGGACTTTACTGGTGACACTGTATACTAAGTGACGTACAAATCTATATATTACTGCGAATACCTACATAGATAAATCTATAAAAACCTTTAGTTCAAAAAAAATCAGGCGGTAACTCATCCAAAAGAAGTCTTCTTGTTAAGAAAATGTCATCTATTTCCTGAAATTTTGCAAACTATTGATCGTTTAAAGGACTATTTTAAAACATCAAAAGCAAGACGATATATGACGAACCAGTTCAGTTTTCGACCCGACTCCGTATAGTTGAAAACATTTAAAGGAATGATAAACGCAAATTAATATATACTAAAAACTCTAAACAATTTTGATGCTTTTATGTAGCAAGACCTGTTTCTTACATTAAAAACATGATTATGATGAGAGTAGCAAAGAAAAGTTAGGGTCAAGCAACTCAAGGTTGTTAATTTAAACACAAGGGACGAAAAATTATAAACAAAAATTAACTTAATTAAAAAAGATTTATTAAAAAAAAAATAACAATATGTCATTAAGTACTATTTATACGTAATATATTGTTTAAAACTATAAAATAGATATTTCGGTATGGCCTGGGTTCAGTTTACTTGTCTCGGATTCTAGGTCACGGCGGCTGCGTGGAAAAAATCCTTGTTTTATTTCAAGTTTAAACTGCAATGAAGCTTTTTACATGCACTACTATTAAACCCGTTACCTACACTGAACAATTGCATTTAAAAATTAAAATAAGAGAAATATCACAGTATTTTAGAACAATGTTTTTAGGAAAAAAATATTTTATTAGCTGGATGTTTCTCTATAAAGTACATTTTGTACTAATTATTAAAATATTAACCGTTTGGGTACAAAATTTAAAATCACTTTACGAAAACGGAAAAAATAAACCAACATCCAACAATAAAAAACATGTACGATATCGAAAGAAACACCCAACCATGTTTGAACTAAAATTTTATAAAAAAAAGTACAAGTTTTCAATCCTATTAAAACACTTGCCTAAAAAGAAACACCAAAAATCACACCGCCATAATATATGCAATATATTTATAATTAGGAATCGGACTCGAACATATTATGTCTGTTCAGTTTAAACAAAAACTCAAAAAACTATAACTTTAAAGAACTGACCTAGGCCATTCTATTAAAAACACGGTGACAATGACAAAAATAATTCATTAATAATAATTAAAGTATATAGGAATTACACAGTATAGTATTTGTAGAATAATACCATTGATCTTTTGCTACAATAAACCCTCATTATCCCTTTGACCATAAAATAAATAATGAAATCCCAAATTTGAAAACCTTTTCGAGCAGAGCCGGACCAGGTACAAATTCAATTTATACCTATGCCTGATTCATATATAAATACAAACTGATTTTTAATAATTTTAGTCTTTAGTGGTTTTCCGGCGAGTAATTTTTAGTTAGGCTTATTAGTGATAGAATGTGGCGTCCTTGGAATTGTGCTGATAGGGGGGCATCTTCAAGTGTCATTTTTAAAAGAAAGCATTTATCTACCGATGCCAAACTAATAATTAAAAATGTGTATCAATCTTTGTTGAGTAGAAATTTTAATTCAATGGATGCTTTAGCAGAGACGTCTGTCTACTTTGATAAAAACTCCTTTATCATCGGTAAGAGACATCGCACTTAAACCTGTTAATCCTAGAAAAAATCGGAGTGATTCTGGCACATTTAGAAGCATTGACGAAAATGACATGGAGTTATTGAGAAGAAAGATTTACCAAATGTATGAGGCACAAACTGTACTGATTTCCCTCAAAGAGCGGCTGATTAAAGACGAAACAAATATCTCTTGTTGCCTTTCAAGCCTTAGGAAAATATTGCGTAAAATGGGTTTTAAATACCGAAGCATTAATAAAAGACAAACATTAATGGAATCTCAACATTTACGGGAATGGAGACTTAAATATTTAACAGCTGTTAAACAATTTAGAGAAGAAAATCGTCCAATTATTTACCTTGACAAAACATGGTTCGATACCCATGACACTCCAAGAAAAGGTTGGGATGATTCTTCCAAAAAATGTCAAACCAAGGCACCATCAAATAAAGGCAAAAGAATCACAATATTACATGCTGGTTCAGAGAACGGGTTTGTTCCAAATGGTATGTTGCTTTCAGCTAAAAACATAGCAAATTCTTCTTTAGATTACCATCAAGATACCGACGCACAACTTTTTGAAGATTGGTTTAAACATAAACTCCTTAAAAATATACCTAAAAATAGCGTCATTGTAATGGACAATGCTAGTTATCATAGTCGGCAAGCAAAAATCATTCCCAATTCTAATAATACAAAAGCAGAAATTCAAAATTTGATGATTGAAAATGATTTATATTTTAAAGAAACATACAAAAAACGAGAACTGCTAGAAGTATTAAAAGCTTTTAAAATAAATAAGGAATACGAGTGTAACAAACTTGCAGCAGAAAATGGACAACAAACACAACAAACAGTGTTGCGTCTTCCTCCATACCATTGTATATTCAATCCTATTGAGCTAATATGGCACCAATTAAAATCCAATATTAGGAGAAATAATATTTCTCCTACATTAAATGCATCTGTAGTAGAATTAATTAAAAACGAAGTAAGAAAAATTTCTGCAGACAGCTGGAAAAACTGTGTACAGCATGTACTTAAGGTGGAAAATTCTTACAATTGTTAACCCTTAATTATAAGTTTAGGCTTAGATGAAGATAGTGATAGTGATACAGAGTTAAATTTTGAATAAATTATCAATAGTTTTTAAAGTTTAATTCATTTTTATTGTACTTGTTATCCTAATAGTTATACTTTTAAATTATATTATTTTCAATTATCATTAATTGTTATCATTATTTTACATTTATTATCGGTACCTACCTAAAACTAAAAATACCTATCTATTTATTTTAAATAATAAAAATAAATCATGTGGTGTAGGTACATATTCAAGCCGACCCTGATCCCATTTAATCCCCTTTGAAGAGGTTGAGGCGTATACAAACAATAGGGTTTAATCAGGTAGTTTATTTTTGGCAGTAAGAGTCAATGGTATAATTCTGCAAATACTATACCTATACTCTATTTTTGTTCGGGTTTGTTTTTCGGGTCATTATGCTCCATTCTGCCTGTTTCATAATTTTTTCTTGTTCGAGTCCGATTCTTACACCTTTAAACGCTTAAAAGCGTTACATTTAGACATCCCTAAATTAATACAACTAACGTTAGTACGTAGAGAATTCAATAGCACTCATTTTACCCACTACATGTATTTTTTGTTATAACAGGTAAAAAAGGGACACACCCATTTTGTTAATGTGTTAAAATACTATGCATGTTGGATAGCTAGATAGCAATAGGCAAACTTGAGTTGTCTAACCTGTTTTGCGTGTTGTCCATAGAGTGGTAAGAACTTTGTAGATGCCTCGAATGTATAGGGTACTGTATACCGTCACCCAAACTAGAAAAGTATTTAATTAAAAAAAAAATACTTTACCTTGTAACCATGGTTTCTTCACCTCGATATTCTTGAATGTACTATGTATTTAGGCTTATACTTCCTTAATTAAATCCTAAATTTTTTAAATTATTGTTATGTGCCTCTATATTCAAAAAGGTCAAATTGGAGAGAGAATTAAATAAAAAATTTCAGATATAGAAGATTGGGTTCCTTTAAAAATAATTATCTATATGGCTATTGTTTGTTTTTTGAAATAAACAAAAATTTTGTATGGTAGTGAAGAAATCAGGGTCATAAGTATCAAGTAAGAAAAAATAAGGTGTAAAATCTTAGCTAAACAAAGCTGTGTTTAAATTAACAGTATTTTGAATTTTTTGACCCCATCGTTGCTCATAACACGAAACATGTTTCGTAGAAATATTTACCTGTACATGCTTAAGAGCAAACATTTGTGGCGCATTCGCCATTTATTTTTCTTATCAATATTTAGTTTTCTCCAAAAAGCGGTCAAATATCCGTATTTGGCAGTTACCATCAGTTTTAAGTAAAAAAAAATTGATAAATTAATAAAAGCAAAAAACGTTAATTTTTTTTCTGCTCTTAATAATTTTATAAATCCAACATTTTTTAACGTAAAACTGTAGGTAATTGTATTCCTAAATATTTGGCCGATTTTTGGATAAAACGAAGAAGTAAAGAAATATTGATTTAAAAACGGAATGGTAAACGCGTCACTAGTGTTTGCTCTTAATAGGAAGGATTTAATAAATAGAAGATCTATTCAATATTGCTGCATGAAACTGTATTAACATTACACATTTATGCAGGATCCGTTAATATCACATATACCTGTCCAAAGAACACACATCCTTTCAAGACCTTACAAACCTAAGCAGCTGTTTGTTAAGTATGCAAGTTCCAGAACTAATTTTTATTTTAAACAAACTAAAACTTAGGCTAAAAAAGCAACACACAAGAATTGTGGAAACAATGCAAGACTTGAACGGTGACCAAATAAGAATTTATGGCATATTATAGGTAGCCTGGTTACATGGTAACTATTTGCAAATTCTTAAGTACAAGTAACAAATATTTAACAAGATTTTTGTAATTTTTAAATAATAACGCTTTAAACCAAATTTACTTTTGGCTCCTTTTCAAGTGTTGCCTAGTTTAAAAAAATTGAAATCTACCCATTAAAATGGAAATTATATGAAAAAAGGTCTAAACTAAAAACATTTAAATTTTTATTTAAACAAGAAGAATAGAATATTTTTCATTATTGAAAGTACCTAAGTATAAAATTGTACCTGCATTGCAATATCTATTTTTAACCAAAAAACTATTATAAAACCAAAGCTTTTTGTTTTGTTCGGTTAACACAAGCCACTTGTAATTGCATAACTAAAAAAAAAATACCCCAAGTATCTAAATTCTAAATTTTACCTTGTGCTAACAGGAAGAAACCAGTGTTTTGGATCGTCTCCAAACACCTCCTTAAAATTTCTAAATCTCCCCAAATGGAAACCATATTTGTCAGCACCCAGTCCTCTAAAACTTGGAGGTCTAAACGCCTCTATAAAAAAAAAATTATCTTAAAATTTCTTTAAGGACGTCTAGAAAATAGAAAAAAAAATGGTCTATAGTTAAACAAAAAAAGAATCATTGACAAATAATGGCCTAGGGCTTTCAAAAGTTTTTATATATGTTCATAACTATCATATGATATCTAACTTACACACATATTAAACCTATATTTAAAAAAAAAATTTTCATAACCAAATTATCTTCTAACTTGTAATTTTGGTGTTAAATATAAAATCGAACCATTATGATAATATAATAAAATTAAGTCTCACCAAGTGTAGTTCTATTTTCAAGTACCAAATAACAGTGATATCCAAACAAAGACATCAAACTAACACCAAACATAATTGCAGCGAAAAACAAGAATAAAATGTGAAAACGCCCCATCATCCCTTGTAGATCGCCCTGAAAAAAAACCTAAATATTACAATAAAACTAAATAAAGAACAAAATAATATTACCTTCCAAAAAGCAATGAAGTATGGTAGGGATGTTAAGCATATGTATACACAGTAGATTAAAGCATATCCCAAGAAGAGGACGAAGAATTTGTAATTTGTAAAACAAACACAGTTGTTTATCCACGGACAGTGGTGGTCCATTTTTAAAACACATTCACCACAAACAGAACAGTGATGTGTCCTATCAGGTTTAACAACTTTACACTTCTCACAAAACCTTACACTTCCTCCTATTGTTACATTTGTTATTGGTAGATTTTTTGAACAATTTTCTAGAATCCTGTTCTGCATTTCAAGAGAATCATTGTGATGTAAATATGCTTCAAAATCTGCATCTGCTATCCTATACTGAATATAAAAACAAAATATATTAATAAATTATTTACAAGTATAAAAAGCTTGTACTTACATTGCCAGGCACTCTTCCTATGTCTGTAAAAATTGTCTGCGCATACGACCAGCAGAACATAAAGAAAAAAAAGTGGTAAAATATGAGGTAAAAAATCTGGCCTACAGTACTCTCAACAGTAACTAAAAAAAAAGTATCAGTTATGAATCAGTCATTTAAACATAATGAAAGACTCAAAGAGTCAATCTGTTCTTAACATTATTTGACTAAAAATATGATAATGATACATTGATATTTTCATATGAATCTTAGGCGCATAAGCTAATTTTGTACATTCTTTGATATTAACCATTTTTTATTGTCGCTAGGGTGAAGCCTCAATTAAAAATGTTCTAGTTAGTACCAACACCCAATTAGATGAGTACTCATTCTTTATTAACCTGTTTCAGAAGCCTAAACATTAATGACTATTAATTAATTTGAAGTTAAGATTACTATAAATGAGATGACTAATAGCTGATAAAGTTGTTAAAGAGGATTAACTTACTAAGACACAATTGTATAACGTATGCATAATATGACCAAACTAGGATTGTAATGATAAACAATACAGGTATCCATTTAACAGCCTTTAAACACCAAAAGCAGGGTCCTTTATTTTCAGTCCCAGGAACAGCCATAGTCGACGAGTTTATCCCTGTTTCAGTCTTATTAAGGAATTCATTTCAGAGATCCAGATAAGTATGGTAAAAAGGGCGCGGTTTTAAACAAAACATTAACCTAAAAATTAAACCATGACCTAAAGATGAGAAAGAATTATTAGTTTCTTATACTTACAGCATTTCATATCAAACATTTGCCTTTTACATTCTTAAATAAACTTGAATTCCTAGATTGAAATTACAAATTAATTTGTCTACACACTTCCAAGAACGACAAGAATTGTCAATTGTCAAAAAGTAACAGAACAAGCGTACTCTTTTTACGGATTATATTATTTGGTAACCCAAACAAACCCTTTTTTTTTCTGTGTTTGGTATTTCTTCGTCACTGCTGCACTGACTGCATAGCATAGAAAGAAGTTTTCTTGTTTTTAAGAGTTTTGTGAGAAAATAGAGTGAGTGAAACGCACAACAGTTTGTTTCAAGAAATAATAAGGGAAGTTACAGGTGGGGAATGGCTAATTCGATCGGGTTGTTAATGTGCGTTTGTTTAAACATTCTTCTATTTATAAAATAGATTTTAACATTATAAGGTAGTTATGATGATAATAACCCCCCCCCCCCCCCCCTATCGCTCATTTGAATATCCTTCCTACCCAACCAAGGGTAGGTAGGTTTTCGGAGTGTCTGGTGGCCGAAGAATTATTTCTTGTCTATTTTACCATAAAAAAAATATGCATACGTTAATGGAAAAACATACGTGTGTTCGTTACGAGTTACGAGTATTCCAGCTTCCTTTCTTGTGTTCTGTGTTGCTACCTACATTAAAAGGAATAGTACTAGTTTTGAATATGCGTGGTTAGAAAAGGAAACGTCAAAAATAAAAATAAATTTAATTCCATTGTCCATTTACTAAATTTCATTAACCACAAAAGTTTGTGCTTATGTGCTTGTTTAACAAAAAATTATCTCTCAATAAAAACTACGGCAAACTACGAATAGGCTTGTGAAACTTGATTTACTTCACAACCCGTTAAAGGTATTCCTAAATATTCCGTTATTAATTTTAATGACAAAATAATGAAAGTAAAAAGTAGGACTTTGTAAACAAAGTGGAACATAAACTAATATTTAGTCATCATTAGTGTTAATAATGATAATAACTAGTAAATAAAAATAAAGCTCGCGTTCTAGATGTAACAATGTGATACTAATTTAGTATAAAGTCTGTATGGCCAACATTATGGATGCACAAGTCGCTTCGAGGGAGAGCAGATCGTTTACTTTTTCCAAACCCAATTCTCCTTCAAATTCTTCCGGAATTAATGTTCAAGATAATGTCAATATATCTGAAGCGGAAGGCAAAGTTAAAACTCGATTTCTATCCATGTGGAACAACATGAAATATGGTAATGTTTAACATATTTAATAGAAATATTTCTACCTTTTTTAATAGAGCTTAATTCTGTAGGGATGAAGTTAAAACCAAACTTTTCCAAAGAATCTCCCGTGTGGCTTCTAGGGATGTGTTACAGAAAATTAGAACCCCCAAATACAGACTCCACAGAGTTAGGTACAGATGTAGCAGCATTCAACAGTCAAAGTAATGTGAGTTCCTTAAAAAATCCTTTTAAAAAGACTGAAAAAAATATTGAAAAACCATTGCAGATAGCCAGCAATGAAGATGAAGGTCTGGAAGGCTTTAGAAAAGATTTTATCAGTAAATTGTGGTTAACTTACCGAAGGGAGTTTCCTATCTTAAATGGGTCTACATATAGCAGTGATTGTGGTTGGGGTTGCATGATTAGGAGTGGACAAATGCTCATTGCCCAAGCTTTAATTTTACATTTGTTGGGAAGAGGCAAGTAGTTAAAAAATGAAATGACAATTTTTTTCTATTATATATTACTTATTTCCTATATATACCTAATAAGATTGTATTGACTTGTGTAAGTACTATATGTATATTTGACACCAATAGATGATTTGATTTGCCTAATACCAATTTTTTTTGTAAGCTATTACAATTTTGTTTTGAAAATATATAGATTGGAGGTGGAATCCGGACCAGAGAGAAACATCCCTGCATCATCGGAAAATAATAAAGTGGTTTGGGGATAAGCCTTCTCGCAATAGTCCCCTGTCCTTACATACTTTGGTCAGAATAGCTGAGGGCTTGGGCAAAAAAGCCGGTGATTGGTATGGACCAGGGTTAGTAGCTCATCTTTTTAGGCAAGCCTTTAAAGATGCTCGCAATGACAACTATGAATTTGATAATATTAATGTTTGTGTAGCCCAAAACTGTACCGGTAAGTTATAATAATTATTTTTGTTGATCAGATTAATTTTCAATACACAAGCTATTTTATTTATTTAACCCTTACAAGACTTTTACCTATTTAGAATAAAGGTTAAACACCTAGTTAAAGTAAATGTTTTCATATTAGATATTAAATTTAGGTAAGTAATCTAAAAATGACAAGAAAATTTCCACACAGGTTATTTGTAGACATTTAAAAAAGTTACAATTAATACCAAAAACATTTTGCTTCTTATCTATAATATTCAAACTATAAACAATAAAAATAGTCATGCAATTTTTATTTCTTCATAGATTATTTTTTGTAAAGGTATGTCTACACTCTGGACAATTTTTATGCGATTTCTAAGTATTTTTTTAAATTGTATCAAAGAAATACTATTTTTACAGAACTTAGTAAATACCTAGGTACATTTATTTCTTTTCAGTTATTAACTGACTTCATGTGTGTAAGGATGTACATCGATTACTCCAGAAAAGAGCAACCTTAGACTAAGAAATTGTAACAAATTTAACGGGGAGATGAAATGACATTTTGGTTAAGTGGTATTATATTTCAGGGCGATTAGGGTCAGAACAATGTACACATATGTATAAAGCAATATACCTACCTTCTATAAATAATATTGTATGCAATTTTAGCAAATTTTATGTCAATTACAAAACATTTAAAACAAAACTTAATAATTGTGGTACAGTGGAATAAGAATTTTTTTTTTTTATTTCTAGTTTATATCCGTGATATTTTTGCTGAATGCTTTGATCCGGCTACAAACAAATGGAAATCTCTCATTTTACTTATTCCTGTAAGATTGGGGGCAGAGAAATTTAATTCAATTTACGCGCCATGCTTGACCACCCTGTTTAGCATAAAGGAGTGCATCGGCATTATCGGAGGCAGACCAAAACATTCTTTGTATTTTGTTGGATATCAAGGTAAGAAATATATAAACAGAGTGTTCATTTGAAACCTTCCCACCTCGATTTTCCTGCTTTAAAAAAGTCAGAAAATGACCGGATGTAAGAAATATAGTACTTCCGGTTTGACCGGAAGTTGACACTATTGGAAAGATAATAAAGATAGGGACATGTAAGCCGTTTTGCTCTAAGACGTACAGTTAGAAAGCTAGACGCTGTCAACGTTCAAAAATGTCATTTTTCAAGAGTAAATATCTCGGAAACTGTTAAGTATAGACTAATAATGCTTTTATTAAAAAATGTTCATAATTTTATGCAGAATCCAAAAAAATTATATAAAATAGGGGTATCCATTTAAGATTTAGATCTTACCCCCCTCTCTCCTAGGGGCTTGAAGTAACAAGATTGACAATATACGCAAAAGATGTCCCCCTCGAAATAAAAATCGACGGGTCCGAGCGATTTTCCACATTTTTAATTTAAAGCAGGAAAATCGAGGTGGGAAGTTTTCAAATGAACACCCTTTATATAAAAAAACGGACACCCAGTATATTTCAGCGTGCTAATTGTAAACGACAAGTAATTAGCAATTGATTCATTATTGAGTATTATTGATTTATGTGTACCTACTTATATTACCTATTTATAGGTCCATACTTAATATTTAACTACTGCAAACATCTTATGTAACTGCCTCCAGCTTGTTTTATTGTTTCTTATCTTTGGTACACATGGAGATATTGTATTCCAAGGAGGTTTTAAGGCTTATTTTTCAAAAGAACTTTTCGAATAATCATTTTACATTATTTTGAGTTTTGATTGATTTTTTTTGGATCGCATAACATAATTACTACAATTAAGTTACCAATAACAATGTTTAGGCCATCTTATATCCAAAACAAAACTACAATTATATATATTGAGCATTTGGAAAGCATGCTAACGTTTAGCTTTATGGATTCAACAGGTCTTTAAGAACCCTAAGTAAGGGATTTATGGGTCATGTTATGAGGTTATACAAGTGAACAATCAGCCTTAAATAATTTGTTGACCTTAAACATTTTGGTATTTAATAATAAATGAAAACAAATTGTAGGTTTTTTTAATGATTACCATATCATTAATGTGTGTTATTTATTTTTTTTATCATAAATTTTTAAAGCCTACAAATATGCTAGGTAAACAAATGCCATTTTTATTCTTTGATTACCAAGTAAATAAAGTTCATTGTAAATGATAAAATCTTATAGGAAAGTTATGATACATATGATTTGCAATCCATTCCTTGGCGTAACATTTTTGATATCCATACTGTTAATGACAAAATACATTTTATTAATGAAAATTTAAATATACTATTAGATTTACATGCCCCGTTTAAAAGGGTAAGAATAACAAAACCCCACCAGCCCTGGTTGGAAAATGTCAGAGACTTAATTAAGCTTAGGGATAAAGCATTGAGCCGATACAAAAAGAATAAAACAGATGCAAATAAAGACTATTATAAATCACTTCGTAACTTAACAACCGTAACAATTAAAAACGAAAAGAAAGCTTTTCTTAACACTAAACTATCGGAAACAGAGAATGTTTGGGGCGACTTAAAAAAATATTGTGGTGGAGTTCAAAAAAATAAAACGGAGATACCGGAATCTTTAAAAAAACCTGATGAAATTAATAACTTTTTCAGAACTTCAATACCTCAAACCTCGGTTGATTCTACAGATCTCATTAAATATTACACAAAAAATGTTAAAAATACCGTAAAATCTTTACTAAAGTTTTCCACGGTTACGGAAATAGATGTTTTAAATGTTATTACTCAAATAAAATCAAATGCCTGTGGATCTGATGGGTTAAATATACGTATCATAAATCTCTCCTCTCCTTTTATTCTACCATATCTGACACATGTCATCAACTTTTGTTTGGAGAACTCGGTGTATCCGGATGACTGGAAGAAGGCTCTGGTATTGCCATTGCCTAAGACAAATAATCCTCAAGAGCTTAAAGATTTGAGACCTATAAGTATCCTTCCGTGTCTATCTAAAGTTTTGGAAAAAATCATAAATAAACAACTTACAGAACATGTCGAGCAAAACCGAATTCTTCCGGAAACACAATCGGGCTTTCGGCGTCATCATGGGTGTTCCACCGCTTTAACTAACGTGAGCGATGACATTTTTAGAGCTACAGAGGATGGAAGGGTTACGGTGTTGGCATTACTTGATTTCTCAAAGGCCTTCGACACTTTAAATCATAAAATTCTCCTTGCAATTTTACACTATATAGGCCTGAGTGAAAGTGCAATAAAGTTTTTTGAAGGTTTCCTTACTGGTAGGTCTCAGTGTGTTAAGATCGGAGCAAATGTATCTGCGGAACTATATATTTCCAATGGCGTACCGCAGGGGTCAATCATAAGTCCACTGTTGTATGCCATTTACACTTCCAGTCTTCCCACCGCTCTTAAAAACTGCAAAGATCAGTATTACGCGGATGATGCCCAACTGTATATTTCTTTTAAAAAAGAAAATTTGCTTGAGTCCTGTCAAAAATTAAATAACGACCTAGAAAGTCTTAGATCTCTTGCCTTGAAACATTCTCTGTTCCTGAATCCTAAAAAATGTTGTCTGATGCTATTCGGTCCAAAGAATGAAGTTAATTACATAAAAAACCAGATTAATATAAAAATTGAGTCTACTGAGCTGGAAATTAAAGACAATGTACGCAACCTTGGGCTCGTATTCGACAGTTCTTTGAGTTTTGAGAAACATGTTTCAAACTGTATACAACGTGCTTATGTCAGATTGAAATTACTTTACTCCAGTCGACATGATTTGTCGGTGAGACTCAAAAAGATGATGTGTGACTCTCTTGTGCTCTCAATCTTCAACCATGCAGATGTAGTTTATGGTAATTGTTTAACTCGAATACAAAAAAATAGAATACAAAAAGTGCAAAATTCTTGTCTTCGACTTATATATGGAATTCGTAAATTTGAAAGAATCTCTTATAAATTGAATGAAGCAAAGTGGTTGAACATGGAGAGCAGGAGAAAGGTCCACTCAGTTTGTTTCTATCACAGAATTATTGCTTCTAAAACTCCCGCCTATTTGTATAAAAAAATTATATTTCGTTCCAGTGTACATAATATTAACGTTCGTTTTGGACGTCTCATAACACCGCCTTTTCATAGAACCGCGTATTTTGAAAGAAGCTTTACGTATAGCATAGCAAATATGTATAATCCCCTTCCAAATATCTTCAAATTAAATGGAGCCTAAAAAATTTTATCGCCATATTTTTAAATACTTTTTCAATAAACAAACTAACACATGAAAATTAGGAACTTATCGTAAATGTTTTTAACAATTCAAAACTACCTAAAGATAATGATACAATATGTTGGTTGTGTGTCTACCTATAATGGAACTAGTTTATTTCAAATTTTTTTAGAGCTTGTTGCGCCAAATATAGTAAAACATTTACTAAAGTCCTGCTAGGGTTGAGTAGAGCAGAATGGGCTGACCTTAAGGGACAGTATATTACTGAACTTCGCCTTTTTCTACACTACACTTGCAATCAATACAGCATATAATAAATGTTAACATTTAAACCTTTGTAATGTAGAAATAAAGACATTATTATTATTATTATTATTATTATTATTATTATTATTATTATTTGTTTAAAACAATGATCGGGTACCAGAACAATGTCTAATAAGTAAGTATACTTTTTCAGATGATAAATTAATTCACTTGGATCCGCATTATTGTCAGGAAGTTGTCGATGTATGGGCCTCTGAAGACTTTCCTTTAGCAACTTTTCACTGTAGATACCCACGAAAATTACCCATTAGCAAAATTGATCCCTCTTGTTGTATTGGTTTTTACTGTCGTACAAAAGAAGATTTTTTAAACCTTATAGAGATTGTACAGCCTGTAAGTTTTTTTTTTATAATAATTAAACGTTTATGATGCAGCACTTGCAAAATCTGTCTTAGACCATTCTAACCTAAATTTGAATGGATTGTAATGAAAACTACATTTTTAGACTGTTATTCCACCAAATGGAGCTGGTGACTATCCAATGTTTACTTTTTGTGATGGATTCAGTTGTGATGCTGAATATACAGCAACCAATTTTCCTCCTTCTGAGTATGAATATAACACAAGTGCAAGTGACATGGAAGATATCGAATCAGAAGCATTTGAAATGATTTAGGCACGCGGTTCCCTTAATAGATTAAGTTATTTATTTACATAGTTGTTAGGTAAACCTAGGTATTTAACACGTTTAAATACTTGTGACTGTCTTTAAAGTTTTATTTATTTTTAATTTACCTCTCTACACAACACTAGTTATTTTGGATTTTTTATTATTTATTATAAAATTAAAGATACTAAAATATATTGAATGTTCAGCATTAATGTTGTTTCCTTATTTCTTTCTGGGTTTAACTATACTTATAATTGTTTGGCCCAAGAATATAAGTAGATATCTAGTGGAACAAATATAATCCTAAATTACGCCCCCTCAAATTTTTTTTTGGAGCGTTATTTACCATACTTTATTAATTAGATTTGATTGCGTCCGTCCATGGAAACACGCGCTTAATTTTCCTGCTTCTAGTCATGGGATATGGTATCATAGCTATACAACGCGTGCCACTTATTACAAGTCCTAATTAACACTTATAAACTAATGCACAAATAACACCCAACAAATGCTTTTAAACTTTTTATTATAAAAATGATAATTATTTTTCTACACTTTACAAAAAATAGTAAATATTTACAATTAGCACCCTTTTGCAGCAATATGAACGGGAATGTAAGTCGCAAGGCAATCAAGAACCTTGGGCCATATTTCATTGGAAGTATTTCCAGCAAACTCTTGTAAAATTCCTCGTTCCCTGTAGAATTCAATGACAGGTCTTGTTAAACTTTCATATTGCTCTAGTCGTTTTTGGACCACTGATGGTTTGTCATCTTCTCTTTGAATTAATGGTTCTCCTGTTACATCATCTTTTCCCTAAAAAAATATTTCATCTTTGTTGAAAAAAAAAAACTAGGTTGAGTACTCCATTAACTTACAGGTATTTTTGGTGAATTGAATCCTTCATTATAAACTCTTCCACTACTTAAATGTACCCACCGGCCTTTTACTCTGTCAATTATTATTGAAAAAGGTACGATTAAATTTAAGGCCACATCTAGTTCGTGTACATCCCATAGAGCTTTAGCTTGTGTCACTGTTCGTGGAAATCCTTAAAACAGATAAATTGGTAATATTTTAGTCAATTAAATCATTAAAAATTATTTAATGCTCCTGTAATAATATATCTTCTTTTTGTCAAGAACTTACCATCAAGAAGCCATACAGGACGTACCCTATTTATTTCCTCAGATATAAATTTTATCATGACATCGTCAGGTACTAATTTTCCTTCCTTTATGTATTTTTTTGCTTCCACCCCAATTTCTATAACAAATATCAGAACTTTATATTACGACATCAATTGAAAGGCCTGGAAGTGTTGCAAAAGGTATTGGTAAAGAATACACCTAAAGATTATCAGAATTTGGGTTTTGCAATAAGATTAATAGCATGAATGAAACGAACCACTATTAGTCTGTATATGTTGTCGTAGTTTATCACCACTAGAAATGTGTTCCAAATTAAAGGTCTTAACAATTCTTCCTGATATTGTTCCTTTCCCTGAGGCTGGTGCACCCAGTATCACAGATTTAAATATTTTTGTGGCCATTATACTGTTTTCCAAAAATTTTGTGTTACAAAATACTATAGTTTCACAAATTGCAATTTTGACCTTTGGAATATTGGTTGAATATACATTCGAATCCTAGATAGTTTTAAGCTAATTTTTCATACTTCCCTGGTAACGATTTATATTATTTTAAGATTTTTTCGAATAAATTTTGAGTGCTCTAGAAAGGCAGTGATATTCACAGAAAAATAAAGGGTTTATGTTATTCGGAAACTTGTCGACACAGTGACACAGATTCAGAATCTAGGAATCTACACAGACAGAATTTTTGCTTTTAATATTTAGGTAAAAGTAAAGACAATCTGAATGAATGTAGTGCTGGTATCTATTCAGTATTTAGGAAATTGTATGTATACGTACAAATCCATAGGACTGAAGAAGCCTATCTCTTTGTTGGTCTCACTTTTAGCCAATAGATGACGCTAGTTGGTCTTATAGATTGTATTTAGCGCATCCGCCCTATAATGGTAAATGGAATTATATGAATGTATAAGAGGGAAGGGGGGAGATGGCGAAAGTTAATTTCTCACATTTATTGTGCTATTGTATTGATAAGGAAAAATGGAAATATTTTTGATACCTACCTAGAATGATTATGATTATACATACGTGTTAGATATAGGTACAGTATATACCCTACAAAAATAAACTTATATGCACACATGGCTTATAATGAGTATACGAGATGAGAAAGTTAAGGTAGTTAAGCTGTATATTTATATGTGTTTATATTTTCTACCTGACTTTAAAAAGTTATTGAGTTGTTAGTCAAGTCATTTATGTAAATTTAGAAAAATACTCAGAGTCTGTCCTACATAAATAATGACTTGGCGTACGTATACCAAAATAACACAGCATTCCTCAAAATTCTTTTTGGGACGAGGTGTATCTTTCTTCTCTCTCCTTTATTTTTAATTGCCTATGTTTATTTCTCTTTTTTTCAGATTATGATATGATGTTCAGCAGGTTTGGTTTGGTGCCTAGGGAGCGTGCTGTCTTTCTCTAATAAAAGTGCACCGAATGTCCAAAATTTGACAAGTTTTTTAGTTGGAAAAGTTGTGAAAAATGACTACTTTTCATAAAGTTGAAGTAAATAAAACAGTATGGGAAGTGCCAGTCCGGTATCAGATGCTATCTGCTGTAGGATCTGGAGCATACGGACAAGTATGGTATGTATTACACCTACATATAATGCTTTAAATGCGGGTACTTTGTTTATATTAGGGTACCAATAGTACCAAGTAAATATTACCATTATCCAAAACTTATCTAAATCGGATTTATTAATCTACCATCTATAAATAAACACACCTTTGAAAAATATTTAGGTTATGGATTTTGGTACCCCAAAGAAACAGGTTTACCCTAACCTTAATATTTACAAGGTTTTATTTGTAGTTCAGCAGTAGATACTCAAACCAAGAAAAAAGTAGCAATAAAAAAATTAGCCCGTCCATTTCAAACTGCTGTCCACGCCAAAAGGACTTATCGAGAGCTCAAACTGTTAAAACACATGCGTCATGAAAATGTTATAGGACTTTTAGATGTCTTTTATCCTAAACATGATAACAGCCAGGTAAGCTAACTACGTACTTGTTAATACTATCCAGTTATTTTTTTCATAAATTAACAATTTCATGTCATTTAGGTAAGTAGGTATGTTTAATGATTAGTAGGTGCTAAACGATGATGGTTAATAAATAAACTTGTATGGAACAACAATAATAAGCTATTTTCTCTGATTATACTTTATTAAATAATAAAAATTAAACAAATTGTTGTTTACAATTTAATTTTTAGAGGTAGGTACCTACTTATTAAAGTTCAAGGTGTAGGTGCACCAAAATCATTGACAGCTTGTAAAGCATAAAACTACACTGTCTACACAAACTAATTGTAGGTACAATTATTTTCTCACAGCAAAGCAATAAAAATCACACTAGACCGATTGCCCCATATAATAAGAAGAGTTCCTATAAATTCCTTGTTTTAATGGTACCTAATCACTTTCTTAATAGTAAATAATTATATTCTTTACTTCTTATTAAAAAGAAATTAGTGCCACACAATTTAAAAAGTGATTTTCTCATCTTTTTTGCAGATATACCTAGTGACCCATTTGATGGGAGCAGATTTAAACAATATTATACGCACACAAAGACTGACAGATGACCATGTTCAATTTTTGGTTTATCAGATACTAAGAGGTTTAAAATATATTCATTCTGCTGGGATTATTCATAGGGTATGTATACATACATACAGGGTGTTTCATTAAGGGTGGCCACCGGCCAATATCTCGGAAACTAGTAGGCATAGAAACTCGGAAAAAAAAATTATGATTAAAGCGGTCATGAGAAAATTCTGGAAATTATTTGTAGGTTCCTCATTTCGCCGCAAGGGGGCACAATTGAATTTTTTTTTTTTAATTCTAAATTTCTCCGAAAATTCCCATATTAAGGTATAACTCTGATTACATCATCGAAAAGCTTAGACAATTCTGCATCATTTTGGTTTAAGGCTCATTGGCGTACCGACCTTGATAAGAGTGGGGGAAGCTATTGAATGTGTAAACATGAAAATCGCTGAAACTTCTAAACGACTTATCCGATTTTACTAAATTTAAGCTTGTTTGGAAGGGAAAGGTAAGTATCTTCAATCGCCGTATCCAACAGTACACCATAGTGTTTATTAAAATTGCTAGAGGGCGCAATTTGTAATAATAACAGTTTTTTCGATTTTATCCCGAAAATTCAAATCATACGGTGTAACTATGACATCATAATCGAAAAGTAGATGAAATTTGCAAGAAAATATGTGAAGACCGCAGTTCAATATCTTTGTTAGTTTCAGAGTTATTGCCAAAACAATAATTTTTAATACAAATTGCGCCCTCTAGCAAGTTGAGTAGAAACTATCTTGTACCATTGGATACGACAATTGAAGGTACTTACCTTTCTCTTCCAAACAAGCCTAAATTTAGTAAAATCGGATGAGTCGTTTAGAAGTTACAGCGATTTTAATGTTTCCACATTCAATAGCTTCCCGCACTCTTATCAAGGTCGGTACGCCAATGAGCCTTACACCAAAATGATGCAGAATTGTCTAAGCTTTTCGATGATGTAATCAGAGTTATACCTTAATATGGGAATTTTCGGAGAAATTTAGAATTAAAAAAAATTTTTAATTGTGCCCCCTTGCGGCGAAATGAGGAACTTAAAAGTAATTTCCAGAATTTTCTAATGACCGCTTTAATGATAATTTTTTTCCCAAGTTTCTATGCCAGAGAACTACCTACCAAAAGGTAGTTCTCTGTTCTATGCCTAGTAGTTTCCGAGATATGGCCGGTGGCCACCCTTAATGAAACACTCTGTATAGTTTTATAATAATGTTAATGTTTAAATCAAAAATAAATGGATACCTACATACTTCACAGAAATAGTCGTAAAAAATAAATTTTTTTATTAAAACTAAAGTAATTTTTGCATTTCAGGACTTAAAACCGTCAAATATTGCAGTAAATGAAGACTGTGAGCTAAAAATCTTAGATTTTGGTTTAGCAAGGCCTACAGAAACTGAAATGACAGGGTATGTAGCCACACGATGGTACAGGGCTCCAGAAATCATGCTGAATTGGATGCACTATAATCAGACAGTAGACATTTGGTCAGTAGGCTGTATCATGGCAGAATTGCTGACAGGCAGGACCTTGTTTCCTGGTACAGATCGTATCCTTTGTTACAGAAAAAGTTAATTTGACATTCTAGAGCGGCAACAATGAAAATTCCATGTCGTGTTTCATAATTTGTTTTTTCTTAACAGTACCTAGATATTCATCAACTTAATTTAATTATGGAAATTCTAGGGACCCCCAATACAGAGTTTATGAACAGAATAACCTCTGAAAGTGTAAGTTAATTATTTTTAGTTGGCTGCTTATGCTTATAAATAAAATAAAAAACTTAAACACAACAGTTTAAAAATTTAAAAGCATTGACAGGTTATAAGGTTAAAATTTGATTTATATGATTATATAGCTCATTAGTTGTTCCAACGTAGTGTTCTTAGGTTCGACTTCGACATTTTGTGGGTCGTTATTTTTTGAAAAAAATTAAAATTTGACAGATAATGCGAATCACGTGACTACTATTTTTTGCTTAATTTTCATCTCGATCGAAGCAGAACTTGATGCCAAAGTCAAATTTTGAATAAAGCTATTAATAAAAAAAATCCCATATAATGCGGACTTTACTGGTGACACTGTAGATGGAAAGAAGATGGAAATAAATATTTCCGAAAGCTTGGACCAACTTTAAAGAGTACTCTTTCATTTACTGCAAAACCCAATATTCCCTCCTAAGGGCTATTATTTAATCCAAAATATCTCCACTATTTTAGGCAAGGAGTTACATAAAATCACTACCGCCAATGCAAAAGAAAGACCTCTATCAGTACTTCGTTGGAGCAAACCCAAGAGCTGTAGAATTACTTAGCCTAATGTTAGAACTAGATAGCGAAAAGCGTATCACTGCAGAACAAGCATTAGCGCATCCCTATCTAGCGGCCTACGCTGATCCTAACGATGAGCCCATTTCTGCACCCTTTGATCAGAGTGAAGAAATGATCAACTATCCTGTGGAAAAATGGAGAGGTAAGTTAAAACGGCTAAATAATATTGGGTGTTTCTCCTATAGGTATACCAAATTTCGTATAAATCGGTGACGACCAAATTCTTAAGGGTTGATAGACCGGAAATGATTTTTTTTAAATCTATTTTGAACTTGACATTGATGACTTACTTAAAAACTCTCTACAGGGGTTGTCTACAGTCTACACTACACGGCAATTAAAACTTTAAAATAATTATGGATGCTCGTTTTATGCTGTCGTCTACTTACAGGACCTATTAAACCCTTAAAAAAAATGATTTAAATGATGTAATCTTATAGTTCCTAGAAGGATGATTTAAGTAAAGGAGGTGACCACAGTAGCTATAGTACTTACTACAGAAGTCAGTGACTTATTGACGTTATTATAAATTATTTTAAATTTGGACCTACCAGGCCATGACTGTGCATGGCATTCACCTTGAGATGCCGACATAGTAGCAAATAAAAATAACAAGCTACTTATGTTTCTACTTTAATTAATTTTTTACATAACAAAAAAAAATTGGTAATTTTTATTTATCAGAAACACAAATGTTTTAATACTAATTAAACCGCTATAAGACGTCTGTTTCCTCTACTATACATAAGCGGGTCGGCGGGTACTGCCTTAATTGCCCCATTTGGTTTAACCAAAAATTTTAAAAAACATTTTTTAATTGGTTGATTCAACTTGAAAAATGTTCACTCTTCAAACAAACAAGCCCTTCGTTTTTTTTAACCTTCCCAGGTCTAAACACCTATTAAAATAGTTATGTTTCAGCTTGTTCCGGGAAATCTACATAATATTACAGCCTAATTTGTTCTTTAATATTAAGTTGTATTATTATAACTTTACAATAATAAAATTATATACAGGGTGTCCGAAAAATACGTGTACAACGTTTGACGACAGACTAAGCCGACTTAGTTATATCCAAAATTGTCTCGTTTCGCCGGTAGAGGGCGTCAAAAATTTGTAAATATTGGTTTTTCCTAAATTACGTGAAAACTTGCTAATCGATTTTAATGATTTTTAGTATGTAGACTAAAACTATTAAATGACGTTTTCTAGTAGTATAGTCACCGGCTGTAAATAAGTGGAAGTGTTATAAAAGTGATATAATACGTCAACATTTCCAATATTTTCTTCTGGCAAAACAGCTCATTCAACGAAAAATATTAAAGAGGTAAAATAGCTTCCAAATACATCCAGTCACTCTACAAAAATATCTGGCTTGTCATAACGCCGTTCATATAAAAAATGAGGAGAAATGTTGACGTATTATATCACTTTTATAACACTTCCACTTATTTACAGCCGGTGACCATACTACTAGAAAACGTCATTTTATAGTATTAGTCTACATACTAAAAATCATTAAAATCGATTAGCAGGTTTTCACGTAATTTAGGAAGAACCAATATTTTTACAAATTTTTGACTCCCTCTACCGGATAAACGGGACAATTTTGGATATAACTAAGTCGGCTTGGATCGACCTATTTTGACGTCAGGAGTCTGTCGTCAAACGTTGTACACGTATTTTCCGGACACCCTGTATATAAGTATTTTTTCGATAAAAACTAAATATTTCTATTTCAGACTTAGTGTTAGAAGAAGTGAACTCATTTGTATTTGTTCCAATACCCAACGAAGAAAATAGAGAATAGCATACTTAAGAGAAAAAATGTTTAAAACTTGCTTGCAAACATTTTACAAGAATGCAACTTAGAAAACTCTAGAAGACGGTTTTAAAATGTTACATAATTAGGTCTATAATAAGTAAGTTCTAATAGTCGGTGCTATAATTATGTCAATAACCGAACAAAAATGTTCCTTAAACTTTTTAACTGTAAACAGTAGGTTGATTTACCTTAAATTTGGTAAGTTGTAGGGAAAATCTTAATTTATCAGAGTAAAAAGTTAGTTTGTGTAAATTTAACATAAAAATAAGAAAACTATAAAGACGACTTAGTTCACACTTACAGGAGGGTGTCTAAAAGTATGGAAATAGCCACTTGTTCTACTAAGATTATACATTTTCTAAGAAAATTGACTGTTTTTAGACTTTTGCGATAGTCTATCAGGGGGTCAGATTATTGGAATTAAAATAACGCTTCTTAATAAAAGGTTGCCATTATATAATGCAGTTGCGATCGACTGCACCATACCAATGAGCCATACATTGGTAATAAGGATTTTTCTACCATAACACAGTTCCCTTTGGCGTGGGTCTGTCAGAAATTCTAACCCCAAAGAATAATTGGCTGATCTTTTTATATATAATTATTTAAATATTGGGTTTAGTGAAAATAATAAAAAATAAATAATGAAGCTTTTTAATTTTTATTTTTCATGGATATTAATTTATTTGAAAATTTTAGTTGTAGAAATAAATTTACCTTATTTACCCCAAAATTGCAGCAATATGGATATTTAAAGTCCATAGGTACATATTATGTATAAATTGTTAATATATGTAGACTTAAAAGTTGTGTTTAAACTTATTTTCTGCAAAATAAATTGTAAAGAATATTTTTATTACCTATAAATGTTTTGATTTGTTAAGAAATATCGCCTTTAGTTGTACATTTTCTATATTTAAGTACATATTATGTTCATAATACTTGAGAAAAATTCACAGCTTTATTACATTAATAGGTATATATTTGTTTTCTTATAAAATTGTTTATAATCTTTTCTAACCTTTTCAAGGATACAATAAAACATCTAAATGGAAAAATAATAATTTAACATAAAATAAATACTGTTAACAAATAAGTAACTATTTATATAATAAAAACTAATCACAAGGAGTGTGTTGTATTATTTAAATATCACTTTTTACACTTGGCTATATCATGTAGTTTTTTCCACAAATCATACTGTTCGGCACTTTTAACCATATGAATACTAATTTCTTTTTGAACATTACATGGAGTATAAGAGACTTTTTTGTTTAAGAACTCCGGCGCATGGGCCCTTTTGATCTTAAGTCCATTTGCAACAATTCCTGTGAGGAACACGTCTTCCAATTTTAAATAGGTATGGTTTAAAGCAGACAGGTAGAGCGGCTTTGCTAAGTTGGCCGGAAGGAGGTAGGCCGGACCTGTAGTAAAATCTGGAAACACTGGTGGCTTATATTGTTGAGGAGATATATAATACTTTGACTTCTTATTTCTAATCGGTTTCCACTTTCTCGCCAATCGACCATATATTATTTTTTGTTCGGGTTTGTGCTTTGCAATGAAAGCGAGAAGACGAGACACGTTAATGAACATGTCGTCGTCGGTTTTAAGTACAAAAGCTGCTTTAGGACAATAATTATCTACCCATTCTAAAATAGAAATAGTTTTAAGAGTTAGATTGTCATACGTATCAACAAACTTTCCTCTAATAATATCACCAAATAAAATTTGCTCGTCATCTAACTTCTTGTTTACAGTTTCATTAGATATTGATCCTAACATAAAAGCTATAGCGACGTCCCTTCGGCTAGTGAAAGAACCCCAAGTCTTGCGAATTGCTTCTCTGGCACTGTCATGGCTGGGAGCTGAAGTAATGGCTATCAGCAACTTGACATTCTTGCCCAGATCAGGACAAACTTCTGAACTTACGTCTATGTGACCAGCTTCGTAAATGTACTCGGCGGGAACTCCTTGAGTTAAATCCAAAGTGGTTTGATGAGCATTTGTGGTGTGATTCGAGTGAACTGGGATTTGAGGTTGAGGGGGCGCCTCCGATGATGTGCTGTTGTGCACACCAGGAAAGCTAATGTTACCTTGGATCATTCGCACTTCTGACGTAAGGAATGACCTTGTTGGTGGTATCGTCGGCTTTAAAGTCGACGGGTTTAGGGAAAACAAAAAGAAAACCAATATCAGTAACGTAAAGGCGAATGCCAAGTGCAAACAACGCACTTGGGCTAGCCATGGCACCCCCATACCTGAAACAAACAAAAAGCCAGTTAGGAGAAAAATTTAGCGGTAATATCGAAAATGATATAACAGTTTTGGACTTGCATTGTCTTTATTTGTTTGAAATCAAAACGTTTCAACTGGTGTAAGTATCTTCAGGTGAATACTAAACAAGCAAAGTAACTACAGCTCTATTCCTACTAGCTAGGTGTAGGTGCACCGAAGCATACTGAGATGGGCGCAGGAGAGACAAAAAAGTTAAAGAACGACACTGGAGAAAGAAAAAGTGCAATGAAGCTGCTACTATACACCAGAACCCAGGTTATTTTAGTAAGCCATCATTAGACATCTGGAAAACTTTGTTAAGTAGTGCACCTATAGCTAGTATAAATAGAGCTGTAGTTACTTTGCATATTTAAACATGCTGCTTCTAATTTTATTGTTACAAGGTTATGGAGGCAAACCGCGAATTTCCGGGATAGGCAAAATGCCGCATCTAGAAAGGCATTTGAATGAGTTATATTATGTACCTTTATCGGTGATGAGTGCGCTTACTTGGGGCGTCAAAGGGGTGGGGGTGGTAGGAGAGACAGACTGCCCTATATGCTTCGCCAATCCCGAACTAATAATATGATAAAAACTTGTGCAAGAATGCTAACATTCATTAAAAAATTTTTACTAACAACGGTCTATTATACAGGGTGTCCCGAAATTAGCTGACAATATTTTAAGGGGATAAAGTACATTCAAAAATAAGACTAAATCCTCTATTAATATACCTTCAAAAACGCTTCGCTATGGGGCTAGAGCCCCCCGAATTGGAGCTATGACAAGCAGTTTTTTTTACAATATCTCAGAAACCGATTAGGGTATCAAAACAAAATTTGATACATGTTTTATCCATAGCTAGACGCAATAAATGGTTTAATTAGCTTAACTGTATTTCTTTGAGTGGCGTCCCACTGGGTAGGTAGTTGGGAGAATATTGCCCTAAGTTTTTTATTTGTAGGATTTTTTAACTTTAGGTGAAATTTTTAGAAGCCTTGAGGTATTTTGTTGAAAAAAGGTACTCTTGTTTTATTACGGTAGGATTCCCCATTTTCCAGTTAAAATCGATTTTAAAATTTTCGGTTTTTTGAGATCCGGTGAAAAGGCTAAGGTTTTTTTTGCATATCTTAGCAAACACTTAATATTAAAACATTAAATGTATTAGAAGTTCTACTAGCGACAAGTAATAATAATACATAATCAACTTGGGAATTTATTAGATAATGTGCCACTGGATTTACGTTTGGGGCACTTCTTTCAATATGATGGGGCACCAGCTCACTACGGATGTCAACTGAGGAATTGGCTTGAAGAAAATTACCAGGTGGATTGGTAGGCCTGGCCACCAAGATCACTTGATTTAAATCCCCTTGATTATTATTTTTGGGGACACATGACTGGTACTTCCTTAAGAATTAGTTTCCCGTGCCAATCAAATTTGATTTGCAATTTGTTATTCTTTTTTGTTTTATTTTAAAACTCTCTTAAAATCTCCATGAAAATAAATATTTAAAAAACAAAGGAATCTAAAAATATGTTTAATTTAAAACGTTACATTCTGTCAAATTACAATAATAGAAGGTTTTATTAACAAGAAATTTAAAATTAAAAAAAAATACATTAAAACTATGAAATTAAAAAAAATAATAGTAATATTTACTTAAGGCTCCACCCCGTGCGACGTCACTGGAAAAATATTTTAAAGTAACATCCTTTAATACATGTCTTGTCGCTAGTAGAACTTCTAATAAATTTCATGTTTTAATATTAAGTGTTTGCTGAGATATGCAAAAAAACCTTAGCCTATTCACTGGATTTCCAAAAACCGAAAATTTTAAAATCGATTTTACTGGAAAATGGTGAATCCTACCTCAATGAAACAAGAGTACCTTTTTTCAACAAAAGACTTCAAGGCTTCTAAAAATTGCACCTGAAGTTAAAAATCCTAAAAATAAAAAACTTAGAGCAATATTCTCCCAACTACCTACCCAGTGGGACGCCACTGGAAGAAATAAAGTTAAGCCAATTAAAACGTTTATTGCGTCTTGTCATGGGTAAAACATGTATCAAATTTTGTTTCGATACCCCAATTGGTTTTTGAGATATTGTGAAAAAACTGCTTATCATGGCTCCGATTCGGGGGGCTCTAGCCCCATAACGAAGCGTTTTTGAAGGTATATTAATAGAGGGTATTAGTCTTATTTTTGGATGTACTTTATCTCCTTAAAATATTGTGAGCTAATTTCGGGACACCCTGTATACTGTGTTTTTGTTAACCACAGTTCTATAAAATGAAAAAATTCCTTATTAAATTTTAACCGTTTAGGAAATGACGTGTATAAACGAAAAACGTATGACGTGTAAATTCTTGTAAATATTTATATAAATTTTACTTTCTTACTATATCGATGGGTCTAAACGAATAATCAATTTATTCAATCGCATTTGCATAATAGCCGAAAATTTTAAGAATTATCTAATTCCTACTATTTCGTGTACCTACATTTTTTGGTTCGTGGTCTTTAAATTAATAACTGTTTTTATTTTTCATTAAATTAAATGTTAATTTTCTATTACTTACTTTAATATGTAATTTTTTTTAATACCGATTTACTACCAGTTCTGCGTGTTGCCTTGTTCTTACTGAAAAAGCTGTAAAACATTTAGATATAGCGGAATAAAAAAGAAATTTCATTTTGGCGCCTCTGTAAAAGTACACATACTATATTAATAGAATAGATACAGTATAATAAATAACAATTCGAAGGTAAACTAAGCAATACCAATTTTCTTAATTACGAAAGTACAATAAAAAAAATCCTATCCAATCAGTATAATGGCATATTTGGATTTCTTTGTAATATTCTTAACCCTTAAATCAACAAAAGCCCTAATGATTATGGGAAGGCAATGACATGACGTTTCTAAATTTATACCCAAATTATAAACCCTAAGAATATTACCAAACTTTTACCCTTAATGGATGTTATATTAATAATTTTAAGTAATAATTAAAGAAAAACGTTTGATGTTTACAGATAAAAATAACAATTTTATAGTACCCCTACATTTTTCAAAAATAATGCCAATAACATTGAACAGTAGGGAAGCAATTACCTAAGTATATCTAACATCTATTTTTTCCTTTTGGAATTTTATTAATTCTTTTCTGTTTTTTAAATAACTGAAATCTTTAAAGACAACTAGATAAGTACTAATCGTTTTTCTCCATCTGTTGCGCATCTTAACAAGAAGTCACTAGAAGTTGTAATATCTCCAGAAGACTATAATTATAGAAATAAAGCAGAGATAATATGCTAATGTGCATCCTTGTCGGTGTTGCAGAACTTCATCGCATGTTCATATATAAATAACGAGAAGTTATGCTCATTCAGTACAATACAACCTGAAGTTCATATTAACATTATCGTGACCTTAGAAAATTGCCGAATTTGTCGCATAATAATAATAATTATATTCTTGTATTTGTGACACTAAATGCTTTTCAAATATTTGCAAAACTATTGTGTGAATTGTGTCTACAGAGAAACCAAATTCGAAGGTTTTCTGGTAATTATTAGACAGTCCGCGTTTTAAATGCAAAATGTAGCCTATACAGACTCGGCAAGAAAATGAATAATGCTCTTATTTTATTGGCACTTTGTGTAGAGAAGTAAAAATTATGTGACCACATAATAAGTAATTAAGAATAAGTTAGAATATACATTTACCTTGCTTTAATCAAGAAACCAGGTTTAGTAATTAAATTTATAGAGGAAGCAAGGCGTAACAGGTCCATTTTATTTTGAGTTCACTTAGCTTTGCTACATTGCTTTAAATATTTAGTTGCTAAATATACCCATAATAATTTTTTGTAGATAAGATTTGAGTTGTTGCAATAAACTTTACGTTGTCAGAACAAACAGGGCTGCTTGGGACAGATTATCTGAAACAGTGCTAAGCACCCCACCCCACTTACCCCTACTATTTTTTGGAAATGCATTGCCATTTAAAATGCTGCAATATTAGTAACATAGTAACTGTTCAAAATTACATTTCTCCACGTAGTTTTTAGATTTTGTTTTGTCGTTTAAGTTGTAAAAATTAAAATATTAAGAACCTTTCTACCTCTTGTAAAATTTAATGGCCTTCGGCATGGGGTAGTTTTATAATAGGTCGGTACTTTCCCATGACGTCAGTTATTCTAGGTACAATACGGAGTAACAATAATTCACCCGAACGGTCGAAAAAGCAGTGCAACCTTTTGCCTCAAAAAATACGGTCGACTTTTAGTGTTAAAAAAGCACACAGCTTTCGGTTTCGCCCTGTACTACGGGTTATTTTTTTGGTTGTACTCACTGTACAATTTAAGGGACTAATTTTTTTTGTGTGGTAATTTTCGGCAGATACTCTTGTCACTTAACAGCATAATATAGTCATTTTACTGTACTATATTGTGTAATATCTGTCATTTACCATTGATGTTCATTTTTTGTTAATCGTTGTAAATATATTTGTGTTCCTGTTACCGAACTAAAGTGTTTTTCATCGCCCCACATCCTATACACAAAGTGATACAGTTCGCAATCGAAATAGTTGCTGGTCCTTCGAGAATTCAACACTGCTGCTGGGTATTCCCCATCAGTAACAATCAATATATTATAAATCAATAAATAGTTATTGGACCACAGTAGGTACCTTAGGTTTCAATAAAACTAGTGGGTACATTCAGTGGCGTAGCTAGCATGGGTGACACCCGGGGCGGAATTCGTGGTGTCACCCCAAAAATGAAAACTGATTATTATTTTTTTCTAATTAAAATATAAATGAGTAAACAAAAATATGTATAATAAACATTGTTATAAAATAAAATTGTGATTTGTAAAGTAAAATGAGCCGCATATAAGTAAATAACACATTTTGTATGTATGTTAATAACCACTGAATGATCTTAAAAAAAAAATAAAAGTGGCTTTACTCAGTGATTATTATTGTTGATAAAAATTGTCATAATTATGATTTGTGTATTTTTTTCATCACTGTCGGGTTATCGGGTGGGTCGGGTGTCACCCCTAAAAGGGTGACACCCGGGGCGGTCCGCCCCCCCCCCCCCCGCCCCCCTCTAGCTACGCCACTGGGTACATTGTTGATTTGTAAAGCACTACACATTATCGACGACGAGGTCCTGAATTTGATAGATGTTAAAATTTAATATCGTCAAGATGTATATAACACTAAAAATCAAAATAGACGTGTTTTTGGATATTTTCTTAATACTCATTTCCACGTTGCGATAAATTTCCTGTTTCCAGACTTATGTGCTATGATTTTCCACATTAGGTTAGCTGGAGAATTTTTGAAAAGACCAATAGGTTTTTTTAACAATCTGCCACTTCATAGAAACAGTTGGGTAAGGGCAATTAGTACAATTTCCAATAATAAACATAAATTGTTCAACTAAGATTGGCAAACTGTATAGTACCCTTGACAAAAGTGCACATTCGAACCTCGACAAATAGATATATTTTAATTACAAACACCGATTGTATAATTATGATAAAAATTTATTTTGAAGTATTTCAAAGGTGACGGGTCACAAAAACAGGTTTTTAGTGTTGTTTTCGCAATAACGAAATGGATAACAAAGAATGGGGAAGAGTACCGCAGAAAAAAAAATAACGCAACCATACCTTTAAACAGGGAGCAATGAGATCCAAACCACACATGATTATTTTAACTGCATCATCTTAAAAATAATTTTTTTATACTGACAAAGGAAAAATAACACTGTTAATTTTAACAACAATAACTAACTATTTTGTACCCATGTAATTCGTATTACAATTATTATTGTTTAATATAATTCCCTAATCTGGGCTAATGTACAGGATGTCCCAAAATCGTTCCTTTAATATTAAAACGCCATTAGAAAATATAAAAATGCGGTGAAAAAATATTAGAAATTACTAATATCGACGGAGTGAAAAATGAAACTTTTTAGCCGAAAAAAACTTTTAGATATATTTTCTAAATAAGCTATACCACAAAAAAAATTATAGTGTAAGTGACTGGATTACATTATATAAACTATTATCGAATTGTAAATAGCTTATAATAGCTATAAGGTATAGAATCTTGAAATATATATATAGGTACGGAATTTCCGGACACCCAGTATACAGTGACCGGCAGAAAGCGCGCAGCATATGGGAAAGTTTTTTATCTTTAAGTTTAGAAAAATAATTTTATTTTAGATAGGTTCTGCATGTTCTCAAACCAAAATAACCCATTAAATCCGGTAAAAGTCTTATGGTATATACCATCGTATATACGAGGTAGGATCAAAAATTTGAAATTTCGCTAAGAGTAAAGTACCTCCATCTTTCATTTTAGAATATTTTTTTACTAAAAAGTAGCCCGGTCGTAGCTCAGTGGTAGAGATACCGCTTACGACCGTGGCGATCCGGGTTCGATTCCCGGAGTGGGCATACGCATAATAAAAAAAGTATGACCGAATTTTAGTTGGTTGGTGTAAGATTGTCTTTCGGAGGAGACGTAAAGCTGTCGGTCCCGGCCATTTCTGGTCGTTAAGTCACGCTAGAGGCGCTTGCGCGACCTGAAAACTCTAGCACCAGACTTGAGCACCACAAGTTACACGAACTTTACTTTACTTTACTAAAAAGTATTGTTTTAATTTCAAAGTTATACCCAAATTCGAAATATCGCTTATTTTGGACCAAAAAATGGATTTAGTCGTGTTTTCTGAATAACCCTGTATAAAAAATAAATGGCAACCAAGCAGTACGAAAATAAGATTTTCTGCAGACTTTGTTAGAGATAACCGTCGATCATAAGTCCGATTAGTTTGTTTTCATAATATTATGGCTTTTTAAAATTAAAACATAAAAATATTAAATATTTTTGCTGCCCACCGTATTTTATTTTCTGAGGATCTGAGGGAACAAGTTAATTTCATCTAACTGATATTTTTTGATTTACATTGACTTAAAGCATTTCCTAAATAGTTTTTTATACATTGAAGTATGCATAGAAAGTTTCTTTTTGATTTATAAATAAAAAAATTTAAATTAAAAATATATTTTGAACGGATTTTATTCGTCACGCAAAATAAGGATCAATAATATATTTTTAATTTAAATTTTTTTCTTTATAAATCAAAAAGAAACTTTCTATGCATACTTCAATGTATAAAAACTATTTAGGAGATGCTTTAAGTCAATGTAAATCCAAAAATATCAGTTAGATGAAATAAACTTGTCCCCTCAGAAAATAAAATAGGTAAAAAATAAAAAATTTTCTAAAATGAAAGATGGAGGTACTTTACTCTTAGCGGAATTTCAAATTTTTGATCCTACCTCTTATACCATAAGACTTTTACCGGATATAATGGGTGTTATTTTGGTTTGAGAACATGCAGAACCTATCTAAAATAAAATTAATTTTCTAAACTTAAAGATAAAAAAAAACTTTCCCATATGCTGCGCACTTTCTGCCGGTCACTGTATACAGGGTGACAATTTGAAAACGAACAGCATTTAATATTGCTTCTACCAATGATAGTATGAAAATTTGGCGAAATACGTCAATTGATATATCAAGGGGGGAATTTTTTAAGGCATTTGTTGTTGTGTTACTTTCAACCCCCTGACCCCCAGGGCACCTACCCTTAAAATTTTAAATGGCAACCCCTATTTCTTTTGCTATTTTTGTGTTCCTTATAAAATTCTACATAAAGTGTATAATTTTTTTTTCAAAATTGTGATTATTAACCTCACAATTTAATGAAATGTATTTAATATCAAATTTTAAAACGGATTCACCGCCTCATAGCACTTCGTTTAAAACTGTTTATACCTTCCAATACTTACATTCCAAATTCTTTTATTTATTTACATTTCGTCTTCGATATCGCCACTAGAAAATTTAAAATAATTTAATTTTTTTGCCGTTTTCGACAAAACAAGATTCTCGTTTTGTAGTTAGTAGGTACCTTTTTCCTACTCCTGGTGTTCATTATTTATTTCATGTTCTTCTAGAATCAGTGAAATAAGCTGTGAAAGTTAATTTCATAAACATTTCAATAGTTTTTAATAATTATTAGTGTCGTTTCTTAAAATGGTTTACACTGTTGCTGAACGCGTAGAAATGATTTTCATTTACGGAGCTGAAAATCGTTGCTTTGCAAGAACGGCGGCCGTATTCAACGAAATACATCGTAAAAGAAATGTTGGACACAAGTACATCCGTGAGTTAGTAGCTAAATTTGAAGAAACAGGATCTGTTTGCAATAAGAAAAGGAATGAGCCAAGACTCCTCAATGATGCCGCTCAGATTGAGGTTCTTGGTGAAGTTGCTGTGGCTCCCACTACGTCCCTTCGTAAAGTTGCAGATCAAACTGGACCGTCGCGTGAGTCAGTTAGGAAAGTATTGAAGCTTCACAAATTTCATCCATACAAACTCCTAATTACTCAAGAATTAGGGGACGATGACCCGGACAGACTTATTGGAGTTTTGCGAAATTATGACGGATAAGATTATTACTCAGCCCAGGTTAATAAAGAATATATGTTTTAGTAACAAATGCACTTTTTACTTAAATGGCAAGGTCAACAAACAAAAGTCGTTATTGGATCGAACTCAATCCTCACATTATTAGAGCATACGCAATACCCTCAAAAAATAAATGTTTGGGCGGGTATATTAGGCAATACTATCATTGATTCCCTCTTTATCAATGGAAATCTAAATGGTGAAATTTATGCAGAAATGTTAGACACAGCTATAGAACCTCTTATAATTCGTGAGGTGGAAAATCAAAGGGAGGCCAATGGAAATCTTGCTCTAGATGAACATTTGCTGCACTTCCAACAGGACGGAGCGCCTCCGCATTATGTACGCCCAGTAAGAGAGTGGTTGGATAATCATTACCCAGAGCAGTGGATTGGTAGGAGGGGACCCATAGAATGGCCACCTAGGTCACCAGATCTGACACTGCTGGATTTTTTCTTATGGGGTCACTTGAAATCCGTTGTATTTAAAACTCAACCAGATTCCATTGAACAATTACAACAAAGAATTGTACAGGAGTGTAGAGCCATTTCACCTGAAACTCTTGAAAACGTCCGAAAACAGTTTGAATACCGGCTGTACCTGTGCTTGGAGAAAAATGGAACCCATTTTGAACAATTCATAAAGAGGAAATGTGAGCTTTCCAGTATTTCATTATCATAATTTTTCAAGGAATTGCATTATTTAAATACATACATTTATAAGGAACACAAAAATGGCAAAAGAAATAGGGATTGCCATTTAATATTTTAGGGGTAGGTGCCCTGGGAGTCAGGGGGTTGAAAGTAACACGACAACAAATGCCTTAAAAAATTCCCCCCTTGATATATTAATTGACGTGTTTCGCCAACTTTTCATACTATCATTGGGAGAGGCAATATTAAATGATGTTCGTTTTCAAATTGTCACCCTGTATAGGTGGACTGGATGCTAAATTCCACAACTAGAGTATTAATTTAACTAATGCAATGGTAAGGCTAGCTCGAATTTTTTTTTTGGCTTTGGCAGGTCTGCCATTCAGCCGGCTAGCTCGAATTTAGGACACTTTAATTGATACAGGGTGGCGCATGTAAATGAAAACATAAATGGAAAGTGGGGTCAACTGATAGGTACTTATTTTAAAAAGAAAATAAACCTGAGTTCAAAGTTTTCGATGCGCCACCTTGTATATACCTTACAACTAGAATAAATATTATACTTACCAATTTAAGTAGATAAAAATAAAGATATTCTCTGTAAGGGCAGACGTGTTAGCGACATGACGTTAAAATCTGCAACAAAATAGTTTTATAAAAATATTTGTATTAAATTAACAAAATGTTATATTTTTGCGTTGTTTAAATAAGTTAAGATGTTAAAATAAACATCCAAAAGTATGATTATACGGGTACCACGTGAAGGCGTGAAGCAATCTTTTCTGGAGAAAATGTCTTAGTAAAGAATGACCGGCTGTATAGAGTAATCTAGAACCAACATTTGTCAAAGGAAGAGTAATAAGTTGCAAGTAGGTAAGTTTTGATTTGTTGTCATCAGCGTGACAAATAATATATTGGTGTCATCAATATTTGCTATAATTCACATCAGATAGAGGGACAGGGTGTCCAGTGCCGATGAAAAATATGTTTGACTGATGAAAACAAACAGGAAAAAGTACTATTACATTCCACAAAACTAATCATACTGGACGTTTTTCGATTATTATGTGGTGCTGGAGTCTTTACCTCGTATACCAACTTATACCAAGGTGGAATCATCAGTATGTTTGGCAGCAATGGTATATGGTTTGTGGTTCATACGTCGTATTTAGTTAAATAGTTGAGTGCTCAAAGTTACACAATACTTTATATCAAGAAACAATAAAAATACTTATCCCTCGTATACAAATGTATACCTATATCAACTGCAATGCATTTTTTTTCGCTATTACACAAGCGCTTGTTTTAACGAAATACATATCTTTGTAGGGATTATAGAAACGCTAATTAACTGCAAGGACCTACATAATAATTATGTAAACTTACTTAAACATTTGCATGTTTGCAATATAATTTGTAAGTACCAAAAATATTTAAATGAATCACTTGACTTTACAAGTAAACGTATTTAATTTTAGATTAGGCAGAGTCACTAACGTACTTATTTCCGCACTTAATTTAATAACTACACTGTTTAGTCATTAAGCTTATCTAATAAACTAACGACATTTACGATTTTCTCAACCTGTATATGATTTTTAAATGTTTAAACACACAATCATACTTAGTATGAATTTCGATACTTCATAAACACTTTATTGTAACAGTAGCGCTTTGGTCGAATAACGCCCACATTTTTAATTGATTTATAAATAAAATTTTGACCTAATAGATAGATATCTGGCGTTTATGAACTTATACGTTGAAAACACCAGAATTGAATGACAAGACTGGAGTTAAAAATAATAAATGCCCCTCAGTCACGAAAGGGGTTGTAGTTTCCAATGTCGATAAGAGGACTTTTTAACCGAAACAAATATCTATAAGAAAAAAATTTGCGTGTTTTGGTGTTCTGTGGGATTTTTTGTATTTTGCTACTTTAGTAGTATAGGTATCTATTGGTATATCTTTACTCGAAGCTCTATATAGCACCTCTATAAACCTAGCAGAACAAGGTGCTCAAAATTGAAAATTTTTGTATGGAAAATTAGGTGCCAATTAGGTGCCAACTTTAAAATTTAGGTGCTCCTATGGTTTTTGAGAAAATTATATTTTTGTTTTGTTCTGCTAGATTAACGTTAAGCTAGCAGAACATTACTGTCAAATAAGCTAATCAAGAACAAAATGTAATACCAAAATTAGGTGCTTTTTAGGTGCTTATTGAATATCTAAAAAAATATTTACTTAGTTAAGGTTTTTAAAAAATACCGCCATGTTCTGCTAGGTTGACGCTGAGCTACCAGAACAGTTTTATTATAAGGATTAACAAATAATAACTTATTTATCCAAAATTAGGTGCTTTAAAATTATTATAATTCTTTATCAAAAAAACATTCCCAAAGCCAGAAAAATCAAATATATAGAGCAAATATTAAACATTTTCGTTTTGAAAATTTTTGTATGAAAAATTAGGTTCTAGTTAGGTGCCAACTTTAAAATTTAGGTGCTCCTATGGTTTTTGAGAAAATTATATTTTTGTGTTGTTCTGCTAGATTAACGTTAAGCTAGCAGAACATTACTGTCAAATAAGCTAATCAAGAACTAAATGTAGTACCAAAATTGGGTGCTTATTGAATATCTAAAAAAAAATTTAATTAGCTAAGGTTTTTAAAAAATACCGCCATGTTCTGCTAATTTTAAGAGGAACAAATTCCGTCTAAAAGGTATATCGGCAACCGGTTTGTTCGTTGTTACCAGAGCATTTTTTTTTTAAATCACTTTTTTCAACTAATATTATTTTATAAAATTTAAATACAAAAAAAATGCTCTGGGTAACAACGAACAAACCGGTTGCCGATATACCTTTTAGAGGGAAATTGTTCCTCTTAAAATTAGCAGAACATGGCGGTATTTTTTAAAAACCTTAACTAGTTAAATTTTTTTTTAGATATTCAATAAGCACCAAAAAAGCACCTAATTTTGGTACTACATTTTGTTCTTGATTAGCTTATTTGACAGTAAGCTAGCTTAACGTTAATCTAGCAGAACAACACAAAAATATCATTTTCTCAAAAACCTTGGTTGGCACCTAATTAGCACCTAACTAGCACCTAATTTTCCATACAAATTTTTTTAATTTTGAGCACCTTGTTCTGCTAGGTTAATAGAGGTCTATATACCTCAGTAATAAAAGGCACCGGGTTTGGAGGCGGAATAAGCGAAAGAGCGATTACCATTTCTCCATATTGATATTATACTTATATCCCGTACCACCGAAGAGGTGCTTCGAATAGGAGGCCGCCGAGAAAGGACAAATGCAAACACCCGCCGACCCATTATAAGAAAAGCCACTTTTAAACAGCAGCAACAGATATTGACAGAAACTAACTTATTGTCCTGTGATAATTAAGTGATAAATAAAAATACAAATACAATTTTTTGATAGAAGCATATTTCATTCCAAAAAATAAAATTATCTACATGAATAATCTTTTCTAAATGGTACATTGCTGCTGCAATCCAGGAACAATAGCCCAGTTATCAAACAAAAATCAGCTTTATTTAAATTACATCCATGTGTAAACAATTGCATTAGCAGTTCTTGTAAGACATTATTTTTTACACTTTCTATTGACACAAGAATAACGAAATTTACATAGTTCTTAATTTTCCGTGCAAAGAAATACAACTCTCATTTTCTTTATTATACGTACAAAGGTAGTCAGTCAGTCAATTACAGTTAATAAAATTTTAAAATTTATAGAACACAGCTAAAGTTTATAGCTAATAAATAATTAAATTTTTTTAACCTTCAATAAAGGTGTTTCGCTACTTTATATGCACCAATAACATCCTCTGTCCAAGATAGGAAACAAAGTGAACCACTGATTATAATATAAAATAGACATCGTTGCCGAATTATCAATAAGCACAGGGCATTTGCCAGACAGGACTAAGAATCCTGCCAGTAATCTTGCCTTGAATGACATAATGACAGGTAGTTGCCTTTGCCAGTGAGAACATTCTCAAAAATTTTAAATTTATAGAACCACGTTTTGTTGCTTCTTTAATTTCTAAATCGCAATGACTGCTCAATGTCGATTTTTCAACTACCTAAATATAGAAAATAATTCATGTAGAGCTTTAAGTCTTAGTAAAATAAATAAATTTGTCGGGAACAAATTGAAGTCCTGTCGGGAATTTCGATTCACACGGTACTTGGCAACACTGGAAATAGGCACTTGCTTATAGAATATGGTTTGCATGCTTCTTATCAATGATCTCTAGGAACGTTTTCTTGTTATCAACATGTACTTGTTAAATAAAAAGGCTCTTACGTGCAAGTCGAACCCTCAATTTCACAACACCCTGTATACATACGTAAGTACCCAGCATATTTATAATATAGTATAAGAAAAATATTAAAATTTAGATTTTAATATATTTTTTATGCCTATTTTTTAACACCCTGTATATTTTTACGTGTTACGTTCAGTATAAGGTTCCCACATAATGTGCTAACCAAACAATGGCATAAAAGGCTTTTTGAAATCCATAATTTTTACAAACGTCTTAGCAACCGTCCAACGCAATGCCACACACTTCATTTGAAAACTGCCCACCTCGATTTTCCTGCTTTAAAATGAAAATGTGGAAAATTGCTCGGACCCGTCGATTTTTATTTCGAGGGGGACATATTTTGCGTACATTGTCAATCTTGTTACTTCAAGCCCCTAGGAGGGAGGGGGGTAAGATCTAAATCTTAAATAGATACCCCTATTTTATATAATTTTCACACATAATACATAAAATTCTGAACATTTTTTAATAAAAGCATTATTAATCTATACTTAACAGTTTCCGAGATATTTACTCTTGAAAAATGACATTTTTTAACTTTGACAGCGTCTAGCTTTCTAACTGTACGTCTTAGAGCAAAACGGCTTACATGTCCCTATCTTCGATTTTTATTATCTTTCCAATAGTGTGAACTTTCGGTTAAACTGGATGTAAGAAATATAGTACTATTTGCGTTCCTAAGATCAAATATTGTTTTTATCGGGAAGTGACTTAATATCACTCCTGCCATCTTAACATTTCCTCCAATTAGTTGGTTAGTTAGTTAAGCATCTTAAAAATTTTTTTTTCAAAATGATTTATTTCTCGTTAGGGTTAATTTTTTAAAACGAACTTTTTGGACAAAACTAGTAAACTTATTGCGCTGTCTTGAGTTTATACAAAAAAATCACAAATTTCATTCATTTATTTGCTTTTTCCTAATTATTTATTTATTAGCTTAATTATTTATTTATTAGCTAGGCTTATGTTTTTTACGTACATACAGTAGTTACTGTATAATTTTATTAACGAAGCATTATTTTCATTTTTTATTAATTTGTAAAACCAGTGGTGCAAAACTGATATTTTTTAGTTTTAATTTTTTTTCGCCTATAATACTGAATCGACTTTAATAATATTTTAGAGGTATGTAGGTAACTATAGGAGGCACCCAAATAAGTATTATATAAGAAAATATATGGCATGTGATCTAAAAAATACATCCTTATGACGTCACACTTTTTTGGAACACTCTGTATAAAAAAAAAATCCTAAAATGCACTCCAAGATACAGATAAGGTCTGCAAAATATCAACATTTTAACTTAATTAATAAGTGAGCTATAGAAGAGGTGCAGGACCCTGTATAAGCAGCTGACGCCTAATCCCCCATTATCTTTGCAGCTGACTTTTTTATTTATTTATTGTCATCATATAAACACTTGCTGTACAAATTTTCAAACGACCTGAAATCACGTTTGGATATTTTTTTTTTGACATAATTATTGACATTCTCTTACGACTGGTCCACCACGACTCTGACAGCTGACGCTTATTTTGATTGCTAGCTATATCTAGACTATCGAATACACACAAAATCAAGCGACCTGAAATCACTATCAAAAATGCAACGCTACCTACCGGGCTAATATGTAAGAGCATGAAATTTTTTAGTATTCCGTTGGGGGTTTGTTGAGATTAGAGAGTTTATTTCTTTTATTGTGTAGTGTGTAGCCATTGTTGACAGCAATAATAGTCCTAATGGTATCAAGCTAGACGAAGTGACAATAGCTTTCAAATCCTCAAATAACCTATCAAAACTATAATTTTTAACGTTAAAGATAAATGTGGAAAATATAAGAAATCAAGAGTTTATAAACTAAAGTGCAACGAATGCAATAGCTGTTACCTATATAGGACAAACGTAAGAGGTACCTAATAATTATTATGCCAATTGTGCTCTTTTGACTTCTTGTCACCATGAATATACATTCAATAGGGAGGTACTTAGGTATGCAACAATAAAATTGTTTCGAACAAACCCAAAAGTCTTAGTCCTACCAAAAGCTGATGAATGAATTTATTTATTTATGATGATCGAATTACTTTTTTTCATATAACATATCCTTATAAAAACAGTCACTCCCAAAAATGTTTAGTATACCTGGTTTCTGTGGTTTTAGTTATAAGTAAAATCTAGATTTCAGAATTTAAAAAAACTCGTCTCATATAGTAACCAACTGGAATAAATAACAAGTTCGTATACTACTTTTTCAGGCACGAATAAGGAACCGCTCAATTGACACTGAAGGTAAACTGGTGATAACATTTTTGCTTTGCCTCAATTTAGGTATTTCACTTCTGCTGCAGATAACAGCTAACCCACTAACTAGGTCCCTTGCTTTGGATTGTTTGCCCGGTTGTTAACTTGTATAAATTGACAGTATAAATATTAACACACTTTTGAAAACTACAGATTTTTTTAGCCCTGTTTTTCATAAAAATATTTGAAAATTCTAAAAGCTGTACAGTGTAGTAAAAAATAAAGGCTTATTAGAAATATTGTTTTGGGACTAGGCAACCTGTAACACCTTGTCGACATTTTAATCAACATAAATGAAAACCAATCGATTTAATCTGTGTCGTAGAAAGAAAGCGGGCTAAATGATCTAAATTTAAAGATAATTTCACTGTAATAAAAGATTATGCATAGTTTAAAATATTTTAAATAAAAAATTTACAATAATAATATGATTCACGTACCTCTCCGTCGTTTTATTTTAAATACAAAACTCCGCATTTTGGAGAAAACCAGGAAGAAATCACAAACTCAACAGGCAATTTACATAAGATATATTATTTATATCACAATATTAACTTATAACAGTTACATGGTCAAACGTTCGCTTAAACACCGAAAGTTTTTGAAAAAATTCAAAACACCTGTAACTCGTTAGAAGAAGCCATTTTGAATCGACGATTTTTGTCGAAGACTACTTCGCCCTTATTTCGGGTTACCATGTCAACCGAAGGAAGGCGAGCCGAGTTCATTCATAAAACAGTTGACCTTCGTACTACTTTTCCGAATTTTACTATCACCGCCCCCGCATAGTAAATATTTTAAAATAATAATAAGGAAAGTCCCATTGATAAAACAGAGTAGCGTGATTCTGTCGTTTAAAGGTAATTTTTAGGCTATTAAAAGCATGAATCTTGCAAACTAAGCTGTGGCAAAATGTTTTAAACAATGCCAACAGCACTGTATTTTATTATGTTATAATGAACATATTATAACAAATACATTTTCTCAGTGTAATTTTGAATTCGCTTTTATTTATATTTTCCACTAGAAAGATATTGTCCACATAAGATCTTGATAGACTGGAGAATTTATTTATGGGATGTTCTGCGACTAATGTTGATGTAAATAAATTTAGCGGATAATGAAAATAAATGTTTCCAGGATCATTAACTCTATATCTTTTATTTTTGAAAACGGCCCAGTAAAGCGATTCTCCAAACCATTTATTTTATCCTAAATATTAAAAAAAAAATTAGATCGTCCAAAAAATAGTAAAGTTTTTCGTAAAAGGCGAAAATATTTTACCTCGTTGTAGAATTTTTCGTAGAAACCAAATCTGGTGTCAAAATAGCGGAAAACCTCTCGATTTCTCAGGTTAATTTTTTTTTCCAATTCGTTGAGCGGCTTACAAAGGCATTTATATCGACCGCAAAAAATCATCGCAATTTTTTTTATCGAGATCGAAAACAGTAGCGTTTTATTAATTTTTTTCACACGCAAACAACAATTTTTTCGCTTTTTTGTATAAATATGAAGAATTAATTTACAGGCAAGCAGGGCAATTAATTTATGTTGCAGAGAACCCACCAAATTACCGTAATTACCTGGGCACTGTCAGGTTAATACTGCAATTTTTAACGAGAAAAAAAGGCACCTTGCATAAGCTGAGCATGATATGCATTAAATTCCGTGGTTTGTTTTTCACTGTTAAAAATGAGTAATTGGCCCTTTGATATAAAATACAGAACGTCGATTTTCCATGTAATAAACCAAAAAGGAAATATACTCAAGGGCATTCGCTACGTTTTTAACTGTATCAGATTTACGCCTGGCAGTTTAAAAAGGTACTTCGATTTTTATAAAAACTTTAATAAATTAATTTTCATAATTAAATATCACATTAGAGTACAAGTACCGGGTGTCCCACTAAGAATAGCTCTCGGCCGTATCTCAGAAAGGGTTAGTCGTATGGCTTGCGGAAAAAATTTTTTTTAGTAAAAGTGGCCATGAGAAATTGCTGGAAATTATTTTTAAGTTCCTTATTTCGCCGCAAGAGGGCACAATTAATTTTTTTTTTAATTCTAAAATTCTCCGAAAATTCCCATATTAAGGTATAACTCTAATTACATCATCGAAAAGCTTAGACAATTCTGCATCATTTTGGTTTAAGGCTCGTTGGCGCACCGACCTTGATAAGAATGGGGGAAGCTATTGAATGTGTAAACATTAAAATCGCTGTAACTTCTAAACGACTTATCCGATTTTCCTAAATTTAGGCTTGTTTGGAAGGGAAATGTAAGTATTTTCAATCGCCGTATCTAGCAGTACACGATAGTGGTTAATAAAATTGCTAGAGGGCGCAATTTGTAATAATAACAGTTTTTTCGGTTTTTTCCTGAAAATTCAAATCATACGGTATAACTATGACATCATAATCGGAAAGTAGATGAAATTTGCAAGAAAAGACGTGAAGGCCGCAGTTCGATATCCTTGTTCGTTTCAGAGTTATTGCCAAAACAATAATTTTTAATACAAATTGCGCCCTCTAGCAATTTTATTAGAAACTATCGTGTACCATTGGATATAACAGTTGAAGTTATTTACCTTTCTCTTCCAAACAAGCTTAAATTTAGTAAAATCAGTAAAGTCGTTTAGAAGTTACAGCGATTTAAATGTTTACATTTTCACTTGATAAGAGTGGGAGAAGCTATGGAAAGTGTAAACATTAAAATCGCTGTAACTTCTAAACGACTTATCCGATTTTACTAAATTTAAGCTTGTTTGGAAGTACCTTCAATTGTCGTATCCAATGGTACACGATAGTATCTAATAAAATTGCTAGAGGGCGCTATTTGTATTAATAATTATTATTTTGGCGATAACTCTGAAACAACCAAGGATATCGAACTGCGGTCTTCACATCTTTTCTTGCAAATTTCATCTACTTTCCGATTATGATGTCATAGTTATACCGTATGATTTGAATTTTCGGGAAAAAAACGAAAAAACTGTTATTATTACAAATTGCGCCCTCTAGCAATTTTATTAAACACTATCGTGTACTGCTAGATACGGCGATTGAAGATACTTACCTTTCTCTTCCAAACAAGCCTAAATTTAGTAAAATCGGATAAGTCGTTTAGAAGTTACAGCGATTTTAATGTTTACACATTCAATAGCTTCCCCCACTCTTATCAAGGTCGGTACGCCAACGAGCCTTTAACCAAAATGATGCAGAATTGTCTAAGCTTTTCGATGATGTAATCAGAGTTATACCTTAATATGAGAATTTTCGGAGAAATTTAGAATTAAAAAAAAAATTTTAATTGCGCCCTCTTGCGGCAAAACGAGGAACTTAAAAATAATTTCCAGCAATTTCTCATGGTCGCTTTTACTAAAAAAAAAAATTTCCGCAAGCCATACGACTAACCCTTTCTGAGATACGGCCGAGAGCTATTCTTAGTGGGACACCCGGTACAAAAAAGTTCAATCTGTCCCAGTGCTTTCACATTATATTAGATTTGTTAAATATACACACGTGCTTTAACAATTTAAGCTACGAAAAGCGTTTTTACGACATCGCGGAAAACGGAAAAAACGTTAAAATTGTAAAGCAGCAGATAAAATAAAAATACAAAGCTTTTTTTTTCTAAAAGGTAACATCTAAAGCAATGAATACTTTTAATGTCTTGCAGAAATGTAGAGACGTGTTTTCGGAACTTTTACAACTATAGTAAAAATCTTGAATACTCTCGCAAGATGGGGGCAAAGTCACGTGACACTCTGTCAATTTTGGTCTATTAAATTTTTATAAGTTGGCATGAATTACAGGACCGGACTTGAAAATTATACATGTGATACCTTCTAAAACAATTTATGCAATAGCCTCATCGGTTCTACCGCTTTAATATTGCCAAACAATAAGTAATAGGTAATAATTTCTTTTGAAAGTTATGTTTTATAAATATTATAATTTAAGGTAGGTAATAGGTAATAAGCATGAATTTCTATATGGTTTAAAGATAAAGTGTCAAAATAGATTTAAAAAGTTTATAATATTATAAATATCCAAACCTTAAAAATACTAAACTAACTGAAACACAACTTAAAATAGGATTCCGTCACTCATATTTAGAATAGATTTTTTTTTGTTTTATTTGTTCAGATTATACCTATAGGTAAAATACCTACAGTTCAACATAAATTAATTGAATTCAAGTTATTACATTCACTGTCAAGAAAATCCCCATATATGACTTACGTAAGGTACGTAGACCCAAAATATGGTTTTTATAGAATTTGTTGGCTATGGTACGGTTACATTTTTACATTTCTGAACTTGTATGTGGGCTAACATAAAGTTAAAAGCTTCAATATAGCTAGGGATTTAATTTTTCTGTCAATGGAAACCCTAATTTAAAAGTTTTTGACTTAACGTAAGGTACGAAGACCCAAATACGGTTTTTATAGAATTTGTTGGTTATAATACAGTTACATTCCTAAACTTGTATGTAGGCTAACATAAAGTTAAAAGCTATAGTTTAGCCAGGGATTAAATTTTTCTGTCAGTGGAAACCCTACTTTAACAGTTTTGACTTACGTAAGGTACGTAGACCCAAAAGTGGTTTTTATGGAATTTGTTTGTTAAAATGCAATTTATTGATACAGTTACATTTCTAAAGTTGTATGTAGGCTAACTTTATGTTAAAAACTTTATTTTATTGTCATACAAACAATAACAATAGTAATATCAAATAATAATTTCACTTATGTAAGGTACGTAGACACAGAAAATAGAATTATATATTTGTTCGCTATCCTATTACATACTAATATGGTTAGCTATTTTAACTACTATAGTAACATAATGTTACTTACTATTGCCTTACTATTGCCAAACAATAATAATATTTACTAATAACAATAATAAAAATAATTCCTTCAAAATCAAATAGCTGCATTTTAAAGGTTAATAATATGGAAAGCTGTTTTGGCATATGGTAGAACTAGGCGATACCCGGTTTTATCAACCTACCCGGTTTTGTCCAACTCTCTCCTACCTACCTAAGTCAGGGAAATACTTAATTTCTACTTATTTTTCTTGAAACAGAAAAGGATACCTAGATAATGTAAAATGCGAAAATTATACATTAGAAACCTAACCTTAACGAACAAACATTTTAAGAACAAAAATTTTACAAACTAACTTTTCGACAAAAACGGCGTTCAGATGAAATAAAACTTATTACTTATCGATGAAATCAACTTAACGAGCAAGGCACACATTAATAATTATGATCCCTAATGAAAAACAATTAAAAAATTTTAACCTGTACCTATCTAAATTTTTGGTCAAATGAATAATAATTGTAGGTACTTACACAAAAGTAATTAAATTAAAATTTTTCAAATGTAATTAAATGTAACAAAAACGCAATTCATAACTCGGTGTTTGGGCTCATTACGGTCCGCTACAAATCTAGGGATATTTTATGTCCCAATATCAGCTGATCGATGACAAATAACCGCTGTCATCTGTTTTAAAACGAGACTATTCGTGATATTTAGTATACACGCCGAGCTTTGCTAAGAAAACTACGATAGATAGATGGACACGGAAGTGATTCTACAAAGTAGTTAAGTAGGTACTTATTTTGTCGACGTTGTCGTTTTAACAACCAAAAATCAATTTTAAGTTTCCAAGAATCTCTTTCATTACGACAATGGTAAAACGTAAATTACATACCAATCTGTGTTGTCTAATAATTTCCTATAATCCAATAAAGGTTCAAGAAACAAGCACCACTGACAATAAACAAAATTTAACTGGAACCAGTCGTAGTTTTGTTATTCCCCCAAAAGACATGTAATGTTCCACCAAAATACACCTATAATGACTAGCTGTTTTGTGGTAATATTTGATTAATATTTTATATTACAAAGGCTATTCAATAGGTTTTTTGCCTTTTATTTAAAACTCTTCGGAGGACGATCTATGTTTACCACATTAACAAATTGCTGAATTAACATTGTGCGTTAATGTTATAAAAGTAAATATTTTATCGACGCTAATTAATTCATTTATAATAAGATGGTTTAGGTAATTTTATTTCTGATTGTATTAATCACCTTTATTATGATAAAGTTTAGTCAAGGACGAACTATGAGGAATTAAGTTTTCTTACATTTTTACTGACCCAACGCCATAGAATAATCGCAGATATAAAATAAGTAAATTCGTAAAACAAGCTCTTGACAAGTAATTAATTTCCAATTAAACATCTATTTTCGTTTATATAAACCCATTATTCTCGGAAGGAAAACGAAATTGTAACATAAGTAATTAAGATTATAGTAATAATTTGCCTTAATACTAATTAACTTTGATTTAATTAATTTTTATAATCGCTGAAACAAGCTATGAAAGTGTCATGGGCCCATGGGCGTACCCGAAAGAACGGGGCAGGTGCTTGCTCCCCTAACTGGTGAAAAATGATCTATGACTGATGCACCATCAGGGTTATTACTAGAGTCCGACCGAAACAAGAATTTCAGCCGAAACCGAATCTTCGGCCTTGGTCTCAGTTTCGGCCGAAACCGAAACTTATTTATGTGTGTTAAAAATTTTATTGCATGCTGAAATTAAATTTATTTTATATAGGACGAGATCAATCTTGGGAACGAATTGACCTCTTCTCCCCCAAAAAAAAAATTGACAGAAAAAAATCTATTTATATACAGTGTGACCAGTAATGTCCGCACTCCGCATCATATGGCATTTTTTTTATTAAAAACTTTATTCGAAATTTGACTTTGGCATCAAGTTCTGCTTCGATCGAGATGAAAATGAAGCAAAAAAATAGTAGCCACGTGATTCGCATTATCTGTCAAATTTTAATTATTTTCAAAAAATAATTCAAAAGTGGTATCGAAAAAAGTTATTAGAAAATGTTTTTTTTAAATGCAGTTTCTATAGCCCACATGCAAAATTTTAGCTGCATAAGATAATTTTGATTTTTTACCCATATTTTGTAAATTGCACCACTTTTGTAAAATAAGAGTCAACTCAACCTACATAAAACTTCTTAGTTTTGACAATGCTTTATTTCAAATACATTTTCTTTAAAGTAGCGCCATATTAAATGTGTGTTTTTCTATAAAATCAAAATTGGGCTATTAAAATTTGGTCGCATGTGATGCAAAGTTTATTTGTTTTTGACCCTGTATAAGGTAACTTCATAAAATAAGTATTTTTAAAAACGTAGTTTGTGTCTGAAAGTAATATCTACACCTTAATATTAAGACAAAAAGAACACAGAGTCATTAAGTGGAAAATAAATTTTAGTTTACCTTAACGTAAAGTTTATCTATTTTCAACGATTTAATTTAAAACCCCTTTGCTTTATTTTTTTACTTTCAGGCACAAACTACGTTTTCAAAAATACTTATTTTATAAACTTACCTTATACAGGGTCCAAAACAAATAAACTTTGCATCACATGCGACCAAATTTTAATAGCCCAATTTTGATGAAAAATACACATTTAATATGGCGCTACTTTAAAGAAAATGTATCTGAAATAAAGCATCGTTAAAACTAAGAAGTTTTATGTAGGTTGCGTTGAGTCTTATTTTGCAAAAGTGGTGCAATTTACAAAATATAGGTAAAAAATCAAAATTATCTTATGCAGCTGAAATTTTTGCATGTGGGCTAGAAACTGCATTTAAAAAAACTTTTTTCGATATTTTCAGAAATAACCCCACTTTTGAATTATTTTTTAGAAAAAATTAAAATTTGACAGATAATGCGAATAACGTGACTACTATTTTTTTGCTTAATTTTCATCTCGATCGAAGCAGAACTTGATGCCAAAGTCAAATTTTGAATAAAGCTATTAATAAAAAAAATCCCATATGATGCGGACTTTACTGGTGACACTGTACATCGTATGCTCGAATTTCATATTATTATGTTTGAAAAGCACATAACATTTTAAAATATGGCTAAGGCGTCCTGCAACGACTCTGTATATACAGGGTGTTCATTTGAAAACTTCCCACCTCAATTTTCCTGCTTTAAAATGAAAATGTGGAAAATCGCTCGGACCCGTCGATTTTTATTTCGAGGGGGACATCTTTTGCGTATATTGTCAATCTTGTTACTTCAAGCCCCTAGGAGGGAGGGGGGGTAAGATCTAATTCTTAAATGGATACCCCTCTATTTTATATAATTTTTTTGGATTCTGCATAAAATTCTGAACATTTTTTAATAAAAGCATTATTAGTCTATACTTAACAGTTTCCAAGATATTGACTCTTGAAAAATGACATTTTTGAACTTTGACAGCGTCTAGCTTTCTAACTGTACGTCTTAGAGCAAAACGGCTTACATGTCTATATCTTCGATTTTTATTATCTTTCCAATAGTGTCAACTTCCGGTAAAACCGGAAGTACTATATTCTTACATCCGGTTTAACCGAAAGTTCACACTATTGGAAAGATAATAAAAATCGAATATAGGGACATGTAAGCCGTTTTGCTCTAAGACGTACAGTTAGAAAGCTAGACGCTGTCAAAGTTCAAAAATGTCATTTTTCAAGAGTAAATATCTCGGAAACTGTTAAGTATAGACTAATAATGCTTTTATTAAAAAATGTTCAGAATTTTATGCAGAATCCAAAAAAATTATATAAAATAGGGGTATCCATTTAAGATTTAGATCTTACCCCCCCCCCCCTCCCTCCTAGGGGCTTGAAGTAACAAGATTGAGAATATACACAAAAGATGTCCCCCTCGAAATAAAAATCGACGGGTCCGAGGGATTTTCCACATTTTCATTTTAAAGCAGGAAAATCGAGGTGGGAAGTTTTTAAATGAACACTCTGTATATCAGTTTCAAGCTTGTAGTAAGACGTACATTTTAAATTTTAAAGCCCGGACCTGTCTATCTTCCGATTCGTTAAATAAGAATTTTGCAGTGCGCATGGCCAGGTATACTGAACACTTTCGTGATTATTGTTTGTTGATCTGATATGATGCAAACCAAAACCAAATAAATAAATTAAAACTGTCTGGGCATCATGTCCAAAAATTTTCAGTGTGGCTATCCCAAAAAAATTACACATATTATATCGACAAGTACGCATTAAAAGTGTTCCTGTCCCTTCGTGATAAATTAATGTATGGTTCCAAAAATTTAAATAGTAATTGGTAACTTCAAAGAGGAAATAAGCCAGCCAGGCTTTGATAAAAAGTCAAAAGATAGAACATGAACTGTGTTAGTTTTATTCAATGAATTTAAGGGTTCTAATCGTGGTTCCTTCGCCATTCATTTTTTTTTTGTGATTATTAATATTTTTGTATTTTTTATTAGTAATATTTTCTCCCATTGCGCCAAACAGTTCTTATGTTAACAGTACGTACCTATGCTTGTTTATGAAAGGATTCAAGGAGGAGAAGCGATTAATAGGAATAATTATCAATGTGGTAGTGTTTTGGTACTGAATAAAAGTACCTCTGAAGCAAAAAAATAATCTTTTATTTTAATGTATCGTTCTCCAGTGTTCTCCACCATTATTACGTGGTTCTTTTTGTAACCCAATAAAAACGTATAAACTTTCGTCCGAAAAATAAGATAATTTTGGCGCAGATATAGGTATACCTAATCCTCGCTGAGATCTACGACTTACCTATACCTCCGAGACAAGGTGTTAAACATGACTACATTATGAAGGTGATTTTTACATCATGGATTTTTACCTCTTTGTAAGAAAGTGCGTTAATTTTAGACTTTTATTGTGTAAAAAACCTTGTGGTTCCATATCTTTCCAAGGTTAAAAATTTGTAGGGATACCTTAAACGTGAATGTTTGTTTTAAATGATTTAAGCAGTTCTTCTTGAAAATGATTTATATGGCAAATGCGTTGGTAGAATTACTCTTTATATAAAAATCCATTATGTATATACCTAACTATTATATATACAAAACTATCTAACTTATAGTTTGTTTTATATACAAACACAAAGATTGACATAAATATATAGGCATTAAAAATGTAACATTTGGTGTATAAGTTTATACTGGAATTTCCAGCTACTTATTTTGTTTTTTATATAGGCATGGCATAGCTTTGTGGTTAACCTTTGTTTTACTTTGCAAAAATGTGTTATTTTATGAAACTATAGTAAAGGATTGGGTAAAATATAAAATATAAATATCTTCACAGCAAGAGATATAAGCAGGTTGCTGTTAAGTAATATATACCTACTTATTTTTAATTATATAAAAAATTATGATGATAATATTATTATTTTTTAGAAGCTAAAAAGGCCTAAATAGGTATTATTGTAATTTATTTAGGAAGTCCCCAATGAGGTACTTTTGCATCATTTTAGGATTCATTTAGGGTCCTCATTTAGTAGGTATATTTTTTAGAAGCTAAAAAGGCCTAAATAGGTATTATTGTAATTTATTTAGGTAGTCCCCAATGAGGTACTTTTGCATCATTTTAGGATTTATTTAGGGTCTTCATTTAGTAGGTAGGTACCTAGATTATAATAGAAGTACTTAAGTAAGTATACTTAAATACCTACTTATGTATGCATATTTTATAGTAAAAATTAAATAAAATATTTTTGTTTTGTGTAGACCCATCTGTTAAATACCTACTGAAAACTTGATTCCATAATATACTAGATTCAAAGGTAAATATTAATTTGATAGTAAAAACATTCTAACCAGTTTCAGGCAGTCAATAAAACCAAACAGGAATTTTAAAATTTTATGGTCAACTTTTTCCAATCATCAGATGTTCTAATGTTTTTTTTTTTAGAGTAAAGAGGTTATATATATATTTTCTTTACGCCCGTCATACAGCCTCATTTTGAACGGCGCACTTTGCATTTTTAATTTAAACATACAAGAAAAACGCTATTTTTACATTTAGGTATAGAAAACTACTTAAGAACCAATTAATATTTTAAACGAATACAAATTTACATAGACAGCCTTGACATCCAAAAATAAGGATAAATATTCACTACTTCCACTTCCTCCAGTACGATCTTTCCTAATAGAGTTAAAAAACCTGCGCTTGGAAATATTGATTGTACACATATCTTATCTTTGGCAAACAAAACTTGGGTATAAAAGCTCAGTGATAAAAATGATAAGGCACTTACCTTCAAGTCTCGTCGCACTAATCACTGGTTACAAGAAAATATACATAACCATACCATGCCATCATCAGTTTCTAATGACACACGTCACACACACGTCCTGTCAATTTATCGACGAACATTTTTTGATGTCGATACAGATAAATTTCCTCTCTGCTAATTTTTTTAAATCTCTAAAAAATAACAAATTAACATATTTTATGTAAATTAAATAAAAAAGCTAATTTCAATAAAAATATACGTATTATCGACTTGTGAAATTTATCAATGGACTACTCCATCTCTATTAGAAAGAAAATTTTAAAGCGAAATGTCTTAAATATCGATAACATGATCACACATCATACAGAGTATTTTAGAAAGTTTCCACATAGTTAATGCATGCTACCAATCTGTAGGGAAAAATTAAAAACCCCATAATATTTTAGCCCTAAAACGAGATATTATGGAATTAATAAAATGCAATATACCTAAATATTTCTTGATAAAATGGCGAACATTACATAGGAAGAAAAAATAATTGTTATGTTTCACAAATTTAATCAGTTTCCTGACACGTGTTTCGGCCCTTGCGGGTCATTGTCTAAGGAGTACAAGAATATACTAAATTCTACGTGACATTACACATGTAAATCATGTAATGTCACGTAGAATTTAGTATCTTCTTGTACTCCTTTGACAATGACCCGCAAAAGGGCCGAAACACGTGTCAGGAAACCGATTAAATTTGTGAAACATAACAAGTAGTTATTATTTTTTCTTCCTGTGTAATGAAACAACAGTTTCACCAAGCATGTAGACCAACACAAATTAATTATATAAAAATGGAGAACGTTGACTCGCGTTAGGTTTTTGTTGGATATTATTTAGACATTAGACCAGGAAGACAAGGGATATTATGTATGGTAACCTGTGGTACTAGAATTTTTTTTAGTAAGCACTTAAGTACAAAATTACTTACTTAAAACTTGTACTTTAAGTACTATATTACTTGTACTTATACTATGCATATGCATAGAATTATACAGGTACCCAGGTACATGTATTGAATTTACCTTTTTTTCGAAAAATACTTCTACTTAAGTACATTTTACCGCTACCTACTTACAACAGCTTTGCTGGTGCATCCAAAATTAGCTCATTTTTTTATAGATAAATAGCTAGGGCTCGGAATTTTTAAAATATAAGTATTCGAATATTCGATTGGTATGTTATTCGAATAGTCGAATATAGTCGAATAATTCGAATAGCTATTTGAATAGTCGAATAGTCAAATATTCGAATTTCGAATAGTCGAATGTTCGAATAGTCGTCTATTTAAATATCGAAATACAGTCGTTTAATCACGGTAAAACATATTTACGTTAAAATTTACAGTTTCACAGAAAACACAAATAGTCGAACATACAGGGTTGGGCAAATGTTCCGGAACGCCTTTAATTACAGGCGAACGAAAAGTGATATCGGATCCGGGTTTTGGGCAATCTATAGGACTAAAATTTTACTATTTGACTATTATACCATATATCAGTAATGTCACCAACTTTTTTTTTTTTTTTTTTTTTTTTTTTTTTTATGACTGTCAAGTGTTGACGTTATTATTATTTTTTTTTTAATGGAACAGCCTGTATATTTTTACATTTTTAAATTCCACATAAAATTATAATTATTTTTTATTAAATGTACTATTAGTCTATACTTTTGTTTTTTTTGGGAAGATAATAAAAATTGAAGATAGGGACATGTAAGCCGTTTTGCTCTAAGACGTACTGTTAGAAAGTTATAAGCTGTCAAAGTTCAAAAATGTCACTTTTCGAGAGTCAATATCTCGGAAACTACGAAGTATAGACTAATAGTGCATTTAATAAAAAATAATTATAATTTTATGTGGAATTTAAAAATGTAAAAATATACAGGGTGTTCCATTTAAAAAAAAATAATAACGTCAACACTTGACAGTTGGTGACATTACTGACATATGGTATAATAGTCAAATAGTAAAATTTTAGTCCTATAGATTGCCCAAAACCCGGATCCGATATCACTTTTCGTTCGCCTGTAATGAAGCCGTTCCGGAACATTTGCCCAACCCTGTATAAATATCCGAACAAAGTCAAATAGTTAATTATTCGAATGGTCGAATATTCAAATAGTCGAATAGATACTTGAATAATAGTCTAATATTTGAATAGTAGAATATTTAAATAGTCAAATATTCGAATAGTCAAATATTCGAATATTTGAATAGTCGAATTTTTAAACTAACAAAAAATTCGAATTTAGAGAATAGTCGAATTTTTAAACTAACAAAAAATTCGAATTTAGAATAGTCGAATATTCGAATTATTTGAATACAATTATGAGCCCTAAAATAGACCAGTGTTTCTTGGGATGCATATTCTACAAAATTTTGAGCATTCCTCTTCGCCAAGACCTGTTATCGATACGAAACAATTTCTTAGATTAATTCCTATCGATATCTGCGATACATTTCTATAAGGTATGATTCATTGGGCGATGTGATGTGAGTTGAGGGGAGGTCGAGAGGTGTAGGAACAATAACATCACATCACTACTATTAGGTTAGGTAGGTAAAATCATGTAAACCCTGGTCACACCGACCTATCTATATCTCTATTCATTTCATATAAGAAAAAGAGAAGCAAGTGAGATTGTAACGAAAATACTATGAAAGACTTGTAAATTTTTGGAAAATACGAAGCACGACCCAAAACTCTCCTTTGATTTGCGTCTGCGTCTGCCCACAAGCAAAACGAGTAGGCACGACGGAAGTGTGTATAGCTCGTAGTTGTGAAAATTAATTAATTAATTGATGGTATGTTTATATTTGCTTCCTAAATAGAAATAATACCTATCTACCTATAATTAAAAAGGTTGAACTCCTCAGGCAACCAATAGCTAAAAATTGTAAAACATGATGTGTCAAAAACGTAGATTACAATAATTCATGAATGACAATATACCATTTTAACCTACCTTTGTTGTTGTTTTTGTTGAGAAATTGATAACCGCAATATTAATTAGCCTTTAATTGTTTTATTTCAGTTTGTAATGACCCTTGAATCATGACCCACTACTGGTGGATGCACTGGTTTTGGATAACACTGTTCCTCAACCAGATTGTTTTTGGTAAGTCACTTTTTACCAATAATATAGTATAATAATATAATATCCCTTACCTATACCAAAGCATTTTATATTATTATCATTGAAATACTTGAAGTATGGGAATTCACAGACAATTAAAAAAAAAAGAACTTGAAAAATGTATGCCTACATAATATAAAAACTATTAGGTATGTTGAAAATTGCTTGTTGCTATTTCTATAATGTATAGGTACCTATTAATGTATTCATTTTATAAAAATCAATCCTTCAAACACTAATAAAGGTTATTGCTATAAAAGCTAAACCTTATCAAACTCTAGGTATAGAAATCAAATCCTTATTTTCCAAAAAATTTCATGAATTTTTATCTTACATAACAAGTCATCAGCACCTACTCACATACCATTTAAATTTAATATTAACAATACCTTTATATGGATGCCCCTTCTTAATTAACTTAAAAGATATTAGTTGTTTTGCCATACTTACTAGGAACTTTGGGAAGCCTAGTAAATAAGTGTAATACTAAAAATGTTTGAATTAATGGTGTATATACTGTGATTATAAAGTAAACTAATGTTGTTATAATTCTAATTAGGTATAACACATCCTGTGTTGATCTTTTTTTTTATGATAACATCATTTGGCCATTACATTGGTAATCTTAAAAAAAATAATAATTTGGATTATTTATGAATTTTTATTCAAAAATAATCCAGAGTACTAATTGTATTTACTCAAATTTAAAGGATCTTGTAATGTTTTAACAGAACTTGCAGGTAGCTAAAATTAGACATATTGTATGCACATACATAAGTGCGCAAAACATTATGCTTTAAATTCACAATCTAAAGCAGCATAACCAAAAGGAGGCCGGTTAATAGGTGTTTATACTAAGCAGCAGTAGAAAGAATATCATTTTAATATATTATGCCACTAATAAATAAATTCTGCTTTTGTCTTTACAGTCAATCATATCTGCATTTTTTTTTTTAAATTGATTCACTTTACCTAATTTAAAGAGTTTTGGATCAGAAGTACCTATTTAAAATTGTACATAATACTAAGAAGGTACATAAATGTATTTACTACTTTATGAAAATTTCTGTACAAATGTTTTTTTTTAAAACATTACCTAACATTGTAAGTTTTTTATACCTACTTATAAGTACCTATTTCTCGGTACCTAAAGTACTTTAAGTACTCAGTACATCAGCTCTGTTTTATGGGTACCTAACAGATTCTATAATGCATTGGGTATTTTCTCTACACATAAAATAAATATCTTTGTTTCCAAATGATTTCCCACAAAAAGACAGAAATCAGAATTTTTTTATTCAGTCTGTTCTGTTGTAATTTAATTTCTTCATTTCTTATTGTTGAAATTCATCATGGTAATTTGTATTGTCAAAATAAATTATTTCACTTTCCACTTGCATCAGAGAAGCATTTCATAAAATTTATATCTACATACAGGGTGTCCGGAAATGATGAGCAAAAAATTTAGGGGATAATTCTAGACCGAAAATAAATGCTATCTCTTCCTATAACATGTTTTCGAAAATTTATTATACAGGGTGTTAAAGTCAAATTTTATTTACAGTTTTAAAATACATAAGTTACTAGAACAATAACTTAAACATCATTCAAATCAAAGGTTCAAAGTGACGTCCTGCCTCTTAAATGCATAAATTAATTCTTAAAAAATTCCGACCAACTCCATGGAATATTTCTTCCTTTGCTATGCTATTTAAGGTTGAAAATAAATTAAATGATTTTGTATTCATCACATGCAAGCGATGTTATTTTAGCGTTTTTCTCGAAAACGGTTAGATTTATCGAAACAAAAGTAGTATACCTTTTTTATGTCAAAAGGTTAGAAGAATAAAAATATTCAGTCAAAATGCGCATACGGTGTAGGACAAAAAGTTGGGACCATTCAAATTAAAGTATAGGCGCCCTCTTTGTATTCCTCATCCCGAAAAGCCTCATATACGAATTTTCTTTTATTAGCATATTAGCATTTATTTTCGGTCTATAATTATCCCCAAATTTTTTGCTCATCATTTCCGGACACCCTGTATATAGGTATAGTACCTATAACAAGATTTTTTTTTCATTCCATGGAAACGATAATTATGTTTATTTTGTTTGTCATAGATATCAGATATTTTTGTGGGTAGAATATCAATGAGTGGTTTGCAAGTTACCTTGATAGAAAATAAAGTTGTATTAGTCATAAAATGGGAACATTACACAACAATTTTTTTCTCACTGATATTATTTTATAACGACTGCCATTTAATAGTTTTAATTATAATGATTTATAATTGTACAATTTAAATAATAAGTACAATCGAAACAGCATTATTTTAATGGGTTTCCTTTCGGCTTTTAAGGCTGTATCGCTACAAAAACCCTCTATATGGGCAAAGCATTAAAATGAACCCTGAAAATTCTACTACTTCACAGTAGGTAAATGATCTTTTAAAAATTTTAATTCGGTAATAAGTCTTAAATTAGCAATTATTGTACAAGAATGTTGTTTTTCTAAATTGTGACAAGCTTCGAGCTTGATTGACTTTTCTCTTCCTAATTCTTCATTGTACATCCTTGAACCAGCTAGATCAACAACCTATGTTAAAAAATAAATAGGTTTCTGAATGAAAATAGGAAATGTGTTTTTGTTATGGAAAAAAAAATATTGTTTATTTAAATGTGATATTTCCAATAACAATCGGAATATTACCGGCAAATGTTAAATTTTTCGGGTAAACGTTAACAGTAGTTTTTAAATTGTGCCTTAAGATATTTGTGACTAATCTAAACTTCGTATTTTATTATTTATAACTGACAATGCTTATCATAAGAATATATCGTATGTATTTTGCTTAATTCATTTAGTAGTTGATAATTAATATAATCCGTTGATCATTATTGATTTGATTAGGCCACCATTGCGCCCTCTATGCTTTTATATTTGAATTAATTGCATACTAAATACCTTTTGTTTATATCAACAAATAATTGTTTACAAACCTGAAATGCATTGGATTAATGAAAAGTAAATAACTCACGCCTCGTTGCGTTTTTCTAAACAAAACCCGTTATTTTTGGCAAACAAAATATTACTTAGTTATGCAAAAATAGAGAGGTGTATCAGAACTTCAAAAGACGTTAAACGTTAACCAATCCTTTTCAAATAAAATTTAATAATTTCATGAAACTAATACCGATATACAGTCCAATAAGTTGCAAATAAGATTAGATATAAACGCAGCTTGCAGCTGGTTTGTCTTTATCCTCCAGCTCTCCATCTTATTTTTCTAATTCAAAAGGGGCAGGTACATTTTTATTTAAGTGGTAGCGATGGAGAAACGTCAGTACTTTTGTTAAGTTAAATATATTAAAACAATGTAAGTGTGCATAGTATATTTTATTTCAGTTGCATTTGGTCAGTCAGTGCTGACAACCTTACATTCCATTTCTCCAACTACAGACCTGCCTACCCCCAATTTTGGCAACGCCTCAGAAACAAATAAAACAGTGGGGAATACCACTTTAATTCCGCCCAGAATATATAGTCCTTTAGTATTAAGAAACGCTTCTTCATATTCTAAGAATTCCTCAGTTCCAACGTCCCGGAAGTACTCTAACAACTTAGATGTAATTCCATTAGAAGTTCCTTCAAGATACAATGCAAGTAAGTTGGATAACAACACCAATAGAGATTTAGCTGTGATAAACCAGACCTTTACGGAACCAAACTTAAATATTAGCCTCACTGGGTATCTTTCCAGTACTAACGCGAGTGTGACTCCTAGTAATCACAGTGATAATGTCACTTATCTCAGAGAAGAACCCAACTATAATCAGAGTTTGATTCAGTCAGAGCGTATAGGCATAGAACAAGACTTGGATGTTGAAGAACCGACTAGTAACCTTTCGGCAGCTGGTATAACTGGTATTACCCTTGGATGTATAGTGGTAGTTGGTATGATCTGTGGTGTTAGCTTCTTCATATACCATAACCAAGGTTTTAACAGGCCTCAAGTACTTAATGATCGATGCAGCAATCCTGATTCCAGTGGATACATCGATGACGCTTCAGTAAGAGTAAGCAGTTAGCTTAAGAAAAGTTTAGCTTTATGGGACCATTAAGTTAATACAATAAAAGATATAAGCAGAGGATATATACAGTGTCACTAGAAAAGTCCGCATCATATGGGATTTTTTTTATTAATAGCTTTATTCAAAATTTGACTTTGGCATCAAGGTCTGCTTCGATCGAGATGAAAATTAAGCAAAAAAATAGTAGTCACGTGATTTGCATTATCTGTCAAATTTTAATTTTTTCCAAAAAATAATTCAAAAGTGGGGTTATTTCTGAAAATATCGAAAAAATTGGAAAAAGTTTTTTTAAATGCAGTTTCTAGCCCACATGCAAAATTTCAGCTGCATAAGATAATTTAGATTTTTTACCCGTATTTTGTAAATTGCACCACTTTTGCAAAATAAGACTCAACGCAACCTACATAAAACTTCTTAGTTTTGACAATGCTTTATTTCAGATACAGTTTCTTTAAAGTAGCGCCACATTAAATGTGTGTTTTTTTACAAAATCAAAATTGGGCTATTAAAATTTGGTCGCATGTGATGCAAAGTTTATTTGTTTTTGACCCTGTATAAGGTAATTTCATAAAATAAGTATTTTTGAAAACGTAGTTTGTGTCTGAAAGTAATACACCTTAATATTAAGACAAAAAAGAACACAGTGTCTTCAGTAAAGTGTTTTTTAAGTGGAAAATAAATTTTAGTTTAACAACGTAAAGTTTATCTATTTTCAACGATTTAATTTAAAACCCCTATATTATAATTTATTATTAAGCTATGTCATAATAACGTTAACGTGTATTACTTTCAGGCACAAACTACGTTTTCAAAAATACTTGTTTTATGAAGTTACCTTATACAGGGTCAAAAACAAATAAACTTTGCATCACATGCGACCAAATTTTAATAGCCCAATTTTGATTTTGTAGAAAAACACACATTTAATATGGCGCTACTTTAAAGAAAATGTATCTGAAATAAAGCATTGTCAAAACTAAGAAGTTTTATGTAGGTTGCGTTAAGTCTTATTTTGCAAAAGTGGTGCAATTTACAAAATATGGCTAAAAAATCTAAATTATCTTATGCAGCTAAAATTTGGCATGTGGGCTAGAAACTGCATTAAAAAAAACTTTTTCTAATAACTTTTTCGATATTTTCAGAAATAACCCCACTTTTGAATAATTTTTTGGAAAAAATTTAAATTTGACAGATAATGCGAATCACGTGACTACTATTTTTTTGCTTAATTTTCATCTCGATTGAAGCAGAACTTGATGCCACAGTCAAATTTTGAATAAAGCTATTAATAAAAAAAAATCCAATATGATGCGGACTTTACTGGTGACACTGTATATATTTATAAATATGTCCAAAAAAATTTAAAACATTTAATATTAGATATCCTTTCTGTTCGCGAATAAAGGTATTTTAATTTTATACCATTTTAGAAATATGCCCATAAAGTTATACTTAAAAAGGATCTAAAGGCAATATTATAAAAAAGTGAAAGTTGTAAATAAATTTTATAAATATCTTTTAAAAATAACGCACGGTGCAATTCGCTCATCGGCACCCGAAAGTGCCTCTAATATTAGTACCTACCTACTGCCTAAAAATTAACTGAATTTTGTTTAAATTTTTTATTTTTCTTTGTATCACACTCCTCTGTGATCAGGAAACATAATACATATGCATAACCTCTTAAGTTTTTAAATCAACCTTAATCAATGTTATTTAAAATTTTTTAAAAAACTGATCATAAAAGCCATATGGCTGGAAAATATTTTGGATCATTTTCCGCGGAAAATGACGCCACAGGTTTTAAAATATACCAGAACTAAAACTGTTGAAAATTAAATTCAATTTAGTGCGAGTGGGTGAATATATCTGTCGACAAAGTGTGTGGTTTATTTATTTTCTGCAATATTTGAAAATGATGCAGTAAATATTGAATTTAAGAATAGATACACACAGAATCAAGGTTTTTTTGTATTTACATAGAAGATTTTCAAATTTACCAAAACAAATAACTGCGCTAAAATTTTACGCTTGATTGAATTGTTTTTTTTATAGTTGTGCCTTTACTCCCTGTTTATTATAGATGTGAAATTATATTTCTTATTTAGTCACGCTTAAACGACTCAACACAAAAGATACCTATATCCCTCTCCCTCAGTAACACATGGACTACTGGAAAAGTATCCCGGTTGTCAATAGTTCTTGAAAAAAAGAAAACGTTAATAGATGTTTAGGTATTTTTAATAGGAAACAATAAGATAGCGTTTCATATTTTTCCCAATCATAAATAAACATTTTTTTTTAGGATAATTCAGAAGAAATGTACAGCCTAGACAATGATTCATTTTTAAACAGTCTTGAAGCCATGACAATTCAAAACTACTGGACAGACACTGTGAAACATACAAAGTTGTAAATAGGCGACATTTATTTTGTGTACATAAGTATTTTAGAATCTGTGATGCATATCAATAATATTTTCAGGTAGTATGTTAGATCGGTCATTTTTGAGCAGAAAATCAATAACGGCTTACATAAAATGTTCAGTATTGGCAAAGAGTAAAAGGGTTTGTCAATTAAGTCAATATTACTTTTCACTCGAAATAAAACCTTATTGTAGTATTAGGTTGTCGTTTTTGAATTTGTTTTCAATTTTTTTTTCTGTTACACGTACTTTCAAAGATTTAACAAGATCAGGTGTATGATTTTTGAAGGTACAGGTGGGGTGTATACAATAAATATAAACTCAGGGAAGAAAAATACACAACGCTGGATTTTTTGCTAAGTTTGATCCTTCAAAACTTTTTTATTTTTAATTCAATTTTTACAGTCCTTTTACCATTTTAAATATAAATTCATTAGGAATGTGCTGTATGGTTTTAATAATGGGTCCTGTTCAATAGGGTGATATACCGGAGCAAAATGTGGTCTGGGGGTATCTTGTAGCGACTTTCGTCCAAGAAATGTTTTTTTAAGAGAATCGGCTACCTCACCGGGGTAAATAAATCAGTGTGTGTTTTGCCCTAAGTTTTAAACACCTTGTGGAAAAGTTGGAACTGTTATTTTTCCTAGTAATAATTTTTTCAACAATTTCAATTCTAAAAAAAAAGTTTTATATGTATTATAGAGTTTAATATGATATAATGCAAACGTTATGAGCTGTTTTGGTTTTTGTATGTTGATAAACCCAGACAAAAAGCTGTGATTTTTTCTTACGTTTAAAGGACCGATTTGTTTAAAATTGTAGATACCTACAAGTACTGCATTTATTTTTATAATGTGATGTTTTTCTATATTATTTTTTATTTGTTACTTTTATATATTTATAAAACTTTTGTTTAGTGTTTTTAAACAAGTACAAACTGTTTTTTTTTGTTTGTCATGTTTATATATTTAAAATGTTTTCTTCCTTTACCCGTAAATTAATTGTTGTTAGCGTTTAAGCAAGTCTTATTTTGCACTAGTCAATTTAAAAAAAAAAATTGTAGACAAAAAACATGATTTTTAGCACTGAAATATATTTTTCAAAAATAGGTTTCTTAAACCAATATCTATTTGAGGTTAAGTAGGATGTCCTCATTTCGATTTTCCATTAAAAAATATCTCTATAAAAAATGAGCTTTACGTCGAAAGAACATTATAGTACCTACTAATTTGTAAATCAATAAGCGTACAAAACCTTTACACACCTTTAGACTATCAGTATTACTGTCAGTACTAACAAAATATTGGCACTATTGTTATGGAGTACCTACAATTTTAGTATTAACATAAAATACATATTTATATATCTGATAATTCTTTAGTTGGGAAATATTCTTCCTTCCTTCCTTCTATATTATGTAAAATATAAATTGACTAGTGTAAAATCTTGACTAAAAATTGAAATTTTCATATTTCTTGTGCAATATACCTACTATCACTAGTTTCGTCCTAACTTCGTATAGTATATTTTAGAGTTAGCATTCTAGCTTAGGTATTAGTATAGTTGTAAGAACAAAGCTAGATTACTGTCTTAAAAATGTCGCGAGGACCCAAACTTGAATAGATTTTTTTCATCACTTAATTTGTTTGAATTTAACACCTTCCACCCAATGCCGTGATGATGTCTGTAGCCTTAAATAAATCCTCTGTGGTGAATCTGATGCCTTAAAATTAAATCATTAAATTTCCTAAATTGCTAAGGCGTGGGGCTGTTATATTTTCATAAATCTACATTTACTGAAGTGTAGAACAAACCATGAAATAATTTCATATTTAAGATTAATTGACCATCACCATGTCAAGAATTACAATTAGTTTACAGGGTATTCCTTAAGGACGTGCTAATATTTTAGGGTGTGATTCCTCAAGTCATTTTATGAAGAAAAGTTCATATAAAATGTCCTAATCGGCTTAAATTTTTTGCTACAGGGTGTTGAATTTTTTCTTTTTTAATGCGTTTTTTGGAATATCTCCGAAAGTACTTTAGATAATATTTTTAATTTTAGCACGTGCTAATTGGACATAAAACCACATGTTTTAGTTATAAAAGTTATTTTTTTGTCTTACCAGTGGCGTCCCTGCAAACATGTCCTCTGATATTTTTTAGAAAAAAAGGAGTACACCACTGACATTTTTCCATGTGGATATTATTTCTGATTAGCCTGGTTAATTCTACATAAAAATGGTCTATTGAGTTTTTCTCCTCAGGCCCACCGTTATTAATTAAAATAATTAAATTAAATTAACTCTACTATTTATTATTATTAACATTGATAATGCAAAATCTTGTTTTATAAAAATTGTTGGAAATTACCACCTTCTTCACTTAATAGGCATGCTTTCGCCCGTGTTTGCATCGAATAGCGCACTCGTTCAAATATTCCAGGCAAATTCCGTATTGTTTCACAGAAGGCTTTCGCTCCCTAAAATTTTCTAAAGTGTTAATGGGAGTTTTATACAGATGACCCACAAGAAAAAATCCAAACTATTGAGATAAGGGGATCTTGCTGGCCATTGTTGAGCTTCTCCGCGACCTATCCAACGATTCGGATAAACTGCATCTAAATGGTCGCGAACGATTACACTGAAATGAGCAGGAGCTCCATCATGCATGTACCACATTTCATTCCTTAACGCATATGGTACATCTTCAAGTAACACAGGTAGTTCTTCTTGGAGGAAATGCAGATAAGACTGCCGTTAAGGCGTTAATGATGTTTTTAAGAACGTCACCGTTCCAGGATAACTAGATTTATGTGATCAAAAATTATTCATCAATACTGCAAAATGAAGCTAATTTAATTTAATTATTTTAATTAAGAACAGTGTGCCTGAGGAGAAAAACGCAAGGGGCCATTTTTATGTAGAATTGATCAGGCTAATCAGAAATAATATCCACATGGAAAAATGTCAGTGGCGTACCACTTTTTTTCTAAAAAATATCAGAGCACATGTTTGCAGGGACGCCACTGGTGGGACAAAAATTTTTTTTTAAAACTAAAACATGTGGTTTTATGTCCTATTAGCACATGCCAAAATTGAAAATATTATATTTATCTACTTGCGGAGATATTACAAAAAATTCATTAAAAAATAAAAAATTCAACACCCTGTAGCAAAAAATTTAAGCCGTTTTACGACATATGTTTATATGAACTTTTCTTCATAAAATGACTTGTAAAATCACACCCTAAAATATTAGCACATCATTAAGGAACACCCTGTATATATGGTAGCGCCATCTACGGACAGACCGATACATAATAAAGCTAAATAAAAAAATTGCTAAAATCAGTTTGAAATGATGTTTTATCTACTGATATCACATGATAGATTGTGTACTATAGCCGAATTCATCGTAAATTAGAAAATACATCCCAATAAATAAAAAACCCCTTCCAAAATATCACACAAAGCAAAAGCATATAATATTATTACACAGATTTTATTTTAACAACTAAAAACAAACCTGAACACAAAAGTTAATAACACATATCGAAACATTGTGGATTGTGGCAATGCAACCATTCCTAACTGAATAGTGGGTTGTATATACACGACCTGAAATTTCAGCTGTTTGCTGAAATAATTCAACGGTGCTGAAACTGAAAGGACAAGAAAGGGTAGATTATCGCGTTGTGCTTGCTGACACAATTTTGGGTGGATGTTTCAGTATTTTCTATAAAAAAAAATCCATCAAAAATTTGAACCGACATCGACACCTTATTTAAAATAATTAGTGAGAGCGATTTGCGGTGAGTACATTTTTATTTGTGTAAATATAGATTTGCAATTTCTCAGTTAAAGTATAGCATGGTTATTTTTACTAGGTCATGCAAATATGCTAAAAACCGTTTGCCCTTGAACACTGCCCTTTTATTTATATATATTTAAAAAAAAACATTTTAAGTGAGAATCAAATAGTCATCGTTTTCGTGTTAAGTACAAAATAAACTAATGTATATTATGGAGAGCAATAAAACTTAATTGTTTTTATTAAAATACTTAAACAAGTATATTTCAGGTACCTATATTCATTTCATTCAAAATTCGATCTGCAAAACCGGCATCTAAAAGAGGCTCTAAACATTGTTGCGGCTGTGTTAGTTCGAAGAACCACAACATTTTTATTTTTCGGCCAACGTTCACCCAGCAGAAAGATGTTTACTTTATGGTACACAGTGTTATCTTATAAAGAATACCGGTAAGTGATCATTAATCAATCATTATTACATAACCTTACGTACGTGTTGCCATTGATTCAAGTTTTCCATATTTCTGTGTGACTAATAAAACTAGGATAATTATTTTTTTCGCAACAAAGAGCTCTGGCTTTGAACCAACAGCTTTATATTTAGATTTGAGCTTATTTTTACAAATTGGCTATGTCATAGAACAAAAACTATATTTAAAAGCATTAAGAATTTTTTTTGTCTCTCTAGGAGAAAATTGCTTTGATATCCTGTAAAATTTGTATACAGCGTGGGCAAAAAGAATGGAATACCCACAATATTTTCATAACCATGTATATTTCCGAAAAACGCTCGGACCCGTCGATTATATTTATCTGTTTTACAAATTTTAAGAATTTTTAGTATTACACAGGATTGCTCAAGAAGTCGTGGCACACATCAACTTTAATTTTTTAAATGAAATACCCGAAATTTTATTCGATTTTTGAATTCTACTTAAAAGTCTGAATATTTTTCATGTAACATACCTACCCTATTTCGATATTCAGCTGTTTTCGATATATCACAATCTAAACAATAATCATGTCAATTTTTATGGAATTAATGAATAGGGAAGAAAATACGGAAACTTATTACCTTTATTGTAGTAACCCTGGTAACCATGCGCATTATTGTACTTTTTCGCCATTGTCATTTTATTTTATTTTATTTTAAGTGACAGTATTGCCAAAAAAAGTTACATTGTATTATTAGAACGTCATATTTTAATTAAAATGCACTTAAGTGAAAGAGAGCGCATAGAAATCCTCATGATGGTTCGATGGTTGGCTATGGCGATAGAAAGAGATCTATATTTGAAGTATGTGAACTTTTTAATAATGTTAATCGAGAGCGAGCGCCGATATCAAGGTCTACAGTAAGTAAGATAGTTTTACAATTTACAGAAACTAGAACTGTGCGCAATAAACCAAAAAGTGGCCGTCCCAAAATGTGCGATGAAACTAAATTAAATGTTTTACTGTCTTATCAAGACAATCCCCATTCCAGCACTCGTCTAGTGGGTCGGATTCAAAATATTGGTTATAAATCTGTACAAAATATTCTTCATAAGGAAAAATATCATCCTTACAAAATTTGTCTTGTCCACGAACTAAATGGGAATGATTACGATCGACGTCTTCAGTTTTGTGAGAATATGCCAAACATCTGCAATAATGACGGAAATTTCGCGCAGAATATTTTATTTACTGATGAGGCTACATTCTGCCTTAATGGAACAGTCAACCGACATAATTGTAGGTATTGGTCGACAGAAAATCCTCATTGGATGCAAGACGCCCATACACAGCACCCACAGAAGCTAAACGTATGGGCAGGAATTTTACGTAACAGAATATTAGGACCTTTCTTTTTCGAAGAAACGTCAAACGGATATTTGGAGTTTTTACAGTTTAAATTAGTTCCTGCTTTAGCTGGCCTATATCCAGATCACGATGATCAAGATAGTCCTGAAAGGACCATTTGGCTACAACAAGACGGTGCACCGCCCCATTACGCCGCACGGGTACGCAGGGCCGATCCTAGCAGCGGCCAAAACAGGGGGCGGCCGTAGGCCGCAGGTAGTTCTGTCAATCAAGCAAAACTTTTTACGAATTTCTCGAAATAAAAATAAAGTGACATTTATCAAACTATAAAAGATACCTTTAAATTAACGTCGAAGAAGAAAACAATATTTTTGTGAATTATTTCAAATGGATTTATTTATTAAAGATTTTCAATCAAACCAGCCAGCGCCGGGGTGAAATTTCTAGTTTTTTTGATGTGGTACAAGAGGTAAAAACACGTGAAAACTCTTACTTTAAAACCGTTAAGTGAAACAAGATGGGAAAGTCGTATCAATGCTATTAGACCTCTAAAATTAAAGCTAAAAAACATTATTACCGCATTAAAGGCCTTAATTGAAGATACCACCAGAGACACGAAAACAAAAATGGGTGCTAAATCAATAATTAAAAGTTTTGAAACATTTAAGTTTTTGGGTTCAATTTTAATTTGGCATGATTTATTATTAAGAATTGATGTATTGAGTAAAATGCTTCAAAATCCTAAATTAAACATCGCGGAATGCATTAAAGGCTTAGATAATTTTAAAAAATATTTAGTTTTCCAAAGATGTGATAATTTTAAAATATTTGTCGATTCAGCAACACTTGCTAGAGATTTAGGTATTGATCCCGAATTTTCCATCTCGAAGCTCAGAAAAAAAGTTAGTTTATTTGATTACGAGGGCAGTGATGAACCAGTTTTAAATCCCTTCCTGCATGTAATTCAAGATTGCTTTCTATTTTGCAGTTCTTCATTACGCGATCTCTTCGATAAATGAAAGATTTACCTTATTATCTGAGTGCTATTCAATATTCTGCTTTCTGTATGAGTTTCACACCATTTCTAATGATGACCTCATGAAAGCCTGCATGGACTTAGATATTAAGTTACAGGTACAGGAGGAAGGAACTATTGTGAAAGATATAGACGGTATACAACTCTTTAATGAAATAACTTCATTTAAAGATATTTTTCCAGGTAAAGAACAGCCAATTAAGATATTAGAAATTTTAGTCAAAAATGATCTCATTTTTCCAAATTTTGCTCTAGCAATAAGAATTTTTTTAACCTTACCTGTTTCTGTGGCTTCAGGTGAAAGAAGTTTCAGTAAATCAAAAATTATTAAAAATTACTTGAGAAATAATATGACACAAGAAAGACTTTCAGATTTGGCCATCATCTCTGTTGAATCCGAAATCTCTGAAAAAATTTATCTCACCGCAATTATTGACAAATTTGCTTCTCAGAAAGCCAGAAAAATTATCTTATAGTTAATTATCAGGTAGTCTTCGAGGAAGGACTGATTTATATACTTTTCGTTTCGCGAGATTTATGCTTAGTACTTTTTGTTATTTTATACTTTCTGGTAAATACTGTTGTTTTACATTTCTGATTATAAAATGTCTATTTTTGTTTCAAAAGTAATATTTTTGTTGGTTTATTATTTTGTTAAAGTAAAAAGAAAAAAAGTTGTCGCTAATATAACATATTAGCTGGCCCAAAAATAAAGTCTTTCCCGTAAAATTTTATTTGTAGTTTGCATTTTTATAAATGTTTAACTTTTTACTCCTATGTACATGTAGATGAGTTTATAACGTCAACGTTAAGTATTACTCAAAATAGGAAAAATTTTTTAGAGGGGCGGCATAATAGGTCTTTGCACGCGGGCGGCAGACACCCTAGGATCGGCCCTGCGGGTACGAAAATACCTAAACGAGGTTTTTCAACATAGATGGATACGTAGAAGGGGAGAAATAGAATGGCCAGCTCGCTCACCCGATTTAACACCCCTAGATTTCTTTTTGTGGGGATATTTGAAAGAAAGGGTGTACAAAAACAATCCATCGTATTTAGAGACATTAAAACTGAGAATACAACATGAAATTCGACAAATTCCTGAAGAGGTTATTGGGAACGTTCAAAATGAATTTGTTTTACGTTTAGGACACTGCCAAATTGTCAATGGCCATCAGTTGGAACATTTAATTATTAAGTACTCTACTTTTTATAATTAAATTTTGAAAGCTGTTGTTTTTACCTAATAAACCTTAAATCACTTAAATTTTGTTAATTATTATTGTTTAGATTGTGATATATCGAAAACAGCTGAATATCGAAATAGGGTATGTTACATGAAAAATATTCAGAATTTTAAGTACAATTCAAAAATCGAATAAAATTTGGGGTATTTCGTTTAAAAAATTAAAGTTGATGTGTGCCACGACTTCTTGAGCAATCCTGTATAATACTAAAAATTCTTAAAATTTGTAAAAATGATAAATAAAATCGACGGGTCCGAGCGTTTTTCGGAAATATACATGGTTATAAAAATATTGGGGGTGTTCTATTATTTTTGCCCACGCTGTATACCTTTGGTCATAAAATCTTATTTACATTACATATTTAGAAATATGATTCACTGCAATACACGTAATTTGTGGTGCAATAATTGTAAAAATTTTGTCGCTTCAAATATTTAATATTGTGTACATACTAAATATGATTACATTAATACGTTAACAAGCATTATTTCGTAAAAATGTAAAGGTTATTTCTATTTCGCCTCTTTTGAATTTAAAATCTATTTTTTTCCCATTCCATTGATACATTTGCAAAAAATTTCTTATAACACCACAATTGTTGTATACTGGGACTAGGAAGTACAAGCATAACTTCCTGTAATAACCAGAAGTATTTTTTTAATTAAATAATCATTTGATATACCTACCCCATCGTTATTGATTTAGGTTTCTTGCTGGTAATGTCAATTAGGACTGAGTTAAATTAAAGTGAAGACAAGAAAAACTTGTTTTCAAACCCCTTAGGAAAATTAAGGGTTTATAGAAAAATTTGGTAATTCACATAATTTCCCCTAGAGATTTGGGAAAAAAATTCGTGTCTCCACAGCTGTACAACTAAAGTAGCCGTAGCCCCAGAAGTTAATAATACCCAAATTTTTATGTTTGAACAGAAGTATCGTTAAAAACTGAGGGATAAAACACTATGGATTGCTTTAAATATAATAATTCCTGACGTAATGGCGAATCCCTATTTTAATTATTTTACCTTTAAGAAGTGTGTAGTTTTTGGCCATACTAAGTATTACTTATACCTAGCTATATAGCTTGATATTCAATTCTTATACCTAGCTTATTTTATAAAAAAATATTAGAACGTACCCATCTGCATTAACATTTAAATTCATAGATACTATAATAATCAACATAATTTTAAAAACAGGTTTTTTTTTGTGAAAAAGAGGATAATAAAATGATAATTCTATATATTATTCTACTAATTTTAAGCATAAACTATACATTTTCAATGTTTGAACGCATCCATGCAAATTGAAAAAAATGTTCGCTGCACATTTATTTTAAAACACATATTCCTGACATTATGGTGTATTTATGACCAATAAAGTATTTTAAAACTATTAAATTTGTTAAAATGTGTATAAAAAATTATTCTAGTTAAATAACCACCCATAATTAAAGAACATGCATTGATACGTATGGTATATTATGATCTTAAAAAAAAAATGAGTTGTGTATTTTCTGGTACCTAAATGAAAAGTAATTGGTAAAAAATGATAGAAATAATCACTAAAATTTTGTATCCACTTTTTCTGTGTCTCTACCATAAGGCAATAATACATAATATGCCTTTTGAAATCGTTTTAATTTTAACCATAGCCAAGAAAAAAACAATTGAACAGCTGTAATTTGCTCTTGTGCATGTGTTCTTAATCAGTCAAGCAGACAAGATGGTCTAATTAATTTAAAAAAAAAGTACAAATATGACGACGTACCACGTGATAAGCAAAGAAAAGTCAATATAGTTAAATCATCCTATCGTTATCTCGCGAATAACAATCGTGTAAATCAAGAAAATCATTATTGAATATTGTAAATAATATATCTTTATAAAAAAATTATTACGAGGCAATCCTGGTTCCTGAAATATTTACTTAGGTTTTAGTTTAAACATTATAATTTGTAGTGTCAACGAACTGACATTTATAAATAGTTATTTTCTACGTGTGAGAAGTCTGAGTCTTCACATCATTAATGATGCACGCTTTACGTGTGCATTGCTATGGCGACAATTCTTTAGAAGTTCCAAAAATATAGCTTTTCTTGAAACATAAGTAAATTATAAATATACAGAAATAACACCCGACAAATGTCTGCGTTGTCTACGTGATGTCTAGATTTTGATACACCAGATATTAGGAAGGAATTAAGTTAGTCCATGGATATTAAATTGGAATCAGTTTTTTTTTTATCATTTATGTTCGAGTTTAATTTTTATTGGTTTATTTTTTTATTTATTTTAAAGTTTTTATGGTTTATATATTTTTTATAAAATTTATCCCATCACTTATAGATTCCCTCATCACCGCACCAAATTTATTAATTTTAACTAACAAATAACATTTATTACATTTTTTTAAACATTTTTCTTTGGTTTTTTATTTTATTTACTTTATTTATTTTTTAAAGAGATTCTATTTGGGACAAATTATCCTCCAAAAAGCTTCCACCGCCAAAAGAAACAGCGATAGTCTGCCCTCTACCACCCAAAAAGAATGAACCACCATCTAGGATACCACTTGTGGAACCACCAAAATCTCCACGAACACCTTCCCCTCTAATACCTTCAAGCCCTCCAACCCCTCCACCTCAAGTAAGGCCACAGTTGCCCCCACAGAAGCCACCTACCCCTCAGATACCTTCCACGCCCCCTACCCCTCCAATATTGACAAAACCAAAAAGTCCAGAGGCACCAAATCCTCCTCAAAAGCTGGATCCACCACAAAAACCTCCCCGTTCTCCCTCTCCTCATCCGATAAGGGCGGAGGTTTTCGACGATATTGAATACGAAGAAGAAAGTGATGAAAGTAGCGAGCCAGAAGAAGAAGAAGACTCAGTATTGGTTACGCCTCAAAGAAAACCAATTGCTAAATCAGTCAATGACTTCATTGATAGGGAGAAGTCGTCATAAAATGTTTTTAAGTTATGTTTTATTGATGCGTGTATACTAAGGTTGTTTGAAGAAAGTTTTAAAATATTGTTATCGAATTATAAATTATATGGTCTTATGTCCAGGATGTAAAGGCGATATTAGAGATGCGTTTTAACAGCTAGGTATCTATTTATTTATTAATTTCATATTATTTAATAAAAACCTTGTATACATGATAATTGTGCCTAAAAACCACTAAAAGGTAATGATATACTGATATACTCTTATTCTGAAGTGCTGGTAAAACATTTTTAGTGATATTTATACATACCTACTTAACATTTACTAAGTCTGTGTTAATTTGGAAAGTTAAGGATATTTTAATAAAAATTAGAGGAAATCCGCAATGTTTTATTTTGTGTGGCATGTTTTTGAGTTAAAATATTAACTAAATTTATATTAAAAGTTCTTTCATGTCATTCGTGCAAACCATAGACATACTTATCTATAGTAGGTAGTATTGTTAAAGACGTACCTTTTGCTAGATAAACTAGCTTTAAAAAATTACGTGATTCCTTTCCGGCCAAAGGAACCTTATTGGGATTGAAATTCGAGCTTATAGAGTATAAATATAGTAAACAAAAAGCTTTTAATAAACTAAATGCCAAATTTAAGCTGCAGATGACCCTATGATTTTCAGGATTATTCGTTCCTCCCTCGTATGCGATTGTTTGCAAAATCAACTGGACCCAGTGGTTTATAGACAACTACCCTTAAATATTGACAAATGTAAAAGCATTACCTTCACCCTTAAAAAACATAAAATTCTTTATCAATATATTATCGAATAAATAGCGCTCGATCGTGTTGATTTCCTTGGGAACTTAGGGATTAAATTTGATTCTACATTTTCCTTTAACCAGCATGTATATTAAAGTACACGTTTTATAAAGCATCATGTTATAGCACGCGTCCATGTTAAAAAACGAGCCGCTTGCGGCGAGTTTTATAACGGGACAAGTGCTTAAAACTGCTTTATATAACACGTACGTTATACTATTTTTTCTATTTTGTATGTTTTTCAATAAGAAAATACATATTTAAAAAGAAAATAAATCCTTCAAATTTTGTAAATTTTTATATCTAAATTTTATGTTGGTAATACTATTTTTTATCATAGTAGCCTATGGACAACAATAATTATTTTGCGAACTGTCATTTTTTGATTTATTGACCCATTTTCACCACGAGATTCTAAAGTTATTTTAGCGATATGAGATTTGAAATTGGACGGAATACGTTGTGTGATCCTTGTACATGCGGTACATATACAGAGCGTTAGGAAATTCGGGAGATTTTGCTACTTTTTTTCGAATTTCAAAAGACGTGATTTTACGTCACGGCATTGCAATTTAGTATAGGGAAGATGGAAAATTCAAATAAAGTTGTAGTTAAAATCGACATTGGAAGGTTAGTAGTTTGAATTTTGGATAGGATTTGGCAGAAAATGATAGCTTGAAGCATCTACAAACACAAAATGTGTTTTTTAATGAACTAAAACAATACATACAGATTTGTAGATCTAGGCAACCAAACATACATACGTGGGTTCGTGTAGTATTTTGCATATTTGGACTAAAAAATATTAGTTATCTAGAATGCTATGCTAAACGGTGAAAAAAAAACATGTCATGTAGGGCCAACCTTAAAATAATAAAATTCGGAGTTCGAAATAGATCTGTTTCGAGACAAAATTAGGAAAAAACTTTTATATTCAGTTGATCAAAATTCTCTATTAGCATATGTTGGTAGGTACGCTCTAGATTAAAATATGGCGCACTGATATTGAATCCACATTACACACACACTTGGAGGTGCAATATGACTTCTAGTCCTAATATATCAAATACTTTAGATTTAACAATAAACAGGGTGTTCCTTAATGACGTGCTAATATTTTAGGGTGTGATTCCTCAAGTCATTTTATGAAGAAAAGTTCATATAAACATATGTCGTAAACGGCTTAAATTTTTTGCTACAGGGTGTTGAATTTTTCCTTTTTAAATGAGTTTTTTGTAATATCTCCGAAAGTAGGTACTTCAGATAATATTTTCAATTTTGGCATTTGCTAATAGGACATAAAAGCACATGTTTTAGTTATAAAAGTTATTTATTTGTCCCACCAGTGGCGTCCTGCAAACATGTCCTCTGATATTTTTTAGAAAAAAAGTAGTACGCCACTGACATTTTCCCATGTGGATATTATTTCTGATTAGCCTGATCAATTCTACATAAAAATGGTATCTTGCATTTTTCTCCTCAGGCACAATGTTCTTAATTAAAATAATTAAATTAAATTAGCTTTATTTGCAGTATTGACGAATAATTTTTCATCACATAAATCTAGTTATCCTGGAACGGTGACGTTCTTAAAAACATAATTAACGCCTTAACGGCAGTCTTATCTGCATTTCCTCCAAGAAGAACTACATGTGTTACTTAAAGATGTACCATATGCGCTAAGAAATGAAATCTGGTACATGGTACATTTAGATGCAGTTTATCCGAATCGTTGGATAGGTCGCGGAGGAGCTCAACAATGGCCAGCAAGATTCCCTGATCTCAATAGTTTGGATTTTTTCTTGTGGGTCATCTTAAAACTCTAGTGTATAAAACTCCCATTAACACTTTAGAAAATTTAAGGGAGCAAATAATTGCCTTCTGTGAAACAATATGGAATTCGCCTAGAATATTTTTTGAACGAGTGCGCAATTCGATGTAAAGTTGGGCGAAAGCATGCCTATTAAGTAAAGGTGGTCATTTCCAACAATTTTTATGAAACAAAATTTTGCATTATCAATGTTAATAATAATAAATAGTAGAGTTAATTTAATTATTTTAATAAAGAACGGTGTGCCTGAGGAGAAAAACTCCAAAGACCATTTTTATGTAGAATTGACGAGGCTAATCAGAAATAATCCACATGGAAAAATGTCAGTGGACATGTTTGCAGGGATGCCACTGGTGGGACAAAAAAATAACCTTTATAACTAAAACATGTGGTTTTATGTCCTATTAGCACATGCCAAAATTCAAAGTATTATATAAAGTACTTTCGGAAATATTACAAAAAACGAATTAAAAAAGAAAGAATTCAACATGTTGTGGCAAAAAATTTAAGCTGTTTAGGACATTATGTTTATATGAACTTTTTTTCATAAAATGACTTGAGAAATCACACCCTAGAATATTAGCACGTCATTAAGGAACACCCTGTATATATTATATTAATAATAATGCAATAACTTATACTAAGTATACTATAGGATTTTGATTATGTGCGTCTATAAATGGGGTAAAACATGTTAGACCTATGTGCTTAAATAAATAAATAACGATGTCTAAGAAAAACCGTGTTGCAACAGACCGAGGTGGTTCCGTATTTTCTATTATGCAAAGGAAACTAATAAGATATAAATTTAATGTACGAATCGGCAGTTAATTTTTAACTAAACCAAACGTTTATTGGTTGACGTTTGTGAGAAATATACAGCTGTACCTTATTGTCTTAATAAGTTAATCCATAAATAAGAGGTCAAAATGTTATATACTATAGCTATATCTATACTTAAATTTCAATTTAAAAATGAATGTAAAACTTTAAACCACGTCAGAATGTATTTTTGACAACAAAAATACGTATTTGGCAAAATTAGGCATAATAGTAAATATATGCTAAATATAAAATTATATAAAGAAAAAAGAAAAACACAAAGTCTTTCTCCACAATTTTTTATTCAAAAAACTAGGCGAACCTAGAATGATTCATAATAGAATTGAATCGACATGTTTCGAGTGTAGAAACACTCATCATCAGGAAACGAAGTAAATGGTACAATGCTGATGTTATTAGCAGTAGAGAAAATAACAAGTGAGACTATATAAGCCTTAATGGAGCTTTTAATGGTAAACACGAGGAATGAAAAAAATTTTATAGTCAAAAGACAGAAAAGATTTTAGCATACTGAAATGTCAAGGACCAGTGCAAAGCCACTGTGGGTGGAAAATGAAGAGAAAAAAGAAAAATTAGGGAATTTAAAAAAAAAACTTTGTAAAAAATCATCTTTCATCAGTGTACGTAATAAAAGATCTTTAGTTTGATTAAACTATGTCGGAGACGGTAGGAACCAATTTTATTCGTTTTTCTGGGTGGCCCTGTATATAAAATTCTTCCAAAACAAATTCTATATTTTTTTTCATGGGTATTAACGAGTTTGATAATTGATAAACATTAAAAATAATTAAGCTTGACTTAACAGATGACTGACTGCAAATTGTGACACATCTAAGCGCAGCATTTGAAGGCTTATTGGAAATTAAAAAAAAAACTGACTGCAGCTCTCTAATGAGATTTGGCTACTGCAGTTTAAATTAATTTTCGTTTGTTCACAAAAAGCGGTGATTAGAATAGCAATCAATTGATTTGGCGAAAAGTAACCTTCGATTTTAAATTGTGGGAACATTGTTAATAAACAATTCGCCAATAGAATGTTGCTTTTTTATTATATATACTTTCAATTATACCTTCATATACAGTATGTCTCCGTAAGTTTGCATCATATGGAAAACTTTTTTATTATTCATTTTACGAAAAAAAGTTATTCTTCATAAAAAGCTCTGCATGGTCTAAAACCTAAAATGCAACTATCAAATATCGAAATTTTCCAGTCATATACGAGGTTTGTCAAAAAATGTGAATTTTTTCCAAGAATGTGAATTTTTCCCAAGAGTAAAGTACCTTTATTTTTGATATTATCAAAAATTGTTATGAAAAAAGTTGATCAGAACTAAAAACTACGACTAAATATGTAATTATACTTATTTATGTTGAAAAATTATTTTATTAATTTATTTTTAATTATTTAATTTTTTCATTATTTAATTAATTAAATGCGTGTTATTGCATATTTAGACGTGGTTTTTACTTCTTATCAACTTTTTTTAATAACAATTTTTGATAATGTCAAAAATAAAGGTACTTTACTCTTGGGAAAAATTCACATTCTTGGAAAAAGTTCACATTTTTTGACAAACCTCGTATATGACTGGAAAATTTCGATATTTGATAGTTGCATTTTAGGTTTTAGACCATGCAGAGCTTTTTATGAAGAATAACTTTTTTTCGTAAAATGAATAATAAAAAAGTTTTTCATATGATGCAAACTTACGGAGACATACTGTATATTTAAATACTATTCTATCGAATTTTCTACAAAGTTGAAAATATCGTTTAACGCAAGCAGATGTTTTTGCCAAAATTTATTGATTGACATAAAACAACGTTATATAACAATCACTTGATTTTGAACCAATGTTTTATTTAAACCGGAAGGACAAAGTACCTACGTACTACTTGAAAATAATTCTGCCAGGCTACAAAACATGTGTCGTAGTGGTCTCATTTTAGGAGTATATTGCGTGAGGGGGTAGGAATACCTAAAAAAATGTATCTGTCAGAGTCTTGTTTCTCTTTCGTCACTTGACATAAAAAAAGCTAGACGGGTTGTTACCAGTGAGCTATAGATACTGAAACCTACATCCATTAAATGAAAAATTACTTAAATTCAGTGAAGTGTATAATGGATTAATAGGTATATCGGGCATTTTCTACTTCATTCAACTTTAAATCAAATCCAGCCAGCTGGCAAAATCCAATACTTTTTGAAGGCCAACAAGCTGTTAGGAAATTTATTTTCGTTATTTGGACAGTAACTTATAAAAACCTATAAACCTAGAATCACCAGACACACACTAATTAAAATTATATAAAACTAGGAAATTTATTTATTACTTGGTAAAATATCAACCATCAGTGACCATAACGTATTACCTATAGAGCTTCTACCAGAGAACTACCTACCCAAGGTAGTTCTCTGGCTTCCAAGGGCGTCCATAGAGCGTTTTTCAGGGGGGGGGGGGGGCAAAAACTTAAACATTACTTTTTTATATACAGTGTCACCAGTAAAGTCCGCATCATATGGGATTTTTTTTTATTAATAGCTTTATTCAAAATTTGACTTTGGCATCAAGTTCTGCTTCGATCGAGATGAAAATTAAGCAAAAAAATAGTAGTCACGTGATTCGGATTATCTGTCAAATTTTAATTTTTTTCCAAAAAATAATTCAAAAGTGGGGTTATTTCTGAAAATATCAAAAAAAGTTATATGAAAAAGTTTTTTTAAATGCAGTTTCTAGCACACATGCAAAATTTCAGCTGGATAAGATAATTTTTATTTTTTACCCATATTTTGTAAATTGCACCACTTTTGCAAAACCGTAACCTACATAAAACTTCTTAGTTTTGACAATGCTTTATTTCAGATACATTTTTTTTTAAAGTAGAGTTATCTTAAATGTGTGTTTTTTTACGAAATCAAAATTGGGCTATTAAAATTTGGTCGCATGTGATGCAAAGTTCATTTGTTATTGACCCTGTATAAGGTAACTTCATAAAATAAGTATTTTTAAAAACATAGTTTGTGTCTGAAAGTAATACACCTTAATATTAAGACAAAAAAGAACACAGTGTCATCAGTAAAGTGTTCATTAAGTGGAAAATAAATTTTTGCTTAACCCAACGGAAAGTTTATCTATTTTGAACGATTTAATTTAAAATCTCTTTATTTTCTTTTTAATTTTTTTACTTTCAGTCACAAACTACGTTTTCAAAAATACGTATTTTATGAAGTTACCTTATACAGGGTCAAAAACAAATGAACTTTGCATCACATGCGACCAAATTTTAATAGCCCAATTTTGATTTTGTAGAAAAACACACATTTAATATGACGCTAGTTTAAAGAAAATGTATCTGAAATAAAGCATTGTCAAAACTAAGAAATTTTATGTATAGGTTGCGTTGAGTCTTATTTTGCACAAGTGGTGCAATTTACAAAATATAGGTAAAAAATCAAAATTATCTTATCCAGCTGAAATTTTGCATGTAGGCTAGAAATTGCATTTAAAAAAAATTACAACTTTTTCGATATTTTCAGAAATAACCCCACTTTTGAATTATTTTTTGAAAAAAAATTTAAATTTGACAGATAATGCGAATCACGTGACTACTATTTATTTGCCTAATTTTCATCTCCTAGGCACTTCCCCCCCCCCCCCCCCCCTATGGACGCTCTTGCTGGCTTCTACTGTAAATTCGTGGCATATCCAGGATTCGTTTCTGGGGGGAGGTGAGACAAGCATATTTAACCTTTTTGACCTAGTAAAAAATTGTAAAAAACATTCCCTAGCCAGCTTGTTGGTGGCACTTTTCTTATTGCTAAAATTCTAAGGTTACAGTTACTTTATAGGTAGATACTGTAATTAGCAGTATCTAGGAATAGAACCAGTGATGTACTTATCTATCAGTTTCACACAGCCCTGTTGTCTTCAAATTAAAAAAAAACATGACAACCATAACGTAAACTACAGAAAAAAAAGTTTATTCATTCTTGTCACAATCTGTTGTTGCTTTTCATTTTCATTATCAAAACAAATTTTAAACAAACACATAATAATTTTAACATAATCGTCAAAACCGAAGCGCCAAAAATATATTTTTTGGCGCGTTAATGAAGATTTAAATTTAAAAAATTTACTAGTCCACCCACTATCTCTCGCAAAATTTTATAATAATTGTTATGTAAGAAATCGTATTTTAAAAATAACTTTATTCGTGTTTTTGTATATGTAGGTATCTGCAAAAGCAGTAAAACAAATGTATACTGCTGTGTATACTTTAACATAAATTTGTGCTGAAAGTACGCATTTTTTTAATAAGGATACATTTTTACTATTTTTAGAGGGGATCAAGTGACCCACCTTGACCCCCTTGCGGGCGGCCTTGACTACAGATTCCTTCCCCAAACATACCGACCTAAAAACTTGTTTTTCGGCTCAACCATTTTTCTCCACGTTTTATTTTATTGTCCTGGTCCATAACATGCATAATATACATGATGTTATTGATTTCTATTACTTCTATCGGTTAGAAAAAAATTAATATATTAAAAATAAAGTATCGTTATAAAATGAAAAATCAGGCGGTAAAGAAGGTAACCCTGTACCAGGACCATTAATGACAGGTAGGTATAAAAAGAGATAGATGATAGAGCTATATGGATTCTGTGGAATTTGAACAAAAAAAAAAGGCAAACAACAAATGCATTATGGACCTAAATTGGTTGCTAGTTGGTTAAGTGCCTTTCGAGAGAGCAGTTATTTTTAGTGTTCATTTTACCATTATCAAAATCCGATAGTCAATATGACCATCCTTATCGAAAAACCTGACGATACGGAAAATGTCCCGTAAGTTGTTTTTTATTGTTGATAATCGATTATATACTCATTATTTCAATTGTTTTGTCTAAATACAATTCTGATGCAGGTAATGCTTTCTACGAAATCTTTATTACCGGTATTAAAATTTACTATTTCAGCAGTTTTAGCTGCATTGTTTTTCCTGCCACTTGCATATCTCAATTACAGGAAATATTATAGTATCCTATAACAACTGATATTCTTACAAGATAAAATAAGTAGCCGATATGTATAATCATAAGAGATTCAACACAAATTATAAATTTATTGAAATAGGTACCTATTTTTTTTCAATCAAAAATCTGTGTGCCTAAGCAATTCAATATATTTTCTGGAACCACAAGAAATCCGGAGTCGAGGTGGGAACCAACTCATTGGCGTATCTAGTTAGTGGAGGGGCAGAAGAACTGTTGGGTAACATTTTTTATAGGAGATCAGATACGATCAGTTTTACTCTACTGATGTTAATACTAAAATGACCTATACATTACAATTTATTAAATGCATGTAGTGGCGTAGCGTATAGGGGGCCAAGGGGGGCTGACAGTCGCCCCCCCCCCCCATGTTTTTAAATTTCCCATTCTAAATTTTTCTTCTTTAAAAAATCAGCGTAGGAATCAACAAAAATGTGAAAAAAAAGCAATACAAATGAATTAGTTTGGGCGTGGCACCAGCTTTTTTTACTTTATTGTTTATACCATGGGGCATGGGGTGATAAAGTTGATACCCACTCCGGGTGTAACCTACCCTAACGCCATATCTTGAAGGTTTAGTCGTACACAACTTATTATACAGGGTGTTCATTTGAAAAGTTCCCACCTCGATTTTCCTGCTTTAAAATGAAAATGTGGAAAATCGCTCGGACCCGTCGATTTTTATTTCGAGGGGGACATCTTTTGCGTATATTGTCAATCTTATTACTTCAAGCCCCTAGGAGGGAGGGGGGGGGGGTAAGACCTAAATCTTAAATGGATATCCCTATTTTATATAATTTTTTTGGATTCAGCATAAAATTCTGAACATTTTTTAATAAAAGCATTATTAGTCTATACTTAACAGTTTCCGAGATATTGACTCTTGAAAAATAACATTTTTGAAATTTGACAGCGTCTAGCTTTCTAACTGTACGTTTTAGAGCAAAACGGCTTACATGTCCCTATCTTCGATTTTTATTATCTTTCCAATAGTGTCAACTTCCGGTCAAACCGGAAGTATTATATTTCTTACATCCGGTTTAACCGAAAGTTCACAATAATAAAAATCAAAGATAGAGACATGTAAGCCGTTTTGCTCTAAGACGTACAGTTAGAAAGGTAGAGGCTGTCAAAATTCAAAAATGTCATTTTTCAAGAGTAAATATCTCGGAAACAGTTAAGTATAGACTAATAATGCTTTTATTAAAAAATGTTCAGAATTTTATGCAGAATCCAAAAAAAATATATAAAATAGGGGTACCCATTTAAGATTTAGATCTTACCCCCTCTCCCTCCTAGGGGCTTGAAGTAACAAGATTGGCAATATACGCAAAATATGTCCCCCTCGAAATAAAAATCGACGGGTCCGAGCGATTTTCCACATTTTCATTTTAAAGCAGGAAAATCGAGGTGGGAAGTTTTCAAATGAACACCCTGTATATTTACTTGAAAATAATTACTGAATTTTTACAAATTTCTGTTTATGTGTTGGTACAGTTGGTAACATTAAAAGTTCAGTTTTATGAATTATTTTTTTTTATATATGAAGCTCTATAATAAACATGTTCCAAATTCCAACCCCCAAAAACACATCTAGGAAAAAATATTATTAAAAATAACCATTATTATAAAATAACTACCATAAAATTTTGAAAAATATTTCTGTTACTATTTTCTAACACCTGTTTTTCGAAAGCTAATTTTAGCCCAGAGCTGGGCAGTGGGCAAGCAATTTTTGTTCAGTTTATAAACTTCTGTTAGCGCAAAGATTTATTATTCTTTTTTTTTTTGGCAAAACAATGTTTAAGAATTAACATAGTTTTCTTTTGTTAATTGGTGTTTACACTAAGTCAGCTATAAATTTAGGGAGAAGGTCAAAAAGGTAGCGAATATTATAAATTTACTCAAAAATATCGGATCCTTAAAAGACTGCATGTGTGTTAATAAGAAATGTTTAAATATGATATCACTCTTGTAATAAAAAATGTGCAAAATTGAAATAAATTTTTAAATTTGGTGGTAATTTTCTGACTTTTTGTATGCAGTATGCAGGGACGCCTTCAAGGCTTTCTGATTCGTACAAAACGATTCGACGCCGCAAACCACTCTTAATATACAGTGTCACCAGTAATAAAGTCCGCATCATATGGGATTTTTTTTTTATTAATAGCTTTATTCAAAATTTGACTTTGGCATCAAGTTCTTCTTCGATCGAAAATTAAGCAAAAAAAATAGTAGTCACGTGATTCGCATTATCTGTCAAATTTTAATTTTTTCCAAAAAATAATTCAAAAGTAGGGTTATTTTTGAAAATAACGAAAAAAGTTATTAGAAAAAGATTTTTTAAATACAGTTTCTAGCCCACATGCAAAATTTCAGCTGCATAAGATAATTTTGATTTTTTTACCCATATTTTGTAAATGGCACCACTTTTGCAAAATAAGACTCAACGCAACCTACATAAAACTTCTTAGTTTTGACAATTCTTTATTTCAGATACATTTTCTTTAAAGTAGCGCCATATTAAATGTGTGTTTTTCTACAAAATCAAAATTGGGCTATTAAAATTTGGTCGCATGTGATACAAAGTTTATTTGTTTTTGACCCTGTATAAGGTAACTTTATAAAATAAGTATTTTTAAAAACGTTGTTTGAGTCTGAAAGTAAAAAAAATAAAAAATAAAAAGGGGTTTTGAATTAAATCGTTGAAAATAGATAAACTTTACGTTGTTAAACTAAAATTTATTTTCCACTTAAAAAACACTTTACTGAAGACACTGAGTTCTTTTTTGCCTTAATATTAAGGTGTATTACTTTCAGACACAAACTACGTTATCAAAAATACTTATTTTATGAAGTTACCTTATACAGGGTCAAAAACAAATAAACTTTGCATCACATGCGAACAAATTTTAATAGCCCAATTTTGATTTTGTAGAAAAACACACATTTAATATGGCGGTACCTAATTTAAAGAAAATGTATCTGAAATAAAGCATTGTCAAAACTAAGAAGTTTTATGGAGGTTGCGTTGAGTCTTATTTTGCAAAAGTGGTGCAATTTACAAAATATGGGTAAAAATCAAAATTATCTTATGCAGCTGAAATTTGCATGTGTGATAGAAACTGCATTTAAAACAACTTTTTTCGATATTTTCAGAAATAACCCCACTTTTGAATTATTTTTTGGAAAAAATTAATAAAATAAAATAAGTAAATAAAATATAAAAACTTTAAGGTTTTTAATCCTTTGGGACGACCCTGACCGCAACTGTTAGCCAAAGGTATTATTACATAAGCTAAAATTATTACATTTTTGGCTTGGATCCCACTCCATAACCTTGGCATTCGATTTTTTAAATTTTAAAAAATATAATAAATAAAAGTCTGGTTTACTGATCTAATGAAATTATTAAATAAGAAATTTTATTTTTAACCCAAACAAACAAAAAAAAAATTAATATTTTTTTATATATTAACCAGACATGCTTGTATTACACAGAAAAGCATTTTCATCCCGATGGTTTTGTTTGCTTGATGTAAAGTCAAAAATAGTCGACAGACGATTAAAAAATACATTATTCATAAGGCACTAACTAGAAATAATAATTAAAAGAAGTAAATCAAAAAGAAAGACGAAGCTACAACTTATTTTGAATTGAAAGGTTTTTCTTTGCAGAAATATTATGTGAAAAAAAAAATAATAAAACACTAGCAGTCGCTTATAAATTTAACAACTTATTGACTTTAAATAATCTATTAATTAAGGTTTCCTTGTCTCACCCTAGGAAAATGCTTTTTCTTCCCGCGGGCTTTGTTTGCTTGATTTAAAACCAAAAGCCGAGGATTAAAACATATATTATTCCTAAGGCTCGAGCTTTTCTCTGTTACCTTAAAATTATAATAAAAAGGAGTAAATCACCAAGAATTTGAAAAAAGAAAGACGAAGCTTCAACCTATTTTGAATTGAAAGGTTTTTCTTTGCAGAAATATTATGTAAAAGAATTTAAAAAAAAATAAAACACTAGCAGTAATTTATAAATTTAACAACTTATTAACTTTAAATAATCTATTAATTAAGGTTTCCTTGTCTCACCCTAGGAAAAGGCCTTTTCTTCCCGCGGGCTTTGTTTGCTTGATTTAAAGCCAAAAGCCGAGGATTAAAACATATATTATTTCTAAGGCACGAGCTTTTCTCTGTTAATTAAAAATTATAATAAAAAGGAGTAAATCACTAAGAATTTGAAAAAAGAAAGACGAAGCTACAACCTATTTTGAATGGAAAGGTTTTTCTTTGCAGAAATATTATGTGAAAGAATTTAAAAAAAAATAAAACACTAGCAGTCGTTTATAAATTTAACAACTTAAAAAACCATCAATTAATTAAGGTTTTCTTGTCTCACTCTGTGAAAACTAAAGAAAGTTAAGTTTATTTACATATGCCTACCAATCATACATTGCCACAGAAAGAAATTTCGCCATTTTGAAGTACCTATTTTTATCATTTAATCAGATTAAAAAAAATCGATAATATTTTTGCCTAGAAACAGGACGACAAAACATCTAAATATAAATCCACGGACTTGGCTGGATTTTGAAAATAATAACCAACTTGCCGAATAAACTGTACTTTTGCTTAGAATCAAAAAGTCAACAATTTGAAAAACCCAATTTTATTTAACGTTGTACAATACTTTATAAACGCTCTGTATAAAAAACCCCAGTATTTCACCTATTATGTTTTACGTGAGGGAGTTTTATACCCTACCTACATGCCCTCAGGACATGAAAATTCAATTTTATATTTTTACCACAAAAAATTATGTTGTAGGTACCGACATTTATTTTCCCCCGTATTAAACAAATAGTATCATACTAATTATCGCTGTCTGTCATAAAAATTACATAAATATCTAAGTAAACTGTCACAAAACACGAGAAAAAAAAAGAAATAAAATAATAAAAATGGGTGTGTCTATACTATACCGAACATTTACACAACTAAGCTTTACTTTAAATGATGAAACTTTTTTCCTGTAAATATTTATTTTGTAATTATGTAGTAGACAAAAAATAAACCATGGAACTTATTTCAACCCTTTCAGGAAACCGGTAACCTTTAGAACATAGTTTAATCGATACAAGGCTCCAGAAAACTAGTCAAACGGCTGCCCTACAAAAATAGAAACTCATTTACCAAGATAAAACGTCCATAAATTTGATACAACAAATGGATTATCGAATTATATCATTTTAGATAACAATAGAAACTGAAAATCCCGGGGCCCCCGTCGTACAAGTAAAAACATTCAGCCGGGAGTTTTGTAATAATTAAAAATAATTTTTTTCTAACACCGGCAAAATCAAACAAAAATTTGATATATTTAAAAATTTCTAATAGAAATCCGTAGAAAATAACGATTGGTGAACTTCATCTGACGTCATAGGGTAGAGTGGGGTTGGCACCAGGAGCTAATCTACACAGAGTGCTCCTATTCAGAGCCACAGTGGGTTCAATCCTGGTGGAGTGTGTTTCAAAGTTTAAAGGAACTCTTTAAGGTAGACACTAGAGTTTAAACCTATTATCATTTTTCGCTTGTTTAATCGTTTTTTTGTTGTGTGTTCTCAATTATTAATGTAAGTAGTACGATTTTTATGATTTGCTTTTAAAAAATATTTTTCGATAAAAAAAAATTCATTGGGATATTTTTCATTTACTCATTTACCTTATTTTTTTCCATAGAACAAACTTAAAACTTTGGTAATTAACTTCGTTTTTATACGCAAAATTAGCCGGTATTAATTCTTTTTTGTTGCTTTCCATATTTTTCGCGTGGTCTTATCAGCTGATTCTTTACACTCAAACTGAAAATCACATTTGGAAACGACATAGAACATTTTAAAATGGCTTTTTAATCATAAAAAATACATAGACATTTATTCTGAACTTGAAAAATCGAAATTCCCTTACGTAACCCTATGCGGGATTAGTAAATTGCGCTTGGACTTCAAGCAGGCGGACGATTTTCATTATGAACAATAAAGCATCAATTATTCAATAAAATTTCTGGATGGATTTTTATTGGTGATTCACTTATTTCCTTGGCTTTTTAACACGTTAATGGCTTGAGAAATAAGAAATATACCGTCAGTTTTTATCTGTCTGTCTGGTAATCCTAATCAATACCTATATTGAACAAATAAGTAGGTACATAGGTATTATCTACTCATTGAATTTTTGTTTTGCTTATCAGAAAGGTACAGCGTTTCACAAAAATGCCTACGTGACAATTTTAGTGGTAATTATAAATCGTGAAGTACTAGGCGGACGTAATAAAAATATGCTCATAAAGTGACTTAACTCCAGTATTAATCATTCGTGTTAGATAATTTTATGACTTTTTAACAACCGCATGCTAACAATACAATATAGGTACCTCACATTCAGAGATTTTTGCATGATACACAAAAAAATACGTTAGAAATAAGCCAACTTTGTTTATTTTTAAAACGTAGAATCCGATATTAAAACATACAACCAATAAATAGTAAAATATTCACAAGAATCATATAAACAATTCAGCTATAAGGAATATACCCACTTGTGCTTGTGCAGTCTGAAAAAAAAAATAAGCTAAGGCCGTAAAAAACTGAGATGTTATAAGCACATTATATATCATCATAGGTTGTTTAACTTTAATATTGTATAATCGTACCATATTGTAACAATAAATCATAGATTCTAATCGACACTTACCAATTTATAAAGCTATAACACTAAATTTAATAAAATTAAATATTTACAAAAAGTGTCATGTAATTTTCACTAAAGAAATTTTATAAAAAAAATATATAAATGTCGGTAATAGATACGTGAATTTTTGTAATATTTTGGTTATCCATGTCCCCTTAGCCCATTTCAAGTTTCTAATTTTTTTTAAATTAGTTAACATACCGTCAGCTGAATAATTGCTTTTTTATTGATAAGTTCCAAAAGAAATAGTTGATTAATTAGTAACCAACTACTTAATAATTATGCTGCGGTTTTGTTGTTCTTTATTTATTTATTAAATAACTTTTTAAACATTAATTATTTAGGTAAACCTTCAAAAAATAATTAAAATAGATAAGACAAAAGTGATTTACATTTATTGTCATAAATTTTTACTAAAAACGTCAATTATTGAAAAAGGCACATTTTAACAAATACTTATTTATTTTAAGTAAGTATACAGGGTGTTATTTAATAAGTGTCCGATATTGTACAGGACGATTCCCCAGTTATTTATAAGGTGAAAAGTTCATATAAGCATGGGTTCATTTTTAAGTGTTAAAAATTTTATTTTATTTTTGTTATTCGTAAATAATTTTTAAAATAATGTCGATATTTGGAAGAAAATTAGTATTTGTGGATTTTTTACTATGAGAAATTCAAATTTTCTTCCAAATATCGACATTATTTCAAAAATTATTTACGAATAACAAAAATAAAATTTTTAACACCCTGTATCTTAAAAATGAAGGCCTTGCAAACCCATGCTTATATGAACTTTTCACCTTATAAATAACTGGGGAATCGTCCTGTACAATATCGGACACTTATTAAATAACACCCTGTATATTTAAAAGGGATTAACAATAAAAAAATGTTGTTCTCTCCGACTTAAAAGCTTATATGAACACAAAAAGTTAGAAGCTTTTGATTTGATGAGTGAGAATTAGATATGTTGATTTATGTTTTTTAGGAAAATTAGATATAATTTTCAAATAATTTTGGATATTTTAGATGTATTAAAATCTGGCTGGGCACATCAAAAATAAAAATTAGTGAACTTGAATCTTTAAGAGCAAACACTAGTGGCCACATCGTTTTTTTAATCGATATGTTGTTACTTCTTCGTTTTATCCAAAAATCGGCCAAATACTCGTCCTTACTGTAGTACACTTATTACCTAGTTTTACGTTAAAAAAGGTTGGATTTATAAATTAATAAAACCAGAAAAAAAATATGGGCAAATTTCACCAAATTTCGTTTTTTGCTTTTGTTAATTTATCATTGAATTTTGTAAAAATTTAAAACGGTAGGTAATTTTTATCCAAAAAAGGGTATTTGCCCGAATTTTGGAGAAAACGAAAAATAAAGAAAACATTGATTATTATAGGAACGAAAGAAAAAACTCAAAGTCTTCCTCCACAAAGTTTAATAATAAATTAAATTATTTAGGAAAAGTCTCTACATGTTTCGAACGTAGTGACGTTCATCATCAGGAGACAGAAATAAAACTTAGTGCTGATGGTTTTAGCAGGAGAGAAAATGGTGTCGAACCTTAATGGAGCTTTCATGGAATTAATTCCTAAATAATTTAATTTATTATTAAACTTTGTGGAGGAAGACTTTGAGTTTTTTCTTTCGTTCCTATACTTTCAACTCCACTTTAAGCATGGACTATTTCTTCAAATTGATTATTATGAAATTAAATGAAATGGTGAATGCGCCCCCTAGTGTGTACCTATGTTCTTAAATTTACGTATGAAGCTGATTAAAAAACGAACAAAATTTTTAAAACTTGCTTTTCGTTTTAACAAGGGCTACAAAAAGTACATTATAAAAAGGAAATTTTACAATAGCACATCACAGACATAAACTATTTTTTTAAAATTTTTTGTTGCTGGGCTGTTAAAAAAAAATTTAAAATAGGGATATATAAAATATTCAAATTAATAAAAGAAAACCTCATGATGATATACCTCAAGATGTTATACAGGGGAAAAAGGATTTGGACACAAATATAACAAACAATAAATATACTTTTAAGCTACAATATTCAAAATGAAACGGCAGACCTGAGGAGTTAATCAACATTCAAAAACCGCAGATTTTATTTAAATCTATTTTCCGACTTTATAATATGTAGGTATTTTTAGAAATTGTCTTTCAGACATTCATCACACCAAAAGAAAAAAAAGTTCATTATCCACCTATTCTATTTATAAAGGTCTTAAAAATAGAAAGATAGAAACGCAGTCATTAAGCAGTCATATAATTTTATTATGAGTTATTTCTGTACCCGAGCCCCTTGTTTATATTTTTTAAGATACAGTAAATTTTAGTGCTAGAGAAGATCTTATTTAAATAAAAGTTTTAAATTAAAAAAAAATAATAACTACTATATTATAGAAAAATTTAATTAAATTAGATAAGATGTTGGAAAAGTTTTTTTTAACCATTTAATGCTAATAGTAATAAAGAATTAAATAAATAACGCTTGGACCATCGCTAATGAATAAGTAAATAATTACGTATATGTAAGTGCATAGATGCTACGTCTGTTCGCACAACTACAAAGTATAAGTTTTATGGCTTTTCCAGGTTTTACACCATATTATAAACATTCAAAATCAGTCAGCAAATATGATATCGTATTATTTACATTTTTTAATCTAACACGAATAAGTAGATATGAAAAAATATACAGGTGCGAATTACTTTTTTGGTTTTTTGTAGAATAGTTAGGATAATGAATTATTACAATTTATTTAAAATTCAAAACGATTTTTTGTCTTCGCTACTTATCAATATTAAAAACGACATTTCGTCAAATTTACCCATATTTCTTTTTTCGCTTTTATTAATTTATAAATCTAACCTTTGTTAACGTAAAACAGAAGGTAATTGTACTCCGAAGACAGGCATTTGGCCGATTTTTGGATAAAACGAAGAAATAACGAAATTTGGGTCTAAAAAAAAGAAATGGCGAAGGCGTCACTAGTGTTCGCTCTTAATTGCATCTCCTATTGGCCAATATGCCTAGAGAAGAAAATCAATACCATAATGTTCCATTTTCCTTTGCATGCATGTTACATAATCTATATTGTTTCATAACACATTTTAAATCAATACTTAGCTAAATCCTTACAGGGAAAAAGTGCTTTATTTCCTCCAAGGCAAAATCTTTATGGTTTCACATTAGTTTGTTGTCAGAACCAAAGAGGGCGATAAAAACCTAGGTTTAGTATATTATACCTACAGTAAATTTCCTGAATATAAAAATTAACCACACAGATTTGTACACTTCTAAAAATTTTGACGGATAGAAAACATAATTTAAGTTGTTGTGTTTGACGTGCTGAATTGAAACAAAAGTACTTTTAAGTATCTATTCTTACCACAGAATTTCAAATTTCTGTTTGTTATCTTGATCTATACAGTGTCACCAGTAAAGTCCGCATCATAGCTATGGGATTTTTTTTTATTAATAGCTTTATTTAAAATTTGACTTTGGCATCAAGTTCTGCTTCGATCGAGATGAAAATTAAGCAAAAAAATAGTAGTCACGTGATTCGCATTATCTGTCAAATTTTAATTTTTTCCAAAAAATAATTCAAAAGTGGGGTTATTTCTGAAAATATCGAAAAAAGTGATGAGAAAAAGTTTTTTTAAATGCAGTTTCTAGCCCACCTGCAAAATTTCAGCTGCATAAGATAATTTTGATTTTTTACCTAAATTTTGTAAATTGCACCACTTTTGCAAAATAAGACTCAACGCAACCTACATAAAACTTCTTAGTTTTAACAATGCTTTATTTCAGATACATTTTCTTTAAAGTAGCGCCATATTAAATGTGTGTTTTTCTACAGAATCTAAATTGTGCTATTAAAATTTGGTCGCATGTGATGCAAAGTTTATTTGTTTTTGACCCTGTATAAGGTAACTTCATAAAATAAGTATTTTTGAAAACGTAGTCTGTGTCTGAAAGTAATACACCTTAATATTGAGACAAAAAATAACACAGTGTCATCAGTAAAGTGTTCATTAAGTGGAAAATAAATTTTAGTTTAACTTAACGTATTAACTTATTTGTAACGATTTAATTAAAAACCCCTTTACTTTATTTTTTATTTTTTTACTTTCAGACACAAACTACGTTTTCAAAAATACTTATTTTATGAAGTTACCTTATACAGGGTCACAAACAAATAAACTTTGCATCACATGCGACCAAATTTTAATAGCCCAATATTGATTTTGTAGAAAAACACATTTAATATGGCGCTACTTTAAAGAAAATGTATCTGAAATAAAGAATTGTCAAAACTAAGAAGTTTTATGTAAGTTGCGTTGAGTCTTATTTTGCAAAAGTGGTGCAATTTACAAAATATGGGTAAAAAATCAAAATTATCTTATGTAGCTGAAATTTTGCACGTGGTCTAGAAACGGCATTTAAACAAACTTTTTTTAATAACTTTTTTCGATATTTTCAGAAATAACCCCACTTTTGAATTATTTTTTGGAAAAAATTAAAATTTGACAGATAATGCGAATCACGCGACTAATATTTTTTTGCAAAAAAAATCCCATATGATGCGGACTTTACTGGTGACACTGTATACCTTTCCAGGGGGGGGGGGGGGTTACCTTCTAGCAGCGCTGCTCAAAAACTTATGTAATGAATTATATCAAATATGTATATTAATTTTGCAAATACATATTAAGTATGTAGGAAAAATACATTTCTTACCACCTGAAAATTCCCTATTTGCTATACAGGATGTCATATAACTAAGAAGCAATACAGCAACAGGATATAATAAACTTGTAGTAGGCATTTTATGCTTAATTCTATTAATATAATAAATATAATTAAATCTTATGATAATACAGGGTGAGCCAAGTAAAAATTTTATTTAGAAAATTGGCGATGATTTTTCAGTGGTAATTTTGGGTCTTTAATGTTAAATTCTATCTTTTGGAAAAAGTTTTGTTTATGATGCACAATTAAACCATGCACTCCAACATCAAGAATTACCCCTCCCAGAAATTTGGTCTAAGGCCGCCCTCGCCAACTCGTCTGCTATATCGTGACAGCGCTTGCATCTACCCCCTATATCGATTCGCTGTTATTTAAAACAATAATTCAAGGGTGTTGGCTAGAAAGGGTGAGTAATTCCCTCGACCGAATCATGCTTTTATAATCACTCTATATTTACAAATAGTCGATTCGTTGTTATATTCAATCCCTGATAAAAGATTGTTGCACGCGAATAGATATGTAGGTACGCGGTTTTGTGATAGGTTGGACGGCGACAGCACGAAACCTTACGTCATCGAACACCGGTTGTTTAGAATCTTATTTTAAAGCTTTAATTGTCTTAAAAAATACCTTATTGTCTTATTGATCTGGATTGCCTCACCCTGAAAAAAGGGCCACTTCATAGGCTTAATGATTGTTTTCTTTACAATCTGGCAATGTAATATATAATAATGATATACAGTGTGACCAGTAAAGTCCGCATCATATGGGATTTTTTTTATTAATAGCTTTATTCGAAATTTTACTTTGGCATCAAGTTCTGCTTCAATTGAGATGAAAATTAAGCAAAAAAATAGTAGTCACGTGATTCGCTTTATCTGTCAAATTTTAATTTTTTCCGAAAAATAATTCAAAGGTGGGGTTATTTTTGAAAATATCGAAAAAAGTTATTGGAAAAAGTTTTTTTAAATGCAGTTTCTAGCCCACATGCAAAATTGCAGCTGCATAAGATAACTTTGATTTTTTACCCATATTTTGTAAATTGCACCACTTTTGCAAAATAAGACTCAACGCAACTTACATAAAACTTCTTAGCTTTGACAATGCTTTATTTCATATACATTTTCTTTAAGGTAGCGCCATATTTAATGTGTGTTTTTCTACAAAATTAAAATTGGGCTATTAAAATTTGGTCGCATATGTGATGCAGTTTATTTGTTTTTGACCCTGTATAAGGTAACTTCATAAAATAAGTATTTTTGAAAACGTAGTTTGTGTCTGAAAGTAATACACCTTAATATTAAGACAAAAAAGAACACAGTACGTGTCTCCAGTAAAGTGTTTTTTAAGTGGAAAATAAATTTTAGTTTAACTTAACGTAAAGTTTATCTATTATCAACGATTTAATTTAAAACACCTTTATTTTTTATTTTTTTACTTTCAGATACAAACTACGTTTTCAAAAATACTTATTTTATGAAGTTACCTTATACAGTGTCGAAAACAATTAAACTTTGCATCACATGCGATCAAATTTTAATAGACCAATTTTGATTTTGTAGAAAAACACACATTTAATATGGTGCCACTTTAAAGAAACTGTATCTGAAATAAAGCATTGTCAAAACTAAGAAGTTTTATGTAGGTTGCGTTGAGTCTTATTTTGCAAAAGTGGTGCAATTTACAAAATATGGGTAAAAAATCAAAATTGTCTTATGCAGCTGAAATTTTGCATGTGGGCTAGAAACTGCATTTAAAAAAACCTTTTCCAATAACTTTTTTCGATATTTTCAGAAATAACCCCACTTTTGAATTATTTTTTGGAAAAAATTAATATTTGACAGATAGTGCGAATCACGTGACTACTATTTTTTTTGCTTAATTTTCATCCTAATTGAAGCAGAACTTGATGCCAAAGTCAAATTTCGAATAAAGCTATTAGGTAATAAAAAAAAATCCCATATGATGAGGACTTTACTGGTCACACTGTACCTATATGTACATTATTTATTATTTTTCATATTACTATTGGATTAGCTTCCATTATCTTATGCAAGTGGAGGGATTACTTCTCCCCCCCTTCCCACCAGTCTCGTATGCCTAAAAATTTTTTCTCTTGAGTGTTGATTAGTCAACAAATAACTGGGTCTGTTCGATAAACATGCATACCTACATGAAAAATAGGATATATTTACGGATTATATAACGCATCTAAAAATTAAGCAGACAATCCCACTTTACTGCCAAATCAACCAAACATAATAAAACAGCAAATAATCCGTGCATTTAGTATAAATGAATTTAACAATTACAGTCCCAAAACCCCATTATAAAACTTAATACGCGGTGTAAAACGTCAGAATCATAACTGCACCTTAATTTTTTTTATAACCCCATCGATACTGATGTGTTTACTTATAAAATTTATTTGCATTATTATTACAACTATCTCAAAAAGGATGTTTGCAATATTGTAAAATATATTTTTGTTGCAGTAAAAATTATTTTTCTAGGTATCGTTCTTTCTGGGGCATTAAACCCTATGTTAAATCAATTAATTTATTTTTGAACATGTATAAATCATTTATTACGGTAAGAAAATAGTAATATTGGCAAGCAACCCAAGTCGCAAACATTGTTACAGTGCACAGTAAATTTTTGGCAAAACATCTAACAGACCTGGACAGCACAAAGCTGACAATTTATTTTTTATAAAAATCCGAAAATTCATTAAAAGTTGAGGAAAAAATAAACCGATAATAGTATATTAACGTACACGTTTTATAAAGCATCATTTTATAGCACGCGTTCATGTTAAAAAACGAGCCGCTTGCGGCGAGTTTTATAACGGGACAAGTGCTTAAAACTGCTTTATATAACACGAACGTTATACTATTTTTTCTAATTTGTAGTTTTTTCAATAAAAAACACATAACTATTTAAAAAGAAAATAAATCCTTCAAATTTTGTAAATTTTTATGTGGTTGGTAATACTATTTTTTTTTATCATAGTAGCCTCTGGACAACAAAAATTATTTTGCGAACTGTCATTTTTTGATTTATTGACCCATTTTCACCACGAGATTCTAAAGTTATTTTAGCGATATGAGATTTGAAATTGGACGGAATACGTTGTGTGATCCTTGTACATTCGGTACATATACAGAGCGTTCGGAAATTTGGGCGATTTTGCTACTTTTTTTCGAATTTCAAAAGACGTGATTTTACGTCACGGCATTGCAATTTAGTATAGGGAAGATGGAAAATTTAAATAAAGTTGAAATTAAAATCGACATTGGAAGGTTAGTAGATTGAATTTTGGATAGGATTTGGCAGAAAATGATAGCTTAAAGCATCTACAAAAGATTGATTTATAGATTTATGCAACCAACATACATGACTGTTATTCACACAGAATAAAAAAGTAGGTTATCAAGCTATTTTTCCTCTGCGAAAAATGGGTTTTCTCGTAAATCACAAAGGCCGCGCAAGTCAATGAAATAAAACATGTCATGTAGGGCCAACCTTTAAATAATAAAATTCGGAGTTCGAAATAGATATATTTCGACGTTCGAAATAGATCTGTTTCGAGACAAAATTAGAAAAAATATATTAATTTTTTATCCGCTGCATAAATTAAAAACAAAGAAATGTATAAACCGTTTTACCTAATAAACCAACTGATTTTTATTAATTGAGGTTTTCACTACAAAGTTCTATTCAATGTTTATTTTAACATCACTCTGAATAGCTCGATTAAGACACTGTTAAAATATACAAAAAAATTTGAAAAGACATTTGTAAACAAATAAAGATTGATATTACACATATACAGGGTGATTCACTAACGGTGGCAGTGACGTAGCAAGGGGGTGGGGGGCGAATAGGGCGACCGCCCGGGGCCCCATATTAACAGGGCGCCAAAATAATCATTAGAAATAATACGGGAATTTTAAAATTTACTAATACACATTTAACTGTGAAAGTTTAAGTCTGTTAATATATTTTTTTAAACTAAAATTCAGATGTATAATTTTAGTTTTAAGATTGTCTGGTAGGGCCAGTGGCGGTTTCTCCACAGGAGCACATAGGAACACGTGCACGATACCTAGGGACTTCATTGTTATCGATAAGTTTGCTGAAAGTAAAAACAGATGATTGGACTTTACTTTTAAACAATGTACCCACTAATGAAAAATGAATTGGCCTTTTTTATTTTTTTTATTTTATTTCATTCTCAATAAAATAAGTAGGTACCGTAAAACGGGGTGAATAGGATCAATTTTCAACTTTGAAAGCTTGTAACTTGAAAACTATCTGCCTGAATACATTTCTCAATAGCTTAAAACATGAGTTAAGATTGGTACTTTTAAATGGTGGTATAAGTTTTTATACAGGGTGTACCCTGTTGTATATATTTTTTTTGTGCAAAAATTCTATTCACCCCGCAGGCTGTGTCAATAGGATCATTGATTGATTTATTGACTGTATCGCATTTAAACAACCGCGGGGGGTATATAATTTTGCACACAAATGTATCTTAAGTAATATAAAAGAGTACTAAAAATAATATTACCTAAATTTTATAAGTGCTGCATAGTTGTAGAGATATGAAGTTTGTAAGACAAAAGCAAAGATAAAATGACAACAGTTTAACCGCTAAATTTGACGTTTTAGGTTATGGTATTCACCCTGCGATGTGGCCAAGTTTTTTGTCATAAAAATTACTTTTAACAACCGTTACTTAAAATCTGTACATAGAAAAGACCTACCCTTTAAAATTAAAATTATTACAGATTTTTGAAATTTGAAGGTAATTTCAATCCCATTCACCCCGCTGATCCTATCCACCCCGTTTTACGGTATCTAATCATAAATTTTTAAAATATTTACTAAAAATTATAGACCAAATTTGGGCGTGGTCTTCAAAATTTTTTCGCCTGCGGCGCATTTCGACTGCGGCGCATTTCGACTGCAGCGGGCTTTTAGTACACCCCCAATTTAACAAGTCACGAACCGCCACTGGGTAGGGCTCAGAACTACTATTCGCCCGGGGCGCCAAAATTCCTAGATACGTCCCTGAACGGTGGCAAGCGGCTGTATCTTTAAAACCATAGGGCTAGGATTTTGGGGAAAAAGTTTATTAGAAAATATGACCAAAAAAAATTACTGGAAATAATACTTAAGTTCCTATGTCTACCACTAGGGGGCGTAAACGCTGTAGTATGATACAAAGTCCTTAATTTCTACTAATAATTTGAACGTTTAAATGCAACCATTTTGGATTTTGACTCAATTTTGTAGCTAACTAGTTAGTAAAAAAAACTGCAAAACCGCAGGTCGTTTCCTTCTTTCTTTTGAAAGCTATCGCAAAAATAGTAGGACAGTGTAATTCCATTTCGGTTTTTACCAAAGTTTTGCAAATTTCCTTTCATTAAAACGTTGAAAAGAATTTCAAGAACCAAAATACCCTTTATTTATTAATTTTAGGCGTTATTTAAAACTAAATTATGGTCTCCAATATGGTATTTTAGTTATTTATTTAAAAAATGCAGTAATAATCCAGAAGCTGTATTTATTGTCAAGGCCGCCGTGGACAATTACGAAATAAAACAAAAGAATAACATAACCCTATTGTCGTTCTGTCTAATATAATATCTGACAGTTACTGTTACTGTCGTAGCCATTAGGGTTGTTTTTGTGAATAAGTAATATTTTTCAAGATACAATGCCTATTACAAACGAGGGAACCGACGATATGTAAGTCATTTATTTTCAATTATGTGGGGTGCATTTTTTTTTATTTATGGGGTAAATTGTTTACAAAGTCTGACCAACTAGTAAAGAAGATTTGATTATTCGTTAGTTAAGCTGAAGAAGAAGCAGGCAAGGCGACTAAATTTTTAAATTACATAAATTATTTATTTATCACTTACTTACCTACTAGGTAAATAAACTAAAAAGTGATAAATTTCATTTTTCTTTTTAATCGAAAAAGTATTATTATCTTCTGTTTTATCAGCCGCATGGAACTACAAGGTTATTCTTTTGTTTCATCTCGTAATTGACCACATCCTCCTTGGAAATAAATGTAACACGTGGATTATCATTGCATTTACTAGATAAATAACTAAAATACCATAATGATTTATTTGTAAAAATGAATAAATAAAGCTAAAAAGAGTATTTCTGTAGAATTTCAACGTTTTAATAAAAAAAAACTGCAAACCTTTTTGTGAAAGCCGTAATGGAAAAATTACGTTCTCCCACTATTTTTGTGATAACTTAAAAAAAAAGAGGAAACAATATTTTTAATATATTTCTAACTTTAAAAAAAATCTTTTTCTATTTGTATAAAACCGTAAAATGTTTTGTTTTAAAAACCAAAAGCGAATTTCATTGAAAAACAAAATGTTTAGCAAATTAACGAACTGTATAGTTTTTGTTAATTAACTAAATTAGCCACTTCAAATTTAAACCGTCACATGGAAAATGCTAGAATGTATATGTAGTATGCATTTAATTATTATCTTCATTAACCATATCAAAACAATTAAGTGGTTTCAAGCTTCAAGCCCTTGCAATAATCAATGATGGAGTAAAAATTAATTTCGATATTATTTAAAAACATTAATAAAAGGAGACTTAACAATGACCCTTCTAGAGAGCAGCCATAACTTCATTAATAAAAGCGTATAAACGTCATTGGGTTTTTTTAAATAGTCCATTTTCTAACTAAAACTATAACTTATGTAAGTCATATGACGAAATATTGACACAATTTTTAAAATCATGACTCGCATTTCTTCTTATTTCGTATATAGGACATTAACACAATTTTTCAAATTATGACTCGCATTTCTTTTAATATGCAACAACTCAGAAAATATATAGAGGTAAGTATAAGATATATCCAGGTGAAGCAGACATTTTAGAAGTTGTTACAGTGCTCACAAGTTCTAATTGAGTAAAAAAACAAAGTATTTAAACAAAGCATTATACGCCAATAAGAAGATAAACAAGGAAAAAAATCATCAAAGCAAATTGGGTAAAAGCATTATTTTGGTTTAAAAGTAAATCCAGGCGGTATTTAAAACTTTCCAGGCATTCACTCTCTCCGTCTAATCGCTATTAAACAGAGAGAGTTACAGGGCAACTTTAAAAAGTGATTAATTAATATCCATTTAATTGAATCGGAATCGTTTCGCGAGCCGAGCGCGACAAAAAAGAAGGGGAATAGATTGCAAAATGAATCGGAGGGTGGTCAAGTCGAGTGTTTTCGTAACGGTTGTCAGAAACACGCATTCCTATTGGTTGGCGACACGCGCCGAAAATGCGTCTATCGATTTGTAGAAAACTGCGCCCCGTTTGTGAAAGTACGATTCAGTCAAACGAAAAGTCGGTATTAGGCGGTAGCAGGGTGTCTTTAGACCCAAAAGCGCCTTACACTGAAGGGCGTCGTCAAAACCCCATGCCGGATAGCTGTTCCATCCATTTAGTAATAGTGTCGTTTCAGTGTTTTTCATATAGCTAGTTCGATTTTTAAAATGGGAGGGTGTGCTTCCAAGGAAAATACCGCTAAGGAAACGAAAAAAGAGGATGATAGCGGGTTTGTACTATTCGTATCCTGTTGATGTCTCATGCATGGGTTAATAGCACGATGTCCATGGGTTGCGCGCCTGGATTTATGTGGAAGCTTCTCTATATGTTGTGTTACCTGTCTCTTGACTATATACATTAAGTACGCAATACTATTATGTTTTGGTTGCTTTTTTTTGTTGTATACATACATACTTATAATAATTAATAGCCGGTCCCCGTGTCTGCATTACATCCTCCCACAACAGTAGATTATATTTATAAACTATAAAAATATTTAAAGATATTACTAGTTTCTAGCATGAAATCTTTGTACAGGACATAATTAAAACTCTTCTTTCTAGTAGGTTTGGCTTTTACAAAACAAAAACATACATAGTAAAAATTTATGGACAGCGTCGTTGTGGTATTTATTTTTTTCAATTATTTTGTTGTAGTAATGTGCATTAATATACATACTTAGACCTTTAAGTTGCTGTATGGTCCTTTATCTAAATATGTTTTTTTTTTGTAATAATTATCCCTGTTCCTAAAATTATTTTATTGTTTCTCTTTGATTTTTAATATTATATATATAATTTCATCAATAAACTAAAATTAATTTTTAATACATATTTTATGTGTATTATAAAATCCTTTGCAATTAAATTATTTTCTCACAACATGTAATTGTATGACAGGCAGCTATTTGTTTTTATAATAAATTAGGTACCTATATTTTATTTATTATTTTCTTTTGTCATTTAAACCATCTTTCGTTTATTAAAATTTTAATTTTAACCTTTTTTAAACAATTTTTTTGACGTTGTCATCAATTATTAATATACCAAAAAAATTTTTAGATACCTACCTAAAAATAAGAAAATGCTCTTCGGCATGCAGACAAAGTTGGGCAAAGCTCGCATTCCCGCAGAAGTCGCTAAATGTCGACGATGCATTGAATAAACGATAAATTGTAACTTAACGATCAATGGTCATGAGTGAGTTCCTTTCCCTTAATAACCCCCTCCTCCATCAGTTTACAATCGCAGGATATTCCAAACTGTATACTATATACTACTCAAATAAAATTAAGTTGTGCAAATGCGCTCGACTGGTTCGATTCCTGGCGAAGGCATAAAACTTTTTCACGCCGAAAAACATTTTTAATTTATATTTTTAATACAGACAGAAAAATTACATTAATTTTTAGATTCACCTAAGTATTTTCATAATTTTCAAAAACTCTTTTTTTGTTTCGGTAACATTTTCTTTCGGATCGTTAAAAAAAGTATTTCGTGATGTTAGTACAACCATCTTATGATTGCATAAAAACAATGTTCATACCACAATTTTACAAACTCAGTATAGCTAGCCAGAAAAAATAATTGTCAAATAAAAAAACATATTATTAAACTTTGAAATGTATTTAAGTTGCAATAAATCTCAATACGTAACAAATCCACTTAAAACGTAATAATATTATCAGTTAATTATGTACTTATATATCAAATAATACTTAAATCTCCCATAAGATTTTAAAAAAGGCTTGTAAAGTAATAAAATATGTGATTGTTCCTATAGAAATGAATGCAATAATTAATTAATTTAATCAAATATTCTTTATCTTAAATATGTATGGAAGGTGTAAGACGTCAAGGAAATGAAATCAAACCAATAATCATACTTAATATGTACATACATACTTTAAATTGTATCCTAAATTTAAAATTTGCTAGTATATGACACACATTTTATATAAAACTTGAAGAAATAGTCCATACAATAAGTGGAGTGAAGGGAAAGAAATGGGCCACTTTAGGTCTTTCTCCACTGATCTATTTATATTAAAAAAGGCAAATCGTTTCGTCTCCCGAAAAATGTATATTTATATATTCGAACCATCCTTGGGCCTTTTTTAATATAAATATACCAGTGTCTCATTTCTTTCCCTTTTATGTAAAAATTTTACTTTATTATAATTTTATTACATTACTAAACTTATCCTATTTAGTTTAGGGCAATGTAAGTATCGTTATAAGGAATCCCCAACTTAAAATTCCTAAATAATCAAATGAAAAGTATTTAATAAAATTCCTGAAGGCCAATATAATGTAAAGCTTCTTCCATTTAATAATACAAACTAATTAAGAGGATACGCAAAAAAGTATTACGACAAAAAGGCAGCAAAGAATTCAAGAACTGACCTTTAATTAGATAACATTTTCCACGGAATAAAGCAATTTATTTAGAGCCCTTATTTTTTTAAAGGAAAATTATGTCTTGTACGAAGATCAATGTAAATTGAATCTTTGATCTAGTTAATACTTTATTTTCTTTCCGTGTCAATATTCCATAAAGATTTTCCTTGAGTATTATTGTGCAGTATTTAAGAGATATAAATGGCAAGTTTTATGTCATATTGTTTGGTCGTGGTAAAAATATATTATTATTTTGTAGGTACCAAGGTATTTCTATACCGTTCTTATTTTATCCATAATTCAATAAGATATTTGTTTAACGAGTGTATTCCTTTATTTCAGAAAAGACACAATGGTTGACGCCGCAGTTCTTGATAAACTTGAGGCTGGCTTCAAGAAACTTGAAGCCTCAGACTCTAAATCCCTCCTGAAAAAATACCTCACCAGAGAGCTGTTCGACCAACTCAAAACTAAGAAGACATCTTTTGGCTCTACACTCTTGGATGTTATTCAATCAGGTAAGGAAGTAGGAAATATAAAGCTTTCTAAACCACATATATGGATTATTCAAAAGATGTCAATTGTATAGGCGTTAATTCTTTGTAATAATTCGATAAAAATTAAGTTCAATTTTAAGTCAATAAATGTTACAGAGGGTGATAAGTTAATCAACAGCTAACATACCTACTTAACTCTACATTAAGGAATCAATCCATCTAAAATGTTAAAAATAATTTGTTTTGTTTAGTCTCTGCAGTGCCGTAGCTAAAAGGGGCGACCCATCCCGGGTGTCACCAATTAAGGCTATAATTATTATTTTTAGAAAATGGCCTATTCCAAAAATTTTCTATTTAAAAAAAACAGTATCAACAACTAAGCTACGCCAATGAATCTCAGAAACCATTATTTTAAAATTTTGTAATGTATTTCAACCTACTTTTTTTTCAGGTCTTGAAAATCATGATTCCGGTATTGGTATCTACGCCCCTGACGCCGAATCTTACACCACATTCTCCGATTTATTTGACCCCATTATTGAAGACTACCACAAAGGATTCGGTAGGAACGACAAGCACCCCCCCAAGAACTGGGGTGATGTCAACGTATTCGGCAATTTGGACCCTGCTAATGAATACGTAGTTTCTACCCGTGTTCGTTGCGGTAGATCCATGGAGGGCTACCCCTTCAACCCCTGTTTAACTGAAGAGCAATACAAAGAAATGGAACAGAAAGTTTCTTCAACCTTGTCTGGGCTCGAAGGAGAACTCAAGGGTACATTCTACCCATTAACTGGAATGAGCAAAGAAGTTCAGCAAAAATTGATCGATGACCATTTCTTGTTCAAGGAAGGAGACAGATTCTTGCAAGCCGCCAACGCCTGCCGCTTCTGGCCCTCTGGTCGTGGTATCTTCCACAACGACAAAAAGAGCTTTTTGGTATGGTGCAACGAAGAAGATCACCTTCGTATAATTTCCATGCAAATGGGAGGTGATTTGGGAGAAGTATACCGTCGTCTTGTAAGTGGCGTCAACGATATTGAAAAGCGTGTCCCATTCTCCCACCATGACAGACTTGGTTTCCTTACTTTCTGCCCAACTAACTTGGGAACCACAGTTCGTGCCTCTGTACACATTAAAGTTCCAAAATTGGCCGCCAACAAAGCCAAGCTTGAAGAAGTAGCTGGAAAATACAACTTGCAAGTCCGTGGAACCCGTGGTGAACACACTGAAGCTGAGGGTGGTATCTATGATATTTCCAACAAGAGGCGTATGGGCCTCACTGAATTTGAAGCCGTCAAGGAGATGTACGACGGAATCGCTGAACTGATCAAGATCGAGAAGGAATTGTAAACCCCATACCGTGATCATTACATATAAGCAATGATATGATATAATTTTTTAGTACTTTTCGTACGTATTATTTGTTGCTGAGGGGGTGGAGACTGCTTATTGCAATCAAAACTTCCCTAACTAAGTTAGTGTATTCAGCTTTCTAGTCGGCATTATTTTCGGAACAGCGTTAAAATTTTTAAAATAATGTCAAACATTGGAATCATCCCGTTATCTTATTTTAGTTTATACGTAATGTAAAATATAAGTATTATTTTAATTGCAAATTTATTACAAAAAAAACGTTCAATAAAAGACGTCCAATGTATATCTATTCCGTTTTATTTCTAGCCCTAAAATTCACCCAACGTGTTTTCAAATACCTCCATGAATGTTTAGCAAATACATTTGGGTATGGGGGAAAAGGTAATTAATACCAACAATAGCACTAAGTACTATTTTTATGTCAAATTATAATTAAAAAAAAAAAAAAAAAAAAAAAAAAAAAAGCGACGCTGGTGGGCGCGCTGCGAATAAAATATATTATTTAGTTTTATTGGGTTTAGAAATGCTTAATAGTCGATACTCTTCAAGGAGATACATTAAGTATATAGATATCAAACAAAGGGTTTAAACGAAAGTATATAGGGTTGCGCTCATCAAATAGTCAAAAATATGAGTCGTAGAACGTATAATGTCGACATGTGACACTTTGAGCACTAGCGATGCGATACAGCTGCTCTCATTGCACACGTAGGAACATCTATCAACAATCATTTGTAACAGCCGTTTTTAGTAATCGCATCCCAAAAAATGCTGTAGCTCTGTCATATAGTGACATCTGTCGACAATGATTAGGAACGATAAAACTGCTGTTTTTAATAATCTACTCCTAAATTCTGTACCTTATTATAATCTAAACCATAGACAGGGGGCGCTTACTCAGGCACTCCTGGTATAAGTATTCGTTGCAGGCACTGTTTACGCATGTTCCGGAGGAGGAACATACTTGTGCCCACAAACCATAACAATTCTTGCGTCGAATTCCTACGACGTTTACGGTTTCAACTAGAGATGTATCGATCGTAGTTAGTCTCGATAGGTTTGAAAACTATCGATGGTACAATCGCTATTAAAAAAAAAATATTTTTGTCAATGAATCAACAAATAACGAATTAATTTTTATTGCCACTCAAAACTTTTTTTGATTTACGAAAATACAAAAATCTTAATCTTTCGAATATTTATTACAAGTTTTATTACATACTATTTTCAATACTACTAGCCATACCTATAATAAAGTATGAAAATGAAAACGCAATCGGTTTCGACATATCTCGACCTAACATATTTTCGCGAGGAAAAACACTATTTTTGCCGCCTTGTTAAGAAAAATTAACTTAGTAATAGTAAAACCACAATTATTTATGACAATATTTTTATTTTTATTTAAATAAAAGGCTTACATAATGCTATTGTATGATCTGTTCCGCAAAAAACTTTTTCTACATTGCCTCCTAAAGACACCTAAAACATAGAAAAATAAGGTAGCTTAAAAAAAGCTAATTAAATAAAACATACCTTTAAAGGAAAATATTGATCTTTTTCATTGCCAAGTCCTAGACAGCAACTTTTATTTCGTCCCCAAGTATACAGGTCCCCGAAATTTGTTATGGCTGCTGAATAGTTTAAACCACAAACTACCTCGGTTACCATACAGTCTGGTTGAAAATCGTTCTTACCAAAAAGAGTATCAGGAATTTTTACAGGCTTTTTTGAAAGCTCAACGTTTGGACCTAGGCCCAGGAGACCAAAACCCCAGGAAAAAACTTCGCCTTGTTCTACAAAAAAATGGGAAACTTTATAGTAGCACATCACATCTCATTAAGCCTCCCTAAAATCTCTATTGAAATTTTTTTTTTATTTTCTTGGGGCAATCATAAATTTACCATTAGCAACTAAACAAAATGATCCTCCACTAGCTATGCTTTTAATTTTTCCTAATTTTCTTAACATTTCCAAGCATATAGGTGTAGCTAACTGTTGGTCTCCATTACGCAATGAAATCTGGCCATATTCTGTGTTGCCCCAACCAAATGTATCACCTTTATCTAAAATATAAGTTTATTAGATAACAACAGATAAAATTACAAACTGGTAGTTTTATATAAAAAAAAAACTTGGTGCTTTACCATTTATAGCCAAAACAAAATCAGATCTGCATGCCACTTTAACAATTTTTTCTTTATCTATATCTCCAGCGACCTTAGTAAACTCTTCTGCATTTCTAAAGTGGTTTAGACCTGTTTGACCATCAGCACCCCACCCACAGGAATACACACTTCCATCTTCAGCTAAAACCAAACTGAGTGGACTTGAACAAATGCTACTATATTTTTAAAAATTACTTAGTTTACCTATGATCTTGTCCACATTCTATGTCTACAATTCTTTTCCCTTCAATATTTGGTATATGGTGAATTACATTACTCCTAGAATAATCTTCTTTTTCAATGATCTTTCTTCCACATTGCCCATAAGCATTATTACCAAGGGTAAAGATACCTTCATCTGTAAGTACTAATAAATGTGCTCTACCAGCAGCTAATTTTAGTATTCTACATTTCTCTGGTTCTCTACAAATAAAATTATTGACAAACAGGTCAGAATAATAAGAAAAAAACATACCTAAAAGGTAAAGATATAGGCTGAGGATACATCAGTACTTCTAAGGGATGTCCTGTTCTAACATCATGGTACCCTATTTGTGAATCTGTGTTTAAACCTGTACCATATAATTTTACATCGGTATCACTGTTAATAGCAAATACTGAGAAACCGAAACCAGCAGCAGCTGTAGTAACCTGAATACAAAATAAATATGTTTAAAACCAAAACAATACGTCCTAAAGAACAGCATTCCAGTAAGAAATAAACTTGTGCATTATTTTCAAAGGGATATTATCCAGTTGCGACGACAATCTAAACTATAGAGAAACTAAGAAATTGCTCAAGATAATATGGGTGTGCCAGAAACTGGCTATTTTACCTGATATTGTTCTCCAAAATTCAATCGTTTTGGAAAACGTAACGATGTTGCTTCTTTTTCGTGTAATCCTTTAAAGCCCAGTGCTCCTGTAACCGCGTTGCCCCATGAAAACACTCTTTTGTAAGATTCGTTGCTGGACTTGTACTTAAAAACTATTAAAATAAATTAGATAAAAGTGATTTTCGCATTAAACAATTTACCTGGTAGCTGATTAACGTGATCAGGATTAATCGGGTATTTTCTTTTGGGTCCACTCACAAAGCGTACCCCAAAAGAAATAGCTTTTTCATTAAATTTCTTAAAAACACCCATAGTATAACACAAAATTTTCATATAAGAAAAGCGAGGTTATGTCTGCTGGCTCCTGACAGCGTTGCCGATTTCATTTTCAAATAAGTCAAAATTTCTTTACGAGTATACAAAATAGTCGTTTAGTTTACATTAAAAAACATGAAACCGATATTACAATTGCAAAAATAATTAAATTGTCTAATAAAACTAGTGAAGTTTTTCGTAACCTTATAAAATGATTTACAAATTCTTATTTTCTATCAGATCACTTCGGTCAAAATCTGCATAACGAAAAAAAACTTTTGAATATGGCAACACCGGTCTATGAGGATTGGTTCAGGGTGCAAGATATACCAATTTTTCTCTGTGAACAAAGCACAGAAAAATAAAGGGTTTAAGGACAAAGCTTCACCACAGACAGTAATCAGATGGTATTTTATTCTTCGGTACGAAGTTCGTACTACGAACATAAACAATTTACCTTAGGTAGGTATAGCACAGCAAAGCGAACGGCTACGTGAGCGTTCCTTTTAAAAATTTAACTTAGCACAGCAATGCATTTTCTCCTCCGCACTGGCCTCGGTTAAGTATAGGGTAGGGTGGGGTAGATTCGGTTTTTTGTAGACAGTTTTTTTCAAATGGCCATAATTTTGAAATCAGTTACATTTAAATTAAATCGAAAATATTAGCAGAACCGCCGATTCATCTTTTATAAATTTAACAACTGTACCGTCAACCGGGGCTAAGTGGTCCAATATTTTCGGTTTTTTGCAGATTTTTGGAAAACTAATAAATATTTTGGTTTAAGGATTTTAATATAAAATCTACCATACTTTAGTAAGCTGCCTGTGAAATTTGTTTCCAAGGAGTTAATTTTTTCGCGGTAAATTTGAAATGTCCGGAGGTTCCCCACGTCCGGACCTACCCCACCCTACCCTACCTCTTTCTATTTCCCATACCGACTATGTTACTAAGAAGTTTTATTATTGATTAGTCTCAACATGTTTTCTAGTATTCAAGAAAAAATAATGATTGTACTAATTTAATTGATGAAAGTATGTAAAACGAAATAATGAGAACTTTATTTATTTCAACATTGGGAGAAAAGTGGAAAAACTACGCTTTTAAAAAAAATACCTATTAAGACAACATCAATTACATTAATGTAAACTTAATTTTATTAAGTTGATACGTAGAAATTCGATTGCATACCCTTGAAATTGCAATCTTTATTTTTTTCAAATTTTGATAACGGGTGCACATTTTTATACAGTGTCACCAGTAAAGTCCGCATTATATGGGATTTTCTTTTATTAATAGCTTTATTCAAAATTTGACTTTGGCATCAAGTTCTACTTCGATCGAGATGAAAATTAAGCAAAACAATAGTAGTCACGTGATTTGCATTATCTGTCAAATTTTAATTTTTTCCAAAAAATAATTCAAAAGTGGGATTATTTCTGAACTTATCGAAAAGTTATTAAAACGTTTTTTTTTAAATGCAGTTTCTAGCTCACCTGCAAAATTTCAGCTGCATAAGATAATTTTGATTTTTTACCCATATTTTGTAAATTGCACCACTTTTGCAAAATAAAACTCAACGCAACCCACATAAAAATTCTTAGTTTTGACAATGCTTTATTTCAGATACATTTTCTTTAAAGTAGCGCCATATTAAATGTGTGTTTTTCTACAAAATCAAAATTGGGCTATTAAAATTTGGTCGCATGTGATGCAAAGTTTATTTGTTTTTGACCCTGTATAAGGTAACTTCATAAAATAAGTATTTTTGAAAACGTAGTTTGTGCCTGAAAGTAAAAAATAAAGTAAAGGGGTTTTAAATTAAATCGTTGAAAATATATAAACTTTACGTTAAGTTAAACTAAAATTTATTTTCCACTTAATGAACACTTTACTGATGACACCGTGTTCTTTTTTGTCTTAAGATTAAGGTGTATTACTTTCAGACAAACTACGTTTTCAAAAATACTTATTTTATGACGTTACCTTATACAGGGTCCAAAACAAATAAACTTTGCATCACATGCGACCAAATTTTAATAGCCTAATTTTGATTTTGTAGAAAAACACACATTTAAATATGGCGCTACTTTAAAGAAAATGTATCTGAAATAAAGCATCGTCAAAACTAAGAAGTTTTATGTAGGTTGAGTTGAGTCTTATTTGGCAAAAGTGGTGCAATTTACAAAATACTTATAGGTAAAAATCAAACTTATCTTATGCAGCTGAAATTTTGCATGTGGGCTAGAAACCGTATTTTAAAAAACCTTTTTTCGATATTTTCAGAAACAACCCCACTTTTGAATTATTTTTTGGAAAAAAATTAAAATTTGACAGATAACTTTTCATTATAAATCAATTAGAACTAATTATCAAAAAAAATCTCCCGTTAGATGTATGATTGTTAATTACAATGAAAACCAAAGATACTGTGACATATTTGGCGATTCTAAAACTTTATTTATAAATAAACTTAAAAAACGAATCTCTAACATAACAGATTCTGTAGATATCTAGAGACTCTCTCTACAAATTCTGTCATATTCATTATAAGTATATTATGTATGTAAGTTAAGTGTGCTCTATTGTAGGAAATTGATTGTAACTATTAGGTTTACTAATTAAATACTACATGTATAATTGGGTCAATGATATGTCCTGTATCAACCTGTATTGTGTAGTTTTCAATAAATAAATAAAATAAATAACGCGAATCACGTGACTACTATTTTTTTTTGCTTAATTTTCATCTCGATCGAAGCAGAACTTGATGCCAGTCAGATTTTGAATAAAGCTATTAATAAAAAAAAATCCCATATGATGCGGACTTTACTGGTGACACTGTATATAATAATAACACTTAAGGAACGTGACAGTCGGAAAAAGGCGAGGTACGCCACTGAGAATAAAAGTATAAATTTTGAGTGAACAAGTATTTATTAAAAATTAAATAGTAACATCACAACACATATTGAGCCGTACTATCTTGGATCAATCATCTACCTTTTATTTCACCATGTCTTTTATTTATGAGAATTACGATCGAAACAATGCAACTTTACTAATAAGATACAAAATACTACGGCTCACACTTTTATAGAAAAATGTACAATAAGGAAACCAAGCTCCTTTTAAGGAACTGGGCGAACGAATAATGATGTTTAACGTTATAAAAATACAAAACTGACTATGCCTATAAATCCATTTTATTTTATTGGGGAAGTAGTGATGTAACATTCTTTTTAAAAGAATTCACAACATTTCTGGATCATCAGGTAAGCCACTCATTATAGGACTTTTCCTAAACCTAGATTGCAACGATATTAATGGATTAAACTTTAAACAAAACAAAAAATCAAGTAAAAAAATAGAACTTCACTCATAGGTGGAAAAACTTTGAATTAGAGTATGAATCTCGGAAAATTCCAACAGAGAACGTTGGTGTAAAAAATTCAAAAATACTAAGAAACGTATCTTAGGGATCTACAATTCAGTCTTATCAGCCTTGGGATTTCCACTTCTATCCCAACCCTTCAATTCGTTAGTAGCTTCCTTAGCGATGTACTTCAGGAAGTCATCAACCTCCCGACCGCCCTACAATCAAAATGTAATTATTAGGTTTGTTCTACTGTAAGGTAATGTATTCTACCATAAACTGCAATATCACTCATCACTAGGGCTCGGAATTGTATTCGAATAATTCGAATATTCGACTATTCTAAATTATAATTTTTTGTTAGTTAAAAAATTCAACTATTCAAAATTCGAATATTTGACTATTCGACTATTCGAAATTCGAATATTTGACTATTTAAATATTCGACTATTTAAATATTCGACTATTCAAATATTCAACTATTCAAATATTCAACTATTCGAAATTCGAATATTTGACTATTCAAATATTCGACTATTCGAAATTCGAATATTTGACTATTTAAATATTCGACTATTCAAATATTCAACTATTCGAAATTCGAATATTTGACTATTCGAATTTCGAATATTTGACTATTCGACTATTTAAATATTCGACTATTCGAATATTTAACTGTTTGACTTTGTTCGGATATTTATATGTTCGACTATTCGTGTTTTCTGTGAAACTGTAAATTTTAACGTAAAAAAGAAAAACAAAACTATATAGTCAGCAAGCAGTTAAACCACTTCTACCGTGATTAAACGACTGTATTTCGATATTTAAATAGACTATTCGAAATTCGAATATTTGACTATTCCGACTATTCAAGTATCTATTCGACTATTCGAATTATTCGACTATGTTAGACTATTCGAAATATTCGACTATGTTAGACTATTCGAAATATTCGACTATTCGAATTATTCGACTATTCGAATTATTCGACTATTCGAATTATTCGACTATTCGAATAACATACCAAACGACTATTCGAATACTTATATTTTAAAAATTCCGAGCCCTACTCATCACTTATCATAGGCTATATAAAAATACTTACATCATATTTAACTGGACTGTCCTTACTGTCTTTAGGAGCCCAGAAGAGAGTTGGGAATCCACGGACATCATAGGTAGGAGGTACATCATTAGCTGTGGCGTCCATTTTAACAATGGCAACATCCTCGTCTTTGAGCTAAAACATAATAATTATTATGTAAATTAGTAACTATAAACTTTTCTTAAAAAAATAACTTGTCATTACTTTTTCAGCCAACTCATCATAAATTGGGGTTAATTTCTTGCAGTGGCCGCACCATGGAGCATAGAATTCAATTAAGGTATCTTTTCCATTGTCAACTACGACTTCGTCAAAGTTCTTGGCAACAGCTACAGTGACTGGTCCATCTTGGCCATCGGGTATTGGTTCTGATTTGATAAAAGGTTCCAATTTTTCAGCCAAAAGGTCGTCGACAAAGGTTTTGAGTGCTTCAACACTGAAAACCATTCATTGGTTACAATAAAGAACATGATCTATTAATGACCTACCGGGTGTTTCTCAAAAGACGTTCACCACTATAACTTTTATATTTATAGATATTAAAATGAAATTTTGAGATTATGCATAAGAGATGAGTGAGTCTGCAATTATTGGCATAATATCCAATTTGTTAGCATTTCCGGTTTGACCGGAAGTGACCTTGACTTTGATATTTTAAATGAGACATCTTGTATATTTTAACTTATTTGGGTTCAGCATAACATTATGAGTAAAATGACACCTCACTTGTCATTTTTTGACGTGTTATACCATTTTTATGTTTATTTTTTTTATTTTCAATCTAGTTTTAGAAAAATATAACAAATTTGAAAAATGTCGCAAATTTTTCTGTAGATGCATCCATTTGAATTCGGAATATGTTATAGACTGGTCTTTTAGCTATCTATCTGCGCAAACTAGAACCGGCTACGATATCGCGTTATTTTTTTACGGCCTTTTTCCCGACGGTCTTTCGGGCGTTTTAAACTTTTTTTAAAAAAATATCAAAAATAAAATATTTCCGGACGACTGCGATCAAAATAAATGTTTTTTTCGTTGTTTTCATACTCGAATTGATAGGAAAATGACTGTTTTGGAAAATGTTTTAGACGAAAATTTCGGAAAAATACAGGGTGTTCCGATGATCATGTTACAAAATTCTAGGGTAGATAAAACACACGAAAATAAGAAAAAAAGTTCATGTGAACATGGGTCCGGAAACGCTTCTTCAGGGAGCTAGGGCCCTTCGAAGATGACCTTCAAAAACTACTTTTCGTTTTATAGCTTCGGTACTACTGCAGCTATCGCAACCAATTTTGGGACATGAAATCTAGTTCGTAGGTTCATCAATTTGAGCCTTCCGGATTTTGTCACCTTTAACCAGGGGCGTACAAACCAAGGGGGTATTTGAGTAAATTTGACCCTACTCCTCTTAGGCTTTAATTTCTTACCATTTTTATATCTGATTATGATTCTCCAATGCCTTTTACATAAAAAAGGTACTCTTAGTAAAAATCGCTATCTGTCACAGTTTCCTCCGAAAATGGCTAAATCCAATCAATAATAAATTATTGGTCTTAAACCAATTATTACGTTGAAATATGAAAATGAGGTTCAGTACAGATAGTGAGCATTATAAGTTAGTCAAATCTTTTTCTTTAATGAAAATAAATTAGATTAGAGAGATTTATTGCCTTTTCGAAATTGGGGGTATAAAAAGTAAAAGGGAACGTATACAAAATATTTCAAAAAAAAAACAATTAAACAGGTTTAACGAGTGAGTCAAGGATAAGGCAGAGTAAATTTTTGACTTGAAGATGAATTTACTAACGCTGTCGTTGACTGACCCTGTACGTACCAAAATAAATTCAAAATAACAATTGTTGAAAATGCCTGCCACCACGTTCAATACATGTATTACACCTACGTAGCATATTTAAATTGACGTCAGTAAAAACATCAGGCATGGTTTGGATCATTTCAGCCGCAACAGAAATCCTAGCCACCAAATCTTCCTCCGACTGAACTGGAGTTTCATATACAAGGCTTTTCATATGTCCCCAAAGAAAGAAATCCATAGGAGTTAAATCTGGGGACCGGGCTGGCCAGTTGACATCGCTTCCACGTCCAATCCAACGTCCTCTAAAACGATCATCGAGGTGCTCACGTACGACATGTGCAAAATGAGCGGGTGCTCCATCATGCTGGAACCATAGATTCCGACGTATGTCGAGGGACAGCTCATCCAATAACTCAGGTAAGGTGTATCTTAAAAAATTGAGGTACACCGTCCCAGTTAGTCGAGGAGGCAACATGATTGGTCCAATTAGACGTTCTCCAACAATTCCAGCCCACATGTTCACCGAGAATCGATGTTGGTACCCTCTTATTTGAAGAGCATGAGGGTTTTCCTCCGCCCACACATGGCTATTCCGTGAATTAAAAATACCTTCTCTCGTAAAAACAGCCTCATCAGAGAAAAGCACAAATTTCGGAAATTGGGGTTCTTGTGTACACTGTTGAAGAAACCACTCGCAAAACTCTACGCGGGGTGCATAATCATTTGGTCTCAATTCCTGTACTTTTTGGCGATGGTAAGGATGAAGAAGTTGTTCGTTAACAATCTCCCATACACGTACATGACTTACATTCATGGATTCTGCAACAGCTCGGGTACTAACACTAGGATTTTCCTCGAATTGTCGGAGTACCTCTTCCTCAAATTCTGGAGTTCGTACAGTTCTTTGAGCGCCATTATCTGGCCTCGTTATTTTCACGGAGCCAGTTTCCCTTATGCGCTGATTTACCCTCTCGAATAGCGTGTGAGCAGGTACACGCCTCTCAGGAAACCGCTCCTGATACAATCTTGAAGCGGCTCTTCCATTGCAATGAACTTCGCCATAAATTAATAGCATATCGGCATATTCGGCGAAAGTATAATCCATGATTCACTGGCGACACAATATTTTATTGACAGATTTTTGACAACTATCTGTACTGAACCTCATTTTCATATTTCAACGTAATAATTGGTTTAAGACCAATAATTTATTATTGATTGGATTTAGCCATTTTCGGAGGAAACTGTGACAGATAGCGATTTTTACTAAGAGTACCTTTTTTATGTAAAAGGCATTGGAGAATCATAATCAGATATAAAAATGGTAAGAAATTAAAGCCTAAGAGGAGTAGGGTCAAATTTACTCAAATACCCCCTTGGTTTGTACGCCCCTGGTTAAAGGTGACAAAATCCGGAAGGCTCAAATTGATGAACCTACGAACTAGATTTCATGTCCCAAAATTGGTTGCGATAGCTGCAGTAGTACCGAAGCTATAAAACGAAAAGTAGTTTTTGAAGGTCATCTTCGAAGGGCCCTAGCTCCCTGAAGAAGCGTTTCCGGACCCATGTTCACATGAACTTTTTTTCTTATTTTCGTGTGTTATATCTACCCTAGAATTTTGTAACATGATCATCGGAACACCCTGTATAACAAAGGGGGGACCCTTTGAAAAATGTCGCAAATTTTTCTGTAGAGGCATCCATTTGAACTCGGAATATGTTATAGACTGGTATTTTAGCTATCTATCTGCGCAAACTAGAACCGGCTACGATATCGCGTTATTTTTTTACGGCCTTTTTCCCGACGGTCTTTGGGGCGTTTTAAACTTTTAAAAAAAAATATATCAAAAATAAAATATTTCCGGACGACTGCGATCAAAATAAATGTTTTTTTCGTTGTTTTCATACTCGAATTGATAGGAAAATGACTGTTTTGGAAAATGTTTTAGACGAAAATTTCGGAAAAATATAACAAAGGGGGGACCCTTTGAAAAATGACGCAAATTTTTCTGTAGAGGCATCCATTTGAACTCGGAATATGTTATAGACTGGTCTTTTAGCTATCTATCTGCGCAAACTAGAACCGGCTACGATATCGCGTTATTTTTTTACGGCCTTTTTCCCGACGGTCTTTGGGGCGTTTTAAACTTTTTTTAAAAAAATATCAAAAATAAAATATTTCCGGACGACTGCGATCAAAATAAATGTTTTTTTCGTTGTTTTCATACTCGAATTGATAGGAAAATGACTGTTTTGGAAAATGTTTTAGACGAAAATTTCGGAAAAATATAACAAAGGGGGGACCCTTTGAAAAATGTCGCAAATTTTTCTGTAGAGGCATCCATTTGAACTCGGAATATGTTATAGACTGGTCTTTTAGCTAACTATCTGCGCAAACTAGAACCGGCTACGATATCGCGTTATTTTTTTACGGCCTTTTTCCCGACGGTCTTTGGGGCGTTTTAAACTTTTTAAAAAAAATATCAAAAATAAAATATTTCCGGACGACTGCGATCAAAATAAATGTTTTTTTCGTTGTTTTCATACTCGAATTGATAGGAAAATGACTGTTTTGGAAAATGTTTTAGACGAAAATTTCGGAAAAATATAACAAAGGGGGGACCCTTTGAAAAATGTCGCAAATTTTTCTGTAGAGGCATCCATTTGAACTCGGAATATGTTATAGACTGGTCTTTTAGCTATCTATCTGCGCAAACTAGAACCGGCTACGATATCGCGTTATTTTTTTACGGCCTTTTTCCCGACGGTCTTTGGGGCGTTTTAAACTTTTTTTAAAAAAATATCAAAAATAAAATATTTCCGGACGACTGCGATCAAAATAAATGTTTTTTTCGTTGTTTTCATACTCGAATTGATAGGAAAATGACTGTTTTGGAAAATGTTTTAGACGAAAATTTCGGAAAAATATAACAAAGGGGACCCTTTGAAAAATGTCGCAAATTTTTCTGTAGAGGCATCTATTTGAAATCGCAATATGTTATAGACTGGTCTTTTAGAGTGCTACAAATTAATTATTAAATTTGTTAATTTATAGTCAAGTAGGTATATGAAAATTAAAATTATGTCATAATAATTCTTTAGAAAAGACATAACGCTTTTAAATTTGCGGATGGTACTTAAAGCACATTTTTTCATGTCAATTTTAAAAAAGCATAGGAGTGTATGGTATCAAATTGTTGGAAAAAAAATGCTCGTTTTAAATATCCTAGTGAACTACCATTGTTCCATTTGGAAAAATGGAGTAAACGTCAAGAAAACAAAATTTCATTTTTTAAACGCTTGTGAAACTTAGAAAGTCAATTATTATGACATAATTTTAATTTTCATATACTACTTTTGACTATAAATTAACAGATTTAATTAATTTGTAGCACTCCAGATTGAAAATAAAAAATAATTATAAAAATTTTATATCACGTCAAAAAATGACAAGTGAGGTGTCATTTTACTCAGAATGTTATGCTGAATCCCAATAAGTAAAAATATACAAGATGTCCCATTTAAAATACCAAAGTCAAGGTCACTTCCGGTCAAACCGGAAGTGCTAACAAATTGCAAATTATGCCAATAAATGCAGACTCATCTCTTATGCATAATCTTAAAATTTTATTTTAATATCTATGAATACAGAAAAGTTATAGGGGTGAACCTCTTTTGAGAAACACCCCGTATATTAACAGGTGAATTTAATACTGAATAGATGTAAAAAAATCGTTAAATGTTCTGAATTGCAACTCAGATTGGAAATATACTCCAATGATCAAAAAGTTCCTAGAGTATCACAAAACTTTTATACACCAAGATTATGTTTTCCTTGTTTTGATAACTTAAATAGAAAAGATTATTTTATTTAATTATTTTCTGTTAATAATTCAAGATTTTAAAATCTGAAACTGAAGAAAATTTTATAACAATTCACAAGTAGATTGGCAAAAATATTAAAAATAAAACCATACTTACGAGAATTCATCTTTCATAACATATTTCTTTTCCTTGGCATCTCTGGCGGCAACCTTCGGTTTCTCAGCTTGGGCAAATTCAATTCCATATTCATTCAATTCGTGAGTGAATTCGTCACTGGGAGAAATTGCAAAGCTAACTTTTCCTTCATATTCTTTGGCCACCTAAAAAAGCAACAAACTTTTAAATATTGCCGAGAATTTTTTTTAAGTGTAAAGGTTCAATATTAAAATTTTTTTGTTTCCTGCATTTCCAACCCAGTCAATTATGGACATGAAACGAACTGGAGGATAAAGCAGGATTTCTCTTTATCAACATTGTTGCACAGGATTATCAATAGTCAAGATAGTTCTGCATGGGTAATGTTGAATATACATACATATGATGGTGGTGGCAAGTTTTTTTGGCCACGACTACACCTTTTAACATTGTCACACTTTCTTGCAACACTCTTGTTGCTAAGCTTACCTTTAAAACTCGGTTACGCCAGTAGTTGGTACCTTTTGGATTCTTAATATAATCAACACCAAAGTAGGCAATGACCAAGGGACTCTTGAACTCGCGTTGGTTATCGGATTTACGTACGCCAGCTAAACCATAGCTGAAAATGAAAAATAAATATAAATTTTCATGAAGATGAAAAAAAAAATCATTAAAAAAGGTTTTAAAAAAAAATACTTACAAGTTGTTGGTAACAAAATCATTAAGGTCACCACTCTCAGCTACTCCCGAGTAGGTAACAAAATCTGGTTCAAATTTGTTCTTCAAGACGGCAGGGCGGAATAAAACTACAGCATCGCTGAAAATAAAGATACAATTAGACTTAAATCTAACCGAAATTGCATATAAATCTTAAAAGGTGTTGGATGCATTTGAATTCCCGAAAATAGTTTACAAGATAGCAATAAAAATAATGCCTAACTTACCTAACACCTTGTTTATCCAAAACTTCCTTAAAAGACGAATGGGCAAACTGAACTTTCTCCCTCAGCTTGTCAGCAAGTTTCAAGAAGGCGACTTTAAGATCAGATTCCTTTTCAAAGAAACCAACAATAACAGATTCTTTTTCAGAAGTTAAGAACTTCTCAAAATCAGCAACAGATTTAAGTTCTTTGGAGGCTGGACCAACTTGAGCTTTCATGTACTTCACGATACCTTAAAGAATTAAAAAAAAAGTTCATCAGAGTGTTATCAAATTTAATTATTCCTGCCCTTATAGAAATGTTCAATGAGTATTAAATTTTTCTATTTAAACCTGATGGAACCTATATATGACTGAAAATGTTAATCGGCGTGCACAACACCCAAGCAAATAGCTAAAGTTTAACTGTGTAGTTAGTTACCTACCATTGTTCTATTTAAACAAGAAAATGTGCATATTTCTGGAAAAATACTGTCTACACTAACTCCTATGCAATTATAATCTTGAAAAATATGTTTATTTCCCAAAAACAAAGTATTTACAAATAAGACTTGTTTTATCAGTGATTTATGCAAAAATAACTCACTGTAAAAAATATCATGTTCATAAGCCCTATTATGGATCATGTAACTATAAAATTTAAATGCTTTCTTACCATTAGCTTCCCTTGGTCCATTATAATCCTGGGAGTATTCACCATTACGGAAGATCTTTAATGTTGGGTATCCACTAACAGAGTTCTTATTACATGTTTCTTTTCCTTCTTCAGTACAGTCCACTTTGACCAGAGCAACCGGAGGATCATTCCTGATAAGGTCTTCCGCTGCTTTGGCATATTCAGGTTTCAAGCGTTTGCAATGGCCACACCTAAGAAAAACTTCCCTAGTTATTCCTGTCCTTACAAAAATGTTTAATGGCTTTTGTATCTTTACTTGAGAAATACCTAGTGGAAATTTTATGTGTAAAGGTAGGATATTCATTGAAATATAAGGCTTTCACACTGGATTTCTACTTGATATCGTTATCTTGCCACCTGCAATGTTATCTTGCAACCTGTGATTACCCGTAATGGTAAATTTTTGATTTATATTCAGGCAGGATTGCAATATACAAACTTAGTCAGTACTTGCTTGGAAAAACGAATCTAGCTAAATGAAAATCGGCGAAGAGAAGGTGCAATGAAAGATTTTTGAAACTAGTTAGCATGAATAGAGGAGCCAAAAATGTTATCTCGAGAGGCAAGGTGGGTACTATTTGAGGTAGGGAAGCTCACTTCAAAATGATGGGGCCAATACGATAAAAGGGTACTAATTTGTCATAGGCTTTTCTAGTTTCTGGAACATTCGTAAAATAGTAAGAAAAACTTACCAAGGAGCATAAAACATGACGAGTGCGGTTTCATGTTCGGCGAGTCTCGAGTCAAAATCACTGTCCCCTAATTCCAGAACATCCTCTTCTTTTGCAAGGCCCGAAGAAGCCACTAAAAACACCGCTAAAAGTTGCAAAACATACATTTTCCTTTAATTTTCTTGGAACTTAAAACATGAACCGGTAATAAGAAGTTTCACGACGTTTTTATGATCTGTCAGTAAAGAGTGAAAATGAACTGTACGTGGCTCGTCGTTTTATTAGTTTTATTATAGTGCCCATGCGTCCACCATTGTGTTGTCGCGATTTGATTGGTCCACAGCTGAAAGTTGTTTGCAAAAGCAATGCCGTGATTGGTTTAAAATGCCGGTGAAATTCAAAACACCGATAAATATAATAATAATATATGCAAATAAGCCATTAAATCGACGTAAATACATACAGAATAATCAAAATAAGTCTGATAATAAATAATGCATTGTTCATTTAAATTCTGAATGGGGTGTACGACTTTAAATTAAATGATTTTTGTGTATTTTGTCTTTCTTTAACCTAGAAAATTACAGAGGATTAGGGAGATTTAACCTAGCTACCATAAGAATGTACATTAGAGAGTCACTATAGTGGAACATACGTTATTTTAATTGCAATAAAAAGCTATAAAAAATAAGTTTTATTTATTTTAATATTTATGGTAGGTAATAATTTAAAGTCATTTACACGAAATAGCAGACCATTTTAACGTTTATTAACCTTTTGAGTACGTAGGAATTTGTTTATTTAAAATGCGATTGTTCAAGTTCAGATAACATTTTGGTGACATGGTTTTAGTCCTTGGTATATAGCGATACAAATATTTTCAAACCTAAAACTTGGCTTAAATGTTATCAAAAAGTATGGTTCTTTATTGATATGACGTTTTTACACCACATTCGTACGTCGTTCTGCTAGGGCTAAAAGCCACTTTCTTTATAGTCGAGCAAACTCTCTAGGGGGTCCCATGTTGGGATCCAATTAGACAATATAACCACCCTTTTCGCTTTTCGGTTATGTGTTACGAGCAATTCTTGTGTTCATTTAAAGTCTTAACTAGCCTTTGGATTTTTAAACAAAATAACATTTAAATAAATACTCGATTCAATCACCCTCCTCCTGGAACAAGCGTTCCCCGAACTGAAGCAGTCTCCTTTCTCTGGATAAGGCCTTACTAAATTTCAACTTATACCCCGAGAAGAGTTTATTTATCACTTGTGGACGTCTAACTATAACTCCCTCAACACCTGCATGAAGAGAAGCAGGAATAGAGCAGTGAGAAAATCCACTGGAGACACTTGAGCCCAGAGTATGACTCAGAATCAGACCACCTTTGGCCCTGCAAGGCCTCACAAAAAAATTAGCTGGCAAATTGATCAGAAGCCAATAACAGATAACTCTTATCAACCTCACGCAAGACAAGACCACAGAAAAAACGGCTTTGTTAGAAACCCTTTTAGATTATTTATTAGAGGTTTAAAAATACGCACATATGCATTTCTCACCCAGTATCATTTATTTTGGCCACCTAAGGTTTGTACAGGTCAACAGCATTTTGCATTCCAAATAGAATTTTATTAAACTTTAAATGCTTTTAATTAAAGTTCTTAAATGGTTATTTAAAAAAAAATATTCCAAGGTACCTATTTGGTGTTATTTACATTAATCTTTTAAGGTAGGAGTATCAACATGCTTGCCAACCTATAACCTATTTCGGCGTGTATTTATTTATTTTTTCTAGCTTTTACACAAAACTTAAATAAAATCAGCATCAACTCGATATTCTATCGGTATAATAATTGACATATTTAATAAATATCACGGAATTTCATTACCTATTTTGGGAGAATTGTATAGCGAAGAACATATATATATCGGGTAAGATTTTTTTTAACATTATTATGTCATGTTCTTTCACGATACAATTCTCCCAAAATTAGCAATGAAACAAATTGATGTTTCTGTAGTATATGTCAGATATAACCTAAAGAATGTGCCGACGATATTGGTTTTATTTAAATGTTAGTCAATAAAATAATAAACTAAAAAATACCAGGCGAAATAGGTTGGCAATAGATCGAATGACGTTGAGAATTCTACCTTAAGGTGGCATTCTGAACGTCATTTAATCCATTACCAACCTATAACCTATTTCGCGTTGCTTTTTTTAGTTTATTATTAGATTAACTAACATTTAAATAAAATCAATATCGTCGGTACAATATTTAGGTAATATCTGACATATAACAAAAATATCTATTCATTTTATTGCTAATTTTGGGATAATTGTATAGTGAAAGAACAATGACATAATAATGTTAAAAAAAAATCTTACCCGATATCTTTCGCTATACAATTCTCCTAATTATATTTAATGAAATTCCTTGATATTTATTTAATATGTCAATTATTACCTATAAAATATGAAGACAATAATGATTTTATTTAAATTTTGTGTAAAAGCTAGAAAAATTAAATAAATATACGCGAAATAGGTTGGCAAGCGTGTTGATACTCCCACCTTAAGACACGTAGAGTTTTATTAAATCTAGATCATTGGTATATTCTAGACTAATTAAAATACCTACCTAGTAAGTTGCAGAAGCGAAAAATTGGCATTTAGTAGTAGCAAAAGAAATTTAGGTTTTTATAAAATATATAGAATAATTCTATTGCATAAGAGCCAACCACTTTTTGTGAAAAATTAAATCATACTGACTTTATAAACACCAACCACCCAGTCAAGCTGGGACCAGCTATAGGTACTGGCTTAATTAACCAGGTCTCTGTTAGGAAAGAAAAAGAACCAATAATAGAAGAGGAAAATTAGAATAAAACAACAAAAGTATATTTAATTTTATTTAATAAGGAAATTATGATACATCAAAGAGTTAACTTAATCAAAACATTTTATAAATGAATTTTCGTGAGCAGTCCTTGGAAACAACTATTATTTTTTTACATTGACAAAAAAACTGGCTAAACAGCATGTAATAGAAAACTGACTCTAAGTAAAAAAAGAATAATAACATAAACACTAAAAACTCAATAAATTAAATTGAAATAATGACACTACTTAATAAAACAATGAAAAAAATATATATACCTTGATTAAATTTTTATTAAATATTTTACGAATTAAGCTCAACTTTGATCCATTAGGAAATCAGTATGTGAAGTCGACGAATCCTTTTGTATAGACTCAAAAATCGGCTGTAAGTCTGACGAGTTTTTGATTTGATTGACGAATTCGTTTAAATGTGGATTCTTATCTGAAAAAAAAAAAAAAATAAATAAGCCGTCTATCTAGAGCTTGTTTAAGTTGCGCTAACAGAGGTGAAAAAAATACAAATAATCAAAATAAAATTAAATATTTACCAGCATCGGGGATGCTAAGAAGGGCAGCCACTGCTCTCATAGCAGATCTCTTCAACTCATCTTGTTTCTCATACTCTTGCTTTACAGAATTAGCTTTGACTTTTAGCGTAAGAGTCACTCTTAGAGGCTCAATCAATCTGTCCAATCCTAAAATGAAATGAAATTAGTTATTATCATCTTAACAAAGTATAAAACAAAGTCGCTATCGCCCGTCCTGTCCCTATATGTGCTTAAATCTTTAAAACTACGCAACGGATTTTGAAGCGTTTTTTTTTTAATAGATAGAGTGATTCAAGAGGAAGGTTTTTATGTATAATACATGCATAATATTATAGAGAAACACTGATAAATTAGAGTAGGGAGAACCAACGACCCAACCTAACCGGTCCCCGGCCCGTTCAACGATCGGTCCGAAGCACCCAAGCCGGAATAGACGAAGACATACTATGTTTTATGCATGAATGTGAATTGTGGACGGGCCGGCAAACGGTTGAGTTTGAGGTTTGTTCGCCTTATTATCTCACGTCGTATAATGCCGGGCTGGAACGCAGGCCGGGTACACGCTAGTATAATATAAGTACCAGGTGTATAATAAGCGAACTTACTTTGCAAAACAAATCCGGGACATATCTGGGCTAACCTAGCAACCATTAAGTAGGTAAGCATCTTTATGTCGTAATGATCCTTCAGACCGGATTCTACATGGTTGATAAAATCAAAAATATCTATTTTGTCCAAGCAGGAATCCAAGAGGGTGTACATGCATTCAAAAGCCGCCTTTCTTATGTCCAAACCGTCGTCCACTGTATGTTTAAAAGGACCCATTTCCACTTCACGAATAAGGTCTCTCTAAAAAAAAATTAGCTTGGATTATTTGGAGGCAAATAGCATTTAATATTAACGTTGGTATATTTATGTTGAGAACAAATTTACTAATTAATTATTACTATTATTGTACATACCTTAATGTTGGTTTCATTATATAGTTGAGGTAAAATACTATCTAAAAGATCCCGAATGAGCGACGGCTTGTTATGGGCTGCCGAATTAAAGGCAACTAAAGCTACTCTTCTTACGTTAAGGTCAGGATCTTGCAAAGTATTTAAGAATTCTCCTATACATTGTCTTAGAAGTGGATCGATTGGTGTGGGCTGAAACACATTTTTCAATTATAAAATCAGTGGGAATTATGTATTTTAAATGTATAACAATTCACATACCTGATCAGAAATTGTAAATTTCACCGCAGTAACTACTGTCGTTCTCATCAATGGAGATGGAGAATTGAGAGATCTCTTCAGTTTGGGAAGCAAGTTTGCCGGGTCGATTAACGTTAGTTTTCCTAAACATTCTGCAACCACGTTTCTAGTACCTTCTTCTTGACACTCACAATGACAATACAGCTGTGCCCATATGTCTGGCACAAATGGTAGCAGCTGTTGAACACCCTCAGTAGTTTGTGAGAGACAAGTTATCACCTAAAAATAAAAATTATTTTTTAAATAAAATGTTTGTCCTACTTTAATAACCAGAAAATTTTTATTGAAAGGCAAATTACCTCTTTAACTGAGTGTAGTAGCAAGTACTGCCTCTTAGGTTGTTCCTGGCTTTCCTTAAGTATAAACGGGAGATACTGTTGCAAATTGCCTATGCAAATACTGCCCAGAGCATAACTTGCAGCTGATTTGACTTCCTCAGACATTGCACTGAAGGAGCTCAGGATTACTTGCTTTAGATTAGAAACTGAAGTCAAATCTCTGAAAAAAAAACGAGTCGTCAAGTGTTTTAAACAATAATTACATGTTTTGTTATAGAGGAGATTGGTAGTTCAGAGTCTGAAGGAGCTACAGTGGATTGAACTTACATTTCTCTACCAATTTCACCAACAACCAGAAGAGCAAAGATCTGCTGAGAATCCGAACTAGCATTTTGAATCTCATTTATAAATTGAGGTATAAATGGTAAGGCTTGTGACTGACAGACGACCGTTACAGCCGCTACACATTTGGCAAGAGAATAAAAAGCCTGTTTGTGTATGGAAACTGACTGAATTGTCGACATATTCGTGATGGGAACCAGTAACAGTGGTAGTAACGAGTTATACGATAAACCGGGCAGATCACATTTGACTAGAGATTTGAAAAAGTCTAACATTGACTGGAGTGCAGTACCTAAAAATAAGAATCCATTATTTGTAACATATATATTGTGTTAATCTAGATTAACATACCTTGTAACAAAGGACTTTTAACTAAAATCAGTACTTGCGGCATTATGCCACTATTTATATCTTGCAAGGCCTTAGGGTGTTGAACAGCAATAGACTTTAAAATAATTAGTGTCCACTGGGCAATGTGCAAATCAGATTCATCCAAGAGCGGTGGAATTTCGGCAATGATCGGCTGAAGAAGCTGCACATTTAACTTCTTGTGATAATTCTGGATAAGGCAATCGATCAATTGCAATGTACTCAACTTCAGAGCTCTTTGGTTTTTTCTTAGGAACAGGCCTAAAATAGGCATGGCCTCTGGGAGAATTGGCAAATCAATTCCCAAGGGCGAACCAGCTATTTTCTTTAAAGCCTTGACGGTTGTCAAACGAGTGATCTCATTTTTAAGCCTATCCAAGAACAAGGGCAGACAATAAGGTAGTTCTCCTTTTAGTTGGTCGCCCAAGTTACAAATTACCTGCCCCATGGTGGAAATAGCTTTTTCTTTTACTTCTTGGTCAATATCGGAGGCTTTTAAACGAATCAGGGTACAAGAATATATGTCTTTTGTAAACGGTGTAAAATCGAAACCAGTATGAACCTAAAAATTAGAATTTGTTGTAGGTATTTAGGTAAACTGTTTGGAGGGAGGTCTGAAATAAACTGTTATTAAAAAAAATTCAATTACTGTGTTAGTCAAATACAATTGGGATAAAATATGCTGTTGCTTGATGAGTTATGACAGCTTATAGTCGATTTTAAAATGTCGGTCACATAAGACTAATAAAGTTTCGAGAAAAATTTGATCGCCATAATTTTATTATTTTAAATTAAAATATTTACCTGCATCGGTCTAATGACCTTAACTAGTTCTTGAAGAACCCCAAGAGCTTCAGCAGTAATTTTATAAAAGTTATCACCCACAGCAGTAATCACAGGTTGCAAAAGTGTGTCAATGTAAGGATGAAACACTGTTGGAGAGTGAGTTGTCAAAAGACAATAAATAAATGAAAGAGCGTCGATTTTCATGTTACTGCTAGCATTTTTCTCACTCAGGGAATACAAAATTCCCGGTATCAAATCACCAATGTGGGAACCTAAAGCACCTGGTAAAACTATGCAAACTTCTTTTAAAAGCTGGAAACAGTCTTGTCTAAAAAAAATTAACTATGAGTTAGTGTGGGAAAAAATTGAACTAGAATTTTCACCTTGTTTTCATGCTTTTCTCTTTCATTTGAGGCTGTATTCCTTTTACGAGTTGGCTGATCTGGCCTTGTAGAAGAGACATGGGAGTCTCCTCTTCATCATCCATAACCATAGCATTAGGATCAATGTTAACATTGACCGTAGCTCGGGTCTGTTTTAATAATGCTATATAGGCATGAAAAATATCTGATTTTACATTTTCTTCTCGTTCTAAAAAAAAAGCCACATACGAAATTCCTGATTGGTCGATTTTACTGCCCTAATGTAATAGAATAATTAATAAACACAAAAAAAAATACTTACCCTTAAATCTGGTAATCAATGCAGGTGATAAAACCTTGTGAAACTCTGCCAATAATTCGTGACGAGTGGTGATTATGGCTTCAAGACATTTAGCTGCCGACCTGCGCACTTTCCAGCTCATATCATCATCATCACTGTACTCATCGTTCTCCTCATCATCTTCGTCATCGTCTGCGTTATTAGTGTTATTTCCCTCGTCCTCTTCATAGTTGTAGTTTGGATCATATGTCATGTATTTAAGGCATAGTTCGGTAATCTATAAAAATTAAAATTTTCTATTATGTTAGTAGCAACTACAAATATTGATTTTTATTAGGCTCCACTTGTGCCTACAATAACAAAAGCCATTTTAATAACAATTAAGGTATCACCTTTGGAATATTGGGAGTGATTTCCTTGGGGCATCTATTAACAAAGCTTTCAAAAGCCTGTAAACAGAATTCGCGAAGTTCTTCGTCGTCAACATCACAACGCTCCAGAATGATTGGAACAAATTTCTCAATATGTTCTCCAAATTTATGGCCAGATTGGCGACTAAAAGGAAGATTATATGCATAGAGTAACTTATCTGATTTAATAGTATATTAAAGTACACGTTTCATAAGAAGCGGTTTTAGCGCACGCGTCTATTTTAAAAAACGAGCCACAAAGTGGCGAGTTTTTTTATTGACACGTGCGCTAAATCGCCTTATGAAACATGTGCTTTATACATTTTTTTCTATTTCACCTTTTATAATCAAGAAAAATACATTTTAAAAAGAAAAAAAAACCTTCAAATTTTGTAAATTTTTATGTTGGTAATACTATTTTTTATCATAGTAGCCTCTGGACAACAAAAATTATTTTGCAAACTGTCATTTTTTGATTTATTGACCCATTTTCACCACGAGATTCTAAAGTTATTTTAGCGATATGAGATTTGAAATTGGACGGAATACGTTGTGTGATCCTTGTACATTCGGTACATATACAGAGCGTTCGGAAATTCGGGAGATTTTGCTACTTTTTTTCGAATTTCAAAAGACGTGATTTTACGTCACGGCATTGCAATTTAGTATAGGGAAGATGGAAAATTCAAATAAAGTTGAAGTTAAAATCGACATTGGAAGCTTAATAGATTGAATTTTGGATAGGATTAGGCAGAAAATGATAGCTTAAAGCATCTACAAAAGATTGATTTATAGATTTATGCAACCAACATACATGACTGTTATCCACACAGAAAAAAAAAGTAAGTTATCAAGCTATTTTTCCTCTGCGAAAAATGGGTTTTCTCGTAAATCACAAAGGCCGCGCAAGTCAATGAAATAAAACATTTAAATGTTACCAACATCAAATAAAGAAAAAACGCGTATCGAAATAGCTTCATTACGATACGCAAATGCGCATCGTACTGAGCTTATTATGAACGTGAAATAGAAAAAAAAATATGAAGTCGTTCTTACCATACAGCTGCAACGCACTGAATATAAGTACGAGTTTGTGAGCTAGCTTTGTTAGCTTTTAATCCATCATTTAAGTGATCAATAAGTTTGTTGTATAGTGTGTTATTGCAAGAGAGCACCAAATTACTCAAAGCGCAGATAGTACGCTTTCTAACTGCTTGACGTTGCGATTCTAGCTGAGGTAACAAGGCAGCTAAGATTGATTGATGAAATGATTGCAACAATGGACCGAAACGTAAAAGTAGGTCTGCAATTATGTCTAGTGCTTCTAGCTGAACAGAAACATCTTCTTGCTGAAAAGTTTGATTAGTTATGAAGTTACAATTAACTCCAGAAAGGAATTTATTTATTTCAAAAACTAGGTGTTGAACAAACCTGAATAACAAAATTTTAAATATGAAGTACTGGTTAACAAAATATACAAATACAACAATACCTTACAAAAGGAGTGTTAAACAAAATCTACCTTATATATTGGATATATGGGTGTTCCTAAATTAATGGTACATCCGAAAGTAGGCGATTCTTGGGCTTATTTCATAAATAAAATGTTATATAAACATGGGACCGAAAAAGCTTCGTTTCCGAGATACAGGGTGTTATTGGTAATTAAATGGGTTGTGTTTCCAGGAATGTGCATTAAAATGATTTTTATTTTTTACTCGAAAACAGTGCACAGTAAGAAAATCAGTAAAGAGACCGAATTTGCTCGAAATTAGACGGGAATTTCAAAAATAATTTTTATTTAAAGAAAAAGCAGTGGCGCACCATTTTTTTCTTCAAAAATATTAAATGCAAGCCCCGCATGTACGCCACTGCTAAAATTTAAAAAAATTATTTTACACCAAAAAATGGCTTTCGATGCTCAAAAGACGTGTACCAAATTTTATAAAAATATCTAGAGTGATTTGAAAATGGCAATGAAAAAATATTTTTTTAATTAAAATGTTAACACCCTGTATCTCGGAAACGAAGCTTTTTCGGTCCCATGTTTATATAACATTTTAATTATGAAATAAGTCAAAGAATCGCCTACTTTCGGATGTACCATTAATTTAGGAACAGCCTGTATATAAAAGATTTTTTATTTTTTAATCTACGTGTGCGCCTCCTGCCAGTATCTCTGTACTGATTTGAGGTCATAAATAAATAAATAAATTTAAAAAAAAATATACTTATAAAATGAACTATAAAAAATATTCTGAGTCAAATTAATAATTGTGTAACTTCACGCCAGTCTACTGAGTGTGAATGGTTTGGTTAGAATTGGTCAGGAATCTATAGTCCTATAAGATCTTGTATAGTCTTGTGGTGAAAAATGTCTCATGATAATTATATTTAATATAAATTGATACATGACAAAACTACTAATACCTAGAAGTTTAAAATAACAGTACATCCACTACCAATGAATGATAGAAATATGGTTAGATCCCTTCCTCTAATCAGAAATAAAGAGTTTATTTTACTTACTCGTTCAATAGCTGTTGTTAGTCGGCCCGTTATTCTTTTACAAATAGCTCCAGACATGCCTCCCAATGACTGAGGTAGCTCAGCTATAACTGTTTTCAATCCTATGCTTGAAATGTCACGTAGCTGTTCCTTTTCTGATACCATGTTGGCACAGAGAGCCTCAACAATTGTGTCTACCTGGTACTCTTTCACCTTATTAACAAGAGGGCCCAAACTAGAAAAAAAAATTTAATTAGAATGAAATAATTCAAATTAGCTGTAGAAAAGTCAATGTAATCAAATTTAAATAAGCTCTACACCATAATTTCTTAAGGTATACAAGTATCTATAACAATCATGATATATTTAAATTTGAGGTAGCTTTACATATAGATAAGAAATTTAGAACTTACCATTTAACAGCTAAATTTTGAACTTCCCCATTCTTATCTTCAAGCAATTTTAAAAGCATTCTAACAACTTTACGCTCAGAATCATCATCCAGTTTAATGCTATCTTTCTGGAGTTCGGTCATAAGATCATTTGTAGCCATAAAGCGGAAGTCCTTATCGGATGATTGCATCTGAAAATGTAAAATAACAATTAGAACCAAATAAATGTAATGTATTGCTGGTAAAATTGCCATAGTCACATAATTTGTTTAAACTGTTATAAACCTTTAACTCGTATAGTTCAAAGAATTTTCTGAATTCAGCTTCAGGATTTAATTTGACTAATTTTGCAGAACTGTGTTCGAATGAAGTAGTTGAAGTAGGTATTTCTTCATCATCATCATTTTCGTCATCGGGGGCCTCATCGGCATAGGGTACAAGGGGTCTTTTCATAGCCATTTTAGAGAAAATTAAAATTGAACTTTTTAAGAAATTTGAAAATGGTGTTAAAAGTGACTTTTTAAGAACTGTCACCTCAAGTTCAATTGTTTTTCAGCTGAACCAAAGCCAACTAAGTTATTGTTCTTGCTTCCATGACACACTAGATTTTGCATGCAATAGCAATACTAACCTTTTCCAGAAGATTGGCGATTTGGTAAGATACGCTAGCCATGATTTTATTATAATATAAACAAAATAAATCACAGAAATTGTACTATTGTAGATTTTAATGCATTTGAAATTAAAAATTTTTGAGGTTAAATGCCCTTTTAATAAATTATCATGGTATTTTCTAGCTTTATTACAATTAAAATGGAGCTTCTAGGACCCTTTTGATCAACTAACACTAAAAATGTATAAATAATAACTATAAAGTGGCAAAAAATAGTACGTATAAAGTTATTTCTTTCCGGATTCTCGGCAATGCAAAACCAACTTTTTTACAAAAACAATTTATTAGACGTATGACATGGTAAAATGGCTTATTTCATTTAACGCCAGGATCTACTCTCGACCAGATATCACATGATATACTAAAGCAATATATATTGATTGTCACGTGCTACGAGCCTGCGTTGGACCAACAGTATCATTTCACCACAAAACATAACCTTTCAGTGCTTTCACAATGGAAACGAGATCCGATATCTTGGCAGTCGACTGACTGGGAACTGGGGTTTTTATGGCGGTTTCTATTCGCTGACTATGCGCTGAATTTAATTCTATCCTAGTTAACTCCGTAGAAACGGAAAGGATGAAATCATGCTCAATTAGCACGATCAGCAACTGATCCTGTAATGGAAAATACTCGGAAAAATACTAGCTGGCAATGTTCATGTATATGTTCGTCAAAACAGAACGTTTAGAAAAAGGGTAATATTATTTGACAAAAAAGGGTTCGCCAATCACTAAACTAACTATAAAACACTATAACAGCAACTTCTTATTAAGGGCTAAAAGATGTTGCGTATTCATCCACCTAAAGTTATGCCAAAAGTGAATGGACTCGACAATGTCGTCTGGGCGATGATAGAATACTTGTTGCGTATTCATCCACCTAAAGTTATGCCAAAAGTGAATGGACTCAACAATGTCGTCTGGGCGATGATAGAATACTTTCGCATTAAGTTTTCAATGCCGCTTATCCACAGCAGGCCTCTAAAAGAAAAAGAGCCTGTGAGCTTAACCCGCGAGCTTAACCACGATACACTAAATAGGTGCATCGTGAGCTTAGCATAATATTTTCTTGGCGAAAATTAAAAATGGCATTGACGCATTTAAAGATTTGTACGGTCGTAAAATCAACAAATATTTAATGTTGGTTTATTATTTAATAAATATAAGTAGGTATTCTCATCAACTCTACATTTAAAAATTTAATAGACTAAAAAATTTTGTGAATTGATGGTGTCACGGGCCATTACGGGCCTGTCGTAAAGTGTTAGTGTGATCAAAATATCCACTAAAACAAAACCGGTTTTCTTTTGATCTTTGTCCGTATTTTAATATGTTTGTTAAACTTTAGACATTGTTATCAGGTCAGTACATAGTTAAATTAACAGTTTTAACGTAGCCTCGAATAAAAATTGGGACGAATATTTTTTAATGACCAAATAGGTAGGTATAAAAGCTACTTGACAATAATTTAACACGTACCTTTAGCTCATCCATCTCCACAAAGTCGAATATCCTAAAAAACATGGAACATTTTGGTGAAAACCGTATCCAATCAGCCATTTTTACTCAAAGGAACACTATCGAATCCTATTGATTTTCTGTCTTCTAGATCGAGTAGATAGCTTTATTTTAGGTGTACTGTCGTTTTAGACGTACGATTGGGAATAAACAAGGAATACAATAAATATTTGCGTTCGCATAAAATTCGAATAAATCACAGGGGAATAGCGCTAAACAATGGATACATTATAAATCGAATTACTAATCAGCTTCAGCTTCAAGTCAAAATCAACCGGCAAAATTGATCTTTTAACTTTTAGGTTAAAACAGTGAACCGTTACTTACGTGGCGCACTCTGAGAGGTACTTTTCCAACCTCGATTATTAGAATTATCAGAACTCAGAACGTTATTATGAATTTATGAACTGTGAACTGTAGATGGCGTTACATGAGTGCTGAGTAATGCGTTACATTATCTTTTGGAAGATTTATTAGTTTCAATCAAATAAACCATTTTTCCAGAACAAAAGTTCTTGTGATTATTATATTCACGTAGAGGTGAGTTATAACGTATTTTTTTATGGCATTTTATACGCAGTAAAGGTAGTCAGACGGAAGTTTTATTTGCCGTAACCTGCACGCGTAAACTAAAATTAATAATAATTTTGACAAAAGTAAAATTAACTGCAAATAAACCTATAACACTAACCTCTAGTTCATCCATGTCCAAGAAAAAAAATATTCTGAAATATTTGGTACATAGTAGCTTCCAATCGGCCATTTTAACCCAACACCACCGAGCAACTTTCACAGCGTATTTATCGATTTGTATTGATTTTTGGTCGTCTTGTCTCTTAAGGAAGGGTAGTCTTCAGTCGAAACCCGTTTGATACATAACATAACTGCTCTACATACCTATATATAAAATGCGAATAATATCAATGGCCATAAAAGGGTTAAAGTTAAAATATGAAAACAAAAATTAGTTTGATTTTTGATTCTACTAATGCATCGTCTTCATCCCTAGCCAGTCCCTAGCTCTGCCTTAGTGTTTGTCACAGAAAAAAAAAGAGTTTGTTCTTGTTGTTTGTGTGTTTAATGTTATTCATGTGTGGCGCACTCTAACCGATTTTTTCTATATTAAGGCTATATCATTACAGTTAACTTTTTAAGATAAAAGGGGTTATGGCGGTAGGCCTATGGCGGGTAAACTTAAAAACGGCTTGGTTATAATGGTAACTGCCTGGTAGCTTCTGCCTATTACATTAAAAAAATATTTTTTGAAAAACTAAAATTTGTAGGTACAAATCAATATTAATAAATAACATTTTATACCCTTGTTCTATAAAATCAGTTATTATAGATCCTGAGCTAACAAAGATTGAAGGTCTGAGGCGTTAAAAAACTGGGGAGTTGTGATTTGTTGGGTTAATATTTATACTGAATAGAATTTTAGAAATAAAAACGCAAAAATTAACCATGAAGAACTTTGAATCGTTGAGGCCGTTACTTGATGGAAATTCATTATAACTCAATGAAAGATAATTTATTTTGTCAAATTTCCACCTTTATTAAAAAACTTTTTCTTTATCTTTACACGACGCGTTTCGCTACATTGTAGCTTCATCGGGTGTATGGTGCTAACTAATTTTATTTCAGTGTACAATAACAAAATGGTCTAGAATCTAGATACTTAATTACTCAATTCAGGTATACACATTACGAGCTTAATTATAATTATTTAATTATATTTTTGAAGAAGTAGTCCATACTCAAAGTGGAGTTAAATGATATAGAAAAAAGAAAAGCACAAAAGTCTTTCTCCACAATTTTTTATTCGAATAACTAGGCGAATCTGGAATGATTCATAATAAGTTTCGAGTGTAGAAACACTCATCATCAGGAAAACGAAGTAAATGGTACAATGCATGCTGATGTTGTTAGCAGTAGAGAAAATAACAAGTGAGACTAAGCCGTAATAAAGCTTTCAATGGTCCATACGAGGAGTGAAAAAATTTGAATAGTCGAAAGACAGAAAAGATTTCAGCATACTGAAAAGTCAAGGACCAGTGCAAAGCCACCACTGTCTTGGGTGGGAAATGAAGAGAAAAAAGAAAAATTAGAGAGTCTTAAAAACACTTTGTAAAAATCATTTTTATATATTTATCATTTTTCACTCCTCGTATGTACCATTGAAAGCTCCATTACGGCTTACTTGTTATTTTCTCTACTGCTAACAACATCAGCATTGTACCATTTACTTCGTTTTCCCGATGAAGACCGTTTCTACACTCGAAACATGTCGATTCAATTTATTATGTTCGCCTAGTTTTTCGAATAAAAAATTGTGGAGAAAGACTTTGTGCTTTTCTTTTTTCTATTTAATTATATGTTCTTAACACTGTTTAGGTAAGCATTGTAAACTTAAATATTATTGTCGGTATAATATATCTTAATCTTATGGGAAATCCAAAGAATCCAATTTAGATTATTGACACAGATTTAGCAAAGGGGAACTATTTAGTTCTAATTCGTCGTTTAATAATGCACCGGAATTTTTCAATCGATTTATTTCTAAACTTTCCAAAAGATTAAGTTTTTGACGAAGAAGTAGCAAGCCACTGGAGTTTAAAAAATATTTGGGGAGGGGCACTCCAATGTCCCTCGACGCGCTGCCGCTGCTGGTGGTTATACTACACTTATAATTTGAGAAAAAATAAAAGAAGCACATTTTTTTAACGACTGTTTTTATTTTACATAAAATAAACTATTTTTAAATACTATCAACGAGTGATAAAATAAAAAAATGATTTTTCAGTTGTTAAATAAGTAATCATTGACATTTTAATTTTTGTTTTGTTTAGTGATTTGAAAATTGTTTAGCACTTTTAATATAAGGTATCATTCCTTGATCATATTTAACACAAATTACACATAACATCTCAAGAATACTTAAGTAGGTACCTACACAAAACAGAAACTTTCACATTGGGCATAATTTTACATCTCCAGAAATAAAAAAAGGAAATAACTTATTTATCTAATTACATACACACTATTTTCTAAAAATTATAAAACTTTGAGCTGCGCAGAGCAACGAATATCAAACCTCAGGAATTTTCGTCCGAACCTTTGCGACCGAAATAGGAGGACCAAGATGTGTTCCACGTTTCTGTTGGGTGGTACTTATTTGGTGGACATCTTCGGACGTGCATATGGTTGAAAAAAGTATACTAACTAAACCCCGATGAGTTAACATTTCCGTTACTTCCATTTCGCGCTAAAGGTCGCTGGGTGGAACTGGTTTCATGTTTTCTTTCAACACTAAAACGACACAACTATTAGGATTATGATATGCCTTTTATATATAAAAATTTTAACGTACCTAAAAATAAAATTGTTTACTAAAATAAAGTAGCAATTAAAAAAAAATTACCTATTACTTCTTGACGATGACCCTCCTCGTTTAAAGATGCCTGTAATTCTTTCTTTCAAGTCCCGTTTACTACCCTTCTCCTCATTTATGTCTGAATTTGAATTATTTCTAGAGTTATTCTAAAAAACATTAAGTAGGTATATTAAACTTTGGTGACATTAAGATATATGAATATTTATATTACCTTTGAACTCAAAGCTCGTGGAGATGCAAACGTCCCAGGGTCTTGATCATCAATACTTCTTGATTTGGTAAGCTGCTTAAGTTTACCCATAAGACTTTTCTTTTTTTTCTTGTCGCCAATATCACTTTGCGTGGACCCTCCTGATAATCTACTGTCTAGACTAGAATCTCGTTTATCCCGTTTTATATCAGTTTCAGATTCCAAAGATTGTAGGCTTGATGTACTGTCATTGTTATCACTTCTCCAAATTTTTTGATCAGCTTGTATATTGTGTTCAAGCGATAAACTTTTTCTATGAAGACTGCCTTGACGTTCGATTGAAGTCTGCTTCCTCAAGATTGTCTTACCATACCTAGAGCTACCGACACTTTCTGCTTCAGTGGACGTTGCTCTTCGCATTCCCATTCTTCTTAATCTTTCTCGCTCTTCTTCATCCTCGTTAAACTTTTGTATTTTCCTTAGGTCTTCCGTGGTATGAACTAATCTCTGCATTATTTTTTGAATTTCTTGCTGCTTGTCTTCTGGCGTAAGAGAGCTTTCACGTCGATCTAAAGCAGGAGATGTTTCTCTTGACTTGGACTTCGTTCGTCTTGGAGGCGTTGGAGTGTAAGGAGCTTCCTGTTCTTTGGAGAAAAAGAGCTCCGGAGCTAACTGTTTTAAAGTATCTACTTGTTCAATAATTTTTTCAATTTTTCGGTCATCCTCATGGTCTGTTTTTCTTCTATCGATTCTTACAATTCTAAATTCTTCGCGTTCTTTCTCGTGTCTTTCTTTCTCTCGCCTCAACTTCTCATTTGTGGTACGCAACTTGGCATGTGCATCCCTTAATTCTAACAGGTCGCACTGCAGCTCTGTGATTTTTCTTTTATTTTCGTCTTGTTCCTCCTCAGAAGCCTTTTTAACCTGATCCTGTTTTCGCTTAGCCTCTAGACGTTCTTTATCCCGTTCCCTTTCAACTTCAAAGAGGGTTTGCCGCAAATCTCTAGCCAGAGTAGCAGTTTCTTGAAGCAACCTTTGCTGCTCTTCTCTCTCTTTTTGCCAGGCGAGTTCCATTCGTGTTCTTAGTCCCATAATCTTGGTTCTACCACTGTTCAGAACCTTTTCTTCTTCTAGTTCATTTACTTTGGAGTGAAGTTCTGAAAGGCGAACCTCCCATGAAGATCTTTCAGAAATAAGTTCGGTTTTCAGTCTTGAACTTTCTAAACGAGCTTCAGATAACTCGTCTTCCATGCAACTAATTTGTTGTTCCAAAGACGCTACTTTATTTTTCGATTCTTCAAGCTAAAAAAAAGTTTTAATTAGAACTATTAAACTATAGGTAATTCATAATTATCATTACCTCGTCATAATGCAACTTCTGCTTGGGATCCCTATCTCTGTTTAACTTGGGGGACTGCTTAAGCTCTCCAATAGTTTTTTGGGCTGTTTCCAACATATGTTTGTAGGTATCCCTCTCTCTTTTAAACCTTAATACTTGGTTTTGTAAGGATTGTAATTCTTGGTTCACCACATTCAATTGACTTTCATATCTCATCTTGCATTCAGCTACTTCTGTCTTTTTGGCTTTTTCTGAGTTGTTCAACCTAAAAATCCATAACTATTATAAGGTTTGGGAGTTTTATTTTAAATCTTACTTTATTCGCAATTGTTTCATTTCTTTTTCCATCGCTGATGAATCAGCACTAATGTTTCTTTGTATTTTATTAACTTTTTCATAGTCGTCAAGTTTTTTCTTTAACTCGTCGTTTTCTTTCCTCATATAGTCCATTTGGTCATGGATTAGATCATAATCCTTTTTTATTTGATCCAATTCTGATTGTTTTTCTTCAAATAATGCTTTTAATCTTTGCTTTTCAATATCGTTACCGGTATAAGTCACCCTAGATATGTCTTTAATTTTTTGATCCATATCTAGTTTCTCTTTTATCCAGGTGTCTTGTTTAATATTATACGTATCTCTTAGCGTTCTTAGCTCCATTTCTAGTTGATCTAGTTCTTTTTTAAGGTTTTTATATTGACTAAAATTTAAAACAAATATCAAAATACATATTAATCATTATACAAGTTGAATATAGGCACAAATATCGCACAAATTGTTGTAAATTTATTTTAAAATTGTATTTACTTTTCTAGGGTTTCTTTCTCCATAACTAGTTTCGCCTTAGTAACAACATGCTCCTCTTCTAAAATTTCATATTTGGCGGTTAAATCATCATAGTTTTGCCTCTCCCTAGTAACGGTATTCTCTAGATCTAAAATATATTAGACATTAATAAAAAAAAATTGCACAGTTTCACTGCTCCTACGTTCTATGCTTTCCTGGAAGTGTTTTAACTCCAATTCCCTTTTAACTCCACCACCAGAAGTCATTTCAAGTTTCTTTATCTTGGCCTTTAGTGCGCTTAGTTCCAACTCTCTATTTTTATGTTCTTTTTCTGCATTTATTTTTAATACATCAATTTTTTTCCTTTCATTTTGCAAATCTATTTCCAACTCTTTTATTTTCTTTTCTTGGTCCAACTTTGTGTTCTTTTTCTCCAGTTCCAATTTCTTAATCTTACCTTCTAAGTTTTTCTGGTTTTTGCTTGATATTTCTAACTTTGACTCCAGTTCGGATAATATAACAGCTTTTTTGCTTATCTCGTCTTTTAGCTTACTAATTTCTCTTCCCTCCAATTCTCCTATTTTTATAGTAGAATTTGATACTGCTTCTCTTTCTTGAGCCAAACTTTCTTCTAGTTGTTTCACTAACTTATCTTTTTGATCTATAGTGTTCTCGTATCCTTTTATTTTCATATTTAAATTTTCTATTTGGAAATTAAACCTTTTCTGATCATCTTCCCATTTTGTTTCAGCATCTTCCAAATTTTTAGTCTTCTGTTTTTCTTTGTAAAGCTAAAATTTAGCAGTATCTTTGCTCCTGTATTTGTAATGATTTTATTTTACTTACCTTACTTTCAAATTCTTTGTTTTGTTCCCTTAGTTTTCTATCACATTCGCTATACTTGTTTTCAAATTTAACAAGTCGATCTTCTAAATCTAATAGCTTTTTGTCCTTTAAACACATCTAAAAAAAACAGTATTGAGAATTTTTCGTTACAGTATTTACAACAGTAACAATGTCATTAGCATTCAAATTTGTAGTACTTATTTATGATTAACTTACGTCATTTGTTAATTTATTTATTTCATCGGAGTTCTTTTTAAGTTTCTTCAACTCCGAGTCTCTTTCGTCCAGAGTAAATTTAAGAGAATCTAGTTTAGTATTTAATACTTTTACTTCGTCCTGCTTTTTGTCTAAATCCTCTAAAAGTGGGTACGAAATGTTAGATACGTATAACAACTGTTTTTTTTTATGGTGCACAATCATTACTCAAACTTACTTAGTTGTTCCCTAAATTTATTTACTTCATCGTCAAGGCATTTCTTTTCTTCAATTATTTTTTTATGATCTTTGGATAGCTTGTCGACTTGTTCCTTTAGTTTCTTTTTTTCGGTAGTAGCCTTTTCCAGTGACTCCCGAATTTTATTTAGTTCAAAAGTTAATTCTTCGCCTTTCTTTGTCTCTTTTGTGCGCTTATTCTTCTCTTCGTCTAAATCTTTTCTTGTTGAATCAAATTTCTTGTTTAACTCAGCTATTTCTTTTAGAGCTGTTTCCAATTCTGAACTGACTTTAGCTTTTCTTAATTCTGCTTCTAATTTTATTTTTTCATTTTCGCTAGTTTTCATGTATGTTAATATTTCGCTTATTTCTTTTTCCAAATCACTAATCATTGTTTTCATTTGATCCCTTGTCGTTAGCGCAGAGGGTTTTTTTGCTGTTCTATTGCTGAATTTTTTAAAGTCGCTCTGAAAAAATTATTAGGTTAAATTTATCGATATAACTGTACAGTCATTATTTTCAAACTTACTTTACCCTCGCGACTAGGAGCATTGGTACTGAGCATCGGGGCACTATTTTCTAGTTCTTTAATTTTTTCCTTAGCGTCTGTCAGTTCCACTTCTAAAGTGGCTATTTGGTCAATGTACTTTTCCATACTCTTGTCAGTATTTTTAAGTGATTTAGCAGCTTTAAGCAAACTTAGTTTTTTATTTTCAGCCGCCAGTTTATCGTTTTCACTCTCCAAATTGTGTACTTTGTTTCGCAAAACAGATGCTTCTTGTTCGATCACTTGTAATTGTCGTTTAAGGTCAAGAGCTTGCTGATCCAAATCCAATGATCTACAACAGTAAGAATGAAAGCATTGAATTAATTACCTTGTTTAAAACGCTCTAGTCAGAAATTAACAAATATACTTACTTGCTCTTCTGGATGCTCTTAGACGGTTTCTGATTTAAAGCTAGTTCTGCATGAAGTCTTTCACAGTCTCTTTCTTTCTCGATAAGTTTTTTTCGTAGATCATTAGTCTCATCTTCAAGGATCTAAAACAATACAAAATATATCTATGACTATGTTATACTTTTAGGAATTTTGTTTTTACCCTTATTTTCTGGCTATCTATGGAATTTCCTTTATCACTGCTCAGGAGAGCTTTTCTTATAGGTCCTTTGGCACCTAACTTATCATGAAGATCCTTTGTCTTAATTTTTAATCGTCGGTTGTCAGCTTCAAGTTCTTCAACTTTTTTTCGAAGAACGGAAGCCTCCTGTTCGCTTAGCTCGAGCTGCAATTTTAGTTCTGCTGGGTCGTCATCTTCAGATAGGTCTTTGTTTTCTGGGGGTTCGGGAGTTAACCTTTGGTTTGTTGGACTTAATTTTCGACCTAGAAGTTTTATAAAAACATAAATAGTAACACGTATGAAATGCTCCTAGTACGCAGTTAGGAAGAATTCTACTATAAGAAGTAACTATATAGAGCAACAAATTTTAGGAACAACCAGGGGCTGATTGTAAGGATAATACTTCTTGGTAAAGTATAGTACCTATAATATTATAGTAATCAGAACAGTTTTTCAAGAAAGCAAATGGAATAATTTAAGCAAGATTATTAAAAATGGGTTATTGCAACTGTAGAAAATGGCCTACATGGCACAGGAAAAGAACGTTTTCTAAAAGGAACATAATATTAAGCTTGTTAAAATAAAGGTGCACATCACACAACACTCTGCATGCTAGTTTCGGTGGTTCCAATGAACGTTTAGTAAAAGGTTTATACAGCCAATTATTATTGTCGGAAAATTAATTGTTTTAGAGGTTTTGCCGCATTTGACGTACTTCTAGCTCTGGTTGCCATTTTTTTCAGCTGCAAAACCAATGACTCGTTATCATCTTCAATCCTTGATACTTTCTTGCGTAAATTTTCCGCCTAAAAAGCAAAAAACCAAAGTAGATAGACAATTCTTTTACCCATTATTGTAACTAAGGTGTCCATTGGCGAAAATATTCTTGGTGGTAATTGATACATTTGTGACAGTGGCATGTTTCTGAACTGTAGCGAAGCTAGTAAGTTATTAAGGGAAGAGTTTCCAATTATTTGGGTACTAGCAGCGCCTTTTCTAATACCGCTATTTGTATGCTTTATGTCATTATCATCTGTTTGAGTGGCTTTAACGATAAGAGTGGTAATTTTTTCCATGAGTACGAAATCTGTTTGAGTTGACATAAAGACGCTGTTAAAAAGGGTTTGAGTATATTTATTGTCCAAGCGAATTGAGGTTAGCACCCCTTTATTTGGAAGTTTTCGTCGAAGAGTTCTGTTAATCTAGTATAAAGAAATAACTTGGTTAAACCTGGAACAAAACAGTGCTAAGACTAAAGAAAGGCGAAAGTGACAAATTACCTCTTCCTCGGCAAATTTGAGTTGTTCTCTTAAGTCGGCCTCTCTTTCTAACGAGTCTTGTAGATCCCTAAGCAGTTGAGCTGGATCATCTTGTGAGCCACCTCTTGTAAGGGACTCTCTTGATACTTTTTGCTAAAAAAATTAAGAGTAGTAGCATAATATATAGAAACGACTATTTTAGGTACTTACCCCATCACTAGAAGGGCTTTTTCCAATGGTGCCAAGAAGTGGTGCTTTTTTCTTAGCTGAAGTTGTTTTGGTACTTTCTTCTAGTTTTTTGTTTGATTCTTCTAGTTCTTTTTGTAACCTCAGTGACACCTCGTTAGATACCTTAAGTTCTTGTTCTAGTTGTTTTATTCTATCGATATGTGATAGGGTTCCAGTACCTCCAGAAACCTAAAAGAAATCTGGTAATATTAATAACTGATAAAAAAATTCGATATGGAGTATTAGGCACCTCGGTCAGTTTTTTCTTCATTTCAGTTTTCTCATTTTCCAATTGTTCTACTTTCCTTTCTGCCTTTCTAAGTTTAAACGATAGTATTCGACAGTTTTTGGTAGTCTGATCTAGCTCTTTTTTTATTGATGTGTATTCTACAGCTTGATCTTCCCTAAAAATCGAAAATTGTAGTTCAGGCTTTAACGACATAAAAACCATCTACCTAAAATTATCTTGCATTTCATCAATCTGTTCTTCCATGTCGCGAAGCTCTTTTTTCATATCTTCATTTTCATCCATTAGTTCTTCGCACAACGTTTCAGCAGCCAGTAATTTCGACCTAAGTTCATCAGCTATCTTTTGAGCTTCCTGAGCTGTTGGCCTGAGGTCCAAATCGGCCTCCAATTCTTTGGCTTTAAGTGTAAGGCTTCGCTTCTCATCTTTATAGTCTTCCAATGTCTGTTGAAGCTCATTACATTTCTGTTGAAGCTTCAGAACCTCGGTAGCAGTGGTTTTACTTGTTGTAGTTTCCATGGCAGCCAGCCTTCTTAGCAAAATATCACTTTTATCTCTTTCTAGGCGATCACATTTGGCTTTTGTAGACTCGAGTTCTTTTTTAAGACTGTCCAGCTGGTCTCTAAACTCATTATCTGCTCCCACAAGTGTTGTATCCGTGGTTTCAGTTCCAGCATTACTAATTGTATCATCGTGATCAGATCCTGATCCTGAATTGTCTACATATTCATCTCTTTTTACGTTTCTTTTAACCTAAAGGTAATAAATAGATTAATATTTATTTTAGAAATGATAGTAATAGCCAGAAAACATGTTGGCGTCTAGGCAGGTTTACTCTCTCTTTTTTCTCCCTCTCTATATTAACAATGTTTATCAAATTTTGTAGGAATTGTATTTCTGGCTATTCATATAATTATCATAATTACTTGAAAAAATTGTTTTCACAAATCTAATAGCAGATTTAAGGGGGTGCTGGACTCCACCATTATTGTAGGGGTACCAGGCGCGCATTTAAGGGGAGGGGTAATGGGGGTTGTTACCCCCTCCCCCATGAGCTATTTTTTTTGCTTAAAATTTTTTAAAATTGGACAAGGGGAAATCGAGAGCAATAAATTTTGATTGATTTTTTGTAAAAAAAACTGCATCATTAAAAAAAAATTTATAACCCCTCCACCAGAATCATTACCCCCCCCCCCCCCAAAGATCAATTTCAGAAACGCGCCTGAGGGGTAACCTCCCCCACCTCATTGATAAGTAATATGCAATTCCCTAGTAGATATCAATCATTGCGTGTATTAATATGTCATGTAGAAAAGATTTAAAGAAATCAGCTAAGCTGATGGAACCTTTGCCAGTAAAGAAAAAAAGTAGTTCCGGTATTTAAAAAAAGTGGTACTGCTTAAGGCGGTGTCTACTGTGGCTAATCCCTTAAACCTGGAATTAAAATTGTGAGTTACTCACATACAGCAAACAAACATAGGTACACATTTTAGTAGGAGTGCTAATGTTATTGTTGGTAGGTATGACTGCTACAGGCATTTAAAAGCAGCTAATGGTGTAAAATCCCATTTGTTGGTGATAATTGGTACCGTTTCAGTGGTTCCTTTTTAAGGGTTACATTAGCATCCATATGATGATTCGGTACAATTCATGATACTCTTGTACTTTTTATAAAAAATGAAGTAAATATAACAAATACTGTTTAGACACTTTTATTAGATGTTTATTAGGTGGATGGTGTGTCCAAACTTTAGAAGCAAAGCCTTGTGCAAAACTAAATTTAAATAATTGTGTTAAAATACTGATGGTAAGAGTGCTATTGGTAAAATCATAAATTTGTAAAAGAAAGTACATACTAAGTTTTACCGGGTGTTTAAAAAGAATGGATAATAAAAATCGACTGTCTATGCGACTAAAATATAATACAATAATGTAAGTGTATTAACATTTTTTCCATTTTATTTGTTTCGTTTGTTTAAATATTTTTAACACCCTGTAAAAATACTTTTTGCTTTCTAATAGGCTGGTTCCTTACCATATATTTGTTTTGTATGCAGCACCTTCAAAGCTATATATTCTATGGACATTTGGTTGGTTGCTAAAATATTATTGGCATTACCGAAAATTAGTTGTATTTTGGGTATAACTACAATAAAGCACCAAAAAAATATGATTAGGGTCAAGTGGGGTTAACACACACATAAACATCAATTACTTGAATAAGAAATTGTACATCATGATTATTTGGCTCCGCCGAGATAGTTTTTACTTCTTTTACTTGGATCCTTCTTGTTCCTCTATCAGTTTTTTCTTTTATTGCTTGAAGCTTCTTTGCTCTCGTCGCTAAACTGTCGCCTTTGTCGTATAATGATGTATTTCGCTCTTTAATGATCGAAAAACTATCTGAAACTATAAAAGAAAATCATTAGTAGGGATAGCAATTATGGTCTAAAAAATATTAATTAATAAATATAAAAAAGCACGTTCTTTTCTCTGTTTTTATAATTTTATAAATCCAAATTTTAATAAAATTGTGCTCGAGATACATGGGCTAATTTTTGAATTAAACACTTTACAGTAGTGTACTGAACTTGGTAGGGTGTCTGCAACCAAATTAAAACCCCCTGTATAACGTTTTCGCAATTCGGTGTATTATATTACAAGCCAAAATCAATTAAAACCTACAATTTCTTACATTGAATTTTAAATTCCGGTATAAGTTTCATGTTTCCAATTTCATTGGAAACATTTATTTTTGTGCGTAATTTAAACTTTTGCATTAAATTATAAATATAATCTTACGTGCCGATTACCAAACATAAGAGCTTATGCACATGTACCGAAAAGAATATTTATATTTATTACAATTAGGATATACAGGGTGTTTCAATAAAAACTCCCAGGCCAATTATTTCGAAAACTAAAAGCGACATGTAAATTCTGTAAACTCCAGTTTTTAGCCTCTATGATTGGCTTCACAACTTTGTAAAAAATGTGTTGGAATAATACAAGATGTAGGTGGCGACACCGTGCAAAGAAATTTTTCGATGACAGGAACTTTTAAATGTTGTCGTCCTTAAAGATAATTAATTTTTGGTCAAATTATGTCCCATAAAAAAATTTGATAAATCTAACATGAAAGGAGATATTTGGGGTTAAGTTTTTTTTTAATAATTTTAACGAGTATTTTAATTACAAATATTTTTAATATCTTTTAGCAGATTTTATCTGTTAAATTGTTTTCATATCTTGCTTCGTTGTCGAGAAATAAAAATAAAAACAATTTTATTGCATATCTCTGGAAAACAAAAATCATTAAATAAGTAATACGTTGTATCTTTTGCTATATTAATCGAAATACACTAAGAGTTTGCAGAACCAAATTATTATATCGATTTGCTATGTGTGTATATGAAAACGGCAATAATTTTGAACACCACATTCGACCCCATTAAATAGTTTTTGGTATTGTTCTAATTTTCATTAATCATTTTGTATAATTTCTCATCAGTTCTGTCATAAAATTTAAAACATCTTTTAATTTTATTTTATAATGCTTTAATGTTTTAATGCTTTTAAACAACAAAAAATACAAAGTATTAATTATTTAATGATTTTTGTTTTCCAGAGATATGCAATAAAATTGTTTTTGTTTTTATTTCTCGAAAACGGAGCAAGATATGAAAACAATTTAACGGACAAGAAAAGGATATTTTTAGTTGCTTAATCCGAAAAAAATATAAAAATTACCAAAAACTCAGTGGCGTCTTATTTTTTGCGAATTTATCAAAATTTTTTATGGGACATAATTTGACCAAAAATTAATTATCTTTTAACATTTAAAAGTTCCTGTCATCGAAAAATTTCTTTGCACCGTGGCGCCACCTACATCCTGTATTATTCAAACACAGTTTTTACAACGTTTTGAAGCCAATCATAGAGGCTAAAAACTGGCGTTTACAGAATTTACATGTCGCTTTTAGTTTTCGAAACAATTGGCCCAGGAGTTTTTATTGAAACACCCTGTATATCACCTAAAACAACTATTGGGTGGTACAAAAAAAAATTAATAATTGTTTTACCATCCTACATTATCAATAAATCGTACCGCTCCAGCTCTACTGTATGGTGGGGACTGAAAGCGCGGCGTTGTCCATCATCAGAAACGCAAAACATTAATCAGTTTATTATATTTAAAATAGGAAGGTAATTCTAATGAATCATCAGCAGGTGTGTCACCTCTTATCTACATGTGTGTCAAACACTTACCTGTTCTTTGTCCTGTGTCAATAGGCTTTTGCTTCCTCTTAGGCAATTTAAAGCTGACAGTGGTCACCGGCTGTGTGTCATCCTCCAAATTAGCCAAATCAGGAGTAGAAATCCACGATGAAGGATTTGAATATTCACTGTCACTACTAGTACCACCTGATCTGTCATTTTCTACAGCTAGGTTTGAGCTGGACACCCAATTTCTTTTTGAACTACTCTCGCTGATTAAAAAAATACTTTAGTAATTAGTAATTTTTAAAAAATTTATTTAAATTTAGTTTAGTAATATAAAAACATATAAATGATAGGGTAGTAAAAATAAAAATTATATATCCAACATCTAGGTATTCTCTTTCCCCTCACATAAACAAGGTTTGTTCATTGTTTTCCTGGCATAACCTGTAATATTTTTCGGTAACAAGCGCCTAATAAAAAAAAAGGTGAAATTTCACGCGGCGCAATAAACAGAGACCATCGTGTAAAAGTTTTACAAACTCAAAAGTGGTTATTGTAAAAACAAACCAGAACATTTTTTATGCGTATTTTTGGACCCTTAATATCGTTAAACAAAACAGCTGGGATATAAGCTATATTAAGCTATTTTATTAAGATCTATTTTTGATCAGGAATTTTCTATTTACATTTGGAAAAGTGTTTTTAGGAAAAGTTGTATATTTACAAAAGAAATATATACACTATACAGTATGTCCGAGGTCCGAGGATCGTATAATATAGATATCGTGAATCTAATTTATTTTACAAGCAAAAATTTTTATTAAGAATTCGTATCGTTCACTGTTTGGTCTGTTTGTCCTCTTCTAAACCTCATCCGCGGATATACTATACAACAAAATTGTCAATGGAATGATTTCTTATTTTTAAACTGTTTGTTCCAACCAGTACACTACAGTATAATGTAAACATCAATACCTTACCTTAAATTTAATGACAAACTAGGTGTGGAAGCAGTAGAGGTATCTCGTCTTAAACTTGGTTCATCCCTTTTTTTACCACCATGTTCTTTATAGTCCCTTAAAATACCACAAGGAAATAATATTAAAAATACATTAAGTATAATTTATTATTGCATGGTGCGCAATAGATAAAGCTTTTTTAAAATTTAATTGCTGTAAATTAAATCAGGAAACCATTAACATATCAAGATAAACGCATCTTAAATGATAAATAATAATGTACTTGCATACAAAAAGATAAATTTAAAACTAGTACAAGGTTGTCATTTTGGTAAATTTATAGCAGCTGAAATAATTTATTTTAGGCCTCACCTGAAACATCGTTTGCATCTAGTAGGCCATCTCACTTGGGGGTGAAAGCCTAAGGGGCATAACGGGTCGCCTCTAGCAAGGGGATACATATGCTGCATGATATATTCTACCTACAACGCTGTAAACAACATTTAAAGTAATGTTTACTTATTACTTGCATATCTAATAGTTATTTATATGTACCAAGGCAGTAAAGTGATTCTTTATCGGACGAGTCTGAAATTATGAGATGAACGAGCGAGGCGAGTAACAGGCGAGTCATTAAATACACTTTACTGACGTGGTGCATACAAAATTTTATCGCCAACCGTTCAGAATTTATAACATATAAAAAATTGAGGTATAACTCATCGCAATAAATCGCGAGAAAACTATTATCAAGCTGTAATAGGGAAAGGCGTGACAGTGACAGACGATTTTTGATTAATAAATGTCAAAGTCACTAATTTGCGGAGGGTAAAAGTATTTATCTGCCGCATTTGCGGCAGGTAAAGTATTTTATTTTACAATAAAATAAAGTGTTCGTTTACGTCCGGAAATCACTCTGATAAATGTACGGCTTTACTGACGGTTGACGATAAAAATTATTATCGGAGAAGTTTAAATTATAAAAATCCCTTTCCAGTACGAGATCAGATCGTTTTCATTAAATTATGGAGATCGTGCAGAAAAAAAACGAGGTAGCAGTTTTTAACCTATACGTATATAAGCGCAAATCTAGTATCTATAATACACATATATGTATAATTCGTAACTCAATAGTAGCTTTAAACAAAAACAATTTTTCAATTAAAGTAATTTACAGGAAATATAAATATTGGCTTTTACACGAGGAAAATTAAATAATTTATATCCAGCTAGAGCAGGGGATAGTTCGGGTTAGACGTGTTATGTAGGCAATGTAGCTACATTCGCATAATCGCAATACCTATATAGGTATTGTTTTTAATAAGTACTAAGTACACAAGAACGAAGAACAAGAATCAAATTGTTCCCAAAACTACATCGAAATGTAGACAAATTTTTTATTTTTATAGCAGAATTTTTAAAACGCAAAATAAAAATAAGAAACCAATGACAGGTTAATTGAGTTGTATTTACTTTTATTTTTCTCGGGTGAAGAAAGTTTACACTTTTAGATACTCGCAGCTATTGCGAGGACTATCCGTCTATATATAGCTGCAAGCCTATTAACACTTTCAATCGGTTTTACGAGATCCGTGAACAATTTCAGTGTAGGTATTGAAAAACTTACTGTGTATTTGTTGATTTTCTATATAAAAAGCACTAACCACACTATAAGGGCTTAACACAATACCACCGCGAATTATTGTAGAATCGCGAACACTTTTGTACGTGCATGTACACCTCGAAGTTGGCTTCGCGGGTAGTTGCATAACACTCTAAAAATTAGTTCTAAGGTATTAAGGGAAATTCTTGTGGAAATCATTCAATAAACATATACACACGTTTATAGAAAAAAACTTAAGCACGGATCGTCGGCGAGCAAGTAATTCTAAGACGTCAATTTTTAACGTCACATTAGATTTAGCAGCAACATAGCCTGTTCGTTCGGCTGCTTACCTAAAAACGGGAACTTTGCCAAAAGATTCAGTGATTTAAGCAACGCACATTATATCTGCTGATTGAATTTTTACGGCTTGTTATAGAATTAAAAATATTTCTTTTAATCGGGATTGGAAGAAATATGTTTGGAAATCATTTAAAATATTTTAAAGCTCGTTTTTCTGGCTTGGATTGGCATTTTTTGGCGTATAAGCGAGAGCCTTATGTAACTGCGTTCTATGCAGTGGCGTAGCTACCATAACGCCAAATCCCGCTATGGCGGGGGGCCCGAACGGACAGCCCCCGTTCGCACCGAAAAAAAAAACAATAATCTTAATAAGACCTTTAAAAGCAACCCCAAACCTTAAAAAGATAGAATATAGTTAAATTAATTCTAGTTGGGCCCCTGTTTTTAATTTTAATTATATTTGTTGACTATTCTTTTCGACATTGTTATTAATCAATAAAACAACCGTTTTAAAGGCGTAAAGGACATAGTTATCAAATTTAGTTTCTTAAGTCCCCCCATTTTGGTATCAATGACGGAGGAAGAATTATTTGAATCAGCTGAAGCTTTGCAACAATGTTACCCTCGCGATATTTCCTCAGAATTTCCATTACAAATAATTGCCTTATCTCAGCCTCTAAAAGACAAAATATATACATTTAAAGACATTAGAGAGCTTGCAAATTTTTTAATTGTAGAAAATGATACCCTAGCATCAAATTTCGCAGAGGTAGGGGAGAGCAAGGCATAATGACATAGCAGGCAAAATGACATATTATTACCTGTTTTCGGCCCAGTTCGATTACATTCGTGTTGAGTTCTCTACTACAAACCCATCGTCAGCCGTAATAAAATAGCATAGTCGATCGTTTGTTGTTTTCTAGAGAGTTTGTGTATTTTCCTATGTAAAATATCAAGGTAAGTGATCGTTGAAATATTTTTGGGTAAAATATATAAGGTCGCTGCCAATGTTTTAGTGTTAACCCACAACTATTAGCCCTCTAGTTTTAATATTACACTAACATTTAAATGATTGAATAAAATTATAACCCAGAAAATCTATTTATTCTTTATATTGCACATTGGGCAAAATGACATAGCAGTGTGTCGTTTTGCCTGTATAGCACTATGTCGTTCTTAATTTATTCATATTTTGTTTCAATATTTTTTTTTTAATTTCGTTAATGTACAACAAACTTAAAATATAAGTAGAAACTACATTTTACACTTACATTGTTATTTTTTTTGTTTTACTCACTGGACAGTTAATTTCATACAACCATGTCATTATGCCTTTAAGGAAAAAATTTGGTATGTCAATTTGCCTTACCCTATAAGGTTAAAATGGTTTTTGTAATGCTTGTTATTTTTTGAAATTTTTCCTAAATATTGCAATTCTTACAAGTAAAATATTTTAATTCACTTAAAACGTTAAGAGGCCATATGAAAAGAAAAGAATACCTTTTGGTTTAGTAAAAATTGATTTTCAAAAGATAGTATGTCATATTGCCTTGCTCTCCCCTATGTACTGCCGTTGCCTACGTTATAGCAACGGTACTGCTCTAAAATTTTTCTTGAAGCTCCCTGTAACCGTGGCGTGGCGTCTTCAGAACGGTCGTTTTCGAAATTAAAATGAATAAAAAACTATCTAAGAAATTCCTGTGCCCAAAATCGACAAAGTAATTTCGCATTGCTTAGTATAGAGGCAGCGGAAGCTGCAGTAATGGACAAAACCGAAATAGTTAGGGTTTTTGCGGAAACTAAATCCAGAAGGAAGCAATTTCTTGGATAAGTTGAATAGTTTCATGTTTTATTGCAAGGCTTTTTTTCCATAATTTATAATAAAATATATAAGACTATTTTACTTCAAAAAATATACATTTATTTTGTGTGGTTGTTTGTTCTTGTTACATTATAGGTATATGGTAAAAATGTTCCATTATGTATTTTTTAAATATATATGTTTTTTATTTGTTTACTTTTTGATTATATTATTTTTATTAGCTACAATCATCAGTACTGACAAGCATGCTTTTGTAGTTGTAGCTACTTATTAATTGTTATTAATTAATGTTTTATTTAATATGTTTATTAATACATGCTATTTAAGTATCCTCTCCTCTTACTTGTTTATTTTCTACCCTTGTCCAAATGGAAAATGAAAGTGGGAGGTTATATTTTGAATGTTATTGCTATCTTGAAACTTGACTAATTTTGGGGTGATAAAATTTTGAAGGGGGTCCAAAAGTTAGGTTTGGCGGAGGAGCCCAAAATCTGAAGCTACGCCACTGGTTCTATGGAGTTTTTAATAGCTTCTATACAATTCGTTAACTAGACAGGATCAGTATATGGATAATAAAATGATATACCTAAGTATCCTTACGGCCAAAAAAGTTTTATTTTTGTGCGTTTTTTTTATCTGAAATCTGCAAACGTAGTCGATGCTCTTCTGGTAATGTTGCTGGACCTATATGTTAGATGCAAGTTTTTTTTTACCGCCCCTGTATACCTATACATTATTATACAATAGTATCTACACCATATACACAGATAAAATATTTCTTTCTAAGTTTTAAAAACCATGTATTCAAAGCAGAGAGAATAAACAATATTACATCCAAATTGTATATGGGTAGTCTTATGGGTATGGTTAGTATGGTAGACGATTCCAATCGGTAAATCATATATTACGATTGATGCTTGAAAATAGAAAACAATATAAAATAATAAATAATAATGCTTTTAAGAGCCAGTCCGATACTGGAAGACGTTTTTCTATTTCCACCCGAAAAACCTTGTTGATAAATTCTAAATGTTATCAATTGTGAGACTACAATTTTGAAATAGAGGTGCTTAATACTGCTTATAAGGCTTTGAAACAACTAAATACCGTGTCTTCGGAAGTTCTTACCAAATGGGAAACTTTTTAATTATTAACTCTACGAAAAAAAGTGCCTCTTCCTAAAAAGTCCTGCTTGGTGAGAAAATAAATTTGCACAAGAATATTTATACAGGGTGTTTCATTAAGGGTGTATATCTCGGAAACTACTAAGCATAGAAACTTGGGAAAAAAAATTATGATTAAGGCGGTCATAAAAATTCTGGAAATTATTTTTAAGTTCCTCATTTCGCCGCAAGGGGACACAATTGAAAATAATTTTTTTAAATTCTAAATTTCTCCGAAAATTCCCATATTAAGGTATAACTCTGATTACATCATTAGAAAGCTTAGACAATTCTGCATCATTTTGGTTTAAGGCTCATTGGCGTACCGACCTTGCTATAAGAGCGGGGAAAGATATTTTGAAAGTGTAAACATTAAAATCGCTGTAACTTCTAAACGCCTTATGCGATTTTACTAAATTTAAGCTTGTTTGGAAAAGAAAAATAAGTAAAAAAGTTAAACTGTTGGCACAGTAGATAGTGATAAAATAGTAACTTTTTGCACGATCGTAGAAAAAATATTTTTTTGTCGTGGAATGCTTTGGCCACGAAGCTATAAAAGCAATAATTTTTTCGATTAAAGTGTTAAAAATTATTGTTTTGGCAATAACTCTAAAACGAACAAAGATATTAAACTGATGCGGTCTTCACATTTTTTTTTGCAAATTTAATCTCCTTTCCGATTATGATGTCATAGTTATACCGTATGATTTGAACTTTCGGGGTAAAATCAAAATACTATTATTATTACAAATTGCGCCCTCTAGCAATTTTATTAGAAACTATCGTGTACCATTTTCCCTTCCAAATAAGCTTAAATTTAGTAAAATCGCATAAGGCGTTTAGAAGTTACAGCGATTTTAATGTTTACACTTTCAAAATATCTTTCCCCACTCTTATAGCAAGGTCGGTACGCCATTGAGCCTTAAACCAAAATGATGCAAAATTGTCTAAGCTTTCTAATGATGTAATCAGAGTTATACCTTAATATGGGAATTTTCGGAGAAATTTAGAATTTAAAAAAATTATTTTCAATTGTGTCCCCTTGCGGCGAAATGAGGAACTTAAAAATAATTTCCAGAATTTTTTTATGACCGCTTTAATCATAATTTTTTTTCCCCAAGTTTCTATGCTTAGTAGTTTCCGAGATATGGCCGGTGGCCACCCTTAATGAAACACCCTGTATAAATATTCTTGTGCAAATTTATTTTCTCACCAAGCAGGACTTTTTAGGAAGAGGCACTTTTTTTCGTAGAGTTAATAATTAAAAAGTTTCCCATTTGGTAAGAACTTCCGAAGGTACCTATATTTTCATCAAAAAACTTCTTCAGATGGGGGAATACTGCAGACAACTCGAGGTCTGTTATTTTCAGCCTATCTAATTTTCCCTTCAACAATATGTAAATGGACAAGAGACACGACATGTTCGGTAATTAGGTAAGATAATAATCGACAGCCTCAGGTCGGTTACCTTCCTCCGGTGCTGGATCACTGGAGAATCGTTACTTATACTTATTGTACTTCATCACCATCAAAAAAGGGCTTGATACAAATATACATAGCATAACAGCATACTATTATACAAGCAGGGTTTAAAGAACCCGTACTGTTTTAACCAAAAGGGTATCGTATAGGTATTAAGATAGATTGCAATGAAGTTATAATATAATGATTAAATTTAGATAAAAAAACAAACTTCTTCTGGTTCAGTTGAATAGAGCCGGAGTTACGTTTGAAGCTTGAATGCGATTTCCGGGATTTCCCATATTATTTGTTATGTGGTAGGTAGGCACTACTAATCCGGATCTAGTGATCCAAATCCGATAACAGAGTTGCCCACATCGGCCACATCTACATTCGGGGAATTACCGTCCCTCTAGTTCGGATTATGTAGAGGGCAGCACAATATTCTTTAGTTTATTGTAAAGAACCTAGAGGGTGCTGCTCCAACAAGCTTTTTAATTTTTCTGTGGCTTTTTAGTGGGTGACATCAGACATGCAAGGTTCTTCTAAGAACCTCAGGATCGTAGAACCTCGGGTGACATTATACGTAAATATGTGTGGTGACACGTCGCAAAGGTCGAGTTTTTCATTGATTACAGTCGTGCGGTGTGATTGTATACTTATCCTTTTCTTTTCTGTACCATAAGATACTGGGCGGGACAGTTCGAACGTGTTCTGGTGGTTCCATATCGCCTGTATTGAGCAACGTATGTATACAGCGTTGTCGAAGACACGGATTTTTCGTATTTATATTGCGGAATTCCCTTCGTTGTACATGGATATTATAGATTATAGACCGAAGGGGGTGGCAACGCTGGATGCGGGTCTCCTAAAAGCTGACAAGTGTGTCTTGTCATGTCCCTTGTCATTGTCACGCATATTTAAAGAGTATTTTGCTTAGTTGCGTACTGATTATACCAAAGAGGTTGATAGACATTAATTATTGATCTTTGGAATCTATTTAGACAAATATAGAAAATTATTAATTGGTATTGGTAATTATCTATGAAGGCTATTATTTAAACTGTATTGGTGTTAGTGTTAATAATCATTGGCTGTGATATATCTTTATTCTTCTATTAATTATGAGTGTGCCACAAAAAATTAACCCCGACTTGGATAAAGAAAGAAAGAAATGTACCTTTAGTACTCAAGAATTAACGCATTTGTTGGATGGAGGTTCTAAGAAAACAGAGGACAGGAAAGAAAGGGGTAAGTAAATTTATTAATATTGTACATATTCAAATTATTTAAAAATTCATTTGTTGAATATACATGAAAGTTGGAAAAACTAGGTGCCTATTTTCTTTGGAGAAAGTTTATTATGGAATTATTTAATTTACCTTATTTACTTTTAACGGTGCTTGGTTCTGTGTGTTCTGACCCACAGCTCTCAATTTAGTTTAACCAACCTATGACTTCCTGTGTATGGCAATTAGGATATTAAGAAATATTATTTTAGCACAGGGGTTTTGTAGAGTAGTGTAGATAAACCTCTGAGTTTTGTATGCCTTTTGAACAACATTCCTCGTGATTTTCTAATGTGTTAATACACCTGTGAAGTTCTTAGTGAAGTTCGTATCATTATAGATAATAGTGCATAATAGAACTTGTTACGAAGAAATTCATGTATTTATTTGACTTTCAAGTTGGTCATTTATATCATCAAACTTCACAGGTGTAAAGACTGCTTTAACTATTCATACATAATAATATCTTCAGGAACCAAGAATAAGTTTGGGAGGCATAATATTAAAAAGCTGCCAACCCTAATAAAAATTTTACGTTTTGGATAGATTTTAGACCTTATAGGATTGATACCTCTGTAGGATAAATTGTAAATATAATTAGAGGTAGTCACACTGTAATCCTGGAATTTTTTTACTTGCAGAAAGATATTTTCTGGACGATCCTGATTTAAGGTCCAAAGTTCCTGCAGAATATTTAAGCCATAAAGAAAAATATGAAGAGGGAGTACGGAAAGCATGCCTGGTTTTTAAAAAGGTACAACAGCTGCAAAATGAAGGAAAAGGGGGTATGGACAATTTTAGGTATGAATGAAATTTTAATATGTACTAGAAATAGTCAACTGATATAGGTACATACAAACATACTTATAATGTGAAGAGGTAGGTAAATTAATAATTACCTATCGAGGAACTTTAATAATTTATGATATCCAATAAGGATTTTAAGTTTTAAAGCATAATTAACTTTGCATTTCTATAAGTTGAATTTTACCTATGCTCAGGGCCGGATTTAGAGGTCTAGAGGCCCTGAGGCAACAAAGGAGTGCCCCTAATAATTTTCCAAACAGATTAAACGATTGTTTTTATTAAAGTGTTTTAAAAATTTATTGAGAGATCAATCTAATTTTTTTAACAAATATATTATATAGGTATAGTCAAATAAAGGAATTATACCAAACAAATTAAGTGTTAACGAATGGTATTAAAAGTAAAAAATCGAAAAATACTTTTTTATGAATATAAAAAATTATAATAAAAAAGAAGATTTGTTTATTTATCAGAACTTTGATGGTTTTTTTTTTGGAAAATCTTTTGTGGGGGCCCCTCACTTGTGAAGGCCCGGGACTGTGTAGCCCCGGCTGCCCCCGTAAATCCGACACTGCCTATGTTACTTAATTAAAAAAACTATGAATAAAAACATAAACGCTATTTTTTTTTTTGTTTTTAATAAAATATAATCTTGCCTCATCTCTTGGTTTGCCTTGCCTCATCCTTGCTCTCTTTGACCAAGGCTAATATAGAAAAAGGCAAGATATTCTTAAATCATATGGTTTAAATACTTATAAAGAATGTAATAAAATACCCAGAATTTTGCAACATATCTCTTTTATTTATATCAGTACTTATATTATTCTCAAGCTGTGTCATATCAGCCCTCATCTTTATCATGTCATTAATAGTACAAATTCTAAAGGTACCTTATATACTATATATTTTCCAAACTTATATACTTAATTTAGGATATCAATTAAGTACCGGTAAATAGCTGAAGTAGGTACCAATATCATCGGCGTAGCTAGCCTTAGTTTTCAGGGGGAGCCTGGGCCCCAGTGTACCGTGGATTAAAAAATATATTATTTATATTGATTATATTTCAGAGGGGCTCCAGGGCCATCAGGGGGGCCCAGGCCCCCCCTAGCTACGTCGATGACCAATATCATTAAAAACTTTAAAAGCTACTTTATAATATCAAAATTAGATTTTTAAAAAGTGGCTGTGTTTTATCTTGCTATTGTATTTAACATGCCCCATAGTTTATGGTTTTTAAAAAAATTGTACTTGAGAGTTTTATATAGCTAATAAAATTATCATTAACATAAGTAATTATACATTTCCTTAAATGATTAATGTATTTTCTTTTACGTCATATTGTTAATTTTATCGTTTGTCCCTGAAAGTTCATATGGTGTAACAATAATTTTAGACTTTTAATATGCTCAAATTTTTTCAAAATTTATTTATTAAGAATTTTTTAATACATACTTAAATGTTGATAAGAGGAAATTTAAATTATTATCAGAATTATATTGAATCAATTATTATCATTATTATTACCATTAATGGGCAGTGGCGTAGCCAGGCTTATTGATTTAGGGCGGGTGAAATTATTTTGCGTGCCGTTTGATCGATAATTTGATAACAGAGGGCAAATACACAGGGCTATAAACTATATAACAAGACAGGTTGTAATTTTAGAGAGATATTGGGAGGACAGTTGGGTTCAGCAATCCTAGGAGATGGAAACCCCCTGACTTTGCACTATGTAATGTTCATTCCAACTATTATGGGACAGGGTAACTTTGAGCAACAGGCTGAATGGATACAGAAAGCTTGGGAATGTAATATTATTGGAACTTATGCACAGGTACTCAGAAAATTGTTTGAAATATCAAAATCATTTTATTGAATCATGGAAATATATTTTTCGAAAAATTTACTCTTATACAGTGTGTGTATAAAGTCTGGAAACGGCTTAATAACATCACAATTTACTGGCCGATTTAAACCAAATTTAGTACAGTTGTGTAAGAGGATCTAACGCACCGAATGACGATATTGGCGTTGTTGCCAGCTTTTTAGTTTGTCTGGAATTCGAACGAATTTTATATTTTTAAATATAACACCCAGTATATTTTTACATTTTTAAATTCCACATAGAATTATAATTATTTTTTATTAAATGCATTATTAGTCTATACTTAACAGTTTCCGAGATATTGACTCTCGAAAAGTGACATTTTTGAACTTTGACAGCTTATAACTTTCTAACAGTACGTCTTAGAGCAAAACGGCTTACATGTCCCTATCTTCAATTTTTATTATCTTCCCAAAAAAATCAACTTCCGGTTAAACCGGATGTAACTCGAAAGCAGGAAATATAGTTGTTCCAGTTTAACTGGAAGTTGATTTTTTGGGAAGATAATAAAAATTGAAGATAGGGACATGTAAGCCGTTTTGCTCTAAGACGTACTGTTAGAAAGTTATAAGCTGTCAAAGTTCAAAAATGTCACTTTTCTAGAGTCATCGGAAACTATGAAGTATAGACTAATAATGCATTTAATAAAAAATAATTATAATTTTATGTGACATTTAAAAATGTAAAAATATACTGGGTGTTATATTTAAAAATATAAAATTCGTTCGAATTCCAGACAAACTACAAAGCTGGCAACAACGCCAATATCGTCATTCGGTGCGTTAGATCCTCTTACACAACTGTACCAAATTTGATTTAAATCGGCCAGTAAATTGTGATGTTATTAAGCCGTTTCCAGACTTTATACACACACTGTATATTGTCATTTATTTCAATTTTATTTATTTAGACTGAGCTGGGCCATGGCACTTTTATCAGAGGCCTAGAGACAATTGCAACCTATAATCCCAATACTGAAGAATTTGTTTTGAACAGCCCAACTCTTACATCATATAAATGGTGGCCTGGAGGCTGTAAGTATTTGTTGAAAAGTTTACCTTAAAAAAAAGTTCCATTTACCTCACAGTATAAGCGATATTACAATAAGACCATATAATAGTTTAAACTAGGTTTGAATAACTAGACGAAAAATGGTGATAGCCAAATTTACATATTTTGTTCTAGTGGGTCATTCTGCAAATTACGCTGTAGTCGTTGCCCAAATGTTCACAAAAGGAGAGTGTCAAGGTATCCATCCCTTTATAGTTCAACTAAGAGACGAACACACCCATCAGCCTTTACCAGGCATTAAAATTGGCGAAATTGGGTGTAAGTTGGGTATGAACAGCACAAATAACGGATACCTCGGTTTTGAAAATGTTAGAATTCCTAGAACACACATGTTGATGAAAAACAATCAAGTTTTGCCTGTAAGTAGTTACCAGCATTGGGCGTTTTTACACTAGCCGACACGATACCGACACGACAACGACAACGACACCGGTGGACGCGTAATCTCATGTAAGTAAAGGGAATGCTTTCACACTTGCCGATATATCGTTATCGTGTCGATTCCCTTTACTTACATGAGATTACGCGTCCACCGGTGTCGTTGTCGTTGTCGTGTCGGTATCGTGCCGGTATCGTGTCGGCTAGTGTGAAAACGCCCATTGAATGAATGAGGAAGAGGGGTTAGAGTGAGGAGAAAGAGAGGTTCTTGCTTGCCGATCGAGAATATTATTTTTGTTTCATGTTCATATTATCTTTGTTTCAGTTTTTAAAATATTTAATTTGATAATCGGATGCTTGATGGGCAAATAAAGGAATTGTGCGTTATGAGATGATCTCAGTATGGTTGTGTTTGTTTCCAGAAATGCTTTATTTTATTTTAGGATGGTACTTTTGTTAGTTCCCCAAGTAGTAAACTGACCTACGGCACGATGATTTTCGTTAGGGTCGTACTGGTACAAGATGCTGCGACTTATTTAAAGAAAGCTGTGACAATTGCCACTAGATACAGCGCAGTCAGAAGACAGTGTCAAATAAAACCTGAGTAAGCTTTTTCCTAGGCTTACAATAATTAATTCAGCTTGTGATTGAACAGAAAATCGTGTGGACGTATACAGGGTGATTCAAAAGTACATTGATAAATTTCGGGATATGGTGACCGACAGTATTTTTGACAGAAAAAGTTTTAATGATCTGTGTTCTCTAACAGCTGCATTCGGCCTTACTTTGAACACCCTGTATAAAATAAATGAAATCTATTCCCCTTGCCATTGCCATTAACCCTTGCATAATGCCATATTAAAAATGCTTTTTTACTTTTTTAATTTATTTATGGTTTATTTGATAACATATATAGGTCCTATTACTATAATTTTTGCAGCGAACCAGAGACTCAAATCATTGATTATGTAACGCAGCAACACAAACTATTCCCCAACATAGCGACTTGCTTCGCTTTCCAGTATGCAGCTACCTGGCTTTGGGATGTATACAATGTTATTAGTACACAATTAGAACAGGGACAACTAGACAATCTACCAGAGGTAAATAAATGTACCTTCCTTATAATTATTATTAGATTTACTTACCTATTATTCCCTTAAATTCCTTTTTTTATTATTATTTTTTAGCTCCACGCAACAGCCTGCGTTTTAAAGGCAGTAAGCACTGCTGATGCAGCATTAGGGGTTGAGACATGTAGACTGGCTTGTGGAGGTCACGGATACATGACATCGTCAAATTTGCCCTCAACATATGGATTGGTAACAGCAATGTGCACATACGAAGGAGAAAATACAGTCCTTTTCTTGCAGAGCGCCAGATATTTGATAAAAATGTGGCAGAACAAGCAAAACTTATCCAAACTACCGTCTGTTCGGTATCTAGAATCGGCCTTGCATCAGAGAAGACCCTTTGAGAAAAGCGTTGAATGGATTATATTCGCTCTTCAAAAAACTGCTGCAGGGTAAGAACAATCGACACCTATTCCCCTTTTACCTATTTTTACCTGTTTTTTTTTTTACAGGAAAATCGAACTAGCTAACAATAACATAAATAATCGAATTAGAAAAGGACAGAGTTCAGAAGATGCTTGGAATAACACATCAGTGGAGTTGGTACAAGCAGCAGAAGTACATGGAAGAACATTCATTGTCGAGACTTACTATCAAACTGTCCAAAGTGTGAAAGCCTCTAGGGAACTACAGGTGGTTATACAGCAGTTGATGGAACTTTACGCTGTAACACAAGCTTTGAAACTGTCAGGCGATCTCTTAAGAGTAAGTATTTTTAAAGGTTAATTATGGATTATGGAATACGATCTTGTTCAGTTTTACGATCTTGGCAAAGCCTTTGATTGCGTCTATGAAATCTTGCTGGATAAGCTGAAATATTACAATTTCACTAATGGTAGTATTGAACTCTTAAGATCATATTTAAAAGATCGGACGCAGGTTGTGAGGGTGGGCGACGGGTCGTCGGTGGAGGGTGTTGTCATTATTGGTGTTCCTCAAGGGTCCGTCTTGGGGCCTATCCTCTTCTTAATTTACATCAATGATCTACCTATGAGTGAGGCGCCTGCGAGCTATACTATCTTTGCTGATGACACGACGGTTGCCGTTCATGGCAGGGAGTTTAAGGACGTCCAGGTGGAGGCGTTGGAAGCGCATGAGAGAGCCGAGCTATGGTTCCGTTCCAACAAACTTCTGATGAACACAGATAAAACTCAGAGGAAACTCATCTGGATCCCACCTTAGGATGGGATGTGCAACTGGAGAGCGTGTCGAGAAGGCTTGGAAGCTGCCTCTTTCTGCTGAAAAATCTGAAGGACATTGTCTCGATGGAGACATTACTGTCTGCCTATTATGCCTTTTTCCACTCGGTAATAACGTATGGCATAATGGCGTGGGGTGGAGCTTCGTTGGCGGGTAGAGTGTTTGCGCTACAGAGGAAGGCGGTCAGAGTTATGGCTGGTTTGGTCTTTCGGGAGGACTGCAGACCGGCATTTAGAGACCTTGGAATACTGACTTTTCCTAGTGTGTTTATTATGGAAAGTATTATATATATAAAAAAGAATGAAGGTAACTTTGTTTCTCATGGCGATATACATAATTATTCAACGCGTGGAAGAGATAATCTTGTAACTGCATATTGTAGGCTGAAAAAGTGCCAGTGCAGGCCAGAGCACCTTGCCATAATATTATATAACAAGTTGCCTCCTAATGTGCGAGGCTTTTCATCCATTAAATTGAAATCTTTTATAAAAGAGCTTTTGATTGGAAATTCCTTTTATAGTGTCGATGAGTTTCTGTCTAGTGATCAAATATTTTAAAATAGTGCCAATTAACGATCCACCTATTAATTTTATTTTATTTTAACTCAAATTTTGATGTGTTTTAGTAAATATTGTTTTTTGTTTTCTGTTTTAACTAATTTTAGTATAATTCTTTTTCCTGTTAAGATATTTTAATTAGCCTTATAGTAACATATGCTTTATTCTGGTAAATTATGTATTGACGTGTGTAAGCAAAACTTGTTGTATTGACTTTGTATTTAAATTTATTATTTTCTTTTAATTCATTCCAAAGATATCCCAAGAACATTCAGGCATGAAAGCTAATTTATTTAGCTAAACTGTTTTCAATTTTAGTTTACAGAAACTACAGGAAGCCACATAGAAATTCTACAGGCATGGTTAGAGGACCTGCTGGCCGCTATACGTCCCAATGCCGTAAGCCTGGTCGACAGTTTTGATTTCAGAGATGAAGTTTTGGCATCTGCTTTAGGTGCTTTCGATGGCAACGTTTACGAGCGGCTATTTAACGCTGCACAACAGAGCCCTCTTAACGCGGAACCAGTTAACAAATCTTTCAAGTTATATTTGAAACCTTTCATGAAATCCCATCTTTAAGAGGTGTGTTACAATTATTGCAGGGTTCTGTTTTGGTTTGGTACTTCTTAGTCATTGCTTTTTAAAATTGCCAATAGGATCCATAACATTGGTTTTCTTTCCTATTAAACAACGGTGTTGGCAACATTACTTTAGTTACCCATCAACATCAATTCAATTCTTAATTTGTAGCTGCAGAAGTCAGTTGACAATGCTTGTTTTACTTGATAACGAAACCAATCTTTTGGACAAACCTTGTCCAAAGAGCATCTACATGATGTCTTTTTCCGTTTACCTTCCACAGTTTCTTAACTCTTTTTTGCTCTCTAATCGTGACCTTTCTAGAGACTAAGAAGTGACTTGGATCAAAAAAATAAATTTTAAGAGTTACTTTTGTACCCTTAACGTGTTGTTGGAAAAGTTTCAAAGACAAAATATAAATCACGAAAAAACATTCCATACTTTTCTATGCCGAATGTTGAGATATACAGGGCTGTGATAAACAAATGGATCAGCAATGTCCTATATACAGTGTCACCAGTAAAGTCCGCATCACATGGGATTTTTTTTTATTAATAGCTTTATTCAAAATTTGACTTTGGCATCAAGTTCTGCTTCGATCGAGATTTAAGCAAAAAAATAGTAGTCACGTGATTCGCATTATCTGTCAAATTTTAATTATTTCCAAAAAATAATTCAAAAGTGGGTTTAAATCTGAAAATATCGAAAAATGTTATTAGAAAAAGTTTTTTTAAGTGAAGTTTCTAGCCCACATGCAAAAATTTCAGCTGCATAAGATAATTTTGATTTTTTACCCATATTTTGTAAATTGCACCACTTTTGCCAAATAAGACTCAACGCAACCTACATAAAACTTCTTAGTTTTGACAATGCTTTATTTCAGATACATTTTCTTTAAAGTAGCGCCATATTAAATGTGCGTTTTTCTACAAAATCTAAATTGGGTTATTAAAATTTGGTCGCATGTGATGCAAAGTTTATTTGTTTTTGACCCTGTATAAGGTAACTTCATAAAATAAGTATTTTTGAAAACGCAGTTTGTGTCTGAAAGTAATACACGTTAACGTTATTATGGCATAGCTTAATAATAAATTATAATATAGGGGTTTTAAATTAAATCGTTGAAAATAGATAGACTTTACATTTATACTAAAATTTATTTTCCACTTAAAAAACACTTTACTGATAACACTGTGTTCTTTTTTGTCTTAATATTAAGGGGTATTTATTTAGACAAACTACGTTTTCAAAAATACTTATTTTATGAAGTTACCTTATACAGGGTCAAAAACAAATAAACTTTGCATCACATGTGAACAAATTTTAATAGCCCAATTTTGATTTTGTAGAAAAACACACATTTAATATGGCGCTACTTTAAAGAAAATGTATCTGAATAAAGCCTTGTCAAAACTGAGAAGTTTTATGTAGGTGCGTTGAGTCTTATTTTGCAAAAGTGGTGCAATTTACTAAATATGGGTAGAAATCAAAATTATCTTATGCAGCTGAAATTTTGCATGTGGGCTAGAAACTGCATTTAAAAAAACCTTTTCTAATAACTTTTTCGATATTTTCAGAAATAACCCCACTTTTGAGTTATTTTTTGGAAAAAATTAACATTTGACAGATAATGCGAATCACGCGACTACTATTTTTTTGGTTTATTTTCATCTTGATCGAAGCAGAACTTAATGCCAAAGTCAAATTTTGAATAAAGCTATTAATAAAAAAAAATCCCATATGATGCGGAATTTACTGGTGACACTGTACAAACTTATATCTTTACTTGTTTTCAAAATATTAGCACTTCTAAAACAAATTAGGCGAACAATATCATACGAAAAGGCTAATCGGTTTCTTTATCACAGCCATAGAGAAAAAAAAAACAGAAACCGTGCAATATAAAACATTTTGGACGTCCAAATGTGTAACAAGTCACGCCAAACGTTGCCTGTGATAAACATTTAGAATCCGCGAATATCCGTCTTAAGTCACTTCGCTTATTCTGCATTTACATCGCGGCCTTGCGCCTCGCTTTCGTCCAGTTAGGTGGGGATGTCTAGGTTTACTTAGTTTATGTCACGACTGTGTATTTAGAATAATCGGTTATTTCTCTATGCTCTTTTATCCTGAAATAATCCTAATTTGATATGAGAGAAATGTTTACGAATTAGTCTAGTCGTAAGGAAAGAAATTGGAAAATTTTTGCACACATTCAAATTAAATACAATAACTTTAAATTGAATATTAACTGAGAATTTTTGTAATCAGGGACCAGTATGTTAAAAACATTGACATACAGTGATGGGCTAAAATATGGAACAAATTCATTTAAAAATCAGGTATTCGTTTTTAAAAAAAATGCTCGGACACGTCGATTATAATTCTTTCTTCCGGATTTTTTGCCTCAAAAAGAAATTATACCGTGTGTGTCAAAAAGTAGATGTAGCAAAATTTTTTTGTTTTTTAAATAGAACCCCAATATTTTTACTTATTACCCTAATTCTACGTCAAATTCTGCGCATAATTCATGTAGCATACTCTATCCTTATCTCTAACGGGTTTAGAGAAAAATTACTTACATCATAAAAAAAAAATTCTTTAAAAAAAGTTTAAAAAATTAGTTTATTAAGTGTTGAAAATGCAAACCATTAACTTCTTGACAATATGCTAATCTACTTAAAAACCCTTCTAAAACATTACTTACAGTATTTTCATTAATTTGCCTAATTTCATATCTAATTTTAAATTTTAAGTCTTCCAAATTTTGTGGTTTATCCTTATACACTTTTGATTTCAAATAACCCCAAAGAAAGAAATCCATGGGTGTAAGATCGGGAGATCTTGCAGGCCTTTCTATGGGTCCTCTTCTACCTATCCATCGTTCGGGAAATACAGTATTCAAATACTCTCGTACTTGTCGACCAAAATGAGGCGGAGCACCATCCTGCTGAAACCAAATAGACGCTTCTGGTAGATGAGGCTGATTCGGATTTGGAAAATCCGCTGCTAGTGTGGGAATTAATTCATTTTGAAGAAATTGTAAATACCGGTCTCCTGTAAGATTTCCATCGAAGAAAAAAGGTCCAATAATTCTGTCATATTTATTATCCCTGCCCAAACATTTACTTTTTGTGGGTATTGCGTGTGCTGTTCTCTCATCCAACGGGGATTATTTGTACTCCAATACCGAAAATTTTGTCTGTTTACCGAACCATTCAAACAAAACGTGGCTTCATCGCTAAAAAGTATGTTGCGATGGAAAAATAGATTTAAGTTGCAAATTTCCATCATAGTTTCACAAAACTGTAGTCGGCGGTCGGGATCATCTTCGTTTAGCTCGTGCAGCAACCTAATTTTGCACAGATGGTACTTTTCTTGTTTCAATACCCGCAACACAGATCGTCGGCTAACATCATTATTAAGGGCTACTTCAGTGGATGCACTATGAGGATTATCTTCAACCTCTAACAAAATATTCAATTGTGAGTTTTCACTAATTTTTGGACGACCTGGCCGTAGACGATCCTTTACATTCCCTGTTTCCCTGAATTTCTTCTCAATTTTACTTACTGTAGATCTTGTAATCGGTCGTTCTGGATACTTAGCGTTAAACAAGTTACAAACTTCTTTTTGACTTCTTGTTTTGTCTCCACATCCAATTAAAATTAAAATTTCGATTCTTTGTGTTTCATTTAAATGCACCATGATCACCGTTTTTCAAAATTATACCTAAACTAATTTTTGATTGACACATGACTTGCTATCGTAGTAACAATTTATTTAAATTTACCTGTTTACCTTTAAGTAGGTACATGTACCTTTTTTTTAAAGAATTTTTTTTATGATGTAATTTTTCTCTAAAACCGTTAGAGATAAGGATAGAGTATGCTGTAGAATTAGGGTAATAAGTAAAAATAGGGGGGTTCTATTTAAAAAACAAAACAATTTTGCTACATCTACTTTTTGACACACCCGGTATAATTTCTTTTTGAGGCAAAAAATCCGGAAGAAAGAATTATAATCGACGTGTCCGAGCGTTCTTTCAAAAAATGAATACCTGATTTTTAAATGAATTTTTTCCATATTTTAGCCCATCACTGTATAAAAGTAATAATTTTCATTGACAATCTTTTTACTTGACTTATTACAAGGTTCGTAATTTTACTACGCATTTGTTTATGTAAAACTCCCATTTTACCAGAGTTTACGGTATTGTTGTAATTTTTTTACAAGTTTAAATTTTTTTTTAGAAATTTATATTTTTTACAGCGTATAAATATGTTGTTATTTTATAATTGTTATAAATATTTTATTTTTATTCTATATACAATTTATTAGGGACTCCATCGATAAGAGTCAGTCAATGGCACATCAGGCCTGTAAACAAAAGTAGAATGCTTAATACACAAATTTGCCCACCGTTTTTTCGCATTTTGTAGAAGGCGCCACATAGGAGCCTATAATTTAATTTAAATGGTCCCAACTTTTTTGTTCTACATTGTATGCGCATTTTGATTGAATATTTTTATTCTCCTAACCTTTTGACATAAACAAGGTATATTTATTTTGTTTCGATAAATCTAACCGTTTTCAAGAAAAACGCTAAAATAACATTGCTTGCATGTGATGAATACGAAATCATTTTAAATTATTTGAATGTTTAATCTATTGTCCTAGTAACTTATGTATTTTAAAATTTATCTTTAACACCCTGTAACTTCGTTAATAATCAATTTTGGAAAAAATGTTATAGGAAGAGATAGCATTTATTTTCGGTCTAGAATTATCCCTTAAATTTTTTGCTTATCATTTCCGGACACCCTGTATATAATAATATATCTTAGTAAAACAATGCATCTATTGAATTCATTACTTTTCGAAAGAGCTATTAAAACAATGAAGCATTTAACACAGGGGGCATTGTTATTTCTTTCAAAGTTCATATATCACAAAAATAACAAAAAATTGTTCACCAACTCGACGCGGTTCAGCGAAACTCTTGTTTTCGGTTCCTTGTTTGGGTTCTGCGGTTGGCGTCAATAAAATAGCAAATGGTTGCCAAACTTTTTCCAAGGAAAAAAATTAATTCCCCGACCATACAACCGTTCCTCGAGGTCCTATTTTAATATCAGTGGGGAATAAGCATTCTACTTTTTTATCAGCCTGTGGTCCATGATGAGGACTCACACCTTGATGTAGTACTTATACTCAAAAAAATCAAGTATTTTATCCATCCATGTTATTTTAATATTATCAAATATACATTGAAATTATTTAAGTTTGTATTTTTATTCACCCTTAGACGTTCAAATAATTATCAGCCATGATATTGGAATCATTGTTTGATCAGTAAAGTTCTACTAATGGCTTGCACAATGCTCTTTAGCGTTGGTATGATTCGCTCCAGCTGCGCGTGAATACTCCCCCGATAGCTGAGCCTCATCATCTAGTCCATGGGCCAGCTGGCTAAATATAAGGAAATGGTATAATTTGGGGGTACCAATTTTCCTTCTTACCTCAGTTAGACACACATATTAGGATGTTAAAAAACCATGATCGCCATCTCAATGTGGTAGCTAATAGAAATGGCGGATGTTGAGTTTTATAAAATCAACTATATACCTCTGGAACTACTAATCCGATTTCATTGTTCCTTTTTTGCAATGAAATCTCTTTATATGTGCTACAAAGTTTGTAATAACTACTTTTTCGATAAAATCAACTGTTAACACGTTCGCTGCCAGCTTATTGGATGGAGGGGGTTCCGGTGTCAGGTGCCAAATTGCACTTCTGTTAGATTTTGATGTTTTACGATTAGTATAATACGAATTTAATATTTTTTTTGCAATAAAAAAAAGGAGGTCAGAAAATTAATAAACAGAAAATTACTCCCATGGGTGCCAGTGGCACAGGCTTTCGAATTAAGCGCCATGTGCCGGGGTGGCACCAATGGGAGTTTCTGATGAATAGATAAATTTGAAATTGTTTTTATTTATAAATCAGATACAAAATATATATTATTATAATGAATTGTGATATTGTTGAAAGCAAGCAACACAAAGGCTAGGTTTATCTGCACAATCCTCGCAATGCTAAATTGTAAGCTTCCTTCCATTTCCAAACTCCTTAAATTAATACTTTAAAATGTTAGACATAATATTAAAACGAAAACAAACAAGTTTTTTCACGAACCACGTGTAAAATACGATAGTCTAATATGCCGACAAACTAAAAATACATTCACCTCACTTTCCAGCTTTTTGCGAACTGAATAGAAAATCAATTAAGTGGGGATACCCATGGGTGCCGGCGGCATATGCCTAAGGTGTCCGAATGACACCCATGGGTGCCAGTGGCAGCGAACGTGTTAATTAGTAATTAAAAAAAATTTTTTTTTAAATTTTTTCAGATTTTTTTCTACGATCTGTATTAATTGTTTTTCTGTAAATTAATAGTGTCCATAACCAATAACTGTGAATTTTAAAACTTTTTCTTAGTGTAGCTATACGTATAGGTAGGTATTCTGTGCCTATATAGCAACACTAAGAAAAAGTTTTAAATAATAGTACCTCCTAAATAGTTTTCGTTTGTTGCAGATATGCGTAGAAATTGACATGAAATTGAATTGAAATCACAACGAAAATGAGTGCTGACACAAATAAAGAATTTGCTGAAAATATGCAAAACGGACCACATATATGTAGCATATGTGGAGAGATATCACCTTTGAGTGAATTGCACCCTCCAAAAGACAGGGAATCTAGGGCAGCGTTATACAACGCTGCATTAATAAGAAATTTCGACCCTATTACTAAACTAGGAGACATATTGGAGGAACTCTTGTACACTGTAAAATACCATCGTAAATGTAAAGCCAATTTCACCAATATCAAGGCTTTGAAAAGAATCCAAACAGAGAAATCAGCTTCGCCGTCCTCTTCTGATACTGAAAGTTCAAGTTCATCACAATTAACCGACCCAGAAGCGTTTGAAGCGAGAAAAATCAGGCGTAGGAAAAACTGTATACCCAAATAAGGCAATGCATATTTTGTGATAAAGAAAGCAAATATAAGAAGGGAAGCCGATCTTAGGGAACCATTACTTCAGGTTCTTCAGCTTGACACTATAACGCTGCCCAAGATTCCCTGTCTTTTGGAGGGTGCAATTCACCCAAAGGTGATATCTCTCCACATATGCTACATATATGTGGTTTGTTTTGCATATTTTCAGCAACTTCTTTATTTGTGTCAGCACTCATTTTCGTTGTGATTTCAATTCAATTCCATGTCAATTTATACGCATATCTGTAACAAACGAAAACTATTTATAGGTACTATTATTTAAAACTTTTTCTTAGGTTGGCACAGAATACCTACCTGTATAGCTACACTAAGAAAAAGTTTTAAAATTCACAGTCATAGGTTATTGACACTATTAATTTACAGAAAAACACAATCAATACAGATCTGAATTTTTTTTTAAAAATATTTCTTTTTCAAATTACTAATTTACAGTTGATTTTATCGAAAAAGTAGTTATTACGAACTTCGTAGCACACATAATGATTTCATTAAAAAAAAAGAATAATGAAATCGGATCAGCAGTTTCAGAGATACAGTTGATTTTATAAAACTCAACATCCGCCATCTTGGATTGGCCGCCATTTCTATTAGCTACCACATTGAGATGGCAATCATGTTTTTTTGGCATCGTAATAAGCCTATACACCCACTGTAAAAAGGAAAATTGGTACCCCCAAATTATACCGACAAGTTGACTGGCCCATGGACTAATCGCCAGATAGTATCATAGTCGAATGGTCTGCGTGCTGACAAAGCAAACCAATAAGAAATCCCTCTGAGAGAGTGTTCGCATACAGCAGGAAGCGGACTGGCTCAAGGATCAACCCCTGTTTCATCCAAATCGGCTCAGACAAGTAGTCTTCCGTTGTTTGATATGCTGACTGCCTGACAAATATGGGTTAAGAAGGGAAGTATAAACTCCTCGAATCCTGTAAGCAGCCAGTTTCTGCACTAATAGCTCATGGTCTATTGTTTTGAATGCCTTTGAGATCAAAAAATAGGCCCGCAACTTTTATACTGTTGTTATCGACATTATAAATAAATAAATAAATAAATAAATAATGCCTTTATATTACAAGAGAAAAAAAAAAATATTACAGATTATTTTACCTACAGAAACTTAACTCTATTTGTTGAGGTAGCATGGCGCAGTCTAGCTTTAGTAGCTACTCTACTGAACCATACCACAACAAGCAAACCTAATAAAATAAGTTTTTTAAATAACATCCAATGAAAAATTTATAAAGAAGCATAACAGTAATAATTTTAAAAAAATGTAAATTAGTATTATTTAAATAAAAGAACTATAATAATTGACAGCCTGTCAACAAGCAATGGGAAAATTAAAACTCGAAAATTCAACATATTGTATCGTATTAACGTAAAATAGGGTAAACCATTTCCCAAAGGATATATATATATATTTTTATAAAGTGAGACAAAAAAAAACTTTAAAAAAGAAATAGTTAAGTTTGTAAAGCTAAAAGATGTTTTTTATAATTTATTTTAAATAGCCGAACACTCAAACCAATCAAGTTATTAGGTAAGGAGTTATAAGCTCTTACCGCATTATAGGTAAACGACCTCTGAAATAAGGCACTCTGATGGTGAGGTTGCGTTAATCTACCTCTATGGCGAATGTTGACGGAATGTACATTACAGCGGGGGACTAGACGTTCGCGGACAGAGACAGGAGAATTCGGCTCATTCAAGATTTTGTAAATAAAAGTGCAAAAATGTAGAAGCCTACGGGAGTCCATCTTTAACCAATTTAATTCCAAAAAAGTGTGCGAGATGTGATCATATTTTTTAAGACCAAAGATGAATCGAGCGCAAGCATTCTGTACCTTTTGAATACGAGACTTACTTACGTTATCTAAACAGTGACCGTAAACGAAATCGCAATAATTAAAATTTGAAAGCACTAGTGATTCGCAAAGTGTCTTTTTTAATTTAAAATTTAAAATATGTCTATTGTTGTAGAGTATTTTTAGGGCCATGTAAGACTTTTGATATATTTTTTTTAAATGATCACGAAATCTTAATTCGTTATCCAAAACTACTCCTAAGTTTTTTGCAGATTCAACTACTGCCAGCTTTATACCATTTAATACTATATTTATATTAGTCTTAAGATAATCAACTTTTTTCTTATTACCAAACAACATAAGATATGATTTTGATGGGTTCAATTTTAAATTATGAGCAGAAGCAAGGCGAGTTAGAGTTAGTAAGTCTTCATTAATAAGTGATTCAGCGTAAATATATTCTTCAAAATCAAAACAAAAATAGATCTGTGTATCATCAGCATACGCCTGGACTTTACAGTGTTTCAACGATTTAAGAATATCGGAAGTGTAGATAAGAAAAAGTAATGGGCCCAATATAGAGCCCTGTGGAACGCCTGATAATATTCTAACCTGTTCCGAGTACTTACTATCAGAAAATATTTTTTGGTAACGATTAAAAAGATATGATTCAATTGTTAAACAAGATTCGTTTTGGAAGCCATAGTATTTTAATTTTGACACTAGAAGTTGATGATTAATGGTATCGAATGCCTTCGAGAAGTCCAATAATATTAGTGCACTGTTTAGTTTTTTATCAGTAGCACGAACTACGTCATCGATTACATTAATTAGAGCTACAGAAGTACTAAAATTTTTTCTAAATCCACACTGGGTATCAGGGATTATTGAATTTCTTATACAAAAATCATACATTTGATGATACAATATTTTCTCGTAAATTTTAGAGAGGGCAGGCAAGATACTAATAATTCTAAGGTCATTAAAGCTTGCAGGATCAGAAACCTTTGGCAGCGGTTTACCGATCGATATCTTCCACAGATCAGGAAAATAGCTCTTTTCTATGCAACAATTTATAACATGAGTAATATATTTATCAATAAATGGACTGCAATATTTCAACATTAAAGGTGACACCTCATCAACCCCCGTTGCGTTAGTCTGAATACTATTTAAAATGTTATGTATATCTGATATTTCCGCTAAATTAAAATTAAATTTGTCGACATTGTCATTGTATAAGTTATCATTGTAAAAGTTAACTTTATTACTGCAATCCGATACATTTTGCAAAAATGCCCCAAAAAAATTATTGATATTATTAGGATCAGCCAAGTTATTGGGAATACAATAATTTTTACTTGAAGTAATATTAAAATTCTTTAACGCTCTCCAAGTTTTACATGTGTTTCCCCCCTGCAAACACAATGAATCCAAATACTCTCTTTTTGCTCTTCTAACCATTGTTAATGTTAGATTCCTTAACTTATCTACGATATAAGTAATTGCATTGAATATAGCGAGTTGAGTAGACATGTTTGATCGAAAACCGTATTGTTGTTCAGCTATTCATAAGACTGTGCCTATGTTCCAACCCTCGTCGTAGCAGCAGAGTGCAATAAAAACGAACGCAATCGACTTCACGTACAGTGAAAAAGGATTCTCTAGTTAAAAATTAGATTACATTTCTGCCGGATGTCATACATTATGCGGAACGCTTTGAGCCTTATCTCACTTGACCCTTTATGAAATATTAATAGAACAAGGTTTATAGTATTTTAAAAATTAATTGAAATGTAACAGAGGTGACTTTGTATTAGAAATTTAATCCGTTTCGTTAGCAGTGGGTCAATGGGGATCGCTTTTAGGAATTAGTTTTATGTATTTCACTTCGACAGCAGGTAAAGAAACAATATTTTCTTGAATTTAAAATTTGTTTATCAACGGAAAAAGATACATATTTTAAAAAGGCACAATATAATTTTATTATGGATTAGACTACAATATGTTTGCAAATAAATCTTATATTTAACAATAAAATTTAAAAATAATTGTTGAGCAAAAATTAAATATACATTTTGTGATATTAAATAAAGTAAATCGATAAAATATTAAATTTTATGATACCGTTTTGTTCTGTGTTTGGCAGTGAATATAAATGAAAAACACTGACAGCAATAGCTTGTTTACTTGTTCTGCACTAAATCTTACTATAATATACCCATGGTACCTTTAAAAAAACCCATGCAACACAAACGCTCTTGATTAAAAGATTAGAAAAAAACTTAGTGAATAGGAAAAAATAAACCGTATCACTTCTGTATCACAGAACCACTACATCTTAATATATTATTATTAGTTTATTTTTAATAATGCATTTGTGCATTATTAAGGTAAAAAATTTGGACTCCTCCTATATGGGGATATAGTACAAATGATTAAAATTAATTCGTTATTCTATCTAAATTTTTGGCATAAGTATATCTATAGAAAAATATTAAGCAGAGATAAAATATTTATAAAAGGCACATTGTTGAAAAAAAATAAAACAAAGAGTCAAAACGACGAAACAATAGGTAATACTTAAAAGAATAATAATTCAGAAAGAATTTCATAATACAAATATAGAAATAAAAACACAACTACATTTTTATTGAATTAATAATTCTGTAGTGAAAAAAAAAATTGTTTTAGTAAATAATGGCCTTAATACTGATCATAAAATAGTAATGTAAATAAAAATAATAAAAATGTAGCTCACAATTTCTGTTGGCTAAATGAAGCCTTTCTTAAACCGCGTAAACATGAAGTTTCGTCACAAATAATTTCTTGTTGTCAAATACTCTTCACATTATTTTTGGTCAGAAGGGACTAGCTATTCAATTTCATAAATAAATTGAAAAAAAACTAGTAACTAAAGTATGCTTTTAAATTTTTCCTAATTTGTTATCCTATATTACGTCCTGGACTTTTAAAAAGGTATGAAAAATAGCTTTTCTTTGACTACCCTAGCTGGAAAAATTTAAAAGCACACAAACGAATAATATAATTTGTATTACAAATTTAACTAAATTGATTATTAAAAATATTCTATTTTGTGTTCTAAGCCTTAGCTATCATCAACTGCCATTTGCTCAGGGGACATGGAAGCGCTTGGATGTATTACATTTGGCCACTGAGGACTATCATTACTCTGAAAATAAAAATACACGTGAAACAGTGCGTGTATGATTGTTTGAAGGTTGGAGACAATGATGTTTCTTGAATGATGGAAGAGTTTTGGACTTCCATTGTCTTTATTTGTTTTAAATCACAACGTTTCAACTGGTAAGTATCTCCAGTCGTCTTCAGGTGAATACTAAATAAGTAAAGTATTTACAGGACTATTTATACTAGCTAGGTGCACTAAAGCATAACTGAGGTGGGTGCAGTCATGCGTTCAGTTGGCACGCGATCTTATCCTAAGATTACATCTATCTAACAAAGGTTTCCAGATATTTCTTATGTCTAAGGATGGTTTACTAAAGCAGCACGGGTTCTGGTGAATAGCAGCAGCTTCCTTGAACTGCCTTTTCCTCCAGTGTGGTTCCTTATGTAGGATTTCAGCTTCTGACCACATGATATGGTGACCATGTTTCCAGGCATGGTCAGCTGCACCTGACTTTTCGGTCTCTCCTTTTAACGTATTGTTTTTGTGTTCTTTAATCCTTGTTTCTAATGGTCTTAATGTCTCACCTATATAAGATTGACCGCATTCGCAGGGGATCTGGTAGACGCAGTTTTTCCTATCTTTTTGACTTGTGGGCTTTCCCCTGCGAATGCGGTCAATCTTATATAGGTGAGACATTAAGAAAGACCATTAGAAACAAGGATTAAAGAACACAAAAACAATACGTTAAAAGGAGAGACCGAAAAGTCAGGTGCAGCTGACCATGCCTGGAAATATGGTCACCATATCATGTGGTCAGAAGCTGAAATTCTACATATATAAGGAACCACACTGAAGAAAAAGAAAGTTCAAGGAAGCTGCTGCTATTTACCAGAACCCAGGCTGCTTTAGTAAACCATCCTTGGACATAAGAAATATCTGGAAACCTTTGTTAGATAGATGTAATCTAAGGATAAGATCGCGTGCCAACTGAACGCATGACTGCACCCACCTAGCTAGTATAAATAGTTCTGTAGTTACTTTACTTATTTAGTATTTACCTGAAGACGACCGGAGATACTTACCAGTTGAAACGTTGTGATTTAAAACAAATAAAGACAATGGAAGTCCAAAACTCTTTCATCATTCAGTGCGTGTATGTTGTTTCGTCGGATGATGGAATAAAAGGAAACTTCTTCTTCGTGCCGGCTTAGCAGCTGCGGGTAAATGGAAACATTGGTGTGCTCTGATCTTGGTCGAGTATATGATAAATGTGAAACTTATTCACCTTCAACACATGCAAATGCCCACCCAAGAGTTGTATTACCGGACTAATAATGAGGTCATCTGAATAACATCTTCCTCTTTAAATAAAAACTGTTAACAAACAACACAACTTTTATTAACTTTAAATAATCATTTACATATTATATAGATGCCATTGGGAAAAGTGGTAAAATCAATAGAAACAAGTAAAGTACTTACACTTCTGCGTACCGTTTTTCTGTTTCTCTCCGATTCATTGTCAGATTTTCTGCGTTTCTTCTTGGCTGTAATGGACTCTTGACCGCTGTCTTCATCTTCTGAAAGGGACTTAACGGCATTATCAGAATCCGAGCTTGAACTTGACGAGTTACTAGAACTATCTGAAGCTACTCCTAAAAATACAGTCATTTATATTTTACAACAGATTCATTCTGCTGTCTTTTTAACTCTAAGGTGAGTTAGAGGAAAAGAAAGAACATCATTGTTTCCCGAATTTACACACTAATCATAATTTAAGACAGCTCAATGACTGGAACTATTTTGTTTGTTTGAAAAAACATACCTGAAGGATGCTCCAAATTTATTCGGTCAGCTAGAATTGCTAGGTTTGGGTCCTTTTCACGCAGTATTCTCAACCACTTCTTTGACAATTTTGGTCTTCCCCTTGCTGTCTTATGCCACACCTTAAAGTTAATATTTTAGCTGATGATGTATTAAGAAGATTTTTACTTACAATGGGAAAGTTTGTTCTGCTGCAGAAATTCTGAGTAACAGCTATTGTATTATCGAGATTAAGTACAACATGCCACCAACCTCCCGGAACAAATACTGTCTCTCCGGGTTTTTGTAAAATTTCAATCGGTTTACAATCCTGAGGCCAAGTAGGTTCCTTTGTTTTTGGATAAATAATACTGAACCAGGTAATTGCTTCATCACGTTGCTTGCCTCCTTGGCTGCCTGTCACTTTCAGAAGCTCTTTGGGTGTATGCGTAGGAAATAGGCACCATCTACAAACGAACCTTGGTGGTCAGTAATGTTATTTTTGTACCAAAACACACTTAATGGGGAGGTAAAAAAAAAAATTCAAACATATTGAGTACCTAAATCTCTCATTTATTTTGAATATTCATTTGAAAATTCCTAGGTATTAACAAGAACAAGTTACATTTTTATCATCAAAATTTAAAAATTTTTTAGTATGTTTTATCTTTAGTAGGTATATTGATCACAATATTGAGTTTCATAGTTCACCAATGAAAGTGATTCTTTGTAAAATTTTTTAAGCCTTAGGTACAATACCTACTTACTCTTGCTGAGAACATAACATATTTACTTCTAAACTCGAAAAAACCAAAGGATAGTCTGTCATACTGTATTATAATATTAAAGAACCAAGAAAACTCAATATTATTGTAAATATAATATTTTGTAGAAATAAAGTTAAGTCAAAAGGGTAAAATATCCAGTAACTCATATTACCATTTTTTTGTTGCTTGTACGATATTAAACTCATAATTTTTCACCTTTTATGACCTATAACCAGAGCATTCCAGGCACTTGTGCCCAGTGGATCAATATGTATCCCAGTTCCTGACCTGGCAGGCCCCATGACAAACCAGCGATAGGGTGGTCTGCGACCTTCACCTGAGTATTTGAATAAGTCATCTCTAAAGTATAACGGCACTTCATAGTCTTCCAAAAGTTTTCTTCTACGTCGGTGCTAAAAAATATTATCAATTGATATTTTAATTATTGAAAAATTATGTTAACAAGTTTATTGGTCTATAGATGCAAGCGAAACAGAAACATAAATCTTTACCTCACCAAAATTGCTATCAAAAATATATAATGGACTATCATCTTTAGTATTGAGCATATAATGAACATAGTATTTCATTTTCATCTTAACGCTATACCCCTCGTTATCTTCACCACATTTAAATTTTTGATTTCTGTATTTCTTGGACAGTTTCTCCAAGGTCCATTTTTCATTTGCCCTCCATCCCATTTGGCATCCAGTCACTACAACGGGCTTGTAAGGTAATTCATAGTTTGAGATAAATTCTCTCTGTGACACTTTAGCTTGATCAATTCTTTCACAATTATCTGTGAAGTTGTGAAAGGATTCAAAGTGGTTTGCATAGTTGTGTTGATACCAAGACTCCTTAGTATTTAGTTCTAAAAGAAAGATTAACTGCAGCATGTGCTTTTGGCATGGTTATGGTAGAATTAGAGAATAGCTTGCCATTTTAAGAATTAAAAAGCCTTTGAGGTTGCTTTTTTTTATATCATTACTGCTCTAAGGCATTGTAAAATGTTATCTTTCCTCATAAAATTATGTAGACTCTAATTCAAATTTATTTCAACTACGTTTTTACACAGATACAGATGAGAATATACAGGATACAGGTAATATTTTATAAACATTTAAGAACACTTACATATAGCACATAGGTAGGTATGTGCTGAGACTTCTGTTTAAATTTTTATAACAAAGTATACAGTAGAAAGATTTTCTAACGGAAAATTCCGTAAATTTTTCCACCTTTTGAGGTTATCTATAGAAAACACACCTACCTGGTCTAGCTTTTCTCTTTACTTCCTTTATGCGTTTTCGTGCTCTATGGGCGAATTCGATATCATCCATTACTTGGGACACAAAACTAATAAAAACTAAATTCTAATAACTAAAAATTGTTTAAAATTCAACAGAACAAACTAGAAAAAATTTCGGTGTGTAATAATCACAAACCAAATGACATGTCTGTCAAAAGCACAGAAAAAGAAAAAGGTGTACAGTCGAAAGTCTCAAGACTGGATCGGCTCCCGCATTGAAGAAAAAAAAACAAGGAAAGGACCAGAAGGAGAGAATTACAGATGTTGATACTCAGTTTGTTGTCCGAAATGGTTTTTGCATATGTTTAACTAATAATATAGGTATATGCAGGGTACCTATTCCTCTTATAAAAATTAATGTAACGCCATCCCTAGACAGTTGATGACGTTAATAACATGGATATGGAATGCACATTGCAGTCAAAGAATAAAATTTTAGTTCTATATTCCATGATAGGCAAAGAAAACAATAGCTTTTCGAAAACCTGGATCTGAACATTTGCCCAACCATAAAGTTCTAGTGTACACTGTACACAACCTAAATAAATATTAGGCACTTTCCTTTTGCTTCTTTTCAACAGCAAAGCAAAATAAAAATCTTTGCTTAGTCAACTTGTTAAAGGAACGCTGCCGAACAACTTCGTAACTGTGGCAAGGGGGGAGGAAAAAGTCTTTGCTGAGCTAAGTTAAATTTTTAAAATGAACCTTTAACTTAGCAGTTCCCTTTGCTTTGCTTGCTTGTACCCAATGTTGAACTCTCGACATGCGGGCAGTAAGGGCAGGGAGGCTCAGGAAAACGCGGCAGTAAGGTTTTCATTTCCAAATTTTGCCAATAATTTACTTCAGATACTAGGTAGTAGGTACACTATATTACTCTTATTTATTAAATGCTAGATATATTCTCTTGAAGAAGGGAGTGGGGCGGGTGGTTGCAACCCTTGCTACGCCAGTGGGGCGACCTTCTATATCAATTGTAGCTAAGCATATTGTTATTAGCATGTGCATAAATCTATTTTATGATTGTATATATATCTGCATGCATTAATTAACTATAAATTTCCTTCCTTCCGAAAACAATATGGGCGCATTAACGCGTTTATTGTACATTGTACTTGAGCAGAGTAATAAGAATAATAATAATAATAATTTGAAATTAGCGACTAAAGATTTTAGGCATTTACCCTTTTAGCCTGAAAAAATAAAGGGCAACATATTTTCTATAGAATTTGTTCATATAAAATGGTCTTATTTTTAAACAAAATTGAAATTCCCTGTTGTAGTTCAAGGAACCATTAAATTTTTTAGGCAACATTTAGAGGGAAACATCCGCCATCTTTCAATAACAAAGCAACATTTTTTTGTTCACAAGTAGGTAAATACTTATATTTTACTTATCATTAAAAAAAATCGAATTTCAATAATATATATCTCAAGCCGTTTCCGAGTTAGGAGGAGCCGGAGGAGGGCGAACTTTATGCAAGCACTGTATAATCTAAAATATAACCTAAAGCCCTTTAGCCGGCAAAAATTATGGCGTGCTTAAAGAAAAGGAAACATAAGCCGCGCTGATTCCCATCGCTAATAAAGCCTTTGTTTTATTTACTGAAATACGGGCAAAAAATACAAACAAGGGTAGGTATATTGTAAAGTAGTATTAACTTAAATTCCTTAAAAAGAAGTAATAGTACCTATACCTATTTCATAAAAAAAACTATTTTTTTCTATCTATAGGTATACCTAGATACATGTACAAATCTAAAGGTACATTATCTTTTTAGTATAAAAGTTTTTAATGGCATAATAGCTACCTACTATTACTAAATAATATCATGGATAGAGAGTTTGTATTTTACCAGCGATTTTGCTCGCATAGCGAATTGAACTGATTTGCGCAAGCGAAGCCTCGGCTATAGATGCTAGTCATTAACATAAAAAAGATAATTGTTTCGTTTCTCAAGATAAAATATGCCTAAATTAATATGCAACATATTTCAAAAAGTAACTCGATTCCAGAAAGTGATCTGACATCTAAAGGAATACTAGGAATATTATGCATGTTCATAGTATTATTTTTCGAATGTGATTTTAATATACAGGATGGTCCAACGAAAACTTAACACCTCGATTTTCCTGTTTTAAAATGAAAATGTGGAAAATCGCTCGGACCCGTCGATTTTTATTTCGAGGGGGGCATCTTTTGCGTATATTGTCAATGTCGGATGTAAGAAATATAGTACTTCCGGTTTAACCAGAAGTTGACACTATTGGAAAGATAATAAAAATCGAAGATAGGGACATGTAAGCCGTTTTGCTCTAAGACGTACAGTTAGAAAGCTAGACGCTGTCAAAGTTCAAAAATGTAATTTTTCAACAGTCAATATCTCGGAAACTGTTAAGTATAGACTAATAATGCTTTTATTAAAAAATGTTTAGAATTTTATGCAGAATCCAAAAAAATTACATAAAATAGGGGTATCCATTTAAGATTTAGATCTTACCCCCTCTCCCTCCTAGGGGCCTGAAGTAACAAGATTGACAATATACGCAAAAGATGTCCCCCTCGAAATAAAAATCGACGGGTCCGAGCGATTTTCCACATTTTCATTTTAAAGCAGGAAAATCGAGGTGTTAAGTTTTCGTTGGACCACCCTGTATTTAATTACATGAATATCACTTCTTCAGCACATGAAGAGGGTGGGACGTAATCTATTCCTAGAACATTCCTCACACGTGCGCAATGAAAAAAAATTATATTCCTGTCACGTACCGTATACCTTCAATTATATTCATAGTATATGATAATGATGTAAAAATGTTATCTGGTAAATTATATCGATTTAAAGCAAACATTTATTGTACTGCGCTGGTGTGATAAATTTATCTTTATATCCAAACCCTGTCTTCTAAAACTACACCACATACCCGGATTTTGCTTAGTCCAGCAAATGTGCGAAAAAAATTTATTAACCCCCAATAAAAAACCCCCAAACCCGCCTATTAAATTGTGCTTTAGCCTTTAGCTTTAGGACACAGCGCACAGTGCAGCGAGTAATCGAAAAAATGGAACAAAAATAAAAACCAAAAGTTAAACGAAAAATAGAGAAAAGGATTTGACACGTCCATTTTATTTTTGAAAATGGTATATTTGGGAGGATTTATAGCATTTTTATTTTTAACCTCCTTTACCCCATTTTCTTCCAACTCAAAACTCACTTATAACAGTCCAAATTATTCCATCTAAACTCACTACGCCAAAAGATTGAAGAACCATGGGTAATCTGAATAATATGATTGATTTTTTAAAGATTCTTACGTAACGGTTATTATGACTGTCACCTTCCACTTTAACCTTAACCACTACACCAACATAAAAGGCCCCAATCATAAACTCTCAAGGAAAAGTATCACAAAAGTTGTCAAATCGGATGGCATACCTCTGGAACACCTTTATTGCCTTTAATAAAATAATAAGCTCAGAAACCAAATTCAATTTAAAAACATTATTATCCATTTCTTCATTCCAAGTTTTAAAAATAAAATATGAACATTGTGACCTACCCACTTAGGTCAAAATAGAAGAGAATTAGTTCCCCTTTAGTTTCCACACTTTCATCTTTTTTAATTTTTTTCCGTCATATGACTTTTTATTTTATTACAATCTCTTTCAGGTGAGGGGTAAAAGCAACATTCTTTCAGAAATAGATAATGGATAGAGGAATGAAAGGCTTTGAAAGGTTAAAACAATATATTTGGGAATTTGGGAAATATATAATATAATGATGATCGTATAGTCATAATCCCCGATTCATATCAGAGCTGGAAATTTCAAATCTTCAATATGGTTGCCTCGGCCATTTTCCATCTTTTCAATAGATAATGCGATCTACATTAAATGTTCACTTTTTTGCCTTTTGTCCACTGTGCAGCTCACTACTGCAAAATAAAATAGTGGACTATAATAATTTCTCGCTGGCCCTTCTGTTTGTATGAGCTGCACGAATTTAAGAAAATACTGGCTAAAAGAAAAATCATAACTTTTGTGACTTCAGGCTTTGCTTATTTTTACTAGATATTGTAAAAATTAATTTCATTGTGTGCAAGTAAAACACTGACTTATATATCACAAAAATTGGGTAATACTATCTATAAAACAGAATTTATAAGACCTGGCATTTTTAATACAAGGTACCTAATAAAGGTACCGCTATATATTTTTTTCAAAGTGAATTATTATCACGAAAGCTATTCTGTTTTAAGTATATTAAAATAGAAGATTACTCGTTATTCCCTCAATTATTGGTTAAATTTGATTTTACAATTGACTAAAACAACTCTATCAGGCTGCATATGCAATTGAGTCAATATGGATTCCCAAAATATGCAGGAATTAATGCAAACTATCAAAACAAATAGTGAAACTACTAACTGAAAATTGTAGATACGCTTGTTTGCTATATTTCGGTTGAAAAGGAAACACATTTTAATATTAAAATGCAAACAAATATGGAAAACGTAAAAATCGAAGTTTTCATTGCATATACCAGATATTTTAATTTAGTTTATTTTAGATTTAAACTAAATGTTGATTTTATAGACATCCAATGCACAGCAGGGTCATTTGAAATATGATTTATTTTGTTGAGAGAGCAACATTTAATTAGAATAAAAGAAACTTGTGATAGATTGTTTATTCCAGAGGTACCTACTAGATATTATAGTACATATATTGCAAATGATTTGGAGAAAGTAACTGCCTAAAAGCAGTATTTTGTTAAGACGTAAGGATTGTAGAAAACGACGTTATTTTTAAGTAATGATTTTAAATCAAGGGCAATTTTATTAACCTTCGTAGAAGGCAGAAATAATTACATTTCCTAATTGTTAATTTCTCTCCCCAGATATTTAGCAGGGGTCTTTAAAAAACATCGCTTGACTCGTAAAATTGTCGTGGTGCGCAGCTTATCGAGTTTGGAAATTAACGTAAACTTGACATGCATTTGAAATAACTTGTTGCCATTTAAAGAAAAGGGTTCAGCTCTACATTTAAAACATTTAAGTCAAGCTCTTTGTATTTTGCTTTTGGGACTGGAACTTGGCCTGATTTAATTTTAAAATAAGTATACAACATATTTTGTAATGTATTGAAACATACTTTAGCCATATTGATTAAGGTATTTTTAAGATTTAACAGTAATTTTTATTAACCAGAATTTTGGAATACGTTATTTTATCACAAGTAGAAATAAGGTAAAAAACTAAAACATACAGTGAGGACCTAAAGTCCGTCCCCCCCGCCACTCTAACTTCTAAACCGTTTGGTATATTTTTATGAAATTTTGAACGATAATATTTGAGCAAGTCAAGATGACAGCTGGGTCCGCTTTTGGAATATTTTTTTAAATAGAACACCCTGTATATTTTTACATTTTTAAATTTCACATAAAATTATAATTATTTTTTATTAAATGCATTATTAGTCTATACTTCATAGTTTCCGAGGTATTGACTTTGGAAAAGTGACATTTTTGAACTTTGACAGCTTATAACCTTCTAACAGTACGTCTTAGAGCAAAACGGCTTACATGTCCCTATCTTCAATTTTTATTATCTAAAATAAAATAATAAAAAAATCAACTTCCGGTTAAACCGGATGTAACTCGAAAGCAGGAAATATAGTTGTTCCGGTTTAACTGGAAGTTGATTTTTTTGGGAAGATAATAAAAATTGAAGATAGGGATATGTAAGCCGTTTTGCTGTAAGACGTACTGTTAGAAGGTTATAAGCGGTCAAATTTCAAAAATGTCACTTTTCGAGAGTCAATTTCTCGGAAAGTGACATTTTTGAAAAGAAAAAATGAAGTATAGACTAATAATGCATTTAATAAAAAATAATTATAATTTTATGTGGAATTTAAAAATGTAAAAATATACAGGGTGTTCCATTTAAAAAAATATTCCAAAAGCTGACCCAGCTGTCATCTTGACATTTAAAGCTGTCATTGGTATGTCAAAAAGTGCAAGACTTGCTCAAATATTATCGTTCAAAATTTCAATAAAATATACCGAACGGTTTGGAAGTTAGAGGGGGGGGCGGACTTTAGGTCCTCACTGTATAGGTTCTACTATGAATATTGTAATCCATTGCTATATGTGCATTTAAACGCAAATATAAATTCTTTTCAGAAATAAACAGAGGGTTCTTTTCTTTTATACTGCTAAACAAAAGATTTATAAATACCTTTTTTCGTACGCCATTGGGAAAAATCCATTAGTTTTTTTGGGACCAACAAAACGCTAACTATTGTAAGAACTATTATATATAATCTTATCACATAGGCTTTGGCAATTTATTTTTAGTCACAATAGCTCAAGAAAAAGTGTGTCTTTCCTTATACAAAAGATACAAAAACAACACATGACAGGGCATCTTTGCTGGGTGGAATCAACACAATAGTGTAGATAATTCCTGTTCGTTTGGACTTATTTAGGGCACACCCCTCGCCATTAATCGCTAATCACTTGATCGTTTGTATTTTTTGTCTCTAATAATTTTTATACGTATCTAAATAAAAATTATTAAAACAAATAAATTATATATTATTAATATGATAAAATAAACTTGTAACAAAAAGAAGATGGAAAACGTCACATACCAACCAGGTGCCATCTATCAGTGAATAACAATGGGTTTATTATATTAAAATCATCATTTCTTTATCTGCAAAAGCAAACCAAAAACCTAAGTAGTTGTTAGAAAATTTTAAGTCACTATTACATAATTGATTTTGTATTTTTCCTGCAGATATCCTCTTCGAAGCAATCGAAGCCACATTTACATTATAGGCGGACTATAGGGACTTAAACAAATCCTATTTTTTTAAAAGCTTACGCTTAGGTCTGAAACTAAGCTAAAACAAAAGAAAACTTCGGTCTCCTCAGAAAAACACATTCGAAAAATAAGAAAATATTTTGTACCCTTTTTGTTTTAAAATGCATTTAAAATTTTCGTGTATTGAATTTGATAAAATATTGCACTAAAAACTGGTCAGATATATATTTTTATTAAATTACATGTGTCCTATTATATTAAAAAAAAAGGTTTTCTTCTGGGGTTTGAATTTAATGTGGCTTGTCTCGTGATCAAAATGCCCTACTGTTAACAAAGTGAGTGTCATGTACTAGACAATTAGGAATAATAATTTAGTACTTAATGAGTTTTATTACTACTTATATAATTATCGACAATCAAAACAAAGAGAAGCCATGCAGTATAACATCCGTCTAAAGTCACTTCACATATTGCCAAACTATCACGTTTTATTCAATATTTTTTCTTATAATAAAGGGAAAAACGTATTGTGTATGTATAATGTTTTAGGAAAATAAAATTTCCCAATATAGCTGATGCTTTAACTTTTTATTTTTAAAACCAAAACAATGCCAAAGATTATACAAATATATTTCATTTGTTTTTCAGGAAACTAACAGTAATATTGCGTTGCAATGAATTCAATACAAAATTAGATTTGCTAAACTACTAGTTATATACAACGTTAAAAAACGTTTTTCGGTACAATATAGATGTGCATCAAATGTTTTTATTTTGAATTAAAAATTGACTTTTTTTTAGCGATTGAGCGACATTTGTATTTTCTGGGCTTGTACACCATCACCCAACTGTTAATTATTGCACACTTTCTCGTATAGTGTTTAATTAAATTTTGTTGTTGAAATGACCTTTACTGGTAATATGGAAGGAAGTAATGAACTTAAAAAGTACATCAACAAAGTATTGATGTGTTCTATGTACAAAAAGATGTAATAAATAATATATAGTAAATTTAGGTAGGTTTATTATAACATGGAGACGTATGAAAAAACTTAAATTACAAAAAAATCACACTTTTTACCGTGTAGAAATCGTTAAAGTTTCAGTTACAAGACAAGCTTGTTTTTTTTTTCAGACGAACAAAAATATACTTTTAATTTAAATCGGAAGTCCACCTTCACTTCGATTCTCGACAAACAACCGCAACTAAATTAAATTAAATGTTTTCAATTCTAAACAACTTTTCCAATTTATTATTTAGCAAATCAAGACCAGTCCGAACAACTTCCGACAGTTTTTACATTGCAGCAAAATGACATTCGTTTTATTGCTGAATAAAACATTTTGATTTGAACGAACTCTAGCTAACAAATTTTAGGGATTTAAAGTTTTCAAGAAGTTGTTGCCTAAAAAATAATAACCTATTCGTTAAGCAAAAAGATACATCTTTTGACTATAATAGTATTCCTGTTTATTATATTTTTTTTACAAACAAGTGGTGCCAGAAAGTGTTAAATCACAATCACAATTATTATCATTTTATCAAAATTGAGTTGGAGATAAATGGTATTGTTAATAGTGTGTCTATTTATTGAAGAATGCTTCTTTTTACTCGACAATAATTATAATATAGGCCAGGGTCGATAATTTTTGAAACCAAAAAAAAATAATAGTAGGATGAAACCCATTGGAAAAGGAAGAGAATATAACAAAAATGAAAGGAAAAATAATTTACGGGCGATCCGAGGTCGGGAAGTGGAAGGGGGTGTGTTATTAAGGGTAGAAAACGATTTATCTCGATTTCCGGCAAAACTACAAGTCCAATGGAAAAACGTTAAATAGCAAAGTTGTAGGTAATAAAAAGATCTACAACTTTTATATTTCCACTTTTTTCACATAAACTAAAAATTTATGTGAAAAATTCAAATAACCAAGTTTTTGGTTTTTTATTTTTAACTTTTACAAACACATTTTTTTTTCACGAAATTTGGTAAAAACTTACCTTCTTATGTCCCAAACACACTGTATTTTTTTTGATTTAAAATATTTATTTTTTCATCTTATTTTGACTTAATATCGAAAAAGCACCCTAATTTTCAATCGAAAATTCTCACTTCAAAATATCTGCTTTTTTAAAAAAGTCTGTGGGCTTTTTGTTCGTTGAAATCTCTACTTTCTGATGGTGTAAAAAAATATACATTACTATGGTAAATGTTCTCAAAAAATGCAAAGAAACGAAAGAAACTCGAACCAGAATTTTTTTTTAAAATCAATATGTACAATTTTGGGCTATTTATTAAAATTTATACTTTAATAACTCGAAAAATATAACATTCCATGTTACATTAATAAACAAAAAAAATTACAAATCCATCAAACATAAAGATCGCAAAAAACATGCGAAAATAGTTGTTCTAAATATAATTTAAAGGTAGGATTTCTTTGCAGTTTTTGAGAACATTTACCATAGTCAAAACAAGGTGAAAAAATAAATATTTTAAATCAAAAAAATTACAGTGTGTTTGGGACATAAGGAGGTAAGTTTTCACCAAATTTCGTGAAAAAAAAAGTTTTTTTGTAAAAGATAAAAATAAAAAACCAAAAACTTTATTATTTGAATTTTTAACATAAATTTTGAGGTTATGTGAAAAAAGTGTAAACACCAAAAGTGGTAGATGTTTTTATTACCTGCAACTATGCTATTTAACGTTTTTCCATAGGACTTGTAGTTTTGCCGGAAATCGAGATAAATCGTTTTCTACCCTTAAAAACTCACCCCTTACCACTTCCCGACCTCGGATCGCCCGTAAATTATATTTCCTTTCATTTTTATTATATTCTCTTCTTTTTCCAATAGGTTTCATCCTACTATTATTTTTTTTCACTTTTTACCATTTTCAAATGCTTCAGCCCTGGTCTAATACTGATACATTGTGCAAGATATTATACAAGAACGGATCCGTTTTAGAAGGGATTGGTTCTAATAACAACGCTATTAGAAACATCATATATTTTAGGAAATAAGGAATACAATTACAAATTAAGGGTAGTTATCCCAGTCTTAACCACTTCCTGGGGGTTAATCCCAATGTAACCTTCCACCAGTTGAATATCTTACCAAGTTTTGAACATGCAGTGACTAACTGACTAAAAGTAGCTGTTTATGGTCAACAATTTTTCTCCAGATTATTTACATTTCTAGTACTGACGATGCACTGATTAAAAAATTAAACGTTAAATGCGTCACTAGCCGCGGCCTAGCTTTTAAGTTAACACTTACTTAACTAGTCAATTTTGCTTTTATAAACACTACTTTTCCAGTGCAATAAAAATAAATCTTTAATTAATCTTAGCCGGCTTAATTCTTTTATTTCTTCAAGATAATGAAACCAATTTATTTATATCAACCACAAGCTTTTAACGGTGAATCAGGTGTTTTACTTTTAGGATTTAGAGTTATTTGCTGGCAAGCACCTAATCTCTATATTTACTGCACGCTGAGAAAAATTTATTGTTAAATATTTTAGAAAGTAGCCACTTTACCTTCGTGGGATACTTCATATAATACGTTAAAAAGTGAAGGGTATAAGGAAAAAACACCCTCTTAAAGCAAACATCGTACACCTCGAAATTGCAGAAGCATTTGTAATAGTATGTGATATTATGTAATATCATATATTATGGTGCATATGCAACAACTTGTAATTTAGAGAAGTTTGTATGCAATTTGCCCTGAAAGGTAGAGTCAGTAGATTGGGTGAAAATAGGGTCAGAAAGTTATATATACGCGGTCTCAACAATATATGCGAGGACCCCTAAAATCAGTCTACATTCGCCGCCAGTGACCTACCTTGATAAAATACAGTTGAAACAGTAGCGGAGGTCCATAATTTTCAAAGGACAGATTTTGAATTTCCTTGTTTATTATAGTAATTTGACATTTAAACATATTTTTTTGTAATTTGTATTTGTATCAGGATTTACCGGTTGAAATATAATAAGTGATTTCCATACCATCTTGTCTATAACAATTGGTTCGGTATTTTCTATTGCCGAGCTATATACCATCTCCTTTTCCAGCTTTTCTGTGCCCTTCTTTAAGGTTTACAGTTAAATAAACCTTTATATAACATTGAAACCTTTATATAGGAAGATTACAATTTATATTCCACCAGAGAAGTCTTTCTTATAGCTAAATGACTTTTTTTATTTAGATAAAATTTATGTCTCTTGCGCTTTTCTCTCTCACTAAGTGTAAAATTGTATTTTTTGAGGTATTCTCCCTTCTGCCGCATAACGAGGGGCAATAAGAATAAAATATTTTATATTAGGCTCACATTATTTGTAAATATATTTCTCATTTGAATATGACCTTTTCAAATTAATTTATCCATCTCGTATTCATATTTTTACATTAAAAACCTTGTAACTTCACGCTTGTCAATACGGTATACCCAGTGGCGCAACCAGGGGGGGGGGGGCTGCCGGGCTGCAGCCCCCCCCCCCCCCCCGAGCTTAGAAACTTAGCCTATTCGTTTAATTGCAAACCAATTTTTCATGTCACGCCTTGTACTAATATTTTATATTCAGCCACATAATTTACATCAATCATGTTATCAATAGTGAAATTATACTACGTCTGACAACAATGTATCCCGAACGTCATATTGTCACGTGACACTCACGACCGAGGTGTCGGTTAATTTGAAAGCGATGTTTCTACCCGCTACCCTTTTGTATACCGAATTATTGTGAATTTTATTTATTGAGGTTTGTGAGGTGTGGTGCTTTTGTATTTACCTAATTATCGTTGATACGTTGGTTGTTGAAGAGTTTTCCAATAAAACGATGTTAAAAGCTGAACTTGAGCTGTGGTATAAAAGATGCAAAAACAAAAAACTGAAGGAAATTTAGACAAAGTGTATTCCGAATGTTATGCCAATATATTTCCTAATATAAAAAGGCTTTAACAATTTTTTTTTAACTTTGCCTATTACAACCGCCACATCTGAAAGGTCCTTGTCAAATTTAAAATATTTAAAGACATATCTGCGTAGCACCACGGGAGAGGACATATTAAATGGATTGGCAGTTCTTTATGCGAACCACGATATTGATATTACCGTGGAAGAAATTCTGGACGAAATGGCAAAAACAAAACGAAGAATTTTATTTAAATATTAGTATTATTAGTGATTACTTACAACTTATTGTATAAGGTTTTTGTTTTGTTTTAGTATAAGTATGATTAATATATGCGTTACTTATTTTAAATACATTTTTACTAATTAAAATTAAATCTCTAATTTTTTTTTCATAAATATTTAGTTAGGGCCAGCGGCGTATTATTGCAGAAGTTTTAGGGGGCTGTCGCTCTCGTCAATCATACGTATTTTACCCAAAAAAGGGCGTGGCACCCAAAAAAATGTTCTATAGCCCCCCCCCCCCCGAACAAAATTTCTGGTTGCGCCACTGGGTATACCTAACTAGTTTGGTGTAGGTATATGTTTTTAATCCAAATAAAGATTAAGATCATAAAGCAGCCATAATGGCGTTATTCAGAATGGTAAACTGTCAACCATGTTCATACGTGAGACAGTTCAAAGCTGTGTAAATAAAATTTGCATGTACAATAGAAATAATTAATGATTTCCAAACAAATAGTAGAATACTGTAAACGTGCATGTAGTGCATGCATGTGCGTTGATGTTAAAAAATAATGGTTATGTTAAAAAGTATTTTGGTTTATTGTAAACATCTCTCGTAGTAAATAGACAAAACGATTATATTAGTGTCAAAATCCTATTTTCCGTCTATATTCACGTCTACTGAATATGATATTCGCCATAACGGCTAAATAAACAACATATTTCTCTGCATGCTCCATCGGCTTTAGAAACTGAAAATGTACACACTTTATATGTAAAATATTATTTTCTACATACATACCAGATTCCTGAGATATTCTAAGTTTTAAGACGTGCATTTTCAATAATAAAAATTGCATTTTCTAAAACTCGAAATATGTGATTTGGATGGTACTTTTTCACCCCATGTTAATTTTATTTGTTCTACTTACTAAAAAATTTGGGCCAAAACTCGCATGCATCGTTTCGTCTTCTATTCGCGTTGAACGTTTTTTTTCCCACTAATCCGGTACCAATTTCAGGAAAAAATAATTATTTTTTTGATGATAAATTACAGTTTTTAGTATATTTAGTTACCTAAGCACACCTGAACATACCTTTATGCCTACGACATTGCTGTTGCTGCGTTTTGTTAATAAAATGTATCCTTACACTCTAAATAAAAGAATATTTATAGTGCATTAGAGAAACCTAGCTATCCTAGAAAAACCAATTATATCTTTTACTTCCGAGTAGAACCAAAATTAATATGAGATGCAAAAATTTGCCGAGGGTTCCATGTATCGAGTTAAAAAAATGCCCTATATTGATATAACGTACCTAACCATTTGTATTTTTATTTTGTTGTTTCATTTTTTTTTAATTACCTCTTGTTAAACTGTTCGTTTATAATTTTAGTATTATTAAAATATTATTTAGAATAATTCCTAAATAAAATTTAAAAAATGCTAAGAGTGTAATGGCTTTATTGAGTAAAACAACTGCATTTTAGATGTTGAGTAGAAAACTTTAAAACTGTAAGCTTATAAACAAACGACAACTTTGAAACTTTTTACGGACTGTACAATGATGCAATTTTTCATGCTGAAAGAAGGAAAGCTCAGAAAGCTCGGGAAAGTTAGATTCATTAAGTCTTATTTAAAACAGCAACATAACATATTACACAATGCGACACTAGTTTTATTTTTTATTACTTGGATAAAAAATAAATTTAAATAGCAATATTTTTCGTTTTCGTATTTCAGCAATTTTATTTTATCTATCCATAAATATATTTAAACCGATAATTTTAAAAAGTTCTGTACGCCATTTACCTCAGCTCATGGATGGTTAATCTTAACCCCGGCAAAATGGTACAGCCCCAGTAAGACTATAGATTAAAATAGTTTTGACATTAGGTTTAGCCTGCAAACCATATTGTTCAAGATTAATGACATCTTAGAATGATTTTAGGGATTTTCCTAGCCAAGATGAACGGCTGACCTATTAAGTTAGAAGCCAAAGTTTGGGAAATAGATTTCCTTTATTACAGCAAGAATCATAATAAAAAAAAACCATATTGCCGACAGGTTTTAATACTTAGTTCACGTTTTTTTTTTGTAGAAACCTATATGATTTTATTGTTTTGAATTAAAGTTAGATTTTTTAGTTTAACTAAGTATAATTAATATTGTTGACAGGATCTCCTAATTTGATCGAGGGTACGAGGGTAAAAAAAAGTTGTTATATAAATAATACACCTATATACCCTCAAAAAGAAACAAGAACTACCTTTTACTACCCTTTATTTTGTCGACTACGATAAAAACGCAAAAAGAGCTTAAAAGTTAGTTTTTCTCTTTTACTCTTATATTCCTTCCAGAAAGATGGGTTCATTGGTATTCTGCAACCTAACTAAACTTTAATCAATCTGGAGTGAAGCATTGTGGTTTATAGAATAAACAAACAAATCTTTTTAGAATAGATTTTACTCACAAATTTTTACTAAAAAGTTAGGATTTTATTCTATCTCAGCGTGATTTTATTTTTTTTGAAGACTAATGTGCAAGAAACTTATTTTAAGAAAGTGGAAACTAAATAAGGTATTTTTTGGTTTATTACCTAATTAACATTAACATGCGGTTAGGATCAACACATACATAGTTCAGCGATTAAATCGTTGGTAATTTAATGTCCGTGTAAAGTATAGTGTTTCAAAGTTCATACGGAAGATGCTACACAATGATATCATGACAGAAAATGCATTATGGCTATTATGATTGGAATTTGCCATGAAGGAATTTTGTTATTAATATAATATATAATCGAGTATATAATATTCGATAATGTTGACCACAAAATTCTTCTTACAAATTTAGAGGAACTCAGAGTAAGGCGGACCCTGCATTAGCGAGTGTTTGGTTTAAATAGCTACTTGACCAACAGAAAACAGTTTGTTAATGTCCAAAACTCTTCTATCATTCAATAGTGGCTTCCCAGCAATTTTACCATAAGCTCGTGTAAATGTCAATTAATTACTTATGCTCTATGTAAATAAAGTGATGAGAGCAAAGCGTAGAGTTGCAGACCTATTTCAAGAAATAGAGACCAGGCTTAAATGTATATAAGACGTCAGCGCCCGTCGCTTTGTTTTGTCGGCCCTAAGATATTTTAGGTCTGTAATTTCCATTCCCTGTAAAGTTTACTTCAGTTGTGTTAAATAGCTTTTCAAAGCCACTCGATTTTAAGCCCGCTTAGTGAAAATGTTAATATATACTATCGTTAAAATGTCTTGGGTCGGCTATGACAAGTCACGTATGAAGTGGAGCGTAGTTTGGAGAAATTAGAAACTTTAACGATTGCAGGGAACAACTATTTTGTAAGAACGGTTATTTTTTCGTGATGGGATGCAGGGCCTATTTTTCCAATAGGCCCTATAGGCCCGGGCCTGGGGCCCTCTGGCTCAGGGGACCCCAAGATTGACCTAACTGAAATATATAAAAATAAAAGAAAAATAAAAAATTCTATTTAAAAATTATTTCAAAAATTTAACTACCATTTATTGTTATTACGATCCGAAATTCAAATTCAACGCGATAACTGTCCAATATGCGGCATTTCGGCATCACAAAAGGATCTTTTGATGCTCGACGCGTCAAAGGTTTGAACGGTACCGACAACATTCTTCGCCCCTGAATAGCGGGAGTCGCCGCATGCTTTTGTCTTTCTTTTTATTCGTTAATAGTTCATGCAGTTAATGTTATGTAAACATTGTAAGCATTGGGCAAACCTAATTGAATTGCAAATAATTAGTATTTTTCAAAAGTGTTTTAACTGTTAATTTGACAAAATTAATAGATATCTATTTTTGTGGGTAAGTAAATTAATTTTTCTTAAAAAAATATTTTCATAGCTCTTTTTCTGATTAAACTTGTATGCAATATTATAGTAAATTTAAGAATTGAATTTTTTTTAGTGTTCTACATCTTAAGTCGACAGATAAAAAGTACCATGATTCCTAGACAACATTTAAGCGGCAGCAATAAACGCAAGAAGAAAAGAATGATAGAAAATGAACGAGAAAAGCAAAAAGATGCAATGTTGTCTTAAAAGGGTTAAATCATATCTGAGAAACTCTTTGAACGAAGATAATTTATCATCTTTGGTCCTTCTTAACGTGGAAAATGAAGTACTAGAAAATATAGATTCGAATAAAATTATTAACCAATTTGCAGAAATGAAAATGCGCAAACGAAAAATTTAAATATTTTAATTTAATGACCATTTTTTGGTTATTTGTGTTCTGTGTTTGTTCTATTATTTATTTTGTGTTATGTTTATTTTATGACAAAATAATATAAATGGTAGTTTTTGACAGTTCTACTTGTTTTGATTGTTTAAAAAAAAAAGGGCGTGGCTCCCAAAAAGTTTTTGCCTGCGGCGCTATTTTTTGAGGGGCCCCCAGAGGGTTTGTGGGCCTAGGGCCCACTTGAACCAAAAATAGGCCCTGATGGGATGGGTAATCATGCCTACGCTGATATGTCTAAATTCCCAACAAAATTGAACCAGAAAGACATTCCTCTTTTACCCCATAATCGATGCGGGGATAAAACAATACCCAGAGAACATTTTTGTCTTGGGGTAAGACGACGTGTTTGGAGACAAACTAATAGTTGTTTTAAATCGACGTGAAAGCGTTATAAATTTCGTTTATATCTAACTTAATCTATCAATTTAAAACACCAACTGAGTTGAACTAAATAAAAACACGGTTAAGCGCGAGTCGAACTAGATTGATATTAAATCAATAAAAATGATAACTTCTATTCATCTTCAATACTTTTTCGTCAATAAATGTCCATTCACTATTTGGCAATATCCTAAACGAAAGTAAAACTCGTTTTGAGCATTTCTAATTGCTTCGGAAGAAATTAACCAACATTCATGTATTATTCGTCCTATCTTTTCCTTAACATACCTACCCTATAAATGACATACAAATTTGAAGTTTTTCTAAATATGCACTTTAAAAATAGTCAGTAAAAAACTATATATTTTTGGAACACACTGTATTTATATTTTTTGTTATAAAAAGGACCACAACTTAAAATGGTAAATAATACCCTTAATGCTTAATGTTGAATTCTCAACGCGTCGTTCAATTTATTGCCAACCTATAACCTATTTCGCTTTGTTTTTTCAAGTTTATTATTTTTTAAACTAACATTTAAATAAAATCAGTATCGTCGGCACATCACTTAGGTTATATCTGATATATTACAAAAATATCAATTTATTTCATTGCTCATTTTGGGAGAATTGTATAGTGAAAGAACAATGAGGACAATGACATAATAATGTTTAAAAAAATCTTACCCGATATTTTTCGCTATACAATTCTCCTAAAATAAGTTATGAAATTCCTTGATATTTATTAAATATGTCAATTATTACCTATAGCATATCAAGTCGATACTGATTTTCTTTAAATTTTGTATAAAAGCTAGAAAATCTAAATAAATCTACGCGAAATAGGTTATAGGTTGGCAAGCATGTTGATACTCCCACCTTAAGTATTTTTTCAAAAAAAATACTGTACTAGTCCAAAATGCAAACTCACACTATATACAGCGTGTCCAGAGAAGTTCTAGACATATGGGAATTTTTTTTATTGTTCATTTTACGAAAAAAACTTATTCTTTATAAAAAGTTCTGCTTGATGTGCAAATAATATAGACATATCAAAACTTAAGATATCATGTACAGGGCGGCAAAACATATAGAAACACAGAATTACGTTAAGAGGGAAGTACCCTCGATTTTTATTTAAAACTTTACTAATGTAACCTTCCATTTAGGAAGAATTACAGAACTGTAACAGTTACTGGGTATTTGAATGAAGTATTTCCGCAACGTTGAATAGGCAGACGTTCAAATATTCCTTGGCCAGCCAGGTCGCCTGACATCACACCCCTGGACTTCTTTTTATGGGGCCGATTAAAAGAAATGGTTTATGAGTATAGACCTTTTCAGGATATTGACCATCTTGAATCAGTAATAACAAACTGTGTCCAAGAATTCACTCCCAATATGATACGGGCGACTGTAGGAGAAATTACAAGGCGTACTATAGTTTGCATGGAAAAAGGAGGGGGGCATGTGGAGACATAATTTATCACTTTAAACTACTTTTTTTTAGATCATTTTATCATGTAATTGCTAAAATATTGTTTACTATTCATATTCACAATTAAATTTTGCTCTAAGGAAATTAAATGTTTTTAATATTCCTGATAGGTAGATATGTTGATTTTAGAACATGAAATAATCTCGCATTATTTTTTTTACGTTATTGGTTTCCAACAAGAGGTAATGAATACTCAACAAGAAGTAATGAATACTCAACGTGTTTTTGATGGTACCCTGTAAATTAAAATATTTCAACGAAAAATTGCATCTGACCGCGTTTTGTAGTCCTTAGTAAAATTTTCTTATAACAATTTGCTAAAATAAAAATTGAGGGTACTTCCTTCTTAACGTAATTCTGTGTTTTTATATTTTTTTGCCGCCCTGTACATGATATATTAAGATTTGACATGTCAATAATATTTGCGCATCAAGCAGAACTTTTTATAAAGAATAACTTTTTTTCGTAAAATCAACAATAAAGAAAATTCCCATATGTCTAGAACTTCTCTGGACACGCTGTATATATTTATTATTAAAATATGTTAAGTAGGTAATTTAATCTTACTACTACTACCACTACTACTAAGCTATTCATAAAAGATAACTAAAAGTTTTACAAACATTTAGGGCAAATTGGGGAAATTCTCACGTATACCCGTTTTCTCCATCTCTAGCGTTGCGTTGCGTTTCAAAAGCCGGCATTCTATTGCTGGAAACGTATCACACAATCGTCGGACGTCTATACGGTTAAATCGCAGGAGATGCCAGTATTTAAAAGTAAAAAATAAATTAAGTTCTTGATAGGTATAAGCTCATTTTTAGTGGCTAGTTAACATTCTATAGCAATCAAAATAAAGGGTGAGAAAACTTCCGGAGCATGCGCATTAAATGAGCGGCTGCGCTCTGGTCGGAAAATTTAGCTCAGTTGTTTCCTCTCTTCACAGTTTTGTATGAATCTCTATACTGATTGTGACATAACAGCTCTTGAGCCAATTCGCTTTCGCGCGCTTGTCATGTGATTTGATTTGAATTTTGAACTTTTTTAGTGACAAAGTTTTTGTGCCTGAAAATATTTTTCCCGGATTAGATCCATATTAATACAGGTACATTAATAATAATGTTTTAACAACTGACAAACAGTACTTATTGGTATAGAAATGGTTCAGAAAAAATGTATAGATAATCAACCAAACGATTAAGTCGTTCTGTAGTTACAGATATATATGGAAACATTTTAGATTTGACATGCGCCACTTTTTAAAAGAATAACTTAAAATTTATTTAATACATTAAATGCAATTATCTAGGTTTGTTGTGCAGTTGTTTTGTGTTATCTGACAAACACGTACAGAACTTAGTTTGAGAAAAAAAACGAATTGGTTTATTTATTTTAAAAATAAATAGTACCATCGCTGTTTTAAATAAGCCAGTGATAACTTTAAGTTATTTATCTGTATCATCAAATAAAAATAAGTAGGAGATGACAACAAACAGCATGACATAACGGGTGGAAACTTACTTTTTGGTGATCAAATATTTTTCAACCCCTCCAGAATTTCTAAATTTTTAAAGGGGGCATGGAGATTTTTTTTTTTAAACTAGTAGCAACAAAGGTAAATGGTGGCTAAATTTTCGCTTTAGAACAGAAATATGGTAAATAAATTCATTTTTACGCCCTTACATAATATTAATAATATTTATTTGCGCCAAACGCCAGGACGTATATTGTTATATAAGTATTATTAAACTATTATATTTAAAAGTTTTATATTTTTCTTTAGGATGTATTGGTATTTCCAAAATATTTAATTTCTAGTGTTCATGTTCTTGATTAAAATTGGACCACCGATAATCTGTGTCGCTACTAGTTGTCGATTTTTGCAAAAAAAAATTTTCTTCATACTTTTATTTGCTTGTCCGTAATAACAAGGGAAGCAAAAAATTAAAATTCATATAGTTTTATAGGTTTTAAATAAAAATTGAAAAAAAAATTGTTTCGATGTAATGTAAACAACAACAACCGTAGTGCATTCCTAGTTGCATTTATTGCATGAGATTTGCATTGCTTGGTAACAAGATAATTTAACATTTTTTAACAAAAACATGTTGTTTGTACGTGAAAATAACAGAAAATGGCATCCGGTTTTAAAAATATTTTTTAGTGTTCATTAATACTTTAAAGATATCAACTATTTACTTTTACTCTGGTGTTCATGTGATCTATCTATCACCTTCCTCTTTTCTGGCTGATATCGACTGTTAAGAGATTCAGCTGAAAATATGTTTTGGGTCCTACCCATCAAGAGTTGATATTTTTAAAACGTTAGAGTAGGTACATTCGTTTAGTCATTTTAGAAGTGGAAAAATCTTCCTTGATGACGTTCTTATATTATTACCACTGGAAAAACCAACGCAGCCTTTTTTTAACAAGGGACGATACTTTTTGCATTTATTAAAAAAATAATAACTCTTGTACCTAACTGTTTAAACTTGTCCTCCTTCATCAATATATACAACATTATTATTTTAACTTGTCATGATTACTCAAGAAGCAATGTATAAAAGGATACAAAACGTAAAAGAATGATTGCCAGAGAAGGGAAAATATTTAAAAATGCAAAAGTGAAATGAGAGCTAGCAGGTCTCTAAAGTAAATGTATTCCAATCCCAATAAAGGCTATTATGGTTGGTATGCTTTATATATGTTATAGAACGCAACTTTTTTATATTTAAATCTTAAAGATCTATTTGCCAAATTTCAGTTCTCTTTGTCAGACGGTTATTGAAAAACTTGACTAACAGACAGACTCCGTCCGCAGTGATTCCAAAAGCGTTTTTTAATTTTTCCATATTATTATATATACAGTGTCACCAGTAAAGTCCGCATCATAAGGGATTTTTTTTTATTAACAGCTTTATTCAAAATTTGACTTTGGTATCAAGTTCTGCTTCGAACGAGATGAAAATTAAGCAAAAAAATAGTAGTCACGTGATTCGCAGTATCTGTTAAATTTTAATTTTTTCCAAAAAAGAATTCAAAAGTGGGGTTATTTCTAAAAATATCGAAAAAAGTTATTAGAAAAAGCTTTTTTAAAAGCAGTTTCTAGCCCACATGCAAAATTTCATCTGCATAAGATAATTTTGATTTTTTACCTATATTTTGTAAATTGCACCACTTTTAAAATAAGACTCAACGCAACCTACATAAAACTTCTTAGTTTTGACAAGGCTATATTTCAGATACATTTTCTTTAAAGTAGCGCTATATTAAATGTGTGTTTTTCTACAAAATCAAAATTGGACTATTAAAATTTGGTCGCATGTGATGCAAAGTTTTTTTTTTGACCCTGTATAAGGTAACTTCATAAAATGAGTATTTTTTAAAACGTAGTTTGTGTTCATTAAGTGGAAAATACATTTTGAGGTGGGTAAAAAATCAAAATTATATTACGCTGCTGAAATTTTGCATGTGGGGCTTAAAAAAAATTTTTCTAATAACTTTTTTCGATATTATCAGAAATATTCCCACTTTTGAATTATTTTTTGAAAAAAATTAAAATTTGACAGATAATGCGAATCACGTGACTACTATTATTTTGCTTAAATTTCATCTCGATCGAAGCAGAACTTGATGCCAAAGTTAAATTTTGAATAAAGCTTTTAATAAAAAAAATCCCGTATAATGCGGACTTTAGTGGTGATACTGTATAGGGACTGGAAATAAAATTTATTTTAAATTATATATATATCCCCATATATTAAGTAGGATCCCCTGGTTGATCTATAAATTTTATTTTATCATAAATATGTTGGTTTTGGAAGGAGAGGGGCAAATGATCCTTTTACTCAATAATATCATATTTAAAAAGTAAAATAAAACTTTTCTTTTGTTCCAGGGCAGACATTTTCTAAGCTAAGCTCACGCCTGCACAAGAACAATCTTACGAATAGCTCTTTTACCCTTTTTGTTGAATTTTCAGAACTTTTTTTATTTTTATGTTCTGGCTCGTGGTATCGAAAGGAAAAATATTTAATGCCCTTGATACCCAAGCGATTAAAAATTAAAACCTTACATAATAACTGCTAAAGCTGGTGATGAAAAGTGCTAAAACTCGGTTATATCTAATAATATGCATCAAACCGCGTTGGTAAGCCTCTCAAGTGAAGTGCTGTGATTATAGCAAAACCACCAACATTTCCAAGATGAAGAGCATCGGTGCTAAAGGGAAATCCTCAGCGAGCTTTTTGGTTTTTACATCCTGGATTTTGATTTTTCTCGAACTTAGCACAGGTACGTTTAAGTTATATAAGCAATAGACGATTATTCTTTCGCACAACCCATCAAGGGCGTCCATAGGGGGGGGGGCAAAACGGGCACTTACCCCCCCCCCCCCTAGGCGTCCACATTACTATCTTATTTCATAATTCAGTATAAATCGAGGGGTAATTCACTGAGAAAAATTTGTACACCATTTTCCATATTGCCGAATTTTCTTCGTATTTTCCTTGTATTGTCTGTATTTTCCTTGTATCTTCTTAATTTTTCTCGTATTTGCTGTATTTTCCTTGTATTTTCTTAATTTTTCTCGTATTTTCTGTATTTTCCATGTATTTTCTTAATTTTTCTCGTATTTTCTGTATTTTCCTTGTACTTTCTTAATTTTTCTCGTATTTTCTGGAACTTGTACACCATTTTCGCCAAAAAAAAAATTGGCTTTACTAAATTTTTTTTTAGAAGTCAAAGCAGCGTTGTTCCAGAATCTTAAGTTGGTTATTCCCATTATTAAAACCGTCGAAAACCCGGCAGCATTAACGACTTTACGTCATTGCCAAATTGATTGGCGCGCGTATTTTCCATATTTTCCTTATGTTGCCTATATTTTTCTCGTATTGTCTTCGTATTTTCTGTATTTTCTTCGTATTTTCTCTATTTTCTTCGTATTTGCTGTATTTTCTGCATTTTCCTCTTATTTTCTGTATTTTCTTTCGTATTTTCTAGAAGTTGTACACCATTTTTGCCAGTGAATTACCCCTCGGTATAAATATTCAAGCGCGGATCCAGGGTGGGGGGTCATGGGGGTCATGACCCCCCCAAAACAGAAAATAAATAAATGAATTTACTGTTTTGACTACCTCTGCAGCTTTTTCACAAGATTCATGACAACATTACTATACCATAAATTAGTTATATTTTTTCTTTTTTTGAATTTACTTTAACATTAATTTACATGCATATATTATCCTTTTTAATGTAAAGTTTATCATTGAAAATTTTCTCGCCTATAGCGCATTCTCTGTCAAATTTTGGGCGTGGTCGCAAAAATTTTTCGCCTGCGGCGCTTTTTAACTTCATTTATATCATAATGACCCCCCCCCCTCCAAAGCAAAGTTCTGGATCCGCGCCTGTAAATATTGAATAGTACAGTGGTTAGTTAGTAGAGACCAACAAATCACTAAACTGATTATGATTATTTACAAAAAAATAAAGAAAATTTAATACAAAAAGTAATCAACGAGTTTGGCAAGACGTCTAGGAATTTAACATTTTTATTTTATGATGAAAACTTATAAATTGTAATTTTGTGTTTATTTTTTACGAATTCTGTAGGTTCCGTTAGGCATAAGGTACCTATATGTTAAATAATTAGTCATATATAAAAAAATATTGTTTAAGTTTTTGCCCCCCCCTGAAAAACGCTCTATGGACGCCCTTGCAACCCATCATTAGTATTGGACGAATTTTACCATCTCAGTAAACCATGTTGCATAAGAGATAATTACATGCAATGTTAAACGACAAGAACGATATCACATTAGAAGCTATTTAAATTTTTAAAAACTACAGTAAGTACTGATTTTAAGTGGTAAGTATATGCGTTATTAACCGTAGCAAGCAAATATTATTATGATTATTGTCAAGCTTCATTATAACTGCCAGTCGGAACTAATACAGTATATAAAACCAGATTACATCCCCAATAGAACTTGATAATTACTCCGAGTATTCAATAATGGATACTGTGGTCATTCTATGGTAGCCATTAACTCCTATTTTCTATTTGGCTAAATTACAGTGATATATAATATATATATAACAATTTTCGATATCTTACAGTAGGAAAACGCGTCGCTAGAAGCATTTTTTTTCAGTGTATATGGCCCTCTTTATGCAGATTTTTCTAATTCTTAATGATATATCAAAAACGTTTGGCCCCTGATCCTACCAAGTGATAAATATTTAATCTTCCTATATTTCTTTAATAGAATGGATAATTGTGTTTTATACTACCTCGCCATTTATTATATTGTAGTTAGCCACTATAAATTTCGAAAGAGGATTTAAATCTAGTGAGAAGTGTATTCCGAGTAAAGTTAAACAGGAGATTTGAATTTAAAATTAGTAGCGAAGAGTACTTACATTATTTATTAAGAAATAATTTCATGGATTTAGTGGAAACGGCAAAACCCGCAAAATTCTCCCGTTTTAACATCTTAGATGTTGCTCTTCCTCTAACATAACAGAGGTTAGATCCTAAATCTTATTATTTATGACTAAGTGTTAACGCAGGGTAATTATTCAGGATTTGGGATTTAAGGTGGGAAAGCTAAATCTACATAAAATTTTGATATCTCTGCTGACACATTTATGAAACACGGACGGTGTATTTTAGAATAGCAGGAATTCGGCGACAATCAAAATTTAATAACGAAATATTCAATAGTTATTTTAAAGAAGTAACATACACAATTCCAAGGAGTTACTATATAGCTTCAAATTAATTAATTTTAATTTACGTAAATAATTGTTAATATGATTTATTTATGCAAAAGAAAATGTGATTCTCAGATTTCAATTTGGTAGACGTGTACCTATCTACAGGGTGGAATTTTTAACTGGAATAAATTTAGTATTAGAAAGCCTCTTTATTTGTTAGAAAAATACAAATATACGGCTGCGTTTATTTTTAATTTGGCATACTTTGTCGTATCTTCATGAAATTTACCTCTCTTGTGGGGGTAGAAACCGCCCCCAATTTTTTTTTCAAATGTAAAGGTATGAATTGTGATAGCTCGTTGGAAAAGGCATAAAAAAGGGAATATGACCCACTTTTGCATTTCGGTAATCTAGAAAGCCAGAAAAGAAAACTGGCCATTTTAGCAACAATTTGATACTACAATTTCGGTTTTGCCATCAGCGCAGCCTGTTTAAAAGAATGATTGTTAATGTTATTGATAACGTTGTTTATTTATTTGATGCCGCATTTCAATGGTCATTTGAAAAAAAAGTTGGTAGCGGTTTCTACCCCAAAAAGAGGGGTAAATTTCACGAAGACACGAAAAAAGTATTCCAGACTAAAAATAAAACCAGAAATAGTTCTGTATTTTTAGCAAAAAAAGAGACTCCCTAATACTGAATTTATTCTACCCGGTATGTCCAATATTTTTATGCCAGAATAAGTTTGTGCGTAAATAATAACAATTCGTCGTTAATTTAACTAACTGGCGTATATGCAAAAATGCGATATTTTGATTTTTACGGTAGAATATGTGAATTGACATGGGGCATGCGCTCGCTAAGTGGCGTATTTCAATTCTCAACGGTTTAAAAGTTATGCCGTTTTTTCGTTTAGGCGTACGACTAATAAGCGCTTTTTCGCTAACGGGCATATATGATATACGTCTATCAGTAAACCTACGTCAAATGGCAACATTGTACTTTATGAGACGTATATGCCTATATCCGCCTGTTTGAGGACGTATGCCAATAAGGCTTTAACTAGTGATGGGATAACTCGAGTGAAAAATAACCGATCACTCGGTTTTTTCAATCACTTGAATAATTCGATTATCTTCGGAAATAATTCGAGTGACGAAATGAGTGACGAACATAATGGTTTTTGATAGTGATGGGATCACTCGAGTTAAAAAATAACCGATCACTCATTGCGGCTACAGAAAGTAGTTACTTACACTACGGAACTGGCGACCTTTTTTTTTAGAAGTCTAAAAATATATGTGGTTGATTATTGAAGTGATTAAAAAAACCAGTTTTTTACTACTTTGGCGGCCTTTTTTTTTAATTGCCCCTAATATAGCATTTGAGTGAACAATCGATTATTATTCGGTTTTTTAAATCACTCGAATTCTCAGTAGTCGATTATTAAAATAACTCGATTTTTCCCATCACTAGTTTTAACCTCAAAATTAGCCGTTATTTTAAATTAACGTAACAAAGTTTAATTGTTTTGGTGTTCTATTGCATAGTACTTATATATTGACTTTATTGGTAAAAAAATGGTTGTACTCGTTAAGTGAAGGAATGGGACACAAAATGCAGTCAAATTGTTGGTAGTGTTAAATAAGACTTTACAAGAAGGGAGTCAGGTTAAAATGTTATATAAAAAAAATTGTACTATGGAACAGCTGCGGCAGTCGAAAATATAAATGATTACGATTCGGAAGATGAGTTACCGCTAATTCATTTTAAAGAGATAATAAGTAAGGAGATTAAAGAAGAAATCAGTCATTCAAGTGGCAAGGATTGAAATGGATTTAAAAATATTAAAACCAGTAGTCTTAATGTATAATAATGTATGATACATGCTTAAGAAATATACCGGCCTATATAAAAATTGAGCAATAAGTTATTTTACTGATGGGCATTTTACAGAGTGGCGTATGTATTTTTTTTAGCCATATCTCTTCTGTTGATAGTAATATTACATCTTCATAGATACCTTTGCCAAAGTGTTCAAAGGACTCATCGATATATCTAAGCTGATTATCATATGCGTTTTAGTTCCAGAATTACGAGCAAGTCAAATATACTAAAATCTTTAAAAGGCTCTCCTGGAAAGTTAACAAAAGTAATATACGCCACTTAGTCAAATTAACGACGAATTGATTGCAAGTTTGTATTTTTCTAAATAACTCCTAATTGGCTTATTAAAAAATAATAAAATTTGGTAGGTGAGTCCATCATACCAGGACCTTAAAAAAAGTTTAATACCATTTTGATGTAAAATTAATAGGGGAGCCAGTATTCAAGGGTAGCAAAATTTACATGGGATTTCCCATGGTTAGTCAGGCGGTGCTCCACCCGGTATAACTGCTCTCCTTTCTCACACATGTTGATAGCACACAAGAAGATGAAAAGTTACTAACAGGTTTAAAATAATAACGCAACCAGGAAGTTATTGATTTTGTTCGGCGTTTTCTTTAGACTATAAGTACTTAATTTACAAATAAAATACCCCAAAGCCATCATCATTCCTGTATTAAGATTCATTATCGGCACCTACGCTTCGTCCTCAGCGATGCTCGTTATTGCTCCTGTAATAAAAAGTGATGTTTTTGTTTCGTTTTTAAGACATACCATTAGTGACGAATTTACGATTATACCAGAAAAAGATCAAAAATTTCACACAAACATGATGTTTTGAAGTATAATTTTTAATGGCTGTGTGTGTGTATGTGCACCTATTTCAACTCTTAAATTAAACTTATTTTAAGAGTGTAGATTAGTAGATGGGAACTTTATCTAATCATTATTCTGCCTATATGAAGACGGAAATAATGTTGAATTAGAGGTTCTCTTAAATGACACGTTTTCAAAATAGTAGAATAAACTCAGGAATATCTGGGATTAAATTAACACCAAGGGATCTGAGATGAAAATCAATCACCTCTAATATGCCAAAACCTGAAGTAAAGCGTAATAAAGGATTGGACAAGCATTTGGGGCCCGTTTTTGCATTAAATTCTCATTCTTTCACTTCCGACCCTAGACAGTGGTCAATTATCCCGAAATTGTATGTATGATAAATTGATATTCGAATAGTTCTTGACTTTTGTTGCAAAGGACGAAGCTATTCGTATATATACTACTAGTAGATAAGATTGCGGTATACTATGACCAGGATCTGGATGGCAAACCTTCGGCATTGTCTCAAAATATTTCTTTTTATATGTATTATTTTACAAATTCTTTTCCCGGAACCAGGAAATAAATAGAGCTTTAAATACTGATTATTAATTTCGCTGCAGACGCATAAACACGGCTCCATATTATGCTTTATTATTAACAAAGATAATTCACGGCTTACTTAACACTATTACGACCTGATCTAATTTTTAATTCAATAATTTTAAACTTTTCTTGAAATTAATATTTTGTCCATTTATAACGGATTACACCACTGTGTATCATAAGTATAATTATCACGTTTTCGATAGCTTCGATGTTAATTGGCTGCAAATGCAGCTAACCGTTCTGAAAAGTCCATTAAAGCATGTCCAGATGTCAATCGATTAATATTACAAAAAAAAAATTAATAGCTACTTGTCATTCGCTTAAATGACAGTAGTAGCACGGCAATGAATAATAAATCTGCATACTAGTAGGCACAAAGGCCAGGAATTTTAAATGAAAATACCATTTAAATACGAGGTGTTCTGAAAATGGTTTGGTAAATTTAGATAGGCGATGTCAGAATAATGATTGCAGTTGTTAAAAAAGTGTGACACTGAATTAGATTTTTGGTTAAAGGTATATTTACAATATTATTGGGTAGGGATTAAAGATTCCACAATGTCTAAAGATTGAATGGAATTAGATGAATAAAACGTTTCGTAAATAAGCTTTCACATAAACTTCGAAGAAAGAAACTCAAGAAATTATTTGCATTAATAATGAAATTTTTATAATACCTTAATATGTAAGGATTATGCTAATGCAGAAAACTACAGCCAAACTAAAAACCTAATTTACAAAATGGAAATGTTGGCCATAAACCTAAATTTTGCATATTATCCTTGATAAAAATCCAAACTATTGTCAGTAATCTTGTTAATTCTGTCTTAATTATTATTTAATTTAAAATGTAGCAGAAACTTTCTACGTACGAATACTTTTATCTTAATTAAGCTTTCGAAACTTATATGTAACTAGCTCTTGACAATTCTGACAATAAAATCCAAGCCAGGAGGGAATAAGAGAATGCGAAAAATTATGAATTTCATTACTAAGTTTTCTGTGCCGCCATTCTGGCAAACGTTGGGTGAATGTGTTGTTATAAAGCTTGATGACTTCTCTAGATTTTATTAAATAAGCCTAGTCCTGGGAAAGGGGGCGCTTTGGGGCTATTGCCTCATCCTTTCGAGCGTCCGTTAGTGATACACTAGTATTATTAAATAATAATAAGTGTTATAAACTTTTATTTCTTTGCTTGTTTCCAACTCAGTTTTGGTTTGTTATGCTTACCATCATTAGAAGCCCCGTGGTATAAGTTATTACAAATCCTGATTGAATGTAAGTGCCCTGGACACATTTGCTGGGAGACAGAAATAATAAGGAATTCCGCTTCTAAGTCTTAAAAATGCCCCTTTTGAATAATATTTGTAAATTTTATCAATTACAATTTTAAACAAAATGGAATGCATACACAACATATATATATACACTCCATCAATCACAGAAAATTATTGTTGAAAACGTATAGCGTGGTTTGTTCTTCTAAATATATATTTTACGGTGTCATGGTTTTTGTCTCTCGGGCGTAGCGATATGTTGCTTTTGTTTTCTTCTAATCTTTTTTGGGACCAGATATGATCTAGGTTAGGTTTTTTTTCCAGGGTGCACGATCACAAAATGAATTTACCGAATTTTCTTTTCAGCCTTTTATTCTGGGCTTTTATATTGACTTTTGCGTGTCGTCAACACGAAAAGAAATTTGATTTAGTTAATAACAGTTCCATTCGGGTATCATAAAAGTTTTGTAAAATATTTTTTTAAAAACCAAGATTTATGTTACTAGGTTTAGTTATTTGCCCACTTCGTCATACTGCTGTTCTATTAATTTAAAATAAGTTTTACTTCACCAGAAATTTAAATACATACATATAAATATTCGAATAAATGATTTAAGAAAATTTCCTCTATACGCTCGGCGCTTTGCAATTTTGACCAAAATTTAATTTAGTAGTTAGGAATATTAATATCATTCTGCGTCTATCCATTTTTCATTAAATTTATGTCACATCTTCGTTATTTCTTGCAATTTGTAACTTCAATTTATTTTCCTCTGTCATGCTTTTTATCTGACATCTAGGGCGTACTAAAATCTATTTGTTTGTTTAGCAGGATTTCTTAACGAAAATTATACTCTTTTAGATAAGCACAAACAACTGAATCGCACCACCGCGTGGCCGGCATGCGTTCAGCTACTCAACTCAACTCAACAGAATCTTTATTAATAATATAATATTTTGTACATATCACATATATTTAACTGTACTAAAAATAATATATATATATGAAAGGTTTCCATTGGTGACAGCCTTGGGCACCTGGCTTTTAAAACGTTAGGTACCTGCCTATTATACAGTGTCACCAGTAAAGTCCACATCATATGGGATTTTTTTTTATTAATAGCTTTATTGTCTTAATATTAAGGTGTATTACTTTCAGACACAAACTACGTTTTCAAAAATACTTATTTGATGAAGTTACCTTATACAGGGGAAAAAACAAATAAACTTTGCATCACATGCGACCAAATTTTAATAGCCCAATTTTGATTTTGTAAAAAACACACATTTATTACGGCGCTACTTTAAAGAAAATGTATCTGAAATAAAGCATTGTCAAAACTAAAAAGTTTTATGTAGGTTGCTTTGAGTCTTATTTTGCAAAAGTGGTGCAATTTACAAAATGTAGGTAAAAAATCAAAATTATCTTATGCAGCTGAAACTTTGCATGTGGGCTAGAAACTGCATTTTGAAAAAACTTTTTCTAATAACTTCTTTCGATATTTCAGAAATAACCCCACTTGTGAGTTATTTTTTGGAAAAAATTAAAATTTGACAGATAATGCGTGATTCGCATTGACTATTTTTTTGCTTAATTTTCATCTCGGTCGAAGCAGAACTTGATGCCAAAGTCAAATTTCGAATAAAGCAATAAAAAAAATCCCATATGATGCGGACTTTACTGATGACACTGCATACATGGAGGTCATACTGAGCTAGGCTCACGAGAACTAAGTTACGGAATTACGGCATTTACGCATAATCGCTTCGATAAAGCGCGATCGTGCAAGCGACTGCGTTCCAGTTTTAAATATACTTTGCTGATTGCTTTAAAAATAGGAATATAAATTGTAGGTGATAGGACACATAGGGCCATGACACTGCGGCTCTCCTTACCGGCCGCCACTGGATATGACCTTTACTTGATAAATTGTTTTACTATGTTAGTTACCCTCACAGAAAGTGAAACAGAAGAAAGACAGTGTAATTTCAAACTTTCTACCGCGTGTTAAACTAACCTGAGCAAGAGTCGCGATATTAAGTAATCTCCTCTGTTTCTTTTCTTGTACGATTTATCAAATGGCCTAACAAAGTAGAAAAGGAAAGTAAAGGGATTCTGACTAACAGCAAACACAGATTTAAGGCATCTTTTTTGCCTCAAAGTTTCTAAAACTGATGCGGATTATTCGTACAAGGTAAATAAAGTCTTATTCTCAATATAAATTGGAGCAAAACCTAAATAATGTAACTGATTAAATTTAAAATGGAATTGCTACGTGTTTAAAAGGACTGGTTAATAAATTTAGAAGTTAGATTTAGATAAATCGGTAAGCTTGCCTTAAATAGGGGCTGCGGCTAAACCTAACCAAGCAAATCAAGCAAATTATTTCTTTCTGGTAAAAAGGGATATGTTTATAATCCTGACGGACTGGTAAAATGGGTCATTTTGACCCAATAGCAATTAAATGGGACTAAAGTTGATTAACCAAATAATTCGAGGCGATTTAATTTTATTGTTTTACCAAATTAAGTGGTTTTCTATTCTATGTGTAATTTAAAGTATTTTGGGTTAAAGGACTTTAAATTAAGTTCAAACTTTACGATAGTATTGACATCGTTGTTAACTGCCTTTTGTAGGTTTTCGTTAATTTTGGGTAATGTTTTTAATTAAAGGAAACGTAAATACAGTGTCACCAGTAAAGACCGCATCATATGGGATTTTTTTTTATTAATAACTTTGTTCGAAATTTGACTTTGGCATCAAGGTCTGCTTCGATCGAGATGAAAATTAAGGACAATAATAGTAGTCACGTGATTCGCATTATCAGTCAAATTTTAATTTTTTCCATAAAATAAGTGAAAAGTGGGGTTATTTCTGAAAATATCGAAAAAGTTATTAGAGAAATTTTTTTTAAATGCAGTTTCTAGACCACATGCAAAATTTCAGCTGCATAAGATAATTTTGATTTTTTACCTATATTTTGTAAATTGCACCAGTTTTGCAAAATAAGACTCAACGCAACCTACATAAAACTTCTTAGTTTTGACAATGCTTTATTTCAGATACATTTTCTTTAAAGTAGCGCCATATTAAATGTGTGTTTTTCTACTAAATCAAAATTGGGTATTAAAATTTGGTCGCATATGATGCAACGTTTATTTGTTTTTGACCCTGTATAAGGTAACTTCATAAAATAAGTATTTTTGAAAACGTAGTTTGTGTCTGAAAGTAATACACCTTAATAATAAGACAAAAAAGAACACAATGTCTTCAGTAAAGTATTTTTTAAGTGGAAAATGAACTTTAGATTAACAACGTAAAGTTTATCTGTTTTCAACGATTTAATTTAAAACCCCTATATTATAATTTATTATTAAGCTATGTCATAATAACGTTAACGTGTATTACTTTCAGATACAAACTACGTTTTCAAAAAATACTTATTTTACAAAGTTACCTTATACAGGGTCAAAAACAAATAAACTTTTCATCACATGCGACCAAATTTTAATAACCCAATTTTGATTTTGTAGAAAAACACACATTTAATAGGGCGCTACTTTAAAGAAAACGTATCTGAAATAAAGCCTTGTCAAAACTGAGAAGTTTTATGTAGGTTGCGTTGAGTCTTATTTTGCAAAACTGGTGCAATTTACAAAATATAGGTAAAAAATCAAAATTATCTTATGCAGCTGAAATTTTGCACGTGGGCTAGAAACTGCAATTAAAAAACCTTTTTCCAATAACTTTTTCGATATTTTAAGAAATAACCCCACGTTTGAATTATTTTTTGAAAAAAATTAAAATTTGACAGATAATGCGAATCACCTGAATACTATTTTTTTGCTTAATTTTCATCTCGATCGAAGCAGAACTTGATGCCAAAGTCAAATTTTGAATAAAGTTATTATTAAAAAAAAATCCCATATGATGCGGACTTTACTGGTGACACTGTATAAGGTCAGAATAACATTCCGGTACGGTTCATTTCTTTAGGAGTTCATGACGATAGGACGTGAGAAATAAACGCTATTCTTTCTTCCACTGTCACCAAATTTTTTCTGATTGATACATAGCTATAATCTTAATCAACAAATAAAAAAAACCTGAATAATGTAGTTTCAGATTTCAACATTCGTTTTTATAATATACGTATATGAATTAACGCAATCTTTACTGTTCTTATTATCAAATTTACTTCAGCACATTCCAATAAACAAAATGTTTTTCTATAAATTCTTTGAAAATAAATTGATTTTCTTTACGTAATTCTTGACAATTTTTCGTACCACAATTCCAATCAGAGTAAAAAAAGTATAGCCAAGGAGCTAAGAACTTAGAACTTTAATTTACTATGTTGAAAACTTTTCAACTACTTTTATATAATTACTGCTTAGACATTTATTCTTTCTTGAAAAGTTTCGAGCTTTGTTCTTTCCGCCTCTATTATATTTTTGTTGGAAAAATTTTCTATACCTACTTAGTAATTCAAAAATGAATTTTAAGAAATTGTTGAAGAGATTACACCTCTATATGAACTACTTCTTGTAAAATAACTGAAAAATGTTTAATGGCGCGCTGATAATTTTTTTAAAGATATTTAATACAGACATTAGGAAAAACTCTATTGTACTTTTTGTAACGCTTACAGGTACTTTTGATCAGCGTAAAAAACTAATTTATGTACATTTTAAAATTGTTAAACACTTTAAACAAAATTTAAAACTATATAATATTCATTATAAAATTTATTAGCCGATATTTTCCGGTCATTTTTTTCATTGTTGTTTTTGGTTACTGTTCAAGCTAATATAATTATTTATCAATTATCAATTTTTTTGTTGTGGTAATTTTCAAATTAGCACCAACGCATTTCGTCAAAACAGTGCTGAAATAATAATACGAATTTTAACACAAACAAGGGTTGCAAAGGCCGCCATTATCATAAAAGCCAGAACTTGTATCAAATTGAGTCTATGATTTTTTTTAAGATATTAAAAATACTTATAGAATATATTCCATATAAAATTACTTGAGAATATATTTCATATAACAATGTGTTTTGTCCCATCCAATTATCATTGCCTCTTTAAAAATAATCATTCAACATTAGGAAGTTTTATTTTTTTTTCAAAATATCCTCAGAAAGGAAATGATAACTGGTTTGATCTGGCAGCTTTCCTTTTTATTTGAAATTTTATTATTTGTTTTATTTTCCTTCCTTTCTTGTGTTATTTTTATTTTATTAGATTTAAGAAGCACGAAGGGTTTATGTATTGGCAAAGAAGTGTACTACCAATGTTTTTTATATCAACATGTAATATCAAAGCATGTTTCTTTTGTTTTTGTAAGAAATAAAGAACACTGCAAAAAAAGTCGGTGCCTTCTAGTTGGATAAAAACAAGCGCTATGATTTGTAAAAAAATATAGTTTTTATAATGGCCGAAAATGAGTAGGTACGGTTTTATGTACTACTTATGTACAAACAGGTACAGTAAAAAATAATAAAATACATTATATTACATAGTAACTTAATAATGCCTCAACTAAACGAACCACAATAAATATATAAGTTTATTAGTTTTATTATCGGATGGCTACAATTTATAAATACGTTTTTAAGTTTTTATTTAAACATTTATATTTTCATATTTAATTTTTTATTCATTTAACAGCAGCTTAAGTTGAGTGCTTGGTTGTGCAGTGACTAGGCCTGTTGTTGCAGTCACATTCACTGGTCTTAAACTTGCCCCATCTATATGTACATTTAGAAATGTCAGAAACCAAATATATTCAACAAAAATGTCTTCCCGAATCCACAATTCGATATTATATATCTAGACGTAATGAACATAGTCGTCTTATGTAGAACACCCTGTATATATTATTACAATAGGTTACAAATAATATACTACTTAAGCAAAGGCATTTTAAAAATCGGTCATACCGTTTACTTGGCATTTAAATCATCCTAATTTTAATAGATGTTTTTATTACTACCTAATTAACAAAATGCTCCGTTTCAATAACTGAAATTTTATAATTGGTCATTTGAGACCTCTTTTATCATTTAAACAATAGAACGTATTTTCTTTAATTCTTTTTTAGAAATCGGGAATAATCCCTAATTTTTTTAATGGTATAATTAGTTTGCTTTCAAAAATTTGGTAAGGCACATCTCTTTTTGCTGCTTTATTAGCTTGTGATTATTTTTTAATAAAAAACAACAATTAAGTTAAAAATTAAGAACAGCAATTTATATTTAGGTTATAAAGAAATTATTGATTTCCTTTTATTTAATAATGTTGAAACACTGTAATAAGCGACATTCGAAATTAGTTTTTCAGTTCCAATTATTTTTGTTTTTTTGCAATTCACCTTTTAATGGTATTTTTTTAAAACACCCTCAAAAGGAAAATAATGACTCGTTTGATTTAACGATCTTTCTTTTTTATTTTGAGTCTCATTATTTACTTTATTATTATTTTCTATTTTTATCGCAATAGGTAATCGTTGTTGATTATAATAAAATAATCTTGTTTGTAACCGTGAACATCATTTTTAAAAATTTAATTTAAAAATCCATTAATAACATATAATAATACCTGTGTTAAACATAATTTTAAATATTTGTTTGCAAGTTGGTTACAGAAAAAAAAAAATTGGCTCCATGCAAAACTGCTGTTTCTTCTATTAATTGTTAAGTGAATCCAGCAATTAATGTTACATTTAATTGCCCAACTTTAAGTATCCGATCTGTTTCTCGATAAGTAGCTAATGACTAGTTTCTTAAAATTGAGTTCTTCCCTAATTTCCCGATTAAACTGAAAAATACCAATTAAGGATTCAGCTCACTGGAAAAATTATATTTTTAATTTATAAAACTTTCATGGTCATTTTTCTCTGTCAAGCTGTTATTACTATTTTATTGTTGCATTTTTATGGGGTTATCACTTTCGCTGTCATTAAAAAAATACGACCATAAGAATGTATGTAACAACATACTGTTGTATGACTTACATTTCTTTGATGCTTTTACAACCTGCTTAAATACGATCAGCCAATATTTATTTAATTTTTAGGCAATTTCTGAGAAATCAGTTGTTGGTTAATGGAGAATTGGCATTTTGCCATTATCCTGCAGCTAAACGGCTTATTGTATCCCTTTGTTTAACTTCTGGGTAATGTCAGTCAGGCCGGACCTACAGGTTTTGACGCGGGATCCGAACCACGCGTAAACGCTAAATTATTCGTCAGTCCCCTAAAGAGCGGGATTATCTGCCCCAGTTACTATGTCGTATTCAGCACTCAACTAGTGACATACTGCATTCTTCCTTCTAAGATTATTGGGTATACTAGGGAAGCCGAATGCGGCAGATCTACCACTGAGCTTCCACACCGGGTCGGTACTGTTAATAATCATCTACTGCTACTTATACAGTGAGGACGTAAAGTTAGGAATAAATTCATTATTTAGGAAACGCTGAATGTTTTTAAAACTCGCTCGGACACGTCGATTTTGTTTTTTTAATACGATTTTTTTTCAATATTTTTTATTATATCTATGAAAGCACTCTGCTTGGACCAACTTTAATTTTTTTAATGGGAACCCCCATTTTTTTTTTTAATTTTAGGATTCTGTGCATAATTGTGAACATTTTTTATCTAACATGTCATTATGATTTATCGACGACGATTCGAAAATAAATACAACAATTAAATCAGTACCAGCATAACTTAGTGAACTTCTCACATTGTTACATTTGGCTAAATTAGACAGTTTTATGCTTCGTGTCAAAATATCGTAATATTGTGTCATTATTTTCAAGATAGATTATTTTTACGCTAACGTTTTTCTAATTTTTGAAGTTTATTAAGTAATAGTTATTGTGAAATTTCTTTTTAACAAAAATGAAACTTAATGAAGCATAGAGGATAGAAATTCTAATGATTATAGGATATGGTGACAGGGTAAGAACCCAACAAGAAGTGTGTCAGTTATATATATATCATAATCGTCCGCCAATTTCACAATCAGCTGTAAGTAAGTTCGAGCATAAATTTCTTCAGCTTGGTCAAGTTCGAGATGCCCCAAGAAGTGATCGGAAAGCATTGAATGATTTGAATGATGACAAAAAGATGGACGTATTATTAAGTGTTCTAGAAAATAACTATATTAACTCTAGGAACATGGCGACAAACTTAAATATTTCGAAAACAACGGGTTTAAAAGTATTGCATGAAAATAAGTACCATCCTTTTAAGATGAAAATCCTTCAAGAACTTTATGAAGAGAATTTTGACAGGCGGCTTGAATTTTGTGAAATTTTACAAGAAATGTGCATTAGGAATCCCAATTTTGTTAAAAACATTGTTTTTTCTGATGAATCCACATTTTGCTTGAATGGTGAGGTCAACACACAAAATTATAGGTATTGGTCGGATATAAACCCAAATTGGATGAGGGAGGGACATACTCAGTATAGACAAAAAATAAATGTGTGGGCAGGCATTGTGGGTGATATCGTGATAGGACCGTTATTTTTAATGAGAATTTAAGCGGTCAACGATTTTCTACAAAATGATCTTACTCCAGCTCTTTCGACGATTTTTCCTGATAAAGAAAATCCCGATTTACCACATCGGAATATTTGGTTCCAACAAGATGGTGCCCCGCCCCGCCTCCTTATTCAGCAGAAGTTCGCGCTTATCATAATACTATTTTTGAAAATAGATGGATTGGAAGAAGGGGAGCTATTGAATGGCCGCCGAGGTCTCCATACTTAACCCCCCTTGCCTTTTTTCTGTGGGGATACCATAAAGGTAAAGTTTTCCAAACTAAGCCAATGGACATGGAGGACTTAAAGAATCGAATTGTTCAAGAAATACGGTCAATCAGTCCGGAAATTGTCAGAAAGGTGCAGAAAGGATTTTTCGATCATCTAGGTTACTGCTAATTAACCTTTGGGCAACATTTTCAACATTTATTAAAGTGATAAATAATTAATTGTTGTATTTATTTTCGAACTTTAACTGTCGATAAATCATAATGACATGTTAGATAAAAAATGTTCACAATTATGCACAGAATCCTAAAATTAAAAAAAAAATGGGGGTTCCCATTTAAAAAATTAAAGTTGTTCCAAGCAGAGTGCTTTCGGAGACACCCTGTATAATAAAAAATATTAAAAAAAATTCGTATTAAAAAAACAAAACCGACGTGTCCGAGCGATTTTTAAAAACATTCAGCGTTTCCTAAATAATGAATTTATTCCAGACTTTACGTCCTCACTGTATATGTACGATTCAGAATGGGATAATCCGTACGACAAATATTTAAAATTTTAGAGTTTTTGAGAAAGCAATTTTTTACATGTATTCATAGATTTTGCCTCATAGTAAATTATGAAAAAGTATAATTTTTTAGTCTACCTCAGAGACACAATATATACCTAAATAAAGTGCAACAAATCGCTTTCGCTTAACTAATTTGATTAAAATGTTTTACCAAGATTAGATATTAAGCACGCTTGTATACCATTGCTTAAAATCTTGTTCCAGTTAGTTTCTGTAATTAAAATTCAATTGTTGAATTTCATTACGAAACTTTGCAGGTTTGTTCTTTTCCAGTTCTTGCTTCTTTTGAGCTCTTTTTATTGCCGCTGTTTTGCTCGGTCATCCAAGCTTGGAAAGCCATTAATGAAATATTTCGCTTGCTGGGAAAGTAAGACAGTTTCTAAAACCTTACCTAGTTTCTTATAACTTTTATATACAGAAGATATGACCATGTTTTCTGTTTAGTGTATTATCCTATATTCCTGATAGCTATGTTCAGTGCCGTCTTTCATATGATTGGGGCCCTGGGCCCAAGGCGGAAATGGGGCCCTGGGAAAAAAAATTTGGGTGCCACGCCCTATTTAGAGTGTTTGGAAGGCGCTCTTTTGCGCCCGCCTAAAATGAATAGTTAGGAATTCGACCAGCAATATAATTATTTTTAAATATTAGGTTTCACGAGAAAAATCTTCAATTTGCAAGGTTAGGGTCAAATTTTCGTAAAATTTAGTCGAATTTTGACATAATATTTTAAAATTGAATAGTTACCTGGACACCTGATGCTAACTGTGTTTGCTCGATTTCATACCCTAACCAGGATGAATATGAAATTAGATCCGTTCAGTTAACTGGAATTGCCTACTTATCCTCTCTCTCTCTCTCTCTGTAGATGGTGCAAGAAATACCTAATATGCAGATGAAAGTAGAGAAAAACTATTTATTCTAACTAAAATATAAAGATGAAATCTCATCCTAAAACATTAATATTAATAACAATAACTGTAAATAATCCGCGCTATGTAAATGATTGTTTTCTTGATCGTAGGTGTGCAAAATCGTCTATTATGTCATCAAAATTTATTCCTAGTAAGATCTCATTTTCTATGCACATTAAGGATAGACTATTTAGTCTCTCTTGCAGCATGGTATTCCTCAGTTCGTTTTTGATTCTAGCCAATTCAGAAAATGAACGTTCTCCACTGCAGACGGCACTGGCTATGTTTATTCTTGGAAAAAGTTACTAAGAAGGCAACTTACTACTATTTATACAAAAAGTATTAATTCAAAAATCCATAGAGAGTGTAAAATTTCCTCTGTTACCTCTGTAAACATCATTATACTTTAAATAATATATTTATGGACATGTTGTTCTGTTCTAAACTGAAGTAATGATATATTTCTGCACAAGTAGAAAAAATACCTATTTTATCAAAATATAAACAGAAATATTTGAAATTTATTAATACCTAAAAGCATTTTTGCTTTTTATTTAAGACTTTTAAGCTTTTATTTTACTTTTTATGGTTTACGCCTTAAACCTTTTCATTATCCCAACTATATAGACAATATATACATTAATTACACACGCTTCTCTGGTTTGCCAGGGGCACAGCTACGAACAAAATTTTTCACTCCAAACAATTCAGGATTAAAATTCCAGAATGAGGAGGGAAAGAGAAAATGCAGGAACCCAGGAACTGAAAAATTGTCAAAGATTTATATCTGATTTTGGAGTGGAAGTGTATGAAACAAGCACGGAGAAGGGTGTATTTATCAATGTAGGAATATACGTATACTGCTAAATAATATTAAGGAATATTCAAATTAGGCAGTTCTGCATTTATAACTTGCCAGAAATTACTATTTAGAAACTTTCAAAACTACTACTTTCCTGGCTAGGTTTGACGCAAAGTGGGTTGTGAATTATGTGCATGACACAGTGCCATACTATAGTATTATCATATTAGCGGTCTTTGATGCCTTGACAATATACATTACCAGCAGTTTTTACCATAACTATACAGGGTGTCCGGACAGGGACGTAGCTAGGAATTTTGGCGCCCCGGGCGAATAGTAGTTCTGCGCCCTACCAGACAATCTTAAAACTAAAATTATACATCTATAAATTTTAGTTTAAAAAATATATTAACAGCAGGCGAAAATTTTTCAAGACCACGCCCAAATTTGGTCAATAATTTTTAGTAAATGTTTTTAAAATTTATGATACCTACTTATTTTATTGAAAATTAAATAGGTAAGATAAAAAAAATAAAAAAGGCCAATTTATTTTTCATTAGTGGGTACATTGTTTAAAAGTAAAGTCACTTCTGTTTTCATTTGCAGCAAACTTATCAATAACAGCTTCATTAAAGTTTAGAATAACTATAATGTATTGTTTCTCAAATATTTCACATTCATAGTCGTTTTGGCATTAAAACTGTTCATTTTTATTAAAATAAGTTTTTACTACCCCAAAATAATAACAAAAATATAAAGGTAAACTCCAAATAATAAATTCATACATCAATGAACTCAACGGCGCACATTTAATTTGTGCGAGTTTTCCTATTAGAATCGCGCTTTCCCCCACCACACCTGCTAGTACAAGATGCATAGAGAAACAGCAGAAACCCCGCCTACGTAACGCACGTGTGCGACTTATGAATTCCTACGCGCCATACGGTTGCTCTTGACAACCGGCTTGGCGAGAGCTATTACACCACGTTTCGTTCGATACGTTAAAATAGGAGGGTTCTAACTTATATTACGGTAAGAATATAAAGAAGATAAATATTAATGAAAATTATTTTTTCTTTATGGGGTAATTCTTTATGGGGTGTGGGGGTACACGTGCTCCTGTGCTCCTATGGAGAAACCGCCACTGATTAACAGACTTGAACTTAACATTCGTGAAAAGAAAAATTGCTTGTTCGGACTTATGTCGTGGCAACTCACAACTCACGTAGCATAGTGACGCAATCGAATCGCGGCGCCTTTTCTTCAAATATCGGCGTTGCCAAATGTCAAAAGCAATCCAGCCGTAATTGCATAAGTACATTTTTAAATTCCGGTATTTCTAATAACCATTTTGGCGCCCTGTTAATATGGCGCCCCGGGCGGTCGCCCTATCCCCCCCCCCCCTTGCTACGTGACTGTGTCCGGAAACTTCGTTAAAGTATACGGACGAAGTTTCCGGACACTCTGTATATGCTATACAATTTTTGGTTAATTAACATTTTTACTGTGGCGTTGTTTACCACCTTTTTCTTTAGCTTAAAAGTAAAGAAACAAAGAAATTTCATTATTCTAAAAAAAAATCATCATTTCGACAAATGGAGAGTTAATATATCCACACAAAGATCAAATTACAAAGCGAGCGCACTTTAATAAGAAACCATATATGCTTAAAATGGAGAAAATTGCTTTTCCTCTTGTGGTACGAAATAATGTGATTTTTCTAACACGTGGAAATTCTTTGAAACTAGAGATACTGATATCGCGTTTTTAATATTCTTGGCATGCAGATAAGAGAAATGCATATACTTTAGCTGCGATGCATTTCAGCACAACTTAATTTAAGTTTCCTTGCATGTGTTCGTTGTGAAAGTTATAGAAACTTATTGGATTTTCTAATGTTTCTCTAATGTAGTTGTAATAACTTTCAATTCAGTTAAATTATCAAATTAAAGTGAATAATTTATGCTAGTAACCAGTGGCACACTCATGATTCAATCTGGGGAGGGGCACAATATCAGCAGCGGCAGCGTATCAATAAAAAGCTGGCGAAAACATCTTTAGACCAAGTCTAAATATTGCTAAATTTAGTCAATAATTTATAATACTTAGGTACCTTACTTAACTACCATTACACAAGTAAGTAGCAGGTACTTATGTAACTAGCAGATACTTAAGTAAGTAAGTAGCAGATACTTAAGTAAATAGCAAGTACTTAAGTAAGTAGCAGGTATTTAAGTAAGTAACACTTTAATACGATAATTTTTGCTAGGCGCTGTACATTGCACTGCCCACAAATCCTTTTTTTCTGTGACTGCCCAGTTTGAAACAGTGCCCGCGATGGTATGCTAGAGATAAGGGCTTAGGGGTAGGCAAGTGCCCCGGTGCCCCCCTCTTAGGTACGTCGCTGCTGGTAACCCATACAATCTATAATGTTAAAAATTAAATAGCATTTAGTATATTTTATATTGAAATATAATACTTAGGTATAGTTAATTCCGTGAAATATCAGTTTAAAAATTCGACTGTTGAGGGGTAGTTGCAAAAAGTCCCCAATATCTTCATAATAAAGGTGTAAATCTTATGTAAATATATTTTTTCCGTAACATTTTAATAATCTCTTTTTAATTCCTAAGAATAATACCTTGCGGTATAAAACTGACTGAAACTTTTAATGACTTTGAAACTTTAGAAAACTGCCTATGGGAAAATTCTCTAAGCGTCTATATATAAAAAATGTAATAGAGTATTACTGGTTAAATTCCATTTTCCTTGTATAAAATTAGATATAACGAGTATGACCTTAAAAACGGGCAAAAATTCTCTTGAAGCCTGTTTAAAGTTTGAAGTTTAATAACAAAATTTGGTCATAACATAACTTTGTAATGCTGTTTAAAAAGATGTTAAAAGTTTTAAGAAATATTAATTGCAAATTTAAATTATGGCTCCTGGCTATAAAAAGAATTATACTTTTTACAGCCGTTGAAATGCATACTAAAATTAAAATTATTAAATAATAATTGAAAAAATATAAAACGTGTCGTATATCCAAAGATTAGAGTTGGTTTTTCTGTTTTTGTGTGTAAGTTCAATTTGACAAAATATGTTTTGCCATAGGAACAGTCATACCTTCTATGCTGTATAGTTGTACGTAAAGCAGCCTTTTTATTGGGTTACAAATATGTTGTAATGCTGATTTTAAAATTACAAATATTTTTTAATATTACATGTAATATTGTACCGCGCGAGCAAAAATTATTTGCATCAAAAAAGGCTTAGGTTAAAAAACGTAGGGCTTGGTTTAGATTACAATGATATGGGGGACGATATAATAAGATCTAACCAAATCTAGGTTAAAATGTTGTCAAATTCATATTATGACATGATATGCCAAACTAATGAGTAATTAAATAAGTAGACAAATACAAATTTATTTTTGTTGTTTACAAAATTAACAAAGTAAGAATATACAGAAAGAAAAAGAAAAATAATTACATCAATTGCTGAAATTGGCCACCGCCATGCTCCAAGCATAAATTCACACGTCTCTTCATATTTTCGAAAGTGTTGACCAGCATCTCTGGAGAAATGCTACCACATTCTTGGATAATCCTTTCTTGTAATTGTTCTAAATTTGCAACTGGTGTTTTAAAAAAAGTGTTCTTTAAATGAGGAAAAACGAAGTAATCCATAACCGTTAAACAAGGTGATCTAGGTGGGAATTCAATGTCTGATCGAAAACTGATCAATCTGCCGTCGAAAAAATTGCGTAAGTAGTTAATAGTTTCGGCGGCTGTACGAGCGGTTGCACCGTTCTGTTGAAAATATCCAAAACGTAGTTCGTCGTCAAGTAATTGCTCCACAAAAATGGATGCAAAATATTGTCTCTATACCGCTGTGCTGTAACTGTGTCATGGAAAAAAATAGGACCAACAATTCTTCTTCTTCGGGAAACAGCTAACCAGACACCAATTTTTTAAGGGGGCAATGTGGACTCTACAAAAAAATGGGGATTTTCACTACTCCACATGCGTGTATTCTGAGAATTCACATAACCGGAGAGGTGGAACCAGGCTTCATCCGAAAAAAAATGTCAGGTCTAATAAATCATTTCTTTCCAATAAATTTTGGGTAAACCATTGAGAGTAATCACTGCGTCTTTCAAAATCTGCGGCTTGTATTTCTTGGAATACTTGCACTTTATAAGGAAATAAATTTAGCTGCTTCTTATATAAGAATAGTTCTGCGTGTTCCATAAGATCTTCCCACTTCTTGGGACAGGCGTCTTGTCTTATACAATTTGTTGGCGTATTTTGCATTATTTCACGAACGTTTGCAACAAGTTCTTCTGTTCTTACAGATGGCCTTCCTGCTCCTTTTTTTGTGTTGTATAGAACCTGTTTCCCTAAACACAACCACGGTTCTTTTCAGGCAATGATAAAAATCCCCAGCAATAAAAGCAACGTTAGGAAAATGTTCGTGAAAATCGTCCATGCACAAACCCGGATTGTAGTATTGCCACTCACCATTTACTCTAACCCCGTTTTGAAAATACGCTTCAACCATGAATGTTTTGTGCTGTTCCGTAAAGCCCATTGTGTGAATTGTTTAAGAAATTGGAAAAGTTAGCGATGAATCAAATTACTTGTAACGACTGTCAAAGATGACGGAATAACTGATTGATTGTTAATTCAGGTAATTACTGACACCCAACAGGTATTGAGCTCTACGGCTAAGCATTACATACTTAGATGCAAGGCCCTCTTTGATGCAAATAATTTTTGCTCGCACGGTACATATAAAATTTTCATAAATGTGTAATATCATGAAATATCATTAGCGCAATTTACTGAATTTTCAGTGGTATTAAAGTTATGTTAATTTAATATAATATGAACCTTCATATTTTTTTCACCAGGCCCTGGGAGGCATTTTAGCCTCCTTGAGTTTCTTTAAAAATACTTTATTTGTTTTGTGATTTTACGTTTTTCTGATAATTAGTTCACTTTATTATACCGTTTTATTTTATAATTATTAAAACAATATTTTCCGCTGGTAATATTTTATAATAAAATCTGTCAGTTTTATGAGAAAACAAGACCGTAAAATAAGGATTTTACATAAATTAACAGGCATGTCCGAAGAATAAAATGCTTAAAAAGGGACAGGTTTATTAGACTTCATATGATGACCAACGCCCGTCGGGTCTAAACAAACAGAAATTATGCTACAACCTTAATAAACCGGCAAAGGAATACCCAAATAGAGGTTTTTCCAAAAAGTACCTTTGTTGGTTTAAGTCCTTTGTGATATAGAATGCTTTAAGGGTTGATAACATTAATTACTAAAGTTGACCCTAATTAAAACATGATTGTTTAGAATACATTATTAATGAGAGCCCTTCAGTAACTAACTTGTGAGCTTATGATACAAAATAATTTATGTAAAATTCAAGTGTTTTTAATGAAAACATTATTGAAATCATGTAAAAAAATCTATAAAGTATACAGTTGTTATATTTTATTAATTGTACAAACTCTATTTGCCTTATTGAAAAAGCCGATTAAAATATAGGAAGCATATTTAAAAAAAAAACGTTTAAATTATTAGTTTAAAAATGTAGCTTCTGTTTCTGTTTATTTAATAACATTTGTTTTATTAACAAAAGCTGTCCTAATGCAAAGTAAACGGCTTTAGAGGAAATTATTTATTTTCCATTTTCTTTATGGCATAGTCCGCTTGAATTTGAATGAAGGGTCGTGTGTACTTTTAGGAACAGAAATAACAAAAACTACTACGATAAATCTTGGAAAAATTGTAACCTCACCACAAACGTATTTTACCGGTTCGGTGGTGTGACAAAAATTTTAACTGGAATAAAAATCCGTTGCTGGTTTCCCATAACTCTTTATTGTTATGTGTTTCGGCGGACGAAATTTTATTTGCCTTTTATCTCAACGATTTCGTAAGCTCAAGGTATTCTAGAGGAAGCATAAAATACATAGGGGAGAGTCGAGCAAAATGACAGGGTGATCAGTAGAGTTCCCTCAACCCTTTACCAAATTTAGGTATAGTCGTTATTGTCGTAATATTTTATTTATTTTATTATTTGGCGTAGAACTTCCTATCTATAACTACTGGTATTTTATAATTTTTTATATAATATACAGTGTGACCAGTAAAGTCCGCATCATATGGGATTTTTTTTTATTAATGACTTTATTCAAAATTTAACTTTGGCATCAAGTTCTGCTTCGATCGAGATGAAAATTTAGCAAAAAAATAGTAGTCACGTAATCCCCATTATCTGTCAAATTTTAATTTTTTCCAAAAAAAAATTCAAAAATAGGGTTATTTCTGAAAGTATCGAAAAAGTTATTAAAAAAAGTTTTCTTAAATGCAGTTTCTAGCTTACATGCAAAATATTAGCTGCATAAGATAATTTTGATTCTTTACCCATATTTTGTAAATTGCACCACTTTTGCAAAATAAGACTCAACGCAACCTACATAAAACTTCTTAGTTTTGACAATGCTTTATTTCAGATATATTTTCTTTAAAGTAAAGCCATATTAAATGTGTGTTTTTCTACAAAATCAAAATTGGGCTATTAAAATTTGGTCGCATGTGATGCAAAGTTTATTTGTTTTTGACCCTGTATAAGGTAACTTCATAAAATAGGTATTTTTGAAAATGTAGTTGGTGTCTGAAAGTAATACACCTTAATATTAGGACAAAAAAGAACACAGTGTCATCAATAAAGTGTTTATTAAGTGGAAAATAAATTTTAATGGTGGGTAAAAAATCAAAATTATCTTAGGCAGCTGAAATTTTGCATGTGGACTAGAAACTGCATTTAAAAAAACTTTTTCTAATAACTTTTTTCGATATTTTCAGAAGTATAGTTATTTTTCGGAAAAAATTAAAATTTGACAGATAATGCGAATCACGTGACTAGTAATTTTTTTGCTTACTTTTCATCTCGATCGAAGCAGAACTTGATGTCAAAGTCAAATTTCGAATAAAGCTATTATTAAAAAAAAATCCCATATGATGCGGACTTTACTGGTCACGCTGTATATACAGTTTTAAAAAAAATCGAGACATGGTGTTTGGTTGGTAATTTTTTCACCCCATGTTCACATTTGTTCTACTAATAATTCAGGGCCTAAACTCGGCAAGTGTATCGTTTATGACCTTTAATTGTTCACGTTGAACCGTTTTTTCCCAGTAATCTCGTATCAACTTATTTGATATCACGTCTCTTTACCTAAATAAAAGATTATTTATGGTGTCCAACTGTTGATCACTTAGCAGTTGAATATTCCAATCGCCGTATTCCAAGTAAGTCTGCAATACAGGTAGGAAGAACAATTTCTTAAATCGGTTGGGTGAATATTTCACACGCAAAAATACAACAATGAATGTGTCCTTAGCCGTTGAAGAAGATCCATGGTCAAACTTAAGACATCTGGCTTATTGCAGGAGCAGTTGCTACAATGCCCTGTTACAGAAAAAATATCGTTAATAGGGGGAATGTGTCAATGAGTGGGCTGGGATTTGCCGATCATTATTGGTCCCTTTTTCAAAGACAGTTCACTTACGGCACTAACATTTTAGAGATATTAGAACCAAAAGGATCCCGCGTTATACATTAGGCTATTGCTTAACAGCAAATGGTGTGCATTTTGAACAAACCATCATATTCTAAATATTGTGTTGTTATTTAGTAAATAAATAGTCATTACTAACAACTATTTTAGAAAAAATAATTTTGTTATGCCTTGTTTAGTAAGTTACAAATTAATTTAAACAATACATGGATTCGTCTGAATCAAATATCTGACATACATAGGTTTAAAAAAGTTGCGTTTTCTCTTAAAAAACTGAAAGTTGACACTTTTTTTTATCGTTCTACCTGTATGTTTCTTAAATTTTTTGATTCAAATAAGCTGTTTTAAGGATTTAGAATGTCTAATCTACCTTCCCTTAGATAAAGAGGCTCTGGTTTACTTTAATACTGCAGCCATATTTAAATTCAAATTTACCAACTGGCCAATTGTTGTAGCAGCTGTGACCTACGTTAGATTTACTACACTGATGTGTTCTAAATAATGCTACTTTTAAGTAAATTTATTTCCCTTAAATAAAATAAAAGAAATTCAATCGGATGTAACACAATTCTTTATAATTAGATTGAATTTTCTGATATATTTATTTTCAGACCTTATTTTTTAAGAACGCACAAGGTAAAAATCTACAGTTATAATAAAATGTAATACAAGAACCTATAAACAGACGTCGCATTGCAAAAATAATGGCCTAAATAATACGCAATACAAATATTGGACAAAAATAACAAATAAATTATTTTGCCTTTAGCCTATAGAAACAAAATATTATAACATTTTTAGTCTTAGTCTTAAATACAATGGCCACCTGTCTTAGCGACAATCAGCCAGCTGTGGAAAATTTTACAGACCGAAATGTATACAGGGTTGTTCAAAAGTCCGGAAAAAAATTAATATTTTTTAGAAAAACGCTGAAACACGGGCATTGATTTAAATGATCGGTCATCTTTCTGTAATATTTTCAGCCCCCTTCCTGCGACCCCTTAACCTCTAGCTACACCTACTACAGTACAAATAATTTCTACCTGTAAATTATGTATTTTCATCCCTATTCTATCTTTTAGATCCTCAATGTTATCTGGTCTATTCTCATGTACTTTCCCCTTCAAATATTCCCATTGAAAAAACCAATGGCGGTAGGTCCGGAGACCTTGGTGGTCATCCAACTAAATTACTATCTTATATTCTTAATTTTAATCTTAACATAGTATAAAACAAAGTCGCTATCGCCCGTCCTGTCCCTATATGTGCTTAAATCTTTAAAACTACGCAACGGATTTTGAAGCGGTTTTTTTTTAATAGATAGAGTGATTCAAGAGGAGGGTTTTTATGTATAATACATGCATAATATTATAGAGAAACACTAATAAACACTGATAAATTAGAGTAGGGAGAACGAACGACCCAACCTAACCGGTCCCCGGCCCGTTCAACGATCGATCCGAAGCCGTAATAGACGAAAACAGACTATGTTTTATGCATGGATGTGAATTGTGGACGGGCCGGCAAACGGTTGAGTTTGAGGTTTGTTCGCCTTATTATCTCACGTCGTATAATGCCGGGCTGCAACGCAGGCCGGGTACACGCTAGTATAGTAGAAAACAAAGTCGCTATCGCCCGTCTGTCGCTATATCCCTATATGTGCTTAAATCTTTAAAACTACGCAACGGATTTTGAAGCGATTTTTTTTAATAGATAAAGTGATTCAAGAGGAAGGTTTTCATGTATAATTAGCGACCCGCCCCGGCTTCGCACGGGTGCAATTTCAGAAAGTGGCATGCCGGGTACTAATATATCGGGTTTGTTCGGGTTTGTATTTATACCAGCGGGTTGCAACGCATGCCGGATACACGCTAGTACAATATAAATCCTGAAAATATTATTTATCTCTTTTACATATATTACATATATGTCATACCTATTCTTATTTTATTTGGCATAAGATGTTTACATGCAATTTTAATGTGTAAATATTCGGTTAAATACATGGATACTAATTAACGTTTGTTGCTTTACTTCTTAAATGTAAATCATTGTATCTTAATATTAGTCATAATTACATGCTTGAATAAATCTACATATCTAAACAAAGCCAGAACGTTTATGTCTGTAACCAGAAACCCGCATGAAACAAACATGTCAAATAACTCCGTCGTATAACTTAAATATTTGCAAAGAGATAGGCTAATTATTGTAATCTCTGAAGATCGCGTCTAAGTTTATTTAAATTAATTTTGCTTCTATTTGAGTTTAATGCCACAGTTGGCCGTTTCAGGCTGACCCATTTGCCAAATACGAATCTATGACGTCCTTGTAACAGCTTACAAAACAAATGTATTGCATAAAACAAGCTCTAGAATCTGACTATGGACTTTTCAACCGGCCAATCATAGGCCGCCGTCCTAAAGAAAGTAATTTTGAGGTTCAGCGATGTAAAGCCGGTTGTTTTAAATTAGAAAAATAAAGTGCTGTAAATAAGAACGTTTAGTTGTAGCGCATGTGACAATAAATATCATAATTACAGTTCTTTGCAAGTGTCGTGAATACAATAAACAATTTTGGATAAGGTTTTGCTTAAAGGCATAATATCTAACGCAAGTCTAGAAGAGCTTCAGTGTGTGAAATGTCAAGACATGGCAATTGCACCGTAGTTGCTATTTGCGAGTGAGTCTAAAATATATCACTGAAAATAGTAATGTAAATGAAGAGATAAAGTGAAGAAAGGCACCAGCAAACAAAAATATGGAGAGTCAAAGAAGATTATTTTTTACGAAAAAAAGTTTAAAAAACAAAAATAAATTGGAAAACCAAAGTCAAAAGAAAAATGTGATAATTCTCTAAATTTGTTACGTGTAAGTAATGAGAATATGTTAATAAAACACATTATTTTTAAGTTTCCCACGCTTTACTGCGAACGTAGATTGGGCGGTTGAAAAGTCCACAGCCAGACTACAGGCGCTTGTTTGCATAAATATGACTTTATTGGAAAATTGAAGTTAGTTAAGAGTTGAGAGTAAGCGTGGATTTGCACTGGAAAAGAATAAGAAAACCCTAAAAGCTATGCTACGAATTTGAGTATTTAGGTAGCTCTCTGCGAATGCGAATTTACGAAAGTAAACTATTATTTTGTGATCTTTGCATTTTAAAATTTTAGTTAATGCAAAATGCATTATCTCTTCATTTTTTGACTATCGGATGTATTAAATAGAAAGCCCTCATTAGCAATAAATCGAGTTTCTGTTTTCAAACAGCATCAAAATGTGTGCTAATAATTTTGGTATAATTTATATAAATATCAAAATACACCAAAAGGTAAGTAAATAATTAGTTTGTTCCGTCCAATCATTGACGTTAATAAACGTCAGGCACGGTTCTTTGATGGGCGACCGCTTGGAGCCACTGTGTGTTTTTGAGGCAACTGTATGTTCCTAATAATTTAAGATAATTCAATTCAAAAATTATTTAAACTATAATATATTTGGATAATGTTAGCAGCAATTAATTCTTAGTACTTATATTAAAAATCCACAGATCTTGCATCTTACGCAAGTATCATAGGCGTATTGAAAATACCTACCACATACAGTGGCGAGAAGTAAACCATTATGTCACAGATTACTCATATCTGTGAGTATGTAAAGTGTTGACACAATGGAGCCGCTATCACGCGTTATTATGACGGCATGGATGCTCCGATTTAGTTTGAAATAATAATTAAATTATTATACTGGGAAATGTGTTAATTTGACTGTTTTGTTAAAATAAAAAATATAGGATAGGGGAGACCGGGGTTGGTTGTTACAGGGGCCGGTTGTTACAGTTAGTTTAAAATTCGCCCCAGAAACAATACAGCTCTGACATTGTCCTCACATGTTCAGTTTACTAGGCAGAACGATTCAGTGTAGTTTTGATTTATTTGGGAGCGTATTTGTTGAGAAAATTCAGTTTATGTGTTTTTAACCAGTTTTAGTAATTATCGGTGTACTAATAATTTGTTTTATAACATCGGAGGTGTAACTTCGACAAAGTCGTCGTATTGTCGATAGGTGTACGTACATGTAAGTAACATTTCTGATCCTTTCTCGTTATAATTAAGTGTAAGGTTAGGTTGGTATAATACATTTTGTTCAAAAAACGTGGTCGGGGTAGGTTGTTACCACATCATAGGGGCTGGTTGTTACAGTGTACATACACTACAACCAACCCCGAATTATGCTTTTAAGTAAATCTTAGAACATTTTACATTATTGCTTAAAGAAAATTTACAGCCAACAAAAAGAAAAACGATTAAAGAAAGAAACCTGTTACACTAGATGATGAATCAGATGATGAAAATAATACGTTTTGTTTAATTTGCACGGAAACTTTTTCCAAGTCCAAGCCTGGCGAAAAATGGATAAATTGCACCAAGTGTCAAGGATGGGGTCATGAAGAATGTGTAGACGCCAATTGGTTATTTATATGTCAGAACTATGACTCAGATGACGATACGTAAATCTGTAACAACCAACCCCAAAGATGTAACAACAAACCCCGCTCTGGGGTTTGTTGTTACAGTTAACATTGACTGTTAAAAAAATATATAGTTTACTTGGTATCTGTCAAAAATGATAATTTCTTTCTTTATTACTTAGATATAATTATGAACTATATGTAATCATGAAAAAATTTTCTTAATGTTTAAATACATGTCCATAAAAAATGTTTAAGTAAAAATTGTAACAACCAACCCCGGTCTCCCCTAATCTGTACCTATATTAGTACATATTGAAGAGAGCTAAAATTATTTCTTTAGCTATACACCATACGCCATTTACCTGCTGGTCCTTGTACTCTTTGTTCATGAAATGTCTAAATCTTAAGTCGGCTATGAAATGTTTTGGATTGGTATATCCATTCTCCCCCGACTTTCTGTGTAATACGCCAAGACCGCCGCGCTATTTCGCTTTGTTTCAACGACATTCACTGTTTATTTTTTTACCGTGTTTTCAATTCTTTACCCCCAACTTCCTTTGTAATATTTCAAGACCGCCGCGCTATTGTTCTTAGTTCCAGAGATATGCATTTTTGAGTTTTTCTTGCTTTTTTGCAATCTTCGTCCCCGACTTTCTTTGTAATACGTCAAGACCGCCGCGCTATTTCGCTTTGTTTCAGAAATATTCACTTTTGAGTTTTTTCTGCTTTTTTGAAATCTTCACCCCTGACTTTCTGTGTAATACGCCAACACCGCCGCGCTATATCGCTTTGTTTCAGAGACATTCACGGTTTAGTTTTTTTCCACTTTTTTTAATTCTTTACCCCCAACTTCCTTTTTAATATTTCAAGACCACCGCGCTATTTTTCTTAGATCCGGGGATATCCACTTTTGACCACCGGTCTAAGTGACCCTTATGTCTAACTGACCTGTGAGTGTGACCTTTCATTACCGCTAATTACAATTAATGAGAATTAAAATGAATAATTCAGTTTTCATATGTTTAATAAAAAACGTAAACCATACAATACTGGCCGATTCAATACTAACTACTAACTGTTCTCTGTGGTCTCTCCCGGCTATATTATCAACAAATATAATAATAAATGCCGAAACCCAAAACAAAACAATATTAACACTCAGCAGATGATGTTATCGATCCTGAGCTGCTCGGGTGTTTATACTTCACTGCCGTGTTATTTAAATGCATGTCGCATGTAGCATGTCGTTCATTTTTCATAAAATGGACCCGTATATACGCACCTAGTGGTATTTTCAATACTAAAAAAATCCATTTATATTTTATAGAAACAAAACTAGCTCTTAAATCAATAACTACTTACAATTTGGAAGCTTGTGTAATTGCCCCAATTAGGTATTGTAAAGGATAAGCTCTTAGTTTCGCGTATATAAAAACGACAGTGCACGTTCATACATACCTAATAGCGTCTGGAAGAGAACCATTTATAGATTTCGATTATCGGTGCCCATGAGCCACTATAGCCTAGAGCAGAGAGGATATTACGATTGAATATAAATGAGGACAGGTTTGCTTCTCCGCACGGACACCAAATTTCCTTGTGAAGTTCTAAGCGTTGTGTAAACTCGTCTTTTGTGTCCTCTGACCAGTCGTAAAGTTTCCAAATTTTGCGACGATAAAAGAAGCTACTAGATAAACCAACGTGCTGCATATTTGATTTCTAATCTTTTTAAAATGGTGTATTATTTCCTTGGAAAACAAGGTTATTACCAGCTAACAGCAATAATCTCATTATTTTTTTAAAAATGTTTATATTAATACCGACGATACTCCTATTTAAAACTTGGTGGTCACTTGATTGAATATAAAATATGTTTTCAGCATACATTACAGCAGTGGCGTATTTAGAATATTGCCACGGGGGGTCTATACCTTTCGTTTTATCTTTCTTTCTTTCTTTCTTTCTTTTTTTCTTTCTTTCTTTCTTTCTTTAAAAAAGCGCAGGCGAAAAAATTTTCGGTGCCACGCCCTATTTTGAACTATCAAAATTTATAATTTCTATGTTTTGATAGCTGAACCCAAAAAAGGAAGAAATTAAGAAATTTTTTTAAATATAAACGCAATAATGGGAATATATATTTTTTTAAATATTTATGTTTAAAAATATATATTTCTACATAATATGACCGATTCCGAAAATGATTGGTTTTCAAGTTATTTTTGCCATTTTTTTTTGCCAAGTTTGGCCATGTTGTTTTGTTATCTGTGACACAGTTACTTAATTATTTGTAAAAACAAAGTATTGCTAATAGTTCTAGTTTGCAAAAAAATTACAAAACTAAGTGAACATCATTTCAATTTTTTAATAATTTTATTTAATAATAATAATAATAATAAAGGTCTTTATTCAAAAATTGTAAAATAGAAAATTATTACATTTTGTTATCGGGCGAGGTTCAGTTCACCCTGTCTACATTAAATGCAACAAGGCATCTGATCTGTTGTGAGTTTTTTTTAATGTTGAGCCCACGGGGGGGGGGGTCCAGACCCCTCGGACCCCCCCCTAAATACGCCACTGCATTACAGATATTTTGTAAAATTAAGTTCTGTAGTGTGATAAATGATGACCCTATAGCCAGTTTTCCATATCTATAACAGCAAAACAGGCATACATTTAATATATAAAAAAAAAATAATTGCACCAGTCCACTCAATATTGCCAATTTTCTACGAAAAACCACACCGTTTCCAAATAAACCAGACTTTGCGTTTCAAGGGTCATCGCTGAGCGTTTTGGTTTGTAAATGTCCATAAAAAACTTTCTATTTACCGATAAAAAGTTTTATAAGTTAAAAAACTGCCTGGTTTCAAACTTTCTGCGGACATCACTTTTAATTTTATGAATCTAACCATAGTTGAAGAAGCTTATTTAAAACTTTCTAATTAAATCTAATTTTAATTTTCGACCTAATTTTTAGAAAGGCCGGGTTTTAAATTAAATTGTTTTACTATTAAGATCATATTATACAGGGTGTCCGGAAATGATGAACAATTTAGGGGATAATTCTAGACCGAAAATAAATGCTATCTCTTCCTATAACATTTTTTCGAAAATTGATTATTAACGGAATAACAGGGTGGTAACGTTAAATTTTATTTGCAGTTTTTTTTGCAATACCTATTGCCACGCTCATAATATTTTGACAAATTCTTGTATTTTTCGGGATGAGGAATACAAATTTGCCGACCGTTTTTCGCATTTTGTAGAGGGCGCCACATAAGATCCTTTAATTTGAATGGTTTCAATTTTTTTGTCCTACACTGTATGCGCATTTTGACTACATTTTTTTTCATTCTCCTAACCTTTTGACATAAAAAAGGTATACGACTTTTGTTTCGATAAATCTAACCGTTTTCGAGAAAAACTCTAAAATAACATTGCTTGCATGTGATAAATACTAAATCATTTTAATTTATTTTCAACCTTAAACATAGCATAGCAAAGGATGGAATACACCAGTGTCGAATATTCCGAATAATATACAGCGTATTATTCTAGAAAGTAAAAATAATAATAATAATAATAATATGTACAGTGTTATCCAACCAAGACTAGACAAGGCGATTTTTTGACTTTTCCTGTACTTTTATAAAAAAACTGAAATAGCCATCATAAGTCATTTTCTCCCGCGAATTCGAATATCTTTAGCAAAAAACAATTGAACATCAAACAAAAGTACTAGGGGTCACTTTGATATTTTTTTAAATGGGATGCCGTATTTTTAATGAGCTTATCCGATTTCTCATATAAATTTTGATCTAAAATGTTGGATTTTTAATTCAAAAACGCCTTTTTTCTTCAGTTTTAAATTCGGAAAATGTTCGTCTACCGTACGATTAATACCTGATAGATGGATACCCGTTTCACCTGTTCACCCTTTAACCTGCTTTAAAGCGTCCTTCAGTTGGACAAAATAATCAAGTGTCAAATTTCTATATATTTTTCACGAATTAATTACAAATAATGAAATATTCTTTAGAAGAACGGCTAAGTGTAATAAAATTATATTACAAAAGTGGAGAGAATGCTCGACAAACACAAAGAACGTGAAAAATATATAGAAAGTTGACACTTGATTATTTTGTCTAACTGACGGACGCTTTAAAGCAGGTTAAAGGGTGAACAGGTGAAACGGGTATCCATCTATCAGGTATTAATCGTACGGTAGACGAACATTTTCCGAATTTAAAACTGAAGAAAAAAGGCGTTTTTGAATTAAAAATCCAACATTTTAGATCAAAATTTATATGAGAAATCGGATAAGCTCATTAAAAATACGGAATCCCATTTAAAAAAATATCAAAGTGACCCCTAGTACTTTCGTTTGATGTTCAATTGTTTTTTGCTGAAAATATTCGAATTCGCGGGAGAAAATGACTTAAGACGGCTATTTCAGTTTTTTTATAAAAGTACAGGAAAAGTCAAAAAATCGCCTTGTCTAGTCTTGGTTGGATAACCCTGTACCAAATTTCAGCAAAAATAAATTTTTAATGCCGAAAATATTCTTGTAACTATAATGTCCTTCTAGCATATAAATATGATTTGATAGGGTCTCTTAAGACACACTTATATAACTTTAAATTAAATCGAATAGTAGTTAACCCTTCCTCTGTATTCGGTATTAGAAGAGCCCCCAAAATACCCTTAAAACACCCTTAAAATATAAACGTCCGTAATAAAATGCAGACAGTTTATATTTTAACATGGGCAGAGGTCAAGCAAGTGGGCAAGTGGCTGGTTCTTGGTGGCTCTAAATCGAGTGACCCTTCTTGAAATTCCACCATACATATTCATGCTTTATAATAAATGATTCGAGATGTAACAACGTTCAGATGATAAAGCACCAATTGTGATAGAGAATTAGTTTGGTCTGCTGATTCTCAATTGCAATCTGGTGATTTAAGGATTGTTTATGTAATATTATTTAGCATCAAATATACAGTTGCAGTCAAGAAAAAGCTCCAACCAGCATGTGTATATTTTGCTTTATATACTGAGGAAAATGATCTAATACAACAGGTTTGCTAAGACATAGTTTGAATTAATAGCGTATTATTTATTAATCCATATTAAATGAATTGCTAGTGTATCAAACCCGCTTTAGTGTTATATCAATTCCAGATTTGCTAGAACAGTGTTTTTATTGGTAGTAATCAGTTCCATTAGCAGCACAGTCTTGTTGAATAATGAACTACTTTTAATACAGCAATTTTGTTAAGAAATAAATTGTATCTTTTCAATGCTATTTATTTTGTTCCCAGTAAAGCGCTTTCTCTAAAACAATTAAGAAAGCAGAACAGCGTCCCCAAAAACGAACTGTATCCGTTAGAACCTATAATCCACAAGACGATGGTGGGGGTTCGTAGCGATCGGCAATCGCCGCGCGCCGTAGTATTACTTTTAACATATTTTTTACGCAGGTTACATCGTTGTTCGGAGTCTTCTGGCTGTCCTGTCTGAATTTGAACTTTATGGATCGTACCAATACCTGATTCAATTAATTTATATTTACTTTGTATTTAAGTTTCTTAAACCTTGCTTGTCAGATAAAGTAAACTATCTTGTATAATAGATAATCATATTATTACGCAATGTTAAACGACAAGGACAATATCACACTACTATTTAAATTTTTGAGAATTACAGTACTGATTTTTATTGGTAAGTATATGCTTTATTAACCGTAACAAGCAAATATTATTATGAATAATGTCAAGTTTCATTACAACTTCAGAGCAATAATGGCTATAAACCATTCTATGGTAGCATTAACTCCTATTTCCTTTTGGCTAAATTACCGTGATATTATCACTATAGGTACAACGGTCTAGCAATTTTCGTTGTCTTACAGTAGAAAAGCGCGTTGCTGTCACATATAGTATTAAAGATTTGTATAAAGAGTGTCTGAGTTCTTATAAGGAATAGAACGATTTTTCTCAGTGTATATACTAGTTTTGACACGTACAGAAAAAAAAAATTGTAAAATTATTGTAATCTTCATTAGTAATGTCATAGTGGCTTTTATGACATTTTGTAACTATTTCCTGATCTTCCAAGTTATTTAAAGTTGGGGTCAAATACACGTAATAAATATTGTGATGAACTAACTATCTTTAGTTATTATTTTTTGACGACAAAAAATACTACGTTTCATTTTGCTAGGTATTAGTTTCAAATTTTCTTTAACTTTTTACGAAAGCAGAAATTCTATAAAGAATATAATTCTTTCCATATAGAAAATCCCTTGTAATATCGGATTATTAAAGCTTACAGACGAACAAAATCTATCTGTGTGTTCTTTTTATGTATCCTTTGTACTCTTGTAGAGCATATTATGTTACTATTACGGGCACTTTTTTTCATGGTGACTTCCTTTGATAGCTGTGATTTCATTAAAGGATGTAATACAAATTTTATTGTAGATATTCGCAAAAAAACTTAAAAGAACATACTAGTCGCTTCCCATTTGAAGTCGGTAAAATAGTTACATTTTCACAGAAAATAATCCTTTGGTTTAAGATGTGTACGCAAAACAACTGTATCTACCTATTTTTCAAATTTTATTTGCATCAAAAAGGGCCTTGCATCTAAAGGCGTAATGGTTAGCAGTGGAGCTATGTTGGGTGTCAGTAACTACCTGAATTAACAATCAATCAGTTATTCCGTCATCTTTGACAGTCGTTGCAAGTAATTTGATTCATCGCTAATTTTTCCAATTTCTTGAACAATTCACACAATGGGCTTTACGGAACAGCACAAAACATTCATAGTTAAAGCGTATTTTCGAAAGGGGGTTAGAGTAAATGGTGAGTGGCAATACAATCCGGGTTTGTGCATGGACTGGGGATTTTTATCATTGCCTGAAAAGAACCGTGGCTGTGTTTAGGGAAACAGGTTCTATACAACACAAAAAAGGAGCAGGAACACTATCTGTAAGAACAGAAGAACTTGTTGCAAACGTTCGTGAAATAATGCAAAATACGCCAACAAATTGTATAAGACGCATGTCCCAAGAAGTGGGAAGACCCTATGGAACATGCAGGACTATTCTTAAGAAGCAGCTAAATTTATTTCCTTATAAAGTGCAAGTATTCCAAGAAATACAAGCCGCAGATTTTGCAAGACGCAGGAATTACTCTCAATGGTTTACCTAAAATGTATTGGAAAGAAATGATTTATTAGACCTGACATATTTTCCGATGAAGCCTGGTTCCACCTCTCCGGTTATGTGAATTCTTAGAATACATGCAATTATTTTTCTTTTTCTTTTTGTATATTTTTACTTTGTTAATTTTGTAAACAACAAAAATAAATTTGTATTTCTCTACTTATTTTATTACTCATTAGTTTGGCATATCATGTCATGATATGAAATTGACAAAATTTTAACCTAGATTTGGTTAGATATATCGTCCCCATATCATTGTCATCTAAACCAAGCCACACGTTTTTTAATCCAAGCTCTCTTTGATGCAAATAATTTTTGCTCGCACAGTATAGACAACACTGCTTACGAACCCACCCAAAGTTAGCCGAACGGTGCGCGACAGTTCACAAACACTGAGTTTCGGCATGGCCGAAGGTTCGGCCGCTTTTTGACCAAAACCGAAACTGTGGCCGAAGCTAGATTTTTTGGCCGAAACTAGCCGAAACCGAACCTTCGGTCGGTCACTAACAATAACCCGATTTCAAGATTCGAAATAAAATAATTTTCCACTTTTTAAACAAATTATTACATAACGCATGTGTTATATATTCCTTAGCTGTCAGTATTTCCTTCTAGTTTTCCTCTTTGCTTTTTCAAACAAACGGTAAGGACCAACTTCATTTAGATATAAAGGAAATTGTTTTTCTTTATGGTTCTGTACAACATGCTTCAGCCTTGTTACAACGGATTATTATAGCTTAGTTGCGAGCAAAATCTGTATGTGTTTCGTAAAAGAATTTTATTCCCTTTTTTGATGCTGTATTACGTTATTGCGAGCGTAATAGTAGAATCTTTTTACGTGGATTTCGTTCTGTCACTTTTGGTTAAATAAAAAAAAATACCGGAGACATTGAATTGATGAGTTTTTTAAGTATTAAGGGTCAGCGAGGTATTTTTTCTGATTTTTGTGGAGACGGAGTACCTATACAATTATTACTTCGACGTCTGTCGTTCCGTATATGACATCTCTTGCATTCAAACACTCAAAAGTTATTCTAATAAAGTTAAGTTTAAAAATATATTCCAATTTTTAGAAAAAACGACTAACTTAATAACAAAATGTTTTAAATAATCATAGTGATAGTTTTAATGATAATGATTCATCAGTAGGAGGGTGGAGCGAAAAATTGATTTTCAAAATTTTGATATTGGCTAGGAGCCAAAATGTTCTATCTATAAACATTATTTCCTGCGCAAAATTTTAACTTCCTACTCATTTGTTTTGAGGGGTCACACAATCTTCAAAGTTATAGCAATTTAGGTATATTATTTTTTTTTGATATCGGTTAAATTATGTCGGACATTCGCTAGTTGTTACAACGGATTATTATAGCTTAGTTGCGAGCAAAATCTGTATGTGTTTCGTAAAAGAATTTTATTCCCTTTTTTGATGCTGTATTACGTTATTGCGAGCGTAATAGTAGAATCTTTTTACGTGGATTTCGTTCTGTCACTTTTGGTTAAATAAAAAAAAAATACCGGAGACATTGAATTGATGAGTTTTTTTTAAGTATTAAGGGTCAGCGAGGTATTTTTTCTGATTTTTGTGGAGACGGAGTACCTATACAATTATTACTTCGACGTCTGTCGTTCCGTATATGACATCTCTTGCATTCAAACACTCAAAAGTTATTCTAATAAAGTTAAGTTTAAAAATATACTCCAATTTTTAGAAAAAACGACTAACTTAATAACAAAATGTTTTAAATAATCATAGTGATAGTTTTAATGATAATGATTCATCAGTAGGAGGGTGGAGCAAAAAATTGATTTTCAAAATTTTACATTACATTACATTATTTCCTGCGCAAAATTTTAACCTCCTACTCATTTGTTTTGAGGGGTCACACAATCTTCAAAGTTATAGCAATTTAGGTATATTATTTTTTTTTGATATCGGTTAAATTATGTCGGACATTCGCTAGTTCATGGTATATTTTAAAAGAAAAAAATGCAATGAACTACCCAGAACTCACCACGTGGAGGTATCCGACCTCCGAGAGAATTTAACTGATTTGCGAATATAAGGGTGGGAGGGGGGGGGGGGGGGACTCTAGGTCGGATACCTCCACGTGGTGAGTTCTGGGTAGTTCATTGCATATTTCTTTTAAAATATACCATGAACTAGCGGAAGTCCGACATAATTTAACCGATATCAAAAAGAAAATAATATACCTAAATTGCTATAGCTTTGAGGATTGTGTGACAGTGTGACCCCTCAAAACAAATGAGTAGGAGAGTAGGAAGTTAAAACTTTGCGCAGGAAATAGTGTTTATAGATAGAACATTTTGGCTCCTAGCCAATATCAAAATTTTGAAAAAAAAAAATCAATTTTTCGCTCCACCCTATTCATCAGTCCGATTTTAGAAAAAAACTCTTTGTAAAAAAATTATACATACAGTATTTCTCCGTAAGTTTGCACCATATGGAAAACTTTTTTATTATTCATTTTACAAAAAAAAGTTATTCTTCATTAAAAGTTCTGCATGGTCTAAAACCTAAAATGCAACCATCAATTATCGAAATTTTCCAGTCATATACGAGGTTTGTCAAAAAATGTGAATTTTTCCCAATAAGAATGTGAATTTTTCCCAAGAGTAAAGTACCTTTATTTTTGACATTATCAAAAATTGTTATTTAAAAAAGTTGATCAGAACTAAAAACCACGTCTAAATATGCAATTATACGCATTTATGTTGAAAAATTATTTTATTAATTTATTATTAATTATTTAATTAATTTAATAATAATAGTCTTTATTAAGAATATAAATTATAAATTGCAATTCTTAAAGGGCGAAGTCTAGCTGATAAATATCAGCTACTCAACAATTCAATTAATGCGTGTTATTGCATATTTAGACGTGGTTTTTAGTTCTGATCAACTTTTTTTAATATCAATTTTTGATAATGTCAAAAATAAAGGTACTTTACTCTAGGAAAAAATTCACTTTTTTTGACAAACCTCGTATATGACTGGAAAATTTCGATATTTGATGGTTGCATTTTAGGTTTTAGACCATGCAGAGCATTTTATGAAGAATAACTTTTTTTCGTAAAATAAATAATAAAAAGTTTTCCATATGGTGCAAACTTACGGAGACATACTGTATATATACTTTATTGTAAAATCCCACTCTCATTAAAGTTTGCTTAGCAGTATTTGTAAAAATCAAAATTTTTAAAAAATTTTAGTTGAGTAGTAAAATGCAATTAAATCCTTTGATATGCGTTCATACGTTATATGGAAGTTAATAAAAATACTTTTCAGGAAAATAGGAAACCAATCAAGCGTGATATTACTTTGTATCTATATATATACCGTCGGAGATCGAACATGGCTTTTCCTGTTGTTTCACCACCTTCTACATTTGTGGTTAAACTTTTCTTTTGTCTCATGATAAAAGTATTTGTTTTCCATGATAAACAGACATGTCAAAGAATAATAGTTTAAGTGTGTTTACTTTATTATTTTACCAAAATTAGGTTGTACTATTTCCATTGCATTAAATAAAACAGCGTTTAATAAAAACCATTTTTGATTGGTTATTATCTACCATTGAAGCCTAACTTTTTTTAAAATCATTTTTAACTATATTAAGACATCTCTAACCACATATTTTAAATAATTATTTTTACTGTTCTGTCATAAGGTTTTAAGTATACAGGGTGTCCGGAAATGATGAGCAAAAATTTAAGGGATAATTTTAGACCGAAAAGAAATGCTATCTCTTCCTACAACTTTTTTTCGAAAATTGATTACGAACCGAGTTACAGGGTGTTAAATTCTATTTGCAGTTTTTTTGCAATACCATTTGACACGCTCATAATATTTTGACTAAATCTCGTATATGGGGCATTTCGGGATGAGAAATACAAATTTGCCGACCGTTTTTTTGCATTTTGTAGAGGGCGCCACATAGGACCCCATACTTGAATTTGAATCCCAACTTTTTTGTCCTACACTGTATGCGCATTTTGACTGAATATTTTCATTCTCCTAGCCTTTTGACATAAAAAAGGTATACTACTTTGGTTTCGAAAAATCTATCCATTTTCGAGAAAAACGCTAAAATAACATTGCTTGCATGTGATAAACGAAATCATTATAATTTATTTTCAACCTTAAACATAGCATAGCAAAGGAAGGAATATTCCATGGATTCCGTCGGAATTTTTTAAGAAGAATTAATTTATGCATTGAAGAGGAAGGACGTAACTTTGAACCTTTGATTTGAATGTTTAATTTATTGTCCTAGTAAATTATGTATTTTAAAACTGCAAATAAAATTTAACTTTAACACCCTGTACGTATATTTAAACAAGTAAAGCCATTTTTAGTCTACTTACAAGTTAGAAAAGTTGAAAAATATTAAGTACCGCAAAGTCGAACAGAAATGGATATATTTCCCCACTAAATCAATACTTCGTAGAATAAAGATCAACATTCGTTCTTTCACTTTAACACGTTTTAGAGCCGCCGGACCTTAAACCTCTATCACTCCCACTAATATTATCCATCTTTCTTCAATTTATTATAACTTCCATTTTATTACATATCCGTACTAGTTCTATATTTATTAATTTCGGCATGGCAAGTTATCGATTTTTAATAACTGTTTAAATATATTTTTCAAATACGCTTTGTTTTGGAAAAAAACCTTCCCCAAAACATGCACCCTGCTCTTTTTAAATTCGTAAAGCATACTTACTGAAATTTGTAATAACTGGGATTTTGCAAACATTATTTTAATTAAATATGCCTAAAGCAGTTGCTTATTAAAGAGAGGGATTAATTAAATTTTTTTTCAGATTTGCACCACTATATATCTTAAATTCATGGGGTTGAATAATTCACTAGCACTAGAGGGTAGATGCATAACTAGGGTAGCTATAATTGCTCTCTAACCACTTGGGATTTTAAAAAAGCCTGTAGGAGGTGACAGATACTTGAAGATGGAGAACCAGGCCACAGGGCTGTCGGCATATATTAAAGATAATGTGAATTGAATTAATTTTCTTTGGACTCTCAGAGGAGACGCTGGAATTGAAATAGGTCCAATTTTGCCGAAATTTTAGGGTCGCCGGCCGCGGAGATTTGATTACGGCGAATTTATGTTTACGCGACGCACATTTTCGTGCAACTCACGAACACACCAAAAGAATAAAAAAGACATCAGCGCCGACTTTTACAAATGTTCCAATATTTTCGTTTATTTTGTTCTCGACAGGTTGGGATCTCTCTAATGGGGGGAATACGGTAATAGTAATAATAACACTGTAAAATCGTTTAACTAATTTTAAATGATAAAATAAAGGAAGCCTAACAAGAATTGATAATAATTCTGTTTTAAATGGGAGCTTGAAATATTTTCCTTAATATTTTCTTTAAGGATGGTATAACCAAATCAAAAAACACAAAGTCGGAGCGAGTCTCATCAAATTCTTTGTTGATATTACAAAGTAAGAGTTCCTATATGGGCATTATCAGACCGAACATTCAAACACAAAAATTAAAATTACAGAAAAAACATGTACACAACATTACAGCTAAAAATCAGTAACTAGAGTCCTGTTTTAAATAATTTTAAACATTTTTAAATTATTGTATTTTTAAATTTTAAACTTAAGTCACTTCCCTGCCAACTCACGAGTTTGCTTCCTTTTTCGCTTTAAGCATTTAACATTCTTAGCTGTCTAGAAATAATTTTGTTAAGTGCAAAACCACTCTTTTTTTATGAAGCTCTGTATAAAATATTTTTTATCTCGCATTAGCTCGAACCCTCTTATACATTTCTTCAGGATTTGAATTCTCCATTTAGTCAGGTTTGAATATCGACATTTCAGTTATATCTTAGATGTAATTTGCATGACATTATTTAAATGGGTTTTGAGTCCTTTTTAAAAAGAATAAAACTGAAAGAATAAAAAATACAATCATTTATTCCTCTCTACCTCCTACCTATTTTTTAATAAATTTAAATAAGTTAAATTTTTATTTTTGTAAAAAATGTACAGGGTGGATTTTACGAAGGATTGGAACGACGATCAATGGAGCTAATATGTCTAAAATATGTTATTTAAAATACAATTTACTAACAAAAACGTAACACAGTAACACGACCTGTATTGGTAATGTAATGTTATATTCAGGAAATGTGCCACTATTAAGTTTAAATAATACTGAAGATAATAAGAATTAAATAATATATATTGGACTATTTTATATTTAGGACGCAACCGAAGATTGAAAAAGTCATTAAAACATAGTAATTTCAATGTTTAATTTGACAATGACTTCTTCAACACATCAAATCAAAATTTTAATGACACGATACTGAAATAAAATATTGTCATCTAGTTTCGATAGCCGCCGCATTTCTGCAGTGTTTGTTGTGAAATATATTACGGTAAGTTGTTTTTTTTTCATATTTTACAGTGAATACAGAATTATGTACGTTCTGAATCATTTAACAGGGTTCAGGAGTTTGGAAACTATTTCTAAACAGTAAAAATGTGTAACATCATGATTGAATATATGGAAAAAGGATCTTTCGCCTTACTTAACCTCAAAATATTTCCGCGGTATCTAAAATCCATTTATTTTTAAACGGATTGATATATTTTAACTTACAAATAGGGCAAAAAGAACCGGGCAAAAGGAACAGTGTGGATTCAGTGTAATTTCTGCCAAAAGTGGGCGCATCACTTATGTGCCGACTACCATACTGGTGTCCATATCAAATCTGTGACACTTGCAAGGGTACGATTTTAAGCTAATTAAAATACACTAAATAATAATATTATTTTTTTAAGGTTTGTGTTGCCCAAAGGCATTTTATATGTTGGTTCATTTTGCCCAAGACAAAGTTTCTTTATGCCCGCGGGTCTGGGCAAAAGGAACCAAACGCAGAGTTTTGGTTTATGTTGTTTTTGAAAGGAAAATATATTTTCTTTTGTGTTTTTAATAAATAAGTTTTGTTTCTAAAGATATGCTTCAAATTATTTCATTTTCCTGAAAATATGAGAACAATCGGAACATTTTGGCAGGCATTTAAAATTAAGTGGTTCTTCTTGCCCAAGTCTCCCCTACTTCAATAAGTTAATTTAACATTACTTGTACTTGGTTTTAAAATATATACATTTAAGTACAAAGTATTTAGCATATATAAATACTTACGGATAAATATTTGTTCCTATATACTTGAATTAGTACTGGTATTTATTCGTGTTTTGGAAAATATTTGTACTTTTACCACTACTTCTTACAGCATATTCTATAATATAAAAACAAATATCGAATGTATATCATGTCATGTCTCTGTTTAAACGACAAGGAAAAAAATTGGTCCAACAAAACCATACAGATATTATATGAATAGTCTTTGACACTTATACTTAACATCAATAAGAATATTAGAAGTGGTTTGGCGACACTCAAGTGCATTAAAATTTTATGTCTTTTTCTAGTGGTTCGTTCTTAAATTTTTAGGAGACCAATTTGTTTTCAGTTTATTTTTAGATAAAAGCGTGATATAGAGTCAGTTTTATGTGTTAAAAAGGCAGTAAAATTTATTTTCGTTTTAAGTTACGTTTAGTTTAAAAAAGTATCTATGAAGCTATTTGTAACTGGTTTAAATTTAGTTAAGCAAATAGAGGGAACGATTTTATATAATAATATCTAACTTAAGTTCTTACTATGCCTGTAAAGCCCAAAAAACTAATGGCCATGCGTTTAATTTAAAATAAAAAATAAATACGTAAACGCGTTTTCAACCACAAAGTCGTTTCAACTTTCAAGACGTTCAGATCCAAAAAGCAAACGTTGCATGTATTAAAGACATACATCAAGTTAAGTACAATAAAATTGCTATTAATAACGATTCTCGGCACCTCGTGTAAGATCTACGACTATTAATAACAGCATTGTTTAAAAGAATTATTCCATTTAGATAAAGTTGTTACAAAATAATGCAGGAAAATGTAAAACAAAATAATTCTAAAAAAAAAAATGTTTGACTGTGCCAGAGTAAGTGGCATGAGAACTATAAGAAGAAATGAGTCTTTGTCTAGACCTGGTGAGAAAAGCATCGATGCAGCTGCAGGAGCTGTTGACAATTCGCACAGGGCACAAACGGAGCACCTCATTTCGGATCTCTTTTAAGTGTTGATTAGGTAGGAGGTAACATTTCCCTTAAATTTGTATTATATATATCATTGATTCGTCAAAAATTAAAAGTGGTATTTAAATGAAGCTTCAGTCCCTAATTTTTCATTTCTTACCTCCCGCACTTTCTCCGAGTTTCAGGTTTTGCCTCAGGTGTCCTTATAGATTGATTGATGTACATTCTCAAATGTTTCTCTAAAGTAAGTGGCTGTGCCACTGTAAATCTTTTACGGCATAAAAAGTGAATATTTATAGCTTTCTCAGATACAGATTGTACCTTTTGTAAGTTTATGTGAGAAAAGCTTTTTAAGTCTTTTTTGAATGGGTATACTTAGGATTAAAGAAAGAATAAAACGCCTTTTTTATATACAAAAACCTTTTTTGTTGCGATGTATGAGGTCCTTTTTGTGTTATAAGAAACCAATATAGTTAAGGAATATAATAGAAATTAATAAAAAGTTTATACGTTGTGGAAGTTATTAAATCTACCCGAAAAGGGGAGAAGCGAAGCATTTAACAAAATCACCAATAAGAACTTACAAGTCCAATAGAATTTTCGTTAAATGCGAAGAGTAAAAGACAAATTTTGACTAGTTAAAAAGGGTTAAGTATGCAAGCTTATTTATTTACTTAGATTTTAGCAAATTTGCTGGTGAATTTACGAAAAATTAAATTTGCTATTGGTATTATATTTGTGAATGACATTTAAACAACTGTAAGGTTCCCAACAGTGAATTAATTTTTAATAAGATCCCACAAATCCTATAATAATTTAATGTAAAAAGCTGTATTGAATAGATACCATTTAAAATCATCAAATAAGAAGAAGCCATCGAAGAATCATATTTAAAAAGAAAAGTATGACAAAGAGTAACAAGTAATAAGTTTCTTCTCATTATTATGATCAGAGCTTTTATAATGCTAGGTTATATTTTAAATTTAATTTTGAATTGAATAGCAGTTTATTTTAATTCCCTTTTATACTTTTCTTAAAAATGTACCAGTCAGCCAGCGTGATTAAAGTTTTTTTCCAGGACTTCTTTTAAAGAAAATCCATATAAAGGAAATTTGATTAATTTTTACAAATGAGATGTTTTTTATAATTGAGAAAATGTTCTTGGTTTTTTGAGAGACTGAACAAACACGTGAAATAAGTATTGTTGGTAATTTCTGCTTTATATTCCATTTTAAAATTTTTTTAATATCACCAATGTCGTAAAAGAAAGGGGACAAAAACTTGGTGTCTTGATTTAAAAATACATTTATTATGACTTAAGTTGGTGAACATTGCTAGATCAATTATAACGTTCTGTGAATATGGACGTTCAAACATATATTTTTTGTGTTATCTAAGAGATTGTTAAATTTTTTTTTTTATCACCAAATAAAGAAAGTGTGTGATGTGTCACTATTATGGGCATGGGCATAAATGCTGGGCTCGATTTTAAAATGTATGCAGCATATTACATTTTATAAATGAAATAAACAGTAATTGCAAACAAAAGTTAGTTATGATGCATTTTAGTAGTTTGAAAACGCATCATATAAAGTGAGTAAACAAATTATTTTGAATTTCCAACACGTGCCATATTTAAAGCTCTATCGCTATCCCGAAAAACAGAATTTTATTTAGCCTCATTATGCTTTAATCCAATGTTTTATAAAAAAAAGTTCTGCAATAAATAAAATTGAATTGCTGCAGAATAAATAATACCTAAACGATGAAGAACTAGGTAAAATTTCTATGGAATTGGTCAATGCTTAAAATAGTTCCAAACTTTATTGTCACTTTTCGGCTTTAATTTTCCGAATTAGCCATAGTCTAGTCTAAAACAACATATTTAGTATAAGTAAGTACATAACTATACAAAACATAAATTTTCACATTGGGTATAATTTTACATCTCCAGAAATAAAAGAAAGGAAATAACTTATTTATCTATTTACATAAACACTATTTTCTAAAAACTATAAAACTTTTAGCTGCGCAGAGCAACGAATATCAAACCTCATGAAATTTGGACCAAGATGTGTTCCACATTTCTGTTGGGTGGTACTTATTTGGTGGACACCATCGGACGTGCATGATTGAAACAAGTATAATTACTAACTAAACCCCAATGAGTTAACATTTCCTTACGTTCATTTCGCGCTAAAGGCCGCTGGGTGGAACTGGTTTCATGTTTTTTTTCAACACTAAAACGACACAACTATTAGGATTATGATAAGCCTTTTACAATAGAAACACATTTTAACCAAACGCAGTCGCAGAGATTGAATTATTTACTAAAATAAAGTAGCAATTAAAAAAAAAAACACCTATTACTTCTTGATTATGGCCCTCCTCGTTTAAATATGCCTGTAATTCATTCTTTCAAGTCTTGTTTACTACTCTTCTCCTCATTTATGTCTGAATTTGAATTATTTCTAGAGTTATTCTAAAAAACATTAAGTAGGTATATTATTAAAATATTGATGACATGTTTATTAATTTTTTTTTTTTAAACATATTTTGTCTAAAAGGGTCCCACAGACTGCAGTGTTTAATAGTATCTACGTAAATATTAACTGAATATATTTGTGATTTTAAAATTAAAAAAATAAAATTCAGTACATTTTTAGGTGGTTACTAATATTAGAGACAAATTCGGGTGCCGATTAGCATGCTACCTAGTTTAAATCTCCAGTCTGTGGGCTAATAAGCTACTGCTATCTATACTATAATGTGATCTCTTTTGTTGAACATAATGTTCGTCGAGCAATGCAATTAACAAAGCCAAAGCCTGTGGGTTACTTTATTATTAATAATAGCCAGTTTTCAAGTACACATTATAACGGTATATTGTATATGTATTTCATACATAGAGCAAAATTGCACAGATCCCCTTAAAATACAACTTGAAATTAAGTACTGATATTTTTAATGGAATAAACTTGTACTATAATTAACAATGAAGCCTATGTTATAATTAATTCATACCGAAATTCCATGTACGTGTGTGTGTAACAAATTGAAGCAAATTGCCAGTTGCAGGTAGTTTTAACTTAATTAAAAAATAGGGACATTTTATTGGGTCTCTATTATACTTTCAAAATATTCTTTATGAGAATAAATTTGCTAAAGGCCATGTGAAATTAAATTAAATGTGATAATGGTTGTACAGCACCGTCGACAAAATGACAGCTGTTAATCCGGTTGAAGTCTTTGTTTAATTAACACAAAACAATAATGTTAAATTATACTAATTTTCAGAATTCCTTGCTTAAAGATCTTTGGTTTAATCCATCTGTAAATTTATAGTAGTTATGTAGTTAACATATCCAGGTATAGCGCTGTGTGCCCGCCCTCTTGTAGTCTGCCCCCTTCGCTTTTAAAAGCTCGCTACGCCATTGACCAAAAGATTTTAAAAATAAAAACACTGTTATGTAGTGTTTGGTATCAGTCAAATTAATATAAACGTGCTTACATGCCGAATACTGTAATCAGCTTAAATAATATTATACGAATCGATAATAAAGTAGAAATAGATTCGGTCCATTTCGTTATTGGAATAAACTACTATAATTCCATGTTGAAATTAGTGATATATATTGTTAAATATAAGTTTTACCATGCATATTAAGTGGGTAAACAAATTATTCCCAAAACCTCATGAATTTGTAATAAGTTTTACAAATTACATGGTATTCGAAAACTTCGAATTACGCGACATTTATATAGGCGTAAATTGACTTGTAACGTGTAATTACTATAATGACATAAACGTTGCGTTGCAGAGACGGATCAAGACCATTTGAGATATGGGCAGTCGTTATTGAGCGTCCGCTTACAAGTTTAAAATAAAAATTGGATTAAAATAGATTTTTTATATTACGAGGCGGGTTAACATTTCTCAGGAATAAAAATAAATAAAATCTGCTTTAGGCTATGTTTTGTTTGATCTCAAAGTTTAACGCACTTGTCCAATGCATCTGCAACTTTTCAATCCATTCATAAAAATGATTTTTTTAGGCTTACATAATTAATATTAGTAGCATGGCTTATTTGATAAGTCTTAAATGTCTTCCGAGCTAGGAACTTTATAAATTTTGGGAATGGAAAAATTTATAAATAAGGTGGACAAGATCTTGCAAATTTAATTTGGTTATTTTTTGTTAGGTAGTTGTGCCATCTTATTTGCAAATCTAGAAAATTAGAACAATGGCAACATAGATGGAGTAGATACATAAGAGTCAATAAAACAAGATTTTCACAGATCCACCCATCCATTCATATAAAATACTGTCACTCCACTCTTAACGTTTCGAGGAGATACATAACCACTTTAATTAGGCTTAAATTTGGACATGCAAGTTATCCTGCTCACCTTAAATAATTAATGTTGTTGAATCTGAACTTTGTGAGACTTGTGCTGTGAGACTTGTGATTTGGATCATATATTTTTCGAATGCCGAAAATACTCCAACAAGATAGGTATATAATATTCTAATAATGGAATGTCATATCATGGCTCCCCTAAACTTACTTCACGTCCTGTCGGAGGTAAACAATGTAAAGGCGCAGAAGGCTATCATGTCCTTCTTACATAGAAATAATATTAAACTGTAATCATTAAGTTCCTATAATCGTAATTTTATATCGGAATCCTTAAAAAAGGTAGATATCCTAAATTCCTATTGTTATGTGTTTTCCCAGGGCCTCCTGTTTGTTTATAAAATGCTCTGATCGGCCCAGAGCGAGAAGCGTATAACACTGTCTCCTTCCTTTTAGGTTTTTCCTTTTTTTGACGTATTATCTGTAACCCTTAAAAACTTAGCGGCTGGCTGAATGGCAGACCTGCCAAAGCAAAAAAAAAACAAAATAAACAAAACGGGTTTCTTAGCTATTTCTGGACATTTCTCATAAATTCCTGATGCTTTCAGTTTTTCGAAACGGGCTGTATACGTTGTATTAGAAATAATTTCAGTAACAATGTACTTTTCTCTTATTTACCAATGAAACTGAACATATATTTTAAACAAAATTAATTCAATTCTTTTCGAGTGCCAAGGAGCATATAAATTATCTGACACATATATCAAATAAAATCGGCTTTTATGTGATACATCATTCTTTTACGTTATATACATTCTATAAATTTTTTCTGATCTGTTAGACATGGCTTAATTCTAAATAGCGGAAAAGCGAAAGAAAGGCGTTAAATCACATAAAAAGCGATAGCTTTTAACGAAAGCATCTTAAAATATACTTATATTTAAAAAAAATAATTCCAAGCCAAAAAAAATTAAGTCAAAAATACTGTTGAAATTTTTTTTCTTGGTGATTTTATTTCTTAACGTCACTTCAAGTAAATCTGGCCTAAACGGCGGGGGGTCCAACCCAAAAGACTTACACTTGAAGAGGATCGATTAGACTTCGGTGGCTTTTTGAACTCGCACAATATTTTAAAGTAGGACAACGCTGTTATTGCAAGTGACTTTTGGCATTATTTACCCAAAATAAACCCCTCAAATATATATTGGCGTTTTCCAAAAATTTTTCTGTCTAGTTGTGTAAATAAGTAATGACATAGCAAACAACCGCGGAAAAGGATGCTTAATTACAATTACACCAACACATATTAATTAAAATTTTCCAAAAATAATTGGCATATAATTAGGCCAATATCCATCTTTACTGCCAGTTCAATTTAAAATCCGTCCTGTTTTACTGTGCGTTTATTAGGTTTAAAGTTTGTAAATGTAAAAATAAAAGTTAACATTTATATTTAAAACTAATTTGTAATTTAAATTCTTAATAATTAGTCGGTATAAAGTTTTATGAGCATTAAAAAGTAATGGGTACTTGTGAAAATAAGACCAAAACATGGCATAATAATTTTATTACTATATAACACTTTATAACCTGTAACAAGGCGTTTATAATATTCTGTCAGCCAGTTTTTGATCCTTTCGAAAAATTATGCAGATTAAAAACAGACAAAAGGGCCGTAAAAAAATAAGTAGCAGTGACAATAAATATTATTATATTTTTCCGCAAAATTTGATCGCTGCTATACTTTGTTCCACGTTTTACTGAAAAGACAGACCTTATCCCTAAATTTCTTCCCCACAGCCTATTTTATGCCTGATTTAATTTGACACTTTCCATAAACGTGAATTTTGACGCAATTGCTTCATTTTTATTCTTGAAATTCTATTTGCCGGAAAAATTCGTATTATTATGTAGTTTAGGTCGTAAGTAGAATTTGATGACTTAACCAAAAATGCTGAAACTTCAAAAAAAAATGTTACCCATCCATTATTTTTGAATGTCGTACGTTTTGCCATTACAGCGGCGACTATCAGTTGATTTCGGTACTATGGTAAAAAAAAACAGGCTTTCTCAAGACTGATTACCAGGTCCGGCCCTGGGGTCAATTAACAAGGATGCCTAACCTAAATAACAATTGCAAACGTCATAAACCTATCGAATACGGGGTGGACCCACCTGCTCTTCATAACAAGGACAACATTTCTATGAAAAATAATGGTAAACAAGTGACATTATTAAAATTATTGTAAATATGTCATCCTGTAGACCTTTTAGGTGTACAACAATGAGGTACTTTAAATGGATTGTTTTTTTTGGGAATCACCCATTTAAAAATAATAGGTGATTTCCATACCACCGTGTATAATATGTGTTTTAGACTAGAATTTGTCCTTTCTTGTTCAAAAAACTGAAACCGAAAAATAAATTCCGCTTGAATATGAGATTCCCTAAATCTGAGAACAACCGTATGTTTCCATACTCCTTTAAAATATACAAACAATATACAAATCCTTTATTTTGCTTTATTTTATGTCGCACTTTCTGTAATGCCGAAACAGTTTTAAGCTAGATTTAAGGGAAAACGATTACAACCCCCTGGGTAGAGATAAAAATGGGATAAAAATATTAATACTAAAGCTTATGATTTTTTATATGTTGTTACATAAGCAACAGGACAATTCTAGATAGTTTTTTTTTTAATTTTAACATTTTCCGTATTAATATTGTATTTTCTTAGAAGTACAGTGACGGAAATAAAATTTCGTACACTGAGGTTAAGATTTTGTGCTATTTTTGAATATTTTGGTAAACTGGGCTTTTTAAAATTATCTCATTACAAAGCCCCAGAACTAAATGCGAAAATACAGGATCATTGAATAGAAGGGCTGGAAGTGGCAGAAGAAAAATTTCAAACGAAAATTAAGATAATAATATACAATACATGACTTCGAAATTAAATATAAAACAGATTATTCAAATATTTAAAAAAAAAACATTGGTTTAATATTTTAAAGCGGCACCATTTTTTTCCACTAATAAGTCTAAACGTCTGGGCATTGATGCCACCAGCATTTGGGCGTGATGAAGATTGTAGGTATTCCAGGTTTCTTCAATTTTATTCCACAACTTGACACTGTTTTGAGGATGTAAATCATTGTTCTTGTTAATTTCTTTCACGATATAACCCCAAACGTTTTCGATTGGATTGATATCAGGGCTTCTTGAGGGCCAAGGTAATAATGAAATGTTATTTTCCCGTATCCAGTCCGAAACTCTCCTTGCTGTATGGACGGGGCAGTTGTCATGCTGGTATATAAAATTTTCTTGTTGAAATATATTGTTTACCGATGGCAACATGACATTTTGAAGGATGTGCATATAAGCTTGAGTATTAAATCTTCCTCGAATTCGGTGGCATATTCCTAGCCCTCTGCAAGTCATATACCCCTATACATTAACTGAATATCTTCCACTTGTTTTTACATGTTGGGTATATTTTTGTTCGTACCGTGTATTTGGCGGCCTATACACTTTTAACTGCCCGTTATAATAGGACTGAAAAGTCTTCTTGTCGGTAAATACTACCTTTTCCCAAAAATTCATACCTTGCGGTAAATATTCCAGCGCAAACCCCAATCTTTGCTCTATATTCATATCGGTCAAAAACGGTTTTTTAGCAGCTACCTTATTTCTTAATTCCGAATTTTTCTTTATACGATTTCTCGCCGTTCTTACTGTCCCAGGAAAATTAGTTTGGTTGTGTGCTTCTACAGCCGTCTGAAATGGATTGTTTCGCAAAAAATCTATCAGATCATTATCTTGATTTTCGTTTGAAATTTTTTTCTGCCACTTCCAGCCCTTCTTTCCAATGATGCTGTATTTTCCCATTTAGTTCTGAGGCTTTGTATAGTGCTTCTTGGTTTCCCAAATTGCTCAGCTATTCTTTGTAGAGAAACACCGTCTTTGAATAAAGCAATTATTCTAGCCTTCTCAAGTTCATTCATGTTCACAAAATTTGTTAAAATGAAATAATATAATTTTCAAATCCGATGACACCGATAACAATTTGGTAAAAAGTGAAGTGCATTTCCAGGTGATCCAGGTATACAAAAGCCGACATCACATCAGGAAAAAATAAGTGTACGAAATTTTACTTCCTTCACTGTACCATGCACGACATTGGTAACACAGTGTATATAGCGTATTTGGAGATGTATCCCAATTTTCCATATAATATTATATCCCAGGAGACAAAATAGATAGTGGAATATGCTTTTTCGCATTGTTTATGTTACCTTGAATCATCCAAAATTAATTTCTTTTTTATTATAGGTGCGCGGGCGTCAAAATTGGTTATCGCCTGCCACTTCTCTACGCTCAAAAATTTCATTCCTTTCATTTAATTATTTGATTTTTTACATATTGCCATTACTGTCAAATAACTTGACTAAAGGAAGATAAACTTTGCTAATAAAATTTTCCATTATGGGCTGCACCGTCGGCTTCGGCATCGGGATGAGTAAAGTATATTAATATTTGAATGGTTTTGCTTTTCCATATTTCTATGAAAAATACTCAATTTTTTTTTAAAAATTATATAATAAAGTGTAAAAAGAACAAGAAGCAAAAAAATTATTCGAGAAAAAGTGTGTATTGGCGGCATCTGGTGAAATGGGAAAAGTCTAACTTACATTATACAACAAACTTGAATTGAATCGAAGTTCTCCGCTTTTGCGAATTGAATTATTGGGGAAGTAAAATAGTGAGCCCGCCGGATCTACATATGTAAACGACAATGGAACGGCAACGAAATGGCTCTAAATATTCACGACCGTGCCTTGCTCGATCTCTCAGGATGTATGTGTTTTTTTAGGCATCATCCTGTATACAAATTATTTTTTCTTACTGGAAATACTAACCTTCTACATTGCTGACATAAAAATGCCTTTCTTCACGATAATGCACCAAAAGAAAAAAAATGAAAAAGTATCCTTAATAGAGCAAATTTTAACTGTGTGTTTGTTCTTTAAAATGCAAAACACGCCATTTCGGCAATCTCAAAATGAGCAATTTAAAATTTTTAAAGCAATAATACAAAATTCTTTGCAGTATCCAGTTGTAGAGAATCCTTAATGAATTGTAGCAGCCGGTGGCGATACGGTTTTTAAATCACGTGGTCGGGATTTTGAACAGTTTTGTGAGCACGGCAAATTGAATAAAAGTCGCTAATTTAATTGAGTTTCGCCAATTAAATCGAACAACCGCAACAAATATTCAAATCGTATATCGTAAACCACATTTTTTAATAATATTTCTAATATAAATGTGAATTTGTAATTTGGAATAAGATCAGGCAATCCAGCATATTTTTTTTTTGAAAAAATGCTTGGACATTGGTATTAACATTAGTATACGTTAAAGTTTTTTGATATTGGTACAGTGTGTCTCAAATATCTCAAGATATCACGATATTGATAATTTTTTTAACCGGTAACCTTAGTTTTTTATTGACTATTCTAAAAGTGCATATTAAGATACATAAGTTCCAAATTTCAAATGTAATGTAATGACCAGTACAGTCCGCATCATATGGGATTTTTAAAAAAATTTTTATTAATAGCTTTATTCGAAATTTGACTTTGGCGTCAAGTTCTGCTTCGATCGAGATGAAAATTAAACAAAAAAATAGTAGTCACGTGATTCGCATTATCTGTCAAATTTTCATTTTCAAAAAATAATTCAACAGTGGGGTTATTTCTGAAAATATCTTAGAAACATTTTTTTTTAATGCAGTTTCTAGCTTACATGCAAAATTTCAGCTGCATAAGATAATTTTGATTTTTTACCCACCACTAAAATTTATTTTCCACTTAATGAACACTTAACTGATGACCAGGGTTCGAAAATATCATGATGTTTTCGAAAGTATCATATCAAAGGATATATATCCGATATATATCGGATATATATCAGATATATATCCGACATATAAATCATGCTAAGATATTTCTTTTTAATAAAAGGACAATTATTTCGATCAAAAACATACTACTTATCTTGAAAACTAAATATTTTTGTAGGATACTTATTAAAGTAAACTGACTTTAAAAAACATGACCTAAACTAATGAGTAATGACTAAACAGATAAATCACAAAGGTTAATAATTATAAGTTATCCAATAAAAAAAAAAGGTGAACATATTTTCAAAACGGACCCACCCTTAATATTAGTTAAAAACTTTTTTTTTTGTTTGTCGATTGATATATTCTGAATAATCGAAATTAAAATAAAATTAATTATTGAATATATCGTATAAACTGTAAATATCATGATATATATCATGATATATATCACGATATATATCGCTTGATATATATCCTCCGAACCCTGCTGATGACGCTGTGTTCTTTTTTGTCTTAATATTAAGGTGTATTACTTTCAGACACAAACTACGTTTTCAAAAATACTCATTTTATGAAGTTAATTTATACAGTGTTAAAAACAAATAAACTTTGCATCACATGCTACCAGATTTTAATAGCCCAATTTTGAGTTTGTAAAAAAACACACATTTAATATGGCGCTACTACGAAAATGTATCTGAAATAAACCATTGTCAAAACTAAGAAGTTTTATGTAGGTTGCGTTGAGTCTTATTTTGCAAAAATGGTGCAATTTACAAAATATAGGTAAAAAATCAAAATTATCTTATGCAGCTGAAACTTTGCATGTGGGCTAAAAACTGCATTTAAAAAAACTTTTTCTAATAACTTTTTTCGATATTTTCAGAAATAACCCCACTTTTGAATTATTTTTTGGAAAAATTTAAAATTTGACAGATAATGCGAATCACGTGACTACTATTTTTTGCTTAATTTTCATCTCGATCGAAGCAAAACTTGATGCCAAAGTCAAATTTCAAATAAAGTTATTAATAAAAAAAAATCCCATATGATGCGCACTTTACTGGTCATACTGTATATTAAGATAAAAATACGGTGGTTTGGTGAGTATCTTAGTCACGCCCAGGTTGTGTGCTTGAGCTATGAAAATCTGCCTGTCGTGATAATATGTTTATTTTTTCTCAGGTATACCAGGACGACCATTTTTAACACTATCAATAAATCAAGGAATTGAAAAAAAAAGATTCAAAAAACTAAAAAATGTTGTTTGTGACGAACCCTGTATAGTAATCGCAAATCTGATGTTCGAAATTGTAGTTTCAGCACAAGCAGACGTTTTTTTAAAGAATTACTTCTTCTTCTATAGGTACCTATACTAATAAAAAAGTTTTCCTCTTCCAAACTCTATCCGTGGACACGCTGTATATAAAATGCTGATCCGTTTTTTTATGATAACGCTGTATTATGTAAAAACCTATGTTCTACAATTCTACAAAGAAATTATTAGTACCTACCAGCCCCTGTGCGTCATGTTTATCAATATAATCAAGAAACAGTGTTCCCGGAACACTTCCCTTTACCTATATCTAAATTCTATTACCATCTAAAGTTTAATAACTTGGGCAATAGTAACCAAATATTTAGCAACTAATACGTGTATTAATTAAGATTGCCTTGTTAAGCAAAATTAACCCTAAACTAATGCGTAATTCGGGTGTCATTTATCTAACTAGAACAGGATATTAGTGCTTTGTAGCTTGTACCTAATAAGGGTCGCAATTACAAAATTTAATTAGATACACACAAGGACAAATTTCAAATTAAAAAAAAAATTGATAGGTATTCAGACATTTGACTCAATTTGTCTATATTTTTTATACCAAACAATAAATTTGAAAAATAAAAATAATATAATTCTTTCAGAACTTTAATTTCTTTATTTTCCTGGGCCCCGGCAGTACGCTCGTACGAGAAAGATCACAAAAAAGGGTTTCGACTTTGTAAAATTCGTAAAATTAAGCCTAATTTTGTTCTTTCACCTTTCTTTCTCCTTTATTTAGAAGGAGTTTCCCTTGCCCTTTTTTACTGTTAAATAGTGACTTAAATGAAGTATAGTTAGTACGCCCAGTACATTTTCTATTAGTCCGTTTTCTTATTATAAATGAAATTTGCTATTCGGCTACTCCCTAGAGAATCTCTCGGAGAAACACAGGGGCAGATGTAATTTAAATTTTTCAAATTGAATTTCGAAAGTTCGGATGTTGTAATACTGCCAGGCACAACTAGAACAGCAAAAAATATAGGTAGCTCTTTTAAATTTAAATGATTTCGGAATTACTATCTACCGTATTTAGTTTGAAATTTGGAAGAATGATCGAGCGGAAAAGCCGTTCAAGCATTATTTTTAGCTCTAATAAAAAATAACGTCTGAGTATTAAGATCACTACAATATAAATACACTACCTTTTAAAAATATTTTGAGTTATATATTTTTAGCTATCATTAGTTAAAGTTGTTATTACTAATTACATATTACAATGTTATTTATAAACAGTCTTTTAATTAAGCAATATCATCATTGCAAATAACCTTAAACCATTTAAACCAAAATATTTTTATCAATAAACTTACAATAATTGGCAATGTTATCTCTTACTTTACAAAAGGAAATACAAGAGAAATTAGGCCAAAGCAACAATTTGAAACGGAAATCATCACCAACAGTACTCGATTAATGTGGCATCCCCGATAATTAGTCCATTAGTAACAATTACCACAATTAACATTGGCTTGCATGTGCGTAATTATCTTCAAGAGAGGCCTTGTTTTAACCAATTGCCTATGTTTTTAAATATTTACACGGTAATATTATTCACTGTAATTTTTATCCAATATCCCAGTAATGTTTCACAAAATAAATTTGGTTGTTATGTCGTACCATCGTTTGCAGAATATATGTCAGGCAACAAAAGATAGTTCTGGTTAAGGGGAACAACGACCATGAAACAGGTAGGTACTACAGAGGTGTAATGACCGCAGACGAAAAAGTTTTAGGACCACATCCAAATTTTGCTAAAATTGGTCAATAAATTAATTTTAATGAACTATTACTTTGACACGAATAAGGAGCCGCTGAATTGACACTGAAGGTAAACTGGTGATAACATTTTTGCTTTGACTAAATTTAGGTATTTCACTTCTGCTGCAGATAACAGCTAACCCACTAACTAGGTCCCTTTTGCCACCTTGCGGGGTCCCTTGCTTTGACTTGTTGTTTGCCCGGTTGGTAACTTGTATAAATTGTCAGTATAAATATTAACACACTTTTGAAAAATACAGATTTTTTAGCCCTATATTTCTTAAAGCTGTACATTGTACTGTACGTACCTAAACCTCGCCAAAAAAGGCTTAGTAGAAAGATTGTTTTGGGACTAGGCAACCTGTAACACCTTGTCGACATTTTAATCAACATAGTAGAAAGAAAGGGGGCCAAAGGTTCTAAATTTAAAGATAATTTCACTGTAATAAAAAATTATGCATTGTTTAAAATATTTTAAATAAATAATTTACATTATGATTCCCGTACCTCTCAGTAGGTTTAAAGACAAAACTCCGCATTTTGGAGAAAACCAGGAAGAAATCACAAACTTACCAGGCAATTTACATAAGATATATTATTTATATCACAATATTAACACTTAATAACAGTTACATGGTCAAAGGTTCGCTTAAACACCGAAAGTTTTTGAAAAATATTCAAAACAGTCAAAACACCAAAACAAACACCTGTAATTCGTTAGAAGAAGCCATTTTGGATCGACGGGTTTTGTCGAAGACTACTTCGCCCTTATTTCGGGTTACCATGACAACCGAAGGAAGACGAGCCGAGTTCATTCATAAAACAGTTGACCTTCGTACTACTTTTCCCAATTTTACTATCACCGCCCCCGCATAGTAAATATTTTAAAACAATAATAAGTAAAGTCCCATTGATAAAAACAGAGTAGCGTGAGGTATGGTATTTTATCGTTTAAAGGTAATTTTTAGGCTATTAAAAGCATGAATCTTGCAAACTAAGCTTTGATATGTGTTGGCTAAGCTGTGGCAAAATGTCTTAAACAATGCCAACAGCACTGTATTTTATTATGTTATAATGAGCATTGTTATAACAAATACATTTTCTTAGTGTAATTTTGGATTCGTTTTTATTTATATTTTCCACTAGAAAGATATTGTCCACATAAGATCTTGATAGACTGGAGAATTTACTTATGGGATGTTCTGCGACTAATGTTGATGTAAATAAATTTAGCGAATAATGAAAATAGATCACCTATAAAGAAAAAAATTATATTTCTTTTTTTTCTTCTAAAGCGGCCAGTAGTAGCAATTACCTACAGTAGTAAACCTAAAATTTACATTTTCTTACGCTATTTAAAATATTTTTTATTATTTCAGACCTCATAGGGGGAATTTATCATTATTTTTATTTATTATTATTCCAAAGGAAAGGTTGGGGGAGGGGGGGGGGGGGCTAAAGTTCCTGTAGCCCCTCCCCCCATAGATCCTCCACTGTTTGTCATTAAATAAAACAACACGCTAATGGTCTACCATCTCTTCACTCGTCCCCTTATATTTATATCACTACTCGAAAACTATAGTAAAGCTATTGCATTTATTTTAAGTTTAGAAACAGAGAGATATTAAAATGAACTTTTAATTTAAGGTCTTCATTAAAAAAAATAATTCAGAATTTTTAATGTATTTTGTGTATTTAAAGAGAGGGTTTTTTTGTTATTTGAAAAAGATTTATCGTTTCTTACTTGTGGATGTGGATGGCAAAACACCCAAAAATTTTTTTTTAATTTTAAAAATATTTCCTTCTAGTCGTTTTTTTTATTATATTTTTCTCTATTTGCATTTCGACGTCCTAAGATATTAAATAGGTAATAGAGTTCGCAAAATGATCAAATACATTTGCGTGACTAAAGGCATTTCGAAGTAACACCTCATTTGGCACTAACTTTGTATTATGTTACCGGATTTATCGGATCGCGATAGAATCGGCATTTTCAGTTTGGATTACCGACTTGAAAACATAACAAAGTTTTCTGTTACAAAAATTAAAATCATATAATGAAAATAAATTAGCCTGTTGATGCAAAAATACGCAAATCCTGGGTTCTATGAGCAGAAGAATAATAAGTAGTCCGGATATTAGTTAGTGAAAGGACATTATACAAGACTTGCACAAACTAGCAAGGGCGTCCATAGGGGGGGGGAGCAAAACGGGCACTTGCCCTCCCCTAGGCGCCCACATTACTATTTTATTTCATAATTCAGTATAAATATTGAATAGTACAGTGGTTAGTTAGTAGACCAACAAATCACTAAACTGAACAATTACATAATAAAAACATATCAATAAATTAATGCATTAGGCATAAGTTAAATAAATAGTCTTATACAGTGTCACCAGTAAAGTCCGCATCATATGGGATTTTTTTTTATTAATATCTTTATTCAAAATTTGACTTTGGCATCAAGTTCTGCATCGATCAAGATGAAAATTAGGCAAATAAATAGTAGTCACGTGATTCGCATTATCTGTCAAATTTTAATTTTTTTTCAAAAAATAATTCAAAAGTGGGGTTATTTCTGAAAATATCGAAAAAAGTAAAATTTTTTTTAAATGCAGTTTCTAGCCTACATGCAAAATTTCAGCTGGAAGATAATTTTGATTTTTTACCTATATTTTGTAAATTGCACCACTTTTGCAAAATAAGACTCGACGCAAGCTATACGTAAAATTTCTTAGTTTTGACAATGCTTTATTTCAGATACATTTTCTTTAAACTAGCGTCATATTAAATGTGTGTTTTTCTACAAAATCAAAATTGGGCTATTAAAATTTGGTCGCATGTGATGCAAAGTTCCTTTGTTTTTGACCCTGTATAAGGTAACTTCATAAAATACGTATTTTTGAAAACGTAGTTTCTGACTGAAAGTAAAAAAATAAAAAATAAAGTAAAGAGATTTTAAATTAAATCGTTGAAAATAGATAAACTTTCCGTTGGGTTAAGCAAAAATTTATTTTCCACTTAATGAACACTTTACTGATGACACTGTGTTCTTTTTTGTCTTAATATTAAGGTGTATTCCTTTCAGACACAAACTATATTTTCAAAAATACTTATTTTATGAAGTTACCTTATACAGGGTCAATAACAAATGAACTTTGCATCACATGCGACCAAATTTTAATAGCCCAATTTTGATTTCGTGTAAAAACACACATTTAATATAACGCTACTTTAAAAAAAAATGTATCTGAAATAAAGCATTGTCAAAACTAAGAAGTTTTATGTAGGTTACGTTGAGTGTTATTTTGCAAAAGTGGTGCAATTTACAAAATATGGGTAAAAATAAAAATTATCTTATCCAGCTGAAATTTTGCATGTGGGCTAGAAACTGCATTTAAAAAAACTTTTTCCTATAACTTTTTTTTGATATTTTTAGAAATAACCCCAATTTTGAATTATTTTTTGAAAAAAATTAAAATTTGACAGATAATGCGAATCACGTTACTACTATTTTTTTGCTTAATTTTCATAGCGATCGAAGCAGAACTTGATGCCAAAGTCAAATTTCGAATAAAACTATTAATAAAAAAAATCCCATATGATGCGGACTTTACTGGTGACACTGTATATAAAAAGTATTGTTTAAGTTTTTGCCCCCCCCCCACCTGAAAAACGCTCTATGGACGCCCTTGCAAACTAGTACAAGACTTGTAAAAAAATGCCTGATACCGACTGTGTTTTAACTACCCCACTATATGGACTATAATAATAGGACTTTTTGTTTTATTTATGTTTAATTTTATTGAGAAATATCTATATTTGAGATTTGTACTCAGTATTTCTAAGTAGGTATCTCAACAACTACTAGCAATGCAACGAGTTTTTGCCTTCTGCATTTGCATCCGCGAAAATGTCTAGAAGTAGTTTACGGTCTATAAGTTCAAAGTTAGCTTTTGCCAACATCTTCAAAACAAAGTTTCGTCATTGTGGTTTGTCCTTTAAAAAATATTAAAGTAAATCTCCCAAGTCAGAGATATCTTATTTAAAAAAAATTCAAGTAAATTTATAGTTGTACCCACAGAACACAAGGCAAGACATAAAACAGTAAACCGTTCAATTAGGCCAGTTTTTTGGCTCTAAAGGTAATTGAATTAATGATGCAGATGTCGTAACTTTTAGCTTTGCTAATTAAAAAGTGGAAAAAACAAGTGCCTCTCGCTTTAAAACTCGAGAGAAATTTTGTTACAGAATAAACATTTTGTTTAATTTGGGTTTCAAATTTGTTATAAGGGTTTAAATTGACAAAGAGTTTTTTGTTAGGAATCTTAAGTTAGTAAAGTTGGCACTAAACATTCTGACACAACTAAGGATGATAGTGTAGAATTATTTATTTTTGTTCTTCTCTTAATCGGTCTCTTCCTATCGATGTCCACAAAGTCGATTATAATGCATTTCGCATTTTTTTATTCCAACATCGATCCGTTTTTTCAGATTAATTTATATACTAGCTAGTACCCGGCATGCGTTGCAATACCGGCATTTGTCCCGCCATATTTATACGTCCCGGTGTATAGGTATTCCGGATTCCGGCATGGTCGCTTCCTCTGAGATGTCATAATAATAATAGTCCAAGAGCTAGTAACACCCGTTTCATGAAATGTTTGATGCACTTCAAAATTTTGTGTCATAGTATCTACTGGATAGATAAGCAGGTAAGCAAGTGTTGGCTAGCTCTACCTGGGGACACCATAGGTACTGCGCATAGGAGAAAGGTGTCCAAAAATTTTTTTCCCAAAAAAAATGTTTGTTTCAGAAGGCCAACCAACAGAAATCAAAATTTAAAATGACGCAAAACACAAAAATTAATAAGGCAGACACTTTTGAGGGGGTTAACATTTAATAAAAACACCCCCAAGTTGTTTTTTTTTTAATACAAAATGAAGGGTTTAAAGTTTAAGAGTGGTTTAAAAATGGCAATGAAAAAATATTTTTTTAATTAAAATGTTAACACCCTGTAAACCCCAAAAAAAGTGTCTGCCTTTTTGTAATTATTTTTTATTATATGTAATTAAGACACTGTTGAAATGTCAACGTGAATCAAACACTTCATTTTGTATTTTTAAAAAAACAACTTGGGGGTGTTTTTATTTAATGTTAACCCCCTCAAAAGTGTCTGCCTTATTAATTTTTGTGTTTTATGTCATTTTAAATTTTGATTTCTGTTTGTTGGCCTCTGAAACAAACACTTTTTTTGGGCAACATTTTTGGACACCTTTCTCCTATGCGCAGTACCTGGTGTCTCCAGGTAGAGCTAGCCAACACTTGGTTACGTACTCATCTATCCAGTAGATACTATGACACAAAATTTTGAAGTGCATCAAACACTTCATGAAACGGGTGTTACTAGCTCTCCGACTATAAGGCGGGTTTACCCGGCCTGCAATGCCACCACTTTTTTTTATGCGGCGATGCAACCATTTATAGAATAAACAATTACATTCTTAATTCTTTACAATTTAGAAATGTTTGCAATACGTATTAACCAATATTGTTAATATAATTAGGTATTGCTTTATTGACCATTTATCATTTAAGATGATATGTTGAATGTACCGATTATTGTAATCCATGGCGTAATTTATTAAAATTATCGTTTTATCAAACATTTTAAATTGGTATACATGTATTTTATAGCTTTGGAGAATTCATTACCAATGCAATGGCGTGAAATTGGACAGCGAATTGTAATAAATTAAACATCTTTTTGAATATTAAATATATTTACTATTAACATGCCTACCTTCAATTTCACTTAGTACAACTTTTAGGGACTGGACAATAGACAAAAATAACTCATAACAGCTGTATCTATACATTTATTCTTATTGAAGTTAATCTGGAGAATTAGGCAACAGCTGAAGAGAAATATGGTTGTCATCTTGCATACCGTTATGAAGTCTTAATTAAATGGTATAAGTAGAGAACATAATAATTTTGGTATTGTTTGTAATTTTTTGTTGTAATTTTAGTATTTGCAGAATTATACCGTTGACTCTTACTGCCAAAAATAAACTACCTGATTAAACCCTATTGTATACGCCTCAACCTCTTCAAAGGGGATTAAATGGGATCAGGGTCGGCTTGAAAATGTACCTACACCACATGATTTATTTTTATAATTTAAAATAAATAGATAGGTATTTTTAGTTTTAGGTAGGTACCTATAATAAATGTAAAATAATGATAACAATTAATGATAATTGAAAATAATATAATTTAAAAGTATAACTATTAGGATAACAAGTACAATAAAAATTAAGTAAATTCTAAAAAACTATTGGTAATTTATTCAAAATTTAACTCTGTATCACTATCACTATCTTCATCTAAGCCTAAACTTATAATTAAGGGTTGAACATTTGTAATCATACAATTGTAAGAATTTTCCACCTTAAGTACATGCTGTACACAGTTTTTCCAGCTGTCTGCAGAAATTTTTCTTACTTCGTTTTTAATTAATTGTACTACAGACAAGGGCGGGTCCAGAAATTAACTCTGGGGGGGGGTCAAACAGTGCTGAAGTCGCAAAAATAGCGCCGCAGGCGAAAATTTTTAGAGGTTTTTAGAGGAAGAAGATGAAACAATTAAAAATATGATAAACCTTATTTGTGCCGAAGCTGAAATGATATCCGCAGGCCGACCATTAGTTGAGAATCTCTTCGGTTTAGAGGAAGTGTCCAATTTTGCGACATCCGTGTGTGATTGCTGGCCTTTAATTCAAGAAATTTCAGACATTGATACTCCCGATGAAGGCACCAGACTCGTTATTGCTAATAAGTCCTCATTCAATGACTACTGAGAGGATTATTTCCCATTACAACAAATTAAAAACGCCAGGAAGAATTTAATTAAATGAAGATACAATGAATGATCGCCTCTTAGTGTCATTAAATGGAGTTGGAACAGCCCATTTTGATCCAAGACCGGCAGTCGCCGAGTTTTTAATGAAAAAATAACGTAGGTTTAGAGAACCAACTCCTGAAATATACAAAACTGGGGATTTTATTAGTACATTTTTTAGAGATAATCCTAAATTATAATCGTATTAATGAAGTTTCTTTTACAATGAAAATGAGTAGGTAACGAGTTCCTTGTTGCAAGACGCCGTAAAATAACAGTGTTTTCAATTTGTAGAAAAAATGTGCACTGGGTTATGAACTTACTCTTTTTGACCACAATAGTTTTTACGTATGTTGAAATGTAAACCGCCCAGGGGGGGTCATGACCCCCCCTGGATCCGCCCTTGACTACAGATGTATTTAATGTAGGAGAAATATTATTTCTCCTAATATTGGATTTTAACTAGAGCCATATTAGCTCAATATGATTAAATATACAATAGTATGGAGGAAGACGCAACACTGTATATCCATTTTCTGCTGCACGTTGGTCACACTCGTATTCCTTATTTATTTTAAAAGCTTTTAATACTTCTAGCAAATCTCATTTTTTGTAAGTTTCTTTAAAATATAAATCATTTTCAATCATAAAATTTTGAATTTCTGCTTTTGTATTATTCAGCCGCTCTTTGAGGGAAATCAAAGTGGGTACAGTATGTGCCTCAAGCATTTGGTAAATCTTTCTTCTTCATAAATCCATGTCATTTTCGTCAATGCTTCTAAATGTGCCAGAATCACTCCTATTTTTTCTAGGATTAACAGGTTTAAGTACTACGTCTTTACCGAAGATAAAGGAGTTTTTGTCAAAGTAGACGTCTCTGCTAGAGCATCCATCGAATTAAAATTTCTAATCAACAAAGATTGATACACATTTTTAATTATTAGTTTGGCATCGGTAGATAAATGCTTTCTTTTAAAAATGACACTTGAAGATGATCCCCTATCAGCACAATTCCAATGAGGCCACATTCTACCACTAATAAGCCGAACTAAAAATTACTCGCCTGAAAACCACTAAAGACTAAAATTATTAAAAATCAGTTTGCATTTATATATGAATCAGGCATAGGTATAAATTGAATTTGTACCTGGTCCGGCTCTGCTCGAAAGGTTTTAAAATTTGGGATTTCATTGTTTATTTTATGGTCAAAGGGATAATGAGGATTTATTGCAGTCAAAAGATCAACGGTATAATTCTACAAATATTATAATTTCTTTTATTTCCAGCCAACAAAAAATATGGTCTACATAAAATACCGATATCGTAAGTTTAAATTTTACAATATCTATCGGTTCCTACTTACGATACGATCTTGCCTATAACGATGTTAACAAGTAATGGGTTTAGGACCCAAGGTTTTGTCGAATACTATTAACCCAAAATAATTTTATTAACGTACCCTATTGAATAAGTTCTTTTTTCTAATTAGCTCAATCTCTTTTAAATAAATATTTTTGCCAAGTGACAAAATAAAAGTCGTTTATTATTAATATGTTACCAAATGAGAGGCAAAGTAATGGTTTTAAAATACGGTTATACAGCGCGATAATTTTGACACTGTAATAGGTATAATCCGCATTATTTTAAAAATTACTTTTTTTTACTGTTGTTAAATAATTAAAAAAAAAACCATCTCTTAAGAGAATACCTAGGTCATGTAAAAAAATATGCAGGGTTCCATTACATCACATCATTTTTATTGCCCCTCCCGGTAGGTATAGAAAATTTCAACGAGTTTTCTTTTTTAAGGTAGTTGTTCCTAATATTAATAATTTTCACTGTTGCTAGAGATTTCATTATGGAATATAGGGTGTAATTTTAATCCTTAAGAAGGACAAAGCAAAACAGAAGTTTTGGAGATGAAAATTAGGAAGCGTCTAATCAGGGAATCTGACGGGGGAGACTAAAGGGGAATAAAGGGGAAATTTGGGACAGAAGTTTAATATTCTTAAGGCATTGTTCTAACTCAAAGAATTTTCAAATATAAATCCCCTGAATATCGTTATGTTTTATATCTCTTTCCACAAATAACATTTTCTATGCTAATGTAAACAGACGCATTAATTAAAGTTTACTTTTAATTTTAAACAAAAATATCGTTTTCTGAATTTTGGAGTATTTTAAACTTTTCTTAAATTATACGATTGTTGAGTGCATCACCATGCATACACGTTAACATTATTATGACATAGCTTAATAATAAATTATAATATAGGGGTTTTTAATTAAATCGTTGAAAATAGATAAACTTTACGTTGTTAAAATAAAATTTATTTTCCACTTAAAAAACACTTTACTGAAGACACTGTATTCTTTTTTGTCTTAATATTAAGGTGTATTACTTTAAGACACAAACTACGTTTTTAAAAATACTTATTTTATGAAGTTACCTTATACAGGGTCGAAAACAAATAAACATTGCATCACATGCGACCAAATTTTAATAGCCCAATTTTGATTTTGTAGAAAAACACAATTTTTAATATGGCGCTACTTTAAAGAAAATGTATCTGAAATAAAGCCTTGTCAAAACTAAGAAGTTTTATGTAGGTTGCGTTGAGTCTTATTTTGCAAAAGTGGTGCAATTTACCTATAAAATATAGGTAAAAAATCAAAATTATCTTATGCAGCTGAAATTTTGCATGTGGGCTAGAAACGGCATTTAAAAAAATTTTTCTAATAACTTTTTTTCGATATTTTCAAAAATAACCCACCCCATTTTTGAATTATTTTTTGGAAAAAATTAAAATTTGACAGATAATGCGAATCACGTGACTACTATTTTTTTGCTTAATTTTCATCTCGATCGAAGCAGAACTTGATGCCAAAGTCAAATTTTGAATAAAGCTATTAATACACTTATATAGAGACTTATCTTATTATCGGCCTACGTTTTGATGCACAGTACCGGATTTGGATTTTTATAATTTTCTGTGAGCTATATCCCGATTATTTTTTGATTAATTGAAAATCTTGTTTATTTTATCTACATGCAGTTAATTGGACAATGGGCCTGTTTACTAAATTTTGATTTTTACCCTATCGCATAGAGAAAGAAAAATTAATATTTTCTGTTGTTTCAGTTTTTAAAATTTTGAATTATTTACTGAGAAAATAAATAAACAAGATACGCTCTTTAATAAAAACACGAAAATAAACTTACTGACGTCACTTCTGCCTCGACCTTTGGGTTCCAGTTATACAGCTGAAGGTCGAACACCGTGTCTACCTGCATATCGGGCCGGTTATTTTCTATTTTTAAGCTGTTCTTGTCTTTTTAGTTTGTCAAAACAAAGATAGCAATATAATCCGTTGATGCTAACTAATAAGAGAATCGCGAGGATATAGGGATGACGTAATAAGGTTTTTTAAAACCGACCAGAAAATATACACTTTCTGGACAATTTTTCGTCTAGAAAATAACCTTTTTCCGATCGCAAGACCGGAAAAGTTACGTTAGAGACCGGAAAAGATTTTTCCGATCACTGTTTTTTGTTTTTCCAATCGCTCTTTGATAATACAAGCTACCTTCATTTCGTTACTATGACAACAACAACATTTCGATGTATTGTCGAGTGACAGTTCGTTGATTTTTAATTTGTTGTTTATGTCAAACTTGTTTCGCGAGTTCGCAAATTTAACAATATGAATTCAGATTTTGAATTATCCGACACGGAAAATAAGATTTCAGAAGAAATTTTGGAAGCAGCAAGGAAAGCGACTTACGATATATTGCCAGTAAAATCAAAAGCCCGCTACGAGAAGTCATACGACGCATTTAAAAATAATATAAAATAATTTAATGTAAGTATATCGAAGTGTCGGTCTTAAAAAAAATTCACAGATCTTGCACCTTACGCAAGCATTCTATGTATTGAAAATACCTGACACAGCTTTAAAATTTTAATGTTCCTCACCTCAAAAAACCCCAAAATCCTTAATTTCGTGCTGCTACCTATGTCATTTCGTTAGGAAATAATCCCAAAAAAACGAAAACAAAAATAAAACTTTGACACCCTGTATTTTGGTTGTTATCAATTTTGGGATAATGCAAGTTTAAATAAACCGCATTAGTTCGGCTTAAGAGGCCAACTGTTGCTCTGTGTCCCATTACGTTTGGGACACCCTGTATATTAATTAAAACATATTATAAATAATCCCAAAAAACGAAAACAAAAATAAAAGTTTGACACCCTTTATCTTAGTTGTTATCAATTTTGGGATAATGCAAGTTTAAATAAATCGCGTTATTTCGCCATAAGGAGCCTGCTGTTGCTCTGTGCCCCATTACGTTTGGGACACCCTGTATATTAACTAAAACATATTATATTAAATGTATGGTTTTATTTCTAAGAATAATTAATATTAATTTGTTTATAAACAATAATATTCACATAGCAGACCAACCAAGGTGAACAATTGCCTTATATTCAATCGGTCATATTGTCTAAGCCTACTTATGCTATGTTTTTAAATTATACTTATTTACCCAAGCGTTCAAAATAGACCATGAAGATTTTCATGAGATAGGTAGGGGTGCAAAATATAACCAATCACCCGGTACAATAACATTTTCTGAGAAATCAATAATAAAAAAATTATCCCATTTGTTAACCAAATTTGGGCGGACCCTGTAATATGCAATTATTGTGCTCCAACTTTTTGCCTCCCGCTTTTTTTTTCGATATAATATTCCGATTTAAATAACGTGAACTTACCTTAGTTATAACGTATCTCAATAAAACACTTTTTAACAAAGTTACTATGGCGTTCTTTAAAACACAAACTAAACTAAACATTATTCATTATTTACTTGCCGACTTTACGCTGATTCATATTTATATTTCTACCAAGTATTATCAGAGTATTATGTTACAAGACCGATCTAGATATTGCGCTGTTGGCCGCGACAGACGGCAGAGCGACATCGACATGAGCGACATCGACATGAGCGACATCGACATGCAATGCAAAGTTTGCGTAAACACGATCCTAATAGTATTTTCAATACTACAATATTGTACGTCACACAACCGAAAATTAGCGTTTTCCAGGTCTCTCCAAGCTTTCAGGACTCGCCTACGGCTCGCCCTGGAAATGCTTGTCTCGACCTGAAAAACACTACTTTCCGGATTTGTAACGTAAATTACTATTTGATGTTATGTTTTCAAACTTTCTGCTTTCGCGGCGTCTTTTTAATTGTCTCTAGGAAAGGTTTGTAACCCTCTAGAAAGTTTTTAATTATTTATTATTTTTTAAAGGTTCTAATTCAGGATGTTTATGCTGAATATGATAAACTCGGTTTTAGTGAAACTTATTGAGTCCATTGACTTATTCAACTCTTTAGGCAAACGACTTGAAAAATTGAGTTTTGGATTATCTACGTAGGGCGTTGTCAGGTGTATCTTTTATAGTACAGCCCGAGTCTATAAATTCGTTTTGGCTTTATCATTGACAGTCCAGGCTACTACAAATCGTATGAACGCTTCAGATCATTAAGAAAAGAGCAATTAAAACAGCCGAGCATGTCCTAGCAGACCGAAATGAGCACTTTAATAATTGTTTTTGAATTACTGTAATTGCATAAATAATAGAGAGTCAACGTAAACCGGCCAATAAAATTTTTAGGATGCAAAAATCTCTCCAAATACATGTTGTGTATACTTTGGAATTCCCGAGCTCCTGATACAAGATTTTCTGCTTAATGAAAAAAGGGTGTTTGTGCCTGAATGCGAAACACATACAAAAGTATATTGTTTCGGAGAGTTTTACGCATTATGAATCGATTACCGTGTTTCCAAACAGTCTCTATTGTCTGGGATTATATAGAAGAGGTCCAAATGCGAAAGCATACGTTACAATTAAGGCCTACATCATAAATATAAATTATCCATTGTATTTTTGTAGTTACTGCGCCGATAAAAAAAAAACAAGCAAAAAGAAACAAAAAACACCGTCTGGCCAACAAAAGTTAATATTCAACGGTAAAAATTAGTCTTAATGAAAAAATATCTCCGACTAAAAATAAATGGGGTTAGGCGTTGCTAGAACTGAGGCTTAATTGGAAGCTTCATTTCTTTTTGGATGGAAATTTACGTTGGTATTTAGGTATATCGTTTTTCGTATTATTACTTTGGAAATTATTTTTATTTATAATGTAAATGAAATCACAACTCAACAAAAACAAAAGCTCAAGTATGACGAGGACAGGTCGATGGAGTGATCGGTAGTGACGCCACCATCCTCGATACACGATGAAGTTATTTATTGGTCCATGGGCCAGTCAACTTGTCGGTATAATTTGGGGGTACCAATTTTCCTTTTTACAGAGGGTATATAGGCTTATTAGGATGCCAAAAAACCATGATTGCCATCTCAATGTGGTAGCTAATAGAAATGGCGGCCAATCCAAGATGGCGGATGTTGAGTTTTATAAAATCAACTGTATCTCTGGAACTGCTGATCCGATTTCATTATTCTTTTTTTTTAATGAAATCTCTTTATGTGTGCTACAAAGTTTGTAATAACTACTTTTTCGATAACATCAACTGTAAATTAGTAATTTGAAAAAGAAATATTTTTAAAATTTTTTTCAGATTTTTTTTTACGATCTGTATTGATAGGCCCATGGACTATATTGACGTATTTACAATGACAGAGATATAGGTGCAGAAAAAAATTAATAGTTAAAAGAGTTTGGGGAGAAGATAATTTTCTAGCAAATGTAATAACGAATTTAGTGATGAATAATCGACTTCCTACAAGTCAATTCGGAGTTTAAATTTGCACGTACGTGTATATTCGATGGGGTAAGGAAAAAAGAGTACGAAGTGGAAAGCAAAAGGATGGCAAAGGGGGTTGAAGGGAGATATTGGGTGAAATACAAATGACGAGACGTCGATGTGAGCCTCCGCACTGAATACAGAACAGAAGGACAGGCAGGGTCGAGTTGGGTGCCAAAATTCAGTGGCTACCTGCATCGGGAAATTATGTAATCGGATCTGGATATCACAGCAAGCTCTTGCACTTGATTCTTATGTACACCGTGTAGCCACAAAATAATTTATAAAAAAAATATTTTTTCTGAATCTTACATGATTCTAGGAAAATTTCATTTTAACAATTATTGCAGATCCTGATTGAATTAGCCAACTGAACCTAAAATTCGGTGAGTAAAAATTCATCAGCGCGGGGGAAGGTACCACAAACATGTAATAGATAAGAGGACTAAATCAATTATGACAAATTTCTGCTGATTGTCTTAGATCTACTGCCTGTCTTTAAAAACGAACCTTTCTAATTATATTAGATGTATTTGGGATGTGTACTACCTATTAGGTACCGTGCGAACAAAAATTATTTGCATCAAAGAGGGCCTTGCATCTAAGGACGCAATGCTTAGCGGTAGAGCTTAATACCTGTTGGGCGCCAGTAACTACCTGAATAAACAACAACAAAGTAATTTGATTCATCGCTAATTTTTCCAATTTCTTAAACAATTCACACAATGGGCTTTACGGAACAGCACAAAACATTCATGGTTGAAGCGTATTTTCGAAACGGGGTTAGAGTAAATGGTGAGTGACAATACAATCCGGGTTTTCCTAACGTTGCTTTTATTGCTGGGGATTTTTATCATTGCCTGAAAAGAACCGTGGCTGTGTTTAGGGAAACAGGTTCTATACACCACAAAAAAGAAGCAGGAAGACCAGTTGTAAGAACAGAAGAACTTGTTGCAAACGTTCGTGAAATAATGCAAATTGTATAAGACGCCTGTCCCAAGAAGTGGGAAGATCTTATGGAACATGCAGGACTATTCTTAAGAAGAAGCTAAATTTATTTCCTTATAAAGTGCAAGTATTATAATTTTGTAAACAACAAAAATAAATTTGTATTTGTCTACTTAATACTCATTAGTTTGGCATATCATGTCATAATATGAATTTGACAACATTTTAACGTAGATTTGGTTAGATATATCGTCCCCATATCATTGTGATCTAAACCAAGCCCTACGTTTTTTAATCCAAGCCCTCTTTGATGCAAATTATTTTTGCTCGCACGGTAAAAATAATATCCTAAATGTATGTAGGTAAGCTTTTAAATTTTCTACTAGTCAAATTATTTATAGTTACATATTATGATATCATTATAATGGGAAATCACAACGGAACCGCTGTAAAGACGTTTTTACTACGAGTGATGCAGAATTTTTGAAATTAATTTATCATTTAATGTTACAGTATTAGTGAGCTGTGTTTTTTTTATTATTTTTTCGAAATATAACTATTTAGTGCTATTTATTACTATTTAAAATGGTTGGTCAGTGCGTGGTGTGTAAGAGACCCGACTATTCAAACCCTCGACCCTAGAAGATAGAAATAGGTGCACCCATAGTATCTTGAGATACCATCGTGCAACCAACCTAGTAAAGGCTGTAAGAAGAAAATGCTAAATTGTAGTATTGTTGTAATTATATTGTAATATTGCTGTTGCTAAATAAATAAATCAACATTTCGGCCGGTAAGTGAGGTTAATCATGTTATGGCTTTTTAGCTTAAAAGCAATGGTGTAAATAGTATTTTAAGTAAATGTTGCAATGTACAGGGTGGCCAGTTGGCGCTTAGTTAAGCGAGGTAAGCGGCTGTATCTCAGGAACCGTTAATCGTACAGCTTTCGGAAAAAAAAATTATATAACTAAAGCGATCATGAGAAAATTCTGGAAATTACTTTCAAGTTCCTCATTTCGCCGCAAGGGGGCACAATTGAAAATTATTTTTTAAATTTTAAATTTCTCCGAAAATTTCCATATTAAGGTACAACTCTGATTACATTAATGGAAAGCTTAGACAATTCTGCATCATTTTGGTTTAAGGCTCGTTGGTGTACCGACCTTGATAAGAGTGGGGGAAGCTATTGAATGTGTAAACATTAAAATCGCTGTAACTTCTAAACGCCTTATGCGATTTTACTAAATTTAAGCTTGTTTGGAAGGGAAAGGTAAGTACTTTCAATCATCGTATCCAATGGTACACGATAGTTTCTAATAAAATTGCTAGAGGGCGCAATTTGTAATAATAACAGTTTTTTTGATTTTATCCCGAAAATTCAAATCATACAGTATAACTGTGACATCATAATCGAAAAGTAGATGGAATTTGCAAGGAAGACCGCAGTTCGATATCTTTGTTCGTTTCAGAGTTATTGCTAAAACAATAATTTTTAATTCAAATTGCGCCATCTAGCAATTTTATTAGAAACTATTGTGTACCATTGGATATGACAGTTAAAGATACTTACCTTTCTCTTCCAAACGACCTTAAATTTAGTAAAATTGGATAAGTCGTTTAGAAGTTACAGCGATTTTAATGTTTACACTTTCACTTGATAAGAGTGGGAGAAGCTATTGAAAGTGTAAACATTAAAATCTCTGTAGCTTCTAAACGACTTATCCGATTTTACTAAATTTAAGATCGTTTGGAAGAGAAAGGTAAGTACCTTTAATTGTCATATCCAATGGTACACAATAGTTTCTAATAAAATTGCTAGAGGGCGCAATTTGTATTAAAAATTATTGTTTTGGCAATAACTCTGAAACGAACAAAGATATCGAACTGCGGTCTTCACATCTTTTCTTGCAAATTTAATCTACTTTTCGAATATGATATCATAGTTATACCGTATGATTTGAATTTTCGGGATAAAATCAAAAAAACTGTTATTATTACAAATTGCGCCCTCTAGCAATTTTATTAGAAACTATCGTATACCATTGGATAAGACGATTAAAGGTACTAACCTTTCCCTATCAAACGAGCTTAAATTTAGTAAAATCGGTTAAGTCGTGTAGAAGTTACAGCGATTTGAATGTTTACACATTCAATAGCTTCCCCCACTCTTATCAAGGTCGGTACGCCAACGAGCCTTTAATCAAAATGATGCAAAATTGTATAAGCTTTCCAATGATGTAATCAGAGTTATACCTTAATATGGAAATTTTCGGAGAAATTTAAAATTAAAAAAAATAATTTTCAAATGTGCCCCCTTGCGGCGAAATGAGGAACTTGAAAGTAATTTCCAGAATTTTCTCATGATCGCTTTACTTATATAATTTTTTTCCGAAAGCTGTACGATTAACGGTTCCTGAGATACAGCCGCTTACCTCGCTTAGTTGGCCACCCTGTACAGCCAGTTTTTTCAGCTTAGAGTGTTGCCATTTTTCAAGCCATCTCTTAAAGCCATCTCCATCTAACTTATGTAAAACCTTGGAAGTATGTATGAATGTAGATGGTTTTTGATGAATAAAATGTTTTGTCTCCTTATAAATACACGTCTATGGAAGGCACAATAAAAGTCCGTTATCTCTCGATTTGGGCCGGCACCCAACTCATCCTCTCAGAAACAGGAAGCTGCGGTGCGGTGCGTCTCTTAAGTCGTCTTACAATTCCTTCCAGGTAATTTCTAACATTTTCAGACGAGGCAGTTATGTAATAACCGTATTGAAGGTTATGTAAAAATAAAATCTCGCGATGTGTATATACGTAATCCGATTTTCAATGTGAAAGGCATCTTTCCGTAAGTGCGCACTCTAATTTGCAATCCAGGGCAACATTTGCAATTTAAATCTTTGTCATTCACTTTTTTTGAATCCCATAAGCAGAAATATTGAATAAAATATACTAAGTTTTTTTGATAGGAATTTTAGAATAAACTCTAAAGAGGCGCAACGATTATCGTCTTGAGCACATACGCAAAAAAATTAAATTGACAAAAATATTATCTATCACGTACCCGAAGGCGGAAAATTTAATGCGGCGAAAATGGAGGCAATTATTGTTAATATTTCTCGTCGTTTTATTTTCAAGTTTCTTTGATATCCGCCAAGCCATATATTCTGTGGCAGACGTCATATACAGGCAAATTTAAAGCAATGACATCAGAGGCGTCACTTGGCTAAAACATAAAAAACTAATATTGATTGCTGCCTTTCTTGGCTCTAATTTTACTTTCTATGACGATGCACATGTTTCCTGCTGCATAACCTGTCCCTGCTGTTGTACAGAAATGATAGATCGCTGTATATTTACATGATTTTTATTGTAAACATACAGTGTGAAAATTTGTAAAATAGAAAGGCAGTTTCGCCAGCTTGGACATGTAAAGCAGATAAAAAAAGTAGCTGCTATTGCAATAAGTTATGATACCAAATTAGATATTATGCTTGAGTTTGAGGAAAACCCACATACTTCTAGTGGAAGAACAACCCCTGCAATGTTCGATGTTAGCTATTCATCGATTTATTCGAACAATACAGGAAAATAAAATGTATCCCTATAAAATGATACCTACTCATCAGCTCACGGCAGACGATTTTGATAGGAGAACGTATTTTTGTGAATAAATGATGGTTATTTTAGATAACAATTAGAACATGTTTTGTTTTCTGATGAGTGCACCACCACGGTCATGCTAATTGTCAGAATTGCCGCTATTGGTTTAGGGAAAATCCTCACTGGATTAGGGAAGAACATACGTAATATCCTGACAAGGCTAATGTTTGGGCAGGAATAGTTGAAGATGATATAATAGGTCCCTTTTTCATTAATATCAATTTAAATGGCGATAATTATTTAGCACTGCTTCAAAATAGTGTCTTGCCAACTTTGACAAACTTATATCCTGATCCAGCAAACCCACAACTTCCAGCGCATTTGATATGGTTTCAGCAAGATGGAGCACCGCCCCATTACCACATCAATGTTCGGCAGTACCTCAACTGAGTATTTCCAAATCGGTGGATAGGGAGGCATGGATCGATGGAATGGCCAGCACAATCCCCTGATCTGACGCCATTAGACTTCTTCGTATGGGGTTATGTCAAAAATATTGTATACAAAACTAAACCCCCCGATCCCTCTTATATCCTGATCCAGCAAACCCACAACTTCCAGCGCATATGATATGGTTTCAGCAAGATGGAGCACAGCCCCATTACCACATCAATGCTCGGCAGTACCTCAACCGAGTATTTCCAAATCGGTGGATAGGGAGGCATGGATCGATGGAATGGCCAGCACAATCCCCTGATCTGACGCCATTAGACTTCTTCGTATGGGGTTATGTCAAAAATATTGTATACAAAACTAAACCCCTCGACTCAGCTGACTTAAGAAGACGAATAACGCTTGCGATTAGATCGGTCACGCCTGAGATGTTCAGTAACGTTAGAAAAAATTTCTATTTAAGGATTTAGGATGTTGCCACTACTTACTATTTAAGTATTCTCCATGTGCTATTTCTTTTAGTTTCATTAAAGTTAATTAAAATATTTAGCAGATAATCCTAGGCACTATAAGTAGGTTAGTTATTTCAAAAGAAGCGTTAACACGTTGTATAACTGTATCGCAACTACAACAGCACAGCATACAGTCTTTAAATAAGTCTTTATTTTCATTCCCTCCTATTTTCCTATTAGAACCCCTAAATGTATCTTTTATTTTCTCATTTAGCCTCTAGACTAAGATTAACAATGTAACAGTGACCATAATCACACAAAAGTGCTTAAAGTTTTAAATACACATAAATAAACCGTTCCTCGTTCATACAAAAGTTATATCACATATATACAAATCCAGTTACCATAAGTTTTGGCTGTGGTGTTGCTATTTACAGCTTTCCAACTTTCTTTCACTTTTATGTATTTCAGTGAAGTTCTTCCTAATACAAATATGCGACATAGTTTTTGTGCCAAACAAGTAAAAGTTACATCTAATAAAGTTTTCTGTTCTATTTTGGAAAAAATACGGCTTTGATAGGATTGGTATTTTGTTGAAATGCTTTTGTTAATTAAAAAATAATCAGGTGATAATACAGTAAACCACATTACAGGATCTATTTTTGGTTATAGGAGGCCCGTAATGCAATGTGGCCGGGTCATTCTTTAATAATGGGCCAATTTCAGGACGGGAGGAGAAGAGAAGCCGATGTATGCAATTTCAAAAACTTCTCCCATTTAAAGTGACTTCTAAAAAAAAATGTTGACTTTGGGCTGGTGGCTGATAATTGCCGACCAGAAGGGGGGGGGGGGGTAGTAGTAAGAGAAAAATCTAAACACCACAGAGGCCATAAATCCCCGTTTTCCCTAAGTACGTTCCTATGTATATTTGAAGTTTGAATCATTCCAATTCCCAGTTAACAAAATTAATTTCCTTTGTTTTATTTTCCAAACAGTGACAATTTCAATAGATCCCTTTTCTTTTTAATATTTTGTCAACGATTGTAGCGCGTAGGAATTCAAGTCGCACGTGCGTTAAAGTAGGCGGGGTTTCTGCTGTCTCTCTATGCATCTTGTACTAGTAGGTGTGGTGGGGGAAAGCGCGATTCTAATAGGAAAACTCGCACAATTTAAATGTGCTCCGTTGAGTTCATTGCATGTTAATTGCTGTATGAATTTATTATTTGGAGTTTTCCTTGATATTTTTATTATTAATTTGGGGCAGTGAAGACTTATTTTAATAAAAAAGATCAGTTTTAATGCCAAAACGACTATATGAATGTGGAATATTTGAAAAACAATTTTAGCTCATTAAGTATTGAGCAAAAAATTGAAATTAAAATTGAGGGAAGACCTAAACCCGAAATTAACTTGACACAGAACACAAAGTGTAGATTTAGGGACTTTATTGTTATTGATAAGTTTGCTGCAAATAAAAACAGAAGATTGGACTTTACTTTTAAACAATGTACCCACTAATGAAAAATAAATTGGCCTTTTTTATTTTTTTTATCTTATTTCTTTTTCAATAAAATAAGTAGGTTCCTAATCATAAATTTTTTATTTATTTATTTATTTATTTATTTAATCTCTTAAAAACACAAAGAGGTAGTATTAACAAGTAAGAGAGAGCTTAAAACTACGGACTAGAAGACTAAAGAAAATTTCAACATTTTTAAAGCGCTTTACTATTTAACATTTAGACCTTAGTAGTTATCTAAGGAAATAAGACTTAATTTCTGTAGCATTTGACTTAAATAAATCAATATTAGCCCTATCAATTAATTGATTACATTGTTCTAACATATGGTTAAGTGGTGAACAATCCATTGGATTTGTATAAAACAACCTCATACTTCTAATTCTCAAATTAATTTTAGGTACCAATATATTTATATTGTTGATTAAACACAAGTCTTTGAGCTTAAGATTATTAATGATAAAAAATACAAATAATACAGCCTGCATAGATCTTCTACTTTCTAAAGTTACAAAATCAAAAGAATCAAGCATACTCCTATACGATATCATATATGGATATTCATTATTTTTGCTGACATACAAATAACGCAGGAATATTTTTTGTACTCTTTCAATGAGATCTATATTCGTCTTAGCTTGAGGCGCTCAAATGATACATGCGTATTCTAAATGAGGTCTTACCAAGGCATTATACAGTTTTATAATAGAATTCATATGTTTAAAAATTTTTGTATTTCTAATTACAAAGCTAAGCATCCTATAGGCCTTATTAACGATACATCATAACATACATCATAGTGGGTATTAAATTTTAAGTCCGATCGCACATGAACTCCCAGATCCCTAAACTCATCCCTCCGAATCAACTCTGAATTATCAAGAAAATATTGATTGTTTATGAAATTTTGCTTCCTAGTGAAGGTCACAATAGCACACTTATCAACATTGAGAGACATTCCATTCTCCCTAAACCATTTAGTAACTGAGTCTAAGTCAATTTGTAATTTGTAAGAATCCTGAAATGAAGTGATTTGTCTAAAGATCTTGAAGTAATCAGCAAACAAAAGGTCTATTGAATACTTAATGCAGTTGGACAGGTCATTTATAAAAATGGCAAAAAGTAGAGGCCCTAAATTACTTCCTTGTGGCACACCAGAAGTCACCAGGAATTCCCTAGATAAAGATTGGCCAACTTTAACCTGTTGGTACCTAAACATAAGATACGACCTCATAAACACACATGCGCTACCAGAGAACCCGAAATCTCTCAGCTTTCCCAACAATTTTAAAAATATTTACTAAAAATTATTGACCAAATTTGGGCGTGGTCTTGGTGGTGGTTTGTAGTGGGTTTTTAGGATACCCCCAAGTTAACAATTCACGAACCACCACTAGAAAAAGGCGGCAAATTTTTGTTTTGCCCAGGGCGGCGTTATTGCTAGAGCGGGCCCTGGGTAGGACTATAAAAAAAGGTTTTTATCGGAATTTCATTGTCTTTATGTTGTTATTTATAACTACATTTTTAAAAGGATCGAGTCAATTTGTAATATTGTAGTTTTGAAATTGTGACATTTTGTTTGCAAATTGTGACCCCGCACCCGGGGGGGGGGCGGCCAGTCGGGGTGCGCCAGCTTTGCTTTTCATAGGTATTTCATTTCATAATAATTAATTTTGATTTTTTTATATCCTGAAAATTTAATTTCGTTAAGTGAAGAAGAATTATACGTGAAAGCGCGGAAATTACAAACGATATACCATAAAGACTTGTCCATTGACTTTTCAAGTCAAATTTTAAGACTCAGAAAGGGACTTGGAGTATTTCAAAATTAAAAACAGTGTATGAACTTGCGGATCATTTAATTAATAAAAAAATCAGTGTGTTCTTTAAATTTTCCAGATGTATCTAGTGCAGTGATGTTATTTCTAACTCTACCAGTTAGTGTGGAATAGTAGGTACTTAACACATAATGTGGTTTTAAGCCTAATTAAATTATTATACGATTAACGAATTCAAAAATTCATAAACCTGAACCTAATAATAATGAAAATAAGAATTATCATTTTCCATTCGTTATAGAGAGGGGCCCCTGGGGGGGGGGCCCAGTTTCTGTTACGCCACTGGTGATTACATGCATTTCCTGCTATGTGTATAATAAACTTCTGAGAGTAATTGTATGAAAACCCATTAATCTGATGAAAATATTGGGTTCATGTTTCACAAACTCGATTTACATTAAAAAACCTACCTCGAAACGTAGAACTAAAGAAACGAATTCTATAAGACAGCAGGAGATGTCGCTAAATCATTAGCCCAGCTTTTCTATGCATTAAAGTAGCAAGGATTTGTGAGTCCATTCTTCACTGTAAAGCAATAGCTGGAGCTGGAAAAAGCTTTATGTTTATAACACTGTGCACCATTAAATTCATGCCAAATGTCATTTACATATTCTTCTTCACACAATATGCATAGAAATGGTTTATGTTTTGGCTGGGAGTTCTTACGCTCGATTGCATTAAACCTGCAATATTTTGCTATATAATTTAAAACCTAGTTTTGTTGGGAACGTAATTCAGTTATCGTTTTTTACTTTAAAAGGTCGATTTAACTCTTATTAAGTTATTTACAGTCTTAAAAGGTTTTATGTAAAATTACCAAGATCATCAATGGTATGGTTACATAGACTTATTTAGACAAGTTAAAAATGACCAATAAACACAATTGAATTTAATCATTTGCAGTAGCGGCTCGTTAATGAAGGGGTCTGGGGCGCCGCCCTCCCTGCAATTATTTCAAACAGAATCCAAAATACTTTACTTAAAAAACCAATAAAGCAATCTATGTAAGCAATCCATTAAAATAATTCAAACCAAACATAGCCCTATTCCAGCGGGTAAGTTATACTAAGCGCGGGCATAAACCAAACATAGCCCTATTCCAACGGGCAGGTTATACTTATAGACAAGCGAGTTCCGCGCTTTCAATGTTATACTAAGCGCGGGCGGGCGGGGGCGACCGATTATCCGTCCCGATTCAACGCGGCTTCTCGATGAGTTGCCATGACGACAAAGGCGTGACGTCACCTACACATCGCACAACGAGCGGCCACGGACGAGCTCCAATTTTCCGCGCCCAACAACAGCTGTTCGCGATGCCACCGGTAGAATAATCGATATATTATTTGCTCTGACGAGGCGACCTGTCGATGACGCTAGGGGCTAATGTTTGTTTATTTGTTTTGATTTGATTTATTAGTTACGTTATAAAGGTGGAAAATGTCGTGTAATATGAAGGTCAGTGATTTACAGAAGCTTGTGTTTAGTTCCCTGAGCTTAAGTGAAAAACTTGATTTAAAAAATGCAGGGCGGCCAGTAGAAATTAAACATAGTACCTACAAGTGCAATCAAAATGTAAAAGTAAGGCACAGTTTACGCGTAAGTTTGACAAAGAAATATATAATAAAAAATCCTGAATAGGTATGCGGTTGTGAGGACAAAAATTATTTTTTTTTGTTTCGTGTGTCTTCTTTTTGACGGGGATGATAATTGGACTATAAATGGGGTGCAGGACTTAAAACATCTTTCGGAGAAAATAAAAAAACATAAAAATAGTGCAAAACATCGTCATAATGTGGTAAGTTTTGAGATGTTAGGACTAATATTTTAACTTGTTTAAGTAGTGCTTATGCTGATAAAATTAAAATTCACAACGAGAAAGTTAGAAAAAACAGACACGTACTTTTAAAAATAATTTAAAATTTTTTTAATTTAAAGCCAGCGCCCCCCCTGACTCGCTAGTCACAAGCCGCCACTGATCATTTGCTGTTGTGTAGTTTTACAATGCATGGTGCTATTTCATGATCTTTTATATAGAAACGGCATTACGTTTTTAGATATTATTATTACAGAGATAAAAATCATCTTTATAGTCTCAGTAAAAATGAAATGGAAGTTAATCATTTTTTTGTATAGTTACAAAAATTTACGTACATCATATAATATGCTCTGGAATATAGTGCCTTGAAGAAGGTTGTTTAATATGCAATTGGGCTGTAAACGTTTTACACGTCTATATAATGTAGGGTAGGGCGGGGTCAGTGAGGGATTGCAAAGAAATTAAGTGTAAATTGGTTTCTAAAGTCAAATTAATCTAAGAACTCGCCTGTCATTAATGGCACCTTGTTGAAGTCTGGTATATTTTACGTTAAGCGGTTGGCTACAGAAACAGAACCGGACTAAGTTCTTTTACCTTTGCCTTCGCCATCTGTTAAAATTTTGTAAGGGAGTGTTAATATTTCGTAAATATAGCGTGTATTTGGAAGTTCTTACCAAATGGGAAACTTTTTTATTATTAGTTTTACGAAAAAAAAAAAATTCTTTATAAAAAGGTTTGCATGGTCTAAAACCTAAAATGCAACCATCAAATATCAAAATTTTCCAGTCATATACGAGGTTTGTCAAAAAATGTGAATTTTTCCCAAGAGTAAAGTACCTTTACTTTTGACATTACTAAAAATTGTTATGAAAAAAAGTTGATCAGAACAAAAACCACGTCTAAATATGCAATAACACGCATTAAATTAATTAAATAATTAAAAAATTAAATAATTAATAATAAATCAATAAAATCATTTTTCAACATAAATGCGTATAATTGCACGTTTAGCCGTAGTTTTTAGTTCTGATCAACTTTTTTTCTAACAATTTTTGATAATGTTAAAAATAAAGGTACTTTACTCTTGGGAAAAATTCACATTTTTTGACAAACCTCGTATATGACTGGAAAATTTCGATATTTGATGGTTGCATTTTAGGTTTTAGACCATGCAGAGCTTTTTATAAAGAATATTTTTTTTTTCGTAAAATTAATAATAAAAAAGTTTCCCATTTGGTAAGAACTTCCGTATATAGCGTAATTTTATTATTTATAAAATATTGACAGGCCCGTACCTACCAAAATAAGTATGTGAAAACATTATAAAACTAAATAGGTATTTATGTATTTATTATACAAGGAAAAAAGTATTACTTTTTTCTGCGAAGTCTAAGCTTTGTAGTGCACGTCTAATTAAAACACCATATTGTATTTTATATAGGGATATACAGGGTGTCCCAAAAGTAATGGGACACAGAGCAACAGCAGACTTCTTAAGCCGAAATAATGCGATTTACTTAAACTTGCCTTATCCCAAAATTGATAACAACCAGGATACAGGGTGTCAAAGTGTTAATTTTGTTTTCGTTTTTTTGCGATTATTTCTTAACGAAACGACATAGCAGCACAAGAGTAAGGACTTTGGGGTTTTTTGAGATGAGGAATTCAAAATTATCCATAGTTTTTGTGTAACCAGTAGAGGGCGCTGCCTACGGCATGGCCCACTCCTTTTATCTGGCATAACTTTGTTTAGGATTCTTATATCGATTCGACAATTAAAAAAATAAGTTACATTACTTCTTTTATATTAAAAACGTATAACTTATTGAAGTCGCTAGGAGCAACCATTTTCGAGATAATCGCATTTCATATGTCCTATGCAACTAATTACGTGGTCCAAAAGTAGCGGAAAATCAAGCAACGATGAATTTCTAACTTAAAATTATTGTAAATCAGCTAAACTTTCTTAAAGTTGACTATTTTTTTTCTGATAAAAACGTTTTTTCGTATACCTACGGAATTACTAATTTAACTCCAATCAAAAATTTTATTTAATACGTAGTTTAATAACATTGAAAAAAGTAACAAAATAGAAAAAAAATGGTAACGCCGTGATAGCAATTGTTCAAAATGGCCACCACTGACATCAATACATTTACCTGCGCCCTGCACTCCGACCGTTAACATTTTCTTGTGCATAAATAATACAAAGCATTTTATCACGCATTTCCGCATTGGAAACTAAATTATTCCTAAAAAATTTATAATATCTAAGTAGGTATTGTACGAAGAAAATTAATAACTTTGACAGATGATACTTTCTGTAACATGTTGTTGCCTTAAAAATGTCGTTGTTTTTAATTAAGGTCAGCTGTGATAAATAATACTAATACGAATACACAATTATTTTAAATATTTTAGGATTCTTGCATTAAAAATATCGAATGCGATTATCTCGAAAATGGTTGCTCCTAGCGACTTCAATAAGTTATTCGTTTTTGATGTAAAAGAAGTAAAGTAACTTATTTTTTTAATAGTCGGATCGATATAAGAATCCTAAACAAAGTTATGCCAGATGAAAGGAGTGGGCCATGCCGTAGGCAGCGCCCTCTACTGGTTACACAAAAATTATCGATAATTTTGAATTCCTCATCTCAAAAAAACCCCAAAATCCTTAATTTTGTGCTGCTATGTCGTTTCGTTAAGAAATAATCGCAAAAAAACGAAAACAAAATTAAAACTTTGACACCCTGTATCTTGGTTGTTATCAATTTTGGGATAAGGCAAGTTTAAGTAAATCGCATTATTTCGGCTTAAGGAGTCTGCTGTTGCTCTGTGTCCCATTACTTTTGGGACACCCTGTATATAGGGTTTCTCGTAACTAAGGGGCTATACAGCAACAGGAGATAGTGGACTTGAAAATATGTCATTTAGTTTAATTTCTTATACGATTAAAGAGGTACAGGTTGATCCAAGTAAATATTTACTTTATAAAATTGGCGATGAGTTGATGTTAGCGGATATGAATCAAATTTGGTGTATTTATATTTTTGAGGGCAATCAGGAGGATTCCATAACGAGTTTAAGATACCTCCTAGAGAACGCTGATGGCTACACAATATGAGTGTAGTGTATGATATGATAAATTCTCGCATAAATTTTTTGTCTCTCACATTTCTTACCGCTTTACCTCAAATTATGAAAAAAGGATATTTTATACGTAAAAAAGTCGTACTTCATTAATCTCGATATTTCAATTAGTTTTTTAAATAATTGCGTTTAAATGCTAGATGGCAAGAAACATTTAAATAAACACCTTTCTTAACGAAACATATTTATGGAAAATTAACCGTGCTTTCTTGAGCATAAATGACATATTTTTAAATCTACCATCTCCTGTTGCTGTATTTGCCCCTTAGTTACGAGACATCCTGTATATAACGATAAGTAAATGGTTTAACTAGGCACTTTATTAATTTGATAATAGATGAGTTAACCAAAATGGTGTTTGTACTCACTATTAAACCTAAATAATAACACATAAAACAGCCACAGAAATAACAAATATTTTAAAAACGGTATTACCTACATATCGAAATATTAAAAATGTTTTTAAAGCATAATAAATCCCAACAAAACTATTAATTCTCGCAAATTTCTGCATTTGTCTGTCAGCCTAGAGTATTTTTCGAACTATAAGCGATCATCATGTAATTTTAACCCCAAAAGAAAGATAAAAATGAACGAAAGTAGAGTATTGGGACAGGGTTTTATTTTTCTGTATCTTTTTTTGATTGCGAAAATTTTGTAGCCAATAACGGCTCTGAAAAAGTTTTTAGAATCCCTTTGGGGTATTCGTTTTTAAAAGGTTATTATTGTTTCTGAAGAAAGCAGGAAATTTAAAAATAAACTTAAATGCTTTTAGAAACAGAAAACTATAAGTACTGATAGAAGGTGAGATATTTAAACAAAAATATGTTTTTTTATATCGGTTTGGTTTGAAATGATAACTTTATAGACCTCCTTGATGGGCTGCTAAATATTTTGTACCTAAACAAAATTTGGAATAAATGGGTCCATATTGCGAACAAATATCCATTTTTTCATGATGGAAAAACATCAATTTTCCGCTATCTCAAACGGTTGTAATTGAAGGGGCCTGTAAAAAGTGCTTTATCTTCACAACTAAAAGCACACGTTCAATTATAGATAGGTATATCTGCAACTTTAGTTATGTCTGTGTTATCCACCTAAACGTATTGTTCCCCGTGGGTTACAGATTTTATGTAAGATATACATACCACTATGTTTAAAAAGATATACCTTGTAATATTTTTCAAAAACATCATTTAAAAGATTGCTTTTGGAATTAAATGAAACCAGAGTATAGTGTTAAGAAGGTCATTTTACGGTGGCTACAAGCTCACGACTTTAATTAAATAATTGAATAAAAATTTTAATTTGAATGTTGTTTACCCCTGTATTTCGGTAACGGCCATGTTTATATGAACTTTTATGTTTATTTTGGGTTCCCAAATACGTACCTAAAATATCCTCCTGAATCACCCTGTATTCACTTTATAATGACATATTGCAATTACTGTCAAAGAATTGTAACATACTTGTTTTACCGTGCGAGCAAAAATTATTTGCATCAAAGAGGGCTTGGATTAAAAAACGTAGGGCTTGGTTTAGATCACAATGATATGGGGACGATATATCTAACCAAATCTAAGTTAAAGTTTTGTCAAATTCATATGATGAGATGATATGCCAAACTAATAAGTAATAAAATAAGTAAACAAAAATACAAATTAATTTGTGTTGTTTACAAAATTAACAAAGTAAGAATATACGCAGTAAGAAAAAGAAAAATAATTACATAAATTGCTGAAATTGGCCACCGCCATGCTCTAAGCATAAATTCACACGTCTCTTCATATTTTCGAAAGTGTTGACCAGCATCTCTGGAGAAATATTACCACATTCTTGGATAATTCTTTCTTTTTTTCTTAAGAATAGTCCTGCATCTTCCATATGATCTTCCCACTTCTTGGGACAGGCGTCTTATACAATTTGTTGGCGTATTTTGCATTATTTCACGAACGTTTGCAACACGTTCTTCTGTTCTTACAGATGGTCTTCCTGCTCCTTTTTTGTGTTGAATAGAACCTGTTTCCCTAAACACAGCCACGGTTCTTTTCAGGCAATGATAAAAATCCCCAGCAATAAAAGCAACGTTAGGAAAATGCTCGTGAAAATCGTCCATGCACAAACCAGGATTGTATTGCCACTCACCATTTACTCTAACCCCGTTTCGAAAATACACTTCAACCATGAATGTTTTGTGCTGTTCCGTAAAGCCTATTGTGTGAATTGTTCAAGAAATTGGAAAAATTAGCGATGAATCAAATTACTTTTAACGACTGTCAAAGATGACGGAATATCTGATTGATTGTTAATTCAGGTAGTTACTGACACCCAACAGGTATTAAGCTCTACGGCTAAGCATTACGTCCTTAGATGCAAGGCCCGCTTTGATGCAAATAATTTTTGCTCGCACGGTATTTTACAGGAATTTAAACTATTCGACATATTATGTTGATCGATATTGGTAGGGTATTATTTAATTTTCACCTCGTTAAACCGTTTGAACTGTAAAAAAATTGATTCGTTTTATTCTTGGTTTTCTGACAATTATCTTTCTAAAACGATTTTCACCTCAAAATTAAATTTTGCCGGCTGTGTTCGAATTTTCTGAAATTTAACAAATGAGTACTTGGCAATCGTAATTCAATAGATTATAAAGCGTTCTGTAATAATGACATATTTTAATTCAAACTGGAATATTTTCGGTTAAAGAGAAGTAAAATGTTTAAAGCATAAAACATTCGTGAAAAAGATATTCCAACTTTCAAAACAAAAGATTGAATGTTGGGTTTTTCTTGTGATAAATTCGTATGAATTAATAAAATTACTTTAATTAAAGATTATTATTATTGAAATATTTAATATGTAAGGTTTTTTTAAATTGTATCTTGCAACTTGCATTAATTCTTCTTACTTTAAAATGTTTCTATCATTTCGTATTATTATAATATAATTTTATTTTTTCCGCTTCAAAATTAAATTCTCATTTTTTTTTCTTTTGCGCTCTTGCCTTGAGTCAAAAAGTCCCTTACCATATTACACCCAGGATATCATTATATATTTATGTTTAATAAATATCTTAATTAAATTTCCAGACTGACTACATGCTGATTTTTATTAAAAGGACTTAAAAAATAAATTTAATTTATTTCCAAAAACTTTCAAATTTATGAATCACATTTATTTATGCATTTGACTTACTTAATTTCGCCAAAGAAACTTATTCTTAGTGTATTGTTCTGGTCCGTTTTATAAAATAGCTTAATGACAAAACTTTTTGCCTCTTTGTGCCTTATAAAATATTACTAAGTTTACTAAGTAAAAAACTTGCTTCTCGCAACAAAGATTCTTTAAGCGTTATTAAATAATATTTCAAGTCCCATGATAACAGACCTTAATCACTAAAAAGAATTTTTAAGAGACGTTTTATTTTCTTGGGTCGATTTTAAATAAGTTGGACCATTTTGTTATTGTATTATCGAATAAAAGCGTAAAAAACCTAAAAAAAATTATGATCCGCTTGTACAAAGATAAGGAGTTTAAAAACAAAAATTTATGAGGCTTATTCTTATTTTACACGAAAAAAGAAAAATATAGTAATCGCGATAATATTCGCGCGACTGTTTCAGCATGCTTTCTATTATCATTGGTCAAAGTCCATTGGTGACATATTGTGTTAAATATTTCAACTCATTAACAACAGTTTTAACAGCAAAAAAATGTACCGTATAAACATTTAAAGTAATAATAATAATAATAATAATAAATGCGGAGCGAAGACTTTCTAACATGGTCATGAAAATTTGAGGAAATTCATAAAAAACCATTATTCTCAGAAAGTATAAGAGATACGGCAACAATGTATATAACTATAAAGTTGTATCTTCATGAGATATAAACTTTTTCATTCTATGATTTTTTTCGTATCTCTTATAGGTAATTTTTGAGATATCCAATGAAGTGTAGTTTTTATATTTTTGCAAATATCTCGGAACTGATTTAACTTAAAAAAAAAATTTTCAAATAAAAAAGTTGTCTTTTTAAATCGTCCACAAAATTAATTATATTCTTTTTTACTCTAAAGTTGAAGATAATTGCGATATTTTTAAAAATACAAAAAATGACCTATAAATTAAAAATTTTAGAATTTTTTCTTAAATATTTATATATTTTTGCTAATATCTCGAATTTGATTGAATTTATGAAAAATAATTTTAATTAAAAATAATGATACATTTATTTTCCTACAAAAAAGGTTAAATTAAAATTATCCGTTAATTTTAAAAATAATGAATAAATTTACAAAAATAGGGAAAAGATATCAAAAATCCGAATCTTCATTCTTCATTTTTTAAAATAACTTTTTAAACAAATTTCATAAAAATATCTAGAGTGGTTTGAAAATGGCACTAAAAAAATATTTTTTTAAATAAAAAAAAAAAATTAAACACCCTGTATCTCGGAAACGAAGCTTTTTCGGTCCCATGTTTATATAATATTTTATTTATGAAATAAGCCAAAGAATCGCCTACTTTCGGATGTACCAATAATTTAGGAACACCCTGTATATAAATACTACTAATTTCTAAAGCTGCAAGTTTTAAAATCTTGATAATAATTATTCTGGGCTTACTATTGTAATATAATTAAAAATTTTAAAATTACCTAAATCAAAACTCTAAAACAGTAGAAAATAGAAGCAATTTAATTTTTACTCCACTAAATTATCTTGGCATAACGAAAATCTTTTAAAGCTACGTGTAATGTCACAATTATTTTATAATAATAGGAAAGTGCTAGGAAAATCTTTGTGAAAAATTCTTCTATGCCAAATAGTAAAATGCCTTGAATAATAGAAAATTACAGGGTTTCCGGTAAAAATTATAATCTTCACCTTGCCTTTTTACTGATTTATGAGCTCGTTTTCCATTTCAATTACGGCATTTTGTCAAAAATGCTAAAATAAAGGGCTGTACAGTTTTAGTCGGATTTTTAGAATTTAAAAATTGTTGTTCTTAATATAAGAACTTCTTAGGGTTATTAAGTTATAATTTTTACCTCATTAACAAACAGCTTTAGTAAAAGTATGTCAGTGTTAGAGACGGTATTTTGTCCCATTAAAGATCAGTGAAAAGTTGCATGATCAACAGGTCAACTAAAAAAATATTAGTCGTAGACGTTAATTTTATTTCATAGTGATTAAAAAGTTGAAGAAGGTTCTGTTTACTTGTTTTACCAAACTTTTTAAAAATACAAATTGGTCCTCTTAAATCGATTTCTTTTAACCTGAAACATTATTGTTTATTTGTAAATATCAAGCATTGCTTTCTAATAAAGTTTCCTATAACCAAGTTGGACGGAAAACAAAACGAAATATTTTTCCTCTTTCGTTCAAGCTATTTCCGATTTATATTCTCTTTTCTATCAATAAATCAAAACCAAAATACGTATTTTTTATACGAACGGGAAACAGTGGGACTCAGTAAGATTTTAGCCGCAAGTTGTTTACAAACTACTTCATAGTCTTTCAAATTTTATGAGCCAGAAAATTTTATTTTCTTTAGCAACTTTCCATTGGGAAATATGGCACACCTTTATAACTTGCATTGTTTATCGTATAATAGCTTCATTTTTCCTATTTTTTATTATACGCTTTTTCTGATTCTGAAACACACGGTAATAATTATATATCTTTTTGGCCATAGTTAAAAAAAATGTACGAGGTATAGTGTTTCTTAGGTCAATTAAATGACATTAAATTGTAGGAATTTCCTAACCATAGGCGTACCAAACAAATAATTAAAATGCGTATACACACTTATAAGTTTGTTTTACATTAGGTGTTTGTACATACTATACTTTATAAACCCACTGTATATATAATAATATTATATTAAAATAATAAATATAAGGTAACTCAAAAATTCTATACACAAAACTAAAATCAGAAAAATAAACCTGACACGGCACGACACTGCTCAGAAAATGCTTTAATTTTTTTACCAGAACTCCATTCTCGGACCATTGTCCAGCCCGTCCACAAATTCCAAATTACGTATATTTTATCTTCGTCTCTTCCACGCTATCGGCAGTCACTGGCCTATCTCTGTCTGACATAATCGATCGTTAGGCGGGCTGCGTACCGCTTCAGCTTATACCAGCCGCTTTAACTGGCGCTTGCAACCGCAACAAATTATACGCTGTTGTCAATTCTTCAAAATTTTCGGATTTGTAAGCACAATGTAAGTATATACGAGAAACAAGGGTTTGTTTATTAGTTGTTTTTAAACACTGAATACACTTTTTGTCTTCATTTCAGTTATATTGTTTCTTAAGGACTAAAGAATGTATTATTATAACAATGAATGGCTTGTTATTTTTTTCTGTCACACTCAAAACTCCTCGGTGTAAAGTATAGTTGCAAACTAGCTTTCAAAGAAATTTACTGACTAACAATTGAATACTGATATAAAAGAAACATTTTCAATAAAAAAACTTAAAGAATTGAAGAAGAAAGATCTGACAACCCTGGTTGTGAGGTCGGTCTCTTTGAGACTGTTTACCGCCGTATGGAATGATTGGAATGTCCTCAAACTGAGTTTGGATAAATTATACTAGATAAAATATCTATCTAGCCACGATATAGTTTGCTTTTACAGGAATAATTTGCTTAAAACGCATTTAAAAAGTTTAAAAAATCTATTTTAAAAATACATATCAATAGCACTTAAAACGTAGCACTTAATACGCAAGTTTCACTCACACCTTCCTCCTTTATTAAAGCTGATGGTTCCATTATTCTTTAAAGTAAAGAGTTGTGTTATAAGTAGCAAAAACCATCGTTTAAAAACGTTAAAAGTAGCTCCAACTTTGAGCCATTAAGTCTAATTTTCGTAAGAAAATGGCAGGTATATATCCAGGAAGAGAAAGCGTATAAATTTCGCTAAGAAAAACCGTAATTCTGGTGGTTTTAGAAGTATATTAACCTAAAACCAGAAATTCCTGTTCCTCGTTTAACTCCATCTAACGCTAAACGCGATCCTGTATGGGAAGCATCGCGCTTTCTAACGACTTAAGTTTTCGGTCTCATTTTGAAAGTAAAACTAACAGTTCCATTACACTGAAATAACCAGCGGCGTCACTTATTTTTGCAAAGAACATATTACATTATTAACATATTATTACAATTATCCACAACCAGACATGCCAATTATTGATGTATGTGAATTAGTATAATATATTAAAAGTGCATCAACAAATCTGAATAAACTAAATTCTTGCTGTCAACGAATTTCTTCGAAACCGCCCATACGATTTACTTTAAAAATATCAAAAAAACTTGTCCTTAAACGCTTTGGTGACAGCCGAATGCCAGCAACTATTTTGGAAATACATATTTGTAAATTTATTATATTATATTTAAGTAATTTTACATTTTACTCTTGTCAATCAACGTAAATTGAATTAATTTAATAAACGAAATCATAATATACTATATACCTAGTATAGTTAATGTTGATATAGAATGGCCATTAATTATTTTATCTTGCTGTTAAAGAGACAGCAGAATTTTCAGTTCCGCCACTGGAAAAGTTCTAAGCTGTTGATTACAGTTATTGGGCTCTTTCACCATGGTTTTACTTGCAATACTATCAACTTTTTACTTTCGCATTTGCTGTTTTTCAGTACCATAGTGGTATAAAGGTATTTACGGTATTCATTTTCAGTTTTAACTTTGTGTGTAGCATTTTTATTATTGTTTCGGCGTCCAATTTTCTAAAGGAAAGCTTGCTCGTATCTTTTTATGTAATAGCTCTTTTTAAATAGTCGTATTTAACATTTTTCTTTGTGGTTACAACTATAATTTCCTATTAAATGTATTTATAGGTGGTATGGTTAATTTATAAAAAAAAATCAAAGGAGTACAGTAAGTTATCTTCGTCATTGGTAATATTGTAGTTTCCACTTTTATTATTTTGTGAATTTTTTATACCATTAGGTACATGTATCATTCGTTTTTTGGTATAAATGTAAAAAATTAAGCGATAAAACAATTTATTATGTTTATGAACACTAAATGAAATTATAGCTTACATTAAGTCTACGATCATGACAAGTGTGGCATTTCTGTTATGCTCTACATTCCTGTTTTCTAAAGAATATACACCTTTTTTTAACTTATTATTTGTACATTGTATTTCGTAGTAAATGTGCAGCTTTCTAAAATAAAGTAGAACCTATTTCCTTAAACATCTTTGTCATTACATTGGCCCAAAGCTACAAATGTAGTAACATTAATTAATATTAATTCGTATGCTAAGATGCACATCGCTACCTTAAGCAGTTGCAAACCAATCTAATAAGAACTAGTCTTTGGAGGTCACTTTTGGATGGCCATAGCTTCCTTATAAGACATTTATTTTAAGGACCCACATTCATATATTTGTTTTCATGTTTCTATATGTAGAATCTCCCCTTGAAGTATAAGTACAAAATTTCCGGACACCCTGTATATGTAGTAACTTTAATATTTATTTATTTTTACTGTCACAGAAAGAATACAATTGATTCAAAGTAAAAGTGATAATATGACTCAATTACAGCTGTAATTTAAACAAAGTAGGTACCTAAGCAGTGGCTCTTTTTAGACCCTCCGTATTGCGGTAGAATTTTTTAGGTTTATATAAACAAAACAATTTTCTCTAAGATAAATTGTAGGAAAATCCAGCTCCGTCAGAAAATAAAGTTTTTCTTTTATTTGAAACCTCTGATGAGAAAATAATGCAGTCCGTTAAATCGCTAGTTTTGGGGCTGTTTCAAACTTATCTGTTGTTTCCATTGTTTATTTTTCAGCAAAAACTTGTTTCTCTATAAATGTTGACATCTGACGTACAAAATGTTTTGTGCTAGAATTATTTTTAAACTGTACCGTACGAATAAAATGCGAAAATAATATCAATGCATTCAACAGAAGAAATTGATAAAAATATTTTAGAAGAGTGTATCGGCTTTTGTTCTTAAAAATATTCTTTTACAAAATGCATATTCTATATATATCATAACTCATAATTCTCCGTAAACTTTAACAGTATCAATATCCTAGGCCTTCAATATTAAAATTGTAAAATGTTAAGATCTTTTAAGCTTATTTTGCATCTAAATAATAAAATTATGCTTTGATGCCGTTTGTGCCTAATTTCCTCTATTACTTTATGTCTTTTCGAAGTGATTACCTTGACAACAATGTTCTAAATATGTACCACATGAAAGGGAAAACACGTAGTGCTGTCACATGCTTTAATTCTGAGAAGATGTGCATGCGTTTGTTTTTTTATTTAAACTCTATAAAATAAGTATATATAATTTACTATTTACGTGCTTTAGATGTTACGATAATTAATTATTCCACTGACATTTGGCAGATATACAGGGTGCCTAATAATTATGCCTTAAAACCTTGAAAGCGTGCATATAGGGAACTATGCATATACAAAAAAGTAAATTGCTGGGTACCTCGGTGGTGCATATAGAAATAACTATCAGCTTGGGAACTATGACAACCATATTTCAAGCAGAATTTCATGCAATTGAAATGTGTGCAAGACTGCTGATAGACCGACGGAATGCACACAGATCAATCAAGATATTCTCCGACAGTTAAGCTGCATTAAAAGCTCTTGAACCGAAATGATGTACCTCAAAAACGGTGTGGAGCTGCCATGAAACACTATCCGAACTAAGTCTGAACAACAGAATAACCCTAGTATGGATACCGGGACACATGGGCCTGGAGAGTAAAGGCAGCACAAAAATTCACAGGACCCGAGCCGGTAATAGGCATATCTCATGCTACGGCCAGGAAAACAATAATAGCCGAAGCAAAAAGCAAATGGGAAAGACACTGGTTAAATCTACCAGGCCTAACACACTCAAAAACATTTATAGACAGCCATATAAACCAACTGACAAACTATTTGTGCTCAACAGATCATTCCTGAAGGCACTAGTGGGATTGTACACCGGCCACTGCAGATTGCGAAACTATATGAACAAAATTGGATTAGCTCCAACTAATGAATGCCGGCTCTGCATGGAGGATGCAGAAACAGCAGAACACGTAGTGTGCACTTGCTCCGCAGCAGGAAGAATCAGATTCGCCCTATTCGGCGAGATAACTCTCCTGCCGGATGATATGAAAGATGTCTCGCCAAATACAATAATCAACTTCATCAAAAAGTTAGACCTATTGGGGGAAATATAAATAAGATGTGAGCCACAATAAATCGCATGGTCGCAGTGGAGGGTTAGCTGTAACCCACTCACTTTTAACCTAACCTAACCTAACCTCTGTGGAGACAGGATCATTGCAAATTGTTTAACTTACTAAAAATTACATGAAAGAATCTAAATTTGACTGTAAAAGTTAATAAATTTATATGCATAGTCTGGTCTCATTTAGATTAAAACCCAGTACGTAACGAAATTTGCCTCTTTCATTGCCTTTTCTTAGTAATATCATTTAAGATTAAACAGAAATTAGTCACTTTCCAAAATGTAGACGTTTTAATTAGTTTTAGTTCCCTTCTTGATGGGTATGGTATGGCGTATTAACAAAACCCTAGTTATCCTTGAAGGAGAGATGTAATCCAACGTTTTGTTATTTGGAAGTTATGTTTAAGTTTCATGTAAACTTATAGAACTTAATATTTTTATATGTTTGCTTTTACGCTTCTACTCCGTCCAGTGCCGTACTGAGGGCGAGGCGACTGAGACTGAGGCGCTTGCAACAACTTGCTCAGAACAGGGCATATTTTTGGTTCAAGTGGGCCCTAGGCCCACAAACCCTCTGGGGGCCCCTCAAAAAAATACAGGCAAAAACTTTTTGGGAGCCACGCCCTTTTTTTATTCAAAAAAACAATAAAAACAAGTAGAACTGTCAAAAACTAACACTTATATTATTTTGTCATAAAATAAACATAACACAAAATAAATAATAGAACAAACACAGAACACAAATAACCAAAAAATGGTCATTAAATTAAAATATTTAAATTTTTCGTTTGCGCATTTTCATTTCTGCAAATTGGTTAATAATTTTATTCGAATCTATATTTTCTAGTACTTCATTTTCCACGTTAAGAAGGGCCAAAGATGATAGATTATCTTCGTTCAAAGAGTTTCTCAGATATGATTTAACCCTTTTAAGACAACATTGCATCTTTTTGCTTTTCTCGTTCATTTTCTATCATTCTTATCTTCTTGAGTTTATTGCTGCCGCTTAAATGTTGTCTAGGAATCATGGTACTTTTTATCTGCCGACTTAAAATGTAGAACACTAAAAAAATTCAATTCTTAAATTTACTATAATATTGCATACAAGCTTAATCAGAAAAAGAGCTATGAAAATATTTTTTTAAGAAAAATTAATTTACTTACCCACAAAAATAGATATCTATTAATTTTGGCAAATTAACAGTTAAAGCACTTTTGCAAAATACTAATTATTTGCAATTCAATTAGGTTTGCCCAATGCTTACAATGTTTACATAACATTAACTGCATGAACTATTAACGAATAAAAAGAAAGAGAAAAGCATGCGGCGACTCCCGCTATTCAGGGGCGAAGAATGTTGTCAGTACCGTTTAAACCTTTGACGCGTCGAGCATCAAAAGATCCTTTTGTGATGCCGAAATGCCGCCTATTGGACAGTTATCGCGTTGAATTTGAATTTCGGATCGTAGTAACAATAAATGGTAGTTAAATTTTTGAAATAAATTTTAAATAGAATTTTTTATTTTTCTTTTATTTTTATATATTTCAGTTAGGTCAATCTTGCCAGGGGGCCCCAGGCCCGGGCTTATGGGGCCTATTGGAAAAATAGGCCCTGGCTCAGAAATATAATTTTGACACGCCTACGTCGATTAACGTTCTCAAATATTGTTTTATTAACGAGCATTTTTTCTTCTGTGTATTGAGACGCATGTTAATAAAAAACAAGAGAATCCCAATTACTCCAGACATTCTTTCTGTGCTTAAATGTTCTTTCTACTTTGGGCGTATCCCTTTAAAAGCTCTTAGAATTTATTTACGTTAAATCTAAATAGGCTAATAGCCTTTTTGTCTTAAGTCGCCATCAGATCCATTATAAGACAGATTTGGCTCACTTTTTAAATTGTTTTCTCATTACGTTTGAAGTTAATTTTTTTAATGGGTTTTTTCGCGAAGGGTTCCTTTCTCCGCATTATGCAAAGGGAAAGGGATGAAAGGGAAAAACGAACTCGTTTTATGCCTTTTTCGTGGTATCTTTTCTCCTCCCTTAATGACTTTTCTTTAAAGAACGGTATTTTAAATAATTATAAGGTTTAACTAGACTTTTTATATACTTGCAGGATCGGGTAAATTAGGTAGGGTAGAAATTTTTTATTTTTCAATTTTATTTAAAATTTATTTATGCGATAAGTGTCCAAAATGGGTTATGAAAATAAAAATTATTTAGAACAAACTCGATTTTTAAATTTTAAAAAACTGTACGGTAAAAGAGTGGGATATACATTTTTATTAATACAATAATTTAAACATCATTTGACTTTAATATTTAGCTAAATTAAATATCACATCCCAGTCAAAAATAAAAATAACAAAAAAGCAGATTTATAAATAATTTTCATGTATTTATAATAAATTAGTATTAAAAAGTCCAGATTATTATAATTATTTCAATAACAACTAATTATAATAACCAAGGAAGAATGTTTTTGCAATAATTATTGTACAAAAAAAATACTCTTCTATTTTATATGCTCAATGTTACACTGAGGAGAATGACCTAATACAACAGTTTTGCAAAAACATAGTTTGTATTGATAGCCTATTTTGTATTAACCCATATTAAATAAATTGCTAGCGTATCAAACCCGCTTGTGTTATATTAATTCCAGCTTTGCTAGAACAGTGTTTTTATTGGTAGTAGGGTAAATATGCCTAAATCGTACCCCCTAAGATGTTTTCTTTGCGCAGGAGATAGAAATAGTAAATTAACAACATCAAGTACATAAATCTAAACTTTATTTAAATCTCAAACATATTATTACATATAATAGAACATATGAACAAAAACAACTCCTAAATTCTGGGATTTAAAAAAAACTAAAAAAGGTACGAAATAGGATCATTGCTCTTAATTTGTACTTTGGTATGCCTAAATCGTACTTCGAGGATTCAACTGCTACAAATGTCGCACTGATAATAGTCGGCCCCTTTATGAACTCCAGCACAAAGTTCATGTATCCAGAACTTGCATACTGTGCACTGAATCTCTCATATTCATATCTCCATATTCATTCAGACGAAAATATTCCTAAATCGTAAGCACCTTTAATTGTCATATCCAATGGTACACAATAGTTTCTAATAAAATTGCTAGAGGGCGCAATTTGAATTAAAAGTTATTGTTTTGGCAATAATTCTGAAACGAACAACAATATCGAAGTGCGGTATTTACATTTTTTTTTGCAAATTTAATCTACTGTCCGAATATGATGTCATAGCTATACCATATGATTTGAATTTTTTGAATAAAATAAAAAAAACTGTTATTGTTACAAATTGCGCCCTCTAGCAATTTTATTAAACACTATCGTGTACTGCTGGATACGACGATTAAAGGTACATACCTTTTCCTTCCAAACAAGCTTAAAGTTAGTAAAATCGGATAAGTCGTTTAGAAGTTACAGCGATTTTAATGTTTACACATTCAATAGCTTCCCCCACTCTTATCAAGGTCGGTACGCCAACAAGCCTTAAACCAAAATGATGCAGAATTGTCTAAGCTTTCCAATTATATAATCAGAGTTATACTTTAATATGGGAATTTTCGGAGAAATTTAAAATTTAAAAAACTAATTTTCAATTGTGCCCCCTTGCAGCGAAATGAGGAACTTGAGAGTAATTTCCAGAATTTTCTCATGACCGCTTTACTCATAAAAAAATTTTCCGATAGCTGTACGAATAATGGTTTCCGAGATAAAGCCTGCCTCCCTTATTAATGGGCCACCCTGTACTTTAGATATAATAAATAATAATATTGCAAACTTAAAATTACCTTTAAATAAACCTAATTATTAAATATATTAGTTACGTTATAAAAAATAATGGGAGCCATCGTCCATCTTTTTGTTTAACCCCTAAAACGCATAATATTGATTCTCTTTCAATTCGCCTCTTTAATAAATTTTTGTTCCCCTTGCCCAATAAATTATCGGCTTTTATTAACTTTTCTAAACACCCAAATATTTGATCGAGACAAAAATATAGAGGCTTTTTTTAGGCTGGGCTTATTTTTTTGACTATAAAGAAACATTAATGAATTTAAAAGTAAATTAGATTAGCTAATTAATTTGTTTACCTATCCATTTAATAAATATAATTCGTACATCCTAAAGGAAAGAGAGAAGAAAACGGCAAAAAATAAAAATGAAAAAAATGTAAAAAAATAAATAACGAGTATATTTTGTAAAACTAATTAGGCTTTTATTAGAATAACACATAACATTTTTTGGGGTTCTATTTTTAATGTGCTTTATCCAATGCGTAGAAGAATATTTTTATAATTTAAAATATTAAATTTTTTATCAATATTCAAGTTTCCGTTTTTTTTTATTCCCTTACCCCAGAAAACTCTGTTTTAGACTAGAAGTTAAAACTTTCTTAAAGTTTATTTTACAAATGTGTCGTAATTATTTACTGTCAAGGGTATGAATTGCGTATAACGTTTACCTAAGCACAAACTTTTACCGCCTCTTTGTTTACCTTATGACAAACTTTTGCTATTTAAAGGGCGGCTTTGCAAAAACTATGGCATATTTTATCAATGTAAAGGTAATGGCTCTTTATTCCTTTACACAAATATTTTGTTTTGTTTGTGTATAATGTCAAATTTATATAGCTTATATGGGAACTATCCATCGGCAATTTTTTCTTAGTCTCAAAAAGTTAAACTTTGTTTTTATATATGCATGATGCATGCATCAAACTAAAACTGTGCCTAATTATACATTATGTATTGTTTAAATGTTTTGCGATGAAATTTACTTAAGTAAAAATATCAAATTAATAATAAAATCCGAAAACGATCGTAATATACAAAAAATAAAAACATTATATTTTCGGTATAAATTTTTAGAAAATGTGTGTCATATTATATTAAATTATGAATTTTTATTTATATGTATCGGAATATTAATATTGATAACCTGACGTGATAGAAATTTGCGTAATATACAGACATCTTTAGACTTGACACCCACTTAGAAAATAAGCTTAAAATATTAAAAAAAGTCATTTATAAAATTTATTATCATCAATCTTTCAACACGTTTTACTTGATAGTTTGTATTATTTATGACTCTTATGACTTGGCACATTTGTAAATGTTTTAAAATGAGGAAAAAATTTATTTATGATATGCCGGCTAGATTTTTGCCGATATTTTTGAAACGATCAAGAAACGGACTAAATGACTGGAAACAGGAAAAATTCCGTTATGGACACGAAACTACGTAAAATATGGAAACCAGAAAACTTAAAAGTAAGCTTCAGAAAATTCCTTTGTAATATTACAAAATAATATTTCTTAAAGAAAGTATCACTATATAGAAAATTACATTTTCATAAAATAACAGTCAATAGTTTGGCCTTTTATTAACCTTATGTTGCATTATAAAACACATTTTAGGTAAAATAAACTATACATTAAAGTTAAACCAAGAAGTTACAGTAAAATTTTGGATAAAGTAAAGGACTATATTTTTGTGTGTGTTATCTTGTTTTCTTTTTTTTTAATTGGATAATTTGTAAACAACAAGGCTAGTAAAAAGAAAAACTAGAGTTCCTAAAACTGCTCAAAATGTTAGGCCTACTATAGCAAAAAGCAAATAGGAAAGACACTAGTTAAATCTACCAGGTCTAACACACTCAAAAGCATTTATAAACAGCTATATAAATCAACAACTAACTGACAAACTAGTAGTGCTCAACAGGTCATGCCTTAAAGCACTAGTGGGACTGTACAACGCAGGATAGGAGAACAGGAGGATATGATTGACATGGGCAGCCTACGGAAAACTGAGGGATATTTAAAAAAAAGGGAGAAAGGTCTTTGATCAGTGCGTGCTTCCGGTGCTAACATATCGAGCAGAAACATTGGTCATAAACAAAATCCAGGTGGCACAGAGAGCAATGGATAGATCAATGCAAATATCCCTTAGAGACAGAATTCCAAACCATACCATCCGCGAAAGAACCGGTGTTACGGACGCAGTAGAAATAATCACAACGCTGAATTGGAACTGGGCAGGCCATGTTGCCAGAGCCAGAGATGGAAGATGGACCAAGAAAATTCTAGAATGGAGACCTAGACAAGAAGCATATCGTAACCAAGGACGTCCCCCAAAAAGATATTCGGACGCTATTAAGCGCACCCAGCAGAACTAGATGCAGAAGATGAGTGCCCAATACCGGAAGAAATGTAATTATTTACGGGAGGCCTATATCCAGCAGTGGATGTAGAACGGCTATTGATGATGAACCAATTAAAAGAGGATATTATTAAAGACCAACAAGAATTTTTAGCTGCAAGCTGCAACTCTGGAAAAATCCTACTAAGCGTATAATTATCGATATATCAAAATATTAGGACAAGAACCACCCCAACCAGAATTTTTTTTTCTGATCCTAGCTTTAATCCTAAACTGTATAAAATCGTAAGTAAACAATTGTAGTCAATCCAAAAATAATAGAACCAGAATGAGTATTCAAGGCCCACGGTATATTGTATCGTTTATATGTCGACATTATTAGGCAATTACCTAAATTAAACTAGTTCGTTATGCGGAATTATATTGTGTAACCAATCATTGTCCCAAAACTGGGGAAAGCCCGGGTTATATCACCAACAAAAACCTTCTAATGTGGGGCATTAATTGTAGGACTGAGAAAAGCTGGCTTGATGAACATTTTCTCCTTATATAATAAAGTGAGATCATAAAATATGTTTAAGTAGATAAAACAGCCTCGACCTATTTAACTTTAAATCGTCCATCAAAATTTGTTTACAGAGATGGATGAAAGCCTGGACCCATTCAAATATATCCAGTAGAACTCTTATCGAAAATTTATCAATTTTTGTGTAGAATTTTAAGCAAACTTAAAAATAACAAAGGTACACAATGTTTTATTCCCAAGCAGCATTCTATTTGTCTCGAAACATAATATGAACCTTGCTTTTCATGGATTTTTCCCTTTAACATAATTTTAATAACCGTTAATTCTTTTTGCACAAATTACTTTAAAATAATCATATTTGCTTCCCTCTAATATAATTCAACAAACTTGTCTATCTCTTTAAGTCAAACAGTGTACAATATCGTTATTTTAATTACTGTGTAAGTGTATACAAACGTGGAAGGTGTTAATCAGGATAAGAGTAGTAAATATGTATTCATGAAAGTGCAGGTAGAACTGCTTGATATAAAATCCGGCTATAACTTCACATAGAGTTAAAAGTTTACAACTAACTATTGAGGATTTTGAAAAAAAATATACTCGCATAAAAACAGACATATTACAGGGATGTTACAATTTTAAATATTTTTCGACATTATTAAGCCCAAATATGATACCCCTCTACATTTTTGACAAGTATTTTTTTTTCAGCATCACCTTTTATACTCTCTTGGTTCTCTTAACCATCACATTTACTTTTAAATAATTTCTATTTTAAACAGAGTAGGGGAAGGTGGACATGAAAGAGGGAGGCATGTTTTAAAAGAACCACTTTCTACTATAACGATATAAACGTACCTTGATATTTTATTCAATTATTTATATGTAGCAACCCGGGTTTCTCACCATCCATACGATTTGTCGGCATGTAAATAAACGAACGAGATCAATTGAAATATTTTAATGGTAAAAATTGTGTATTTTACGTTCTGGTTATCTTCCTGTTTTCAAGGCAGTGGCGCACCCAAGATTGGACCACGCCCAAATATTACTAAGGTAGGTATATGGAATTTTTTCGGCACGGCGAAGCGCCAGGGAGTTTTCGCTGCGTTAGCCGTTAGGCATCAACGGCAGGGTTGCCATTGCTGGGGAAATTTCCCTAAATCTGGGGAAAATCTGCAAACAGTAGGGAAAAAGGGAAATTTTCTATAATTTAGGGAATTTTTATTCTTTGATTTTGTAATATTTGTAAAAAATATATTAAGCAATCACTTAAAAAATTATTAGAAATCGATTGACCCATGGCAAAAACGCTATCTTTTCTAGTTCCGATTTACTATTAGGAACTCAGAATCTGAGGCAGGTCGAATTTACTATAAACCTTACTCTCAATATAAACAACAAGAAACTCGGTAAATCCTAGGCCTCCGTTCGCTGGTAATTTAAGGGGAATCGCACAAGAGGAACCACGCATTTTTTTAATTTTCTGCGTTAATTTTAATAATTCAAATAAGTAATAGTTTTGCCTAGTTTATTTCCTATGTACCGATTTATCTTATATTAAATGTATAGGTAATTGTTTATTGTTGAATAAAAAATGTATTATTTTCAATAAAAAATTAACCTTAAGTGGCTTATTTATAGAAAAAATTGTATTAATAAATAGGGATATGTTTTGTTTTCAAGTATCTTTTTTCTTCGTTTTCAAATTAAACGATCTGGGGAAAATCTGGGGAATTTTAAAGAAATTATCTAGGGAAAAAAAAAATTGGACCTGGCAACACTGCATCAACGTCCTAAATTTTCAATTATTCACACGGGAAACAAAATAATAATTATGAGTAAGTATGAAGAACTAGTTTGGATTACAGGTAGGTAGGGACATTGTACTGTTGCCCAACTGCACGAACCGACACTGAACTATAGTATGCTAAAAGAGAGGGTCTTGGGGGGGGGGGGGGCACGTACCCCGGTAACCCCCTTTTTTATATTACATTTTATTTAATTTTTTTTAGTCATTTTAAGGGGCATACTCTCAAATATTAAAGCTTTAATAAATCAAAATCCATTAACAATATTTATTTGATTCCTTAAAGTCGCTTTTAAGTAAAATAAAAAGACAATTTTATTTTACCATTCGAAAGTCAATAAATGTGTTATTGGAAATATTTTGTATCACTTCAAGTAAATCGACCGTAAGCTCTTTGAAGAATCTCAAAGGTTTTTTTCCGACTCTTAGATTTGTCAGACAAAAGTGCTAGGAAATATTTTTTCCTTTAAATATGAAAAGGCATTTTTGGTATATATATAAGTGAAAATTTTTTGCTTAAAAACCTAATTTTGTAATATTTTTTGGGATATTTTAAAGGATGGTTGTATAGTAGTAGATATTTTAAAAAAATATCCAAGTTTCTTTGCTTACGATATAATGATGATATAAAAACAGCAAATTTACCATAGTTACATTTTAATAAACTATTTGTTATATTGTTACAAAATATCCATAAATTTCAAGTTTCCAACAGGACAATACAAATGATAGGCAGTCTGGAATATATTTTTATAATTCAGAATTAAAATATTAAGTAGGGACTTATGCTCGTATCATCGACTTCGAATAGCCTATAGTAAGGGGTCAAGATATTATGGACCATATGGTCGTCGGTGGTTTGTTGGCTGCCAACAATTCATTTTAAAATGCTTGTTATACCTCCCTCGAATGGAAAATGTACATTACAGCATGCCAATATCAAACCAGTTCATTTAGTGTCTTGCTCTTGTTTCCGAAACCTTTACATCCAAACATATGTTCACATATTCTGAAGCTTACATTGTCGATGTGCCCATGCCAGAGAAGTAAGGTAATTAGCTCTTCAACATGGCATAAACATGTTGCAATTGACACATGTTTATTATCACAGAAGGATTTTCAATGTTGACGCTCTTACAGCTTGATTCAAGGATTATGTCGATGCTTAATCGGGATCACGTTCGGTTTAAATTTATTTCAGGACTCTATTTAAGTAGAAAACCTAAATCACTCCGGATTTGCAGGCCATAAAATGGTAATAATCGTTTTATTCAAGCATATAATTTTTTATTGCAGAAATCTTTTGATATTTGCAGTTTTCTTGGACATTAAATGTGAGAAACTGATTTTTAAGGGTTGAGGTTATTGTTATGGTTGAAATTGTTGTGTCCGCTGTGAAATATATGGTTTGATTGTCATCCGGTTGGCTATGCATTTTTAACGGTTAAGATGTTGTTGAAGTGTTTTTTGTCATGGAATTGAAAGTATTTTTTTATAATTAACTTCATATAAATAAAATTATTTTTTTTAAATTTTCAGGTAAGGCTTTCGATGGGGCTAAACAAGCAAACCAGCATCAGGTATATATGTTCACAACATGCACACATACATATAGTGTAAGAGTCCCAGCTCAAGTTTATTTTTTAAATTCAAATAATATGTGTTTGTAAAAAATTATTTTATAAAATAATGACTACAATATTTGCTGAATACGTTTGGTATTTGATTTGCCGCACCAAAAATTTTCCTTATTGCGTTTTGATTTTCTACGTTCATTATTTTTCATTGAAGCTTATTGCTTAGAAAACGCCGAATGAAAACAAATCAAATTACCCCTAAGAACCCTTATCTCAAATGCATTTTCCTTTTTAGTAATAAAGGATATTTTCCTCTTTAATATTAAATAATAATGTTTCTACTCTTGCCCTCTTAAAGCAATATTATTTTTCCACCATCAGATAAATTTTCGTTTTTATTAGATTAAACAAAAAAAAAGTCTAAGGTATTCTCAACAAGATTCCTTACGTTCTACACACACAACAGATTGTTCTCGTACCTTTATATCAATCTTCTACTTTACAAAAGGGCTTACTGCATGCGAGGCGTTGTCTTACATCAGGAAAGAAACACATTAATTAGCTAATTACATTTAAAATGAAAAGCAAGACTATTGTAATGAATCTGTGCTACGATTCTGCAATCGGTTGACCTCGCGAACATCCCCACATATTTTTACGCGCGCCAAAACCATACAGATTTATTAGTCATTTAGTCAGCTGTATACCTACATTCCCTATTTAATATTCTCCAGAGATTTAATAATTAAGCGAAATATACTCTTTAGTCAACGTCACGTCGAAAATCGGTTACCGAAACTAAACAGGGCTGTCAAATAGGTAGTTTCCTGTAAAATACGGTAAAAAGGTCCTAATTAGATATAAAGTCCCCGATAGGCGTTCATAGGGAACCCTCCGTAGACAAACAGAGTCAGTTTAACGACACCCCAGGCGATTCGACAATATATCATTCCGGAAAAGCGTTAAATTTTGCAGGGTACACATATATTGCTTTTGTTTTAAAAGTTCCCAAAACGAAAATCTATAATATACAGGGTAACCAAGGATGCGTTGCTTACTATCTCTGCTAAAACAATAAGGTTTGCAAGGCGTAAAATAGGACTAACGTGATATACAGTCATTCTTTTATATACACTATATTTCTTAATCCTGATGATGTTTTTTAATGATCGAAACTAGGTAAAAAGATAAGAAATTCTTTTAGGATTCCTTCAATGCTAAAATTAATGTACAACAGGGGTTACTGGGCCGTAGAAAACCCCAATAGCCCAAACTATTGTATTTGCATATTCTAAGAATTTTCCTATAATAATTTTTAGCATTTTTTTTTGCTTTTGCAAGTATCTTTCTAATTCAAGTATTCTTTTCGTGTATTGGTAATAAAAATTTCGTAGTAGGCGAAAGGTCATAGAAAATGCCAAAATTCAAAATAATGTTTGAAACATATTAACATTCAACCCTGGCAAAAACTGTAAATTCATATATCTTTTATGCTCAATAGCAATAAATAGAGCATGAAAATATGTTAAATATTCCCATGCATGGAAGTCAAAAGTAACATCGTTGTTTAGTTAATTCTGCTAGCTAAATGTTTAATTTATGAGTATTAAATCCTACATTATTTCCATGTTAGGCGAAACGTATGAATTTATGCTTGGAAAATGTTCATCTCAGCTGAAACAGCGAAATCGTCAGGTCCTAAAATCATGAATTTTTTATGCCAACAATATGGCAATGTTTATTGCAAGGGACCGACTCGTAGAAACTCTATGAATTATAGCGAAATGAGAGATTATACAAAGAAAAAGGGGTTTATGTTTTGCTCGCAGATTTCCGACTACAAATATAAAATTCTATTTCTCTTCATGTTTGTTATTCTATCATACCCAGGTTTCTCTAAATGACGGTGACATAATTCCGAAGGAAAAAATTCAGTTGATAAAGAACATAACATCGTTTCGTGTAAAAGAAGAAGCTAACAAATTTTTGAATACTTTGGTCAATGATAAAAATGTCTAAATCCTTTCTAAATGTTAATAAAAAGATGGAGAAGGGAAGGCTTGACGCTAGAAATTGTTTCCTTTTTAAACTAAGGACACTTGCGCTATGCTGGCATAATATACTAATGTTATTAGTAGCCCCATAATTATGTCAAAATATTGACGCATATAATATTTCAAGGAAACTCTAACCCATGTGTGGATATGTTGTTTAAGATTATAATTGGTAATTTTGTAATTTAGCAAACTCCTAACAGTTTATATGCCCTTAGTCCGGTGTATCTATAGTGGGGCATAACACTAGGTAAGCATTTGCTATTCGCTTTTGGCCATTGTTTGCCTAACATGGCTTTGTTGCTAACTACGTCATGTCAGTGTAGGCTAAACACTCCGACGGAGTTTATTAGGGAGCATAAGCCGGATATGGATCGAACGGTAATTTACAGTATGGGAATTACAAAAAAATGTTTAATGCAATGTAAGTGTAATATGTAAATCTATTTTAGAATTTTAATAACAATTTTTATTACAAAATGTTTAGTTGAAGTTGTATTAAAAGCACCAGACTGACTGGACAACCGATAGTTAAATCATGTGACAAGGAGGAAAAACTACCTATTGTCAAGTATCAAAGACAACCTCACAACATACCCTCATTAGTTTATTCATATTGACTTTAAAGATCGTTACTGGTTGTGTTAGAAGTTAATGACAAATTGAACTTACTAATTCAAATTCTGATTTAAGTTATACTTTACGTTTTTACACACTTACCAATAATTAAACTAGGTTCATTTAAAAAATTTACCCGCAATCATGCATATCGGTGATTAATTTTTACTTAAATTCAATTTGTCAAATTCGAAATTTAGCATCATATCGTGCAAAAAATTATATTTAACTCCTTCGAAATCACGTAACTTGGACGGCCCTTTGAAAATGCAATTTTAGGGAAAGGCCAAGCCCAGCTTTTTAATTACATTTTCCTGTTAAATCAAATTACCGACTTGCGAGGGGTCTCTATTTATTGAAATTGTTGACATTTTGAATGGTATCTGAACATCAATTATTGCACCAACAAAATATTCAATTAGTGGAAATAGTTCTGTTAACTACTTCTTATAACATTCGAGAATTTGAAGGTGGTAGACAATGTAGTAGGTACTAATTGTGTAAACCGTTTAAAGTTACTAAGAGATATACTAACTAACCGAAATGTTGTGTTAAGTAACAAAATAAAGACAATGGAAGCACTGTATGCCAAAAAGGATTGTGGATAGATTGCTGCAAAGCTATTTAGTGTCCGGTTTGTCGTGTTCTTTTATCCTACTAGCCATAGGACGTCCTTAAGCGTGTTACTCCACGGGGTATTATCAGTACCATCGAATCCTTCACTTGGTTCAGGCACGGCGGGAAGGAACCAGGTACTGTTCACTTGCCTTGCGAAAACGATCATTACCATGCCACTTAGTAACCTAGTTGTAAAAATGATGACTAATTTTATTTTCAAATATTTACCATTAAAAAATGTAAATATACAAGAAGTTTTTATTTTCAAACTAATTGCGATTGTGGGAATTTCATTTTGCGAGTTTTTACTTTTACAGGTCTAAACTCAATGTAGGTAATATATTATATTTTCCATTTTTTACATTCGCGACCTTACTGATATATCACCGCGATATCCCCGGGGGTCCCGATCCCCAGGTTGGAAAACGCTGGTTTAAACAAAGATTTTTTTTATTGCAAAAAACGGAGTATGTTGATGTGACTTGATTTAAAACGAGCCGTGTTATAAAACTAAAGGAACAAACTAAAGAGCTTAATTTTTATAATTAGAACGCAAAAAAGAACGATTTTAAGAAATACCAACTTTAAAATATTCATTTTTAATTGCAGACGTTTTTTAAACTGTCACATAATATCACAAGTATACAAATGATATTACTGTATAGCTAAAGTTTTAAAACCTGTTTGTAATGTAATAGACTTTTGATTTAGGGCTGTCATTAGTAAGGCGCTGTCGCAACAATCTCTGCACACTTGGTGCTCAGCATAGAGTGTGCAGAACTGACAACCTGTAGCATCTCCTAACAATTGCGGCCCCTACTTGACAACAGGAAAACCGCAGCGTTATTACAGCACAGTGGGAAAGACCTGAGAAATATCACTGATGCTGTAGTCACCGGACATTGCCTTTCGGTAGACACGCCGAGCGTATTCAAATACCAGCTAACGACTTTTGCAGAAGTTGCAGAGATGAAGAAGAGGAGGAAAGTATTCAGCATTTTTTGAGTAAATGCCCCGGCCTGGCAAGAAGAAGGTTCAATGCCTTGGGAGAACCATTTTTTAATGATATGAAGGAAGTAAGCAGCTTACTGGATCGATTCACTAAGTCTATTAACAGCAGTGGCTGGTTTGAAAGCTGAAGATTCTTTTACGGTCTACATCGCGTTAACCATCAGGAGGCTGATGCGGATAGGTACCGCGGAACACGTGTGGTACCACAACGGTCCTTATAGGACTACATGAGACTGTTTGGAGAGTGCCAGAAGTTGGTTGCTTTAACCTAAGCTAACCTAACCTAGGGCTGTCATTAGAAGAACATAATTTCAAAAAAGGCCAGCACTAGCATAATTTATTATATATTTGAAATTGTTGTGGCAGGAGAATAGATGAGACAGTTCAAGGATGAATTTTTCAATAATAATCCTTAAATAAAATAAATAAATAATGCCTTTATATTACAAGAAAAAAACAAAATATTACAGATTATTTTACGTAGAGAAACTTAATTCTATCTATTGAGGTAGCATGGCGCAGTCTAGCTTTAGTAGCTACTCTACTGAACCATACCACAACAAGAAAACCCAATAAAATAAGTTATTTAAATAATATCAAATGTAAAATTAATAAAGAAGCCTAACAGTAATAATTTAAAAAATTTAAATAAGTATTATTTAAATAAAAGAACTATAATAATTGACAGCCTGTCAACAAGCAATGCATAAATTAAACTCGAAAATTCAACATATTGTATCGTATTAACGTAAAATAGGGTAAACTATTTCCCAAAGGATATATATATTTTTTTATAAAGCGAGACAAAAAAAAACTTTAAAAAATAAATAGTCAAGTTTGTAAAGCTAAAAGATACTTTTTATACTTTATTTTAAATAGTTGAACACTCAAACCAATCAAGTTATTAGGTAAGGAGTTATAAGCTCTTACCTCATTATAGGTAAAGGACCTCTGAAATAAGGCACTCTGATGGTGAGGTTGCGTTAATCTACCTCTATGGCGAATGTTGACGGAATGAACATTACAGCGGGGGACTAGGCGTTCGCGGACAGAGACAGGAGAATTCGGCTCATTCAAGATTTTGTAAATAAAAGTGCAAAAATGTAGAAGCCTACGGGAATCCGTCTTTAACCAATTTAATTCCAAAAAAGTGTGCGAAATGTGATCGTATTTTCTAAGACCAAAGATGAATCGAGCACAAGCATTCTGTACCTTTTGAATACGAGACTTACTTACGTTATCTAAACAGTGACCGTAAACGAAATCGCAATAATTAAAATTTGAAAGCACTAGTGTTTCGCAAAGTGTCTTTTTTAATTTAAAATTTAAAATATGTCTATTGTTGCAGAGTATTTTTAGGGCCATGTAAGACTTTTGATATGATTTTTTTAAATGATCACGAAATCTTAATTCGCTATCCAAAACTACTCCTAAGTTTTTTGCAGATTCAAAGCTTTATACCATTTAATACTATATTTATATTATTCTTAAGATATTCAACTTTTTTCTTATTACCAAACAACATAAGGTATGATTTCGATGGGTTTAATTTCAAATTATGAGCAGAAGCAAGGCGAGTTAAAGTTAGTAAGTCTTCATTTATAAGTGATTCAGCAAAAATATATTCTTCTAAATCAAAACAAAAATAGATCTGTGTATCATCAGCATACGCCTGGACTTTACAGTGTTTCAATGATCTAAGAATATCGGAAGTGTAGATAAGAAAAAGTAATATATAGAGCCTTGTGGAACGCCTGATAATATTCTAACCTGTTCCGAGTACTTACTATCAGAAAATATTTTTTGGTAACGACTATAAAGATATGATTCAATTGTTAAACAATATTCTTTTTCGAAGCCTTAATATTTTAATTTTGACACTGAAGTAAATTGTTAGACCTAAAACGGGCTTGTATCATATCAGTTGATGAACTCTGAAAATGTGACACCATCCTTAAATTGTCAAACGCCATCACCAGCGACACGTTTGTGATTAACTACTTTCGGCAACCCATGCACAGCAAAGTTATTAAATAAAATTAATACTTGGGGCACCATCTGGTAGACGACCTTTATTATAAAATTTTTTATATAACGTCAATAAGGCATATCGTAAATAAAATTTCTGTTAAGGAAAATGAGATATGCCAATATGGTTTTCCTATACACAGTATTTGTCGTTTATCAAAGCGGAGGCAAAAACGGACAGAAAAAGCGGGAGGGTGAGTTTGATGTTTGCGGTATAAAAAACAGATTACTGTTATGAAAGCAAGAAAAACGAAGGTTAAAGAAAAACCGAAACTGATGAACCCCGCGAGGGATGACACGTTTAAACACGACTGAATCTCAATCGATGAACCTGAGACCGCTAAGGGACGTCTCTTTAACGTCTTTTCAGTTTACCTCACTTCAGCCCTTTATAAATATTATGAGCTGTCCTTAGGGACAATTCAAAAGTTCAAGACTAATGTACGAGTAAGTGATATCATTTTAATTCTTTTTCGGCAACTTTTATCTTGTTTTCGTTTTGTTTATAAATCGATTTACTGTCTTTTTTGACAAGTGAATATTTCTTGCTTGAAAAAATATTGTTACAGACAGATACCTTTAGACCAGTAACAGCTTGTGACATTTAGTTAATACTTTATAGTAAATATATTAGTAAGTCTACAAAAGGTCCCCACCGAAAAAAACGAATTATAATTTGAATTAAGACAATTTTTATTAAATTTCCGCACATGCACTTTTTGTCCGCCCTGAGTTTTTTCATTTAAAATCGAGCAACGGCTGCCCTTCGTTCTTAATTCCTAATTTTTGTTCCAAACACACCGTAGAAAATGGATTGTCCATTAAAAACTCTTAAATTGAAAAGTTAGAAAGAAAATGACTTTGTTTACTAGCGCGAACAAAGAAAAAAACAACAGGCACTCACGAAGTACGAACCAAAAACTGAATCACGCCTCCGCGTGGTTCCGCCATCATGCGTACAGTAACTGACTGAAAGGTTTCCATTGGTGACAGCCTTAGTTGCCTGGCTTTTAAAAAGTTAGGTACCTGCCAATTATTGGCCACTCTAATTGGAGGAAAACGGCATAGATACAGGTCATACTAAGTAGGGCTAACTATGTTAAAGTGTATATGATCTTAGTTGAGACAGACAAAAAAACTAAAAAAAATTTGATGACAGACTTGTCAAGTCTACGTGGACTATCTTCGAACATGGTTCGAGTCACACGCTATTAACACTGCCAAGATTAAACCTAAACTTTGGCTTAGATATGTTGATGATACCTTTATTATCTGGACAGACAGCAACGAAGAGCTGATACGGTTTTTGGAACATATTAATAGTATAAGACAATCCATTAAATTTACCATGGAAACAGAAACACATTCCACTCTACCTTTTCTCGATGTTCTCGTCGAACGAAGTGCTGATAACATAAAAACTTCAGTATACAGGAAACCCACTCACACCGGGCAATACCTTAATCACGGATCGAATCATTCAAACTTCATAAAACAGGGCATAATTCAAACTCTAACGTTTGCAACAATCCGGAAGACCTAAATATTGAAATTTCAAACATCAAAAGAGATTTAAAACAAAATGGTTACCCTGAACCTTTTGTAACGAATACCATCTCAAAACTTAAAAATCGCGAAGTAAAAACTAATACAGAAGCTAGAGAGGAGCAAACATTTCTTACAATACCTTATGTCAAGGGGATTTCTGAAAAGATTAGAAGAATAACCAACACTTAGAAGCTTTCTTACAAAAGTAAAACCCCCCAGTAATGAAAACACAAAAAATTGTATCTATCAAATCCCTTGCGAGTGTGGCGAATCGTACATTGAAGAAACAAAAAGACCTCTTCCCGTACGAGTTAAAGAACATCTGAAACATACTCAAAGAGGTGAAACTTCGAGATCAGGTATAGCAGAACATGTATGGACTAACCAACATAATATACAGTGGTCAGAAGCCAAGGTTTTGGACACGGAACAGCACTGGAAAAAACGAAAATTCAAGGAAGCAGCTTTCATGAATCAAAATACACATATATTCAGTAAACCAAGTATAGATATCCCCAATATCTGGAAGCCTCTTCTTGTCCAAAACCAACAGCTCAAACTTCACACTCCAATAAGCACGTAGGCGGAGTCATCAAGCTTCATTGCACATGGATAGTATTTAAGACAGTAGCCTTAGACTTATAATTTAGTTTACACTTGAAAACGGTTAGACATACTAACTGACCGAAACGTTGTGTTAAGTAACAAAATAAAGACAATGGAAGTCCGACAAGGTAATTTTTTTGATCTTAAAGCTTTTTATGTCCTTAACAAAAAACGTCTTTTCACATTTTTTGCTATTTCATTCGGTTCGATAGTTAAGCAATTTAAAAAAAAATCATTTCTATTCGATTTATTAACATCAAATCAAATCTAATAATCTAACAAAAAAAAATCATTTAAAAAATTGTTCAATATGTCCTCCGGTTTGTTCAATGCATTTCTGTAAACGTCTTTTGATTAATTGCGCCATTGATTGTATTTTGGTCAAAATTTTCCCGACAGCGTACAATTTCTACTTTTTAGTTGTCCATACTATTCAAATTTCTATTTTTGTGCATGGCTGCTTACAAATTTCCCCATATGGCGTAATCCACAGGATTGAGGTCTGAACTGTTTGGCATCCATTCATCTCATCTAGAGCGATAATTTCTGGACACTGTTATCTTAAAAAATGGTATATTGTGATCGATGGACAGGGGCACCATCTTGCATGAAAATATAATAATCCTGAAACGTTTCCAATTCCGGAAGCACGATTTCAAGAACTTCGTGGCAGTATACAACAGAATTAACTGTTTTTTTTTAATTGCTTATAACTATCAAACCGAATGAAATATTAAAAAATGTGAAAAGACGTTTTTTGTTAAGGACATAACAAGCTTCAAGATGTAAATCATAATTATTTAAAAAAATTTAAAAAATATTTTTGCGACTAGTTTCAAGTAACTTCTTATTTTAACCTGCCCTGTATGATATTGTAATTTACTCTTTTTATTTTGAAATTCATTCTACAAGAACCTATCCTTTTGTTAATATGTCCTGCAAATTTGGTTCAAAAATAATTTTCAATAACAATATTCCAAAGATTCAAATGTGGTCACTTTTTTTGGCACACCGTGTATATGTAAAAATGAATGTTGAAATCTAAACACCCATTTATTAACCAAACGTACTTATTGGGGACATTCTGAGCGACTTTCGTGCAAAATATGGAGCTAATATATTTTCCGTTACAAAAGCTAGAGCTTACCACAAGCCGCGGTTTACACACATAGAAACAATGTGACCCACTCATTTGGAAATTTGAAATCAATGTTATCTGAAACGGATTTGTCACGCGTTTTTCACTATGGGTGTTTGTTTATGTCGATATAATGGATTAAATGCACCCAAAGGAATATTATAATTTAGCTTAATAGCAAAAAAGGTTAACAAAATGTAAATGTTTTATTTTTATACAGGGTTGCCGTTAAGTATGAGTCAAACTCTTGGGAGCGTGTCGGAAATATTAAAATAAATCTAATATTTCATATATACTTTTTTCTATAATGCCCCCTGATTGAAATGGTGAGCCCCAAAAGGGACAAATCGATTTACTTTTATTAAAAGAAAATGCATATCATAATTCATTAGTAAAGCTAGGATGTAACTAAATAAAGGAGAGTATGTATGCAGGTACTACATAAATTTAGTAAAGGCTTATTAGTTTTTAAACCACCTCGTACACTTTGATATCATTTTGGTATGTACAGGGGATAGGTAACTGGAAAAAGGTGCTACACAGTAACATCTATTGTTCCAGGAAAGCCAGAAACGAACTTGCCCCAATACAGGCAAAAACATTATTCTGACATATGCCATGGTATCGAATTAAAATTTTTTTTTTTTGATATTATAAAATTTTACTTTAAAAAGATACCCATCAATTGTTTCTTTAAACTAAGTATTCTTTTATAGCATATTTGTAGTTTTATTAATACTATAAGCAAAGAATCGGTACTATGCAACAAGCATCTTTTAACTATCACCATTATGATTGATAAAACAATAAAATCGCCAAAAAAAAAACACCATAAAGATATTCTGGCAAATTATTCCTATCCAGTATATACTGACATACAGGGTGGCCCTTTAGTGTGACAAAGTACAATAGCTCCGTTACTATTTCCAATACATTAAAAATATTAATACAAAAGTTGAAGGGCAGTAAGTGACTTGTAACGTAAAATTATTTTTAACTCTATAGGGTGGCTCAAAAAAGCGGAACAAGAAAAAATGAACTTTTTTCAAATGGAACACCCTGTATATTTTTACATTTTTAAATTCCACATAAAATTACAATTATTTTTTATTAAATACATTATTAGTCTATACTTTATAGTTTCCGAGATATTGACTCTCGAAAAGTGACATTTTTGAACTTTGACAGCTTCTAACTTTCTAACAGTACGTCTTAGAGCAAAACGGTTTACATGTCCCTATCTTCAATTTTTATTATCTTCCCAAAAAAATCAACTTCCAGTTAAACCGGAACAACTATATTTCCTGCTTTCTAGTAACATCCGGTTTAACCGGAAGTTGATTTTTTTGGGAAGATAATAAAAATTGAAGATAGGGACATGTAAGCCGTTTTGCTCTAAGACGTACTGTTAGAAAGTTAGAAGCTGTCAAAGTTCAAAAATGTCACTTTTCGAGAGTCAATATCTCGGAAACTATAAAGTATAGACTAATAATGTATTTAATAAAAAATAATTATAATTTTATGTGGAATTTAAAAATGTAAAAATATACAGGGTGTTCCATTTGAAAAAAGTACATTTTTTCTTGTTCCGCTTTTTTGAGCCACCCTATAGAGTTAAAAATAATTTTACGTTATAAGTCACTTACTGCCCTTCAACTTTTGTATTAATATTTTTAATGTATTTGAAATAGTAACGGAGCTATTGTACTTTGCCACACTAAAGGGCCACCCTGTACAGTTAATAGTATATTACATAACAAGTGTTGAAAGTGGTACTTTTCAAACGAGGAGTTATTTAGCACGAGGCGCCCGCCGAGTGCGGAAATTCTCCGAGTGTGAGAAAATCACTTTCACACGAGTAATGTACCGGGTGAACCACTAAGAATGGTCGTCGGCTATATCTCAGAAACTGGAAGTCATAGAGCTTTTAAGTAAAATATTTTTTAGTAAAAGTGCCCAAAAGAAAATGTTGGAAATTATTTTCGAACTTCTAAACTCACCGCTAGAGGGCGTAAATCCAAAATTTTCCATTTTTTGAAGGGTACACCCTGTATGTCTTTAAATTTTCAAATTCCACATAAAATTATAATTATTTTTTATTAAATGCATTATTAGTCTATACTTCATAGTTTCCGAGATATTGACTCTCGAAAAGTGACATTTTTAAACTTTGACAGCTTCTAACTTTCTAACAGTACGTCTTAGAGCAAAACGGCTAACATGTCCCTATCTTTAAATTTTATTATCTTTTTTTTTTTTTTTTTTTTTTTTTTTATGATCGAGCACAAGCACTATAGGAAAATCCTTTAAGGCGCTCTGAGAGCGGTGCGTGTGCGAAGAAAGCGATTCACGTTTTTCTTGAATCGTTGGAGGTTATATTCGGTTGGAAACACGGTCTCAGAAAGGCCGTTCCACAAAGATGACGTCCTCCAAATGAAAGAGTTCTGAAACAATGATGTTCGGGGTGTACTAAGTTGAACCACATAGGGATGGGCGGCAGTGGTTCGTCGTGTGTTTCTGCTATGCATTACTCTAGGTGGAATCGAGCGGGCAATATCTGTCGAACACTTGCCATGAAAATATCTGTAGAAGAGAGTCAAATCACCAACCTGTCTTCGATGTTCTAAGCTGTCGAGGTTCTTAGTCAGCTCGTGGTCGCCGATTAGACGAACGGCTCTCCTTTGGATGGAATCCAACAACCGAAGGGTATGCTTCGGTGCAGAACTCCAGATATGAGAGCAGTATTCCAGTGATGGTCGAATCTGGGCTTTATAAAGTGTCAAAAGTTGTTGAGGTGTATACAACTTTTTGGTACGGAAAAGTATACCGAGCTTCTGAGAAGCTGCCCTGGCGATTGCCACTACGTGATTATGCCAAGACATATTTCCTCCCAGGTTAACACCCAGCAAATTAATAGATGAAGTCAGTGGAATTGCGTGTCCTGCCATAACGATATCGGGTTCTGCAATGTTGACCTTCTTAGAGAAAACTGCAGCCTGGGTTTTTTGAGCGTTAAATTCGACTTGGTTACTGTCACCCCAAGACAAAATTTCTTCCAGGTCTTTATTGAGGCGTGATACCTCATGTTGTCTGCGAAGATGTGCGTCAGTAGCCGATGTTTGAGGTTTCAAAGTAAAAGATGAGATAAGTGTGCTGTCGTCAGCAAAGCAATATAATGGATTTTCTGTTTTCGCTAGAAGGTCGTTAATGTACAGTAAGAAGAGAGTGGGAGATAATATGGACCCTTGAGGAACACCAGCATTGATGGTGAAGGTGTCTGAGAGAAACCCGTCAATCGCCACTTGCAGAGAGCGGTCCTTGAGGAAGCTAGACAACCATGAACAAAATCGACCGGGCATACCATAAGAACGCAGTTTGCTTAGGAGCCCCTCGTGCCAGACACGGTCAAAGGCTTTAGAGATGTCCAGTGCAATAGCCCGGGACTCCCCATGATGTTCGATTGCGTTGCTCCAAAGATGAGTGACATAGGCTAGCAGGTCTCCTGTTGATCTGGACTTACGAAAACCATACTGATGGTCGCTGATAATTTTAAGGCCTTCCAGGTATTTTATAAGTTGTTGGTTAATAGCTTTCTCCATCACCTTTGATATAACTGAAAGCAATGCGACTGGTCGATAGTTGTTTGGCAGGGTTTTCTTGCCTTTCTTTGGTATAGGCTGGACTCGCGCCTTTTTCCAGCAAGATGGAAATATTCCTTTTTTGTAGGATAAGTTAAAAAGTCTACAAAATACTGGTGTGAGTTCATCGGCGCATTTCTTGAGCACTATAATAGGAATTTCATCTGGACCAGAAGCTTTTTTGGCATCGAGCCCCTTCAGAATTCGTTTGACAGGACGCTGACGGAATACGATATCAGTCATTTCCGATCGAACTGCTGGAATGTTCGGGGGTGTTTTTCCCTGAAAGTCTACCGTGGAGTGTGAAGCAAAGAGTTCTGCGAGTAAGTTCGCTTTATCTTCAGCCGTGGTTGCTATTGTGCCGTCAGAACGTGTTAGCGGTGGAATATTTGATTTGGTAAAATTTTGACTGACGGCCTTAGCGACTGACCAAAAGGACCTAGATCCGTTAGGACTGGCGAGAAGTTTATTTTTGATCCTCATGTTGTGAGCCTCTTTGTTTTGATCTATCGTTTGCTTGCACTGGTTTCGAGCGGCAACAAAGATGGTGCGATTCACATCGGTAGGATTTTTACGCCATTGTCGGTAAGCTAGATTTTTGGCTCTGACAGCACGCTCGCAGTTCTTGCTAAACCAGGGCTTGCCATTTGAAGGGCGCTTCTTGGAGAAAGGAATAAAGGCTTCCATGCCAGTAAGAATGACATCGGAGACCTCTTGAGCACAAGCGGATGGATCATCTGAAGAGAAGCATACTTCCAGCCAAGGAAAAGTGCGAAAATGGTCCCTTAGGTCTTCCCAACTAGCTGATGTGTAGTGCCAAATTTTACGAGGTTTAGTAGGTTGTTCAGAACAAATTGGCAGCTCGCTTAGAGTTGAAATAAGTTTGTGATCGGAAGATCCTAATGGAGGATGAACGGTGACTGTGTATAGGTCAGGGTTGGATGTCAAAAAGAGATCTAAAAGACTAGCAAAATCTCCATCTCGGTCTGGAATTCGCGTTGGTTCTTCCACGAGTTGAGTTAGACCAGAACTGATCGCAAAAGATTCCGCCTCACGACCCTGTTCATCGTTGGTATTTGAGTATCTTCCCAAAAAAATCAACTTCCGGTTAAACCGGATGTAACTCGAAAGCAGGAAATATAGTTGTTCCGGTTTAACTGGAAGTTGATTTTTTTGGGAAGATAATAAAAATTGAAGATAGGGTCATGTAAGCCGTTTTGCTCTAAGACATACTGTTAAAAAGTTAGAAGCTGTCAAAGTTCAAAAATATCACTTTTCGAGAGTCAATATCTCGGAAACTATGAAGTATAGACTAATAATGCATTTAATAAAAAATAATTATAATTTTATGTGGAATTTGAAAATTTAAAAACATACAGGGTGTACCCTTCAAAAAATGGAAAATTTTGTATTTACGCCCTCTAGCGGTGAGTTTAGAAACTCGAAAATAATTTCCAACATTTTCTTTTGGGCACTTTTACTAAAACATATTTTACTTAAAAGCTCTATGACTTCCAGTTTCTGAGATATAGCCGACGACCATTCTTAGTGGTTCACCCGGTACACAATTTTTCCTACGACCATACGATATAATCAAAAAGAGTTTGATTTGTTTTTAATAGTTTGTAGGTATCACCATTTTGTTAATCAAATTTTTTCAACACTACAGTTAAAAAATTAATTTCAACTCTAGAGTTAAAAAAAATAAAAACAATGCCCACTTACACATTTTAACTTACAACTTACCTAGATTTAAATAAAAATAATAACTTTTTCTCCTATTTGCTTACGCACATCATACCTACTATCTACGTACAGTAAATAAATTTCGTTTCTGAACTTTTAGCTGCTTGCATTCTTTTAATAAAACAATAATATAGGTACCTACGAAAACAACATAACACAAAACTACAACATAACCTCAACATTTGCTCAACATTATAGAAAGATAGAGAGATGGAGTTAAATATCGATAGCTTGTTAATTATAAAAGTTATATCTTATTCGATTTGTTTTAAATATAGCTAAAATAAATTTACTTACATAAAGCGTATTCACTTGTCCCATATCCTTAAACATTTTATGGATATTTTTATCCGAGATAATGGCAAAATTATAAATCGGTATTTCCTATGGTATTCTATTTCTGCTCTATAGCTGCCCATGCCCATTTTTTTTCTGTGGCTCAACTCAGTTGACATGTAAACATGACAGTTGGTGGGTTGCGTGACATATTATTATTTTCTCTTTTTGATAATATTATTTTTATCATAAATACTCTTAGGTTCCCAAAAATAACGAAAAAAAGGATTTTTTTAATTTGCAGTAATGCTCTAGTGTACTTTACCCCACCCAGCACCCCAATTCACTCCACGTGTCCCGTAAGTTTGTTATTTTTAATAAATAGTTTTGTTATCAAATTGACACCTGCTTAAATTAAATAGGTATAGTGTTATAGTTTCCACACTCGTGTTGAAATATTTTTTTTCAACACACGTGTGATATTTAGCACTTTCTAGCCAAGTTAACCGTGCTGTTATTGTCATTTTCGTAGGTGGTCGTAGGAAAATTATTATACCGTTCCCGAGAGTTTGCTCCATACTAACTACTATATACACCCTGTATATCTTTTACGGTTCGTTTTTCTTTATGACTATTAAACAACAGTTACAATCGCTTTTATGCAGAGGTTGCAGATTTTGTTTAGTAATGCATTTGCTAAATGTCTAAATGTCCCATACAGGGCAAATATTTTTTTAATATAAAATATACACCCTTAGGTATCTAGGTATTATAATTATTTGGAGATATAATTATACTGTACAAAAAATTGTTCTATAAAAAGAACCTGGTTGGCAAACTTTGTATTATTAAAAAAGAGTTCAGTTTAAAGTTGCCCACAATATATCATAAAAACATTCTTTGCTAAAACTTTTTCATTACCCGGCTTTACACTTCCAATTAAAAGTTTTTCTTTTTCTTGCGTATACAGCTTACTTACTTACTTACTTACTTGTGTACTTGGAATAGAAACGATAAAAAGCTTTATAGCTTACCAGGTGGAGAAGTTCTTCATAATAAAACATTTGCAGTTGTACGCGTTTCAAAAGTAAGTTGCTACTATTGTAGTGAAATGTTTTGTTTAATTTTAAAAAGTTTTATATGGTTTTTCCGAGTACCAGGAATATATTTTTTAAATAGAAAAAATTTCGGGGTTTTCAGCTTTGTTTTTACCAGGAGCAATGTTATTTTTTTGTTGCTAGTTTACAAATCTTCTCTTGATTACCATTTTATCGGACCCGGTACATATACTAAGTTCGGCAATTTATCTGAGAGCATTTAGGTGCATTTGTAATGTAACATAATCATAATACAAAATCGAAAATATTCTAAATTTACCTATGTGATGGTAATTTTAAGAAATTCTTCTATGGAGTGGATCTCCATGGATGCATTACGTTACGATGGAAGAGCAGGGGTAAGTTTACATGACATTTTTTATTGTGTACTGACAAAACCTTACCTAAAGCACTTTTGTCTTATTTAAATACCCTTAAAGAGCTTTAGCTGTCATTAAGAATTGTATTATTTAGCATATTCAAATGAATTGAAATACTACCCGAGCAACAACAGCCCAAAAGCTGAAAAGTGTCTCAGTAGGACTTTCATTGTTCTAAACTTGCAGAGTCGTGTTTGTGTTTATTACCCAAAGTTAACAAACTTTTGTTAACTGTAAAGAAATTCGTTGTACTACAAAAAGGTGTAGCAATTCTATCCGATTTGAATTGTTCTAAATGTGGGCTCTTTAGTTTAGAGCGTACAGCTCTAAAAATACCACTTGATTTATAATTATCAAAGGGCTCTACAGGGATCTGTTGGAATTGTAACTTATTGATGGTATATTTAAACTTGTTTTCAAAGGAAAATAATAAGCATTAAATAATGTACATACAGTGAGGACGTGAAGTCTGGAATAAATTCATTATTTAGGAAACGCTGAATGTTTTTAAAAATCGCTCGGACATGTCGATTTTGTTTTTTTAATACGAATTTTTTTCAATATTTTTTATTATACAGCGTGTCTCCGAAAGCACTGGACCTTGGATCACTTGGACCAACTTTAATTTTTTAAATGGGAACCCCCATTTTTTTTAAATTTTAGGATTCTGTGCATAATTGTGAACATTTTTTATCTAACATGTCATTATGATTTATCGACAGTTAAAGTTCGAAAATAAATACAACAATTAATTATTTATCATTTTAATAAATGTTGAAAATGTTGCCCAAAGGTTAATTGGCAGTAACCTAGACGATCGAAAAATTCTTTCTGCACATTTCTAACAACTTCCGGACTGATTGATCATATTTCTTGAACAATTCGATTCTTTAAGTCCTCCATGTCCATTGGCTTAGTTTGGAAAACTTCACCTTTAAGGTAACCCCACAGAAAAAAGTCAAGGGGGGTTAAGTCGGGAGACCTCGGCGGCCATTCAATTGCTCCCCTTCTTCCAATCCATCTATTTTCAAAAAATAGTATTAAGATAAGCGCGAACTTCTGCTGAATAATGAGGCGGGGCACCATCTTGTTGGAACCAAATATTCTGATGTGGTAAATCGGGATTTTCTTTATCAGGAAAAATCATCAATAGAGCTGGAGTAAGATCATCTTGTAGAAAACTTAAATATCGTTGACCGTTTAGATTCTCATTAAAAAAAACGGTCCTATCACGATATCACCCACAATGCCTGCCACACATTTATTTTTTGTCTATACTGAGTATGTTCCTCCCTCATCCAATTTGGGTTTATATCCGACCAATACCTATAATTTTGTGTGTTGACCTCACCATTGAAGCAAAATGTGGATTCATAAAAAAAAACAATGTTTTTAACAAAATTGGGATTCCTAATGCACATTTCTTGTAAAATTTTACAAAATTCAAGCCGCCTGTCAAAATCCCCTTCATAAAGTTCTTGAAGGACTTTCATCTTAAAAGGGTGGTACTTATTTTCATGCAATACTTTTAAAACCGTTGTTTTCGAAATATTTAAGTTTGTAGCCATGTTCCTAGACCAATATGGTTATTTTCTCGAACACTTAATAATACGTCCATCTTTTTGTCATCATTGAATGCTTTCCGACTACTTCTTGGGGCATCTCGAACATGACCAAACTGAAGAAATTTATGCTCGATCTTACTTACAGCTGATTGTGAAATTGGCGGACGATTATGATATTTTTCATTAAATAACTGACACACTTCTTGTTGGGTTCTTACCCTGTCACCATATCCTATCATCATTAGCGTTTATATCCTCTGTGCTTCATTAAGTTTCATTTCTGTTAAAAAGAAATTTCACAATAACTATTACTTAATAAACTTCAAAAATTAGAAAAACGTTAGAGTAAAAATAATCTATCTTGAAAATAATGACACAATATTACGATATTTTGACACGAAGCATAAAACTGTCTAATTTGACCAAATTATGTAACAATGTGACAAGTAATTATTCACTGAGTTATGCTGATACTGATTTAATTGTTGTATTTATTTTCGAACTTTAACTGTCGATAAATCATAATGACATGTTAGATAAAAAATGTTCACAATTATGCACAGAATCCTAAAATTAAAAAAAAATGGGGGTTTAAAAAATTAAAGTTGGTCCAAGCAAAGTGCTTTCGGAGACACCCTGTATAATAAAAAATATTGAAAAAAAATCGTATTAAAAAAACAAAATCGACGTGTCCGAGCGATTTTAAAAAACGTTCAGCGTTTCCTAAATACGTCCTCACTGTATATCTGAGTATAGTTTTAAAATATGACATACGCAATGTGCATTAAAACCATTATTTATTATATCTCGCAATAAAAAATCGGAAAAATTCCCTATTTTTAGCGTCTTTAAATTGGTAAGATGGTAAAAAATAGTATGATGAATTCCTAAACACCGGTATTTACAATAAACTTATTACGGTTAGTATATTTACTGGTTTATAACAGTTTTAATAAGAAAATATTTTTATGGGCTTATAATAGGGTGTCCCATGTAAGCAGCTTACCTAATTTTACGGCTTTATTATAAGTTAGAGGCAGAAACAAAAAACTGCTTGTTTATACGAGGGTGGATCCCTTTGCTTTACCCTAAAGGCTCTTTTTGTTTTTGTAAATCCCTCGAAATTCTTGAACAGAAATTAACATTTGAAAACGGAAGGCGAAATTGATTGTTGGGTGTATTCAGACATTATTAATTATTCCAGAATTAGGTATTAACTAAAATATTTTTAATTGTTTCGGTTTGTGCGGAAACTTTTGAATTTAAATATTCAAATAGGGTGTTAACAATCTCATGGTTGTTTTTATTTGTATTTTTTTTGGGTAACTAATCTGTTACTTATTTACGGCCATTTCTTTTTCGATAATACATTTTATTTTAGGAATTTAATTTAAGGGAGCCTTGTTATACAAGTCTAAATAATTCAAATAAATAAAGTTCTTAGAATTAGAATAGATCAAAATTGACTACTAACTAATTGTCGAATCTTATTCGCATTTCATCGCTCGACACCGTTACCACCATAATATATACAGGGTTCCCCATTTAAAACGAAACAGGCTAAATAACTGGTTCCACGTTAATTTAAAAAAAAAAACGCTCGGACCCGTCGATGATTTTTATTTCGAGGGGGACATCTTTTGCGTATATTGTCAATCTTGTTACTTCAAGCCCCTAGGAGGGAGGGGGGGTAAGATCTAAATCTTAAATGGATACCCCTATTTTATATAATTTTTTTGGATTCTGCATAAAATTCTGAACATTTTTTAATAAAAGCATTATTAGTCTATACTAAACAGTTTCCGAGATATTGACTCTTGAAAAATGAGATTTTTGAACTTTGACAGCGTCTAGCTTTCTAACTGTACGTCTTAGAGTAAAACGGCTTATATGTCCCTATCTTCGATTTTTATTATCTTTCCAATAGTGTCAACTTCCGGTTAAATCGGACCGTATATTTCTTACAGAGAAGAAAGAAATTCAGGGAAACAGGGAATGTAAAGGATCGTCTACGGCCAGGTCGTCCAAAAATTAAAATTTTGTTAGAGGTTGAAGATAATCCTCATAGTGCATCCACTGAAGTAGCCCTTAATAATGATGTTAGCCGACGATCTGTGTTGCGGGTATTGAAACAAGAAAAGTACCATCCGTACAAAATTAGGTTGCTGCACGAGCTAAACGAAGATGATCCCGACCGCCGACTATGGTTTTGTGAAACTATGATGGAAATTTGCAACTTAAATCTATTTTTCCATCGCAACATACTTTTTAGCGATGAAACCACGTTTTCTTTGAATGGTTCAGTAAACAGACAAAATTTTCGGTATTGGAGTACAAATAATCCCCGTTGGATGAGAGAACAGCACACGCAATACCCACAAAAAGTAAATGTTTTTTGCAGGGATATTAAATGATAGAATTATTGGACCTTTTTTCTTCGATGGAAATCTTACAGGAGACCGGTATTTACAATTTCTTCAAAATTAATTAATTCCCACACTAGCAGCGGATTTTCCAAATCCGAATCAGCCTCATCTACCAGAAGCGTCTATTTGGTTTCAGCAGGATGGTGCTCCGCCTCATTTTGCTCGACAAGTACGAGAGTATTTGAATACTGTGTTTCCCGAACGATGGATAGGTAGAAGAGGACCCATAGAATGGCCTGCAAGATCTCCCGATCTTACACCCATGGATTTCTTTCTTTGGGGTTATTTGAAATCAAAAGTGTATAAGGATAAACCACAAAATTTGGAAGACTTAAAATTTAAAATTAGATATGAAATTAGGCAAATTAATGAAAATACTGTAAATAATGTTTTAGAAGGGGTTTTAAGTAGATTAGCATATTGTCAAGAAGTTAATGGTTTGCATTTTCAACACTTAATAAACTAAGTTTTTAACCTTTTTTTAAAGAATTTTTTTTTTATGATGTAATTTTTCTCTAAAACCGTTAGAGATAAGGATAGAGTATGCTACATGAATTATTATGCGCAGAATTTGACGTAAAATTAGGGTAATAAGTAAAAATAGGGGAGTTCTATTTAAAAAACAAAAAAATTTTGCTACATTTACTTTTTGACACACCCGGTATAATTTCTTTTTGAGGCAAAAAATCCGGAAGAAAGAATTATAATCGACGTGTCCGAGCGTTTTTTCAAAAAATGAATACCTGACTTTTAAATGAATTTGTTCCATATTTTAGCCCATCACTGTATATTATGTGCCACCATCAAGATAGAGTGAACTGCTAAAGCGGCCTTAACAAAATATAATTGATACAAAAAAATTTCCATCAATGCTCCTTTAAACCTTTAATTCAGTTTTCTTGCATCAATTTAAGCGGTTTCTATCTTGTTTGCCAACCACTAGGTCCCATATTACCTGGCAAATCTATTTAGTTTTCACTAAAAGCCTGGAAACAGAGGACATCTTAACTTATTATACACCACGGGCCGACTGTGTAATAATTGCTATAACACAGTGGCGCAATTGGTAGAGGGAAATTTCCCTAATTTATATAATTTTAAAATTACGTAACTCAAAGCTAAAACTAATATTATTATTCAGGGTGGAATTTTTAATTGGAATAAATTCAGTATTAGAAGGCCTCTTTATTTGGTTAACGAAATACAGAACCACGGCTGCGTTTATTTTTAGTCATCTAGCTTACCCCCTTTTGGGGGTAAAAATGGACCGAACTTTTTTTTTCAAATGTAAAGTTATGTATTTGGAATTTTTTGCAAGGATAACTTATTCCAGCTTTGACTGCTTTACTTCCTTACCATGCAGAAGCAGATCTTCATTATGATCGAATATGGTTACAGCCGGATGGTGCTTGATGTTGGACAATATTTAAGTGAAGTTTTTACAATCCGCTGGATAAGAGGAAGAGGTAGGGTAGAGCGGGGCTAGTTGAGCCAGTTTTTGGTAATAACCTGATTGTTCCGCATTTGCTTAACATTTAGTACAAATATATTTATCAAATATTTCTTTGGTTATTTGCTGACCTAATTATATCAATAAATTGTCAAAAATACTTTAGTTTCAGGGCAAGAATACACTTACTATAGTAGGGTTCTACTGGCTCAACTATCCCCACACTCGGGGCAAGTTGTGCCAATATATGGGTAAGTTGTGCCAGTAGACTTACCATACGATATAGTCCAAACATAGTATTGGGAAATTAAAATAACATAAAAACAAAATCATATTCTTTATTAAGTAAACAAGAACGATTAACTATTACTCTAATCACTTTCACAATTTATACAAACATAATAAAAACTACCATTGGGAATGCATTTTCAATAAGCCCAGTTCTTGCAATAAGAACATTGTACCCACTTTTCACCCGGAATGCTATCTGAGAATTTTTCTAAACACACGAGACAGAAATATTCATCTTCTTCTGATTCTGAATCGGAAGTCTCTCATATAGAGCGGTTATTACTTGTCTTCCTTTTCTTTAAGGCCTTCTTCTCCAATGCTTGTTGTTTTCGTGCTATGGCGTCTAAAGTCTTTTCATCGTCTGAATCCGATGATGAACATTTTTGTTGTTCTTTTTGATTCTTGTAAGAAGGATCGATTTTCTTGGTAGGGTTAGATGAATTTATGAAAACGGCCTTTTTCACAGCCTTCTCTTTGCTCAACTGACTCCGTAAAGTTTGGCTCAACTAACCCCACCGCGGATTTCAGATGTTCTTATTTAATATCAAAAATGTCGTATAAAGTTCATCTCTCAAACTAGGAAACCACGAGAGCAATTGTGTAATAATTAATAATTGGCTTACCTTTTGTCTGTATCCCCCAAAATGTCGATCTACGACCACAAATGCCTTGAAAAACAATATTTTACTTTTGGCGCAAAATACCAAATAGCCCTCTCGCAGCGAATGCTGAATACCGACTAAAATTTTAATGTACGGCCCCCAAAACGTATTGCATCCTGCGCAATGCTCGTTTTAATCTTACATTGCTTCACTCATGTAGTAGGCCCGGTGGCTCAAATAGCCCCGCGGCTCAACTAACCCCGCTCTACCCTACCATTGAATGGCCGCCACGATCGCCGGACCTTAATTCGCTAGATTATTTTCTTTGGGGTCACTTAAAAACCAAAGTTTACGCAACGAAACCAGAAAATTTAGAGGAGCTTAGGCAACGACTTATACACGAAATTTGCCAAATAACCCCGGATGTGGTACATCATGTCAAGAATAAATTTTACTTTAGATTGGGGATTTGTCGAGAAAAAAATGGGCAACATTTTCAACAATTTGCATCTACATTACCGAATTGCAAAAGTAAATTGTGGGTCGTATTCCCATTTCCAACGAGCTATCACAATACATACCTTTACATTTGAAAAAAAAAGTTTTGGGCCGGTTTCTACCCCAAAAAGAGGGGTAAATTTCATGACGACACGAAAAAAGTATGCCAAACTAAAACTAAACGCAGTCTTAAATATGTATTTTTCAGCAAGTAGCCTTCTAATACTGAATTTATTCCAGTTAACATTCCACCCTGTAAGTATCGCTTTATTTATTTTTGAGACGTGGCCGTCGACTTCTGTTTTTTATGTTTATTGATTAACACATGCATGCATGACATAAGAAGTAGTTTTCTGTCGAGCTTTTTATGACGGGTTATAGGAAAATTACCCCTAAAAATATAATGGGCAATCACATGCAGAGTTGTGAGCTACATATTGTTTTAAATACGTTCTCCTTCATTGTTACCTTTTGTAGAAGTATTATAAGTTCTAAATATTATGCAATAATATATCTGAATTTGCCGGGTTTGTTCCTTCAGAGCCTTCGCTAAGTAAGCCGCTGTTAAAGCAGTTTGGTATAATTGTCATAATTCAAGCCACCTAGCAAGCACGTAGGCACATATGGTACTTTAGATTATCTAGCAGGCTCAGTGTTTTATAACCCTTGCTAATAGCCTCATTTATTCTTTTACATAACTTGGGTAATTTCTTTTGAATTTGTTTCATATTATGTAAAAGAACAGGAACAGCAAATTTTTATATAAATTTACATATTTTTCCAGCTTTTTCATACGTGACACTACAGACTGACATATTTTTGTCTATAAGTCAGTTTTAGGAAATATGTCAATTTATTTGCAAACATTTTTTTATACCGTGCGAGCAAAAATTATTTGCATCAAAGAGGGCCCTTGCATCTAAGGACGTAATGCTTAGCCGTAGAGCTTAATACCTGTTGGGTGTCAGTAACTACCTGAATTAACAATCAATCAGTTATTCCGTCATCTTTGACAGTCGTTACAAGTAATTTGATTCATCGCTAGTTTTTCCAATTTCTTGAACAATTCACACAGTGGGTTTTACGGAACAGCATAAAACATTCATGGTTGAAGCGTATTTTCGAAACGGGGTTAGAGTAAATGGTGAGTGGCAATACAAGACGGGTTTGTGCTTGGACGATTTTTACGAACATTTTCCTAACGTTGCTTTTATTGTTGGGGATTTTTATCATTGCCTGAAAAGAACCGTGACTGTGTTTAGGGAAACAGGTTCTATACAACACAAGAAAGGAGCAGGAAGACCATCTGTAAGAACAGAAGAACTTGTTGCAAACGCTCGTGAAATAATGCAAAATACGCCAACAAATTGTATAAGACGCCCGTCCCAAGAAGTGGGAAGATCTTATGGAACATGCAGGACTATTCTTAAGAAGAAACTAAATTTATTTCCTTATAAAGTGCAAGTATTATATTTTGTAAACAACAAAAATAAATTTGTATTTAATTAATTAAAGTTTAATTTTTTTCTCTTTTTCATCGCTGTAATTTAATTTTCACCGCCATATTAACTGTCAGTATAGCTGTCAATCAATCCATCATTTCATTTGGGTCCGGCACATGGACGTTTAACAACTTTTTTGACCTCTTGAATATTTTTGATAAAATGTGTGATTTTCTTAATATTTCTACTAAATTTAAATTAACCTTTGGAGGGGTTACTGAGCCTTAAGCCTCAGTACCCCACCAGTCTTTTTTATGTGGTTTTCGTAAGTATTGACTTTGTATCCAAAAAAGTTTTAAAAAAAAGTTTTTTAAAAAAAGTTTTTGACTTCATTCTTTATTTCTAATTTAATTTCTATTTTTACAGATCACCTGTGTGATAACCACTACAAATTTTCTCCACCTAAGTCTTTTTGACAAAAACTTTAAAATGTTTACTAAAATTAAATAATTTTTATACTTTCTTTTTAGAAAGATCCTTCTTCTTCCTCAGTTTTTATCTATCTTAGACCACTTATACTGACTTCTCACATACTGAATATGGTTTAAATTTCATTAATTTCTCCATTTTATGGCTCTTTTACACATCAAAAATATTTTTTCGATCCCATGAAAGCTCCATTAAGGTCCTTTACCATTTTCTCTTCTGCTAAAACCATCAGCACTTTTTAATTACATTTTCTGTCTCCTGATGATGAACGTTTCTACGTTCGAAACATGTAGAGACCCTTAAGAATTATTCTATTAAATTTTGTGGAGGAAGACTTTTTGTTTTTTCTTTCTTTCCCATACTTTTAACTCCACTTTAAGCATGGACTACTTCTTCAAATTAAATTTGTATTTGTTTACTTATTTTATCACTCATAATATGAATTTGACAAAATTTTAACCTAGATTTGGTTAGATATATCGTCCCCATATCATTGTGATCTAAACCAAGCCCTACGTTTTTTAATCCAAGCCCTCTTTGATGCAGATAATTTTTGCTCGCACGGTAATAGTACAACACTCAGACATCTGACACATGTTAAAAAATTGCACCAATCCCTTACTTATATCAAGGCAAGTAAATTTAGCAAATAAATATTGTTTTTCTTTATTGTCAAGGAGAACCATTTTCTATTGCTTTTAAAAGCGGCTAAGACGGCTTTAAATTTAAAGTAACAATAAAATCGTTACATTGAAAAAAATTAATCATTTGCACAGGCCTTATTGCAGAATTAGTAATGAATATACAGGGTTCCCCATTTAAAACGAAACAGGCTAAATATCTGGTTCCACGTTAATTTAAAAAAAAAAAACGCTCGGACCCGTCGATTTTTATTTCGAGGGGGACATCTTTTGCGTATATTGTCAATCTTGTTACTTCAAGCCCCTAGGAGGGAGGGGGAGTAAGATTTAAATCTTAAATGGATACCCCTATTTTATATAATTTTTTTGGATTCTGCATAAAATTCTGAACATTTTTTAATAAAAGCATTATTAGTCTATACTAAACAGTTTCCGAGATATTGACTCTTGAAAAATGAGATTTTTGAAATTTGACAGCGTCTAGCTTTCTAACTGTACGTCATAGAGTAAAACGGCTTACGTGACCCTATCTTCGATTTTTATTATCTTTCCAATAGTGTCAACTTCCGGTTAAACCGGTTGTAAGAAATATAGTACTTTCGGTTTAACCGGAAGTTGACACTATTGGAAAGATAATAAAAATCGAAGATAGGGTCACGTAAGCCGTTTTACTCTATGACGTACAGTTAGAAAGCTAGACGCTGTCAAATTTCAAAAATCTCATTTTTCAAGAGTCAATATCTCGGAAACTGTTTAGTATAGACTAATAATGCTTTTATTAAAAAATGTTCAGAATTTTATGCAGAATCCAAAAAAATTATATAAAATAGGGGTATCCATTTAAGATTTAGATCTTACCCCCCCTTCCTCCTAGGGGCTTGAAGTAACAAGATTGACAATATACGCAAAAGATGTCCCCCTTGAAATAAAAATCATCGACGGGTCCGAGCGTTTTTTTTTGAATTAACGTGGAACCAGATATTTAGCCTGTTTATTTTTAAATGGGGAACCCTGTATAATAAATGTAGTAAAAATGCCCATCAGCCGAGAGGAAAAATTACAGCCAAATTGACAAATTTTATTGCATTATGCTTTGTATAAGGACAAAAATATTTCATAAGCGCAGCCTGTAAAATTTTTTTATTCCCTGGATATCACGCTAAATAGCAGTATTATTCAAGGATAAACTGCAGCAGTTTTACTTTTACCGTGCTACTTTTTAGCCATATTTTTATATCTAAGGGCGTTAGTTTTCCGGGAAATTTTCTTTTTATCGCTGACACAGCCTCAACTACCGGTGTAACAAATCGCTAAAGTTTTTTGGCGTGATGTATTTGGGCGTACAAAATCAGCTTGCAGAAATTCTGTCCCTGCCATCCCTTTATAAGTCATTAGTCTTTTTTCTTATTAGGCAAAAGCGCAGAATAAGCATTTCTGTCGTGGAATTTTCTACCATTTTTCATAAAAGTAACAATAAGGAAACCGATTAAGTTAAATTGTTTTGTATGATTAAGCACCCATGGTCTTTGTTTTATCATTTCAAAGAAACATTGAAAGTTTTCTACGGAATTTAACGATATACAACATTAATTAAAATTGCTCAGAACAAAGTATATAATTAATAAGGAACTACATACATGCCATGAAACTATATTTGAGGGTGGTTAAAGGCCTAGTTCAAGTATTTTTTTACAACTTGAATGCAGACAAACTGTATAAGTAGTCACATTTTTGAAATTTCTTAAGTATTCTCTTTTATCTAAACCAAAAAAAAACGAAGAATTTTTTTTAATTGTCTTCGCACTTAAATTCAACGTAGTGCTCAAGTTCCATGTAAATAAACTGAATTTGGAACCACTTATTATAATCCTATAAAGAAAAGTTCTTATAAACTTAGAATTAGTCATTGTATTTTTTTAATCTAAACATGTCACATTAAAACTATTTTCAACAATCTATTTCTTTATTGTAGCCCTACAAAAGTTAAAGAAGGAAAAACAAATTTCCCAAAGCCGGGTGTTTGTAAAAAAGTTATTTTATCGCAATCCTGTAGACTCTGATCTTCTCGCTGTAAGATCGACAGAGATGCGATGATATTTAAGCAGATCTCTGGGTTCAGAACCAAAACTAGTCCATGCAATGTAATGGTACCATTTTCGACCTCCAAAACAGGCCCGTATTTTACTGGAAAACACATGGCCACTGTCTTTAGAGATTGCGTCACCAAAATATCCTCTTTAACGAAACTTTTTCTCTTGTAAAACTAGGCATATATATACTGCAAAAATATTGATCGTTATAAGAGCACCATTAAAACTTAAAAAATTCTTTCAACTGTCAGAACATCAAATTTTAAGTATTGTCGTTTAACTTGCGAAATTAAAATCTGGTTGACAAGTTTTCACTTTAAAGGAAAAACAAATTAAAAAAGAAAAGCCATTACGACGAAAAAAAACGTTTATCGAAACGCGACTATATACAGCGATTTCTTTGTAATGTATATTTGCGCGTTTTTTTCAATGCTAACAATTTATATTTGTCCAATACCTTTGAAATCTCTAAATGATGTTTCTTTATATGTAAGTTTATCAAGTACAATTTGTCTGGGGGGTTAAGTTAAATCTGTTTCCGGAGACCAAATGTTATCTGTCTAGGAGAGAGAAAAACAGCTAATCCAAGCAACATTTTTCTATCAACAAAATAGACACGTCGTAACCTCTACAAATTAGCTACTAAAAATTAAATGGCGTGAAGCAGACATCATTAGAATCAAAATTAGTGGAAATATTTTTATTTAAATCGCAGTCACAGTATCTTACTGACGACAGCTATTAAAACTAAAGCGAATATTTTTTTTCGTGTTTCCTTCATTTCACCCGTTAATAAAACTTTTAAAGGCAAAATGACGTATTTTTGGAAGAACTGCCCATTTTTAGCAGTTAAAAATCTAAAATTAAATCATGAGACGAAACTTTATTTGTACGCCTTTGATCTTGAAACTCTTTGTTCACACCGATTCGATTTGAGCCAGAAAACTGCACTATTCGTAAAATTAGATTGTATTTTGTTTCCATTTTAAGGAGAAAAAGAACGTTTTGCATTACTAGCAATAGCATACGTAACCGCATTTAAGACTTAGGGCGGTAACAATTGGTGTTTTTAGCCCTTGAGAAAAATCACGAAAACCTATTTATTTGAGGGGGGCTCTTGGGGGTTTATCAAGGTTGTCACTGTACAGTTATATCAATAAAAAGGATATAGTTTCTATTCACCTGCGTTTGTGGTAAAGACTTTTAACCCAGAACTTGGTGTGATCTTGGAAACGCTAGTGGAATTTCAGGAAATTGACTGAAAAACTCTTTGTTGTCATCTATTTATCAAGAAAATTTTATCACATTTTTATACGAAATTCTGCTTGTTGTGCTTCTATTAATTTGTACATAAATTACACAACATTATTTAGTTGTTTGATAAATTAAAAATATATTGTTATTCTTTATTAAATATCCAAATTTCTTGCTAAATGTATAATAAAGAGAACTTATTCATGCTGCTTTCTATGCATACTTTTTTTTATTTGCCCTTAATATTTTCTTTTCTTTGTTAATATAACTTTTTTATTTTCAATTCAGGTGCTCGATGTTATAAAACCTGGTTATTGTTTCTTTTAAACACCTTGTAAAAAAATCAATTTTCTTTTCGGAAGGAAACTAAATTGATTTAAGTACACGTACGGAAGTATATTCAAAAATCCCCAAGGATACAAGAAAAAAAGGTTTGTTTGTTTCACGGTAATTCAAGTATAAATAAAATATTACTTACTTTTTAGGACCAATGCTGTGGCCCAAGATCAAAGCTCAATTTTTATTATCTTTAAGAATTTATCGTTTCTTTTTAAAACTTTCCTAAAAGGAAACTCAGTATACTTTTTAGGGCACCTTGCTTTCATCCACATTATCTAAAAATATATTATTTTATTTATACGATAAGTATTCCTTTTTAATTCACGAATTAATAATTCATAGAAAAAAAATATGCATTAATGTAAACTACAGCTGGCTGATTGTCGCAAGACAGGTGGCCATTGCAATTAAGACTACCTAAGTCTAATAAAAGTAAACTGTCAACTTTTAAATATTATATTTTTATTTGTCCGTTTCCGTTTGTATATTGGCACAGTACAACATTAAAAATATTATTCACATCTTTAATTATTTTTATTTTAGATAATAAAACATGTCTTAATTTAAAATGTATAGTGTTTCTTAGGTCAATTTAATGACATTAAACTGTGGGAAATTCCTAACCATAGGCGTTCCACACAAATAATTAATATGCGTATACACACTTATAAGTTTGTTTTACATTGGGTGTTTGTACATACTACACTTTATAAACCCACTGTATATATATTAATATTATATTAAAATAATAAATATAAGGTAACTCAAAAATTCTATATACAAAACTAAAATCAGAAAAATAAACCTGACAATGCACGACACTGCTCAGAAAATGCTTTAATTTTTTTACCAGAACCTTATTCCCGTCAACCAGACTCCGGCCCGTTCATCAAGGCATAACCACGTATATTTTATCTCCGTCTCTTCCACGCCATCGGCGGTAACTGGCCTATCTCTGTCTGGCAGAATCGATCGTTAGACGGGCCGGGTACCGGTTCAGCTTATATCCTGGCGCTTGCAATCGCAACAAATTACATGCTGTTGCCAATTCTTCAAAATTTTCGGATTTGTAAGCACAATGTAAGTATATACGAGAAACAAGGGTTTGTTAATTAGTTGTTTTTAAACACTGAAAACACTTTTTGTCTTGATTTCAGTTATATTGTTTCTTAAGGACTAAAGAATGTATTATTATAACAATGAATGGCTTGTTATTTTTTTCTGTCACACAAAACTCCTCGGTTTAAAGTATATTTGCAAACTAGCTTTCAAAGAAAGTTACTAACAATTGAATACTGATATAAATGAAATATCTTTAATAAAAAAACTTAAAGAATTGAAGAAGAAAGATCTGACACCTGGTTGTGCGGTCGGTCTCTTTAAGGCTGTTTACCGCCGTATGGAATGATTGGAATGTCCTCAAACTGAGATTGGATAAATAATACACGGAGTAAAATGATCTGATACAGCAGGTTTGCTAAGCCATAGTTTGTATTGATATCTTATTTTTTATTAACCCATATAAAATCAATAATTGCTAGTGTATGAACCCCGCTTTAGTGTTATATCAATTCCAGAATTGCTAGAACAGTGTTTTTATTGGTAGTAATCAGTTCCATTAGCAGTACAGTCTTGTGGAACAATGAACGATTTTTAATACAGAAATTTTGTTAACAAATAAAGTGTATCTTCTCAATGCGACGCATTTTTCTCTACAATTAAGAAAGCAGAGCAGCGTCCCTAAAAACGAATTGTATCCGTTGGAACCTATAATCCACAAGACGTTGGTGGGGGTTCGTAGCGATCGGCAATCGCCGCTAGCCCTATTATTAGTATTTAACGTATTTGTTGCTCAGGTTACATCGTTGTTAGGAGTCTTCTAGCTGTCTTGTCTAAATTTAAATTTTATTGACCGTACCAATACCTTTACTTTGTATTTAAATTTTTTTAGAAGATTCTTATCTTGCACAACCCATTTATGGAACCATGGATAAATTTTACCATCTCAGTAAACCATCATAATAATAGATAATCATATGCAATGTTAAACGACAAGAGCAGTATCACACTAGAAGCTATTTAAACTTTTGAGTAATACAGTACTGACTTTTAGTGGTAAGTATATGCCTTATTAACCGTAGCAAGCAAATATTATTGTGATTAATGTCAAGTTTCATTATAACCGCCAGTCGGAACTAATATAGTATATAACACCAGATTACACCCCCAATAGAACTTGATAATTACTGCGATTATTCAAAGCAATAATGGCTATAAACCATTCTATGGTAGCATTAACCCCTTTTTCCTGTTGGCTAAATTACCGTGATATTATCACTACACAACAATCTAGCAATTTTCGTTGTCTTACAGTAGGAAAGCGCGTTGCTGTCATATATTATTAAACAGTTCTATAAAGAGGAAGTGAATTCTTATAAGGAATAAATGGCTTTTTTCTCAGTGTAGCCAAATAATTTATTTGTGTCGTTATAATCTTGAATTAAAAAATACCTTTTTAAAATACCTATTTTATTATTTAAGAATAAAATTTCCCAATGATATGTTAAAATCACTTAAAGGTACAATTTGGTATTTGTAAATTTCAATCTACAAGAAAATATAACTTTTACTAAAGAATACAGTGAACCTATTGTTTTCATAGTTATTAGAAATATATTATACTTATTTTAATACAAATAATAATAGTGCTTATAATTTTTTAAGTGAAGTAAATCCGAACGAAACTCATGACATTATCGTATTTTTAAAACAATTCATTTGTTCGGTATAACAGGAACTTTTTGAGTGTATTTGAAATAATGCAATTAAAATTATAATTAAATAATTAATTTTGCAATTAATTTATTCAGTTTACGATATTAACATTCCACTTCTTTATACTTATTAATTAATAGCAAAAATTTTCTATTATTACATTACCGAAATTACGTAGCCATATTCGTTAGCTCATCATACTACACCGTATAAATGAATGTTAAACTAACCAAAACTATTTGGGAACAAAAGTGGAGCAAATTTTACGGCATGAAACTTTTAAAACTTTAGAAATATAAAATTTTAATATTTAATTAAAATTACTAAAAGTGTTACATTCACGTCATTTATAAAGGTAAAGGTTTTAATAAAATGGTTTTGTGCAAACCACTAAAAAAAACAACGAAACTGAAATTTGGAATAGATTTAAATTTATATGCCAGTAAAACAAAATTTGTGAAAGTTTTTATTAGTTTTGTATGGATTTTACCTATTTGTTGTGCTGCATACCATTCTAAAAAATAATAATTCAGTTTGATAGAAAAATGCCTTTAATTAAATATTGTTTTAAAGAGAGGCCTAAGTTTTGATGAAATATTTAACCGAGCAAAATAATCATTTCACAAAAGTAAAAGAACTGTAGGTATATCAATTATTAGTGATGTAAAAAAAACGTTTTTTTTTAAATTTACATCACTAATATCAATTAATAGCGTTATCTATAGGATTCATAAATTTGTATTCTTAATATTACTATTTCTTATTACCTATCCCCTTCATCTTTCTTTCTTTTTGAGGTCATTAAGAATAGTTATTTGTTCAATAATTTCTTTTTAAACAAATAATTTTTATATCTAATTGAAGGCTAACATTTTTCATCATTTAGTTTCACAAAGCTGAAATAAATACGTTTGAAAAGAAAGATCAATCCGTTTATTTATTATAGCTGTAGAAATCGATATCCAAAAATATCCGTTTCGCCCAGAACTACCCGTTATCCAAAAGTATGTAGGTCTCCTGAATTTTTAACGCAGACGAATGACATGTCATGTTGTATTATGCTGTTATATATTACAACAGCTTGCAAAACAAAGCAAATATTGTGCACCGGTATTTGCTGATATTAGCGCGATGTACTACACGGTCATGTTGGTTTAACGTTTAAAAAAATATTAAACCTTTTGACTATACGTGAACTATAGTCACCAAATGTTTTCTTTTGTTCTTCTGTTTTATTTGGATTTTTCTAATTTATTTTTAATTTTTTATCTATACAGCGAAACATACACATAGAAAAATACTTACCATAAGACCCCACCGGTAATCCTCCGTGCTGTCACCCCTAAACAACCCCCAATAAATTAGAAATAAAAAGCATACCAGTGGAGTACTATATTTCTAATTTTAAACATTATTTTGGCATCTTTTTTTTTTAAATGGACGGTTTTCGATGGACGCACAATAAGATTAAATGCGTTTATCAAATTAGTAAAATCATAATTTTTTTTTAATACAGTAAAAGATGCTAAAACTAATAAAAAAAAGTCTAGGAACATTTGACTTTATCATAATTATTACTGGTATTGGTCATTGAGGTAAGTATGTATATCACAGCCGTAGTTACTCATTTGTCTAGCAAAACACAAATTTCTAATTATAGTAAGCTCAGTTAAATATTAATTGTTTAATTAAAAAAAACATTCCACAAACGGTATGTATACTACAAAACTAATTAATTTACATCTTTCTTACGGTGCTTCTACGTAGTCTTTAACATTATAAAAGTAATTTAGTCCCAATGAACTCTCACATGAATTTTATAATTTTTATAATATAAAATGTTTGTCACCATGCTTTTGACTATCCAGAGTCTAGTCTAAAACGCCAAGATCGGAAAAGTTTCAAAAATCATTTTTTCGCTTTATCATTATTTTTTGCTCGCTAGAAACGAAAAAACTAGAGATTTTTTAGTAAAAATCCATTGACACAATCATGTTTTAACTTAAATAAAGTTAATCTGTGTTAAAATAAATTTCTTTAAATGCTATGCACAAAAATTAAAATTACAACAAAAAGAAACATTTTTTTCCGTAAAGTCCCCGTATTATCAAACGTGTTTTTAAGTGTACCATGTATCATATTATCTTGTATTTGATATATCCGTAGTATAGCACCAGCACGTATTATAAAAGAAAATTAGATTAGTCTTCCGTTCGTTAGGGTTATAATAAATTTATCTTCATGCGCTCATAAATTCTTAAAATCCAAAAAACATTTTATTCATAAAAATATAAATTACATCTAACAAGGATGCAGTAAAAAGGAAAATATATAAATCTATCTACAAAAATAAAAGTGAACAAGTTATTGCACAACAAAATTTTTAATTAAAAAAAAATTTGAAGATTTTTATTAACAAAAAGAATGCCCCATGCCCACTCACAACTTCATAGTGTTTTTTCCTTAATAAATTAGAAGTCATTAATTGTATAAAATATTTTTTTACAATAAAAACGTTTAGCAGCATCGGTTTTGCAACTGAAGTATTTTGTCTTAAACTTTTTGATTGAATATGTATAGTGTATAGTGTCACTCAGATTGAGCGCGGGGCCCCTCTAAAACTTGGGCCCTAGGCCCGGTCCTACCAGACCTATTAGTAGAGTTGTTAAGAAAATAACCGAACAGGTTCTTTAGAACAGGTGAGAGATAGCCTGTTCAGTGAACTGTTCTTTCTAAAAGAACTGAACCGGTTCTTTAGATAGACTTATGACAGATGATTGCGCTTGAGTGATTGTTAAAGAGCAGCGAAATTGCTGAACAAAAGTTCAGCAGTCCTGACCCGGGAACCTGTTCATCTATTCTATTGTCACTCACTTGGTAAAAAAAATAGGTAAAAGGTCGCCATAGTAGTAAAAGACCGCTTTTTGTTAATCACTTCCTAAAAAGAACAGGCTGTTCTTTGAAGGAGACAGAAACAGGAATGCAGCGGTGTTCTTCTTTAACGGAATTCACTTTTTTACTTTTTTTACCAAGTCAGTGAGTGACAATAATTTATGATCAAAAGAACAGGTGAACAGGTTTACGGAACAGGTTCCCGGGTGAGAACCGAACTGTTCGAACCTGTTCAGCAATTTACCTGCTCTTTAACATCACTACCTATTAGGAAAATAAGCGTTGATTAATATAATAATGGATTGTATTGAGATACCTTGACACAGAAAAACGACATTTTAGCGCCTTCGCCATAACATAAAATTACCTATTACCGAACAACACGGTATGATCTTTTTTTTCTTGGGAACAATCCTGTTTCGGGTATGTATCATTTTTCATAGAAATATTTCCAGTAACACAAATTTGGATTACAATAAATTTTTTTCTATGGTCTCCCGGTTCTTTCAAGCAATAGGGAATTACTTAATACCCATAAAATTACTGATTTTATTAGTAAATCGAGTAGAATTTCGGGTAATATCGGTAAACTTCGTCGAAGATTCTAGGAATTCATTTTAGTATATCTCCAGAACTGGCAAACTTTTGTCGGAAAGTTTGAATTTTTAGGGGTCTTATTTCAGAGAGGTGAAGAGTTTTTACTGCTTCCCGTTTATAAACCTAATATATTTATATTATACGACTAATATGGTAACTTACGTTTTTGCCATTCAGGAACTTTAATTCGACGAACACCACTGCCTAAATACTTATTTATATGATTGGATTTTAATTCTGCTTATGATTTATGTACTTTTTATATTTTTATGAATTTGGTACTTTAATTAGTATTTAGAGTTAGGTATATTCGTCATGCAAATATGTTTATAATATATTATAAATAATACAATCCCTTTAATGGACATCTCCATCATAAACAACAACCACACAAATACGGTGGTTGCCCATAGAGTTATGATTAATGTTGGTGGTTAAATGACTAGTTTTCGTCTAACATTTGTGCTGATAATTTAATTTGATGTGACAATAACCGCTGTTTTGGAACATGTATAATATATTTATTAAACGTCATTCTGGCTGAATTTAAGACTGAAACGCAGTATTGTAATGAAAATGTAATTTTCTTGTTTAACTAGAATTAATTGTTTTAAAGAGAAAGGGTAAAATTCTGAACACCTTTTTATACAATACGTTTTTTTTTTTTTTATTTTTTTTTTTTAATTTATTTATTTTACGTCGGCCTTTTTCCGCAACGAGGCCAATCACCGACGCCAGGGAATTTGTCACACACTATCTGGTAATTTTGCCGAATCCCTCTTTGTCGAGGGTAGGGTTCTTTAACGTGCCAACATCCATGACACGGGGCCCACAGTTTAACGTCTCTTCCGAAAGACGGCGCCACCTCTTAAACCAAATTCCAAATTTAACATCGACGTTGCCGGGAATGGAACCCGGGCCTACGATCTGTGAGGCTGCTGCGCTGACCACCAGACCACAACGTCGACACAAAAGAATTTAAACTGTCACAATCATATACCTACTATTTAGATCAATGAAGCCGACCTTTCCCTGTCGATAGAGGACATTCTATCTTATGACAGAGATACATTCTTAGCTTATCCTGAGAATTCTATTAGGTGTTTCGTTATTTTTAGTCCGCAATAAATAAAATAAAGTAAAAAGCCTTTCTGCCACTTTAACAATCCTTAACTGGTGCTTCTCCAGAGTCATAAAACATATTTATTATTAAACATCTGGGAATAAGACATCAACAAACATTAAGCGGTGTAGGTTAACCGATTTACAAGAAAATGGTATTCTAATATAAATAGATTTAAATGTCATCCGATACGAACTTCGAAATATTTCATGTTCACTAAGATTTATGCTTGTTTTGTTTTGTAAATACTTTTAGAAGCCATTTATTCACTGCATTCTGAACGGTAACAAGCGACGCATCTTGTAAAAATGTAACGCCTCTCTTTCTAAAATAATATATGTGACTTTTGTGTACACAAGTCGCTAGACGCCCCCTTGTACTATATATAACTTAGGGGAGAGTTGCCACATCTTATACACTGCAGTAAAAGAGTTTTATGTTATTACGATTATCATTGGTAATATATATGCCATTTAGGAAATTACCTAATTAACTAATCTACAGAAGTTGATTTACATATGCCGATGCTGTACGGAACGAACTAGTATTCACTGCTAAATAAAACTAATCATAGTACAAAGAACCAAGGCTTTAATCGAGTAAAATAAGGTTTTAAAGTCTGGGAAAAAGTAATTTAAAAGTATCGCTGCGTAAAAATTATACAGGGTGTCCGGAAACTTCGTTCGTATACTTTAAGGGGATATTCTACATATGAAAATATGAAAAAAGTTCATATGAATGTAGGTCCTTAAATGACCCTTAAGGAAGCTACGGCCGTCCAAAGGTGACCTCTAAAGATTAGTTTCTATTTTATATCTATGCAACCGCTTAAGGTAACGGTGTGCTTTTTGGCACACAAACTAATATTAACAATTGCTAATTTATGACATTCAGAGTTATTATGAAATTTAGTCAGGGACGTTCTTACGGGGGGGGGGGGGGGGGGTGGCTTAGTTTATTTATTCCTAATTTTTTTACACGACACATTTAAAAAATTTTACCCAAAAATTATAATTCCAGTGATTTTTCTACACAAAAAAGGTATTCTTAAAAAAAATTATTGGACCAATGATTTAGGAGAAAAATCGATTTATTTAAATCATTGCAGAAACTACCCAGATAACATTTTTACATCCTTATCATGTACTATGAATATAATTTAAGGTACACGGCACATGACAGGAATATCATTTTTTTTCATTGCGCACGTGTCAGGAATGTTCTAGGAATAGATTACGTTCCACCCTCTTCATGTGCTGAAGAAGTGATATTCACGTCATTAAAGATATTCTAATCACATGCGAAAAACGTGCCTAAAGCAAAGACATGCTTAGCACCTTCTTAGCATGTTCTAGGACAAGGTTAATTTTTAGCATGATATTCCTTTCATATATTATGAACATGCATAATATTCCTAGCATATTTTTTACATGTCAGATGTAAGCGGTGAAAGATCTAGGGGGGCTCGTTGCCCCCTCCCCCCCCCCCCCGCCCCAGAGCCTCAAAAGTTGGTTAAAAAGCTTATGCTTACTATTTAAATTTGATATGATTTTGTACTTTTTTAGCTATTTTTTATTATCGACCTCCCCCCCCCCTTGCTTCGTTTACATACTTATTCTGGATCCGCCCCCGACTGTAGTTCGAGTATATCTCTTATTCTTTAGATAATTGAATATGAAAACAGCATCAACAGGTCACTTTTAAAAAAGTCTGTCTACATTAGGTGCAATTGCAAGTAAAATTGCCTGTAAGCATGCGCTTTGATGACTTTTCAATCAGTTTCAATTTATCCATTTAAAAACGACTATTTAATTGCATCGCATGAAGTTACATGTAGTCATTGCACCTAACGTAAACAGGCTATTTTAGAAAGTTGCCTGCAGCTGCAAAATCTATATTTTCCAAAATCTAAAACGTAATAATAATTTAACACGTAACTTAAAACACTTTTCGATAGTTTGACATTTTTACAGATAGATACAGATCATCAGTCACGCCTAAATTCTGGTTGGTTTAGATGACAAACTGAAAGAACTTTTCTTATTTTTTTGTAATATTTTATTAATTGTTATTAAAGCTGTTTGCTTTTCCAGCAGTATAGCAAAATATGGTTCTTATTAATTTTCTTTTTTATTTAACAAATTATTTAAAATCATGATATTATTATGGTATTTGTTTATAAAATATCATCTTCTTTTGTATTTTCTGCGGGCATCTGAAACAAATTAATTACTTTAATATAATAGCAACTCCGAATTCTGAATTAGAATTAATTATATCTTTATTATAAAAATATTTAAAAAAGTATTAACTACCGTATGAGCAGAATCACAAAAGTGTTAATAGATGTCTACAAAGTTATCTCAAAATCTAACCTCCTTATTATTCTTCATTCTTTCTTTGGCTTTAACAAACCAAATCTTAATAACATTTATGACTTCGGTTTCTGTAGCCTCTCTAAACTGAATCTTCACCGCATCTAAAACAATGAACTTATATTAGAAAATTTAAATGATGATTTTAATTTCAACTTATTAGCTAGGTATGTATATAGGTAGAAAGTAAGTACCTAGAATAGAATTTGACAGTTTCAGCTTTTTAAAACTTCTCTTTTGTTTTGCGCCATCCCAGGAATAATGTTGAGCCACTTCATTAGAAAGCACTTTATATAATTTTTTTCTTATGGACTGTGACATGACTGTGATTCAATTCCAATATCTAAAAATAAAATTTGACAATACACTTGGGGTACTTATATGCGTGTCCCCCAGAATATGTATATAGACTGAAAGGACACACCAAAAGTTATCTTTTCAAATTTAATAATCGTATTTTGCCATCACGCTTGATTTAAATCTAAAATATACGAAACTTAGTAAAAGTAATATAATTTTATAGTATAGTAAAGTTTACATTAATTTGAGAGCTACAATTTCAGATTAGGTACCTATAGACAAAATTCTAACTGTAAATAAGAAGTTGAGTGAAATTTTGTATATTTTAGTTTTATCCCAAAATACAATAATGTTGTTGCTAAATAGCCTGGAACCGACATAATATTTTTTTTCACAAATCAATACAACTATTATTCAACATAATTTAATCTTAAATATTCATTTTCTTAGTTGGATTTAAAAAACAGAGCAACTTAAAGATTTTATATTTATCACACCAGAATTATTTAATTGGTTTACATACTTCTTAGAATTTGAATATTATTTATTAAAAATTAATTTGGTTGGTTATAAAAAAATATCATTACTTACCATTACTTTGTAATTGTTCTTAGTGTCTAATCAATTTTCCAACAATGAAAGGCCTTCCTCTGTATGTACAGGAATATGTTCATATAAACTTTTAATAGTTTGATCATTAATTGATGAAATACTGGCTGATTGTAAAGATAAAATTTTAGGTATTGCCGATAATTTGTCCATAACGGCATCAATTTTTAAATGCAATAGCGACATTTCTTCCACGAGAGTTTTCAACAAAGCTATAAAAACGTGCCAGCTATAAAAAATGATCAGCCTCAAAAACAAATTTGTAATGTATAGTAACTTTTTCCTGGGTTTTAGGTCAATTGTTAATAGAAATTATTTTTATTTGTTTACATTTCGGTTTATTTTGACAAAACTCATAATTTCAACTTTAACAACGTTCAGATCGATTCTTGATTACGAAATTAATTATAAAAAACGAAGTATGAAAGAAATGATTTACATTAAAAAAACCAAAAATACCCTTAATTTTAGAGCTGATCCAGACAATCTTATTTATGTTTATAACAACTTAATAAAACAATAAAATGCAAATTTTTACACCCAACCCTAATTATCTTTGAAAATATTGACAGGGGATTTTACAATCAATTATCACTTATTGTCCGTAATTTTGAAGATAGAAATAAAAATTAAAATAATTTTAGTATTACCTTTTTTAAGTTATTGTTATGCAATTTATTTTTAAAACCTGTCAACTTGGTATTTACCATTAGTGATTGCATTTAAGAGCAAACGCTAGTGACGCCTTCGCCATTTCGTTTTCTGAACAATATTTCGTAACTTCTTCGTTTCATCCAAAAGTCGACCAAATACCCCTTTTTGGGGTACAATTACCGACAGTTTTAAGTTAAAAAAAGTATAATTGAAAAATTAATAAAAGCATAAAACGAAAGTTTGTCAAATTTGCCCATATTTCTTTTTTTGCTTTTATTAATTTTTAAATCCAACCTTTTTTAACGTAAAAAATAGGTAATTGTTCTCCTAAGAGGGGTATTTGGCCGAATTTTGGATAAAACGATAAAAGGACCGAAATATTGATCAAAAGACGAAATGGCGGAGGCGTCACTATTGTTAGCTCTTAAAGTGTACGTATATGCGTACTGTTGGCATTTCCCAAGTAATAGTTGAATGCTTTCTATATCTAATTAAAATTAACCAAAACCACAAACGGGCCCAGAAACACAAATCAAGAACAAATATTAGGAACATGCAGATTGTATCCGTAACATATTATACCATCTGTAAATAGATATTTATAATACTTAGGTACATAATTATGCCAAAATATTTTTACTTAAGTTTACAAAAAAATCAAGTTTTATAAGGTAAATAGGTAAGTAAAAACACTTGTTGATCACTATGGAATGAATTATTTGTAAATGCTAGAGGGTAAATAAATTAAACTATACTTACTTTATTTTATTTTCTGATCAGCACTACAACAAACCTTACTAAATATATGCAAAATAAGACTCTACGTTAAAAATTCAACACCCGATCCGCAAAAGTTCAGGAGTTAAATAATTAAACTGAAATATATGGTGAAATAAAAACCTAGAGTCGATACATAATACGATGTTCGGTACTGTCTTTTCCCAAAAGCTCCTTTGTATAGTTATTGCAGGTCAGGAAGATTTTTACACGTAGGTACTAAAAGTACAGTTGGGTCGCACATGTTTCTTTAGGGTCGCTCTCATAAAATGATTGCCACCCAAAGAAAAAGTTTGAAGTCCTTTAATCTAAATAGTTCCCGTTATTTTTTTACAAAACACAGTAAAGAATCAAGAGAACCGACGAGATAACTTTCGTTCTCAGATGCTAACGAATTTTGCACTTTGCGCGACCAAATTTTATAGGTTAAATAACTGATTATATTTTATTATTTTTTTTCTATTTCTCTTCTTACATATCGGACAGGCAGGTACGAGAATATCACTTTCTTTACACGTACTGAAACCGCGCCCACATTTGGAACCAGAATAGAACGTTCAAGGAATGTTCCTCAATAGTCCTAAAAATAAGTAGGATACAGCATATGAATATAATATACATATCACCTTCTGGAATCGAGTTACTTTTTGGAATATGCTAAATACATTCATTTCATTTACCTTTTATGCTTGTATTTACTGGTAGATTCCAGACACATGAAAAGAATATTATTAAACGAATATGCGAGTAAGAATGAAGAGGGAATATTCTTTGCATTAGCAATGTACCAAATGTGTTATCTGGGTATTATCGAATTGTGTTTAAACTAAAAGATCAAAGTAGTCTTATGACAAACACAAATTTGAAGTAAAAAAACATCAAGAAGCCCATGGTTAGCGTTAAAATAAATTGACAATGACAATAATTAAGTCAAAACATTGTTTTATTGTCATTTTTAAACAAAATAAATTAAGAGTTGTTGGTTTAACAAGAATAATCTGAAAAAAGTAGAAAAGTGACAACAAATGTTGAAAATGGCTTCCATTCATATCAATACAACCAACTAAACGATTTCTCATTGATGTTCGTACTCTTGCGAAAACTCCTTCCTTATTAAGAATTTCCTCGCAACAATAAATAACACGTTGTTCCAATTGTTGTACATTTTCAACAGGTACTGAATATACCAGAGACTTCAGATATCCCCAAAGAAAGTAATCCAATGGATTGAGATCAGGTGAACGGGGAGGCCAGGCAATGGGCCCACCTCGGCCTATCCATCGGTCTGAATATGTTTGATTTAAATGATCTCGAACCAATCTACTAAAATGAGGTGGAGCCCCATCGTGCATAAAATAGTTTGTAAGTCTTTGCTGGTACGGCACATCTTCAAGTAGAACAGGCAAAAAGTCTTGTAAAAAATCGAAATATGCGGGCCCATCTAAACGTTGAGGCATAATGTATGGTCCTATTAATCGATCGCCCAATATACCTGCCCAAACATTAATTGAAAATTTATTTTGAAATCGACTTTCGAAAATTGCATGGGGATTTTCTTCTGCCCATACATGGTTATTATGAAAATTTACGATGCCTTCTCGGGTAAACCCTGCTTCGTCAGTAAACAAGACTTTATGTAGAAAAAAAACGGTCTTGATGTCATTTTCTCTGCGTCCACTGACAAAACTCTGCACGAGGAAGTAGGTATTGAGGCTTAAGCGCCTGAACTCTTTGTATATGGTATGGATAAAGAAGTTGTTCATGCAAAATTTCCCATGTTGTACTCTTAGGGATACCCTCTTGTAAGGCAATTCTTCTTGTGCTTATACCCGGATTGGCTGCAACGCATTCGAGCACTCTTTCTTCTGCTTGTGGAGTCCTAGTAGTACGGCTTCTCCCAGTTTCATTCATATTTGGCATAAAAGTTTCGGTTTCTCTTAATCGTTGATGTAAATGAATGAATAATTTCTCACAAGCAATTTGACGGTTTGGAAAATATTCTTGGTGCAACCTGCGAGCTTCTCGAGCACAACCATTAGCTTTGCCATACATAAAATGCATATCAGCTAACTCAGCAAATGAATAACCTGCCATTTTTTAAAATTTGCACTTTAATTAATCAAAAACACTTTGCACTTGATCAATGATCACTACAATAAATCACAAAAACGTCATTGTCAATTTATTTTAACGCTAACCATGGGCTTCTTGATGTTTTTTTACTTCAAATTTGTATTTGCCATAAGACTACTTTGATGGTTTAGTTTAAACACAATTCGATAATAGTTTATGCAATGATTTAAATAAATCGATTTTTCTCCTAAATCATTGATCCAATATTTTTTTTTAAGAATACCCTTTTTGTGTAGAAAAATCACTGGAATTATAATTTTTGGGTAAAGTTTTTTAAATGAATAAAACTAATAAATAAACTAAGCCACCCACCGTAAGAACGTCCCTGACTAAATTTCATAATAACTCTCAATATCATGAATTAGCAATTATTGTTAATATTAGTTTGTATGCCAAAAAGCACACCGGTACCTTAAGCGGTTGCATAGATATACAATAGAAACTAATCTTTAGAGGTCACCTTTGGACGGCCATAGCTTCCTTAGTCCCGTTTCAGATGGACGCGTATAATACGCGTGCGTACGATACGCGCCAGGTCGAATGTCATAACTTAAATGTAGGTTTTCAAATGGATGCGTAGAGCAGATGGCCGTGAGCCCGCTTGCATATACAGTAACAGCACGCGGGCTAGAAAATCCGACTTTCCGATGTCCTGGCTAGTAACGACAGTCGCGCTAGCAGCAGTTACAGTAATAGCACGCGAGGTATAAAAAGGTATATCGGCAATCGGTTTGTTCGTTGTTAGCAGAGCATTTTTTTTTAATTCCAATTCATTTCATAATATTTCATAAAAATTAATTAAATTTTAAAAAAATGCTCTGCTAACAACGAACAAACCGATTGCCGATATACATACCTTTTTATACCTCGCGTGCTATTACTGTAACTGCTGCTAGCGCGAGTGTCGTTACTAGCCACCACTTTTGAGGAAGTCAGATTTTCTAGCCCGCGTGCTGATACGCATTCTGCTGTCTAGCACACGTGCCATTACTGATTATGGTTTCGGCGATCCGAGCTTAAACGAAGTTTTTAGCCCGCGTGCTATTACTGTATGCAGCCCGCTTCGATTCATACGCGAGGGCGACGGCCCAGTACGTGCGCCCCGCGTAGGAACGCGAGGCGTAGATTGCTCGTCGTTCAGTTGTTGTTTTCAGATGGTACGACGCGTACACGAGCGTATGTAGTTGAGAGTGCTTGTCTTTATTGCCGATTCTAACCAAAAAAATATTTATTTACTATTTCTATTACAAGTTTTGTTAAATATTTTGACTTAATACAGTTTTGTACTAGAAACTCAGATGCTTTTCTTTTTTTATACGGCGCCACATATTCATATCACACTTTTGCGAATGATTTGATCCTAAATGTAGGCAAATAAATGTATAAGAAATATTTTTATTTGCCTGAGAGTCACATATAACCGTTCAGTTGTCGAAATCGACAGTCGGACAATATTTGTATGCTTCAAATAATTTTCTAATTTGCTATGTGATTCATCAAACGTTGCTGTTGACATACGAAAATAATTAAAGAATTTTTTAGGGTGTCCACGTAACTCCGAATACATCGTAACGAACGCACCTTTCAGTAATCGCTTTTCAACAATATGGTGCACCCATATCCTTTTCTTTTTTAGACTTTTTTTTAAAGGTAATATGCAGCAATGGCAACAACGCTAGATGTTTCCCCTTGCATGTTTCTTTTGCTACTACTGTCTGCGAACGTCTGTACGCCCCATGTGAAAGTAAAACCACGCGTACACATACGCGTGACCTTTACTACGCGCGCGTACCATACGCGTCCATCTGAAACGGGACTTATAAGTCATTTAAGGACCTACATTCATATGAACTTTTTTTCATATTTTCATATGTAGAATATCCCCTTAAAGTATACGAATGAAGTTTCCGGACACCCTGTATATTAAGAAGCAGTTGACAGGATTTTGTCTTATATATTTACCTTACTTTTTTATTAATATTGCTAGTAACTTCAATATTCTGAAATATCAAATTCTTTGTTTACAGTTTTCATTATTCAATCTCGTCCTAAATAAGGTTAGCGGTTTGTCAGGCCGTATTATTAATTATTGTAAAAATTCAATAATTGATATTTTTCTAAAGCCCTGTCATACTGTAGAATTTGATAGATTATTAATATTGAAGATATTTACCTGTTTAAGTATTTTAGAGATAAAACAGAAGTTTCCCTTTGTTTTTTTGTTCTTTGTTTGGGTGTTAAATAATGTATTTAGATAAGTTTGTTTGAAGGTGGTAGGGTAGACAATAATGAAGTAATATCAAAAAAATTACCTTGTCGGACTTCCATTGTCTTTATTTTGCTACTTAACACAACGGTTCGGTTAGTAAACCGAACAGTTTACAATTGAAAACGGTTAGAGATACTAACTAACCGAAACGTTGTGTTAAGTAACAAAATAAAGACAATGGAAGTCCGACAAGGTATTTTTTTTTTGATATTTAGATAAGTGTTATAATTAAAACATCCTTTTGGTTTCAGACCCGCAAAAGTTAAAATAAAAAACAACACATACCTATTATTAGACTAGGGCTGAAGCCTTTGAAAATGGTAAAAAGTGAAAAAAAATAATAGTAGGATGAAACCCATTGGAAAAGGAAGAGAATATAACAAAAATGAAAGGAAAAATAATTTACGGGCGATTCGAGGTCGGGAAGTGGAAAGGGGTGAGTTTTTAAGGGTAGAAAACGATTTGTCTCGATTTCCGGCAAAACTACAAGTCCTATGGAAAGACGTTAAATAGCAAAAATGTAGGTAATAAAAAGATCTACAACTTTTATATTTACACTTTTTTCACATAACCTCAAAATTTATGTAAAAAATTGAAATAACCAAGTTTTTGGTTTTTTGTTTTTATCTTTTACAAGAAAATTTTTTTTTCACGAAATTTGGTGAAAACTTACCTTTTTATGTCCCAAATATACTGTAATTTTTTTGATTTAAAATATTTATTTTTTCACCTTATTTTGAGTTAATATCAAAAAAGCACCCTAATTTTCAATCGAAAATTCTCACGTCAAAATATCTGCTTTTTTAAAAAAGTGGGTGGGCTTTTCGTTCGTTGAAATCTCTACTTTCTGATGGTGTAAAAAATATACATTACTATGGTAAATGTGATGAAATCCCCTTTAAATCCTACATTTAATTATATTTAGAACAACTATTTTTGCATATTTTTTGCGATCTTTATGTTTTATGGATTTGTAATTTTTTTGTTTATCAATGAAACATGGAATCTTACGTTTTTCGAGTAATTAAAGTTCACCAAATTTCGTGAAAAAACATTTTTCTTGTAAAAGATAAAAATAAAAAACCAAAAACTTGGTTATTTGAATTTTTTACATAAATTTTGAGGATATGTGAATAAAGTGTAAATACAAAAGTTGTAGACCTTTTTATTACCTACAACTTTGTCATTTAACGTTTTTCCATAGGACTTGTAGTTTTGCCGGAAATCGAGATAAATCGTTTTCTACCCTTAAAAACTCACCCCTTTCCACTTCCCGACCTCGGATCGCCCGTAAATTATTTTTCCTTTCATTTTTGTTATATTCTCTTCCTTTTCTATTGGGTTTCATCCTACTATTATTTTTTTTGGTTTCAAAAATTATCGACCCTGGTCTATCGTCGTAGTAGTTGTGAATGGTCCTAACCCACCAATTCATAGTTTGAAGATAATTTAAAATTTAAATAGATCGGTTTATTAAATATCATGTTTTTTGCTCGTTTTACTTTATCTAAAAAATAATAGATTGCCAAAATTTGAAGATGAAGTTAGTAATATAATAGAAAATATATATGTGCTATTATATTTATGATTTTTTTAATAATTCTAAAACTGTGTGGGTTAGGACCCTTCACAACTACGGCCACGCTATATTATTTATACCGTAATTAAAGTACAATAGATTGTATTATAAAACATTATCAATATTTCTTGTTAGACTCTATAAGATGTCCCTCCAAAAATCGTCAATTTAAACATCTAATATGCTTTAACTCTTGTTTAAATCATCTCCCACTTTACAGCAAACATTAACGACGATGTCACTTTATGTGAGACAATGTAAGACACATATAAAGATCAAGAATTAAGATACAGCGAAAGAAGACTTTTGTATTCCAAAACTAAATACAAAAATTAAATTTCTTTCCAGTAGCAAGTGAACTTTATATTCCCAAAGTAATTTGTTAGTAAATTATTCGCTTATTTTCGCTGTAAAATGTAATTCTGTAAAATAACCGGGTTACACTATGCAACGCCGATTACTGATGGTCTATTTTGAGGGATACCTCAGACCAGTGGCGAATCGTGGGAGGGGGGAAATAAGAAGATTAACAAATCCCAGGATGACTTAAAAACCACTTAACCGATCAAAAGAAAATTTCGTATACCTACGTGGTATGTAAAACGTGGTTTCGGGTTCTTGATGTAATCAATCTCATACGTGACAACTACATAATCACATTCAATTTACAGTTGAAATAGAAGAAAATAATAGTATCAATTTCTTAGACCTAAATATTCACAAATTAAACAACAAATTACATTTTAAAATATACAGAAAAGAAACACAAACTGATCACATGATTCCTTCTAACTCAAACCACCCCCTTAATCACAAAATGGCTGCCCTTAACTGCTATATCAACAGATCTCTTAACGCCCCTATGTCACAGAATGACCGTAACGAAGAATTGAATACCATTAAACAAAAATTGCAATTAGCAACGGCTATTCACCTGAAGTTGTTGATAGGACTAAAAATAAAATACAATTAAAAAAAGATCAACAAACTGCATTTAACCCTCCGCAAAACAACTTACACAAAAAATATATTTCTTTGTCTTACAAAGGTCCAATTTCTACTCAGATAGCCAAAGTTCTCAATAAAAATGTGAAAGATACAACAATATCCTTCAAAACAAAAAACAATCTTCAGTCTCATTTAGTCAGAAATAAAGAAAGCGTTTCGCATCTTGACAAAAGCGGAGTTTACAAGTTATCATGTGGTAGTTGCCCAGCTCTATACATTGGAAAAACCGTAAGAAAACTCGGAACAAGAATAAAAGAACATGTCAACCGACCAGGTACGTCTGTATTTGTACAGCACCTTAAATTTAATAATCATAGTTTCTCACCAACTTCTAACAGCAAGATTTTACATTAATTTGATCATAAAAACTTCAGAGAGTTGGACTATCTCGAGAACCTTGAAATCCATAGACATTCAATTAACTATCCAGATTCTTGTCTGAATTTAAGACTCAATGAAACTAACAATCGAAACCCAATTTTTAGACTTTTTCAGCGGTAATAATTTATTATATGCCCGCCCTAACTTACGCTTGTGGACTTTTGACTCCTCCCATTTTATTAACAATAGGACGGTTTTGCAGAATACAGATATCATAATTTAAAAATCCTGTTTTCTTTTAAACAATTGATGGAGTTACCTACCTCTTTTTATACCATTTTATTCATTGTTACTTATTTAAAGTTTTTGTACCACCTTTCTGTTTTCTATTATTAGTAATTTTGTGTATATTAACTACGTTTTTATCTGAGATGTCCCTCACCACTTTGTGTCCATGTGTCAAGTGTCAGTCAGGCAGTGGTGGCTCGTGACTAGTGAGTCAGGGGGAGGGGTGCTGGCTTTAAATAAAAAAAAATTAAAATGTCTATTATTTTCGAAAGTACGTGTCTGTTTTTTTTAACTTTCTCGTTGTGAATTTTAATTTCATCAGCATAAGCACTACTTAAACAAGTTAAAATATTAGTTTGTCCTAACATCTCAAAACTTACCACATTATAACGATGTTTTGCACTATTTTCATGTTTTTTATTTTCTCTGAAAGATGTTTTAAGTCCTGCATCCTATTTATAGTCCAATTATCATCCCCGTCAAAAAGAAAACACACGAAACAAAAAAAAAAATTTTTGTCCTCACAACCGCATATCCAGGATTTTTTATTATATATTTATTTGTCAAACTTACGCGTAAAGTGTGCCTTACTTTTACATTTTGATTGCACTTGTAGGTACTTACTATATTCAATATTGGTAGTGGCCGCCCTGTATTTATAAATCAAGTTTTTCACTTAAGCTCAGAGCTCAGAGAACTACTAAACACAAGCTTCTGTAAATCAATGACCTTCATATTAGACGAAATTTTCCAACTTTATAATGTAACTATATAATAAATAAATCAAAACAAATAAACAAAACGCGAGCGGCATCGACAGGTCGAATCGCGAGTCGCGAACAGCGTTTGGGCGGAAAATTTTGAGCTCCTCGTTGTGCGATATGTAGGTGACGTCACGCCTCCGTAGTCCTAACGAGAAGTCGCGTTGAATCGGGACGAATAATCGGTCGCCCGCGCTTAGTATAATCTTGAGAGCGCGCAACTCGCTTGTCTATGAGTATAGCCTGCCCGCTGGAATAGGGCTATTTTTGGTTTGAATTTTATTATGCCCGCGCTTAGTATAACCTACCCGCTGGAATAGGGCTATATTTGGTTTGAATTATTTTAATTGATTGCTTACATACATTGCTTTATTGGTTTTTTAAGTAAAGTATTTTTGGATTCTGTTTGAAAAAATTGCAGGGAGAGCGGCGCCCCAGAGCCCTTCATTAACGAGCCGCCACTGCAGTCAGGGGTTGTTTATATTGGAAACCTGTACCTGAAAATTTGTTGAGAAATTTTCAAAACCTTTTGAGTATGTTTCTTGTCTCCTGGACATAATTTGACGAGTAAGTATTCTCCGTAGTGTGTTCCTGCTGTTTTTACCCTTGTTTGTGTTTTTCTTTTAGAACCTAAGCCCTGATGATGGCCTCATAATGGGCCGAAAGTGCTAGGCGATAGTGAATAAATTGCGCTGAATACAAAAAATAATGTTTTATTTGTAACTTAATCTGTTTATCTCAATTATCATTAATTAACAAATGTATAATTTTGATTCGAACCGATGCATGTCTATAAAAATGGTAATACTAATACATTTTGTACAGCAATCACCTAACATTGGAATTTTACCTAAGGCAACAAATAAGAAGAATTCCGGACTGTCCGTCTGTTGGCAAACTGCATTTATCTGTTTTATACCTATACAATAAAGAAACCAGGCCTTAAGTACAATGTATACTTTACTGTCGTTTTTTCAGTTTACTGACGTGTGATACGACAAATACAAAATTAAAGGAGCCGGTCCCGAAACCCTAATTCATATCACAAACAGGATATCAGTCTTAAAAATATATTTTTTATGGCATCATATATTTGTAGCTTGTTCTGTAAGTTTTTTCGGGCCATGACACTTTTATTACAAAAAATTTTTTATGTTTAAAATTTTAACAAGAAAAAGAAACCGAATGATTTAGCTTACTACACGTTCTTTTTATTAGGTATCACATCACATAACAAAAAACATTTTTATGTGTTATATATAAGAAAAAATAAAAAGTTAAAACAGACATAAAACTTCTCAAGGCCTCCTAATTGGCGATAAAAACTTTTGGAAACTTTTTAGCAGACAAGCTATTTATGAATTGCGGCATTACAGGGTAAGTTGCGGTAATAAAAATTTTAATTTTTTAAACCCTGGCCACCGTTTCATTCCCTTTTTAGGCGTATTAAAAATGTATAAAGAAAAGGTAGATTAGTAAGGATAATTTTAATATAGTAAAATCATTACCGCGTTGATTTTTGTTCGATTATAAAATATAATTTTATTATTAAGGGCGTTGGTCAAATATGAAGAATATTTACACGTACCTATAGTTGGCGATTCGAGGTCGGGAAGTGGAAAGGGGTGAGTTTTTAAGAGTAGAAAACGATTTGTCTCGATTTCCGGCAAAACTACAAGTCCTATGGAAAAACGTTAAATAGCAAAAATGTAGGTAATAAAAAGATCTACAACTTTTATATTTACACTTTTTTCACATAACCTCAAAATTTATTTGAAAAATTGAAATAACCAAGTATTTGGTTTTTTATTTTTATCTTTTACAAGAAAATTTTTTTTTCAAGAAATTTGGTGAAAACTTACCTCCTCATCCTCAGGATAATTTTAATATAGTAAAATCATTACCGCGTTGATTTTTGTTTGATTTTAAAATATAATTTTATTATTAAGGGGTTGGTCAAATATGAAGAATATTTACACGTAACTATAGTTGTTAGGCTTATGGCTGTCATATAGAAAATTTTTAGGTTAGGAATTTGTCCCTAAATAAATACTAAAGGTGCGTTTTGAGATTACCACTTCTTCCTTCATCCGTTCAAGTATTAGGTACATTCGGCGCAAAAAGAGTAAATCCAAACAAAGAGTGAAAAGCGTTTACTCCTTAGCGATGTGTCGATCGATTGGGTCAGATATATTCAGTTGTTCGTTTGGGTTTCGATTTTGACTTAACCTCATTTCATGTTCAAAAATTAGTCGAGAGTAGCGTAGTAGTATTTTATAAAGCGGGGGACCAAAAACAACTTTAACATATTTTATTTGCACTCTTCTCATTCACGTACAGGAAATATTATTTACCTAGAGAGGTTCAAAAAGACGTAATTCATCCATTTCTACTTCTACATGACGTTAATTTTCTTGAAAAAAGACATAATCAAACAATATTAATAAATATCCAACGAAAATCTAAAAACAGGGACAGAATGGAACTATAACCTCCAAAACCATAAAGTAAACAAAACAAACAACTGATCTGATTTTGGTTCACTTGGGATCACTTTGATGGTAGTGGGGGAACAGTGATAATTTGCCAATCGAGCACAGGTCAGATCAGGTTGATCGATCCGGATCGATCTAAACCAGCGAATCGAGCACGCCTCTGGTGTATAGGTGCTAGCTGTGAGAACAAGTGGGAAAAAAATGACCTAGACGAACACTCGGTTTGGTAAGTCGTTCATATGAACGAGTATTGATAAACGGGTCATTATAACGAATGATCTGCTGAAAACCGGGTCACGAAAAAGAACCGGATCTTCCCATCCCTTTTCTCGATGTTCTCGTTAAACGAAGTGCTGAAAACATAAAAACTTCAGTGTACAGGAAACCCACCCACACAGGTCATCAATCATGGATCGAATCATTCAAACTCCATAAAACAGGGCATAATTCAAACTCTTTATCACAGAGCATCTAATGTTTGCAACAATCCGAAATACCTTAATATTGAAATTTCAAACATCAAAAAAGATTTAAAACAGAATGGTTACCCTGAAACCTTTGTAACTAATTCAATCTCAAAATTTAAAAATCGCGAAGTAAAAACTAATACAGAAACGAAAGATTAGCAAGCATTCCTCACAATACCTTATGTCAAAGGGATTTCTGAAAAGATTAGAAGGATAAACAAAAACTCTAATATCAAAACAGCCTTCAAATCCGGAAATACACTTAGAAGCTTTCTTACAAAAGTAAAACCCCCCTGTAATGAAAATACAAAAAATTGTATCCATAGTTGAATTCACATAAACTTTTAACGCCGTGACATTTCAGTTCTGTCATACTTGTCAAATACTGCAGCAACTCATAAAATATAAATTTATAATGGCTAAATTTAATTAGTATAATTCTACTGCACACAAAGTATGTCTATCTTGTATTATTTCATACGATTAAAAAGAGATAGAAAAAAGAGTTGGCCGAACAATTCCAGAAAAGAAAAAGAAAAAACACTGACCAATCTCAGCTGTATTAAGAAATTTAGTAAGTTGGTGAAATCTAAAGTAACTAGACAATGACAAGTCTTGACATTTGGCATTAAAACTTTATGTGAATTCAACTATATCAAATCCCTTGCGAGTGTAGCGAATAGTACATTGGAGAAACAAAAATACCTCTTCCCGTACGAGTTAAAGAACATCTGAAAAATACTCAAAGAGGTGAAACTTCGAGATCAGGTATAGCGGAACATGTATGGACTAACCAGCATAATATACAGTGGTCAAAAGCCAAGGTTTTGGACACGGAACAGCACTGGAGAAAACGAAAGTTCAAAAAAGCAGCTTTCATAAATCAAAATACCCATATATTTAGTAAACCAAGTATAGATATCCCCAATATCTGGAAGCATCTTCCAACAGCTCAAACTTCACACTCCATTAAGCACGTAGGCGGAGTCATCAAGCTGCATTGCACATGGATAGTATTTAAGACAGTAGCCTTAGAATTGTCATTTAGTTTACACTTGAAAACGGTTAGAGATACTAACTAACTGAAACGTTGTGTTAAGTAACAAAATAAAGACAATGGAAGTCCGACAAGGTAATTTTTTTGATCCTAAAATCTTGTCTCGCTGAGAGGTGCTGTGGGAGTGTGCATGCTTATCTGCATGGTTACTCCCAAAACTCTGGTTACGAAAATTTACTCTCACTCCACTCCAAATTTATTTCCCACCCCGAACGTAGCTTAAGATGGCTTTATCATTTTTTTTTGTTAACCCAACATATTTGAACGTAAATTCTTGACAAATATGGCTTAATTAATCATTACTTAACGTAATCGATTTACAAATTGTGAATAATTGCACAGACGGGCCTTTGCCCGTATATGACCGTCGACCACCTACAACCAATCTGGTAAAACTGATCCGATTACTACGAGGGATTTGCCAATTCAATATATTTCAGCCTGATATCATTAAATAAGGTTTTGCCTCCAGGCGAAATTTTTTATAGGATGTAAGGTCGACTGCAGGGAAGCAACTTATCGTTCTGGATATATTCCTACAAGAAGTGTTTTAAAGGATTCTTTTAATTTTCCATGAAATCGGTGTAAATCAATATTATAATAACATGCAATAATCAAAATTAAAGTCGTCACTTTAATTAAATATTTAAAAATGCTTATTTGTAATGAAGCTTTTAAGGAAATTATTGTTCACATACCGTGCAAGCAAAAGTTATTTGCATCAAAGAGGGCCTTGCCTCTAAGGACGTAATGCTTAGCCGTAGAACTTAATACCTGTTGGGTGTCAGTAACTACCTGAATTAACAACCAATCAGTTATTCCGTCATCTTTGACAGTCGTTACAAGTAATTTGATTTATCGCTAATTTTTCCAATTTCTTGAACAATTCACACAATGGGCTTTACGGAACAGCACAAAACATTCATGGTTGAAGCGTATTTTCAAAACGGGATTAGAGTAAATGGTGAGTGGTAATACAATCCGGGTTTGTGCATGGACGATTTTCACGAACATTTTCCTAACGTTGCTTTTATTGCTGGGGATTTTTATCATTGCCTAAAAAGAACCGTGGCTGTGTTTAGGGAAACAGGTTCTATCCAACACAAAAAAGGAGCAGGAAGACCATCTGTAAGAACAGAATAACTTACAGCAAACGTTCGTGAAATAATGCAAAATACGCCAAAAAATGCATAAGACGCCAGTCCCAAGAAGTGGGAAGATCTTATGGAACATGCAAGACTATTCTTAAGAAGCAGCTAAATGTATTTCCTTATAAAGTGCAAGTATTCCAAGAAATACAAGCCGCAGGAATTACTCTCAATTACCCAAAATTTATTGGAAAGAAATGATTTATTAGACCTGACATTTTTTTTCGGATGAAGCCTGGTTCCACCTCTCCGGTTATGTGAATTCTTAGAATACACGCATGTGGAGTAGTGAAAATCCCCATTTTTTTGTAGAGTCCACATTGCACCCTCAAAAAAATTGGTGTCCGGTTAGCTGTTTCCCGAAGAAGAATTGTTGGTCCTATTTTTTTCCATGACACAGTTACAGCACAGCGGTATAGAGACAATATTTTGAATCCATTTGTGGAGCAATTACTTAACGACGACCTACGTTTTGGATATTTTCAACAGGACGATGCAACCGCCCATACAGCCGCCGAAACTATTAACTACTTACGCAATTTTTTCGACGACAGATTGATCAGCTTTCGATCAGACATTAAATTCCCAACTAGATCACCTTGTTTAACGGTTATGGATTACTTCGTTTTTCCTCATTTAAAGAACACTATTTTTAAAACACCAGTTGCAAATTTAGAACAATTACAAGAAAGGATTATCCAAGAATGTGGTAACATTTCTCCAGAAATGCTGGTCAACACTTGCAAAAATATGAAGAGACGTGTGAATTTGTGCTTGGAGCATGGCGGTGGCCAATTTCAGCAATTTATGTAATTATTTTTCTTTTTCTTTCTGTATATTCTTACTTTGTTAATTTTGTAAACAACAAAAATAAATTTGTATTTGTCTACTTATTTTGTTACTCATTCGTTTGGCATATAATGTCATAATATGAATTTGACAAAATTTTAACCTAGATTTGATTAGATTTATCGTCTCCATATCATTGTGATCTAAACCAAGCCCTACGTTTTTTAATCCAAGCCTTCTTTGATGCAAATAATTTTTGCTCGCACGGTATTTAATTCTCTGATTATACTCCATCCCCTCCAGACGTTTTTTTTTTGGTATTAGTTTTACACTTATATTACATTTACCACCTTGAGGTTTCCTTTATAATGACTTGAGGTTTCAATTGTTAAAGAAGGTTTATATTTAAAGCTTTACACAGGTGCAACACAAATTTACAATATAACATTATGAAACAAAATACTTAGGTTCCAAAACCATTCAACACTCTTGAACCAAGAACTGGGCGAGTACTTTAGGCACTATGGTGAGTTCGTTTGGTACCCCTTCTTCTGGGTTGCTCATCGTCTAATCCAAATTCTGGGGAAACACCCTCCAACCACTGTTGTACAAAACCCAACCTGTTTTCACGAAACTGCATGAGGTATGTGAGTTCCTCCAAACATGGGAAAAATTTACGTTTATGCATTTCTCTATAAATTCGTTCTCTTCTTATTTTCACCAATTCATTACCACAGGCATTCATCAAATCACTAAAAAAGTTGTAGGTCTTGCAATGAATCAATTACGAATCGAAAATCTACTTACCTAACAACTAAAGTTAATATTTAGCTAAATATAAACCTATTATCATAAAATAATATGGTAGATATTCAGATCCTCTACTAATTTCCACGACAAAAGTCATTACTTTTCAAGAGATATGCATTTTGGAGCATTAATTATTAAAACGTATGTGTTTGTAAGATATTTCTCTATTAAGCGTAATTTTTTTAGAGGTTATGTTACCGCCGCAAAATTTAATATTGTCATTTATTGAGTTTTTTTAATGAAATGTTACCATTTCCCTATTAGAAAAGCAAAGAAATAGGGCCAAACTGCTTAAAACTTTGATCTCAATGTTAATTTGTTAAAATTGCAATTTTAAAGTGGAGTGGTATTTTTACATAATAGATAATAACAAATAAAAATGTTTGGTTCTTACTTGTCGGCTAGTAGGTCCTCTGTATATTCTAACAATGAGTTTAATCTTGTATCAGAACAATGACTCAAATGCACATCCTTTCTTAAACTTGGCAAATGTACATGGGACTGGTTATCCATTTCTTAAATTTAAAAGTTAATAAAAATCAATGACAGTTTAAAGACTTTTTATTCATTAATTAGGGTGCGTCACAAAAATATATTGAATTGTTTCCATGGCCTACTACTGTTTTCTGGAGTGCATATTATGGCAACCATTATCTAAAATAAATTACTTCTGACTTCTGGGTTATAGAAGAAAAAATTATATAAAATCCATAATTTTAATACATTATCTTACAAACATTGTATGTTTTAATTTAATAGAAAAAAAAAACGGTTATTTATAGTATCAGCAGTGTAAACCAACCTTAAGTAAAACAAAACACTCATGACGCCATATTGTCAAAGCCAACTATTAGAATTTGGCTAACACATATTTGGAGGGTTGGTAAAACTACAGCGCCATCTAGCGTCTTCTCACTTAACAATACTCTCTATATATTTTATCATAGACGGGGATATCAATTTAGGATGAGCCTATTAAAAGGGGGGGAGCAATATCAATGGGGGTACCATATAGTTGAAAAAAATTGGATCACATCCAAATATTGCTAAATTTATTCAATAATTTATAGTAAATATACTAGTGTTCGTTCAACATGAAGACTAGAGAAGATTTTTTTATGGGGGGACGCGCCACGGTGTCCCCCCTGGGGTGCGCTAATGGAAGCTAGTAATTATAAGTTTTAGGAGTTATGAAACAGATGTTAGATCATTAGTTAGTTTCAATATAACTTTAATGGAAAATATAAATAATCTTTGGAGTTCCTCTAGGTGCACCTATGAAAAGTACATAAATTAAAATAATTTAATAATAATGGTAACATAAAACATCAAACAAAATATTTCAAAGGATATTTTAATAAAGCTGCATGCATCTGCTTGTTACAATATATTATACCGAGCTAAATTCCATTAAACAAGTTTTATTAAACTAAATAGAAATTTTAAACAAAATGTATATGTTTATTTAAAAATCATTGTAAAATCAAATTAATTATTAATTTAATTTTTATTATCAAAAATTTCCAAAATCAAACAATGGGTAAGCAACAATAATTTGATAATTTATTTACTTTGGAAGAATTTTTCGAATAGCGAATCACTGGCCGACAAAATTTTTTTTTTGTTGTAACACAAAGCTAAATAGCATCTCGTGGTAGAATGGACCTATCCAAATACGAAAATGAGAAAAAAAAAGTTGTAACACGTAACGTTTTCTTGTTACAGTTATAGTACCACATTTAATGTTACAATATTTAATATCTATTGAAAAAATAATTTAAGAATTTTCTAACTGTATATATCGACTATATTTAAATTTTTACACCTACTAAACATACATTACATCTAAGAAAAACACAAACATTACAAATATTAACTGAACACACTAATTAAATTTTATTTTTTCCTTTTATGATGGGTCATATCTTCTCTTTTCAAAAACCAACAGTAATCACCCATCATGGCTGGATCCCATCGTCCTTGATAGCGAATTTCCATTGTCCTGATATCCTGGTGGAACCTTTCACCCTGCTCGTCACAGACAGGTCCCAAATTTTCAGGAAAAAATGACAGATGGGAATGGAGGAAGTGAATTTTTAATGACATTGGGGCACCAAACGATTTGTAGGAATCTAAAAGTTCATCAACTAACTGTTGATAGTTTGCATCCATATTGTTGCCCAAAAATCCCCTTACTATACTAACAAATGAGTTCCATGCTCTGAGTCCCTGCCTGGTAAGCTTCTCTGTAAAGTTGACATCGTCCAGCAATTTTCTGATTTGTGGCCCAATAAAAATGCCTTCCTTTAATTTGGCATCACTTAACTGGGGAAAGACTTGTCTCAGGTATTTGAATCCATCACCGCCTTTATTCATAGCTTTCACAACGTTTTTCATCAGCTTAAGTTTAATGTGAAGAGGAGGCAGAAGGACTTTTTTGGGGTCTACAAGAGGTGCAAATTTAACATTTTTAAATCCCGGCTGAAATTCACTTCTTTTGTGGCCAATCTTTTATTACATAATGCTGATCTACTGCACGACTGTCCCACAAACAAAGAAAACAGCAATATTTTGTAAATCCTCCCTGAAGTCCTATTAAAATTCCTACAGTTCAGGTAATTTTTCTATTATAAAATGCATCCATTTTAATCGTCCCCTAATTAAATTGACTACCTGCTAATGTAAAATGGTATTATTAAGCTATTAAAAAATGGTATGTATTGGGGCTTTCCGAATATTTTTTCTATTATTAGAAGGGTATTTCCATTTTAAAAATAAAGAGCTGACCTGTGTTAGAAAATTTTTGTCGGCCAGTGGGTAATAATATGCCGAATTACAAATAAATTTCAGGAGATTAATATCTTCCTTGAAATGCTCATCAATGATTTCAATTCTGTAAAAAGAAAAATGGAAATATGTTTAAAATGAACCAGTATCTCATCCAGTTTAAATTTGTAATTCTTAGGTTCTTTATTGTATATTATTATGCTTTTTAAAATTTTATGCAATGACAATAACTGCAACCTTATTTAACTTAAAAAATAAAAGGTTTTAATACATTCTCTTTTGCTTCTCACTAAAATTACTTATATCTTACTATACGTTATATTACGCTAGCCATTAATAAACATAAAGTTTAAACTCCGTTTTCCTTAAACTCATTAGTAAGGAAAAGCGATAGTTGGTTTCAATTTTGGAGGGAAGGCGATCATGGAATAATTCGGGCTCCAAGTCAACATTCCATTGACCATTAAATCCAAAAGAGCCGGCTAGGTCCGTTCACGTTCACTAATTTCATAGGGTTAAAGGGGAACTGGGACCACTAACTTTGCAGTTAACTCGTCACGTTTACTTCATCTGTCTGTGACTCGATTCTGCTTGCCTTGCTTCTGCCTGTATCCTGGCTATGACGTTCATCCTGTTTCCCACTATAATTTTGAAAATACTTTAATACAGTGGAACGTGCGGCGGGCACGAAACTTCTCCAGTTGACCTAGATAAACTACTTTTAATTGAACGTGTTTCCCAAATGGTGCATATTGTGCAAGCTTCAAATTTATACAATTAACGCAATTGTTGTTTTATTGTGATTTATAACTTCGAAATACGAAACGGTTTAGTTCGGATCTATTACGTTTAAACAGCTGATGCTACTGCTATTCGCAAACTCAGGTATTTATCGAAATTTTCATTGCAATACTGCAATATTCACGGATTTCATCTAATTAATCGAAGACATATGGATTCTAACTTTCCTGTTACAAAGTAATAAAATTATAAATGATAAATATGAGGAATGTGTCCCTCATTATACTCTTTAATTAATAAATTTATTTAAAAGTACTGACTAAAGGTCATATTATTTTTAATATGAGGTTTCATCGTTTTTCGTACAACACACATTTTTTTAACGTTGAAAATGTTTTATATCATCTCTGGGATCAAGCCTAGGACCTATTGCATTTTGAGGAAACTCTTTACAGCTGCGTCACGAAGGTTTTGAAATTTTCTCTAAGGATACTTTGCTTACATTACTTTATGTTAACTGTGTGCACTTTGTACTATTCGGCTAAACGTAGGACAGGGAGGCTGTTATTAAGGAGAGGAAACATGATTAAGTACAATATTAAGATCTATTTAATTGAGATCTATTCGGCTGAGATAGGAAGCATAGCTTTTACTCCCCCAATTGTGATTTTCATCTTTAATTACAATAAAGCCCTATTTATTTATCTTTTACCCAAATGCTTCGTTGAACGTAGCTTCCAAATAATGATATCTAATCGTAATAATTTTCAACGTCGTTTTTAAATGGTTAGAAATATTAAAAACTAACATTTAAGTGACTAAAGCTAACACACTTTAACATAATACGATTCGCATATTATTGTTTTCAAAATTGATTTAACGTAAATGTAAATATTATAAGCAGTGTTCAATGGCGGCCCGTTGGATAAAGCAATAAGTACCGCACTGTCTTAAGATAGAATTTTAATGAAAACCCTTGATGAAAATATTTTTTAATTACCGAAGTTTCATCATTTCAATAAATTGGAGAGTTGGAAAAAAAGTGTAAGTATTGAGATCTATAAACTAATTTCAAGACCGTTATAAAGAAGTATTGCAATTGGTGAACCAAATATTTCCGATTTAACGGCTGCTTTAAGGAGTTCAATTAGTTTCGTCGCGGTATACATTTCCAAATTGAAAGCTTTATATAAGACGGGCACAAGTTTTCTGTCCTGAGATTCACTTGTGATTAATGTTTTCGTTTTGAGAAAGCCAATCTTCTAGTCTTAGTCTTGTTTGTCCTTACCGTATTCTAAAGGCATGTTGGACTTGATTTTTTGCGAAATGGGGATTAAAACGTAAGTTTTCATTCAGTTTTTTTTTGGTTGGAAAAAATGTACCCAGTGCCAGGCAACACTTTTTAATATACAGGGTTCCCCATTTCAAACGAAACAGGCTAAAGATCTGGTTCCACGTTAATTTAAAAAAAAAACGCTCGTACCCGTCGATTTTTATTTCGAGGGGGACATCTTTTGCATATATTGTCAATCTTGTTACTTTATGCCCCTAGGAGGGAGGGGGGAGAAGATCTAAATCTTAAATGGATACCCCTATTTTATATAATTTTTTTGAATTCTGCATAAAATTCTGAACATTTTTTAATAAAAGCATTATTAGTCTATACTAAACAGTTTCCGAGATATTGACTCTTGAAAAATGAGATGTTTGAACTTTGACTGCGTCTAGCTTTCTAACTGTACGTCTTAGAGTAAAACGGCTTACATGTCCCTATCTTCGATTTTTATTATCTTTCCAATAGTGTCAACTTCCGGTTAAACCGGTTGTAAGAAATATAGTACTTCCGGTTTAACCGGAAGTTGACACTATTGGAAAGATAATAAAAATCGAAGATAGGGACATGTAAGCCGTTTTACTCTAAGACGTACAGTTAGAAAGCTAGACGCTGTCAAAGTTCAAAAATCTCATTTTTTAAGAGTCAATATCTCGGAAACTGTTTAGTATAGACTAATAATGCTTTTATTAAAAAATGTTCATAATTTTATGCAGAATCCAAAAAAATTATATAAAATAGGGGTATCCATTTAAGATTTAGATCTTACCCCCCCTCCCTCCTAGGGGCTTTAAGTAACAAGATTGACAATATACGCAAAAGATGTCCCCCTCGAAATAAAAATCGACGGGTCCCAGCGTTTTTTTTGAATTAACGCGGAACCAGATATTTAGCCTGTTTCGTTTTAAATGGGGAACCCTGTATTGTTACGTGCTTAAAAATGTTAACTTTTTTTACCAATATACTTTTTAAATTTATCACAAAATTTATTCGAATTAAAATATTATTCGACAAAAACTGGTGACGTTCTAGATTGGACTTATATTAACTTTTCTTATACACTCCCAACCGTTTTCTGCATACTGGACATCCGGTAAAAATAGTTGAGAACAATTTTTTATATAAAATTATGGGCGTTTGAAAATAATTGGTCTAAATTAGTTTTAACGGGACATATTAGTATATTTTACCACCATTTCTACCCACATAAGACTTTTTACGATTTATACTAAACCTTTCAAGCTAATAAAATGGCACCTTTTTAAGATTGACATGAGATGAAACATGTAGCTTATTATTCATGAGGATTTTATATCTCGACCCCGAGAGAATGTCCCGCATTTTACTACTGCGCGTCATATTGAAAATTGTAAATTAGAAAAAATATTTTGTGTGGAATTTTACGACGAAGACTCCCTGTGTCTTACTTTTTATTAAACGTATTTTTAGTACTTTTAAAAGTAAGCTTTTGAAAATACTTAAGTATAATATTTTTTTAGTATAGTATTAGATGTACTAAAGAAATTTGTTTATTTGGGTTAAAAACAGATTTTGCCATTAAAAAAAAATGGTTCAAAGTTAATTTGGGACATGGAAACAATAATAATAATAATTTAATATTGATTAACAAAATATATTTAAGCTAAAAAGGACAGAAGAAATGAAATACAATATTTTGCCCAAACTAGGTAAAATGAATATCAGCATAAAATATTGTCACAGAAAATATCAAAGCTCTACCCAAGCGCTAGCAACTTACCAAAAAATGCAAGAAAATTAAATTTTCGCTACCAATATATCTCCGGAATCTCACGAAAAATATCGTTTCCTCTATTATAAAAATGTCGGTATAGGTCCCTGCTGGCAGACATATGTTTAAAGTGCATACTGCTTTTAAAATTGCAAAATAGTTTAACAAAAACAATAAAAATTTTTAAATAAGAAACTTATTGGAAATAAGTATGTTTATGTATAATCCGTTCGTATTAGAATAAAAATATAAGATTATGGGATCTGTTATCGTAAAGAATTAATTAATTATTAATGTTTTATACTCACCAGTTTGTTGAGAACATGGTTGAAAAATGCAGCACTGTTTTTTGACTGTATACATTTTAGACTATTTTATTGCGATGCATGCCATGAAACCTAAACCCGGATTTATCTGGTACAACAATAATTTTTAAACTTAAACCACGAAAACTCACGTTTTACTAAAAGAAAAACATGTGATAACCCCGTAAAACGACTTTCTGTTTTATAAAACACTTCACATATTTTCACGGCTCTAAATTAACTTCCAACACACATAGACTCGGCCGTTGTGTTCTAGATTCAGCCCTCTCTTTTGCTTGTTTACGAAAAAACAACTTTTAAACGAAATATTTGTTTTAACCGGAAAAAATAACTACCGAATTATAAATGTAGCAATTTAACCTAGTTAGTATGGAAATTTAAACGAGTTTCCTATTAAATTTATATTTTATTGGGTATCCTCTACTGTTGACTTTAGACAGCGAATACCTTGTACTGTATAGTATACAGCACATTTTGGATGTAGCAGAGCAAAATTTAAACTTGACTAACATTCACTGACATTTTTTGAAGTCTGAAGAATGGTGCATACCAGCATAAAAGTGTTAATATTTCGTAAACGGTTGACGATACGTATAGGGTATAATTTATGAAAAATGTCTAGAATTAATTGTAAAATACAAAAAGGTAAAAATATATATTTTCTAAAAAAAAACTACATTTCAAAAAGTGGGCGATATTCTATAGAAAAGGCTGATCTGTTTCTTTATTCTAACTCTGTATAATGTATATGTCACAATAATTTAAATTACCTTAAACACAATATGGGTATAAATGATAAAATGAAAACCATATTTAAAATATATTGCTACAGACTAGTTTTTGCTTACTTAAGCACAAAACTTCCAAACTGCCAATTCAACAACAAAGTTTTACAAAGAAGCATCCGCGTGCATGATGTACGTGTTTTAAATTTTGCTTCATTTAGTTAAAAACTTTTGCAAACAAAAACTACAGTACTTGTCTCTTCTCGTTTGACTGATTTTCAAAAACGTAATTAAATATATTTACAATTTAAAGAGGTACTTTAACAAATTTTCTATACAAATGGAATAATACAAGTACAATTTTGAGGTATACTAATTACACTGCTCCAAAAAATAAACGCATCACGTAATATTTTAGAAAAAATATGGTTATTTTAAATAAACTGAAAAATATTACTGATTATTTTAACAACAACAAACATTTTATCCGTGCAAGATAATGCTCGACCTCACACATCTCGAGTAGGTTGAGATTACATATTAGAAATTGGTATTGAAACTATGGCTTCGCCTGCACGACGTCCCGACCTGAATCCAATAGAGCATGTCTGGAATATACTAGGAAGGCAACTACGACCTCATCCAAACCAGTCTAATAACTTGACGAACGTGGAACGACATTTGGTTGACATTTGAAATAGACTAGATCAAACCAGCCTACGAAATCTTATTTTTAGCATAAACAGTCGATTCCAGGACTCGGTTAGTAACAGAGATGGAAATATACGATATCAAGATTGCAAAGTTCCAAGGAAATTCTTGATTTCGCTTTAGAAATATTTTTTTTTGAATAAATACCCTAAATTAAAAATCTATTACATGACCAACAATGTCTATACCAATTTTTATAATATCAATTGATACTGACACTGATGATGATATGGAAAGATGATGAAATGATAGTAATTCCAGTGATAGCAAATTGATACAAATTTGATTGTCAAATGTACAGATTATTCCTTACCGCTTTTCTCGTGATTTAAAATAATTTGAAATTCTTTGTATAAAACCTGACGTAAACACTTTCAGTGTTTCTTTGAAGGAAAGTATAACACTTAATACTATCCTTTATGCACAGAATGTTGGTTCGTCGTAAATTTTGGGTAAATGCAAGGATTTTAGAAGATTTCGATCATTATTCCCAAAACCTAAGGCATCTTTCCAGATCATTTTCAGGCAGTTCTTGAACAATCTGAAGTTTATAAGGGTGAACTTATCTTTTTTATAAATCTTGATACCAAACTTTTATAAGCCGCATTTACCTCATGCTAATATGCTAAGTGGTGTACGAGTATCATGTGTATGCTGATATATTGGCCCATTTAAAAAAATCTTTTTTCAGCAGGAATTACGCATAGAAAACCACTGTTAATATTTAATTTTTTTGAAGAAAATATTGATTTGTAACCTTCTGACCTGACGTAAAGGGAGCACAAGAATTGCCATTTTTTAAATTACTTTATTTTTCATATTCATATCTCCATTACAAACTGACAAACTTTTATGAAGATCAAAGTATAACTTTTAAAAGTTTAAATATTTTAAAATGTTATCCTATTAGGAAAACACAAAAGAATATTATTACCAATAATTTAAAGCCCTATTACATTCTAAAAGGTACCTGTATTATTTATTTTGTTTTAAAAATTAAAAAATTATATACTAAACTTTACGGTTATATTAATATTTTAAATTTTACCCAGAACGGCGTAGCTGAAGTTGTTCAACTTTGGTAATTGCCATGTTTATTCTAAAGCGGTTGTTTGGTAACACTTAAGGGTATCTTTCGTAAAAACCCAAATAAAATCAATCACAAATGCTTCAACTTGAAATCTGCTATTCATGTATGTAAATAAACTTTGTATCATAGAGAAGCAGTTCAAGATATTTCAACGTAAATTTTTAAAATTGTGTGGTTCGGATCGAAGGATGTCAGTTATGTAAACAAGACCCAGAGCTTTTTCGTATTTACCGATAACTTTTTGTCGAGTAAGGTGATTTTTCCAAAATGTTCTTCGGAAATTGGTAAATATACATATAGCGGCAGTGCCAAGGTCATCAGTTTTGAAAACAAACACATAATCTTGACGTTTACGACTTTCACTCCTTTTTGTCTATATTTTTCTACGGAAACATCGTAAAATTCTTTAGGTTATAATTTTAACGTTTAGTTTAATTTGTATTTTACACTTTATTATTAAAATATATTAAAGAAATGAAAAGAGGCGATGAAATATAGATTTTGCTAGTGGAATGGTATATTAGCAATTTCTTCTTTTAAAATGTATGTATTTATATACACTTTCTATGTCAACCAAGAAAAGCAATATTATACTTGTGCTATTATAGAAACAAAAATTGTCCATTTTTGGGGGTTTTAATGGGTTTTCTAAAACCTATACAAAATAAATTTTAAAATTAAAAGAATCTTTCAGTGCTTTGCTGAAAAAACCGTATGCCATTTAGCCGAAGTCCTTGCAGCCGACTATTGATTTTACATTAATTTTGGCCAGATGTTATGCACTAACTGAGAAGTTTCGGGATTAAAACCCCAATTCCAACTTAAAATTTTATAGCTATAATTAGTATTTACAACATTGTTAATGAAATTATTTTCGTCTGGTGTTTCTAGAATTTAATCTTAAAAATATACGCAGCTTTTGTTATATTTTATAAGCGTTATTATTATTATTTCTAAGCAGTAAAACCTTATTTGAATGCAGTGATTAATGTCAATATGTTTTATTTTAAAAGATGAACATAATGTGAATGAAAAAAGATTGGTAAAAAAAATTATAGTAGTAATATTATTGATAAGCTCGCAAAAAGAAACTACAATTAGTTTTAGTAGTAGGCCCGTTAGACTAGCATATTTATACAAATTCTATTAATGATAGCAAGAATAAAATTTTAGTTTGTTATTTGTGGAAGGCATATTGGCATTGGAGCGTAAAAAAGCTATCATAAAATTTGGCAAGCAAAAGGCACGAAGGAGTTTTAAATGTTTTTTTATTTTTAACAACTCATCGGAGAAGTTTGTAACAATCGACCTTCCCCTTCCCCTGATTACGTCAGTGGCCTTTTATTACCCTAATTTAGTACTCCTCTTTTATTAAGTTCCTTTTTTTATTTGATGGGTAAATTTAATAAAGCAGACTAACAAATCATAAAAATATTATTCTTGAAAACGGCGTAACATAAATTTCATTTTCTCTCTTTAAAGCCAGTCGAAACTTCCCAGAGGGAATATTTTAGAGGACGAAAAACAATTGCCTTATACGCAATTAATATTTCATTATGCCCAAAGTCCGCTTTGAAGTCGTTCCCCAGCTTTTTTCTGTTGTGATTTTTTCTGTGCCATTGCCAACCCTTTTCCGTTTAAGTTAATGCAATTTTTCGTTTTTTAAAGTGAAGAAATTAAGGCAATTTAGTCTAGCGCAGGTACCGGGTAAATTTACTTGAATTGAAAAACGCTTCACAAGGCTCAAAAATAAACGAAAAGTTATAACAATTATTTAAATAGCAGACAGCCTCTGCAATGCATGTTTACTAGTTAACGCCACGTCAGGATATTTAAAAGAAAACTCAAAAAATACATTAATTAAAAATTAAGATCATTTGGCGAGGATTCAAAATTGCAGATTCTGCAAATATCGATTACAAAGAAAATAAGACCATCAAAAAAATACTCCTCAAAAAAGGTCAATAGATAAATTCAATTTGAATCAACATTGCAGTTTATTGAAGATAACAATAATACTAATCAAGAAGAGATGGGCCAAAGCGGACTGGAAAAAACAAAAATCCCAAGAAATGAAGCTGTTGAAAAATGCCCTGAGTTGAAGGTTGTATATTATGTAGAATGGGTGTTCATGTTCAATGTAAAGAAACCATGAATTATTTCGTTTATTACTTTTTGCACTCCTTGGTAATGACGAATTACATCACGTGACATGGCAGACTATACTAAATTATGTAGGTACCTACTATCACGTTGAATATAACTAGAATAACCTTAAAAGATGTAGATATGTTAAAGTGTGATGGTAACAAATTTTAATATTGGTCACATAAAGTTATGAATTGCGAAGTGAAGAAGAATAATAATTATTTTATCATGGTTTTTAGGGGTAGTCCTTTGCTGTCTTGTTTCATACGATAATGTTACAAATGGTCCGGTAACTGTACAGCATATATTAATTTTAATTCCAACATGACTCCACAAAATTCTTTTGTGAAACATTGATGTGGTATTAGTGAATTAAAATGTATAAAAGCCAGTTTAAATTGATAAATAACCGCTGTTAAATGCTGTTAAGTAATTATATCCTAGTTAAAATGGAATCCGATTAGATACCATTGTTTTCTTGTACGTTGTAATTTTGCCATTAAAAATTACTTTAAAAGAACTATTGACCCTATTAATACGTTACTATGATTTACAGATAATAAGAAAAAAATGAAACAAAAATAAATAACTGTTTAGAAGATGATATAATGTCCGCGAAAATAATTAAAGAAAGAAAATATTGTGGCATATCGGACAAGTGTGTAACCATTTTTTATATTGGAATACACAGGGATCCAAGTTCAATGGATACCCTGGGGCGGGTAGACCACGACGGCCGTTTCGTCCTTGTTAGGACTCGACGGGCAGCCATAACCCAAGCAATTCCAAGAACGACGGAAAAATGTACTAAAAGCCTCCTTGTAGAATCAATTTTAGTACATTTTTCCGTCGTTCTTGGAATTGCTTGGGTTATGGCTGCCCTTCGAGTCCTAACAAGGACGAAACGGCCGTCGTGGTCTACCCGCCCCAGGATATCCATTGAACTTGGATCCCTGTGTATTCCAATATAAAAAATAGTTACACACTTGTCCGATATGCCACAATATTTTCTTTCTTTAAAAATAAATAACGTTCCAGTAATATATTTATGGGAAAAATTAAAAGAAATGATGCTTATTTTTATAAATCCATTGCTTTGGCAATTAGATATATCACTAAGTAGGCTTTTATACAATCTTGTTTTGGGGTTCACTTTGTAATAATAAAATACATAGTGTAACAAGGCAGAAAATACTAAATAAAAAAAAAATCAATTTAAATAAATTGAAACAACTTTAAAAGAAATATTTTTAATTTTCGGCATTACAAGGTTTTTTTACTGTGTCTGTGGCAATAAAATGAATATATTTTGCCTAAGATAAAAGAAGAAATTACAATTGTTAGTTTTTTTATGGTAACTGTAAACGCGAGACAACCCTAATATAGGTGTACGCTCGAGCGCAAAATATAGTGATTTAACTCTATAATTGACAAAACCACACTGTGTCTGGGAACGAGAAATTAGTGGCATTAACTTGTGCTACATTTGTACAATTTGAGGCTTTATATTCAGCCTGGATTCCATGTTGGATTTATATTTCAGTTTTCTGCATCCGCCTTAATGATTTAAGGAAGTTAAATGCTTTCATATCTGCTGGTTTTCTCCATATTTTACCACTTTCGAATTATATTCTCAAGGAATCATTTCCGTCGAAATTAATTACAACCACTTTATTTCACATACGAAACTTTATGTATTCTAAAACTTCTGAAGTTTTATGTCTCTGTGTATTTGTGTTTTACTGACGGATAATACAGACACTTACTTTTAATTAGGTATTATTTCGACCTGATTTTTACATTTTAAAAAGCTTTTCTATGACAAAGAAATCAAATTACCATCTTTTGGATCTTCAAGAGAACAATTACTTTCGTAACCTTTTATAGTCGTTTAGTTTTTATCAGACAATCAATAAATCTAAATATATAAAAGCACGATGTATGGTTCATTCAGAACTTCATTTCTCTTAATAAAATTTAATTATCGGTAAAAAGTTTAGAGTAAAGTCCAAAAATCATTTGATCTATTAATTATATTTGTCACATAACTTAAAAATGTAATTTGTTTTCCTTCTGGAAATGTACTTTCCTTCCAGTGTTCCAGTTCACAGATCCTTATAAATCACTAAAGTTTTATATTAAGGACAAAACGGCTTTAATAAATCATAAAAATAAAATTAATATCTTCGATACCGATAGTATTGGGTTCATAAAATTTGAAATAATGCCATCCCAGCGAATATTGGTGCATCTACATGTGTTTTTATAAAGGAACACTGGATCTTCTTCCTTTTAAATTTCAAGGGAAAGAAAATTTATGTTATTAACGTGTAAGTATACATTTTCTTTTAACATACTATATTTAAAAAAAGTATTAAAGAGTGGAAAATCTAATAATTACTAAGGATAAGGCAGTATTAATTTATTAGATATCATTTTACTGGCATCAAAAGAATACTTTAAGGAAGGTACCTATTTACTTCCTGGTCAATATTTATTTCTTAGCACTCTTATTATTAAATACGTTGAAATGTAAACGATAATGTGTTACAAAATAATAAGTCTTATTAGCATTGCCATTTTCTATTTTGAGCTCCAAACATGTCCATACTTAATCAAAACTCTTCTCCGACGTGTGCTTTTTGAGCTTCCGAGCAAATAGACAGACAACGCGACATGGGAAACATGTTTTGTCATGATCTAGATGCCATAAAAGGTCAAGATCCGATAAGATTCAAAAAAGGTGTTTTCGTGCTACCAATACTTTCCTGCTTGCGAGTTAAGTAAAAATGCAAATTTTATTAATTTTGCTAATATTGTTCTTTTCTACAAATTATTTAATAATAAAGTTACCATCCGATTGCTTGCTAAGCCATTTTTTGTTTAATAAATTTAATATTAAATTACAAACAAACAATTTCCAGGTTATTGGGTTTACCTAACCAAATAACCAAAACTCAATAAAACAAGTTGTTTTATTTACGGGCCTAAAATTATTTCAGCTATGAGTGGGGTTAAACCCCAAAAGGGATTAATTCATTTGAAAATGGTCGGTTTGAAGGGTTATATGTTCAATGCAGTTTGCTTAAAATTAGTATGGTAAATACCCTGAAAGCTCTAGTTCTAATTTAAAGACCACGATGTAAGCTAACCTCAATAATTTTGCATTATTTAATAAAATATTTACTTGTGAGATGCTCAATTTATGCGACATATACAGAAAAAGTTGATATGTTACGAGATATATTATATTTGAAGTTAGAATGATTTAAATAAAATAATTTTATTGTTTAAATCTTCCCAAAGTCTTACACAAAGATTTACTGTTTTCAACAAAAAATTAGGTTTGTAAGGGTTATTACCTATTATTAGGTAATAATAATACAACAATTAACGATAAGTTGATTCAATGGACTGTAGGTACTAACACAGATAACCAACAACTATTTACTGATTTTCATTGAATAAATTATTATTAGTTTCGAGAAATACAGAATAAAGAGCATCATTGCATCAATGAATATAGGTTTGATAATAAAATAGTTTTCATCTATCTTAAAATATTAATTTAACGTCACCCTCCTTACAGTAGAAATTTAACTAAAATTTGGCAAAACAGTGCATAATTTTTTAAATGATGACCTACCGTTTGTAATTTATTAAAATAATTTTAGTAACCCAAAGAAAATTAAAAAAAAAAAACGTTATCTTCATTTGTGCAAGTACATTCAATTACCCAAATACAAAAATATTTGATTTAAAAATGAGTAACGGTGCACGGTGCATTTTGAAACGATCTATTAGATACAAGTGCATGACAAGTAATATTTGGCATGCTATTTAAAACGGTTATTTTGAAATAATTATTATTATACAATAACCGTACAACGTGAAAGTGATTTATAGAGTGAAAAGAGAAAGCAATTATTTTTTTTAACGTTTTTATACTCATGCGAATTACAGGTATAAAAAAGTTTTTCAATTAGAAGGAAAGAAAAGATGTAAAAAAATTATAAAAGGAGTGGCTTTTACTGCTGTTTTCCAGAAAATTCCTTGCAGGCTTGAGTAAGCGAATTATTATAGGTTAAAAGAAGCATTTCAGTAATTAAGATGGCAGTTTAATAAAAAAATAATGACAATCTACAAATCGACATTTGTTTAAATTTTCTTTAGTGTTGTTCTGATGTATTATATCGAAGACGGTAACTTTTTTACCGTTTGATTTAAAAACTTCTAGGTGTATTTTATGTTTCTAGATTTTATAGATTACTTTTTAAATTTTTAATACCATAGAAAAGTAAAATATTATTATAAATGCAGCCTTTAATGGAAAATTCGCGGAGAAATTCACTTTCAGTAAATTTATTTTGGAATTACCTGAATGAAAGCTCAACAATTCTTAAATAGCATTTTATTTTCCACTTCTTCTTTAGCTTCCTTGCTAAATATTAACAAAAATATATACAGGGTGAGGACTTTAACTGGAATAAATTCGATATTATCAAAACCGCTAAAGTTACGCCTACAAAATTTGGTATGTAGGGGTTTTGGAGCATGCGCAATTGGATTATAGTGACCATGCGGAATTTAAAAATATATCGGCGCTGTTGCCAGGTTTCCCAGTTTTGCGCTACACTTAGTAATTTTGTTATTTTAAATGGAATGCCCAATTTATTTTTATTGCAGTAAATTGGCCGTGTCAAATTTAGTAAGATCCCAAATTTACAAAATTCTATCTTCACTAGTTGCTGAGCTGTGGCAACACTGTAGTTCCATTAAAAAGTACCGGAACGCTTATCTACCTTTAGAACCGTTAAAGTTGCGCTTACAAAATTTACTATCTGGGGGTTTCTGGGCATGCCGAAATTAACAATGATATCGGCAATGTTGTCAGAATTCTCAGCTGTGTGCTACAGGCGGTAATTTAACTGGAACAAATTTGACAAAAAAATCACAAAAACACGAAACTAGTCCTATCGATTTACTACTTTAAAAGTTGTTCAAAATGCGCTCCATTGACTTCTTGGCAAAAAGTCTATCGATTATAAAGTTCATTTTGTAGGCTGCGTAAAATCTGAGGTGGTATAGATCTGATTTCTAGTCTAATCCGATATTTTGGATCTTCAATATTTGTAGATTTTATATAACATACACTTTATGTTTCAAATCACCCCATAAATAAAAATCTAAGGGTGTTAAATCAGGCGACCTTGCTGGCCATTCAATAGCTCCCCGTCGTCCAATTCACCTGCCAGGAAAGGCGGTATTCAGGTAATTCCGCACGTTAGCCGCATAGTGCGAATGCGCCCCATCCTGTTGGAAAAAAAATCTTTCGTCGTGTCCGCGTCTGAATTGTGTCTCAATTTTGGACACAGTGCCCTGATTCAGTTGTTGCAAATCAGGATGTATCTCTTGAAAAAAAGTGCAAACTTCGGCCTGAGTACGTTGGTGGTCCACGAAACCGATCATCATGAGAATTTCTATTTTTAAGGTTTCAGTTAAATAAGCCATTTTGACACGACAAGAACTTTTCTTGAAGCTTGTCAATAACTTAGTAACTATGGAGATGTTAACAAGGTAACGCTACTTTAAGGTAGATAAGCGTCCCGGTATATGTTAATGGAAATACAGTGTTGCCATAACTCAGCAACTAGTGAAGATAGCATTTTGTAAATTTGGGATCTTACTAAATTTAACACGCCCAATTTACTGCTTTAAAAATAAACTGGGCATTCCATTTAAAATAACAAAATTATTACGTGTAGCGCAAAACTGGGAAATCTAGCAACAGTGCCGATATATTTTTTTATTCCGCATGGTCCAAAACCCCCACATACCAAATTTTGTAGGCGCAACTTCAGCAGTTTTAATAATATCGAATTTATTCCAGTTAAAGTCCCCACCCTGTATATTATTAGTATTAATTTGATAAGCATTTAGTTTACACACAAATTTCAACTTCTGGTATTTAATTATACAAATGGCGGGTGAAGACAAAACACGACGATGATGCAGTTAGAGCCGGAAATCAGATTGCAAATTCTTAGAGCAAACCAGATTGGAACGATAAGATTGTCGGGAGCAAGCTCCTTGAACCCAATGTCAATGGTACGTGAACGCATGCGTAATACTAATTCAAACTGGTAAACCTATGATTAAAGTGGTCTCGATATAGCGTCCCAGGAAGAGACAGGTCTAATACTGGTCTTGGTGTGCTGAGTGTCTCTGCAGTAATATTTTTTAAAGTCTCAAAATGCATGGAGATGTGTAAAACTCCCTAGAAGAACTATGCTAAGAATGACACAAGCTAGTAAAACAACAATAGTGGTTCAGAACCAACGTAAAACTGTAGGTCCCGCGTAACTCCTATTAATCAGATAGAAAATGGAGTCGGCAAAAAGTATGCCTTTTGTCCACTACTACTAATACTAGGTACTATTATTTTTATGTTTTATAAGTTATCAAAATATGGACTTAAAAAAATACGTTGGAGCATAAAAAAATTAAATAGCAGTAGTAAACTTACAGAAATTTAAGGCATTTTTGGTGAGTAGTGTTTAACACACGTTTTTTAAATTTAAAGAAAAGAAAATAAAGTTTTCTGTAAACCTATTTTGTGAATTCATTTTGCTTAACACAGTTTCAAATATCAAAAGGTAGGGAGCATAAGCATAATGTAACACCTAATAAGCAAGATTCCTTTTTAGGCCTCTAAAAAGCAAACAAACTTTTAAGTTGTTTATAGTTAAACTAAGTGGACGGTAAAGTAAAAGCAAATTTGAATGTATTTAAGTCTCATGAGATAACCCAATTAGAAAGGCTAAACTTCTGCTTATAAAGCTTATTATATTAGTTAATAAATTACAACATAATCTTTGAATGATGAAAGAGTTTTGGACTTCCATTGTCTTTATTTGTTTTAAATCACAACGTTTCAACTGGTAAGTATCTCCAGTCGTCTTCAGGTGAATACTCAATAAGTAAAGTAACTGCAATCTGTAACTCGGAAGAAGCACTTAAAAAAGAAACTCACCACATCAAGACCGACCTCAACAAAAATGGCTACCCCACAAGATTAGTTGACGGAATATTGGAACATCATAAGAATCGACCCAACGCGCAAGAAGCAAACAGAGAGGCACAACCTACACTCAATATTCCGTATGTCAAAGGAGTATCTGAGAAAATAAGAAGACTAGGAAAACAATATAACATCAACACTGTATTCAACTCGAGGGACACCCTAAGAAGCCACCTGACGAAGACAAAGCTTACAAGTCAAAAAGATAGGAAAAACTGCGTCTACCAGATCCCCTGCGAATGCCGCCAACCTTATATAGGTGAGACATTTAGACCACTAGAAACAAGGATTAATGAACACAGAAACAATACGTTAAAAGGAGAGACCGAAAAGTCAGGTGCAGCTGACCATGTCCTGGAAAGATGGTCACCATATCATGTGGTAAGAAGCTGAAATCCTACATAAGGAACCACACTGGAGGAAAAGAAAGTTCAAAGAAGCTGCAGCTATTCACTAGAACCCAGGCTGCTTTAGTAAACCATCATTAGACATAAGAAATATCTGGAAACCTTTGTTAGATAGATGTAATCTTAGGATAAGATCGCGTGCCAACTGAACGCATGACTGCACCCACCTCAGTTATGCTTCAGTGCACCTAGCTAGTTTAAATAGTCCCGTAGTTACTTTACTTATTTAGTATTCACCTGAAGACGACTGGAGATACTTACCAGTTAAAACGTTGTGATTTAAAACAAATAAAGACAATGGAAGTCCAAAACTCTTTCATCATTCAAGAAACAACATAATATTTGTTTAAACAAACGCTGTTTTTTTTTTTAATTTTTACTTGATCCTGAAAGGCATTTTGTTTTTAGTTGTACATATATTATAAAGCCGATTCAGCAAATATTTATCTTTATATTATTTTAAAACAAATAGTGATATTTTTATTAGCGTTTACAAAAAGGATAAACGCTGTTACACACAGGGACGAGGGTCATGAATTTTTTAACTATGCATAAATAATATATTCTTTTTTATGCTAATGGATTAGATTGATACAGGCCGCAGGATTAAAATATTTTATACATCAAACAAAAGTAATTCGGAAAGTAAATAAAAAGGGTATTACGTTTCATGACCTTGCGCACACCATTTTTGTTCGGGTATTTCTTAAATCTAGTTTATTTCAAATATGGCGAGCGACATAACAGATTTCAATGACAGGTTTCTTTAGGATACCACTATTACGTGTTTAACCAAAGAGTGTTTTACGAATAACTATTATCATTATGTATGATAATAAAAAGAATTATTTTAGACGAACTTTTGAATTTGAACTTTAATGTAAAAAGGCCATTTACTATATATACCTCAAACCGAGAAGCTATAGGACGTTAGATTTAAGAAATGTTATAATATGCCAATCTATGCATGTCCAAAGGTAAAAATTAGCATGATTATAACTTGCTGTATTTTACGCCTGATGGAATAGTTAAAAAATTTTATTTTACTTTAAAATTGTTGTGTATTACATCTAAAAGCAAAAGAAAAACCATTTAAAAAATTAATTTCACACAAGTTAAACCCATGTAATATTATATTATTACATTGTGTTGTAGTCTTTTAAACCTGAACTGGCAGAAAATTTTCTGTGGGTTAATCCTATACGACACAGTCAGACATTGCTTTCAAAATTTCTGTTCATTTGCCGTGTCTTATATATAAGCATTGAAGTGACGTTTAACAAAACGCTAGGTTACATTTTGGGAGCGTTTCTGTCACAAACACTGGCGGAATCGGTCTCGATTAAAACTATAAGCAGTAAATATAATACGTTACACAAACACAATGAGCCATATTTTGGTAAAGAAAAAAAAACATTTTGTTGAATCAATAAGATAAAAAATTCAAAAACAAAATGTTTTTAGCTACTTCTTCTGCTACACAAATAAAATATAATAGTTCGCATGTTGTTTAATATGTAGAGATATTTGAATTGCCTGTTTCTGTCAAGAAAAACAAGCGTCTTCCTACTAATGCCATGCGATGGTATCGCCATGCGTTATTAACGCCTGCAACACTGATTGATCTGTTGTTTTTATTGCGTGCATCAAAACATATTATTTACTCTTTCATACTCACTAAAAATTCCACTGAAACTTGGAGTTTGCCATTACGGAATAGTAATTTGATGTCTAACTGAATTAGAGAAATAGGGTTTGCAGAAACTCTTAACCATTGTTACTAAAATTTTATAAAAAAACATTCGAAATTTTATCTTTCTTACCCAACGCTTAATATTACAAAATTATCCACTAAACACCTAAGTATTTAAAAGTCATTAGAAAGTTATTAGCTTTCTGAAGCCGTGGGGATTAAAGCTCATTCCTTATAATTTTACTAAACAGAAATATACGCCGGAGGGGTTGCGCACCCCGAGAATCAATGAAGGGTGCAAAAGTGATGGATGATGCTAATCCACAAGACAATTTTATTTGACAGTAGGTTTCCAGATTTTATTACTCTGCATCTCCGCATCCTATCTTTATGCTGTTAAGTGCTACGCAAAACACTTCATTGCTGAATCCGGAGAACTCCTAGCAAGAACCTATTAGAGAAATGAAGCTTATGTTTGAGAAACGCTATTACTTCCACTGTTAAATTTATGACATTATTTCTTTATTGTCTTCAGAAGACCTAATTTTTAGTTGTGGTTACATTTTCTAAAAATTTTGTTGGTAGTTTTTTATTATGTAATAAACCGATTCTTTTCACCTATAAGGGTCGTATAATAATTGATTAATATTTTATCGCTGAATAACTGATATGCATTTCTATAAAAACTATATTTTGGCCCTTTCTCTTCAATTTTTTTGAGGTTTTCTTTTGCTTAGTATTTATTTTCCTTTAGTCTGTTGGCCTGGCACTTCATTATAGATAAGCATCACACAATTTTACACAAACAATCTACTATATGAGTTTTCCCATAACCCCAAGTTCGTTGGACTTTTAAAGATTTATCTAACGAAGTAGCCTATAAGGGATAACTTGGAAATACTAAATTATTACTAATAACTTGGAAAAAAGAATAATTTTTAACTTTATATATCTTCAAAAAATTGTAGATAATGCTTGACTGGTATCCTGCACAGGTAAAGTTGAATTATTTCTTTATATCCTGTAAATCAGGGGTGGATTTTTTTTCTTGGGGAGGAGGGCAAATCCTAAATTTGGTATTAAGTCTAGGGCGGTTTTGCCTTTTGGGCATAGAAAAAAAGTGTTGATAGGGAAGTGGGGGGAAAGTTGAGTTATTTAATACAAAAATAATGATAAAAAAACAGAAATTTTTTTCAAGAAAGTAAAAGGGTTGCTGGAAAAACTATAGGTTGCAAAATCTATATTATGTCAACTCTAATATAGTCTTTTAGCATAAGATATGGATTTTTCTCATATAAGAACCAACACTAGTGGCGCATTTACCAGTTATAAAATCAATATTTCGTTACATTTTCATTTTACACCTACAATTTTACGTTAAAAAAGACTGGATTAAAAAAAAAAAACGAAAAACAAACGAAATATTGATAAGAAAGTGAAATGGCGCATGCGTCGTGCTCTTAATGGAGGTTTTGATACCTATCTGTTTTGATACGGCATCTGTCAAATATTTATGTATCATAAAATATATCTAATATCGTTATATCACATGAGATCACTCGAAAAATTTAACGGTAAAGCAGGAAAAGGATGAACTAAAAGCTATGAGAGTTCAAATAATCTTCTGATCTGGATCTGAATCTGGAAATTGTCTAAATCTAAAATGTAAAAATCTACTGATAATATTTACGTAACAAGTAGTTTCTGAAAGGCATTTATAAAAAATATAAATATTTCTATATTTTAAATATTAATTTCAAAAAATCAAGCCGCAGCAATTTAGTGGATATTTCAATAACAAATGTGATGAGGAGCCCCCTGCAGCCCCCCTAAATCCGCCTCTGCTGTAAATATATTTTTGCATTTTTTGTGTTACTAGTTAATATTGCTTATTTTGCGTTGAATAATTTTACTGTTACTGCCTGTTTACGACAACAAAAGCAATTAAAACACAATAAAAAACAGAACGTTTAAACCCCACAGTGATTTATGGTTCATACCCTGTATAATTTTCCGTATAATTTTAAAACGTGTTTTCACATGACTTTTCCGATTCTCTGCCAAAATATCAGGAAGTCCAGTAAATTATTTTTTATACGATCATATAACATCACCTTTTAAAGGCGTTTTATAAAACGCAGGTCGAAATTAACCATGGACAAAAGGTTTGGCTTATAAAACCCATTAACAAGGCCTTTAATAAATTATATATTTGAAAATTTCCGCAGACAGAAGGCAAATAACCAGGTGTCAGAGTGGTGAATTAGTCGTTTATCAAATAATAAAACTTGACGTGGGGGTTTATTTAAACTCAAATATGAACGGCTATTTTGTGGTTTTATTCAATCTACATAGCCACCCTAGTCTATTTGTTGGCTCCTTGAATTCCTGAGCTGGCTAAATTTTAGTAAATTGCAAATTTAGTAGAAAACAAGCAATTTATTTATTTAAAATAAATTTAAGTAACGAAAAAATACAATTCGGAAACTTTTAAACCTCTATAAACCTAGCAGAACAAGGTGCTCAAAATTACAAATTTTTGTATGGAAAATTAGGTGCTAGTTAGGTGCTAATTAGGTGCCAACTTTAAAATTTAGGTGCTTCTATGGTTTTTGAGAAAATTATATTTTTGTGTTGTTCTGCTAGATTAGCGTTAAGCTAGCAGAACATTACTGTCAAATAAGCTAATCAAGAACAAAATGTAGTACCAAAATTAGGTGCTTTTTTGATGCTTATGGAATATCTAAAAAAAATCTTAATTAGTTAAGGTTTTTAATAAATACCGCCATGTTCTGCTAATTTTAAGAGGAACAAATTCCGTCTAAAAGGTATATCGGCAACCGGTTTGTTCGTTGTTACCCAGAGCATTTTTTTTGTATTTAAATTTTATAAAATAATATTAGTTGAAAAAATTTAACTAAAAAAAAATGCTCTTGTAACAACGAACAAACCGGTTGCCGATATACCTTTTAGACGGAATTTGTTCCTCTTAAAATTAGCAGAGCATGGCGGTATTTTTTAAAAACCTTAACTAATTAAGATTTTTTTAGATATTCAATAAGCACCAAAAAAGCACCTAATTTTGGTACTACATTTTGTTCTTGATTAGCTTATTTAACAGTAATGTTCTGCTAGCTTAACGTTAATCTAGCAGAACAACACAAAAATATAATTTTCTCAAAAACCATAGGAGCACCTAAATTTTAAAGTTGGCACCTAATTAGCACCTAACTAGCACCTAATTTTCCATACAAAATTTTCAAAACGAAAATGTTTAATATTTGCTCTATATATTTGATTTTTCTGGCTTTGGGAATGTTTTTTTGATAAAGAATTATAATAATTTTAAAGCACCTAAATAGCACCTAATTTTGAATAAATAAATTATTATTCGGTAATTCTTATAATAAAACTGTTCTGGTAGCTCAGCGTCAACGTCGCAGAACATGGCGGTATTTTTTAAAAACCTTAACTAATTAAATTTTTTTTTAGATATTCAATAAGCACCTAAACAGCACCTAATTTTGGTACTACATTTTGTTCTTGATTAGCTTATTTGACAGTAATGTTCTGCTCGCTTAACGTTAATCTAGCAGAACAAAACAAAAATATAATTTTCTCAAAATCCATAGGAGCACCTAAATTTTAAAGTTGGCACCTAATTAGCACCTAACTAGCACATAATTTTCCATACAAAAATTTTCAATTTTGAGCACCTTGTTCTGCTAGGGTTATAGAGGTAACTTTTAACTACAAAACAATATGATTATTTAATCGAATTCATAAGAAATTAAGGTTTAACTTTTTTTTACTACTCCTAAAATGGTTTAATAATCATTAGTGAATTTCCCTTACATCTATCCCCTTTTCAGGCCCTTTTCGGTAGTATATTTCCTTACTAACTTAACCGATGCTAACCGTTTTTAATGCCTATACCCTCCAAGTTCCATTAAGGTTTCCAAATAAGCAATATTTTTTGGTTGTTGATGAGAGTACTTGATAGTCTCCGTAGCGCAATTGGCAGCGCTTTCGACTGGTGATCGAGAGATTCTGGGTTCAATTCCCAGAGGAAGCATAAAACTTTTTTAAATTAAAAAACTTTGTCTGCACGCCGCTGAACATTTTTCAGTAAAAATAATATTAGCTACATGGAATAATCCCTCGATGGTTAAATTAATGTTTTTACGCGGTATAATGAATTAATTGAATTTTTTAAATTGTGTGTAAAGCTGTTTGTATGCCCGAATACAATGATTGGGACACGGGAAACAGTTTAAACCTACCACAGAGGGTAATAGTTTTGTATTTTTGTTCGATTTATAGTATATAGGTACATTTAAAGGTTTAGTTTTTAGGTGCATTTTTGAGTTTCTTTACAAAAAAATGTAACAATTTTCTTATTGTTATGTATTTTAGGATATATTGTATGTTGTTATTAATAATATTAATATTATAACCAACTGTATATAAAGAATTTCATATTTTATTGTTGATTTTAAAATATTTGGATGGCTACAAAAACATAAAATACATATTTCTATAATTTATTGAAATAAATTTGGAATTGGGTACGAGGTAGGTCATTGATATTCATATTATATTGACTAAAAAGTTTCGATTTGTTGGCGAATTTATTTACATTGTACTATAAAAACACAACTAATTTTTTTACTAAACACGAATAAACGGATTTTATGTGACATTAATATGTGTATATTATAAAAAGTTGGCTTTTATTTGGTTTGTATAAATTAAGTCAATAAAATAAATTAAACTATCTTTGATAAAATAATATTCTTTGGATAACATTGCATTTATTCTCGATATGCACAAAACACTCTAAACTTATCGAATTAATTTCAACATATTTGTTTTTTTAACATTTTACTACTTTAATAACGATCGACAAGATACCTATTTCAAAAATCGTTACAGGGGTTCTGCTGTCACCAGTCAAATTTAATTAAACATATACAAGCCTTTGTATCACTGGGTAGTTAAAAGTTCAAACGTTGTTTGTCTTGCAACATATTTTTAATTTAGACTTTTCTTTGCGAGACAATAATTTTTAAAGTTGGCCTATTTATACTAACATAAATTATAGTATATTTTGAAAATGAACGGGCAATCGGAAAATCTGCTATATTAGAAACAGAGTTTAAGAATTACAATTTTAAGTACCTTTTTATTAAAGTACATACGACTTCAATATTGTGCTCCTTTTTGGAATGTATTGATTTTAACATTTATGTCTCTAAGTAAAGTAATTGTCGGCAGAAAATATTTGTTAACCAATTAAATTCCTTCCAGTGGTGACAAAAAGGATTTATACGTTATCCAAGATGCTCAACCTATAATAAATTACAGTCTCATTCGTTGGTAGTTGTTCATTGTTATTTTCAATTCTTTCTGCTCTAATTGAAAAATATAATTAAAAAACTTCCTCTTATTGTAAAAAATCCCTCCTTAGTTTTAGTGATAGATTGGTACGAAATCTGTAAATTAAAGAACGTAAACCAAGCTGTCGTCATTATGACGTTATTGTTGCACAATTGTTTACCAGACATCAGATACCGGTGGCAATTCGTTATTTAAAAAATATTAAATGTCATAACTAGTTTCTCGTATAAAGCATATCAAGCACTTGAAAATAGAAATCACCACTATAATATTGAACTCAATGGAGACAAATAAACGCTTGTTCGTTATTTAGTAAAAGCTCTTTATAAAATTCATTAACTATAGAATAGGTAAAAAAGTACGGCATTGCGCTGTAATTTGTACGGTAAGTACCTAACATAAAGCTGTAACTAGTACAATATTAAAATTCAATTTTCATTGCTTCGTATTTTCCAAACATTAATTTTAAAATCAGGATATTTTACTCGACTTGGTATCTTAGCCATCATCCTGTATAAAAAAGACATATAGAAAGGTCAAACACAATGTGCTAAGTAGATCAAGGGACGGCCTACCTAATAAACCAAAAATTGAGTGGATTGATATAATTTTGATGGAGATATGGATGTTTAAAATTTTAGTACTTTTTTTACCTATTCCATAATTAATGGACGCAGTGCAGTGTATATCGAAAATTAAATTAGTCAGCATATGAAATTTTGAGAACAATATATATTTAACTATTGTATCATTTTTAATAAAAAATTAGTTTCTTATATTTAAACAAAGCCATTTGGCGTCTATTATCAAGGGTTCAAAAATCTTTTTCCATTCCTCAAAAAACTAATTACCATAAACAAATTCGCTTTTATTTAACAAACCTCTTATTCTGTTGGGATTATGGAAACAAAAAAATTCGTAACATAAAGTAAAATACGCGAAAAAAAACGTCCGGGTTTTCAAATTGCTTGTCAGTCTTAAGTGCTAGTCATTTTGTTTACCAATTTCTTTGATTACATAGCATTATAGAGCCAGGCCCAAGAACACTAAAAACTAGTCGTGTTTGTGGGAGCATAAAATTCTGACATTTCACTTTATTCTTAATAAGAAAAAATAAATTTGAAAAAAATATTCTTAACTACAAGAACTGTTGAAAATGAAAATGACCACCACCAGCTAGGACTCATTAATCCAATCTTCCAAATACAAAAGTACTGTATTGATGACACCCGGGAATGTATTGATTCACAAAAATTACAGGGTTCCATGTGCCGTGTTGTCAACCGACGTAATAAACCTATAAAGCATCAGTAGCGTAACAACACAATTAATCTGCTTTTATTGTCAATCAGAACCTTAGTTAGCTCAATCAGCGCTGGTGCAATCAAGGCTATTTTTACGACGGGACAGTCGGGGTACTCTCAGGCGGAAGCCAGTGACATTTTGCCAGCCGTGCTACCCTATTGGGGCGCCACTGTTATAAAATAAGATTCGCTCTCGACAATAAAAATTAGTTTGGTGCCTTTTGTATAAATACCAGTGCATAGGCGCTTTTCGTTTGTTTTTAATTATAACTTTGGCCGGCAAAACAGCAAAAACCAGCTAGGATTAAAAATGAATGGTTTTGCACAGCTAAGCATTCTTTATTTGTTTTTCTTTATAGTCGAAAGTATACAATTCTGAAATTGTGTACTTTAAAAAAGTTATTAGAAGCTGGATTTATTAGCAAATAAAACAAAGAAATTAAAATGATCATTAAAAATAATTATTGGTAATTCATACCAGGGAAATTATTCCTATAAGTTGTTTTACCAGCAATGAAACTGAACATTATTTGATCATTATATTTTTTAATTTATTCTTCCTTAAGTTTACCGTAATTGCGCCAAATATTCCGCAACGACCTTATACCATCAGAAAAAGTCAGACGGACCCAAATCCCGACGAAGGGTAGTCCGGCTCAAGAACTCAAGAGGATGGGTTGGATTTTGACGACCTCTAACGGCTAAACAAGGCGATTTCAACTAAAACTAAGTTGACTGACCCTGTATACAGGTATACGTAATCTTCAATCAAAAATATAAATTATTTTATACCCACTATAAAATGGTAAGCGGATAATGCTGTTTGAAAAAATTGCTAAAAACCTTTTCTGTGTGTACATCTTTTTTTATTAGTCCCCAACTTTCCTGGGGAACACCAGCACAGTAAATTTGTCTTTCAGAACGCATTCACCATGTCACGTACAATCCAGCAACGAAACATCGGCAGCTTTTAATTAGCTGACATCAGACGGACGCGAGCAAAAACTACCCCCGACAAAACCTATTATTCGGCGTTGAAGAATCCCCCCGTTTCGGTACAGGATTGAACTTGCCCTATTTGAGAGACTTTATTTTCTTGAAATTAAACTGCTCCTTGATACAGAATGTGATGACTTAAAATGATAAATAAACACATGAAAGGTTAACAAAAATTATAGCAACCGATAATTTCAAGTTTGGAAAATGTTTCCCGAATTCGACACGTTAAACATGCACGATCAAAAACTAAGCATTTGTTCAGAGGAACAAAATACTGTTTTACAGTGCTTCCAGTCCTTTATCCAGAGAGATTCCTGTAGAATTTTTGGGTCTTGTTGTTGTTAGAAGCCATACTTTTTACTAAAACTACTTAGAAAAGTTAAAATAATTAGAACCGCCATTTTTACTGCCTATCAATGGGTGTTGGATTGGTTGAGTGGGCTTGGAGTATTTAGTTTGGTTTTAGGGATCATTACCCATATTTTATATTTATATTACTTCATCTAAGGTTTATCCTATATAGCCTTCCTGTTATTGGTAGGTACATAGAATTATATGATAATCTATAGATTGTAAAGAACACAGCCGGTCATGTTTTAAATTGACTTCTGGTTATTGGTGATCTAGGTAATAAAGGTGTACTGCTCGTATGACCACTGTTTTTATTATAAAAATTGTTTGCTAATATAATTTTTTTGTTTTAGGTTAGTACCTACATACATTGTTGACCTCAGGGGAATTACCGAGCTGCCATAGTTGTAAGTTATTACTGTAATAATTACCTTTCACATAATTTTTTGTAACCAGCAGCTTTCTAAGGATAGGATTAAGTAATGTTAAAAAAAAGCGTGCTTTTAATTTTGAGAGTTCTTTTGAGCCTCTTGAAATTTGAATTTTTGCCAAAAAAATGAATTGAATAGTAGTCCGGTCCAGAAAGTGTTTGATTTCGTTTTCAGGAAAACCCGCATGCTGTTCTATTTAGTATTCGATTCACACCATGGGATTGCGTTAAAAAAGGCCAGTTTTTTCAGTAGAAACTTTTTATTTGACTTTAATTTATCGAGTGAGAAGGAAAAGCATCAGTCTTGGGTAAACTGGCAACATTATTATTTGGTAGTTTGTGAAAGAACTTTTCAAGTGAAAACTGAGGCTATTGCAGGAATCTTTATTGAGAAAAGTCGTCTATATAGTACACTCCTTTACTTGTGACTCAAAAATACAATTTTCTTAAATTAAATACAAATTGTTTGTTGGTTTCAATAATAATATTAATTATTAACTTTAAATGGCCTGAATTTTAAAAACCTTAAAACTTGTGTTTTATTTTATTGTTAGAGAACAGTGGAAATCTTCTCCAATGCCCTTCGTATTTAAACAAAATTTAATCTACTTAACAAACTTTTATGACACTAGAAATCAGAAGGCATATGTTATAAAAGGCATGTCCGATTATTTTATTATAACTTATAATTTTAAACCAAAATTATATTTATTATAAATATAAAAATATCATTGCCCATTCAAATTGTCTCGTTCAAAATTGGGTTTAGACAAAAGCAAGGGGAAGCTGAAGTCACCTTTATTTCTCGCTTGGCAGTAAGCAATTGCCTATATCATTTAAACCTGTTTCTGAATAATAACTTGCAAGTTTAGTAGAATTGTTTGTGCGGTGGAAAACATCATTAACAACTTCAGGAGTAGAATATGCTCGTGCCACTAACTTATCTTACATCATTGTTCTGTAGAGTGAAAAGCCAGCCCCTTGCTGCGAATTCTAACGACAATATAAACAAAAGAAAATATTTCGCTAAAATCATATAGACATATGTCAGCAAGGTGTTTTTTTTTAATGTAGATTTTGCACTTGAAAACTTTTAAGAATACCTGAGTTTTTTTTCAAAAACCTTTAAGATATGTCTGCGTTAAAAAATACTCGGCTTAAGCCTCTCAAGATGCTTAAAGCCAGCTTCACTTATTTTTAAAGGGCATATTTTATAGTACAATAAAATTTGTGTTTCTTGGATTTATGTCACGCAGTTAGTTCTTGAGCTATAAAATCTGGAGAATATGCTTAATCGAATATTTCTGTAAACATTTGAATAAAAGCACTAGGAAATGTGTTTTTTATTTCTTAAACTATAAAATCTGTTATCTTGATCGAGAAGATTTATGACAAGTAGAAGTATTGTGGTATTACATTGGTTTGCTAGTATATTATCTGATGTCGCTATGTCTATTATGTTTCACTTAGTGCATTTCTTTTTTAAATATTCAATTTTATATTGGAAAAAGCTTATTGTGGAAAAAAATTAAATATTTTTATAAAACCAGAAGACTTTTTTTCTTTCAAATATTCAGATCCATCCTCCAGACGCGTTTCGTCATTCAAGTTCAACTTAAACCAGTACACGGGGAAACCGTCAAAAGGATTTTAATAAAAGCAGAATTTAAGAAAAATGCTACTCGGACTATTTTTTATTTCAACATTTTTTTACCTTTGTATAAGTCGTAAAATCAAAATGGGTTTTGTCAATTTTTTAGAACTGGTATTGGATGACATTTTTGTGCCTAAGAAGTAAACAACGTTTATATGTAATATTTTTTTGATATTCATATGATCGTTTCCCAAAAAATGCGGCGAAGATAAAGACCATGTAAAATCCATAGTCGATTTACCGAAATAAAATCCTTTAAAAACATTACCATTCAATAAAATATTCACTGAAAATAAGCGGACCACCCCACTTTCTCATAGAATATATTAACTTCAATAAAAGTTATTGGAATATTTACATATGACGTCACTATTCCGTTATATATAACATGTAAAACCTTGTGCCAACTGCGGCATTTGTCTTTAGCTTCACTCCTTCTTTAATAAGTAAATAGGCATTTGGGAAAAAAACGTTTTTCACGTGGGTAACTTGCTCTCCTAGCATCTAGCAATTGTTATTTGTGTTGCGTTTTATTTGAAGTTTTCTGGTGGTGGATGTTTTTTTAGGTATAACAGATCAAGAAAAACGTCTTCTAATTGGAATCGAACCCGCGTGTCTTAAATTATTACTCTTGACCTCACTAAAATTCTTTGTTGCATATGTTTTTTTTTTACTTTTGTATTATCCAACGACAAGGATAGAAATATAACTTTCTTAAAATTAAAAATCACACAACGTCACAGTTCTATTTTTCATTCATCTTTCCCTTTTGCCTAAGTTACGTTTCAAGAGTAATATAATTGAAGATGAGATGAAAATACTTGAAGCTGCATTTACGACATACCTCGAGGATGTTTCTTTTATTATCTTTTGTAATTAGGTACATGTAGTATTACATTTACTCTATTGCAAAGTGCCTAGAACCCACTAAAAATAATACAGAAAACTTAGAATTTACCTTCAACGTATCTTTTTTTTTTCAAACGGTAATAATCGGAATTTAGCAGTCAAACTCAAAGAGAAAATTGTAATTCAATATGGTGAATAAATTTAAAAGTGACATTTCAAAATGGGGATACTTAGCCTCTTTAAACGGTCTGATTGATAAATCTAATAAATTATTTTCTTGTCTCGCTGTGCCAATCGGGTGTAACAAATATCTCACCTTAACGTATTTATTTATTCTTAGACTTTTGGTAAATTATATTTTCTACTCGAACAGCAATAATAAAATATTTAATCTTTATTTTCACAATATTAAATATGGTAGTTAAATTACAATAATTTATGTAAGTATTTATAAATATTGCTATAGTTAAATAAACTCTTGTTAATGGTAAAAGTTGTTGGAATAGAACATAATAATTAATAAAACATGCTTGCAATGCTGCAATGAATTTTCTTTGAGCAAAAACTAAAATATACTGCATAATCATTATTTAAACGTAACATGTCGGTAAAATAAGAAGCTCTCATGTTGTATTTATACCGAATTATAAATTATTATTTATATACTAGGGTTTGTACCTTTTCTTAACAATAATTATAACCATCAGGTCAAGTGGGTTGCCCAATAACCAGTTAATTGTGTGAAGTGCCTTTTCCAAGAATTTCTTGCTCTATTTGGTAACACTTGGTCTACCCTACAATAATTTGTCAGATGCCAAATATTAAGACAATAGGGTATTATACGACAACGGGGGTCAGTAGGTCTTAAAATACGCACAAAAGTACGGTAAGAAAGCATTCAGTACATGTGTTACGAGAGGATTTATATTTTAATATAAAAAATAGAGAAATTGTTACTCTACTATTCCCTTCCTCGTAAATAATATTCTTGTATAACATCCTATCTGTTTTGCTATGCAAAAATATTTTAGGCTATATTAAGTTAAATTTAATTTTTGGGTGTAAATAACAGTTTCGCTAAATCTTTGATTTGTAATTTTAACTTGTTTTTGCAGCCGGTTAGACGCCTAAAAGCCAATAGTCATTTTACTTTGCAACACAAACTTTACAAAACTAACTGCCATTTAGAGTTCTAAAAACCTTTAGGAATATTTTAAAGTTTACTTATAGCTATTGATCTGTAAAAAGCTCACTATTAAAGCTTGATTTAATACTGAATAATTTCGAGAAGTTTTTGCTATTACTAGTTAATTTAAACTGAAGTTTTATCCCAAGTTATACCATAAAAATAGTGTATAATAACTTATCAAAGTTCTTTCATAATTTCGTATTCTTGACGATCATGACATATAGTATAGGGTGTCATTAAAATTGTGCCTATTCTTCTCTTAATAATGATAGAACACGCCATATAAGCAGTTAAGATATACAATTATAAGTTAGGTACAGTTACCGCAAAAATTGGAAATACTTCTTTTAAAGTTATATAAAAAAATTTTAATTTGTGATATAATAGGCATTGTCACATGATGTGTCGTTTTCATTACGAAGAGAAGTACTAGTACTCGTACTATGTATAAAATTTAAAAGAATTCGGCTCCGGCACTCTTAAAAACAATATTTTAGCAGATTTAAAAAAACATAATACCAACTTAATCTAGTTTGAAATATTTGAAAACAGTACAAACTGCCTTTTCTTCGTATAGTATGCACCTGTATGTAAATTACACAATTCAAAAAAAGGTAAACTAAGAATTGTAAAATTTTAAATGTGGATTAATTCAACTGCAATCATAGCAAGTCAAACTGAAGTAACACAGCTCTACGTCCCGAATAACCTGAAACTGGCTGCAACAAAACTAGTACACACAAACTGGGATACGATTTTTAACGCAACAAATAACATGAAACTTTAAAAAGTTAAAATTTTTAATCGTTTATATTTGCTTCAGTCTTGTTGCTTTTAGCTTTAATTTTACTGAATTAAAGTTATAGGCAGATTATTTTTTAAATTGACACTAGTTAAAAGCAAGTATTGTATCATATATCCAAGTAAGAAAGTATTGCTTCTGCTGCGTTTTCAATTTAATTAAAAAAAAAACTTGAAAATTTAGGTTAACTTCTAAGCGCCCGCAATTTAAATGTCTAGTTTTCATTTCTGTATTTAATTAAGTTTATAAAAAAATGCATTGAGACCCTTCGGCTTTTAATATGAGGCAATATATAATAAAAACACGTACTAAAAAATATATTTTTAGTTTTTGCTGGTAAGTTCGTTCAGTACATTTTGAAAAGAAAGACCCTTTATTAAGATTAAACAAAGCGTAAACGCTTTGAGACAAAATTGAAAGTCTGTCTTAAATATGCTTTGTGTAATTTATAAGGACTAAATAGGGATGTCTGTACATCAATATTTTATTATCTTGGAGAACGTGCAGTGCATACAAAAGGCAGGATTAGGGAGGTGTTCCCTTATTGCACAATGTCAAGAATACATAATTAAACAAATTTATATCGCATAAATAAATATTATTCTTAATTATATAAACATGTTGTATTGTACCTGCACATAGAAAAATATTAGCGTGTATTCAATTAAAGTATATTATTTAAAATAATTATCTTTCCTATAATCGCAATTTATAGCAATTTAATAAAGAATAATTTAAGTCGTATTTTCTCAGAATTATTGGAGAATAGGTTAATATCAAACGAACAGTAAGATTCTTTAAAGTTATAATCTGATTTTAATACAATTACTTTTATAACTGTTCAAAGCTTCTAAAAGTCTTATGAAAGCTTAATAAAACTAAATAAATTATCGGAAACAAACATCTAAATAAAACGATATTAAATCAATCATTTAATAAAAAAAATATATCACTTCAATAGTGGATACCACACTGGTTTTTAAAATACAAAGTTACATATGACATAACCTTAAAATATGTTTCGGCGTCTACATCATTTTGCTTCTTCACATTTCCTTTTTAATGTGACTAAAATATCCATCACATTTAATATTATAGGAATGCACATTAAGTTTAATTTTGGCATTTTGGCTTTTTCTCTAGAATAGATAATAATAATTAACCAAATTATAGTTGGCATTTATCTGCTTCATGCTATTGGGTATCGATGTACTGTATACTTACTCTATTATTAAATGCACCTGTTTATTCCACAACAGAGTGATAAAGCTTGCTTAGGGAAACAATTATTACTATTATTGATGGTTATTATACTGTTCTGTGGGACTTCTGTAACCTACAATAAATAAAAATTTGTTATACACAATGTGCGGATCATATACATATATGTATTATAATATGAAAGTTGAGTTATAGCGACGAATGAATGTATATCGTTTGTTTAAATGTTGTAATTGTTTTTAGAAATTTATACAAATAACCCAGCAAATTATTCTTGCCGATTCGAACATAAATAGTAATGTCTATCATATCTTTCTCAGATATTTATGATGTAAAATCTTTCTTATCTTATGGTTTATTATAATATATAACAAATATTAATCTTTTAGTACATTTAGTAGAATAACGTTTATAGTGAAGGCATCACGATCCTGTAAGTTTATTGGTCATTTTATGTCATCGTAAAAGGAGCTCTCTTAGACTTGGCTCTTATTAAAAACAGCAAGTTTGTTGCGATATGTCACTATAATAAATAAATTTTAAATTACGGCTGTTCTTTACTGTTTTCTAACAGCCTGTAATGCCATAATAAATACTGGCTACTCGCCTTAAATGCCTCTATCCATTATTACGAGATTTTAAATGGCCTTCATAGGTAATAAAGATTTGAAATGAAACTTTTCTAACCTACATTTGGACGAAGGGGAAATCTATGCAGAATCGGACAACATGCAGAAATGATTTTCAACTCATCACATACATTGATTATGGACACGTATAATATGTTTATAATAATTAAGTAGCTCGAATGGTTTAGATTTTTTTTGTACGTTACAAAAACTTCTGGTTCACAGCTAAATGATACCTAACACAAGTGCCCAATGGATTATATAATTCTATATATTATTACAAAAATAAGTCCCTATTCTATGGCGTGTATTAAATTTAAAAGAAAATATTAACCATAAATTAGTTCCTTAAATGTTCTTTTAAATGACTGATATTACACCACCTTTTCCTACTTAATAAAATAAGATTTGTGCAAATTGGGTTACCGTAATTTGAGTATTTTTTCAATTGTCATAAATGGGATTTAAATATGATTCTTTGGAAGCCTTTCTGTGTCACCCAACTGTCATTTTTCCTTTTAATATTAAGAAGAAAATCGTATATATAGGCCATTCATTCTTAAGCTGTCTAATTCTTAGTAGTCCGCGTTCTAATAAAAATTTAAAAGAATAAAATCATAACAGGATTACAGAAATTCACCGCATATTATGTGCATAAGCAATATTATTTCCCACTGTTAGTTAAGTTGTATAGAAAATTAATACATGTCGATCAAATAGCAACCATTATGGATGGATAAATATCCTAATTCGACGACAGTATATTGGTAATAATTTTTTTTATTCAGTTAGTTTAAGACCAAGAAGAATCATCAGACCTAGATAGTCCTTTATACAGTTCTGTGTCAATGCTATGTGAATTTAGTATAGTTTTATCCACTAAAGATCAGTAAAAGAACTAGCGTTTCTGGCAAAGACGAGAATATATATAGATGAGGTTTTCACCACCAGTCCATGACGTCATCGAGCCCATTTTCATTGCGCAGCTGATTATATTTTTAGTCGTTTTTAGTTATTTGAGAGCTGTTTTTAGTTTTTTTTTATTCGTTTTCACTTGTTTTCAGCTGTTCTAAAGATAAATAATAAACATATTCAAAATAACTAAGAACAATTTAAACTAAATAAAAACAACTCAAAAAGAACTAAAGGCAGCTATAACAACCGAAAACTGCGCCAAAACAATTAAAAAACAGCTGCGCACTGAAAATGAGCTGGATTACGTTACGGGCTGGTGGTACCCCCCCCCCCCCCCCCTTCCATCTACATCTACTTACGAGCTTTTTCTGCGTGAAACGAGGAATGTAAAGATAATTTGAAAGAAAAATGATTAGTTTTAGTTTGAAGCCGCGTTTGTTTGTATAAGCAAAAAAATTAAATATGGTAGACATTTTTTTTTAAAAACATGGCCCCTTTTAAAAAAAATATATTTAGAGTAATTCTGACAGAGATAAAGAAATACACCTTTTGCTGAAATATATTTTTCCTCATTCATTTCAAAAGGGAATATAAATTTAACATGTCTGTTTGCTATTTGTCGGTTAGAATTAGATGAATAAATATGGCTTTCGCAATGGCGGGCAAGTAATTTCACCAGGGTATATGCAGAGACCAATTAAGAGCTATTTTTCATCCGAAGCATATAGAACTACACACGTACTTTTAATTTTTGTTCTGTTTTCCATTTGTACTTATTTCATATTTGCTCGTTGTTTCGTGTGCACTTCAACATAGGTAATTTAAAAAAGTTCACAAATGTAATTTTGTCTTAATGCTTCAAATGGTTAATTCACTATATACAGTGCCACCAGTAAAGTCCGCATCATATGGGATTTTTTTAATTAATAACTTTATTCAAAATTTGACTTTGGCATCAAGTTCTGCTTTGATCGAGACGAAAATTAAGCAAGCAAAGTAGTCACGTGATTCGCATTATCTGTCAAATTTTAATTTTTTTTTTAAATAATTCAAAAGTGGGGTTATTTCTGCAAATATCGAAAAAAGTTGTTAGAAAAAGTTTTTTTTAATGCAGTTTCTAGCCCACATGCAAAATTTCAGCTGGATAAGATAATTTTGATTTTTTACCTATATTTTGTAAATTGCACCACTTTTGCAAAATAAGACTTAACGCAACCTACATAAAACTTCTTAGTTTTGACAATGCTTTATTTTAGATACATTTTCTTTAAAGTAGCGTCATATTTAATGTGTGTTTTTCTACAAAATCAAAATTGGGCTATTAAAATTTGGTCGCATGTGATGCAAAGTTTATTTGTTTTTGACCCTGTATAAGGTAACTTCATAAAATACGTATTTTTGAAAACCTAGATTGTGTCTGAAAGTAAAAAAATAAAAAAAAATAAAAAAAGGGGTTTTTAATTAAATCGTTAAAAATAGATAAACTTTACGTTAAGTTAAGCTAAAATTTATTTTCCACTTAATAAAGACTTTACTGATGACACTGTGTTTTTTTTTTGTCTTAATATTAAGGTGTATTACTTTCAGACACAAACTACCTTTTCAAGAATACTTATTTTATGAAGTTATCTTATACAGGGTCAAAAACAAATGAACTTTGCATCACATGCGACCAAATTTTAATAGCCCAATTTTGATTTTGTAGAAAAACACACATTTAATATGACGCTTATTTAAAGAAAATGTATCTGAAATAAAGCATTGTCAAAACTAAGAAGTTTTACGTAGGTTGCGTTGAGTCTTATTTTGCAACAGTGGTGCAATTTACAAAATATAGGTAAAAAATCAAAATTATCCTATGCAGCTGATATTTTGCATGTGGGCTAGAAACTGCATTTAATAAAACTTTTTCTAATAACTTTCTTCGATATTTTCAGAAATAACCCCACTTTTGAATAATTTTTTGGAAAAAATTAAAATTTGACAGATAATGCGAATCACGTGACTACTATTTTTTTGGTTAATTTTCATCTCGATCGAAGCAGAACTTGATGCCAAAGTCAAATTTCAAATAAAGATATTAATAAAAAAAATCCCATATGATGCGGACTTTACTGGTGACACTGTATTACAACATTTTAGCAACATTTTTAATAGGACTCTGTAATTATCTATGAAGAAAGATAATAATGTAAATTGTAAACGTATTACGCAGAGTCCCTTCTATTTAAGTAAAGGTTACCAGCGTTATTGGCTTCTGACTGCTAAGTTTTAGTTTTTCCTAGTAATATGTTTAACAAATTTATTCAAGTGGCAAGCTTTGTATATTTACATAGCCTTTATACTATTATAGACATACAATTAAATATGGTATTACATAAAATATCAGTGTGCTTCGTGCCCGACATTATTAAATAACACAATGGAAAACGTTTTAAATTTACCTATTACAACTAAAGGAAAAGTAATTTAAAATATATTATCTTATGTATTTTTCATTTCCAGTAAGTTATTATATGGGCGATAAATACGTAAGAAAATAGTTTTAAAAAGGATATTGTTCGGTTGAAATTCAAACAAAAAGATGCAGGAAGATACTCAAACTGACAAATAATAGGCGCTTCGAAAAGTTTGGAAAGGAGATCGATTGAACTGTTGTCTCGATAAAAAGTTTGTCATTGTGTTCATTGAAGGAAAATAAAACCAAGCCAGGGGTATTTTCTTTTATTGAAATAAAATAACGTTAAGAATTGATTTCCTTCGCTAGCTGGAGATAAACATTGATATTGGTACGTTTTGATAATTTTAATCAGCTACGTGATACAGCGTCTTCAGTCGGCAGTTTGTGATTTAAAAGTTTAAAATTAATAACACAGATCGAAGTTTTAAAGTTCAAATCAAATGTATTTCAAACAAGAAGCTTGAAACTTTTAAATTTAAAGGAATAGTTGTTATCAGAGTAAAATATTTTAATTATAACAATAGCTTTGTATCTACAAGCAAAAATGATCAATAGCAAAAAATGAATTTAAAACGTTTTTTTTTTTTCGACTGTGTATTTTTACGGCCTTGTGCATGTGCTCACTGATCTTTCATATAACATTACATGTAAATTCTTTTTATCAATACTGCCGTGTTACATCATTGAATACGTGTGCCACTAGGCAAATTATAATATACAGGGTGTTCCTTAATGACGTGCTAATATTTTAGGGTGTGATTCCTCAAGATATTTTATAAAGAAAAGTTCATATAAACATATGTCGTAAACGGCTTACATTTTTTGCTACAGGGTGTTGAATTTTTTCGTTTTTAATGAGTTTTTTGTAATATCTCCGAAAGTACTTTAGATAATATTTTCAATTTTGGCATGTGCTAATAGGACATAAAACCACATGTTTTATTTATAAAAGTTATTTTTTTGTCCCACCAGTGGCGTCCCTGCAAACATGTCGTCTGATATTTTTTAGAAAAAAAGTGGTACGCCACTGATATTTTTACATGTGGATATTATTTCTTATTAGCCTGATCAATTCTACATAAAAATGGTCTTTTGCGTTTTTCTCCTACTGCATACTGTTCTTAAATAAAATAATTAAATTAAATTAGCTTCATTTTGCAGTATTGACGAATAAATTTTGATCACATAAATCTAGTTATCCTGGAACGGCGACGTTCTTAAAAACATAATTTACGCCCTAATGGCAGTCTTATCTGCATTTCCTCCAAGAAGAACTACCTGTGTTACTTGAAGATGTACCATATGCGCTAAGGAATCAAATGTGGTTACGTGCATGATGGAGCTCCTGCTTATTTCAATGTCGTTCGCGACCATTTAGATGCGGTTTATCCGAATCGTTGGATAGGTAGCGGAGGAGCTCAACAATGGCCAGCAAGATCCCCTGATCTCAATAGTTTGGATTTTTTCTTGTGGGTCATCTTAAAACTCTAGTGTATAAAACTCCCATTAACGCTTTTAGAAAATTTAAGAGAGCGAATAATTGCCTTTTGTGAAACAATACGGAATTCGCCTGGAATATCTGAACGAGTGCTCTATTCGATGCAAAGACAGGCGAAAGCATGCCTATTAAGTGAAGGTGGTAATTTCCAACAATTTTTATAAAACAAAATTTTGCATTATCATTGTTAATAATAATAATAAATAGTTGAGCTAATTTAATTTAATTATTTTAATTAAGAACGGTGTGCCTGAGGAGAAAAACTAAGGAGACCATTTTTATATAGAATTGACCGGGCTAATCAGAAATAATATTTACATGGAAAAATGTCAGTGGTGTACTACTTTTTTTCTAAAAAATATCAGAGGACATGTTTGCAGGGACGCCACTGGTGGGACAAAAAAATAACTTTTATAACTAAAACATGTGGTTTTATGTCCTATTAGCATATGCCAAAATTAAAAATATTATCTAAAGTACGTTCGGAGAGATTACCAAAAACGCATTAAAAAAGAAAAAATTCAACACCCTGTAGCAAAAAATTTAAGTCGTTTAGGACATATGTTTATATAAACTTTTCTTCATAAAATGACTTGAGAAATCACACCCTAAAATATTAGCACGTCATTAAGGAACACCCTGTATAAAAGCAACATTTAAATAAATCTTTTAATAGTCTAATGCTCAGTTCAAATAACTAAATATTTACAAAAACGAGACATTGGTATAATCACTAATCAATCTTTTTATCTGCTTGTCTTGGACAGGCGTCACGTAATAATAACTTAAACAACGTGATATTTCAGAAAAAAAAACCATTTTTATAATAATATATAGCTTTCCATTGCTGCAAATTAGTGTACTATTAATCTTATTAGGTTACATTTCGATTAAGCTATTTATTGTCCATATACTAAAGACATGTTTCAAATTTTCGACAATGTTAAATAATATATCATTGAGCAAATCAATTTAACGTTATTCAAAGCGTTATAAAAATAAGTACACGTCCATTATATATCTATTTCTGAGTTGTCGGAATGTCTTGAAAATGTTATAGATGGACTCTAACAAGCTATTGTGTTCTGTTAAATTAGGGACTTTGATTTACAGTCACAAAGACTGGTCCAGCCAGCAGTTTGGACGGTTGGCAGCTTGTTTATGACCTTATAAGATAAGACGCCAAACCGGAAGAAATGATATTTTATAAGGAATTTCACCGATTTACTACGGTGTCCCTTGGTATCATTTGCCTAAACTCTCTAGCTAGAGTTAATGTACTGTATTGTTATACATAAAGTCATTGGACACAAATATTTATTGATAAATAAACCAAAACTTCTATTTATTAATGTAGTTATTAATTATTTAACTAATTACAATCTAAACTCTCTAAACTAATTTATCTGCATTATTTTATTGTGTTCCACCATTAAATACATCATTAATTTGCTTTAAGCAGTTGCATTTATTAAGTACGGTACCTTTACCCTCAAAATTACGAACAATAGGACTGTTGTTTTGCTTGGAATGTGTCTGTCAGAAAACATCGCAGAGACCATTTCGGATACTCTTCGCGAACTATATTTTCCATGTAGTAGGGAGAGTAGGGACCTACCACTTAATCTTTGTTATTTTTTTTTAAACCTATTGTAAAACATGTTAAAACTAATAAAAAAGAAAACATCGAGTAACATTATTATAATTATTACTGGTGGTTTTATTGACGTATATACAGGGTGTCCCAAAAGTATTGGTACACAGAGCAACAGCAGACTCCTTAAGTCAAAATAATGCGATTTATTTAAACTTGCCTTATCCCAAAATTGATAACAACCAAGATACAGGGTGTCAAAGTTTTAATTTTCTTTTCGTTTTTTTTGCGATTATTTCTTAACGAAACGGTATAGCGGCACAAAATTAAGGGTTTTGGGGTTTTTTGAGGTGAAGAATTCAAAATTATCCGTAGTTTTTGTGTAACCAGTAGAGGGCGCTGCCTACGGCATGGCCCACTCCTTTTAGCTAGCATAACTTTGTTTAGGCTTCTTATATCGATCCGACTATTAAAAAAATAAGTTACTTTACTTCTTTTACATCAAAAACGTATAATTCATTGAAGTGGCTAGGAGCAACCATTTTGGAGATAATCGCATTTTATATGTCCAATGCAACAAGTACGTGGTCCAAAAACAACGGAAAATCGAGCAACGATGAATTTCTAACTTAAAATTATTGTAAATCAGCTACATTTGCTAAGTGTCAAAGTTAAGGTTGACTATTTTTTTCCAATAAAAACGCTTTTTCGTAAAGGTACGAAATTATTAATTTTATTCTAATCAAAAAATGTATTAACTTTGACCCTTTGTGTAACATGTTGCTGCCTTAGAAACGTCGTTGTTTTTAATCAAGGCCAGCTGTGATAAATAATACTAATACGAATACACAACTATTTTAAATATCTTAGCATTCTTGCATTAAAAATATTGAATGCGATTATCTCGAAAATGGTTGCTCCTAGCGACTTCAATAAGTCATACGTTTTTGATGTACAAGAAGTAAAGTAACATATTTTTTAAATAGTCGGATCGATATAAGAAGCCCAAAAAAAGTTATGCCAGCTGAAAAAAGTGGGCCATGCCGTAGGCAGCGCCCTCTACTGGTTACACCAAAACTATGAATAATTTTGAATTTCTCACCTCAAAAAACCCCAAAACCCTTAATTTTGTGCTGCTATGTCGTTTCATTAAGAAATAATCGCAAAAAAACGAAAACAAAATTAAAACTTTGACACCCTGTATCTTGGTTGTTATCAATTTTGGGATAAGGCAAGTTTAAATAAATCGCAATATTTCGCCTTAAGAAGTCTGCTGTTGCTCTGTGTCCCATTACTTTTGGGACACCCTGTATAAGGGCCGTATTTAATTTTAAGGATTTTGGGAAGAGTTTTTTTTAAGTATTATTCTTCTGCTTTTAGTATATAATTTTTGCTCGCTGTAACTCATAAGCAACTTCTTAATTAAAAAATGCGTTATAAAGTCTACGAAATGTTCGATGACTGACGATTACCCGTATTGCAATGTTTGTCACAGAGTCCATTTAATTTTTAATCTAACTTGAAATAAATATTAACACAATATTCTACCTTCCACAAACGTGGGTGGAAAATGTTTTATTAAGCAGATCGAGGCCACTGAAAAATTACCATTGTGAGGTAACGGTAATAAAATAATAATAAAATTTCACTAATCAAAAATGTATTTATAAAAAAGTAAGCGATTAAACAAGGGTAGCTGCTCTATAATTTAGCACTTTCAGGGTCTTTGCGGAAAACCCAATCTTCCGCAAACTTTATGAATATTTTATATTGGCGTCAACATGTCTGTTTTAAAATCATTATTTATTACCTAAAAAAAAATTGGAAAATACAACTAAAGACCTTAAAATATAGGGATAGAATGCGACAAATAAATAATATTTTTTCTTTCATAATTTTGAGGATGGGAAACCTATAACTTTATTTTATTTTTTACGTTGTAATAAACATAACATACAAAATAGATTGTAAGGGTATTTAACAGGATTATAAGTCGAATAAGTGGACATATACAGGGTCGCTTTTATGTATGGAAACGGTCGATTATATGCTAAAGTAAGATAGCTAGCGAACAATGTTAAATACAAAACTTTTAGGCTTTTTAGAAATCTATTACACTGCACATAAACTAAGTATACAGGATCAGTCAAAAAGCCATGGAAGAACAAAGTTGCTTTATTTTAAATGGAGCCCCCTGTTTATTATTCAATATGTCAATTATTTACAAGATTCTAAAAAAAAATGTTAAGCACACCACATACCTAATCTTAACCGTTTTCGAGATATCGAGTTTCGAATATCGTTTTCAAATAAATTATTACATTCATTAATTTTGTAGTCCATCAAGTTACCTTAGAAAATATTTATCTCCATAACAATGTTGTTTTGTCATCTTGACAAAAGATATGCCAAAAATACTTAAGTACATTTACAATTTGTGAACAATTTTCGCGTAAAAATTGCACGTTTAAGTGATACCGAGCGCATTGAAATTTTAATGATAGGGTACGGCGATAGAACACGGAGTTTTACCCAAGTGGTGAATATTTTTAATGAATTGCATCCAGATCAGGAACCTATAACCAAATCAACTGTTTTCAAAATAATGCATGGAATTTCCAGTATTGCTCCCAATATCCTTTTAGATTCGCTACAAAATTTTGTTCACCGAATTCATTACTGCCAGTAGGTAAACGGTGGACTCTTTGAGCACCTTATAAAACAGGATTTCAAATTGTTGTTTACTTAAACTTAGTTTTTTTTTTTATTGTTGATATTAGATTTATTTGAAAACGATATTCGAAACTAGATATCTCGAAAACGGTTAAGATTGGGCATGTGGTGTGCTTAACATTTTTTTTTAGAATCTTGTAAATAATTGACATATTGAATAATATACAGGAGGTTCCATTTAAAATAAAGTAACTTTGTTCTTCCATGGCTTTTTGACTGATCCTGTATACTTAGTTTATGTGCAGTGTAATAGATTTCCAAAAACCCTAAAAGTTTTGTATTTAACATTCTTTGCTAGCTATCTTACTTTAGCAAATAATCGATCGTTTCCATACATAAAAGCGACCCTGTATACTAAGAATTTCAGTTTTACACAGAGATATTTTAAAAGCCTTATGTATCTATGACTTTTAAATTCAAAAATACCCTTATCTCTAATACCGTTTTTATTTTTTCAGTTCGTAGTTCTTTACCGACTTGGGTGTTTTCCCAATTTTTTAAAACTGAGAGTGACCGATGTATTATTGCTATGACAACTCTCCAAATGCCGTAATATGAGCTACGACTTAAACCAGTGCCGTAGAAATATTTCAAACTCTTATTTGGAATCAATGATATGAATTTCTTAAACTTTAACGAAAATAAATCATGTTCGGACCTATTTCTGGCTGCTCCACTGTGTTAATGTGGTGCCTCTTGGCATGTAAATAACAAGAATAATACCTTCTTGGTACTAATAGAAGGTGACCATGAGCTTGCCATTTGAAAAATTCGTGCGGGTACCCTTTTTTTTGGAGTACTACAAGTGCGCTTGTAGACCCATTAAAGACCTAGGTGATTGCTGCTAAATATTGCTAGGTGGTCCCTCCTATAGTTAGTTTTTATTGTAGTTGAACAATTAGGTTTATCCAAACTTGCGTAGAAACATTGGTTAGTTATAGTATATAGTATTTTTTAAAATTTCTTAGTTACGACACTGAAAAACAAAACTAGGGCACATGTGGTATCCATTTACGCTTTCGGATTCCAACTATTATTGATTTCCAAGACCCCTTCTATTTTGCGATTTTCTTTTGTATGTAAAGGGTGATCTATTTTGTTTTGATTTATTTTTGTCTGAGAAAAGTACGGTGTAAACCTTAACAATAACGTTTTATATACATTTAAAATAAGTGTTGTGTGGCATTTACGGATACATAACGTAAAAATATTTAAAAAAAACGAAGACCGTTGCTACGCGGATAAAATAAACTGCAACATAATATATCCTCCTCGCTAACATGAAATTTGTCTGATCTATGTGTATTATGTTACTAAGTATATTATTCAATAAAATATGAATTGTTTTATTTGCTTTTATAAGCAGAATTTTTTTTTGCATAATAATGTCTCTTTTATTGCCCATGCCGCAAAAATGTAGGTGGCAGAAAAACATGACTGAAAATAATGGTGCAGAAAAAAATAGATCACGCGGATGAAAAGTTTGCCGCACTAAAAAATACTATTAACATTATACACTTTTAACGAACTGCTTTTTTAATGCACGCAAACAGATATAGACTAAATGTTTATTGTTGTTAATAAAAGTGATACAAATAATTCAACATTGATTGTATAACGCAAATTTTTTTTAGTCTTTCTGACCTTAACGTTACAACGAAAACCAGCTAAATAGTGTAAAAAGATGTTCTTATGACTTTAATAAATTAATGCCTATTAAGAGAACCCCGTACACCTTGAAAACAAGATTTCTTCCCACAGGATTTTAATCGATTAAGAAAAAAATGTAGATAGAAATTAAACAAAGAATATTGGGAAGTCCTTTTTTGTCATAATTAGTAATCCATCTCAGTAGTCTAATAATTCTACCTCTTTCTAATATCAGTGGCGAAACGCTTCGCAATCCAGTTTTTTTGTATAACAGACTTAGAATGTAATGCCCCATAATTATTGATAAAAAATAATAGACGAGGTTATTTATAAGCTGACGCGGTAACGCATATTGACAAATTGTCATCAAAGGGTATTAAAGTATTATTAATTTTCCGATTAAATGCCGATAAACTGGTCGGCAGATTCCGACAATTCAAAAGAACTGCAGCGATAAACAACCGGACGGATAAATCTTATGATATTTTGGTTATTCAAAAATAATGCATATACGAGTATATATATGCCTGCAAGGCATCTCAAGTATGTTATTTGTTCTGAGTGGTAAAATATTTCATGTTTTCTTTATATCTTAGTTGATGCAGCATTTTGCTTGGTTTCAACGTATGCATTAGTAAATTTTGTTTTCCTAAACATAAACACACAACATGTACTGCAGAAATTAGATTTAAATGTTATAAAATAACTATTATGTTGAACTTCTGAATTCCAAGAGTATTTAGGCGTTTCTCGAATTTTCCAAAATATAGGTAATCTTTTTTAAATAAGAGCTTTGAAGATAAGATATCCAGATTTACGAATCTTTTTATAATATTTTTACCTTTCTATGCTAAAATATCAGGAAAACGGGAACTGATCGAGGCGTGTCAAAAGCGTTTAAGGGGAATATTTTATGGACGTCCACGAATTCCCGTAATCCAGGTTGAGATCGTTTTTCTTAACCGCATCGTTCCAGAAACGTCTTACAGAAGAAGATAGACAGTAGCAATCAGGCGTTTTCCTTTTTGCCCTAAAAGTTTAGATTTTTTCCCAACACGTATGCATTATGTTCTTTTCTGTTAAACGTAATAGCAGCCCTTTTACTTAAAATTTGGTCTTTCTGCAAAACTCTAGACGCCAAGACTAAATAGTATGTCTAAAATAATCTCCGTTACTAAAAATATCTTTAAAATAAAATATTTTCACAATATTACTTTAAGTGTAGTATTTTGATTCGGTAACAGAATTTTAACCATAAAAATTTTAATTGAGTCGATAGCAATATTTACGATTGGACTAAAATAATGATATATTTACGGGCTCTAAAGTAACTATTCCTTCTAATATCATTATAGTAATCGTATCTACTGTTATTTTGCTTACCTATACTTTAAAATAAACTAGGTTTTTAAAGATTAAGATAAATAAATGGTTTAAAAAAAATACAATTCCTGCAGGACAAGTTTATTTGGATTTTTAAGTTAATTTCGAAGAATGAACTTATTAAATGATATAGTAGTTTATAAGTTTTTGTTTCATTCATAGCAACAAAATAATATTGCTAAAAAGCGAAGCCAACTTTGTTTGAGGATCGTTACTTAAAATTGAATATATCTCTAACAAAATTGTTCTTACGCCACGCACAATTAAATATTTTAATTCGGACTGGGTACATATATATTTTTCCTAGTTTATTTGCATCAATGCAATTAATCAATAGTCCTGTATATTGTATATCAATGAGTTATGAAATAAACATTAATCATTAATTATTCAAGAAAATTATACAGAATAATACCAGGGCAAATTGGTCCTATCCATTCGCATGCCATCACGGTCCGCTTCTAACACGATGAACGGCTTAACCGGCCCGCGGGACCGACGGTTGAGCGTTAATATCAGACCGCTTCGGTCCCCTGAGGCACGACCAATAAAAATTTTATTCTAGCCTGTTTGCCGAACTTAAATGCCCTGGATTATTCAGGGACCGGGAACTGACCAGGCCTTGTAAAGATTTTTTACTGGATTTTTTACCTTTTTTTATCTATCTGTGTTCTTACTAATGCGGAATCATATGTTTTAATATGGCATAAGATAGTCATTTGATTACCTGTATAATATGAATATTAGTTTATATATTGTTATAATTTTACCAAGTAAAATGTAGGCACCTACTTAACTAAGCATTGGTTGAAATACAAAAATATTTAATGTAAAATGACAGTTTTACAGTTAAAAATAAACTCATTCTTTGTAGTAAATGGTCTAAAAAATATTATTTGTATCCAATTAGTAAACTTACTACATTAATGTACCACTAAGATAAATATTCTTACAATGTAAATATTTAAAAAGCATTTCCATTTTCTATGCTTATCAAAGCGCAATATCGGGAATGTAAAGCAAGAAAAACACACGAATGTAAGGAATAAACAAACGAGACGGAATAAAAAGATAAGTAGGCTATAAAAATAAACTTCGATATGTGGCACATATTTAAATGTGTATAGGCCGAAGAAAGCACAAATATGTCATGCAAGGCAAACGTATTGGATAGCAAACACTCGAAACGCTTCTCTTATAGCGGTATACTGCTGCCTTTCAATTCGATAATGGAGATAGATGGGGGCGTTCTTAAATATACGGCTACCTAGGCCATGAGAACATGTATACCTATTTCTTAAAGGAAATTGAAAAATGAAGAACTTATCGACGATTTGCTTTATAGCATTTTCTCAACAGTTTTATTTGGAACTCCCTATAGGCTCAAGTAAATAAGTTACCTTTGCTACAGCCATCTTAATAGCTAAATAGAAAAAAAGCACAACATTTCGAAATAAAAAAAGTTTTTTTCTGTATTGTATATATTATTAATATAGATTTTTACGAGGGATTTGAACGGCTTTAATCACAGCAATTTTCACTTTTAATCTATGTAATTCTTCAAATAATATCTTATCTTAAAAATTTTTTGGACACATTTTCTTATACTCACATTTTTATTGCTGTTTTCTTTAAGATAACAAAGATATTTGATAATTCTAAACGACCAAGCGCAATTCATTTGCATATGATTCTTAATTCTTTATGTATACAAAATTTCTAGGTATATGATAAGCGTTTTCTTAGATTATACACAATTTATATGTTTATGAGAGATTTTCATTTAAAATTAATTTTTTTAGCGTACAGCCACCTGGACCATCAGAACGCGTCATTAAATATGACTAGAAAAATATATCCACATATTACTTTGGGTAGTATGAAATTCTTGCTTATAAGAAGATTTAATTAAAAGATCAGGTCCTAAAATTTAGTACCTGAGCACCCTATAGATATACTTGTGTTTTCCAATACCATCTGTAAAAATAAATACAAAAACCATTACATTCAAAAACATTGTCTGCTTTTAACATGTAACAAGAAGCTTAAGAAAACTTTTAACTTTATATTCAACAGAGTATTCGGTTAACGTGAACCTTAAGTTAAATTTAAATAACTACCGACTTGTTTACTAGGGTGCCAGCCTTCACAAAAGAATGTTTTTTCCGGGAACACGTTAAAAATATCTTGCAATAAAATCTCAAATACAAATGATTTGCCCTCCTTAGGCGAAGACTAATAAGTCAGAGTAGGACTTGAATAAAATAAAAGTATATTCTTACAATAAATAACATATTTTATCACAATTTTTTTTATAATATAAGTACAATACGCTACACTGTTTAGATTCAATCAGGATACTGATTTCAGTCAGTTTCACAAGACAAGTGTCTTTATTATCTAAGAATTTCTCCTAATTTATTGTATTACCTATTTTGATTTTCAGTGACCATGCTTATAATCACTTGTATTGTATTTTTTCAAGAACTTAGATATAGTAATAATAATTCTACAGACAAGTAAAATTTGATTAAGTAAAATATTTTAAAAACCAATGCCAAAAACAGTTTTATTTCCGCTTAGATTAAATGAATTTTAAATGCATTTTGAATAAGGTTTTTTGGCCTGTTATTATAACATTGTAAATTCGAATTAAAATCGACAGTTTGCAAGTAAAAATATGTAATATTATTTGTTTAATTGCAGTTTATTTTCATTTACTTGTCAAGTATATAAAATATAACATAAATAACTTCGCGATAAATATATGAGTATGTAAAAAATATTTTGGTTAAAATGGATGCACACCTTTTTGTCCATGATAGGATTAAATTTAAATAAAGAGTTAACCTAAAATAAATTAATATTTATTATTCGTTAGGACACGAAATGCAATGTGAGTAGATTAAATAAAATAGTATTAAATATACCCAAAACATTTACTCCCCTATTCAGTAAAGAAGTTGAAATTTAATTCATCAAATCATTTAGATATTATGATTTCCTTTTTACCGCGTAATTGTTTTTATTGTTAATTAATTTTACTAGGCCATTTTTATACTTATATACTTTTTCTTCATACGTTTATACGAAGCCCAAAACTGTAGATGCAATACTAAACTTAGTTGATTTAGTCTGATATTTCATAAGTTAGGATTGGTTTACATTTTGTGAATTACCGTTGAATGTTTTCTAATATTTAGGTCGTAAAATTCTTTTAAAAATTAAATAATTTAAAAAAAAGTCCCGTATTAACTAAAAGGAATTATGATTTAGGCCAGGTCCACTTACAATGGTAGTAAATATTTTAAATTCGCCATTCGTAATATCTTACTAACTGCGTATATACCTTAATAAGTAGCAAAATTAGTCTTAGGTTTTCCTAAATCCAAATAAAACTTAATTATTGTTAAAAGGAGCTTTGTAATTTCTCCAGCACGCAGTATTGTAGTAATAAAAATATCAGAGTTTGTGATCCCTCCTACGCAGCAAAAAAATCCCAATAAATGCCGTAGACCAAAGTATTTTTCTTCGAATCCTACCTGCCAACTTTGCTTTTTTTAATATTCTTTATTCTAAAAGGAGTATTTACTTTTATCAAAAAGTTTTGTGGATATAAAGAATAAAGCTACTTCAGCATATTATGGATATTTAATTTAAAAATAAAAAGGCGTTTAATTTATGTAGCTGTATTTTTGGAACAAGAGTTTCATGTTGATTAATTCAATACAGGTGATTATAAAACAAAATGTAAACAACTTTGTAACTTAGTTTTAAATATTAGGATCAAGCAATTTTCGAACAAAATATAGTTCTTCCTTTAAAATATACAATAATTATTGTTCATGGTGTGATTAAAACGACTTGTTTCGTTGAGTAAATCATTAGTTTTTATATTGATATTTAGTAAACCCATACACGTAAAGTAAAGAGCTTGACTGTTTGCTTTTCTCGGTTTTTAATATTCAAAAAACTATTTTAAATTTGTTCTCTACGAGCAGAAAGAAAGTTGAAATTTAAATTGGTTAATTGCGGTAAAAGGTTTTTAAAAACACTTTTAAAAGGCTTAATTTAAACTCGTTAAGGCCTTTATTAGGTTTCCAACGAAACTTCCAATTCGTAACTTGAAGTTAAACACGTTTTTGCTTTGGAAAATTGTATTACATAATATATGTAAGGTATTAAATTTATATTAATTTATGAATTCATACCTCATACATTGAATCTGCAACAACAGCACAGTTTTGTGAATTTAATTTTTTTGTTATACCTACAAAATATTATTTTTCTTTTGATCGTCGCAAAGGAATAATGCCTAAAAATGAGTTAAATTTTCTCAGCACTTTACACATGAACAAACCCAAACATATATCTAGTACAGCGTACTAGAATTTTAATTTAACTTTCTAACCACATGCAAACATGCCCCAAACTAGTTTTAAGCTAAAAGTAATCCTATTTTAGAGGAAGTAATCCCAGTGTTACATAAATAGGCACTATAGCAATACGCCATTGGGATTTGTGTTTATTAAACATTTATTTCCCCTATAAATTTAAATAATTATATTATATTCTAACAATAACTAGTATAGTATACATGGTAAGAGTTGATTCGAGCAGCCGTTTTTGAGATATCTGGATTTTAAAAATTCACATCGTGTATTGTCAGGCCTAAGAATTATTATTGTAATAATTAAATACAATTTGAAGAGTATTATAAAAAATGTTTTCTCTGGGTATAGATAAACTGTGATAACAATACCTTTATAATTGGCGTTTTAAGGTACATAATAATATTCCCGTAGTAAATATTATATGCATGCAACGTAGTTAAAAGTTAAGTTAGTATAGCATGTTCTAAGGGTCGTTTATCAAATAATAAGCCGCAGTTAAAGTTTATTATAACAAGATAATGAAAGGACGCACAATTAAGTTGTTATAAACACAGCCTTTAATAAAGCAAATTTTAGTGCAGTTAGAAATAATAAAACGTTTACCATAAACTTGATTTAATAACATCATACAAATTATACAGAAGTTTTATAGTTTATAAGTGAAATAATTATAATACTACACTGGTCTATTAGGTGGTAATACAAGAGATAAAGGAAATTCACGGCCTTGGATTTCCAACCACGGCAAAGGCCCCGCAGAAATCCTTTTTTTTATATGTAAAAAAATAATTTCCGTTAATGATGAAGACCTTTGCCTTCGAAACATGCTCGGAATGGCTTAAAACCAAAGTCCTATAAAACAAGTGGAGCAGACTCTGTGTTTAACTTCTTTGTTACATACTTCCTCTACTTTGAAATGGACTACTTTAAAAAAAAATTATTATATGCGCAACTATCAGTCGATGTGCCTATTGTTACAGACAACATAAAGATTTCCGTATCACAAAACAAGAAATTTTACGCTAGCTATTTCAGAGACGGGCTATGTAATTGTATTAGAAGTAAAAAATATTCATACCTAAATTGTGCTTCAGGGCCAAGGCCAAGTTACCACCTGATAAGTAAACTTTTTTTAAACGTCGTTGATTGTTAAGATGACTATTTGTACTAAAATTGGTTTTCTAATCTAAGACCCCTACGGTGTTTGTGTATATGTCAAGAGGCGTCTATACTTTCCTAACTGGCTTCGTTATTTTCTTCGGTCTCGTTGAACACACAAACTTCAATAAGTTGTGTTTGTGTGTTTTAATCAATTAATTGTCCTGTTGTAGTATTAAATGTTGTTGGTAATAAACAGGAAATATTGTGTTTCCCTGTAAGTCCCGTTTATACAACCGAGTTATCCCGTCATTTTTCAAAATAATTTATTAAATTCCAGATTACATACTAATTAAAACCCTACCCCTTGTTGGCATATGTCATTTTGGGTAGCATTTTATATCTTCCGGCTTCTAGATTTAATTGCAAAATTTGCATTCTATTATCAACGTTTGCAAAAATGCAATTTATTTAAAATATGGACGTTAAAGCCATTATCGTTATTATAAACGGGAGAAGAGTTATAAAATATGTTAATAGTCATTTATGCTGAACATAAAATTATAATGTATTGGAAAATATTATAGTTTTTTCTTAAAAGCAATTACTTACGCACTGCTGCAATAGAGCACAACCTTTCAGTCATTCAAGACGCTTAGTTTTTAAAAGTTTGTATCTGAAAACCATGGCGGTTGTATTTTATAATCCGATGTTTACAAGCTATTTAAAAAATTCTAAATAGCATATAGTGAAAATACAAAACGTATTACAAGAAAACTGTATTTTAAAATCCAATCCGAGATTACAAATACTTCTCAATATATTCCTTCGATTTGACAAATATAGTTTCCGTTCAGATTACTTTTTTGTATTCTGCCTGTCAAGGAACAATTTATCTGGCACTGTCAAGTCTATTTCCAATATTCATCGGTAAAAATTTAGACCGTTCCTTTTATTCCTGGGTAAAACTGATTATGTACATTAAGTTTTGTCGACCAGCTATGATCATTTTTACTAGACTACATAAAACACTTATCTTACATATCTTGCTAGCATACTGTAAAGTCCGCACCACAGCAAACAAGAAATTTAGAGTAGAATTTTAAATATCCTATCACATGTAGGATACCAACAGTCAGTTAGCATTTTTAATGGTATCTTTTGAGCGAAACATCCATTCGCTTATGTCCGCAATAATATTATTTGAAAATAATATCAAATGTTTTGTGTCTGGCCATGTGTAAAACACTAGGTCAAAAACCTTTTTTATATAACTAACATTACCTGATAAATTGATACACTTTATATAAAAAAAAGATTTCTCTACGAAAGACACAAAAATAAAAATCAAAACATGATAAATAACAAGGGTTGGTAAAAGTTTATGGAAGGGAAAACCTATTGGGTAAGGAATAAATGATCCAATACACAAATACGAGCTACCGACAAAAACGATAAAATAAATAGTATTCGAACATTAAGTTAAAGTTTATTGTTCGCAGTTTGAGTATAAGAAATTTTGGCCATATTTCGTCAGAACTATTATAAAAATGTCGGTAAGTAAAGTAAAAAGGGTTTAACTATACAGGGTATCGGAAAACAACCGTCAAGGTTTTATCAGTTCTCATCACGTCTTAGTAGTAGGTAAGCGTCTCATTTAGTCAGGGGAGTTCCTAGGGGGGGCTCTCAGCTTACTTATTCCCAATTTTTTTACATGACCCATTTTTAGAATTGTACCCAAAAATTAAAATTCCAAGGATTTTTTTTGAAGATATTTAAGAACCTACATTCATATGAACTTTTCGTCATGTTTTTATATGTAGAACCTCTCCTTAAAATACACGTACGTAATTTCCGGACACCCAGTATACTATATGAGATAATTCTAATGATCTCATTTCACAATTTGTCCCGACAGAAAAATGTGTATTTTAACTAATTGTACTATTTTTTTTTTGCCAAATTATTTAAAAGTTTACACATCTCCAGGTTCTCTGGCAGTTGGCTTTGTGGGCTACTAAAATATGAGCTGCCCCCCTTTTGCGGAGATGTACTTCACGCTACTGACTAGCTTGTTTGCAAAAAGTCCCTTTTAATTAAAATGCACCGCCGTTAATGTAAGTAGGTAAGTAATATGAACGATATTCATTCTAAATTCCAAGCAGCTTCATCCTTTGTTTGCCCCAAGACCTTAATACATGCACCCAATATTTTATAAGGCAATATTATTTTATGAGTGCATAAAAGACCGTATTTAATGGAATAATTCTACATTAGAGAAGGGCATGTAATAATATAACAATGTATGACAAAACATATAAATTGACGTATTAAAGTATTTTAATAATGCTGCGTTCTCCTTTAAAACTAAATATTATGTGTGTTTCATTTGGTTTTTTGAAGAAACACATTATTATATCAACATATTGTTGTCTAGTTTGCTCTTAAACAATGTTAAGATTATACAATTATTCAAAACTAAATGAAAATATACGGCAATCTAAATAAATTAATTTTGCACACTGCGAACTGTCAAATACTAAATAAACTAATTTGACAATAATAAATTATGATTTAATTATTAATTAATTTACTAAAAAAATTAATACTAAAATATTTCATAAATAATTTCGACCAAAACAATGACACTGCATACAACTCTGGGGCCTTTTTAAGTGGTGAATGTATGTAATATATTTTTTGGAATCAGTGTTAATATTTTTGTTAGCATTTCCATAGTTAATTAACGTAAATATTTTATCTATGGATCTTACAACAGGTACGTACAATCCTGATTGTCAAAATTTAGACTTTAGCAGCCGTATTTATTAAAAAGCTATAAATTTAACACTTAGGGTTAAAATTAACATTTGCATGTCATATTGTGGATCATGTAACTATGTATTATTTTTTTTCTATAATTTTACATTTTGTACGTCTATGTACAATAGCAAGAATGCTTTAATAAAATCTTGCCATGTTATACCAGTAAATACTTGCACACTGCCAGCGAAGTTATATTTAAATATTAGTCTTGGGTTATTTTATGTTTAGGTAACACACACCGACATTTTACGACAAAGTATGTATGGTTTAACATAAAGTCGAATTTTTTGGGATAATATAAGAGACACATATTTATGAAACATTATTAATGCTATTATTATGTTTATTATTTAAGGTCAATTTTAAAATATTATTTTATTTCTAAATTACAAGATAACTTGTCCAATGTCCAAACTACCTATTCAGCCAATAATAATATTTTACGATTTGTTTGGCAAGGCTTTTCAATTTTATTAACATAGGGATAATATTTGGTAACATGTATTAATATTCTAGAAGGGATCGTGGTTAATTAATGTATTATTATACCATGTCTTATCTTGGTTCAACACATCTGACTAAGTAAACATATAAAATACACTAGATAGGTGGTTTATAGTGTGTTTATGACCGACAAGCTAATAAAGTGCTAAAGTCTATTGTTGATCCTAACATAAATTTATATTATCTAAAACCATTTTATTATATTTTACCCCTACATAAATCTCCTCTGTATGCCAAACAAATTTTATGTGTAACGTGTTTTTCGCACGCTGCTCGAGCTCCTTTGCCAATACAGTGACATTACAAGATTGTAAATTAAAAACAATTTTTTTTATATATTTATATTTTTCATTAGTTTATATAGAAAATTCTATAAATTATAAAGGGTTTTTCAATTAGGACGGGTCGAAGTTGACGGCCGATGGCGGCCATGTTGTTTTGACGGCATGTGTTTAACCTGTTGTTTATTATTCTGTCTTTGATGCCAAATCACCATGACAAGTTACACGATTGAACAACACGTCCAAATGATTAAATCTTATTATCAAAATAAGTGTTCGTTAGTTCTAACGTTGCGTGCGTTGCGTCCATTTTACGGCAGAAGCGGTGGCCCTTCAAAGTCGACTATCCAACGTTTGGTGGCCAAATTCGAGTACCGTAAACAATCAGCCAACACCTGTGCGTCAAAAACCGCCAGATCGGTCCAGAATATCGCTGCTGTCCGTGAAAGTGTGCAGGAGAACCCGATGCAGTCAATTTCTCGCCGTGCACAAGAACTTCGGCTTTCGGAGACTTCAACTTGGCGAATTTTGCGTCTAGACTTGGGCCTGCACCCGTACAAGATCCAATTGACCCAGGAGCCCAAAGTTAATGACCATAGACAACGCCGTTTGTTTGCTGAATGGGCTTCGGAGCGTTTGGAAGAGGATTCTAATTTCGGTAGAAAAATCATCTTTAGCGACGAGGCGCATTTTTGGATGAATGGTTTTGTGAACAAGCAAAATAGCCGGATATGGAGTGACGCCAACCCACAAGAGGTTCATCAGGTGGCAATGCATCCACAAAAAGTTACCGTCTGGTGCGGATTTTGGGCCGGAGGCATCATTGGTCCGTACTTTTTTCAAAATAAAGTTGGTGAAGTCATCAACGTCAACGGCGACCGCTACAGAACGATGATTACCGATTACTTTTGGCCCAGACTGAACAATATGAACGTGAACCACATGTGGTTCCAGCAGGACGGCGCTACGTGCCATACAGCGGACGCCACGATGAACATTCTGCGTGAACGATTTGAGGGTATGGTTATCTCTTGCAGAGGTGATGCGAATTGGCCACCTCGATCATGCGATTTGACCCCGCTGGACTATTTTTTGTGGGGTTTTCTGAAGTCTTAGGTCTATGCCAACAAGCCGCAATCGACCGATGCCCTTAAAGTGAATATAACCCAGGCTCCCAAATTCAGCCGGATCTATGCGGCAGAGTCATTGAAAATTGGACCACTCGGATCCGTGCCACCATAAGAAGCCGCGGCGGACATTTGAACGATGTCATATTTCATAAATAATGGCATACATAGCCCTTTCAAATAAAAATAGAATTTGGTTAATACCTTACATGCAGTTTGTTTTATTCCATTTTAACATCGACCCGTCCTTATTGAAAAACCCTTTAGTACTCTAATTTAAATTCCCGTAAGTAATAATTAACAAACGCGTAAGCGACTGTATACACTTCCTTGAACCGACCACGTTTTTAACAGATTACAATAGCCACCATATGTGTTTTATTGTTAACACCACATTTTCTAATAATATTTTTCCTTATATTTCTATATCTCACTATTATCCCCTTAGCGTTTTGCAGCTAACGAGCTAACATTTAATAGAAATTTGATATAACAGGGGCACAAATGGTTTGTAATTAAGGTTAAGATTTCCAATAGACATTCGAAAAGATCTTTTACATAGTTCTGACAGGTCCGAAAGCCTCTAACCCTAATAGGTAAACATATTAAATATCTAGCCTTGTTGATTTGTGTCTATAGCAACCGATCCGATAGACTTTAAAAAAATTAATAGCACACTTTCAGAAGAAAATACTTTCTTCTGCAATATTCATTAAAATATAAAGAATCCATCAGTCAGAAGTCAGGAACTGAAAATAATTTTCGTTCAAACCTTTCTCTTAAACAGCATTACAATAAAATTGTTATTTTAACAAGGCTTTAAAATTATAAAAATAAATTTGAAAATAGTTTGTTGTACAATTTTATGCTGCACGACTCACTGGTTATAAATTAAAAGAACGAATTGTAAGTTAAAGGGTCCAAGATAAATAAATCCCAGTGAATTTTAAAATGTGGAAAGAGGTTTAAATAAACATTGAAATAAGGCTGCTCAAAGAACATTAAATTTGGCTTGGGGTTTTTGCAGAAAAGTTGATTTAAATACCAAGGCTTTTTTTATGAATGTAAATCGATGTGTAAAAATGCCACTTCTGATTATATACCATTCGTAAATAAAATAAAACTGTTATAACTATTTTACAAATTATCAATTTAATAACGTGGTTTCAGCAAGATGGTGCTGCGCGCCTAATTCTAGACAAGTACAAACATAAATATTGTTATTAGGTTAACTTCATTCTTAAGTGAAAGGATCATCCGATAAGTCGTTGTTGCCAAATAGATTCGAATTTTCCCTAAAAATTTGGTTTACAGTTGTTTTTAGGTTATACATTTTAAATTTATATTATTGTTTAGTATCATATTATAGCAAAAATTAAGTACTTTCCGATAAATAAAAAATCCAATATGACGTTCATAAGAAAAAAGAAAATGGATGATAGTTCCAGAAAACCAAAACTTGGTAACTGAAATATTTCTAAGTAGACATTTACTATGTAAAAAGTTGCCATAAAAATGTGTTTACAGATTTAAAAAATATTGGGCAATAACATGGTAACAACCGATATAAGGAAATGCAACATTTAAGTTTATTCAAAATATATCAAAAACCAAAAGAACCAGAATCGATCCGTAAGCACAAATAATGTCTTATAGTTACGGACATCGCAATACTGTCAGCAGCAATTTCGAGCACCCTGTATATTATTTCACCCAGTATAACTCAATAATTTACTTTGATCTTTTTCTATTGAAGTTATTTATTGGCTTGGCTATTACTTTAGCTTTATTGACACCCTAAGGGAAATACAAACGGCATTAACAAAAAATGTGAGGGTCACTATTCGGCTAAATTCCAAAGATTAATTCTACGGTGATCCTAGAATAAAAACCCGCCGTCTATGGCCCCCGGCACAGATATTTCATGTCGGTTTAATACGATTTATCGGGTGCTAACCGTATATTTGTGGACCAAGTTGTCAGTAGTGATCGCACCCTCCCCCATTGATCGAAGTGGGGAGGGACTCTTAATCAAGATGTCTTTGGTCCGATAAAATACCACAAGGCGTTTCTTTCGCGGTTGAGATGGCTTAATTATTGAAAAATTCCACGAATTTAAGAAACGTCCCGGGTAATTTATTCTGGAAAATGTTTAATATCTCTCTTTTTATATCAAATTTATTTTTACAATTGTTCAGCATATATTTTTATTAGCTTCAAATAATTCCATATTTAACGTTTGATATATTATATCATCGCCGATTTGGTTAATCGAATTTTGAATAGAAAATAGAAAATAGTCAAGACATTCCTGGCCTAAAAAAAATCCACAAAGCCCGCGGCCCAGAATACTAAGGTGGTACAAAAAAAAACTTTAATGTAGAAATCGCTCTTATAAGCACATAATTTGACAATTGAATTTCACGTTTTATCAGACTATCTAGTATCTACACTGAGGAAAATGATCTAATACATAGATTGTATTGATAGCTTATTGTTTATGAACCCATATTAAATAAATTGCTAGTGTATCAAACCCGCTTTGGTTTTATATTAATTCCGGATTGGCTAGAAACAGTGCTTTTATTGGTAGTAATCAGTTCCATCAGTAGCAGCCATCAGTAGCAGTCTTGTTGAATAATAAACTACTTTTAATACAGCAATTTTGTTAAGAAATAAATTGTATATTCTCAATGCGACGCATTTTGTTCCTAGTAAAGCGCTTTCTCTACAATTAAGAAAGCAGAACAGCGCCCCTAAAAACGAATTGTATCCCTTAAAACCAAGACGTTGGTGGTGGTTGGTAGCGATCGGCAATCGCCGTGCGCCGTAGTGTTAGTTTTAACGTATTTGTTGCGCAGGTCATTATTGTTCGTACCAATACCTGTTTGAATTAATTTATTTTTACTATGTATTTAAGTTTTTGCATGTCAGATAAAACAAATTCTTATTTCGCACAACCTATCATTAGTATTCGACTTTATAATCTATGGAATAGATAGATAAATGACAAGAACAATATTACACTAGAAGTAATTTAAATTTTTGGGAACGACAGTACTGATTTTTAGTGGTAAGTATACGCTTTATTAACCGTAGCAAGCAAATATTATTATAAATAATATCAAGTTTTATTACAACTGCCAGTCGGAACTAATACAGTATATAAAACAGTGGCGGCTGGTTAATGAAGGGCTCTGGGGCGCCGCCCTCCCTGCAATTATTTCAAACAGATTCCAAAAATACTTTACTTAAAAAACCAATAACGCAATGTATGTAAGCAATCAATTAAAATAATTCAAACCAAACGTAGCCCTATTCTAACGGGCAGGCTATACTCATAGGCAAGCGAGTTGCGCGCTCTCAAGGTTGTACTAAGCGCGGGCGGCGGCGGGCGACCGATTATCCGTCCCGATTCAACGCGCCTTATCGATGGGTTGTCATGACGACGGAGGCCTGACGTCACCTACACATCGCACAACGAGCGGCCACGGAGAGCTCCAATTTTCCGCGCCCACTGTTCGCGAATTGCGATGCGACCTGTCGTCTGTCGATGCCGCTGACTCGCTGACGTTTTGTTTATTTGTTTTAAGTTATTTATTAATTACGTTATAAGAGTGGAAAATGTCGTGTAATATGAAGGTCAGTGATTTACAGAAGCTTGTGTTTAGTTCTCTGAGCTTAGGTAAAAAACTTGAACTTGAAAAATGCTAGAAATTGAACATAGTACAAGTGCAATCAAAATGTAAAAGTAACGCACAGTTTACGCGTAAGTTTGACAAAGAAATATATAATAAAAAATCCTGGATATGCGGTTGTGAAGACAAAAATAATTTTTTTTTGTTTCGTGTGTCTTCTTTTTGACGGGGATGATAATTGGACTATAAATGCGGTGCAGGACTTAAAACATCTTTCAGAGAAAATAAAAAAACATGAAAATAGTGCAAAACATCGTCATAATGTGGTAAGTTTTGAGATGTTAGGACAAACTAATATTTTAACTTGTTTAAGTAGTGCTTATGCTAGTGAAATTAAAATTCACAACGAGAAAGTTAGAAAAACCTCGGAAAAAACAGACACGTACGTTCGAAAATAATAGACATTTAAAATTTTTTTATTTAAAGCCAGCGCCCCCCTGACTCGCTAGTCACGAGCCGCCACTGATATAAAACCAGATTAGATCCGCAATAGAACTTGATAATTACTGTGAGTATTTAGAGCAATAATGGCTATAAACCATTCTATGGTAGCATTAACTCCTATTTCCTATTGGCTAAATTACCGTGATATTATCACTATACAACGGTCTAGCACTTTTTGTTGTCTTCCAGTAGGAAAGCGCGTTGCTGTCACATATAATATTAAACAGTTATATAAAGAGTATGATTCTTATAATAAATATAATGCTTTTTTCTTAGTGTACTTATTATAATAATATACATAACTCATATATATTTTGATATACTCATCTAGACCCAAAGTGACCTAATTTATATCAAGAGAGAGCAACTTTATTATTTCGCAATGTTAATTACTTCGAAAGTATATTACGAAAAGCCAGTTGTTTGACCATTTCCAACCCTCACTATCATTAGCGACAGAGAAAACAATACCTCGACGGGCCCACTAACAGAAACAATGCTCAGGCCCTCTCACCTTCTTCTTGTTAAATAGTTTTGGACTTTCATTACGTTCAAGAGTGGTTTACCATTAACAGTTGGTCTTTATACTTCACGGCTTTTGAATGCCTTTGATCTCTTACCCTCTAGAAATTACAGGCGAATTTTAAACAAATAGGAAGGACATGGCACTAATTACACTTTAAACTTTGTCATGTTTATTTGTGCGTATCTACTGTATGAATATGTTCACATAGATCCTGTACCTATACATTAAAAATTTTAAACCTAATATTGCCTATTATATAATAGGAAACATAGCTTCACAAACTAACTGATATTTGTAACAATTATTTTAACCTGCTTAAAATTTTATTTAACTAAATGAATCGTTTTCTTTCAGGCACATTTATTCCTTATTTGGAATTTTAGTGGGCTGGTAGAAACCCAATATTTAATGCAATTTGTCACATTGGACACCAATAAGGCCAATTCTCTATAAAAAAGGTTGACCTTCGTTAAAGCAAGCGTTGAATATAGTTGGAGAATATCTTGTAACTAAGCTCAATAAAGGTGAGAACAGCTTATTCTCCATGAGACCTTTGTTAATGTAAAATTAATATTGGATAAAGTTAACTAAAACTCGCTTATACAGTGAGGACGTAAAGTCTGGAATAAATTCATTATTTAGGGAACGTTGAATGTTTTTAAAAATCGCTCGGACACGTCGATTTTGTTTTTTTAATACGCATTTTTTTCAATATTTTTTATTATACTCCGAAAGCACTCTGCTTGGACCAACTTTAATTTTTTAAATGAGAACCCGCATTTTTTTTTTAAATTTTAGGATTCTGTGCATAATTGTGAACATTTTTTATCATCATTTATCGACAGTTAAAGTTCGAAAATAAATACAACAATTAATTATTTATCATTTTAATAAATGTTGAAAATGTTGCCCAAAGGTTAATTGGCAGTAACCTAGACGATCGAAAAATTCTTTCTGCACATTTCTGACAACTTCCGGACTGATTGTCCGTATTTCCTGAACAATTCGATTCTTTAAGTCCTCCATGTCCATTGGCTTAGTTTAAAAAACTTTACCTTTAAGGTAAACCCACAGAAAAAAGTCAAGGGGGGTTAAGTCGGGAGACCTCCGCGGCCATTCAATAGCTCCCCTTTTTGCAATCTATCTATTTTCAAAAATAGTATTAAGATAAGCGCGAACTTTTGAAAATAGATGGATTGGAAGAAGGGGAGCTATTGAATGGCCGCCGAGGTCTCCCGACTTAACCCCCCTTGACTTTTTTCTGTGGGGTTACCTTAAAGGTAAAGTTTTCCAAACTAAGCCAATGGATATGGAGGACTTAAAGAATCGAATTGTTTAAGAAATACGGTCAATCAGTCCGGAAGTTGTCAGAAATGTGCAGAAAGAATTTTTCGATCGTCCAGGTTACTGCCAATTAACCTTTGGGCAACATTTTCAACATTTATTAAAATGATAAATAATTAATTGTTTTATTTATTTTCGAACTTTAACTGTCGATAAATCATAATGACATAAAAAATTTTCACAATTATGCACAGAATCCTAAAATTTAAAAAAAAATGGGGGTTCCCATTTAAAAAATTAAAGTTGGTCTAAGCAGAGTGCTTTCGGAGACACCCTGTATAATAAAAAATATTAAAAAAAATGCGTATTAAAAAAACAAAATCGACGTGTCCGAACGATTTTTAAAAACATTCAGCGTTCCCTAAATAATGAATTTATTCCAGACTTTACGTCCTCACTGTATAATGAACTTGTTGTGAATGACACAACATTTTTTTGCTATAACTTTTATATTTAAATATTACTGAAATAATACAAGAAAATCTTTAGCTTGTTAAAGTCAAATTCTTTTTATCTCAATAAAACTCTAGGTTGAATGCGATTATAATTTCGTAGTATGCACAAAAGTAAATGGAAATTATTTTAACAAACTTTCAGCTTTAAGTTTGAATTTTGAATTTCTTAGAACTAGCTGTTTATTGGAATATAATATATTATGCATTATAAATTCCATTTTAACCTAAAATCTGCCTATAAAAGCATGAATCCCCAATGAAAACTTTTACAATTTTGTGGCCAAGGCTGCTGAAAACGCAGTTTTAAGTGGAACGAATTTGAATTGGCGTGAAATTTTCTACTTGCATAACTATTTCCGAAACTAATTTCATATTTTCTTGCATTAACATTATATTATAATAATAATTATTTATAACTTTAATATTTAATAAATTAATCGATATTAAGCAATTTTTGGGAAGTGATATTAATAATCATTATTATTTACGGGTAGCAATTTGATAGGAACCATATATCTACAAAGAAATTATTAGTAAATGCAATGTCGACATTACTAGGTACCTATATAAAATGTAAAAATTACATATTATTATTCCTAAAAGGAATCTTAGTTTAGATATTCAGGAAACCAGTCAATTTTAATTATCTATGGGAGCTATAACTTTATAATTATGATTGCCAAATTTAATCTTTTTAACCATTACAGCTTAGGACATATTCCCATGTGTCAGACTAAATGTTATTAATTCTATGCTATTATTATTTTCCCAGTAAACTACATCTTTATATTTTTCATATACCTAGTAGGGTTGATATTTCGAAATAGTATACAAATTATATTGTGCAAGAGTGAAAACGTAGCCTTTGCCGCTGTCAAGTCTAAATTATAAATTATTGTTCACTCGTAGCGTAGCTAATTCAAAATCAATTTGTTTGTTTGAAAAATTGTTACGTGTCAACGACAAATGTTTTATTAATTATGAGTACCGAGCTGTTGTTTAATCTAGCAGTTTAACCCCATGTTCTATTCTCGCGTGAGCAAATAGGTCTTAAGAAATAAATTAAAGTTCTCAAAAAATGTACAGTAGTTAGTGTTAAAATTTTTTTTTATATGATCATAAACTTCAATGATGTTCTTTAAGGTAAAATGACCAGGAAATACACATTTTCATCATGCAGTCTTTTACTAATTTTATGTTAAATTACATAAAAGGTCCCAGAATATTGCTTTTCCTATATTTTCAACAAATTTACGTTGTGATCTTGGTTAACATGGTATTGTGCTGTGTACCCTATTGCAAAATTACCAATTTAAGGTATTATTACTTGATGTCATATGAAATACAAATAATATTATATTTTATTCCTGGTAAAGTTACATAAGAGAAATTTGATGGAGTACTTAAACTGTCTTTGAAATCGTTGCTATTATTGTTCGATTGCAAATCCAGCGGTGCTTTAAAAATAGTTTAATTGATTTTAACCAACCCGCAACTTTGACTATGACCTAAATACCGTTTACAAAAATGTTTAGCTACTTCTTAATTACCATTTTTCTGCAACTGGGTATTGGTTGGTTGGTTGGTTGGTTGGTTGGTTGGTTGGTTGGTTGGTTGGTTGGTTGGTTGGTTGGTTGGTTGGTTGGTTGGTTGGTTGGTTGGTTGGTTGGTTGGTTGGTTGGTTGGTTGGTTGGTTGGTTGGTTGGTTGGTTGGTTGGTTAAAGGCGGGGGTGGGGTTCGACGTGTGGCCCAAGCTTCTTACACTGCAGCCTTCTGGCTTATTGTGCGCCCCAGTCTTGTTAGAAAAGGTTTGTTCCTTCTACGAGGTTTAGTAACTGGGCATTAGTGTGACGTAAAAAAAATTAATATTCCTGAGAACCTGACTATTAAGTTAAATATTAAGGTTAAAGCATTTTTGTAAGCTTTCATCGACATAGTCAAAACCAAATAGTTGCCTAACTAAAACTGAAAAGGGCGAGAAGTCTCTTTTATTTACATTTTAAATACGTAAAAACGCCTATAATATCAATAAGATGTTAAAAACAAATTTCTTTATATTATCTGTTTCGTTTATATTTTCTGTTGTTTACCATTATTGTTTTTCAACTCCCTTTGAAAAACATACTATGCAAAGAAAATTCATGGGGTGCATTGTTGATGTTTACACCACAGGGGAAATAGGCTTATATTAACAAATAATTGACGGGGATGTCACTTAATAAACAAAACGTTTAGCGTTACAATTCAAATAGAATAGAAAGTTTTTATTTTCTATAAAAAGTACTGTTTTATCGGTTGGAGATGACGTTTTAATTTCTTGTTTAATTTTATTATCAATGTATTTATTTTACCATTTTTTGGAATAAAAATAATCAGGCAGAAACACAGGGTGTTATGTAAACGGTAATCTTTTCCGCATTCGACACTTTAAACATGATGTTAACTTTAATAAACTGCCAACAATTCTTTATTCAACGCGCATTTTTACTGTTGGAAAATTCGATTGTTGTTACACGCCGTACTTTCCACTAAAACAACTTACGCAAGTTAAAATAATCACGATTGATCAGAACCGCTATCCTAACTACTTTTTAACGGCTATTAGCCCATGGCTGGCTGGCGTCGGAATGGCCAGACAACTGGCCGGATGCGGACGTTAAGATTTAAAGTTTTGAATCGATTAATATTTCCATTTGGTCTGGTTTTAGACAGTCGATTTTTAGAAATTTACTTGGAACTGTATAATTGTTGTAAAAATATGTAATGGAAATGAGAAAACTGAAATGTATTCTTCACGGTGTAAACGGTGGCGGTGAGTTTAAAAAAATAATTTCCTTTGTCTCTTTTCTAACATCTGCAGGACGAAATAAAACATAAAAAAGCAAATTTTAAGACTAATATAAAACATCAAACAAAGCCGTAAGCTTCTCTAATGCCTTTATACATATACAGTTTCTGGAAAAATAAATTCCTTTATTATATTTTGTATTTTCTATACACCTCGTGTTGTTTACCGACATTATTTCTCTCTTTTTCTTTCCAAAAAACATTTTATGTAAAGAATGATTGTGGGGTGCATTTTTGATGCCCACACCAAAAAAAGGAATAGACATAAATCAACAAATAACTAATGGAGTGTGCCACTCAGCGAACAAACAAAAACTGTATAAAAAATAAACTGAACGAATTTAAGGCATTTAGGTAAATTTAAAATAAGATTTAGGTTTATCTGATGCTCCATAGAAAAAGTTAAACTACAATCGTTATCGTGTGCTGGTTCAAGTTCAACTTTGAGTCATGATGTGGCGAGACGCCTCTGAGGATGGATCTGACGAAGTGAGCGGAAAAACTCTTCGATTTTATTAGTTGTTGGTCCTTAAACCGATAGCTTAGGGGCTTAGCGCTGCCTAGCGGAATTTCTGTAATTGTGACGTGTGTCTTAACAGGTGATTTCCTCTAAATATTTTTACTTATTTCCACAAGTTTGTTCGAGGTGCTGTTATTCTTTAAAAAGTGTCTTACATCTATACTAGATATACCCTTTGAGTACGGAACAATATGTGGCTGCAGAAGGATGGGGGTTTTTACCCAGTGGCGGCTCGTTAATGAAGGGCTCTGGGGCGCCGCCCTCCCTGCAATTATTTCAAACAGAATCCAAGAATACTTTACTTAAAAAACTAAGAACGCAATGTATGTAAGCAATCAAAATAATTCAAACCAAACGTAGCCCTATTCCAACGGGCAGGCTATACTCATAGACAAGCGGATTGCGCGCTCTCAAGGTTGTACTAAGCGCGGGCCCTGACTATAGAGGCGTGACGTCACCTACACATCGCACAACGAGCTGCCACGGATGAGCTCCAATTTTCCGCGCCCAACAGCTCTTCGCGAATCGCGATGCCACGGTAGAATATCGATATATTATGTACTCTGACGATGCGACTTGTCGATGCCGCTAATGATTTGTTTTGATTTGATTTATTAGTTACGTTATAAAGTTGGAAAATTTCGTCTATATGAAGGTCAGTGATTTACAGAAGCTTGTGTTTAGTTCTCTGAGCTTAAGTGAAAAACTTATTCAATATTGAATATAGTACAAGTGCAATCAAAATGTAAAAGTAAGGCACAGTTTACGCGTAAGTTTGACAAAGAAATATATAATAAAAAATTCTGGATATGCGGTTCTGAGGACAAAAATTCTTGTTTTTTTGTTTCGTGTGATCGTGTGTTTTCTTTTTGACAGGGATGATAATTGGACTTTAAATGGGGTGCAGGGCTTCAAAAATATTTCAGAGAAAATAAAAAAAAACATGAAAATAGTGCAAAACATCGTCATAATGTGGTAAGTTTTCAGATATTAGGAAAAACATGAAAATAGTGCAAAACATCGTCATAATGTGGTAAGTTTTCAGATATTAGGACAAACTTTAACTTCTTTAAGTAGTGCTGCTTATGCTGATGAAATTAAAATTCACAATGAGAAAGTTAAAAAAAAAACAGACACGTAGGTACTTTCAAAAATAATAGACATTTTAATTTTTTTTTTAATTTAAAGCCAGCGCCCCCCTGACTCGCTAGTCACGAGCCGCCACTGTTTTTACCCATATTGCTCAAATTGTTAAGGACCATTTAAACAAACTAAGTATTCCAGATGGCCAGCAACGTCGCCAGATATAACACCATTAGATTTTTTCTTTGGGGTCCCTTAAATTTAAAGGATACAATCTACAAAACGCCAATTAAAGATATTATGACCGTTTAAATAAACGATCTCAGTATGTAAACACTTTAAAAGTTACCCACAAAATTTTAAGAATTCTGACAGTTGTTGGAATAAAGTTTGAACAAAATTGACTGAACTATTTTTAAGTGAAGAATTATTTTAGTTTTACTACTGATTCGTTTCCAAAATTAATAAAAATATATAAATAAAACTTTATACCTATTACTTCAAAAGGAGTGAAGTAATCGAAAGAGGCAAATTACAAAAAAGTCACTGCACTATGTTTATATTTTTGAAGCGTCGCGACGTCCAGAGCGCCAAAGGCGTCGCATGTATGTTAAATAATACAAATTGATCCTATCTAACGACGGCTTTTTACGAAATTATTATATATCCATTCGTTTTTGAGATATTGGCCCTTGGAGTTTTTAGTGAAAAACCCTGCGTATGCGACGCGTATTTGCAAAGTGTCAGTAGATTTTCTCCATAAATCAGATCAAAAGCAAATCCTGCAATAGAAAATATTTATGTAAAATAATTTCAGTAGTGGTTGTGTCAGATAAAATTACGCCTGAATTTAACACTACCATAAATAAGCGACTTTGGCGCTGTTTCTTATTTCACTAATTTCACTACCTAATTTGTGACTTGGAACACATAAAACCTTCCTACTTGTTTTGCTAATTTCCCTTAAGTTGTTTGCTTTCTTAATAATTAAATACTACCCCCATTTTCCTTCAATTTATACCATAATATTGCCCCCTTAATTACTTTGGGTTTAATTTAGGGCTTTAACACGTTTTCTTATAATATGGTTTTCTTCTCTACTAAAAAGTGTAAATCATATTCTTGCAAGTAATGATTTTTTTAAACATTGTAAATTTGACAAATTTATATTTTTGTTTATTTTTTTTTAGGTTTATTTTCTTAGTATCTGTTGAGGTTATAATTTAGCGGCTCTGTCCGAAATTAAAATGTCTTATCGTTGTTTTTAAAATTTAAAAGCCAACAAAAAACTTCCGCTAATACGAGGAATTTTTATCGAGGAATTTTCGCCCAATCTCCGGTTCTGTCTCTGACGAAACGATTTGCCGAAATGAAAGTTGGGAAATTTATAGAATAACTTCTTTATTTTTTTACTTGTCTGATGAAAATAAATTCCGCCGGAATAAAAATTAATTTTTGAATTTTCCAAATAAATACTTTAAGTTTTACCTTTAAAAAACCGTACTTTTTGTCACTCAACATACAGTGAGGACGTAAAGTCTGGAATAAATTCATTATTTAGGAAAGGCTGAATGTTTTTAAAAATCGTTTGGACACGTCGATTTTGTTTTTTTAATACGATTTTTTTTCAATATTTTTTATTATACTCTCCGAAAGCACTCTGCTTGGACCAACTTTAATTTTTTAAATGGGAACTCCCATTTTTTTTAATTTTAGGATTCTGTGCATAATTGTGAACATTTTTTATCTAACATGTTATTATGATTTATCGACAGTTAAAGTTTGAAAATAAATACAACAGTTAATTATTTATCATATTAATAAATGTTGAAAATGTTGTCCAAAGGTTAATTGGCAGTAACCTAGACGATCGAAAAATTCTTTCTGCACATTTCTGACAACTTCCGAACTGATTGACCGTATTTCTTGAACAATTCGATTCTTTAAGTCCTCCATGTCCATTGGCTTAGTTTGGAAAACTTTACCTTTAAGGTAACCCAACAGACAAAAGTCAAGAGGGGTTAAGTCGGGAGACCTCGGCGGCCATTCAATAGCTCCCCTTCTTCCAATCCATCTATTTTCAAAAATAGTATTAAGATAAGCGCGAACTTCTGCTGAATAATGAGGCGGGGCACCATCTTGTTGGAACCAAATATTCTGATGTGGTAAATCGGGATTTTCTTCATCGGGAAAAATCATCGAAAGAGCTGGAGTAAGATCATCGTGTAGAAAATTTAAATATCGTTGACCGTTTAGATTCTCATTAAAAAAAACGGTCCTATCACGATATCACCCACAATGCCTGCCCACACTTTTATTTTTGTTTATACTGAGTATGTCCCTCCCTCATCCAATTTGGGTTTATATCCGACCAATACCTATAATTTTGTGTGTTGACCTCACCATTCAAGCAAAATGTGGATTCATCAGAAAAAACAATATTTTTAACAAAATTGGGATTCCTAATGCACATTTCTTGTAAAATTTCACAAAATTCAAGCCGCCTGTCAAAATCCTCTTCATAAAGTTCTTGAAGGACTTTCATCTTAAAAGGGTGGTACTTATTTTCATGCAATACTTTTAAAACCGTTGTTTTCGAAATATTTAGGTTTGTAGCCATGTTCCTAGAGTTAATATGGTTATTTTCTTGAACACTTAATAATACGTCCATCTTTTTGTCATCATTCAATGCTTTCCGACCATTTCCTGGGTCATCTCGAACATGACCAAGCTGAAGAAATTTATGCTCGATCTTACTTACAGCTGATTGTGAAATTGGCGGACGATTATGATATTTTTCATTAAATAACTGACACACTTCTTGTTGGGTTCTTACCCTGTCACCATATCCTATCATCATTAGAATTTCTATCCTCTGTGCTTCATTAAGTTTCATTTTTGTTAAAAATAAATTTCAAAATAACTATTACCTAATAAACTTCAAAAATTAGAAAAACAAAAAAATAATCTATCTTGAAAATAATGAAACAATGTTACGATATTTTGACACGAAGCATAAAACTGTCTAATTTGACCAAATGTAACAATATGACAAGTAATTATTCACTGAGTTATGCTGATACTGATTTAATTGTTTTAATTATTTATTTTCGCACTTTAACTGCCGATAAATCTAAATTACAGGTTAGATAAAAAATGTTCACAATTATGCACAGAATCCTAATTTAAAAAAAAAATGGGGGTTCCCATTTAAAAAATTAAAGTTGGTCCAAGCAGAGTGCTTTCGGAGAGTATAATAAAAAATATTGAAAAAAATTCGTATTAAAAAAACAAAATCGACGTGTCAGAGCGATTTTTAAAAGCATTCAGCGTTTTCTGAATAATGAATTTATTCCAGACTTTACGTCCTCACTGTATAACAAACTGTTTGTATTTAAACATAAAAACTTGCATACAAAGTTTAAAATTAAATCTAGTAAAGTTAGATGCGGAGTAACTTGTACAAGAAACACATGTATGGTTAACCACAAACTAGCTACAAAATTAATATGCCGTATCACTAAGGAACACAATTGCTGAGGTATTTATGACATTTACATTCATATTTTTAGCTTATAGCGTTTTTGAACCAATTTCAGAATTGCACGAAATTTAATTATAAAATGTCTGACAGTCTAGACTTTTTGGAAAATTACAATTTTTTTCTACAGCAAACAAGATTCAAAAAACTAAAAATATCATTTCTACAAAAACGCGGGAGAATAGAAATAAGGTACCATTCCCACCCATCCCTAGAGCCCTAACCTCATTCACTTTTACTTGTGACCCCCCTCCGGATAGCTTATCGAAATTGTTTTTCAGCGATACCAAAATTATGATGATCAAAAATGATCCCAAGCCTAAATTACAACACTATTACAGTGTAAAGACTCTATTCATGCAATACCGCAAAATTTTCATGAAAATCTTCAATGAAATTTGCATCTTTTAAATCGTTTAAAATTTAACGTGCTTACTTTTGACTTTACTATTGCTGGCGAAACTATTTAATTTCACAAATTTCGGATTCAAATTTGAATTTCCTAATTTTTACTTACATTTCCATTTTACCAGAGACTCGTTAAGCAGAAATATTTAATATAAGAACCTTAATTTTTAAGGTTCCAACCTACTGGATTGTAAAACTTTTCCGAGTTTGCCAGTTTATTCCAGAATATTCTTTTAGAAAATTGCTGTTGGTGTAATGGGTGCATTCGTGATGGAAGTTGATTAACCGGCTGTTCTGGTTTAGTTAAATTTTAAATTTTACCTCTCCTTACAGTTGCAGTGGCAGGTCATCCATAAAACTCAACACCTTATTGTTGAAACAAAATTAAATTTTTATTTTCAGGTTTTTCTTGTTAAACATTTACCATTGTATAAGAGTTACATTAGCTAAAGAAGCTAAAATTGGTGTTAGTAGTAATGTGTTTAATAACAATTCATTTGAGAAACCTATCCAATTAATCAAAGAATAAAAAAATAGCAGATGGGAGTATTTATTATTAAGTGACTTATAAAATAACTGTCTACCGGTTGTTTCTCAAAAGACGTTCGCCCCTATAACTTTTATTCAAATTTATAGATATTAAACTGAAATTTTGAGATTATGCACTTCTTGGGATAATTTTCAATTTGTTAGCACTTCCGGATTGACCGGAAGTGACCTTGACTTAGGTATTTTAAATGGGACATCTTGTATATTTTTACTTATTTGGGTTCAGCATAACATTGAGTGAAATGACACCGCACTTGTCATTTTTTGACGTGTTATATGTTTATTTTTTATTTTTAATCTAGAGTTCTACAATTAATTAAATCTGTTAATTTATAGTCGAGTAGTATATGAAAATTAAAATTATGTCATAATAATTGACTTTCTAAGTTTTACAAGCGTTTAAAAAATAAAATTTTGTTTTCTTGACGTTTACTCCATTTTTCTAAATGGAACGATGGTGTTTCACTAGGTTCTTTAAAACGAGCATATTTTTTTTCAACAATTTGTTATTATACAATTAGACTACTCGACTATAAATTAACAGATTTAATTAATTTGTAGCACTAGATTGAAAATAAAAAAACATAAAAAGGTTATAACACGTCAAAAAATGACAAGTGAGGTGTCATTTTACTCAGAATGTTATGCTGAATCCTAAGTAAAAATATACAAGATGTCCCATTTAAAATATCAAAGTCATGGTCACTTCCGGTCAAACCGGAAGTGCTAACAAATTGAAAATTATGCCAATAATCTCATCAGAGACTCATCTCTTATGGATAATCTCAAAATTTTATTTTAATATTTAAAAATACAGAAAAGTTATAGGGGTGAACGTCTTTTGAGAAACACCCAGTATATACACATGATACTTTACATTTAGCAGCGGGGACATACCCACCTTCATGACCTCCTAAATGTGTGTGAAAGTGATATTCTACTTCCTTTTTTTGTCCCTCACAAGATCGGATTTCTCTCCCGTTATATTATTTGGAGATTTACTTTATTTGAGCTTCTTCAGTTTGTGCTTTTTTTAAAGTACGATTTGCTCCTTTACATACTAGGCTAGGCTAATTAATAAAAGAATAATCTCTATTTAATCCAACTGTACGTCCCTGGTGTTTTATAAAAATACATTTTCTGCCAGTAGTGTTTCTTGTATACAAATAAGGAGAAATTAAATGGAAAATCTCAATGACACACTTCCAAGATACTGTTTACTGCCAAGAGCGTTAAATATCGTTAAAAGTAAATCGAGTTTTTGTATGTCGGAGGTAGCAGTAACGATTTTTAAAACGGTTTATCGTGTTGACTCGGTAATCTCTAGGGGACGATGGGGCACTCTAAGGCGATGGTAAGAAGAGAAAATCGTAAAAAAGTCGAGACTCATCTACATTTAAGGCAGATTGCAGAAAATTTAAAAAATATATAAAACGCTCTAAATTTTTACAATAGAAAGGCTGTAAGTATTCACTTATCTTGTTCCATGTAATAATACATATATAATAATATAAATAAAAGACTAATACATATACTAGTCTGGCCATGTTATACACACTTACACGGTACTTAACTTAACTTAAATACTAACTATTAAACAATTTTATCATTATATAAGTTTATGTCATTGAGAATAATCAATTGCTATTCTTTTTCAACGACGGTCCAGTTAAATTATTGCTGTCGTCGTTGAACACACAATACTAAGAACGATTAAAACTAACCAATCAAATTCAATTTGCCTGTTCTTCTGTACGTTTTTATAGGAAAAGCTGCCCTCCATTTGGTTTTGTTGTAATTTAACTCTATAATCCCCTGTCAGTATTTTCCCATTTTTGTTTATATAAAAAATATTTGCGTAAGGAATTACCAAAACCGTTACTGAATTTGACACACATTACTAATTTAAAAAATATACAGCTCGGGTTTGGTTATTTAAATCTACCGTATCTTACGGAAGTTGTTTTGTTGGGTGAGGTTAAAATAGACCCATATCACAAAATTAAACATCATTATTTTGACGTTTTAGGCAGCCACTAAATTTTGTCTAGTATAAGTGGTAATTTTACCCATACTAAGGTGAAAGTTAAAATTTACATGTACCCGTACAAATTGGGTAACTTTAATAATCTAAATATGTTTAGGGAAATTTGTTTTGAGATTAGGTCTTTTGAACGGGGCTATATTTTCTATAAATGAATCCCAAAGCCCAAGTAGGTATGCGTAATTTAAATGAAAACCCGTTTAACTACCCACTTAAGTTTTATCGTATTTGGGAGTTGACAGATTTGTTTAAAGTTTAAATTACTACTTTTATTTAATTACCAAACACAGGTTAGCTGGCGCTTAACGCAGAATTTTATTGCATTAAAAATAAAAATTTTAACATAATTTACAAACCTAATTAGTAAATAGTAAGGCAATAAACCAGGGACACCAGACTTCCAGAAATATTTTTAAAATAAACTTCGTCGTTTATATTAGATTTTCCATTTTATCTGCCTAAACCCACTGGTTGCAGTTGCATATTCAAAGGGAAGAAGAGCTATATGGTCAGTATTTTAATTTGCTGGTCTTAAACTTATTTTTTGGGTGAAAAAAAAATCAATAATCGGTCGATCAAAAAAAACACACACACAAATTGGGAGCGTCGCGCGCTTTTGAAACCGCTTTGGTGCAGCGTCTAATACATCCGCCGCTAGCTGTTTTCTTACTTGAAGTGGTTATAAAATACCTGGAATTCAATTATACTGATCAGACATGGCAGTTTCCAGAGCAAATTATTTTATGTAATTAACGAATTGCAGTAAAAATGGATCTAAAAATCTATAAACCGCTCTGTGTGTCCTGCAGCGTCGGCTGCTGCCGAGAAATATAAACTGTTTTTGTGAATGAATAAACTTAAAACTGAACCAAAATGTCTTGAATATAAATTGAAACACATTTTGATAAGTCATTTCTTACAACCATTAACCAAAACGAATTTCGTAGTACGTAGCATGTGGCAACCACCAGAATCGACAAAAACCCCAAGGATGACGATGCAAAATAAAGGATTCGTAAAAATCCAGGAAAACCCTATAAAATATATTGAAAAGTACATAAAAAGAGTGCGGGATTATCCAAACGGTTTACCCCGTACACTTTTAAAAAGCCTAAGAACATAAATCAAAAAAATATATATCTAACATGCAATAGCGAGGAAAGTAAGGCGGTTTTAAAAGACGGATAGTTTATCAGAAGGCATTAAGGGTTGCAAATCATGTCATGCCATGTCATGATAAGAGTTAATACCATAGTTTCTCGATAGGTCACAGAATCCCTTTTCACCTATGGATCAATGGGGTCAAACCATAAATAGGTATTCTGTCAGAGCTGTTTCCAGCGCTAAAACGCAACCCTCTTTGTGGGGACCGCCTTCACATCGTCTTACTTCCACGCCAAGAAGCAATCGCCAGTGTTTACGCTTCAAGTTGGGGGCATTAAGGTTTTCGGCACATTTATTTAACTAAATGTTGGTAATCCTTTCCCAAGATTGTTCCGAGCCGACAGAGGCATATATATACTATATATATATATGTCTATTCCTTTCAACGGGATAAGTATTTTAGGAAACTTGAGTGCCTTCCAATAGCTCTATGCAGGTATAAAAATGATAAAGAGTGATATAAATATCGGATAAACTTTCTCTTTTATAAAAATATGGATTGATATCCATATACGTTTTAATAAATAAACCAATATTACATTTACGTCAGTTCCAGATTAATCCTTGTGGGGACGATTGAAAACTTGGGGCTTCCCTTGCAGGTTTTTTCAAATTTGTTGTCAAATTTACCAAGCAGCATTTTTAATAAAGCCACTAGTTAAAACGACAAAATATTTTTACTAATTGGCAATCTCAAAAAGAAAGAAGTTTAAAAAAGTGGATTATATTGAAAATTGAGCGAAATATAGCGTCTGCCACTGGTACCTGAATTAAGAGATGGGCAAGATGATATAAAAACAATTTTTCAATTAATTAATGTAAGTAAAAACATTGGATAACCAATCTTACATGAAATATATATTTTTTAATTAATTAAGATAATTAATACCTCGTTAGGGGTCCGCTAACATGAGTCCTCGTTAATACTGCACTTACTATAAGGTTTAACCCCTTACATTTTATGTTGAGGAATTACATTTATTTCTCTAAGTTAATAAATAAAATAAAATGAGTGAATTACAAGTGAAAATTGAAAATACTGTTGTGGCTAAACAGATTTTTCACTACCCATTTATAGCCGCAGAGTGCCTATTTAGCGAAAATTATTTATAAACATTTTCTAGTTATGACCACAAACTGAAACGGCAGAACAGTGTTTTAAAGATAAATTTTAGGGCAAACAATTTTAATTGCCTTTATGATAGTTTCAAAAATTAAGCAGTTTAATAACCTAATTAAAATTTGGAATTGTCTCTAAAACAATTTAAACATTTTAAAATAGGGCATGACCATTTTTCTGTACGTATATTTATTGGGCTTAAAGAGAATGACGTTATAACATAGTAAGTAAAATACCAGTGGTAAAATTGGCAAATTGGCTAAAAAAACTAAGTTTCTTAAGATCATATTAACTTTATTTATTTTGTACTGTGACGTATTAAATTTTTTAAAAGTATTTAAACTATCTTCGAGTGCAAAGAAAAATAATTACCTAACAATTTAAGTTGTAATTAGATGCAAACACGTATCGCTTATAAGGATGTTACTAAGTTTGGAAAATTATATATAAGTTAGTATTAAGTTTAGTGTGTTTAATTAAACATGCCTTTTAAAGTTAGCGTTGGTTGCCCGTGGATAATTTCTGCAAGATTAATAACATATACAGTGTATTCTAGTTACGAATGTCCTATTTTAAACCTTAATATTTGGTTCAAAAATTTGGCTGATTTTATTAGATGGTATAAGATTTTGTTTGAAGGTGGTAAACAATGAAGAAATATTAAAAAAATTACCTTGTCGGACTTCCATTGTCTTTATTTTGTTACTTAACACAACGTTTCGGTTAGTTAGTATCTCTAACCGTTTTCAAGTGTAAACTAAATTATAATTCTAAGGCTACTGTCTTAAATACTATCCATGTGCAATGAAGCTTGATGACTCCGCCTACGTGCTTATTGGAGTACGTGTGAAGTTTGAGCTGTTGGTTTTGGACAAGAAGAGGCTTCCAGATATTTGGGGATATCTATACTTGGTTTACTGAATATATGTGTATTTTGATTCATGAAAGCTGCTTCCTTGAATTTTCGTTTTTTCCAGTGCTGTTCCGTGTCCAAAACATTGGCTTCTGACCACTGTATATTATGTTGGTTAGTCCATACATGTTCTGCTATACCTGATCTCGAAGTTTCACCTCTTTGAGTATGTTTCAGATGTTCTTTAACTCGTACGGGAAGAGGTCTTTTTGTTTCTCCAATGTACGATTCGCCACACTAGCAAGGGATTTGATAGATACAATTTTTTGTGTTTTCATTACTGGGGGGGTTTTACTTTTGTAAGAAAGCTTCTAAGCGCATTTCCGGATTTAAAGGCTGTTTTGATATTATAGTTGTTGGTTATTCTTCTAATCTTTTCAGAAATTTCCTTTGACATAAGGTATTGTAAGAAATGTTTGCTCCTCTCTAGCTTCTGTATTAGTTTTTACTTCGCGATTTTTAAGTTTTGAGATGATATTAGTTACAAAAGTTTCAGGGTAACCAATCTCTTTTGATGTTTGAAAATTCAATATTATCTGGACAGACAGCAACGAAGAGCTGATACGGTTTTTGGAACATATTAATAGTATAAGACAATCCATTAAATTTACCATGGAAACAGAAAAACATTCCACTCTACCTTTTCTCGATGTTCTCGTCAAACGAAGTGTTGATAACATAAAAACTTCAGTATACAGGAAACCCACTCTCACCGGGCAATACCTTAATCACGGATCGAATCATTCAAACTCCATAAAACAGGGCATAATTCAAACTCTTTATCACAGAGCATATAACGTTTGCAACAATCCGGAAGACCTAAATATTGACATTTCAAACATCAAAGGAGATTTAAAACAAAATGGTTACCCTGAAACTTTTGTAACTAATACCATCTCAAAACTTAAAAATCGCGAAGTAAAAACTAACACAGAAGCTAGAGAGGAGCAAACATTTCTTACAATACCTTATGTCAAGGGGATTTCTGAAAAGATTAGAAGAATAACCAAAAACTATAATATCAAAACAGCCTTTAAATCCGGAAATACGCTTAGAAGCATTCTTACAAAAGTAAAACCCCCCCAGTAATGAAAACACAAAAAATTGTATCTATCAAATCCCTTGCTAGTGTGGCGAATCGTACATTGGAGAACCAAAAAGACCTCTTCCCGTACGAATTAAAGAACATCTGAAACATACTCAAAGAGGTGAAACTTCGAGATCAGGTATAGCAGAACATGTATGGACTAACCAACATAATATACAGTGGTCAGAAGCCAAGGTTTTGGACACGGACCAGCACTGGAAAAAACGAAAATTCAAGGAAGCAGCTTTCATGAATCAAAATACCCATATATTTAGTAAACCAAGTATAGATAATAGATATCCCCAATATCTGGAAGCCTCTTCTTGTCCAAAACCAACAGCTCAAACTTCACACTCCAATAAGCACGTAGGCGGAGTCATCAAGCTTCATTGCACATGGATAGTATTTAGTAGCATTAGAATTATAAATTAGTTTACACTTGAAAACGGTTAGAGATACTAACTAACAGAAACGTTGTGTTAAGTAACAAAATAAAGACAATGGAAGTCCGACAAGGTAATTTTTTTGATGGTATAAGATGGGTTATGCTAAAAATACGGATCATCCTTTTATATAAAATGCCGTTTAAAAATGCCATAAAAATGTTTAGAAGATAATAAAGTGTCCGCGAAAATAATTAATAAGTGAATATTGTGGCATATTGGACAAGTGTGTAACTGTTTTTTATATTGGAATACACAGGGATCCAAGCACAATGGATACCATGGGGCGGGTAGACTACGACGGCCGTTTCGTCATTGTTAGGACTCTACGGGCAGCCATAACCCAAGCAATCCTGACAAGAATCGCTCGGACCCGTCTGATTTTTTTTTAGAAAAAGATAATATACAAGGTTGATCATAAAAATTTTACTTTTCATTTAGCTTTAATTTTTTAAATGAAATATATCCATGAAACTGAAACATGTTCAACCATTCACGAAGTATTAACATTTTAATGCTGGTATTATTACCATTGATGTGTTTGCTTGCATTAAACAGATAATCGATCACAAGTTGTTAAAATAATTAGTTTTTTAGATAAGGCTACGTATTCTGTGAAAAATCACACTTAGTTTAATGGAAATATTAATATCTGGGCGGACATTGTTGAAAATAGAGTAATTGGATCATTTTCTTTGAGGATAGCCTCACTTAAAAAATATATCTAAATTTCCTTCGAAATGTTTCAGTTCTTGTCATTCTATTTCCTTATGATTTCAACAGGACGGTGCTGCTCATGTTAGGGCGTACTGAAAAATAATTTTTCCGGGGCGGTGGATGGGTAAACGGGGGTCAATACTGTGGCCACCCAGATCGCCCGATTTCAACCGACTGGACTTTTTATGTGAGTAGGGTTGGGCCATTTGAAAATTTCACTTAACCCAAAAAGTGGTACTTGCTTGGAAATGGAGGATATACCTACTTATAAAACTATATTTAATTTTTCTTATTACTTGTTATAACCTTTTAAATAATTTTAAAAAAAGCTACCCGACAACACCAGGTTTATCAGAATATACGGTTGTATGTATGACAAAAAAATTATTTTTACAGATATGGCCCCGAAAAAAAAATCTACAGAAAGAAGAAAACGTCATATTTGAAATCGAAGAAGGCGTGATTGTAGAAGTAAATGGGAATTTGTAACTATTGAAGGTGCTGAAAATGATTTTTCACGTCAAGTTATAATAGAAAAAGAAGATAAAAACGTTACATCTGATAAAGTAGAAGTGCAACTTAAAGAATACTTATTTTATGGGGGGACCCTTTGAAAAATGTCGCAAACTTTTCCGTAAAGGCATCCATTTGAATTCAGAATATGTTATAGACTGGTCTTTTAGCTATCTATCTGCGCAAACTAGAACCGGCTACGATATCGCGTTATTTTTTTACGGCCTTTTTCCCGACGGTCTTTGGGGCGTTTTGAACTTTTTTTTTTTTAAATATCAAAAATAAAATAGTTCCGGACGACTGCGATCAAAATAAATGTTTTTTTCGTTCTTTCCATACTCGAATTGATAGGAAAATGACTGTTTTGGAAAATGTTTTAGACGAAAATTTCGGAAAAATATAACAAAGGAGGGACCCTTTGAAAACTTTTTCCGTAGAGGCATCCATTTGAATTCGGAATTTGTTATAGACTGGTCTTTTAGCTATATATCTGCGCAAACTAGAACCGGCTACGATATCGCGTTATTTTTTTACGGCCTTTTTCCCGAAGGTCTTTGGGGCGTTTTGCACTTTTTTTTTTTAAATATCAAAAATAAAATAGTTCCGGACGACTGCGATCAAAATAAATGTTTTTTTTGTTCTTTTCATACTCAAATTGATAGGGAAATGACTGTTTTGGAAAATGTTTTAGACGAAAATTTCGGAAAAATATAACAAAGACCCTTTGAAAAATGTCGCAAATTTTTTCGTAGAGGCATCTATTTGAATTCGGAATATGTTATAGACTGGTCTTTTAGCTATCTATCTGCGCAAACTAGAACCGGCTACGATATTGCGTTATTTTTTTTCGGCCTTTGGGGCGTTTTGCACTTTTTTTAAAAAAAATATCAAAAATAAAATAGTTCCGGACGACTGCGATCAAAATAAATGTTTTTTTCGTTCTTTTCATACTCGAATTGATAGGGAAATGACTGTTTTAGAAAATGTTTAGACGAAAATTTCGGAAAAATATAACAAAGGGGGGACCCTTTGAAAAATGTCGCTAATTTTTCCGTAGAGGCATCCATTTGAATTCGGAATATGTTATAGACTGGTCTTTTAGCTATCTATTTGCGCAAACTAAAACCGGCCACGACATCGAGTTATTTTTTTACGGCCCCTTTCCTGACGGTCTTTGGGGCGTTTTGAACTTTTTTAAAAAAAATATCAAAAATAAAATAGTTCCGGACGACTGCGATCAAAATAAATGTTTTTTTCGTTCTTTTCATACTCGAAATGATAGGGAAATGACTGTTTTTAAGTAATACAATGTTCAATTATAAACAGGATTTTTACATAAAACTTACACATATATATGTGAGGCTACGTCAAAAATTTACGACATAGCACTACTTTATACAACTTACTTTATTTTTATTCCTTAGATCCTTTGTTGACATTTTGCGTTAATTATGCTCTATAAAATCTAAAGTTATGCGAACTTTGAAAGGCGAGACGAAATTAATTTTATAAATTATTAGGTAGGTTCTATGATTTAAACAGATACAAAGTTGCAGAGTTTTGCCGATTGTAATGTACCCCTTGCCTTCAGTAAATTCAAGTTTGTGCAGTTTCCTTGCTTCAATTAATTTCAACTAAATAAATCGTTTTCTCAATGTGTAAAAATAAAGTACAAAGGTTCCTATTAGTGAATGTATTAAACTTTAGTGCTAAGCGTTACATTGTATTCTTTTGTACTGTATTTTATCTACGGGAATGCTCGGATTTAAACTGCTTTACTCTACTTCTATCTAAATCGATCTTTTGTCAACACCCAAAGTTAATTGTGCTCCGTAATTTCCGCTCTTATTGTAAACTTTAGGATGTTTTAGATATGTTAGATTTTAGGATTAAAACTTTAACACATTTAAGAGTTTTCGACATCAATTAGCGTTTTAACCATTCTTCTTATTTATTAAAATAATAAAATGTCGAAGTGAACTCACGTTATAAAATGGTGTTAATTCTATCTCTATAAACGCAAAAACAGAAAATATTACTAAATAAAAATATCGTAAAAATCATAATTTTCATTTAAGATTTATCCGATAATAAATTGACTAGTAAAACGTTTATGATAATAAATAAACAATCTCAAGCACTGGAAATAAATTTTACATAAAAATAAAACAACCGAGGAGGTAGCGTGCAGACCATAATACGGTTGGAATTTTAATAAGCGTTTAATGACGGATGATTAAAAGCAAAACCACGACACCGCTCCAGAACCGGCTTATAACAAGTCAATTGGAAATAGGTGCTGATATTTCGTTGTTGTTACTTCAATAGCTCTTACAATAAAACGGGTTTTAGCCAGTCACTTAGTAACCTAGTCCGATTTTTAGGTGCCAAGATACGATTGTCCTAATATATGTACCGGGTGTCCCACTAAGAATAGCTCTCGGCCGTATCTCAAAAAGGGTTAGTCGTATGGCTTGCGGAAAAAAAAAATTTCAGTTAAAGTGGCCATGAGAAATTGCTGGAAATTATTTTTAAGTTCCTCATTTCGCCGCAAGAGGCACAATTAAATTTTTTTTTTAAATTCTAAATTTTTCCGAAAATTCCCATATTAAGGTATAACTCTGATTACATCATCGAAAAGCTTAGACAATTCTGCATCATTTTGGTTTAAGGCTTGTTGGCGTACCGACCTTGATAAGAGAGGGGGAAGCTATTGAATGTGTAAACATTAAAATCGCTGTAACTTCTAAGCGACTTATCCGATTTTACTAAATTTAAGCTTGTTTGGAAGGGAAAGGTAAGTATCTTCAATTGCCGTATCCAACAGTACACGATAGTGTTTAATAAAATTGCTAGAGGGCGCAATTTGTAATAATAACAGTTTTTTCGATTTTATCGCGAAAATTCAAATCATACAGTATAACTATGACATCATAATCGGAAAGTAGATGAAATTTGCAAACAAAGTTGTGAAGACCGCTGTTCGATATATTTGTTCGTTTCAGAGTTATTGCCAAAACAATAATTCTTAATACAAATTGCGCCCTCTGGCAATTTTATTAGAAACTATCTTGTACCACTGAATACGACAATTGAAGATACTTCCAAATAAGCTTAAATTTAGTAAAATCGGATAAGTCGTTTAGAAGTTACAGCGATTTTAATGTTTACACTTTCACTTGATAAGAGTGGGAGAAGCTATTGAAAGTGTAAACATTAAAATCGCTGTAACTTCTAAACGACTTATTCAATGTTACTAAATTTAAGCTTGTTTGGAAGAACCTTCAATTGTCGTATCCAATGGTACACGATAGTTTCTAATAAAATTGCTAGAGGGCGCTATTTGTATTAATAATTATTACTTTGGCGATAACTCTGAAACGAACAAGGATATCGAACAGCGGTCTTCACATCTTTTCTTGCAAATTTCATCTACTTTCCGATTATAATGTCATAGTTATACTGTATGATTTAAATTTTCGCGATAAAATCGAAAAAACTGTTATTATTACAAATTGCGCCCTCTAGCAATTTTATTAAACACTATCGTGTACTGTTGGATACGGCGATTAAAGATACTTACCTTTCCCTTCCAAACAAGCTTAAATTTAGTAAAGTCGCTTAGAAATTACAGCGATTTTAATGTTTACACATTCAATAGCTTCCCCCACTCTTATTAAGGTCGGTACGCCAACGAGCCTTAAACCAAAATGATGCAGAATTGTCTAAGCTTTTCGATGATGTAATCAGAGTTATACCTTAATATAGAAATTTTCGGAGAACTTTAGAATTTAAAAAAAAAATTTAATTGTGCCCTCTTGCGGCGAAATGAGGAACTTAAAAATAATTTCCAGCAATTTCTCATGGCCACTTTTACTAAAAAAATTTTTTCCGCAAGCCATACGACTAATCCTTTCTGAGATACGGCCGAGAGCTATTCTTAGTGGGACACCCGGTACATGTAAATTAGTGCAAAACTTTTGATATAATGCCTACAACCTATTGAAATACCAACAATATATATTTCATTATACTAGTTTAACTTACAGTATAATTTTTTCTCTGACTTCTTGGCAGGTCGTCGGTGGAATTTTTCCACAATTCACCTAAGATTAAACCAATCTATTCAAAATCCCGCCCGATACTCTACCGCGGTATTGTAAATAATTGAATTACATGCAGGAACAACTTATTGCAAGAGATAATTGGAATAGTTTGATCAATGCGAATAATTTGTTTTCAAAATTAAATAACATAACTTTTTATCGGTGGTTTGAGAATACTTTGAATACCATAGTGGCCCTATCGCGCCAGTGGTGTGTATTCATTTAAATTGAAAATTTAAGATACGCGTAATACAAAGCCTAATCCAGCCCTGATTTGTTCAAAAGACTCCTTTGTAAATATGCATTTATTCCACCGCATTGATATCGTCGTAATTTATGATATTTTTATTCATAAATTGAGAGGTACCAGTTCACAAAGCCCGAATGGCAAACCGCGATATATTGCTGTTCTATTCTTTTGCCACAAGAGGATATTCAAGCGCTGATATAGGCGCCGAGGCATTGTGCTCCAAAAAAGTGATTTATAAAATGCAATAAAGTCCTGTTTTCAATATTTTTAACTCTTTAAAATGCCATTCTTAAGCATCCCTATGATTATTTTGCAGTTGGTTTGCTAGCTATTTGAAATTCGCCTTAGTAAGTGGGTACATACAGTGAGGACGTAAAGTCTGGAATAAATTCATTATTTAGGGAACGCTGAATGTTTCTAAAAATCGCTCGGACACGTCGATTTTGTTTTTTTAATACGCATTTTTTTCAATATTTTTTATTATACAGGGTGTCTCCGAAAGCACTCTGCTTGGACCAACTTTAATTTTTTAAATGGGAACCCACATTTTTTTTTAATTTTAGGATTCTGTGCATAATTGTGAACATTTTTTATCTAACATGTCATTATGTTTATCGACAGTTAAAGTTCGAAAATAAATACAACAATTAATTATTTATCGTTTTAATAAATGTTAAAAATGTTGCCCAAAGGTTAATTGGCAGTAACCTAGACGATCGAAAAATTCTTTCTGCACATTTCTGACAACTTCCGGACTGATTGTCTGTATTTCTTGAACAATTCGATTCTTTAAGTCCTCCATGTCCATTGGCTTAGTTTGAAAAACTTTACCTTTAAGGTAAACCCACAGAAAAAAGTCAAGGGGGGTTAAGTCGGGAGACCTCCGCGGCAATTCAATAGCTCCCCTCCTTGCAATCTATCTATTTTCAAAAATAGTATTAAGATAAGCGTGAACTTTTGAAAATAGATGGATTGGAAGAAGGGGAGCTATTGAATGGCCGCCGAGGTCTCCCGACTTAACCCCCCTTGACTTTTTTCTATGGGGTTACCTTAAAGGTAAAGTTTTCCAAACTAAGCCAATGGACATGGAGGACTTAAAGAATCAAATTGTTTAAGAAATACGGTCAGTCCGGAAGTTGTCAGAAATGTGCAGAAAGAATTTTTCGATCGTCTATGTTACTGCCAATTAACCTTTGGGCAACATTTTCAACATTTATTAAAATGATAAATAATTAATTGTTTTATTTATTTTCGAACTTTAACTGTCGATAAATCATAATGACATGTTAGATAAAAAATGTTCACAATTATGCACAGAATCCTAAAATTTAAAAAAAATGGGGGATCCTATTTAAAAAATTAAAGTTGGTCGAAGCAGAGTGCTTTCGGAGACACCCTGTATAATAAAAAATATTGAAAAAAATGCGTATTAAAAAAACAAAATTGACGTGTCCTAGCGATTTTTAAAAACATTCAGCGTTTCCTAAATAATGAATTTATTCCAGACTTTACGTCCTCACTGTACATTTCTGAACTGTAAATCTAATACCCACTAAACTGATCTTACATTAGATATTAGTGATATATTATATAACTATTTACACCTATTGGTCATTTTGGTAGTTCAGGACTTTGTGCCTTGTACAGTGACCGGCAAAGAGTTCGCAACATATGGGAAAATTTTTTATTAGCGGAATATTGAAAAATCTTTTTTGGGGGATTGGATGTGCATATCCCATAACCTTAAAATCGATTTTGACATACGTCACGTGACCAATGGTATGGCGGGAAAGTTGAAAAAACCAATATGAAATCATCATAAATCAGATAAGTTGATGAGATATCGAAAAAATTCCAAGAATAAAAAGTATTTAGAATTTCATTAGAACCTTATATACAATGTTTGGGATATCTACTTGAAAAAACATAAAATCGAATATTTTTGTAAATATTTTTTTACCGAATTAAAAATTTCCATACTTTTCCTTTCTTAAAGCTTCATTAAACTGAAACTGATATCTGGTGACCACAACTAGAAATATTCTTTTGTTTTTCTGACAATTTGGAGCAATAATTCAAAAAATTCGTTTACACTTGGATACCAGCTGTTGCAATAGTCTATTTTTAATAACCTTATCGATATTTTTTATACCGAAATATTCTATTATGTTAATAAATCCTTAAATTCATTAATCCAAATAATAAATAATAAAAAATAATTTTGAATTTCGCAGAAATATTTAAAAAAATTCAAAAATTAATAAAAATTTAAATTATTTTATTGAGCCAAATAAACAACAATTTGAGTCAAAAAAGTATATTAGTAATAAGCATTAAATAATTTTATTAATACTGATAACACCAAAATTAACCTAAATTAAAAAATGTATCCGAGTATTAAAACTCGGTATGACCGCCATTTCGCTCCATACCTACATAATATTGTTCGAGATACCATTTCTTTTGAAACATTTCTGAGGTTATTGGGTCTACACAGTGTCTAATTATTTGTTCCAAATGTTCAACATTTCTAAAGGGCCGCTTTTTGTAAACCTGGTTTTTTAAGAACCCCCACAATTAATGAATTTAGTAATTTCTTAACATAATAGAATATTTCGATATAAAAAATATCGATAAGGTTATTAGAAATAGACTATTGCAACAGCTGGTATCCAAGTGTAAACGAATTTGTTGAATTATTGCTCCAAATTGTCAGAAAAACAAAAGAATATTTCTAGTTGTGGTCACCAGATGTCAGTTTTAGTTTGATGAAGCTTTAAAAAAGGAAAAGTATGGAAATTTTTAATTCGGTAAAAAAATATTTACAAAAATATTCGATTTTATGTTTTTTTAAGTAGATATCCCAAACATTGTATTTAAGGTTCTAATGGAATTCTAAACACTTTTTATTCTTGGAATTTTTTCGATATCTCATCAACTTATCTGATTTATGATGATTTCATATTGGTTTTTTCAACTTTCCCGCCATACCATTGGTCACGTGACGTAAGTCAAAATCGATTTTAAGGTTATGGGACATGCAGATCCAATCCCCAAAAAAGAGTTTTCAATATTCCGCTAATAAAAATTTTTCCCATATGTTGCGAACTCTTTGCCGGTAACTGTATAAGTTGGTTTGTATATTTCTGATAGATCAGAAGACGCTGCTATAAAATAAATATTTTTTTTATAAAGACATTATTAATAAATAAACAAAGAAAACTTAGATTTAATTTTTATAACATCGTACTATTGTAACCAATTTAATATTATACTACAGGGTGGGGACTTTAACTGGAATAAATTCGATATTATTAAAACCGCTGAAGTTGCGCCTACAAAATTTGGTATATGGGAGTTTTGGACCGTGCGGAATTAAAAAATGATATCGGCGTTGTTGCCAGATTTTCCAGTTTTGCGCTACACGTAGTAATTTTGTTATTTTAAATGGAATGCCCAATTTATTTTTATTGCAGTAAATTGGGCGTGTCAAATTTAGTAAGATCCCAAATTTACAAAATTCTATCTTCACTAGTTGCTGAGCTATGGCAACACTGTATTTCTATTAAAAAGTACCGGGACGCTTATCTTCCTTCAAGTAGCGTTACCTTGGTAACATCTCCATAGTTACTAAGTTATTGACAAGATTCAAGAAAAGTTCTTGTCGTGTCAAAATGACTTATTTAACTGAAACCTTAAAAATAGAAATTAGGCAGTTGAAATACAACCAATACCTAAGCAGATTTTTTTTCCGGTAGAATGGGGCGCCTCCGCACTATGCGGCTAACGTGCGGAATTACCTGAATACCGCCTTTCCTGGCAGGTTGATTGGATGACGGGGAGCTATTGAATTGCCAGCAAGGTCGCCTGATTTAACACCATTAGATTTTTATTTATAGGGTGATTTGACACATAAAGTGTACCTATGTTATAAAACCTACAAATATTGAAGATCTAAAATATCGGATTAGACTAGAAATCAGATCTATACCACCTCAGGCTTTACGCAGCCTACAAAATGAGTTTTATAACCGATTGGCTTTTTGCTGAGAAGACAATGGAGCGCATTTTGAACAACTTTTGAAATAATAAATCGATAGAACTAGTTTCGTGTTTTCGTGATTTTTTTTGTCAAATTTGTTCCAGTTAAATTACCGCCTGTAGCACACAGCTGAGAATTCTGACAACATTGCCGATATCATTGTTAATTTCTGCATGCCTAGAAACCCCCAGATAGTAAATTTTGTAAGCGCAACTTTAACGGTTCAAAGGTAGATAAGCGTTCCGGTACTTTTTAATGGAAATGCAGTGTTGATAGTGAAGATAGAATTTTGTAAATTTGGGATCTTACTAAATTTGACACGCCCAATTTACTGCAATCAAAATAAATTGGGCATTTCAGTTAAAATAACAAAATTACTACGTGTAGCGCAAAGCTGGGAAATCTGGCAATAGCGCCGATATCATTTTTTAATTCCGCATGGTCCAAAACCCCCACATACCAAATTTTGTAGGCGCAACTTCAGCGGTTTTAATAATATCGAATTTATTCCAGTTAAAGCCCCCCCCCCCCTGTATATTATGTTAAAATTTAAATAAAATTGGCATGTGTAACTTCTGTAAATATATCTTCTATATGTTCCAAACATCTATTATAGTAGATAACACTATCCTAGGGGCTTTAGAAAAGCCATTTATTTAAGAATGCAGTTTAGATCAGAATCTAAACTTTTAAAGTGCAAAACATTGATATCCAAATGCATTTTAGATGCAAAAAAATACCGTTATGTTGGTGTGGCTGCAAGTAGAATGTTTACATCGTTTAACAAACTGGCAGGATAAGAATTTAACCGTGAACGTAAGATATTTATTAGGGTTTAGTTACAGATATTAACTGATATGTTATTCTTAGGTCAGGCCTTTTTGGCGCCCTTGAGCAATTTCATATGCATAATTCGCTATCAATTTTTATGTTAATATACGAGCGTCAGGCTCAGCGAAGGAAAAATGACGTCTTAATACCTTTCAACCCTTTTAAAAACAGGGTCTGGTTTTTCTGGATTTCATTTTTTTCGAAAACCGCTAATTCCATCGAGACAAATGTAGAGTACCTTTTTTAAATAAAATTAACTTAAGTATTTATTATATTATATATAAAAATCAGTTTTTAGCTATGTAAAATGACACCTGTCAAAATTTTGGCCCAACGAGTGTGGTGGCAAGTTCGTTCCTGACTTCCCTGACGATGTAAAACATCTAATGTAGTACGGTTTTATGAGTCTCTATAGCCTACACAAAATACTAAAATTTCATTAAATTATACGTGTCGGTTCAACTGTTAGAGCCGAAAAGGTAAGTCGCTGGGTACCTCTTTGGAGCCCTGTATCTCCGTTAAGGGGCACTTTAGGTTTTCTTTTATATGACAAAGTAGAGTTATTTTGACCTCCCCAATACGCTCCCGATAGTATGCCATATACTTAGCGGACACCCTGTATAATACTAATAATATCAAATTAGTATACTTTTGAATCAACTATCTTCTATCTGGAACTAACAATAAGACAGTTAATGGGTAAATTGTAAGTAATATGATATTAGAAAAATCAAATTGATAATTCTCTGTTTATACCAACAATATGTGACTAATGCTAAAACTTCGGAATTGGTTAAAGCGACATACATTTTGTGTAATACAGTAACAATTATGGCACGAGTTGGTAAATCAGTTTTGTAAATTGCGAATGGCAAACATCAATGACACAACCAATAACATATTACAGTCATCGAAGTAAACAAGACAGGGTTTACAATAAATTTAAAGCGGCCCCAGTAATGTGTCGGAATTTCGAATTATCTATGCTCATGTAACGATTGTAATGAAGTTTCCTAAATTACTGTTTGGTTTTGAACACTATAATAATACTTCATATCAAATCAGTGTATCTATGGATGGCGTAGCTCTCATTTATCTAAAACGCTATATTTCATTTTTCTTTCATCTAAATAAATAGTTCCATAAAATAGCAAATAATGAATAAAGTAAAAACTCATATAAATAACAAAAATTGGGTTTGCTGTCAACTAAACTGCGCGTCAAAAAGTTTGATAAAACGGGTTTTGAAACCTTTTCACACGTCTGTAGTTTAGAAACGGCTTTACTAGTTTGAAAGTGGTTAGTAAATTTCCAGAGATTTTAGGATTAATAGTGTTGTGTAAAGGATATGGGTGCCCTCAACGTAACTAGAATTCAAAGTCATGTATTTTTCTTGTATGTCCTTTTTGTCTTATTCCCCATCTTCTTGCCTTATCTCTTAATATCTTGATGACATAATATGTCAGTTGAAACCTATATTAAAGGAAACATACATGGTGTTCATTTGAAAACTTCCCACCTCGATTTTCCTGCTTTAAATTGAAAATGTGGAAAATCGCTCGGACCCGTCGATTTTTATTTCGAGGGGGACATCTTTTGCGTATATTGTCAATCTTGTTACTTCAAGCCCCAAGGAGGGAGGGGGGAGGGTAAGATCTAAATCTTAAATGGATATTACTATTTTATATATTTTTTTTGGATTCTGCATGAAATTCTGAACATCTCGAAAACTGTTAAGTATAGACTAATAATGCTTTTATTAAAAAATATTCAGAATTTTATGCAGAATCCAAAAAATTATATAAAATAGGGGTATCCATTTAAGATTTAGATCTTACCCCCCCTCCCTCCTAGGGACTCGAAGTAACAAGATTGACAACATACGCAAAAGATGTCCCCCTCGAAATAAAAATCGACTGGTCCGAGCGATTTTCCACATTTTTATTTTAAAACAGGAAAATCGAGGTGGGAAGTTTTCAAATGAACACCCTGTATATTGATTGTTATTCTTTCCTATAATATATTTAATTACAATAAATCATCATTTAATTCCATAAATTAGGAAAACTAGAATATTCAAAAAAAAAAGTTTAACCTAGTCCAAAATCAATTCAATATTTTTCGGGTTTTCCCATTCAGGATTTAAAAAAATATTGTTCCTGTTTAAACAATAATAGTTTATTTCACAGACTATACTTGATAAATTATTACGTATATTAGTAATAATTTTAAAACTTAGTTTTCATTCCAGTAGCAAACTTGACGTTCTATGGACGTCAGTTCATTCATTAAATGGTTTGTAAATGCTAACAATAAGTTGGCTTCATTATTTGTTGTCCGTTTAGTTAGTTGCATGTAATTTCCACACATCACCAAATAATGTAGATTCGTTACTAGAGGAATATACTGTAGGCAAAGTGGAATTATTTTGGTCTTTGTTACAAACATTTAAGAAATATTTAACTCAAAATGTAAAAGGCTTAATTCACACAGCAATATACCGCACGTGCAGTATTCTGTTTTAACCGAGTTTGCAAAGAGGAGTTCACACGATTCCTTTCATTCTTGTAAAAAAACTAATAGCTACAAGTTTCAAGCAACAAGTTATTTGATTATCTTTTTCAAAGATTCAATGCAGGGATACTAAAAATACATTTAAATGTAAAAAAATGATCTTAATACTTAACAATGCCTAAAAAACCTTTTATCCCAGCCCACCCACTAGCGCCGAAACTATTTATGGGGCAAAGTTATGCCACGTTATGTATACAATTATTGTTCCTGCTAAATGTATATAATTTAAAATTTTAAGAGTGACCAGTTTCCATACAATAAAAATATTGCTTTATAAAAATTTGGAAATTTACAATTACAAAATTAGTTGAATGCACAAAAATTACCTTTATAAAATTATTTTATCCATTTTTGCGAATACAGACCCGCAGAGAAAACATATATTCGTCTCTAGCGCGACACGGTAAAAGCCTTATCGGCATTGTCCAGGATACAGGCCAGCATGCATAGAGACACAAACACACATCATTTGTTAATCCTCATGTGAATATTAATACAATCAGATTTTTGAAACTCGTTTCCAGGCTACTAAATAACTTCTATTGTTTGCTTTTCGCGAAACTGGTGGCTTCTCTAATATATGTATAAAGAAATTTTTCCAGTTCAGATTTCCCAAAATGTCAATAGGGATTTAATTCATTTTTCTTTAAAATACATGGCATTTGTAATACATTGTGAGTTTATAACTTGATATAAATTCAGTACTGGATTTACTGAATCTTTTTAAAGTAATCCAGATCAGAAAAAGAAACAAATCATATTGGGGTTGGGCAAATTTGTGAATTGAGGATGATGTAAATTTGTGTACTTAAATGCAACTTAGTGTAAAACTACATTTGAATTAGTTCGGGAAGCTTTACCTCTACGCCACTAACACGACCTTAAAAGATGGGACAAAAAAGTTAGCTCATTCTCAGCTGGCCAATCTATAACATGACAATCATGACATCCTTACATAGATATTCATGTCAATTTAAAATGAATTTCACGTAGTAAAAGCCATGAAACGAGTTTAAAATGTAAAGCTTGCATTGATTCCAACAGTCACCTTCGTTATTGCAAAATTTACGAAAAGTAGCAATATAGGGAGATAATGTACTTTCTGAGACGTAGAAAACAGGAACTGCTCCTAAATGCAATGTATGGGGTTGTGCAACTAGACTAGAAATTGCATTTTGGTGCTTTGGTTTTATAAATGACTTTATAGAGATTTTGTTGTTAAACGCAAATTTTCCAGAAAGTAAAACTAGCATCTGGTATCCAATATGGGGTGAATAAAATAAGGAAACAACAAGATTGGTTTATTTATAGTACTACATATTGTATATGTATATATATACAGTGTGTGTATAAAGTCTGGAAACGGCTTAATAACATCACAATTTACTGGCCGATTTAAACCAAATTTGGTACAGTTGTGTAAGAGGATCTAACGCACCGAATGACGTTATTGGCGTTGTTGCCAGCTTTTTAGTTTGTCTGGAATTCGAACGAATTTTATATTTTTAAATATAACACACAGTATATTTTTACATTTTTAAATTCCACATAAAATTATAATTCTTTTTTATTAAATGCATTATTAGTCTATACTTCATAGTTTCCGAGATATTGACTCTCGAAAAGTGACATTTTTGAACTTTGACAGCTTATAACTTTCTAACAGTACGTCTTAGAGCAAAACGTCTTACATGTCCCTATCTTCAATTTTTATTATCTTCCCAAAAAAATCAACTTCCAGTTAAACCGGAACAACTATATTTCCTGCTTTCGAGTTACATCCGGTTTAACCGGAAGTTGATTTTTTTGGGAAGATAATAAAAATTGAAGATAGGGACATGTACGCCGTTTTGCTCTAAGACGTACTGTTAGAAAGTTATAAGCTGTCAAAATTCAAAAATGTCACTTTTCGAGAGTCAATATCTCGGAAACTATGAAGTATAGACTAATAATGCATTTAATAAAAAATAATTATAATTTTATGTGGAATTTAAAAATGTAAAAATATACTGGGTGTTATATTTAAAAATATAAAATTCGTTCGAATTCCAGACAAAATAAAAAGCTGGCAACAACGCCAATATCGTCATTCGGTGCGTTAGATCTTCTTACACAACTGTACCAAATTTGGTTTAAATCGACCAGTAAATTGTGATGTTATTAAGCCGTTTCCAGACTTTATACACACACTGTATATAAAAAATTGTTTATACTGCTTCTAGTGCAATGCAGCAATAAAGCAGTTATTTTAAACCTTTAAATCCGGTAAATTTTTTCGCCAAGAATTTACTTAATAACTTCATTTTTCTAATCTAGTCAAAATATTGCAGTTGAATTAAATAATAAAATTCCTTGCGGTCTTCCCAATTCTCATCTACATCGTCAGCGATTTTTTTAAAATTTTACATAAAATTAAAATATCTTTTCTAACACTCGGAATTCAGTGTTAACATGCACCAGCGAAATGTAAAAATTTTCATTAAAACATCTATTAAAATTCATATAGACATTCAATGTGAAAATAAATTGCATTTCACATTTCATTCACTTTACAGTTACTATCAAATTCATATTGCATAGGATATATTTTTATAAAAGGGTGCTGAAATAATATTCCATTATTAATATTTATTTTATTTAAAAATATTTGAGGTATAAGTCACAATATTTATTTTTACAAAAAAGAGCAATAATAGAGATACATATTTATGTACACTTGACGACATTTAAATTCGTACACTCCACCCATACATAACTTAATTACAACAAAATTGGGTAAAACGGGTTTCTCACCTTGCTGCTTATATCTGGAGAGCTGTAAATTATTGTATGCACGATTTTTTACCATAAGTTATAATGGTTATTTCTAAATATTTTTGTGTTTAAATTACAGCCGCGAAATAAGAAAATTATCAAATAATACCAGAAAAACTACAAAAGTATAAAGTCAAAATGTTTTAACAAACAACAAGCAAAATACTAGTTTTTAATTGCTGCGCCATTGGATTCTAACACTAATCGTTATCTTCTTGGCATTGACAAAATAGTACTTCTGGTGTAATCTGAAGTTAGCCCTTCCCAAATTTCTTCCATTTTATCAAATAACTCTATTTCATTCTGTGGTATAAAATTTATTTTGTACATTTTTTTACCATCAATCCCCAAACATTTTCAATTGGATTTTAATCAGGACTTCTTGAGCACCAAGGCGGACATGTTACGTGTGTTTTATCTAAACCAGTTTCCTATATTTCTTACAGTTTGCACATGGCAGTTATCCTGCTGAAATATAAAGTTATTTCTTTCAAAAACTATCGCGGCAGAAGGAAGAAAAACATTTTCCAAAATCTAAAGATATATATTACTGTTTATTGTTCCAGGTTCCACCAATATTCCAGCATATACCCGCACCGTAAACACTTATCCATGCCTATACATTAACGGAGAAACATCCACTGGTTTGCTTTTTTAAAGTATACTTCCCATCATATCGGGAATTTGGTGGTCTATATACTCGAATCCTTCCATTATAGTATGTAGACTGAAAAGTTTTCTCATCACAAAAGATAACAATTTACCAAAAAAAAATCATTTTCTGGTAAATATTGCATAGCAAACCCAATTATTCGTTCCGTATCAATATTTTTTAAAAACGGTTTGGATGCAGCTGCTCGATTTCTTAATTCGGAACATTGTCTTATTCGGCGTTGCGCATTTCTAGATAAAGCAGGGAATCCTGTTATGTGCATAGCGAATACTGCAGTTTCAAATGGATTTTGCCATAAATACTCCACCAAATTTCGGTCTTCTTCATTTGATGATTTGTTATTACTTAAACCAGACCCAACAGACCTTTCAAGTGTTTGATGATAGCGCCATTTTTTTACAATTCCCTGAACAGTACTTCTAGATACTCTAAAATGATCAGCTATATTTCCATAAGGCCACCCTATTTCTACTAAACATATTATTATTCTTGCTTTTTCAATAATACTTAAATGAGGCATTTTTAAATTAAATAAGATAATGACAATACTTTGACAGATATGATAACAATTAATACGTTACAAAGGTAATAAAGATAAAAAAGTTGCATTTACAGTGTTACAATTTAGTGTACGAAATTATCTGTCGTCAATTGTACCGGGTGGTCAAATAAGCGAGGACTTCGGCTTTATCTCGGAAACCATTAATCGTACAACTTTTAAAAAGATTTTTTTATGAGTAAAGTGGTCAAGAGAAATTGCTGGAAATTACTTTTAAGTTCCTCATTTCGCCGCAAGGGGGCACAATTAAAAATTGTTTTTTTTTTTTTCTAAATTCCTCCGAAAATTCCCATATTTAGGTATAACTCTGATTACATCATTGGAAAGCTTAGACAATTCTGCATCATTTTGGTTTAAGGCTCATTGGCGTACCGACCTTGATAAGAGTGGGAGAAGCTATTAAAAGTGTAAACATTAAAATCGCTGTAACTTCTAAACGACTTATCCGATTTTACTAAATTTAAGCTTGTTTGGAAGGGGAAAATAAGTATCTTCAATTGACGTACCCAACAGTACACGATAGTGTTTAACAAAACAATAATTTTTAATACAAATTGCGCCCTCTAGCAATTTTATTAGAAACTATCGTGTACCATTAGATACGACAATTGAAGGTACTTCTAAACAAGCTTAAATTTAGTAAAATCGGATAAGTCGTTTAGAAGTGACAGCGATTTTAATGTTTACACTTTTAATAGCTTCTCCCACTCTTATCAAGGTCGGTACGCCAATGAGCCTTAAACCAAAATGATGCAGAATTGTCTAAGCTTTCCAATGATATAATCAGAGTTATACCCTAATATGGGAATTTTCGGAGAAATTTAAAATTTTAAAAACTAATTTTCAATTATGCCCCCTTGCGGCGAAATGAGGAACTTGAAGGTAATTTCCAGAATTTTCTCATGACCACTTTACTCATAAAATTTTTTTTTCGAAAGCTGTACGATTAATGGTTTCCGAGATATAGCCGGCGTCCCTTATTAATGGGCCACCCTGTACATACAGGGTAGTCCTTAAGTACATCAAGAAAATCTAGGATATGATTCCTGGCATCAATTTAAGTTGAAAAGTTCATATGGACTTATGCCCTAAAATGCTTACCCTCTAAGATACAGGGTGTTAAAATATTTTTAAAAAATAATTGATTTTTTAAAATTTCGAAACTCCTTGAAGATACGGTATTGAAAATTGATGTCGATTGATTTCGTATTAAACTGCACTTTTTGGTTAAAAAAGGGTTTGCCCACTTCCACTTCCAGTGGCGTGCATGAAGATACCATCAATATTTTTTTTGTGAGAATATGTGATACGCCACTGTTTTTTTTAAACTCTGATGCATTTTTATGCATTACTGATATAAACGAAACAAAAGTTGTCTCTACTATGTTTTTGAAAAAAAATGGTAGTTTTAAAGGAAAATAGGAAAATGGAAAATATTTTAACACCCTGTATCTTAGAGGGTAAGCATTTTAGGGCATAAGTCCATATGAACTTTTCAACTTAAATTGATGCCAGGAATCATATCCTAGATTTTCTTGATGTACTTAAGGACCACCCTGTATAATATCTATAAAAGAGCAATCATCTCCAAAATTTTCCTTTGGTCCTCGTACTGAGGCACAATGTATTTAAAAATCATCGGCCATTAATTATTATTTTAGATAGTCGGTGGGGGAAAAATTTACTCTGTTTGTGGTCCTAAAAATGATTTGTTTTCTATTAAGCACATGTTTTTATATAAAGTATAAACAAACAATTGCTTTATAACGATTAACCTGGTTACAAGCACGGGAATATCATGTATAATCTGTGCTAACAAATAATATGTGGGTATTTAACTTTGTTTGCTTATGCTTCAAAGGTTCAATGGAGATAACCTAAACCACCATCTTGCTTTGTTGCTGTTTATTTGCTATTTGTTTGTACAGGAGTGGAATGGCATATTGAGAAAATGGAGGGGGAGCATTGTTAGCTTTTAGTAAAGTTTGTTGAAAGGATTCTATAAAATAATATAGCATGACAGTAGCAAAATTAAACTTACCAGAACTTTACGAGGCTGTAAAACCTACTTTCAAAGTAGGCATCACAAGGTTCTTTACCAATCAAAGTTTTTCAAGAAAAAAAAACGAATTCCGCTTTTTAGTTTGATTAATTTTTAAAGGGTGTTTTTTAGTTTTTTTAAACTATATTTATTACAGAATAACATAAGTAAATAGTAACAATAGCGTAGTTAAACTACCAGCAATTGGTTAAAAACTAAATTTTTCTTTGGGAGTGTAACTCTTTCATCAATATCATCATTGTTTCATTATTATTATTATTATCTAACGAAAACAAACTAGAATATAGTTTAGGGATATTATATTATCTGTGGATAATTCATTAACGCTCGTAAGCAATATCAAAGCACACCCCTATTATAAAAGAGCATTAAAGTCCTGGGCAAAAAGTAAAGGATGTTCAAGTTAAACGTCTTGAGATTTCGGCCGTTAATAACGGAGCTAGTGGCGCCACATAGTCATTAGTTGCATAGAACGCTACATAGAAAAGAGACCAAAAAACGTGTCAGCCAAAGTTTGCCGCTGCGGAGTTATTTTCTGGTTTTGTTTTAAATGCGAAATCTTTGGCCCAATAAATATAAGTTTTTACTATAGAACTTGCTGAAAATATAACTTAAATCGTTTTCCATATTCGACAATTTTTGTGCCTACACAGGTAGTGAATTTTGTTAATGGTTTAGGAATTGCATCTGGTACATTTTTACATGCATAACATTTATGCCTGTTGTGCTTTCATTGTACAGGGTGAGTCGGGAGGAATGGGCCAAACTCTAAGGGTATAATCTATGCATCAAAATAATAAGAAAAAACCCAAATGTTGTTACCCAACATTCATTTGTTTTTAAATTTCAGCGTTAAATAAAATAATAATATTGTTAAACCAAAATATGCGCAACATTAACATTGTTTTAAATAAATTATTGGTTTAGTAAATTTTCAAAAATACCGCCAATGACTTCCAAACATTTCCTGCTTCATTTACGAAGGGCGCGCGTGGCTCTTCTAATTGATTCGTGCCTTTCTTTAATATTGAGTGCAGCATTTCTAATGCGTCTTATTAATGCATCCCTAGTATCTACTTTTACTTTGTATACCTCATTTTTTAAACAACCCGATAAATTATAGTCCAACGGTGTAAGGTCTGGCGATCTAGGAGGCCAACTAATAGGACCACCACGATCAATCCAAACCTCTGGAAACGTTTGGTCCAAATATAGCTTGACACAACGATCAAAATGGGCAGGCGCTCCGTCGTGTTGATAATACAGCTAAATTCTGATGTTTAAAGGAATCTCCTCCAGTAGTCCTTGCAATTTATTTTGCAAAAAACTTAAATAGTGATCACCTGTAAGGCGATTTTCCAAAAGAAAAGGGCCAATTAAATTATTGTCGATCATGCCGCACCACACGTTTACTGAAAACCTGTGTTGAAAATTATTTTCGACTATTGCGTGAGGATATTCGTCCGACCATACATGGGAGTTTCGATTATTGTTGATGCCGTCACGGGTGAATGTAGCTTCAGTAAAAAGTAAGTGCGGTACACGATGACGATTATTAATTATCCACTCACAAAATTGCATACGCTTGGCGTAGTCTCCAGGTTGAAGATTCTGTACATGCTGTACATGGTATGGGTATAAGCCTTGCTTGTGAAACGTATTGATCACTCTTTTTTGGGAAATTCCCAACTGAGTTCCAATTCTTTGCGAGCTGGTCGTTGCATCTTCTACTAAAGCTAGAACATTTTCTATTTTTTCTAAATCCTGTCGAATGGATCGTTCGGATGTTACATTAGCACTTGGAAGCGTTCCGGTCTTGCACAGTTTGTTGAAAACTCCGATAAAGGCCTTTCTGTTCGGTGTTCTTTGATGTGGAAATCGTTGACGATATTCTTCAGCTGCCGCTATAGGATTCCCATTACACAAACCATAAATAAGAACCATATTGGCGTATTCGAGATATGAATAAATGTATGGCTTTTATGAAATTTAAATGATACAAATCCGAAAGTTAACGATGAATCAATGTAACATTTTATACTGACAGTAACAGGATAGTGACAGGACAACAATCAAAAGCGGACAATAATACCATTTATTACAGGAAAGCTAAATTAATGCAATATTTCGTTTTTGCGTTATAATTTAAAAACAAATGAATATTGGATAACAACATTTGAGTTTTTTCTTATTATTTTGCTGAATAGATTACACCCTTACAGTTTGGCCCATTCCTCCCGACTCACCCTGTATACTTATACTTCCAAAATTTGAATATAAGGTTATAAGATACAGAATTTTCATTTCATCATCCGCCTAAAAAGTTTTCGAAAATTTTCAGATCATCAATGCAAAACAGGCATTTGATATTATATGGAAAAATTGCACCAATTTTTTTAATTCGCCCATCTCAAGCAAAAAATGGCTTCTGAAAGAAACTGGCCCCTGGCCAACTTTTATAAAACATACAAGTCATATCATGATTAGTCCGTTTTAGATTGTAAAAAACACAGTCGTAAATATTTTAAATATATTAATTTCTTGATTTGGAGTCCAATTCTACAAAAGTCATTCTAAACTTTAAATAAAACGACAAACAAAACATTATATCATAATGTAACTCTACCAAAGAATTGGGAATGATTTTGTCGTAACAAGGTATAACTTTTCAAAAATGCATTTTCTTGCAAAAAGGAAACGGGCTTTTCTTTTTTTAGAAAAATGTTAGCGTATATTTAAAATCGCCTAAACCCAAGTTAAGGAGAACTTAAAAGTGGTTTAGAATCTTGAGGTCTTATGTGTTTCTAACTTTAACTTAAGTGTTTTCTGAAACATGCAAGTTTAAAGTTTAACATTCTATATTCGTCGGTTGTTTAGTCATTATTTATGCCTATGTAAACTCATCGGTTGTTATAAATTATAAATTGTACTAATTTACTTTTAGATAATACGTACATACCTACTTAATTAAAAAAAATTAGGTAATGAGTTAAAAGTTAATGCCTCTTATCTGGTCACAATGACATGGTGCCTTGCATGATTATAAAGAGAACTCTACAAACTTCGATTTTCATAAAATAAATGCTCCGAAATTATAACAGGCAATCCAACCTATTTTTATCAAATAAAAAAAGATTCAAAAACTAGAAAATCCGTAACTTACAATTACTTTTGCTATTAGGAGTTAGAGACCTATCGTATTGCGGAGAAAATTATTTTATTTTTGATTTAAACTGGTTAAGAATCCAATAATTTATTATCTTTAATTTCGTAATAGAATCGAAAATTTAATCGAACAGATTTCTTTGTTAAATTGATTTGGTTAAAAATAATTAAGTTGAATAAGGTACTGTAAAATCTAGTCCAATTGCACAAACTTTTAATTTTAATAGAAACTAACTAAAAATATACAGAGAGAACGATAAATCACGCTGCTGATTCATTTTTTCATTTTAATCCTCTTTATTTATTCCACATAGTGTTGCCCCGAGACGAGATAAAATGGGTCTCTCGTCTCGTCGAGAGAGGGCGAGACGAGACGAGAGACGACCTTCTCTCGTCTCGTCTCGCTTCTCTCGCGATTTAAACCAAATATAGTAAAAACCAAAAACTATCATATTTGACATGCATTGTGTGCAACTTATGTCAAAAAAGACAGAACCTAACCTAAATGCGTTAAAACTTTGCTTGGTATTTACTACAGGGTGGCCCATTAGTGCGACAAAGGTCAATATCTCCTGTACCACTAAGATAGCGGAAAACTTTTGACGAAGGTTATTAAAGGTTAAGAGGTGCCTCTTATAAAATTATTTTTGTCTATACAGGGTGCTTCAAAATATCAGCACGGTAAGAAATTTCCATTTCCAAGTTATTGACTTTTAAAAAATGTAATTTTTGAGTTTCGACAGATCTAACAGTACGTCTTAGAGCAAAACGGCTCACATGTCCCTATCTTCCATTTTTATTATCTTCCTAAAAAAATCACCTTCCGGTTAAACCGGAAGAACTATATTTCCTGCTTTCGAGTTACATCCTGTTTAGCCGAAAGTGTGATTGATATGCGCCGTTTTGCTTTAAGATGTACTGTTAGAAAGCTATAGGATGTCGAAACTCAAAAATATAATTTTTCAAAAGTCAATATCTTGGAATCTATTAACTATAGACTAATAATGTATTTAATAAAAGTAATTATAAGTTTATGTAGAATCAGCAAATTAAAAGAAATTTTCTTGGGACACCCTGTCTATTATGAGATTTTTAGAATCTTCTTAAATTCCTCTTATCAAAAATATATAATGTCCATATTTGGACCGACGGTTTTCGAGTTATTTGACTGCAAATAATTTTATCCAGCGATAAAACGTCATAATAATATGTTATTCTGAATGGCCAGGCTCGGCTAACTAGATTAAACTATTTGCAGTTAAATAACTCAAAAACCGTTGGTCCAAATATAGACATTATGTATATTTTTGCAAAGAGGAATTTAAGAAGATTTAAAAAAGCTCAAAAAAGTAACGTTTTTTGCTCGAGAGAGATCGAGAGAGACGAGAATTTCTCGACGAGAGGGGGTACTTCTCTCGTCTCATCTCGGAGCTTTATTCGAGAGGAAATATCTCTCTCGTCTCGTCAAGAGAGGGCCAGACGAGACGAGAATCTCTCTTCTCGGCGGCAACACTAATTCCACATATAAAAATATTAAGATCATTTCGACTATTTATCAATGACGATTCCTAGACCAGCCGGGGTTGGTATTAACTCTGGGTAGAATGTGGTGCTTTTCAGTGGATAATGTCGGTCTTTTCCAGCAGTGATCTTACCTGACCATCAGGGATTTGTTTTTGGTGTGAAGGATTCCACGCTGTTGATGAGGGTACAGAACATGCGTGATAGGAACCAAAGGTCTACCTACTTAACCTTATTTTTGCTAAAAGTAAATTTAAACTAAACTTAAATAATCTTTTAGTGTTTAACTGTATTAAAATAAATTAAATCTATTTTTTATATACAGGGTGTTTCAATAAAAACTCCCAGGTCAATTATTTCGAAAACTAAAAGCCAAATGTAAGTAAATTCTGTAAACGCCAGTTTTTAGCCTGTATGATTGGCTTCACTAACGTGTAAAAAATGTGTTTCAATAATACAAGATGTAGGTGGCGCCACGGTGCAAAGAAATGTTTTGATGACAGGAACTTTTAAATGTTGTCGATCTTAAATATAATTAATTTTTGGTCAAATTATGTCCTATACAAAATTTTGATAAATCCAACATGAAAGTAGATATTTGGGGTTAAGTTTTTTTTTTAACGAGTATTTTAATTATAAATATTTTTAATATCCTTCAGCAGATTTTAATTTAATTTTGGTAATGATAATTTTAGTGATATATATTATATTTAAGATCGACAACATTTAAAAGTTCCTTTCATCAAAACATTTGCTTGCACCGTGGCGCCACCTACATCTTGTATTATTCAAACACATTTTTACACAGTTGTGAAACCAATCATAGAGGCTAAAAAATGGCGTTTACAGAATTTACATGTCACTTTTAGTTTTCGAAGTAATTGGCCTGGGAATTTTTATTGAAACACCCTGTATGCGCGATCAATTCTCACTAGAACGGGGGCGTTTTTCGTATATTACCGATGTCACATAGGATATTATTTCGGAACCTCATACATCTTGCACTGGTAGAGAATATGTAAAATATGAACATGTTTTTGGGTGAAACAAATTTATAAAAGGAGAATTGTATGAATAGCATATAGAAACAGTGTATAATAAATCAAGTCGGCAACGACGGTAAATGCAAATCTGCTGAGGTTATATCATTTATTTTTTATATCAATCTATGACGAGATATAAAGAAACCGTATCATTTCGCGCTCTACTTTTTCCTCGGGGAAGGCATGATAAATGTTTCGGAAATTCCTTTATGTCACGTGATAATGCATTTCGGCTACACTTATGTTAAATGGAAAATCTTAAACTAACTATTTAAAAAAATTAATAGGCGATATATGATAAAGAAATGAATCAGCCTCTAACGAAAATTTAACACCTCGATTTTCCTGCTTTAAAATGAAAATGTGGAAAATCGCTCGGACCCGTCGATTTTTATTTCGAGGGGGACATCTTTTGCGTATATTGTCAATCTTGTTACTTCAAGCCCCTAGGAGGGAGGGGGGTAAGATCTAAATATTAAATGGATACCCCTATTTTATATAATATTTTTGGATTCTGCATAAAATTCTGAACATTTTTTAATAAAAGCATTATTAGTCTATACTAAACAGTTTCCGAGATATTGACTCTTGAAAAATGACATTTTTGAACTTTGACAGCGTCTAGCATTCTAACTATACGTCTTAGAGCAAAACGGCTTACATGTCCCTATCTTTGATTTTTATAATCTTTCCAATAGTGTCAACTTTTGGTTAAACCGGATGTAAGAAATATAGTACTTTCGGTTTAACCGGAAGTTAACACTATTGCAAAGATAATAAAAATCGAAGATAGGGACATGTAAGTCGTCTTGCTCTAAGACGTACAGTTAGAAAGCTAGACGCTGTCAAAGTTCAAAAATGTCATTTTTCAAGAGTCAATATCTCGGAAACTGTTAAGTATACACTAATAATGCTTTTTTTTTTAAATGTTCAGAATTTTATGCAGAATCCAAAAAAATTATATAAAATAGGTGTATCCATTTAAGATTTAGATCTTACCCCCCCTCCCTCCTAGGGTCTTGAAGTGACAAGATTGACAATATACGCAAAAGATGTCCCCCTCGAAATAAAAATCGACGGGTCCGAGCGATTTTCCACATTTTCATTTTAAAGCAGTTAAATCGAGGTGTTAAGTTTTCGTTGGACCACCCTGTATAATACCGCCCACTTAATCAAGAATCGCTCGGACATACAGGGTGAATCATAAAGATGCTACGTGTATTAATTTTAATTTTTTTTATTGAAAAATATTTTTACATTTTTACATTCTACAATCAATACCAGCATTAAAGTGTTAATATTTCGTAAATGGTTGAAGATAGGTATAGGCCATGATTTATGAAGAATGTTTAGAATTGATTGTAGAATGTAACAATATTTTTATTAAAGAAATTATAGTTGATATACGAATCATTATCCAAACCCTGTAAAATAACTTTTTCTAAAAAATAAATCAATCAGTCAGTCTCCCTTTTTTATTTCAGTACAAATGTAAAAACATAAATTATATAGTTAATTTTAAATGTGCCAACTTGGAATGAATTGAAAACCTAAAGTTAAAGTTGAGCTAATCGAGTTTTCAAAATAGTACACAGTTGAATTGGTAGGAGTTAGCTCCTAACACGAGAGACTTTATAGCTAAAATGGAACACAATAATGAAATTTATTTCCTGAATCATTAATTTATGTTTAACCGCTCAATATCTTATGAATATTTAGTAAAAATAAATATGTTGTCTTTATTCGACGATAAAAATTTGGGTGTTAGTTTAATGAAAAAATAGTGTTTTCCACTAGCTACCTACCTATTCTTTTTGCATTGGCGTAGTTCCTGATAAGTCGAAAAGGAGCTGGTCGTTTAATTTTGTCAGCAGTGTAAGGAGACTACACCCCCCAACCATTGAACACGGTCTTGGTCAACATGTACATCATAACAAGTTTGGGTCTACACAAATTTTACCTGTAAATGCAAGACTACTCATTTTAAATTGTTTACTTGTTGTTTATTGTATGTCTAAAACAGATTAAAATGATATTTTTGACAACTAAAAAATGCTTACCTACTGCAAATATTTAAAATCAAAACGTACCAATTCCGATGAATGCTAGCAATACAATTTTTACATATAAAAATGACGTTTAATCACTTCATACAAATTGTAATGATTGATAGATTGTTATTTACATTTTTCGGTGCAATAACCGAGATAATTTTTCCAAACTTTGTCCAGCACAACTATTAAAACCCCTATTCAGTCTATATAGCTTTTATGGCATGTTTTTAATTGCATGGGCATATAAAATATTTAAATTTTTTGTAATTTATTACTAGTAGAAAGAGAGGAATTATTGATTTTATACTTGTAATCTGAACATTTTTATTAAAATTTATATAATTCGTTAAAAATATCGGACGTATTTGTGAGATTTAGCCAATTGTAATTTACAGCTCGATTGTTTAAACATTTGGTCGTACTTTATTAAAAAAAATACCCTTGGTATTATTTATCAGGATTAAACATTGAAACATAAAATCAAAAAGGCATTGCAAAACTTAGCCGTTAATTCGAAAGCCGCAGAAACGAAAATTGAATTTATTTTATTTTCATAATATACAAGTTAATCATATACAAAACAGTAAAAAAATAATAACTTTAAAAAAACATGACATTCTTTGATTAAATATCAAACAATCAATTTCGAGTTCAGGAAAGTTTTGTAAGAAAAACATGAAAGAAACACTGGTAAAAATTATCAAAAATAATCCAAACTAACTTTTTGAAAACGAATCACAAGAGAAAAGTTTATTATAAGAGTAATACATGGGAATAGTGATTGATTGAATGCGATATTATTTTCTATTGGATTTTCTTTTTTCGCATAGGTATAGTAAATTACTTTTTAGCACTATTATTAGAGAAATATGACTCTTATTGTATGTAGTTTTGTCTATAGAATCAAATGTCTTAAAAAGGGAATCTAACAACTTGTTGAAGAAATCTGTTTTACAGGTGAAAGCTAAATTAAAAAAAAAATCTATGAATTTCATGAATTAAGAACTAACAAATTTTTATCACTAAATTAAAATACTGCGGAAGTACCCATTTATAATTTTTTGTTTTTAATTTTAAATCATTCTGTTGACTGTCAGCCCTAAATTTCTATCTACTTTTTATTTGCCCTACCCAAGGAACAGCAGGTGTATATATTTTGGTAAGTATCTTTATAAATTGTTTTTTACTCTCAAACTAATTAACTAATCCTTCTACTTTGATTGGCTTTGAAAGCTTTTAAATTAACATCTTATTTATTAAACAGAATTTAAACACTCTTATAAAATAAACAGATGCATGGCCAATGAAATTTTATTTCTAAGTTCATATCATAAGACAAACAAAAAATTGTTCTTTGTGTTGCGTTCTTAAACATTTTATTTGATGTGTTTAACAATTTATTTTGGGGAGGCCATAAAAATTTAAAACAAAGGTTTATTGGAAATAGATGTCCCTGTTGAGTCCTCTTAACCTTTCATAATATGGCCAATATGTTTACATAAAACTGTGCACATAAAACTACTAATTTCTTACAACAATTTTTTTTAAATGTCTTTCGTTTGGGTCAATATTTACTTGGGAGCATAAATTAATTTGGTAGTTAAGTAGAAGTAGTTATAGATGGTATGTTCACCATTAATTCCGGAGGTCCTTAAGGCTGTTCATTATTCGTTCAAAGCTGTTAAAAGCTATTCAAAAGCTGTTCGAAGCTGTTCACAGCTATTCAAAGCTATTCAAAGCTGTTCACAGCTATTCAAAGCTGTTCAAAAGCAGTTCAAAGGCTTTTCATTAGTCGTTTCTTTTAGGCAGCTTTTAACAGCTTTGAACAGCTTTTGAATAGCTTTGAACAGCTTTTGAACCGCTTTTGAACAGCTTTTGAACATTTTTTTGAATAGATTTGAACAGCTTTTAAACAGCTTTGAACGACTAACGAACAGCTTTTGAAAGACTAATGAACAGCTTTAAACCTGCGCACTACTGGCGCATGCCCAGAAAGGACCTCCAGGATTAATGGTGAACATACCATCTATAACTACTCTGTTTATATTATTAGTGTGATATATAAAAATATAATTATAGTTATATTATAATTTATAATTAAATTTTAAAGATTTTCAATTTTCCAATGCTAAAGGCTAATGTAGTATTTGAAGGGAATTGTAGTATAAATTTTGCCATTTCCTTTAAAATGAAACTCTGTTTTGGTACGTTCCATTCAATTCCTTTTTCGACTATAAGTGTGAAGCTTTTAAATCACATCAAATTGAAAGTAATGCAGGCTTCAGGCTCGGAATATTGGCAACAACAACGTATTTTACGACGCTGCACTTGCCTTCTTATCAATCCGTGATATAAAAGAGAAGTAAAAACTGCTTAACGACAGTATAAATGGTTCTTTACTGCATCGACGGAATAATTTTCAATACTCTTGTACTGTTAATATTGAACGCTCAATCACTATTCTCCTTCTTTGTATTAACATATATTTAACTGCCTTTGCAATCTACAACAAAAGACGAAGACAATTAAAGTCTAATAACTTCAATAGGCTGATCTCTACAGTTTAAAGAAATTGAAATATGTTATTACCTAAAGCTCACAAATAACGTAAAAATCTGAAAACTTTTTAAAGTATCTTCGTTCATGGTGTGGAGTTAAACCTGCATTACTTATTGATACTTTTGCTCCCAGTTCTTCTATATTTTTAAACGAACTTTGTCAAAGAAAAGTTTTAAATAAAATGATAAAATATATTATTGTCAACAGCAGTCATTTCTTTTATTCGTTCTCTTTATTATTTCTCTTATATATATATATATATAAGTTCCTTGTTTTTGGCAATATATTTTTTTACATACAAGGCATCAGATTGCTAATAAGGTCATGGTAATTTTCAATGAAAATTAAAAAAATATATATTATTAACAAATAGGTAAAAATACTTCTAATTGTTTAACATATTTAAGGTTAAGGTTTGTTAGGGCAGGTACGGATGCTCTTTAAAGCAGATCTTTCACAGTTTAATGGTGTTTAGGGTAGATAAGCACGAAATTTCTATCCTTCCGTTATTTTCCTTTGAAATAACCGGAACTTGAATAGTTTCTTCACATAAATTACGTCACAAAGCTTGTGAAGTCTGGGCAAATACCACAAGAAATCAATTTTCTATAAAGTTACTTTAACTTTCCCTTAAAATTCAAGTTTAAGCATGTAACTGCAGAACCTCGAAGCCACATAAATGTCTTTAAGCATAGTTTGGCTGTTAGTACGCATATCGTCGGTTTTGGAAAGTCAAAGCATGCATTTGGGTGGACATGTCTAAAAACTAGGGAAGAGGTTATAAGGTTGTCTAAAGTAGCAGAAATTTCTACGGTTTTTCGAATGGTGCTTGTTTTCATAATTCTTTCTATTTAACTTTAAACCTACTCACCGTACTTTAAAAATAATCTGACGAATATAATTTTCTGGTTTTATGGTTTAATATCGATATTTATAAATATAAATATAAATATAAATAAAAAACGGGAGCACCATCCAAACATCGGTATATAGGAAACAAACCCACACAGGTCAATATCTTAACTACGCCTCAAACCATTCAAACAGCACCAAACATGGAATAGTCAAAACACTCGTCGATAGAGCATTCACACTTTGCAACTCGCAGGGAACTTTGACGAAAGAAATTAACAACATCAAGCAAGACCTTGGCATGAATGATTACCCTACGAAACTAGTCGATCAGGCCATCAAAAAGCGTCAAAATCACAAAAATAGAACGAACAAACATAATGAATCTGGACCCACCATGAATGTACCTTATGTTAAGGGAATCTCCGAAAAAATTCGAAGGATAGGACAACAGTACAACATCCGAACAGTCTTCAGCTCCAAAGATTCCTTAAGAAGCCACCTGACGAAGACAAAACCAACAAATCAAAGGACACGAAGAATTGTGTATACAGAATACCTTGCGAATGCGGACAATCCTATGTTGGTGAAACCCTACGACCTCTTAAAACAAGGATCAAAGAACATCGAAACCACACACTGAAAGGGAAAATAAACAGATCCGGTGCAGCAGACCACGCTTGGACCCATGGCCATCATTTACAATGGGCAAACGCAAATATAATTATACTTATAGAAGAACATTGGCGGAAGAGAAAATTCAAAGAAGCAGCTGTCATAATCCAGAACCCTGACTGTTTCAGTAAACCTTCTGCAGATATAAGAAACATTTGGAAGCCCTTGTTAAATAGGTGTGAGCAAGCACGTAGCCAGGGGGGGGGGGGCAGGGGGTCCGGACCCCCCCCCCCCCGAAATTCTCAGAAATTTTTTTTTTCAGCAAAATAGGAAAATAACACATAATATTATACATAACTTAAAGAAAAATAATTTTTAAAATAAAAATTTAAAATTTTCTATATATAATATCTACGTTTTTTCGGGTTAGGCTATCGAAACTAAGAATTTCCAAGTTTCGAGAGTCAAAAAAAGGGCGTAGCACCTAAAAAATTTTTGCCTGCTGCTCTTTTTTTAAGAATGAAACAAAGAAAGACCACCCTTATCAAAATCCGAAATACGCCACTGCCGGACACCCCCCCCCCCCCCCCCCCCCGTATACATTTCCTGGCTACGTGCTTGGGTGTGGGCTCAGATTGGGTAGTGATGCAAGCGTGATGACGTAAGCGGATGACGTAAGCGGATGACGTAAGCAGATGAATAAACATGGTGACGTAAGCAGATGACTCACGACTGCACCCGATCATACGTCACTAGCTCCCCTTCCCCCCTCCCTAGTTAGTATAATTAGGCTCGTAGCTTTGTAACTTGTTTAGTATTCACCTGAAGACGACTGGACCAGTTGAAACGTTGTGATAGGAAAAACTAAAGGCAAGGAAGTCCAAAACACATCTATTACTCATCGATATTTATATTTTCCATAGTTTCTTGTGTAATAATTTAAAGGCTATGAAAGTTTGCATAGAGAAATTCTTGCGCAATGTCTAGTAAACAACCGCAAGTAATCAATTTTCAATAAAGTTATTTAAACTTACCTTTAAGTTTGCCGTACGTGCATCTAACTGCAGAAGCTCGAAGCCACATGAATGTCTCGAAGCATAGTTTAATTGTTTGTACGCATTTTGTCGGTTTTATCAAGTCAAAGCGTGTGTGTAATATGTCTAAGAAACACTTAAGATGTTACATGGCTGCTAAAAGTTATGGAAATTCCGAGGAAATTTGTATATTTTCTTTATGCCGTCTCCCTTCGATTGTTTTTAAGCCGAATTAGCATTGTAAATCGTGTTTAACTCTTGACTGACGCACTCACGCATCCATAAGAAATAATCTTGCTTTAACAAATTAAGATTAGACATTTTGTTGCAAATTATTACTGAAATGACTTTAAAACCAACAAAGGACATGACAAACTTTGACCCTTGTGTTTATCTTTTACTTTAGATGGCTTTAGATATATACTATTGTTTATCCTGAGACTTTGTTAAGAATATAATACTCGCGAACTCGTGTTTTATTAAATTGTACATAAAAAGAGAGGATCATAGTTCTAACTTCTTTATTGTATTTGAAAATAAACCCTCCATAATTTTTATGATCAACAAGCCTTCTATTAATATAAAGCAGGTAATTCAAAAAATTGGATTAATTAATTGCCAGCCACTTTTCTCTCATAAGTAGGTTTGGTGAATGTTTTAATAAAATAACATCTACTTCAGGTGAGATGTTACTACGTTTGTAAATTTAGGTAAAGGTAAACACCCTCGATTTTATGGGTAAGACTATTTATAAAAGAGTATTTTTCTGGATGAGTTTGTTGATAGCCATAATAATTGCGTTGATGGTAATCTTCTAATCTAAACTATAAAACTTTAGAGTTACTTAAGCATCGCTTATGACGACTGTAGGTAGTGGTATAGTATTTGCAGAATTATACCGTTGACTCTTACTGCCAAAAATAAACTACCTGATTAAACCCTATTGTATACGCCTCAACCCCTTCAAAGGGGATTAAATGGGATCAGGGTCGGCTTGAAAATGTACCTACACCACATGATTTATTTTTATAATTTAAAATAAATAGATAGGTATTTTTAGTTTTAGGTAGGTAAATGTAAAATAATGATAACAATTAATAATAATTGAAAATAATATAATTTAAAAGTATAACGATTGGGATAACAAGTACAATAAGAATTAATTAAATTCTAAAAACTATTGATAATTTATTCAAAATTTAACTCTGTATCACTATCACTATCTTCATCTAAGCCTAAGCTTATAATTAAGGGTTGAACATTTGTAATCATTGTAAGAATTTTCCACCTTAAGTACATGCTGTACACAGTTTTCCAGCTGTCTGCAGAAATTTTTCTTACTTCGTTTTTAATTAATTCTACTACAGATGCATTTAATGTAGGAGAAATATTATTTCTCCTAATATTGGATTTTAATTGGTGCCATATTAGCTCAATAGGATTGAATATACAATAGTATGGAGGAAGACGCAACACTGTATGTCCATTTTCTGCTGCAAGTTTGTCACACTCGTATTCCTTATTTATTTTAAAAGCTTTTAATACTTCTAGCAGTTCTCGTTTTTTGTAAGTTTCTTCAAAATATAAATCATTTTCAATCATAAAATTTTGAATTTCTGCGTTTGTATTAGAATTGGGAATGATTTTTGCTTGCCGACTATGATAGCTATAGCATTGTCCGTTACAATGACGCTATTTTCAGGTATATTTTTAAGGAGTTTATGTTTAAACCAATCTTCAAAAAGTTGTGCGTCGGTATCTTGATGGTAATCTAAAGAAGAATCTGCTATGGTTTTAGCTGAAAGCAACAGACAATTTGGAACAAACCCGTTCTCTGAGCCAGCATGTAATATTGTGATTCTTTTGCCTTTATTTGATGGTGCCTTATTGGTTTGACATTTTTTGGAAGAATCATCCCAACCTTTTCTTGGAATGTCATGGGTATCGAACCATGTTTCGTTAAGGTAAATAATTGGATGATTTTCTTCTCTAAATTGTTTAACAGCTATTAAATATTTAAGCCTCCATTCCCGTAAACGTTGAGATTCCATTAATGTTTGTCTTTTATTAATGATTCGATATTTAAAACCAATTTTACGCAATATTTTCCTAAGGCTTAAAAGGCAACAAGAGATATTTGTTTCGTCTTTAATCAGCCGCTCTTTGAGGGAAATCAAAGTGGGTACAGTTTGTGCCTCATACATTTGGTAAATCTTTCTTCTTAATAAATCCATGTCATTTTCGTCAATGCTTCTAAATGTGCCAGAATCACTCCGATTTTTTCTAGGATTAACAGGTTTAAGTACTATGTCTCTTACCGAAGATAAAGGAGTTTTTGTCAAAGTAGACGTCTCTGCTAAAGCATCCATCGAATTAAAATTTCTAATCAACAAAGATTGATACACATTTTTAATTATTAGTTTGGCATGGGTAGATAAATGCTTTCTTTTAAAAATGACACTTGATGCCCCCCTATCAGCACAATTCCAAGGACGCCACATTCTACCACTAATAAGCCTTACTAAAAATTACTCGCCGGAAAACCACTAAAGACTAAAATTATTAAAAATCAGTTTGTATTTATATATGAATCAGGTATAGGTATAAATTGAATTTGTACCTGGTCCGGCTCTGCTCGAAAAGGTTTTATAAAATTTGGGATTTCATTATTTATTTTATGGTCAAAGGGATAATGAGGGTTTATTGCAGTCAAAAGATCAACGGTATAATTATAGAAATACTATATATATATATATATCTATGTATCGGATTGTATCGTAGTATAAACATATTAAAATTTCGAAACCGGAAATTTAAAGTGTAATAATATGACAATGGCTCAAATTTCTCAATCTCGCTTTTCGTTCACGGTGTAGTGCTTCTATAGTCTGCTTTTTGCTATGAGCAAGCTCTAGATTAAAGTTGGGATCGACAAGATGTGCACGATATCATAAGCTCTTAATCAAACGGCGTAGAAACTTCAAGAGAAAGGCGAGCTTACTGCTCACGAAATATTACCTACTCTTTTTAATATAAAAGATGCTTTGGGCCGAAGAAAAATTGTAGGATATTCATATTTTAGTATGCCTTCTATGTTTAAATATATCTCATTATTTTTTAAAGCTTTGCGGTAGGTTCCGTGCTCCATATTGTTCTCTGATCAGGTAAGAGAATATTCACTTTGGTATTTATTATTTATAACTGCTTTTGGCAGTGCATTATAATAGAAATGCAGGCGTTTCGATAAAAATATAGTATGCTGATGAAAATATGATGGAAATACTTCCGGCATTTTATATTTTGAATAGATTTGAACTTTGTTCATCTGGATTAACTAAATGACTATCGGTGAAAGTCATACACAAAGCCATGACTTTTTCTAAAATACTATCGACATTGGTGTAAATACTTATTGGTGTATAAGGAGACGGCCACAACATTCTCACAATAGATTCTGAGATATATAGGTAGAAGGCTGTCACTCCTGTCACTTTTTGATGCTATGATATGGGACAACAAAGTGTTTTTACATACGATACAATAATAATTCATTATTAGAATATTTACAATAAATATTTAGAACTACTGTAGTGATATCATTAACTTTAATAGATTTAAAATTTTCCGCTTTACTTCTTTAAATAACTTTGTATATTGTATCCAATATTCATTTTATAATTTTCGGGATTCGGTAATGGGGTGTATAGCTTAAAATTAACTTGACTTTTGCCCCAGTTCGCAATTTTACCATCATAAAGTTTAAAGAAAATTGATTGATCTATCGAAAAGAACGGTAGAGAAACGGGAAAGTTTTAAAGAGTCATATTTTCATAAAGTTTGCTTGCCCCTTACCCCTTAAAACTTTATAACACAGTAATGTTTTAATATAGTATCTAAAAATTACTCCTACTACCATTACAAAACTATTTAGAGCTAGACAATAAAAGGAAATTAGATAAAATTGCCAATGTATTGACCCCCGTCTACCTATCCAAAAACAAATTATTTTCTTAATTCTTAAGTGGGCGGTATTTTATACTTGTAAAAGGTTGACCAGTTTTTATACTATAACGCTGTACCGTGCGACCAAAAATTATTTGCATCAATGAGGGCCTTGCATCTAAGGACGTAATGCTTAGCCGTAGAGCTTAATACCTGTTGGGTGTCAGTAACTACCTGAATTAACAATCAATCATTTATTCCGTCATCTTTGACAGTCGTTACAAGTAATTTGATTCATCCCTAATTTTTCCAATTTCTTGAACAATTCACACAATGGGCTTTACGGAACAGCACAAAACATTCATGGTTGAAGCGTATTTTCGAGACGGGGTTAGAGTAAATGGTGAGTGGCAATACAATCCGGGTTTGTGCATGGACGATTTTCACGAACATTTTCCTAACGTTGCTTTTATTGCTGGGGATTTTTATCATTGCCTGAACAGAACCGTGGCTGTGTTTAGGGAAACAGGTTCCATACAACACAAAAAAGGAGCAGGAAGACCATCTGTAAGAACAGAAGAACTTGTTGCAAACGTTCGTAAAATAATGCAAAATACACCAAGAAGAAGGAAGGAAGATCTTATGGAACATGCAGGACTATTCTTAAGAAGCAGCTAAATTTATTTCCTTATTAAGTTCAAGTATTATAATTTTGTAAAAAACAAAAATGAATTTGTATTTTTCTACTTATTTTATTACTCATTAGTTTGGCATATCATGTCCTAATATGAATTTGACAAAATTTTAACCTAGATTTGGTTAGATATATCGTCCCCATATCATTGTGATCTAAACCAAGCCCTACGTTTTTTAATCCAAGCCCTCTTTGATGCAAATAATTTTTGCTCGCACGGTATTTGTGGTTTGCTGTGTAGAAGAGAAATAAATTAATTTAGTTATACCTAAGTAAAATAACAATTGTATATATTTAGTTTATTTTAACGAAATAAACAATTGATTTACGTAGGTTTATAATTGTAAATTTATTCTGAGAGAAATTTTCCCAACTTGCAAAAACCAATTCAAAATTTTCGCCAACTTTCATAATAAATCGCACTTCCAAAACGTCGCAATATATTAATTTGGCAAGAAAGGGTTAAGTGACCTAAAGAAATATGAGGTTGGTGTTGAATAAGGAAAGAACCGTTTGTCAGGTTTTTCGCCACATTATTTCTCCTTTATATTAACGAGAAACTTTTATTAATCATTTGTGGAAGCCGAAGCACATCCAAAACTTCTTATTGTTTTGATTTCCCTTTTCCGTTTGGTTTCCGTTCATAGTTACTTGAAGCAGTTTATACGTTTATTATTTTTATAAATTAGGTGGAAGTGAAATACCAGTAAATAATTGCTTAAAATATGTTAGGAAAGAATAAATAATAAATTTGTTATTGTATTCTGAAAAGATCGATCTGTACCAGCAAGTTATATTTTTAAATAATATCAATTAGTTTTTACGATGGATCTCCAAATCTGGCATAATGTAAGGTTTATAACGTCAGTCTTTTATACTGTATTCACTAAAAATTCTAAGTAGTAATATAAACAAATAATTATAAACTAAGGAATGTCTTGACTAGGGCTGGGCGATATTGAAATTCTAATATCGAACATCGATATTAAAAAAATATCGATAAATATCGATAAATATCGATAATATAGATAATATCGATAAATCGATTTATCGATATTTTATTTTTTAAATATCGTTATTCGATATATCAATAATATATATCATCGATAAAACATAAAAATATTATATTATAAATACAGTGTCACCAGTAAAGTCAGCATATGGGATTTTTTTTATAATATAGCTTTATTCGAAATTTGACTTTGGCATCAAGTTCTGCCTCGGTCGAGATGAAAATTAAGGTGGGAGTATCAACATGCTTGCCAACCAATAACCTATTTCGCGTAGATTTATTTATGTTTTCTAGCTTTTATACAAAATTTAAAGAAAATCAGTATCGACTTGATGTTCTATAGGTAATAATTGACATATTTAATAAATATCAAGAAATTTCATAACTTATTTAAGGAGAATTGTATAGCGAAAAATATCGGGTAAGATTTTTTTAAATATTATTATGTCATTGTCACTCATTGTTCTTTCACTACACATTTCTCCCAAAATTAGCAATGAAATAAATTTATATTTTTGTAATATATCAGATATTATCTAAGTAATGTGCCGACGATACTGATTTTATTTAAATGTTTGTTTAAAAAATAATAAACTTGAAAAAACAAAGCGAAATAGGTTATAGGTTGGCAATAAATTGAACGTTGAGAATTCAACCTTAATATATAATAGTAGTTACGTGATTCGCATTATCTGTCAAATTTTAATTTTTTCCAAAAAATAATTCAAATGTATTTCTGAAAAAATCAAAAAAAATTATTAGAAAAAGTTTTTCTAAATGTAGTTTCTAGCACACATGCAAAATTTCAGCAGCATAGGATAATTTTTATTGTTTACCTATATTTTGTAAATAATATAATATATTTTATAAATAATAAATAAGACTCAACGCAACCTACCTACATAAAACTTCTCAGTTTTGACAAGGCTTTATTTCAGATACATTTTCTTTAAAGTAGCGCCATATTAAATGTGTGTTTTTCTACAAAAACGTTATTATGGCATAGCTTAATAATAAATTATAATATAGGGGTTTTAAATTAAATCGTTGAAAATAGATAAACTTTACGTTGTTAAACTAAAATTTATTTTCCACTTAAAAACACTTTACTGAAGACACTGTGTTCTTTTTTGTCTTAATATTAAGGTGTATTACTTTCAGACACAAACTAAGTTTTCAAAAATACTTATTTTATGAAGTTACCTTATACAGAGTCAAAAACAAATAAACTTTGCATCACATGCGACCAAATTTTAATAGCCTAATTTGGATTTTGTAGAAAAACACACATTTAATATGGCGCTACTTTAAAGAAAATGTATCTGCAATAAATCATTGTCAAAACTAAGAAGTTTTATGTAGGTTGCGTTGAGTCTTATTTTGCAAAAGTGGTGCAATTTACAAAATATAGGTAAAAAATCAAAATTATCTTATTCAGCTGAAATTTGCATGTGGGCTAGAAACTGCATTTAAAAAAACTTTTTCTAATAACTTTTTTTGATATTTTCAAAAATAACCCCACTATTATTAAAATTCGTTTGCAAACGCTACAGCCGGAATTGACACGTACCCCAAAAAAATTTCGTTGCTGCATAAACGGTGCTGATGAACGTTGCTAACTTCACACATATGATTTCTTGTTGTTTGCTCTGCTATTGTGGGTGTCTAATATTGATGGATTTCTAGTTTTTGTGTAGTTTAGTGAATTGTGTTTGTGCCTTTAGCGTCTCGGATACAATGACTAGTTAAAACCATTGTATGATTTTATTATGCCTAAATAGGGCCAAAATACCGGGTATTTTGTATTTGCAGTATGTATGAAGTAGTGATAGTTCTTTATATGTAATTTTATTTTATTATGGTCCATATATTACGTCGTCTATGTCGCTAATTACAAAAGTGGCTAAAATAATAACAATAAGATATTGCTTATGGTAATTTCAATGAACCCTCTAGATTTCCAAGAATCGACATCAGTCATTTGTCGTCGATCATACTTTCTCAAGATTAAGCCGTAATTAGCCAACATTTTAGTGATGCATAAAGAACAAATGTTTAACAATTATTATTGTTTAAATTAACACTTTTGTTAGTTTAACACTTAGTAACGAGACTTAAAACAATATGATTTATCTTTGTTTACAGAGCATCTTGTTCGAGGCGATTTAGTTAAACGCTTGTACTTTTTATTGTTTATTTTTTACGTCAGCATTATTTTGGAAACCTTATAAACAAGCTGTGGCATTTACCTACATAAAGAAACATAAATAAAAGTACAATCCATTGTTCCAATTTGCCTAATTTTCCTCTAGTTGGACGCTCGGAAACCTCACAAACAAAATGTATAACACTATTTCCATTTTCCAGTTTTACATTTAATTTTCTTTAATTATTTTTGTGTTGCCTAATTGGAATTCTGCGCGCAGGATTACAGATAAATAAACCAGCGAACCATTCTAAATTGATGCTTAATCCGCTTACAGGATTCAGTCAGTCAGCTTTAACCGGCGTTAGCCTTCCTAGACAACGGTAACGAGAAAAATTTCTTTCTTTTCGTTTTGTTTTTAACGGTTTAGAAAACAATTTGTTAAATATAAGTCAAGGTAAAATATTTTCTTAATATTCATTTTTCAATGCATAATATATTTTCTGAGATTAATGACACCACAAAATACCATCTTATGTTCTCATATTCAGCCTTAACGTAATTGTGATTGCGCCATCTGTCTCGAACTTATTTTATTAGAAAATAAATAATTCTATTGGCCCTAAAAATAAAGATTCAAAAATGGTTTATTGTCTGCAAGATGATGTACGCTTAAATTTCTAGATAAATAGTTGGAGCAAAATCCGGACTGTACGATGGTGGGTGGTTCAGGCCAAGAAAGTTACACTAGCAGAGGATGAGCTTGCAGTGGCGGCTCTTTGCGTAATACTATAGGTGTTCCGTATAAAAAAAAAGGTGGAGAGTTGGGTCTGGAGGGTTGGAAAGATTTTTTGGGCGTCTAGCTGCTATTGCAGTTTTTCTGCAATAAAATAAAATTACCAAAATAAAAAGCGTGTAATTTTTTGGGGCGCATCTTTATTAAAATGGCGTGTGTAGTGTCTTACTCTGCCAACACCGACTATCTTAATAGTAATACCTGGTATATAATTGCCCACCTCTATTTTTTAGTTTAAGTTTTTCCTCGCGCGAAAGTATATACATAACCTTTTTAGAGCAACAAGCAGCAGAGGCACAAAACTGTATAAACTCTGACTTACAACGATTTTATGAAGTAGCTTCGGATCATTTGCTTAAACTTAACCCCAACAAGTCAACCGTAATAATTTTTGGTAATCAAGCCCAGACCGACTTTGTTAAAAATAATGTTAAGATTAAACTCAACAATGACGCTCTACCTTATTCCGACACCTGCAAAAGTCTAGGACTAATACTTGATTGTAAACTTCGTTTTAAGGAACATGTTACATCTAAACTAAGAGCTGCCTACGGAATTTTAAAATTAATTTATAGTAAAAAACACTACCTTTCTAAGGGGGTCAGAAAGCTCCTATGCGATGCTCTCGTCCTGTCTCAATTTAACCACTGTATTGTCGTATATTATCCTTGTCTTGACGCGACGGATCGATACCGGATTCAGAAAGTTCAAAACTCATGTCTCAGATTTATACATGGCATAAGAAGAAGAAACCATATAACGCCGTTTCTTATTGCATCAAAATGGCTTAACATGTTTAACAGATATAGATTGCATATGTCACTTTTTAGCTTCAAGATTATAACGCAGAAAACACCACCTTACTTGTATGAAAAAATATATTTTAGAGCTGATGCTCATAACAGGAATCTGCGCAGTCGTTGTTTACTAACTGTACCACCACACCGAAAAAAAATGTTTGAAAGATCGTTTTCTTTTAATATTGCTAATATTCTTAATTCATTAAATAATATTAACTTTGGTTTATCCAACCCAGCGTTTAAAAGATTAGTAAAAAATCATTTTCTCCGCACGCAGTAGTTTCCATCTGAGCGTTGCCATCCATGTGGATTGGAAGTCACATTTACCTGCTCCCCTACCTCCTTCTCCCCTCCTTTTCCTCCAGTAAAATCACAAATATCTTTAATTTTTTTTACCATGCTTCGCGCATTCGGAACATTAGATGTTTATTACAGCACCAACATATTGTAAATGTTAAATAATGTAAGGCTTGAACAGTATCCGATCCTTGGATTGGATGTCTGCCCCACTAAGGCCCATTGTTTTACTCTCTGCCAACTAAATAACCAAATCTTTTTTGTAATTTACATTTGAGTAAACAATAAATGTATTATTATTATTATTATTATTATTATTATTATTATTATTATATAAAAGATCTTTTAACGTTCATTATATATTATTATATTTATTCAAAGTCTACAGTGATAAGAAGACAAACCAGACTAACAATAAGAACAAACAATACCAACGACATAAAAAGCACGCGAACTGCTACAAATGCAGCACAATGACTACGTAATTTTCCTTATCAAAATTTTATAAACGGCTGCTTATGCCCCAATCGACAAGTGTGTATTCTTTGGGTCGAGAAGTACTGTGCACGAATAACATCAGTCCAGGTTATTGCATTTAAATATCATAGCGAGAGAGTTAATAACTTTACTTGGTCCACTGTATGTCCTCGGTGGCGCGGCTGAGTAGCGATGGCCTATCATAATATCATTCTCGGCCGGATATTGCACGTTTTAAGATGGCCTATTATAATAGCATTTTCTGCCGGGTATTGCCTATTTTAATTTTATTTATTTTTATTTTAAGGAATTTTTAATTATTTACGGCAAAGTATAGAAGTAATAGTCAAGTTTAAAATTTTTGGTGGATCTGCAGTTCCTATGTAGCAGCCGTCCCGGTGAGTTTGACTATCTAATGCGTGCTTTACTCCTGAGAATGAGACGAGAGCGATCTGATCTGCTGCGAGATTAAACGGAAGATTTTTCTGCTAGAATCTCTCGAGATGAGATAAAATTACCACAGTTCGCTCGATATTAGTAAAAAACTAGGTTAGTCTCTGGCTGCTTTGTGAGTGTAATTTCTTAATTTACATAATATTATCGTTCTCAATGTTCAAAAAAGCTTCAGCTCAGCGATGAATCAAAAGATATCGAGGATTGGCACTGCGATATTTTTGCGAAAGTATTTTACCTACTCTCGGCGATGTCCAAGTTTTATAAGGCACAAAGAGTTGAATCGAAATTTTAATTCATTGTCGTTGCGCATTGTGCCAATTCAAACAAAACTCTAAGGAAGGTTATTGGCTAAAACCCAATGACATTCCGCTGTAAGATGGAGAATCGATGGAAAATGGCGGTTTAACCCTTTACAACAAACGTCGGAGCTCGGTCCGATTTGGACCATTATTACTTTCTAAAAGGCAACATGAAAACTGCTTACTTTTTTTACTGATTTAAAATTTTCCCGTCGACCATCTCTGGCAAATCCAGTTTGCTGACAACTTCCTTTGCTTCCAGTAATGCATGTTTAGTTTTAAATGATATATAAAAAATAAAACTAGCATTTTGCCTAAATATTATAACTTCTCTTATGGGCATCGGTTTGACAATGAAGTTTAAAACGACATTATATTCTTTGGAACAACTCGTATAGGAGGCGTTCAGTCGTGAAACGTGGTAACAATTATGCTGGTTTCCACACCATTATACTAGGTACATCAATAATTATTACCTATATATATACAGTGTGACCAGTAAAGTCCGCATCATATGGGATTTTTTTTTATTAATAGCTTTATTCGAAATTTGACTTTGGCATCAAGTTCTGCTTCGAGATGAAAATTAAGCAAAAAAAATAGTAGTCACGTGATTCGCACTATCTGTCAAATTTTAATTTTTTTCAAAAACTAATTTAAAAGTGGGGTTATCTCTAAAAATATCGAAAAAAATTATAAGAAAAGTTTTTTTTTAATGCAGTTTCTAGCCCACATGCAAAATTTCAGCTGCATAAGATAATTTTGATTTTTACCCACCACTAAAATTTATTTTCCACTTATTGAACACTTTAGTGATGACACTGTTCTTTTTTTCTTAATATTAAGGTGTATTACTTTCAGACACAAACTACGGTTTTTAAAATACTTATTTTATGAAGTTACCTTATACAGGGTCAAAAACAAATAAACTTTGCATTTCATGCGACCAAATTTTAATAGCCCAATTTTGATTTTGTAGAAAAACACACATTTAATATGTCGCTACTTTAAAGAAAATTTATCTGAAATAAAGCATTGTCAAAACTAAGAAGTTTTATGTAGGTTGCGTTGAGTCTTATTTTGCAAAAGTGGTACAATTTACAAAATATGGGTAAAAATCAAAATTATCTTATGCAGCTAAAATTTTGCATGTAGGCTAAAAACTGCATTTAAAAAAACTTTTTTTATCTATATACTTTCAGAAATAACCCCACTTTTGATTTATTTTTTGGAAAAAATTAAAATTTGGCAGATAAAGCAAAGCGCGTGACAAACCCGAACGAAACTGAACTTGATGCCAAAATTAAATTTTGAATAAAGTTATTAATAAAAATAAATCCCATATGATGCGGACTTTACTGGTCACACTGTATAAGTAATTTATTTTTATTGATACCCAATTACCCAAAGCGATATACCTATATACACATAATTTGTTTTTTAAGGCATTGTTTTTACTGCTGTCAATCAATTTAAATAAAATAGGGCTAAAAATGTTAATGTGCTTAAATCATTATAAAATTTATTAACAATATACAACTATAATAATTTGACCGCTTATAAGTAAATAAAAAAAATTTAAGATTCAGGATTTTAAAGGTGATTATTAAGATTATAAAACAAATTAATTAATAATTTTTATAAGGCCATTAGTAGATTAAATTTATCTATAAATTTCAAAAGCTAGAAAACAACGTGATAATGTCAAAAACTAATCACTTTTTTTTTAAGACAAATGCCAGATTTACTTGGAATTCGATCTATCTCAGACATTACGCTGTACAACAAAACGAAACGATCAGCCGGTGAAATCACGTACATTTCGGAATTTAACACGTTGTAAATTATTGTTCCTATCAATCCGGTTTTCTATTGAGATTAAAGTCTAAAGAATTACCTTTAACCTTTAACTTTAAAAAAATATTTTATACACTTTATGTCTGTATAAAATAAAGTTATTATTCACGTTTTTTTTGCCTTATCTGCTTATTCCTCTCCCACGAAATCTTGATGCACAAACACTTATTTTCAATAAGTTTTATGACTGTATTATGTTCCTTTCCTTTCGATTCGCGAGTTGTAGAAAAAATATATTTTGTGGTAAGCTTCATTTCATTGTCAAAGGCGCCTTGGCAATATGCCTTTTTATATACATAGAATATCTAATATAATGTGAATAATATTTCCATATAAAATATAATACGGCTATCTGGTTACCACTATGAAAGAATACGTTACTGAACTCTTGAAATTTACTGCTACTTACACAGTGACCTTTTGGACATGAGCCAACCCTAGTAAGTTATGATAGATATTCATAGAATATATGCAATAAGTTCGTATTTCTTTTATTTGATGATTATGTAGTTTATTGTATTATCTATATACGTATATAAAATTTAATGTAACCATGTTTGTCCGGAAAAGAAAATCGACGACGAGATGAGGTATAGGAAGTTCAAATTTTTCTTGTTTTGACGTGTTTTAGAATTAATAATAAATATGCAATATATTTCTTGACAAAATGCTGAACTTCGACTGTCGCGTCAAAGCGTTTTTCGAAGCGCGCAGAATCTGCTAATTAAAAATATAGTAGAGTTTTTGCTGGAAATAATGGTAAATTATTAATCAAGATTTAGATAGGTACCATTAAAGTCGATCAAACAAAAATAGACCACTCATCTTCTACATTTCTATATAAATTATAAAAAATATCAACCCCTATGTACTTAAGATCTGATTTAGTTTTTTGAAAATACATTCACAATGTTTCAGTTATATCAGATCAAATACACTCACGATGCCCCAACATAAAAAAAAACTATTTTTTAAGGAGGATTTACCTACAACGCGGTAAAATATTTTAATACCTTTAATAATTACTTCATTTGCCCCTCTTTAATGTTGTTTCGTAATAGAATAAAATAGTCACTTCTGGAGAAGCAGGCGAATCCTAACATTGAGGGCTAGTTTCTGTGATTCTAATTTTTATTGACAGTTTCAATGCTAGATTTAGAATTGCTGTTCTTTACTAGGACGTACTGTAGTGCACATTATGTGTGCCAACGGTGCATATTTATTACTATTACGGCTCATTTTATTATTATTATATAATTTATGACTCACTATATTTACTATACAGGGTGATTGGTAATTCGATGCATTCCTCGCAGGAGGTTATAGTTTCGAGTTATTTTAAATTTTGTTTTTTTTTTCAAAAACGCAAACTAGAACTCTTAGCAATACTTTATTTTTACAAATAATTAAGTAACTGTGTCACAAATAACAAAATCACACGTTCAAACTTGAAAAATAGCAAAAATACGCACTTCGTTGCATTTTTGTACCAATTTTATTTCAACAAATTATTACTGCACCCAGTTAACAAATCATTTTGGAAACTATTATTTTAATTACTTAAGATCTTGCTCAAAATTATGCCCCCTTCTTCTAATGCACGCACGTGCCCGTTTTCTTATTTGCGCCCGGGTTACCCTGGTCGAAAATGTTTGCCTAAGCGTTACAGCGGCTTCTTCAATGCGCTGTATTAATTCGTCCCTCGTTTGTATTTCTCGATCATATACCAGTTCCTTCATCCAACCCCATACGTGAAAGTCTAACGGAGTTAAATCTGGACTCCTCGCAGGCCATTGTATGGGACCTCCTCTCCCGATCCACCGATTTGGAAAATTCTGATCGAGATACTCCCTTACAGTTAGTCGATAATGTGCCGGACATCCATCTTGCTGGAATATCAAGCTCTGGCCAATCTTTAGCGGCACATTCTCCAGTAGAGGTGGCAGGTGATTTATAAGGAAGTCTTCGTATCCTTCGCCATTTAAAATATCTGGCAGGAAATGTGGTCCGATTACCTGATCGTTTATTACTCCAAGCCAGACATTAACACTAAACTGTATTTGGAAGTTATGGTTTTTCGTTAGATGTGGGTTTTCCTCAGCCCAGTAATGAGTATTGTGGTAGTTGGTTATCCCTTCTCGATTGAACTTGGATTCGTCGGTCCACAAAATTCTTCTGAGGAAAGTTGCATCTTCCATATCGGCGTTTAAGATAAATCTACAGAAGTTCATTCTTCTTAAAGGATCATCTTCATGCAACTTTTGAACCGGTGTGTAGTGATATGGATGTTGTTCCGCTTGGTTCATTGTTACCCAAACTTTCCACTGCGACATCCCCAGACGCGGAGCTACAATGTGTGTGCTGGTTGTCGGATCTTCCTGAAAAGCTCTAAGAATATCCTCTTCATCATTAGGATCGTAACGTGGAGGAGCTCCTGCGTTATGTTGGTTGCGGTGTACCGTCCCAGATTCACTGACCATTCTATAGGTGTTCGCAAAAACACCAATATTTGGAACACGTCTGTTTGGAAAGCGACGCTGGTATTCGCGACGCGCTTCAGCGCCATTTCCTTCGCAAAGTCCATAAAAGTAAAGAATATCTGCATATTTAGCATTCGAAAATGTAGCCATTTCAGCAAGTAAGATGCTCAGCAAACGTTACGTTACTCAGAATTACTTAAAAAATGCAAAATACGAAAGACTTAAGAAACTCGATATGACAGCAACGCTACCATTGTGACAAACAACAATAACGAGTGCACGGTCAACTTGCTTATTTTTGTTTAGATGCGAATAGTGAAGCTGAAGACTAATAGAAAGAAGAAGTTTTTACAATGATTTGTTAACTGGGTGCAGTAATAATTTGTTGAAATAAAATTGGTACAAAAATGCAACGAAGCGCTTATTTTTGCTATTTTTCAAGTTTGAACGTGTGATTTTGTTATCTGTGACACAGTTACTTAATTATTTGTAAAAATAAAGTATTGCTAAGAGTTCTAGTTTGCAAAATAATTACAAAACTAAGTAAATATCAATTAAATTTTTTTAAATTAAATAAATTAGGCAGGAAGGTATGCGTTTTTGAAAAAAAAAAAAATTTAAAATAACTCGAAAACCAAGCATTTTCGGAATAGGTCATAATTAGAAAAAAAAATCACAAATGACCTCTACTATAACCTCCTGCGAGGAATGCATCGAATTACCAATCACCCTGTATACAGGGTGTTTGGGGAGGAAAGGGCAATATTTTGGGAATATGTTTAGAGGGTGAAAATAAAAGAAATAAACCCATATGTTTTAGTTCGATTCTCAACCATTTCTGAACTAATAGGTTCTAAAGTTTTTGTAAGTAAATCTTTATTTTTAAAGCGAATAATTGCAGATACTGCAGTACAAACAAACTTAAAGAATATTCTTAAAAACCTCTCCACCAACTTCAATACATTTTTCGTCACGTTTGTTAATCACTCGGGTAGCACGTTGGATTGAGTGGGGATTGTTTTTTATAAAAGCTGCAGCATTGAAAATTCGATCGCGGAGTGCTTCTCTCGGTTCCATTCGTGTTTAATATACTAGCGATTTCATCCATCCCCCGAGGCAATATTCAAGCGGGTTTGTTCGTCTGGTAACCTCGGTAGCCAAACTTGCGGACCACCTCTGCCAATTCAGCGATTAGGAAAACGATAATTCAATAAATTTAGCACACGGAGACTAAAACGAGGTGGGGCTCCATCATGTCATTTAAGGGAACATCATCCAAAATGTGTATCAAATGGTCTTCCAAAAACCGTAAATATCCTTCTCCAGTAAGACGCCCATCCATTTCAAATGGACCAAACAACTGGTCGTTGAACATTCCACACCAGACATTAATACTGAATCGATGTTGAAAATGTCGTTCAAATCTAGCATGAGGGTTTTCATCTGACCACCGATGTTCATTGTGGCAATTATTAGTTCCATCACGAGTGAACTGAGCTTCATCGCTAAATAAAATGTATTTGTGCAGACTTCGATTTTGATGGATCCATTCACAAAATTGTACCCTTGAAGCAGGATCACCATCTAGAAGATGTTGAACGGGTTAAACGTAAAAAGTTTTTAAACCGTTTTTTCTAAGTGACTCCCATACGGCTAGATGTGATGGTACATGAAGTTCATTTGCAACCCGTCTCGTACTTATACCTGTTGTCTGCGACAATATCCAGAACATTTTCTTCATTTTTCACATCTCATTCATTATTTCAATATAAAAAAAATCAGAACCGATTATTTCAGAAATGGAAACTAAAACATAATATGGGTTTATTTCTCTTATTTTTACCTTCTGAACACATTCCCACAATATCGCCCTTTCTTCCCCAAACACCCTATATATTGTCAGATTACACAATAATAATTATTTATTTTGTTTTAAAATGGGTTAACGTTGAGTAGCTGATGCTTATCAGCTAGAGTTCGCCCTTTAAGAATTATCTTAGCATAGTATAAAACAAAGTCGCTATCCTGTCTTATGTGCTTAAATCTTTAAAACTACGCAACGGATTTTGAAGCGGTTTTTTTTAATAGATAGAGTGATTCAAGAGGAAGGTTTTTTATGTATAATTAGCGACCCGCCCCGGCTTCGCACGGGTAGAATTTCAGAAAGTGGCATGCTGGGTACTAATATATCGGGTTTGTTCGGGTTTGTATTTATACCAGCGGGTTGCAACGCATGCCGGGTACACGCTAGTAATTTATATTCTTAATAAAGACTATTATTATCTTTATTAAGTAACAAAAAAAACACAATGGAAATTCGACAAGGTAATTTTTTTAATATTACTTCATTGTCTACCACCTTCTAACTCTAACTGTAGATAATGTTCTAACTTTATCGAATAACTGATGATAGTTAGGTAGTAGGATGCCAGAATGTATCTAATTTAGCGAACCTTAACACTTAAATATTTTTATGTTCTCTTTGAAGTGCTAATTTGATTTAACTAGAATTTTTGAATAGGCACCTTTTTCATTCGTTCATATTACCTATCTATTTTACATTTTAAATTACAAATTGAACACTTCCGTTCCTTTATACATTTTTCATTCCTTACGCTGACTAATTCAGGGGTGATAAATGAAGGCGTATTAATTAAAAAAAGGCCGCTTTAAATAAATAATAGCAAAAAAATTTTCCGCTTGTGTAGCTCTTGCATTAGTACAAATAAAATTAATTAGAATTTAACCCGTTTCAGATGTTGAAAGGCAATGTTATTTGTGAGACCTAAAAGATAATACCTTCAAATATGAAAACTCCGGGAAGGTAATGAAATTATCTTGCCCTTGCCCCCTGAAGCTGAGCTCGCCGATTATTATTTAATAATCTTAGTTTTGTGAAACTGATTAATACTCCGGTTAACAAAACTAAGTTTTATGGCCAAACACGAATGTTATTTTCTTGTTATAATAATTTGTTGAATTGTAAGAAAAAATATAGCCAAATTTACATATTTGTCGAAGATACCTTGCAAATCCTCCAAAAAATATGGTAATGAACTCGAATAGCTCAAGCAACTGCCTTAATAAAATACAGTGGCGGCTCGGTAATGAAGGGCTCTGGGGCGCCGCCCTCCCTGCACTTATTTCAAACGGAATCCAAAAATACTTTACTTAAAAAACCAATAAAGCAATGTACAGTGTGTGTATAAAGTCTGGAAACGGCTTAATAACATCACAATTTACTGGCCGATTTAAACCAAATTTGGTACAGTTGTGTTAGAGGATCTAACGCACCGAATGACGATATTGGCGTTGTTGCCAGCTTTTTAGTTTGTCTGGAATTCGAACGAATTTTATATTTTTAAATATAACACCCAGTATATTTTTACATTTTTAAATTCCACATAAAATTATAATTATTTTTTATTAAATGCATTATTAGTCTATACTTCATAGTTTCCGAGATATTGACTCTCGAAAAGTGACATTTTTGAACTTTGACAGCTTATAACTTTCTAACAGTACGTCTTAGAGCAAAACGGCTTACATGTCCCTATCTTCAATTTTTATTATCTTCCCAAAAAAATCAACTTCCGGTTAAACCGGATGTAACTCGAAAGCAGGAAATATAGTTGTTCCGGTTTAACTGGAAGTTGCTTTTTTGGGAAGATAATAAAAATTGAAGATAGGGACATGTAAGCCGTTTTGCTCTAAGACGTACTGTTAGAAAGTTATAAGCTGTCAAAGTTCAAAAATGTCACTTATCGAGAGTCAATATCTCGGAAACTATGAAGTATAGACTAATAATGCATTTAATAAAAAATAATTATAATTTTATGTGGAATTTAAAAATGTAAAAATATACTGGGTGTTAAAAATATAAAATTCGTTCGAATTCCAGACAAACTAAAAAGCTAGCAACAACGCCAATAGCGTCATTCGGTGCGTTAGATCCTCTTACACAACTGTACCAAATTTGGTTTAAATCGGCCAGTAAATTGTGATGATATTAAGCCGTTTCCAGACTTTATACACACACTGTATGTAAGCAATCCATTAAAATATTTCAAACCAAACATAGCCCTATTCCAGCAGGTAGGTTATACTAAGCGCGGGCATAATTCAAACCAAACATAGCCCTATTCCAGCGGACAGGCTATACTCATAGACAAGCGAGTTGCGCGCTCTCAAGATTATACTAAGCGCGGGCCGGGGCGGGCGACCGATTATTCGTCCCTATTCAACGCGACTTCTCGTTATGACTACGGTGGCGTGACGTTACCTACATATCGCACAACGAAGAGCTCAAAATTTTCCGCCCAACAGCTGTTCGCGACTCGCGATTCGACCTGTCGATGCCGCTCACGCGGCTCACGTTTTGTTTATTTGGTTTGATTTATTATAGTTACATTATAAAGTTGGAAAATTTCGTCTAATATGAAGGTCATTGATTTAGTTCTCTGAGCTTAAGTGAAAAACTTGATTTAAAAAATGCAGGGCGGCCACTACCAATATTGAATAGGTATAGTACAAGTGAAATCAAAATGTAAAAGTAAGGCACAGTTTATGCGTAAGTTTGACAAATAAATATATAATAAAAAATCCTGGATATGCGGTTGTGAGGACAAAAATTCTTTTTTTTTTGTTTCGTGTGTCTTCTTTTTGACGGGGATGATAATTGGACTATAAATGGGGATGGGGTGCAGGACTTAAAACATCTTTCAGAGAAAATAAAAAACATGAAAATAGTGCAAAACATCGTTATAATGTGGTAAGTTTTGAGATGTTAGGACAAACCCCGGGACAAACTAATATTTTAACTTGTTTAAGTAATGCTTATGCTGATGAAATTAAAATTCACAACGAGAAAGTTAGAAAAACAGACACGTACTTTCGAAAATAATAGACATTTTAATTTTTTTTTAAATTTAAAGCCAGCGCACCCCCCCCCCCCCCCTTTTGACTCACTAGTCACGAGCCGCCACTGATAAAATAGTAATCCGTAATTTGTTCCGTCATATCTACTCATAATAATTTTATTTTTTATAATAAATTCTAATACATACTTTGCAGAACGTTAAAAATTATTTCTATTGCAATCGTATTCGGTACTCTGGCAACTTGCATTTTATTTAACGAGTATCGCTTACTATTCGAAGTACTAAATAAATGGAATTGACGTTGTTGCATTAGTCCAAAGCCATTTACGTTTAATTGCTATTTTGGGTGACAATTGTGTGTTTTTTTGTAAAAAATCTTGTTCTGTAATAAACCATCAGGGTGCATGCATGTGTAGTATACTAAAAGTGGACTAAAAGAATAAGAATTTATCTTTTTATCATTAAGTAAATTTATGTTTTAATACAGTGTGACCAGTAAAGTCCGCATCATATGGGATTTTTTTTATTAATAGCTTAATTCGAAATTTGACTTTGGCATTAAATTCTGCTTCGATAGAGATGAAAATTAAGCAAAAAAATAGTAGTCACGTGATTCGCATTACCTGTCAAATTTAAATTTTTTCCAAAAAATAATTCAAAAGTGGGGTTATTTCTGAAAATATCGAAAAAAGTTATCAAAAAATGTTTTTTTAAATGCAGTTTCTAGCTCGCATGCAAAATTTCAGCTGCATAAGATAATTTTGCTTTTTTACCCACCACTAAAATTTATTTTCCACTTAATGAACACTTTACTGATGACACTGTGTTCTTTTTTGTCTTAATATTAAGGTGTATTTCTTTCAGACACAAACTACGTTTTCGAAAATCTTATTTTTAAGAAGTTACATACAGGGTCAAAAACAAATAAACTTTGCATCACATGCGACCAAATTTTAATAGCCCAATTTTGATTTTGTAGAAAAACACACATTTAATATGGCGCTACTTTAAAGAAAATGTATCTGAAAGCATTGTCAAAACTAAGAAGTTTTATGTAGGTTGCGTTGAGTCTTATTTTGCAAAAGTGGTGCAATTTACAAAATATGGGTAAAAAATCAAAATTATCTTATGCAGCTAAAATTTTGCATGTGGGCTAGAAACTGCATTTAAAAAACTTTTTCTAACAACTTTTTCGATACTTTCAGAAATAACCCAACTTTTGAATTATTTTTTGAAAAAAATTAAAATTTGACAGATAATGAGAATTACGTGACTACTATTTTTTTGCTTAATTTTCATCTCTATCGAAGCAGAATTTGATGCCAAAGTCAAATTTCGAATTAAGCTATTAATAAAAAAATCCCATATGATGCGGACTTTACTGGTCACACTATATTAAAACATAAATTTACTTAATGATAAAAAGATACATTCTTATTCTTTTAGCCCACTTTTAGTATACTACACATGCATGCACCCTGATTGTTAATTACTGAACAAGATTTTTTACAAAAAACACACAATTGTCACCCAAAATAACAATTGAATAACGTAAATTGCTTTGGACTAATGCAGCAACGTCAATTGAATTTATTTGGTACTTCGAATAGTAAGCGATACTCGTTAAATAAAATGCAGGTTGTCAGAGTACCGAAATACGATTACAATGGAAATAATTTTAAACATTCTTATATTGACGTTCTGCAAAGTAGTGACTACTATTTTTTTGCTTAATTTTCATCTCGATTGAAGCAGAACTTGATGCCAAAGTCAAATTTCGAATAAAGTTATTAATACAAAAAATCCCATATGATGCGGACTTTACTGGTTACACTGTATATTTATGTCTGTAAGTCTGACGCCAAACTTTACCCGTTTAACAGTGTTGCCATGCAGAAAGAACAGAAGGTGTTCTCTCTTTCACCCATTAGTGATTTTCAATAACATTTTAAACAATATCGACTTTTCAGGCGTTTTATACATAAAACATTGAGTCTAGTTTATAAGAGGTCTTTGTATTAAACCATCTAATTACAAATCAAAAAATAAAATAATTTTCCTTTTTATTTACTCGAGAAGCGTGACAAATAATACGTGAAAGAAACCTTTCCTAAGAAGGCAGTGAATTCAGTTGTTTCGTGTATGTGCGATTTATCCTGATTCAGGCAAACAGGGATTCGACGAAACTTTCAAGTTAGAAGTAGGTACCTGCCGTGTAGAACATTTAGACAAAAGTTATAACGCTTCAAGCCTTTTGTTTAAAACACCTGTCTTTTGTTTATTTTTATGAAAAATATATATTTTAAAAGTTAATATATTTGATTCAAAAATAATTGTAAAATTAGTTCGAAATATAATATAGGTACATACCTACTCGAATATTGAAAGGTTTATTTGACATCCCTTGAAAATAAAGTACCCCAACTAATTGATTTTTGATTCGAATAATTATGTTAATCGTATAATCCAATTACTATACCAAATACTACAGAGGTAATGCTTTTAATCAGTTATTATTTTGCCTTATAATTTATGAATATGTTGATAATGCAAGTGTTTTAGTTTTGAAGTGCAATAATTATATTTTAATGAAAATAGTAACAAATTATTATCACTTAACTGCATGGGTTAATGTTTTGTAAAGTATAAATCATATATTAAATTGGAAATATTTTTTTTTTGGATAAATCAATGAAGCATGCATAGAAAAAAAAATGTCAGTTGATTTGCAATAAACAATGTATTTTTGCTCTAATTAAAAGGGGATATTTTCAGTGGCGTAGCTACCGGAGTAGCAGGGGTGGCATTGCCACCCGGCGCCAAGTCACAATTAGAGGTGTGACGATATAAAACTGTCACGGTTAAAAGTAACCGGTTATTAAGAAATAACAGTCGCTATCGGTGATTAAATATGATCTGAAGCAGTTACCAGTTATTCAATATACCAAGCGCTCGCACATCGCACTGCCGACTGAGTTCGCCGGCTCATGGCAGCCTTCTTTCGCTGCACGCTGTTATTTTCTAAATAACTGGATAAAGAATAACATGGTTATTTTAGTATAATAATAGGATGTGAAGCAACTACTAGTGATTCATATACCAACCGATCGCACAGCACTGCCGCTGCTTAAATCGCCGGCTCATGCAGCCTTCTCTCGCTGTTAAATAACTGGATATTAAAAAATAACATGGTTATTATAGTAATCGGATAATTTTCATATCACTTTGTGGGCGGTAACGGTAAGGTATAATTAATTTCCAATGAACGTTATTTCTCTGATATTTGATAGTCCTGGTTTGCAGGATGCTTATGCCTAAAGGAAAGGTGTTAAATAGTAAACAAGATAATTTCACGTCTTCACTACTCTTCACGTTTAAAATTGCGAGGGAAATAGTGGATTGGTGGATAGGTTGGCAATTGTATATTCTGTAATTCCCCGAAGCGCGTTGTGGCGTTGTAGCGTTGTATTTAATGTATTTTCTATTTATGTGTGTGTATGTCGTGAGTCGTGACCGTCGTATTGTGTTTATTTACTTAGTATATGATACTACATAGACTTTATTTTTATTGGTAATTTAACTAGAGACTAGGGTGTGTGGTATGTGATGGGTACAGTAACATAATATGCTGAAAATAAAATAGAGAAAACGTTGTTATTATTCAAAATAACAGCTATTTTAATTTGGCGCCAATAAAATATTTAAAAAGAGAAAAAGTCGATTATTTAAATTGACACCTTCACCTTAGTAAATCTCATTTTTTGAAAATAACTGGTAACTGTTTAAAATAACAGTTAATTTAAAATAACAGTCACCGGTATACCGGTGATTCAAAAATAACTCTTAAGCCCACCTCTAGACACAATATACATTTTGCTCTTATTTAGTTTCATGCATATTGCCCTAAACAAAAAGTAGGATTTTTAAGTAAAAAAATAATCATATTTAAGATCAGGTGTCGCGACCTGTCCAAATTGCCGACAAACAGTAGCGGAAAAGCGCCTATTTTGTTTGAAAAATGCCGCTAAAGGTGGACCGCGTTTGATCGGCATTTTTTGTGCCCAAAACGATGTTTTAAATAGGCGGTAAGCAGTAAGTGTTAAATAGTTTTTTATATATTTTCTAACATTCCTGTGTGGTTTAATAAACATTATTTCCAAAGGTCTTCAAAATAAGAAACCTAATATTGGTCAGGCTTCCAATTTATTTAAAAATGCTTATGAAGAACTTTGTGAACTGCGTCATCACAATCACAAATATAATAAAATTCGATGTGAAGCTTCGGATTTAGCAGCAGACTGTGGAATTGAAGCTTCTTTTACTGAAAGGAGACAAAAAATTCCAAAACATTTTTGACGAACTTGCGTCCGATTTACAACAGAAGAAAAATTCAAAAAATTACATTTAATAATATTTTAGATAATGTCAATCCAGTTAAAAAAACGCGTTTCTGGTTTTCAAAATGTTGTTAATGGGTTTAAACTCCTCGAGCCCTCATTTCTGGCCACCGCTACTGAAAAATAAATACGACGAATACTTAACTGACAATTTTGCCACCGAAATTGTCAGTATTCGCTCAGCTTTTCGAAAAATGTAAATCAATATTCAACAATAGAAGAGTTGGTGTGTTCCGCACTATTAATATTTTTAACTCTTTCGGTAACTTTCGCTTCTGTAGAGAGATCGTTTTCTGAACTTAAGCTTATTAACTGACAGTGTCAGTCAGGAACGTTTAAGTAATCTAGCTATTATAAGCATAGAAAATAAGTGCGCAAAAGAAATTAACTTTGATAAAGTAACCGACGTTTTTGCTAGCATAAAGTATTTCTAATATGTATTAGAAATACTTTTTGCGGGTAATATTATGCTCCTAAGGCGCCACAGTAACTCTTGCCAACCGGCGCCGTCAACTCTAGCTACGCCACTAGATATTTTCGCCTATTTTATAGGGAATTTTCTGGCGACAACCAATATTTCTATGCACAGCGTTTAAGATTTTGAGTTGAACTTTTTCTTTAGTGTACCTAGTAGTTTAGTGTAAGTCATCGGGGTTTAAATTACACATCACAGTAATTACTTAACGAACTTTTTTTAACATCTAAATACGTTTCTTTTATGACTATGCGAACATGTGTATGGCCTATTTGGGGCAAATCGATTTTTGGCGATAAGAAGAGTATTATTGCCTATATCTCAGGGGGCTTAGCCTTCCTCCACCTACCTTTATACGTTTTTCTCTTCAATCAAATCACTACGGATTTCTTTTAGAACATCTGTGAAAAGCTTAATACATTTTATAGATAAGGTTGTGTTTTAATTCATTAACGTTTAAGCTGTGTAGTGCGCAACTTTTTTTTTTATATGTATGTATTAAGTTAATTTATGCCTGTTTTGCTGTTTTTAGTTTTCCAATAAATTTTTAATGGCATTAAACCCACAAAGTTAACAAAAAGAATAAACAATTTAAAAGGCTGACATTGTAAAGAACAAAAAAAATATAGTTTTATTTGGAAAAGATTTATGGAGATGAAAAGTCCCTCTTTCCATACAATTATCACGCCATTAAGGGCTTTTACTGAAAAACATGCCCTTTACCTTACCGATGTGTCAAACTCCCTAGAAGTCCGGCCGAAAATTTATATTCTCCTGGATTTGGGCCTCGTGGACCTGGCACTTTGTTAGTTTAATTAATTGCAGTATTATATTTTATTTGTCCAGCGGTTGGTCGGTTTTAAATTACGAAATAAAATGCAGGATAAATGGCTGCTTTTTCATCTAATTTAATCGAAAGGCAAAAAACCTTTTTACAGTTTTGCGTCAGTTTACGATGTGTGTTTGCTTTATTGAATTTGGGTGCTTGTTACCGGTTTAATGTGTTTTTGATGCAACCTGATTTCATTTGTTAGGCCTTTGGCTCTTTGACATGCAATCTCTACAGGATTTCGGACGAATAGGTGCAATTTGCAACATGATGTTTTCGGGAGACCAGTTCATAAAATAAATAAATATTTAAAGAAAAACAGGCGCTCCTAAACTTGAGGCAATAATAATATTATGGATAAGAAAGAAAATCTCAAGTTTCACTTAGTAATTTGTCACCATATTGCATTAACAAAAACTTGATAAATTTTCTTCCGATGAAGCTATTGTGTTTCGAAAATGTAATTTTTGTTAAGTATTATCTATTGCTTAATCCAGACATCAAGAAGACGAACGCGAATCCGGCTAAGACACCTCCACCCTATAGATACCCTTAAACTTGCTTGTATGAACTAAACAAAACCCTTATAATATAAAAGATATATCATCCTGCACATGAACTACGTGAGTTTCGCCCTTTTTTTGTATAATTAATTACAAATTATATTTTTTTATTTGTCAGTTCGTCGGTTTTAAATTACGAAATAAAATGCAGGAAGAATGAGTGTTTTTGCGTCTAATTTAATCAAAACCAAAAAGCTCTTTTTTACTTTTGCCGGTTGAAGCTGTGTGTGTCGCTTTATTGAATTTGGTTACTACGGAACTTAATTTAGTTAATTTAATTTATTTGCTCTAAAGTTAATAATATAGAATATTTAAAGCTCTAAAACGCCAAACAAAAATATGGTTATACTGTCGTTAAGAGAAAGTGAAACTCTTTAACAAAAAATATTAATAAAGTAGTCAGGATTTGTTCAATATAAGAACTCCTAGGTTTCCGACACTTAGAGATAAGGTGTAGTAAATATTTAACTTGTTAATTAAAGCACTTACAATTTAGGATTGCATATTATTTTAGTGAAAAAATACTTATACTACTACTGACAGTGTTAATAGTTTTGACATGCACAGTAGTTGTCAGTTAGCTTCATATTGAGCGCATCGACTTGAACCAATATTTTTATACTTACAATGCCCTACACATTCAGTCACAGGGAGTATGCCGACATGATATTCGTGTATGGTTGATAAATATCGACGTCGTTTTCCAAATCGAAGAGTTCCTAATAGAAGAGTTTTTTAAGTGCTCAGGAAACTGGAATGTTTCCAAGCGTGAGAGTTGTTTCTGAAAGAGTGCAGGGTCAAGATGTGAAAAATGAAGAAAATGTTCTGGATATTGTCGCAGAGAATTCAGGTGTAAGTACCAGACGGGTTGCAAATAAACTTCATATACCATCACATCTAGCCGTATGGGAGTCACTTCGGTTTAAAACCTTTCACGTTCAACATTTTCTAGATGGTGATCCTGCTTCAAGGATACAATTTTGTGAACGGATCCATCAAAATCAAAGTATGCACAAATACATTTTATTTAGCGATGAAGCTCAGTTAACTCGTGATGGAATTAATAATTGCCACAATGAACATCGGTGGTCAGATGAAAACCCTTATGCTATATTATAGTATTATGAGATACAGTAAAACAAAGTTGAACTTGTAAATTTCCACTATATTAGACAGAAAATGACATGTTTCGCTAACACTGTAGCTTCGTCAGATGACAATGATTTAATGTGTGTAATTATGCTATATGTGAACGAAACTTTCAACATCGATTCAGTATTAATGTCTGGTGTGGAATGCTCAACGACCAGTTGGTTGATCCATTTGACATGGACTGGCGTCTTACTGGAGAAGGATATTTTCGGTTTTTGGAAGACCATTTGATACACCTTCGGATGATGTTCCGTTAAATGTTCGACAAAGAATGTACTTCCAACATGATGGAGCCCCACCTCATTTTAGTCTCCGTGTGCGAAATAGAAGAAAATATACTTTAAGTTAGTTTGTACTGCAGTACTTGCAATTATTCGCTTTTAAAATAAAAATTAACTTACAAAAAATTTAGAACCTATTATTTCAGAAATGGTTGAGAATCGAACTAAAACATATGGGTTTATTTCCTTTATTTTCACCCTTCCCAAAATATTGCCCTTTCCTCCCCAAACACCCTGTATATATTCATATAATAAATTATATACTTTTATTCATTTTTAAATTATTAAAAGTAATTAAATACCCAAAAAAAATCATTAAATAACCCTACAATTATTGTTAAAACAGCCTTATAATATTATACAAACTTGGTTGATCTCCAAAAAGTGCGAAGGTAACTAACTTTTTTTTAAAGCTCTTAACGACCAATTTATAACTTTGTTTGCTAAACTTTTATGCCTTAAGCTTTAAATGGATAAAAGAAATTCTTCTTTGATTTCATTAATTACCCTAATTAAGCCCTTTTACATCATTAAATCGTTTAAATACCTAATCTAATTAAATCCACAATAAAAAAGTTAAAACAAAATCCATAATTTATTAAAAAATAATTAGAAATATGTTTATAAACAGTTCAATTTTTTTTTACCCACGAGGAACTTGAACTAAGACTTGATTAAATTTATACCCTCGAACCGAGTTGAGATATGTACCTTTTAGTATATTGGTCTGGGTTTAGGTTCCAAAAACTTTGGTAAAGTAGGAAATCACCAAATTGGAGCAAGAAATAGTACACTAAACGCAAATGAAGAAAAAATTCCTGTCGTTATTGATACAAGACTTTTAAATAATAAAACTCAAAATCAATATCCTGAATCGCGTATGGAATTGTTAGTTTTAAAATTAATTAAAACGAACATAGCTGCATGGCTTTCCATACAAATGATGCATTAACAGTGATTATTTAGGTAAGTTAAATCTACATTCTGTAACTGCAAATTGACTACTAAATACAAAAATAATATTATGCGGCGATAATATTGAAGCAAATGATTTTAATGCCGAACTTCGTCCAGAAATTTAACATAACGTTTTCGATCATTTAATATTTAATTATATTTGGGGAAAATTAATCCGGAGTTTTAAATTCTAGAATTAAATGCAGATATATGAACGATTAAACATTCATGGACACTGCTAAACGAACATCTTCAAGTAAGTACCATTATTTGTTCTTCAAACACCAGAATTGGATGCGAGTCAAAAGTACCTACTTCCACTTTCTGGGTCATCTTCACCACACTTCACTACACCTAAAATGTATTGACCAATATTTTTTACTTCAAAGTACCATGGGTCCTTATTTACATACTTCTTTTGTGAATATTTTTAGGACTATTCCGTACCTGTTAATTTTTTTTTAAATGTGTTGTTCCAAGTTTACATAATTCAAGCTTTGTGACTTCTGACAACACACTTCATAGGTTTTCTTTGTCAGTATGATAGTATTATTTTATTCGTCTCGATAAAAGGCATAGCTTAAATCAATTATTATCCTGCATCATATTTATCTGCAAAAGTACAACTTTGGACGAAACTCGGTTTAAAAGTAAATTTAACATTGGCCTGAGATGATTAGGGTACTGTGAAACTCCTGTTAAACTTACACCAAGTTTAATTGTTCCTATTTGATTATTTGTATAAGCTATTGTTTCACTTTAGCAACTATAATAGGGCTTCTTGCTATTAGTGCTATGATTAATTAGTATTTATAGTTGCAACAAGTTTCAAATGTAATATAAATTAACTTAAAATTATGTATAAAGTTCATTGATAATATAATTATTGATGTATAAAGAACGTGTTATTAAAATGATCTTTTTTTTGCAGGTATTGCTACAAAATAGAGTTATTTGTGTTATTCATAAAATACATGCAAACAGATTTGCAAAAAAAAGGATAAATTTTTAATTTCAAATAAAATTTGGATATTCCTAATGACATCACGTCTGTTAAAGCTTCTGCAAAACGGTATCATTTATAGGCCCGATACTATCCAGTCCAGGGTGCGTGGCATGTTAACAATTGCCGTTAGGGAGTCTTAATGTATTTCCTAATTTTGTTCTTGCACCTTCTTCTTAGAGTTTATTGGCATTTAAAAACAATTTAAGATGGATATTTAAGTCAAAAACAGTTGTCAAAACCGATTAAATAAAAAAGAAAACACATTAACACTGAGCTGCACATTTAAAACATAATTTTTTTTTTGTTATTGACCGCACTGCTCTTTCTTTTATGAGAGAGAATTTAAAAAGTTATGTAGTTTATATGGATCTATGTACCTTGGGATCATGCGATTTTAATAATTTCAAAACAGAATGTACATGCGTAGTGGAAAAATTGGTTACACCTTTCTTAAATGCAACAGGCCTAGTGGAAAGAAGTAAAATTATATAATATATAGAACTTGTTATTTATACAGAGCTATATATGATAAGAAAACAGATCAGCGTTTTATATAGAATACCACCAACTTAATCAAGCAATATTGTTAAGAAATAAATTGTATCTTTTAATGCGACGCATTTTCTTCCCAGTAAAGCGCTGTCTCTACAATTAAGAAAGCAGAACAGCGTCTCCAAAAACGAATTGAATCCATTAGAACCTATAATCCACAAGACGTGGGTAGGGGTTCGTAGCGATCGGCAATCGTCGCGAGACGTAGTATTAGTTTCAACGTATTTGTTGCGCAGGTCACATCGTTGTTTGGAGTCTTCTAGCTGTCCTGTCTAAATTTGAATTTTTGATCGTACCAATACCTGTTCCAATTAATTTATTTATATTTTGTATTTAAGTTTTTTTTAAACTTGCATGTCAGATAAAGCAATAGAATATTCTTATTTCGCACAACCCATCATTAGTATTGGACTTTATAATCTATGGACGAAGTTAACTATCTCACGTTGTACAATAAATAATCATAATATGCAAGGACAAGCTATTTAAATTTCGAAGAATTACACTACTGATTTTTAGTTGTAACTATATGCTTTATTACCCGTAGCAAGCAAATATTATTATGATTAATGTCAAGTTTCATTACAACTGCCAGTCGGAACTGATGCAGTATATAAAACCAGGTTACACCCCCAGAAGAACTTGATAATTACTGTGAGTATTCACAGCAATAAATGGCTATAAACCATTCTATGGTAGCATTAACTCCTATTTCCTATTGGCTAAATTACTGTGATATTGTCACTACACAACTGTCTAGCGATATTCGCTGTGTTACAGTAGAAAAGCGCGTTGCTGTCACATATAGTATTAAACAGTTCAACAGTTGTATAAAGAGTATGTGAATTCTTATAACGAATAGAAGGCGGAACAAACCCGAAAAAAACCCAAACAACGGCGGTGTATCTATATTAAAATGAAAACTTGTATTATGTTAAGTTTAATTATTTATACACCAGATTAGTGGTTAATGAAATTTTAATCGCTAGCAAGGTAGACCACAAATTGTTTAAAATGACTTTGCCCAGGGCGTTTCTAGTTGACTAGCCAATTTTAGGATAGAAACTTCCTCTGGTTTACCTATTCAGTTACTTCTAAAAGTATATTTAGCTTTCGGAAGGAAATAGGAGCCGAAACTTTTCAAATTTAACTTAATTTGTATGTTAAAAGGCTCGTGTATGCGCCTGAAGTTAGTGTCCCTATGTAAAATGCATCGGCTTTAATGCATCATTGAAATATTTAAAATAGAAAATAATTCTAAAAAGGAATGACTACTGCAGTTGAAAATAACTATTACATAAAATCTACAGAAAATATTTCGCCAATAAGTATAATACCACTGACGGCCCCTTGAAAACTGACAGCTTTGCTTTTCATAGGTATTTCATTTCATAATTAATTAAATTTTTTTATATCCTGGGAATTTAACTTCGTTAAGTGAAGAAGAATTATACGTGAAAGCGCGGAATTTACAAACGATTTACCATAAAGACTTGTCCATTGACTTTCCTAGTCAAATTTTAAGCATCAGAAAGGGACTTGGAGATAGTATTTCAAAATTAAAAACAGTGTATAAACTTGCGGATCATTTATTAATAAAAAATCAGTGTGTTTCTTCAAATTTTCGAGATGTATCTAGTGCAGTGATGCTATCTCTAAAGTTTAAAAGTTAGTGTGGCATCAGCTGAACGATCTTTTTCCAAACTTAAAATAGTAAAAACCTATTTCCGTAACACCATGGGACAACAACGCCTTTTGGATTTATCCTTAATCAGTATCGAACACGAGTTTGTTAAAACATTAAATATCGACGAAATTATAAACGATTTTGCAAAAACAAAACTCTTGACGATCTGGTCGTTTTGTATAATACCTTGTATAGTACTTAGTGATATAATGTTTGTGACAGAGTATTTATGTGTTTTACGGTTTTCTCTTTTGGATTCTATGAGGTTCGCTCACTGCTAAACCCGTTACTACCATACATGGTAAACAACATTATAAGTGGTGAAATTTGGAATGGAACCGATGACGAACTAAGAGATTTTCTAAATCACCTCAATATCTTAACACCAACAATCAAATTCACCATGGAGAAAGAAGAAAACAACCAATTACCGTTCCTAGATGTCAACGTGAAGAAAAAATGGCAACATCATCCAAACTTCAGTATACAGAAAACCTACGCATACAGGTCAGTATCTCAATTTCGCATCAAATCACTCAAACAGTACGAAACATGGCATAGTTAAAACCCTTGTGGATAGAGCAATTACAATCTGTAACTCGGAAGAAGCACTTAAAGAAGAAACTCATAACATCAAGACCGACCTCAACAAAAATGGCTACCCCACAAGATTAGTTGACACAATATTGGAAAATCGTAAGAATCGACTCAACCCGCAAGAAGCAAACAGAGAGGCACAACCAACACTCAATATTCCATATGTCAAAGGAGTATCTGAGAAAATAAGAAGACTAGGACAACGATACAACATCAACACCGTATTTAACTCTAAGGACACCCTAAGAAGCCACCTAACGAAGACAAAGCCCACAAGTCAAAAAGATAGGAAAAACTGCGTCTACCAGATTCCCTGCGAATGCGGCCAATCTTATATAGGTGAGACATTAAGACCATTAGAAACAAGGATTAAAGAACACAAAAACAATACGTTAAAAGGAGAGACCGAAAAGTCAGGTGCAGCTGACCATGCCTGGAAACATGGTCACCATATCATGTGGTCAGAAGCTGAAATCCTACACAAGGAACCACACTGGAGGAAAAGAAAGTTCAAGGAAGCTGCTGCTATTCATCAGAACCCAGGCTGCTTTAGTAAACCATCCCTAGACATAAGAAATATCTGGAAACCTTTGTTAGATAGATGTAATCTTAGGATAAGATCGCGTGCCAACTGAACGCATGACTGCACCCACCTCGGGTATGCTTCAGTGCACCTAGCTAGTATAAATAGTCCTGTAGTTACTTTACTTATTTAGTATTCACCTGAAGACGACTGGAGATACTTACCAGTTGAAACGTTGTGATTTAAAACAAACAAAGACAATGGAAGTCCAAAACTCTTTCATCATTCAAGATTATAAGTGGTGTTTTAAATTTTTGATTTATGTTATGTCTACCAGTCTACCTAGGATTATAAAATAAATTCGAATTGTTTGCTGTTTTAATAGTAGGTACTAAATACATAATGTGGGTTGAACCCTAATTAAATTATTACACGATTAACGAATTAAAAAATTCATAAACCTTAACCTAATAGGAATAAAAATAAGAATTAACATTTTCCATTCGTTATAGGGGGCGGGCACTCACTTTGTGTTACGCCAATGTTTTTCTTCTACCTAGCTGAACTGTCATATTACAAAATATAAAAAGCATCACGAATATTTATTTTTAGCAGAAAAATCCTGAAATTATTCGCCCTTCTGTCACCAAATATATTATTGCCTAATTTAAATGAGTATGCCTGTTAACGTTAGTACCCTGCTCGCGGGCGTTCGTGTGTATTGTTCTGTCACATTATATGGAATAAAAACGGCTTTTATTAATCACAAAATTTGATTGTCGAGGATACTGCGCGCGAAAGAAACAATTAACATCAAATATTGATTAAAACAGTTCTGATAAATATGAAACGTACATAATATCTCGTTTCTTGTCTTATTTCGTGAAAATTATGCACCTGCTGAAACAGCGACATTGCAAGCTGTTTAGATCTGACTGATGTCTATGCCACGCAGCGAGAATTCATCACCATTTCATTTCTCTTTAGACAATGCATCCTCTTGAAATTGTCGCTCTTTGATGTCAAAGGTATCAGGTTAATACATGTCTAAGTCAATTTCTAAAATACATATGTATGGAGAAAAGAAAACTAAAGTTAAGTATGATTAAACTGGTATAAGAAATACGAATAAACTTTTTTTTTTGACGAATTCATTTTTTTTAAACGTTTTATACGGAAAAATTAATTAGACTTTTAAAAACCGTTATTATATATTAAAATCGTTAATATTGTAATCGGATTTTTAAGTAAATTATTGTTAGTTTTATTGAATATGCTATAGAGTGTGTTAAATTAAATCGGTCGAAATATGCTTAACTGTAAGGTAAGAGCTCACATTAGTGACGCATTCGTCATTTAATTTTTCTTTATCAATATCTCGTTTATTTTTGTTTTCTCCAAAAAGCGGCGAAATGCCCATCTTTGGGGAGCATTTGCTTTCAGTTTAATGGAAAAAAAAATTATTTGATAAATTAATAAAGGCAAAAAACGGAATTTGGTCTAAAAATGGGTATTTGGCCGATTTCTGAATAAACGAAGCAATAACGAAATATTGATCAAAAAACGAATGACAAACAACGTTTGGTTGTATAAGTCGCGATAGTAGTATATTTACTGCTAACCTAGTTAAAATAGTATAGGTTTCAAATACTAAAGTTCCCCATTTTGACATAAAAGCATTAGTTTTACCCATTTTATTTTCATAAAATATTAACCTTTTTTTATACAGTGTCACCAGTAAAGTCCGCATCATATGGATTTTTTTTTTCTTAATAGCTTTATTCGAAATTTGACTTTGGCATCAAGTTCTGCTTCGATCAACAAGCAAAAAAATAGTAGTCACGTGATTCGTATTATCTGTCAAATTTTAATTTTTTCCAAAAAATAATTCAAAAGTGGGGTTATTTCTGAAAGTTTCGAAAAAAATTTTTTTAAATGCAGTTTCTAGCCCACATGTAAAATTTCAGCTGCATAAGATAATTTTGATTTTTTACCCATATTTTGTAAATTGCACCACTTTTGCAAAATAAGACTCAACGCAACCTACATAAAACTTCTTAGTTTTGACAATGCTTTATTTCAGATACATTTTCTTTAAAGTAGTGCCATATTAAATGAGGGTTTTTCTACAAAATCAAAATTGGGCTATTAAAATTTGGTCGCATGTGATGCAAAGTTTATTTGTTTTTGACCCTGTAAAAGGTAACTTCATAAAAGAAGTATTTTTGAAAACGTAGCTTGTGTCTGAAAGTAATACACCTGAATATTAAGATAAAAAGGAACACAGTGTTATCAGTAAAGTATTCATTAAATGGAAAATAAATTTTAGTGGTGGGTAAAAAATCAAAATTATCTTATGCAGCTGAAATTTTGTATGAGGACTAGAAACTGCATTAAAAAAAACTTTTTCTGATAACTTTTTTCGATATTTCAGAAATAACCTGACTTTTGAATTACTTTTTGGAAAAAATTAAAATTTGACAGATAATGCCAATCACGTGACTACTATTTTTTTGCTTAATTTTTATCTCGACGAAGCAGAACTCGATGCCCAAAGTCAAATTTGATGCGGACTTTACTGGTCACACTGTATACAAAAAAATTATCTGATCGGAAAAATCAAAGTTGTCGGTTGTTTTTGCCAAAATTACAAAACACGCCAATTACTAATTACAAATAAATTAGATTCCGAATTTCAACATTTTAATTGCCTAAAACTTTACACAGATATTCAGATCTGTTTATATCCGTTACCTCCCAAGGGTTTAGTCCCAGGACTCAACAAAAAAAATTCACAAAATAATTTAATTTTCAAATCCGGATCCTCCCAATCTGTCGGAACTGCGGAGGTTTAAAACAATTTAGCAACTTTGCAAACGTGTCCAGAAATTTCCCGGTTTTATTTTGCACGTATTTACTTTCTAGTTTTACATGGTGCTAACGATTTGTTAAACTTAACCGATATTATTTCCCTTTAAAAAAAATGTTTTTATGTAACAGCTTCACAGTTCTACAATAAATTAACAGGATACGTAAATAATATGTTTTTTTTTATGTGGGAGAAATAAGACATTATCTAAAACTGCTATATTATGCTTAATTTAGAAAAAATCAGTATCATGACTTTCTAATAATTTTTAAATAAAATGTAGTCAGACTATGATGTATATGCGAAATATATAATATTTGGTATAATATTGATTAGTAATATTTATTCGTTTTACTTTTTTTTACAATCAGTTATTTTTTATAAAAATTAGTATACATACTAAGACCATAAATTTGCCGCCACCTTGCCAATCGAACGGACGACCGGAATTTCCCAGTTTTAAAACAAGAAACTTTTAGCTGTGTATTAGATTTATTAATTTTGTTTAAACCAGGTTAAATTAAATTAATATCGAGAAAACAATTCAAACATTTTTTGGTTACTGACTGAAGTGAGAGAAAAGTCTTCTATTCGTTATAAGAATTCACATACCCTTTATACAACTGTTTAATGCTATATGTGACAGCAACGCGTTTTCCTACTTTAAGACAACGAAAATTGCTAGACCGTTGTGTTGTGATAATATCACAGTAATTTAGCCAAGAGAAAATGGGAGTTAATGCTACCATAGAATGGTTTATAGATTAGAAACTCCAATACTAATGATGGGTTGTGCGAAATAAGACTTTTCTTTTGCTTTATTTGACATGCAAAGTTTTAGAGAACTTAAATACAAACTAAAAATAAATTAATTGAAACAGGTATTGGTACGATCAATAAAATTCAGATTCAGACAGGACAGCTAGAAGACTCCGAACGACGATGTGACCTGCGCAACAAATACGTTAAAACTAATACTACGGCGCGGCTATTTCTAATCGCTACGAACCCCCACCAACGTCTTGTGCATTATAGGTTCTAACGGATACAATTGGTTTTTGGGGACGCTGTGTTGCTTCCTTAATTGTGGAGAAAGCGCTTTAGTGGGAATAAAATGCGTCGCATTAGGAAGATACAATTTATTTCTTAACAATATTGCTGTATTAAAAGTAGTTCATTATTCAACAAGACTGTGCTGCTAATGGAACTGATTACTACCAATAAGAACATTGTTCTAGCAAATCTGGAATTGATATAACACTAAAGCGGGTTTGAAATACTAGCCATTTATATATTATGGGTAAATAAAAAATAAGCTATCAATATAAACTGTCAAATGTCTTAGCCAACCTGTTGTATTAAATCATTTTCCTCAGAAAATTCAAGTAAACTTATTTTGGACTGTGTATTTTTTTAAAAGTTGATTTAATCTTTACTTTTAGTGAATTGCCTTTAATATTACGTCATATACCCTAAATATTATAATTTAAAATAAATCCATAATACTTAATGAAGTGAAATAAAAAAAATATATTTGGCTTTGTTTGGGAAAGTTGAAAATTTTGACGATGCTTTTAAGAAAATAAAACTTATTGAAAACCTTAATAAAATTTTAATTCAAGATAAGTAACAAAAGCAATTTCATAGTTTATTATTACAAGAAAATCGTCCTCTCACATTAACTCCTTTTATTCTATTGAAACCAGGTTTTAAATCAATATCATGCAAACTCTTCCGGGAAATAAATTTGAAATATGCTGGTGTTTTTTTTTATTAGCGACCCTGGTGACACAGAAAACGCACCACAAATCATTCTCTTTTTTGTTGATTATCTAAGTTAATAAATTTTATGGAGCATATGGGAATATGTCTCGCCCAGGTCGCGCCAATATTTTATAAGTGCAGGTATTCTATCATACAATAATTTACAAGGATCTGGGCGATATTGAATCATTTCAGGTTTAATGGGTTTGTAATATTAAGAGAGAGAGAAAACGTTGTTAGTGGGTGATGTCTAAATCTAAAAGACGTCACCGGGTGGTGCACCGTAAAAAAAACCATGGAAAACCCCATATAAATATGGCTTCCCTATTAATGTAACATCCAAATTGTATTAGACTTTTTTGGAGATCCTTGTAGGATGGATTCACGTACCAAATTTTGTTATGTTGGTTTAAAGGTGGTAGACAATGAAGTAATATAAAAAAAATTACCTTGTCGGACTTCCATTGTCTTTATTTTGTTACTTAAAACAACGTTTCAGTTAGTTAGTATCTCTATCCGTTTTCAAGTGTAAACTAAATTATTATTCTAAGGCTACTTCTTAAATACTATCCATGTGCAATAAAGCTTGATGACTCCGCCTACGTGCCTATTGGAGAGTGAAGTTTGAGCTGTTGGTTTTGGACAAGGAGAAGCTTCTTGGGGATATCTATACTTGGTTTGCAAAATATGTGGGTATTTTGATTCATGAAAGCTGCTCCTTTGAATTTTCGTTTTCTCCAGTGCTGTTCCGTGTCCAAAACCTTCTGATCACTGTATATTATGTTGTTTGGTGATCTTGAAGTTTTACCTTTTTGAGTATGTTTCAGATGTTCTTTAACTCGTACGGGAAGAGGTCTTTTTGTTTCTCCAATGCACGATTCGCCACACTCGCAAGGGATTTGATAGATACATTTTTTTGTGTTTTCATTACGGGGGAGTAAGAAAGCTTCTAGGGGTATTTCCTGATTGGAAGGCTGTTTTGATATTATAGTTTTTGGTTATCCTTCCAATTTTTTCAGAAATCCCCTTGACATAAGGTATTGTGAGAAATGTTTGCTCCTCTTTCTTTTCTGTATTAGTTTTACTTCGCGATTTTTAAGTTTTGAGATGGTATTAGTTACAAAGGTTTCAGGGTAACCATTCTGTTTTAAATCTTTTTTGAAATTTGAAATTTCAATATTAAGGTTTTCCGGATTGTTGCACACGTTAGATGTTCTGTGATAAAGAGTTTGAATTATGCCCTGTTTTATGGAGTTTGAATGATTCGATCCGTGATTAAGGTATTGTACCCCGTGGTTGTGGGTTTCCTGTACACTGAAGTTTTTATGTTTTCAGCAATTCGTTTGACGAGAACATCGAGAAAAGGTAGAGTGGAATGCTTCTTTCTACCCCCAAAAGAGTGGCAAATTTCATGAAGACTCGAAAAAATTATGCCAACTGAAAATTAATTTTTTTTTTCAGCAAATAAATAGGCTTTCTAATACTGAATTTATTTCAGTTTAAAATTCCAACCTGTATAATAAGCTTTCCAGATATTTTATGTAAAAATCATTCATTTAATATTTCTTCGTAACGATAACGAAAAATGCACCTGAATTGAGTAAGCCAATTCATATGTAGGACGTACTACAACTACGATGGAGCAATCCATAACTTAAGGCCACTCGAGGTGACTTAGTAAGTGGAAATCTAAAAGTCCTAGTTATCTCAGCGATGTGGTCGCGTGCGAACTTGCAATGGCTCCTGAGGAATTTTAATCAGATCCTAATAGCTGCCAAGAAGAACCATCTCAAAATATTAGGGGAAGTTATCTTATCTTATATATAAAATTCCCATGCCCTTCATCTTCATTGGTAAAATAATACCTGGTATCTACAAGAAATATTTATTTGTGTTATCAAATTATTAATTTTTAGAGGTTTCCAACGCTAAACACAATACATGCAAAATACGTTGTCTGCGATAAAAAATGGCAAAATAAATAATAGTCGGTTATTTCTTTGTTTTAAATCAGGTTTAAGGTTATCTGGACAGCATTGATGTAACCAAATAATTTGAAAATGTACAGTTGTATGTTTATGCTCGATTTATTGTTTTTGAAGTTTAGTAGTGACATGGCAAGCAAAGCATTGGCGTAGATAATAAAACGTCTAATAAAATGTAAAAAATATTTCTGAACTATCGCAAATTTTTATATTCAACGCACCTATATAACAACAGCAACAATAACAACATTATAAACATCGAATGTAAAAACAATATCAACAATTAATAAAATTTAATATTTTGTCATATGACCTTCTTTTTCGACTACTTGAGCTAATCTGTTTGGAATTGAGTTAATACAATTTACAATAATATTTTGATCAAGGCCTTCCCAGCACTCATAAATTACTTCGTATAATTCATTAGCATTGTGAGGTCTAAAATTTCTTCTATTTATTTCTTTTGCAATTAAACCCCAGACGTTTTCTATTGGATTAATATCGGGACTATAAGCAGGCCATGGCAGAACTTCTACATTATTATGTTGAAACCATTCCCTCACAGCATTTGCGGTATGAACCGGGCAATTATCGTGCTGAAAGACTAATGAGGTATGTGGATATAGTTGTCCAATAGATGGTAGCATTATATGTTCCAGAACACGCATATAATGTTCGGCGTTGAATCTGCCCTCCAATCGCCATAAGACACCAGGCCCATGAACACAAATCCAAGCCCAGACATTCACAGAAAATCGTCCAGGTCGAAAAGCAAGATCGCTAGTATACCGCTCTTCGAATCTTGTGTTGTCTGGACAGTATACACGGATTTGTCCAATATATGTAGACTGAAAAACCTTTTCGTCAGTGAATACTACCGTGTTTCAAAAATGATGGTCGCGGTATATATGATTTGGGGCGAAAAGCACCCGAGATTGCCTATGTTGATCTGTGAGCATAATTTTTTCGCAGCTACGCGGTTTTTTAACTCTGATTCTTTTACTCTTCTGCTGGCTGTAGGTTGAGATCCAGGAAATCCGACATCAAGGACAGCGTCTCTTGCAGTTCCGAAAGGATTTGCCCTTAGATATTCCAGAAATGCGTCATCTTGTTCAGGATTGGAAATGCGGACCGGACCAGTACCAACCTTCCTTTTTAAAGACGCCTCTTGCTCCCAACGTTGCTTAACTCTTAAAATTGTATTCGTGCCTTTTCCGTAAAAATTTGCTAGTGCCCGTATTGACCACCCATCTTCAATTCGGGCTATTATTTGAGCTTTTTCAAGTTCTGTCAAATGAGGAGGCATTTTTAAAATTTTGGCATTGACGGTCTTTCACTTTTTAAAAAGTCAAAATTAGTCAAGTCCGATTTACAATAAGTATAACAAATTTAGTGTACCCAATTTTCATGAATAAAACTGTACATAATTACAAGTATAGTAGAATTTTCTCATATGTCCGATATAACTTGACCTTCTACTACAGATTTATAGAACACATTGAAAATTTAATCGTTTGCTAGGTAAACCACAAATTGTTGAAAGTGTCTTCGGGTTCGAGATTGGGTCTTTCCAATTCACTGGCTCCAAACTTTCCCTTCAAGCCCAAGTTTTAGTCAGTTTATAAGCGATATTCCTTGCTTAGTTTAATAAACGCCCTTAAGTCTATAACTTTGTAAACAAATATTTTTCATTAGCATTGTTTCCTTACCGCACAAAGAGGAAAAAAGCTTTTTAATCTCCTTAAAGAACAATACTTCTTCGGTTTTTAGGTATCCAAGATTTCACTTTATTTTCCCAATTCGGGAAGACAATACTTTGTTTCGTGTACTCGCTCTGTTCGGAGAATGTGTGGTTTTGTGTACGGTTAACAGTACACACAAAAGAAGTTATAATACGCGCTTCCTCTAAAAATTGGTGTTTTCATAGTAAGAAAAATAGGATTTCATTCAATGGATGTGTAACTTACGAAAACGCCGAGCGGTGAAAGTACTAACATAGGTATTTACTTTTCTGTGCTAAATAGACTAGACATAATTTTTTGAGTACAGTTATTGTAGCTTGTCTTAAACAAAAAAATAGCAATTTTTAATTGATTTTTGTTTAAAAAAAAACAGTTTATTGTGCGAAAAACCTATATTTTGACATTTTTCTTATCCATTCATATGCTCGATTTGTTCGTGTTTGTTCTTTTATCCATACGTATGTTCTCTGTGCCATTGTCTTAAAAGTAAAAGGCAGTTGCTGCTTGAGTTTCTATTGATGTGTCTATGAAGCTAAAAGGGTTGCACTTACAAGAAGTGCCGTTTTTGATTTGTTGTGAGAAATACTATCAAGGCTTTTTCAAATACAAGTTAGTAAAGTAAAAGTTTTCGTTCGATGAAATTGGTTATTACTTGAAGATGTTGACATGTTTGTTTTATAAAAAATAAAAATTAATTTCCTGAAATTATAAATGCTCTACATAATAATTAAAAACATGACTTGCATATATTTAGTTTAATAAACAACTTATCAAATTATGACCACTCATTATTTACTTATTGACTCTTTTTTATTAGTAAGTCATTTTTTTTCGTTGGCATAAAGTCATTGCAGCTTACCTGGAGCAAAGAGAGTTAATTGAGATATTCAAAACTCTGTTGATTCGTTGTTGAACAGAATTGTTTTTCTAACTAATGTTTTATCTATTTTTTAAGTATTTTTTTTTATCTTAACAGCTTTTCGAGAAAATGTTGGCATTAACCTCAATTATTATCGAGTTTGCAAGAGTTTGCAAATGTATTCTCATTTAAATAAGGATAGGACAATTGTTTAATTCTTGCAAATGTGTTTTAGTGTGATGGGTGGTTTGGCTTTAGTTAAGTATTTAATTCCATTAAGGTTTATTATTTTATAAATTGTCAACGATACCTCAACTTTAATTTATATATCGTTTTAAGTTCTTTTGGAGCTTTATAATATTGTTTGCTTAACATTTAGTTCAGGGTTATAGATTTTTTATTGTTCTAGAGAATATTATGTTAATTAAGTGTATATTAAAGGGCGCTCTTTTTTTCATTTTGTTATATTCCCTTCATTGCCTTTATTAAATATGTGTTAACTAATATAATTTATAACATATACCACTGTTGCTCTTACTCTCACATCAAAGTAATTACTTTCTTACTAAAATTAATATGTAAAAGTTAAATATGAACAAACTTGCGTTCCTTAGTATTAATTATTTTTACCAATCGGCTATAAAAATAAAAAAAAAACAATATATTTCGCATGGATTGTTTACGTATACATTTTAACCCGTAACAAGAGCCTAAATTAAATTTTATCTATCTTGGGGGAAAGCAAATAGATTAAAACGCCAGTGAAACGAAAATATTCACAAACAAACAAACAAAAGAATCAGCTGATTTTTTTGTTAATCTCCTACAAAACCACTAGCTTTATTTCATAAAGAAAGATATATTGCTTTTCAATTTTTTTTTGAACGAATACTTTTCCTAATTTTATCATTCTTTTGTCTTAGTAATGTTTTATTTCTTACACATATTGGATCGATTACTTGCTTGTTTATTCAATACGTAATTACTTGGTAGCTAGTTAACTAAAAAAATATACACTCATAGCGAATAGATAAAGTGTGGCCAGACGTTTATTTTGTTAGGCTATTGCCTTTAAGATTTTACTGTTAAAAATTTATTTAATTTATATTTTTAAAAAAATTCACATGCACCGCTTAGGTACCCCCCGACTGATTTTCTGACTGTGCCATTGTACCTGCAAATTTGCTTTGTTGCCTCTTTGTTGTTTATGCAATGTTTCAATAAATGGCTAAAACTGTAACCAGTTTACCACTATGAGAAAACGTTTTTACTAGCTTGAAAATCATAAATAAAAAAAAGTTTATTAAGCGTTCAATTATCTGGACAATAGAGTTAATATTTTCAATGGTTTTAATTTTATTTTGAAAAAAAAAACAATGGTTTACCACATTTTTATTCCCTTATTTGTGCTTTTCATGGAATAGTGGCATTGTAAAATTAAAGCCGTAAAACGTTTCACCTGTCATTCTGCCTGCTAAAATTCAATACGAGATTAACTCTTTCATGGGATGCTAAACAAACGATTTCCCGCTGCCTGTTTGAAATGGCCAATCGGTCATTTTGTTATTAATTGTGAAATCATTTTCAACTGGCCTAATCACATTAACAGTTCTATTTGTTATTTAAAAAAAAAGTGCCATGAATAGCGGAACTTTTTTATTATCCAAATTTCAAAAGGCCAAGGGTATTTTAACTAGATGTTATCATCACGTTTATAAACATTGTTTTAATAGATTCATATAGATAATTATTACATATTACAGATTGACATTTTTTTGTATTGAAAATACTAGTTTTACTAATTTGACAGGGTGCATGGTTTAGCCAATTTGAATCGTGGGTTGATCCAACAGATATATTTAGTAGGGCAAATACCTACTATATTGTGTTAAAGAAAAACATACAATTATTCACTTAGTAAATGTTCCGTATTACCAATACTGGTACTCAATAAAAAAAATACAATACTCATACATACTGCGTAAGTGGTGCTCCTATCGATGTTGTAAATGAATTCAAAGACCTAGGTGTTATCTTCCAAAGTAGTCTATCATTTGAAAAACATATAGCATCACTTCGAAAAGCTGTAAATTATTAGGATTTATCAAACGAAACACCAAATACATCAAAGACACTAAAGCAATTACGACTTTGTTTAACTCACTAGTTCGCAGCGTACTTGAATACTGCTCTGTGATATGGAACCCACGTCAGCAAAGTTACATTGAACGCCTAGAAAAGGTTCAAAATAGATTTTTAAAGTACCTACTCTATAAACATCACTTTCCATCAAGAAACATCAGTTATAGCACTAAACTACTGCTATGTGGTCAGAAATCACTCAAAAATCGAAGAGAAAATGCAATGCTTCTGTTTCTATATAAAGTGATCAATAATATGATTGATTGCGAAGATCTTCTCAGCCTGGTCGCAATCAGAGTCCCACAATGAAACACAAGAACCAATCAACTCTTCTCGGTAAGGACTCACAGGACCAACTATGGGAAGTACAACATTGTGGAGAACCTTTTGGTGAATTACAATATAAACTTTCAATATATTGACATTTTTTGCATCAGTTCGACTAAATTAAAACAAACGATTAACCTAAGACAATGCTTACTCTATTTGTTGTGATTGTTAATTTACTTATCTGCTTAGCGATACATGTCATTTTAAATTTGTAACTTGCTCTTTTACATTTATGGTTTGTTCTGTTATATTTTTCGTGTACCATTCGGAATATATTATTCTGTAGTGTACTTAAATAATAAATAAATAAATAAATAAATAAATAAATAAATAAATAAATAAATAAATAAATAAATAAATAAATAAATTTTACTGATCACGGTGTATTGCATTACACTTTCTACATTTGACTGGTCTTCTTAAAAGTGTAAAATATATTTTTATAAGACACAAAATGAATTTTTCAAATATAAAAGAAATGCGACAAACGTTCAAGGCAGCAGATAAATAGGATGAAGATATAAATATGTAAGGCTTTATGTATGTGATCGTATTCTTGACATTTGTCTCATAAAATAACGTACTACCGGGTGTACACTGTACATATTAATAATATTTTGATATCATTCTATATATCGATTTTATTTAAGATAAGATATTATAGATACATTTCTTCACATTATTTAATATGGTTCTAGGATATATTAAGTTCTTTGCTGACTATTGATTTGAGTATATATTTATAACTTGTCCGATACTTAATGAAGATCCATTTAAAAACATGTAAGGTCTTCACTTAATTTTATTGTTATTAACCATAACAATTGTGTCAACACACAGTGTCTTCGTCAGATGGTAAAAATCCAGTTTTACAATTGATTAGTTTTATGTAAAACTCTATATATCCTAAAGATCTTAGGCATTTATTTGATTGGCTGGGTACGGATAAAATGCAGTAAGCACTTTTTTATGGTGAAGGAAAACACATTTACTCTACAGCAATTTTATTAGTTCATTTTAAAATGTATGCAACATACTCCACAAGTACAAGTACAAGTACCTGTTAATGTTCAATTAGGAGTATCCTTTTGACAATAAAACGTTGCCTTAAGATGGTCAACTTACTGGCTTAATATTGTCATCATTTCCGTTTAACCATTTCTACATTAGAAATGACAGCTTTAACAAAGAAGCCATCTCAATAATCTGCGTATCATTTAGATTGCGAAACTATCAAAAAGCAACCCATAAACTAGTTTTAAGACCAATAAAAGAAAATAAATTTAACGCGAAAGTAAATTCGAAGAAGAAAAATTCAAACTTCAACCAGCTTGATACGTACCTACGTACGTACGCGAAGAAACGAGTTTCCCTAACAAATAGCGGCAACGCCATCTGTCGTATTTATTGCAACCTTTACCCCGCTGTGCTTTACTATCCTTAGCCAAACTGCTTCAGGCGCTTCACGGGAAATCTTTAGGAGATTTCCTAAAATCGTAAAAAGAAAAACCAGCTATATGGGTTAATGCATTTTACTAAAGTTTCAGGATAAATTTAACATTTTTAACCCACATATGTGTAAATAAAATGTCTTTATCCTCATAAAACAAGGTTCAATGGTCGAATAAAAAAGCAGCAAACTAAAGTTTTACCGACAGCTGGCATCTGATGGAGCTCAAACATGAATAAAGAGTAATGATAATTTGTACCCAAACACAAAAAAAGTTATCCCATTTTTCAAGAAATAAAAGCTTTTTAAAAAATTTAAGGTTTCAGAGTTATTGAGTCTAAATTCGTTCAATTGGTCAAATTCTTTAATAATAAAGACTTGTATAGCTTGAAATATCAATACTTGTTGCATAGCTACATTAGGTATTTACAATGTCGATTAAAAGACTAGCAACCGTATATCCTAAAATGTTAGTTAGATCTATTTTATTGACCGCATTGCAGATAGTATCGAGCGAGATGGATGATAGAGGGACACGTGATGTTACTTCTGCATTTAGTGGCTTAGCATTAAAAGTTTGGAAAGCGGCAAAGATAAGGAATGAAACTAGATATTTTTGTACTGCAGTGTCTGTGTGTTCTCATAAGGTAATCAATTTAAAATGTTAACATAATGATATTTTAACTCTTAATGAAAATAATTTATAAAATGTAATGGGGTAGGTAATGAAATCGTTATCTTTAATTTAATTATACACTACCTTAGTGCATTAACTTGAAGATTACCAAGGATACTAATCGAAACGCAACACTTTTAAATAGAATAATTCTTACTCATGTGTTCAGATAATCAAATGTTAAAACCAGCACTGTATGTGAAAATAGTTATTACATTGAAATTTTAAAATTGGATTAATTTGATGAACTGTTAGGGGAAAATGGGAATTTCATAAAAAACGCTTTGATCAGCGTTGTTAAACGTAACGTTTTGACGTGCACTCGAAATTGACGTGAAAAAAGTATACCCTGGTATTTTAATTACTATTTGTATGTTTAAAGAGGAAATGTCTATTCGTAAATTATACTAGCCTCTTCCCTTAAAAACAAATATGTCTTTATCACACAACTTTTCTAAATAGGTAAAATATTTTTAAGAGGTAATATTTAATTCAGGCTCTATTTAGCTGTTTATGTGTTACTCTGCGGATAGACAGATCAAATATCTTTTAATATCGGGTTTTCGTGTTTTATGAACCTAAAAAACTATTAGGATGTAAAACAATTTATTAGAGTGGTGTCTTTGTAAAATTAAATTGATTGTGTTTCCTGACCCGAATAAATTCTTAACACAAACAAAATCATTTAAATTAAAGACACGTAACCTATATTCTCTAGTTAAGTTTATCATAAACTAGAGGATGCATCATATTCTTCTGCGACTATAAATCAATATACGAAAGAATTTAAGATTTACTGCCTTTATTCCCAAGACCCAACTTTTCTAATAAGTCTTTCTTTCAAAAATCCTGTTTTTCACTTTGGGATTTTCCATTTTACCCTTTATACACATTTATTTTTATAGTCTTATAATGCCGGATAATGCAGGTTAGATTATTAATTTCAAAGTAACAAGAAAAGTTCTTATTTAGTTTTAAAGAAAATGAGTTAAGTTTTCAACTTAAAACTTTCTGTATTAATATTGTACCTACCGAGAAATTAAAATGCGGTTTTTAAATTATTATATTATCAAAGTGAAGATAAAATTAAAGAGTTTTTAACAAATATTGCCTTTTTATCCCTTAAAAGAATACAGTCAACACCATTATGTGTAGGTACGTTTTCACTCTGTATGTAAAAAAAGAAAGAAGAAAATTATTAACTTGTGTTACGGGTCCTAAGACATCCAAACCGGCAAAATAAGATTATCCTTTAAAATAAACGCACTTTTGTAGGTACATATTTATCTACTACGCCGAAAAAATAGCGCAAATGGCAGACTATTCTCTGCCACCTTTATTTTATTCAGAAAATTAAACTCTTTTGGGGGGGCATACAACACCAAGTCCAATTAGTTAAGGTAGCTGAGAAACAGGGTAGACTTTTAACACTATGTGCATGTTTATTCAGAGGCCTAAGACACCAAGTTTATAATATCTGTATGCCTCGGATCTTTAGTAATATCTTTAGCAACACATTCAGCGACATAGAACACTATATAATCACCTGGTGTTATATGCTATAGTAGTTTAGTAGGTGGGGATTACACATAATGTGTAACGCCAGCTGACTATCGGCATTTAGGCGGCAATAAGTTTTGATTTGTTCTATTATTACTTTTCCTTTTACCAAAATGCATACCATTTCCATTTAAAATACTATTTTTTTGTAAAAATTGGACATAGTGTCGTATGCCTGCCGAGTACAGTATTATGGCTTATAATTTTTTACAGGTATAGAAAACTATGTCAATCAAAATACAAATAAATTGTATTATTGTAATTATTATGACAATTAAAATTTTAAAATGCCTCCCGAGTACAGACTTCATACCTATACACTATAACTGCTATAAAAATCTTTTGTTATATAACTTCCTTAACTTACAGAATCTCTTTTTCCTGCAATAAAAACTTTCGTAACAAAACTTTTTAAGGAAAGGAACCTCTGGGTCTACAAACCGACATTAATAATTATTTTTCAACACGCACTGTTTTCATATTGCCTCCGGAAATTTACTTCGGTTCTTGTATTTTTAGATGAGAGGACAAACTTATTTAACTTTTTAAATATTCGCGTATAATAAATTTAAAAATTATACATAAAAGCTTTTGTCAGAACATAATCTTTTAAATCCGGTAGAAGTGTAAGGGTAATTCCAAAAATATTTCTCCGATGGTTTCAAAAGATTAAAAATGCAGAGTAAGCAACCTCGAAAATTCTTCGTAGCGGATGATATATCAAACCATCGTTTCAACTATTAAATAGCGTTTCGACGTATTCGTGGGTTTCCAAACACTTGGAAATAGCTCTGGTAAGTTTTTCTGTTGCAAGTTTTACTTAAATCGCAAACTTTTCTTCCACCTTTCTTTGAAATTCAAATGGCGTATAGCCTAAAAAATTGTTCATATGCTAGCATTTCTGCTTATAGAATAATAAACATTTTTCTTCCAGAACTCACGTCATATTATTTTATTATCTAAGTAGCTATTATTAATTGGCGCGATGGACAAGCATAAGAAAAATATATGCAAATACAGGGTCGCTTTTATGTATGGAAACGGTCGATTATTTGCTAAAGTAAGATAGCTAGCGAAGAATGTTAAATACAAAACTTTTAGGGGTTTTAGAAATTTATTACACTGCACATAAACTAAGTATACAGGATCAGTCAAAAAGCCATGGAAGAACAAAGTTACTTTATTTTAAATGGAACCCTCTGCATATTATTTAATATTTCAATTATTTACAAGATTCTAAAAAAAAATGTTAAGCACACCACATACCCAATCTTAACCGTTTTCAAGATATCGAGTTTCGAATATATTTTTCAAATAAATTATTATATTCATTAATTTTCTAGTCCATCAAGTTACCTTAGAAAATATTTATCTCCACAACAATGTTGTTTTGTCATCTTGACAACAGATATGCCAAAAATACTTACATTTACGATTTGTGAACAATTTTCGCGTAAAAATGGCACGTTTAAGTGATCCCGAGCGCATTGAAATTTTAATGATGATAGGGTACGGCAATAGAACACGGAGTTTTACCCAAGTGGTGAATATTTTTAATGAATTGCATCCAGATCGGGAACCTATAACTAAATCAACTGTTTCCGAAACATTGCAGCGTTTTCATGAAACTGGAGGTGTGAAAGATCGACCAAAAAGTGGAAGACCGGTAAGCGTTACTAATGAAGAAAATTGTGTCATGTTAGATGCGGGCTTTAAATCATAATATGAGTCGATATTATATTCAAAAAATTACCAAAAGAGAAAAATTCAAGCCATATAAAATTCATTTGTTACAAGAATTGAGTAAAGATGATTTTGATCACAGAATTCAGTTTTGCGAAATCATTAGGGATAAATTGAATCAAAATGTCAACTTTGTCAACCACATTTTATTTTCTGATGAATCAACGTTTTATTTAAACGGGCACGTAAATCGACACAACTGTAGATATTGATCAGACCAAAATCCACATTGGATGGAACAAGTTCATACCCAACGACCACAAAAAACCAACCCTATTTTATACATGGAAATTTAAACTCTGAACGATATTTATTACTTTTACAACAGAATATTGTTCCACAGCTCAGACGATTGTCCCCGAACCATAATAATCCCAATTTACCGGCTGAACAAATATGGTTTCAACAAGATGGGGCTCCACCACATTTTGGACGGATGATGAGGGAATATCTAGAGGAAACTTTTTCTGGTAAATGGATTGGGCGCAGAAGTGCAATTAAATGGCCTGCTAGGTCTCCTGATATGACCCCTCTTGACTTTTTCCTGTGGGCCATATCAAAAATTCAGTGTACAGTTGTAGGCCACAAAATATCGAAGATTTGCAACAAAGAATAATGCATGAAATTTCCAGTATTGCTCCCAATATCCTTTTAGATTCGCTACAAAATTTTGTTCACCGAATTCATTACTGCCAGGAGGTAAACGGTGGACACTTTGAGTACCTTATAAAATAGGATTTTAAATTGTTGTTTACTAAAACTTAGTTTGTCTTTTTTATTATTGTTATTAGATTTATTTGAAAATGATATTTGAAACTCGATATCTCGAAAACGGTTAAGATTGGGTATGTGGTATGCATAACATTTTTTTTAGAATCTTGTAAATAATTGAAATATTGAATAATATACAGGGGGTTCCATTTAAAATAAAGTAACTTTGTTCTTCCATGGCTTTTTGACTGATCCTATATACTTAGTTTATGTGCAGTGTAATAGATTTCTAAAACCCCTTAAAGTTTTGTAGTTAATATTCTTCGCTAGCTATCTTACATTAGCAAATAATCGATCGTTTCCATATATAAAAGCGACCCTATATATTTCCCATGTTATTTATTGGTAATGTTAAAAATCAAAGAAAAAACACCACACAGAGTACACAAACAATATTTTGAATTTATGAATTTATATAAAATTAAACAATAATTTTACTAGCATCTGAGGCATCTGCTCAAGACTGGCAACTTTTCGAACGACCAATACCGGCTGGTTCTTATCTGCTAAATAATTTCATTACATAAGCAAAATGAATTAATCCCTTTTCTTTGTTTATACAAATACAAAGTAAGCAAATAACACAATCTATTTAAAACATTTACGAATGTGTATTTTTAAAATTAAGAGTAAGTAATTATTTACTTATTTACTTATTTTCATTGTAATACACGACCTAACAAACATTTTTGTAAATAAGAAAAAATTTGTTATGTAATACTAATAATAATAACACACAACAAAAATATCTAACTATTAATTTTAGAATATTTTGTGAATATGGTTACAGGCACTTAAGAAGAAAAGGGAATCATAAGAATTTCAAACATTTTGTTGTTAAACTGGCTCTATTTTGCGGAAAATAAACAACTTAAAGAGGATGTGATTTTTATTTTACATGCCAAGAGGAATATTTTTTACCGATAATGGATTTCGAACCTTTGTTATTATTAATTCTGGAAATATTATCTAGCTAATACATAGTTTAATTAAATTTACTTAATTTAGTGTAAAATAAACTGTATTTCAAAATTATTGTCAATTCATTTTATATAAAAGTCTCACCTGTCCAGAGTTTTCTCTATCAAAAGGTGCAATTTCTGAAAGCCCTTTAAAAAATCCAGAAGTGCTCAGAAAGAGAATTTTAAGAAAATCATATTTTCCAACATAATACAAAAAGTGACTGGGGTTTGGCCAGATAAAATGAAAATCTTAAAGAAGGGAGAACATAATACGATTTTCTAAAGTAAGAAACAACAAATGAAGTTATGTTCTGACTAAAATATGGTGATATGGGTCCAGGGATAACTGGATTCTTGAAGCTTTGGAATATTTTGCTGGGAATTTTAGAAATCCAGATCACCCCTAAAATAAAAATATACAATAATATGCCTTTATAAAAAAGTTTTTGTGTTAGATTCTTCGTTTATTAATATTTTATTTATTTCGAGTTTGTTCCGATTAGTTTGTGATTGTAGCAAACGTTTTTTATCTTATTAAACAATCAGTATGCATAAACTTGGACACTAATTTTTTTATTTGAATTGGATTTTTGATACTTAGGCAGTCCATAGCAGCATACAAAACTAACACAGTATTTTCGTTCCTGTCATAGTATTTTCTGAGATTAATACATACATAATAATTATTAACTCGAAATTGATGAAATTCAGAATATTCTTCTCTCAGTGTACAAAAATACGTATGAAACTTAAATTCACGAAACTAAACGTTTTTAAAGTTAAAAACAGTGAGCAACGTGACTTTAAAAATCGAATGAGATTCTGATGGATGGTGGAGTGAAACGAACTTTTAGTTTTCGCGGTTTTGCAGTTACATGCAGTACGTGTTCCACTATTTGATTTTGTTAAAGGGTCACTCCCGGCTTTTACGAGATTGGCATGTACCTTTATTTTGTTCCCTAAAATAATTCATTTTAAGAAATTTAAAATTATTCTCTTACCAATGTGGGTAAAAATGATTCATTTTATTTTAGGTAGGAGTTAGCTTAGTTAACTGAAATATTGTTATATCAATACAATATAAGGTAATATGACCAACATATTGTACCACCAATACAACATAAGAATGTATGATTGATGCAATTTCAACTAAGTTAAATGCTAAGATTAAACAACCACGCCACACAACTCTTTGGCTCGTTATAATAATGTGACAAAATTTTTATAAATTATATTTTTTTTCTTAATCTTCTTTAGCTGAAAGAATGCTGTAAGAGCGGAATGCCCCTTTTTTATATAGATAGCTTAACGTTGGCTTTTTGACGCTGAAGTTCAATTATTAAATGGGCAAGTGCTAAATGGCTAGTTACTTGGCTGTCTATAAGTATTTTACGAGAAATGCATTTGCAGACTTCTAATAATTGTTTTAGTTTTCTTTTATCTGGGGTATATTTTCATTAAAGACAACGAAATTCCGAAGCAGCACATATGATTTATTTCAATTTAAAAATATTGAAATAACTATCCTTAAACTAAATTATTTCCTCAAAAAGAAATACCTAAATTAAAAATTGGTTACAAGACAAAGAACGTTTGCACCTATTATATTGCCCCAATTTATACCTGTTAAATGATAAAAATGTACACATAATTTCTTTATACAGTGTCACCAGTAAAGTCCGTATCATATCGGGGTTTTTTTTAATAATAGCTTTATTCAAAATTTGACTTTGGCATTAAGTTCTGCGTTGATCGAGATGAAAATTAAGCAAAAAAATAGTAGTCACGTAATTCGCATTATCTGTGAAATTTTAATTTTTTAATTGTCTTCAGTAAAGTGTTTTTTAAGTGGAAAATAAATTTTAGTTTAACAACGTAAAGTTTATCTATTTTCAACGATTTAATTTAAAACTCCTATATTATAACTTATTATTAAGCTATGTCCTAATAACGTTAACGTATATTACTTTCAGACACAAACTACGTTTTCAAAAATACTTATTTTATGAAGTTACCTTATACAGGGTCAAAAACAATTAATCTTTGCATCACATGCGACCAAATTTGACTAGCCCAATTTTGATTTTGTAGAAAAACACACATTTAATATGGCGCTACTTTAAAGAAAATGTATCTGAAATAAAGGATTGTCAAAACTAAGAATTCTTATGTAGGTTGCGTCGAGTCTTATTTTGCAAAAGTGGTGCAACTTACAGAATATAGGTAAAAATCAAAATTATCTTATGCAGCTGAAATTGCATGTGGACTAGGACTATTTTCAGAAATAACCCCACTTTTAAATTATTTTTTGGAAAAAATTTAAATTTGACAGATAATGCGAATCACGTGACTACTATTTTTTTGCTTAATTTTCATCTCGATCGAAGTAGAACTTAATGCCAAAGTCAAATTTCGGTTAAGGCTATTAAGAAAAAATCCCATATGATGCGGACTTTACTGGTGACACTGTATACTAGTCAGTCATAAAATTTTAAAAAAGTAACATTGTGACCTGGCTGACAAAACGTGTCTATTCTACATATTTAATAAGGCAGAAAAATAAAATACCCATATCTTGTATTTAGTTTTAATTCAATTGGTTAATTTCCTTTATTTATTTTCTTTATATAATTCCAATTAATATCTATTTTATCTTAAGAGTTTGAGAAGTTGTACTCGATTGAATTCCAATTTCTACAAACCAGTAAAATTTTCCAGTAAACGCCTAGAAATAATTTTAATGTTGAAAACTCTTCACAATTAATAACCTCACCTGCAGCATCTCAGCTCAATGCCTCAATTTTATTAATTAACTCAAATTAATTGGGAAGTTTTCTGCGTGGCTTTGTCTTTATTATTGATTCACGACTTCAAATTATATTATCCTTTTATTAAGCACAATTGGGTTTTTGTTTTTCTAAGTCTTCAAATTATAAAAATTTGTTAATATTTTTGTTAATATAAATAAATATGGCAACTTCAAAATATTTAAATTAAATTTTTCATGTTTTCGTTTGTTATCAATTTTCATAAAACAAAAAACATCGACGAATAGCTTTCTATATATGGAAGGTGTCCATTTCTAAATATCTATAAGATAATCAATCGATTCAATATGGTTTTTTATCTCAAATATTTTTTGGGTTACTATTCTAACTGAAGGAGCAGCAAAAATTACAATTTACAATTGAAAACTAGTTTCCAATAACTTTAAACATGTCTTACAACGATTAGTGGTGTAGATGCGCCATATTGGTTATCATCTCCTATCAACTTGACGTTGATTGATGAATGTGGGTCTGATTTTCTCAAGTCACTCAGTCGATACAGGAAGGTATTCGCAGTAACTAAGGAAACGAAAAGGGCTTGTTTCCTTTTCAACTAAGTTCCCTTGTCACTTTTTGTTTTTTACCTAAATGTCATTGTTTCCATTTGGGATCTGGGATCTATCTAAACTTTTGGAAATCTTGATATAATTAAAAAGCTGTCTTGACTCTATTTCAGCACATTTTGAATGGATTATTCTCTAAATTTTTACTTTTAATTTGAAGTTTAAAATATACCTTGTTATGTGCTCTTCATTGGCGTAGCTAAATAGGGGCTGGGGGAAGGGGACTAAGCCCCCCTGGTATAAAAATAACCCCCTTTGACAAATTCAAGAAAATACATTACTAAGCTAATTTAATCTTGTTGCGTGTTATTGCGTATAATAAATAAACCAAACTAAAGAGTGGCAGCGCGGCCGCGACATTGTCACCCAAAATAGACACGCTACGCCTATGGTGTTCTCGAAATAATTTATTAAACACATCGAATGAAATGGACCACAATACTATAGTGGAAACGTATTCTACTAGCTTAATAATTATATTATTAAATACACTGCGCGGCATATTTAACGCATAACGAAAAAATGGCCTTAATTCTTATGTTATATATTTTCCAAATTTGTGGTTCGTTTTTAATGATTTTTTTTTTCTAATTGTAGGTTTTTTCCTTAAGCATGTCACTGCCTTTGTTGTTTTGCTTAAAAAAGTAACTTTGGTATTATACCGGGTGTTATAAAACTGTTATGTTTTTTTACGGAAATTCAAAACACCCTGTGGGATTTACTAGCCATTACAAGTTATCGCAATTACAGGCAAATGAAAGTCCTATGTTTCCTTTACATTTTCTTTTTTGATTCATTGGTTTATCTCTGTTTTTTTCATGAAATATTCAATTTTTAGTTCAACATGATTTTCATGAAAAAATGTTTAGTTAAAAAATACAAAATAAACGTATAAAAAATACAGGGAAAAAATTGTAATTTCTAAAGGTATTGAAAAAAATTAAATATGAATAATTATTAGCGAGTATTGCCTCCCCTTGCTCTAATGACGGCTTCGCTTCTTCTTGGCATACATACAATCAGATTTCTGATTTTATCTTGAATATGATTCCATATTTCCTCAATGACAGATCATTTAAGTTTCTAGGAGGAGGAAGCATGGCTTTAAGATGTCGTCCCATGTTATTCCATAAATGCTCAATAGGATTAACGTCAGGGCTTCTTGCTGGCCAGGGCAAAGGTAAAATTTCTGTTTCTTGGAGATAATTTTGTACCACTCTTTTTAATTTTTTTGAATACCTTTAGAAATTACAATTTTTTTCCCTGTATTTTTTTGCCCTGTTTTGTGGATTCAATAAAATTAATTAATACCAGATATTGATTCTTTATTAACTTTATAATTTGTTTTTTCTTGCTGTTGCATTAATCAAAGCATTTCGTTTATTTTGTATTTTTTAACTAAACATTTTTTTATGAAAATCACGTTGAACTAAAAATTGAATATTTCATGAAAAAAACAGAGATAAACGAATGAATCAAAAAAGAAAATGTAAAGGAAACATAGGACTTTCATTTGGCTGTAATTGCGATAACTTGCAATGACTAGTAAATTCCACAGGCTGTTTTGAATTTCCGTAAAAAAAACATAACAGTTTTATAATACCCGGTATAATACCAAAGTTAATTTTTTAAGCAAAACAACAAAGGCAGTGATATGCTTAAGGAAAAAACCTACAATTGAAAAAAAAAACATTAAAAACGAACCACAAATTTGGAAAATATATAACATAAAAATTAAGGCAATTTTTTCGTTATGCGTTAAATATGCCGCGCAGTGTAGTTATGCCATCCTCATTGTATGGGTGTGGGTGAGTCTGTTTTATTAATATAGTTAAATGGTCATATCAAAAGTACCAAAACATTAATTTAATCTATTTTACCTTTTTCCATTAAATTCTATATCAACCACATCTACTATACATTATTTTTCGAATTCTCTTAAAAATGCGTTAAATTTTCTTTAAACAGAGTGCTACCTAAATAACCAAAAACCTGGAAAAACTATCTTAAATACAGTGAAAATCTGCCAGTAAGTGAACAACAAAAAACTCTAAACCCGATTAAAAACCTTATCAGCAAAGAAATTATCTGTATTTACATTTGATACAATCGCCTCTTTTTTGGCCATTCTAAACTGCAGTAAAGAGCAAGAAATGGACTTTAAACCCTAGCACCGAGAACAGAGACGGTTTTGCCTTTACTTTGTTTGCTTTTATTTATTTATGCACCGACGGGACATTTATTTATTCATGAAACGGCGGGACATATACTTCTTGAATCGAGTAGGGGAGTGTCCCAATTTATTTTACTGTCCGATTTGTAAGCAAACACAAAAACGACTAGATTTAATACATTACCACAATGGGCAAAAATAATATTGGCACCTTTAAGTGCTGCAGCGATGGAAAAGATCTAACTTGCTACTATTGCATATCTTGCAAATCAATACAACATAAAAGCTGCATAGAGAGAAAAAAAAGTGCAGTTTATATAAAAGACTACAGAATCTTCTGCAGCAAAAAATGCGAAATCTACGCCCAAGAAAATGTCAAAGATGATGAAATTGAACTGATTCAGGAACTCAGAGTGATAATCGCCGAACTGCAGAATGAAGTGCGAGAAAAGAGTAAACAACTGGAGAGACAGACAAGACTATCTACCGCATTTGAAGATGACGTGACGGAAGCAGAAGAAAAATTAAACAGCGAAATATTGGAACAAAAAGAAAAAATACAGGCCCTAGAATGTAAACTGACACTAGAAAGCAAAAAGAGAATAAATGATATAGAGGAAAAAAATCAAGAAATAGAATATATTAAAGAAAACTTACAAAAAACGATAGATCAACAAAAAAGCAAAGTCGAAACAATTGAAAAAAAACTAGCTGATGAAAAACGAAAAGCCCGAGATGTGGAGGAGGAAATTACTAGGAAAAATAAAGACGAAAAAGATAAGAGTATTGAAATTTATAAAAGGGAAATTGACAAACTAAATGAAAGTATAGCAAAAACGAATATGGAACGGCTACATGAAACAGATATCGCTACAATAAACATCCGGGAACTAAAAGAGGAGACCCATAGAATAAATGAAAAATGCAGTGAACTGACAATAGTGAACAGTAATCTAAATAGGAAAATAAAGGAACTAGAAAAACAACTAACTGAATTAACACATACAAAACAAGAAGAAATCCAGAAAATGGGAGAAAAATTAAATAAAAGCGCTAAAAATGCAAATGAAAAACCAAGAAATAGGCAAATATTATTAATGAGCGGACCAAACGGTTATAACTATGGGAAAATTGTAAAAGAAATTTCCAAAAGCACCTTCGACACAAACTGCCAATCTGCAAGCAGCAATTTTTTCGAAAACATAACAACGAATCACAATATACTATCAAGAAATTACACAAAAAGGGACTACAAGATTATCTTTACATCTAATGAAAATGCCAGATTAGGGAAAAATATCGACGAATTGTATGTAAGAGAAATCATGGAACAGTCAAAACATACCAATTTAATTCTGGTTGGGGCACCGTTTGTTAGGAATAGGCCAATCCTAAATAAATTTATAAATAGTCAAAATCAAGCACTACTGAACCAGGTTGAATGCGGAAACCTAGCATACTTTGTTGACTGCAATAAAATAATACGACCACATCAAGTCCAGGAAAGAGGTGAATTAACAAATCAAGGAAAATGGCAACTGATCAATTATATATTTCACTACTATCTTCAAGAAAAGCTAGATAAAACAACTGAAGCTAGCAACGACATCACTACGAACAAAGAAACAAACCAAAGAAACAAGTCAACAAACACAGACAAGCGAATTGAAACAATAGAAGTAGTAGAAAATCAGGATAGGCAACAGAATTTTTTATATCCACGCCTGAGTCAATTACAAATGGAAATATGATCCAAACGCACCTGAGCACAAAGATTTGCCACCTAAATGTTCAAAATCTTGCGAATAAATTAAACCACATAGAGCTTCTTACCAAAGAACTAGAACCACAAATACTCTGCGTTACTGAAACATGGGGCTCGAACGAAGGAATGCGGAATATGGTACTTCCAGATTATAAACTAGCAACTCATTATTGCAGAAAAGTCCACATACATGGAGGAGTCGCAATCTACACAAATATAGAAGCTACAGTAAAAGACCTCAAAGAAATCACAAATTACAGCGTCGAACTACATGTTGAATGCTGTGCCATTCAAGTAAAAAGTACGAGGTTAAATCTGGCAATCGTTGCAATATACAGACCCCCCTCTGGAAATGTGAATACTTTTGTACAGCACGTCACTGACCTTCTATTACACCTTACTAAAATTGGCGACAATATTGTCCTATGTGGAGACCTTAACATCGACAGCTTAAAGACACAAGAACAAAACTATAAGCAACTAAAGGATCTTCTCGACTCCTTTCACCTAGTAGACCGCAGTGACAAACCCACAAGGGTTTTTACATCCAAACTGGGCACATCGATTTCCTCAATAGACTACATGGCTACAGATATAGATAGTGCACTGGTAAGCTGTAAAATCATAGAAGAACACATTTCTGACCATTACCTTCAAGAATTGATAATTGAGCTACCTATTGAAGTCCAAGAACATAAACCAAACCGTAGAGTCATACGAACTTCATCTGAGAACAATCTAAATATATTATACATACAAGGTACAGATACAAATGAAAATCTTCCTATACAAGTACAAGACCTGGAAACACACCCTAAAACTATAAGAGTTTTATCAAAATCCAACATAAACAACCTCAAATTAGCACTAAAAAGGGAACAATGGCAACATGTACAAGGTACAGATATAAACGAGAGCTTTGGGACATTTCTGAGAATATTTCTATGGCATTTCAATAACACCTGCCCAAAAAGGAAACTACTGCAACGCAAACCTAAACACAACTGGATAACCGAAGACATCATCAACAAGAAAAAACAGGTACAGGATTCCTATAATCTCGCTAAACAATTAAACAACAATGATATTTGGCAATATTACCGAGACCAAAAAAAAGAATATAAGAAGCTTATAAACAATACAAAGATAAACTATAACAAAAACAGGATAGAGAACTCTGCAAATCAGTCTAAGGAAATATGGAGCATAGTAAACACAGAACTTAATAGAAATCGACAAACCAAACCGATACAACTATCAATGAATGACCATGAAGTACACAACAAACAGGATGTCGCAGAAATATTTGGGAAGTACTTTGCAACTATAGCAAAAGAGAAAATCCAAAACCACTTTAAACTCAACATTTCAATGAACCCAACGACTCTAGAGCCACAAGCAAACACCATATTCTTAGGGCCTGTTACAAGAGAGGAAGTCGGAAGGATTATAATAAACCTGAAAAATAAAAAATCAACTGGTTTTGATGGAATACCAACAAAGGTCTTAAAGAACGTGCGCGAGGAGATAGAAGAGCCCCTTCAACATCTAATAAATAGTACCTTTATCACTGGAACATTTCCATCCACATTAAAACTAGCTACTGTAATACCAATCTTTAAAAAGGGCAATGAATGTAACATTGACAACTACAGGCCAATATCCCTGCTCAGTGTATTTTCAAAAATCTTCGAACGTATACTGTACGACAGACTAATGAATTTTCTAGGCCGATTTAAAGTGATAAGGAACGATCAACATGGCTTCCAACGGGGCAAATCCACGGAGACAGCTGCATTCCGACTTGTTCAATTTATACATCAAGAACTAGAATCAAACAAGGTGGTTGCCGGAATGTTTTTTGATTTATCACGGGCATTTGATACCTTAAACCTAAAGTTTGTCGAACAGAAACTCTATGCTGTTGGAATAAGGGGAAATGCACTGTCCTTAATAATGTCATTTCTAACCGAAAGAAGGCTGTTGGTCAAAATCGGAAATCATACCTCCTCAGAATATGAACTCAACATCGGAGCTGCCCAAGGATCTGTCCTCGCACCTCTCATATTCATATTATTTGTAAACGATCTATCACTACCGGGATTTACCATCAAATTTGCCGACGATACCACGGTTGCCATATCAGCACTAGATGACCCTGAAGCACACAGGAAAATACAAGAAGTAACAGAAGAAATGAACAGATGGTGTTTTTCGAATCAACTTATACTAAACGAGGACAAAACGGTTCACATTCATTTCTACAAAACTTCTCCAAAAATGCAATTGAACCAGGCAGCATCCTCTTCCAAATTTCTGGGAACGTATCTTGATTCCAAACTATCGTGGGAACCTCAATTGGATCATGTATGCTTAAAACTGGCACAAGCCTACTACGCTATACTAAAGTTAAGATACGCAGTGCCTGTCCCTACTCAAATAACATCTTACTACGCATTAGCTTATCCTCATCTCAGCTATAATATTTTACTGTGGGGACAAGCAGTAAACATAAACCGAGTATTTCAAGCACAGAAACGTCTAATAAGGCTCATCTTTGGATTGAAACCAACACAAACATGCAGAGAAATATACAAAAAACACAAAATCCTCACAGTCACTTCAATATACATCCTTAAGTGCTCCATATATGTATACAACAACAAGAACGAATTCCAGGAAAACAGAAACAATCACAACTATACTACAAGAAACGCAAATGGCCTTATAGTCCCTAGACACACTTCAACACGATATGAAAAATCTCCCCACTATGCCTGCATCAAAATTTACAATAAACTGCCAGATGAAATCAAACAATCCATAACAAGAGGTATATTTGGAAGAAAACTAAAGGACTTTCTTATAAAAAATGCATTTTACACACTAAAAGACTTTTTGAATGCCTAAACGATGTTATGTTTGTGTGTGTAGTTTTTGCTCGTACATTTATTTTATTTATTTTAATGTTTTTAAACTGCCTTCTAAATTAGTTAAGTTTATTTAATTTTATTTTATAGTTTTATATGACGAACCTCAAATCATAATGTATGATCCTTAGTTGAATAAATTTAATTTGAATTTGAATTTGAATTTGAAGCCCAAAGAGCCACTGTCAGCGGTAAAAACAATCAAATAGACATTAAGATAAAATCTCCAAATGAGTCTCGAATAACTATGCGCTATAATGGAGGCTTTTAGATCCACTGATATAAACTTTTACCTCAGGCACACACTATACTACTGAATTTTCTGCATAATTTCTTATTAGACCTATTAAAACCGAAATTGGTATTTAAAGCGTCAACGGCAACGGCAACGGAAACTTAAAAATAATTTAAATTAAAAACCGCTGGAATAATATACATATACTTAAATAGATGTAAGAATAGTGTTCTCATTGAACAGCCTAAAATGTATAGCATATAATATAATAATTGTAATAGACTAGAAATTTGCAAATACATTTTTATGAGTGCTTTCCTCAATTTTAGTACGAAGTGATAAAAAAATATTTATGCATGTGGAGACTAAAAGGTACATAATATTATAGACAGAGCTATAATAGTGCGCCTCTTAATATTCTACAGATAAAATTGCTTTGCGTCTCAAAGACGCTATGAAAACCTTATAATTCAGATATTTTAGAACCGGTTCAAGCTCGGTACAAACCGCTGTGTGTGTCATTGCCCTAAAACCTATAAAAGCATTGAAATTATATTCTCCAAAGCTGTTATACAGGGTGTTCATTTGAAAACTTCCCACCACAATTTTCCTGCTTTAAAATGAAAATGTGGAAAATCGCTCGGACCCTTCGATTTTTATTTCGAGGGGGACATCTTTTGCGTATATTGTCAATCTTGTTACTTCAAGCCCCTAGGAGGGAGGAAGGGTAAGATCTAAATCTTAAATGGATACAACTATTTTATATAATTTTTTTGGATTCTGCATAAAATTCTGAAAATTTTTTAATAAAAGCATTATTAGTCTATACTTAACAGTTTCCGAGATATTGACTCTTAAAAAATGACATTTTTGAACTTTGACAGCGTCTAGCTTTCTAACTGTACGTCTTAGAGCAAAACGGCTTACATGTCTCTATCTTCGATTTTTATTATCTTTCCAATAGTGTCAACTTCCAGTCAAACCGGAAGTACTATATTTCTTACATCCGGTTTAACCGAAAGTTCACACTATTGGAAAGATAATAAAAATCGAAGATGGGGACATGTAAGCCGTTTTGCTCTAAGACGTACAGTTAGAAAGCTAGACGCTGTCAAAGTTCAAAAATGTAATTTTTCAAGAGTCAATATCTCGGAAACTGTTAAGTATAGACTAATAATGCTTTTATTAAAAAATGTTCAGAATTTTATGCAGAATCCAAAAAAATTATATAAAATAGGGGTATAAATTTAAGATTTAGATCTTACCCTTCCTCCCTCCCAGGGGCTTGAAGTAACAAGATTGACAATATACGCAAAAGATGTCCCCCTCGAAATAAAAATCGACGGGTCCGAGCGATTTTCCATATTTTCATTTTAAAGCCGGAAAATCGAGGTGGGAAGTTTTCAAATGAACACCCTGTATACATAAACATTTACCTTCTCCTGCGCAAACAAAAGTTACGTTTTATGGGTGAAAAAATACGTCCGAGAGCATGGCTCGCCGGTCAGCTGCCTTCCCTCTTAGCAGCATCGGGCATGCGCACAAACCTCGTGTTATCGGTCTGTCCTTCTTTAGCGACATGCTCAAAATACACTCCAGAACCTGCTCGGGCCGCCATTTATGTTGTTGTGTTTTAAGGTTTCTCTGTGGATTCCTTGTGGGTTTCTTTGCTATTGTGGATTGTGGGTGTTTATTATTTACGGATTTCTAGTTGTTGTGTAGTTTAGTGAATTGTGTTTGTGCTTTTAGTGACTTGGATTGGAATATAAACAATGACTAGTAACAGTCGTTGTATGATTTTATTATGCTCAAATAGTGGTAAAATACCTGGTATTTCGTGTTTTCAGTAAGTATGGAGTAGTGATGTATCTTGACATTATATAACTTTATGTTATTACGAATAATGTAAATACATCAAACTAGGCCTAAGCTACACAAACAAGGTATGAAAATAAAGAGAAACCCACACCAAGACAGATTATCCCGATGCATGTTTTGGTATATTTTATTTGCAGCCCTGCAATCTTCAAATGTTTAGAATACACTTTTTTCTATACTTATATTATATAAAAGAAAAAATGTAAATATCTAGGTAGTTTATATTACTCCACGGGTCAAGTTCTGGGGCAAAAACTTTTTCAAATTCTTGAACAAGAAATTGTGCTTGAAAATGTTTTTACACGTACCCAAGTTTTTGCTAAATTGTAAAAATCAATACAAGTTATATACCTACTAATATTTGGTTCGAGGTTAGATACGCGATAACATCAAAGATTGGTTATTTTGCTGGTTTTGTTTGTTTTTTATATTCGATTTTATAAGTTTTATAGTTTAATTGACTTGTTCTCTTCAAATTTTAAAAAGAAAACCTTACAAAACAATTTTCTATCCTCAAAATCTGATAGGTTTGCAACTACTAAACATGCCAGAAATCACTAACTTAATTCGCCACCTGATCAAAAAAATTGAGAAGAAATTCCAATTTTTTGGCAGTAATTTAAATTTTAAAGCCCGGACCTGTCTATTTTCCCATTCGTCAAACGTGAATATTGTTAGCTTATCTCAAGGTAAATTGTGTAGTTTTATATTATTTTTATAGTTTATTTATTACATAGTAGGTCTATACCTGTGGGATTCTGATAACTATTATTTAATTGTTAGTACTTTAGCAGTTGTCAGAAATTTTATTATTAATTATTAGTCCTGTCGCAACTTTAAACGTTTATCTAAATGGAGGCAGGTAACTATTAAAATCAATTGAAATTTAAAAGCAAGATGAAAAGTTTTAACTATTAAAAATTTAAACAACGTTAACTAACTTAAAATAATAAAATTGTACCGCAACTATTGTTTACTGTTATTTCTTAACAATTTAATTTTAAACATCACTCAAAAAGTCTAAAGTTGCCAATAAATAATAGGTTTTTATTGGAAAGACAGAAAAAAATAGAGGAGGGCATAAGGACTACTGCTTGTAAACTGGAAGCATATTAAATGGACCAATAAAATATCATATCAACTGTGATTAGGAATAAATATTCCTTTTTTTCTTCTTATATTGTTTATTTGATAAAACATAGTGTTAAATAATTTTATTAGCTTTATTAAGAAGTAAAAGATGTAGGATATCTACTAATAAAGTTTATTAAAGTATTGATATAAGTTTGGCATGGGGCTTTATAATTCCAGCTATTTCGTTTTAGAGGGTGTACCTACGTTGAAAGCCAATTTAGAAAGTTCTACACCCTTGGCTTTGTGTTTTCTAGCCCATTTTTGTTTTTCATTTTTATAGAGTTATTAAAATAAAACCTTCGATAAAGCTAGTGGCCTAGTTTAGAAGTGGTATAATATCTTCTTTTAGACTCTGATAGGGCGACTAAATTTCTTCATATATGAAAATGACCCGATCTCGACGTATTAAAGGCTTTAATAGCTTCAATATATGAAAACTAGTTAAAGTTTAAGTGTCCAGTGGCGGCCACAAGAGGGAAAATAAAAAGTAAAATGTTTTCATTAATTTTGTATTTAAATAAATACAGAGAACAAACATTTTTCTTGTATATTGAAAACAGACACTAAAAAATCTTCATTTACGAAGAACAAAGTTTAATGAGTTTTTTACTGAGCAGTCTCATTTTAAGGTACCTAACGTCGCACAATGCGTGACCTGCTTGACCGTTTTAATAATAATAAAGTTTTGATATCGATGGTTTTGGCGGTATTTATCGCGTTAAATTTTAATTAGAAGCATTTAATCACTTTTTATGTCATGGTAAATTGTTTTCTTTTTATAAAGTCATGCGATGCATGTTTCCTGATGTTAAAATACTTATTCGTTTTATTTTTACAAGTTGTTGCGAATGTTACGATTTTTTGCCGGTCACTGTATACTGTATAGTATTCAGTTTTTTTTTTGAAACATTTAGGTATCTACTTTGCAGACTTCGCAAATAATATTACTTCAATAAAAACAATTTAAAGCAATATTGTTAGTAAGCTAATATTAAATAAGTATTTGGGAATAGTTAAAAAAATATAATAAATATAGATAATATATAAGATAATAAATATAGATATTTTAAGAACTAACAGTGATTCGAACTGGTTTAAAAAAGAGTACAGTTTTACCTCTTTCAACCTCCTGAAGGCTTTATAGAAATAATTATTGTGGGGAAAATAAACCTCACTCCGTGTAGAAAAGTATCTGTGCTATCCCTAAACTTACACTGGGAAAAATCATCTAATACAACAGGTTTCCTAAGACATAGTTTGTATTGACCCATAATAAATAAATTACTAGTATATCAAACCCGCTTTGGTATTATATTAATTCCAAACTTGCTAGAACAGTGTTTTTATTGGTAGTAATCAGTTCCATCAGCACAGTCTTGTTGAATGATGAACTCATTTTAATAAAGCAGTATCTTCTCAATGTGATGCATTTTGTTTCCAGTAAAGCGCTTTTTCTACAATTAAAAAAGCAGAACAGCGTCCCCAAAAACGAATTGTTTCCGTTAGAACCTATAATCCACAAGACGTTGGTGGGGGTTCATAGCGATCGGCAATCGCCGCGCCCTAGTATTAGTTTTAAACGTATTTGTTGAACAGGTCAGGCATATCGTTGTTAGGAGTATTCTATAGCTGTCCTGTCCGAATTTGAATTTTATTGATCGTACCAATACCTGTTTCAATAAATTGTATTTAAGTTTTTTTAAACTTTGGATGTCAGATAAAGCAATAAAAGATTCTTATTTCGCACAACCCATCATTAGTATTAGACTTTATGATCTATGGACGAATTTTGCCATCTCAGTAAACCATATTGCATAATAGATAACCATATGCAATGTTAAACGATAAGAACAATATCACACTAGAAGCTATTTAAATTTTTGAGAACTACAATACTGAGTTTTAGTGCATGGTACGTATATGCTTTATTAACCGTAGCAATCAAATATTCTTATGATTAATGTCAAGTTTCATTACAACTGCCAGTCGGAACTAATACATTATATAAAACCAGATTACACCCCCAATGGAACTTGATAATTACTGTGAGTATTTAGAGCAATAATGGCTATAAACCATTCTATGGTAGCATTAACTCCTATTTCCTATTGACTAAATTACTGTGATATTATCACTACACAACGGTCTAGCAATTTTCGTTGTCTTACAGTAGGAAAGCGCGTTGCTGTCACATATAGTATTAAACAGTTATATGAAGAGTATGTGAATTCTTTAAAGGAATAGAAGGTTTTTTTCTCAGTGTAAACATACTGGATTTATTGAAACAATGCTGAAATAAAATCGGTATCTAAAACTATATTTGATTATTTAAAAAGCCATTATTCTTACACGCGTTTATGAATCTGTGTGTAATTAACCATTACACAATCCCTATCTACGAATTTTAAAGGCCTTTAAAACCCGTTCTTCCGTTTCGGTTTAAACAGAGGCGTTAAAACCTAATTCCAATTATAGACTGAAACCATATATTTTATCTCCCATGCCATTTTATGTTCGAGAATCTAACACGATGATCCGTGATTAAACTGATCAAGCGTATATCATTGATTTTAATCTAGACAGTCAATGGCTATTAAAGGCTTGCGCATCTCAACTGCGTTGGCCGTTAATATAGCGGTGAATTGTAATAGTGTCTCATTTAATCCTAGCCTACTTAAAGCAAGCCTATTTTGTCTTTATTCCAATTTGACCTAATTCTGTGGGAAATGATACATAATTGTTATTAAGAGCATTGAAGTCAACGATCTGTTGTTCTGCACAATTTGATTAATTTTGCGATTATTTCATTTGGCTCATTAATTTTCCTCAATACGGACCACTAGATTCCAAGTTAATATATTAATTTTTTATTGTAATCAGTCAAAAGGTTACGTTGTAGTAGAAAGAACATATTATTCTAAAAACGTAACAATTTTTCTTTAAATATACCTATTAAAGCCGGATGGAGAGCCACAATCATCTTTAAAAGAAGCCATGAAGTGACATCGAGCAAAGCCGCATCAGCTGGGAGTTGCGGTTCACAAGGTATTCTGCCCTGTTAAGGTAAAGGGCAGTAAGTGCAAAACAATTTATTTTTTATTGGATTTTCAGTAAAAAAGTATTAAAGAACGGTACTAAATATGTCTTATTTTTTTCACAAAACGGAAAATTCCATAACTTTGATTTTTGATGAAAATTCATCAGCTACCTACTGCTGTTTGGCTTAACACTAGTATAATATCAAGTTGCTATTTTTTGAAGTAATATTCCAGCAGAAGGCAGTAACTAAGTAAACAGGTAAATACTGCTGTTTAACTTCACATTTAAATTTATATATTAATTAATTGTGTAGGAAAACAGCAATAAGTTGTTAAGTTACTGCCTGTTACCATAACATGAAAAGTCATATTGTTAGTTACTGCCTTTTGCCATAGGTGATTCTGGCATAAGTTGATTCTTAATCGGCTTCAAACCCTGTATGGACCTAGGGCAGTTACTGCTTAGGCATGCAACATGAATATCTCATTTTTGACAAAAATGTTACTTACTGCCCTTTACCTTAACAGGGCAGTATTTTTATGACGCGCGGCAACGGGCGCAGTGCAGTGCAGTTTTTCATTCTTCCTGATATTTTTTGTGTTTTTTTGGCTCTGTTGCCACTATATTGATATTGAAAAATGTACAAAAAAGTAATAAATAGTTTTGGATAACAAGAACAACTTACCTAGTTATTAAATAATAGTAATATTGCGTTGAGAAGCTGTTTTTGTTTCACTACGAGTACATTTATTTGATCGATCAAAAGTAATATTCTTTTATACAAATTATTATCTTCTGCGTTTAAATTACAGGATAGACCATCGACTTCTAAAGTATCAAAATTTAGTAAGCTTAAGCGTTTGTTTAAGAAATCTACGCTTGTCTTAAGAAAGTCACCTACTATCTGGGTAACTTCGTTACTTTGACAATGAATGAATTGGTACCGAGACAATGGGTTTTCAAGCTGAGACCAACTGCTTATAGTTTTGTTTCAAAGGGTAAAATCCATTTCAAATCATTGTAAGTCAATTCATTACCTTTTAGAAAAACCTTTACCTTCATATCAATGTCCACTGAAACCTGATTATAACAATATTTATACAGTCATTGGTCAAATCTAAACTATAAAAATGTCTCTTCACCTGCTTTTAAAACACTTTTATAGTTAGAATTACACCCAGGAATACAGCAGGGGCTTGGCATGTTGATAAATAAACAAACTACAAGAAAAAAATGTACTTATCTAAGTACCTAGATATCTAGAGGTATCCTACCTACTTATAAACTATCTCTACTAGTGATATTTGTAAACTAATTCACACATACCTTCAAGTTAAATAAACACTTCAATATTTAATAAATTGTAGCCACAAAACCCAAAGAGCTAACTAGAATACTAAAAAACACAACTTTTAAATTAAAACAAATAAAATTTTGCCGCCATTTATAAGACCCGTAAACAAACCGCCAGGCCGGCCAGGCTGTTGGATTTTTCACTTTATTAATGCTATTAGAGCAAACCCGCACCAAAAATTTTCATCAGTATTTTGTAGAGGTTCTTAGCAATCATGTCACTTAGATTTTCTATTATATATCAATCGAAAACCGCATAAAAATACAAATTAATACGACACCTACACCTAGTTCGCGCGTAAATTACATACTAAACCCTGGCTAACCTCAAAAAAGTAACGTCACACATGGATATTCAAGCAGTGTTGTCGATGTTTCTGTTTCACGGCTTCTTTCAAGGTGGTTGTGGGAGAGCACACACATATTTAATCTATTGACTTTTGGATACATTCGATTACAAAACTGATATTTGTATGTTTTCCTTTTGGTCTTAAGTTTCTACAGATAAAATTATTATAATATCTACATACAGGGTGTCTCACGGTAACCGTCCATTAGAATATTTTGGGAAGTAATGCGATTTGAATCCGGCAAATTTGGATATTGGGGTTTAAAGAGATGCTCTTTTCAGAGGAAATAACGGCGGCCTTGTGCGACTTCCGGTTATGCCGGAAGATGTCTCAAACTTGCTTATTTTAAATGGAACACCCTATATAATATACTTTTTTTGTATTCCTTTCTTCATTTCCAATACCTTTTATTAAAAATATTTTTGCCCTACTCAATCCGTTTCTGAGATAAAAATTATTTTCCTCAAATTTTGACCTTTCACAGGGTGTCACCTAAATTTGAATATCTCTTCAAAGATCAAAGAGAGAAACTCGAAATTTAGGTTGTATCATTAGATAGTATGGTGCCTGATAATGTATTGTCGGAAAATAAAATTTTATATACAGGGAATTGGAAAAGTAACAATTTTTGATCTTTATCAAAAAATTAACAAAACTTAATTTTTTTAAATACTATGTTGTTAGTTCATTGAATGGATAGGCGATAACATTTCCTATCTATCCACATATGATATCCCTATACCTAACTAGTATAGTTTTGAACTTATTTACGATTTTTCGCAGAATCCTCCAAATATCAAGCAGTTTTATTGATTTTTGGCAAGAAGGCCATGATAAATCAAAAAAGAATACGCATCTGTACAGACGCGTGTCATTGTCAGTTGCAATTATTTATTTATCGACGTTTTGATACCGAGTTTATTCCAGAGAAATATTGCTGAAAAATGGAAAATAATACGTCGATAAATAAATAATTGCAACTGACAATGACACGCGTCTGTACAGATGCGTATTCTTTTTTTATTTATCATGGCCTTCTTGTCAAAAATCAATAAAACTGCCTGATATTTGGAGGATTCTGCGAAAAATCGTAAATAAGTTCAAAACTATACTAGTTAGGTATAGGGATATCATATGTGGATAGATAGGAAATGTTATCGCCTATCCATTCAATGAACTAACAACATAGCATCGTATTTAAAAAAATTAAGTTTTGTTAATTTTTTGATAAAGATCAAAAATTGTTACTTTTCCACTTCCCTGTATATAAAATTTTATTTTTCGACAATACATTATCAAGCACCATACTATCTAATGACACAACCTAAATTTCGAGTTTCTCTCTTTGATCTTTGAAAAGATATTCAAATTTAGGTGACACCCTGTGAAAGGTCAAAATTTGAGGAAAATAATTTTTATCTCAGAAACGGATTGAGTAGGGCAAAAATATTTTTAATAAAAGGTATTGGAAATGAAGAAAGGAATACAAAAAAAGTATATTATATAGGGTGTTCCATTTAAAATAAGCAAGTTTGAGACATCTTCCGGCATCACCGGAAGTCGCACAAGGTCGCCGTTATTTCCTCTGAAAAGAGCATCTCTTTAAATCCCAATATCCAAATTTGCCGGATTCAAATCGCATTACTTCCCAAAATATTCTAATGGACGGTCACCGTGAGACACCCTGTATATGTAGTTAAATTAAACATTTTTAATGTCGGTAGAAAAACAGCGAACAAAATAACATCTAGTAAAAATGGTTTAATAATAGCAACCGGAAATTTCCATTTATAACATTCCGAAACGGATACTTTAACAATGCGAAATGTCATTACTCATTTTAACAAAATAAATATTCTCTATTGCTAAGGCCGTTTTCTTTTAATTCATTCCAACTAATAATTTAAGCATTCTTTTGAAAACTTATGAATAAAGTATTCAAACTGCCTATATTTCCCTCAAAAGGCGAAAAGCTTCTTTCATTGGGGTCAAAGTTAAACTTGGAGGAATTTCATTAAATGCCAATTAATAACGGTATTAATTCTGCATAAGTTATAAACAAATCGAACTTTAGCAGTTGTCGAACCATTTCAATCAATTGGGTCACATTTTCCAAGTATTCTGTTAATTTAACTATGAACTATCAAGTAAGTTTAAATCTATTGTTAAGTTACTGACAATGGCACAAAAAATATATTTAAAGGTTAGACAATGAAAAAAAAAATCCGCATATAAATTTAGCAGGACCTTTATTGCTAAGACTTACAATAAAGACTACTTAAACACGTAATTTACAGATAAATTATACGAAAATACTAGTGGATTTTGCAGGATTAATTTTTAATAAAGTTTAAAAAATTGCCAATCTAGCAATACAATATAGGAAATATTTAGCTGGGTCCAGATCGTCTTCCCTACCTGTATGCACTGTATATTGTACATATAAGTAACTTGTAGAAAATCCATTGGACAAAAATCACTAAACATTAGTAAGTATAATAAAATACATCGGATTAATTCGTGCTGCCTTTTGCTTATAATAATTTCTTCGATACTACCTACAGCAAAAGAAAAAAAAATACAGCCTGTGGTGTTACTGTATATTTGGATGAATCCAAAGGGTAAAAAAGTTATCTTTTTTTTTAAATTGAACAAAAAAGGGTAATTTAGGAAAGGGTAATTTAAAAAACAGAAAACCTGAGATATTAGCCTATTTAGGTCGTCCCTTTTGAGGTTATTCAGGTCGAGAAATGTGAAAAAAGCTGCGGAACGGTTCAGGTAAATGGTAAATGACGAAAGAAAGATATGAAAATGTGTCTGGGAAGAAGCGCGGTCCCGTTTATGCCAGTGTTATTTTGATGTGTCATATGTCGCTTTCTTACATTTAACTTTGACCCCCACACCTTACGTAATACGTGCAATAAAAGGAATTTTTTTAGCTGTTTAAGGGCAAAGTTGTGAAAACGAGGACAACCTTTGCAAATGTCCTTATATATTTAAACATTGCAAAAATAGATGAGAAAGTATTAAAGAATTTTAACTTAGCTTAATGAGCCTATAATGAATAAAAAGTAAGCAATTACTTGAAGCAATCACTTTTTAGTAAAACAATTGCTTAACTAGCAAATGCTATAAGTAAAAGCAATTGCTAGATCTGGATATGAATAAAATTTTGAGGCAATTGCTGTTTTTCTTACACCTCTGTAGCAAATAATGCTTATTCAACACAAGTTCAGACGTGGCTTATCCACGTATTCAGATTATAGATTTCATGTTCAGTTTGGTGCCTAATTTGCAAAAGAGTTGACGTAAATACAACAACGTTGGTCTATTTATTTAGTATAATAGTAATCTGTTACTAGTTATAGAGAAAATAGGAAACTTATATTTGTGATATTGCAGATTTCAGTGAAAATAAGGAAAGTGATAATAGTGATGAAGAAATTAAAGACAAGCAATTGATATTCGTTCACAAATTGAAGGAACATAAATAAATCTCTCTGACCACAACCGTTTAGCTTCCACAACGGCTTCAGCACTTGTAAGAAATTGAATAAAAATATTGGCCTTCTCCAAAACGGCATCCATTACAGAAGTGTATGTCTTACAGACAGTAGTTTAGTAAACACCGAGTTCCTTACCTACAGAAAAACTTTAATCTTATTTAAAGGCGACAGTCTACCCCCTCGCCTTTTACCTACCAGTATCAGTCAAAAAATAATTTGCCAACCACTCAACATTTTCGCAGTTAAATTGATATAACTTTCTGAAATTATCATATCTGCAATTTTTACGTACACTGTAGATTTGTCTTTTACGGACGTTTATATATTCAGCCATAAGTGAAGACACAAATTAAGAGCAGCGCACGTGTAGGTATGCCGCGGAGAACTAAAGTTGACTGCTACCAAGCAAATGATGCAGGGGTCGACCTACCTTAAAAAGTTGAAAGCGATCGCTATACTAGAAAAAGCAATTCCTTAATTTATTCATCACATTTTAAGCAAACGATGGGAATTGCTTCTATTCTTTAAGAAAAAGCAATTCCTGCACTTTTTAGCAATTGCTGGACGCAATAGCAATTAAGTACTTTAGTTTTTATTCATTGGCTTTTAAGAAAAAACTTTTATTTTATAAGAAAAAGCAATTGCTACATTTTTATTCATTAGGCTCATTATCTATGTTAGTCCATGCTTTGACGGGTTGCCCAGCATATTGGTTGGGTGTGGTTTGATAAATGCTCCGCAGTAAAATTTATATTTTATGTAAGTTACATTTTCCAACACTGATATTTGTCAAAATTATTTCCTTTTCCATTTAGTTTTTTAAGCAAATGATGACACACCCTAGGTTAAAAAAACAATGCTTAATTTTTTATTTTTATCACTAGTCCCAAATCCATGAACGTAGCGACGCTATAATTGACGTTCTGCATGGCAAAGAAACAAAAGAGCGTACACGCGGGAGCTGACGACTACGATTTGCTATCGTCACAGCGGCGTTACGCCATTTTGATTCATATACATTCGCGGCGGAACAAAGGATCGGATACGGGAATATAACTGGATTAAGTTTTGCCAAACCAATTTGTGTAGCCCTTATTACGGGCCTGGTTACATAGCTCTTGTACTAACGAATCAAGCCAATTCAATTAGTTCGCTCACTGGCAAACTTAATATGCTAAGTACAGTAGTCGCAAATTTGGGGACTTGAAACATACATTGCCACGGATTCAAGTTTACATTGTAATACTGCGGCTTTTAAATTATGTTGCACGCTTCTTGTTGGCTTATAAATTCTAATATAGCGTCCTGAAGCATGACTGAGCTGGGTGCAGTCATGCGTTTGAATATTACATGTACTTAACAAAGGTTCCCACACATTTTATATAATATCTAATAATAATAGCTTACTAAAACAACGGGGGTTCTGGTATATAGCAGCAGCTTCCCTGACCTTCTTCCTCCACTGTTGCTCTCTATGCAGGATTTCAGTTTCTGACCACATGATATGATGGCCATGTATCCAGGCATGGTCAGCTCCCCATTTAGCGTATGGTTTCTGTGCTCTTTAATCCTTATTTCATTTGGCTTATAAAAAACAACAACCTTGTACCAGTTTCTATCGTTTTGTTCAGTTTCAAAAAGTAATTTCAATTGAAATAAATCTAATTTTTAACAACAACCCGAACAAAGTGGTTTTATGTGGGGTCACTTAATGATTATTTTCGGGTTACTTTGTCACCCTATGTATAAAACTTGTTTTTGTAATCTCCCTTTATATCAAAACAATTTGTTTCGTTCAGTTTTAAAATCACACTCTGCGTGTTTTTTAAAACTGATCGTATTGGTAATGGGCTATTTGACATTTCCCGCGGGACGATTTTTACACATTTAAATTTACCAGGCACATGCCAATTTGACAATGAAAATATTAATATGCATTATTGCGTAAAAAGGGCTATGGTGGTAAATTTAAAATGTTAAACTCTGCACAACATATATTATATTTACCTGTTTTTAATGACACTTTTTACACCGTACAATTAGGTAATCTAAAAAATATGTTTGAGCAACTGCACTGAGAAAAAATCCTTCTATTCCTTAAAAGAAATCAGATATTCTTTATACAACTGTTTAATACTATATGTGACAGCAACGCGCTTTCCTAAGACAACGAAAATTGCTAGACCGTTGTCTAGCGATAATATCACGGTAATTTATCCATTATTGAATACTTACAGTAATTATCAAACCCCCCACCAACATATTGGTGGATTATAGGTTTTAATGGATACAATTAGTTTTTGTTGACGTTGTTTAAGAAGACTGTACTACTAATGGAACTAATTACTACCAATAAAAACACTGTTCTAGCAATCTGGCAATGATATAACACTAAAGCGGGTTTGAAACACTAGCAATTTATTTAATATGGGTTAATAAAAAATAATCTATCAATACCAACTATGTCTAAGCAAACCTGCGTTGTATTAGATCATTTTCCTCATTGTGTATTGTGATAGCTGGCGGAAAATACCCTAAAACCCACTATTTCTTTTGAATTTCTGATCCTACATCTGCTCAAATAGTGTAGGTATCCTAATAATATAGAAGCATATTTTTCTTAATATTTTCAAACCGTGTAATGATTAGGTTCCTAGTAATCAAGATGTCATTAATAGACATTTATTTGGATGCACACACTTAACCTATTTGCATAAGTAATGTTAATGTTGTAAACACTGTAAAATATTTAATTATCTATTTGTTGAGGTTTATATTTGCATGGTCATTAACGTGATTTTATTACCTATTAAAACTAATTATTTCTGTAGTGCTGTGCAAGGGAAGTTAAGTAGATAATTACCATTGCAACAAACAAAAACATTAAATTTTTATTTAACATAATGCGTTGACCGAAGAATGTGGCAATTTTGTGACAAAGCTGTGAATTTTGGTTGATAGTAAGACTACCATATGAGGGTCAAAGAGCTGTAAATTTGGTTATAGAATCATAAAAGCATCTAGTAAAAAATAAAAATGGGCCTGCAAGCAACATTTCTCTTTTGAAATTCGACCGGTCCTTTTTTAAATTATGTTTGTTGGCTTCCAATTCCAAGCCAGTTTAGGGTAAGGATTTACAAAAAAAAAATAGTAAGGAGTAAAAAGAAGTATGCAGCAACACTTTTTTGTTAAAAATGTTGAGTCGTATATCATTATTCAAAGGGTGGGGTAATGGGGGATAAAATAACATTACGGGGTTATTGAAGTCGCAGAAATATTTAAATAATTAATTAAAAATTAGTATAAGTTGTACGAGTAGCATGATTTAAAAAGAAAAATGATCATTTATAAAAATTTTGCGTTTTATAGTAACGTTATTTGCAATAAGTCCCTACTATCCCAATTACAGAAAATCATTTACTGGAATCTTATCGGGACAATGAAATATTTCTTGTATGGAGATCTGGTTCATGGAAACACCAATACAGTCTCAGTTTATATGGACCAAAACCAAATACGATAAAATTATTATTTATGCCCTCGACATACAGCATTCAAATTAGTTCAATCGTGGAACTTTGTACTCTCCCAATACCAGCTGTTTTGCTGCTCTAATTAAATTGGAAGTTTATCACTTACGAAATGTAATCCTTTTTGTTTTTATTCAATGTTTCGTTGAATTAAACCTATAATTTAGACTTAAATGGCGTAATTTTGATCAATTTATTGTCATATTACTGAACGTTATTCGGTACATGATTTTAATTCTATTAAAACAAATATTCTATTTGATAGTAATAACTTAGGATAATTTACTGTAACAAAAAATTATTAAATTATATATTTCTTAACCAATTTTAAGCACATGTTAGTGGCCTCAAGTATATTGGCGATGGGATATCAACTATAATTATTATAGGTATTTATCGTTTCTTATGTATGCCTGGAACCCTTGGTTGGTTGGTTGGTTGGTTGGTTAAAGGCGGAGGTCGGGTTCGACGTGTGGCCCAAGCTTCTTACACTGCAGCCTTCTGGCTTATTGTGCGCCCCAGTCTTGTTAGAAAAGGTTTGTTCCTGCTACGAGGTCCAGTAGTTTTCTTCCAAGTTTGTCATGCGGGAGGTTATCGCCACATCGAATATTTCCGAAGATTTTGAATCTTTTACGGTTTAGCGCTTTGCGGCTGTATATTATGATGTGGGAAGCGGTTTCGTCCTCTTCACCGCAAAGTCTACATTCAATGGGTCCATTATAGACTCCCATTCGTTGAAGGTGTTTTCTTAAGTAATGGCCTGTTAGTAGGCCGGGCACTTGTTTTAACTGGGTGCGCGTCAAGAGCAGCATTCCAGCTGATAGCTTCTTCGAGGGCCTATCGATGACGGCCAGTGCGTGTGCCTGACCAGGTATACCGTTCCATCGAGATAGATGTTGTTTTTGCGCCCATCTGTCTAATGTTGTTTTGGTTACCTTTTTTGATATTCCAAGGGCGGGTTCTAGGCCCCTGAAATTTTGAGGAGATCCGGTTCTTGCCAGTTCATCTGCTTTTTCGTTGCCTTTTATCCCTGAGTGACCAGGAACCCAAAGGAGTTCAACCGTGTTGTTTCTGGCTGCCAGGTCTTTTAGGTCGTTAAGGCACTCCATTGTGATTTTTGATGTAAATCGAAAGGATTTCAGAGCCTTCAGAGCAGCTTGGCTGTCCGACAGGATATGTATCTTTTGGTCGTGGTAGCCCTTTTCAAGATTCTTTTGTACGCATGCTTGTATCGCATGAACACCTGCTTGGTATACTGTGTCGTAGTTTCCCAGGGCGATGCTGATTTCCATTCTAGGCCTTTCCCCAAATATACCTGCGCCTACTCCGTTGGCCGTTTTCGATCCATCAGTGTACCAAACTAGGCCATTGTCTAGCGACGGAGATTTTCCTTTGGACCACATATCAGGGTCGCATCTGACATTAAATGGTTTTGTAAAGTTATATATCGCTTTTATGCGATCGGTTTGCATCTCCAGGAGCTCGTCGTTGATAAGGTCCGTGGCTCTTGTGCGCCCTATTCCCCGTTTGCTTTCATCCTAGAGGCGCTGCAGTTTTGGCCTCCATTTTGATGTGTATATCTAGTGGTGTTAGTCCTAGTATGACTTTCATTGCTGCGGTGGGGGTGCTTCTCATTCAACCATTGCTAAATTATTTAGTGTTTAAGAATGTATTTGCTTTAAGAGCAAACACTAGTGACGCAATCATCATTTATTTTTCTTATCAATATATCGTTTATTTCTCATTTTCTCCAAAAACAGGCCAACAGTATTAAGTTAAAAAAAAATCTTAGAGCGTAATATTCTGCAAAATGGTGTATATTTTTATGTGGTTTTATTGTGAAACTCGTGAGAAACCCGGTAGACCTTTATTTTAGACGTCTGGTCATTTTTTTAACGTTTCTATAGATTCTATATAAAATAAAACCCAAGCGCTATCATTAAAACACAACATTCGGCAAAATAAAGTTTCCCTGACGTATGCTTTCAATAATAAATAAAATATTTAGAATTCCAAGTGGGCTCCCTAAGCCATACAATAAAATTTTAATATATAAACCCTTGAAAAGACTTATAAAAACTTAAGGGCTAAAATCAAAGTCCCTTATAAAAGCTGAAAGTTTTATCTTTAACCACCCAAGAAATCATAAATTATTAATCCAACAAATATTAAAATCTTCCTTCGTGATCTTACATTTTTTGTCTTTCCATGGGCTTTACTGAATACATATTTACATTTTTTAAAGCTTTTTCTTTTACACAATATTATTTAGAGAGAAAACACTATACTTTTTTTCCCCTAAGGGTATACATTTTAATCATTAAAGAAAACATTTTATAGGAATATTATATACATTTTTTAGTAATACACTGGGAGTAGAAATTAATGAAATTATGGTGTAAGTATTTTTCTTCTTTTCACTTTAACACTTACTAAAAATGTTTTGTGAATGATAGAAGAGTTTTGGACTGGCGGCAAAGTAACTACAGCCAGGTGCACTGAAGCATGACTGAGATCGGCGAAGTAATACGTTTAAGTCGTAAGCAGTATATTCTAAGATTATATCTACTTAACAACGGTTTCCAGATCTTTCTTATATCTAACCACCTGACTTTTCGGAGTCTGCTTTTAGCGTATTGTTTCTGTGCTCTTTAATCTTTGTTTCTAGTGGTCCTAGTGTTTCACCAATATAATATTTGCCACACTCGCAAGGAATCCGGCAGACCCAGCAACACACAACATAGCATAGTAAGAACCCCTGTGGATAGAGCAATAATTACAATTTGTAACTCGAAAAAAAAAACATAACTACATCAAGATTGACCTCAACAAAAATGGCTGCCACATGAGATTAAAACGTGAAAAAAGCAGAAAAAGAATCACAATTGACACTCAACATTCCGTAAGTCAATGGAGGATCTGAGAAAATAAAAAATGATTAGCTTCCCAATTAAAAATTAAAGAAATTATTGTTGTAAAGACCAGCCTAGAATGTGTAAAATATGGCACAAAACAAGCAGTAAATTTTTATTTTAGATCATATGCATTTTAAAAATATAATGTCAAATATTATTGTAAAAAACTTTCTTGTATAATTTTTCGGGTCCAACAAATTGGTAACATTAAATTTTAGCGTTTTCAAAATCGAAATCTGATAAATTTTAATTTGCCTGCAAAACCAATTTAATTAATAGATTGGTATATCATACCGCGTTTCATCAAAGTAAAATTTCCGCAAATACTAATTTTTATATTTGATTTATTAAAATTCATTACGGCAATATTAAAATTTTCCAACCGTAAATTTTTCTTTGTGTTATAATTACAATATTGTGTAATTACGATACCATTGTTGCCATCCGATTTTAAAACGTTTTATTACAAATTCATTCGATAAATTGGTTTACTTTGTTTTATTTTATTGTACTATAGTTTATAGGGGAAGGTTGCCCATATTGAACCGCTACCTAAATTGGACCACAGTACATTTCTCCGAAACTAAACAAGTGCCATATCATACTTCCACCTAGAACCTTTGATCGGCAACAAACTCAACTAGTTGGCCGTTAGTGCTTGGCGTTTACAGAGCAAAACGTAATTTACACAATTTTAATGTAATATTTTTAGGATTTTCCTAAGAATTTACCTTAGAACCATAAAACTCTAAGCAAATTCGTTTTTATGGAAGTTTTCAAGTAAGTTTTTCTCTTTCTATTTCTCCTATTACCATGCCATATTTGTTTTTTCTTGTTTCTTTTCTGGGTGGTTTTGTAAAACACGTGGTAGTTGCTTAAATTGGACCACTGGGTGATTGCCAAAATTGAACCGGTCCAATTTAGGCAATTTTTCCAAATTGTGCAAAAATAATTTTTCTCTTTAAATAAGTTAATGTCATGAACTAACGCCATTTCAATATTGCTAAAATCTTTTTTCTTTGAGTTAAAAAATGAAACTATGACTGGTCCAATATAGGAAACTAATAGGTACTTTTTTTGCATTAGGATGTCATCTACCGAAATTTTGATTGTGAATTTGATGTTTTTTTGAAATATAAAAACAACTTCCTATACCAACAATTTTATTTTTTATTTATTTATTTAACACCCAATTTTGGAACCCCCAGGTGCAATTTAGGCAACCGGTTTCATATATTGAACCACTTGCAGAGGTTTTTTTTTATAGCCTGGTATATCATAGATACTTTGAAATAAAATTCTGCAAAAAATCCTGCAGCTGAACAACATACTAAAGTATACTAAGGTATAGCTTCAAGATCGATTTTGCGTTATGATTAGGATCTATGATAAGAAATCTGGAAACTGGTCCAATATGGGCAACCTTCCCCTACAAAATCATTGGTTTAAACTAATAGTAAAATGTAAAAATCCGCTATCAAAGGAGTGTGTCTTTCAAAAAATTCACGGTCCTTTACAAAGATGCAACCGGGAAGGACATTGAAAATGCCGAAGCAGAGTGCAACGCTTGTGACTATTATTGTGAGATTTGACATCTTCGAAAACGCATAGATTTGAATGTAATATTTAGTTGATCAAAGTTTTATTGATTTATAATATAAAAAATAGTAAAATAGAGGGTATAAAACAGGGTTGGTACATATCATGTTTATATAAATATTCAAATATTCGCCCAATTTACTTAAAACGACGTCACTGATTAAGTTTAAGAACAAAATCTAATTCATCATTGTATTCTTCAACGTTTACCATTACCTGTCGTAAAGTTTTTTACTATCTTTTACGGCCTAGAAGTGATTTTGAAAACAATTAAATTAAATAATGCATTGTTAGTATTAGATAATTTGCAAGTGGTAAAAGTATTGTTGGACATATGATAAAAATAATCCAATATTAACAATACATTCTTTAATTGTTCTCAAAATAACTTCTAGGCTGTAAGAGATAGTGAAAAACTTCAAGATAAGTAAAAGTTGAAAAATAAATTGTTAAATCATATTTTGTTCTTAAACTTAGCCATTGACGTAGTATTAAGTAAATTGTGGGGCGTAAAGGGGTCATGACCCCAAAAAAACGAGGACTCTGTAGATTATTTTAAATAATACTTACGTTCGTTCGGAGACAGTCAGTGGTAAATCTATTATTTGTGCAAAATTTAAATTAATTCATCCTTAAACTTCTTAAGAAATATTAAAATAACAAAAAAAAGGTTTAGCACCCTGTATATCGGAAACCCAAACAAACTCGTTTTTCAAAATTTATAATTCGTTCGTGTGCTTTACCCCACCTAGCACCCCAATTCGCTCCACGGGTCCTGAAAGTTTGTTATTTTTAATAAATAGTTTTGTTGTCAAATTGACACCTGTTTAAGTGCTTTGTATTTCCACACTCGTGTTAAAATATTTTTTTTCAACACGCGTGTGATATTTAGCACTTTCTAGCCAAGTTAACCGTGCTGTTATTATCATTTATGTAGGTGGTCGTAGGAAAAAGAAAAATCAAACTTACGTTGGTCGTATTTTACGTGTTTCTGCGGATCGCAAATATAATAATGAACAAAACAATAACAAACAATAAGCAAAACAAAAAAAAAATGAAACATATAGGATTCATCAACTAACGATCGAATATCGAATCATCAACTCAGAATCGCGCATTGCTTCGTCTACGTTAGTGGATTTTCGCTCAATCCTCCTGTCGAGGTCGGACGGCTAGACTCAAGTAATTTTAACTCGGTGTCGTTAGACTGTGGTGTGACGTCAGGGATAAATGTCCCGCAATAATTTCGAATTGTGTACCTCTACTATACATGCTCGTGCGATAATATGAACATTTTCAATGTTAATATTTATTTAAATTGAAGTAAATCGGATTGTACAATTTGGAGAAACTTAAAAACAGCGAATGGAAAATGTTTTTTTTTTCTATGCGGTGATGACCTCTCGACATATTATTAGGTACCTAGTTATAAACTCGCTCTGCGACTAGCATTTGAGGTTTTTCGTAAAACACAGCCGTCAGTGAAATATGGACTAGGTCTAGCTTTCGATACCGACCGCGTCTTGCGTGACACAATCATTTTCTTATTTGGTCTTGACATTTTATTTCAAACCTTATTTTTCTCTTGACTTTCAGGATATAAGAGCTGACGTTCTCTATTTACGACCTTTCGGGAATTAGTGATAAAACTCTCTCCCTAGTCCTAAGTAAAGCACTAAATGCCGGTAATCTGCAACCAACACCTACGCCTTTGATTAAATTTCGTGTGATGCGCTATAATTCGATAATAAAATTACCAAGCCTTTACGCTCTGTGTTACTACATGCCTTGCTGTGTAAAGCCTTCCTTTTCAATTACAATCTAAATATTTAACTTACAAAGTGTTTCAAAATTTTTTAAAATGAGTATTACGCGTTCCTACAGGCATAAACAGGATCAATACAAAAAGTTCTTTTTAATCCTATAAAAAGTGAAACAACTTTTGAGAGGGCACCATAGCTCTTGCGACATGCATACTATTTACTCAAAACCCGCTAAACTCAATTTAGAAGAATTTATTTCAAAATATACTTGTTATTTTTAAAATAAAAAAGTAATTTTTGTATATTTGACTTTTATACTATTCACGATAGCTAAGATAAATATTTCAGAAATAGACAGGAATACATTTGATGTCACAGGACAGCTAAAGGTTCAATGGTTGTCTGTATTTTAATACATTTTAAATTTGGGCCTTTCTTTCGGGAAAATATATTTTTTTAAATTAGTCTATTTATACTAACACAAATTATAGTATATTAATTTTAGTTTATTTTGATTTGCTCCCCTGGTTATTTCATATTTTGAGCATTAAACTTACAATGTCAAAATTCTCATCTGACTTAACCAAACATTACGCATATTGCATATTCAGGGAAACGCATATACAGTGTCACCAGTAAAGTCCGCATCATATTTTTTTTTATTAATAGCTTTATTCAAAATTTGACTTTGGCATCAAGTTCTGCTTCGATCGAGATAAAAATTAAGCAAAAAATAGTAGTCCCGTGATTCGCATTATCTGTCAAATTTTAATTTTTTCCAAAAAATTATTCAAAAGTAGGGTTATTTCTGAAAGTATCGAAAAAAGTTATAAGAAAAAGTTTTTTTAAATGCAGTTTCTAGCCCATTTGCAAAATTTCAGCTGCATAAGATAATTTTGATTTTTACCCATATTTTGTAAATTGCACCACTTTTGCAAAATAAGACTCAACGCAACCTACATAAAACTTCTTATTTTGACGATGCTTTATTTTAGATACATTTTCTTTAAAGTAGCGATATATTAAATTTCTGTTTTTCTACAAAATCAAAATTGGGCTATTAAAATTTGGTTACATGTGATGCAAAGTTTATTTCTTTTGGACCCTGTATAAGGTAACTTCATAAAATAAGTAAAACATAGTTTGTGTCTGAAAGTAATACACCTTAATATTAAGACAAAAAAGAACACAGTGTCTTCAGTAAAGTATTTTTTAAGTGGAAAATAAATTTTAGTTTAACAACATAAAGTTTATCTATTTTCAACGATTTAATTTAAAACCCCTATATTATAATTTATTATTAAGGTATGTCATAATAACGTTAACGTGTATTACTTTCAGATACAAACTGCGTTTTCAAAAATACTTATTTTATGGAGTAACCTTATACAGGGTCAAAAACAAATAAACTTTGCATCACATGCGACCAAATTTTAATAGCCCAATTTTGATTTTGTAGGAAAACACACATTTAATATAGCGCTACTTTAAAGAAAATGTATCTGAAATAAAGCATTGTCAAAACTAAGAAATTTTATGTAGGTTGCATTGAGTCTTATTTTGCAAAAGTGGTGCAATTTACAAAATATGGGTAAAAAATCAAAATTATCTTATGCAGCTGAAATTTTGCATGTGGGCTAGAAACGGCATTTAAAAAAACTGTTTTGAATAACTTTTTTCGATATTTTCAGAAATAACCCCACTTTTGAATTATTTTTTGGAAAAAATTAAAATTTGACAGATAATGCGAATCACCTGACTACTATTTTTTTGCTTAATTTTCATCTCGATCGAAGCAGAACTAGATGCCAAAGTCAAATCTTGAATAAAGCTATTAATTAAAAAAATCCCATATGATGCGGATTTTACTGGTGACACTGTATATTAATTCCAAAATAAGTTAATTAATTTATTTTTTAAATTGAATTAAAATATTGTTAACCACAATTCCGTAACCAGGGGAGCAAGTGAACGATATTTGACAGCCCAGTGACAGCAAACAGGGTTAGAATTAAATTATAGATTTAAATTCTTAGTAAAATATTTTAACTACGTCTATGGTTTTCGTTATAACATGCCATACCTCATAAATATAATATTATCATTTAGTAAATGTTTTATTCTTGCCCTGGCCAACTTTTGTCGTACCATTAAGATAAAAATCTTTTGATATATTACGTATCAAACGCACAGACCGCGTTTTTATCTTAAATGAAGTGACAAAATGAAGAAAATACTGAAATTTAATGTAGCAGATAACTAGAATGACTATGGAAAGTCCCCACTCCGTATTTCTAATATCGTTTTTCGTCTCAATGAGCATCTTTTTTTTGTATATTTACGTACCGATGTATTTTAAAAATGATGAATTTAAAAAATTGTCCTCAAACTTTCTTTAGGTTAAGACGACAGAAAAATATTGATGAGACACGACAGAATTAATTAGAAATGGGATTTTTAATAATAGAACATTATTGTCATTTTATGCTATCTGAAAATTGGTCACAGAAAAGCGTCATAAATATGAAGCACATTTCATTATTGTTTTTTTTTATATACATTTATTTCTAACTTCGAATAAGTATAGCGGGAATGAGGGCAGGCAATGAAATGACACAATTGTATTTATCCGTTTCGTTTCGTATAAAAACTTCCTTAAGGGTCACTAAAAAAGTCTTTTAGCCTATATATTCATACTGTGGAATTCGACAACACATTTTCTCGAAAACACACCGAACTGTCAGTACCAATTTGATGGTGCCCCTTATTCCCGCTATACTTATTCGAATCTACTAGCAAGGGCACTATACTTACCTTTCTTTCTAACATGAGACGACTTTACAACTATCACGGGTAACATAACAGAATAATAATTAGCTAGCATAAATCGGATACATTTAATCGATGCTTTTAAATAAATAAATGTGCATTCAACTCTGTACCGCTATTTGAATTTCAAAGATATGGAGTATGTGCTATTTTCAATGTCAAACAAAACATTTTTAGTTCTAAGAAAGTCATGCAAATATAGGAAATAAATAATCTATTAATTTTTAGAATAAATTGAATTTCCACTCTTCCTTTATACTAATAAACAATCATGTGTAAATCTTTACCTCTTACTTCTAATTTTACATAAAGGTTGTTTTATTGATCATTCAATATACTATAGGAAAACTACTACCGAACGAGTTAAAAGTTAAATAGTCCAGTAAAGTATAAGGAAAGTGTAAAGCCGTAAAATTCCTCTTTCCAGTCCAAGACACTCCGATTCTAATGCATTCAAAGTCAGTCGTATAATCCAGTTAATGGGTCCTTTTCCATGTCTTTATGGTATTAAAGCTACGTGAGGACCACAATGAATTTAATGACGATTCTCCTAACATCAAAGTGTCTGAAATAAAAGCCATCTACACCAAGATTAGGGGAAGCAAAGGTAGAAAGTCAATCTGTCTTTATTTTTCCGGGATTGTTCTCAGATGAACAAGTCGTTTAGGTAGAAAGTAATAGTACAGAAGGGCTTGGTGCTAGGCAAGTAGGACAACTGTGACCGTTTTGATGTCAGCTAGATGAGATCTAAAGCTTTACGTGGGTGCCGAACCATAGTTTTACCGACAGATGTTATTCTTGGCACAGTTATGACGGTCTTGTTATACTTCTTGTCCACCATAGACTCCGACACAACTGATCTTTAACGTACCTTAGGAGCAAATTGAAAGGGTGTTGCAGTAGAACCCCCCAGTCCATCGGTACCTAATAATCCTTTGCTTTAATGTGTCCCCCAATACATTCAATATTATATTGTTTGACAAACCCTTTTTAGTTATACAGGGTGTTTCATTAAGGGTGGCCACCGGCCATATCTCGGAAACTATCAGGCATTGAAACTTGAAAAAAAAAATTATCATTAAAGCGGTCATGAGAAAATTCTGGAAATTACTTTTAAGTTCCTTACTTCGCCGCAAGGGGTCACAATTAATTTTTTTTTTAATTCTAAATTTCTCCGAAAATTCCCATATTAAGGTATACCTAACTCTGATTACATCATCAAAAAGCTTAGACAATTCTGCATCATTTTGGTTTAAGGCTCATTGGCTCACCGACCTTGATAAGGTTGGGGGAAGCTATTGAATGTGTAAACATTAAAATCGCTGTAACTTCTAAACGACTTATCCGATTTTACTAAATTTAGGCTTGTTTGGAAGGAAAAGGTAAGTATCTTTAATCGCCGTATCCAACAGTACACGATAGTGTTTAATAAAATTGCTAGAGGTCGCAATTTATAATAATAACAGTTTTTCGATTTTATCCCGAAAATTCAAATCATACGGTATAACTATGACATCATAATCTAAAAGTAGATGAAATTTGCAAGAAAAGATGTAAAGACCGCAGTTCGATATCTTCGTTCGTTTCAGAGTTATTGCGAAAATAATAATTTTTTATACAAATTGCGCCCTCCAGCAATTTTATTAAACACTATCGTGTACTATTGAATACGGCGATTAAAGATACTTACCTTTCACTTCCAAACAAGCTTAAATTTAGTAAAATCGGATAAGTCGTTTAGAAGTTACAGCGATTTTAATGTTTACACATTCAATAGCTTCCCCCACTCTTATCAAGGTCGGTACGCCAATGAGCCATAAACCAAAATGATGCAGAATTGTCTAAGCTTTTCGATGATGTAATCAGAGTTATACCTTAATATGGGAATTTTCGGAGAAATTTAGAATAAAAAAAAAAAATTCAATTGTGCCCCCTTGCGGCGAAATGAGGAACCTAAAAATAATTTCCAGAATTTTCTCATGACCGCCTTTATCATATTTTTTTTTCTAAGTTTCTATGCCTAGTAGTTTCCTAGATATGGCCGGTGACCACCCTTAATAAAACACCCTGTATAAACATAAAACACTACTGATTTTTTTTTTAATTACAAGAAATATTAATTTATAATTATCTATCTGTACGATTCAAAACAATCTATTCTGCGCACTCGCTGTTCTTTCAATACCGACACAAGTTAATTTATTACCCAGTTTTACCCGACATTCCTCTAGATGTGTCGCTTTTAATTCGCAACATTTCCTTTCCTGATTTGGTTTTCCTTTTGTAGTTGTTTTCTTGATTTTTCTTTTAGATAAGTAGGTCTTTCTCTGTGTTATATACATGAAAGGGTGGTAAATTATGTAAACATGTTCTTTAACTTGGTACGGGGATAAATGTATTATCTTTCAAAAAGCATATCTGCTTGCCTAATGTCACCTACCAGGGGAACTTTTCCCCTATTCTGTAATTTTAGCAATTATTTGTTTAAAGTTGGAATGTTCAGAATACTTATTGTGTATTACATCAAAATGAGATAACTTTTGTAATTACTTAGCATTAACATAAGGTAATACAGGGTGGCATATATTTAACCTTTACCTTACTGGAAACTTGGAAAACCACAGACTGGAATGTCACTAAGTAGGTAATATTTAAAATAGTAAAATGATAAACCATAAAATACCTATATTTATAATAAATTAACCATGTGAATCAAGGTGATATTTAATTATGCAATAAGCTCAAGCCATTATGTATTTTTCTTTTTACACTTACTCAGTATTACGAATTTCTGGGAATGAGTGTCTAAAAAGAAACGTTACGAAGTACTGATTGATTCCACTGAATATGGTCCAGAATAAGATTATTTTTTCCACTAACCAATACAATCTTGAAAATCTTAGTAAAATTACATTAATTTATATTACTAGATTTACACAGCTCCTGAAATTGCCTTTATAGCTAAAAAAAATTCGGCACTAATTCTGAAGACCAGTAGTGTTAAAGTAGGATTAAAAAGTATATTTTAAATGAATGAAAAGGCTTTCCAAACATAATTTTTAGGTGTTTTAAAAATATAATTAATATATATTTTTAATATTGTACTCAAAAGAATGTTAAATTGAAAAATGTTTCGGTAACATTTATATTTATATCGGTTCGAATAACTCCTTATTTTTTTTACGTTTTTTTTTACTGGTAATATTAACCCGTGTATATGTCATATTACTTGCAATTACACTGGTTGCCTGTTTCAACATAATTGGTTATATGATTTGCACTTTTTTTTTTACGGATTTTCATTACGTTGCAATGATTCACAGTAATTTGCATGGTTCTATTAGCTGGCTATCTTGATGTAAAAATAAATAAATATGCAATGTATGTAAAATATTTTTGTGTTTTATTATTTGGCGACATATTATATTATATATATTATTCTAATTATTGTAAAACTTATTAACAGTTATGGTACATTGTATTTTCAGAGGCATCTGTAGAGCTATTTTTGACCTCCCTTTCATTTTATAGCGACGTCCTGGTTCCAACTAATCAAGAAAAATTTCCCTATTTGGCACAAGCAGTCCATTGTTTAAAAATGGCGCAACTTGTAGCCAGCAAGACATATATTTCTAGGTATAAATCTGATTTGATGACTGTTCTATTTTATTTCCAATAGAGCTGGCGTATCGTGAGCTCCCCGAGTAATTTAACTTGTCAGTGCGACCGCAGAGACGCTATTGCTCTATTGTACCGGGAACACAATGGGGATTGGGTGCCATAAAACTTGATGGCGACCGAAACCCGCTGCAGGTGATTTTTTCAGAGCGTTCCAGAACTTCTAAACTGCTAATGTTACGACGAATTACACTTGGTTTAGTTAAACCGCTGCTTTTCATGATCTTGCTTCAGAGTTATTTAACGTCTCTTTTTGACTTTATTTAAACTTTTTGTGTTTAAACACACAGAAAAACTCTATAGTAAATTCAATTATAGTCTTTTACTTAAACGAGTATTTACTTTGCAGTTGCAGATTATATTAATTTCATTAATAATACAAATATTAAAGCAGTATTCTTAGTTTAAATATACAAATTTAGACATGAGATAATAATTATATTCATATTTAGATTTACCTCATAGTAAAACTACTAAAAATTACCCATTATACAATTATACCGTGCGAGCAAAAATTATTTGCATCAAAGAGGGCTTGGATTAAAAAACGTAGGGCTTGGTTTAGATCACAATGATATGGGGACGATATATCTAACCAAATCTAGGTTAAAATTTTGTCAAATTCATATTATGACATGATATGCCAAACTAATAAGTACCTAATAAAATAAGTAGACAAATGCAAATTTATTTTTGTTGTTTACAAAATTAACAAAGTAAGAATATACAGAAAGAAAAAGAAAAATAATTACATAAATTGCTGAAATTGGCCACCGCCATGCTCCAAGCATAAATTCATACGTTCTAAAGAAATCATTTATTTCCAATAAATTTTGGGTAAACCATTGAGAGTAATTCCTGCGTCTTTCAAAATCTGCGGCTTGTATTTCTTGGAATACTTGCACTTTATAAGGAAATAAATTTAGCTGCTTCTTAAGAATAGTCCTGCATGTTCCATAAGATCTTTCCACTTCTTGGGACAGGCATCTTATACAATTTGTTGGCGTATTTTGCATTATTTCACGAACGTTTGCAACAAGTTCTTCTGTTCTTATAGATGGTCTTCCTGCCCCTTTTTTGTGTTGTATAGAACCTGTTTCCCTAAACACAGCCACGGTTCTTTTCAGGCAATGATAAAAATCCCCAGCAATAAAAGCAACGTTCGTGAAAATCGTCCATGCACAAACCCGGATTGTATTGCCACTCACCATTTACTCTAACCCCGTTTCGAAAATACGCTTCAACCATGAATGTTTTGTGCTGTTCCGTTAAGCCCATTGTGTGAATTGTTCAAGAAATTGGAAAAATTAGCGATTAAATTACTTGTAACGACTGTCAAAGATGACGGAATAACTGATTGATTGTTAATTCAGGTAGGGACTGACACCCAACAGGTATTAAGCTGTACGGCTAAGTATTACGTCCTTAGATGCAAGGCCCTCTTTGATGCAAATAATTTTTGCTCGCACGGTACATTTTGAATAGATTAAAAAATCGTCTGAAAGCCTTGCGACAACAATTACATCGGTAAAAAAACTACACGTTACTGTAATCAAATATTTACTTATGATTAGGTTTTAATTTATCGTATTATATAAAATTGTAAAATGATTGACCCAGCCAAAACCTCGTAAATCATGAAATTTCCAGGATTTCTTCTCCTTATAACATATGCAAGTAAACATGTGATTAAACATTTATAATAATTGTGTCCCCAGGGGGTGGAAAAAGAGGTATAAAAGTTATTGGAAAGCACCAAATAAATTTATTTTTTAAATTAGTATATTATACTACACCAATATCTCTCAATGATGAATCATTTCGGTTTTTTGTCCTGCATAAATTCACCAACTCGCGTAACTTCCGAAACATACTCGTGCTTGGATCACATATTTCTCAGAACTAAATTAAATACGAATATACATAATTGTAACTCCTATGTATTGTTCTCCGATATAACAGATCACTATCCTGTCGTATTAAACATGAGTGTAAAACCAAGAGTAAGTAACAAAAGCAAAGATAACATCATAACAACATTTAAGATAAATAATCAACTTTTCGATGACTTGATGAAAGAAGTGAGCTGGGATTTGGTTCTGTCGGCGAACGATGTAACTGAGGCTACTGATGAATTCTATAGAATAATTACAAATATCCGCGACAGGGCTACAATAAAAAAAACCTACTTGTCACAGTTTAAAAAACGTAAATCCTGGATTACCGATGGTATAATATCGAGCATAAAAAATAGAGATAAAATGAAAAAAAATCTTGCAACAAATTACAACGAAACTGACAACCAAACTTACATACAATACAGAAACAATTTAAAAAAGATTATTCAAAAATGCAAACATGATTATTATAAAGAAAAAATTGACAATGCCGGGCACAATATGAGGAAAGTATATAACTTAATATCGGAAGCCTCAGATAGTCAGTCAAGTAGCAAAAAAACTGCCCCACCATTAAAAGATAATAATTCCACTCATTTCTCTTCAAATAAAGATCTGGCTAATTACTGTAATAAATATTTTATAAATATAGGATTAGATATGCTTAATAAAATTCAAAAACCTGTCAATGAATTCAGGGCAGAATCTAATGCCTTATCTTCTTTGTTTCTGGAACCTGTCAATAGTAATGAAATCATAAAACAAATAAACAGTTTAAAAAATGATAGTGCCCCTGGCATGGACAAACTGGATACTAAAATTATTAAAAAAACACATATATACTTAATCTCTCCTCTTGTACACATAATTAATCTAATTTTTAGTAGTGGCGAAGTTCCCGAACAATTCAAAATTTCAATAGTAACTCCAATTTATAAATCTGGAGATAAATCAAGCATAAATAATCATCGTCCGATTAGTCTGATTAATAATTTTGCCAAAGTGTTCGAGAAATGTCTTAAGGATAGAATCTTGAATTACTTTGTTTCAAATAACATGCTCTCAAAAAATCAATACGGTTTTGTTAACGGCGTGGGGACTTCGGACGCGCTGTATCAACTTACGAAGGAGGTGACTGATACGTTGGAGAGCAGTAAAAAATGCATTTCCGTGTTTTTAGACTTGGCCAAGGCATTTGACACGGTGCCTCATGACCTGCTTTTGGAGAAATTACATAAGCATGGTGTTAGGGGCGCCGCGTTGGATGTCTTCCAAAGCTATCTGAGAGATAGAAAACAGTTTGTTAAAATTGACAAGACCTTTAGTGATCCCTTGGATGTTAAAATAGGCGTGCCACAGGGCACCGTCCTTGGCCCAATTCTTTTTATTTTATATATCAACTCCTTAACAAAATTAAATTTAAATAATGGATCCATAGTATCATATGCTGATGACACAGCTGCTATTTTTTCTGGGAAAACCTGGCAGGAGGTAAAATATAACACAATGATCGGAATTTATAAAATTAAAGATTGGCTTGATACTTTTAAACTATCCCTTAACGTTAAAAAAACAAATTATATCGCCTTTTCCTTAAGTGAAGCTACACGTCCCGATTTTGAACATATTAAAATTGATAATTTAGATGATTTAATCAAAGAAGTTCCATCGACAAGATACTTAGGAATCATTGTTGATAAACACCTAAAATGGGACCAGCATGTTCTTCACTTGGCAAAGAGCTTACGAAAATTAATTTATAAATTTTATATCCTAAGAGAAGTATTGAGTAAGAAACTTTTAATTGCAGTTTATAAAGCTATTGTCGAGTCCTTAATAAGGTATGGCATAGTTGTATGGGGTGGTCTTTACAATAATGCCCTAAGACCCCTAAATTTGGCACAAAATTATATTCTTAAGGTGCTTTATAAAAAAAATAGACGCTTTTCAACGCAACTTCTTTACACAAGGGAAGTATTTAATGTACGATCTGTGTATGTTCTTGAAATATGCTTATTTGTTTATAAAAATCAAAAACTAAAAAATTATATTTTTCACCCGTATCATACTAGAGGCAAGGTTAATAGGAGAATTATTATACCAAATAGCAACTCTAATATTAATCTTCGATTTGTCAATTATTTGGCGCCAAAAATTTTTAATCTTGTACCATTGAATATAAAAAATATTACTAGAATTAAAATATTTAAGATAAAATGTCGAGCATTTATTTTTGATAATATGGAAAGATTTATGTCACTTTTTTAAAAGATATTAGGTTTATTGTTTTGCCTATTCGAACTAACCTAGGTCGAATAGAATTGTTTTCCTTTATTTTTGTATAAGTTTTTTTTTTCTCTTCTTATAAGTCCTGTTTTTCTAAGCACATACAGATGTTAAGTCATCTAGGTGCTTTTTTTCTGGCTTGTCTATTTATACATTGGTCCTTATATGCATTTGATAGTTAAAATATATGGTATATAAACGTAGTATAAGACTATAAATTATTTTAAGGCTATTTTGTAATTATTAATGTATTGTGGATTAATGTTTATTGAATAAATTGAATTGAAATATTAATACCATAAATCAAACCACAACAAGATTGGATTAAACCAAATATTTTGGTGTAAATTTGACTAAACTGAATTTTTTTTTGAGCAAATAATTTGAAACAAACCGCCCGCTAAACGTTATCCTAGATAAGTAAACTACTAAGGTTAGGGTAAATAGCCTTTGTAGATGTTACCGCAAAATATTTGGCAATACACAGTGCAGGAAGATTATAACTTTAAAATTGGCTAGTCTTTATTCAAGATAAAAGCTCCGCCGTACTTTTATGGGTTGGGTCTGCAAAGCCAAACTAAAGTAATTAAAAAAGTGAAGTTCGTAAAGTCGCTGATTAGAAGGCTGTAAATCAACCCGTGTTTTAGAGTGAAAGGCACCTAATGACTCTTTGATTCAGTTAGATGTGTATCCTGAGCAAAGATTTAAACTGGGATTTATTTACTAGCCAAAGCCATTTAAAAAGTTGAGTAGTTTAAATGTTATCTTAAATTGCCTGTACAGAGAACATTCATAATTTATTTTTAAATTTGCTATACTGTACCGGGTGGTCAAATAAGCGAGGACGTCGGCTTTATCTCGGAAACCATTAATCGTACAACTTTCGGAAAGAGTTTTTCATGAGTAAAGTGGTCACGAGAAATTGCTGGAAATTACTTTTAAGTTCCTCATTTCGCCGCAAGGGGGCACAATTAAAAATTGTTTTTTTAAATTCTAAATTTCTCCGAAAATTCTCATATTAAGGGATAACTCTAATTATATCATTGGAGAGCTTAGACAATTCTGCATCATTTTGGTTTAAGGCTCATTGGCGTACCGACCTTGATAAGAGTGGGAGAAGCTATTGAAAGTGTAAACATTAAAATCGCTGTAACTTTTAAACGACTTATCCGATTTTACTAAATTTAAGCTTGTTTGGAAGTACCTTCAATTGTCGTATCTAATGGAACACGATAGTTTCTAATAAAATTGCTAGAGGGCGCAATTTGTATTAAAAATTATTGTAATGGCAATAACTCTGGAACGAACAAAGATATCGAACTGCGGTCTTCACATCTTTTCTTGCAAATTTCATCTACTTTTCGATTATGATGTGATAATTAAACCGTATGGTTTGAATTTTCGGGATAAAATCGAAAAGACTGTTATTATTACAAATTGCGCCCTCTAGCAATTTTATTAAACACTATCGTGTATTGTTGGCATGCTTTAGAAGTGTCTAACGTCAAAACTAGGTGGCGCTTAGCGCTACATCTTCTAACGGTCCTCGCCGTATACTAATCATACTGATCAAATTGAATTTTGTATTTTCTTTCTTTGGATGCTAACCTCACTGATGAGAGTGATGAGCCATGATATTATGGCGAAACGCGTCTAGGAATGGTTCTGCTGACTATTTAAGATCCTTTAAAATAGATTTGACTAAATGCTTCAAATTGTAGAAACCGTTTCTTATTTAAGAAAGAAATAAAAATAAAAATATTTATTTTTGGCTATTTTATTACTCAGTTGGTAAATACAGTTTAAATAAACAATCACAATCAAGAAAATACACAATGCAATAAAACCTTCGTTCGTTTATTCAGGAAAATACTTGGCAGCTCCCATCATTTTAACAATGCTAATAAAATCCGTTTCCTGACAATACTTTTATTGATAATAATTAACAAAAATAGAGATACATTTTTGTCACCAACATTGAAATTGTTTTCATTTTAAGGTTTTTGACAAATTAATCATTTAGAAAACACAATATTTTTAAATAATTCTTTACACCACAATAAATGGCAAAATAATTTTAGAAGACAAACTCTTTATTACGTAGACATGTATTAGACATCGGACAGTACACAAAAACAATAAAATAATTAATAAAAAATGTTATGAAACAGAAAATCCAAGAAAAACAGCGAATTAATTGAAATAATCGGCAAAACAATAATTAACTTGAAGAAATAGTCCATACTTAAAGTGAAGTTGAAAGTATGAAAAGGAAAGAAAAACACAAAGTCTTCCTCCACAAAATTTAATAGAATAAAATTCTTAGTTTATGTTTCGAACGTAGAAACGTTCATCCTCAGGAGACAGAAATTTTATTTTTATTTTATGCTGATGGTGTTAGCAAAAGAGAAAATTAGAACCTTAATGGAGCTTTTATGATATGAAGAAGATTGATATAAACCGTACTGAGTATTTGAAAACGTTATTAAAGGGGGTGTAAACCAACCAAATAAAATGGGGAAGAAAAAACTTTCTAAGAAGGTTTCGAAGATTATTTAAAATTATTTAAAAACTTATCGAACATATGTCTGTAAGACATTATGAGTGTGAAATTGAAGAATCATAATAATATTATTCCGTAGTAAATGCATTTTTGGGATACTGAGGATTAAACCCCAGTAACCCCACGAGAGTTTAATTTAAAAACAGTAAAGTCAATTAAAAAATTAAACATTTCCAAAAAAATTTTTTTCTCAAAAGTCAAAAGGTTATTCACGTCCACGTGCTGACAGATATTATGATATATGATTGACAGTAGACAGATATTATGATATATGATATATCTTTCTACTGTCAATCAATTTATCTTTCATTCACTTTTACCCCAGCACGTGGACGTGAATAACCTTTTGACTTTTGAAAAAAAAATTTTTTGGAAATGTTTAATTTTTTAATTGACTTTACTGTTTTCAAATTAAACTCTCATGGGGTTACTGAGGTTTAATCCTCAGTACCCCAAAAATGCTTTTTACTACGGAATAATATTATTGTGATTCTTTAATTTCACACTCATAATGTCTTACAGACATATGTTCGATAAGTTTTTTAAATAATTTTAAATAATCTTCGATACCTTCTTAGAAAGGTTTTTCTTCCCCATTTTATTTGGTTGGTTTACACCTCCTTTAATAACGTTTTCAAATACTCAGTATGGTTTAACCATTATCAATCTTCTTCATATCATGTTTCTTTTACACTTCAATTTTAAGTCCATAAAAGCTCCATTATGGTTCTAATTTTCAATTTTCTCTTTTGCTAACACCATCAGCATAAAATAAAAAAAAATTTGTCTCCTGAGGATGAATGTTTCTACATTCGAAACATGTAGAAACCCTTAATCTAAGAATTTTATTCTATTAAATTTTGTGGAGGAAGACTTTGTGTTTTTCTTTCCTTTTAATAATTAACTTGTAAACGAATTAATAACCAATGGTCTGATATTGTTCTAATGCTTTATTTAACAATTCAAAATATAACATAATGTATTTTTTACACAGAGCCCAATTTTTCTTAAGTTTTGTGCCATTTGCTAGTGACATAAAATAAATACCATGCAGCTTACATGCTCTAAGAATGAGCCACTAAATTTATCATTTAAATTATACCGCCTCCAAGTATGTATTATGGTAATATATTATATCAATTTTGTGGGAAACATTTAGGTCCCCTAAATATGTGAATCACGCACAAAATGGCCGTTTAATTAGGATTGTTAAGATCTTAAACTTGTTGTTTAATTAAAATTTCACAATTCATTTATGCACTGTAAACTCGAATGTGATAATTTTATTGTAACTTTTAGCCAATTCTAGTAATTTTAATACCTAGAAAATAGAAAATTTACTAAAGAGCAGTATGTAAATTTAAAAAAAAAATTAAAAATGTTACTACAACAGCTAAATTATGATTATCAGATTTATATGAAAAATGCAATGCTTTTATTTTACTGTCCCCATCAAATCATGATACAAATACTTTTGTACCTATAAAATTTGTTTTTTCTTGTTAGAAATTGCTTCAGAAATATTTTTAGAAGAATAAAAAAGTAATAAAATAGAACTAAAAAGACTGTCCCTTCTTTGTTTAGGCTGTGGTGGCGGTTTTCATAAAGCAATAAATTTTGGGTTTGTTTACAAAAAAGATGAAGGTACCCTCATGGCGCTTCTATCTGGCAAAGAATTATACGACTTAAGCTTAAGGCGACTATTTGATAATATACCGGGTTAAATATGTTATTCAGGGATAAGGAAAATACACGAAAATATTTTTAAAACGTTCGTTTTTGCCCTATAATATATACCATAAACGGTTTTTAATAATTATCATTTTAAATTTTCCATCATATTTAGTAATGACATTTCGAGATCCATAACATATTTAAGTGAAACCAAGCAATAAACCTAGACTAAATGAAACGGAAATGACGAAAATAAAAATACATACGAATTTCTGTTTGAAAACGCGTTTTACCGGGTTGAAATGTTTAAAGAAGGATCGAAAGTATGACAGCATCCAAATCCATTTTGAGCCATGCATGTTAACGCTGGGTGGTTTCAAAAATCGAATAAGAATTTTACTACAAAGTTTTATCTTACATTTATACAAAGTAATACTTAATAGAGTCTTACATTTCCTATCACATTTTTAAAATTTGTAAATAAAAATATTTTATTTAATTCATGGGTCGAACGTAAATAAACTTACAAAAATTTGTTTACATACTAAATCACAGAGGAAATTATGGAATATTTGCCAAGAGAGTTATAATATAAAGAAATATTATGTGAAATAATGTGATAAAGCCTAACCGCCTATGTATCTAGCGTCTTACACATACATACATACATAAAAGATCAGTAAAAATGTATACATAGTATACAAGGATTTTTACATATCATTTAAGTCACGAAACAGGTCTGTTACTTAATTTTCTCAAAAATATTCCATGTATATTTATTATTAAACGTTACATCCAGTTTACTGCCAACACATTTACAAAATATATTTCGCCCCTAGTTAGTTAAGGAATATTAATTAACTTACAAGGGATTAGGGAACAGAATATTCAATATTCAGTGCAAGCGTTTATAAGTAGTGTAAATATTTATAAGCAAACATTGTGGTGAAATATACTACAGCAAGAATACATAAGACGATTAAAAACACTTATCCTAAAGTTTTAATAACAATCTTGTTTAACTTAAGTGGAAAAAACTTGTATTTGAAAACAAGGCACTAAGAGAACACCTAAGTACGAAAATAAAGTTTTCATAATCATAACCGAAATGTCTGAGCAATATAGGGAATAATATAAATGCATTGTTATCACTATGAATATCCTTAAACAATCTCTCCGCTTACTATACCAATTTCATACCATTTTGTTACCATAATTAGAGGAATTTATTTGCAGTTTATATAACATTACTGAGCGATAATGGTTAAGTAAGTTCCTAAATTAGCATATTACAATTTATTACAATGTGAACTTCAGGACTTTAATAAACGAAACTAACTGGTCTGAATAAGTCGTACTCAGTATTACTTTTCTTAAGACTTTCTGTTTGTGAACGGATTTTCTTCTTGGTAATTAGTCGTGGTTGTAAAAAACTTTAATTCTTAGAGTGCATGTATATCTAAAGCAATAAAAACTGTTAGTGAGTGGACTTGTGTATTTTTAGTACAGTAGGTGATGTTACGACTTTTGTATGTTGACAATAATGTATGTTGTTCTTAAAAGATATGTATTATTATCAAAACATCCAGTATTTTTCAGGTTTGTCATTGTTTCCTTCAATTTAGTTATGGAAATGTAGAAGAATAAAAAAAAATAGTAATTTAAAAGCTGTAAATAAATTAACTATTTTTTTTTACTTTTGACTACTATAAAATTTTACACTGTTCCCATAATCTTTCAAATAGATTTGTTTAGCCGGCTCATTATTTATACAGTAAGAAATTTAAGAAGTAAATGAAGGAAAAGAGAAAACAGCTTTGCTAAACGAATATAACGTCCTAATTTAGTCTTTTATTAGAAAAAAACAAATTAGGTTGGCTCTTGGTGTTGAAAAGAAAAAAAATCGTTGGCCAAATGTTTCGTGGAAATAAATATCGAGAAGCGGCAATGTGCAATTTTGAAACAAGTGTTGCAAAACGATTTTAAGCAAGAAAAATCTTTGTTAGAGTGGAATCAAATATTAGCTGGCAACAGAAGGGCAGAGACAGTAAAGTTATAAAATATCGTAAAGCGCTGAATATTCTGCGAAAGAATTTCCGGGAAAAATCGCCTTTCTGTAACAGATATTCGTATTTTATAAAATAAGGTCTAAATTCAAAGTGAAATGGCGGTGATACCATTATAAGTTGTGTAAAAATAAAAGCAATAAGAGAGCAGTACATTTTTAAATTGCGACGGCAAATAATATAGGGAAGTTAGAGTAAACAAATAACATAGGTAATACTTTCACATGCGCTGAAAATAAAATCGCTTCGGTCAAGTGGATAAGTATTTTACATGTTCCATCAAACCACTTCTATAGAGGCGCAAGTGGTCGATTGTGTAACCAAATAAAGTAGCAATTTTATTTTTATTTTCAGTATGTGGTCTCTAATAATATTATAATATAAATTTGTGAAAATTTATTTCAATTAAACCAAAGTAAAATGCATTTACTCTATCACTTTTTATATGCGAACCGGCTTTTATGTAATTTGTGACATTTATTCGCTTTAACAACTAATATATTATTTCAGATGTGATGTATACTAGATTATTAGTTCTGTACATTTACAACTGTTGATTTTATGGCACTCTAAAGCATTGTAGGTAAGCAACAGTAGAAACTCTAACTTCGAGTTCTTACCCTCTGGGACTTTTCTATTCTTCAATCGGTGGGTATTTCTAGTTGTTGTTGTAAATAATAAAAAATGAATTGGAAGTTTATTAATTTAAATTCTTTTAATCTTAAACATTTTAATAAGTTAATTTGTGTCATAATATGACACGTCAAAACATTACCGCTTTTAAAATTTATTTAATATTTACAATACTTTTACGATTTATCCGATTATAACAATTTTGAAATAAGACAGTATACAGTATGTCTACTTACGTTGGAATCATATGGAACACTTTTTATAATTATCAATTTTAAGAAATAGATCAGATCTCAATTTTTTGGAGTCATTTACCGAGGTTTCAAAAATATAAATTCTCAGGCGTAACATGCCTTTATTCTTGACAAGATCGGAAATTGTTTTAAAAAAGAGTTACTCATAATTGAAAACTACATAAGTATTATAAACATTTCTAAAATATAATAAAACCTGATTTTTCCTGGTAACTATGATTTTTTTATTTGTATATAGTTTGTAATTCTATATTGCCAAAAAAAAAGTACTTTAATCCTGAACAAAAATTTACCTCGTAAAATACTGCAAAAGTTTGAGATATGATCATTTAATTTTAGGTTTTAGAACATGCAGAACTTTCTATGAATAATACGTTTTGTTATTATTCCTTACTTAAATAGACCCACTGTATACGCAATTTAGGTTTTCTCTACTTTAAGCATTTATAAGTTTTATTTGTAACTAAAAATTTGATCACCACAAAGTGTCAGTAAAGACGCTTTTTTAAAAATACGTCATGTTATTTATTATTCTCTCTCTTATCAAGTTTTGCATTAAAATGGGCTTTCATCCTATTTTATATTAAGCGGGTGTAATTTTACCAATTGACATGGTTAACTTTTTATATTCCTGTCTTTTATAATGTGGCATTTTTTGGTTCGATACGGGAGTAAATTTGGCGTAACAGGCTATTTTGCCTCTTTCCGGATATGCCCCAAGGGACTGTAAAACGCGTCATAAACCAGTTGTTAAGTATTAAAAGTTAATTGCTTGTAAAAAAGTAATATTTGCAAAAATATATTAAAATTGTGTTGCCGACAGCGTAACAGCAATAAAATACAAATATGAAAATAAGTATTCCGGAAATGGTTGTTCGTGTACTGTACTGTCATTTTTAGAAAAAAAAGTGTTAACTAAACATAGAAAGTATAATGTTAATGACTTGTGTTTACAGGATGTTAAGTTAGTTAAATTTTCTAATAGTTTCCATTAGTTGTTTTTTTTGATAAAGTGACCAGAATTGTAGAAAGTAATAAAAGAATGTGACTATTAGCTAACGTAGCCGTCAAGTTCACAGATTATTCTAAAATCATATGCTTGTAACTATTATTTAATCGATATAGAATATTCTCAGTGGCGGCTCGTTAATGAAGGGCTCTGGGGCGCCGCCCTCCCTGCAATTATTTCAAACAGAATCCAAAAATACTTTACTTAAAAAACCAATAAAGCAATCTATGTAAGCAATCCATTAAAATAATTCAAACCAAACATGGCCCTATTCCAGCGGGTAGGTTATACTAAGCGCGGGCATAAACCAAACATAGCCCTATTCCATCGGGCAGGTTATACTCATAGACAAGCGAGTTCCGCGCTCTCAATGTTATACTAAGCGCGGGCGGGCGGGGGCGACCGATTATCCGTCCCGATTCAACGCGGCTTCTCGATGAGTTGCCATGACGACAAATGCGTGACGTCACCTACACATCGCACAACGAGCGGCCACGGACGAACTCCAATTTTCCGCACCCAACAACAGCTGTTCGCGATGCCACGGTAGAATAATCGATATTATGTGCTCTGACGAGGCGACCTGTCGATGCCGCTAGGCGCTAATGTTTTGTTTATTTGTTTTGATTTGATTTATTATTAGTTACGTTATAAAACTTATAAAGTTGGAAAATGTCGTGTAATATGAAGGTCAGTGATTTACAGAAGCTTGTGTTTAGTTCTCTGAGCTTAAGTGAAAAACTTGATTTAAAAAATGCAGGGCGGCCACTAGAAATTGAACATAGTACAAGTGCAATCAAAATGTAAAAGTAAGGCACATTTTACGCGTAAGTTTGACAAAGAAATATATAATAAAAAATCCTGAATAGGTATGCGGTTGTGAGGACAAAAATTATTTTTTTTTGTTTCGTGTGTCTTCTTCTTGACGGGGATGATAATTGGACTATAAATGGGGTGCAGGACTTAAAACATCTTTCAGAGAAAATAAAAAAAACATGAAAATAGTGCAAAACATCGTCATAATGTGGTAAGTTTTGAGATGTTAGGACTAATATTTTAACTTGTTTAAGTAGTGCTTATGCTGATGAAATTAAAATTCACAACGAGAAAGTTAGAAAAAACAGACACGTACTTTTGAAAATAATAGACATTTAAAATTTTTTTAATTTAAAGCCAGCGCCCCCCCTGACTCGCTAGTCACAAGCCGCCACTGAATATTTTCTATTCTTGACCAGTCAACGTTAAAAATGCTAAAACTACCGGAGTCCCAATTGCATTCCACTGAACTCAGTATTTTGGTCCCGGGACGCAAAGTTTCTAATTTAAACATTTTCAGGGTCAGTCCGGCTGCAAATGTGTCTATTTTAGGCTTGACTGAGCTAGCTGATGTAAATCCACTGTCCAGAATAATAAGTTTGTTAGTGTGCACCCATCATACCCCATGGGATAATTCAGGGGGAGGGGGTGGGGCAGGGGGAGCTTGCCTCCCTTAAACACTGGACGTCTTAGGTCAATGTAATAAAGTATAACTCATAAAAATTCGAGCAACTCTACTAGTTTTTTGTGATAATTATTCTTATAATTATGTACTTTTTTCAAATCCGTATTAGGTATTATCACTATTATCAGATTAGGCTTTCACCTGTTTTGATAACTGTACTTACAGAAGTTTGTTAATTGACAAAAATTTAAAATAATACGTAATGTGAAAGCTTTATCGACTTTGCATTACTTAACCAAAGTCAATAAAAAAAGAATTGATTTAAGCTAATCGCACTTTCCTTTTAGTAGACTAGTAGTAGTAAAGTCTCGGTCTGAAAGGTTAGTCTACAAATTTTGAAAGTACCTTCACCGGATCACCGCTTAAACTATTAACGTAGAAACGAAAAGCTTTAAAATTGGAATTTTTTAATGGTTGATTTTGTGATAACAGAACAGATAATTAGACTTTTTCATCGCGTCTTGCGTTAATTAATTTGACCATGTACACAGTAAAAGTTTTTATATAAAATTATTATGGCCTCCAATGGTAATTATTTTGCCTAAAGACACTTGCACAGTATGCACAGGCAGGAAACTACCTCAACAACATTGCATGCAACATTTGCCTCAATTTATGTTTCAATCAAGTAAACAAAAAATAAATAGGTCATTCAAGTTTTATTTAAGCATGTTTTTGTTAACTTTAGACTTCCCACCCTTTCCGTCAGACAAAATAAAAAATCGCAGACATCCATAGAAGAAATCCTAAAAATAATTATATTTCAAATTATTTACCATAATTCAAACAAATTAAGCATTTTTCTGTATTCTACGAATTCTGTAGAATTAGTCACTTACCTATAGTTTCAAGATAAAAAATTTGCATTTAAAAAATAAAAAAAGCTGAGAAAGAAAAATGGTCATTTTAGGTAATAATATTATGTCTACTCTGTCACTCCTGAAGTGAATGGTTTAACTCACCAAAGAAAATTGTCAAACACACAACAATACAGCTTTGATTAGGCCAAACCAATCATCGTGCATCTTATTTTTTTTAATGCAAATTTACAGATTAGCTTGTTAAGGGTTTACAGCCGAACCTGAAAAGCGAAATTTACATTTGACCATTATTTTTACTTTCAACCTGCTTTGGCTAGCGTTTGCGATAAATCTAATACCCTGTTTTAAGCCCTCGTTAAAGTTTTATAATTTTTTTGTTAACGCTTACCAAACAGGCTGAAAAAGTGAAAATGTACAACTGAATAAGACAAATTGCCGTTTCTTTTTAAAGTGAATATAAATAAACAAACATTCAGTTTTAGATATCTAAACGACCTACCCTTTATTTGCATATAGCCGCTTTTCAAACAAAAAAATATTTGTTTTTGTCCATACGTCTTTTTTTCTCTACCGGAGATTTATCTGGCTGTCCTTTTAAATTACATACAGACCAATATGAAATTTGAAAATACAATATTTTAGTTAGTTAACTTTTTTTATATAATATATTCTTATTATTGTTGTAGTACAGTTTATAAAGTATTTAGCTCATTGAGCTCTAATAAGTTAACAGAAAATTGATAGTTTAGAATAAATAATGTAGGAACAAGTCAACCATACTAGGAAAAGTTTGCCTATAAAGGACCCGTTTTAAGTTTTTTTCTCTATGGGTTCTATGCCATTACTTATCAATCATTCGTTTTTATAAGAACTGCCTGAATTCAATGCAACCTGCTAAGGAACTTTGTTAAATTGCTAGGGCACTTTTTAAAATTGCTAAGGCACTTTTCGAAATTGCTAAACCACTCTTCGAAATTGCTAATGCAGTTTTTTAAAGTTTTGAAGAGCTAGTTTACTTTTTAAAACTATTACGGCACTTTTTGAAATTGCTAAGGCACTTTTCGAAATCGCCAAGGCACTTTTCGAAATTGCTAATGCACTTCTTTAAAGTTTTAAAGGGCTAGTTCACTTTTTTAAACTATTATGGCATTTTTTGAAATTGCTAAGGCACTTTTCGAAATTGCTAAGGCAATTTTCGAAATCGCTAATGCACTTTTTTAAAGTTTTAAAGGGCTAGTTCACTTTTTTAAACTATTATGGTACTTTTTGAAATTGCTAAGGCACTTTTCGAAATTGCTAAGGCAATTTTCGAAATCGCTAATGCACTTTTTTAAAGTTTTGAAGGGCTAGTTCACTTTTTTAAACTATTACGGCACTTTTTGAAATTGCTAAGGCACTTTTCGAAATTGCTAAGGCAATTTTCGAAATCGCTAATGCACTTTTTTTTTAAAGTTTTTAAGGGCTAGTTCACTTTTTTAAACTATTACGGCACTTTTTGAAATTGCTAAGGCACTTTTCGAAATTGCTAAGGCACTTTTCGAAATTGCTAAGGCACTTTTTGAAATTGCTAATGCACTTTTTTAAGGTTTTAAAGAGCAAGTTCACTTTTTTAAACTATTATGGCACTTTTCGAAATCGCTAAGGCACTTTTCAAAATCGCTAATGCCTTTTTTAAAGTTTTGAAGGGATAGTTTACTTTTCCAAAGTGCTTAGATACTTTTTGAAAGTGCTAATTCACTTTTTCATATTACTGTGGCACTTTTTGAAAGTGCTACTTCACTTTTTCAATTTGCTAAGGCACTTTTTGAAAGTGCTAGTTCACTTTTTGTAAGTACTTTATTTTAAGTAGAACCACGTTGGACCAATTTAGAAGATTTTATGATATAAAATGAAAATCCGATAATGGTTTATTACAAGTCCATAAAATTAAAGAAAATCTGAAAGACAAACACCTTTGTAAAGAAATTTAATAAATATTGCTAACGTCAAGGGGCGGACATTGATTTAAATAAAAACAGCTATAAACATTTCTTTTGTTACAAGATACGGATATTTTCAAGATGAAACCAATCAAATTATAAGCCTTTTATTGAAGTTATTTTAATTAAATTAATTTTAAATGTTTATTTAATGTCAGGCAAAAGAGCGTTTTGAATTCTTTTGACATTATTTTGCAATAATTAAATATTTATATCATCGGTACATAAAATAAAAACATAAATAGTTTTTTTGCAGTTCTGGCTTGTTAAAATACCATGCATTTACCATGACTATTGTTTAGGAGTAAGAATGTAATGTGCGAAAATTTTTGAGGTTTGTTGACGTAAAAAGAAAATAATAATAAAAAAGGAGTTTTCCGTACAGTAACCATTATTTTGACTACTTTCTGAAATTATACGCCTATATGAATGTTTTTTTCCTTACGTTATGTAAAGGCAGGAAACAGTAGACAGCCAATTTTAATTATAAAAAGCTTTAGTTTATAAATCCCTAAGGTCTTAAAATACAAAATATAATTAAAGGAAAACTCTATAACGAGTTTAAAACGCGTCAATTATACATTAATATATCTTCTCAGGACAGGAATGAAAAACTTTGTAAATCTTTTTTTAATCCCATTTTGTTCAGATTTGTTTCGTAATACACCAAACAACTTTTATGATTAATCGTCATGAAAATTGCAAACCACAAAACTTTTCTGAAAAAAATATATAGTTTGTTCTACTTAATTCTAATACTACGTATCACATAAATGTTATAAATGTATAGGGTTATTCAAGAAAGCCTTAGCCATTATATTTTCTGACTTCTATCGAATTAGTAAAGGGTTTTCCAATAAGAACGATATGGTTTTGAAACGATATGGTAACCATGGTAATAAAGTTATACCTGTCACCAGTTGTCAGTTATTGTCAGTAAACTATAACAATTTATTATGGCTAAATACGCGCTTTAAGAACGTTTGGTTATTATTCAAAAATTTTACGAAAATAGATGATCTTTTGTGAACACTTATCGCGCACTTCGCGAAAACTTTGGTGTAAATAATCGTCCTCCTTTGCTTGCCATTCGTCGCATCGTTGAGAAATTTGAAAATAATTTTACTCTCCACGATGTAAAAACACCAAGAAGACATCGAAACGCAAGAACTGTTGAGAATATTGCTGCTGTAGGAGCTAGTGTTGCAGTGGATCCAAAATTATCAATTCCTCGTCGTGCTCAAGAGTTAAGGATTTAAAAAAACGACAACTTGGCGTATTTTGAAAGAACACCCGTATAAGATTATTTTGACACAAGAACTTAAGCCACTGGACCATCGTCGGCGCAGAGAATTTTCTGCTTGGAGTTTAGAACAACTTAAAAGGGATCCTAATTTTGCCCAAAAAATTATCTTTTCAGATTAAGCTCATTTTTGGTTAAGTGGATACGTTAACAAGCAAAATTGCCGTTTTTAGTGTGAAAACAATCCACAACAGATTCATGAGAAGCCTTTGTATCGGCTAAAGGTAACTGTATGGTGTGGTTTATGGTATGGTGGCATCATCGGACCATTTTTTTTCGAAAATGAGGCAGGAGATGCAGTTACAGTGAATGGTGAACGATATCGACAGATGTTAAGAAATTTTTTGTGGCCAAATTTAGATGCACTTGATTTGGAGGATATGTGGTTTCAGCAAGACGGTGCCACATGTCACACTGCTCATGAAACTATCGATATACTGCAAGAAAAGTTTGACGAAAGGATAATTTCAAGGAATGCTACTGTTCAGTGGCCTCCAAGAAGCTGTGATTTAACTCATTTAGATTACTTCTTGTGGGGCTATTTGAAATCTAAGGTTTATGAAAACAGACCACAAACACTTGGTGCATTAAGGTTGAACATTGAACCCTGCATTCGTCAGATCACGCCCGATTTATTGCATAAAGTCATCGAAAATTGGGTTCGTCGAATTCGCTCGTGTACACGAAGTCGCGGAGGACATTTAAACGATGTATTATTCAAAACATAAATGTTATCGACTATAATTTAAGATAATATAAAACGTTTTGTTGTATCTGAAATTATTTTAATTTTATTTCATTTTGAAATCATATCGTTCTTATTGGAAAACCCTTTATTAGTTTAGGTTAGTTGAACAGGCAATTGGTATCCTTTAGTACCCTGTGTTATGAAAATTACACGTTATATGGGTGTCCTAAGTTCTAGAGAAATACTTCATATTTTTTTTCTTATCGACTATTTAAAAACTTGAGTAAGTACCACTAAAATCATAACGAATGCGCCGCTCGAAAATATCTACTTCTACAAAATAGCGGCGAAACATATTGGTTGTGATAATTTTGCATGAGTATTGAATAATGCTAAACGTTAAAAAACTTTTTATATAAAAATACATTAAATAAATCTCTTGCAGTAAGCTTAGCCTCCACAATACATTAATATATCAACGACAACAATTAAAAATTTAATAAAATTATATTCACTCCCCTTTTGCTTTAAAAATGAAATGAAATATCAACGAAGTTTTATAACAATTAATTATTTAAATAAATTTTAAGCCATAAATCTAAATTAACGTGCCAGAAAATAAAATTAAAAAGTTTGTTATAAACACCAACTATTTTGAAGCTTATAATGCAGCGTTTACAAAGGTACATAGGTTCTTTCCATTCATGTTGTTTTTAATTTTCTTCCTCTTTCAGAAATGTCGACTTCAAAAGAGACAAAAGCTTTTCTTTTAGCGCTGAAAGGCCCCTAATTATTCCATTCTAAAACTGTGTATTTAAAATACAATTAATTTCAGTTTTAAATGAGGTTTTTATTCAAGAGCTTTTATTAACCAAGATTATTGTTTTTGTGTTCAGACAAATGAATTAGCTAGTTATTAATATGTATTAAAATATTTCTGCTGTTGGGCAAGAAACATTGACATTAACAGAAGTTGGAAGGCTGGTATAATAAGCATGTTTCTATTTTTTGCATACATTTTTTTCTTAAACCTTTCTTATACCTGTATGTACCATTACGAATCATCAGGGTTAAACAGAATGGTCGGGTCATAAATCACGGTTAAAGTTTAACCCTGATTAAGTCGTAATGGTGCATACGGGAATAAAGATTCATTATTTGAATAATACTACGCACCTTCTACTTCTGTACAATACAATGATTATAACACAACTAATAAAATAGGTAAGTTAAAATTAGTAATAATCTTACAATAAATGTTGGTATAGGTGAAGGAGGGGGAGGGGGGAGGAAGGCAGCCTGACAACCTCCTCCTGGGTACACCCCTGAGATACCTTAAAGCATATAGGACTCTCTATTTGTAAAATGTTTACAGACCCAAACATCAATAAATAAATGTTAAGGCCAAACATGCCGTTAGTGTGAACAGAGATAATATAAATAAAACCTAATAAAACGTGGTCTATCTAAAGTAGTTTTAATATAGTTCGGAGTGCTTTATTATGATAGTTTCCAATCCATATAATAACTAGGACTATATTTATATCATAGTATATTTGCTAATAATGTAGAAACAGTTTTAGATATTTGTACCGGGTGATTCAATAAGAAAGGCAGCCGGCTATATCTCGGAAACTACTAAACGTAGAAACTTGGGATAAAAAATTATGATTAAAGCGGTCCTGAGAAAATTCTGGAAATAATTTTTAAGTTCCGCGTTTTGCCGCAAGAGGGCGTAATTGAAAAGTAAATTTTAAAATTTTACATAACTCCGAAAATTCCACATTAAGGTATATGTTTGATAACACCATTTAAAAGCTTGGACAATTATGCATCATTTTGGTCTGATGCTCATTGGCGTACCGACTTTAATAAGAGTGGGGGAAGCTGTTGAAAGTGTAAACATTTAAATCGCTGTAACTTCTAAACGACTTATCCGATATTAGCAAACTAAAGACTGTTTGAAAGAGAAAAGCACTTTCACCAGTCGTATTTAGTTGTCCATAATAGTTCTCAATAAAATTGCTAGAGGGCGCAATTTGTAATAATAATAGTTTTTTGATTTTATCCCGAAAATTCAAATCATACGGTATAATTATGATACCATAATCGAAAAGTAGATTAAATTTGCTAGAAAAAATATTAAAACCGCAGCTCGATATCTTTGTTCGTTTCAGAGTTATTGCCAAAACATTAATTTTTATACAAATTGCGCCCTCTAGCAATTTTATTTGAATTTATTGTGTACCATAGGATAAGGCAATTAAAGGTACTTACCTTTCTCTTCCAAACAAGCTTAAATTGAGTGAAATCGGATAAGTCGTTTAGAAGTTACAGCGATTTAAAAGTTTACACTTTCAACAGCTTCCCCCAATCTTATTAAAGTCGGTACGCCAATGAGCATAAGACCAAAATGATGCATAATTGTCCAAGCTTTAAAATGGTGTTATCAAACATATACCTTAATTTGGAATTTTCGGAGTTTTAAAATTTACTTTTCAATTACGCCCTCTTGCGGCAAAATGCGGAACCTAAAAATTAATTCCAGAATTTTCTCATGATCGCTTTAATCATAATTTTTTTTATCCCAAGTTTCTACGTTTAGTAGTTTCCGAGATATAGCCGGCTGCCTTTCTTATTGAATCACCCGGTACTGTGTTTAATATTATGTGTTCATATATAAATTATCAAATTATACCTAAGTCTTGAGTCTACGTAAGTCTTGTTCTGAATCGCTTTAAAAATATCTTAGGTCCTACTTTGGAAAAGGACCCCTAGATTTCTCCAGATTTTTGTTGGGACGTCAATACAAGTAAAAGAAACCAAGGACCGCAAACTTTTCTGTATTAGCAAGTAGAAATTTAATAAAATATTAAGTATGTACTTTATTATACAAGATTTACTTAGTCTTTTACAAAATATCTTTGTAAAGTTGCCTAAACTAGATTACCTAATTACATGTACATTGCTTTAAAACTTTCTAAATAGATATAGGAAAAGTTTTAATCATTTATGCTGTAAAATAAATTTTAAATTAAAAGTGCTTACGGCACCGCTTTTAATATCAACTATAGATCAGTTTCATAATTTATATATTTAATTAGTAATAAAATCGCAATAATTTGTTCACACTCTTTTCTCCATAGTGTTTAAAAGAAATTTAAAAAAATCTAGTCTATAAGGAAACTAACAAAACTCGTCCTAACGAAAAGTTTTATTTTCCAAGCCAAAATCCCAACTTGCGTTTCTATTTAATGGAAATAATTGCTAAGATATAAAAACACACAAATATTTGTGAGGATCCCGTCATATAATAGCGTTTCCTTGTGTCCAAAATGAGCTCTAAGTTTTTATGTTGGGACACTTTTATCCAACCTAATTGCTACGAAATAAATTATTTCTTTAACTGCTTTTTGCGCTTAGTAGTTTTATTAAAAGGAGCAAACATTTTATTGTCCTGTGATTTTATGTTTTTATTTTTTGCAGAAACGTGAAACCGAAGGTTATTTCTTTTTAAATATCGATTTATTGATGATACCATCTGTTTTATTTTGTTAAACGTTAAAGCAATCTACTATAAACACAACTGCAATAATAGTATTATTGTGTGTTGATTTAGGACTCCATTACCTACAATGTATTGGTTTAAATTGTATAGAACTATTCCTAAAAACTAGCTTATTGATCAGATGAACAGAAACTGACATACATAATTGGATTCGCTAAGTTCATTCATTTATTATCAGTTTTATTCACTAGCACATAGGTTGTGGGTTCGCATCATACGGCCAGTAAACTGGCTCGAGCCCGGTGTATTTTATTGATCTAAGTCTGGACGTGGGTTCAGCGACAACCAAAAGGTAGGGAAGAGTGGAAAATTTATTATCCCCGAATCCAACGCCGATAACCAAGGATAAGATCGAAAATCTTGTGGGGTGCGGACACATTCGGTAGGTCATGGAAGCGCGAAACCAAGGATGTATAGCCCTTGGGGGGTTCTTCTGATGACTGAGGATCTTGAGGTTCGAAATCATAGCTTGTTACACCTACAAGTTTCTATCATTTATGAATAATGAAATAAGTTGTATAAAAAGTATTTATTACAATAAAGCTGAAGGGGTCTCAGCTTATTATATAAGCTCTAATCTATACAGTATGCTACACCGTAGATGCAGATGTAAATAACTGATACATACGACAATCAATTGTTCTAGCGGTAAAATCAAGCATTTAAGTAACAATTTGATATAATTTCACATCTATTAACCTTGCTGCTATTGTCCATGTCCACTGCTTGTCAAAGGTATGCACCTCAATTTTATGCCGGCAAGATCAAAGGAGCAGCGTGCGGGCCTTTATCCTTGTAAATCCAAATTAGTTGGACAGATCCAATTTATGCCTTTAAAGCAAATAGTGTTGGACGCAAGAACTTAGATGGGGAAACAGTCTTGGCTCTTTAGGAATTTCTATTAGATTAGCAAGTTTGGCGTTAAACTTACTACAACTGCATTTGTAACAAGAATGTATTTAATGCTACACAGTGGAGCTGTTTTTGTTATAAACGAACAATAATGTAATTGGTCAAAGCAGTTTCCTTTTTTAATAAACTACTTTTTAAAAATTACTCATTTGCTTACAGTTAATACATTAATAGTAGGTAATGTATTGGAGCTGTAATCTTTACACACGGTATTGTTCTAGAGGTAAAAGCCTGAAATTAACTATTTCATGCAATTTCATATATCAATACTGATCTTGCGAATCCTCTCAATGTCCTTTGCTTGTTATAGATATGAGCATCAGCCTCACGTAGGCAAGATCAAAGGATCTGAAGATCTAGAATATGGGCCCTAAGCTTGGAAATCCAAATTAAGTGAATAGATTCAATTACGCTAACAGCTTTTAAAGCAAGTAATATTTTTCAATATTACAACTTCGATAAATAAACAGCTTTGGCTCTTTAGAGCAACTAGTTTTGGATTGGGGAATTCAGAGAAACAGTCTTGTCTCTTTTAAACAAACACTACTAGTCATGAGAGCTTAAATAAATAGTCTTGGCTATTCCGGAATGTATATTAGATTGGCATGTTCCGTGTGTTGAAAACATGGAACTTTTGCATCGCTAAAAGTGTGCATTTTTTACATTAATGAAATCGCACATTATATTATTATCATTAGATCAGGATTTCTTATACATTCATTATCCGTAGGTTGCCAAAGGAGTGTACTTTACTAAGAATAAACAGTTTTGTAATTTTATGAATGTATATAATGTTTTAGCCAGTTTCGTAGTAGACACACATAAATTCTTCAATGGAAATAATCCGATTTGCTACTATACTACTTTTTTTAGATTTTACAAGTTAGTCATACCATAATCAAAAAATAAAGCTCATCCAAGAACGCATTAATTATTTTGAGCATATGAAACGTCTCAGGTGATGCTACACTATATCGTAGAACTTGATCATCCATACAGTACAGTAAGTCAATTTAAATTTAATTTTTGAAATTTACTTCCCTGGTTAGTTTGTAAATATATAGATTTGTATTTTTTATATAAGATATAGGTATTGGCGGTAGTTTGTTTTAACTATGCTCGTTAGTCTATAAAACACTGACAATATTCTGCAATCGCAATTTGAAATATTTAAAACACGCAATTGAAATTTTTACTTATCATAATAAAACAGATTACGCTGTTTAGAGTAACAAAGATAATAATTAAACAAGGAAGAATTGATTACCTATTTAGCGAGGCTCTATCGCAAACAGTGTTCAGTGTGCAACCGCGATAAATGCAGCTGTAAACAACTGGCACACCGGACACGCAATTGTTCTGGCGGTAACAACATGCAATTAGGTAAGCATTTGATGCAATTTCGCATGTACCAATCTTGCTACTATTGTCCATGTCCATTGCTTGTCAGTGGTATGCCCCTTTACTTTATGTTGACGCCGTCAAAGGAGCAGCGCCGACATTTAGGCCTGTAAATCCAAATTAGGAGGACAAGTTCAATTTAAGCACAGAGTATTTAAATCAAATAGTTTGCTCGTGAACTTGGATAAATAAATAGTCTTGTATCTAATGTTAGATTGGTCAGCTTTGTGTTAAGGACACAAAACATCTGATTTTGTAACTATAATTTATGTACTGTAATACTAAGGTAAACTTGTATTAGGCGCGGATCCAGAATTTTCTTCAGGGGGAAGTGCAAAAAAAAGGCAACTAAAACTGTAATTAAAACTTTTTTTTATTGTAACATTTATTAACAAAATAAAAACGCAACTCTAACAATTACAAAATAAACAAAATTAAAACAAGCACGGAAGAAAAAATATAAAAATTTGATGAAATTATTAAAATTAAAATATTTGATAAAATTATAGCAGAAATTACCACTTCAATACTAGGGAGCGTTTTTCTAAACATGTAAATGTTTATCGGTCGATACCCAATGGTTATCAGTTTTGCACCAGGCAGTTTGTGTGGTCGACAATGCAGGAAAGGAATTTATTAAGACCGATAAGATAGAACGCTTATGTGGTTTTTTATGTTTATCCACTTCGCATATTCCTGATAAAAAACCAATTCTAGCACCACATAATTGATTTAACATTAAGGTATATTATACGTGTAATAATATCACTGATTACCCATTTTACCAATTACCTTTCAAAGCTATAACATTACTATTTGTTTATATTTAACTAAATTTACTAAACTAAATTTTTTTGGCATCGATAGTAAAAAGTTTAAGTAAATTATTAATTTAACCCCAGCCGGTTTTTAACAGTTGACTTAGACATGTCGATTCCGCGTAAAAAAGTTCCTCTGCATGTGACAACTTTATAATTTGTTTTGTCAGTCAAAAGTTCCCCACAGCATAATTTATTATAATACGGCGCTTCGAATATTTTTCTCGGATATGTTAATTCCCTGACCACAAGATTATATTATGCATGTCAGAAAAACCAAGACAAACTGATGTTGGACCGTTAGAATATAAAATGGGGTTATTGAACCGTTTTAGAAAAAAAACTAATGTAGTTTTTGGGTTTTAGAATACATTAGCCAGTTTCGTAATAAGGACAAATAACTTTTGCAATGGAAATCATTTGCTACTGTATTGCATATAAAATATTTATATAATGATTTACATTCTATGAAATACTAGTATGACTTATTACCTGACGGATTAAAATAAACTAAGATAAGAAGATTAACTGCTGCAAAATATTTTTTCTTTTATTTCCCCTAATCCAATTTTACCTCTTTGGAAGCACCTAGTGCTATTTAAACGATGTTCTATTATTAAACACTGAAATATTTAAAAGATAGTATATCTGGTAGGTAACTTAGCTGTACTGAGTAAGGTTTATAATTTTTAATGACATTACAATGTTTAATAAGCAATATTTGAGGAGCTCACATGCAAAAACCGATAAATCCACTTTTTATAATTTCAAGAAAAAGGCCAAAAACTTCCACAGGCCAATCTCCCAACAAATTCCAACTTTTAAGCGTTTGTATTGGTGACATTTGGGTGTCAGATTACGTTGAGAAAGTTACTCGAGAAGTTACTTGACACTTTTTGTTTTTTAAAAGAAAAAAAATTGGATTTATCGGTTTTTGCTTGAAAGTTGGAGTTTGCTGATTCTTTTGACAGAAAAACAGTAATATTTTTTATCAAAAATATTCATTAATTAAAGAATATACTATAACAATAAGCATAACTTAAGAATAACTCTTATTTATTAAAAAAAACACAACCTTTAAATAGGTTTAAATAAAATTGTCTGCTTTCTGCAATATTCCTTTTCTAGCTGGTATCTACCTATGAAATTCTTTTATAACTAACATAAACATAATAGTTTAAACTCTACAGTTTTCTTCTGCCCAACTGTAAGAAATAATTTCCCGTTTTATCTTCCCGTTCATAGATAGCGAATACAGAATTTAAGGGGTTTTGCTTGGATTTTGGATTTATGGAGTTTTGCTTGAAAGGTCCGACTTTACCCGTGATTTTGGTATGGATTTAATGGGATTTGTTAAATTTTGAGTGCACCATTCGATAGAGCAGGTCAAAAATAGCCATATTTGATGTATATCTTGAAAACGACAAAAAGTGGATTTATCGGTTTATGCATGTGAGCTCCTCATTTAAGCTAATATGTAACTTAACGTACAAAAAAAAAATACAATGGCTAATCAGTGGTAAATGATTTCTAACATAAATACGTATATTTAGTATATATATAAAATGGTAAAAATATGATTAATTTTTAGAATTGGGTTTTATTATAAAATAATAGAAATAAACAAATTTAAATTTTGAGCACTAAAATTTTCTGCTTATTTATTTTAAAACCGTGCATAAATAAAACATGCTTTCCATTAAAATAATGTTTTTAGTTTCCGTTTTTGTACGGCTCATTATAACAATTTGCATAATATATGAGGTTGCTCTTGCTTTCAAATAAAGAAAAATATACTAAAAATGTAAATACCAATGCTTATGTTTTAATTTATTTTAAAACTTTAATTATTCTCAACCAGTATTGATGTTGTTTGTTGATAGTTTTTTTTATCGCCTGCTAATCATAATATATTTTTGAACTAACTAAAACTTACAATAAATAAAATGTATTAACTTTTCATTATAAAGTTTTAAATTTCAAAGTAACCAGGGTAGCGAATTTAAAAACAAAACTTTTGTATGCCTTAACAACATAAACTGAATTTTAATTTACAACAATGATCTTGATTGAATTCACGTAAAATACTTATTGGGTTAATGTTATTTGTAGTAATTTTAAAATTTATTAAAAGAGTTAGAAGTGGTTCCAAAAAAGTATTTTTATTTCTAATCTCCTTTTTCCTTTTACAGGTAATACACGAACGTAGATCGCAGCCAATAAAGCTATTGTGGTAAGTAAATACGCACAATAAATTACGAATTGTATTGAACTTTAATAAATATTGCTTTCAATTATGATTTGACATTTTTTCGCTGTTAAAATTAACATCATTTTTCATTATCTTGCGGTTTATTGAAATTTATTGTTGTTTTTAGGCACATAAAACACATTACTTTTTAAATACAAAACCTTTATTTCTATCGTTGGACAAATAATTTTGAATTATAGCTTTTATATATAAATTTCATGTTCGAAAAGCTGCTTTCACAAAGATACGTGCTTTCCAGCATTGAGTCAAATAAGGGCTAAGTTTCGCTAGTTGGGGTAACGTTTTCCTGGGAGTAACCTAAAAAAGTTCAATCGTATTACGGTTCTTCCCTGGTAAAAACGATTTGACTGCAAATCATACAATTCCATTTCTTAAAGTCGCTTTTCGAATTCTTCTGCAATTGTGTTAATGTATTTTATATAAAACTTTCACAAAATCCTCATTTCTTCAGATTGCTCTTTACAGTTTAAAAAAAATTAAAAAGTCATCATCCTCTTATGTGGCTATAAGAATTGACATTATTCTGCTGGTTTCCTTGTAGCTTCAAATTTAATTCGTTAAGGTGGGATGTCAGGTCTGTCAAAATGTAAGGTCTGATAGAAATTCTGCATAAATATACAATTTGATCTGGGGAAGAGTGTGGGTAGAATGGTTTATTTTTCACTTGTTGAGAGTCACTTGAGGTATGGTATTGCTTTTTGACGATTTAGTAGTAAGGGCCTATTGGGCTCTACATTGGTTTTGCAAAAGAGGGCATTAAGATACTTGTGTGGTGTTAATTGTCATACTCACTGTAAACGTTTATTTGTCAGGGAAAAGATTTTAACTTTGATTGGAATTTTTATCTTGGAAACGGCCTGCCTTATCCATAAAAAATATAAAAATTATGCCACTAACAGCTCCTATAACATGCGTACTGTGAATTATATTCCTTTTCCTATACCAAAAACAACTCTCACCAAAAATTCCTTGATATTTTAGAGCATCAACTGTATGATCACATACCACTGGCTTATCGGCAGGAGATTGATGGCAGGATTTTTAAGCAAAGACTAAAAAGGCAACTAATTACTAGACCCTACTTAATACTATCCAGGAATTTTACAATGATAATATCTAGGCATTTCCTTTGATTCTTTTTTAAAACTTTGATTAGTATTCTTGCCAGATTTTCTGTGAGATTGAGCTTGTCTTCGTCTTAGATTGATTTATGTGTAAATTTTCGACCATGACTATTTTATTGTCTCATAAGGTGTGATTATCTATTTATTGGATTACTTATTCTTACTTTATATAGTGAACATCGTAATTTCCATAATAGTTTTAATACTGTCCAAAGCTTTATTAACAAGATGTACTTCTTATAACAATAAAGTGTATTTTGATTTGATTTTATTTGATTTGATTTTCCAGATTCGTAGTATAGGACTTTACGTAATTTCTGCGGTTGACTCAACCTTTTTATATGTGCGCGAATGGCCAATTGAATGTTCGAGAGCAGTCCAGAAAAGAATCGAGATCTCCAATGTTCCAGTACCTTCGTTGCAGCCTTCTATCCCTCGCCAGTGTCGCCACTTAGCTTATGAATGTGTTATTTTATTTTACCGTTGGTGTCGTAAGGACTCCACTGTGTATTTTCTCGTTTTTAGGCATATTTTGCAAAGAATGTCGCAGCGTGACCTCAGACTTCGACTCTGAAAGTAAACAAAAATTTACTGATACTTCAGATCGATGATGTGATTGATAAGTAAGAAAATACCGGTCCTAAAAATGAATTGATTAATTTATGCGGACCGGTTATTACAAATTTAAATTGTATCAACTTTCTTAGTTTTACTTTTGTACAAGTCGAAAGTTTGGAAATTGGTTTATTTTAGTTATTATTTTTACCTGAGTTTCCGTGAAAATGTGAATAAAGTTTCAATGAACAAAGCTTTATTATTCTTTAAGTCCCCCAGTCAAGTAACTTCTTAACATATTTAATGCATGAACAATTTAATTAATTCCATCTCATGTATTATAAATTTAAAAAATAGCAGTTACTGTTATCGTAGCAATTTTTTCTTTGAGTTACATATAATCAAAATTTTAAAACGACATTTTAAACGCTTTATGGCTGTAGATTTAAACGTTATCGAGATCCAATATCTTAGATGGCACAAAGGGATATCGTCCGAAAGGATTTTTCCTCTTTTGATAAATACAATAGTCGTTATAGGTCTATAAGAAAGACGACGTGGCGTTATAAGTTTTACACTTTTAACTACATTGTTGTTAACAAGTTTCTTTTGTAATAACCTCATACAGTAATGTCCAAAAATCAAGCAGAAACGATAAAATACAGGATTTTATTTATATTTCTTGATTTGTACTTCAATTTATAATTTCTAGAAAAACTGTTATTTTCCAGATTATCTGTCGTGACAATGACACATATTCTGTGGATGAATCTGATACATAAAGAAAAACTAAATCGATCCTTTTATTGTAAAGGCTAAAAGCGAAATCGAAGCTTAATTTATTTTCTCCACGACCATTACTGAATGCAATAATTCCAAAATCATTTTTGATAATAGAATGTAAAAATTCTCGCTCTTGAGTTGGAATATTTATTCTGAAACACTTGCTTCTTATGCGTTTTGCGTGTATTTTCATTCCATAACAAGATACGGAATGAATATTCTGTAATTGATATAAACGACATAGGTTGCCATGAATTTCGAAACTGTCAGTGTCAGATAAAAATGGCCGCGCTGTAATAATTATTTTCAGACAAATTTTAGTGCAAGTCAAAAAATGAGTGTAAAATCGGATGAATCAGATATGGAACTGGATGGTCGTGGAGAAAATATAGTCTGCTACTCGGTTAGAATGAAAATTCGATACTCATGGTTCCTCACGCTCGCTACGCTCGCGTTCGGAATCTTCCACTCGGATCGAATTTTCATTCCAATCTCGTTACAGAATCTACTATTCTATTGTTGTCGTCCTTTTAAACTTCAAAGTTGCTTCAGTTTTTTTACTCAGATCTATGTATCTTACTCACCCCCTCCCATTTTATTAACTTTAAAATAGGGTTATTTATATGCTAAATCACAAACTATATTTTACCAAAAATTTGTTAGTGCTTCTTAAGTTGCATCAAACTGTATCATTCAATGTTAACAGAACATTTTTAAAATAAAATATCTCAGAAGCACAAGAAGAAAAAATAATAACTACTTGTTATGTTTCACAAATTTAATTAGTTTCCTGACACGTGTTTCGGCCCTTGCGGGCCATTGTCAAAGGAGTAGAAGAAGATAATAATTTCTACGTGACATTACAAAGGTATTTATATCATATTATGGTTATTATAAACATGTCATAAAATTAAAATTAGAATATTGAATGGTCAACAGTGAGTTTGCCTAACTTTTAACGGTACCTAAAATCAAACCGAAATACCTTCAGGCGCTTCCCTAATTTTTATTAGCACACTAATTTAGAACTAAAAATGTATCTGAACCTTTAAATTAGGAAAACCCACAGTTGACCATTCCATCTTCTAATTTTAATTTTATGACATTTTTATAATTACAATAATATGATATAAATACCTTTGTAATATCACGTAGAATTTAGTATCTTCTTGTACTCCTTTGCCAGGAACTGATTAAATTTGTGAAACATAACAAGTAGTTATTATTTTTCTTCTTGTGCAATGGAACAACAGTTTAACCAAGCATTTACCCCAACACAAATTAATTATATCTCAGAAGGTTTGTTGTAAATCTATTTTTTTTATTATTCGGCATTCGAAAAAAAATTGTAACAAAAATATAGATTTAATTATGGGGTTTTTTTAGAACTTCTTCGACAATGGTACCCAACAAAGTATTGTAATTTTTACGAAAAATATAAATTGTGAATAACCAGAAAGGCAAAATTTGCTCTTTAAGGTCTTAGACTTAAACAACAAACAGCCACGTCGCTTCGGTACAACCCCCTAAAACCATATTTTATTAAATTATAGTCATTATATTTCCTTATAAGATAAGTTAAAATAGGATTATATAATACACCCGTTAAGGTAGTATATAAACCCTAAGCCAGAAACAGAAGTTATGCGATTTATTTTCAATTACATTTGGGGTTGTGAAAGCTATATGTATTATAATAATGGTTGACAGCGATGTTATCATCATGAAATGCCATCTAAATTCCTTTGAATTCTGGTATGTTAATTGTATAGTTCAACAAATTTATTGAATTGCTTATACAAGCTTATGAATTATTAAGTTTTTTGTTTAATTTGTCAATTTATTTATTATAAATTGTAAAATTTCATTACCCCTTATACTATTGACCAATTTTTAATGAGATTTTTCGTCTTTTTTTTTTTAAATAACCTAGCCTCACGACGCACAGACGAAGGAGTGTATTACGTAAAAGTAGTGCAGAGTGAGTTTTTTGCAATTATTACTAAACTGCCTACAGTAAAGAGAAAAGGAAAATTGACGGACATAGCAGAAGAGATGGACACTATCAAAATCACCTTGGCACATTTAGAAAAGATATTTTCACCACCGAGCAGTTCTTCTGACTTACCTGAACAATTCAGTCAATATAGAAATTATTAAACATCGCAGTGGGTAAACATCGGAATGTATATGCCGTACTTCAGCTGGTTCAGGCTTGCTGTACAATAAATTATCTAGAGAAAAAAAACATACGTCCAGAACAAATATTTATAATTAGATAAACTGTACTCTATGTAAACTAATGTTGTGAAAATTTTGTTAGGCCCAAGCTACATTTTCAGAATTCTTTTTTTTAATAAAAAAAGTAAAAAATTGCTAAGATAAATGATATAGAGAAAGATAATTGCATGGAGCCATAACGAGGATGTTCACGTGATAAATGTAATGTGGCCGTGAACATTTTTTCTGTAGTTTTATTAGATTGCGCCTCATTTATTTTATTAATAGAAAAAACACAGTATTACAAGTGTGTGCAGAAAAAATAGGAATTTTCTAAATAAAGTTATTTTTAGGTAAATTATTGACGACGAACATATTTAGCAAAAAAAAAAAATCTTATTCTTTTTTTAATATTACTTCAAGTGTTTCATGCGTAAAAAGACGATTTAAATACGTAAGTGCTAATTTTTCTTAAAAACTATTTCATTATACTTGTTTCGTGGTTACGGCCTTCTTAACTCTCTTTTGAAAGCTAAATCTTACTCATTGTACATAATACAGTGTCCGCAAGAAAGTCCGCATCAAATGGGATTTTTTTTTATTATTAGGTATAGGTAAAAATTGAAAAAGCAGTTAGTTTTTGCTTACCTAAAAACTAAAAATGACGTATACTGAAGCAGCTGCACGACATGCGTTGCCTGTCAAATTTTACATTTTTAATAAAATAGGATCAAAAATGCCCTTATTTATAAAAATATCGAAAAACTTTATTCGATAAAGTTGTTTATTTAGGCATTTTTAGTTTCTGTACGAAATTTTGACAGTCTAATACAATTTTTATTTTTTGCCAGATTCTTGAAAATTTTGATCAACCCTTGTAGATTAACTTTTATACATCTTAATGCAATTTTGTGTAACATTTTTGTTTCCAATTATTTATTTTGCTTCAAAAACTGAAATTATTATTGATCAGTATGTAATGTTTAATGCAAAGTTTATCTAATTACATCAGTTTTGTCAAAACCGACGTTTCTCATTTTTCTTAAGTTAGTAAACAGATGTACAAAAAAAATATTAGGAAGCTTTCGTTGAAATTTACTTATTATTATTAAATTAAATTAATTATATTAAACTAAATTTTTGTTGCATAAAATGTTTCGAGCGATTAATATTAATTCTTTTTGGTCCAATATTAATTAAGTAAAATTTCAACGAAAGCTTCCTTATATTTTCTTTTTGTACATCTATTTACTAACTTAAGAAAAATGAGAAACGTCGGTTTTGACAAAACTGATGTAATTAGATAAACTTTGCATCAAACATTACATACTGGTCAATAACAATTTCAGTTTTTGAAGCAAAATAAATAATTGGAAACAAAAATTTTACACAAAATTACATTAAGATTACAAATGAAGTAAAGGCAAGTGGTTTTACATCGATGTATAAAAGTTAATCTACGAGGGTTGATCAAAATTTTCAAGAATCTGGCAAAAAATAAAAATTGTATTAGACTGTCAAAATTTTGTACAAAGGCTAAAAATGCCTAAATAAACAACTTTCTCGAATAAAGTTTTTCGATATTTTGATAAATAAGGGCATTTTTGAACCTATTTTATTAAAAATGTCAAATTTGACAAGTAACGCAAGTCGTGCAGCTGCTTCAGTATACGTCATTTTTGGTTTTTAGGTAAGCAAAAACTAACTGCTTTTTCAATATTTACCTATACCTAATAATAAAAAAATATCCCATTTGATGAAGACTTTCTTGCGGACACTGTATGTATCTATGAGTACTTAAACCAATAGACACATTTGATGACAATTTTTATGAAAACAATTATGTGTAGAGCTTTAGATCACTACATTTATCATTACTTTCCTGACAGTAAGTTATACCAAGTATTTAATTCTATGGATTCTATTTCATTTCAAAGATTGCCATTAAAGCATAACATAGCAATTCAACAGATCCTAGAGTCTATGGTGACCATACAACACAACAACTTATTTCCTTAAATAAAAAAAATACTAGAGATAAAAATAAATTCCAAAATAAGAAGCAGAATTAAAGTGTCGCAAGTGATCAATCAAATTAAATACAGTAATACAACATTTAAACTTTTCTATAAAACATAAATGTCCGAAAAAAATGATTAATTATCGGTTGTAATCAGCGAAGTGGCGAAACTGAATGAGCATTAAGGGCACGTCTATGCTATTAACCTAATCTGAACTAAATCTCGGTCTAAAGTAGTTTGCTGATAACAACTTCCCTAAGAAGTCCATAGATTAGCAGATCCCATTTGCTAAAACTTTACCGTGATGCGTGAATTATTTTTGCAAGTTTCTTCCTCAAGCATGCTTTTCAAAAGAATTTTGTTTGATTAGTTATGGACTAAATGCATTATCATTATAAGCTAGTTGAAACAACAAATAAACAGACAATGGTTTTAAAAAAACTAGCTTTAGATATTTCATGACAAACTTTAATTGCTATAGCCATATAATAACCATTATTTAATAAAATACAAATGCTATAAGCACTTAACAAAGATCCTTCTCAGTAAACAAAACCAAGCAAGCCCATGAGCGTTAATAAATATGCTGTATTATCATCTGGTACAATCAAAACTACATTTTTAGTTTTCATTATTATCCCCGATGTTTATTGCATCGTCTAGTAATAATTATCTACATTTATAAAAAAAACATATTATGCAGGAAAGTGTTTATAAATGTCCGTTTTGAACTTATGTCCTTGTGCCTTTTGAACCTATATCCCCATCGAGTCTATTTCCCTTTTCAACGTGACTTTCAAATTTATGTCACACATTCCATGTTAGGACATGGCTGTCATATTAAAATTTGGGTAATGACTGAGTGAATATGGAGATTATATTAATACAAATTATGTAAGCGTTTCGTTTTGGTCAAAAATTTTATTATAATTTAATATCCAATCCAAAGATTACTGCAATAAAATTATTTATTCCAAATTTGCAAGAGGAATATAAATTCCTTCAACCTTATGTGTTGATCTTTTTTTTATTTAATGATGATAGGAACTTACTTATATCCACAAAATCGAAATTTAAGAAAATGTTTCCGATACAATCGGTCCAGATTTTCTATGTTTTCATGCATACCGATCAATTTGTCATACATTCATTAGTCATTCCAGAAACGTAAACAAACCATCTAAGTTTGTCGTTGGCTCCAGTTCAACCGTTATCAATAACTTGAAGCTACCCATTTATCCGGGACAGACCTCTTCTATCACTTTGGGGGCTGTCAAGTCGACCCTCACTTCTGATCAGTTTAAATTTGAAATCCTTTTTTTCTCTCTCTATTTTGCTTCCTACAGGGTATATCTCCATAAAAATATTATTCTTTTATGCTGTAAAAGTAATAACGTAGAATAATTATATCTAGCCTTAATAAATAATGCTCGCTCTCTGTCGTCTGTATGACTGATATTCACTAAAGGCTTGTTTGCCAGAATTAAAAAAATTATTTATTTAGAAATATTTTTGTATGAACACTTGTTTTCTACCAGCTTTCTCCAAGTCATGTTTAAATGAAATTTAGACATTATCTGAATCGCTTGCCTCATGATCTCTTTTCCAATAGATAATTGCTATTACATAATAATACTAATCAGAGATGGAAAATACTTCCAAGAATCGAATGGAGAAATTCTACAAAAAGTGATAGAAGCTGACGCTGGACATACAGCACTTAATCTACAGCAAAATGGATTACCCAACATGATCCGCGCACCACCTTCTCAATAACTTGAAACTTGGTCAGAAAAAGTTTTACACATGAAATAACCTACTGCAATTCAAAATCCACACATAGATAGAGTAATGTCGCTGATAATAGAAGGAATTCGAATAAGATTCTATGAAAAAGTCTTATTAAAAAGAAATGTGGATGATGTGTACAGAAATTACAATTTCCCTGGAGAAACGATAGAATATATTACAGCGGGTTGTGATGCCATGGCACCCAAGGCTTATATGGGAAAACATAATCAGGTGACAAAGAACTGGCTCATAAACTAGGCCTAAAAGAAAACCTCTCCTGAATATCTATTATACTGGAACAAGCCAATAATAACGGACAGAACAGTAGACCATAACCGTCCGGATATTCTTCTAATTAAACGGAATAACAAAACCAAACTGAACCAAAATTGAACATTTCTTGTCTAAAAAAATATAAAACCAGATTTTAATGTAATAATTGTAAAGAGATCGGTTCCAACTTCCAAATCTCTTAAATCTTTATAAGTTGGAAAATTAAAAAATAGAAAATTGATGTGCCTTGTATCCTATTTACTGATACCGATATGTTTATTTTTGGGATCTCGTATTGCCTATAAAGAAAAATATTACCCCACGTAACGAAAATCAGAAGCAGATATAAGGGTAAACATGAAGGGTAGACTGTGAATAATTAAAAGGGTTCTTTGCTTTTTATTAAAAGAGGCAATAAGGTTGCTGTCACGCCTACCCAAAGACGGGATTCAATGGTTATGTATGTTGCAAAGTTTTGCAAGTGCTTACATATTTTGTACTTACACTTTTTTTTATAAGGTAAGTCAAAGTTAACTTTACATCTTTGTTCTAAGCTTAAATACAGTTTTTAAATATGAAATTATAATTAATTTGAGGTAGTTTTAGATATCTAGGACACAGATAAAATTGTTGCTATATTTTCGAGTTAACAAGTTTTTTTCATAATCTAAGTTAATATTATGGATATAAGACTATTCGTTCATATTATACTCTATCTTCTCTTTAGTTTTCATGCTTATTTTTTTACTGCTATGTCTTATTTATTTTTGAAATATACAGGGTGTCCGGAAAATACGTGTACAACGTTTGACGACAGACTCCTGACGTCAAAATAGGTCCATCTAAGCCGGCTTAGTTATATCCAAAATTGTCTCGTTTAGCCGGTAGAGGGCGTCAAAAATTTGTAAAAATATTGGTTTTTCCTAAATTACGTGAAAACCTGCTAATCGATTTGAATGATTTTTAGTATGTAGACCAGGTGTAAATAAGTGGAAGTATTATAAAAGTGATATAATACGTCAACATTTCTCCTCATTTTTTATATGAACGGCGTTATGACAACCCAGATATTTTTGTAGAGTAGATGTATTTGGAAGCTATTTTACCTCTTTAATATTTTTCGTTGAATGAGCTGTTTTGCCAGAAGAAAATATTTACAATATTTAGTATTATTAGTAATAATATTAAAATCAAATTAATAAATATAAATATGTGTTAAATATGTGTGACTTCTTTTTGTGGGGCGCTATTAATACGGAAGTTTACAAGACTCCGGTAAACACACGCGATGATTTATTGCAGCGGATTTTAAATGCAGGCAACCATTTTAATAATCCCGAGACATTAGATAGGGTCCAATATCACTTTTTAAGGAGTGTTAATAAGTGTATTCAGCAAGATGGCGGTCATTTTACACATTTGCTTAAGTAATGTTTTTGTTTTACTTAGTTTCTTACAATACATACTTTCAAATTTGTTGTACTTTGTTTTATTTTTATTGTTAATAATTGATGTATGCAGGTAATTGTAAATATTTTTTTCTGGCAGAATTTGTACACATATTTTCCGGACACCCTGTATATAGGATTTAATATATTTATTCTTCAAAATAACTAGTGTTGCCGCGAGACGAGACGAGACGAGTCTCGTCTCGCTTCCCTCGTGATTTAAGCCAAATATAGTAAAAACCAAGGAAAATTTTAACGCGTTTAGGTTAGGTTCTATCACATTTGACATAAATTGTGTGCAATATAATATGTCAAATATGACAGAACCTAACCTAAATGCGTTAAAACTTTGCTTGGTATTTACTACAAGGTGGCCCATTAGTGCGACAAAGGCCAATATTTCCTGTACCACTAAGATAGCGGAAAACTTTTGAAGAAGCTTATTAAGGGTTAATAGGTGCCTCTTATAAAATTATTTTTGTCTATACAGGGTGCTCTAAAACACCAGCACGGTAAGAAATTTCCATTTCCAAGTTATTGACTTTTAAAAAATGTAATTTTTAAAATTCGACAAATCTAACAGTACGTCTTAGAGCAAAACGGCTCACATTTCCCTATCTTCCATTTTTATTATCTTCCCAAAAAAATCACCTTCCGGTTAAACCGGAAGAACTATATGTCCTGCTTTCGAGTTACATCCGGTTTAGCCGGAAGTTTGATTGATTTGGGAAGATAGTGAAAATGGAAGATATAGACATATGCACCGTTTTGCTCTAAGATGTACTGTTAGAAAGCTATAGGCTGTCGAAACTCAAAAATATAATTTTTCAAAAGTCAATATCTTGGAAACTATTAACTATAGACTAATAATGCATTTAATAAAAGTAATTATAAATTTATGTAGAATCTGAAAATTTAAAAAATATACCGGGTGTTTTATTTAAAAATGGAAAATTTTTACCGTGACGGTTTTTTGGAGCACGACGAAAATAATTTTAAAAGAGGCACCTTTTAACCCTTTATAAGCTTGGTCAAAAGTTTTCCGCTATCTTTAATGGTACCGGAGATATTGACCTGTGTCGCACTAATGGGACACCCTGTATATAAAATATGAGAAAGGTAGATTCAGATAATAGCAAAACAATAAGATATATATGTTTTTTTTAAACCGACCAGAAAATATACACTTTCTGGACAAATTTTCGTCCAGAAAATAACGTTTTGTCGATCAAGACCGGATTGTTGAGTGACAGTTCGTTGATTTTTAATTTGTTGTTTATGTGAATGAGATTTCAGAAGAAATTTTGGAAGCAGCAAGGAAAGCGACTTACGATATATTGCCAGTAAAATAAAAAGCCCGTTACGAGAAGTCATACGACGCATTTAAAAATAATATAAAATAATTTAATGTAAGTATATAGAAGTGTCGGTCTAAAAAAAAATATTGTACGTCACGCAACCAAAAATTAGTGTTGTGCAGGTCTCTCCAAGCTTCCAGGACTCGACCTGAAAAAAACTACTTTCCGGTCTTGTAACGTAAATTACTATGGTCTAAATGGCCAGGCACGGCTAACTAGATGAAACTATTTGCAGTTAAATAACTCGAAAACCGCTGGTCCAAATATAGACATTATGTATATTTTTGCAAAGAGGAGTTTAAGAAGATTTAAAAAAGCTCAAAAAAGTAACGTTTTTTGCTCGAGAGAGATCGAGAGAGACGAGAATTTCTCGACGAGAGAGGGTACTTCTCTTGTCTCGTCTCGGAGCTTTATTCGAGACAAAATATCTCTCTCGTCTCGTCGAGAGGGGGCCAGACGAGACGAGAGACGAGAATCTCTCGTCTCGGCGGCAACACTAAAAATAACATAGGATAGCAAATTTTAAATAAATTTTCAAGATCACAATGTAAATGGGAAATACTTTAAAACTGAACAAAAACTACATGTTATTGTTGGCAAGGCAATAGCAAATCCCCGATTTTTAATTTTCAAAGAAGTAGTATAGATTAATTTTATTTTTTTACATACGTAAATCTATTATCTTGACAAACTGATCTAATAAATCTTATATCGTTGATTTTTTTAAAGGGACTATTTGATATCTCAATAACTGACAAAACGTACTATAAATATTTTGGAAAATTTCTTGAATGACAATGTTTATGGAAAAAAAATTTTGAATTATCTAGATTGTGAAATTAGATTTATACCTACCCTATATAATACATGTAAAACGTAGCCCCTACGTTTGTAAAACATGTACTTTTTTCTCAAAAATTATTCGTAGCATAGCAAAAACAAATCAGTTAAAAGACAAATGGCGTTAAATATTTACATAATAAAATGTAAAGCGGATTCGTTCTCGTTGCTGTAATCAATAACAGATAATTATGTGCTTTTCTCTTCCTATTCTTTTCGGTATCAATTTGTGTAAATATTGGCTAAATCCCTATAAAGTAATTGTGCAGCCAAACAACGGGAGCGAATAATATCTTTTACTTGAAATCGAGGTTTTTTATTTAAGCTACATTCAAGAGAATTAGGATTACTGCTTCAATTTAAAAATCGTATCCTTCGTTATACAATTAAGAGCAAACACTATAGTAACGCATTCACCATTTAATTTTCTTATCAATATATTGTTTCTTTCAAGAAAAGGATAGATTCTTCAAACAAGTAGACGGACTACCGATGGGTTCATCTCTCTCGCCAATAATCGCCAACATTTACATGGAATGGTTTGAATCCAAAGCAATGGAACAGGCAAAGAAGAAACCAAAAATGTGGCTGAGATATGTGGATGAGACCTTCATTATTTGGAATGGAACCGATGAGGAACTAAGAGATTTTCTAAATCACCTTAATAGCTTAACACCAACAATCAAATTCACCATGGAGAAAGAAGAAAATAACCAATTACCGTTCCTAGATGTCAACGTGAAAAAAAATGGCAACAGCATCCAAACGTCAGTATACAGAAAACCCACACATACAGGTCAGTATCTCAATTTAAGATCAAATCACTCAAACAGTACGAAACATGGCATAGTTAAAACCCTCGTAGATAGAGCAATTACAATCTGTAACTCGGAAGAAGCACTTAAAAAATAAACTGACCACATCAAGACCGATCTCAACAAAAATGGCTACCCCACAAGATTAGTCGACACAATATTGGAAAATCGTAAAAATTGACCCAACGCGCAAGAAGCAAACAGAGAGGCACAACCAACACTCAATATTCCGTATATCAAAGGAGTATCTGAGGAAATAAGAAGACTAGGACAACGATATAACATCAACACCGCATTCAACTCGAGGAACACCCTAAGAAGCCACCTGACGAAGACAAAGCCCACAAGTCAAAAAGATAGGAAAAACTGCATCTACCAGATCCCCTGCGAATGCGGCCAATCCTATATAGGTGAGACATTAAGGCCATTAGAAACAAGGATTAAAGAACACAAAAACAATACGTTAAAAGGAGAGACCGAAAAGTCAGGTGCAGCTGACCATGCCTGGAAACATGGTCACCACATCATGTGGTCAGAAGCTGAAATCCTACATAAGGAACCACACTGGAGGAAACGAAAGTTCAAGGAAGCTGCTGCTATTCTCACCAGAACCCAGGCTGCTTTAGTAAACCATCCTTAGACATAAGAAATATCTGGAAACCTTTATTAGATAGATGTAATCTTAGGATAAGATCGCGTGTCAACCGAACGCATGACTGCACCCACCTCAGTTATGCTTTAGTGCACCTAGCTAGTATTAATAGTCCTGTAGTTACTTTACTTATTTAGTATTCACCTGAAGACGACTGGAGATACTTACCAGTTGAAACGTTGTGATTTAAAACGAATAAAGACAATGGAAGTCCAAAACTCTTTCATCATTCAAGAAACATCATTGTCTCCAACCTTCAAACAGTCAATATATTGTTTATTTAACGTAAAACGGTAGGTAATTAAAATCCAAAGACTAGGTACCCTATCCGTCTTTGGCCGATTTTTGAATACCACGAAGCGAAATATTGACCAAAAAACGAAATGGCGAATGCGTCAATAAGGTTTGCTCTTAATTTATAAATCAACACTATTAATTTAAGGGTGTATTAAGGACATTTGGCACTGGCTTAAATATATATGATTTTCGCCTGTTTTGCCCCACATTGTTTAAATTCATTTTTTTTTCACACGTTTATTTTCTATTTTCTAGGATATGTTTATATTTTCGATTCTCTGTACCAGCTCTGTGCTTAAAATATTCAGATAGAATATTGCTTTAGGGCAAATGCATTCTTCTAAACTTTGAAATATCTGAAAACAGGGATATCCACATATATTAAAAATTCCTTCGAATTTAAAAATTTTGTGTATGTTTACGTACTACGAAAAACAAATTTTGGAGAAAATATGTTTACAATTTAATATTTATCGAAAATTTAAACATACTAGTTGAAAACTTACAATGGCCATATTTTCTACACTAAAGAATATAAAGCAAAAAACAAGTAGGTAGTTGCGTCATTGAAAAGATAAATAGGGAGTAGAATAGTAATATAATCTTAATTAATTATTTTTAATTAAAAGAGAAGCACCTGGAGCAGACTCAATAGAATTAGGACAGGCCATGCAAAGCCATGATGTATAAGTGGGGACTTCGCGACTCCCCAGCCTGCGACTGCGGAGCCGATAAGCAAACCGTAGAGCATATTGCCCGGGAGTGCCCCCAAAGGAAGTACCTGGGATTATTCAGAGACATTATCGATGCGACACACCCTGCACTGGACTGGCTGCGCTCCCTGGATATAGAGCTCTGACTGAGGTCCTGACCACATACCTATGACGTCGTAAATTATGCTCACAAATCCTCCTTGCCTTTTGCTTATACATGTAGGGAAAATGTTTGTCCGCCCATCTCTTAGTAATAAGTTAGAATAGTACAAATATGAAGTATCGCAAAGCAAACAGAGGTAGGTAGATTATGTTTCCCCCGCTCCATCGTATTGCATCTCGCTCATGGCACGCCGCGCCGCTTCGATTCTATTAATATTAAATAAATATTCATTCTTTCGTACGTTGCCGCCTGAATGAAAGGAAGTAGGTGTTTTTAAATTGTTGTTTTCGCGGATTCTTTCCATTTTTTTTAAATGTCAGTTTATACAACCGAAGAAAAGAAACAAATTGTTAAATGGTATTACTCCTGTAGTTCTGCCTGCGGTACATCTCCCTACAACGTGCCACAACAGCGAAACATAACTAAAATTTAAAATTCAACCAAAGCAGGATCAAGCAAAATGCATCGAGCCAGCCAGCCAGATCCGATGCGATGGAGTGGGGGAAACATAATCTTCCTATTTCTGTTTACTTTGCGACACTTCATATTTGTACTATTCTAACTTATTACTAAGATATGGGCGGACAAACATTTTCCCTACGTGTATATATATTTTTTTGCTATGTTGTACTATGTTATATATATCATGATCACTAACATTAATATTGTTAAGTTGCTGTTGCTGTAATGCCATACGATAAATAAATAAAATAAATAAAATCTTAATTAACTTATAACTCGTATTTGAGGTAATAAAAATTATTAATAGAACCTTGAAAATATTTATTACAGTTACTTGCTGTTGTTACTTACTAGTTCAATGTAGAGATAAGTATAATTTTCGGCAGAAGACAAGTAGAAACCCAGAAATAGTAATTTTTTGGATTAAATACCTTACAGGTGGTTATCAGTCGACAATAATCTAATATGATTATTGAACTCCGCAAAGTTTGGTACGGTTACTATTAAATGCAGAATACTTACCAGAACTAGCTAAACTAGTTAGCTTTATGATCCTCGGTAATTAAGCATAAAGTTTGGCTCACTTTATAGATCTTAATTGTGAAATTCAGCGCCATATCTCATTTTAATTAAAACTAATACTTAAAAGCAAATATTCTTGATAAAGAAATTACCGTCACGTTTGTCTCCCTTCTTAAAGTTGCTTGTACTAATTATATGATAATTTTATTATTGTACTTACCAGAATTGGGTCTACATAGTTTTTACGACAACGCATAATTAAATTAGGTTTTATATAACTTGCCATTTTGATACATTGTTATAAAGGGTTTTCCAATAAGAACGATATGATTTTGAAACGATATGGAAACCATGGTAATAATGTTATACCTGTCACCAGTTGTCAGTTATTGTCAGTAAACTATAACAATTTATTATGGGTAAATACGCGCTTTAAGAACGTTTGGTTATTATCCAAAAATTTTACGAAAATAGACGATCTTTTGTGAACACTTATCGCGCACTTCGCGAAAACTTTGGTGTAAATAATCGTCCTCCTTTGCTTGCCATTCGTCGCATCGTTGAGAAATTTGAAAATAATTTTACTCTTCACGATGTAAAAACACCAAGAAGACATCGAAACGCAAGAACTGTTGAGAATATTGCTGCTGCAAGAGCTAGTGTTGCAGTGGATCAAAATTTATCAATTCCTCGTCGTGCTCAAGGGTTAAGGATTAAAAAAACGACAACTTGGCGTATTTTGAAAGAATACTTGAATTTACACCCGTATAAGATTGTTTTGACCCAAGAACTTAAGCCTTTGGACCATCGTCGGCGCAGAGAATTTTCTGCTTGGAGTTTGGAACAACTTGAAAGGGATCCTAATTTTGCCAAAAAAAATTATCTTTTCAGATGAAGCTCATTTTTGGTTAAGTGGATACGTTAACAAGGAAAATTGCCGTTTTTGGTGTGAAAACAATCCACAACAGATTCATGAGAAGCCTTTGTATCCGCTAAAGGTAACTGTATGGTGTGGTTTATGGTATGGTGGCATCATCGGACCATTTTTTTTTCCAAAATGAGGCAGGAGATGCAGTTACAGTGAATGGTGAACGATATCGACAGATGTTAAGACATTTTTTGTGGCCAAATTTAGATGCACTTGATTTGAAGGATATGTGGTTCCAGCAAGACGGTGCCACATGTCACACTGCTCATGAAACTATCGATATACTGCAAGAAAAGTTTGACGAAAGGATAATTTCAAGGAATGCTACTGTTCAGTGGCTTCCAAGAAGCTGTGATTTAACTCCTTTAGATTACTTCTTGTGGGGTTATTTGAAATCTAAGGTTTATGAAAACAGACCACAAACACCTAGTGCATTAAGGTTGAACATTGAACCCTGCATTCGTCAGATCACGCCCGATTTATTACATAAAGTCATCGAAAATTGGGTTCGTCGAATTCCCTCGTGTACACGAAGTCGCGGAGGACATTTAAAAGATGTGTTATTCAAAACATAAATGTTATCGACTATACTTTAAGATAAATTAATAACTTTAATAGATGATACCTTACGTAACATGTTGTTGCCTTAGAAACGTCGTTGTTTTTAATCAAGGTCAGCTGTGATAAAGAATACTAACACGAATACACAATTATTTTAAATATTTTAGGATTCTTGCATTAAAAATATCGAATGCGATTATCTCGAAAATGGTTGCTCCTAGCGACTTCAATAAGTTATACGTTTTTGATGTAGAAGAAGTAAATTAACTTATTTTTTTAATAGCCGGATCGATATAAGAATCCTAAACAAAGTTATGTTAGATAAAAGGAGTGGGCCATGCCGTAGACAGCGCCCTCTACTGGTTAAACAAAGACTATGGATAATTTTGAATTCCTCATCTCAAAAAACCCCAAAATCCTTAATTTTGTGCTGCTATGTCGTTTCGCTAAGAAATAATCGCAAAAAAACGAAAACAAAATTAAAACTTTGACACCCTGTATCTTGGTTGTTATCAATTTTGAGATAAGGCAAGTTTAAGTAAATCGCATTATTTCGGCTTAAGGAGTCTGCTGTTGCTCTGTGTCCCATTACTTTTGGGACACCCTGTATAATAAAAAAACATAGTGGTGTGGTATGGTGTGGGACATTAAGTTTAACCATAAAAATATAATATTTATTATACATTGCTTTATTATAGGCATAACTGTTAAAATATGCCCAAAGCATAAATTTAAACAAAATAACGAAAAACAATACTTTAAGGAAAATCATCCGCTAGAAAAAAGAAAACTAACGCTAAGGCAAGCAACAGAGGTGATTAATAATCTCAAAGGTATATTATTATGAGAGACAACAGACACAGGGCGTTCTCTGAATTTGATTTAAACATGACATCATTTTTTTATATTCCGTTAAAGCTACATTAGGGTTGCATACCTTCTACCATTTTCTCTTCTGCTAACATTATCAGCAATGCTTTTTTCTGTCTCCTGATGATGAACGTTACTACGATCGAAACATGTAAATACCCTTACCTGCATGTTTTATTCTAATAAATTTGTCGAGGAAGACTTTGAGTTTTTCCTTTTTTTCTAAATTTATTTAAACTACGACTTGTTAAGTTACATTATTTAATTTCAAGACACTTTTTATCGAAGAAAACAAAAATAATGAATAGTGCAATTTTTCCGTGATATTAGAAATTCTTAAAAATCTCTGGAATGTTGCAAAAGAAATAAAATATTTTGTGGCTAAAATCGTTCCTTTTTGAGTTTTATTCAACTATAAAATATCGGACAAAACGGTTTTGATTAAACAAGAATTGATTGAAGATGAAAGACGTTAAAATAGGTGAAGCGAGGTGTTTTGCCCTGAAAAATATTGCCCATGAGAATTGAGGATAACGAAACTCTATATAATAGAACATAAAATACAAGAGAACTTGCACCTCGGGTATACCTTTAATAATTTGTAGAATTTTTAGATTGTAAATTCATGCTTCTAAATTACTTTTAAACAACGTAAATCTGTAAAAGAATCTTGTTTAAACCCAGTGGCGTAACTACCATAAGACAAGTAGACGCAATGAGTCGGGGCCCCCAAGCCTAGGGGGGCCACTCGACGAACAATAACTGAACCTTTTCTGTAAAGCAGAAATAATTTTTTATTGTGGTTAATAATTTTCCATAATTTATTACCCTATGATAAGTTTGGCAACGGCAGCGTCGCTACTTCGCGACAGTGGACATGTGATAATCATATAACTGTTATATTATGTAAAATAAATAAAAACATTAAAGCACCAAGTTTTATTTTTATTTAGTAGTTACATGTGATTTCTAATTTGCTACTGAAAGGGGGGCCTCCTTATGCATTTCGCGTTGGGGCCCAGGGCCGTTCCTGGCGAGCGTGCATGCACGCAGGCGCAAAATTTTAGGGGCGCAAAATCGACGTTCATTAAGTATTCTTTATTATTATACAAATTCAAAAAAAAATTCATATATTTTATCATTTTAATATATCGAAAAATTTTACCAAACGTTTGCCTTAATAATAGCACAAAAAATGTGTTCTCTCCGTAGTTTCCTTGTTGGACACTACCGCCCCGCCACATAGAATAAAGGATACCGCCTCTTTTGAGTCGGCCCGACTGTTTATCTAGCCGGTTATTTATTACGCCGCTTTTCGCTTTAATATTGCCGGCTGCCGGTTTAAAAAAAGGGAAGAAATTAACTTGTCAGGCATAATATTTTTATTTTTAATAATTTAGTTTTTCAGCATTTGTTTGAAGGTTACAGTTAAAGCAAGTTTAAATGACATCCCTGCACAGTGCATTATTTGATTGTTTTCGGTTTATATAGGTAGTTTGAATTTTTTTTTGTAAAAAGGTGTTTTGGTAATTAAATAACTATTTTTCTAACTATTTTTTTATCAGTTTTCTTACATTTCAAAACATTACCAGTTTTTCCCGAAATATATTTTTAAAAATAGGACCATTTTTTTAAACTAGGGCGCACCAAAGAAACCTGCACGTAGGCGCCAAACACCCCAGGAACGGGCCTGTTGGGGCCAAAAAGTTGTAGTTACACCACTGTTTAAAACATTATTTAATTCCAAAGAACCACGTGTTTAATTACTGCTTGTAAATCTGTTTCCATAAAATGTATATCATACATTTTACTGTAGTGGCAAATCGAAAGTTACAGGGAAATGAATACTAAATGGACTTAGCGTAAGTTAAAAAGAGATCAATGTTGCCAACTTCTGTTCGAGTGCGATTTATTCCCATTCCACTCTCGCTTCATTCCCCCTCCATATTAGCAAATACTTTCTGATAGCGAAGCACACACCGCGATGTTAAAAATGTTCTCGTTTTCTATCTTGGCTGGTTTTTTGGAATCGTTTATTCGCAAGAACAAAAACTTAAAATTATGTTACGTAACGCAAAGGCTGACAGTTCAGAGGAACTAGTTTGGTTGTTTTGCATTTCATTAATTCGACTCAACACGCAAAAGTATCTTAAATGCAGTAGATATGCCTCGTGGCATAGAGATCCAGACTCTGAGTTTGTTGATGCTTTTACAGTCTCTTGGTCCGATTTAAATTTTTATGCTTTTCCACCTTTCTCCTTAATTACCAGGGTACTTCAAAAAATAATCGTTGATAGGGCCAAAGGTATTGTGGTTGTCCCTTCTTGGCCAAGTCAACCATGGTATCCTCTACCGTGCGAGCAAAAATTATTTGCATCAAAGAGGGCTTGGATTAAAAAACGTAGGGCTTGGTTTGGATCACAATGATATGGGGACGATATATCTAACCAAATCTAGGTTAAAATTTTGTCAAATATATACAGGGTGTTCCGATGATCATGTTACAAAATTCTAGGGTAGATAAAACACACGAAAATAAGAAAAAAAGTTCATGTGAACATGGGTCCGGAAACGCTTCTTCAGGGAGCTAGGGCCCTTCGAAGATGACCTTCAAAAACTACTTTTCGTTTTATAGCTTCGGTACTACTGCAGCTATCGCAACCAATTTTGGGACATGAAATCTAGTTCGTAGGTTCATCAATTTGAGCCTTCCGGATTTTGTCACCTTTAACCAGGGGCGTACAAACCAAGGGGGTATTTGAGTAAATTTGACCCTACTCCTCTTAGGCTTTAATTTCTTACCATTTTTATATCTGATTATGATTCTCCAATGCCTTTTACATAAAAAAGGTACTCTTAGTAAAAATCGCTATCTGTCACAGTTTCCTCCGAAAATGGCTAAATCCAATCAATAATAAATTATTGGTCTTAAACCAATTATTACGTTGAAATATGAAAATTTACTCAAATACCCCCTTGGTTTGTACGCCCCTGGTTAAAGGTGACAAAATCCGGAAGGCTCAAATTGATGAACCTACGAACTAGATTTCATGTCCCAAAATTGGTTGCGATAGCTGCAGTAGTACCGAAGCTATAAAACGAAAAGTAGTTTTTGAAGGTCATCTTCGAAGGGCCCTAGCTCCCTGAAGAAGCGTTTCCGGACCCATGTTCACATGAACTTTTTTTCTTATTTTCGTGTGTTTTATCTACCCTAGAATTTTGTAACATGATCATCGGAACACCCTGTATTATGACATGATATGCCAAACTAATGAGTAATAAAATAAGTAGACAAATACAAATATATTTTTGTTGTTTACAAAATTAACAAAGTACGAATATACAGAAAGAAAATGAACAATAATTACATAAATTGCTGAAATTGGCCACCGCCATGCTCCAAGCATAAATTCACACGTCTCTTTATATTTTCAAAAGTGTTGACCAGCATCTCTGGAGAAATGTTACCACATTCTTGGATAATCCTTTCTTGTAATTGTTCTAAATTTGCAACTGGTATTTTAAAAATAGTGTTCTTTAAATGAGGAAAAACGAAGTAATCCATAACCGTTACACAAGGTGATCTAGGTGGGAATTCAATGTCTGATCGAAAACTGATCAATCTGTTGTCGAAAAAATTGCGTAAGTAGTAAATAGTTTCGACGGCTGTATGGGCGGTTGCACCGTCCTATTGAAAATATCCAAAACGTAGTTCGTCGTCAAGTAATTGCTTCACAAATGGATTTAAAATATTGTCTCTATACCGCTGTGCTGTAACTGTGTCATGAAAAAAAATAGGACCAACAATTCTTCTTCGGGAAACAGCTAACCAGACACCAATTTTTTGAGGGTGCAATGTGGAAAAAATGGGGATTTTTACTACTCCACATGCGTGTATTCTGAGAATTCACATAACCGGAAAGGTGGAACCAGGCTTCATCCAAAAAAAATGACAGGTCTAATAAATCTTTTCTTTCCAATAAATTTTGGGTAAACCATTGAGAGTAATTCCTGCGTCTTTCAAAATCGGCGGCTTGTATTTCTTGGACTACTTGCACTTTATAAGGAAATAAATTTAGCTGCTTCTTAAGAATAGTACTCCATGTTACATAAGATCTTCCCACTTCTTGGGACAGGCGTCTTATACAATTTGTTGGCGTATTTTGCATTATTTCACAAACGTTTGCAACAAGTTCTTCTATTCTTACAGATAGTCTTCCTGCTCCTTTTTTGTGTTGTATAGAACCTGTTTCCTTAAACACAGCCACGGTTCTTTTCAGGGAATGATAAAAATCCCCAGCAATAAAAGCAATGTTAGGAAAATGTTCGTGAAAATCGTCCATGCACAAACACGGATTGTATTGCCACTCACCATTTACTCTAAACCTGTTTCGAAAATACGCTTCAACCATGAATGTTTTGTGCTGTTCCGTAAACCGTAAAGCCCATTGTGTAAATTGTTCAAGAAATTGGAAAAATTAGCGATGAACCAAATTACTTGTAACGACTGTCAAAGATGACGGAATAACTAATTGATTGTTAATTCAGGTAGTTACTGACACCCAACAGGTATAAAGGTCTACGGCTAAGCATTACGTCCTTAGATGTAAGGCCCTCTTTAATGCAATTTATTTTTGCTCGCACGGTATAGCAGAAAATAAGTGATTCCCTCTCTGGCCCCCGCCATGCATTATTCACGCCGGCGACAATGATTGATCTGTTATCCTTATCTAAACATATTATTTACTCTCTCATAAAATGCCACCAGTGTTAAAACGTAATAATTATTTTCTTTCTTATATTATTATCGAATAACAATACCTAGAAATGGCAAAGTTACCAACTGAAATTGCTGCTCAAACGGTTTTGACATTTTATGTAAAAAATCCCAGTTTTTAGAAAAAAATCCAAGGCCCGATTGGCACAAAATTCTGCAAACTTTACGCAGAAAGCTCGCAGTTTGCAAGCGCTCAGTGGAATCCACGGCGCCGTCTCGTTTTTCGCACATTTTCCTTTTACCTAGGGTGAGCGAGATATCTGTATAGTTTCACGTTGGGGCTGGTTGACACGTGTCACGAATTTTGAATTTCGCTTCGATGCAATAGAGAATGACCGCGCTGTGTGGTGTTTTTCTTACCATAGTGACATTTAAATTTTGTGTCATCACGGAACATCTATATCTCCTCGAATTTCTCACGTTATTTATCGGTAAGCTTTCCATTTTCAAAAATTTCCGTATATTCTTAAGTTTTATATAATAATATTGAAAAACTTGAGGACAATTTTTCAACCATCACGTTTGTACAGTAAATTAACAAATTTTTAATTGGTGTACGATAAAACTCTTTAGCCATTATTTACATTTAAATTTTCATAAATAGCGACAGTTTTTCCGTTTAATTGATTCCATTGATTTAAAAGTGCTGTAACTATTGCTATTTTACATTACATGATGGTAGGCTTAAGGCCTCACGGCCTCATGGCCTGTCAATTAATATATTAACACCTACCATAGACTATGTAAACCTAGACCTCCCATCTAAAGAACAAACGCGATGCTCGAAGCCGCGATGTTAATGCCAAGAAGCGAAGTGACTTCAGACGGATATTCAGATATACAGATTTAGACGTCATTCAAAATTATTAGCGGTAAAATGTTTACATCGGATGGTTTCTCTTGGGTTTGTTTCTTTTTGCCTCTATAAACACATACGGCAGTCAGTATTAGACGCTTGCGTCCCTTGCAGCGTTAGCGCTGTTGGTGTTCTTATTTATACCTTTTTTACGTTAAAATTTGATTCCAATTATTTAAGGTGAGTTGTGTTTGTGCTTATTAGCTCTATTTTTTGATATTATTTCTGGCTCTTGAGGGAGAGCAAATGCCTATTTGCCCCGCCTCTTCGCCTCCTTGTGTAAGGCCTTAGGGCTTTTAATTTTTTCAAATGTTTTTTGTCCAATAAAGATTATTTATGGTTTTGACGCCATTTATTTCCAGAACGGCCGAAACAACAAACAAAAAATTAAAAATTATTGCTTTGCTGTAATATGTTATAGGATGGAAAATGTAAACAAGACAGGAACTTTTATAATAAAGTTTCCTTGAGGTTTGGGGTTTATTTTTCTTCTTGACTTAGTTTTGGGATGTAAAAACTTTTTTTTTTGCGTATCAATATAATAAAGAGGAACGTTTTTTGATACTTAAAACCCGGATAAATTAATGATCTTTTTTGAATTTATTTGGCATCAAATAGTTTCAAACGTAAACTAAGCAAGTTCCATTAAAGCTTATTTTTTAAACAGTTTTTTTTTGGAACAGTTCTAAGTAAATAAAGTATTTTGTAAATTTGAAGAAATAGTCCATACTTAAAGTGGAGTTGAAAGTATGAAAAGGAAAGAAAAACACGTTCTTAGTATACAAGGTCTCTAGCGTAGATACGTTCATCATCAGGAGACAGAAAGTATGTTGCTGATGGTTGTAGCAAAAGAGAAAACAATAAGTGGTAGGTGTCAAACCTTAATGGAGCATTTATGGTATTAAAAGTTATAACGATAAAATTGCATTTTTAAAGTCAAAAACATACGGGGTATGTGGAAAAGACTTATAAAGGGGTCTAGAAAGACCAAAAAGAGGAAAATGGGTTAAGTAAATTACTTCTAAAAATAAGTTGTCCAAAGGATTTTCTTGAAAACATGTCTTGTAGACAATATAAAGTGTGAGAAGTGTTTTTATATGTTAGATGAACGTTGTAGGCATCATAGTATAAGGTACCAGTACCAATTAAGGCCACCTTAAGAAGTTTTATTCATTTTTTTGAAACTCGCCCAACCAAATAATTATAAATATGAAAAATTATTATAGTCAGTCACATTAGACCATATTTGTATTTTCTATTTTTTCCTTGATAGGTATGAGCTATAGCTAAAAATAAAACTTACTACGAATGGCCTTATTTGGATCATAGGGGACATATTAATAAGGCCAAGTCTTAAAAAATGTAAAACTAGTTAAAACACCGGAGAGAAACGTATATTTCAGTAAAATACTATTTTTATAACATTATAACGCCTTTATAATCAAAAATAAACAGTAAAACAGTAAAAACTAAAAATAAAACTTACCACGAATGGCCTTATTCGGATCATGGGCAGTGTGCTTATTAAGGCCACCCACCCACGTGGCTTTATTAAGAACATTGCGATTGACCAGAAAAAAAATTGTTATGGAAAAACAAATTATTCTAAAGACTTTGTAGTTATCAATATCTTTGACATAAAAGCCTTTTATCCTTTCTAACATAAAAAATCCAGAAAACCCTACCGGTTTGGTCACATACTGGAAAAATACTAACCTAAAATATTAAAACGTTACAGGCAAGAAATCAGAAGTGAGTGTATCGCCATCTAACAATGGGCCTAGGAACTATCAAATAAGTTAATTTCCATATATAGCAGATTACTAATCATGGAAAAATGTAAATTTCGCTGGGAGGTTTCAATTTTAGCTCTTAGGGGCACTGGCCTTATTAAAGACATGGCTTTATTTGGTACAGGTACCTTAGTGAATTTGAGTATCAAAACGGAAAAAACAGTTAAAAATCAAAAACATACCCCGTATGTTTTTGATTTATTTTTCATTTCAATAACTTCAAAAATGCAATTTTATCGTTATAACTTTTAATACCATAAAAGCTACATTAAGGTTTGACACCAACCACTTATTGTTTTCTCTTTTGCTACAACCATCAGCAACATACTTTCTGTCTCCTGATGATGAACGTTTCTTCGTTCGAAACATGTAGAGACCTTGTATACTAAGAATTTTGATTCTATTAAATTTTGTGGAGGAAGACTTCGTGTTTTTCTTTCCTTTTCATATTTTGTAAATGTCAAAAAGGCCATAACTGTTAGGGGATTCAGTTGTGTTACCATTTTAATTATTTATCTGAAGAAGTGATTTGGTGTATTTTACCAAATCAATAATTACATTCAGTTGGTCTTATGACCCTATCAGACGACCGAAAGGAATGTAATATATCAGTAAATGTAGTAAAATGCCAATATAGGCGAAATTTAACTAAAAATAAGAATTATAATAATGTTATTGTTTTTTTCTACTGATTATTTATGTACGACTCATTTTTAAATAAGGCTTATTCCTTTACTAACTAAGCAGAATAGTTACCAGGTCCAAAATATTTTTCTTATTTATCGGTTGAAAATGTTTTTCTTCTACCAGCTAAAAATATTATACTTTCCGTAGCTATTATTCTAAAAATATAAAATACGAACACCTTGTCAAATTGATGAAATCGTAAAAAGGCTTTGTCACAGCACATGTATTTTCTGCTATTTTCTTGCTCTGTGCGTCGCGTCGCTTTCATAAGCCGACAAACGTTTTTTAGAAAAAATCTTGAGTTTTTGCCAAATGAAATTTATACCTGACGTTCTTTTTTGATGGTGTAAGGATCTTTAACAATTTTTATACTACTTTTTAAAATGTTTGAGTCCAACTTTCTTGCCAATTTTATTAATTTTACATTTATACCGACTTTATGACCACACAATAAACTATTTAGGCATCTAATATTTTTTTTTAAGAAATCTAATATTTTCAAGGAATATATAAATATATATACAGTATCTCCGCGGATGCGCGGTTTAGAGGAGGACAAATTTACCAAAAAGTGAAAGATACGGAAAAAAGTTATTCTTATATAAACATTTTGAATCCTGAATCCTTCACTTGGTTCAGGAGTAGCTCACTTCTCGACAACATGGCGAAGGAACACCCAATGGCGGCTCGTGACTAGCGAGTCAGGGGGGGAGGGGCGCTGGATTTAAATAAAAAAATTTTAAATGTCTATTATTTTCGAAAGTACGTGTCTGTTTTTTCCGAGGTTTTTTCTAACTTTCTCGTTGTGAATTTTAATTTCATTAGCATAAGCACTACTTAAACTAGTTAAAATATTAGTTTGTCCTAACATCTCAAAACTTACCACATTATGACGATGTTTTGCACTATTATCATGTTTTTTTTATTTTCTCTGAAAGATGTTTTAAGTCCTGCACCCCATTTATAGTCCAATTTCATCCCCGTCAAAAAGAAGACACACACGAAACAAAAAAAATTATTTTTGTCCTCACAACCGCATATCTAGGATTTTTTATTATATATTTCTTTGTCAAACTTACGCGTAAACTGTGCCTTACTTTTACATTTTGATTGCACTTGTACTATGTTCAATTTCTAGCATTTTTCAAGTTCAAGTTTTTTACTTATGCTCAGAGAACTAAACACAAGCTTCTGTAAATCACTGACCTTTATATTACACGACATTTTCCACTGTTATAACGTAGGTAATTAATAAATAACTCAAAACAAATAAACAAAACGTCAGCGAGTCAACGGCATCGACAGACGACAGGTCGCATCGCGATTCGCGAACAGTGGGCGCGGAAAATTGAAGCTCTCCGTGGCCGCTCGTTGTGCGATGTGTAGGTGACGTCAGGCCTCCGTCGCCATGACAACCCATCGAGAAGGCGCGTTGAATCGGGACGGATAATCGGTCGCCCGCCGCCGCCCGCGCTTAGTACAACCTTGAGAGCGCGCAACTCGCTTGTCTATGAGTATAGCCTGCCCGTTAGAATAGGGCTACGTTTTGTTTGAATTATTTTAATTGATTGCTTACACACATTGCGTTATTGGTTTTTTAAGTAAAGTATTTTTGGATTCTGTTTGAAATAATTGCAGGGAGGGCGGCGCCCCAGAGCCCTTCATTAACCAGCCGCCACTGGAACACCCGAATGAGCCCGAGAGCTGCACAAAACTGTATCGTATCGCGGTTGCCTATAAACTGCAGTGTTTTGCCATTGAGAATGCTAGTTAGAATACATTTAATATTTATTCTTAAGGAGGTAGAAAATGATTTACAATCATACGCAAAATAACGTTTTGCTTTTTATGCCCCCTGTATACAAAATTAAATTGTTTATACCGTGAATATCATTTATCTTATTTGTAAAGAATGACCTTTTTCGTATCTGTTCTATATGTATTTTCTGATATAATTAAAACAGTTCTATTTATTTGAATACCTAGTATAAAATAAAACAATACGTAACGATAATATATCAAGCTGCGTCATCTATTACTGCTTTAAATAGTGTGTTCTCTATCACAACGATAGTATTAAATGCAAATAATGTTTTAATGTTAAATAACAAACGGACACGATCCCTCGAGTATATAATATAAGTTAGTAATGTAGTTCACATCTGCATAAAGTTGACTTAAATATGTTCCAGCTAAAATAAATAAAATGCGAGGTGACGGAAAATAATTTAAGTTAAAATGGAACGGGGAACTTTATCTCATCGTTGTGAATGCGTATTTTCTTCCTGTTCACCTTTGGGAAATTTGTATACACAATCTACAGCTTGAAACTAAAGTTTTTATCCAAATCCCAAGTTATACAAATTTTCTAACAGGTAAATCATGTAAAGAGTTTTCCAGATTACCGGCTTCTGTACTCTCCAGGGATTTTCATTGGCTGAATTTCAGATAGGCAAAGTTTTATTAATTTTTAAATTAAGCGGACTTAAAAATAAATCTAAAAATGTCAATTTCAAGAAAAGTTAGATTAATCTTTGATATTTGGACTTGACTTACTGCAAATTTATATGCATACTTATCTTATACCGTTAGAATAGAACATTCGATTATTTGAATCTTTTGTCAAATCAGGAATTCGATAATTGACTGCACTGGCAATGTAAAAGTCTAGCAACTGTCAAAAACCAATTCGCTTTGGTACTTCCTTTCCTTGTTTCTATCTTACTGTACCATTGCCAGATGCTCTGGAACGGCTATCAAGAAAGATAAACTAGTCTGGGTCCAGGAACAGTAAGGAGTACAGGGCAAGGAAAGTGCAGATGAGTCGGAGCCTAGACTCCGTTTCAAGGGCTGGAACCAGCAACAGGTGGGGTCTGCACTCATAGAGTGTGTTACACGGCGTTCTACAGAACAATGGCGGCAAACTCAAGGATGTAGACAGGCCAAGAGGTTCATAACAAGAGCAGACGAATCCAGAGTTGCTCCTGAGCAGAAGATGGTGGGCCCTCAATCGATTAATAGGGATTCTGACTGGGAACTGTGGGCTGAGAAAATATATGACGCTGATTGACGTGGAGGAGGACTCAATTTGTTCTGGGGTAGGCAAAAAGGATCGCTTTGTTCTACTTGCTATGTCGCTGAGCCTTCCCACATCTACCACTACTACCATTGAATTGAAAATAGTTTTATTTTAATAACTACTTTCGCTGTAATTTGATTAAAAAATGACTATCGCTTTTGCTTAAAAAATTATGATTGAAATTTGAATTCTTCACCAGGTTTAACTCCGTTAGACTAGTTTTCACGCAAAATTTTAAAAGCTTTTAGCAGGAAAGAAACTTGGGACCGATGCTACAATACTTATTTTGCAAGTGTCGAAAAATCGTTTTCGTAAAGGGATCCAAAAGTTGGAAATTTATAAAATACATATTATTGCTCTTAAATCTGAAATTTTGAAAACAACAATCTTTCATCTATAGCAATTTTAAAATGAAAAATTTGATCTCTAACTCAGCATAATGATCCTTTATAAGCATTAACTTGGGTTTGAAAATAACTCTAAGCGGCTACCCCTTATTTAGACATTGAGGGGGGAGCTAAATTGTAAGGCGTCAATCTTAATAAATTTTATAGCATCTTAAAACCATATTTTCCAATACAATTCAGTCGTTTTAAGCCTATTATATCTGAGAACTGAGAACGCGTAGCCCTTACTTTAAATTAAAATTATGATTACGTTTTACTTAATCCTCTTAGAAATGTCTTTAAGCTGTACAAATCAAGATAATATATTTTTTTAAATTTTATTGACGATAATTTAAACCAACAGTTGACATAATCCTATTTATATAAAATAGATTGATTACATTTTTAGATGTTAAAACAATGCATTTTTCATGTCTTTTTATTTATGTAAGTATATTTTTTGTTTGTTTGTTGTAGTAGTATTGCACCTTAATATGTATCTGTAGATATTCCTCGTCAAATTAGTAAGACAACAATACTCTCTAGTTTTATATCATTTACATCAATTCGTAAGCAAATTCTGAATATAAATAGCTCGAAAAATATTTTCTTTCTTCCTGGTAGGGTACTTACACATCTTACAGATTACCTATGTTGATGTTTATATACTGAAAATCTCTAAGGTAATCTTTAGTAAATCCTAAATAGCTGCCATGGAATGAAGGACGTATGACTTTGTTTGCTTAACCTAAGCTATCCACGTTTTAAATGCTTGCCTAAAATACCTTTAAAAATTAATGGGAATTTTCATCTACGGTCAAAATTCGGGATTAAATGTGCGTTTTTAAAAATAATATTTTACAGTAAACATTTATTAAAACTGGATATTTGCTCCATATGATCTGGGCAATGAAGTGTTAGTTTATTTAAATTATTTTTTATTTTACTATATTATTTCAATATTTTAGTCACTTCTTCACACATTTTTGACTTTTTCTTTTAGATAGTGACAGGCAATAATCCAGAAACCAAATTAAAATGGGTCAATTAGCCCGCTTAAGAAGTTAATTACCCCCTCCCATTCCTTTGCTTAAAATAATTCATAACCATCCTTCAAACTGCACGGGACAAAAAGGCAGTAATAAAGTAAAACAGATAGTCAGTTTTCCAAAAACGTTTTACATCCTGCACTTAAACTAAGAATTATTATAATTTAAATTATAATTTAACGAGCAATACGTCACCGGACTAATCTGTTTAATGTACAATAGCCTTATTTAATGGGCCTCCAGGGTATTAGTAACGTTCAAAATACTCTCCAACTTTGTTGCATGGTTCATACGGTCACAATAATTATCTGTGATATACGCCCACCCATAAGAATTTAAACGGCACTAATAAATTTTATTGAACATTTTCTGGTTGTCGATAGATATGCTAATTTAAAAGAGGAACATGTTTATATTGTACGCAAGAGATTTGTAGGTGGAATTAATGGTTAGAATTGGTAACATTCATTTGATTAAAAAACTTTAATTTTTATTTCAGCGTCTCGGTATTTTTACCATAAAAATAGATAAGAACTCTGTAGCTTCGTATCTCTGCATTCTTTCGCGAACGTTAGTCTCTATCTATTTTAGTAGAGATAGAGACTCTATCTTTTCTAAAAATCGCGTTTGCCCTCCAGCAGCACGAATTACTTCTTGGGACCTTCTTGGCGTACTTCTCACGAGCCTTCGAATATCTTCCTGTATACTGTCCCACTCTTCGACTGGGGCTTCTGTTAGTTCCTGAAGGGTTTGAGGTGGATTTGGATGACGTCGAATACGTCTGTCCCATATAACCCATAAGTGTTCAATTGGATTAGGGTCAGGGCTTATCGCTGGCCAATCCATTTAACGAATTTCATGCTCGTTAAGAAAAATTAAAGTAATCACAGCGTATGAGGCCTTGCATTATCCTGCATGCAAAAGAAAATCAGGGCCTATACTATATGCTGCAGGAATAACGTGATCTGACGGAATGATATCAATATATCTTGCAGCTGTAAGACTTCCTGGTATCACAACAAGATCGGTTTTTTCCTCCAAACCTATTCGACCCCAGACCATTACCGAACCATCTCCAAATCTGGATACTTCTTGTACAGCAGCAGCGCAGTTACCTTATACTCTTTGTTACCTTATACTCTTTGTTACCCTATACTCTTTGTTACTCTATGATTGATATGTCACTGTATCTGTCATATAGTGTTATAATATACCTACTAAACACGAAAATTTATTGATACGGTTACATTTCTAAACTAGTACTATATTTCTTACATCCGGTTTAACCGAAAGTTGACACTATTGGAAAGATAATAAAAATCGAATATAAGGACACGTAAGCCGTTTTGCTCTAAGACGTACAGTTAGAAAGCTAAACGCTGTCAAGGTTCAAATGTAATTTTTCAAGAGTCAATATCTCGGAAACTGTTAAGTATAGACTAATAATGCTTTTATTAAAAAAATGTTCAGAATTATATGCAGAATCCAAAAAAATTACATAAAATAGGGGTAATCATTTAAGATTTAGATCTTACCCCCCCTTCCTCCTAGGGGCTTGAAGTAACAAGATTGACAATTTACGCAAAATATGTCCCCCTCGAAATAAAAATCGACGGGTCCGAGCGATTTTCCACATTTTCATTTTAAAGCAGGAAAATCGAAGTGTTAAGTTTTCGTTGGACCACCCTGTATTAAAACCGCTATAATTAACTCTCGTCCTATTTTTGGACGTAAAACTGGATATTTAACTGATATTGTGTCATCTTCGCTTGCCACACATGACATGCTAAATTAAACCAACAAAATGTTACTATAAACCCTTTGTAAAACAGTAATACTAGATAATCTCTGTTACCAAGTATCTGCAGCTCTGGTTTACCTAATGGAAGCTTAATAAGTCTGTGTCATCCACTCGTACTTTTCCACCTTTTGCACATCTTTAAACAGAGTTTAATGTTTTAATTAGCATCAGTGTCAACAGAACATTCCTGGGAGATTATAAAATTATGCTCGATTTGACAAATTATATTTCCGGCGACGAATTTTGAGCAGTGGCGTTAATCACGAGGAGGCAAAGGGGTAATTTTATTACCCTATTTATACTGTCCTAAGCTTATTTACATCTTATTTTATATAATACTGTATAGTATTCACCTGAAGACGCTGGAGATACTTACCAGTTGAAACGTTGTGATTTAAAATAAAGACAATGGAAGTCCAAAACTCTTTCATCATTCACAATAAGTTGTAATAAACCTTCTCTAACGATTTATTAAACTAGTGAAGCCGACTGAGATTATTAATTCCTATGTGTGTATGATCTATATACTATAACATTGTCTAACAACAAAGGGTCATTTGTTTAAGTTATAATGGATGGTCGTCATCGCACACTTTACAACCGTTAAGTTAACATTAAATACTCATTATCCTTTGAACAAACAACAAAATTATTAATTATCTCAAATGTTATCTGTTAAACCATTAATAACTACTATTTATTTTTCAATAAATCCATTAAAGATACAACTTTTATACAAGAGTTACAGTCTGCCATCCTTCATCCATTTTGATCAAGAAGTGGTACAAATTCTAACAGGCGGGTGACAAATGGTTCTTTAACCTTCAAAGAGAAACCAAATTTTTAAGCATTAAAAACAAATAAATCAAGACTTGAAGACTTCTAGTCTAATAAATGTTAATATTTAGCTTCCTGTGGTTTTTATCGGATACATAAAAAAAACGATTTCTAGTTACATTGTAAAAACAAAAGGCTTGTTGTCGACAGCATAAACTCAAAAATAAAAATATGTCAAAGTAAGGACTCTAATAGAATAATGACTTTTATATAAAAATAACTGTACCTACTTCCTTAACAATATTACTGTTTCCATCAGTTAATAAGCCAGTTATCTTTCCGAATTTATTATTTTTATTCTAAACATGCGTTTAAGAATCAGTAGGTAAGTTTAATAGCGAAGCTACGATACAAAAATCTAATTCTATCTATTTTTGTTGCAATTTACAATACCGAAAAAATCTCGCCGGCTACTATTTCGACTCAAGCTTAATATGGAAGTCACCACGCTTTAAGATAAAGGCAAGCGACCTTATTTTTCGATTGAATGAAACTTTTTATATGTATTTATATTCAAAAGACAATATGGTATACGTATATTATAGATTAATTAAGAAAGATACATAGTTGCAGATAGTTGTACAAGAACACAATACTAACTGTTCATTATACGAATTGCTAGCAACTGAAGCTTTATCAGAAGAAACAATAATACGAATGCAGAATTAAGACGCGTCGCGGCGTTCGTGCTACAGTTAATTCTGTTTTACCTTTATAGTTGGGGTAATTATCCAAGGAATTATTAACATGACTAAAATGTCTTCAAACATTCCTTGATAGCACATATTGTGTTGTTGTGGGAATGTTCTTAGCACAAGGGAGAAATAATTAAGCTACCGTAGTAATTGACTTATACCGTAAACCAAGGATAATTTTAAGAAAATATATCAGAAATGTAGACAGTTAATCGATCATTATACGTATGGGGCACAACTTTTTTTATTCCTATTTCCATCAATCATCATACAAGGAATAAAAAAAAGTCTCTAGATTCTGAAACGAAGCAAATGCCTACACAGCGTAAATTGTATCTTGTGAATTTTGAAAATTCTTGTCCATACCACCTTCAGTTCAAATAAATAATTTATTTCAAATAAACTTGAAATGCCACAATACAATGGAAAATAAAAGCAAAATTTTTATTAAACTCGTTATTATTCTGGGTTTGTTTTCCAGGGACACTCAAGAGATGCGTTATTATATTCCATTATAAATTTTTAAATTTTATTCAGGTTTGGTTTATTGTATATTTTTCCACTATAAACTGTATTAGGGTTAAATAAGGCTTTCTACTAAACTATACTATACGTTACTGCATTATACTGAGGAGTAACAATACAGCAGATACTATAGCAGTCGCATAAAAGAAGCACTGCAGCGGGCTGAATTCGTCCAATATACCGCCTGATGCTCAGCCAGACTAGCAATGGGAAATTCCATGTAAATTTTGGCTTCTCTATTAATTTTACATCAAAATTGAATAGGCTTCTTTAAAGTTCCTTATATGGGTAAGAGTAAATACAATTTTTATGTAAAATTAATAGCCAATATTTGAGAGTTGCAATATTTACAGTGTCACCAGTAAAGTCCGCATCATATGGGATTTTTTTATTAATAGCTTTATTCAAAATTTGACTTTGGCATCAAGTTCTGCTTCGATCGAGATAAAAATTAAGCAAAAAAAAGGTAGTCACGTGATCAAATTTTAATTTTTTCCAACAAATTATTCAAAAGTGGAGTTATTTCTAAAAATATCGAAAAAAGTTATTAGAAAAAGTTTTTTTAAATGCAGTTTCTAGTCCACGTGCCAAATTTCAGCTGCATAAGATAATTTTGATTTTTTACCTATATTTTGTAAATTGCACCACTTTTGCAAAATAAGACTCAACGCAATCTTTATAAAACTTCTTAGTTTTGACGATTCTTTATTTCAGATACATTTTCTTTAAAGTAGCGTCATGTTAAACGTGTGTTTTTCTACAAAATCAAAATTGGGCTATTAAAATTTGGTCGCATGTGATGCAAAGTTTATTTGTTTTGGACCCTGTATAAGGTAACTTCATAAAATAAGTATTTTTGAAAACGTAGTTTGTGTCTGAAAGTAATACACCTTAATATTAAGACAAAAAGATCACAGTGTCATCAGTAAAGTGTTCATTGTGTTCAAGTGGAAAATAAATTTTTAGTTTAACTAAACGGAAAGTTTATCTATTTTCAACGATTTAATTTAAAACCCCTTTACTTTATTTTCTTACTTTTAGACACAAACTACGTTTTCAAAAATACTTATTTTATAAAGTTACCTTATACAGGGTCGCAAACAAATAAACTTTGCAACACATGCGACCAAATATTAATAGCCCAATTTTGATTTTGTAGAAAAACACACATTTAACATGGCGCTACTATAAAGAAAATGTATCTGAAATAAAGCATGGTCAAAACTAAGAAGTTTTATGTAGGTTGCGTTGAGTCTTATTTTGTAAAAGTGGTGCAATTTACAAAATATAGGTAAAAAATCAAAATTATCTTATGCAGCTGAAATTTTGCACTTGGGCTAAAAACTGCATTTAAAAAAAACTTTTTCTACTAACTTTTTTCGATATTTTCAGAAATAACCCTACTTTTGAATTATTTTTTGAAAAATTAAAATTTGACAGATAATGCGAATCACGTGACTACTATTTTTTTGCTTAATTTTCATCTCGATCGAAGCAAAACTTGATGCCAAAGTCAAATTTCGAATAAAGCTATTAATAAAAAAATCCCATATGATGCGGACTTTACTGGTGACACTGTAAATCGGATATCCGATGGCTATACCAATACTTTTGTATGATTAAAAAAATAAAGTTTATGAAAAAAATCTTTCTTGTAAGATTATCTCCAACTGTTAACTAATATACGGTGAGTATAATATGAGTTCGAATTTTGTTCTATATTAAGGTATCTTGCGTCACCCTGCATTTACGGCAAATTATGCCAATGAATTATTAGCACTGATATGTCCATAAATGTTTCTTGATTTATTCTAGCTTGGTGGTGAATTTAACTTCACTAGATCTGGCAATTCAAATAAATCATTCTAATTACACGCTCCGAATTAGCACGAATTCCTTATATAAAGTCTTAGGTAAGAAATTAGAGGATACTTAAAATAAACTTGGCCGGTAATCAGGGGCGGATGGGCCCACCGGGACACCGGGAGATTTCCCGGTGCGCCGGTCCCTCAAGCGACCATAAATATAGTTATATAACATTTATCTCTTAAACTTACAATAACGGAGTTATTCGCAAGAAATAAAAAAACGACAAAAAATTTCAAAATTAAAAAAAAAAAATTGTCAAAATTTTATTTTGATGGGTAGATTTTTTTTTATAATTTTTCTCTATTTTTAGCGACAATATCTATACGACCCCATGTTTGTTTCATTACTATCGGTTATTGTAATAATCGTGACATATTGACAGGTGTCAAATTTTGACAAGAGACCTTTTTGCGTATTTTTTTCAACTTTCTACCGTCAATATACATACGACCTTATAGTTTTTTCATTATTATCATTTTTTTAAACGATTTGACATATTGACAGCTGTCAAATTTTGACAGGAGAATTTTTTGCTTATTTTTCCCGAAGTCTCTGCATCGAATACTATACGACCCCATAATTTGTTTCGTCAAAATCGCATCTTTGTTTTATACCTGACAGCTGTCAAAATTGTATTGTCAGCGGTTCTTGATAAGTCTACAAAATTTAAATTAAATCTAACCGTTTAAAATGGGTCAAAATCGGGTTTAAAGAAGTCGGTTACAAACATACATACAAACATACAGATGAAGCTAATAATAATAAAAAAAAAGCGTGTTAAAAAATGAAGTTTGTTTTTTTATTTATGAGTTATTATAAAAAATATATCGTAAGTGGATGAAAAAATACATATTTATGTATTTTCATTTTTTTATTGGATCGACACGACGCGACGCAGTTTCAATTGACTTCCCGCGCCGGTCCGAGGTGTCCCATCCGCCCCTGCCGGTAATTCAAAAACGAAAAGGGGTAGTAACATTTTTTTAAATTGATAAATATGTATTTAGAGGACCTCGTATATTAAATCCTAGGCTTACAATTTTAATGAATTGACTTAACGTAAGCTGATAGTAACAAGATAGCAACAACACCATCTTTCATAAACTGCATCCTTACAGCATTTCACAAAGTATTATTAGAAATATCCAAGCGTGGATAATATTTTATCAAAAGAGAAGCTTTGTATAGCATGTCAAGGTTTAAAAACATTTATTTATCATAAATGCCATTTATTTTTCCAGCTAAATTTTCTATTATTTAATTATTAGTTTTGTTCTATTAGTCTCATCATTAAATTTAGTTTTAGTTCTTTGTGCGGAATAATGCTTTTGAATTGTCTAATCGATCGATTGCATGTGATCCGATAAGGTTACTAATTAAACGAGATTATGATGGGCATTTACCAATCTCATTAAAAGATACACAGATAAATGATGGTGCTTTGTTCGAAATAAACGGTTTGAAAAATAAATAGTAATATTAATTTAAATTTAAAAAGTTTTTTAATGAGGCTTTAATCTATAATGAAAGAAAATTATGTTTTTTTATTAAGTAATATCGTATAAATACGAGGTGTTCGGGAAGACTTCGGACTTAATATTAATGGAAATACCAACTTATTTTGGTTAGTTCTACAGAATAGCGCAAGTTGTGATAGCGCCATTGATACTAATTTGTATATTTATAAATAGGTTATAAATAAAGGCATGTATTATTGCTTCTGTACTAAGAAAAATGACCTAAAACAACAGGTTTTCTGAAACCGTGTTTTTATTGGTAGTAATCAGTTCCATTAGCAGCATAGTCCTGTTGAATAATGAACTACTTTTAATACAACATTGTTAAGAAATAAATTGTATCTTCTTAATGCGACGTATTTTGTTCCCAGTAAAGCGCTTTCTCTAACAGCGTCCCCAAAAATGAATTGTAATCGTTAAAACCTATAATACACAAGACGTTGGTGGGGGTTCGTAGCGATCGGCTATCTCCGCGAGCCGTATTATTAGTTTTAACGTATTTGTTGTGCAGGTCACATCGTTGTTCGGAGTCTTCTAGCTGTCCTGTCTTAAATTTTATTGATCGTACCAATACCTGTTTCAATTAATTTACTTTTACTTTTTATTTAAGTTTTTTTAAACTTTGCATGCCAGATAAAGCAATAGAAGATTCTTATTTTGCCAACCATCATTAGTATTGAACTTTATAATCTATGGACGAATTTTACCATCTCAGTAAACCATGTTGCATAATAGATAATCATATGATATGGTAAACGACAAGAACAATACCACACTAGAAGCTACTTAAATTTTTGAGAACTACAGTACTGATTTTTAGTGGTAAGTATAATATGCTTTATTAACTGTAGCAAGCAAATATTATTATGATTAATGTCAAGTTTTATTACAACTGCCAGTCGGAACTAATACAGTATATAAAACCACACCCCCCATAGTACTTAAGAGTCACTGAGTATTCAGAGCAATAATGGCTCTAAACTATTCTCTGGTAGCAGTAACTACTATTTCCTATTGGCTAAATTACCGTGATATTAGCACTACACAGCGGTCTAGCAATTTTTGATGTCTTACAGTAGAAAAGCGCGTTGCTGTCACATATAGTATTAAACAGTTATAGAAAGAGTATGTGAATTCTTATACGGAATAGAAGGCTTTTTCTCAGTGTATTTGGTACACAGGTTTTCTTTACACTTTTCCACCCGCACTTTATATAAATAATGGTTACCCACAACCTACTAAGGCTGTCAAATATATAAAAATATTGAGAAGTTTTTAAGTAATATTAATTTGTCCATTTATAATTTGTGGTACTAACAAACACATAAAATATAAAAAAATATTTAAAACATAATTGCAGGCGTTAACTAACACAAACTGCAATATATTTATAAAATAAAAATAAAATATAAAAATCAATTAAATAAGATACATAGTTATAGTGTTTCTTAGGTCAATTTAATGACATTAAACAGTAGGAATTTCCTAACCATAGGCGTCCCAAACAAATAATTAAAATGCGTATACACACTTATAAGTTTGTTTTACATTAGGTGGTTGTACATACTACACTTTATAAACCCACTGTTTATATAATAATATTATATTAAAATAATAAATATAAGGTAACTCAAAAATTCTATACACAAAACTAAAATCAGAAAAATAAACCTGACACGGCACGACACTGCTCAGAAAATGCTTTAATTTTTTTACCAGAACTCCATTTTCGGACCATTATCCAGCCCGTCCACAAGTTCCAAATTACGTATATTTTATCTTCGTCTCTTCCACGCCATCGGCGGTCACTGGCCTGTCTCTGTCTGACAGAATCGATCGTTGAACGGGTCGGAGACCGCTTCAGCTTATCCCAGCCGCTTTAACTGGCGCTTGTTTTTAAACACTGAAAACACTTTTGTCTTGATTTCAGTTATATTGTTTCTTAAGGACTAAAGAATGTATTATTATAACAATGAATGGCTTGTTATTTTTTTCTGTCACACTTAAAACTCCTCGGTTTAAAGTATATTTGCAAACTAGCTTTCAAAGAAAGTTACTGACTAACAATTCTGTGGATATTTGCCAAAAGCTGACATGTCAGTTTTTTTTAATATAAGGATTTCATCGCCTTGATATGTCATAAAGTTTAAAGTTTTATATGGCAAAACATGATATCTCAATCTTTTAAACTGAGCATGCGCCGGATCGAGTCCTAATTTGATATGTTTCTGAACTCCACTTCTGTTTTTGCCAAAACATGTTATGTCTGTGACATATCATGTTCAGTCAGTTTTAATCGAAAGGTAGACAAAGACATGTCAAGTTTTGACCCTTAGAATATTAAAGGTTTTGTTGTTTATTAAGCCGTTACAGACAGTTGATGTTTATATTTTAAAGTAAAGTTTGGCTTGTTTTTTACTTAATAAAGAAAATTAAAATCTCGCAGCGGACAAGTTTTTTTTTTAATGACAATTTTTATTAAAAAATAAAAAGGTGGAATGTAATGTTGTGTAAATCTTGTTTTTTTTTATACCTACTTTTGTAATAAAGATATTGAGTCATAAGCCACTTCCCCAATTATTGATATGTCAACCCCCATATTTGGCAAAAGTTGGTATGTCATTCAAACTCTATTTTCTCTCAATTTTTTAATAAAACATTAACTTTTCTCTAAAAACTGGATATTTTTAAATAATAATGAAATTTAATCAAAAACAATATCATTATGTGGAAAAAGTTTTCATGTAAAAATCGATTTGTCAATAACACAAAAACTTTAAAATGGTTTCCCTTAAAACTATTAAAAATGACATGTCGGCTTTTGGCAAATATCCACAGAATTGAATACTGATATAAATGAAACATCTTTAATAAAAAAAACTTAAAGAATTGAAGAAGAAAGATCTGACAACCCTGGTTGTGAGGTCGGTCTCTTTGAGACTGTTTACCGCCGTATGGAATGATTGGAATGTCCTCAAACTGAGTTTGGATAAATTATACTTCTCTTCATCTTCTATATCTGTTTAATAGCGTAGAACATTCACAAAATTTGAGACAACTAATATTTATCATAACTAATTATAATATAAATATAGAAATAATTTATTGATGGGCGGGGGATGAAAAATGTACATGTCAAAGTATACTCCGTGGTTTATCTTACTTTAAAATTGTTTTTATTTACATCGGGATTAAAAACTAACACTGTTGTAGCCAGCGGTGGTTATTTTTCCAATATGCGTAGTAAATTTACATTTTAATTTTAGTAAAAGGATTTTAATAGTTGATATGCAATATTAGATCGTACGGTGGCATACGTTTTAGTCATAAAATGTACTTTTTAACGCTACTCTTCGGAAAATACCTGTGGTGCTTTTAATAAAAAATTTGGGTCGTTTATGATTAGTATCCATAAGTCCATTTGTATGCGAAAAAATACTAAAAATAGCGAAAATGGTAATTTTTGAAATGCCAACAATTTAAACAAAAACACTATTTTATTTTAGTATTATAATAGAATTGTCGTGAATTAGAAATATAAATAAATGTTGGGAATTCCAAATTTTAAAATTTAACTAGGAAAAATTCTAATTAGGAAATAACTTATTACTTAATGCAATGGCAAAATCGCATACATACATGAACCATTTATCACATCGGTATTACTGTCAATGCTAACAAAATAATGATGTTATAATTGTAATGTAGGTATATAGTCACGTATGGTATTATTTTGGTCATTATGGCATTGCCATGAATAATAACATAATATGCTATAGTGATCGCGCTATGGTCCGCAAAATACCTAATTTTTATTCCTACGCGTTTTAATTGGTGAAGAAAATATTGCCACTGTAAATTTTTAAAATTCATCCTGTATAGAACAATAATTATTGGATACTAAAATAAAGCAACCAATCTCTCTAAAGTCGAATGCACTATGCCTGATATTTATTTGTTGCGATAGCCTGGGGAAAGTAAGTTTACTATATTCTGCTGAAAATTATATTTTCTTAAGTACTAAATGTGTTATTCGAAAATCAAGAATAAAGTTCCCTATGTGCACACATAAAATAATAACTAGTTTGAAAGTATTTGTCCACTCTACTTCCTATAAATAAAATGTTTTCTTGTTTTCCAAAGTTACGTCGTCCTATAAATCATAGTTTTTCGAAGTCCTACTCCAACATAGACGCAATTTTCCATTACAAGCAATTCTTTGACTGTCATGAATTGCTTTTCACGCTTTCATGCTCGTTTTTTAACAGAATTAAGTAGGATTGCTTACTATCATACATTAAGTTTTTTTGTAAATCTTGAATTTAAAGTGGTGAGAAGCAGTATATCATTAGGTAAAGAAAAAAATTCACAGATTTCGCAATGCTTGCATTCAGCGGAGACATTGGAAATGATTGAATTATACAGGGTGAGGATTTTAAAGTGTTACAACGCAATATCTGAAAAACGGCTAGAAATATTTTAGTCAAATTTTGGGACGTGGATAGAGAGGTTGGGGGACAAATTTTAAAATATTTTTGACATTTACCCCCCCCCCCTCCAGATTTTATGTGGCTAGTGACACATTTGAAATGTCAAATGGAAAGGTATTTATTTTTTTCGATAATTCGATTCCTCGTCAATAATTACGTAAGTGAGCAGAAAATTGTTACCTTTACTCTACTGGTTGCTTAGTTACGAATTTTTCAATAAATAAAATTGGAATACTTAAAACTATGATAATTCCTTAAATTTAACGACGATCGTGCTTCAAAAGGTGTTCGAAATGACCCCCATCCATTTCTAAACATTTTGCAATTCTTTTTTGACATGAGTTGCGCACGCGAGTTAACATTTGAGGAGTTACTAAATTACATGCTTGTTGAATACGATCTTTTATGTTTTCTCGTGTGGTCGGTGGTGTAGCCATAACTTTATCTTTTATAAATCCCCACAAGAAAAAATCTAATGGGGTTAAATCTGGTGACCTTGCAGGCCAATTTACAGGACCACCACGACCAATCCATCTGTTTTCAAACATTTCATTTAGTGTATCTCGAGCTTGTCGGGCAAAATGTGGCGGAGCACCATCTTGCTGAAACCATAGTCCTTGTTGATTTCCATTATTATTCAAAAGTTGTGGCAAATCGGTTTGTAAAAAATTATTATACATTTCTCCATTTAGGCGACGGTCAAAAAAATGTGGTTCAATGACTCTATCTCCGACTATGCCACACCAGGTATTAACCGACCAAGGATGTTGGTTTGGCAGAAATCTCATCCAGTGAGGATTTTGAGGTGCCCAATAGTGTAAATTGTGCCGGTTGACCTTAAATTAAGAAAAGCAAAATTGATTGAATTAGTACAAAATTAAAAATAAATCTAAATGTATGAGAATATTCTCTAAACACCCGTTAACGGGTGTTTAGATATGTATTTATCTATGTACACCTATCAAGTAGTGGATTACTTATTTTTGATTATTAAAAGTTACATTAATCCATATTAATTTAAATAATTACCTGACCACAATTGGTAAATGTAGCTTCGTCAGAAAATACTATCTTTCTTAAAAATGCATTGTTTTCGTGAATTAAAGTTTGTAACCACGTACAAAATGTAATCCTATTTTGAAAGTCTTGGCCATACAATTCCTGATGAAGAGTTATGTGGTAAGGGTAAAAATTGTGCTTGTGTAAAATAGCCAGTACCGATTTTTGGCACATTCCTGAATCACGAGCAAGTTCCCTTGAACCAACATGAGGATTTACAGCTATTACACCCAACACTCCAACGGCCATATCGTCATTAGTTTTTGTTTGTCTTCTAACTCTGTTCTTATTTTTAAGGATTCCCGTGCTGCGACCTCGATCTTCTAATCGCTTAAATGCCATATGAGATTTTTGAATGGCGGGAAACCTAACAGTCCACAATTGCGCCGCTTCCAGGTAGTTTTTTCTACATTCTCCCAGAATTAACAACATGTCTATTTCAATGTCATAAGATTGTTCCATAATTGCACTGAATAATGAACTTTATCAACAGAAAATACGTTTGAATCAGAATCAGATTATTACTACTTGTCAAAGTCAAAAGTGGTTTCCTAGGATACAACATAATTAAAGGTTTGGATAAACAATAATCATAGGAGGTAGGTGTCATGATTTAAAATGTGTAGTTTTAAGTATTCCAATTTTATTTATTGAAAAATTCGTAACTAAGCAACCAGTAGAGTAAATGTAACAATTTTCTGCTCAGTTACGTAATTATTGACGAGGAATCGAATTATCGAAAAAAATAAATACCTTTCCATTTGACATTTCAAATTTGTCACTAGCCACATAAAATCTATAAGGGGGGTAAATGTCAAAAATATTTGAAAATTTGTCCCCCAACCTCTCTATCCACGTCCCAAAATTTGACTAAAATATTTCTAGCCGTTTTTCAGATATTGCGTTGTAACACTTTAAAATCCTCACCCTGTATATAAAACATAATTTTATTATTATTTTCAACAACTAACTAATAAGGTTAAATTTTATGTAAATAACATACACTGAGGAAAATGATCTAATACAACGCAGGTTTGCGAAGACAGAGTTTGTATTGATACCTTATTTTTTATTAACCCATACTAAATACATTGCTAGTGTATCAAACCCGCTTTAGTGTTATATCAATTCCCGATTTGCTAGAACAGTGTTTTTATTGGTAGTAATCAGTTCCATTGAAACAAGCAGTTTTATTGAAAAATGAACTATGTACTTTTAATAGGTACAGCAATTTTATTAAGCAATAAATTGTATCTTCTTAATGCGACGCATTTTGTTCCCAATAAAGCGCTTTCTCTACATATAAGAAAGCAGAAAAGCGTCCCCAAGTTAGAACCTATAATCAACAAGACGTTGGTGGTGGTTCGTAGCAATCGGCCATCGCCGCGCGCCTTAGCATTAGTTTTAACCTATTTGTTGTCTAGGTCACATCGTTGATCCGAGTCCTCTAGCTGTCCTGTCAGAATTTGAATTTTATTGATCGTACCAATAAATTTTTACTTTGTATTTAAGTTTTTTTTTAATTTTGCATGTCAGGTAAAGCAATAGAAAATTCTTATTTTGCACAACTCATCATTACTATTGAACTTTATAATCTATGTACGAATTTTACCATCTCAGTAAACCATGTTGCATAATGGATAATCATAATAATATGCAATGTTAAACAACAAGAACAATATCACACTAGAAGCTATTTAAACTTTTGAGAACTATTGTACTAATTTTTAGTGGTAAGTATATGCTTTATTAACCGTAGCAAGCAAATATTATTATGATTAATGTCAAGTTTCATTACAACTGCCAGTTGGAACTATTACAGTATATAAACGCTTACACCGTTCACTGTTTGTCGAACGTTTATAATCCATTATTACAAAAAATAGGCGCCCCGATCTCCCAAAAGTATAATAAACAAACCAATAATACCACCGACCGGTCCGACTCTAACTAGAAACACTAGAAACAATAAAACGCCACATCAATAAACCACATGGAAACATTTGTTAGGGTTCACTGTCAAGCATTTTACAAAATTACTAGATACTAAGAATGTCTTTCAGAATTCATAAGTTTAGAATAAATAGCTCAAACAAGATTTTTTTTAAAATACCTTAATTTTTTTATTTTCTAACATTTTTTTTTAAATTGAATTAAATGAATACTACGTCTTATGCAACCACATACTACCAATGAAATGCATTTGGCACGATGTTGCCGGCTTGCCCAAAGCGAGGATTTCTTAAAAACCTTTCATAAGTTATTAGCCACAATAAAAAATTTACATTAAATAAAATTTTTAAAAAATTATCTTAAAATATGTAGGTACTTTTTCTAAATCGCGATGCACCTCTTCTTAGAAAATATGTACCTTGTCCCATCGCAATCGGCAACACCCAAAAATAGAAATTCCAACAAAACCAACACATGGCAACAATGCGCGCGACATAAATATATTCTGACCTTGAACGAAAAACTCGTAACTTGGCCCCCATATACGAACATAAACATTTCCAATGTTAAAAATGGTTGATGGGAAACTGTTTATTGTCTTTATCTTGACAACCTTATTAAACCTATTCCTAAATATGACAGTTAGCATTGGCTGTCGTAAGACGATGATTTTACTACGGTAAAGTTTCTTGCTTATTAGAAATTTCAAAAGTGAATTATTATAAATACAAAAGTTTGAAAAAACGCTTTTTGCAATACGTTTTCCCTAAAGGTTCTACATTGATTTAATTGGATAAACCTGATGTTAATTAAAGATAAATATTTTTTAGAGGAACAGAAACTCGAAATAGATTTTTTTGTTACTCTATAGTTACTAAAAAATGCCAACTACCTATTTAATGACTTTTTAGGGCACGAGTTAAATAACTGGAAATAATTTCTTTATTTTGTAGAGATAAGCAAATAAGGGTAAAAATTTGGTAATGACCTGACGCAGAGATAGGTTTCCGGGCTAATGAAGGTAAAATATAATCTACCTCCAAATAGGGACAAAAACCCTGACAAATATAATGGTTTTGAACATAATGTTTGTATTGTGATCCAGGTGAAGATAAGAACTTAATAATAATCCACCCATACGACTCCTGTATCCCCTAGGGATACGGGAGTATAATTCCTTTAGAAATGCTGAAAAACAATAATTAGAGATCAAAGCGTTTGACGCCTTAGGTAACTAAAAAAAAGTTTTCCTTTGACCTAACTAAATAAAATGGGCATTCGTTCTCAAAGGTCTGGGTTTTGTTATATTAAAAGGTTAAGCGGATCGAGTCACGGCTTATGTACCTACATCCTGACAACTTTCTTATTGAACATTTTTTGAAAGTATTAATCACATTATTAGTTTATTTTTAATGTAATTAAATAATTTTTATTATATAATGGAAATTTCAGTAGTAATAGATGGGGAGTTCTGCGTCAATTTCATCCCGGGTGTCTGCGCATGCGCTGGTAGTGCGAAGCTGTTTTGAAGTTTGTGTTTTTTGCTGGAGCATGCGCAGAAGCCAGGGAGTAAATTGGCGCAGAACTCCCCATCTATCCGTACTGTCCAATCAAAATTATTTTATTTGTTTGAGTATTTCAAATTACTGGGTGTTGATGTTGTAAAAAAAATGGTTTCGATTTGATTATCTTAATTTGTTGTAGAATATTATAAAAGATATAACTTTATTTAACATTATATCGATGAAGAGCTGATAATCTTCTAGGTCCTAGGTCATAGGTTGAACGCTCTCTAATTAGTGTTGCCGCGAGACGAGATAAAATGGGTCTCTCGTCTCGTCGAGAGAGGGCGAGACGAGACGAGAGACGACCTTCATAAATTGTGTGCAATATATGTCAAATATGACAGAACCTAACCTAAATGCGTTAAAACTTTGCTTGGTATTTACTACAGGGTGGCCCATTAGTGCGACAAAGGTCAATATCTCCTGTACCACTAAGATAGCGGAAAACTTTCGACGAAGCTTATTAAGGGTTAAGAGGTGCCTCTTATAAAATTATTTTTGTCTACACAGGGCGCTCCAAAACACCAGCACGGTAAGAAATTTCCATTTCCAAAATATAGACTTTTAAAAAATGTCATTTTTGAGTTTCGACAGATCTAACAGTACGTCTTAGAGCAAAACGGCTCACAAGTCCCTATCTTTCATTTTTATTATCTTGCCAAAAAAATCACCTTCCCGTTAAACCGGTAGAACTATATTTCCTGCTTTCGAGTTACATCCGGTTTAGCCGGAAGTTTGATTGATTTGGGAAGATAGTGAAAATGAAAGATATAGACATATAGGCACCGTTTTGCTCTAAGATGTACTGTTAGAAAGCTATAGGCTGTCGAAACTTAAAAATATAATTTTTCAAAAGTCAATATCTTGGAAACTATTAACTATAGACTAATAATGCATTTAATAAAAGTAATTATAAATTTGTGTAGAATCAGCAAATTTAAAAAATATTTTTTTTTGGGACACCTTGTCTATTATGAGATTTTTAAAATCTTCTTAAATTCCTCTTATCAAAAATATATTATTGTAATGTCCATATTTGGACCGACGGTTTTCGAGTTATTTGACTGCAAATAATTTTATCCAGCGATAAAACGTCATAATAATATGTTATTCTGAATGGCCAGGCACGGCTAACTAGATGAAACTATTTGCAGTTAAATAACTCGAAAACCGCTGGTCCAAATATAGACATTATGTATATTTTTGCAAAGAGAAATTTAAGAAGATTTAAAAAAGCTAAAAAAAGTAACGTTTCTTGATCGAGAGAGATCGAGAGAGACGAGAATTTCTCGACGAGAGAGGGTACTTCTCTCGTCTCGTCTCGGAGCTTTATTCGAGAGAAAATATCTCTCTCGTCTCGTCGAGAGAGGGCCAGACGAGACGAGAGACGAGAATCTCTCGTCTCGGCGGCAACACTATCTCTAATGGTAAATTTATGAAACTGATAATAACTTCCAGCAATTTCTCTTGTTCGATTTTGTGATAAACTATTCCTGAGATATGGCCGGCGTCCATTCTTACTTGGCCACCCACAGTTTGTTGGTGATTTTCTCCCCAAAAGATGATATATCCGATATTTTCATATATCGATACTTTTCTGACATCTTTAGGAAAACATAAGTCGCTATCGCAATTTCTGTTCGTGCCCTATTTAGTGTTTCTGGGACATAAATTAATTTTCATTTTCCGATAAGATAAATTAAAAATTATTTATTACCTCAACTTCTAATTAAATTTACTAAGCGGCCCCAAAGTGCTTCATAATTGGACTGTTTTATTTTAAAAGTTAACATTTTCTGTGCGAGAGCAAGGAAAAGGCAAGCGGAAGGAAACCAAAATATTTAAAGGATTAACTAACCTAATTAAATGGATTTGAAACAACAACTTTGTAATTTCGTCGCCATCAGTCACTTTCACCAATACTGTCTTAGTAAACTTTTATTCTTTCCCAAGTTTGTCTTTTGGTTTGCCGCTGAATTTTAGTTACTATACAGAAGCTTTCAAATGATTGATAGTAATAAAAAAGCTAAGTCCTGTTTTATATGCCCGCTTGCTGTGTTTTTTACTTTGTTTCAAGGGCTAGAAAGAAACACCGTTTACTATAAGAGCCCTTCAAACTCAAATAAAGGCAATTTAATTCAATTTCTGTCACAAAAAAGAAGTAAAATAAACTCTTAAGAACTATTCATTGTTTTTCAGAATTTTATATTATCAAAGAACACTTACATATTAGCTTAGTGATGTAAAATTACCGGTAATTTAAAAATCGGTAATATTACTGGTAATATTACGTAATATTACGGTAACATTGGTAATTTATAAAAAAACAGCCTTTTAAGTAATACAAGTTTTTTTTTTATTTCAAAACTGTAAAAACATTACGAAAAACAACAAGATCGTTTTATTAAACTAGTCAGCGTCAGAATGGACTACGTAATAGAGTGGATAATGGTAAATCATCCTCATCATCATCCCCAACCTCGTCATCTGATTCTTCTTTCTCTTTCGTTAATTGAGTCAAGTCCATAACTTCGAAACCGATATTTTCTATTTCTATTCCTTCCTCAGTACCTTCTTCTACAGGTATCTTCTACTATTCTTGAATGATCTTCTTCATTTAGTAAATTATAATTATGGGCAATATAAGTTAGTTTTCCGGCCCTCTCCACGGTTAGTCTGTTTCTTTTTTGCCGATGAATAAATCCATAACTACTAAAGGTTCTTTCGGTTGCGGCTGTTGACGATGGTAAATTTAAAATGTCTACAGCCAACCTGAGCATTGGGATTATCCCGTAGGATCTTTAATGTAGCGGTTGTCCTTTGCCATCTCCATCCTTCTGCCGTTGACCACTGTTATGGTTCATCCGCCTTTGAGATGGATTTCTCATCCTCAGGGCAAAAGAGTGCCATTTCTCCCCTTATTCTTCCGCCCGAAGCCGTTGACAAGCAGGAGGTGGATCGCTTATTCCGGCGATCGTGCGGTCATACCTTTTATACTACCCCTAGAAGGCATGGGTTGCCACTTGCGCCAGGTCCGCCGTCCCGAAGTCCATCTTTTCCGCCTTCCCTGCCGGTGTGGTCTTCACCCGTATCCCTGGGCAAGGGGATTGCGTTATACCCCGCAATACTGGGTCCCCAGCAGAACGTAGCCACCGATTTCGAGGAGTCGGGCCCACCCCCGCGACATGGACGCGCCTGCTCAGAGTTGCCTATGTGGATGCAGAGAAGAGGACTCTGGTTTCCCATAGGCATATTTCGTACATCCGGTTTAACCGAAAGTTGACACTATTGAAAAGATAATAAAAATCGAAGATATGGACATGTAAGCCGTTTTGCTCTAAGACGTACAGTTAGAAAGCTAGACGCTGTCAAAGTTCAAAAATGTCATTTTTCAAGAGTCAATATCTCGGAAACTGTTAAGTATAGACTAATAATACTTCTATTAAAAAATGTTCAGAATTTCATGCAGAATCCAAAAAAATTATATAAAATAGGGTTATCCATTTAAGATTTAGATCTTACTCCCCCTCCCTCCTAGGGGCTTGAAGTAACAAGATTGACAATATACGCAAAAGATGTCCCCCTCGAAATAAAAATCGACGGGTCCGAGCGATTTTCCACATTTTCATTTTAAAGCAGGAAAATCGAGGTATTAACTTTTCGTTGGACCACCCTGTATATTATTATATAAGTATGGAACATCACAAATCATTTATTTATATTACAATTTTCACAGTCAAATGAAAATAACTTATTGAGATGAAGAGCGAGGAGATGTGAACCTTTTTCGACACATTTTTAAATTGGGTAGCCGTTTTCTTCTGACAGTAAAATTTTTACAGCGTATAAATGCTTTTGATCGTATAAATTTGTATTAAACGCATTCAAAACCTTAAGGCAAACACAATAGGAATACACCTATACAACCTAGAATTCATATCTACTTGCAAATAGGGACTGTAGTATAGTATACGTAAACATATTGTGATGTACAATATGTTTTCCATATGACGTGTCAACAAACATCGGTTTTGTGACTGAGTATAACACACTTCATCGGACATATCAGGTTGTCAACAGCACTTTATCCACGGCCGTTCACTGGATATATCAAATTATTCAACTTCCAAAATCAGCATTTCTTATCGACACAACTCCGACTTTAGCTGATCCATAATAATTTTCCAATTTTTTTCCGATACATCTTTTACAATAGATGTAGTAATAGTACTACTATCGGTGAGAAGATGCTAAATACCTTACATACAGAAAATTATCCCATGTTAGAGATTAAAACATCATTGACCTATTTTCAATTATACGATCGTACGTTGCTGTATGGTTTTTTAATTATCCTTAAAAACTTAATTAATGTTGTAAAAGCACGTAATTTTCAAATTTTCATTCCTAATCTTCCATTTCGTAACAGGATTTTGGTATGTTTATAAACCTTATTTGTTGATAAGGTATCGTAAGATTAAAAAAATGTCCTCAAAGTAAGCCTAGAAAATAGTTCCGCATATTCTGAACTCCTTATTCTTTAGGTAACCGTTACTGTTTTATGATAGAAAGTGGATTAAAAAGTGGTAATTTACGACAAAAAAATAAAATACCTACGATGTTGCATAGCCAACTTTGAGGACGAGTTTTTTTTATCTTACGCAATAACGATACGGGTACAATTTTAAAGTGATACATTAAAATTCCGCGGATAACGTCGGTAATTTTACAACGGAAAAAATACGTTTTTTCCTCAACATATTTTTCCGCTCCTGAATAGAGTAAACACGTAAAAAACGTACTATTTCCGCCGTTTAACGTAATAAATACGTGAAATGTAAATTACGCACGGCTGAATTCAATTTATTTGGATCTTTATGCTACTCCCTTCTCTTTTTATCGAATTAGGAGTTTCAGCAACCTAAAAATTTGTCACGGGAATCTATGAAAATCGGTCTTGCCTGAAAATTTTCTTTTTAACGGTCTATCATCGCATTTCGGTATTTTTCGGGTGTCAACTGGTATCACCAGTGGCGGCTCGTGACTAGTGAGTCAGGGGGGCGCTGGCTTTAAATAAAAAAATTAAAATGTCTATTATTTTCTCTGAAAGATTTATGTCCTGCACCCCATTTTTAGTCCAATTATCATCCCCGCCAAAAAGAAGACACACAAAACAAAAAAAATAATTTTTGTCCTCACAACCGCATATCCAGAATATTTTATTATATATTTCTTTGTCAAACTTACGCGTAAACTGTGCCTTACTTTTACATTTTGATTGCACTTGTACAATGTTCAATATTGGTAGTGGCCGCCCTGCATTTTTTAAATCAAGTTTTTCACTTAAGCTCAGAGAACTAAACACAACCTTCTGTAAATCACTGACCTTCATATTAGACGAAATTTTACAACTTTATAACAACTAATAAATAACTCAAAACAAATAAACAAAACGTCAGCGAGTCAGCGGCATCGACCAACGACAGGTCGCATCGCGATTCGCGAACAGTGGGCGCGGAAAATTGGAGCTCTCCGTGGCCGCTCGTTGTGCGATGTGTAGGTGACGTCAGGCCTCCGTCGTCATGACAACCCATCGAGAAGGCGCGTTGAATCGGGACGGATTAATCGGTCGCCCGCCGCCGCCCGCGCTTAGTACAACCTTGAGAGCGCGCAACTCACTTGTCTATGAGTATAGCCTGCCCGTTAGAATAGGGCTACGTTTGGTTTGAATTATTTTAATTGATTGCTTACATACATTGCGTTATTGGTTTTTTAGGTAAAGTATTTTTGGATTCTGTTTGAAATAATTGCAGGGAGGGCGGCGCCCCAGAGCCCTTCATTAACCAGCCGCCACTGGGTATCACCAATAAAGAAAAAAAAGGCAGGCAACTTTTTTTTTGCAAGCAGGAGTTGGCGGAAAAGTAAGTATACAAAGGCCCAGGCCAGGTGCTACAGATTAGCGAGCTTTATATTAATTTTTAAATAAGGTTTTCACTTCATTCTTAATATGTTCGTTATTACACTTTTTGATTCATAAGTGGATGAACCTTAATTTAAAAGGATAAACTTAACATGTTTATGTTTTCTAAATGACATAAGTCATCCAAAGATAGCTCTTTTTAAAACTCTGCCCTGGTACTAAAATTTTTCCTACAACTAAACTTAAACTACAAAAATACTTTACTTCATAATTTTATGCTAAAACAATAACGTTTAATGTGAGAAATTGAACGTAAAACAGCATTAAAGGTTTAACTTTACAAGTTTTCTCACCTTGTCGTAAAGCGAAGCATTTTACAGTAGAATCTGACATTGTAAAATACTTTTTACGGTTATTTTAATTTTAATACGAATAAACTTTAATGTGTATACATACACTGGGAAAAAAAGCCTTCTATTTCTTATAATATTTCACATACTCTTTATACAACTGTTTAATACTATAGGTGACAGCAACTTGCTTTCCTAACCGTAAGACAACGAAAATTGTTCGACCGTTATCACGGTAACTTAGCCAATAGAAAATAGGAGTCAAGGCTACCATAAAATGGTTGATAGCCATTATTGCTCTAAATACTGACAATACTGTATTAGTTCCGACAGCACAAGATTGTGCTGCTAATGGAACTGATTACTACCAATAAAAACACTGTTCTAGTAAATCACTAACGCGGATTTGATACACCAAACACTTAGCAAACCTCTTTTATTACATCATTTTTTTCAGTGTAATTTTAAATAAAAGTAAAATTGATAAAATAATTTGGGTTCCTTTCGGTTTTTCTTATTTGACCCCGGCTATTATTACGATCGGTAAGATTGTTTCTTAATGTTTAAAACAAAAATCTACTTACTGATTTTATTGACCTCTTTTGCCTTATTAAATTTAAAGAGGTCTTAAATAATGTGCCTGTATAAATAGGAAAAACTAATAGTTTTCTAAGCACCTGAATATTTCTAATATTATGAGGATAAACGAATAATGCTACAAAGTTTAAAATGTAGGGTTGACCGGGGCTAGTTGAGCACAGGGGTAAGTTGGTACAGTCGCTATATTTCTGTTATTATAAATAATCTTGCAACATGGCTTCGTCAGGTCATTCACTATACAGGCAAACAAATCCTCCGAAGGTGTCCGGTTCAGGGATCTATCAGCTGTCGAAGTAGAACGGTGTTTGTGTTTTGTTTACTCGGAAGTAAATATATTTTTTTTCCTTTTATACCTAATAAGTATCTAATGAGCATACTTTATATTTTAATTATTTTTTATAATTTGTATATAATAAATATACTACCATTATGTCAATTTAGATAAATAAAAAAACCAAAAATTTAGGACTTAGGTAACATTTAAGAAAAAACATGGCTATGGGGTTGGTTGGTACATTTTTGTTGGGGTTAGTTGATACGTTACCAACTAACCCCAATATCAATAAACATTGTATCTATTTGGTTGAAATTTAAAAAAGCTTCGGTAGATCGACCAGTTTTGTTACTTCTCGACAATCATGATTCTCATCAGTCGAAGGACTTAGTTTTTGTAAGGATAATGGTGTAACCGTTTTTTCCTTTCCTCCACTTTGTAGCCACAAGCTTCAATCCCTTGACAGGAGTGTATATGGCCCGTTAAAAAAATATGTCAATAGCGCTTTTGACGCATGGATGACCAATAATCCGGAACGCACAATGACTACATAGTATGATATCCCTGGAATTGTTGGTTCTACTTTACCTCTAGTTCTGGCTGCGACACCAAACAATCTCACAAGTGGTTTTAAAGTATCTGGAATATCACCCTTTAATCGAGACATATTTCCCCAAAGCGAATATATGACATCATAATATGTAACTGACAGACAGGATCCCAACATTGAATTCAATGAAGCAACTGATCTGCTTCTTAATATCGAATCCACAGAAGTCGGTGATCTTAATCTCGAACCTGCAGCTCATAAATTGCCCACTGCGTCGACTTCAGTGGAAACTCCTTGTCATGCAATTGATGACATTTTAAACTTACCTAGCTGTAGTACATCTTCCGTTTGTCTGGAAATCCTAAAAATGTTACCAAAAGCGACTCCAAGAAAAATCTATGTGTAGAACCATTCTCAAATAGTGCACCCGGTGAAAAATGGATTCAATGTACAACATGCGTAAACTGTGGGCGCACGAAGCATGTTGTGATTCTCCTATGTTTTATATATGCCACAACTGCGATTCCGACGACTCGAACATAACATTTATAGTTTATGTTGATTCCATAAAACCTTAATGGTTGTACCAACTTACCCCTTAGTATGTACCAACATACCCCGCATATGGGGTTTGTTGGTACACATAACGTGTTGGAGATATATATTTTTTTACCTTTTAGTTGCTTTAAATTCATTTGTAACTTAAGTAAATAGGTAGCCAACTAGAGGTAGTTTACGAACATTATGCTAAAATTTTAATAATACTCACACTTAAGTTACAAAAAAATCAAAAGCAAAAACTGTACCAACTAGCCCCGGTCTCCCCTACCGTATTTTGTCTAACGGATTGAATGCTGAATTAGTCGGTATTTTAGAATGTTCGGGTAATTAGAAAGTTATTTATTTCAGTTTTCCTATTTACAACAGAAACATTTATAATTTTCACAACTATCGATGCCCAAACATCTTAACCTCGATAATTTCGAAACAGCTTGCTTTACACGCTTTCTAAAACTGTGATAAGTAGCCATTAAAAGCGGCCCCTTTTTAACACTCTTTAACATGCCACTAAATTATAAACCCTTTACCTACTTTATAATTTTATGCGAAAACAATAAATTTTAATGGAAATATTAAACGTAAAATAGCATTAGTAGTTTAAGTTAACAAGTTTCCCACCTTGTCGTAAAGAGAAGCATTTAAGAATATAAACTAACATTGTAAGAACATTCTTTTGCGACTATTTTAAATGGATTACTCATCATAAACCTCACAGGGTAGGTACTAGGAAAATACTCTTTCTCACATAAGAAAACAAAATACTGACTTTTTTAAATAATTTATTGATAAACATAAGCTTCGTTGAATTTAACATACAAGTGGTAACCACGTGGTCGTTTATATAATAAGTACAAACAAAACATAATTTTTAGTAAAAAAACTTACTAAATGACATAGGCTTTAAAACAGCGATACTGTAAAATCATTTTCGTTAAAATTAGCCAGCATTTCTTTTCATTCGTGGTCTTTATTATCCTAATAAAAATCTTCTTATTGGGTATCTTGACCTTTTTATGCCCACTTAACTTTGAAGAAACCGTCTTTAATAATATACTCTACAATACATTTTCCTTGTTTTTTACAGGCGAAAAAATAATGTGAAATCGACATGCCGACAGGCAGGAGACTCAATAATAAAAATTATACTTATTTAAAGAGACGTTTTTATTTTTCGTTGTTTTGTTAATGCTGAGAACGTTCAAGTTTACCCAGTTCCTTCCGATTACAAAAGTTTTTTATTTGGGTCTGTTGTAAAGTACAAAATTATACTATTTATTTAAGCTAAGCGAAAAGAATAGGGTATCCTACGATTTAGAACAGCCACTTTATAATAAAAATGCGGCAGTATGTTTCTGTCAACATTCATTTTAGGATTTGCCGGTTCATAGAAATATAAAATAAAAAGTAAAAAAAAATGTCAACTCCTTAGGGTGTAAATATAACATTCTTGTAGTTATTCAGCATCTATTTGTTATACAAAATAAAAAATTATGTAAAATTTCCACGAAAATCATTGGTAATATAATTGCATTTGATTTTTATGGGTAAAATCCACTGGTGTACAACATAAATTTCCTATAAATAAATTAGTCGAAGATATAAATTAAATAAGATTGCAAAAGATAAATTGAGCAGTAGACCATATTTCAAGAGAAACTGACACAGATAAACGACAAAAATGACATGAATGGCTCATACACAGCTACAGTGTATGGCGCTTTTTTCCCTAGTATAAATATATCACAGTACACTGGGGTTGTAAGCCAGTGGTTTGTATTAGAATGCTGATTCTGACTTACGAAAATATATTGCATGGTTGGCATCGTAAGGATTTTCACGTCTGGCATTTTCATGTGCTAAAGAAGCTATGTAAGCTAAGTGGTCAGCGTGAAAGGGGTATTTAAGTACGCTCTATTTGACTTAGACTTATGGCATGAATTATTACTGTCAAGACCAGTAGCGTATGTTTAGATTAATTAGGAAATTTATAAGGTTGTGTCAAATACAAAAACATTAATGGCCCGTAATTTTGTATACAATTTGTGATCCTTTCTGCTTTTAACACTCATCTTTGGAGCAACGCAATCGAGCATCATGGGGAGTCCCGGGCTATTGCACTGGACATCTCTAAAGCCTTTGACCGTGTCTGGCACGAAGGGCTCCTAAGTAAACTGCGTTCTTATGGTATGCTTGGTCGATTTTGTTCATGGTTGTCTAGCTTCCTCAAGAACCGTTCTCTGCAAGTGGCGATTGACGGGTTTCTCTCAGACACCTTCACCATCAATGCTGGTGTTCCTCAAGGGTCCATATTATCCCCCACTCTCTTCTTACTGTACATTAACGACCTTCTAGCGAAAACAGAAAATCCAATATATAGCTTTGCTGACGACAGCACACTTATCTCATCTTTTACTTTGAAATCTCAAACATCGTCCAAGTCGAATTTAACGCTCAAAAATCCCAGGCAGCAGTTTTCTCTAAGAAGGTTAACATTACAGAACCCGATATCGTTATGGCAGGACACGCAATTCCACTGACTTCGTCTATTAATTTGCTGGGTGTCAACCTGGGAGGAAATATGTCTTGGCATAATCACGTTGTGGCAATCGCCAGGGCAGCTTCTCAGAAGCTCGGTATACTTTTCCGTACCAAAAAGTTGTATACACCTCAACAACTTTTGACACTATAAAGCCCAGATTCGACCATCACTGGAATACTGCTCTCATATCTGGAGTTCTGCACCGAAGCATACCCTTCGGTTGTTGGATTAAATCCCAAGGAGAGCCGTTCGTCTAATCGGCGACCACGAGCTAAGAACCTCGACAGCTTAGAACATCGAAGACAGATTGGTGATTTGACTCTCTTCTACAGATATTTCCATGGCAAGTGTTCGACAGATATTGCCCGCTCGATTCCACCTAGAGTAATGCATAGCAGAAACACACGACGAACCACTGCCGCCCATTCCTATGTGGTTCAACTTAGTACACCCGGAACATCATTGTTTTAGAACTCTTTCATTTGGAGGACGTCATCTTTATGGAACGGCCTTTCTGAGACCGTGTTTCCAACCGAATATAATCTCCAACGATTCAAGAAAAACGTGAATCGCTTTCTTCGCACTCGCACCGCTCCCAGAGCGCCTTAAAGGATTTTTCCTATGGTGCTTGTGCTCGATCATAAAAAAAAAACGATATTCTTAACAACGCCACAACAGACATAGTAAAAATTTTGTCCATTTCCTCTAGGAATAATGTAGCCAATAGTAATGGTTGAGTAGAAATAAAATTCTAAAATTTTTAGAACCACCACTGCATTGTAGCCTACTAAATTAGCCCTTATAATTTTAAAGTGCTATAAAGGGACCGTTAACATTTAAAAAAAATTAACGATGTACTTGTTAGAGGTAATTTAAACTCGTGAATAATGACAAGGAATTAAATAGTCTTCCGTGAAAATTGATAGTGGTCTTAATAGAACTGAGAGTAGAGCAATTATGAGGACTTAGTCTCAATGTTACTTTTAAATAGTAAAATATGTACTCTTGTACAAAATTGTGTGAAATTAGGTAATAGAGAATTACATTACAAGCGAGAAAATTAATATTAAACCCACAGCAGGTACCTAATCATAATAGCAAGGCTGTTTTGGGATTTTTTTTAACGATTAACTAAATACATTTTCTGCATTGTTTACGGTACCTGTATTGTGGTTTTGGCGACAATAATAATTATTAATATGAAAACAATTATTAAAATAAATAAAACGCAAGACAACTGGTACTATAAAAATTAATTAAAGGAGAAATTTAAAAAAATATGTATTGAAACGTTATTACATAATATGAAATATTATGGGAAGTTAAAAATTATATATTATCTAATAGTAGAGTTTGTTATACTCTCAACTCAAAATTCTAATTCGATGATTAAAATAAATATTTGTTTTATTTTTGTTAATTATTATTTACTATAGGGTTTTCCAATAAGAACGATATGATTTTAAAACGATATGGTAACCATGGTAATAAAGTTATACCTGTCACCAGTTGTCAGTTATTGTCAGTAAACTATAACAATTTATTATGGCTAAATACGCGCTTCAAGACACGTTTGGTTATTATCCAAAAATTCTACGAAAATAGACGATCTTTTGTGAACAGTTATCGCGCACTTCGCGAAAACTTTGGTGTAAATAATCGTCCTCCTTTGCTTGCCATTCGTCGCATCGTTAAGAAATTTGAAAATAATTTTACTCTTCACGATGTAAAAACACCAAGAAGACATCGAAACGCAAGAACTGTTGAGAATATTGCTGCTGTAAGAGCTAGTGTTGCAGTGGATCCAAATTTATCAATTCTTCGAATGACTTGAATTTACACCCGTATAAGATTGTATGACCCAAGAACTTAAGCCACTGGACCATCGTCGGCGCAGAGAATTTTCTGCTTGGAGTTTAGAACAACTTGAAAGGGATCCTAATTTTGCCAAAAAAATTATCTTTTCAGATAAAGCTCATTTTTGGTTAAGTGGATACGTTAACAAGCAAAATTGCCGTTTTTGGTGTGAAAACAATCCACAACAGATTCATGAGAAGCCTTTGTATCCGCTAAAGGTAACTGTATGGTGTGGTTTATGGTATGGTGGCATCATCGGACCATTTTTTTCCAAAATGAGGCAGGAGATGCAGTTACAGTGAATGGTGAACGATATCGACAGATGTTAAGAAATTTTTTGTTGCCAAATTTAGATGCACTTGATTTGGAGGATATGTGGTTCCAGCAAGACGGTGCCACATGTCACACTGCTCATGAAACTGTCGATATACTGCAAGAAAAGTTTGACGAAAGGATAATTTCAAGGAATGCTACTGTTCAGTGGCCTCCAAGAAGCTGTGATTTAACTCCTTTAGATTACTTCTTGTGGGGCTATTTGAAATCTAAGGTTTATGGAAACAGACCACAAACACTTGATGCATTAAGGTTGAACATTGAACCCTGCATTCGTCAGATCACGCCCGATTTATTGCATAAAGTCATCAAAAATTGGGTTCGTCGAATTCGCTCGTGTACACGAAGTCGCGGAGGACATTTAAACGATGTGTTATTCAAAACATAAATGTTATCGACTATACTTTAAGATAATATAAAACGTTTTGTTGTATCTGAAATTATTTTAATTTTATTTCATTTTGAAATCATATCGTTCTTATTGGAAAACCCTTTACTTGGAAGTTATATTTTTGGTTATTTTGCTAGTAAAAGCAAAATTGATTCGGGAAATGAGTATTATAATAATAAGCCCCCCCCCCCCCCCCCCACTGGGGTCTGTAATTTTTTTTTAATTCACTGCCGTCAGTGCTAAAAATATTTATTTTACCCGTTTAAATTTCATTGATGAGTAGAGGTAAAAACAAAAACAAATAATAAAAAACCTTTTGCTATTATAAATTGACATGAATATCATATATATCAAAATATAGCGATACTAAATAATTCATTTAATATTTTTCAAATTGATATTTGTGTAAAAATCAAAAATATTTCAATTTTAGTTGGTAGCGTTCAAATTTATTGAATGTGTAAAAATATGTTTTAAAATACAGAATTGACTGATATTTTTTTTATATAAATAAGGACGTAGATAGTGAAACTGAATAGTACCAAGAGAGATAGAAGAAAACGGATGATTTAATAATTTAACATGTTTGTTACATATTCATGATATTGCATGGTTTATTTTGGTATTTAGGAGAGAACTGTTACTCGTTAGTTAGAAACTAAACATTAGGTGTATGCTAGAATGAATATAACTAGAGATTCCCGGAGATATACGGTATTGTTATGCGGAATATTTATCTTATACCAAATTGTTCCATTTAAAGGGGCTTAGGTAAATTCCATTAATTCTGTTATTAAATTTAATAATATTAAGGTCGTGGAAGGGTACCAATAAGGACTCCCTGTAAACCCGGTAAGACCAGTTGACTTGGCTAATTTATAAGCTAAAATAGAAGAAGTTGTGTAAAAAATTATTATAGGAAATTTTTGCGGTTAAAAATTTTCAGGCCAAACAAATAATCTACTTTTAAGAGTCAGATGTGACAAAATCCAAAATTATTTTCCATAAACTAATTAATTATTCAGGTTAGTCCGTTCACATAAAATATGTTTTCACACAATGTTAAACACATAATTTATGCGGGTTTTTAGGCCACCTTTGTTTTTTACCCTCTAAATATGTATCGAAAACTGTGCTTTCAACTTTATGGGAGTTGGTCTTTTGGGCACCGCAGCAGGAAAGATATGTGCATCTCATATTATAAACTTTCTTTGTGGCTTATACTTTACTATAGGCACAGAATAGCTATATATTCGGTGCTATAGGTATACAGTGTCACCAGTAAAGTCGGCATCATATGGGATTTTTTTTTTTATTAGTAGCTTTATTCAAAATTTGACTTTTTCATCAAGTTTTGCTTCAATCGAGATGAAAATTAGGCAAAAAAATAGTAGTCACGTGATTCGCATTATCTGTGAAATTTTAATTTTTTCCAAAAAATAATTCAAAAGTGGGGTTATTTCTGAAAATATCGAAAAAAGTTATTAAAAAAAGTTTTTTTTAAATACAGTTTCTAGCCCACATGCAAAAATTCAGCTGCATAAGATAATTTTGATTTTTTACCCATATTTTGTAAATTGCACCACTTTTGCAAAATAAGACTCAACGCAACCTACATAAAACTTCTTAGTTTCGACAATGCTTTATTTCAGCTACATTTTCTTTAAAAGTAGCGCCATATTAAATGTGTGTTTTTCTACAAAATCAAAATTTGGCTATTAAAATTTGGTCGCATATGATGCAAAACTTATTTGTTTTTGACCCTGTATAAGGTAACTTTAAGAAATAAGTATTTTTGAAAACGTAATTTGTGCCTGAAAGTAATACACCTTAATATTAAGACAAAAAAGAACATAGTGTCTTCAGTAAAGTGTTTTTTAAGTGGAAAATAAGTTTTAGTTTAACAAACGTAAAGTTTATCTATTTTCAACGATTTAATTTAAAACCCCTATATTATAATTTATTATTAAGCTATGTCATAATAACGTTAACGTGTATTACTTTCAGATACAAACTACGTTTTCAAAAATACTTATTTTATGAAGTTACCTTATACAGGGTCAAAAACAAATAAACTTTGCATCACATGCGACCAAATTTTAATAGCCCAATTTTGATTTTGTAGAAAAACACACATTTAATATGGCGCTACTTTAAAGAAAATGTATCTGAAATAAATCATTGTCAAAACTAAGAAGTTTTATGTAGGTTGCGTTGAGTGTTATTTTGCAAAAGTGGTGCAATTTACAAAATATAGGTAAAAAATCAAAATTATCTAATGCAGCTGAAATTTTTCATGTGGACTAGAAACTGCATTTAAAAAAACTTTTTCCAATAACTTTTTTCGATATTTTCAGAAATAACCCCACTTTCGAATTATTTTTTGGAAAAAATTAAAATTTGACAGATAATGCGAATCACGTGACTACTATTTTTTTTGGTTAATTTTCATCTCGATCAAAGCAGCCAAAGTCAAATTTTGAATAAAGCTATTAATAAAAAAAAATCCCATATGATGCGGACTTTACTGGTGACATTGTAGAGGTAGGAACTAATTTAATTTGTTTTGCGTGATTATGTTTGACATTCAAATAAATAACTATAGACTGATACAACAAATACTTACAGTGCCAGGGTCTTCATGTCATTATTAAAAAATACTTTGTTAGATTTGGAGTTGAGGACTGTGACTGCTGCGCGCTAGTGAGTCAATTCCAACTTTATCACCCTTCCAAGGTAATTAAGTCAAAACTCTGAAATAAATACCGAAGGGAAAAACGTTCTTTACATTTTTTTAGGCTACTTATAACCCTAATCTATCAAAACATTTATATTTGGGGTAAAAAAATGAATAAAGTTAACAAGAAAAACCTTTTTATACTTATAACCAGACTTTTTACGAATAAAAAAATAATTAGTGACCCTTTTTGCTTTAAGATTTTATACTGTTGGCTAATATTTATAATGGACTAATAAGATCTCGGATTTTAGCCCATTTTTTAAATTCTTGCAGGGGCGGATGGGGGGGGGGGCAGAACGGTAAAGGGCCTCTACTACTACAAACTACATAATAATATACATACATATAAAGGGTTTTCCAATAAGAACGATAAGATTTTGAAACGATATGGTAACCATGGTAATAAAGTTATACCTGTCACCAGTTGTCAGCTATTGTCAGTAAACTATAACAATTTATTATGGCTAAATACGCGCTTCAAGAACGTTTGGTTATTATCCAAAAATTTTACGAAAATAGACGATCTTTTGTGAACACTTATCGCGCACTTCGCAAAACCTTTGGTGTAAATAATCGTCCTCCTTTGCTTGCCATTCGTCGCATCGTTGAGAAATTTGAAAATAATTTTACTCTTCACGATGTAAAAACACCAAGAAGACATCGAAACGCAAGAACTGTTGAGAATATTGCTGCTGTAAGAGCTAGTGTTGCAGTGAATCCAAATATATCAATTCCTCGTCGTGCTCAAGAGTTAAGGATTAAAAAAACGACAACTTGGCGTATTTTGAAAGAAGACTTGAATTTACTCCCGTATAAGATTGTTTTGACCCAAAAACTTAAGCCACTGGACCATCGTCGGCGCAGAGAATTTTCTGCTTGGAGTTTAGAACAACTTGAAAGGGATCCTAATTTTGCCAAAAAAATTATCTTTTCAGATGAAGCTCATTTTTGGTTAAGTGGATACGTTAACAAGCAAAATTGCCGTTTTTGGTGTGAATACAATCCACAACAGATTCATGAGAAGCCTTTGTATCCGCTAAACGTACCTGTATGGTGTGGTTTATGGTATGGTGGCATCATCGGACCATTTTTTTTCCAAAATGAGGCAGGAGATGCAGTTACAGTGAATGGTGAACGATATCGACAGATGTTAAGAAATTTTTTGTGGCCAAATTTAGATGCACTTGATTTGGAGGATATGTGGTTCCAGCAAGACGGTGCCACATGTCACACTGCTCATGAAACTATCGATATACTGCAAGAAAAGTTTGACGAAAGAATAATTTCAAAGAATGCTACTGTTCAGTGGCCTCCAAGAAGCTGTGATATAACTCCTTTGGATTACTTCTTGTGGGGCTATTTAAAATCTAAGGTTTATGAAAACAGATCACAAACACTTGATGCATTAAGGTTGAACATTAAACCCTGCATTCGTCAGATCACGCCCGATTTATTGCATAAAGTCATCGAAAATTAGGTTCGTCGAATTCGCTCGTGTACACGAAGTCGCGGAGGACATTTAAACGATGTGTTATTCAAAACATAAATGTTATCGACTATACTTTAAGATAATATAAAACGTTTTGTTGTATCTGAAATTATTTTAATTTTATTTCATTTTGAAATCATATCGTTCTTATTGGAGAACCCTTTATATATATTGAACTTGATTGAATTGATATTAAAAACACAATGAAAATTTAATCTATTACTGGTCATCTTTCTAGTAATTTCTAAACACGTTGGTAACAGCACTTCTATGGTCGGGAAAGCAACTAAATCTAGTACAAAGAAATTTTGCCTTAATTCAATAAGCCACGAAAACATTAATTGCTTGGGCAAACACCAAGATCGATAAAATTGAAGAATTAGAAGATATCACAATACAAGATGATTTTCTTATTATTCGTCGTCGAAAAGTTAAGAAACACTTTGATGAGACAACTTCTGCAGAAGTCGTCAGCTGGTATTTGCATACGATTTCTTAGGGTTTTCCGACTGTGCTGTAGTAATGCAGAGGTATTCTGTTATCAAGTAGGGGTCCACAATTCCTTGGAGATGCTACAGGTTGTTAGTTCTGTCCATCTGCTTTGTGCAGGTTGTTTAGCTATCAAATTCTTCTCCTCTTTGACTGATCCTATTGGTCTAACCACAGTGATCTCTGCTAGTTTGACATACATGTCTGTGCCCTCCCTGGCGAGCGCATAGGCAGCCTCGTTGCCATCTATCTTTCAATGGTCAGGAACCCAACACTGATGAGGAAGATTACTCGATGTTGAGTACCAAGTGTGCAGAGATGGTTGCGACAGCGTCTTACTAATTTTAATTTAATACTGCTGGAACAAATTGCCCTTATCGTTGCTTGACTGTCTATATTCAGTGCTATAGACGTAGCTCCTTTCAAGCCAGGATGATCCTGCAGGATTAATATGGTAACAAATATTTTATAAAAAAACAGCAATGATACCACCCAATTTTGATATAGGATAAGGGGGGGGGGGGGCTTAAGCCTCAATAGCATCTTATCCATCTCTGAATTCTTGTAAGAAATGGACATATTATTATTAAACATTTTCATGATTAAGAAAGGAACAATACAAACCAGATTAATAAAACATCGTTTAAGAATGTAATAACATTTCAGTATAAAAACATCTATTAATAATATATTTTATTGCACTGACGAAAAGTTCAAAGCATGTAGGTACAGCGTCCGTAAAACAGAGTTTTTCAGCCCTCTTTATTTTATTTATCTTTCCTTAAATTTAGGGCCATATTTCAACTTGTTCTAAATTTAGCAGACGGATTTTTAAGGGTCATCGTACACATTAAATTTCAACGGATTTTTTACTGACCAATTTATCGAGCAAATACTTCAGCTACCCTAAAGGAGGTTATTAAATTTTTTTAAGGCGGATATATGTTATTCTATTTTAAAATACTAAGAACGAGTTGTGGAAAGAAATATATTTTTCGGTTTGAGTCTCTTTTTGTATTGTTTTTTTGCAAAGAATTGATTTGTTAAAAAAAAACTTCTATGCTAGTGTCATGACCTAAAAAGAAATCCATACAAAGCAAAGCCACATGCAGTTTTAGTAAAGAAGAATCAATTGTGTGCTGTTGCAATTTGTGGTTGCTTGAAACCCCCGTGCTGATTCCCGTCGCCTTAATAAAATACTGAAATAGAGCAAATTGTTCAGTTTAATATGTTGCAACTTGCAGCTCTGGATATTGTCAATAAATAGAAACGGAAAATAGAAAACGAAAAGGAAGTTCTATCAGGTTTTCACTAGGCGACATCTTTACCAAAATAGTTTTCTCTAATGTTGACATTTTATATTAACCTATTTTACGTTGTTGAAGATGTTCCAATTTATTAAATAAATGTTTATTTTGGACAAAATCAACAATTTTTGAGAGAACGTTCTTGCCAAACCCAAAATTTTGCAATATTCCTTATTATCATTAACCAACCATTTCTTTTTTACCTTTATGCAAAGCAATAGCTGGAAGCAAGCATGCCTGCAATGTTTTGTGGAAAATTATTTATACCCGTTACAATGAAACTAAACTTATAGTAAAAAAGGCTTGTCTTCATCAGATACAGTGACAAATTGTTAACATTTTCCGTCTCTATTTAATACAAGTTTAAAGATATAGTGTTTTTTTTATTATTTGGTTTTATCAGATAAAAAACAGTTCTCCACAGCTTTTATCTCCTTCCTATTGTTTGTCTACTTGATTATTTGTCTGCCGTCTCGGCTACTTAATAATAATGTTCCAATTTCATTAGGGATAAAATTTCATTTCTTTTTACCTACAAATCTTAGGGGACAGCAATATAAAATTCCCAAAACAAAAAAAGACTTCTTGATTATTGTCACCATTAATTTAGGGCAAAAGCATTTATACTTGTTGGTCTGGAAAAGAATAACTAAGAAAATACATATATCTTAAATAACAAAGCGATAAATTGGCAACATCACCATTCATTTCGTCAACCGGACAATGTTCCCAAACCAAAAGTATATCCGTAATAAGAATAATTGCATTATATTATTTGATATTGTATAAATTGATTCTAGAAGAAAAAGTTCTGTCGGCAACTTAGTTTTTATTATTAGCACAACATTTTAAAATCCTTGTTTGTTCGCATTTGTATTCAGTTAAAAATATTTGTAAGATGATATTATATTGAACTCGTATTTTAATAAGAAAGAATAAGTTTATTTTCTTCGTTTATAAGGTACAACTCAATTTGATATTTAGGAATCACAATGTTGCGACAATACGTTTAAAATGTATAAAAATGATCCATAATCTGCGTATATCAACTCTTCACAAATCAAAAAGCAGTAACTTTTAAGTTACAGCACATTCAGGATTTGGTGATAAACTTTGGGTACAACACTAACAATAAACTGCATTTTTCAAATAGTCATTTAAAGCGGCAGTCATTTCATATGTAAATATTTGTGATAGGGAACTTTAAGAGTTTGAAGTCAGCAAGTATGTTATAGTCAGGTTTCGCTACGTCTGTTGCAGTTCAGTAATAAAATATTAATGGGATGACATGTGATCGCCCTAACTAACAATAAACGTTTTGTTCATTGGATTACCTAGTTTATTTATATTTTATTTGAAAAAATACATTTTCTTCGTTAGTTTATCACGTGCTAATACTTAGACCATTTAAATTACAATATATTTTTCGTTTATTAAAAAATTAATTGGCCAAATGCAAGTCATATCCCCCACAATTATTGGTTTTTAACAAGGTGCCAATCATACGCCTCGAAGTTGTCTCTGGTCTGGTTGAAAAATTGTATTATTCGTATTTATAGTCTTTCGCATTGCAGCATTCTCCACGTTTATATACAAAAACGTAAACTTCCTAATATTGTGTTGCAAATCCTATAATTAATAAATAAAGTGCTAATCATACCCCTTGTAAATTGTGTTTGGTCTTCTGCACAATACCGATATAAACCGTTTCGAGCAAACCCATAATTAAAGGGTCCTTAATATTAAATCCTTGATTGATTTAGAACCTTTGGATCACCGCATATCATTGGCAAGTTCTCTAGCTGGTTCTAAGCCGCCTAATAAGTAAATGTTGATTGCAGGCTATTAAATACGAATCTAGAATAAAATTTAAAAAAAAAACAACTATGCAAATTCTAAGTAAGTTTTTTAATTTTAAATTAATTTTCATATACATGTTAATAAATTTTGCGATAAAAAAAACATTATTAGTGTGTATTATGTTAGTTGATTTAGCGTCCTTAATATTCAATTCTTTCGAAGTTTTTAATGGGGAAGAGAACACTAAATACTTTGAAAGAATTATTAGTGTGTGATAACACCTGGAAAATGTTAATTCAGAATATTATGTTACCTACTTTTATAAAACATATCTTCATAAATAATATGAAACGTAGCATCACTAACTATGTATTTTGTTTGTCTCTTTACATAAAATATTATCTGGACGGTTAGTGAGATGCTGCTACATTACACATGATAGACTTTTTATGAATATACAATAGTTTACTTCCCTTGTGTTTTTGTTTCATTTTGTTAGTGGCCCTTTAACTTCCTTATTGGTTTAAATGTGCAAAACTCATTTTTCTTTATCCCTGTATATAAATGAATAAAATGTCTATCTTACTCCTTGAAGTTATGCTCCTTGGAACTACATTAATATATTATTAGAACAAACACATAGTTGAAGACTTATTCATCAGATCCTTGATTGATTTTGAACCTAAGGAAAACCTCATATGCAGGTAAATTCTCTAATTTGCCGTAAGCTATCCAATAAGTAATTGTTTGTCACAGACAACTTAATAAGAGCCTTTCACGAAATGGACAAAGACCATTGGTAGTATAAAGGATTATAACGTTCAGGTATACAATGAATTAAAGTGGGTGTTTTACTTGGACCAAAGACCGACCAATACTGTTTAAAATGCAAAATAGGATATCGGCAATATATCTCCAAAATCGTATCGTATCGGCAGAACAAAACCCCGACTGGACGGCATTCATTTGCAACCAGAGAGAGGCATTAGCCTGGTAGTATCGTCGCATTTACCAGCTGCCTTCTAGGTCCAGACACAGTACATTTTAGCCAACCAGTGGCGTTACTAGTCATTTAGTCTCGCTCATTAATTTTGTATATTCTAGTTGGCAGCATATTATTTATTTATAATTAAACTCACTGAACTGGATTATTATACTTTTGATAGGAATTAATTAATAATGAACGACACATGTTTAAAATGATACCCTACAAGCTGCCTGTTATGACCGTCCAACTATAGCGATATCAAAAAGGGTTGGAGGGTATTAAAGTTAAAAAAACTTCAAAATTTTGGTGGCTTTACCGACTAATTTTATACATCTTTAAAATTGTATTTTTTAGACATTATATACAGGGTGTCCTGAAAATACGTGTACAACGTTGGACGACAGACTCCTGACGTCAAAATAGGTCGATCTAAGCCGACTTAGTTATATTCAAAAATCGTCTCGTTTAGCCGGTAGAGGGCGTCAAAAATTTGTAAAAATATTGGTTTTTCCTAAATTACGTGAAAACCTGCTAATCGATTTTAGTGATTTTTAGTATGTAGACTAATACTATAAAATGACGTATTCTAGTAGTATAGTCACCGGCTGTAAATAAGTGGAAGTGTTATAAAAGTGATATAATACGTCAACATTTCTTCTCTGGATGTATTTGGAAGCTATTTTACCTCTTTAATATTTTTCGTTGAATAAGCTGTTTTGCAAGAAGAAAATATTTACAATTACCTGCATACATCAATTATTAACAATAAAAATAAAACAAAGTACAACAAAGTTGAAAGTATGTATTGTAAGAAACTAAGTAAAACAAAAACATTACTTAAGCAAATGTATAAAATGACCGCCATCTTGCTGAATACACTTATTAACATTCCTTAAAAAATGATATTGGACCCTATCTAATGTCTCGGGGTTATTAAAATGGTTGCCTGCATTTGAAATCCCCTGCAATCTGCAATAAATCATCGCGTGTGTTTACCGGAGTCTTGTAAACTTCTGTTTTAATAGCGCCCCACAAAAAGAAGTCACACATATTTAAGTCAGGAGAACGTGGTGGCCATTTTACTGCTGCATCATTGCCCCTTCCAATCCATCGGTTGGGATATTGATGATGTAAGTATTGCCGAACGGCAACGGAAAAATGGGGCGGGGCACCATCATGCATATACTACATTTTCCTCCGAAGTAAAAGGGGCAAATTGTCCAGAAGAATTGGTAAAGTGTCTTGCAAAAAATTTAAATAAATATTTTCATCTAACCTGTCTGGAATAACAGTGGGACCAATAAGGTAGCGATCAATAATACCTGCCCAAATATTTAATTTTCCAGATCTTGTAAAGCACGCCTCGTCAGTAAACATAATTGTTCTACAAAAATTTGGATCACGGATTCTTTTGTTTCTAATAATTTGACAAAATGGGACGCATGGTGGGATCAGTCGGTAAAAGTTCCTGGACTTTTTGCGCGTGATAAGGATGTAACAACTGTTCTTTTAAAACCTTATTGACAATCGTTTTAGGAACATGTAACTCACGTTCTAAGCGACGGGTACTGGTACTTGGTTCTTCTTCAACTCTTTCCAGAATCATCTCTTCTGTTTCCACAGTTCGAGTTGTTCGCATACGCCCCCTGCCTTCAAAGTTTTTCTCAAAGCTGCCCGTTTCCCGAAGATGAGGCTCGATATTGGCAAATGTTTGGTGGTTTGGTATTCGACGGTTAGGAAACCTTTCCATGTAAACGCTAACACTCTGACGCCCATTTCCTTGACAAAACCCGTATACCAGGAGCATGTCAACCTTCTCAGAGTTCGTATAATTTTCCATTTTTAATGGTAAAATGAACTTGTAATTCAAGAATGTTGATCGTATGCTTGAGTAAATTTCATAGACTGATGACAATTTGTCAATAATGGTTAAATTATTAAATGCCATAGCAACAAGGTCACTTAAAAAATTATTGTTACAGGTAATTTGATTTTAATATTATTACTAATAATACTAAATATTGTAAATATTTTCTTCTGGCAAAACAGCTCATTCAACGAAAAATATTAAAGAGGTAAAATAGCTTCCAAATACATCCAGTCACTCTGCAAAAATATCTGGGTTGTCATAACGCCGTTCATATAAAAAATGGGGAGAAATGTGGACGTATTATGTCACTTTTATAACACTTCCACTTATTTACAGCCGGTGACTATACTACTAGAAAACGTCATTTTATAGTATTAGTCTACATACTAAAAATCATTAAAATCTATTAGCAGGTTTTCACGTAATTTAGGAAAAACCAATATTTTTACAAATTTTTGACGCCCTCTACCGGCTAAACGAGACAATTTTGGATATAACTTAAGTCGGCTTAGATCGACCTATTTTGACGTCAGGAGTCTGTCGTCAAATGTTGTACACGTATTTTCCGGACACCCTGTATAGACTAAAGAAGAAATCGTCCGTCAACAAAACTACAAAAAAAAATTGTAATATTTTTAAAACCCTATGGTTTGGCGTTATTGATAAACCCAAGTCTAAATAACGTTAAGCATCGCTACATGTTACTTTTAATCTTTATAAAAGCCTTTGTTTTTTTTTATTGAAGAACAGGAATGGTGTTTAAAATTTACAACCTATTTTTGGGAACAGACGCTGATGGGATTGATTTGGAATCACAACCTGCCGTTCCGCACTTTAATGAGACTTGGAAATTGAAACCGGTCAGAAGAATGGTTCCTATTTACCGGTACCAAAAACTATATTTTTAATAACAAATGTAAAAATACACCTGCAACATTGGGGGTGTTTAAAAAAAACATTTTGTGTGAACAAATCGTAAAAATATGACTTTTTTCTAAAATATTGCCTCTCGTCATACAAATTCTAACGCGTTCCCTCTGAATAGCTTTCGCCGCAATGCGTACTGTTGAAATGAATTGCTAAAATTTTATTATTCAAAATATTGGCCTTTTCAAAAGAAAAAAATCAAAATTCGTTTTATCTGAACAAACCTCTAACCTGACTAGACTGCTTTATGGCAAAAATAAATTTACCTGGGACTAGATACTGAATATAAAAGAACTCTGCGTTCAATAAATCTACATATAGAATAACGTAAATTTGTTTTTTGTATGTTTTGTATATAAATCCAAGAACAACAAAATCGAAACTTATTATTTTCGCCCGTTAAAGAAAAATTCCAAAATGTTATAAAATATAAAACTTTTACTGTTTTAATTCTAATTTTTTTTTTTATCAAAAAATAATTTTTTTATTCCCATCTCAAATTTTGCTAAACAATATAATATTAGCAAATCTGGAATAAAAGTGTACATTTGCTTAAAAGTTTAAAAAAATTCAAGGACCTGTATTGGCTAGGAACAATGATCTGTAACTCTGTATGTCAAGTATATTTGACCAAAGCTGTAAACACAAACCGAGAGATAGTAATAACTTATCCAAATAAACTCTAAATAGCTTTGTACGGAAATAAATTTAAGTATTCTTTACAACACCTCCTTAATAATTGCTACAATTAACCTAAGTAGATATTTGGGTAACTAAATTATTTCTTAGCTGCGCCCGAGAAGATTTGTTTGCAACTACTTTACTTTGTACATTCTATCTCCGTCACACGGAATAAATTGTTTCATTTTATCCGAAAACTCGCTCTCGGTGCCAAAATTTTATTTGGCAAGTTAAAACTTAAATACTGGCAAATATATCGTCCCGGAGATTAAAATTAAATTTGGCACTAAATTCTATCGTATCTAAAGTAAAATGCCACAGAGAAAAAAAAATCATATATATTTTTTTTAATTTCGTGGGCGAAAAATTTATTGACTAGACGTAAATATTAGTTTTGAAGTTTAAAGAAATAACTCTATAAGAAGGAGACAGTAAAAGAAGCAGAATGTCTAGACGTGATAAAAGTATCGACAAATTTAAGACAATCGTTTAGTTCAGCGTATATTAGTTGTTTCAAAAATATTAAGAAAAAAAAAACATCTTCAGGGTGCCTTTAAGGGAATATAAAACAAAATACACATCCGAATTTATTTTAACCCAATCGATTTGATTCTTATCATTGAGCATAACTTTCAGGCCACCAAGTATACTAAATCCTACTTTGGGGCTTTCATGTTTTTGAGATGGTTCGCTACTTTTTAATAATTTTAAACAGTAAAAACAATTAGCTAGGCTACATCATATGTAAATTTTTAATAAACCTTTTCGCAGCAGGCAAACATTTAACGGACGGCCTTATAAAAAAAAAATGTATGTCAATATGTCAATTAATTTGCTCCTGTCGCACAATGTGTGTGCTGATGAACTTGCGAAAAATTTATGCAAGCTGAAAGTAAGGCGTCTTAAACATTAATTACATCTATTTATTGATGTAATACAATTGTACAGAATCAACAGAAAAATTTTGTTTAGAAACGTCAGTCTTTTAAAGAGTATGTTTGAAGGAATTTAATGACAAATGCAAGTCATATCCTCTAAAGTTGTTTTTAATTAACAATATGTTAATCATGTTCCTTTAAGTTGTCGCTGGTCTGATTATACAACAGTTATTTATATTTTTCCGTATCGTAATATACCTAGTGTACCAAACATATTCGTCAGTTTGTGATGAAAAATAAAAATAATAGAAAAAGTTTCAAAATATATTGTACAACACTTGCAGTCTCCTATTTTATGCTACTCCTTTACATTTCTTATATGTCTATGGATATCTCTTAACAACATTAATATAATATAACTTATGCCGAGGAAATTTAGTTCTAGACATTAGACACATATAGATGAACCGCCCATGGCTTATCGATGTTTATTATGCTATGACGTCATGATGTCAGAAAATGTTGAGCTGTTCTGGCATGGCCCTGTAGAGATCCATCTATCATGGGGCGTGCATTGTAATGCGATGATATCAGACTAACAGCTTGCGTTAAATTATTTCCAATATCTGCCAAAGTGGGTCGATCCTTAAGTATACATTTACGCTAAGTGTTTTTATAGAGTTATTTACTGTAAAATTACTTACTTTAACCGTTCCAGCTATGACCTTTATTGAATATTACTACATTTTACATAATTATCAAGATGTATTTAGACATGCTATATGAAACACAGAACATTGTATTATGTGCACCAGCAGTTTTATGCTGGAAGAGTCTTGAGCTGTTGGTTTATTACGATCGTTTTTTAAACTGTCTTTGTCAGTTTAATATTAAAGTAGAACGACTTCTGGAAACAAATTAACTGAAAATAGTTTTAAATTTCAAAATTATCCAATATTTTGGAAACAAGCTCTATAATTAGGGAGTCTAATACTTTTGTCTCAAAACAGACAACCTTAAAAAAGGTTTATATTTTTACCAAGTCTTTTTAAAACAATGTTATATTTCTAAAACCTTTGATACCAGTAAATTTCATCTACAGTGAGTAGTCCTTTTATACTATCAATTTACTGCTCTTCAGTTAAACCATTTTTATTAGACTTTTTACCAAGTCTGTACGTCTTGTTGGCAAAAATGTTCTTGAAGCACAATGTCCCGGTAAATAGCTGACGGGACAAAAGAAATCATTATTTTATTCCTCATATCTTTTCCATTGTTTGTCTAATCTCTTTACCTTTTGCTCTTTTGTATATCTGGCGACAACAGAGTTACCACAAAAAATATTGCTCGAGACCTACAGACTTCTGTCTAAATAAACTGAATAGAGATTTTATAAAATTGTGTTCAAATTTAAGTTCAATTTACTTTTAAACATTTAGGCTGTGCATTTTATTGTAAATATCTCAAAGTAAGGCAGATTATTTGGATTCGTTTATTTACAGAAACTAAAATTCTTATTTGCTAAATACAAATTGTACTCTAATGCAAACAAGCCGATGCCACGTTACACCCGCTCCGGAGCGGTCGATAGAAACGATCCACTATGGATCCTTGGCTTAACTGTCCCCTTCTTGTTTTCCATCGCTTGAACTAACCTAATCAAATTAAATATATAGTGTAATATAAATAGTGTCCAGGATACCTAATAATATTATAAGTAAATTTACATATATGTACAGGCAATGTTTTATAGGTAAAAGTTTAGTTGAGTAAATGTTCTCTAAAATAAGCTTACAAAATAAAAATAAATAGCATCAAGACCTAAAACCAACTAAATTGGTCCTATATCTGACAAAGGCAAGCAAGAATAAGATTACCGTTGTAGGATTCTTTCCGACTCCTAAGTATATCAAATTCCTAATTCCGACAAAATATCCTATAGTAAACACATTAAATATTTGTCGGATTACCAGAAAAAAACATTAAATATTTATAAAACTTCTAGACTGAAAAGGAGCAGATTTTTTTATTGGGAACAATCTCATGTTATATTCAATACCTCAGGGTATAGGTAAAAACGTAACTTGTACCTACAACATAACAGTATACCCAACCCACCCATTCAGTGGCGTATTTCCGTCTCAAAATGTTTCTTCTTTAGTATACGGCAATAATGTGTAATAAGCTAGTCAATAATTTTTGCTAATAATATTGAAAAAAAATTAGTAGATGTTTGTACCTAACCTTCTATGAAAATATTCTTGATTTTTTTACAACAAATTTGCGAAAATCCTAACCAACCCATACTTACAAGGCAGCTACAAAAAAAACTTCACGAAATCAATATATAAATGTACAATGTTTAGACAGAACCACGTAATTTTTTAATGTAAATCATGCAATGTTGTAAATTTGTGTGAAATACTATATTTTGCACTTGTAATATTACATGATTATATCTATCTATTATAATTATGTTTTCTATAAAATTTTTGTTAAGATTTTAAGACATTACAATAGGTCGAAGGCGTAAAAGAGTGCTCCTGAACTAGAAAATTTTAGTAGTTTTAAATGAGCATGTTTGAATACATACCTATAAAAAGTACAGAATCAAAATTTCAATTTTCTTCAAGCGCCGTTCCTCTAGAGTAAAATTCGAGTTACGCTACTGTCGCCCACTCAGTGGCTTCTAAGCGTTTTTTCGACCCAATCGGGTCTAGAACTCTTTTTAGATAACAATTTGGTCTTAAGGGAGTTTTAAGATATAAGAGGGATGTACATAAACGATCTTCGAAATAGATTTAGGGACGGCAAGGATACGTGGAAAACCCATGGGAAAATATGAACTACATTTATTTTTATTACCTTGCAGATACATTGATGGGAAACGGAGATGTTGCATGAGATAAAAATATATTGTTTTAAAAAATGTTGAGGTAATATAACAAGGAATTTTCGTCAAACTTGGTATACTAACATACAGGGTGTTCCTTAATGACGTGCTAATATTTTAGGGTGTGATTTCCCAAGTCATTTTATGAAGAAAAGTTCAAATAAACATATGTCCTAAACGGCTTAAATTTTTTACTACAGGGTGTTGAATTTTTTCTTTTTTAATGCGTTTTTTGTAATATCTCCGAAAGTACTTTAGATAATATTTTTAATTTTGGCATGTCATAATAGGACATAAAACCACATGTTTTAGTTATAAAAGTTATTTTTTTGTCCCACCAGTGGCGTCCCTGCAAACATGTCCTCTGATATTTTTTAGGAAAAATGTGGTACACCACTGACATTTTTTCCATGTAGATATTATTTCTGATTAGCCTGGTTAATTCTACATAAAATTGTCTTTCGAGTTTTTCTCCTCAGGCACACCGTTCTTAATTAAAATAATTAAATTAAATTAGATCTACTGTTTATTATTATTAACATCATTGATAATGTAAAATTTCGTTTTATAAAACTTGTTCGAAATGACCACCTTCACTTAATAGGCATGCTTTCGCCCGTCTTTGCATCGAATAGCGCACTCGTTTAAATATTCCAGGCGAATTCCGTATTGTTTCACAGAAAGCAATTATTGGCTCCCTTAAAGTGTTAATGGAAGTTTTATACACTAGAGTTTTAAGATGACCCACAAGAAAAAATCTAAACTATTGAGATCAGGGGATCTTGCTGGCCATTGTTGAGCTCCTCCGCGGCCTATCCAACGATTCGGAAAAACTGCATCTAAATGGTCGCGAACGATTACACTGAAATGAGCAGGAGCTTCATCATGCATGTACCACATTTGATTCCTTAGCGCATATGGTACATCTTCAAGTAACACAGGTAGTTCTTCTTGAAGGAAATGCAGATAAGACTGCCGTTAAGGCGTAATTATGTTTTTAAGAACGTCCCCGTTCCAGGATAGCTAGATTTATGTGATCAAAAATTATTCGTCAATACTGCAAAATGAAGCTAATTTAATTTAATTAGTTTAATTAAGAATAGTGTGCCTAAGGAGAAAAACGCAAAATACCATTTTTATGTAGAATTGATCAGGCTAATCAGAAATAATATCCACATGAAAAAATGTCAATGGTGTACCACTTTTTTTCTAAAATATATCATAGGACATGTTTGCAGGGACGCCACTGGTGGGACAAAAAAATAACTTTTACGACTAAAACATATGGTTTTATGTCCTATTAGCACATGCCAAAATTAAAAATATTATCTAAAGTACTTTCGGAGATATTACAAAAAACGCATTAAAAAAGAATAAATTCAACACCCTGTAGCAAAAAATTTAAGCCGTTTAGGACATATGTTTATTTGAACTTTTCTTCATAAAATGACTTGAGGAATCACACCCTTAAATATTAGCACGTCATTAAGGAACACCCTGTATAGAACCGATTTTTTAAGCAAACTATTGATTTAACGCAACCTAGAATTAATAAGTAATTTTTTTTTAAATTAAAAATATAAATACTTTTGTTTGTAAAGCGACATAAGACATACTTTCGAACAACTGGAAATTATTTCCGTAAGATTAAAGATTAATACAAGCACACATAAAAATTGGCCATGTTTTTTTTATATTATTTAAAGGACCTTGATGCGTAGGTATAAATACACAATGAGCTTAAAAAAATATGAATATATAAAAATGTATATTAATTTCATATTTTGAAAATAAGGTTAATTGGCAATTTTGCCAGGATGCTTAATATAAAGTATTGTATTTTCGGCTATAAAAAAACATATTATGTTACTTTAACAAAGGACGGATAAATTATTATTTGTCATTTTCTAGCAAAACAATAAAATTTAAGTTAATGCTTTGAAAAACAAAAATAATGAGAACATATAAGGCAAAAGTTTCACTCAACATTTGTATTTAAAACAATAACTTTTACTAGAAACAAAAGTATTGTCTCTGGCTTAACCAATATTTTCAGAATTATAAACTTTAGTTCAAACATAAAGACAAACTGATGAAAAGTTCCCGCACAAGGAAGGGTGTTTTATTATGACCTTTGAGAACTTTGATTGCCTAGTTGGCGTCTTTAATTAAAAAACTTGCCAAATCAAAAATGCCGTTTCATTGGCAAAAGTCATTTTAAGTGATTACATCGCCATTGTCAAATATCAAAATATAAAAACTTTGGAATATGACGACGAGCCGGTCCTTAACTCTGGAAATCCAATTTAAGTTTTTACATTTAACAAGTATGTTAAAATGTAGCACGTTTTACAACTTGTCTTCCTGCAGAACTTTCATAAAACCTAATTAAATTCTCCAATGAAATTGCCCCAAAAAATATGAGCTTTTGCAGACTCCTATGTTTCGTTTTACTACAGGATGTCTGAACAGTGCGAAAAGTGCAATAATCTTTTACCCCCATGACAACAAATGGAAGAATGCACAAATTCCTCTTACCGAGTATTCAAAAAGCAACACTAAGAGTAAACTTGTTTGTTCTCGAATATTTTGACACTTTTATTAATATCTTATTGATTCGATAACTGAATTATATATTATTATGTAATAATAGCGAAACATACACACTTTTACAAAAAAAACACCCTTTAAGCTGTAATAAATATACTAAGTAAATTTATAAAATATGTCTTATTACTAAACTTATGATTTAAAGAAAATATTTACACAATAGCTGTGCAATATTTTACAATTATGTTTGCAATTTTACTAACAATTTGTTGTTCTTGTAACTAACGACCACTTATATTTATGTATATAATATTTGAATGGTTCCAAAATCACTTTTGGGTTTCCAGACTTTTGTCCAACATTCCTCAGACCATGGATCGCTGCATGCTGTTAATGCTCGAGGGATGGTTGACGTACGAGTTTAAAATGAAATTTACAGAAGTGTAGTTAAACTAAATACTAGAGTTAATATCAAGATAACAATTTTATTTTAAAATACCATTTTGAACACTTTACTTTAGTCACGAACAGGGCGGAAAAAATAAAAGCTCCTCTATTAAAATTTTTCCATTCAAAAGATCATGCGATGACAAGAGTATTTTACGTGCCCCCACATAATGTTTAATATAGGCGTTGTGTTTTTCTGGAACAAAAGCTCTTCCACTTATTACTTTTAACTTGCGGGGGTAAGTAAACTTGCAATTTGAAATTTTACTTACATCTATATATTTACCGGGAAGGCTAAAAATGCAAATTTTATTAGTGTAACCAGAGAGCTCTAATCTACACCAGAGATACATCATTTTTTTTCTGTTGTGTTCTAGTGACTTACTAAATTTTGTTGATAGAACGAAAATAAATCTAAGCACACATAGTAGAATGATCTCTATCGTGAGGTATATGGAATTGTTATTTTATAACTTCTGACTCATGCGCAAGGCTAATAATATATAGGGTGGAATTTTTAACTAAAATAAAATTCATTCTTAACGTTATGTACCATATCCAGGGGCGGATGGGTCCACCGGGACACCGGGAGATTTCCCGGTGCGCCGGTCCCTCAGGCGCCGCCGCTGTTTGCCAACTTTTTTCTTTCCTTTTTTAACAATTTGAATTTTTATGTTATCTTTATGTTGAATATTTTTTATTTACTTTTTAAATTAATAATAAATATTGAGCCTAATAAATAAAAATTAAGCAATTACTTAAAGCGATTACTTTTTAGTAAAAGCAATTGCTCGACCAGCAAATGCTATAAGTAAAAGTGATCGCTAGATCTGGATATGCGATTGCTGTTTTTCTTACACCTCTGTAGCAAATACTTATTCAACACAAGTTCAGACGTGGCTTATCCACTTGTTCAGATTATAGATTTCATGTTCAGTTTGGTGCCTAATTTGCAAAAGAGTTGACGTAAATACAACAACGTTGGTCTATTTATTTAGAACAATAGAAATCTGTTACGTTTTTGTGGAACATATGAAAGTTATATTTGTGATATGGCAGATTTCAGTGAAAATGAGGAAAGTGATAGTAGTGATGAAGAAATTAAAGACAAGTCATTGATATTCGTTCACAAATTGAAAAAACATAAATAAATCTCTGACTACAACCGTTTAGCTTCCACAACAGCTTCAGCACTTGTAGGAAATTTAATAAAATATTGACCTTCTCCAAAACTGCATCCATTACAGAAGTGTATGTCTTACAGACAGTAGTTTGGTGAAAACCGAGTTCTCCACCTACAGAATTTTGAAAGCCCGGATCCGACAATTTCCACAGAAAGACTTTAATCTTATTTAAAGGCGATAGTGCACCCCCTCGCCTTTTACCAGTATCAGTCAAAAAATAATTTGCCAACCACACAACATTTTTGCAGTGAAATCGATATAACTTTCTGAAATCATGATATCTGCAATTTTTACGTACACTGTAGATTTTTCTTTTACGGACGTTCATATATTTAGCCATAATTGAAGACACAAATTAAGAGCAACGCACGTGGTGAACTAAAGTTGACTGCTACACCAAGCAAATGATGCAGGGGTCGACCTACCTTAAAAATTTGGAAGCAATTGCTACACTAGAAAAAGCGATTCCTTAATTTATTCATCACATTTTAAGCAAACGATAGCAATCGCTTCTATTTTGAAAGAAGAAGCATTGACTAGAAGCAACTCCTGCACTTTTAAGCAATCGCTGGACGCAAAAGCAATTACTTTATTTTTTATTGGCTTTCAAGAAATTACTTCGATTTTATAAGAAAAAGCAATTGCTACATTTTTATTCATTAGGCTCATTTTTTTCACCTAAATGTGTTTTAAATGTAAAAAATGAAGTTTGAGTATTTATTTATGAGTTATTATAAAAAATATGTCGTATAAGTGGATGAAAAAATACATATTTATGTCTTTTCATTTTTTTATTGGATCGACACGACGCGGCGCCGTTTCAATTGACTTCCCGCGCCGGTCCGAGGTATCCCATCCGCCCCTGACCATATCCGTGATTATTTGGCGAACTTCTGGTAAAAGTGGTTGCCTAGGTTCCTCTAAATTTTCTGGTTTTGACCCCAAAGGAAATAATCTAGAGAATTAAGGTCCAGCGATCATGGCGGCCATTCAATCGTACCCCTTCTTTCTATCCATCGGTTTGCAAAAACTGCAGTTAAATAATAAAGATCTGCTACTACATGGTGGGGAAATAAAACAGTCAAAGTTGAAAAAAGTTCTCCTTGCAAAAAATCCAGATATGGCCATTTAAGTTACCTTCAAGCAATGACTAATGACGGGGTCGCCAATTACGCCTGCCCAAGCCGGGTGTGTGTTTCTCGTATCCAGAGACGATTTTCTGCGAACCAATATCAACGATGCTCGTTATTGACTTCACCATTTAGTACAAAAGTACACTCATCTGTATAAAGGATCCAGCCTAAATCTACTAAATGCTGATCAAGTGCATTCATCATCACTTCACAAAACTGAAGACGGCGATCTGGATCATCTTCCAGTAACTCTTGTACCATTAGCATTTTATAAGGACGCATTTGACATGATTTCACTTACCTTAATGCAGACCTATGTTATTTTCTCTTGCAAGATGTCGAATTGGAGTAATAGGGTTTTCCTGAAGAGCAAGTAAAAGGTTTAATTTTAAATTTTAAGCTTGAAATTGGGAAAACCCGAATATTTTTTACCGATTTAATCGTTGTCCTTTAAAAAACGCCAATTAGTGTAAAATATATTAAAGGGAGGAAATTCCTTAAATTAAAAACAAATTAACCGAAAATAAATTTTAGCCCTAAATGGCGTAGGAACCTTTGAAAGTCTTATTTAAACTTTACAAATCCCCAAACAAAAGTTCTCAAAGAAAAGTATAATGTCTAATTAAAATTGTATTTCAGTCAGTGTCACCAACTTGTTAAAAAAAAACTGATTGAATTTAATTTTACTTTGCCGTTTTAACTGTGTGGCGATTTAAATTTTTTGCAAATTTAGACTTTACCGTTTTCATATTTTTCTCGGTTTAGGAGCAGGGCAAAAAGTTTAAGCTAATTATACTTTCAAATTTATCCGTCATCCTTTAATTTATAATAGAATAAAAAATTATATTAGTTTAAAATTTGCTCAATTTGATTCAAATAGGTTTGCTATTTAATTTTTTAATTTATAATACATAATAAGATAATAATTTGGTCTTCATTTTATTCCTCTGAAAATTATTTTATCATTATTTTCACTGATAATTGTCACGTTACAAGATATAAAGTTTTGTACCTTCATATTGATTACATACATAATGTAACATGTTAGTAAATATATTCGTTTCTACAAAATAACTGTCCTTAGCATTATTAAACTTAAATACTTAAAAATTACTTTAAATAATATTTTTTCTTCCTTTCTGCAACGGGAAAAAAATCAAAATTTATTGAAAAACTCTATTTTCATCGGTTAATCTTAGCCCGTAGTGTTCCAATATTACTAACAGTCACATTTATTAACATAACCAATGTTAACTTCAAGAAAAATAAAGACTCAAGAAATCCTTGTTGCAAGTCGTCATAATAGTATCATAAATAGATATTTAACAAAAAAATACAAGCTTGCAACTTTGTTGCTGGAACACAGCACTCGGTATTTTAGAAATCCTTAATAACAATCAACAAATAGATGACGATTTAAAGCATAACGCACTCACAATAGAGCAATAGATCTTTCGATACGTTTACTTGTACATGACAATAAACAACATTTAGCGCCATCTGTCATTCAAATGAATAATTGTTGATCTGTGGTAGTATGGCTTTATTGCCAACCTGGCGTTATTGCCTTCATCTACCTTAATAGCAGACTATTTTAAACATGGCCGGGGACCAAACGGGGACGACATCAACTTACTAACAACTTTTTTTGCATTTTGTCAAATTCAACCTTTGCTTACCTATGTGCTTTTTACCAAAAAACCATTACTTTGTTATTAAAAAAATAATGATCGTGGTAAGGCCTAACCCAAAATCCTTATATAAGAAGGGGGAAACGAAAACCGGCCTTGTTTCACGATTTAGCACTAGGACGTTTTCCGGTCGATAAGGTTGCAGATGCGATAACGATCGCGTAAAATACTGGAATACTCTTTTACTCCCGTCACGGGGCTATATCATTAAAAATCCCCATGCGTCGAATAAAAAAAAACTTAGTACCCCAAAATTTATCTTGGTGACCATTATTTACTTCGAAGTCAACTAGCCCAGTTAAAATATATTTTATTTTGGCCGTTTTGTTGTCGTAGAATTGTTTCCGCTACACTTTCATGTTAAATTTTTACGTGGTGCATTTGATAAAAATGTTTAAGCCGTTTTTTATAAGAACACAATAAAATGAAAAGCGATTTACGATTATATACAGGGTGATTCATTGAGGGTGGCGACCGGCCATATCTCGGAAACTACTAGGCATAGAAACTTGGAGAAAAAAAAATTATGATTAAAGCGGTCATGAGAAAATTCTGGAAATTACTGTTAAGTTCCTCATTTCGCCGCAAGGAGGCACAATAAAATTATTTTTTTTAATTCTAAATTTCTCCGAAATTTCCCATATTAAGGTATAACTCTGATTACATCATCGAAAAGCTTAGACAATTCTGCATCATTTTGGTTTAAGGCTCATTGGCGTACCGGCCTTGATAAGAGTGGGGGAAGCTATTGAATGTGCAAACATTAAAATCGCTGTAACTTGTAAACGACTTATCCGATTTTACTAAATTTAGGCTTGTTTGGAAGGGAAATGTAAGTATCTTCAATCGCCATATCCAATAGCACACGATAGTGTTTAATAAAATTGCTAGAGGGCGCAATTCGTAATAATAACAGTTTTTTCGATTTTATTCCGGAAATTCAAATCATACGGTATAACTATGACATCATAATCGAAAAGTAGATGAAATTTTCAAGAAAAGATGTGAAGACCGCAGTTCGATATCTTTGTTCGTTTCAGAGTTATTACCAAAACAATAATTTTTAATACAAATTGCGCCCTCTAGAATTTTATTAGAAATTATCTTGTACCATTGGATACGACAATTAAAGGTACTTACCTTTCTCTTCCAAACAAGCTTAAATTTAGTAAAATCGGTTAAGTCGTTTAGAAGTTACAGCGATTTTAATGTTTACAGTTTCACTTGATAAGAGTGGAAGAAGCAATTGAAAGTGTAAACATTAAAATCGCTGTAACTTCTAAACGACTTATCCGATTTTACTAAATTTAAGCTTGTTTGGAAGAACCTTCAATTGTCGTATCTAATGGTACAAGATAGTTTCTAATAAAATTGCTAGAGGGCGCAATTTGTATTAAAAATTATTGTTTTGGCAATAACTCTGAAACGAACAAAGATATCGAACTGCGGTCTTCACATCTTTTCTTGCAAATTTCATCTACTTTTTGATTATGATGTCATAGTTATACCATATGATTTGAATTTCCGGGATAAAATCGAAAAAACCGTTATTATTACAAATTGCGCCCTCTAGCAATTTTATTAAACACTATCGTGTATTGTTGGATACGGCGATTGAAGATACTTACCTTTCCCTTCCAAACAAGCCTAAATTTAGTAAAATCGGATAAGTCGTTTAGAAGTTACAGCGATTTTAATGTTTACACATTTAATAGCTTCCCCCACTCTTATCAAGGTCGGTACGCCAATGAGTCCTAGACCAAAATGATGCAGAATTGTCTAAGCTCTTCGATGATGTAATCAGAGTTAAACCTTACTATGGGAAATTTCGGAGAAATTTAGAATTAAAAAAAAAAAATTTAATTGTGCCCCCTTGCGGCGAAATGAGGAACTTAAAGGTAATTTCCAGAATTTTCTCATGACCGCTTTAATCATAATTTTTTTTTCTCCAAGTTTCTATGCCTAGTAGTTTCCGAGATATGGCCGGTTGCCACCCTTAATGAATCACCCTGTATATAGTTATTTGCCAAATTACTTTCTTCTTTGCTAATTTATTTATAGATAAATTAGGCCTTCTTATGTAAGTACGGTTTTAACTTTGGCTTAGTGTCTTTAGTGAAGAGTTAAATTTTAAGCTGCCCTCTTCTCTATACTTATATTCAGAGACCGACTGAAGGTTCGGTTTCGGCTAGCTTTCGCCAAAAAATCTAGTTTCGGTGACAGTTTCGGTTTCGGCCAAAAACCGGCCGAAACTTCGGCCATGCCGAAACTCAGTGTTCTCTACAGTGTGATCAGTAAAGTCCGCATCATATGGGATTTTTTTTATTAATAGCTTTATTCGAAATTTGACTTTGGCATCAAGTTCTACTTCGATCGAGATGAAAATTAAGCAAAAAATAGTAGTCACGTGATTCGCATTATCTGTCAAATTTTAATTTTTTCTAAAAAAGTAATTCAAAAGTGGGGTTATTTCTGAAAGTATCGAAAAAAGTTATTAGAAAAAGTTTTTTAAATGCAGTTTCTAGCCCACAGGCAAAATTTCAGCTGCATAAGATACCTTTGATTTTTTTACCCATGTTTTGTAAATTGCACCACTTTTGCAAAATAAGACTCAACGCAACCTACATAAAACTTCTTAGTTTTGACAATGCTTTATTTCAGATACATTTTCTTTAAAGTAGCGCCATATTAAATGTGTGTTTTTCTACAAAATCAAAATTGGACTATTAAAATTTGGTCGCATGTGATGCAAAGTTAATTTGTTTTTGACCCTCTATAGGTTAACTTTATAAAATAAGTATTCTTGAAAACGTAGTTTGTGTCTGAAAGTAATACAACTTAATATTAACACAAAAAAGAACACAGTGTCATCAGTAAAGTGTTCATTAAGTGGAAAATAAATGTTAGTGGTGGGTAAAAAATGAAAATTATCTTAGGCAGGTGAAATTTTGCATGTGGGCAAGAAACTGCATTTTAAAAAACTTTTTCTAATAACTTTTTTCGATATTTTCAGAAATAAACGTTTGAATTATTTAAAAAAAAAAAAAAAATTTGACAGATAATGCGAATCACGTGAGTACTATTTTTTTGCTTAATTTTCATCTCAATCGACGCAGCACTTGATGTTAAAGTCAAATTTCATATAAACCTATTAATAAAAAAAAATTCCATATGATGCGGACTTTACTGGTCACACTGTATAATAAATTTTCTTTTTCGACTTTTTTTTTAGTGGGAATAGTTCAATCCGTTCCCAAGATCGATCTCGTCCTATATAAAATAAATTAAATTTCAGTAATACAATAAAATTTTTAAGTTACGGTTTCCGTTTCGGCCGAAACTGAGGCCAAGGCCGAAGATTCGGTTTTGGTTTCGACTGAAAATCTTGTTTCGGTCGGACACTAGTTATATTTATAAGAAAATAGCAAAAACCTATGCTTATATAGTTCAAGTGTGAAACAATTATTTTATTTGAAACGATTAATCTGAAGGTCTCTAGACATTAAAATTATACATCATCATCATTATAATCGGCCTGAAAGAGCTAGGGCAGGTGGGAGAAAGCCTCAATGAATCAGGCCTGATTATACATATAGAGTTGTGGGTATACACTGTAAGTTAAATTTTAAAGCCCGGTCCTGTCTATGTTCCCATTCGTTAAATGACTGTGAGACTGCGAGTTTTCTTTGAAGATAAGAAAAAATTCTTTTAGCTATTAGAATTTCGAAATTTATCTATGGACCAATAATTTTTTAATGAGACAAATGTGTAAATAGTTTGGAGTCTCTATGATTTAAAATAAATATATGTATCCTTTTAAAACAACTACATTTTTGTGTAAGGTAATAAGGTACCTATACAGGGTGTCCCGAAATTAGCTGACAATATTTTAAGGGGATAAAGTACATTCAAAAATAAGACTAAAATCCTCTATTAACATACCTTCAAAAACGCTTCGTTAAGGGGCTAGAGCCCCCCGAATTGGAGCTATGACGAGCAGTTTTTTTACAATATCTCAGAAACCGATTAGGGTATCAAAACAAAATTTGATACATGTTTTACCCATAGCTAGACGCAATAAATGGTTTAATTAGCTTCTCTGTATTTCTTCCAGTGGCGTCCCACTGGGTAGGTAGTTGGGAGAATATTGCCCTAAGTTTTTTATTTGTAGGATTTTTTAACTTTAGGTGAAATTTTTAGAAGCCTTGAAGTCTTTTGTTGAAAAAAGGTACTCCTGTTTCATTGAGGTAGGATTCACCATTTTCCACTAAAATCGATTTTAAAATTTTTGGTTTTTTGAAATCCGGTGAAAAGGCTAAGGTTTTTTTTTGCATATCTCAGCAAACACTTAATATTAAAACATAAAATTTATTAGAAGTTCTACTAGCGACAAATAATAATAATACATAATCAACTTGGGGATTTATTAGATAATGTGCCACTGGATTTACGTTTAGGGCACTTCTTTCGACATGATGGGGCACCAGCTCACTACGGACGTCAAGTGAAGAATTGGCTTGAAGAAAATTACCAGGTGGATTGGTAGCCACCAAGATAACTTGATTTAAATCCCCTTGATTATTTTTGGGGACACATGACTGGTACTTGCTTAAGAATTAGTTTCCCGTGTGGTTCACAATCAAATTTGATTTGCAATTTGTTATTATTTTTTGTTTTATTTTAAAACTCTCTTCAAATCTTCATGAAAATAATTATTTAAAAAACAAAGGAATCTAAAAATATTTTTAATTTAAAAACGGTACGTTCTGTCAAATTACAATAATGGAAGGTTTTATTAACAAAAAATTTAAAATTAAAAAAAAATACATTAATTAAAAAAAAATGATAGTAATATTTACTTAAGGCTCCACCCCGTGCGACGTCACTGGAAAAATATTTTAAAGTAACATCCCTTAATACATATGCCTTGTCGCTAATAGAAGTTCTAATAAATTTCATGTTTTCATATTAAGTGTTTGCTGAGATATGCAAAAAAAAACCTTAGCCTTTTCACCGGATTTCAAAAAACCGAAAATTTTAAAATCGATTTTACTGGAAAATGGTGAATCCTACCGCAATGAAATAAGAGTACCTTTTTTCAACAAAAGACTTCAAGGCTTCTACGAATTGCAACTAAAGTTAAAAAATCCTAAAAATAAAAAACTTAGGGCAATATTCTCCCAACTACCTACCCAGTGGGACGCCACTGGAAGAAATAAAGTTAAGCTAATTAAATCGTTTATTGCGTCTTGTCATGGGTAAAACATGTATCAAATTTTGTATTGATACTCTAATTGGTTTTTGAGATATTGTGAAAAAACTGCTTATCATGGTTCCAATTCGGGGGGCTTTAGCCCCATAACGAAGCGTTTTTGAAGGTATGTTAATAGATGATTTTAGTCTTATTTTTGAATGTACTTTATCCCCTTAAAATATTGTCAGCTAATTTCGGGACACCCTGTATAAGATATAAAGATATTTTCTCATAAACATCGTTGAGGGCCTTGGCACTTGTGTATGTTGTTTACCAAAAACTTTTCAAAACAACAAAGACCAAAAACCTATTTTATAAACAGTATAATACCTAAAGGTTTGTTTATTTTTTGTTTCGTCTTTATATCGTTTTATATGTATATTAAAAATAAATATTTTTACAAACTTATACGTATGTCCTACGTCCCCAACGCGATTTGCAACCACTTATACGCGTTATTGTTATTGGCCCCTTTGGTGTTTTATAAACCTCTTTCATATAAAGTCGAACCAATTTTTAACATTCAATACGTTTCCATAAAAAATAATAGACTATAAGTGGAAAACTTTCACGAAATATGAATTTTCGTTAGTTTAGAAGATATCTGTTGTTAGGAAACTTTGGTTTAGTCTGAAGTTATGTTTACTATGCGTCTCATTTTAGTGAAATATTATTAAAAATGATATACTTCAATAGCGTGTTGCAAAGATATTAAACTTTCCTCAAAGTTTTATCAGATTTTAGGGAATTAGAAATATGGTAGACTGGATACTAAGTTTTGTCGCGACATTAAGCTTTTTAATAAAACTTTTTAATAAATTTTACTTAAGGAAACAAGAAAATAACTTAAAAAGTATAAAAACGACAAGGGTTTAGGAGATTGTATATATTTAGGCTTTAGGATCAATTGAAAGTTTTTCTCCTTTTTATTAATATTTGTTTAGGGGATAAACGCAATCCTCGTTTGGTATATTTGGTTTTCATAATGATTTTAAAATTAGGGCACTTATACAGCGTGATTCACGGTGGCTGGAACGTTAGACGTTTCTAACGAACCAGTAAAGGAATCGTTTATATTTTTAACAATACAGTGTTGCCGCTTCCACGCAAAAATAATAGTAACTTCAATTTTTTAAATGCAACACCATATATTTATACAATTCAATTTTTATTCGGTTATTAGTAAGTTAGCCATGACAAAAACTGATGTTTACGTATGTTACTGTGGTTATCGTTTTGACATTTCATTAAGTTTAGATACAAGATAGAAATACACTTTAAAGTCATGGAAGAAAACTATACAAATACAAATGCAGTTTTTATGAATTTATTTATTTTATTTGGACAATGTGTGTTTGCATTAACATGCAAAAAACATTTAAACTAAATTTTTCTTGAAATCCATGCAGTCAACACCCGCATATTAAAGTGTTTGGATGTAAACGGCCAGAGTTTTGAACATCTGTTAAAATAGCATTTTATTAGTTGTAATTTTAGTAGTCTTTTATTATTTGACTACCTAGTTAACATTTAATAAAATTGTTCTGGATCCTTATGAATTTTCTAAGATTCATGGGCGATAAATTAGAGTACATTTCGTTAAACTTTATACATGTCCTGGCGATAATTCTATCACATTGTCCAAATAAAATAAATAAATTCATAAAAACTGCATTTGTATAGTTTTCTTCCATGACTTTAAACTGTATTTCTATCTTGTATCTAAACTTAATAAAATGTCAAAACGATAACCATAGTAACATACGTAAACATTAGTTTTTGTCATGGCTAACTTTTTTTTTTATTTTTTTTATTTATTAAATAATTCCCAACGAACTTTATAAGTCCATTACAGGGAAAATATTACACTAACTTAAAAATAAACAAATATAAACAAAATTTTTTTACAAAAATATAGAATTACAATACAGAATACAATACAAATAAAATTAATAAAATAGTCAAATTTAAATCAATTTTAAAACTAATTTCCGAATAAAATTAGAATGCTTTTATTTCTTTAAAAAATACAACTTAGTTTTCTTTTTAAAGAGTGTCAATTTTTTTATATTTTTATACATATTTGGTAGGGTATTATAAATTATAACCCCATTGTATAATAATGATCTTTTACCAATATTGCTTTTAATATTTACTGCTAAAATACTTTCATTTTGCCTTGTGTCATGATTATGTACGGTATTTAATTTTTGGAATGTGATTTTTGATTTTTTTTGATGAGTGGATATTGAATGAATAATTACACATATTTTTAATTTATACAAATTTTCTAAGTTTAAATATCCTAGTGGTTTGTATAAATTTATTGTTGGTTCTAAAAAAGGAAGCTTGTAAATACATTTAAAAAGTTTAAAAACTTACTAATAACCGATTAAAAATTGAATTGTATAGAAAATTTTACAAATCATGCTTAATACGTCAAAAAAATGGTTAAACTAGTTAGTTAGGTACAGGTATGATATACAAGAATAAGGTGATAAGGTGTTACATTTGAAAAAAAGGACTTATTGTCACTTTTTCAAGTTACCAGAATAAGTGTATTTTTCAACCACCCTGTATATTGCAACTAAGATTTGGCTATGGCAAAGAGCCCTATGGTATTAGTTAACTATTTACCAAATTTCAGGATTTCACTGTTTTAGAGTTCAAAATTATCAGCATTTTTAAAAGTGACGTTTTCGGACAAAAAAAAACGGAAATTAATTTATATCTTAGAAACGGTAAGAGATAAGTATAGAGTAGAGTTAATAAAAATTGTAAGGAAAGTAATGGGGGTTTCGAAAATAAAATATATGGTGTTGCATTTAAAAAATCGAAGTTACTATTATTTTTGTGTGGAAGCGGCAACACTGTATTGTTAAAATATTTTAGGTTGGTAGATCATGTCCGTTTATGTACGGGACCAAATTTTCAGAACGATTCCTTTACTGGTTCGTCAGAAATGTCTAACGTTCCAACCGCCGTGAATCACCCTGTATACAAAATAATATCTGCTTTAATTAAAATAAATATAATATGTAATTACCTATGTATACATACATGTTCACCACCCCCACTCTGCTATAATTCTCTGAATGTTAAATTTTAGTGCTACTTACACTATCGCAGGGAGATAGAACTACTGTGTTCGACGTAGGTGCAAATAAAATAACGTACCCAAGGCCTGTTTTTTTTTTTAGCTTGTTCATCTGTATTTTTGCCTTCTTAAAGAAATAAAACTTATATTCTGTCATAAAATAAAATTCCGTACGAAACGTACGAAAAAATTAATATTTATTTAATAATAATTGAATCGGAGCGGGAGGAGTGACACCAGGAGAATGATGAGTGAGATGATGCGATACGATGGAGTAAGAGAAACATAATCCACCTATTTCTGTTTGCTTTGAGATACTATATTATATTATATATTATATTTTCACTTCTCTAACTTATTACTATACGGATATAGGCGAATAAAGCATTTCCATATCTGTATATAAAGTTAAATAAATTTAAGTTTGTACGGAAATTCTCAGGAACCTTGGTGCTTTTTTATATATTTTTTTAAACTTGTTTTTTTCACTCCGATGCGCGATGTTCCACATATTTATTTATCTACAACCAACTACAACATTTTAGGAAACACAATTTAAAACAAAAAACATAAGAACCAAAAATTAAAACTAGCAAGAAATATGGTTTGAAAGAAGTAGGGACGAAATAATTATAAACGGTAGTTTAAGTCTGTATTAAATATAACTGAAAAATATTAGTAGGTGTGCAGACAAAGTTTTTAAAATTGAGAAAAGTTTTTGTGTCTCCTTCGGGAGTCGAACCCGGAACCTCTCGATTACTAGTCGGACGCCCTAACCAATGGAGACCACATCCTACTGCTATACATTAACCAGTGGTGCACCTAAACCGTTGTTTTGTGGGGAGGTGGGTAACTTATAAAATGTTCTAATGGTTCTTTTCGTCCAATTTGAAATCAACAATATGAATATTGTAACAGTAATATTTGCAGGTCATGTTGTTTTAAAATATCTAACAATGCTAATAGTCGTGTACCTATTAGTACAAAGTTTCAAATATGTTACGAACGTGAGTAGTTTTATATGTATGTAATAAACACAAAATTATGCTAATTTTATACAAACCACCAAATATAACGATCGTGAGCACAAATAGTATTGTAAATTTTATGTGTTGTTTAAATTAATCCAAATTTCTGTCAAATAGTGCTATACCAGTTTTACTATATTACATAATCCCAATAATTAAAACATAGCTTCAAAAGGGCCCAGTCCTGCATACTGAGCGCTCTGGTTATTCAATAATATAGGTACTGCTTCTTTCGAATTAATAATATGGTATTTTTAATTACATTACTTTAAGATTATTTAAACTAGAAAATGGGTGATATTTTAAAATTTAGCCGATGAGAACATTTGTTGGAAGGTGGTAGACAATGAAGTGATATCAAAAAAAATTACCTTGTCGGGCTTCCATTGTCTTTATTTTGTAACTTAACACGACGTTTTGGTTAGTTAACCGTTTTCAAGTGTAAAGTAAATTATAATTCCAAGGCTACTTATACTACTGGCCAGTTATATGCCAGTTATAACAAACGCCTCACTTTCTTAGTGATGAGAACAACCAGGCGCAAACAAATAAATAATTTCCCTCTAACAAAGAGAATTGTTTAAATAGCATAAAAGAAAAGTTAGAAAAACAATAAAGTTCTGGGGTTAGTGTCACTAAGAAATAAAATTTAGCAGAAAGTTTTTAAGAATCTATTTAAAGCAAGCCATCCTGCATTGTATCAAATAAAATGGGGCGTATTAGACGAAAGTTAATTCTAGTTAAATTACGAGAGCGGTATTATTTACATTTGTTTCAGTTTGTTTGGGTTGTTTGTTAACCGTTAATATATTGTATGGATTGTCTACTATTCTCCAAGAATAAGTATATTTGTGTGTATTCATGGTTAATCACCAAAAATTTGTTTTATTTGACACGATGGCAAATTAAAAAAATTATTTAAAAAAGTCAGAAAAGTACAACAAAGTTTAAGAAGTTGTTCCAATTTTTAGAAATAGCTATAAATGAAAAAAAAATAGTATTTATAGCATGGATTACTTCACACTTTAAAATTTATTCTAGCTGAAAATTTTTAGGTTCTGGGACAACTGACACACCAACCTACTAATCTATCCGCGATTCCAAAATCTTTCAGCCAGCTTAAGTTGCTTATTATATTATATTAAGTTATTAATTTTAATATTTTTCCGCGGTTTCTTTCCCTCAAGGCTGTATTTTTGATAATTCGGCTCCAACGCAGTTTCTTAAATAAGGAACATTTATAGTGCTTTTCTATTTCGGGGTGAAAACTCTTGGTAAAAATAAAATAAAGGGAAAACTAGGAAACCTTTTAGAGTTTGTAGTTAACGTTACTTATTTTAAATTGCCTTCGGGCTATTATTTCCATGGTATATATCGTCAAATTACTTCAAGTTATTTTACACAGCATTTTTATTTTCTTTACTTAGCAGCGTTAATGTTTGTTTCATAAACATTAATGTTTCTTTTATAAAGAACAAGTAATGTTTGTTTTCTACACGATAAACTGTTTTTATACGGTTTTGGGGGTAAATAATCTACATAAAAACAATCAATTTTTCTATAGGGATTAGAGGTAGGTACTTGACGATAAATAATATTAAACAATATAGTTTTAAAGAACGATATAATGATAATGATGTTTCGACATTGTTTACTTTTATATTATCTTACCTTACTTCCACAAATAGTTGAAGCCTATTCACAACTTGTCAAGGTCTCGTTTCTTTCGAAGTTCTATTTAAAGACCAGGAAATGTGTTGAAGAAGAGAGATTTGTTGCAAACAAAAAGGGGAAAAAGATTTTTATTAAACTGCATTGAATAAGATATATCTTTTTATTTGTAAGGTTTGTCTCTGTGGCATTGTCTTAAATGTAAAAGCTCTATCGTTTTTATCAGAAAGTAGTATGTTAAATAATGCGTCTTATTTGTCTTGAAAAACGTACACTTTGAAGTCAGTGTTTCAATATAATTAATGTATGTATTTTTATCATATCTTTGGACTGTGGTCGTGATCTATCGCTAAAATACTGAATTTTTATTCGTCAAGGACATGTTGCAATGGATTATTCCTAGGGCCAATTTTCTAATCAATGCTAACAAGCTGAACGGGCTTTATAAATTCTTTCTTATCGTGTCTTTCTTGTACAAACACTTTTTTTTAAATTTTAACAAATAGTATTGTCTTTTTTGCGAAAATAACAATTCGCTATTTTAATGCCAGTGGATTAAGGCAAGTCGTTCGCTAAAATTAATCATCGACTGTTCCTGGAAACTGTGGATTAGCTTGGATTTAGAAATGAAGTTGTTAAATTGATGAAAATGTATCTTAGTAATCGTAATGCATTACGTAAGAGCTTTACGCTATGGCACTTTTTATTCGGCATATTGTTACGTATTCTCGATTTTATTGGTTTGTCACTACCTCTCATAAATTTTATTAGGTTATTTTAGGTAATGCTTTAGGGAAAAACTTTATAGCCTCTACAATTGTATGATTGGATGTGAGGCATTGATTAATGTCAGGTACACTATGCGTGCAAAGGTAAAGATAATTAATGACACAATTTAAAGTGCTAGCAATTAAAACAGTCTATACATAAATGTTAAATTTCAATTTTATTTAATGAGTAATCAATTCCTATTTAAAAAAACTTACTGGATTTTGCAAACAAAGGATGTACCTAACTCTACACTATGTATTTTTGTTCAAAATCTTTTCCCAGCTTTTATAGAATTTATTAGGCCCAATTTAACGTTCAAACTACAAAAAATCTAAAAAAAATATTTAAACAACTATTCTTATATAGTTAGGGTTATTATATACAGGGTGTTAGAAAAAAGATTAATTATATTTAAACCCATTTATCCTAATACAAAAATATTATAGTCAAATATTCTCAAACGTCGCTCTGTTATGTAATCTAGAAATATCACCATTTGTCTTTCGAAATTTATGGCCCACCGCGACTGTTTCAACAGTATATTCTCCATAACACCCTGTATATTATATACTTTTTATTTCTAGTAGTGATTTTGCCAAATTATTAATATGATAAAGAATATTTTGATTTTGTCAATTTCTGTAAGTTTTCAAAGAAGTGCGAATCACATAAAAATATATTGTGAAGATATATTTCTTAAAAATCTGAAATGGTTGTATAATGTAAATGACTTTAATTTGTAGGTTTCACAATATATTAGAAACCTCACAAAGTAAGCTATTTATTCGTTTAGCTTTGTCTATCAAGCTTTTTTCTACTATGTAGCTTAAAATCTTATAATGTAGAATCCGTTCTAAATATAAATAACTAATATTAAAAATGTTGTTATGCTTTATTTGCTTATTATTGATGGTTGCATGTTGCTAAAATAGATATTATAATGCATAATAACATGTTTGAACTCGTATTTTAAAGATTGGTGCATTTTAGAATTTTGACACTATATTTAATTAAAATAAATATACAGTATTTAAATACGCTCTACAATATTAAAGGATTTGAGAAATTATAAATCTACGTAACATCATTTCACTGCATTAAAATTATTGGAAATAAACTTATACAATACAATAAAAAAAAACCGTTGAATTTAATTTGTATAACAAAACCAAAACAGGTGCACGCTAAAATATTTATGTAACATTTCATTACTACCGGAAAATTTCATCACGGACGGGAAACGTTACAAAACATTTTATGTGTTGCATTTTTAATCAGCTGTACAAAGATAACTTGTTATGATTTACTTATAATGTTGTTTACATGCATTCGCCTTATTGTTTTGAGGATGAGCGATATAAAATACAGTTTTTTGCAAACTCATCTAAATGGATTCTTACAAAAAGACAGTTACTTAGATTTGAGTAACATTCGAAATACATGGAGAATATTGAAAAATAACGTATGACTATATATACATAAAGAGGATGGAAATCGACCTTAAAATGTTTCAAAAAAAATCACTTTTTTGGATGTAGAGTTAGCGACAAATGAATTCGTACGAGAGTATTGTGTTTTATTTTATCAGATTTTGATAAATTTGAAAACATTACCTATAATAACCCCGATTAGACAATTTTATAGCTGCATGGTTTTTATACCAGTTTTTTCACTATAGAAAGCGTTTTTTTAGAGGAATTTCAATCCCAGCGAATGAATATTACTCTTTCAACTTGTAAAACTTCTGAACTGATAAGTTAATTTTTAGTATATAAAAATTATATATTTTAAAACTAAAAATAGTTTCAATAGGACAAAAAAAATCATCCGAATATTACAAATTTATTGAATACATTTTCTATTGAAACATTACAATTTAACACTTGAATGATAACAGTAAAATAGCGCCTTTACCGACGACTTCCGAAATCGGTTTAAAAAGAACATTTCAGTCAATTTGATTCCTGAAATTGTGGGCAAAATATTACATTTAAATAGGTATTGATTTGAAGCAAATAATTTTTATAAAGCTTTTAAAAATAGAAATACATTAATTTTGTGCACTAATGGAAGCGGGAATTCGAAATATTATTTGTTGGGACCAGCAATTTATTTTATTGAATAATACAAGAATTAAAGCCAAATATGTGGCGCTGTTTTCAGGGTTTATAAAGTATTTTTTATCTTTTTTTTCAGATAAAACACTTCACAATAAAATTTAACATTCACACTTCTTGTATGTATTTTTTTAATAAAAAAATGCATATCAGATAATTTAATATCGATAAAATGTATTTATATTTCTAAACAGAGTAAAGTTTTATTGGTAGTGTGACCAATTTCTTATAAACTTTACCCTTATGTTGTATATTTATGGGTAATATTTCCACCAAACTGTTCATAACTATTTGTACCAGGTTCATATAAATTAAGCACCAGTATAAAACCTTATTGAGGATCAATTCAGATTTTAGGACTTGCTGCAAGAATTCCATGGCTCATAACCGGTTTATAGGTGAAGCCAATTTGATTGGCTCAGTTATGTAATGTTTACGATATTGCAGAATTTTAGTGTCCCTCAAAAATGAGTGAAAATTAAAAGGAAGCTACGGAAAAAAGACAATAAAGTTTTTATAATTAAAGAGTTATGAAAGAAAAGACTTTAAAAATATTGTTAAATAGTTAATAATAGATTAGATTTCATAGCACATTGATAAACTGTAGTAAGTGTACAATATTTTTCTCCTATTACATATGGGTACAGACATTTTTACTATTTTAAAATATTCCAACCAAATCTGAAAAACATTGATGATGTGTGAAATGCTTTTCATCACATCGACTAAAAATTATATTAAATATTTCGCAAGTTGTTTTGGGTTTGGGTTACAAAACTAAAGAGTGGTTTAGATTTGAGGGGTCAGGGTATTTACATTGTTAAACACAAATCGTGGATAAGGGCAAATATACATTAGAATGCCGCCTGTCACCTGATCTGATCTATTTGATTTAAGGGATCCTAGTCCTTAAAGTAGCATTCCTAGCGTGCTGTGGTCGGTACCCATAAAATTTTAGGAGCACATCGTATGTCACACACGACATTTTATCCGATTGAGTCATTTTTGACAAAAATTTGCTAATTTTAGGGAGTCGTTAAAAAATATTTTCCTGCAAATAAGTTTAATAAAATAATGTCTAAGAACGTCCAAGTTTTTTTTTAAGCTCTTTATATTTTATTTTATAAAAAAAGGAAATATGTTAATAAGTTTCGTTAATAAATTATTAACAAATAATTCATTAAGTCAAGAAATTATGAGGAAAATAGGTCTTTAATTAAAGCTTGTTTGCATAAAATGTAATTTAATTTAAATATACATAGAAGTTAAAAATATTTACTTTCAAGGCTAATAAAAATGTTTGTTTTGTTTTAGTAGGTTATCCGGTTTGGTAATTTTATAAAAAAATTCTAAATCAACAAAAAAAATGGCGGCTGTTTTTAATACGGTTTATCCTGTCGAAATATTAGCTTTAAAAAATATATATTTAATTATTGTTGTAGGTTAAGTGTTAGGTTAGGTTGATTAGTTTGTTTTAATTTTTTATCGCGTTTTAAAATGGATAAAATCAGTTTTTTAAAACGTTTGCGACTTTCCTTTGAAGAAAAAATGTAGGCGAAGGAATTTGGAAGCCGGCACAATCGCCTTAGCGATAAGAAAGAAATTATAAAAAACTGTTGTTTTGTTATTACAATAAAAGCTTTTCAAACAATATAATTGAAAATGAAAATATCAAGTTTTTAAATATTTCTCTTGTCCTCGTAACAATTTTTGCTGCGATTGCTCTTATCCAACAATCCCCTAAGGCCATTAATTTTGTTTCAGTGTTTTCGGGAGGTGAAGCAGCCCACGCCGTCAAAAGGTTTACAGGGTTATACACCGGGCCATATTTCGACCCCACGACAACAACAAACATAACAACACAACTGGGAACACACGCGTATTTGCCATGTAAAGTGAAGCAATTAGGTAACAAATCAGTGTCCTGGATAAGAAAACGTGATGCTCACATTCTAACTGTAGATAGATATACATTCATCGCTGACGATAGATTTCAAGCGTTTTTAGTCGAGTCAACTGATACATGGACTCTACAAATTAAGTATGTACAAGCGAGGGACGCAGGCCAATACGAATGTCAAGTCAGCACGGAGCCAAAAATGAGTCATTTTATTATGCTCAATGTAGTTGGTAAGTACGTTTATACCTTTTCACTACCTATCTACTATAACGTTTTTAAATGTTACGCGTCTACGCAACTAACAATAGAGCATAACTACCTTTATTAGTTTCCTTTGTGATTGTGATTTACAAATTCCATCAAAATTTTTGCCAGCGACGACTATTTACTAGAGAAGTTTTTTTATTCATTTTAAATTAAATTAAAACCATGTTATTCACAGCAATAATTTTTCTTTTCAACAAATTTAACTGCCTGCAGTCTATAATATACAATGATATCTTATTTTCCCTGCGTGATAGCTGTTCTATTTTTATGTTAAAACCAAATCTTTACAAGCAAATGTTTTAATCACACTTGAGATGATGTTACCGACTTTTTTTTTCAGTACCAAAAATCGAAATCCTCGGAGAATCAGACATGTTTGTAAAAATGGGAAGCACAGTCCAACTAAAATGCGTCATAACGCAGTCACTTGAGGAACCAGCCTACATTTTTTGGTACCACGACGGAGAGAGAGTGCTAAAGTACGACAAAAACGCGATTGATATAAGACTGGAAAGGGAAGGAACTGATACGACTGTCAGTACACTAATAATTTTTCATACTAGTCCAGAAGATTCTGGAAATTATACTTGCAGTCCGTCGAATTTAGATTCAGCTTCAGTACTCTTACACGTGTTAAATGGTAAGTAGACACTAAGCATTCTCTCTATTGGCAGGATCTTAGTATTTAGTAGGTATTCCCAATTGTCTCATAAAGCTAGTATGCTCGCAGGACGCAGTCCTCCTCTCAGTCAGTTATTTGAAGCTACCTTGCCTATCAAACCTTATAACGCCAATACCATTTAACGTGATCTAAACGAAAAATTGATAAAATATCCTGATCCATAAAACAAACCTAGGTAACCAAGGTATCCTAATACCTTTTGAACCACGCATACTATTGTCCGGTGATAGAAACACTACCTCTTGTACCTGCGTCCGAAGCACAACCAATGTCTGGTTTCTAATTGGTGATAACATTATTGGTGAAATAATACCGAGCATCTCACGCAGTATATTATAGGAGGTTTTCTAATTTTATATAGCTTCTAATTCATTTCTTCATAATGTTTTTGTTATTATTGTAGAGCCCAAATACTCATAGAATAACACCGCAACTTTCATCAGCCTAATATCAGCGCCAAGCACCGTCACGACGTTGCTATGGGCTGTTTCCTTGACTATCGTACCGTCTCTTCATCTAGGCTGGTTTTTACCACAGGCGCCGTTTATACTATAGGGCACTATTAGCAATTTCTTCGTGTATAATTATAATTATTATTGTGGTAGCGTAGCATGGCTTCATAATTATATACAACATAATATGTAAATTTATAACTAAATTTACCATGATAACAAAATCCTGACCTATAGGATGAGCTATTGATATCCGGTCATTAGTGTTTTTGGCCAATAAGTAGGACGGATTTGTTCGAAATAACTTTGTATTTGGAACTAGTTATTTAATTTTCTTTATACATATTTATATATCCATTTAATTTACCTGAAGTTTTGGAATGTTTTCCATACAAAAAAGGAATAAATTTAACTGGACCAAACCCAAAGGTTTAACCTGTTCAAGTTAAAGTAAATGGTGTTAATATTTTATGCGTAAAAACTAAACCTTTTTTGTGGGTAAACCTGTTTTATCAGAATATCAAATCTGTAAGGATATAAATTTTCTACCCGTGTTCTAGACTAGTTAAAACACGAGGGCGTATTTTAGGGTGGAGCTGAGGTGCCATTTGCTTGCCTACAGGGTGGCTCTAGGAAGTTTTCTCGCTCCCTTAATTTTTTTAAAATGTTCTCAGACAGTCAGCGTTAGTTCTCAGTGGAATATATTTTTTTCATATTTTCACCCCCCCTGTATAATATAACTTTTAAATATGTATAGTCAATACATAAAAAAACTATGCTTTTATTGACCCGTTGGTTAATATTTGTACAAATCAGGATTTTAATTAAAATAAAAAAATACCCAACTTTTGTCTGTTTTAAATGTAGTCTAGTATTTTTTAAATTTCTTTTTATTACAACTATGCAGGCCTTGTAGGGGCTCAGTCACAACCTAGAATCGCTCTGTATAAGTACCTTAGATTTTCGATAACAAGGCTTTCTTTATTGACTTATCAAGCAAAATTACCATCGTTCAAAAAAGATTAAGAGAAATGGGTCACCAAGCTTGTGAATGCCTTTAAAATCTGAAAATAGCAAAATTTCGTGCGGTTGGAACATTAAAAAATGTGTAATAAGCAAACTGTAGCGACAAGGAAATTTGCTCATTTTGCGTTAGGAGAGACCATAAACGTTATATTCTTAAGTATGGTAAGACTCAGTACACCTTTTTTTATTCTAAGATTTAAGAAATACTAGAAAAATTCCAATTAATTGAACCGTTGTCTCTATACTTATTTGGGCCATATAAATTTCTAAAATGTTTAACCGAGTTTCACTTGTCAATTATAATTTGATTTTAAAATACAAGCAGGAAAACTATTTTTAATATACATTTTGGTAACCTGATTGAATAATTGAATTTGGCTGCCTGATAAAAGTTTTTCATGTAAGGTTACGTCATATTTCATAATATTTCCTTTATTCTACTCTACAATCTATATATAGTCTGCAATCTATTATATTGATAAGTTCTTGAGAATTATTAATTTTCAGTCTCCAATTATCGTATAATTATATTGTATGTTTGAAGGTGGTAGACAATGAAGTAATATCAAAAAAATTACCCTATCGGACTTACATTTTCTTTATTTTGTTACTTAACACAACGTTTCGGTTAGTTAGTATCTCTAACCGTTTTCAAGTGTAAACTAAATTATAATTCTAAGGCTACTGTCTTAAATACTATCCATGTGCGATGAAGTTTGATGAGTTCGCCTATGTGCTTATTGGAGTGTGAAGTTTGAGCTGTTGGTTTTGGATATGAAGAGGCTTCCAGTATTGGGGATATCTATACTTGGTTTACTAAATATATGGGTATTTTGATTTAGGAAAGCTGCTTGTTTGAATTTTCGTTTTCTCCAGTGCTGTTTCGTGTCCAAAACTTTGGCTTCTGACCACTGTATATATGTTGGTTGGTGCATACATATTCCGCTATACCTGATCTCGAAGTTTTACCGCATGATTTGATAGATACAATTTTTTGTGTTTTCATTACTGGGGGGTTTTACTTTTGTAAGAAAGCTTCTAAGCGTATTTCCGGATTTGAAGGCTGTTTTGATATTACAGTTTTTGGTTATCCTTCTAATCTTTTCAGAAATCCCCTTCAACATTGGGTATTGTAAGAAATGCTTGCTCCTCTTTCGTTTCTGTATTAGTTTTTACTTCGCGATGTTTAAGTTTTGAGGTGGTATTAGTTACAAAGGTTTCAGGGTAACCATTCTGTTTTAAATCTTTTTTGAAATTTGAAATTTCAATATTCAGGTCTTCTGGATTGTTGCAAACGTTCAATGCTCTGTGATAAAGAGTTTGAATTATGCCCTGATTTTTTAAATGATTCGATCCGTGATTAAGGTATTTCCCCATGTGAGTGGGTTTCCTGTACCCTGAAGTTTTTATGTTTTCAGCACTTCGTTTGACGAGAACATCGAGAGAGGGTAGAGTGGAATGTTTTTCTGTTTCCATGGTAAATTTAATGGATTGCCTTATACTATTAATATGTTCCAAAAAATAAAAATTAAGTAACAAGATAAAGACAATGAAAGTCCGACAGGGTCATTTTTTATAATTATATTGCCTCAGTTTTTTTTTTGAAGATAACTAATTAAATGTTGAATATCTATTATTTCTAATAAACGAGGATCTCATTTATAAGCTTACAGTTTGCTTTTACTAATGATCCAATTATAAAAGCGCCTCTTTATAATATTATTATGCCTATGACTTTAAAAGCAGATGGTATTTTTTTAAATTCTTACATATTTCTATTCTCGTTATTTACTAACTACTGAATGTTAATAATAATATAACTTAAATATTATTAAAATATTTGGTAACACCCATCCATTATACAGGGTGGGGACTTTAACTGGAATAAATTCGATAGTATTAAAACCGCTGAAGTTGCGCCTACAAAATTTGGTATGTGGCGGTTTTGGACCATGCGGAATTAAAAAAATGATATCGGCGCTGCTGCCAGATTTTAATTTTGTTATTTTAAATGGAATGCCCAATTTATTTTTATTGCAGTAAATTGGGCGTGTCAAATTTAGTAAGATCCCAAATTTACAAAATTCTATCTTCACTAGTTGCTGAGCTATGGCAAGACTGTATTTCCATTAAAAAGTACTGGAACGCTTATCTACCTTTGAATCGTTAAAGTTGCGCTTACAAAATTTACTATCTGGGGGTTTCTAGGCATGCAGAAATTAACAATGATATCGGCAATGTTGTCAGAATTCTCAGCTGTGTGCTACAGGCGGTAATTTAATTGGAACAAATTTGACAATAAAATTACGAAAACACGAAACTAGTTCTATCGATTTATTATTTCAAAAGTTTTATGTTTCAAATCACCCCATAAATAAAAATCTAATAGTGTTAAATCAGGCGACCTTACTGGCAATTCAATAGCTCCCCGTCAACCAATCAACCTGCCAGGAAAGGCGGTATTCAGGTAATTCCGCACGTTAGCCGCATAGTGCGGAGGCGCCCTATCCTGCTGGAAAAAAATTCTTTCGTCCAAGTTATTATTTCCTTGCCAAAATTCCAAATATTTTTCACCTGTTACGTTGGTGGTCCCCGAAACCGATCATCATGAGAATTTCTATTTTTAAGGTTTCAGTTAAATAAGTCATTTTTACATGACAAGAACTTTTCTTGAAGCTTGTCAATAACTTAGTAACTATGGAGATGTTACCAAGGTAACGCTACTTGAAGGAAGATAAACATCCCGGTACTTTTTAATAGAAATACAGTGTTGCCATAGCTCAACAACTAGTGAAGATAATAATTTGGGATCTTACTAAATTGGACACGCCCAATTTACTGCAATAAAAATAAATTGGGCATTCCATTTAAAATAACAAAATTACTACGTGTAGCGCAAAACTGGGAAATCTGGCAACAACGCCGATATCATTTTTTAATTCCGCATGGTCCAAAACTCAAACATACCAAATTTTGTAGGCGCGACTTCAGCGGTTTTAATAATATCGAATTTATTCCAGTTAAAGCCCCCACCCTGTACATTAATTAAGGAAAATCCTTATATTCCTAGAATTAAAAAAAGATTTATAATAAATTTGAAAAGTTAATCGAATAAAACACTAAAAATAAAATATCAGTCAAAGTGGATCCTGTTTACTCTATGCAAGGGTTTCAAAGAGCTTTTCCGTTGAATTAGTAAAGGAAATAAGAGTTCTTTAATATGCTTTCCTTTGACATAGTAAGAAATGCATAATCTAATGGATTTTCTAAATTTATTTTCCAATTTCATTGCCACGTAACGCAAGTACGTGGCAATGAAATCATATTACCTAAATATTAAATATGTTTAAGAGGCCCAGTATAATATTTACCTGAAACCTAGCAGTAGTAGTTGTAGTAATGTCGGAGAGTCGGAGAGTCGGAGAGCAAGTAGGTCGCCAACCCCGTTTTACGTCTGCGCAATGTCAGCCAGATGAGACTTACAGTTTTACGTGGGTACCGTACCACAATTTATCGGTAGATATTATTCCCGGCACAGTTTTTACGGCTATTAGGTCTCCGTGTTGCGACATGAGCACCCAATCTATCAGAATCAGTGTCGGAGGTACCGCTTCACTCCATGATCGGTCTAGGTGTTTTATGAGAAATTGTAATTGTCCTAGGCGTATTAAGCATATCATAATGCTCTTACTATAATCGGTATGGTGCACCTAAACTGGTCAACAAAAAGATCGTACCATTCAATTTTTAGACCTATTTTCAAATTGCTGGAACTTTTTTAAAAATTGACTTTTTTAAATGTAGTTTCCAAATTTGGAAAGCGCGATTTTCCTACTTTAACCTGTATTTCATTTATTTTTGGTAGAATCAATATTATTATGATACACAGGGCGATCAATAGAGTGCTGCAAAAAAACACAAAATTGTAGTGTGTGCCATTTCAGTGGTGATTTTTTCTGGTCGTTACAATATGGGTTTTTACCAAGGTAGGATTAATATCTCTAGACGTTTTTGCCAGTTTTTGGATTGAGGACCTCTGGCTTTAGATAGGCCAATAAACGTCAAATTTTGGTAATCATTGCTTTAAAACGCTATAACTGGAAAACGGATTGATGGATTGCAATAAATTGATAAATTTCCAAGGCTAAGTTAATGTCAATTAAACAATGAAGTTACCTATAGCAGCAATACGTTTCTATAGCAACGATGAAATAATGTCATTGTCATAGAATATTTTTAAGTCAAATAAAATGTTTGTCTTTTTTAAAGCTAATTTTACTTTTTACAAATGCCAAGACTAAGCCAAAATGAACTGAGAAATATAGTGCGGTAAGTTTTTGGCTACCGAAATTTAAAAAATAGAGGTAAATAACTAATAATTTTACAGGTTGTGCCATCAAGGCCGTACTATACAGGATACTGCGGAAATTGTGAACACCACAATATCTATTGTTAAACGGACACTAGCTAGAGCACGGACCTATGGTAGTCCAAATTACCGCCAAGAAGGTCGCTGCGGACGAGCCAGAAAAACAACAGCCAGGCAAGATCGTCTAATAATGCAAAACGTTAATCGCTGTAGGACCCTAAATGCTACCAAAAATTGCCGAAGCTTCCAAGCAGCAACTGGCATGATGGTATCCACGCAAACGATAAGGAGACGGCTCCATGAGCGTGGACTGAAGGCGCGCAATCGTGCTGCTTGCCCAGCTTTGCTGGCTACTCACAGAGCTGCAAGGAGGCGGTGGGGTGCAGATCATGCTAACTGGGGGATAGCAGAATGAAGTAGATGCATGTTTACGGATGAAAGTAGGTTTAATTTGTATGAAAGTGATGGAAGAATTTTAATCTGGAGAGCAAGAAATGAACGATATCTGGAAGAAAATATAGATGCAAGAGTACCATTTAAAGGTGGAGGAGTTCTTGTTTGAGGTGGTGTAATGTTGAACGGGAAAACGGATTTGGTTATTTTGATAGGAGAATCGATGAATGGTAAAAGGTATCGAGAACTGTGCATTCGGGATATTGTTATTCCTTTTGCACAAAACTTTGGTGACGATTTTGTCTTAGTAGATGACAACGCTCGACCACATAGAGCCAGAATCGTCCAAGAAGTCTTAAAGGATAACAATATCCAAAGGATGAATTGGCCTGCAAGATCACCAGATATAAATGTGATAGAATATGAATGGAGTTGGATGAAACTAAGATTAAATGACGGAGAGCATAATTTTAACAACTTGAACGAATTGGCAAATGCAATAAGAGAGGAATGGAACGCTATTTCCCAGTACTTCCTTGCAAACTTGGTGCGTAGCATGCCAAGAAGAGTAATGGAAGTTCTAAGGGTTCACGGCGGACCTACTCACTATTAATTTTATTTGTTATTATTTTTTTTTGTTAAAATTTAATCAATTTTATTTGCTACCATTAATGTTGTTAATATTGTTTATAAGTGAAACATTTTGCTGGCCAAACGGCGCGCAAATAAACATTTAATTTTTTTTTATTGACTTTGTTGATTACCCCGTATATTAATAAAATTCTCTCACCTTTCGTAAAATACGTAGGTCATAGAACATCTCCATGAAATGGGCTTTTTGAATGTGAAAAACTCGTTGAAATCCATCAATCCCTTTTCCAGTTATAGCGTTTTAAAGCAATGATTACCAAAATTTGACGTTTATTGGCCTATCTAAAGCCAGAGGTCCTCAATCCAAAAACTGGCAAAAACGTCTAGAGATAATGATCCTACCTTGGTAAAAACCCATATTGTAACGACCAAAAAAAATCACCACTGAAATGGCACACACTACAATTTTGTGTTTTTTTGCAGCACTCTATTGATCGTCCTGTGTATCATAATAATATTGATTCTACCAAAAATAAATGAAATACAGGTTAAAGTAGAAAAATCGCGCCTTCCAAATTTGGAAACTACATTAAAAAATGTCAATTTTTAAAAAGTTCCAGCAATTTGAAAATAGGTCTAAAAACTGAATGGTACGATCGTTTTGTTGACCAGTTTATTATGAACTGATTGTAGATAAACAGTTATAAACACTATGCATATAATAAAGTAATAAGTAATCCCATTGTATGTTTTAACTTTTACTAAGGCGATTAAGAAGTCTTGGAAAACAAACTCCATAAACTAAATTTCGCTAAGCTCATAAATATTAAAAACAAATCTAGTTAACATATGCCATACTTCAACAAAAAAATAATAAATCAATGTAAAACCGAGTAAACCTATTTTCTTTAAAGCAAAATAATAACAAATCCCTCTCTAAAGTTTCGAATTTTAAAAACGTTTGAATTAGAAACAATGAAATGAACATTTTAAAGTTCATTTTCATACACGTAACTGCCAAGTATGTTAATACAAAGGTAAGCCTGAAAACTTTAAACTGCTCTAAAACTTTTCGTTATAGGTGATTTGCAGAAAAGTACACGAGAGAAACGTAGCTTAGATTTACATAAGGGATTACTACGGTGGATGGTTTTAAACGTTCTTTAAAAATCTTAATTAAGTAATAATTACCGATTACCCATATATTTTATTTATTTTATTTTAAGCTTTAAAGTTTTGCATTTTGTCTTGAATGGTCTTGAGCTACTTCGAAGGACTTTGCTGGGCTAGATCACCATACTACGCAGTATTGTTGCGGACGCAACAAACGTTGCATAAACTTTGATATAAAAATTTAAAAAACAAAGTTCTAAAATGTACCAATAAAGATTTATACGATAATAAGAAACAAAACTGGGACAGAGTGCGATATTAAAAAAGCTTTGAATATATGAAACCAAATAAAACTAGAATCATTTGCGCAGAAACACGGCGAAATAATAATAAATCGTCAGTTTGAAAATAATACAGGTCATAAAAATTCGTTGTTTGTTCAGCAAAATCAAATGTACAAACATTCGTGGCAATGCATGAATGAGGGTAAAGCTATAGAATATTTTAACCAAAAAGAAATGTACGTACTGCCAATATAAACGCTTTTATATAATTTTTTGGAATTTTGTAACTGTTTTAAAGTCTGCTATTGTTTATAAAAAAGTGGCAAAATTTTTTTTTCTTTATTGGCAAAAAATTAATTCTGATAATTGTCGGCTCTGTGTTCGATTGCCTAAATTCTTTTCCCCTTTTTATTTTTTTAATACCTAATTTGCACACAAAAAAGATACCATAAGTAGATTAAGCAATAAAAGTTGCTATAACCGAAAATTCGGCTTTGTGTATTCTACTAAACCCTCAATAAGTTAGATATTATCGCGCCAAACTGTAAAAGAGAGATAGAAATATATCTTTTCTTTATTTAAATTTCATAATATGGCTTTACCCAGCGCAACTTAAGTACAATTATGAGCATTTCATGTAAAACTTTAAATTTATTTCCTCAGATTAGTTCGTGTTTATTAAATATAAAATACCCAAATTTTATCTAAGCACGACACGGCCCTTTGTCTAAATATTTTTATACCTACTTGATATAAAGTAATATCCTAATATATACAGGGTGTTCATTTGAAAACTTCCCACCACGGATTTATCGAAAACTACTGATTAAAAGAAAAAACGCCGAGACACGTCAAAAGATTTGCCAAAGGGGACAACTTTTTAACCAAAAACTATTTCACCCCCTTTTACCCTCTGCCACCCGGGGTCATCCCCTTAAAAATTTTAAATGACAAGGGTTATCAAGTAATAGCTTGTTTGAAAGGTCTTTCAAAGTGCTTTATTTTGATGTTTGATTTTTTAAAATCGGTCGATTCGTTTTCGAGAAAATTAGAAAAATCTTTATTTATCTTAATTTGTTCAGATAGAAAAAAAAAACACACGAAAATATCACTTTTTATTTCAATATGTGTTCAAAAACCAACATAAACAGCAATTCGGAAGATTAGACGTGGCAGCAACCAAATAACAACTCGATTTTTTTTCCGCCTTCTTTTTATCAACACAGATAACATGTATTTATTCTTATACCTGTTTAGTTTTTTATAGTTGCTAAGGAAAAGAAAGAATTTAATTTGCTGTCAGTTACCTTTGTGACAATCTTGGGATAGTGAAAATTAATTTATTGATTCAGATTTTACTTCCAAAATGGTTTACACACTAGCCGAAAGAGTGGAAATGATTCTAATTTATGGTGCCCAAAATCAATGTGCTCGGCAAACTACCGTCACATTTAACACCAGACATCCGGAAAAGATAACTTCGCATAGGTATGTTTTGGACCTTGTTACTATATTTACTCAAACTGGATCTGTTGCAAATAAAAAACGTAATCATCGTAGAGTTTTGGATGAAGCCGCTCAAGTAGAAGTTTTGGGTCATTTTGGCATAAATCCTAATACTTCATTACGCAAAATTGTTGATGCGACTGGTATTTTATTAGGCTCTGTACACACAGTTACTAAATTGCATAAATTTCATCCATTCAAAATGAAAATATTGCAAGAGTTAACCGAAGATGATTTCGATAGGCGAGTTGAGTTTTGTGAACAAATGACTGCAGCGATTAATGATAATACCATTTATGTAAAGAATATCTGCTTCAGTGATGAATGCACATTTTATCTAAATGGATTTGTTAATAAGCATCACTGCAGGTATTGGAGCAATAAAAATCCTCATGCTTTTGTAGAAGGGCATACTCAGTACCCCCAAAAATTAATGTATGGGCAGGCATTTTAGGAAACAAAGTGACTGGGCGATTGTTTATTAATGGGAATTTAATTGGAAGCATTTATTTAGATATGTTGGAAAATACCATCAATCCGCTTATCACTGAAATCATTGAAAACCAAATCGATAACGATGGAAACCCTTTGATGAGGCTGAAATATATTTCCAGCAAGACGGCGCTCCTCCTCACTATGTTCTTCCGGTTCGGCAATGGCTAGACGACGAGTTTCCAGATAAATGGATAGGGCGAAGAGGGCCTATAGAATAGCCTGCTAGATCTCCTGACTTGACGCCATTAGACTTTTTCTATGGGGCTAATTGAAGTCTATTGTGTTCATTCCCCAACCTTAAAGTTTGGAAGAATTTCGTCAACGCATCATCGAAAGCTGCCATGATCTCCCACAACATGTTTTTGAAAATGTCCGTCAGGAATTTGAACATCGCCTATGTCATTGTTTGGCCAATAACGGGCAACATTTTGAAAGTTATTGAATTAAAAAGTGATATTTTCGTGTATTTTTTTTAATCTGAATAAATTAAGATAAATAAAGATTTTTCTAATTTTCCCGAAAACGAATCGACCGATTTTAAAAAATCAAACGTCAAAATAAAGCACTTTGAAAGGCCTTTCAAACAAGCTATTACTTGATACCCCTTGTCATTTAAAAGTTTTACGGGGATGACCCCGGGGGCAGAGGGTAAAAGGGGGTGAAGTAGTTTTTGGTTAAAAAGTTGTCCCCTTTGGCAAATCTTTTGACGTGTCTCGGCGTTTTTTCTTTTAATCAGTGGTTTTCGATAAATCCGTGGTGGGAAGTTTTCAAACGATCACCCTGTATATAAATATAAAGGTATGGAAATTCTTGGTCCGTCGGTTTTAAGTGTCTATTGTGTTATCTCTGTATTTTTGGGTAATAGTTTTTCTAAACATAATAGTCACTTACAACTGAACAATAAAATTCTAATTATTTAAGTTTTAACAAAGTACAATCCGGGAAGTAATAAGCTTTAGAAAATAAAATGTTTTATGTCGTGGATTTAAAGATTTAACTACAATTGCAATAAAATCTTTTACGAAAACCACCCTGCAACTCTTAGATTCAACTGTTTCACTATGAAACCGTGTTTCTTTGTATCTACAGCACCACATAAAGAACACGGTAATAATCCCTTCGAGAATCTGACTGTCGTTTGTAAAACTTAATCTTAAATTAAAATCAACCAATGTCCGTACCAACTCTGAGGGTCAAATTAAATTTTTTAAAGTTTATTAACTTGTAACATATCAAATAAAATTGTTAAACGCAAAATACTAGTAAGAGCTAAAGCGAGTCATCGATTTTTTATTGGTGTAGGGATAAAATAGGTTGCTAATAAGGTCTTGTATTGTTATAGGTGAACATCCAGCTGCTATGCAACGTGGAAAAAATTCAGCGTCCCCCATTCCAGGATGGTCCCATTTGTCAATGGGACTGGGGCTTGCAGCTTGCACCCCACCCAGGTTTGCTATCGCTGTAGCGCTCAGTTTGGCCATAATTAGTGAGGTACTTGCATGTTAAGAATATATTTTTAAAACAATTTTAGTATACCTATTAGAGTAAGGTTACCAGGAAAAATTACAACCTAGTATTTTAACACGGATAATGGTTTTTTGTATATTTTAAACAAGTTTTGTTTTAGTCAAAAAACAACAGAAACTCACAAGAAGTAAGCGTTTTTGCTAAGACCTTGTCAAATTAAGTTGTCTTTCTCTTTTTCTGCTTTCAAATAATTTTTTACATGAAAATCTAACGAAATCAATTTTGTGTTATTGTTATATATTTTCAGTTTAACATTGCAAAATGTCAGTTTTAAATACCATTTACGATATTTAATTTAAATAATTTATTTAACTTCTAATTAATTTCGAGTGGCGTAAAATTTTACGCCCTACTAGGTGACAATGTCGATTTTGGTTTAAATCGCATTTTTAAAAGAGCATTTAAATGTTAAAATGTTTAGTGTGTTTTATATCCAAAACGGACCCATTCGTTTTTCTTTTAAACTGACTGGGCAGTTTAGTTTAACTGATGTATTTAATGAACACTTGATAAAAGTTTTCAAAACGGTTAATTAGCTGAATAGGAGTCAGTAAAAAAAAAACGTAGAAGACCAAATTTTTTATTCGGCCAACGTTTCGACCTCTATGAGGTCATCATGAGGGTTCTAGAAAAGAAATATTATCATTCCTTAAATTAAAAAAAAAGAAAAATTATGGGTTACCTATATTGACTGATTGATTGACCTGTATTATTAGTCTAATGCATCTTATTAATATATTCTAAGATCCTTGTTTTCAGATACCTATCCTGAGGATAACCTCATTAAGGTCGAAACGTTGGCCAAATACAAAATTGGATTTTTGACGTTTTGTTTTACTTACCTCTATCCAACTCCTTTTGAAAGTTTAAGTTTATTAAATATTAACTCAAAGCAACAGGAGGTCATTGTCACATCTAAAGATGATATCTATTTTAAACGCCTTTCTCTTAAATGTTACTATTAAATATTATAGATTAAAAAAGTTAACCAGAGTTATCAGACAATGCGAAGAGTTCAAAGACATATTTAGGAAGCAAGAAAGGCGATAAGGTATTTTTCTTTTCTTAATTTGATTACATAATAATTTATGCAAAACTTTTTCAAGTGGCACCTCTTTGTCGCTACTTTTCTAAATACTGTTAACAGCTTTTAGAGCTTTTAGATTAACAAATTTTAAGTTTTATAATTATGCCAAACTGGCCCCATTTGTTTTCCCGTTTCTTGATATTTTTATTTACATTCTCAGGCCATACTGCTATTTTGTAGCAGTCAACATAATATGTTCTCACTGTAGTCTCCGCCTCTGTACTAAAAGCTGAGGCCACATGTATATCTAACATTTATTTTACTATGGCTATAAAAGTTAATGCCATTTAAACCATACATATTGTTTTGGTTATTATATAGTACTAGGCAAATAAATATCACGTATATAATATTATATAATATAAGAATACTCTGGACATTTATAAAGTCAGCTCCATCGCCTCTATAAATAATATTTTATCTGCATAATAAAATCTTGCTAGAAGTAGGTCAAGTTTAAGACGGGAATTCAACATGTGGAAAATATTTTTTATTGTCTTTAAGATCATAATTTTATAACTGAAAAATGTTTAGCGGAGTGCAGAGAAAGTTTTTTAAAATTTAAGGAGTTTTATAGTCTTCACCGGGAATCGAATCCGCAACCTCTCGATTGTCAGTCGAACGCTCTGCCATTTGCACTACGGAGAATCTGAAATCCTTGCACCAATTTCCTCCATTCAACTTATTCAATACTTATTTTAATAGTATACAGTATGGAATCTCCTGCGATTTTAAACGGGGGAAGGGGATTATTAAAGGAAAGGAACTCACTCACGATCAATGATCAAAAATATTCTCTTTTTATCTTGTATCCATGTCTCGTCTATATACAGGGTGTTCATTTGAAAAATTCCCACCTCGATTTTCTTGCTTTAAAATGAAAATGTGGAAAATCGCTCGGACCCGTCGATATTTATTTCGAGGGGGACATCTTATGCGTATATTGTCAATCTTGTTACTTCAAGCCCCTAGGAGGGAGGGGGGGTAAGATCTAAATCTTAAATGGATACCCCTATTTTATATATTTTTTTTGGATTCTGCATAAAATTCTGAACTATACTTAACAGTTTCCGAGATATTGACTCATGAAAAATTACATTTTTGAACTTTGACAGCGTCTAGCTTTCTAACTGTACGTCTTAGAGCAAAACGGCTTACATGTCCCTATCTTCGATTTTTATTATCTTTCCAACAGTGTAAACTTTCGGTTAAACCGGATGTAAGAAATATAGTACTTTCGGTATGACCGGAAGTTGACACTATTGGAAAAATAATAAAAATCGAAGATAGGGACATGTAAGCCGTTTTGCTCTAAGACGTACAGTTAGAAAGCTAGACGCTGTCAAAGTTCAAAAATGTAATTTTGCAAGAGTCAATATCTCGGAAACTGTTAATGCTTTTATTAAAAAATGTTCAGAATTTTATGCAGAATCCAAAAAAATTATATAAAATAGGGGTTAAGATTTAGATCTTACCCCCCTCCCTCCTAGGGGCTTGAAGCATCAAGATTGACAATATACGCAAAAGATGTCCCCCTCGAAATAAAAGTCGACGGGTCCGAGCGATTTTCCACATTTTCATTTTAAAGCAGGAAAATCGAGGTGGGAAGTTTTCAAATGAACACCCTGTATAGCGATATCTGTAGGAATCGACGAAGTTTCAACTTCATTGTAAATTATTACGAATATATATCATTATTCCAGAGGTCTCATATCGATTCTTGCAGATGTCACTATTATGTCGACGAGGCATAGATAGCAAAAAGGGGATCTTAATGATCAGTGGTCGTGAGTGATTTTTACTGAATAACCCCCTCCCCAGGTTGAAATTGCAGGATATTTCAAACTGTATACTACTAACAGAGTATCCATACCACATATAGCAGAGCGTTAGACTGGTAATCAAGAAGTTCCGGGTTCGATTCCCGGTGGAGACATAAAATGTTTGTGCTTTAAAGTTACGAAGCAAAATGTTTTATAATTATTCCCGTTAACTTTTTTTTAGAGCGTTTTTTTTGATGCTTTGGTTCACTTTGAATAGTCTTGTAACATTACTCTAATTGGCATATTTACTGATTATCTATAAGGGTACTTTGGTTGTGGTGTAACTATAGCACAAGGGGGTTGAAATATTTTTAAGTTACAACATTTTATTCCTAGATTCTAATTTAAATGTATAAATAATAAAATATTTTATTTTTAACAAAATCTGATAGATTAAAGAGCTTAAAGTGTAGTTTGAAAAATAAGGCCAACATTATTTTAAATTTTGAATAGGTAGTGGTAAGGATTAAGATAATTTAAATTCCTGTAAATATTAGGATAATTCTAATATTAATATAAAGAATTTTAACTAACTGACGTTTATCCCCTTTGTGCTCTTTAACAGTTATTTTAAAATTTGTTGTACTTTTTAAATTAGATTTTATATTAATGAATGGAAAGTGTGTATGTACTATATATAAATATCTTTTTCAAATTTAAGCGGTATTCTTATAATTATGCAAAGGTACAAAACTCAAAGGATTTCGAAAAGTAATAATTTTAAACCATGTACACACGTTGTATTGTAATTATTGTGTTAATCTATCTAAAAAATCGATCATAAAGTAATTTTTTTTTGGTTAAATTTTATAATATTAATAAATTCCTTGATATGGTACCTACTTCCAGATATGCGAAAGATAAAAAGGAAATTACAAAAAAAAATTTAATTATTTCTCTGGAATTTTGAGATGGTTAATTTCTTCAATTTCCGTCGAAATCTACTATTTAAGTGGGTGTGGCCTTAGAGCTTATTTCCGGCAATATCTGATTTAAATTTAGCTTTACGCTAGGATACGCTATTTTGACATAACAATTTTATTTTATATACAGATTATATTAGTTTATCTTGAAAATTTAATTAAATATAAAGACAATGAAGCTCTTAAAAGTTTTCGGTAATGTAACAGCAGTTTAAATCAATCATTATTTTTTATTAATTATTTATTATTCTTAGTAAAATTCTGACTTTTATCAACAGCAAACCTAGACAGATACAAACCTATAAATATTCTATATGAATGATAACATACGTAAATAAGGAAGTTTACATTAAAAAAAAATATAAAATTTGATACATAGGTATGTTAACTGAAACAATAATTTTTGCACCAACAAAAAAAAATCGCCCATGCCTCTAAACGCAAATTAGTTGTTTATTCAGCCACAATATAATATTTAATTTTTATAACTTAACATGAGGTTACAACTATATTTTTAAGGGCTTGAATTGTAGTATTGTCTCTCCCATGAAATAAACAAGTCTTAATCGAGGCACAAAGGCCTATAAAAAAATATACATTTTTTTTCCTTGTAAGAGAGAGATTTGTTTGAAAGTCTATCATAATAACCTTATGTTTTTCTAGATGAATCGTGGTTTGTGTCAATTATTTATTAACATTTTTTTTACTAACAATAAATTATGTAACTTTAAAGCTGTTCTAACAATAACATAAAGTATATGCAGGCGTCCTTTTTACTTCCTGATATAACCAATAATATTTATTAATATGGTAAATACCATAGCCAAATTTTATCAGTAAAAAATATTTTTTTAAAACGACAATTAAACACGACAGACGATGTAAATTGCTTTGAAAATCCTTATCATGGCTTTTCTTTTCCAAGTTTTTCTTTCAACACGGTTAGCAAAAATCATAAAATAAAATTAAAGCATTTTATTAAAATGACATTTATTATCATGCTATGCAAGAATTTATAAACACAAACAGTAGTTTGTAAATTTTAAACTACTTTAGAACATAAGCTTTTTAACCAACTCAAGTAAAAACAATATACCCTTATCTGAAATAGCAATCAAAAATAAAATTTTCTTGGTAAATTAGAGAGATCTTTACATGGTAGATTTAAGTTTATAGCATATTTAGACGTAACACGGAAAATATAGCCATGATTATAACATAAATTGTAATTATCTTAAATAAAGCTTTAAACAATGGGCAATATTTGGCAACCATTAAATTAGAATTATTTCTCTAGACAAATAGGTATTTTATTAAAAAAGTTTTAATAACATAGAACAAGGGGAGAAAGGAATGAGTAATTATTGTAGGTCATGTCAAGTAAAATATTTTAAAATTTCATATAACACAGAGTAATATTTTACCGTCGTGTACCGTATTGTACAAACACGTAAACAAAAATAGAAGCAACATAACGTTGCTGTTTTCCCACGATTAATCGTAGCTAATAGTCAAGGGTATTAAACATAATTTGGTAAGATACGTCATAAGTCACCAATAGTATTATAGCGATTAATTGATGTTTCTAGGTATTAAATTAATTGGTGCTCTCACCACATCAGATTTGTGTAAAGACAGGGTTAATTTCTAGAAACATATTATTGTACCAACCGTAATTACTGTCAAGAGTAATATGGAATTAACGTCAGTACCCTGGTAATAGGAAGTAATTTTATAACAATTTTTTCGGCGCTTATTCAAATGTTGAAGATTTTGGGGTAAAAATTAAAATGTGTCTAATATTTAATAGTGTGAATTAAATTAATAATAATAAATAATGTAAGTATAACTTAATTTATTAGATTCGTAAAAGAATGTTTTATTTAAAGACAATTTTATGCAAAATCATCTTCAAAATTTAAATAGAATAGTGAAAATCCGGTGAGCGTCACTTCTATGTCTATGTTGCGTAGAGTTATCAAGATAAAATATATTAGTTGAAAAGTTTCACTTTATTTTTAAAAACTAAGATGAAAGGTTGCTTGTTGTTTTTACAGAGTTATACAGGGTGTTCAGAAAATGCGTTAGGAAATTTTAAGGGGTGATTCTACATGCAAAAATAATGCTAGTAAATCATTTGACAAAATGTCGAAATCTCCATGGTTAACAAGATACAGGGGTTTGAATTTGATCTTTTAGTTTTAGTTTTTTTGTCATACTACATTTATTTTCGAACCAAATCATTTGATATTCTGCACACATACTAATCTCGAGCGACTATACAATTTGAAGATAAGAGTGTTTTTTTTTAAACCGCTAGAGGGCACTTTACCTAAAACATAAATATTATTTCCGTCATAACTTTTTTCTCTTGGTAGCTGGAGCAAAACCGAAGGTGCCATTTTAGTGACAATTAAGAATACAAAAAATAAGTTACTCTTCATTAAGGTCAATAAACCCCACCGTTTAGCCACTAATCGATATTAAAGCTTTCATTGCTCTCAACCAAATGCCTACGTACATAAATGGAATCGCGTCAAATCAAGTGGCCTGGTTTCAAATTATGCGAAATTTGACAACTAAATAATTTGATTACTGTCAAGTTTAGATAGGGAGGGTTTTTTGGTACTCAACATTTGAATATTCTCGTTCCATTTACACTTTGTCTTTTTATGACAAAAAACTCTCCCTATCTAAACTTGACAGTAATCAAATTATTTAGTTGTCAACTTTCGCATAATTTGAAACCAGGCCACTTGATTTGACGCGATTCCATTTATGTACGTAGGCATTTGGTTGAGAGCAATGAAAGCTTTGACATCGATTAGTGGCTAAACGGTGGGGTTTAGCGACCTTGATCAAGAGTAACTTATTTTTTGTGCTCTTAATTGTCACTAAATGGCACCTTCGGTTTTGCTCCAGCTACCAAAAAAAAAAAGTTATGACGGAAATAATATTTATGTTTCAGGTAAAGTGCCCTCTAGCGGTTTAAAAAAAAGCACTCTTATCTTCTAATTGTATAGTCGCTCGAGATTAGTATGTGTGCCGAATATCAAATGATTTGGTACGAAAATAAATGTAGTATGACGAAAAACTAAAACTAAAAGATCAAATTCAAACCCCTGTATCTTGGTAACCATGAAGATTTCGACATTTTGCCAAATGATTTACTAGCATTATTTTTGCATGTAGAATAACCACTTAAAATTTCCTAACGCATTTTCCGAACACCATGTATTTAATTATCTCTAAATGTGTACCATTGCATTTTATTGGGATACCCTTAATTATTATTCCTTACTGAAAATATAAAAGTTATTCTTTAAAATGGATAAACTTATTTTTAGCAAAAATATGTTACAGACGTCCAAAGCAGTTTCGAATTTGGTATACATATAAATACGAAACTATAGCTAGTTTTATTAACTAAAAAATATTTTATCCATTTTTATATTTACTACAAAGATTACATACATTCGTACAATATAATAATTGTTTACGTACGTATACAGGGTGATTCACGTTGAGTGGCCTATTAGAAGATCTCGGAAACAAGTAAAGTTATATTTTTAAAGATTTGGTAGCAGGCATGATTGGCTTTGAACTTTTAAAATAATATACCTTGCCGTTTGTATCACTTCCGGTTATAACGGAAGTTATGGCTAACTTTGGTATTTCAAATGGAATACCCTGTATGTTTTAGTATTTTTGGATACCTTATTGAAACCTAAGTAACTTTTATTAACAATGATCTATACCTATCTCTAACCGCTTTTGAGATATGAATTTTTAAATTGCATTTTGTATGAAAAAACCTTACCGAGATGAAAGTTCAGTAATTTTGAAATTAATAAAGTTGAACATTTAAGATTTTGTAGGCGTTTAACAAAAACAGATATCTTTAGACTACATTACTTAAGTTTCGTGTTTTGCATACAGAGGGTTTTTAAAAGTGTGCCAATCTGGCCATTTAGATAAATGTGCATAAGTCAATTTTTGCAAATGGAACACCATATTTTTTATTTTAGTAACGTGTAATGAAATTTCCCATCTAAATATTTAATATGCCCGTATCAATATTTTTAGTCGTTTTGGAATTATGAGCAATTTAAAAAAAAAATATCTTAAAATATGTGTTTGCGTTAAGTTCATAAGACATTATTTTTGTAAATAATTAAGGTGAGTGTCAACTTTAAAACAATTTCAGTCAAAGCCTTTTTTACTAATTGGTAACAAAGCTCAAAGTCAAACAAGAATCGGAGTCAAAGCCTTCTTTACAAAAATAATGTCTTATGAACTTAACACAAACACATATTTTAAGATATTTTTTTTTAAATTGCTCATAATTCCAAAACGACTAAAAATATTGATACTGACATATTAGACGTTTAGATAGGAAATTTGATTCTCTACACGTTACTAAAATAAAAAATATGGTGTTCCATTTGCAAAAATTGACCTATGCACATTTATCTAAATGGCCACATTGGCACACTTTTAAAAACCCCCTGTATGCAAAACATGAAACCTGAGTAATGTAGTATAAAGATCTGTGTTTTAGTTAAAAGCCTACAAAATTTTAAATGTTTAACTTTATTAATTTTAAAATTACTGAACTTTCTTCTTGGTAGGGTTTTTACATAAAAAATACATTTTATAATTCATATCTGAAAAACGGTTAGAGATAGGTATAGATCTTTTTTAATAAAAGTTACTTAGGTTTCAATAAGGTATTCAAAAATGCTAATATACAGGGTGTCCCGAAATTAGCTGACAATATTTTAAGGAGATAAAGTACTTCCAAAAATAAGACTAATACCTTCTATAAATATACCTTCAAAAACGCTTCGTTATGGGGCTAGAGCCCCCCGAATTGGAACCATAATAAGCAGTTTTTTCACAATATCTCAAAAACCGATTAGAGTATCGAAACAAAATTTGATACATGTTTTACCCATGACAAGACGCAATAAACGATTAAATTAGCTTAACTGTATTTCTTCCAGTGGCGTCCCACTGGGTAGGTAGTTGGGAGAATATTGCCCTAAGTTTTTTATTTTTAGGAATTTTTAACTTCAGGTGCAATTTTTAGAAGCCTTGGAGTCTTTTGTTGAAAAAAGGTACTCTTGTTTTATTGCGGTAGGATTTACCGTTTTCCAGTAAAATCGATTTTAAAATTTTCGGTTTTTTGAAATCCGGTGAAAAGGCTAAGGTTTTTTTTGCATATCTCAGCAAACACTAATATTAAAACATGAAATTTATTAGAGCTTTTACTAGCGACAAGGCATATGTATTAAAGGATGTTACTTTAAAATATTTTTCCAGTGACGTCGCACGGGGTGGAGCCTTAAGTAAATATTACTATTTTTTTTTTTTAATTTCATAGTTTTAATGTATTTTTTTTTTATTTTAAATTTTTTGTTAATAAAATTTTCCATTATTGTAATTTGACATAATGTAACGTTTTTAAATTAAACATATTTTTAGATTCCTTTGTTTTTTAAATATTTATTTTCATGAAGATTTTAAGAGAGTTTTAAAATAAACCAAAAAATAATAACAAGTTGCAAATCAAATTTGATTGTGAACCACACGGGAAACTAATTCTTAAGCAAGTACCAGTCATGTGTCCCCAAAAATAATAATCAAGGGGATTTAAATCAAGTGATCTTGGTGGCCAGGCTATGGCTACCAATCCACCTGGTAATTTTCTTCAAGCCAATTTCTCACTTGACGTCCGTAGTGAGCTGGTGCCCCATTATGTTGAAAGAAGTGCCCTAAACGTAAATCCAGTGGCACATTATCTAATAAATCCCCAAGTTGATCATGTATTATTATTATTTGTCGCTAGTAGAACTTCTAATAAATTTCATGTTTTAATATGAAGTGTTTGCTGAGATATGCAAAAAAAAACCTTAGCCTTTTCACCGGATTTCAAAAAACCGAAAATTTTAAAATCGATTTTACTGGAAAATGGTAAATCCTAGCGCAATGAAAATGGAGTACCTTTTTTCAACAAAAGACTTCAAGGCTTCTAAAAATTTCACCTAAAGTTAAAAAATCCTACAAATAAAAAACTTAGGGCAATATTCTGCCAACTACCTACCCAGTGGGACGCCACTGGAAGAAATACAGTTAAGCTAATGAAACCATTTATTGCGTCTAGCTATGGGTAAAACATGTATCAAATTTTGTTTTGATACCCTAATCGGTTTTTGAGATATTGCAAAAAAACTGCTTGTCATAGCTCCAGTTCGGGGGGCTCTAGCCCCATAACGAAGCGTTTTTGAAGGTATATTAATATAGGATTTAAGTCTTATTTTTGAATGTACTTTATCCCCTTAAAATATTGTCAGCTAATTTCGGGACACCCTGTATACAGGATACTCCATTTGAAATACCAAAATTGGCCATAACTTCCGGTATAACCGGAAGTTATACAAACGTCGAAATATAACATTTTAAAAGTTCAAAGCCAATCATGCCCGCTATCAAATTTTTAGAAGTATAACTTTACTCGTTTTCGAGATCTTCTAATAGGCCACTCAACGTGATTCACCCTGTATTATAAAATAATTTGCCATTGCAATTTAGAAAGAAACTAAATATATCAACATGTTTTTGTAAACTTGATTGATACAGTATGCGATAAAATTAAATAATTCATTTGGTTCTTTGGTTTTTTTTGTATATAAATTTTAAATATCTAACCAGTTTTTAAAAATGGACGCTTAAAACGTGAATTCTATAGTAAGCATAACAATTTAAGTGTGATTGTACTTAGGTAAGTTAGAACTAAATGTAAAATTTATCAAACGGTTAATTCTAAAAGTTTTGGTAAGCTGTACAAAGATTTCCGCTACATAATATTGTTAATTACTTTTTATACATTGGTTTGTTAAGTTTTTAACATTGGAAATTTTTCTTATTTCAGAAATTGGTGTAAAATACTTGTAAGGTTTATATTTTAAATTAAATGTTCTGCTGTTACTGAAATCTGGATTAGCCATAAAATGTTTTTTTTTTGGTGACAATTTTATTGATGTATTTTAGATAAGAGCAGAATGTAATCCATCTTTATGTTAAATATATCGTTAAAAATAAATATAAATGAGTTTTATTTCAGTCTAGTTTAAATTATTACTTGGTAATAATTTTTTTAAATTGAAACCCATTAAGCTGTTACTTAATGGCGCTTTATTAAATATAACAAACATTTGGCCACAATTAATTAATCTCTTTGGCCACTAGTTTTCGATCTTTAAAGATAAGAACACGTTATTTTTAAAGCTTTAATAAAAATTATGGAAAATTCAAAAAAAAATTACGTGATTAGAAAAATAATTCTTACCAACAAGATGGATTGCTAGAACGTACGACAATTTAAGGTAGCAAATAATTAATTTGTACATTATAAATATCGTTAAAAAATATATTTTTATGCACCGAAAGCATAGTATTCAAATAAACGAAACGTTTGAAAAATAATTTTTAGTTAAAAAGGTTTTTTTTTTAAAGTAGGAAATGCTTTATGAGAAAAAACACTTCATTACTATTTTGTATCCAAGCAGCTCTTGCACGAGATTTGCAAACCCTCCAAATGGGGTTAAAAATATATTTTTGGGCTATAAGTATTAAACGAAAAATATTATAGAAAGAAGGTTTTTACAAATGTTGTGGAGCATTAAATTTTGCATAAGAAAATTTTTTCACTTGGTACAATCTTGGGAAAAAAGTTTACTTTTCCATAAGAAAAAGACCATATTCTTGAAATCAGCTTTCGAAAGAAAATGGTGTAAGCATTCTTGTAAACGTAAGTATATGTAACCAAAGTATATTTTATAAAAAAATATAACCGCTCAATTGACCTTTTATTCTATAAACCAGAAATAAATCATACTGTCATTTGCCAGTAGCAGCTATTCATATTTTAAAATATTTTCGGTTTATTTTAAATTACTTTGCTTTACAAATAATTGAATAAAGTTCAGAAAAATCCATAATCACTTTAGTTTGTAAAAAAGTAATCAGCTTTTAAAATTAATATTGACATCCACTTAATGAAAATTCTTTTCTCTGTAATACGAACTAGAGGGTGCAAATTTTACCACGTTTGTAAATACACTTTATAAATTTATGTCGAGGGTATATTAAAAGTATGACAAATATTCTGTCAAGTAGTGAGATATTGCTTCCTCGCACATTTTGCAAATTAAATATATTCTTAAAACAAAAAAAAATTCGCAACTTTGTTTCCAGGTATTAGAAATCTATTAACCTATTATTCACACCGTACAGTACAAGCAGTATATTATAAAAATATTTTCTTGTTTTTTTTTAGTTAATAAAGTTCAAATATACTAAATGGAACAAAAATCCTGTATGAAATATTGTCAGCTGTATTTTTTAAATTTGATTATTTCTTAGCTGTGGCAAAAACCTCGCAATTTCTTCTAATAAATAAATCTGCCACAATTATATAGATACTATTTACAATATATATTTATAATATCTCAACAAGAGGCAACAAAACATAACAATTATGACTACTTATTATGATTGTACTCACGATTTGAGGGTACCGGAATGAACTATCTCCGTCTACAGCAACTGATTGATTAATGATTTCTGTATTACATCGATTTGCAATTTGTATTAATTTAATTTGGCTACTTTATAGATCTGAAATATAAATATGGCAAGCTTAGTATTATGTTTACATCACATATTTTTGTAAGTTCAACTTTCCATAATAATTATAGAAGAATTTTTAAACACCTTAGATGAAATTTGTTTCAAAAATAATTATATTCTATTTTAACGTAATTAAATATTTTATTTCATGGTAGTAATAAATATTTCCGAAATAAAACTTCTTTATCTGGTAGGTACTTTATTCGTGTAACATAAAAATTATGTTATTTCTGAATATATACAGTTTCAGTATAATTTCCATTTACTTAAATCACTGGTGGTTGCGAAATATATTCAAAACAAGGGTACAACTGGCAATTTATGAAAAAACAAACCTATAAATTTAATATATAGCCCATTCTCAATAAAATATTAAGTGAATTGGATGGTGTGACGAGTTACATCGTGAATTCATGTTTCTTTAAAAAAAATTATTCGCGAGCATATTTTGTCTGTGTCCGCTCATAGATCCGTATGTCCGTCTGTCTTTTAACCAGTGTAACCTAATTTTTTAATTTTAGACATTTCATGAATCATGCCCAAATCTGACAAACGTAAACGCTAGATAACGTTTCTATTTTGAAAAAAGTGAATGAGCAACTTTGCCCACGAAATCGCAGAATAACTGGAATTTTAGCTTATCGATCTGACATTTCTAAAAGGAGGTTATTATACCAGAAAATGTAATAAAAATATCGCTGGACCAGTTTATTTTTAAAAATATTTTTTAGAATCTTGCTATACTTCCAGTACCTAATATAGAATGTTTTTAAGGGTAAAAGAGTGGTGCTGTATGCATAAATTCATGCAATAAATGCAAATAACTCATCGGCCTTTAAAGTATTTGGTAATCCACAGACTCCTGAAGCTTAACTTAATACCTGCCTTAACAGTGGATGCGGAGCTCGGCAACTAGAAATACGGTTTAACTAGAGTTATGTACCTCTGGGAACAACACTGTAAGAGATATTGCTAATTACTATGCAAAGTGCGTGAATTTGTGGCTTCAGCTACGGACAGAGCTATCAATTTTATAAGGGTCGCTAAAAAATAACACCATTTAGGTCAGTATACACTATACAGTCTTCTGCGTTTGTAAAAAAAATTACACCCTATTTATCACTATTATTGTTAAAATTTGGACTAGGGAAGAATTATTAAATAGTAAAATTTTAAATATACTTTCTTTTGTTGATGGCTGCCTATCTAAAGTGTATAATAATATAACAAAATTGGAAAAGTTCCCCAATACCTTTTCAAGTGTAATAGAGTTATAAATTAAAACTGATTTATGTTATTTTAAATAAAAAATGAGTAAAACCAAATGTTTTTTTAAGAAAGTAGAACCCCTGTATGTAAGGCTCTGACAAGTTTACGTATAAGAACATCTTTTAAACTAGGAATTTAAGGAAATACCCAATAAGCCTTCTCTAATGGTACATTAAGCCTTCTAAACCCTTACACTACCTTAGCCAGGAATTAATTTCTCTTGATTTTCTAATATAAACGACGATTTTCCTTCAAGTTAATGAAAAACATATTTCAAAAAGTTAGAAGCACTTGCGCTCTTATTATATATATTTGCAAAAATCGGATACTGTTATATCAAGTAATAATTATTTGTAAATAATAGTAATTTATGTTACAAGACCGGAAAGTAGTGTTTTTCAGGTCGAGACAAGCATTTCCAGGGCGAGCCGTAGGCGAGTCCTGAAAGCTTGGAGAGACCTGCACAACACTAATTTTCGGTTGCGTGACGTACAATATTTTTTTTAAGACCGACACTTCGATATAATTACATTAAATTGTTTTATTTTATATTATTTTTAAATGCGTCGTATGACTTATCGTAACGGGCTTTTGATTTTACTGGCAATATATCGTAAGTCGCTTTCCTTGCTGCTCAGTGGCGGATTATGACTATGTGAGGCCCCAGGCGCAAACTGATCTGTGGCCCCCATTAACATTCCCAAGTAGTAACAAATGAACAATGCTGAAAATCATACAATTTTTTATTTTTCGAAACAACATGAACATGAAACAAAATAAATACTGAACACATAAGAATAAGGCACGAAAAAATATATTCGCAGATTCTAGATACTAACAAAAATCACATTCTTAGGTGGCTTCACATTTAAATAATTAAAGCGAAACTTTTCTTGCCTTCATTCTTGCGAATTTATCAATAATGCCATCATAATTTAACAATAATTGAACATCATTTTTTATAAACATGAGTGACAAGCTACTCAAATGAAGCTGACTTAATGAATTACGTAAATAATTCTTAACTCGTTTAAGTACACTGAATGAACGTTCACCGCTTGCATTGCAGATAGGCATTGTTAAAAATATTCTTAAAATTGTTTCCACATTAGGAAATGTAGACTTCAGTCCGTCAATTAATAATTTATACATATCAACACAATACAATGTTTTCTTCCTTAGCATATTTGATGGAATGGAGAACTTCATCTTTAAAATAGTTAATGTCAATATCGTTACGGTATTTTAACGATAATCTATCGACACATTCAATAATTTTTTCGCTACTCATTTTTTCATTAAAAAACACTTGGAAATTATTTAAAACTTCGCTGTAAACGAAAGACCTTCTCTTGATCGACAAAACGTTATTTTCTGGACGAAAAATTGTTCAGACAGTGTATATTTTCTGGTCGGTTTAAAAAAATATCCTTCATGTCACACCATACCCGGAAAATAACAATATAATTTAAAAACTTATTCTAATTTAAAAAGAGTTTATTCGGTCTTGTGTCATCTTGTATCTTGAAATAATTAAATTATTGTATTAGCACGATATTCGTTGAAAATTAATAAAATTATCCAGAGCTTTTATTTTACATAACGTGATTACACGTCTATATAATCCTAATTAAGGATAGCATGTGTATATTATTATTCTATCCTTTTGACATAGTAAATTAATTAAGGCTCAACCCTATTAAACTCCATTCAAATTTTTGCAGTTTACAGTTAAATACGATTCAAACATATTTAGCAAAATTCAGCCAATACAACCCGGCTAATTCAGCAAATTTAAATATTATATCATTTGATGGATAGTTAAATATGAACTGCTGAAGCATTATTATAACTTTTTTAAGGGGGTAAGCAAATACCAAGTTTATTTATAGGTACAGATTTAACTGAATGAATAAAAAACATTTGTAGTGAAAGAGCAGTGTGACTTTGTACTTATACAATCTGTTGAGAGCTGCCTGGAGAGAACTTGTACTTCAGCTCTGTACCCACGAAATCTGCATAAGAACACCCTGTAGCTTATCTTACTTTACTTGCTTCACCTAGTTACGTGTGGAACAATAGAATAACATTCTAGCCATAGATAAAATTTCATATACCTACTTCAAAATAATTGTTTGAAAATTTACCTAATATTACTATATCCTATATATAATAATCAGCAATTCCGATATCCGATTTCCTACCAATGATATTGCAAAAACCATAACGCGTATAGGAAGAGACACATCATATTAACCTGAACCCTAAACGGGGGAGGGGGTACCCCTTTGACCGTTAATATCTCAACCGGGTATTTTAAATTTAGATTAATATCATTATTCTTTTTGTAAATCCATTTCGTACGATCGTACAAATTTTTTTAACAAACCAAATCATCTTTCAGTAGCCAGTTTATTTCAAGTAATTTGTCTTTAAACAACCAAAATCTCTTCATTATTGCGGATTAGCTTCTTTTAAACGCCAAATATATAAAAATTGTGTCTTGTTTGTGTTAAAATACATACATTCCACTAAAAACTTTCTATTATTTATTGACTGTGTTTATATCACAAAACCTATTTATCGAGCTGGAAATGAACTAATTTAGGCTCTACGTTAATCTATTCATTAAAAATATTGACTTTTAATTCATTATTTCTATGTAAATAGTCTCGTGTTAAAATGTTAATCTAGTTATTATTTTGGTGCCAAAATATTATTTAAAATTCATAAAGGAGGCAAAAATAAGGCAACTTGCAAGGACCCTATACAAAAAAGAATCACGCGGGAATAAAAAAATAAAATGTAGTTTATGAGCTGGCCTTTTTGGGTTAAAATTTAGCATCCCTTTTTTTAAAATGACAAAGTAGCAGGTCCCTGGTTGATTTTTATTTTAATGAAAGAGCAAAAAAATCAAGAGTGGTTAATTAAGATCATCTAGCCGAACGTCATATTTTGACGGCTTTTGATATGACAGCTTTTAGTTCTACTGTAAAATTACCGAGTTTAAAATTTGACGATTTCCCACAATTTATAAAAGTTGAAAATTAGATAATAATATAAGTGTTACAAGGCGATATCTCGAAAACGGTTCCAAATATTTTCTTGAAATTTTAGTGAGGGAATGGGGAGATGGGGGGACATATTTAAACATATTTTTGACGTCTACCCCCCTTTCCCATTTTGAGGGGTGGGGGGTAACTTTGGAATTTTAAATGAGACAATGTACTTGTTTTTGGTAAATACGAACCTACGTAAAAAACTACTTACGTATACAAAAAATCTTTTGGAAATTCTTTTAAAAACCAATTACCCCAATTTTTAAACCAAAACATAAGTTCTGACGTGTGGTTTCAATAGGACGAAGCTCCACCGCATTATGTGATACAGGCTCGTAAAAAGTTGAACGAATTGTTTGAAAACAGGTGGATAAATCGAGCTGGTTTGGTAAACGGCCTGCTAGGTCCCCGGATTTGACCCCCCTTGACTTTTCCTTTTTTTTTATAAAAGATAAAGTGATGGCGGCTACACCTACAACTTTAGATGATATGAAATACCGAATCCGCGCTTGCATGCTTATTAGTGAGGCTTAAAATGTTACAACGGGTACGATATTTGTTCTGAAAAAAAGTGACAAAGTGTTTGGAAGTTGAGAGGAGACATTTTGAACATCTTCTGAAGCGCGACGGACGATAAATAAGTTGAAATTAAATAGTAAAGTATTTTTTGTGTTTTATAACCTAATAAATCATAATTTCGTAACCAGGGGAGCAAATCAAAAGATGTTTTGTACACGTGCGTAGGTTCGTATTTACCAAAAAAAAGTACATTGTCTCATTTAAAATTCCAAAGTTACCCCCCACCCTTCAAAATGGGGAAAGGGGGTAGACGTCAAAAATATGTTTAAATATGTCCCCCCATCTCATTCCCTCACTAAAATTTCAAGAAATGAACCGTTTTCGAGATATCGCCTTGTAACACTTTAAAAAACTCACCCTGTATATTAAACTCGCTGTAAAAACATTATCAATTCAAATATTTCAAATTTTCCGGAGCTTATAATTGTAATACAAAGGAATATTAATGTTTTTGCCTATAAGGGCCAAAGGTAAACACGGTTCTTTGAAGCCGACAAAAAGGAATAGGAAAATTAATTACGCACTAGTAGTGGGATTCTGCGTATCAGGAATATTGGGGGGATAAAGCTTTCAAATAAGGATATATTTTACACGGTTTTGTTTGTTGTTGTATGTTTTCTGATAAATATGTTTATGTTTTATAGTACTTTAAATATATATTACATATTTTATTAGGGGAGAAGGCAGTAATGCGTATAATTTTAAAAATACTTAAATAACAGTAGCAGTAATGCTGCAGGATGAATCTGTCTTAAATACTTCAATGTGCTGCCAATGTCGGTATACAGCATAAATTATGTAGGAATTAAAAGAACCTTTCTTAGAACAAGGGTTTTTTACAATTTATTTGAGAACAATTCATAGGGATTTCTGTTGTGATGATTATAGCCATGTACCTATTTTATTTGTGTTTAATCTCTACATTCAACATGTGTAATTGCTCTGTATTGACCCAAATAATAAAATAAATATATCTATTATATCTTGGTAATTTTACCAAATAGCTTGGTAATTTTACCAAATATCTTGGTAATTTTACCAAGCATATTAATATAGAAATTAAACAGATATGGACAAGGTATTCGGGTTCTATTCGGAACCAAGTTTCCTCTAATCCAAATAAAACATACATACTTACCTAATAATAAAACAAAACTTTCGGCATTTTCTTACAAGATTGGTAGGAAATTCCATTGGATAGTCTGTTCTCATGACATTTTTATTTGCAAGAATGATAAAAAAAAGGTCTGTCCTCATGCAAGAATGGTAAAAAGTTCCATGGGTTGACCTATTATGACGGAATTTTTAACCTTAAATGGATTACACATAAAAATATTTAAGCCAGTACGATATTCGAAAAATCTTAATATGTTATTATTGGTGTTGTATACAACAATAAGGCCGGGGCCCGCTCTAGAGGGGGGGGGGGGGCCACCTGGGCCGCTGCCCAGGGCGGCAAGTTGGGAGAGCGGCATGAAAAATGTAAAAACCACAGTGCCATAATTTCCTTTGTTTTGCCGTCTTATTTTCTAAACAGTGACAATTTCAAGATATCCCTTTTCTTTTTAATATTATAATAATATCAAGCAATTCCGCGACAAAGCATGCCGAACAACCTCGGCACCGGTGCTTTTTTTGGTCATGGCGGCGTCGCAGCAAAGGACAAGCCGGCGACCGGCGAGGAATAGACAGAAATTTTGCGGTAAAATTTTAATGTTTTTTTGGTAATTTTCACTTTGTCAGTATTTATTTATGTGCAATAAATAGGTAATGTACAAAAAATTCATGTTTTTTTTTTTAAATAAAAATACCTACTGATAAGTATTTTTTTTTAAATTAGAAAAAACACTTTTGAAATCATTTGCGAGGATAGGAAAAAGGCGGCAATTTTTTGTTTTGCCCAGGGCGGAGTTATTGCTACAGCGGGCCCTGAATAAGGCAGTAACTTTCGCAATGTTAGTAAATGCAAGCCAGTCATTTTCGTAAAGCGACAAATATAATACATCAATGTTACTTCACCTGGCAGGTAAATGTTTGTTCTTAAGATTAACGTCTCCTTTTAGTGCTCCGTGTTTATACGTACCAGAATGTGGAGCCAAATTGCTGTATGTACATATATACATATGTGTTCAGTTCTCCACTAGAAATGTACGTTACATGTTCCTTTTACTATGTAATGAATGATTAGTAAGTTTGAAACGAGGTTTTGTACTCAAAATGTAATTAAATCATGTGGGTTAATGGAAAAAGGTACAATTGAAAAAAAATAGTCCATTAATTTGTTTTAAGTTTAATTTCACTGTTATTACTAATACCACGTGACCAAAACTAATGGCAGTGGCTAACATATGGCGCAGTTCACAAAATGCGTCAGTCAACCATATTGTTGTATTTTTTTTACTATCGTGCGAGCAAAAATTAGAACTAATGAGTAATAAAATAAGTAGACAAATACAATTTTATTGTTTACAAATACAGGGAGAAAAAGAAAAATAATTACACAAATTGCTGAAATTGGCCACCGCCATGCTCCAAGAATAAATGCACACGTCTCTTCATATTTTCGAAAGTGTTGACCAGCATTTCTGAAGAAATGTTACCACATTCTTGGATAATCCTTTCTTGTAATTGTTCTAAATTTGCAACTGGTGTTTTAAAAATAGTGTTCTTTAAATAAGGAAAAACGAAGTAATCCACAACCGGTAAACAAGGTGATCTAGGTAGGAATTCAATGTCTGATCGAAAACTCTTTGTCGTCGGAAAAATTGCGTAAGTAGTTAATAGTTTCGGCGGCTGTATGGGAGGTTGCACCGTCCTGTTGAAAATATCCAAAACGTAGTTCGTCGTCAAGTAATTGCTCCACAAATGGATTCAAAATATTGTCTCTATACCGCTGTGCTGTAACTGTGTCATGGAAAAAAATTGGACCAACAATTCTTCTTCGGGAAACAGCTAACCAGACACCAATTTTTTGAGGGTGCAATGTGGACTTTACAAAAAAATAGGGATTTTCACTACTCCACATGCGTGTATTCTGAGAATTCACATAACCGGAGAGGTGAATCCGAAAAAATGTCAGGTCTAATAAATCATTTCTTTCCAATAAATTTTGGGTAAACCATTGAGAGTAATTTCTGCGTCTTTGAAAATCTGCGGCTTGTATTTCTTGGAATACTTGCACTTTATAAGGAAATAAATTTAGCTGCTTCTTAAGAATAGTCCTGCATGTTCCATAAGATCTTTCCACTTCTTGGGACAGGCGTCTTATACAATTTGTTGGCGTATTGCATTATTTCACGAACGTTTGCACCAAGTTCTTCCATTCTTACAGATGGTCTTCCTACTCCTTTTTTGTGTTGTATTGAACCTGTTTCCCTAAACACAGCCACGGTTCTTTTCAGGCAATGATAAAAATCCCCAGCAATAAAAGCAACGTTAGGGAAATGTTCGTGAAAATCGTCCATGCACAAACCCGGATTGTATTGCCACTCACCATTTACTCTAACCCCGTTTCGAAAATACGCTTCAACCATTAATGTTTTGTGCTGTTCCGTAAAGCCCATTGCGTAAATTGTTCAAGAAATTGGAAAAATTAGCGATGAATCAAATTACTTGTAACGACTGTCAAAGATGACGGAATAACTGATTGATTGATATATCAGGTAGTTACTGACACCCAACAGGTTTGTTCGGGTTTGGGAAGCTCTACGGCTAAGCATTACGTCCTTAGATGCAAGGCCCTCTTTGATGCAAATAATTTTTGCTCGCACGGTAGGAACTTATATGTTATTTATGGCATTACATTGATCTGTAGTTTTCAACTACAATATGTATTAAAAACTGCGTTGTAATGCAACTAGTTAAAAATCTGATTAAAAGTAAGGCAAATTAAATTTTACTAGTCTTCGAAAACTGTTTTAACAACTAAAGCGGGGAAAGTTTGGTTTTCTCTAAACTTCAATATTTTCTCAACGATAAGCCCGTGTCGAAATATTTGAAAATCCCTAGCCAACGTTTAATTAATCTTCTATTTTAATATTGGTCGCGCCAAATAGGATCCAAACCTAACAAAAACTCACAAATTTACTCTGAAACTTTCAATAATAAACTTCCTAAATCTCTAAAATCAACTTTAGCGTTTAAGCTGCGAATTCGGACGATTGTTAGTTTATTTAAATGACGGGCTCGTTATTTTTGCCACAAATCTCTATCTTTAACTTTAAAATGAATTTTTCGTTTTAGCGCAAAGCCGTATAAAAGATAAATTGACATATTAATCACTTTTTATTAAAAGTCTGGATTATTGATTTTATTTTAGGCACAATCACAAAAGACGGGTCTACATCAATTAGCTAGGTCAACAAAAATGGTTTCTATTTATATTTTTGTAAATTCATATCTTTCCATTTGCTGCAATGGCTATTGCCGTAAACTAAGTGAAGCTAACTGGGCGAAAGCGAGACGCAAGATCGCGATGTAAATATCGAGAAGCGAAGTGGCTTTAGAACGATATTTGCATTCGGTAAATATATTATATCAGATGCAACGTTTGCGTAACTCGTTATAGATTTGGACGTCGTACACAATTATGAGCGGTAAAATGTTTATATTGGATGGTTTCTCTTGCTATTACTGATGGGATGGGTTTGTTTCATTCAATATTTTTCGCAATATTTACCTACACTGAGAAAAAAGCCTACTATATCTTATACGAATTCACATACTCTTTATGACGATTTTTTTTTAATATGGCCAAAACCATTTTTTTACTCTAATTTTTTTAAGTTTAGATATTAATATTTTTGTTATTTGCCTTACTTAGCAAAGGTGTGAGGATAGAAATTCGGGAATAAAATCAACAACTTTTTGTAAAATAAGGTCTCAAAACGCTATTTTGCTCAAAAAGGTCGATAATTTTGTCCATTCCGCACCTTAAAAACCAAGGCAATTTTTTATGCTAAAAAGTAAGAATAAATTATGCATTATATATTAACAAAACTTAAATTACAACAGGACGTCTATTCTCGAAATAGGCGAATGATCATTTCAAGAGAAGTGATTACTTTTTCTCTTAAAAATGTTTAAACTGTATTCTTGAAACTTAAAATTACTATTCATTTCCATACGATGTGAGCATATGATGTGAATTGTCCCTTCTCGCGAGAGAGCGTTCACTTCTCTTAAATTGGAGAATAGACGTCCAGATCTTCAAAAAATATATCTTGTGTGCATAAAATACTATCTTGAAAAAAACTAAGAGGAAAATTTATTGACCCAAATATAAAAATAATATTTTGGGATATATTTTTCATCGGTAAATGCCCCTAGAATATTTTAAGGAAATTAAAATTAAAGAACGTTTCAAGTCGAGAAGACACACGAAACAAAAAACAAAAGAATTTTTGTCCTCACAACCGCATATCCAGGATTTTTTATTATATATTTCTTTGTCAAACTTACGCATAAACTGTGCCTTACTTTTACATTTTGATTGCACTTGTACTATGTTCGTTTAGGGGCCGCCCTGCATTTTTTAAATCAATTTTTTCACTTAAGCTCAGCGAACTAAATACAAGCTTCTGTAAATCACTGACCTTCATATTACACGACATTTTCCAACAACAACAACGTAACTAATAAATCAAATCAAAACAAATAAACAAAACGTTAGCGCCTAGCGGCATCGACAGGTCGCCTCGCCAGAGTACATAATATATTGATTATTCTACCGTGGCATCGCGAACAGCTGTTGTTGGGAGCGGAAAATTGGAGCTCATCGTGGCCGCTCGTTGTGCGATGTGTAGGTCACGTCACGCCTCTGTCGTCATGACAACTCATCGAGAAGCCGCATTGAATCGGGACGGATAATCGGTCGCCCGCCCGCGTCTATGAGTATAACCTGCCCGCTGGAATAGGGCTATGTTTGGTTTGAATTATGCCCGCGCTTGGTATAACCTACCCGCTGGAATAGGGCTATGGTTGGTTTGAATTATTTTAATGGATTGCTTACATAGATTACTTTATTGGTTTTTTAAGTAAAGTATTTTTGGATTCTGTTTGAAATAATTGCAGGGAGGTCGGCGCCCCAGAGCTCTTCATTAACGAGCCGCCACTGATATAAACTATGCCTTAGCAAACCTGTTGTATTAGATCATTTTCCTCAGTGATATTTAAAAAAAAATTATTGAAATATCCACTAAAGCTGCCTTGACTTTAATATTTAAATATGTAAATATTTTTATGTTTTTTCCCCTTTTATAAGTTTTCATAAATACCTTTAATAGGAAAATAATACAGGTAGATTATCGTTATTTTTATCTTGGGGATTTTAAAGATTTGGAAAAAACCTATAAAATTACGTTTTCATATAAATACTCATGCATTCTTTATCTACCTAATTCTATACCGTTTTTTAGGACTTATTGAATTCTAATATTTCAGGTTCCACAGTAAATTTGTAAATACTATTTACAGTTTCAAAATTTAACTTAAAAAACTTACTTATATAATTTTCAGTAAATTACATAAACATTATTACTTTATATTGCCAGAAAGAAAATAAATTCCATGGAACAGTACACTAATTCTTATAATTTGTCTATGAAAACTATAATGTGACAGGAATTCCTTAATAAAATTAAAAAATTAAAAATGAATTTTAAACCAATCGAAGAAAGTTTTCGGAAAGTAATCGGATTTTGTTAATCAAATAAAATGAATATATTAGAGAAAAATGCAGTAGTCTGCGACTTTGTGAGGTATGAGCTTAATGCCCTAGAGCGTGAAAATTCCGAATTTAAAAACTCTTCGGTTTTTAAACTTTTTCACCCGCAAAGTTTGCAAATGTAAAATTTCGTTAAACGATGTTGAAATTTTTGTTATATATAATTTAAGAGCACTGGTGTCAATTATTTTAAATGTTCGTTGTTTCGGTAGGTATTTAAAAGATATGTAGTAGTTTTGAAATTTCCTCCTGACTGAAACAGATTGTAAAAATGCTCGAAAAACACTTTTATAGTTTCATAAAATCATATTATTTTGTTGAGTGTTGAAATTACAAATGATGGTATTTTCGTCAGATTAAGTTGTTGATTTTGACTTTGTCATGTCTGATATTATCGTCTCTTATGTCGCCATTGGAAACCTCAGCACATGAAGGATTTTTTTTTTAATTAGCGTAAAATGACCCTTGAAATTCGTCACAAACAGCTTTTATAACGAATCCCTTGATTAAACCAATGTCTTTGGCTCGCGAACATGAATGAAGCATTTTCTATCAAAGTAGGAAGAATAGAATAATATACACCATTATAGAATAAATCTTAAAGTCACAGATATAATAAAATTGATGTAGAAAGGGTGCTGAATTTCTCTTAAAAGTTATAATAATTGACGACACATTCTAACTGTCCCCAATTCATTAATAACGAAGTGCAAATAGATCACTGCCAACTGTCATGTGTCGTTCGGGAACATGGGAGATTAATTAATTTTACTACGTGACTTTACTGCATAAAGCTTAAACCCAACAAGTATAATTCATACGTTGCGTTCCTCATGTAACAGCTGACAATAATTAAGTAATTGGGGGCCTAAGTAGGAGATAAGAAACACGTTTAGTTAAACTCAGTTTCTGTTAAATTTATAAATATATCGTGACCATCCACCACCAAGTTCATAATTTAGAACAACGAAAACTAATTTGCTCACTTCCGATCAACTAGTTCAGGCATTACCAAAAATGCACCCTTAACTATAATTTTTTTTATCTAACAGTGCTAGACGACATATAGTTTATCCGGAAGAAGAGGCTTATCTATATCTCTAAAAACATACATTTTTATTAGTACAGAAATTTAAATACATTATCTAAAGAAAATTTAATAGAACTAAAGTAAAGTCCCTAGATAAAAATCATATAGCAGATTATTGTAAATTACTGCTTTAAGGAACGTCTGATTCATCTGGTCCTTAAAAGTTTTAAGATTTTTGACAATTTATTACACCGGAAACTCACAGGACGGAACAAAGGTCAACTTTCATAAAAGTGTAATAAATTTTGATAAGTTATTTCGGTAAAAGATATTAATGCGCAGTAGTAGGTTTGTATGTTCATTTTAAAATGTTTTCAAGGTTGGCAGGATAAGAAAAATGAAAATATAAGAATATATGTATACAGTGTGACCAGTAAAGTCCGCATCATATGGGATTTTTTTTTATTAACAGCTTTATTCGAAATTTGACTTTAGCATCAATCTGCTTCAATCGAGATAAAAATTAAGCAAAAAATTGTAGTCACGTGATTCGCATTATCTGTCAAATTTTTATTTTTCATTTTTTTACTTTCAGACACAAACTACGTTTTCAAAAATACTTATTTTATGAAGTTACCTTATAGAGGGTCAAAAACAAATAAACTTTGCATCACATGCGACCAAATTTTAATAGTTCAATTTTGATTTTCTAGAAAAACACACATTTAATATGGCGCCACTTTAAAGAAAATATATCTAAAATAAAGCATTGTCAAAACTAAGAAGTTTTATGTAGGTTGCGTTGAGTCTTATTTTGCAAAAGTGGTGCAATTTACAAAATATGGGTAAAAAATTAAAATTATCTTATGCGGCTGAAATTTTGCAGGTGGGCTAGAAACTGCATTTAAAAAAACTTTTTCTAATAACTTTTTTTGATGTTTTCAAAAATAACCCCACTTTTGAATTATTTTTTGGAAAAAATTAAAATTTGACAGATAAAGCGAATCACGTGACTACTATTTTTTTGCTTAATTTAAATCTCGATTGAAGCAGAACTTGATGCCAAGTCAAATTTTGAATAAAGCTATTAATAAAAAAAATCCCATATGATGCGGACTTTACTGGCTGTGCAAAAAACAAAAATTTTACATTAATTGTCAGTAGATATCTACTAATGCACACACGAACTTCTGTTTTAAAGTCAGTTAAAACTATGAAATAATTCGGGTTTCTATTGTAAAAAACTACACTATTTGCACAAAACTATAATGCTCAACACCGTATGTGTAAATTTATTAAAAAAAAAATACATAGTACACAAGTAGGCACAGTAAAAGTGTGTACCTAATTTGCCATTGTAAAAACACATATTATTATTTTAAATTTTGTAAGTAAATAAATAAAACATTTACGTTAAAACATTTTCTTTTTAACTAAATATTATAATATTATCTTTAATAATAAAAGAAATTTACAAATCATATACAGGGTCCTGCAAGAGTGCGTCAAGCTTCCATAGCTCCTATATGAAGTTTAAATTGTGTCATTTTTGATACCTTATTTTGAACACCCTGTATAAAACAGTTAAAATCTATTTAATTTGTAGTATCTTTCAACCCCTTGTCATTAATCTCACACAATGCCGTAAATAAAAAAATGCTTTCAGATTGTTTATTTGATATTTTTTTCCACGACTGCAACACTTTTTTTAGTTTTTAATTTATTATTCCTCAACTACTTAAGCATATTCAATAAAATTATAAACAGGTATAAAGGACACCATGATAAAGATAAAAACATAAAAAAATAAAGGGCGTTCCATTGAAAAAAATACTGCGAAATAATGCGAAAATATTTTCCTAAAATACATTCCGTGCTACAGTATAAGTCAGCATAAGAATGAAGGTCCTAACGTAATTCGTATAGGAGCTATGGAAGCCTGACTCACTATTGCAGGACCCTGTATATACTATAAAGTACAAATATTAGAAAATCTGGTTTAAGCGGTCCAAAATAGTTATAGAACGATGCTATAAAAAGGAAACTGATTGGTCTTTAATTGTATTCAGATGGGCTTTCGACTGGTTCGTATTTGAGAATTCCCCCATTGGCTGCTCACCACTTGCGGCCCTCCACCACATTCTAATTAGGCAATAATAGCTACACAATGGCTGTTCTCCCGTTTCATTAAATTAAACTTATATTACTGGACCGTAATTGCAATAGCGCTTTGCGCTAGAAAAACTAGTTCGCAATAAATGCATGTTTTGATCTCCTATTATCTACGAAAAATAAAATAATAAGTATATATATATACTCAGCGTGTAGTTGTTTTCAGCTGATCATCCTTTAATTGACTTTTTGGATATCGATTTAATTAAGAGAAAAGTAAAATAGATTTGAAAATATTACTGATATAATATAAGGTTTAACAACGATTTCTTAATATTGAGTGCAGCATTTCTAATGCGTCTAATTAATGCATCCCTAGTATCTACTTTTACTTTGTATACGTCATTTTTTAACCAACCCCATAAATTATAGTCCAACGGTGTGAGGTCTGGCGATCTAGGAGGCCAGCTAATGGGACCACCGCGACCAATCCCAACCTCTGGATACTTTTGGTCCAAGTATTGCTTGACCCGACGATCAAAATGGTGGTTGATAATACATTTGAATTCTTATGTTTAAAGGAATCTCCTCCAGTAGTCCTTGCAATTTATTTTGTAAAAAACTTAAGTAGTGATCCCCTGTAAGGCGATTTTCCAAAAGAAAAGGGCGAATTAAATTATTGTCGATCATACCGCACCACACGTTTACTGAAAACATGTGTTAAAATTATTTTCGACTATTGCGTGAGGATTTTCGTCCGGGACATGGGAGTTTCGATTATTGTTGATGCCGTCACGGGTAAATGTAGCTTCGTCAGTAAAAAGTATGTGCGGTACAAGATGACGATTATTAATTATCCATTCACAAAATTGCAGACGCTTGGCGTAGTCTCTGATAAAGGCCTTTCTGTTCGGTGTTCCTTGATGTGGAAATCGTTGACGATATTCTTCAGCAACCGCTGTAGCATTCCCATTACACAAACCGTAAATAAAAACCATATTGGCGTATTCGAGATGAGAATAAATGTATGGCCTTTTATAAAATTTAAATGATATAAATACGAAAGTTAACGGTGAATCAATGTAAAATTTTATACTGACACTAACAGGATAGTGACAGCACAACAATCAAAAGCGGACAATAATACCATTTATTACAAGAAAGCTAAATTAATGCAATATTTTGTTTTTGCGTTATAAATTCAAAAACAAATAAATATTGGATAACAACATTTGAGTTTTTTCTTATTATTTTGATACATAGATTACACCCTTAGAGTTTGGCCCATTCCTCCTGACTCACCCGGTATAATAACAATATAATCACACTACTTAATATTGAGATATAATCTACACATACATAACGTTGCTATAAGTAATTAAATATACCACTGAAAACCAATAAATAGTAGATTAACAACGACATATACAATACAATTCTAGAAAAAGGTTATAAATTCTTAGCGCTACAACAAAACCTCTTTAACGCTTTTTTTTATTAGAGTTAGCACCAAAAAATAAAAAATCCATTATCTACAGTCTTGGTTTATGTTCCAGAACGCTATAATATTAAGAGTCTAATGAGAAGGCGGACTTATACCACAGCATATCCCTTAAAATTTTCCAGTACATTTAATATTGTCGGCCATGTCGTTTCACATTTGAGGTGTGATGTTTTATAAGGGAATAGAAGACGAAAGATGGAAATTTTCCTAACGTAAATATTCCAGTTAAGGGGGTGCTTATTTAAACAAGATGTCACTTTGCTATATAATTAAATGCTTTACTTAATTATGACGTACAGATGGGGTACAGGACCCATGTAACACGTAAGATCGTTTGTGTACCTTATCTTGGCGCTGGAAAATTGTAATTTTAAATGATACATGGTCTTCATGTCATTTGTTTGTAATACGAATTTAACACTATTATTTCAAACTAACTTTGACACAATTTTTAGCTGAAAAGCTTATAACCACTGCCGTTTGGGACCAAGCAAAAGCTATTCTTGTTGAATGTATGTCGACTGGTAGATACAATTATTATAACAGCACTTATATACAGGGTGGTGCATCCATCCACGCAACATAGAACATAGGAAATCCCATGCAAATTTTGAGATGGTAAAATATTGGCTCCCCAATTTATTTTAGAGCAAAAGTTTATCTAAACTTTTTAAAGAATTCAATAAACTAAACTCAGTTGCGAAATTTTAATAATTTTCATGCAGTCTATCCAAAGTTATTTAAAAAATAATATTATCTTTTATTATCCTTAAATGGATAATACGGGTCTGAATTTTAATGACGATATTTTAATTGATTATCTCAGTGTCAAATTCAAACCAAGTTTGACAATTTTTTTAACCATAAATATTATTTCGTTATGAACTATTCTACGTCTGAAAATATTGCTATAGTTATCTAAGTGGTATTATGCGGGAAACAGCAGCAGAAATGTATCCGATATCTTTGCAGTACATTATCCAGAGAGGCCAATTCCAGCAATATCCACCGTAATCAGAATAATTAACAAATTTGAAAATAGTGGAACGCTTCTCAATAAATGTAAATGCGAAAGAGAAGACGAAGGTAATAATCATGCAGATAATGATAAAGATTTAAATATTTTGTTAAGTGTGGAAGAAAATAAGGGAATTATAAGTACTAGGCATATTGGAGACGAAGCGGGGAAACATCATACAACCGTTTTACGAGTATTACATAAACATAAATATTATCCGTATAAATACCATAGAGTTCAAGAATTAAGAGATGGGGACATGATTCGATGGGCTGATTTTTGTTTTAATATGATGGAGAGGGCAAACAATGATAGGGAATTATAGATTGACGCTTTTTAAATAAGCCCTTAATTACTTAATAAATCGCGCTAAAATTTCGTTAGTTGGTTCGTCAAAGTATTCCCTTTAATAAAGTTAAATAAATTATCGGTCTTAAATAAACAAGGGAGCCAATATTTTACCATTTCAAAATTTGCATGGGATTTCCTATGTTGACATACTTTTATTAAAACAAATCAAAAGGCATCCCAGGGAGCAGGATGTCATTGTGAAAGAAGCTTATTTTAAATTCTCACAGGAATCAGTTCTTTCTTATAAAATACATTTTTTGCAACACAGATAACAGAAGTGAAAATCATTTTTACTTTAACATTTTATGTTATAATAATACACATTGTTTCTTTCTGGCGATTCGGTTAGACAGATCTAGTCAACAAACTTAGTTTTTTCACTTTTATCTCCGCGTAACTCAAAAGAAAAGTAAAATGAAGTTACTTAAGCTCGAGAAAAGGCAGACAAAAAATCCCCTTTGGTAACTCAAACACGATTCCCTGGCTTTTATCCGAGAAAAATATACCTACAATATACAACCATATTGTTTTCATACAAATCACAAACACTTGTCAATGCTCTTGACAGATGAACCGGACAAATTAAATATCTTTTTATGCGAGTGCCAATCATTAATATGAAGGCCTGTTTTATTTAAATAAAAATGAGGGAGCTGACATATAATACGTACCTATATGCCCTTTTTGATAAAAAAAATTTTAGGCGGTCGACGTGTTGATATAGGTCAGCATCAAGTGAGAATACCTAGTTAGTTGATAGTTATTGGGTTGCGCCTATATAGCATTTTAAAAGTGTCAGAAAACTAACTTTTTCTACATGTATTATTTTTTATCCAGAAACATTGTAATAAAGCGGGAAAATTAAATTGAAAAATATAGTTTATGCAGCTTGCATCATTGACACATCGATTAACTCTGGCTCGGTCATTTTGATTGCCCGGGTATGAAATTAAACCTATGGGAGCAAAATAAGTTTTTAGGTTAAAACTCTATTAAAAAGATCCTTCAAAATAATTACTTTTTCGGAATTAGCTATAAAAAGTTTTTGTTGTTTATTCGTGAGAAAAAAGGTTTTAAGAGTGGCCGTAAAAAATGATACTTACAACTAAAATTTAACTTCTTACCCAGGAGTACTCTCTCTTTCTCTCTCTTTCTTGTTAGGATATTATTATAAAGGATATTTTTAGAAATATTTATTTACTGGAATAATTTAATTTATGGTTTTTTACATTGTTGTGAAAATTGGAAAAATTACAAAAATTACCATATAATTATAAAATAAAAAACAAACCCAGCCGGCAATATTTTTAGAAAAAGATAATTTATAACGTTTAAAAATAAGTGTTATTAACAGCAAACAGTAATGACGCAGTCGCCATTTAATTTTTTTATAAATATATTGTTTATTTTTCGTTTTCTCCAAGATACGGACAAATAACCATCTTGGGTAGCAATTACCTACAGTTTCAAGTTTAAAAAAATGTTTCTTCTGCTTATAATAATTTATAAAATGTAAAATTGTAGGTTATTTGGTAATTATACTTTAATGATGGGCGATTTTTGGATAAAATAAAAAAGTAAGGAAATATTGCTCAAAAAACAAAATCGCGAATGCGTCCCTAGAGTTTGCTCTTAACGAAGTTTTTATTATGCTACTTCACAGGATAGCAAACTAAAAGACGACAGAAACAAACAAATTTCGATAAAATGTTAAAAAAATACCGCATTCGTTCATGCAAATAAAGTTAAAAACGACTGCAGACTTTAAAGTCAGTTCGCCGCCTGTCGCCTATTATTTGAACTAACAAATAGCTGATATTATTGAGCAATGAATGTTATTGTTGCCACTGTCGCAGGAGAATAATATTAAGGAAAAAGGTCAAGGTTTCCAGTTGTTTCTGCGGATATATTCCAGCCTTACATTTTCATCAATTACCCAGCAACATTGTAAGGCACACGGAGCAGTCAGAAACAGTAAAACAGGCCCGCGGTGTCATTAGCTAATCTATTTAGGGGTTTATTGGTTTGGGAGACACACTCGTATAATAGATGGTCAAATGTCGCAACCCAGCTAGAACTGGGAGCACAGTGTGAAACTGAAATGTCCCTGTGGGGCGCCTTGAGCCCACGTTTGTCGTGGCGGGCCACAAGGGATTCCGGTTCTAGAGCTTGCAAGGTATCAACTTTTTAAATATAAATATTTCGATAAAAATAGTAGGTAAAATAAAACTTTTATTGTAATTTTGCCGTTCCAAAATAAAGTATTTATGTTGACATCTTTTGATATTTTTTTTTGTTTAAACCCTTAAAACACGTTGATCATATAAAAAAATTTAAATGACTCTCCATCTGTTTTGATTCAATCGTATACTATCGACACGATTTTATTATCATCGCTTGTACACAGAAATAAAACTATGGTAGTACATGTTAAACGAATTTATCTTCTGCTTTTCTCAAAACTCATGACAATCTTACTTTTATAGATTTTGAAGACTTCCCATTCCCAATATATGTGAGTTTTGAATAGAAGGAAATAACAAAGTGTTCTCTCTCACAGTTTTTTTTGTTAGAAAGAAAACATTCGTTATTTCCTTCTTTTTAAAATCTTAGTTTTTATTACTAAATAGAAAATATTACTGATTTTTGATTTTATTATAAGAACTTGTTAGTTCTTCACTGAGGAAAATAATCTAATACAACAGGTTTGCTAAGACATAGTTTGTACTGACCCACATTAAATAAATTGCTAGTGTATCAACCCCGCTTTAGTGTTATATCAATTCCGGATTTGCTAGAAGAGTGTTTTTATTGGTAGTTATCAGTTCCATTAGGAGCACGGTCTTGTTGAATAATAAACTACTTTTAATAGAGCAATTTTGTTAAGAAATAAAATGTATCTTTTCAATGCGACGCATTTTGTTCCCAGTAAAACGCTCTCTCTACAATTAAGAAAGCAGAACAGCGTCCCCAAAAACGAATTGTATCCGTTAGAACCTTTAATTCACAAGACGTTGGTGGGGGTTCGTAGCAATCGTCAATCCCCGCGCGCCGTATTGTTTCTTTTAAGGTATTTGTTGCGCGTTGTTCGGAGTCTTCTAGCTGTCTTATCTGAATTTGAATTTTTTTGATCGTCAATAATGAAGACCTTGGTGCAAAAACCGGACAAGTCCATTTTTGGTCGAAATAACGATTTCCGTTAAAATGTTTGTATTAAAATATCGCCGATCGATTGGTACAAGAATCAGGCAAGTCCAAAGGAATGCAACGTTAATATATATCGTTAGAACTTGGCCGCTGCATTCTTGGGTGCAAGAAACAGCTAAGTCCAGGACTTGTCCGGTATTTTCACCAACAGCTTCACAAAGCGTAGGGACTTGGCTGGGTGGGGGAATATGCGGAACAGTCAGGGTCTCGCTGGCAATAGGTTTATTTATTCAGTAGCTGCTGTGATTTATTGAGAGTTTTCAGTTTTTGAAATAAAGCTCTTCAATGTTATCATTTACGTTGTTACTTATTTTTTATAGTATTTCTGGTGCAAAAATCGGACAAGTCCAAATTTTCAAAAAATTCTAGCTCTTATGTTTTTTTATAATATTGTTTTTTAATGTTTGCCTAACAATTTTATACTATATACCTACAAAAAAAACATGTATGCTATCTGTTTCTTATAAATATCCAAAATTTGAAAGTTTTTTTCAATTTCCCAAAACTTATGAAATATGAACTTGTCCGGTTTTTGCACCAAGGTCTTCACTTTCACTTAATTTATTTTTATATTTTTACTTTGTATTTAATTTTTTTTAAACTTTGCATGTCAGATAAAGCAATAGAAGATTCTTATTTTGCACAACCTATAATTAGTGTTGGACTTTATAATCTATGGACGACTTTAACTATCTCAGTAAACCATAGTTTTTTCTGTGTACGTTAGCGCAATCGTTCAAAGAAGGTAATTTACCAGAAATAAATGGAAAATAAAGGAAAAACAAAAAACAAATAGGTTCATTGCTCACACTAGGTGGTGTTTCAAGAATTCGGAATTAGTTCTTGTGATTTTGCGCCGGTGAAAGCAGTCGGTTACGCCTTTTGCTTGTAACGCTAACTGGGACCAAACCAGCTCAAGTAAGTTCGGATAATCGAGACAATAGCATTGATGAATACTGGGAGAATACGCCAAAGTCAAGTATAATGGAGAAGAGTTGAGTTAAGGAAAGGCAGAAATTATTATATGAATGTTTGTCTAGGAGAATAACCAATCTGTGGCTTGTCAAATTCCGGTGTTGTTGTGTTAAGTAAAATAGAGGATCTTATATTAATTATTGTGCTTGGGATATTCGCTTTAGTTTATTTTGCACATAGTGTTTATACAGGGTCGCTTTTATGTATGGAAACGGTCGATTATTTGCTAAAGTAAGATAGCTAGCGAAAAATGTTAAATAAAAAACTTTTAGAGTTTTTAGAAATCTATTACACTGCATATAAACTAAGTATACAGGATCAGTAAAAAAGCAAAATTACTTTATATTAAATGAAACCCCTGTATATTATTCAATATTTCAGTTATTTACAAGATTCTAAAAAAAACATGTTAAGCACACTACATACCCAATCTTAACCGTTTTCGAGATATCGAGTTTCGAATATCATTTTCAAATAGATCTAATACTTAACAATAATAAAAAAGACAAACTAGGTTTTAGTAAAGAACAATTTGAAATCCTATTTTATAAGGTGCCTTAAGTGTCCACCGTTTACCTCCTGGCAGTAATGAATAAAGTAACTTTGTTCTTCCATGGCTTTTTGACTGATCCTGTATACTTAATTTATGTGCAGTGTAATAGATTTCTAAAAACTCTAAAAGTTTTGTATTTAACATTCTTCGCTAGCTATCTTACTTTAGCAAATAATCGACCGTTTCCATACATAAAAGCGACCCTGTATTTTCTTAGTTTGCGTTTAGTTTTTTTACTCTTAATCATACTGAATAAATTTAAATTTATTTTTTATTTAATTATATGAAAAAGCTTTTAAAATTTTCGGATTTAATGGCGATACTTAAATGACAAGATTTTTTGATTATTTCGCTGAAACTAAATTATTTGAGCCAATTTTTAAAAAAACGGACAATGGAAAGCAAACAAAAGCGGTAACAATCATCTTTGTCATCTAACTCGTAACAAACTTTTTTAAAATAAAAATATACGTGTGTGAAACTGTAGCCTAGAATCATAATATGTACCTAGGTACCTATGCAATTGCTGTTTTTTGCAATTTAAAATTTGTTTATGCTTTGAGACAAAGGTTTTGTGTTTGGTGGAAAATGACAGACGGGAAGCATCATCAGAGAAGTAGTTATTATAGAGATAGGGTTATTCTCGGGTAAGGTGAAACATGTATGTCTCTTTATTTACTCTTCTTTAAGCTAACACCTTATAGTGTCAATAGCTTACGCATTGTTTCAATAGGGTTTGTTCGGGTTTATTTGGCGGCGACATGAAAATAATCCGTTACTTACTCTTTCGAAATGAGCACATATGTCCTATCACTTACCATACCGGTAATATGGTATGACTGTATGCCATAGTATACTGAGGAAAATGATCTAATACCACATATTTGCGAAGACATAGTTTGTATTGATTAGCTTATTTTTTATTAACCTATATTAAATAAATTGCTAGTGTATCAAACCAGCTTTAGTGTTATATCAATTCCAGATTTGCCAGAAGACTGTTTTTATTGGTGGTAATCAGTTCCATTAGCAGTTACAGGCTTGTTGAATAAGCTACTTTTAATACAGCAATTTTGTTAAGAAATAAATTGTACCTTCTCAATGCGACGATTTTTGTTCCCAGCAAAGCGTTTTCTCTATAATTAAGAAAGAAGATCATCGTCCCCAAAAACGAATTGTATTCGTTAGAACCTAAAATCCACAAGACGTTGGTGGTGGCTCGTAATGATCGGCAATCGCCGCGCGCGTTAGTATTAGTTTTAACGTATTTGTTTTCAACCGTTGCAGAACAAATCCGATTTACTATTTAAATTATTTTATTTGAGATTTTTTCAAGTCATTTCACAATTATTTACCATTAATATCATATTAATTCAGAATGACCCAATTGAGACCAAAATGTTGATCCAATATACGAACATTCGTTTCCGCTTTCGACACTTCCATTGTTCGTTTAATCAAGAGAAGTGCAATTGAAATTAAATGGGTTCCTTTCTGCAAATTGGTCAGCACGATTAGTAAATCGTGGAAGACCAGTTTACTCAGGTCTTTTACTGCCTTTAAAAGTCTTAAATAAAATAAAAAGGAAATTTCAAAAAATCTTCTATCAATTAGGCATAGGACCCTCATTTTTATAATTATTATTTTATTTATTCTAAAAAAAATGTTCTGCTAAAGTGGTAAGCGTTAATAAGAAGTTATTTTCTATGAACATAAAAAAAGCACATTCAGGCTAAATATAGACTTTCAATAACGACACATGAAACTTTAATTCCCAGATATGTAGATTCGCATTTTATTATATAATTTATTTGTGACTGTAATAATGAGAAAAATATATTATTAAAATATTATATAAATTAAATTGAATTTTTGAAACCCACCTCTTATTGGCATCACCCACACTGACGTTATTATACCTGATCCATTTCTTTTCCAGTACTGGTATTCTATTTGGTGTTAGTTACACCATTTAAAAAGTATAAGGGGTTTTTCCTATTTATTTTATTATTGAAAATACTATTGGGATCGTTTTTATGCAAACCTTGCATTGGTGTCGCGGTGTCGATCTGTCGCGACCCAACACCGCAATATCTCGAGCGGTCTTGTAACATAATATTCTGATAATACTTGGTAAATATAAACATGAATAACAGCGTAAAGTCGGCAAGTAAATAATGTTTAGTTTTAGTTTGTGTTTTAAAGAATGCCATAATAATTTTGTTAAAAAGTGTTTTATTCAGATAAGTTATACAATTATGTATATTTGTGTTTTGAAGACTGCCATAATAATTTTGTTAAATAAGGTAAGTTCACGTTATTTAAATCGGAATATTATATCGAAAAAAAAAGAGTGGGAGGCAAAAAGTGGGAGCACAATAATTGCATATACAGGGTCCGCCCAAATTTGGTTAACAAATGGGATAATTTTATTATTATTGATATCTCAGAAAATGTTATTGTACATAAAAGTTTTGCATCTTGAGTAAATCATTTTGACGTATTCAAATCTTCTGTGGCATATACAGGATGAATATAAAATAGAAAAATATTACATCAGTGACTCAAAAAATTTTAAAAATAATTAAATCCCACATTTTAATTTGTATTTTGTAAAAGTTTAAAAAATGTTCTTTAATTCTACAGGGTCCGCCCAAATTTGGTTAACAAATGGGATAATTTTTTATTATTGATTTCTCAGAAAATTTTATTCTACATAAAAGTTTTGTATCTTAAGTAAATCATTTTGACGTATTCAAATCTTCTGTGACATATACAGGGTGAATATAAAATAGAAAAATATGACGTCAGTGACTCAAAATTTTTTTAAAATTTAAAAACTGAAACAGCCATATTAAAGAACTAATAAATCCAAGATAAAAAGTTAAATAAAGTTTTTTTCTAGTGCTAATAGTTTTCAAGAAAAGTCAAGTTAAAAATCAAATTTTTGCTATTATTGAATTTTTACACTTTTCATATTAACTTTACATATTAACTGTTAATATGGCTGTTTCAGTTTTTAAATTTTTAAAATTTTTTGAGTCACTGACGTCATATTTTTCTATTTTATATTCACCCTGTATATGCCACAGAAGATTTGAATACGTCAAAATGATTTACTCAAGATGCAAAACTTTTATGTAAAATAAAATTTTCTGAGAAATCAATAATAAACCATTATCCCATTTGTTAACCAAATTTGGGCGGACCCTGTAGAATTAAAGAACATTTTTTAAACTTTTACAAAATACAAATTAGAATGTGGGCTTTAATTATATCACATAGGACATTAAAATTTTAAAGCTGTGTCAGGTATTTTTAATACATAGGATGCTTGCGTGAGGTGCAAGATCTGTGAATTTTTTTATGTTTTATTCTCTTAAAGTTTAAAAATACTCTTGTACTAAAAAATAGCTGCCTACATTTGAAATAAAGTTATTTGTAAGGACAGCCTTTAATTTAAAATATTTCAGTTTTTAATAAATTTATTATACCTACGGTGCCACTTTGTATGTTCTGTAGTAATTAATTAAATTAATTTAAATGTTTTCAGCATTCAGTGTAAACACCTGGGATAAATTTTGTCCGTATATTTTGGATGTTGGAAATTTAGACGCCTATAATATAGGGCAGGTGTAGTCATCTTTCCTACTGCTAGAAATTCACAGGGGATCAACCCCTTTTCCCCTTGAAAATTTTCTGAAATTAGGTTATTTATCACTGTTTTGTATTCCATCCTTACCGGAAACTCTTTTTTCCGCTAATTAAATAAGCTGCTGCCCAACGTTGCTAGTTTTTTTAATTATAGAGAAAAATGCTTCAATTTAAGATTTTTAGTGCTTTTAGAATTTTCCTTTTAATTAAGATAATACGCTTAGGTAGCTCCTATGCCTGGAATTTCTAAAATTAATTAGGAGAAAATATTAAACTGCTAATATAAAATCAGACATATCAGAGATTACACGAGTTATAGTTTTGCTAAAGGTAGGTAATTAAAATAAATAAAAATAACTAAATCAAAGCTTAAACGACATAGATTTTATGATCTGTAGGCCTAACTACAATTATTTCGGAAATGCGAGCGAATGGCTGAGCTTCTTTGATGCCTGACGCCGCTGCCGCGCCGGCGTGGACAGTGATTTGTTTATGTATTTCTATTAGCTTCGAAAGTACCTACTAAGCCTGCTTTATCGTTGGGCTGTATTTTCTTCCACTGTCGCGGAATTTCATTGAAGAACCCAAATCCATTTGTTTTTGTTTAATTAAGTACAATATAAAGATAAATATCAGGGCACGTCCACAGACAGTCATACAGATTTCTTGGATTTCTTTGACGATGAAGAAGGCCACAATGTAACAGTGAATCAAGAAAGATATATAGCAAACATAGGCAACATATTGAATTATTTGTTAGAAACCTAAAACGCTTCTGCAGAGCTACGCTACTGCCTTATCGGAGCAAGACGGGGCAACAAGTCATAATATCCAGACTGACTTCGTTTATCCACCATATAGCTCCGACTTGACCAACCGTGGTGCCTACATTTGGGGTATGATGAAGAATAGCATTTTCAGCGAAAATGCTTCAAAAATAGTTTCAGAAATAAAAACAGCAATAGAACACTTTTTTCAAAATTTACGCCAGCCTATAGAGACATGTATAGTATACAATATTCAGCAACGATTGGAATTATGCTTGCAAAAAGATGGTGGTTATGTGGAGACTGTGGAGTATACCTATGTATATAGTATACAATTCAAGTTTGATATAAAATTAATTTTTGAAATTCGGAATCCTGTATTAATTTAATCTCATAATGTATTACCCATAATATGTTGTAACATGTATGTCAAATTTCAACCTAATCGAGTCAACGGACAAAAAAAATCTTTCCACGTAGTGTGTATTTCAAAGGATATCTAAAAATTGCAGCTAAATTAGATTAAAAGCCGACAACTAATGGTTAAACAGAGCCATTCCTGATTCTAAAACGGGATATTTTATTTTAAATGTTATTTTAAATTATATAAAAGGGGCACAAAGCTACTTATATAAAGTCGTTAGGATCGCCATTGCAGCGCAATAAATCTTTGACTTGCGCCTAATTAAAAATGTACATTTGAAATTATAAAAGGAAACTTCATCTGCGCGAAACTGTACGTCGAATATTGTAACAGATTGTTTTAATTTTCGAAGGGATATAAATTTGGATTAAATTGAGGTTTCCTTAATTTCAAGTTCAAGCCCGCTTTTAGACGTAATTCGACGCCGGACTTTTAAACCCTTGGGAAAGCACATTCTATCTACTTTAAAAATAAAATAAAACATTTTGTCATTTTTTATTACCGCCTTTATTTATTTTCTTGTGCTTTTTTTTTATTAAGCATGGTTATACGTTGGAAGTTTTGTATGTTTAAATTGTTTTTTTTATATCATAATCCACTTAGAATTTATATTTAAAAACTAGCTTTAAGGTTGACGGTTTATTTGTGACGAAAATTATGGTAATCGCCTAATATTTTGAGAGAGAAAAAAATTGGTGGTGGCTTTATCGAATGGTTTCTTACCATACAATTTTATTAGAATAAAAAATATTATTCTTTAAAGGTCTCCACATGTTTCAAACGTAGAAACGTTCATCATCAGGAGAAATTTAAAACAAAATTAGCTGAAGCAAAGAAAGTTGTTGTAAAAAAGGGGAAAAGCTCAATAATTAAATCTGGGATGATACTTATCGTTAGTGTCCGACCGAAAGAAGATTTTCAGCCGAAACCGATACCGAAACCGAATCTTCGGCCTTGATCTCAGTTTCGGCCGAAACCGAAACTTATTTGTAATTTATTGTATACTGAAATTTAATTTATTTTATACAGGGTGTTCCTTAATGACGTGCTTATATTTTAGGGTGTGATTCCTCAAGTCATTTTATGGAGAAAAATTCATATAAACATATTATGTCCTAAACGGCTTAAATTTTTTGCTACATGGTGTTGAATTTTTTCTTTTTAATACGTTTTTTGTAATATATGTAACATATCTTTCAGTTATAAAAGTTAGCAAGAAGAACTAGGTACCTGTGTTACTTGAAAATGTACCATATTATGCGCTAAGGATTCAAATGTTGTACATGCATGATGAATACTCATTTCAGTGTAATCGTTCGCGACCAGTTTATCCGAATCGTTGGATAGGTCGCGGAGGAGCTCAACAATCGCCAGCAAGATCCCCTGATCTCAATAGTTTGGATTTTTTCTTGTGGATCATCTTAAAACTCTAGTGTATAGTGTATAAAACTCCCATTAACACTTTAGGAAATAGGTAGCGAATAATTGCCTTCTGTGAAACAATACGGAATTCGCCTGGAATATTTGAACGAGTGCGCTATTCTATGCAAAGACGGGCGAAAGCATGCCTATTAGGTGAAAGTGGTCATTTCCAACAATTTTTATAAAACAAAATTTTGCATTATTAATCTTAATAATAATAAATAGTAGAGTTAATTTAATTAAATTATTTTAATTAAGAACGGTGTGCCTGAGGAGAAAAACTGAAAAGACCATTTTTATGTAGAATTGACCAGGCTAATCAGAAATAATATCCACTTGGAAAAATGTCAGTGGTATACCACTTTTTTTCTAAAAAATATCAGAGGACATGTTTGCAGGGAAGCCACTGGTGAGACAAAAAATAACTTTTATAACTAAAATATATGTTATTATGTCCTGTTAGCACATGCCAAAATTGAAAATATTATGTAAGTACTTTCGGAGATATTACAAAAAACGTATTAAAAATAAAAAAATTTAACACCCTGTAGCAAAAAATTTAAGCCGTTTAGGACATATGTTTAAATGAACTTTTCTTCATAAAACGACTTGAGGATATATAAAATATTAGCATGTCATTAAGGAACACCCTGTATAGGACGAGATCGATCTTGGGAATGGATTGAACTCTTCCCACTAAAAAAAAAAAAGTCGACCGAGAAGAAAAAATCAATTTATATAGACAACACTGCCTACGAATCCACCCAAAGTTAGCCGAACGGTGCGCGACAGTTCACGAACACTGAGTTTCGGCATGGCCGAAGGTTCGGCCGGTTTTTGGGCGAAACCAAAACTATCGCCGAAACTAGATTTTTTGGCCGAAACTAGCCGAAACCGAAACGGAACATTCGGTCGGTCTCTACTTATCGTTAAAGACAATAAACAACCTGCATTATCATGTTAATATAGTTATCTGGTATAGCAAAATCAATACCTGCCGGCCGCGTAGACAATATTCTCACCTCCATACGAAATAATTCAATCAATTCAACTGGCAGATTCCCTAATCGGTCCATCCATAGCTTAACACTTCCGCGTATGCTGCCTCGAACAAGAACTATCACGACTAACTTAGCTGTATATTCACTCCTGAATTAAGTTTCTAACTTTCTAATCTCAACGCACTTCGTGCAAAATCTTAATTTGAAACGGATTTGGAAAAACAGTCCCAGAATGATAATTAGATCAGCGAGCAGTAAGAAAAAGAGTCTCATTTAGATGGTATTTTCAAGCTTTGCACTTTCCGAAAGTAATAAGAAATTTCTGAATAGTTTTACTATCTCATGTTAGCATCCATTGCCGTAGAGATTTATTTTATTTAAGAATATGAGATAGTCATTTTAAAGTTTCAATTCTACAGACGTGTCAACTTCCGGTCAAACCGGAAGTACTATATTTCTTACATCCGGTTTAACCGAAAGTTCACACTATTGGAAAGATAATAAAAATCGAAGATAGGGACATGTAAGCCGTTTTGCTCTAAGACGTACAGTTAGAAAGCTAGACGCTGTCAAAGTTCAAAAATGTAATTTTTCAAGAGTAAATATCTCGGAAACTGTTAAGTATAGACTAATAATGCTATTATTAAAAAATGTTCGGAATGTTATGCAGAATCCAAAAAAATTATATAAAATAGGGGTTAAGATTTAGATCCCTCCCCCTAGAGGCTTGAAGTAACAAGATTGACAATATACGCAAAATGTGTCCATCTCGAAATAAAAATCGACGGGTCCGAGCGATTTTCCACATTTTCATTTTAAAGCAGGAAAATCGAGGTGGGAAGTTTTCAAATGAACACCCTGTATAATATAATTTATTCTCAAACTTGTGGCCAATGCAATGGCGTCGTAAAAAAGAATTGAAGGCTTAGAGGGGGCATAATCAGAAAAAACAGAGAATCCTGTAGATTATTTCAAATGTTAATAACGTTGTGCCATAGGTATTGGTAAACGTGTTATTAGTGATAAATTGCAATTAATTATGCATAAAAATGTGTGTCAACGGAAAATTTAAAAATCCCAGAAAAAATGTAACACCCGGTATCTCAAAAGCCTACACGTTTAGGAAACATTATTGTTCATATTAAAATTTGGTCTTAAAATCATTCAAGGAAATATCCTTTAAAGTTTGTATATTATGTAATTAAATAACTCCCGGTGTACGGAATCAATATACATTCACCAATCATTTTCCGTGGCTCTAATTCTTTTTAAACGTTACAATTTGCCAGTCTTTGTCGGTTCTAAAAAGCCAATTTAATCTAATCCCCTCTAGTTTGCAAGTCCCAACAACCCAAAACTTTTCTATTTTATTAATAAGGAGTTTAAGCAACACATTTTTTCGTTGCTGCTGTTAAGTTTCGGGATCAAATAGACGAATAGTTGGGAAAGCGCTAGTTCTAAACACTAAATTCTCTTGACAGGGGACATTAGTTCTTGAGGAAGGCAGGACATTTTACAGGGGTTTGTTAGGGAATTTAAAAACAGGATGTTATGTAAAAGTGTTGATTTTTTAATAATAAATTTTAATTTATACATTAAATGAATTGAAAACTAGTTGCTAAATGTAACAAAATTTGATAAAAATTTTGCTACTATACGTCGGAGTCATTTTAAGATAAAACATCTGTATTGTTGTTAAGGAAATTGGTCTTAAATATCTTCTTAAAATCTAAATGAAAGTACGTCACGACTAGTGCTTATCTTTCTATTCATGAACTAGGTGAGATAGTAAAGTTGAATAAATAGTCAATGTTGTAAAATTTTACCATTCAAAAAAGTTTTATTGTCATTTTTGACAGTGACATTTTTTCAAAAATGGCAATGTTTTTATAAATACCTATATCTGTTTTAGAGAGTTTCTGATGCTTGGGGAGTTTTGTGTTCAACAATCCAACGAATTAAGGCAAAGGAGATGGAGAAGGATGTAGATTTACAGAATCGCAATAATGTAGTTATTTTGTCATCCCGTGGTTGACAACTTCACGAAATTCATGGACATACCATAACAGGGCGTATTTATGGGATGTATAGAGCAGGTGAACACGTTACCATTCGCTCAATACAACTAAACCTCAAAATTATTGATGGTGTTGAAATATCCACTGGTTCATTAGCGGACTGTCCAAAAAAATTAAAATTGAAATGGCGTAAATGCACTGTATCAAACAGACGTTTTTTAATAGAGCCACCCCATATACCCAAAAACGAGTAGAATTTTTAAGAGAATTTAAGAATAACGGCAACTCTCAATTTTCCTTAAAACCTGTTTTTCTGTATGAAACCTGGATATACAATAAAGGGGCTTTTCGGCGAAGTTGGCAAGATGATACTCTTCATACAGTTAAAAAAAAACGTTTCTAACATTTTGTGCTTTGAATCATGTCATCTCATTTTTTGCACAATTTTAAATAAAAAAATGTTTTGTTTTTAAACAATTATTTTTAGCAATGATGAGTTTTCTACTACCAGTTTTGTCATCATCAACTTACTGCTGCAGACGTGTGCCTAATTGTTTCCTTAACAGAGGATGACTGTAGTAAAAGCTGGCTTACTTTGGGACGTTTGCGGTATACAATTCCACATGTCTTGTATTGGAATAGACATTTAACGGTGAGAAATTTTACTAGGACTAGGAAGTAAGGATCTGGCAGAAGGAGATCGACAACTACAGCTGACAATCGCTTTATTATTGTTAAATTCTTCAGGGAGATCTACCGCTGTTTCTCTAAGAAACCAATTACATACATAACATAGAAAAAACAGTATCCACAAATTGGCAGAAGCTCGGCTTTATTCGCTTGACTTTTAGCATCACATTTTTAATTTTTTACGTAAGGAATAATTATTTTACTTGGTAATCCGGAAATTTTTCTAAAATAAATACACATCAGTAAATAGTTCAGAGTTAAATAAAACTTATGTCCTTAGAATTGAACTAAAATTAAACTTATTCATAGTTGATTAATCTTGCAAAAGTATCAGACATCAGACAGGATTTACATGCCAAAAGAATTTTCCGCCTTAGAGAAAAAACTCTTACCTAAATTGAAACATCTTTTTACCTTAATACGTCCTTTTTGTCAAAGAATTTTAAGTTTATAAAAGTAGAATTGGAAAAATGCACATCACTTTGAAAACTGCATGTAAATATTTTTGAGTCATCATGATATAGTATAGCAGAGCAGAGCACAAAGACAATGCAATTTTGAACAATCTTCAAATAAGAGGAGTTCTTAAGAGTCTCTCAGTGAAGTTGTGTATCTCTTGCCCCTTGCATATCTACAGTTTTCTCAAAAACAACTTAAACTATAAAAGTTATTTAAGGTATTTGTTTATTTAGAAATACTAAAGTAATTTTGGTACCTATGTGCTACAAACCACACAATATTACTTTAAAATATAATCTTTTTTTCTTAATCTCTTCATTTCTTATAGCATATATTTATACCTTCACGTCTACATTATTTAAAGCGAGTAGGTACTCTAAGTTTATGCCTACAGATGTGAGCTACCACCTAGAGAAGCTGGGGCACTGTGCCATACCAGGACCTTCAATAAAGTACAATGCAATTTTGATGTGGTGGTCCATACCCAGTAAACCTAGTATTTATACATATATTTTAGAATTTTTTTTTTAGCTTTCTAAAAAGAATTGACGAAATAATATAATAAAAGTCTTTACAAAGTAATAGTAAGATATTTTACTTGTCTCATACGTTAGGTATTTTGACTTGAGTTCAGTAAGAATTGCTTTTTATTAAAATCATATTTACAAACTTGCATGCAAACATTTTATATCGTCTGATAGCCATTATACATGTACAGTGGTAAGCAGGTAATAAACAATGTACTTTTGGCTATTAAGATAAAGAATTAATAAACTTTTGTTTTATCTATATGCAATGGATTCAAATTTCATCGATAAATGCAATAGAAAAATCGCTACTACGGTCAGAATGACACAAGACGTCATAGAAAATAGTGCACTTTTATCAGGCAAGAAGAACTTTGTAATTTATTGGTTAAACGGAATTTGGAAATTTTCCTAAAATCTTGTTAGAACTATTTGATCAACATGCGCTGGCCAGGTAAGTAATTAGGCTAAGAAGAAGTGGATTATTTTTTAAATAAAAAAATTATTATTGCAGTTTGATTCTTGTATTGTTTTTTCGGTTGTTCTTATTAATAAATTAATAATTGTAATCTCAAAACCTGTTAATTTATTTGCCTATAAAACAGTAGGCTCAAATTTTAATTATGTCATTCTATGACATAAGGGTGTGGCAATCGCTAGGTCCTGTAATCCAAATGGATATAAATAAACTCCAAATTCTACCCAATTTATTCTTATTAATTATCGATCTATTAAACGCATTAGAGTGCTGAAGGCTTTTCTTGACAAGGGTGTTATTTTTTAATACTGTGCTTATAGGCGGGATTAACATTAGACGTTTAAAACAAATTACTAAATTATGGTAAAATTTATTTGTCTACATAGTCGCCTTATTTGTGACTTGACTTTTATAACACTTTCACTTACTTATATTATATACTACTAAAAAACGTCATTTCATAGTGTTGGCCTATATACGTAGGTATAAATCATGTACTAAGCAAAAGAGTATGAAATTCTACAAGAGAATCAAGTAAAAAATATAGTAACGAACGCGAACGAAGCAAAGGAATTTATAAGTAATGAAAAATATGCCACACAATCCACACACAAATGTCTACGGAAAATGAAGCAAGGATGGTTCCTTACGAATTTGAATTATAATTTTTTCAGTATCTGCAAGAGCATTGATTTGAGCATCTTGAACAAATTTTTTTTTAAGGAAAATGGTTGTAAAATATAATTGCGTTTTACCTTCTTCAGCTACCATAAACCCCCTCACCCTTCGTTAGAGACGCCACCGATAGTATAGTATTTGTAGAATTATACCGTTGATCTTTTGACTGCAATAAACCCTCATTAGGGGGGCATCTTCAAGTGTCATAAAAGAAAGCATTTATCTACCGATGCCAAACTAATAATTAAAAATATGTATCAATCTTTGTTGAATAGCAATTTTAATTCTATGGATGCTTTACCAGAGACATCTACTTTGACAAAAACTCCTTTATCTTCGGTAAGAGACATAATACTTAAACTTAAACCTGTTAATCCTAGAAAAAATCGGAGTGATTCTGGCACATTTAGAAGCATTGACGAAAATGACATGGTTTTATTAAGAAGAAAGATTTGCCAAATGTATGAGGCACAAACTGTACCCACTTTGATTTCCCTCAAAGAGCGGCTGATTAAAGACGAAACAAATATCTCTTGTTGCCTTTCAAGCCTAAGAAAAATATTGCGTAAAATGGATTTTAAATACCGAAGCATTAATAAAAGACAAACATTAATGGAATCTAAACGTTTACGGGAATGGAGACTTAAATGTTTAACAGCTGTTAAACAATTTGGAGAAGAAAATCGTCCCATTATTTACCTTAACGAAACATGGTTCGATACCCATGACACTCCAAGAAAAGGTTGGGATGATTCTTCCAAAAAATGTCAAACCAAGGCACCATCAAATAAAGGCAAAAGAATCACAATATTACATGCTGGTTCAGAGAACGGGTTTGTTCCAAGTAATCTGTTGCTTTCAGCTATAAACATAGCAGATTTTTCTTTAGATAACCATCAAGATACCGACGCACAACTTTTTGAAGATTGGTTTAAACATAAACTCCTTAAAAATATACTTGAAAATAGCGTCATTGTAATGGACAATTCTAGTTATCATAGTCGGCAAGCAAAAATCATTCCCAATTCTAATAATACAAAAGCAGAAATCCAAAATTTTATGATTGAAAATGATTTATATCTTGAAGAAACTTACAAAAAACGAGAACTGCCAGAAGTATTAAAAGCTTTTAAAATAAATAAGGAATATGAGTGTGACAAACTTGCAGCAGAAAATGGACATACAGTGTTCCATACTATTGTATATTTAATCCTATTGAGCTAATATGGCACTAGTTAAAATCCAATATTAGGAATTAATATTAGATATTATATGAATATTTAGAATTAGAATTAATTAAATACGAAGTAAGAAAAATTTCTGCAGACAGCTGGAAAAACTGTGTACAGCATGTACTTAAGGTGGAAATCTATTAATTTTAAATTATAAAAATAAATCATGTGGTGTAGGTACATTTTCAAGCCGACCCTGATCCCATTTAATCCCCTTTGAAGAGGTTGAGGCGTATACAATAGGGTTTAATCAGGTAGTTTATTTTTGGCAGTAAGAGTCAACGGTATAATTCTGCAAATACTATACGTCTCCTATCATCATGTGTGATTCCTTTAGTTTTGAAGATGCCCGTAAAACATACATATAATTTATTTTCCCGATATCCCCGTAGAAACCATATTTTAAGCCTTTCATTGTAGTGCACATTTGGATCACAAAATAATCTTTTTCGGTTCAGAAAACGCACTTTAGCAAATTAATGTTAGGCTTGAAAAAGGATATCAGAATAGACCTAAATAAAATCCTTTTCCAGACCTTTTAGGTCACCCGAACCTATTGCCAATTGAATATATGCGTGGATTCTAATGGTTGATGACTATCTGAAATACCCTTATGTGTGTGGTCACCCTCGGTTTGCATTAGGGCAGCATAGCGGTAATAAAACTCCTGTTGATACGGGGTCTGTCAAAATATAAATCATAGAAATGAATATTTATATATTTTTAATTTTCCATGCAGTTTCGAGCTCAGAACAATAATTGGGGAAATATCTCTGGTATTGTTTTTCCAAAGTCAGTGTGATGACATTCCAATCATTCCATACGGCATACAATGGTCGGTCTCTTTGAGACTGTTTACCGCCGGTTGGAATGTCATCACACTAACTTTGGATACATTATACCTATTTGTTTACCTATCCCTATCCATCTGTTGAAGCCCTATTTTTAATGGATTGTTTACAGTGCCGTCTTTCATATTATGATTGGGGCCCTGGGCCCAAGGCGGAAATGGGGCCCTGAGAAATAAAATTTGGGTGCCACGCCCTAATTAGGGTGTTTGGAAGGCGTCGAAGGCGCTCTTCTGCGCCCGCTTAAAATGAATAGCTAGGAATTCGACCAGCACCATAATTATTTTTAAATATTAGGTTTCATAAGAAAAATCTTCAATTTGCAAGGTCAGGGTCAAATTTTCGTAAAATTTAGTCGAATTTTTAAATAATATTTTTAAATCAAATAGTTTCCTGGACACCGGATGCTAACTGTGTTTGCTTGATTTTATATCCTAACTAGGATGTATATGAAATTATATCCGTTCAGTTAACTGGAATTGCCTACTTAGCCATTCTGTAGATTGTGCAAGAAATACCTAATATGCAGATAGAAGTAGAGAAAAAACTATTTATTCTAACTAAAATATAAATATGAAATCTCATCCTAAAACATTAATATTAATAAAAATAACTGTAAATAATCCGCGTTATGTAAATGATTGTTTTCTTGATCGTAGGTGTGCAAAATCGTTTATTATGTCATCAAAATGTATTCCTAGTAAGATCTCATTTTCTATGCACATTAAGGATAGACTATTTAGTCTCTCTTGCAGCATGGTATTCCTCAGTTCGTTTTTGATTCTAGCCAATTTAGAAAATGAACGATCTCCACTGCAGTTAGTTATCATTATTGATAAAAATATTCTCAATAAAATGGCAACGTTAGGAAATGTATCCTCTAATTTGTTAGTTGCTATAATATTGTATAGGTCCAATAAACTGATTTCCTGGATTTTATATTTTTCGTCTGAATTTAAATATTCTGCCAAAAAAATGCATTCCAACTCTAATTCTTTTCCATTGACATCAGAACTCTAATTTTCTACAAATCTTGAACAACTAAGGTGCAAATCGACTTTATCTACTGATTGTTTTTAAAATTGTGAGGAAACCAAACCGATTGAATATGCTGTCGTATGCAGCAAATCGCCGGTTAAGTTCAGCTATTAATGAATCCATAATTGGGAAAAAAGCTTCAATTTAAAATTTTTCTTTGCCACTGGGCTTCTTCAGCTAGTCCATCAAAAAATTTGATTCTCGAACTCCGTTCAGTTTTGCGTTGTGTATTCTGTTTGAAGTCACAATCTGGAAATTTATCTTTAGCAATGCTATAGTAGTTTTCGAAATCATTTCCTTCATTATTCAGAAACTTAATTAGTGATTTCAATAACTGTACTGCTACTTCCATTTTAAGAGATCAACTTTGTAAACTACCATTTACTTTATTTACGGTTGTTAATACATTATTCCATATTTCCGTAAGAACAATTATTTCCAACTTCTGCATTTTTTTGGAAATGCCAACTGCTTCACATCTAGTTTCTTTCGATTGATCATCATCTTCAGCAATTGATGTTAGCGCAGCCAAGAATTCCTTAGACGAAGACAGCGGGGACCGTGGGGCCCCTAAGATAGCGGGGCCCTGGGCCCGGGCCCGGTGTGCCCGTACGGAAAGACGGCACTGAATATAATGACAACCATTAGCAAAACAATCATTAGTTTTAGAATAGCCTGTAAAAAGTTCAACCAAATGAACTCGTTTTTTTTGTTTTAGTTTTGTTCCTAATTGTATTTACTATCCTTGTGATTTCTACCAAGTATCCACCAACTGTAAAAATTATTTATGTGGACCACAGCAGTATGGACGTTGCGACAATTATGGCTAGAAGGAAAATCGAAAGAATCATTGCAGGTGTCTTAAAAAAATTCAACAAGAGAATCACAGCCGATCAAAGCGAGACCTTAGTAAATGAAATATTAAGAAGTATGAATTTTACCAAAAATATGCGTTATAGAATGGAGACGGGCCTAGAGTAAACATATTTTTAATTTCAAACAACAAACTTTTCAAATACTAATATTGTTTACCAAAATCTTCAGAATGTTCCAATTTCGATATATCAATTCGATATGTCAATTTATACTTTATTATTAGATACCTACCTTCCTTTTAAAAATACTTGGGCACAAGAAAAAAACATCATTAATTGACAATGAAGTTTAAAAACTATGAAAATCGAAAAAGTCTTTCGGATAATGAAGATATGGTAAAAATAGCGCCGTAGGCGAAAATCTAAATATATAAAAATATTATTTAGAAATAACTTGTTATTAACAAATTTACAATTATAAAACCTTTTTTCAAACTAATTATATTTTTTTATTTTTGACTCTACAACACATACACCCCTGGTCTAATGGCATTTATTTAATCCTTTGGGGCGTTAACGCCGTTTAACAACGGTGATATAGGTACTTAAGTAGATCACGAGAAAAGCTAATTGAAAAATTTGATAATTGCATTGGTGGAAATATTGGAAATACATCACTTTACATGGTTCAAACCGTTAATTATTTTATAATAAATGATCCAATGATTTGATAGTAAACTTATATTACATGACGTGATTTTTAATACGATTTAATATACAGGGTGAGTTTTTTAAAGTGTTACAAGGCGATATCTCGAAAACGGTAAAAAATATTTTCTTGAAATTTTAGTGAGGGAATGGGGAGATGGGGGGACATATTTAAACATATTTTTGACGTTTACCCCCCTTCCCCATTTTGAGGAGTGGGGGGTAACTTTGGAATTTTTAATGAGACAATGTACTTTTTTTGGTAAATACGAACCTACGTAAAATACTACGTACATGTACAAAATTTGTTTTGATTTGCTCCCCTGGTTACGAAATGATGATTTGTTAGGTTATAAAACACAAAAAATACTTTACTATTTAATTTGAACTTATTTATCGTCTGTCACGTTTCAGAAGATGTTCAAAATGGCTCCCTTCAACTTCCAAACACTTTGTCACTTTTTTTCAGAATAAATATCGTACCCGTTGTAACATTTTAAGTCTTACTAATAAGCAGGCAACGCGGATTCGGTATTTCATATCATCTAAAGTTGTAGGTGTAGCCGCCATCATTTTATCTTTTATAAAATAAAAAATAAATAAAGGAAAAAGTCAAGGGGGGTCAAATCCGGGGACCTAGCAGGCCGTTTACCGAGCCAGCTCGATTTATCCACGTGTTTTTAAAAAAATCGTTCAACTCATTACGGGCCTGTATCACATAATGCGGTGGAGCTTCGTCCTATTGAAACCACATGTCAGAACTTATGTTTTTGGTCAATAATTGGGGTAATTGGTTTTTAAAAGAATTTCGTAACCAGGGGAGCAAATCAAAACATTTTTTGTATACGTACGTAGTTTTTTACATAGGTTTGTATTTACCAAAAAAAGTACATTGTCTCATTTAAAATTCTAAAGTTACCCCCCCCCCCCTCAAAATGGGGAAGGGGGGTAGACGTCAAAAATATGTTTAAATATGTCCCCCATCTCCCCATTCCCTCAATAAAATTTTAAAAAAATATTTTGAACCGTTTTCGAGATATCGCCTTGTAACACTTTAAAAACTCACCCTCAGACAACAATATCATGTGAAGCATGAAAAATAGTTTGCTTTAGTATCCATCACAGAAAAAAAAATTAAAAAGTTGATACAATTATTAAAAAAACGTAAAAACGTTTGACATAAATCTTTAAAATTAATTTTGAATCCAAAACGCTGCTTGCCTTAATTCGTCTTTTTTTTTCAACTTTGTCGATTTAATTGAGATAGATGATGAAAAATTTCACAAATATTTTAATTATTTTGTTGTTTAATATCCTCATGGGACTCCTACTTAAGTGATGTAAATAAAACAGTTTTTCTAAATTTGCATCAAATGGCATTGATGATAAGTTTACCTAATAAAAACCTAGATAGTCATGCCATCTATATAGAATTAGAAACGTCCCTCTTTGTTAGTTTTGTTTTTACGGTATACCTGTTGCCATCTCGTGTCACAAATGTGAACGTGTCCTCGTTGTCATGTTGGTGCGCTCTTGTGTCAGCAACCACAAATTTTAAAAAGAAGGAAAACGTTTTACAGAAGCTTTCTATATTTTGCTCGGTTTCTGTTTTCGAATTTGTCCAATCAATATTGATAAAGTTTTCTTCCTCTTATTATATAATTTTATTACATAAAACGTTTTTTAAGCTTATCATTATTGTAAAAACAATAATCGATAACGCTTGCCATTAACACAGAATATACTATATCTAAATGGTGCGGACAAATCTACCACAAATTTCTGAGGCTTGAATATGGCGATCTAACCCAACTTACCTCAGTTCAAAAGTGGATGATTTCGGAGATACAGAGTTTGAAAAGTTCAATTTGGCTTTAGTTTTTCATAAATAATTTTTTTATAGTTGGTGTATTGTCACAATATTCGGCTACGCAAAGCTACATATTCTGAGCCATATCTTTATTTATTAATTTAGTACTGACATTATTATAACTGATGTCATACTGATTGTAGGTCGGGATGAAGTATTTGCTTTAGGTTTTGATCAGCTTCAATAACAATAGTTTATTTTGTTATTTTCACAATTAAAAGAGTTAACACAAGTCAGGAACTTAGATTGAGTTCGAAAATTATCCAGAAAGAACAAACAGAAGCCAAAAGGAATAAAAAAAAGGTGAATTTATAGGAGTGTAATACTTTCAACATGTTATGGACAGAATGGTGAAGGAAGTTTATGATATTTAGTCATATATAGTCATATTTTAATAATGCTTTTTAATTGACCAGTTTATTTACTTGGGCCATACGCCAAGTCTTTTTTTGAACAATATTTCATAACTTCTTCGTTCTATCCTAAAATCGGCCAAATAGCCAACTTTGGAGAAAATTACCTACAGTTTAATAGAAACGGAAAAAGAAATATTGCCAAAATTGATAAAAGTTCGTTTTTTGCCTTTCATTTACTTTTCATTTATCTTTTTTTTAACTTAAAACTGTAGGTAACTGCAACCGAAAGACGGGTATTTGACCGTTTTTTGGAAAAAACGAAAAATAAATGAAATATTGATAAGAAAATGAAAAAGCGAATGCGTGTTTGCTCGTAATTGAATTTTAGTATTGAAAATACTACTGGTCTCGTATATACGGGTCCATTTCATGAAAAATGAACGCCATCAGCAAGCGTCACGCTAGAGATTAGTCGACCGCGTCGGCTTGGCGGTGCGGGTGGGTTAAGGTTGCATAGGCCAAAATTAAGGACATAAATAACACGGCTAATCTGTAATAAGCGTTGAACCGGCTCAAGTAATTCTTATTGATCGGGAGCTCTGATAAATTGTAGGAATTAAAAAAAAATAAACCAATAAATCAATTAAGAATAATTAGTCAAGATTGTATCACATAATATGTAAATCCTGAAATAAATAATTTATTGTGAGGTAATGAAAGGTCACACTGACAGGTCAGTTAGACATAAGGGTTACTTAGACCGGTGGTCAGAAGTGGATATCCCCGGATCTAAGAAAAATAGCGCGGTGGTCTTGAAATATTACAAAGGAAGTAGGGGGTAAAGAATAAAAAAAAGTGGAAAAAAACTAAACCGTGAATGTCTCTGAAACAAAGCGTAATAGCGCGGCGGTCTTGGCGTATTACACAGAAAGTCGGGGGAGGATATTTAAAAAAAACAGAAAAAAACTCAAAGTGAATATCTCTGGAACTAAGAACAATAGCGCGTCTTGAAATATTACAAAGGCAGTTGGGGCTAAATAAATAAAAAAAGTGAGAAAAAACTAAAAGGTAAATTTCTCTGAAACAAAGCGAAATAGCGCGGCGGTCTTGGCGTATTACAAAGAAAGTCGGGGGCGAAGATTGCAAAAAAGCAGATAAAACTCAAAAGTAAATATCTCTGGAACTAAGAACAATAGCGCGGCGGTCTTGAAATATTACAAAGGAAGTTTGGGGTGAAGACGTAAAAAAAGTAAAAAAAAGTAAATATCTCTAAAACAAAGCGAAGCATAACTCTTTCTGCTTTCCCTACGTTTTGCGGATCAACTGGAGGCAGTCGCAGTTCATCGCCAGCCATTAGAGAGAAACGTAGGTAAAAATAAGATTGACGAACAACTGAAGTCGGCTGTGAAATGTTATTTAGAAGTTATAAATCTATTATTTTTACATTTATATGGATATACCAATCCAAAACATTTAATAGCCGACTTAGGATTTAGATATTTCATGAACAAAGAGTACAAGGACCAGCAGGTAAATATCGTATGGTGTATAGCTAAAGAAATAATTTTAGCTCTCTTCAATATGTACTAATATAGGTACAGATTATCCTATATTTTTTATTTTAACAAAACAGTCAAATTAACACATTTCCAAGTATAATAATTTAATTATTATTTCAAACTAAATCGGAGCATCCATGCCGTCATAATAACGCGTGATTGCGGCTCCATTGTGTCAACACGTTACATACTCACATATAGGAGTAATCTGCATAATGGTTTACTTCTCGCCACTGTATGTGGTAGGTATTTTCAATACGCCTATGATACTTGCGTAAGATGCAAGATCTGTGGATTTTTTCTTTAAATGCCTGACTAGGGAGAGCATTTTAGGTTTTAATATTGATATTTTTTGTTTTGTAGATTTTTCAGAGAAAGAGCAATTCTGACAGATAATCTACCATTAAAGATATTAGAAGTTAAACTTGTTTGTAGATTTTTGTATCATAATTTTTTAAATTTACGTAGGAAAACTGTTTTTAATACTTATACAGTAAAAGGTACAAGCAACAATCATTTACAGATTCGGGCACCAATCTTTTAATTACGGTACATGCATTTAAAAGTTTAAAAAGTATACAAGACATGCCCATTGCCATGGTAAATTTTAGTTAAAAAAACACAATAGTTTTGATAATATATTTATTTTTATTTCGACACTGATTATACAGCTAGGTGGAGCTAGATTTTAAAATACCAGTGCTTGCTAAAAGCAGAAGATTAAAAATAATTTTTATTCTTATACTTACATACCATTATATGAAATACATTAGATTATTTCATAATAAAATCCGCCATATTATCTACTATGCGGATCATTTAAATAAATATCACATTTATTTTTTAACTTGCTGTATATATTTTGGCTATATAAACATACATTAAAACAGATAAAAGCGTTTTAATTAGGTTAAATAAAACACAAACTGAATGATAGTTAAGAAAATGTTTTTATAGATACCAACCAGTCCCGTTTATATCAACCAATGCCCCTTTTAATTTCCATAAATATAAGATGTTTGACAGTGTTTGTTTTATTAAAAAAGTAATCAAGATTGTTTTTAATAAATTATTTAGGATTCGCGTAGGTATGCATGTTACATCAAAGAACTAGGTTATTAGGGGAAGGTTTCCTATATTGAACCGCTACCTAAATTGGACCACAGTACATTTCTCCGAAACTAAACAAGTGCCATATCAGCTGGCAACACTGTAACATACTTCCACCTAGAACCTTTGATCGGCAACAAACTCAACTAGTTGGCCGTTAGTGCTTGGCGTGTACAGAGCAAAACGTACTTTAAACAATTTTAATGTAATATTTTTAGGATTTTCCTAAGAATTTACCTTAGAACCATAAAACTCTAAGCAAAATCTTTTTTATGGAAGTTTTCAAGTAAGTTTTTCTCTTTCGATTTCTCCTATTACCATGCCATATTTGTGTTTTCTTGTTTCCTTTCTGGGTGGTTTTGTAAAACACGTGGTAGTTGCTTAAATTGGACCACTGGGTGATTGCCAAAGTTGAACCGCTCCAATTTAGGCATTTTTTTCAAATTGTGCAAAAATAATTTTTCTCTTTAAATAAGTTAATGTCATGAACTAACACCATTTCAATATTGCTAAAATCTTTTTCCTTTGAGTTAAAAAATTAAACTATGACTGGTCCAATATAGGAAACTAATAGGTATTTTTTTGCAGTAGGATGTCTTCTACCGAAATTTTGATTGTAAATTTGATGTTTTATTGAAATATAAGTACTTATAAAACTTCCTATAGGTACCAACAATTTTATTTTTTATTTATTTATTTAACACCTAACGTTCCGATTTAAATCATGTGATCCAATTTTGAAACCCCCAGGTGCAGTTTAGGCAAACGGTTTCCTATATTGAACCACTTGCAGAGGTTTTTTTATAGCCTGGTATATCATAGATACTTTGAAATATAATTCTGCAAAAAATCCTGCAGTTGAACAACATACTAAAGTATACTAAGGTATAGCTTCAAGATCGATTTTGCGGTATTATCAGGATCTATAATAAAAAATCTGGAAATTGGTTCAATATGGACAACCTTCCCCTAGGTATTGTTTTTCTTATTTGATTGGTCTATACTTTAAACTTTAATTAAATTATTAATATCTTATATTTAGGATTTACCAAAGTCTATCACATTTATAATAACAGTATTCTGGAAGAATTAAATATAGAAGTATCCATAAATGGTTATACAATATAATGAAGCTACCTAAAAGTTATATGTATTTATGTAGATGATATGTACACCTAAAAATATAAGAACATCACATTTTGAATTAAATTACAGGCTTAAAAGATTAACCTTAGAGGCATAAAGTATTTTACATGCAGCACTCTATTTATAATACAAACTATATTTTAGCTCTATATGCAACATCATTTATTCTACTGTTACAGCATTTTATTTAGCGGTAAAAAATGGTGACAAATGCTAGAATACCTATTCTTTTTAAATAAGTATTAAAGTAGCATCAACGTAATTCTTAACTTCTCCATCACTTAGTATAACATTTTTTTGGATAAATTTCTATACCTATATGAAAAAATTCAACTTTACTTGAAGAAGTAAAATAACTTTGTTAATTAACATAAGGTTACAAAATTTACACTGTGGTCACAGATAACAATCCAACTAGCTTTCCATTTGTTTGGGATGCCTTTGTTCCATGTACCATACCCTCTTGAACAACATCATGTCCTTCCTTATCTTTATGAGTTCTAGATTTGGTAGTTCTGTGTTTTTTAGCTGTATTGTCAATGTTATTTGCGACCTTTCTTGAGGATTTTACCTGATCTTCATTAATTTCTTCTATATGTCGTGAAGCTATTAAAATCTCTTGCCTTTGTTTTCTTTCTCGCGACTTTTCAAGGTGCTTTTTTCGTTCTTCTTTTGTCCAATAACGACCAATCTATACAAAAAAAATTGTCAGTTGAAATTTAATTTAAAATTATTGTCAGAGAGAGAACAATACTGATAATAAAATATTTATTGCCTGTCAAAATAGATGTGTAAGCTCTAGGATCCCGTTAGTTGTACTACTTAACACTTTTTTTTACATCTGGGACATTTTTCCTAAAAGCTCGTTGGAACCTATATAGACCTTTTTCCACAAATATTATGTTTTATGTTGTAAATATTAACTAGTTATTGATTACACGTTACAAAATAAAAAGAAAACTTTTAGGTTTTACCTTTAGTTCTGAAATAGTATCATCTTCAGTTGTCAAACCTGCTCGTTCTTCAGAAATTTTAATTTCTCTATTTTTTAATATTCTATTTCTAACAGGTCTTCTTGCAATGTATCTTGTGCCGTCAGGTCGTCGTTTTACCTTCCATTCCATTTTCGTTTCAACTGTATTTTTTTCTTGATGCTGTGTTGTATAGCCCTTAGAAAAATACAAACTAAGTCAAAATATGTCAAAGTCTAAATAATAAATTGACCTAGAATAGAATTTATGTTTAGCATTTTGTATAATAGCAGACAAAAGCGATATGTTTGTTGCCTGCCAAATAGAATGTTTTAATTTAATGCATAGCTAACTCGCTATAATTGTCTCTTTAACAGTCAATTAAAGATGGTACGTTTGATCAATTGTTGGCAAGTCTATGCTAATTATCATACTTTTAAAAAATTACTGTTTAATTACCTGCGATCCACTGACAAATTGATACTGACTAAGGCTAGGTGATGTAAAGCTTGTTGTCGGTCTAGTATTAGGCGTATCTGGATTTTGAGCAACTAAGGCTTGCCTGAAAAGTTGCTGCTGTAACAACATGGTTTGTTGTAAGTTAGCAACATTAGTATACATGGTATCTGACAAAATTTGGGCAGGACTTAAGCCAACTCTCCTGGTTGGGGAAGATGGACTGACGATTTTGGAACTAGATTTGGATTTCTTCGTTTTTGCTGCCGCTTGTCGTTTGCAAGATTCACAAGATGTTTTTAATTCTTTTTCTTTGATTACATCTTCCTTTTCAATTAATGGACATAAAATTAATGTCGATCTAAAAATTAAAATACGTTTTGGTGAGTAATCAATAACATTTAAGGTAGTATTTTTCTGTGGTGACAAAACTAGAGAAAAAAAAGTTGTACCTGTAAACGTTTTTCTGTTTTGCATCTTGAGTGGCAGCCAGTTCAAATGTTAACGGGTTACTATTAGAGGATCCCCCAGTATTGTAAGCACTTGAGCTATTTTCATGCTCCTCTCCACTACTATTACTCCTTGGTGGCTTAGATTTGTTTTTAACTAATTCCTTTTTCTCCTCCTTACATTCCTCGCCATCCTTTATTACATCTTTGGTAGCAGAGTCAATCCAAACTTCCTCCTGATGAACTTTGAGCCATTGCTCTATCATATTGTCGTCTCCGGGCTCATAAGGACATGAATAAATAGGCTCAATTTCTCCATCAATAATTGAGTCTTCAGGAATAGTTTCGTATATGTGCTCAGTATCCGACTCAGGAGGAGGGATGTGAGGTAACTGAGGTGCTTTGCGTTTGTCGCTTTTAAACGAAATATTTTGCATTCGAAAATCAAGTTGAGATATCTCTTGGTTAATTGAATCAATTTTAGATCGAACCAAGGAGTTAGTAAGGTTCAGTTTATCAGAAACAAAGTGTGAGGGAACTTTGGGGGCAGGATGTTCATTTTTAGGGGAATGTTGTGCTTCTGATTGTTGTTGAACTAGTTGTTCTATAAGACTATTTTGGTATGCTGCACTTTTGCCGTTTGGGGATGTAAGTGAATCTATTGGTTCTACATCAAGGTATTCTTCACTCTAAAATAAAATAAACCCATTATTAGCTGTCCTAAACTTTATAACTATACAAATCTGAGTTTGGCAATCTTTTTTTGACAATCGAAATCAAATAAGTTTGTTCTTGGTGCAATACTAAATTTTGATACAAAAAACGTTAAACATTGCGTTTATGATTATATAAAAAGTCGACTACAACCACTAAGAAAGATAACTATACTCCCTAATCTTGCGTGGGTTATTGGCTTCTCATCTTTGGAGATCAATAAATATTTTTGGGAATAGAATATTGTAGAAACCTTTAGTGAAAGTTTAAGGAAGTTGCTGCTATAAGCTGATCAATACTTTCATTCTGCAAGTTAAGAATTTTCAAACGAGAGGGCGGAATGTATCCGTACATGGATTATAATGGATGATTGTGGGAACAAGGATTTTAAAAATAAATAATATAAATATTGGTTAATATATTTATGATATAGCATATAGTATAATATGATATATTTAATAACATTATAAAACTTTCTATCGTTAAAATGTTGATTTATACAGAATTTGACTGTGTAATATTTACTTTAGCCAAAACATGTGTAAAATTTTAAAAAGGGTATATCATACTTTTACCAATTGTAAAAAAAAATGTTACAAAATCCTGACAATTAAATTTTTTTAAAGGTGATAAAAATTTGTAGGAAAAGTTGTTGTTTTATGATAGGGAAAAATAATTTCAAGACAAGGCCTATTTTTATAATAGCATAAATTACTATATATTTTAAAAATAAAAGTTAATTAAGTAAGTCCCGTATATTACAAACACAATTTAAGGATGCTGGTTTAATTTTATAAGCAAATTTTACTAAATATTTAGTGGATTAATTATGTCACATACTGTCATGGGGCCAGAATATTTCGCAAAATATCTAAAATCTTTAATTAAAAATATTTGGTAAATAAACTAGTTATGCTTCTAAAAAAAACATACCCTATTATAACATCTGCTGACTAGCAGCGTTACTGCTTTTCTATTTTCAGCGAAAAGAGATTCAGTTTCCTCCTTATTTGCAACATCTTTTCCATTCACCTGTAAAAACCAGATAAAAAAGTTTTAAACCTTTATTTCACACCAGTGCTCAAAGGATTGATAAAAGAGGGGCTCTGCTTTGCCGATTTATATTTTTTAGATTGAAAATATCACTGGCGATTGGAACGCCAAAATTTATAAATACAGTGTCACCAGTAAAGTCCGCATCATATGGGATTTTTTTTTATTAATAGCTTTATTCAAAAATCGACTTTGGCATCAAGTTCTGCTTCGATCGAGATGAAAATTAAGCAAAAAAATAGTAGTCACGTGATTCGCATTTGCTGTCAAATTTTAAGTTTTTCCAAAAAATAATTCAAAAGTGGGGTTATTTCTGAAAATATCGAAAAAAGTTATAAGAAAAAGTTTTTTTAAATGCAGTTTCTATCCCACATGCAAAATTTTAGCTGCATAAGATAATTTTGATTTTTTACCTACATTTTGTAAATTGCACCACTTTTGCAAAATAAGACTCAACGCAACCTACATAAAACTTCTTAGTTTTGACAATGCCTTATTTCAGATACATTTTTATTAAAGTCGCGCCATATTAAATGTGTGTTTTTCTACAAAATCAAAATTGGGCTATTAAAATTTGATCACATGTGATGCAAAGTTTATTTGTTTTGGACCCTGTATAAGGTAACTTTATAAAGTAAGTATTTTTGAAAACGTAGTTTATGTCTGAAAGGAATACACCTTAATGTTAAGACAAAAAAGGACACAGTGTCATCAGTAAAGTGTTCATTAAGTGGAAAATAAATTTTAGTTTAACTTAACGTACAGTTAATCTATTTTCAACGATTTAATTTAAAACCCCTTTACTTTATTTTTTATTTTTTTACTTTTAGACACAAACTACGTTTTCAAAAATACTTATTTTATAAAGTTACCTTATACAGGGTCCAAAACAAATAAACTTTGCATCACATGCGACCAAATTTTAATAGCCCAATTTTGATTTTCTAGAAAAACACACATTTAATATGGCGCTACTTTAAAGAAAATGTATCTGAAATAAAGCATTGTCAAAACTAAGAAGTTTTATGTAGGGTGCGTTGAGTCTTATTTTGCAAAAGTAGTGCAATTTACAAAATATAGGTAAAAAATCAAAATTATCCTATGCAGCTGAAATTTTACATATGCACTAAAAACTGCATTTAATAAACCTTTTTCTTATAACTTCTTTCGGTATTTTCAGAAATAACCCCACTTTTGAATTATTTTTTGGAAAAAGTTAAAATATGACAGATAATGCGAATTACGTGACTACTATTTTTTTGCTTAATTTTCATCTCGACTGAAGCAGAACTTGATGCCAAAGTCAAATTTAATTAAAGCTATTAATAAAAAAAATCCCATATGATGCGGACTTTACTGGTGACACTGTATATTATCCAAAAACATTCATAGAAAGCTACTACAACTTAAAAAACTTTTTAACATTGAGTACATTGTTAAAAAGCAACACAACTATGTTGGTAAGTGTGTATGTGCTTTCAATAACGCTTTCCTAGAAACTCTAGTAAACCTTTAAAAGTTGTTCAAGAAGGATATAACTATATTTTTAAAGAAATATTGTTATGGAATATATCGATTCAATTTTGAACATTTTTCAATATTCGTAAAATACCTAAATTATTCTAACGCTCATACATGGCGCGTTAAAAAGTTAATATAAGTACGTAAATACCGAGGTAAATACCTACAGGATGTCCCAATACTAAAGCAACAAAGTAAAATAATACTATTAATCACACAATATAATAAAATACAGTCCTGACTTTATTATGAAAACCTTATTGACTTTAGGTATAAGGAAAACTGGCAATCAATACATTAGAGCTCATCTTACGTTTTTTCTATTTAGTAAAAGTAAGTGTCCCCTTTTTAAATGGATCTTATAAGTAAGTACACACACTCTGTGTACTTTCAATAACACATTTCCAAAAAATTGAATGAAAGAAAATGTCTTGAACGGTCTCCATTTATTCTTTTCAATATTGGCAATGAAAACACAACAGTGAAGCTCTCTTGCATTGATGTGAGTTCAGTGTGTACGGAACCTCTTACATTTTAAAAATAAGTCCTTAAATTCCAAACAACTTTTCGATTTTCTACCATACATTATTGAATGTATACATTGTTAAAAGCCAAAACAACAATGTAAGTATGTGTGCTTTTGAAACATCCTCTATAAAGTTTAGAAAAACTTTTTGAGTTATCTAATAACGATGGAAATTTTAAAGAAATACGGCTAAAAAGATCACATTGATTATATTATGGGAGCTTCTCAATATTTTCGTACTTAACTCTTCTGCTATTAAATAAATATTTGTAAAAAGTTTCAGTTATTTCTTACAATATATCATCAGGACCTAGTATATAAATTTGGTATTATGTAATATCTAGATTTCAACATTAGGATATTTTGATTTTCAGAAAATAATTCCTAGATAAGTCTTTGGGTACAAATAAATTACTATAATAGGTCGAAAACAAGAGGAAATTTATCCATCCATTACATGATAAGTACAGTATCCTCTATAGAAAAATTGAGTTATAACATAGGAAGCTGAAACCCCTAAAACAAGAGGTCATTAAAAACATTATCTGCATCTGTGAATCTTACAGAAGATCAATAGGGCCTTTACTACTATAAAGTGATATAATAACGTCTCCGAGAAAACTGAAAAGGCCTTCAGAATTATTGGATAAGTAATTTAAATATAATTAATAGTTTGGTGTAGTACTGTCAAGGGTTTTCGTAGGTCTGGACTAAATCGACTACCAATGATGTTTAAAAAAAAATATTAAACAATTACGTACCTGTAAGATTTGATCACCTTGTTTAAGCCTTCCATCTATATCAGCTACACTTTGTGGAGCAATATCCCGAATATATACTTCAGTACAAGTGTCCACTTCGGAACCAGAACTGTAACAAACGGTGAGCCCTAGTTTTTCATCACTGCTGCATTTTCTTAAAGTTACTTCCTGTAAAAAAAAACAGTTTAACTAAGTCAGGGTAAGAATGAACGAAAGTGTCTCTACTTTAAAAAAAAATTGATGCCAGTCTGTATAACATGTGTTACTTAAGTATTTCTGCAACTAAAATGTTTACTATTTCGTTTTAGAATAAGTAATAAGACTATTTTTACCGAACAGCAGCATATCGGTGGTACAAGAACTTGAAAGAGGAAATTTTAATTGAGACGAAGCACCAATGTTGGGTCGTTCAGAGCATATTTAAACCGTACAGGCTCAGATCATATTCTAAACGATCTCGATCTTGCGCCATCTAACTGTGGTTCGTTTCCATGAATTAAAGATCAGTTAATTTGACGAACTATTTTGAAAAAAAAATAATTTAACTGCACTCTAAAGCTATTCTATATGGTGACATAATATGTAGTTTAATGTTAGTTATCAATAAACTCATCAACTACACACATCAACAGACTACATATGTCATAATCCTTAAAGGAAATTCCCCGCCATTTATTATTTGCATTAAAAATTGCCTTGAACATATTAATAACAAAACACGAAACTTTTTCACCTTTGATAAAAAAAAATTAGTTACTGCTGACTTTTTACCAGAGTGCTTTTCCTGCTTAGAAAGTTCTTATTTTCTATTACGTCGACGATACACTTACCCCGACTTACCTTGCATTAAAATAAAATAAAATAAAATCAAACGGCTGACTGCAAGCTACAAAAGGAATGTATAGTACAATGCATGAAAGAACCAGCATTGGAAATGTTTAAAATGTTCGAGTGTAAAGAAAAATAGATACTAGATAACTGCGTATACCGTCTAAGAGTTTAGAATGGCACTTAGTAGTGACTGTAATCCACGAAATAGGATAAAAGAGAAAATGTAAAGAACCATCCAGTTTTCTCAAAAAGACTTGAATCGAACTCTCTCGAACCCGTCAGATTAATTGTTTTAAAATGCATTTTTTTAGCAAAAAGATATTATACAGGATGGCTCATAAAAATGCTATGATAGATAGAGATAGAAACTATTTTATTAGATGTTAAATGTCCTGCAACAACAATCTATTCTGTAGTGGAATAATTGATCCAAAAAATCCTGTTGTACCGGGTGGTCAAATAAGCGAGGACGTCGGCTTTATCTCGGAAACCATTAATCGTACAACTTTCGGAAAGATTTTTTTATGAGTAAAGTGGTCAAGAGAAATTGCTGGAAATTACTTTTAAGTTCCTCATTTCGCCGCAAGGGGAAACAATTAAAAATTGTTTTTTTAAATTCTAAATTTCTCCGAAAATTCCCATATTAAGGTATAACTCTGATTACATCATTGGGAAGCTTAGACAATTCTGCATCATTTTGGTCTAAGGCTCATTGGCGTACCGACCTAGATAAGAGTGGGAGAAGCTATTGAAAGTGTAAACATTAAAATCGCTGTAACTTCTAAACGACTTATCCGATTTTACTAAATTTAAGCTTGTTTGGAAGGGGAAAAGAGGCATCTTCAACTGCTGTATCCAACAGTACACGATAGTGTTTAATAAAATTGCTAGAGGGCGCAATTTGTAATAATAACAGTTTTTTCGATTTTATCCCGAAAATTCAAATCATACGGTATAACTATGACATCATAATCGAAAAGTAGATGAAATTTGCAAGAAAAGATGTGAAGACCGCAGTTCGATATCTTTGTTCGTTTCAGAGTTATTGCCAAAACAATAATTTTTAATACAAATTGCGCCCTCTAGCAATTTTATTAGAAACTATCGTGTACCATTAGATACGATAATTGAAGGTACTTCCAAACAAGCTTAAATTTAGTAAAATCGGATTAGTCGTTTAGAAGTTACAGCGATTTTAATGTTTACACTTTCAATAGCTTCTCCCACGCTTATCAAGTGAATGTGTAAACATTAAAATCGCTGTAAATTTAAGCTTGTTTGGAAGAAAAAGGTAAGTACCTTCAATTGTTCCATCCAATGGTACAAGATAGTTTCTAATAAAATTGCTAGAGGGCGCAATTTGTATTAAAAATTATTGTTTTGGCAATAACTCTGAAACGAACAAAGATATCGAACTGCGGTCTTCACATCTTTTCTTGCAAATTTCATCTACTTTTCGATTATAATGTCATAGTTATACCGTATGGTTTGAATTTTCGGGATAAAATCGAAAAAACTGTTATTATTACAAATTGCGCCCTCTAGCAATTTTATTAGAAACTATTGTATACCATTAGATACGACAATTGAAGGTACTTCCAAACAAGCTTAAATTTAGTAAAATCGGATAAGTCGTTTAGAAGTTACAGCGATTTTAATGTTTACACTTTCAATAGCTTCTCCCACTCTTATCAAGGTCGGTACGCCAATGAGCCTTGAACCAAAATGATGCAGAATTGTCTAATCTTTCCAATGATGTAATCAGAATTATACCTTAATATGGGAATTTTCGGAGAAATTTAGAATTTAAAAAAACAATTTTTAATTGTGCCCTCTTGCGGCGAAATGAGGAACTTAAAAGTAATTTCCAGCAATTTCTCTTGACCACTTTACTCATAAAAAAATCTTTTCGAAAGTTGTACGATTATTGGTTTCCGAGATAAAGCCGACGTCCTCGCTTATTTGACCACCCGGTACATTTTGTGGAGAAATTTTTCGTATTTCTCGTCGCATTTGTCGGGTTGAGTTTAGATTTATACACTAAATTTTTGAGGTAGCCCCTCAAAAAAAATGTCTAGTAGGTTAAGATAAGGCGACCTGGGTGGCCACTCTATTTGATCCCCGTCAACCTATCCACGGCCTAGTAAAAATTGTACTTAATACTCCCTTACAATGACATGAGCAGTATAATGATGGGGAACACCATCCTATTAACACCATAATATTAAACTTAGTAAATCAGGATCATTATCATCTGGAAATAGAGTGGCAAAAGCTGGAACCAGATCAGTTTGAAGGAATTTTAAATATCTTGCTCCAGTGCGGCTCTCATCAAAGAAAAACGATCCCATTACCCTATTTTCAACAATACCCGCCCTAGTTAAAAAAAATTGATTTGACGGGTCCGAGCCAAGGGCGTCCGAAGGGGGGGGGGGCAAGGGGGTGCGCTTGCCCCCCCCCCCCCCCCCCTGACCCAAGTAGATCTGAGATATTCTATTTAACTGGGATATACATATTTATTGAGATACAATTCAATTGACAAAATTGGTAAAACGAACTCTTGTTTGCATAAAATAAAATGTGAAATTCAAAAATCTTCACTAAATAGCGAAGGAAAAATATTAGAATAGAATAAATAAAGCTTTATTTTAATTTACACAGCTAGTCATAATAGCAATATACAAATAGATATACAACCAACACATCTAATTCCCAATCCAAAAATGAACGACAAAAACAAAACACAAAATGTAACAAACCGCCAATTTAACCGAAAATTTTTAAGAAGAAGCCCTTTCATGATATTATCTTTGGACAAGTCAAAATAAAACTGCAGATATTACAGAAGATACATCCATGTTAGAATTACTGGAACATTGCAAGTTCTATCCAGCTATTGGTCAGGCAATTGCGATAGCAATTTGTTTACCTCCAACTACATGTAAGTACAGTCAAAAGATCATTTAGTACTCTCAAAAGAGTAAAAACCTGGATTCGCTCGACTATGACTGAGCACCGATTGGACGGTTTATCTATAATGAGTGTTCATCGCAAATTTGTAAAAGAAAAAAAAAAGACATTTAATTGAAAAAATTATTGATGAATTTGCAAAAGATTCAAGAAAATTAACATTTCTTTTCTCCAATAAATCTGAATAACTTATAAGTTTTTTGTTATATTTAAACATTTTTAAATATTTTGTTTAGCTATTTTTTGCTATTTAATATAAGTATTAGGTGTTTTGCTCTAATCTTTTATTGAAGGTTTGTTGAAGTGCTAGAAACAAAAATAATTTCAATTATGATTTGCCCCCCCTTGGAAAAGTTCCTTTGGACGCCCTTGGTCCGAGCGACAGGCTGATCCGTTTCTTTATCATAGCTCTGTATTTACTAGCTAGAAAATTTTAAAAAACTGCTCTTAATAACATTATAATTTTTAATGTTGTTCCAGTTATCAGTTATAATCAGGTTTATATGGCAAAACAATAAAGCTATAATTTTTTACTGAAAAGGAAGCAAAATAATACGGTTTATGATGTATATAAAAACGTAAAAAAAGGACAAATATATTTGTATTCCGAAAAAGTCTTAAAATTTTTATAGAATTGTTTCCTCTAAATCTCTTATTCCACGACAAAAGCGTATAAAGCCTTTATAAATCAAATCCTATAGAGACCAATAAAACAATAAAAGTTCTATTTGTCTTGTTGAATCCAAAAAAATCTAAAAATAAAATCTGCGTCTAGTGGCCATATTGCTGAAAATAGCCTAATAGATTTTCTTATAACTTATCGACGGTGGCCTGATAGCCATCAGAAGAAACTTTTCTTTCGCCTGACGGTAATGTTATTTTGATATAAGGGGTCAATAGGAAATCATCCCTTATATGACAGATATATCGGCGACGGGGTCTTCGTATATCCCATTATCTTTTCCCATTTCTTTATACTTATCGATGTAGGGGAGACCTTGGATTATTTGTTAAAGCTACCGGATACTTAAAAGAATGTTCCCCCTGTGGATATTGCTAAATAATATTACTTGGTGCATAGTAAAAAATAGTTTTTATCGACAATAAGTTTGCTTACATTTATAAAAAGCGTTTATATTGTTACACCAAATCACTGTTGTTTATGGTTTCCCGCTTACCATGCATATGTACAAGGGTTAAAAACACTTCAAAGCAAATTTTCTAGGGCATAATAAGTGGTGTTTCTGTAAAGCGATCTTTTAAAAACGCTTCGCAACATGTTAGTATTAAGTCAAAGGTATGAACTTGTGGTAAAAACTGTATTTAAATTGTTTTTTATTTATACAAGCTTCATTTATTGCATTAAAATTCATAATAATATCTAGAGTTTAAAATTTACATAGAAAAATAGTAATTTTATTCTAAAAAGGAATTGTTTCAAACTAGTGCAAAAAAAAATTATACAAAAGGCTGTTGAAACAATTAATATCCTACACCCTACATAGTTCCCCTTTAAAGATCTAAGTCCAGGTGTAAATACGGGATACATTATTTCCATCGTACTAACTACCTCATAGCATATAGACCAGTCCTTAGGATGGGTCGTGAATTTTAAACACAACCGTAACACTTAATGGATTATACCCTTTAAATGTCAACTAACATGAGACGAAAACCAAACTTTGCATAATATTTATAATATCAACAAAGAACAAAGAGGTTAGTTTTTAGTCAGTGGCGTACCAGATTTTTAAATTTATATTTGCAAGCAATTTGCACCTTATGGCAAAATTTTAAAATATATTTTCGTAAAACATAAAGCGCATGCGTCACTCGTGCTTAAACGACATTATTCCATAAAAAAAAAAAATAATATCAAAACAGTCTTCAAATCCGGAAATACACTTAGAAGCTATCTTACAAAAGTAAAACCACCCCGTAATGAAAACACAAAAAATTGTATCTATCAAATCCCTTGCGAGTGTGGCGAATCGTACATTTGAAAACCAAAAAGACCTCTTCCCGTACGAGTTAAAGAACATCTGAAACATACTCAAAGAGGTGAAACTTCGAGATCAAGTATAGCGGAAGATGTATGGACCAACCAACATAATATACAGTGGTCAGAAGTCAAGGTTTTGGACACGGAACAGCACTGGAGAAAACGAAAATTCGAAGAAGCAGCTTTCATGAATCAAAATACCCATATATTTAGTAAACCAAGTAGGTATAGATATCCCCAATATCTGGAAGCCTCTTCTTCAAAACCAACAGCTCAAACTTCACACTCCAATAAGCACGTAGGCGGAGTCATCAAGCTCCATTGCACATGGATAGTATTTAAGACAGCCTTAGGATTATAATTTAGTTTATACTTTAAAACGGTTAGGGATACTAACTAACCGAAACGTTATGTTAAGTAACAAAATAAAGACAATGGAAGTCCGACAAGGTATTTTTTTGTTATCACTTCATTGTCTACCACCTTTAAACAAACATATGTATGTATGTATTCAGCAATATTTTTTCTAATATACAACGATAAAAGTACATGTTTATTTTTTGGCACGCTATGTATAATGTTTTGCTTCTACACACTCTTCTGCGGAACAAAACCGAAAATCAATTTATTTAATTCACCAACAACGTAAGCGTATCGTCCACGGATGAGTTGATGATTAAATTGATGATACAAAAGTCACATTGCGGACCATTCGTGGAAAACGAAAAAAAATAAGAGCGTATAACAATCAATTAATCTATATTTAAGAACTAGGTTAGTTGGACAGTTGAAAGGCACAAAACAGGTAAAATAACAAAGTAATAATCATTTAGAACAATCAAAATTAAAACATAATTATTTGGGAAGCGTTTCAAGCCTATATCCTTAACGAATAAGGCTTATTCCGTAATTGTTTGTTGTTATACGAGGTGTTATCAAGGGCGTCCGAAGGAACTTTTCCAAGGGGGGGCAAATCATAATTGGGATTATTTTTGTTTCTAGCACTTCAACAAACCTTCAATAAAAGAATAGAGCAAAACACCTAATACTTATATTAAATAACAAAAAATAGCTAACCAAAATGTTCAAATATAACAAAAAAAACACAACAAAAAACTTATAAGTTATTCAGATTTATTGGAGAAAAGAAATGTTAATTTTCTTGAATCTTTTGCAAATTCATCAATAATTTTTTCAATTAAATGTATTTTTTTTTGCAAATTTGCGATGAACACTCATCATACATAAAACGTCCAATCGGTGCTCAGTCATAGTCGAGCGAATCCAGGTTTTTACTCTTCTGAGAGTACTGAATGATCTTTTGACTGTACGTGTAGTTGGAGGTAAACAAATTGCTATCGCAATTGCCTGACCAATAGCTGGATAGAACTTGCAATGTTCCAGTAATTCTAACATGGATGTATCTTCTGTGTAAATTAAAATAAAGCTTTATTTATTTTATTCTAATATTTTTCCTTCGCTATTTAGTGAAGATTTTTGAATTCCCCATTTCATTTTATGCAACAAGAGTTCGTTTTACCAATTTTGTCAATTGAATTGTATTTCAATAAATATGTATATCCCAGTTAAATAAAATATTCTCAAATCTACTTGGGCCAGGGGGGGGGGGGGGCAAGCGCACCCCCTTGCCCCCCCCCTCGGACGCCCTTGGGTGTTATGAAAATATAAACTTTAAACTATACTTTGTATTAGTGCAAAAATTTTTTTATTGATTAGCAGAGCGCTTTCGACCGTGCGGTCATCTTCAGTACCTCTTCAAAGTAAATAATCTTACAAAAACGAACATTTAAAAACTAGGCGTATTTCTTATATTATGTACTAATTTTATAAGAACGTAGATTATAGGGACAAGAAATGAAATAATCTATTAAACGTTACCGTATACAAAACATGCTGAAAGCTAAGAGGTAATTATTATTTCTATTATTTTATCTACGATAAAAAGACAGTGCCTTTCAGCCTGCCGGAAACAAAATGTCTTCCTAACAACCAATTGTAACCTATTATAATAAACGATTAAAATAATTTTTAATATTTGTGAGTTCATCGTTAACTGTATAATCGGATAATGCCATGGGAGTAACAGTATTTAAGAAGGTAATATAATAAGAAAAATATTCAATTGTCTTTGACATTAACATATTATAAATGCTGTTTCGTCCACCATTGTTGTTGGGTGTTTTCCACTCGCGCCTTGCACTGACTACGTTTACAAGCAAAAATAGATACAGGGTGGTCCAACGAAAACTTAACACCTCGATTTTCCTGCTTTAAATTGAAAATATGGAAAATCGCTCGGACCCGTCGATTTTTATTTCGAGGGGGACATCTTTTGCGTATATTGTCAATCTTGTCACTTCAAGCCCCTAGGAGGGAGGGGGGGGGGGGGAAAGATCTAAATTTTAAATAGATACCCCTATTTTATATATTTTTTTTGGATTCTGCATAAAATTCTGAACATTTTTTAATAAAAGCATTATTAGTCTATACTAAACAGTTTCCGAGATATTGACTCTTGAAAAATTACATTTTTGAACTTTGACAGCGTCTAGCTTTCTAACTGTACGTCTTAGAGCAAAACGGCGTCCCTATCTTCGATTTTTATTATCTTTCCAATAGTGTCAACTTTCGGTTAAACTGGAAGTACTATATTTCTTACATCCGGTTTAACCGAAAGTTGACACTATTGGAAAGATAATAAAAATCGAAGATAGGGACATGAAAGCCGTTTTGCTCTAAGACGTACAGTTAGAAAGCTAGACGCTGTCAAATTTCAAAAATGTCATTTTTTAAGAGTCAATATCTCGGAAACTGTTAAGTATAGACTAATAATGCTTTTATTAAAAAATGTTCAGAATTTTATGAAGAATCCAAAAAAATTATATAAAATAGGGTTATCCATTTAAGATTTAGATCTTATCCCCCCCTCCCTCCTAGGGGCTTGAAGTAACAAAATTGACAATATACGCAAAAGATGTCCCCCTCGAAATAAAAATCGACGGGTCCGAGCGATTCTCCACATTTTCATTTTAAAGCAGGAAAATCGAGGTATTAAGTTTTCGTTGGACCACCCTGTATATGCAAAAACAGTTGCAGGATCTCGACCGCTCCAGTAATATTTATTAAACAACTGCAAATTTTGTCATGTAGGCGATTTTGACCGATACCCTAAAATATTTCTTTTAAAAGTCCGTTATGAGCAAACACTACACTGAGAAAAAAGCCTTCTATTCCTTATAAGAATTCACATACTCTTTATACAACTGTTTAATACTATATGTGACAGCAACGCGGTTTCCTACTGTAAGACAACGAAAATTGCTGTGATGATATCACGGTAAGCCAATAGGAAATAGGAGTTATTGCTACCTCAGAATGGTTTATAGCCATTATTCCTCTGAATACTCACAGTAATTATCAAGTTTTATTGGGGGTGTAATATGGTTTTATATACTGTATTAGTACCGACTGTCAATTGTAATGAACCTTGACATTAATAATAAAATTATTTGCTTGCTACGGTTAATAAAGCATATACCTACCACTAAAAATCAGTACTGTAGTTCTGAAAAATTTAAATAGCTTCTAGTGTTATATTGTTCTTGTCGTTTAACATTGCATTATGATTATCTATTATGCAACATGATTTACTGAGATGGTAAAATTCGTCATTAGATTTATAAAGTCCAATACTAAGGATGGGTTGTGCGAAATAAGAATCTTCAATACCTTTATCTGACATGCAAAGTTAAAAAAAAACTTAAATACAAAGTCAACATAAATTAATTGAAACAGGTATTGGTACGATCAATAAAATTCAGATTCAGACAGGATAGCTAGAAGACTCCAAACGACGATGTGACCTGCGCAACCAATACGTTTAAACTAATAATACGGCGCGCGGCGATTGCCGATCGCTACGAACCCCCCACCAAAGTCTTGTGGATTATAGGTTCTGACGGATATAATTCGTTTTTGGGGACGCTGTTCTGCTTTCTTAATTGCAGAGAAAGCGCTTTACTGGGAACAAAATGCGTCGCATTGAGAAGATACAATTTATTTCTAAATTCATAAAAGTAGTTCATTGTTCAACAAGACTGCGCTGCTAATGGAACTGATTACTACCAATAAAAACACTGTTCTAGCATTTTTGGAATTGATATAGCTCTAAAGCGGGTTTGATACACTAGCAATCTATTTAATATGGGTTAATAAAAAGTAAGCTATCAATACAAACTATGTCTTAGCAAACCTGCTGTATTGGATAATTTTCCTCAGTGTAGTGATGCACAGTGGCGCAGCCAGAATGTTGTATTAGGGGGGGTTTTCAAAAAAAAGGACAGGATTTCAAAATTTTAAAAAGCGTTTTTTTTTTTTATTTGGTCGTTAATTTTAATACTGTAGGAAAATTTGTATGAATACAAATTCTGTATTTTTTAAATTAATACCTGTTTAAAGGCCGTTTAGACCAGGGCCGATAATTTTTGAAACCAAAAAAAATAATAGTAGGATAAAACCCATTGGAAAAGGAAGAGAATATTACAAAAATAAAAGGAAAAATAATTTACGGGCGATCTGAGGTCGGGAAGTCGAAGGGGGTGAGTTTTTAAGGGTAGACAACGATTTATCTCGATTTCCGGCAAAACTACAAGTCCTATGGAAAAACGTGAAATGGCAAAGTTGTAGGTAATAAAAAGATCTACAACTTTTGTATTTACACTTTTTTCACATAACCTCAAAATTTATGTGAAAAATTCAAATAACCAAGTTTTTGGTTATTTATTTTTATACATATATTTTTACAAGAAAAATATGATTTTTAATCGAAAATTCTCACTTCAAAATATCTGCTTTTTTAAAAAAGTCGGTGGGCTTTTTGTTCGTTGAAATCTCTACTTTCTGATGGTGTAAAAAAAAATATACATTACTACGGTAAATGTTCTCAAAAAATGCAAAGAACGAAAAAAACTCGAATCCTAATTTTTTTTTTAATTATTATGTACAATTTTGAGCTATTTATTAAAATTTATACTTTAATTACTCGAAAAAGTAACATTCCATGTTACATTGATAAACAAAAAAAATACAAATCCATAAAACATAAAGATCGCAAAAAATATGCGAAAATAGTTGTTCTAAATATAATTAAAGGTAGGATTTAAAAGAAATTTCATCACATTTACCATAGTAATGTATATCTTTTTTACACCATCAGAAAGTAGAGATTTCAACGAACAAAAAGCCCACCGACTTTTTTAAAAAAGCAGATATTTTGACGTGAGAATTTTCGATTGAAAATTAAGGTGCTTTTTCGATATTAAGTCAAAATAAAGTGAAAAAATAAATATTTTAAATCAAAAAAATTACAGTGTGTTTGTGACATAAAAAGGTAACTTTTTACCAAATTTCGTGAAAAAAAAATTTTCTTTTTAAAGATAAAAAATAAAAAACCAATAACTAGGGTTATTTGAATTTTTCACATAAATTTTGAGGTTATATGAAAAAAGTGTAAAGAAAAAAGTTGTAGATCTTTTTATTATCTACAACTTTGCCATTTAACGTTTTTCCATAGGACTTGTAGTTTTGCCGGAAATCGAGATAAATCATTTTCTACCCTTAAAAACTCACGCCTTTCCACTTCCCGACCTCGAATCGCCCGTAAATTATTTTTCCTTTCATTTTTGTTATATTCTCTTCCTTTTCCAATTTTTTAATCAATATTTCGTTACTTCTTCGTTTTATCCAAAAATCGGCTTATTACCCATTTTCAGAGTACAAATACCTACAGTTTCACGTTGAAAGAGATTGGACTGATAAATAATTAATGAAAGCAGAAAAATAAATATTGGCAAATTTGGCCAAATTTCGTTTTTTGCTTTGGTAAATTAAAATTGTAGAGACCGGCTACCTAAACACTGGTATATGGCCGCTTTTGGGAAAAATAAAAAATGAACGGAATATTGATAAGAAAATTAAATGGCGAATGCGTCACTAGTGTTTGCTCTTAATAGAATTTAAGCTATTGAAAGGAAATAAAGCAAAAACCATTTGATGGAATTGCAATTCCGCACGTGAAAACGAACTTAGACAACAATTAATTTTCCCAGATAATGGACAAGTAAAAGCTTTGTGGAATGTTAAATCTATTGATCAGGTCTGCGGTAACGAAACGGAGCTAATAGCGACTTTTTGCAGATACACCTTAATTATTTTGCAAACGCAAAAATCTTTGAAATCCCTCATTAAAAAAATTCTTTTAATTTATGACACAGAATGGAATTATATAGCAAGCAGACTACCGGCCATATCTCGTAAACTACTAAGCATAGAAACTTGAGAAAAAAAAATTATGTTTAAAGCGGTCATGAGAAAATTCTGGAAATTATTTTGAAGTTCCTAATTTCGCCGCAAGAGGGCTTAATTAAAATTTTTTTTTTAATTCTAAATTTCTCCGAATATTCCCATGGTATAACTCTGATTACATCATCGAAAAGCTTAGACAATTGTGCATCATTTTGGTTTAAGGCTCGTTAGCGTACCTTGATAAAAGTGGGGGAAGCTATTGAATGTGTAAACATTAAAATCGCTGTAACTTCTAAACGACTTATCCGATTTTACTAAATTTAAGCTTGTTTGGAAGGAAAAGGTAAGTATATTCAATTGTCGTATCCAACAGTACACGATAGTGTTTAATAAAATTGCTAGAGGGCGCAATTTGTAATAATAACAGTTTTTTCGATTTTATCCCGAAAATTCAAATCATACGGTATAACTATGACATCATAATCGGAAAGTAGATGAAATTTGCAAGAAAAGATGTAAAGACCGCAGTTCGATATCCTTGTTCGTTTCAGAGTTATCGCCAAAATAATAATTTTTAATACAAATTGCGCCCTCTAGCAATTTTATTAGAAACTATCGTGTACCATGGGATACAACAATTAAAGGTACTTACCTTTATCTTCCAAACAAGCTTAAATTTAGTAAAATCGGATAAGTTGTTTAGAATTTACAGCGATTTTAATGATTGCACTTTCACTTGATAAGAGTGGGAGAAGCTATTGAAAGTGTAAACATTAAAATCGCTGTAACTTCTAAACGACTTATCCGATTTTACTAAATTTAAGCTTGTTTTGAAGTACCTTCAGTTGTTGTATCCAATGGTACACGATAGTTTCTAATAAAATTGCTAGAGGGCGCTATTTGTATTAATAATTATTATTTTGGCGATAACTCTGAAAGGAAAAAGGATATCGAACTGCGGTCTTCATATCTTTTCTTGCAAATTTCATCTACTTTCCGATTATGATGTCATAGTTATACCGTATGATTTGAATTTTCGGGATAAAATCGAAAAAACTGTTATTATTACAAATTGCGCCCTCTAGCAATTTTATTAAACACTATCGTGTACTGTTGGATACGGCAATTGAAGATACTTATCTTTCCCTTCCAAACAAGCTTAAATTTAGTAACATCGGATAAGTCGTTTAGAAGTTACAGCGATTGTAATGTTTACACATTCAATAGCTTCCCCCACTCTTATCAAGGTCGGTACGCCAACGAGCCTTAAACCAAAATGATGCAGAATTGTCTAAGCTTTTCGATGATCTAATCAGAGTTATACCTTAATATGGGAATTTTCGGAGAAATTTAGAATTAAAAAAAAAAAATTTAATTGTGCCCTCTTGCGGCGAAATTAGGAACTTAAAAATAATTTCCAGAATTTTCTCATGATTTTAATTTTTTTTTCTCAAGTTTCTATGCTTAGTAGTTTCCGAGATATGGCCGGTAGTCACCCTTAATGAAACACCCTGTATTATTATTATTATAATTATTGTTATTATTCCTTATGGTCTTATTTCAGATATTAGGTATCTCAGGAATACAGGAATATATTATTCGTCATTGTGATTCGCTTAATTTAACTTTTATATAAACCTTTGCATTTGAGCTAATGTTGTCTTGCTCTTATAGAACAAATATCTTTATAGGCTTGATAAGCGGCGGATCCAGAGAGGGGGGCGCCCCCCCCCCCCCACTGCGCCTAAAAATTGTCAAAACAAAACCAAAACTTTCCATAAATAATAGAAAAAATAAGCACATCTCGCAATATTTTCCCTTCCAGGTTAGTTTTTGGTTCGTATTTTGTAACTGTAACTTTTTTGGGCCCACCCTGGAGCCTTTTTTTTTCCTCCGCCCCCCCTGAAGAAAATCCGTAATCCGCGCCTGTGCTTGATCCTTATAGGGTTTTACCCTATTTACAGTTAAATATATAAAGAAAGTGTAATATTTGTAATTGTGTAAGAATTATTTGCTCTTACACAGGTTAAACAAGACTGTCAACAAGACCATACTAACTTTGTATGCAAATTTGTGTTATCTTTCATCACAATTGTGTATAAACCTCTTAAAGCTTAAACAATACGATAGGTGTTTAGAAGATTTTAAGCAAATTTAACAGCGCGACGTTAATTTCAGAAATGCCTGAAACACAAGAAAATACCAGAGATTGACAACGAAAATGGAAATTTAATAAATAAAACCATTGACCTGCCTAAAGTAAAGAGTTAGTCACATTAGACACATTAATGTCTGCTTAGTTTGCCGAGTTAACAAAAGGTCTGGGTTCTAATCACAATCAAGGCGTAACCGTTTTTTTTAAGTTTACAGATTTATATAAAACTGCTGAAACCATAAGTTTAGCAAAAGCAGCGTTGTTGCATAGTGAAACTTTGTCTTACATTTTAAAGTAATATATTTTTTTATTATTCCAAATTACGGGTTCCCTGTTTCTAATAGGTCGGTAGCTATCATTTTTCAGTAAGTTTCATCTTTCACAATTTAACACATTTATTGACTTTAGAAAATATTTTGTTTCTTTTACTTCATGGTAATATAATGGAAAAGAAAATGGGAAAACTTTATGAATGATTATATATAAATTAAGTTGATGAATATCTCAGAATGATCTCGTTATATGGCAAAAAGTTTTTGAATTGCTTGCGTAAAACTTGTAAATTGCTGACATATCCTATTTAGAAACGTTAATCTGGTACAAAGATTTAATATTTAATAAAATAAATTAATTTTTAACGATCTGAATCAGGAAGTCGGTTTGGGAGCTAGAAAGTTTAACCTATTTAATAAGAAAAGGTTTGTAACAGTTTTCCAAAACTGGCAAAACTAGAACTAAAAAGATTGGTAGATTTATTTGATATACATACCTACCTAGTTTCAACAAAATTATACTTTTTAACTTTGTTTCTAACATTGTATGTATCTGTTAAGCTGGCTATAGGCAAAGTAGGTAAATTGTACAAAATATATGTTTCATACCGTAGGTACTTAATAAATATAGGTTAGAAAGTAAGTCAATTAAAAAATTCACAGATCTTGCACCTTACGCAAGCATCCTATGTATTGAAAATACCTGACACAGCTTTAAAATTTTAATGACCTATGTCATGTAATTAAAGCCCACATTCTAATTTGGATTTTGTAAAAGTTTAAAAAATGTTCTTTAATTTTACAGTACTGGTTACATAAAAACTATGGATAATTTTAAATTCCTCACCTCAAAAAACCCCAAAATCCTTAATTTCGTGCTGCTACCTATGTCATTTCGTTAGGAAATAATCCCAAAAAAACGAAAACAAAAATAAAACTTTGACACCCTGTATCTTGGTTGTTATCAATTTTGGGATAATGCAAGTTTAAATAAACCGCATTATTTCGCCTTAAGAAGCCTACTGTTGCTCTGTGTCCCATTACGTTTGGGACACCCTGTATATTAATTAAAACATATTATAAATAATCCCAAAAAAACGAAAACAAAAATAAAAGTTTGACACCCTTTATCTTGGTTGTTATCAATTTTGGGATAATGCAAGTTTAAATAAATCGCGTTATTTCGCCTTAAGGAGCCTGCTGTTGCTCTGTGTCCCATTACGTTTGGGACACCCTGTATATTAACTAAAACATATTATATTAAATGTATGGTTTTATTTCTAAGAATAATTAATATTAATTTGTTTATAAACAATAATATTCACATAGCAGACCAACCAAGGTGAACAATTGCCTTATATTCAATCGGTCATATTGTCTAAGCCTACTTATGCTATGTTTTTAAATTATACTTATTTACCCAAGCGTTCAAAATAGACCATGAAGATTTTCATGAGATAGGTAGGGGTGCAAAATATAACCAATCACCTGGTACAATAACATTTTCTGAGAAATCAATAATAAAAAAATTATCCCATTTGTTAACCTAATTTGGGCGGACCCTGTAATATGCAGTTATTGTGCTCCAACTTTTTGCCTCCCGCTTTTTTTTTTCGATATAATATTCGTATTTAAATAACGTGAACTTACCTTAGTTATAACTTATCTCAATAAAACACTTTTTAACAAAGTTACTATGGCGTTCTTTGAAACACAAACTAAACTAAACATTATTCATTATTTACTTGCCGACTTTACGCTGATTCATATTTATATTTCTACCAAGTCTTATCAGAGTATTATGTTACAAGACCGATCTAGATATTGCGCTGTTGGCCGCGACAGACGGCGGAGCGACATCGACATGAGCGACATCGACATGCAATGCAAAGTTTGCGTAAACACGATCCCAATAGTATTTTCAATACTAAAAAACTGTGCTATTTAGAAAAGAAAGTTTCAAATAAATAATTTTTAATATTTGATCTACCAGTCGCAGCTAATTTTAAAAGGGCAGTCGTTTATACTCCTCTAGGAAAATTGCGACTAAATATCAACTTATGTTATTTATGTTCCATGTATCCATCAGCTAGTATTTTTCAAAATTTCAAATGATGTGAATAATGTTACATAAATACGTCATATTCAATATATCCAGTATTTTAATATTTATTATAAATATCGTATTACAAAAACGATCCATTTTATATTTTTATTTAAAATAACCACCTACAAAAATTGATAACTTTATTGTAAATTATAATTTATATTAACTCCCTAACCATAATTTATAAATAAAAACAGCTCAAATTTAATGTAGCTACAGCTGATGTTCTCAAATTTTAATATAATATAATGTTACCAAGCTGTTACCGATACCGTAGTGCCATTGTTATGTAAATGAAAGCGCCTTTTAAAAACCCATTATGAACGTTGTTGTTAGATGGTTGCCAAGGGAATTAAAACAAAACTGCCTATTTATGGTAAAATTTCAGCTTCAGTAAAAAATTTCATTCCTACTATACTATTTTAGGGGGATTATTTCATACATTTTTTTTTTATCGGAAAGGATGAATATTAAAATCGGAACACTTTTTCGTACTCTTTTAACCAGGCATCATCAAAAGGGTCTACATTATAGAACAAGTTAACATTTTGTTTTAAAACATTTAGTTATTTTTTTTATATTATTTAAATTTGTAAATATTTATTACAACTAATTCAAAACCCATATAGCAATGTTTCATTATTAAAATAGTTAAATGCAAAGATAAAACTCAGTTTGCCTCCATTTTCCTCCAAGCTTATTTCAACTTTTTATGTAGGATTCACTTGATTCGTCTGAAATATTTATTTTGGCATCCTTTTATGAGATTATAGCTTGTTTTGGTAAACCTTCCTATACATTTTAATCTTTGTATTAATGGTGATAAAAAACTTAAATAAAACAGTAATTGACAAATTGGTTTAGGCTTTCGCGGCCAGTCGGTGAGCTATAGTCTACTTCTAGTAGAGTCTACTACTTCCAGCACCGGAGATGGAAGGACCTCTGAAAAAGCTAGCCACTCGTGCTAGCGAAACGTTAGGAAGCAATTCCAACCGACGACGGCCTTTTTGACCCGAATGATGACTACACTAGCTCAAAACAGTAATTTTAAAAAAATTGTGATCCAACAAATCTAGCAATAAGTAAACCAAGAGCCCTCCTCCCCACTAGGAACGCTCCTCTTTGACGTTAACTCTCAATATTAAAATGACGCACAGTCTTTGGCAGTGCCAATTTAAGGACCTACATTTATATGAAATTTTGATTGGAAGTAAAATTATAAGCGTATTAACAGGGCTGTTGTTTTTTTTTTTGATTTATTTTTTTCTAATATAGACAATCTCTCTAGACCTCCTTAAAGGTTTTCAGATAGTTTTATATCAAACTTAAGCAGATACAATTGTAAGATTATCAATTATTTAGAACACTGTGGACAGGGATGGGTAGGTAGAAAATTATACATACTCTACTGTATATTCTACGCGTAGAAAATTATTTTTCTACACCAACTAATTGTCTACATTTTCTACATCTCGAGATGTATCAGAATAATATGTTTAGTAGAAATAGGGTAGTCTTATGGAAAAATAGCTGATCATTTTAGAGTACCTAAAAGTACTGTTCTACGAATTGTAAAAAAATCATCAAATAATAAAGAAGACCGAAATTTGGTGGAGTATTTCATGCAAAATCCATTTAAAACTGCAGTATCCGCTATGCACATAACAGGCTTCCCTGCTTCATTTAGAACTGCGCAACGCCGAGTAAGACAATGTTCCGAATTAAGAAATGGTGCAGCTGCATCCAAAACGTCTTTAAAAAATAGTGATAAGGAACAAAAAATTGGGTTTGTATGCAATATTTACCAGAAAATGATTTTTTTGGCAAAATGTTATCTTTTCCGATGAGAAAACTTTTCAGTCTACATATAATGGAAGGATTCAAGTATATAGAGATAGACCACCAAATTCCCGATATGATGAGAAGTATACTGAAAAAAAAAAAAAACCAGTCTCCGTTAATGTGTGGGCATAGAATAGTAGATTCTGTAACCAGGTTGGAATGAAAATTCGATCCGAGTGGAAGATTCCGAACGCGAGCGTAGCGAGCGTGAGGAACCACGAGTATCGAATTTTCATTCTAACCGAGTAGCAGACTATATTTTCTCCACGACCATCCAGTTCCATATCTGATTCACCCGATTTTTCACTCATTTTTTGACTTGCACTAAAATTTGTCTGAAAATAATTATTACAACGCGACCATTTTTATCTGACACTGACAGTTTCGAAATTCATGGCAACCTATGTTGTTTATATCAATTACAGAATATGAATTCCGTATCTTGTTATGGAATAAAAATACACCCAAAACGCATAAGAAGCAATTGTTTCAGAATAAATATTCCAACTCAAGAGCGAGAATTTTTACATTCTATTATCAAAAATGATTTCGGAATTATTGCATTCAGTAATGGTCGTGGAGAAAAGTATTTACGGTGCAGGGGTATGCTGGAATATTGGTGGAATACTAAAAAGTAATATATATCTTCAGGTTATAGAAAAAGTTTTTCTTCCTTCTATCGATAGTTTTTGAAGAAAATTCCTTTATATTTCAGCAGGATAAGTGCCCTGTGCATACTGCAAGAAATATAGGACACTGGTTTAGACAAAACAACGTAACATGTCTGCCTTGGTGCTTAAGAAGTCCTCATTTAAATCCAATTAAAAATGGTTGGGGATTGATGGTAAAAAAAATGTACAAAATTAATTTTAAACTAAAGAATAAAATAGAGTTATTTGATAAAATAGAAGAAACTTGGGAAGGGCTAACTCCGGATTACACCAACGTTATTTTGTCAATGCCAAGAAGATTACGATTAGTGTTAGAATCCAATGGCGCAGCAATTAAATATTAGTATTTTGTTTATTGTTTTTTAATAAATTTACCCTTTTTCGCTTTATACTTTTGTAGTTTTCCTAGTATTATTTTATAATTTTCTTATTTCGCGGCTGTAATTTAAACACAAAAATATTTAGAAATAACCATTATTACTTATGGTAAAAAATTGTACATATAATAATACACAGCTATGTATATAGCTGATGGTGTTCTAATCAGGTATAAGCAGCAAGGTGAGAAACCCGTTTGACCCAATTTTGTTGTAATTGAGTTATATATGGGTGTAGTGTACGAATTTATATGTCGTCAACTGTACATCGTAACATGATAAAATAATTTAATTATTGTCTAGAAAATAATTCTATGGTATTCTTCTTTTTTCTACATTTCCTACATTTCCTACATTTTCTACGCGTCGTTACCCAACCCTGACTGTGGAATAGTATACAAATCTGACAACTTATTTTTCAAAAAGAAACCCTTCAATTTTAATATATCTCAGACGACCGTGCAACAAAACGAAACGCCAAGTAAAGTCATGTCGATTTTGGAATTTAATCCACTAAGTAAATCGTTTAGACCGGGTATTTTAAAGTAAATAATAATAAACCAAGAGGGGAGAAAAAAAGATTTAAATGTGCTACAAAATAAATAAAACTTTAACCATTTCCATGTATTTAACTAAGTATATGTTTGATACTAGTCCAATATTTATTTTATATAGACTGGTGTGTCTATTTTGTCAAAACAGGATAAAATTAAATTAACCCATGGGCAAATATTCCTAATTAAATAGTCGCTAGGCCGCTAACCTAAAAGGCTCATAATGTCTTTTTCATTTTATCTATTTGTAAATTGCTGGGTTTAGGATGTTGGACTTTCGGGTAAACAAGAACGTAGCTTTGATGTATTTGTAATCTGTCCGAACAGACCCCCCTAAGGGCAAAATCGATTTATCAAGTATTAAGTCTATATCTGTAGTGGATAAGAGAACAAAAGGTCAACCGTTTAATCTACTAAGCAGTCATTTTATATTTGAAATTTTAAAATGACAGAAGCATTCTTACTTTAATATCGTGGGGCTTTATAATTTAAATTTGGAAAAGTTTTCGGCTTGAAATTAGAGTTCTTCGAAACGTAAGTTTGATTAACTTTTATGCCTTAAGATAAAATGGAGTAAATACAACATACAATTTTTGGTATTGACAAGCGATTATAAATATCAACTACCTTCCAAATGTTAATTTAATAATAAAACGACGATTTTAAAGGCAAGAAAAATTTTACGCCAAAAACAGGAACACAGGAAAATATCGGAACGGGTTTGAGGACCTGTCGGGCTCTGGGCACAGTAACGTATTTAGGTAGACATCACTTAGTAGTTCATCAATATTTTAATTTGTATTTGGTTAGTTAAAAAGTATTTTTTTTAAAACCGAACAGAAAATAGACACTTTCTGGACAATTTTTCGTCCAGAAAATAACATTTTGTCGATCAAGACCGGAAATAGTAATTTACGTTACAAGTCCGGAAAATACTGTTTTTTTGGACAAGTCGACAAAATTCTAGGCGAGTCCTGGAAATCTACGAGTCCAAAAAAAACTGTTTTCGGACGTGTTGCGTACACTATTTTTTCGGCAACTGTGTAGAATAACAAATCAATGAGACACATTTCTTTATTATATTTCTTTGTGGAACAAAATTTCAAACATTTTGATTCGTATTTGTATTAAATATTGAAATTCGAAGAGAAGATAATTACTAACAGAAACATTCTAATTCTTATTTATATTAATATTTATATTAAAATTCGAGCAATTGCTAATATTGATGTGATCATTCCTGGCCTAGTCCGGGAAGTACGTTCTTTCCGGACTAGGCACGTACTTTCCGGACTAGGCCGGAGAAATGCTACTTTCTCAAAGGAAAAGCGTTACTTCCCGGACGGTTGCCGAAATAGTAATTACAAGACCGGAAAGTAGTGTTTTTTAGGGCGAGACAAGCATTTCCAGGGCGAGCCATAGGCGAGTCCTGGAAGCTTGGAGAGACCTGAAAAACACTAATTTTCGGTTGCGTGACGTACAATATTTTTTTTAAGACCGACACTTCGATATATTTTATAATCTACGCGAAACAAGTTTGACACAAAGAACAAAATTAAAAATCAACGAACTGTCACTCGACAATAAATCGAAATGTTGTTGTCATAATAACGAAATCAAGGTATCTTGTATTATCAAACAGCGATTGGAAAAACAAAAAACAGGGTGACAGTGACATTAGAGACCGGAAAAGTGACATTAGAGTCCGGAAAAGATTTTTCCCTGGAAATGCTTGTCTCGACCTGAAAAACACTACTTTCCGGTCTTGTATCGTAAATTACTATTTCCGGTCCCTGTTTTTTGTTTTTCTAATCGCTCTTTGATAATACAAGCTACCTTGATTTCGTTACTATGACAACAACATTTCGATGTATTGTCGAGTGACAGTTCGTTGATTTTTAATTTGTTGTTTATGTCAAACTTGTTTCGCGAGTGCGCAAATTTAACAATATGAATTCAGATTTTGAATTATCCGACACGGAAAATGAGATTTCAGAAGAAATTTTGGAAGCAGCAAGGAAAGCGACTTACGATATACTGCCAGTAAAATTAAAAGCCCGTTACGAGAAGTCATACGACGCATTTAAAAATAATATAAAATAAAATAATTTAATGTAAGTATATCGAAGCGTCGGTCTTAAAAAAAATATGATACGTCACGCAACCGAAAATTAGTGTTGTGCAGGTCTCTCCAAGCGTCCAGGACTCGCCTACGGCTGACCCTGATTGAATGATTGTCTCGACCTGAAAAACACTACTTTCCGATCTTGTAACGTAAATTACTATTGTTTTCCTACACCGGTGTAAATTTGTAACAAAAAATACGTTTAAAAAAATTCGACTAAAGTGTCGTATACTTTCTCTATACCATGGCAATATTGGTATATTATATATTATATAAAATATTGAAAGATAGATTCGTGAAATTATAAAAATAGACCTAGAGAAATATAACTAGCAATAATTCCTTAATGTGGAAAAAGACCTTTTAGCAACTATTTACTTACTTAAAGTAATTTCATTTAAAAATATTGAATGAAATTAGGTCTATAGGACGTAATGGTAAAGTACACAAAAGGCCAACCATTTAATCTACTAAGCAATCATTTTATATTTGAAATTTTAAAATGACAGGGGCATTCTACGCTTTAATATCGCGGGTCTTTTATAATTTAAATTTGGAAAAGTTGGGCAATGTCTGGTTTAAATTAGGATTTCCTCATGCAAACGTAAAACCAAAAATTTAATTTGATTTAATTTTATAGCTTACTAAAATCAGGGAAATTTAGCTAACAATATTTTTGGTAATAGAGGGCAGGTATATAAAAATAATAAAGATAACTTTCATAAAAGGAATTTTTTTTTAAGTCAAAGTAGTTTAAGATCAGAGCTTGGTAAGTACTAGGTACTTAAAATCCTTGAACCTATAGTACTGAAGTAAATAAAGTATAAAATAATTACTTTGAGGAAACACACTGCATGAACTAGATAACCAACAGAAACAATACAAGATGATATTTACGCCTATTATGAATTCCAACAAGACCATTTCTTTAGGAGTCATCAAACTTTTCCTGTGGCTCTAGGATTATAGGTTAAACTTACTCAGACGAATAAAAATAAAGTAAATATTCAAACATTTTTAAAAAACCACATTGAATCAACAACATGTTTATGCTGGAATATTTGACAACCTTGCAAAATAAACAGGAATCTGGACGTTATTCCCACTTGTGGTCCTTCGGGAAATCAAATGGCTCTAGCATTGACAGAGAATTGATGGCAAAAGATTTCGTTTCATGACACGTCATGTTTGTGATGCAACTTCGTTATCAAGTATTCAAGAGTTGTTAAAAGAAATTTTTGATTAATCTTTTTGCAACTGTTAGTTCTTCAAAGAAATAAACTGGAGTTAAGGTAAACAAGAAAAGGTTTCTTGATAAACATTTTAAATATAGGTTTACAAAATTATTAGAAGAAGTCGTATATGAACAGTTATTAAAATTCATTGTTGCCAACAAAATTTTAGTTTCCTTTCAAGCTGGTTTTCGACAAGGGTACTATACAGAGACAGCTATTTAATGTGTGATTGAGACGTGGAAGAGAACCATTGATCAAGGGGAAAATGTTATAGCTGTATTTTTGGATTTTAAGCGGGCATTCGAAACAATTGACAGGGCTGGATTATTGAGTAAATTGTATCAGTATGGTATTCGCGGAAACATTTATAAATGGTTTAAATAGTATATTAAAGTACGAGTTTCATAAGAAGCGGTTTTAGCGCCCGCGTCTATTTTAAAAAACGAGCCACGAAGTGGCGAGTTTTTTTATTGACACGGGCGCTAAAACGCCTTATGAAACATGTGCTTTATACATTTTTTTTCTATTTCACCTTTTATAATCAAGAAAAATACATTTTAAAAAGAAAATAAATCCTTCAAATTTTGTAAATTTTTATGTCTAAATTTTATGTTGGTAATACTATTTTTTATCATAGGAGCCTCTGGACAACAAAAATTATTTTGCGAACTGTCATTTTTTGACTAAATGACCCATTTTCACCACAAGATTCTAAAGTTATTTTAGCGATATGAGATTTGAAATTGGTCGGAATACGTTGTGTGATCCTTGTACATTCGGTACATATACAGAGCGTTCGGAAATTCGGGAGATTTTGCTACTTTTTTCGAATTTCAAAAGACGTGATTTTACGTCACGGCATTGCAATTTAGTATAGGGAAGATGAAAAATTCAAATAAAGTTGAAGTTAAAATCGACATTAGAAGGTTAGTAGATTGAATTTTGGATAGGATTTGGCAGAAAATGATAGCTTGAAGCATCTACAAAAGATTGATTTATAGATTTATGCAACCAACATACATGACTGTTATCCACACAGAATAAAAAAGTAAGTTATCAAGCTAGTTTTCCTCTGCGAAAAATGGGTTTTCTCGTAAATCACAAAGGCCGCGCAAGTCAATGAAATAAAACATTTAAATGTTACCAACATCAAATAAAGAAAAAACGCGTATCGAAATAGCTTCATTACGATCCGCAAATGAGGGTCGTACTGAACTCATTATGAACGTGAAATAGAAAAAATTATTTAAGTAACAGGTCACAAAAAACAAAAATATCAAAAATATATTCAAATAAAAAAATAAATAATATAGGAGTTCCTCAAGGAAGTGTACTAGGTCCAATATTATTTAATTTATACATCAACGATATTCCTTTAGTTTTAAACATGTGTAAGTTACAAATGTTTGCTGATGACACCTTAATTTACATTAATGATTTAAATATTTTTGATAATCTAAATACTCTAAATTCTGAGATAAATATATTATTAAATTGGCTAAAAGTAAATAAATTAAAATTAAATATTTCAAAAACAAAAACTAAATGTACGGTTATGGGTAATAATTTAAATTGTCAAAATATAAATGTTGTAATTGATGGTGAAAAATTGAAATTAGTAAACAGTTTTAAATATTTAGGGATAATCATTGATTCAAAATTAAATTTTTTTAATTATTTTGAAAGTATTATAACGAAGATTGTCGGAAAAATAGGCTTTTTTAAAAAAAATCAGTTCTAATTTAAGTTTGTTTTCTAAAAAAAACTGTATTTAATACTATTATAAAATATTACCACATTTTCTTTATTGTTCTTCCATTTTATATTGTGCTAGTGAGGAAATATTTGATAAATTACAAATTTTACAAAATAAGGCAATGCGGATTATTTTAAATTGTGACAAATATACAAACATTAATTTTATGTTGAAAAATTTAGATTGGTTGAATGTTAGAAATTTAATTTTTTATTTAGTATGTATCTTTATATATAAAATTAAAAATAACTATTGCCTGATTTTAAAAAAAATTTGTTCTTTTAGTTATGACCATCATAATTATAAAACAAGAACTAATCAAAATTTTTATGTGGATAGAGTGTCTAAAACATTAGCTTATAAATCTATTTTTCATAAAGGTTTAATAGAATATAATAATTTGGAAAATTCTATTAAATCTCAAAAATCATTAAAACTGTTTAAAAAAACTTTAAAATTACATTAAATTAAAAAACAAAATGATACGTAATATTTGATACAATTTGCAAAATGTTTAACTTTTCTGTCTGTGTTTGTTAGAAGAAGGTTGCGTTTTAAAATTTAAAAATAAATCTATAAAAATGTGTTAAAAAAATGTATTAAAAAATATTTGATTGTAGCTTTTTGCTAAATAAAACATGTTACTACTACTACTACTACTACTACAATTTTTAATGTTTTAAACTTATTTGTGACTTTTAAACATTTATACATACAATTCCTTAGTTAGCAAGATTTTTTAAATGTATAGAATAGTTAGTTCATATAGGGGAAGGTTGCCTATATTGAACCGCTACCTAAATTGGACCAAAACTTCTCACACAAAAATCATTAATAAAAGTGTGAATTTCATTTCATAACTCTCTTACCAGTTTTAATATTTGACATTACTTTCATAACACCCTGTATATCAACCGAAACTAGTGTTATTGAAACAATAGCATTAAGTTAATAGTCTCAATTATGACATTAGTAAATAAATTAAAAATAAAAAGTCTAATATAATAGGTAAAGTGACATTCAGTACGAATGATTCAAGTGTATGCCTTATTTTGCCTCATTTTATTACACAGGTCTCAGACATAAATTTGGCTATTGAAAATAATTATTAAGTGCGGTAAATGATACTTTTCCGCACGAGGTGGCAGTTGCACGAACGGCTCGAAGCAAGTCCGGGCATGCCACTAAGTGAGTGTGGAAACGAAACTTTTCGCACATGTTACTTACAATATTTTTCCTAATTGCGTAAAATTAAGCTTGTTCGTAATAAATTTTTGTATTTTTTGGGTAAAAGGAGCAAAAAATAAAGTGAATTTTTAAATTTTGATATGTCAAATAGAGCATTTTCGGAAATACTTCTTTAAGTTCTTTCTCTTGCACTTTCTATTAATGTAATAAAAAAATTAAGGTTTTTCCCCGGATGACATTCTGGGCTGATACCTTTATTTAGTCGAATATTTTCCAAACTATTGCAGTTAATTATGCCCCGAATTATGCCAAAAAATAAATAATAAAAGAAGGGTAGTTCCATTATGAATCAATTATTATTATTATAAATCGTTCTCTATATTCTGTATCTTTTACCACCCCGTATATTTTGGACTGAAAATACCTCGGTGCCAAGCCTATTACATTACGTGAATTATGTCTTATGGCCGCTTGCAATATTTTGCTGATCTAAGAAAAATAGTTTCTAAGTCACATGACTAACAAACCGACTTATATTAAACCCTTCTGCGAGACGACCAGATACTTTTAAATGTTTACCCCCTTTAAGATTCATATAAAAAAATATTTTTTATGATTCCCTACTCACGAGAAAAAACGAGACGAGACGAGACGAGACAATGGCACTCTCGAGCGAGAAAAACGCGTTTCTCGCCGAGACGAGATAAAAAAAAATTCTCGCCTCACGAGACGAGACGAGAATGGGCGAATTCTCGTCTCGTCTCGTCTCGCGGCATCACTACTTTCACCTAGAACCTTTGATCGGCAACAAACTCAACTAGTTGGCCGTTAGTGCTTGGCGTGTACAGAGCAAAACGTAATTTACACAATTTTAATGTAACATTTTTAGGATTTTCCTAAGAATTTACCTTAGAACCATAAAACTCTAAGCAAAATCTTTTTTATGGAAGGTTTCAAGTAAGTTTTTCTCTTTCTATTTCTCCTATTACCATGCCATATTTGTTTTTTCTTGTTTCTTTCCTGGGTGGTTTTGTAAAACACGTGGTAGTTGCTTAAATTGGACCATTGGGTGATTGCCAAAATTGAACCGGTCCAATTTAGGCAATTTTTCCAAATTGTGCTAAAATAATTTTTCTCTTTAAATAAGTTAATATCATGAACTAACGCCATTTCAATATTGCTAAAATCTTTTTTCTTTGAGTTAAAAAATGAAACTATTACTGGTCCAATATAGGAAACTAATAGGTAAGTACTTTTTTTGAATTAGCATGTCTTCTACAGAAATTTTGATTGTAAATTTGACGTTTTTTTGAAATATAAGTATAAAACTTCCTATACCAACCATTTTATTTTTTATTTATTTATTTAACTCCTAAGCTTCCGATTTAAATCATGTGGTCCAATTTTGGAACCCCCAGGTGCAATTTAGGCAACCGGTTTCCTATATTGAACCACTTGCAGAGGTTTTTTTTTATAGTCTGGTATATCATAGATACTTTGAAATAAAATTCTGCAAAAAATGCTGCTGTTGAACAACATACTAAAGTATACTAAGGTATAGCTTCAAGATCGATTTTGCGTTATTATCAGGATCTATGATAAGAAATCTGGAAATTGGTCCAATATGGGCAACCTTCCCCCATTTATGCAACCTAAGAAAACCCCGCCTTTTTTATTCTATAACTCTTAATCTATGTACTTAAAGTTAAATGAGCATATTGTATGGCATTTTATTTCAGAAACAGAAACTAAAATCTCCAATAAAAATCCTTTATTCATATTTAATTAACCATTCCTGATTCAAATTGGAGGCACGTCACAATATATCTCCTGGTAATTTAGTTCCTCGAGCTTTACAATTGCCAACTATTACCGTAACAGCTAACTGGAACATATTTCAAGAAGTTGGAGACATTTATTAAAATTTTCATAAATTCAGAACCTACGCGTTCAAACTTCAAGGCTTTAATGCGAAAAAGCTGCACGACTGCCTGTCCGTAATCTTTTAAGCTTTTTACTTTTTTGGCGTGCCTTAGCGCTATTAAAATCCTCTATGTTTAACACTTCTCTCTTCTTTTTTAATTCATAAGTTTTAAATAAGAAAAAAAATTGAAAAAGTCGTTGTTGTTAAAGTTATAGTCTCCACAAAAATGTCGGGACCACGTGGAGTTTTTTTTCTGTATGAGAGCCAAATTTTTACTCTTGCTTGTCCACTCAAAAATGACATTTTTTAAAAGTCAATATCTTGGAAATGGAAATTTCTTACCGTGCTGGTGTTTTGGAGCACCCTGTATAGACAAAAATAGATTTATAAGAGGCCCCTCTTAACTCTTAATAAGCTTTGTCAAAAGGCAACACTAATTTTATTTCCTTAGAAAACGTTTCCTTTTTTTCTATAAATTGCTCTAACTCGCTCTAAAGTTCGCAAAGGTACTGCGTTATAATTTTATAACGGCCACAATTGAGACCAACACATAACGAAATCTCGTAAATTTAAATTTCACGTGAATGCCTGCCATGATCAAACAATAAATTATTTAGACAGTTGACAGTTCATTATATTCTTTTATAAATTATCATTTTCATTATATAGAGATTAAGAACTGTAATCGAATGTATAAAATCATAAATAAAAATGAAGACACACCTCCGCTATTAAATCAGTTCTTAATTAATAATTTATTGTCAACGGTTTGAGAGAAACAAGGGACAGTTAAAGATAAATGACAAGTCTTTAGTATATTGTATTAAACCGATTCATTCGATGGGTTAAACTTTGATTTATTAATGCCATTACGCAGCCTCGAGTGATTTATTTTAACCTAGCAAGAAACTTTCTCACTGTCATAATTGTTTTAACTACAGTCCAGGTCGTGAAATGTTTGTAAATGCAAATAATACGTCTCTCTCAATGTATTTGCTTTAAAATTCTATAATAATTCGAAATTTATGGAAATTTATCCTGTCAAAACAATAAACAATCACATATTTATTAGGTTTAAACGAAATTTTCAATACACTGTAATTTTAAATTAGTCAATTGTACAGCGATAAATAGTATGGTAGTTACTGTAGTAGTTTCGGAATTTAACTGTAAATATACCTAGCATCTATTAGAATTCTTGAGTTTTTAGTTTCTATGCTAGGTAGCAGTGGAGTGGGTAACCGGAGGGGGCAGTTTACGTTTGTTGCATGATTGCAGCGTTGCAGTAATAAGCGTTTTATTCTTAAAAGGTACATGCTTTCCTGAAATTGCTTTGTTACTTAATATTTTATATCTTAAATCCTAAGAATTTTTATTTTCTTTAAAAAATTACTAATTTTTCATGATATAAACAGTGATGCAAACAAGTTAAAACGTAAGCGATGAAAATGTACTTGCCATTTTAGGTGTTTTATTAATTCTAGGCACGCTTTCCCGTTTCAGGTTATGCATTCATTAAAATTAGGTAAACGTTGCATAAATGTTCTTAGGTAGCATTATTAAAAAACATTTTAAAAATATTTTATAAACGCTTAGGGTCCTAAAGTATGCCAAAAGTCAATAATGGAACGTTTTTATGCATAAAATATCATATAAAGCAATTAAGGGCAAAGGGATGAACGGTCAAGAACCGTATTTGATTTCGCTAAACCACAATTGATTTTGTAATTTTAATAATTATTATTACACTTTTTAAAAAAAAAATATTATGTTAAAAAATCAACAAATAATAATGCTCTTGATATAATAGAATACAGGGTGTCCGGAAATGATGAGCAAAAAATTTAGGGGATAGTTCTAGACCGAAAATAAATGCTATTTCTCCTATAACATTTTTTCAAAAATTGATTATTAAGGAATTTTATTTGCAGTTTTAAAATAAATAAGTTACTGGAACAATAAATTCAACATTTAAATCGAAGGTTAAAAGTGACGTCCTTTCTCTTCAATGCATAAATTAATTCTTCCTAAAAAATTCCGACGAACTCCATGGAATATTCCTTCCTTTTCTATGCTATGTTTAAGGTTGAAAATAAATTAAAATTATTTCCTATTCATCACATGCAAGCAATGTTATTAGCGTTTTTCCCGAAAACGGTTAGTTTATCGAAACAAAAGTAGTATAACTTTTTTATGTCAAAAGGTTAGGAGAATAAAAATATTCAGTCAAAATGCGCATACAGTGTAGGACAAAAAGTTGGGACCATTCAAATTAAAGTATAGGCTCCTATGTGGCGCCCTCTACAAAATACGAAAAGATGGTGGGTAAATTTGTATTCCTCATCCCGAAAAAGCCGATTTCGTCAAAATATTATGAACGTGGCAAGGTAGTATTATTAATTAATATTTAAAAATTTTTGCTATAAAACACACAGTTGCTTTTACTGCATATCTGCAGGGACTGAGATTGGCTTATCAGTACAACACATTCCTTGGTAAGGTTTTTTGTTGTTATTTTTTAAGATAAACTCCTGCTGTTATAAAGTGGGAAATACCGCGTGTCATTTTATTGAATTTTTAACCATGCTCACGTATTGAACTGACTTGACATTTTATTTTTTGTATTGAGTTATTAATAAGTTTTGAAGGTATTGTCATAACCCTGTTAATGCAAAGTGCGTGTTCTCTGCATGTATATACAGGGTGTCCGGAAAATACGTGTACAACGTTTGACGACAAACTCCTGACGTCAAAATAGGTCGATCTAAGCCGACTTAGTTATATCCAAAATTGTCTCGTTTAGCCGGTAGAGGACGTCAAAAATTTGTAAAAATATTGGTTTTTCCTAAATTACGTGAAAACCTGCTAATCGATTTTAATAATTTTTAGTATGTAGACTAATACTATAAAATGACGTTTTCTAGTAGTATAGTCAACGGCTGTAAATAAGTGGAAGTGTTATAAAAGTAATATAATACGTCAACATTTCTCCTCATTTTTTATATGAACGGCGTTATGACAACCCAGATATTTTTGTTGAATGACTGGATGTATTTGGAAGCTATTTTACCTCTTTAATATTTTTCGTTGAATAAGCTGTTTTGCCAGAAGAAAATATTTACAATTACCTGCATACATCAATTATTAACAATAAAAATAAAACAAAGTGCAACAAACTTGAAAGTATGTATTGTAAGAAACTAAGTAAAACAATGATGAACGATGCACCAGTAAAATGGCCACCACGTTCTACTGAGTTAAATATGTTAGACTTTTTTTTTGTGGGGCGCTATTAAAACAGAAGTTTACAAGACTCCGGTAAACACACGCGATGATTTATTGCAGCGGATTTTAAATGCAGGCAACCATTTTAATAACCCCGAGACATTAGATAGGGTCCAATATCATTTTTTAAGGAGTGTTAATAAGTGTATTCAGCAAGATGGCGGTCATTTTACATATTTGCTTAAGTAATGTTTTTGTTTTACTAATAGTTTCTTACAATACATACTTTCAACTTTGTTGTACTTTGTTTTATTTTTATTGTTAATAATTGATGTATGCAGGTAATTGTAAATATTTTCTTCTGGCAAAACAGCTCATTCAACGAAAAATATTAAAGAGGTAAAATAGCTTCCAAATCATCCAGTCACTCTACAAAAATATCTGGGTTGTCATAACGCCGTTCATATAAAAAATGAGGAGAAATGTTGACGTATTATATCACTTTTATAACACTTCCACTTATTTACAGCCGGTGACTACACTACTAGAAAACGTCATTTTATAGTATTAGTCTACATACTAAAAATCATTAAAATCGATTAGCAGGTTTTCACGTAATTTAGGAAAAACCAATATTTTTACAAATTTTTGACGCCCTCTACCGGCTAAACGAGACAATTTTGGATATAACTATCTCGGCTTAGATCGACCTATTTTGACGTCAGGAGTCTGTCGTCAAACGTTGTACACGTATTTTCCAGACACCCTGTATATATATATGCTATAAAAGATTCTTACTTATCCAAATTTACACTATACCGAATATTTATCCAGAAACGCCTTCCGGTGTTGCAACAAAAGAAACTACATATTTTAAAATGTCAGAAAGTTCGCTTTGGGTAGCAGTAATTTCGTTTCTAGATATTTTGCCTACAAATCACACGAATAGCAGCAAAGTCAGATATTTTTGTATTCCTTTGCCGAACGGCCTGTAACGAATGCAATAAAATGTTACTTCAAGCATTTGACAAGGTTTTAGCTTCTGCGCTAGTTTTTTTAGTTTTGGTATTTGTAAATTTCTTGATCAAAGGGTATGTTTGTTTAGGTTGTATATTTTCTTTTCAAACAAAATAACACAATGTTTTTAGTTTTTGCTTTATGGTGTGAGTAATTTTTCATATTATATATATTTTACGAATAGTATGGAAAAGGGTTAGTAGCTGCTTATAGGAACAGTATTCAGTATTTCAATAAAAACGTGATTGTTTTAATCGTTTTAAACAGTTTTTAAATCGGATCCTTATTTAAGTAATTACCCTACATGACCACGTTGTTCAGTGTTGTGTGTAACGTCTTGGATATTATGGGAAAAATTACCAAAGGTTTGATACATCTTTCCCTAAGTCTTAGTTTACAATTATTATTCGTTTAATTTGCTCATAATACTTTTCTTTTACTTAGTTAGATACTCAATTATTCTGTATTCAACAATACTATTGTAGTTAAATTTCCGTTTAACTAAAGGTTATGGCTAAACGGTTATTGGAGAATTCTCTAGTTATATAATTCATAAAATTCCACCGTGTGTTTTCCCGGTAGTAAATTCTAGGTTAGGAAATCAAATAAGTTTGTTTGTGTTATTAGATGCACTCTATAACTATAAATACTATACTTGCCTCTAAATCTATATCATGGGTAAAACAGTCTATGGTATTATCGTCGAACCACTGGATCCCACAAATATCAGTCTGGCAACTCGTGGATACACATTTGTAATCACCCCTGGATTGAATCGGCGAACCCGACGTTCTTCTTTTAACTTCGACTACGATTGGTTCTTGAGCGGCCATGAAGGCTCTGACTGCATCTTCGTGGGGAAAGCTACTTACATCCGTTCCGTTAACCTGCAAGTAAAATATAAATAGTTACCATTAATTATTAGTTCTTGTGCTAAGACGTCCATCGGTACCTCAACCGGTTGCAAAGAAATAAATGTAAAGTAGTCTTTGGAGGTCATAGCTTCCTTATAACACATTTAAGGACCTACATTCATTGTAGAATCTTCTCTATAAATTATACGTACGGAATTTCCAGACACCGTGTTTAAATAATACCTAAGTGAAGTAATTACTGGCGGAGCAAGATGGTGGAGACCCACCATTCTGAGAAACATATATTTAAATGGAAATGTTGGCCGAGTGAAATATTATTTTAAAGGTATTTTTCCGCTTAATTTACCACTAACCCTTTTTCTCAAGAAGGTTCAGTGTTCACTTACTAAACTTTGCGCGCTTTGGTATTCTTAGCTACACCAAATGAAGAGACAACAAGAAGTGAGTTATCAATGATATCTAGATAGTGCGTTCTGAATTTGGCGATTATATAAGGAAATTTAACCCGCTATAAATTCACGACAGAAGAATGCGTGTGATGACAAGCTGACGTAACTGTCACGTTTACATTCATTCTAAGAACACCATAAGTTTATAACGCTGTAAAATTGCTTCCAGAATAGCACCATAAAAGTAAGCTATAAAAACTTAGTAGTAGGTAGAGTACATACCTACTTTAAAGCTGCGCTTGCTGGTCCCTTATTATGGGTTACTACTATGTGTACTTTGAACCAAATCGGACAATGATATAAAATTTAATATACCGTGCGAGCAAAAACTATTTGCATCAAAGAGGGCCTTGCATCTAAGGACGTAATGCTTAGCCGTAGAGCTTATAACCTGTTGGGTGTCAGTAACTACCTGAATTAACAATCAATCAGTTATTCCGTCATCTTTGACAGTCGTTTCAAGTAATTTGATACATCACTAATTTTTCTAATTTCTTGAACAATTCACACAATGGGCTTTACGGAAAAGCACAAAACATTCATGGTTGAAGCGTATTTTCGAAACGGGGTTAGAGTAAATGGTGAGTGGCAATACAATCTGGGTTTGTGCGTGGACGATTTTCACGAACATTTTCCTAACGTTGCTTTTATTGCTGGGGATTTTTATCATTTCCTGAAAAGAACCGTGGCTGTGTTTAAGGAAACAAGTTCTATACAACACAAAAAAGGAGCAGAAAGACCATCTGTAAGAACAGAAGAACTTGTTGCAAACGTCAGTGAAATAATGCAAAATACGCCAACAAATTGTATAAGACGCCTGTCCCAAGAAGTGGAAAGATCTTATGGAACATGCATGACTATTCTTAAGAAGCAGCTAAATTTATTTCCTTATAAAGTGCAAATATTATAATTTTGTAAACAACAAAAATAAATTTGTATTTGTCTACTTATTTTACTACTCATTAGTTTGGCATATCATGTCATAATATGAATTTGATAAAATTTTAACCTAGATTTGGTTAGATATATCGTCCCCATATCATTGTGATCTAAACCAAGCCCTACGTTTTTTAATCCAAGCCCTCTTTGATGCAAATAATTTTTGCTCGCACGGTATATTTAGCGGTTGTAACAATATTTAAATTTTAATTATTAGTTATTAATTGAAACCTCGACTTCAGCGATAAAGTAAAAAAATATTTTTGGATGCCTCGCCCAAACTAACCCATGTGGGTTGCTTAAAAAGATATTTTCATTTTTGTTGATACTTTTATGTTGGTTTGCACAATGGTTTTTACCAATAACTAAGTAACCAGGCCTTTTTTGTAAGCAGGAGTTGGCGGAAGAGCAGGGGCGTAGTCACCAGTGTTCCGCGTGTTCCGCGGAACACGGGCCCGGTACGTCAAGGGGCCCGGTTCTACATATAAATAATTCCTATTAAGTAAACAATATATTTAACTTTAATGTAAGAAAATCATCTACGTAAGTAAAATAAACTATTCTTTTAAATTCTTACTTCGTTTCCGAATATCTGCGGAAGTTTTAGATAATGATTCAATTTCTGATGATGAGTTGTATGCGATGGGCCAGGAATTGTACGTCAAATATTCCGATGATATTTCCGACACAAGTTCTTCACAACTTGTTTCTTATAGAAGTTGTTTTAAGGGCGATTTAGGTATTAAAGACTTAATTGAGTTTATTTTAATTGAAAAGTTTAGTTCCTGTAGTAGTTTTAGCGAAATTTTGACGGCTTGCTACATTTTCCTAAGTATTCCTGTATCTGTAGCAACAGCCGAACGATCATTTTCCAAGTTAAAATTGATAAAAAAAAATTTCTTAGAAACACCATGGGACAGGAAAGACTGTCTGGGTTGTCAATTCTGTCAATTGAAAACAAAATTGCGCGGAAAATAGACTTGTCGTTCATTGTATCGGTTTTTGCAAATAAGAAGAGAAAAAAATTTATTTAGATCAATGATTTTATTTCTTTTTATATTTTATGTTATGTTGCTTGTTACTGCTTTTAATTTTTTGTGATTTCGTTATGTTCGTTACATATTTTTTTTAATAAACGTAAATAGATACTTCGTTTTTTAATGGGTAGGGGGCCCGGGGATCCCATGAAACACAGGCCCGTAACGGCATCACTACGCCACTGCTGAAGAGGTAGTATATTGAGGACTTTTGTACTTACTATCGCCTGGGTAATGTCAGCCAGACGGGACCTGTAGTTTAGCGTGGAATCCGAACCTTTAGCGAGGCTATTGGATTTTCTTTAAAATCTCAATATAGCCAAAATATTACTGCAGGTATTTTAGTAATAACCGATTAAATTATTCTACTGCTGCTTTAAATCCTAGTTTAAATAAATTGTTACCAAGAAACATATTTTCCCTAGTTTACATCAGTTTAAGGGCAAGTTGTTCAAACTTGGATAATTAACTTGGATAAAATATTAAATGTTTCTTGTAAAAATATGCGCAATGAATTTGAAAGTTTCTGAAACAAATTAACTACGAACGAGTAGGTATTATTTATGCAAAAATCCAGGTAAAAAATTTAAGGTTGTTTTCTTGGACGATGTTTTATGGATTTTTTGACAATACCTCCGATTATTTATTTAATTACGGACACTGCCCAATATATATAGGATGGTTCTTCGGCTGGCGTAATATTGGCTCCCTTGTTTATTTTAAATTTAAGAAGATTGTATCCCTGTGTTTTTTGAAGAATTCAATCAGCCAAACTTAAATAAAATATAATATACAGCTTGAGAATTAAAATAACCCACACCATAAGCCACATACCACCACCACATACACATACACATACAAATATTATGCATAATTCCTTCTACGTGTAAACAGATCTCATAAGTAAATCCTTCTGATTTTAAACCTTCTTAATTTGTGTGAACAACTTAGCTTAAACTGTATCAGAAGTTTGTATTCAAATTGGGGTAAATTACTTTGAAACTCTTTGGTTCGTTAACGTAAAATTACTTATGTGAATTTGTTACCGGCTAAATAAATAAACAGAAAAACGATTATTGAGAAAAGTATAATTTAATTTTTTTTTAATATTAAAATTGAATAACCTAACCAAATTACAATGTTTTAAATTATTTATATACCTTTTAGAGACTTAGTCTGCGCGCCATACTTCCATTCTTCTATGTTAAAATGAGTATATAGAAGCGCCCACATTATGATTTGCCTTTCTGGTTTGTCTTATATGTTAGGTATATAAAAAACCAAGTTAATTAATCATCCGGACTGGAGCGATATTTTTACCAAAACAAAGTTCGCGTTTCGGGAGCAATTCTTTTTATCCCGCATCAAAAAATATTAAATTTAAATAACGTACATGGTCTTTAAAAAACACGAGCAAACAAAATTTGCATTAGAAACAAGCTTCCTCTGCTTACGGATATAGAGGTCTTATCATAAGTACTTGGATTGCATATACAAAATTTTAATTTAAATTAGTTCATTTTGATATAAACCATTGAAATTATTCAACCGGTAATTTAAAATTTTCTAGACGTATCATTGGCGTGGCAGATCGGAGCATTTATATATTATTGTTTCGATGCCTTCTTAGTTCGAAAGGTAAGGGGAGGGCACGTGCCCCTTGTGTTACGCCACTGTGTCTACATTTAAGAGTTCATTGCCGCATTACGAATAAACACATTTCTCTAAACTGAATTTCTCCAAATTGAGATACAGTGTACTCATTGGGCCGGCCAAATTACTCTTGATTATTGTTTTTTGTTGTAGCGTACCTTCGATTATAGAGTACCTACTCATTTTTTGGTTCCTAGACGGAACTTTATAGCCTTCTATCCCTTATAAGAATTCACATACTCTTTATACAACTGTTTAATACTATATGTGATAGCAACTCGCTTTTCTACTGTAAGACAACGAAAATTGCTAGACCCTTGTGTAGTGATAATATCACGGTACCATACCATACCATAGAATGGTTTATAGCCATTATTGCCATGAATACTCACAGTAATTATCAAGGTCTGTTGGGGGTGTAATCTGATTTTATACACTCTATTAGTTCAGACTGGCAGTTGTGAATGAAACTTGATATTGATCATAATAATATTTGCTTGCTACGGTTCATCTGTTCATCAATCATATATTTACCACTAAAAATCAGTATTGTAGTTCTCAAAAATTTAAATAGCTTCTAGTGTGATATTGTTCTTGGCGTTTAACATTGCATAATGATTATCTATTATGCAACATGGTTTACTGATATAGTAAAATTCGTCCATAGATTATAAAGTCCAATACTAATGATGGGTTGTGCTCGAAATAAGAATCTTCGATTGCTTTATCTGACATGCAAAGTTTAAAAAATTTAAATACAAAGTAAAAATAGATTAATTGAAACAGGTATTGGTACGATCAATAAAATTAAGACAGGACAGCTAGAGGACTCCGAACAACGATGTGACCTGATGCACAACAAATACGTTAAAACTAATAATACGGCGCGCAGCGATTGCCGATCGCTACGAACCCGCAGCAACATCTTGTGGATTATAGGTTCTAACGGATAGGTATAATTCGTTTTTGGGGACGCTGTTCTGCTTTTTTAATTATAGAGATAGCGCTTTACTGGGAACAAAATGCGTCGCATTGAGAAGATACAATTTATTTCTTAACAAAATTTGCTGTATTAGATCATTTTCCTCAGTGTGTTTCTTCGTTATTGAGGCGTTCACAAATATATTTTTGACGATTTTTCTATTTTTATTGTTTATAAAAAGTTTTAAGCTTAAAATTGATCTAAATTGATATCGATCGATCATTGTCGCGTGTTCTCTGCCTCAATAAAAGCCTAGAGCCTAGGACAAATTTTTTTGGGACATCAATTTTTTTTTGGTGTCCGGAATTTAAAAATTCTATATTTATTTTAAAACAAAAGTTGTTAAAAATGATAAAATAAGTATTTTCTGACAGTTTTAAATACCTACATTGTAGGTCTGAATAATGGCTAAAGTTGCACGAACAGTCATAAAGTGTACATAATATATGAAAATTAAGCTTAGTGGCATATTTAACTTTTTTTAGTTTATAGCATGCCACAGTTACCAACTATTACTAGGTAAAATATGATACGGTATATTATTTAATTTTATTATGTTATAATTGAGTATGTATATTATATTCAAGTATACACAAATTTATAGAAAAATATGTTTTATGAAACACAGAGGGTAAATTAGTTTATAAATATATAGAGTATTTAAAACATCAGGCAGAAAAAAAAATGTTTTGGTTTTTTTTATCAAAATATTTGCATTTAAAATTACAAAATCTGGACCTTATTGTTCACCCACGACTAACATGTTGTTTGTGTGCAAAACGTTTTTCATCATAACAATTTCTGTAAATAATGAACATCATTTAAGGTTCTTTCTTTATTGTGGCTTCAACTTGTTAAATGAAAACGCAAAAACAGCAATGAAACAGCGTCAAAAGGAAACCCCATGTGATGGAAATTTTTCTGATAGATCCTGTAGGTGCATATAAAATATGAGCGAATATTATTTACTAACAACGTGTTAAGTATTGATTGTTATTGTTTAAAAATAATTGGGTATGAATTAATTTTAAAATGTTCACGTTTTATCTAACATTACTATTTTACCAACATTTGTTATTTACACAAATTTTAGATTAATAACGTTACTTGTTTCTACGTTAGAATACTAGCAACTATTTGCAGATTTTTAACGTATGTATAAAATTTGAGTAAATACTTCCATTATTTTCCAAACGCGATTGCGAATTTTTGTTTTAATAAAAATGTATTTATTATATGACTAATCGAATCAATATAAATTTTTTAAAATTTTAACGTCATTTATACACCCTTTCTGCCAATGCCAATTATGAGTTATACAAAACTCTTTAATTCGGTCAAATAATTTCAAATTAAACGAGATTTAAAACAGGAATTTCGAAAATAAATCTGTCCGAGTAAATAGGGAACTTAAAAAGCCTAATTTCCACTGCGTCCCGCTTTCCTCGACCGTAAAATCTGTAACAGAATACTTTCTTAATCAGTTTCAGAGTACATAATAAATTTTTCATTGGGAAAAAAGAGTTAATAATTAAGACTTTAAGCAGAAGTTAGAAATTAATAATTTTTTCTTAAGATGATTTAAAAACGGTTAAGTCGAGTCAAATTTGTTTTCGGGTAGGTAACGACGTCCAGGAAAAAAAGACGGTTAGGTAGGTATTGAAATAGTGCATTGTCAGCTACGCAAGCACCTTCTCAAAATAAATGAACACACCTTTATGTTGAGGGTGAGAACAGAAATATGGGACAGCTCAACATACCCTTTGTGATAGCCGTACTCCCTTATCCAGATCTATTCTATCTTAGGCGATGCCGTCAACTTATTCAAATGTTGGCTACGAGCTAAAAGCATTATTTATCTATAAATTCCTAATGGGTGCATAATCGGTCAATTATGGCCTCAATGCTGTCAAGCCCAGCTTACCCTTCACACCATCCAGATCCAGATTATACCATGTCACATAATCTTTTTACAATGCGTCACTTGATTGTATTTTAAGTCAGAAATTTTATCGCTATATTATATAGTTTTATACAGGGTGTTTCAGAATAAGATGCTGATCCTTAACGGTGTGAATCCTTAGGTAATTTTAAGAAGAAAAGTTCATATTAATATATATCCTTAACCTATCAACTTTCGAACTACAGGGCGTAAAAGTTTTAAGAAAAAAATCGTTTTTCTATCATAACTTTAAAAACTTTCTAGCTATTGTTAGGAATTTTTCACACATGCCCTCTAAGCATCAATAGCCATTTTTTGGTGTAGAAAAATTTTTAAAATTTTTAACCAGTGGCGTCCTGAAAGGGTTTGGACTATACATTTTGGAAAAATATTATGTACGCCACTGCTTTTTCTCAAGATAAAAATTATTTTTAAAATACTCATTCATTTTAGGCCAAATTTAATATCTTGTCTTTTTATCGTTCGACAAACAGTTTCCGACAAAAAAAATAAAAACATTAAATGCGCATTCGCTATGTGCCTATGGTTTGTTTTGACACTAGCAGAAATACTCCAGGATTTTTTCAAAGGGTACGAGACTCAATGAAGAGAAGAGCTGAAGCATGCATTCTTGCAAGTGGTGGCCACTTTCAATAGCTAATCTAAATTATTTTCGTTTTTGTTCACACGTTATTTAAAGTTAGCTGTTTTAATTTATTGTTAAAAAATAAACCATAGGCACATAGCGAATGCGCATTTAATGCTTTTTATTTTTTTTTGTCGGAAACTGTTTATCGGATGATAAAAAGGCAAGATATTAAATTTGGCCTAAAATGAATGAGTATTTTAAAAATAATTTTTATCTTGAGAAAAAGCAGTGGCGTACATAATATTTTTCCAAAATGTCTAGTCCAAACCCTTTCAAGACGCCACTGGTTAAAAATTTTTAAAATTTTTCTACACCAAAAAATGGCTATTGATGCTTAGAGGGCATGCGTGAAAAATTCCTAAAAATAGCTACAAAGTTTTTAAAGTTATGATAGAAAAACGATTTTTTTCTTTAAACTTTAACGCCCTGTAGTTCGAAAGTTGATAGGTTAAGGATATATATTAATATGAACTTTTCTTCTTAAAATCACCTAAGGATTCACACCGTTAAGGATCAGCATCTTATTCTGAAACACCCTGTATATTTGAATTAAATACGGATTTAATGACATACTTATCACAAGGTGAATTTTTATTTTCAAAATGGCGGGATGGGAGGTATGTCTGATAAATTCAATATGGAGACAATCTGACGTAACCGATTACACTTTTGTCAAACAACCATTAGTAAAAACAAAGTTTTTATTTGTGTTTGCATAAATTGTCTACTATAAGGTTTAATAAAAAGCTCAATATCACATCGTCAAGCACTGAAAAATCGCTACACAGACATATAGAGACAATAATAGCAACGCTAACCTTTAAATGACGACACCCCGAACAATCTTGTAAAATTATGATCACCTACAATATGTTCCTATCGGCCATAAAACTCCTACTAAAAAGTTCAAAAGCTTTGCTATCGCGTGTTAGGAAGCTTAAAATCAGGAAATTATGGTAATTTAATGTTGGAAAGTCTAATCATATTAATATGATGTAAAGTTGAGTCCCAGTGGTATTTCAAGAGCCCAAGTACCATTTAAATACCGCCTATAAATGATAACATAAGCCGTTTAGTAATAAAATAATGTCAATGGGATTAACTACCCGCTGGTAATGAGATTATTGTAATGTATTTTAATAAATTTTAGAAATAAAAGTAGTTTAGTAAAAAGATATGTGTTAATGGAATTTTTATTGTCCTCCTCCTAAGGATGAATTAAATAATCTAAGCTATTTTAAAAATGAGACGGACACTGGCACTGTGGTCAGATGAATTTATAATGTATTAAATACTAAATCCCAAAATTTCAATTGTGGGCCTTATAAAATATAAGTGCTCGCTTAAAAGTTTCGGTTAGGTATCTTAATGATACTAAAGTGTTAGGTTCTCGTTAAGTTTATACAAAGATCAGCACGTGCGGTTACAAAATAAAACCAAGACAACTCTGTAAGAAATAAAACCACACTTTGTGACATGATTTATATTTGAATTTATGGCATACAACGGATTTATAGCCTAATAAGATGGACATAAAAACACATGTACCAATGCTGAAGTATCACAGTAAGTTTTAAAAAAATTCGTAATTATTGTTGTTTTATTTTGTTCATATTTGTATATTATATTTTACTCTTATATTATATACAGCGTGTCTAGAGAAGTTCTAGGCATATGGGAATTTTCTTTATTGTTGATTTTACGACAAAAAGTTATTCTTTATAAAAAGTTCTGCTTGATGCGCAAATATTATTGACATATCAAATATTAATATATAATGTACAGGGTGGCAAAAAAATATAGAAACACAGAATTACGTCAATTTTTATTTTAGAGCAAATAATTGTTATAAGAAAATTTTACTAAGGACTACAAAACGCGGTCAGATACAATTTTTCGTTGAAATATTTTAATTTACAGAGTACCATCAAAAGGCCTTTCTTTAATTTTTACCTGCAACAATTTCGCAACAACTATGTGCAATACTATAGTAACGAATATTGACATGTTAGTCAAAAATCATTTAATATTTTTCGACTTGTTAACAAGAGATTTTTTGATGGTACCCTGTAAATTAAAATATTTCAACGAAAAATTGTATCCGACCGCGTTTTGTGGTCCTTAGTAAAGTTTTCTTATAATAATTTGTTCTAAAATAAAAATCGAGGGTACTTCCCTCTTAACGTAATTCTGTGTTTCTATATTTTTTTGCCGCCCTGTACATGATATCTTAAGTTTTGATATGTCAATATTATTTGCGCATCAAGCAGAACTTTTTATAAAGAATAACTTTTTTTCGTAAAATGAACAATAAAAAAAATTTCCATATGTCTAGAACTTCTATCTCTGGACACGCTGTATAATATGTACATTATTATTGTTTTAGGAATGTAGTATTATCAAATTAATTGCTTCGTTGGACTTTTATTGGCTTTATTTTGCTACCCGAAACTACGTTTCGGTTAGTTAGTATCCCTTACCAGTTTCAAGCTCCTTTGATACTTATACAGCGTGATCAGTTAAGGGTACGGAGCGGCCATATCTCGGAAACTACTAAGCGTACAAACTTAGGATAAAAAAAATTATGATTAAAGCGGTCATGAGAAAATTCTGGAAATAATTTTTAAGTTCCTCATTTCGCCGCAAGAGGGCACATTTGAAAATAATTTTTTTTAATTCTAAATTTCTCCGAAAATTCCCATATTAAGGTATGTCTCTGATTACATCATTAGAAAGCTTAGACAATTCTACATCATTTTGGTTCAAGGCTCATTGGCGTATCGACCTTGATAAGAGTGGGGGAAGCTATTGAAAGTGTAAACATTAAAATCGCTGTAACTTCTAAACGACTTTTCCGATTTTACTAAATTTAAGCTTGTTATAGAAAGAGAAAGATAAGTACCTTCAACTGCCGTATACAACGGTACACGATAGTCTCTAATAAAATTGCTAAAGGGCGCAATTTGTAATAATAACAGTTTTTTCGATTTTATCCCGAAAATTCAAATCATACGATATAACTAAGACATCATAATCGAAAAGTAGTTTAAATTTGCAAGAAAAAATGAGAAGACCGCTTTTCGATATCTTTGTTTGTTTCAGAGTTTAATACAAATTGCGCCCTCTAGCAATTTTATTAGAAACTATCTTATACCATTAGATACGACAATTGAACGTTCTTCCAAACAATATACAGCGGATAAGTCGTTTAGAAGTTTCAGCGATTTTAATGTTTACATTTTCAATAGCTTCTCCCACTCTTATCAAGTGAAAGTGTAAACATTAAAATCGCTGTAACTTCTAAACGACTTAACCGATTCTACTAAATTTAAGCTTGATTGGAAGAGAAAGGTTAGTACCTTCAATTGTCGTATCCAATGGTACAAGATAGTTTCTAATAAAATTGCTAGAGGGCGCAATTTGTATTAAAAATTATTGTTTTGGCAATAACTCTGCAACGAACAAAGATATCGAACTGTGGTCTTTACAACTTTGGGTGCAAATTTCATCTCCTTTTCGATTATGACGTCATAGTTCTACCGTATGATTTGAATTTTCGGGATAAAATCGAAAAAACTGTTATTATTACAAATTGCGCCCTCTAGCAATTTTATTAGAAACTATCGTGTACCGTTGTATACGGCAGTTGAAGGTACTTATCTTTCTCTTTCTAACAAGCTTAAATTCAGAAAAATCGGAAAAGTCGTTTAGAAGTTACAGCGATTTTAATGTTTACACTTTCAATAGCTTCCCCCACTCTTATCAAGGTCGATACGCCAATGGGCCTTGAACCAAAATGATGTAGAATTGTCTAAGCTTTCTAATGATGTAATCAGAGTCATACCTTAATATGGGAATTTTCGGAGAAATTTAGAATTAAAAAAAATTATTTTCAAATGTGCCCTCTTGCGGCGAAATGAGGAACTTAAAAATAATTTCCAGAATTTTCTCATGACCGCTTTAATCATAATTTTTTTTATCCCAAGTTTCTACGCTTAGTAGTTTCCGAGATATGGCCGCTCCGTACCCTTAACTGATCACGCTGTATATTGTTTTTAAGTTGGAATAGGCTGGAGTGTTAATTTTTTTTTAATGATCTTTTGATGAAACATTGTATTTTTTTTTAAGATTTTGTAATAAAAAAGTGTATAAAATATTTAGCAAATATTGGCTAAAAGAGAGTAAGACAACACTTTTATATTCTTGGAACATAAAATATCTATCGTAATTCTACAAATACATTAAATTTATTATTTAAACCCCAACACTGAACCTGCAGAGCCACCAAAAATACTAACTCATCTTTTATGAACTGTCATCTAACATAAATGCCTTTTTATATGGGTTATATGCACTCTTTTATTAAACACCTCATTATTTTTCCTGTCCAAAATCATGACGAGATTTGTAAAACTCCATAAATCTATCATATTTCCTTTTGCTACTTTGTACATTACTGAAGATACCATTTTAAACATCAGTGGCGTAGTAATAAAATATTACTAAGCAAATGTTTTTGTGATCTAGTGCTCTAGGACACTAAAACATCTATAACTGTTAAGATCACCAAAAAGCTAAGTTTGATCGGTGCAATTTTCCTATATGAATTATATTGAAGTTTAAAAAAACAATTCCAATTTTAGACAAATATTTTTCAATACAATAATCGAGGTGATTTTTTTAAAATTTGACATTTTTAAAACTGTTAGGTTAAACTTTTTGTAATATTTTCCACAATGACCTTTTTTTTATAAGAATCGGCCCTTGTATTTCGATGCTTTTTTTAATATATTTTTTGTGAAAATTTTAATTACTTTTTAAAGTTTATAAATTATTTTGTCGACTTCAAATGTAAGGTACTAAGTTACCATCCAGTCAAAACACAATGGTTGTTTAATTGTCGCTGGTCCAGATGAATATCGACACAACTGCAAATTAGTAAATTTTGCAGGGGACGCAAAAAACATTAATGTTTTTTAAAATTTGTGCGTTTCTAGGAGCCCAATTTACCAATAATTATCAGTTTTTGGTATTAGACTACATAAGATGCGTACTATAGTGTGGCGTTATTATAGTTTTTCTCTTATTAAAATTTAATGTGAATTTTGAAGTTACGTCTTTGTTTTACCGAAAAAAATAGTTTAAGTCAGGTACATTTTTGTCTTTTTTATTGAACATTGGTAACTACAAACTGAATAATCGTAATAGTTTTGCTTTTATTTGTTTCCAATTGTTCGGATTTCTAACCCTTTTTTTCCTTTTCTAACTGGGGAGTTTGCGGATTCTTCTATATTGACATCACCGATGTGTTCCGATGTTTCACTTGAAGGAGATGAACCATTATTATTATCATCATCGTCAGGGTTGTAATCACTTGATCCTGCAGAAAAAGGTTCCTGTTCAGAATCGCAGTATTCCTCGTAATTATGGTTTACTCTCCTTAGCTTCAATGTTGTGCTACTTTTATTTTCGACCACGAAATGTTCGTATAAAGTCCGACTTGTAGAAGGAAAATTGGGAGTTTCAACAACAGGAGAGCTCTGAGTTTGGACTTTAGTGGATTCGTTCTCATTATTAGGATTTTCAAATAGAATTCTTCGTACACATGCCATCAGATCTGTAGAATGTTCATTACTATCTGATTCCTTAGTAGTAGTTTCGGTTAAACATGATGATGTAATCGAATCATCTGTTTGAAGAGGTAATAGGTTGTTTATTAAGATATTTTCAGCTGGCTCTTCATTATTAATTTCTACGGGAGTTTTGGGGCATGCCTTGGGTGGTATATTTTCCTTTAAAGAAGAATTAGGAACTGCATGAACCTCGATGTTACATACTGCTTGGGTTTTTAGTAGACTCAATATTTTTAAAGTTCGGGAACCCATTTTTCTGCAACAAAAACCGCACTTCTATAGAAAAACTTAATAACATTTTGAAGTAACCAGAAAAATAGCTTATAATATTGTATTTTGAAGCTAAACTGTAATTTACAACGTATCCTAATGTAAATGTTCTACTTAGTAAATTGATAATTTCTTAGAGCAATATACACGTAAAGTACAATTAAGTCCAGAGTTTATAATAATGTTTAAAATAAAATAGACGTAAAGAACGTTTACGTCTATAGTTTAGGATAACTTTTAGAAAAATATGAACGTAAAGTACAATTAAGTCCATGTTCTGCCGAATCACACAATACTTAATACAGTTATGACTTTTTATCAAATCTCGATTGGGTAAAACATAGGCATAAAGTGTAGTTACGTCTTTTTTCCGCCGAAAATAGAAAAGAAAATATAATGATAATAGTCCAAATTAGTACTTACGGCGATGTTTCACTAAAACACGTGCTCTTCCCTTAACTGATCAATGCAGCCCGGTGAGACAAAAATTGGCGGAATGGAAACATGTGACATCAGTGTGTGACGTCACAAGCCAGACAATTGTCAATAGAACCGCCCTACGTTTACCCTCCCCATCCTTGTCGTCTATCCTTGTCTAAGGTCCTCATCATTTATGAGTTAATATAACTCCTACGTCGTTATTTGTTTAAACTGAATGTGTTTACTAAGAAAAGCGACCTTTCTTCGTTCGAGCTATACTTGTCTCTGTTTATATATAGCGAAGGTAACTTGATGCAGACAGAGACAGATCCATGCTACAAACTACCCGAGCCATTAAATTATTTTTAAACGTTCAGTGCCTTCTTGGACTCGGCCACAAATAATGGAATCGCCCAGCCGGCCTAGCCCAACCTCGCCTTTATAAAATAAAATGATAATGGCTGACAAAGGTTATGAAAGAGTTTGTTTAACTTATTAACTTGATCTTTTCTATTAATATTGTTCATGAACACGAGCCTGTTTACATTTCATTCTGCTAAAGGTAAGTTTGCTAACTTTGATTAATTATTTCTATGATTATACAAATCAAAACCATAACATAAACTGAATATTAACCAAAATGTGCCAACACTTGTTTGATTATTTTCTCCTAAATTTTGGTAAATCTATAAATACGCATATTTTAATTACTAAACCCTACGATACTAATTTAAATCTTGCTGATTCTTGCTTACTATGTATGTACCTATATTATACGATCTATTTTTTTGATCTTTTTTAAACCTTTTGTAGAGTCTCTGCCTACTAAACTCAAGTGGAAATAGTTTTATTTTTCTTAGTGTACTATTCTCTCTATCCTTAATTAATTAAAGTCATGTTTATAGGTAAATTTTGTTTTTACCGTGTGCTGAATTAGCTTAAATAAACCAATCAATAATAAGGAAAAAAATTTTTATCTTCTTCATCCAACAGCAACTGAATATTATTAGAAATAATTTGAGTATGTTAAAAATTTGAAAGCTTCATTAATTTCCATGCCCTAGCAATCACAAAAATTAATTGTTTCAATTTTTTACACTTGATCATTCAAGTTGAATTTTTATAGCCGACATTAAAATTTTGCTAGAAAGTTTTAAAATTCATTTTAACCAAATTAGTACGTCCCTGATGCGCGCCCTAATGCCATGGGAATACATTAAACTATCATACACTTAGGCGCCCTTATTTATTCTTTAGGGCATTCTCCTAAAGTACAACATTAAGAACCTACTTAGTTCACCGACAGAATTAATTAATGGAAAAGTAAGGCGTGGATATGAAAACAAAACTTGATGCATCGACTCTTGTTGGCAGTTGACAGTTAACCTGGCGGTTTTTATTCGGGTTGCGAATTTTTTCGGGATCAGGTAAAGGATTTTTTAATTTTATATACAGACGTAAAGTCTGGAATAAATTCATTATTTAGGAAACGCTGAATGTTTTTAAAAATCGCTCGGACACGTCGATTTTTTTTTTAATACGAATTTTTTTCAATATTTTTTATTATCTCCGAAAGCACTCTGCTTGGACCAACTTTAATTTTTTAAATGGGAACCTTCATTTTTTTTTTTATTTTAGGATTCTGTGCATAATTGTGAACATTTTTTATCTAACATGTCATTATGATTTATCGACAGTTAAAGTTCGAAAATAAATACAACAATTAATTTTTTATCATTTTAATAAATGTTGAAAATGTTGCCCAAAGGTTAATTGGCAGTAACCTAGACGATCGAAAAATTCTTTCTGCACATTTCTGACAACTTCCGGACTGATTGACCGTATTTCTTAAACAATTCGATTCTTTAAGTCCTCCATGTCCATTGGCTTAGTTTGGAAAACTTTACCTTTAAGGTAACCCCAGAGAAAAAACTCAAGGGGGGTTAAGTCGGGAGACCTCGGCGGCCATTCAATAGCTCCCCTTCTTCCAATCCATCTATTTTCAAAAATAGTATTAAGATAAACGCGAACTTCTGCTGAATAATGAGGCGGGGCACCATCTTGTTGGAACCAAATATTCTGATATGGTAAATCGGGATGTTCTTTATCAGGAAAAATCGTCGAAAGAGCTGGAGTAAGATCATCTTGTAGAAAACTTAAATATCGTTGACCGTTTGGACTCTCATTTAAAAAAAGGTCCTATCACGATATCACCCACAATGCCTGCCTACACATTTATTTTTTGTCTATACTGAGTATGTCCCTCCCTCATCCAATTTGGGTTTATATCCGACCAATACCTATAATTTTGTGTGTTGACCTCACCATTCAAGCAAAATGTGGCTTCATCAGAAAAAACAATGTTTTTAACAAAACTGGGATTCCTAATGCACATTTCTTGTAAAATTTCACAAAATTCAAGCCGCCTGTCAAAATCCTCTTCTTAAAGTTCTCGAAGGACTTTCATCTTAAATGGTACTTATTTTCATGCAATACTTTTAAAACCGTTGTTTTCGAAATATTTAAGTTTGTAGCCATGTTCCTAGAGTTAATATGGTTATTTTCTTGAACACTTAATAATACGTCCATCTTTTTGTCATCATTCAATGCTTTCCGACCACTTCTTGGGGCATCTCAAACATGACCAAGCTGAAGAAATTTATGCTCGATCTTACTTACAGCTGATTGTGAAATTGGCGGACGATTATGATATATATAACTGACACACTTCTTGTTGGGTTCTTACCATATCACCATATCCTATCATCATTGGAATTTCTGTCCTATGTGCTTCATTAAGTTTCAATTTTGTTAAAAAGAAATTTCACAATAACTATTACTTAATAAACTTCAAAAATTAGAAAAACGTTAGAGTAAAAATAATCTATCTTGAAAATAATGACACAATATTACGATATTTTGACACGAAGCATAAAACGGTCTAATTTGACCAAATTATGTAACAATGTGACAAGTAATTATTCACTGAGTTATGCTGATACTGATTTAATTGTTGTATTAATTTTCGAACTTTAACTGTCGATAAATCATGATGACATGTTAGATAAAAAATGTTCACAATTTATGCACAGAATCCTAAAATTAAAAAAAAAATGGGGGTTCCCATTTAAAAAATTAAAGTTGGTCCAAGCATAGTGCTTTCGGAGACACCCTGTATAATAAAAAATTATGAAAAAAATCCGTATTAAAAAAACAAAATCGACGTGTCCGAGCGATTTTTAAAAACATTCAGCGTTTCCTAAATAACGAATTTATTCCAGACTTTACGTCCTCACTGTATATGGATATGATTTTACATACAGGTTCGTTTATGTCTCTAATAACCTGATTTAATCCCACGTGAGAAAAATGTGCTCCCATTTTAAAAACGAAATAAAAAAATTAAAAATAAACAAAATTTTCACTATTTATACTTTATATACAGCATTAATCAAAAGCCTCCTTTTCCAGTATTTCACACTATTTAAATGTTACTTAGACCGTTCGGTGCCTACGAGGTTGGTACTATAAATATGTCAGTTTGTGTAGTTACGGTTAACACATTTATTCCCGCGGACATAAAGTTTATTTACATCCAAATTTGAAAATCTAAAATTTATAGTGGAGTTAATATAAATAACGAATGTATAATTGTTTTGGTTTAAATTAAAATTTATTGTATATTTTCACCGCATGTAGAATAAACCAATTTTTGTCTTCATTGAATTTGTACAAGTTGGGACAACTTTCATTATCATTATACACCGTTATACCTGCCAGACTCCTGCATTTACTTTTGGCACTTGTTATTCGCATAAAAGCCAAATTTCATATCGGAAGTACAGTAGTTTTTCATTCATTTCGTTAGAACCATCCCCAGACGTGTTTCGCCATGTCATCGCTCATCAGTGACGCTAGGATCAGACCGGACGACGAAAGAAAGGGAACATACGCTTGCACAGTATACGGCAAGAACCGTTAGAAGGATGTGGCGCTAAGCGCCATCTAGTATGTTGGACACTGGAGATCCTTACCAGTTGAAACGTTTTGATTTAAAACAAATAAAGACAATGGAAGTCCAAAACTCTTTCATCATTCAATGTTACATAAGTACTTAGACATATACTTAAAAAGTAGTGTGTATGTGTTTTGTATTTAAATGTTCTTTATTGTTTATATAGTAAAGTAGAGTACTTTATGGTCATACTTAAATAATTTCAAGTAAGTACTTTATAAACTACTATCTGTAAGGCGAGAATTCGCACTCCAGCCAGGAAAAGTGCACAAAATCCGAAAAGGCACATTGTAGTATATGTCACTTCAACATGAAAATAATTTATTGCTAACTCACTTCTTCGCATGGAAATGCGCACGCAAAAAATGTATGCCAGACGCGTATTTAACCGTTAAAAAGTCGCAGTAGTGCGATGTGTATGTAAAAGTTTTTTTGTTATATGTAAATATAATGAACTTTCGAAACTTTTACCAGGTTTACGGTCAGTTCAAATTGGTTAACATTTTATTTATTAAAGTTAAATACGAAATGTGTAGTGGCAAAATAAATGATGTAACTGTTGAGACCGTTCCCAAACGTAAACAGTTCTATTTTATGTATATTGTATATGTGATGTATCACTCAAATTTAACAAAATATGCATAATGACGAGCAATTTCATAGGTAATTTAAGTTTTGTATAAACCAGGCATTCAAAACTAAGAAGAAAGCATTTTCTGACATAGTTAAATGCAGAAACAACTAGATACGAATTTACTTGCCTGCAAAAAATTAAAACTAAGTTTGATTTTCATTGATATTATGAAATTAATTTTTACCTTGTTCCGGTTTTCGAACAGCGCTTTTTTTAATCAAGTTTATTTAAGCCTATATTCGATTTTAATACTTTTGAAATAGGGTTTTGTATGCTAGACCAAAACTACAACAACATTTTTTAAATTATTATCCTCATGACAAGAAGACCATAAAACACAAACTTTTTAAATTAAAATATTTCAAAAATAAGCATTTTCTATACCTAAAAAATATGTCTCAAGTGTATATATAAATTATAAAAAAGCATGATTTCCCTTTCCGTTGATCTACTGCTCTGTCTGTCTGTTCACTGAAAAACTCAAAAATTACCTGAGAAGAAAGGACGAAATTGTGAATGTAGATCAGGCATTAATCCAGATCAAAACCATGGTACCTTTTATTGAATGTCTACATGGTGAAATGTACCTGATAATGTCCAACCATATTTTAAGTCAAAGATACAGACTTAACAACGTTTAAAAAATAGATTCTGTTGTTTTGGCCTGCAGAAAATCATTTACTGTTAGAAAATCCGAAGAGAAATAAGTTAGCAAGAAAAATTGTCTGGCAAAGAAAATATTAACCGGTTCTTAATTGTTTAATTTGTGAAGAAACCAATTTAGGGAACTATTTTTTTAACACCCACTATATATAAAAATAGGCCCATCTGCTAAATCGTTAGAATTTATTTTCATTTGCTGTCGAGGCAATATACCTCCTGAGGTGTGAAGAAGTTATTAAACATTTAGGGTGATTTATTAGAACAACACAAGGATCCATTTGTTAAGACACACAAAACTAAATGAGAGAAAATCCTACATTGAATCTCTTAAAACTACATAGAAAATAAATTATACAATATAAGTTTTAAGTATGATTATACTAAAGTTTTTTTTATTAATTGAATAGTCTGCTACAGCTAGCAAAGTTGCGAAAACATGCTAATAGTAGGCAAACAAATTTATATTAAAAACAGCGCAGCATTCTGTGAAAGGCGAGGGCTAAGCAATCTTTCTTTATGCCAAATAAAGACGTTTAAAGAAGAAAAAGTAATTTTTCCACAATATTAATAGATGTCGGATTGCTCAATAAAACGGGTTTTTTTTACAACTACTCTATTCTCATTTTCTAGTTCTACAAATATACCAATGAGGATCTGTTTACATCAAAAACCGCCCTTAGATGTAAAACTGTAATTTCCCTTGCCAGAGATAAAACGAAATGCAAAGTAAAAAAATTATATTAAGAAGCCAAAGCGTTAAGTAATGCCTTAAAGGCATTGAGGCAACACCACAAAATTAAAATCTTTAGTGGGTCAGTTAGTATCATCAGCGGTAGGTAAGGATTTTTACCGAAGAGGTATAAACAAACAGTAACCACTATGAAAAATATTTTTTTTATATTTATTCCTCCCCTCAGTCTGGCAAGGAAATTGGAAAAAAGGGTCAATTATAAGAAAACCAAAAAATTAATTTTGTTGCAGAAAACAATCGTGATTGTCACATAGAAATACGATTATATTAGGAATGACCATGGGTAAGTTGAACTGTGACATGAATAATAGTGGCAAACATTATTTATTCACAATCAAAGTTGCCTGATTAGCAAAACAAGAATTAAGCTATTCGGGCTACTTTGATTGTAAGAAAATCATTCCTGTCAATGTCGTTTAAGTCACAGCTTTGACCAGTATTCTTTCCCATACGTAAAATAATTCTGATGGACAGACGATAATATAGTAAAATAAGGCTGCCAACTTTTAAAATGACAAATGCGGGACAGCAGGACAATATTCGTTTTTGCACCATTACATGTAAACTTGTATAGGGTTAGGGTTGTCCACCCCTTGGGCCATCAAATTATTATTAAATTTAATTGAATAGAACAACAAAAGTAAAATTTATTTAAAGAAAATTAATTTTAATACAAAAAAAAATGTAAACAAGGTATTAAACAAATATTCTATTTATTTTTAAAATAATATTTTTCAACTCCATGAAATTTGGGTGGGGGCGAGATCCATCGATATTTTTAATGTCGATATAACTTCTGCATATGATGCTGTGCAAATTAATATGGTCACTCCGGGACTTGCGGGACAGATTTAACAAATGCGGGACGATTTTAGGTAAAATGTTAGAGGCGGGACAATTCTAAAGAATACGGGACTGTCCCGCAAAATGCGAGACGGTTGGCAGCCTTATAGTAAAACTATATCGATAAAAATCAATAGCAGAAAAAACTTGTCAAAACAACGAACATTCTGGATGGGTATTCAATAAAGTTATACAGTGAGGACCTAAAGTCCGTCCCCCCCTCCTCTAACTTCTAAACCGTTCGGTATATTTTAATGAAATTTTGAACGATAATATTTGAGCAAGTCTTGCACTTTTTGACATACCAATGACAGCTTTAAATGTCAAGATGACAGCTGGGTCCGCTTTTGGAATATTTTTTTAAATGGAAAGGGGGTTCCAATGGTACCTTATTTTAAAGGTCCTTTAATGCTTAAAACATTCTCCAATTTAAAAAACATTTGGTTCAGTATAAAATGAAATTTATTAATTATAAGTATTTTAAACAAAAGATAAAGGGACACATCTACAAAACAGTGGTTACTTCAACAATTGTTGAAAATGACCGCCATGGACCTCTTGGCAAATAAATATTCTATTGGTAAATTCCTCTCGGACATTGTGAAGCACCTGTGGCGTTATCCTTGAACAAACATCTGTAATTCGTTGCCTAAGTTCTTCTAATGAGCCTGGAACCGTTTTATAAACTTCAGTTTTAACGTATCCCCAAAGAAAAAAATCTAGAGGCGTTAGGTCTGGCGATCTAGCTGGCCATTCTGTCGGACCTCGACGACCAATCCACCTATTTTCATAAGATTGCCATTTAAAAAAATATTCCAAAAGCGGACCCAGCTGTCATCTTGACATTTAAAGCTGTCATTGGTATTTCAAAAAGTGCAAGACTTGCTCAAATATTATCGTTCAAAATTTCATTAAAATATACCGAACGGTTTAGAAGTTAGAGGGGGGGGGGGGACGGACTTTAGGTCCTCACTGTATACATTGAAGTTCAAAAGTTGAGCAGTATAAACATTGTTTAATGTAAAATTAATTGCATATTTCTGACTAACTTGTTCCTGAACAATAAAACGATCAAAACAAGATACCATTTATCATAAAAACATGAAACTCACACGCCAGCCTTTTAAAAAAGAAAACTGCAAGTCAGAAAAATTAGCCTTGATGGCCTAATTAGCTTAATGTTTTAATTAAATACTTTTTTTCCTATTTACCACTAAATCTAATTAAAAGTGAAGTAAAATTTCAGCCAAAAAAAACGTGAATTCATTTATCCAGTGTGCTTTCCTGACAGGTTGTTTACTAACTAACATGCAGCAGTGATGGTAAGAATCACTCACTAAGCGGATTAAAAAAAAACTCGCATGAAGGGTTTTTTTTAATACCGAATGTTTATTGAAATCCTTCTGATTTTGGGAAAATAATTTTCCGCGTTAAAAATGCCGTTCACGAGATTTTAGCATTTTTAAATAAAATATTTATTGCCGGGCCAGATTAATTGACTCTTGGCGTTAGTTTGTACGTTTTATTTTATTTACCTTCATAAGTTTGTTGACTTCGGTTTCGGTAATAAAATAAAGAAAACGAAAAAATTCATAACCAATCAAATGGACAACAAAAAATATAGACTGTGAGTTTGTAACCTGGAATAAATTCAGTAAATCTAGTACAGCTTTTTTAGTATTGAAAATACTACTGGGTGCGTATATACGGGTCTATTTCATGAAAAATGAACGCGACATGCACATAAATAACACGGCGGTGAAGTCTAAATTAATATCCGAGCAGCACAGGATCGATGACATCATCTGCTGAGTATTAATATTGTTTTGTTTTGGGTTTCGGCATTTATTATTATATTTGTTGATATTAAGATAATATGGTCGGGAGAGAGAACAGTTAGTAGATAGTTATTAATGATACTAGTTCGATGAACACTACAATGAAACGTGTGCTCCACGAGGCATCAGCCGAGTGGTTTAATTGCACAAGTTTCATTAGCAAAGTTCATATCGAACGTGTATCATTCAAAATTTAATCTACAACAGTGCAAATAGATTTTATTCGTCTAAATTTCATTAATATCAGATAACGTTTTCGTAATTTTTAAAATTTTCAGGTGTCCATATTAGTCGATATCATGGTAACCGCATTTTTGCTTGTTTCAATTTTGATAAAATTGGAAAAAAATAAACAGTGAATGTCGCTGAAACAAAGCGAAATAGCGCGGCGGTCTTGTCGTATTACACAGAAAGTCGGGGGAGAATGGATATACCAATCCAAAACATTTCATAGCCGACTTAAGATTGGGACATTTCATGAACAAAGAGTACAAGGTCCAGCAGGTAAATGGCTGTGTATAGCTAAAGAAATAATTTTGTCGCTATTTTTGAAAAGGTGGTTTTGAGCTCTCTTCAATATGTACCTACTATAATATACAGATTATCCTATATTTTTTATTTTAACAAAACAGTCAAATTTACACATTTCTAAGTATAATTTACACATTTCTAAGTATAATAATTTAATTATTATTTCAAACTAAATCGTAGCATCCATGCCGTCATAATAACGCGTGATAGCGGCACGTTACATACTCACAGATAGGAGTGGAGGATCTGTGATGTGACATAATGGTTTCCTTCGCGCCACTGTATGTGGTAGGTATTTTCAATACGCATATGATACTTGCGTAAGATGCAAGATCTGTGAATTTTTTTTAAAAGGCACTGGTATTAACACTTTTAGAGATAATATGACGATATCGGTAATTTTTTTAAAATGTGTATTAAGTTATACCGTGCGAGCAAAAATTATTTGCATCAAAAAAGGCCTTGCATCTAATGACGTAATGCTTAGCCGTAGAGCTTAGTACCTGTTTGGTGTCAGTAACTACCTGAATTAATAATCAATCAGTTATTCCGTCATTTTTGACAGTCGTTACAAGTAATTTGATTAATAGCTAATTTTTCCAATTTCTTGAACAATTCACACAATGGGCTTTACGGAACAGCACAAAACATTCATGGTTGAAGCGTATTTTCGAAACGGGGTTAGAATAAATGGTGAGTGGCAATACAATCCTGGTTTGTGCATGGACGATTTTCACGAATATTTTCCTAACGTTGCTTTTATTGCTGGGGATTTTTATCATTGCCTGAAAAGAACCGTCGCTGTGTCTAGGTAAACAGTTTCTATACAACACAAAAAAGAAGCAGGAAGACCATCTGTAGGAATTGAAGAACTTGTTGCAAACGTTCGTGAAATAACGCAAAATACGCTAACAAATTGTATAAAACGCTGTCCCAAGAAGTGGGAAGATCTTATGGAACATGCAGGACTATTCTTAAGAAGCAGCTAAATTTATTTCCTTATAAAGTCCAAGTATTTCAAGAAATACAAGCCGCAGATTTTGAAAGACGCATGAATTACTCTCAATGGTTTACCCAAAATTTATTGGAAATAAATGATTTATTAGACCTGACATTTTTTTCGGATGAAGCCTGGTTCCACCTCTCCGGTTATGTGAATTCTCAGAATACATGTAATTATTTTTCTTTTTCTTTCTGTATATTCTTACTTTGTTAATTTTGTAAACAACAAAAATAAATTTGTATTTGTCTACTTATTTTATTACTCATTAGCTTGGCATATCATGTCATTATATGAATTTGACAAAATTTTTACCTAGATTTGGTTAGATATATCGTCCCCATATCATTGTGATCTAAACCAAGCCCTACGTTTTTTAATCGAAGCAAATAATTTTTGCTCGCACGGTACATAAGTAACGAATTTGAAATTCATTCTCATTTATAAGAATTACAAGATACCTAAGGTATTAAAATCAACAAAAATTAATTTAATTGAAAAATAAAAAAAACATTCTATCCATCTTTAAAAGAAAACTATACTGGATTGACTGAATTTATTGCAAGTAACAAACTCACAGAGTATAAGAAAATACTTGATTAGCCTTGGCCAAAACGGTTTTCCTTGAAAGTCAATTATTTTATTCGAATTAAAAACGGTACTTTTTCTGTGTGAACAGTTAGTGTTCGCTGGAGTCTTGCCGTTAACGAAGTATAGGTAAATAAATTAAAGCTCATTTTTTCACACGCGAGACTTTTAACTTAATTAATTAAAAGGAGAAAAAAAATATTTGCGGTTGAAACAAACTGATCATGTGATATGGACATTACCAGCCACTAAAAATTATGAGACCTTTGACTTCAAATTCAATCTGATTAAACGATTATACCTTCTGAATAAAATATAGCCGACATTATTCTGCTGATAATATTGTGACTATAACGTCGTTTTACCGTTGAAAGTTTTTTGATATCTGATCTCTGCACACTAGTTTTAAATAAATAATATACCAGTCGGCATAGCTACAATAAATAGTTTAAAAAAAAAGGTGGGTTAACGCCCAAAAATCGATGCATTTATTTTAATATGACGTTTTGTTTATTAGAATACGTTACCATTCTCGAATTACTATATATGGACGGCTTGAAGGGACGATTTTTAATTTTTATTATTTATTAATAATTAATTCAAAACAATTGAAGACGTAAGTGGATAAAGGTGTCATGTCACACTTTTAAACTTCAAAGTTATTCAATATTATTATTATTATTATTATTATTATTATTATTATTATTATTATTATTATTATTATGTTTCAGTGACTTAACACCTTTATCCTTAAAAAAATCTTTTATTATGAAGAAAGTTGCATTTAAGGTTAACTAACAGTAAGATCTATACCAGGGATGCTCAAGAAGTAGAAAAAGTAGTTTAAAAAAAAATGCGACATAACACCTTTATCCACTTATGTCTTCAATTATAATATTGCTCAAAACATTTTGTAAAAGAACTCTGAACAGAGAGGAGTAGTAGTAGTAATTGAGGGGAGGTTCCGAAACTTGGCAAGTAGTCTTCCCCCACTCACTCTAAACACCTTGGCCCTCGCCAAAACGCCCTGACCAAATAACTCCTACAAAACAAGGACATAGTGCTTATTTGTGACGTCAGCATCTGTAGTCCTATAAATGGATAAATATACTCTACTTATTATATTATGTTTTCGGGATTTATAGAAGGATTTATATTTTTGTGTGACTTTTAAATTTAGCTATACACTTGACACTGTCGTTATTTGCATATTTAAGCTGGCATTTAAGTAAACTATGCGTTAGTTAAAACATAACATAAGTAAAAAAAATCTATATCTAGATAGATAAATTTACCTAACTACTTAATTTGTCTTAGATGCTTTACTGTCTTTTTTTTAGATAAATACCTATTATGTTAGGTAAATATTTATACAATTTATAAAAAATAATAATTCATTAAAGTGTCTACCGAGGAGTCTACCATCGCTTTTACTAGCGACATGCACCACCTATCGAATAGGAGTTGTTGCCCGACCTCCTTATGAAGGCAAGTATGTCGTTCCAGGCCAGAGCCGTAATTTCTTCTATTTGGAGAGCCGCCGATCCCAGCACCTTATGCCTGAGTCTTCCCAGGGCCTCACAGGTGCCCAGAAAATGCAGCGGGGTGTCTTCGACACCAGTGCTAGGTGCTTCCTCAGCTCTCATACATTAATGCTTGCAATGCTTGCATGCTTGGTTGGGCAATATAGAAAATCCCATGCCAAATTTAAGGTGATCAAATATTGGCTCCCTTATTTATTTAAGACCATGAATAAATATAAGTTTAAACGCTTAATAATTTGCATGCAATCTATCCAAAGTTATTTAACAAATATTAATTTTTAAGTTAACAAAATAAATATTATAAATACGGGTCGGCCTATGCACCACCCTGTACATGTATATTATCTCATGGGCATATTAAGAAACATGCAAAGTATTCCATGGGTTTTTTTATTCGTATTTATACCACTAACTGAAGCATAAAGTGGTTGTTTGTAGCGAGAAAATTTAACTGGATCGTTTAACTCGTACATGGCAACCAAAGTCATAAATTTTGAACAATTTGCATAGCGTAAACGCGTGCTTGCTGCTGACTCAGTGGCGGATTTAGGGGAGAGCGGCCCCCCCTCCCCCCCCCCCTCTCCATATGTTTGCATAAACGATTTGTTTATAAATTAACTTAGCGGCATTGGGGAGGCAAGGGGGGCGCGCGTTCATGTCTAATATCACTGAAGCTTTTTTGAGCTTAATAATATTTATGTTTTTTCTACCTTTTATACAGGGTGTTCATTTGAAAACTTCCCACCACGGATTTTCCTGCTTTAAAATGTGGAAAATCGCTCGGACCCGTCGATTTTTATTTCGAGGGGGACATTTTTTGCGTCTATTGTCAATCTTGTTACTTCAAGCCCCTAGGAGGGAGGAAGGGTAAAATCTAAATCTTAAATGGATACCCCTATTTTATATATTTTTTTTGAATTCTGCATAAAATTCTGAACATTTTTTAATAAAAGCATTATTAGTCTATACTAAACAGTTTCCCAGATGTTGACTCTTGAAAAATGAGATTTTTGAACTTTGACAGCGTCTAGCTTTCTAACAATACGTCTTAGAGCAAAACGGCTTACATGTCCCTATCTTCGATTTTTATTATCTTTCCAATAGTGTCAACTTCCGGTTAAACCGGTTGTAAGAAATATAGTACTTCCAGTTTAACCGGAAGTTGACACTATTGGAAAGATAATAAAAAGCGAAGATAGGGACATGTAAGCCGTTTTGCTCTAAGACGTACAGTTAAAAAGCTAGACGCTGTCAAAGTTTAAAAATCTTATTTTTCAAGAGTCAATATCTCGGAAACTGTTTAGTATAGACTAATAATGCTTTTATTAAAAAATGTTCATAATTTTATGCAGAATCCAAAAAAATTATATAAAATAGGGGTATCCATTTAAGATTTAGATCTTACCCCCCCCCCCTCCCTCCTAGGGGCTTGAAGTAACAAGATTAACAATATACGAAAAAGATGTCCCCCTCGAAATAAAAATCGACGGGTCCGAGCGATTTTCCACATTTTCATTTTAAAGCAGGAAAATCCGTGGTGGGAAGTTTTCAAATGAACACCCCGTAACCTTTAACAGGAATAACTGGCAATATTTGGGCGTGGTCCTAAAATTTTTTTCGCCTATATGGTACCGCCATTGATATTATCTTCCCAAGATCCGATCCTGGGTGCGCCACCTATGCTCTTAAGTCATCAAATAATAACACAAAATTTGCAAGTTTATAATTGTATCGGAATATTTCGTCGTTTCTTATTTTTATCAGGAGGTCCAAACATTTTTTTCCTTCTTAGTGATGTTACAAAAATGTCAAACTTGTACTTTTGTATATTTCAAAATCTAATATAATTGGCAGTAAATTTGGAATTTTCACATGAACAAGTGCTGTAGCAAGGTAACGAAGTTTTCTTAAGTCAATATTTACTTTCTTCAGATCCTTAACGAGTTTATCTTTTATCTTTAAAAGGTCCTTAAAGCGAATAGCTTAGAATGTCCCAAAGGAGGAAGTAACATTTTTATAGGGTTCATCATAATGGACTACCAATTTTGTTGTTTGAAGAATATCGAAACGCGAATTAATTTTTATGATATGTACTATAACTACACAGAAAAAAGCGAAATTTCAATAACAGACAGAAGAATGTTTCCTGTAATTTCGTCAGATCTATCTCTAGATGCGTATCGCCATATCATAGCTCATCAGTAAGGCTAAAATCTGACGAATTAAAGGAACGTGTGTACTACTTGAATGTAGTAAATATGGAGATCAGCCGAGAGGATGAAGCGCATGGCGACATCTAGCGTAGATTTTAGACACCTTTAAAGCAAACCGTCACCTCTAACTAGTGTCCGACCGAAACAAGATTTTCAGCCGAAACCGAAACCGAATCTTCGGCATTGTCTCAAACCCAAAACATGAAAAATTTTATTCTATACTGAAATTTAATTTATTTTATATAGGGCGAGATCAATCTCCTAAAAAAAAAGTCGCGACACAGAAAAAATCTATTTATACCGTGCGAGCAAAAAGATTTGCAACAAAGATGGCCTTGCATCTAAGGACATAATGCTTAGCCGTAGAGCTTAATACCTGTTGGGTGTCAGTAACTACCTGAATTAACAATCAATCAGTTATTACGTCATCTTTGACAGTCGTTGCAAGTAATTTGATTCATCACTAATTTTTCCAATTTCTTGAACAATTCACACAATGGGCTTTACGGAACAGCACAAAACATTCATGGTTGAAGCGTATTTTCAAAACGGGGTTAGAGTAAATGGTGAGTGGCAATACAATCCTGGTTTGTGCATGGACGATTTTCAGGAACATTTTTCTAACGTTGCTTTTATTGCCGGGGATTTTTATCATTGCCTGAAAAGAACTGTGGCTGTGTTTAGGGAAACAGGTTCTATGCAACACAAAAAAGGAGCAGGAAGACCATCTGTAAGAACAGAAAAACTTGTTGCAAACGTTCGTGAACTAATGCAAAATACGCCAACAAATTGTATAAGACGCCTATCCCAAGAAGTGGGAAGATCTTATGGAACATGCAGGACAATTCTTAAAAAGCAGCTAAATTTATTTCCCTATCAAGTGCAAGTATTCCAAGAAATACAAGCCGCAGATTTTGAAAGACGCAGGAATTACTCTCAATGGTTTACCCAAAAATTATTGGAAAGAAATGATTTATTAGACCTGACATTTTTTTCGGATGAAGCCTGGTTCCACCTTTCCCGTTATGTGAATTCTCAGAATACATGCAATTATTTTTCTTTTTCTTTCTGTATATTCTTACTTTGTTAATTTTGTAAACAACAAAAATAAATTTGTATTTGTCTACTTATTTTATTACTCATTAGTTTGGCAAATCATGTCATAACATAAATTTGACAAAATTTTAACCTAGATTTGGTTAGATATATCGTCCCCATATCATTGTGATCTAAACCAAGCCACACGTTTTTTAATCCAAGCCCTCTTTGATACAAATAATTTTTGCTCGCACGGTATAGACAACACTGCCTATACGAACCCAAAGTTAGCCGAACGGTGCGCGACAGTTCACGAACACTGAGTTTCGGCATGGCCGAAGGTTCGGCTGCTTTATGGCCGAAACCGAAACTGTGGCCGAAACTAGATTTTTTGGCCGAAACTAGTCGAAACCGAACATTTGGTCGGTCACTACCTCTAACATTTAACTATTTTTGACACGATGGTGAACGTTTCACTCCGTAAGTTTAGCGGCTGGGCCGATAGCGAGACGCCTGCGTAGTATTGCCAATAACTTTAAACCATGCTATTAGTAATGCAATAAATTTCTTATAGGGAACGTCGACGGTTTTTAGCAATTATTGTTTTATTTATGTTCTATTTTTGTAGTAGATTTCGTTGAAATCTGGGACAATAGGTTATGTAGGTTGTGAGAAAAGTATTAACAGAGAATTTTAAACATGAGCAACTTAACCCTAGCATTACGAAAAATAAATTTTTACTACAAAATCCCTTTTCCTTTCTAAAAGAATCAATACATCAAATAACTCTGTGGACTTTAAGAAAGTTTCCGAAACTGCCAAAATTTATTGCTTAACTAAAGGAAACTCCCCTTCTTCATTTTATGATGCCTTTGCAAAAACTAATTTTAGGGAAAGGATTGTGAAATTTTAAGAGACATCGACTTTTATAGACTTGAAAACGTAAATCTGTAGTCCTTAATATTTATTACGGATAGTTGCAACTTTTTACTGGTTTTGGTCAAATATACAAACGGATTTAGTTTTTTTAACTTTATTTTTACGATCTTTGTTTCCTTTTTCTCATTTTCTCTCTTTGATATTTTTGTAGTTATGAAGTAGCATAAGGTCAAAGAGCTCATAGAAAATGATTGACGACTATTAGTTACGTTTTTATTATTCTTATCCGAATTTAAACAAAAAATGAACATGAAAAAGTGAGACTAGACTAGTCTCAGTGGTAGTAGTAGTAGTAGTAGTATATAGAAAAGGGAGAGGCTTAACGCTAGCCAAGTATATATAATATACAGTGTGTTAATGTGATCATGTTACAAGCATCTAGGGTAGGGTCCTCAGGGAGCTAGAACCCTTTGAAGATGGCCTTCATAAACTAGTTTTCATATTGGAGCCCTGGAACTACTTCAGCTATAACAACTGTTTGTAAGTTCCATTTGAGCCTATTGGACATGTTAACTTTAATCAGAGGCGTGCGAACCTAGGGGTATTTGAGCAAATTTGACCCCATTCCTCTAAGACAATTTCTTGCCATTTTGACATCAAATTATGATTTTCCATGTCTTTTATATAAAAATAGTACTCCTTGTTAAAGTCTCTAAATGTCACCGTTTCTTTGGAAATGGGATAAAAGCAGTTAATATACAGAAATTAGGCCAAAAAACAATGCATGAGGTTTAGTAACGGGTGTCCCAATAAGAATAGCTATCGGCCGTATCTCAGAAAGGAGTAGTCGTATGGCTTGCGGAAATTTTTTTTTTGGTAAAAGTGGCCATGAGAAATTGCTGGAAATTATTTTTAAGTTCCTGATTTCGCCGCAAGAGGGCACAATTAAATTTTTTTTTTAAATTCTAAATTTCTCCGAAAATTCCCACATTAAGGTATAACTCTGATTACATCATCGAAAAGCTTAGACAATTCTGCATCATTTTGGTTTAAGGCTCGTTGGCGTACCGACCTTGATAAGAGTGGGGGAAGCTATTGAATGTGTAAACATTAAAATCGCTGTAACTTCTAAACGACTTATCCGATTTTACTAAATTTAAGCTTGTTTGGAAGGGAAAAGTAAGTAACTTCAATTGCCGTATCCAATGATACACGATATTTTCTAATAAAATTGCTAGAGGGCGCAATTTGTAATAATAACAGTTTTTTCGATTTTATCCCGAAAATTCAAATCAACTATGACATCATAATTGGAAAGTAGATGAAATTTGCAAGAAAAGATGTGAAGACCGCAGTTCGATATATTTGTTCGTTTCAGAGTTATTACCAAAACAATAATTTTTAATACAAATTGCGCCCTCTAACAATTTTATTAGAAACTATCTTGTACCATTGGATACGACAGTTGAAGGTACTTACCTTTTTCTTCCAAACAAGCTTAAATTTAGTAAAATCGGTTAAGTCGTTTAGAAGTTACAGCGATTTTAATGTTTACACTTTCACTTGATAAGCGTGGGAGAAGCTATTGAAAGTGTAAACATTAAAATCGCTGTAACTTCTGAACGACTAATCCGATTTTACTAATGTTTTAAAGTTAAATTAGTTAGTTAGTTTTTTTAATTTTTTAAGTTTAGTTTATTAATTAGTTAGTTAGTTAGTAGTTAAATTTTTTAAGTCGTTTAGAAGTTACAGCGATTTTAATGTTTACACTTTCAATAGCTTCTCTCACTCTTATCAAGTGGGACACCCGGTACAGATATTAGGGACCAAGAGACAAATTAATCAGCGTCATTATTATGGTAGCTAGTGCAATCTAACAATAAATAAATATACAATAAAGACTAAACAAATTAAAGAAAAAAGAAGTTGAATAAAAACAAAATTGCCAGGCTTTTCTCTTAAGAATCCCAAATGATTCGTTAGCGACCTAAACGTCTAAAAAACTGTTTGTTTTAGGGCCTGCTCGAGATTGAAAGGTCCAAAATAGACATAAATTGATTGACTTGGACCTCCGTTAATCAATTTGAAAAATGGAGAAATACAGGGGTATTTCAAGAACGACAGAAAAATAAAAAAAGGTTTAAAGAAATAAGTATAAGTTTGTTTGTATTAAATGCAATATATTTTGATAAAAAGAATGGAAGCATTTAAAAGGGTATACTTCACTTTTTTATTGAGTGAAGACAAATTAATTTTTTTTTATTAAATAAATTTAACATCTTTCATTTAGGTTAACGTTATCAATTTATTTTATTATAAGTTGTGAATTTATATGCTCAAGAGAAAACAAATAAACTATTACTATAAAATCCTTGGAATGTTCGTAATACCAACCATTGAATGCACTATGGAATTTTACACTGTGAAGGTGCTCCTAAAAGTACAGCATTAAAATGTAATATCGAATATTACATTGCTTATTTACAAGTAACGCAGTTAAGTAAAATATTACAAAAGAAACATAATTAATTACACAGGCCTGCATTTTTTAACACTTTGAAAGTTGATTTAAAAATTTTAACTGTTTTCTAGTAATTGGGTAGCGCTGATTTTAAATCTGCTTTCAGGTTTTTTATATCACGTAAGGTTATTTTTCAAACCGGTAAAATCCAAAAATATAGAAAAAACACGATTTATTTCATTTATAAGCTAGTTTTTTAATATATTAAGGAAAAAATACAAAAATATACAAAATATACACATAAAAACTATTATAAATGATTATTTATTCGTTACGCTTCTTCAAAAAACGTTTTCTTTTTTCAGAAAAGCTTCTTTTGGTTGTTTTTCTGTTTCAGCTAAAGGAAGATCTCTTCTCAATGTCCAACAGAAATCATTTTCGTGTCCCAGCGCCCCTGGTATATTTTTTCCATCTCTTTAATATATTAATGAAATCTTTCACCTTGCTCTTCACCCACGTCCCCAAGATTTTCCGGGAATTAGTCCAAATGGGAATGTAAAAAGTGAATTTTTATGATCATATTCTGAAATTCCTAAAATTTTCCAGCATATTTTCAACGATCTTAACATAGTAGTAATGTAGGTTCAACTTCGTTAAAAGCATTCCATGCATGTTTTTCCTTATCTTCCATTACCTTTTCAAATTCTGTATCTTTCATCAAGCTGCTTATCTGCGGCCCTACAAAGATTCCCTCCTTTAATTTTGCCTCTGACAGAGCCGGAAATGTTTTACACAAATATTTAAAACAATTTCCTTCTTTGTTTAATGCCTTAACAAATTGTTTTATACGTCCAACTTTTATGTGAAGTGGTGGAAGTAAAACTTTTTAAGGGTCAATAAGACTTTCGCGAATTACATTTTTGTTTCCAGGTGTGTGTCTCCTTTTTTTCCAATGCTGTTCTCGATTTCTGCTAGCCCACTCGCACAGGAAACATGGAAATTTAGTAAATCCAGACTGCTGACCTAAGAGAAGACCTAAAATTTTTAGATCTTCACACACTTCCCAGTTGTGATTTTTATATTATATTCTTAAAAGTAATTCCTCTAAATTTTCATAGTTTTCCTTTAACTTAACTGTATGGCCGACCGAGACAGAAGCAAAAAACATTATCATTATGTAAAAGAACAGCTTTAAAGCGCCTTTTTGAAGTCGATAAAAAGTCTCCAGTCGGAAGGTCTGTAGCACCACAGAAAATCATTTTTTATTCATCAATCATTTAGAATGTGAAGTAATACATTCATTTTAAAATGTATTAAAACGCCTATTATAAGTTTTATTTATATTTTTTCTTTTTTTTTTTTGCAAAAAAAAATCTGTGGGTTGTATTTTAATTAGTTATTTCTATTTTACTAACAACTATTTTACTTAACAAGTCAATGGTAAAAAGGTGACACGTAATTTTTAACTGTGCAGAAAGAAGTGTTCAACCAATATAACGAATGGTGACAAACGTCGCAATAAAAACTAATTGTAGGGTGTAAATTAACGGTTTAACATCAGATTTCGTAACAAAATTATTCGGTGCTATCAGTATAACTTTGACATTAATTAATTAATTAATATGGCACAATAAAATTGGTAGGGAGCTAAATTGCATCTGTTTCGGAGACCGGATATATACTATTACAAAGTTTACCAGGACTCAGTTGTTTTTGTGTATTCAGGCAATTAATATTAAATGAGCTGGTTTGTCAGTTCGTTATAACGTTAAACTTATTAAATATAGAAGCATGGTATTATGCCACTTTGTAAGTGATATATTCAAGAGAAAATACATTAGTTATGAAGCCGTAATTTAACAACTTTGTTTCATTGAATATCGTGTATCTGCCAATAAATTATAGCAGCTCTATGATGCCTAAAGCGTGTTGTTTCTTAACAGAGCAATTGCGAAACTTTATTATATTCTTCATGTCCGTTTTATTCAGACCTGATGGTCGGTGAATCAGAAAAAAAAAGAGATATGTTTTAATTATGTCCAAAAATACCATTTAGTGCGCCTATAAAAACCATTTCAACCCTAAATTCTTCCTATATGTGAACACCGATGTTTTATTTTATTGCATTTTCACATCATCCACATACGTTTCACACCTTCTAACATAAAAATCCTTCCGGAAAAATCAATAAAACTGATTACTTAAAAGGGAATAAATTCAAAATGTGAGAGGTCCAATAATTTACCTAAAAGAAATGACTACTTCAACTATTGGCTTTCATTAATTTTTGGTTATCACATTCTGATACTGATCAAACATTTCGCTGTGATATATTAAAGGCCTGATGTTCACTCTTTTAGTGTCACTTTTTCTTTGATAAATGGCCATTTAGAAGGGTGCAGTTACCGAAAAAGTGTGTGAGAAAAGGGATTGATCACGTTTTATTGAAAATTTATTTTGAAAAATTGTTGATTTACCACTTAATGGAAAATAAAGTAATAGGCTATACCAACAAGATTATCATTGAATATTGACTTGGCTCGTGCTTGCATCTACCGTGAAAGGTATTTGAAAATAAAGATTTAAAAAATACTTATTCTAAAAGTAGAACTTCTTTACTTACTTACTTACTTTCCTAAAAGGTACGCAGTTGATTGGAAAAGCGTTAATTTCCAAAATGCTTTTTCAGTTTTTGTGTCGTTGTTTTTGTGGGCTTTCTCAATTAAGCCCTTCTAATTTGGCATAAGAAACAACACTCTTTGGCTTCATTTATCTTTTACTAGAGCCGAAGCCATTTGTTTAGTTAAGAAACGAATGTTTTGGAAAGCGTGGACGGTGTTTTAGTGAAATAATTTTTAAAATGTTCGCCACGGCAGATCGTTAAAGGTATATAAAAGATACTCTTTAAATTAAAAAAAAAAACCTTAAGGCTAAGGGATAGGTGTTCATGAAACAAACCATTTTTATTAAATTATATAGTTTTTTACACTTAATTACGCATAATCTGAAATAATAACTTAAACTGTGAACACATACTAAAACTTGAAAGGAAATTGAGCGACCAGGTTGCTGCCATTCCCACAGCAACCTTGTGGCAACCTGTATATGCTTTCAATAGAAACTCGATTCACCTTTCGTCTGGTAAACAATTAGATTGTATATCCGATGGCTTAATGATCGCCTAGTGAATGGACGCCTTTAAAGGTAAACTTACAAACTAAAACACTTATCAAGCTAGTTCAATTGGCCTTTTTTCTAGTATTTTGAAAATAAGCATTTAAAATTTAATTTTTAAAACCCTAAAATCATCCTTCTTAAAAATTTTCTTTTTAGTAGAAAATCGTTTTCGTTAAAAAGTGTTTTTCTGAGAAATAAAAATGAACTTCTAAAATCATTCTGTTGTCCTGCGAAAGTAATTGCCAAAAGTTTTTCGATAAGAATTTTCTAAAATAAGAAAAGTTCTGATAAAGTTATTAAGAAGACTGCCTTAAATATGATGAGCAAGTATTTAACGAATTCAAAAAAGAGTTGTAATTTGGCAAATAAGAACTGTAGGAGGACTTTTACCAATTTCAAGATTTTTTTCTCGTTTAAAATTAAAATGGAATTATAACGTCCCCAAAGAAAACATTATCGTAGGGGGAGAAGAGGGGTTGCGCCAGCATTACGTAGCTATTTTTGAGCTGTTTCTTACTGTTGTTGAACTGATATTTGCTGTTATTTGCTGTTGTTGAGCTGTTTTTGAGCTATTGTTTGCTGTTTTTCGATCTGTCCTTTACTGTTTTTGAGCTGTTGAGCAAAATACAGCTCAAAAACAATAAAAAAACAGCTCAAAAACAGTAAAAAACAGCGAATAACAGCTCAAAATCAGCAAAAAATAATAATACAGCTAATATACAGGGTTGGGCAAATGTTCCGGAACGGCTTAATTACAGGCGAACGAAAAGTGATATCGGATCCGGGTTTTGGGCAATCTATAGGACTAAAATTTTACTATTTGACTATTATACCATATGTCAGTAATGTCACCAACTGTCAAGTGTTGACGTTATTTTTTTTTAATGGAACACCTTGTATATTTTTACATTTTTAAATTCCACATAAAATTATAATTATGTTTTATTTAATGCACTATTAGTCTATACTTCATAGTTTCCGAGATATTGACTCTCGAAAAGTGACATTTTTGAATTTTGACAGCTTATAACTTTCTAACAGTACGTCTTAGAGCAAAACGGCTTACATGTCCCTATCTTGAATTTTTATTATCTTCCCAAAAAAATCAACTTCCGGTTAAACCGGATGTGACTCGAAAGCAGGAAATATAGTTGTTCCGGTTTAACTGGAAGTTGATTTTTTGGGAAGATAATAAAAATTGAAGATAGGGACATGTAAGCCGTTTTGCTCTAAGACGTACTGTTAGAAAGTTATAAGCTGTCAAAGTTCAAAAATGTCACTTTTCTAGAGTCAATATCTCGGAAACTATGAAGTATAGACTAATAGTGCATTTAATAAAAAATAATTATAATTTTATGTGGAATTTAAAAATGTAAAAATATACAGGGTGTTCTATTAAAAAAAAAATAACGTCAAGACTTGACAGTTGGTGACATTACTGACATATGGTATAATAGTCAAATAGTAAAATTTTAGTCCTATAGATTGCCCAAAACCCGGATCCGATATCACTTTTCGTTCGCCTGTAATTAAGCCGTTCCGGAACATTTGCCCAACCCTGTATATAAAACAGCCACGCACTGCTGGCGCAAGCGCAGTAGGGATCGCAGAAATTGGCGTTGAACCCCTCTTCTCCCCCTACTCTAGGGAAAGGAAATTGATGCTTATTTTGAAGGCCAATAATTTTCCAATGGAATAATGTCATTTCAATACAGGTATTTTAAATTCTACCAACAATATCAGTAAAACGCTTAAAAGGGGATTACCTTTAACAGAGTAGAGAGTAACGTTTGTTAATGAAATATATTTTTTGTATAAATCTTTTATGACGTCGTTGTAACAGTACTAACTTCTCATTACAGGAACATTTTCTCAAATTATTATCTTCCTTTTTCCGAGTCATCAGCGAAAGGGTTCAAGTAAAATCAGTTGGCAATGGGAAAACTTTTTATGCTAATATTTTAATCATTTCCCTAAGCAAAATGCTTCCTGTTGGGATTTCGTATTAATAGGGGCTCATGGAAGCAGGATAAAATACATACATTAGGGAGGGAAATCATCGCAAAAATAATATACCTCGTTAAAATACAGCAGAGCTCACACTTCTGGTATTATTTTAACTAAATTTAATTAAAATAACTTGAATTGTTTATTAAAATAAACACTCGTCTGCATGTTGGATTGAAAAATTAAAGATTGTGAGATAAAAATAGTCAGTTGCAAATCTAAGTGACCAAGAACTCACAGGAGTTCAACCTTGTTGTTTTTGATTGCCAGGTCTTTCAGGTTGTTAAGGCACTCCATTGTGATCTTTGATGCTGTAGGGTCGTAGGCTTTTTAGTAATTCTAAACAGCATTTTATATACGACATTTTAAATCTTTCGGGGGTGCCCTTGTATTTTAAACTATCACTCAAACTCAAGCAAATAAGCGCTCTATTTTACTTGTCAAACACAGCTAAACTCTATCTCGATGTAAACCAACTAAAATATGGTCATGAGAAGTTCAACAAACAATAATCTCCGATCACAAGCATGATATTAATCATTTCTTTTCAACATTGTTGACGGATCTGTCGTATATTGCGAACAATAATCAATAAGCTTGATTTGTAAATAGTTGAAGCGTGTTTTATTTTTAGGGGTTTGAAAAATTTGTCTGCACTATACAAAACCCTATTAAAAAAAGCTTTTGTTACTAAAGGAACGGATACGCAAATAAATATGCGTAGCCTTTCTTTTGGTAAAACTCTTTAAACCACGTTCGAATCGCCTTTACAAAGCAAGTTATCCCCTACAATTGGGGAAAATCATAAAAGGGTGAAGCGCGGATGTATGGAATAAATAGAGGCATGGATATACCACTCGTGAAGAAAATACCAAGCGTTTGTTAAAAACCATTTAGGTACTACTACGTTAATAATTCCAATAGGCACTGGTAAAATGATTTGATTGTGGCATTGTACAAAAACACCTCTAACGAATAAAAATTTTCAACCTTTGACCTTTTGAATACAGACTTTGCGGTAAAGAGGACGAAACCGCCCCTCATCATATACAGCTGCGAAGCACTAACCAGCAATATTCAGAACTTTGGAAACATTTAACGCGACGACAACCTCCTGCATGACAAACTTGGAAGAAGGCTATTGGACCTTATGAAGGGAACAAATCTTTTCTATGAAGACTGGGGTGCACAATAAACCGGAAGGCTGTAGTGTATGTTGGACCACACTCCACACGACCGTCTTAAGTTTTAATACCCCTGATATACATCATAAAACATTACAAAGCTGCTCATTTTTCGTTTTTGAGGTTATGACTGATCGTCAGTAAGAAAGATTTGTATTAAAAAAATTATTTAGAAAAACTACAAACATGAAAATTGAACAGTCTGTTTTCGAAATGATAAAATACTCGTTGTAGGTGCGGATATTGTGCGAGGAAAATCTATTTTTCCGTGAAGTTTAAATTGCATGTTACCGTTATACACAAAGAAAATATATCGTTCATATTGCCAAATTATTTATGGCACTGCTTCATAAAAATAAAGGAAAAATGTCATAATTTTTAAAATTTATGTCGCGTTCCAAAGGATTTAAAGTTCTAGTAATTTAATAGTGATATATTGCGTCAAAACAAACATAAAGTAATTGTTAGTTTTATAAATCAAAGAACAACGAAAATCAGGAAAATATTCTTGCCTTTTGTTTTTACTTTTTTGCATTGTAAATTAAAGTTGTTCTAAATTTATTTGCTAACTTGCCTAATAACAGTATGTAATTATTTTAGATTTGTCTTTGTACTGCATGTCATAATGTTGGAAGTCATACGCCTAAATTAATTATTTGTATTTTCATAAACACTCTGTACATTTTTTTTAATTAATTCAAAAAATAGGTCTTCAATAGCATAAATCAAGTATTTAAAAAATGTTTTTTTTTTCAGTTTCCTTAGTGCTCCTAATAGTCAAGCATTGACTTATTTAAGAATAAACCTATGCCAACTTATCTGTTTGGAAACTTTTGCTTTTTGAATGTGAGAAAAATCTTCCACATGATAAGTCGCAGAAGATGTTGGGAAATAATTCCCTCAGTGTGTGGTGCGTTTTTCGTCGCCCGTCTGAAACCTAATGAAGTAAAAGCGATGCATTCCTTCATGGCTACGTTACTACATCGTTCTTGTAGGGGAAGCAATACATAGGCGTACCGCAAATTTATATTTTAAAATGTACGAAGCACCTTTATACTAGAAAAAAGTAAATTTATTCTTTTTCTAAGGTAACGAATACTACAAAGGATCCTACACATATACAACAATATGTACTGTGTTATTGACAATTCGCTCTCTTTGTATTTTTAGGTATTGTTTGTATTAGTATCCTTTATAATTTTACTGAATTTGCTTTAGTAGTTTACGAGTAATAAATTTTTAACTAAAAAACAGTTTTGCGGCATAAAACGATGAACAAAGAATGCTCACAAAATCTGCTGGAAAAATAGACAGGGATTGAACAATAGCAAATCTTTCATCGAGGATCCTGACCCGAAACTAGCTAGACAGCTACTTCTGATGAGCAGAAACCAGCTGAGAACCATTACAGGAATTCTGATAGGACACATGGCTGTTAAGAAACAACGGAGTTCTAAGCTGCAGGCTCTGCGGATGGGATAGGGAAACTATACAGTACATAATCTGCCAATGAGAGGCACGGGATCGAAAAAGGCACCAAATACTCGGGCAACAGAGACTAAAACCAGAGAATACTCCGACACTCTCCCCAGTTGACCTACACAAACTAGTGCAAGGAACTGCAATTAACGAGTGAGTGTAAGACTAACAAGGGTGAGAACAATGGGACAATCCTGGCCGACGTGCATCCGGCAAATGGATGGACCCTCGAGAAAAAAAAATACCAAGACAAATTTAGTAAACTTATAAGCAATTATAAAGAATACTAATAAAACAACAAAAAAATTCTCAAAGCGCGTCGACCAAACGTTGAAGAGTAGTTTTAATTATTAACCTATCTCCAAGAATATCCCAAACAAGTATAATATATTTATATATATATATTATATGAATATTTAATATGCCCTTTCAACGATACACCTCTGAAATGACTGAAGAAATGGCACAAAAATATGGACTTGAAATTCAAGCATTTTATGCGGAAACGCAGTGCCGAATCTCTATCGGAGGGTGGGTGGCTCCCCTTTTCACACTTCAAACCTTTGAAAAAACATGCAAGTACAAGTTTCAAGGGTGAAAACATAAACCGAAGGACTTATGTTCTCCTGTGTCATACGTTGTACTTAACATATAACATAAGGACATAAAAATCCGATTTTTGCCTGTTGTACTATTTCTACACAAAATTAATATAATAATTACGCTTGTCTTTTAACATTGGCAAGCAAAAACACATATTTTTTAGGATCGAAAAAATTTTGAATTGGATTTTTATTTTATACTTGGTCAATACCGCATTTAATGCGAAACTTCACCAATAGAACACCAAAAGAGTGCCATTTAAATCTCGCTCAATGGCACTTTCTATTTAATTGGTGGATATTAATTACACACTCACTAATTAACAAATAGTACAATGGATTGTGTTGATGTCAATTTCAACTTCATATAAGTATAATACGACTAACGAGTTTAATTAATTAATTACATAATTAATTAGAAGTGGCTATTAATACGAGGTATTGGAACTTTTAAGAGCCGAGTGGTGTTATGATTTAAAAATAATTTATCCAATTTTTTATTGGCAGAATTTCTACCGATATATCACTGGTTTCTAACTGCCTGTATGGCCAACCTGATAAACCTGTGTGTGACATGTAGTGTCAACTATTTTGATCACCATCATCATCATTAACCAGCCATCTGCGTCCACTGCTGGACATAGGCCTCCCGTAGTAGATTCCGTCTGTGCCGTTCTTGAGCTACGGCCATCCAATTTGTCCGGAGTTTCTTGATATCGTCGGACCATCTTGTTGGTGGCCGTCCTCTATTACGATATGCATCCTGCCTCGGTCTTCATTCCAGAATCTTTCGTGTCCATCCGTAAATCTAGCCACGTAGCCGGCCCAGTTCCACTTTAGAGTGGCTATGTGTTCTATCGCATCTGTTACACCCGACATCCTCCGCAATTGTTCGTTCAGTATCCCGTCTCCGAGGAAAAGGCTTAGCATTGATCTTTCCATCCCTCTCTGGGCGATGCGTATTTTGTTCATAGATTGTTTTGTGAGGGTGAGGGTTTCTGTCCCATAGGTGAGTACAGGCAGTACGCATTGATTGAAAACTTTCTCTTTAAATACTTTGGGATGTTTAATTTCCAGATATGTATATCGAAAGCCGCCCATGTTAAGCCAATTAATTCTTCTTTTTATTCCGCAGGTTTGGTTATCCCTTCCAATGCAAATCATTTTCAAATGCATTGGAACTTTTATATTTAAAAGCTATATTCTTTATCCATTAAAAAGTATTTTTAATGTAAAAATTCGGAAATATAACCACTTATAGCAAGTGTACTCTATTATAATTTATAAAACCAATTAACTTCAGGAATAAATAATAGCCCCTATTCAGTAACGCAATTCTCCATAAATGCTCCTTTAAATTTTGAATATCTGCGGTAAAGCAGCAAAACATTTTTTCTTTCAAAATTTAATTATTTTTCCTCGCTTTGTTAGGACTTTTTTCTACTAATATAATTTTAAAAATGAAATTCCACTAGCTGGTACGTTTATTTAAATTTCTCCATTGTATTGTTTGAGCTACGATCGTGGGGAAAAGTTACTTTTCGGCACGATTTTACTTTCCCGCACAATTTTTACTTTACCACACCATTTTTGAAATTGTGACAGAATTTATATAAAATGTTCTAATTTGACACCCCTGGTATATATTTTAATAATGAGGTGCAGGTTGTGATTAAAATGTCAAATACACATCACCTCGTTCTGGAGCAGGTGGAAATATTGTTTTATGCATTAGCAACTGTCAAACAATCGAACATTGACAATCAACAACTATAGCCTTTCTCCAGTTTCATCATTTTTGCAAGTTTTTGTGGTAAAATCGATAGCGAAGAACAGTTCGAAGGAGAAGGTTTTTCAGAAGACATCATAGAGGCTATCAACGCAGCAAATAGTACTCTGATTCCAGAAAAATCTAAAGAACGTTACAGAAATGAGTTCAGTTTGTTCGAGTCCTGGTGCAATAAAAAAAAATTATCCACAATAAAGGAAGAGGTATTGCTAGCATATTTTCATACATTATCAAGTACATATGCTCCATCAACGCTATAACTTTTCAGGACTACTAACACTAGTAACTTTTCCGCACGATTTGTTAAATTAATGACTCAATAACGTGAAATACTTGCAAAATATATTTTTTTTTGCCAGAAGCTCAATAATTTTTGTAATTACAGTATATTATTACGAACCTAATTGACGTTTATCTGAGAACTATATCGATCGTAGGAAAACTTTTGTATCTAACACATGCGGAAAGTGTCTTTTCCGCACTTGTTAGGTAAATAACTATAGCGGCGTGCAAATAAAATTCGCTTTAAATTGAAAAGGTTTTATGCCTAAGCCGGGAATCGAACCCGGGACACTAAGTTTATAACATTAGTGGCTGGTTTGAATGAACTGCCAAGATTCTCTTGCGTTCACGTGTGGTATCATAACGATCCTTATAGGGAGACTGTTTGGGCAGTATAAGAAGTCTGCCACTCTAACATAACCTAAGCTAACCTATCTTTCATCCATTGCCTCGTCGACATAGCGACATCTGCAGAAATCGATATGAGAGCACTGAACAATAATATCTAGCAGTAATAATTTGCAATAAATTTTTTTGTTAGTGTCTATAGTAAATATTATTCAGATCAATGATCAGTGGTAGTGAGTGAGCTCCTTTGCCTTAATAACTCCTCAGCAAGCTGTTGTAGAGAGAAAATTTTTTAACTTGGTTTGAACTTAAAGTGCAGGCAACAAACTAATGAAGTACATAAAACCGGGAATTATTTAAAAGGATAGTAAAGATTCAAAAACGTTGCTGTTAGCTACAAATCATGTAAAAAATTCCAATTTAAAATAAAATATATTTCAAAAACAAGAAAACAAGGTTACATTTAAATTATTTTCCATTTATTTAGATTTTCCTCGGTAGTTGCCTTAAAATCAAGACAGTCGATTCTGAATAAAGACCAAAAGTCATTAACCCAGATTAGTGAGTAAGGGGGAAAGAAGATTGAAATATAATTCCAAAAGCGATACTGTTAGGGGGTTAACGCTAACATTAATATTTATATAATTTCGTTTTTAACGATTTCTAAAAGGGCAATTTATTTAATCCGACCGCAAAGTATTTTCTAATTGACTTGAAGCCCTGCAATTATTTTATTCTTATACAAACATTTATTTGTTGACACTAGATGGCGCTTAGCGCTATATTCTTCTGACGGTGCCTCCGTGTACTGGTTCAAATTGAGACGAAATGAAATAAAATTCTTGTTCTGATTTATTTCAAATAGTACCTATGTAATGAGTACCAAAACAAAGGTATAGTAGGCCCCGCCTTGGCGGGGGGGGGGGCAGCCAGGGGGCCCACATCGACGGCCCCTTCAAAACTTGCTGCCAGCTTTGCTTTTCATTTTTTCATAATCTAAAAATTTAACTTCGTTAAGTGAAGAAGAATTATACGTAAAAGCGCGGAATTTACAAACGATATACCATAAAGACTTGTCCCTTGACTTTTCTAGTCAAATTTTAAGCCTCAGAAAGGGACTGGGAGATAATATTTCAAAATTAAAAACAGTGTATGAACTTGCGGATCATTTATTAATAAAAATCAGTGTGTTTCTTCAAATTTTCCAGATGTATCTGGTGCAGCGATGTTATTTCAAACTTTACCAAATAGTGTGGCATCAGCGGAACGATCTTCTTCCAAACTTAAAATAGTAAAAACCCATTTCCGTAATACCATGGGACAACAACGTCTTTCGGATTTATCTTTTACCAGTCTACCTAGGATTATAAAATAAATTCGAATTGTTTGCTGTTTTAATAGTTGGTACTTAACACATAAAATGTGGATTTAATCCTAATTAAATTATTACGCGATTAACGAATTCAAAAATTTATAAACCTGAACCTAATAGTAATGAAAATAAAAATTAGTTACAATTTTTTACTCTCCACTGACACCGAATTAGAAAACGATAATTGTTTTGCAAAACCTAACAATTTCGGTCCTGGAAAAGGGGGTTGCGTTGTACATTTCTTAATTTACTCTTGTAAAGCCGGATTTAGCCCGGTTGTTTGAAAACATAAATTTCGATTTGGATTCGTTCCAGACTATGCAAATTTATAAGATATTTTCATTCGAAAATATATCATACTAATGCTTAGAAAAACTTTTGTTCGTTAATGGTGTTTGACAGTGCTATATCAATATTTTAGAAGGTATTCTTATTTTTAAATTGTTTTTAGTAAATCTTTTTTATGTGTGAAATTTTTTTTTTGATTTTGTTTGAGGTAGAATCTGAGAGTTTTAAACATAAATGTGCAGCTTTGCATCGAAAAAAATATAATTATATTACTCCAGAAAATTTTAAAACACTTTGCAATTAGTGCGGTTGGTATATATAGCCTGCAAGTAGGGCTCTAATTAGAATTTTTAAAAGTACACATATATTATTTAGTTGCTCATATACCCAGTTATTTTAAAATGCACAACATCGCTATGTATACTATGCATTCTCAGAAGTTTAGTTTACTTGAAATGTGCCTATGGAGTTTACGTAATATGTTAAAGAACCCGACGCTTTTTAAACGACCTCTTTTTCAAACGACGAACGTTTTAAACAAACTATAACAAAACGTTAACAAAATAAAGAAAACATTTAATAATTTACCTTATTTAAAGAAACTTCTATAAACTCCTTCTGGTATAATTTATCCAAACTCAGTTTGAGGATATTCCAATCATTCCATACGGCGGTAAACAGTCTCAAAAAGACCGACCTCACAACCATGCAGGGTTGTCAGATCTTTCTTCTTCAATTCTTTAAGTTTTTTTATTAAAGATGTTTCATTTATATCAGTAGGTATTCAATTGTTAGTCAGTAACTTTCTTTGAAAGCTAGTTTGCAAATATACTTTAAACCGAGGAGTTTTGAGTGTGACAGAAAAAAATAATAAGCCATTCATTGTTATAATAATACATTCTTTAGTCCTTAAGAAACAGTATAACTGAAATCGAGACAAAAAGTGTTTAAAAACAACTAATTAACAAACCCTTGTTAATCGTATATACTTACATTGTGCTTACAAATCCCAAAATTTTGAAGAGTTGGCAACAGCATATAATTTGTTGCGCTTGCAAGCGCCAGTTAAAGCGGCTGGTGTAAGCTGAAGCGGTACGCAGCCCGTTCAACGATCGATTCTGTCAGACAGAGATAGGCCAGTGACCGCCGAAGGCGTGGAAGAGACGAAGATAAAATATACGTAATTTGGAACTTGTGGACGGGCTGGACAATGGTCCGAGAATGGAGTTCTGGTAAAAAAATTAAAGCATTTTCTGAGCAGTGTCGTGCCGTGTCAGGTTTATTTTTCTGATTTTAGTTTTGTGTATAGAATTTTTGAGTTACCTTATATTTATTATTTTAATATAATATTATTATATATACAGTGGGTTTATAAAGTGTATTATCTACAAACACCTAATGTAAAACAAACTTATAAGTGTGTATACGCATTTTAATTATTTGTTTGGGTTTGTTCTCGTATATACTTACATTGTGCTTACAAATCCCAAAATTTTGAAGAATTGGCAACAGCATATAATTTGTTGCGCTTGCAAGCGCCAGTTAAAGCGGCTGGTGTAAGCTGAAGCGGTATGCAGCCCGGTCAACGATCGATTCTGTCAGACAGAGATAGGCCAGTGACCGCCGAAGGCGTGGAAGAGACTAAGATAAAATATACGTAATTTGGAACTTGTGGACGGGCTGGACAATGGTCCGAGAATGGAGTTCTGGTAAAAAAATTAAAGCATTTTCTGAGCAGTGTCGTGCCGTGTCAGGTTTATTTTTCTGATTTTAGTTTTGTGTATAGAATTTTTGAGTTACCTTATATTTATTATTTTAATATAATATTATTATATATACAGTGGGTTTATAAAGTGTAGTATGTACAAACACCTAATGTAAAACAAACTTATAAGTGTGTATACGCATTTTAATTATTTGTTTGGGACGGCTATGGTTAGGAAATTCCTACTGTTTAATGTCATTAAATTGACCTTAGAAACACTATACACTAATGCCATTTCAAAAACTTTGTTAACTGAACTTCTTATAGCATATTTCGAAAACAAATTATTTAACATAAAAAATCCTCTAATTAAAAACATGTACATTTTTGGCGTAGGTATGTCGACGAAGTGTTTTTTGTTTGGACCGGTACGGACCGACAATTACACCAATTTCTCAATCTTCTTAATAGTCTAAACCATAGAATCCAATTTTTCATAGAAAAATAAACTGACAACTTAATTAATTTCCTAGACCTCACAATAATGAAAAACCAACAAAATCAATTTACCTACCAAATTTATAGAACACCAACCACCACAGATTTAGTCATACCCGCAGATTCAAAGCACCCCCAACACAAAACTAGCTGAATTTAATAGTATAGTAAATCGACTAGTTAACATTTTTTTGTCAGAAATCTAATACAAAAAAGAATTACCCATCAAAAATCATACACCAAATAATAAAGAAAAAACAAAGACAAAACACACAAAAACTTTTCTACAAAGAACAGCCCACTCCAAATAAGGAAAAATACTGCTCAATAAGATATACAGACAACATAAGTCAAAAAAATCTCCAAATAACTTAAAAACCTCAATATCATTCCTATACAAGTCAATAAAAACAACTTACACAAACACATATCCAATGCTAAAATAGAAACTAAAAACAAACTTTTACAAATTGGGGTTTACCAAATCGAATGCGACAACTGCGATATGCGATACATTGGACAAACAGGTAAAAATTTTGACACCAGGCTAAAAGAACACAAAACATCTATTTTAAAAAACAAAATAAAACAGGGTTAGCTGATCACTGCATAAAAGACAATCACTTAATCTCTAACATGATAAAACCCTTATACATACACAATAAAAGCAGAAATCTAAATCTACTAGAAACAAGAGCTATCAAAAAAGCCATAAAAAATAAATGTAATGTTGTTAATAATCAAACCGAAATACCTTCAGGTGCTTCCCTAATTCTTAATAGCACACTAATTTAGGACTAAATAATATGTATCTGTACCTGTAAAAATTTGGAAAACCCACAGTTGACCATTCAATTTTCTAATCCTAATTTTAATTTTATGACATGTTTATAATTGCCATATATGATATAAATACCTTTGTAATGTTACGTAGAATTTAGTATCTTCTTGTACTCCTTTGATAATGACCCGCAAGGGCCGAAACACCTGTCAGGAAACTGATTAAATTTGTGAAACATAACAATAGTTATTATTTTTACTTCCTGGGCAATTTTCAAAAACTGTTTGACTGATGAGACTGGAGCCCATTCATTGAGTAATACGAGGAATTTCTCCACAAGTAGTACAAAATGAACAACAGACATTTTTAGAATGTATAAGGATTTTAAGAATGTTATAGGAAGAGATAGCATTTATTTTTGGTCTAGAATTATCCCCTAAATTTTTTGCTCATCATTTCCGGACACCCTGTATATTATAAATTGTTAAACATTTTAATATTTCTATATTAACGGGGTCTGGAGACATCTGCTTGCTACGCCCCTGTACGCAATACCTTATTTTATTAGTTGTTATTAGAGACCTGCAAATGAACCGAAACTTTCAATGGCGCTTACAATTCGTTAAGACGTGCGTATATGATAAATTAAAATAGATTAATAACCACCCGTGCTTTTATTTAAATAAATGATACTTTAATATTGTGAAATGACATTAATTACCGTCAACCTCATTATTTAAACGTTCCGGTGTTCAGGCTGACTAAGATATAAACCAGAAATGCCATTAGAATCATACATCATTAACTTTGACTGCACGAAACTTAAGTTTAAATTGATGTATTTATTATTTGGTTCACCGCAGCTCAATTCTTATGGACAATCTGCATGGGACTAATAGTAGATACTTACATAAGTTTTGTAAGAAACTATTTTTAATAACAAATTGGGTTAGGAAAGCTCTTAAAAAATCAATAGGTGTGTCGTATACGTCGTGCCTACAGGACCTTAAAAATGATGAACCAAATTATAGGTCGTAATATAACCTCTGTAAACAAGTATCAAGTATGTACTTGATATATCTTGACATAAAACAAAGTTAGCGGGAGCGCCTTGTCTTTTTACTCGTTTAATCTTTTTAACTGATTTTCAAGCAATTTTTTAATTTTTTGCTCAGAGTTTTATTAGTTTCAAGTAGACTAAGGCATAATTAAGCATTCTTTTGGCATAAATTTTAATTTAAAGGGAGCAGATTATCGTCTTTGACTCGCTCTACTAATAAAGAAATAATTGCATTACTAAGTTTGAATTAAAGTAAACAACGAGAAAATGATTTAAATTCGCTTATTCTTAAGATAAAAAGCAATTATTTAAATGCTTACTCGCACTGCAATGTTATGTTATTTGCAACTTATTTGTTTTTTGTAAATCAAACTTAATCTAAACTCAGGTAAAATATATACAGTGAGGACGTAAAGTCTGGAATAAATTCATTATTTAGGAAACGCTGAATGTTTTTAAAAATCGCTCGGACACGTCGATTTTGTTTTTTAATACGAATTTTTTTCAATATTTTTTATTATACCTCCGAAAGCACTCTGCTTGGACCAACTTTAATTTTTTAAATGGGAACCCCCATTTTTTTTTTTAATTTTAGAATTCTGTGCATAATTAATTGTGAACATTTTTTATCTAACATGTCATTATGATTTATCGACAGTTAAAGTTCGAAAATAAATACAACAATTAAATCTGTATCAGCATAACTCAGTGAATAATTACTTGTCACATTGTTACATTTGGTCAAATAAGACAGTTTTATGCTTCGTGTCAAAATAGTATCGTAATATTGTGTCATTATTTTCAAGATAGATTATTTTTACTCTAACGTTTTTCTAATTTTTGAAGTTTATCAAGTCATAGTTATTGTAAAATTTGTTTTTAACAAAAATGAAACTTAATGAAGCGCAGAGGATAGAAATTCTAATGATGATAGGATATGGTGACAGGGTAAGAACCCAACAAGAAGTGTGTGAGGTATTTAATGAAAAATATCATAATCGTCCGCCATTTTCACAATCAGCTGTAAGTAAGATCGAGCATAAATATCTTCAGCTTGGTCATGTTCGAGATGCCCCAAGAAGTGGTCGGAAAGCATTGAATGATGACAAAAACATGGACGTATTATTAAGTGTTCGAGAAAATAACCATATTAACTCTAGGAACATGGCTACAAACTTAAATATATCGAAAACAACGGTTTTAAAAGTATTGCATGAAAATAAGTACCATCCTTTTAAGATGAAAGTCCTTCAAGAACTTTATGAAGAGGAGTTTGACAGGCGGCTTGAATTTTGTGAAATTTTACAAGAAATGTGCATTAGGAATCCTAATTTTGTTAAAAACATTGTTTCTTTCTGATGAATCCACATTTGGCTTGAATAGTGAGGTCAACACACAAAACTATAGGTATTGGTCGGATATAAACCCAAATTGGATGAGGGAGGGACATACTCAGTATAGACAAAAAATAAATGTGTGGGAAGGCATTGCGGATGAGAATCTAAACGGTCAACGATATTTAAGTTTTCTACAAGATGATCTTACTCCAGCTCTTTCGACGATTTTTCCTTATGAAGAAAATCCCGATTTACCACATCAGAATATTTGGTTCCAATAAGATGGTGCCCCGCCTCATTGTTCAGCAGAAGTTCGCGCTTATCTTAATACTATTTTTGAAAATAGATGGATTGGAAGAAGGGGAGCTATTGAATGGCCGCCGAGATCTCCCGACTTAACCCCCCTTGACTATTTTCTGTGTGGTTACCTTAAAGGTAAAGTTTTCCAAACTAAGCCAATGGACATGGAGGACTTAAAGAATCGAATTGTTCAAGAAATACGGTCAATCCGTCTGGAAGTTGTCAGAAATGTGCAGAAAGAATTTTTCGTTCGTCTAGGTTACTGCCAATTAACCTTTGGGCAACATTTTCAACATTTATTAAAATGATAAATAATTAATTGTTGTATTTATTTTCGAACTTTAACTGTCGATAAATCATAATGACATGTTAGATAAAAAATGTTCACAATTATGCACAGAATCCTAAAATTTAAAAAAGTTTGGGGTTCCCATTTAAAAAATTAAAAGACACCCTGTATAATAAAAAATATTTAAAAAAATGCGTATTAAAAAAACAAAATCGACGTGTCCGAGCGATTTTTAAAAACATTCAGCGTTTCCTAAATAATGAATTTATTTCAGACTTTACGTCCTTACTCTATTTAACTGATTTTGCTTAATGTTCATTGTAGTATATAACGAAATTATATTTTTGTGGTTTAAAATATTAGTTTGCAAGTGCATTAAAATAAACGCATTTTTATTTTGTCTGCTGAAAAACTTGACTAAAAACGCGCGTAATTTTACTAGTTCGGAATTTAAAGTTTGTTTAGACAAATATAATATTAAACACGCGACTATAGCACCATATTTTGCTCAGTCAAATGGAGCTGCGAAAAATGCAGTTAAAAATATTAAACATGGTCTTAAAAATTGTTTAGGTCGTGACAAAAAATTTGACATACAGCTGGCATTTGATTTTTTCTTATTATTACAATTAAATTGGGTGCCTAATTTATCTTACGTCATCGTTACACAATTAGGCTATGCGACACACTCTCGGACACACTTAATTAGGTATAAAAAAAATTATTTGATTGTGTAATGTATCTTAGGATATAATTTTTTTTTGGTGGGGAAGGATGTAGTATATTACGAAATTATATTTTTGTGGTTGAAAATATTTGCAAGTGCATTAAAATAAACACATTTTTATTTTGTCTGCTGAAAAACTTGTTTATTGATATCTATGGAATGTATATAAAAAATAGAGTACGCGGGATTGACGAAAACCTGCCACACAGTAGTCAGTGTATTTTGGAACGTGTTGTAATAAATGGTGTTTTAAGTAAAATCCGTCGTTTTTCCATTATCACCAATTTCCCGAATATAGGAACGAATATTCCGCATCGAGTATTCAACATTCATGTTCATGTGCGGTTTCTTATAATTACATAATTTATAACATCTTATAATTAACTGAATGAAAAACAAAGTCCGTCCTTAACATTCTCTATTATATAAAAATATAAATTCTACTGCCTACGCGTTTCGGTTAAAAATCATCATCAGGGTTAGAGTTTACCAGGTACCTTGTACGGCATCAGTGTATTTTGGAATTACTGTTTATATTTTGTTTTGTTTTACTTTAAATTAGTGCCGTTTGACCTGTAATGTTATATCTTGACGGTCCAGTGGACCAATTTTTTTTTTAACCTGCTAACTCTGATGATGGTTTTTAACAGAAACGCGTATGCTTCTCATTCAGTTCATTATGACCCTTCTGTAGATATAATTTTGTTATATTTTAATTAATTTAATTGGTTTGATTGTGTGTATAAATATAACAAACCCTGCCAACTGGTTTTCAGGGCACAATTGAAAATAAAAATGAAATACTTCAACACTGGGGCAAAGCAAATTTTGTTTTGTTTGCATTTTCTAAAAAGCGTTGCAGACTGTATCACATCTAGAGTGACTAATTAACACACATAAAGAAAATGGCACCATGCACGTTTAAACGCAAATAAGTAAGTACATAATTCTTTTGAAAAACGCCGACAGGCACAAAAATTCCGAAATCTAAAAGGAATTTTGGAATTTAACCTTAAAAATGAATGTACCAAATCTAGAGATTGTCTTGAATGAACGTTTGTGACATTCTTTCAAACATTGTAAAGCTATTTCTGAAAAGATGTTGCAATGTTGCTGCATTATTTTTTTCTCGACAAAAATACGAGATAATTATAGATAGTTATACAGTGTGACTAGTAAAGTCCGCATCATAGGGGATTTTTTTTTATTAATAGCTTTATTCGAAATTTGACTTTGGCATCAATTCGATCGAGATGAAAATTAAGCAAAAAAATAGTAGTAATGTGATTTGCATTATCAAATTTTAATTTTTCCCAAAAAATAATTCAAAAGCGGGGTTATTTTTGAAAATATTGCAAAAAGTTATTAAAAAAAGTTTTTTTAAATGCAGTTTCTAGCCAACATGCAAAATTTCAGCTGCATACGATAATTTTGATTTTTTACCCATATTTTGTAAATTGTACCACTTTTGGAAAATAAGACTCAACGCAACCTACATAAAACTTCTTAGTTTTAACAATGCTTTATTTCAGATACATTTTCTTTAAAGTTGCACCATATTAAATGTGTGTTTTTCTACAAAATCAAAATTGGGCTATTAAAATTTGGTCGCATGTGATGCAAAGTTTGTTTATTTTTGAACCTGTAATAACTTCATAAAATAAGTATTTTTGAAAACGTAGTTTGTGTCTAAACGTAATACACCTTAATATTAAGGCAAAAAAGAACACAGTGTCATCAGTAAAGGGTTCATTAAGTGGAAAATAAATGTTAGTTTAACTTAACGTAAAGTTTATCTGTTTTCAACGATTTAATTTAAAGCCCCTTTATTTAAATTTGTTATTAAGCTATGTCATAAAAAAAGTAAAAATAGTCTTTTATTATTTAAGTGCAGTTTCCAAAAAATTAATTACAACGATACACCAGAAACACGTTTAGAACGACTAAATATGGGTAAAAAGTCAAAATTATCTTATGCAGCTGAAATTGTTCATGTGGGCTAGAAACTGCATTAAAAAAAAAATAACTTTTTTCGATATTTTTAGAAATAACCCCACTTTTAAATTATTTTTTGGAAAAAATTAAAATTTGACAGATAATGCGAATCACGTGACTAATATTTTTTTTGCTTAATTTTCATCTCGATCGAAGCAGAACTTGATGCCAAAGTCAAATTTCAAATAAAGCTATTAATAAAAAAAAATCCCATATGATGCGGGCTTTACTGGTCACACTGTATATAAATACTTCTTTTCATATTTACATAAAACAATGCAAAATAATATAATAATTTTTAGTAGTTTTAAACTATAATGTTAAAAAACTGAAATAGTTTTTAAATAATTCCTTTCATTGTAATGTAATGGAAACGATATAAAATTTATTTTTAAAAGCAAGAATTCTATATTCCATAAGTATTCTTATCGTCATTATTTCTTGCCTGCTTACATGGTTCCCTCTTTCCCCTCAATATTTTTTTAAAATTAAATGCGTAAATTTTTCAGTTCTCTGTTCTTCATTATAAGTTCCTTAAGTATATTACAGTGGTGCATCAAGACTCTCGGAACGTAGGAGGCGACAGGGGGTGGGTATGCCATTGGTATGTTCTTAATCTATACATTTGCTGCATTTTTAAAATCCCTTTAATTGCATCTAAGACTTTTAGAAAATAAATCACCCCGTAGGATAGCTATGACATGACATGAAACAGCTTTAATATGAAGAGGCCATGGCCATCAAAGTAAGAGACACCCTGCGGTCTCCTAAGACCATATGGCGCATTCTGTTTGACTCCATTGTTATATTTACTTTGTTGCAAATGCAAGGGTCGTGTTGTCGTGCACCCCAGCGTCTAAATTTTATTATTTGCTTTTAAAATTGCCGACTATTTGACAGTTCTGTCACCTTGTTTGTTAAGCTCCCTGCACGAAACGAAATATGTTAAGTATTTATTGACTGGAGTTTTATGAAGTAACGTTAACAGTTGTTAACTTAATTAGTTTAACTGCAAATGGGTCCCAAGTATTAATTTTCTTGTTTGTGAATTGTATTTATGTTACCAAGAAATAGCAAATGGTTTTAGCGTTTCCAAGTGAACGGATTTTAATTCTATCAATAATTTTTTTTATGTTTTCCTACACAACTGGATCACATTTTGAGACTAAGATGTTAACTGTACTTTTTTCACTACTATACAGAGTCTCCGAAATTTTTAGGCAATTATGGTAGTTTATTGATGCTTGAGGATCGATTCTGGTTCTTTCGGTCTTTGAGATATTTTAAATAAAACTGCTAACATTATTGCTTAAAACTTTTTCCATTTAACCGTCTTTCTATCTCTGGCCACTTCTGGTGTCCCACAAGGAAGTAATTTGGGCCCACTATTATTTGTTGTATTCATTAATCCGCTGCCTAAGTGCATCACACAATCAACCGGCCTTCTGTTTGCAGATGATTTTAAATTGTTCAAGATAATCTATACTAAAGAAGACTGTACCCAATTACAGAGTTTCTGATTGGTTTGAAGGTAACAAAATGCATTGAAATGTTAAAAAGTGTTCCGTGATGTCTTTTACGCGAAAATTAAATTATATTATTGATGACTATTATGTAAGTGAAATAAAACTTGACCGGAAAAATGAAGTTAAGGACCTCGGAGTAATTTTCCAGATAAATATGAACTTTAACAATCATTATATGTATAATATTACAAATAAGGCTTATAAGTGTTTGGGTTTCATAATACGAAATAGCAAAAATGTTAGGATAGCCACAATTATTAAATTATACAATGCTTTGGTGAGACCATCTCTGAAATATGGAAGAAAAATTTGGATGCCCACTGCGTTAACTTTTACTAACCATATTAAAAAAGTACAGAAACGTTTTTTAAGATTTCTATATATCAGAAAAAATAATGCATATCCATGCATGGTTTCATACAGGGCAATGTTAAATAGTTTTCAATTCACAACTTTATTGCATAGAAGAAACAAAATAGCTGTCATGTTCATATACTATATTGTCAATCATACCAAATACAAAGACTATGGTTTAATTAATTACATAGGGATTAAAGTGCCAAAGATTAACCTTAGAATTACAAACAATGATTTATTTAATATTAGTGAAAATATATCCCCGTTAAGTCGTATATTGGTGCAGTGCAATGAATTAAACATAATAAAACCTTTCGATATGTTTCTTGTTAGTGTTGAGCAATTTAAAAAACTGTTTGACAATAATGCAGATATTTAAAATATTGTTTGTGTGTTTGGGTTTGTTCGGGTTTGTTCGTAAAGTGAACAATAAATAAATAAATAAATAAATAAATCTCTTATAGATCGCAATACTGTCAGCACCAATTTCAAGCACCCTGTATGTACGCGAGTAGTAGTGCGCCAAATTGTTTAGTACGTGAACATTGTTGTCAGTATTTTTAATGTGGTGTAAGTTTGTAATGAAATAAGTTCAGTAAATCCACAAGAATAATTAATTTTAAATTTATGCAAACTTCGCATGTTTCCAGGGCCGTTTCTGGCCTGTTGGCCGCCCTTGTGCGACATATGAACTGGCTGCCCTTTAAATCAAATCAGTTACTATTTTACAATTACATACCTGAAATTATGGCGCAAAGCAATTGTCAGAAAAATAAATCTTTAATAGGTGCCTATTTTTAATATTTTTCTTTTATTCATACTTACCTACAGAGGGGCTCAGCAATTTGGCTTTCAATGGCGATAAGGGCCAAGCCACTAATCCTTTCTTGGGACATAATTGACCGCAAGTAATTTATAATTAATTTTAACTTTGAAAAACTACGTTCGATAGATGCAACAGTAACCGGCAGAGTAATAAAAATTCTCAGCGCAACACAAAGATTTGGAAATGATGAGATTAAATCTTTTTCAGCTATGAATTTTAGCGTATCTACAATTATTATTTTGTACGTTTTATTGGAAAAATTTCTCGGAACGACAAAATTTCCTGGTCGAGCTCTGAGCGATCAATATCTTTGTTTGTGGGACTTCCTTGCTATTGAAGCACTATATCGAGATCTTTGCAGGATTTTAACAATTTCTCATCATTTATGGCATTAGCTTCATAGAAGTTCGACAAAAACCCAAAAGTTTCATTACACTTATTAAGTGAAACGAATCTCTCCTTAATTGATTCTATCGCAATATCCAAAGAACAAGTAACCGGTGCCCATAAAGGGTTTCCTCCCTGGCAAAAAAAAATATCCAAAATCGAAAAATAAAAATTCACATTGAAACTCTGTTTGGCCTCGACGATGGGGTCATCTTTTAATTCGTAATCAAAATGTCTGGGTACTTTTTTTCGGCGTCGGAAAAGTTATTTGTAACAGCATTTGAAACCGGACATCGGCGTCAAATTTAAATAGGGTGCGTTCTTTTGCCCTGTGAGTATTTGTGCCCCCACCTACCCTACTACCAAATTAATAAGACCTATAGTTAAATTCACATAAAGTTTTAATGCCAAATGTCAAGACTTGTCATTGTCTAGTTACTTTAGATTGCACCAACTTACTAAATTTCTTATACAGCTGAGATTGTTCAGTGTTTTTTCTTTTTCTTTTCTGGAATTGTTCGGCCAACTCTTTTTATTTCTATCTCTTTTTAATCGTATGAAATAATACAAGATAGACATACTTTGTGTGCAGTACAATTATACTAATTAAATTTAGCCATTAGAAATTTATATTTTATGAGTTGCTGCAGTATTTGACAAGTATGACATAACTGAAATGTCACGGCATTAAAAGTTTATGTGAATTCAACTATACCTACATAATTATTCAAATAATATTAATTAGTTTTAATTTTTTGAGTAAACCTAAGACAAAATGTAATTGACGTGGGTTACAGGGCGGCCACCTCTGTTGAGAATTCTTTTTTTTTTCCGATACTTATCTATCTAAAAAGAAATCTCTAATTAACACAAAGGGCGGCTGCCTCATTCTTGACAGCTACTGCATAATTTTTTTTTGAAAACTGAATTTACCATTCTTATTTGACCCTTCATATTTATGAAATCTCCTAGAATTTTTTTTTACGTCTAACATTTTTTTTTGTGAAACTGCAGGCGGCTTTCGCCGCCCTATAACTTTGGCCGCCCTTGTGCGGGGGCACTCCCAGCACACCACTCAGAAACGGCCCTGCATGTTTCTTTTATTAATTTAAGTTTTCCGCATCAGCAACGGTTGCGTTAAAGTGAGCATTTTATTTTCTAAATAGATTTAAAAAGTTTTGAAACTAATAAAGAATCCGGGTACTTTAGAGTACTTTTATAGCTCACTTGACACCTTTCCCAGCTTGGCTAACTTATTGCAACTCGTTTCAGTTTTCGATGTATAAAACCCCACAATTTTATTTTAAGGAAGACAAATGTATTCTAATTTCAGCGAAAGTTTCTTTCCTCACCTCTCAGTTCCAGTGTAAACATGGTGGCATTTCCAATGGGATTTAAATTCTTTTATGTTCTATATGTTTTTTGTTCAAACTCTTGAGCAAGAGAATGCGATGCTCTACGTTACATAAATTTTATCCATTTACATTTCATACATACATATATCTGCATGGATTCATGAAAACTTTTATCGGGATGATGAGGATATTCCCCTAATGTGTTGTAGAGCCATCGAATAAAAAGGAAATGGATTATATTTTCCGATGAAATACATTTCTTGGTTTTCCATTTTCGAGCAACCTTCTACGTAAATATTATAACATAATTCATGTATACATAAACATAACTAAAAATACTTGTCAGCGTTTGATAATTAGAACAAACGCTTTAAAATATCAATCAGTCCAAAGGCAGAATTAATTTAATTTCTTCATCTTTTAAATTAAAGATAGATAATCCTGATATAAGTTAAGGATTCACCCAGTAAAAAACAAAGCAAATGGCAGACTAATCTGAAAATACTGCTCTACTATTGCGCAGTAATACTGGCGTTGATTATAAATTATTTCTTATTAAGATAGTCGCTTGTGCAATTCTTAACTATTGCTGTTGACAAACGACAAAAAAATAAAAATTTGACAAAGTGTATGGTGTAAAAAAATGTTTTACAATAAATCGTACATACCTTAGGTATCTCTCAAAAATGATACAGTTCTGCAATCAAAGAAGGAATAAATACTGAAAATAAACTGCATTACCCTGCTTCTATTATTAGATTTTCTTCGATGCAGAATATTTGATTATTCAAGTAGCTTTTCGTTTAGCCTCTCAAAATTTCGTCCTTTATTGATTTCTATAGTTTTGTATCAAATAATTCTATTATATATAGTTGGCGTCGCTGACAAAAACAATGGAAAACTTTTATATGACACTTGTGCTAAGCACGAGGTGCTAATGAATAAATTCATTAAATTAAATTAAATAATATATTAAATAAATAGGTTTCATACATAATTTGGTTAATTTTATAAATAATTTATTAACGACATGATAGTGTTGTATTTTTGCCCCGCGCAGTTGAAGGTACATAATATGGTTAAATTTAAAATCAAGAATTAAAAAAATATACTGTCCCTTACAGAATTTTGTGATTTAGCTTTCGTCTTCAAAATATTTATTAATATATATGTATACCTAAATTCATAAGCAGCAAATAACTGACATGCAAGCATTTTTAGGAATTGTTTTCTTAAAATCGAAGTATATTACAATATGTCTATCATTACATACAAACAGCGTTTAAAGCTTTAGCTATCCAGTGATCCCAAATTATTACTTGTTCCTATATATTTATGAAATAGGCACTTCCCACTAGGTCAATCTAAAAGATAAAATTAAGAAACAAAATAAGAAAATCACATTTAGACCTATTTATTGACTGTACAAATTGGAGAAATCGAATATTCTATAATAACGAAAATCTAATAATAAAAGCAACGTCAGACGCAGTATATTTGTAGAGAATAGAAAATAAAACGATTTTTCGTTGCTGAGTTCACTGACTTAGAAGAAACCCAATGGAAATGCATTAAACGTTAAAAAGTATGTCATTAACACTCTTTTACAAAAAGATAAGCTTAGTAATCTTAATCTCGGTAATTAGTCTAAATTGAAAAAGTTATTAGGTACACCAGGGCCGCAGTTAGGTTCAATATAGGGGCCATGGTATTTAAATTAGACAAGCAAGTTTTGTCTACTTTTGCGCTAAATCAAATGGTTTTTAGTATTTAAATAGAATTGGATATTTTGTGACTTTTGCCACTATCTTTTACGATATATTACTCAGTGGTATATTCATATTGTATGTGCCACAATATCTAATAGCTGAAACTGACTGCGCATAAATATTGATAAAAAAATATTCTACTTATTTTTATGAATAATTTAATAAAATTTTATAACCACTTTTTAAAAAGTGTTTGTTTTGTGGATTAACTCTGGATAAAACCCTTCACGTTAAATTTTTTTTTATACGGAATTAGATATGAAATTCCGTTCGACTATTTTCACATATATGTAAAAGGTTTAAATTCTATTATGCTATTTGAAATATCTCTTTTGTTATATCAGTTTACTTTAGTTTATTAGATTTCAGCTTTATTTCTTCTAGGCTTCCATACAATACATTTTTCTGTTAGCTTTATAACATTTATTATATCAAATTCGTATTAATTTTTTAATTTATATTATCCTCTTCTTGTTTGCCATATGCTATTAAGCATATAGAACACGGAAGTATTATAATTAATTAAAAAAACTTTTGTATTTTTCTAGATTTTTAAACATTTGAAATTTTTCTTTTTTTACGTCTCTAAAGCTATTTTTGCCTACATTACTTGAGGACATAAAACATATTATCTTCTATTGGCATGTTTTTTAAAATTCGTTATTTGGTTTGTAAAGAAACCATTTATTTTTTATTATTTAAAAAAAAAATAATGAGGTTGCATATTATAGGTACAGGTTTTAGCTTAAGGAACTAAAATTAGCAAATAGATGCATCTATGTTGCAGTCGCAAAGAAACGGATACCCTGAAGCTGATAAGTGTTTTTTAAACCCAGATTATTTGAAGTTTATTATAGCTTTTTTTTTTAAATACTTTTCTGATATTATATAAATAGGGATTTAACAAGTCTTAAAATATATTCATATAAAAATGCCAACTCTATTATCAAGTTAGTATTCTATCAAAATCAAATTATCAAACTGCTGTTTTTCTGGAAGTAAATTTTTAATTTTATATCAAAGCAATTTCGACATGCCCGTTTATTTTTCTACAGACATATTGGAGTCCATTTCATCGACAATAGGTACTAACTCGACTTTGATTTATTGAATGGCTTCACCTCATCCCTTTATGGATCTTAAATGAAAAATTGAACGTATCTGAAATTAGAGATTTGCCGAAAATAATCCTCTTTATTTGAGAATTCCTGTATGCGACTTGATAAAAAGAGTGTTATATATAAGAAAAATTGAATTGGCCGTGTTAGGAAAAAGGGTCACAGGTTTTTTATCGATTGAATTGGTTGATACTGTTGATAGAGGAGGCCCAAATTAGTGTTTTTTAATTTAATTAATTTTAATGCACAAAAATTGAGGAAGTTATCACCGAACTTCTTTTGATACTATAATATCAAAAAGAGGTATCATTATCTCACGACGACTTAATTACATTACAAAGTAGCTACGTATAAATTTTCTCAAAAACCTCAAGGCCCAATAAATTTTTTCCGAGTCTAACGAGCAATTTAAATTAATTCTTGGCAAAGTTTCACACTAATTAGAGAGAATTGAAAAATCTCTTCCTAAGTAGTTGTTTAATAAAATATCCAACTAAAGAAGCTTTTTAAGCAACCAATTTAATAGACAGCTCAGTCTAAATTAAGCATATCCTCATCCTGGTCTAAGAGGAAGTTATTCTGGTAATTAAATAAAATCTAATAATTAACACCTTGGTACGTGCCACCTTTCATAGAAGCCCATTATTATGTAAGGTTAGATAGCATTAGCGTGTTGTCATTTAAATCCAATAAAATATAATATTGTTTTATGAAAGATTAATATTTTTTTATTGGTTTAACAAGTAATATTAGTATTTTTTTTTAAATGATTTGTCCAGTAATTCAGGCAGCGGAAGTTATTTCTTGATAACGTACGTATGGTCAAATTTTTTAAAATTTATCAGAAGGGTTTTTTCCTTTCATTTTGTAAGATCTATGTGAAAGGCAAAAGTATTATGCTGGTATGCTTATTATTTCATCCCTTTACGCGACAGGTAGACATCTAAATAAACTTATGAACGTTTTACTCTTCATGATTTGGGACAAAAAATAAATTCTAAAGCATTTTTAGACGAAATAAATTCTGTTCAATTGCCTCCATGATGTCTATAATGCCTGCATAAGCTCATAAGGCATATATATTTAGAAAACCATATAATTAAACAGGATAAATCAAACCACATTAAATATAAATTCAGTTCGAGCGCAGCTTGTATTTATCCTCGCCAGGGTCGGATTCTATAAAGTATATATAAAAATATCGAAATAAGAGTCACATCTGGTATGAATGGTCGGATAGCCCGTCTCAAATACTTATTCCCCATTACAACTTTCTATACGTAAAGTTATTAGAACTTGTAAAAAATTAGTGAAAAAATAACCTCAGATAAAAATGTCTCAAATGAAAAATTATGTTAGGAAGAAAAACATGAGTCAAATAATTTAATGTGTTTTTTTTTAATTTTGAATTTATAAAAATATTAAGCTATATTTTTTGCAATATTTTCCACAACAAACTTTTTTCTAAAATGTGGGCATTATACTACATTATTATAATATAAAATGCATGTAGAGGAGTGTAACCTCTTACACATATATGATCAGTTTGCTGAATTCCTGGTAATTTTTTTTCCTTGGTGATCCAAAACATTAAAAAGGTTATGGTAATTAAATGCACATTTATTACAACAGATGCAAACAGAGATCGTTTAAAAATGATGGTAAATACAGTCCTGGTGAACACCGATCGATGTACACAAATATGTGTACATTGATGAGCTTCAAGAATTAGGTAAACAAATAGGTAGTGTATGGTTTTGCTTCTTTAGCACTGGCTGTTTGCCAATCATGTTATCGAGTACATTTATTTAGGATAAAAATATATCGTGGGATCCACTAAAAAATATTTAAAATTCTTTCGGCTAAGTAATAAAGAGCCAGTGGCATAGCAAAAGGTATTCCCTTTTTTCATTTCATATTTATTTTTTTATATCCTGAGAATTTAACTGCGTTAAGTGAAGAAGAATTATACGTGAAAGCGCGGAATTTACAAACGATATACCATAAAGACTGGTCCATGTACTGTCCTAGTCAAATTTTAAACCTTAGAAAGGGACTTGGAGATAGTATTTCAAAATTAAAAACAGTGTACATGAACTTGCGGATCATTTAATTATTTTAAAAAAATGACTGTGTTTCTTCAAATTTTCCAGATGTATCTAGTGCAGTGATGTTATTTCTAACTTTACCAGTTAGCGTGGCATCAGCGGAACGATCTTTTTCCAAATTTAAAATAGTAAAAACCTATTTACGTAACACCATGGGACAACAACGCCTTTCGGATTTATCCTTAATCAGTATCGAACACAAGTTTGTTAAAACATTAAATATCGACGAAATTACAAACGATTTTGCAAAAAAAAACTCTGGACGATCTGGTCGTTTTGTATAATACCTTGTATAGTACTTATATAGTGACATAATGTTTGTGAGTGTTCATGTGTTTTACTGTTTTTTCTGTCTTTTGAATTCTACGAGGCTCGATCACTGCTACCCCCATTACTACCATACATGGTAAGCAACCATGATACAAAGAAAGAAAGATATGATCGATCGTATTCCCAATTCGGTCCGGTCCGCGCAATGACGTCATGTGGTGCTAACGAGATTTAAAATTACATAGGATTAGCCGGTAAGAATAGAAATTTTACTGCATATTTTGCTTTGGAAGATTTAAGTGCATATTATTTTAAGTACTTTAAGGATAGAGGTTCATAAATCAGAACGTATTTCATGATGTTCTTGGGTTAAATGTTAAAAGTTAGCATATATTTGGTATCAATGAAAATAATTTTCTGCTTATGCTGACATACATTTTATCTTTTAAATGATTACAATAATTGTAATTTACTTATTTATTTTTACAAAATCATAAAAAAATACCCTATATTTTTTGGTCCTTCCACCTTAAGCAATAAATTGTTTGAAAAAAAAAATAGGTACAAATGTGCAGTCTTAAACATTTTTAGAAAACAGTTTCGAGCCTAAATGACCAAAATCAATTAATTTGCTTATTAAGATTTTTTTATGCTATATGAAACGATAATATTTTTGGAGATGTCTGTTTATAAATTTATATTGTCAACATTTGACCAGTGGAGGACTGGAATCATTTGGCCCCGGTGGCTACATGACCTCTATGGCCCCAACCCTCATTAAGAAAATTTTTTGAAAAAAAAAAATGGTTGTTTAAATGTTTGGACCAATTGGCCCCTAAAGACCTTCTGGCCCCGGTGGCGATGGCCACCCGGCCACCCGCTTCAGTCCGCCACTGCATTTGACTATAATTTGACCAAGGATAAGGATGTAAAAAACTCATTCAGACATTAAAAAAAATATACTAGGACTGGTAATTATCATAATAGTAATAAAAGGTACATATTAACAATTATTAAAAAATAAGGCACACATATAACAGTTTATTATTTTAAACCAATTTCGTCAAATTAAACTTTTTTATCTCACCTATGTACGAGGAAGAGAACAATTTTTTTAAGCTAAAATTTTAAATATTTTACATAGATTTGTATCATAAATATGTAGATATATACTTTTTGCAGATAATTATAACAAATAAAAGCTGTCATATTATCACTTATGCATAACGCCACTGCACAACGCATATTAACAACTAATTGTCAATAAGAAACAACAATAATAATCCAAAAAAACACTAAAAACCTCTTTCTGTATAACAAATAATAACAATAGTACATAAAACCAAACGTAGGTTATACGAAGCCCGCCAGAAAATTATCACCACATGACGTAAGCAGCTGTCGATTTGGCTCCGCCCACATGCGCAATGTCATATCTCTTCTTTCTTTGTATCATGGTAAGCAACATTATAAGTGGTGTTTTAAAATTTTGATTTTACATCATGTTAGCTGGAATATTACGTATAATGACTTGATAACTACCCATGTTATGTTTACCAGTCCTAGTACCTAGGATTATAAAATAAATTCGAATTGTATGCTGTTTTATTATAATTGTAGGTACTTAACACATAATGAGGGTTTAACCCTAATTAAATTATTACGCGATTAATGAATTCAAAAATTCATAAACCTGAACCTAATAGTAATGAAAATGAGAATTATCATTTTCCATTCGTTATAATGAGGGGGTCCCTGAAGACGTTTGCGGGGGGGGGGGGCACTCAGTTTTTGTTATGCCACTGTCTTTTAATATATGGTTTCAATACAGGGTGATTCATTAAGGGTGGCGACCGGCCATATCTCGGAAACTACTAGGATAGAAACTTGGAGAAAAAAAAATTATGATTAAAGCGGCCATGAGAAAATTCTGGAAATTACTTTTAAGTTCCTCATTTCGCCGCAAGGGGGCACAATTACATTTTTTTTTTAATTCTTAATTTTTCCGAAATTGCCCATGTTAAGGTATAACTCTGATTACATCATCGAAAAGCTTAGACAATTCTGCATCATTTTGGTTTAAGGCTCATTGGCGTACCGGCCTTGATAAGAATGGGGGAAGCTATTGAATGTGCAAACATTAAAATCGCTGTAACTTGTAAACGACTTATCCGATTTTACTAAATTTAAGCTTGTTTGGAAGGGAAAGGTAAGTATCTTCAATCGCCGTATCCAATAGTACACGATAGTGTTTAATAACATTGCTAGAGGGCGCAATTTGTAATAATAACAGTTTTTTCGATTTTATCCAGGAAATTCAAATCATACGGTATAACTATGACATCATAATCGAAAAGTAGATGAAATTTGCAAGAAAAGATGTGAAGACCGCAGTTCGATATCTTTGTTCGTTTCAGAGTTATTGCCAAAACAATAATTTTTAATACAATGTGCGCCCTCTAGCAATTTTATTAGAAATTATCTTGTACCATTGGATATGACAATTGAATGTACTTACCTTTCTCTTCCAAACAAGCTTAAATTTAGTAAAATCGGTTAAGTCGTTTAGAAGTTACAGCGATTTTAATGTTTACAGTTTCACTTGATAAGAGTGGGAGAAGCTATTGAAAGTGTAAACATTAAAATCGCTGTAACTTCTAAACGACTTATCCGATTTTAATAATTTTAAGCTTGTTTGGAAGAACCTTCAATTGTCGTATCTAATGGTACAAGATAGTGTCTAATAAAATTGCTAGAGGGCGCAATTTGTATTAAAAATTATTGTTTTGGCAATAACTCTGAAACGAACAAAGATATCGAACTGCGGTCCTTACATCTTTTCTTGCAAATTTCATCTACTTTTCGATTATGATGTCATAGTTATACCGTATGATTTGAATTTCCGGCGCTTCGGTGAAAATAATGTGCGTATGTTGTCGGCGTCGTCGTCGTCGCCGTCCTGGAGATACTTACCAGTTGAAACGTTGTGATATGAAAAACTAAAGGCAATGGAAGTCCAAAACACATCTATTACTCAAGAATCAATATTATTCCGTTTCAATCAACATTCTAACAGTTGGTCTAGGCGGCACGCGCATCATCCGTTGTACATTCTGCCTCCTTCTCCGTCATAGCATCGCGCGCGTCGTTTTGTTTGTGGATAATTTTAACTCGGTGTCGTTAGACTGTGTGACGTCAGGGATAAATGTTCGCCGCAATAATTTCGAATTGTGTACCCCTACTATACATGCTCGTGCGATAATATAAACATTTTCAATGTTAAAATGGTGGTTCTCATTTAAAAAATTAAAGTTGGTCCAAGCAGGAGACACCCTGTATAATAAAAAATATTGAAAAAAATTCGTATTAAAAAAACAAAATCGACGGGTCCGAGCGATTTTTAAAAACATTCAGCGTTTCCTAAATAATGAATTTATTCCAGACTTTACGTCCTCACTGTATATTCAATATCACAACTTTATAATTAAAGAATTTCCGTAAACAAGCAATGCCTTCTATTTTGAAGATAAAATACGGCAAAATGAGTCACGCATTTTGGACACCTTAACATCAAACAAAAAAGGTACATTTTTTGCTGCGATTTTTATATAATCGAATTTGTTTGTTCACTTTATTTCCAGTGTTTGTACCGATCGGAGCTGTTTTGTCCGCGTTTGGAAAACCTACCCCGGGGTGGTTCGTTGCGTCCACTTTTTAAAGCTCGCACTGGGGTAAAGTGTATTTCGGGTTCGGGAAACTTAACTTTTTTTTAATTTCGTGCATCCTAATATAAAGTGCGCTCTGCTTCATTGAAAGGTAAGTCTTTTTATTTATGGCATTTTGTTTATAGGACTCTTATTGCGTGTAATATTGTTTCCTTTGAGGGGTCCGGTGCCTTTTTTAACATTCAGAACAAAAAATAGCTCGCGATAGGGGCCCTATTTATAGTTACTTATAAGTACTAATAAGGTCCTTCTTTACATACAAATACAATTTCTTCCCCTAGGATGGTTTGACCACGGAATTATTAAATATTTTTAATATTTTTTTATTATTATCTTATGTTCGTAGGTATGTCAATCACATACGTTATACGTAACATTTGTTCCCCTATCGGTGAAATATCGAACTAGAACGTTATCGGGTAAAATTTTAACTGAAGCTTAGTGCTTAATTGACATTTCTGATATCAGATGGCGTTATGTGTTTATGCCTTTTGATGAAGGATAGGCAGGCCTAGCTTTACGGAGCCCCCAGACTGTCGTTCTGGTCGCTCGTGTTATGTAATAACCTGCATTAACCGTGTGTCTTGTTTGATGAGAAGAGGGGTTACTAAATATTAAAGAGTAGCTACAATAGATTTCATAATCCATTCGTCAATAAATAAACCAATCTACCGGTTCCAGTTTCACCTCTTTTAATATGAAAATGGCGCATCCAATCATGTCTTACCAATCGCACCTTTTTTCGTAAAATATGGCAGGTTTTTCTAATTTGACATAACAATGTATAAATGTAAAAAAATTATGTATTTTTATTTTTCATCACATTTCTTAAATATCCACTCTTTTAAGAACATAGTTCTATTCAGCGTAAAAGGTTTACCAAAATATCTAAATTTTAAATTTGTATCTACAAAGGTTTTGAAAATATTTAGAAAACCCATCTTCAGAGTACCCCTTTTAGGGGGCTGTAGCTTCGTAGTAAGTGGACATAAGACACATTTCGATATGAAGTAGGGGAAGGTCACAAGGGCGTCCATAGGGGGGGGGGAAACGGGCACTTGCCCCCCCCCCTAGGCGCCCACATTACTATTTTATTTCATAATTCAGTATAAATATTCAAGCGCGGATCCAGATTGGGGGGAAGGGTCATGACCCCCATGACCCCCCCCCAAAACAGAAAATAAATAAATGAATTTACTGTTTTGACTACCTCTGCAGCTTTTTCAAAAGATTCATGACAACATTACCATACATAAATTAGTTATATTTTTTCTTTTTTTGAATTCACTTTTAACATTAATTTACATGCATATACAGGGTGGTCCTTAAGTAATGGGACACAGAGCAGCAGTAAATTATTCACTTTAAAACATAACGATTTAGCGCAATTTTTATAATCCGAAAATTTATATTAAGACCGATATAGGGTGTCAAAGTTATAAAAATTATTTCGAGTTTTTTAGATATTTTCAAAAGTTTTCGGAGCATTGGGTTAACATTTGGTGTAGGGGGGTTTTTTGGGACGGGAAATAACAATCCGTTCTCATTTTTCTTCTATCGGATAGAGGGCGCTACGAGCAGCACTTTTCTTACTTTTGAACTGCATTAACTTGTTGTCACTAGGTATAATAAGACTTATCACTCCTAATTAATAATCTTACGACTTTTCTATGTAAAAACGGTACTCTTGTCAAATAACGCTAAAGTTGATAGTTTTCGAAATATTTGTTATTTTAATGTAACATGTAAGGTAATACTTCTTATTTTATCCGAACGTAAAACGTATTTTGTAAAACTTTAACCAAAAAAATCGTTTTCCTCTTGTAAAATATTATAAACAAAAGTTTGAAATTTTGTGTTTTATTATCCGTCAAATATTCAAAAACAACTTGTATTCAAGAATCCTTTCTGCTGGATCTCAAACAACGGAAAGGTCATTGAGTATCAAAATAGCAAATATTTCGAAAACTATCAACTTTAGCGTTATTTGACAGGAGTACCTTTTTTACGTAAAAATATTAATTAGGGGGCAGGGCCCCGTTGCCCCCCCCTCCCCCTGGGTGCGCCACTGTGCAAAATTAAATGAACAACTGAAAAATAGTATATATTTTATATTCGTATTATTTTTAACATTTTACTCCTTAGTTCCTTTGGGACATATTTTTTATTTGGGCAAATTCCAACCTCACTGATAAGCTGTGATATAGCGAAACGCATCTGGGGATGGATCTGTCAAATGGAGAAACCTTATTCTTGTTGTTTTTTTGCTAAGCCTGAGTTTTGTTTTTACAGACGAAAATCCAAATTACCGCGTCGTGGTCGACCGGGTGGACGCCACTTGCACGTAGGATACTTCCTCCGGTTGTTTTCGAGGACATGTGGGAACCCATTCCAAGAACAACAACCAATGGAGCTTCGGACCTGAGTTTTCCACCCCAGACCTTTCGCCCGGGGCGTGGGCCGCACATCGGGGGGGGAAACCGGTGCTTGTGGGGGAAACCTGGCGTGGATACAAAATTTTGATTGTCCAGGAACTTTTCTCGGCGGCCTTATGTTTCTGGACTAGAAGCAGAGCACCTCAAGAAAGAAGAAAATACGGCCTACACCTAAAATTAAATATAGTAAGTTTTTTTTATTATATGTCTATATTATTTTATACTTAGTTAATTGATTTTATGCATTTATACAGTGACCGCCAGAAAGTGTGCAACATATGGAACAAATTATTATTTTTGAGTTTAATAAATTTATTTTATTTTAAAAAAGTTGTCTTCTAATCAAAATAATCCCATTCAAATCCGGAGAAAGTTTTATGGTACATATACCTACGAGGAAAAGTCGAAAATTTGAAATAAGAGTACAAAGTATAGGTAGGTAGGTACCCCAATTTTTACTTTGAACAAGCAACAGTATTGATTAAGAAATTTGATAGATTGATCGTTTTACTGTGAATTTTTCAGTTTTTCTTGTTAACTCACGACGAAATCCAAAATATAAAAACATTTTATACCTAGTGTAAAAATAAATATACCCCTCATTTGGAAGATAGCTTAAGGTAAAGTGTATCACAGTATTTCAATTGGAAGCAATACTTTTAACGTGCAGTGCAACAAAAATAGTTAAATTTTTTAAAGGCCATAATATTGTAAAACTGACTATTCTGATATAACATTTACAGTTATCTCTAATAAAGTCTGCAGCTAATAGAATTTGCGTACTGTTTATGATTGCGATCTTATATACCGGATAATTCGCAAAAAACGCCAAATTCCTATTCTTTGTCCAAAGTAAACGAAATTTGATATTTAGGTAGGATAACTTTTAAACTATTTTTTTCGAAAACGAAGAATAGAATTACTTTTAAAAGCAATTTCGAAGTTTTGACTCTTCATCATATAAATATAACATAGTTGTCATCGTAACTAATATTAAAAATTTAATGATAATTAATTGATAATTTATTCTTTCATTCGAAAAGTATGATACCTATCGCAGCAAAGTATAGGTATAACATAAAAGTTTTATTTTTAGGAAATCTATATAATGGCTTATATAAAAAATGCCGATCTCTTATAGTTTCTGAGATATCTAATGAAATGTAGTTTTTAAATTTTTAGTAAATACCTCGGAAATGATACAACTTAGAAAGAAATATTTCAAATAAAAAAAGTTGTCTTTTTAAATAGTTAACAAAATCAATTATATTCATTAAAATTATATAACTTAATAGTTATATACATTGTTGCCGTATCTCTTATAATTACTTTCTGAGAAAAAATGATTTTTTATGGATTTTCTCAAATTTTCATGACCTTGAAAATATGACAAGTTTTCGATAAGTATGCGTTATATATAACGTAAAACTCAATAATAGAGAAGAAAATATTCAAAATAACGGTTTTATGAATTTTTTTAAAAAATGTAAATATTTCAAATTTTTTGGTAATTTTTTACATTTTTCTCAATACGTCTCTTATTATCGCTTTAAGAACAAAAGTTAATATAACCTTTTATGTGGACAGTAGAAAAAGACAACTATTTTATTTAAAGAGTTTGTTTCTACGTTATATCAGTTACGAGATATTTGCAATAATGTAAAAACCACTTTTCAGTCAATATCTCGAAAACTATAAAGCTTAGGAAAAATTCCTAAAAAGAAAAAGTAAAGATCTTATGAGGATGCAACTTAATAGGTATATATATATTGTTGCCGTATCTCCTACATTTTTCGCGAAAAATGTTTTTTTATGGATTTTCTTAAATTTTCACGACCACGTAAAATGTTGGAAAATTTAAAAAAAATGGTAAAACGTTACAATATGATTATATTAAGAGATACGACATTTTTTATATAAGCTATTATATAGATTTCCTAAAAATAAGTTACATACTTTGTTGCGATAAGTATCATACTTTTCGAATAAAAGAATAAATTATCAATTAATTATCATTAAATTTTTAATATTAGTTACCATGAAGACTATGTTATATTTATACGATGAAGAGTCAAAACTTCGAAATTGCTTTTAAAAGTAATTCTTCGTTTTCGAAAAAAAATAGTTTAAAAGTTATCCTACCTAAATATCAAATTTTGTTTACTTTGCACAAAAAATAGGAATTTGGCGTTTTTTGCGAATTATCCTGTATATAAGAAGTAGATCGCAATCATATACCTACAGTACGCAAATTCTATTAGCTGTAGACTTTATTAGAGATAACTGTAAATGGTATATCACAATAGTCAGTTTTACAATATTATGGCCTTTAAAAAATTTAACTATTTTTGTTGCACACGTTTTTTGAGAAATTAAAAGTATTCCTTCCAACTGAAATGCTGTGATACACTTTACCTTAAGCTCTCTTCCAAATGAAAGGTCTAATTATTTTTACACTATAAAATGTTTTCCTATTTTGGATTTCGTCGTGAGTTCACAAGAAAAACTGAAAAATTCAAAGTAAAACGATCAATCTATCAAATCTTTTAATCAATACTGTTGCTTGTTCAAAGTAAAAATGTATACTTACCTATTATAAAATTTTCACCTAGTTTGAAGGGTACCTATTATTTTGGTTTGAGGATATACAGAACTTTTTTGAAATAATACAACTTTATATGTAATAAAGTATATAAATTTTTAAATGTATTAAAAATAACAAGAATTTTTCTCATATGCTTACACACTTTCTGGAGGTCACTGTAGGTATAGATGTGAATAAAAATATGTATGTAGGTATATTATTTCATCCATATTCTCTCTATTTTAAAAATGTATACCAAAAATATCGATGTAAACCGGTCAGTTTTTTTGCGCGTATACCGGGGGATGCCCCGCCAGGCTGGCCGTGGGAAATCGCATGTAAATTTTGCTACCCTCAAATATTGGCTTCAAGCCAATATTCCCTACTCATTTTACTTCAAAACTGTATTAGACTTTTTTCGAGATCTTTATATGGTGGACTAGTACACCAAATTCTATTATTTTCTAATAATTAGGCCAATTAAAAGTTCTTTAGAAAAAACACTTCGTAAAATTCTTAAAACTTAAATACGGCCCTGATACATACCTCAATGAAACCACCAGTAATAATGAGGATAATGTCAGATGTTGTACTAGACTTTTTATTTTTTATTAGTTTCAACATGTTGTACAGCATTCAAGAAAAAATAATGATGTACCTACTAATTTAATAAACTCAAGTACTTAAAACGAAATAATGAGAATATTATTTATTTCAACATTTGGAGACAAGTGCAAAAACAACACTTTTAAAAAAATACCTAATAAAACAATTAATGACTAATTTAAATTTATACCTAATGTTTTTAATCAGATGCTTAAACATTCCTTCCTTTGCTGCCAAGTAATATCCGCGGTAATATGATCACGCTGTCATAAAGTTCAGTTCTTACATTAGGTATTAAATTAATTTGCAGAGAGAGAGTCGATTGATACCATTGAAATTGGCATGTTCTTCCAAATTTTGACAACGTAGGTATAGTATTTGTAGAATTATACCGTTGATCTTTTGACTGCAATAAACCCTCATTATCCCTTTGACCATAAAATAAATAATGAAATTCCAAATTTTAAAACCTTTTCGAGCAGAGCCGGACCAGGTACAAATTCAATTTATACGTATGCCTGATTCATATATAAATACAAACTGATTTTTAATAATTTTAGTCTTTAGTGGTTTTCCGGCGAGTAATTTTTAGTTAGGCTTATTAGTGGTAGAATGTGGCGTCCTTGGAATTGTGCTGATAGGGGGGCATCTTCAAGTGGCATTTTTAAAAGAAAGCATTTATCTATCGATGCCAAACTAATAATTAAAAATGTGTATTAATCTTTGTTGAGTAGAAATTTTAATTCGATGGATGCTTTAGCAGAGAAGTCTACTTTAACAAAAAACTCCTTTATCTTCGGTAAGAGACATAGTACTTAAACCTGTTAATCCTAGAAAAAATCGGAGTGATTCTGGCACATTTAGAAGCATTGACGAAAATGACATGGATTTATTAAGAAGAAAGATTTACCAAATGTATGAGGCACAAACTGTACCCACTTTGATTTCCCTCAAAGAGCGGCTGATTAAAGACGAAACAAATATCTCTTGTTGCCTTTCAAGCCTTAGGAAAATATTGCGTAAAATGGGTTTTAAATACCGAAGCATTAAAAAAATACAAACATTAATGGAATCTCAACGTTTACGGGAATGGAGACTTAAATAATTAACGGCTATTAAACAATTTAGAGAAGAAAATCGTCCAATTATTTACCTTGACGAAACATGGTTCGATACCCATGACACTCTAAGAAAAGATTGGGATGATTCTTCCAAAAAATGATGAATGATTTATATTTTGAAGAAACTTACAAAAAACGAGAACTGCTAGGAAGTAATAAAAGCTTTTAAAATAAATAAGGAATACGAGTGTGACAAACTTGCAGCAGAAAATGGACATACAGTGTTGCGTCTTCCTTCCTCCATACTATTGTATATTCAATCCTATTGAGCTAATATGGCACCAATTAAAATCCAATATTAGGAGAAATAATATTTCTCCTACATTAAATGCATCTGTAGTAGAATTAATTAAAAATGAAGTAAGAAAAATTTCTGCAGACAGCTGGAAAAACTGTGTACAGCATGTACTTAAGGTGGAAAATTCTTACAATTGTATGATTACAAATGTTCAACCCTTAATTATGAGTTTAGGCTTAGATGAAGATAGTGATAGTGATACAGACATAAATTTTAAATAAATTATCAATAGTTTTTAGGATTTAATTAATTTTTATTGTACTTGTTATCCTAATAGTTATACTTTTAAATTAGGTATATTATTTTCAATTATCATTAATTGTTATCATTATTTTACATTTATTATAGGTACCTACCTAAAACTAAAAATACCTATCTATTTATTTTAAATTATAAAAATAAATCGTGTGGTGTAGGTACATTTTCAAGCCGACCCTGATCCCATTTAATCCCCTTTGAAAAGGTTGAGGCGTATACAATAGGGTTTAATCAGGTAGTTTATTTTTGGCAGTAAGAGTCAACGGTATAATTCTGCAAATACTATACCTACATTTTTATAAATACCTAACAGTCTTTATGCGACCCCACAGGAAAAATACTTTTGGTGAAAGAGAAAGATTAGTAGACCTAGCTAACGAATTTATGGTGTAATTCAGTCATATCGTGCGTCCATCGAAGACGTTTTGGACATATTCCCTTACTTCTCGTACATTGTGCACATGACAACCGTCTATTTAAAACCAAATATCTTCATTCTCGGAAGCAACTTTTTCTAATGTAGGTCCAATTTGATTTTGTAAAAGTTCGAAAAAATTTTATTTTCCCAAATTTTGTTTAAAAAAAATATGGCCGCCCAAGCATTTACCTTTTGACGGTACTAAGTTCTTGTGAGTCTGTGTTCATTTTACTTATTCCAATCTCTACAATGTTGAATACTTTGGTTCATTGTCTAACGTGAAGGTAAATTCGTTAGTAAAACAAGCATTGCGTTTTGAAAAATTTATTTTTCGATATAATCTACTTTAGCTACAATGATTTTATTCCATTAAATATTATTAACTTGTGTTTTTATTTTCAGATACCGGATGCTCTATCCTTAAAACAGTAGTGCGTGGCGCGTGTAATGATTCTTCTCTTCAGAGGGATTTACCTAAACAACGTCGTAGTTTAGAAGAGCGGAAAAGGTCCTGGGTGCGTCGACCCTATTTTCTCGTAACCTCTGAAGAGTAGAATATGGACAATATAATATGGTGTATGGACACGATGAAAGAAGATGTCGTCGGGCAAATAGATATGGATAAGGAGGCAAGTACATAAAAATATCGTAATTAGTATACAGTGACCGGCAGAAAGTGCGCAGCATATGGGAAAGTTTTTTTTTCTTTAAATTTAGAAAATTAATTTTATTTTAGATAGGTTCTGCATGTTCTCAAACCAAAATAACACCCATTAAATCCGGTAAAAGTCTTATGGTATACGAGGTAGGATCAAAAATTTGAAATTTCGCTAAGAGTAAAGTACCTCCATCTTTCATTTTAGAACATTTTTTTACTAAGAATTATTGTTTTAATTTTAAAGTTATACCCAAATTCCAAATTTCGTTCTTTATAAATCAAAAGGAAACTTTCTATGCATACTTCAATGTATAAAAAACTATTTAGGAGATGCTTTAAGTCAATGTAAATCAAAAAATATCAATTAGATGAAATTAACTTGTTCCCTCAGAAAATAAAATACGGTGTGCAGCAAAAATATTTAATATTTTTATGTTTTTATTTTAAAAAGCCATAATATTATGAAAACAAACTAATCGGACTTATGATCGACCGTTATCTCTAACAAAGTCTACAGAAAATCTTATTTTCGTACTATTCGGTTGCCATTTATTTTTTATACAGGGTTATTCAGAAAATACGATTAAATCCATTTTTTTGTTCAAGATAAGCGAAATTTGGAATTTGGGTATAATTTTGAAATTAAAACAATAATTCTTGGTAAAAAAATATTCTAAAATGAAAGATGGAGGTACTTTACTCTTAGCGGAATTTCAAATTTTTGATCCTACCTCGTATACCATAAGACTTTTACCGGATTTAATGGGTGTTATTTTGGTTTGAGAACATGCAGAACCTATCTAAAATAAAATTAGTTTTCTAAACTTAAAGATAAAAAAAACTTTCCCATATGCTGCGCACTTTCTGCCGGTCACTGTATACCTAGTTATTAAGGGTTATATTTTAATAATTTAATCATTTAATTTTTTCAAGAAACTTCTGTAATTTTTTTTAATTTGCCGTTATCAATTATTGTGGCTACTAGCTATTCATCTTTGAAAATAAGAAGTTTTCCCTGAAAAAAAGGATTAAATATTATTATTTTATATACTGTTTAGAACATTCTTCTGTTTTTTTTTTGGAGGGGAAATTAAATAAAACTAAAATAAACAATCAATTAATATTTTGTCGATAAAAGCTTCTGTTTATCGAAATTATCTAAATAATGTTTCTTTTGTTTTAGATTCTACATCAGCAACATTTAAAACACGTTTAAAAACCGCGGCGCGATTTTTTCAGGGTGGCATAAGACGCATTAACTAGTCATATACACAATCCTACCTTTCTTAGTCTAACGTACAGGAAAAGTTGGATTGAACGGGCTCTAATTTTATTTTTAACTAATAAATGAAGAAGACAATATTTCCTATAGGCTATAGGGTCAATCTATATTTCTTTTATTTGTTTAATACAGTGTGTCTATGTGTTCATTGTCTATGACTAGACCAGGTAATGTTAAGATGATGAGGTAAGATGAAACAAAATTATACCTGCCAGGTATAATTTTGTTTTATCTTACCTCATCGTCTCAACATCTATAGACATTAGAGGGATCCTCTTATTCTAACTACGATTTGGTGTTTTTCCCATTAGTGATCTACCAAAAGTTTCTGTATTCTTAGGTAAATGCTTCAATTCTATAGTATTTTACTGCCTTTATTCCTAAAATATATTTATTCGTACAAGGCTTGTTGCCCTCATGTTCACATGAACTTTTTCAGAAAGCACTTTCTGATAACATAACTATTATATGCAATTTATTAACTGTCCTTTTTTTTTTACTTAAGCTTTCTTTGCCTGTCCATGCACGATCATATGACTCTTGCTATGTTTGTATTTTTCGACTACTTTAGATTTTCATTGTCTTTATATTAGATACTCTGAGGTATCCATGTATAAATATGTAAGTATGTCAAATGCTTTAATTCGCCGTATTATTTTACTACCTTTATTGCAAATATATACTTATTCGTACAAGGAAAAATTTCACATGCACCCTTTAAGGAAGCACTTTTTGCTAGCTATTGAATGCTAACTTATTAACTGGTGTCCTTATTTTTTGCCTATAGGCTTCCTTGGCCTGTCCACGACTACGTCACGATTGCTATGTCGACGATATTGCTTTCAGATTCTCCTTTGCCTGATCATTGCTTCTTCTCTTTTTAATGTAAACTACAAGTTTTAATCAGCGTCAGGGCTGGTTTTTGTATCTGTTTAATTGTCGCTTTGAAGACAAGTTGTTACAAAAGACAGTTTGTTTTTTGTATCTGTCTGAGGTGCTTCAATTAGGTGCTACCATGAAAAGCTAAAACAGAATTTTTAAAGTTCGGGACAAAAGCTGGATTAGAGCAACCTGTGGATGATATAAGGTAAGATAATATTAAAAACCTTGTACATATCGTTTTAGTTTAAGACTTTTGCAATCACTATTAGCTTCATGTTCAATATGTATATTTTGTATCTAAAATAATACAGTGTGGATCGGTTTATTAAATCTTTGTAATAGTTTAAAGGCAGCAATTAACCTTTTTTACATTTTCTTTTTCTATCCCTGCTGACCAATTAACAGTATATTGTATAACACTACAATAAACTGTTTGATTTAAATGTTTATATCCATAATTAATAGATTTTTTCTGTTGTTTCAGGTCAGTAAGCATGGGTGGTGGTTGCGTTGGTCCCCGACTGTAATCTATGCTGTAAGTAAACATCCCCTTCGCGAGTGCGCGATTTGTTCGAGTTTGTACTGTTATCTTTTTTTAAGTTTATCTTCTTATAAAGGACGTTAACAATATTCACTTCTTTCATATTTAAGAGGTATGATAGTTATCTTTCCTTTTCTGTTACTGTATAGGTGAAAGAGATGAAGTGTTAACAACAATAACCATTCTCTTACACTTTTTAAAGTTTGTGTCGCATTCATCATGTTTAATTTTGTTGGTTGATAATTTTGTTTTATTGTAAATAAGACTACAAATAAATATTGCTTAATTTTGACTGTCAATAACTTTTAGTTTAAAGTTTAAACATCTGTATGTACTGAACAGTAAAGTAGAACATATGGAAAATAAGGTTCTTGTTTTTACCACGTTATCCTTTGTAAGAAGATAAATGAGTGAGTGTCTAGTGCAACTGAAAAAGTAAAATTGAAAATCTGAACATTTCCGAGCTTTTGATGCCAAGTTAACACGTTCGCTGCCACCATAAATTCGGTATTCACATCGGTGAAGCCAAATTATATTTTGTATTAAACTGCGTGGAAGGGGAAACGCATCAGTGACGTTCACGGCACACACGATGATGATGCGATCAACGCCACCTATGCGTTGCTGGCAGCGAACGTGTTAAATAACTGCAGGTGTAAAGTAGGTATAAGTAGAATTATTTAATAAAGGTAAGTACAAATTCTCAGTTTTTTAAAAAAAATGGCTAAAATGTAATAAAATCTTTTTCCATTTTAGGGCCACAAATTATCGATCCACAAAATAAACATACCTACAAATTTAATGGAAACGATGTCAAAAGTCATGCGAAGATTTTTTTCAGGAATTAAAGGTTTTATCCAACATTTTACTGCACGATCGGTCCAAATCCAAATGTTGATGCATAAAACCACTTTTTTAGGTTTTTGATGGGTGTATATTATTTATAAACATGCTAAACACACCTGTAAAATTTTGATTCATAAAACAACTTTTTTGTAGGTTGTTGAACGTTAGGTTAGGAAAGGTTTTACCCAACATTTATGTTAGTTTAAATGTTGATGAGCGAAACCATTTTCCTTTTTAGGGATTACTAATTTAATATTTCTTTTTTAGGTTTTACTAATTAAATATCTCTTTTTTAGGTTTTACTAATTAAATATCTCTTTTTTAGGTTTTACTAATTAAATATTTCTTTTTTAGGTTTTACTAATTAAATATTTCTTTTTTAGGTTTTACTAATTAAATATATCTTTTTTAGGTTTTACTAATTAAATCTTTTTTAGGTTTTACTAATCAAATATTTCTTTTTAGATTTTAAGAATATACTAGAAATGGTCAAAGTTGTAAGATCCATGCATGTATATTCTTGGCAGCTGGTTACGTTTTAGGTCATCAATTATATACACAACTAACGAGTAAGCAGCTGTCTGTTGTTGCCCCCAGGTACCGCACAGGGGCCGTGCAACACTGATGATGGCAAAGGAAGGCCGAAACAGTTGCTGAGGTTTTGAAAGGTTCAAATAAAGGGTATGTATTATACGGCGTTTTTTTTATACAGTGCAGTTTTTTTTAAACTCGAGACATGGCATTTGCATGGTAATTTGTTCACCCCATGTTAACTTTCGTTCTACTCTGAACTAAACGATAAAATTTGCAACAAAGTTAGGTTATTTAAATCCTTAGAAGACTTACTTTTACCGGTAAAGCTAGCAGATATCTAGATAGAAATTACTTCTTTTTTATAAAACGCACCTTCTTTAACCTCTGTATGTCAGATATTTGTTTCTGACAGTTCCATGTACTATTTAAATTGATTTGTAACTGGATATAGGAGACATAACAAAATTCCTTTTTCTAGAATAGTTATGGGTGGCCCATTAATAAGGGACGCCGGCTATATCTCGGAAACCATTAATCGTACAGCTTTCGGAAAAAAATTTTTATGAGTAAAGCATTCATTAGAAAATTCTGGAAATTACTTTCAAGTTCCTCATTTCGCCGCAAGGGGGCACAATTGAAAATTAGTTTTTTAAATTTTAAATTTCTCCGAAAATTCCCATATTAAGGTATAACTCTGATTATATCATTGGAAAGCTTAGACAATTCTGCATCATTTTGGTTTAAGGCTCGTTGGCGTACCGACCTTGATAAGAGTGGGGGAAGCTATTGAATGTGTAAACATTAAAATCGCCGTAACTTCTAAACGACTTATCCGATTTTACTAAATTTAAGCCTGTTTGGAAGGGAAAGGTAAGTACCTTCAATCGTCGTATCCAATGGTACACGATAGTTTCTAATAAAATTGCTAGAGGGCGCAACTTGTAATAATAACAGTTTTTTTGATTTTATCACGAAAATTCAAATCATACGGTATACCTATGACATCATAATCGGAAAGTAGATGGAATTTACAAGAAAAGATGTGAAAACCGCAGTTCGATATCTTTGTTCGTTTCAGAGTTATTACCAGAACAATAATTTTTAATACAAATTGATCCCTCTAGCAATTTTATTAGAAACTATTGTGTACCATTGGATACGACAATTAAAGGTACTTCCAAACAAGCTTAAATTTAGTAAAATCGGATAAGTCGTTTAGAAGTTACAGCGATTTTAATGTTTACACTTTCAATAGCTTCTCCCACTTTTATCAAGTGAAAGTTTAAACATTAAAATCGCTGTAACTTCTAAACAACTTATCCGATTTTACTAAATTTAAGCTTTTTTGGAAGGAAAAGGTAAAAGTACCTTTAATTGTCATATCCAATGGTACACAATAGTTTCTAATAAAATTGCTAGAGGGCGCAATTTGAATTAAAAGTTATTGTTTTGGCAATAATTCTGAAACGAACAACAATATCGAACTGCGGTCTTTACATTTCTTCTTGCAAATTTAATCTACTTCCCGAATATGATGTCATAGTTACACCGTATGATTTGAATTTTCTGGATAAAATCAAAAAAACTGTTATTATTACAAATTGCGCCCTCTAGCAATGTTATTAAACACTATCGTGTACTGCTGGATACGACGATTGAAGGTACTTACCTTTCCCTTCCAAACAAGCTTAAATTTAGTAAAATCGGATAAGTCGTTTAGAAGTTACAGCGATTTTAATGTTTACACATTCAATAGCTTCCCCCACTCTTATCAAGGTCGGTACGCCAACAAGCCTTAAACCAAAATGATGCAGAATTGTCTAAGCTTTCCAATGATATAATCAGAGTTATACCTTAATATGGGAATTTTCGGAGAAATTTAAAATTTAAAAAACTAATTTTCAATTGTGCCCCCTTGCGGCGAAATGGGGAACTTGAAGGTAATTTCCAGAATTTTCTCATGACTCATAAATTTTTTTTTCCGAAAGCTGTACGAATAATGGTTTCCGAGATAAAGCCGACCTCCCTTATTAATGGGCCACCCTGTAATATAGCCTGTATTCCAAAAATATTCATAAAGTTTGTCAATGGTTAAATAGAAGAGTATTTTTCTTTCATTTCGTCAGATCTATCGCCGGACGCGTTTCGCCATATCATGGCTTATTAGGGAGGTTAGGATCTGCCTAAAGAAAGGAAACGTATTTTTAAAGTCACTTTTTTTATCTAAACTTTTTCGGCAACCATGTTATTTTCTAAGAAATTTTTTAATGCTGGTATTTGTTTTTAGTAAAGACCAATATGTGCCATCTTTATACTACATCTGCTTTAATGGGATGCGATGGTATTGGACTCTAGAAAGCCTGCATTACTAAATAAAAAAGTTTGGTTATAGTAATGGATATTGTATATACGTTATGAATTTGTGTAGATTAGAAGAGCAGGAAGATCAGACAGGCAGATATATCGCAGGTAAAGTAATTACTACTAATTACTTCTACATTGGTATACATACAGGATATTATTATAAAATGACTTATTACACGCTAATATACTCACATCTACATAACCAAGAGTAAACGCATCTCATACGGCTATGTGTATACTGTGTATAGTCCACCAGTATAGCGGAGTGCCAAAAATGTTGAAGACAATGTTTTCGCTTATTATAGCAAAGCGACATTTATTTTTATATAGTAAGTAATAGTAAAGCAAAGTATAACATAATACAAAGTTAATTCCATAATACCTTGTATATTCGAATAACTCCAAAGTTAATATTATATTGAGGAAGGTCTTCTCAACGCCTGTCATTTAAAACTATTAACGACAAAAAATGATCTGGTACCTTATAGCAGGACCGGCGCTAGTGGCGGTAACCTTAGGAGACGGCAAGTGGACTGCAAAATTAACTAGTTTATGAAATTCTAATTGCATTAAACAAACATTTTCGATGCAACGGAAACATCGATGTTTTTTCGCGATACATTTTCTGTGGACATCCCTAAACGGAAATGAATGAAACAACGTCATCATGGCCTCAGGCCAATGTCGTAGCGATCACATCTTTGGGGGCGGATTTCTTACTACTGCGTTGCCATACTGCACTGACTTTTTATAAGGTGTTAGACAAAGATTTAAATTTTCCACATCATGTTAATACTTTTAATAGGGTAAGTTTGGCAAACAAAGTGAAGGGGCGAAATTTGTATGTAGATTTCCTTCAGAAGGGAATATGATTTTATCAATAGGTTAATTTGTTATTGTTGCATCTATAGGTACCAGATCATTGCTAACAACCTCAAATGTAGGTAATCTAAAATAAGCGCCGTTAAAATATTGTTTTTGTATATTCTTAATTTTGAAAAATGATAGTGGTTTATATATTTTTATTATTATTATTGCAGAAGAATGATAGGTCGACGCTTTATAGCTAGTATGCTGGTGTAAATATTCGTTGTCTAATGTAGCGCTTAGCATATTATGATCAACACTAGGGATGGGATTTTTTTCGATATATCGATAGTTATCGATATATCGAATAACAATATGTAAAACAAAAATTATCGATATATCGATAACCGGCGGATTAAGCTTACTATTCTCTAACTCAAAATTTATAGTTATAGTTATAATAGTTATCAATAAATCGATAGTTTGTTATCGATAACGATAACTATCGACCTATCGACAACGAAAATATATCGATAGGTAGATGACTATCACCTATCGATAGGTGAGAGCTGATATCGCCCATCCCTAGTCAACACCATAAGGAAGAATTCGTTGCCACTTACTCTTCTTAGTCTACGTCTTGGTGAGATGAACCCTATAAACAACACGTTGGTGCTTAGTAAGTACAAAGCATCAAAGCAAAGCTTAAATTTATGGAGGACCACCCTCCCCCATCAACGCACCCCACCCCTCGATTGCACAATACTCGAAAACGGATTGCAACGATATCTTCGTTTTCTGGTATTAGGATAGCAGAAGTTTGTCGAGGTGCAAATATAAAGTATAACAATATGTAGGTGTGATGCGCATGCGTAATTTTTATGGTATGCAGACATTCTTTAGATAATACAGGACAGTATTCCCTTTACAATAAAAAAATAATTAATATTATGACAAAATTACTTCCTTTTGTCAACCTATAGAAAAAATATTTTTACAATTTATGATTTTGTTTACCATATGAGCCTTACGTCCAATGGTCCAATAATTATTATAATAATTAGATCCAAGATCCAATAATTATTATAATAATTAGATAGAAATAATGTGACTATAGACTGGTCTTAGGAACGCAGTAGTTTGAGGAGGTGAATAGTGAATATATATACACATATGTTATGTATAACTGATATTTAGGTTTGATGGTGCCAGTGGTGCATTCAGGGGGAGGAAGGCAAAATACACCCTTTGCCCCCTCCCAAAGGCACAGGAAATTATTTTTTATGAGTAAATTGAAAATGTGTACAAAAATAATTTAATTTTTTTTATTTTGACTGAATCTGTCTCTTTATAGGTACATCCTTCTCATTTTAAAGATTGTTTTGTTTTAAAAGTGGTGGTAGCTTTCTAATTATTTGTTTAATAGTAAATTAGATGTAAATGTTATCAGTCAGATGTTATCAGTCAGATGTTATCAGTCGAAAATAATTATTGGTCATTTAATGAATTTAAGATATCGATGGTCGATGGTACATAAACAAATCATAAAACTTTTTTTTTCTAAAAGCTCTAACATCCTAATTGGTTTAATTACACAGGTTTTTGCCATTTAAAGAGTAACATTAAAGTGTAGTTATTACATATCGCGCTAAACCGCGATATGTTATACGGCGCTTCGGTGAAAAAAATGTATGTATGTTGTCGTGCTGTAGTCGTCGTCGTCGTCGTCGTCGTCAGTTTCGACATTTTCACATTTGCGATTTTTTTTCTCAGAAACGGTTACAGTGGGACGATTGAAACTTTTTCGGTTTAGAGAGGAATAGTGGGGGTACGTTGTGTAAATTTTGGAATATACAGGGTGTGCCGAAAAAAAGTTATTAAACGTCAAAGTCGAAAAAAGTCGGGTTTCACGCGGCCCACACCGCGGTCCCAGGAATGAACTTGATCGATTAAAACTTTTTGGACGTGTAGAGGACCGCAAGTTACAGAAGCCTATTGTTTGTGAGCACGATCGAGAGATTGGAAGTAATTTTTTTGATTTTTTCAAAGTCGAAATTTGGCCAAAAATGGTACCTATTGGATCGCTAATAAATCGAATTGGGTGCATTCGATCGACATTCGGTTTAGATAATCGTTTAGGCCATCTCAAAAACTACCTTATTCCAATACATCGTTATATACCTAACTGGAATGGAAATTGCCGAAAATGGTAAGAAACTGGAAACCACAGAGTAAGGCGTGATTTTTTCGCCGTTTTTATTTTTTTTGGTACGGAAAACGACTTTTGATCGAAACGTTCTATACTTTAGCGGATAGAGCTCGTCAAATTGTATTTGAGAGATATTTTTTCGTTTCTTTATCTTTAATACGGAAAAAACGGCAGCTTATGAACTTGTTCCCGTAATTTCTGTTGGCGTCGCACTGGTTTGCTTAAATAATTCTGCAAGTGTCTATAATATATAACATTTTGAATTTTTTCTTGATCCACCATATCGATGGATAAACAAGCTTTAGTTTGCATAGTACGCGCACCCTGGAAAAACATATTTTGTGGCTCAAAAAAATTAATTTATGATTTTTTTAGAGATACTTATATCTGATGTTTTACTATATCGACTGTAGCTTATTCAATTTTTAACAAAACCGTTTTATTTTTTTCTCAAAAAATGCGCTGATTACTTCTCAACACCTCTACATATCCAAAACTATTAAAATATATTCGTAAGTTTAAGAAAAATCAAGTTTTTGCGTGCGGAAACAGGCCAAATTTATAAATTCTAATACCATTCGATTTAAGAGTTGGCCATGCTTTCACCACTTATGTTGTCCTGAACTTTAACTTTTATACCATCTGTCAAAAATAGGTGAAAAATGCGATTTCCAAATTGACTTTTTAGAGGAATAAGACCATTTAGACCACGTCTTTTGTGTGAAATACCTACCTTGAACCTTTATCTTTTTCGTTTGACCAAAAATAAGGGAAAAACATCGCATTTATATCAGTCCGTTTAATAATAAAAATGGCTTGCAGGAGGCATATTAACTTCAATTTTAATAGTTTTTATAATATTTGGAAAGTATTTAATGTATGAAACACCTGTCTTGGACCTTTTTCTTTGCGTTTGATCAAAAATAATTGTAAAAAATGTATTATTTGTGTGTATCTTCAATACTCAACGTTCTATGTAATATCGAATACGGCATTAATATCCTATTTACCACAAATCACTCTCTAAGCTTCGGTAGCGTAGTAGTAAAGACTGTTGATTTTGGAGACGAATGTCGCGGGTTCAAACCCCAGTGTTTTTTTTTCTTTTTTTTTTAATGTCGTTATTTAGGTACTGAAAATTTTTTAAATTTTGGATTCTTACAGCTATAATAATCTATACGAAAAAAGCTAAAAAAATTGACACTTACCTGTCAAAATGTGACAGCTAGCGTATAGAACTTTGTTATTTACTAACTGAAAATTTTTTTAAATTTCGGATTCTTACAGCTATAACCCTCGCTACGAAAAAGCTTAAAAAAATGACACTTACCTGTGAAAGTGACAGCTGTCGTATAATTAAACAAACGAACTAGAACAGTGCCGTCCCCGAAGGGCTCGGCACAATAATATTTCTACAAATTTATTAGCTGATAATTGATAGCTTTAATGTAAGAATAATTTTTTTAATAGCTTTAATGTAAGAATAATTTTTTGCTTATGTTTTAATCGATTGAATACTTACATATTTTTATAAAGCAAATATGGAAAGTATATCCCACATTGGGAGTTTAAAGAGCACCTATAAATATCATCATATTAAATATCATATATCTCCGTAACGACAAGTCGTAGCGAATCGAGCGAGGCGGCGTTGGAAACGGGACGTTGAGCACTATACGGCGCCGTCTCCGAAAACTACCTATCTATACGAGAAAACGGAAATTTTGCACCATTGTCTAGTTTTGGTCAGTTGTTATAATGACAAATTGGCGATATGTTTCCCCTTCACGTTCCGCAGGAAGGTGAGGCAAAAAAAGCAATAGTAAATAGAAAAAAAGGAAAGAAAAATATTTTTTTATTGTAAATTTTTGTAAATTTTTTTTTAGTAATAATCTTAGATGTACTCTCGGCTGACGATTAGCGATATGTACCCAGTCTAGTTACAAATTTCGCCCTCTAGCAATTTTATTAAACACAATCGTGTACTGTTGGATACGGCGATTGAAGATACTTACCTTTCCCTTCCAAACAATCTTAAATTTAGTAAAATCGGATAAGTCGTTTAGAAGTTACAGCAATTTTAATGTTTACACATTTAATAGCTTCCCCCACTCTTATCAAGGCCGGTACGCCAATGAGCCTTAAACCAAAATGATGCAGAATTGTCTAAGCTTTTCGATGATGTAATGAGAGTTATACCTTAATATGGGAAATTTCGGAGAAATTTAGAATTAAAAAAAAAATTTAATTGTGCCCACTTGCGGCGAAATGAGGAACTTAAAAGTAATTTCCAGAATTTTCTCATGACCGCTTTAATCATAATTTTTTTTTCTCCAAGTTTCTATGCCTAGTAGTTTCCAAGATATGGCCGGTCGCCACCCTTAATGAATCACCCTGTATAGTCTACCGGGTGTCCATGGAAGGTGGTTCGCCCCTCTAACTTTTTTGTTTTTCAAGATAATGGAATAAATTTTGGGCAATTTGTATACGACATAAAACTGCATTTTCTGACAGGTGACTCAGTATTATGGAACTTCCGGTTTAACCGGAAGTGACATAAACTTTCGATTTTTAAATGGGACACCTGGTATATTTTTTCTTTTTTTGACTCCATATGACATTCTAAATACAACGATGTGTCACTTGTCACTTTATGTCACCAAGAAAATATTTTTTTCCAAATTTATGGTTTTATCTAGAGGGCTATGAATACCTTAAAATCACTTATTTCAGTTCTTTAATCTTGGGAAAAATACAATTTCACTATTTTTGGCCCAATGCTATGTGCTATGTAAAATTTAATTTTTAAAGTTGTATAACTAATTTTTTTTAAATGGCACCATGGTGGCTCGTCGAATTAGGAAAAAATAGAATTTTATTACGATTATTTTGATACTATACACTATTAGGTTTTAGAAAAGCTGCCATTAAAAAACTTTAAAAGGATAACTTGGAACTTTCCTAAAATGAAGCATATTTTGAGAATAAATTTAGATTTAAATGTATAAGTAGCCTCTGACCAGCAAAACTGATAAAACAAAATCATGCCTTGAAGAAAATTGACATGCCAACAGCTTCTGCCAAAGTAAATTAGTTTGCTGTTTAAAAAAAAACATGGAAAATAATAGTTTTACAAGGAGTGAAAAAGTTGATATGTTATTCTCCGGTTAACCCGGAAGTTCCATAATATTGAGCTGTCAAAAAAATGCAGTTTTATGTCGTATACAAATCCCCCGAATTTTATTCCATTATCTTGAAAAACAAAAAAGTTAGAGGGGCGAACCACCTTCCGTGGACACCCGGTATACAGGGTACTTAGGAATTTATAGCCAATTTTATGTCAAAATTGTTTGATGATGTGTGATTCCACAGAGTTGTATCTTTGTGGTAAATTTACCTAAAGTATTACTGATGTTTACGGGATATCAGCAAATTTTTGCCTTAGTTGCAAAACCACACAAATGTAATAGCTAATATCCAGAGCTGAAATTAAAAATCATAATCTACACTACTTTAAAATGTCAAAATGGATTACACGAAACAGTTCCGTTAACATCAATACAAATTAAGTCCATACAGGATACTTTTTTTTTGTTCAATATGATTTATTAGTTTCAAGCTACTGAATTGAAAGTTGAACGAGTAATTCGTATCACTCTCACTTAGTGTCTAAAATTGTTCATGAGATAAAACAGAAAATAGAAGAGTTATTGCAAAGCGTTGCTTGACAGGAGATTTTCGTATATTTTTGTTTAAAGTCGTACTATTTTTTTGTTTAAATGAAAAATACCAGGATGCAGGATATGTATGTATACAGTGAGTCCCAGAAGTAATGTCTAAATTCATTTAAAATTCAGCGGTAAGTTTTTTGAAAAAACCCTCGTACCCGTCAATTTTTATTTTTTAATGTTTTTTTTTGTGGTAATTTCATGTATACAGGGTAGCTCAAAAATAAGTTACGACCATCAACTTCATTTTTTCAAATAAAAACATATATTTTTTATTTCAATTTTGAATTTTGCATTGAATTCTAAGCATGTTTCATGTACCATGTCCTATACATAAACTCAACAGTTATTGAAAAAATTAGGATTGAACATATCATTTAGGGAATCCGACGATTTATCAAATCTTTTGGCAATATGGCATTTTGGACTCCCTAATAAGTAAGAGTGTACTGTCTGTCACTGTCACCGTTTATTTCCATAGAAACCGTATAACAATTTTATTTCAAATAAGTATAATTATTGTCAAGCGTAGTTTCAAAGTTGCGGTTTTCACAATAATGGTGAAGTTAACGGAACGGGAAAAAATTGAAATTCTATGCATGGTTGGGTTTGGTGATAAAACACGTACTCAAATAGAAACAGCCCATTTATTTAATGAAATCCATCCTGATCGTCCTCCCATATGTCAAAAGATGGTGATTAGAATAGAGGCTAAGTTTAGAGAATTCGGTCATGTTAGAGATTTGCCTAAATCTGGTCGTCCTACTCGAGATGAAAATGAACAACTTGACGTTTTGCTTTCCTTGGAAGAAAATCCATGTACTCCCCTGTCGCACATTGGGGCCGATTTACAAATGCCGAAATCTGTTGTTCACCGAGTAGTTCAAAAGCACAAATATCACCCATACAAAGTTATTCCAGTGCATGAGTTATTTGAAGATGATTTCGATTGGCGAAATGAGTTTTGCGAACGAATGCAAAATATGTGCAATCTAGATAATAATTTAGTAAAAAATAATACTTTTTCGGATGAAGCTACGTTCTATTTGAATGGTAATGTGAACAGACCAAATTGTCGATATTGGGCAACAGAAAATCCGCATTGGATGATAGAGGTTCACAGCCAGTACCCTAAAAAAATAAATGTTTGGTGTGAAATCGTACGCGAAAGAGTAATTGGTCCATTTTTCTTTAAACAGTCTTTAACTGGACAAGTATATCTCGAATTTCTCCAACTTGAATTAATTCCAGCATTAGTGGCTTTATTTTCGAATCCATTGGATCCAGACTCCCCTGACGAAGAACTGATATTCCAACAAGATGGTGCTTCTCCATACTATGCTGCCACTGTGCGCACATTTTTGGATGAAACCTTTCCCAATCGGTGGATTGGAAGGAGAGGACCTATCGAATGGCCTGCTAGGTCTCCAGACCTAACTCCGCTGGACTTTTTTTTGTGGGGTTACCTCAAATCAAAAGTATTTGTTAACAGGCCAAACAATATGCAGGAGTTGAAAGAGAGGATCCGAAGAGAAGTGCGTGTCATAACTACGGAAATGGTTGGAAACGTGTAAAGAGAGTTTATTGATCCTCTTGGATATTGTCAAGCCGTAAATGGGCACATTTTCAACATTTAATTTGATTTTGTTGTGTTTTTTTTAATAAACAGGTCTTACTTATAGATATGTTCAATCCTAATTTTTTCAATAACTGTTGAGTTTATGTATAGGACATGATACATGAAACATGCTTAGAATTCAATGCAAAATTCAAAAATGAAATAAAAAATATATGTTTTCATTTGAAAAAATGAAGTTGATGATCGTAACTTATTTTTGAGCTACCCTGTATACATGAAATTACCACAAAAAAAACATTAAAAAATAAAAATCGACGGGTACGAGCGTTTTTTTTTAGACATTACTTCTGGGACTTACTGTATATTATGATTAAATTGGTTTGTATAGTGCCTCTTGTGGATATGCATCTGCCCTTATTTCTTTTTTGTCTTAATAGGTAGGTAAAGGGGACAAAGAATTTTATGACTGTTTAGGAATCTATTTTAGTAAATATTGCAATTGGACAAACAAAAATTAAATTACCTGACTGAAAGATAGATTCATAAATTCAATTGGTACAATATACGATTAAAAATGAAAATTGTTATGGGTTCATAAATAGGTTTTATTATGCCTGTAAAGTATATTGACACTCAGTTGCGTTTTATCGTCCCGTTGAAATACCTAGAATAGCTACAAGAATAATTAGCAACAGAAAACAATTTTAACATGTTGTTATATCGGTGATTTATGTACAAAAGATTTCAATTTGTATTTATAAATGTGAAATAAAACAGAACGCTACAAACTGGTAAAGATACAAGAAAGTATATGAATTGTGACAAGTTTAAAAACAATCAATAATTTGGGATAACTTTATTCTCTAAAGCTAAAGAATGTATTGAATATGGCTCGTTGCTTATATTCGTCATCGTCAGCATCCTCGCTTTTTGACTTTTAGTATGAGGATGTGTAGTTTATGACCTGTTTGCAAAAAGAGAATGAAGCTAAAAATATAGAAAACATACAACTACCTAGTTATAGTTCGTTGTTAGGTAATTTTGAAATTCAAAAATGTAATTGATGTGGTCAGAAACCAGGATCCTATTTGACAAATTGGCTTTATTGCAGAAGCAAAAATTAATATTTGAATAAACTTTCCCGCAAAAGTCCAAGCTAAATTTCAAACCCAGAAACTATGAAGAAGTATTTCACTAAGGAAGTTGAACTGGTTTGACGGGCAAGCAACAGTATGCAGAATTGATGTACTCGTCGTGTCCCATTATTAAATAATCCATTAGATTTAGTTGATGGAATTAAACTAAGGTATATTTTATTTTCATTTGCATTTCTTTAACTGCCATTATACCTGCCTACCTAAAAATGCAAATTAAATTGATACCAGCAATTTATACGCGTTCAAATAAAACAATATAAAGGGATATAGAAGTTTAACATATCACGTGTTATAGAAAGGCACATGGGACACATATTTAGAGCCTCATTTGGAGGTTTTGAATTACCGCATTTTGTATTCAGTGGCATTGTCGTTTAAAACGTGCTGGCACCTTTGTTTCAAAAAATAATTATTACCTCTACTTTATGGTTTTGTGCGCCAGTATGTAATGAGAGATGCAGGTAAAACAATATGCGGTCCATAATTGCAAAAACAATCTATACTTATTTGCTTCTTTGTAGTCGTCATTTATTGGTGGGATTTTATTAAGAGGCACGCATTTTTAATTTATGTAAAAATTTGAAGAAATAGTCCATGCTTGAAGTGGAGTTGAAAGTATCAATAGGAGAGTTTAAGGGTCTAGAACAACCAAAAAAGACCGGGGAGGCAGAAAAAATACTTCTGAAAAGAAGATGTCAAAAAGGGTTTTCTTAATAAAATATGCCTTTGGTTGTTCTAGACCCTTAAACTGACTTTTTTACATACTCAGTATGTTTTAACCTTATTTCACTGCTATTTTTCCTCACATTATGTCATTTCAACAATTCAATTTTTGATGCCATAAAAGCTCCATTAAGGTTTTTTACCACTTATCATTTTCTCTTCTGCTAAAACCATCAGCAATATATTTGTCTCCTGATGATGAACGTTTCTACGACATAGTTTGTATTGGTAGCTTATTTTTTATTAACCCAAATTAAATAAATTGCTAGTGTATCAAACTCCCTTTAGTGTTACCTATATCAATTCCAGATTTGCTAGAACAGTATTTTTATTGGTAGTAATCAGTTCCATTAGCAGCACATTCTTGTTGAATAATGAACTACTTTTAATACAGCAATTTTGTTAAGAAATAAATTGTATCTTCTCAATGCAACGCGTATTGTTCCCAGCAAAGCGCTTTTCCTAAAAACGAATTGTTTCCGTTAAAACCTATAATACACCAAGACTTTGGGGCTCGTAGCAATCGGCAATCCCCGCGCGCCGTATTATTAGTTTTAACGTATTTGTTCCGCAGGTCACATCGTTGTTCGGAATCTTCTAGCTGTCTTGTGTAATTTATTTTTAATTTGTATATAAGTAAGATAAAGCAATAGAAGATTCCAATTTCGCACTATCAATCATTATTATTGGACTTTATAATCTATGAACGAATTTTACTATCTCAGTAAATCATGTTGCTTAATAGATAATCATATACAATGTTAAACGACAAGAACAATATCACCCTAGAAGCTATTTCAATTTTTGAGAACTACAGTACTGATTTTTATTGGTAAGTAGGATATGCTTTATCAACCGTGGCAAGCAAACATTTTTATGATTAATGTCAAGTTTCATTACAACTGCCATTCGGAACTACTACAGTATATGAAACCAGATTACACCCCCAATAGAACTTGATAATTACTGTGAGTATTCAGAGCAATAATGTCTATAGACCATTCTATGGTAGAATTAACTCATATTTCCTATTGACTAAATTACCGTGATATTGTCACTACACAACGATCTAGCAACTTTCGTTGTCTTGCCATAGGAAAGCGCGTTGCTGTCACATCTAGTATTAAACAGTTTTATAAAGAGTATGTGAATTCTTATAAGGAATAGTAGGCTTTTTCTAAGTGTAGATCTGAAACATATGTATTTATACAGGGTCCTGCACCTCACCTCCCGTCTTCTATAGCTCACTTAGTAATTAAGTTAGAATTTTCATATTTTACAAACCTTATCTGTATCTTGAGGCGCATTTCAAGAAAATATTTTTTTTTTATACAGGGTGTTCCAAAAAAGTGTGACGTCATAAGGGTATATTAATTAAATTACATGCCATATATTTTCTTACATTTTTGGGTGCCTCCTATAGTTACCTACATACCCCTAAAATTTTATTAAAATTGATTCAGTATTATAGACGAAAAAAAATAAAAACTAAAAAATATCAGTTTTGCGCCACTGGTATTAAAAATAAATAAAAAATAAAAATAATGCCTCGTTAATAAAATTATACAAAGGTACTTATTAAATAAGGGATAACAATTTCGTTAACCAAGTTTGGTTAACACGAATTATACAGGGTGTCCAAAGTTTAGTGTCAAACTTTAAAGCAATTTATTTTTCTTATTTCAGATGGGAACCCCTGTATATTTTTATGTTATTCGATGCAGAATTAAAAATCAAACTTTTTTCCTAATTGCAACCCTATCGCAATTTCTAACGCATCAAGAGTTATTTGCAGAAAACTAATTTTATCAACTATTCCAACAGTCATTATTATGAACAAATATCAAGGTGGCTTTGAAAAACAATTTATTGGTATTAAAGTTTATTAAAGTGACCAGAGACCATTTTGACTTTAGTAATCTAAAAGTTTTAAATACTGTTAAATTGTTAGTAATTATTTAAGCTGATATAATTACTTTATATTGTTTTTTGTGATGGACTAAAACCAAGAAGAGCTCGTAAATATGATTTTTATATTAGGAGCATGCAAAAACAACTTTTTTTTGGCAAGCCGAGTTTACGCACATTGTTATCCAGAACGACGACATCCAGACAAAAGGAGCCTGCAAAACATAATATTAGAGAGGTTTGTAGAAACGGGAAATGTAAACTTCCCAAAACCAGTGAGAAATAAACCGGTACGAACTGAACAAAATCAATTGGCTGTGCTATTATCTATTATAGAAAATCCTTCAGTTACTCAACAAGCAGTCGCTGATGCCGTAGATGTAATCGAAAGAACAGTTCAACGAATTTTCAAGGATAACCATATCCACGATCATCATTTCCAGTTAATAATTATTATTAACAATTTAACAATATTTAAAACTTTTAGATTACTAAAGTCAAAATGGTCTATGGGGACTTTAATAAACTTTAATACCAATAAATTGTTTTTCAAAGCCACCTTCGATATTTATTCATAATAATGACTGTTGGAATAGTTGATAAAATTAGTTTTCTGTAAATAACTTTTGATGCGTTAGAAATTGCGATAGGGTTGCAGTTAGGAAAAATGTTTGATTTTTAATTCTGCATCGAATGACATAAAAATAAACAGCGGTTCCTATTTGAAATAAGAAAAATAAATTGCTTTAAAATTTGCAAAGTTTGACACTAAACTTTGGACACCCTGTACAATTCGTGTTAACCAAACTTGGTTAACGAAATTGTTATACCTTATTTAATAAGTATTTTTTTTTTTTTATTTATTTATTTTACGTCGGCCTTTTTTCCGCAACGAGGCCAATCACCGACGCCAGGGAATTTGTCACACACTATCTGGTAATTTTGCCGAATCCCTCTTTGTCGAGGGTAGGGTTCTTTAACGTGCCAACATCCATGACACGGGGCCCACAGTTTAACGTCTCTTCCGAAAGACGGCGCCACCTCTTAAACCAAATTCCAAATTTAACATCGACGTTGTCGGCACCGGGAATGGAACTCGGGCCTACGATCTGTAAGGCTGCTGCGCTAACCACTAGACCACAACGTCGACTTATTTAATAAGTACTTTTGTATAAATTTATTAACGAGGCATTATTTTTATTTTTTATTTATTTTTAATACCAGTGGCGCAAAACTGATATTTTTTAGTTTTTATTTTTTTTTTCGTCTATAATACTGAATCAATTTTAATGAAATTTTAGGGGTATGCAGGTAACTATAGGAGGCACCCAAAAATGTAAGAAAATATATGGCATGTAATTTAAAAAAATACACCCTTATGACGTCACACTTTTTTGGAACACCCTGTATGAAAAAAAAATGTTTCCTGAAATGCGCCCTAAGATACAGATTTGATAAGGTCTTCAAAATATGAAAATTCTAACTTAATTACTAAGTGAGCTATAGAAGACGGGAGGTGAAGTGCAGGACCCTGTATATGTATAAGAACATAGGTATTGCCCATTTCGCGAAACCAGCAAACAGATAATAAATATCGCAAAACATTGCAGCATGCCAGATAATCGTATTGTAGAATCCATTCCACCAAAGAACTTAAAAGAAGAACAGATTAAAAACGACATGATTTGGCCATTTAAGGCTTTGCTTAACGTAAGCTCTTAATTACCTTGTCATTGCGCTACAAGGTGCTAAATCTATTGATGTTTTTATAATCGATAATAATTACAATAGCTTAGCTTTTAACGCAAGACCACCCCAAATTCACTTAACATAATTAACCGGATCAACAAGCTTGTGTGTGTTTTAAGTTAAAACGTTTTATCAGGTAAAAACCTGACAGGTCTGGCCTTTAAATATCGCTAAGATACTAAGATTAATACAATGAATAATTATTGCCATAGATTTGGCGTCCATAGCACTTAGATAGAAGATACAAAATATTCTTAAAATTGATCAAACAATACGCTTTACTGAGAAGAAAATGTGTCGCATTGAGAAGATGCAATTTATTTCTTAATAAAATTGCTGTAATAGTAGTGCTGTAGTAGTTCATTATTCAACAAGATTGTGCTGCTAATGGAACCGCGATTACTACCAATAAAAACACTGTTCTAGCAAATCTGGAATTGATATAACACCAAAGCAGGTATGATACACAAGCAATTTATTTAATATGGGTTAATAAAAAATGGGCTATCAATACAAACTATGTCTTAGCAAACCTGTTGTACTAGATCATTTTCCTTAGTGTACTTAGTTTAGTTGCTATGCGTGTTGAGAGTGAACCACATAATATACTTTATTTATTTAATTTTCCAATTTTACCAGGATCATCGTCATGCAATAAAATCCGAAATGAAATCATTTTAAAACCATCTGCCAATTTGCTGATCACTGATAGAAATCGTATTTCATTTTTATCTCTAATTCTATTGTAAATTTTCCGAGCGTTGTCACAGTGCTTGTTAGGGTCTAAGTGTTTCTTTAAATTACAGCCCCGAGTTTCAGATTTTAATGAAATTTTTTTATTTTGTATAATGTCTTTCCACAATAACTCATTTAAGCTATTAAGGCAAGTAAAAGTCATTAACCTGAAGGTCGTCAATAACAACGAAACTTTTTTGGCTCTAATACCAAAAATTTCTCATTGTTTCAGCTTTCGGGGTAAATTCGCCAAAATTCCTGCCAATAATAAAGCAAAGCGAGGACAAAGCAACATTGGGGCACCGTTGCAAGGAATTAAGCAAGAGTTAAACTTCCCGCAATAAATTAATTTTACCGGGCTTATATTCTTAATCGATGGATTAGTAATTTCCTTGCTCAGCTACAAAATTATACGGCCGATGATTACAGTTGCAAATTTTGATTTACGTTTGTTGTATAGTGATGTACACAATACTCTATAGCTACTTCGTATTCGTTCTTGAAGTAACAAGTAACAGTAACAAGTAGCATTGGCGCTACGCAGCGGAGAGGGTAGACTATTGTAAGGGTGAATATTTACTAACTGCTATACAGGGTTAATGAATAAGTGCGACAAACTTCAGGGGGTGATTCTACATGAAAAAATAATTATATTTTGTTATATAACTTTTGTCCGCAAAGGCTTTGATTTCCGAGATACAGGGTGTTAAGTTTTTATTAAAAAGTGACGATTTATTTATTGCTCTGAAACCCATCGAGATATGCAAATAAAATTTGGTAGGTTTTAAGAGGTAGTTATTGCGCATTTTCTGACATACAATTAAGAATTTTATGTTTATCATTGGCGCGCATAAGGGTAATAACCTCAATTTTTTTAAAGAAAAAATAATACGCCACTGAGATATATCAAACTTAAAACAATTTTTAAATTTCTCATTCAATTTGTGACAAAAAATCCCTCTTGCCTTTTTTTCGTATTGGGCGCCGTTTTTATGCAAAAAAATTAAACATCTTAACGCGTATTTTTCATTTCTTTAATACATTATTAAAAACTATCTAATACAATAACATTAAACCAGAACAATAACAGAAAATAACACTAATAAATAAATAGGCGCAAAGCTACAACAAATGTTGAAAATGACCTCCATCAGACGTTATACAAGATTCAACTCTTCGCCTCATTGATTGTCGTATTCGCGCAAATATTCCTGGTGTATTTCTTATTGTCTCACAGCCGGCTATAATTCGATTCCTCAGGTCTTCAACATTTTCGACGGGAGTGGAATAAACTAACGACTTAAGAAAACCTCAAATGCAAAAATCTAGAGAATTTAAATCCGGCGATCGAGCAGGCCAATTTTCCGTAACTCCCCTACCTATCCAACGATTTGGATAATAATATACTGTATCTAAGTGATTACGTACATTAATGCTAAAATGGGCTGGTGCGCCATCATGCATGAACCAGAAGTGTTGTCTCAGCTGTAGAGGGATTACTTCTAAAAGAGCAGGTAGCTCTTCCTGTAGGAAATTAAGGTAAGAGTCGCCTGTTAGTCATTGTGGGAGGAAATATAGACCGACTAAATGATCATCAATTGCCCCAAGCCATACATTTACCAACTGATACTGAAAATGAGCTTCACAGATTCCATGTGGATTTTCCTCAGCCCATAAGTGATTGTTATGGAAATTTCGTATACACTGTCGTCCAAAATTAGCCTTGTTAAGATTATTACCCTTAAGTTATATAGCAAACTATCATTATTTTTTCATGTAGAATCACCCCCTAAAGTTTGTCTCACTTATTCACTAACACCCTGTATATTTACAGCTGGACTGGGACAATACTAAAATCAAAAGGACCCTTCATTTAAAATGTAAAAGTTGGCAATATTAAGGGGAAAAAACACGTCGGTTTGTGAAAATTATTTTTTAAATAATTTAATAATTACTTATTTTCTTCTTCTAGCCCCCTCTGAATCTGCCACTCAGCTTTGTCCAATACCTGCGTATGTTTATTTTACTAATTGTGGTAGTCTGGCGCTATGCGTGTAAAGTATAATAATAAATGTACCTAATTTACAAAAACAGCGGGGTAAAGGGGAGCTTACACATTAATGAAAAAAGTATTCGCTACAACTATTAAAAAGTATCGAAATATTACCATTACTACCTATATTATTGGCTCGCGTTTACCATTATTACTTTCTTTATGTTAAATAACGAAAGCTCTTACCTAACACTTCATAGGCACTTAAAGCAATTAAAATATGATTTAATGGCCAATATAATTAAATGAATTATGTAGAAAGGGGGTAGATAAGGAGTAATTCGTGATAAGGGTAGAATGTACTAATTTATGGATAGCAATTAATATAATGCTTGAGTTGCCTATGTAGCAAAAATATTATCCTAATAGTCGAGGAGCTAATAAACAATACGGGAAAAGTGATTTTTCTAAAAATAGTTATTTGATTTAACACGATAACTTTTCAGAGTGATTTTAATAGTTATTTTATTTTTATTTTTTTATAGTTAGTGATTTTTGATCGGCAACCAACTCAGCCAAATTTATTAGAAAGTTTATGTATATTTACTTATTTTTGACCTCCCAATTAATATTATGTTAGTGTTTATGGTATATTATACCATACCAGGGTGTCCGGAAAATACGCGTACAACGTTTGACGACAGACTCCTGACGTCAAAATCGGTCGATCTAAGCCGACTTAGTTAAATCCAAAATTGTCTCGTTTAGCCGGTAGAGGGCGTCAAAAATTTGTAAAAATATTGGTTTTTCCTAAATTACGTGAAAACCTGCTAATCGATTTTAATGATTTTTAGTATGTAAACTAATACTATAAAATGACGTTTTCTAGTTGTATAGTCACCGACTGTAAATAAGTGGAAGTGTTACAAAAGTGATATAATACGTCAACATTTTTCGTCATTTTTTATATGAACGGCGTTATGACAACCCAGATATTTTTGTAGAGTGACTGGATGTATTTGGAAGCTATTTTACCTCTTTAATATTTTTCGTTGAATGAGCTGTTTTGCCAGAAGAAAATATTTACAATATTTAGTATTATTAGTAATAATATTAAAATCAAATTACCTGTAACAATAATTTTTTAAGTGACCTTGTTGCTATGGCATTTAATAATTTGACAATTATTGACAAATTGTCACCAGTCTATGAAATTTACTCAAGTATACGATCAACATTCTTGAATTACAAGTTCAGTTTACCATTAAAAATGGAAATTTATACGAACTCTGAGAAGGTTGACATTTTTCCGTTGCCGTTCGGCAATACTTACATCATCAATATCCCAACCGATGGATTGGAAGGGGCAATGATGCACCAGTAAAATGGCCACCACGTTCTCCTGAGTTAAATATGTGTGACTTCTTTTTGTGGGGCGATATTAAAACAGAAGTTTACAAGACTCCGGTAAACACACGCGATAATTTATTGCAGCGGCTTTTAAATGCAGGCAACCATTTTAATAATCCCGAGACATTAGGTAGGGTCCAATATCATTTTTTAAGGAGTGTTAATAAGTGTATTCAGCAAGATGGCGGTCATTTTACACATTTGCTTAAGTAATGTTTTTGTTTTACTTAGTTTCTTACAATACATACTTTCAACTTTGTTGTACTTTGTTTTATTTTTATTGTTAATAATTGATGTATGCAGGTAATTGTAAATATTTTCTTCTGGCAAAACAGTTTATTCAACGAAAAATACGAAAGAGGTAAAATAGCTTCCAAATACATCCAGTCACTCTACAAAAATATCTGGGTTGTCATAACGCCGTTCATATAAAAAATGAGGAGAAATGTTGACGTATTATATCACTTTTATAACACTTCCACTTATTTACAGCCGGTGACTATACTACTAGAAAACGTCATTTTATAGTATTAGTCTACATACTAAAAATCATTAAAATAGATTGGCAGGTTTTCACGTAATTTAGGAAAAACCGATATTTTTACAAATTTTTGACGCCCTCTACCGGCTAAACGAGACAATTTTGGATATAACTAAGTCGGCTTAGATCGACCTATTTTTACGTCAGGAGTCTGTCGTCAAACGTTGTACACGTATTTTCCGGACACACTGTATATATTTATTATTAGCTAGAGAATCATAAATATAAAAGTTTTCTTGTATATAAACATTTTACCAGGCTCTCTTATAAAAGGATGGTCCATTTTATTGGTCATACCTATAGAGAATTTATAGCAGCAGGCGATGCCAGGGGCAACAACTATTGCGATGCGTTTTAAGTAGGTACCTACTAAAATAATTTTAATCCAAAATACCTAATAATTTATTTTTTCTAAATTCATAAATTTACATTAAAATGCTTCATTGGGCATTCAGAGATTATCTTAATTTCAAGGAACATCAACAAGTGGCAAAAGCTGATACATTTTCTATTATTCGTATAACAATAAGCGGAAGTTGAATTCTCCAAACAACACAAATTTAATAACGCCGAACCTAAACAGGCCGGAGCTTTACAAATCCTTAGATCTCTCGAAACCTTGGTATTGTTACAAAACATCATCCAAATTGCAATAAGACCGACGCAAATAAATGAATTTCTATAGTGGATAGCAGACAAGGTTAATGAATCAGTCTTTGTATCTCTGATAGTGTTTGTATTTGAAGAAACTCTTGTAAATGCTGATGATAACGGTAAAATTGAATCTAATTTATTATTGGTCAGAACTGTATTCGATTGGGACAGATATTGGGATCGATCTGATTTTTAAAATCAGTTCAGTGATCCAAGGTGAATTTTATGTCAGTTGTTCGTTTGGGTTTCGATTTTGACTCATTTCATGTTCAAAAATGAGTCGAGAGTAGCGTAGTAGTATTCTTCCTTACTTTATAAAGTGAGGGACTATAGTAAAACAACTTTAACATATTTTACTTTCACCCTTCTCATAAATAACCAACGAAAATCTAAAAACGGGGACAGAATGGAACTATAACTTCCAAACCATAAAGTAAACAAAAGAAATAACTGATCTGACTTTGGTGATTCTGCAATTTCCCAGGTTGACTTGGGGCCACTTTGACGGTAGTGGGGGAACAGTGATCATTGGCCAATCGAATACGCCTTTGGTTTCATATTATTAAAATTTCCAACTGACGAATTCATTAATTTTTATTATTGTTTTCCATTCAGAAAATTTGGTAATTTCTTTGCCACAAAATTAATAGTAGGGTACAAAAGGGTAAACATTTTTGTTGATACAAACCTTGAAATTAAAACATTAACAGGGTTTTAAAAAGATGTAATAATATGAAATTTTCTACTAAAACTAGTTGGTCCATAGATATATGAAACATAAAAATTGCATCGTAGTAAGAGCCAGAATTAAAAGACAGGTAATGGTTTTTAAGATGAAATAATTACTATCATTTTTTTACTGTGTGGCTCTAAATCCCTTTTTTGGCAAAAACATATTAGGAGCAAGGGAAGATTAACAACATCACATGACCCCATATTAATATTAATTATTATATAAATCAGCATTAATACAGACATAAATCTTCCAGACCACTAATGCGAAAATAAGGTGGCCTTCATGGATTTAGGGAGTGAACACTGGAAAAAATTGTCGAAAATCATAAAACTAATGAATTAATATACGTTATATTTAAGATTAGAGGGTACAGGCGGCATTTGTTACTATTTATAACTAATGAATGACAATTTTTCCATATTTTTCTTTCTAATTTTAAGTTTAGAAAATAACTCGTAACTGATCTTAATCTAAAAAAGGTTACGAAACTACCGCTATTACCCGCTAGTTATGAATATTAAAAATATCCCCCCCCCCCCCCCCCCTTTCTATTTGATATTAATCAAACTTTAACGCTTTAAAAAATTAGTAAAACACTATTTATTAGCGAAATTCTAGAAAAATAATAACTCATTAAGATAACGCGGTCGACTTTAAACTTTTGAGACGTGAGATGCCTGTAATAAACCAACGTTTTCTCATCATCCTACTCAGATATTTATCAGTGTTTTAATTTCCTATTCAACTGTGGATACAAGTAGTCTTTTTATTATTTAGAACAGTAATAGCTGGACATCATAATGAAAGATGCTACCCAAGATAAAAGTTAAAATGGGGCAAGAGGCAAGCAAAAATTCAGCTTTAAGATTTTGTGTATACAGACAGATGTTCTATTTTGTAGTGTGACCTGTGCAGTTTTAATTAGGTGTAAATGAGAAGACAGAAAGATGCATGGATTTGGACAAAAAACATTTGTTTACCTGTACAACGAATACCGCTATAATTACATTTATTTATTGTCAATACTCCTTTAAAATGATGTAATAAATTACAAAAAGTTTTGATTGTGTTAGTAAAATGTTATAGTATTTTACAAATAAAGCAGTAGAGAAATGTCTAAAAAAAGTATGTGCAAGTTAAATTGTAATTTTCTTTACAAGAATATAAATAGCTTAAATAAACTGTAAACAGATGTGATCCTTTGACGCTGTTAATAATTACCAAAACGACATCGACACGAAGTATAACATCGTTACTTTTAATATTTACCGATAAATTGATGGATTATGCTCGAATATGTTTAGCATGCCAGTAACTGTTAACATGTCTTCATAATAAATTTTATTATTTTTTTAAATAACCACTTAATTATTTATTATGCTAAATAATGGCACTACCAATCAATCCGTCTTTTATATGTAGAGAGATGTACATTGTTAGTAAAATTTGTTATTCATACCATTTACCGTAATTGTCTTCCTAATCTTCATACAAAAGGTATTTAAATACCAAAAGAATAATTTATAGGATGATACATAAGAATAATCCTATTTGCTTTGCTGGTATGTTTGCTATAATCTTTGTAGTAAGTTATGGAATAATATAACATTTTAAAACTAGCTTTTTATATATAACCCTATAGCCTAATGAAGTGGTAGTCATCGCACATCGCAAGCGGAAAGTTTTACACTGAGAAAAAGCGTTCTATTCCTTATAAGAATTCACATACTCTTTATACAAAACTGTTTAATACTACATGTGACAGCAACGCGCTTTCCTACTGTAAGACAACGAAAATTGCTAGACCGTTGTGTAGTAATAATATCACGGTAATTTAGCCAATAGGAAATTTGAGTTAAAGCTACCATAATTATAATGGTTTATAGCCATTATTGCTCTGAATACTCACAGTAATTATCAAGTTCTATGGGGGGTGTAATCTGGTTTTATATACTGTATTAGTTCCGACTGGCAGTTGTAATGAAACTTGACATTAATCATAATAATATATGTATATCAGTACTGTACTTCTCAAAAATTTAAATAGCTTCTAGTGTGACATTGTTCTTGTCGTTTAACATTGCATATGATTATCTATTATGCAACATGGTTTACTGAGATGGTAAAATTCGTCAATAATAAAGATGAGTTGTGCGAAATAAGAACCTTCTATTGCTTTATATGACATACAAAATTTTAAAAACATTTAATACAAAGTAAAAATAAATTAATTGAAACAGGTATTGGTACGATCAATAAAATGCAAATTCAGACAGGACAGCTAGAGGACTCCAAACAACGATGTAACCGGCGCAACAAATATGTTAAATCTAATAATACGACGCGCGGCGATTGCCGATCGCTACGAACCCCTACCAACGTCTTAAGAATTATAGGTTGTAACGGATACAATTCGTTTTTGGGGACGCTGTTTTGCTGTCTTAATTGTAGAGAAAGTGCTTTACTGGGAACAAAATGCGTCGCATTGAGAATATGTAATTTATTTCTTAACAAGATTGCTGTATTAAAAGTAGTTTGTTATTCAACAAAACTGTGTTGGTAGCCTGGTAATGGAACTGATTACTATCAATAAAAACACGGTTCTAGCAAATTTGAAATTGATATACAGTGTCCGCAAGAAAGTCCGCATCAAATGGGATTTTTTTTTATTATTAAGTAAGTATAGGTAAAAATTGAAAAAGCAGTCAGTTTTTGCTTACCTAACAACAAAAAATGACGTATACTGAAGCAGCCGCACGACTTGCGTTACCTGTTAAATTTGACATTTTTAATAAAATAGGTTCAAAAATGCCCTTATTTATCAAAATATCGAAAAACCTTATTCGAGAAAGTTGTTTATTTAGGCATTTTTAGCCTCTGTACGAAATTTTGACAGTCTAATACAATTTTTATTTTTTGCCAGATTCTTGAAAATTTTGATCAACCCTCGTAGATTAACTTTTATACATCGATGTAAAACCATTTGCCTTTACTTCATTTGTAATCTTAATGCAATTTTGTGTAAAATTTTTGTTTCCAATTATTTATTTTGCTTCAAATACTGAAATTGTTATTGATCAGTATGTAATGTTTGATGCAAAGTTTATCTAATTACATCAGTTTTGCCAAAACCGACGTTTCTCATTTTTATTAAGTTAGTAAACAGATGTACAAAAAGAAAATATAAGGAAGCTTTCGTTGAAATTTTACTTAATTAATATTGGATCAAAAAGAATAAAATATTAATCGCTCGAAACATTTTATTCAACAAAAATATAGTTTAATATAATTAATTTAATTTAATATTAATTAAGTAAAATTTCTACGAAACCCTCCTAATATTTTCTTTTTGTACATCTGTTTACTAACTTAATAAAAATGAGAAACGTCGGTTTTGGCAAAACTGATGTAATTAGATAAACTTTGCATCAAACATTACATACTGATCAATAACAATTTCAGTATTTGAAGCAAAATAAATAATTGGAAACAAAAATTTTACACAAAATTGCATTAAGATTACAAATGAAGTAAAGGCAAATGGTTTTACATCGATGTATAAAAGTTAATCTACGAGAGTTGATCAAAATTTTCAAGAATCTGGCAAAAAATAAAAATTGTATTAGACTGTCAAAATTTCGTACAGGGGCTAAAAATGCCTAAATAAACAACTTTCTCGAATAAAGTTTTTCGATATTTTGATAAATAAGGGCATTTTTAAACCTATTTTATTAAAAATGTCAAATTTGACAGGTAACGCAAGTCGTGCAGCTGCTTCAGTATACGTCATTTTTGGTTTTTAGGTAAGCAAAAACTAACTGCTTTTTCAATTTTTACCTATACCTAATAATTTAAAAAAATCCCATTTGATGCGAACTTTCTTGCGGACACTGTAATTGATATAATACCGAAGCGGGTTTGATACACTGGGAATTTATTAAATATGGGTTAATACAAAATAAGCTATCAATACAAACTGTGTCTTAGCAAACCTGTTGTATTAGATCATTTTGCTCAGTGTAGATCGATTCCGGACTACAACAGACTTAGGTATGTAATTTTACGCTCTAAAATGTTTCCTGGTTTGTACCAAAAATACTATTTAAATTAAATTGAGGTTCTTGTAGATAAGTTTTTTTTAAGTTGAAATGTCTGTACCTAAGGGTAAATTATTTACCCTGTAATCTCTTTTCACCTTTCCGTTTTTATTGAATCCTATTTGTTTTCGAATATCTTTGTACGAAAATCCAAACTGGCTCAATAAATTTTCGGAAGTGTCTTTAGGCACCCTTACGTCACTGATTTTATTCATGGTGAAAATATACGAATCTCATAAATATATAGTTGTGTTAATTTATATGCCATTTTGAATCGATTCAGGATACTAAGGCTTTATTACACGAAAAAAATTGAATCAAGAGGTATTTTGTATTTATTTAATACATCATGAACTGATATATACATCAGTCAGTTTTTGAATATAGACAGTACAGACGATCGTTGGTAACAGGAACGAAATTTTGATCATGTCTTTTATGTTATACTAACAGGGCCCTGTCCGCTTCGCCGGCCGCATTTTCACGTACAGTGACGGAAATCAAATTTCGTACACTGAGGTTGAGATTTTATGCTATTTTTGAATATTTTGGTAAACTGGGCTTTTTACAATTATGTCACTACAAAGCCTCAGAACAAAATGCGAAAATATGAGATCATTGAATAGAAGGGCTGGAAGTGGCAGAAGAAAAATTTCAAACATAAATTAAGGTAATAATATACAGGGTGGCCCTTTAGTGTGGCAAAGTACAATAGCTCCGTTACTATTTCAAATACATTAAAAATATTAATACAAAAATTGAAGGACAGTAAGTGACTTATAACGTAAAATTATTTTTAACTCTACAGGGTGGCTCAAAAAAGCGGAACAAGAAAAAATGTACTTTTTTCAAATGGAACACCCTGTATATTTTTACATTTTTAAAATCCACATAAAATTACAATTATTTTTTATTAAATACATTATTAGTCTATACTTTATAGTTTCCGAGATATTGACTCTCGAAAAGTGACATTTTTGAACTTTGACAGCTTCTAACTTTCTAACAGTACGTCTTAGAGCAAAACGGCTTACATGTCCCTATCTTCAATTTTTATTATCTTCCCAAAAAAATCAACTTCCAGTTAAACCGGAACAACTATATTTCCTGCTTTCGAGTAACATCCGGTTTAACCGGAAGTTGATTTTTTTGGGAAGATAATAAAAATTGAAGATAGGGATATGTAAGCCGTTTTGCTCTAAGACGTACTGTTAGAAAGTTATAAGCTGTCAAAGTTCAAAAATGTCACTTTTCAAGAGTCAATATCTCGGAAACTATAAAGTATAGACTAATAATGTATTTAATAAAAAATTATTATAATTTTCTGTGGAATTTAAAAATGAAAAAATATACAGGGTGTTCCATTTGAAAAAAGTACATTTTTTATTGTTCCGCTTTTTTGAGCCACCCTATAGAGTTAAAAATAATTTTACGTTATAAGTCACTTACTGCCCTTTAACTTTTGTATTAATATTTTTAATGTATTTGAAATAGTAACGGAGCTATTGTACTTTGCCACACTAAAGGGCCACCCGGTACAATACATGACTTCGAAATTAAATATAAAACAGATCATTCAAATATTAAAAAAAAAACATTGGTTTAATAATTTAAAGCGGCACCATTTTTTTCCACTAATAAGTTTAAACGTCTGGGCATTGATGCCACCAGCATTTGGGCGTGATGAAGATTGTATAGGTATTCCAGCTTTCTTCAATTTTATTCCACAACTCATCACTGTTTTGAGGATGAAAATCATTGTTCTTGTTAATTTCTTTCACGATATAACCCCAAACGTTTTCGATTGGATTGATATCAGGGCTTCTTGAGGGCCAAGGTAATAGTGAAATGGTATTTTCCCGTATCCAGTCTGAAACTCTCCTTGCTGTATGGACGGGGCAGTTGTCATGCTGGTATATAAAATTTTCTTGTTGAAATATATTGTTTACCGATGGCAACATAACATTTTGAAGGATGTGTATATAAGCTTAAGTATTAAATCTTCCTCGAATTCGGTGGCATATTCCTAGCCCTCTGCAAGTCATATACCCCCATACATTAACTGAAAATCTTCCACTTGTTTTAACATGTTGGGTATATTTTTGTTCGTACCGTGTATATGGCGGCCTATACACTTTTAACTGCCCGTTATAATAGGACTGAGAAGTCTTCTCGTCGGTAAATACTATTTTTTCCCAAAAATTCATACCTTGCGGTAAATATTCCAGCGCAACCCATTCTTTGCTCTTTATTCATATCGGTAAAAAACGGTTTTTTAGCAGCTACCTTATTTCTTAATTCCGAATTTTTCTTTATACGATTTCTCGCCGTTCTTACTGTCCCAGGAAAATTAGTTTGGTTGTGTGCTTCTACAGCCGTCTGAAATGGATTGTTTCGCAAAAAATCTATCAGATCATTATTTTGATTTTTGTTTGAAATTTTTTTTCTGCCACTTCCAGCCCTTCTTTCCAATGATCCTGTATTTTTCCAATTAGTTCTGAGGCTTTGTATAGCGCTTCTTGGTTTCTCAAATTGCTCAGCTATTCTTTGCAGAGAAACACCGTCTTCGAATAAAGTAATTATTTTAGCCTTCTCAAGTTCATTCATGTTCACAAAATTTGTTAAAATGAAATAATATAATTGTCAAATCTGATGACACCGATAACAATTTGTCAAAAAGTGAAGTGCATTTCCAGGTGATCCAGGTATACAAAAGCCGACATCACATCAGGAAAAAATAAGTGTACGAAATTTTATTTCCGTCGCTGTACCATCAACTCGAGACGGTTCCCATTATATTAAATAAATTAACATAATTTTCAAATTCACAGAGTATTAACTGTTCCTCTTAGTACTTCTTAATTGTTATAAATAAAACATTGTCGTTAGATTCTTAAATTAAAAACTTTTTAAACAGTTTCAAAGCCATTTCTTTCCTAGCAGATTTTTTAGTTGAACCCTGAGATCAAAAATATTGTTCTGAAGCTGACGATTATACGAGTAACACGCCGCTTTTAGTCTGTTAATGCTTGGTTAAGAACATAATTTGGGGTAACTCAGCCTGAAAGAAAATTATGCTTTCGCATCTTGCTTTTAATATAGGCTAAAGCTAGCCCGTAATTTTCTTTTATAAAACAACTTATAATCTTTAACGTTAACTTACACATATTATATGGGGTTTAGTAAATTATGTTTATAAAAAGACTCTTTACAAATACGTATTTCTTTATTTCTTGATTTATTTGTCCGTTGATAATAATAATATATAGTTTTTATAATACAACAGCCTATTATTTGCTGAAAAAATAGTGAACTACTGCTGCGTTTGTTTTAGATTCTCCAAAAAACCCCGAATATGGTACATAATGTCAAGAACGAATTTTACTTTCTGGGGCTTGTCAAGAAACAAATGGGCAACATTTCCAACAAAACATACGTTTACATTTGAAAAAAAAGTGGGCGGCGGTTTCTACCCCCAAGAAGACAAGAAAAAAGTATGCCAAACAAACATAAACGCAGCCATAGTTCTGTATTTTTTAGCAAATAAAAATGCTTTCTAATACTGAATTTATTCCAGTTAAAAATTCCACCAAAGCATAAAAAAAAATAGGTGTCCAATTACGTACACCTTTTTATTAAAAATTAAAGCACACTATTATCAAACCCCAATTATAAACTTTCCTCGAATTTACTGAAACTAAGAAGAATGACAATATGGAATGCATAGTAGCATTTCTGTATTATACCTGATGACCACATTTAAATTTTGTTTACTGACACTAAACAATAGTTGGAAAATATTCTCCAACAATAATTATTTAATCTAAAATTTCCACTATCTTGCTTTAAATAACATTTCATAACATAGAGAACGTTGTATTTAACTTTTCTCCTCTTAGTTTGCTGCCAGGGTTATTTCCGATGGAGGCCTACGATTTAACGTGGGTTTCAAACGGCGATCCTCATTCCACGCAATCCCTCAACGCCATAAACCCTGGTTTTACACATCATCGTCTATGACTTACCAATTGATCTCTCTTACTCCACGAGATATTATTATGATATTTTTTCACTCATTCCAACTGCAGGACGCTGGACCCACGCCATGACTTATGCCACCAAAATTCACTGAGATCTCACAGGTTTGCCGACCGTAAGGTATGAACTGACAAACTTTAAATGGTAGCTAAGATTCTAACAGCAATTCTCATTTCTAAAATAATTTAATTAATTCGTGCTCGCGATACAAGCCTCAAAAATTTTTTATTTAAGAATTTCTATATTTACTTGGAACCAGAGTACAGTTGACGACATATAAATTCGTACACTCCACCCATACATAACTCAATTACAACACAATTGGGTAAAACGGATTTCTCGCCTTGCTGCTTATACCTGGATAGAACACCAGCTATATACATAGCTGTAAATTGTTGTATGTACGATTTTTTACCATAAGTAATAATGGTTATTTCTAAATATTTTTGTTTAAATTACACCGCCAAATAAGAAAATTACAAAATAATACCAGGAAAACTACAAAAGTATATAGCCAAAAAGGGTAAATTTATTAACAAACAACAAACAAAATACTAATATTTAGTTGCTGCGCCATTGGATTCTAACACTAATCGTAATCTTCTTCGCATTGACAAAATAATACTTCTGGTATAATCCGGAGTTAGCCCTTCCCAAATTTCTTCTATTTTATCAAATAGCTCGATTTAATTTTGTGGTTTAAAATTTATTTTGTACATTTTTTTACCATCAATCCCCAAACATTTTCAATTGGATTTAAATCAGGACCTCTTGAGCACTAAGGGACATGTTACGTTGTTTTGTCTAAACCAGTTTCCTATATTTCTTGCAATATGCACAGGGCCGTTATCCTACTGAAATATAAAGTTATTTCCTTCAAAAACTATCGCGGCAGAAGGAAGAAAATCATTTTCCAAAATCTGAAGATATGTCTGATGAAACTGTTTAGTGTTCCACCAATATTCCGGCATACACCTACACCGTAAATACTTGTCCATGCCCACGCATTAAAGGGGAAAAGTCCAATGGTTTGCCATTATATGTAGACTGAAAAGTTTTCTTATCTCATTTTGCCAAAAAAAATCATTTTCTGTTAAATATTGCATAGCAAGCCCAATTCTTTGTTCCTTATCACTATTTTTTAAAAATGGTTTGGATACAGCTGCTAAATTCGGAACATTGTCTTACTCGGCGTTGCGCAGTTCTAGATGAAGCAGGGAATCCTTTTATGTGCATAGCAGATACTGCAGTTTCAAATGGATTTTGCCTTGAATACTCCACCAAATTTCGGTCTTCTTCATTTGATGATTTTCTATTATTTAAACCAGACCCAACAGACCTTTCAAGTGATTGATGATAGCGCCATTTTTTTATAATTCCTTGAACAGTACTTCTAGGTACTCTAAAATGATCAGCTATTTTTCCAAAAGACCACCGCATTTCTACTAAACATATTATTCTTGCTTTTTCAATGATACTTAAATGAGGCATTTTTAAATCAAATAAGATAATGACAATACTTTGACAGATAATCATGATAACAATTAAAACATTACCAAGGTAATAAAGGTAAAAAAGTTGCAATTACAGTGTCACAGTTTAGTGTGCGAAATTATCTGTCGTCAACTGTACCTACTAATTTTAATTTACTAGCCCTTTCTTCTATTTCTGTAATTAATTTTAATTATATTAATTGATGGCGCCGCACTTTAACCATTTTATTATTTTCGAAAAAATTATTGTGGTAGCTTTCATTCCTTTACTTTGGTTGTTCTAATTAGGATGTTATTTCGAATATGTGCAACATAAATACGTAAATTAATATCTCTTAAGTAGCACAACCACGCTTAATTATTATTGATGGTTGAAAATGTAATTGACTCAAACGTCATTGGCCTACCGTGAAAAAAATATCGTATGAGCGTTAAATACTTTAGGTATATCGTCAACATTCAATTATTGTAGTCTATTCCACACGGTTCTACATGCCTAAGGAGTCAAACTGAGATTTAACAATACTTTAACTCTAAAAAAACTAGTGGTGTAAAGATAATATTTAGATCAATTTCGTTTTTTGTTTTAGATTTGCATCATAAGAAAGCTAAGGTAAGAAAGAAGTCTAGAATAGGATATTGATTGGCTAGATTTTCTTTTGTGGTGTATTAGTGCTCTGAGAAGGTAATTTGGAAATGTTCTAAATGCCCTATCCTTTTCAGGGGCGATACGACTTGGCGATACGGTTTGGGAGTTGCATTCGATTGTAGCAGTTGCAGCAAGTATAGATATCGTCGATCTTCCGTAACCGATCTATTCTTCCGACCATTGTACCATTGACAGTCCGGTTACTATGCCATTTGGTCTGGACGTCTGACGCATGGTAACCATAGAACTTCAGCCGTCTGACAGCTGGTTGGACAACCGATTTTGACATTTGAAGGACTTGTAGCCAGACACGCAAGTTATAACTTTGTATATTTTGTATATAATATTGTGTATATGTTACCGTCACTCTAAACTACTGCGACAAACTTATACAGCCTTCTCTTTGTAGGAGGTCAAAGGCGTTTACGTTATTTTACCTTTCAACCGTCAGGCTGACCAGGCTGGTAACAATAATATTACAGCTTGCCATAACTCGGGTCTGGAAAATTCTCATTTTATTTCCTTCGTATTTATTTGTATTTTTAGGTTAGCCCTTAAATCGAGGTTTGTTAATCCAGGAAAGCAACGAATTTAATAATGTTTAGCACGATGGGGGAAGGTTATTTATTTCGTACTTTTACTTTTATCACATACCCTTTTAACGACCGGCTCTGTATGTTTTTGATATACACCCTTTGTAAAAAGGACAAGTCAGTCCAAACGGTATTATTGACAATACTGTTATTATAAAAATAGGTATGACTTTAACGAATCAGTTAAAACTTGTTTACTTAATCATAAAATGATTTTGAATAAGTACCTATAATCAGTCCGTTATATATTTGCTTATATTATATTGGTAAAGCCCAGGCAGAAATTTTTGCAGTGGATAAAGCAGTCAATACCCTGCGGGATCACCCTGGCTTGAGAGGGGCTGCGTCTATTGCTATCCATATAGACAGTCAAGCAGCCATAAAAGCAATTTGCTCTAGCAGTACTAAATCAAAATTTGTAAGGCGCTGTCGCAACAATCTCTGCACTTGGTGCTCATCATCGAATCACCTTGTGCTGGGTTCCTGGACACAGCAATATATGCGGCAACGAGACTGCTGATGCGCTCGCCAGAGAGGGCCTAGCATGTCTGTGAAACTAGCAGAGAATACTGTGGCTAGACCACTGGGATCCGTCAAAGAGGAGATAAATCGAACAGCTAAACAACTTGCGTAAAGCAGAAGGACAAGGCTGAAAACTTATAGCATTTCCAGGCAATTGTGGCCCCTACTTGACCTATTGGTAAAGCCTAGTGGCAAAATTTGTGTTCTAGCATATTTTTGTTAATTTCTCGGAAACTGAACATAAGTAAAAAAAAATTAAATGATAAATTAATAAATTTGTTCAAATTTGTCCATTTATATTTATTTTTTTGATATTATTAATTTAAAAATCCAACCTTTTTTAACATAAAACTGTTGGTAATTTGGCTGCGATTTAAATAAAATGAAAAAGTAACGAAATATTGATGAAAAAACTAAGTGGCGAATGAGTCACTAGAATTTGCTCTTAAGAAGAAGACGGTGTTCAAAACTTGCCACGAGCAAGCACAGCACTGGTTTTAGACTAATAGGCAGCACCCTTAATGTAAGGGCACTACATAAATATAATTACCAGAGACCGGAAGTGTATTATTATAGGGCAAAGACATTTAATTAAATTTGACACATATTCGCCGTCCTAAATACAATCCTTAAAACTAAATACATTATTTAATTTTACCGACACTTATAAAATAAAAAGCTTTTGTTAAATTTTACATTAAAAGTTGTATGAGGTGTGTCTGAAAAAATATAAACTTTGTAAGGCATCTAAAAATATTAAAAAAATTATTTTATGTAACTTTGTTTAATAGCTCGATCACAATATTAGATGCTAGTGGTTGTGGTGGCTGATGATTTATCCCTTGCACATCATGGTAATATTACATAACACCCACATCAACATTTTAATAAGAATACCTTTGCTCTTATTCCACCATTAAAAAGAGATAAATTTTAAACCATCATGAATTTAAACTTCTTTATACAGGGTGTCCCAAAAGTAATGGGACACAGAGGAACAGCAGACTCCTTAAGTCGAAATAATGCGATTTATTTAAACTTGCCTTATCCCAAAATTGATAACAACCAAGATACAGGGTGTCAAAGTTTTAATTTTGTTTTCGATTTTTTGCGATTATTTCTTAACAAAACGACATAGCAGCACAAAATTAAGGGTTTTGGGGTTTTTTGAGGCGAGGAATTTAAAATTATCCATAGTTTTTGTGGAACCAGTAGAGGGCGCTGCCTACGGCAAGGCCCACTCCTTTTAGCTGGCATAACTTTGTTTAGGCTTCTTTTATATCGATCCGACTATTAAAAAAATAAGTTACTTTACTTCTTTTACATCAAAAACGTATAACTCATTGAAGTCGCTAGGAGCAACCATTTTCGAGATAATCGCATTTTATATGTCCAATGCAACAAGTACGTGGTCCAAAAACAACGGAAAATCGAGCAACGGTGAATTTCTAACTTAAAATTATTGTAAATCAGCAACATTTGCTAAGTGTCAAAGTTAATGTAAATACTTAAGGTTGACTATTTTTTTTCTAATAAAAACGCTTTTTCGTATACGGATTTATTAATTTTATTCTAATCAAAAATTTTATTAACTTTGACAGATGATACTTTGTGTAACATGTTGTTGCCTTAGAAACGTCGTTGTTTTTAATCAAGCCCAGAATACACAATTATTTTAAATATTTTAGCATAATATTCTTGCATTAAAAATATCGAATGCGATTATCTCGAAAATGGTTGCTCCTAGCGACTTCTATAAGTTATACGTTTTTAATTTAAAAGAAGTAAAGCAACTTATTTGTTTAATAGTAGGATCGATATAAGAAGGCCAAACAAAGTTATGCCAGCTAAAAAGAGTGGGCCATGCCGTAGGCAGCGCCCTCTACTGGTTACACCAAAACTATGAATAATTTTGAATTTCTCACCTCAAAAAACCCCAAAACCCTTAATTTTGTTCTGCTATGTCGTCGTTTAGTTAAGAAATAATCGCAAAAAAACGAAAACAAAATTAAAACTTTGACAACCTGTATCTTGGTTGTTATCAATTTTGGGATAAGGATAAGTTTAAATAAATCGCCTTATTTCGCCTTAAGGAGTCTGCTGTTGCTCTGTGTCCCATTACTTTTGGGACACCCTGTATATATATAAAACGACAACGAGTAATAAATGAGAATGCGCATGTAATGAGCCAAAATGCCCAATGAGTTGACGGTTTGCGGTTGGCATTTTGCTCTAAACGCAATCTTACTACTCACTGGCGTACCAAAAGTTAAACAAATAAGATTAATATTTTTAATTAAAATTATCTAATAATTGATTTTGTACCAGGACGAAAGTGTAACATCAGTTATGGGTAGACGTAAAGCTATTTTTATATATGCTCGAAAGTGTTCAAAAACAAAACTAGTCAAAAGACGCGACCATTACGATTTTTTTTAACTAAATAACAACATCCTTAAAGTAAGAGCACTATATAAATATAACCTCCGAAGGTATGACGTAACAGTGCAAAGGAATTTAATTAAAGTTGACTGCACAGTCTGAAATGCATCCCCGTTTGGGTCACTCGCCAAATGTTGCCTAAACACATGTGGCGTAGTGGTTTCCATTGCCGTCCTTTTGCTAACTCAATTTTGACGGTAAATATGGAAACTTAATATTTGTGCCTAAAACGTTTACATTCGGATATGATATACCGAGTGACCTAAAAGGTTGTTTAGCAGTGTACAGGATGATCTAATATTCTTTACATGAGTACCTATAGTATTATTTCTTTTTATTTGTATTATTTCTTTCTAATTAATGTCCTTGTATAAAAAAAGGCAATAAACGTTATCTTAAATAAGCCGAAATAATGTCAATTTAATTAAATTAACGTAGAGCCTATTAGGGCTAAGTAACAATAACCTGAACAATATAAACCCATGAATGCTAAAATTAAAAGCTGCTAAATGGTGCAGGCTGATCAGAATTTAGTGACAGTGGCTGCGATTTTGTTGGGCCATTGCTTTCGAATGCTTTGTAGGAAGTCAGCTCATTTATAGGAAATGGTTTTTAAGGATTTTTCCGATTTCGAATACTTAATTGTGTGTAAGAATGGAAAAGATATATCTTTTTCGATTAGAAAAGTGGATATATATGGAAGAAGTTTTTTTGTGAGCCGTTGACAGAAAGATGAAAGAGCTTTTTTAGAAGCGGGTAATATCGCAGGAGCGTTGGAGAGTATTTTTTTAAAACGGCGGTGGAATTGCTTTTTTGATACCGTTTTATAGCGAACTTTAATTTATCACTTTCGATAAATAATAAGGTTTTATAGAAATATGGAAAAAAATCGAAAAACAATCTCTGCCAACAACTTCCTTTTAATAATAGACCTTTATTAGGTTTACAGAATTTTATTAACCTTGTCATGTTTATTAATGTTTGTATACAGTATCACCAGTAAAATCCGCATCATATGGGATTTTTTTTATTAATAGCTTTATTCAAAATTTGACTTTGGGATCAAGTTCTGCTTCGATCGAGATAAAAATAAAGCAAAAAAATAGTAGTCACGTGATTCGCATTATCTGTCAAATTTTAATTTTCTCCAAAAAATAATTCAAAAGTGGGGTTATTTCTGAAAATATCGAAAAAAGTTATTAGAAGAAGTTTTTTTAAATGCAGTTTCTAGCCCACATGCAAAATTTCAGCTGCATAAGATACAGAATCAAAATTGGGCTATTAAAATTTGGTCGCATGTGATGCAAAGTTTATTTGTTTTTGGCCCTGTATAAGGTAACTTCATAAAATAAGTATTTTTGAAAACGTAGTTTGACACACTCCAGGCTTCGCGCAATGGTGTGTTATTATTTGGTTGGTTACTATATGTTTTTAAAGTTTTGCTGCGTTCTTAAAAGTTGGGGGTATAATTCAAAGGGTAATAAATGCATCGCTAACAGGCCTCTGTATATCTCGTAAAATAAATAAAAAAGCGATAATCGATACTGACAAGTGATTTGTCTTTGAGCCCTGTTTTCTTCTGCCAAACCGAGCCTCACTGATGAGCCGTGATAACGGCGAAACGCGTCTGGGGATGGGTTTGGCGGAAGGAAACAGACAAAACTTTTTTTGAATTAAATAAAAAAGCGTTTCGTGTGATACTATATTAAAAAAAGTACATCCTTGTATTTGAAAGCAATATTTCTTTATCTGTAGGTACCCAATATAAATTATATTTAACACATAAACGTATCTACCCGTATAAGCAGAATTAAATTATCTAGACGTTTTTATTAGAATTCAGCGTTAGTTTGTGTAAGATAGTTCCATTATTACAACGACCTACGACCCGCAATTTTCCTATTTCCTATTAGAGGCGTAAGATTACACTATGATTAAATCCTATACATTCATGTAGAGACGGCATGTCCTAGGTGTGCTTAAAATAAGACGAAAGTTGCGCGCTTTTAACTTGTATATGAGATTGTTCTCGATATTGGCACTATTGGCAGTATGGCAGTGGCAAACGGTTCGTTTAGGAATATAGGTAACGTCCACACCATCAGTCAATATATTTATCGTTACAAATTTGTTAATATTGTAATCACATTAACAGTACTTATCACAATGTTCCTGTTTTATATGTCAACAAGCAATATCATTTTATTACCTAAACTTGGTTAATTTAAAAATAAAAACTTCAGAACTTGACAGTTTTATTATTTATTTACATTTACCTTTATCTAGGTCACCTTTCATAGTAATAATAATTTTAGACATGCAGATCGATTCCACGGTATACTTTAAAGCCTTTTTTATCTAACGATATTTAGATTACGTCACGCAGCAGACTTTGTTGCTTGAAGGCCTAGTTTTACCAAGTCGGTGGCCAAATTAGCACTTATGTCGGTGACATAACAAGGGCACATTTTAAAAACCTATTTAAGTTTGGTTATTTTGTTTAAATATCTCTATTTGTTTACACAAGCATGCATTTTCTAACTACATACATTTTATTTAAACGATTTCTTTGCGTAAACAAGTCTTTTAAGATAAAAATTGGACGTCCATACACTTAGGTGTATAAAGTGTATAAATCCGTCCCGGTGGTTCGCATAAAAACTCCGTCACTCGTAAAAGTGTTATAATTCAAATCAGGCAATTTATAAGCCAAACACTGGCACTGTTCGACATTTTTTATATGGCAAACGTTGGAAGCCAAACAGTATTGTTTGCACAAGCTACGACAGTGGCAGATTATGAAGTCAATTTTCTACTGGTGGAGATCATTTTACTGTCTAACCACATGCCAAGACATATAGGTCACAATTTCTGGACTATCACTATAATTGTATTGAAAACTACCACATAATATAGTTTGTAGCGAGAAATACATACTTTTGGAATCGAGTAAATTCAATATTTAACAGAAATAAGCATAAGATTGTTTCAAAACTATTCGTTTCTCGCTAATATTTTCTTCAGCTATTTCTAGTCAGCTTATATTTGGCCAAATATAAATTTGTTATTGTAAAATTTATGGCCAAACAAATTATCGTAATTTTTTTAAAGCACTATCATTTTGTTTAAAATCTGGTATATGCACTTACAAATAACTTATTTATTAACTGCATTTCTTTTAAAAATGATATTCTACACTGAGGAAAATAATCTACTACAACAGGTTTGCTAAGATATAGTTTTTGTTGATAGCTTATTTTTTATTAACCCATATTAAATTACTGTGAGTATTCAGAGCAATAGTGGCTAGAAACAATTTTATGGCAGCAATAACTCCTATTTCCTGTTGGTTAAATTACCGTGATATTAGCACTACACAACGGTCTAGCAATTTTCAGAGTCTTACAGTAGGAAATCACGTTGCTATCACATAATATAGTATTAAGCAATTGTATAAAATAGTATGTGAATTCTCATAAGGAATAGATGGCTTTTTTCTCAGTGTAGTCTATTTCTGCGGATTTTTGTAATTTCCTGTTTTATCAGTACAAATTCCTGCTCTAAGGTTGGATTGGAAACAATGTTATATTAAACTTAGGACGATAAAACGTAGAAACGCGCATTTATTCATATTCTAGAATTGTTTTACTATTTAAAACGCAGAGCAAGGTAGAATATTGCTGTAAAGGCAAGAACATGGGATTTAAGAGCTTTTGGGACAAATAAAATAAGTTTATAGTAAATAATATTGCCTAGATTAAATCCTCATAATATTCTATGTAAAACATTTTGCTGCTTTGGGTATTTAGCATTTTATTTCAATAAAGAAAAGTTTAAAAACTTTTTGTGCCGCGACGTGTGAAAATAAAGTAAAATGAGTATTTCTGTAATGAACCTCAGCTGCAGTGAAGATGGAAAAAATACCATTTTTCACAACTTTCATGAGATTATGCTAATAGAGAACCGTTTCTCTTTTGTAATGAAATGTGGCCCCAAATTGAATTCCTCCTTCATTAAAAACTACAGCGATTTTTATACTTACAAAATTGCGAAAATTGAATATAAAAACCAGACGTTGTTTTCGTGGTTGAATAGCTAATTCACGCTAAATGAGGGGGAAAATATTAGGTTGTACGTGGTTTTTTTACACAATACGTTTTTTTCACTCTCTTTTTTAGGTCTGAAAATTAATGAAACTGCAGTAAATTATATTAATATTAAACATGTTATGTTACAACATACAAGGGTGATGCGTCGGCCAGCGCAACATGTTAATTCCCATACAAAATTTAGGTTGGTCAAATAAATAAAACATAGCCAAATATTTGTCAGTTTCACCACAGCTGTTGGTTTATTGTTAGCAACGAACTAAACGGCATTTTGTATTGCAAATCATGAAAATGAATTGACACTAAATGGCTTTGCTCAATACTTATGTCTTGTTTACCACTGTAGCTGAGTGTCGCCCAATCAATGAATCATTATGTTTTAATTTATAAAGTGATTATCTGTATCCTGCTGTACCTTTGTCGTTAATATACATACCCCATGAAACAAGGAAACTTGTGTTACAAAAACAATTATAACGAGTGTCCACGGAAGGTGGTTCGCCCCTCTAACTTTTTTGTTTTTCAAGACAATGAAATAAAATTTGGGGGATTTGTATACGACATAAAACTGCATTTTTTGACAGGTGACTCAACATTATGAAACTTCCGGTTTAACCGGAAGTGATATAAACTTTTGATTTTTAAATGGGACACCTGGTATTTTTATCAACTCATTGTAAAACTATTATTTTCCATATTTTTTAAACAACAAACTAATTTACTTTGACAGAGGCTGTTGGCATTTCAATTTTCTTCAAGGCATGATTTTGTTTTATTAGTTTTGCTGGTCACAGGCTACTTGATGCATTTAAATCTAAATTTATTCTCAAAAGATGCTTCATTTTAGGTAAGTTCTAAGTTAATTTTTTAAAGTTTTTTAATGGCAGCTTTTCCAAAACCTAATAGTGTATGGTATCAAAATAATCGTAATAAAATCCTCTTTTTTCTTAACCCGACGAGCCACCCTGTTGCCATTTAAAAAAAATGAGTTATACAACTTTAAAAATTAAATTTTAAATAGCACATAGCATTGGACCAAAAATAGTAAAATTGTATTTTTCCCAAGATTAAAGAACTGAAATAAGTGATTTTAAGGTATTCATAGCCCTCTAGATAAAACAATAAATTTGGAAAAAAAATATTTTCTTGGTGACAAAAAGTGACAAGTGACACATCGTTGTATTTAGAATGTCATACCAGGTGCCCCATTTAAAAATCGAAAATTTATGTCATTTCCGGTTAAACCGGAAGTTCCATAATGTTGAGTCACCTGTCAAAAATGCAGTTTTATGTCGTATACAAATCCCCCGAATTTTATTTCACTATCTTGAAAAACAAAAAAGTTAGAGGGGCGAGCCACCTTTCGTGGACACCCGGTATAGTAACTTTTAAAATTATTTCCAATTCACAAATCTTACAAGTTAGTCTTGCTAGAATCAATTCTCATAATAAAAAAAATTAAGCCCCAAGTCAGTGTCGTCTTATTGACCCCCCTGCGAACGAAATAGATATAATCGGCTTAATTCCCCCCAAATGGGACGCTACGCGACGCGTCGCGTCGCCTCGTCGCTTGCTCTGACTACAAATATTTCGGATATGCCGGTAGAATAATACCTGCAAGAGGGAATGCGACCTGCCTGGGTAATTAGTAGTGTTGGGAAAAATCGACTTATTTTAATAATCGACTACGGAGTATTCGAGTGATTTAAAAAACCGAATGATAATCGATTTTTCACTCAAATTTTAATATTGACATTGGCGGTTCATCGTTCATGTTGATATACAGATTTGTATTGGGAATAACTGACTCGGTGTTGTTAATCGATTGATTTTTTGCGGATTATTAAATGTGGCGGAGATATTTGTGGATTTTTTGGCATGGTTACCAGATCTTACAATTTAATTTAACAACTTGACTACTTGACCTTGAGATGTCACGATATTGCATAACTCATGATATTTATGAATACTGAATACTCACCACTAAACATTAAGTTTTCAGTAGACGCCGACGATTTAAATCTAAATAAAATAATAAATAGTATTATTCTACGCAGGCAACCCGTAATGCAGTATTTAAATCTAAATAATAAATCATATCTTACACACACAGGTAACCCGTAATGCAGTATTTAATTTTAATTATATCGCCAATAACCGAAACCACTCGGTGTAGCCGCTCGCTAGGAGATGGCTCTGGCCGCAGTGAGTGATTGACATGCGGGCAGCAACTTTGGAGACGCGTTGGAAAATAAAAACCAAAATATGTTCGTCACTCGAATTATTTCCGAAGATAATCGAATTATTCAAGTGATTGAAAAAACTGAATGATAGGTTATTTTTCCCTCGAGTGATCCCAACACTAGTAATTAGTTTGTAGTGCATCTCAATCAGGTTTGGAAACACCATACCAAACAAACAAAATTGATTTCAAAACAAACAACAAAAAAGGTATTTCTCTTATTTAATTAAAAAAAAATGAAGCTCGAGTTAAGATTAATTTTATTAATTGCTATTTGTGTTTAGTTTTACTTATTGTGTTGTCTGTTTATAAGAAAATTCCAAGTGTTATTTAATCAAAACGAAATTAACTTTATTTATGACTTATAATATGAACGACTAATATATTATAAATCAGGATAAATAAAACATTCTGATAAAATGCTCAAGGAGTATATTTTTTATTTTTGAATGAAAATATTTTTTTAGTGGAAGCAAAATACAAAGGTTTCTTCTTACATAAGATACATGTATGAGTTCTTCCAAATAACTAAAATATTATTTTATTTGGGTACAAAGCAAATTTTAAAAGATCTGGAAGGTATCTAGAGTGTAGATGTTTCTTGACGCGTCCATAGTAAGTACCAAACAGTTGTGATTTTTCTTTAATTGTATGTGGCAATGTAGAGTCTTTACATATACCGTGCGAGCAAAAATGATTTGCATCAAAGAGGGCCTTGCATCTAAGGACGTAATGCTTAGCCGTAAAGCTTAATACCTGTTGGGTGTCAGTAACTACCTGAATTAACAATCAATCAGTTATTCCGTCAATTTTGACAGTCGTTACAAGTAATTTGATTCATCGCTAATTTTTCCAATCTCTTGAACAATAATTCACACAATGGGCTTTACGGAACAGCACAAAACATTCATGGTTGAAGCATATTTATGAAACGGGGTTAGAGTAAATGATGAGTGGCAATACAATCCGGGTTTGTGCATGGACGATTTTCACGGACATTTTCCTAACGTTGCTTTAATTGCTGGGGATTTTTATCATAACCTGAAAAGAACCGTGGCTGTGTTTAGGGAAACAGGTTCTATACAACACAAAAAAGGAGCAGGAAGACCATCTGTAAGAAAAGAAGAACTTGTTGCAAACGTTCGTGAAATAATGCAAAATACGCCAACAAATTGTATAAGACGCCTGTCCTAAGAATTGGGAAGATCTTGTGGAACATGCAGGACTATTCTTAAGAAGCAGCTAAATTTATTTTCTTATAAAGGGCAAGTAATTATTTTTCTTTTTCTTTCTGTATAATTCTTACTTTGTTTTTTGTAAACAACAAAAATAAATTTGTATTTGTCCATTTATTTTATTACTCATTTCATTAGTTTAGCATATCATGTCATAATATGAATTTGACAAAATTTTAACCTAGATTTGGTTAGATATATCGTCCCCATATCATTGTGATCTAAACCAAGCCCTACGTTTTTTAATCCAAGCCCTCTTTGATGCAAATAATTTTTGCTTGCACGGTACTATACTGTTCGAAAAATGTTTGGGATAAAATTTATTTACACTAAAATATATAACAGATGATTTATGATTAATAACTATAGTCGTGAATATTTATATGGCACTTTATTTTATCTTTATTAAGAAATTAAGGTTTCTTTAATTAATTCTAACAGGAAAATGTATAGACATACAAATCCCCTAATTATTAGGAATTGCCCCTATATGACGTATAGGAAGTTTTGGTTTTTATTTCTGTTTAAAACCAGTAAGTATAGAAGCAATGCAACACAAAAATTTACCAAAACAGCATACCAAGGAGTTTTGAAATTGAAAAATAAGATATTGGAAGTAAAATGTGTTTCGCAAACACTTTAGACATATGTTGCATTATGCCAGACATCACTGTTTTGTTCGTTGATATCAAATTGCTTTATTATATTGAAATTCTTATGTCAAAAGGTGGATTTATAAGCTGAAAGACAAAGATTTTCATACCAGAAATAAATCACAATCCGTGCAATTTAGTTTACTTTTACAATATATTAATAAAATGAACTATTTTTCAGACCAACCATTATTTACAAGCAAAGACAATAATATTTGTAATTTTCTACTGAAAAAATTTCAGTAATTAGTTTCAGTGGATTATTTACTTGATCTTGCACAATACTCAATGTCATCAACGGCCTTTTTACAAGAACAACAAAGGTTTCACCGAATTAACCGCCATATAAGATATTAGTGCGCAAGTCAGGCCAATATGCACGTACCCGTTCCTCTTTTGTTGGAGGAAAAAAGTTGATCACCTTGGGGTATCTCAACGTTGAATTACCGACCAGGATCAAGTTACACGCTGGGTCCAAATTTAACGGACCTCCTCTACCTTTTACATAAATGTCGTGAGGTAAAAAAAAATCGCCAGAATGTGAAAAAATTATCCTATTATTTGACAATATTGATGCAGCGAAAATTGTTTCTTTGTGATACTAAGTTCCCTTAAATGTATAAAAAGAGAAAACAAATAAAAACAATTTTTTTGTTTTTCCAGTCTGAATCAACCGATACGTAATATGTTTGCCTATTAAACGAAAGACTTATAGTCGGGGAGCAAGCGCAAAAAATATGCAAGAGTTTTCTGAAGGCTGATATTTTTAAGACGGGTTCAACGTTAGTGATTAAAAGCTAGTGTACAGTCAGCAGTTACAGTTCCGGGACATCTGGCGGCGGGACGCGCGCAAAGGTTTAATTTTAATTAGTATCTCCAAACTGTTTTCTGAAGGCTCAAAATTTGTACAAAACGAGCAAATATAATATAAAACACGAATCTAATAGTCAGACAGCGGAACATGGGGACACAGAGTCAGCGCTACTCCATAATTGTCAAAAAAATGTCCTGACCAAAAGTGTTTTCTGAAGGCTCAAACTTTTTTAAATAATAATAACAACTATAAAGTTAATAAAAAAATACAGTCAGACTACTCTGCGATAGAACCACTTCAGTCAGCAGTCGATAGAAGTGTGAGTGGGCACTGCGCGCATCAGTATGTCAGCCTCAATATCTGTCAATAACGTTTCATAAAAAATAAATTCATAATTTTTTGATAATTCAGGTTGTTTAGAACGACAAATGATAAAATATTATTATAAATATGATAAATTTATTCTAGTGATTAAGCTATCATTGTTTTTTATTCTCAAATACGCATGAGACGTTGATTTAAAAAAAAAATAGTAAAATCAAATTAACTTTCATTAGCTCAGGAATAAAGAAAGAGTAATATCGCTACGATTTTTTTTCTTTGATAAATTAACTGATATTTATAAAAATACTGTTCATAAAAATTATTCCTCGAAATAAAAAGGAAAAGATTCGCCAACCGTAATAAATATAACTTTGTTAGCTTATATATATTTGTTAAACTATCCAAATCATAAATATGTAACACGGTAAAATCGAAATGAATATAATAATTAAATATGAAATAAAAAACTGAAATAAATATAATTATTTTTTATTATTACAGGACTGTTCATCACAAAACGGTGAAGTATTATTGATACACGAGAAAGAGTAACTGAAACAATGACATTTAATTGTAAAATAATTAGAATCGTAGCGATATTACTCTTCCTTTATTCCTGAGCTAATGAAAGTTAATTTGATTTTACTATTTTTTTTTAATCAACCTCTCATACGTATTTGAGAATAAAAAAAAATCATAGCTTAATCACTAGAAGAAATTTATCATATTTATAATATTATTTTATCATTTGTCGTTCTAAACAACTAAAATTATCAAAAAATTATGAATTTCTTTTTTATGAAACGTTATTGACAGATATTGAGGCTAGACATACTGATGCGCGCATTGCCCACTCACACTTCTATCGACTGCTGACTGAAGTGGTTCTATCGCAGAGGAGTCTGACTGTATTTTTTTTAAACTTTATAGTTGTTATAATTATTTAAAAAGGTTTGAGCCTTCAGAAAACACGTTTGGTTAGGACATTTTTTGACAAGTATGGAGTAGCGCTGACTCTGTGTCCCCATGTTCCGCTGTCTGACTATAAGATTCCTGTTTTATATTATATTTGCTCGTTTTGTACAAATTTTGAGCCTTCAGAAAACAGTTTGGATTAAAATGGAATTAAAATTACACCTTTGCGCGCGTCCCGCCGCCAGATGTCCCGGAACTGTAACTGCTGACTGTACACTAGCTTTTAATCACTAAAGTTAAACCCGTCTTGAAAATATTAGCCTTCAGAAAACTCTTGCATATTTTTTGCGCTGGCTCCTGGACTATTATGTAAGATAGACAGGGTAAATAATTGATAAAAACGTTAAAATACTATACTATAAGTTTCAAATTACAAACCATATTCCATTAAGCGTAGATCGATTTTCTTTTAGCTACTTTATTGGTTTACCTGAAAGAAAGAAAAACATATTTACAAATATATTTCTTAAGTATTAAATAAAATAACAAAATTGGCGGTCAAGAAATAGTATCTGTTGCATGTAATACCTATACTTTCATAAATTCTAGCTTAAGCGTAATTTAATATGATTTTTTTTTCATAAAACGTTACTATTTACTATATTTTTCTTGGTGCAGAATTGCATTGTATTGAATTTTATTATTATAATATACAGTGCGAGCAAAAATTATTTGCATCAAAGAGGGCCTTGCATCTAAGGATGTAATGCTTAACCGTAGAGCTTAATACCTGGTCCTGTTTGGTGTCAGTAATTACCTGAATTAACAATCAATCAGTTATTCCGTCATCTTTGACAGTCGTTACAAGTAACTTGATTCGTAGCTAATTTTTCCAATTTCCTGAACAATTCACACAATGGGCTTTACGGAACAACACAAATATTCATGGTTGAAGCGTATTTTCGAAACGGGGTGGTGAGTGGCAATACAATCCGGGTTTGTGCATGGACGATTTTCACGAACATTTTCCTAACGTTGCGTTTATTGCTGGGAATTTTTATCATTGCCTGAAAAAAACCGTGGCTGTGTTTAGGGAAACAGGTTCTATACAACACAAAAACGAAGCAGGAAGACCATCTGTAAGAACAGAAGAACTTGTTGCAAGCGTTCGTGAAATAATGCAAAATACGCCAACAAATTGTATAAGACGCCTGTCCCAAGAAGTGGAAAGATCTTATGGAACATGCAGGACTATTCTTAAGAAGCAGCTAAATTTATTTCCTTATAAAGTGCAAGTATTCCAAGAAATACAAGCCGCAGATTTTGAAAGACGCAGGAATTACTCTCAATGGTTAACCCAAAATTTATTGGAAAGAAATGATTTATTAGACGTGAAATTTATGTAATTATTTTTCTTTTTCTTTCTGTATATTCTTAGTTTGTTAATTTTTTAACCAACAAAAATAAATTTGTATTTGTCTACTTATTTTATTACTCATTAGTTTGGCATATCATGTCATAATATGAATTTGACAACATTTTAACCTAGATTTGGTTAGATATATCGCCCCATATCATGGTGATCTAAACCAAGCCCTACGTTTTTTAATCCAAGCCCTCCTTGATGCAAATAATTTTTGCTCGCACGGTATAATAAATCTAGTATGTACCTGATACTATATTGAATGAAAACACATCTAAAATTCTTTATCTTATCTAGTTCGTTAAAAATGTGAAAATAAGTATTAGATTCACAACAATATACCTATCTAATTTACATGCATGCACAATTACATTTATTATTGTATTTTGGATTATAAAATATTTTCCGACTGGAATGAAAAAAACCCTGGCGTAAAGTTTCCAAAGCCAAATCAAAAAATATAATAAGCAGCACCTTGCAAAAAGAAAATAATATTTGATATACTTTTTCCATTTATTTGTAAATTTCACATTGGGCCAAGCTTTGCAGTTCTCTTTTATATATTCCGATTCTTTTCCCTGGGGTGTAAATTTAAATAAATATGTAAACACCGACTTTAAATGACACTTTGGCTTTGTGGTAAACCACTCCTTTGTTTTTCAACCGCATATCTATATTCCCCATTTCGAAATGGTTTACGTTTTTAATTTAAAATGTTTAATATTTTAATTTAACTCTTGATTTATCTGATACAGAAATCCCTAGATAATCATTAATATACAAAAAAGCCTATTGCATAATTATAAGTGTAAAAATGCCCCGAGTGAACGCACCAATCAGAACCTCGGAATATTACAAGAAATATTTCGTTCCTTAAAAAATATAATAATAAATTTAAAAATAATTACTGGCAACACCAAAAACCAGATAACAGGAGAGTTAATGATGTGTGTTTAATGGCTTTTGACAGTCAGCTAGTATAGGAATCGTATGTCAGAACTATTATAAATTGCCGGTCAAATATATTTTGAAGATAGCAAAGACATTAACTTTCAATTACTTAAGGTTATTTTTTGAGTAAATAAATCAACTTACATACAAAAATAAAACAAGACATATATATCATCATAAATGTTTATTGGATTCCAGTAAAGACTAGTATAGTAACAAAATAAATTTATGTCGCATGATAAAAAAAGAAGAAATTGCTTGAAACATTTTTTAAAGTGAAAATTATATCTGTTTCGAATGAGAGGTAACGTGCAATATTTTTTACGAACGGACATGTGTTTAATAAAAACAAGTTGTAGTCGGTTCCAACATGTCACTGAAAAAAACTGTTACAAAAACATATATCCCGCTGAAATAAATACATATTAAATCCGGAAAAATCATGTGCTTATGTCCAGTGGCTGTATTTTATATAAATATTTGATAGAAACAAGGATAAAAGGATAATAATATTAGATAATAGAGCTAGATATTTATACACACTATAATACAGAAGAAATTTGTAATATAATAACATTGTACTTTCAAGCGGAAGTACTATATTTCTTACATCCGGTTTAACCGAAAGTTCACACTATTGGAAAGATAATAAAAATCGAAGATAGGGACAGGTAAGCCGTTTTGCTCTAAGGCGTACAGTTAGAAAGCTAGACGCTGTCAAAGTTCAAAAATGTCATTTTTCAAGAGTCAATATCTCGGAAACTGTTAAGTATAGACTAATAATGCTTTTATTAAAAAATGTTCAGAATTTTATGCAGAATCCAAAAAAAATATAAAATAGGGGTATCCATTTAAGATTTAGATCTTACCCCCCCTCCCGCCTAGGGGCTTGAAGTAACAAGATTGACAATATACGCAAAAGATGTCCCCCTCGAAATAAAAATCGACTGGTCCGAGCGATTTTCCACATTTTCATTTTAAAGCAGGAAAATCGAGGTGGGAAGTTTTCAAATGAACACCCTGCATATATGCATTTAAATTTAATTAATAATTAAGATAACTATTCGACTTATAAATCTAGTGTTTAGAATATAAATTTAATGTTTCAAATCGTATAATGTATTTAGAAGTAAATAAATGATTAAATATTATACACTAGTGAATACTGAATACATGATGTTATCTATACAAATAAAATGTTGAATGCTAAAGTTGAATGTAGCAACTGTATTTGTCCGGAAAAAAACCTACTTCCAAATAAGATGGGAAGTACACATTTTTACATATCTGGATATTGTAGAGAAAAATCAAATTTCATAAGCCGAATTATAGAAACTAGAACGGGCGGGACCTGCAACGAGTATTGCAGTTATTGCTTTGAAAACCAATGCATATTTACATGTAAGTACTACATTGTAAAAATACACTAGACACTGTGTTTCTAATTTATTTTAAATAAAGGCTTTCGGTTTGGAGATTGTCCAAAATATCACACATTGTCACCCCGACCATTCTGTTAAAATCGTCGCCCGTTACGGCTAATTCACACACATTGTTTGAATTCTTTATTTCTGTTTTGCCCTATCAACAATGGTCTTCGCCATTGTATAAAAGGCCTAAATCCTTTTTTAGTTTACATTAAAATGCGGACGTTTCCGTAAATGCGTTCACCTTTTTGAACCGAGTTAAAACGACTATTATATAGGTATAGTCTAGCAGCGAAACGAGCTTTTTTGGAAGGGGTTGAAGTTGAAGGGGTTTGGACACCAATACGTTTTATAAAACTATTATATCAGATAAAAAGTTAGTCAACATTTTCTGCGAATGTTTTACCCTTGCTCGTTGTCAAACGTATATTTACCCACACTTCTCTCGGCGGTCACTATCAAATTTATGTTTAATTCTACAGACTTTACCAATCAGCAAAACACATGTCAGATATTATCTGCTTTGCAGGCTGATTTTTTGCCGTTGTTCAGATCTTTATTTACCCATATCCGATTTGTTTGATATTTCACGATAAGAAATGACAGAATAAATGTAACTGGAGAAATCACAAATGGGAAAAGTTCGAAGCAAACACGGGGTGTTTGCTCAATTAATAAGTCTGTATGATGTTTGGCAAAATCTTGCATCAGTTTAAGTTTTAGCAAGGTTCTGGACGTTAAGATATACACTAAAGGAGGTGTGTCAATGTCAAATGTCGGGAAACAAGAACTTGATTAGAATGAGATAAATTTATTTTCTTTCGTAGTTGAAATGCACCTCCTGGAAATCTTGGTGCGATGGAAATGGAATGGAGACGTTTATAAATGTATTCTAGCAATGTTGCACAAACTCTCCATTATATATATATATGACATATTAACTGCAGCTGTGAATTAAGTACACTGATAAAAACGAATGAAATTGTACTTATTATTTTACATACTTCCTACAGTGTTTTTACAAGATAGATGTAAATCCAACACAAAAACATATTTGATATGGTATATTTACATTTGAAGGTGAACTTTTTCATATTCAGTTGTAATTTTTCAATGTTAGCGTAAATTTGTCCATAAAAAAATGTATTATTACATTTTACTATGCATTAATACATTGAACTTTGTATTAATACATCTTAGTATGTATTAATACATTTTACTACGTAGAATTACATAAATAATGTATTTACATATTGGCTAAACGCAGCCGCACGCGTGACCAACTTCGCGGCGCCGCCGTTCTCAAGTCGCCATTTTCTTGTTTACTCTGCACACGTGCGGTTTAAAGTGTTCGTCTAGAGAGTCTACACGGAAAAAGTGTTTAAGCTTCGGAAAAACTGGATAATATTGGAGTCTCCTTAGTGTTGGAAACGAATGGTACACCAGTGGACGAAGATGAAATTATTTCATTACTTAAGCCCGAAATATTAATACTACTCTGCAATAATGATAGTTGGATTTCGATAGAACATCAATCAACCTATGAGGCTTTAACTGCTACCACGTTGACCGTCAATTCGTCACAGTTTTCTGAATCGCAAAGCTTTCAGTCATCAACTGATGCAGATGTGCAGATGAAGTCTGAAGTGTAAAACGCTATACCAATTATTATCGATGCAAATATGGAATACGCCTGGACCCATATGGATGTACCATGGGAAAAGATTCCATAAAGTTTATTGAAAGTTTTTTATGTAAAAGTACATATAACAAATTGGGCACCAGTAGTAAAAATACATTCACAATTATGCAACATTTACATCTTAGTTTTAAAAAAAACATGGTAGTAATACACATTCCGTTATAGTAAGAATACTGTAAATACAATCGAAATTTACATTGCAGAATTACAATTAGATACGAAATTTTACAATTCAGTATGTAACTTTACATTGCGATTATTGCATGAAAAATGTAAAAACGCACTGAAAGTGTAATATTACATATGAAATGTATTCTTACCATCACTGAACGTGGCATCAAAATAACCAACAGTTCAGTGTGTAAATTTACATTTTATTTTTATCAGTGTACGGATAATGAATGCACTATCCTCCTGAGGCACTAAAGTTGCTGTAGTAATTTTATTAACTGATCAAAATACAATTCAGTTAATCTGATTAATTCTCGCGTTGAAACAACATGGTAAACTTACATTTAAGATTTAATGCTTCCTTAGTATAATGTAGAACGGATTTTAGGACTTGCTTTTACACAATAATAACATCGTTTTACGAGGTGCATTTTCCGCTTGCTAAAATAAAATTCAAATAGGAAAAGTTATATTAAAACAGAGAAAATCCTTTTAGAAGCTGTTTTACAATAAAATAGAGTAACTAATTTTCCTCAAACGTGCTAGAGAAAATCTCTAAAAATTGTGTGTGCGCTATTTTTTCTTGCACACCATGCATGCGATTTTTTTAAATTCGCCAATAGGTTCTTGACATTTACTTTAAATCGAATAAAGGTATCCATCGTTTAACTATTTACATGTAGGTATGAGTATGTATATAAATGTTTAAGAGTATGAGCAAATTATTTATTGCCAATGTCATTGAAGCAACAACCATTCTAAAACCACGAGCAGGTATAAAATGTCATCAAGATTTATTTTAGGTTATCCCATAAATTTGATACGCCCCTACATACTATCCAATTCGACATATTTATTTGACTTAACACCATTGAATCTTAATTTATCTACTCATTTTGGTAACGAAGGCAAAAAAAATATGCATTCATTATATCGTTTTACATCACAAAATACATAGATTTAAAAAAATTATCATTGCCATTACAGAGCCTACAGTTTTCTGTGTTTGCTTTTTCTGGTATCCCCATCTTAGCTAATAGATGTAGAGGGTAGGGGAGTGCTCACTTGCCTAGCAACTATGTTCAGAGTACCCCCTTTAGAGGGCTGTAGCTTCGTAGTACGTAGACATATGACACCATTTTATATAAAGGTCTTACTTTATTTCTAACCGATCTATTTAATCCCAAATTATTGACCATGCCTAGTGTTGCCGCCGTCTCGTTTGGCCCTCTCTCGATGAGACGAGAGAGTTTCTCTCGAATAAAGCTCCGAGACGAGACGAGAGAAGTACCCTCTCTCGTCGAGAAATTCTCGTCTCTCTCGATCTCTCTCGAGCAAAAAACGTTTATTTTTTGAGCTTTTTTAAATCTTCTTAAATTCCTCTTTGCAAAATATACATAATGTCTATATTTGGACCAGCGGTTTTCGAGTTATTTAACTGCAAATAGTTTCATCTAGTTAGCCGTGCCTGGCCATTCAGAATAACATATTGTTATGACGTTTTATCGCTGGATAAAATTATTTGCAGTCAAATAACTCGAAAACCGATTTTAAAAATTTCATAATAGACAGGGTGTCCCAAAAAAAATATTTTTCAAATTTGCTGATTCTACATAAATTTATAATTACTTTTATTAAATGCATTATTAGTCTATAGTTAATAGTTTCCAAGATATTGACTTTTAAAAAATTATATTTTTGAGTTTCGACAGCCTATGATAACTTTCTAACAGTACCTACATCTTAGAGCAAAGATATGTCTATATCTTCCATTTTCACTATCTTCCCAAATCAATCAAACTTCCGGCTAAACCGGATGTAACTCGAAAGTAGGAAATATACTTCTTCCGGTTTAACCGGAAGGTGATTTTTTTGGGAAGATAATAAAAATGGAAGTGAGCCGTTTTGCTCTAAGACGTACTGTTAGATCTGTCGAAACTCAAAAATTACATTTTTTAAAAGCAGGGTTGGCATGATATATATCACTGATATATATCACTGATATATATCATTATATTTATATCTCGATATATATCATGATATTTGTTATTAAAAAATTACTTTTTTTAAGTGCTGGTTAACAACGATATTAAACAAACTTTTGGAAATTTTAATTTACCGCCGAATGTTGTATGGTTTGGGTTGGTATTACGATTGGTATCCCCTATTTATTTCATTATTATTTTTCATTACTGAAGCGTTTGTCGACGCGACTGTGCATTGTGTGTGTGTTTTTTTTTTATTATTACGACGTTAATCCGTAATAAAATTTAAATTTAAAATGCCAAAATAAAAATATAATATTTACTTAAATATCTAGTTCCTTGATTTTACTTGGCTATTCTACTATAGTATGGTTTTACCTGTTTCAGTTGAAAAAAATTATTTGATATAAATCAGATATATATCGGATATATATCCGATATTTGATATTTATATAAATATCATGATATTTGCCAACCCTGTTTAAAAGTCAATATCTTGGAAATGGAAATTTCTTACCGTGCTGGTGTTTTGGAGCACACTGTATAGACAAAAATAATTTTATAAGAGACACCTCTTAACCCTTAATAAGCTTCGTCAAAAGTTTTCCGCTATCTTAGTGGTACAGAAGATATTGTCCTTTGTCGCACTAATGGGCCACCCTGTAGTAAATACCAAGCAAAGTTTTAACGCATTTAGGTTTGGTTCTGTCATATTCGACATATATTGCACACAATTTATGTCAAATATGATAGAACCTAACCTAAACGCGTTAAAATTTTGCTTGGTTTTTACTATATTTGGTTTAAATCACAAGAGAAGCGAGACAAGACGAGAGAAGGTCGTCTCTCGTCTCGTCTCGCCCTCTCTCGTCGAGACGAGAGACCCATTTTATCTCGTCTCATCTCGCGGCAACACTAACCATGCCTTTTAGGACACCCATGTATAGTTATTAAATATCCAAAATTACAGTGTTCTCAAAATTTAATTAATTTTTTTAACCACAATTTAAATTGATATTTTTTCTCGAGTTCCTGAAACCTTTTGACAACCTTTATTTTATTTAATATAGCAGCATCAGTAGTTCTCAAATATCTGAATATCCATTGTCTCAATTCTCGTCTGCTTTTGTTCCAGCTTTAAACAAAGCTTCAAATATATTTGATTGACTCATTGAATAAAAAACAATTCCACTGAAATTCTTCGTCAATAATACAAATCACGAATTTATCGGTTTGTTACAACTAAAACTCCATTTATTTAACATCTCTACGAGGTATTAAGTTTTAAAATTTTTAATCGTGAAGCAAATTATATTAATATACCGGGTGTTTCGATAAAAACTCCCAGGCCAATTATTTCGAAAACTAAAAGTGACATGTATCTTCTGTAAACGTCGGTTTTTAGCCTCTATGATTGGCTTCACAACTATGTAAAAAATGTATTTGAATAATACAAGATGTAGGTGGCGCCACGGTGCAAAGAATTTTTTCGATGACAGGAACGTTTAAATGTTGTTGATCTTAAAGATAATTAATTTTTGACCAAATTATGTCCCATAAAAATTTTTGATAAATTCAACATGAACAGAGATATTTGAGGTTAAATTTTTTTAATATCCTTTAGCAGATTTTAATTTAATTTTCGTAATGATAATTTTAGTGATAAAACGCTCGTATAGCGCTAAATTATTACGTCCAGTGACGTCTCAGGGGGCGCCTTAAAAAATAATATTGGCAAAAAATAAGACGCCACTGAGTTTTTGGTAATTTTAAAGCAAGCAATTAAAAATATCCTTTTTTTGTTTGTTAAATTTGTTTTCATATCTTGCTTCGTTTTTGAGAAATAAAAATAAAAACAGTTTTATTGCATATCTCTGGAAAACAAAAATTATTAAATAATTAACATTATTAACACTCAGTGTCAGTGTCAGTGTCAGAATTTGCAATTTCTACATTTTTAAAATAAAAATGGTTCACCATACAAATCAAGACAAATTAAACGTGGTTCTAGTTTATGGAGAATAATTTGGTTTAATAAGTTTGAATTTTCTTCCAATAGAATATGAAAAGTGCCAAAAAGTTAATTATTACAATTTAACAGACAAGAAAAGGATATTTTTAGTTGCTTAATCCGAAAAATTACCAAAAACTCAGTGGCGTCTTATTTTTTGCCTATATTATTTGTTAAGGCGCCCCATGAGACGTCACTGGACGTAATAATTTAGCGCTACACGAACGCTTTATCACTAAAATTATGATTACAAAAATTAAATTAAAATCTGCTAAAGGATATTAAAAACATTTATAATTAAAATACTCGTTAGAATTATTTTTAAAAAAATTTAACCTCAAATATCTCCGTTCATGTTGGAAAAATCAAAAAATTTTATGGGACATAATTTGATCCAAAATTAATTATCTTTCAGAATCACAACATTTAAAAGTTCCTGTCATCGAAAAAATTCTTTGCATCGTAGCGCCACCTACATCTTGTATTATTCAAACACATTTTTTACACAGTTGTGAAGCCAATCATAGAGGCTAAAAACTGGCGTTTACAGAAATTACATGTCACTTTTAGTTTTCGAAATAATTGGCCTGGGAGTTTTTATTGAAACACCCCGTATACACGTAGGGAAAATGTTTGTCCGCCCATCTCTTAGTTATAAGTTAGAATAGTACAAATATGAAGTATCGCAAAGCAAACAGAGGTAGGTGGATTATGTTTCCCCCGCTCCATCGTATTGCATCTCGCTCATGGCACCCGCATTCTTTTGTACGTTGCCGCCTGAATGAAAGGACCAGGATCAAGCAAAACGCATCGAGCCAGCCAGATCCGATGCGATGGAGTGGGGAAAACATAATCTGCCTATTTCTGTTTACTTTGCGATACTTCATATTTGTACTATTCTAATTTACTATACTAAATATCACGAATAGTCTCGTTTTAAAACAGATGACAGCGGTTATTTGTCATCGATCAGCTGATATTGGGACATAATAATATCCCTAGATTTGTAGCGGACCGTAATGAGCCCAAACACCGAGTTATAAATTGCGTTTTTGTTACATTTAATTGTAAGTACCTACATTATTCATTTGACCAAAAATGTAGATACAGGTTAAAATTTTTAAATTCTTTTTCATTAGGGATCATAATTATTATTGTGTGCCTTCCACGTTAGTTGATTTCATCGATAAGTTATAAGTTATATTTCATCTGAACGCCGTTGTCGAAAAGTTAGTTTGTAAAATTTTTGTTCTTAAAATGTTTGTTCGTTAAGGTTAGGTTTCTAATGTATAATTTTTGCATTTTACATTATCTAGATATCCTTTTCTGTTTCAAGAAAAATAAGTAGAAATTAAGTATTTCCCTGACTTAGGTAGGTAGGGGAGAGTTGGACAAAACCGGGTAGGTTGATAAAACCGGGTATCGCCTAGTTCTACCAAATGCCAAAACAGCTTTCCATATTATTAACCTTTAAAAAGCAGCTATTTGATTTTGAAGGAATTATTTTTATTATTGTTATTAGTAAATATTATTATTGTTTGGCAATAGTAAAGTAATAGTAAGTAAAATTATGTTACTATAATAGTTAAAATAGCTAACCATATTAGTATGTAATAGGATAGCGAACAAATATATAATTCTATTTTCTGTGTCTACGTACCTTACATAAGTAAAATTATTATTTGATGTTACTATTATTATTGTTTGTACGGCAATAAAATAAATTTTTTAGCATAAAGTTAGCTTACATACAAGTTTAGAAATGTAACTGTATCAATAAATTGCATTTTGACAAACAAATTCCATAAAAACCACTTTTGGGTCTACGTACCTTATGTAAGTCAAAAACTGTTAAAGTAGGGTTTCCACTGACAGAAAAATTTAATCCCTGGCTAAACTAAAGCTTTTAACTTTATGTTAGCCTACATACAAGTTTAGGAATGTAACTGTATCATAACCAACAAATTCTATAAAAACCGTATTTGGGTCTTCGTACCTTACGTTAAGTCAAAAGCTGTTAAATTAGGGTTTCCATTGACAGAAAAATTAAATCCCTAGCTATATTAAAGCTTTTAACTTTATGTTAGCCCACATACAAGTTTAGAAATGTAACCGTATCATAACCAACAAATTCTATAAAAACCATATTTGGGTCTACGTACCTTACGTAAGTCATATAATATGGGGATTTTCTTGACAGTGAATGTAATAACTTGAATTCAATTAGTTTATGTTGAACTGTAGGTATTTTACCTATAGGTATAATCTGAACAAATAAAACAAAAAACAATCTGTTCTAAATATGAGTGACAGAATCCTATTTTAAGTTGTGTTTCAGTTAGTTTAGTATTTTTAAGGTTTGGATATTTATAATATTATAAACTTTTTAAATCTATTTTGACACTTTATCTTTAAACCATATAGAAATTCATGCTTATTATTACCTACCTTAAATTATAATATTTATAAAACAAAACTTTCAAAAGAAATTATTAGGTACCTATTATTTATTATTTGGCAATATTAAAGCGATAGAACCGATGAGCAGGCTATTGCATAAATTGTTTTAGAAGGTATCACATGTATAATTTTCAAGTCCGGTCCTGTAATTCATGCCAACTTATAAAAATTTAATAGACCAAAATTGACAGAGTGTCACGTGACTTTGCCCCCATCTTGCGAGAGTATTCAAGATTTTTACTATACTAAGAGATGGGCAGACAAACATTTTCCCTACGTGTATATTAACCTTGTCGTTTAAAATCCTTGATAATTTTGAACTTCCTTAAAGCATAATATGTATGTCTTTTGCAATCCAAAATTTAGAAAAAACCAGGCGACAAGAATTTAGCTCTAAAACTTTTGTTAATCAGGCAATAATTTTGAAATTGAAGTCCATACTTTAAGTGGAGTGTAATAATTTTGAAGTATCTATTGCTTCAATCGCTTTTTCTTTGTTCGAACTTAAAACAAAGCAACTAATTTAGTATGTTGACTCCACGGTTGGCTCATTGAATAAAAACAATCTCGCTCAACTTCTTTTCCAACAATCCAAATCTGGGATTTATCGGTTTATTGCAACCTAAATCCCGTCTATTTTACGTCTCTACGACGTATGTAAGCAAACAGGAAAAGAATTTGGGTTATCGGACGACTTGATGAGTAAATTGACCGCCGCCGGAGTTTTATTTTCCTCCTTGCCGGGGGAGGTGTCATAAAGTTTGAGTTCAATATTCCAAGAGGAGTTAAACAAGAAGTGTTCTTGAGGCAAGACCGCCAAATTGAAATTTTTAATGTTTGATTTTCCGCTTCCTACGCTTTTCTTTCGGCTATTCGCAACGAAAGGAGGCGTATTATTTCGTTTTATAACCACGATTTAGAGGGCTCTAGAGTGACCTCTAATTTACTGAAAGATTCTCTTAAATTTAAATGTCCACAGTAAGGAATTATCAAGAAAAATTACATTGCCTCGTAGACCAGTATAAAAGGTTACGTATTTATCCCTACTACCAATACGTGAGGTTCACACCGAACTGAAAAAAAATTTAGCTATGCGGGGTTTTATAGAAACACCCTGTTATATTACTCTTTAATAGTAATTAAAAAAAATATTTTTAAAGCTAGGAGGCTCTGCCTCAACTTCACCTTTTCTAACTTTTGTTTACAATATAGTATATTAAAGTACGAGTTTCATAAGAAGCGGTTTTAGCGCCCGCGTCTATTTTAAAAAACGAGCCACGAAGTGGCGAGTTTTTTTATTGACACGGGCGCTAAAACGCCTTATGAAACATGTGCTTTATACATTTTTTTCTATTTCACCTTTTATAATCAAGAAAAATACATTTTAAAAAGAAAATAAATCCTTCAAATTTTGTAAATTTTTATGTCTAAATTTTATGTTGGTAATACTATTTTTTATCATAGGGCAACAAAAATTATTTTGCAAACTGTCATTTTTTGATTTATTGACCCATTTTCAACACGAGATTCTAAAGTTATTTTAGCGATATGAGATTTGAAATTGGACGGAATACGTTGTGTGATCCTTGTACATTCGGTACATATACAGAGCGTTCGGAAATTCGGGAGATTTTGCTACTTTTTTTCGAATTTCAAAAGACGTGATTTTACGTCACGGCATTGCAATTTAGTATAGGGAAGATGGATAATTCAAATAAAGTTGAAGTTAAAATCGACATTGGAAGGTTAGTTGATTGAATTTTGGATAGGATTTGGCAGAAAATGATAGCTTGAAGCATCTACAAAAGATTGATTTATAGATTTATGCAACCAACATACATGACTGTTATCCACACAGAATAAAAAAGTAAGTTATCTGCGAAAAATGGGTTTTCTCGTAAATCACAAAGGCCGCGCAAGTCAATGAAATAAAACATTTAAATGTTACCAACATCAAATAAAGAAAAAACGCGTATCGAAATAGCTTCATTACGATCCGCAAATGAGGGTCGTACTGAACTCATTATGAACATGAAATAGAAAAAAGTATTTTTATTGTTATTATTATTATTACAAACACGCTGGACAAGTAAACATTTTTGAGGAGCCGAGCTAAATTATTGTAGCCCGGGAGGTAGGGTTGCATTTTTGATAGTGATTTCAGGTCGCTTGATTTTGTGTGTATTCGATAGTCTTGATATAGCTAGCAATCGAAACAAGCGGCAGCTGTCAGAGTCGTGGTGGACCTAGTCGTAAGAGAATGTCAATTATGTCAAAAAAAAATATCTAAAAGTGATTTCAGGTAGTTTGAAAATTTGTACAGCAAATGTTTATATGATGACAATAAATTTTAAAAAATTCAGTTGCAAAGATAATGGGCGATTATGCGTCAGCTGCTTATACAGGGTCCTGCACCTCACCTCTCTCTCTTATATTTTATAGCTCACTTATTAATTAAGTTAAAAAGTTGATATTTTGCAGACCTTACCTGTTTCTTGGGGCGCATTTTAGGAAAATATTTTTTTTTATACCCAACATATTCCAAAAAAGTGTGACGTCATAAGGATGTATTTTTTTAGATTTACATGCCATATATTTTCTTACTTATTTGGGTGCCTCCTGTAGTTACCGACATACCCCTAAAATTTTATTAAAGCCGATTCAGTGTTATAGGCGAAAAAAAATATCAGTTTTGCACCACTGGTTTTAAAAATAATTAAAAAATAAATATAATGCTTCGTTATTAAAATTCTATACTAGTACCTTTGTATAAAGTTATTAACGAGGCATTATATTTATTTTTTAATTATTTTTAAAACCAGTGGTGCAAAACTGATATTTTTTGTTTTTATTTTTTTTCGCCTATAATACTGAATCGGCTTTAATAAAATCTTAGGGGTATGTAGGTAACTATAGGAGGCACCCAATTAAGTAAGAAAATATATGGCATGTAAATCTAAAAAAATACATCCTTATGACGTCACACTTTTTTGGAACACCCTGTATAAAAAAAATATTTTCCTAAAATGCGCCCCAAGAAACAGGTAAGGTCTGCAAAATATCAACTTTTTAACTTAATTAATAAGTGAGCTATAAAATATAAGAGAGAGAGGTGAGGTGCAGGACCCTGTATAAGCAGCTGACGCATAATCGCCCATTATCTTTGCAGCTGAATTTTTTTAAATTTATTGTCATCATATAAACATTTGCTGTACAAATTTTCAAACGACCTGAAATCACTTTTAGATATTATTTTTGACATAATTGACATTCTCTTACGACTAGGTCCACCACGACTCTGACAGCTGACGCTTGTTTTGATTGCTAGCTATATCTAGACTATCGAATACACACAAAATCAAGCGACCTGAAATCACTATCAAAAATGCAACGCTACTTCCCGGGCTATAAAGTAAAGTAAAAAAAATTCTGTTATCGAATTTTAGAACTTCAAGTACAACTCCATCGGTTCTGGTGATTATTAGGTTTCTCTCTCACTTCCAATAAGAAAATAATGAAAAATACCGTTTCCTTTAATTTTCTGAGCAATTTCCTGTCAAAGGCGGCATCATCGGAACAGAGATTTAAAGTTAACTAACTAACGAAGTTATAAAGCGACAAACTGAAGATAGTTAGTTATTGGTTGTCTGCGATCAATTATCAGGAAGAGACAACAAGGACTTTTTGAATACACACATTTTTAAAATATTCTGTTATTCACGGAAGTGCTTGGGACAAGAGAAAATACATTTTTTTAAAGCCGACCAGAAATTATACACTTTCTGGACAATTTTTCGTCTAGAAAATAACCTTTTTCCGATTGCAAGACCGGAAAAGTGATGTTAGAGACCGGAAAAGATTTTTCCGGTCCCTGTTTTTTGTTTTTCCAATCACACTTTGATAATACAAGCTACCTTGATTTCGTTACTATGACAACAACATTTCGATGTATTGTCGAGTGACAGTTCGTTGATTTTTAATTTGTTGTTTATGTCAAACTTGTTTCGCAAATTTAACAGTATGAATTCAGATTTTGAATTATCCGACACGGAAAATGAGATTTCAAAAGAAATTTTGAAAGCAGCAAGGAAAGCGACTTACGATATAATGCCAGTAAAATCAAAAGCCCGTTACGAGAAGTCATACGACGCATTTAAAAATAATATAAAATAATTTAATGTAAGTATATCGAAGTGTCGGTCTTAAAAAAAATACTGTACGTCACGCAACCGAAAATTAGTCTTTTCCAGGTCTCTCCAAGCTTTCAGGACTCGCCTACGGCTCGCCCTGAAAATGCTTGTCTCGACCTGAAAAACACTACTTTCCGGTCTTGTAACGTAAATTACTATTTTGTACAACTGTCAAAAAAAACACTTTGCATTACATTATAAAAGACCTATCCTTAAACTCACTGTTTCTCATATAGCAGATTTTTCGATTGCCCTTCCGTTTTCAAAATATACTATAATTTGTGGTAGTATAAATAAATTGCTTTTAAAAATAATTTTCTACCAAAGAAAGGCCCAAACTAAAAATCTGTTAAAAGACAAAGAACGACTGAACCTTTAGCTACCCAGATTCGATAGGTTTATAGGGTTTCGAGTAAATGGGATAATGACGGCACATATTTGCCAGGAGGAATTCACACTGTTTTTATTATCCCTTAGTCTGTATAGTACATACACAGTAAGTACATGATTTATGTCCAAAATGAACGTACATATTGTCGGAATTTGAACTTCCTTTTTACATCCTTCGTTTCTAAAATGAATTTTACATGCATGGACTTACATACTTCCGGAGACTGTGGTGCAAAGTACGTCCATGGATTTTATTATAATACACTTTTTTGACGAATTATAATATATTTAGGTTAAGAAAGTTTCAATTTGTATTTTTCGACAAAGATGTATCTTTTATCGAAATACGCTAAATACATGATGTAAATAAAATGACGTTTTTCCGAAAACGGTTAGGATTAGCGACATAAATGAAGAGTACTTTATTTTTAGTTAATCATTAAAGGTATGTAAAAAAACGTTGTCCAAAGTTTTTATCATACAGGGGGTAAAAAAAATGGGCACATTAGTGTCACAGCTAGTCCGTCCCTGCAGCTGTGAGTAATTCGCAACACTTTCTGGGATAGTAAATTGAAGGGTCTGACCTGGTATACATCATATGAACAAAAAAAATTAAATATACCTGTTGGTTTAATAAATATGTGTCAAAAACGTAATTCCATGGGAGCTCTTTGGAAGCCCATATCTCCGAAGAGGAGGCCGATACGAAAGAAGTTTATATGAACTTGTAGTATTCTTTTCACGTGCTTTTCTTATATCCGGGACATTTCCCACATTTTCCCGGACACCCTGTGTAATAAATCTAGTATGTAACTGATACTATATTGAATGAAAACTATAAAATATTGGACATTTCATACTTAAATTAAATTATATATAGGCACATACGTGGACTTACATACTTCCGGAGACTGTGGTGCAAAGTGCGTCCATGGATTTTATTATAACACACTTTTTTTTTGACGAATTATAATATATTTAGGTCAAGAATTTTAAGATGCTCGTCACAAGAAGGACCCTGATTAATATAACGATTATCTTAAGTATGTACCAAAGGCAGAATAAAATTCAATTACGTATATCAAGCACGTAACGCTTGAAAACTCAAGATGCATGCAAAATATAATCCCGTAAGGGTGTAATATAGAAAGTGACGAAGCAAACATAATTCTATAATTTCGGTGATGTCGGGAATTATATTTAAACTCCGTCTTGTCCCTTAATGCTTTAGCAGAATGAGATTTCACCTAATTCAATATTGTATCGCAAGTGCGCGCATTAATCCCATACTCTAATGTAGATCAGTTTCAGCTTCAATTAATGTCGGTTGCGAAACATCAGGTTTTTAATGTGACAAGTTTGTTTCGTACCCATCAGTATTCCGTATATGCAAATTACTCTAATATGAAAATGAAATGATATATTGACGATGCATTGGCGTACTTTAGTGGCATAAATTCGAATACAAAAATTATTATTGTAGAACCATGGAGCAAAGGAAAGCAGTCAAAGTTTTTAAAAAAGCAAGAACTCATCCCAATGAAGAATTAAGAAGATTAGTGGATTATGATCCATTAGAGGACGAGAGAAGAATGAGGGTATACTATAAGCGCCCAAGGAATCAGTTATTGTAATAGCCGAAAGAAAATTCGTTGCTGGAACAAAGAAGAAAGAAGAAAAAATATAGCAGTAACATACCTAGTAAGGAGTCGTTAAACTAGACGCCGCCATACCTAGGTAGTTTAGTAATTAGTAAACAAAAAAACCTACAAAAAAATTTACCTACCATACAAGAATTTGCTACACATAACACTGCACCAATACACACACCTTCACTAACACCAGTAAGTTCTTAGCAGCTTCAGATCATCACAGCAAGTTCTTTCCCTGAAACAGTAGGGTCCTCGTAGCTGTGAAACATGCACAAACACCTACACTGCACCAAATTAGACACCTTCACAAACACTATCACAGTAAGTCGCTAACAACAAACACAATCAACATTTCTAACAGCTTACTACTGCTTCAAATCAGCACTGCAAGTACTATCTCTGAAATAGTGGGGCCCTCATAGCCGTGAAGCATGGACACGTGTTATCTCTTCTGAAGCACAAACACGTACACTGCTCCAAAAACCTTACACCTACACAAACACCTTTATAGTAAGCTGCAATTAAAAACCAGCAAGCACTATGACAAAACCGAAACCTAGGTACACCGGTACCTAGGTCTAGGCGAAGTACGAAGCAAAGCACGCACTAGGCGTGCAGAGCGGAAATACTACGCGAGTGGTCTGAAGATTTATACGCCTATGGCGCGGAAACCGCAGGAACACGGGGAGTTTAGTCGGTAGGCAGCCCCATCAGGATTGAATCCGACACTAATCTGACTCTCAGGGTGCCAGTCTTTAGAAGATTCTCCTCTAAAAAAAAACTATGGTGATGGCATTTTTATTTTGTAATATTATTCAATAAAATTATTGCTAAGTCTGTAGTACATACATATCTAAAAGCTTCAAAAATTTAGTTGATTTATATTTATATATGTGTTGTTTCTCTTATTCAAGCCTGATGTTGCAATGAGAGATGCAGCAAACCTATACACCATTTATAAACCGAAAAAGTGGTAGAGTAATAAAAAGAACAGATATAAAATAAAAAGATTTACTCGAGGTCGTTTAACCATTGCATTTTATAGCTTAGGGGGGCTATTACTTGAATGTCGATGCACGAACACTATGTATTTATGAAGTCATTTCAAAGGGTTTTAAAAGGTGGTGGGGGAGTGACAAATGGCATTGCCTCAGTACATTTCACAAAACATATATAATAATATTTTTAAATAAATTTAATTTTTCAATTTTTATTATTATTGTAGTGAAAAATCTGGTTATATTTACTACATCAACCCAGATTTAAAGACCTAAATACCCAAATGTTTCTAGGACTAAATAAGTGTATAAGGGGCATAAATTAAAAAGGCGTGTATAAAATAATACCGATATGCATAAAGTAAGTAATAAATGAGTCCAAAGCCAATATAAACATTGTAAAAGTAATTTTCTTTGACGTTCACATGCTTACTGATAATAAAATGAGACGTTTGAGGCAAACGCCTACAATATTACCGGGCGTAAATAATTTATGAATATACTTTTAATAAGTGTATTATGTTTGTCTACCGATTATGGACAAGAAAGAGTGCGTTTAGTATTCAAACAACATAACAAGAGACAAGAGGTAAGAGTAGAATACTAAAAAGATTTCTTGCGGAAAACGATAAAGTTTAAAATTTTTTCACTCTTCCGTAGTCGGCAATTTTTACATACATTGCATATATTCAATTATACAGGGTGTTCATTTGAAAACTTCCCACCTCGATTTTCCTGCTTTAAAATGAAAATGTGGAAAATCGCTCGGACCCGTCGACTTTTATTTCGAGGTGGACATCATTTGCGTATATTGTCAATCTTGTTACTTTAAGCCCCTAGGAGGGAGGGGGGTAAGATCTAAATCTTAAATGGATATATACCCCTATTTTATGTAATTTTTTTGGATTCTGCATACAATTCTGAACATTTTTGAACTTTGACAGCGTCTAGCGTTCTAACTGTACGTCTTAGAGCAAAACGGCTTACATGTCCCTATCTTCGATTTTTATTATCTTTCCAATAGTGTCAACGTCCGGTCAAACCGGAAGTACTATATTACTTACATCCGGTTTAACCGAAAGTTCACACTAGTGGAAAAATAATAAAAATCGGAGATAGGGACATGTAAGCCGTTTTGCTCTAAGACGTACAGTTAGAAAGCTGGACGCTGTCAAAGTTCAAAAATGTCATTTTTCAAGAGTAAATATCTCGGAAACTGTTAAGTATAGACTAATAATGCTTTTATTAAAAAATGTTCAGAATTTTATGCAGAATCCAAAAAAATTATATAAAATAGGGGTATTCATTTAAGATTTAGATCTTACCCGTCCCCTCCGTCCTAGGGGCTTGAAGTAACAATATTGACAATATACGCAAAAGATGTCCCGCTCGAAATAAAAATCGACGGGTCCGAGCGATTTTCCACATTTTCATTTTAAAGCAGGAAAATCGAGGCGGGAAGTTTTCAAATAAACACCCTGTATATTGGTATTGTGTGTTCTAGCTAAAGGTAGCACACGTGCATACAATATTTTAAAGAACCGTGTAGAAACGGAAAAATACGTTTGTAAATTTATATCAAATTTTTTTTTTTTGTTTCAAATTTGAACTTTGAGTTTACAAGTCACTGTTCGCCGTGTCTGTTGATAGTTCCCAGGTTCACATCAGAGTCTGCCAGTAAAGTGGCCGAAGACCGACGGAAACAGTGAGCACTAGCTGCTTCAGTTACTTCCACATTTGGATCATTTTCTTCCCGGTTATCCAAATCGCACAAATTCGAAAAAGAAAAGTTTTTCCAAGTTTTTGACAGCGGGTTTGTATGATGCGCGTGTTAAAAGTATTGAGAGATCCAATTTCCTTTTTCACAAAATAAAATGATACTTTTCCATCATAAATAGCTAGTAAAACCCTTTGATTAAAAATTTACGAAGCGGTAGAATAATTTTTCTCTTTAAATCAGTTTTCATATTGACTGCCACATAATGCCCAAAGTTGTTATTTCAAGAGACAAGTAGTAAAATCAAAAACCAAAAATAGATTTCTATTTGACCCAGTACTGTTTATATTTGACGTTTAGTTTACGAAGTTAATGTATTTGAAAGCTGATACAGACACGCATATGGCGCAGAGCTAGAGGTGTGTAAAATGAACCTTAACTTGATTTGTCTAACTTGTATGTGGCCTGAAGCATTAAAATTTCGTTTTTTTGGTAGTAAAATTATATAACTGAGCAACGTTGGTTACAAATACGTTTTTGGTCAATACGGCTATACTTAATTATGTTAACTTATTACATAATAATTTGGTATTATTGAAGTGTCTTTTGACCTGTACTTACCAACTTCTGCTTGACTCTTTTACACACAAAAAAATCTAGTCTCCAGTTGAACCTAAAAGTTTCAAACTGAAACTATCATATACATGAATAGGAGCAATGCTAAAGTAAAATTAAATAGAAAATACCTTAGCATCAAAATATAGTTTTAAATTAATACTACATTATTTTAACTTGACTCTACTTTAGTTTTAGGGTAATAAAAATAAATGATCAACCTATCAATAATTTTAGTTGCAGATATAGTATACGTTAATATTGGTTTGATGCAAAGTAATGCAAATAGCATCAAAGAAATAATAAGGGTTTAGATTTTACTCAAGTTGTGTATAGAGACTGTCTTTGTGCTCGCTGTGAGAATACAAATTTATTTTTATTTTCAAACCCATCATAGTATATTTCACTTTGACCACAATACTTATTTTTAAAACAAGTATAAGATTATCTTGTTATGATGATAATGTAATCACTTTATGAACATAATTTTGATTAACTTGATGATATAATTTAAAACTAGTAGTAGTTTAAAAATGAATATTTTTTAGGTACAAAATAAAGCAAGTTAGTTTCAAAATAAGGCTATTTGTTTGAGCATTACTATAAGCTTGGTTTGAGAGTAGTTTTTTTTGTGTGTAGTACCCCTTTTATTTTTACAAAATAAAATCAACCTTGTTATGTTTCACAAATTTAATCAGTTTCCTGACACGTGTTTCGGCCCTTGCGGGCCATTGTCAAAGGAGTACAAGAAGATACTAAATTCTACGTGACATTACAAAGGTATTTATATCATATTATGGTAGTTATAAACAAGTCATAAAATTAAAATTAGAATTAGAAGATTGAATGGTCAACTGTGGGTTTTCCTAACTTTTAAAGGTACATATTTAGTCCTAAATTAGTGTGCTATTAAGAATTAGGGAAGCGCCTTAAGGTATTTCGGTTTGATTATTAACAACATTACATTTGTTTTAGTATTGAAAATACTATTGGGATCGTGTTTACGCAAACTTTGCATTGCATGTCGATGTCGCTCATGTCGATGTCGCTCCGCCGTCTGTCGCGGCCAACAGCGCAATATCTAGATCGGTCTTGTAACATAATACTCTGATAAGACTTGGTAGAAATATAAATATGAATCAGCGTAAAGTCGGCAAGTAAATAATGAATAATGTTTAGTTTAGTTTGTGTTTTAAAGAACGCCATAGTAACTTTGTTAAAAAGTGTTTTATTGAGATAAGTTATAACTAAGGTAAGTTCACGTTATTTAAATCGGAATATTATATCGAAAAAAAAAGCGGGAGGCAAAAAGTTGGAGCACAATAATTGCATATTACAGGGTCCGCCCAAATTTGGTTAACAAATGTTTTATTATTAATTTCTCAGAAAATGTTATTGTACCGGGTGATTGGTTATATTTTGCACCCCTACCTATCTCATGAAAATCTTCATGGTCTATTTTGAACGCTTGGGTAAATAAGTATAATTTAAAAACATAGCATAAGTAGGCTTAGACAACATGACCGATTGAATATAAGGCAATTGTTCACCTTGGTTGGTCTGCTATGTGAATATTATTGTTTATAAACAAATTAATATTAATTATTCTTAGAAATAAAACCATACATTTAATATAATATGTTTTAGTTAATATACAGGGTGTCCCAAACGTAATGGGACACAGAGCAACAGCAGGCTCCTTAAGGCGAAATAACGCGATTTATTTAAACTTGCATTATCCCAAAATTGATAACAACCAAGATAAAGGGTGTCAAACTTTTATTTTTGTTTTCGTTTTTTTGGGATTATTTATAATATGTTTTAATTAATATACAGGGTGTCCCAAACGTAATGGGACACAGAGCAACAGTAGGCTTCTTAAGGCGAAATAATGCGGTTTATTTAAACTTGCATTATCCCAAAATTGATAACAACCAAGATACAGGGTGTCAAAGTTTTATTTTTGTTTTCGTTTTTTTGGGATTATTTCCTAACGAAATGACATAGGTAGCAGCACGAAATTAAGGATTTTGGGGTTTTTTGAGGTGAGGAATTTAAAATTATCCATAGTTTTTATGTAACCAGTACTGTAAAATTAAAGAACATTTTTTAAACTTTTACAAAATCCAAATTAGAATGTGGACTTTAATTACATGACATAGGTCATTAAAATTTTAAAGCTGTGTCAGGTATTTTCAATACATATGATGCTTGCGTAAGGTGCAAGATCTGTGAATTTTTTTTATGGCTTTTTTGATAGCTATTGTTTCTAATAAATTTAGTTTTCTGCTTTTATTCTGGTTGCTATTTATATAGGTTTTATGTTTTTAGAGATTGAGTGATTGTGTAATATGCAGTGATCAGCTAAACCTGTTTCAAAATGTCTACCTATTTGTCCAATGTAGATAGCCTCGCAGTTGTCGCATTCTATTTGGTAGACCCCACGTTGTAAAAGTTTGTTTTTAGTTTCTATTTTAGTAGTAAGCTGTTTTTATTGACTTGTAAGTATAGAAATTATATTAAAGTTTTTAAGTTTTTTGGCGATTTTTTGGCTTGTGTTCCCTGTATAACTTATTGAGCAGTATTTTTCCTTTATTGGAGTGGGGTGTTCTTTGTAGAGAAGTTTAACATAACATAAGTTATAACAAGTAGTTATTATTTTTTCTTCCTGTGCAATGGAACAACAGTTTCATCAAGCATGTAGCCCAACCTGCCCAACACATATTAATTATATAAAAATCAACCTTTTTTTGGTAGTGGATATAAATTATGGAATAATGGTAACATTTTCTTCTGTATAAATTATGACCTATTACAAGTTTTTTTTAAAAGCATAACATCTGTAAAATATAAAAAATATGTTTCATTCAGAAGTCATATTTTAATAACGTCTCACACCTCATAATAATAAAAGTAATGGGAAAAGTGTTTCTTGGGTGCGACAATTATTGCTTTTATAAGATGATAAAGTTAATCCAGATTTTTTGACAAAATTAATCGGTACAGGTATTCAGTTGTTTTAGGTAGACGCTCACGAATTAATAATTAATAAATTTAATTGAATTGGTCGATAATTGGTGGAAATCCATTTTAAATTTAGGTAAATGGAAGTAAAACGGCAAACTTTTACTGCAATATTATTTGAAAAAATGCTGAAAATATCTTTCATTTACAACAGCTTCTTAAGATATGAAGCTGCCGTGCAGCGAAACCTGCTGTAAATGTGACATAGTTACAGCGTTGCAGTAAAAGTCGTTCAGGCGAATTTTCAAATTTAATTTTTATTTATAATCTATCTGCGCAAACTAGAACTGGCTACGATACCGCGTTATTTTTTTACAGCCGCTTTCCCGACGGTCTTTAGTGCATTTTAAACTTTTTTTTATATCAAAAATAAAATATTTCCGGATGACTGCGATCAAAATAAAGGTTTTTTTTGTTCTTTTCATACTCGAATTGATAGGGAAATGACTGTTTTGGAAAATGTTTTAGACGAGAATTTTGAAAAAATATAACAAAGGGGACCCCTTAAAAAATGTCGAAAATTTTTCTGTAAAGGCATCCATTTGAATTCGGAATATGTTATAGACTGGTCTTTTAGCTATCTATCTGCGCAAACTAGAACCGGCTACGATACCGCGTTATTATTTTACGGCCGCTTTCCCGACGGTCTTTAGTGCATCTTAAACTTTTTTCAAAAAATATCAAAAATAAAATATTTCCGGACGACGGCGATCAAAATAAATGTTTTTTTCGTTCTTTTCATACTCGAATTAATAGGGAAATTAATGTTTTGGAAAATATTTTGGACGATAATTTTGAAAAATGTCGAAAATTTTTCTGTAAAGGCATCCATTTGAATTCGGAATATGTTATAGACTGATCTTTTAGCTATCTATCTGCGCAAACTAGAACCGGCTACGATACCGCGTTATTTTTTTACGGCCGCTTTCCCGACGGTCTTTAGTGCATTTTAAACTTTTTTCAAAAAATATCAAAAATAAAATATTTCCGGACGACGGCGATCAAAATAAATGTTTTTTCGTTCTTTTCATACTCGAATTAATAGGGAAATTAATGTTTTGGAAAATATTTTGGACGATAATTTTGAAAAAATATAACAAAGGGGGGACCCGTTGAAAAATGTCGAAATTTTTTCTGTAGAGGCATCCATTTGAATTCGGAATATGTTATAGACTGGTCTTTTAGCTATCTATCTGCGCAAACTAGAACCGGCTACGATACCGCGTTATTTTTTTACGGCCGCTTTCCCGACGGTCTTTAGTGTATTTTAAACTTTTTTCAAAAAATATCAAAAATAAAATATTTCCGGACGACTGCGATCAAAATAAATGTTTTTTTCGTTCTTTATACTCGAATTAATAGGGAAATGAATGTTTTGAAAAATATTTTGGACGATAATTTTGAAAAAATATAACAACCTTTGAAAAATGTCGAAATTTTTTCTGTAGAGGCATCCATTTGAATTCGGAATATGTTATAGACTGGTCTTTTAGCTATCTATCTGCGCAAACTAGAACCGGCTACGATACCGCGTTATTTTTTTACGGCCGCTTTCCCGACGGTCTTTAGTGTATTTTAAACTTTTTTCAAAAAATATCAAAAATAAAATATTTCCGGACGACTGCGATCAAAATAAATGTTTTTTTCGTTCTTTATACTCGAATTAATAGGGAAATTAATGTTTTGGAAAATATTTTGGACGATAATTTTGAAAAAATATAACAAAGGGGGGACCCTTTGAAAAATGTCGAAATTTTTTCTGTAGAGGCATCCATTTGAATTCGGAATATGTTATAGACTGGTCTTTTAGCTATCTATCTGCGCAAACTAGAACCGGCTACGATACCGCGTTATTTTTTTACGGCCGCTTTCCCGACGGTCTTTAGTGTATTTTAAACTTTTTTCAAAAAATATCAAAAATAAAATATTTCCGGACGACTGCGATCAAAATAAATGTTTTTTTCGTTCTTTTCATACCCGAATTAATAGGGAAATGAATGTTTTGGAAAATATTTTGGACGATAATTTTGAAAAAATATAACAAAGGGGGGGGGGGGACCCTTTGAAAAATGTCGAAATTTTTTCTGTAGAGGCATCCATTTGAATTCGGAATATGTTATAGACTGGTCTTTTAGCTATCTATCTGCGCAAACTAGAACCGGCTACGATACCGCGTTATTTTTTTACGGCCGCTTTCCCGACGGTCTTTAGTGTATTTTAAACTTTTTTCAAAAAATATCAAAAATAAAATATTTCCGGACGACTGCGATCAAAATAAATGTTTTTTTCGTTCTTTATACTCGAATTAAAAGGGAAATGAATGTTTTGAAAAATATTTTGGACGATAATTTTGAAAAAATATAACAACCTTTGAAAAATGTCGAAATTTTTTCTGTAGAGGCATCCATTTGAATTCGGAATATGTTATAGACTGGTCTTTTAGCTATCTATCTGCGCAAACTAGAACCGGCTACGATACCGCGTTATTTTTTTACGGCCGCTTTCCCGACGGTCTTTAGTGCATTTTAAACTTTTTTCAAAAAATATCAAAAATAAAATATTTCCGGACGATGGCGATCAAAATAAATGTTTTTTCGTTCTTTTCATACTCGAATTAATAGGGAAATTAATGTTTTGGAAAATATTTTGGACGATAATTTTGAAAAAATATAACAAAGGGGGGACCCTTTGAAAAATGTCGAAATTTTTTCTGTAGAGGCATCCATTTGAATTCGGAATATGTTATAGATTGGTCTTTTAGATATCTATCTGCGCAAACTAGAACCGGCTACGATATCGCGTTATTTTTTTACGGCCGCTTTCCCGACGGTCTTTAGTGCATTTTAAACTTTTTTTTCAAAAAATATCAAAAATAAAATATTTCCGGACGACTGCGATCAAAATAAATGTTTTTTTCGTTCTTTTCATACTCGAATTAATAGGGAAATGAATGTTTCGGAAAATATTTTGGACGATAATTTTGAAAAAATATAACAAAGGGGGGACCCGTTGAAAAATGTCGAAATTTTTTCTGTAGAGGCATCCATTTGAATTCGGAATATGTTATAGACTGGTCTTTTAGCTATCTATCTGCGCAAACTAGAACCGGCTACGATACCGCGTTATTTTTTTACGGCCGCTTTCCCGACGGTCTTTAGTGCATTTTAAACTTTTTTTTCAAATAATATCAAAAATAATATATTTCCGGACGACTGCGATCAAAATAAATGTTTTTTTCGTTCTTTTCATACTCGAATTAATGGGGAAATGAATGTTTTGGAAAATATTTTGGACGATAATTTTGAAAAAATATAACAAAGGGGGGACCCTTTGAAAAATGTCGAAATTTTTTCTGTAGAGGCATCCATTTGAATTCGGAATATGTTATAGATTGGTCTTTTAGATATCTATCTGCGCAAACTAGAACCGGCTACGATATCGCGTTATTTTTTTACGGCCGCTTTCCCGACGGTCTTTAGTGCATTTTAAACTTTTTTTTCAAAAAATATCAAAAATAAAATATTTCCGGACGACTGCGATCAAAATAAATGTTTTTTTCGTTCTTTTCATACTCGAATTAATAGGGAAATGAATGTTTCGGAAAATATTTTGGACGATAATTTTGAAAAAATATAACAAAGGGGGGACCCGTTGAAAAATGTCGAAATTTTTTCTGTAGAGGCATCCATTTGAATTCGGAATATGTTATAGACTGGTCTTTTAGCTATCTATCTGCGCAAACTAGAACCGGCTACGATACCGCGTTATTTTTTTACGGCCGCTTTCCCGACGGTCTTTAGTGCATTTTAAACTTTTTTTTCAAATAATATCAAAAATAATATATTTCCGGACGACTGCGATCAAAATAAATGTTTTTTTCGTTCTTTTCATACTCGAATTAATGGGGAAATGAATGTTTTGGAAAATGTTTTGGACGATAATTTTGCAAAAAGTCGAAAATTTTTCTGTAGAGGCATCCATTTGAATTCGGAATATGTTATAGACTGGTCTTTTAGCTATCTAATAGTTATACCCTAATTTATATAAGTATATAAGTATAAGTAGGTCATCTTTTGGAATTATTTTCTCCCAATGATACCCCTAAAGTGTGTGAGTGAGAACTACCGAAAGCGATCGTAGATAGACCCTTTAAACAATGTACAGTGAGATGCCATTAAAACAAAACTTTCTTATAAGAGTTGCTTTGGGACAGTAAAGTGCTTTGCAGCTTAGGTTAAGTTTATATTACCATTACAGTAAATTCCCCGAATAAAGTTTCTTAATTATTCCCCTGTCCAGTTGACACCAAAAAGGAAATAAAATATCCTTGTGTACTTCGTCAGAGTTTCAAGGAAAAGCACAAGAACTTCCTTAAAATTAGGTTTAAATTTAATTTAAGTAGGTACAACATGGAGTTTTTCGACAGCGTTGTAAAATATTTTTTAAGACTACAAATCCAATTATTTTAATAAATTTACTTTTATTGCAACAAGTTTGCCTACTAGCTCTATAATACCGTTTACTTTAAGCGCATACATTTATGGAATTTATTTTATTATATAAAGATACTGAAGTAAATTTTGTACATTTGACTTTTGTACTACAGTGATGGGCTAAAATATGGAACAAATTCATTTAAAAATCAGGTATTCATTTTTTGAAAAAACGCTCGGACACGTCGATTATAATTCTTTCTTCCGTATTTTTTGCCTCAAAAAGAAATTATACCGGGTGTGTCAAAAAGTAGATGTAGCAAATTTTTTTTGTTTTTTAAATTCAACCCCCCTATTTTTACTTATTACCCTAATTCTACGTCAAATTCTGCGCATAATTCATGTAGCATACTCTATCCTTATCTCTAACGGTTTTAGAGAAAAATTACATCATAAAAAAAAATTCTTTAAAAAAAGGTTAAAAAATTAGTTTATTAAGTGTTGAAAATGCAAACCATTAACTTCTTGACAATATGCTAATCTACTTAAAAACCCTTCTAAAACATTATTTACAGTATTTTCATTAATTTGCCTAATTTCATATCTAATTTTAAATTTTAAGTCTTCCAAATTTTGTGGTTTATCCTTATACACTTTTGATTTCAAATAACCCCAAAGAAAGAAATCCATGGGTGTAAGATCGGGAGATCTTGCAGGCCATTCTATGGGTCCTCTTCTACCTATTCATCGTTCGGGAAATACAGTATTCAAATACTCTCGTACTTGTCGAGCAAAATGAGGCGGAGCACCATCCTGCTGAAACCAAATAGACGCTTTTGGTAGATGAGGCTGATTCGGATTTGGAAAATCCGCTGCTAGTGTGGGAATTAATTCATTTTGAAGAAATTGTAAATACCGGTCTCCTGTAAGATTTCCATCGAAGAAAAAAGGTCCAATAATTCTATCATTTAATATCCCTGCCCAAACATTTACTTTTTGTGGGTATTGCGTGTGCTGTTCTCTCATCCAACGGGGATTATTTGTACTCCAATACCGAAAATTTTGTCTGTTTACCGAACCATTCAAACAAAACGTGGCTTCATCGCTAAAAAGTATGTTGCGATGGAAAAATAGATTTAAGTTGCAAATTTCCATCATAGTTTCACAAAACTGTAGTCGGCGGTCGGGATCATCTTCGTTTAGCTCGTGCAGCAACCTCATTTTGTACGGATAGTACTTTTCTTGTTTCAATATCCGCAACACAGATCGTGGGCTAACATCATTATTAAGGGCTACTTCAGTGGATGCACTATGAGGATTATCTTCAACATCTAACAAAATGTTCAATTGTGAGTTTTCACTAATTTTTGGACGACCTGGCCGTAGACGATCCTTTACATTCCCTGTTTCCCTGAATTTCTTCTCAATTTTACTTACTGTAGATCTTGTAATCGGCCGTTCTGGATACTTAGCGTTAAACAAGTTACAAACTTCTTCTTGACTTCTTGTTTTGTCTCCACATCCAATTAAAATTAAAATTTCGATTCTTTGTGTTTCATTGAAATGCACCATGATCACCGTTTTTCAAAATTATACCTAAACTAATTTTTGATTGACACATGACTTGCTATCGTAGTAACAATTCATTTAAATTTACCTGTTTACCTTTAAGTAGGTACATGTACCTTTTTTTAAAGAATTTTTTTTTATGATGTAATTTTTCTTTAAAACCGTTAGAGATAAGGACAGAGTATGCTACATGAATTATGCGCAGAATTTGACGTAGAATTAGGGTAATAAGTAAAAATAGGGGGGTTCTATTTAAAAAACAAAAAAATTTTGCTACATCTACTTTTTGACACACCCGGTATAATTTCTTTTTGAGGCAAAAAATCCGAAAGAAAGAATTATAATCGACGTGTCCGAGCGTTTTTTCAAAAAATGAATACCTGATTTTTAAATGAATTTGTTCCATATTTTAGCCCATCACTGTATGTATTTTGTAATATGAACTTTTATGACTATTAATCATGAGACTATCTACAAACTATTTTTTTTTTTAATCTAAATAAAGGACAAAGCAACAATTTCTGTTGTGTATATTATCTACTTTTTCACAAATACGTTCCAGACAGATAAACTTAGCTGGGAAATAGCCAATAAAGTTAAAGTGAAGTTTAAATAAATATCTAACTTACTAGTTCCGTTTTCGTAGATGGTATTAAAGAAGATCGTACAATATTTCTCGTTATTTCGCTCTGGGGAACGTTTAAATATTGCTGGGACTGCTCTTGATCCTAAAACTCAGCACATTATATCGCATATTACTTAACGACGCCGGCGCCAACACGACGCGACGTAAAACTACAATATTTTCGTAAGTACATGGACAATCAGTATTTTTCCAAAACACAAATGATGTAAATGCTTTTAAGTTCATTGATGTAGAAAAAATTCCAGTAAACGTAGATACCTGTACTGCTGCATATAGAGAAGAGAAACGTCTCAAACGTTAGAAAAAATTTACAAATAATTGTGTAAACCTCCATATTGCCTTAATTTATCCTGTCAAATCGTTCTATGCACAGATTAGTTTCAATAAGTCATAACATTTCATACTAAAGATCCCCTTAACAAAAACTGCGAAGGTGCGTTACTAATCACTTATGTAAACGCTAGAAAACCCATTTGTCACTCCTGTTAACCCTTTCAGACTTTGAATCTGCACATTACTAAGATTGCCTGACTTCATCTCCAAGCAAGCCACACATTTTAAGGGTGAGTGTGAAACTTGTCGTCTTTACTTAAGAAATATCCAAGCACAGGTGGGCAGCAATGATTACAATTTATAATTAATTAGAAATTTAATTGTATTTTACTTTGTGAAATGCGGTAAAATTATTTACACTTTACGTCTACGTGTTCGTTCCGCTACCTACAATAACTAGGTATACCAAGTTTCAATTCTCTACGTCAAAAATACCAAAACACAAATATGGGGGAAAAGTATCTGTGACAGAAATTGCATGGCAGCACCGAACATGCACAACGGAACATTTTAAAATTTAATTCATCGGACGTACAATTGCTTGTAACAATAGGGAACTTGACAAAAATTTTAAATGGTGAAAAAGTTCTATAAATCATAAGTATACAGGGTGTTCCGATGATCATGTTACAAAATTCTAGGGTAGATAAAACACACGAAAATAAGAAAAAAAGTTCATGTGAACATGGGTCCGGAAACGCTTCTTCAGGGAGCTAGGGCCCTTCGAAGATGACCTTCAAAAACTACTTTTCGTTTTATAGCTTCGGTACTACTGCAGCTATCGCAACCAATTTTGGGACATGAAATCTAGTTCGTAGGTTCATCAATTTGAGCCTTCCGGATTTTGTCACCTTTAACCAGGGGCGTACAAACCAAGGGGGTATTTGAGTAAATTTGACCCTACTCCTCTTAGGCTTTAATTTCTTACCATTTTTATATCTGATTATCTCCAATGCCTTTTACATAAAAAAGGTACTCTTAGTAAAAATCGCTATCTGTCACAGTTTCCTCCGAAAATGGCTAAATCCAATCAATAATAAATTATTGGTCTTAAACCAATTATTACGTTGAAATATGAAAATGAGGTTCAGTACAGATAGTTGTCAAAAATATGTCAATAAAATATTGTGTCGCCAGTGAATCATGGATTATACTTTCGCCGAATATGCCGATATGCTATTAATTTATGGCGAAGTTCATTGCAATGGAAGAGCCGCTTCAAGATTGTATCAGGAGCGGTTTCCTGAGAGGCGTGTACCTGCTCACACGCTATTCGAGAGGGTAAATCAGCGCATAAGGGAAACTGGCTCCGTGAAAATAACGAGGCCAGATAATGGCGCTCAAAGAACTGTACGAACTCCAGAATTTGAGGAAGAGGTACTCCGACAATTCGAGGAAAATCCTAGTGTTAGTACCCGAGCTGTTGCAGAATCCATGAATGTAAGTCATGTACGTGTATGGGAGATTGTTAACGAACAACTTCTTCATCCTTACCATCGCCAAAAAGTACAGGAATTGAGACCAAATGATTATGCACCCCGCGTAGAGTTTTGCGAGTGGTTTCTTCAACAGTGTACACAAGAACCCCAATTTCCGAAATTTGTGCTTTTCTCTGATGAGGCTGTTTTTACGAGAGAAGGTATTTTTAATTCACGGAATAGCCATGTGTGGGTGGAGGAAAACCCTCATGCTCTTCAAATAAGAGGGTACCAACATCGATTCTCGGTGAACATGTGGGCTGGAATTGTTGGAGAACGTCTAATTGGACCAATCATGTTGCCTCCTCGACTAACTGGGACGGTGTACCTCAATTTTTTAAGATACACCTTACCTGAGTTATTGGATGAGCTGTCCCTCGACATACGTCGGAATCTATGGTTCCAGCATGATGGAGCACCCGCTCATTTTGCACATGTCCTACGTGAGCACCTCGATGATCGTTTTAGAGGACGTTGGATTGGACGTGGAAGCGATGTCAACTGGCCAGCCCGGTCCCCAGATTTAACTCCTATGGATTTCTTTCTTTGGGGACATATGAAAAGCCTTGTATATGAAACTCCAGTTCAGTCGGAGGAAGATTTGGTGGCTAGGATTTCTGTTGCGGCTGAAATGATCCAAACCATGCCTGATGTTTTTACTGACGTCAATTTAAATATGCTACGTAGGTGTAATACATGTATTGAACGTGGTGGCAGGCATTTTCAACAATTGTTATTTTGAATTTATTTTGGTACGTACAGGGTCAGTCAACGACAGCGTTAGTAAATTCATCTTCAAGACAAAAATTTACTCTGCCTTATCCTTGACTCACTCGTTAAACCTGTTTAATTGTTTTTTTTTTTAAATATTTTGTATACGTTCCCTTTTACTTTTTATACCCCCAATTTCGAAAAGGCAATAAATCTCTCTAATCTAATTTATTTTCATTAAAGAAAAAGATTTGACTAACTTATAATGCTCACTATCTGTACTGAACCTCATTTTCATATTTCAACGTAATAATTGGTTTAAGACCAATAATTTATTATTGATTGGATTTAGCCATTTTCGGAGGAAACTGTGACAGATAGCGATTTTTACTAAGAGTACCTTTTTTATGTAAAAGGCATTGGAGAATCATAATCAGATATAAAAATGGTAAGAAATTAAAGCCTAAGAGGAGTAGGGTCAAATTTACTCAAATACCCCCTTGGTTTGTACGCCCCTGGTTAAAGGTGACAAAATCCGGAAGGCTCAAATTGATGAACCTACGAACTAGATTTCATGTCCCAAAATTGGTTGCGATAGCTGCAGTAGTACCGAAGCTATAAAACGAAAAGTAGTTTTTGAAGGTCATCTTCGAAGGGCCCTAGCTCCCTGAAGAAGCGTTTCCGGACCCATGTTCACATGAACTTTTTTTCTTATTTTCGTGTGTTTTATCTACCCTAGAATTTTGTAACATGATCATCGGAACACCCTGTATATTGTCATAAAACATATGGCAGCAAAAAAAAACAACATATTTCGTCCCAAAAGACCGCTAGAAAGATTTAAAACTGCCCCAAAATTCAAATTATCCCAAGCGGGTAAAAACGGGTCGTGACGTCACGAAGTATTATTTGTCATGATGACATCCACGAAATAGGTTATAGGTTGGCAATAAATTAAACGACGTTGAGAATTCCACCTTCAAACAACAATACAATAACAATAACACACGGCAATCCAAATGCAAACTCGGTAGCTCGGCCACCGGTCAGGATGACGGATGACGGAAAAGTCATACTTCGTGACGTCATCGGGCTTGGCGCGCTTAAGAGGTCGTTTGAAATGCTTTTGACACGCGCGAAACTTTAAAGAATTTTTACCAAGTTATTACTGATTTTTAAGGAGTAATAATTGGGGAATATTTTTTTAGGCCTAACTAAATCATATTATTGAAAAAAAAAATTGGAAAGTCCCCTATTGCTTCTACTTTAAAAAAATCCCGAAAAATTTAATATTTTAATTACCTACTTCGGTTAGAAATAGCTTGTTCTCGTTGCATGCTCTGCAGGTACACAAACTTTTTTAGATCCTTGTTATGTAAACCCAAAATTTAACTAAGTAAAGTAGCTGTGGTCTGGATGCTCTAAAAGCCATCAGTAGACGAATCTATAACCATGTTTGTGAGAGTGCGGATGTGGATGCAGATACTCTCTGGAAATTCTCTCAATAACAAAACAAGTAAATCTGATCTGGGTCGCACTACATTAGGGAGATCAGATCAGGACAATTAAACTACACATAAACTTGCTAGACTCGGAGCAGAAACTCTATCCCAGAGACCCAATACCTCTGTAGAAGTTACAAAGTTCCAGGTAGAGTCTGCATTAAACTAGTGAACTGAAACTCATGTGATGCAGAGGACTTAGAGGCTTGGCCCAGTAAGACAACAGACAACGTTAGAGTAGCTTCTACACAGAAGGAATTCTGGCAAGATACTAATATAGACTAAGAAAACATCTTGGTGTCGAAGACGACCCAATTTGCGTTGGGCTTCTGGAAGAAGAGACCTCGCCGCTGCAGTTTGGTGTCTGTGAAGTTCTGGCAAGAATTGGACATTAGGTGCTGGAATCAGCGGTTCTCTGAAGATCAGAAATCATATCGCTTGCCTGAAACGACAACCTAACTTTTATAAGAAGCTCGGGATGATTTGGTGGTAAAGAGTGATTGGGGTAGCAAATTCTTTTTCAATTTTTTCTTTCCCTTAACCATTTTTGAGGAGACCTACGCTGCGATCTAAAGTTTCTGCTCTGCTTTGTTTCGACTATTGAATAACTAATAGAACGTATTTAAGAGCTAAAAAGTGCTATGTATAATTCAAATAATTAAAAATGATCATAGTACTTTTATTACCTAATAATTCTTGTATACCGACAGTATCATTTAGCAAATTTATTTGATTATAGAAAACCGGAACATTTTTGTAAAAGTTTTTCATTTATTTTTTGTCACGCTGACAACAAACAAAACATTGTGGTGTTCTGTCGGGCCAGGAAAAAATCGAACTACACTTGGCGCTTGAAACAAAATGCATGTTTCCTGAAATTTATTTATCTCTTGAAACTAAAGTTTTTACTTCTCTTTGTCAGTGCGGACTTTATTTTATGTTGAGAGCTTTTTGTTGGTTCCTAATTTGTTGCATGAATTCACCTTGGTATCAACAGAATAAAGAATTAGGACGAGATTGTTTCATAATAGTTATGAATGACTTTTTGTGTTAACCGCTGAAATTATGAATCCGTGATTATCATAATTTCTTACTTGTAAGAGTCATTATACATATATGACCAAATCGCCAAAGTAATTTTCGTTCAAAATTTTTCAGTTATTACAATGTTTGACAATACGCAACAAATCAGATTTTGCTATGTTACCTATAACTTGCTGTATCCGACATTGTTTATGAAGACGAGGGTACAAAATTGAAAATATGTTAATAATCTCTGAGCGGTAATTCAGTGTCTTGAATGTTCCATTGCCTTTTATCTGAAATTCTTTTATAAATTAAGTATTTCAATAATAAAGCACATTTCAATACATTTCCAAGCAAGTCGAATCTTATCAATAATCAGCCATTATGGTTGAACTTGTACTGAATTGTTATAAAAAGCAAGCTCAGTTCGAAATATAAATATATGCAGCCATTAAACATCTGTTGTTTTGAAGAAACAAATGATGTTTTATTGTTAACTGAAAATTCAAATTTTATATTTCAATGGTTCATCTGCATTGTTTTACCCAACTTTTCCGATTTTCTGCTTGTTGTATGATTTGTAACAAAGAACATGTTACAATAAAAAAAATGTATCGCTTTTTGTTTTTATCAATTGTTACAGAAATTTAATGTAATTACGGACTTTTTAATTGTTATTTTTTTACAATAGGTACTTTCCACAATAAATTTTTTTTCTAAAAATCGAGCTTAGATAGACATAGACAGAACTGACCAAAATTATTAAATGGGTGGTCCCACCTTTATATCTCGTCATTATTTTCAATGAGTGTGTCAGTCGTTAAAAGTACACCTATCACGTAAGCTCGACCCGACCGCAATTATTGTCTAAATTTTTTTTTAGTAAAAAAAATAAAAAGCTCTAGAATTGGCCACTTAAACTATAAATTCTCACAAAACGAATTTTTTTTTATATACATAGTCGTCGATGGGTGAAAAAACTGCTACCGCTCCAATTCCATATCCGGAATAAAACCAGGAGAGAGTAGTTTCTTATTGCTTTGGGATTGGCAGGTCTGCTTAAAGGGGATAAAGAAGAAAAATATCGTTCTAGGCGACCCTACATTGGTCGACATGGATGGATAAAACCTTTTTTTTTTTTGCTATTACCTGAAAAAATAAATGATACTATCGATGTGGAACCCACGCAGAAAAAAATATTCAGGGATTACAGTGCCCCGAAACATATTTTATAAAATTAACTTTAATAAACTAGGAAATGTATTTAAATAAATATCAAAAATATCACAGTTCTAATCGAAAACCGTAAAACCCATTATATAACTTTGTTCAGTACCTCAGTACCCATTTTATAAATTAAATTATAAATATTTGGTAAAGATTTCTTAATTCTAATTATTTATGATTTATTTAATAACTTTATTTTTACATACCTATAATCGCCTTTTGCATATAAAAGCACTTTTTGGCTAAAATATATACTACGTAAAAGTATTTTGTCTCCTTATTGGAAAAAACTTTTCTTGTGTCCCCATTGTCCCTATTATAAAATTAAATTAATAAATTCAAGTTATGCTGTCTTAAGCTTCCATTAATCCTTTTTTTATTGCCTATTTGGGATTTGGGCTGGGGCAAAAGGGTTAAGTTGTAAAAGTGGATATATTCTGGTTGTTTTGGAAACATAAATTTCGAATTGGCACAGTTCCAAACTATGCAAAATTATAAGATATTTCTATTTAAACACAAGGTGATATAAATAATTGGCCTATTGAGAGACCACAGAAAGGAAATTAAATTTAAAACACGATGCATGGTTAGGGTTATGTTATTAGTACCTTGGTCCGGCTGTTACTAAAACCCTAATGCCCTGTCCCCAAATTAATTTTTTTTTAATCGATTATAAACAATACAGATATTTTTTTACTTCATTTTTAAAATGTGAATATTTATAACAATAAAACCTAAATTGTGTAGAAGCTGATGTATAAAACTAAAATCCTGGTTGGCCTAAAATATAGGTAACCTGAAATGGTAAAAATATCAAAATATTTTACTGGAAAGGTTAGAATAAATTTAATTGATAAACAATTTTTAAACTTCAGATTTTTTTTCATTTCATTACTTCGAAATAGGTTACCTACTGGTACGCAGAAATACCTTATACCATTATCTTAAACTATTAGAAAAGATGATTGAAAAATATTAGTCTTGATAAAAACATACAACATTTTAATGAAATTTGTCTTTTTAAATTTAAGGTTTTGTAATTATTACAAAATTACTTAAAAGATAAAAATATTAATTTTTGGTTTGGTAATGAATCCATTTGTTACAGTAATGAGCTAGAACAGCAATGATTGTGACTAGACGTTTAATTAAAATTAATAATTACTTCTCTGCTAAGAGTGAAGTTACATGAGGGCTTTGATGAATAGATACGAAATAAAATACAAAACATAATTAAAAATTATTTTGTTCTTATTAAAAGACGGTTTTGTTTACGATTCCGAAATTACATGGGATACGTAACTTAAGGGGCCGATTCCTTATAATATTCTAAGAGAAAATATTCATATAAACATGTGCGGAGTTGCCCCGTTTTTGATATACAGGGTGTTAAAGTTTAAAAAAAAAATGTTTTTTTTATTATTTTTTTAAATAATATCCTTTATTGAAATTTGGTTCCGTTATTCATAATGCTAAGGGGATTAATTAGTCCTAACTAGATTACAAATACCTTAACGATTATTATTAACAAAAAAATGTACACCTCTTCTAACTAATAACGTTGAAGATAGAAATTTTATAGTTAGCTAAAATAAATGCGTTAGTATGGTGCAAAAGTGTAAAAAACTGTTATTAAAACATTGTATTCTTATATACTACGCTCTATTTACTCGTTAAATCAATTTTTAGAATGTTGACCAAAAAATAAATCTATAAAACTAAACTAATCAAAGCCAGTGAAGTCGTTCATAATAAACCAATTACAACTAGACAATTTATACCTTCTATAGCGGTCTGTCAATAAAGTCTCTTGTCAACATCCAAATGAAATTTTGTATGCGGTTTATAGGGTCAATTAACATTAATATCAAACCGTTTTATTTGGCAATTTTACAACCTGTATCTACCGAATTGCCAGAAAATAACAAATAGAATTTTAAAACCTCCATCGAGAGCTATTGTGCCTTGACGTTTCATTTATGTGAAAACATTGTATCGCTTTTTTGAACCCCGTTAGCCTAACAGCTTGCAACAAATGAGATAATGATTTGTATAAATAAAAGACTCTATTGTTTGTTGATATCACAGGGTATGTAGTTTATTATAAAGTTATCCCAATGTAGTCAATTACAAGGATTGCAATAATTATGACGAGAGACCAGTGATAATTAACTTTCTATTGTTACATAACGGCCTATATATGAACCTTTAATAAATTTAATTATTAGTTTTAGCACAGACAAGGGTCATTACTGACGGTTGACGGTCTCTGTCAGTGGCGGCGGTAAACATTTGGGCCCCCCCCGCAAAATTATCTAATAATATACATCAATAATATAATTTTTATTAGGGTCATAAAATTAAAAATTATTAATAAAGCAAAAAATATAGAAAATAATGTACTGACAAAAAAAAACTTAAGCAATGGAAAATCTGCTAGTGCTGCTTTCCAAATCATATACAGTGTCACCAGTAAAGTTGGCCTTAATATGGGATTTTTTTTTATTAATAGCTTTATTCAAAATTTGACTTTGGCATCAAGTTCTGCTTCGATCGAGATGAAAGTTAAGCAAAAAAATAATAGTCACGTGATTCGCATTATCTGTCAAATTTTAATTTTTTCCAAAAAATACAAAAGTGGGTTTTTTTTTGAAAATATCGAAAAAAGTTTTTTTAAATGCAGTTTGTAGCCCACATGCAAAATTTCAGCTGCATAAGATAATTTTGACTCTTACCTATAGGTATTTTGTAAATTGCACCACTTTTGCAAAATAAGACTCAACGCAACCTACATAAAACTTCTCGGTTTTGACAAAGCATTATTTCAGATACATTTTCTTGAAAGTAGCGCCATATTAAATGCGTGTTTTTTTACAAAATCAAAATTGGGCTATTAAAATTTGATCGCATGTGATGCAAAGTTTATTTGTTTTTGACCCTGTATGAGGTAACTTCATAAAATAAGTATTTTTGAAAACGTAGTGTCTGACACAATATAGGTAAAAAATCAAAATTATCTTATGCAGCTGAAATTTTGCATGTGGGCTAGAAACAGCATTTAAAAAAAAAATTTTCTAATAACTTTTTCGATATTTTCAGAAATAACCATACTCTTGAATTATTTTTTGGAAAAAATTAAAATTTGACAGATAATGCGAATCACGTGACTACTATTTTTTTGCTTAATTTTCATCTCGATCAAAGCAGAACTTGATGCCAAAGTCAAATTTCGAATAAAGCTAATAATAAAAAAAATCCCATATGATGCGGACTTTACTGGTGACACTGTATAGATATTAATGTCTCGTTTCTATGGTCTAAATTAGAGAGATTTTATATATGACAGAATTTTTAACAATGAAGAATAAAAAACATAATTTAATAATTTTTTTTTATATTAATCTAAAATTTATAAATACGTCAGCTAGGCAGGCGTAGTGGCGCCCCCACGAAGCCGGGGGCCCCCCCGCGTCGCGGGGTTTGCGGGGACCTTATCGCCGCCACTGATCTCTGTATCAATAAATGTAAAAGTTAATTAATAATAGGTAATTGATAAACATCCGAAAAAAAATCACTACCTTTAAAAACGAGAATTCTTTGCGAAAAATGTTGACCATGCAGCGCCGCTTAGTTTAGCCTCCATCCTCATACAGAGCAGGGCTTAACCTCTCAAAGGCTATGCCCCCTCTAAGGTAGGCTCAAGTCCCCTCCCAATAAAAATTGTTCCGCAGCCAATGGGTATACGTCAACGACTTAGAAGTCTTTGGTATACGTTTTGTAAAAGATTAGATGTGAGTTAGTCAATTCATATTTCAATCGAAAATATTTTTCAAGAAATGATAATAAAGAAGAATTCTTTAGTTATGTAAAGCAAATTTTCTTTTTATTGAGGTAGATATATTTTTCATGTATTAGCTATCTGTTATTTGCTAACAACCTAATATCCGGACATAACTTCCATTACGTTACAAAATATATATACGCAAATTACAAAGATTTTGTAATAGATAATATTATTATTTATATTTAAGTTCCGTTAAATATTGTGCTTCTTTGTAATTATGATGAAAATAATTACTTACTTCAGAGTGGAAATATACGGTAATCGGGTTAAACGTTGGCGTGATAAAATAATTTAGAGTTAAATATACGTTTTAAATGCAAAGGCTGATACCTTAAAATTGCAAAAGTTGTGAAGCTTTGGGTTATTTTATTTACTTTTTAACATTTAAACAGCATTTAATGTATTCAATGGCTCTATTATGCAATGGATCAATGAACTCCCTATTTTATATACAAAAAAGGCCTATAATAGATGTAGTTTAACATTAATTTTAACTTCCGGTACATATACCAAGTATTTTTCTTAAAGTGATCAACTTTTTTTGCCATCTAATTAAAATTATTAGTTTGATAATATTTTTGTAAGCAGTGTATAACAAGTTCCGATATAAAAATGCGTTTCTCTTAACCATTATAAAAATGCCCTCGTAATTTTCCCTTTGTTGTGATTTTTACAAAGGCCAGTTAACCAGAAATGTTTTTTGGCGTGACAAAACATTTCTCGGTTTCACTGGATGATAAGAAATGTGCGATTATTTTCAATTTTTACCAGTCAGCGTTTTTTTCATGCAACCAGTTCTCGAACTCGAACGGCCGAAATGCATGTTTTAATTGTTTTGTCTTAAGTTTTGAGTCATGTATTTTATCAGTGATATACGATATTTAAAAAAATATGCTTTAAAATAAACGTGACCAGGAGTTTTACTTAGTGATGCCATAGTAAAATATGCATGTATTTTCAGTAGGCTATCACGTAATAATACTTTTTTTTAAAACCGACCAGAAAATATACACTTTCTGGACAATTTTTCGTCCAGAAAATAACATTTTGTCGATCGAAACCGGAAAATTGACTTTAGAGACAGGAAAAGATTTTTTTCGGCAACCGTCCGGGAAGTACCCACTTCCCGGACGCTTTTCCTTTGAGAAAGTAGCATTTGTCCGGCCTAGTGCGGGAAGTACGTGCCTACTCCGGGAAGTACGTACTTCCCGGACTAGGCCGGGAAGAATCACATCAATATTAGCAATTGCTCGAATTTTAATATAAATATTAATATAAATAAGAATTAGAATGTTTCTGTTAGTACCTATATTCTGTTCGAATTTCAATATTTAATACAAATAAGAATTAAAATGTTCGAAATTTTGTTCTACAAAGAAATATAATAAAGAAATGAGTCTCATTGATTTGTTATTCTACACGGTTGCCGAAAAAATAGTGTACGCAACACGTCCGAAAACAGTTTTTGGACTCGCAGACTTCCAGGACTCGCCTACGGCTCGTCCTAGAATTTTGTCGACTCGTCCAAAAAAACAGTATTTTCCGGACTTGTAACGTAATAGTAATTTACGTTACAAGACCGGAAAGTAGTGTTTTTCAGGTCGAGACAAGCATTTCCGGTCTCTAACGTCAAGGTTATTTTCTAGACGAAAAATTGTCCAGAAAGTGTATATTTTCTGGTCGGTTTTAAAAAAATGACTATTCCGGTCCCTGTTTTTTGTTTTTCCAATCGCTCTTTGATAATACAAGCTACCTTGATTTCGTTACTATGACAACAACATTTCGATGTATTGTCGAGTGACAGTTCGTTGATTTTTAATTTGTCGTTTATGTCAAACTGGTTTCGCGAGTTCGCAAATTTAACAATATGAATTCAGATTTTGAATTGTCCGACACAAAAAATGAGATTTCAGAAGAAATTTTGGAAACAGCAAGGTAAGCGACTTACGATATATTGCCAGTAAAATCAAAAGCCCGTTACGAGAAGTCATACGACGCATTTAAAAATAATATAAAATAAAATAATTTAATGTAAGAATATCGAAGTGTCGGTCTTAAAAAAAATATTGTACGTCACGCAACCGAAAATTAGTGTTGTGCGGGTCTCTCCAAGCTTCCAGGAGTGCTTATCTCGACCTGAAAAACACTACTTTCCAGTCTTGTAACATAAATTACTATTGCTGGCTCAATCCAATTTTTGGCGAATCTACGCCATAACTTGAACAACAATTTTTTATTTAAAAAACTATTTATTTTACTTACCTACCTTTACAGTTCCTACCGAATTTGAAAATATATCTAAAACGTTCCCGAGATAGCAGGGAGAGCACACTTTACAAGGGTCATGTAATATTTTGTGAATCAAAGTAACTTAATGTAAAATAACATAAACTAATGTAGAAAAGCGTAAGCAATATTTTTCTGGCTTCTTTATATTATGTAATATGTATATAGGTTAGTGAAAGGTAAAGTAAATTACAAATTAATTTTCTCGACAAGCAGAATTTTTTATAAAGAATAACTTTTCGTCGTAAAATCAATAATAAAGATATTTTTCCTCTTGTCAACTCCATCCGAGGACACACTGTATATTAGGTATTAGGTATGATGATTATTATTAAATTAAGTAGGTACTATTCAAGCTATTTTAGGTAAAATTACTAGACATATTTATGGAAATTGTCGGTAAACCCTTAGAACGAAAATTATTATATTGATAAATAAAATCAACAAAAGTTCCATTTTATTTATAAAGGTGTCACCTGTATAATGATAACTAAAATGTAGCTAAGCTGACAGTATCATTCTAACGATAACACTGACATTTATTACAAAGATGCCGACCTACACGTGAATGGGTCTTTCTGTATTGTCTTGTTTTTATAACGAATTTTATATAGCTTTTTTGACTGTATAAGGATGTTTTGAAAATATATTATTATAACATTTCAATTATTAAATTATTCTTTAATTTTGTTTAATCGGTTTTTAGGCCTAGTAGTTTGTGTTAGTTTGTACCGTTAATCCACCACTCAAATAGAAGATTACTAATTTTTATGGGCAGCTAAGAAAACTATTACATAGGTATTTTTGTTTTTGTGTCCTTTACAGTGTGAAAGTGAGACTACCATATGAAAAGCTTATCATAAATGCTTTTCAGCGATAGCAGAACTATTAGCCGAGTTTCTTTAAGCTTCTTAAATAGCAAAGCAAGTTAAGCGTTCCTTTTAAAACTTTAATTTAGCACAGCAAAGATTTTTCCTCCTCCCTTGCCGCGGTTAAGGATGTCCCTCTTATTTTCCACACGAACTATACGAAGTTGTTCGCGAAGCGTTCCTTTAACAACTTAGCTAGGCAAAGAATTTTACTTCGCTTTGCTGTTTAAAAGAAACAAATGGAAAGTACCAATTGAGATTTCAGTACGAACTGTGACAGAAAAAATTACTGTAGAAAATAGAGCCATTCTGTATAATAATTGCTAAAAGGGGAAGGTTGCCTATTGAACCGCTACCTAAATTGGACCACAGTACATTTCTCCGAAACTAAACAAGTGCCATATCATCTGGCAACACTGTAACATACTTCCACCCAGAACCTTTGATCGGCAACAAACTCAACTAGTTGGCCGTTAGTGCTTGTCGTGTACAGAGCAAAGCGTAATTTACACAATTTTAATGTAATATTTTTAGGATTTACCTTAGAACCATAAAACTCTAAGCAAAATATTTTTTATGGAAGATATCAAAGTAAGTTTTTCTCTTTCTATTTCTCCTATTACCATGCCATATTTGTTTTTTCTTGTTTTTTTCCTGGGTGGTTTTGTAAAACACGTGGTAGTTGCTTAAATTGGACCATTTTTCAAATTGTGCAAAAATAATTTTTCTCTTTAAATAAGTTAATGTCATGGACTAACACCAATTCAATATTGCTAAAAATTTTTTTTCTTTTAGTTAAAAAATGAAACTATGACTGGTCCAATATAGGAAACTAATAGGTACTTTTTTTGCATTAGGATGTCTTCTACCAAAATTTTAATGTTTTTTTGAAATATAAGTATAAAACTTTCTATACCAACAATTTTATTTTTTATTTATTTATTTAACAGCTAAGCTTCCGATTTAAATCATGTGGTCCAATTTTGGAACCCCCAGGTGCAATTTAGGCAACCGGTTTCCTATATTGAACCACTTGCAGAGGTTTTTTTATAGCCTGGTATATCATAGATACTTTGAAATAAAATTCTGCAAAAAATCCTGCAGTTGAACAACATACTAAAGTATACTAAGGTATAGCTTCAAGATCGATTTTGCGTTATTATCAGGATCTATGATAAGAAATCTAGAAATTGGTCCAATATGGGCAACCTTCCCCTACATAGTTATTATGTAATGTACGTGTGTGTGTATTAGGTTATTGGCACTGGTAGAAACCAAATGGTCAGTTATTATGTGATACTTAATTCCTAACTAATTCTTACTATAATTAAAACAATTTTATTAATGTAAAATAGCGTAGCCCACGGTGTATTAAGCCCCCTTAATATGTAATATTACATAAAAGTAATATTACATTAAATTTTGTTACGGTATCCCGGTAACGAAATAAAAAAATTTTAATTTCACGCTTACCTTAAAAGGTTTTATAAAAAAACGATAATTTTATTCCTCGTTTACTTTTTATTTCGATTGAAAAGGCCTTAAGAGCCTTTTAGTAATCCCTATCAAACTTCCACATTTTTACTATGTAAGTCGGGACTTAAATTTAATTAAAACCCCAAAAATATTTAAAATGCTGTCGGCGCCCTTCTTTGAAACCAGGTGCTTGATATGATTTGATGAACTTATATTTGACAAGCATTGATTGATTACTCAGGGTGATATAAAATGTGTTTTTATCAGATCGGATAAAATCCAGGTTTGACTAAGGGGTACTTTAATAAATTCATCAACAATTTTATCTTTTCAATAACCGGTGAAGTAGGTTCCTCAAACTTTTTTTAATGGTTATGAAAACCTGGTTTGGCCAACCGAGTAAAAGTAACGTCGATAATTTTACAAATAAAATTGTTTTCTCACTTCAAATTGCAGTAGCTTTAAAAATTAGCACTTTTAAACAATTTGGAACAAGGGGCGAACCACATTTTGTAAAATGTCCTTTTTGTTGAAGTAAATTTGGGCCCATTTTACATTAAGAACTAGTAAGTAAGTAAATTCTATATAATTATACACCGATATTAAATTTTGATATTATTAATTACCTACTAATGAACTTTATGGTAAGTGTACAGAGCATTTTTTACTGTGTATCAAATGAGTACAAAGTGAAGCATGGTAACGGTGTAAAGGTAAAAGCATATAGACTGCAATATTGGTCCTGATTATATATAAGTACTAATATTTTATTTTCCGATTTTGCAATAACCCAATATCCATTCTACTCAAAAAGTGAGTTGTCCCTATATGCCTTGATTTTCTTTACATAAGAAGATGAATTGAGCTGATAAGATAATGTTCAAGCGCAGCGAATTTTGTATTACTGATTCCTAATATACTCGAGTTTTATCCGTGAACAAAAAACTGTAAGCTGCTTTAGTAAGTAATAGAAAATATGTAAAAATGTATTTTTCTTGGAAAAATGCGAAATATTATCTCAGTATATGATGAAAGAGTAAAAAAGTTTTATTTATCAAAAAATGAATGCCAATTTTTATTGTTATCATTAAGAATTTCGGGTCAAGAGAATCAGTGGCAAATATTTGCTTAACTGGACAAAAACTAAACTAGATGAAAGTATACAGGGTGTCCGGAAAAAGGAGGTCAATACGTTATCAATATATTAATGGAGCAAAAACAATATGACTTCTATACTGCCTTTTTTTCATTTTCGATCCTCATGTTGCTTTAGTAAGTAATAGAAAATATGTAAAAATGTATTTTTCTTGAAAAAAGGCGAAATATTTTGTCAGAGTTTACGATGGAAAAGTAAAGAGTTTTATTCCTCAAAAAATTAATGCCAATTTTTATTGTTATCATTAAGAATTTCGGGTCAAGAGAATCAGTGGTAAATATTTGGTTAACTGGACCAAAACTAAACTAGATGAAAGTATACAGGGTGTCCAGAAAAAGCAGGTCAATACGTTACCGATATATTAATGGAGCAAAAACAATATGACTTCTATACTGCCTTTTTTTCATTTTCGATCCTTATGTTGCTTTAGTAAGCAATAGAAAATATGTAAAAATGTATTTTTCTTGAAAAAAGGCGAAATATTTTGCCAGAGTTTATGATGGAAAAGTAAGAGTTTTATTCCTCAAAAAATGAATGCCAATTTTTATTGTTATCATTAAGAATTTCGGGTCAAGAGAATCAGTGGTAAATATTTGGTTAACTGGACAAAAACTAAACTAGATGAAAGTATACAGGGTGTCCGGAAAAAGGAGGTCAATACGTTATCAATATATTAATGGAGCAAAAACAATATGACTTCTATACTGCCTTTTTTTCATTTTCGATCCTCATGTTGCTTTAGTAAGTAATAGAAAATATGTAAAAATGTATTTTTCTTGAAAAAAGGCGAAATATTTTGTCAGAGTTTACGATGGAAAAGTAAAGAGTTTTATTCCTCAAAAAATTAATGCCAATTTTTATTGTTATCATTAAGAATTTCGGGTCAAGAGAATCAGTGGTAAATATTTGGTTAACTGGACCAAAACTAAACTAGATGAAAGTATACAGGGTGTCCAGAAAAAGCAGGTCAATACGTTACCGATATATTAATGGAGCAAAAACAATATGACTTCTATACTGCCTTTTTTTCATTTTCGATCCTTATGTTGCTTTAGTAAGCAATAGAAAATATGTAAAAATGTATTTTTCTTGAAAAAAGGCGAAATATTTTGTCAGAGTTTATGATGGAAAAGTAAGAGTTTTATTCCTCAAAAAATTAATGCCAATTTTTATTGTTATCATTAAGAATTTCGGGTCAAGAGAATCAGTGGTAAATATTTGGTTAACTGGACAAAAACTGAACTAGATGAAAGTATACAGGGTGTCTGGAAAAAGGAGGTCAATATGTTACCGATATATTAATGGAGCAAAAACAATATGACTTCTATACTGCCTTTTTTTCATTTTCGATCCTCATGTTGCTTGAGTAAGTAATAGAAAATATGTAAAAATGTATTTTTCTTGAAAAAAGGCGAAATATTGTGTCAGAGTTTATGATGGAAAAGTAAGAGTTTTATTCCTCAAAAAATTAATGCCAATTTTTATTGTTATCATTAAGAATTTCGGGTCAAGAGAATCAGTGGTAAATATTTGGTTAACTGGACAAAAACTAAACTAGATGAAAGTATACAGGGTGTCTGGAAAAAGGAGGTCAATACGTTACCGATATATTAATGGAGCAAAAACAATATGACTTCTATACTGCCTTTTTTTCATTTTCGATCCTCATGTTGCTTGAGTAAGTAATAGAAAATATGTAAAAATGTATTTTTCTTGAAAAAAGGCGAAATATTTTGTCAGAGTTTATGATGGAAAAGTAAGAGTTTTATTCCTCAAAAAATTAATGCCAATTTTTATTGTTATCATTAAGAATTTCGGGTCAAGAGAATCAGTGGTAAATATTTGGTTAACTGGACAAAAACTAAACTAGATGAAAGTATACAGGGTGTCTGGAAAAAGGAGGTCAATACGTTACCGATATATTAATGGAGCAAAAACAATATGACTTCTATACTGCCTTTTTTTCATTTTCGATCCTCATGTTGCTTGAGTAAGTAATAGAAAATATGTAAAAATGTATTTTTCTTGAAAAAAGGCGAAATATTTTGTCAGAGTTTATGATGGAAAAGTAAGAGTTTTATTCCTCAAAAAATTAATGCCAATTTTTATTGTTATCATTAAGAATTTCGGGTCAAGAGAATCAGTGGCAAATATTTGCTTAACTGGACAAAAACTAAACTAGATGAAAGTATACAGGGTGTCCGGAAAAAGGAGGTCAATACGTTATCAATATATTAATGGAGCAAAAACAATATGACTTCTATACTGCCTTTTTTTCATTTTCGATCCTCATGTTGCTTGAGTAAGTAATAGAAAATATGTAAAAATGTATTTTTCTTGAAAAAAGGCGAAATATTTTGTCAGAGTTTATGATGGAAAAGTAAGAGTTTTATTCCTCAAAAAATTAATGCCAATTTTTATTGTTATCATTAAGAATTTCGGGTCAAGAGAATCAGTGGCAAATATTTGCTTAACTGGGCAAAAACTAAACTAGATGAAAGTATACAGGGTGTCCGGAAAAAGGAGGTCAATACGTTATCAATATATTAATGGAGCAAAAACAATATGACTTCTATACTGCCTTTTTTTCATTTTCGATCCTCATGTTGCTTGAGTAAGTAATAGAAAATATGTAAAAATGTATTTTTCTTGAAAAAAGGCGAAATATTTTGTCAGAGTTTATGATGGAAAAGTAAGAGTTTTATTTCTCAAAAAATTAATGCCAATTTTTATTGTAATCATTAAGAATTTCGGGTCAAGAGAATCAGTGGTAAATATGTGGTTAACTGAACAAAAACTAAACTAGATGAAAGTATACAGGGTGTCCGGAAAAAATAGGTCAATACGTTACCGATATATTAATGGAGCAAAAACAATATGACTTTTATACTGCCTTTTTTTCATTTTCGATCCTCATGTTGCTTTAGTAAGTAATAGAAAATATGTATAAATGTATTTTTCTTGAAAAAAGGCGAAATATTTTGTCAGAGTTTATGATGGAAAAGTAAGAGTTTTATTCCTCAAAAAATTAATGCCAATTTTTATTGTTATCATTAAGAATTTCGGGTCAAGAGAATCAGTGGCAAATATTTGCTTAACTGGGCAAAAACTAAACTAGATGAAAGTATACAGGGTGTCCAGAAAAAGCAGGTCAATACGTTACCGATATATTAATGGAGCAAAAACAATATGACTTCTATACTGCCTTTTTTTCATTTTCGATCCTCATGTTGCTTGAGTAAGTAATAGAAAATATGTAAAAATGTATTTTTCTTGAAAAAAGGCGAAATATTGTGTCAGAGTTTATGATGGAAAAGTAAGAGTTTTATTCCTCAAAAAATTAATGCCAATTTTTATTGTTATCATTAAGAATTTCGGGTCAAGAGAATCAGTGGTAAATATTTGGTTAACTGGACAAAAACTAAACTAGATGAAAGTATACAGGGTGTCTGGAAAAAGGAGGTCAATACGTTACCGATATATTAATGGAGCAAAAACAATATGACTTCTATACTGCCTTTTTTTCATTTTCGATCCTCATGTTGCTTGAGTAAGTAATAGAAAATATGTAAAAATGTATTTTTCTTGAAAAAAGGCGAAATATTTTGTCAGAGTTTATGATGGAAAAGTAAGAGTTTTATTCCTCAAAAAATTAATGCCAATTTTTATTGTTATCATTAAGAATTTCGGGTCAAGAGAATCAGTGGTAAATATTTGGTTAACTGGACAAAAACTAAACTAGATGAAAGTATACAGGGTGTCTGGAAAAAGGAGGTCAATACGTTACCGATATATTAATGGAGCAAAAACAATATGACTTCTATACTGCCTTTTTTTCATTTTCGATCCTCATGTTGCTTGAGTAAGTAATAGAAAATATGTAAAAATGTATTTTTCTTGAAAAAAGGCGAAATATTTTGTCAGAGTTTATGATGGAAAAGTAAGAGTTTTATTCCTCAAAAAATTAATGCCAATTTTTATTGTTATCATTAAGAATTTCGGGTCAAGAGAATCAGTGGCAAATATTTGCTTAACTGGACAAAAACTAAACTAGATGAAAGTATACAGGGTGTCCGGAAAAAGGAGGTCAATACGTTATCAATATATTAATGGAGCAAAAACAATATGACTTCTATACTGCCTTTTTTTCATTTTCGATCCTCATGTTGCTTTAGTAAGTAATAGAAAATATGTAAAAATGTATTTTTCTTGAAAAAAGGCGAAATATTTTGTCAGAGTTTATGATGGAAAAGTAAGAGTTTTATTTCTCAAAAAATTAATGCCAATTTTTATTGTAATCATTAAGAATTTCGGGTCAAGAGAATCAGTGGTAAATATGTGGTTAACTGAACAAAAACTAAACTAGATGAAAGTATACAGGGTGTCCGGAAAAAATAGGTCAATACGTTACCGATATATTAATGGAGCAAAAACAATATGACTTTTATACTGCCTTTTTTTCATTTTCGATCCTCATGTTGCTTTAGTAAGTAATAGAAAATATGTAAAAATGTATTTTTCTTGAAAAAAGGCGAAATATTTTGTCAGAGTTTATGATGGAAAGGTAAGAGTTTTATTTCTCAAAAAATTAATGCCAATTTTTATTGTAATCATTAAGAATTTCGGGTCAAGAGAATCAGTGGTAAATATGTGGTTAACTGAACAAAAACTAAACTAGATGAAAGTATACAGGGTGTCCGGAAAAAATAGGTCAATACGTTACCGATATATTAATGGAGCAAAAACAATATGACTTTTATACTGCCTTTTTTTCATTTTCGATCCTCATGTTGCTTTAGTAAGTAATAGAAAATATGTAAAAATGTATTTTTCTTGAAAAAAGGCGAAATATTTTGTCAGAGTTTATGATGGAAAAGTAAGAGTTTAATTTCTCAAAAAATTAATGCCAATTTTTATTGTAATCATTAAGAATTTCGGGTCAAGAGAATCAGTGGTAAATATGTGGTTAACTGAACAAAAACTAAACTAGATGAAAGTATACAGGGTGTCCGGAAAAAATAGGTCAATACGTTACCGATATATTAATGGAGCAAAAACAATATGACTTTTATACTGCCTTTTTTTCATTTTCGATCCTCATGTTGCTTTAGTAAGTAATAGAAAATATGTAAAAATGTATTTTTCTTGAAAAAAGGCGAAATATTTTGTCAGAGTTTATGATGGAAAAGTAAGAGTTTAATTTCTCAAAAAATTAATGCCAATTTTTATTGTAATCATTAAGAATTTCGGGTCAAGAGAATCAGTGGTAAATATGTGGTTAACTGAACAAAAACTAAACTAGATGAAAGTATACAGGGTGTCCGGAAAAAATAGGTCAATACGTTACCGATATATTAATGGAGCAAAAACAATATGACTTTTATACTGCCTTTTTTTCATTTTCGATCCTCATGTTGCTTTAGTAAGTAATAGAAAATATGTAAAAATGTATTTTTCTTGAAAAAAGGCGAAATATTTTGTCAGAGTTTATGATGGAAAAGTAAGAGTTTTATTTCTCAAAAAATTAATGCCAATTTTTATTGTAATCATTAAGAATTTCGGGTCAAGAGAATCAGTGGTAAATATGTGGTTAACTGAACAAAAACTAAACTAGATGAAAGTATACAGGGTGTCCGGAAAAAATAGGTCAATACGTTACCGATATATTAATGGAGCAAAAACAATATGACTTTTATACTGCCTTTTTTTCATTTTCGATCCTCATGTTGCTTTAGTAAGTAATAGAAAATATGTAAAAATGTATTTTTCTTGAAAAAAGGCGAAATATTTTGTCAGAGTTTATGATGGAAAAGTAAGAGTTTAATTTCTCAAAAAATTAATGCCAATTTTTATTGTAATCATTAAGAATTTCGGGTCAAGCGAATCAGTGGTAAATATGTGGTTAACTGGACAAAAACTAAACTAGATGAAAGTATACAGGGTGTCCGGAAAAAGGAGGTCAATACATTACCGATATATTAATTAATATAATAATAATTTTTTTCATTTTCGATCCTCATGTTCGATATACATAGTGATAAAGTTTGAAATTAAAAACTGTTTTTTTTGAATAATTCGATATTAATTTCAAATTTGGTATATTGTTTCTTCTTAAGAACAAGTGATTACAATGGGCTTTTTATGTTGTGTGAAGAATATTGGCAATAGTAAGTTCTTAGTAGAGCAATAAAATATTTCATTTACCTGGTTTAGTACTACAGGTTTTTATCTGTACGCCACTATTCTTACATTATTTTTGGTTAGTCCTTTACTTTCGGTATTGTCACCTATTGCAAGTTTTTACTTAATTATATCTTGTATCCCTGGTAATACCACAACGGCTGTCTTCTTGATTTAGCATTTAAATATTAGGAGATTTGCGTATAAGCCGCGATGGCATCAGTTAACCCATACTTTTCAAATTATCTCCAACAAGCATCATTTTATCGACATATTTTAAAAGACAAAAAATGATCAAAAATAAATGATAACCTGAAAAAATATAGTTCGGAGGTTACTAGCGTAGCACGTACTGAAAAATAGGGGTGGTCAGCGAGTACTGGACCCCCCGATTTTGAATATTTGATAATTGTTTTTCATTTCGTTTTTCTTTATGTGAACACGAGGATCACAAATCAAAAATGGTATACTTAATAAAAGTTATATTATTTTTGCGGAAGGAATGTATAGTTAACGGATTGACCTCTTTTTTCCGGACACTCTGTATGAGAAACTTGCTTTTACTCTCCCGCCATTTTATCAAACTATTTCAAAAAATCGGGTCAATAATAATATGAATCTCCATAAAAACAAATAATCAAACAAACGTGTTTTATAAACATTATATTGTTTCGCCTGTTTAAATTTTGTTACTCTGGAACCTGTATTCTAGTTTTTTGTTTAACGGAACAGTCACGTTCTATTTGACACATGTAAACAACAGCATGTTCAATGGAAATAATACCAGCGTAGCAAATCAGAGGTTTGATTAAAAAGTTTTTATTGAACCATTTATTAACATAATCTTGTTAACCAGGCTCGAAACCAGTGGATTTTTTTTACATGCAGCGTTGTTAATCTGAGCGGTCTGCATATAAATCAAATGAATAAAAAACACTTGAAACTATTATTCCGAAAATATATTTTTTACAGCGGAAATTTTATTTTTTATAATACCGTGCGAGCAAAAATTATTTGCGTCAAAGAGGGCCTTGCATCTAAGGACGTAATGCTTAGCCGTGGAGCTTAATACCTGTTGGGTATCAGTAACTACCTGAATTAACAATCAATCAGTTATTCCGTCATCTTGACAGTCATTGCAAGTAATTTGATTCATCGCTAATTTTTCCAATTTCTTGAACAATTCACACAATGGGCTTTACGGAACAGCACAAAACATTCATGGTTGAAGCGTATTTTCGACACGGGGTTAGAGTAAATGGTGAGTGGCAATACAATCCGGGTTTGTGCATGGACGATTTTCACGAACATTTTGCTAACGTTGCTTTTATTGCTGGGGATTTTTATCGTTGCTTGAAAAGAACCGTGGCTGTGTTTAGGGAAACAGGTTCTATACAACACAAAAAAGAAGCAGGAAGACCATCTGTAAGAACAAAAGAACTTGTTGCAAACGTTCGTGAAATAATGCAAAATACGCCAACAAATTGTATAAGACGCCTGTCCCAAGAAGTGGGAAGATCTATTCTTAAGTAGCAGCTAAATTTATTTCCTTATAAAGTGCAAGTATTCCAAGAAACACAAGTCGCAGATTTTGAAAGACGCAGGAATTACTCTCAATGGTTTACCCAAAATGTATTGGAAAATGATTTATTAGACCTGTCATTTTTTTACGATGAAGCCTGGTTCCACCTTTCCGGTTATGTGAATTCTCAGAATACATGCATGTGGAGTAGTGAAAATCCCCATTTTTTTTGTAGAGTCCATGTTGCACCCTCAAAAAATTGGTGTCTGGTTAGCTGTTTCCCGAAGAAGAATTGTTGGTCCTATTTTTTTCCATGACTCTCCTCTTTGATGTAAATAATTTTTGCTCGCACGGTATAAACGTCCTTAAGAGCTTATTTTCTTTAAAACTTTATTTATAGCACCCTATAGGTAAAACCGTTGCCAATAATTGGAAATATATCAACTTGAAACTGATACCTATATTATGTAAGAGTAATAATTATAACTAAAAGATTTCTAATTACTCTTCATTTATATTTGAATATTTATTTCAATGGCAATTTAATTCAATATAGCACACAACCTCAGACCAAGCACTATGGTCTGAGCACACAATCATATTATCTCGGTGACTTTTGTTCTGTTAATTGAATCAGTACTTTAATCTAAAGGTTTGTTTTTATATTTTACCCCTAAAGATGCAATGCCTTGTAAAGTGCGTGCGTAAAGGGTGGTGCATCGCCAGATATATTAAAAAAAATTATGAATTGTTCATTAGGACATTCAAGGATTTACTCATTTAAATATAATAAGTCATTTCATAGCACCACGTATGTAAAGACCTAACCATTCCCTTTTAGCTTATTTATCATTTTGAGCTCATTTAATGTACATTTTTCTTGCAAATTTTCTTTTGTTTCCAATTTCATTCATAGTAACTAAAACGGCTTTTTCCCATCACCAAACAAAATTTTCATTTCCTTCTAACTTCAAATACAAAATAACAATATAAATTTCCTCTTTAACAATTTTCACTTGTGAGGCTTTTTGTGAAAAGTTCGTTTTCTAATCTATTCTGTGTTTATTGGTATTGTTCTCGTGGCGTCGCTTAATTTAAATGTGTATTCAGAGCTTGTAATTATTTTACCAAACTAGAACAAACTGAACAATGTGAAATACCCTAAAACCAAAATACCAAATGCAATGGTGGGCAAGGAGAATTATATTCATTTAGATGTCACAAATAAAAGGTTTACAATTTGGTGTTTCCCCTTGACAGTAAGATTAGACATTCGCACTTAGTAGTTCCTTTATAATAAAGGCATGGGTACATTGCGTTTTGGTCCGTCACTTCTCTAACAATATACCGGGAAACGTGTGTACTACTTAAATGTGTAGACAGTAGTAGACACCTTTAAAGCATACCAGCACCACCACCATACCAGTCCTAATCAGGGGGGTGGGAGGTAGGAGGGTGTTCCAAAGAAGTTTTATTACTACAGACATAAAATAAACTGAAACTGAACTCAAGGTTGATTACATTGTATTTGTTTACGGTTTACAGTACATTTTTTTTACTAACGCACTATCTGGGACTTACTTCATAGTATTCGTGCTGCGAATAATTAAAATAAACGATTTTTGTTCCATTATTAGTTTACCCAAACATTTCTTGTTAAAAAAAAATTAATTTTAGGGTCATGTTTAACTTCCCGAATACAAATTATGTCTTCGGTTTAACATTCAACGCATAGCCTCGGTTTTTGCCAGAGTGCCATGATCTGAATTGTGGCCGGCGGATAAACCGAAAGGGTGCGGGGGGGCCTGAAGGGGATGGTCGCTCAAAGAGTATCGTTTGCGTCTTTACAGTCACAATTTTCCTCATTGTCAAATTGTGTTAGAAATGCCACTATAGCTGTAATTTAAAGGTTTTCTAATTGGAGCAGGGCAATTATTAGTAAGACACAGGGCTGATTTTCCCAATGGGAAGGTTCTAACGGAAACTGAGGGCTATGGCCTAGAGCCCCACTAAAACTAGGATGCTGCTAAACTGGTTTATTATAAAAAAAAATTATAAAATTTAAGCCTATCGACAGATTTATTCATTACCGACCGGGTCAAATTCGGTCAAAAACTTTTGCAGCCTTTTGCAAGAGAAATTGGTCCTCATAGGGCATGGTCTATAGCAAGCTTCGCAACCGATTGAAAACCACTCGCTCAGGAAAGCTTGTTTATATAAAGTACAACTTAAAGCTGTTAAGTGGCAGTGGAAATAAAAAATATGGAAATTCGGAGGAACCAGCCCTAAATTTCAGTAGTGAGGATGAAACGAGTTATTCAGATTCTGAAGAACATAAAGGCAATGCCGGGGGTGAGTTCAGTGACGAAGATGATGTACCTTTATCTAAGCTATCTGCCAAGGCCAGTACTGCCAGCAGTCTCATTTCATCATCAATCAGTCACCCACTCACTACTTCATTAGTAATTTAGTATTGTTAGATTAATATTATACATAATATTTATGTGTCATTTTTGTGTTTTTTTTTATTTTTTGTTAGCTGCTTTTTAATAAAGACACCTTTCTACGTAATTACTCATGGCTTCAATTATTTTGACAAAACTGAGAAATTTGACCGGGGCTTAGTCAATTGACCGGTCAATTGACTGGTCAATTGACCACAAAAGATTTTGACGGTCAAAATCCCAACCCTACTTGGCGCCCATGATTAACCAAAAATAGTCCCTGCATGGTAATACCTTATTCCTTCGAGTGACCATCAAGCCATAGAGAACCAGTATTCAAACAACAGTGTTATAGTATTAGAAAGGTTTTTGATCACAATATAAGGTATTGTTTTCTTTTGTTCGGTGGTAACATCAGTGGAGTTGGCAACATTGCATGCCTGGTAACATGACCGTAACATTTGTGACAGTCATGGCCGAGACGACAATCTCCAGAGTGACCCTGAAAGGGATGTTTGCATTGAGGCGTTGAACATGCGGGGTTATTGCATTGCACCAGCCCTAATTCGCTTCCGAACGCGCTTAGTGTGAAAATGTTTACCAGGCACATGCAGTTACAGGGTGTTATACGCTATACGGTGACATAGCATTTTCGCTCAAGAAATTATCACAGGTCACCTACCAGGGAAATGAAATTCGATTCTAATATCGTTTACATTTTAAATTGATTTTACACAATGCCCTTTAACTGATATTAAATTTAATGTCAGGATTATCAGGCGACGGTTTGGATTCTTAGGTGCTGTAAGGCATTTTAGGATTTGGAATAAATCATGTAAAGGACGTACAATATAAACGCAAAATTATCGAAAAAGTATTCCTTACAAAATCGTCACATAGTCTTTATACAACTCTGCATGGTACAAGAATGGTTTATACCCACTGTTGCTCTGAATACTTACAGTAATTATCAGGTTCTATTGGGGTGTAATCTGGTTTGATAGGTATATTCCGAGTGGCAGTTGTAATGAAACTTGACATTAATCATAATAATATTTACTTGCTACGGATTATAAAGCATATACTTACCACTAAAAATCAGTACTGTAGTTCTCAAAAATTTAAATAGCTTTTAATGTGATACTGTTCTTGTCGTTTAACATTGCATATGATTATCTCTTATGCAACATGGTTTACTGAGAGGGTAAAATTCGTCCATATAGATTATAAAGTCCAATACTAATGATGGGTTGTGCGAAATAAGAATCTTCTATTGCTTTAATATACAAAGTTAATTACGAAGTAAAAATAAATTAATTGAAACATGTGTTGGTATGATCAATAATTAAATTTAGACAGGACAGCTAGAAGACTCCGAACAACGATGTGACCTGCGCAATAAATACGTTAAAACGAACACTACGGCGCGCGCCCGCGGTGATTGCCGATCGCTACGAACCCCCACCAATGTCTTTGTTTTTGGGGACGCTATTCTATTCTGCTTTCTTAATTGTAGAAAAAGCGCTTCACTCGGAACAAAATGCGTCGCATTGAGAAGATGCAATTTATTTATTTACAAAATTGCTGCATTAAAAGTAGTTCATAATGCAATAAGACTGTGCTGCTAATGGAACTGATTACTATCAATAAGAACACTGTTCTGGCAAATCTGGAACTGATATAATACTAAAGCGGGTTTGATACACTGACAATTTATTTAATACTAGCGTGTATCCGGCATGCGTTGCAACCCGCTGGTATAAATACAAACCCGAACAAACCCGATATATTAGTACCCGGCATGCCACTTTCTGCACTTTAAGCATATATAGATAGGGACGGACGGACAGACAGCGACAGCGATTTTGTTTTATACTATGTTAAGATGAGTTAATACAAAAGAAGCTATCAACACAAACTATGTCTTAGCAAGCCAGATGCATGTACGTTTTTGATAACTATGCCAATTGATTTTAATGATTTTTCGGCAACCGTACTATGTATTTATGCTGCATTCAGTGTTTTTTTTAGTTTTTATACAAAATACAAAAATCAACAAAATGTTTATCTTTTAGACGTTAGAAATAGAAACACCCTAACATATTATTGCTGCATCATGATCATGATATTATACATTTACGCAGGAATTACGGCTTTGGTTTTCTTTTACTGCTTTTTCAGTGTTATCCAAAAACAGCTCTTGCGTGTTTTAAATTTATTTTTGTCTGTCTTTCCTAACAGGCTTTTGTGCTATGCTGAAAAACCTACGCTTTTATCATTTTAAGTGCATGGTTTATAAAAAGAATATTCCTACTTTACAAGAAGTGCCCTTAAACTGCCAATTTTCCCTTATTAAAGAGAAATTTCTGCAGGTGTACTGAAATTAAAAAAAAAATATTTTATCACAAACACCTGTTTTCTTACCGGTCCCTGCTTAAGTACTAATTCCGCATAAGTTCAGTACACTAAATGGCGTTTTCAATTTAGGGTTTTTTGAAGTTTATTACCTCTTATTAGGGTAAGGGTCCCTTTTTCAAGCGGACGTGGGGATTCTTGTTCCATAAAATAATGTGACACTTTTATATTTAAGCTCTGTTTACAACGCTATGGCTTCTAAAAAGATTTTCTTTGCTAATGATATTTTTGTTAAATGAACATAAATAATGTTGGTAACATTAAGTTATTTTACACTAGCCGGCAAGGGAAAAACGAGTAAAATGTTCATTCCAGAATAAAAATTAAATGTTGTGTTCGAAACGTGAGGTGATTTTTTAGATATTATTACTATTTGGTAACAAGTCATAGTAAAACTTAAAAGGCGGTTAATATAGTTCAGTAGTAAAATTAATGAATTGGGTGCATATTACGGCATATTACACAGACTAAAGGGGAAAAGGAAAAAAACAGCAGTGGCAGTAAGAATATACAGCGATCACAGCAAAAGAATTTACAATTTTCGTAACACTACCTACATACTACATGTAGGTTAGGTTAGGTTAGGTTAAAAGTGAGTGGATTACAGCTAACCCTCCACTGCGACCATGCGATCTATTGTGGCTCACACCTTATTCATATTTCCCCCAATAGGCCTAACTTTTTGATGAAGTTAATGATGGTATTGGGAGAGACATTTTTCATGTCGTCCGGCAGCAGAGTCATCTCGCCAAATAGAGCGAATCTGATTCTTCCTGCTGCGGGGCAGGCGCACATTACGTGTTCTGCTGTTTCTGCATCTTCCATGCAGAGCCGGCATTCATCAGTTGGTGCTAATCCAATTTTATACATATGGTGTCGCAACCTGCAGTGGCCGGTGTACAATCCTACTAGTGCTTTAAGGCATGATGTGTTGAGCACAAGTAGTTTGTCAGTTAGTTGTTGGTTTATATGGCTGTATATAAATGCTTTAGAGTGTGTTAGACCTGGTAGATTTGACCAGTGTCTTTCCCATTTGCTTTTTGCTTCGGCTATTATTGTTTTCCTGGCCGTAGCATGAGATATACCTATTACCGGCTCGGGTCCTGTGAATTTTTGTGCTGCCCCTCTCTTAGCGAGCTTGTCGGCAGCCTCACTACCCTCCAGGCCCAGGTGTCCCGGTATCCATACTAGGGTTATTCTGTTATTCAGACTTTGTTCGGATAGTGTTTCGTGACAGCTCCACACCGTTTTTGAGGTAGACCATCTCGATTCAAGAGATTTTAATGCAGCTTGACTGTCTGAGAATATCTTGATTGATTTGTGTGCATACCGTCCTTCTATCAGCAGTCTTGCACACATTTCAATTGCATGAACCTCTGCTTGAAATATGGTTGTCATAGTTTCCAGGCTGAAAGTTATTTCTATCTTTGGGTTTTTGCCATATATTCCGGCTCCAATACCTTCTTTAGTTTTGGAGCCGTCTGTAAATATTCCAAATTCCGCCTTTAGCAAGTCAGCACTGTTCTTGACCCATTCCTCCCTTCTTGGGTGGATGATTTTATAAGGCGGTTCGTTAATGGACTTTCTTGTCATTATGTCAGAGGGCATATTTAACATGCCACAGGCTAGCGTGCCTTCCAACATGCTGGTACTCTCCATGATGCATGACTGCGGCTTAGTAGCTGCTTGATATAGTCTGTAGGTGGCCCATTTAGCCTCCTTCTCCAGATATATATGAAGTGGTATAAGTCCTAACAGGACCTCCATGGATGCCGTTGGTGTGGTGCGAATAGCTCCAGTGATCGCAAGGCATGCTTGCCTTTGCAGTCCGGATAGCTTCGCTTGGGCCTGTCGTTGCTGGCCCTTCTTCCACCAGACGACAGAGCCGTACGTGATCATTGTGGTCTAATGACCGTCACATAAAGCCAGTATAGTTGTTTTGGTGCCATGTCCCAGGATTTTCCGCAAATTCTGCGGCATGTCCATAGAGAAAGATTTGCCTTGCAGATAGTCTTTTCTATATGAGAGTTCCAGCTAAGCGTTTTGTCTAGGATTACCCCTAGATATTTCGCTTCTCTTGCAAACGGTATACTCTCTCCTTTCAAGGTAGGTGGTCTTAAGTTTTCCAGCTTCCTTTTCTTGATGAATGGCACTATTACCGTTTTGTGAGGATTGATTGACATTTCCTCTCTCAGGCACCATGCTTATATGGTGTTAAGGATATTTTGTAGAATATTGGATATTCGTTCCTCAGATGCTCCTTTAATTAGTATGACTACGTCCTCCGCATATGCTTGCAGACTGATCTTTCATAGGAACGTATAGCCAGCAGGTCATCCACCAGTAGTGACCACAAGAGGGGCGATAGGACGCCCCCCTGCGGACACCCTTTGGCAGCCCTAAATCTGACCTCTTCCCCCCGCAGCTCAGTAGTAATGCTACATGTATAACAAATACTGCAAATTCTAGTATACATATTTATTTTCACCATACTCGTGCCAATATAACGTTTATACCAAAGTTACAAATAATAAATACGGAAGCAATGTCAAACGGATCTCTCAGTTTAACTGGGACAGAAACTGTCTAAATGTTTGGATTTTCATATTATTCGTTTAAATAAACATTGTGTCACAGCCTTATATTATGATACTTTGAGAAAAATTTACTATTGGTATTTTTGTTGGATAAATGGATTAACTGGGAAGTTTTTTTCCCTTTTACTTATTATAAAAAAGGGCTTGCTATATATTGAAACAAAAAGTACGTAAAGGAAATGGATGGATGTACGTCCGCAGAGTTTACTACTACAGTATAATAAAATGTACCAAATAGAACATTTCAGTTCACATTATACACATAATATGCCATTCTAGAAGTCAGGTCAAGTTAGCCACTTAAGAGAAACTCCATTTAAAGACAAAGCGTCGCCAGTTTTATACAGCTTTTACTTAACTTCAAATTCATAGAAAATTTAAACGTTCCTTTAAAAAAAAGGTGTAAATTATAGGTATTTCAATTCATTTTCCTTGCTTCAAATTCCTGAATTTGATTTATGAAATATTGGATTTGACGCGGAAAATGGGTTTAAATTAATTACCTTCAAAAGCAGCTTCTAGTAATAAAAAAATTCGGAACGTTTATTTTGTAATGTTGCAACTTTTTCGTGAAATATAGAACCCATATTAGGAAACTATAGGCAAATAATATACTTACCTAATTGGTAAAAACATGACTATAGCAAAAAGCCCGTCTTAACATCCAAGTTAGCCTTTGCCTATTTTTCAACATGATGATTTTTAAAAGGAAATGAAAATATAAAAGCTCAACTTTTCCCGTTTTCAAGCTTGGCTGGCGGAAACTAAATGCGAGATATTATCTAGTCGCGGAAGGTGTCATCAAGTACCACTGAGACAGATAACAAACATAAAGAGATGCACAGCTGTATTATGCCTCATCTCATGAGATGACAATCTCTAAAGGAAAAACCGAGCGACTCCAGTGTATGTATAACAAACCCGTAGGTGGGGTTAGACGGTCTCTCTATCATTTAAAATTGTTATACCGTTGGATTTTTACGTATATTCTGTAATATATATTATTATATACAGACACTTCTACTATCTACTCCTTGCAAGGCTATTATTTATTTTTAAATTACTAGACACTCCTAGTCAAAGGAAGTTTTGCAAGCATAATAACTTTCAATTTAGGTTTGCGCGCGTATAGGAAACTCTTATATTTAACCAAAAACACATGTGATTTGAGGCCTAAATAACGTTTTTTAACACGTTTGCTGCCGAGGGATTCCTATATGACTGGTCCCTGTATATTTCAATAGTGGATCTATAATACCAAATAAGAAAACGGGGATTGAGATTTTTAATCTTTCCTATAAGGAATTACGTGCTTATATTTTTAAATCATTTATTTTGTGGGCGCAATGGGCACGAAGATGGTCTCAGATAAGATCTTTACAATTTTAGCAAAAGTACGGTATGTGCGATGAAATTGTTCTTTTCCCATAGAAAAGCCGCTTGTCCTACATAGCGGACCTTAGCTTTAGGCGACTTGTAGAGTCAGTTGAGGTAACTGAGCGTAGTGGGTAAGTGGGGTCTTATGGATGGAAGTTAGTAGGGAATTAAGGCAAAAGATCGTTATTCAGAGCGATGAACGATGCAGGATGCATACCTTCGTAGTAGGCATGGTAGTTCAATTTCCCCATATGACTACTCAAATTAGCCACAATATAGATATACCACAACGCAGGGCAAGCGAACGCATTCTTACTAATAACTTTACTGCATGTACTAAATTTTTTATTACTGCTGGATTTTAAAGGATACATATAATACTCATTGATAGGAATAGTGTTTTCTTAAACATAACAAAGTGTTGTTTTATAACATTCACTAAAAATATGTATACTTGGGAATACTCATATAGCATCAATAATTCAAATTTAAAGAAGGTAAATCAAATAAAGGATTTAGGAGTCATTCTGGCCACCAAATGGTTATTTCAAGAACACTTTAATAAAATCTTTAGCGAGTTAAACAGAATGCTGGGCTTCATTACTAGAATCTGTAAAGACTTTCGAAATCCCAAAACAATGATCTCACTATATTTCGCTTTTCTTCATAGTAAGCTCTCTTTTGCCTCTGTCATCTGGAATCCTCAATACGTCACACATTGCACAATAGATCTTGTAAAAGAAAAATATAAATTTATTCCTTTGTCTGACCGCAGAAAAATTTCTAACATATCTTTTCGATATAAAATAATTAACTCGAATTTCAGCGTCCCAGAACTATTATCAGCACTAAGCGTTAACATTCCCACCAGAGAATTAAGACATACAACCTTATTTAATTTACCTTACAGACTAACCAACTTGGGTTTAAATACACCATTGGAAAGACTGCAAAAAACTTGTAATTCATACTGCCATGAATTTGACATTTTCAGTGCAACCTTGCTTAGTTTTAAAAGACTTTTAAAAGGACATTTTGTCCAACAAGTATTTGGATAGCCGTAGGTAGAGTTAGTTAGGCATCTGAAATTTCGTTATTTATGTTGAATATGACCGGAAAAGTTAGGCAAAATTGTAGCTATACAACAGTATGTACCGGGTGTTCCACCTAAGTAGGTAATCGGCTATATCTCAGAAAGTAATAACACTAGGACTTTGGGAAAAAATATATATCCATAGAAGCGGCCAAGAGAAATTGCTGGAAATTATTGTCAAGTTCGAAAAATGACCGCTAGGGGGAGTAAGAGAACTTTCAAAATAGAAATGCCGGTTTTCTCTTGATTTTTCTTAATAAAAATATGTAAAAATCATAAGCATTGTATTCTTCATAAAATTATGCAACTTTATAATAGGAATCGTTTTTTTCTATTTTCAATATTAAAGTGGTGAGAGAAGGTCAAACCTTTTTTCTTTCAAACGCTGATATCTCTGCTTTGGATAAACCGATTTTATTCAACTTGATCTTGAAAAAAGGCCCTTCTTTTCCTCTATACATTGATCTATTAACTATACCATATTGATTCTAATGGTGGCCACTAGATGGCGTTTTTCCATAATTCCTCAATGAATAAGGATTTTCTCAAAAAAATCAAATGTTATGATATGACTTTTTCATCATATTTTATTTTAGGCTTATAAAGGCTATCAAATAGTGAAATAAAAAATCCAGGTCCATATTTAAAATAAAAAAGTTGATGATGGTCGCTCGAATCCGAAACGTCGGTTTAAAAAACTAACCCCATTAGCTTGTAGAGGAGGAAAAGTTACTATAAGGAACTCAAAACCGCAACGTGATATCTTTTGTTAAACTAGAGAAAAAACCAGTGATTTAATTAAGTAATGAATGTTTTAAAAAATGGAATAATTTTTCCATATTAATTATTATTATCCCTAATTTCTCTAGTTTAACAAAATATATCACGTTGCGGTTTTCAGTTCCTTATAGTAATTTTTCCTCCTCTACAAGCTGATGGGGTTAGTTTTTTAATCCGACGTTTCGGATTCGAGCGACCATCATCAACTTTTTTATTTTAAATACGGACCTGGATTTTTGTTTCACTATTTGATAGCCTTTATAAGCCTAAAATAAAATGTAATGAAAAAGTCATATCATAACATTTGATTTTTTTGAGAAAATCCTTATTGATTGAGGAATAACGGAAAAACGCCATCTAGTGGCCACCATCAGAATCAATATGGTATAGTTAATAGATCTACGTGTAGAGGAAAAGAAGGGCTTTTTTTCAAGACCAAGTTGAATAAAATCGGTTTATCCAAAGCAGAGATATCAGCGTTTGAAAGAAAAAAGGTTTGACCTTCTCCCACCACTTTATTATTGAAAATAGAAAAAAACGATTCCTGACATAAAGTTGCATAATTTTATGAAGAATACAATGTTTATATTTTTTACATATTTTTATTAAGAAAAATCAAGAGAAAATCGGCATCTCTATTTTGAAAGTTCTCTTACGCCCCCTAGGGGTCATTTTTCGAACTTATGAATAATTTCCAGCAATTTTTCTTGGCCGCTCTTATGGATATATATTGTTTTTAAAAGTCCTAGTGTTATTACTTTCTGAGATATAGCCGATTACCTCCTTAGGTGGAACACCCGGTACATTGGAATCTAAACTAAGAAATTTTTTAAATACTTCTAAACATAAAATTTTCAAAAATTTTAATACAATCATAATAACGGTTTGTAATTACTATATCAAAATTGAAATACAACGAATCGCATAAATAAACCGTAATTTTTGGTCAATTCGAAAACAGGTTAAAACAGTTTTAAGCATACCTACCTATTTACGACATAAATAGCCAAAATCCCAAAATATAAAAGCCGTAAATTTAAACCTTAAAATCACTTCGTATATTATAAAGAAACTCTCCTGTCAAATAAAACATTCTACAAGAAAGTTAATACCGTAAAGGGACAACACTAATGTGTCAATAAAAATGTAAAATATGGTCCCTTTTCCTTAAAAGCCAAGCTTTTCAGATTCTCTACGTCACAAAACTCTGTTGGCCAAATGTTGGACATCTACTTTTTGCAGTGTTGTCATGTTAATGTTAAAATACGGGTTTTCATCATTATTTAAGTGTTTTTTACATTAAAGTAAGTGGCATGACGCTAGTCGAATCCGCTTCGCCACTATTCCTCAACGTAATTTTTATTAGTATACTAAATATCACGAATAGTCTCGTTTTAAAACAGATGACAGCGGTTATTTGTCATCGATCAGCTGATATTGGGACATAATAATATCCCTAGATTTGTAGCGGACCGTAATGAGCCCAAACACCGAGTTATGAATTGCGTTTTTGTTACATTTAATTACATTTTAAACATTTTAATTTAATAACTTTTGTGTAAGTATGCATGTACCTACAATTATTATTCATTTGACCAAAAATTTAAATACAGGTTAAAAATTTTTAATTCTTTTTCATTAGGGATCATAATTATTAATGTGTGCCTTGCTCGTTAAGTTGATTTCATCGATAAGTAATAAGTTTTATTTCATCTGAACGCCGTTTTTGTCGAAAAGTTAGTTTGTAAAATTTTTGTTCTTAAAATGTTTGTTCGTTAAGGTTAGGTTTCTAATGTATAATTTTCGCATTTTACATTATCTAGGTATCCTTTTCTGTTTCAAGAAAAATGAGTAGAAATTAAGTATTTCCCTGACTTAGGTAGGTAGGAGAGAGTTGGACAATACCCGGGTAGGTTAATAAAACCGGGTATCGCCTAGTTCTACCATATGCCAAAACAGCTTTCCATATTATTAACCTTTAAAAGCAGCTATTTGATTTTGAAGAAATTATTTTTATTATTGTTATTAGTAAATATTATTATTGTTTGGCAATAGTAAGGTAATAGTAAGTAACATTATGTTATTATAGTAGTTAAAATAGCTAACCATATTAGTATGTAATAGGATAGCGAACAAATATATAATTCTATTTTCTGTGTCTACGTACCTTAAATACGTGAAATTATTATTTGATTGACATTGTTTGTATGACAATAAAATAAAGTTTTTAACATAAAGTTAGCCTACATACAAGTTTAGAAATGTAACTGTATCAATAAATTGCATTTTAACAAACAAATTCCATAAAAACCACTTTTGGGTCTACGTACCTTATGTAAGTCAAAAACTGTTAAAGTAGGGTTTCCACTGACAGAAAAATTTAATCCCTGGCTAAACTAAAGCTTTTAACTTTATGTTAGCCTACATACAAGTTTAGGAATGTAACTGTATTATAACCAACAAATTCTATAAAAACCGTATTTGGGTCTTCGTACCTTACGTTAAGTCAAAAACTGTTAAATTAGGGTTTCCATTGACAGAAAAATTAAATCCCTAGCTATACCTATTGAAGCTTTTAACTTTATGTTAGCCCACATACAAGTTTAGAAATGGAACCGTACCATAGCCAACAAATTCTATAAAAACCATATTTGGGTCTACGTATCTTACGTAAGTCATATATGGGGATTTTTTTGACAGTAAATGCAATAACTTGAATTCAATTAGTTTATGTTGAACTGTATAAGTATTTTACCTATAGGTATAATCTGAATAAATAAAACAAAAAAAAATCTATTCTAAATATGAGTGACATAATCCTATTTTAAGTTGTGTTTCAGTTAGTTTAGTATTTTTAAGGTTTGGATATTTATAATATTATAAACTTTTTAAATCTATTTTGACACTTTATCTTTAAACCATATAGAAATTCATGCTTATTACCTATTACCTACCTTAAATTATAATATTTATAAAACATAACTTTCAAAAGAAAATATTACCTATTACTTATTATTTGGCAATATTAAAGCGGTAGAACCGATGAGGCTATTGCATAAATTGTTTTAGGAGGTATCACATGTATAATTTTCAAGTCCGGTCCTGTAATTCATGCCAACTTATAAAAATTTAATAGACCAAAATTGACAGAGTGTCACGTGACTTTGCCCCCATCTTGCGAGAGTATTCAAGATTTTTACTATAAATACATAATATTTACCTTTATGATATCCAATAAGTATTTCATTTGTGACTCGGTTTTAGTTGTTAAGAGAAAATTTTGTTGCGATGGCAACCTTGCCCAAAAGATGGCCTTTCAGCAGAACGTTTTTACCAAGGTGTTCAATTTAAAATTAAATTTTCTACCCTAGTAAATTCCGTTCTTCCCTTAATTTACATTATTAGCTAAAACTATCTCTACTGAAGCCACCCGGACGTTTCGACGTGGTGTCAAGGAGGGTCCGTTCTTTTTTTAGAAATAAAAGCAAAAAGCCTCTTTTGAAGTTCATCGCATAATTAGTTGGGTTTTATTGGAATATTGGGAAGTTGGTGTAGGTAGAAACTGGTGTAGGTAGAAACGAGTGAATACACGGTGGACGGGTATACAGGGTGTCTTCTCACGGTCGATGGTACCTTAGACTTTTCTGACGAACCAGTAAAGGAATTGTTCTCAACCTAAAATATCTTTAACAATACAGTGTGGCCGCTTCTACACAAAAATAATAAACTTCGATTTTTTAAATGCAACACCATATATTTTATTTTATTTTCGATACCCCCATTACTTTTCTTACAATTTTCATTAACTCTACTCTATACTTATGTCTTACCGTTTCTAAGATATAAATTAATTTCCGTTTTTTTTTGTCCGAAAACGTCACTTTTAAAAATGCTGATAATTTTGAACTCTAAAACACTGAAACCCTGAAATTTGGTAAATAGTTAACTAATACCAAAGGGCTTTTTGCCCTAGTCCCAAATCTTAGTTGCAATATACGGGGTGGTTGAAAAATACACTTATTCTGGTAACTTGAAAAAGTGACCATAAGTCCTTTTTTTCAAATGTAACACCCTGTATATTATTACAGATTTGAAAAGCTGCTAAAATTTCACTTCATTCTTGTGTATCATACCTGTACCTAACTAACTATTTTACCTATTTTTTGACGTATTAAGCATAATTTGTAAAATTTTCTATACAATTCAATTTTAATTTGGTTATTAGTAAGTAGCCATGACAAAAACTGATGTTTACGTATGTTACTATGGTTATCGTTTTGACATTTCATTAAGTTTAGATACAAGATAGAAATACACTTTAAAGTCATGGAAGAAAACTATACAAATGCAGTTCTTATGAATTTATTTATTTTATTTGGACAATGTGATTTGATGAATTATCGCCAGGACATGTATAAAGTTTAACGAAATGTACTCTAATTTACCGCCAATGAATCTTTGAAAATTCATAAGGACCCAGGACAATTTTATTAAATGTTAACTAGGTAGTCAAATAATAAAAGACTACTAAAATTATAACTAGATATTAAAATGCTATTTTAACAGATGTTCAGAACGCTGGCCGTTTACATCCAAACACTTTAATATGCGGGTGTTGACTGCATGGATTTCAAAAAAAAAATTAGTTTTAATGTTTTTTGCATGTTAATGCAAACACACATTGTCCAAATAAAATAAATAAATTCATAAGAACTGCATTTGTATAGTTTTCTTCCATGACTTTAAAGTGTATTTCTAAACTTAAAATATCAAAACGATAACCATAGTAACATACGTAAACATCAGTTTTTGTCATGGCTACTTACTAATAACCGAATAAAAATTGAATTGTATAGAAAATTTTACAAACTATGCTTAATACGTCAAAAAAATGGTTAAACTAGTTAGTTAGGTACAGGTATGATATACAAGAATTAAGTGAAATTTTAGCAGCTTTTCAAATCCGTAATAATATACAGGGTGTTATATTTGAAAAAAAGGACTTATGGTCACTTTTTCAAGTTACCAGCATAAGTGTATTTTTCAACCACCCTGTATATTACAACTAAGATTTGGGACAAGGGCAAAGAGCCCTATGATATTAGTTAACTATTTACCAAATTTCAGAGTGTCAGTGTTTTAGAGTTCAAAAATATCAGCATTTTTATAAGTCACGTTTTCGGACAAAAAAAACGGAAATTAATTGATATCTTAGAAACGGTAAGAGACAAGTATAGAGTAGAGTTAATAAAAATTGTAAGGAAAGTAATGGGGGTTTCGAAAATAAAATAAAATATATGGTGTTGCATTGAAAAAATCGAAGTTACTATTATTTTTGTGTGGAAGCGGCAACACTGTATTCTTAAAAATATTTTAGGTTGGTAGAGCATGTCGGTTTATGTACGCGACTAAATTTTTAGAACGATTCCTTTACTGGTTCGTCAGAAACGTCTAAGGTACCATCGACCGTGAGACACCCTGTATAACATTACTCATTAAATCCAAACACATAATAAGTAAATGTTCTAAAAATAATGTATTTCTAGTATCAGGATATTAAAACTTGTAATTTGCTGAATTGGAAACCAAAAGTTTCTGAGCAAGTTTGTTTACGGAGGCAAGCTCTCTGCAAAACCTGCGAAAGCTAAGTTAGATTTGGTAGCAAATTTTTGAAACCTGTGATGAACTAGACAGCCACCCAATAACAACAGTGTTTTATAACATATTTACAATTAGCTATTGCATTGTTAAAGTTTATTAGATTTGGCATCACGATTGAATAAATAATTATACATGCGACGAAGGTGGAAAGGAATATGATGAAGGCATTGAAATTAAAATAATGTAAATCTGACTATCCTAATACTAACTCCACATCGTATGGTTGGTAAAACAAAAAGCCTTAAAGGCTAATTGGATAACGTCCTTGAAAGAATCACTTTGCAGATGATGGCGGCATGTAATAGTATAATAAGAGAGTTCTGCTTTATCTATTACAGTTAAAACTATGCTAGGACGAGGCATTTTAAGTTTCTATGAAATATGCATAAATATTTACTTTAAAGAGAATGTGTAAAAGAGCCATTGCACAATACATGTAGATAATAATATACTTATTATGACATTATTTTGAAAAGTTGGTCCTCGGATGTGGCATAGAATTTAATTTCGGCATTAATTTTCGATTGTCCGTCAACCAAAGCTAAAAAATATAATCGTGGACAATTCCATGTCAACTACAACGTATGATTTAGTTTAACCATTTTTAACAAAATGTCTGGTCATCAAATAGGGGAGGTGGTAACAGAGGCTTTAGCCCTCTTCCTCATGGCCTAATAAATATGATGGTAAATTTGCCCTTTGAGGTGTGTTTTCTAAAATAATAAAAAAAATTATCTATTTAGTTTATCTAATTGAAAACTTTAATTAGCAAGAAATGCAAGAATGTGTCATTTAAAGTGGTATAGCTGGGGGAGGGGGATGAATGGGGTTTAAACTGTTTACTGGATTTAAATAAAAGTAAACACACGACTGTGTATATATTCTTTTAAATATTAATGTATAAAAAGAACCTGGTAAATATTCTGTCAGTAACCCCCCACCCTTAGGGGGAATTAAGGAAATGTCTCGGAGTGAGCGTTTTATCTAAAGAATATGGTGCTGCTAAATCCACCATATGCGCAATTCAAAGCAGAACACTTCGCAAGACCAGGAAAATTTAAAAGTTTGAGACATTCAGAGTGCCCTAGAATACAGGGTTGCAAAAAAAGTCGTGGTAACCGAAACTTCATTTTTTTTAAATGGAATGACCCTTTTTTTGATCGCAGTTTCTGATTCATCTAAGTCTAAACATTCTAAAAAACAATTATGAAACATGTCATTTGGCTAAACATATTAGTTTCAGAAATAATTTGAGTTGAAGCACATAAATGCGATAGGTACGATATTACCTACATTTGGCATTGTTTCGAGTCGGCTCAAAATGTTTTACGTTAAAATTAAAAAAAAAAACATTAAACTTGTGTTAAATGTACCTCACTCAAGTTGTGTCAAAATTTTAATAAGAACTAAATTATTAAATACAAGCAGTAAAATTAACAATAACTTGAAAAGAACAAAAATCAAATTAAGTGTAAGTCGTTATTTAATTAAATGCTGAAAATGTCCTTCTCCCACAGTTTGACAATGGGCTAGGTTATAATAAAATTTGTCGATGACGTTTTGTAACAGATCTGCAGGTTTTGTCACAAACACTTCATTTTTCAGGTGTCCCCAAAGAAAATAATCAAGGGACGTTAAGTCTGGCGACCTAGCAGGCCATTCTGTGGGGCCTCTTCGTCCTATCCAGCGGTTAGGAAAAGTGTTGTTTAAATAATTTCTAACAGCTAGCCCAAAATGAGGAGGAGCTCTATCCTGCTGAAACCACGTATTGCGTAATAGTGGTCCTACTTCATTGTTTATTGCTGGCACAATTTCATTTTGCAGCATGTGGAGATACATTTCGGCATTCAAATTCCCCTCTATAAAGAAAGGCCCCACTAATCTGTTGCCAATAATTCAAGCCCACACATTTACTTTCTGGGGGTGTTGAGTATGTGTTTCTCTCATCGAATGTGGATTCTGATCAGCTCAGTAACGACAATTATGTCGATTGAGAGACCCGTTCAACATGAATGTTGCCTCATCCGTAAAAACTAAACAAAAAATTGTTATTTTCTTCATGTTTTTGCATCATTACTTCGCAAAATTCCAATCTACGATCAAAATTGTCTTCTGATAATTCCTGGACAAGAGTTATTTTATAGGGATGAAAATTACTGGTTTTTAAAATATTCTCAATTGATTTAAAACAAACATCAACTTGGGTAGCAGCTTTTCTGAGTGACAAATGTGGATTCTGACTAAAATGAAATAATGTCTCTAATTTTTTTTCATCACTAGTTGCCGATTTGGGTCTTCCGGAACGAATCTTATCTCTGCAACACCTGGTTTCCTCGAACCTTTGAACTGTTCTCACAACTGTAGATTTTAATATAGGCTCCCGGTTTGGAAAAGTTGTATTAAATAATTCCTTTGTCTCGCTAACTGATCTTTGTCGGTCTCCAAAACCTCTTATTATTAGTAAAGTTATACGTTCCCTTTCGCTGAGCGACATATTGAGAATTTACTTTGACAGTGACGCAAAAAATTCTAGTACCAGCTTATAAAAATGCAAAATGTAGGTAATATCGTACCTATCGCATTTATGTGCTTCAACTTAACTTATTTCTGAAACTAATATGTTTAGCCATTATGACATATTTCATAATTGTTTTTTAGAATGTTTAGAGGAATCAGAAACTGCGATCAAAAAAGGGTCATTTCATTTTAAAAAAATGAAGTTTCGGTTACCACGACTTTTTGGGCAACCCTGCATAATTACAAGGGTCTTAGTTTAATAAATTTCTTTAAGACCAACAACTTTATACAGAAAGTTTTTTATATAGTGCACCATTTTTGAAATAATTGACTGTTCCGGGACTTTTTACACACTGTGTATATGCAATGTTTTGTCTGTATGACATATATTAATAAAGTAAGTATACTAAAGAACAACGTTGTGCTAATGAATTCGAAAACGATTTAATGAACTGGGGGTGTGCATTAACTAGTTCATTATATTGCGATTTTACTGTATTTACAAAATTTTCCTGGCATGCGATCTATGGTTTAGTATAGTATAAGTTCGACAATACCGATCATCCGACAAGAAATACTTAAGTTATACTTGAATGTAAAATTAGCATAACTAAAGCATTGGGTACAGCATCTGTTCAAATATTATTGTACTAGTTAATAACTTTCAGAACTAATTACAGAATTTGAAGTTGTCCTCAGCTTTGATTGGATTCATATGTTTCTAACGTTGAAATAGTCACACAGCGACCAACGGAATTATGGACATAGAAACGAATATTTGATATCAAGAGGTTACTTAACAAGAACTGCACTAACCTGCAGTAACCCTGCACTTGATACTAAACAAATAAGGCAAAATGATTTCTTGAAATTATGGAAATACAATAATTGGACACAGTTGGAAATAGTCACAAGTCACAGTTTATTGAATGGTGCAACGTAACTCTTTAATAACAGTCTCTATCAAAAGCGTGACATAAATTAAAAATTTTCTAATTTAATTTCTCCAAGAAAATCACTATAATTTAATGACAGTAAATTAATTGATAATGTTAAACTGTGAAAATCCGTACGTAATTTTTATTACTTCACCCAGTATTTCGCTGGCTATATATGGCTTTAAACACCATAATACATCTCTTGGGTCATTAACTCATGGTAAAATAAGCAGCATTTAAAGAGGCATGAGTATCCATCCACTTTACATAAATAATATATTTAGTCATTGGCGTGTGTTAGGACACAAAAACGTGTTAAAAACATACGTAGTTAATTCCAAAAATTCAAACCCGTATTGATAATTTCACAGCTCTAATAAGGTATAGTATGAATATTGATATCATCCCTGATTCAATCACAAAACTTTTGAGTGCATGCGGTCGAAAATAATGTCTAATGTTACTTTATATCGGTATTCTGTAGAGTGTTTACCGGTACCAGTGGGGCAATTTTTAGTATTGAAAATACTACTGGGTGCGTATATACGGGTATATTTCATGAAAAATGAACGCGACATGCGACATGCACATAAATAACACGGCGGTGAAGTCTAAACAAACATCCAAGCAGCACAGGATCGATGACATCATATCTGCTGAGTATTAATATTGTTTTGTTTTGGGTTTCGGCATTTATTATTATATTTGTTGATATTAAGATAATATGGCCGGGAGAGAGAACAGTTAGTAGATAGTTATTAATGATACTAGTTCGATGAACACTATAATGAAACGTGTGCAACGTTAAACCACGAGGCGTCAGCCGAGTGGTTTATTTGCACAAGTTTCATTAACAAAGTTCATATCGAACGTGTATCATTCAAAATTTAATCTACGACAGTGCAAATAAATTGTATTCGTCTAAATTTCATTGATATCAGATAACGTTTTGGTAATTTTTAAAATTTTCAGGTGTCTATATTAGTCGATATCATGGTAACCGCATTTTTGTTTGTTTCAATTTCGATAAAATTGTGTATTACACAGAAAGTCGGGGGATAATGGATATACCAATCCAAAACATTTCATAGCCGACTTAGGATTTAGACATTTTATGAATAAAGAGTACAAGGACCAGCAGGTAAATGGCTGTGTATAGCTAAAGAAATAATTTTGTCACTATTTTTGAAAAGGTGGTTTTGAGCTCTCTTCAATATGTACTAATATACAGATTATCCTATATTTTTTATTTTAACAAAACAGTCAAATTTACACATTTCTAAGTATAATTTACACATTTTTAAGTATAATAATTTAATTATTATTTCAAACTAAAATCGAAGCATCCATGCCGTCATAATAACGCGTGATAGCGGCAAGTTACATACTCACAGATAGGAGTAATCTGTGCTATGACATAATGGTTTCCTTCTCGCCACTGTATGTGGTAGGTATTTTCAATACGCCTATGATACTTGCGTAAGATGCAAGATCTGTGAATTTTTTATTAAAATATTGAATGATATACTGCAATTTCAATAAATTTTGAAACCATTGATTGCATTGTTCCGGAAAAATTTAAATTGAAATGTAATGGTTAAAATTGATAGTTGCTGTTTATGGTCTGCTAGTTACGTTTATAACACAAAGCGTTTTTCTATTATGTTAAAATCAACTTGAACCTAATTTTGTGTTGTTAAGTCCTTTAAAATCACTTAACTGTGCAGTGTGCACAGACTGGAAGGAATATTTTTCAATTATATAAAATGTTAGTATAATTAGAGGTTAGGGTTATTATTTTCGTTTTTTAGTTAGAGAATCTGTTTCTGCAAGTTTTTTTACACTGGATTAAACATGTTACGATCAGGCGCGTAACTACAGGGAGGCCTAGGGGGGCCAGGCCCCCCCCCCAGACGTCGCTAGCCCCCCCCCCCCAGAAAAAAAGGCTGACTTTGTTAATTTTTTTATTGGTTAAATTTTCCATTTTTCACTCAAACTTTTTTGGCAATACTCGTTGAACTTTGGGCTTGTTTATTCAAAAATTAAATCTCTCGAGCTTCGCTCTCGGGATCTAATCAGAATAAACATGTCCAAATTCAACTTGAAACATTTCCAAAACAATTTTTCGTGACAGCTGAAAAATCTAACCGATAAAAAAACGAGGTCTTGTGATATTAGTTTGATTATTGACCAAATTTGTTATAATTTGGGCGTGGTCCAAAAAATTTTCGCCTGCGGCGGGGAGCCCGCATCTACACGAGCCGTCACTGCAAGTCACAATAACAGGCCCACCCTGGGCCACCCCCAGATCAGAGGGCTAGTTACGCCACTGGTTACGATAAGAGAATCCAGTTAGATAAAACGATATGTTCCGCTACTGATTCAACACCTCAAAAAAGCCATATTGTATAACTCACCACAAAATTTTATCCAGATTTAAAACCCGATAAAATAAAGCGGCCTTTGTTCCAGAGATTTTCGATAGCCAACCGTCGAATTTTAAAAGCGTTAGATAGCCGAGTTTAGTTGGATCCATACCAATTATTAGTTTAATACAAGGCTTAATGGTTTTCTAATTAGTGCCGTTAGCACTAACTAGGGTTATAGTGAATTTGCTTTGCTGCTTGTTCTGGTATTTACCAGAATTTGGTTAAGTAGATGATTAAACCAGAGTCTAACAATAACATCTTCAATACTGTAAGTAATAAATGAACTCCTTATTTCGAAAAATATAAAAGATATAATATATAGAATACAGATAGTGTTTTTACTTTAACGAGTAGCAAAAGTATTTCTGTTTTTAGTAAACCCCACGTTTAAAAGTCTAGTAGAAATAAGTGTAACTACTAAAATACAAATTACCTTTACATAGATAATTAGGATATAAGGTAATAAATGGGCCCATTCACTAGGGTTTATCGAGCAACCAGATTGACAATCTAGTCGCTTACGATTAAAAGTGCAAAAGGTTGCCCCTTTAGTGCAGGGGCGCACCAGTGGCGTAGCCAGGTGGGCGCCTGCCCCCCCTCCCCTCCGCCCCCTTGCATAGCGCCCCTTGCCGCTTGGTGCCCGTATGCAAAATAAAAATATACTTTAATTACACCCTGTAACATTCATTGAAATTGAAAATAATTTGGTATTCTATTATACAGGATGTCCCAGATAAGAATGCACTCCACAGAGATCTCGTAAACCATAAGAGATACAGAGATGGTTAAATTAGAGAAAAGTTGCGCATAACTGAATCCTGTAACGTCATGTTTTCAAATTTAAAAAATTCCGAATGCTTCCGAAGATATTTGGATAAAACCGAATATTCGCGATTTGGTTTTAATTGATTTATGATTCTATTTGAAGAGACATTTCAAAATAAATTTAACATTCTCATTGCCACTTTTTCTCCCCTACAATATGGTTTAAGTACATTTTTGATCCGACGTTTCGTTTAGTCACAACCATCATCAACTTTGTTACTTTAAATAGTCGGAAAATTTTATTTTATGCTTAATAAATTCTACGTTTTATTCTAAATCTAACGGTGTATCATATTTATTATTTATTAGACGTTTCGATATAGAAAAACGCATCATCAATGAAAATAGGCACATTATCGAAAATATTTTTGTTTTTATTGTTGTATTTAAACACTAGTAAAACATTTTTTTTAAATGAACTTATAACAAAACATAATATCTAATAAAACTTATCTGAAAAATGCAACAAGTAATAATTAATTTTAATTATTAAATACATGCCTATTTTCATTGATGATGTGTTTTTCTATATCGAAACGTCTAATAAATAATAAATGTGATACACCGTTAGATTTAGAATAAAACGTAGAATTTATTAAGCATACAATTAAATTTTCCGTCTATTTAAAATAACAAAGTTGATGATGGTTGTGACTAAACGAACCGTCGGATCAAAAATGTAATTAAACCATCTTGTAGGGGAGAAAAAGTGGCAATGAGAATGTTAAATTTATTTTGAAATGTCTCTTTAAATAGAATAATAAATCAATTAAAACGAAATCGCGAATATTCGGTTTTAACCAAATATCTTCGGAAGCATTCGGAATTTTTTAAATTTGAAAACATAACGTTACATGATTCAGTTCTGCGCAACTTTTCTCTAATTTAACCATCTCTGTATCTACTATGGTTTACGAGATCCCTGTAGAGTGCATTCTTATCTGGGACACCCTGTATATGTATTTTGAAAAACAAACACCATATTTTTAATAATAATAATAATAACAGTGGTTCTAAAAAATCATAAAGCGCCCCCACATATGTTCGCCCCTCCCGTCCCGCAAGGCTGGCTCAGGCGCGGATTCAGGGGGGGGGGCAATGGGGGCAATTGCCCCCCCCCCCCCCTGAGCAAGCAAAAACTTTTTGGGGCACCCTTGTCAGTGTGGGTAAGCGAAAAGCCTAAACATTTTTTTAAACTATACCTACCTCCAAATTTTAACAAATTTGGTCAATAATTTAGAGCAAAATTTTTAAAATCGACTATGTATTGAGTTTTTTCACTACTGTCAGTTTTTTTCTCAAACAAAGTTCTTATATCCATGATTTCTAAAAATAAAATACTAACATTTTAGTAGGTATGTCCTACTTTAAGGAATAATAAAAAAATATGATTTCATAAAATTGTAATAGAGTTGCTAGACGTATAAAACTCAAAGCGCAAATCAAAACCCCGAAGGCGCCCGAAAGCGCGCCTGCAAAAGGAGCACATGATGCGAATAGGAAGTAGTGAAACATTTTTATTGGTTCTTATTCTTAAAATTTTAGTATTTTTTTTATAATGCGTAACAATACGTATAACAAGTAATAAATCACAGGGAGTAGAACCTAAAAACACCTCTATTAAAAATTTTATTAAAGGGCTAATTTTCTTAAAAAAAACTCCCACATTGCCATTAAGCGCTCAATCTCTTTATACCTAGATATTATATAATATGTGTTTTGTATTTCATATTTTCTCTGGACAACAAATTAAAATTTTATGAAATTTTTATTTAGAACGAATTCTCTGGAAGGTAAAATCCCAAAAATTAACCTAAATGCACCGGGTTGTTTTTGTAATTTTGTTTTGTATTTTTTATTTTTCCCACTTGAAAACCAAGCACCATGATTCAAAAAAGGGCGTGGCACCTAAAAAAATTTCGCCTGCGGCGCTGTTTTTTTTTGGCGTTCTTTTTGCTCCCTCTGGGCAAAATCCTAGATCCGCGCCTGGCTGGCTACGCCACTGGGGCGCACTAACTAACGAATTGGTTGACAACCAAATTGCTTGGAAAGTCGCCTAACGAATGGGCATCAGTTCCTGAGCAACCCATAGATATTAACCTTTAGATAAGCAAACAATAATCACGAAAGTGTCAAATTTATGGCCTCGCGCATGTAAACAAAGCTATACACGATTAGACATGCGCACTGCAACATTATCGTTTGACGAATGGGAAAATAGACAGGTCCGGGCTTGAAAATTTAAATTCTTGCCAAAAAATTGGAATTTCTTCTCAATTTTTTTGATCAGGTTGGGAATTAAGTTAGTGATTTCTGGCATTTTTAGTAGTTGCAAACCTATCAGATTTTGAGGATAGAAAATTGTTTTGTAAGGTTTTCTTTTTAAAATTTGAAGAGAACAAGTCAAGTAAAGTATAAAACTTATAAAATCGAATATAAAAAACAATATCAGCAAAATAACCAATCTTCGATGTTATTGCGTACCTAACCTCAAGTCAAATATTAGTTGGTATATAACTTGTATTGATTTTTACAATTTAGCAAAAACTTGGGTACGTGTAAAAATATTTTCAAGCACAATTTCTTGTTCAAGAATTTGAAAAAGTTTTTGCCCGAGAACTTGACCCGTGGAGTTATATAAACTACCTAGGTATTTACATTATTTCTTTTATATAATATAAGTATAGAGAAAAGTGTCTTTTTAACTTTTTGAAGATTGCCAAGGCTGCAAATAAAATAGACCAAAACATGCATCGGGATAATATCGTCGCTGAAAAGCCGTAAAGGCGTATTTCGATTTTTACAAGTTTTTAGTAGAGCAATTTAAAGAAAAGTGTATTATATTATTATCACCATTTTCTTCATAAACCCTAAATGATTAGATCTATTATACTTCCATTTTCACATTTATTTTAAGCCATACCTATTAAACACCATAGGCCATAACGAAAGTTTGTAAAGTTACTATTACATACATATATCTACTTTTGTTGGAGATACGCCTTTACGTTTTGCTAGTAACAAATTGTTGGTCACTGATTTATTGAGATACGCCTGTTTAAATTAAGATGCAAAAGGATTTAATTTTAAATTTTGATGGAAAATAATCAGGAGAAGCAGGTTTTATTTTAATAATTTATTTTATAAGTGAAAAGCAATGACAGATTACAATAAATTTTAATATGGTCTTCGGAATCCTTTTATTGAGATCAAAACGAAATAATAACATTTTAAAACCCGGAGAAAGAAAACAAAACAGTAAACAAACATAACACATTGTCTTGCACCGACAGGCCTAAACAAGCAAAATTTGAGATAGGCCTTATATTTAAGTATTTTCTTAAAATTAAATTGTAATAAAAAGGCGTAAGTCAAGATTCGCCGTATAAGGCGATCAAAATATATAATATTTTGTGGCGTATCTCAAGATACGCTTATACGTAAAAATATGTTTATTGAATTTTTGAGATAGGCCAAAGAGGAAAAGTTTAATATTATGGAAGCGGTATTAGATTTAGATACGCCTTTTCGTCCCAACATAGAATACATATGGACATGTTTAATGCCGGGTCCAACTCAATTTCGCCAAAAATTGAGATACGCCTTTACGTTTTAACAGCGACGATATGTCTTGGTATGGGTTTCTCTTTATTTTCATACCATGTTTGTGTAGTCTAGGCCTAGTTTGATGTGTTTAAATTGATCATAATAAAATAAAGTTATATATCCGGATACATCACTATACTCCATACTTACCTACTGAAAATACGAAATACCAGGTAGGTATTTTACCCCTATTTGGGCATAATAAAATCAAACAACGGCTGTTGCTAGTCATTGTTTATATTCCAATCCGAGTCACTAAAAGCACAAACACAATTCACTAGACTACACAAAAACTAGAAATCCGTAACTATTAAACCTTCACAATCCACAATAAAACTACAAGGAATCCACAGAGAACCCTTAAAACACAACAAAAATTCCGGCAGAGTCGGTTCTGGAGTGTATTTTGAGCATATCGCTAAAGAAGGACAGGCAGATAACACGAGGTTTGTGCGCATGCCCGATGCTGCTCAGAGGGAAGGCAGCTGACCGGCGAGCCATGCGCTCGGACGTATTTTTTCACCCATAAAACGTAACTTTTGTTTGCGCAGTAGATAAGCTGTACTTACGTATCTAAAGGTAAATGACTATGGAGAAACCAGATTGCCAGGTAATTTATAAGCAATTTGATCGAACGACTTGTTTGCTAGTGAATGGTCTCCTTAAGTGTTATCGTTAATATTATATTTCATATTGCCGTTCTCAAATTACAATAATATTACACTCGTAGTAGCAATTCTGGGCGCAGAAAAAATTGCTACTACGAGTGTAATATTATTGTAATTCTTCGAACGGCAATATTCATATAATTTCGATCAATTTTCCTTAGGGTAAGTCAATTGATCTATTAATTATAACTTTTTTAGGTACCTATTTTGAATAAGATTATTGTTGTATTTACTATTATAAGTTTTGACAGCTCAAGATTAAATAATAAAGGAAATAAATTAACAAATCAAATTTATTATTGCATAATTCATTGTTTTTTTTTTGCTCAGCCAGTCGCAAAACCATTGTCGGGGCGATTAAGACATCAAAAGAAATGACCTTAAACCTACAAAATTAAAATATTCGATGTGCACACATTTATAACTGTTTAACAATGTTAATTGAGCGGCAAAACATCTTATTAGTGCTCATGTAAATGTAAAATTCAAAATTATTTTGTGTCAAAGTCAATGATATGCGGTTTGATGAATCAAAATGTAGGCCAAAGGTCATCATTAACGTTTATGTATTTTAATGAAACATGCATCTTTGAAGATTCTGCAATTATTAGTAGTAGTAGTAACATGTTTTATTTAGCAAAAAGCTAAAATTAAATATTTTTTAATACATTTTTTAGATTTATTTTTAAATTTTAAAATGCAACCTTCTTTTAACAAAAACAGACAGAAAAGTTAAACATTTTGCAAATTGTATCAAATGTTACGTATCATTTTGTTTTTTAATTAAATGTAATTTTAAAGTTTCTTTAAACAGTTTTTGAGATTTAATAGAATTTTCCAAATTATTATATTCTATCAAACCTTTATAAAAAATAGATTTATAAGCTAATGTTTTAGACACTCTATCCACATAAAAATTTTGATTAGTTCTTGTTTTATAATTATGATGGTCATAATTAAAAGAACAAAAATTTTTTAAACAATCAGGCAATATTTTTAATTTTATGTATGAAGATACATACTAAATAAAAAATTAAATTTCTAACATTCAACCAATCTAAATTTTTCAACATAAAATTAATTTTTGTATATTTGTCACAATTTAAAATAATCCGCATTGCCTTATTTTGTAAAATTTGTAATTTATCAAATATTTCCTCACTAGCACGATATAAAAAAATGGAAGAACAATAAAGAAAATGTGGTAATATAATAGTATTAAATAGAGTTTTTTTAGAAAACAAACTTAAATTCGAACTGATTCTTTTAAAATAACCTACTTTTCCGGCAATCTTCGATATACTTAATACTTTCAAAATAATTAAAAAATTTTAATTTTGAATCAATGATTATCCCTAAATATTTAAAACTGTTTACTAATTCCAATTTTTCACCATCAATTACAACATTTATATTTACTATGGAAAAAAACGAGGAGCCATAGAATAGTTTGCTTTTTACCATTGAAAGTGTAAACGCCAACGCCAACAAAATGCTGTCAAAACATGACGTCTATTTTTTGTTTTACCTTACTTATTCAGTGACCGACAGAAAGTACGCAGCATGGGAACGTTTTTTATCTTTAAGTTTAGAAAATAAATTTTATTTTGGATATGTTCTGCATGTTCTCAAACCAAAATAACACCCATTAAATCCCGTAAAAGTCTTATAGTATACGAGGTGAGATCAAAAATTTGAAATTCCGCTAAGAGTAAAGTACCTCCATCTTTCATTTTAGAATATTTTTTTACAAAGAATTATTGTTTTCATTTCAAAGTTATACCCAAATTCCAAATTTCGCTTATTTTGGACAAAAAATGGATTTAATCGTGTTTTCTGAATAACCCTCACCACAATAATCCGTTCAAAATATATTTTTAATTTAAATTTTTTTCTTTATAAATCAAAAGGAAACTTTCTATGCATACAGTAATGTATAAAAAGCTATTTAGGAGATGCTTTAAGCCAATGTAAATCAAAAAATATCATTTAGATGAAATTAACTTATTCCCTCAGAAAATAAAATACGGTGTGCAGCAAAAATATTTAATATTTTTATGTTTTTATTTTAAAAAGCCATAATATTATGAAAACAAAGTAATCGGACTTATGATCGATGGTTATCCCTAACAAAGTCTGCAGAAAATCTTATTTTCGTACTGTTCGGTTGCCATTTATTTTTTATAAAGGGTTATTCAGAAAACACGATTAAATCCATTTTTTGTCCAAAATAAGCGGAACCTATCTAAAATAAAATTAATTTTCTAAACTTGAAGATAAAAAATTTTCCCATATGCTGCGCACTTTCTGCCGGTCACTGTTTAATAAACAAATTGCTTTGTTCATTATTAAAAAAAATATTTTTAGTCTCAAGTAGCCGCCTCAGGAGTTGTCACTTTGCAGGCAATAACAAATTGAAAGGTGATATTTGATAACTATTTAAATAGAGGATTTAAAAAAATTGGACGGAACTAGGTCAAATTTGGCCAAATACACCAACTAGATGCAATACGTCAACTAACCAAACAGTCAATTGACAGAAGATGTGAGCTTTTAGACATTGAATAAGGGTAAAAATTAATGGACCAATCAATAAGCCGAATACGTACATAAGTTAACTAGCCAAAACATACATTAACTGATACTGCTTACAAAATGTTCGTAAATTCTAATGGATTAGTTAATTCCTGTTTATAGATTTAAACACGTCAAAGTTTATAGATGAATGCTTCTGGCCACTAATTGACTAAACGTTTATGATGAGCCAAAATTTTGTTCTTACTTTGTATCCATTTATATTCAACTTGCAAGCAACATATACTATTTTTGTTTTCAATTTTCTCCTTTTGGTCATTATGCAATTATTATAAAAGTCCCCGACAAACTAATAAATCGCGGCATGTGTACGAAATGCAAAAAGTGAATCAAAAATGCAACACAAGAAATTGCTCTGGGGATTTATGGTTTCCTGCACACCTCCTGAATTTTTATGGGTGTGATTTTTTTTAATAGTCCAGTGGCGTTTAGCTACATACATACATTTTTCGATATACTTTATGTAATAATTATCATTAACATCATCAAGAACACTGTAAATGATTGTAAATTCATTTTTATTGACTTGGCGTATGTGTGTCCTTTGTTATTTATATTATTTACGCATTTTACATTTGAGAAGCCAAAGGATTCAAGCAAATAGCAATTTTTAACGGGTTTTATACAAAAACAACAATCAACTTGCCTGAAAAAATAGGCGTTTAATTTATTTCTCGTGCTGCCATCTTTTAAAATTGCTTTAAGCTTTTTGCTTGTTTTTCAAAATCATTTGTTTTACTTGTATATGTTTCGGCCTCCAAATACACAATGATTTCGGGAATTAAGTACCTACTTTGAAATCCAAGGTAATACCTGGTAATACTACTTGGTAATATTCAGTAATGTAAATTAATATATCAACGCTCTTTAGTTAGGTAATAAAAGAAATTACCTGACGTTCGGTAAAGAATAAAAGTGATTTTATTTACCTTAAAGGGCTGTTAATACTTAACATTTTTTTGTTTACTACCTACTACATACCTCCTAGTTTTAATTTTAAATATTCAAACCATTTTTTAATTTGAATTTAAAATATGGCTTTCAAAAAGCAAAAATTTAAATATTTTATGCAAACTGTTGAAAAACAGCATACATATTTCATACAACGATTGCTCTGTTTGATGGATAATTTTACGATTATATAGCATTATTTATGCTTTAAAATTAACAATAAATAAAGTAGAAATAAAATGCGATAGCAATATGATAAATAGCATTTAAAATAACCGTAACTGTTTAATTTTGCGTAATTCACAATATAAATAAAGCATTTTCATTTACCTATATTATGCCCTAAATTCAATTAATTTGTTAAATAAAATTACAATACTTAGGTATTTTATCAATAATAAAAAATATTTAAATTGATTTGGAGGGTTTGTTCGGTTCCAAAACTGGGTTCAAAGTTTCGTAAAAAACGAAAAGAAAGCGATGGTATTTTTACCTAGTTAAAATTGCAAAAATATGTATGTAAATTATCATTTAGAGCCGTTGCCTTTTAAAAAACAAGCAATTTTTTCTGTAGTTAAGATAGTTATTAAGTCCGGTAAAATGGACAATCTCCGACTTTAAGAACAATTATTATTTAACGAATTATTGTGGGTCATGCAGTTAACCAATCAGAGAACGCATATAAGCCACTGCCTTCTACAAAGTTACATTAAAAATAAATATTGTTTGGCATTAATAAAAGCACAAAAGTTTTTGTTTTGGCAAAAAAAAAATTTTTCATCTATATTAAGACTTTCCTTAAATTTTCCGTAAATAAAAATCAGTTGGTCTATATTATCGTATTTAAATTTTGTATTGTTACGTACTACGACTGGATAGATTAGAAGTACTTGCTCTGTACTAGCTGAAGGAACGACCAAACCCTTGATTTCAAACTTTGGTGCTCGGTCTTTAAGCGATCTAGCTTTTAATGCTTGCCAGGTGACAACTGATCAGTTCTCTGGTCATTGTGGGTGTTCCCATTGCCATCTCTAACTGATTCCTGTTAGATTGGAGGCAGGTTTTGCATTTGATTGCCGCGAGATGTAACTTTGGGTTACATCCCACCATAATCTACAGAAAAGTATAGTAGTTTGATGTTTTTATATCCCCTCCGCCCCCACGAAGCAACTCTGGCTACGCCACTGGTGATATCTTGTCACTTTTGTATGTTGAAGGTTATAAGAAGATTCTATATACAAATGTCAGACTTTACTTTACGAGTTTTTATTATAGAAAAATATGTATAAAAAGCATCAAGGCGTTCGTTTTACCTACTTTTGAGGACTAACGGAAATTCTAGGTAAAATTTCTGGTATAATAAGTCATTATGGTAAAGGAAGATTTATTACTACAATATCAACCTTTTACCTTGACTTTTGCTAAATGGTTAGCGTCTCTGCCAACTAGCAGATAGCTTTAGCGATATGTACCTACATTTACAACAAAGTAATTGGTTTGAGCGAGTGTAGTAAATTTTAACTTCATAACCTTTCAGAGTTTAGAAGATGTTTGGTTTTATTTGCATATGTACGAAGGCAAATGTTTTAAAGATGTAGCAAGAGTCTAATAATAAAATACACTGAACGAAAAATGGACGTGATATTAATAAAAAAGTACATCGAATCAGTGAACGTCAACATTAATTTTCAGCCGATGACGGTTGTCATTGATTCAATGAACGTTCGTACGTAAACTTTCCTATTCCTCAAGTTACGATTGTTGTACGTTGAATCAATGAACAGTGAACATGGATCCATGCTCGCCGTTTATTAATATTACGAACGATGGTCATTGGTTTAATGTTTGCTGTACGTTGAATCAATGCTCGCCGTTTATTAATATTACGAACGATGGACATTGGTTTAATGTTTGCTGTACGTTGAATCAATGAACAGTGAACATGGATCCATGCTCACCGTTTATTAATATTACGAACGATGAACATTGGTTTAATGGTTGCTGTACATTGAATCAATGAACAGTAAACATGGATATATGATCGCTGGTTATCGATATTACGAACCGAATTTATTGGTAGTTAATTACTTTACTAATGACACAGTCTTCGTTAAAGATAATACAATTTAGAAGGTATAGTATTTTTCAAAAATAATGTCTCTACTATCTTTTTACTTATAGGTATAGAGACTAAGTAATTTTGCAATTTTACAAACCCAATAATAATAAATTATCTTGTAAAAAAACTTTATTCTTTTACCCAATCGCTTTTAAATCATTTTGGTAAATTCTATTAAAAATGTTTTTGATGATTTTTCTTTTTTCTACAATATGGTCAAAACCTAATTTTAGCTTTTCGATAAGAACTAACTTTTAGGAAAAATAGAATGCTAATAATAATTTAAAAAAGGGTTTCTTTAAAATAAAGACTTGTTTAGTGATTAATTTTTTTATTCTAAAATGGCTTCACAAAATAAAAGGCTGAATAGCCGACTTTCTTGCTTTGAGATTTACAATGCGCTCTTCGATTTCCTGCTGGGTTTTTGCACAAAATAAAAATGATTCCTGTGAGTCCTTGATCGTGTATTTCGTATGCGTTGTCTTGTCAGTAACATTCCTTGCACAGAATTTTGAGGATGGTACTAAATAGCCATGAATCGCCTACAAAATTGAAGCGTTTTTCCATCTGAAAAAAGAAGAAAATAAAGAAGGTATTAGTATCTAAACCTTATAGGTACCAAAAGATAAAAATTGACTATGAAGGTTAGGAAATGTATAATTTTTCTTTTTGAATTAGATTTATAGGTACCTGTTGTGCGGAGACATTTTTTTCAATTATTGTTAACAATAAATAAATTTATTTAGGTAGCTAGTACACAAAATACCTAGGTACATAATTAATAAACAAACTATACTATAGTAAAAACAATATCTATTTGTGCTACTTTTGAATCATTATTCCTAAAAGTGTCAAAGAAAAATTTTAACAAGGCCAAAAAAAAATTACTTTTTACGTCCTAATCGTTTAGGCCATATTATGTACCTATACCTATAATCATAATGTTATACTATATCAAACGTGTTAAAATAACTAGGTATGTTCATGGGCATTATTCGCACAGAATAAACTACTTTTACAGTTTATAGGATTTATTACTTACATTTCTTCTCTGGGAAGACTCAGGCATCTGGGATCGGCGGCTCTCCAAAAGGAAGAAATCACGGCCCTGGCCTGAAGCGACACACTTAACTTCATAAAGAGGTCGGGACGCTTTGGCGGTGGCCAAGGTGGTTAGAGTGACTGGGGGAAGACTCTGGGGTAAGCAAAAAGGATCGCCGTTGGACTTCTTGCAAGATTTCGGAAATCCCCTCAATTACTACTACTACTACTACATTTCTAAAGTTCGGTGTATTTTTAATAGCTTGAATCACTATAACTTCACAATTTCACAAATCACACTGTAGCAGAAACGCGCTTCTACCCTTTAACGTTGTAAGACCGACTAACCAAAGATATGGGCGTTTGAAGATTTGTCACCAAAAATTGGCGCAAATACAAAAAAGTCTATGACAGCATTCGTAATATTAATGTTCGCGGTAGTTGATCCAATGTACGGCAGCATTAATATTGGCGCGCAGTTTAAAGTTAATGGTCGCGTTCGTAAAATCAACGTTTAGTGTTCATTGAAACAATGAACACCGTTTATTAATTTTTAATGTTTGCTGTTCATGGATTTATTAAGAAAAATACATTATTTTAAAGATGAAGAACATAGGTTAATAATCGCTAAACGTTAATTCAATGAATTTTTACATTGTATTAATAACAAAAATTATTAATTTTTGATGTTTTCAGTCCATTGGTTAATGTTGACTCGTTTATTGTTTCAATGAACTAAGTTATAGGTCTATGAACAGAAATCATTGTATCAATGATCGATTCATAATATTAATGTACAAAAAATTGACGACCACCGTTTATTAATTTTACGTACAAAAATTTTTTCTGTGTAGGTACCTATTATTTTAAGACTATTTTAGTTTTTTGTAAATGAAGAATTATATATTTTTGTTACAACAAGAAAAATATTATAATTTAACTAGAAAATTTGTACACGGGATGACGTCAATTAGCCAAACGTCAATTGACCAAATACTTACTTTAACTTGCCGAATACGTCAATTATTAACCAACATTCTATTTTTTTTTTAGAATAATTCGCGACATAAAAGAGGGGTCCTTCAAATAAAAATATGTACTCTTAATTTAATCAGACTCTGACAATGATTTACAAAAGTAAATTTAATAAAAAGCTTGGGTTTTGTATTAAGTAATGGAAAATTAAAATTTAAAAATACTGTTAAATTTTTTTTCAAAAAACCTATTACTTTATTACCTAAGTACCTAATTAAGACTAAGTACTTACAAAAAAATGCAAATAGGTAGGTATTACAAAAGAATTCTGGTCACCATTAAGAAATTTTTACATTTTTTGCTGTCTGACATTAGAATAAAAAAAAACTACGTTCGCTTTGTAAATTATTTTTTGGAAACCCTGATTTACTAATATCAATACTAAATAAATTACAATAATAATGTCATTATTTAGTTAGAATTGACAGTAATAATAATACTGGTATCATTATTTTTTTTGTTTCGTATGTGATCACTAATCACAATTAGGTATAGGTAAGCTTTTTTTTTCAATTATACGTCATTTAAAGTCGAAACCTCTTTAAAATAAATTTAGCTCAACAACTAGGAATAAAAGGACAAGAAAGACCAAAATTCTTGGAATATTCACTAAATAATTATTTAAAGGATCTAATTTGATTATCCAAATAAGTGAGTGCTAAGCAAATTTCTTACTCACAAAACATTCATTTGTCAGCTAATATATTATAAACAAATTCGTACTTCCTGAACACATAAATTAGCTATCAAAATAAATGTAACACAATAAACAGCTCCACTTTTATTTAAAATATTTACAAAAAGTAGGTAAGAAAAAAACTTGGAAACATCTTTATTGAATTAAAAATAAAAATATTTTTAAAAAATATGTCTTTGTATTATTTTAAAAGCTTTTTAAAAATGTATTGTCGCAAAAGGAATAGATAGGAGAGGATATCAATATTTATTTTGTATGTAAATAATGCCCGAATCCAATATTTCGGTAAACTAACTCCAAGGAAGGCAATTCCCATCCGGTTTACCATTTCATTCCCAAGGGAGCCATATCGGATACTTATGGAATGCAATGCAATTGAAAAGTCTCAAAGCGATTTAATATTCATGGCATCCGAGAAAATCTTGTAACTGCTAATAGAAATCTGGCCGAGCATCACACCAGAAGTTTAAAGTTTCAGCTGATGGTTCAGGGCCAGCGCATAGTTGAAAACAAAACCAAAACATACAAATGTCATTAAACATCTTACCTTAAGAATAATAAAATCCATGTATATGTAAGTGCGAATGCAGTGGGAAATCACCTAAACAACTACAAAAGCACCAAGAATTTTTTTGTGAAAAAGCACCCGAAATGTGAGCTTTTCACGTTTCAAGTTCTCGCGCGGTAACGCGAAATCGCAGATTCTCGAACAACCAGCAATATGATACTACTCTTCGACCGTCACAGCAAGACTGACTACTCTTTATGTTATGCACGGCAGCGAAGTTGGCTTGCCGTAGGACGCATACGTATACGGGCTATACAGCATGTGCCTGTACATTACAAGAACTGTCATTATTGCAGTCGGAACGTATGTCACATCACTTTCGAACTTTATCAATGTGTATCAGAGACGAGAAAGTATTTTTACAAGTTGCAGCTTCTGATTTCGATACGGTTCTAACTAAAGACCCGTTGATTTTTAATGAGAAATTGTTAGCATCATCAACAAAATCGCGTTGAAACTATTATTCTTTTGTAAGAACTATATGACTTTGAGATAATCAGTTTATCAAAAATTCTGTTTACATTTAAAACGCATAAAAGTCATGTAAGTTTCATAGGTTGTATATTTAGTTCATTACCAAATATAATTTTCTTATAGGCACAGCTATCATGCTTCATGTATCTTTGGAATTTAGGAATGTCTCTCTTAGACAAGAAAGTATTTTTATAAGTTGCAGCTTCTGATTTCGATACGGTTCTAACTAAAGACCAGTTGATTTTTAATGAGAAATTGTTAGCATCATGAACAAAATCGCTTTGGAACTATTATTCTTTTGAAAGAACTACATGACTTTTAGATATTCAGTTTACCAAAAATTCTGTTTACATTTAAAACGTATACAAGTCATGTAAGTTTCATAGGTTGTATATTCAGTTCATTACCAGAACTATAATTTTCTTATAGGCACTGCTATCATGCTTCATGTATCTTTTGAACTTAGGAATGTCTCTCTTAGAAGAAAAAGTATTTTTACAAGTTGCAGCTTCAGATTTCGATACGATTCTAACTATAGACCCGTTTACTTTAATGAGAAATTGTTAGCATCATCAACAAAATCGCTTTGGAACTATTGTTCTTTTATAAGAACTACATGACTTTAGATTTTCAGTTTATCAAAAATACTGTTTACATTTAAAAAGTATACAAGTCATGTAAGTTTCATAGGTTGTATATTCAGTTCATTACCAGAACTATAATTTTCTCATAGGCACTGCTATCATGCTTCATGTATCTTTGGAACTTGGGAATGTCTCTCTTAGACGAAAAAGTCTTTTTACAAGTTGCAGCTTCTGATTTCGATACGGTTCTTACTAAAGACCCGTTGACTTTAATGAGAAATTGTTAGCATCATCAACAAAATCGCTTTGGAACTATTATTCTTTTATAAGAACTACATGCCTTTTAGATATTCAGTTTATCAAAAATTCTGTTTACATTTAAAACGTATACAAGTCATTTAAGTTTCATAGGTTGTATATTCAGTTTATTACCAGAACTATAATTTTCTTATAGGCACTGCTACCATGCTTCATGTATCTTTGGAACTTAGGAATGTCTCTCTTAGACAAAAAAGTATTTTTACAAGTTGCAGCTTATCATCTCGATATGGTTCTAATTAAATATTTACTTTAATGAGAAATTGTTAGCATCATCAACAAAATCGCTTTAGAACTATTATTCTTTTGTAAGAACTACATGACTTTTAAATATTCAGTTTATCAAAAATTCTGTTTACATTTAAAACGCATACATGTCATGTAAGTTTCATAGGTTGTATGTTCAGTTCATTACCAGAACTATAATTTTTTTTATAGGCACTGCTATCATGCTTCATGTATCTTTGGAACTTAGGAATGTCTCTCTTAGACGAGAAAGTGTTTTTACAAATTGCAGCTTCTGATTTCGATACGGTTCTAACTAAAGACCCGTTAATTTTTAATGAGAAATTGTTAGCATCATCAACAAAATCGTTTGGAACTATTATTCTTTTGAAAGAACTACATGACTTTTAAATATTCAGTTTACCAAAAATTCTGTTTACATTTAAAACGTATACAAGTCATGTAAGTTACATTGGTTGTATATTCAGTTCATTACCAGAACTATAATTTTCTTATATGCACTGCTATCATGCTTCATGTATCTTTTGAACTTAGGAATGTCTCTCTTAGACGAGAAAGTATTTTTACAAGTTGCAGCTTCTGATTTCGATACGGTTCTTACTAAAGAGCCGTTGACTTTAATGAGAAATTGTTAGCATCATCAACAAAATCGCTTTGGAACTATTATTATTTTGTAAGAACTACATGACTTTTGGATATTCAGTTTATCAAAAATTCTGTTTACATTTAAAACGTATACAAGTCATGTAAGTTTCATAGGTTGTATATTCAGTTCATTACCAGAACTATAATTTTCTTATAGGCACTGCTATCATGCTTCATGTATGTTTGGAACTTAGGAATGTCTCTCTTAGACGAAAAAGTATTTTCACAAGTTGCAACTTCTGATTTCGATACGGTTCTAACTAAAGACCCGTTGATTTTTAATCAGAAATTGTTAGCATCATCAACAAAATCGCTTTGGAACTATTATTCTTTTGTAAGAACTACATGACTTTGAGATATTCAGTTTATCAAAAATTCTGTTTACATTTAAAACGCATACGAGTCATGTAAGTTTTATAGGTTGTTTCATTACCACGACTATAATTTTCTTATACCGTTCGTGTACCTTTGGAACTTGGAATATATATTCTCTTGTATATGAATGTAAAAAACTAAATATGTAAAGTAAGTTTTTGCACGGTAGATTATGTCAACTATCATCTGAATCTTTATTAATTTGCCTCGAATTGGGGAATTTTACTTCGTCGGTAGGTAGGTAGGTACACAAAAAGCGCTGCACAAGGCAATTATTTAACCATCCCTTTTAACAGTGCCTAGAGAATGTAAAACTAAAGGTTAAAAGCACAAAAGTGGCTTTGTACTTTTACAGTATCAAAGCTACTAGAACACTTTTACTTTAAGCAAAGGCACTTAAAAATGAATAATTAGAAAACGAGCTGGTACGTATATACGTTGCAAAAATATGCTTCCTATAAAAATCCTTGTTATGGAAATGTACGGTATCTAAAAGTCAAGCGCAGATCATTTTAAAATGTGATGTAAATCTTAAAGTTTTAACAAAGAAATCTTATAAAATATATATTTATATAAACATAGGCCACATAAGCCGTTGTTTTATTATATTGGAGAAGACGAATACTCTGCAAAATTTGTTTTTATTTTTAAATTTATCGACGGTTCTTTAGATCCACCAGCTGGATGTTTATTGAGAAAAAGTACAGACCGTTCAGAGCGATATAATTCTTAATCATTGCCGGATTACATAAACTAATATTTTGCATATTTATCAGAATGTTTTAATGACCCCAATTACAAGCGTATATAATTTGTCCATGGACTCACATTTTTATATGAAAATATGTAAACAACATTTATCGGCCATAATGAAATAGTAAAGATTAACAATTTTTTAATTATGAATGTCGATTTTTCCTATATCTCTACGTTATAGAACGTTTTTACTTGAATGCATGTTTTGAGACCTAGTTAAACAATTCTTCAATATTTCAGACATAGACAGTAAGTAAGTAAATAGTTAATTCTGAGTTTCCTTCTCTACATTTTGAGCGTTAGACGATTACACATGAATAAACCTGCATAATTCTTACTGTAAGCCAGTATATTATGATTTCAACTCTATAACATCATCGCCAGCTATTTTTTAAGCTCTAACGTTTGCAAATCGGCCAATCAAAAACTTTTTTACACACACGAACCAAAATATCAATAATCACAATGGAAGTTAGTCCCCCTGTTACACTAAAATTTTCTTATGGCGTTACACCTTCCTGGAGAAGTTTAGAGAAATCAAAGGGAAAATATCGAGAGCTAATTAGATTAAGAAGTTTAGCCATTTGGGATAACGGTGGCAGAGGAAAACAATTATGCAAAATAGAATTTTGCTACATAAGTGTAGTAGACAATAATTTATCAGAATTTCACCACTTTATTAATTGCCCACGATGTCTACAATGGGGTGAAACTGATTAGGTCCTACCCTGGTTGAATTAGTGCAAGCCTTTTTCTTAATTATTAAACTTAAATAAAACAATTGTAAGGTTAGCCCACCAATCATGTCTTGTCACCTTTTTCTAGAGCTAAAACGGGATGACTGTCCTTCCTCCTTCCTCCTTCCTCCTTCCTCCTTCCTCCTTCCTCCTTCCTCCTTCCTCCTTCCTCCTTCCTCCTTCCTCCTTCCTCCTTCCTCCTTCCTCCTTCCTCCTTCCTCCTTCCTCCTTCCTCCTTCCTCCTTCCTCCTTCCTCCTTCCTCCTTCCTCCTTCCTCCTTCCTCCTTCCTCCTTCCTCCTTCCTCCTTCCTCCTTCCTCCTTCCTCCTTCCTCCTTCCTCCTTCCTCCTTCCTCCTTCCTCCTTCCTCCTTCCTCCTTCCTCCTTCCTCCTTCCTCCTTCCTCCTTCCTCCTTCCTCCTTCCTCCTTCCTCCTTCCTCCTTCCTCCTTCCTCCTTCCTCCTTCCTCCTTCCTCCTTCCTCCTTCCTCCTTCCTCCTTCCTCCTTCCTCCTTCCTCCTTCCTCCTTCCTCCTTCCTCCTTCCTCCTTCCTCCTTCCTCCTTCCTCCTTCCTCCTTCCTCCTTCCTCCTTCCTCCTTCCTCCTTCCTCCTTCCTCCTTCCTCCTTAGATCTAGATCCTAATGATCAATGATGACGAGTGAGTTCCTTTCCCTTAACAACACCCTTCTCTGGTTTGAAATCACAGGGTATTTCAAACTGTACCCTGAGAAAAAAGCCTTCTATTCCTTATAAGATTTCACATATTCTTTATACAACTGTTTAATATTATATGTGACAGCAACGCGCTTTCTTACTGTACGACAACGGAATTTGCTAGACCGTTATATATTGATAATATCACGGTAATTTAGCCAATAGAAAATAGGAGTTAATGCTACCTTAGAATGGTTTATAGCTGTATTGCTCTGAATCACAGAAACTATCAAGGTCTGTTGGGGGTGTAATCTGGTTTTATATACTGTATTAGTTCCGACTGGCTGGAAGTTGTAATGAAACTTGACATTAATGATAATAATATTTGTTTGCTACGGTTAATAAAGTGTATACTTACCACTAAGAATTAATACAGTACAATTACGTTAAAACTAATACTACGGCGGGCGGCGATTACCGATCGCTACGAACCCGCACCCACGTACTGCGGATTATAGGTTCTAATGGATACAAATCGTTTTTGAGGACACCGTTCTGCATTCTTAATTGTAGGGAAAGCGTTTTACGGTGAACAAAATGCTTCGCATTGAGAAGATACAATTTATTTCTTAACAAAATTGCTGTATTAAAAGTAGTTCATTATTCAACAAGACTGTACTTCTAATGGAATTGATTACTACCAATAAAAACACTGTTCAAGCAAATTTGGAATTGATATAACAATAAAGCGGGTTTGATACATCTAGCAATTTATTTATTATGGGTTAATAAAAAATAGGCTATCAATACAATACAAACTATGTCCTATGTCCTAGCAAGTATTAGATCTTTTTCCTCAGTGAATACTAACATAAAAATTAGTTATATTGCCGAAGGCGAAGGGTAAGATAATTTTATGGTCTCCGTAGTGCAATTGGTAGAGCGTTAGACTGGTTATCGATAGGTTCTGGGTTCGATTACCAGCAGAGTTATAACAGAATTTTTAATTTTAATTTTAAAAACTTTGTCTGCATCCGATTAACATGTTTCCACTAATTTTTAATGAAATATTAATATATGTCAGGTTATTGCAGGCTAGTTTTCATAGGTAAACTGCAATAAAAAGGTGTCATTTGCCAACGCCACGTTTATTTTCCTGTCATAATCGCAGTAACAAATGGTGTTATAGAAAATTTAAAATTGGCAAACATGCTATTTTATTTTGATAAAGCAGTCATCTGAGGTCGCTGCTAGATAAAGTCTGTCTGCCAACCAGAAATATGCTATGCTGGTGACTCATTAATATTGCTGTCGGATATTTCTGATAGCGATTCCAGAAATAATGAACAAAGTTTAAGACAAAAATTGCAGAAATGTGCTTGCTACAGATCTGAAATGTATTTGTTCACTATTAATAGGTATTCTGATAAGACCTGAAGTAAAAAGAGACAAAATGAAATATTAATAATTAGCTAGGCCCTTTTTAAAATTGAAGTTTAAGTAGTGTAGCTGTTTCCAAAATTGAACACAAACATGCCAATAGTTTTTATTGTTATTGCGCAAAACAGCTTTTAAATTTGGAGTAAAAAAGTAGTATAAAAGTAAATAAAAATATGTACATATTACCTTTTTATTTCAATTTTTTTTTTAAACGGCTATCTTTGGTTTATAAGTACAATAGTTATATTGTACATAGTTGTTTAATTTCTAAAATTATCTACTATTATTCTGACAGCAAGAGGCAAGAAGTTGGTGATTAAAAAAAACATCATTATACATTATACCTAGTGGAACCTGCCTAAGGTCAGCTGGGAGAATAATACCTTACCAACAACATTTTTTCCATAATCTTCTTGCTAACGTTAACTATTTATTTTTTAATTAATTTTTATTTTGTCAGATAACTGGCCTTAAATAAAATCTCTTTTATTAACTTTAAACGTTTTATTTTAAAACTAATATCTCTATATGGCTTTGCTGAGTCTACCATTCAATTAACACAATGATTCCGGAGTGGCCAAAATTGAAAATAAATTCCCACTCAATAAAATCATTCCACTCCAGCTTTAGCGCATTGTTGGCAAAAGATTACAATACTTTCTCTTGCATAGAAGTGGAAATTTGATTCAGATAGGAAATAATGGATCCATTAGGAGCGTATGGTGGTGCATATGATCTTATCTTCTCAGTTTGAGCCATCCTTACATATTTATGAAGAGAAATATAAAAATGTATGTTTTACGTTTTTATAAATCTACAGAGTAGAAAATGAATTGTGCTACAGTTTACGACCAAATATATTAGTTTTCATTTAATGCTTACCATTACTTAAAAGGTTACCTTTTTTTTTATTTATTTTATTTACATCCAATTACAGAATTATACAATAAATGTGTATCAGACCGTGAGATGCACTGGATGCAAACAAGCTACGTCGCGAAAGCTTTCGATAAAGCTAGTAGGCATTATATATCATTTAAGTATTACCACATACATACTAATACCGAAAATCTTCATATTACACATTTAACGATATTTTACAATACTTTACAGAGATCTACCTATACGGTCCATTAACGTTAGTAAGTATACTTACTTTATTCATGGCAAGATTATAAATAATTATTAATCTTAATAGGTCTTGTGAGTTATGCTTTTTGGCAGCTTCGATCGTATTTATAAGTTTATTATCACGAATTATTGTTTATATTCCTGATGGTTCTAGAAGTAAATATATAGAAATTTTATTTTTGGGAAAACTTTAATATTTTTCAATTGGACTTTTGCAAGGTGGCTTTTAATGCATTGTGCCGTTTTCTGTGGAGTTGCTTTGAGTCATGGCTGCCCGTAGAGTCCTGATAAGGACGAAACGGTCGTATTGGTTTACCCGCCCCATCAGGAAATCCATTATGCTTGGATCCATGTGTAATCCAATACAAAAGACAGTTTCACATTTGTCCGATTGTTGCTTTTAAGTATCACTTATTTTAGTATTGAAAATACTTCTGGGTGCGTATATACCGGTCTATTTCATGAAAAATGAACGCGACATGCGACATGCGACATGCACATAAATAACACGGCGGTGAAGTCTAAACAAACATCCGAGCAGCACGGGATCGATGACATCATCTGCTGAGTATTAATATTGTTTTGTTTTGGGTTTCGGCATTTATTATTATATTTGTTGATATTAAGATAATATGGCCGGGAGAGAGAACAGTTAGTAGATAGTTATTAATGATACTAGTTCGATTAACAGTCAACACTATAATGAAACGTGTGCAACGTTAAACCACGAAGCGTCAGCCGAGTGGTTTAATTGCACAAGTTTCATTAACAAAGTTCATATCGAACGTGTATTATTCAAAATTTAATCTACGACAGTGCAAATAGATTTTATTCGTCTAAATTTCATTGATATCAGATAACGTTTTCGTAATTTTTAAAATTTTCAGGTGTCCATATTAGTCGATATCATGGTAACCGCATTTTTGATTGTTTCAATTTCGATAAAATTGGGAAAAAATAAACAGTGAATGTCGCTGAAACAAAGCGAAATAGCGCGGCGGTCTTGGCGTATTACACAGAAAGTCGGGGGAGAATGGATATACCAATCCAAAACATTTCATAGCCGACATAAACAAAGAGTACATGGATCAGCAGGTAAGTGGCTGTGTATAGCTAAAGAAATAATTTTGTCGCTATTTTTGAAAAGGTGGTTTTGAGCTCTCTTCAATATGTACTAATATACAGATTATCCTATATTTTTTATTTTAACAAAACAGTCAAATTTACACATTTCTAAGTATAATAATTTAATTATTATTTCAAACTAAATCGGAGCATCCATGCCGTCATAATAACGCGTGATAGCGGCACGTTACATACTCACAGATAGGAGTAATCTGTGCTGTGACATAATGGTTTCCTTCTCGCCACTGTATGTAGTAGGTATTTTCAATACGCCTATGATACTTGCGTAAGATGCAAGATGTGTGAATTTTATTATCTGGATTTCTAGATTACCGAAATTCAAAACTAAATAGTGGCTCGTATTCCATTTTTATGCCCTTTCAGACGAGCTGCGACATGCCTTTACGGTTGAAAAAAAAAGTTGGGGGCGGTTTCTACCCCAAAAAGAGGAGTAAATTTCACGTAGACACGACACGACTGGACAATTAAACCGGTAATAAGTTCTCCTTAAAGCATAATATTATTTTAAAAGAAGTAAATTTCTTGTATGCGTTGATATTAATTTACTTTTAGATACTTATGCTTAAGCATGAGTCCTGAACTCTTAAGTAGAGCTCGAAACTAATTAATTAACTAATTACCGTAATGCCATACCTTAAATTGCTAAACTTTCAGATCTTATGATGAACACTTACAACTCGGTAAACCAGGCAAATTTCAATGAAATTATAAGATATAATTTTCTAAAGTTAAATAACTTTAATATACCTACTTGACACTGGTTGAAGTGACTGACTAGTTTAAGGATAAACATTTTGAAAAAAAAGCTTGCAGGAACTAGATATTCAAATTTATATAAAGTATATTTAGTAAAAGGGCCTAATAACGAGCTATCCGTATAAAAGCGCGTTCCAAAATATTGTTGATCTTTTCCTGCAATAAAATTTTACTAATGCGACCTTTGCAATATCAACATAGGTTTCTCCAAGACCTACATACAGGGGGGTAAAGTATGTTTCACAATAAATGGTTGACAGTGGCGCAGCGAGGGCGGGGGGGGGGGGTTTAGGGGTTTAAACCCCCCCCCCCCCCCTTAGACGCCCAGACCAAGATGGTTTTTTACGGTTTAGACCAAGGCTGAAGCCTTTCAAAATGGTAAAAAGTGAAGAAAAAAAAATAATAGTAGGATGAAACCCATTGGAAAAGGAAGAGAATATAACAAAAATGAAAGGAAAAATAATTTACTGGCGATCCGAGGTCGGGAAGTGGAAGGGGGTGAGTTTTTCAGGGTAGAAAACGATTTATCTCGATTTCCGGCAAAACTACAAGTCCTATGGAAAAACGTGAAATGGCAAAGTTGTAGGTAATAAAAAGATCTACAACTTTTGTATTTACACTTTTTTCACATAAACTCAAAATTCATGTGAAAAATTCAAATACCCAAGTTTTTGGTTTTTTATTTTTATCTTTTACAAGAAAATTTTTTTTTTATGAAATTTGTTGAAGACTTACCTTTTTATGTCTCAAACACACTGTAATTTTTTTGATTTAAAATATTTATTTTTTTCACCTTATTTTGACTTAATATCGAAAAAGCACCCTAATTTTCAATCGAAAATTCTCACGTCAAAATATCTGCTTTTTTAAAAAAGTCGGTGAGCATTTTGTTCGTTTAAATCTCTACTTTCTGATGGTGTAAAAAAAATATACATTACTATGGTAAATGTGATGAAATCTCCTTTAAATCCTACCTTTAATTATATTTAGAACAACTATTTTCGCATATTTTTTGCGATCTTTATGTTTTATGGATTTGTAATTTTTTTATTTATTAATGTAACATGGAATCTTACGTTTTTCGAGTAATTAAAGTATAAATTTTAATAAAGAGCTCAAAATTGTACATAATAATTTTAAAAAAAAATCGGATTCGAGTTTTTTTCGTTTCTTTGCATTTTTTTAAAACATTTATCATAGTAATGTATATTTTTTTACACCATCAGAAAGCAGAGGTTTCAACGAAAAAAATGCCCTTCGACTTTTTTAAAAAAGCAGATATTTTGACGTGAGAATTTTCGATTGAAAATCAGGGTGCTTTTTCGATATTAAGTCAAAATAAGGTGAAAAAATAAATATATTAAATCAAAAAAATTACAGTGTGTTTGGGACATAAAAAGGTAAGTTTTCACCAAATTTCGTAAAAAAAAAATTTCTTGTAAAAGATAAAAATAAAAAACCAAAAACTTGGTTGTTTGAATTTTTCACATGAATTTTGAGTTTATGTGAAAAAAGTGTAAATACAAAAGTTGTAGATCTTGTTATTACCTACAACTTTTCCATTTAACGTTTTTCCATAGGACTTGTAGTTTTGCCGGAAATCGAGATAAATCGTTTTCTACCCTTAAAAACTCACCCCCTTCCACTTCCCGACCTCGAATCGCCCGTAAATTATTTTTCCTTTCATTTTTGTTATATTCTCTTCCTTTTCCAAAGGGTTTCATCCTACTATTATTTTTTTTGGTTTCAAAAATTATCGACCCTGGTCTAGTTTTAGTTTTTAAAATTTTGAAATCCTGTTCTTTTTATTTGAAAACCCCCCCTAATAGAAAATTCTGGCTGCGCCACTGATGGTTGACTCCGTTTAACTACCTGGGACGTTTTGCAAGAGCTCGGCCGCTGGGCTCTTGCAAAACGTCCCAGGTAGTTAAACGGAGTCAACCATTTATTGTGAAACATACTTTACCTTTCAATTTTTTTTTCTATATATGGATTAAAATATTTTTTACATTGCTAATGCAGTAAAATACGCATTGCACGCAATTATTTTTTCTTTATTGGGAAAGCGCATTTTTAATTTAATATTTGCAAAGATATATAGGTACATGTACCCACATTTCATAATTATTTTAATATTTTCTTTGGCTCTAATGCCCATGGAAAAAATAAACAATAAAACCTTTTAACGAAGCTTATTAGAAACAAAAACGGCTCAAACATTTTAAAACACATCTTTTATAAGATTTTCCGCATGTTGTGTTTCAAATATTGCAGAAAGAAAGGCCAAGTTCACATTTAAATGACAGTGAGGTAAAAAAAGGATAAAATAAAATATAAAACGAAATCAGACAGTGTAGGAGCTTTACATGTAAATTCTGTGAGAGGATAAATTGAATGGTGTTTGCGTCATGACAGTCACAATCTTGGCTGTTGCCAGATTGTGTTAAAAATATCGCGATACCGTCAATTTAGTAATGTTCTGAACGACATACAGTGTCACCAGTAAAGTCCGCATCATATGGGATTTTTTGAAGTGAAAACTTCTTTAGGCGCGTTTAGCACTTTTTGTGGGCACTGAATTAAACTGAGCCGTCACGCGTCGCCGTCACGATGCGTCAGACTCGGCTGTGTAACGCTCGAATTTAACTGCTATATTCAATCCGAACTGACCCTGACCCGAATGAACGTTATATGCAAGAGCATGCCGCAAACAGTGTGCGTTGTATATAGACACTCGTCTGCGTCTCAGGTATGTTCTGGCATTTTTAAACTTATATATTTACGTAGGGTGAAGTAAAGTTTACCGTACTACTACGTTTTCAAAAATACTTATTTTATGAAGTTACCCTATACAGGGTGGTTAAAAACAAATAAACTTTGCATCACATGCGACCAAATTTTAAGAGCCCAATTTTGATTTTGTGGAAAAACACACATTTAATATGGCGCTACTTTAAAGAAAATGTATCTGAAATAAAGCATTGTCAAACTAAAAAGTTTTATGTAGGTTGCGTTGAGTCTTATTTTGCAAAAGTGGTGCAATTTACAAAATATAGGTAAAAAATCAAAATTATCTTATCCAGCTGAAATTTTGCATGTGGGCTAGAAACTGCATTTAAAAAAACTTTTTGAAATAAATTTTTTCGATATTTTCAGAAATAACTCCACTTTTGAATTATTTTTTGGAAAAAATTATAATTTGACAGATAATGCGAATCACGTGACTACTATTTTTTTGCTAAATTTTCATCTCGATCAAAGCAGAACTTGATGCCAAAGTCAAATTTTGAATAAAGCTATTAATAAAAAAAAATCCCATATGATGCGGACTTTACTGGTGACACTGTATAATATTATTTTATAGTTAAGTCCCTAATTCCTAATTTTGTTGAAAGTATGATTCATCCTTTGCTTACAGCGCTTGCAAGCTTGGATTCGCCAGTTTTACTAAAGCGCAAACCATTTTGCACGAGATTTTGCAGCAACCGTAGTTTTACATTAAATAAAATTTAATTTAAAAACTTTTGAAAAGTCATCGGTTTTGGTGACGGCACCCAAAAACATCCATTGAAATTCGGATAAGCATAATATAAGGAAATCTGGCAACATAGCCTGAGCCGTGGATCGTTGCAGGCATGGCAGAAAATTTATTATAGGTGGAATTGAAAAAGTTAACACAATCGTTATGGTTTTGCGATTTCCCATGCCAAAAACATCATAATAGAAGTGACAATTTGTATGGTTTGGCATCACTGGATTTAAAGGAAAATAGATGAAGTTATCAGAATATAATAATATAACCCCTATTTTTCTCAGATGTTTCCACCAGTTGATCGTCGTAGACGTAGAAATTGTCATTTTCGCTTAAAGAGTGTGTTATAATTTATTTGCATTTTTCAGTACTAAGAAAGTTTAGGTGTTTTTCTTGTTTTATTTAATAAGATAAGGCTACCAAAAAACTACACTTTGGAGAGTTAATACTTTATAGGGTCAAAGTCAAAGGCCTAAAAGAATTACAGCAATCATTATTTGTTTCCTGAAAACTACTCTAACACTCTTTTTTAGCATATATTATTATGTAACTGGATTCTTTGAAAAATGATTCTTGCCTTTGCCACTGTACAAACTCCGAAGATATTTTTTCAGTCAGCATGCCTCTTGGTACGGTTTTATAATGGGAAGTTCAAGTTCTTTGCTTTTTAAATGGAAAATGATCTAGACAATTTTTAATAAACAGAGAAAACATTGTATAAGGTTTCTTAACAATTAATTGTTTTATTAGCTTGTAAAAAGATGCTTTCAGTTTTATTTCCTAAACTTAGTTTAAAATATGTTTATAGTATACCTACCGATAAAACTACAAATAGGTAAATAATAATATACAGGGTGTTTCAATAAAAACTCCCAGGACAATTATTTCGAAAACTAAAAGTGACATGTAAATTCTGTAAACTCCAGTTTTTAGCCTCTATGATTGGCTTCACAACTGTGTAAAAATGTGTTTAAATAATACAAAATGTAGGTGGTGCCACGGTGCAAAGAATTTTTCGATGACAGGAACTTTTAAATATTGTGGTTTATTGAAACACCCTGTATATGCCAGCCTCAGGATTATTAAAATGCAGCATCTGCTGTTTTGTACAGATGAAAGTCTCAGTTACTTTTAATTTTTTTGCTGCCCGACTGAAATCAGTAGCAGCACGATTGAATGTTTTTATTGACCCCCGTATATTCGAACAAAATCCATTAAAGCGACACCCATGCATCGACCATATTGTGATGTTAAGTGTACATAAAACAAGGGATAAAACTTTAATGCCCTTTCCCTAAAAAAAAACGTAGTTTGTAAACTGGACGATGCTTTATTTCTTTTATTTTCAACTTTAAATAAATGGCGTTTAAAAACATATAAATTCAGAGCAACACATGCCGCAAATGTACACGAATAAGTACTTTCGTGTTAAAGTTTTTAAAGATATATGTTACAGTTTGCCATTTGGGTTTCTGCTAATGCTTTAGACAACGAAGAGGTAGAACTTCAAACTTCTAAAATATTCAACACTTCAAGCGTTTTTAAAGTTTCCTTCTCCGTAAATCTATGTAACCAATTTTACCAGTACAACCCTATAATGGCTTTAATTAGTTAGAATTATTGGAGTTTCTAACAAGTAGTATTATAAGGAGGTTCTATTTCTTACACGCCCTTGAGGCACAAAGATTCATTTTTGACAATATTCAGCTTGTAAAATGATTGTTTTAAATTTGGTCATACGATCGAGGAAATTGGTAAATGATCATTGTCTATTGGAAATCATAAATATGCCTTTGATTAGTGTTGCCGTGAGGCGAGATAAAGTGGGTCTCTCGTCTCGTCGAGAGAGGGCGAGACGAGACGAGACGAGAGACGATCTTCTCTCGTCTTGTCTCGCTTCTCTCGTGATTTAAACCAAATATAGTAAAAACCAAGCAAAATTTTAACGCGTTTAGGTTAGGTTCTATCATTTGACATAAATTGTGTGCAATATATGTCAAATATGATAGAACCTAACCTAAATGCGTTAGAACTTTGCTTGGTATTTACTACAGGGTGACCCATTAGTGCGACAAAGGTCAATATCTCCTGTACCACTAAGATAGCGGAAAACTTTTGACGAAGCTTATTAAGGGTTAAGAGGTACCTCTTATAAAATTAATTTTGTCTATACAGGGTGCTCCAAAACACCAGCACGGAAAGAAATGTCCATTTCCAAGATATTGACTTTAAAAAAATGTCATTTTTGAGTTTCGACAGATCTAACAGTACGTCTTAGAGCAAAACGGCTCACATGTCCCTATCTTCCATTTTTATTATCTTCTCAAAAAAATCACCTTCCGGTTAAACCGGAAGAACTATATTTCCTGCTTTCGAGTTACATCAGTTTACAGTTTAGCCGGAAGTTTGATTGATTTGGGAAGATAGTGAAAATGGAAGATATAGACATATGCGCCGTTTGCTCTAAGATGTACTGTTGGAAAGCTATAGGCTGTCGAAACTCAAAAATATAATTTTTTAAAAGTCAATATATTGGAAACTATTAACTATAGACTAATAATCCATTTAATAAAAGTAATTGTCAATTTATGTAGAATCAGCAAATTTAAAAAAATATTTTTTTTGGGACACCCTGTCTATTATGAGATTTTTAAAATCTTCTTAAATTCCTCTTATCAAAAATATATTATTATAATGTCCATATTTGGACCGACGGTTTTCGAGTTATTTGACTGCAAATAATTTTATCCAGCGATAAAACGTCATAATAATATGTTATTCTGAATGGCCAGGCACGGCTAACTAGATGAAACTATTTGTAGTTAAATAACTCGAAAACCGCTGGTCCAAATATAGACATTATGTATATTTTTGCAAAGAGAAATTTAAGAAGATTTAAAAAAGCTAAAAAAAGTAACGTTTTTTGCTCGAGAGAGATCGAGAGAGACGAGAATTTCTCGACGAGATAGGGTACTTCTCTCGTCTCATCTCGGAGCTTTATTCGAGAGAAAATATCTCTCTCGTCTCGTCGAGAGAGGGCCAGACGAGACGAGAGACGAGAATCTCTCGTCTCGGCGGCAACACTACCTTTGATCCACGAATTTGCGAATGGACACTACGTGTGTGTAAGTGATTTTCAGGCCAGACGGTTTCTGTAGAAATGCGGACTCTATTAAAAATAATATGATTAAAATTGTATTATAAAAAAAAGTATTAACTTCAAGCGCTATAAATACTTACCCACTATCGTAACTTTCTATGTATAATATGTGATTCCAATAAAAATGTAGCTTTTCTAACTGTTTTTTTTTTGCTATGATAAAACTATTTTCAGTGTTAAAGGAAGAACGCAATTAGTTTCGTGTAAACGTAAAATCAGTTGTTTCTGTGCATTTTAAAGCTGCCTTTCATTGGTCCGCTATCTTGCTGCACAACGGTAAACATCAAAAAGTACTCAACAATTCGCTTTGTCGGATAGGTGTTGGACAAGTTGACATATTTTTCTTTTCGTTTCATTTTCTTAGGAACCTAATACTATTACAAAAATAGTATTTAAACCAGCTCGTTATCCTAAGGACTGTATAAATAATTTTTTTAAATATGTCTTATTGGTAATCTAAATAGAATGGAAAGCTGCTACTTTTATTACTCAGGATAACCTTGCTTTAGGGAAGCGACTGTTTACTTTTAACAAAATGGTTATAATTTTTTAAATGCAACGATTTTCCTATTTATATTTGAAGTTATTTAAATATCATATAACGTTTTCAATTCATTTCTTTAAAAAATTGGAACACATATTTTAAACTACTTTAAGAACAAACGGCATAATTTGAAAATTGAAAATACGAATTCCGAAACAGGACTTTCTCAAGATTATTAAATAAAAATTTCTAGCTAATCAAGTTTTCTTGAATTTCGTATTTTACAAAGACTAAGCATGCCCGGGAACAAGATTAAGTTTAAATTTAGCAAAATCTTACTTTTAAAACTAAAACCAAGCAAAAGGTCTGTCTTGGTAATAATGTCGTATTTTAAAGCAAATATTGAATAATTAGACAAACAGGAGTAACTTTTTTATCTAAAAATATTTTTATTTTAGGTGGACAAAAATGTTTCTTGTCATATATAAGAGACGTTTTGATGACCTCAAAAAACGTTTTTAACTATCTTCGGAACCGATTGCAATGTCCTTAAGACCATTCGCTGTGTAGGGTCGTTTTCAATGGATTTCCATGGACATGGACATGGACTGCTATGTCCAATTTTATCAAACTATTTTATTATTATTGAAAAACACATTTTATTTCGTAAAATAAAGGTATTTAGTTAACAAGAAATGTAGTAAGTACTCATTCTAATTAGAATCGGAACTAAGAAATTCTGATTTAACGATGTAAAATCTTGTAAAATCTATTTCGCCAGTAAGGTGCAATTCTCGCCAGTTTTTGACACTTAAAATAAGAAACTAAATTAATTAAAATGTAGAGTGCCTTTGAATTTCCGGAAATTGAAAAAAATTACCCATCTAGATATTTTTAATTTATGTTTGTACATATAATTTTATTATTTTTATTTAAAATTATAATTATTGTTTAAAGTGGCAGGGACATCTTGTACTGATTTACAAATAAACAAGCATAAGATTTAAAATAATTATTTATATACAGGATGAATATTTTTATTTGAACAAATTTGGTAACAAAAAATTCATCTATTTTTAGAAAATATTCAAAAATGGAATGGAATGGAAAGTACAACCAAAAGTTTCTATAATCAGGCTATAAATATACAGGGTGTTTCAGAACATGTGGGCAATCTCTCGGATTCATATAGATTAGGTGAAAATAACATGATAAGTTCATATAATATTTTTTCCTAAGAGCCCCCCCCCTCGAGGAAATATATGCCCCTAAAGACCGGCCCTGAAAACTAATCTTTGAATCGCCCTGTATATTTTGATTAAAATTTAGTATAATCTACACTATGGAAAGCTTTATTAAATAGGTTAATAATAAAATGTATGGTTCATTCTGTGGGCCAGGGACGGACTAGCTTGGGCATAAAAAATCATACATCTTTGACAGCTACGATTAAACCTTTTTAAAGCATGTTAACGGTCAAGTGGATTTTTCTCGAAAACGGTTCAACTTATAAAAATCTACGAAGAGTATCTATTTTGCCTTAAAATACGTAAGCTATCCAAAAATAATATAAAAATCCCGATTGCATGACACCTGTCAAAGATGTAAGATTTTTTATGCCCAAGCTAGTCCGTCCCTGGCTCACAGAATGAACTATACATTTTATTATTAACCTATTTAATAAAGCTCTCCATAGTGTAAATTATACTAAATTTTAATCAAAATATACAGGGCGATTCATAGGCTATTAATAAAAAACTAGTTTTCAGGGCCGGTCTTTAGGGGCATATATCTCCTCGAGGGAGGCTCTTAGGAAAAAATATTATATGAACTTATTATGTTATTTTCACCTAATTTATATGAATCCGAGAGATTGCCCACATGTTCTGAAACACCCTGTATATCGTATCTACCTGGAATATTATTTTATCAAAATGAAAACTTGTCTTGTTCTTAATTTCGATTAAATTATATTATTTATTTTAATTACTTACTTAATTTGAATAAAAGAGTACGTACCCCCAGCTAACTAAATTACTTCTTTAATAAAAAAATTTACAAGATAACAAAGTTTCCAAGAGAAGATCACAGAAGAACATAATATGATTTAAACTTTCGATCCAAATAACTTTCCAGCACTGAATTGGAAATTTACTTAATGCATTTAAATATACAGAGTATAATAAAAGTCTTAATCTCGAAAAATAACTTATACAGAGTGTTGGCTGGCAGCTAACGAGAAATTAATTTTACAGTCAGAAAAGTAGGTACAGTTGACGACATATAAATTTGTATACTCCACCCATACATAACTCAATTAAAACAAAATTGGGTAAAACGGGTTTCTCACCTTGCTACTTATACCTGGATAGAACACCAGCTATATACATAGCTGTAAATTATTGTATGTACGATTTTTTACCGTAAGAAATAATGGTTATTTCTAAAAAATTTTGTGTTTAAATTACAGCCGCGAAATAAGAAAATTATAAAATAATACCAGGAAAACTACAAAAGTATAAAGCCAAAAAGGGTAAATTTATTAACAAACAACAAACAAAATACTAATATTTAATTGCTGCGCCATTGGATTCTAACACTAATCGTAATCTTCTTCGCATTGACAAAATAACACTTCTGGTGTAATCCGGAGTTAGCCATTCCCAAATTTTTTCTATTTTATTAAATAACTTTATTTCATTCTGTGGTTTAAAATTTATTTTGCACATTTTTTTTACCATCAATCCCCAAACATTTTTAATTGGATTTAAATCAGTACTTCTTAATCACCAAGGCAGATATGTTACGTTGTTTTGTCTAAACCAGTTTCCTTTATTTCTTGCAGTATGCACAGGGCAGTTATCCTGCTGAAATATAAAGTTATTTCCTTCAAAAGCTATCGCGGCAAAAGGAAGAGAAGCATTTTCCAAAATCTGAAGATATATATTACTTTTTAGTATTCTACCAATATTTCAGCATACACCTGCACCGTAAACACTTATCCATGCCCACACATTAACGGAGAAACGTCCACTGGTTTGCTTTTTTTGAGCATACTTCTCATCATATTGGGAATTTGGTGGTCTATATACTCGAATCCTTCCGTTAGATGTAGACTGAAAAGTTTTCCCATCGATCCCAAAAGATAGGTAGCATTTTGCCAAAAAAATCATTTGGTAAATAATGCATAGCAAACCCAATTCTTTGTTCCTTATCACTATTTTTTTAAAACGATTTGGATGCAACTGCTCGATTTCTTAATTCGGAACATTGTCTTATTCGGCGTTGCGCAGTTCTAGATGAAGCAGGGAATCCTGTTATGCGCATAGCGGATACTGCAGTTTCAAATGGATTTTGCCTTAAATACTCCACCAAATTTCGGTCTTCTTCATTTGATGATTTTCTATTATTTAAACCAGACCCAACAGACCTGTCAAGTGTTTGATGATAGCGCAATTTTTTTACAATTCCTTGAACAGTACTTCTAGGTAATCTAAAATGATCAGCTATTATTCCATAAGACCACCCTATTTCTACTAAACATATTATTCTTGCATGCTTTTTCAATAATACTTAAATGAGGCATTTTTAAATCAAATAAGATAATGACAATACTTTGACAGATATCATGATAACAATTAACACGTTACAAAGGTAATAAAGGCAAAAAAGTTGCATTTACAGTCGTACGAAGTACGAAACTATCTGTCGTCAACTGTACATTATTCGAAATATCATTACCCTGGTGTAGAGTCCGCAAGTTATGACGTCTGCCTCCTACCGGCAGCAAGTGAAAATAAGAAAATAAAATACAACAATTTTTTAAAAATTTAAATGATAAAAAAAGTTAAGTTATATTTAGAACATTATAACAAAACAGTACCAGAGTCAGAGGTCTGTAAAGTATGTAACAGTGCCAGGATTTTTATTTTATAAGTAAATGTTCATAGACATGTCATATAATAGTCCTCTATAAACCATTCTATAAACCATGAATTGTTGTAATATAAATTTTTATATAAGTGGTACAAGACTTATGTTACACACTGTATGAAAACAACCCTTAACACAATTGAATTTAAACCTAGGGAAATATTTAACTATATTAACAACTTTAAACTGTTTAAAATGATTTTTGTATTAAACTTCCCTTTCACTATTTACCTGGTAATAACATTATAAACTTTTAGATTAACATAATCCTCCAAAAATAAAGTTTCAACATGAACCCCTCTTGCGTAAGCCGGGCGACAGTTTTTTTCGCAACCCTCACAAACTTATCTGAGTAAGTTGTCAAGGGGATACTGATGGGATTTGCAACACTATAAACCAGTGGCGCTGTTTCCGGTCATTATCATGGAATGTCTAAAACATGAACTATTTTCTCCACGTATTTGGAAGATGGGCTTCTTGAAACTATATCCTCCTAACAACAAAAATCTTTCTGTGAGTGTTACAGAACTTGTTGATGAGTGTAAAAACAAGCAAACGGAAATCATTCCATTACCGTCATTTATTTGCCCGTCAAATGTTGAATTGTATTGAACCGTCAGAGATATATAGTCGTTTCAAAAAAACCCGAAAATTTTAAATTTCAATTTTTTTATTTCAATTTATTTAAATTTTAATGGCTATACCACTGTGCATCGAAAGTTAACCCGCCCTGCTCGGCATGTTTGGCTCAAGAATAAAACCCTTCATTATCTCATATTGTTAGAGACTCTTGGACGCTGCTTAGAATTGGATCTTTGAAATAACTAGAGGAGCCGGTGTCGTAGGGGACAGCGAATTTCTGTTATGCTGATACGCACAAAAATAAAACCGCACAATTAGGTGCCCTGCAGGGTTGCCAATATTCTAAAAAGGGCATTCTTTAGGAAGGTAAGCTAAGTTTTAAAGCTGGTAGTCTTTAAAAAAGTGGTATTTTTTAGTATTCACCTGAAGACGACTGGAGATACTTACCAGTTGAAACGTTGTGATATGAAAACCTAAAGGCAATGGAAGTCCAAAACACATCTATTACTCAAGATACATCATTGTCTACAACCTTCAAACAAACACTAGTGGTATTTAGATACAAATATGCAACATCGCACACGAGGCCACAAAAAAGATACCTATTAAAAGCAATAATTAAGCTCGATTTTTTTCTTTTTAATGGTTGTGTTGAGACCTCTTCTGGTATCCATAAAATCGAAAAAAAAAACTAATCAAAGAAGGAAATATACAGGGTGTCCGAGATAAGAATGCACTCTACAGGAATCTCGTAAACCATAGGAGATACAGAGATGGTTAAATTAGAGAAAAGTTGCGCATAACGGAATCCTGTAACGTCATGTTTTCAAATTTAAAAAATTCCGAATTATTTCGAAGATATTTGGATAAAACCGAATTTTCGCGATTTCGTTTTAATTGATTTATGATCTTATTTGAGGAGACATGTCAAAATAAATGTGGCATTCTCATTGCCACTTTTTCTCCTCTACAAGATGGTTTAATTATATCATCACATCATCAACTTTGTTATTTTAAATAGTCGGAAAATTTTATTTTATGCTTAATAAATTCTACGCTTTATTTTTAATCTAAGGTGTATCACACTTATTATTTATTAGACGTTTCGATATTTAAAAACACATCATCAATGAAAATAGGCACATTATCGAAAATATTTTGTTTTTATTGTTGTATTTAAACACTAGTTGGATTTTAAAACATTTTTTTAAAATATACTTAGGTACCTATAACAAAACATAATATCTAATAAAACTTATCTGAAAAATGCAACAAGTAATAATTAATTTTAATTATTAAATACAATTACATATTTTTTATTTTTAAAAAATGCATGATAATATTCAAACATAAATTACCATTTAAATTCGGCATCATATGGGTGGATATGTAATTTATTGTTTAAATAGCTTCTTTAGATCTGTCACTTAATTACAGAGACCTATTAGTTTTAAATTTGGTAATAATTATTATGTTTTAAAAAAAAAAAATAACTCCAGAAATGTTAAATAACGTTATGGAAGAAATTGTTTACCGGTGTTATTTATGTTTGGAGAATGAGGGTGGAATTTTTGAAAATAAAAAATAATTTATTATAAAAATAATTGTATTTAATAATTAAAATTTTAATTATTACTTACTTGTTGCATTTTTCAGATTTCAGTTTTATTAGATAATATGTTTTGTTATAAGTTTATTTAAAAAAAATGTTTTAAAATCCAACTAGTGTTTAAATACAACAATAAAAACAAAAATATTTTCGATAATGTGCCTATTTTCATTGATGATGTGTTTTTAAATATCGAAACGTCTAATAAATAATAAGTGTGATACACCGTTAGATTAAGAATAAAGCGTAGAATTTATTAAGCATAAAATAAAATTTTCCTACTATTTAAAATAACAAAGTTGATGATGGTTGTGACTAAACGAAACGTCGGATCAAATATGTAATTAAACCATCTTGTAGGGGAGAAAAAGTGGCAATGAGAATATTCAATTTATTTTGACATGTCTCCTCAAATAAAATCACAAATCAATTAAAACGAAGTCGCGAAAATTTGGTTTTATCCAAATATCTTCGGAAGCATTAGGAATTTTTTAAATTTGAAAACATGACGTTACAGGATTCAGTAATGCGCAACTTTTCTCTAATTTAAGCATCTCTGTATCTTCTATGGTTTACGAGATCCGAGTGCAATCTTATCTGGGACACCCTGTATATGGCGGTAGCAGATCGACAGCGAACATATTGGTGATTACTAGTGATGGGATCACTCGAGTGAAAAATAACCGATTACTCGATTTTTTCAATCACTTGAATTATTCGGTTATCATCGGCAATTATAATTCGAGTGACGAAAATTCGAATTATTTTATTTTCAAACGACCCGCATGCCATTTATAAATCACCAATCACTCATTGCGGCTACACAAACTAGTTAGTTTACGTAAGTGGCGACCTTTTTTCTTTTTTTTTAGAAGTCTAAAAAAATATGTGGTTGATTATTGAAGTGATTAAACAAAACCGGTTTTTTACTACTTTGGCGACCTTTTTAGAATTCGAGTGAAAAATCGATTATCATTCGGTTTTTTAAATCACTCGAAATCTCGGTAGTCGATTATTAAAATAACTCGATTTTTCCCATCACTAGTGATTACTGTCATTACTTTTAAAAGCGGGATTCTTCCGCAATATTCCTAATCTATTATAAGCTGTATATTAGCATGATCTCTTCGAAAACACCAGTATTATGAACCATGAATCATCACTTTTATTACTACGCTTGTCTATATCACTAACATTCATATGACTAGCAAAATAAACTAATCACTGAACTAACCTCATCAGATTAAATGTAAAGTAAGCGTGTCAATCAATCCTTAATTTAATACACTCTTACCACCATAGCACGTAGGTGCTCAACATTTTTTTGTCGCGTAGCATTGCTGACAGGTGGCAACCCTGTCCAGGGTTGTTTTCTTTACCATCTGACCTACTTTCTTGATACATGTAGGAGAATTGGTTAGTTAGCTAAGTAAACACAGCATAATTACTAAATTATCATTTTGTTAGGCATCGCCTTAACCATCGATGTTATAAAATTTGTATTAAATTAGGGGCAATAGGCAGTTTGTATTCCGAAATGATTTTTTGAAGATCTGTTATAGATAAGGTGATATAAGGGTCTTACTGCAACCACTAAAGAGAATTTTTTGAATTTGGGCGGTCAGAATTAGGTATTATTGTTATTATTGTCATAAATAGGCGAAAGAAAGTGCTTGAAACGTAGGTGCATGGCTTTATATTATCTACAGGGTGTTCCTTAATGACGTGCTAATATTTTAGGGTGTAATTCCTCAAGTCATTTAATAAAGAAAAGTGCATATAAACATATGTCGTAAACGGCTTAAATTTTTTGCTACAGGGTGTTGAATTTTTTCTTTTTTAATGAGTTTTTTGTAATATGTCCGAAAGTACTATAGATAATATTTTCAATTTTGGCATGTGCTCATAGGACATAAAACCACATGTTTTAGTTATAAAAGTTTTTTTTTGCTCACCAGTGGCGTCCCTGCAAACATGTCCTCTGATATTTTTTAGAAAAAAAGTGGTACGCTACTGACATTTTTCCATGTGGATATTATTTCTGATTAGCCTGATCAATTTTACATAAAAATGGTCTCCTGCGTTTTTCTCCTCATGCACACTGTTCTTAATTAAAATAATTAAATTAAATTAGCTTCATTTTGCAGTATTGACGAATAATTTTTGATCACATAAATCTAGTTATCCTCGAACGGTGACGTTCTTAAAATCATAATTAACGCCTTACCGGCATTCGTTTCTGCATTTCCTCCAAGAAGAACTATCTGTGTTACTTGAAGATGTACCATATGCGCTAAGGAATCAAATGTGGTACGACATGTATGATGGAGCTCCTGCTCATTTCAGTGCAATCGTTCGCGACCATTTAGATGCAGAAGCTCAACAATGGCCAGCAAGATCCCCTGATCTTAATAGTTTGGATTTTTTCTTGTGGGTCATCTTAAAACTCTAGTCACTCTAATGTATAAAACTCCCATTAACACTTTAGAAAATTTAAGGGAGCGAATAATTGCCGTCTGTGAAACAATACGGAATTCACCTGGAATATTTGAGTGAGCTATTTGATGCAAAGACGGGAGAAAGCATGCCTATTAAGTGAAGGTGGTCATTTCCAACAATTTTTATGAATTTTTTTTTTTAAATTATCAATGTTATTAATAATAAATAGTAGAGCTAATATAATTTAATTATTTTAAGTAAGAACGGTGTGCCTGAGGAGAAAAACTCAAGAGACCATCTTTATGTAGAATTGACCAGGCTAATCAGAAATAATATCCACATGGAAAAATGTCAGTGGTGTACCACTTTTTTTCTAAAAAATATCAGAGGAAATGTTTACATGGACGCCACTGGTGAGACAAAAAAATAACTTTTATAACTAAAACATGTGGCTTTATGTCCTATTAGTACACGACAAAATTAAAAATATTATCTAAAGTACTTTCGGAGATATTACAAAAAACGCATTAAAAAAGAAAAAATTCAACACCCTGTAGCAAAAAATTTAAGCCGTTTAGGACATATGTTCATATGATCTTTTCTTCATAAAATGACTTAAGGAATCACACCCTAAAATATGAGCACGTCATTAAGAAACACCCTGTATATCGATTGTTCGATCTAATTGTGATCAAAGCGATATCTATAAAGTGCTTCCAAGACTGCGTTGCACCTCTCGTTGTGGCCATTATATCGTGTCGCCTCCTTGGCGTAGGGGTAGCAATGAGAATAGAGAAAAGAGATAGAAGTTTTGTTAGAGAATTGCGTTATGAAAAAAAAGATTAAAAAAAACCTATATACTGAAAAATTTACAAAAAATTAGTATATTGTACACAGGTAAGTAATTTTATTGCTTCTTGTACCATAAAAAACTGAAAAAAGCTCCGACAGTCAATTAGATTCTATTTATACAAGTCCCAGATTAGTCTGCACTGGCCGAGATGAGGAAGTGGCTTGCCAAAACAATTTTATTCTTGGGTTCGATAATCGCCACGCATTTTTTACCTCTGAAGCGTCTTTTATAAAACCTCTTTTGTTGGATAAAAGATCCAAATCCCAAGAGCAAAATATGTCAGGATTTGGACATGTTTGATAGAATTTTTATAATGCTTTCATGGTGGTTTCTTACTTGCATTTATTGTTTATTTAAGTAAATTCAGGCGTTGTGATAGGGAAAAATACACCCCCGTTATACAGTGGCGTAGCGTGGTTGAAGGGGCGGAGGGGGGGCGTAAATAGCGCCGCAGGCGAAAAATTTTGGGTGCCACGCCCTTTTTTCGATGATGTTGCCTGATTTTCAAGTAGGAAAAATATAAAATACACAAGATCCTTAAGAAAATCACTAAAAAATTGATCAATTAAAAAAAAGTGCTTCGTTTTCATAGCTCATTATGGGTCCTGGGGGGGGAGTAATTACCCCCTCATCTATGCCCTTGTTCAGAGGGCGCGTCACTGCTAATGTATAATTTCGTTTATTAGTAAATTTTGGCCTAAAATGGTCACATGAAAACAGAATATGTTTACGACAAGGGGAATTTTGTTAAAACTCTATAAAATATTTTATGCATATTAATAATAATATGAGCATATTATTCTCATTGGCGACAATAACACACTACTTTTAAAAAGATAAAATTTAGTCTCTAGTAAATTAGAGATTTCAAGCAATTTTTAATTGTTAAAGCAAAATAACTGAAAGAATACAAATTATTGATCGTGGCAAATAATATTTTAATTATAAATTAAATCAAGTAGTGAAAATAAAATAATAATAAGATGAGGGTTTTGGTATATAAATATTATTTATATTCATAAACATAGTAAATTTTTTCTTGCTGCGATAATATTATCAATTATTATCATGTGAAGTGAAATTGAACTGGGAGAGTGGGAAGGGTGGGTAAGAGTTCAAAGGGCGGGGGGGGGGGGGCGGTCGCCCCCCGGGCCCCCCGCACGCTACGCCACTGCCGTTATACCTGTAATTTTATAAAAGCAATACAATATAGAAGTTGGTATAAACTTTATTATTCTTTAAGATATTATAGTAAAAATCTGGTTTTTCAACTAGTCATCATTGCAAACACAGTTTAGTAACGAAGTTATGGCTGCTCTCTAAAAGGGTCATTGTTAAGATTTAAAAGGGTTGGTTGGTAAAGAAAAGTCCTTTCTACCTTCTTATATTTATAAAATACTAAAATTGCCTACGCGTTTTGGCTTATATAAGCCATCTTCAGGGCGTAGAGATTATGAAAATACACATATAGGATCACATAGCGAGACGCACCCAGTCACAGGGTTGCCAGATTTGTGGGACAAATAAATGGTACAAACGAATAAATTTCATGGTATTTGTCAAGAAATAATGGTACTTTTAAAAAACTGGACGAAATCGATTCATTCCGTAAAAAAAAAAAAAAAAAAGTCGACGAAAGGAAAAACACATTGCAAATATATGATGGGAAATAGAGATTCAGGGAATATTTTATTTCCCTCTACCGTGCCAAAACACAAAAAAGGTCGACAGAGAAGTTCAGTAGTACAGAAATCAGCTAAATATGTAAAAAGATAAGCTCGATTCACCATTTTCGAAAGGATCCAAATAATGGTATTTTTGTTACTTTTAAAGGTACGGGTACATAACGACGAAATAATGGTATAAATACCATTAAAATGGTACGTCTGGCAACACTGCCCAGTCAACACACAAATAAATAACTAACATTAAATTAAAAAATTAAAAATTACGACACAATCATGATTCAAAAATAAATAAACACGTGTAACAAACGAAAAGGTACCAAATGCTGCAGCGGTATCACCTGGTTTATAAATATAAGAAGGTAGAAAGGACTTTTCTTTACCAACCAACCCTTTTAAATCTTAACAGTTTACTAAGAATAAAGAACGAGCTTTTTCATTTCATCCTGAATTAGTACTTACGCTTAGTGATGTAAAGGTAATATTACCGAGGTAATGTTACCGGTAATTTTGGTAATATTACGTAATATTACTGCAAGATCGGTAACATTGGAAATATTGTTTTTTCCCGCTCCATACTCTCATTTATTTGCTCAGCTCTACTTGGCGTTACTGGCGCCGCGCGGAGGTACTGAGGAAGAAATAGAAAAAGCAGATATCGGTTTCGAAGTTATAGACTTGACTCAATTAACGAAAGAGAAAGAAGAATCAGATGATGAGGTTGGGGATGATGATGAGGATGATTTACCATTATCCACTCAATTACGTAGTCCATTCTGACTCTGACTAGTTTAAAAAACGATCTTGTTGTTTTTTGTAATGTTTTTACAGTTTTGAAATAAAAAAAACTTGTATTACCTACTTAAAAAGCTGTTTTTTATAAATTACCAATGTTACCGTAATATTAAAGATAATATTACCGATTTTTAAATTACCGGTAATTTTACATCACTAGGTACTTACGCCTTACGCCTTACGCCTTACGCCTTACGCTACTCTCAGAGGCGCAAAACCGGCCAGTGGAAGAGTTAGAAAATGAAAAACACTGTAAACGTGTTTAGCTACGGAATTCTCTTAAACTTGATTTGCAGTCAGTCGAAATAGTGGAAATGAAAAATGTATTAAGCCCTAATGGAGCATCCTTATTAAGTTTAATTTGCAATCGTAGCAATTGGCACCGCGTAATTACGATTGGCAAAATTTCAAGAACCGTTACAAATTAAAACGAAAAATTGTAAATTTTTATAAATTTAAATAGATACAGTTCTACTCTATCATATGTCCATATGGATACTTCCGTTTCAGACAGCAAACCATAAGAATTATCCATAAACAACCAATCTTTTGTAAACATAGGATACAAGTCGTTCATCAAACTACCACCGAACTTTAGCTTAAATATTGACACTTGGTAGTCAGAATGCCTAATCAGTAACGCTGTGTGTTTACAAATTTAATGTTTTCATAAAAATCAATACAATCCCGGCAATTTGCTTTACACCCACGAATGTGTCAATTAATCTAGAAATTTTGTTATTTGCTTTTATACTTTACATAACCAATAAAGACGGGGTGATAAACAGTCAATAATTTGAAAATTATTCATTGATGTTGATTTGCCTTTTTTTAACATTTTGTTTAATTATTTTCTTACTAAATACACTGAGGAAAATGATCTAATTCTAATACAACAGGGTTTGCTAAGACATAGATTGTATTGATATCTTATTTTTTTATTAATCAATATTAAATAAATTGCTAGTGTATCAAACCTGCTTTAGTGTTATATCAATTCCAAATTTGCTAGAACATTGTTTTTATCGGTAGTTATCAGTTCCATTAGGAGCACAGTCTTGTTGAATAATTAACTACTTTTAATACAGCAATTTTATTAAGAAATAAATTGTATATTCTCAATGCGACGCTTTTTGTTCCCAGTAAAGCGTTTTCTCTACAATTAAGAAAGCAGAACAGCGTCCCCAAAAACGAATTGTATCCGTTAGAACCTGTAATCCACAAGACGTTGGTGGGGGTTCGTAGCGATGGGCAATCGCAGCGCGCCCTGGTATTACTAAACATATTTGTTGCGCAGGTCAGATCGTTGTTTTAAGTATTGGAGCTGTCCTGTCTGAATTTTAATTTTATTGATCGTATAGCAATACCTGTTTCAATTAATTTACTTTTGGTTTGTATTTAAGTTCTTTAAAACGTTGCATGTCAAATAAAGCAAAAGACAATTTTTATTTCACACAAACCATCATTAGTATTGGAGTTTCTAATCTATGGACGAATTTTGCCATCTCTGTAAACCAAGTTGCATAATAAATAATCATATGGAATGTTAAACGACAAGAACAATATTACACTAGAAGCTATTTAATTTTTTGAGAACTACAATACTGATTTTTAGTGGTAAGTATAAATATGCTTCATTAACCGTAGCAAGCAAATATTATTATAATTAATGTCAACTTTCAGTACAACTGCCAGTCGGAATTAATACAGTATATAAAACCAAAATACACCCCCAATGGAACTTGATAATTACTGTAAACTGTGAGTATTCAGAGCAATAATGGCCAGAAATCATTCTATGGTAGCATTAACTCCTATTTCCTATTGGCTAAATTACCGTTTTGATTTTGATTGCTCTCACATATAATATTAAATAGTTGTATAAAGAGTATGTGAATTCTTATAAGGAATAGAAGGCTTTTCTCATTAAAAACTAAAACCGTAAACATTTTTTTTTGTTTCTTTATGCTATACAGTGAGGACCTAAAGTCCGTCCCCTCCTCTAACTTCTAAACCGTTCGGTATATTTTAATGAAATTTTGAACGATAATATTTGAGCAAGTCTTGCACTTTTTGACATACCAATGACAGCTTTAAATGTCAAGATGACAGCTGGGTCCGCTTTTGGAATATTTTTTTAAATGGAACACCCTGTATATTTTTACATTTTTAAATTCCACATAAAATTATAATTATTTTTTATTAAATGCATTATTAGTCTATACTTCATAGTTTCCGAGATATTGACTCTCGAAAAGTGACATTTTTGAACTTTGACAGCTTATATAACCTTCTAACAGTACGTCTTAGAGCAAAACGGCTTACATGTCCCTATCTTCAATTTTTATTATCTTCCCAAAAAAATCAACTTCCGGTAGGAAATATAGTTGTTCCGGTTTAACTGGAAGTTGATTTTTTTGGGAAGATAATAAAAATTGAAGATAGGGACATGTAAGCCGTTTTGCTCTAAGACGTACTGTTAGAAGGTTATAAGCTGTCAAATTTCAAAAATGTCATTTTTCGAGAGTCAATATCTCGGAAACTATGAAGTATAGACTAATAATGCATTTAATAAAAAATAATTATAATTTTATGTGGAATTTAAAAATGTAAAAATATACAGGGTGTTCCATTTAAAAAAATATTCCAAAAGCGGACCCAGCTGTCATCTTGACATTTAAAGCTGTCATTGGTATGTCAAAAAGTGCAAGACTTGCTCAAATATTATCGTTCAAAATTTCATTAAAATATACCGAACGGTTTAGAAGTTAGAGGGGGGGGGGACGGACTTTAGGTCCTCACTGTATAGGGTAAAAATCAAAATTTAGTAAAAAAGCCAATTGGCAATACTAATAATTAGTAACCGACCGAAGGTTCGGTTTCGGTTTCGGCTAGTTTCGGCCAAAAAATCTAGTTTCGGCCGCAATTTCCGTTTCGGCCAAAAAGCGGCCGAACCTTCGGCCATGTCGAAACTCAGTGTTCGTGAACTGTCGCGCACCGTTCTGCTAACTTTGGGTGGCTTCGTATAGGCAGTGTTGTCTATACCGTGCGAGCAAAAATTATTTGCATCAAAGAGGGCTTGGATTAAAAAACGCGTGCCTTGGTTTAGATCACAATGATATGGGGACGATATTATCTAACGAAATCTAGGTTAAAATTTTGTTAAATTCATATTATGAATGATATGCCAAACTAATGAGTAATAAAATAAGTAGACAAATACAAATTTATTTTTGTTGTTTACAAAATTAACAAAGTAAGAATATACAGAAAGAAAAAGAAAAATAATTACATGTATTCTGAGAATTCACATAACGGGAGAGGTGGAACCAGGCTTCATCCGAAAAAAATGTCAGGTCTAATAAATCATTTCTTTCCAATAAATTTTGGGTAAACCATTGAGAGTAATTCCTGCGTCTTTCAAAATCTGCGGCTTGTATTTCTTGAAATACTTGCACCTTATAAGGAAATAAATTAAGCTGCTGCTTAAGAATAGTCCTGCATGTTCCATATGATCTTCCCAATTCTTGGGACAGGCGTCTTATACAATTTGTTGGCGTATTTTGCATTATTTCACGAACGTTTGCAACAAGTTCTTCTGTTCTTACAGCTGGTCTTCCGGCTCCTTTTTTGTGTTGTATAGAACCTGTTTCCCCAAACACAGCCACGGTTCTTTTCAGGCAATGATAAAAATCCCCAGCAATAAAAGCAACGTTAGGAAAATGTTCGTGAAAATAGTCCATGCACAAACCCGGATTGTATTGCCACTCACCATTTACTCTAACCTCGTGTCGAAAATACGCTTCAACCATGAATGTTTTGTGCTGTTCCGTAAAGCCCATTGTGTGAATTGTTCAAGAAATTGGAAAAATTAGCGATGAATCAAATTACTTGCAATGACTGTCAAGATGACGGAATAACTGATTGATTGTTAATTCAGGTAGTTACTGATACCCAACAGGTATTAAGCTCCACGGCTAAGCATTACGTCCTTAGATGCAAGGCCCTCTTTGATGCAAATAATTTTTGCTCGCACGGTATTTTTTTTGGTTTTTTTTTAGAAGGTCGATCTCGTCCTATATAAAATAAATTAAATTTCAGTATACAAAATTTTTTTCAGGTTTCGGTTTCGGTATCGGTGTCGGCCGAAACTGAGACAAGGCCGAAGATTCGGTTTCTGTTTCGGCTGAAAATCTTGTTTCGGTCGGACGCTACTATAATAATTCTTGTATGGATTTATTTATGAAACTATTGCACAACTCTAGAGATTGAATATACCCTCTATTACCCATTTTATATTATGCCTGGGGCGATTTAAAGTGAAATGGATCCTTAGACTTTAATAGTCTATAACACGTAAAGGCGAAGGAGAGCCAAAAGTTATTAAATAACTTAAGGTAACTTAATTCCTATCTGATTCGCAACGTAGCAACTTGCAGCTATTAGGTAGAAAATCGCTAACCTAAATAACTTCCGAAACGTTACTCAGGGACAAACGTATGAGATTAAAGGTAAATTAAATGGAAACTCATTTAATCTTGTCGCTCTTAATGAAAATTAATCAGATAAATTAAAATGTATAGCTAATGTGAGCCCTAATGAAAAACTTAACTAACTAATTATAACGAGTATGCTATCTTACCTTATGTAGGTATACTGAAAATTGATCAGATTACTTCTTAACGTAGATTCGTTATTTAACCTATTGCCCACGTTAAATAACGTTTAAACCTTTAGTTATTAAAAGAATAACCTAAACAAAAATCATTTTCCTGCAAAAATATACAGTGAGGACAAAAAGTATGGAATACATTCATTATCTAAAAGACGATTTATTTTATGAACAATCGCTCGAACACGTCAACTTTCTTTTTATTTTCTACATTTATATTTTTTCTTATACAGGGTTTTCCAAAAAAATAGGACACAAGTCAACTTAATTTTTTTAAATAGAACACCCTACATATTATTACGTTTTCGAATTCTAAGTAAAATTCTAAACAATTTTTGTGTAGCATTGTGATATACCTATGTCGAATAGTTTCAGAATTACACAGGTTGAAAATTAATTTGTATTCTTATTTTCTTTGGTGTAGCAGCAAAAAAAAACGAAGTTATTAATTACTGCCAAATCTTTTCCAACATGACGAAAATTATGGACGTCTGAAAGTTATCTAAATGGATTTCAAGATATGTTTTTTTTTAATAAAACAGGGTCGCTCAAAAAATAGATATTGAGAAACTTTTTTTAATAAAAACAATGCTAAATTTCAGAAAAATTAACAGTATTAACACTAATAGTAAGTAATGCATAATATTAGATACTCTGAAGGTAATTTAATGGTATTTAATTAGATGTTCAAAATGTTCACCATTTGCTACTTGGCAATATCCAAGTCTATTTACAAACTCAATTTGATTGTTATGCACTACATTATGAGGTATTAGTCGAATTTCATTTCGAATGCGAATTTTTAAGTCCTCAAGATCTATAGGTTTTGTTTTGAACACTTTACTTTTCAAATAACCCCATAGGAAAAAGTCCAAAGGTGTCAAATCAGGCGATCTCGCTGGCCACTCAATAAACCCCCTTCTCCCGATCCACGTGTCTGGAAAACTTTATCTAAATAGGCTCGCACTTCCGGCACTTCAGCAGCATAATGAAGCGGAGCCCCATCTTGTTGAAACCAAAGTCTGTTATTTGGTAGGTCTGGATTTTCTGGGTTGGGATTTATTGTAGCTAAAGCTGGAACAAGGTCTTCTTCCCGGAATCGCAAATATCTATTACCTGTTAATGACTGTTCAAAAAAGTAGGATCCGGTAACTATGTTATCAACAATACCTGCCAACACGTTTATTTTCTGTTGATATTGGGACCCAATAATTGGGTATGTCCCTCACGTATCCAATGGGGATTTGTGTCCGACCAATACCGATAATTTTGTGTATTGACTTTTCCGTTGAGGAAAAACGTAGATTCGTCCGAAAATACAATATTTTAAACTAAATATCGATCATTATTGCCCATATTTTGGAGGCGCTCACAAAACTCTATAACCTTCTGTCAAAGTCGCCAGCTGAAACTTGCATTTTATAAGGGTGATATTGGTTTCTATGTAATATATTTAAGACGGATGCTTATGCAATATCTAAATTTCCAGCCAAATTGTTAGTTTCTGCATGGCAGTCTTCTTGGACACTTAGCAGTAAGTCTAATTCTTTGTCTTAATTGATACGGGGACGACCCAGTTTAGGAGCATCCCTAACGTGACCTAACTGATGTCTAAATTTTTGTTCGATTTTACTCACAGTTGATTGCACAATCGGCACACGGCATTTCCTTAGAGAAGTATAATGTTACTTACCGATTTGTATACTTAAAGACAAACATATCAAAAATATAATGAACGGAATATCGTTAAAACTAATCGAATATAATAAAAATAAATCATTGAATTAAAACGCTTGTGTGAATCTTTATTCAGATTCTAGCTTTTGTAGAAACTGATTAACAATATGTATGTTAATTTACCTCAAATAAATCGATCTAAATTCAAATTGGCCCATTACAGACTTTGCCCGATAATATCATTAAGTTTGCAAATCGATTTGTTAGATGTAAATGTCCCTAATTTGTCTACCGGCCATGTGATATGTACTGCTGTCTATGGAGTTCTGCCGGAAATTGGATGAATTCTCCCATACCTATACATACCTTGTCGAACTTGAGTAATTTGTTGTTCTAAATTATCAAGAGTAATTGTACAACAATGATAGCTCTAACGAGCACTCAGAAAATGATTTAAATAAATCCTTCTAGGTACTTCATTGGCATAGTAAAAATACTTTCTTAAACATCGCTTAAATGTGCTGATTTTTTTATATTATCGTTTCTTTTATGAGCTGCTTAGTTTCTTCTTTTTCTCTGGTATAGGTAATTCTCCTACTACTACTACTTAAGTCCTATTAGATAATATGAAGTATGCAAATAATAATAATAATATCAGTTGTAAATGTAAAAATATATATAGGTTTGAAAAGGCATCACGCTCTGAGACCATAAATGAAACGAGAAATAACGTAAAGGATAAAGTTAAGTTTGCTTCATTTCTGCATTTTTAAATTAACGTACATTTTCTCGTTTGTCTGTCTCAACAATAATCCTTACCTACAGTAATAAACTAAACCTTTACGAATATAGGCTTTATTTTGCAGAACTTGACATTAAATAATAATACATGACATTGACTGAATTGTCACCAGTAACACACATGAAACAGGTAGAGTTTATAATACCTACCCTACCCCCAGTTTACTTTTCTTTTATCGTGAGAAATATTTAGGTTTATTTCGGGGTCTTGAGGATTTACGCAGTTGTGGTGTCTCCGTAGTGATTTCCTCGGTATGTTGAATGTTGAGCTGCTATATTTTCTTCGGTATTTTCAGCTGAGCTGTCTGCTGCTTTATTCTGATTATTAAAATATCTGTTGCCATTCTCTGCAACATGAGATTGCACCTAGGTATATCAATTTCAGTTTCTGAATTTAATAAGTCTATATCTCTTCTAGGGGCCAAATATTTAATGGAAACTGTACTTTCTCTGCCATTATTATGTCGAATAAGTGCGCAATTTGGATTGGCCTCCAGTAATTCAACTTCCTCCACTAAAGGATCAAACTTACTATGACGTACAGATTTTTTTAATAAAACAGTGTCCGATTCTTTTAACCACGAGGGGATAGAGGTTCCATTAGTTGATCGTCGTTGATAATTAAATAATCGTTCATGAGGAGTGCAGTTGATTGCTGTACAGAGTATAGGCTTTTGATAGAATGCAATGCATCTGGTAACACAATTTCAAATAATAATACATGGCATTGACTGAATTGTGACCAGTAACACACATGGAACAGTTGTTGGTTTCCTAAATAACCCTAAGGATACTTTCAAATTGTTAATAAAATTTCTAAGCGATTTCCTGGAGATGACACTTAAAAATTAAAGTTGATTTAAAGTCAAGATATATATTTTGATCTTTAAAATACATTTGCAGACATCCTAGGAATTTAATATTTAAGGAAAGTAGCGAGAGTCTACCATTTAACCGAATAATAAAATAACCGCTGCCTCCTAGTAAATATATTTTTCTTGCAGGAAACGGCGTTACTGGCTAATACGAAAAAGTGCAGAAAAATTCTTTCGTGGTTTAAGAATTTATATCACCACGTAGGGAAAGAGCACTCAGTTGAAAATATCTAATTAACCTTTTAAATTTTAAAACCCAGCTTTTAGGTTTTAAAGTGTTATATGGTCTACAGTCTACAGCTAAACGAAACTACCGTTAAGACCCTTTTATACGTGTCGTCTTCCATTAAACTTTAATTTTTATAAGAAAACACTTAGAGGCTTTGAGGAAGGTATAATGAATCAGTGTGTTTCGAGTAAAGAAAAATGCATAATTATATGGTGGCATGGATATTAATAATATTAGTTTCTTAGTTTTTAGCTGGTAGGTATATTAGAAATAAAAACAAAATAAATTATTATATAAGCACTAAACAGCGAGCAGTATCCTCCCTGTGGTTTAAAAATCGTGGTATATACAGGGTGTTTCATTAAGGGTGACCACCGGCCATATCTCGGAAACGAATAAGCATAGAAACTTGGGGGGAAAAAATTAGTGGCTATGAGAAAATTCTGGAAATTATTTTCAAGTATCGCATTATGCCGCAAGGGGGCACAATTAAAAATTTCTCCAAAAATTCCTATATTATGGTATATTTCTGATTACATCATTAGAAAGACTAGATTATTCTGCATTATTTTGTTTTAAGGCTCATTGGCGTGCCGACCTTGATAAGAGTGTAAGTGTAATCATTTAAATCACTGTAACTTCTAAATGACTTCTCCGATTTTACTAAATTTAAGCTTGTTTGGAAAAGAAAGGTACGTACTTTTAATTGTCGTATCCAACGTTACACGATATAGTTTCTAATAAAATTTCTAGAGGGCGCATTTTGTAATAATAACAGTTTTTTTGATTTTATCAAGAAAATTCAAATCATATACCGTATAACTATCATAATCGGAAGTAGAATTAACTTGTAAGAAAAAATGTCAAGACCGCAGTTCGATATCTTTGTTCGTTTTAGAGTTATTGTCAAAATAATAATTTTGAACACTTTAATTGAAGAAATTATTGCTTCGTGGCCACGACAAAAAAATATTTTTAAACTTTATGATTCTGTTATATGTAATTTTGTTACTCATTATTTCAATGGCCCAAAAAAACTACTTTAGAATGAATGAATGAATCATGAAAAACTTCCAATTTATGAATAATTATAATATGATGATTTAAAAAATAGATTTAGATTGCCGTGAAACAAAATCGGCAGGTATGGTGCCTTCGTTCAGGATATGTATAAGTTTCAATGTTTAGTAGTTTCCGAGATATGGCCAGTGGCCACCCTTAATGAAACACCCTGTATACAAACAATATTTTTTCTGTAATAGAGGTTATAAAATCCACTTATTAAGGCTACTATGCAACTGCGAATATTTACAATAATTCAGAAAACTTTGTTTATATAATTTGTATAGCCTAATTTTTTAAATGCGTTTTTGAGTGATTAATTACCCTCCCCCAATCTTGATACATAATCTCAGGTACCCATAAATTAATAACAAAAAGTAGAAGTACTTTAAAGTACATTAAAACTGTAAATCATTACAGTGTTCGTAGAGGTGGAAAACCAACCTAAATAGGAACCCAGTAGTACTTAGTATTTATATATTAGTTCGGCAATTTGTCAAGAATTTTGAAAATTTTGGTGGATAATAATTTTTTATTTTGGCTAGCGTATTGGGCAGATTTATACAGTTAAATCTTCGTATAAGTTAGTATTCAAAGCTATTAAAGATTGTCAACGTTGTACATCAAAGCTACAACTTCAATAGTTTACATTAAGGGAATATTTTATACAGGGTGTTCGGAAAATGCGTTAGGAAATTTTAAGGGGGTGATTTTACATGCAAAAATAATGCTAGTAGATCATTTGGCAAAATATCGAAATCCCCATGGTTACCTAGATACAGGGGTTTAAATTTGATCTTTTAGGTTTAGTTTTTCGTTATACTAAATTTATTTTCGAACCAAATCATTTGATATTCGGCACACATACTAATCTCGAGCGACTATACCATTTAAAGATAATAGTGCTTTTTTTTAAACCGCTAGAGCACTTTACCTGAAACATAAATATTATTTCCGTCATAACTTTTTTTCTTTTGGTAGCTGGAGCAAAACCGAAGGTTCCATTTTAGTGGCAATTAAGAACACAAAAAATAAGTTACTCGTGATCAAGGTCGATAAACCCCACCGTTTAGCCACTAATCAATATCAAAGCTTTCATTGCGCTCAACCAAATGCCTACGTACATAAATGGAATCGCGCCAAATCAAGTGGCCTGGTTTCAAATTATGCGAAATTTGACAAACTAAATAATTTGATTACTGTAAAGTTTAGATAGGGAGAGTTTTTTGGTACTCAACATTGGAATATTCTCGTTCCATTTTAACTTTTTCATTTTATGACAAAAAACTCTCCCTATCTAAACTTGACAGTAATCAAATTATTAAGTTGTCAAATTTCGCATAATTTGAAACCAGGCCACTTGATTTGACGCGATTCCATTTATGTTCGTAGGCATTTGGTTGAGAGCAATGAAAGCTTTGATATTGATTAGTGGCTAAACGGTGGGGTTTATCGACCTTGATCAAGAGTAACTTATTTTTTGTGTTCTTAATTGCCACTAAAATGGCACCTTCGGTTTTGCTCCAGCTACCAAAAGAAAAAAGTTATGATGGAAATAATATTTATGTTTCAGGTAAAGTGCCCTCTAGCGGTTTAAAAAAAAAGCACTATTATCTTCAAATTGTATAGTCGCTCTAGATTAGTATGTGTGCCGAATATCAAATGATTTGGTTCGAAAATAAATGTAGTACTTATGACGAAAAACTAAAACTAAAAGATCAAATGCAAACCCCTGTATCTTGGTAACCATGGAGATTTCGACATTTTGCCAAATGATCTACTAGCATTATTTTTGCATGTAGAATCACCCCCGAGGGGTGTCTCACTGTGGCAGTAGGTGTACAAATATTAAGGCAGGACTTAACAGGACCGTGGCAGGACTGACAGGACTGTGGCAGGACTGTAGAAAAACCTGGCAGGACTGTGGCAGGACCTGGCAGGACTGTGGAAGGACCTGGCAGGACTGTGGAAGGACCTGGCAGGACTCTGGAAGGACCTGGCAGGACTGTGGCAGGACTGTGGCAGGATCGAAGCAGGACAGGCAGTACCTTTCAGATCCAATCAGATTTCTCCAAAAACTTTAGGAGTAGGGATAAATAGCGGAAAGCAAAAAATATTTTTGTTTGCTTTTGTTTATTAATTGAAAGTGAAATGGAAGTGCGTGTAACAGACGTCGCAGTTTGTAAAGTTTTCGGCGCGCGTCGCCGCATAATATTCCTGTTTGAGTTCTGTTGTAAACACCGGTGAATCACAACAGTCGACTAGTCGAGTTTGCAGTCTCATTTATTATGTTCATGCAAGTTATTGATAAAATATACTGTTTATTTCCGAGTTTATAAATATTTAGAAGTTGTGTATCCGTGGTAGGACAGTAATAGGACCGTGGCAGGACCCTGGCAGGACAAGCAGGACTCTGGCAGGACAAGCAGGACCGTGGCAGGACAAGGGCAAAAACGACAAGTCCTGCCAAATTTGGCAGTAGGTGTACAAATTTTGACTAGTGAGACACCCCTCGATCACCCCTTAAAATTTCCTAACGCATTTTCCGAACACCCTGTATGAACAGTTATTATTTATTAATTAATTAATTTTTTCTATAAATTAAAACGACTTTCTAAACGGTACCGACAATAAAAAAACATAAACACGAACCAAAAAAATTTATATTATAAAAATTTATGTTTATCGATGTATAAATATTACATGTTAAATTTTAGTCTACTTTTACTTTTCAAGTAAGGTACATCTGAATATAAACAAAATGCTAGGCTTAACCTAAGGTTCTAAGGGATAGGAGCCATAGCAAAAGACGTGGTAAAAGGCTTGCTTGTAGTATGGTTTGTTTCTGCCGTTTTGATATTGACGACTTGCATATTGTAATAGAGCTTGTAAACAGGCGCCACAATAATGAAAAAAAAAATTATAATGCTACACATAAGCAATGTCAGCAGCTGAAGGCAGCCATTTCCACGGTGGCTGCAGCACGTGCTTTTGGGCTCTGGAGATGGCTGACGAACGACTCTGATTTCTTGTAGGGGACCATATTCTCTCAATTCATTTCGATCTGTAAAAAATGTTACTTTTAGTTTTTATTATTAAAGCGATTTTTCTAAAAATCGGCTCGTGACCTGTTGACTTGGGGGTGCACTAAAAGCCCGCTGCAGGCGAAATGAGCCGCAAACGAAAATTTTTTAAGACCACGCCCAAATTTGGTCAATAATAATATTTTAAAAATTTATGATTACCTTCTTATTTTATTGAAAATGAAATACCTAAGATAAAAAATAAAAAGGCCAATTTATTTTTCATTAGTGGGTAGGTACATTGTTTAAAAGTAAAGTTCATTCTTTTGTTTTTATTTGCAGCAAACTTATCAATAACAATAAAGTCCCTAGATTTCACTTTGTGGTCTGTATCAATTTTAATTTAAATTTTTTGCTCAATACCGTAAAACGGGGTGAATGTAGCCCCCAGGTGTGAATATGGCCGAAAATATAAAAAAACTTTAACAATTCATATCTTAAAAGTACCAGGATTTGAATGAACAAAACAACAAATAATGGATAATATACACCTAAAATATAAAAAAAAAAATATATGCAGCCATCAAATGTTTAACTTTTTTGTATTTGGCGGACCTGAAAAAAAATCACAAAAAATTGCCCAAAAATATATCTTAATAACTTTGTTTCTCACGGTGCGATTTTATTTAATATAAATCATTACATTGTTTTTTTTAGGGCATTATTATGTTTTACAACTAATGTTTTTCCAATTATTTAAAATTCCTTTTGCTTTCCGAGATAATGGGCGGCCATATTAACCCCTTACATTTTTTGCGTTTTTGGGGGTGACTTTGGCCACATGTCGGATGTTAAAGTAGGAGCACTCCTGGCAAAAGTATTGAAAACAGACATGTAACCGATCCAGGGGAAGGAAGCAGGAAGACGACAGAAAAAAATTAGATAGAATTTTGCCTAATAAGAGAATATATAGGAACAGTTTTAAGTTAGGCAAAGCTTCACAGCCACTAACAGATAACGAAAGTGATGATGACTCAATCACTAGATTATACATCTTTGTCAGAGGGCGACGACTGGATGGTACCTCTGTCATCAGACAGTGAACCAGAGCTTGATCAGCAATCTGACGATGTTAATGTTAAATATAAAAAAAAAAATTTTCTGGAGATTCTAAAAAAAAAATATAATGAGTTCCTTTGTCAAAACGATCGAGTCCTATGGTGTGCGCTCGTGGAAGTGGCCAGAGAAGGATGATATTCTTTGGTATAAATCAATAGACATTATGGAGGGTGAACAAAAAAAAACGTCCGAAACGTCGGCAAATAAAAATTTGGGTTTCATTTGCTCCCTAAGATCCTTAAACCCATAAAAACCACCTACAAAAATCAGTTTTTAATGTCCAACATGTATTTGTTAAATAAATTAATAATATAAACACGTTTTTTTGGTTTAATTTTTAATAGAGTATATCGTAAATATATTTTTTATATTATAAGTGGCCATAGTCACCCATTAGAAGTAGTGCAACATGAGCGTAATCAAATTTAAATAGGTGGCCATACTGACCTCAAAGTAAGGGGTGAATGTGGCCACCCTATTTTTTTTTAAAAAAAGGGTGAACAAATTTTTTTGGGTCTTCAAGAGGCGAAAAATCCAAAAAACACCTACCCATCCTATATAAAAGTCATATATTAAATGGCTGCCTAATAATATAGAAATTTTACAAGTGTTTGAAAATGAAAAGTGGATTATAGTCACCCCGTTTTACGGTACTTAATGAGCTAAAACTGTTTTTTAAATATTCCACTTTCATAGTCGTCTTGGCATTAAAGCTGTTCATTTTTATTAAAATAAGTCTTAAAGTACTACCCCAAAATAATTACAAAAATATAAAGGAAAACTCCAAATAAAAAATGTATACATTCAAAAGCATATTGATTGCCAGACTTCAAAAATAATACGATTGTTAATAAGTCAACATCCAGGGGGGGGGGGATGCCCCACCTTGCCCTCCCCCCCCCCCTCAAAACGATGCCCATGATCCCATCACTATAAGTAACAGCAGCGGTAGATTGTAGAATACATGCAGACGTGGTGCCATAAAGCCCTACCTAAGTAAGTCCTTAGTAAATGCTTTTAGTATACTACTAGTATACTTACTACGCGAGTTCGAATCACACTAGGTATCTTCAAGAATTTTGCTAATTAGAAAAAAAATTTATAAGGAGAAATAATATTAATATTAGTTTTCTTTGGATAGGTCCTTCACGTTCCGAAAAGTTTACCTAAGTTAAAATGACATGTCTTGCTCACACATCAGCCATGTTTCTTCATTATCATCTAAATAATAACATCTACCTACATAATACATAGCTATAGAATTTTTTTAATCAGAACTTACCAGGAGGAATTATATCTTGCATAATCATGGAGTCCCTTTCCATTTGCGGTGGAATTTTGGTAGATTTTTGTAACTTAAGCAAAAGGAAAGGGATTAACTGTCACCGACAGTGTTTGCAGCTCAAAATTTTGAGCGAAATCGTCGAATGATTCAAAATGATAGATTGTTTCTGTTTGACAAATCCATTCCTCACTGTCATCTGTTGTGGAGCTTGCGAACCGTCAACGGAACCGATGTTGCCGCCTCCCAATTATATTTGGGAACAAGAATATTTGAAATAATAATTTTTTGATTTCGACGATAATAAATTTTACTTTGTAAAATTATTGTGGATAGTATCTGAAACGTGTTTTTTTCGCGTAAATTATTTTTATTTATAACTACCACTGGCAATCGTATAAAAGATTTTTCTTTCCTTGTTGCTGCAAGAATAACGATTAACGTAACGCAACCTTTTCGAAAAATGCATCAATTTTTATTATATGTGTGCACAATACGCAATTTTGAAATGAGAAATCGCACTTCTGTGTTTAAAGCGATCATTGGATAATAAAGGAGCGGTAAAAGTATTATAGCTATTATAAAAGTAATGGAAGTGGCAACGCTTCCAATAGCATTTGGCAAATCTATAGCTGGGTCGATATTATAGAAATAAATAACGCGGGAGATTTAAAAAAATATTTTATAATTTTGACCTATTATTGTGCACCATTTTCAAAAAGTGATAGGTAACACAGAAATTAATTTAGTCACATAGGCCCAGGGAAGGGGAGGAGGGGGAGGGGGGATGGAGGAGGTAAAATATCAGAATATTCCAAATCGTGGATTAAAAAAACAACAAATTATTGGACACTTTTTTGATTGTCCACTTAAAGGGGATATGTATACAAGGTGGGGACTTTAAATGGAATAAATTCGATATTATTAAAACCGCTGAAGTTGCGCCTACAAAATTTGGTATGCGGGAGTTTTGGACCATGCGGAATTAAAAAATGATATCGGCGTTGTTGCCAGATTTCCCGGTTTTGCGCTACACGTAGTAATTTTGTTATTTTAAATAGAAGAATTGTTTTTATTGCAGTAAATTGGGCGTGTCAAATTTAGTAAGATCCCAAATTTACAAAATTCTATCTTTACTAGTTGCTGAGCTATGGCAACACTCTATTTCTATTAAAAAGAACCGGGACGCTTATCTTCCTTCAAGTAGCGTTACCTTGGTAACATCTCCATAGTTACTAAGTTATTGACAAGCTTCAAGAAAAATTCTTGTCGTGTCAAAATGATTTATTTAGCTGAAACCTTAAAAATAGAAATTCTCATATGATGATCGGTTTCGGGGACCACCAACGTAACAGGTGAAAGATATTTGGAATTTTGGAAAGGAAAGAATAACTTGGACGAAAGAATTTTTTTCCAGCAGGATGGGGCGCCTCCGCACTATGCGGCTAACGTGCGGAATTACCTGAATACCGCCTTTCCTGGCAGGTTGATTGGATGACGGGGAGCTATTGAATTGCCAGCAAGGTCGCCTGATTTAACACCATTAGATTTCTATTTATGGGGTTGAAACATAAAGTGTACCTATGTTATAAAACCTACAAATATTGAAGATCTAAAATATCGGATTAGACTAGAAATCAGATCTATACCACCTCAGGTTTCACGCAGCCTACAAAATGAGTTTTATAACCGATTGGCTTTTTGCCAAGAAGACATTGAAGACAATGAAGCGCATTTTGAACAACTGAACTTTTGAAATAATAAATCGATAGAACTATAGTTTCGTGTTTTCGTGATTTTTTGTCAAATTTGTTCCAGTTAAATTACCGCCTGTAGCACACAGCTGAGAATTCTGACAACATTGCCGATGTCATTGTTAATTTCTGCATGCCTAGAAACCCCAGATAGTAAATTTTGTAAGCGCAACTTTAACGGTTCAAAGGTAGATAAGCGTTCCGGTACTTTTTAATGGAAATACAGTGTTGCCATAGCTCAGCAACTAGTAAAGATAGAATTTTGTAAATTTGGGATCTTACTAAATTTGACACGCCCAATTTACTGCAATAAAAATAAATTGGGCATTCCATTTAAAATAACAAAATTACTACGTGTAGCGCAAAGCTGGGAAATCTGGCAACAGCGCCGATATCATTTTTTAATTCCGCATGGTCCAAAACTCCCACATACCAAATTTTGTAGGCGCAACTTCAGCGGTTTTAATAATATCGAATTTATTCCAGTTAAAGTCCCCACCCTGTACTTTTAGCCCTCTGGTCTGGGGGTCTAAAAAAAGGATAGCACAGGATCGGTATATCTTTTACAAATATTTCACTTATCTAACTATAATACATATCGCTATCTTTAGTTAAAAAGTCAATTAAATTTGATAAAATTCTTGCTCAAAAATTGTCGATCGCAAAAGTCTATAAAACTTGTTCGATTAAAAGAACAATAAAATAATTGATAATTGGCGGTTCTGGGCTTATCGTTTTTCTTTTGTTTATGTCTGCAATTTAAATACTATTTTTAATGGGGTGATCAAAATATTCCTTTCAATATATTTTTTTTATTAAATATTTATATAATAAGAAGACTATAAAATAATAGAAATAAAATATTTCATTTAAACATTTAAGAGTCCCTTAAGAACCTTATTTTTAATGCCCATTTTTCGTTGAATGCACACGGCCTTTTTACCCTTTTATATTAAAAGTATGTTTTAAAAATTTTACCTCATTAAGTGATGAAATACTTTATCCCTAATGGTTGTATGCCATTATAAAATATAGCATGATATAAATGCATAGGGGAAGCATGGGCAAGACGGGGACGCTAAGCATTTATATCAATAAAAATAAAACGAATTTATCAAAAAATAAAGTTTATTCGAAAAATTCTTTGGATTCCATCCATAACTCTTTTAGCATAAAAATGTTTGGCGTAACTTACACCACAATACTAAAAACTATACTTATTTAAAAACAAACAAATATCCCATCTTGCCCCGGGTACGGGGCATGATGGATTTACGAAAATCACATGTGTGGGTGATAACTAAGGGATCACCTTCGTCTATGCTGGCATAAAACTTGTATCGGACTATTCTTGACAGGCAGTCCATCCTTTCCTGGACTTCGAGTATGTCAAGCAATATAAACATTCCGTGGTTTCATATTTTCTTTAGACCACTTTCCTTTCGCTTTTTTTTATATTAGCGAACCATTTCTGAGAATAAAAATAACTATTTTTGTCATTAATTTCTTAGTATGATTTTTAACAAAAAAATATAAGATGGGGTACGAGACAAATATAACTTCCCATCATGCCCCCCCCCCCCAATGACACTTTAAAAAAAAAGTTTTTCTTACATTTACAGTCGACTTTGATAAATTAATGTTTTTGCCAAAAGATGCCTCTATACTGGTGCACTTCAGGAAAAATAACGTATTTTGCTTTAACTTGTTGTACACTTTTTGGGCCCAGGACCCCCCAACATTTTTGAAAAAAACTTAAAAATATCTCGAGAGAAATACAATCAATTTGGCAACAATGACAACCTCGCATTGAGATAGAGAAAATAGTAATTTACGTTACAAATCCGGAAAATACAGTTTTTTTGGACGAGTCGACAAAATTCTAGGACGAGCCGTAGGCGAGTCCTGGAAGTCTGCGAGTCCAAAACAACTGTTTTCGGACGTGTTGCGTACACTATTTTTTCGGCAACCATGTAGAATAACAAATCAAGGAGACACATTTCTTTATTATATTTCTTTGTAGAACAAAATTTCGAACATTTTAATTCTTATTTGTATTAAATATTGAAATTCGAACAGAAGATAGGTACTAACAGAAACATTCTAATTCTTATTTATATTAATATTTATATTAAAAGTCGAGCAATTGCTAACATTGATGTGATTCTTCCCGGCCTAGTCCGGGAAGCATTTTTGTATCGAGCGTCCAGTACACCGCATTCGGGTAATTTCGCCTTAACCGAGGTCTGTCTATCGTCGATTGTCAAGCTACCATACGACAACTGTCAACTTTTGACTGATAAGCGTCAATTTTTTTTAGCTTTTTTCTTATAAGTAGAGGATTATAAGGAGGCGATAACTAGAGGAACAAATTCCGTCTAAAAGGTATATTGGCAACCGGTTTGTTCGTTGTTACCCAGAGCATTTTTTTTAAATTCAAAAACCAAAAAAAACCAAGATTTCAGCCTAATCGAGCGTACGGTAGTCCGAATGTTGTCGTAGTACCGAACGCTCGATACGTGCCGAGGTCGAGCATCATGAATGCGGCTTACTGGACGCTCGATACAAAAATGCGTCCGGGAAGTACGTACTTCCCGGACTAGGCACGTACTTCGCGGACTAGGCCGGAGAAATGCTACTTTCTCAAAGGAAAAGCGTCCGGAAAGTGGGTACTTCCCGGACGGTTGCCGAAAACGATTTTTTTTAAATATTGCTCCTAGTCCCGGTTTTAGGCACCCTCGCATTGAAGCAAAAATCTTCGCGAAACATGTTAGGTAATCATATCCAAAATGTATCTACTATGTCCCTACAATGCGGCTGAGGAAAACTGAAATAATACAAATATTTATTTCGTGAAACCTAATATTCAATAAACAAATTTATCGCTGATCGAATTGCTAACTACTTATGATTTCATCATTTTCATGCCAATGATAAAAAAAATTCCGGGAGCTTTATTATTTACATAATTTGATACAATTTGGGAGTGATCCTAAAAAATTTTGGGCTGCGGCGTTATTTGCTTGCGAAGGCTACCTAAAATTGTGGCTGCGCCAATGTGGTGCCCCCCCAATATTTTGGGTCTAGAACCGCCCCTGTAACTTCCGAAAGGTGTGCTTTTGAACGCCTGTTCTGCGAAGACTGAGCGAAGTTGTTATCAAGCGAGTCCAAGGTTATGCAATAGAGCCGTCCACACACGTCAGTGTTGGCAGTAACTGGGGTACCCTTTTCTTATCCCATGATCCCGTCATGCCCCTCATTCCCCTACACTTTTTTTTAACTTGATTTGAAACAATGCTTTAAAAATACAGTAATCCTGATATTTCCTAAAAGGGTACTGAGATGAACCAAAAATGAAATCACTGGAGTACACGTGCTTAAAAAATAAATAGAAAATAAGCAGTTATGTACTTAGTAATAATCGGTAATACCGGATGACATTTTCAGTGCCTATTTATATGTAGACATGCCTAGTAATACTAAGAAATATATAAAAAATACCGAGCTATGCAGAAATCTATAGTGTCGGCGTGATTGTCTTGTAGACAAACAGAAAAATCTAATTTATACAAATAGGTAAAAAAAAGTTGATAAAAAATTTAAGATGTACTAACTCCAGAAGGGCAGGAAGACCGCCATTCTCTTCCCAGTCCTTCACACATTATAAGTAATAGTTGGTTTCTCTTGATGACCCTTGTATAACAGTTTTAGGGCTGGAGTAGCTTTTTGTTTTTTTCGATTGACAAGATTAGTTCCTATAATATACAGGGTGTCCCGAAATTAGCTGACAATATTTTAAGGGGATAAAGTACATTCAAAAATAAGACTAAAATCCTATATTAATATACCTTCAAAAATGCTTCGCTATGGGGCTAGAGCCCCCCGAATTGAAGCTATGACAAGCAGTTTTTTTACAATATCTCAGAAACCGATTAGGGTATCAAAACAAAATTTGATACATGTTTTACCCATAGCTAGATACAATAAACGGTTTAATTAGCTTAACTGTATTTCTTCCAGTGGCGTCCCACTGGGTAGGTAGTTGGGAGAATATTGCCCTAAGTTTTTTATTTGTAGGATTTTTTAACTTTATTTAAAATTTTTTGAAGCCCTGAAGTTTTTTGTTGAAAAAAGGTACTCCTGTTTCATTGCGGTAGGATGCACCATTTTCCAGTAAAATCGATTTTAAAATTTTCGGTTTTTTGAAATCCGGTGAAATTTCTAAGGTTTTTTTTGCATATCTCAGCAAACACTTAATATTAAAACATGAAATTTATTAGAAGTTCTATACTAGCGACAAATAATAATAATACATAATCAACTTGGGGATTTATTAGATAATGTGCCAGTGGATTTACGTCTAGGGTACTTCTTTCAACATGATGGAGCACCAGCTCACTACGGACGTCAAGTGAGGAATTGACTTGAAGAAAATTACCAGTTGGATTGGTAGCCATAGCCTGGCCACAAAGATCACTTGATTTAAATCCCCTTGATTATTATTTTTGGGGACACATGACTGGTTAGTTTCCTGTGTGGTCTACAATCAAATTTGATTTGCAATTTGTTATTCTTTTTTGTTTTATTTTAAAACTCTCTTAAAATCTCCATGAAAATAAATATTTAAAAAACAAAGGAATCTAAAAATATGCTTAATTTAAAAACGTTACATTCTATCAACTTACAATAATAGAAGGTTTTATTAACAAAAAATTTAAAATTAAAAAAAAATTACATTAAAACTATGAAATAAAAAAAAAATAATAGTAATATTTACTTAAGGCTCCACCCCGTGCGACGTTACTGGAAAAATATTTTAAAGTAACATCCTTTAATACATATGCCTTGTCGCTAGCAAAAAAAAACCTTAGCCTTTTCACCCGATTTCAAAAAACCGAAAATTTTTAAATCGATTTTACTGGAAAATGGTAAATCCTGCCTCAATGAAACAAGAGTACCTTTTTTCAACAAAATACTTCAACGCTTCTAAAAATTGCACCTGAAGTTAAAAAATCCTAAAAATAAAAAACTTAGGGCAATATTCTCCCAACTACCTACCCAGTGGGACGCCACTGGAAGAAATAAAGTTAAGCTAATTAAATCGTGTATTGCGTCTTGTCATGGGTAAAACATGTATCAAATTTTGTTTCGATACCCTAATCGGTTTTTGAGATATTGTGAAAAAACTGCTTATCATGGCTCCAATTCGGGAGACTCTAGCCCCATAACGAAGCGTTTTTGAAGGTATATTAATAGAGGGTATTAGTCTTATTTTTGGATGTACTTTATCTCCTTAAAATATTGTCAGCTAATTTCGGGACACCCTGTATTTATATTTCTATTTTTGTTTAACTGTAATTGCAAAAAAAATCGGCTTTAAATGGTACTGTACTAGAAAAAATTTGTTTTTATATTTTTTGATAATAATTTCTTACCAATTTATGTGTAGATTTATATTTTTTGCAAATTTGCCGGCTATAAAGGCGATTCTAAACCCAAACATAATTAAAATACATTAAATTAAATGAGACGATGCAATTGATAATTTTTATGATTCCTCATTATCTATTTCATTTGTGTACCGTGGTGAGTTAATATATAGGTGAACTATTATTTCAGTTGTTCGTTGACTGTCGCCTGTGGTCACATGTAAATTTTATTACAGCATTATTGAACTTTTCTTTAACCAAACAGCATGGATCACTTGAAAATTTTAAATAAAAGTGTAGATTTACAACTGTCATCGGCACGGTTGTTGGGATATCATGAGCATATTGTTACCACTTCGTCCTTTCCTAGTGGCACAACTTGTCTTAGTCGTTTTGGTAATTTCGACAGAAAACGACAAAACTGTGATTGTGAAAAACATAGAGAAGTTTCCGACCCAGAATTGGTAAGCGATTTACAAAATTCAGAAATGACGAAAACTCACGCTTTGAAATGCCGCTTTGAAAGAAAGACTGAGAAAGCCGAAGAAACGATAGTTTGTACAAGAAAGTCGATTAAAAGAAAACATACAGCTATTTTTTTTGAAGTGCCGGTGGAAAACAAAAAAAGAGCACGTATTCCTGTCATATTAATTATCTATGCCGACTTTAAGTTGGAAATGTTGTCGTGTGCTAGGTGGGAACAAATCAGAGAAGAAACTCCTGAAGAACTTGAGGAGTACGAGAAATCCGACTACTGTGGTGTTAGCGATATATTGCGTCCACCATCTTACTTTGCAGATGAGAAACAATACATTACCGAAAAACAACAACTTTTCGTTGACTGCAACGCATTGTTTAATAAGTTTGCTAACGCCGATGGCACAATAGAAGAATTAACAAGGTATGACTTTCCGCATATCCAGAAAGCTGCTTCACCTAAACCATCACCAAAAGCAATGGATTCTGAGTTTACCAATACAGATAAGGAAGAATTTAGACAGCTTTTTTCCGAGGAATCAAAGATTTTAATGCCACATTTAAAGAACAAAAATAAGAAGGAAAATGTTTGTGAGGAAACCGAACCGTGCGACAGCGTTATAGAGGTTGACAAAGTTGAGGTAGGGAGCATGCCAGGCAAGACCAGCTTTGCAAGCAAGAGAGCTTTGGAGGTTTCAGTTCCTTCTGTTTCATTTCAAGATCACTTTAATTTACAAGATCCAATGACCGACCCTATCGACATACCTATATCTGTAGAGCAACCTACGTCCGTCCAAATGCCAATTAACATGAACAGACCATCTTCGTTGTTACGAAATGTTACCCAAAATAAAATTTGCCGCAATTTGTTTTATGTGAGCATGATTGCCATTTTTTCTGTTGGTAGCATTGGAATTATTCTTCACGAGTTAGCGGCTTAAATAAAGAAAATATTTAATCTGCTCAATTTTTTTAAAGGTACCTATATTATGTTTGTGTTTTATTTAATATTTACTTAGAGTACCAAATATTACTATTTACTGAATAGCGTGTGGAAACTTTGAATATGGTATTCTTTGTCGAAGTATACCTACCTTCCTTTGCAGATCTTTTATTGTTTAATAATACACTGGGTGTCCTTATGTCTTTTGGAACAAAAAAATATTTACTAAATTGACCAAGAAAAATTGATGTAAAATATAATTACGTTTTCAAAATTACCGCTAGAGGGAGTAATTACTATGTTATAACTAAAAATCCAAATTTTAGCTCGCTATTACGGTCCTCATTTCATAAAAGAAACAAAAAGATCATTCATTTTTCCTAAGACATTTTTCGTATCGTCGATAACAAGGGTGAGGGAAGGACATGTATGGACAATACCCAGTACTGTATTGTATTGTAATTAATATGAATTAATGTTAAGTTAGATATTAATTTGTGATAACTGATTAAGTGAGGATAAAGGATAGGTATGTTCAATGAATAATGAAATTTTTTTATGTAGAAATGATAAGAGTTTTAAACATGTTTATTACACAATATGGTCTTTCGTTTAACAAAAAAAGTGTTATCATACTTTTGATAAAAAAATTAATTTCGAATACCTATAACATAGATACAGTTTCTTATTGACTGACTAGTTAGTTTATTATTTGTAATTTTTTTCTGTACACCGTACTGTGGAGAAATATTTTTCCATTTAAAAAACTACATTTTAGAAATTTTAAGTTTGGTTTGGTAGGATTTGTTACATTACTGACGATCTTTGTTATGGACTTCGTTTAGATGCTTAGGGAAAATTTTAGTATCTTTTGAATAATTTTGTGAATGCTATTTTTAATTGAAGTTTTATTTTTTTTAATTATAAATCTGTATTTTACCCTTATAATTTTTATATATGTACTAGCAATTTTCAAAATAAATGTATAATAAACCAAATCATCCCGTCTTGTTTAATTCATTTGGTGCAAGATTTAATGCAATAGTGACTGACGCATGAGGCAACAGGAGGTTCCATCATCAATATTCCGGTTTTCATTATTTATAAAAACGCATTTTAAGAGGATAAAATATGTTTTATGTTAATATTATTTGTACCATCCGCTTTCAAAATCAAAACTATTGATGTTGATTTTTGTAAATTGTTCATTACGTCAAATAGAGAAAACGCAGCCAACTAATAAACTATTGTGTTATGTTATATTAAGCCTGTCATAAAAGCCCAATTATTATCCACAATATTAAGCTAAAAAAGTTTTGGCTTCAAAGTAATGTAAGCAAAAATATTTGAATTTTTATTTTTCAGTCTTTAAAATTTAGATAGGGATAGCAGAAACGATGAGAGAGGAAATATTAGGCTGTTAAATTGTTTAAATAGCCAGACTATAAGATAATGAACTGTATATTGATTTTGTGATTGAAATATTTCCAAAATTTTGTAAGATTATGCGACTGTGTTAGACGATTCAAACTTTAGCTGCCTTAAATCAGGGCCGGATCTACAGCGGGGCGGCGCCCCGGGGCCCCCGACACAGAGGGCCCCCGGCAGGGGTTGGGAAGAGGAAAATATTTAGCTTTATTCGAATACATTGCAAACAATTTTTTTGTCAATACTCCAACAAACTTAAAAAAAAGAAAAAGTTAAAAAACATGCTCAGGTAATAGAAAAAAGCAAATCTCAAAGTTTGCTGATCTGACCTAATGTTATCAAGGGATTTCAAATTTCCCGCGCCAGTGGTTCATGTTCAATTGCGTACCTCAATGGGACAAAATAGACTCAGTAATTTAACGCTACTGTCCATTGAAAATTGAAGAGCGCGCAAAATTGACTTTAATAAAGTGATAAAAGAATTTGCCACTATAAAATCTAGAAAGAAGTGTTTTAGTTGTAAGTTCTTGCGTTTGAGACAAAATATTATGAGAGCGCGGTTTTACGTTTCTATGTGTAGAAGATTGCCAGATTATAGTAATAGATGTTCCAACAAGTTGGTATAAGATGCAATAAATATCTACATTTACAAAATACTGTTATTCTTACTCCACATTAATACTGTGGTATTAACAAAAGTAATTTCAATAAGGGGCCCCAAAATTTGTTTTGCCCCGGGGCCTATTCTGCTCTAGCTCCGGCCCTGCCTTAAATGCAATATTGCTTGCCTTTGCACACATCCTGTATATATCAATAAAGCCCGAACATTTATGGTCGAATTGACACCTAGCAACCGAAAATAACCTGCGGCCAATCTGACCTGACAAGAGCTTGCTGCGGAGACATCAAAGACAGCTTCGGCTGGTGTAAACTTAAATGGTTTCGGTAAATAAGGCAGATCGGAGAAGATAGCATGTTACATAGATTTCCGCTCATTATGAGCCTCAGATTTTGTTTTTATTAAATATATTGGTAAGCTAATGACGTGGCTGAATCAACATGGACGCAGTTAAGCTAATCTTTATTTGAAGGGTATAAGCAGCAAAGACATGGACTTGACTGATAATGGGTTATTTCTATTATCCATGTAGCAAATATACCTAGGCTACTATTAACTCAAATTCCAGAAGTTTAAATTTAACCAGTAAGCAGTTAGAGATATAGAGCGAAATATATCAATTTTTAAAACAAACATCTTAATTATTTTAATTATAATTAATTTTTGTTGGGCTACATGCTTTGTGAAACTGTTGTTCCATTGTACAGGAAGAATAAATAATAACTACTAGTTATGTTTCACAAATTTAATCAGTTTCCTGCCACGTGTTTCGGCCCTTTCGGGTCATGTTCAAAGGAGTACAAGAAGATACTAAATTCCACGTTACATTACAAAGGTATTTATATCATATTATGGTAACTATAAACATGTCATAAAATTAAAATTAGGATTGGAAGATTGAATGGTCAACTGTGGATTTTCCAAATTTATAAAAGGCACAGATACATATTTAGCCCTAAATAAGTGTGCTCATAAGAATTAGGGAAGCACCTGAAGGTATTTCGGTTTGTTTATTCGCAACATTAAATTTGTTTTTTATGGCTTTTTTGATTGCTATTGTTTCTAGTAGATTTAGTTTTCTGCTTTCATTGTGTATATATGGGTTTTATGTTGTTAGAGATTGAGTGATTGTCTTTAATACAGTGATCAGCTAACACTGTTTTATTTTGTTTTTTTTTTTAAATAGATGCTTTGTGTTCTTTAAGCCTATTGTCAAATTTCTACCTGTTTGTCCAATGTAGATAGCATCGCAGTTGTCACATTCTATTTGGTAGACCCCACTTTGTAACAGTTTGTTTTTAGTTTCTATTTTAGCATTGGATATGTGTTTGTGTAAGTTGTTTTTATTGACTTGTATAGGAATGATATTAAGGTTTTTAAGTTTTTTGGAGATTTTTTGGCTTGTGTATACAGTGACCGGCAGAAAGTACGCACCAAAGGGAATTTTTTTTTATTTCAAAACTTACCAAATTTTTTTGGCGGTGAAAAAGTTCTGCATGTCCCTAAACAAAAAATAGCATAGACAAAACTAGTAAATATTGCGCCGTATACGAGGCAGAGGTGAAAACGTTAAATTCACTCAAGAATAAAGTACCCTTATTTTTCACTGTAGAACATTTTTTTATTAGGAAATGTTGTTTGCACAAAAAGTTATATATCAAATTTTAGCTCGGTAGCGCAAAAAAAGTGTTTTTACTTTTTTTTTTGACGCCCCCTCGTATAACGAATTGATAGAAGCTATGCAACCTATAAATTCAATTTTTCAACAGCTCTTGGGCAATTAGACACATAACTTACTTAAATTTGTTTAAATACGCGAAAACTGGACGTTTAATAAAATAACGTCAAAAATAATCTAACTTTTCTGGTGCACACCGTACATTGTTCTATGGATAAGCGGAATAACTTTATGCAAAACAAATGAGGGTTTACTTCATACATTTATCAATATTTTACCGTCCCCAATTTTTCAAAAAATCTTAAACCCATTGGTTCATGAATTAAAGTTTAAACCCTTACAATAAAATTCTTTTTCATTTAAATCTAGTTGCCATGAAAAATATTTATATTTGTGCTACCGAGCTGAAACTTGGTATTTATGGATAACTTTTAAGTGCAAACAACATTTCCTAATAAAAAAATTTCCACAATAAAAAATAAATTCGATATGTTTAGCAAGTTTCGAGTAAATGATATAAATCCATATGGCGAGTAATAGCGATGGTTGACTCTTAATTTCAAGTGGTCTATAAAAAATATTTTTCCCTAGCTTTTGGAAACATACTTGAAATAAATTTACCATGCCATAGCTGCATTTTGCCCCTTTTATCTATATATTTTCAAGTTGATACATTACTAAGCATAATAAAGCAATCTTTCACAGTTTAACTTTTCGCCCGCAGAGAGAATTTTATATTCTAAAATATTTTATACAAAATGTCCTTAAGTGACTCCCGGAATATAAACGGGATCATAAAATCCCCATGAGCACTTTTGGGAACATAAAAGTGTTTTGTTACCTATCTTTTCATCGTTTCTATCATTTTGGTTCTTTAACTGTACAAAATATACTTAAGGATTATTCGACATGACTGCAAGTAATATAAAACCATGTTTTAAACCTTCGCCGTCACTGACTTTCGCTACACGGGGACATACGATTTATACGATTTAGTTTAGTTTAAATATATTAAAAGCAGTGACGGATTTAGCCCCTTTCGAGATGTTTGCATAAACAATTTGTGTAGGGGAAGTTTGCCTATATTGAACCGCTACCTAAATTGGACCACAGTACATTTCTCCGAAACTAAACAAGTGCCGTATCATCTGGCAACACTGTAACATACTTCCACCCAGAACCTTTGATCAGCAACAAACTCAACTGGTTGGCCGTTAGTGCTTGGCGTGTACAGAGCAAAACGTAATTTACACAATTTTAATGTAATATTTTTAGGATTTTCCTAAGAATTTACCTTAGAACCATAAAACTTTAAGCAAAATATTTTTTATGGAAGTTATCAAGTAAGTTTTTCTATTTCTCCTATTAGCATGCCATATTTGTTTTTTCTTGTTTCTTGCCTGGGTGGTTTTGTAAAACACGTGGTAGTTGCCTAAATTGGACCATTGGGTGTTGCCAAAATTGAACCGGTCCAATTTAGGCAATTTTTCCAAATTGTGCAAAAATAATGTTTCTCTTTAAATAAGTTAATGTCATGAACTAACATCATTTCAATATTGCTAAAATCTTTTTTCTTTGAGTTAAAAAATGAAACTATGACTGGTTCAATATAGGAAACTAATAGGTACTTTTTTTGCATTACGATGTCTTCTACCGAAATTTGGATTGTAAATTTGATGTTTTTTTGAAATATAAGTATAAAACTTCCTATACCTACCAACAATTTTATATTTTATTTATTTATTTAACACCTAAGCTTCCGATTTAAATCATGTGGTCCAATTTTGGAACCCCCAGGTGCAATTTTGGTCAACCGGTTTCCTATATTGAACCACTTGCAGAGGTTTTTTTTATAGCCTGGTATATCATAGATACTTTGAAATAAAATTCTGCAAAAAATCGATTTTGCGTTATTATCAGTCCAATATGGGCAACCTTCCCCTAATGTTGTAAATAATATAGTGCATTGTGCAACTGTGCCGGCTTTGGTAGGGGGGCGCGCGCTCCTGTCTAATATTTTTCACAAGGTTTACTCATTTAGACTTTTTTTTATTGAAACTAAAGCGCTGCGCCTAGATTTTTCGAGATTATAGTTAAATATGCAAATATTGTGAGAACCACTTTATTAAGAAAAATCTCAAATCATATTAAATGTAATATTAAGAAAAGTTGCAATATTCATATTTACTTTTTTCTCGCGTTCGACAGCTTCGTTACATTAAATCAATGCCATTAAAGGCGATAATACTTTCAGGTTATTTACCCACTTTTCAAGGCAAAAGGAAAATCACCAATAATTTGGTCCTTAAAAATAAAAGCACAAAGCAATAGAATCATTATTTTTCATGTATAATTGGTTTTTAAAGAAGTAAATTCGCAAATACCCTGTTTTTTTCCTAATCTCTTTTTTCTTTTTGCTAATTTATTTTCTGTCTCCTTGAAAAATCAAAGACATAATAATATATTCAAATTTTATTCAAAATCTTTAACAAATTAAGGTGCTTTGATATTTCTTTATACATGTAATTTGATCGGATATTTTATAAGGATCTTAAATATTTGTTTGTACTAAAACGATAAAAAAAAAGTGGCAAAATAAAAGCATTCAAAGAAAATAATACTGTGAGAAAAAATACCCGCAAAGGGATTTTATTATTCTTTTAAAGGCTGAATAAAATTATAATAAAGAACATAATTTAATAAAACTCAGCAACCATATCTTCAAGTTCAAATTTTTTGTGAAAAACAATAACCAACTGGTTAATTGTAACTGAATACGCTTACACTAAGGGGAGAACTAAAAACCAAAACCGCCAAAAAATGTTTCATATCAATTAGTGGAAGGTTAGGTTAGAGTGGCAGACCTCTGGCATTGTCCAAACAGTCACACGAACTCCTATAAGGACCATTGTGGTACCACACATGTTCCGCGGAACCTATCTGCATCAGCGTCCTGATGGTCAACGCGACGTAGATCGTAGAAGAACCTTGACAGCTTATTCAAACCAGCCACTGCCGTTGCTAAACTTAGTGAGTCGACCCAGTTGCAGGCTGCTCACTTCTTCTAGATCATTAATGAATGGTTCGCCCAGGGCATTGAAACTTCTTCTCGAAAGGCCGGAGCATTCACACAAGAAATGCTGAATACTTTCCTCCTCCTCTTCATCTCTGCAACTTCTACAGAAGTCGTTAGTTGGTATTTGCATACGTTCAGCGTGTCTACCGAACAGGCAATGTCCGGTGACTACGGCAGTGATGTTTCTTAGGTCCTTCCGACTGTGCTGCAATAGCGCTGCGGTTTTCTTGCCGTCAAGTAGGGGACACAATTGCCTGGAGATGCTACTTGTTTAGCTATCGGATCTATCTCCTTTTTGACTGATCCTAGTGGTCTATCCACAGTATTCTCTGCTAGTTCGACAGACATGCTTGCGCCCTCCCTGGCGAGGGCATCAGCAGTCTCGCTGCCATATATATCGCTGTGTCCAGGAACCCAACACAAGGTGATTCGATGTTGAGCACCAAGCGTGCAGATTGTTGCGACAGCGCCTTACTAATTTTGACTTAGTCCGGCTGGGGCAAATTGCCTTTATGGCTGCTTGACTGTGTATATAGATAGCTAAAATTAGTGGAAACTTTTGTATTAACTTAATCCCATCGGCTGCGCCTCTGGAATCATGTATATCGAACATTATAAGTAGGTCGTTCATAGGTACTTACATACGGTTAAGGATTTCTTAAGGCAATAATAAAAAGAAAATTAAAATTTTAATGCAAAGTTTAAATTCATTTTTATACAAAATGAAGCGATTAAAGAATAATTTACGATTCAGATAAGAAATTTTTAAGAGTCCACGCAACCACTTGCAAAATGTTCCGCAGACCTGTTAAAAAGTCGCAGTAAAATTGTAAATCATGCATTTTATCACCAGAATATAACACCATTTTCTACACTATGTGTTTTTTTTTATTAGGTAATTAGTTTTACAAAATTTTATTTAAAATTAATAAATTAAATTAAAAAATATAAAATGCCGTTGTAAATAATAAATATTAAGACAGTACATAGGTACTTATAATTATTTTAATATAATACGAAAAAAGTCGCTTTGCTTATTTCGGTTTTTTTTTTCTCTACGGTTTAACGTGGGCTTCAAACCACGATCCTCAGTCTTTAGAAGCACCCTCCAAGCCACCGATGTCGTTTAAAAAACAAGTTTTGATTTATAAATTAAAAAATTATAACACAAAACTTGGGGCAATTTTACCAAAATTATATTTTTGAAAGTTAAATACCTATAAAATATTTTATGTACAGTTACAACTTATTGGTCAATAATTGATAACAAGGTTTTTTAGGTTTACAGTTTTTAGGGTCAATATAAGCGGTAAAATTACACATTTTTCACCCGGACGATTCTACTATTAAAACTCTTTTTTATTCTTTTTGGCATGCCTATTTTACTTTTCGATTACCGGCATGTTTTTTAATGCATAGACCAGATTTTTATAAACTTTATCAAATATTGATGTTCTGGATTATTTGTAATCATTCTAGTTAAAAACTATTCAAATGTCTATTGTTTGCATTTTACGGGTTACAATAAATACATTTTTGATACGTTAAAAATTAATATATGATATCCATAGGCGCAGACGGGAGGTATGTCGTCTAATTTTACTTTTCCCTGTATAATGGAAACCATATTTAGATTAATGTGGAAAATTTAAACTTCCCAACTCATCTGGAAGTCAGGTTTCTTTTCCGAACAAACACAGTTGTTATTTTTGCAGTGTTGCCAATGACATTAGGTGAAAAGGTCCGCCCAGTGGCACGAAAAAGTCCGATTTAGTCCGCGTCGAAATGAAAATGCTTCGTCTGGCGCATTCGCCATAAGTGATATTTATTATTTACTCTTGGACGTATATTATATAATGAAAAAGACTGATAACTCTATAAACATTTACTTTTTAATAACAAAAAAAACAATAATAAAAAAGTAAATGTAATAAGTAATAAGACAACCCAACACTTGGTAAATAAACAATAAGTTTCCTGCCGATTTTATTTCCAAATTTGTGCATTTAGCATATTTTCGTCAGGTATCAAAAAGTCCGAAAAGTCCGAAATAGTTTCAAAGTCCGACAAAAGTCCATAGCCTTAAAAAAAGTCCGAAAATCGGACTAAAGTCCGCCGATTGGCAACACTGTATTTTTGTTACATTCAGCTTTATAGGTATATTATTATGCATCCAGGCACCACGTAGATAGTTTTTCTTTCTGGGAGGGGTACTCCCAGAGAAGACTAGAGACAGGAGAGGAGAGTCATGGTTCTCATTGTGCTCGATCTTCTACGCCTACGCCCGATTACCCCCGACAAATAGTTGTGGGTGCTTTATAAGTTCCTTATAAATTTCATTTAATAAATATTTCAGGCTTAAAAACTGGCTCTAGGGGGGGGGGAGGTACAATCCCCAATACATCCTCCCCCCCTTATCAAGACACATGGCATTTTGACTTTGTACTATGCTGCGAATATAAATTTTAATATGGCACTTTGAAAAAATCAAAAAAATTATTTCCAAACTTTCGATCGCGCTCACAAACAATAGGGTTCTGTAGCCCACGGTCGTCTACGCGTCGAAAAAGTTTAAATCGAAAAAACTAATTTTTGCGGCCTGTATCGAATGCCAACGAGAATCCGATTTTTTTCGACTTTGGCGTTTAATAACTTTTTTCCGGTACACCCTGTATATTCGAAACTTTCACACAACGTAGCCCCATTATTCCTCTCTAAACCCAAAAAGTTTCAATCGTCCCACTCTAACCGTTTCTGAGAAAAAAAATCGCAAATGTGAAAAATGATTACATTCATAAAACAGAGGCTATCCACTTGGGGGCCCGTCAACCTAATTAGCCTTCATTTTACAAATCCCCCTAAAATATATTTTTAAGTCCGGTCACCCCCATCGGGCACGACAATCAGATTTCGAAATGCATCCCCATAGCGGCTTCTCTTTATCATTTTACTTTCGCTTAATGCAATTTAAGAATTCTTTGTTACAATAATGAAGGCATCTCTTTTGAACTCTCATTGAATATTGCCAATTCAATTTAAGGTTAGCTTTTGTTGCAGGAATATTGAAAGATGTATAAAATATACCGGGTGGTCCGGGTGTCCCACTTAGAATGGCTTCCGGCCGTATCTCAGAAAGTGTCAGTTTATATATTTATATTTATCGTATGGCACAATAACACATGTACACAACAAAAATCAAAACATATTCATAAGCTAATATCTAGTTGGTAAATGTATTCGATCGCTTCGTTGGTCGCCATCAGGAAGTAATTGAAGTTATTGTTATTCCAAAGTCAGTGTGATGACATTCCATACGGCGGTAAACAGTCTCAAAGAGACCGACGTTTACCGCCGTATGGAATGATTGGAATGTCATCACACTGACATTGGATAAATTATACCTCCGTAGGCCCTATTCTGGCATTCGGAGATGATGTGATGGACGGTTTGCCTCGTCGCTCCGCAGTCACATCTTGCGGATGGTATTTTGCCCCACTTGTAGAGCGAGTCTGCGCACCTTCCGTGTTCGGTGCGTATTCTATTTATAGATGACCATATTTTGCGGGGCTGTTCGTAAGCAGGTGGCTTTTGGCTTATGCATTTTAGATTCTGGCATTGGGCTGGGCAGGCTTCTCTCCATTCCTGTTCCCAGTAGGGTTAAAATCGAATGCCTGAAATTCCCTGGCAGTTCTTATAGGAGGTCTTTTGGAGCTCAGTCTTCTTCTGTCTAGGTCGGCTAGGTCACGATGTATGGGCTTGAATTCTGTTGAATTCTCGAACGAGAGCAGATTTGCGTCGGAGGTCAGGTGGTGATATGTGGCTGAAGACAGGCAGCCATGAGGTTGGAGTGGAGTTTAGTGTGCCGCTAATGGTCCTCATTGTTGCGTTTAACTGCACGTCAACTTTGTACGTGTGTGCGCTGTTGAGTGTCATGACAAAATTTAAACAATACGTTAAATTATTTAAGTAATAGTTATTTATTTTTAGAAAAAAGTGTCAGTTAGTTTTAAGTTTCTAGGTTGGCCGCTAGGGGGCGTAACTTTAAAGGCCAAATAAAAAGACGAATTTTCTCAACAATCCTTAAAGTACTAATTCACGTACTCACGTACTATTTCATATTTTAAATTAAAGCCTTCTTCCCTTTTTTTGTTTCACAGCCCACTTAAAATCTTACTGCAATTTACTCTAGTAGGGGAGAGTTGGACAAAACCGGGTAGGTTGATGAAACCGGGTACCGCCTAGTTCTGCCAAATGATTGTTGCCATCTATCGGACAATGCTAAAATTAGTGTTCTTCAATCGCCAATATTCGCGTGTATTCATTTCTACATCATTTGAGTAATATGAGCCGAAGCAGTAAGATCTTAAGTGTTTTTCGGTGCACCAAACTCTATTTTTAGGGTAAGTTTATAGTTTTTTTCCTCTACTGAATAACTAATAACCATTTTAAAATTTATAACGTCCAACCAAGTATATTACCTCTAATTTGATCAAAAATTTTGAATATTATATGATAACCAAAAAATTTTACATATTATTTAATGTCTTGTTGATGAGTTCTACAAAATCGGGTAGTCCAGGTTGTTACAAAACCGGGTACCCGATTTTATCAGACCTGTTGGTTTTTTCCAGTTATTATTTTTTTATTGCTTTAAGTTAACTACAATATGTAGGTAGCATTAGAAAAGAAAAACTAATTGTCAGTCATGGGACCAAAAATCATCCAAAATGCAATAATTGAATTATTAGAACATAGGATGGGATATAAAAAAGCCTTTTAAAGTTTTACTGTTCTTCAATAAACTTTAGAAGATCGTGTGAAAAAGGCAAGAAATATTGTAGAATTACCGATGGCAGATTCTGATATTTCAGAGGAAGAAGGTGATAATGACGATGCGTTTCTGTATTGCCACGAACAATCTTCAAACTCAACAACAAATAGGCTCATGAAGCCTATAGTGCCTATAATATTGTAGATGAAATTTTTTTGCCACTGCTGTTCATAGATGCTTGATTTTTTTTCACATATTTTAAATAAATATTTTATTTTCTCTCTATTAGCCTTTTTACATGATATTTAGGTTACTACCCGGTTTTATAATACTGGTTGGACAAAATCGGATATTTTGCGGCATTTTTTGAATTAAAGACAACAATAACAGTTGATGTTCCTAGTCTCATCATTATCCTGTCATCTTAACGAACCTACATTATTTTTAAAAAATTTAAAAATAAATGCCAAAAATTTTAAAAATCGAGGTCTAAAAATAAAAGTCACTTCAACCAGTGCAACCCCTGATGGAAAAAGGAGGGGGACACTACTGAGCCGGGCCCAATCCCGATTAAACATTTGATTTATAATTTTTTAACTAAATTTAGTAATTAATATATTAATATCTCATTAGCACCCGACCGTTACTTTTTCATTGATCATATTTGAATAACTCCCATGGCAGGGCCTTGTTCCTAATAATTGCAAGGACCCAAATTCACAGGAATGAATCACCGGCTTGATTCCTTTTTTGGGGTCGAGAATTCTTGTCTCTTACCCTCGTAATACGTCAAATCAAATGCCACGTTGTGTTTGTGACACATGATTCACTATAAATATGCTGATAGATTGGTTCGTTTTTTGCCATACGTGATTCATGAAGTAAGAAGGGCGTTTGCAAAAATGGAATATGTAAATGGGTTGGTCATTATTTCCGTATTTTTTACAGATATTTGTGGGTCATTCTAAGCTAAAATCATATGTTTGGAATTTTTTTAATATAATTATCAATATTTATAGTATTCATTTTATCTGTTTTAAAGTTCTAGTAAATTGTAATATGTTTAGTAACATATAGACCAGGGTCGATAATTTTTGAAACCAAAAAAAATAATAGTAGGATGAAACCCATTGGAAAAGGAAGAGAATATAACAAAAATGAAAGGAAAAATAAATTACGGGCGATCTGAGGTCGGGAAGTGGGGGGGCGGTGAGCTTTTAAGGTTAGAAAACGATTTATCTCGGTTTTCGGCAAAACTATTCCTATGAAAAAACTTTAAATAGCAAAGTTGTAGGTAATAAAAAGGTCTACAATTTTTGTATTTGCACTTTTTTCACATAACCTCAAAATGTATGTGAAAAATTCAAATAACCAAGTTTTTGGTTTTTTATTTTTATCTTTTACAAACATTTTTTTCTATACACGAAACTTGGTGAAAACTTACCTTCTTATGTCTCAAACACACTGTAATTTTTTTGATTTAAAATATTTATTTTTTAACCTTATTTTGACTTAATATCGAAAAAGCACCCTAATTTTCAATCGAAAATTCTCACGTCAAAGTATCTGCTTTTTTAAAAAAGTCGGTGGGCTTTTTGTTCGTTGAAATCTCTACTTTCTGATGGTGTAAAAAAAAATATACATTACTATGGTAAATATTCTCAAAAAAAGCAAAGAAACGAAAAAAAATCTAATCAGAATTTTTTTTTTTAATCATTATGTACAATTTTGAGCTATTTATTAAAATTTATACTTTAATTACTCGAAAAAGGTAAGATTCCATGTCACATTGATAAACAAAAAAATTACAAATCCATAAAACATACAGATCGCAAAAAATATGCGAAAATAGTTGTTCTAAATATAATTAAAGGTACGATTTAAAGGAGATTTCATCACATTTACCATAGTAATGTATATTTTTTTACACCATTAGAAAGTACGAACCAAAAGCCCACCGACTTTTAAAAAAAAAACAGATATTTTGACGTGAGAATTTTCAATTGAAAATTAGGGTGCTTTTTCGATATTAAGTCAAAATAAATTGAAAAAATAAATATTTTAAATCAAAAAAATTACAGTGTCTTTGGGACATAAAAAGGTAAGTTTTCACCAAATTTCGTGAAAAAAAAAATTTCTTGTAAAAGATGAAATGAAAAACTTGGTTATTTGAATTTTTCACATAAATTTTGAGGTTATGTGAAAAAAGTGCAAATACAAAAGTTGTAGATATTTTTATTACCTACAACTTTGCCATTTAACGTCTTTCCATAGGACTTGTAGTTTTGCCGAAAATCAAGATAAATCGTTTTCTAACCTTAAAAACTCACCACCCCCCACTTTCCGACCTCAGATCGCCCGTAATTTATTTTTCCTTTCATTTTTGTTATATTCCCTTCCTTTACCAATGGGTTTCATTCTACTATTATTTTTTTTCACTTTTTACCATTTGCAAAGGCTTCAGCCCTGGTCTAATAAGAGTTTGAAGGCTGTACACTAAATGTTCGTTTATTCATTATTAAATAACTGAGATAAATGCACATAGCTAGGAGCTAGTGTGGAGCTAGTATTACATAGCAAAGAGCCATCTGTCTGAAAACATTTTTTTTTAAATATAATTTATAACATTTTAAATAAATTTTTACAAAAATACTAAGACTTAAATTGAGCTTGTTGACAGATGAAGACAGCTAGCTGTCATCACTTTACTTTCTTTTATTTTCATCGCGAGTCATAGGCGGTACATTCAATATTAAAAACATATTATTTGATTTATTAAGATATTATTATGACTTGTATATTTATTTCGAAGATATACTGAATATAAACAAATGCCGATGAGTCAATAAGAATATTAGCTGGAGGAGGCTCGACCTTATCGCTTGACATTTTATGACCCGTAGATTTATTATTTACATCTGATTAACTTGGAATTAAATAGACTTTAAGTAGAGTTACAGAAACGGTCATTAGTTTAATATTCTTGTTTTAGAAAAAGAGTTCATAACGACATACAGACTTTTGGCACTCCTGATTAATACATAAGATTTATTTTCATTGGCACATTTGTTGTTATATAACAGATTTTCAGATTAGCTTATTGTGGAAAATAAAGCAAAAATTTGTTGAGCGCTTTTTACGTAGTACCTAGTAGTAGAAGAAATCTTAGAATTTATGTTTTTTAACTTATACTAATATTACTACTGCTGCTATAAAAGTGTCACTAAATTTGAGTTATTTATCTAACACTTGTACAACAGCAGGATTGTTTTTAAACATTCCTAAGCTACGCCTCTGTTTCTAACTCTGTGTAAATCAATGAATGCACATCGCGTTTTTCAGTATTTCAATTTCGGAATGGTTATGCTATACACTGGGGATTTTTTCTTGATTGATGCCTATATTTGTAAAATTTTCATGCTTTTAGTTTCCAGATATAGGGATGGCACCCATGTCAAAGCATAAAAAATTATATAAGGTGTCTAGATTTATTTGAGGCCGGCATATATGTGTTATGTGAGGCGATTTATATCGAGGATATTTCGTTTCCAAAATTGATATATTACGATTATGTTGCAAAAAAATGATAGTCGCTCAGAAATTCAATCAATTTTTAACCTACACATAAGGGTTCCATTATATTTATGGCCTATGTATATTAAAAGTGATAAGAGAATCTTTTACGATAAAGAAAATATGTTAACATGCAACAATAAATTGTTCAATAGGTCTTTATCTTTTTTAACAATACTATTGATATCAACTACTTACGTGCAAATTGCACGTAGTCTCTTTCCTCAAAATATAACTTTTGGGCAGCAGTTACCTGCAGTTTTAAATTTAAAAATAATTAATTTATAAACTAATAAAAGCATAAAATGAAATTTTGTAAAGTTTGCGTATATTTCTTTTTCTGCAATTATTTATTTATGAATCCAATCTTTTTTAACTTAAAACGGTGGGGTCATTGTACTCCAAAGAGAGGTATTTGGCCGATTTTTGGCTAAAATAATTCTCACGAATATATTTGGAATTAATTAATTTTACACACTGAGGAAAAAACCTTCTATACCTTATAAGAATTCGCATATTCTTTATACAGGGTGGGGACTTTAACTGGAATAAATTCGATAATATTAAAACCGCTGAAGTTGCGCCTACAAAATTTGGTATGTGGGGGGTTTGGACCATGCGGAATTAAAAAATTATATCGGCGCCGTTGCCAAATTTCCCAGCTTTGCGCTACATGTAGTAATTTTGTTATTTTAAATGGAATGCCCAATTTATTTTTATTGCAGTAAATTGGGCGTTTCAAATTTAGTAAGATCCCAAATTTACAAAGTTCTATCTTCACTAGTTGCTGAGCTATGGCAACACTGTATTTCCATTAAAAAGTACCGGAACGCTTATCTACCTTTGAACCGTTAAAGTTGCGCTTACAAAATTTGCTATCTGGGGGTTTCTAGGCATGCAGAAATTAACAATGATATCGGCAATGTTGTCAGAATTCTCAGCTGTGTGCTACAGGCGGTAATTTAACTGGAACAAATTTGACAAAAAAATCACGAAAACACGAAACTAGTTCTATCGATTTATTACTTCGAAAGTTGTTCAAAATGCGCTCCATTGTCTTCTTGGCAAAAAGCCAATCAGTTATAAAACTCATTTTGTAGCCTGCGTAAAACCTGAGGTGGTATAGATCTGATTTCTAGTCTAATGCAATATTTTAGATCTTCAATATTTGTAGGTTTTATAACATAGGTACACTTTATGTTTCAAATTACCCCATAAATAAAAATCTAATGGTGTTAAATCAGGCGACCTTGCTGGCAATTCAATAGCTCCCCGTCATCCAATCAACCTGCCAGGAAAGGCGGTATTCAGGTAATTCCGCACGTTAGCCGCATAGTGCGGAGGCGCCCCATCCTGCTGGAACAAAATTTTTTCGTCCAAGTTATTATTTCCTTGCAAAAATTTCAAATATCTTTCACCTATTACGTTGGTGGTCCCCAAAACCGATCATCATGAGAATTTCTATTTTTAAGGTTTCAGTTAAATAAGTCATTTTGACACGACAAGAACTTTTCTTAAAGCTTGTCAATAAGTTAGTAACTATGGAGATGTTACCAAGGTAACGCTACTTGAAGGAAGATAAGCGTCCCGGTACTTTTTAATGCAAATACAGTGTTGCCATAGCTTAGCAACTAGTGAAGATAGAATTTTGTAAATTTGGGATCTTACTAAATTTGACACGCCCAATTTACTGCAATAAAAATAAATTGGGCATTCCATTTAAAATAACAAAATTACTACGTGTAGCGCAAAGCTGGGAAATCTGGCAACAGCGCCGATATAATTTTTTAATTCCGCATGGTCCAAAACCCCCACATACCAAATTTTGTAGGCGCAACTTCAGCGGTTTTAATAATATCGAATTTATTCCAGTTAAAGTCCCCACCCTGTACAACTGTTTATTACTATATGTGACAGCAACGCGCTTGCCTACTGTAAGACAACGAAAATTGCAAGACCGTTGTATAGTGATAATATCACGATCATTTAGCCAATAAGAAATAGGAGTTAATGCTACCATAGAATGGTTTATAGCCATTATTGCTCTGAATACTCACAGTAATTATCAAGTTCTATTGGGGGTGTAATCTGTTTTTATATACTGTATTAGTTCCGACTGGCAGTTGTAATGAAACTTGATATTAATCATACTAATATTTGCTTGCTACGATTAATAAAGAAAATTTAAATAGCTTTAAGTATGATATTGTTGTTGTGGTTTAACATTGCATATGATTATTTATTATGCATCATAGTTTACTAAGATGGTAAAATTCGTCCATAGGTTATAAAGTCCAATTCTAATGATGGGTTGTGCGAAATAAGAATATTCTATTGCTTTACCTGACAGACAAATTTTAAAAGAACTTAAATACAAAGTAAAAATAAATTAATTGAAACAGGTATTAATACGGTCAATGAACATTAAAGTGAGACAGCTAGCTAACAACGATGTGACATGCGCAACAAAGACGTTAAAACTAATAATACGGCGCGCGGTGATTGCCGTTCGCTCCGAACCCCCCACCAACGTTTTGTGGATTATAGGTTCTAACGGATACAATTCGTATTTGGGGACGCGCTGTTTTGCTTTCTTAATTGTAGAGAAAGAGCTTTACTGGGAAGAAAATGCCTCGCATTCAGAAGAAGAGAGAATTTATTTCTTAACACAATTGCTGTATTAAAAGTGGTTCATTATTCAACAAGACTGTGCTGCCAATGGAACTGATTACTGCCAATAAAAACACTGTTCTAGCAAATCTGGAATTAATACAATACTAAATTGGGTTCGATACACTAGCAATTTCTTTAATATGGGTTAATAAAAAATAAGCTACCAATACAACCTATGTCTTAGTAAACCTGTTGTAGGGGAAAGTTGCCCATATTGGACCAATTTCCAGATTTCTTATCATAGATCCTGATAATAACGCAAAATCGATCTTGAAGCTATATCTTAGTATACTTTAGTATGTTGTTAAACTGCAGGATTTTTCGCAGAATTTTATTTCAAAGTATCTATGATATACCAGGTTAAAAAAAAACCTCTGCAAGTGGTTCAATATAGGAAACTGGTTGCCTAAATTGCGCCTAGGGGTTCCAAAATTTGACCACATTATTTAAATCGGAAGCTTAGGTGTTATATAAATAAATAAAAAATAAAATTGTTGGTATAGGAATTTTTATACTTATATTTTAAAAAAGCATCAAATTTACAATCAAAATTTCGGTAGAAGACATCCTAATGCAAAAAAAAGTACCTATTAGTTTCCTATATTGGACCAGTCATAGTTTCATTTTTTAACGCAAAGAAAAAATATTTTAGCAATATTGAAATGGTGTTAGTTCATGACATTAACTTATTTAAAGAAAAAAATTATTTTTGCACAATTTGAAAAAATTGCCTAAATTGGACCGGTTCAATTTTGGCAATCACCCAGTGGTCCAATTTAAGCAACTACCACGTGTTTTACAAAACCACCCAGGAAAGAAACAAGAAAAAACAAATATTGCATGGTAATAAGAGAAATAGAAAGAGAAAAACTTACTTGATAACTTCCATAAAACAGATTTTACTTAGAGTTTTATGGTTCTAAGGTAAATTCTTAGGAAAATCCTAAAAATATTACATTAAAATTGTGTAAATTACGTTTTGCTCTGTACACGCCAAGCACTAACGGCCAACTAGTTGAGTTTGTAGCCGATCAAAGGTTCTGGGTGGAAGTATGTTACAGTGTTGCCAGATGATATGGCACTTGTTTAGTTTCGGAGAAATGTACTGTGGTCCAATTTAGGTAGCGGTTCAATATAGGCAACCTTCCCCTATTAGATCATTTTCCTTAGTGTATTTACTAAGAAAATAATTAAACAAAATGTATACAATCAACATCAATGAATAATTTTTAAATTGACTGGGCAGTGCACTTGGTAAAAATAACTACGCCGAAGAACAAATTATTATCGCAAAATCCCCTCCCCCCCCCCACAGAGCTCGTGCAAGTGGCGCCTCTGTCGGGAAGTATGGGTAAAAATCTAATATGAAGCGAGAATGTCAAATACCAATTCGGGGTTAAGAATTTTATTAGGAATGCAAGTGACATGAATACCCTACACTTTTTAATAAAAGTAATATATAAAAGATGAGCATTATTCGGAAAGTTAAATAAAACTAGGGTGGGTTATTATTCCCTCGCACCTCATCCTTATCCGTTGGCGTTCTTGCGATTCTTCCACGTTCACATTTTCACACTCTCGTTCACATGATTCTAACAAGACAACAATGAAAAGGGATTCCGACAAGGAAAAGGTTTTTATTGTAATTGTGGCATTCCATTTTGGTGCGATTTTTAAAGAAATGAGAAACTCCCAAGTGAAATTCCATTTTTCTGGTCATATACTAAATCGAAAGTCAGAGGAATTGTGTGTTTGCTTCCGGTCTTCGCTGCCACAATTCTGGCTAAATGTCGACCCTATTCTGACAGCACTTTCGTAATGGCGTGTTTTCGCCTTGCTGTTAAACACCGCTAACGATATTTATACAGGGTGTTCTAAAAGGTATGTTCAAGAATTTGGGATTGAGTAGATTGGGTAAAAATAAAGTAAGACTTTCATATAAAATTGTGTCCTATGCCCACTTACTACCAAGCTACATCCCCCTAAAAGGCTACTCTGAAGATGATGTTTACTAAAACCGTTGCAAATTCAAATTTAAAATTTAACTGTGGTCTTAAAAATGTTGGCATTTAAGAAATGTGGCCAGAAATAGGGAATAGTAGGGTAAAAATGGACATACCTTTTATGACAAATTAGAAAAACCTGACATATTTTTCTTACTATGCATTTGAAAAAATCGCTAATTTATGTTATTTATTAGTATTAACAAATTTAGGATTCATGTATAAAATTCATTTATTTAATAAAACAAACAAATTAAAAACCTTAAACAATTCAACGTTAAATAAAATGCTATAAAGTAAAATATTAAGAACCCATTTTTACGTAGGCTATCGTATTTTTCGAATACAAAGTGATTTGTTAATAAATTTATCCAGAAAACGGCGCATCCGATCATGTTCTTACCAATTGTACCTTCTTTTTAGTAAAATATGCCAAGTTTTTCTAATTTGACATAAAAAATATAAAAGTTACCATAAAAAGAAGTTATATCTATTTTTACTCCACTGCCCCCTATTTTGGAGACCACAGTTCCATTTAGCGTACAAATACCTAAGTTTTAAATTTGTATCTACAAAGGTTTCGAAAATATTTAGAAAAAATCATCTTCAGAGTACGCCCTTCACGGGGCTGTAGCTTCGTAGTCCGTAGACATAGGACACAATTTTATAGGAAGGTCTTACTTTATTTTTAACCAATCTACTTAATCCCAAATTATTGACCATACCTTTTCGGACACTCTATATACTGGGTGATTTTTTAATGCGATTGTGATGGTTCGATGGGTCATAAATTAAGATCTACCAATACCATCATAGCTTGTCAAGTGCAAGAAATGTAATTTTTTAAATGGCGAGACATTTTTTTTCTTAAAAAAGGCCTGGTTTAGGGCGGTTGATAATTATTATTCATTGGCCAGGTGATCTGAACATTTCATCCAATAAAAATGTTTGTTTATTAACGTATTTATATAAAAAAAAAAGATTATATTTTGTTATAGGATGATTTAATAACCAATAAAATGAGATATGAATACTATCAATATTTTTTCAAAAAAAAATTTAGATTGCAGGGGTATGACGATAATAATGGCGGATTTATGGTTTTTGGGGAATTATATGAAAATCAATTTTGACTGTAGTATAAGAACCAGGTCAGGACTGCAGCCCAAACACAAAACGGCAACACATTGTGAACATGCACATTATTGTGGAGCAGGAAAACCCCTATTGCCAACTATCCTTGCATTTTTTTGCTGGGTTTAGTATGCTTTTGTAATGATCTCCATCTTACAAGAAGATTTATATTATCATGCCAGGTATTTTCCACAACAGCTTTCATTTTCTCCTGCTTTGTGAAGAATTTAATAAATGCACGACGCCTTATTGTCAGGTGATGCTTAGATGCATAAATAAAATACACTAAAAATGTCTACAATTTACATACAGGGTGTTACAAGTCGAAGTAATAGCATTGCTATCTTGGTAACTATAAGAGATAGAGAATTGGTTAAATTGTGGCAAAGTTGCGCATTTTTGTGCTGAATCATAAGCTAAAAAAATATATTGAAATTACGATTACTTCCGGAGATATCCGAAATAAACTGAAAACATCATTTTTGGTTTTTATTTATTTGTGGCCTTATTACTAGTGATTTTAAAAAACCAAAAGCACTTTTTCGTTGCACTTTTTTATGCTTCTCAAGAAAATAATTTTATTTTTTAGATACGACGTTTTGTTTTTAAGATACCAACATCAACATTAATTTATACGGACCTGCACTTTTTATTGCATTTTTGAGTAGCTTTTGACATTCCAAAACCAATAATGTATCACACTCAGTAACTTGTTTGCTGTGGGAGTTATTTGAAGTTTTTTAAAAATTAAAGGGTAGACATTGACATAAAATGTTTTTTGAAAAATCACCGTTTGTATTGATTTGCCCCCTTAACCACATGCAGTAATTTAATATTCTTTCCCTATCACCCGGGTGCAATTGCTGTCATACGTGGAGTTTAAAGGTTTTGTAGCCATTACTGTTTAATATTCTCCATGCCTTTATATGGTGTATCGTTGGATTATTCAAATTTACCTCAAGTCGAGACTCAGTTATTGTTATTTACCTAAAACAATTTGTTTTGTATTAGAATATTTTAATTTTTTTAAAAGTTTTAAAATACCTGAGCCAGAACCAACTCTGTGTCTTCTTCACTAACTTTACTTCTATATTTATTACTACCTTTTTTAAATGTACCATCCTCTCTTAACCGCCTATCTAATCTTGAAAACAATACTGGGGTTTGTTCGGGATATTGTTTCAAATACATTTCCGCTGCATTTTTTGTGTTTAAGTGACATAAGTAATAAATATTAAGCATATCGCCTTTTTCCTCATTAGAATAAATCATTGTTAAAAGGGGAACTAATAAATTTAAGTTATATCAAACCTAAGCAACACTGTTGTCTGTTGCTAAAGTCAAGGCACACTACTGATGTTTCAATGTCAATGCCTACTTTTTATTTTTTTTAAAACTTGAAATAACTCCTACAGCAAACAAGATACTGACAAGTGTGATACATTATTGGTTTTGGGACATCAAAAGCTACTTAAAATGCAATAAAAAGTGCAGGTCCGTATTTAAAAAAAAATTAATGTTGATGTTGGTATCTAAAAAACGAAAAGTCGTATCTAAAAAATAAAATTATTTTCTTGAAGAGCACAAAAAAGTGCAATGAAAAAGGGCTTTTGGTTTTTTTGACATCACTAGTAATAAGGCCGCAAATAAATAAAAACCAAAAATGATTTTTTCAGTTTATTTCGGATATCTCCGGAAGTAATCGTAATTTAAAATTTTTTTTTTTAACTTATGATTCAGCACAAAAATGCGCAACTTTGCCACAATTTAACCAATTCTCTATCTCTTATAGTTACCAAGATAGCAATGCTATTACTTCGAATTTGTAATACCCTATATAAAATAAACAAATTAAACCTTAAATACTGGTTATAGTTCACAGGTTAATTGCAGTAGGTCTCTAATATTAGATGTGCAAAATTTCCCTAATGCCCGAGGTCCCCTCACGTATGAAGCGTCTAGGATCTCATATTACCCCTAGGGTAAGATCTTTGTCTCTGTCATTAAATAAAAACCCTTAAAATATTTAAAACCCTATATTTACTATAAGGAAAATTAACGACTAACGAGCATCCAAGAAGTTTGCAATTTTCCTTTTATGTAATAATATTATATTAGAACCAGTTGCATAAAAGTTTGTGAAATGAAGCATATGCCAGTTCTTCTTTAAAAACGTATACAGCTCGAAAAAATTATACGTAATATGATCAAAACATTTCATATCTGTTTATTCAAGGTTCGCAACAGCGGCTTCACTCGCGGCCACTGAAAAACAGCTTATATCGCTCTAATGTAAGTTACTCAATAACTACTTTCATACAACACACTGCAATAATAGCTAAGCGTAGCTATATATTCTGTGGTTCCGTTTTTAAAAAATCTGATTTAATAATGAATTGGCACAAACGTTTCGAATGGAAGGACGTAAAGTAAGGAATAAATTCATTATCTCGCAAACTACAATTTAAAAAAAAATCGCTCGGACCCGTCGATTTTGTTTTTCGACCGCGCATATTCTGACATAAAATGTAGATATACAGGGTGTTCCAAATAGGAGTGACAGAAAAAATATTTTTTTCTTAAATAGAACCCCCTGTATAGTATTGCATGTTCGGATTCTCCGGAAAATTCTAAACATTTTTCATGTAGCATGTGCTATACCTTAGCCCAAGCGTCTTGGAGTTATTCTCATTCAAAACTTGTAGTTCGCATGCGTGAAGCGCAAAAAAAGTCAAGGCTTTGGATTTATGACGCAACAATCAAAAGAATTAATGTCAATAGTTATTGTCAGTTTTATGCGTATTTTCCTAACGTTTTACTAGTTTTCAAAAGACTCATTTCGTTTTTTCATAACTAAATTACTTTAAAATGCGGCTCACTGAGAAACAGCGCATAGAGGTTTTGATGATGATGGGCTACGGTGATAGAGTTAGAAAGCAGCAAGAAGTTTGTGAGTTATTTAATCAAAAATACCCCAATCGTCCGCCAATATCACAATCAACAGTAAGCAAAATTGAGTACAAGTTTAGGCAATTCGGTCATGTAAGAGATGAAAATCAACAATTAGAAGTCTTACTGGCAGTTCAAGATAACCAGCATGTGGTGTCTAGGCAGGTAGCAAGTGACGTGGATATTGGAAAAACAACAGTTCTTAAAATACTGCATAGAAATAAATACCATCCTTATAAAATGCAAGTTCTCCAAGAACTTTTGGAATGGGACTTTGAGAGGCGCCTTCAATTTTGTGAGAGGTTACAGGTTATGTGTTTCGAAAACAGAAATTTTGTAAAAAATATAATTTTTTCCGATAAGTCCACTTTTTGATTAAATGGTAACCTAAATACCCAAAATTATCGATATTGGTCCGATGCAAATCCACACTGGATAAGGGAAGGACACACACAATATAATCAAAAATCAATGTGTGGGCTGGCGTTGTTGATGACACTGTTATAGGGCCCTTTCTTTTTTGACGAAAATTTAACAGGCGAGAGATACTTGAGATTTTTAGAACAAGAACTTGTTCCAGCCCTGGCCACCCTTTTTCCTTAGTTAGAACGTCCCGATTTGCCACATTGAATCTGGTTGCAACAAGATGGCGCTCCCCCATATTTCGCAGTGGGAGTTCGTACTTATTTGGACGATACTTTTCCAAACAGGTGGATTGGAAGAGGTGGTTTTATTGAGTGGATGTTTTTTTTACATTTCAAGGTAAAAAATCTTCATTGTTTTACGTTCTTACATTTTGTGACTTAACAATAGTTATGATTTATTTCATTTTATTTTATTTGAGCCAATGAATCTGTTGACATATGCGAATTATCCTGCAGAGATAATGCAATATCCAATTTTTCATCGTCGCCTAAAACACGTGGCTGTCCATTCCTAGGCAAGTCCTTTTCTGTGCCATGTTCATCAAATGTGTGCAATATTTTACTAACAGTGCCCTGTGAAACTTGATTATCCGGATATTTAGCATTAAATAAAGTGCACACTTCACTTTGACTTCTTATTTTATCTCCACATCCTAACAATATATCAAGACTTCGATACGCTTTATTTCTGATAAAACCATTTTTGTTTAGAAAATTGTTAAATAACACTTCGGAAATACCCAAATTAATTTTGCAAGTTCAAAATGTCAGCTTTCAAATGATGTATCGCAAGCTGTATGTTTCCATTTAAAAAAAAAAGATAGATGTCGTCATATCTTCGATAAATGTCTATAAAAAAAAACAAACGAATAACGTCAAAATGTGAGCATATATAAAACTAAATTGACGTGTCCTAGCGTTTTTCCCAAAAGTTACAGATTAAGGCTATATTAATTTTATTCCAGACTTCTGGCCAACCCTGTATATAATGATTTGATAACTTTTCATTTACCTCTAATTTAGCCAGTCAGGAACATTGGCCTAACCCTAAATAAAATTATCACAAGCACACATTAAGATGTTAAACATTTTTTAGCATAATATCGTTTATGCGTTGATAGCAACATACAATAATTTCTTGTAAAATGATGGAATTTGGCGTTGAAAATATTAACTAGATTTATTATCTATAAACCGCTTATAAACCTGATGGTAAACGACCAGTGGCTAACCCTTTATCATCTCGGAGAGCCCCAATATCCCTTAAGGGTCAAAACTTGCATGTAAAATATGACGTCGACGTTTTAATTAATAAAGGGGTACAAATTAAATACCGATGTTAATCAAGACCAAAGATATGCCCTTTGGACTTTAAGTAATAAGTTATCGGGTTGCCTTTCCAGGACCTTATTGTCATTTACAAATTATTGTAAAGTGACACTAGTCATTTATAAATTACTGATATTGATACCCTGAACAGTGACAAATGCATGTAAATTTGATTAATTTTACAAACAAGTAACCGACCTCAATACCCAAACAAACCTTACAGAAAAAAATGTGACTAATGCGTCAAGGTAACCATGTAAAATAGTGTAACGTAATTTAATTACAGAAATGGACTTTTTATTTTAGGTAATATTCCCAGTTGAAAAAATAGTGTGTGTACTTTTTTATTAAATTATTTTTCCTTACTTTTAAGAATGATGCATACGTATGTACATATATTTCGTGACCAAAAGTCTCTCTACACCACTTGAAACTTATGTAATAATTTATTTAGGGAAAAAGCCCATTCTTAAGCCGTTACAATAAGAAAAACCCAACCGCCATAAACAAAATGAAAACATTACATGAAAAATTTAGTAACAAGAATGTATGACAAAGTCAGGGAAAAATATGAGAATGATAGTTTAGGAAAAAGGTATATTGCACGTCGGTTAAAAATATATTTTTTATTTATGCCATTTGATGTTTTATAGCAGGGGTGCTCAAACGGTCGATCGCGATCGACCGGTCGATCGCGGAAACTTTCAGAGTCGACCTTAAGGTAAAAATAAGACGATTATTGACTTAATTAGATCAGTGAACGCTTTTAAAAATAAATTAAAGCTACTGATCCAGCAACTGAATCGAAATGACTTGAATAGCTTTCCAGCATTGAAAGCAAGAAGGAATACCAACTCAAATTACGATATTTATGAGGCCGAGCTAAGAAACCTTTTGGATGAGTTTGAAAGACGATTCTCTGATTTCGACAAACTGAAAAATATTGTCACTTTCATGAGTTATCCATTCTCTTGCGATGATGTCGAAAAAGTTTCTAGTAAACTATCGAACACTTTTAACATGGAAAATACTTCTATTCAAAATGAGATATCGCATTTGATTTCCGATGTACATCTTCAAGCCAGAGCATCTGATGTCAAATTTTGGTCTTTTATAACTCAAGAAAGATAGCCGAATTTGAAAGAGGTAGCTCTTCAATTGACAGGATTATTCAGATCAACGTATTTGTGTGAGTCAGCATTTTCGGAAATGAAAATTATTAAATCAAAATATCGCAATCGGCTAACTAACGAACACCTGACACCATGCTTGCGGTTGGCACTTAGAAATTACGTTCCGTCTTATGAAAAGTACGCCGACGATATGCAGTGCCATGCATCAACGTCCAGAGAGTAATTGACATTTTGTGCCTTATTCTTATACTTATGTATGTTTTGTTTTGAAATGCAATAAATCATATTCTTGCATATGTATTTTTTTAGCAACATTAATTTGGTCGATCGCTTTTCAACTAAATATTTTGTGGTAGATCGCCGGCACTGTAACTCTGAGCACCCCTGCTCTATAGGTACCTTAATACTATTTTTTAAAAATAATTTAGGTTAGAGAACATAGTTACCTCAATAACGTAATACGAACAAACATGAAACTAGACAATGATGAAAGAAAAAGTTCTTAATAAATTTTTGAATTTTACTTAAAATTCAAACCATATTTTGCAAAACATGTCCCAAGTCAATTAATATAATATTAAAGATTAACTCTAGATTTAAATACAAGGATGTCGCATATTGATATAGCTTCAATTAAAATTAAATACCAAATACAGATCAGTCAGATACATAAAAAAATAAATAACAAAGTAGACATAATTTATAAAATAGATTTGTTGGATTAAAATATCAATCATGTTATTTAAACAATTTTTTAATAAGTGACCAAGTTGAGCGCGATGTAAATTGGACATTATTATTTTGTGTAGAGTAAGTTGCTTCCTTTGAAGAAATACCTGTTTTCATTAGGGAGTTAACTGTAACTTGTGCAGAGCTAGCTGCTACTCTTGTAGAGTCAAGCACAACATCTGAAAGCTGGTTTAATACGCTTACAGACCTTTCTGCAGTAGAAGGAGATTCATCTTCGTTATGATTCTCATAGTGGTACTGGATTGGGTTGTTTCCAGCGTTGCCCAAATTAAAGGTAACAAAGCGTCTTTTACGCCTTGTAAATGGCAAAGTCCGTATAATTCTATTTTTGAAAACGCTCTGAGATTTATACTCAAACATGGTAAAATCGGCTCTTGAACTTTTCAATATAGACCTCGGAGTGTATACTGGTCCAATTTCACCTTCACGTCTCTCTAAAAGGTATTGGATTTCGCTAGATTTACTGCTGGTATCACTAAAACTTCTAATATCGTTGAGGGACAATAAGCCTATTTTTGGTAAACTTGATCGTCTGTCATCTATTGGTCTAGATACATCTATATTCTGAACTGCTGAAATAGCATCAGTAGACGGTGATGAAAGTTCTGGTCCAGATGGAATTGCTGGTTCAGAACCGAGAGAAGAAGACGCATCAGCAGAAGATTTATCATCCAATAAATTGTCTACATTGTCGGAGCATTCTTGAATACCTCCTTCAATTTTACACAGGTCGGCATGAATCTCGTAATATTCAAGGTTGCAGCAGTCACATCTTTTGTCACTGTCCATGTCGAGTAGCCAACATCTGACCTTAGAAACTGAATAGAGTTGGATTAAGCAATTCTGGAATGATCGACGATGTTTTTCAAATAGTATGCATTGTCGTTTGTAATGGATATCTTCCAGTTGTTGTTCACTTAACTCAAGAATTTTTCTAAAAAAAAAACATACCATTTACTACATATAAATTTTAGAGTTAGTTAATGAAGGTGTGATTAAGTGACCTTAAAATTCTAGTTGTTTGTTACTATAGGTAGTTTAATATAGGAACGAAATACTACAATAAAAGACATATTAATTGCCTATTAATTTGTGCTGATAAAGGTAAACATTTTTAGCACCTTTATTTGTTTATTAAGCATTCTTTTAGTATAATAATATTAATTAAATTTAATGAAGCGATATAAACCAGCACAGTACCGTCTACAGGATATTGATAATTCTTTAATTCGTATTAAGATAAACTAAATATTTTATTGTTATAATGCTACGCATGAATGTTTCAAATCGATTCTCGAACATTTACAGGCATCTCAAAAAATATGGTACCCTATATTTTGGGAGGGCAACACGGGTGTTTGGCCGCTTTTTGGCGAAAACACAAAATAAATGAAATATTGATAAGAGAATAAAATATCGAATGTGTTACAAGTGTTTGCGTTTAATAACTTGCTCTTTTTAAGGGAACATCTTATATAATGATATTAAAACATTCCCAGAACTAATTACAATATAACTATATATTTCCAGGATAGCTTTTCTCAAAGCAAAATGAAGCGGAAATATTAAAAGCAAACTTACGTGAATTTGATTAATAGGTCCTGATTTTCGAGCAAGGAATATATTTCCCAGGTTTTCATTTTGTAATATAATCTGTTGTCGTAAAGCACATGTGGACGATCCATGATAAAGGATTGTTTTAACTATTGCACAGGGTTTATTTGTGAAAATCAAAAGTATCTTACCAGCACACCGACTAGAAAAGAACTAAAATCTGCGAATAAAATTAAATTGAATAACCTGTTGATAAAAAAAACCATCAATGATTGGTGAATCATTGTGATATCGGTATACAGTATATAGCACGATGATGTCTATGCATTTCTAAAGGTAGATATTTTTTTTATGTGATAAAATGAATTAAAATTTAAAAACTTAAATTTTTCTAAACATCATTCGTGGAGTAAATATTTACCATCGTTCAATTGGGCTTTATGAGGGGGCGCATGATCATGTCTGATATTTTTCGCAAGGTTTACCGATATTACACATTTTTTTTTAATATTAACTAAACCTTGATTTTTTGAAATTATTATTATTTTTTTTTTTTTACCTATTTCCGCAACGAGGCCAATCACCGACGCCAGGGAATTTGTCACACACTATCTGGTAATTTTGCCGAATCCCTCTTTGTCGAGGGTAGGGTTCTTTAACGTGCCAACATCCATGACACGGGACCCACATCTCTTCCGAAAGACGGTGCAACCTCTTAAAACCAAATTCCAAATTTTAACATCGACGTTGCCGGCCCCGGGGATCGAACCCAAGACCTTCGATCCGTGAGGCCGCTGCACTGACCACTAGACCTCAACGCCGATAGATTAATATTTAAATACAGGGTGTTTCATTAAGGTCGAAGAGCGGCCATATCTCGGAAACTACTGGGCATAGAAACTCAGGAAAAGAAAAATGATAATAAAAGTGGCCATGAGAAAATTCTGGAAATAATTTTCAAGTTCCGCATTTTGCCGCAAGAGGGCGTAATTGAAAAGTATAGGAACGAAAGAAAAAACTCAAAGTCTTCCTCCACAAAGTTTAATAATAAATTAAATTATTCAGGAAAAGTCTCTACATGTTTCGAACGTAGTGACGTTCATCATCAGGAGACAGAAATAAAACTTAGCGCTGATGGTTTTAGCAGGAGAGAAAATGGTGTCGAACCTTAATGGAGCTTTCATGGAATTAAAAATCCGATATGCATATCAGACATAATATTATGAAGAAATTGATGAAATTTAAAAACATACTGAGTATGTGAGAAGTCAGTAAATAAGGTCTAAACCAACCAAATAAACTGGGGGGAAAAAGAAAAAATTTTTTTATTAAAAAAGGTGTCGAAGAATATTTAAAAAAGGTCTTTTAAAAAAGCATAATTAGGTAGGAAATTGTCATTGTGAGGACAAAATTTACCAGAATTACATGTAGGTAGTTAAAGTTGTAGTCAAAAAAAATTTTGTTTAGTGGGGTACTGAGGTTGCAAACTCAGTAACCCCGCAGGTTTTTAATTTAAAATTAGTAAAGTTCATTAAAATATTTAACATTTCAGTAATTAGCAGAGAAGCAGATGTTCACACCCACGTGCTTGGAACAAAGTAAATTTTTAAATTTTACATAACTCCGAAAATTCCACATTAAGGTATATGTTTGATAACACCATTTTAAAGCTTGGACAATTATGCATCATTTTGGTGTTATGCTCATTGGCGTACCGACTTTAATAAGAGTGGGGGAAGCTGTTGAAAGTGTAATCATTTAAATCGCTGTAACTTATAAACGACTTATCCGATTTTAGAAAACTAAAGACTGTTTGGAAGAGAAATGTATGCACTTTAACCAATCGTATTTAGTTGTCCATAATAGTTCTCAAAAAAAATGCTTGAGGGCGCTATTTGCAATAACAATACATTTTTTGATTTTCCTCCGAAAAACTAAATCATACGGTATAATTATGATACCATAGTCAAAAAGTAGATGAAATTTGCTAGAAAAAATATTAAAACCGCAGCTCGATATCTCCGTTCGTTTCTGAGTTATTGCCAAAACAATAATTTTTAACACAAATTGCGCCCTCTAGCAATTTTATTAGAAACTATCTTGTACCATTAGATACGATAATTGAAGGTTCTTCCAAACAAGCTTAAATTTAGTAAAATCGGATAAATCGTTTAGAAGTTACAGCGATTTTAATGTTTAAACTTTCAATAGCTTCTCCCACTCTTATCAAGTGAAACTGTAAACATTAAAATCGCTGTAACTTCTAAACGACTTAACCAATTTTACTAAATTTAAGCTTGTTTGGAAGAGAAAGGTAAGTACCTTTAATTGTCGTATCCAATATACAAGATAGTTTCTAATAAAATTGCTAGAGGGCGCAATTTGTCTTAAAGATTATTGTTTGGGCAATAACTCTGAAACGAACGGAGATATCGAGCTGCGGTTTTAATATTTTTTCTAGCAAATTTCATCTTCTTCTCGATTATGGTATTATAATTATACCGTATGATTTTTTTTTTCGGAGTAAAATCAAAAAATGTATTGTTATTGGAAATTGCGCCCTCTAGCATTTTTTTTGAGAACTATTATGGACAACTAAATACGACTGGTCAAAGTGCATACATTTCTCTTCCAAACAGTCTTTAGTTTGCTAAAATCGGATAAGTCGTTTATAAGTTACAGCGATTTAAATGATTACACTTTCAACAGCTTCCCCCACTCTTATTAAAGTCGGTACGCCAATGAGCATAAGACCAAAATGATGCATAATTGTCCAAGCTTTAAAATGGTGTTATGAAACATATACCTTAATGTGGAGTTTTCGGAGTTATCTAAAATTTAAAAATTTACTTTTCAATTACGCCCTCTTGCGGCAAAATGCGGAACTTGAAAATTATTTCCAGAATTTTCTCATGGCCACTTTTATTATCATTTTTCTTTTCCTGAGTTTCTATGCCCAGTAATTTCCGAGATATTCGACCTTAATGAAAATGTAAATATTTTTATGTTTTTTTCTCCCTTTTATAGGCTTTTTATAAATACGTTTCAGGGATTACTTGTTACATCGATCATAGATAATATCGGTAGTTTTTCGTTATTTTTAAGATTTCATGTAAATCCTATAAAACTTTCATTCATCTAATGAGAATAATATCAGGTATCTTTAAAAACAAACAAAAACTAATACAATTAAGATTAAGAAATCCGTGGCGTAACACTAACATATTATGTATAATTTTGCAAACAAATAAAGATATTAAGATACTATATAGTGAGCAAATTAATAAAAGTTATCTTAGGCATTAATTGCAGCTTTTCTCGTATTTACCATTTTTTTCGAATGATTTTAATCATTAATTATATAATTTTGGAAGATGAAAGACTTGCTCTGCCTATTTTTGTTCTGGGTTTTAGTGGTGAAATGTAAGTTTAGTGGTGATGATGTGATGTTAGTGGATAAGGGAAAGTGTAGGACTGTAGTAGTATATTAATATACAGCGTGGGCAAGAAGAATGGAACACCCCCAATATTTTCATAACCATGTATATTTCCGAAAAACGCTCGGACCCGTCGATTTTATTAATCATTTTTACAAATTTTAAGAATTTTTAGTATTATACAGGATTGCTTAAGAAGTCGTGGCACACATTAACTTTAATTTTTTAAACGAAATACCCCAAATTTTATTCGATTTTTCAATTCTACTTAAAATTCTGAATATTTTTCATGTAACATACTGTATTTCGATATATTATCACAATCTAAACAATAATAATTAACAAAATTTAAGTGATTTAAGGTTTATTAGGTAAAAATAACAGCTTTTAAAATTTAATTATAAAAAGTAGAGTACTTAATTAAATGTTCCAACTGATGGCCATTGACAATTTGGCAGTGTCCTAAACGTAAAACAAATTTATTTTGAACGTTCGCAATAACCTCTTCAGGAATTTGTCGAATTTCATGTTGTATTCTCAGTTTTAATGTCTCTAAATCCGATGGTTTGTTTTTGTACACCCTTTCTTTCAAATATCCCCACAAAAAGAAATCTAGGGGTGTTAAATCGGGCGAGCGAGCTGGCCATTCTATTTCTCCCCTTCTACCTATCCATCTATGTTGAAAAAGCTCGTTTAGGTATTCTCGTACCCGTGCGGCGTAATGGGGCGGTGCACCGTCTTGTTGTAGCCAAATGGTCCTTTCAAGACTATCTTGATCATCGTGATCTGGATATAGGCCAGCTAAAACAGGAACTAATTCAAACTGTAAAAACTCCAAATACCTCTCTCCGTTTAACGTTTCTTCGAAAAAGAAAGGTCCTAATATTCTGTTACGTAAAATTCCTGCCCATACGTTTAGCTTCTGTGGGTGCTGTGTATGGGCCTCTTGCATCCAATGAGGATTTTCTGTCGACCAATACCTACAATTATGTCGGTTGACTGTTCCATTAAGGTAGAATGTAGCCTCATCAGTAAATAAAATATTCTGCGCGAAATTTCCGTCATTATTGCGGATGTTTTGCATATTCTCACAAAACTGAAGACGTCGATCGTAATCATTCCCATTTAGTTCGTGGACAAGACAAATTTTGTAAGGATGATATTTTTCCTTATGAAGAATATTTAGTACAGATTTATAACCAATATTTTGAATCCGACCCACTTGACGAGTGCTGAAATGGGGATTGTCTTGATACGACAGTAAAACATTTAATTTAGTTTCATTGCACATTTTGGGACGGCCACTTTTTGGTTTATTGCGCACAGATCCAGTTTCTGTAAATTTTAAAACTATCTTACTTACTGTAGACCTTGATATCGGCGCTCGCTCTCGATGAACATTATTAAAAAGTTCACATACTTCAAATGTAGATCTCTTTCTATCGCCATAGCCAACCATCATGAGGATTTCTATGCGCTCTCTTTCACTTAAGTGCATTTTAATTAAAATATGACGTTCTAATAATACAATGTAGCTTTTTTTGGCAATACTGTCACTTAAAATAAAATGATAATGGCGAAAAAGTACAATAATCTGCATGGTTACCAGGGTTACTACAATAAAGGTAATAAGTTTCCGTATTTTCTTCCCTATTTATTAATTCCATAAAAATTGACATCATTATTGTTTAGATTGTGATTTGTGATGTATCGAAAACAGGTGAATATCGAAATAGGGTATGTTACATGAAAAATATTCAGAATTTTAAGTAGAATTTAAAAATCGAATAAAATTTGGGGTATTTCATTTAAAAAATTAAAGTTGATGTGTGCCACGACTTCTTGAGCAATCCTGTATAATACTAAAAATTCTTAAAATTTGTAAAAATGATAAATAAAATCGACGGGTCCGAGCGTTTTTCGGATATATACATGGTTATGAAAATATTGGGGGTGTTCCATTCTTTTTGCCCACGCTGTATACAGGGTGTCCGGTAACTTATGGGCCATCATCTCTTTAACCTCTAACATTTTACTTGGGCAAATTCGGCTCAAAAGACATATTTTTATATCTACTATCTCCAGTTGCTCTATGGCCCATAAGTTACCGGACACCCTGAATAACTTCGATTAAAAAAGACATTTGTTTCTACCGTTACTAAAGGAGAAATTTGTTCACCGGGATTCCCCGATTATGATTGTATATATATAAATTGATTTATAGGGTATATTTATTATTGTTTATTGAAATTTTAATCAAATCAAGTAAAAAATATAGGTATAAGAAAGCAAAATTTTTACAAAATAGAAACTTTATAACATACTTAAAGCTAATGAATGAAAACTTGTCTATGAAAAAGGTCCTAACAGAAATTGTTGACAGATCTTGTAAATACTGTATGGTTAGTTTTTTAATTCATTTACCTATAAAATTTCTTTGGATTACATGGTAATTAAATTTGCTATTATTTAAATAAAATAAGCCTAAGACCAATAAAAACTTGAAATAACAACAGAACAATGACAAACTATAATACTTTTAGTTAGAAATTGTGTTGTCGAACTTTTAGATCTACTATACTTTTATTGTGCCATAAATAGCGCACTATAATATAATTAAATAAATAGTTACTTATTTGTTGATACACCTTATTGTTATTATACGTATATTTTATAATTAACTTTAAAAGATTACAGTATGTACTTAATGACACATTTTATGACGATTTTCTGCCAAGAGAAAAATATTTACATAAAAATATTTTTTGAAAAATGATCGTGACATTTTAGCTGGTGACACACTTATCTACGAGAAAAGTATTAACATGATTATTATTATTCAAAACTATTTAAAATTTGAAATTCCAACAAATTCTATTAACTTCAACAATACAATTTGACGTCTTACGTACGCCATGTTGATTCTTTTTTAATTTAGGCCTTCCAGGCGACTAGCTATATAACATTTTATTTATGTTGTCTAGCTTCACCTAACTTTATTCTTAGTAGGTACTGGTATTGACTGTCCTACCTGCCAAGGCGTAGAATGCTTTAAATCCAGAATACCAAATATTCAGTGCCAAAGTAACTATCCTAAACTTCCTTTTCTGGTAAATTTTGTCCCAGAGAAAAGTAATAGAAATAACCAATACGGATGTCTGGAACTAGAGTATTACGCTGGTAAGACACTTACTATATTTTAATTGATTTTCAATCCTAAAATGGTACTTGTTCTTATTTATGGTATTACTTTGGTTTTAGGAAAAGCCGTATTCAGTATAAAGCAGTGTCTCCCAGTAATACCGGGTAACTGTATTTGCGAACAATTTAAGCAAATACTACAAATAAAACAATGTCGATTTTCGGAGAATGCATTACAAATAAAACAAGAAAACGAGTACGAAAATATTGATTGTACAGAAGCCGGGAATAAAAAAGACAAAAGAGAAACTGCTGAAGATGATGATGGTGATGATACAGAAGAAGAAAGGAAGAAACAGGAATTCCAATATAAACAAAGCGAGAAAAAGGAGAAGGAAGAAAGGGAAAAAAATAATAAACAGAAGGAAAATAAGATGAAAGAAGATAAAGAAAGGGAAAAAGATGAGGCGGAAAAGAAAGAAAAAGAAAATAAATTAAAAGAACATTTAGATAAGGCACAAAATGAAAAAGACGAAAACGAAAATAAAATAAAGGATGTAAAAGAAAAAGAAAACGAAGAGAACCAGAAAAATTATGATTATTTCACTTCAGTGGTAAATATTGTAAGTACATGAATTTCCCTTTTTTGGCCTTCAATAAGCCTTTAAAATGTTTCAGGTTTTATGGTTAACAGGAAGCTCCTACAAAAAAGAAGAACAACCAATCAAATACAATCAACTAAGTACACTGTCTATTAAAAAAAATGCAACGAAGTCAACTGATAATATTAAAATATCACCAACTCCAACATATAAAGGTGCGACTAACGATTCTTTAACACCTCAATATAGAACAAATAGCACTGAAGTAAAAAAAACAACACCGATTCCAATTACAAGGAGAACTACCAGTACTGAGAATTATAAAACGTTTCCCACAAATCAAGATATTCTAGCAGCCTTAACACAAAAACCAATATCTACTTTAATCGTGGAAGATCATCTTTTACTACCATTAAATTCAAATAATTCTGATAAGAACTCTAGTCAGAAAAATAATTCATCTACCAAACAAAATATTATGCCAACTTTAATACATCAAGCATCTACCAATCTCAAGACATCCAAGCAACCTATGAAAACAACGCGTCCTGCTAATAATTTTGTTAACCCTTTAAATACAATTTGGAACGATTTTTCAAGTAAAAGACCAAAAGCCGCTACAAGTATAATAACATATGCCCCGTATTCAACAACTAGTAAGAAACCTTTAGCAAATAAGCCCCTAACATCTAACCCAAATGTAAGTGCCACTTCTAGAACTAATGTTATGTCTTCGACAACTACAACAATAACTAATGCTGAGAAAACTTCCTTTATAGAACGATCTAGTATACCAACTATGACACAGAAAATAACTACCAGCGTTAAAGCGAATGTCAATTCTTGGCTAACCACAAGGCAACAAAATAGTATACCTCCTGTAACACATACATCAACTTCCACCGGAATACCAAAAGTTGCTACTTTTATAGTATCCCCATTTTTAACAGGCAAAAAAACAACCTTGGCAAATAATACTTATAAATCTAACAGCCGTTTATCTACAACAAAAAATTACCCCACCAGAAAAAAAGTAACAGGAATTGAAATAATAAATGTCACACCTTTACCAAATGAAAATAAATCTAGTGTTGATAATAATAAATTTAGCAAAAGTTCTTCTACAACTGGTACACAAGGAATAACTACCAGTGCAACAACAAATGTGCTATTGTCAACTAAAAAAACGATAAAACCTGAAAACAATAAAACAATTGGCAAAAATTCCTCTACGGAACGAAATGCAATATTAACGATTACACAAAACAGCATTATTGATGAAACAGCTTCTTCGCCTACTACAGAAACAAGTCCTTTCAATAATTATAAAACTTCAAATACATCATCAAAACATAATAATGTCTTAGCTATAACACAAAAAGTAACCACAGGTGTAATAGATGATTTTAATTTCATGCCAACTACAAATACAACTACTGCTAAAAACAATTTTAATTCTAATAATAATTCATCCACACAAGAGAATAAGGCATATACCCTTACACAACCTATTATTGTGGGAGCCATTGGAAATAAGATTTCTTTGCCAACGACCAAAACAACTCTTGCTAATAATAATTATAAAACTGTAAAGAACTCGTGGACACAAAATTATATATTAACTGCAGACGAGAAAAAAACTACTAGCGTAATAGAGGATGGGACAAGAATCACTAGTACTGCCAACAAAAATTATCAATCTGACCAACGTTTATCTACGAAACAAAATATTGCATTAACAACTACACAAAAAGTAACAACCACTATTATAAAGGATTCTCTTCTTTTGTCAACTACAGACGCAACGGATTTTCAATCTGACCGGCATTTATCTCTACCACAAAACAATGGATTAATCGCTATACCGAACGTAACCGTTGGTATCATTGATAATGTGACCTCTTTATCAATTACAGAAACAAATAATACGAAAAATAAAACTGAGACAAATTCCTATAAGCAGCATTATACTACACAAAAAGTATTGACTGGTTTAATATTAGATATGACTTCTCTGTCACCTACATCAGCAAATAGTACTGATAATAGGTATAACATAAGCCAAAATTCTTCAATGCAACAAAATGGCATTTTACCTACTACACAGAAAATAACGACTAGTTTATTACCAGATGCGACTTTTCCTTTAACTGCTATAAAGACAGCAAGTACAAGAAAGGGGTATAACACAGGACCAACTCCCCTCAAACAACCAAATGGTTTATTAACAACCACACAGAAAGTAACGACTAATGTAAATTACGATGCGGCTTCCCTGCCCAGCACAAAGACAACTACTACTGACAATAAGTACAAAACAAGTCACCCATCCCCTATACATCAAGGTGGTGTGTTAACCACTAGACTGAAAGGAATAACTAGTCTAGTACTAGATACGACATTCCTGCCTACTTCAAAAACAATTAATGATAACAATAAGTATAATGCAGATCAGAATTCCCCTATAAAAGATGGTGTGTTTACCACTACACAGAAAGGTAAACCTAGTGTAATAGTAGAAGCGTCATCCAGGACAACTTCAAAAACAACTAGTATTGAAAATACTTATTACTCCAGCAAGAACACCAGAGCTTATAGCAGTGATAAAATTATCAAAAATGATGAGTATTGGACCGACGACGCAATCACACTAAAAGGAAGTCAAGAATTCGGCACAAACTATGGTGGTAATACGTATTTTTTAGATAATAATGATTTACCTACAAGAGATCCATTTTCTATGTCAAGTATTATATCAAGTACAACTCATCCTAGAAGAATACGAAAAGACTGTACTAACTTTCCTGAAGATGAGTTGCCTTCAACAGATACTTATTTAAGAGATGAAGCAGTTTCAACAACCACAAACTTGAATAAAAATGAATTTATACCAAGTAAGGTGGCAAATATAAAAGCCGAATTAATAATAAAACCAACTATTGAAACAAGTACAGAAAAACCTATTGTAATACCGTCTAAAACTACAGACATAGATGTGACAATTTTAACAAGTACGGGTCAACCAGAGCACACAAAAGAAAAAACTGAAAACTTTTCTAAATCAGATAAAACAGGTAAAACTAGCTCCTATAAAAATATGTACTCCACTCAAGTGCTAGAAAGTTTTTCCAAAACAGATTTTGAGAAAATGAATGTATATTTCACCGAACAAGACAATGGCAAAAACAATAATTCTGAGTTATTAATATTATCGACAGCAAATACTATTGAAAATAAAAAATATATTAGCCAAAAGATATCCGAAAGTTCTGATACTTTAACAATAAGTGACGCCACGATAGAAATTCCAAATAATAATTTAATAATGAGTACTACGCCGTCAAATATCCATTCTGTCAATTACAACAACAGTTTTAATTCGGATTCTGCTGATCTATTAGAGAAAACTGATGCAGCAGCAAGCAAGCAAATTACTAAAGCTATTCTTGTTTCAGAAAATTGGAGATTTACTACTCAGGCTACATTGAAAAATGCTGAAAATGTCTTAAGTGACGTCACAGAAACAGAAATGTTGGAAATTGAGTTAACAAATAGCCCTGAGACAGTAAATCTGCATTCTACTAACCAAGACCAAAATAATTATGACTCGGATTATTTTATTGCGACAAAAGAAAGTTATACACCTATTACCAATCAGGTTCCTGAAATTACAACTGAAAATAATCAAATTTTTATAAACGACGCAATTAAAGAATTGGTAGGATATTCATCAACACAAGACAGTACCATAATTAATTTACATTTTACTAAACACGATAATGCTATTTATCAGATAGGATCGACAAAAATGTCAAAAGAAAGTACAGCTAATGAAAACGTTGTAAGTTCCTCAAGTGATGTTACTACAGAAATGTTGGAAATTGAGCCAACACATAGTCATTTAAAAATGCATTCTACTCAACAAGACAAAGATGAGTTTGAATCAGTCTCTTCGATTGCGACAGAAGAAAGTTATACACCTACTACTAATCAGTTTACTGAAATTACATCTGAAAATAATAAAAATATTGTATACGATGAAACTACAGAAATGTTAGGGTATATATCAACACAAGATAGTACATCAATTAATTTACATTCCACTAAACAAGACAATGCTATTTATGGGACACAATCATCAAAAATGTCAGAAGCAAGCACTATAGGAAATGGGAGACAAACTCATCAGACTACATCTGAAAATGCTATTACCGATGAAATCACTACAGAAATGTTCGAAATTGAGTTAACAAACAGTCATGTAAATATCCATTCTACTCAACAAGACAAAGATGAGTTTGAATCAGTCTCTTCGATTGCGACAGAAGAAAGTTATACATCTACTGCTGATCAGTTTACTGAAATTACATCTGAAAATAATAAAAATATTGTAAACGATGAAACCACAAAAATGTTAGGGTATTTATCAACACAAGATAATACATCAATTAATTTACATTCCACTAAACAAGACAATGCTATTTATGAGACACAATCATTAAAAATGTCAGAAGCAAGCACTATAGGATATGGGAGACAAACTTATCAGGCTACATCTGAAAAAGCTATTACCAATGAAATTACTACAGAAATGTTGGAAATTGAGTTAACAAACAGTCATGTAAATATTCATTCTACTCAACAAGACAAAGATGAGTTTGAATCAGTCTCTTCGATTGCGACAGAAGAAAGTTATACACCTACTACTGACCAGTTTACTCAAATTACATCTAAAAATAATAAAAGTATTGTAAATGATGCAACTATAGAAATGTTAGGGTATTCATCAACACAAGATAGTACACCAATTAATTTACATTCCACTAAACAAGACAATGCTATTTATAAGACAGAATCATCAAAAATGTCAGAAGCAAGCACTATAGGATATGGGAGACAAACTCATCAGGCTACATCTGAAAATGCTATTACCAATGAAATTACTACAGAAATGTTGGAAATTGAGTTAACAAACAGTCATGTAAATATTCATTCTACTCAACAAGACAAAGTTAAGTTTAAATCAGTCTCTTCGATTGCGGCAGAAGAAAGTTATACACCTACTACTGATCAGTTTACTGAAATTACATCTGAAAAAATTAAAAATATTGTATACGATGAAACTACAGAAATGTTAGGGTATTTATCAACACAAGATAGTACATCAATTAATTTACATTCCACTAAACAAGACAATGCTATTTATGAGACACAATCATCAAAAATGTCAGAAGCAAGCACTATAGGAAATGGGAGACAAACTCATCAGGCTACATCTGAAAATGCTATTACCAATGAAATTACTACAGAAATGTTGGAAATTGAGTTAACAAACAGTCATGTAAATATTCAATCTACTCAACAAGACAAAGATGAGTTTAAATCAGTCTCTTCGATTGCGACAGAAGAAAGTTATACACCTACTACTGATCAGTTTACTCAAATTATATCTGAAAATAATAAAAATATTGTAAACGATGAAACTACAGAAATGTTAGGGTATTTATCAACACAAGATAGTACATCAATTAATTTACATTCCACTAAACAAGACAATGCTATTTATGAGACACAATCATCAAAAATGTCAGAAGCAAGCACTATAGGATATGGGAGACAAACTCATCAGGCTACATCTGAAAATGCTATTACCAATGAAATTACTACAGAAATGTTGGAAATTGAGTTAACAAACAGTCATGTAAATATTCATTCTACTCAACAAGACAAAGATGAGTTTGAATCAGTCTCTTCGATTGCGACAGAAGAAAGTTATACATCTACTACTGATCAGTTTACTCAAAATACATCTGAAAATAATAAAAATATTGTATACGATGAAACTACAGAAATGTTAGGGTATTTATCAACACAAGATAGTACATCAATTAATTTACATTCCACTAAACAAAACAATGCTATTTATGAGACACAATCATCAAAAATGTCAGAAGCAAGCACTATAGGAAATGGGAGACAAACTCATCAGGCTACATCTGAAAATGCTATTACCAATGAAATTATTACAGAAATGTTGGAAATTGAGTTAACAAACAGCCATGTAAATATTCATTCTACTCAACAAGACAAAGATGAGTTTGAATCAGTCTCTTCGATTGCGACAGAAGAAAGTTATACACCTACTACTGATCAGTTTACTGAAATTACATCTGAAAAAATTAAAAATATTGTATACGATGAAACTACAGAAATGTTAGGGTATTTATCAACACAAGATAGTACATCAATTAATTTGCATTCCACCAAAGAATTATATACTCAACAAGACAAAAATGAGTTTGAATCAGTCTCTTCGATTGCGACAGAAGAAAGTTATACACCTACTACTGATCAGTTTACTGAAATTACATCGGAAAATAATAAAAATATTGTATACGATGAAACTACAGAAATATTAGGGCATTTATCAACACAAGATAGTACATCAATTAATTTACATTCCACTAAACAAGACAATGCTATTTATGAGACACAATCATCAAAAATGTCAGAAGCAAGCACTATAGGATATGGGAGACAAACTCATCAGGCTACATCTGAAAATGCTATTACCAATGAAATTACTACAGAAATGTTGGAAATTGAGTTAACAAACAGTCATGTAAATATTCATTCTACTCAACAAGACAAAGATGAGTTTGAATCGGTCTCTTCGATTGCGACAGAAGAAAGTTATACATCTACTACTGATCAGTTTACTGAAATTACATCTGAAAATAATAAAAATATTGTATACGATGAAACTACAGAAATGTTAGGGTATTTATCAACACAAGATAGTACATCAATTAATTTACATTCCACTAAACAAAACCATGCTATTTATGAGACACAATCATCAAAAATGTCAGAAGCAAGCACTATAGGAAATGGGAGACAAACTCATCAGGCTACATCTGAAAATGCTATTACCAATGAAATTATTACAGAAATGTTGGAAATTGAGTTAACAAACAGCCATGTAAATATTTATTCTACTCAACAAGACAAAGATGAGTTTGAATCAGTCTCTTCGATTGCGACAGAAGAAAGTTATACACCTACTACTGATCAGTTTACTCAAATTACATCTGAAAATAATAAAAATATTGTAAACGATGAAACTACAGAAATGTTAGGGTATTTATTAACACAAGATAGTACATCAATTAATTTGCATTCCACTAAAAAGGACAATGCTATTTATGAGACACAATCATCAAAAATGTCAAAAGCAAGCACTACAGGAAATGAGACACAAACTAATCAGACTACATCTGAAAATGATATTACCATTGAAATCACTACAGAAATGTTGGAAATTGAGTTAACAAACAGTTTTATAAATATTTATTTTACTCAACAAGACAAAGATGAGTTTGAATCAGTCTCTTCGATGGCGACAGAAGAAAGTTATACACCTACTACTGATCAGTTTACTGAAATTACATCTGAAAATAATAAAAATATTGTAAACGATGAAACTACAGAAATGTTAGGGTATTCATCATCACAAGATAGTACATCAATTAATTTACATTCCAATAAACAAGACAATGCCATTTCTGAGACACAATCATCAAAAATGTCAGAAGCAAGCACTACAGGAAATGGGAGACAAGCTCATCAGGCTACATCTGAAAATGCTATTACAAATGAAATCACTACAGAAATGTTGGAAATTGAGTTAACAAACAGTCATGTAAATATTCATTCTACTCAACAAGACAAAGATGAGTTTGAATCAGTCTCTTTGATTGCGACAGAAGAAAGTTATACACCCACTACTGATCAGTTTACTGAAATTACATCTGAAAATAATAAAAATATTGTATACGATGAAACTACAGAAATGTTAGGGTATTTATCAACACAAGAACGTACATCAATTAATTTACATTCCACCAAACAAGACAATGCTATTTATGAGACACAATCATCAAAAATGTCAGAAGCAAGCACTATAGGATATGGGAGACAAACTCATCAGGCTACATCTGAAAATGCTATTACCAATGAAATTACTACAGAAATGCTGGAAATTGAGTTAACAAACAGTCATGTAAATATTCATTCTACTCAACAAGACAAAGATGAGTTTGAATCAGTCTCTTCGATTGCGATAGAAGAAAGTTATACATCTACTACTGATCAGTTTACTCAAATTACATCTGAAAATAATAAAAATATTGTATACGATGAAACTACAGAAATGTTAGGGTATTTATCAACACAAGATAGTACATCAATTAATTTGCATTCCACTAAAAAAGACAATGCTATTTATGGAACACAATCATCAAAAATGTCAGAAGCAAGCACTACAGGAAATGAGAGACAAACTCATCAGGCTACATATGGAAATGCTATTACCAATGAAATTACTACAGAAATGTTGGAAATTGAGTTAACAAACAGTCATGTAAATATTCATTCTACTCAACAAGACAAAGATGAGTTTGAATCAGTCTCTTCGATTGCGACAGAAGAAAGTTATACACCCACTACTGATCAGTTTACTGAAATTATATCTGAAAATAATAAAAATATTGTATACGATGAAACTACAGAAATGTTAGGGTATTTATCAACACAAGATAGTACATCAATTAATTTACATTCCGCCAAACAAGACAATGCTATTTATGAGACACAATCATCAAAAATGTCAGAAGATAGCACTATAGAAAATGGAAGACAAACACATCAGGCTACATCTGAAAATGCTATTACCAATGAAATTACTAAAGAAATGTTGGAAATTGCGTTAACTAACAGTCATGTAAATATTCATTCTACTCAACAAGACAAAAATGAGTTTGAATCAATCTCTTCGATTGCGACAGAAGAAAGTTATACACCTACTACTGATCAGTTTACTGAAATTACATCTGAAAATAATAAAAATATTGTAAACGATGAAACTACAGAAAAGTTAGGGTATTCATCAACACAAGATAGTACATCAATTAATTTACATTCCACTAAAAAAGACAATGCTATTTATGAGATACAATCATCAAAAATGTCAGAAGCAAGCACTACAGGAAATGAGAGACAAACTCATCAGGCTACATATGGAAATGCTATTACCAATGAAATTACTACAGGAATGTTGGAAATTGAGTTAACAAGCAGTCATGTAAATATTCATTCTACTCAACAAGACAAAGATGTGTTTGAATCAGTCTCTTCGATTGCGACAGAAAAAAGTTATACACCTACTACTGATCAGTTTACTGAAATTACATCTGAAAATAATAAAAATATTGTAAACGATGAAACAACAGAAATGTTAGGGTATTCATCAACACAAGATAGTACATCAATTAATTTACATTCTACTAAACAAGACAATACCACTTATGAGACAGAATCATCAAAAATGTCAAAAGCAAGTATTACAGCAAATAGGAGACAAACTAATCGGGCTACATCTGAGAATGCTATAAACAATGACATCACAACAGAAATTTTAGAAATTGAGTTAACAAATGGTCATGTAAATATTCATTTTACTCAACAAGACAAAGATAAGTTTAAATCAGTCTCTTCGATTGCGACAGAAGAAAGTTATACACCTACTACTGATCAGTTTACTGAAATTACATCCGAAAATAATAAAAATATTGTACACGATGAAACTACAGAAATGTTAGGGTATTTATCAACACAAGATAGTTCATCAATTAATTTACATTCCACTAAACAAGACAATGCTATTTATGAGACACAATCATCAAAAATGTCAGAAGCAAGCACTATAGGAAATGGGAGACAAACTCATCAGGCTACATCTGAAAATGCTATTACCAATGAAATCACTACAGAAATGTTGGAAATGGAGTTAACAAACAGTCATGTAAATATTCATTCTACTCAACAAGACAAAGATGAGTTTGAATCAGTCTCTTCGATTGCGACAGAAGAAAGTTATACACCTACTACTGATCAGTTTACTGAAATTACATCTGAAAATAATAAAAATATTGTAAGCGATGAAACAACAGAAATGTTAGGGTATTCATCAACACAAGATAGTACATCAATTAATTTACATTCCAATAAACAAGACAATGCCATTTATGAGACACAATCATCAAAAATGTCAGAAGCAAGCAATACAGGAAATATGAGACAAACTCATCAGGCTACATCTGAAAATGCTTCTACCAATGAAATCACTACAGGAATGTTGGAAATGGAGTTAACAAACAGTCATGAAAATATTCATTCTACTCAACAAGACAAAGATGAGTTTGAATCAGTCTCTTCGATTGCGACAGAAGAAAGTTATACATCTACTACTGATCAGTTTACCGAAATTACATCTGAAAATAATAAAAATATTGTAAACGACGAAACTACAGAAATGTTAGGATATTCATCAACACAAGATAGTACATCAATTAATTTACATTCCACTAAACAAGACAATACCACTTATGAGACAGAATCATCAAAAATGTCAAAAGCAAGTATTACAGCAAATAGGAGACAAACTAATCAGGCTACATCTGAAAATGCTATTAACAATGACGTCACTACAGAAATTTTAGAAATTGAGTTAACAAATAGTCATGTAAATATTCATTTTACTCAACAAGACAAAGATAAGTTTAAATCAGTCTCTTCGATTGCGACAGAAGAAAGTTATACACCTACTGCTGATCAGTTTACTAAAATTACATCTGAAAATAATAAAAATATTGTAAACGATGAAACTACAGAAATGTTAGGGTATTTATTAACACAAGATAGTACATCAATTAATTTATATTCCACTAAACAAGACAATGCTATTTATGAGACACAATCATCAAAAATGTCAAAAGCAAGCACTATAGGAAATGGGAGACAAACTCATCAGGCTACATCTGAAAATGCTATTACCAATGAGATTACTACAGAAATGTTGGAAATTGAGTTAACAAACAGTCATGTAAATATTCATTCTACTCAACAAGACAAAGATGAGTTTGAATCAGTCTCTTCCATTGCGACAGAAGAAAGTTATACACCTACTACTGATCAGTTTACTGAAATTACATCTGAAAATAATAAAAATATTGTAAACGATGAAACTACAGAAATGTTAGGGCATTCATCAACACAGGATAGTACAACAAATAAATTACATTTCACTGAACATTACAATACTATTTATGAGACAGAATCATTAAAAATGTCAAAAGCAACTATTACAGCAAATGGGAGACAAACTAATCAGGCTGAAGAACGTTTTACAACGACAGCTGAAGATTATGTAAAATCAACTCCAACTGATGATCAAATTTTATTAAACCTTTTAAATTTAGGATTGTTGGGTAGTACTTTAGATCTAGACTATGGAGGCCTTTCAACTTTTAACGATTATGATGACGAGACCAGAAATATTGAAATAAGCAGCGAACAGCCAATTGCATTGAGCGCAGAATACACTGAAAAATTTAAAGAATCATCGGTTTTATTAGAAGAATATTTTAAAGCAAATACCAAGGAAACTTTAAAGCCACTATCAGAAAAACTTGTAGATACTTATTCAACAGATGACCCCAGAATATTTTTAGCAAAACTTGACTCAAGTGTAAATGAACCTAAAGAAAGTTTGGGAGCAAGCACCAAGCAATCAGATATAGAAATGAATGAAATTTTTACAGCTACCTTAGAGCCAGATACTACAGTTTCTCCTATTGATCAATATGATAAAAGTTCAACTACAGATTCTTATGAGAAAACTAGTAATATAATTACAGACGAAGAAAATTTACCAAAATTATTAAATCATAACAACGTTTTGCAAAGCGATTCATTAAAAGAAATACTAGACACTACGACAGGTTCACAAAAATCAACTAAATATGTTGATGAACAATTAAATATACAAGAAATGTATGTTATGGAACAGCCCACAGAACCCGCGAACTCGCATCCAAAAATGCCTGTAGCGAGCTACACCGATATGTTGACGGCTGAAAATACAGTTTCTTTAGACATAGCGACTACAAATACTCCAGGGAACATTCAACAAACTCCTGAAATATCTAGTTTGCATATAGGCACTTCCGAAGAAGATTTTTATTTATTTCAAACAATGCCAGAAATAGACAGTGCTACTATAATTGCAATAGAAGAAATAGGTACAACAAAAAAAATATTAAGCACGAGATCAACCACAGAAACATCTCAACAAACTCCTGAAACATCCCAGGTTCCCATACGTACTACTAAAATATTTGTCATACCTAGTGTGGCTACAAAAGTGCCTTCATCATCTAAGGAAATACCTGAAACGACCAGTACAGAAGAAGAACCAGAATTTTCTAATTGCGACTACGACTACGACATGATTAATAATTCATCATGCGCAGTGCCATTTCTGTTGATATACTCTTTAACACTTATTATAGGTATTTTGAATAGTCTATCAGTTATATTGAAATAATTGATAAATTACTTGTAATGGCACAAAAAAAATGTTGAGGTGACTTATCTTAATTTTTTTAGACATTAGACATTACACATTAATATATTACATGTTATTTGCTACAATTTATAGGATTATATAATAAATATATCAAATATAAATAGTAATAGAGTAATGATCCCAGAAGTAAAAAAATGCACCTAGGCAACTAAATAGATGTGTGTGTGTGTATGTGCACAACATAATTTTAAACAATAGTTTTCTTTTAGGTTTGTTTTAAATATAACTGAATTAATATAATAATTGAATGGTAAAACAGATCGTTATGATCAAGGATCACGAGTGATTTCCTTTCCATTAATAACATTAAAATTGAATAAAGTTATATTGCCGAAGTTGGTGAGAGAGTTTCAGAGTCTCCCTAGCGCAATTGGTTAGAGCGTTCGACTGGTAATCGTCAGGTTTCGGGTTTGATTCCCGGCGGATGCATAAAAGCTACGTCTGCACGCCGGTCGGGTTTGTTTGGGTTTGTTCGTTATACAGTGTCACCAGTAAAGTCCGCATCATATGGGATTTTTTTTTATTAACAGCTTTGACTTTGGCATCAAGTTCTGCTTCGATCGAGATGAAAATTAAGCAAAAAAATAGTAGTCACGTGATTCGCATTATCTGTCAAATTTTAATTTTTTCCAAAAAATAATTCAAAAGTGGGGTTATTTCTGAAAATATCGAAAAAATCTTTAGAAAAAGTTGTTTTAAATGCAGTTTCTAGCCCACATGCAAAATTTCAGCTGCATAAGATAATTTTGATTTTTTACCTATATTTTGTAAATTGCACCACTTTTCCAAAATAAGACTCAACGAAACCTACATAAAACTTCTTAGTTTTGACAATGCCTTATTTCAGATACATTTTCTTTAAAGTGGCGCCATATTAAATGTGTGTTTTTCTACAAAATCAAAATTGGGCTATTCAAATTTGGTCGCATGTGATGCAAAGTTTATTTGTTTTTAACCCTGTATAAGGTAACTTCATAAAATAAGTATTTTTGAAAACGTAGTTTGTGTATGTGTCCTTAATATTAAGACAAAAAAGAACACAGTGTCATCAGTAAAGTGTTCATTAAGTAGAAAGTAAATTTTAGTTTAACTTAGCTTAACTAACTTAACTAAGTTTATCTATTTTCAACGATTTAATTTAAAACCCCTTTACTTTATTTTTTATTTTTTTACTTTCAGGCACAAACTACGTTTTCAAAAATACTTATTTTATGAAGTTACCTTACAGGGTCAAAAACAAATAAACTTTGCATTACATGCGACCAAATTTTAATAGCCCAATTTTGATTTTGTAGAAAAACACACATTTAATAATATGGCGCTACTTAGAAAATTTATTTGAAATAAAGCATCGTCAAAACTAAGAAGTTTTATGTAGGTTGCGTTGAGTCTTATCTTGCAAAAGTGTTGCAATTTACAAAATATAGGTAAAAAAATCAAAATTATCTTAGGCATGTGGGCTAGAAACTGCATTTTTTAAAAAATTTTCTAATAACTTTTTTCGATATTTTTAGAAATAACCCCACTTTTGAATTATTTTTTGGAAAAAATTAAAATTTGACAGATAATGCGAATTACGTGACTACTATTTTTTTTGCTTAAATTTTCATCTCGATCAAAGCAGAACTTGATGCAATGGTCAAATTTCGAATAAAGTTATTAATAAAAAAAAATCCCATCGATGCGGACTTTACTGGTGACCTGTTATAGTAAATTAGTATTAAGTTGGTAAAATAAAGTAAGCTTTTTAATTTTTGAACATTTTTTTATTGTATTTTTTTATAATACATTTTTTTACAAAAATATAAAAATTCGTATTTTTTCACCATAAAACAAGTAATCTTTGCGAAGTTAATTTATTATTAGTATGTACTTAACAAGTATAAAAGTCCATACAGTCTGGTCCTAGTTTGTCCATATGTTTTGGTGTACAGCACACGAATTGTAATTTGCTTTTCTTAACTCGAACAAAATATGTGGGTTTTGGTTCAGGTACTGATAAATGATTTTTAACATAATGCCTTCTTCCTAAAAAAGCATAATTTAATTAAAATATGCTTAACTTTCCCAATAAATTCATAAATCAGAAACATTTATAGACCAGGGCTGAATGAAGCCTTTGAAAATGGTAAAAAGTGAAAAAATATAATAGTATGATAAAACCCATTGAAAAAGGAAGAGAGTATAACAAAAATAAAAGGAAAAATAAATTACGGGCGATCCGAGGTCGGGAAATGGGGGGGGGGGGGAGTTTTTAAGGGTAGAAAACGATTTATCTCGATTTCCGGCAAATTTACAAGTCCTATGGAAAAACGGTAAATGGCAAAGTTGTAGGTAATAAAAAGATTTACAACTTTTGCATTTGCACTTTTTTCACATAACCTCAAAATTTGAAAATTTCAAATAATCAGGTTTTTGGTTTTTTATTTTTATCGTTTACAAAATTTTTTTTTATACACGAAATTTGGTGAAAACTTTCCTTTTTATATCCCAAACACACTGTAATTTTTTTGATTTAAAATATTTATTTTTTAACGTTATTTTGACTTAATATCGAAAAAGCAACCTAATTTTCAATCGAAAATTCTCACGTCAAAAATCTGCTATTTTAAAAAAGTCGGTGGGCTTTTTGTTCGTTGAAATCTCTACTTTCTGATGGTGTAAAAAAATATATACATTACTATGGTAAATGTTCTCAATTCAATTCAATTCCCCTTTAAATCCTACCTTTAATTATATTTAGATCAACTACTATTTACGCATGTTTTTTGCGATCATTATGTTTTTTGATTTGTAATTTTTTTACTTATCAATGTAACATGGAATCTTACGTTTTTCAAGTAATTAAAGTATAAATTTTAATAAATAGCTCAAAATTGTACATAATTATTAAAAAAAAAAATTCGGATTCGAGTTTTTTTGCATTTTTTGAGAACATTTACCATAGTAATGTATATTTTTTTACACCATCTGAAAGTAGAGATTTCAACGAATAAAAAGTCCACCGACTTTTTTAAAAAAGCAGATATTTTGACGTGAGAATTTTCGATTGAAAATTAGGTTGCTTTTTCGATATTAAGTCAAAATAAGGTTAAAAAATAAATATTTTAAATCAAAAAAATTACAGTTTGTTTGGGACATAAAACGGAAAGTTTTCACCAAATTTCGTGTATAAATAAAATTTTTTGTAAAAGATAAAAATAAAAACCAAAAACTTGGTTATTTGAATTTTTCACATAAATTTTGAGGTTATGTAAAAAAGTGTAAAAACAAAAGTTGTAGATCTTTTTATTACCTACAACTTTGCCATTTAACGTTTTTCCATAGGACTTGTAGTTTTGCCGGAAATCGAGATAAATCGTTTTCTACCCTTAAAAAATCACCCCTTTCCACTTCCCGACCTCGGATCGCCCGTTATTTATTTTCCCTTTAATTTTTGTTATATTCTCTTCCTTTTACAATGGGTTTCATCCTACTATTATTTTTTTGGTTTCAAAAATTATCGACTATGGTCTATTAAAAGAATTTCTAATTTCAAAATTCACCATTAGAATAACAAGAAAAATCTTTTCATTATTAAAATACTTTTGACTCACTTCTCACTGTAGTATCTCTTGGGGGCAATTTCATTTCTCCACAATAATGTTTTACCTTCCTTCTAATATCGTCAAGTGAACACGGAGAAGGTACATCATCTTCTGAGTTTACTAATATGTTAAAAAGTACTGACATTACAAATACGCAGGACAAAAATAGGATCTGTAATAAAAACAGAAAAATATATTTTTTTTTAAGTTTAGCATACTTCTGATTTTTTTTTTAACTTTTTTTATATTAGTATTTCCGTTAACATTTTCAAAAATCTTAAATTCTTTAGTCGCAAGGCTTAGGTTATAAGATATTTAAATTTTTAATTAGAAATATATAAAAATTATTTTAATATCCTCATCGGATAAAACAAAACCTTTATACAGATTAAATAAGTTCGCCCAAACAGGTGTTCCTGTTACTAGTCATTGAATAAAATTCATTAGGTTATTGTTATTAAGTCATTAAATAGGTTAAATACCTATTTGAATAACATATTTCTAATTTTAGTTTTACTGTATGTCGATTATTGTTCGATAAGAAAAACAATGGGCATTATAGGTTGCCTAAGATATATTATGTAAGTATAAGTTAAAATAAAGACATTGTACAAGAAAATAACATTGTAGTTCTTTGGAAAAATCATTTTTTCTTATCATGCTAAATCATATTCAAGTTTATTACCCTGTATAAAATTGACTCACATTTTATCTTATAATATCTCAAAAAACAATTTTCGCGAATACAATACTTGCTTGTTTTGACGTCGCAGTTCAAAAATAGGAATCACTTTTGGGGTTATATTATATTATATACAATGTATTATTTTAACTCGAGACATGGGATTTGCATGTGTCTTACTTTTGTTCTACAAAAAAGTTTTAGGTCGAATCTCGGCAGGTGCATACTTCAGGGTCTTCAATTCAGTAATCCTGTACTAATTTCAGGAGAAATTATTATTTTTTAATGATAAATTACAGTTTTTTAGTTCTTCTATATTTAGTTACCTGAACATACCGTCATGCCTATGACTTTTTTTTGATTTTTTAAAGTCATCTCTTTCGCCGCGTTTTATTTGCTAAAATGTCTCTTTACACTCTCAATGAGAGAATATGGATGGATTTTTTTTGGTTGGATATATAACTTTAAAAGTCTTTGACAATAGTATGGATAGGCCACTAAATTCAGAACAATTAAAAAACCGAATTATTGAAGCTTCTCAAAATATTACCCTTCGTCAAGTACAGAATAACTAGTTTACAAATTAATTTAAATAATACTTGGAACTATCAGAATCAAATATCCGAAATACAAAGGTTCAAAAAAGTTGTGTTTTGCCAAAAAAAATGCTAGCTGCTAGCTTCACTGGTAAAAGTAAGTCACTCTCCTAAGGATTTAAATAACCTTTGATGCAAATTTTATCTTTTAGTTTCGAATAGAACAAAAGTTATCAGGGGGTGAATAAATTACCATGCAAATTCATTGTCAAAAAAATGCATTGTGATTATACATATACCAGCCATTTTTATAGAAAGATATTTCTATAGCCAGTTAAATGTTTTTTAAAGTAATAGCAGAAAGTGGAAAATGTGCAAAAATAAAAATATGTTCAACCTTATACAGTGACCGGCAGAAAGTGCGCAGCATATGGGAAAGTTTTTTTATCTTTAAGTTTAGAAAATTAATTTTATTTTAGATAGGTTCTGCATGTTCTCAAACCAAAAGAACACCCATTAAATCCGGTAAAAGTCTTGTGATATACGAGGTAGGATCAAAAATTTGAAATTCCGCTAAGAGTAAAGTACCTCCATCTTTTATTTTAGAATATTTTTTTTGCTAGGAATTATTGTTTTAATTTCAAAGTTATACCCAAATTCCAAAATTTCGCTTATTTTGGACAAAAAAATGGATTTAATCGTGTTTTCTGAATAACCCTGTATAAAAAATAAATGGCAACCGAACAGTACAAAAATAAGATTTTCTGCAGACTTTGTTAGAGATAACCGTCGATTATAAGTCCGATTAGTATGTTTTCATAATATTATGGCTTTTTAAAATAAAAACATAAAAATATTAAATATTTTTGCTGCACACCGTATTTAATTTTCTGAGGGAACATGTTAATTTCATCTAACTGATTTTTTTTTTTAATTTACATTGACTTAAAACATCTCCTAAATAGTTTTTTTATACATTGAAGTATGCAAAGAAAGTTTCCATTTGACTTATAAAGAAAAAAAATTAAATTAAAAATATTTAGACTGAGGATACGTAAAAAACCAGGTGTATAAGTATCGGCCTTTTAGAAATTTTGACCATCTGGAAAATGTTATAAGACGTACAGTGTATCGCTAGAATCAATCCGGCTTTTTTAAGGAAAATAGCCAAAGATTTAAAAACATAACTATAATATGTATAGAAAATGGAGGAGGACATGTAGAAAAATGTTATAATAATTATTATTGTTAATGTAAATAGCCTTAATTAGCATTTTTTGTTCCCTATTCTTGAGTTAAAAAATGTATAACCTGGATATTAGTTGGATTATCCTAAAACTGTATTTGATAAATGAAAATAACCTATTCGTATATTGATCCTTATTTTGCGTGACGAATAAAATCCGTTCAAAATACATTTTTAATTTAAATTTTTTTCTTTAAAGATCAAAAGGAAACTTTTTATGCAAATTTCAATGTATAAAAAACTATTTAGAAGATGCTTTAAGTCAATGTAAATCAAAAAATATCAGTTAGATGAAATTAACTTGTTCCCTCAGAAACTAAAGTACGGTGTGCAGCAAAAATATTTAATATATTTATGTTTTTATTTTAAAAAGTCATAATATTAATAAAACAAACTAATTGGACTTATGATCGACGGTTATCTCTAACGAAATCTGCAGAAAATCTTATTTTCGTACTGTTCGGTTGCCATTTATTTTTTAAACAGGGTTGTTCAGAAAACACGATTAAATCCATATTTTTGTCCAAAATAAGCGAAATTTGGAATTTGGGTTTTTTGATCCTACCTCGTATATCATAAGACTTTTTCCGGATTTAATGGGTGTTATTTTAGTTTAAGAACATGCAGAACCTATCTAAAATAAAATTAATTTTCTAAACTTAAAGATAAAAAACCATTCCATATGCTGCGCACTTTCTGCCGATCACTGTATAATCGCAAATAAATAAAATAATAAATAGGTACTTTTCCAAAATTCAAAAAACCAATTAAGAAGAAAGAATATACAAAATATGTACATACCCAAAACTTCATGGTGAGAGAATACTAAGATAAACTCTTCTTAGTAACCAAGTGCACAATTAGAAGTAAAATTGGTACTGAACGAGCAAGAGAATGTCGCATTTTTAAATAGGCTGGAAAACAATTGATACACAAAAATGAATCTTCACAAAGTTACTCGATTAGTGTCAGTTGATTACTAACATCCAGGTGCAAAAATTTAAACAAAAGCGACAGATTTTACACTTTAAATTGATTTTTAATTTGTTAAAAACCAAGCGGTTTGGTCTAGGTTAGTAATTTGCTTGTTAGGTAGGTTATATTTTTGCTGAGATTAACTTAAACAACCAAAACAAGGTGGTGTCACTATTATTTAATAATTTAACCATTACTATAAATAAACAAAGTACAGTGACAGCCGATCTTAAAAGTTTGTCGGTTATTTTACAACTTTAATATATTATTTGTTTTCACCATTATATTTCTAACTCATGAAAAATCCATTAATTTATATTTATTTACTAAGTATTAGTACAGAATATATAGCTACGCAGTATGCGTAGCTATATACAGGGTGTCTCACGGTCGATGGTACCTTAGACGTTTCTGACGAACCAGTAAAGGAATCGTTCTGAAGATTTGGTCGCGTACATAAACGGACATGCTCTACCAACCTAAAATATTTTTAACAATACAGTGTTGCCGCTTCCACACAAAAATAATAGTAACTTCGATTTTTTAAATGGAACACCATATATTTTATTTTATTTTCGAAACCCCCATTACTTTCCTTACAATTTTTATTAACTCTACTCTATAGTTATCTCTTACCGTTTCGAAGATATAAATTAATTTCCGTTTTTTTTGTCCGAAACCATCACTTTTAAAATGCTGATAATTTTGAACTCTAAAACACTGAAACCCTGAAATTTTGTAAATAGTTAACTAATACCATAGGGCTCTTTGCCCTAGTCCTAAATCTTAGTTGCAATATACAGGGTGGTTGAAAAATACACTTATTCTGGTAACTTGAAAAAGTGACCGTAAGTCCTTTTTTTCAAATGTAGCACCCTGTATATTATTACGGATTTGAAAAGCTGCTAAAATTTCACTTAATTCTTGTATATCATACCTGTACCCAACTAACTAGTTTAACCATTTTTTTGACGTATTAAGCATAATTTGTAAAATTTTCTATACAATTCAATTTTTATTCGGTTATTAGTTAGTTAGCCATGACAAAAACTGATGTTTACGTATGTTACTATGGTTATCGTTTTGACATTTCATTAAGTTTAGATACAAGATAGAAATACACTTTAAAGTGATGGAAGAAAACTATACAAATGCAGTTCTTATGAATTTATTTATTTTATTTGGACAATGTGATGTGATGTGATGAATTAGCGCCAGGACATGTATAAAGTTTAACGAAATGTACTCTAATTTACCGCCAATGAATCTTGGAAAATTCATAAGGATCCAGGACAATTTTATTAAATGTTAACCAGGTAGTCAAGTAAAAGACTACTAAAATTATAACTAATAAAATGCTATTTTAACAGATGTTCAAAACGCTGGCCGTTTACATCCAAACACTTTAATATGCGGGTGTTGACTGCATGGATTTCAAGAAAAATTTAGTTTTAATGTTTTTTGCATGTTAATGCAAACACACATTGTCCAAATAAAATAAATAAATTCATAAGAACTGCATTTGTATAGTTTTCTTCCATCACTTTAAAGTGTATTTCTATCTTGTATCTAAACTAAATGAAATGTCAAAACGATAACCATAATAACATACGTAAACATCAGTTTTTGTCATGGCTAACTAACTAATAACCGAATAAAAATTGAATTGTATAGAAAAGTTTACAAATTATGCTTAATACGTCAAAAAAATGGTTAAACTAGTTAGTTAGGTACAGGTATGATACACAAGAATTAAGTGAAATTTTAGCAGCTTTTCAAATCCGTAATAATATACAGGGTGTTATATTTGAAAAAAAGGATTTATGGTCACTTTTTCAAGTAATCAGAATAAGTGTATTTTTCAACCACCCTGTATATTGCAACTAAGATTTGGGACAAGGGCAAAGAGCCCTATGGTATTAGTTAACTATTTACCAAATTTCAGAGTTTCAGTGTTTTAGAGTTCAAAATTATCAGCATTTTTCAAAGTGACGTTTTCGGACAAAAAAAACGGAAATTAATTTATATCTTAGAAACGGTAAGAGATAAGTATAAAGTAGAGTTAATAAAAATTGTAGCGAAAGTAATGGGGGTTTCGAAAATAAAATAAAATATATAGTGTTGCATTTAAAAAATCGAAGTTACTATTATTTTTTTATGGAAGCGGCAACACTGTATTGTTAATGTTGTAATTGTTAATATTTTAAGTCGGTAGAGCATGTCCGTTTATGTATGCGACCAAATTTTTAGAACGATTCATTTACTGGTTCGTTAGAAACGTCTAAGGTACCATCGACCTTGAGACACCCTGTATTCTGTGGTATTAGGTATCGCTAGTTCCTAATAATTTTTTTTATATAAAAATCAATTTCTCCCTAGGTTTATTTGATAAAAAGTTTAGCAGTTTTATTAGAAGCTCTATCAAATTTAAAAAAAGTTATCTTTTTCTTATTTTCTGTTGCAATTGTTCGAGTTTAATCAGGTATTTTCCTATTTTTATAGGGGACTCCTGTAAATTCAACTATAATTGTCCACCACTGTCAGTATGATATTAAGCCAAGCTATAAAAGTAATTGACTGGGTTTAACATGTAAATAATGTATAGGTATGAAAATGTTATGTCCGCCATATCCTACTGATAAGTTGCTGATGTACTTCTGGTGTCATGCCTCCCGCTTCGAATTAATTATAAATAAATATTTATTTATTTGTACAGAATGTTATTTATTTTACAAAAGAATATAACTTTTAATTATTTTAGACGGCAAAAATGTGTACTGATAAATAAACTAAAAAAAAAATAGGCTTTGAGTACCTAGTTTCTATGGCATCTGAGTTCAACACAGTATAATATCTCCTTTATAAGCGTAAATAGCACTAAAATTAAAATTCAGACTTTTTAAAAGCAAATATAGTTAGACATATTATAACTTTAATAATATATTTTTAATTACTTTATCCAATTACGTTACGATAAGAAAATGAAATTCATTGGTGTTCTTTTTAACAAAGTATCATTTTAAAATGAATATATCCCCAATACAGCTAAACTATTTAAGTGGTTTACCCAATATTAACAAAAAATTACTAATAACATGTGGAACCAAATTTCCGGATGGATTGACGGAAAAAATCGTTTCACCCATTAGACTTCCTTTTCTTATCAAAAGCTTTAAATTGTTAAAATACAGCGCCATCTTTTTGAAAATCTGGTGTCTTCAATCCTAATTAATATCAGAATGACATAACTGAATCGAAATGTTTTCTTGAACAAAACGATAGATTTACATTTCAGCAAGGCAAATTATGGAATCCTCACACTGCAAAGCAGGAACGGATCTATTGTTGGTTTCACTTCTAACTCAAAGATGGCAGTCTGTTTAGAGCACATATAGAAATAATATCGATTATAACAAACCCTTATACTATAAGCAGAAAATTTTTAGGGTCAAACAAATATCAGATATAGTGTTATGCTAAAAATAGGGATGTCGTTGTACGAAACTTATAGCAGTATTATGTATGATGCTTTTGAATCCATAAAATAAAGATCCGTTCAAGGTAATAGAGGGCAGAAGCAAAGTAATGCATTGGTAACTATTTTGTTCTCTTTATTTTTTTCTTATAATACAGATAAAATCGTTAAAAGAAAAATAATTTTTTTATTAAACCCCCAGAGGAACATGCAGACGTCCCAACAAAACCAAATTTAAAAACCTCGTCTTTAATAATTATTTTTATTTCATTTCGTTTATAAATAATTAATAAAATGTGATTTAATATATAATTTTCAAATTTCATGCCACCCTTAACTTGTGCATATTATAGGAACTGAAAAATGATGTTCATTCATCTAAGCTTTTTATCTTAGTATCCAAACAACGAACCCTATTGACAGAAGAGTGACATGTGTCAATATCCTTAGAGATCGATATGACTGATGTTGGGATAATAAATAACCGACATCAATAAATTAAAAAAAGGCAAAGTCCAAACAGTTCCAAAATTCGATTCTTGAAATAAAAATAACAGTAAATTCAATGTTCTTTAAAAGAAATATAATCTCTTGAATCTAAAAGTTATGACAAATTTAAAAAAAATGTTTTTCATTTCTTACTCTTTGTTTTCTGCCAAGGTTATTCCAGAATTACGGTTAAACATGGGTTTGGAACCACGATATTCAGGCCTATACACTATTCACATATCATGGTAAGACTTCTTTAATTGGGGGAGTACCTACCTATGTACTTTTTAAATATTAGCTATTAAATGTACGGGTTTATGGATGGGGTTTATTACAAAAAAAAATTATATGGCAAAAAAAATCCATTTCCAAGCTCAAAAAAATTGTAAAAGGCCGTCCAACCTAATTTTTTTCGCTTCTTTCGTGTAAACCCAATTTTTCCTGGCTTTAATTCGCAATAAACTTGACATTAATAATTTTTTAATAGAGATTGATTGGCCCCAAAAAAGTTTGATAGATTCTATCAATCATATGTCGTGCCTTATAAACAATTTATTTATATAAGGGTGTTTTTTAAGCGTGCCTATATTAAAACTGTGCAGTCTCTTCAGTGTATACGCTTGGGTAAATTAAAAATTGTTTTATTATTATGTTGCTTACAAAAAATTGCATTTTAGGTTAACGGAACATGGGGGTGGTTTGTTTTATGCAAGCTTTAAAAATATACAATAAAGAAAAATGTATCACTTTGAAACAAGGTTTGTTAAAATAAAAGGAACGAATAAAAAACTGTATGACGGAACTGTCAAAAGAACTCTCCAGTCATCAGAACTGCTGTTCCTATTATTTTTATGCTTTTAGAGAAGATTATGAATTATAACTTTTTGAAGGTTGGAGACCATGATATTTCTTGAATGATGAAAGAGTTTTGGACTTCCATTGTCCTTATTTGTTTTAAATCACAGAGTTTCAACTGGTAAGTATCTCCATTCGTCTTCAGGTGAATATTAAATAAATAAAGTAACAAGATTAGTTGACACAATATTGGAAAATCGTAAGAATCGACCCAACGCGCAAGAAGCAGACAGAGAGGCACAACCAACACTCAATATTCCGTATGACAAGGGAGTATCTGAGAAAATAAGAAGACTAGGACAACGATATAACATCAACACCGTATTTAACTCGAGGGACACCCTAAGAATCCACCTGACGAAGACAAGGCATATAAGTCAAAAAGATAGGAAAAACTGCATCTACCAGATCCCCTGCGAATGCGGCCAATCTTATATAGGTGAGACATCAAGACCACTCGAGACAAGGATTAAAGAACACAAAAACAATACGTTAAAAGGAGAGACCGAAAAGTCAGGTGCAGCTGACCATGCCTGGAAACATGGCCACCATATCATGTGGTCAGAAGCTGAAATCCTACATAAGGAACCACACTGGAGGAAAAGAAAGTTTAAGGAAGCTGCTGCTATTCACCAGAATCCAGGCTGCTTTAGTAAACCATCATTAGACTTAAGAAATATCTGGAAACCCTTTTTAGATAGATGTAATCTTAGGATAAGATCGCGTGCCAACTGAACGCATGACTGCACTCACCTCAGTATGCTTCGGTGCACCTAGCTAGTATAAATAGTCTTGTAGTTACTTTACTTATTTAGTATTCACCTGAAGACGACTGGAGATACTTACCAGTTGAAACGTTGTGATTTAAAACAAATGAAGACAATGGAAGTCCAAAACTCTTTCATCATTCGAATTATAACTTGCTGATAACTAGGGGGAAGGGCATAGGGAACACGTGCTCCCTCTCTGTTTGTTAAGAAAGCAAAGAAAAATAATATATAAATAGTATAATAAAACAGATATATTGGGTAACACCCCCCCCCCCAAATTTTGGTCTGGTTACGCTACTGAAAATAGATTTTATCAATACACTCGATACATACGATAAAGAGCAAATCTGCTAATACACTGCGCGGCATATTTAACCCATAACGAAAAAATTGCCTCAATTTTGATGTTATATATTTTCCAAATTTGTGGTTCGTTTTTAATGATTTTTTTTTCAAATTGTAGGTTTTTTCCTTAAGCATATCACCGCCTTTGTTGTTTTACTTAAAAAAGTAACTTTGGTATTATACCGGGTGTTTTTTTTTACGGAAATTCAAAACACCCTGTGGGATTTACTAGCCATTGCAAGTTATCGCAATTACAGCCAAATGAAAGTCCCATGTTTCCTTTACATTTTCTTTTTTGATTCATTGGTTTATCTCTGTTTTTTCATGAAATATTCAATTTTTAGTTCAACGTGATTTTCATAAAAAAATGTTTAGTTAAAAAATACAAAATAAACGAAATGCTTTGATTAATGCAACAGCAAGAAAAAACAAATTATAAAGTAAATAAAGAATCAATATCTGGTATTAATTAATTTTATTGAATCCACAAAACAGGGCAAGAAAATAGAGGGAAAAAATTGTAACTTCTAAAGGTATTTAAAAAAATTAAATATGAATCATTAGTAGCGAGTATTGCCTTTCCTTGCTCTAATGACTGCTTCGCATCTTCTTGGCTACTTAAAATCAGATTTCTGATTTCATCTTGATTAATCTGATTCCATATTTCCATAAGCCTCAATAGCAGATCATTTAAGTTTCTAGGAGGAGGAAGCAAGACTCTAAGATGTCGTCTCATGTTATCCCATAAATGCTCGATAGGATTAATGCCAGGGCTTCTTCCTGGCCAAGGCAAAGTTAAAATTTCTGTTTCTTGGAGATAATTTTGTACCACGCTTGCTACGTGTGGGCGTGTATTATCTTGCATAAATAAAAAATTATTCACAATAAATGGTACCACATGGGGTTTTTAAATGTTTGATATATATATAGGTTACCTGTCAAAGGACTTCCCTGAATCACAACTAACTCCGTGCGAGCATCTAAACTATAATGCCAGCCCAGACCATAACAGATCCTCCGCCATAGCTTACTGTTCCGACAATGTTGCATTGAGCATATCTCTGGGAGGCAATACTCGCTACTAATTATTCATATTTAATTTTTTTGAATACCTTTAGAAATTACCATTTTTTTCCCTGTATTTTTTTTGCCCTGTTTTGTGGATTCAATAAAATTAATTAACACCAGATATTGATTCTTTATTTACTTTATAATTTGTTTTTTCTTGCTGTTGCATCAATCAAAGCATTTCGTTTATTTTGTATTTTTTAACTAAACATTTTTTATGAAAATCACGTTGAACTAAAAATTGAATATTTCATAAAAAAACAGAGATAAACCAATGAATCAAAAAAGAAAATGTAAAGGAAACATGGGACTTTCATTTGGCTGTAATTGCGATAACTTGCAATGGCTAGTAAATCCCACAGGGTGTTTTGAATTTCCGTAAAAAATACACAACAGTTTTATAACACCCGGTATAATACCAAAGTTACTTTTTTAAGCAAAACAGCAAAGGCAGTGATATGCTTAAGGAAAAACCTACAATTAGAAAAAAAAAACATTAAAAACGAACCACAAATTTGGAAAATATATAACATCAAAATTGAGGCAATTTTTTTGTTATGCGTTAAATATGCCGCGCAGTGTAGTTTTGAAACGTCCGTATTTTTGTCCACCCTCTAAATAAATGCGCATTTTTATTTAAAAAAGCTCAGTTAAAAAGCCGTTTAATAGGACTAAGGTAAAGCTTATTTTTTTTTTATCGCGGAGGTACATGTAACAACGGAACCCATTATGAGCAAACTTTTTAAAAACAATTTATTGAAAACAAATCTTAAATTTTTATTTAAATCGTTCCATATAAAATATATTTTTTATCTTGTCGAAACTCCATTTACCGGCAAAAAGGTATAAAGATATTTAAATCAAAATAAACAAAATTCAAATAAACTAAGGGCCTCTAAATCGGCCTAAGGGCTTAACTCACCGTCCTAAAATCTTTAAGCAGATTTAAGTCAAACCCTGAAGCCTGCAAGTATCCCAAAATGACACGGTTCAGCAAATTTTGACAGCCAATTCTCCCCGCCTGTTTCTTACAGGGCAATTGATTTGCTGTATTATAGATTTGATTGATGTATTTTCCCAAACGTTTTATTTTACACTAAGAAAAATGCGTTCATGGAAGGTTATTTTTCGTAACGTCTTAAATGTTTTTTATGAAATTTAGTTAGTTTTCTAGAATTATTATTTTTTTTTATTTTTTTTTTATTTTTTTATTTTAGGTCGGCCTATTTCCGCAACGAGGCCAATGCACCGACGCCAGGGAATTTGTCACACACTATCTGGTAATTTTGCCGAATCCCTCTTTGTCGAGGGTAGGGTTTTTTAACGTGCCAACATCCATGACACGGGATCCACAGTTTAACGTCTCTTCAGAAAGACGGTGCGCACCTCTTAAACCAAATTCCAAATTTAACATCGACGTTGCCGGCATCGGGGATCGAACCCGGTACCTTCGATCTGTGAGGCCGCTGCACTGACCACTAGACCACAACGCCGATTTTCTAGAATTATTGCTTTCTATAACATCAATAAATCTAAAATATATTAGAAACAGTGTCACCAGTAAAGTCCGCATCATATGGGATTTTTTTTTATTAATAACTTTATTCAAAATTTGACTTTGGCATCAAGTTCTGCTTCGATCGAGATGAAAATTAAGCAAAAAAATAGTAGTCACGTGATTCGCATTATCTGTCAAATTTTAATTTTTTTCAAAAAATAATTCAAAAGTGGGGTTATTTCTGCAAGTATCGGAAAAAGTTATTAGAAAAAGTTTTTTTTTAATGCAGTTTCTAACCCACATGCAAAATTTCAGCTGCATAAGATCATTTTGATCTTTTACCTATATTTTGTAATTGCACCACTTTTGCAAAATAAGACTAAACGCAACCTACATAAAACTTCTCAGTTTTGATAAGGCTTTATTTCAGATACATTTTCTTTAAAGTAGCGCCCGCCATATTAAATGTGTTTTTCTACAAAATTAAAATTGGGCTATTAAAATTTGGTCGCATGTGATGCAAAGTTTATTTGTTTTGGACCCTTGGACTTTAATTTTAAGACAAAAAAGAACACAGTGTCATCAGTAAAGTGTTTATTAAGTAAGAAGAAATTTTAGTTTAACTTAACGTAAAGTTTATCTATTTTCAACGATTTAATTTAAAACCCCTTTACTTTATTTTTAATTTTTTTACTTTCAGACACAAACTACGTTATCAAAAATACTTATTTTATGAAGTTACCTTATACAGGGTCCAAAACAAATAAACTTTGCATCACATGCGACCAAATTTGAATAGCCCAATTTTGATTTTGTAGAAAAACACACATTTAATATGGTGCTACTTTAAAGAAAATGTATCTGAAAGAAAGCCTTGTCAAAACTGAGAAGTTTTATGTAGGTTGCGTTAAGTCTTATTTTGCAAAAGTGGTGCAATTTACAAAATATGGGTAAAAAATCAAAATTATCTTATGCAGCTGAAATTTTGCTTGTTGGCTAGAAGCCGCATTTAAAAAAACTTTTTCTAATAACTTTTTTCGATATTTTTAGAAATAACCCCACTTTTGAATAATTTTAAAAAAAAAATTAAAAATGCGAATCACATGACTACTATTTTTTTGTTTAATTTTCATTTTGATCGAAGCAGAACTTGATGCCAAACTCAAATTTCGAATAAAGCTATTAATAAAAAAAAATCCCATATAAAGCGGACTTTACTGGTGACACTGTTTATGAAAGTTCTCCTGGCTTTAACGATCATAAAATAGAGACATATAATATAGTATTTCTGAAAACGCCAAATCCTTATTTAGTTACAAAGTTAAATATTAATATGTTTACCGATGTTTGCAAATAGTAAACTGCACTATATTAATAGAGTAAAAGGACTCAGATAATACAAACGTTCTCTTATAAATTAATAATAAGTTTATATGTAAGTTTAACTACATAGCATGTAACACTTATATAAGTTTTGGAAAATTATCTTGATGGCAAAGTTTTAGTAACTCCCGTTTAGTTCCACCTAAGAGATTTAATGAAACTATACGGACTTGGTAGCTTATAGCCCTTGAAATAACAATTTCAGTCGTGGTATATTGCCTGGAAAACATTGATGTTGTCCCCCGTATCTAAGATAATACGTTTCAATTATGGTTACCCTAGAAGTGATTTTTCTCCTTTTACTATTATACAAGCTCTTGTGTAATCGTCAACAATAGCGAATTAGAAATAAAATCAACCCCGATAAAAAATAACATTTTTTATTGATTTATTACAAGCAAGGTTAAACCAAAAATTACAAAAAATATGTACAAGAAAAATTTATTAATGGGGGTCACCTTATTACTCTTATTTATTGCAAGTGTTTGGTATTTTCCAAGATCTTCGTGTATCACTTCGTTTCAATGCAACGTCAGTATTTTTTATCTTCACTTTAATACAATAAAAATAACAGAGAAAAACATATCTACTCACGGCTGTCTGGCCTCAAAAAGAAAAAACATTATTCGCAATTGTATTAATTTGCCTAATTTACAGTTTTTTCTAATTTACAGTTATACAGTGTGTAAATAACGTATGGAATAAATTCAATTACAATTCAGGTAAGACGGTTTGAGAAAAACGCTGAAACACGACGTCAACTAACTTATAAAAATGCGCTCTCTTTGACGCTTACAACATTTATACGGGGTGTCGCGTTTAGAATATAAAATGATTGTATGGATGCTTTTTTTAAATCGAATGCCCTGTATACTACTTCAAATTTCGATTCCTCGAAAGAAGCCGTTTTCAAAAACCTAACACATATAAGGTCCAAAATTCGTTGTTTAGAAACCAGAGCAACTAGAAGAAAAAGCATCAATTTATTTTCATGAAATCTAACAAAAGTTAAACCAAACAATTAATTAATTAGATGTTGAAATTGTCTTCCCTCTTGCGCCTGACAATATCCTAATCGATGAATAACTTCTCGTTGCACATTACTTATAGCCTCTTCACTTATTTTGGCACATTCGATTCTTATCCTACTTTTTAAATCATCGATTCTATCCGGTCTACTTTTGTATACTACATTTTTCAAATGACCCCACAGAAAATAGTCCATGGGAGTAAGATCCGGGGACCTGGGTGGCCATTTAATGGTACCACGCCTTCCAATCCACTTGTTGGGAAAAACTTGATCAAGGAATGCTCGGACCTCTACAGCATAATGTGGACTTGCGCCATCTTATTGATACCATAAATTTTCACAGTGCACCCCAGGTTCATTTCTACTTGGAAATAAGTTAACCAATTTAGGTACAAGAAATTCTTGCAAAAACTGAAGATATTTCTGGCCATTTACGTTACCGTCAAAAAAATATGGTCCCAAAATTTTATTTCTAACAATACCCGCCCACACATTTAATTTCTGTGGATATTGTGTATGATGCTCTCGCATCCACCTAGGATGTTCTTTTGCCCAGTATCTACAATTTTGTTTGTTTACCTCGCCGTTTAATTTGAAAGTAGACTCATCCGAAAATATTATATTTTTTTACCAAAAATGGGTTACCATCGCACATGTCCATTAATGTTTGACAGAATTCCATTCTTCTATCAGGATCGTCATCCGACAACTCTTGAACAAGATTTACTTTAAAAGGGTGCCATTTTTCTATCCTCAGTAAATTATGCACTGACATAAAAAAGGTTTCTTGTTCAAGACCAACCTGACGTGTGCTGTTATGAGGATTTTCTTCGAAGGTTAATAAAATATTTAATTTGGTTTCCTCGTCAAGCGCTGGGCGTCTTGCTTTTGGTCGATCTTCCGCAGATCCAGTTTCTCGAAACTTTATTTCTATTTTGCTTACAACTGATTGAGTTATAGGCCTTTCTGAATATTTACAATTAAACAACGTACCTACATACTTGCTGTTGTGTCCGAACTCTATCACCATACCCAATCATCATGAGTATTTCAATTCTTTGTGTCACTGATAAACGCATTTTCTTTTGATTCTATGAACTTTAAACAGAACAGAAAAAGAAATGTCACTGTCAAAGTATCACAATAAGTGTATACCTGGAAAGTAAACATACAAGTAACCTGACTAAAAAGACGAAATTAATTATAAATTTAATAATAAATATAAATTAATGATTTTTCTTCTAGTTGCTCTGGTTTCTACACAACGAATTTTGGACCTTATGAGTGTTAGGTTTTTGAAAGCGGCTTCTTTCGAGGAATCGAAATTTGAAGTAATATACAGGGCCTTCCATTAAAAAAAAAACATCCATACAATCATATCTTCTAAACGCGACACCCCGTATAAATGTTGTAAGCGTCAAAGAAAGCGCATTTTTATAAGTTAGTTGACGTGTTTCAGCGTTTTTCTCAACCCGTCTTACCTCAATTGTAATTGAATTTATTCCATACATTTTTTACACACTGTATAGGACTATAATGTAATTACAAAAAAAAACTATTAACACTTTAACTGGCATTATTGCATTTAAAAATGCCACAATCATTTCAAATAATTTGTTTCTATTAGTTTATGATGAACTAGCGTGTACCCGGCATGCGTTGCAACCCGCTGGTATAAATATAAACCCGAACAAACCCGATATATTAGTACCCGGCATGCCACTTTCTGAAATTGCACCCGTGCGAAGCCCCGGCTTCGGGATCGCTAGTTATACATTAAAACCTTCCCCTTGAATCACTCTATCTATTAAAAAAAGCCGCTTTAAAATCCGTTGCGTAGTTTTAAAGATTTAAGCACATATGTAAAATTGATTTTCTTTGGGAATTTTTTTTTAACTAAATTGTATTTCATTGATGAAATAGTTAACAATAAAAACTTAAAAAGTATTAAATTTTTTCCAAAATGATGATTTTTTTTTCTGTTCCCTAACTGGAACATTATGACCAGGACCTATTATCGCAAATTGCAACTAAAACAATTTTTGTGTCATATAAGATTTGTTTTCCTAATATATGGTAGGTATCACCAATAAAACTTCTTATCTAAAGGGATGAAAAGGTAAAAAACAGTTTTTGTTAGAATTACAACACAAATGCACCTTATATACATTTGGAACACTTTACTCTAGATTTACTACTGATTTCTAAATCATCTTCTATTAGTTGGAAATTCTCTTGAAACTCGTCATCAGACAGTTCCGAGTCTTCACTACAGTGGCGCACCCAGGGGGGCGGGCCAAGGGGGCCTTGGCCCCCCCCCAAAACCCCCAATGAAATGAAAAATTATGAAAGTGGATAAGTATTTTAAAAATTCAATTTTCTTAGATTTACCTCACGGGCCTCGTTTGAGGGGGGCCAGGTGGGGCATTTGCCCCCCCCCCTCCCCCTGGAAGTTGACTTATTGACAAAAGTTGACTTATTAAGGTTTAATATGGTTTGATTGAATGTATGAATTTATTATTTCGAGTTTTCCTTTATATTTTTGTTATTATTTTGGGGTAGTAAAGACTTATTTTAATAAAAATAAACAGTTTTAATGCCAAAACGACTATGAATGTTTGAGAAACAATTTTAGCTTATTAAGTATTGAGCAAAAAATTGAAATTAAAATTAAGCGAAGACCTAAACTCTCGAAATTAACTTGATACATACCACAAAGTGTAAATCTAGGGACTTTATTGTTATTGATAAGTTTGCTGCAAAAAAAAACAGATGAATGAACTTTACTTTTAAACAATGTACCCACTAATAAAAATAAATTAGCCTTTTTATTTTTTATCTTATTTCATTTTCAATAGCATAAGAAGGTAATCATAAATTTTTAAAATATTTACTATAATAATTATTGACCAAATTTGGGCGTGGTCTTAAAAAAATTTCGCCTGCGGCGCATTTCGCCTACAGCAGGCTTTTAGTACACCCCCAAGTTAACAAGTCACAAGCCGCCAATGCCCCCCCCCCCCCTAAGAAACCGTTTAACGACTCCCATGACTAGGCTATTGCGATCTTCCCTGCAAGAGTACCTGTTAAAAAAGCTCCAAAGTTCTAGAAAAATGCGTAACTTAAAAGTTTATTTAAAAATGTGCTTCCAGCACTGGTTGGCGGGCCCCCCCTAACATAAAATCCTGGGTGCGCCGCTGCTTCACTATCGCTGGGTATTGGTCTTATTTTATCAACGAGGGTAATTTTTGGACGACCGTAGAAGTTTTTTACGCCAATTTCTTGAAAAAGATCTAGATCCATTCTGAAAATCAAAGTGATGACAGTTAAAAACTTGCACCCAAATCTTCGTAAATATCCAATACATATTATATCGTATCTATTTTCATAATGTTCCCGTACGGGAACAAAACAAAAATAACGGTTTTCTAGAGTATGTGTATCATACTTATAATGTTCCCGGACGGAAACAAGAACAAAAACTCGTTTTTTTTTTACTTATTTAATGTAATAAGATATATTTTATAACAGAAAGCATTCTATAAACATTATTCCCATTAAAAATAATAAAATAAGAAAAATATACATTTACCTGAATGTAAAATCTTCTTACTAAAACTAAAAAACAGGTGACAGTAGTGTACAAATTTTCAAACTACAGCCACATCTGATTGACAGTAAAACTTGACATAACTTGCGCCATCTATGTACTATTTTATAAATTGTTGTTTACTAGGATTTTGCTAGACGTTTTAAGCAACATAAATCTGTTCAATTATAATTCTCGTGTATGATATTGACAAAATTTTAAAAAGTTCCTTTTCGGGAACATTATGCAGTAGAGGGTTAAGATAATAAAATGCTGGAATGTAAATCACACATATTTAGAATAGTTTTGCGTGTTGGGACAGATTCGTCGGAATACAAAAAAGCTAAGCACCCAACAACTTCCTTTCTTCTCTCAGCCTTTACGTTAAATAAAATAATTTTGTTTTTGTTCTTGAGAATGAACCATTTCAAAAAACCAGCAATATTTCATCGTATCTACGCTTACCTGAAAAATACAAGCCAAGATAAAAAAGTTTTTTTTTGATTTGGAAATTTTGATGAATGGCAATTTCAATATTTTTCAATGTTTAACTAAAGTAAAATAATAATTGTATTTAAACTTCCTGTTATTAATATGTCCCCTGCAGGCAGGAAAATAAACTTTTACCAGTCTCTGTTAACAGAGGAGGCCAAAGTAGATAAGCTGATGCCACAGTGTTTCGCTCTGAACCGTCTGCTTATTTATCTATCATATGGTCCCTGTGGAATGCTTTTCATCTGAACTTAAGGCATAGTTTTCGAATGCCGCACACTATACGGAATGTCATAATAGTATTCGACGCTAGAGGCGCTCCTCTTAAGCCTAGATCCCCTTTTACACAGGTTTAGCATTCTCACCACCATATTTATACGAGCAAATGCCAGCATATAAAAGCTACGCAAATTTTTGTTTTCAAAGAAGGAATTTTGCCCTTGCGAATTATTTTATTAATGATTTTTAGGATTCCTTAAAAAGAAAATTTTTCATTTAAAGTCGAAATTAAAATATTCTTTATTGTCCGACAGAAATATCATAAATTATGGTGTTCTTTGAAATAATTGAAGATGGAATGGGTAAACCTATATTCCAGTCCATCGTGATCAGTATCAGAAGTGTCAGTCCACGGGATACCGTTCGTACTTCGGGTCCTCTCTGATTCAGGGCGTCCCCCAATCCATCCGGATCAATACCAGTCATCAGTCATGCGTTCCTTTCGTGGGTCACTGTCCACACTAAATCCTTCAATAATTGGTTGAGGTGTAGCTCACTTCTACACTGAGAAAAAAGCCTTCTATTCCTTATAAGAATTCACATACTCTTTATACAACTGTTTAATACTATATGTGACAGCGACGCGCTTTCCTTCTGTAAGACAACGAAAGTTGCTAGGCGTTATGTAGTGATAATATCATGGTAATTTAGCCAATAGGAAATATAAGTTAATGCTACCATAGAATGGTTGCTCTGAATACTTACTGTAATTATCAAGTTCTATTTGGTGTATAATCTGGTTTTATATACTGTTTTTGTTCCGACTGGCAGTTGTAATGAAACTGCAATCAAACATCATAATAATATTAATTTTTCGTAATAAAAATATTTGCTTGCTACGGTTAAGAAAGCATATGAACTGTGTGATGACTAGTGTGATATTGTTCTTGTAGTTTAGAAATGAATGGTCTCGTGCGAGAGAGCATTCACTTCTCTTAAATTGGAGAATAGAGGTCCAGGCACTCGTCCGACTGTATGATCGGAGTCGGATCGGAAGGGTGCATGATATGTGTGTCCCGGCCTTTACGCGCATTATTTTTCAGTTCTGTATGCCTGTGCTGTACCTACCTAAAGTATTCGTTGTTTTTTTATGTGATTTTGTACCTCCTGTTAACTTTTATTCTAATAAAAAATTAGAAAAAAAAATTAGATGGGGCATAATTTAAGAGTAAATTTTTTTAGCTATAAACTTTAATCAGTTTTAAATAATATATGTCTTTTTTGTAATAAATACAATTTATTAGAATAAAATTCTGAATAATTTCTTTAATTTCATTGAAGTTTGTCGCTAAAAACATGTTAACGTTAAGTATAAAATGTCCTCAGTTTAAAACATGCACACCAACTTTTTTTTAAACTTTTTATTACAATACAAGTTAACAGGGGGTGCACACCTAATTATGTAAATCCTTATGGCCCGCGTTTAAAAAAACTAACCGTAGGTATATAAAACTTTCGTTTGAACAGCACATATTTATGGAACGCCCTGTATAACTACTTGCTAAACAAAGAAGCAGTGATTACTAAACAATCATGCTGCGATAAATAAACAGTTATGCTGTGATTACTAAACAATCATGCTGTGATTACTAAACAAGTATGCTCCTTTACTAAACGACAATACAATAATTACCACACGAGTATATTGATATTACACGATCATGCAACAGTTACTAAATAAACTGGCTAGGACTATTCAATATGTGTTCCTTACTAATATTCAATTTTGCTAAAGCAGCCAAATTTTCTAGTAAGAGTTGCAGGTTTTCATGGATCATATTGTTACTAAAATATGTAGTAATGATTACTAAATAGACTCTGCTTAAAATATTTGACAGTCACAACACGACGTTAGGGCTGGCGCTATATTTACTCTAATATTTAGGCATAGTTGCTTTATATAAAGCCATCAGCTAAATAATTTTCTCAGTGTGTGCTGCCAATGGAACTGATTGCTACCAATAAAAACACTGTTCTAGCAAATCTGGAATTGATATAATACTAAAGCGGGTTTGATACACTAGCAATCTATTTAATATAATAATTAAGTTATTTTCATGTATCATAATTTCATAATAAACAGACTTTACCCCTGTAACCATAGAATAGGTAAACAAATTGTCTTTGAGACAGCAATAGCGAAAAGGGCAAATATTCTGGTCACGCAACATCATTTAAACTTACCGTAAATGGTAGTGGACTTGCGTTCCAATTTGGGTAAGGTAGAACTAAAATGACATTGAGAAATCGCGGTCCGTAGTGAGACTTATCTGACAGCTTGCCTCTAGGAAAAGGATATTTATTTTCTCTTAACCCATACAGAACTAATAGAACAGATTTTTATGATGCAGTTATGTAGTAAAAATTTAATTCAATCGATCTGATCTTGTTTTATCCAAAAGGTATCACGAAACGATAAGTAATGACATGACAGGGCAATCATTTTACAGAATAGATATATTGCATAACGCACAATACTAGCAAAAGGAAAAATAAATAGAAGTGATTTTGGAAGACTACTGTTTTTCCAATTACATGGTTTTCTGATTATTATTTTAATTTTTAATAATGCTTATAAAACTTACAAAAAATATCTGTTGCAAAAAAACTGTTATACTGTCCCTGTCAACTATCCTACTCTGTAATTGGACCTACTGTAGAGTTTGTAAATAAATAAATAAAATAAAATTAAGGGTAGGTAATAAAACACTCAGTCTGCTCCACTAGTTATATTTTACATAAATTAACGTTTAAAAAAAAAGGAGAGGAGGAGGAGGAGGAGGGAGGGGGATACGTTACTGTATCTATTTAGTATTTACCATTGTTGTTACAAGTTATTTTTTGGACCAAAAAGAAAGAAAAGGGTTTTATTCTTACTCCATTTTGTTATCAACTACCACGATGAAATGTGTAGTAGACATTCGTTTTAATTTTCTAAAATTTCAGTTTAAACCAAACTCCAACGCAAGTTTTTAATCTAATTTTAATAATGTACCTACTTAACCTAAAATTTTTTGAAAGTTAATTTTTAAATTTTTTCAAAATTATATTACAATCAATTTTCTACCCATTAGTATATTACTTGAGTTTGGGTCCAACGTAAGAATTGGAATAAATGTGAAATTTTCCTTCAACTTTTGCCAATTAACAACATATAATTTTCGCTGAAGATGAAAGCCTTGGCTTTCGAAACATGTCCGAAGTAATTTATGTAAAATATAACTAGTGGAGCAGACTGAGTGTTTTATTACCCCTAATAAATATTCACTTCACTGTGAGATGGACTACTTCCATAAAATTAATAAAATAAAAGTCAAAAAAGGTGTGGCCAAAAGAGTCAGTGTCAAATTTTCTTAGTTCTTCTTCGAACAATAAAATCCTACCAGGTCAATAAAAAATAAATCCTTTGTATGATATAAAATACAATAACCTGATGTTTGATCGCCATGGTAGTTCTGATTTTCAAAGAAAACCGATCGGGGCTAGCGACTACTTTGACGATATAACACAGTAAATACTTGTGTAAATACTAGACTGACATTTTTCTAAACTTAAAGACCTATATGGTTTATGATTTTACCTTGAACTTTGCAATAATTTTTACCTTTCAAGAAATATCACCTTAAAGAGTACTTAGTAAATTTTTTAAAAGAACTTAAAAATATGCATCCATACATATTTAGATACCCTTTTTCGTATACGCAGTGTTACGTATTAAGTATTATATTTAAACCCTCAAAATCTGATATAAAAACATATTACGGAAAAATGTTTTTAATGTTGGTTTTCTACACCATGTATTAAACAATTCAGTTAAAAAAATAGGTTTGTGATGTGATGTAATGAATTATTTGAGAACTGTTAGTTGTGATAGGAAGTCAGTAAAATTGAATCTATACATTTTAAAATTCTAACTCTGTAAACTTAGCTGCTATAAATACTGTTAACTCTTTAATCTATAAATTCATAACGAAATGATTTTGCCTTCAGTTTTATTGTGCTTATTATAGCTGATTAATTTTCTTTTCAAAATGTTTTAATTCGCATCTGTCGCACAAATTATGACCCGAAATTAAACTCTATCGAGTTTTAAGACCTCTCTGAGAAAGTCAATCTTGTATAAACAGAGCTACTCTATAACGGTTATTTGTTTACTAAAATTTTATACACAGTGGCTTGAACCCGGGGCTTCGCTTACAGAACCACACAGTATCGCGGCCAGGAATAGGTTCTGGGGGAGGAAGTGTTTGACAAGAAAGAAAATAGAAAGAGAGACATTTAATGATTTTTCCAATTTCACTCAGACCCGTCAAATTAATTTTTTGAAATCCATTTTTTTAGAAAAAAGATATTATACATGGTGGACCATAAAAATGCTACGTGATTAAACTCAAGTCAAACAATCGTCAAGGACAATGGCAATTTGCTGTTTAGGTTTGAGACGTCAGAAACTGTCAATAAATGTTAATTAAATTTGAAATTTAATCTGCTGATAATACATCCAAAATGTGCTTTACTGAAGATGAACGCATAGAAATTTTTATTGTTTTTTAGGTAAAGCTACGTTTTTTTTTTAGATGGTCAGGTTAATGGACAAAACGACAGATACTGGGCACAGGAAAATCCTCGTCCCATTCATGGCTTTTAATTTTTTTTAAATTTTTACATTCCTTAGTGTAAGTGGCACTTGGGCCCTTCGGTGCTGATGATGGTACTTTCTAGTACCGAAACATGTACACTCTATTAATTTGACTTTTTAATATATTTGTTGAGACGACTGTGGGTTTTTCCCATATCTCAACAGCTCCATTTTGAGAAAATGGACTACTTCCGTAAAATTAAATCCTAACTGGTTCATAGAAATTCACACCCAGTATAATGAAAAGGTATGTCTGGGCGGCCATTGATAAAAATAGGGTTATCTGACCTTTTTTGTATGATGAGAACCTCACTGGAGAAAGATATCTATATAAAAAGCTGATCCATTTCTTTATAATAACCCTGTATATAAAATTCCATTATTTAGATGTTTAAAAGGCTATTCTTCGTACTAAAAAAAATTTATATTAGTAATATAAGTACACCATTTAAAATTTCCATTAAAATTCTTTCAGTTATGAAATAATCTTTTTTCAGTTTCAGATAATAAAAAAATCTAAATTATATATTTTTTGTGCTTGTTCCCCAAGTATTTACTTCTTTATCCGTTTTTGTAACAAGAAAACTTATCTATCCAAGACTATCAGACCGAATTTAATCTGCTTGACGGCGTCACTATAACAAAAACACCCTTTAAAGAAAGAGAAAATGAGTAATTAATTAATTAAATAAAAGATAAAGGGCGTCTATAAAATGGTCCGACAAGTTAGTTAAGAAATTAACATTACCAATGGTTCATTATCATTATAGACAATTAGTTGAAGAGGGAATACAGGACACAAACAGTGGCTGGAAGTCATTCCTATTGTTCAATGAAGTGATGTAATCATTTTATTATACGGCAGTGGCACTGGAGGACTGCGGGGTTTTACGTCTAGCGTAAGGATCGGAGCGTTAGAGCAGCGAGCATTGGCGTAGACCAGCTCTATAGTTAGATTAAGTTCATTTGGTTTTGTTCTAACGTAATGGTCATGGACGGAAAACAGCCCAATTAACTGTGTAGAAGTAGTGATGTAATACTATAAGTATTTTAAAAGTAAGTACCTTAAACATAGTAAACTTTTATAGTATATATTTGTCAAAGTGGAGATAGATCGGACAGCTAAACAACTTGCGCAAAGCAGATGAACAGAGCTGACAATTCCAGGCAATTGTGGCCCCTACTTGACGGCAGGAAAACCGGAGCGCTATTACAACACAGTCGGAAGGACCTAAGAAACATCACTGCCGTAGTCACCGGACATTGCCTGTTCGGTAGACAGGCTGAACGTATGCAAATACCAACTAAGGACTTCTGTAGAAGTTGCAGAGATGAAGAAGATGAGGAAAGTGTTCAGCATTTCTTGTGTAAATGCCCCGGCCTTGCTAGAAGAAGGTTTAATGCCCTGCGCGAACCATTCTTTAATGATCTGGGGGCTGTGAGCAGCCTGCAACTGGGTCGACTCCCTATCGACTATGCGTTAACCATCAGAAAGCTGATGCGGATATGTTCCGCGGAACACGTGTGGTACCACAACGGTTCTTATAGGACTACGTGTGACTGTTTGGACAATGCCAGAGGTCTGCCACTCTAACCTAATCTAACCTATAGTATATAATTATAGTTTTGGCCTATGTATTCGTTATAATGATCTTCCTTCTTTGTGCAAACAGACAATGGTCATGAATTGGCTGGCGCAGCATCCAAATTTGCATGCAAAGTTAAGGATGGTCGACTGCAGTAAAACCATTTTGTGTCCCCACAAGAAGAAATTATAAAGATCGGACCTGTCCAAGCGGTTGTGTAATTTGGTCCAATAATGTTCTAAACTCCTAAAATATTTTGTAAATACATATAGGTACCTACACATCTACCCCACCTTTATTTTTCTCCTCCTTAATCTGATATGAATTAAACGATTGGTAATGTTATATTTCAGATTTAATTCTACAGTGTAACGATTGTTCTTTTATATAAACATAAAGCAAAAAGCATTAAAAGAAGAAAAATGATGGTTACACCTCTGAATAAATGGGCATCAAAAGGACTTGATTGAAAAGTCGACGTAGCGGACAAATACGACTAGAGTAGGATTTCCAGTTTCTGAGTCCTCTTCGGTGCATTTAACGAACACCTCTCCGTTCCTCTATGACTGTCTCTGTTTCTAAAATACAGAAACCGAGAAATTATCGAGATATTTACAGATGATATTATATGAAATGTACATCTAAAAAAGTATTAAGCTTTAAATGGAAAATAGTATAACAAAATTGTTTGTTCCTATTGTTTTATCAAAACTTGACTTTATGTATTTTGTTATATCATAAATAGTGCCTCATTGACGAGGTCTTCATGTTTTTCTATTAGGTTAGGTTTTAAAATCCAAGGGGATGAAAAAAATTGGTCCTTTTTTATATGAATTACATTAATTTCTAATTATTATTTGGAGATAGAGTCAAGTATTATTTATACAAAAAAAGGTTTGATACCATAACAATTTAAATAAAAAAATGGAATGGTGGAATATTTTGACAACGAGCTATTTATGTACAGAATCCTATTAAATTGGGCTGAATGTTTTTATTTTATTTGCATGAAAATTTTCAAAAATGTGTTAACTTTTATGGAAAACCAATGAATTTTGAAAAAAAAATAAATACTAAAAACGTGGGCCAAAAAAGGAACGTCTATAAAATTATACAAACCCAAATTGATTTAATAAGAGCAAAATAAAAAAAGCAATACGTTCCGTCGTAATATAGCAATTAAGTAAATTTCATTTTCCATTTATTTTCTCTTATGAAACCTAAATTTTCCTATGGGCATTTCATTTTATGTTGGCCTGGTTCTAACGAGAGTATATATAGATCCAACTAAGGGCATAGGGGTGATTTTCTCCCTTGCAACTTGCCAGCAAGTTTCATTGATCAAAAATTACTCCTACCACACTTTATATTAAGTTATTTGTTAAAGAAAATGTAATTCCGGTTTCAATACTGCCTACACAGTTAAAAGGTTTTATGTAAATTTAAAACATGTACAAGGGAATAATTTTTCAATATAGAGTACTGAGCACTTTTCACAGATTTTTATGTAATATTACATAGTGTCTATGTTTATGATTGTGGAGGATTTATATCAGAAAAAAAATATACGAAAGCATCCAATGGGAAACAACTAACTCAAAAACTTTTCTTTTTTTTTCAATTTTGTAACAATTTTTATAACTGTGAAGCAAAAAAAAAAGAATTCTTTAGAATTAAAAAAAAAATGTTATTTGAAATCACTTATTTTGTGGTTATTATCTAATACTATTTTAAAAATTTATGTTTATATTGGGTGTATATAAAACACGCAACTGCTTTTCAGTAAGATTATTGCCATTTATGAGAAAAAGCTTTTAAAAAAATACTAAAAAAGTTATTGCTGCCCTCAAAGTAGCAGTTTGGTACATAATATCCCTAACAGAACAAAACTCCGTTAAATCGTTTTTTTATTACGGTCTCTTGGATGTTATATTTTAAACTTGGCACACTTAAGGTTAATATGTAATAATTTATAAATCATAAAAAAAATATCACAAATAAAATTGAATTTTTAACGCAATACAATTTGCTTCTATAACACTAAATATGTGAAAATTGTTAAAATAATGGTTCAAGAATTTGACGACTAACTTCTTAATCTGACTGTATTACAAACAAGAGATTTTGATTAAAACAGTTTCCAAAACCTTAGCTTAGAAGGTCTTAACTACAAATTGGCGAACAACGATCAATAAAATTGTTGGTAAATTTATTGAGCCTACACTATTAAGACGTAATATTACTTTGCAATATTGATCCAATGAGTTAGTGCTGTGCCAGGCAATAGGTTTGACACCAAGTACAATTAATAACAAAGGAGTCATAGGGTCTGTACATTAGATATAATAGAGTAGCCCAAATCCCGGCCAATAAAAGCCTTTTTGAATTTATATGTCGAATTAAGCTTTATTGCTCTATGCTCTATACACGGGGGTTAGAGAGTTACATATTTTAAACGTATTGAAACTACTTTTGTGGCGTAATTGTAAAGCAGGGACGATACCAATGGAAGGTGGGGGGAGGGCCAAACAGAAATTATTTAAATTTGTGTAGTGTAGTAGTAAATGAGGAGGCTTGATCTTATTCGCTTGTGAGGGAACATAAAGTAAAGGCGAGGAAAGTTGGCGTCAGGTGTTCTCTTACTTGATGAAAAAGCACGTAATCGCCAGACTTGCGCTGAGGCATCTGCTCTGGTGTCGTAAGACTTAAAACTAACATAGCCATCCACCCGTTCTGGCTGCTAACGACTATTTTTTGTGTCCCAATGTAAAAAAGGAGCTTTGTTCAAGGCGTTTTGAGGATGAAACATCATTGCGAGCATTTTGAGAACAAACTTGAAAATAATTTAGTTAAAGATTTACAAAAAAAATATAACAGGGTGTTTCAATAAAAACTCCTAGGCCAATTATTTCGAAAACTAAAAGCGACATGTAAATTCTGTAAACGCCAGTTTTTAGCCTCTATGATTGGCTTCACAACTGTGTAAAAAATGTTTTTTAATAATACAAGATGTAGATGGCGCCACGGTGCAAAGAAATTTTTTGATGACAGGAACTTTTAAATGTTGTCGCTCCTAAAGATAATTAATTTTTGATCAAATTATGCCCCATAAAAAATTTTGATAAATCCAACATGAAAGGAGATATTTGGGGTTAAGTTTCTTTTTTAATAATTTTAACTAGTGATGCCGCGAGACGAGACGAGAATTGGCCCATTCTCGTCTCGTCTCGTGAGGCGAGCATTTTTTTTTATCTCGTCTCGACGAGAAACGCGTTTTTCTCGCTCGAGAGTGCCATTGTCTCGTCTCGTCTCGTCTCGTCTCGTCTCGTCTCGTCTCGTCTCGTCTCGTCTCGTCTCGTCTCGTCTCGTCTCGTCTCGTCTCGTCTCGTCTCGTCTCGTCTCGTCTCGTCTCGTCTCGTCTCGTCTCGTCTCGTCTCGTTTTTTCTCGTGAGTAGGGAATCATAAAAAATATTTTTTTATACGAATCTTAAAGGGGGTAAATATTTAAAAGTATCTGGTCGTCTCGCAGAAGGGTTTAATATAAGTCGGTTTGTTAGTCATGTGACTTAGAAACTATTTTTCTTAGATTAACAAAATATTGCAAGCGGCCATAAGACATAATTCACGTAATGTAATAGGCTTGGCACCGAGGTATTTTCAGTCCAAAATATACGGGGTGGTAAAAGATACAGAATAGAGAACGATTTAAAATAATAATAATTGAATCATAATGGAACTACCCTTCTTTTATTATATTTTTTGGCATAATTCGGGGCATAATTAACTGCAATAGTTTGGAAAATATTCGACTAAATAAAGGGATCAGCCCAGGCCCAGAATGTCATCCGGGGAAAAACCTTAATTTTTTTATTACATTAATAGAAAGTGCAAGAGAAAGAACTTAAAGAAGTATTGCCGAAAATGCTCTATTTGACATATCAATCTCTCATAGTTTATGAAATATTCGGACTAAATCACGGTAACATTAGATAATTAATTATCCTTCCTTTACATATGCGTTATACAATGTAAACTGTAATTGGTTTAAGATCACCGCCGCTACAACAGAAAGTTTTACAATACCTATAAGAATCTCATATATTTTTGTTTAGTCTCATATACTTTTGTTGTATCTTCTATGTTTCTAAAAAATATATATCTGACAACCTTTGGTATGAAAACCAACAAGCATTGCCATTGCGTTTTTATCTACTGCAGTACTGCAGTGCGTGAAGTACCAAATCTAAGCATGCTAAATAAAGCGTAAAGTAAGTATTTTTCGCACTAATGCGTGAAATGTATGTGACTTTTGTTGTTAAATACGCGTAAAACAAGTATCACTTTAAGAAATTGTTGCAAAATAACTATTTAAACTTGTTTGTTAGTTTGTTACACTACTAATTTGACTTCTGTAAAACATTTTGGCTAGTTTTTGAGATACGTTCTGTCACGGTTTACGGTATTTTACCAACCATGTAAATAAAATTACTCCATAGGAAGGTTTCACATTATTAATGATATTTTTAGTTGCTTAATCGAAAAAAATATAAAAATTACCAAAAACTCAGTGGCGTCTTATTTTTTGCCAATATTATGTGTTAAGGCGCCCCCTGAGACGTCACTGGGCGTAATATTTTAGCGCTTCACGAGCGTTTTATTACTAAAATTATCATTACCAAAAATAAATTAAAATCTGCTAAAGGATATTAAAAATATTTATAATTAAAATACTCGTTAAAATTATTAAAAAAAAAACTTAACTCCAAATATCTCCTTTCATGTTGGATTTATCAAAAATTTTTATGAGGCATAATTTGACCAAAAATAAATTATCTTGAAGAACGACAACATTTAAAAGTTCCTGTCATCGAAAAATTTCTTTACACCGTGGCGCCACCTACATCTTGTATTATTCAAACACATTTTTTACACAGTTGTGAAGCCAATCATAGAGGCTAAAAACTGGTGTTTACAGAATTTACATGTCACTTTTAGTTTTCGAAATAATTGGCCTGGAAGCTTTTATTAAAACACCCTGTATTTTCACTATTCGAGAAAATTGCATTAAAAATTAAAAGTTTTCGAAATAATTGGCCTGGAAGCTTTTATTAAAACACCCTGTATTTTCACTATTCGAGAAAATTGCATTAAAAATTAAAACATTAAAATTAAGAAATATGCATCTATACACCCGACTCCGGGATTTTATAAATACCCCTCGTAGTTCTTGTCAGCACTGTACCACAAACTATTCTCCCAAGATCTTCTATTACCCATACAACAGCGTACCAGGTTAATTAAATCTTAAACGTAAAAGTTCTGGACCGAGCAGTTAATTTTCATTGGCCCTTTTTTAGGATGAAAGATATCAACAAATTTATATTGGTTAGAGGCCAAAGTGTTGTTTCCCAAGTAATGAGCTTCCCGTACTTAATAGACAAGTTTGAAGCTACAGCAAGTGATTGATGAAGTCTGTAAATGTAGACTTGGCACTGTTTCCTGGCGGCTAACAGTTTAAGTTACGGCGAGACTTACACATGAAGAAATCTATAATTATGGGTATGTTTTAAACTGGACTCGCTTTATGTAAAGATGGTTCTAATTATATTTTAAATTAAATCCCTAAAGAAATATCATATAGCACTGATGCTACTAACAAGCACCTTTAACAACCATAACTCCTTGTATTATTATGTAAAGTCACTAGAAAAGTGGACTGCACCATGGTAACTTAAGTTGAAAAGGGGGAAATGTACCAACCGACACATACTTACCCCCTATAATACCATCATTACAAGTCCGGGAACAAAAAAAAACTAAAAATAGCTATTACATCTGACCTTAATAAGCAAATCACACATAGAAAATATCAAAACATATTAGTCCTTTCTGCATAATTATGATTCAGAAATAAAAATATAGAAATTATCACTAAATTCTTATCTGAGACATACATATATCGGATTATGATCACTGCGTTTTAGATCCGAATTACATAATTGAATGAATCAGATGGAATATAACGACAAGCTACACCACCAGCAGAAACTAGAAACTTGCCATTTGTAGATTGTCTTGACGCCTTTAAAATTATTACCCTTTATTAAAACTGATGGGAATTTCCTAGATCCAAAAATCGTGGTATTTTTTGAATGACGTGATATAGATTTTTTGGTGTGTACGTTCCGAAGTAAACCCTACTACGAAAAATAGGGACTCAACAGGCCTTTTAGGGCAAAAAGTAAAATAAAAGTAAAAGAGATTTATTATTCTCTGCAGTTAAAAGGAAATTATGGCTTTTTTATCGTTAATGTTAATATCACAAGGGCCAGTGTGATTTTCGGTTTATTATTTTCTTGATGTTTAACCGTAGAAAATAATTGGTTTAATTAAATCACTACACTTCACGTCAAATCCTTACAAACCATAAAAGTTTCTAAATTTTAAAACGTCATAGGTTGCTTAAAGACCGGTAAAAATGCTAGACCTATTTTATCTAAGGTTTGGAGCTTAGAGCTGTTATTATCTAATAACCGACCACGATAAATTATTTTTTTTGCCGTTTTTTTTGCAATACCTTTTGCCGGACTTGTGATATTTTGACGAAATCTTGTATATGGGACTTTTACGGGATGAAGAATACAAATTTGCCCACCGTTTTTTCGCATTTTGTAGAGGGCGCCACATAGGAGCCTATTCTTTAATTTGAGTAATCTCAACTTTTTTGGCCTACACTGTATGTGCATTTTGAGTGAATATTTTTATTCTCCTATCCTTTTGACATAAAAAAGGTATACTACTTTTGTTTCGGTAAATCTAACCGTTTTCGAAAACGAAAACATGTGATGAATACAAAATCATTTTAATTTATTTTCAACCTTAAACATAGCATAGCAAAGGAAGGAATATTCCATGGAGTTCGTCGGAATTTTTGAAGAAAAAATAATTTAGATATGCATTGAAGAGGAAGAACGTCACTTTGAGCCATTGATTTTAATGTTTACTTTATTGTTGTAGTAAATTCTGTATATATATATATAATTTTTCGAAAAAATGGTATAGGACGAGATAGCATTTATTTTCGGTCTAGAATTATCCGCTAAATTTTTTGCTCATCATTTCCGGACACCCTGCATATAGGCATAATCCTTACGATAAAATATTTTTTTAAATCCGTTTAGCGGCCTTCGGGTTTTGAGGTAACAAACATACATAATGTATGCATCATACATCATCATAGAACATACAAACACTTTCCTCCCTTCTTTGTATGCAAATCGATAGGCTTATACAAAAGCAGTAATAGGAAAAATTGGAGTACAAAAAGCAGCTTTAAAAATTCCGCTGGCAACGATTTAAAAACCTTCTAGCATGCTGAAAAAGGCGGAGAGAGAGAGTAAATTCTTAAAGCAAACACCCTTTGTATTTGTTTGCATGTTTGCCTTTGGATAAAAAGGGTAGAGGTTGCACACTACAACGTCAAGTCAATAGTCCGGCTAAACAGAATTTAAATAGAACCAAGAGTTATACTAGTTGTACTGTTTGATAGTAACTTTCCACATAAAAGTGTTAAATAAAACAAGGAAAATTTCTAGCAATGAAAAAAATTGTATTTGTCCTTTAAGTTTACTTCATTACAATTAGGTATGAAAGAGAATATCTGCTAAATGGCCGCCGCGGTTCAAATGGAATATCGTAATCCGTTTGTCAAAATGTTCGACTACTCTGCGACACAAAGCAGGTTCTACGCCGGCTATTTCGCGAATGATCTCCTGTTTGAGCCCTGCAATAGTGCTTGGTTGCTTTTGATGGTCTCTGAAAAGTTCATATGGACTTATGCCCTAAAATGCTTACCCTCTAAGATACAGGGTGTTAAAATATTTTTAAAAAATAATTGTTTTTTTAAAATTTCGAAACTCCTTGAAGATACGGTATTGAAAATTGATGTCGATTGATTTCGTATTAAACTGTACTTTTTGGTTAAAAAAGGGTTTGCCTACTTTCACCAGTGGCGTGCATGAAGATACCATCAATATTTTTTTTGTGAAAATATGTGATACGCCACTGTTTTTTTTAACTCTGATGCATTTTTATGCATTACTGATATAAGCGGAACAAAAGTTGCCTCTACTATGTTTTTGAAAAAAATGGTAGTTTTAAAGGAAAATGGAAAATATTTTAACACCCTGTATCTTAGAGGGTAAGCATTTTAGGGCATAAGTCCATATGAACTTTTCAACTTAAATTGATGCCAGGAATCATATCCTAGATTTTCTTAATGTACTTAAGGACCACCCTGTATAAAAGTAATACAGTATGTACAGTAATTTTTCATATATTTTTAAAATTCTATAAATAAGTATAGTTTTAAGTTACAAAAAAGGAAAACTGATCAGAATTTATTTTTATCTGTTACTCCCTCCTCCCCTCTTGTAGGTCATCATCCGTACTGAATCCTAGAGGATTGGCCTGGAAGATTGGCTATTTATTAATAACCTCTTAATAAATAAATCATTTAATACCGTCAAATAGAACAAAACATGATTGGAAAAAACATACCGTTAAATAAATTGCCTAACTAATAGGTAACTCAAAACAGCACTAGCCACAGGAAATTGCTAAAACGATCGGATATTGCAAAAGGAAGTTATCAGGATAGAGCTACTCAATAAACCTGTGGCTTAACACGAAGGCACATTCTGAATTATATTGTGTTCAGCATTACGCTATTCAATGCAGAGCCGACGTTTTATAATGCTTAAGGAATATTTAGCGTATTGGTTGAATAGTACCAAGAATTATGTAGAAGCATATTTTTGGGTTTACCTACTTTATTTAAATATTAAGTGGAATGTTCCTCCAGGGAAGAGGGAAGAGAACTAATGGCAAAGAACCACAAGCAATTAATGGAAAGTCTTGGCTTAGTATTATGTTCGTATTACGATCCACAATAGCAAAGACCATCGGTAGAGCGGTCTAAATTTTAGTGACATGAAACATGAAATTAAAAAAATGTATAAACTTTTCAAATTTTTCGATTGATATTACTTTTTGTTTTATCCAAGAATTAGTGTCAAATTGTCAAATTTTGTATGTGTTTCCAATTTTTAGTGTTGATATTGCGTTGGTGCTCGTTCTGTCTTAAAAAGTATTAGCCGTTTAAAAGTTTCCATTTTATTAACCCTGTAGATTTTCTGTCCACTCTGCCATATTTTACATGGAACCTATAAACTCATAGAATATAGCTTATCTGCCAACATATTTCAGTATGAGGTCGGAAATATAGGTTACTAAACTAAGCTAAATGTAATGTTTCACAAAGCTAACATATGCATATTTACTTTTGCTGCTTAATGGTAGAAGAATGGGTCCAGTTTTGTTTGCTTAAACATCCATCAAGCAACTTCGAGGGTTTTGTTTTACATTCTGACCTAGTATGGTTTACTTTTAGTAATAATTTGTTTATTAAAAGAATGATGAGCTTTGCTCGAGCCTAGATTAGATTTTTAATTAAAACAAGTTAAAGCATAATAAATGTCTAAAATAATTAGTCCCGTATATACGTTTTTGTTAATAAAGCAGGAAAATATATTCCAAAAACGGAGAAAAAAATTCCTAAAAATATGGTTTTTTCATTTAATAATTTAAAAACGCGACTTGCCAAATGTCTATATTATAGCCTTTTATTTAATTCCTTACAAATCATTACTATGACATTTTTCTTTAAAATATTGTATTACTGTATTTCTGTATTTTTTAAGGCACTGAACTTTCTCTATCCGCCCTTGCTAGACCTTGTGTTGGATTTAATTTACTTGATAATAATTATATTAGAAGATTCAAATTGTGACATGAATAACATTATCAGAAATAATAGGTGACGTTTAAACTTGTCTGGTTAGAAAATTATTGACTCGATGTATGTACCTTGGACCCGTACAACTTGTTTCGTGCTCAAAACAAAAGTTAGGTTTTATGGGTGAAAAAATATGTTTGTACGCACAACTCATCGGTCATATTTCTGGACGTCCATTAACGATGGACATGCGCACAACCCAGTTGTTATCGGCCTGTTACTACTTACGTTAAGTACAGTGGCGGCTCGTGACTAGCGAGTCAGGGGGGGCGCTGGCTTTAAATAATTTTTTTTTAAATGTCTATTATTTTCGAAAGTACGTGTCTGTTTTTTCCGAGATTTTTTCTAACTTTCTCGTTGTGAATTTTAATTTCATTAGCATAAGCACTACTTAAACAAGTTAAAATATTAGTTTGTCCTAACATTTTAAAACTTACCACATTATGACGATATTTTGCACTATTTTCATGTTTTTTTATTTTCTCTGAAAGATGTTTTAAGTCCTGCACCCCATTTATAGTCCAATTATCATACCCGTCAAAAAGAAGACACACGAAACAAAAAAAAGAATTTTTGTCCTCACAACCGTATATCCAGGATTTTTTATTATATATTTCTTTATCAAACTTACGCGTAAACTGTGCCTTACTTTTACATTTTGATTGCACTTGTACTATGTTCAATTTCTAGCATTTTTCAAGTTCAAGTTTTTCACTTAAGCTCAGAGAACTAAACACAAGCTTCTGTAAATCACTGACCTTCATATTACACGACATTTTCCACTTTTATAACGTAATTATTAAATGACTCAAAACAAATAAACAAAACGTCAGCGAGTCAACGGCATCGACAGACGACAGGTCGCATCGCGATTCGCGAACAGTGAGCGCGGAAAATTGGAGCTCTCCGTGGCCGCTCGTTGTGCGATGTGTAGGTGACGTCAGGCCTCCGTCGTCATGACAACCCATCGAGAAGGCGCGTTGAATCGGGACGGATAATCGGTCGCCCGCCGCCGCCCGCGCTTAGTACAACCTTGAGAGCGCGCAACTCGCTTGTCTATGAGTATAGCCTGCCCGTTAGAATAGGGCTACGTTTGGTTTGAATTATTTTAATTGATTGCTTACATACATTGCGTTATTGGTTTTTTAAGTAAAGTATTTTTGGATTTTGTTTGAAATAATTGCAGGGAGGGCGGCGCCCAAGAGCCCTTCATTAACCAGCCGCCACTGGTTAAGTAGTTGGCTACAGAAACAGAACCGGAATAAGTTCTTTTACCTTGGCCCTTGCCATCTGTTAAATTTTGTAAGGGAGTCTTATTATTTTCTAAAGGATAGCGTAGATACTAATTTTATTACCTTCTGAGATATTTCAATTACTTTCTAAGATAATTGCGTTTAAATGCTAGTTGGCAAGAAACATTTAAATAAACACCTTTCTTAACGGAATATATATATTGAAAATTAACCATGCGTTCTTGTTCTTAAGCATAAATGACATATTTTTACGTCTACTATCTCCGGTTGCTGCATTTGCCTCTTAGTTATGAGACATCCTGTATATAACGATAAGTAATTGTTTTGTTTGTACTCACCATTAAACTTAAATAATAACTAATCAAAAAAATCTGTCTCTAAAATATACCTATAAAATCCAAAAGTAAAATGTTTAAAAACACACACTACGCAAAAAGCACCTACAGAAATATATAAAAAACACCAAAATCGGAAGAAAATATTATGACGCAACCTTACGCGTGAGCTGTTAATATCAAATGTCGTTATCTTCTGTTGAAACACTTCGTTTTAAAAAAAGTTAACGCTCCGTAGGGGAAGGTTGCCTATATTGAACCACTACCTAAATTGGACCACAGTACATTTCTCCGAAACTAAACAAGTACCATATCATCTGGCAACACTGTAACATTCTTCCACCTAGAACCTTTGATCGGCAACAAACTCAACTAGTTGGCCGTTTTAGTGCTTGGCGTGTACAGAGCAAAACGTAATTTACACAATTTTAATGTAATATTTTTAGGATTTTCCTAAGAATTTACCTTAGAACCATAAAACTCTAAGCAATATCTTTTTTATGAAAGTTTTCAAGTAAATTTTTCTCTTTCTATTTCTCCTATAACCATGCCATATTTGTTTTTTCTTGTTTCTTTCCTGGGTGGTTTTGCAAAACACGTGGTAGTTGCTTAAATTGGACCACTGGGTGATTGCCAAAATTGAACTGGTCCAATTTAGGCAATTTTTCCAAATTGTGCAAAAATAATTTTTCTCTTTAAATAAGTTAATGTCATGAACTAACACCATTTCAATATTGCTAAAATCTTTTTTCTTTGAGTTAAAAAATGAAATTATGACTGGTCCAATATAGGAAACTAATAGGTACTTTTTTTGCATTAGGATGTCTTCTACCGAAATTTTGATTGTAAATTTGATGTTTTTTGAAATATATTTTTATAATATATATATTTATTTATTTAACACCTAAGCTTCCGATTTAAATCATGTGGTCCAATTTTGGAACCCCCAGGTGCAATTTAGGCAACCATATATTTGATTGAAATGAACCACGTCAAAACGGTGACAGTTAGTGGTTATGCGCTTTATGTATAAAGAAGTTACGGACGTTACGTAGATATTTTTTTCATCTAAGATGGCGGTCACAAAATGGCTGCATATTGAACCACTTGCAGAGGTTTTTTTATAGCCTGGTATATCATAGATACTTTGAAATAAAATTCTGCAAAAAATCCTGCAGTTGAACAACATACTAAAGTATAGCTTCAAGATCGATTTTGCGTTATTATCAGGATCTATGATAAGAAATCTGGAAATTGGTCCAATATGGGCAACCTTCCCCTATCTACCTATTATAGTTTTATGTTGGTGTTGTTACATTTAATTCATTTCAATTCAATTCAAACGATCATCTGAGAGAACTGTATGTATGTTATTCTATCCTTAAATAACCAAAAAGCTAAAAATATTAGATACTTAATGAACATTTCAATAATTCCAATTCGTTAAAACTAATATGCTTGTACCTTTTCTAGTAGGGTGCCAGGTGCAGACTTTTAAAACGGAGAAAATAAATTTTAGTGTATTTTACTTTTTGTATAGTCTGCAAATTTTAAAAACGTTCCTGCTAATTTTTTCACATGCTCTAATTTTTAGTCGTAGTTCCGCTGCAGTTTTTAGATAACGAGATATAATACTAAAATAACAAATTGGATAAATATGTAAATTAGGTAATTTTAATTAATTTTTTTTTGAAGTATAACTTTTTACTATAAAAGTAATTTATTATTTGCGGTTTGTTATAAATAAGGTATTCATTATAGGTTTATAAACATAATTTTAGCAATTTTGTAAGCATATTATAATATAATTTGTTATTATATCTGTAACTTTATAACCTTTATAAAAAAAAGTGAATAACTAACATGACATTTTGTCTCCAGTATGATTCAATGATTAGCAAGATTTCTAGTAGCCAAATTAGATGTTTAAAATTTGTATCTAGGTTTATTGCATCATTAAAAATCTCATTGGGATATTCCTCAATGCCTTCAACGGCTCGAGATCCTCTAGCATCGGCCAAGAGCACTTTGAATATAAAGCACTGCAAAACGTATTTGAAAAAAATTATTCGTTTAACAATAAGGAGGTATCGAATAACATATATGCATTATTTATTTATTAAAATAACAGGCAAGTTACAATATTCTTATTTTTGAGTTGATGCCTTAGTAGGAAGCATCTCGGTACAAAATTTTAAAAACACATAAAAAAAAAACGGTAATAACACATGCAGTTAATGGTCTTCGTCGTTGTCGGTTTGGAATTCAGCAGAACAGTACTGCTTTAGTTCATCAATCACCGACTGGAATCTTCGTTTCCATATCTCGTGAAGGATCGCTTGTTGTTCTTTTTCTATGTTTTCGATTTCTTGGCGTGGCAGAGCCAAGATAAGACGCCTGAAAAATAAAATAACAGCCTTAAAGTTATTGAAATAAACATATCGGATTGATCATACACAGTTTAAAACAACAAAATGTTTAGTCAAAGTAATTTCAAATAATGCCTTTTTACTGCTTTTTTTTTCAAAAGGTAACCTCAAGGATATATGAACAATTTTTCAATTAAAATAATAATACTGACTTGTCGCGTAGAAGACTGTCCTTAAATTCCACCCACTCCTCGAGTTCTTCTATGGATAATCTTCGCATAGTACATTCTAAGCTCATAATAACCAAAAAACTTTAAGGTTTAAACAGAAAGCTATGCTTATCGCAAGTCAAAATACAATAATTAACCTTAGTTTGACACATAGCCAAAGTATGGCCACTAGGTTTTAAAAACTTTTGCATTGTTTTTTCATAGCCAACTTTGGTTAAGGGTTGTATACATACTCTATTTGATTGAAATGAATCACGTCAAAACGGTGACAGTTAGTGGTTATGCGCTTTATGTATAAAGAAGTTACGGACGTTACGTAGATATTTTTTTCATCTAAGATGGCGGTCACAAAATGGCTGCAAAACCCATGGGTTAATATATTAAATTATCACCATACATTATTAACTTTGGTTTCTTCGAATATTACAACTTTTTTAGACAACTGAAACACTAGCAGTAGCGTGACTAGGAAAAGGATCAGGGGCATGTGCATCCCCCACCCCTCAATTACGAAGGCAAAAAAAAAATTAAATAACACGCGCCATCTATTGGCGATTCCCGAAACTTTTGAATCCAGCCTCGTAGATATTTAAAGGCAAAAAATGAAGCTGTTCTCAGCCAGAAGCCGTAACTTCTACAATTAACTCCAAATAGAGGCTAAATTTAAATTAAGTTATACAATTACTCTACGGACAAAAACCCAGTTCAATTTGCCTTAATCTAAATTGCTTAACATTCCCCCAAGACAATCGATTCGTTTAAGTAATAAATCTTTCAAATGTCATCCCGGGAACTTACAACCCTAAAAACTATTTAAGGTAAAAGCTATATTTTCCAACAAGTTTAGAAGCTGAGCAACTGTATATGCTAGATTACAGGCAACCTTACACACCTTTTTATTGCTATAAATTTATAGGCGCTTATATTATCGTATTTAATATCAATCATAACCAGTGTAATGTGTAATAAAAGATTTTTTTCTGGAAAAAGTATGGGTAATATAAACACCCTTTTTTTTTAAATTGACCGTCTAAAATGTCGGGGGAGGACCCTTAAAACCAGACGATATTTCCCACACGTCAGTCGAAATACTAATCGATTCGAAAGTTCGAATCTCAATATTCGCACCCGGTCAGTTGACCCGCTGCGCCTGCGCTGGTTGACCACAGTTTAACAGTTGTTAAAAAGTAGTTAAAATGACGGTTCTATTGTGACAGAATTATTTAAGCTTTTGTAAGTATTTTTAGTGAAAAGTATGGCTTCGGGGAGGGAACAATGAATATTCATACAGACAATGTGTACTCTAAACAAAGGACTGTAGGTATGTAGTTTAAAACAGTTTTGTGTCGTGCATGTTGAAAATGTCGAATGCGGACAAAAATTCAAATTTAAGGCGACGCCTAGATGAATAACGATTTGTTTAATTATTATGGTATGGTATAATTTTTTCTCTTTTTTTACTTTGTCTTTTGAACTGTCAGCTCCATTTTACCTGCACCTGCACCTGCACAGTAAACATTTTTAAATAACTTCAATTTAATTAAAATGTCAAGAACTAAGATTATAAACTACTATTACTTCTACTCCTAAATGAGGATACCCACCTTACATCCAAGAACTTTAGTTCAAGACTCTAAAAAATAATTTAAATATTTCTCACAATCATGTAATGTCACTAATTTTGTGACTTCATCAGTCACTCTTCATTTCATGATTTTTCAACTACTCCTCTTTTCATTGTAAGTGAACTTTCTCTTCATTCCAATTTTAAATTTCCCTCACACTTATGAAGTTGTCTTATTAATATAACAATTATCCTACTTTACTAATTTTCTTTCTACACTCCACTAATGGCCTCTCGGTAGGTTAACCATTATGTTGGTAGTTTTCCCATACATTTTGTTTATTTGTTCATCGGCTTGTAGCTCCGTTAGGACTGTTTGCACCGGTCACGTTTCCTTATTCCTTGTGCTTTTCTCCTGATGATGAATGCTACTTCATTCGAAACATGTAGAGAATTCATTTTAAAATATTTTTCTGTTATGTGCTTTCATATATTAATTTCAGTTTTATTTTAAATTTCAAATTACGTCTTCGGACTATTCATTTTATTTGAAATGTTTCTGTTACAGATATGTTACGAATGACTTAAATTTGAATTCCTCTTTGATACACCACTGGTCTACGCCCATTCATGTGGTAAATCACTGTCATTAGTCAGTGTATCTAGTCCAGCATTCCTTTCCACTGACCTGGTTTGTATTGTCTTTGGCAATCTGCAACTATAAAATGCTTATGTTATTTTAAACAATAACCGAATTATATAGGCTGTTTATTTGTTTTCTTACTCAGATTCGTAAAAATTTAAACAACAATATCCACAGGGGACGTCATGGTTTAAAATATAATCAATTGAAAGTGTGTATTAATTATTACAATTGAAATTATCTCATATATACTATTTTAATTATTACAGTCCGCAATGGGGTACCTCAAGGTTCCCTCTTGGGCACTCTTCTTTTTCTATCTACATTTTCATTTTTTCAAGAATTTATTTAATACTGCAATAATCACTTTTATGCTAGTGACTGCAATCACTGCTGGATATATCTGAAAAATATGTTTGCCCCTCAACACGTCTAAGTCCCAGATTATGCTTTCCGGGCCAAGGCAGGCTTCAGAAAGGATTAAAAATATAATCAATGTGCAATAATCAGCCACTGCCCTTGGCTAATTCGGCTCGAGATCTTGGTCTGTTTCTTGATCCAGACCTGCACTTTGACAGACAGGTATTTGAAATCAATAAAACGACTTTTTCTAATCTAAAATTACTTTATAATCATTATTCTGAACAAACAAACTAAAAAATCCTATGTGAATCCCCTATACTATCAAAACTTAATTACGAATGCAAAAAATTCAAAACTGCAGCGTATGTTATATATGTAACCTTAGGGGGCGGGCGTCTGTGTCCGATAGACTGACTGAGCTATCCTGGCTAATTGTCTCTAAAAGGGCAATCCTAAATTGCTGTTTTCTGTTTCACAAAATTATTAATTATAGTAAGCCAAGTTATCTTCATCAAGGGAGTCTGTTTCGTTCTGACGAACATAATATAAACATTAGTAGAAATGATCAGCTTACTATTCCTCAGCATCGCACATCACACTTTCAGAAGGCCTCTTTTTATACGATCTGCATCACTGCATCGTTGTTGTTATATATATATACATCTTTATACCTATTTTTATTATTTAAAATAAAATAAATAAATACACAGGCCTACCTTAAACAATTTATTTGATATAAAACTCTATCAACTAGTTTGCATATTTTTTATTTTGAGAATGTGCTACCCGCTAACAGTTAATTTCCTAGCCCTAATTACCCAACAGATAATTGTGGTTAAACGTAAATGTTACAGCATTGTATGGTCGAACAAAATATATACAGGATCAACACGGCAATATACAAGATAGCAATTTCATGGAGTCATGTTTTAAGTAAACCAAATCACGTTAAGCGTATTATTGTTGTGGTAGTGTCTTTTCCGTAAAAAACGCATGCCTTAAAATAACAGATCTAATGTAATTTTAAACTTTCAAATGTTGATAGAAAAATCATCCTATTCGATCCAACTACTTTCAATCTGTAAGTCGGTTAACGAGCAAAAACCAACCCTTTATTTTCTATTTCAAGGAGGATGAACAATGTGTTAATTGTGGTCTAAGTACTGTGAAGCTTAGCTTACCCTTTACACTTTTCAGATCCATAACAATATTATGCTAGTTGGATTTTGCCGCAAACCTCAAACCTATTCTAAGCATAAGATCAGATATCATCAATTACCGATAGAAAAAAATCAATTCTCGAAACATACGTTAGTAATAGGTGAAAGATTTTAAAGCAATCTTGAATAGTACTAACTATTCTTATGACAAATATAATAAAAGAGCTCATAAGACCTATATAGATCAACTTAAAATATCGTATTTATGTAACGTAAAAAACATTATTCCCTGCACCGATGCCACTGTTCGATTTTATATGCGATGCTAATATAAGACCGCGGATGTAGCCATAAGAAACAAAACGAACCCCCTTTGACTTGCTAATGTTACGATTAATTTTATATTGCCATGACTAAATCTAGTCCTTTAGCTCATAGAGCACACAAGACTTTCTATTTAGTTTACGTAAGTGCCAGGGGCAAAATGTAAGCCTAGCTTTGTCTCGGTTTACTTCTCCCAATATTTGACTTTATATCGCAAACTTCCCACTAAACCACCAACAATATGCCCTGTGTGCAATTAGTTTAACCCACTAGTTAATCATATTTAATGATGGGAAGTGACCACTCATATATCGGCACTAAAAAAATTATAACATTCACTATTTTTTTTATTGTTCTAATGATAGTGTTACTGAGTTGTAGTAGTAGTAATTGAGGGGAGGTTTCGAAAACCTGGCAAGTAGACCAACAGCGATCCTTTTTGCCTACCCCAGAGTCTTCCCCCAGTCACACTAACCACCTTGGCCCCCGCCAAAGCGTCCCGACCTCTTTATGAAGTTAAGTATGTCGCTCCAGGCTAGGGCCGTGATTTCTTCCTTTTGGAGAGCCGCCGATCCCAGGACCTGGTGCCTGAGTCTTCCCAGGGCCTCACATGTGCCCAGAAAATGCAGCGGGGTCTCTTCCTCCTCCAGACATCCGGCACAGATTGGGGTCGTCTTCGACACCAATCAGTGCTAGGTGCTTCCTCAGCTTGTCCTGTCAATATCCCAATCAAGGGATTTAGGACACATCGTGCCCTGTGTGCAATTAGTTTAACCCACTAGTTAATCATATTTAATGATGGGAAGTGACCACTCATATATCGGCACTAAAGAAATTATAACATTCTCCATTTTTTTTTATTGTTCTAATGATAGTGTTACTGAGTTGTAAATAAGTTAACCTCCGTACGTGTACAATTTCAGAAATCATATATTTTTGATACGAAATTTGGATTCTTTACATAAAGTTATATAGTATTACTATATTACGCTATCAACACCAATAAATTTACTTTAAATGGCACTATTAAGATTAATTTTTATGTGAAATGGTACCAATGGTTAAAAGTATCTAATAACTTATTAGATCTATTAGAGATACTTTTGATTGGGGGAAGGCATTCAGATGAACAGTTAAGTGAAAGAAGCAACAGGATCTGAAGGGTCGAAAGGGGTCATAGAAAGCGCACGCTTGCCAACATTCGCACGCGACTGTGCAGCGGGTTAAGCTGTTACGGCCACATTTTCCAGCAAGTTCGCGAAGAGCCGAGTTCTATACAGCTCTCGGTGGAAGCCCTTACGTATCGGAAAGAGACTTTTGTTGGTTAACTTTTTGGTTTTGTGGATGCTGGAAAATCTTCTTTGAAAGTGGCCGGTAAGTTTCTTGTTCTTTTACAAACACTCTCAAAGCGGTTTTATACAGGTTTAAAAACTAAGGAAAAGTTTTAATGTATCGAAACTTTTAAAGACTTATTTAGGAATAGAAAGGAAAACTGCATAAACTACATGTTTCCAACAAAATATAAGCGTGTATGGATAAATATTTTTAAGCACACGCAAGTATTGTGAAAATATAAAATACATCAATCAAAAAAAAAAAAAATACATTTGAAAGTTGAAATTTGGCGCGCGTAGAGAGTATGCACGTCTGAATAAGTTGGGAAATTTAAATATGGAAATGTTCGTAACTTTGTGATACTTGGGGATAAACGAATGTATTTGGTTAGAAAAAGTGTTTATACTTACCATAAATAATATAGTCATATATTACTTTTTATGATTTTGAGGTTTTTATTTTGCATCTTAGTTTATTTGTACATTACATACAAATTTTACGTTTAAAAAAACATATTTGTTCATGATTATAATTTTATAAAAATTTACAGTCTAGCTATGGTGTATATATTTATATTAATATTTTATTGGAACCTTAGAAATTAACAATAAAGTATAAAAAGTGATTTCAGTAAAAAACTGAAATTATAATAAAAATAAAAAAATAAATAGTTTTTGTAATTCAATTTTACATAAAAGTACAAAAGGTAAAAGAAAGTTTATTCTAGAGAATACTGCCAAATATGACATTTTAAAATTTTTTTGTATTTAATAGTAAAATAGAAATTTAAAAATTATTTAAGTATTTAAAAGATTTTTCTAAATTGTTTATTTTATTTTTTTTTTGAAAATTATAATACATTTTTAAAGCCTATTGTAATTTTCCGGCCATTCAGCTACATTTTCCAAATTATCAATAGTATAGTAAGGCAGAACATTTTGTGTATAAATACAATTTTTTAAGAGAATTACTTCAATTTGCAGAATAAGCTAAGTTAAAAAAAATATTTTGAAAATATACTGAAATCTAATTTTTTTGACATTTTCTATTAGATAAACAATCGTACTGAACTAGTAAAAAATAATTGTTTTTGTTTGTTTTCAGATTTTAGTAATACACAAACATTTTTGTAAAAAAGTTACAATTTTTTTGCATATGATAGGCCTTTTGATAATCTTTTTGGATATGATTCTCAAATTATATTTAAGATAAATTGTATAAGGCATAATTTTAAAAATTAAAAACGCAATAAACCAAGCAAAACTCGACGGATAAATACCTAACAGGTGCAGCATAGGGATTTAAATTTATGTATGTTTTGGTTGCAGAACAACCCAGTCGAATTTAATTAATCAAGCATTAATCTACGTATCTCTAACCAGAAAATTATGAATATATTATAATATGCTTAAAATCAGCTCCAGTTTTTGTAAAAAATCCGTACAATATATTGTAAGCGAAGCGATTGCATTGATAACTTAAGATTAACATTATCTTATAAAAATAACCTTTAAGCAGTGGAAACCCCAAAAATAATAACTTGCTTTTCTTCAAGTTAAATTTTCAAGATAAACCAACTTTCATCAAAACAATTTTATTATATTAAATAAAATCCCCCTAATAAATCCAGATATTAATAAAATATTTGGTTGGTATCAAAACACCGCTTTGGCAATATAAAGGGTAAAGGTTGGAATTGTTGGAAAGTGGCTTTAAAAGACATTGTTTGCAAGTTTCCAAGAATTTTTTTTATAGTTACGTAGAGAAGGTGTGTTTACCATGAACATTGTATACGTTCCGCGGTACGTGCTAAATTACACGGTATAAAATGTGGTACCTTTAACCCTTTTACTTTGCCGTTACATTAAAAGACTTGTTTATTTTTATTTTAATTTCTTTGTAAATTTAATTTGTGCTTGTTTGTCACGACATGTAGTATATTTGTAAAAATAATTTGTTACTAAATACACATTATGTTAGATTTGTAAAAAGTATTATATTTAATAGAATTCTAAACAAAATTAAATGCGAAGTTAAATCTTACATAAAATAAATTACTTAACTGAGTGTTAATTTAAAGGAATTTTTTTTTGCGCCAGAAAACATTGATAAACAGGTTTCTTCTGTTACTACTTTTCATTACGCAGAAGCAGTGAGTACATTACTGGTAATTTATTATGTTTATATGAGTCAATTGTAATTTACAACTAATTTTAAATTATTCTTTATTTTTAAGTAAAATAGACCTATACAATACTTGTTATGGTTAAAACTGCCTATAGCATTAAATTTCATATAATATAATATACATGCTTTTATCTGGTTTAGCGTGTAGTACACATTTAAAAATTATGACAGTCATTATGTACTGTCGGTCGCCTGTAAAGAACTAAATTAAAAATGAAATTCGGAATAAAATTTCGGATTATAATAAAGAGAAAATAAATAAATTTTAGGGACAGCCGGATTTAATAAAAGCCGCTAGGTATCACAAATATGTAATTCCGCTTAGGGCCACGTGAAGTAAAGCAGAATTAGGCGTTTTAGCATTCTTGATTCACCCAACCGAAAATTCCATATGTACATTCCATAATCACCGAGACTAAAAACCGGTGATTTATACAGGCTTTAAATTTTTTTTTAAATAAACAGTACATATTATAACTGCGCTTACACCGCAAGGTTTTAAATGTTTTACAACAATTGCACAATTGTAATTAAATTTACAGTCTAATGAATAAAGCGTGAGCTTTAGAGTTTGTAAAAGGCGAATAAATGATGTATACTAGGAAATGCCAGTATGTGTAACAGTGCAACCGACATTTAAAAGAGCTGTTTCTAAAAGAAATATTTTAAATCGACGCTTTAAATACAATACAAGAAAATAGAAATGGTTTTATAAAAAAAAACATTAAAAAAGTAACATGGCAAAGATTTATCTGAGGAATCTGGGCGTAGCTAATTATTTATCAATTATAATATATTATATATTTTATGCTAGATTCTAGACAATCTTTAGATTTAAATTTGAACGTGGTATTCATATAGTAGGTCTAGTTTTTTTTAAATGCATATTGACTGACTTAAAAAGGTTCATACACCCACATTATTTCTTGTAAATTGGTATTAAAGTTCTAGTTTGGCAATTCAAGCATTTATCATTTGATGATATAAACAAATAAAAGATAAATTTGAATTGATGCCAAATTATAGAGATATATTTTTAATACAGCAGCAAAAAATGGAGTACTATGAATAGTTTTTTAAAACATGTAAATGACTGATGCTCTGAACCGTTGGTTCATTGTTTAATCATATTTACTCCACCTTTATTTTATTACAAATCATATTTCATTAAACCAGAACACTTACATTAAAACGAAAGCGTTGAATATACATTTTGTTGTTCAGTAAACTTGCATTATAATCATTATAATCAGTAGTCAACATAATTTGTTAAACTTTACTGAGCAAAATTGTGCTGACCTAAGATGTAACATTGACCATTGAATAGTAAAAAAAAAGTCGATATTAAAATACTGTCATGAGTATATGACATACGACATATTTATACCCGCTGGTGGGGAGAAGAGTCACGAGAAATAATAAGTCAGTAGTCAACTTTTTATTTTGTATGTAAATAATCGAAACCGAACCCTATTTTATGATTTTATTTTTATAAATTGCTTTTTTTAAATTCACTTTAACTCCAATATCGATCCCAGCAACTTCAATCTACACGAAGTATCAGTCGCAACAAAACATCGTTGTGATAATATTTCTTAAGTGTTAACGCTGTTTGGTTTTAATATGCCAACATAATAAAAATGTATACTTGTATAGACTTACGAACACACCATTAAGCTCTAAAAGTTTTGATGCAAACCGAATACTGCACGATTGTGCACTTAAAAATTTTCTGTTCCTATATAAAAAACGTATTTAATTGTACATGTTTTTATTGAGATATATTATAATTTATTCTTTTAATATAGAAGTAAAAACAATATTTTCAAGCCTGTTTCATAGCTTTTTTTAACATGGCAAGTAAATATAAAATGAACTTTTCATAGTTTGGTACCGCCGAGTCTAAATTAACGTGTTGTGAAGTTAAAGCATAAAACATGTTTTGTGTACAAATAATGACCCTGTAGCCATTTTGAGAAAACATTCATAATAGCAGCACAACCGAAAAATTAAATCAATTCCCTTAGTGACACATAACTGTTTTAATTTTTTATTAATAATATACTAATAATATTATGTTGATTCTTCACGAAGATCTAGAAACAAAATTAAGGTGCTAAGATCCTTCTGCAGTATATATCAAGCTAGCCATTAATGATGTAATGCTGATGAGCTCTTCGGAACGCGTATCTAACCACATAAGATCAATTACATCACCAAAATATTTAGCTCCATGAAAAAGTAATCGGCATTAGCAGAAAGAAAAACTTGGAAAACTTCATTTTTGATTTCTTAGCTTTAATTTGATTCAGATCAGTTTTTCAGTGAGGGATATAAATTCTTTTTGATAAACTTTTTAACTTGCTAATCTTGTAGAGTTAATAGACTAACTTTCTTTGAAATGGAGTCTCTTTATGAATGAACAAAGATATTATTTTTTACGCGACTTCTTGGGATGTAATGAAAAAGAAATATTCATTTATATAATATAACAAGACGTATCTTCGATTGATATAATATGTTTACCTTCAATTCTAGCTAATAATATACACGACACAGGAACTTTCCGTTAGGGAAGGGTTAAAAAAAGACCTCCAAGATTAAAATTCAATTTTAAATATATAAATAATAATTATTTTAAAGATTTCTTACATTGAAAAATATTATAGCACCCTTTAGAATAATCCTATTTTATGCCACAATAGCTGCTTTTGAGCTTGTTTTTTATGTAACTATACAAATTGCCAAAAAAATCTTTTTCATCCGCAACGCAATTTTTTTTATTCGCTAAGCTCTGAAGTAACATCAAAATATTAACGCTTAAAACTGCAACTGCAAAAATTTTTATCCAACAGGGTCTGTAAATACGAGTGATAAAAAAAAATCCCATTGCGATCATTAAAGGATTTTTGTCAATTTAAAACATTCTGTGGCATTGGGTATTAAAGAGGATACTTTTAAAGCAATTTTTCGACAGTTTTGGCAGCAAAAACCTTTTTGAAAACCAATGTTTGTTAATAGTTAAATTTGAAACGGGAAAAGATCTTTGTTTGTTTGGCGAATTTTTAAAATTATGTTTTGGGTTTATTAGCTATATTAGGACTAGAGTTTAGCTCAACACAATGCTTTGGTTAAGTAGTTTAAAATTTTGTCGAAAATACGTCATTGTCAGAAGAAACAATTTCAATATTGTACCTACACACAGTAACATATTAATATTAAGATTTGATTTTTCTTACTGTATAAGAAATAAGATCGAAAACTACCATGAAATTTCAAGAGTTTAAAGGGCTTATCATCACTGTTGGCTTTTATACTTTTCACTCTAAAATGAATAAGGATATCGAATTTATTTCAATTTTCCAAATTTATTTTCTATAAAGGACTTTATAAAAATAGGCTATTTAAAATTCCTGACAATAAATTATAGCGCAGTTTTTTTTAAACCACAAGAAGTTTTTTATTAGCAGAACAATGCTTCATTATACTTAGCACGAACAACCTTATAGATCCAAGAAATCTGGCAAGAGACATTCTAGAGCGTGTGCAAGGGGAATTTGGATTCTATTAGCTCTCGTGTCGAACTTTTCTGTATATTGGACAGTGACTAAATTTATGTTGTATTAGTTTTTGAGAAATATGTATTATAGGAAATACCGTAATAAAAATACTACTTTCCAAAAGCAAAGTCTGATAAAAGTCCTATAGTCGGTCCCTAGTATTTAAAGACAACTCTAATATATTGTCAAATATTTAAAATCTACATAATTATTAATGCAGTAATTTATGTTTCAAATCCGCATTCTTTCAGTAGCTCCAAAACGAGTGGAACATTGTCAACAGAAACAAAAAAATCTTAATTTAGCAACAGACTTAAATTTTACTTATCTTTATAATCTAAAAAAATCTCAAACTTGTATGTCTAGCTAGTCATTCTAGTATATTTTCTTACATCATAATCAAGAAATTTAAACTATGAATATAAGACATAATTAACGATAGTTTATACCTTTGTGAGTAAATACGGAAAACAATAAAGAACACTATAAAAAAGAAAGAAACACAGTATATAATCTGCGATCATAATTTACAATGTTTTTACATAATATTTCTATAAGCATTACTAAAAAATTCTTCCAGCGAATAAAATGCTTTATTTTAAGACCGACCAGAAAATATACACTTTCTGGACAATTTTTCGTCCAGAAAATAACGTTTGGTGGCGGAAAATGGACGTGAGGGACCGGTAAAAGATTTTTTTTATTCGACACAGAAAATGAGATTCCAGAAGAAATTTTGGAAGCAGCCAGAAAAGCGACTTATATATTGCCAGTAAAATCAAAAGCCCGTTACGAGAAGTCATACGACGCATTTAAAAATTTGTGTCGAGGAAAAAAAAAATGTAAAAGAAGAAGTTTTTTGGCATATTTTGCTGAAAAGTCCCAAAAATTGGCTATTTCAAGATTATGGAGCTTTATTCTTTTATCTGGTTTTAGTATTGTTAATCACTTTGTTATATAAAATAAAATAAAATAAAATAAAGAATTAAATGTATATCGAAGTGTAGGTCTTAAAAAAAATATTGTACGTCACGCAACCGAAAATTAGTGTTTTGCAGGTCTCGACCTGAAACACATTATTTTCCGGTCTTGTAACGTAAATTACTATTTTTGGGAGATACTTTTTCAGTATATTTTTTAGAACGTTTTTAGGAACCCTTCCTGGAAAACTGTTATAAACTTTGATTAAATGAAAACTTACTTCATTCGGAGAGTAACTCAGACTTATCGCATGTTTTAATCTTATACCAGTATATTACTTCCCAAAAATACTACATGTATGCAGGGACGTATCTAGGAATTTTGGCGCCCCGGGCGAATAGCAGTTTTGCGCCCTACCAGACAATCTTAAAACTAAAATTACATCTATAAATTTTAGTTTAAAAAAATATGTTAACAACAGTGGCGGCTCGTCATTTGTTAACTTGGGGGTGTTCTAAAAACCCGCTGCAGGCGAAATGCGCCATAATTTTTTTAAGACCACGCCCAAATTTGGTCAATAATTTTTAGTAAATATTTTAAAAATTTATAATTACCTACTTATTTTATTGAAAATAAAATAAGATAAAAAAAAATAAAAAAAGGGCAATTTATTTTTCATTAGTGATGGGTACATTGTTTAAAAGTAAAGTCCAATCTTCTGTTTTTATTTGCAGCAAACTTATCCTGAATAACAGTTTCATTAATGTTAGGAATACCTGTATTATATTTTTTCTCAAATATTCCACATTCATAGTCGTTTTGGCATCAAAACCGTTCATTTTTATTTTAAAAAGTCTTTACTACCCCAAAATAATAACAAAAATATAAAGAAAAACTCCAAATAATAAATTTATACAGCAATTAAGACGCAATGAACTCAACGGCGCACATTTAATGTGTGCTATTAGAATCGTGCTTTCCCCCACTACACCTGCTAGTACAAGATGCACAGGGAAATAGCAGAAACCCCGCCTACTTTAACGCCTATGCGACTTATGATTTCCTACGCGCCACACGATTGCTCTTGACAACCGGCTTAGCGAGAGCTATTACACCACGTTTTGTTCGATTGTTTGACGGGACGTTAAAATAGGAGGGTTCTAACTTAGATTACGGTATCATATTATATAAGAAGATAAATTTAAATAAACATTATTTTTTCTTTATGGGGTAATTCTTTATGGAGTATGGGGGTGCACGTGCTCCTGTGCTCCTGTGGAGAAACCGCCACTGATTAACAGACTTAAACTTAACATTTTTGAAAAGAAAAATTGCTTGTTCGGACTTTTGTCGTGGCAACTCACAACTCACGTAGCATAGTGACGCAATCGAATCGCGGCGCGGCGCCTTTTCTTCAAATATCGGCGTTGCCAAATGTCAAAAACAATCCGGACCGTAATTGTATTAGTAAATTTTTAAATTCCCGTATTTCTAATGACCATTTTGGCGCCCTGTTAATATGGCGCCCCGGGCGGTCGCCCCATTCGCCCCCTCCCTGGCTACGTCACTGCATGTATGTTGTTTCATGGGCTCGAATTTTTTAGTATGATTATTATTTTATATATATGTCAGACTTTCAAACCTTTTTGCTAAAATTACAAACACGAAATATATTTTTTATACATTTTTTTTTAATGTTCAGACACGAAGCAATACCGTTAAGTGTGGGAGGACCTACTGGTCGATATTTACGGGGGCATTATCTGGTCTCCATATATTGTGAAAATTTTAAAAGATATATAATAGATAAATTAGTTATGTTTAATAGCATTTAAGGAAGCAATTTTTTTCCCAAAAGTTGCAAACTCGTGTCCGAACAATTAGGTTTTTGGTTTAAAAATTAAAAATAAGAATGCTAAATCCATTTCAAGCTTATTGGTAGTTATGTAACCGTGTTGTCTGACATCGATATTGATTATATATATATGATTGGTCTATTACTTTTTAAAAATTTTATAAACTATTTGGTTTAATTTAAACGGCAAGTGTGCAAGTGGCCACAGGGTGAACCTCGGATGAATTTCAGGTAGTTGTAAATAAAAGTTTTTTCATTTATACATTAACGAAACAATTTCATTAATAGTCAAGAATAAGATAATGAAATTTGCAAAATCCTCAGATGTTGCTGATGCTCTTTTATTCAATAAAATATTGTATAGTACAAAGCGGCTTTAATTTCACTCTTTAAAAACCAAACTAAAGAGATTTCTTATTAAAAAAAAGGTACTAGGTATCAGAATTTTTAAATGGTAATACTATTATCATCCAATGTTATAATTACCGTGTAATTACATATGATTAGGCTTTTATAATTTTTTGTATTATAAGGGACGGTGAAGGGAATGGACGTTATGGTATTGATGCGGCCGTCAGGAATGAAGTAAATCCTTGACTGTTGCACTTGTTGGTTTAATGATTTATTTTTCATTTTTTAGAAAATCGTCCTTTTCAAAATTTTAAAGAAAAGTAAAAAACAGTACAAAATCCAAAACAAAACCCAATAAATCTTTATCAAAATCAAATGACACTTAAGTACAGTCGAACTTACCTTGTTTGGAAATAAAACCATCCATTTTATATATTCGATTTGCTACCATTTCCCAAGTCTGATTCGGACACCTACAATATAAATAGTAACTGGCCATTTCTTTTTTCCATTTACGTTTATAAGTCTACGTAGATAGAAAAAGGTACACGTCGATATGGTACCTAAATCATTTTTATTACTTGACCAAAAATGGTTTACAAGAAATTTAATCTTTAAGTCGTTTTTCGTAATTATTTATGTCACCCAAAGTGATTTGGGATACATTATGGCTTTTATTTGTTTTTTATGATACATTTAATGTATAATATTTTTGACTAATTAGTAAGCATTACTCTAATTTTATCAACACGTCATATTAAGTATTTTAAATTGTCCCTATTTTACTAAAATTCGATAAATTTATTTTAGTAAAAACACTCACTTTAAACCACATACTGCTATTATTTAAATTAGTGGGTCTCTCAGGAAACATCGCAGAGAGATAAATTTCCGAGAACCATTTTCCATGTAGTAGAACTTAAACATTGTTATTTTTTCTTGAATACTGTGAAACATGTTGAAAATAAAACCTCATTTTACATAATTTTCATTATTACTGGTAATTTTATTGATGTATGTATTACAGCAATATTTGATTTTTTAAAGAATTTTACAGAGTCGTTTCTAAATAACTTTTAATTGGGTTTTTAGAAAATAATAAAATTTGGTATGCGAGTTCATCATATAAGGACCTTCAAATCTAATAATTTATAACTTATAACATCATTATTTTTGCTGCTTTCTGAGGAATATTATAAAACAAAATGCATAACTTGTCCTCAATTTTAACCCCGCAGTTTTAATCATATTTTGGAACATGGCTTTTGTTTCAAAGAAGACACTGAAGTACATTAGACTCTCGTAATAAAGTTGACTTTGACACAATAGCTAAATACCTCTACAACTAATAACCTCAGGTCGTTTTCATAAAAAGCCTTTTTGTAGAAGGTTCACGAAACCGCTTTTAACTTGTTTTAATTATACCCATCTTTCGTATATTAGAAGAGACCTTAAGGCATTCTTTGCCTTTGACGTACCTTTACATAGCTAATGTTGGTACATTGCTGGGATAATTAGTTTCTTATTTATTATTAATTACCTTTGTCAATTCAGCGAAGTAATGCACTATAAGATTGATTTTGGGTAATAAAATTAACGGAACAATGTAGGTACTAAGCAACAATTGCATGTGGGTTATCTTAAAGGTATTTTCCACTCGCGCCTTACAATTATAACATTTACTCAAAAACGACTCAATATATCGAATTTTTTAGATACACACGGTGTCTCAAGGTGACTCTCTATTAGAATATTTAGCAAAATAATGCGATTTGAATCCTAAAAATATGGATAATGGGGTGAGTAATAAAATAACGTAAAAATATGAAATAGCAGCGACCATAATATGCGAATTCCAGTTATACCGGAAGTCTCAAATTTTAAATGGACCACCCCGTATTTGGTTATTTAGCAATACTGATTTTTTTTTCAACAATCTATTCTATATTACCGCGTTACGTTCCAGTGACGTTCTTGAAATATTTTTCACAGACACCTTTTGCATTCTAAACTGAATATCATTATAATAAATTTTTTTGTCGGGGCTAATCTGCCTTTATAATTGCGAAAATTATACTTTTTTAGAATTTTTGTCATGATTGAAAAAAAAACATTCGTCAAGGCGTCTTTTAGCGGTCGCCACAAAATCTAAAGCAAATTGGACTTCCATTGGCTGGATAAAACAAGGAAACCCCTTTTCAGCAAGATCAAGTTTGTCGAATTTGGTTAAACCAAACCAAAGTTATGTATATTTTTCTTCAACGAGGTTTGTCATCTCTTATCAAAAATTATTTTGACTTTCCTAACCCAATTGTTGTGGAAACCCGGGTTTTATAATAATCTTCACTATGCTATGAGCCAACCCAGACATTTAAAAATATATTTTAGAAATTTGTCTTTGCTTCTTTTGTAATATTTTTTTCTAGAAGCTGTACAGTAAACTGTTTCTAAAATACAGCAGGTCTTTACTGTTATTTGACTACCTGACACGTATCGAGTCAATTATAAAGTACATAATTTTTAGGTATATGATATACACTTTGTTACATATGATAAAAGTAACTGAACAATGTAGGTACTAAGCGACGATTGCATGTGAGTTATCTTAAAGGTATTTTCCACTCGCGTCTTACAATTATACCATTTACTCAAAAATGACTCAATATATCGAATTTTTTAGATACACACGGTGTCTCAAGGTGACTCTCTATTAGAATATTTTGGAAAATAATGCCATTTGAATCCTAAAAATATGGATAATGGGGTGAGTAATAAAATAACGTTAAAGTATGAAATAGCAGCGACCATAATATGCGAATTCCAGTTATACCGGAAGTCTCAAATTTTAAATGGACCTTGGTACAACAATGGTATTTGGTTATTAAGCAATACTGATTTTTTTTCAACAATCTATTCCATATTACCGCGTTACGTTCTATTGACGTTCTTGAAATATTTTTCACAGACACCTTTTGCATTCTAAACTGAATATCATTATAATTAATTTTTTTGTCGGGGCTAACCTGCCTTTATAATTGCAAAAATTATACTTTTTTAGAATTTTTGTCATGATTGAAAAAAAAAACATTCGTCAAGGCGTCTTTTAGCGGTCGCCACAAAATCTAAAACAAATTGGACTTTCATTGGCTGGATAAAACAAGGAAACCCCTTTTCAGCAAGATCAAGTTTGTCGAATTTGGTTAAACCAAACCAAAGTTATGTATATATTTCTTCAACAAGGTTTGTCACCTCTTATCAAAAATTATTTTGACTTTCCTAACCCAATTGTTGTGGAAACCCGGTTTTTATAATAATCTTCACTATGCTATGAGCCAACCCAGACATTTAAAAATATTTTTCAGAAATTTGTCTTTGCTTCTTTTGTAAGATTTTTTTCTAGAAGCTGTACAGTAAACTGTTTCTAAAATACAGCAGGTCTTCACTGTTATTTGACTACCTGACACATCGAGTCAATTATAATGTACATAATTTGTAGGTATATGATATACACTTTGTTACATATGATAAAATTAACTGAACAATGTAGGTACTAAGCGACGATTGCTTGTGAGTTATCATAAAGGTATTTTCCATTCGCGTCTTACAATTATACCATTTACTCAAAAACGACTCAATATATCGAATTTTTTAGATACACACGGTGTCTCAAGGTGACTCTCTATTAGAATATTTAGGAAAATAATGCCATTTGAATCCTGAAAATATGGATAATGGAGTGAGTAATAAAATAACGTGAAAGAATGAAATAGCAGCGACCATAATATGCAAATTCCAGTTATACGGAAAGTCTCAAATTTTAAATGGACCACCCTGTATTTGGTTATTGAGCAATACTGTTTTTTTTTTCAACTTGTGTGTGAATGCTAGAATTAAGTTAATTTATTTATAACTGGCTTCTATTTTCACCTAGTAAACGCCAATTTAAACTTCTACAAATATCGTTTTTACCCATTTTTGGTTAAGATATACGTTGCAACACTTTGTGTTCGTCGATAAGGAAAAAATCGCTAACTTACTGCTTGAGTGCACTATCTAAAAACAGTTCTCGATCCTCGCGTTGAAACTAGAGTAAAGGATATAAATTGGTTTAGAATTTTCCACGAGTTTATAAACTCTGTAAAATTCTTTTCGACTCCATTTCTTATTTGTATCTAAACAGTTTGTAATTAGTCATAACATCTCTTATTTAGTAAGCAATTTGAAATCAGCTAACCTTATAAAGTAATGCATAAAAATTGGTTTAATTTTTAGTACCAAATATTATATTCACCTATTTATTTTTTCTGTGGTTACAAAATATGATTTTCTCACAAACAAAATAAATTTCTTATTTTAAGGAAAAGAAGCTCTTAAAAATATTTGCTGCTCCTTAAATTAAAATTCTTTCTTGGTGTTAGAAACAAAAAACATAAACTTATAAGGATTTTTAATGTATTTAAATCTTCCTAGAAAAGTACCGAGGTCTTATTTCAAAATCGTAAAGAAAAAAACGCCGGTTTCGTATTTTCTGTGCTAATTGTTTATTGTATATCATGTTTTTAGATTGACGAACTTAAAAGTATGTCTAATTGTTCTAGAACTATTGGGTTATGCTAAAACCTAAATTAGGTATAAAAATTTAAACTTTAAGTGGTGTCAGAGTTTAATTTTATTTCAGTTTTTAAATTCTTTTTATCGTTTTTTTCAGAAAGAATGAAAAGACGACGTAACAAAAATAACTGGGTTTCTAATTAAAGCTGTTGTCAAACTTTGCAGCACATTTCTTATGAATATTTATACAAAAATGCTGTGTACCAATAAAGGGGAATAAACTTGTACCAGTTTTAAATTAAAATGTATTCAGCGTTCTCCTCGCCAGTAGATATTTGTGGTTAGAGGTAGCATTTTCTACACGGAAAATATTTATTCCTTCCTTTATTCCGCACTAATTACGAATTAATATTGAAAGTAATTTATTAACTCATTTGAATTTTAATTTTCTTAAATAAATTTGCTTCTGTTGTTTGTGTAAATATAAAAAAGTAATAAAGATTGCTTTATACCGTAGATAAGTAACAATGAGCGGCTGAGATTTTAAAGGTATATAAGCTCAAATTGTAGTGAAAAAGTAATGTTGTAGAGTGACAATGTAGTGGACAATAAAGGTGAACAAGTTTATATACATTTTTTTACGAGTTTAAGTCGCCATTGTATAAGATAAGCACTTTTAATTTACTTCTTGTAGATAAACTGGTAACAGGCATTTGCTTGTTATAAGATTTCGTCAGTAATATTTAATTAAACAAATTTAAATTAGGTGTCACTGGGTATATACGTCGTTTGTCATGTAGGAATAACATACATCCGAATATGGTACTAATTTCTTCTTACAATAACAGCGCTTTTTATATATATACAGTATGTCTCCGTAAGTTCGCATCATATGGAAAACTTATTTATTATTGATTTCTCAGAAAATTTTATTCTTTATAAAAAGTTCTGCATGGTCTAAAACCTAAAATGCAACTATCAGATATTAAATTTTCCCAGACATATACGGGGTTTGTCAAAAAATATGAATTTTGCCCAAGAGTAAAGTACCTTTATTTTTGACAATATCGAAAATTGTTATTAAAAAAAGTTGATCAGAACTAAAAACCACGTTTAAATGTGCAATTACACCTATTTACGATAAAAAAAAATATGTTTTCTTTTTTGAAACGTATGTGTACAATAACAATGCAAATTTAACTCTAGTTACATGTAACCTAGGGTGCTTTGACATACAAATGTGATGATAGCAAGAAATATTTGACAGGGACCGTCAAGACGCGTTAAAATTTATAAAGTACATAAAAATGGTGTTATTAAGTTGTGAAGAAAAAATTGAAATTGTTTTGATCGTGGAAGAAAACTATAAAACGCATAGAGAAGCAGCAATTATTTTTAATATTAGACATCCCAATAAAAATATTTATCAATCAACTGTTACAAGAATAATGAATAAATTTAAGACTACTGGACGTTTAAACAATAACTTTAATGGAAAACGCCGAAAACTGGTTACCAATGAGAACACGCAGTTAGAAGTAATGCTGTCTGTTGTAAAACATCCAAAAGTGTCATTGCGCAAAAGAAAGTCGTAAGTCGTTAATACAACAAAATGTAAGTAAGGATACAGTAGGAAGAATTTTAAAACGAAATAATTTCAGACCATTCAAACCAAAAATCGTTCACACATTGAAAGAAAGGGACTATGATAGGCGCTTTGATTTTTGCTCTCTTATCCAAGGAGAGTTAGAAGAGGACCGTTTTTTTCCGAGGCGTATAATTTTTTCCGATGAGGCAACATTTTCTTCAAATGGAACTGTCTCGTCACAACATTGTCGCTGGTGGTCTGAGGAAAATCCCAATTTTACAATAAAGTCTCGTGACCAATATTCATTTAAAACGAACGTGTGGTGTGGTATTTACAAGAACAGATTAATAGGACCATATTTTTTTCACCAATCTATGAATGCCGAACGTTATTTACAATTTTTGCAAAATCAAATCAGTGACTTTATGGATGAACTACCTTTACTAGAACGTCAATGTGTTTGGTTTCAACAAGACGGTGCAACATGCCACAGTACATTAAATGTTAGGGCATACCTTAAACATTTGTTCAATGGAAAAGTTATGCACAGATATTCAGATATTTTTTGGCCTGCTAGATCCCCTGACCTAACCCCTCTAGATTACTTCTTATGGGGTTACTTAAAACAAAAAGTTTACCAGCAATGGCATTTTCATGATGTTAATCATTTGGAGAGGATAATTACACAATCATGCCGGGAAATTTCTTTAGAAATGATAAGAAAAGTATTAAGGAAATTTGCTAATAGAACGATGAAATTTATTAAACGAGAGGGTGGATATGTTGAGGCATTAGTGGAATAAGTGAAAATTAAATTTCTATTATTATTATGTTAATTACACAATTTATTATTTGTATGTGTTTTCTTATTTGCAATATAAAAAATTATTTAAAAAAACAAAACATATTTTTTCATCGTAAATAGGTGTAATTGCATATTTAAACGTGGTTTTTAGTTCTGATCAACTTTTTTTAATAACAATTTTCAATATTGTCAAAAATAAAGGTACTTTATTCTTGGGCAAAATTCATATTTTTTGACAAACCCCGTATATGTCTGGGAAAATTTAATATCTGATAGTTGCATTTTAGGTTTTAGACCATGCAGAGCTTTTTATAAAAAATAAAATTTTCTGAGAAATCAATAATAAAAAAGTTTTCCATATGATGCGAACTTACGGAGACATACTGTATATATATATTTAACTTGTATGCAATTAAATTTTTTACCAATAAATGGGTTCAAACCTTATATATTATACATGTTAAAATACGCTTTTAGTTGTAAAACAATTTTTAGTCAGTATTTACAACTCGTTGTAATAAGTAATGAAGAATTCGAGGCGTTATATATTTAGATAAAAATCAGATTGCAACAAGTCTGTTTTGGCTTCAATCCCAACTTTATTGGCATGAAACAATGTATACCCATATCAACCTATAAATCAAGGAGATTTAGGAGTAGTTTAAATTTGCATATTCTTAAACATTTGTCTTTTCTTATCGTGGGATATTCCTTGTTTTATTTTCAAATAATAACGGAATATACATTTTGCAGCAAATATTGGTTCTATCTGCAGTTAACACCAATAATAAAATTATGACTTTTTCGTTTGCTTGTTTCAGCCATTAGCTAAGGAACAGACAAAGAAAGGGGTATGGTACTAATATCTACAGTGTCACCAATAAAGTCCGCATCATATGGGATTTTTTTTTATTAATAGCTTTATTTAAAATTTGACTTTGGCATCAAGTTCTGCTTCGATTGAGATTAAAATTAAGCAAAAAAATAGTAGTCACGTGATTCGCATTATCTGTCAAACTTTAATTTTTTCCAAAAAATAATTCAAAAGTGGGGTTATTTCTGAAAATATCGAAAAAAGTTAGAAATGCATGTTTTAAATGCAGTTTCTAGCCCGCATGCATAATTTCAGCTACATAAGATCATTTTTATTTTTTACCTATATTTTATAAATTGCACCACTTTTGCAAAATAAAACTCAACGCAACCTACATAAAACTTCTTAGTTTTGACAATGCTTTATTTCAGATACATTTTCTTTAAAATAGCGCCATATTAAATGTGTGTTTTTCTACAAATTCAAAATTGGGCTATTAAAATTTGGTCGCATGTGATGCAAAGTTTATTTGTTTTTGACCCTGTATAAGGTAATTTCATAAAATAAGTATTTTTAAAAACGTAGTTTGTGTCTGAAAGTAAAAATAAAGTAAAGGGGTTTTAAATTAAATCGTTGAAAATAGATAAACTTTACGTTAAGTTAAACTAAAATTTATTTTCCACTTAATGAACACTTTACGGATGACACTGTGTTCTTTTTTGTCTTAATATTAAGGTGTATTACTTTTAGACACAAACTACGTTTTCAAAAAGACTTATTTTATGAAGTTACCTTATACAGGGTCAAAAACAAATAAACTTTGCATCACATGCGACCAAATTTTAATAGCCCAATTTTGATTTTGTAGAAAAACGCACATTTAATATGGCGCTACTTTAAAGAAAATGTATCTAAAATAAAGAATTGTCATAACTAAGATGTTCTATGTAGGTTGCGTTGAGTCTTATTTTGCAAAAGTGGTGCAATTTACAAAATATGGGTAAAAAATCAAAATTATCTTATGCAGCTGAAATTTTGCATGTGGGCTAGAAACTGCATTTAAAACAACTTTTTCTAATAACTTTTTTCGATATTTTCAGAAATAACCACACTTTTGAATTATTTTTTGGAAAAAATTAAAATTTGACAGATAATGCGAATCACGTGACTACTATTTTTTTGCTTAATTTTCATCTCGATCGAAGCAGAACTTGATGCCAAAGTCAAATTTTGAATAAAGCTATTAATAAAAAAAAATCCCATATGATGCGGACTTTACTGGTGACACTGTAGTTATAATTGGTCATCGTCTAAATTAGATTCACTGAAGTACCTTTGCAAATTTCTGAAGTTGGGCATGATGACTGTTGTCGACCCATCTGAGCATCCTGCCTCACTGTCCCCTTCATACAAGCCTAAAAATTAATAAATTTTTGTATAGATATACCTTAAGTACATCAAGAAAATCTAGGATATGATTCCTGGCATCAATTTAAGTTGAAAAGTTCATATGGTCTTATGCCCTAAAATGCTTACCCTCTAAGATACAGGGTGTCTCCATTTTCCTTTAAAACTACCATTTTTTTCAAAAACATAGTAGAGACAACTTTTGTTCCGCTTATATCAGTAATGCATAAAAATGCATCAGAGTTTAAAAAAAAACAGTGGCGTATCACATATTTTCACAAAAAAAAATATTGATGGTATCTTCATGCACGCCACTGGTAGTAGGCAAACCCTTTTTTAACCAAAAAGTGCAGTTTAATACGAAATCAATCGACATCAATTTTCAATACCGTATCTTCAAGGAGTTTCGAAATTTAAAAAAAACAATTATTTTTTAAAAATATTTTAACACCTTAGAGGGTAAGCATTTTAGGGCATAAGTCCATATAAAATTTTCAACTTAAATTTATGCCAGGAATCATATCCTAGATTTTCTTGATGTACTTAAGGACCACCCTGTAAAGAAGCTGAATGTAACAAAAAAAATGTTTTTGTCCAGAAAATAAAGCCAACTTCCAGACGAGATGGGAAGTTCAAATTTTCCACATATCTAGATAATGGTACCAATATGTAGGGAAAAATCAAAAATTCCAAAATTAGAAAATGTAATACATATCCTGACAAAACATTATACATAAACTCGGTAGAAACAAAAGCCCTTTTTAAAAAACTCTGCCCGATAATCAAACGATTAATGACAAAGCAGAAAAGTTTTTTCTAATAAACAATAAATTATACCAAGCTAACCGTTTTTGTTGCAACACTCTGAAAACCATTTTCCCAAGGAAATTTGATACTTAGGAGATCGAACACTCGAAACAATCGAACGGATTTTGCTCATATTACTAGAACACATAATTAATTTAGAGATAAGATTAAATCCCAATGTTTTCATTTTTCTTGATTCATTGTCTTTAGTAGTAAGTCAACTGAAAATTATAAGCCACTAATTGGAAAATGTAATTGTTTACTTACGAAACCACTTATTAAATTACTTTTAATTCTGGGTTTTGTGATGTTTGTTATGTTATAGAGCAAAGAAGTAAATACTGTAGGTAAAATTCTTGAAATAATGGTTTAGTCGTTTTATTAGTAAGGGCTGAGTAAGCAATTAAAAAATTGATTACACTTTGAAAAAAAAAATTACAGATTTAATATTAGATTAATTACCCGAAAAATTTATTAATTTTTATTTCGTTCTTGATTTATAGGCAATGTTTTTTATGTTAATGTGCCAAATCAAAAATAATAATAATTTAAAGATCAATAACCGTTGCTTAATTTGATAATTTGACTAAATATTCAAATAAATGTTTTTATTTTGGCCGTACACATGTCGTTAACCGTTGCATCTAGTTAGTGTATCTGTTGATGGCAGATTTTCATAAATGTTGCCAAAGTTACATGTTTATCTACGCAAGTAATTGATTATAGTAGGCAGGAAGTGACGGGGGCTTGTAGGTGATACATCACCAGCATGTGTGTGGCCAGTGTATGCATATTCATGTGGTGAACACCAACCGATGTATGAGCAAGCGTCGGCCGCTGGACGCTCGTCGTAACGATAAAGCATACGCGCATATCTATTCCATATTACCGCGTTACGTTCCATTGACGTTCTTGAAATATTTTTCACAGACACCTTTTGCATTCTAAACTGAATATCATTATAATTAATTTTTTTGTCGGGGCTAATCTGCCTTTATAATTGCAAAAATTATACTTTTTTAGAATTTTTGTTATGATTGAAAAAAAAAACATTCGTCAAGGCGTCTTTTAGCGGTCGCCACAAAATCTAAAACAAATTGGACTTCGATTGGCTGGATAAAACAAGGAAACCCCTTTTCAGCAAGATCAAGTTTGTTGAATTAGGTTAAACCAAACCAAAGTTATGTATATTTTTCTTCAACAATGTTTGTCACCTCTTATCAAAAATTATTTTGACTTCCCTAATCCAATTGCTGTGGAAACCCTGTTTTTATAATAATCATCACTATGCTATGAGCCAACCTAGATATTTAAAAATATTTTTCAGAAATTTGTCTTTGCTTATTTTGTAATATTTTTTTTCTGGACGCTGTACAGTAAACTGTTTCTAAAATACAGCATATATTCACTGTTATTTGACCACCTGACACATATTGAGTCAATTATAATGTACATAATTTTTAGGTATATGATATACACTTTGTTACATATGATAACTATGTAGAGCACCATAACTTAAAGTATGACATACATTATATTTTCACAATACACAATTTACAAGTGTATTGCCCAAATAATGCCACAGGTTTTATGCCATGCTAAACATCTTGCCGATTTTTTTTTGGCAGAAAACAAAAACATCTTAAGTGTTCCCCCATTAAATTTCGATAAAATTTTATATACGATGATTAATGAAGAAAATTTAATTGACATTTATACAAGAACTATCGCAGCTTGACTTAATTAAAGTTCTAAATTAATATATAATATTTTTAAGTGACATGTTTGCTTCGCAGAGCTTAATATTGTACCTGAAATTAATTATTCAATGCATTTTTCTTCATCATTTTTATATATATTTTCACGTGGTAGATAAATGAGCAGAAATTTTATATTAAAAGTGTTTTGCAAGGTCAGGTTATCGCCGGGCTCTACAAAAACACAAGATTAATATATTTTGTACGTATTATAAGAAAGATTAAAAATAATCTTGAATTTTTGTTAAATATTATACAAAAATTAGGTTTCGCAAGTATTTTAAAATTAAAAAATCAAAATTTATAAATTCCGAAAAACTTTAAATGCACTGTCATGGATTCATTTTATATTGCAAATATGTCGCTCTACACTTATATACGATTCCAATATCGTCCTCTATATTTACATACATAAACTTTATCTTCTACCAAAGTATTTATAGACAAAACTCTGGCTTTTAAATTGAAGTTTAGTACTAAAAACAAAATAAACTTTGACGATAACATTCGGTCAGTTTCCAGAGTAGTCTCTGTCGAGAATTCACTTTGAATACAATACCTTTTTGAGGTGGCGAAGTCATATATTATTGTATAAACTTTGGCGACAGAGAAGCGTACCCAATACGTACGTGCATTAAGGTCTAACTTAAAATATAAAAACATAATATACTGGGTGTTTCTCAAAAGACGTTTACCCCTATAACCTTTTTATATTAATAGATATTAAAATGAATTTCCAAGATTATGCATAAGAGCTGAGTCTGCATTTATTGGCATTATTTTCAATTTGTTAACACTTCCGGTTTGACCGGAAGTGACCTTGACTTTGATATTTTAAATGGGACATCTTGTATATTTTTACTTATTTGGGTTCAGCATAACATTATGAGAGAAATAATACCTCACTTGTCATTTTTTGACCTGTTATAACATTTTTATGTTTATTTTTAATTTTCAATCTAGAGTGCTACAAATTAATTAAATCTGTTAATTTATAGTCAAGTAGTATATGAAAATTAAAATTATGTCATAATAATTGACTTTCTAAGTTTCAGAAGCGTTTAAAAAATAAAAATTTGTTTTCTTGATGTTTACTTCATTTTTCCAAATGGATGATGAAATGTTCACTAGGATATTTAAAACGACCATTTTTTTCCAACAATTTAATACCATAGACTCCTATGCTATTTTAAAATTGACACGAAAAAATTGCCTTAAGTCCCAATCGCAAATTTAAAAGCGTTATGCATTATTATTGCCGCCCTATCGTTTCTAAAGAAATATAAGGGCGGCTTTGAAAAACAATGGAATGGTTTTGAAAACCAATATGGTTTTAAATTAAAATTGTAATGTCATTCGTTTATTAAACTAGAAATCAGGTAAAATGGATAGTTTTACTGAAAATGAACAAATTGATATGCTCCTAATTTTTGAAGTGACCAGAAAAATTCTTCTGAAGCCGCAAGATTTTATGTATTGTACTTATATTTAATAAACTAATGACATTACAACTTTAAATTAAAGACATATTGCTTTTCAAAACCATTCAATTGTTTTGCAAAGCCGCCTTTATATTTCTTTAGAGCGGCAATAATGCATAACGCTTTTAAATTTGCGATTGGGATTTAAGGCAAATTTTTTAGTGTCAATTTTAAAATAGCATAGGAATGTATGGTATTAGGGAAAAAAATGCTCGTTTTAAATATCCTAGTGAACCACCATCGTTCCATTTGGAAAAATGGAGTAAACGTCAAGAAAACAAAATTTCATTTTTTAAACGCTTGTGAAACTTAGAAAGTCAATTATTATGACATAATTTTATTTTTCATAATAACTACTTGACTATAAATTAGCAGATTTAATTAATTTGTAGCACTCTAGATTGAAAATTAAAAATAAACATAAAAATGTTATAACACGTCAAAAAAATGACAAGTGAGGTGTCATTTCACTCATAATGTTATGCTGAACCCAAATAAGTAAAAATATACAAGATGTCCCATTTAAAATATCAAAGTCAGGGTCACTTCCGGTCAAACCGGAAGTGTTAACAAATTGAAAATTATGCCAATAAATGCAGACTCAGCTCTTATGCATAATCTCAGAATTTCATTTTAATATCTATTAGTATAAAAGAGTTATAGGGGTGAACGTCTTTTGAGAAACACCCGGTATCCTATACTTATCAAAGCAGGATTAATTAATTCACAAAACTTTTTCGGTTTTAGAAACTGGAACCTTTAAAAAGACCACTTGCTTTTTTTTATAAAATAATTTTCGGTAAAAAAAAACTATTGAAATTGTCCTTATTACGAGAAAAAAATAATATTTTACAAACGATCCTTATTACAATACGCCCTTGTACAAAGGCAAATTATACAGTGAGCGAGTCGAGAGTCGGAAGCCTCTGTCAGACTAAATATTTTTATTCAATTGGATTGAATGAATGACGTCCAAATAACAACGGACAGGCGAGGGAAAGCTGGCGCACAAGCAACCAGTTCTAAACCTTCGGCCTGACGCAGATAAATAGCTATCATTCAACAAATACCATCTTTTAATCACACGAATTTCAGCCAAATGCCAACTAAACACATAATTTTTTACCGGCTTGGACTGGTCTACTCGACCGTCAGGGAACTTTAATGAATACTAAATGCTAAAGTTGTGCTCTATATTTTTTAAGTACCAATATATGATAGATATGAATCTACTGATCTTTGTTTTGAAAAACTACTTTTTATGCACTTGGCAGAATGTAGACTTTCTAGAAATAAAACAATTTTAATACCTACTTACAGTGTTTTATTTTTTTAAATTTTTACATTTTTTTTTTCTTTTTTTTTTTTATTTCTGACCCCTAAACAGTACAGTAGTACTGGCACCGAGGCCTAGTAATAAGTAAATTATCACAATCTGCTTAATTAATTACAAATCATTTGTTTTTTTCTTTCTTAAATCATAACTTAACATTTTTAATTCAACAAGTCTAGTTTATATCTGTAATACAATACATAATTATACAATATCCAATAGATCACAGTTTATATTTTACCGCCTAAGTCTCTGGATTTTATAAACCTTTTAAGTTTTTTGAAAGTTTCCGTCAAGTTTCGACCCACTATGTTTTTCGGTATATTATTATATGCCTGTACACCTCTGTAGATTGGAGAGTCCTGTTTTTTTTTGGTTTTAGCATATGTGTTTCTCAGGCAGGTCCTCGATCTTATATTATGGTCATGTATGTCCTGATTTTCATGCAATACAACATTTGTTTTAAGTAATTTATTTTTTATATTATATATTAATTTATATTGTTCGAATTATTTTATTTGTTTTATTTTTAGAAAGTGGTATAGGTTATAAATATCAAATGTTGATGTATAATATTTTAATGAAAATATAGCTTTAATTGCCTTATTCTGACATCTCTGTAGTTTATTTATTGGGTATTCACTCGCGTTCCCCCAGCAAGGGATTAGGTACCTTATATGGTTCAATGATGCTGTTGTACACTAGATACTTAGCACTATTGCTCAGTTGATGCGCGCATCTTCTAATTGTTCCAATGACAGGCACGAGCTTTTTAATGACCATATCCACATGAGCATTTGATGTTAAGTCATTTGAAATTTTGAGCCCTAAGTATTTATATTCCGTCACTTCATTTAGTACTTTATTGTTTAATCTAAGTTGTAGTTTACAGCACTCTTCATTTTTTTGTTTTATGATCATATATACAGTTTTATCAGTATTAATACTAAGTTTATTATAACACAGCCATTTAAATTTTATTTTTTATTCAATTAACAATCGAAACATCATCAATTACCTACGGTATTATACCTCTTACACTGGCATTATTTTATTGATTTTTTTACAATTACACAACATTTATATGCATGATTTGCATTTTGCCATATTTATTCTAAAAATTTTTTCAGTAATGTGTCAAGGTAACATTTTTTAGCATTGAAATATAAGATCATCTGATCTGTACGAATACTTAAGTACGCTTCTTTAAATATATTGTCAATGTAGATTATCTGAAAATTAACACATACAATAGATTTTGTTGTTGATATAATCTTAGCTAACATGCCTAATGAATATATTTAATAAAATTCACTGATTCCAATTAAATACTCATCCCTAATAAGCACACTGTGTATTAACTAATTCAAATTGAAATCACTGCACTATTTGCCGAATAAGCTCTACAGCTCTAAAATGCTTTTTAGTTCAAAAACATGCCATTACAACAATGCCTTATATATCTCCGAGGAATTTAGTGGAGAAGTATAGAATCTTGTGTTGTACATATAAAACAACATTAACATTTGACTACGCCATTATGAGAGAAATGTCGGAAGTACAATGTAAGATATAGGTGTAGGTAATGCTATAAATTTTGTGTTCTTATTTGAAGAAAGAGAGGAAAAAAATTATCCACCAATAATAATTATTTCTAACTCTTCTTTTATGTTGTAAAAATATAACCTAATAATTTTTATAAGAAGTATCGTGGGTTTAAAAAAAATCAAAAACTCTTCACTAATTTTCAGTGTGAGACGGATAATAAGTATACAAAGTCTATACATATTTTGTAATAATTATTTTCTTTATACTTACCAATCTTATCCTAGAAACAGACTTCTGGAATCAATAAATTAAGCTATTTTTCGAATTGGCCAAGTGTAACGTGTGTATTATGGTAAAGTTTGGGACAATCTTGAAAATAGTCTTTTAAGTTTAAGAAATGGATATTCCCAATTTCTTTAAAAACTTAGCCTAATTTGAAAACATCAAAAACTATGTCTGTTTAATAATTCCTTGTTTAAACAGGTTTTAAACTTATCTTCGTTTACTACAATAATTAAATTAAAGACAAGAAAATAAAATTGTGAGCAAAACTCCTTGTAATAAAATTAATGTGATTAAAAAAGGAAATTAATTAAAGAAGATAAAGAGAGTTTAATTTCTTTACAAATCCAGTCGTACACACTCATCCTTTCACAATGAAGTCCTGTTAGGAGACAAAATAAAATAAAAAAGAGTAACGATAAAGAACAGCAAGCCCTGGGATTTTTTAGGGCAAAATCTATTTGTGGTGTATTTAGGATACTCTAACTTTCGTTTAATGACTGTTTTATTGGTAGAAACAGAGAGCCTTGTTTATATTGAAAATTGTTTTGTTTAGATTTTTCGTAATTTTAAATTTGTTCGCCAGAGAATAGCTTTAAAAGCGTCTGTTAATAAAATAATTGTTTTTTGTTAGAATAACAAATAGGACCGTTTTTGGACCTTTAACGAAAAGTTTTATGATGTAGGTGATGTCGTATCAATATATGTCTTTAAAATTATGGGTTTTCCATACTTGTGGGTGCCTATTATTTTAAAATAGCAGTAATTTATTGTTACTGTGTTTTGGTTAACCACAGCTTTATTTTCTATTTTTTTTATCCTCGCTCTGTCTTCCAATAGCGATAATATTTTGAGTTGTAATGATTTGCTGTCCTAATTAGTAACTACTAAACGTTGTAATGCCAGCATGTACGTAATTTCCATACCCCTCTTCAAAGTTTTAATATCCGTAATACGCTGAAAGCATGCCAAATTTTAAATGGCGATGACAATTTTTGCTTTTTTCTTATTGGTCATCTCCGCTGGTAATCAAACCCAAGTCCACTTGCTTTAAAGGAAAAGGCGCATATCAACTGCGCCACTAAAGCTCTAAATTATTCCCAGTCAACTTAGGTCGTATATAACTTATTTAATTTTTATATTAGTTCTACGCCATTCAGAATTTTTGGCGATTTTAAACCGGAGATGGTGTTATTAGGAGGATATAACTCACTCAACAGAGGCATTGGTATTTATATTAATTGTTATTATTCTATATTTGAAGGAAACTTTTCAGCAGTAATACTTTCCTTAATAAAGCCAGTCCCTTGTTTTTAATTACTTTCTTTAGGTTTTACATGGTTTCCTTATCGATATAGAAAACTCAAGGAAAATTAATTACAAAAAAATATTTTGCTTTTATGACCGAGTTCGGTTTTACGATATTCTTTAAAAAATAATTTAATTTAATATAATTTCTGTTATTTCTGGTGAGCATTAAACACACAATGATTCTTAAAACCGTGGGTTCCATCTGTATAATTATAATACAGAAAGTTAGCACCCCATGTATTAATATTTTTATTTGGAAATCAATAACAACAAGTTTTTAACTGTAGCAGTAAATTTTGAACGGAAAAATTGGTATTATTTAAAGTTGGTACTGGTATACTAGTTAATTTAAATAATAAAACGTTCGGTAATATCTCATTTTAGCACATATAATAGCACAGATCCAGGTTCTGGATTTTTTCTTTGCGTGTATCCGACGATATAAAGGCTCAGGTGCTGTGGCTGATTCGAAGCGGGCCAGAATCCGCACTCCCGTAGTCGATGCAGTGACACGGCGTGCCTGTGATTGATCACCTCTATTTAGCCAAATCCCATTGCCATATCAGACTGAATCTCATTATTATGTCAAGCCAAGATGCTACTTGAGTTAATGCATGAACAATAGGCATTCTGGCTTGGTTCGCCTGTTGCTATAATTTATTAATAGGCCAATAAAAGTTTAGCATCGACGACGCTTTGCGTGCCCTTTCAGGGCATAGGGTAACTATGTACATACCAGAGACGGTCTAGTCTATAACATCATTGTCACGTAAAGTTACTGCTAAAGACAATTAGGAATAATGTCAGCAGTAATTTGTTAACTGGCAATGATAAGTTGATGTGTTCTAGCCAAAGTCTTTAAGATAGATTAGCAGCATCTATCATCAGCCATCATTGCTATGGTAAGTCAAGATAATATTAGATTTGGTGCATGAACAATAGGTTTTTTAACTTGCCCATTGCAAGAATAATAGAGCAAGAAGGAATCTTAGGTTCTGTTCAGGGTTATTCGGGTTTATAAAGCCCCAATGGATCTACATACTATAAGTATAGTTGATCGGTTTAATGCCATAATAGTGGCTAGGCGCTAAATCTTGGCACTAACTTTTCGGTAAGTATCAATAAAGTTTGTCAGCATAATCTCATTGCTAACTAATAAAACTGAACCTTGTACCTATAAAAAGCAGAGTTTCTTAAACACAAGGAATACTATTTCCAAAACTATCATATAAAAAATTAGTTTTAAGAATTAACCCTTAAATCTATTTCATTAAGAAAAACTTCTGCACTATTCTTATTGAGTCAGTAGGTGACTTGTTTTAACTGTGTAAGATTAGAACTGTTGTTTCTAAGCTTATTACTAATACCCAGGCTAGTCCAATCCTGTCCTAACTACTCTCTTTGTTTTTGAATGCTGGGGGACTAATGTAGTGCAAGGGTAATAAAGATTCAATGGTTCTTTTATATGCTCAGAGCTCCCCGATTTCTAAAGGGAGCAGAGCTTAACCCGCGCTCGAACTACTAAAAAAGATGCTTAACAAAGAATACGACTTTCTTTCCAACCACTTGAACAGAGCTAGTTTTACTACTTCGGGAACGTCATATTGAATACATATTACTCATTTACTAAGGGATCTTCTGCATCTAAAAATATGGAAGTAAATCCTTATGTTGTCAAATCTTTTGAATAATTTAACACCTTAAGTTATCGAACACGGCAGAATAGAAGGCAAATGGGCGTTCCTTGACGTACACAGTGAAAAAGTTAATTGATTAACAGCAAAAGATGTCTGATTTAATTTATTTAATTATATTTTTTGATTGAAATTTTAATCAACTCGTAAATTAACATTTGTACTGTTATTTACACCAAATGATCATATTCGATTACTTTCGATACTGATCTGCATAAAATATGCCAACCTTTTAAATCATGTTTGATTGGAGACATTTTAAAATACCTTGGAAGCTACTAACGCATGCGTAACACGAAAAAATTTAGTCGGGAGTACCGTTCCATTAGGCAAAGTTGCCCTTTTTTGACAACTCATCAGCAACATACTATTATCTGACAAAATAAAAACGTTTTTGTGTCTTATAATGTTTTTCCTTTCTAGCGTCCAACAAAACTGAAACTAAATCCTATAAACATACATTTTTGGAGAGAAGCTATTTTGTGAGCTTCAAATTCGACAGACAGTGTCTTTAAAACTAGTTTATGGTATTTCAGCATATACAAAATGTAGGTTAAGAAACCATTTAGTTGCGTCTTAAAACATGTTATTAAACTGAATATTGTTCGATGATATCCGATGAGTTTAAGATTTTTGGAATATCCAGTACAATAAAACACACACTGCTATCAACAATAAACAATAAATAGCTGGTAATAAAACTTCTGACATAATACCCGGGGCTTCAGAACTTGTACGAAGCAAAACTTGTTAAAGGGTAATTACCCCTCTTTGTTTTTAGTTGGGAGGGATCAACATAGTTCAAGTGGTTTAACGGTTGAATAGTTTTTATATAGAATTTGCCAATGTTCAATGATGTTTTGCCTTTTTATTATTTTCCACAATGTTGTTTCAATGATTAAAGGAAAAGAATTGTTACTATGATTTTTTTTCATTTATAGCTCTAGTAATAATAACAACAAATAATGGTAACTATATCACGTATTACAAAAATGTGCAGCACTTTACAATTGTCTGTGAATCATCCTAATGTAAATTTCTGTGAAATAATAAAAAAAGTTTAAATGAGATACCCCTTTACTATTGTAACAGAATTTAATGAAATTCTAAATTCACAGCAGCAAATAAACATTTTTCCCCCCGATTTCCCTGATTTTGACCTCAAATACACTTTCTAAAAGCGACTTTCTCTTTTGTAATAAATTAATAAAAAGCCATACGATTTCTTTCTTAAAGAAATGACCAACCCCAAAAATTTTATGAGAAACGTAAGGCTTTTTTGCTCCTTTTTCCAATAACACAACTACGAGCAAATCAGTTCTATTTTCTCTCTTGGCGTAGTGATAAAAACTAGGGAGTCTTTTAATAAAACCGAGATAGTAAAGGTTCAAACTTTAAATCACAATTCCGGTTAAACTTCTTGCTACGATTTAAGTTTTCTAAGGTTCTCTAACCAATCATTTTATTTCGGAATTACTTGCGGTCTAATGAAACAGCTAATCATTTTTTTAAATAGGCGAAGGTAATTTGGTAAGAATCTATAAATAGTAAAAGTCTGTGAAAACTGCTTTACCTTTATGTTTATATAATATAGGAGCTCATAATTATATATTTTTTCTTGGAGTTCAACGTAACTTTTGTTCCTTATCAGTGGCGGCTGGTTAATGAAGGGCTCTGGGGCGCCGCCCTCCCTGCAATTATTTCAAACAGAATCCAAAAATACTTTACTTAAAAAACCAATGTAAGCAATCAAATAAAATAATTCAAACCAAACGTAGCCCTATTCTAACGGGCAGGCTATACTCATAGACAAGCGAGTTGCGCGCTCTCAAGGTTATAATAAGCGCGGGTAGCGGCGGGCGACTGATTATCCGTCCCGATTCAACGCGCCTTCTCGATGGGTTGTCATGACGACGGAGGCCTGACGTCACCTACACATCGCACAACGAACGGCCACGGAGAGCTCCAATTTTCCGCGCCCACTGTTCGCGAATCGCGGTGCGACCTGTCGTCTGTCCAAGCCGTTAAATCTCTGACGTTTTGTTTATTTGTTTTAAGTTATTTATTAATTACGTTATAAAAGTGGAAAATGTTGTGTAATATGAAGGTCAGTGATTTACAAAAGCTTGTGTTTAGTTCTCTGAGCTTAAGTGAAAAACTTGAACTTGAAAAATGCTAGAAATTGAACATAGTACAAGTGCAATCAAAATGTAAAAGTAAGGCACAGTTTACGCGTAAGTTTGACAAAGAAATATATTTTTTTTTTATGGAAGTAGTCCATCTCACAGTGGAGTGAATATTTATTAAGGGTAATAAAACACTCAGTCTGCTCCACCAGTTATATTTGATTAAAATTACTTCGGACATGTTTCGAAAGCAAAGGCTTTCATCTTCAGCGAAAATTGTGTTGTTAATTGGCGAAAGTTGAAGGAAAACTTACATTTTCAATTTTTACGTTGGGCCCAAACTTGAATAACTAATGGATAGAAAATTAATTATAAAAATTTTAATATAATTAATTTTCTATCCATTAGTTATTCAAGTTTGGGCCCAACGTAAGAATTGAAAATGTAAGTTTCCCTTCAACTTTCGCCAATTAACAACACAATTTTCGCTGAAGATGAAAGCCTTTGCTTTCGAAACATGTCCGAAGTAATTTTAATCAAATATAACTAGTGGAGCAGACTGAGTGTTTCATTACCCTTAATAAAGAAATATATAATAAAAAATCCTGGATATGCGGTTGTGAGGACAAAAATTCTTTTTTTTGTTTCGTGTGTCTTCTTTTTGATGGGGATGATAATTGGACTATAAATGGGGTGCAGGACTTAAAACATCTTTAAGAGAAAATAAAAAAACATGAAAATAGTGCAAAACATCGTCATAATGTGGTAAGTTTTGAGATGTTAGGACAAACTAATATTTTAAGTTGTTTAAGTAGTGCTTATGCTAATGAAATTAAAATTCACAACAAGAAAGTTAGAAAAAACAGACACGTACTTTCGAAAATAATAGACATTTAAAAAAATTTTATTTAAAGCCAGCGCCCCCCTGACTCGCTAGTCACGAGCCGCCACTAAGTAAAAGTCTGTGAAAACTGCTTTACCTTTATGTTAAAATAATATAGGAGCTCATAATTATATATTTTTTCTTGGAGTTCAACGTAACTTTTGTTTCTTATAGTACCAGTTATAACAGACATCATGCTGCAGTAATGTAGACACGACGAACTGAACCTCACCCATTATATATTGTAATAAATTGGTTACACAGTTTTGAATAAAGGCCTTTATTATTATTATTATTATTAGTATTATTATAATAGCTAAAATTAATAATCATATAAAATTACCGTCCCAGAATTACCCTATATTATTTTTTAAACTATAATTTTTCTTTTTTTTTGTAATAAATGAGTTGACATATTTCCATCATAATCCTAAAAAGACAATCTGTATTAAAATTTAAAGTGGTAAAATCCCTGACTTAAATTTAATTAAAATCTAAGGAAGGTCCTTACCCGGCATATTAATTGTAAAAGCCAAAGTTAAGGCAATCATTTTAAAGTTAATTAACTACTCTACTGTTACCCTATACTATACATTTAGCTTCAAAGATTTTATTGATTTGTATATCCAATTTCTTTTCCTGACGGCTTTCCCGCCAAAGTTATTTTTAGAATTTATTTTTCTGTCTATTATATTCATGAGTTACATATTTCTTTGTCTCTTTTAAGCGTTTATTACATTTTTAACGCCCTTTCTTTCTTTTTAAAATTAGGCCCAATTTACAACAACACTTGAGTGATTTTTAACAATAAGCCTGTCTCGAAGCTTCTGCCTATATACAGTACATAAAAAGCATAATAATATTTTTACTCAAAATATTTTGTTTTGACTTTATACATAAAAAGCCTAATCAGGGGTCCAGTGTAATTAAATTTTAGAGCTTTCATAAAATCAAAACTGTTATTGAATAAAATCAAAATAAAGCGTAGATCTAGAAAATCAAAACCTTTTATTTAAATACTTGCGAACATCAGTTTTTTGTTAATTTACCAAAAACGAAATTCAATTCATGGTTTTTTTATATTAAAATATAATTTTAAAACAAAATAATATCTACTCGTTCGAAGGGTAATTAAGTTTTTCAAAAGCATAGTAGTAAAACAGAATTTGCTATAACCAAACTATTAAACTATGTATTATTTGGAAATGCTTGAAAAGCAAAGTTTTATTATTTCTTTACAGAATCTATTAAACTTTGGCAACCTTTAAGCCTTGTGTATTGATATGACCGTATAAATAAACCGTTGTTCACAAACGCATTTCAATTGCAAGAGCATAAAAGAACACAATAAGCTGCTGGTATCGTATGGCCATAACTTATAATGGTTATAGACACATACAATAGAAACTCGCTGAGAACCGATAAAATTATTGATCAACATAAAGATGTAAATAATGAAGAGCCGAAGGGTCGAAGGTTATTCAAATGAATTTCGGATACTGAAAGTTAATTCAGCTATGGGCAAACAATCTTTATGCCCGGCAAGGCAGAAAAAATATTGTTTGCAGATAAAAATAAAGATAACTGATGTTTTGGGCCAGTGTTTGAGGGCTTTCTGGAAGACGACCTATAAAATAAAGCACATTTTCATTTGAAATGTTTGTCTAGTGTGTTTTTATACATTCACTATGTACTGTAGTAACAATATAAATTATGTAGGTATGCTCGAAATTATCAATGAAATCACCAGTAATAATAATAATAGTAATAATAATAATAATAATAATAATAATAATAATAATAATAATAATAATAATAATAATAATAATAATGTCAAATGTTACTAGACCTTTTATTTTTTATTAGATTCAACATGCTTTACAGCATTTAGGAAAAAAACTATGGTGGTACCTAAAGTGTTGTTTTTCCACTTATCTCCAAATGATGACATAAATAATTTTAATGTGTGTCGCACAGGAATCGCAGACCTACGGTTTCGCAGTAGTTCTGCTCGTCTGAAAGGGTCTTACAAGTGACCGAAATAATTTAAGATGTAATATCTTAAATGAGGACTAAATTATATCAAGACGAGTCGACTATTTCCAATTGTTTCTTGTTTCTCAATATAGGTCAAAATATAAATGCTAAATTAACTAGTTAAGGAAAGTGGGGGCGCCAACCTGATAGACAGTTCATTGTAAAGGACGTCTTTAAGCGGTCTTTGTTAACCATTAATCATAGTATCAGACTAATGGAGCCACAAGGAGGCTTAATCGGCTCTGTCCACGGCTTTTGATAACTTAAGGACGAATAGTTTAAAGTAGTGATTTGCCACCAACCTTCCTAGTCAACTGGAGAATAATAAAATTAAAGTGTATATCAGTGATAAGTGCCAGTGGTAAGTGACTGCCGTGCGTTGTTTGGCCGAATTTTTTTCAAATTAATACATAACTAAGTACTTGCTTATATGATGTTCTTCATGTAACAACTTGTCAGATTTTACTTTCGTTTTTTAAAAAAACATCTATATGTATAAAGTGATAAGTAACAAAACATTTCAATTTAAACTATTGCTTTATCGAAATCAAAGTGCTAATTTTACAAGAAACGTTTAAACCCTTAGCTATTTAGTGATAGAATTTGTTATTATTTAATTAAATAATACTGTGATACTGCTGTATACAGGGTGTTCATTTGAAAAGTTCCCACCTCGATTTTCCTGCTTTAAATTGAAAATGTGGAAAATCGCTCAGACCCGTCGATTTCATCTTTTGCGTATATTGTCAATCTTGTTACTTTAAGCCCCTAGGAGGGAGGGGGGGTAAGATCTAAATCTTAAATGGATACCCCTATTTTATATATAATTTTTTGAATTCTGCATAAAATTCTGAACATTTTTTAATAAAAGCATTATTAGTCTATACTTAACAGTTTCCGAGATATTGACTCTTAAAAAATGACATTTTTACACTTTGACAGCGTCTAGCTTTCTAACTGTACGTCTTAGAGCAAAACGGCTTACATGTCCCTATCTTTGATTTTTATTATCTTTCCAATAGTGTGAACTTTCGGTTAAACCGGATGTAAGAAATATAGTACTTCCGGTTTAACCGGAAGTTGATACTATTGGAAAGATAATAAAAATCGAAGATAGGGACATGTAAGCCGTTTTGCTCTAAGACGTACAGTTAGAAAGCTAGACGCTGTCAATGTTCAAAAATGTCATTTTTTAAGAGTAAATATCTCGGAAACTGTTAAGTATAGACTAATAATGCTTTTATTAAAAAATGTTCGGAATTTTATGCAGAATCCAAAAAAATATATAAAATAGGGGTATCCATTTAAGATTTAGATCTTAACCCCCCCCCCCCCCCCTCCCTCTCCCTCCTAGGGGCTTGAAGTAACAAAATTGGCAATATATGCAAAGATGTCCCCCTCGAAATAAAAATCGACGGGTCCGAGCGATTTTCCACATTTTCATTTTAAAGCAGGAAAATCGAGGTGGGAAGTTTTCAAATGAACACCCTGTATGTGTAGGATAGCAAATGATAGTTCTAATAAATGTTTTTACAATATTACCACAACAATAATGAAATAGCATTAGATTTTATGCTCTTAACTAAATAATTTAATAGATTGCTAAAAGTGCAAACTACCCAGTATTCCTGCAATATATACGTGTCTGTCATGAAATGTAACGCCTTAAAGGCAGTAAACAATAAAGACAGAAGATTTAAAAATTGCAATTTCGTTACTGTTAACTGCAGTGCCTGAAAACCAGTATTGGTGAGGAACAGTGCAGTGAAAATGTGGCAGTGACATATCATTACATTTTCTGACAACGACTTCGATCAATATTTCCTTCAAATTCGCCTACATAAATTTTTGCAGTTTTATAACTAGATTTAGACAAGCTATGTTTTATTAATATTTACATAAAATACAATTAATTAAAAATAAATACTAAGGAATCATAATATAAATGACTATATTTTAATAAAGTATAAGGTTAAAAAAATATTAGTGCTGTTAGCTCATGCTACTGGTTTCACGGGAAAATAAGGTTTCCGTGCATCTATAGAAAAAAATAAATAAACAAAGAAACCAAGAACAACAGTTATAAAAATTTTCTATCGCTTCAAGCAGCCTGAAAATAAAAACCGAGGATTTTTCCTTAAAAAAATTAAAATACACGTAATTAATTTGTGAATACAATTAAAATTTTCTTTTATACCCTCGAATAATTACAGAATTCAGTAATTCTTGACGTTTGCGGAGGAATTTGAAAGTAAACATATTAAAGGAACTTTTAGTTTGGGTTAAGAGTTTGTTTATCATAGCATGTAAAATAAACCCATGTATTGCCATTTACTATATCTGCCTTTCTAAATTGAAACATACAATTGATTTAGTTTTAAATATACTATAGATACTATACAGGGTCGCTTTTATGTATGGAAATGGTCGAATATTTGCTAAAGTAAGATAGCTAGCAAAGAATGTTAAATACAAAACTTTTAGGGGTTTTAGAAATCTATTACACTGCACACAAACTAAGTATGCAGGATCAGTCAAAAAGCCATGGAAGAACAAAGTTACTTTATTTTAAAGGGAACCCCTGTATATTATTCGGTTTTTCAATTATTAACAAGATTCTAAAAAAAAAATGTTAAGCACACCACATACCCAATCTTAACCGTTTTCGAGATATCGAGTTTCGAATATCGTTTTCAAATAAATTATTACATTCATTAATTTTCTAGTCCATCAAGTTACCTTAGAAAATATTTATCTCCGTAATAATATTGTTTTGTCATCTTGACAACAGATATGCCAAAAATACTTTCATTTACAATTTGTGAACAACTTTCGCGTAAAAATGGCACGTTTAAGTGATACCGATTTTAATGATGATAGGGTATGGCGATAGAACACGGAGTTTTACCCAAGTGGTGAATATATTTATTGAATTGCATCCAGATCAGGAACCTATAACTAAATCAACTGTTTCCAAAACATTGCAGCGTTTTCATGAAACTGAAGGTGTAAAAGATCGACCAAAAAGTGGAAAACCGGTAAGCGTTACTAATGAAGAAAATTCTCTAAATGTCATGTTAGGTGTGGTAGAAAATCCAATAAATTCGACGCAACAGAGGGCTTTAAATCATAATATGAGTCGATGTTGTATTCAAAAAATTACCAAAAGAGAAAATTCAAACCATATAAAGACGATTTTGATCGCAGAATTCAGTTTTGCGAAATCATTATGGATAAATTGATTTTCTGATAAATTAACGTTTGGTTTAAACGGGCACGTAAATCGACACAACTGTAGATATTGGTCAGACCAAAATCCACATTGGATGGAACAAGTTTATACCAAACGACCCCAAAAAACCAATGTTTAGTGTGGCATTATTGGTGGAAACATCATAGTACCCTATTTTATACATGGAAATTTGAACTCTGAACGATATTTATTACTTTTACAAGAGAATATTGTTCCACAGCTCAGACGATTATTCCCGAACCATAATAATCCCAATTTACCGGCTGAACAAATATGGTTTCAACAAGATGGGGCTCCACCACATTTTGGACGGATGGTGAGGGAATATCTAGAGGAAACTTTTCCTGGTAAATGGATATGGCGCAGAGGTGCAATTGAATGGCCTGCTAGGTCTCCTGATATGACCCCTCTTGACTTTTTCCTGATGTGGGGCCATATCAAAAATTTAGTGTACAAAAATTGGCCACAAAATATCGAAGATTTGCAACAAAGAATAATGCATGAAATTTCCAGTATTGCTCCCAATATCCTTTTAGATTCGCTACAAAATTTTGTTCACCGAATTCATTACTGCCAGGAGGTAAACGGTGGACACTTTGAGCACCTTATAAAATAGGATTTCAAATTGTTGTTTACTAAAACTTAGTTTGTCTTTTTTATTATTGTAAGAGATTTATTTGAAAATGATATTCGAACCTCGATATCTCGAAAACGGTTAAGATTGGGTATGTGGTGTGCTTAACATTTTTTTTTTAGGATCTGGTAAATAATTGAAATATTGAATAATATACAGGGGGTTCCATTTAAAATAAGGTAACTTTGTTTTCCCATGGCTTTTTGACTGATCCTGTATACTTAGTTTATGTGCAGTGTAATAGATTTCTAAAAACCCTAAAAGGTTTGTATTTAACATTCTTCGCTAGCTATCTTACTTTAGCAAATAATCGACCGTTTCCATAGATAAAAGCGACCCTGTATAATATTATTAACCGATTTGCAAAATTAAAAAGAACAATGACTTTTAGTTCATAGGTAGTTTTTGTATCGTTTTCTAATTCGACGATTGGACTAACCCAATACCTACTAAATGCCCTTCCCCCTTTGAAAACAACTGCGACCGCCACTGTTGAAAACGGTGATACTCATATACAAGGGGTGGGTATGGAAAATGGTATATTTCAGTCATTTCTATTGCATAATGCTGGACCCTAATATTTTTTAATATTTAAAAATAAATTTTCACAGCGAACAAGTATATTAATATTCAATAATTTTCTTTTGGATTTTACAATAGAAACATAATTTATGTAAAATTTAGTTTAAAAATTCGGCGCCCCTGAAAATTCCGAATTTTAAAACGCGAAAGAGGTGAATCGGAGCAGTTAAGTAGCTTTTTACCTTAGGCCATAATCTTATCACTTTCTTTATTATACGGAAACCAGAGCATTTTTAATGCTCTCTTTTAAATATTCCTGCAGGCATTTTAGTTCTTATCTTTACTATTCCTGAACATTATATGCCTGCATTAATGTTTCTTTGAGTACGCTGTTTTTACAATCAATTAGATCAACAAACAATAGTTTATTTCAGTCTGTAAATGTAAATACCAATTTTTTCTCTTCAATAAAGCGTCAAATTTCTGCGTTTGTTGAAAGTATAACGGTTGTTACTCTTAATTGCTTTACACTCAAATCTCTACCTAATCGTCTTCTCGTCTGCCAGATCTGTATATGATTTTACATAAATTACCTGTTTCAAAATGTCAAAGTTTAAAAAAAAGCCTCTCGGATACCTATTTCAAGCATTCGACATTGCTTTATGTTCGATTTATGTACCTTGTACATATTCTAAATAATATTGGGGTTCCTCTTTTTAATTTTCTAGCCTCTATTATAATAATATACACATACCAGGGTGCCCGAAATTGGTGCTGACAGAATTGCGATCTAGGGAACTATAAGAGAAAAAAAACGGTTAAATAGGAAAAATTTTAGGCAATTATGTTAACAGTTTATTGGTGCTTGCGAGGGCCGATTCTGGTTCTGTTGGTTTTTGAGATATTTTGAATAAACTAAAATGTTGCAGTTCTGTAGATCGGTTGTAACTATGTTATTTTCCAATCTTTTTTTAAACCTATAAACACATTTTCATTGCATTTTTTCTATCGCTTTTAGTTTCCAGCACCAATTTCGGGCACCCTACATACTTATATGTGACAAAAAGTCTTAATACAGGGTGTTTCATTAAGGGTGGCCACCGGCCACTTGGGAAACATGGACAAAAAAATTATGATTAAAGCGGTAATGAGAAAATTTTGGAAATTACTTTTAAGTTCCTCATTTCGCCGCAAGGGAATTTTTTTTTTTTTAATTTTTAATTTCTCCGAAAATTCCCACATTAAGGTATAACTCTGATTACATCATCGAAAAGCCTAAACAATTTTGCATCATTTTGGTTTATGGCTCATTGGCGTACCGACCTTGATAAGAGTGGGGGAAGCTATTGAATGTGTAAACATTAAAATCGCTGTAACTTCTAAACGACTTATCCGATTTTACTAAATTTAAGCTTGTTTGGAACCTTCAATTGTCGTATCTAATGGTACACGATAGTTAGGTCTAATAAAATTGCTAGAGGGCGCAATTTGTATTAAAAATTATTGTCTTGGCAATAACTCTGAAACGAACAAAGATATCGAACTGCGGTCTTCACATTTTTTCTTGTAAATTTCATTTACTTTTCAATTATAATGTCATAGTTATACTGTATGATTTGAATTTTCGGGATAAAATCGAAAAAACTGTTATTATTACAAATTGCGCCCTCTAGCAATTTTGTTAAACATGATCGTGTACTGTTGGATACGGCGATTGAAGATACTTACCTTTCCCTTCCAAACAAGCTTAAATTTAGTAAAATCGGATAAGTCGTTTAGAAGCTACAGCGATTTTAATGTTTACACATTCAATAGCTTCCCCCACTCTTATCAAGGTCGGTACGGCAATGAGCCCTAAACCAAAATGATGGAGAATTGTCTAAGCTTTTCCATGATGTAATCAGAGTTATACCTTAATATGAGAATTTTGGGAGAAATTTAGAATTTAATCATAATTTTTTAGGTTTCTATGCCTAGTAGGTTCCGAGATATGGCCGGTGGCTTAATGAAACACCCTGTATATTTAACATATTACAGGTACAAAAAATATTTAAAATAAAATGATAGCAACAATTCGAGCAAGTAAATAAACTAATAACTACCGTCATTTATTAAGTCAAATTCACAACGAACACAGTCGGTTTTGTAAAGCCCAATACTTTTTAGTTCAAATAAAACTGGGCAAATTTGAGCGGGCGCTTAAATAAATAGCATGGTGATGAAAACAGGACGATAAGTCGACATGACAGTGGGCATATCATGGTTTTGCGGTCAGTTTAAAGCAAATTTCAAAATAAATATAAATGATCGCGTCGCCCTGAATATTAGCTCTAAAGAGCCAGACAAGGAAGCAGTTGCTAGTATCATTAATTTAAAAGCTCCATATTGGGGTGTTTTTGTGGGGGGTAATGCTGACTGTTGTCTGGAGATGGCACTGAGATAGAACACGATACAGCGAAAATGAATGAACGGGAGAGAGAAAACTGGAAAGCTGACCGACGAGGGCCGACTGACAACCCTCTGCTTCTGGTCTGACGTTTGGGTTCATCGTTTATATACTTTTGGATGAAATATAATTAAAAGGATTGACAGATGATTTTATTTTGGTTTTGGATGCTTCGCAGCAAATTACTCGGATAGTTACACTGGTGTTTCGCGTAAAATTGATATTTATAGTATTGAATCTAAAAGCAATGTGACAGATAAATATTTAGCTTTATATGAATTGCTTTTAGATGTGGTACATAAATCAACACGCCTAGTATACAAAATGTTACGTATGCCACATATTAATATCATGTAATTAGTAATCTACATCCCAATTTATAGGACCAATTCCTGAACGTAAAAGTTAAATAATTTATATTTTTTATCTGACTTTATTTGCCTGGCAGGTAAAATTTTTCAATAGGACCAGTGGCGGATATACGGGGGGGAGGGGGGCATAGAGGGCTCAAGCCCCCCCATTGACCGGCTAACAACAACATAAACTCATAATTTCTCCACTGCCCTCAGTCAACCTCATCACCAGGATTGTATTATTAAATTCAATTATAAAAAGTAAATCGTTATTCCATCATATCGATATCTATTTAACAACTACCAAAAATTACGAACAAGATTTGCCGGAATCTGTTTTAGAATTGAAGGCAGAATTAGACATTTGGAGAGAAAAAAGGATCGATTCTAACACCCAAACCCAAAACTTGCACCGATGCCCTGAACCATTGTTCCACAATGTGTTTTCCGAATTTACATGCTTTGCTACGAATTTTTGCCACATTACCTGTCACAACTGCCACCGGTGAAAGAAGTTTTTCTGCTTTAAAACTCATAAAATTCTACCTACGCTCTACAATGGGAGAAGAGAGATTAAATGAACTAGCTTTAGCCTATATCCATAAAACGCAAGAAGTGAACATTGATGACGTTATCAATTTATTTTGCCAGGTACGACCACGAAGGTTGCTAACGTCGGACTGGACAGCTTAGATTTTTAGTTTTTGTTCTGTAAATAAATACATATTTCGTACCATAATTTTTTACTCAAACCAAGCCCCAGGCGCGGATTCACCAATTAATCAAGGCATTTATTATATGTCATACGCTCCGAAAAATTCCGCGCAAAAATACCTTTAATCTGGGGAGGGGTTTTGCTTATTTTTCCTACTTAAAAGACATAAATCTTCAAAAAAAGGGCGTGGCACCTAAAAAAAAAATTCCTGCGGAGCTATTTTTCTTAAGACGGGACATTCTCGTTTCGCGCCTGCATAGCCCCCCCCCCATTTCAAATTCCTGGATTCGCTGCTGAATAGGATAACTTCTGTGTCTAACTTATACACTATACTAGCGTGTAGCCGGCATGCGTTGCAACCCGCTGGTATAAATACAAACCCGAACAAACCCGATATATTAGTACCCGGCATGCCACTTTCTGAAATTGCACCCGTGCGAAGCCGGGGCGGGTCGCTAGTTACACATAAAAACCTTCCCCTTGAATCACTTTATCTATTAAAAAAAAACCGCTTCAAAATCCGTTGCGTAGTTTTAAAGATTTAAGCACATATGAATAGGGACAGACGGGCGACAGCGACTTTGTTTTATACTATGTTAAGATTTGTATGTAGTAGGTACTATCTTTGTCATTTGTCTGCCTGACAAATTTAGCAGCAAGGTCAAAAAAATCTGGGCCGAACGCTGATTCTGCCCGACGAGCAGGAGATCTGGGTTCGATTCACGACAGAGCATAAACGTTTTTAATTTTAAAAAAACTGAGTCTCGTTAACTTCAGTCTAATAATATTTTTGTGTTACAAAATACAGAAGGTACCTTTATACTTTATACACTGAGAAAAGTGTCTTTTTCTATTCCTTATCAGAATTCGTATACTCTTTATACAACTGTTTAATACTATATGTGACAGCAATGCACTTTCCTCCTGTAAGACAATGAAAATTACTAGACCGTTGTGTAGTGATAATAAATATTACGGTAATTTAGATATAGAAGTTATTGCGACCATCGAATGATTTATGCCATTATTGCTCTGAATACTCACAGTAATTATCAAGTTCTATGGGAGGTGTAATCTGGTTTTATATACTATATTAGTTTCAACTGGCAGCTGTAATGGAACTTGACATTATTCATAATAATATTTGCTTGCGGCGGTTAATAAAGCATATACTTACTACTAAAAATCAGTACTGTAGTTATTAAAAATTTAAATCGCTTCTAATGTAATATTGTTCTTGCAGATCGCTACGAACCCCCACCAACTTCTTGTGGATTATAGGTTTTAACGTATATAATTCGTTTTTGGGGACGCTGTTCTGCTTTCTTAATGGGCCTTTTCACTATTCTTAAATTTGATACACTTGGCATTTGAATTGTTTAGTCGGTGCTATAATAAGTGTTTTTCATCAATAAAATTATTGCTAGGTCATAACAATAATTTATTTCAGCACAGTAAAAGCCGGGTAAAATTCAACCAATTTGAAAATCTCAAAACAGGCGCGACTCATGACGTAGATATGTTTAAAGCTTGCTAGAGCGCATGCGTTTAACCTCGCACACGCGTAAATGCTGATCTGTCGAACTGTCATCGGCAAATTAAGCCGCTGTTGCCATATGTAGAAAGTTTTATAATCTTAATAATATACTTTCTTCTTAGAACTTTATTTGGATACTCTAAATAAATATAAACATAATACTGGTAAAATAATTTATTCCGCAGCTATTGAATGGAAAACTGGTATATTATAATTACTAATTGCTAGTCAATTACCATTACACTGGTTCTATAATATATGATTTTTGAGAGTATCGGCAACACTGTCAAGCTGCTGATTTTGTAAATTCTTGATATTTTAAGCCAGCGACTCGGCTATTCCTATCATTCCTCTGTGCATTAATCTTCCGGCGCGATGACGTAGGTATGTTTAAGTCCGTGTTTTTATTCAAGGAGTTTGTTTATTTATTTATTTTCTCAGTTATGGCTTAAAAGTATAGAAAAGTAAAAACACAGAAAATTTTATTTTTTGTTCCTTTCTACACTACTACCAAAATCAAAATTTAGTGAAAAGGCCCATTGTAGATAAAATCTTTTACTGGGATCAAAATGCGTCACATTAAGAAGATAAAATTTATTTTTTAACAAAATTGCTGTATTAATAGTAGTTTATTATTCAACAAGACTGTGCTGCTAATGGAACCGCGATTACTACCAATAAAAACACTGTTCTAGCACATCTTGAATTGATATAATACTAAAGCGGGTTTGATACACTGGCAATTTTCTTAATATGGGTTAATAAAAAATAAGCTATCAATACAGACTATGTCTTCTCAAACCTGTTGTATTAGATCATTTTCTCAGTGTAAAACAAATTATTTCAGCAAATTTTCCCACAGTATATTTTTGTCGCCATGTTTTGTATAATATACATACCTACATTATTTTGGAAATTTTAGCTTGTCTTTGCATATAGAATAAATGTGTTTCCTTGATAATACCCATATAACGGAAGCTTGTGAATTTAGTTGCACAATTAAAAGCTTCTCTATGAGAGCTTTAAGTATAGTAATTCCCTTCTGTAATATAATTATTTAAGTAGCTGAATAATTTAGTATTCCAATTTTCAGAATACCGTTTGTATAATAACACATTATGCATACTAAATGAATATGGTTTTAATTTCATAAATTAAACAAGATGCAAGGAGGTAGGGGGACGGGTATTTACAGAATATCTTTAATTTTTCAATAGAAAAACAAATGTGCTTTTGGAAATTTTTATGGTTTGATAAATCGAGAAACCTATTTCCAAAAATTGCCTCATCCAAATAGATGTATATTGTTAACCAAAAAAACGGGAATAAATTTCTGCCTTTTCTAAAACGAGTTTGCATTTAATAGATATTGTATGAGTTACATTTTAAAAGTGCGTACTAAACAATAATATTGGAATCATAATACCAACTATCTAATGAAAACATAAAAAAATGTAAGCAGGCATCCCTCATTAGTTTATAGATTATAGAGGATATTTTAATATCTGCAATGCCATTGTATTAATAATAATATTAATAATAAAGATATTCATTTGTGCCAAAATACAAAAATTATAAAATATAACAACTAAAAATAACTATTAATGCCAAAGAAACATTTTTGGTTTTTAAGCTTGAGAAAAATTATATTAGGGACCCTTTAAACACAATAAATGAAAAGTTTTGGACTTGCATTGTCTTCATTTGTTTTAAATCACAAAGTTTTCACGAATAAGTATCTCCAGTCGTCTTTAGGTGAACTCTAAGAACGACCTCAACAAAAATAGCTATCACATGAGATTAAATGACAAAATATTGGAAAATAGAAAAAAAGGAGTATCTGAGAGAATAAGAAAACTAGGACTACGATATAGTATGAATACAGCATTCAGCTAGAGAGAAACCTTAAGAAGCCACCACTAAGACAGAACCAATTAGCCAAAAAGTCAGGAAAAACGGTGTCGAACGAATCCCCTGCGAGTGGGGCCAATCTTATATTGGAGAATTAATGAGACTAGAAACAATACTCCGAAAGAAGAGACCGAAAAGTCAGATGCAGCTGACCATTTATGGACACATGGCCCTTATATCATGTGGTCCGAAACTGAAATTCTGCATAAAGAACTACACTGGAGTAAGAGGAAGTTCAATGAACTTGCTGCTATACACCAGAACCTAGGTGATAGGTGAGAGGGTGGATGATTTGGCCTCTGGGAGGACTGGGCCACCTCCTATAAGACTTTCATATTTTAAATTTTGCGGGAAATTTCAAGGTTTCTCAATGTATTGACAGTTGGTCTAAGTATTCAAAAATATATGCGATACTTTGCCGGTGTTTTTTAGTTGTGATAATTCTCCATGTGTTTTTTTAAATAATAGGGTAAGTTTTAAAATTTATAAACAAGGAAAATTCTTGTTTGATCTTAATATTTAGAAATATTTCATCTAGCGTACATAATAGGTATAAGAATGAAAATAATTTTGCCCATGTAACATAACTTTAAATATCAGAAGTAACTTTTTTTAGTAATACGTTATTCTAACCGGTTCTACGAGTGATGATTCAGCCACCAGTGAGGTGGTGCATTTTGGCTGGCCGAAATCATCCCCACGTCGCATTATTCGTTTTAAATCATTTGATTTTGTAGATATGCCCAAACATATATCCTATGATAATCCACAACCTTCAACATCAAAGTGCACTGATGGAGTTAGTGACACCAGTTTTCTTGAATTAATTCGACCTTTTCCAAAAGCTAAACGCGAAGTAAGTATTAAGAAAAGAAAACGAGAAAGTAAGTCAAAAATATATAATAATAATAATAATAATAATAATAATAATAATAATAATAATAATAATAATAAGTTTATTTAAAAATTAATAATATAATAAATATATTTATGTTGTCTTCAATAAACTTATTTTTTAATCCCCTGAAGCTGAGCTTGTTAGGGGCAAATCTTATTTTTTGTTTTAGTATGTAAAATCATAAATTATAAATATGCATTAAAAATAAAGTTTTTTAAAGTAAAAAATGTTAATTTATAGTATAAACGCAGCTTTTTTAAAGAAATATATTACCTATAATAAAATCATTAATTTATAATTTTTAAGTAAAAAATATTACTTATATAAGTTATTCAGAACAATATTAATTAATTAAAGCATTTCTAAAAATATTTTTAAATTGTCTGTTTTTAATATCCATGTTTTTATTTCGACTTTAAATTTTTTTAATGAAATCAATTTTTTAATTTTTGTTGGTAAATAATCGTTTAAATAAAAACATAAATATTTGAAATTTTTTTGCCCTATGGACTTATTTATTTTAGGTTTTATGGTTATTTCATTTTTATGACGTGTATTATGATTATGGTTTTTAAATTGTATAAGGTTTTTATTTTTAAATATATATATTAAGATGTTATAAATATAAAGTTGTCTTATGTTCAACTTTTTTGTTTCTGAATATAATTCTTTTGAAGGATAAAGATAATCTTTATTGTATATAATTTTTAGAAACCTTTTTTGTAATATTTCTAATTTTTTAACTAAAGTTCTATTTATTCCTCCCCAACCTAAAATTCCGTAATTTAAATGAGTTTTAACTATACAGACACTCGAGAACTAATTGCTTAACAAACTATTGAGAGAGAACGAGGAAATAGGAAAATGGTGAAGAATACCAAGACAGTAAATAGAAAAGTGTTTTTAAAAGAAGAAGAAAAGAAGCTGGCGGAATCATCAAGTGAATCGGATATTTCAATAGAAACAATGGATGCTTCAGATAGTTCCTAGTGAATCTTTTATGTCACTGTAAGACATGGATTTAAATCCATCGATAATTTTATCCTAGTTAAATTTCAGAAATTAAAAAATATAATTGTTTTTATATAGGCGAAGTTCTTGCAATTAATGATAGTTTTTATAAAGTTCTTAAGGCGAAAAGAAAATTCTACAAGTTTCCATTTTCCAATTGCTGATGACATAGCGTTGGTTCCGTTTGACGATATTGAAGCTAAACTCATAGAACCACAAAAGACCGGGAACTGCAAGAACCCAATCACTTTATCGATTTAATTATAATTTCCAAGGAATGGATGTTCGATAAACCTAAAAAAATTTTACCTACCTTAAGAATATACAGTAGGGAAAATGTTTGTCCGCCCATCTCTTAGTAATAAGTTAGAATAGTACAAATATGAAGTATCGCAAAACAGAGGTAGGTAGATTATGTTTCCCCCGCTCCATCGTATTGCATCTCGCTTATGGTACTCGCTGGTGGCACGCCGCGCCGCTTCGATTCTATTAATATCAAATAAATATTCATTCTTTCGTACGTTGCCGCCTGAATGAAAGGATCAGGATCAAGCAAAACGCATCGAGCCAGCCAGATCCGATGCGATGGAGTGGGGGAAACATAATCTACCAATTTCTGTTTACTTTGCGATACTTCATATTTGTACTATTCTAACTTATTACTAGAGAGAGATGGGCGGACAAACATTTTCCCTACGTGTATAGAAATAAACACTTGTTGTAAGAACTTAAAACACTGGCCGAATCCTTCTTGAGCACTAGCCGAATCTACCTCTGGCAGTGGAGGCTTCGCCATTTTACAGATGTTTTAAATTTAACGTTCAAAATTCTATAACATATTTTTCAGCCCCAGTCCGATTTAAGGGAAACCTAGAAATGCCCAACGGTCATACCTGTATACAAATTCTTATTTTATTTCAATCTTATTTTTTATAAAATAATTTTTAAGGCAAACTAGCCGAATGATCCACCCTCTCCCCTATACCAAATAAAAACAATACAGGTCCAAAACTCGTCTATCATTCAAGAAATATTATTGTCTCTCCAACCTTTAAATAGACACAAAAATTTAAGATCAGGCTAGCAAATCAAACATAATTTTTTAGCAATTAAAAAAAATCTCTACTCTTGTTTTAACACAAGTAAAAGTTTGCCTTTTATACGTCACGGTAATGTCACCTGCGAAAATATCCTATTGTCTGTTTCTGTAATGAGGTAAATTATCCACTGCGTGTTTAATTAGCGAACAAAATATTATGTTTTGAGCTCTATTAAAAGCTTTCAGTAAAAAATGGAATATTTTTCGAAATTTAGGCCAGCTATAAGTTTTAAATAACCGCGAGTTTTTGCCTCTAATACCGGGGCTAATCATGGGCGTGCAATAAAACATAGAAGGATTTTTAAAAACAAAAAAATATTTTCTTGAGTCAAAATGATGATTGTAGAGCTATTATTGAGTACGAGATATGTGAATAAAAAGGCATCAACTAGTTGTCAGTAGTAATATAAAATAACTCTATACTATAAAGTGGACTATTTATAGTATTTTCGTTAGATTTGATGGGATTGGTTTGCGATATGTTTTCACACGAGATTTCTACACAGAATGTCCAAAGTATTTTCAAATTATTAAATACGTTCTAGGAATATTCGACAAAACATCATTTATAACCGTCTTACAGTCATCCACAAATCGGAAAAGTGGGTTTGTTACTTGACTGATTGATTGATTTTGTTTTATTACATTTTTCCCCTTTCTTTTAGCCAAAAACATCTGCAAAATATAACTTTTATAGGATTTATGTCAGTTTTGGATGCTTTATATTTTATTAATTTTTAAAATTGGTTTTGACAACCGATATTTTCATTTAAGGATTTATTATTACTAGTAAAATTCTTCAACTTGTCTGCCTTTTGATCTGTTGGAGAATTTTTAGGTTGCTTAAGTGCTTAATGGCCTTGAGAGCATTGGTTCATAGTTTTATTGTTTTGTCGATTATTTTATTTATTATATTTTTTTTAATTAAAATCGGGCTTTGTATTTCTTTTCGTAATAAAAATTTGAAATACTTCTTATGTAAATAACTATCATTACATAACAATACGTATTTTTATTAAATTTCCATAAGAGCCTAACTCCCAGTAGCTAAATAACATGTTAATGATAAATTCAATAACATATACTGTTGACGATTTAAAAATAAGGTGCTGAAGGTTACTGAAGGATCAACAAAACATTTTTTTCTCCTAACACAATAGAATAGTTAATAAGAATAGTGGTTAAGTGGAACAAAATAATTTTTATTTGTTTAGCAATTTATTTTTATTGGTTGGCCAGAAATACTATTACAGCCGTTTTAAAAATTATATTAATTTAATATATACAAGGGGTAAGTAGAAATAGTTTTATCCATAAATACTTCGCTCTATTTTTGGCCCTACATAGGGTGTTCCATAAATAAGGGGCCATACAGAAACAGATAATTAAATAAAAAATTAAATAAAATAGGCAATTACTTAAATACACTTCTTCACAGTAAAACATAAAATATAATATATTGTTTTATCATGACTCAGTTACCATTTTGTTAATTCAATTTTTTGAGATTTAAAGTGAAAATGAGCTTCTTCGCAACCGGTGAGGGGCCATTGTGGGATAATTATTTGTACATTGGTACCACGCTTTATTCAAAAAATTTATCAAAAACTGACAATAAAGATATTCAAGTCTAAAACTGTAAGATTCATAATATATAACGTGTGACCCATTATATCGCCTACCTCTGGTGTTTTAAGATTGAGTGTTATCACTGTACTTTTATCATATTAAAATTTTTATCACGAAACAGTCAAGCTACAAAATCCCCTATTCGTCGGGGGCAGGGACTGCCTTTTACCACGAAAAGTCGACGAAATTTATTGGATTAACAGACAGGGACTATTTCACTTTACATTCGAAAGAAATTCAATATATACCATTTGCCTGACACATTTTCTATTTTCCTGACAATACAACCTCCATGAATGTTAAAATGAAAATAAGAGAAATACATGCGAATCCATTTAATTTTATTTCCTGTTAAACCATGAAAAATACACTTACCGACATTGAATTCGATCCATTTAAAATTTTGATCAAATTTAATTGATGATGAATTTTCTTCCCGTATAGTCCGATTTAAATGTTTTTTTTTTATTGTAGATAAATGCATTTACTTTAATTAACTTTTTAAAGTTTGTAACACCCTGTAGAGTAATTTTCCGATCTTTACTGTATCTGACTATTTTAATCGGTTTAAAGGACATGAATTTTTAAAAAGAACACTTAGTGTACAATAAATCAAAACTCTTTAAGTTTAATTGTAATTTAAAACTAAAACCGTTACTATACAGGGCCTATTTTTCCAATAGACCCTAAAGGCCCGGGCCTGGGGCCCTGGCTCAGGGGGCCCCAAGATTGACCTAACTGAAATATATAAAAATAAAAGAAAAATAAAAAATTCTATTTAAAAATTATTTCAAAAATCTAACTACCATTTATTGTTATTACGATCCGAAATTTAAATTCAACGCGATAACTGTCCAATAGGCGGCATTTCGGAATCACAAAAGGATCTTTTAATGGTCGACGCGTCAAAGGTTTGAACGGTACCGACAACATTCTTCGCCCCTGAATAGCGGGAGTCGCCGCATGCTTTTGTCTTTCTTTTTATTCGTTAATAGTCCATGCAGTTAATGTTATGTAAACATTGTAAGCATTGGGCAAACCTAATTGAATTGCAAACAATTAGTATTTTTCAAAGGTGCTTTAACTGTTAATTTGACAAAATTAATAGATATCTATTTTTGTGGGTAAGTAAATTAATTTTTCTTAAAAAAATATTTTCATAGCTCTTTTTCTGATTAAACTTGTATGCAATATTATAGTAAATTTAAGAATTGAATTTTTTTTAGTGTTCTACATCTTAAGTCGGCAGATAAAAAGTACCATGATTCCTAGACAACATTTAAGCGGCAGCGATAAACGCAAGAAGAAAAGAATGATACAAAATGAACGAGAAAAGCAAAAAGATGCAATGTTGTCTTAAAAGGGTTAAATCATATCTGAGAAACTCTTTGAACGAAGATAATTTATCATCTTTGGCCCTTCTTAACGTGGAAAATGAAGTACTAGAAAATATAGATTCGAATGAAATTATGCAGAAATGAAAATGCGCAAACGAAAAATTTAAATATTTTAATTTAATGACCATTTTTGGGTTATTTGTGTTCTGTGTTTGTTCTATTATTTATTTTGTGTTATGTTTATTTTATGACAAAATAATATAAATGTTAGTTTTGGACAGTTCTACTTGTTTTTATTGTTTTTTTGAAAAAGGGCGTGGCTCCCAAAAAGTTTTTGCCTGCAGCGCTATTTTTTTGAGGGGCCCCCAGAGGGTTTGTGGGCCTAGGGCCCACTTGAACCAAAAATAGGCCCTGCTACTATAATAAAGAAATGACGTCTTCGATTTGCTTGGGACGTCAGAGAATATGTCGTAGACTAGGTGAGAGCTTCGTACAAAACCATTTCTCTGGAAGCCTAAGTTTTGGTGTAGGTGTTATAAGAGTATGCAATAAAATAAATATGGAACCTCGAACTGGGTAAGTAATGGTTGATCGAGAAACCATTACAGTTTATCGATATATTCGGAATACTTTAGAACTACATTTCACTTATTTTGCACCCTTAATAGAAAACAACTTTATGCTTATTAGAGGTGGGAAGTTCGATTATTTTTGGTGAATCAATTATTTTGACTCATTCAGTTAAAATGATTCATTCAGAAAGATTCCGTTCTCAAATGATTCTTTTCCTAATCGATCTCATCCTATATATTTGTCAACTGTACTACGTCGATCTTTGTTTTTGGTACTCCGTGCGTAATTAAACTGTGATTTACTGAACTGAAAGTACTTGAATCGAGTTTTGGGTCCCAGTGAACCAATCGAATAAGTGAACGAATAAACTAGTGAATGAGTAAACGAAATGAACGAGTAAATTGGTGAATCAAAAAACAATCGAATCTTTTTGGAGCGATGAATTAATTCTTTCAATTCAGTAAAGTGATTCGTTTTTCGCGAACCACACACCTCTAATGCTAATGCAAGTTAATGCTCGTGCCCATACGCAAGAATTGTTTCCTAATATTAAGACGACGAGGACTATCCTTCGCGTAGCCCAGCTTTTAATCTTATAGAGCGTGTCTGGTCTGGTAGAACAATTAAAAGAAGCACTAACTGAAGAATGAGATTAAATCATTTATCTTTAAAAATGCATATCTCTTGAACTGAGAAAGATATCGAGATGAATAAAAACCCAGAATATTGAGAAGAAATCCTCTCAGAAAATCTGCATTGGCAGTCTTAGGATTATGCAGGGAACGGGTGTCGGGTTTTTAACGGTATAAAGAAAACTGACACAGTAGTCTCTCTACTACTCTTATTATAATAGTACGTATGACTTTAAAAAGGGTTTTAAAAAACACCTACTTTTATGGCGTCCTGTGGTGGTTTTCTAAACTTATTTTTGGCTTACCTTTGGATTTTCCCTATTTTAACACCAAAAACACTACACATAGAAACTATATTTGTACGACACTGTGTTTAACACTAGAGATAAAAGATACAACACGTTTGGGTTGTGGTATGTTAAATAATTTAGTCCGTAAATACGCAAAATAATTAATGGCGACCAAAACAAGTGGGTAATTCTAATATATATTCATTAACAATTAACATTTTCAATATTTAAATGAATCTGAAAAACAATGCCCTATGACGAAAAATTATTTGCATAAAAATAGTTTTAAATATAAATATTGTTCCTATTATACCCTCCATTAATAATAGTCAATGTGACGCCAATTACATCGTTTAAAATAATATTTTATACATTACTGACAACTCATGTAGGTATATACAGGGAGGGATTTTTAACTGGAATAAATTCAGTATGAGAGAGCCTCTTTATTTGCAGAAAAAATACAGAACTAGGAACGGCTACTTAGTCATACAGTTATTTTACATTAACATTGTGTTACTAAAATTATTGCCTATTAGCTATCTATATAAACTTTCAAATTTATCTACCATATCGAAACTCAATAAACTATTTTGGGGTTAATCAAAACTTTCCTGCCGGAACCACGTAAATAACTTCGGAAACAGGAAATTTTTCAGAACATTTCACGAGAAATTTCATAATAAAGCATGGGGTGATACTTTAAAACTTTGTAAAAGACCCAGACATTTTTACTTTACGTGTCTTTTGTCGTTCTTTCTTCTTAAAGCTACACACAGAAAAGTTTATTCTTGATTTATAAATGTTATATTTATTCAATGTTACTTTATATTTGACATGGTGGCAGCCTAACCCATCGATAGCGTTCACGCATTTCAAGCGGAAAGTAGTCTATACGATATAATAAAAAATTTTGAACACTCTCGCAAGATAGAGGCAATGTCACGTGACACTATGTCAATTTTAGTATATTTAATTTTGATAGGTTGATATGAATTCCAGGACAGGGCTTGAAAATTTTACATGTGATACCTTCTAAAACAATTGATGCATTAGTCTCAGCGGTTCTACCGCTTTAATATTGCCAAATAATAATAATAATTTATTTTCAAAGTTTTCTTTTATAAATGTTATAATTTAAGGTAGGTAATAATAAACATGAGGTTTTATATGGTTTAAAGATAAGGTGTCAAAATAGATTTAAACACTATATAATAATATAACTATCCAAACCTTGAAAATACTAAATTAACTGAAACGCAACTTTAAATAGGACTCTGTCACTCATATTTACAAGAGATTTTTTTTTGTTTTATTTGTTCAGATTATACCTATAGTATAGGTAAAATACTATACCTGCAGTTCAATATAAATTAACTGAATTCAGTCAGATATTACATTTACTGTCAAGGAAATCCCCTACCTAAGGTACGTAGACCCAAAAATGGTGTTTATAGAATTTGTTCGTTATATCTAATAATAATTTCACTTATGGTACATAGACCCAAAAAATAGAATTATATATTTGTTCGCTATCCTATTACATATTAATATGGTTACCTTTTTAAACTACTATATAGGCTAACATAATGTTGAATAGTTTATTCCAACCTTACTATTGCCAAACAATAATAATGATAATAACAATAATAAAAATAATGCCTTAAAAATTAAATAGCTGATTTTTAAAGGTTAATAATATGGAAAGCTGTTTTTATTTTTTAAGACTATACGGTAGTGCCAGGGGTGTAGGTAGGGGAGAGTTGGACAAAGTCGGGTATCAGTCCGATAGATGGCAACAGACATTTGGCAGAACTAGGCGGTACTCGATTTTATCATAACCTACCCGGTTTTGTACAACTCTCCCCTACTATCTTATATATCTATAGCATTTACTTTAAAATAATTTGAGGATAATAACGAATTCAAACGTTGCTATTAAAGTATTTGTTGGTATTTATTGATGTCCGTTGAATTTGTAACCAAATTTTTAAATAAAACTCATTTGTTATAACACCTTGTAGAGTAAATCAAAACGAAATATTGTTTGGTACATTATTTATCAGTTGCAGAATCGTGTATTTTAGCGGCTTGTTAAAAATGGTGTGCTTAATTGTGTCACGGCACAGCTGCATGAGTAGGCAAATGAAATTTGCCACGAAGTGCAAAGCTATAAAATAACCGTAATTCCTGATACGCTATTCAAATTTACTGGTGCTGCAATTCTAAAAGCGTTTTGTTTTAAATAAACCCTATACACATTCGTATTCATATTGCGTAAATTACTAAGAATGTAGGGGAGAGTTGTATAATTTACACCAAGCATTTAGTACAGCTCAGTGTGGCGCTGCGTTCGAGAATAATGCCTAAAGCTACTGTCTAATGCGTACGTACGCGACGCAAAGCAGATAGTTGTGCGCTGCCGAGGTTAGTGATGTAAAATTCTCGGTAATAATCTTTTGGAGAATATTCTCAAGTTAGAGAATTTTCTGAAAATGGTTAGAAAACCGCTAGAAATAGCAATAAAAAGAAATTAAAAATTACCTATTCTGCTTATTTTCGGCAAATGTCAAACGGCGTTAATCAAACAAAACGTTAAGAAATAAAATTTTTATTTAAAAAACATAACATACCTTCACAAGAATAACTAAAAACTAAACAAAAAAACAGTCAAATAAAGAAAGATCACATTTAAGGTAGGAGTATCAACATGCTTGCCAACGTATAACCTATTTCGCGTAGATTTATTTCTGTTTTCTAGCTTTCATACAAAATTTAAAGAAAATCAGTATCGACTTAATATTCTATAGGTAATAATTGACATATTTAATAAATATCAAGGAATTTCATAACTTATTTTAGGAGAATTGTATAGCGAAAAATATCGGGTAAGATTTTTTTTAACATTATTATGTCATTGTCACTCATTGTTCTTTCACTATACAATTCTCCCAAAATTAGCAATGAAATAAATTGATATTTTTGTAATATATCGGATACTACCTAAATAATGTACCGACGATATTGATTTTCTTTAAATGTTAGTTATTAAAATAATAAACTCAAAAAATCAACGCGAAATAGGTTATAGGTTGGCAATAGCTTGAATGACGTTGAGAATTCAACCTTAACTATTAAAAACATACGAGTATACGTTCGCGCTTCTAGGGGTTTTCCCTGAATCACTGTTGCCAGAGTTATAGAAAAGGTTAGGGAAACTCAAAATTTTAAAAATCATTGCAAAATTTTTCAGTGTAAATCGAGGCGGTGCAAATTATGTAGAAAAATTTCTCTAGAGAATATTCTCGAGAATGTTCCCGTTCTTAAGAATATTCTCTCGAGAATATTCTCCTCTTACATCACTAGCCGTTGAAATCTTGCAAATATTATAAAACGCATAACTGAGTTAGTTAACTGAAAAACTCACAAAATCTATATGTGGACGTGCCCGTCTACTAGGGCTGGGCGATATTGAATTTCCAATATCGAATATCGATATTTAAAAAAATATCGATATAGTCGATATGTCGAAAACTATGAACTTTAGCGTTATTTGACGGGAGTACCTTTTTTACGTAAAAAAGTCGTAAGATTATTAATTAGGAGTGATAAGTCTTATTATACCTAGTGACAACAAATTATTGCAGTTCAAAAGTAAGAAAAGTGTTGTTCGTAGCGCCCTCTATCCGATAGAAGAAAAATGAGCCCAGATTGTTATTTCCCGCCCCAAAAAACCCCCCTACACCAAATTTTAACCCAATGCTCCGAAAACTTTTGAAAATATCTAAAAAACTCGAAATAATTTTTTTAACTTTGACTCCCTGTATCTGTCTTAATATAAATTTTCGGATTATAAAAATTGCGCTAAATCGTTATGTTTCAAAGTGAATAATTTACTGCTGCTCTGTGTCCCATTACTTAAGGACCACCCTGTATATCGTCTACTTTTTACCAACAAATTTTTATAATGCAATCCAAAACCCGATTAAAAATTATACTTGGTATGGTGAAAAAATTATTTAATCCTCTACGGGATGCCTCATATTATGCGACAATGGGGGAAGATTAAAATGCCACGCCCCTTAGGTTTAGGCGTCCTTTTGTTTGTGAAACTGAATACGGTAGCGTTTATCAACGAATGTAAATACGGTTAAAATTTTTAAGTGCTTTTTTTTAAACCTTTGCGTAATCATTATTTCTTGTCCTATGTATTTTAATTTTATTTCTATTTCATTTTAATTATTATGTATCAAACAGGTATTTAAATGCGTTGAATACGTAAAAATGAATAAAAAAAATTTTGTAGTACGTCGGCATTAACACATTGAGTAAAACAATTAAAAACCCTTTACTTTGTAGAATGAAATCAATTTCTCCATTTTTAAATCGCTGGAACAAATAAATAGTCAAAAATACGATTTTCTCGGAAATTCTAGATTCAATCTAACATTATATTTTATTATATGGTACCTATTTAAGTTCTTTTATTACGTAGTAAAATTGAAAATTTACTTACGTTTTTCTGACGATATTACGAAGTGGCGGCAACTGCTCTTAGCCATAGTAAGTTCCAATAAATGGTCTTGAGCGTATAAACTTCCTTATATAGTCACTGGCATTGTTTAAAAATAACCTTGTGACACTTTAAGAGAGTACATCTTCTTCTGTAGGACCTTCACGTGGAATTTATTCTTTCCAATAAAGGGACGGTTTTATATTAATAAAAAAATTATTGTTAAAAGAATTTACTTAAATTTATAAATTAACTGATAAGGTTTTTTATTATAACACGTCAGAAGTTGAATAGGTTTTCCATTCATTTCGTCAGAACCATCCACAGGCGCGGTTTGTTTAGGGTGCGACAAAATAAAAAGTGTCGATTTCGGTCAAAGTACATTACGTATTTTCTTGATAATATTATTTTCCACATAACCTTAACATAGACATGATATATAAACGTTAAACGGTTAATTTAATGTTTGGTTTACACCGGTAGACAATAAATATTTACTTGTTTTTACAGCACTTAAATTTGTTATATCGTGACAGTAAAATTCATCGGTGATCCTTAGTAGTTAAACCAGGAGATATTTGAATTTTTAACAGCATATTGAGTAATAATTCTAAACAAAAATGCAATGCAAACGAAATTACAATTTAAAATAAAATATTATACAAAACAAATCATGGCCTTTAAAACTAACGACTGGTTTTCCGCCATATTTATTAAAATGCCTCATATTTCATTCTGGTTGGCCAATATCTAACATTTTTGCATCCTGTTTAATATTTAAAATGTTTCGGTTAAATGTTTATTTCCTATAAGTTTAAAATTGGAATAAAAAACATGCATGATTTCAAAAACCCAACTTATACCGCTCATAAAAATATATGCCCGATATATACTGCTGCTAAAAATATATACCGGATATATACCGCTCATAAAAATACATACCCTATATATACTGCTCATAAAAGTATACTTATACCCGATATATATATACCGCTCATAAAAAATATATACCAGATATATATATACCGCTCATAAAAAATATAAACCCGATATATACCGCTCATAAAATATATACGCGATATATATACCGCTCATAAAAACACAAGTGGTACACAATCTGAAATGAGCAACATAAGATGTATACTGGCTCCAATAATTCTAGTAGATTGGTATAAAACTTTTTATAAAAACCACTATACCAAACTATGAGTTATCTTATCTGTTATTACCACCTTATTGAGAAACTTGAGAATTTATATTAAAATGATTATATTTTCTATTCTTGAGGCAAAAGCAACACTGAGCCTTATTGGGGTCCCAAAGAATGCAGATGATACCGGAAATGCGAGGGATTTATTGTTTTCAAAATGGATCATGTTCTAATACAATTATTTAACTCAAAATATGCGATGGTGCTTTGAGTCGATACCTGATAACTTAACCTGTTGATGAAACCCCACTTGATAAACCTAAACTCGACAACATGTGAAGTTTTAGATGTCCTTATGTGGGTGTACTGTATTTAGACCTAACTGAGTTTGTGAAAGGTTTGTGGTACATGTCAGACCATCTGACCTACAAATAACTCTTGTATATATCGATAGCAGTGGATGTATCTTAGCCTTATAAACTTCTTTAAGTTTCCCAGATCCTGGCATCAGGTCCTGATGTGATCAGAAGTCTCATAATATAGAGAATTAGTGCAATAATCCATCCAACCATCCTTTTTCAAGCTGTATGAGACCGGATACCTCGTAGGATGTGGGTTGAGATTTTTATTCCCCAAGTGGCCAAGGATTGGTCAAAAAATAGTACATTTTGACCTTTGTAAAAGTGCGAAAGAAAAATCCTCTGCTGTTCTCGTTTTGGAAAAAGTCCGAAATACAAAAATGGCACAATATTGCTTTGCGGTGAAATAAGATTACGTTTAAAGCTTAAATATAATAGATTTACCAACGAAGAAGGAAATATTCAGAAATCATATTCCAAACGGTAATCTCAAACGCATAGCGAGAATATCGAAAATATAAAATCACATTCCATTTGTCTGATGTTACAAACACATTTCAAGCTTAGAATTTATTATATCAGACTTAAAATCCTTATACATTGCAAAATGTGTTCAATTTTACCGATTTTGTCTTTTCCAATGTCGGGTGATACCTTTATATCATCAAACCTTAAAAGTAGATACACAAGGAAAAAATATTGTCATATTAGAAAAAGAAAAAGTAATAATATTGTAACAGGAGACAACGATGCTTTAAACCATCTACACTATTATTAACATTTGCGTGAAAAGTTAATAAGTTTTGTTTTTTAATTTGCGTTGCTTTGCTTTTTATGAAGGCACTGCTTTTTTTTCAAATTCCAACAATAATTTTATCTAATTAATTTGTGTTGGGCTACATGCTTGGTGAAACTGTGGTTCCATTGCACAGGAAGAAAAAATAATAACTACTTGTTATGTTTTACAAATTTAATCAGTTTCCTGACACGTGTTTCGGCCCTCTTGTACTCTTGTATCTTCTTGTACTCCTTTGAAAATGACCCGAAAGGGCCGAAACACGTGTCAGGAAACTGATTGAATTTGTGAAACACAACAAGTAGTTATTATTTTTTCTTCCTGTGCGATAATTTTATCAATATTTGTAATATTTACCTAAGACCGCTGATTTCTTTTGACAAAATCTCATGATGTTTGTGAACCTAGCCTCCTCTAGCGGCGATGGATAGAACAAAAAATACTCATATAAATTTTAATGTTACTATAGAATAAGCTCTTTCAAACGTGACCAGGTTTGTCAAATTTGGTTAACGCAAATCGGAGTTATGAGTATTTATTTTACAAGAGATTCCCTCTCCTCCCTTCAGTATATGTTGCGATTTAGAGTAAAGGGTATTAAATAGAAGTTCTACCGTATATTTTATAGAATATACTATTTAATTTTTGATATAATTTTATTTAGCATAGTATCGATACAGAAACCGATAATCTTCTTATTCATAGGTTGAACTCCCTCTAGTAATAAATTTAGGAAGTTGAAAATAATTTCCAGCAATTTTTCTTGGTCGATTTTGTAATAAAATTTGTTATTTCAAAACTTTGTGAAAAATGGTTCCTGAGATATGGCGTCCATTCGTATTTGGCCATCGGTACAATATTTACCACTTTTTTAATTCTGAACATAAAATATTTAGTTGCATTTTTCCGAGTGTACTATCATCACATTACTCTATAAGCGTGAATAAAAATAAAAAATAAATCTAAAAATAAGATAAGCAATATTTCAGTCATCGCATTATATTTTTATGGTCTCGGAATACGCTAAAATATAGGTCAATTTTATTATATCTTTGACAGAAGAAAATATTAAAAAATAAAATATATGGAAGAAAAACTTTTAAATCTAAATGGAATTGCTAAAATATTGGTTTCTTTCGTAGATGTGGCAATGTTATCTTTTTGAAAATTAGTTTGTACCAGTAATAAAATGATACGAATTTAATAGTATATTACATAACAAGTGTTGAAAGTGGTACTCATCAAACGAGGAGGTATTTAGCACAAGGCGTGAGCCGAGTGCGGAAATTCTCCGAGTGTGAAAAAATCACTTTCACACGAGTAATGTACACAATTTTTCCTACGACCATACAAAATAATCAAAAAGAGTTTGATTTGTTTTTGATAGTTCGTAGGTATCACCATTGTGTTACACAAATTTTTTCAACACTAGGGTTGAAAAATTTATTTCAACTCTAGAGTTGAAAAAATAAAAACAATGTCCACTTACCTAGATTTAAATAAAAAGAATAACTTTTTCTTCTATTTGCTTACGCACATCATACCTACTATCTGTTTGTGTACAGTGAATAAATTCCGTTTCTAATTTTTTAGCTGCTTGCATTCTTTTAATAAAACAATAATAATATACCTAAATATACATACAAAAACAACAAAACACAAAACTAAAACATAACCTCAACATTATAGAAATATAGAGATAGAGTTAAATATCGATAGCCTGTTACTTATAAAAGTTCTATCTATATTCGATTTGTTTTGAATATTGCTGAAATAAATTTACTTTCTTAAAACATGTCACTTGTCCCATATCCTTAAACATTGTATGAATATTTTTATCCGAAATAATTGTAAAATTATAAATCGGTATTTCCTAGGGTATTCTATTTCTGCTCTATAGCCTGTGTCTATAGCTGCCCCTTTTTTTTCTGTGGTTCAAATCAGTCGACAATGTTGACGGTGACAGGTTTGATGGGTTGCCTGACATATTTCCCCTTTTTAAAATATTTTTATTTTTATCATAAATACTCTTAGGTTCCCAAAAATAACGAAAAAAAAAAGGATTTTTTATAATTGCAGTAATGCCCTAGTGTACTTTACCCCACCCAGCACCCCAATTCGCTCCACGGGTCCCGTAAGATTGTTATTTTTAATAAATAGTTTTGTTGTCAAATTGACATCTGTATAAATTAAATATAGCGTGCTTTGTATTTCCACACTCGTGTTGAAATATTTTTTTCAACACGCGTGTGATATTTAGCACTTTCTAGCCAAGTTAACCGTGCTGTTATTGTCATTTTCGTAGGTGGTCGTAGGAAAAAATATTTTTGATGATCTAAGTTGACATCTTTACCTTAATCAGAGAAGAACACTAACAACAAGTTATACACACTACACAGGTGTATCAAATTTAGCGCACAATCTAATAGCATATATTTATTTTTAATTAGCATGTAACACTGATTTAATTTTGTATAAGTATTAATTAATAAATTATGTAGCAAAATTGTTTTATTTACCTACTTAAAAAAAATTTTAAAACAAAGTTTTTTAAATAATAACTAACAAGGGTTTCTTTTTATTTGCAGGTTTCAAAATGCTAGAAAAACGCACGTCCCTCATCGAAATCAACAATGGCAGCTTTAAATAGGCATCGTTCCCTTTCAGATATGACAGCGACGCAAGCATTTTTTCTTTTTTGCACTCTATTGCAGCCCATTTTTACGGAAGGTAAAGCTCATAAATGTTTCCTCTACATATTGAATGATTTCGTCTCGATATTGTCTTTAGGGATTTCAATAAAAAAAACGAGCCGAATGATCTGCGCCATATTGAAATTATTACCCGTTGACCAAAAACCCTGATCTTTTCAAATATACAGCCTTTTAGCTATTTTTTTGAAGAAAATTAAATGTTTTAGTATTCTTAGTCCGAAGATCGATAAATAAATTAGCAAATGCCTCATCTATTGACATATTTATTGATAAGTTGAACTCTTAAAGCTGTATTTTAAAAGGTTTTTGTTTTCATTTTCTTATCAATGTTTCGTTTATTTTTGGTTTTCTTTAAATAATCGTGTTTGGGCAGCAGTTACTTGCAGTTTTGAGTTAAAAAAAATTAATTAATAAATTTTTAAAAGCAGAAAACGAAATTTTCACAAAGAACCCCGCACTTCTCTTATGGAAAATGGCCCTCGGTTAATTTTTTTAAATTTTTAGTATGTTGTAGAGAATGCCATTCTGATTAAAAGTGTTTATGGCCACAACAATATCTGCTGACCAGTTTTTGAGATACAGGGTGTTCAAGTCGCAAAATATGAATTCTCAATACATTATATTTTCGTCGTTTATAATATAAATTCGTTTTGTTTTTCTACCGGGTGAGTGACGAATTTCGTCACTCACCCGGTATATAATAAAAAAATTAAAAAACTATTTTTATAGTATTCTATCCTATCTACGATAGGGCCAACAAAAATTTAGAAAAACATAACGAATTAATATTATAAACTACAAAAATATAATGTATTGAGAATTCATATTTTGCAACTTGGACACCCTACCCTGTATCTCAAAAACTGGTCGGCAGATATTGTTGTGGCCATAAACACGTTTGATCAGAATGGCATTCTCTACAACATACTAAAAATTTAAAAAATTTAACCGAGGGCCATTTTCCATAAGAGAAGTGCGGGGTTCTTTGCGCATATTTTTTTTTCTGCTTTTGTAAATCCAACCTTTTGTAAAGTAAAACGTAGGTATCTGTTTGAGGGTGGTAGACAATGAAGTAATATCAAATAAATTACCTTGTCGGACTTCCATTGTCTTTATTTTGTTGCTTAATACAACGTTTCGATTAGTTAGTATCTCTAACCGTTTTCAGGTTATAACTAACCGAAACGTTGTGTTAAGGAACAAAATAAAGACAATGGAAGTCCGACAAAGTATTTTTTTTTGATAAAACGTAGGTACTCCAAAGATGGGTATTTGGCCGATTTTTGGATAAAACGAAGAAGTGACGAAATATTGATCAAAAAACGAAATGACGAATTCGTCAGTAGTGTTTGCTTTTAAGGGAAAACATTCGTTAGAAAAAAGAGAAAAATAAACGCACAGTAAAACAAAACAGGCTATTCATAAAAGAAGTAGCGGTATATTATCGTGAGAATTGAGAAAAAAACAATAGGTTTTAAAAATCTGGGTATCGATAGCTGTCAGCTAATTAAGCAGCTTCTTATATTCCCTAAACCATCACAACGTATTGTTAAAAAAACTGATTTTTAACATTTCATACAATTTGTATAACACGAAAACACAAATCAATGATATAATAGGTTATTTTTTATTATTTGGTAATCCACTTTATTAAAATTAACCAAGTATTTTCTTGCCTAATTAGGTAGAAAACACAAATAGACAATGGATTAGTTTAGATTTTCTGTTTTATTTTATGGCTAGCAAGTACTGTACCTACATGATTATGTCTTTTACGCAGTAAAATATATACAGTGTGACCAGTTAAGTCCGCATCATACGGGATTTTTTTTTATTGATAGCTTTATTCAAAATTTGACTTTGGCATCAAGTTCTGCTACGATCAAGAAGAAAATAAAGCAAAAAAATAGTAGTCACGTGAAAAATAATTGAAAAGTGGGGTTATTTCTGAAAGTATCGAAAAAAGTCATTAGAAAAAGTTTTTTTTAATGCAGTTTCTAGCCCACATGCAAAATTTCAGCTACATAATATAATTTTGATTGATAAAGCCGAAGTGTGACCAGTAAAGTCCGCATCATATGGGATTTTTTTTATTAATAGCTTTATTCGAAATGTGACTTTGGCATCAAGTTTTGCTTCGATCGAGATAAAAATTATGCAAAAAAATAGTAGTCGCGTGATTCGCATTATTTGTCAAATTTTTTAATTTTTGCCAAAAAATAAGTCAAAAGTGGGGTTATTTTTGAAAATATCAAAGAAAGTTATTTGAAAAAGTTTTTTTAAATGCGTTTCTAGCCCACATGCAAAATTTCAGCTGCATAAGATAATTTTGATTTTTTACCCACCACTAAAATTTATTTTCCACTTAATGAACTCTTTACTGATGACACTGTGTTCTTTTTTTGTCTTAATATTAAGGTGTATTACTTTCAGACACAAACTACGTTTTCAAAAATACTTATTTTATGAAGTTACCGTATACAGGTTCAAAAACAAGAGTATTATTTTGCAAAAGTGGTGCAATTTACAAAAATAAAGGTAAAAATCAAAATTATTTTATGTAGCTAAAATTTTGCATGTGGGCTAGAAACTGCATTTAAAAAAACTTTTTTTAATGACTTTTTTCGGTACTTTCAGAAATAACCCCACTTTTCAATTATTTTTTGGAAGAAATTAAAATTGGACTGATAATGCAAATCACGTGACTACTATTTTTTTGCTTCATTTTCTTCTTGATCGAAGCAGAACTTGATGCCAAAGTCAAATTTCGAATAAAGCTATTAATAAAAAAAATCCCATATGATGCGGACTTTACTGGTCACACTGTATATGAAATATATTAAGATAAAAAAAAAACGATCAGCCTTTTATACAGAATAACGCCCACTTAATGAAGAATCGCTTGGACCCGAATTTTTTTTAGAAAAAAGATATTATATCATAAAAACGTTACGTGTATAAATTTTAATTTTTTTAATGAAACATATTGTATATTTTTACTTTTTTACATTCTACAATCAATTCTAGATATTTTTCTTAAATCATATCCTATAACTATCTTCAACCATTTTTTTTTCTTTTTTTTCTCATTTGTAACAACCCACTGTTACTCTGTCTGTATTTAAATAATAAAATAAACTAAAACTGTATTTTTCTTAAATAAGCTCATTTAAGTTTCATCTAAGCCTAGATGGGCCCAAGGACTAGATCTAAACCGGCTCAAGGCAAATTAAACTTACATAATCTTAAGTTTATCTGTCCCTTGTCAAATTATTTTGAAATAAATTAATATATTTAATCCGCTATTAGGGAATGATTAAAGCAACTTGGAAACTTCATCTATATATTATGCTGCGTATTTAAGAAACTAAGCTGATCCGTTCGAACATTCATAATTTTTGATTAACTGTCAAACTTTTATTGGACTGGGAGGCGTTTTAATTTACGGCGGTTTCAAACAGGTGGTTTATATCAAAAACAATTTGTTTTGATTGAAAATAATTTTAAATATTGGAATATCTCGGATCTGTTCGCGCAAGTGCATGTTATGTTTTTCTTATCTATAAACAAATCTGAACAAACCCCTCCTTAAGGTGGAATTATCAACGTCATTCAATTTATTGCCAACCTATAACCTATTTCGTCTTGTTTTTCTTAGTTTATTATTTTATTGACTAAGATTTAAATAAAATCAATATCGTCGGTACATTATTTAGGTAATATCTGATATACAGGGTGTCTCACGGTCGATGGTACCTTAGACGTTTCTAACGAACCAGTAAATGAATCGTTCTAAAAATTTGGTCGCATACATAAACGGACATGCTATACCAACTTAAAATATTTTTAACAATACAGTGTTGCCTCTTCTATACAAAAATAATAGTAACTTCGATTTTTTAAATGCAATACCATATATTTTATTTCATTTTCGAAACGCCCATTACTTTCCTTACCATTTTTATTAACTCTACTCTATACTTATCTCTTACCGTTTCTAAGATATAAATTAATTTCCGTTTTTTTTGTCCGAAAACGTCACTTTTAAAAATACTGATAATTTTGAACTCTAAAACACTGAAACCCTGAAATTTGGTAAATAGTTCACTAATACCATAGGGCTCTTTGCCCTAGTCCCAAATCTTAGTTGCAATATACAGGGTGGTTGAAAAATACACTTATTCTGGTAACTTTAAAAAGTGACCATAAGTCCTTTTTTTTTAAATGTAACACCCTGTATATTATTACGGATTTGAAAAGCTGCTAAAATTTTACTTAATTCTTGTATATTATACTTGTACCTAACTAACTAGTTTAACCATTTTTTTTACGTATTAAGCATAATTTGTAAAATTTTCTGTACAATTCAATTTTTATTCGGTTATTAGTAAGTTAGCTAACAAAAACTGATGTTTCCGTATGTTACTATGATAATCGGTTTGACATTTCATTATGTTTAGATACAAGATAGAAATGCACTTTAAAGTCATGGAAGAAAACTATACAAATGCAGTTCTTATAAATTTATTTATTTTATTTGGACAATGTGTGTTTGCATTAACATGCAAAAAAACATTAAAACTAAATTTTTCTTGAAATCCATGCAGTCAACATCCGCATATTAAAGTGTTTGGATGTAAACGGCCAGCGTTTTGAACATCTATTAAAATAGCATTTTTTTAGTTATAATTTTAGTGGTCTTTTTATTATTTGACTATTTAGTTAACATTTAATAAAATTGTCCTGGATCCTTATGAATTTTTTAAGATTTATTGGCGGTAACTTAGAGTAAATTTCGTTAAACTTTATACATGTCCTGGCGATAATTCTATCACATTGTCCAAATAAAATAAATAAACTCCTAAGAACTGCATTTGTATAGTTTTCTTCCATGACTTTAAAGTGTATTTCTATTTTGTATCTAAACTTAATGAAATGTCAAAACGATAACCATAGTAACATACGTAAACATCAGTTTTTATCATGGCTAACTTACTAATAACCGAATAAAAATTGAATTGTATAGAAAATTTTACAACTTATGATTAATACGTCAAAAAAATGGTTAAACTAGTTAGTTAGGTACAAGTATGATATACAAGAATTAAGTGAAATTTTAGCAGCTTTTCAAATCCGTAATAATATACAGGGTGTTACATTTGAAAAAAAGGACTTATGGTCACTTTTTAAAGTTACCAGAATAAGTGTATTTTCAACCACCCTGTATATTGCAACTAAGATTTGGGACTAGGGCAAAAAGCCCTATGGTATTAGTAAACTATTTACCAAATTTCAGGGTTTCAGTATTTTAGAGTTCAAAATTAACAGCATTTTTAAAAGTGACGTTTTCGGACAAAAAAACGGAAATTAATTTATATCTTAGAAACGGTAAGAGATAAGTATATAAAAACGAAAATAAAATAAAATATATGGTGTTGCATTTAAAAAATCGAAGTTACTACTATTTTTGTGTAGAAGAGGCAACACTGTATTGTTAAAAATATTTTAGGTTGGTAGAGCATGTCCGTTTATGTACGCGCCCAAATTTTCAGAACGATTCCTTTACTGGTTCGTCAGAAACGTCTAAGGTACCATCGACCGTGAGACACCGTGTATTACAAAAATATCAATTTATTTCATTGCTTATTTTGGGAGAATTGTATAGTGAAAGAACAATGACATAATAATGTTAAAAAAAATCTTAACCGATATTTTTCGATATACAATTCTCCTTAAATAACTTATGAAATTCCCTGATATTTATTACCTATTGAATATGAAGACGATAATGATTTTATTTAAATTTTGTGTAAAGTTGGAAAAAATAAATAAATCTACGCGAAATAGGTTATAGGTTGGCAAGCATGTTGATACTCCCACCTTAAAGCATATTTATAGGTGTTAAATACGGAATCAGAAACCATTTTTAAATTTACTAAAACGCAAAACAAAAAAATAAACAATTATTTTTAACAAAGGACATATCCCAGTCTGAATGCTTAAACCAAATTACTTGACCACAGCTATTTCAAAGGGTCGTCGAAATAAGTAAATGAAATTTAATTAAGTGTGGAATGTTTTATATTAATAAAATATTGGCAGCTGATGACATATTTTCCTCAGCTAATAATAAATTCCTGGAATAATATCCTATATCCCGAAAGGATTTTACTGGATTTATACTACGACGTGCTTAAAAAAATTTATAGCCTCGGCTATTTCCAGCTTTTGGTCCTAATTAAGCTATCGATGGCGAAGTAGCTGCATTATAAAATTCCTCTGCATTCTTTTCGGAATCTCTATTTAATCAGTTTAAATTTAATAAAAACTGTTTTTTAACAGTGTAAAATTTCTTATTGTATTGAAAATAGGTCTTGTCGTAGATGAAAAAGAATGCCTGTGTTTGCCTGATTTTTGTTGATACTAATTGAACTTAAATAAGGAAAATGTCAGTATGGAAGCAACTTGATATTTGCCCAAACTTTTAGACATATTGATGTAGTGAACTCTTAGGTGCTAAAGGAAACATGAAACAATATTAAAAAAGTGAAGAATGTGACAACAACAATAAATCCAACGCAGTAAAAAATTAATTCACCGACAGTAAAATACCGGGCCACGTGTGTTAACATTTAACGTTGTGGTATTTTTTTTTAATATTGATACAGTGTATCCCAAATTAAATACCGTGCGAGCAAAAATTATTTGCATCAAAGAGGGCTTGGATTAAAAAACGTAGGGCTTGGTTTAGATCACCATGATATGGGGACGATATGTCTAAACAAATCTAGGTTAAAATTTTGTCAAATTCATATTATGACATGATATGCCAAACTAATGACTAACAAAATAAGTAGACAAATGCAAATTTATTTTTTTTTGTTTACAAAATTAACACAGTAAGAATACACAGAAAGAAAAAGAAAAATAATTACATAAATTGCTGAAATTGGCCAATTCACACGTCTTCTTCATATTTTCGAAAGTGTTGACCAGCATCTCTGGAGAAATGTTACCACATTCTTGGATAATCCTTTCTTGTAAGTAATTGTTCTAAATTTGCAACTGGTGTTTTAAAAATAGTGTTCTTTAAATGAGGGAAAACGAAGAAATCCATAACCGGTAAACAAGGTGATCTAGGTGGGAATTCAATGTCTGATCGAAAGCTGATCAATCTGTCGTCAAAAAAATTGCGTAAGTACCTATTAATAGTTTCGGCGGCTGTATGGGCGGTTGCACTGTCCGGTTGAAAATATCCAAAACGTAGTTCGTCGTCAAGCAATTGCTCCACAAATGGATTCAAAATATTGTCTCTATACCGCTGTGCTGTAAGTGTGTCATGGAAAAAAATAGGACCAACAATTCTTCTTTGGGAAACAGCTAACCAGACACCAATTTTTTGAGGGTGCAATGTCGATTCTACAAAAAATGTGGATTTTCACTACTCCACATGCATGTAGGTATTCTAATAATTCACATAACCGGAGAGGTTGAACCAGGCTTCATCCGAAAAAAATTCAGGTGTAATAAATCATTTCTTTCCAATAAATTTTGGGTAAACCATTGAGAGTAATTCTTGCTTCTTTCAAAATCTGTGGCTTGTATTTATTGGAATACTTGCACTTTATAAGGAAATAAATTTAGCTGCTTATTAAGAATAGTCCTGCATGTTCCATAAGATCTTCCCACTTCTTGGGACATGCGTCTTATACAATTTGTTGGCGTATTTTGCATTATTTCACGAACGTTTGCAACAAGTTCTTCTGTTCTTACAGATGGTCTTCCTGCTCCTTTTTTGTGTTGTATGGAACCTGTTTCCCTAAACACAGCCACGGTTCTTTTTAGGAAATGATAAAAATCCCCAGCAATAAAAGCAACGTTAGGAAAATGTTCGTAAAAATCGTCCATGCACAAACCCGGATTGTATCGCCACTCACCATTTACTCTAACCCCATTTCGAAAATACGGTTCAATTATGAATGTTTTGTGGTGTTCCGTAAAGCATATTGTGTGAATTGTTCAAGAAATTGAAAAAATTAGCGATGAATCAAATTACTTGTAACGACTGTCAAGGATGACGGAACCACTGATTGATTGTTAATTCAGGTAGTTACTGACACCCAACAAGTAGTAAGCTCTACCTTAGATGCAAGGCCCTCTTTGATGCAAATAATTTTTGCTCGCACGGTACCCGATTTCAAGTTTTGATTCCATGTGAATTACAAGATATTAAACAAACACTAAACAAAAATTAATTTTATTGAAAAATAAAAAAACCTTCTATCCATCTTTAATACTTTTTCGTACCTCCATAAACCTAGCAGAACAAGGTGCTCAAAATTGAAAATGTTTGTATGGAAAATTAGGTGCTAGTTAGGTGCTAATTAGGTGCCAACTTTAAAATTTAGGTGCTCCTATGGTTTTTGAGAAAATTATATTTTTGTGTTGTTCTGCTAGATTAACGTTAAGCTGGCAGTCAAATAAGCTAATCAAGAACAAAATGTAGTACCAAAATTGGGCGCTTTTTTGGTGCTTATTGAATATCTAAAAAAAAATTTAGTTAGTTAAGGTTTTTAAAAAATACCGCCATGTTCTGCTAATTTTAAGAGGAACAAATTCCGTCTAAAAGGTATATCGGCAACCGGTTTGTTCGTTGTTACCCAAAGCATTTTTTTTGTATTTAAATTTTATAAAATAATATTAGTTGAAAAAATTGAATTAAAAAAAAAATGCTCTGGTAACAACGAACAAACCGGTTGCCGATATACCTTTTAGACGGAATTTGTTCCTCTTAAAATTAGCAAAACATGGCGGTATTTTTTAAAAACCTTAACTAATTAATTTTTTTTTTAGATATTCAATAAGCACCAAAAAAGCACCTAATTTTGGTACTACATTTGTTCTTGATTAGCTTATTTGACAGTAATGTTCTGCTAGCTTAATGTTAATCTAGCAGAACAACAAAAAAATATAATTTTCTCAAAAACCATAGGAGCACCTAAATTTTAAAGTTGGCACCTAATTAGCACCTAACTAGCACCTAATTTTCCGTACAAAAATTTTCAATTTTGAGCACCTTGTTCTGCTAGGTTTATAGAGGTCAAAATATTGTCCATTCTCTATTTGGCAATAGCTTAAACGCAAGTAAAATTTGTTTTAAACATTTCTAATTAGGACTTCGGGAGAAATTAACCTACACACATGTCTTATTCGTGCTTTCAACTCCTCAACAATTGAAATTTTTATACAAATTTAAAATTTGGTACTAGGGTTCCATTTAAAAAAAATATCGATATCGTCTTATCTCTAATCTGGGACACAATGTATCAATATTTTTTTAAAGAAGGTATTTCACTACTTCTGCTGCAGATAACAGCTAACCCACTTACGCATTGCGGGGCCCTTGCTTTGGCTTGTTTGTTTGTCCGGTTGTTAACTTGTATAAATTGACAGTATAAATATTAACACACTTTTGAAAAATACAAATGTTTTGAAAATATTTAAAAATTCTAAAAGCTGTACAGTGTACTGAGTGTACTGTACGTAAACCTCGCAAAAAAGGCTTATTAGAAAGATTGTTTTGGGACTAGGCAACCTGTAACACCTTGTCGACATTAATCAACATAAATGAAAACCAATCGATTTAATCTGTGTCGTAGAACGAAAGCGGGCTAAAGGTTCTAAATTTAAAGATAATTTCACTGTAATACCAAAGATTCTGCATAGTTTAAAATATTTTAAATAAAAATTTACAAAATGATTCACCTACTACCTACCTCTCCGTAGTTTTAATGACAAAACTCCGCATTTTGAAGAAAACCAGGAAGAAATCACAAACTCACCAGGCAATTTACATAAGATATATTATTTATATCACAATATTAACACTTAATAACAGTTACATGGTCAAACATTCGCATAAACACCGAGAAAGTTCTGGAAAAATATTTAAAACACCAAAACACCTGTAACAAGTTAGAAGAAGCCATTTTGAATAGACGATTTTTGTCGAAGACCGCTTCGCCCTTATTTCGGGTTACCATATCAACCGAAGGATGGCGGCCGTGTTCATTCATAAAACAGTTGACCTTCGTACTACTTTTCCCAATTTTACTATCACCGCCCCCGCATAGTAAATATTTAAAAATAATAATACGGAAAGTCCCATTGATAAAACAGAGTAGCGTAAGAGATGTTATTCTGTCGTTTAGAGGTAATTTTTAGGCTATTAAAAGCATGAAATGAAAGTAAGGTAATCGGACAATAATAACCAACTAGGTATCATCCTTTTCAAATGGAATTTATTAAATATAATATGCTTATGAGGTAGAACAGGGAATGATCTAGATCTAGGATCGGTTAAATGCTTGTCAAATATTATAGACATACCTACATAATATAAGTTTATTCGTATGGCGTTGTGTGGAAAAACCGTGTACACAAAAATATCGCTACATAGCAATGTAATAATGTATTTTGTAGTATTGTTTAAGTTTAGGTACAAACACTTGTTACTGTAAGTTAAACTATATTAAATAGAACAAAGTAGGGTTACTAATAATTAAACACTAACAGTTATAATTAGTCTAAACCTATCATGTTAGAATAGAGAAAATCTTATTGTATGAAATAAACCAGCTTGCTTAAAGATAAGCTTTAAATTACCTTGTTAAGGAATCCCAAATGTAGCGTATAACAGCCTAAAGAACATTTTCAATCCTAATCTTCAGTGGTAAAAATATTTGACGTATATTAAATAATTTTAATGACATATAAAACCACACTAATCCCTCCCCTTCATATTGTTTATTCTCTCATGCGGTAACAGAGTTTAATAATGTTTGATAAATCATTTATAATCGACGTGTTTATATCAAGACACCCCTATATCTATAATTTGTGTAGAGGCATTAACTCTACGACAGTGGTTGTTACCCTATAAATATTTTAACCAGTTTATAAACAAGACCCGTAGTCAAACTTTTGCTTTTTGCTACTAATTTCATTTAAGGGTCGTTTCTAGGGCACTTAATCTAAATCTATTTGCCAGCTTAACTATTTTATAGTGAATTTTACAGAGTGGTGGGATACAATCCTCAAAACCTTATTTCTCCATTGTAGATTAAAATTATGTATTAAGGCCTGCACCTCACCTTAAGTCTTTTATGGGTGGTTTTCAGTAACTTTTAAGATACCATGTCCCTGGGGTCTTAAAACTCAATCCTTTTTATTAGCCATAATTTTTTTTTTATATTTGACTAGACACGCATATTTTTATCGATTTGTTAATACTAAAAGTGCAATATCTTATGAATTTATATTTAAATTTGGGGTTTGAAACTCCTATTTCACATGACCGTCGTATGTCCCTGGAGCAAAATCCAATATTTGCGCACTGTTATGCCTGCTAAAGTGAATGATATTTAACAAATGTTGGGTTTTTGTGTTATAAAATTGTCTTGAATAGCCATTATTGTTAATGTTTGGGCTAAAAATAATTATTGAACGCTGTCCCGACGTTTTCTTCACAAGACCGTAGAAGAACTTTTTAGGTTTTCTTTTCGATGCTACATGATACTGCATGTGGGAATTAAAATATTTTATTATTGCAAATGGCGACAGTTTCTTGTGCAGTTCGGTTTGCGATATTATTTACAGTTCTTCTCTTGTATTTTGATATAAAAAAGGGAGTTTAAGTTTTTCGTATTTTTTTTATTAACATGACCGTCTATCTATAGTGATAAAAAACAACATAACATAGTAATAAAGTTGCTCGTTTTGGGTTTTTGTTGTTGGTTATTGACCGGTGGAAATTCTAACCTAAAATTCACAACATGGAGATAGGCTCAATTTTAAGTAAATAAAAATGAGTGAAATCACATGACCGTCGCATGAAAAACATAACCGTCGCAACAAAAGCATGACCGTCGTAACAAAAACATGGCCGTTGCATACTTTTTCGTACCTCCATACTTCCAAATTTGTAAAATCTGGCACATTTTGGTAGTTTATTAAAGAGTTACCATATGTCACTAACCAAAAATCTGTTTTCGGACTTTTTAAATTTATCTTATTGGTCATGGTACAATATCATAGAGGACATATTCTAAAAATTACTATTAAACTTGCCTTATGCATTATCTGACGCCTAATTACTTTAGATGCTTCTTAAATTCCCAGTTTGGCAGCATAAAGTGTATTAAATAAAATTACAGGTCGAAACCGACATTAAATCAAAGCTAGCACTTACAAAAAAAAGTATGGGACGGTCATGTAAAAAATTTGTTTATTATCTATATAAAACCCTTTTAACTTTTATTTTCATGACACTCGAGCACTTTTTTAACCATTTTGGCATATTTGACTTTGAACTTTGAACTAAATCCGAATTTTTTATTTTTTTTTTCAAAATTAAATCAGGATCTTAAAAGATACTGAAAACCACCCTTATAGCTAACTTATTAATTAAGTTACGATTTTGATCGTTTGCTACTTGTTGGTACACATTTGAGATTTTTGTGTTTTCAAAACAAAGATTGAATTTAAAGTTAAATGAATAATTTTTTAAACGAGTGAATAATTTTGAGTTTCTATTTTTTTTTGTCTGCACAGTTACATTTCATTCTCACCAATATTATAGAGCTTAAAAGTAAATTTTCGAGAAATTATTATTTAACAACTCTTATTACTACGTAAGTACCGGGTGTTCCACCTAAGGAGGTAATCGGCTATATCTCAGAAAGTAATAACACTAGGACTTTGGGAAAAAAAATATATTGATAAAAGCGGCCAAGAGAAATTGCTGGAAATTATTTTCAAGTTCAAAAAATGACCGCTAGGGGGCGTAAGAGAACTTTCAAAATAGAAATGCCGATTTTATCTTGATTTTTCTAAGTAAAAATATGTTTAAAATATCAGCATTGCATTCTTCATAAAATTATGCAACGTTATGTTAGCAATAGTTTTTTTCTATTTTCAATAATAAAGTGGTGGTAGAAGGTCAAACCTTTTTTTCTTTCAAACGCTGATATCTCTGCTTTGGATAAACCGATTTTATTCAACTTGGTCTTGAAAAAAGCCCTTCTTTTCCTCTACACGTAAATCTATCAACTATACCATATTGACTCTGATGGTGGCCACTAGATGGCGTTTTTCAGTAATTCCTTAATGAATAAGGATTTTCTCAAAAAAAATCAAATGTTATGATATGACTTTTTCATCATATTTTATTTTAGGTTTATAAAGGCTATTAAATAGTGAAATAAAAAATGCAGGTCCGTATTTAAAATAAAAAAGTTGATGATGATCGCTCGAATTCGAAACGTCGGATTAAAAAACTAACCCCATCAGCTTGTAGAGGAGGAAAAGTTACTATAAGGAACTGAAAACCGCAACGTGATATCTTTTGCTAAACTAGATAAAATCGAATGTTTTAAAAAATGGCCTATTTTTCCATATTACTTATTACTATCCCTAATTTCTCTAGTTTAACGAAAGCTATCACGTTGCGGTTTTTAGTTTCTTATAGTAACTTTTCCTCCTCTACAAGCTGATGGGGTTAATTCGTTAATCCGACGTTTCGGATTCGAGCGACCATCATCAACTTTTTTCTTTTAAATACGGACCTGCATTTTTTATTCCACTATTTAATAGCCTTTATAAGCCTAAAATCAAATATGATGAAAAAGTCATATCATAACATTTGATTTTTTTGAGAAAATCCTTATTCATTGAGGAATTACGGAAAAACGCCATCTAGTGGCCACCATCAGAGTCAATATGGTATAGTTATAAAATTTACGTGTAGAGGAAAAAAAGGGATTTTTTTTAAGACCAAGTTGAATAAAATCGGTTTATCCAAAGCAGAGATATCAGCGTTTGAAAGAAACAAGGTTTGACCTTCTCCCACCACTTTATTATTGAAAATAGAAAAAAACTATTCGTGACATAACGTTGCATAATTTTATGAAGAATACAATGCTGATATTTTTAACATATTTTTATTAAGAAAAATCAAGAGAAAATCGGCATTTCTATTTTGAAAGTTCTCTTACGCCCCCTAGCGGTCATTTTCGAACTTGAAAATAATTTTCAGCAACTTTTCTTGGCCGCTTTTATAAATATATTTTTTTTTTCCAAAGTCCTAGTGTTATTACTTTCTGAGATATAGCCGATTACCTCCTTAGGTGGAACACCCGGTACATCATATTGAATATGTTAATAAATAAAATGTATTATCCATTATTGAAAAAAAAACTTAGCATACGTTAGTTACATAAAAACCAATAAAATAAACATTGCAACCTTAAAACACATTTATTAATTTCGGAACTCATTCTGGAGTTATTAATTAAAGGTTCAAATTCGTACAAAACTGTAAATATTAACTAATTGAACAGCATTTAAATAGTCTAATACTCAAGGTAATTACATCATATGTAATTTTAAAACTTTAACCATGAACAAATATATCTACAAAAAGTTTTACCTAATAAACTTTTTGTAATTAATTAAAATTTAACTCTGATTAATTATTCCATCGTTGGTTTGGTAGAATTTGCTCTTTTGGTATGTATTTATAAAGTTTTATAATGTTACAAACAAAGCATTGTTGAAATATATTTTTAAACTTTTAATTAATGTCTGAAAGACAAATGACAAAATAAAAAAGTTAAATAAATGAATTATTTAACTGAAAAAAAATTAGCAGACGTGCTGACAATTTTTTTTATTTTGAACAAGTTTTACGCCTCCGCTGGGAGTTGAATCCAAAACCTCTCGCTACCAATTGAGCCACGAAGACTCTGAAGTTCTTTCGCCTATATAACTAATACAATATTATATTCCTAGTATACCGCTCGGAATCTGATGTAATTTTAAACTGGGGAGGTAGTTATTAAAGAAAAGAAACTCACTCACGACCACTGATCATTACTATTTATGCCCCGTCGACGTATATAGCGACATCTGCAGGAATCGATATGATACCTCTAAACAGTGATATATATCCAAACTTAATTTACAAACAAAGGTAGATCTTAATGATCAGTGATCGTGAGTGAGTTCCTTTTCTTTAATAACTTCCTCCCCAGTTTGAAATCACATGAGATTCCGAACTGTATACTACTTACATAAATTGAATAAGTTATATAGACGAAGTTGATGATGGGAGAATTTCAGTGTCATTTCAGTGTCAGTTCAGTGTCAGAGTCTTCGTTGCGCAATTATTAATAGATCATGTCTGCCGAACTAGCAGAGAATACTGTGGCTAGACCACTGGGACCAGTCAAAGAGGAGATTGATCACAACTTGCGCAAAGCAGATGGACAGGGCTGACAACTTGTAGCATCTCCAGGCAATTGAAGCCCCTACTTGACGGCAAGAAAACCGCAGCGCCATTACAGCACAGTCGGAGGGACCTAAGAAACATCATTGCCGTAGTCACCGGACATTGCTTGTTCGGTAGACACGCTGATCGTATGCAAATACCAACTAACGACTTCTGTAGAAGTTGCGGAGATGAAGAAGAGGAGAACAGTATTCAGCATTTCTTGTGTGAATGCCCCGGACTCGCGAGAAGAAGTTTCAATGCCCTGGGCGAACCATTCTTTAATGATCTGGAGGAAGTGAGCAGCCTGTAACTGGGTCGACTTACTCAGTATATTTACAGCAGTGGCTGGTTTGAATGAGCTGTCAAGATTTTTCTACGATCCACGTCGCGTTAACAATCAGGAAGCTGATGCGGATAGGTTCCGCGGAAGACGGGTACCACAACGGTCCTTATAGGACTACGTGTGACTGTTTGGGCAATGCCAGAGGTCTGCCACTCTAACCTAACCTAACCTAGAGCGCTTCACTGGTTATCCATGGTCACAATGTAATTATTGTAGTATAATATGCGTATCAAATTGTATTTAAACTATATTGCAACATAACCTTGCAACAATGATACCGCAACATTCCAATTTGGTTTTTTGTACCTTGGGATAACATCTTGTTAACTTCTATCCAAATTGGCAAACCTCTATGTTTAAAGGTTCTAAATAAAAAAGATAAACTCTTAATAATAACCATTGCCTTTACATTTCTATATAGTTAACAGATTTTTGAGCGATACTGTTCTGTTTTTGTAACAATAATAAAACAATATTCCTAAATTTTTATTAGGATCAAAGATAAAAATGAGGCGCTGATAGCAATATCCTGTTTTCTTTGATAAAACGCTACCATTTATTTCCATTGGATTAAACGTCTCTTTGCTTTATTAATGTTTTACAATGATCGATAAAATGCTTCTAAACTGTTAAAAGTGTCTAATATGACATTAAAAAATGTATATAGTAAGCGTTAACATACATACATCATGTGTACTTAAGTTGAACTAAAAAAGTTCTTCGACTTGAAATAAAATTTTATATTTTATTATATTTTACCTGAAATCTAATAAACATAAATATTGGGTGTTAAAAAATAATTTTAAAAGAATATAATATAATGTTTTAGAGAAAAAAAATGTTAGGCAATTTACCAAAATAAATACAACGTGAATGTCGTATCTGATAACATTGTAACAAGTCTTTCCCAAATGAAATGACTTTGTTTATCGTATGCAATTCAATTCATTCATGATCATTTTAAAAACGGTCAGCAAGTTGATGTTAATTTTAACAATATAAAAAAAGCATTTGACAAGATGGACTTTGGTGAAATACTTACAGCTCTTCAAAACTTCCCAGTAATCCAAAATATTATGTCATTATTGTCATCATATTTACATAAAAGATTCTTTGAACTTAAGGGCTATACATCATAAGTACCTATATTCACCCACATCAGAAGTGCCCCAGGGTTCAAATCATGGACCACTTCTGTTTTTGCTAGTTATAAATAAAATTGGAGCGTTGATTTCAACAAAAGTATTATGGTTGCTGATAGTTATAAGTTATACAAACTATTGTGGGGGATATCGATGCAAGGACGCTACAAAACGATTTGAATTTAGTTGTGCGTCGGTGTAGAGAACGTGATTTAAATATAAATGTAGGCAAATGTGCGGTATTATCTTCCACATGTAGAACTCAAAATAATATATTTAACTACTGCATTGATGATGTACCTCTAAAGAGAACTGATTTGTACCGGGATCTCGGAGTCTATTTTGACCCTCAATTAAGTTTTATTATAAGAACTTGCAAAACTGCTGTTTTGGAGTCTGTTCAGCAGTTTTTTTTTTAATTTTTGTATTACAAGTCATATTCAGTGTGTCCACCAAGAGGTACAGATCAAGGGCTTTAGTTTAATTTGTTTAATTTCCCATCTTTAGGACTATTGCGTATAGATGCATTAATAAAAATTCTATGTAAGGCAACTACTTGTTAATTTAAATTCAGTAGGTTATGACTGACCCTACTATTAACCATTATTAAACCCAACTTATGAAAACGTTATAAATGTTAAACATGCCAAATAGACTGCCTTTAATCCAACAGCGTAGAAAATGCATTTACTCAGAGATACATTGCATTCCCATGCAAGAAAATAAATAGCGGTAACCTCAAATCCATCATATCATAGTAAATTCAACAAGGCCTCACTGACTCATTTATAAAGTTCTGTGGGGCCATAAATTTAATCGGTAACATCGTTTTAAAACAAAATTCTGTAAAACACAGCTCAACAAACATGAAGCCGTATTTCTCGGCGCTGGACTGATTCAATGCTCAATATTGTTAACTATGCGTTACTGGCATATGTGGGGCCTACAGCAATAACTCAACGTCGTTGTAGCTGAATCAACAAATTAGTATTGTAGTTACGCCGACATTACTAATCCTAGATTAGCCAGGGCTTTAGCATAGACCACAGCTATGGAGACCAACTCACTACCCAGCGATTATTAAAACGGTGGCCGTATCGTTTAGCATCTTGTGTAATGCTTTATAAATGATCCTTTTTATACGAAGAAGACCGAAATCTGCTCTAGTTTGACTTTGGATTAAGCCCTTTTATTACGCATTGTAAACTTGGGAGTATTACAGTATATTTTGTACTTTGTTGTTTTAACTTACTTTAACTCATAAAATCTACTTTTAATGACAGGAATTAGTTTTATATTAACTTTTATAATAGAATGTTAGCTCTTTTCATTATGATTAAGATTGTGAAATAGCGCAGGGCATAAAGATATGTAGTTATAATAATTTTAGATAGTATGAGAGAATTTCAAATTATTAGAAAATATATAAAATATGTTTTATTGGCCCTGCAAATAATTTTTTTAATTAAAATGCGCCGTGGCCATAAAATGAATTGATTTTTGCTTTATTTTTTTAAAATCGTTTTATGTACCGGGTGTTCCACCTAAGGAGGTAACCGGCTATATTTCAGAAAGTAATAACACTAGGACTTTGGGAAAAATATATATCGATAAAAGCGGCCAAGAAAAATTGCTGGAAATTATTTTCAAGTTCGGAAAATGACCGCTAGGGGGCGTAAGAGAACTTTCAAAATAAAAATGCAAATTTTCTCTTGATTTTTCTTAATAAAAATATGTTAAAAATATAAGCATTGTATTCTTCATAAAATTATGCAACTTTATCTGAGAAGTCGTTTTTTTCTATTTTCAATAATAAAGTGGTGGGAGAAGGGCACACATTTTTTCTTTCAAACGCTGATATCTCCGATTTGGAAAAACCGACTTTATTCAACTTGGTCTTGAAAAAAAGCCCTTATTTTCCTCTACACGTTGATCTATTAACTATACCATATTGATTCTTATGGTGGCCACTATATGGCGTTTTCCCGTAATTCCTTAATGAATAAGGATTTTCTCAAAAAAATTAAATGGTATGATATGACTTTTTCATCATATTTTATTTTAGGCTTTTAAAGGCTATTAAATTGTGGAATAAAAAATCCAGGTCCGTATTTAAAATAAAAAAGTTGATAATGGTCGCTTGAATCCGAAACGACAGATTAAAAAACTAACCCCATCAGCTTGTAGAGCAGGAAAAGTTACTATAAGGAACTGAAAACCGCAACGTAATATCTTTTGTTAAACTAGAGAAATTAGGGATAATAATAATTAATATGGAAAAATAGGCAATTTTTAAAACATTCGATTTAATCTAGTTTAACAAAAGATATCACGTTGCGGTTTTCAGTTCCTTATAGTAACTTTTTCTCCTCTACAAGCTGATGGGGTTAGTTTTTTAATCCGACGTTTCGGATTCGAGCGACCATCATCAACTTTTTTATTTTAAATACGGACTTGGATTTTTTATTCCACTATTTAATAGCCTTAATAAGCCTAAAATAAAATATGATGAAAAAGTCATATCATAACATTTAATTTTTTTGAGAAAATCCTTATTTATTGAGAAATTACGGAAAAACGCCATCTAGTGGCCACCATCAAAATCAATATGGTATAGTTAATAGATCTACGTGTAGAGGAAAATAAGGGCTTTTTTTTCAAGACCAAGTTTAATAAAATCGGTTTATCCAAAGCAGAGATATCAGCGTTTGAAAGAAAAAAGGTTTGACCTTTTCCCACCACTATTATTGAAAATAGAAAAAAATGATTCCTAACATAAAGTCGCATAATTTTATAAGGAATACAATGCCTATATTTTTAACATATTTTTATTAAGAAAAATCAAAAGAAAATCGGCATTTCTATTTTGAAAGTTCTCTTATGCCCCCTAGCGGTCATTTTTCGAACTTGAAAATAATTTCTAGCAATTTCTCTTGGCCGCTTTTATCGATATATATTTTTTCCCAAAGTCCTAGTGTTATTACTTTCTGAGATATAGCCGATTACCTCCATAGGTGGAACACCCGGTACAGAGAATATGTATTGACTCAAATTTATTAAACGCGTTTTATTATAAGCTGTAAACTTATCTTCTTGGTATGTCTATTTACTCTTAATATATAACCTACTTTTAATATCAAGACTAAGTTTTATCTGTCCATATTTACTGCGATTTATATTATTAATCTTTTACTTCCAATGTTCAGTGTTTAAGTATGTATTAATTGTACAGGCACTCTCACACAGTGGCGTAGCTAGGATTTCATCTTGGGGGAGCAGAGGGGGGCAGATACGTACCGCAGAGGTGTATAGCCCGCCGCTGGCAAACGCGCGTAAGGCAAGAAAAAATCATTTTAATGAAATATCACTTATGTACCCCCCCTCCCCTAATTCACGTGCCTGTAACTGTAGCTGATCTTAATGATCAATGGGTATAAGTACAGTTTTATTCATGAACATTGGGTACACTAAATTTGTTATATTGTAAATCGGACTTGATTAATTTTGACTTTTTAAAAAGTGAAAGGCTGTCAATGCCAAAATTTTAAAAATGCCTCGTCATTTGACAGAACTTGAAAAAGCTCAAATAATAGCCCGAATTGAAGATGGGTGGTCAATACGGGCACTAGCAAATTTTTACGGAAAAGGCAGAACACAATTTTAAGAGTTAAGCAACGTTGGGAGCAAAAAGAAAGGTTGGTACTGGTATTTCCAATCCTGAACAATTGAATTGAAAAACATTGTTGCTGTTGTTATATAGGTGCGTTGAATATAAATATTTGCGATAGTACAGAAATATTTTTTACATTTTATTAGACGTTTTATTATCTACGCCAATGCTTTGCTTGCCATGTCACCACTATAACCTCAAAAACAATGTATCGAGCATAAAAGCCGAATTTACACAAATATGGCAAATAACGGTCGTAAGACTTGTACCTATTTTCAATGAATATAACTGTCCGTTCCTTCACAATAATAACAACATCCGACCTTTAAAATAGCGGAAAATTCCAAATTAAATACAAAACTAATAGAAAAAATTGATTAAATGAAGTCATATTGACTAGGAAGTATTGAATTAAATCGATAACGTAAGCTAGTGAATTAGGACAATTTTTTTAAATAAAATATGTGACAAAAATTATTAATTTACCAACATATCAGCCGTGACACTTTTGTTTTAACAAATTTTAAATGTGGCCAACCCTAAATAAATACTAAAAATATTGATAGTTATAAAAATGTAATGCATGTAATAACGATGTAATGTCATAAAAACATTAAATTTGCATTAAAGTAATGTAAATCTATTCTTTAATGTCCAATTAGCAACAGCAGTTGGGAACTAATTATAAATTGTTATTGTGTGAAACATATTGATTATATCATTTTAACTGTTTTCATATAGGGGTGTTGCTAAGAGCAGATACACATTTAATAATTTTTGAACAAATAATACAATTTATTGAAGATACGAACAAACAAAACTGATTTTAACTAAAAGTTTATTAGTATTACGCTTGTTTGGAAAATACGTAAATAAGCAATATTGTTTAATAACATACCAGGGATCCCTGGAACGAACGTTTCGCCATATCACGACTCATCAGTAAGGCGTTCTATTAACTGACAAACCTTCGGGTTTAGCTCTATCTAGTTTTAACCCAGTTTTGACAAGTCAAATCTTTACCGGTGATTTTCTCCTAAAATTTGATACTGATTTTAATGAATGAAACAGTTCAAGAAGTGATCTCCACTTTGGCGGTATACAGGGTACCCGAAATTGGTGGAAAAGGTTTTAGGCAATTATGATCGATTCGGCTTCTTTTGGTTTTTGAGATATTTTGAATAAATTAAAATGTTGCATTTCCTTAGAGCGCTTATAACTAAGTATGTTATTTCCAAATATTTTTTAAATCTGTAAACACATTTTCATAACAAGGGTCTGTCAATTACCTGTCTCCTGATATTAATAATTTAAAAATGTTGTATAACGTTCCAAAAAGTAAGGAACTTAATATCTTAGAATCAACTGAAAGTTTCAAACATAATAAAAACCCTACCATAAACCTACCAAATGACCAAACAGACCTGTGGAATTCCCCGGTATTCAATATTTAAGGATAAATATCTAAATTAAGGAATAATTATTTTTTATTATATCGCTATGAACATCCTTTGTCAAACCTATATTATTATGGAACACCGTAGTTTTAAGGTATTCAGTTTAATAATGTAGTAGTACTATGAAACTGCCGTCACTAATATTTTAAATAAACTGATATTATAACAAAGTAAATTATTCATATTGTTAATAAATATCACAAATTATCGGACTACTAAATGCAATATTTGATTTACTTTTGTCCTATAAAATACGTATAAACAACTTTAAGATTTGAAAATAAAATTAAAGCACCTATAGAGTCAACGAAATAGGATGCCGCAAAGAAGAAGTATTTAAATTTTACGATAACTTTATTCTTTTATCAGGTGCGGTATTTTAGACGAAAAATACGGATATTTCGGGTATATTGATTTTAGAGTCGGGTGAAGAGAAAATCCCTATTATTTCTTTAACTCTATCATCATTCCTTGCGAATAGCGGGGCACTCAACTTCTCCATTCTCTAGAGTCGACAAGCTGAAAATCTGCAATGAATTTGGATACTATGTCACGCTTTCGCGCGTGAGCAGACCATAAGAAGAATATAACGGAATTAGTATCTTTGACAATCCATTTACATAAATACAAAAGTATTGTAAAATATAGCAAGCTCGCTAAGAATTGTTACCACTAGCGTCGCTAAAGGGGAGCATTGAACATCACCCCTCCCCCCAAATCTATTAACAGAGCATTAAGTATTAACTGCATCTAATAAATAAGAGTAAGAGATATTCGGGCGTGGAAACAAGTCAGAGTCTTAGAAAAAAATATATTCATTAGTTCAGTTCTCAATACCACTACAATTTTGAATTAAACTTAACAATGCCAAATTTTAGATCTGTGGTCAAACAGATATCGAATTGATTGAATAAGTATGTAAGTATTTTTGTAAGAATTACTGAAATAATGGAAGTAAACAACGCAACTGATTTTTAATATGTAAATTTTAATTTTGTGCGTTTAAGAAAAAATTATTTATAGTATTTACTTATAATATTTTTTTTCAAAAGCTGTATGGTTAACGGTCTATATGAAACGGCCAAGAGTTTTTATTTGGCCACCCGGTATATGCATAATCGACGAGTTAATGAATGATCTTAAACTAACAATATACAGGGTTAGGAGAAATTATCAAAACGGTCGATTAATCCAAAAAATACAGGAGTTAGCAAAAAATTTCTTATATTAAAGTCCTAAGGCTTTTAAAGATCCACATATCTGTAATAAATTGGAATCTACAGGTTCGTCCAAAAAGTGGAAAATTAGAGATATTTTTTTAAATGGAATCACTTATTTTGATCGTTTAGTTAATTAAGAACATTTTTTATTAACCCTACGTTATGCCTAAATTCTTTTGTTTCCTGGATATCATGACAGTTACAAAACACAAAATAAGTTTCAATAAACAATTTAATAAGTTGACATGAAAAAAATTCGGTATAACGAATCATGGAAAAACGGCGAACCTGTACACTCCAATTTATTACAGTTATATAGATTTTTAATAGCCTTACAACTTTTATACCGGGTGTTTCTCAAAAGACGTTCACCCCTATAACTTTTTACATTTATAAATATTAAAATGGAATTTTGAGATTATGCATAAGAGATAAGTCTGCAGTTATTGGCATAATTTTTAATTTGTTAGCACTTCCGGTTTGACCGCCCAAGTAGCAATTATAGACACAAATTGGACACAAATTCTTTGCTGAGAAACGTTTCGAAACATTTTCGATTAAAATTATTTAGATTGTGTGAAGACACATGTGTTTCGAAACTTTTGCGACACATTTTCGAATTTAGTTACTAGAAACGATTAAGAACTGTTAGTTTCGAAATACTTTCCAAACTACAGTGTCGATACATTTAGGAAACGCACAAAAGAAAATTTTTCGAAACATTTTTATATAATATTATGAAATTGTGTTTAGACACATGTGCTCCCAAATTGTAGCGACACATTTTCGAATTAAGTGATTCAAAACAAATTGGTATTCTTCTGCTTTGAAATATTTACCAAACAGTGATATCCATTTAATTACGAAACTTGCGCAGAAAATAATTTTCGAAACTGCCAGAAACCTTTACACTACCACACCCGGACAATTATTATAACCTTCATTATAACGATTATAACCTATAAATTGTACATTTTTGTTTTGTTAATATGGGAAGAAAACAACAGTTTAAACATTCTTCGAGGTTTTACAAGGCACTAAAAAGGAAAAAGAAAGAAATTGAAATTCAAAAGGAAAAAATTAAACCACAACCTGATTTTTTAACTAGCGATGTCCCATCGACAATCGGCCAAAGTAAGTGGTCTCCGACTATCCAGCTGGTCGGCACAGCCGTTAGGACCAACCTACTTTTTTCCTTTGTCTCGACAATTGAGTACATGTTTTAGATTATTACTTAGGAATAAGTTATAAGTAAGTTTTATTAAACGTTCAACAAAGTACAAACCAATTTTGTAGGTTATATGTCACAGAAAGTGTAAAGTGGTAGTGTATACCGTGACGGTATACAGAAGTTTTATGCTTCTAAGCTTAACCTTCCTCTTGACGGGACTGTGCATTTTTACTTTAGCGACGTTTGTTTTCTCATGGTTTCGGTACAATATCGAAACATTCTTCATGTTTCGACACATTTTCTATGAATTATAGCTACATGATTATCGAAACATAATAGAAACCAAATACTAGAAATTGTGTGTCGACTCCATTTTAGACCAGAATAATTCTCGCTTTCTGGCGGCCATTTTGACAAATTCATTTTTATATTATTAAAATGGACTTTAATTAACTTCTTGCGTCATTTGAAATGTAAAAAAGTGGTTACATTAGTTCCATTTTGCTAGCTTAATCAATTGAAAGAAGAATTAAGTAAAATTTTAAAAATATTTAAGATTTTATTTTTTGACAAAGTATTTATTTTGTATGTAAATGTCAATATACCGGGAGCGTCTTAAGAACATAAAGCTAAATTACTAAATTGCACGATAAAATTTATTTCGTCAACGATTTTTGGATCTCCTCTGCAATAAACCATACGAAAAAAATGTATCACTTATAGAAAATACTCTGGTGACAAAATTCATTATGGCGAAATTATGCTGTCATCATATTGTTTACTTTCTTTTATTTTACAACCTGCAGAAAGATAGATATTATATATCTAATGATTTGTTTCAATAATGTTTCCATTTTGACAATTTACAATTCCAACAAACAGCGCCCTCTTTGTAAAATGAACTCTCACTCGACACATTTATGGAAACATGTTCCAAACATTTCTGAAAAATTTTCGAAACATTTTCGATAAAAGTTTCGATTTTGCGTCGAAACAGCGAAAGTCACAGCCCGTACCAACCACTTGGAAACACGTGCTAATGCGCCATTTAAAATGTATACGTTTCGAAAATATTTCCATACATGTTGCCAACAATTTCCAATTTGTGTCGGAAACAGAAACAATAGTTTAGACACATTTACCGTAATGTGTCTAAAAATGCTACTTGGGCGGAACTGACCTTGACTTTGATATTTTAAATGGGACATCTTGTATATTTTTAGTTATTAGCGTTCAGCATAATAATATGAGTAAAATGACACCTCACTTGTCATTATTTTTCATCCCATCCCCAAACCTTTGATATTCCTTATCATAGGCGTCTTTAGACTTCTTTGGGACAAGATTATCCAAAGCTTTGGCAGCATTCATAGCCATTCTATCCGGAATCAACGGAAAATCCATTATTTTATATAAATTTCAGTTTTAACTTTGACACAGCACAACAGTGAACACTTATTAATTACCTTTGTTTACTTAGCAACTTTATAGGTAAAAAAACCTTTCTCACTTGTTCTTACATTTTTATGTTTATTTTTTTTTTCAAGTTTCACAAGCGTTTAAAAATGAAATTTTGTTTTCGTGACGTTTACTCCATTTTTCCAAATGGAACGATGGTAGTTCACTAGGATATTAAAAACGTCAAACCGGTGAAACCGAAAGTGCAAATTAAAAATTATGCCAATAATTGCAGACTCATATCTTATGCATGCTCTCAAAATGTCATTTTAATATCTATAAATACAGAAAAGTTGTAGGGGTGAACGTCTTTTGAGAAACACACGGTATAGGACATTTTTTACTAACTCCTGTATCGTTTGAAATGGTAATTCCCTAACCCTGTATTTTTCATTGAATGTTGTAAAATTTCCTGGAGATTATAAAAATTTCACCAAAGTGCCTGAAGCGCATAGAAAAATCAATTTCGTTATAAAAGACCAAAGCATTTTCGTCAATTTTATACATATGCATTAAACAATAGAACCGTGTTTTACTACCTCTAAGAAGTTCAGTGTGTTCGCTTCGCCCAAACAGCGGTTTTGATTGTACATTTTACTGCCCTTTATTTGTTTAATTCCGCAGTTAGATATTTGTCTAGCAATTCCAGTTAATTCAAAAACAGCTATTACCTAAGCTTTGTAGCTTCTGCGCTCAATGTTGAAGTTTAATGACGCGAGACAATGACATAGTTTTCGTTTATTAAGAACCGTTACACCGCTTGTTCGAAAGGGGTTGGTAAATTGCCATGAGTGTCTTAATCCACCAGTAAATTAGGTTTGGATTTAGACCCGGCTAGTGGCTCTAATGATAATAACTGCCCGACAAAGTCATGAGATCTTTTAAATAAACATACAAAAAAAATTATAAAATATGCTTAAGTAGAAAAGAATATTATTAATTATAAATTGCAGTGACGTAACAAACACCACAGACAGCGGCAGCGGAATCTACAAACGATATACCATAAAGACTTGTCCAAGTCAAATTTTAAGCATCAGAAAGGGACTTGGAGATAGTATTATAAAATTAAAAACAGTGTATGAACTTGCGGATCATTTATTAATAAAAAATCAGTGTGTTTCTTCAAATTTTCCAGATGTTACTAGTGCCGTGATGTTATTTCTAACTTTACCAGTTAGTGTGGCATCAGCGGAACGATCTTTTTCCAAACTTAAAATATAGAGTAAAAACCCATTTACGTAACACCATGGGACAACACCGCCTTTCGGATTTTTCCTGAACCAATATCGAACACGAGTTTGTTAAAACATTAAATATAGAAGAAATTATGAACGATTTTGCAAAAAAAAACTTTCGACGATCTGGTCGTTTTGTATAATACCTTGTATAGTACTTAGTGACATAATGTTTGTGCAGACTTGTTAAGTGTTCATGTGTTTTACTGTTTTCTGTCTTTTGGATTCTATGAGGCTCATTCACTGCTACCCCTGTTACTACCATACATGGTAAGCAACATTATATGTATATGTTTGATGGAATATAACGTATAATGACTTAACTACCTATGTTATATCTACCAGTCTACCTAGGATTATAAAATAAATTCTAATTGTTTGCTGTTTTAATACTAGGTAATTAACACATAATATGGGTTTAAGCCTAATTAAATTATTACACGATTAACGAATTCAAAAATTCATAAACCTGAACCTAATAGTAATGAAAATAAGAATCAGAAAGTTTTAATATACCAAATTCAAATGCAACCAGAAAATCAAGTAAAAATTTGGCTTAGTAAAAAGACTGAAATAACTAAAATTTTTCTGTGTGCTTAGCCGGAAAGTAAAATAATTCAATATTATTATTAAAATATTGTTGAGTTATCTTGTAACTTCCGTCGTTGTGCCAGGGGTTTTAGTCTAGGATATGGCCAGATTGGTATATTCACAGTATCAATGACGTAAATTTAATATTATACTGTTATTTAATACTCACGTTATACATCTTTTAATAAATGCACAAAGGCTACCGTAAAAACGACAAAGATTTTTTTTAAATATCATCTCTATCGCAATATGGAGCCAGAGATATAATATAGGCCAAGTGCTGTTTCCAGCTAATATAACTTACATCGTTTTTATTATTTTTCTTTTTTTTGCCACGCAGGGACTCTGAAATATCCTCATTAAAACTCTTATCTATCTCTTTTTATGAATTTGCGTCAGGTCTTTTATAAAATTATGCAAAATTTTGCTTGCAAGAAGGTAAAATAACAGACATAGCAATTACCTGTTTTGTACCTACATATTTGGATTATTTTTACCATTCTTGTTTGGTCGGTGCTTTTCCTTTTATTCTTTACTAGCGTGTATCCGGCCTGCGTTGCAGCCCGGCATTATACGACGTCGCTTTCTCTGAGATAATAAGGCGAGTTCACCATCACGTCAAGATTTATAAATACAAACCCGAACAAACCTCTAAATTTATCAGTGTTTCTCTACAATATTATGCATGTATTATACATAAAAACCTTCCTCTTGAATCACTCTATCTATTAAAAAAAACCGCTTAAAAATCCGATGCGTAGTTTTAAAGATTTAAGCACATATAGGGACAGACGGGCGACAGCGACTTTATTTTATACTATGTTAAGATTAAGTTTGTTATTGTTTTTCGATAAAGGAATACTGAGCATTACTAATTCGTTTTAAGAATATAAAATACAGCGCAATGAAAAATCCTTTTTTCTTTGTCAGTCAGTCAGACACAATCCGTATTACCGAATCCTCTGAGTTTCCAATGTCTAGAGCGTTTCTCAATCGCTCTAGACATGCTAGGCGGTACTAGACGTACATCCCTTTCATGTATCACTGCCCACACGGAATCCTTTAGTTGGTTTAGGGTATATAGATAGGGTTCGCTTGACTTAAAATAACAAAGTTGTTAAAATCGGAATTGCCACCGAATAAAATTTACTGTAAATATATTTTGGAGGTTATGAAACTTAATTGAAAAAATCTGATGGGAGAGTAGATACCTACTATAAAAAGGAAAGTATAGTTAAGATACAACTTTTTTTTTTGATACTGACACACTTGTCAAATTGATAGATGTCAAAGAAGAGACCGCAGATGAACTAGAACTGTTCGACTTTTGGAAATGTTTCAATCTCTAATATTAGTTTAAAAAAATCATCAAGATTTTCTTACCAAAATAGACTTGAAGGAATTCCGAAGAGAAGTCAACCTCAACTGTATTAAAAGGCTCAGGCCAATAAGTTCCTGTCATTACTCCAAAAGGCTGATGTTCTCCCTTTCTTCGATTTACGTATGGAGCTAGCTCGTTTCTTCCCTTTTGACACTGTTTTAACTATGACAACACTCGATTCTTGTTTGTTTAGACCCATACCCTAAATCTATACCACCTTCCTTTACCTAAAAAGTGGCCTTCTCCCTGTGCTCTATTTGTAAACTCCCTTAAATAATTTATTAGATTAATTGCGTAACCGTGAGTTCCCCAAGTAAAAAGCACATGCATTTGGGTCGAATTTCAAGCTGCTTAAAAAATATACCAATTATCGTAAACGGCGAGAAATTTACAAATTTAATCAAATAGCGGTTCCGCCAAATGTAACCCATCTCCACTAACCAAATTAAAATTCTCTACTCTGCACTAAAAGCAACTTTACACTTTACATTGCACCCGACCTTTCTTTATTTCAAATCTAGCTTAACTCCCTCTGGGTAAAATGTTTAAAGTTTATAAAAGCATATTCTGTTTTTCATTTCATTCTCTAAATATTCTTTGTGTTAGTCCCGACCCAGTTCTAAACACCACAAAAATTTCATAAAGAAATTTTTAATAGGTAGATAAGGAATCTTAACTTTATATCTAAGATTTTTTCAATATAATGAATTTATTGCGTCCCCAGATATAAAAAAAAAACTATCCATTCATAAGGCATCATGACATCTCTTTAAATCATATTAAAGGTTATTGGAATGTTAATAATAATTATAAAAATAGTATTTTTTCAATGTTCTTTTAATTTGCAGATCTGGTTTGTCATATAATATTTAAACTATTTCAGTGGCGTAGCTAGACTTGACAGCGCCGGTTGGCAAGAGTTACTATGGCGCCTTAGGCGTAGAGAAAAATCTCCATTCTGTTCAAGTAATTTTTTTTTGGTTCATTTGTTCTCTTGTAAACGCCATCCGGGGACATACTGAATAACGATCGTCTTACAGAAAGTACAAAAAAAAAATTAAATAAATTCAATACATAATATGTATAATTAATAGTTATACAGGGTGTTGCCTAACGTGATGCTTTTTTTAAGATGTATAACAAAAAAAAACTTTTTAAAATAACATTTTTTTAAACTCAAAGATATATTTCCAAGCAGGTCCCTGAAATAAATAGTGACTATTTAACATTGACGTCGAATTATCCCGAAAACGGCCACTCTGAGACGCATTAAAAAGATAACTTTTCAGTTTAAAAAGATAGGAGAAGCGATACTTAAATCAAAAATTCTAAAATACTAAAGAGCAAAAAAGTTACGGTTAATTAGTTTTAAATGTACACCGTATGTCGCCGATAGCAGTCACTCACATTCTCAAATTCCAATTGAAAACATATTTGAATGTCTTATTTCTTTTGTCAAAAATATACAAAAATATCAATTTTTGCAATAGTTACTGTAAAAAATTAAATTAAAATTTTAATTATGTCGCCTTATAGCTCCAATATTTCTTTTTGATATTTGAAAAAGTCCAGGAAAAAGTAAAAACACCCACTTAACACACTGATTAAAGAAAAGTCCCATTTTCTCTAATATGTAGTATGTAGGTAATTCAAAAATATATATTAGGTATGCATTTACCTTATCCATAAGAAGCCTTCGCCGAGGACCACAATTAAAAATTATTTTTGTTGTTAAAACTATCAAAATATTTTCATTCGCCTTTACTTTAAACCTTAACACAAGACAAAACCACACAGGAATGTGAGAAAATATATAATAAAATTATTCAATACTTACCTCTTACTCTTACCGCCACAAAAAATGCCGATCAAACGCGGTCCACCTTTAGCGGCATTTTTCAAACAAAATAGGTGCTTTTGACGGTACCGTTTGTCGGCAATTTACACAGGTCCCAACGCCTGGTCTTAAATATGATTATTTTTTTGACTTAAAAATACGACTTTTTGTTAAGCCCAATATGCATGTTAACTAAATTAATGGTGAGGGTAAGAGTAAAATGTATAATATGTATATTTGACGTATTATAATAATTAGATTGGAACGCGACGGCGATGCGGCGCCTATTGTGACTTGGCGCCGGGTGGCAATGCCTCCCCTGCCACCCCGGTAGCTACGCCACTGAACCATTATTTTGTAGAAATAAAGCTGTCCCCCTTGTCTATACAGTTATATTTTAATTTGAACAACCATTGATTCTATTTAAAAGTTATTAATAACCAAACCACAGTTATTTCTTTAAAAAAATGAAACATTCAATACTCGATATGTTCCAAATTATTTGAGGCGGAAAGAGAAAAAGTTACACAAAAATTTTGTTTGAAAAATTTTTAATTAAAATGTTTTAAATATTAGCCTTTTGAAGAGATATGCTTTGAAACGAAAATGTATGTGTATGTTGGCACTAATTTGAAATAAAAGTTTATTCAATAGATATAGCAATGAAAATATGCCCTACAACAAAATGCTCGTAACCCACGTCTATTTGTTCCAAGCAAAGAACTTGTCTACAACTTTTTATATATTTTTCTCTAGCGGTTGCGTTGGAATGTCATATTTTACCCCCTAGGGGCAAAATTTCCCAAAACATCACAACTCGTACTTGTCAATTTTAATAGAGTAAACGTAGTACCACTTTTCAGCAATATAGCATACAATTATAGACATGTATAGGTACCTCCTTCAAAATAACCTTTTTCAATTCCTTTGTGAATTTTTAAAAAACGACGTAACGCATGTATTCTTATTTTATTCAGAAGCCTTTACCCAATTTAAGTTTCTGAGATAAAGAAATTCTTATAAATATTTCAGTTTTTTTTTGAAAAATTCTTTTTTAGAGGATGTCTACGTTATAAGCAGAAAACATCCTTGAAATTTCATGATTCTAGAATTAAAGGGCTTAGGTTAGGCTGGGGTTGATTCACTTTCCAATTTTATATATTAGTAAGCATTGATAAATCGGATCGTGGGGACAGTATTGATAAATATGCAACTTTTACCCAAATACTGCATTTGAAAACAATATTTAAAACCAGCGATTTAACCAATATTATCAAATGATCTTTTAAAACAAAACCCGCCATTGTGTACCAGTCAAACAAAGCACTGAGAATGATTCTCTTTACAATTGACAAAATTCAGAATGGTTGTGCTCTCGTGATAAGGGCGTTTGGTAGTCTCAGCCGTTAAGGGGATCATATTTAGGTTTCATTTAATATACCATATCTTTGTTTTACTATTTAGATACAGTAGAGGGGTAAACTGAAATATCAGCTCAGGGTATTTATAAAACAGTGGTATTTTCGTAGAGCTATGTTGTCTTTTATGGTAATTTAATTATTACATATATAGGGTGTCGTGTAGCTAAATATTCTTAAATATGATATGGTGAAACATTTAAGTTAATGTGTTGACCTTTTCGACCAAATACCTTTAATTTAAGTTTCACTTTATATCTACTATTAAGTAGAGTATGATTTATATTCAACTAGCGTCTACCCGGCCTGCGTTGCAGCCCAGGCGAGTTCACCATCACGTCAAGATTTATACATACAAACCCGAACAAACCTCTAAATTTATCAGTGTTTCTCTACAATATTATGCATGTATTATACATAAAAACCTTCCTCTTGAATCACTCTATCTCTTAAAAAAAAAACGCTTCAAAATCCGTTGCGTAGTTTTAAAGATTCAAGCACATATAGGGACAGACGGGCGACAGCGACTTTGTTTTATACTATGTTAAGATAAGGTAAAAAAGACATTATCACAAATATTGCATTTACTTTTCTGAGAAATAAGCTTTGTGAAAACAATAAGAAATATATTTTTTAAATTTTGCTAACCTAAGTAGCAATTGAAACGTTTTCTTATGACTTGAAAGCTAAAATACCTGTTTCAATATGGAAAGTAATCTGACAAAAAATATTCTCGACTTTATTCTTTACTCTCCATACCGCCGCGTCATCAAACAAGATTTAAAAGACATAAAAGTCAATTTATCTGCAAATTCAAACGTTTCAGGTAAAAGCTCTTATGCTAGAGAAAGACTCATAGTCTTTGCTCTGTTAGTAAACTGGGGCAGCCTTTTTGTTAAAAATAAAAATGCCCTTTAAAATAAAATTGCTCAGTATTACACATTTGGAAGGTAAAGAAATTGACGCAGTTAATAGACTGTGTGCGGAAATTTATTTTGTTCTAGAAAAGTACCTACATTTAAACAGTTATATAATAAGACAACCCAAATAATCCCGAACAAATCCAAACATTGGCAACTTTAGTATTAAAAACTGTTAACGTATTACTAATTAAACTTTATGAAAATTTTGTATTACCGGACGATGAGAATATAGATTTAAAGAATTTAAATTTTAAAAGGCTTTTAGACGAATTATCATCCAAAAAAGGGGGAAAAGAGAACCCATGCAAGTGAGGCTTTTATAGAAGAGTTGTAGCGGTCAGTGGCATAGCTATGTAGGGGCAAAGGAGGACGATTTCTTATCCGCCCTTGTAATTAACCAATATGATTCTCGTTCTTTGCCCTCGTGTTTGATGATCATCCGCGGTGTCTAAGGCAGTGTTGCCAGGTCCAAATTTTTTTCCCCTAGATAATTTCTTAAAAATTCCCCAGATTTTCCCCAGATCTTTTAATTTTAAAACGAAGAAAAACGATACTTGAAAACAAAACATATCCCTATTTATAAAAAAATTTCTACAAATAAAAATCAAGCCACTTATGGTTCATTTTTTGTTCAAAAAATAATCCATTTGTTATTAAACAATAAAAAATAATACATTTAATTCGAGATAAATACATAGAAAATAAACTGGTCATAGCTTTTATTTAAATTATTGAAATTAACGCAGAAAATTGAAAAAATGCGTGGTTCCCCTTGTGTGATTCCCCTTAAAATACCAGTGAACGGAGGCCTGGGATTTACCGAGTTTCTCATTGTTTATATCTTGAGAGTAAGGTTTATAGTAAATTTGACCTGCCTCAGATTCTGAGTTGCTAATAGTTAATCGGACTTAGGATACATAGCGTTTCTGTCATGGGTCAATCGATTTCTAATATTTTTTTAAGTGATTGCTTAATATATTTTTTACAAATATCACAAAATCAAAGAAGTATAAAAATTCATTAATTCATAAAAAATTTCCCTTTTTCCCTACTGATTGCAGATTTTCCCCAGATTTAGGGAAATTTCCCTAGCAATGGCAACCCTGGTCTAAGGTCGGCGCTTGTCAAAGGAGCGCAAATGTCACAAAAATTATACATATTCCATGGTAAAAAATATGAATGGAAGTTTTGATTTTTTAACAATCTCGTAGCAATTTTTATTAGAAGGCTATTCGACAACAGAAAGTATTTTCAAAAAAATAACCTTGTCGGACTTCCATTGTCATTAATTTGTTACTTAACACAACGTTGAAGACAATGGGAGTCCGACAAGGCAATTTTTTTGATAATACTACATTGTCTACCATCTTCAAACAAGCAAGTTTTTTGTTTGTGATGAGTTCGTGTAGACCATTTTGGATTTTTATAATGCCTCCTAAAAACAGTTAGGTACTGCTTAAAGGAGCAACAAAAAATATTTAAGGCTCTGACGACCTAATCAATGAAAGCAGTTGACATATTATATACATAGCTATACAGTCTTTACGTCAGTCATAACACCTAAAAACTAAAGCTTGACGTAGCTGTATTTACTTCCAGTATTTCGATTAACCACGCATCGACAATTTTTAGCGCATAAACTCTGTTTTCCTAAAGAGGTTATTCTTTATTTATAGGTATAATCCCTTAGTAAATAAAAAATATACTTACCATTAACAACATTATTTTAATGGGGTTAAATAAAAGGCAATTAGCCTCTTAAAGATATACAGCAAAGTTTTAAATAAATTAACCACGCAAATTAGGTTAAAAACAGAGTGCTAGTAAACAGAAAAATTATAAACCAAAACAATTAAAACCTTCCCTCTATAGAGAGTTTATGCGAAGCTTTAAAAGCTTACATTAATGTTTCATTTCATTATTAAAACTCATTTCTAACATAAGTGATGCGGCCAGCTAGAAAAGGATTAATTATATAGGTTTTGCTATAAAACTTTTTAATTTTAAAATTGCTGCGCAACTGGTTTTAGTTGTAGGTGTGTAGGTACAGTCTGTCAAACTAGTGTGTGCATTGATAGAATGCACATAATATACGCATATTTCATATTTCCCAACAGGTAAAATTGACTTGTTGCGCCTTTTATTATTCGGTCTCCTCAGGCGTCGCAGACACAGTCTCGAACGGCGGACTATATGTTTATTTAGATGCAGTAAACTTTTAGGCCATTGATAAATTGTGGATAGATTTAAATTTGGATACCAAATGCATTATTTATGGTATTTGGGGCCTGAAACTGCGTGCCAGGTCAAAACGGTAAAATACCATTTTTTGCTAATCCCAAAAATTTTTAACTTTTACCACATTGAAAAATTATGGATTAATTAACCTTTTTTATTAAAAATGTATTAAAGTACCACGCCTATATCCAGATTAAATAAAACTTTTCTTTGTTTTTGGTAATTAATAAATTTTTAAAATGCTGTATCGAGCATTTTGACGTGGGTGATAAATTATATGTTGAGAACAATCTGTGGAATGTATTGAGGTTTTCAGGGAAGAGCGAATATTTTGTTCTGTGGATATGCCGTTAATATGCTCTCGTAAACATTTCAGTTTTTTTTGCTTTCTAGACTGGTTGTATTTAAACTATACAAATATTAATAAATGTTAAAAAATAATGAATAAAATGTTATTAAACCAATTTAATATGATAATACATTTAAAAGTAAAATCTGATAAATAATACATTCACCAAATTTTTAACTTACTAACTGAAAGCAATGCACATACATTAATAAAATATAAGTCGGTTTCAGCTTCACTTAGACCAAATTAGCAGTAATGGCTTATTATATCGTATATAATACAACTATATGCAATATCAACGTTCCACGAACGGTTTCATACAATTCTCATGACAATTCGTTTGCCAAATATTCATAAATGCTTAATTAGACCTAGGGTAAGTAATAATTAGGTCTAGCTACCTAATTATATTTAGGTATATAACAATTAAGGCTTTTTGAGGTGTATATTGTGTTATACATATATATAAGAGTGGTATAGTTTATCGAATTAAGTATCTTTGGAATGAATTATTGTAATTTTATATTTTTCTCTAAATGTAATAACGTTTGTTACCGAGTTTACTAAATGGTAATGTATCATATCCCAAGTACAAATCCCTTCGAGTATACATAATAAATGCATGAATTCACACTGTCAATTACAGACATTACAGTTACCAAATATTGTAATTTGGTTTGTGTATTAGGCTAAGCCAAGACCATATGTAAAGATAATAATATTAACTGATGGCATGAGCAGTTTCCCACATAATGGTTTACCAATATTATGCCGGTGTTTACCAAAACTAAACACGTTTTAATCTTATTGGATTTGCGAATATATGTCTATCTAACTTAAATGGTAAACATATGGATATATACAATTATATATCTATTAAAGCCTTTTATAGCTATTGAAACCGCACGCACATGCCAAATTATTCTTAATTTTTCTTTATATTCTAGAGTACTTTTAGGCCCCACTAATTTCAAATATTGATTATCATTTGGGGGTCATTGTTTTAAATTGATGCTATATAAGGTGCAGCTTTTCTTGGCTTAATATACATACTCTTTTTAAATTACTTGTATATTATACGCTAGACTTCTAAAACATTAATGCATTTGACGTATTTCGAAATAGAAGATACAAGGAAACGAGTAGCAGTAATTTGGGTCTTTCGTGCATATCATATTAAATACCAAAAGTTTAATACTATGCTTACAAGTGAAGGAAAGTTCCAAGCGTTCTGTTGTTTACATTTCTCCAGAAACGTTGGCCCTCTGTAACTTTTTAACAAATAACGCAATTGCAGTCTCCTGTTATTAAAAAGAATACTAACCATTAAATGTAAGGAAATTTGGTAAGACATATTCATTAAAACTAAAGTAATTTTGGTACTTTAAATATTTAAAAAGCATTTAATTGTTACTAGTATAACTACAAATTATCTTACATAATATTTTATATTCATATATTTAAATCAGACCTATTTCGAATCGTCCATATTAATTACAATTTATGTATGTACTGATAAGGAATATTGGGTAAACTATTAGTAACTAATCTCCTTACAAATTATAATTAATTTCGTGATAGTTGAGAACACGTACTATCAATTTCATACATACAATATGGCATCGCTAAAACTTAGTCAATGTAGCTAAATGTGTTGACACTGTCTGTATTTACATGCATTTACTGGCAGTAAAAATGTTATGGTAATTAAACGACAGGCAATATTAGAAAGTGGACAAGTTATGTTTGTTCTCCAATAGATCAAGCAGTTTTCGGGTTATCTTAAGGATCAAACACACAGGCACAGTCATCATGTACTAAATTTGGGGTAAATCGATAAACAAAATGTTTGTTGACAGACAACTCTATCGTTTAACACTTAATTTATTTAAAAGCATAGGTAAAAGTAGTTGCTGAAAAAAAAACAAGAATCTTTTTTGTGCTATAAAAATTTAAAATTATTAAACACATTGGAAAATATTTATAATTTGTAATATTTAGCGTGAGGATTTGTAAGACCATAAAATAATTTTATATACATTTGTCCGTCTTTTAATCTAATGTTACATACATTGGAAATAATATAATATTTTGCTAAATTAAACACACAATAGTTGAAGTGAACAATTGTGTCCTTTCTATGTGTGTGATTAAAATAAACCACAAACCTATCTGTCTCTCCAAACACTCATCACACCCTCATATTCGACACCCTTCACTCGCCTTTACACGTCATTCAAGGCACGACGCGTCATTTTTGGTACAATAAATCTCGGAATCATTTGACTGAAGGGTTCGTGAAAAGCACTGGTTATGTCCCGTTAAAAGTTCGATATGCTTTAACAAAATGCTAAATCGTTGCTCTTTGTAATAATTAATACAAAATTGTAGACAGGTTTAATGATGCCTTTTTGGCTGCCTTCTAACATTACTTTTATTTCTATGATTCACCGTTTCTCTTGATTACAATTTCAATGTTTATCACTCACATTTGGTTCAACACAACTTGAAAGGTTATGACCGACCTTTCTTTTGTTTTAAACAGTTTTTACTGGTTTCGTTATGATCGTTTTTTATTCTTTTATCATGGAAGGTTCGTTTATAAAAAAAAAAATAAGAAATACGCACCTTTTACGAAGTATGTTTTACTTTGTTGATGTTTTTTCAAACGTTCCACAAATTTAACAAAAGCTATGTTAATTAATACGGCTTCTCTTGTTGCCCTTAGGAGATATTTACTTACAGAAGGCGGTTAGTAAAAAACCCAGATTCTTGTTAACTGAAACATAATTAAATAATTAAATTAATTACTTTGAATATGAAAACATTTAACTAATAATGGTGGGGATGTGGTATATTGTGGTCAATTGTTTTATATTAAAACTATTAGAATTTTCTGATGAGTTATAAAACTTTTTGTTAGTGTGTGATAAAATAATTAACTTTAAACCTACTTTTGCTCTGTGGTTATAAATAGAAAAAATAATACGCAGTTATTATAATAAATTATTTTTTATCCTTTTTTAAAATGCCGTATGTCTTTACGTTTCCATTTCATTTTGACGAAACCACTTTTTAAACTAAGTAAGATTAAATTTTCATTTCAATTTCGTAACAATAATAGAAAAATCCAGAAAATGTGTAAATTAAATACAGTTTTTAAATTAAAGAGAAAATTGATGCTGATATGGCATTATATGGTTTTTGAGCAGTAGATTACTAAGCTATGAAAACCGGAACTTCTTCCTTTGGCCCATCAAGTAAATTGGGGTACACTGTTTCAGTGAAAATGAGATGTAATTAAGTTTTAAAATTTATTTTTTACATCGGTTTTGAATTGTAGATTTCTTAAGCGCGGAAGTTTAAATTTTAAATTGCTAAAAGTTTGCAAACTGCAAACAGGTTTTCAATAGTTAAAGCCTATGGTAACAGCTGGGTCTTATTCAATTTTATAGTTCTTTGTTCTGCATTTAAAGCAATAACCCGTTGCTTTATTTGTGAAATTCTTCAGGCATTTGTACCAATATTAACTTGAAAAGAACAACTTAACGATAAAATAGGATATATAGGTTTTATTATTTACTGAGATAATATGAAGTGGAGAAAATGTATTTTCAATACATATATTACATTTTAGAATGAGTTGCATAAAATATGCAGTTAAATTTATTTATTTTGCCCTATAATATGTCACCAAATAATATAGATGCCTTAAAATGCCAAATTCGCCACATATTTTGAAAAATAACAATTAGCTTTAATTAATTTTTAATTTAATTACGAGGCGGCAATGATTGGTGATTGAGAACAACTGAAATTGTAACAATTTTTTTAAGCTGTCAATTTCAGAAACTGTGATTAACAAAAAAAACATAGAGATATCTTGTCGTTATAGAAATAAAATTAATTTATTTAAATCCTCTTTAAAAATTTAAAGGTTTTCTTTGGGAAAAATATCGTATTTACTTGGAATTACACAAAAAGTCCCGGAATCCGTAATCGATCAGTCCAAAAAAACCAAAACGAAATCGGGGTATTCTAAAAAGGCAACCGAGCTTGCACGTATCGGAATAAACATATTTATTTATTAAGTGGCTTAGTTCTAGACAAATTAAAAGCTAACTGCTAGGGCCTGATTTTGGGCTTGACTTGTTTTATCGCCCAGATTATAATTTTAAACCTGGCATTTATAGATCTTTGGGAGACAAGAGATCGTTTGAGACTTACAACTTTGTTGAAAATAGTATGAGGCACGTTGTAAGCCGCAATCGGCTACAACCCTATTAAACTTAGTTTAAGGATAATACGCTAAGTAAAATTTAAATTTGAGGCGACGCAGATTCTCTGGGAATTTATTTAATTCCATAGTAGTTGTAACCTTGGAATATTCACTGTCTAATTTGCTTTATTTAGGAGCATTTTCTAATTTAAAAATATCAGAATTATAAATTCGGTCATATTTACTAATCTGTTTCAATTATTTTAATTTTATGCTTTTCTAATCGTTCAGGTTACAATACAAATTAACACGCTTTGTTCACTATGTAGGTGCACAATTAATATCAGTATTGTAGAAAAATACTAGCATTTTATTCAATCAAGATTTTTGTTTACATTTAAATTATTATCAGACTTCTCTTGTTACTCCAAAGCACTAGTAGCTTGAAAACATAAATAAAAGAATCGTTGAAAAATGATGTTGTTAAAATTCTTTACAGAACAACATAGTCCATAGTCCAGATCACTTTTCCATAACCTATTTTTAATGATTTTTGCTCTGTTTGAGACCAAGGGGGACCAAATTCTTATTCATTTAAAGCTAACCAGGAGGCGAAATTTTAAGGCTAAAACATAAATAAAAATTAGTTAGTCTCTCCAAATATTTTTTTACTGTTGTATACCTTTAACATTTTGATCTTTCTTTGTATGAAACAAACATTTCATATTTAGAATTCTTTAAAATGTATCTCAAAGAAGCAATCTAACTTCACAATGTTGCTACTTATTTCTATAAAAGGAAATAAAATAATACGGTATGGTCCTTTTATAAAAATGAAGTGTACATCCTTCCTAACTACACAGACTTGTCGACCAGATAACTAAAGCGAACTGAAGATATTCCCGAGTATAATCTGCTGAAAACGACTAAGAACGTGTTCTGTATACAAAATCGCAGTTGGGCTAACATAAGAATTTAAATAGCCGAAACGTCACATTCTAGAAAATGAGACTGATTTACATTGGAATGTTGCTTATTAAATATTTACTTGAATTCAGGTGGCGGCTTGTGGACATACAAATGCGCGTCCAAACATTCCTCCATTATCTAAAACGCGGGACAAAACAAAGTGTTTAGATATTTAGGTAGAATGGAAATTGTCGTACGCTATAACATTGCGGAACTGAAATATACAGCACTATCTTCTATCTTTTGTAGACATTGTTGTACAAACGTAATAAACCCTTAGTGAATAAAACAAGGATAAAAATGTGACATAATTTAAATTACATATCTCAGAGAAGAGCGAAATTATACCGCTCTCTAGTCAACGAAGTAAATAAAATTTTAAGAAAGAAATGCTCTTTTAGTTATTCACAAACTACACTTGGAAAAATTTATACTTTAGCATTAAATAACATATTTATACATTATAAAATATTTTTTGATACAGAGTGGATAAAAAAATTAGCATGGGTCCACGTCAACAGACAATACAATACAGTAGCCATATCATACTATAACTATACCATACTTGAAATCTAATATTGAGTCGCACAAAGTTTTAAACAATTATTGTCTTGTAAGGCAACTTTGCCTGAGACTTAAATGACATTGGCACAATCAAAGGGGCCGTGTTAGCGTAACTTTGACTGTGAGTAAATAAATAATGTAATATATTATTATATCACATGTCATAGTCATCGCCTGGATAGTTAATTATTGATTAATATCGTTGTGCAAGCCATCGTAAATCTTTTAAATTCAACCAAAAAATACTGAAAAGCAATAAAGTAAAATATTTATATTAAGGAAAACCATGCAAATGTCTTAAAATTAACAATTGTTTTGGCTGAAACGGGATTTTCTTGTCTTCAGGTAAGATTTTTTTGTGTGTATTAAATGCACTTTTTAGAATTTTAAAACAGGAATTTCTTTATTTTCCCTTCTCGTAATTTATGTTTATTATGTACTATGTACATTTAAAATATTGTATAATTAAATTCATATTTAGATACATATTTTCCAATAGCCCAAAGATAAAATTAATTTGTGAAATGTTAAAAGAAAAATTATACAAATCTAAATTTTTAACATAAAAAAAACGCGGCAAAGTAACCAATTATAATAATTTTAATATCTTAAGCGCAAACAGAAATAGCATAAATATTTAAAATATCTGGCAAGCACATTCTACACGTTAATTTAATTAAAATCTCGAAGTATGCAAAACCCCTGTGTGCTACATCCTTTGCAGTTATCTTTTTGCTTTGTTACAGGTCAAATGCTGGAGCCGGCACCAGAGTTTCTGGCCCCCTTAGAAAATTACACAGTCACTCAAGGCAGGGATATCGTCTTTACTTGCGTTGTCAACCACCTGTCTACTTACAAGGTAAATATTTAAGGTAGTTTAACTTACTTAGAAGGTTAGATGACAGCCTAGTGCTATGAACGCGTTCACGCATTGAAAGAGGTTCGATCGAGGGACTTGTTAGGGAAGGGGATCGGAGCATTTACCCCCCCCCCCTATACCCCCCCCCCCCTAAAGAGCTAAGGAGAAGTAAAATATTTCAAAAATTTTCAATTTAAATTAAATTTTTTTTTTACTTTTAAGTTTTTTAAAAAAAGGGTATTAATTTTCTTGGTTTCAGTATTTTCCATTAATATATTTCTAATAGTAAATAACTTTTTGTCCCAAATTTACATTTATTCACATTTCTGTGGTAATAAATACATATCTAACGACACTGTGTTCCCTTTTATGTTTAAAAAAGCGTATTTTTTCTCCATAAATATTTTTTGACGAATTTCCTCAAAAAGACGACGATAATGGACATTGATTTTAAAGAATTCCCACAATTGGTTTTTCGCCTGATTTTATTTATAAGAAAGTTCGTTTGCAAGAAGTAAAACTCAATAAGTGTTTGGTGCAGGCTGATTGGGTATCTTTGTGTTACCTCCGGCGAACATACAATGCAATCAGAGCTATATATTATAGGTGCTATCGGTGATCTGAACGACATCCCTGATAAAATCATTTTATACTTTTCTTTTTCTTATATATTTTGGACGCGTCAAAAATTGAACATTTCAAAGTGTAATGGAAAAATAATAATTTTACCAAGTTATTTTAAATGTGGTTGACAACCTAGAATTACTAAGTGGCTCTTTATTTTAGTTAGTATATTAGTCTGTATTTTTGACCGTTTTAAAGTATAAAACTAAAGAAAACAAATTTCGTTTTTGCTGCAAAAACCTTGTCATAAGTCTTCCGGAAATAATTCGTAAAGATATAATAACAAACGGTAGCAGCTTTAGGAGATTTTTTTGTAACTTACCAGTGCAGAAAACAACAGTATATTTTAAAGTTCTTTGACCAATGTAAAATGAAATATTCCTAAGACGATAATAATTTAAATTGTTATGCACCAACAGGCTTTCAAATATTTTATGATTTATCCAATATACTTTCCCTATTTATCTTTCCGAGTAAAGTTTAACTTAGTGAGGGCAGAAAGTGGAAGTAAGGGATAATTCAAACGGTTCTGAATTTAAACGGATTTCCAGCCATTCAGGTAACTTAGAAGACACCCCTAATTTATCAACACCATTACACACGGCCCTGTATATTATTAAATTTATATCCATCCCAGTGCGTAAGATATATCGTACTAGATTTACTTGAGAGAAGGCAAGTGATTAACAACACATGTGAACCAGACGTGCGGTACAATATTTTGGTCTCTGGAGAGCCAGAAACAATTCCACTAAGTCTGTTCCATTAAATTTTAATAAATGATTTAATTAAAACTTTCCTGCTTTTAAAGCGGTTTTCAATTCTCACGAATATTCTAAATGTTTAGCCTCTTTATTTGAAACAGTGCAGAGGATGCAAAAACTGTTGTTACCGTTTATTCGATTTAACCGATTATGCACAAATAAGCGATGGAGTTTCGGGGGATTCAATTGAAAAACAAAAAGAAATTAATAGGTTATCATTTTTTCACCAATAGTCCAATGTCTCTTATTCTTTAAAATCTATGCTTTAGGAGGTATTTTGTAATAAAAATACAAAAACTGATAACAATGGCCGTGTTAGTTGACATAATCCTTGAATAATGATAATCAGTGCATCAAATCAATTAGACCTAAATTTTTAACCTACTTCTGTTGGTTTTATTATAAACATCTTACAAGTTTTTAAATAAATGTAATAATAAATTTTAATAAAATCGACCTGTATGCGGCTTAAGTTTAATATATAGATGACTTTATTCTAGCTATTAAAATCGCCTAAAGAGGGTCTAGATAGATTCATGTAAACTAAGTAAACATTGAACAAATGGAAGCGATGGAAATTAAGTTTAGCTTTGATTTTTTATAGACAAGTAGTTCCATTTTACTAAACTTGTAATAGATGCTACTGAAACTATTTATCTTTTAACCTTATTAATATTATATATTATTTACAAAATATTTTAAATTTTTCAAAAGGTATTTGATTATTGTTTCAGGTTGCTTGGATTAAATCTGATACTAAAGCTATTCTTGCAATCCACACCCATATGGTAGCTCAAAATCCACGGCTTTCGGTAACCCATAATGGACATAACACCTGGAAACTCCATGTATCAAACGTACAGAAAAACGATTCGGGAACCTATATGTGTCAGATTAATACAGATCCAATGAGAAGCCAGGTGAGAAAAAATAACAATTAAAATAAAGCTGCCCAAATTTAGAAAGTATTATATATATATATTTTTTTTGATGATAGATGGTCGCAAGTTTTGCTGAAGGTTCAAACACCATTCTTTATTTCCGTTAACAAATTTACTTATGATTAATTTGTCTATGAAAAGCATTGGACAACAATTTTTTCAGTTCAGATTCTATTAACCCAATTTAATTTTCGGAAGACAAATTCAACATTATCATATTATGTCACATTATAGTACATTGATTTGTGATAGGTTCTAAACATTTTGTTTTAGTAATTTGATATTTCCTAAATGATATGTAACAATATGGAAAATCATTATTGTGTTTTGAAGTTTCATTTAGGTATTAAATAAAATTTAAACCAACGAAGTTTTATACATATTTCGCCAATGAAAATCCTTTAAATATTTTTGCCTAAATTTTGAAAAGGGCTTAATTTTTGTGGTAAGCGCTTAAATCGCATTATAAAAAGCTTTGAGTTTAATACGAATTCCAGAAAATTTTTCCCGATGTTTACTTTTTACTTTTTGCCCTGTTTAAATAAATACAGCAAAATTGTTTCCAAGCACAAAATGTTTTTCTTTTTTTCATAAATTTGTCTGAAACTGATACATATTCTTTTGTGTTTTTATATGACCTAATATTTATTTTATATCTGAATAAGGTTTCCATAAAATATAAACGAAGAGATTTTAGTCGGCTTTAAAAATATTCTAATTGAAAGCAAAACATTTTTGGTGTATGCTTTGCAACCTATTTGCTTACTATTCGATATGTTTATTTTCCCATATACCCTGTAAAATAAATCAAACAAAAATCCTAAATATTAGCACACAATGTTTTTCTTTTGTTCGTTTATTTTAAAAAGTGGCTTTCAAAATATCTGCAAATCGTTGATTTAAAAAAAAATCATTACTATATAGTACCACGTACAGTAGGGCTGGGCAAAAATTCGATATATCGATAAACGATATTTAAAAAATAAAATATCGATTTATCGATAAACGATATTTAAAAAATAAAATATCGATTTATCGATAAACAATATTTAAAAAATAAAATATCGATTTATCGATATTATCGATATTCGATTGGAATTTCAATATCGTCCTTATAACACATTTAAGGACCAATATTTAATTCAATCTTTTTTCTTCATGTTTTCATAATTAGAGTCTCCCCTTGAAATGAAGGTACGGAGTTTTACAGGGCACATAAGAAAATATTGATATACAGTGTCACCAGTAAAGTCCGCATAATATGGGATTTTTTTTTATTAATAGCTTTATTCAACATTTGACTTTGGCATCAAGTTCTGTTTCGATCGTGATGAAAATTAAGCAAGAAAATAGTCACTTCAATTTTAATTTTTTTCAAAAAATAATTTAAAAGTGGGGTTATTTTTGAAAATATCGAAAAAATTTAGTAGAAAAAGTTTTTTTAAATGCAGTTTCTAGCCCACATGCAAATTTCAGCTGCATAAGATAATTTTGATTTTTTACTTATATTTTGTAAATTGCACCAATTTTGCAAAATAAGACTCAACGCAACCTACATTAAGCTTCTTAGTTTTGACAATGTTTTATTTCAGATACATTTTCTTTAAAGTAGCGCCATATTAAATGTGTGTCTTTCTACAAAATCAAAATTGGGCTATTAAAATTTGGTCGCCTGTGATGCAAAGTTTATTTGTTTTGGACCCTGTATAAGGTAACTTTATAAAATAAGTATTTATGAAAACGTAGTTTGTGTCTAAAAGTAATACACCTTAATATTCAGACAAAAAAGAACACAGTTTCATCAGTAAAGTGTTCATTAAGTGGAAAATAAATTTTAGTTAACCTAAAGTTTATCTACTTTCAACAATTTAATTTAAAAGCCCTTTACCATTTATTTTTTATTTTTTTACTTTCAGACACAAACTACGTTTTTAAAAATACTTATTTTATAAAGGTACCAAAGCAAATAAACTGTGCATCACATGCGACCAAATTTTAATAGCCCAATTTTGATTTTGTAGAAAAACACACATTTAATATGGCGCTACTTTAAAAAAAATGTTTATGAAATAAACCTTGTCAAAACTGAGAAGTTTTATGTAGGTTGCGTTGAGTCTTATTTTGCAAAAGTGGTGCAATTTACATAATATAGTTAAAAAATCAAAATTATCTTATGTAGCTGAAATTTTGCATTTAAACTGCATTTAAAAAAACGTTTTCTAATAACTTTTTCGATATTTTCGGAAAAAATTTAAATTTGACAGAATAAAGCTATTAATAAAAAAAATCCCATATGATGCGGACTTTACTGGTGACACTGTATAGTACCACGTACCCTCTACAGTTATAAAAAGAATATATGAGACCCTCCGTATTTCTTTAACTTTGACATTAAAAGGTATCTAATTATTTTCAGATGGGTTTATTGGAAGTCGTCATTCCACCAGATATTCTTCCCGATAATGAGTCAGCTGAAGGTTCTGGCATGGCTACTGAAGGTGGTACTATTCGGCTAAAATGTAAAGCTACAGGTACTCCATCGCCTACTGTAAGCTGGAAACGAGAGGATGGAAAAAGTATTATATTGCGGCATGAAGGGGGAAGAGAAAAAGGTGATTGCTATTAGTTTATTAGACACCAATGAAAAATACGGAAAGGAAAAATTTAGTTTAAGAGTAATATTTACAAGTTTAATACATTGTATTATTTGGTTTCCATGTAATAGGCATTTTTTTTATCTATGCACAGGCTGCTATTCATGAAAATATATTAAACAATATCGATGGATTAATAAAAAAATATACCGTTAGGTAATAGAGGAACTTTTTTTTAATATCTATCGATGGATTAATAAAAAAATATACCGTTAGGTAATAGAGGAACTTTTTTTTAATATCTTTATTTAATCGAAAAAATATATTTCCCTCTTTCCTTTGCTATTTTTAATTATAGGTAGCTTCTTGTGTATATTACTATCGTTTTTATTCGTAAAATTAGTTTTATTTTATCGTTATTATATCATAATATATTAAAAATGTAGTTTCATCGCATGCGCATAGCTTTTTTTAAATGTTTATGTTTGTTGTATGCATGTTTGTACTTTTAGTGTTTATTTTGTCATTATTATTAATAAAATAAAAGCATCTGTAAAATATTTTGATTTTTTTTTCAATCCACAAAGTAATTTCTTTTTAGTAGAAATAATTGAGAACCTTTAGTTTTATTTTTATACTTTCTATAATTATTATGGAGTGGGAACAAAAAGGTGGAAGGGGTGATCTGAAAGTAATAGTTTTCAACATACGAGATAAAGAATAAACACGATTTAATAATTTCATTGAAGGGTAATTGATGATGCTCAATAACAAAATTTAATTTAAAAAAAATAAAATTAGATTATGTAAACACTTTAATGCCTGCGATATTTTTTGCATGAAGTATTGTGCAGTATTATTTTGTCACAATAAAAATTGCTTTGTGATGCACTGATCCTCTCATCAATAAATCAACTGCATTAAATCATTAATTATATCAGATCGAAGCACATTATTTACTTATTTTTTTATTAACATTACAATCGCTAGATCCTAGCAAAACTTAAAATTGCTTTTTGACATAACATTAATAATAATGAATCTTTAATATTGGTTAATAAATGTAAATACGTTTAGATCAAACAGACCTTTTTTGTTTTTGTTTAATATCAGGTAATGAAAGTAAAATATATGAGCTATACTTGCCCTTCTTTAAAAATGATTATACTTAATACCCAACAGCAACAGCTTTTCAGTTTTTTGCGTGTTTACGTTACTAACTTAATATAATTAAATTTAAATTTTTATGGAATTTGGTGTTCGGCCACTTAAAACATATTATGAAATAATGAGAAATAAAATTAGTGCAATACATAGGAAATTATTATTTTCCTTGCATATTTAGAAAAAATAAATGAAATAAAAAATTCAGCACGAGAAAATTAATTATTTTGATGTTGATTTAAAACTTTTATTTGATCAAAGGCTTTGATTTTATTGATAAGCTATGAACCGGTTTTATACAAAGAATTTTCTTTTACGATAATACCATAACACCCTGTACTTCTCTCTAACGAAGTAAGTGCCAAATGGTGTTTTTAAAGCGCTTTCCTATAACCCTTTACTTTAGTTTAGAATCCTAAGCCAGGGCAATATTTTTGGTAGTGTTCGTTGCAAGTTCTACTTTATAACTATTACCCGCTATCGAGAAACCGTAAAGTTCGGTATTAATTTTAAGAAAATCATTGTTTACTGAAGCGCACTGAGTGAAAATATCACAACAAGGATATATTCAATAACTTATCTATGTGTAAATAGAACCTGCTTTTAAAATGCTCTGAAATATGTGAAATAAGAGAATTATTAATAAAATATTGCGCTTAATAAAAAAGCAATACAAATTTCTTTAATTTTACGACAATACAGATCCTGTTGCTTTGATGACCACTTAATTAAAATAAGACTATATTTATATTTAAAAAAATAATGACCTCTTAGATATATTAATATAATTGGTAGATGCAGTTTTATTCAATAAAAAAGTATTATCGATAAATAATGTGTAAAAACATTACATAAGCTGCTATTTATTAGTTTTAGATTGTTTACTTTTGACTGTTTTGGTTGTGTGTATTTAAAATAAATTCATAAAAATTATTATATAATTAAAATAAAATCATAAATTCTAACAATACCTTTTCACTTTATTTAAAGTCCCATAAATCCTCACACTGCTTTATATCTTATGTACTATAAATTACAAATTAAAATGGTAAATCCAAAGTTGGACCGTAATAATGTTAAAATTTTATAGAGAGAAAATATAGGAAATATTTTAAAAAATAAATGTACTGAAGAAGGTGTGTACAAATTACCCTTAAAATGTTGGTGGTCAACCAGCTTTTAAGTTTTAAATTTATAGATATTTTACTTGTAAATCAAATTTACCCATAACAAACGTCGGGGAAATAGGCACAGTAATAAAGCTAAGCATAGAAGTTTTTAGTTCGCAAACCTGGTATCAGATGCTTGTATAATAAGTTTTAAGTTAAAAATGCCGGGCAATATATTTCTTTAAGCAGCATAAAGGAAATTTCCTTTTCTTTTTGCCTTTATCATAAGTTGCATTGGGTATTTGGTAAGTACAATCACTGGGCAACCAGAAATAACTTACTAACTTGAAGGTTACTATAATACAAAAAAAAATGTGAAAACTTTTTTTAATACTTATATTTATTTATTCGTGTCAGAAGCATCACAAGTTAAGGAAAGAATAGAAAAAATATATAATGTCTATCGTCACTTCAGACGTGAGCTAAACACTTTTTGTCCAGAAGCGGGCGACGTCAGTAGCGTTCGGCTTCGCTGCTCCTCTATGGTACAACTAGCGGGGCACAGCGGGCAAGTATACATATGTTGGGTGATTTGCAGTTCTCCACAATCGCAGAGATTGTACATTGTACAGGGTAGCCCCACTTGTTAAGGGTATATCTGGATCTCGCCGTGTCCGTCCGCAGTCTGTTTAGCGCCTTCCAGATTTCCCAGTTTTCTCCGCCTCCTGGTGTCAGTTCTTCATTCGGCTTCATCCAATGTTGGTTTGAGGTCTTCCCCCCAAGGTCCACTCTGGTTTTAGGTTCCTCGTAATCTTCTGTCGATCTCAGGAAGCTTCGCCTTGATTTTAGTCGCTGATGGACCGGTTGGAGACCGTAGAGGGGGTGGCGTTCAGATGCTGCTGTTTTGGATCGTTCTTTGAGTGCAGCTGCTTCCCTTCGGATGGCAGGAGGAGCGATGCCAGCTAGATGGTGGATTTTATTTAGGGGTGTTGGCTTCAAGCATCCGGTGATAATTCTGCTTGTCTCGTTGAGGGCGACATTAACTTGTTTTGCGTGCGCTGAGCTATACCAGACCGGGCATGCATACTCGCCGGCGGAGTGGCAGAGGGCGAGTGCTGAGGTTTTGAGAACCCTAGGTTGGGCTCCCCAATTAGAGCTTGTCAGCTTGCGGACTATATTGTTTCTTCCGCCAATATTTAATACTATTAGAGGGTTTTTGTTTATTCGGTTTTATTTTTTTCTATTCATGATAAAGTAGCATTTCCAAATTCCTTTCCGATTTTATAAAAAACAACATGTCTTCTGCCATGGCTTAGCACATTCTGGTAAGTGCTTGTGAAATTAAAGAGTTAATACTACAAGCGCGGGCATTAAATGTTACAAAGAGCGATTTTTGGCCAAAATGTTCGGCTGTGGAAGTTTTACGGTCTTAAGGGTTATTAGAAATGATTGCTTGGCAGTCCGACAGCGCACGTTTCATCAAATAGAACAAGCATTGCGACTGGCATTTATATCCAACAGCACTTGAAACCCTACTAAACATTTGTCTTTATTCTTCCAATTGAATGAATTGTGGCAGCAAAACCATATAGAGGTCCAATCGAAAATGAGCACAGGCTAAGAATTATATTCGCCTTGTTTACACAGGAAGTTAACTGAAAAATTAAATATTTTAAGCTTCAGAATTCTGCTCGTAATGGCTTTAATTTTTACCCACTCATTTTTATAATTCGTTTTTTAACAAAGAGAAAATTTTAAATTTGACGTTGAGCTGGCTCATTATTTTATTAAAAAGTCAGGGGATTTGTCAGAATAAATCCTTAAAAAATGAATTAATATGTGATTCTTTTTAGATATAGAGTATACATGACTTGCATGCTTCCATGTCACTCGGTTACTGATGCAGACCATTAATATATCTCTATTTTAAATAAAAGAACACCAGCATATTTATAGTAGAAAATTTAAAGTCCCTAATAACAAATCAAAAAATCGTCTTCTACCTGCCTTTTACATTAATGCGGACAGGGACTCCAAAATAAAGGATTTCGCAGGACCAAGTAGACAACTCCGAAACAATTTTGTATTTATTAAGTCGAAAATTGACGAACACCTTTATTAGTTATTTTCATAAGGGGCGCACCAATTTCGGCCCCCTTTCATTGTGAAGCTGTCAGTGTGAAGAGTATCTAGCCACATAAAATAAAAAAAAACGTTAAAGGAAGTACATATTAATACTGATTTTTTAGATTTAAAGTACCTATGATTACTTATAGTTGTAGGTTTATACAGTGTCCGCAAGAAAGTTCGCATCAAATGGGATTTTTTTTTATTATTAGGTGTAGGTAAAAATTGAAAAACCAGTTAGTTTTTGCTTACCTAAAAACCAAAAATGACGTATACTGAAGCAGCTGCACGACTTGCGTTACCTGTCAAATTTGACATTTTTAATAAAATAGGTTCAAAAATGCCCTTATTTATCAAAATATCGAAAAACTTTATTTGAAAAAGTTGTTTATTTAGGTATTTTTAGCCTCTGTACGAAATTTTGACAGTCTAATAGAATTTTTATTTTTTGCCAGGTTCTTGAAAATTTTGATCAACCCTCGTAGATTAACTTTTATACATCGATGTAGAGAGAGACAGTAGAGACATTGACCATTTAGAGAATATCATCCGGCACTGTATTTCTGAGATAAATCCAGATTTTATAAGTAACGCTGTAAGACACGTTTCAAAACAAACTGAAATTTCTATAGAACGGGAGGGCAGACATACAGAAATGTAATAGTTATTAATAATTATAGTAAATAGTTTTAGCAAACTGACTTGTTAAAATAATTCTTTATTATTAATATTAATTATTAATGCATCGCCTACTTGTAAACTATATTTTTGTTGAATAAAATGTTTCGAGCGATTAATATTTATTCTTTTTGATCCAATATTAATTAAGTAAAATTTCAACGAAAGCTTCCTAATATTTTCTTTTTGTACATCTGTTTACTATTTTAAGAAAAATGAGAAACGTCGGTTTTGGCAAAACTGATGTAATTAGATAAACGTTGCATCAAACATTACATACTGATCAATAACAATTTCAGTTTTTGAAGCAAAATAAATAATTGGAAACCAAAATTGTACACAAAATTGCATTAAGATTATAGATGAAGTAAAGGCAAATGGTTTTACATCAATGTATAAAAGCTAATCTACGAGGGTTGATCAAAATTTTCAAGAACCTGGCAAAAAATAAAAATTGTATTAGACTGTCAAAATTTCGTATAGAGGCTAAAAATGCCTAAATAAACAACTTTCTCGAATAAAGTTTTCGATATTTTGATAAATAAGGGCATTTTTGAACCTATTTATTAAAAATGTCAAATTTGACAGGTAACGTAAGTCGTGCAGCTGCTTCAGAATACGTAATTTTTGGTTTTTAAGTAAGCAAAAACTAACTGCTTTTTCAATTTTTACCAATACCCAATAATTAAAAAAAATCCCATTTGATGCGGACTTTCTTGCGGACACTGTATACAGCGTTATGATAAAGAAACGGATCAGCCTTTTATATAGAACACACTGGGCGTAACTACGACACTCACCAAACCACCAATCTATATTTTTACAAGATCCCTACAAACCAAGTAATTGTACAAGATATTGGACGATGATCCTGACAGGCGCAAGCAATTTTGTGAAATAATGACTGAGCTAACAGATAATCGTGCACGAATTGTCCAAAGAATTTGTTTTTCGGTTGAGGCTATGTTTTCTTTAAACGGTCAGATTAATAGACAAAATTACAGATGCTAGGCTAGGCACAGGATAATCCTAACTGGTTAATAGATAATCACACCCAGTATAATGAAAATGTTAATATTTGTGCGGGAGTTGTTGAAAATAGGGTAATCGGACCACTACTCTTCTTTGATGGGAGCCTCACTGGAGAAACATATCTAAATTTCCGCTGTATATGTAAACAACTTCTCTATTGGAAGAGACAGTACAGCTCTAAAGATAAAAAAGCAACCAACATTTATGTAATACGACACTTAAAATAGTTCACAAATATTTTAATATCTAAATTGGCTGTCTGGAATTTATACGTCTATTTAAATGTTATAAAATATTGTGGTTCTTTAATAAAGTATAATCATCTACAATTACAGTTCTCAGTTATTAACAATTTACAAAGACAATTTATAAAAATACGTAAATCTACCTAAACAAGTTATAACTTAAAAATTATCCTATTGCAAATGCCCTGTGTTAAAATAACACACACGAGGTCCATCTCTGACGTCCATTGTAGTTAAATACAAGGATTTATTAAAACTGTGTGCCTCCTATCTAGGAAAGGCGTTTGATTTAATTAATTATATGTATCACACTCCCGCGTAGCAGCGCCGAACCTTCATTTATCAAAATGCCCTTAGTAAAGCACGAGAAAATTTATTCTTGTATATCATGTTCTTACATAAGGCAGATAACGTGTTAATTTAAGTTAAAGCGATAGAATCGATCTTCTTAAAAATTAAAGATAAAATAAAACAAACATATTGAAAATTAAAGGAAAAATGTTGTAAGCATTGAAGTAAACTTTTGTGGTGCTGCACTAAAAGACTGCAGTAAAAGGATTTTTATAAAGATTACCGATGTCAGACTCCTTTGATTGAAACTTTTGGGTTTCACACATATTTCAAAACCTAAATGCACCTGGGATCATCTTTTCAATTCTACGGTGTAATAGACCATTTAAAATTTAAATAAGCGAGATTTGTCTGTCTCGCTTGGAAATACTCTTACCATGAAAACTATCAATAACGGATCCCTACAATTTTTTATTGAAATTTGTTTATAATACAAGGAAACAGAGACTAAATTGCTTAAAGAAAAACGGGATAAGCTAAGAAATTTATTTCCTATCCAAACTTCTAAATGAATTATTGCTTATTTCTATCTGGCATTAAGTAATTAAGTTGAAATAAATTATTGTGGCTGTATTTTAAAGGAAAATATTATGTCTGATTATATCAATTAAGCTGTTTTAATCTTCTAGGATTTCTGTTACTAACTGCTTATTATTTCTCCGATTCACAAAGAGTCTGTTTACTTAGTTGAACGTTATTAGGTTTACAACGTTTGCGGTTTGTAAACCCATAAAAAAAATTATAATTTTAATTTTTTAATCCAAAACTATTATTCTAATTACGACCCTAAAAAAAATATGTAAAATCGCAATTATATTAATATTAATATAAGTTCTTGTTCCCTATAACACTTAGATAAAACTGCTTTTCAGTTTTACTATTTATTTTAGCTAGAAATTTTATTAAACAAATATTATTATTTTGGACAAACATTGTTTTAAAAACTATTTTCAACAGAAGGAAAAACTTTCCGAGAAATTAAAGTTTAAAACAATAATACCCGTTATGAGCCGTTAGTAACCAAGAGTTTTTAGGAGGAAACAAAATTATTTTAAACCAATTTAAATAAACATTACATGGATGTTTACATGTTAACGTATCTTATTTGGAAGCTTGTTTGTTGAAACTTTGTACAGAGTGCTCTGTTTTAATATTTCATGCTGTTTCCACCCAAAAACATTTAAATTCTGTAACTATAGCAAATTTGATCATGTAAATTAAAAACACTTTTGTAATTCGGCCATAAAAATAAGAAAAATTATGGGTGGGAGCGTAGATATAATATTTTTTATGTATTACAATTATAATAGGACTCGAATGATGAAAGAGTTTTGGACTTCCATTGTCTTTATTTGTTTTAAATCACAACGTTTCAACTGGTAAGTCGTCTTCAGGTGAATACTAAATAAGTAAAGTAACTACAAGACTATTTATACTAGCTAGGTGCACTAAAGCATAACTGAGGTGGGTGTAGTCATGCGTTCAGTTGGCACGCGATCTTATCCTAAGATTACATCTATCTAACAAAGGTTTCCAGATATTTCTTATGTCTAATGATGGTTTACTAAAGCAGCCTGGGTTCTGGTGAATAGCAGTAGCTTCCTTGAACTTTCTTTTCCTCCAGTGTGGTTCCTTATGTAGGATTTCAGCTTCTGACCACATGATATGGTGACCATGTTTCCAGGCATGGTCAGCTGCACCTGACTTTTCGGTCTCTCCTTTTAACGTATTGTTTTTGTGTTCTTTAATCCTTGTTTCTAATGGTCTTAATGTCTCACCTATATAAGATTGACCGCATTCGCAGGGGATCTGGTAGACGCAGTTTTTCCTATCTTTTTGACTTGTGGGCTTTGTCTTTGTCAGGTGGCTTCTTAGGGTGTCCCTCGAGTTGAATACGGTGTTGATTTTTGTCGTTGTCTTCTTATTTTCTCAGATACTGCTTTGACATACGGAATATTGAGTGTTGGTTGTGCCTCTCTGTTTGCTTCTTGCGCGTTGGGTCGATTCTTGCGATTTTCCAATATTGTATCAACTAATTTTGTGGGGTAGCCATTTTTGTTGAGGTCGGTCTTGATGTGGTGAGTTTCTTTTTTAAAAAAGAAAAAAATGGCTACCCCACAAGATTAGTTGATACAATATTGGAAAATCGCAAGAACCGACCCAACGCGCAAGAAGCAAACAGAGAGGCACAACCAACACTCAATATTCCGTATGTCAAAGGCACAACTGAGAAAATAAGAAGACTAGGACAACGATATAAAATCAACACCGTATTCAACTCGAGGGACACCCTAAGAAGCCACCTGACGAAGACAAAGCCCACAAGTCAAAAAGATAGGAAAAACTGCGTCTACCAGATCCCTGCGAATGCGGCCAATCTTATATAGGTGAGACATTAAGACCATTAGAAACAAGGATTAAAGAATACAAAAACAATACGTTAAAAGGAGAGACCGAAAAGTCAGGTGCAGCTGACCATGCCTGGAAACATGGTCACCATATCATGTGGTCAGAAGCTAAAATCCTACATAAGGAACCACACTGGAGGAAAAGAAAGTTCAAGGAAGCTGCTGCTATTCACCAGAGCCCAGGCTGCTTTAGTAAACCATCAATAGACCTAAGAAATATCTGGAAACCTTTGTTAGATAGATGTAATCTTAGGATAAGATCGCGTGCCAACTGAACGCATGACTACACCCACCACAGTTATGCTTTAGTGCACCTACCTAGTATAAATAGTCTTATAGTTACTTTACTTATTTAGTATTCACCTGAAGACGACTGGAGATACTTACCAGTTGAAACGTTGTGATTTAAAACAAATAAAGACAATGGAAGTCCAAAACTCTTTCATCATTCAAGAAACATCATTGTCTCCAACCTTCAAACAGTCACTATAATAGGACTGTTTCTGTTTCAGCTGTCAAAAGTTTTGATGGAGAAACGTTAACATTAACCAATGTACAAAGAACAGATATGGGCATATACCTCTGCATTGCAAAAAACGGAGTTCCGCCATTGGTGAGCAAACGCTACGAGGTTGTCGTGCATTGTAAGTATTATTTACTATACCTTACTTATATTTTTCAAGTTAAAATTTTAGTTCATTGCGTCGACCAATTATTACAAAACATTTTTATAACTTTATGAAAATATATTTCATGCCCATGCAGAACCGCAAGAATTTTGAGAACAACCCACGGAACGTTGTTTTCTAACTAGCTAATAAAAAAATAGTTACTTGGAACTGGTATATGTCTGTTGTTTTACGCAGTGTGCATATAAACCAATCGCAGGCCATAAAAGACGTTGCTTAATTTATTCCAACACGAAATACTATAAAGACAGTGTTTTCCCAAAAACATAACATTTTCAATTTACTATTCTGAACACAAAGCAAATCCAATTCCTATTTTGAATAAAGCCAAAACCCACACAAGCAAATATCTAGCAATCTTGCCTTGTTTGTCTTTTTGCGAAAAATTCTTTTATCTCCATAATTATATTGTCTTTCTCTGCTGCCAAGAAAATCAATCTGCAAACCATTTCTTTTTAAAATTAGCCTTTACCATGTAAAACAATTTTAAATTCATTAATTTTATAATATCCCTAATTTTATTCTGTCAAAAATAGATCGGTAACAAATTCATTTGCAAGAAGTGAAGTCCGACATGACTGACTACATTCTGAATGATCAATAATTATATATTTACAATATTATTAGATATTTTTAATATTATAATTTGTCCTATACTGTTTGAAATACGATTCACAATTATTAGTAGTTACAATATTCCCTACTTCTCAAAATATGACTTACATTTTCTCATTTGGTATTCACAGTATTTGTAAATATGACTCAGAATTATTTAGATGCCCTTTTCAATTTCCTTACACAAATAAATATTTTGGTTTTGTTACATTTTGGCTTAGAGGAAAAATCTGTTTCCTTGAGGTAAAGTTTGAGGGACAATCCTCTTATAATGGGGTGATAATGCTGAGAAAATTTTCCCTAAAGGCCGGCATTTCCACCCCATATTAATAAAGTGCTAATTAGAAGCGGTTAAAAGGAAATTAGAGAAATTTTAATAATAGACAGAGTAATAAAGCGATTTTCTTTCTTAGTTAGATACATTTTAAGTATATTACTTTTCAAATAGCTAAGTTATTTTTTTTTGAATTAAAATCATTGGCCTATTAAAAGAGAATAAACCTCACAAAACATAACCCTATTTCAACAAATGTTTACCTTGCGTTAACTTATGATTTTTTAGTTACCAATTATATCAATGACATATTGGACATTTGGAGATTTTTGTGTAAGTTTTAAATTTAAAAGAGCAAGCTTAAAATAGATAACTTAACAGTAGAATTACTTTGAATGAGCAACTAAGCTTGATTATGGTAAGAACACATTTTACAAGAAAACTACTACCTGAGTTTTCTAGACGATAAAGTTTTCTTTGCTAAATCAAACATACAATTGCAAAGATAAAAGTAAACTTTCTGAACATTTTAGCTGGAAAGTTTTTTAAGCTCCCATTAAAAATATTAAAGGTACATTTTTATCAAGGAAATAAAATAATTTATGTATTTTTCTTGCTAGTTTATGTTCAAGTAATATCGCCAGAAAGTCTTTCTAAAAGTATTTTGGAAACAGCAAGTTATTGCAACAGTAAATGTTGTGGAAAATTAAGTCGTATATAGCAGATTTTATTTATTTTCGATAAAAGCTTTATCATTGTCAATAAAATTTGGAAGTTGTTGCACGGAAAATTGGTTATTGTTATAAGTTAAATACAACCAGAAAAATACACCGAAAAACATACTTTCTTGCAGAGAAATACAATCTAAATAATATATTTTTTACATTGACATATTACTGAGTTAGTACTGAGTAATTTTAACGATACGTCAAATTAAATTACTTGTATTGTTATTTAGAAAAATTAAACTATTTTTTACAATTTTCAGGTTTGTCAAAAGTTTTTATTTAATTTTTTTCATTAACTAGTATGTATGGTTTACCTACTGATTTGAACTCACTTTAGTAAAACCAAATGATTTTATTATAAATAGTTTGATAGTAATTAATTCACTTTACAAGCATTATAATTAAACTTCTTTTATGTTCATTGTATGGCTTACACCTTCAACATATATCTATTTTAATTTTTTCTTTTTAGCGAGACTATACGGCACGTAAATTGTCTCATATTTCAAAATATTATCTTGTAAGCCTTGCAGAAGATGTTTAGTAATATTTATAAAGTTATAAAACGGTTTAACCGTAACCATATTTTGAAGGAGAACCTTTTACGACTGACATCTTGGAATAATAGACACCTAAAAGTAATACGGAATACTTAAAAACATGTAAAGCAATTTAGTGAAAAAATAACAGTTATTGCTCCCTTAAAGTTGATAATTAATAAAGGATTTTCCAATAAGAACGATATGATTTTGAAACGATATGGTAACCATGGTAATAAAGTTATACCTGTCACCAGTTGTCAGTTATTGTCAGTAAACTATAACAATTTATTATGGCTAAATACGCGCTTCAAGAACGTTTGGTTATTATCCAAAAATTTTACGAAAATAGACGATCTTTTGTGAACACTTATCGCGCACTTCGCGAAAACTTTGGTGTAAATAACCGTCTTTTTTTGCTTGCCATTCGTCGCATCGTTGAGAAATTTGAAAATAATTTTACTCTTCACGATGTAAAAACACCAAGAAGACATCGAACAGCAAGAACTTTTGAGAATATTGCTGCTGTAAGAGCTAGTGTTGCAGTGGATCCAAATTTATCAATTCCTCGTCGTGCTCAAGAGTTAAGGATTAAAAAAACGACAACTTGGCGTATTTTGAAAGAATACTTGAATTTACACCCGTATAAGATTGTTTTGACCCAAGAACTTAAGCCACTGGACCATCGTCGGCGCAGAGAATTTTCTGCTTGGAGTTTAGAACAACTTGAAAGGGATCCTAATTTTGCCAAAAAAATTATCTTTTCAGGTGAAGCTCATTTTTGGTTAAGTGGATACGTTAACAAGCAAAATTGCCGTTTTTGGTGTGAAAACAATCCACAACAGATTCATGAGAATCCTTTGTATCCGCTAAAGGTAACTGTATGGTGTGGTTTATGGTATGGTGGCATCATCGGACCATTTTTTTCCAAAATGAGGCAGGAGATGCAGTTACAGTGAATGGTGAACGATATCGACAGATGTTACGAAATTTTTTGTGGCCAAATTTAGATGCACTTGATTTGGAGGATATGTGGTTCCAGCAAGACGGTGCCACATGTCACACTGCTCATTAAACTATCGATATACTGCAAGAAAAGTTTGACGAAAGGATAATTTCAAGGAATGCTACTGTTCAGTGGCCTCCAAGAAGCTGTGATTTAACTCCTTTCCTAACTCCTTCTTGTGGGGCTATTTGAAATCTAAGGTTTATGAAAACAGACCGCAAACACTTGATGCATTAAGGTTGAACATTGAACCCTGCATTCGTCAGATCACGCCCGAGTTATTGCATAAAGTCATCGAAAATTGGGTTCGTCGAATTCGCTCGTGTACACGAAGTCGCGGAGGACATTTAAACGATGTGTTATTTAAAACATAAATGTTATCGACTATACTTTAAGATAATATAAAACGTTTTGTTGTATCTGAAATTATTTTAATTTTATTTCATTTTGAAATCATATCGTTCTTATTGGAAAACCCTTTATATTGAATTTGCTTTTGTTACCTCATTTTTCACAAATTTTCATCTAGTGACAATCGTTACAACGCATAATACATATATTACCGTACTTGTTCCTTTTTAGTTGATAAGACTTGCGATTTAAAGTTCCTAGTTTGCAAAATGATGTTTATACATCGACCAATATATTTTTTGTAGACACTTTTACGTTTTCCTGCTACAAAGTATCAATTTTTTTCTCAGATCTTGGGAGTTGAAAATAAAGTACATGTTAGTTTTTATAGCTAAAATAATATTTTTAATATAACAGTCCACCAATTTATAAGCGTTACGAATCAACTCCTGGCCTTACCAAGTGCTAGTGACGTTGTAGTCAATGTTAGGGTCAAGCGTTCCTAAAAGCAATGAAGAATTGATAATACAGGGTGCTGATAAAGTCTGGAATAATCGATTTTTCTTGAAAACGCAAAAGTTTTTCGAAAAACGCTGGGACCCGTCAATTTTATTTTATTCTTTAAAATTTTTTAACGTTCTTCAATATTATACCGGATGCGCCAAAAACGCTAGGCAAGTGTCAACTTCACTTTTTCAAATAGAACACCCCTTTTTTTCTCCAATATTCAGATTCCTCTCTAAACTCTAGACAAGTTCCATATAACATATTGTATGACTAAAGTCAACAGGAATTGAAATACAGGGCCCTCAATAAAAATCAAGGTATAATTTTAAAGCTTTTTTTCCGTGACAAATACTTAGGCTAGGAAAAAAATTTTAACAGAAAATTGGTAATACAGTGAACAATCTAAAATATTATTTTGAGTAAGTGTTGAAAATGGTGTCCATTTACGGCTCTACAATGTCCCAATCTCTCAACAAATTCTAACTGTACATTATGTACAATTTTTGGGGTAATTTGTCGTATGGTTGTTGTTATACGCGTTTTAAGAACATCAATATCTTCTGGTTTATTTTTGTAAACCCTTTCCTTAATATAGCCCCACAGAAAGAAGTCCAATGGCGTTAAGTCGGGGGACCTCGCAGGCCACTCTATTTGACCCCGTCGACCTATCCAATGATGATGAAATAACTCATTCAGGTATCTACGGACTTCGGCCGAATAGTGGGCTGGTGCACCATCCTGCTGAAACCAGATAGTTGTATCATGTGAATCAGGAATGTTCCGATCGGGAAATAGGGCAATCAATGCTGGAGCGAGATCTTCTTCAAGAAACTGCAAATATCTTTGGCCAGTCAAATTTTCCTCAAAAAAATAGGGTCCTATAACAGTATCCCGAATTATTCCTGCCCATACATTAATTATTCTCGGCCGCTGGGTATGAATTTCTCGGAACCAATGGGGATTTTTGCTGGACCAGTACCGGCAATTTTGACGATTTACCATGCCATCCAAGAAAAAAGTCGCCTCATCGGAAAAAATTATTTTACTCGGAAATAATGCATCGTTAATCAAGTAATTATCCATGAGAATTTCATAGAACTCATTCCTTCTGTCAGGGTCGTCTTCAAAAAGTTTCTGTACTCCTTAACATTTATATGCATGCCATTTTTCCTTTTTCAGGAACTTTGCCACCGTTGAATCGTGGATATTTTCAAAATTTTGAGAAATGCTTCTTGTGCTCGAATGTGGTCTCTCTTCCAACGAAACTAGAATATCAAGTTTGACATCGTAGGAAATTTTAGGTCGTCCACTTCTAGGTTTATCCCTAACATGACCAACTTCATTATACTTCTTAACAATTTTGGAAACAGTTGCCTGATTTATGTGTTCTCTATTTGGATATTTATTATTAAAATACTCACAAACTTCTATTTGTGTTCTCTTTCGATCTCCACATACTATTATTAATATTTCGATTCTCTCAGCTTCCGTTAGAAACATTTTTATGGGTAAAAGTGACAACTTTGGAGTAAATATTAAATGTTTTGACATTTACGTCACTAAGTTATTATGTAGAAACCGGTAAAAAGGTAAATACCTAGACCTTAAAATTATACCTTGATTTTTATTGGGGGCCCTGTATTTCAATTCCTGTTGACTTTAGCCATACAATATGTTATATGAAACTTGTCTAGAGTTTAGAGAGGAATCTGAATATTGGAGATAAAAGGGGTGTTCTATTTGAAAAATTGAAGTTGGCACTTGCCTAGCATTTTTGGCGCATCCGGTATAATATTGAAGATCGTGAAAAAATTTTAAAGAATAAAATAAAATCGACGGGTCCGAGCGTTTTTTGAAAAACTTTTGCGTTTTCAAGAAAAATCGACTGTTCCAGACTTTATCAGTATATTGTTATCGCGTAACTAACGCTTGTTACTGTTGAGTTGATAGTTTGAACTGAGCTAACAAATTTTGCAACGGGATAATGATTACCTTCCAGTGACGACCATTACCTAAGACATGAAAACTTAATTAAACATAGGTAATCCATTTCTCCTTAATACATTGCCATCGCCTGTCGTTTTAAATGTGGGGCATATACATTTTTTTCTATTTCACGTTCATAATAAGCTCAGTACGATACGCATTTGCGTATCGTAATGAAGCAATTTCGATACGCGTTTTTTCTTTATTTGATGTTGGTAACATTTAAATGTTTTATTTTATTGGCTTGCGCGGCCTTTGTGATTTACGAGAAAACCTATTTTTCGCAGAGGAAAAATAGCTTGATAACCTACTATTTTATTCTGTGTGGATAACAGTCATGTATGTTGGTTGCATAAATCTATAAATCAATCTTTTGTAGATGCTTCAAGCTATCATTTTCTGCCAAATCCTATCCAAAATTCAATCTACTAACCTTCTAATGTCGATTTTAACTTCAACTTTATTTGAATTTTCCATCTTCCCTATACTAAATTGCAATGCCGTGACGTAAAATCACGTCTTTTGAAATTCGAAAAAAAGTAGCAAAATCTCCCGAATTTCCGAACGCTCTGTATATGTACCGAATGTACAAGGATCACACAACGTATTCCGTCCAATTTCAAATCTCATATTGCTAAAATAACTTTAAAATCTCGTGGTGAAAATGGGTCAATAAATCAAAAAATGACAGTTTGCAAAATAATTTTTGTTGTCCAGAGGCTACTCTTGATTGTAAAAGGTGAAATAGAAAAAAATGTATAAAGCATTCATAAGGCGTTTTAGCGCACGTGTCAATAAAAAAACTCGCCACTTTGTGGCTCGTTTTTTAAAATAGACTCGTGCACTAAAACCGCTTCTTATGAAACGTGTACTTTAATATACTATTATAGCTCTAATAATCTATTTAATATTTCAGTCCACCCTCTTATAAGCGTTACGAATCAACTCTTGGCCTCGCCGATAGCCCGGGACGTCGTAATGCAGTGTGAGGTTCAAGCTTCCCCAAAAGCTATGAACCATTGGATGCGGGACACCGGTAAGCACTTTTCCCTTGAGTCGAGCTTAACCGACACGAACTCATATATTACGCTATCCAGACCAGTCCGATACCCACATTTCAAATTACGCTGCTCGCTTCAGAACACACTTTTCACTGTATTTTTATCCCGATATTTTAAAGTTATTACAACGACAACTTAAAATCAACCATCTAGAAACTTTCATTTCAAATGGTTCTTTGGTTGTACCGTATCAATTTAGTTATTGTTTAATTATTACTGATTTTTACCTCTCAGTTTTCTTTTTATTATTATAAAGCTTAGTGATGTAAATTAAAAAAAAAGTAAATATTTTTTTTTAATGTAATAATTTTATAAAATATAATAAAGTAATCTCTATTCTATTCTCTATTTATTAATAAAGGTACATATTTATTTTATTACCTATTTAAAATGCTGGAATACTTAACCTTAACAGTAGCTGTCGCTGTCGTATGAAGATTTTTAATAATTTTATTAGAAATATAAAATCTCCCATTTTTCTTGTGTATTTTTAAGAATTTTGGTCCAACCGGGCACAACGCACAAACAATAAATATGTTTATTTATTTTTTTCATAAAAAACAAAAAAATAATTTCTTTTTTAATTAATATGATTTTTTTTTTTATTTGAAAAAAAAAACAATGTTTTGTTTTTTTTCAGGAAAAAAACGTTTTTTTTACATCACTAATAAAGCTACATAATACTTTCCTATATTATTATATTATACAGGGTCCTGCATCTCACCTCCCGTCTTCTATAGCTCACTTAGTAATTAAGTTTGAAACTTCATATTTTGCAGACCTTATCTGTATCTTGGGGCACATTTCAGGAAAATATTTTTTTTCATACAGGGTGCTCCAAAAAAATGTTACGTCATAGGGGTGTATTTTTTAAACTACATGCCATATAGTTTCTTACTTATTTGGGTGCCTCCTATAGTTACCTACCCTATACCTATACCCCTAAAATTTTATTGAAATCGATTCAGTTTTATAGACAAAAAAAAAATAAAAACTAAAAAATATCAGTTCTGCACCACTGGTATTAAAATAAATAAAAAATAAAAATAATGCCTACCTTGTTTAATAAGTACCCTTGTATCATTTTATTAACATTGCATTATTTTAATTTTTTATTTATTTTTAATACCAGTGGTGCAAAACTGATATTTTTTAGTTTTTATTTTTTCTCGTCTGAATCAATAAAATTTTAGGGGTATGTAGGTAACTATAGGAGGCACCCAAATAAGTAAGAAAATATATGGCATGTAATTTTAAAAAATACACCCTTATGACGTAACACTTTTTTGGAACACCCTGTATGAAAAAAAATATTTTCCCGAAATGCGCCCCAAGATATAGATAAGGTCTCCAAAATATGAAAATTCTAACTTAATTACTAAGTGAGCTATAGAAGACGGGAGGTGAGGTGCAGGACCCTGTATACAGTGAGGACCAGAAGTCCTGCATAAATTCGATAAAAAAATTAGGGCTGCATTTTTCGGAAAAATGCTTGAGCACCTAAATTTTAATTTTCATTTACGCATCTTTTGACGCGAAAGTTTAGTATACAGGGTGACACATGTTAAAGATCTGACATAATTCGGTATATTTTCTTATGGTATATTTTTCGATTATTTAATTCTAATAAACATTTTACACATATCTGATATAGCATATCCTACGCCTAAAGTGAAAGATTATCAAGAAATTTTCGATTGAATAATAAGTAGTCTTTTTAAAGTCACCTTGGGTTTTATTATTTAAATAGGTATTCCTTCAAATTTGTTGTTTATCTTTGATACCCCTTTATAATAAATACTTTTATAACTTAGTATTTTTTATTCAATCAAAAATTTCTCCATAATCTTTCACTTTAGGCGTAGGATATGCTATATCAGCTATGTTTATTAGAATTAATAAACCGAAAATATACGGGGTGTTCCATAAGAAAAAATACCAAATTATGTCATGTCTTTAACATGTGTCACCCTGTATACTGAACTTTCACGTCAAAAGATGTGTAAATGAAAATAAAAATTTACGTGTTCAAGCATTTTTCCGAAAAATGTATCCTTAATTTTTTATGCAGGATTTCTGGTCCTCACTGTATATACAGCGTTATGATAAAGAAACAGATCAGCCTTTTATATACAATATCGTCGACTTAATCAAGAATAGTTCGAACCCGTCAAATTATTTTTTTTTAAATGCATTTTTTCACAAAATGTACAACTAGAATTTTTAAATCGATTGATCTACTGCAGAACAGTTTGTTGATGGCGAACATTTTTAACATGTTAGAAAATAGTTTATTTTCATACTTTGTCGTTTGGCTATTTTGTTTTGAAAGTTAATATTTCGTAAACGGTCGAAGATAGGGCAGGATTTATAAAAAATTTCCAGAATTAATTGTACAATGTAAAATATAAAATATGTTTACTAAAAAATGCTTATGTATATGTATATTCATTCTATGCCCATTATTTAGTTGCAATTCCAGGCTCAGTAGTGTTATTATTTTTTGTCATTTTGAACGCCTAGTAAAACAGAAACGCTTTCGTACATCGGGCTTTACGAAAGTTTTTTCTCTTTAGATTCAACTGTTTATGAGATACCGTAAAACCCGTAAAATAGTCCTGAATAAATAACAGTTGTTACAAGCTTGCGTATAGTCTGCGTGTTATATGCCGAAATTTTGCTTTATTAAAAGCATCTTTTAGGTTTGTTGCCCTTTCATATGACACTTTGTGAAATGAAGTGTATTTATAAAATTACGTACAAAAAAATTAGAAAGTATTATTTATTTTAATTAGGAACAAGACGTTAAACAATTTTTACGTTAATATAATAATGTAATTTTTGAAGTTTATGATTAAAACAGCTATATAAGTGATTTTTTCTTTAAAAACATCATACTTTATGTTCACTTTTTATAGTCACAGGAAAAATTTGTTAAAAAGCCACATCAAATAATATGATTTACTTTATTTGATGATTTGGTGAATGTTTGCTTTTTAAACAACTTTTTAGTTTTTTTAATTTGTTGCATACAGCTTTTTTTATGCTTTCTTAAAAATGTATACTTTATAAGCTCACAAGCAGGATACATAGGACGTTTTTATTGTTTACTGTTAAAAATAAACTATTTTTTATGCTTTAAATCAGCCCCAAAAATTAATTTTTAGGTAGTTTTATAATAATTATTGACGTCAAGATTTTTAGTTTTATAAATGTTTATAATAAATACTATAAAATAATTGATGTAACTCATTTTTGACTCCTTTTTATTTTGTTTTAAAATGGCAGATATACTTTTCAATTCAGCTCCTTGTAATACTGGTCAACATTTATTTTTACCATAGGAAATGGAAAATCTGAACAACCTAATTTTTGTTTTACTGATTATGGACGAGTGTGTAGAAATAAAGAAATTAAATTACGTAAGTATTTTGTGGCCTTACAGTTTTGATAGGGAGGCATTTCGCGGGGAGCTTAAAAAATATAATAAAGATCTAAAACCCTTACAAAAAATTTAAAAGTATAAAATTGGAAATATTGTGGGGTTAAAAAAATAAATAAACATAAAAACACCCTATTTTAAAGGTCTTTGTTTTTATTTTTTTCCGTTATATATTTTTAAGTTCACTGAGTAAATTTTTAATCTTCATTTAGTTAACCTTTTTAACACAATCATTAAAATGCAACCTAACCCTCTTTATTGCAATATGGTATGTGCTTTTAACATACATTGTATCTAACTAACCCTATGGAAAGTAACATATATTATAACTACCTAATTGGTGTTCTTGTTTTGTTATAGAAGAAAAAATCATATCAAGCGAAAAATACGTAATGGAAGAAACGCCCCAAAATGAATATTCCTTACAGATGAAATTAAGGATACATAACATCGATAGAAAAGATATTGGTGGCTACATATGTACGTCATCGAACGCTCTGGGCAAGGCCGAAGGAACAGTCAGGTTGCAAGGTAGTACAAATAGCAGTAAAATAATACCCATGTTATTTTCCTGCTTTAAATTGAAATTGTGGAAAATCGCTCGGACCCGTCGATTTTTATTTCGAGGGGGACATCTTTTGCGTATATTGTCAATCTTGTTACTTCAAGCCCCTAGGAGGGAGGGGGGTAAGATCTAAATCTTAAATGGATACGCCTATTTTATATCATTTTTTTGGATTCTGCATAAAATTCTGAATATTTTTTAATAAAAGCATTATTAGTCTATCCTTAACAGTTTCCGAGATATTGACTCCTGAAAAATGACATTTTTAACATTTGACAGCGTCTAGCTTTCTGACTGTACGTCTTAGAGCAAAACGGCTTACATGTCCCTATCTTCGATTTTTATTATCTTTCCAATAGTGTCAACTTCTGGTCAAACCGGAAGTACTATATTTCTTACATCCGGTTTAACCCAAAGTTCACACTATCGGAAAGATAATAAAAATCGAACATAGGGACATGTAAGCCGTTTTGCTCTAAGACGTACAGGTAGAAAGCTAGACGCTGTCAAATTGCAAAAATGTAATTTTTCAAGAGTAAATATCTTGGAAACTGTTAAGTATAGACTAATAATGCTTTTATTAAAAAATGTTCAGAATATTATGCAGAATTCAAAAAAAATATATAAAGTAGGGGTATCCATTTAAGATTTAGATCTTACCCCCCCCCCCCTCCCTCCTAGGGGCTTGAAGTAACAAGATTGACAATATACGCAAAAGATGTCCCCCTCGAAATAAAAATCGACGGGTCCGAGTGATTTTCCACATTTTCATTTTAAAGAAGGAAAATCGAGGTGGGAAGTTTTCAAATGAGCACCCTGTATACTGTATTCACAGATTATTTATTTAATTTTTTATTATACAGTTACAGAGAAATCCCTGTACATTTTTGACTGTTTGTGGTTTCTGAGATTATCCTGTATACGAAACTTATAAATAACAAATCAGTCCATCATTATCCTTGAAAATACGTAATTTTATTTAATTAAAATTGGAAACATTGTCCATGAGAGCTTTTTAATAAACTAAAACTAAATAAATTAAATTCTGTTAAGGCAAGGCAAACTAATTTGATCAGTTAGATTGTACAATCTTATCTAAGAATAGTGGTTACATAAATTTTCATAGAGTAAGGCATCTTTCTAGATACCAGATTTTGCATAATGGGAATTGTTTTAATTTAGTTTACACTTCATCAAATAATATATATTATTACTACTCATAAGTAAAAGAAACACTAATCTTGTAGACAACTTAAAAAGTTTATAAACACGCATGATTACTTCTCCCACTTTCAGAACAGTTCAACTTAATTAAATTTAAAATTAAAAAAAAATTTCAAAGGATTGGATTTATTATGTTTTGAGATAAGAAGCTTTTCTTTGAAATGTAATCACTGGAAAATAATTTTAGGTTGCAAAGCTTAAAGGGAAGGTATTAATCAATTTTATTTAAAATTCAACTTAGCCAAGGCACATCTGGCTCCATCTTGTGTTGCGTCTTGAAGACATTCTTTAAATGTATATTAGTTATAGATTTATGGTGTGATACGGTTTTAGTTACCTATTACTTAAACACAAAGTGAGATAAAAATTTCTTAACGTATTTTTTAAGGTAAAACTGGAAGCTACTTATTTATAAAATAATCAATAATAATAATAGCAATGTCCCTTACCCACCTCTGTTCCACCTAAAGCTAAAAAAATGTGAAAAAAATTAGATTACTCTATACTAGAAATAAATTATCACCGAATTTAACTTGTATGTGACTAGCCATTTGTTTTTACTTTTAGAAATTCAGCTTTCTTTGGAAACGACCACAACAATGACAACTCCACGGTACGTAGCAACCAAAACCCAAAAACCCATAGCTAAAGAAAAATCCAGAAAATCCAACTCGAGACAATCATCTAAAAAAAAGGAATTTGACAATAAAAAAGAAGACAAAGATATTTTCAGTCTATTCGCTCCTGAGATAAAACTAATAACCCCTACAATTACGGTTCCTACAACGACTACCCAAGCACCGTCTGTCATTTTACAGCAAAGGAATTCTGCTGCGTCAAACAGCGTTTTTTATATAGTTGTTTTTGTTACATGTTCTTTTACAAATATGGTGATTTTTTATAATAGTTTATAAAGAAAGAATAGTTAGTAACTAATGTAAATACAATGTTTTATTAAACAAGAAATTTAGAGGCCGAATTATAAAGAAAAAGACGAAATGATGTAATTTATTCTAAACCATATTTAAACAAATATAAATATTTTTTTTAATTTTAAAGCTTAACTTTGTTTCTTAAAACTTTATACCTTTAATTTCTTTATTTAAAATTATTTTTCTTATAAAAATATGCATGTGTTAATTAAATACTTTACTTATTTGATACAATTTATAATTGAGGAATCAGAAGCCAATGTAGCGTAGACACAAATAACTTATGCTATATTTTAATTTAATAATTTCTGTACATGATAAAGCATACAGTATATTCCCCCCTTTCTAATATGCCTAACTCAAGAACCGCTCACCACAAATGTTGATGAAATTCTGCCTGTGATTGTGGTTTAGCATGTAAATGATAAAATGGTATGTATATTTAATTAGAATCTTTGATATAAATGCAGGCTCATTTTAAATAACATCAATTTAGTCAGGAAGTCTATACTACCTCTGTATTTGAATGCTACATTTAACTAAATTTGTAAGAAATGCTACATTAACCCTTTGGCTCTGATTCCCTTACAGTAATCTTTTATGAAAATGTGATTGGTGACTTAATAATTAGGCCTTTTACTAAAAGTCTAGTGTGTAAAATAAATGTTAGTACTGAAAAACTATTTTCAAAACCATACATGTTTTCGAGCTTTTTGTTGTTATTTTATTAACAAAACCTTTTAAATGCCTTGTTAACAAAAAACAAATATTTTTATGCCAATAAGTTTAATATTTAAACTAAATTTTTTTTTGTTAAATTACGATTGGGATTGGATAATTAAAACATCATAAAATTATCGACATTGGTTTGGAAATAAAGAACTTATTTTATAGATTATAATGGGTTTGAAAATAATTTTAAGAAAAAACAAAAACGAATATTTTTGTTACTTTTACCCAGAATTCTTACTTGTCTTCCTGTAATTGAAAATATTTTTCTTTAATATATTATGTACGTAATTTTTAAGGAAAATATATCCTCTTGATTACTACAGGGTACTTTATTTTTACTTTGTATAGACATTGTTTTTTTATATAAATTTTTGTTAAATATATAATTTGTTGTAACTATAGATATTATATTAATAATAAGATCCTAGGAAATGTAAGTACTGACATTCGTAGACCTTAGACAATAATTTATTAAAACACAATTTTTAGTGTACGGCTCAAAAGTATATAATGTATAATGTTGTTTGTAACAGTTTTAAAATTGCGTACTGTCATATCAAATAAATAAGTATTCATGGAAGTTAAACCATTGCCCATAAAAGGCAAAAACGACTCCTAAATATAAACATATATAACACCACTGACCTAATGATTAAATAAAAAATTTTATCGTTTTATACCGGGTGTTTCTCAAAAGACGTTCACCCTTATAACTTTTTTATATTTGTAGATATTAAAATAAAATTTTCAGATTATGCATAAGGGATGAGTCTGCATTTGTTGGCCTAATTTTCAATTTATTAGCACTTCCTGTTTGACCGGAAGTGACCTTGAATTTGGTATTTTAAATGGGACATCTTGTATATTTTTACTTATTTGTATTCAGCATAACATTCTGAGTAAAATGACACCTTAAATGACGTGTTATAACATTTTTATGTTTATTTTTTATTTTCAATCTAGAGTGCTACAAATTAATTAAATCTGGTAATTTATAGTCAAGTAGTACATGAAAATTAAAATTATGTCATAATAATTGACTTCCTAAGTTTCACAAGCGTTTAAAAATGAAATTTTGTTTTCTTGACGTTTACTTCATTTTTTTAAATGGAGCGATGGTGGTTCACTAGGATATTTAAAACTAGCGTTTTTTTTCAACAATTTGATAATATACACTCCTATGCTATTTTAAAATTGACACTGAAAAATTTGCCTTAAATCCCAATCGCAAATTTAAAAGCGTTATACAGTATTGCCGCACTCTCTTTTCTAAAGAAATATAAAGGCAATGGAATGGTTTTGAAAAGCAATATGGCTTTAATTTAAAGTTGTAATGTCATTAGTTCATAACACATACAATAGGTACATACAATCTTGCGGCTTCAGAAGAATTTTTCTGGTCACTCCAAAAATTAGGAGCATATCAACTTGTTCATTTCTAATAAAACTAATAATTTTATCTGATTTACAATGTAAGTTTAATAAACGACTGACATTACAATTTTAATTTAAAACCATATTGGGTTTCAAAACCATTCCCATTGTTTTTCAAAGTCGCCTTTATATTTTTTTGGAAAAGACAAAGGTCAATTTTAAAATACCATAGGAGTGTATGGTATCAAATTGTTGGAAAAAAAATGCTCGTTTTAAATATCCTAGTGAACTATCATCGTTCCATTTGGAAAAATGGAGTAAACGTCAAGAAAACAAAATTTCATTTTTTAAACGCTTGTGAAACTTAGGAAGTCAATTATTATGACATAATTTTAATTTTCATATACTACTTAAGTATAAATTAATAGATTTTATTAATTTGTAGCACTCTAGATTAAAAATAAACATAAAAATGGTATAACACGTCAAAAAATTACAAGTGAGGTGTCATTTTACTCAGAATGTTATGCTGAATACCAATAAGCAAAAATATACAAGATGTCCCATTTAAAATACCAAAGTTATGGTCACTTCCGGTCAAACCGGAAGTGCTAACAAATTGAAAATTATGCCAATAAATGCAGACTCATCTCTTATGCATAATCTCAAAATTTCATTTTAATATCTATAAATACAGAAAAGTTATAGGGGTGAACGTATTTTGAGAAACACCCGGTATTGAGTATTGCAAATACAAATTTTAATTTAACACACAACAATAAAATTATAAAACAATGTTGTTTAACTTATACCATATACACTATATATATTAAATATATAATTAATAATAAGGTCAGATTCAATAGTTACAAGTAGGGCTAGCTAGAGGCAATAGAATTGACAATAATAACAAGTTTTATATAAATAAATTAGTACTATTTTTCAATAAACTGATAATTAGGACTACTTATTTATTTAAGAGCTTAGTGATGATTTCCAAATTTTATTTTTTTGAAAATTATTTTATAATTACGCTTTGTACTTTCCGTCGTAATGATCAAATCAAAACATACTAAATTGTATACCGTTACTTTAAAAAATTGTAAGAAAGGTGCTTGCTCACTGAGGAGTCGCGATGTCGACACCCTACCCAAAAATTGTATTTAACAGCATACAACAAGATATTCTTATGTATTAGTAATGATATTAAACTAAGCTTATTTTGTATACGCTGTATGCGCTTAGGTGCATGAATAAAAATAAGAAGCGTTATCACTTCCGTTAGAAAAAAACACCACCATTCAAGAACAATTTAAAAAAAATTGTAAATAAATCCGTAAATAAATATCAGCTGATGCTAACAAGGTCTGACGCTGACCTGAACTGTACAGTTAATGAAAACACGTGGTATGTTATGTTGAAGCGTCTTTCGTTCCTCTGACGTCATATCACAATATTAAATACTTAAAATAGTATTATAGATGTCGTAGGCTAATTACAAATTTAATCGTTTTATAAAACGCCTAGTCGTTTTATAAATAACTAGGAATATTGTAAAATGAAGAATAAATACTGAATTTTTACAATTCGACTGAACTTTTTGGGCGTTTTATAAAACGCCGAATTGCTCTCAGGCTCATTGTAAACGGTTCTTCAATCTCGTTTGTTTTAGGATATGACTGATTATAACTTGTCGTTTTGTAAAAGACTGGAAAGTATTTAGGCATTTTATAAAACACCAATTTATATTGTTGATTGATCGTATAATATTTTAAACAAATAAATAGTAAGTTGGACACTTTATTTTTGTCATACCATCATAAATTAATGGGTACCTAACTCTTACAACACATGTTCCGACATTCGCTACATAATTTACCAACAGAAACAATTAAAAAACTAACAACTAAAGAAGACTTAGAAAAGGTATCAACTAAATATTATTAGCAAAGAAGAAAACGTCATGACCAAGGAAGAAGAAAATTTAACAATTAATTCATTTGAAACGCTTCAAAATACCAACCAAAGTTTGAAACCTCTATTTCTGGGTCAGAATATTGTGGTTGAAGTACCTACATTCGATAGGGAACCACTAGACCTTAAAAATATTATGTGAACTATCGTAGAAATAAACAATGGAGTATATCAAATTGGTACTAAGTACGGAATTTTGAATCGATGGTTTTCAAGAGACGAAATCGTTGGCATTGAGTTTCCCGAACCAATTCAGGTTTTGGAAGGAAAAATGTTTTCTTTGAGAGAAGCTTTAACAGATTTTTCTAAATTTGGAGGGCAGGGATTCAAAAAATGTTCCTGCAAAACAAGGAAAACGCAGTGCCACACAAATTAGTGTTTTGTTTTAAGGCTCACTTGAAATGCAGTAGTAAATGTCATTCAAGCGGACCGTGTTCAAATAAATGAAATAATATTACTTTTAAATTATGTTAGATTACATAATGTAAATATACACCTAAATTTACGTAGCGAATGTCGGAACATGTGTTGTAAGAGTTACCCATTAATTTCTTTTAAAATGTTATGACAAAAATAAAGTGTCCAACTTACTATTTATTTGTTTTAAATATTATACGATCAAGCAACAATATAGATCGGTGTTTTATAAAATGCCTAAGTAGTTTCCAGTCCTTTACAAATCGACTAGTTATAATCAGTCATATCCTAAAACAAACGAGATTGAAGAACCGTTTACAATGAGCCTGATAAATTCGGCGTTTTATGAAACGCCTAAAAACTTCAGTCAAATTGTAAGAATCCAGTATTTATTCTTCATTTTACAATATGCCTAGTCATTTATAAAACGACTGAATTTTTAATTAGCCTACGACATAGATATTAATTAAAACACATGTTAACAATGCGCAACCTGTTAATATTGAGTTTGTAGCTCGTATCTTTTTACATGCAACTTTTTTACCGGAAATAATAAGCTTCACGACACCGGCGTATACAAGGGGGAGGTAATGGGGGTAATTATCCCCCCCCCCCCAAAATTACTTAAGCGTTGTTTAATTTTTGTCCTTACTCCTTAAAGTTGCTATTATCTAGTATTCTAGCCACGTAGCCTGGGGGGGGGGGTACAAGCCCCCCCCCCCCCCGAAACTCGAGCTCTGATTTCGGCAAGATAGGCAACACATTAAACATTTCCTACACTATTACATTTTCTTCACCTCAATTATTACCGGGTTTGTTTTTGTGCTTTTGTTGAGGATTTTGTGTTGTGTTTTTTATTTTCCCACTTGAAAACCAAACACCATGATTCAAATTCACCCAAAAAATTTTCGCCTGCGGCGCAATTTTTTTTGCGTCTTCGGCGCGTTCCCGATGGGCCCCCCCGAGAAGAAATCCTGGCTACGTGCCTGATCATAGCCGATCGATTACCCCCCCCCCCCCCCCAGACGCATGAGCTGGATACGCCGTTGCTTCGCGATGCCTCAGTAAGCGAGCACCTTGAGCGTACTTAATCAAATAATCTCACAATAATAAAATTGTGTAGAAATCATTATAAAGCTTTTAAAAATAAACTAAAAGCAGGGCGTGAAGCTTTTTCGGACCCTGAACACGTAGATATAAAAATATGTGATATTTCTAATTCACCTTTTACTAGATAAAATATATTCAGTTCTAGTTGCGAAATAGTGCTAATGCCTACTTATTGTACCTAAGTAGAAACTTTTTTTTAGGATTTTTAACTGACAATAACATATTACAGAAAATCAAAAAAATGAACCAAAATTTGTGAATTTTTTTAACGACATATCTGAAAACTTATCAAAAGTTTATAGGATGATTGATATGATGATGGAAACTTATTTGATATCATAACTAGATTAAATAATAAAGTGAATCGTAAAATGTCTTCCGAAAGATCCATTACTGTATTTGTAACGTCTTAGGGTTAATTTTCGATATTATACCTTAGCAAAGTAAACATCATGATATTAATTTTTAAAATATATTTAAATATCCTATTATGATTATTAGTTATTTTAGTAAAATAAATTCCAAAATCGCAGGCCATTGCAACCGTACCCATATCCCCAATTATGCAATCGTTAATAAATACTCCAAAAAAAGAGCTTCTATTCTGAAACACCAAGGGTGAAAACACCATTTTTAGTGGTTGGGTTCAGTTTATCTTGAGAAATCAACCAGTGGCGTATAATGTGATGCTAGTCATCTCAGTGGGTAAAGTTTTCGTGGGCTCTATTTTAACAATTATTTTATTAGATTCCATTTAAACAAATATATAGAATTTTAATTTTATGATGAGGGATGCACTACTTTTTCAGGTTCTACTTATTTAATAAAGACCTACTGCAGTTCTGCTAATCGATCAAACAGTAGTTTAGTTAAGTAATTTAATTACAAAGCTCGTATTACAAATCTAAAAAAAAACTTAAAGCTCAATATTTGCAAGCACTAAAAGTGCTTAAAGAACTGATAGTGCTTTCAATCCCTCACGTCGAATGTACCTAGTTCTGGAGCAGTCTAATATATAAGACGATTTTTGTCCTGTCGTTGCGGGAACATTTTCACGTTCTTTATTGATAATGGAATGGAATGTAGTTCCATCTCTTATTAATCATGGTAAATGGCAAAGTATGGAAATACGTTTTAATACTATGGCTGCACAAGTGCTGTTTTCTTTTTGGGTTATGGGTACTATAATACGCTCTTTTTTAAAGTATAATTAAATTGTAAAAATTGTTTTTGCCAAAGTAGACATAGTTTTTTTTTTAAGTTTAATGGCGTGTGATTTCTTTAAAAATTTGTAAGATAAAATTGCTATTCTTCCTTGATCTATGTAACCTCCTTAAACGCCTGATGTATTTCTGTTATGAACTGTATGTTCTATTTTATTTGTTTAGAAAACAGATAACCCTGTAGATTTTATAGGATGTTCGCAATCCAAAGTTAACCTATATACAATCATAAATTGTTTATCTAGTAGATATGTAATAAAATAACTGTTAAATTTGTTATGTAATAAATTGATGTATATTATTAAAGGCATAATATCAGCATAAAAATATATTATCTTTACCTCAATAAATAAGAATTGTACGTTTATGACAATAATGTAATAAAGTATTATTTGTATAAATTAAATCTTCTTTGAATTATTTAGTGCTCCTCCCTTTGGTTGTTGAGTAATAACTATTAGCTACTGGCTAGCTATAACATATCAGGTATGTAGATTTTCAAATTATGACGTCAGTTTTTGAACAGTAGCAGATGTCCTCAGGGATGACCTGGTGGTTAACTTTTAGAAATTATACTTCCACAATCCAAGCAGCACACTTACATGTTGTCAATACAAGTTCAAATGGAGGTCCAATAGATCATACAAATATCACAAACTATGACATCTGCGGAATGTGTCGTTAAGTAGTTGGAAGTACCTTTAGTTGTTTTATCCAATGGTATACGATAGTTTCTAATAAAATTGCTAGAGGGCGCTATTTGTATTAATAATTATTATTTTGGCGATAACTCTGAAACGAACAAGGATATCGAACTGCGGTCTTCACAACTTTTTTTGCAAATTTCATCTACTTTCCGATTATGATGTCATAGTTATACCGTATGGTTTGAATTTTCGGGATAAAATCGAAAAAACTGTTATTATTACAAATTGCGCCCTCTAGCAATTTTATTAAACACTAACGTGTACTGTTGGATACGGCAAGTGAAGATACTTACCTTTCCCTTCCAAACAAGCTTAAATTTAGTAAAATCGGATAAGTCGTTTAAAGGTTACAGCGATTTTAATGTTTACACATTCAATAGCTTCCCCCACTCTTATCAAGGTCGGTACGCCAACGAGCCTTAAACCAAAATGATGCAGAATTGTCTAAGCATTTCGATGATGTAATCAGAGTTATACCTTAATATGGGAATTTGCGGAGAAATTTAGAATTAAAAAAAAAAATTTAATTGTGCCCTCTTGCGGTGAAATTAGGAACTTAAAAATAATTTCCAGAATTTTCTCATGACCGCTTTAATAATAATTTTTTTTTCTCAAGTTTCTTTGCTTAGTAGTTTCCGAGATATGGCCGGTAGTCACCCTTAATGAAACACCCTGTATAGGCTATCCCTTAAGGGATAAGCACGCAGTCCAGAGACATCAAAGTTCGAAATAATTGGTTCCCGTTCTTTGGGCTCAGGTAGACAGCATGATGGAATGCTTTTCAGTTTTATCCTATTTAAGAGTTAGGACATCTATCATTGGAAAGCCATAACCTGACACAACTCCCCACTTCTACAAATCGCGAAACCGCTCAGTAAGTAAGAAATAAGTGGTAGCGCCATCTAATAGGAATCCATGTGTGACCTCGGTTACAGGACCATGGATATTCTGGATTTCCAATGAACATGTTGACATTGGTATTACATAAATGTAGATCCATATGACTTTCGTAAGTGGTCCATGAATGTTGAACATTAAAAAAAAATAACTTATAACTTCGATGCATTATTATTACCTCGTTTTCCCTCATTCCTAATAGGTTTTGATAAACAAATGGACGTTCCTGTTCACTGTTTTATTCTGATTGTTCTATACTATAAAGCAACAAAACGTTATTGGTAAATCAATAGAGGCAAATTATTCCTTTAATAGACTAACGCCATCTGAGATTTTAGTGGATAACTACACTTGTTTTAAATCAATTTGAAAACTAAGTTCTGCATATCATAGAAATAATTCTGTAAGATATGGATAAGATGTGATGTGTCGCGATCGATAGAGGTTTGTTAAAATCGTTCTTTTATTGATTCATAACACTGACCTCTATTATTTGTAATTGCAATAACGTATTCAAATGGATTACCAATAAAATAAGATCACCTTAAAAATGAAACTTTTTACAGTTTACTACTAACAATGAACGAACTCATTGTTAATCAATTAACAGTATCCATTTTGGAAGCTACACAAGCAAACTCAGAAAAATAAAAACAAAATTACGATTCGATATAAATATTATGATACTGGATACGCTAATTATGATATCATTAATTTGCCATCGCATTGGCACTTTTGGTTCATTTTAAATTTTTGCGCTAAATTTCGAAATATACAGGGTGTTTGGGGAGGAAAGGGCAATATTTTGGGAATGTGTTCAGATGGTGTATCTGAAATAATAGGTTCCAAAGTTTTTGTAAGTTAATTTTTATTTTAAAAGCGAATAATAATTGCAGGAACTGCAGTACAAACTAACTTAAAAAATCTTTTCAAGAACCCCTCCACAAACGTCAATGTATTTTTCGGCAGGTTTGTTAATCACTCGGGTAGCACGTTGGATCGAGTGGGGATTGTTTTTATAGAAGCTGCAGCATTGAAAATTCGATCGCGGAGTGCTTCTCTCATTTCCACTCGTGTTTTATATACTAGCGATTTCATACATCCCCAAAGGCAATAATCAAGCGGGTTTAAGTCTGGTGACCTCGGTGGCCAAACTTGCGGGACACCTCTGCCAATCCAGCGATTAGGAAAACGATAATTTAATAAATTTCGCACATGGAGACTAAAATGAGGTGGGGCTCCATCATGTTGGTTGGAAGTACATTCGTTGTCGAACATTTAACGGAACATCATCCAAAATGTGTACCAAATGGTCTTCCAAAAACCGTAAATATCCTTCTCCAGTAAGACGCCCATCCATTTCAAATGGACCAAACAACTGGTCGTTGAGCATTCCACACCAGACATTAATACTGAATCAATGTTGAAAGTTTCGTTCAAATGTAGCATGAGAGTTTTCATCTGACCACCGATGTTTATTGTGGCAATTAATAATTCCATCACGAGTAAACTGAGCTTCATCGCTAAATAAAATGTATTTGTGCAGACTTCGATTTTGATGGATCCATTTACAAAATTGTACCCTTGAAGCAATATCACCATCTAGAAGATGTTGAACGGATTTAACGTGTAAAGGTTTTAAACCGTTTTTTCTAAGTAACTCCCATACGTCTAGATGTAATGGTATATGAAGTTCATTTGCTTGTACTTGTACCTGAGTTCACTGCGACAATATCCAGAACATTTTCTTCATTTTCCACATCTAGACCCTGCACCCTTTCAGAAACAATTATCACGCTTGGAAACATTCCAGTTTCCTGATCACTTGCAAATACTTTTTGAAAAACTCTTCTATTAGGAACTCTTCGATTTGGAAAACGACGTCGATATTAATTATCTGCGCGCATCGCACTACTGTTACAGTAACCATACACGAATATCATGTCGGCATACTTCCTGTGACTGAATGTGTGGGGCATTTAGGTATGAATATCTTGGTTCAAGTCGATACGCTCAATATGAAGCTAACTGAATTGTGCATGTCATCAATCAAAATGTATCGAACGTTTAAAACTAAAGCCTCCTTCATTATTTTAATATAAAAAAAATTCAGAACTGATTATTTCAGAAATGGTTGAGAATCGAATCAAAACATATGGGTTTAATTCTCTTATTTTCACCCTCTGAACACATTCCCAAAATATTGCCATTTCCTCCCCAAACACCCTGTATAAAGCAAGAGTTTTTTTTCTAATTTCTGATGAAAATCCACATTTTATTCCGTCCATCGCACAAAAAATCAAACTCCCTTATTAATTTTACGACAAAATTGTATCGGACTTTTTTGAATGTCCTTATACAGGGTGTTCGAAAAATAGTCGGAGATATTTTAGAGGGTGATTCCTTGTTAAAAAATATGAAAAAAAGTTTCTATAAACATGAGTCCGGAAATGCAGGGTTTTCAAGATACAGGATGTTAAAAAAATAGAAATAAAAAATGAAATTATTAATTAAATTAAAAAATACTTACTCGATGCTGTTGAAATTTGGCAATGATATTTGTTGTATTAAGAGGCTAATTTAGCCCTAAATAGATTAAAATTATTGAGTTCAGTGGCGTCCCGGGGGGCACCTTAGCGAATATTATTATCAAAAAAATTTACGCCACTGTCTTTTTTGTAGCTTTAATATTTTTTGTTTAATTAAGCATCCAAAGATACAACTTCTTTGCCTCTTGTATTTTTTTCCTATCTCACTTCATTTTCGAGAAAAAAAATAAAAACCGTTTTATTGTATGTCATTGGACAAAATTGGTTTATTAATTTCTACTAAAATAAATCACAAGTGCATTGGACCACAAACAATAAAAACATTTCTAGGAAAGAATGTTATTGCAATTTTTCCAATACTATAACATAAACTACAACAAATGTTGGAAATGTCCACCAACCATTTCCGTACACCTTCTCACTCGACGCATCATTGAACGACGAACTCGAGCTAAAATTCGAGGTCTATTTTTTATTTCTTCGCAAGCATTTACGATTTTATTTCTTAGTTCTTCTATTGTTTCTATGGGAGTAGTGTAAACCATCGTCTTAAGGTGTCCCCATAAATAAAAATCTAATGGATTTAAGTCAGGGGAGCGAGGTGGCCAGTTAATTGGTCCATCTCTTCCAATCCAATTTTCACCAAAGGTGTTACTCAGATGAGTTCTGACAGGTCTACTAAAATGAGGAGGAGCTCCATCGTGCATAAAAGTTATTTGGTTACGTATATTTAGAGGAACTTCTTCTAGCAGTACGGGCAATTCTTGTAGAAGAAACTCTAAGTAAGATTCGCCGTTTAATCTTAAGGGTAAAAAGAAAGGACCAATTAAATTGTTACCAACAATACCCATCCACACATTTAAAGAAAATTGTTCCTGGTGGCGACACTGCACGAAAGCATGGGGATTTTCGTCACTCCATACGTGAGTGTTATGGTAATTAGCAATACCATCCCGCCGAAATCCTGCCTTGTCTGTAAAAAGTATGGTTTTATTAAAATTCCTATTATTATTAACCTCTTGGTAGTACCATTGGCAAAACTGTAAACGAGGAAGAAAATCTCTTGGTAGTAATGCTTGCACACGTTGGACATAATAGAGATACAAGAGTTGCTCGGATAGAACCTGCCACACAGTGCTGTTGGAATGATTACGCCCTAATCTAGTTGCTATAGTCCTAGTACTGATACCAGGATTTTGTTCCACGGCACGTAAAACTGCCTCGTCAAACTCGGGCGTTCTTATGGACCTCGGCCGGCCTCTATCATTGGTGGGAACGGCAAAACTTCCTAAATAACATTATTGTCAAAAACATCACAAAAAAGAAATAAGAAAATTTACCTCTTTCCCGTCATCTACGGTCTACGCTTTCAAAAGTTTTACTATCTGGAAGTTACCGATTGGGAAACGCTTCTGCATACAGGCGCCTCGCTGCATAACAGTTACTATAGGCACGTGCATACATTACATGCATGTCTGCCTTTGTGTAATTTTCCATCACAAAAATCGAGACAAAAACTTTTTAGAACAATTTCGGCAAAAAAGTGTATAATTCTTTTCTAAAAGAACTAACGCGCAAATGTCAATCCTTCATGCAGAAATGATTATTTGTTTTCCAATGCACTTGTGATTTATTTTAGTAGAAATTAATAAACCAATTGTGTCCAATGACATACAATAAAACGGTTTTTATTTTTTTTCTCGAAAATGAAGTGAGATAGGAAAAAAAATACAAGAGGCAAAGAAGTTGTATCTTTAGATGCTTAATTAAACAAAAAATATTAAAGCTACAAAAAAGACAGTGGCGTACATTTTTTTGATAATAATATTAGCTAAGGTGCCCCCCGGGACGCCACTGGACTCAATAATTTTAATCTATTTAGGGCTAAATTAGCCTCTTAATACAACAAATATCATTGCCAAATTTCAACAGCATCGAGTAAGTATTTTTAGTTTAATTAATAATTTCATTTTTTATTTCTATTTTTTTAACATCCTGTATCTTGAAAACCCTGCATTTCCGGACCCATGTTTATGAAAACCTTTTTTCATATTTTTAACAAGGAATCACCCTCTAAAATATCCCGTCTGTTTTTCGAACACCCTGTATATGATGTAGTCGCACACCAAATTTTATTATTTTCTTATAAGCCAATTCAAATTTATTTAGAAAAAACGATAATTCTTAAAAATTTATTACAGCAGCAATACATACGTCAATTAAATCACTAGTAATAATTATGATAATGTCAAATGTTACTAGAAGTTTTATTTTTTAATAGTTTCAACATGTGTTACTTAGTACAGTGTACCAACTTTCTAAAAACCCAAATTTTGTCTTTCCTACTTTTGAGCGGAAGCTAGCTAGAAGGTTTATAGGCATATGAAAACCCTTTAACCTTTTTAACGTTATTGATCTTTTTGAACTTTAAAGTGTACTTTTGGTCTTTATATCTCAATCATCTACCTACCAATCATCATTTTACCGCGTGTTATTGCATGTTTAAGTTTGGTAAGCATCAGGAGCGCAGAAAGGGGCAAAATACCAGCACAAATAATAAATAAATATAAATAAGTAAAGAAAATGATTAAGGCAAGCTTTTATCACAGAAAATGTTTCTCAAATATGGTCCAATTATACCAGAGTAAACATATATAATTAAGAATGATTATACAATTGAAAAATCCGTTACAAAGGAAACCCAGCTTAAGGATGCTACTTTTAAGTCTTTAAACAAAAGTGCAGAACTTGATGAAATTTGGTTTATTAGTAGGAACAAAATTAAAAAGTCCGTAAGAAGTATTACAGTGGTAAAAATTTACTAACATTATTTCAAAGAATAAAATATTTAAAAACCATCTAGTTATCGGTAGGTACAGCGGCGCTCGTACTAAAACAACGAAATTACTATTTAGGGTATTTAAAGTTCATTATACCGCAGCAATAAAGTGTTACCACTTAAATTATTAAAGCCCTAACAAATAGTTTAAGTTTTCAATAAAATACAAATTCCTTGTTATTATATTGAAATATCCGCATATTTCTAGCTTGTTTTGAACTCTTAATAAGAAGAGATAAATTAATCGAAAATTAATAAAAGTCTTTATTATATTGGCGTAAGCGTCTGATATAAAAAATTAAGTGTAAATTTTAATTTAAATTAAATGTAAATTTAAATTACATTTTAATTTTAAATTAATTTTCTTGCAGTGCATCATCCGGTATATGGCTTTGCTATATATGCTATATTAAAATGCTTCAACAATTTCAACAACTTTTGCCTTTTTGGATAATTGGCGTACACTGAAAACATTCTTGATGTTGTAACTACGCTCCAAGAATAAACAATTAGGCAATTTAGTACTTAAACAAAAGTAAATTTATACCACATGAATTAAAAAGTTCACAATCCTTGAGTATCTTTCTCTTCGTAATTTAAAATTCAACTCAAGCATCCTTAATAAATATCCACTTTTTAAAATGCGGAGATAGCTTACAGCTAACAAGTTTTTAATTGCAGCAATATTCGAGCATAAAGTAAACCAAAAATTAAGCTACTAGCTACAAAATAAAGTTGAGAACTTAGCAAGTATATCGTTACTTAATTAAAATAAAGTTAAAGTGTTTGTATACATACATATACAGGGTCATTTACGGTGGATAGTACGTTAGAGGTATATGGCGAACCTGTGAATCACCCTGTACATTGCGCATTCATTTAGTTTGGATTGTTAAGATTGCTGCTAAAAAGATTTTGTTTAGTTAGTGACAAATATAAACGCGGCACCCTTCAGCCTAAGAAAGTACCTAAGTAATGCAAAAGGGAATTTTCTAAATTATTTTAAATCATTTACATTATTTCGTTTTTTAAGAATTGTTAAAATGTAGTAACTCAGGAATATTTTTCGCCCCTTCCCCTTTCTGTAAATTATTGCCTGAATTAGTCCCTGTAGTTAGAAAATAACATGTCAACAGAAACTTTTCCTATTTAACTTAAATTGTACAAAACCATATATTTATTAATTCTTACCATTTTAATTATTTTTTGAACATGCGCACAAGAAGAGCTTTCAACAACGAACAAACTTTAAAGAACATAGATGCACGTATTATTTCGATTAAACTTTCTTTTAGGTTTGATACTTTATTCTTGTAATACTATCTTAGTTTGTGACAAAGGACTTGCCAATGTAAACTCTAATTTACCAGATCTAAAGTATGCAAGCTGCAGGATAATGCAGCTTTCTTTGTAAAGTTTTATCGAGTAGGTAATGGTAGAGAAGGAGCAATCAATTTTTCCATACAAATTGCTCCAAGGCGCTCAAGATGACATTTTTCTTCCTATTTTGAACTTGTTTTTTAATTCCTAGTGGATCAAACGAAAGGTCCATATTGTCTATTGTGTACGAGAGAATTTTAACATCGATTATCTTCGGAAACTTATTCTTAAAAATAGCCATCCTCTAGAAAAGAAAACAATTAAAATATGTATCTTTTATTTTATTTCACTTGATAAGAGTGGGAGAAGCTATTGAAAGTGTAAACATTAAAATCGCTGTAACTTCTAAACGACTTATTTGATTTTACTAAATTTAAGCTTGTTTGGAAGTAGCTTCAATTGTCGTATCTAATGGTACACGATAGTTTCTAATAAAATTGCTAGAGGGCGCAATTTGTATTAAAAATTATTGTTTTGGCAATAACTCTGAAACGAACAAAGATATCGAACTGCGGTATTCACATCTTTTCTTGCAAATTTCATCTACTTTTTGTTTATGAGGTCATAGTTATACCGTATGATATAAAATTTCGGGATAAAATCGAAAAAACTGTTATTATTACAAATTACGTCCTCTAGCAATTTTATTAAACACTATCGTGTACTGTTGGATACGGCAATTGAAGATGCTTATTTTCCCCTTCCAAACAAGCTTAAATTTAGTAAAATCGGATAAGTCGTTTAGAAGTTACAACGATTTTAATGTTTACACTTTCAATAGCTTCTCCCACTCTTATCAAGGTCGGTACGCCAATGAGCCTTAAACCAAAATGATGCATGTCTAAGCTTTCCAATGATGTAATCAGAGTTATACCTTAATATGGGAATTTTCGGAGAAATTTAGAATTTAAAAAAACAATTTTTAATTGTGCCCCCTTGCGGCGAAATGAGGAACTTAAAAGTAATTTCCAGCAACTTCTCTTGACCACTTTACTCATAAAAAAATCTTTCCGAAAGTTGTACGATTAATGGTTTCCGAGATAAAACCGACGTCCTCGCTTATTTGACCACCCGGTACATTGATCTGTATAAGGTAGCCATTATTTTTATTAGGTATATGATATATTACATAGGTTTTCCGTTATAACTTTTTTATATTTATTATGTGGACTGATATAATGAATTTATGTTTTTCCTTCCCAGATAATTTTTTTCCTGCTCCAGTTTACATTAAATATATGGTCAAACTTTCAGAACAATGTCTGACTTTATATTATTATTTTAATACAGTAAAATCTACACACACAGGGAACCTTTGAAGGTTGAAGGAAAGCGGTGGCCTAAGTCTACATATTATCAAACATTTCATGTTAATATTAAACAATTCATATAAAATTATTTAATTTTACCTTAAAATACGTTAACTGTCATTTAATTTTTATAGCATTTTATACTAAGCCTGAATACTTTAATTATTTTTTTTAATTGTAGTGTACTGGGTGTTCCACCTAAGGAGGTAATCGGCTATATCTCAGAAAGTAATAACACTAGGACTTTGGGAAAAAAATATATTGATCAAAGCGGCCAAGAGATATTGCTGGAAATTATTTTCAAGTTCGAAAAATGACCGCTAGGGGGCGTAAGAGAACTTTCAAAATAGAAATGCCGATTTTCTCTTGATTTTTCTTAATAAAAATATGTTAAAAATATAAGCATTGTATTCTTCATAAAATTATGCAACTTTATGTTAGGAATCGTTTTTTTCTATTTTTAATAATAAAGTGGTGGGAGAAGGTCAAACCTTTTTTCTTTTAAACGCTGATATTTCTGCTTTGGATAGACCGATTTAATTCAACTTGGTCTTGAAAAAAAGCCCTTTCTTTCCTGTACACGTAGATCTATTAACTATACCATATTGATTCTGATGGTGGCCACTAGATGGCGGTTTTTCGTAATTCCTCAATGAATAAGGATTTTCTCAAAGAAATCAAATGTTATGATATGACTTTTTCATCATATTTTATTTTAGGCTTATAAAGGCTATTAACTAGTTGAATAAAAAATCCAGGTCCGTATTTAAAATAAAAAAGTTGATAATTTTCGCTCGAATCCGAAACGTCCGATTAAAAAACTAACCCCATCGGCTTGTAGAGGAGGAAAAGTTACTATAATAAACTGAAAATTGCAACGTGATATCTTTTGTTAAACTAGAGAAATTAGGGATAATAATAATTAATATGGAAAAATAGGCCATTTTTTAAAACATTCGATTTTATCTAGTTTAACAAAAGATATCACGTTGCAGTTTTCTCCTCTACAAGCTGATGGGGTAAGTTTTTTAATCCGACGTTTCGGATTCGAGCGACCATCATCAACTTTTTTATTTTAAATACGGACCTGGATTTTTTATTCCACTATTTAATAGCCTTTATAAGCCTAAAATAAAATATGATGAAAAAGTCATATCATAACATTTGATTTTTTTGAGAAAATCCTTATATCATTAAGAATTATGGAAAAAGGCCATCTAGCGGCCACCATCTAGCGGCCACCATCTAGCGGCCACCATCTAGCGGCCACCATCAGAATCAATATGGTATAGTTAATAGATCTACGTGTGAGGAAAAAAAGGGCTTTTTTTCAAGACCAAGTTAAATAAAATCGGTTTAGTCAAAGCAGAGATATCAGCGTTTGAAAGAAAAAAGGTTTGACGTTCTCCCACCACTTTATTATTGAAAATAGAAAAAAAACGATGCCTGACATAAAGTTGCATAATTTATGAAGAATACAATGCTTATATTTTTAACATATTTTTCTTAAGAAAAATCAAGAGAAAATCTGCATTTCTATTTTGAAAGTTCTCTTACGCCCCCTAGCGGTCATTTTTCGAACTTGAAAATAATTTCCAGCAATTTCTCTTGGCCGCTTTTATCAATATATGTTTTTCTCAAAGTCCTAGTGTTATTAATTTCTGAGATATAGCCGATTACCTCCTTAGGTGGAACACCCGGTACATTCTTAAGGAGTAATGTAGTAAGCGATCTTTCGATATTTTTTCATATTTGATAAGTTTAACAAGTCATTAAAGATAGTTATTTCTAAATTTCGTTTTACTTATAAAAAAATAAGTAAAATACTCTATTTAAAAAAAAACATTTGATCTATATTTAATTTAAAATTTTATTCCTAAGATCTTTATTTAGCCCGTAACTACTACTTACCTTACTTTTTCCTTTAATAATGATGATAATTCAATTAAGTTCTTGGGAGTTCTAAGCCCTTTTTTGGTGAATAATAGCCATAATTGGAACAAAATTTAAATTCCACGCTGGCGTTTAAAAGCTTATTTCTATTTAATTAATAATCGGCTGCAGTGGCATAGCCATAGGGGGGTCACGGGGGTAATTCACCCCCCCCCCCCCGCCCCCCCTTTGCTACTTAAATAAAATTAAAAAATCGGTCTTATTTAAATTTTAATAAACTTAACACAGAACAAAATACCAAAAAATCACAAAGCCTGTAAATGTCCGTTTTAAAATAAAATAAAAGTTATTCTGTGGCTTCTCATTTGTCGGCATTTATCAAATGTAGCTGTCGTCGCTCGATTCTCGGTATTCATCAAATGTAGGCTTACAAAGGAATTGCATTTTTTTACCCGATGTTGAAATCTTATGTTTTTTTTGCTGAAATTGAAATAAAACACGTCTTAGTTTGGAAAAGTATACTTGTATTGTCACTCACCAATAATTTAATAAAAGGTTTTAATGGTGCTTAATACCATGCCTTATTTTTTTGTCAATGTTTAACTGAATCTGAATTAAAAAAAAACAATATGACAAAATGTGTATTTAAAAATATAGGCGCCCCAAGAGGACTTCCCCCATTTTTTCACAATAATACTAATGTTTATTGTTCATTATTATTTTCTGACTATATTAAGAATTTCAAGAATTATTTTAAACTATATTTATTTTCCGCTTTTTAGTCTGATTAATTATTAAAGCGTGTTTTTTAGTTTTTTTAAACTATATTTATTTTTAATTTTTTAGTTTGAATTATTGTTAAGAAAAAAATTTTTTTTTTGAATAGATTAAGCTAGATTAGTAGATTATTGTATTATCAGCGGTTTTTGATAAATCTACAAAATTTAAATTAATCTAACCGTTCAAATCGGGTTCAAACAAGTCGGTAACAAACAAACATATATACAAACCCGAACAAACCAAAACAAACCCGATTACCGATACCGTCTATATACATACGACCTTATAGTATTTTCATTAATATCATTTTTTTTAAAACGATTGGACATATTGACAGGTGTCAAATTTTGACAGTAGAATTTTTTGCTTATTTTTCCTGAAGTCTCCGCATCGAATACTATACGACCCCATAATTTGTTTCGTTAAAATCGCTTCTTCGTTTTATACCTGACAGCTGTCAAAATTTGACAAGATATTTTTTTGCGTGTAGATTACTGTATTGTCAGCGGTTCTTGATAAGTCTACAAAATTTAAATTAAATCTGACCGTTGAAAGTGGGTCAAAATCGGAATCAAAGAAGTCGGTTACAAACATACCTACAAACAGGTGAAGCTAATAAAAACGTGTTAAAAACGCCACAAATAATCTAAATGTTTAATGGACAAGCGACGCAAATAATAAATTGACAATAATGTTGTATGTTTATCTTGCAGAGCAGCAATTGTGCTACAGATTTTACTCTAAATTTTAAATCTTTATTTGAAAAGATAACGCTTCTATCTTATACAACCGGGCTTTCTCGTTAATGACCGCAAAAGCACAAAGGATTCTATTAATTTACCAAAAACTCCTGGCAGAAGCAAAGTGGTAACTAACTTATATATAATTAGTCTGTTGGGACAGTTACTGTCACAGATAAAGTAATATGACATTATCTCTGTTAGCAACAATAATATTTAATCCGGTCTTTAAAAAAAACTACTTGGGCCTCCTACAATATGTATAGTATGTCAAATTAATTATTTGGTCGTCAACATGATAGATCAAAATCATGGCTTAAATGTTATTATAATTTGGTATTCCGTTTAAATGGGTAAAATGTACAAAAAATGTTAATTAAACTAAAAGAAATTATACCAAACCAATACCTTACACTAAGAAAAAAGTCTTCTATTCCTTATAAGAATTCACAATCTCTTTATACAACTGTTTAATACTATATGTGACATCAACGCACTTTCCTACTGTAAGACAACGAAAATTGTTAGATAGTTTTGTATTGATAATATTACGGTAATTTAGCCAATAGGAAATAGGAGTTAATGCTACCATAGAATGGTTGATAGCCATTATTGCTCTGAATACTCACAGTAATTATTAAGTTCTATTGGGGGTGTGATCTGGTTTTATATACTGTATTAGTATACCGAGTGGCAGTTGACATTAATCATAATAATATTTGCTTGCTACGGTTAAAAAAGCATATACTTACCACTAAAAATCAGTACTGTATTTCTCAAAAAGTTAAATAGCGTTTAGTACGATAATTTTCTAGTCATTTAACATTGCATATAATTATCTCTTATGCAACATGGTTTACTGAGATGGTAAAATGCATCCATAGATTATAAAGTCCAGTACTAATGATGGGTTGTGCGAAATAAGAATCGTCTATTGCTTTATCTGGCAAGCTTAAGACAAAGTTTAAAAAAACTTCAATACAAAATAAAAATAAATTAATTGAAACAGGTACGATCAATAAAATTGAAATTTAGAAAGGACAGCTAAAAGACTCCGAAGAACGATGTGACCTGCGCAACAAATATGTTTAAACTAATAATACGGCGCGCGGCAATTGCCGATCGCTATGAACCCCCACCAACGTTTTGTGGATTATAGGTTCTAACGGATACAATTCGTTTTTGGGGATGCTGTTCTGCTTTCTTAATTGTAGAGAAAGCGCTTTACTAGGAACAAAATGCGTCGCATTGAAAAGATACCAAAATTGCTGTATTAAAAGGAGTTCATTATTTAACAAGACTATGCTGCTAATAGAACTGATTACATGATGATACTATGGATGGCGTTAATACATAATTATTAATTTACTGGTTTTAAAAAATATATAACATGATTTTAAATCTCTTTTATCAAGATCCGTATTTTTATCCCATGTTGGTCATTTTTTGTTACGACCATCATAAACTTTGAGCTATAATCCTTTATCTCATTTAGACGTGGTCCGCGTAACAAATTTTTATGAGGCTACATTTGGGTATATTCTTATTTAAATTTTAAATACCTTTTTCTGAAATTTGAGGATAATAATGCAGAAGTTTTGCACAATATATAGGGTGAGATGAATCCGCGCCGCCGCAATTTCTTGTTAGAATCCGTGCGCGCTAGAACATCCCTTCTTGTATTTTCCCTCGGTTAGTTCAAAACTTGCCAACCTACAGGTCGGTCGCTAGCAGCTCCATATAGCTACGACATCGCGTAAAATTAAAAACTTTTGCACTATGAAACTTTTTCACTTTAAATTTTTTCGACTTTGGTAAAACCTAAGTATATATTTGCTACTATGTAACTTAAAAAGCTAACCTAGTTCGAGAATGAAACTTAAATTGACACCATTTCTGCTACTCATTAATTTATTATCCGCGGAGTTTATACGGGAAGAGTTTGAAATTCGACACAGACGATCTCGCTTAATAAGGCACCGACGAAATGGCAATCATAACCACAAAAATGGGGACAAAAAAATAAAACAATTTATTACCGAAAAAACAACTGTTATTGAAGACAATGTTACCATTACCACTTTAGGGCAGGAAATTTTTGTGCGAATACCAACTACAGAAACCGATGGTGTAAGGTCTGACTTTGATATCCTAAATATAACTGTGAATACAAACGTTGAAATTAACTTAGATAAATCGTATGACAGGACATTTTTGTACTTAAGCGATAATGTGGGAAACAATTTAGATAACTTTCATATAAACCAAACCGATTCGAAATTTATTCGAGAATACAATAAAACAGCATCCGAAAACTATATGGAAGAGGTGAGGAAGAGACCGGAAAATAACAGTGTTCGCATGCTTAATGGAGATGTGGATATAGTAACGCATTTCCTTCGAATTGTTGAGTCCCAACATTTACTAGGCGACAATTGTACCGCTGGGACAAATTTGACTCTTCGGGAAGGAGTTGTGGATCGTTATGCCCAAGAACGGTTTCGCGTTGAAGCTGACGTAGCTGTAAATAAAGCTAACATGTTAACCCGTCTATGGAAATACGCGAACCCTGAAGTTGTAGAGTCAGAATATTTATTGTACACCTCCGTGTTTTCCATGGTTGAATTTGACAAGAACATTTACGCGGCTGGAAACTGTTACGACCAATATCAGTATAAAGACTACTTGCTGTTCTGTCCATATGCGTATAGGTTATCTGAAAAAGAAATCCTAGTTAAAGACCTTGCTGTTGAATATAATTATCTTAGTAATTCTTCGGAATGGTTTTTCAAAGCTCGAAAGAATGCTGAGAACGTCATTAAAAATTTCAACCAATTTAGCCGAGGTAAGTCCTATCAATTAATAAATAATTTATTGAAATTAAGGCAAATTTCAAGAGGCACGGTTATTGAAACCGTAAATGCTTAAAATGTACATAATTTGCATGAATATTAGAGACCTTATTATATTTTTACCAGCTAAATTACTTCCTGAAATCAATCAGATTAGTTTAACCTTTTAGTGTATCAAATTTCAGGACATAGGATGTATTGTTCAAGTGTTAGTAAGGACGTAATAACATTTAATTTCTTGAAAAAAGTAACAACATTCATTGAATACGAATATTTTAAAATTCTTATTATATTTAGTATATTTATAAAAAATTTTCACATGATAATTTTATTTTGGTTTTCTTACTATGTATAATAATCAACCGAAACTTTTAAAAACTTATAATAACATGGTTTGGAAATTAAAGTAACAACGTTAAAATTCACCTTGATAAAAATAATATGTAACCAATACCGACGAAGTAATAACTTTATTTATTTAGTTTGCAAATATAAAAAAATACAGCAAGTTTAGGGTAGGTATTAAGCAGAACCAAAATGTTTATGTAGATAACTAATTCCATTTCAAATTGCACAAGAATTATCTATATTTTTTTGGCAAATTCATTTTAGTTATCTTTATTTAAATAAAAAAATATGTGCAGTTAAATACTGTTAACAATTCCACATTGCAATCTCGTTAAAAATACATTGCAAAAATTGTAAACGCTTATATTTAATCTGAATTTTAAATATTGATATAAATTGCCTATTTGGCATTATTTTACGAATAATATTTTTTGTGACCCACAGTTTTTTTTTCACTACTACTAAATTGCATTAAGAGACTATGAAAAAACGATTATTACTTATTTTTAATTTAGGTATGGTAGATTAAGTTGGGTTTGGGTTAAATAAATCAACCTCTCTAAAATCGAAACGGAGTACTCAAATTTGACGATTCAGATAAAAACATATATCAAAGCTTGAAAAATAGACATAATTCCAATAATAATATCGGAGGAAGGAGCTATGACGAAAGATTTTAAACCCAACTTATAAAAACTAGGCGTTTTAGGCTATTTGTACCAACAAATTCAGAGAAGCATTCTACAAACTTACACATCAATAGTACGCAAGTTTTTTAACATACTCTGTACTGTAAAAGATTACCAGCAATACCAACAAAAAGCTGTGAAAAAAAAATAATGATAACTATTTCAAAAAATCAAACCAAATAATTTAGTAAATAATAAGGAAAAAAATCATGCAAAAAACCCATTTCATTTTGATGGCAAATTTAATGATTCAATAATTTTGTTTTTCGTACATGCTGTTTACAGATTATATATATTTAATATAAATATTTCCTAAAAGGGTTATTTATTACCAATCCAAATCCATTAAAACCATCAAAGCATTTCTCTGAATTTTAATCAAATCAATTTTGTGTAAGTGTAAAATTTCCGGCCAAATGGCTATGAAGGTTACATTTATTTTTTTATCGTACTCATTGGCACGAAGCTGATATGTAAAAAAATATTTTGCTTATTGTAGACGTGTATGCCCAATGTGCATATTATTTGCAATAAACTATTATTTATGTGTTATTAATCAGATAACATTATCTATAGTTGTTGTTAGCCGACTTTAAATATTTCTCTAATGTATACATTACCACTGCTGACATCTTTGTCAAGTGTCAAGTAATAATGAATTGTCTTATTTTTATTAAAGAATCGTTTTTTCTTATTTAAATAATTCAACAAAATTTTTTTGGCTTTGTGTTTATTTTTATGCCTATACTATTTTTAAACCTTCCTGCACAAACTTTTGTTTAAAATGCACATTTTTAAAACAAACTAACCTTATAAGAAGTGTTTTTTTAAGAAACCGATTAGTTGACCGCACTTACGAATCTTATCATACAAATAAGGTTGGGGACAACGAAAGGATATACTAAAAAAACAATATAGTACTCGATAAAAGCATGAAGTGTTCTCGGTAACTTTTAGTGCCCAGAATTTTCTCAAGTTTTTATAAATAACTAAGTGGAGTTGATAAAAAGTCCTAAGAAGGTTACTTTTCTTTTCAACGTATATAGACTAACATTATTTTTACAAAAACGATTCAAGAAGAAAAAAATGGATAGTAACAACTGTTGATTATTTATATATATAAATATACCCTCTGGTAATTTTTTTGTAATCCAATAGTCTTTGTTATTCGTCGCAAATGAATTGATGTCAGCATAAATTAACGACCCAATCATTGTTCTAAATTAATGATAATATGCAAGCAATCATAGAAAGCACTCGAGTAATAATTACTCCTTTGATCTTGCAGTTCTAATATTAGACTTTATTTAAAGTGCTTACATTATTCAATAAGTATAATACATGTACACATGACTTACAAAGCTAATAATTATTACCCGTTTACAATACAATTTATTAAAATATTACTCCTACTATTTTTTAGAATGTTTATAAGCACAAAAGTATCAATTTATTTTCAGTCGAAAAGCTAAGAGAAAATACAGTTACGTTTAGTTTCAGATTTTTAAATTTTATGATTGAAGAGTTGCCATTTACAAAAATTTCTTAATAAAAATTCATAAATAATAAATTATCGCGAATTGAAATTAAATAAATGATCTGATCTTTATGCTTTACTTCAATCTCAATCGTTTGTTGGAGTCCATCCAAATTGAATAAGTTCGTCCTCAAGTATACGCATGGATCGGAAACTCTGTTTTTTATCATCATCCTTAAGACCATTAAAAATGCTTCGTCTAAACTCAGTGGCGGCTCGTGACTAGCGAGTCAGGGGGGGCGCTGGCTTTAAATAAAAAAAATTAAAATGTCTATTATTTTCGAAAGTACGTGTCTGTTTTTCCCGAGGTTTTTTCTAACTTTCTCGTTGTGAATTTTAATTTTATTAGCATAAGCACTACTTAAACAAGTTAAAATATTAGTTTGTCCTAACATCTCAAAACTTACCACATTATGACAATGTTTTGCACTATTTTCAAGTTTTTTTATTTTCTCTGAAAGATGTTTTAAGTCCTCCACCCCATTTATAGTCCAATTATCATCCCCGTCAAAAAGAAGACACACGAAACAAAAAAAAATAATTTTTGTCCTCACAACCGCAAATCCAGGATTTTTTATTATATATTTCTTTGTCAAACTTACGCGTAAACTGTGCCTTACTTTTACATTTTGATTGCACTTATACTATGTTCAATTTCTAGCATTTTTCAAGTTCAAGTTTTTCACTTAAGCTCAGAGAACTAAACACAAGCTTTTGTAAATCACTGACCTTTATATTACACGACATTTTCCACTTTTATAACGTAATTAATAAATAACTCAAAACAAATAAACAAAACGTCAGCGAGTCAACGGCATCGACAGACGACAGGTCGCATCGCGATTCGCGAACAGTGGGCGCGGAAAATTGGAGTTCTCCGTGGCCGCTCGTTGTGCGATGTGTAGGTGACGTCAGGCCTCCGTCGTCATGACAACCCATCGAGAAGGCGCGTTGAATCGGGGCGGATAATCGGTCGCCCGCCGCCGCCCGCGCTTAGTACAACCTTGAGAGCGCGCAACTCGCTTGTCCATGAGTATAGCCTGCCCGTTAGAATAGGGCTACGTTTGGTTTGAATTATTTTAATTGATTGCTTACATACATTGCTTTATTGGATTTTTGGGGAAAGTAATTTTGGATTCTGTTTGAAATAATTGCAGGGAGGGCGGCGCCCCAGAGCCCTTCATTAACCAGCCGCCACTGTCTAAACTCTAAAGTATCCAGCGGTACATCCGGTATTGATCGTGATCGACTTCGACTCGCTGATTGACTTGGCGAAGTCTTCTTTTCCCCCAGCCTTGAAACGTTTTTTTTTTTGTTGACATTGTTCATTGTGGTAATTTAGTTGACATTGGATTACTTTTGGGTCAAATAGTTCTTATAACTTTAATGTTGAACTGTTAAAGAGCACCTGCATCCTAGTAGGGTCGAATGAATACCTGCCCATGTACGCGGTCATGGTTATACAACAACACTCTGACATTTACATATTACAATTTGGAATTTTCATGTAATTTTTTTTTAATTGTGGCCCATTTACGACCTAGTAGTTTTGCTGCGGCATGTGTTACCTTTTTTTTCCAGCAGATGATTTAAGTAAGCAAAATGTCTTTAAGTTATCATTAAATTTTAATTTCAATACAAAGTTAAAGAAAATAATCATACTTTAAACATTTATTACGTAAAAGTTTGTTGCTGTTAACTTTAAGAAGTTATTACAGGTCATAACACCAATAAACAGACCCTCATAAATCCTTGTAGGCTGACAAATACAGAGGGAAATAAAATTGTTTTTGTTGTTAGTAAAGGAGACTGAATCTTACTAGAGTTCATTATTAATAAAAATTTTATATTATGGTACTATTGAAAAAAAATATGGCGCCTTTTACACAAAGTTTATAAAAATAAAATACACTACGCCCATTAATTATCGAATATTCAAATATGCACGCTCAAATTAATAAGCTGTAATTTCGTTAATAATGAACCAATTTTGATTTTTTTTTTTAATTATAGATATAAGATTCTAGTGTTTAGGGCTGAGTAGTTTGCGTCCTGACACGTCTTATTGTACGGGGTGGCGCATAAACTCTAGATTTCTAGATGCATGTAAATTTCCTTAAATTTAAAACTGACATATCTTACATAAAAAATGAATTTAATTTATTTTTTAAACGAAAACAATTAGACATCTATCTGCGCTAGAAACTGGCCAAAAAGTTTCGCCATGCCACTAGAGGCAAAGAAAAAAATACCATTTCTTCGAAATAAATTCTGTTGCCGAAAAAATGTTTCGTAAATAATCAATGAGTCATTTTATCACTTTTGGCTTTTAAACTTAGAATAAACAAACATGTCAACAAATAAAAACTAGAATACAGAGTGCTACGAAAATATCTAACCATGTAATTAATAACTTAAAATTAAAAATACAAAAATAATAATACAAATACAAATTCAGGGATACATTCTGTGAACGAATTAAATGGATAAGTTTTTGCGTGCCACCCTGTATTATAGACTTTATTTGTTGACATGTTCTTTATTATAAATTTAAAAGCCAAAAGTGATAAAATGACTTACTTATTGATTATTTACGAAAAATTTTTTCGGCAACAGAATTTATTTCGAAGAAATGGTATTTTTTTCTTTGCCTCTAGTGGTATGGCGAAACTTTTTGGCCAGTTTCTAGCGCAGATAGATGTCTAATTGCTTTGGTTTAAAAAATAAATTTAATTTAATTTTTATGTCAGATATGTCAGTTTTAAATTTAAGGAAATTTACATGCATCTAAAGTTTATGCGATACCCCGTACAATAAGACGTGTCAGGACGCAAACTATACTCTGCGCTAAACACTAGAATCTTATACGTATAATTTAAAAAAAAGTTAAAATTTGGTTCATTATTAACGTTTAGCTTATTAATTTGAGGGTGCATTTTTTAATATTCGATAAATTAATGGGCGTAGTGTATTACCTTGTTCTTAATGGTGCCACAATAAAATTAGTTACATATTAATTGACGTACTTAAATATAATCGGTTAAATATAACCATTTTATTTATAAAAGAAGGTTTTTGTCCATGTCCAGGTACTAGGTACTACCTTAGTGTCAAATAACTGTTTTAAGGGAAATTCGTTCCGCAGAAATCCATATTTTGCCTTCTTACGGAAAAACTTGAGACAGTGCATAGACCGAGGACAAAAAAAGCAAAATTTGTCCATTTCTAATTGCTTATAAAGAGCAGTAAATTCTATATCTTCTATTTTCAAGACATGTTATAGTTTAAATTTTTAAAATACCGCGTGTTCGCCCCCTTTTTTACTTATTACTTGGACCACTGTGAGTAGCTGATCTTAAATTCTTTTCTTTTTGTGCTCTAAAAACGTCGATTTAAATTCCTAATTTAATTTTTTCGGTTTAAGAGTACAAACGTAACATAAACAAACCGAGACCCACGAAATAAAATTAGATACCGTAAAACGAGGGTTGAAGAAAGTATAAAAAAAAGTTTTAAATTATCATATTCTGGAAGAAGAGGGGTAGTTTTTTTTATTGCCTGACATTAAATCCGTACACAATATATTTTTTTATAGACATATTAAAACATTCCAACTAAGGCATAGCCTTACCACAAGCCACTTAAGAGAAGAATTTTGCCCCTAGAGGGTAGATCGGAAGGGGTAAGTTCCCAACGCAACCGCTAGAGAAAATTAAGATAAATTCTTCGCTTGGAACAAATAAACATATGTTCAGGCAGTTACGAAAATATTGCCCCTTGGGGGTGAAAAAAGGGGTATAAAAAGGGGTATAAAAGTTTATATTGGAAAAAACATTTTTTGAATCATTTTCTTGATACTCAGCAGAAATATTCTAATATACAATTAATATAATACGTATTTCTTATTGTTTGTTGAAAATCTTTTCCTAAAAGTTCTATTTGTCGGATTTTTTTGAAACTTTAAATAAATACATTGAAATAAATAATGAAACATGTATTTATTGGTTTTTTGAAAGCCGTTTGACTTTTTGGTTATCCTGTATACTATAACCAATTTTTTTTATTCTAATAGACTGTAAAAGTCTCTAAAACTTTTGCATTTGAAATTGCCTGTGAAATTTTTGGAAATGATTACTTCTAAAAAATTAAGCAATATTTACGAATCATGCCAGAGCAACAATAAAATTAGAAAAATGACATTTGGAGTAACATTGGTAAAACAGTAATACATTTGGTTTTCTTTTTCAAATAATAAGCACGCTTCTCTGTAAAAAAATTAACAAAAACTCTTGTTTACCTTTTAAATTTATACACAAAATAATCATCGAATGTGACAAAAACGTAATAAACCTTTGTAAATTAGAATAATTAATCATATCTTGTCGAATTGGGCAATATTTTTATTTACATTTTGTTTCTTATTAAGCAAACATTTATAAAAATTTTGTTTTGCTTCTTCTTATATTTTTGTTAGATAAATAATTTTGCGTTTTTTATTTTCATAAGAATAATTTCAGTGCGGTTGACCTACCTTCACTGGAATAGATTCAGTGGCGGCTCGTTAATGAAGGGCTCTGGAGCGCCGCCCTCCCTGCAATTATTTCAAACAGAATCCAAAAATACTTTACTTAAAAAACCAATAAAGCAATCTATGTAAGCAATCCATTAAAATAATTCAAACCAAACATAGCCCTATTCCAGCGGGTAGGTTATACTAAGCGCGGGCATAAATTCAAACCAAACATAGCCCTATTCCAACGGGCAGGTTATACTCATAGACAAGCGAGTTGCGCGCTCTCAAAGACTAAGCGCGGGCGACCAATTATTCGTCCCGATTCAACGCGGCGTCTCGATGAGTTGCCATGACGACGGAGGCGTCACGTCACCTACACATCGTACAACGAGCGGCCACGGATGAGCTCCAATTTTTCGCGCCCAACACAGCTGTTCGCGATGCCACGGTAGACCGGGTAGAATAATCGATATACCTATTATGTACTCTGACGAGGCGACCGCGATGCCGCTAATGTTTTGTTTATTTGTATTGATTTGATTTATTAGTTACGTTATAAAGTTGGAAAATGTCGTGTAATATGAAGGTCAGTGATTTACAGAAGCTTGTGTTTAGTTCTCTGAGCTTAAGTGAAAAACTTGATTTAAAAAATGCAGGGCGGCCACCAGAAATTGATGATAGTACAAGTGCAATCAAAATGTAAAAGTAAGGCACAGTTTATGCGTAAGTTTGACAAAAAAATATATAATAAAAAATCCTGGATATTATGCGGTTGTGAGGACAAAAATTCTTTTTTTTTGTTTCGCGTGTCTTCTTTTTGACGGGGTTGATAATTGGACTATAAATGGGGTGCAGGAATTAAAACATCTTTCAGAGAAAATTAAAAAACATGAAAATAGTGCAAAACATCGTCATAATGTGGTAAGTTTTGAGATGTTGGACAAACTAATATTTTAACTTGTTTAAGTAGTGCTTATGCTGATGAAATTAAAATTCACAACGAAAAAATAGACACATACTTTCTAAAATAATAGACATTTTAATTTTTTTTTTATTTACCCCCCCTGACTCGCTAGTCACGAGCCGCCACTGAATAGATTTTTACCAATATATTTTCTAGGTGTCAGTATATCTTGCGCTTAACAATGTCCAAGTGGTTTAAAATATTACTAAACAAAAATTAGGTTCTTGTTCGTTAAAAAGTATGGGAAAAAACAAATCATTAATTTTTGTGGATATTGTAAAAACTGTTGCAAAATTATTGGCACAAATGTGATTCAGTTTTAAAATATTTAATTCTAAAATTGAATTGGGAACGTTTATCGAAAATTTAAAGAAACCAAAAAGGTATAAGTATTAAGGGAATTTTTTCTTGGGGTGACAGTAAATTTCTTTTCTAAATTACTGTTTCTGCTTGGCATTTAAATAAACAAGGGACAAGGGGAACTGCGAATCGGAAGAGAAACGACCTCATTCTCATTGAATGGATGGTCACCCAGCGAAACAATTAAACAAGACTTTTTCAGCGAGTCGCAAAATAATTGGCTACTTACTGCTTTGAATTTAAAACAGTTTTAAAAAAATGGTGCATAATCGTATATACGAACTCAGGATTTTTAAACCGACGATGCCACATCGAATTAAAATTATACGCGCAGTTTATTGGCTGCATAAACTCAACTGCTATCCCGCCGACTTAAGGTCGGGACACACCTATCATGCACCCTTCCGATCCGACTACGATCATACAGTCGGACGAGTGCCTGGACCTCTATTCTCCAATTTAAGAGAAGTGAATGCTCTCTCGCGAGAAGGAACATTTCACATCATATGCTCACATCGTTTGGTATCGTTCTCTGTAAAAGTTCCGTACCTACTAGCGGGGTTCTCAATATTTCCGAGTTTAAATGATAAAGTTACATGAAACAATACTTTATTACTATCAGTACCTACATACATTTTATAAATAAATAAACAAATATTATTTATTTATTGATAACATCGCTAGTAGGTACCTCGGAATGCTGGAGAATACGGAATTTTGACAGTGAGAGAACGATGTGAGCATATTATGATGTGAATTGTCCCTTCTTGCGAGAGAGCATTCACTTCTCTTAAATTGGAGAATAGAGGTCCAGGCACTCGTCCGACTGTATGATCGCAGTCGGATCGGAAGGGTGCATGATAGGTGTGTCCCGACCTTTAGAGGGAAATGAATGAAAAGATACTAGAGTTTGAACAGCGTAGTTCACACCTTTCCGACACGTGTCCGATCCCACTCCTACACGACTCCGATCATGCATCCGATCGTGTTCCGATCGTGCAGTCTATTCGTTTTAACGGCTGTCCGTTGGAATTTGTAATAATATTTTTGAGTTTTTGTAGTGTTTGTTTTCGGATCTTCTTTTCCAAGCAGAATGTACCCAAAATCTGCGTTTACCTCTGTTCTCCATGGAATCTCTCCGGTTTTCTTCATCTTCCTCTTCTAAACAAAGTGCCACCATGGCTAAATCGCAGTTGCTAAAATTTTTGAACATTTTGCGCACAGAACCTTTCGCGATTTCAATTGAATCGAGACTGGCGATAGTGGAAAGGACTCGAAAGCGTGTAGGACATGTGTGCTCACCCCCTTCCGATCCCGCACCGATCCGTTCTTTGGAGCAAAATCGGACCGAAGTCGGATCGGAGTGGTGTATGACAAGTGTGTCCCGGCCTTTTATTCGGTGACCGGGCAATCTAGTGGAACAAAGCTGTCAACAGATGTCGACGTTTTGGAGCAAGAAAAACGACGTTATAACGCTACCTATGGGCGCTTTTAATTTATTGAAATTAAAACCTCTTACCGTTACCGTTCCATCCAAAAAGTTAAAAGCGCACTAATACACTAGCGACGCATTCGCCATTTCATATATTTATCAATATTTCGTTTTCGCCAAAAAGCGGTCAAATACCCGTGTTTGGTTAGCAGTTACCTACAGGTTTAAGTTAAAAAAAAATTCATAAAAGCTTGTCAATTTTTTGCATAGTTTTTTTCTGTATTTGTTAATTTATAAACCCAACCTTTTGTAATGGAAAACTGAAGATAATTGTACTCCAAAGAGGGGTATTTGACCGATTTTTTGATGTAACGAAGAAGTAACGTACTATCGATCAAAAAGCGAAATGTAGAAGGCATCACTAGTGTTTGCTCCTAACGTCAATTTTTGCAAAATGTACTTTATGTTGTTCCAAACGAATCAAGCGTATCAATTTACGACCTTTTTGAACATTAACATAATATTGGAATAATCTCACTTTTAAATGCTTAATTTTACAGCTTCTGTTCCATAAAGTAAAAATATTTTAAAATTTCATCTTGAAAATTCTTTGACAAACAAAAACGCACGCCAAGTGTAGCATAATTAAAAATTTATTATCCAAAAAAGCAGTTTTAACAGAATTTCTACTAAAATAAATTTATTTTTTAAATATTTCCTGTTTTCTTAAAAGCCTTTTAATTAAAAGAATTTTTTTTTCTTAAAAGGGTGTTTTTTGACTTTCGTTTAATTTGGTAGCATTTTTAATTGAGTGTAGAGGTTCGCAGCGCATTAATTATTTCATAAACATACTTTGCTTTATCAAGGATCTATATTTAGGTGTTTATTTTGAGCGTATTTTTTTATTCCAGCGTGTGGCAGTAAAGCTGATTATAGTATTATATATAGGTACCTACGTCCAATATCTGTACACATTATGTTGGTTTTTAAAAATATTTAAACGAATATTCTATGTCTTGCCTGATCTTGGCGGAATTGCGTTCCTCCAATATTTTTGGCCTATACACTGCGCGGCATATTTAACGCATAACGAAAAAATTGCCTCAATTTTGATGTTATATATTTTCCAAATTTGTGGTTCGTTTTTAATGTTTTTTTTCTAATTGTTGTTTTTTTTCCTTAAGCATATCACTGCCTTTGTTGTTTTGCTTAAAAAAGTAACTTTGGTATTATACCGGGTGTTATAAAACTGTTATGTTTTTTTACGGAAATTCAAAACACCCTGTGGGATTTACTAGCCATTGCAACTTGTCGCAATTACAGCCAAATGAAAGTCCCATGTTTTCTTTACATTTTCTTTTTTAATTCATTGGTTTATCACTGTTTTTTCATGAAATATTCAATTTTTACTTCAACGTGATTTTCATAAAAAATATTTAGTTGAAAATTACAAAATAAACGAAATGCTTTGATTAATGCAACAGCAAGAAAAAATAACTTATATAGTAAATAAAGAATCAATATCTGGTAATAAATTAATTTTATTGAATCCACAAAACAGAGCAAAAAAATACAGGGAAAAAATTGTAATTTCTAAAGGTATTCAAAAATATTAAATATAAATAGTTAGTAGCGAGTATTGCCTCCCCTTGCTTTAATGACTGCTTCGCAACTATGCCAAGAAGATTCTTGGCATACTTAAAATCAGATTTCTGATTTCATCTTGATTAATCTGATTCCATATTTCCATAAGCCTCAATGACAGATCATTTAAGTTTCTAGGAGGAGGAAGCATGGCTTTAAGATGTCGTCCCATGTTATCCCATAAATGCCCAATAGGATGAATGTAAGGGCTTCTTGCTGGCCAAGGCAAAGTTAAAATTTTGGTTTCTTGGAGATAATTTTGTACCACTCTTTTTAATTTTTTTGAATACCTTTAGAAATAACAATTTTTTTCCCTGTATTTTTTTGCCCTGTTTTGTGGACTCAATAAAATTAATTAATACCAGATATTGATTCTTTATTTACTTTATAATTTGTTTTTTCTTGCTGTTGCATTAATCAAAGCATTTCGCTTATTTTGTATTTTTTAACTAAATATTTTTTATGAAAATCACGTTGAAGTAAAAATTGAATATTTCATGAAAAAACAGAGATAAACGAATGAAGCAAAAAAGAAAATGTAAAGGAATCATGGGACTTTCATTAGGCTGTAATTGCAATAACTTGCAATAGCTAGTAAATCCCACAGGGTGTTTTGAATTTCCGTAAAAAAAAACATAACAGTTTTATAACAACCGGTATAATGCCAAAGTTACTTTTTTAAGCAAAACAACAAAGGCAGTGATATGTTTAAGGAAAAAACCTACAATTTTGGAAAATATATAACATCAAAATTGAGGCAGTTTTTTCGTTATGCGTTAAATATGCCGCGCAGTGTATGTAAATTTCATTTAAGGACAATTAATGATAAACCTTCATTGTTTGATTTTAGATTTATAATTTAATTAATATACTATTGATATTTCTAAAGTTTAAAGGGCGACTAATCACCATGTATTTTATTTTTTATTATCTAAAAGAAGACATCATTTTATATCATTTTTATTAAAATAGAAAGAACCAAAACTAATTAAAATCGTAAATTAATGAGGTCTGTCGTATACAAAAAATACCCCATTTTCTCGTTTGCTGATTGTTTCTGAATAAAACCAGATGGGTTCTTAAAAACATTTTAATTTTATTTGAGGAAAGCAAATAAAAACGCCATTACGGTTACTAAACAGATGTGTATAAACAAAAATAAAACATAATTAAGAGCTTTTTAAATATTACAGGCTTCAAATGGAACTCTCTATTCATTATTTTATACCGTAAAACAAAAAATATAATTATTTTTTTATTATACACAACACAAGAAATTATGGTTAGCCCAATTTTAGAACATTATTAGCCGGGTTCAGCCCATAGGATTGCCTCGCGAGGCTAATCGATGGGTCTGGACCTGACTGTTCACTTAATTACCTTAAAGCAACTTCAAAATACACCATCAAAATGGTCTCCTTCGTATTGTTTGTCAGTTACAAATTTCTCATATTTCTACATTGTCCAACACCGAAATTAAAAAATATTTAATTTAGTGGACTTTAATCTGAGAAATAATTTGATTATTCCAAAATTTTAGGTAGCTATTAAAATTTTCTTTTTCTCTTGGACCCTTCGACAATACCGGTAACGATAGATAAAATATTGAGCTGGTTTTGTGCTTACAAAGTATTAATATGTTGACAATAAATACTTTACTAAATATAGAGTAAAAGAGAATCACTATAACGATTATTACTTATTTTAAATTATATTTTAATCCGCATTTCCAGTTGAGTCCTATGTCTTCCTCTTTTACTTGTAATGCCCTGTCTGACATGAGGCCCTGACAGCCTGCCTGACAATGCGATAATATTTTTCTCGGTTTTGTGCACCGTGAAACAATTTTATTACCGCCAGGCCGGCACATTGGCGTAGACTTTTCAGCAAGCAAAATTCTTTTGATATCATTTTATTTTCTATACTTAATACAGGGTCGCTTTTATGTATGGAAACGGTCGATTACTTGCTAAAGTAAGATAGCTAGCAAAGAATGTTAAATACAAATCTTTTCTGGTTTTTATAAATCTATTATACTGCATATAAACTAAGTATACAGGATCAGTCAAAAAGCCATGGAAGAACAAAGTTACTTTATTTTAAATGGAACCCCATGTATATTATTCAATATTTCAATCATTTACAAGATTCTAAAAAAAAAATGTTAAGCACACCACATACCCAATCTTAACCGTTGTCGAGATATCAAGTTTCGAATATCGTTTTCAAATAAATCTAATAACCATAATAAGAAAGACAAACTAAGTTTTAATAAACAACAATTTGAAATACTATTTTATAAGGTGCTCAAAGTGTCCACCGTTTACCTCCTGGCAGTAATGAATTCGGTGAACAAAATTTTGTAGCGAATCTAAAAGGATATTGGGAGCAATACTGGAAATTTCATGCATTATTCTTTGTTGCAAATCTTCGATATTTTGTGGCCTATTTTTGTACACTAAATTTTTTATATAACCCCACAGGAAAAAGTCAAGAGGGGTCATATCAGGAGACCTAGCAGGCCATTCAATTTTCTCTCGATATTCCCTCACCATCCGTCCAAAATGTGGTGGAGCCCCATCTTGTTGAAACCATATTTGTTCAGCCGGCAAATTGGGATTATTATGGTTCAGCAATAATGGTTTGAGCTGTGGAACAATATTCTCTTGTAAAAGTAATAAATATCGTTCAGAGTTTAAATTTCCATATATAAAATAGGGTCCTATGACGTTTTCACCAATAATGCCACACCAAACATTGGTTTTTTATGGTCGTTGGGTATGAACTTGTTTCATCCAATGTGGATTTTGGTCTGACTAATATCTATAGTTGTGTCGATTTAGGTGCTCGTTTAAGCAAAACGTTGATTCATCAGAAAATAAAATGTGGTTGACAAAGTTGACATTTTAATTCAATTTATCCATAATGATTTCGCAAAACTGAATTCTGCGATCAAAATCGTCTTCACTCAATTCTTGTAACAAATGAATTTTATATGGTTTGAATTTTTCTCTTCTGGTAACTTTTTGAATGGAATATCGACTCATATTATGATTTAAAGCCCAGCCCGCTGTTGCGTCGAATTTATTGGATTTTCTACCACATCTAACATGACATTTAGAGAATTTTCTTCATTAGCAACGCTTACCGGTCTTCCACTTTTTGGTCGATCTTTTACACCTCCAGTTTCATAAAAACGCTGCAATGTTTTGGAAACAGTTGATTTAGTTATAGGTTCCCGATCTGGATGCAATTCATTAAAAATATTCACCACTTGGGTAAAACTCCGTGTTCTATCGCCGTACCCTATCATCATTAAAATTTCAATGCGCTCTGTATCACTTAAACGTGCCATTTTTAGGCGAAAATTGTTCACAAATTGTAAATGTAAGTATTTTTGGCATATATGTTGTCAAAATGACAAAACAACATTGTTATGGAGATAAATATTTTCTAAGGTAACTTGATGGACTAGAAAATTATTGAATGTAATAATTTATTTAAAAACGATATTCGAAACTCGATATCTCGAAAACGGTTAAGATTGAGTATGTGGTGTGCTTAACATTTTTTTTTAGAATTTTGTAAATAATTGAAATATTGAATAATATACAGGGGTTCCAATTAAAATAAAGTAACTTTGTTCTTCCATGGCTTTTTAACTGATCCTGTATACTTAGTTTATGTGCAGTGTAATAGATTTCTAAAAACCCTAAAAGTTTTGTATTTAACATTCTTCGCTAGCTATCTTACTTTAGCAAATAATCGACCGTTTCCATACATAAAACCGACCCTGTATAATAAGATTTAAAGGAAAATAAAGCCAAGTAAAATAAAAGATATAAAATAAAAGCAACAATCTTAAACTTATAGTTTAAAACAAGTTTATAATATTGTACTTATGTACTACAGTGAGGATGTATGCTTTATATTAACAACCTTGAAGCATTCAGATTCAACTTTTAAATACGTAATATGTCTAGGTATATGATATATTAGATATATGTCTATAAAAGGTATGTAAAATGTGCTAGCCAAATACCACTGGAAGTGCCCTCTGCAATGTACAATAAGCTGTGATTAGACCTCAATTTCTCATCCCAAACAACCTTTGATTACCAAATTTCGTACAAATTATGCTATTATCTAGATAAATATTTACATTTTTTTTTTAAATACTAACTTTGACATCCTATATTTTGGGACCTATCAACTTTGGTAATAAGTTAAATTAAGCTAGGCCCTCCATATTCTAGCCTCAGGAATTTGTGCTAGCGTTTTTTACAGACATTTTAGACATACCCTTAGATTTTAAAATATTTATATAATTTCAGAGAATTTTCTGTAAAACCCTCTATTTACTACATGTTATCTTCAGGGCCAAATTTCAATTTTTTTACAAAGAATTAATCAGTATTCCGAACCAGTACGTCACTGGCTACATGTTATGCAGGTTATTAAATTTTATAGATATTCACTTTTCTTGTCCTTATAACACAGACATCATACATGGGGCGTTTTTTGTTCGTGATGATATGTCGTTTTATCTCATGAATTTTGCATTACTAAAAACAGTTTATGTTTTTTGACTACAGACCAAATTTTTGAAGGCGTAAAGAATGCTCATATTTTATGTGTTCTATATAAAAGCCATGATACTAAAAACAATCGAAAATACAACCATATTATTCTAATGACAAAGAAGTCTTTAGTGTATGCAAAATTTAAAAAAAATTAGGTTAATATCTAATTTTTTTTTAATCGCTCCTTAAATCCATTACCCAACTTTTTTAGCTTTTTGCTAAAAACATCTATAATTTTAAGTAAAATACATATAAAGACTTTTAAAAACTAAAAAAGTGGAGGTTTTATTCAAAAATTGCACACAATACAGTTAATTTCCATCACGATTAATTTTATAGTTACAAAGAACGCTCTTCCAAGTTAGCGAAAAAATTTACTTTCTTTATAAATTAAAGAAAAAATCTTAAATTTCATATATTTAACTTAAAAAAAAGGTTTAATTTATGCTAATTCCATTAAACCCTGTTTTATTATCGACATTTTTTTTAAGAAAGAATACCTAATTGCAAATTATTATTCCTTGTTTCATTTCTTTGTGCTAGATGGGCATATTGTATCTGTGATCTCAAGCGAGATTTCCTTTCAAAGACTTTTTCAAGCAGAAAATACCCCTAAAATTGATTGAAAATAGTCACCTACTGAGAATAAAATTGCATGCCTTTTAAACATACTATGAAGAATGTTATAGAGCTAGTTTTATAAGAATTTTTCAATAGGTCCAAAGTGAAAATATAACACAATTTTTTTAAGAATTTCTAAAGGTAGTTTCATAAAATATGTGTTGATGTGATGCTGCCATAAGATTGCAGAAAATTTATCAATTTAGTTTTTATTGTCAAGATTTTATCTCAGAATAAAATATAGAACAATAAATTTTTATTGATGGATGTAATCCACTGGAAGTTATTTTAATAAAAATAAGAAAAGGATAATGTTTACTCGATAAACTTATAATAATATTTATTATCAAAGAAATACATGCCACTACTATAGCAGAGAAAAATATCTGGGACCTACAACAATGTAAAAGTGCCCAGACATTTTATTTAAAAAAAAAACCTCGGTGCATGTGCTATAGTATAGGTAGCAGGAACGTAACAGCCCCTTGACTACAGGTTTAAACTATATGGTATATAGCTAATCGGCACCCAAGGCTGCCTTTAATATTAGAACCTATACCCAAAATTAAATGCATTTTTCTAAATAAATAATAGATAGTGAGACAGTAAAAATTTGTTTTTATTGTTTCTTTGCGACCTGTGATAAAGAAACATATCGCTCAAATTATAACCGAAAATTTTAAATCTTCGTAACTTCTGCCTGTACCAAGCAATCTTAAAGTAAGTGCGTGTCTAGTTTAATGATAAAAGGTGTTACTAATCTTAGAAGGGTACAATAGATTTTATAATTCATTCGTCAATAAATAAACCAATTTCCCGGTTCCAGTTTGAGTTATTCTAAGGTTACATGAGCCAATTTGTTCCAGCAGTATTAAATCAAAATTAGTAAGGCGCTGTCGCAACAATCTCTGCACACTTTGTGCTCAGCATCGAGTCACCTTGTGTTGGATTCCTGGCCACAGCAATGTATATGGCAACGAGACTGCTGACGCGCTCGCCAGGGAGGGCGCAGGCGCAGGCATGTCTGTCTGAGAATACTGTGGCTAGACCCTTGGGATCAGTCAAAGAGGAGATAGATCAGATAGCTAAACAACTTGCGCAAAGCAGATGGACATGGCCAACAACCTGTAGCATCTCCAGGCAATTGTGGCTCCTACTTGATGGCAGGAAAACCGCAGCGCTATTACAGCACAGTCGGAAGGACCTAAGAAAGATCTGGAGAAAGTGAGCAGCCTGCAACTGGGTCGACTCACTTAGTTTTTTAACAACAGTGGCTGGTTTGAGTGAGCTGTCAAGATTCTTCTACGATCTACGTCGCGTTAACTATTAGGAAGCTGATACGGATAGCTTCCGCGGAACATGTGTGGTACCAGTGGTACCACAACGGTCCTTATAGGACTACGTGTGACTGTTTGGACAATGCCAGAGATCTGCCACTCTAACCTAACCTAAGGTTATAATATGAGATAACAAAAGCTATTCCACTTTGTCATTTTCTTTGTTGTTTTTATGGCTTATCAGCCGCCACAGCTCAGAAATAGACCGCCATACTGTGGCTATGTTATGGAGGTAAAATACCTGGGTATAAGCCGGAATTTTAAGCTAACCTGGAATCAATAAATGAACGTAAAATTACCTACTAATTATTGTATACCATCGCATTATCTACAACTAAGTAACAATTTTCCTAATGGGGATTTCCTGTAACTATAAAGTCTAAAAACGAATAAATTAAATAGGCTGGACGAACCTTGATAAAACGCATATAAACCTTCTGGAGCTCTAATTTTGTCGGTAGTTTCAGATTTTACGTGGGTTTGATACGTGACGCCAGTGACCAGAACGTGTCGAATTTCGGAGAAAAATTGGTTTAAATTACTCACGACAGTTCTGCAATTTTATTTTTTCGTGTATTTACTGAGGAAAATGATATATTGGTGTTGGCATTCTTAATTAGTTACTAATGGTTCAGTTTTGATTAAGATTGTGTATGTAATGAAAAAATAATATCCGACAATTTATAAATATTAATTTTCTTGATGACAATATTCAGGATAAAAATAATCCTTAAATTATAATAATAAAACTTTTTTAAATCTTAAATGTTCTTTTATCTTAATTAAAGGTAAACTAAGCCAATCTATATTTTTACAATTTCAACTTCCTCAGTAATAAAATAACCTACTAAGAATGATCGCCGACTAGAGGTTCTCAGAGACCGTTTACCGTACACGGCTCGCGGAAAAAAATACTTATTACAAAAGGGACTTAGAGATATTCCTGAAAATTACTTTTAAGTACCTAGGTTAACCGCTAGGAGGCGTAACTCTAATTACCAATCAGGAAGCGGGATTTTCTCCAAAATCCTAATTGTAAAGGTATATCGAAGGTTTTTTTGTATTTAAGTTTTTGCTCTACCTTTTTGTAGGGGGATAGGAGGGGACAAATGTTGCTATGCAAAAGATTCCTAACTTTGGTTTGGCTTATCAGAATTTGACAAATGTGAACTTGCTAAATAGGGTTTCTCTTGTTTTATCAAGTTAATAAAAAACTAAGTTCTTTTGTATTTCATTGCGACAGCTAGAGGGCGCTACTTAGCAGAATCCATAAATTCTTTATTTTTCTTAAAGTTTTTGAATGAAACGATATATCATTTTTAACTTAAGCAAAAAGAAGGATATCTGTCAAAATCGCAAGTCAATAGCTTTCCTTAAACCGGAGATATGGAAAATATAATATAAAAATGAGCTTCCTAAAAACAAACAGATGTTTTAATAATGTATTTGTAGGCAAGAATTGTGTCTTCTACAAAGCCATAATCAATACAACGGTTATTTAAATGAATGTTCTGGAATTTTTTTTTACCACAAAAATAATATCTTCATATCTCCGGTTTAAAGAAAGATATTGACTTGCGGTTTTCACAGATATTCTTCTTATTTATTATTTTTTTTCCTCAAGTCAAAATATATTATATATCGTTGCATTTAAAATTTTTGAGAAAAATGAAGAAATTGTTGTTTTTTTGCTAAATAGCGCCTTTTAGCTGTCGCAACAGAATTCAGAATAACTTAGTTTTTAAATAACTTGATGAAACAAAAGAAAACCTATTTGGCGAGCCCAAATTTGTCAGATTTTGATAAGTCAAACCAAACTTGTAAATATTTTTGCATAGGAATTTTTGTTCGTTTCTGCCCCCCTTAAACAAAAAGGTCAGTCGGCGATGGGGAAAAGTATATATTTATTCATATAATTTAACCACCTTTTTTTCAGAAACTATAGTAATATTGGAAATACTTTAAACCAAAGTATTTTATTATATTGTCAGTATCATTTAAGCTCTGGTAAAAAATAGGTTCTCTAAAAGTGTTTTCGCATTGGGTATAATAAGCCTAAAATATAATGGGGGACGAAAAGTTAAAATCTTCTTAAAAAATCAGGTCATATAAATCCGCTTTAGTTTTGACCCTTTCTTTTGCATGACATTTTTTCCTGTAAAAGTCTTAAGAACAAAAGTGATACAGACCTAAGTAAAATTAAACGGAATATAAAACCTCAAAGTTATAGTAAAGTAATCTTTACATTATTAAAAAAGTTTTTTCATTAACAAGGTGTGACAAAAAGATCACTTTTGCTGTTTAGAAGTTAGTTTTTTACACAAATAAAGAAACAATGAAAAAGTCGTTGCTTTTGTTTTATTTGCTTTTAATTAAGAGAGGCAGAAAAATAATGTTTCTTTAATAAAGTGCTTTCTGCCGTTTTCTTATTATATGAATTTTCTAATTTTTTTTTATAAAAGAGTAGATCTTTAAAAAATTTTCCGTTTTATAATAATGACTACGCCAGAAAATGGAAATTTTATTTTGGAGTTGAAAATATTTTAAATAAATATATAAAAAGAAACCCATACCATATCCCAGGTCAGTATGAAATAGGGTAGAGTGGGGTTAACTGATCCATGTAAGCAGGTTAATTTAACAAGTGAAACTAAGAGAAACCTGTATAAACTGCTATATAGATACAGTGTGTGTGTATAAAGTCTGGAAACGGCTTAATAACATCACAATTTACTGGCCGATTTAAACCAAATCTGGTACAGTTTTGTAAGAGGATCTAACGCACCGAACGACGATATTGGCGTTGTTGCCAGCTTTTTAGTTTGTCTGGAATTCGAACAAATTTTATATTTTTAAATATAACACCCAGTATATTTTTACATTTTTAAATTCCACATAAAATTATAATTATTTTTTATTAAATGCATTATTAGTCTATACTTCATAGTTTCCGAGATATTGACTCTCGAAAAGTGACATTTTTGAACTTTGACAGCTTATAACTTTCTAATAGTACGTCTTAGAGCAAAACGGCTTACATGTCCCTATCTTCAATTTTTATTATCTTCCCAAAAAATCAACTTCCAGTTAAACCGGAACAACTATATTTCCTGCTTTCGAGTTACATCCGGTTTAACCGGAAGTTGATTTTTTTGGGAAGATAATAAAAATTGAAGATAGGGACATGTAAGCCGTTTTGCTCTAAGACGTACTGTTAGAAAGTTATAAGCTGTCAAAGTTCAAAAATGTCACTTTTCGAGAGTCAATATCTCGGAAACTATGAAGCATAGACTAATAATGCATTTAATAAAAAATAATTATAATTTTATGTGGAATTTAAAAATGTAAAAATATACTGGATGTTATATTTAAAAATATAAAATTCGTTCGAATTCCAGACAAACTAAAAAGCTGGCAACAACGCCAATATCGTCATTCGATGCGTTAGATCCTCTTACACAACTGTACCAAATTTGGTTTAAATCGGCCAGTAAATTGTGATGTTATTAAGCCGTTTCCAGACTTTATACACACACTGTATGTACCTACAGTAAGGCTTCTTAGGAAGAAAGTTGGTAATAACCCTCACTGAAAGGTGACAGTTAGGTCACACTGTGCAGGTAACCTACCTGTTTACTTAACCACATTGTACCCTAAGGCTTATTGTTATAGACATAACATTTATAACCTAATATATTTTTATATGAGCATTACTAATAATTAGAAACAGGTATATTCTAGTTTAAATCATTAATTCATACGTATTATAATAATTATATTATAATCATTCCGATATTAATTATATCCTTAACAAGCGTTGCTGGTGTGCTGGTGACAGTAACAGCAATCTATTAGGATCATCCATACTCTTGTAGCAAAACGCAAAGAGCCCGAACATGTAAAATAATAATCAGCGAAAACCTATAATCATTTTCTTTTAATTTACAACATCATTAGTTAAATTAACAAAGCAGGAGCTATGTTTTATTAACAGAAACGAGATTCTTATCCCTGACAAAAGTGCCTACTGTCGAGATTTGCTGGTAATGTTTCTAGCAGGATAATTTCAGTTCTGTCATTTTCCTGTTAGATTTAGTTGAAGTTTATCTGGCTGGTGCAAGCAAAAAATAAACTGTTCTTGATAATATTCCAGTTTATATTTTGGACCAATTACCAATTTTGTCCCTGGTGGAACCGATCTCCTATAGCTGTATTATTTCAGCCAGGCAAATTAATTAGCCCTGATTTCTAAATGTATATCGAAATGGTATAATGCCGCCAGGGCCTCAAAATCGTATATCTTGCGTTTTAGATTTAGCATTGCGTATATTCACTTATGTCAGAGAAATTTTAGACAAAGCTATGCCTTTGTCATTAACTATAATTTATCATCTTTTATTTGGATTCGTTATGCGTCGACGCATTTTACCAAAATATGTTTCTTTTATCCAACCAACAATGTCTAAACACATCTCGTCGTTTACGCCTTACAGTATTTATTTCAGAAAAACACAATTTTAATATAAAAGAAATGTTACAAGGCAGAAAAATTTTAAAGTATGTGAACACATATAAAATGATGTAGCAGACAGTTTTTGCATGTGATATATGATGCTGTGCCGTAATTTCTGATACCTTGTCACAATGTGCCATGCTACAAGAAACTTGATACGTATTTCCCATGGTAAATCTGTCAAATTTGCTCATAACACACACCTTATCACTATTAAAAATGATACTCGTATTATGACGGCCATTATTTTTTGTTTCCGCTGTTAGTCGCTCGGCTTTTTTTTATTACATCATGCATCAGTGCTATAAGATTAAATTTTTAGAAAATTACACATCAGTCAGACGGATGCAATATTTAATAATATTATGGTAAACATATAAATGGAAATTTTACTTTACCAGAATTAAATAAAAATTGTTTCATCGTAACCATATTAAAAATACCTATAAAAGTAACAACACACACTGTTACTTTTACACATCATAGAGGATTTAAAGTTATAATAATAGATCTAGAATAAATATCAGACGCCTAATAAGGTTTACTTCGGGCAATCGCAAAAAGGCGACCGAGTATAGTATACACTCAGAAAAATAATATAATATAACAGGTTTGCTAAGAGTAATAGCTTATTTTTTATTAACCCATATTAAATAGATTGCTAGTCTATCACACCCGCTTTAGTGTTATTTCAATTCCAGATTTGCTAGAACAGTGTAGTAATCACTTACATTACCAGCACAATTTTGTTGACTAATGAACTACTTTTAATACAGCAATTTTGTTAAGAAATAAATTGTATCTTTTCAATGCGATGCATTTTGTTTCCAGTAAAGCGCTTTCTCTATAATTAAGAAAGCAGAATAGCATCCCCAAAAACGAATTGTATCCGTTAGAACCTATAATCTACAAGACGTTGGTAGGGGTTCATAGCGATCGGCAATCGCGGCGCGCCGTAGTATTTGTTGCGCAGGTCACTTCGTTGTTCGGAGTCTTCTAGCTGTCCTGTCTGAAAATGAATTCTATTGATCGTACCAATACCTGTTTCAATTAATTTATTTTTCCTTTGTATTTAATTTGAAGAAGTAGTCCAGTGGAGTTGAAAATATGGGAAAGAAAGAAAAGAACTAAAAGTCTTCCTCCACAAAATTTAATAACTTTTTCCAGGTTACAAATTGGTGCTGACAGTTCGGTTATGTACAATGTGTGTTCGACGAAATGTGTCTTCATTTTCTACAGAATGAATATACTTTAGGCTTAAAGACCTTTTATTGACCCTTGAAAAAGTTTTTATATAAAACAAAACGTTGGGAGAAATACAATTGTGTCATTTCATTGCCTGCCCTCATTCCCGCTATACTTATTTGAATCTACTTGTAAGGGCGCTACACTTACCTAAATATTATGTAAATTTTAAAAAAAAAAAACATTTTTAGGTTTTTGTCAAAAAGACATTGATGGGATAAAATAGGTAGTAATTATCACAGAGGTAATAAAAATTATGTATTTAAGTTTTTTTTTAAACCACGCATGTCAGATAAATAATAGAAGATTCTTATTTCGCACAAGCCATAATTATTATTGAACTTTATAATCTATGGACGAATTTTACGATCTCAGTAAACCATGTTGAATAATAGATAATCGTAAGCAATGTTAAACGACAAGAACAATATCACACGAGAAGCTAAGGTGGCAGCATAGCGCAGCGATAGCGTTCTCGCATCGCATGCCAAGGTACCTGGAGTGGGATTCCGTAACTTTTAAAAATAGCGATAGCGAAAGAGATAAAGAAGCGAAGGGAAAGCGATCGCTTTGATACCAAGTAGTCTATAATCATTTCTTTACGGGCAATATCTCTATAAATATGATAACGAATATTGAATTGTCCGTTCTAAAAACATTGCATATCTTAACAAAAAAAAGAAGATAATTCACAATTTTAACTTAACCTCAATTATTAATTAATACTGAAAAGTAAACATCAAATTTTTATAGTTATGTTCCCGGCACAAAGGTTTATTTTAAACAATTTTGAAAACGTATCTACGAAAATCGCGTTCATAAACGTGTTATGAGCGACGAAAGTGATCCGTTTTCACTACATGACAGACGATTTGTTGAATTATTCCGTCTCAACAAAGACTTGGTGCTTGGTGGCATATCTTTTTGATAACGGATCACTTACAGGAAGAAATAAGGTCAACAATACGCAAGAATACCGAGAGAGACAAGAATTCTTATAGCTTTAAGAACCCTTTATTTTTCTGTGGCTTTAAGGTTTTTTGCCACAGGCAATTAGCTGTGAGTAACTAATTCAGGATGACCTATTAAAAAATTCATGCACTAACACCGCCCATTGAGCTGGATTGGTTTTTATTGCTCTGCTTCCATAAATAAATATGTTTTTCCATCTTTTTATACTTTTTTTGATTTTCTTCTAACTATCCCAAAATATTACACGAACGAACGTTCGTGCAACGTTATATTTTAGGGTTAGGTTATTATTTTTATATTTTTAAAAGCTTTTTATTATGTTCTTATTCGCATAAGAGAGACAACGTGTATTAAGCTAAAGATAAAAAGAGATAAACTCTGAAGTCGCTTGCAAGAGATACATCTTGAGCGCTCGCTTTCGCTATGAAAGTTCGCGTTACATCGACCCGTTACGAAACAACCCGAACAGTGATATAGAATACGAATTTGTACAAAATCGCTATGAGAGCGCGATCGCTATCGCTATTTTTCATACAGAATCGCTCTCCTGGTTCGATCCCAGGCAGGTTTGGCGGACTTATTTAGTTTGCTTGACCAGGCCACCGTACTTCGTAGTGTTGCATTGTACAATACACACTGGCATTCTCAATGGCAAAATAAACACTGCAGTAAAAGGCGACCTCGATACGATATAGCGGCGGAGCTCTCGGGCTGCCTCCGGTATCATTCGGGTGTTCCTTCGGCATGTTGTCGAGAAGTGAGCTACTCCTGAACCAAGTAACGGATCTAGTGACCCACAAAAAGGGACGCATGTCTGTTGCCGATCCAGACGGATTGGGGGACGCCCCGAATCAGAGGATTTGGTAATACGGACGGTGTACGGTAAGTCCCGTGGAGTGATACTGGATCCCGATGGATTAGGGGGCTCTGCGGCAACATCCTTCAAGTCGCACCACGGAGACGTATTAGGCTTCCCCCGTCGAGGTATGTGGTGGACAAGAGGTGTTACAACAGGACCGTAAAAACTGTGCCGAGAATAACATCTGCCGGTAAAAATTGTGGTTCGGAACCCACGTAAAACTGTAGGTCCCGTCTGGCTGACATTACCCAGACGTAAAATGGGGTTGGCAAAAAGGGTCGCATTGGCCTACTTGCTTGGCGCTAAGCCTCCCCTTTACTACTACTACTACTACTACTACTACTACTACTACTACTACTACTACTACTACTACTACTACTACTACTACTACTACTACTACTACTACTACTACTACTACTACTACTACTACTACTACTACTACTACTACTACTACTACTACACGAGAAGCTATTTAAATTTTTGAGAACTACGGTACTAATTTTTAGTGGTAAGTATATGCTTTATTAACCATAGCAAGCAAATATTATTACGATTAATGTCAAGTTTTATTACAACTGCCAGTCGGAACTAATAAAGTATATAAAACCAGATTACACCCCCAATAGAAGTTGATAATTGCTGTGACTTCAGAGCAATAATGGCTATAAACCATTCTATGGCAGCATGAACTCCTATTTCCTATTGGCTAAATTACCAGGATAGTATCACTAAAGAAGGTATTAACTGATAACAGTATGTTTTTAGATATGGTACAAAATGTTTAGGCTTCTCTCCACCTACATTTTCAGAACTGCCTTTCTAATGTAAAGAACATAAGAGTTATTGGTTTAGGTAAAAATAACACTTGCTCTAATTAAAACAGGAAGGAGATCCAATCTCTCCAAAAGATTTATCTGGACGACTTACAACAAAATAACTTTTTTGTGAAAGATAAGGGGATTAACTAAAAAGAAGACAAAGGAGTAATTTACTAGGGTTTGAAACGCTTTAAGCTAAAAAAAAACTTTAATTAATTTGGTTTAATATTTCGTAGGAGGTAATACAAAAAATAACTTTATAACAAAATCAGGTGACTAAATCTTAATTTCTCATTATTTAGCCAGCTAAAAAATATACGGTTTTAAGGATGTTGGAATTAGTTAACAAGGCCTTTTCGACCCTAGCTTATTAACCTTATTATTTTAGAATTCACGTTTTTATACGACATGAATTATTTATGACGGAGCTCAACCTGAGGCTTTCTGTCATGCCTGTCAGGTTGGTTATTATTAGTGCATATTTTTGATAATAAAAAAAATCGAAAAAGCTAAAATTAAGTAATTGAAAGTATACACATAAAATTTGATGCGCTGATAATAATAACCCTGAAGACATACCACTTGACGTTTTTGACCATGCAGGACGTTATTTCGTCTCTTCTTGATACCACCCTTTTGGTCTTAAAATCACTCATAAATGAATTCCTTAAAGTTTCCGTACTTACCTAATATATCCTACCAACCATGTTATAAAGTAAATACAAAGTTATAACTGTCAGTCGTACAACACATAGAAATATATTTAAAGGAACAAATAACCTTCTAAATATAAATTATAATACGTACCTAATACAGGGTGTCAAAAAAGTCTGGAATATTTCAAATATCTTTTAAACCGCTCGTATTATTTCGCCAAAAATTCGCTTACGTCCATAATTAAAAAAATAATCAAGATTAATTTCGGTTTTGAAAGTATACAGGGAGGGTCAAAAAACATGCTTATTTTTTTTATTTTAAATGGTCATGCATCATGTTCCTGTATAGCTTTATGGAGTTTAATAGATCCATTTGAGACAATTGCTGTGTTACCTAATAAAACACCTAAGTATATGGTTTTGTGTAGATGTTTATCTATCAAAATGACAGAGATATTTCAATTCCATGAAAAATTTACTACTTTTTAATGCAAAATTAAAATCAGATTTGTCATTATGTGTAAAAAAATTCCATTTTATTGGAATTCATATATACCCTAAAAAATGGAAATTTGGGAATAATTCAACTTATTTTAAAGTAGCTATGATTTACAAAATTAAGCACTTGCTCCTTTTTTAAATTGCAAATTGATATATTATTATTTCTGGCATTTTGATAGATAAACACATAAAACCATAAACCACAGAAATTTTCTCAAAGAGATCTATATTATATATCCATAAAAATATACGGGGTATTCCATTTAAAATACAAAATTTAATCATGGTATTTGACTCCCTTTAGTTTTGTCTTATTCGTTTTTCAAAACTATATTTGTGGGCAAAATTTTGACGACAAAATATAAGCGGTTTGAAACATATTTATTGCAATATTCCATACTTTTCTGACAAAGTGTATAAGAGTAAATAAATCCTTAACTAGGCGAAAAACTTAAACATTTACACTATAGCTACTTTTAACAGACTTCACCATTATAACAGTTACAATAAAAATACTGTCAGTCAAACAAACAAATAAATCTATTTTTAATTTCGTGGCTGTACCTCTCCAGTTGGTCTAGGCGTTCTCCCTCCTTCGCCGACATAGCATCGCGCGCGTGGTTCCGTTTGTGTGACGTCAGGGAAAAATGTTCACCGCAATAATTTCTAATTGTGTTATACTATACATGCTCGTGCGATAATATAAACATTTTCAATGTTAAAAATCGTTAAAATTTCGTTAAGCCACGCCAAGTCATGCTAGGCAGCATAACATAAAATGGTCGATACGGGTCGAATTCTCAATTTAAGTAAATATAAAATAAATTCAAACCTTGTGTTTGTCAGTGTAATGACCCTTAAAAGAAGCAATAAGCAAGCTTTTTAAATTAAAAAGATAAAAATAAAACAGTTTATTTTCGCAAAAAATAAAGTGACAGCCACTTATTTTACAAATTGACCTTTCCGTGACATTACCTTACCCACATAATGGCAACACAATATTGCAGTGACAAATTTTCTGGCGTAGTAATTTTACCCTTGAGTGTTTATGGTTAAAATTATTCGATATTTATTAAGTTTTTAAGTTTTCTCATAACTTTTTGGGATGTTATTAAACCTCAATGCAACGGTTTAATTAAATATTTTAGGTCTACACACTTTTCTAATTAAATTTTAATTTAAATTACACTGTAGTTATCATCCTGTTCTTTACCTGTGGCATATTTAATTAAATTAGAAAATCTCTTTTAAGCTGTTAAGTTTGCAGCAGTGATTATTTTAATGACACTAATGACAGAGGCACATTGGCAGAAAAATCTTACCAAACTTATAATTGTTGATGCTTTAATAAATAATACAATATAATGTACATAATTAAGAAGTCTAACGAAAAGAAAATAGTTTATTCTAAGTAGGTTAGGTTAGGTTAGAGTGGCAGACTTCTGGAATTGACCAAACAGTCACACGTAGTCCTATAAGACCGTTGTGGTACTACACATGCTCCGCGGAACCTATTGCATCAGCTTCCTGATGGTTAACACGATCGTAAAAGAATCTTGACAGCTCACTCAAACCAGCCACTGCTGTTAATAAACTTGGTAAGTCAATCCAGTTTCAGGCTGCTCACTTCCGCCAGATCATTAAAGAATGGTTCGCCCAGGGCAGTGAACCTTTTTCTCGCGAGGCCGGGGCATTCACACAAGAAATGCTGAATACTTTCCTCCTCTTTCTCATCTCTGCAACTTCTGCAGAAGTCGTTAGTTGGTATTTGCATACGTTCAGCGTGTCTACCGAAGAAGCAATGTCCGGTGATTACGGCAGTGATGTTTCTTAGGTCCTTCCGAGTGTGCGGTAATAGCGCTGCGGTTTTCCTGTTATCAAGTAGGGGCCATAATTGCCTGGAGATGCTACAAGTTGTAAGCCCTGTCCATCTGCTTTGCGCAAGTTGTTTAGCTGCTCGATCTATCTCTTCTTTGACTGATCCCAGTGGTCTAGCCACAGTATTCTCTGCTAGTTCGACAGACATGCTTGCGCCCTCCCTGGCGAGCGCATCAGCAGTCTCGTTGCCATATATGTTGCTGTGTACAGGAACCCAACACAAGGTGATTCGATGTTGAGCACCAAGTGTGCAGAGATTGTTGCGACAGCGCCTTACTAATTTTGACTTAGTGCTGCTGGAGCAAATTGCCTTTATTGCTGCTTGACTGTCTATATAGATAGCTATAGACGCAGGTCCTCTCAAGCCAGGGTGATCCCGCAGGGTACTGACTGCTTTACCACTGCAAAAATTTCTGCCTGGAAAATGCTGCAGTTGTCAGGGAGTCTGTATGACCTCTGTATTAACATGCTCTCGAAGAAGATGCCAGCCCCACCCCGACGTCCATTTTTGAACCGTCTGTGAAGATCGAGTGATCCGCCTCCATTGTTACTTGATTGCCTTCCCACTCTTCCTTACCCGGAATGAGCATAGAATGGCCCCTTCCAAAGTCTGCCAGCGAAACAGTGTAATCGGTCGGCTCTCGCTCGCAGTTTTTATACCAATTAATAATAGGTTTTAGTAATAAAGTATCGTTGGGTTGGTTTTAGCCTACTTTTTAAATGAACTTGTTATATTATATAACTAGAAAGGTAGTACTGAGGATATTAGATTAACGATAATTAATATTTTTTAAATTGGGTTATTAAATATGAAAATATGTGTTTCCCTTATTAAAATAACGATTGTAAATCTGTCCTATTAATGAAACCTTTCTAATAGACCTTGTAAAAATAAATGTTTTACATGAATAAAATCTCTTTAATAAGGTTAAAACGCGCTTTTTAATTTAGCAAAAGATTAAGGAACAGTATAGGTGCCATTAATCAAATAATCAAAAGAAAACGCCTTATATACAACAATAAATTTACACATTTACAAGAAAAAAATGCTTAAATATAATGACAGCTACTTATATGCACGTTTTAACCTTCGAGGGTATTTTATTCGTGACTTTAGCAGATTTAACGTACTGCGACCAGCACGCACATTTTAAATAAATGTTTGGTAGGTAGCCTTTTAGATGAGGTCCAAGTTTAAAAAAATATAATACGTTGAAATAGTAGGTACATCATTTGAGAATAAAGCTTATTATATAAATGGTTTAAAAGAAGCACCTATTATAATTTAAGTACGTATTTAAGATTCAGTTAACGGAAATTCTACAGGTAAGCTGTTGTCAGTAGTTGTGTAATTTTCTGATTGATGAAAAAAAAGTTTAAGATACTTTTACCACCAGCTACAGCTGTAGTGTCAAAGTACCAATGTTTATTATTTAATAATAATAAAATACCCCGTTTTCATCAAAACATTATGTAGGTATAGTATACTCTACTTACTTTTAAAAAAACGACTATGTAAATTTTTTAACTGATCAAATGTTGGATCTATCATATACCGCTTTTACATTTCTTTTCACATAAAACTACTCAATATATGATTAAAATAATTATTGTAAAAATACATAGTCGTAAATATTAACCTGTGTTTATTTGAGGTACAAGAAATGTTATTAACCAATATACAGGGTGTCCATTTAATGTGTAATTCTTCGATATCTTAAATACTATCCTATATAGAGAAAAACTTTAAATGTAAAAAATAGAGGACTGTTGTAGGTGTATATTATAATTTTTTTTTTATATACAGTGTGTTTTACAAAAGCCGGACCACTAAAAAAAAAAAAAAAGACCGTACAAAAGCAAAAAAAATCTAGGAAAATAATGAATATCTTGGCAACAATGCAACAGATTGAAAAAAAAAATTTAGATTACATAAACAATATAGGGAGGGGCTTTATTTGCAAGAAAAAATATAGGGTGTTCCATTTAAAAATATTTAAGTTTTAGTGATGCGGCTTTTGTGAGACACACTGTATATTTAAAAATATTTTTATAACATACAACTTCAACAGTCCTCTATTTTTTACATTTAAAGTTTTTCTCTATATAATATATCTCTATATTTGAGATATCGAAGAATTACACACTAAATGAACACCCTGTATACTGTATATATATTATATAATTTTTGGGCTGTGTAATTGTAAGCAATATTTTTACTTCCATAATACTATTGATCCAAAGATATTGTAATCAACTTATTTTTAAATCATCTAAAAAAGGCATTCGTTTAGTTAGGTTTAAAGTAACAAAACTAGCAGAAAAGAATTACCATATTTGCAAGAAAAAACAGTAAAGAATAATAAGGGCTACTTACGTGCACGTTCTTAACCTAAACATGTATATAATTTTTGCATCATAATTTCATTATTCGTGACGTTAATAAATTCAATATGTATAACACGAACTTTTAAAAGAAATATTTCATATTTTATGCATTTTAGTAAAGCTTATGCTTATGCTCTTTACAATGTTATTAAGTCTTTCTTAGAAACTTTTGTACAAGTTATAAAAAACATATTTTATACAATATACCAGTTTTTCTGTTTTCAAGCTAAAAACTCACATAAAATTGAATAAAAACTTTTTGCTTCAACAATATTTTTGGACCTATGTTACATAAAAGAAAAAGTTTTTATGAAGATATGAAGGATATATGTAAGTGACTTTTCTTGTAACTAAATGTATTAATATAATTCTATAAAGCTCTGTATTTCTTGTAAAGATATAGGAATTGCCAACAGTATTAAAGCTTAAGTAGAATTGACAAGATTTTAAGTCCTGAATTGGCCACCATAGAAAAATTTCAACATTGTTATTCAAGTAACGATTTATACCCCTTTGACGTAAACATATACCATTCACATTAATAATGTTGAATAAATAATACTTTTCTGATTTGTCTCTATAGCTTAACTCAACCTTTAAAAAAAATGATAACTTGTAACAAAAATCTTTGCAATAATATAACACACGAGTGAGTTGTGAGTTGCCACGACATAAGTCACACAAGTCCGAACAAGCAATTTTTCTTTTCACGAATGTTAAGTTCAAGTCTGTTAATCAGTGGCGGTTTCTCCATAGGAGCACAGGAGCACGTGCACCCCCATACTCCATAAAGAATTACCCCATAAAGAAAAAATAAGGTCCATTTAAATGTATCTTCTTTATATTCTTACCGTAATATAAGTTAGAACTAGTGTTGGGAAAAATCGACTTATTTTAATAATCGACTACCGAGCATTCGAGTGATTTAAAAAACCGAATCATAATCGATTTTTTTTCACTCAAATTCTAATATTAATTATTAATATTGGCGATTCATCGTTCATGTTGATATACAGCATTTGTATTGGGAATAACTGACTCGGTGTTGTTAATCGATTGATTTTTTGCGGATTATTAAATGTGGCGGAGATATTTGTGGATTTTTTGGCATGGTTCCCAGATCTTACAATTTAATTTAACAACTTGACTACTTGACCTTGAGATGTCACGATATTGCATAACTCATGATATTTATGAATACTGAAATACTCACCACTAAACATAAGTTTGCAGTAGACGCCGACGATTTCGAAATAAAATAATAAATTCTATTATCCTACGCAGGCAACCCGTAATGCAGTATTTAAATCTAAATAGTAAATCATATCTTACACTACACAGGTAACCCGTAATGCAGTATTTAATTTGAATTATATCGCCAATAATAACCGAAACCACTCGGTGTAGCCGCTCGCTAGGAGATGGCTCTGGCCGCAGTGAGTGAATGACAGGCGGGCAGCAACTTTGGAGACGCGTTGGAAAATAAAAACCATATGTTCGTCACTCATTTCGTCACTCGAATTATTTCCAAAGATAATCGAATAATTCAAGTGAATGAAAAAACCGAATGATAGGTTATTTTTCACTCGAGTGATCCCATCACCAGTTAGAACCCTCCTATTTTAACGTACAGTCAAACAATCGAACGAAACGTGGTGTAATAGCTCTCGACAAGCCGGTTGTCAAGAACAACCGTATGGCGCGTAGGAATGCATAAGTCGCACACATGCGTTACGTAGGCGGGGTTTCTGCTGTTTCTCTATGCATCTTGTACTAGCAGGTGTGGTAGGGGGAAAGCGTGATTCTAATAGGAAAACTCGCACAAATTAAATGTGCGCCGTTGAGTTCATTGCTGTATGAATTTATTATTTGGAGTTTACCTTTATATTTTTGTTATTATTTTGGGGTAGTAAAGACTTATTTTAATAAAAATGAATAGTTTTAAGGCCAAAACGACTATGAATGTGGAATAATTGAGAAACAATACATTACAGTTATTCCAAACTTTAATGAAGCTGTTATTGATAAGTTTGCTGCAAATAAAAACAGAAGAAGTGACTTTACTTTTAAAAAATGTACCCACTAATGAAACATAAATTGGTCTTTTTTATTTTTTTTATCTTATTTAATTTTAAGTAAAATAAGTAGGTAATCATAAATTTTTAAAATATTTACTAAAAATTATTGACCAAATTTGGGCGTGGTCTTGAAAATTTTTCGCCTGAGGCGCATTTCGCCTGCAGCAGGCTTTTAGTACACCCCCAAGTTTACAAATCACGAGTCGCCACTGCTGTGTATATCTTTTTTTTTAACTAAAATGTATAGATGTAAAATTTTAGTTTTAAGATTGTCTGGTAGGGCGCAGAACTACTATTCGCCCGGGGCGCCAAAATTCCTAGCTACGTCCCTGAACACATTATACAAAACTCTAGTTCCGTCTGATTTTGTTGCAGTTTCCTAAATGAAAAAAAAAATTCTACGCCACCATCATCTGTCTTGTCGGCTACTAAAATAGGGTCCGTTTTGTTATACTGAATATTAAACGAAATTATTTTATACTTGTCCACCTGTCTAGACGACAAAATTAACTTTAATACCATTATTTATGGATTAAAATCTACAAAAATACTTTAGGAGAATTAATAAACAACGTGTAAGAATTAATGGTTTTTCACAAAATGTTTTTTTTAATCAGCTAGAAACAAATGAGTTCATTAATTTAGAAACCCCAAAAGGTTTTTTGCCATGAATAATACCCAAGTTTAACCTTCTAAGGCTTGTTACTCTGACTCTCTTATCAGGTTCGGATTTAGCCCCGTTCAATATTTTTCGGAGCTCATGGCTATGCACTAACTCTTGTCTGGAAAAAAGTTGGTACATTTTTAGATCTATTAGTACAATATTATATACAATGTACTAATAAATCTAAAAATGTAACAACTTTTTTCCAGACAAGAGTTAGTGCATAGCCATGAGCTCCGAAAGATATTGAACGGGGCTAAATCCGAACCTGATAAGAGAGTCAGAGTAACAAGCCTTAGAAGGTTAAACTTGGGTATTATTTTTGTATACAAATTCCTGAGTACAGGAAAGTTCGGGGTTATAACTAGTGATGGGATTACTCGAGTGAAAAATAACCTATATTTCGGTTTTTTCAATCACTTGAATTATTCGATTATCTTCGGAAATAATTCGAGTGACGAAATGAGTGACGAACATATTGTTTTTATTTTCCAACGCGTCTCCAAAGTTGCTGCCCGCCTGTCAATCACTCACTGCGGCCAGAGCCATCTCCTAGCGAGCGGCTACACCGAGTGGTTTCGGTTATTATTGGCGATATAATTCAAATTAAATACTGCATTACGGGTTACCTGTGTAAGATAATATGATTTATTATTTAGATTTAAATACTGCATTACGGGTTGCCTGCGTAGGATAATAGGATTTATTATTTTATTTAGATTTAAATCGTCGGCGTCTACTGAAAACTTAATGTTTAGTGGTGAGTATTCAGTATTCATAAATATCATGAGTTATGCAATATCGTGACATCTCTAGGTCAAGTAGTCAAGTTGTTAAATTAAATTGTAAGATCTGGGAACCATGCCAAAAAATCCACAAATATCTCCGCCACATTTAATAATCCGCAAAAAATCAATCGATTAACAACACCGAGTCAGTTATTCCCAATACAAATGCTGTATATCAACATGAACGATGAACCGCCAATATTAATAATTAATATTAAAATTTGAGTGAAAAAAAATCGATTATCATTCGGTTTTTTAAATCACTCGAATTCTCGGTAGTCGATTATTAAAATAAGTCGATTTTTCCCAACACTAGTTATAATCAACCTGTTGCTGATATAATTTTTATTAAAAAGAAGATGACATGCTTGTGCCTCTGATACAGCAAAGTCTTCAATTGACTATTTATTTTTCTTCTGTTAGTAGTTTTAAACAAACATGTCTATAAAATTATCCTTAAATATGACAGACGATGGATTAAATAATAAAGTTAACATGTTGTTTTATATGTATTTTACATACTGTTGGCTTAAAATTGACAAATTTAGTTTTTTTACTTTATGACGCGGTCCTAGAGTTTAGATGTTTGTGACAAATAATAATTATAAGATTTTTTTAAATGAGTTTTAGGATTTCTAATATCAAAGATATATTACCACTCTCGTAAGCGACGTTAAACTTAAAAGCAACGTTTTTATTGTGTACTTTGCTTTTAGAATTCATCTGCGGCTCTGAGAAACTTTTTACTACTTTTTTAATTAAAAACATTATATAATTTTAGTTTTATTCAAAACTCTAGGATATAAATTAAAAGTAACCTAAATTCGTTATAAAAATGGTTGTATTAGATGTACTGTACCTATTTTATAGTGATTGCGCAACTAGCAAATCCTTTGTGGACAACTTCAGCGTTGTTGAGCACTTGTTCGCAGTGGCCTAATTTTAAGAAATGCAAAAAATATATTCTGTATATGCAAACCAATATTTACAATGTGAACGTCCCACCTAGGGTTGAGCATATTTCACTTGAGCGAGGATTTGAAATTTCAAGTTGAAATTTTCATGAAATTTATGAAGTTTTTGTCAAATTTATGATATTTTTGTGAAATTTATGAAACATTTAAAAAAATCTTAAATGTCGTAAAAAATTCATTGAAATTTATGAAATTTTTATTGAAATTTTCATTAAATTCTATTTTCTGTTGTATCTGGTATTTTATATTTTTAAAACTAGTACATACTAAAGTATAAGTACGAAATAAAAAAATATCTAAAGTAACCTGAAAGATTAATTTATTTGTCGTATTCGTCCATTGACATTTTGTCTTCATCATCCATTGACATTGGACCTAAGCATGGAAAGGTCTTTGAAAGTTTCACTGAAATTTCTGAAATTTTTCTGAAAGTTTCGAATGTAATAAGGACATTTATGAGTTGAAAGTTTCAGGTGAAAATTTCAAAAATGTCACTGAAATTTCACTTTTTGGGTTAAGTGAAATTTTTCTGTTTTGAAAAGTTCAAAACAGAAAATTTCATTTGAGACTTTCAAATGGCCCAACCCTAGTCCCACTTCATCTGCAACTCGGTTTTCTTTTGCAGATAAACCCAGTTTTTGCTCAGCCTTATATGTTATGTGAGATAACGTAATATACCAAAACCTACATCAATTCACTAAAGACGTTTTGATTGTACCTGGTACTAAGTCGTTGCGATTGTTTCTATTTTCTTACCAGGGCTGGCTGGTGTAAAGGTGTGTAGTTGATAAAGGATCGACGGGTATGTTCTATAAAGATTGTTTTGAGTGTAGTTTTTAATAATTGTATATTAGTAGTAATTTTAAGTATTTAGGTAATAACCTAATTTTATATACGACGACGCCGCACTTTTAAAATTTACCTGGGTCCTCTACTGCTTGTTTAAATAAATCTCTTTTAAAAGCTTGAGAGACTAATAAGGAAAAATGCAGTAAATATAGTCACGGCTTTCTCTATTTTTTACGGTAGGTAATTTAGATTTACTCTTTCGCTATAATTTCATTTCCACCAATTTGTTTCATTAAATACTAATTGTATTTGCTTATTGAACGGTCCAGATTGGGAGCCGACAATTAAATTTAAATTGGGATGTAATACCATTTAAATCAGCTCGAAATATTCTGCCATTAAACTTGAATACCATCGGTTATGAAAATGTCTCACTTGAAAATCGAGAACCAGCTCGTTTAACGACCTTATTTTTGTGCTTTTGTTAATGTTCAGACCACCGGCGTAGCTAAGAAGGGGCGGGAGGGAGGGGGCATACCCCCCCCCCAAAGGCCTGAAAAAAAAGGAACTATCAAAAATATTTCTTAATTTAATAATTTGCTGTATCATGCAAAAGTAGCACTTTCATCTTTTTTCTGTTTTTTTGAGATCAATTTATTTTTTAAATCTTCGGCTTTAGTTGTAAAGATATATCAAAACATCGTTAAAACGTTTCTTTTAAGGGATAAATAACGAGCTTTTACATTCAGAATTAGGTCTCAATCACAAGCACACTAAAATAAAAATGTAATTTACGCGTAAATAAAATCCACTGCCATTCAGCGCCTAATCTTCGAAAAATAAATAAAAATGGAAGTGCGTGAACTGGCAATTTTTAGGCTCCCTCTTTTTCTTTGAAAGCACGTCTGCGTTTTACAGTAGGCTAATGGAAAAAGTTTGATAAATAATATCCTCAATATTATTGGCATCGAATGGACTAAGGAGGTAATTTGATATTTATTTTTTTACGAACCCTTTTAGGGCAATTGGTAACTTAGAAATATAAAACGTTGTGTGTTAATAACATCTTATAACTAGATATGTCATCTTAGTTTAGATCAAACGAGAAAGATACCTAGTGGGAAGTAAATAAAAATGAATATAAAAATTTACTAGATAATTATTGTGTCCGTAAAAAATAATTAAAAGCAACATAATAGTGTCATGTTGCTTTTAATAGGAATTTACTTTCAAAACCATGTTTGCATAACATTACTACTCATCCAATTCTACGAGTATGATAGCTAGTGCATGGACTTTGTTTTAATTCCTCGATGACATTGTTATGTCACTACCACAGAAAACACAAAAATTTTGAAATCTACAAACTGGTCCTAGATTCCTAAATAATCAGACAATGCAAGTTAGCTCGAAATAATTTTAACTGTATAACGTATTTGTGTTACGTAATTTTACAATAATCTTCATTGAAGTATTACCTGTATAAAAAAATATTTAATTACACAGATCCTTTAGGTACGCATAATAATGTGTGTTGTCAAATTGCTACTACGCATACTCGGTAATTTACTTCTACTAGGTGCAAATATCCACGCAAGAAAATTTTTGCTAGACCTGTATAATAACAAATATAAATACTTATGTACTTAATAAAAAAAGGCAAAATAAAAAAAAGTTTGTAATATTTTCCTTTATTTAGTTTTTGAGGCCCCAACGGCTCTGCCCCAATATAAGTCGGCCCCAGCGTAGCGACGTCTTTTTCAAAATAAAACATCGACAATGAAGAGTTGTATCCTGAAGGTATACCGTTACAACTAATTTACAGAATATTACAGTAGCTGAGAAGAAAATAACAAGCATACAGAAATAAAATAAACTGATCTGAAATCCAATTTTTCTTAATGTTTTTACTTACCATTACAAGCAAAATAAGTAACATGAATGCTAAAAGTCACGTTTATAATATGTGCTTTGCAGTATTATTATTTAACAAAGACTGCATAGACCCCTGGAAATGCCCTTATCGTTGTATCTTTAATATTAGTTTAATCAGACAAAAGAAGGGATTTCAGTATATTTATAAAATTTTACAGGTATTGCTAATTTAGTAAATATAAATTATATAATAATACTTTTTAATGATAAAATACAATTAAACTGTAATGAAGTTGGGGAAAAATTTAACATACCTTTAAAAAAATAAAACACAATTATTAGAAAATAGTATTTAAATTAAAATACAAGAGTTTGGATTGCTGCGTAATTTTATAAAACGGACTTCACAACTACCTTTATTTGAATCAGATTTTAAAGTGGAATTCGCCCTTTTGATAAACCAGCCCAACTCCTAAATTTTATACGTAGGTATACTTCTAACAGGAAAAGTCTTGATAACTTTAAAGTATAAATTTCCCGAAGTTTAGTTAGCTAAAGCTAAGGATAAGCGAGGGTAAAATCCTCATATTTATGTCGCAATTTTGGTTCCTTTTACCTTAGATTTCATAATATATGTTTTAAAGAAAAATTTCACATAATGTGAAATCCATCACGTAAACTTTTCGTTATCTATCTATCGATACCTAGTATGTGTATGATGAAGCTAAATGTAATAATGTTTTTCCGGAAAAGAAAACCGACTTCCAGATGAGGTAGAAAGTTCAAATTTTTCACATATATAGATAATGCTACCAATATGTAGGGAAAAATCTTTTAACCGTGACACAAGTTACAGAATTAATGAATATGCAATAATTTCTTGACGAAATGGTGCACATCGACATCCAGGAGGGTCGCGTCGAAAGCGCTGCGAAGAGAAGCAGGCGGGAACCTGGTAGTTTTATCATTAGGTTAAAACGTTAAAATAAAGTTTATTTATTATGCTACTTGTAATGATCCTTAAGGTTAAATTCTTTTAAAATTTATTTAAATAGTATTTCAATTTATAAATTTTATAATTTCTTGGTGTTTGGTTATTGCATAATTTTGTAACGATAACTTGAGAAACAATTTGTTTCCTACTGAATTTCTACCTATACTAAATTGAGAGTTTTGAAGAATGTAATAAATCGTGCGGAAACTTCGACACAGCAAAAATTCGTATTTTATTTTATCCCACAAATGGGCAAAATCTGAACATGTTTACCAATATTGAGGAATATTTAGAAAGCAGATCGTGCCTTTTGTGATGTCCGAGCTACGGATTTTCTATTCATAGCTTAAAAGGTGAGTTTTGTTATTTATTAAGTAAAAATCTCTTACCAATTTAGTAGAAGATTTTTAAAAGATTTGCAGGATCGATTTAATTTAATTAATCTTACTAGCTTACAAAAATATAATATTATTAATAATAATAATAATAATAATAATAATAATAATAATAATAATAATCCACCAACCGCGCTTTGCACTTTAAAGAATCTACTTAAAACGATAGAAGAGAGGAAGAGGTCTCATGAATAAATACAATTTGTGTCAAGAGACCTCTATGAGAAAATACGTCCAAGAACCGAACGGGGAAATTCTACAAAAAGTGATAGCAGCAGACGCTGGAGATACAGCTTTTAACTTACAGAAAAATGGATTACCAAACATAATCCGCACGCCATCAAGTCAACAGCTTGCTTATAACTTGGCAAAAAAAACCAAGTACTAAGATGTGGCGATAGAAATAAAAAAAAATTGTGAAAGCTTCAAAAGTAGACATAATTCCTATTATAATATTCGGCGGACAAGGGCGGATCCAGGGGGGGGGCACTAGGGGCAAGTGCCCCCCCCGAGCGCCCTAAGAACCGAAGAAATATGACTGATCGATTGCATTCATGCATTCGTCGATGCGCCGAAATACCTCCCTACAACATAAATAGTGCCCACCCATGCATTCTTATGACATTTCGGCGTGGTCCCAAAAAAAATCGCCTGCGGCGCTATTTACCCTACACGTTGTCTAACCTCTTGTATAATTCAACTAAATAGTGCCCCCACCGAAACTTCTCCCTGGATCCGCCCTTGTCGGCGAAGGGAGTTATAACGGAAAATGTCAAGCCCAACTTGGAACAACTAGGCATTTCAGGTTATACCAACAAATTCAGAAAAGCGTCATTGTCCAAACGTGTGACATTGTACGAAAGCTGCTAAATAGCACAGGTTAAGAAAAAGCAAATAATAATATTTTATTAGATTTTTAATTTAGGACTTTCGTTATGACAAAACAATTCGTTACGCGAGAAAAGTAATGAACTAAATCATATGTCCCAATTTGGAAACATTCAGTGACAGCTGACGGTGGAGAGAAAAAATCAAGTTTAATTTTCAAGAGCGGTTAAATGTTATATGATTAAACATACATATATCTATATAAAGCATAGCTAACGCTTTGTGTTTTAAATACAATTAAGTAACTTAAAGGTACAGCATGGTAGTTAAAGTTTTACCTCAAATATAAATATGGCTTACGAATAAGAAGACATGTGGAGTAGGTATACATAAATGTGTTGTATTCTCGTCTCTGCCTAGGGTGTGAGCCGAATTAAATTAATTTTACTGGTTTGGACACCCTAAACGCGTGTAGGCGCAAATAGTCTTACATTTAGTAGCATTTAAATTAGAATATTCATCAGGAAACGGGTTATATTGTTATGCTTGTTTACCCCATCGTTGTACTCTGTCATTTATGTGTTTCAAAATATAATTGTTTAAACGAGTTTGGAAAGTTTTATAGCACTGACAATTTCCACGATATTAATTTAGTAAAACTTCGTATTGCAGTTGTTTCACTGTTGCCGCATATGTAAAGAAATATTATACGGCCATCAATTGGGGAAAAAGTGCATTGTTAAGGTTAAATATTAGTTGTGCAAGTCGTTTAATATTTTCGTTTTGTCAGAACCATCCTCAGACGCTTTTTGCCGTATCATGGCTCATCAGGAAGGTAGACTTCGATGAAAGAAAAGAATAGGGTCAACTGGAACAATGCATGCGTGAAGCAACATCTAATTTAATTATTTATAGTATACTAGCTATACCCTGCACGCGTTGCTACGCTACTTACTAAAATAAATTTGAAGGAATAAAAATAAGTCGGGTTCACCATCGCGTCAACAAACATCTTATATTATTATTTATTAGTACCCGGCATCTGTGGCGCCACTTTTTTTTTATACCGAAATCTTCCTCGGCCTGCACACAACAACTCACCAAATTTTCATCGTAATCGGATAAATGGTATAGGAACGCATACGGGACATACAGACAGACAGACAAACATTCATTTTTATATATATATATATATATAGATAAAGAACTCAAAAGCTTAAACAAAGAACAATATAGCTCTGGAAAACCTTATAACTTGCTTGTAGGTACGTAAAATTTACCTACAACGCGAAATACAAAAGCGAATCTTTTAAATCGATTTGAATATAAATCAAAAATATCTCTATCAGTATTTAAATATTCGATTATAAGGCAGAAACTCCTACAAAATAAATAATTATTATTGTATAGAGACAAAACTGCTGAGTTTTAAAAAAAGGCATTGTTTTATTTTCCTTTATTTATCAAATTTATAAATGGATAATGAAATCAACTAGCTGGGTTGTTTGGATTTTATATAACCGTAATTTATCTTTCCAAGAAATCTAAGTTAACAAATTTTTTGCCAAAAATATTATGTCATCACGCAGTGAATTAATGAAAATCTACAATTTGCCCTAAATAAGCGAAGATGTAAGTTTTTATTGCCCCTAATTATTCACTGTCTCTTTCAGGGAAGAGATTCATATAGAAACAGTCTAGCAAAATCTTTGAAAGCATAATAAATTTAAGTCAGCTATTTGACTTGAAGCAACGATTAACTATTAGATATAGTTGGGACAAATAAGTCTGTCTTTTGCTAAACTTAGTGAAATATATAAAATATAGCCCAAATTCAAGGCATTTATTTATTATTTTATTTTATTAAGTTATTTTACGTACCGTAAACCGAGCTAACTTTGGTAAGTTTTATAAAGTAAAACATATGCTAATTAATTCGTTGAATCTATTAATATTTAAAACAGCAACATACAGGAAGACAAATTTCTTAAAACGGCTATTAAATTTCTTGTGGAAACTTGTATCTTGGCGGATGGGACACCTCGAGCCGGCGGCGCGGGAAGTCAATTGAAACGGCGCCGCGTCGTGTCGATCCAATAAAAAAAAAAGACATAAATATGTATTTTATCATCCACTTACGACATATTTTTTATAATAACTCATAAATAAAAAAACAAACTTCATTTTTTCCATTTAAAACACATTTAGGTGAAAAAAATATTTATTATTGATATAAAAATTAAATATAAAATAGTTAACATGAAGATAACATACAGTGTCACCAGTAAAGTCTGCATCATATGGGATTTTTTTTATTAATAGCTTTATTCAAAATTTGACTTTGGCATCAAGTTCTGCTTCGATTGAGATGAAAATAAGAAAAAAAAAATAGTAGGCACGTGACTCGCATTATTATCTGTCAAATTTTAATTGTTTTTTTTTTAAATAATTCAAAAGTGGGGTTATTTCTGAAAATATCGAAAAAAGTTATTTAAAAAAGTTTTTTAAATGCAGTTTCTAGCCCACATGCAAAATTTCAGCTGCATAAGATAATTTTGATTTTTACCTATATTTTGTAAATTGCACCACTTTTGCAAAATATGACTCAACGCAACCTACATAACATAAAACTTATTAGTTTTGACAATGCTTTATTTCAGATACATTTTCTTTAAAGTAGCGCCATATTAAAGGTGTGTTTTTCTACAAAATCAAAATTGGGCTATTAAAATTTGGTCGCATGTGACGCAAAGTTCATTTGTTTTTGACCCTGTATAAGGTAACTTTATAAAATAAGTATTTTTGAAAACGTAATTTGTGTCTGAAAGTAATACACCTTAATATTAAGACAAAAAAGAACACCGTGTCATCAGTAAAGTGTTCATTAAGTGGAAAATGAATTTTAGTTTAACTTAACGTAAAGTTTATTTATTTTCAACGATTTAATTTGAAAACCCTTTATTTTATTTTTTTACTTTCAGACACAAACTACGTTTTCAAAAATACTTATTTTATGAAGTTACCTTATACAGGGTCACAAACAAATGAACTTTGCATCACATGCGACCAAATTTGCAACACATGGCGCTACTTTAAAGAAAATGTATCTGAAATAAAGCATTGTCAAAACTAAGAAGTTTGGTGTAGGTTGCGTTGAGTCTTATTTTGCAAAAGTGGTGCAATTTACAAAATATAGGTAAAAATCAAAATTATCTTATGCAGCTGAAATTTTGCATGTGGGCTAGAAACTGCATTTAAAAAAACTTTTTCTAATAACTTTTTTCGATCTTTTCTAAAATAACCCCACTTTTGAATTATTTTTGGATAAAAATTAAAATTTGACAGATAATGCGAATCACGTGACTACTATTTTTTTTTTGCTTAATTTTCATCTCGATTGAAGCAGAATCTGATGCCAAAGTCAAATTTTGAATAAAGCTATTAATAAAAAAAAATCCCATATGATGCGGACTTTACTGGTGACACTGTAAATAAAAAAGGAACTGGTTATTTGCTTTTTCGATTATTTTCAAAATTAATTCAAATTGTTAAAAAAAAAAGAAAAAGTTCGCAAACAGCGGCGGCGCCTATCGGCGCCTGAGGGACCGGCGCACCGGGAAATCTCCCGGTGTCCCGGCGGGCCGATCCGCCCCTGCTTTCCATCCTAAAGTTAACATCGGTTTGCCTTCTTCCTCCTTGGCACTGAACATGTCAGATGAGATTCAATGTTGCCAAATTTTGCTATTATTTGATAGTGTATTGCCTACTTTTGTAGACTAGATGTAAAAACGTTTGGTTTCAGTCAAGCTACCGACTGTTACAAAATAAATACTAAAAATATCCGGATACTGCAGTCACAAAGTTACCCCGGTTTACGGCACTTTATTTTTTCGTTAAACGTGTTATTGTGGTTAAAACATTTATTCGGTTCTAGTTGAATAGTAGCTATTTTATTTTGCATATTTATACGATACATAAATATATGTATAACAAATTTATTTAAAAAATGTTATTGGAAAACTTTTGCAAGACAACTTAAATGGGGTAATATGTTTGAAACATAAAATATCACCTAAATCAACCAAAGTAATTTTTATTGGAATTTGCTATTACAGTTTTACAAATTTTGTTAAAGAAGTTATATATTTCTTAATATAACTTTTCAAATTTGTTTCATCATCCAAATATAATTCATATCGGGTATGATAAACGTGGGTATTTTGTAAGTTTAGGTAATTTCGTGTATATAATTTGGACAGGTGTGACATTTGAATCAATGTCCAAATAGCCTACTATTACACGAGATTATTTAGAAGGTATATGTATGTAGAAATTGTTATAAACTAATTCCTTTAACAAAAACCCTATCTGTGTCCGGGAAATGTGGGGAAATCTCCCGGCTTTGATAAAAATACGCCAAAAGAATACTACAAGTTCATATAAACTTTTTTCGTATCGGCCTCCTCTTCGGAGATATGGGCTCCCAAAGAGCTCCCATGGAATTAAGTTTTTGACACATAATTATTAAACCAACAGGTATATTTCAATTTTTTTCTTCATATGATCTATACCAGGTAAGACCCTTCAAATTACTATCCCAGAAAGTATTGCGAATTACTCACTGCTGCAGGGACGGACTAGCTGTGACACCAATGTGTCCATTTTTTTTACGCCTTGTATGAGAAAAACTTTGGACAACGTTTTTTACATACCTTTAACTATTGACTAAAAATTAAGTACCTACTCTTCATTCATGTCGCTAATCCTAATTTTCAGAAAAACGTCATTTTATTTACATCATGTATTTAGCGTATTTCGATAAAAGATACATCTTTCCATGGGAGCTCTTTCGGAGCCCATATCTCCGAAGAGGAGGCCGATACGAAAGAAGTTTATATGAACGTGTAGTATTCTTTTCACGTGTTTTTTTTTTATATCCGAGAGATTTCCCACATTTTCCCTGTTATACACCTCTTTTTATATGAAAAAATTTAACAATTTAAAAGTTTTATCAATATTTAAAAAAATATATACGTTTTATAAAAATGTTCATTCAAAAGTCCATAAATTCTTCGACCCAAGTTTCAAATTTTTACCAGCATTATTAACTGAAATAAGTTACGTAAAATGATGTCGTGGTCACCCGGTATTATATTTACGCAAAAGCAACTATAAAAAACAATACTCGTGCTATATCTCAATGCTGGAAAGCGCAAGAGAATATAGTTTGAACATAAAGCCCTTGGGGGCACATGATTTTCTCAACATATTGGGGGAAATTTGTCAATAACAGTTTCTATGCAAACAGTTTTGAAATTTTAAATTCTCATTTAAATTTCAAAATAAGGTTTTTCTAAAACCGAATATTCGGTCGTTACGGGAATGTGCTTCAGGTGATTGTTGTGCTTTTATTGAAAACGTAATGGCCCGTTATATACATCGATGGCCTTAATAAAGCTAGCACGGCTCGATATCAACGCGATACTGCACCTAATATGAGATACTCGTATAGTTTACGATTACTAAAAAGCAATAGATTGAGCTTATAAAAAAATGAAACTTCACTTTAACTAATGATGTGACGCAGCTAACCGAGAGGCAATGTAGGGGACATTAAAATCAGTTCACCACGAACTTTTTATTTTGAGCAGTACTATTAAAATGTAAATAGGTTTAAGAGCAAACAGAAGTGACGCATTCGCCATTTAATTTTTTTATTTTGATGAGTCAATTATGTATTAATTTCTTAACGTTCAAGCTTATCAGTACTGTATATTAAACTGTACTGTAATTTTAAAAAAAATGTAAACATAAATTTTAAATTTCTTTAAAAAGAAGACTAAGAAGTTATTTCGAAAGTATATAGTATATAGTATATGTAGGATCAAAACAGTGAAGTTAGAATTTCTGCATATCTTCAGGTGATGAGATGCCCTAGTTACTTGCTTGCACAATTGCATACAATTTAAGAAATAAGGAGGTCAATCGAGGTAATAATTTCATTTAAAGTAAAGAACACTTAAAAAACAAAACTGTTATTGCTGACAGAATAAATAAACAAAATTTTATTGTGTACCACACCATTTCGTGATATATGATTCACATTTTATTAGCCTAACACAATGTTTTGCGGCATGATTTACCTTTTTTTACGGTAACTCAATTGAGATTAGTTATAATTCGTTATGAATTGTCCAGAAGACTTAAAAAAAGAATACAATATTCAATACTTTAAAATCTCTTGGATCTTAGTGGAAAATATGTCTTAGTATCAATTCTGCTTAAACTAAGCATATCTATGTTAAATAACTTCGCAAAATTGAAAACGTGCCACGAATAACATATGGTTGAAGTATTTTAAGAATGCGAAAAATAGTCAAATCATCTCGCAAACTTAAAGGAAAGGGAAGTTTATTCAACTTGAATGACTATAGACATCTTTTTGAAATGAGCAGGTACGTCGTAAACTTGTCAATGTCTTATTCCGTACGTGACATAAACAGAAATAAAAGTGAAGTAGAGACAAAGAATTTTTAAAGATTTGTTCTTGTTTTATTGAAAAGAAGACAATATATTTTAGACATGCCAGCAGGGACGTAGCTAGACTTCATTTTACCAATACTGGTGTTTTTGAGCAATTTAGTCGAAGTTTCTGGTTAGATAAAGGATAATAAATAAAAATTACCATTCGTACCATATTTAAATTTAAATAATCAATTTTGTCAGGCAATTTACTATCTATAGAATTGATTCGGCTTTTACTTGGTGGAAATTCATTATTAATTGTATTAAATAAATGGTAAAAAATTTAAAAAATTATAATGTTACAGTTTCCACAGATAAAAGTAAGTAAAAAGTGTAAAATAATTATTTTTTTATTTTTTACCATTTATTTAACACAATTAATTTACTATCTTCTTACACCGAACATAAACTCAAAATACCGGACCTGAAATACCAGACAATCTCGTCATAATAACATAAAAACCTAACGATTAAAAAATATATATTGCCGTGCAATTCATGCATAATGAGTTAATGTGTATTAACCGAATACCCAATTTTCCCGCCCCCTTCGTCACGGTGGCCCGATACGGAATAGTATATTAAAGTACACGTTTCATAGGAAGCGGTTTTAGCGCACGCGTCTATTTTAAAAAACGAGCCACAAAGTGGCGAGTTTTTTTATTGACACGTGCGCTAAAACGCCGTATGAAACATGTGCTTTATCATTTCTTTCTATTTCACCTTTTATAATCAAGAAAAATACTTTTTAAAAAGAAAATAAATCCTTCAAATTTTATAAATTTTTATGTCTAAATTTTATGTTGGTAATACTATTTTTTATCATAGTAGCCTCTGGACAACAAAAATTATTTTGCAAACTGTCATTTTTTGATTTATTGACCCATTTTCACCACGAGATTCTAAGGTTATTTTAGCGATATGAGATTTGAAATTGGACGGATTACGTTGTGTGATCCGTGTACATTCGGTACATTCGGAAGATTTTGCTACTTTTTTTCGAATTTCAAAAGACGTGATTTTACATCACGGCATAGCAATTTAGTATAGGGAAGATGGAAAATTCAAATAAAGTTGAAGTTAAAATCGACATTGGAAGGTTAGTAGATTGAATTTTGGATAGGATTTGGCAGAAAATGTTAGCTTGAAGCATCTACAAAAGATTGATTTATAGATTTATGCAACCAACATACCTGACTGTTATCCACACAGAATAAAAAAGTAAGTTATCAAGCTATTTTTCCTCTGCGAAAAATGGGTTTTCTCGTAAATCACAAAGGCCGCGCAAGTCAATGAAATAAAACATTTAAATGTTACCAACATCAAATAAAGAAAAAACGCGTATCGAAATAGCTTCATTACGATACGCAAATGCGTATCGTACTGAGCTTATTATGAACGTGAAATAGAAACATGCCTTTAAACACCACGAGTGGGTGATATTTTGGGAAAGGGGGCCTATTTAATAGTTCAGCGGACTTAGCTCCCCCCCATTCTAGTTACCTCCCTGCCTGAGAGTTTATCGTTAAAGCCTATATATACAATTTCCCAGTAATGACGATATAATAAAAATTTAAATTGAATTGTCGATTGGAAAAAGTCTTGCTCTTTTATATTTTCTGGGATAAAGATGCATACTAGTAATAAAAAGATTATCGTAAAAATAATGACTTGAAGTTTTACAACCAACGATTCAACGGTATTACAAATATTTTTTAACTTTCTTTCTTTTAGTAAGGTAGGTAAACGATATGTCTTTTACCCCCTATATAGACGGTCTAGCTAGAGTGAACTCCTTAGAGCTTTAAGCTGGACAAGATATATTTTGTCGGAAAACCCGAATAATTTCAATTTAAAGTTTAATTAGTTTTTGTGGCACCAATGGGTTTTACTGCCAAGTGGTAACAAGTAATTAAAGTAGTTATCCAATAAACAACTTGTTTTTTGAGGCCTATAACTTATCCGATAGGAAATATCTGTATTATATTTCATATAGGGGAAGGTTGCCTATATTGAACCGCTACCTAAATTGGACCACAGTACATTTCTCTGAAACTAAACAAGTGCCATATCATCTGGCAACACTGTAACATACTTCCACCCAGAACCTTTGATCGGCAACAAACTCAACTAGTTGGCCGTTAGTGCTTGGCGTGTACAGAGCAAAACGTAATTTACACAATTTTAATGTAATATTTTTAGGATTTTCCTAAGAATTTACCTTAGAACCAGAAAACTCTAAGCAAAATCTTTTTTATGGAAGTTATCAAGTAAGTTTTTCTCTTTCTATTTCTCCTATTACCATGCCATATTTGTTTTTTCTTGTTTCTTTCCTGGGTGGTTTTGTAAAGCACGTGGTAGTTGCTTAAATTGGACCACTGGGTGATTGCCAAAATTGAACCGGTCCAATTTAGGCAGTTTGTGCAAAAATAATTTTTCTCTTTAAATAAGTTAATGTCATGAACTAACACCATTTGAATATTGCTAAAATCTTTTTTCTTTGAGTTAAAAAATAAAACTATGACTGGTCCAATATAGGAAACTAATAGGTACTTTTTTTGCATTAGGATGTCTTCTACCGAAATTTTGATTGTAAATTTGATGTTTTTTTGAAATATAAGTATAAAACTTCCTGTACCAACAATTTTATTTTTTATTTATTTATTTAACACCTAAGCTTCCGATTTAAATCATGTAGTCCAATTTTGGAACCTTTAGATGCAATTTAGGCAACCGGTTTCCTATATTGAACCACTTGCAGAGTTTTTTTTATAGCCTGGTATATCATAGATACTTTGAAATAAAATTCTGCAAAAAATCCTGCAGTTGAACAACATACTAAAGTATACTAAGGTATAGCTTCAAGATCGATTTTGCGTTATTATCAGGATCTATGATAAGAAATCTGGGAATTGGTCCAATATGGGCAACCTTTCCCTACCTACGATTCCTTAAGCAGGGTAATAATAGAACACCAAAACTCACTTATTATCACTGGCGTAGCTAGGTTTGTATTAAGGAGGGGGGGTAGTCAGCTACCACAGAGGCGTAAAGCCACGCCCAAATTTTACATATTTCTTTTTCAGCTTTTAATAATTTATAAATCCAATCTTTTTTCACTTAAAACTGTAGGTAGGGGAAGGTCGCCTATGATGGAAACTTTTTTTTACCATCTAATACATTTTTTAGTTCAACGGTTTTAACCCATTTAACCATGTTAAAATATTTGTTACTACTTAAATATTCATTATAAAACTTTCAAAATATACAAAAACAATTTTTTTGTTAAAAAAAATAGAAAAGAAAAAATCACCAAGTATGCCATCATAGGCAACTGCATTGCCTATGATGGCATACTCCAGTAAAATGCAAAAATCTGAAGGACGCATACATGTAAAAGGAATATTTTTGTTACAGTTTGCACATTTTTATTGTTAAAAAATGTAAGCACATAAAACTGTTTAAAAAAACTTAAAATAATATATTACTTTTTAGGGAACATGTAAAACTTTTAAAAAAGATGAAAACATTATCAGGAAAGTACAATCTAAAGACATATTAAAAAACTTTAAAAAGCATATAAGTAGTGACATATCTAAAAGAAAAGTAAAAGTAGCGCCGTTTTGAATATGACGCCTATGATGGCATACCTATTTATATGTATTTATTGGTATGCCATCATAGGAAATCAATGGATATGCCATCTTAGGAATATGTCACACTTCTAGTAAATAAATTATAAAAAATTAAAACCACAACTTAGATTTAAAATAATCATAGCAAAGTAACATCTTTATCCTATAGTTATCGGAAAAAAATCGTGCATTCGAATTTAATGCACCTAACATAATAAATTTTTGGTTTAAAAACTGGCTAATATTACATCGGCACTTAACAATTTCTGTCCTATTAAATAACTTAACATAAAAACGTTCGTCACGACTGAAATACGACTCACAACTGAACGGTCAATACGCGCGCCCGTCTAACTATGTGGGATGACGCAAACCCGATTTATTCCAAATATACCTGTGATATGCCATCATGGGAAGTATGCCATCAAAGGCGACCTTCCCCTAATGGTATCGATCGACGACCAAACAAGCCAAAAAAATTTAAATATTAATTGTTTTTTATAACTACTTTTTTTCGTGGTTCTTGGGGGGGGGGGGATGCCCGCGATCCCCCTTAGCTACGCCGGTGCTTATTATTATATATAATATGGGTACGGAAACTTTTCCCGAAGAATTATTTCGGTGTACTTTTAAATTGAAACAAAATTTAGCGTGAACAAACGGATATATACGACACCAAACATTTAGAAAGTTTCACTAAAACAACAATGTTGTTTCTGAACAACTGGATCAAATATGGCACTGTTTGCGGTAAAACTGCTTTGAGCTAAAAGTAAACACACCACACAATTTAACTTTGGTCTATCAAAGTTTCAATTGAAAATTAAAGCACTTGGTTTTGATGAAATTAGCTAATAACTAACAACTTATTTATAACTTTATTGTAATCGAACTGTCAATTGCAACAAACAGTATGGTTTTAACTGAACAATGTGTTAGCGCCATACAGGCAGTGTTGCCAACTCGTGGGAAATTTCTCGATTCGTGGGAAATTATAAGGTCCAAAGGGAAAAGGGAAATTTTTACTTAAAGTTCAATATCGTAAGATATTCCATAATATAGCCTGCTAAATAGAAATTTGATTAATTAATACAATTAATGTTGAGATAAAAACCACAATATCGTACTGGCTGGGCGATCTTCTGTTAACAACACAGACTTAATCGTGAGTATTGCCATTTCCATTGGTAGATGTAGTGCGCACTGAGTGTATTCGCATATCAGAACTTGCAAAATTTTTGCAGATTTGCAAATATGGCGGACTTGTAGACGCAAAATTACTTTGAAATTCCAAAAACTATTTTCAAATCCGCCATTTTTATCGTAATTCAAACTTTTTACTCTTCCAACCTTCTCTGGTTTATCGAGATCGACTGCCAAATATGTAAAATATTCCCAAATTCATGGCAATATTTAATTAATTAAACTTAAACCTCAACGTTACCTTGTTTTTTTTTATATATAAAAACGGATACAAATTATAAATAACCACCATCCATCAAATCCACAAAATATAGGTTAGTTTTTAACAACTTTGATACGTTCAACAATCTGCAAGTTTGTAGAACCTTCCAACCTTCGGCAAATTTGCAGACGAAAAGTATGATAAACATTTTCTGGAATTCCAATTTTGTCATTTGCGTCTGCAAACCTGTGTTGTTAACAGAAGATCGCCCAGCCAGTACGATATTGTGGTTATTATCTCAACATTAATTGTATTAATTAATCAAATTCCTGTTTAGCAGACTATATGGAATATCCCACGAATATTAAACTTTAAGTAAAAATTTCCCTTTTCCCTTTAGACCTTATAATTTTCAACGAATCGGGAAATTTCCCACGAGTTGGTAACACTGCTGCAAACTGCTTCTTGCAGCTGCAGACGTCCAATGCAGAGCTGTAATCTTACCCTAAAGGATATTTTGCTATCGTTCTACCAATTAAAGTTGCCATTACTTTAGGAATTTGCATTTGGGGATTTACCCTATTACTAGAGGTGGCATTTTCTTTTATAAATTACGCTAATATTTATTATTTGGAAACGTTTGACCATTCGTGGGATTTTTCTTTAAAAAAAGGAAATTTTCATCCTTCTCATGGGAAATTTGATTTTTAAAGGTTGGCAACACTGCATACAGGCAAACTATTTTAATTAAAGAAGGTTTATGTTGTTGCTGGGAATTAAACCCATATAAAGAACCCTCTAGCCGTCGCAAAGGAGTTCAGAACGACTTTGTTTCTTATAAACTTAATAAAACAATAGAATCCGTATTTAGCGAGTTCAAATTTGTCAAATTCCGATTAGCCAAATGAAGTTGTGAATATTTTCGCACTTGTTTATAGGTACCTAACATTCTTCCTGGTTTGACGACTGTATAGTATTACGAAAAAAATATACACGTCAATTATCTTAAATTATATGATCAAAGGAATCTGATAAAAATCAAGAACAGTGATATAAATAAATCAATACACACTAAGATAATTTTTTAATTGGTTTAATTTACCATTGTCGTTTTCTAATGCATCGTTATTTTAGTACCTATTAATTGGATAAATTTGTTTTGCAACCCCAACATGAAGCTCTGTAAAGGTCGAAATCATTCTAATTCAATTTAACTTTAAAATAATTGCTTTTAAAAACATGATTACCTTAAACAGCTTAAGTACATAGCTAAGGGGCTTCTTACCGTTACCAAGAAAATAAACTGATTGTTCTGTAAGCAACAAATTAAATTTTTACAGAGGAAAATTGCGGGTTTCAAAGTCAAGGTTGTGAAAAATTCTTTGTTGTTTTAAAAAATGTGAGGTGATAAAAGAAACTTTTGAGTAGGTACCTTAATTCTACAACATAGGTACTTGAACAGTATTGGCGTAACTAGAGAGTGGCCGGGGAGAGCCAACACTGCCCTATCCCCAGCTTTTATTTATAAGGTCGACAGATCGGATCAGTTATTTAAGTCAACGATACTATAGTGTGACAGCTTTATTAAAGAAAAAAAGAAAGAAAAAACGTTTTATTTACCTACTTATTGTTAAATTACAATTGTAGAAGCTCAAAAATGGAAATCATATTAATGTGAAATACAAAAAAATTAACACACAAAACATAAAAAAACAACAAAGTTAATATCTATGTATGTATATTATACACAAAGAGTTGCGATATGGCGTCCCTATTTCCTTTCAAAAATGATCTGTAGGTATTCATCTACTGTGTAAAATGCCTGTTTTATTAAAAAAACGCATTTATTATAATTTTAAAATATTTAATAATTTAATATTATTAGGTAAAACATTAAATAATTCAACATCAAGTGATTTTTTTTTTAAGTTCAAATCTAAATTTGGGCCAAGTGGCGGAAGGGATGAGAACTCAGATCATCTAGTGCAATATTCATGAAATTATGAATTACTCTGAATTTTTTTTTTGTATGAAAAAAAAAGTTGATTCAAAATGGAATTTGGAAAAGTGCCAGATATAACCAGCAAGAACCACATGAGATAAAAAAAAGTTGTTTTGGGGATTATAATCCTTTCAAAAGACCTAACGAAGTAAATTCGCAATAAGAAATATGAAAAAAATCCGAAATAATAAATACGTCTCGAGAGAACTCAACAAAATTACCGGTATTTTGTGTTTGCAAAAGCAGAAAACATCATGGAAAACAAGTAAAAGGGTTATCAGGGTCGGCTAGTCAATAAGTGCCCTCGTGCGCGCGCGCTGCCTACAAAAACAAACCAAACAAGAAAATTTAAAAAAATTCCAAAGTAAGATAAATTTCTACTTATTTTTGTATTTTGTATAAGTCGCGGTAGTCGCGAATAAAAGTGGAAAGACTAGAGCGCGCCGCGCGGCGCCAGTCCTAAATAAAACTGAAATAATTCTTATTTTTTATACTTGATTATTTATATACACTGCCCGACATATTTAACGCATAACGAAAAAATTGCCTCAATTTGGATGTTATATATTTTCCAAATTTGTGGTTCGTTTTTAATGATTTTTTTTCAAATTGTAGGTTTTTTTCCTTAAGCATATCACTGCCTTTGTTGTTTTACTTGAAAAAGTAACTTCCCTGATAGCACAAAATATTTTAAAAATATTTTTAAAAAATATTTAATAAATATTGCGGTGACAGATTTTTATATATTTATTATATAAATGTTTTAAATATTTAATACATAAATGTTTCAAATATTTAAAACATAAATATTTAAAATGTTCAGTGTATATATCTGGTAAATATTTAGTTCATATTTGTTTAAAATGTTTAATGTATATATTAAATATAAATCTGATATAGTTAATATAATATAGTATTGCTAAAGAAAAATTAAAAGCTCCTTATTATAAGTGAAGTGAGTTTTAAAGTTTTTGTTTTGTAGTTCCCCTTGGCACAAGTCCAACTTAAAAACTGCCCCACATAATGGGACCTTTTCCAAACATCTGTACACTGCATCTGTCAAATTTCTTCCTCCAGTTAGTCTCAACAAATGTATCTAAAATTATAAAACACTGCTATTCTCACTTAGATAATTTGTGTGCAATTTCTCATAATAATTTTCTTTTTAAAAATAGCAATACATGATTCATAACAAATTAATAAGCTGGGGTGCCGGTAACCCCTCTCACTCTCATTCAGCACATTTTTTATATTTATTAGAAATGACACATACAAAAGCATGGCGCTTTTGCATGTGCTACAATTTCAATAGAACAATAATTAATATTTACTATAGGTACCTATATACATAACCTTTTTAAATCCTCAAACTCAGTATTACTCATATGATGTTGAGAAATCTGTAATAAAATAATATTGTGCTTAGAAAATAAAATTTATTGTTACACTGTTATTATATCAATCTATTAGAAATTTTGGTCTGCAGTCTTTTAAAACTACCTAGCTGTGTTATTTTTGCTGGTGGATTTAAAAAGTGTGTGCTTGCATTAAAACTGGACAAAGGTCCCCAACTATAGGGTATCAGAATTGGCTTATGACATACCTACATTCTTATTCTATTGATTTGAAACCAGTTTGCATTTACCCGTATCTATATAAAATTTACTCGTAACCAATGTATAGTATAGAGGTTATCCGAATCAAAAATTTCTGTGTAGGTTTCGCAAACACATTTTTTACTAGTAACCTATTGCTAGTACTAGATGCCTACAAATTCAACTTCAATTAACTTTAGGGAGTATACTATCTTAAGCATTGTCTATTGAATTAACTTGCAAAAAATGTCTTGGCATTGGCAAGCCTATCCAGTGAAAACTTTGGAATATGTGCCCTATTATAATACCGTATGCATGCGCTTTTTGCTTTAATTTTGGTAATTTGTTTGAAAGGGGTTCTTTCAGTTTAGTCTCCAGTGACACACCAATACAAATGAAATAATAAAATAGGTTATGTTTTGTATTTAACAGCACGACCTCAATTTCCAAAAATTACCTACCTAACAGAGAACAACTTGTTCTCTGCTAAAAAGTACCTAAGCATGCATAAACTTTTATAAAATTTAATGTAACCTACCTTATTTCTTAATAAAACACTGTCCTTCACTCTTTTAAAAGAAATGCCAAAATAAAAATGGCCGATCCGTCGATCCGCTGATTCATCTGAGACCGAAAACATAACCCCCCGTCCGGCGGGGGGCGGCATAGGAAATTATAAAAATACATTCATAAATCAACATTGCTGCTAAGTTACAATGTAATTTGCCTGAAACTTTCTAAAATGAAGATTGCTAAAATATTGCACATTACAGGTTGCCCTTAAAACATTTCTCTAAATTTATATATCGAACATAGCGTAGAGAATCCGAAAGCTAAGTTCTAACAATATTTAATATGAAAGGTTTCAAAAGTCAACGTTGCGGGAATTAACTGAATAGAAACGTTGTTTTAGACAGTTCCACGGTTTAGCACTCCAGTACATAAGTTACTTGGAAAAAATAATTTTTAGAAATGATCAAAGAAAATAATAAATATTTATACAATATCCATAAAATATTTGAAGCTAAATGTGTTTTAACTAATATTTGCTAAATATTTGTTTTGGTTAACAAATAGTTGAGAAGAAATTAAATATTTATGAAATATTTATACAATACATATATGGAAATAAATATATTTTTTTAAATATGTATTAAATATTTGTTTTGCTAACAAATATTTAGCAAAGATATAAATATTTATACAATATTTATAAAATATTTCGTGCTATCAGGGTTTGGTATTATACCGGGTGTTATAAAACTGTTATGTTTTTTGTACGGAAATTCAAAACACCCTGTGGGATTTACTAGCCATTGCAAGTTATCGCAATTCCAGCCAAATTAAAGTCCCATGTTTCCTTTACATTTTTTTTTTTGATTCATTGGTTTATCTCTGTTTTTTATGAAATATTCAATTTTTAGTTCAACGTGATTTTCATAAAAAAATTTTTAGTTAAAAAATACAAAATAAACGAAATGCTTTGATTAATGCAACAGCAAGAAAAAACAAATTATAAAGTAAATAAAGAATCAATATCTGGTATTAATTTACTGAATCCACAAAACAGGGCAAAAAAATACAGGAAAGAAAATTGCAATTTCTAAAGGTATTCAAAAAAATTAAATATGAATCATTAGTAGCGAGTATTGCCGACGAATCTTAGAGCCTTGCTTCCTCCTCCTAGAAACTTAAATGATCTGTCATTGAGGCTTATGGAAATATGGAATCAGATTAATCAAGATGAAATCAGAAATCTGATTTTAAGTATGCCAAGAAGGTGCGAAGCATTCATTAGAGCAAGGAGAGGCAATACTAGCTACTAATTATTCATATTTAATTTTTTTGAATACCTTTAGAAATTGCAATTTTCTTTCCTGTATTTTTTTTGCCCTGTTTTGTGGATTCAGTAAATTAATACCAGATATTGATTCTTTATTTACTTTAAAATTTGTTTTTTCTTGCTATTGCATTAATCAAAGCATTTCGTTTATTTTGTATTTTTTAACTAAACATTTTTTTATGAAAATCACGTTGAACTAAAAATTGAATATTTCATAAAAAAACATAGATAAACCAATGAATCAAAAAAGAAAATGTAAAGGAAACATGGGACTTTAATTTGGCTGGAATTGCGATAACTTGCAATGGCTAGTAAATCCCACAGGGTGTTTTGAATTTCCGTAAAAAACCATAACAGTTTTATAACACCCGGTATAATACCAAAGTTGCTTTTTCAAGTAAAACAACAAAGGCAGTGATGTGCTTAAGGAAAAAACCTACAATTTGAAAAAAAAATCATTAAAAACGAACCACAAATATGGAAAATATATAACATCAAAATTGAGGCAATTTTTTCGTTATGCGTTAAATATGTCGCGCAGTGTATTAATTAAGGCGTTATATTTACAGCTCGTGGAAAAAATTAACATTATTAACCAATTTTGAAAAAAAAGTCGTAGTAGGTATTACACACAATTAATCTTATCTGCAATCTCCACATATTTTTGGTAACACGCGTTTTGATTTTAATAATTTAAGGAGAAGGAAGAAAACATTCCATAAAGTTTTGGAAAACCTACGTTTTACTGAATACTTTACACAATGAAACCGTAAAATTATCTATTTGGGACTTTAATTAATCCAATAATTACAAATTAAATTTTTTGTACTTGATTCGCTGACTGTATCCGATTGAAAGGTAGATAAATAAATCAACTCTATAAATGTTCAGTTTATAAATTTGAAATTTAAGTGCATATTTGACAGTGGATTTAAGTGGGCATTTAAGACGGTCCTGTTATGAACTATTTAGAATTTTAATGGGGACGAAGAAAAAGTTCAAATGTACAGTGTTAACTTTTGGCTGAAAGCATTTTAAGTCAGACCGTGCATGATTTTATTATTTCTTCCAAGGGTTTATTCCTTTGCCCGAGTTTGCCCAGCGATGTTTTTAATAAACAGACTACTTATTTAATAAAGAGACACTTATTTAACAAGCTTTTAAGACCTTCTTTGCCTACCCTCCTTCTAAATTAATATTTTTCCATATTTAAATGTAAATCAACTTAAAATCGTTCCAGTTCTTTGAATAAGTATTTGCATTTTTGGTAGAACTTCCTCAAACCTTCCAAGTAAGTTTTTTTTTAATGCTAATAAAAACAATAACCACCCCCTAAACTTTCCGCTGGATCTTTTAGCGTTTTTCTGCTAAGTTAAGACATTTATTTTTTTAGGATATATAATACAGTACATTATTTTAAATTAAAGGAAAAGTTATTTCTGGTATGTCATTTCGCTGACTCAGGATACGCAAACATTAATGTTTTTTACATGAATGGAAAAGGATAACCTTATACTGATAAAAGGAACGTTCAATGATGACTCTCTTGTTTCTTCCATAAAAGCCGTTCTATTTTATTTGTTAGAGAAACGTGGAAGTGTCCAAATAATATATTATTATCTTTGATCTGTCGAAAGTAATCTTCAAAAGTGCAGCAACGTAGTTCGTAGAAATGTTGCCTCCTAACTGCATCCAAAATTTATTAAATTCTATCAAAGTTATTAACATGCATTAATAAACTAGACAAAAAAGAATGATAGTTCAGTTTTATATTGGATACCTATTATAGTTTAGCTGTTACTTGTTAAATTTTGTTATAATAATATATAAATGTTGTTGTAGATGTTGATGCTACAGAAACAATAATATTTAGTGTTATCAAGATCATATATCACAACTTAACTTTATACTGCCTCACATAAAAATTTAAATTCTCTAGGTGACAAAGTTTATATCCATATCAAGGAATTTTTTCTGCTTGCATGCACGATTCTATTTCCTAAAAATTCACAAAAGGACGACACGCCATTAGGCAACGAACCGTGTGGAATGCTTTAAAGTTTTGTTTTTTAACGGGTTTTGTCTTTGCTTTTATGCAATAATAATAAAAGTACAAGAATAGGCCGAATAGGGTATATATAGAACTGCAATGTCATTTATAAAACAGGATTTGTTATTTGGATGATGTTTTTATGAAATTGATTAACGCAAACTTTTAAACCTATCGTATTAAAGATTTTGGTATTATGTTTTTAATTATGGGTATATTACTTTCAGTAAATAATTTAAAATTCTAAAAACTCAAACCATAGAAAGTTTTATTTTTTCTTCCTCTATGCGGAGGTGTGAAAATCAAAATTTATCTAAAAATCTCATTTACCTGTTTATTGTTTTAACTAAAATATTGTGAAGAGCTTGGTTGTACAGACGAACGTCAAAAAGCCGTTTTTAAGCAACCCCAGCAATGCCCAAAAGGGTTATATGCAAGACCATTTTAGCTTTTGAATATTAATCTTTTCCACATATAAAGGGTTTTCCAATAAGAACGATATGATTTCAAAATGAAATAAAATTAAAATAATTTCAGATACAACAAAACGTTTTATATTATCTTAAAGTATAGTTGATAACATTTATGTTTTGAATAACACATCGTTTAAATGTCCTCCGCGACTTCGTGTACACGAGCGAATTCGACGAACCCAATTTTCGATGACTTTATGTAATTTTGGAAAAAAAATGGTCCGATGATGCCACCATACAGTTACCTTTAGCGGATACAAAGGCTTCTCATAAATCTGTTGTGGATTGTTTTCACACCAAAAATGGCAATTTTGCTTGTTAACGTATCCACTTAACCAAAAATGAGCTTAATCTGAAAAGAAAATTTTTTGGGCAAAATTAGGATCCCTTTCAAGTTGTTCTAAACTCCAAGCAGAAAATTCTCTGCGCCGACGATGGTCCAGTGGCTTAAGTTCTTGGGTCAAAACAATCTTATACGGGTGTAAATTCAAGTCTTCCTTCAAAATACGCCAAGTTGTCGTTTTTTTAATCCTTAACTCTTGAGCACGACGAGGAATTGATAAATTTGGATCCACTGCAACACTAGCTCTTACAGCAGCAATATTCTCAACAGTTCTTGCGTTTCGATGTCTTCTTGGTGTTTTTACATCGTGAAGAGTAAAATTATTTTTAAATTTCTCAACGATGCGACAAATGGCAAGCAAAGGAGGACGATTATTTACACCAAAGTTTTCGCGAAGTGCGCGATAAGTGTTTACAAAAGATCGTCTATTTTCGTAAAATTTATGGATAATAACCAAACGTTCTTGAAGCGCGTATTTAGCCATAATAAATTGTTATAGTTTACTGACAATAACTGACAACTGGTGACAGGTATAACTTTATGACCATGGTTACCATATCGTTTCAAAATCATATCGTTCTTATTGGAAAACCCTTTAGTAGATGGTATAAAGCTATCCAAATTTATGTAAATCGGTTACAGTATCAACACTAGTTTTTTTTAACAATATTTACAATATACGATATTTGGAGTATCATTGTTAACAAATAGCTTTATTTACAAAACATCCGCTTATTGCCATCTCTTTTTAGAAATATTGTAAAACGTGCAGCGCCAAATTACCAAATGTATATCTCCTGCAAAAATGGCGATAACGAGATGATTCAAACAGTAAAATATTCCCAATTCAGAATACATTGATTGCTGTTTAAAAAAAAATCAAACCAAAATTCAATCATCAAATCGACGATTCTTAAATTAGGGAATAATACCTAGTTTATAAATAAAATTATTTAAAATCCGCAAAAGACGTAAAAAAATGGTTTTCCTCTTGACATTTATAAGCGTGAAATTTATAAACACCTAATATTACAACGAATGTTTAACTAAATAATAATTTAGCTGAATTTAATCGTAATTTAATGATTCTTGAACATTTTAAACTACAATAAAACGTTTGACTCAGTATAAAATAAAGTAGGACAATATCGAAATCCCTGCTTCTTAAGAAACCAGTTAATCGAAAACGAAAACTTAGCTTTATCAAATTTATGGATATAACTGTTTTTCTGCAAGAGAACGAAAAATTATGGTAACCAAGTTAGACCGTACTGAGATTTATGTGTTTAAATATCTCGTTCATTCTAAGCAAAATCTCATTTTTATCTAAAAGCGGACGGTTTTGTATAAGGGAACAAAATGACATTGAAAAAAGAGAAAAAACATTTAAAACTTGATTCCTTTTAAAGCATTTCTTAAGTCAAAATTTATTGTTGTTTTGAAACAGTAATAAATATTGACACGACTTGGATTTTCGTGTTGCTGCGGCTTGTTTGGCGAACGATTTGTGTGCGCATATATCCCGAAATTGTGTAAATCCTAATACTAACCTAAATTGAATAACAAAACCACTTTAGGTTAAAGCTGGAGGTATTGTCAAACGTCATAGGATTTACAAGGCATGGCCGCAAGCACAGAGGGTGTGATAAACCCCAAAATACTGTCAAGTCCGCTAGACCTCTCCAAATTTAGACAATAGATCCCTTTCAAGGGTCAAAGGATTCAAATTTATATGGCACACAATGTGACGCAGCCTCCTTAAATCACGTTAAACGTTTCATAAAAACCCTAGTAATAGATTGTTAGGGAGGGTATATTATCCAGCAAGTCATCTCCCACTTTTATAGATAAAATTTTACATCTGAAGTTTTTTTCGCTCATTGCATGATCACGCCATATTCTCTACTTTTACAAATATTCAGCGTGCCAATAGTTGCGACACTTTTACAAAAAATAATATCGTAGCCCAAAGGGAACAATAACGGAGTTTGAACCTTCACCCTTGAAAATAACATCACATTAAAATAGATATCGGTGATCGGTGAAAACATTGTTGTCATATTTTAACAGATTTTATATTTTAATCGTAATAAATAAAACCTTACAACTTTTATTGTGACACCAATAACGAAATGCAATTATAATAACTCATTAAATAACAGGTGTCATTACAAATTCATAATAATCCAAGAACTGTGTTATTTGGGATCTCTACATTTTAGTTTTACCAAAAATAAGGGAAAATATATGTAATTTCTATACTCGTATTTTTAATTTTAAAGATGGATTTTTGGGGTTCAAGAAAATTATTTGTTTTTAAATAGAATGCCTTGATATTAAAGAGGGCGTCAGCTAATAAATAAAACATAAAATGTCAATATACAAATTGGTATTTTCTTAGCCAGAATTGAAAATTTGTGGCACTCTATAAGTGGATGGTTGTAGATAAAGCATAATATTTGACTAGCGCAAAATGATTATCATATCATCAGCTTCGTTTATTATGACCTACATTATATTATGGTCGTTAAATATTTAACTTACTATTATAGCTATTAGAGTTGTTAAGAAAAGAACCGAACAGGTTCTTTAGAACAGGTTAGAGATAGCATGTTCAGTGAACTGTTCTTTGTAAAAGAACTGAACCGGTTCTTTAGATAGACTTATGACAGATGATTGCGCTTGCTTAACTTATTCAACCGACCACGCGGCGCTGCGCGCTCTGTTCACAGAACACCGCTGCATCCGTGTGTGTGCTCTCACTGCTCTCTGTTCCCTGCCTGCTCCACGCCGCATGAAAGAACAGCCTGTTCTTTCTACCCAACTGTTCTTTGAGTAGGTTCAGTTCTTTAAGAGAGTGAGATTCGACCCACACGGTGACGGGGACCGCTGAACTGGCAGGAGTGGCAGGCTAAACGACGCGATGGCGCGGTTAGAAATTTTTGAAATTTACCGGGAATCTTGGTGTGTTTGCTGTTTTCTTCGCGTTCGCTCGGCTCGGCTCAGTTATTTCTTTTCTGTGTACTAAATTGTATTGTACTGTACAGATAATTAAAAATCATATCCGCTCTTTTCTTCCGCTTTCGCCATACTATCAAGAATAATATTAATATACCAAGTGAGTTAGTGACAATAATTTATGATCAAAAGAACAGGTGAACAGGTTTACGGAACAGGTTCCTGGGTGAGAACCGAACTGTTCGAACCTGTTCAGCAATTTACCTGCTCTTTAACATCACTAATAGCTATAATATTCAATGTGCTTTTCGATTAAATCTAGTAAGTTTTTTCCAACATTCTACGAAGGTAGTACGATTTCAAGTTTTGCAGTTGCAAATACATATTAATGTAAGGCAGTTTCCTCCTTTTGACTACCGTAGTATGCATTTAATAGGTATTATACAGGGTGTTATTTAAGTACGGGGCCAAACTTCAAGGGGTGCTTCTTTAAGTGATTTTAAGAAGAAAAGTTCATATAAACATGGGTACGAAAATGCATAGTTTTTACGATACAGGGTGTCAAACTTTTAAGAAAAAATTGGATGTTCGTAAATATCTCAATACTCTTTTATTCGATTTTGTTGAAATTTGGCAATTCTGTTTGTAATAACAAGAGGATAATGTAGCCTCAATTATATTAAAATTATTAAGTCCAGTGGCGTCACGGAAGACAGTCTAACTAATATTTTTGACAAAAAAAATGCGCGCCACTGACTTTTTTTTTAAATTATGTATTTTTCTAGAATTAAGCAACTACAAATACAACTCTTTTATCTCTTGAGTTTTTTTCGTATCTGGCTTTGTTTTCGAAAAAAAAAATAAAAACCACTTGATTGCTTGTCCCCGGGAAAATAAGCTAATTTGATTTTTACATAACTTAAAAGAGTGACAAGTAATTATTTGAAGTGTTTTTAACAGTTCTAAGATTATAAAATTATTAATTATTGTAAAATGGTCCAATTTACCAACTCAGAAATGGCCGATATGCATTTTGTTTATGGAATGGCCCAAGGCAATTCCACAGAGGCTGTGCGCATTTATCAAGAAAGATATCCACATCGTATTGTACCAAATAGAAAAACATTTGTGAGAATACATGAAAGGCTCTGCGAATCAGGCACCTTTCAAAGGTCGACTGCTGTAATTGGGAGACCTGCCACAATAAGAACAGTGGAGATGGAGGAAGCAGTTCTACATGAAGTTGAACGTAGCCCTGATACAAGTACACGCAAAATTGCAGAACAATTTAACATTTCCCACTTTACTGTATGGCAGATTTTAAGGGAAAATCAACTGTATCCTTATCACATACAACGTGTTCAAGCGTTATTACCTGCCGATTATCTCCAACGAGTTGTTTATTGTACTTGGCTTTTGCAACAACGTGTAGCATCTCCGAGATTTCTATCGTGTATTTTGTTTACCGATGAAGCGTGTTTTTCCCGAAATTCCATTATGAACTTTCATAATAATCATGTCTGGGCAGAAGAAAATCCCCATGCGGTTACAGAAACTAATTATCAACACCAGTTTTCCGTGAATGTTTGAGTTGGTATTGTAGGTGATTTTCTCATTGGACCTCATTTTTTACCCCCGAGATTAAATGGTCAAGAGTATCGTAATTTTTTGGAATTTATTTTACCTGAACTTTTACAATATGTCCCACTGGTAGTAAGAAGAGCGTGGTTTATGCACGATGGGGCTCCACCCCACTTTAGCATAGTAGCAAGACAATTTCTTGATGCAACTTATGGAGAAAACTGGATAGGTCGCGCAGGTCCACAGGCATGGCCACCCAGATCACCGGATTTAAATCCTTTAGATTTTTTCCTTTAAGGGCATTTAAAGTCTCTCGTTTACAAAACTCCAGTCAACACTGAAGAAGAACTAACCCAAAGGATACGGGATTCATGTGATCAGATAAGACATACGCCGCGAATATTTCGACGAGTTCGGAAATCAATGTTAAGACGAGCCAATGCTTGCATTGAAGTTGAAAGAGGGCATTTTCAGCAATTATTATAGGTTTCGTCTTATTTTCTGTTAAATACATAAGTAAACATCGCAGTAATAAATACCGGTAGGCAGTTGTTTATGTTTATTTCTTTTATCGAACCCAGTTTTATTCTGTGCAAAAAAATTTCAAAAGAGGACTCGTGTAATTTTAATTGCTTAATAGTTTGGTAAGTAGTACGCTTATTTTCCCGGGGACAAGCAATCAAGTGGTTTTTATTTTTTTCTCGAAAACAAAGCCAGATATGAAAAAAACTCAAGAGATAAAAGAGTTGTATTTGTAGTTGCTTAATTCTAGAAAAATACATAATTTTAAAAAAAGTCTGTGGCGCGCATTTTTTTTGTCAAAAATATTAGTTAGACTGTCTTCCGTGACGCCACTGGACTTAATAATTTTAATATAATTGAGGCTACATTATCCTCTTGTTATTACAAACAGAATTGCCAAATTTCATCAAAATCGAATAAAAGAGTATTGAGATATTTACGAACATCCAATTTTTTCTTAAAAGTTTGACACCCTGTATCGTAAAAACTATGCATTTTCGTACCCATGTTTATATGAACTTTTCTTCTTAAAATCACTTAAAGAAGCACCCCTTGGAGTTTGGCCCCGTACTTAAATACCACCCTGTATAAGTTCTTATTCTTTTAAGACGTTTTCTTGCTCCCTTGCTGAGTTCCAGCCAGTAGCATTACAATATGGGGCTTTTTCGGGATAAGGAATACAAATTTACTCATCGTTTTTTTCATATAGAGGGCGCCACATAGGAACCTATACTTTAATTTGAATGATCCCAACTTTTTTGTCCTATTACACTATATGCGCATTTTGACTAAATATTTTTATTTTCCTAACCTCTTGACATAAAAACGTTTTGTTTCGATAAATCTAACCGTTTTCGAGAAATATGATAAAATAACATTGCTTGCATGCGATGAATACGAAATCATTTTAATTTATTATTTTTTAATTTATTTAATTCATTTTTTAAGAAGAATTAATTTATGCATTGAAGAGAAAGGTCGTCACTTTGAACCTTTAATTTAAATGTTTAATTTATTGTTCGAGTACTTATGTATTTTAAAACTGTCATCATTTCCGGACACCCTGTACAGTGCCGTCTTTCCATACGGGCCCACCGGCCCCGGGCCCAGGGCCCCGCTGTCTTAGGGGCCCCACGGTGCCCGCTGTCTTCGTCTTTTTCCAGATTTCCAGATAGTGACTTCAAACAGAATGCACAACGCAAAACTAAACGGAGTTCGAGAATCAAATTTTTTGATGGACCAGCTGAAGAAGCCCAATTTAGTGGCAAAGAAAAATTTAAAATTGAAGTTTTTTTCCAATTATGGATTCATTAATAGCTGAACTTAACCGGCGATTTGCTGCATACGACAGCATATTCAATCGGTTTGGTTTGATCACAATTTTAAAAACAATCGGTAAAGTCGATTTGCACCTTAGTTGTTCAAGATTTGTAGAAAATTACAGTTCTGATGTCAATGGAAAAGAATTAGAGTTGGAATGCATTTTTTTGGCAGAATATTTAAATTCAGACGAAAAATATAAAACCCAGGAAATCAGTTTATTGGACCTATACAATATAACAACTAACAAATTATAGGATACATTTCCTAGCGTTGCCATTTCATTGAGAATATTTTTATCAATAATGATAACTAACTGCAGTGGAGAACGTTCATTTTCTAAATTGGCTAGAATCAAAAACGAACTGAGGAATACCATGCTGCAAGAGAGACTAAATAGTCTATCCTTAATGTCCTTAGAAAATGAGATCTTACTAGGAATAAATTTTGATGACATAATAGACGATTTTGCACACCTACGATCAAGAAAACAATCATTTACATAGCGCGGATTATTTACAGTTATTGTTATTAATGTTTATGTTTTAGGATGAGATTTTATCTTTATATTTTAGTTAGAATAAATAGTTTTTTCTCTACTTCCATCTGCATATTAGGTATTTCTTGCACAATCTACAGAATGGATAAGTAGGTAATTCCAATTAACTGAACGGATATAATTTCATATCCATCCTAGTTAGGATATGAAATCGAGCAAACACAGTTAGCATCAGGTGTCCAGGTAACTATTCGATTTTAAAATAGTATGTCAAAATTCGACTAAATTTTACGAAAATTTGACCCTGACCTTGCAAATTGAAGATTTTTCTCGTGAAACCTAATATTTAAAAATAACTATATTGCTGGTCGAATTTCTAACTATTCACTTTAAGCGGGCGCAAAAGAGCGCCTTCCAAACACCCTAAATAGGGCGTGGCAAACTTTTTTTCCCAGGGCCCCATTTCCGCCTTGGGCCCAGGGCCCCAATCATATGAAAGACGGCACTGACCCTGTATAATTATGTAAATAAAGTTTTATATCCTTAATGTAAAATGGCAATAGAGAAAAGCCATTAAAGGTTATTACAAATGGGCCATCAGAGAATAATATTAAACTAAATCTGGTTTGTAAACTGTAGATATTCGTTTGCCATTCGTTATTTTAAGGCGAAGGTGTAAAATAACCTTCGTTAAAACCCAACGTCAGCCTACTCAATTAAAACCTTTAAGGACTGTAATTGTTGACGACACTCCTGAGGCAAGGTTTAGCCAGTGTCGAAACCTTTTATAGTAAAAGTTTTGTGAAAAATTTTGTAATTTTGAATAAAAATTACAACGACTGTCATTGATAGTATAACACCTTTAATCTACGAGTACCCCCTTAAACATTACCAGTATACAGGGTGTCTCAATAAAAACTCCCAGGCCAATTATTTCGAAAACTAAAAGCGACATGTAAAATTCTGTAAACGCCAGTTTTTAGCCTCTATGATTGGCTTCACAACTGTGTAGAAAATGTGTTTGAATAATACAAGATGTAGGTGGCGCCACGGTGCAAAGAAATTTTTCGATGACAGGAACTTCTAAATCTTGTCGGTCTTACAAATAATTAATTTTTGGTCAAATTATGTCCCATAACAAATTTTGATAAATCCAACATGAAAGGAAATATTTGGGGTTAAGTTTTTTTTAAATAATTTTAACGAGTATTTTAATTGCAAATATTTTTAATATCCTTTAGCAGATTTTTAATTTAATTTTGGTAATGATAATTTTAGTGATAAAAAGCTAAATTATTACGTCCAGTGACGTCTCAGGGGGCGCCTTAACAAATAAACTTTACCCCAAATATCTCCTTTCATGTTGGATTTATCAAAATTTATATGGGACATAATTTGACCAAAATTTAATTATCTGTAAGAACGACAACATTTTAAAGTTCCTGTCATTGAAAAATTTCTTTGCACCGTGGCGCCACCTACATCTTGTATTATTCAAACACATTTTTTTCACAGTTGTGAAGCCAATCATAGAGGTTCAAAAATTGGCGTTTACAGAATTTACATGTCGCTTTTAGTTTTCGAAATAATTGGCCTGGGAGTTTTTATTGAAACACCCTGTATAATACAAAATAATTAAAGATCTTTACTACTTATGTTCATATTTTTAGTGCCCAGTTCATATTCCATTAGATCTTATTGTGCAATAGCTGTGTAAATACAGTGTGTGTATAAAGTCTGGAAACGGCTTAATAACATCACAATTTACTGGCCGATTTAAACCAAATTTGGTACAGTTGTGTAAGAGGATCTAACGCACCGAATGACGATATTGGCGTTGTTGCCAGCTTTTTAGTTTGTCTGGAATTCGAACGAATTTTATATTTTTAAATATAACACCCAGTATATTTTTACATTTTTAAATTCCTCATAAAATTATAATTATTTTTTATTAAATGCAATATTAGTCTATACTTCATAGTTTCCGAGATATTGACTCTCGAAAAGTGACATTTTTGAACTTTGACAGCTTATAACTTTCTAACAGTACGTCTTAGAGCAAAACGGCTTACATGTCCCTATCTTCAATTTTTATTATCTTCCCAAAAAAATCAACTTCCGGTTAAACCGGATGTAACTCGAAAGCAGGAAATATAGTTGTTCCGGTTTAACTGGAAGTTGATTTTTTTGGGAAGATAATAAAAATTGAAGATAGGGACATGTAAGCCGTTTTGCTCTAAGACGTACTGTTAGAAAGTTATAAGCTGTCAAAGTTCAAAAATGTCACTTTTCGAGAGTCAATATCTCGGAAACTATGAAGTATAGACTAATAATGCATTTAATAAAAAATAATTATAATTTTATGTGGAATTTAAAAATGTAAAAATATACTGGGTGTTATATTTAAAAATATAAAATTCGTTCGAATTCCAGACAAACTAAAAAGCTGGCAACAACGCCAATATCGTCATTCGGTGCGTTAGATCCTCTTACACAACTGTACCAAATTTGGTTTAAATCGGCCAGTAAATTGTGATGTTATTAAGCCGTTTCCAGACTTTATACACACACTGTATAATAATCTTGCCATCTTGTGTCAGAAACACTTGCACCACTAATGCAGTTAATAGTATATTATTTAACGAGCGTATAATGTAGGCCATAATAAAACGAGGATGAAGTTTACGGCACGAGCCAAAGGCGAGTGTTGTAAATCATCCGAGTGTATTATGGTTCATTAGACGCGAGTCAAATACTATAATTTACCTAAAACCATCCATTTATACAGTGCCTGAAAAAAAGTTGAGTTCATATGGGAAATTTAATAATTACACTTGTTGTTTTATGATAATTACACTTGTTGTATTATGGATAGCATAATGCTCTTATTATCAGAAGTATTTTATGCACCTATTATTAAATGGTTGTAGATAAAATACAACATTAATCAAAAATATTTAAATATTAATAAAGGGTTATTTTATCTTCTGGCTGTGAGAGCAAGCTGCGATTATAAAACTGACATTTTCTGCTAATGCCTTGGGCAAAATAACCCTTTGCTCTTTTAAATAATTTTTGCAAAACCTTCTGTCTATTAACGAGGCGCCTATGGAGAAAACCCTTGAGACTCCACTTGGCAAGAGCAGTCTGTAAGTCTAATATGTTAGTTTAAACGTAATTATTTGGTGTCCAACCGTTTTCTTTTTGGACCCACCGGCGTAGCTAGGGGGAGGGCATCGGGGCATTTGCCCCCCCCCCAAGAGCCATGAAAAAAAATAATTATCAACAATATTTCAAAAACAATATTTAAATTTAATTTTTTTGCCCTTTTAAATTTAACGTAGGTAGGCTTACTTTGAGAAACAACGCGTCTGTTTTGGTCATCACATCCCCGTCGTCTTGTTTTATGTGACATTCGCGGATCTGGTGTCTGGTGGTGTAAATTTCCTTTTCTCTCTTTTATTTACGTAAATAAGACAAAGTAAGATATAAACATCGTAGGAAAACCTAGGTAATTACGTTTGGTTGTGGTTTGTTTGTAGGACTTCTAGATTATTTCAGTTGCGGATTGTACTTAGGCGATTACGTAACAATTATAGATAATAGAAAAATTTAGCAAAATTTGGGCGTGGTCCAAAAAAATTTTCGCCTGCACGCCTCTATGCAACTAAATGCCCCCCCCCCCAAGACAATATCCTAGCTACGCCACTGTTTGGACCAGTGACAAGTTCCTAATGCAATGATAGGTTAAAAATAGATTATACATTCTACTTAAACACAAAGATGGTTTTGCTAGTCGAAAATAAAATTGGTTGTGAATAATGACAACCTTTAACTAGGTACTAGCGAGTCCAATTTGATTGTAAAACCTTTATTATTTTGCCTTTTGTAACAAAAAAAGTTGTGTTAACATCTCAAAGTTATGAAATTTTCAAAAAAGGAATAAAAAAGCCGTAAAAACATTTACGAATGAATTATTGCAGTCGGTAACGAATAAAATAAAAAAGGTTCTTAAAGTATGCATTGAAAGGTAACCCAGGTTATATAACAAAAGGTAAAGGTGATGAATAAAAAACAATTGCACTGTCAAGTTTTCATTTTTGAGAAAATGACATTACTGTTAAATGAGAGACGTGTTCAACTGTTTACCTTTTACTTCAAAATCGTTTCCATTTTTCTTTTTACAGAATCTAAAACATTGGTAAGCATGGGGGAGTTGTTAATATTCTAAAATGGAATAATCGTTCTAGTAGGTCTTTTGCATTTAAATGATTGCCAGGGGTTTTGAAACCAGAGTTTTTATTGTGTGGCGATAAAAAGAAGTCGCAAGGCGTGGTGGCAGTGTCGGCTCGTTAATGAAGGGCTCTGGGGCGCCGCCCTCCCTGCAATTATTTCAAACAGAATCCAAAAATACTTTACTTAAAAAACCAATAAAGCAATGTATGTAAGCAATCCATTAAAATAATTCAAATCAAACATAGCCCTATTCCAACGGGCAGGTTATACTGATAGACAAGCGAGTTGCGCGCTCTCAAGGTTATACTAAGCGCGGGCGACCGATTATTCGTCCCGATTCAACGCGACTTCTCGATGAGTTGCCATGACGACGGAGGCGTGACGTCACCTACAGATCGCACAACGAGCGGCCACGGATGAGCTCCAATTTTCGGCGCCCAACAACAGCTGTTCGCGAATCGCGATGCCACGGTAGAATAATCGATATATTATGTACTCTGCACTGTTAGACATCCTGAACGTGAGAATCAAAAAAATTTATAATCAATTAAAATAAATCAAATTTAACTTAAAATGTATAGTTACTTTAACTCTTTTGTGTTTAGTAAAAATCAGATTTTAAGAACTAACTTTTCTGGAAGTCGTTTTAACATAACAGCTAACTAAAATTAACATGCAATTCTTTTACGGTTCAAATGAACCAAATACTAGTAACTTTGATAAAGTTTATAATCATTATCAATATCTTTTTTAGTTAAAATTTTAAAATAAGTTAATACTAACATAAAAAATGTGTCAAATTAACTAATTAAGTTGTAATTTTTACTGCACAATAAAATCAGATTAATGTCAAAATAGTAATAACATATTTTATGAGTTACTGATTGACTGAAGCGGTTTTAGTTAAATTGGAAAAAAAACGGGAGTGGACTTTCTGGGACATAAAAAAAAAGTTAAATTTGATTCTTTTCTTTTAACAGTGTGACGAGGCGATCTGTCGATGCGGCTGATGTTTTGTTTATTTGTTTTGATTTGATTTATTAGTTACGTTATAAAGTTGGAAAATTTCGTGTAATATGAAGGTCAGTGATTTACAGAAGAAGCTTGTGTTTACTTCTCTGAGCTTAAAAAATGCAGGGCGGCCACTATCAATATTGAACATAGTACAAGTGCAATCAAAATGTAAAAGTAAGGCACAGTTTACGCTTAAGTTTGACAAAGAAATATATAATAAAAATCCTGGATATGCGGTTGTGAGGACAAAAATTCTTTTTTTTTTTGTTTCGTGTGCCTTCTTTTCGACGGGGATGATAATTGGACTATAAATGTGGTGCAGGACTTAAAACATCTTTCAGAGAAAATAAAAAAACATGAAAATAGTGCAAAACATCGTCATAATGTAGTAAGTTTTGAGATGTTAGGACAAACTAATATTTTAACTTGTTTGAGTAGTGCTTATGCTGATGAAATTAAAATTCACAACGAAAAAGTTAGAAAAAACAGACACGTAATTTCGAAAACAATAGACATTTTTAATTTTTTTTATTTAAAGCCAGCGCCCCCGCTGACTCGCTGGTCACGAGTCGCCACTGCGTGGTGGCCAACTAACAGACACTGGAGGGGGCACTGTGCACACAAGTTAAATTTATAATACCAAGACTTAAAAGGTCCGGCATTTATAGAGAACTAATAAGGAATTTCACTTTATTACTGTAGCAAAACCACATTTTTACATCTACAGAAGCTCGCTACTATCTGAGCTCCCATTTACAATCATTAAAAAAATATCCTTCCTTATCTGTTGGACGGTCTACACCGCTTGTGTCAACAGTACTCAACCCATCAACAGATGACTCAGATAAGACGTTTAATTTCAATCAATAAAAATTAATAGAGGCGTATCTATGCAACTATGTAATAGGGGGCGCCAGGGTGCACCATACTACCGCCGAAGCTTTATAATAAAGTGACATATTAAAGGTTTTTATATTGCATCGATGTCCTTTCCCCGGGGTCTAAATTCTCAGTGTTGTGTACACTTCTTAAATGAGTCTGATAAAACCCAACTAACCGTTTCCGGGACTCGGGAGGACGATCTACTCTCCCTTCTGACCACAGGGACAGTTTGATCCAATTTTTGTTGGCCTTTGCATGCAAATGCTAAAGGCCTTGTAAAGAAATAAAAAATTAAAGTTGATTCTCATTCTCACCTCACATAAATCGAACAATCTTGCGGATGCGGATCGATTCAAAGCTGAGCTGACTCGAGCAATCGATTGTTTTTTCAGTAAATAATAAATGTGCTTCCACATTTTCCAGAGACCTTGAAATGTCAAATGATAATATTAATATTGGCTGTCAAATGATAATATTAATATTGGCTGTCAAATGATTAAACTATTGTCTTAATTCGCAAAACGTGTAGAGGTGTAGTTACAGTTGAACTGGACCTGTTCTTTTGGGATAGGTATCATCTGCCTATTCCGCGTACCTATTACCAGGTACCTATTCCAGGTCCGTTGGCACTGTCACATGCTTGATTCTTGATTCTCTGGTTTCATTGTTATTCCTTTTTCAAGTTATCAGGTACAGGGTACAGGTACGATATAGGGAATGGAACGGCTACAGGTTTTGCTTTAAATTCATATAATATGTTTATAATATGGCAAATTTGCAGTTGAGAATTTTAAACGTTGCCGTTACAAGCACATTGCAATAATTAAAATAATCTCACTAAATAAAGATAAAGGGAAATAGTAATAAATAATAAATATTTTTTAAAATATTGTAATAATTTATTGGACAACAAAATATAGCGTATTTAATGTAGGATATGCAACCAGCAATGAGGAATTAATTAAAAAGGCAACATATATGGTGGATGTACCTATGCCTATTCTTCATGTTTCTTTAAATCATAGGCCTCCGTTACAATCAAATCTTCCAAAAAAGTCTGGTGCGAAAAATATTAATCTGTTACAAAAATTTATAACGAAATTTAATTCGACCAATCGGAAACTGCTGGCCAGTGGCCACGCTGGAGTTCTAGCGGCCTTCTTTAAAAACTCGTGTCGGTCATGCAGCCGGAATAGCGCCATTGGGCGTTTTCACACTAGCCGACACGATACCGACACGACAACGACAACGACACCGGTGTACGCGTAATCTCATGTAAGCAAAGGGAATCGACACGATAACGATATATCGGCAAGTGTGAAAGCATTCCCTTTACTTACATGAGATTACGGGTCCACCGGTGTCGTTGTCGTTGTCGTGTCGGTATCGTGTCGGCTAGTGTGAAAACGCCCAATCGGCGGAGCATCGTTTAAGTTGGAATTGTTTGGACCTGTAATAGGTATTTGGAATAGGTTCGGGTTTTTAATAGGTACAGGTCCAACTAGGTACGAGAAATAGCTATTCCGTAACATCCCTAAAAACGTGTTAACGTCTGCCTCCTATCTTTGCTTGTTTGTCGTTGGACCTTTACCTAGAAGACACTTTCATACATGGAGATTGATTCTACTTGGAGGACATTCATGCAAAGAGTATGTTGAAGTAAGGTCAGATTATGTTGATGTTTTCGTTTATAAAAAATAAAATAATAAAAAAATGTTCTATTTGATTATTGGAAAAAAGTATCCTACAGCCATTCGTATTACGTTTAATGTGAAGTCGAATCAACAGTTCACCAGACTGTAATCGATTATCTCAGAAAAAAAAATTACATAAAAAAGTTTTAAAACCCTTTTCAAATGTAGTCTTTATTAAATCCTTTAACTTTTACCAATTAATTTTTTCACTTGCCCTAATTTAATTAAAAAAAGTAATTTGAATTTTTTTAAATAAGTAATCAAGTAAGTTCGCTCTAATAGAATAGACTTAAAATTATAGGATCGTGTTGCCTAAATTCTCTGACAAAACTTGGTAAATGTACCTTTAAAAATTCCGAAGGAAATTACATTTGTATTGTCTGATTTTTTATGGTTTTAGTTCTATTTATTTTTCTAAAATAAATATCCCCTACTATAGTACATTTCCTACTTTTCTCAATAATGTAATAAAGAGATTATATCGAAACAACTGACACTGCGTGACTAAACCACCAATTTGAAGATAGCAACAATAAAATGTTTAAAAGAATATTTTATTTGCATTTTTTAACCTCGAGATCTTTACAGATTTGCCTATAGAAATAACCTTAAAAGAATGGTTCCAGTACAAAGATGTTCGAGCGTTATTATACATAGTGGTCTGTGGATACCATTATAAAAATGTTAAGGAAGCTAATTTCATTAAAATATCTAAAGTGGTATTACAGATATTATTAAAAAACTATTTATTTTTGAAAATTTTACCACCCTGTATATCAAAAATAAAGACGTTTAGGACATACGTTCATATGAAGTTTTCTTTTTAAAATGAACACAAAAATCGCCCCCTTAATTATTAACATTCAATTAAAAAACACCCTGTATAATAAAAATCCTGGATATGCGGTTGTGAGGACAAAAATTCTTTTTAATAATCTTATTTCTAATAATCTTATCAGATATTTATGAAAAGGAACCCAAAACATTATAATACTAATATTTATTATAATTCAAATAAAATACTCTATTTGAAGTTTTTAAGTAAACATCTAAATCAGACAAAATATGCCTTGGCTGAACAATACAAAAATATAAGAAAAATATATGCTTTGTAACGATTGCTTTTAAGCTTTTTAAAATGAAAAACAATAGTTGAATTTGAATAGTTGTGCTAAGCATTAATCGATTTTTGTGAACAATGGGACTCCAGGATAATAAACTAAAAACATTTCTTGAGTAAAAATATTGCATTAATTCGTATTTCGTTAGCGAGTCCGTGTACAAGCGCAGACCATCTTGGTATTCTTGGTCTGAGTGTACAAGCATGTTCTGTCTAATATTTACATCAACAAGGACATTTCCGAACTGAGCAAACTCGACAGGACCGGATCGGATGCCCACCGTGTGGACATAATTGAAATATGGTATTAGCAATATATTTTATGTAATGTAGTAGGTAATAATAAACTATTTAAAAAAAATCGCATACTATTCCTGTGTAAAGTGTATATGTCGTAGGCTGATAGTAAAATCCGTCATTTCATGAAAAGCCTAGTCATATCATGAAGCGCTAAAAGGTATATTGCAACTGGTTTGTTCGTTGTTCCCCAGAGCATTTTTTTCAATTTTTTCAACTATTATTTATTTTATAAAAATAAAATTTAAATTAAATTTTAAAAAAAATGCTCTGGGGAACAACGAACAAACCAGTTGCCAATATACCTTTTAGCGTGCAGCATGATATGACTAGGCTTTTCATGAAATGACGGATTTCACTATCAGCCTACGACATATATAAGCTGGTGTCATTTTATTAAATTTCCAGTTTTTTGCCTTGTTAAAAAACGATCGAACATCCCTAATAAAAAATCATTTTTTAATTGACAATCAATGCAACGTCTTTTGGCTTTTTTAATGAACTGTTTGTTGTAGGAAGCTGAATTTTAATTTATGACATGCCAATGTTAAGAGATCATTCACATCAGACTTAAAACTAATTAATAATATAAATACTTTTTGCAAATGATACAAGTGCTGGTTTTGTCATTACAAAATTAGTTCTGAGAATTTAAATTCATTTTGGAATATCTAACAAAAAAGATATAATGAATAAGATACTGACAGCTTATCCTTTAAAAAGGGTGATTCACGATTTTTTTTCTCTAACAGAGGAGTTACATAGTCCAAAATAAAAAAAAATTTTATGCTTTTCTTATTCTGGAAGGACCCCTAAATTGTTCAATATTAAATTTTAAAAATCCTACTTAACATTAGGCTGGTAAATTAATATCAGTGAAGGGTTCAATTGCCCAAACAATCTGGCCTTATTTTCTGGGCCAGTGCCAGCGTATTTCTAAGATTTGGTGGTTTTGATTCTATAAGAATTTGTAAGGGACCCTTCATGCATAAAATACTTTATGCTTGACCTGGTATTTAAACGAAGGGTATGTTATAGGTATAGGCTAAAGGGGATTTCAATTGGTAAGAATATATATTAGATTCAGAGAACTATAGCAAAAATTAAAATTAACTTTATAGATATGTGCTTGGTCCTCTTCTCTTCCTGCTCTATATTAATGACTTGGCAGTTGACATGGAGTCTTCCATTCGTCTATTTGCTGATGACTGTGTTCTGTATAGAAGAGTGAGAGGGGGAGATGACTCAAGTGCACTGCAGAGGGACCTAAAGCTGTATTTTGTTGGTAAGACGTCTAACAGAAGCTAGTCGCAGCCGATTGATTATGCATTTTCTGTGTTGATTAATGACGTCACGTCTTACGGCGTCTGGTCGCATTGGTTTGACACCGAGCGAGGTGTCAAGCAAAGTCTCTTTTTTAAAAAAGGAAAGAAGATTGAGAGAAACTGTTATAACTTTAAAATTTACCGCCGAAAAACACGAGTCGAATCGTTGAAAAATAAAGTTATGTATGTTTTTAAAACCAAAAACCAACCGAAAAATTTTGTCGAGAGTGAAAATGAGTGACAACATTTTCCTGTTGCCAGAGAGCCATCACAACAAACATTTCTTCTTCATCCATTTCGTCAACAAACTTAAAACGTCGAATTTCCATTCAAAATTTGTTTGGTTATGTTCCTTCGAAGGTCATTTGTTAGACATGGCATTTTCGCGGTCTAAACTTTTAATGACGTCATTCTAATAGATGCCTGTTAGCCAGACTGCTGGACCTGGTTAGACAGTCTTACCGAGAAAATACAGCTCAAAGAAAGTAGAGGAGTGGGTAAAGGTAAATAAAATGGGTCTAAATGCTGACAAGAGTAAGTTGGTTGTTGGTTGACGTTAATTACGATTTTGATAGCGCAATACTATCTCCAGCTAAGACGGTCAAATACCTTGGCGTAACTGTGGACCATCAACTGCACTGGGGAGATCATATAAATAACATACTTTCAAAAGCATATCGCTCTCTTAACTTCGTAATGCGAAATCTTAAATCTGCAGGAAGACAAGCCAGAGAGAAGGCTTACCTGACCTTGGTGAGGCCCTTGGTGGAGTACTGCAGCAGTGTATGGAGCCCCTACCAAGGATACTTAATTAATCAAATTGAAATGCTCCAACATGAGCAATCAGATGGGTTAACTTGAACTTCTCCAATAAATTTTCAGTTTCTGAGGCACTTCGAAACATTGGATGGCCCACCCTCAAAAAAAGACGTGATACTAGCCAAGCACTGTTATTGTACAATGCTGTTACCAACAAGGCAGCTTATTCTAAATTAAAGGCAAGGTTAATACCATGCAGCACATAGAATTTCTAGACATGACCATCGCTTTAAGTTTGATCAGCCTTTCTTTAAAACTTCATTGGGACTCTTTTCGCCTTTGAATAATGGCCTTAAAATTTGGAGCTCGTTATCGGCAGATACTTTTAATAGCAACATTCCTAATATAAACACATTTAAAAAAAACATTTCTTCTTTACCCGAGGGAACTTTACGCCATTTGACAACTTCAGGTTAATGCGTGTTAGGTACTATTCTATTTTATTTTGTTGTGATGCTATTTATTATGTTGTTATTGTGTTTTGTTGTGATATTTGCAATTGTGATAAGAGAAAGTATAGATATATCTAAGAATCTTTACAGTACTTTAAAAAAAATAATTTTAAATTTCGTATATTCAGTTTTTATATAATATTGCTGTACTTAGTTTTTAAATTTTGTTAAGGGGGCATGGGGGTCGAGTTTCGTAAAAGTAAATGAAAAAAAATATGTATTAAAATCGTAACGCATAAGCGAATTAGTATCATAATCATCTCGTATCATCTATATTTAAACTAATTTGTCTTATGAAAACTAAGACTCGGGTACATATGGTAGGTATATCAGGCCAGGCTTTAGGGTGTAATAATAACTTTAAATACACATACTAAAGTCGTTATATGTATTTATTTTGCCCTTAAGTAAAATTTGTTACCCATGTTAAAGAAACTTCGGGCTAGAGAGAAAAGCCAATAAAAACAATACATTATTTTTTATCACGTACAAGTAAATCTGGAAATATATTTCTTTATTCCATTATTTCGCGTCACAGAGCGGATTTTATATTTCCACAATTGAAAAAAAGAGGATTTTGACAAAGTAGGGTTTATCCACTTCTGATTTCATGCATCAATTGGGATCCACGTCAGTGAGTCCTTCGTCTAAACCAATTGGGACATAATAATGGACAATATGTGATGAGGTTATCCTTTTGTATGAAAAATTACATGCTAGAATATTTTGTAATGCCGTTTTAATGCCCATATAACATATGAAGATCAAATTATACATGCTAGTTAAAAAAATGCTTAATATTGATAAAATATATTAGCGATATTGGTATAAATTAAGCTTTACAATATTTTAAAAAAGGATTTTTTTAATTTGGTGCTTGGCGGTTGATATTAGGTAAGTCGATTGTTTCATAAAATCTAAATAAATAACTTCATTTATGTTTTAATTAAATAGCAGGTAATACAAATAGGAACGGCAAAACACGACTTGAATTTTTAACAATAAGCTGTGTGAAGGCTTTTATAAAAGACACCTGCGACATTAATAAGCAGTGATTGAATAATAAATTGTGTTTAAACTTTTAACCCAATAAGCTTATGGTAATGCAATGTTATTGAGTTTTGTCGCCAGCTTTAATTACCCTGCACAAGCAAACTGGATATATTTTCATTAAAGTTAAACGGCAGTAAAAGTTAACGATAAAATCCAAAACTGTACCAGACAGTAACAAATCTTAATTCGGTCTAAATAGTGATGGGGGTTTTATAACAACTTCTAAATAGGTATTTGCCAATCGGTGTTTTTAAATAGTCTCCATTAAATCATGGAAAAGAGTCTCTTTTGCCATACAATACGTTTTTTAGACAAAACAAATAGAATATGTAATTTCTATCCCTGGAAATTATTCTATAACGTAAAAAAATCGGCAGAGCTTCTAGATCTGATGGGATATCTAAAAGTATTTAATTTGGGATCATAGGTACTTTCCTTCTTGCGTAGAAGCACAGAGATAATATTAAAGAAGTGTGTTTTTCTATGCCCATTTCATTAATTTCTTTATTAAGTATAGTTTTGATAACTATAATTAAGCGTTATAATTTTACTGTGGTAAGAACAACTACCACAAACAAATGCTAGTCACAATATATGCGGTAGTGCGAGAGATAAGCTAGTGAGTATTATAACCTTTGCAGTTCTATTTACCATTACTTAATTTTAGTAGAGTAGATTACCTATATTATTATACCACAGAATAATGTGATGAATATGCTTATTCGCTAAAACAATATTTAATAAATTTTAATTTAAAATGGGAAGCCCACCTGTACCAGTTTAGAACATTATTTCAGCTATCTTTTATTTCATACAAACGAAAGCGTAAAGTTAGCAACAGTGTAATTGCGGCTTGCATCTACGAACGACAATCAATACATATCAATGAATGGGCGTATCGATGTACTGCGTATAGATGGCGCTAGTGTTACGACTTATGCCGCCTAAGCTCTATAATAAAGTCATATATAATAAACTGTAATATTGCATCGGTGTCCTTTCCTCGGGTCAAATCTTACGTGAATTAAAATTCTCAGTGGATAATGATGGGACGTGTATATTTCTTAAACAACGCGTAGTAGTTGGATAAGACCCAAAAAACCCTTTCCGGGAGGACGGTCTAACATTCCCTTTTGAACAGAGGGAAGTTTGATCCAATTTTTGTTGGCCTTGGCAATACTGCTAAAGGCCTTGTAAAACAATAAAAAGAAAATTTTAATAAACAATCAGCAGTAGTGCTGGGAAGTTTAGTTCACTTTGCTGATTTCAATCTTTCGTTCTCGTTCAATAAAGTGAATAGTTCAAAAGACTAGTTCGTTTAGTTCATTTAGTTCACTGATTTATACTGGCATAGTGAAGTAAAAGAAATATTTTAAAACTTAAATTATATATTAAATTACTTAACAAAAAACCTACGAATACAAAAGAAATAAATATTTTTCTTGATTTACCCACCGATCACGTTGCTTTTATATTAAAAACACAGCCTCCTTCTGAGAAGAGCGCTCGGCACAGTAGACACCGACAATATTTATTCATTTCAATACCGAAATAGTCCGAAATCATCGCGGCATGCATCGGTCGGTCAGGTGACAAAACCTATAATCTCGGTCGTCTCGCTCTCGCTTGCGTAGTACAGACTTTAGTTCACCTTGTTTCAATCTCTCAGTAATTACTGATTGAATCTTTTAGTTCAGTTGTCAGATTCGATCTTTTGAACTAGTTCGTTCGCGAACTACACAACTCTAATCAGCAGTAGTTCTATTTTCTGACTGCTGCTGTTTATAGGACTATTTATTATAGCGGAATAGGGTGAATCGCCCAGTTGTCGGCCACTTAACTGCATTTTCACATTAAATTAACGTTTAAAAGGAGCTGATTGATTGAATTATAGTCCGGATTATTTTATCTGATAGCCTGTAGTATACTAAATTAAAATATATCATACAAAAATGTAAAATCTATTAAGTTTTTTTTCCGGCAAATAAAATATAAAGAATATGCTTTTTGCTAGTTCTCGGTCATTTGATTATTTTCTCGGCCATTAACGTACCAGTTCTTGGCCGGGTGGTCGAAAAACACCATTTTTCGGCAATGCTATTAAAAAATTGAAATGAAAGTAGAAAATAACAACTTTATTACATAAAAATATTCTAGTGAACACAATCTTTTTAAAACTTAACAGATATCCTAAAAACAGTTACAAACCAAATAATATTCTAATTATGTAAAAGTAGGCAACAAAAAGAAACAATACAAAAATAAACCAACCTACGTATTTTAAATAAGTAAGAAATACAAGAAAAAACTACCTAAAATTTAGTTGCAGGAACTACATATGAAATCTTTCGTTGCAGCTTCATCGTAGGGTAAAGCAGATAGCTCAGTACAAGCTAAATGAAACCAATTAGGGCATATATCACAACCCAAGTTTTTCATGGAATCATCTTCTGCATCGCTTATTAATTCATCTTCGCAAGAAGAACACATCAGTTTGAATTTCTTAGCTACATTTTTTTTTGACTGATTTATATTTTTGTTTGCATTTTTGTGCTCTGTTTCTTCAGTCTTTCATCTTTTTTCTTCTGCGGCCATCTGAAAAAACACAGTTATATAGATAGTAAGCAGTTTTAAGGATACTTAATTTATACCTACTTGATAGATAGGTACCTACAAACGAACCTACAAAGCAATAGTAAAAAAGCAAATCAAACGTTTACAAGTTAAAGGTATGGCCGAGAAATGGTCAAAATACCCTTTCTCGGCCGCTTGTCCAAGCCTCTTTATTTGTCGCGTTTTTGTAGATGGTCTGGCCGAAAACTGGCTATTCTGTAGTACTAACATTTTTAAGTTCATTAGAAAATAAGATATTCCCGAATTATGATATAGTATATTAAAAAGAGATAATAAAATATATTACTTTTAAGACCGGTTCTCGGCCACCCCGGTCGACAAAGGGGATGGGCGTTTTAAGTCATCCAGTTTACCGGCCACCAAAAAAAACACTTTAAGTCCATCATTTATCACTTTTTCTAAACATAATAGGAATAGTTCAACATATTATTTATATAAAACAATAAAACCTTACCTTTAAAACCAGTAATTTAAAAAATAATCACTATTTCTTTATGGGATGCACACTACGAAAATTTTAGTGACCGGCCACGCCACACGTCTTCCTTGAGCGACAACTTTTAACTTGACTTTTTTTTTTCTTAGGCAAGCTTGCAAAATGGCGTTTAGTGCAAAGTGGTGGGGAAAAGGAGTCTGAAGTAAAGTATATATTTAAAAAATGCGCGAGACGTCAAAAACTTATAATTTATTAACCATATTCTCGAAAAATGGCCGAGAACTGGTGGTGGCCGGCTAACTGGTCGATTCACCCTATAGCGTCAACATTTGTTATCCTTGATAAGGCCGGATGCCCCATTCTTTTCCTATCAAAGATTAGAGAATCAATCCTCTACCTTTGTTTTAAATTTTAGATTGCTTTTTGACTTTTGTAGATTGGTTTAAAATAACAATAAATTCATAATTATCTCAAAAATCAAATGTTAAAATAAAGTTACTTTTAAAGCAACACCCATTAGTGGATTTAGAATAATTTGTATTAAGATGAGATTTTGCAAGTTTCCGGCACAGTTTGAAGGAATTTGAACCTTTAATTAAATTTAAAGGTCCGTGCTTTGGTAGAAACTGAGAACATTTGGATTTACAGGCGTTCGCTGCCAAGATATTGTCTGTTGCCAATAATCCTCAAGTTTGATTCAAGTTGCCCAAGCAAACTTTGTCATCTAAGGAAACGATATAATTTACTTTGAAATTCTATTCTGTTTTTATGGCATAATTAATCCAAGTAAGTATATATGCTACCGCTTTGTTTAAAAATATGTTTTATTTTTTAATAGGATTGGAATAAAAATCGCAATCGAGAAATACGAAATCTTCTTCTTTTTAATCTTATCTATTTATACTATGTATAAAATAATAATAAGTTTCCAGTAGGTACTAAATACAAAGTCCTGTTTATAAATACCACATATTTATTTTATTTACAAACAAAACAAATACCTTTTGAACCTATTATTTTTTTGTAGCTTATTTGGAATTACACTTGTGAAACAGAGATTTCATTATCTTCATGAATCTAAAGATATGCAATGTGGAAAATGATGTAGGTTTGCTAAGACATAGTTTGTAATGATAGCTTATTTTTTTATTAACCCATTGCTGGTATCAACCCGTTTTAGTGTTATATCAATTCCAGATTGGCTAGAACAGTGTTTTTATTGGTAGTAACCAGTTCCATTAGCAGCACAGTATAAAACAACATAGTATAAAACAAAGTCGCTATCCTGTCTTATGTGCTTAAATATTTAAAACTACGCAACGGATTTTGAAGCGGTTTTTTTAAATAGATAGAGTGATTCAAGAGGAAGGTTTTTATGTATAATTAGCGACCCGCCCCGGCTTCGCACGGGTGCAATTTCAGAAAGTGGCATGCCGGGTACTAATATATCGGGTTTGTATTTATACCAGCGGGTTGCAACGCATGCCGGGTACACGCTAGTTTCGCATAAAACTGTATTTTAATGAGCGTTTGTTAGTTTGTCAGTTGTGTATTGTTTCTTAGGCCCATTGAGAGCGAAAGATAAATATACATTTGTATATTATTAATAAGTATTAACAAAAACCGTTAGCTTATTTAATATTCGTTGTTTCTGGTTGGGAAATTTATTATTGAGAGAAGATCCAAAAAAAATTACCTATTTGAATACTTTTTGCAAGAATATGTTTTCGCGAATGTATTCGAGTCACTCAATGTAATTGGCCCTGAAAACCAGACGTAGGCATTAAAATACAGGCCCTGCAATTCTTTGAAAAATATTTTATTAGGTTTATCCAGCATTTATTTAAACAGAAGGACACTGATATTTGGAATATGGTAAAAACGATATACAGGGTTCCCCATTTAAAACGAAAACAGGCTAAATGTCTGGTTCCACGTTAATTAAAAAAAAAACTCTCGGACCGGTCGATTTTTATTTCGAGGGGGACATCTTTTGCGTATATTGTCAATTTTGTTACTTCAAGCCCCTAGGAGGGAGGGGGGGTAAGATCTAAATCTTAAATGGATACCCCTATTTTATATAATTTTTTTAGACTCTGCATAAAATTCTGAACATTTTTTAATAAAAGCATTATTAGTCTATACTAAACAGTTTCCGAGATATTGACTCTTGAAAAATGAGATTTTTGAACTTTGAGAGTAAATCGGCTTACATGTCCCTATCTTCGATTTTTATTATCTTTCCAATAGTGTAAACTTCCGGTTAAACCGGAAGTACCATATTTCTTACAACCGTACGGAAGTACTATATTTCTTACAACCGGTTTAACCGGAAGTTGACACTATTGGAAAGATAATAAAAATCGAAGATAGGGACATGTAAGCCGTTTTGCTCTAAGACGTACAGTTAGAAAGCTAGACGCTGTCAAAGTTCAAAAATCTCATTTTTCAAGAGTCAATATCTCGGAAACTGTTTAGTATAGACTAATAATGCTTTTATTAAAAAATGTTCAGAATTTTATGCAGAATCCAAAAAAATTATATAAAATAGGGGGCTCCATTTAGGATTTAGATCTTACCCCCCTCCCTCCTAGGGGCTTGAAGAAACAAGATTGACAATATACGCAAAAGATGTCCCCCTCGAAACAAAAATCGACTGGTCCGAGCGTTTTTTTTTTTTAAATTAACGTGGAACCAGATATTTAGCCTGTTTCGTTTTAAATGGGGAACACTGTTTAATAGAAACAATTTATAATATTAATGAGTTATTAAGCTTAATAAAAATTATTATTTAGATAAAAGATATTTTTTCGAAAAATTATAAAAATAACACATGGTACCTGAAGTCACACTTAATATTTCAATTTTTATTATTCTTAAAGACAAGTGGTTCAGGCTTAATGTTAAGGCGGCAAGAAAGTCTCCCAAATGCCCTTTTAGTGTCTGTTTAGATAACGTAAAGATTATCATGTCGAAATTTGCGGCCAGCTACTTACCTAGTATATTGAACTTGTGGGGCTTAGACTTATGTCCTTTACCCTAAATCTCTTAAGATTCCACAGGGGGGAACTTAACAGAAACTTAGGAAAGATTATTGCTTCCAGTAACACTCGGCTTCTCATATTAGATAATACTGGAGTTATCGACGCTGCTTTGTTAGATAAACACGACACTAATTATTTTAGGGTTTAATACAGGATATATCACCAAAACTGGTGGTCATAAACATCCCTGCATGTAATTTGCCTGTTAAGGGGTATCTCTCACGTTTATATCGTAAATTGGACTTCTGGTGTTTTGGGCAACCTCTTACATAATATTATAAAATACTCTTTGTATTAACACTGCGAGAGACTGTTTCAATCAATACTCGCCAATGAAAAGACATATAATTATAGTACGTGCACATTCTGTAGGTGGCGCCAAGGTACAGGGCCCGCTCTAGGGGGGGGGGACAACCTGGGCCCCTGCCCAGGGCGGCAAGTTGGGAGAGCGGCATGAAAAGTCTAAAAACCACAGGGGCCATAAATCCCCGTTTTGCCTAAGTACGTTCCTATGTATATTTAAAGTTTGAACCATTCCAATTCCCATTCCCAGTTAGGTATAATATATTAATTTGCTTTGTTTTGCCGTCTTATTTTCTAAACAGTGACAATTTCAACAGATCCCTTTTCTTTTTAATATTATAATAATATGAAGCAATTCCGCGACAAAGCATGCCGAACAACGGCGACACCGGTGCGGTGCTTTTTTTGGACATGGCGGCGTCGCAGCAAAGGACAAGCCGGCGAGCGGCGAGGAATAGACAGAAATTTTGCGGTAACGTGGTATAATTTATCCAAAGTCAGTGTGATGACATTCCATACGGCGGTAAACAGTCTCAAAGAGTTACCGCCGTTTGTATGCGTATGGAATGATTGGAATGTCATTACACTGACTTTGGATAAATTATAGGTATAGAACGAAAAAGGGATGGAAGTTAAGAGTGGCGCTTTATTTAATATTCTTTCCTTGCATCAGTGAGACTGAAGAAAATAAATTAACTTTATTTCTAATAAAGTACCAATTATATGCCAAGTGCTTCATGGATTTATGGTAGTATTCATTTGGTAGTAACCGAAGCAAAATATAAATAATACAGGTATACTTAGCGGATCTGTAGCCTATAGCAGTACAGTGTCAGTGTGTCAATTTTAATGTTTTTTTTGTTAATTTTCATTTTGTTAGTATTTAGGATTTATTTAAGTGCAGTAAATACGCAATGCACAAAAAAATTCATGTTTTTTTAAATAAAAATATATACCTACTGATAAGTATTTTTTTTTAAATAAAAAAAAAACACTTTTGAAATAATTTGCGAGGATAGGAAAAAGGCGGTAATTTTTTGTTTTGCCCAGGGCGGCGTTATTGCTAGAGCGGGCCCTGCCAAAGTAAACTATGATATTATGTTGCCGCCGATAAAGTTTTATGGTATAATTTCTCCAAAGTCAGTGTAATGACATTCCAATCATTCCATACGCATACAAACGGCGGTAACTCTTTGAGACTGTTTACCGCCGTATGGAATGTCATCACACTGACTTTGGATAAATTATAATATACATACCTAGATATTTTTTCAGTTAAATTTCTTCTTCTTGGTTTAAAATTCCTTGTGATAATAAACAAAAGGAAAATTGTTAAAACATTAAACCCAAACGTATGTACCAAGCAATATAGGACGTAAATGTTTTGATTTAATCTGGATCAAGTTTATTTATCTGTCAAATCATTTTGTCAGACTGTTTATTGGGCATAGCCATAGCACAAGTAGTTAAGAAAATAATGTTATATAGAGATAAAAAGAACGTAAATAAAAAATATTTGAAGTTTATCGACAACAATCATCTTTCTCTTCGCAGATTCAAGAAATATTTTTTTTATGTATTTTTTTCTTTTTAGAATTTTCGTCTTACTTTGCATTGCTCTTTTATAGTGTACGATTTTCACAATGTTAGTTTACGCTGTTTAGATAATATGTAAAATTAAGTTCTGAAAATTATTTATTTAACAATTTTTTTAGTTCCTTGCTTTTTTAATATATATACTTAATACTCATATATTACAACAGGTAAAAACTGATTTATATAAAAAAATTTGAATTGACCTATCCCTAAATACAAATACTATTTCTAGTGTTATTGGAAATATATCGGCCTTGTAAGACTTTGGCATAAGTTATTTTGAAGTAAAGCACTGGAAACATCTAAACACTACTTACATCACACATGTTCAGATTTGACCCTTCCCTAGTGCATGAGAATACTGCTACTATATGTACAGCTCAACTCCCAAGAATACTTCAGAACTTCTAAAATCCATTCAGTAGGGAGTTATTTACTTGAACTAACTAAAAACCTTGAAAGTTTGACTAAGGGAAGTTAACGACCTGGTTGACACTAATAGGGTGGTAAACGATTTGTTCGATGTCGTTTCAACTTTTTAATAGACATGAAAGATTTTTATTAGCTATAAACATTTTTATATTTTTTACTCCCGTCATAAATATACTGGCACATTTTGTACTATTAAAACATGTAATGTATCCTACCTTCTTGAAACATACATGAATGAAACGTGAGTATCATACCGATCGATCAGATCGACCGTATGGAGACCACCTTGGTTGATCCCTAGAAATGCATTTAAACAAGTAGAATGAGGAGACCGATGCGATGGTCTGGCGGTCCCAAATCATAAATTGACCGGTTTTTATTAGACCAATGTGGCTTCGTAAAACCCATTACTAAAATATGTTGAAACAGCGCTACTGAATCCATAGATAATCATTTTTTTACATAGTGACAAACATTGCATCAAAAAATAACCAGTAATAGATACCATTAAAAAAAAAAAGGCTACCTACACGTGCCTATTTACATTAAGCGGCACTAAAGTTTAAGTTAGTTTGTTGTGTTGTAACGGTATAATAGTTAAATAAAATGACTTATTCAACAACTGTAAAAGTTTCTATATTATAATTATAATATTTTTATAAAGAACAATAAAGCAAAACGGTAATAAAGGTGTAGAGAAAGAAGAATTTTAGACTATTATTGTTTATCTTATCTTTGCAGCATTAACACGAAGAGAGGTTATTTTCTTTTCTTTCAAAGGCTTATTTTGGCAGATTCATTTTTATTAACGAATGTTTAGGCATGTTTTAAACTAAAGAAGTAACGTTGTTTATTTATGGATCGGCTTTTACAACGTTATTCTTAAAACCAAAAAAATGTTTTGTACTGTTAATATCACTGGACCAGCACCAACTACGGACATAGCAGCATACTAAGGATTATCCAGGCCAAAATTTGCGAGAGCCGACCGATTACACTATTTCGCTGCCAGACTTTGGAAGGGGCTTTTCTATGCTCATTCCGGGTAGGGAAGGGTGGGAAGGCAATCAAGTAACAATGGAGGCGGATTACTCGATCTTCACAGACGGTTCAAAAATGGAAGTCGGGGTGGGAGCTGGTATCTACTCCGAGAACATGCTAATACAGTGGATAAAGCAGTCAACACCCTGCGGAATCACCCTGGCTTAAAAGCAGCTGCGTCTATAGCAATCTATGTAGACAGTCAAGCAGCCATAAAGGCAATTTGCTCCAGCAGCACTAAGTCAAAATTAGTAAGGTGCTGTCGCAACAATCTCTGCACACTTGGTGCTCAACATCGAATCACCCTGTGTTGGGTTCCTGGACATAGCAAAATACATGGCAACGAGACTGCTCATGCGCTCGCCAGAGAGGGCGCAAGCATGTCTGCCGAACTAGCAGAGAATACTGTGGCTAGACCACTGGGATCAGTCAAAGAGGAAATAGATCGGATAGCTAAACAACTTGTACAAAGCAGATGGACAGGGCTGGCAACTTGTAGCATCTCCAGGCAATTGTGGCCCCTACTTGACGGCAGGAAAACCGCAGTGCTATTACAACACAGTCGGAAGGACCTAAGAAACATCACTGTCGTAGTCACCGGACATTGCCTGTTCGGTAGACATGCTGAACGTATGCAAATACCAACTAACGACTTTTGTAGAAGTTGCAGAGATGAAGAAGAGGAGGAAAGTATTCAGCATTTCTTGTGTGAATGCCCCGGCCTCGCTAGAAGAAAGGTACAATGCCCTGGGCGAACCGTTCTTTAATGATCTGGAGGAAGTGAGCAGCCTTCAACTGGGTCGACTCACGAAGTTTATTAACAGCAGTGGCTGGTTTGAATGAGCTGTCAATATTCTTCTACGATCTACGTCACGTCGCGTTAACCATCAGGAAGCTGATGCGGATAGGTTCCGCGGAACACGTGTGGTACCAAAACGATCCTACAGGACTACGTGTGACTGTTTGGTCAATGCCAGAGGTCTGCCACTCTAACTTAACCTAACCTGTTAATATCAGCATTGGTTGAGTCTAAAAGCCTTCCACTTCTTGGATCGTCTGCAATGGAATTATGACTCCTCCAAAACTGTTAACTGATATTATATTGTACTTGGAAATCACCGTTCATTCGTGCATAAATATTTTTAGGACTATTCTGTTATTTATTTAAATAGCCATATACTCGTAGTTAAAATTTTACTAATCTTATTTTTTTTTTGCAAACCACGTATTAGTAACGAATTGAAATTAAATTTGAGATACAAGTAATAGAAACCGTTATTAAAGGTAGGAGTGGTAGGTACCGTCAGTTACTCAGTAGATTTTTTTTTAGTTTTTTGTCGTAGATAAAAATTCCCAAATTTGAAAGTAGATAGAAATGCTTTGCAATAACTGTTTAAATTCGGTTTCAACTAGACTTGTTAGGTACCTACCCCACCGGGACTAAATTAAATGTAAATTTTTGTGTTATAAATCGTCAAAGATCATTAGCAAGCACTTGGTGTATTTTACGAAAACGTATCTACAAAACGACTTCTCACAGACCTTTAATAGGCAATTACGTGTAATAATTTATTGCCTAGTGGAGTAGTTATCGGAATAAAATAAAATGTTATCGAGTAAGAAAGTCGTGAGATAAAGGGGTATAAATATAAGCTGCTTTTTGAGATGTTAGTTACAACGTTCACGCTACACAGTAAAAATGCAATATTACGTCCATAAAAACTAAATTTGTTTAGTTTTACAAAATTATGACTTTTATTACTCGTATAAAGCATTTTATATATTTTTGAAAGGGAAAGAAAAACTCTAAGTCTTCCTCCACTAATATATTCCAAATGAATCTTATTTAAAGATACCTCAACATGTTTCGAACATAGAAATGTTCATCTTCAGGAGAATTAAGATGTTATAAGCAAGAAAAATAACTAGTAATAACGCTTTAAGCTAGGCTTTAAGATAGTGAGAATGACACGTTAACATTCTAAGTCAGAAAAGCATCAAAAAACAAAGAACCGAAGTATTAATTTGCCAGGTGTAGGGTAATAATAGTAAAATTAGAGGAAGCAAGGCCCATATGTGAAGCGATGGGCCTTGCTTCCTCTAATTTTACTATTATTACCCTACACCTGGCAAATTAATACTTCGGTTCTTTGTTTTTTGATGCTTTTCTGACTTAGAATGTCAACGTGTCATTCTCACTATCTTAAAGCCTAGCTTAAAGCGTTATTACTAGTTATTTTTCTTGCTTATAACATCTTAATTCTCCTGAAGATGAACATTTCTATGTTCGAAACATGTTGAGGTATCTTTAAATAAGTTTCATTTGGAATATATTAGTGGAGGAAGACTTAGAGTTTTTCTTTCCCTTTCAATCTTTTACTCCACTTGAAGTATGGACTATTTCTTCAATTTATATATTTTTGTTTTACCTGTCACCTTAATAGTAACCATAACCTAACCATAGATTATAACCATATAAAGTCCAATACTAATGATGGGTTATGCGAAATAAGAACCTTCCATGGCTTTATCTGACATGCAAAGTTTAAAGAAACCTAAATACAAAGTAAAAATAAATTAATTGAAACAGGTATTGGTACGATCAATAAAATTCAACTTCAGATAGGACAGCTAGAAGACTCCGAACAACGATGTGACGTGTGAAACAAATACATTAAAACTAATACTACGAACCCCTACCAGCGTCGTATGAATTATAGGTTCTAACGGATACAATTCGTTTTTGGGGCGCTGTTCTGCTTTCTTAATTGTAGATAAAGTGCTTTACTGGGGACATAATGCGTCGCATTGAGAAGATACAATTTGTTTCTTAACAAAATTATTTCCCAAAATATTATTTTATATGTAAATTTCAAAGCGTTATTATACTAAGAAGTTAAAAATACACCTTACTCTGTCAAAAAAACGCATAATTTTACAGAGAGTGAGAGTGGCCTATCCTAATCCAAAACCGTAAAACCTTAGAGATTAAGCGCAGATCCTCATATGACATTTAGTCCTACATCAAGTCCTTTTAAGGGACGGTTTTTTTTTTTATTTTTATGGTGGGCTTAAACAATGTTAAAAATGTATAAACTAAACTTTAACCCTAATTTGAAGTGGAAATATGAGATTCAGGCGAAGCAGCACCACCTTTTGTAAGGAAACGAGATGCGAAAGTTAATTTGGAACTTTTTTCTAATAATGTTTTATAGAATTATAAAAAAAATTGTAACCAAGAAAAATTTTACAGAAACCAAAAGAGGAAACCCAGGTGCCATGTACCGGGTGTCCCACTAAGAATAGCTCTCGGCCGTATCTCAGAAAGGGTTAGTCGTATGGCTTGCGGAAATTTTTTTTTTAGTAAAAGCGGCCATGAGAAATTGCTGGAAATTATTTTTAAGTTCCTCATTTTGCCGCAAGAGGGCACAATTAAATTTTTTTTTTTTAATTCTAAATTTCTCCGAAAATTCCCATATTAAGGTATAACTCTGATTACACCATCGAAAAGCTGAAAGAATTCTGCATCATTTTGGTTTAAGGCTCGTTGGCGTACCGACCTTGATAAGAGTGGGGGAAGCTATTGAATGTGTAAACATTAAAATCGCTGTAACTTCTAAACGACTTATCCGATTTTACTAAATTTAAGCTTTTTTGGAAGAGAAAGGTAAAAATCTTCAATCGCCGTATCTAACAGTACACGATAGTGTTTAATAAAATTACTAGAGGGCGCAATTTGTAATAATAAAAGTTTTTTTCGGTTTTTCCCGAAAATTCAAATCATACGGTATAACTATGACATCATAATCGGAAAGTAGATGAAATTTGCAAGAAAAGACGTAGAGACCGCAGTTCGATATCCTTGGTTGTTTCAGAGTTATCGCCAAAACAATAATTATTAATACAAATAGCGCCCTCTAGCAATTTTATTAGAACCTATCGTGTACCATTGGATACGACAATTGAAGGTACTTCCAAACAAGCTTAACTTTAGTAAAATCGGATAAGTCGTTTAGAAGTTACAGCAATTTTAATGTTTACACTTTCAATAGCTTCTCCCACTCTTATCAAGTGAAAGTGTAAACATTAAAATCGCTGTAACTTCTAAACGACTTATCCGATTTTACTCAATTTAAGCTTGTTTGAAAGAGAAAGATAAGTAACTTCAATTGTTGTATCCAATGGTACACGATAGTTTCTAATAAAATTGCTAGAGGGCACAATTTGTATTAAAAATTATTGTTTTGGCAATAACTCTGAAACGAACAAGGATATCGAACTGCGGTCTTTACGTTTTTTCTTGCAAATTTTATCTACTTTCCGATTATGATGTCATAGTTATACCGTATCATTTGAATTTTCGGGATAAAATCGAAAAAACTGTTATTATTACAAATTGCGCCCTCTAGCCATTTTATTAAACACTATCGTGTACTGTTGGATACGGCGATTAAATATACTTACCTTTCCCTTCCAAACAAGCTTAAATTTAGTAAAATCGGATAACTCGTTTAGAAGTTACAGCGATTTTAATGTTTACACATTCAATAGCTTCCCCCACTCTTATCAAGGTCGGTACGCCAACGAGCCTTAAACCAAAATGATGCAGAACTGTCTAAGCTTTTCGATGATGTTATCAGAGTTATACCTTAATAGGGGAATTTTCGGAGACATTTAGAATTAAAAAAAAAAATTTTGATTGTGCCCTCTTGCGGCGAAATAAGGAACTTAAAAATAATTTCCAGCAATTTCTGATGGGCACTTTTACTAAAAAAAAAATTTCCGCAAGCCATACGACCAACCCTTTCTGAGATACGGACGAGAGCTATTCTTAGTGGGACACCCGGTACCTGCTATAGTTTTATCCATAAACACAGTGGCTTAGTGCAATAATCATATACTTAAATAAAACTAGTTTTTCCAAAACTCGAAATAAGGACTTCCCTTTAAGGTTTATCCGTATGCCGTATGTTTGTCCAAATTATGTCGACTAAAACTTAGTTAAAGTTTTCAATAGAAAATTGTTGGAAATTAAATAAAAACTTACCTCATAATTATCCTTATTAACGAAATTTTCTGCATGTATATTTTAATATAAATATTTTTCTTAAAGTAAGCATAGGTGTAAAAGTTTTCTCGGCTAATTTAATTCCAAATTCAAACTAAAGTATACTTATGTAAATCAACTCACCTATAACAAACGTACCCACTGAAAAGTAAAATACATTAAAGATGAGCAAAATATATACAACGCCAACTTTTTTATAAGTTTAAAAACTTTCTAACTTATTATAAAGTTAGAGTTAGGAATGGTAAAAACTAACTGTCAAAGGTATAGGTACTTAGAAAAACTTTTGAAGAGTTATAACACTTTATACATATGAACTAATTTCCATTACTTGATTTGCCCATCGCTGTCACCGGCCTTCTCTAAATCTGTAGATACATAATATGATTAATTTAAGATGTAAAAAAGTCAATAATATTAAGATTATTTATGCATTTATTTATTATCGATAACATCGTAGTTATTCAACTTTGCTGGAATTCTGACCATCCTGTATCAATAAAAACTCGTTTTGTTTTTCCTGACTCATGCTGAAGGTATACATTTCTTGGTCAGTTAGTTTACACTTGACTTGACACTAACTATCCGAAAAGTTCTGAACTTTCTTATGTTAAAAAAAGTCTAGCCATTCTTAAACCTTTTCCTTATTCTACGTTTAAATGTAGGTCGACCGGGAAGGTTTCTGTTAATAATAAATACAAAATAAAAAATAAATTTAAAGGGTAACTTTATATTACATGACATGGGTAAAGGACTTTCGTTTCCCTCCATTAAATTTCAAAAGAAAAAGTAAAATGTGTCATTTTTATTATATCATTGCACATGTGCACTAATTGGGGTATCTAAATCTTTAATTTTAGATATTTATGCTTGTAACTTGGCTCGGACTGATTTCATTCATATTGTAAAACGATAAAGGATTAAAACAAACTGACCAAACCTAATCGCGGATCACCCACCTACCTAACCTAACACCTAAGCTACAGCAATAATTAAATTACGATATTTTAAAGTTATTATTTCGACAGGAGAAACCATTTTAAAAACAGCTGCCATCTGGTAGCGATAGCAAAGACGAAGGACCAGTGGCGCACCCAGGGGGGGGGCCAAGGGGGCCTTGCCCCCCCCCCCAAAACCCCCAATGAAATAAAAATTATGAAAGTGGATAAGTATTTTAAAAAGTCAATTTTCTTAGATTTACCTCACGGGCCTCGTTTGAGGGAGACCAGGTGGGGCATTTGCCCCCCCCCCCTCCCCCTGGAAGTTGACTTATTGACAAAAGTTGACTTATTGAGGTTTAATATGGTTTGATTGAATTTATGAATTTATTATTTCGAGTTTTCCTTTATATTTTTGTTATTATTTTGGGGTAGTAAAGACTTATTTTAATAAAAATAAACAGTTTTAATGCCAAAACGACTATGAATGTTTGAGAAACAATTTTAGCTCATTAAGTATTGAGCAAAAAATTGAAATTAAAATTAAGGGAAGACCTAAACTCTCGAAATTAACTTGATACATACCACAAAGTGTAAATCTAGGAACTTTATTGTTATTGATAAGTTTGCTGCAAATAAAAACAGATGAATGAACTTTACTTTTAAACAATGTACCCACTAATGAAAAATAAATTAGCCTTTCTATTTTTTATCTTATTTCATTTTTAATAGAATAAGAAGGTAATCATAAATTTTTAAAATATTTACTATAATAATTATTGACCAAATTTGGGCGTGGTCTTAAAAAAATTTCGCCTGCGGCGCATTTTGCCTACAGCAGGCTTTTAGTACACCCCCAAGTTAACAAGTCACAAGCAGCCAATGCCCCCCCTCCTAAGAAACCATTTAACGACTTCCATGACTAGGCTATTGCAATCTTCCCTGCAAGAGTACCTGTTAAAAAAGCTCCAAAGTTCTAGAAAAATGCGTAACTTAAAAGTTTATTAAAAAATTTGCTTCCAGCACTGGTTGGCGGGCCCCCCCTAACATAAAATCCTGGGTGCGCCGCTGCGAAGGACTAACCTGATTGGTAGCCGACTAGACAAAATACAGTAAGTGAAAATTCGCCAAAATGCCTATGAGCCAGTAAGAGATTGGGATATATTTATTTTTCTCTCTGATTTAAGCGACAGCCTGGCCAGGCATAGGCATATGGAATTTTTTTGGCACGGCAAAGCGCCAGGGAGTTTTTGCACCATTAGCTGTTAAGCATCAACGTCACTACAAAAAGAATTAAGCATCGACAGACAAAGTAATAACTATACATATGAAGAAATAGTTTGGTGTTCGGGTAGATAGGTAGGGCCATGGCACTGCACTAGCCGCCGCTGTTTATATCACTAGATTATTCTAACCCTAATACTAATAGAGGAGTCTAAAAATATTCCCAATTTCCAAAGTTTTTTTTGCTCTCAGTGCCAATATTTTAACCATTTTGAATCATACCACTTACACTGTCTTACTTCCTACGGAAAATTGTGAAAATTATTGTATCCCTATGTTTATTTAATAAATCTATTTTCTTGGTACAAAAGGTAATGAATAAATTGTGTAATTTTCTAAATTTAGATTTCGACAAACCGAAATCGTCCCAACGATAAAAATTGATTTGTCTGATGCCAAAAATAGCAGTCTAAATAAATGAGCTTGTTGAAGTTGTTGGAAAAGGTTGTCGAATAGAAGAATACGAAAAAGTTCAAAGTTTGTAAAGCAATTTTTCATTGCTACTACATTTCTGTTTTCAAGTATAGTTTGAAAACTTTCATGAAACCAAATATAGTTTACTAAACTTTTATAAATGGAATATTTTTAAATTTAATATAGGTTATAATCAAATTTTTGTTAAACACTTAGTTAAGGAGCTAGCGTGCAAAAAACGCCATAGTTGGCTGCCCGTCAGTCGAGTTTGAAAAAACGTTGCCATTACTCCACTGAACACCCTGGTGCTTGACGTTTTGCTTTTACCCATCAACTTTAAGATTTAATGGCAATAATGACATAGGGCGATTGGCCATAGTAAGGAGCCCGTCAGTCAGGTTGAAAATTAGGTTCTGTAGGTTGCCAAGATCATGTATCTAAAATTTCGTTGCGATCTAACCACTAGATCGTGAATTAGGCCAAATGGAAGATTATAATTTGTTTTTTGACCGCCATTTTGTTGGCCATAGTAAGGAGCCCCTCCAAAACTTGTTTCTACCTCTTCGTTTGGATAAAATGACAGCAAAAATGCACTTGACTGACAAATCGAATCACGACGTTCTTCCCTGGGTGACCTACAAAATCTCGAAAAATCCAATTTTTCAGTCTTTAGCATGGCTTTTTCAGAAATTCAACCAAAATCATCAGTCAGGCATTTTTCCTGATTTTTAGACATCCAATTAAGTAGAAATTACAAACGACTGACATTTTCCTCGAATATTTTCAATTTGGCCATACTTTGAAAATTTTCTGATTTTGGACTTTCTTATAATGGCTCAATAATGCTGTTCCAAATGGACTTAAAAGTAAAACAATGTATGACGATGATGTTTGATGACCTAAAAAACGTTTCAATACATAACTATCACCTATTTACCCCTTCCTCCACCCCTCTGCTACCCTCCACCCCTATTCATTCGTTGAATTTATGTTATATTATATTGGATTCAGTAATAAAAAAATATAGAATTTTTGCCACAAAAAGATACGATAACCAATTTCAGCAGTAAGAAATGAATAATTACTGAAGAAAATCGAAAAGTAAATGGTTATTATTTATTGAATGAAATTGTTGGCATATTTGGGTTGAGCAAGCTGGGTTGTGTTAGTAACATTTCAATTTCAAACATCATCGTCATACATTGTTTTACTTTTAAGTCCATTTGGAACAGCATTATTGAGCCATTATAAAAAAGTCCAAAATCAGAAAATTTTGAAAGTATGGCCAAATTGAAAATATTCGAGGAAAATGTCAGTCGTTTGTGATTTCTACTTAATTGGATGTCTAAAAATCAGGAAAAATGATTGACTGATGATTTTGGTTGAATTTCTGAAAAAGCCATGCTAAAGACTGAAAAATTGGATTTTTCGAGAATTTGTAGGTCACCCAGGGAAGAACGTCGTGATTCGATTTGTCAGTCAAGTGCATTTTTGCTGTCATGTTATCCAAACGAAGAGGTAGAAACAAGTTTTGGAGGGGCTCCTTACTATGGCCAACAAAATGGCGGTCAAAAAACAAATTATAATCTTCCATTTGGCCTAATTCACGATCTAGTGGTTAGATCGCAACGAAATTTTAGATAAATGATCTTGGCAACCTACAGAACCTAATTTTTAACCTGACTGACGGGCTCCTCACTATGGCCAATCGCCCTATGTCATTATTGCCAATAAATCTTAAAGTTGATGGGTAAAAGCAAAACTTCAAGCACCAGGGTGTTCAGTGGAGTAATGGCAACGTTTTTTTAAACTCGACTGACGGGCAGCCAACTATGGCGTTTTTTGCACACTAGCTCCTTAACTAACTTGGATACGTTTTAAAGTTGGGAAGTAATCTGTGGTAACAGTGTTTGTGCTAAGAATGTTCTTCTAGAGTCATAAGGGAATGCATACGAGCATACGAAATAGCTAGTTTATTTAAATTTCTTTAAAAAAAGAAAGAATTTACTGCAAATTGGGCATTTAAAGAAGGTGAAAAAGAACAGTGAAAGGGAGGCTTGAAAAAAGTTTTATTCTAAAGCGCTACACACATTTTTGGCGTCGACAAATTTCGGTTATAAATTCAAAGAAATTGAAAAAAAATATCGTTTTGCAGTAAAATAACAATCTTATGATTGTCAAAGAAGAAACACAAATCCCTATACATGAGTGAATCTACACAGTAAAAAGAACATTTTAATTTGATGACCAGGTATCGCCATATTGACTTGACTATATTTTGTATCTATTTCATAGTTTATTTTCCCTTAAAATATTTTCTTAGCATTTATCCGAAGAAACCTCACCATTTCTCCCTATACAATATCTCTATACAGTGAGCTCAAAATGGTTGGAATAAATTCGTTTAAAATTCAGGTGATTATTTTCTGGAAAAACGCTTGGACAAGTCGATTATTATTTTTAATTGTGAATTTTTTGACATAAAAATTGTGTATACAGGTTGTCTCAAGAAGAACATATACCGTCAACATTGATAAATAGAACACCCTGTATATTATATTATTTTTAAATTCTACGATTCATTTTGAACACTTTTTCTATAACATACCATATCTCCAAAATTAACGGTTTTCGATATATTGGCATTTTAATATTTTTCTGAAAAAATGCTGAGATTCGTGGATTTTTAGTTTTAATTGCGCATTTCTTTATTATTATTTTAACCTGTTACCCGAATTTTTTTTATGATCGAGCACAAGCACTATAGGAAAAATTCATTAAGGCACTCTGGGAGCGGTGCGTGTGCGAAAAAGCGATTCACGTTTTTCTTGAATCGTTGGAGGTTATATTCGGTTGGAAACACGGTCTCAGAAAGGCCGTTCCACAAAGATGACGTCCTCCAAATGAAAGAGTTCTGAAACAATGTCTTCGATGTTCTAAGCTGTCGAGGTTCTTAGTCAGCTCGTGGTCGCCAATAAGACGAACGGCTCTCCTTTGGATGGAATCCAACAACCGAAGGGTATGCTTCGGTGCAGAACTCCAGATATGAGAGCAGTATTCCAGTGATGGTCGAATCTGGGCTTTATAGAGTGTCAAAAGTTGTTGAGGTGTATACAACTTTTTGGTACGGAAAAGTATACCGAACTTCTGAGAAGCTGCCTTGGCGATTGCCAGAACGTGATTATTCCAAGACATATTTCCTCCCAGGTTGACACCCAGCAAATTAATAGACGAAGACAGTGGAATTGCGTGTCCTGCCATAACGATATCGGGTTCTGCAAGGTTAACCTTCTTAGAGAAAATTGCTATTTATAGGCTATAAGTCGTATTTCCCACATCCGCTCTCTTATCTTGCCCCCCTCTGGCCCATTGGCTGGCGACGCCCTTGATAATATTGCAAAGAAAACAGAACGATTCATCATCTATTTAATGTTTATTTTCTCTGACCTTTCAAAACAACGTAAATTTTAAAAAGTCTCCAGCTTTACATTATTAAAAAGCCTCCTTTTCATAAGTTTATAATATATTTATTAAATGTATCATGATCATGATAATATATAGCATAAATTATGCCGTTTGTTCTGTAATTTTGAGTGTTTGATAGAAAACCCTTGAGCCCTTAGCAACCAACTTCAAAGTGCAGAGAATGCACTGGGGGGGTTCATTAGAGGCAAACTAAATTAGACAGAGACTTACTAATGTGTTTTATTATTTGTTAGTGTCCTGGAAACGGATTTAACTTTAATACTGCATCTTAGTTTCGATATAACTGTAAAAATATCCCGAAAAAAATACTATCTGTGGTAATATGTTTTTATGCTTCCATTAACAATACTATACATATAGGCTTGTAATTAAAATTCATAATCAAAGGTTTTTCATGGTATATAATTTTTCCTATAACTCTTGCAACCCTTACTGGCTGGTTGGGTCGACTTAACCATTTTGTCGAGAAATATATTTCATTTTCTAACTTCTATAATGTGTACAAATTTTGGAATTTCAGATTTTTACCATTATCTAGACATGTGGAACAGATAGGTTTTGCTTGGTTAGGCTTTATATAGGTATAGATAATTCGTAATCCACTCTTTTATAGTAGGTACTTTTAAATTACTTGGAATTTACTCGGCTGAATTCAATCAATAAGGAATAAATATTGAGCTACACCTTTTGTAAGTAAAAATCACTTGAAGTAAATCATTCCAAACTGGAAACCTAATAGTGGGATGTTTTCAAATTAATATCCCTTTCTTTCTATATGCAACGGTGGCGCGAGATAATTTTTTATTAGATTAATTTTTTTTGTAGTTTTTTCAAGGTAAGTCGTCTAAATAAATCTATTTTAAGCGACCCAGGCATTAAACATATAGAAATGTACAGAACAGAAAATCTCGTTATAAAAAATATAAGATTGGACCCCGCAGAGATTCAGTGGTGTGGGAATTGAAAAAGCAATTTTTGAAATAAAAAAAAATGTTGCTTTTTCGCCGTTGATTGAGGATTTATATAAATTTAACATTAAATATTTTATCGAATGGGAACTGGTTCCTTTGAATACTGTAATACACTGGAGTCCTGTGTCCTTTTAAAAATCAACAATTTGATTTGATTTTGTATCAAAAATGACTAATTTAGACTTTAAAAAAAAATTTGTTTTTCAAATGTCTTAGGAAATCTTAAATTTAAGAGGTCTTAATATCTTGTTAAGAGCACCAGATAGTTTTAATAGTTTTCGGGATGTGTAGTTGTTTACAAATAATATAATTAAACGTTATCAATCAAATAATGACATATTACGGAAATGTCTCATTACTCATTACAATAATATTAGCATATTTACTTGATGTAATTAATAGAATGTTATTACTGTTGTGACAGAGACACTATCAATTTAATTAGAGCTGGCACGTGGATATATTTATTGCGTCTTCAGTCTTACGCCCTTGGTTTGGGCGGTTTGGAGGGTCCTCCTTCCCACCGGTTTAGCTAAAAAAAATTGTCTGCATGCGGCTGGATTTTAACAGCATCATTTATTTGAGTAGAGTATTAAATTTTCTATTCAATAAAAAAATTTGTAGTTATGCGTTGCAAATACAAATAGATCTGTAATGTATTGTCAATTTTAAACGAAAAATACATTTGCAAGGGTCACCTTTAATATCTAAAACTATTACTTTTAAAAGTCCTTAATTGTATAATGTGTAATTGCAAACTTCAAAAGTCCCTTAGATATTAATTTAAGCTAATTATTACCAGCCCATTTATCCTTACTCTCATACGTACTTTGATAGCTAGTTATGTAATTAGTGTACTCTGTATTTACTTAGTCATTTAAAGTTGTAAATGTATAAGGTTTATTCATGCGGAAAGCTATCACTAGGTAGTAGGACATTATTTTTGTCCATTTTATGCCTTTTAACAGTGGCGCATTTTCAGGTGATGCTTGAGAGGGGGAGGCATGTTAACAAAAGTAACCATAGTGATGTTGGATTTTAAGAAACTACAGGTTTTGTTGTAACTTAAATAATATATAGTCTAAAAGAAAAAAAGAAGGGGTTTTATTTAAAACAATCTACAAATATTATTATTAATATTGAACGGTAACATGAAAAATACAGTGCGAGCAAAAATTATTTGCATCAAAAGAGGGCTTGGATTAAAAAACGTAGGGCTTGGTTTAGATCACAATGATATTATGGGGACGATATATCTAACCAAATCTAGGTTAAAACTTTTTCAAATTCATATTGTGACATTATATGCCAAACTAATGAGTAACAAAATAAGTAGACAAATACAAATTTATTTTTGTTGTTTACAAAATTAACAAAGTAAGAATATACAGAAAGATAAAGAGAAATAATTACATAAATTGCTGAAATTGGCCACCGCCATGCTCCAAGCATAAATTCACACGTCTCTTCATATTTTCGAAAGTGTTGACCAGCATCTCTGGAGAAATTTTACCACATTCTTGGATAATCCTTTCTTGTAATTGTTCTAAATTTGCAACTGGTGTTTTAAAAATAGTGTTCTTTAAATGAGGAAAAATGAAGTAATCCATAACCGTTAAACAAGGTGATCTAGGTGGAAATTCAACGTCTGATCGAACACTGATCAATCTGTCGTCGAAAAAATTGCGTAAGTACTTAGTTAATAGTTTCGGCGGCTGTATGGGCGGTTGCACCGTCCTGTTGAAAATATCCAAAACGTAGTTCTTCGTCAAGTATGCTCCACAAATGGATTCAAAATATTGTCTCTATACCGCTGTGCTGTAACTGTGTAATGGAAAAAAATAGGACCAACCATTCTTCTTCGGGAAACAGCTAACCAGACACCAATTTTTTGAGGGTGCAATGTGGACTCTACAAAAACATGGGGATTTTCACTACTCCACATGCGTGTATTCTGAGAATTCACATAATTGGAGAGGTGAAACAAGGCTTCATCCGAAAAAAATGTCAGGTCTAATAAATCATTTATTTCCGATAAATTTTTGGTAAACCATTGAGAGTAATTCCTGCGTCTTTCAAAATCTGCGGCTTGTATTTCTTGGAATACTTGCACTTTATAAGGAAATAAATTTAGCTGCTTCTTAAGAATAGTCCTGCATGTTCCATAAGAACTTCCCACTTCTTGGGACAGACGTCTTATACAATTTGTTGGCGTATTTTCCATTATTTCACGAACGTTTGCAACAAGTTCTTTTGTTCTTACAGATGGTCTTCCTGCTCCTTTTTTGTGTTGTATAGAACCTGTTTCCCTAAACACAGCCACGGTTCTTTTCAGGTAGTGATAAAAATCCTCAGCAATAAAAGCAACGTTAGGAACATGTTCGTGAAAATCATCCATGCACAAACCCGGATTGTATTGTCACTCACCATTTACTCTAACCCCGTTTCAAAAATACGCTACAACCATGAATGTCTTGTGCTGTTCCGTAAACCCCATTGTGTGAATTGTTCAAGAAATTGATCAATATAATTACTTGTAACGACTGTCAAAGATGACGGAATAACTGATTGATTGTTAATTCAGGTAGTTACTGACACCCAACAGGTATTAAGCTCTACGGCTAAGCATTACGTCCTTAGATGCAGGGCCCTCCTTGATCCAAATAATTTTTGCTCGCACGGTACAAATTCCACCATATAATATTTTCCAAAAATTTTCATATTATGGCGTCAGAAACATAAAACGATCGGCAGTGATGCTTGTGAACAACTGGCGCTATGCGTGTAAAGTACCTACCCATTTAGATTGTTATATAGTTAATGTTGCACAGAACATCGATTGTCCATATTACTAAACTAGGCCACAATTGGGGAACTACTTTAAATATTTCTCCGTGTGTATGTATATATCAACGAGCCTTAAACTATTTACTATATATATGCCTGACACAGGATGAAGTAATTGACTGAAAAGATATTAGACCCAATTAGTTGAAGAATGACTATATCGTTCTGTTTCTAATGATAACGCCGGATTAAGAAATCCAGATGTTCTTATAATAAGATCAATGAACAACTTGCCTCGAAAGGAAAAATCTCTATTGGGAATTAAATTCAGTTAAGAGGCCTTTAGGAATTCGTGAAAAAAAGGCAATATTAGTTTTTTAATAATTCTTATTTATAATTATATATTGTAATGCATATTGTACCGTGCGAGCAAAACATATTTGCTTGAAAGAGGGCCTTGCATCTAAGGACGTAATGCTTAGCCGTAGAGCTTAATACCGGTTGGGTGTCAGTAACTACCTGAATTAACAATCAATCAGTTATTCCGTCATCTTTGACAGTCGTTACAAGTAATTTGATTCGTCGGTAATTTTTCCAATTTCTTCAACAATTCACACAATGGGCTTTACGGAACCGCACAAAACATTTATGGTTGTAGCGTATTTTCGAAACGGGGTTAGAGTAAATGGTGAGCGGCAATACAATACACGGGTTTGTGCATGGACGATTTTCGCGAACATTTTCCTAACGTTGCTTTTATTGCTGGAGATTTTTATCATTGCCTGAAAAGAACCGTGGCTGTGTTTAGGGAAATAGATTCTATACAACACAAAAAAGGAGCAGGAAGGCCATCTGTAAGAACAGAAGAACTTGTTGCAAACGTTCGTGAAATAATGCAAAATACGCCAACAATTGTGGATTGGATGAAGCCTGGTTCCACCTCTCCAGTTATGAGAATTCTCAGAATACACGCATGTGAAGTGGTGACAATCCCCATTTTTTTGTAGAGTCCACATCGCACCCTCAAAAATAAATTTGTATTTGTCTACTTATTTTATTACTCATTAGTTTGGCATATCATGTCATAATATGAATTTGACAAAATTTTAACCTAGATTTGGTTAGATATATCGTCCCCATATCATTGTGATCTAAACCAAGCCCCACGTTTTTTAATCCAAGCCCTCTTTGATGCAAATAATTTTTGCTCGCACGGTATATCTAATTAGGGCTCCTTCACATGAACTGCCAAGCCAATGTTCGGCATATCAACCGGAATAAATTAATTAAGGTATACTTTTAAATATATCTTGTTATACGGACAAGCCACGGTTTTCCCAACCGTCGGTGTGAAAGAGCCCTTACCTCCAGATACAGAGACATGTTTAATATAACCAGTGGCGGCTCATGACTAGCGAGTCAGGGGGGGGGGCTGGCTTTAAATAAAAAAACATTTAAAATGTCTATTGTTTTCGAAAGTAGGCACGTGCCTGTTTTTTCTCGTTGTTTTCATCAGCATCTCGTTAATTTCATCAGCATAAGCACTACTTAAACAAGGTAAAATATTAGTTTGTCCTAACATCCCAAAACTGACCACATTATGACGATGTTTTGCACTATTTTCATGTTTTTTTATTTTCTCTGAAAGATGTTTTAAGTCCTGCACCCCATTTACAGTCCAATTATCATCCCCGTCAAAAAGAAGACACACGAACCAAAAAAAAGAATTTTTTTCCTCACAATCGCATATCCAGTATCTTTATTATATATTTATTTGTCAAACTTACGCGCAAACTGTGCCTTACTTTTACATTTTGATTGCACTTGTACTATGTTCAATATTGGTAGTGGCCGCCCTGCATTTTTTAAATCAAGTTTTTCACTTAAGCTCAGAGAACTAAACACAAGCTTCTGTAAATCACTGACCTTCATGTTACACGAAATGTTCCAACTTAATAACTTAACTAATAAATCAAATCAAAACAAATAAACAAAACATCAGTCGCATCGACAGGTCGCATCGTCAGAGTACATAATATATCGATTATTCTACCGTGGCATCGCGATTCGCGAACAGCTGTTGTTGGGCGCGGAAAATTGGAGCTCATCCGTGGCCGCTCGTTGTGCGATGTGTAGGTGCCGTCACGCCTCCGTCGTCATGGTAACTCATCGAGAAGTCGCGTTGAATCGGGACGAATAATCGCGCGCCGGCGCTTAGTATAACCTTGAGAGCGCGCAACTCGCTTGTCTATGAGTATAACCTGCCCGTTGGAATAGGGCTATGTTTGGTTTGAATAATTATGCCCGCGCTTAGTATAACCTACCCGCTGGAATAGGGCTATGTTTGGTTTGAATTATTTTAATGGATTGCTTACGTACATTGCTTTATTGGTTTTTTAAGTAGAGTATTTTTGGATTCTGTTTAAAATAATTGCAGGGAGGGCGGCGCCCCAGAGCCCTTCATTAACGAGCCGCCACTAAATATAACTTTAAAAAAACATCAGTTTTGTACGTGACTATGAAGAATGTATGACACTAACCCTTTCACTCAACGGTATAAGAATTTAAGCAAATTGAAAGTATTTCCAGATATCATACAAATACTTTATCACAAACAAACAATTTTTTTGTGGTTAAATCCAGACACATTTATATTTGAACCCTGTTTTAAAATAGGATTTAAGTTCGAAGCTCGCTGGTTGCGAAAACATTTCAATTTATTAGCGAATTAAAACCCGGTTAAGCCCCCAAATGCCGGTAGATTTAAACTCGGATAATTGGTTTAAACTATTAACTTTAAATAGTAGGGTAGTTTTTGCCCCTAAATAACAATTTAGTTTTTAGACCTTTTGGACAGACGTGTCTTCCGTAATGGTTTTAGTAGTTTAATTTTGAAATATATTGTATCACGTTAAACTTTACACATAAATTTTTACGTAAATGTTTTTTGAAGTCTCCACTGTATTTTTAATTTAAGTAGTAGTAAGTAGATGAATTTCACAGTACACAGACAAAAAGCAACTACACTCACCGACAAAAAAAAACGGCACCTAAATTTTTTTAGTACTTTCAATATGGCATAACTTTTTTATTTTTGACTTTATTGCAATAATTTTTCGCTGGGCGATAGATCTATTCATTAAAATTACGCTGCAGTTTGTTCTGATGTAATTTTGGTTGCTTAAATGTTTATATACCAGGGTAAGTCAAAATGATGTTTTTAGTCCGAAGTTTAAAACGTCCTGTGGAAAAAACACGCCAGAGAAACTTGTTTAAACATGATTTGCGATAAAGCCGAATGTATTCCGAACGTTTTATTTTTTGACTCATCTGGTTATCTTGTTTCTTTTACGAGCTACGCATTTTTAATTAAAACGCTGCATTTTTTAATGTCAATAAAATTAATCAGCGTAAAATAACCAAGTTAGCTAGTGGTTACCTACATTATTAGATTATTTTGTTAGTGACATTGTCAATATTAAAATCGTAATTTAAATGGTGCAAACCACTGCAGACGTTGGTAAAAGCATCGCTTTAATAGAAGATGGTCGAAATAAAAGTTATGTTGCCCGTACATTGGAATTCAAAGGTTAGAATGTCCACCCTGTAGCCCAGATCTCAACCCAATTGAGCATATTTGGGATGAATTAAAAAGACGCATTCGTCACCGTCCCAACAAACCTACAACTTTACCAGAGCTCAGGTTAGCATTAAATGAAGAATATGAAGCTATTCCTCAAGAAAAAATAATCACTCCAATTGATTCCATGCCACGAATAATGCAAGCTGTCTTTGCGGCTAGAGGTGGACACACTCGTTATTAACATTTTATTTTTATTTTAAGTGCTCTAATGACAACTTTTAATGTTTGAAGAATTTTTTTTTTTAAATGCAGCATTTCAATTAAAAATGCGTAACTCGTAAAAGAAACAAGATAACCCGATGATTCAAAAAACAAAATGCTATGAATACATCCAGCTTTATCGTAAATTATGTTTAATCAAGTTCCTTTAGCGTGTTTTTCCACAGGACGTTTTAAACTTCCGACTAAAAACATCATTTTGACTTACCCTGGTATATAAACATTTAAGCAACCAAAATTACATCAGAACGAACTGCAGCGTAATTTTAATGAATAGATCTATCGCCCAGTGAAAAATCATTGCAATAAAGTCAAAAATAAAGAAGTTATGCCATATTGAAATTACTAAAAAAATTTAGGTGCCGGTTTTTTTTGTCGGTGAGTTTAGTTTTAGAATTTAGAATACTATATTGAAACCACCAGGCGTTAGCCTAAAGGTTTAGTTACACCGGTTTTATTACCAAAGTTATTATATTAGGTAATCTACGATTATCCAAATAGATTTAATTTGCATAGATCCGATTTCTCCTAAAATAATAGAAACGTTTTCATAAATTAAAAATAAAATTTATCAGGTGCCCATATTAGTCGATGTTGTGTTGTGGTAACCGCGCTTGTTGATTGTTGCAATTTTGAATTTGGCAACTTCATTATTATGAATTCATAATGGCACTGAGTGTTATTATGAAGGCCATAATGACATCCAACTTAATTGTAACAAAACAAATTTCTGAAACGTTTACGATAAAATTGGGATCGCTGTTTATACCAATCAAAATATTGATACAAAAGCTAATCGAATTGCAGGATATTTTTCACCACTGGCAAAAATATTGCGGATTTTTGTCACAGTACTTTCCGGTTTTACTGACGCAAAAGCACCAACTAAAAACCTGCTCTGAGTTAACGAAGGTGCTTTTCATCGGCCTAAATTACTACAAACATTTCGACAAAATTCAAACGTTGGAAATGTGATTCTCGCATTAAATAACAACTGTTTTTTTTTAAACCGAATATACTCATACTAGCTAAAATATAATGTCAAATAAGTAAAAAAAAATAAAACTATAGTACCTACTTCACAGTAAAATATGCATAATTGTTTGTTCAATGTTTATTATATGCAAAACCAGTGGCGGCTCGTGACTAGCGAGTCAGGGGGAGCGCTGGCTTTGAATTAAAAAAAATTAAAATGTCTAATATTTTCAAAAGTACGTGTCTGTTGTCAACTTTCTCGTTGTGAATTTTAATTTCATCAGCATAAGCACTACTTAAACAAGTTAACATATTAGTTTGTCCTAACATCTCAAAACTTACCACATTATGACGATGTTTTGCACTATTTTCATGTTTTTTCATTTTCTCTGAAAGATGTTTTAGGTCCTGCACCCCATTTATAGTCCAATTATCATCCCCGTCAAAAAGAAGACACACGAAACAAAAAAAAAAAGAATTTTTGTCCTCACAACCGCACATCCAGGATTTTTTATTATATATTTTTTTGTCAAACTTACGCGTAAACTGTGCCTTACTTTTACATTTTGATTGCACATGTACTATGTTCAATTTCTAGTGGCCGCCCTGCATTTTTTAAATCAATTTTTTCACTTAAGCTCAGAGAACTAAACACAAGCTTCTGTCACTCACTGACCTTCATATTACAAGACATTTTCTAACAACAACAACGTTACTAATAAATCAAATCAAAACAAATAAACAAAACATTAGCGCCTGGCGGCATCGACAGGTCGCCTCGCCAAAGTACATAATATTATTATATTGATTATTCTACCGTGGCATCGCGAACAGCTGTTGTTGGGCGCGGAAAATTGGAGCTCATCGTGGCCGCTCGTTCTGCGCTGTGTAGGTAACGTCACGCATCTGTCGTCATGACAACTCATCGAGAAGCCGCGTTGAATCGGGACGGATAATCGGTTGCCCGCCCGCGCTTAGTATAAAAAACATTGAGAGCGCGCAACTCGCTTGCCTATAAGTATAACCTGCCCGATGGAATAGGGCTATGTTTGGTTTTAATTTATGCCCGCGCTTAGTATAACCTACCCGCTGGAATAGGGCTATGTTTGGTTTGAATTATTTTAATGGATTGCTTACATAGATTGCTTTATTGGTTTTTTAAGTAAAGTATTTTTGGATTCTGTTCGAAATAATTGCAGGGAGGGCGGCGCCCCAGAGCCCTTCATTAACAAGCCGCGACTGTGCAAAACTTGTAAATTTACTACATTATATTACATATTTTTACAGATAACTATGCATGCAATTTTGTGTGTGTAAAGGTAATCTAAGATTATTGACTAGTCTTATTACAAAAAAATGTTGTTTGCTTTAAATCGAAGATCATAACATAGTGGAGTTATAGAATGTAGAATCAGAAATAGAATATTTTAAAAATTTGTTCATAAATCAGCTACTTTTTGCTATAAACGAGAGACATTATATTATTAAAGTATCAAAACTCACAGCTTGCAGCATCTTAAACCGGCCTAAGATTTATTCGCTAGGTTTTATTTCCATTTACTTATCCTACCATATGAAAAGCCCCAGTAAGTAATATATCAAGATCTAGAACATTTGCAGCTTTTCTACTTAAAATAATACCATAAAGTGGCCTCTTAACGTCATCGACTAGGTTTTTATATATGTATCAGATTTATGCCTGTGGTTCTCCTGTTATAACTGTATTAAGGGTAGTTATTTGTACACAAAATACGATTCCTATCTTACTATAGATAATTCGAAAACGGTACTATTGGAAAAACCGGAAAATGATAGTGCATGAAGCTTAAAAAGTTATTCCAGTTTTTGGGGAAAACTATAAACTATTAATAATTTTATTAATCCAATTTTAAATAAAGTTATAGCTATCATAAACATATCAATGAAATGATTTTACCATTCAGCAGTTATGAAACCTAAACAAAAAAAAGAAAGTTAATAATACTATTCTATTAATTATTTTACAATTCGATACGATGAGCTTTTAACATAACTCGAATTGCTGTTTTTAGGAAAACTTCTTGAAAAATATACACAGATACAGATAAAGTAAATAAAATAGAATTTTCTTCTCGATAAATTCAGTGTAACTCGTGTAGCACAAATAATCTGCAGCGCTCAGATTATACTGAAAATAAGTGAAAATAAACCCGTTTATTTGTTGCAACCATATTGTCATCTCTGCAAAGCTATAAAATAGCATCATGCACATTTTTTAGTATTTATTAGGGCGTATAAAAGGTTATGTTGCAGGACGTATGATGTGAAAATACGATTTATTTATATAACAATATATTATAGCTATAAAGTTTTACTGTTATACAGTGTTGTATAGTATGTATATCACAATGAATTTGTATGCTGAAACCAAATTTTCTAAATATAATAGAAACACAAATAAAACTAATAATTAGGTTATTTCTGAAAATATCGAAAAAAGTTTTTTTTAATGCAGGTTCTAGCCCACATGCAAAATTTCAGTTGCATAAGATAATTTTGATTTTTTACCTATATTTTGTAAATTGCACCACTTTTGCAAAATAAGACTCAACGCAACCTATATAAAACTTCTCAGTTTTGACAAGGCTTTATATCAGATACATTTTCTTTCAAGTAGCGCCATATTAAATGTGTGTTTTTCTACAAAATCAAAATTGGGCTAGTAAAATTTGGTCGCATGTGATGCAAAGTTTATTTGTTTTTGACCCTGTGTAAGGTAACTTCATAAAATAAGTATTTTTGAAAACGTAGTTTGCGTCTGAAAGTAATATACCTTAATATTAAGACAAAAAAGAACACAGTGTCGTCAGTAAAGTGTTCATTAAGTGAAAACTAAATTTTAGTAGTGGGTAAAAAATCAAAATTATCTTATGCAGCTGAAATTTTGCATGTGGGCTAGAAACTGCATTTAAAAAAACTTTTTCTAACAACTTTTTTCGATATACACTTTTGAATTATTTTTTGAAAAAAATTAAAATTAGACAGATAATGCTAATTACCTGCCTACTATTTTTTTGCTTAATTTTCATCTCGATCGAAGAACTTGATGCCAAAGTCAAATTTCGCATAAAGCTATTAATAAAAAAAAGCCATATGATGCGGACTTTAATGGTGACACTGTATATTAAAAAAAAATATCTTTGAGATTCAATTACCTCCCCTTAGATTTTGACCCAGATCCGCGCCTGTTATAGTATACGCATCATGAGATAAGTAAAAATACGTTAAAATATAAAGTTTTATGTCTGTAAGTAATACTTATCGTATGTAATTTATTTTTCAGTAACGTGTTAATTTTTCAAATTATATCTTTTATACTTATGCGTCACTTACGTTAACATTAAATATACAAAATTACCAGGGCGTAAAATCTATTACGTTTATGCCGTTTTCAATTGTCCAATATGATAATAAATTATATTTTTAATTAAAAATATTTCTTTCCCGTATTCTATTTTAATATTTAAATTGAGAATCTAATTTAAATGTGAAATTGGATAATTACAACAAAAAAGTTTAACAAAAAGAATAAAACAAGATTTTAATTGTATATTAAATACCACGAAACATATTTATTATTATGATTGCTTTAGTTATCATTGTTTAAATATAAAGCAATATTAATTCAATATTAAATTATAGTTTCGTAAATTAAATTTAACTAGCACTATGACGATAAAATTAATTAAGTTTAATATAATAATGTTTTGCAAGCTTTAAAAAGCCTAATTTTATTCAAAAAAGCCTAAAATTCATAATTTATTTAATATTTTAAATATACAGTGTGGTTGTTTAAGTGTGCAACATATGGAAATTTTTTTGTTAGGTACCGATTTCTCAGAAAATTTTATTCTTGATAAAAGTTGGTCCATGCTCGATAATCATATTAGGTGCACTTGGAATGGTTGCAAGTCAAACGGCGTACTGGGTAGGCCAAAAAATATAAAATTTGTACAAGAATAAAGTACCCTTATTTCAGAAAATTCAGCAAAATGTTATTAAAAAAAGTTGTTTAGAATTAAAAGTTATGCATAGATTCAAAAACGTGACCTCCTAAAATTTTTTTTGAAAACATTAATAATTTCCAAAATTTTTTTTTTATATTCACCATAAAGACCTTCATAAATTAATCAAAATTAAATCAATTTCACATATCTTTGTTCAAATTCAAGCATATTTGTAAAATTTACTTGAATTTTTAATTTATTAAGGAATCTCAAACTTCATGTTTGTTGCAACGATATTAAACACAACTTTAAGATATCCTAAAAATTCTTTTTAACAAGATAAAACATTAGTAATGATAATGTGCTAATTAAAAAACTCTCATTTAAAGTGCAAAATTTTTATTTTGAATGTTTATTAAAAAACTTTTTTCTTGTACAAGTTTTATATTTTTTGGCCTACCCTGTACGCCGTTTGACTTGCAACCATTCCAAGTGCACCTAATATGATTATCGAACACGCACCAACTTTTATCAGGAATAAAATTAATTCCCATATGTTGCACACTTAAACAACCACACTGTATAGATTTTGGAAGAGGAAAAACTTTTTTATTAATAGGTATAGAAAAAAAAGTCCTTGTATATAAAAACGTCTGATTGTGCTGGAACTACAATTTCGAATATCAGATTTGCGATTACTATACCGGGTTCGTCAAAAACAACATTTTAATTCTTTGGATTTCGTTTAAAATAAATTTACGTAAAAACAAACAACTATTGTTGCTTTGTTACTTTGAATATGATTTTATATCTGGCCGAGTAACGATTTTGTTGTAAGAAAACCACTTTTTATTTGTCTACTTTTAAAGTATTTTTATTATTACATGCCGTATTTCTTCAATTCATTCAATTATAAAACTTTTATTGAAACGTGGTACCACCGAGTTAGCGACTATTTCTACTCGATATCTAAATTCCCGATAACAGTTCCTAACTTGCTTTCTTGGTATATTTGCAATAACTACTCTTATTTTTTTTTCCAAGAGATCTAAGTTACTATTAAAATTGGTTTTGTACACATTTGGCTTTAGATACCCCCATAATGAAAGTCGATAATTATGAGATCAGGACTCCTACATGCCAACTGATTTGGACCATAGGTGCCTTCCAATCCATTTGTTCCCAAAGCCAATCATCAAAAGGAATTGAAAATTAGAATTGGAAAAAAAAATCCAAAAAACAAAAACTCTTGTTTCAGACGACCCTGTAGAGTAATCGCAATCTAATAAAGTCGCCACAGTGGATCTTTTCCCGTGCGTCATAACTTTCACGTCATCAAAATCGTATGAATCAAATCAAAATTACGAGACGAAAAAAGTCAAAACTAAGTCTAAGGTCATAAAATGGACGTGCCTGCCTACCGTTTGACGTACCTACATAATATCCCGAAAAATTATTATTTATTTTAAGTTTTGCCCGGCATTCTCTATTATCTAAAAGAAATTGACAAACAAATGTCAATACATTTAATACTATTCCTAAAGCTTAAAATCTAGAAAAGTTTGGTGTTTTATTGACTATTAAAATCGCAAAAGTCAAATTTTTGACATCCTTTCATTTAAGAGAATTTAGCCACTGCCGTAAACTTTTCAAAGAACTTACACGGTTAAAATATTTAAAATAAATAAATTAGGTATTATAAAAATCCATAAATACTTACCGCCAAAACAGATGGTAGGTATAATTAGCTCTAAAAAGAACTATTTTTAGAAAAAGGAACAGTTTTAAGGCACACAAATTTACAAAATACGAATTAGATTGGCAGATCAAAATAAGGTTGACAATGACGTTCTAAAATACAACGGTAGTCAACTAAACAAATAAAAAAAGTAATTAATTGACGTTTATGGTTTTATTCTTGTCTAGCACGTTATATTATTGCGGAATCTTGGAGACGTTCTTTAATGTTTCATTCAAACTTGTTACTGTAATAAATAAGGATGCAGAGTTATTAACCACGTTGAGTCCTGATCGTTGATTGATGACGCACGGGAAAAGATCCACTGTGGCGACTTTAGTTAAAATTGTACTTTCAACACTAGCAGAATTCATTTAATAAATCAAGGAATTAAAAAAAAGATCCAAAAACTAAAAATGTTGTTTGTGACGAACCCTGTATAGTAATCGCAAATCTGATATTTAAAATTGTAGTTTTAGCATAAGGAGACGTTTTTATAAAGAATGACTTTTTTTTCCATACCTAGATACTAATAAAAAAGTTTTTCCTCTTAAAAGCTTTATCCGCAGTGCCGTCTTTCATATGATTGGGGCCCTGTCCGCTGTCCGCTTAAAATGAATAGTTAGGAATTCGACCAGCAGTATAATTATTTTTAAATATTAGGTTTCACGAGAAAAATCTTCAATTTGCAAGGTCAGGGTCAAATTTTCGTAGAATTTAGTCGAATTTGGACATAATATTTTAAAATCGAATAGTTACCTGGACACCTGATGCTAACTGTGTTTGCTCAATTTCATATCCTAACTAGGATGGATATGAAAATATATCCGTTCAGTTAACTGGAATTGCCTACTTATCCATTCTGTAGATTGTGCAAGAAATACCTAATATGCAGATGGAAGTAGAGAAAAAAACTATTTATTCTAACTAAAATATAAAGATGAAATCTCATCCTAAAACATTAATGTTAATAACAATAACTGTAAATAATCCGCACTATGTAAATGATTGTTTTCTTGATCGTAGGTGTGCAAAATCGTCTATTATGTCATCAAAATTTATTCCTAGTAAGATCTCATTTTCTATGCAGATTAAGGATAGACTATTTTAGTCTCTCTTGCAGCATGATATTCCTCAGTTCGTTTTTGATTCTAGCCAATTTAGAAAATGAACGTGCTCCACTGCGGTTAGTTATCATTATTGATAAAAATATTCTTAATGAAATGGCAACGTTAGGAAATGTATCCTCTAATTTGTTAGTTGTTATAATATTGTAGGTAAAATATATAGGTCTAATAAACCGATTTCTTGGGTTTTATATTTTTCGTCTGAATTTAATTATTCTGCCAAAAAAAATGCATTCCACTTCTAATTCTTTTCCATTGACATCAGAACTGTAATTTTCTACAAATCTTGAACAACTAAGGTGCAAATCGACTTTACCGATTGTTTTTAAAATAGCGAGGAAACCAAACCGATTGAATATGCTGTCGTATGCAGCAAATCGCCGGTTAAGTTCAGCTATTAATGAATCCATAATAGGGAAAATAACTTCAATTTAAAATTTTTCTTTGCCACTAAATTGGGCTTCTTCAGCTGGTCCATCAAAAAATTTGATTCTCGAACTCCGTTCAGTTTTGCGTTGTGTATTCTGTGTAAAGTCACTATCTGGAAATTTATCTTTAGCAATGCTATAGAAGTTTTCGAAATCATTTCTTTCATTATTCAGAAACTTAATTACTGATTTCAATAACTGTAGAGATCTACTTTGTAAACTAACATTTACTTTATTTACGGTTGTTAATTTTTTTGGAAATGCAAACTGCTTCACATCTAGTTTTATTACTAGTTTTATTGATGGTTTTTGGTGCTGGAGCCCCGAAGACGAAGACAGCGGGGACCGGGGGGCCCCTAAGACAGCGGGGCCCTGGGCCCGGGCCCGGCGGGCCCGTACGGAAAGACGGCATTGTTTATCCGTGGACACACTGTATGTAAATATTTAAATTTTTAATAAAATTCCATAAAATAACAGGCCTATATATTACTTAATATAAAATAGAAGTATTTTTCCAAATGCCTTAGTATATGGATGTTTTTTTTTAGAAAGGTTTAAGCAATCTGTATTATGCCATCAGGCATCAGGGCCGTATCAATCTTGGTTCCCAGAAAACGAGGTTCCCAATTGATGACTAAAAAAAATGATACTTTTGAATGCGCTACGACGCCTGGGATCATTACTGCTTTTCCGCCTCCATTGTTACGTCTCTGTTTGCCATATAAAAACGTTATTTCCTCAAAGCTATCAAAGCAGCAACACTAGTTCCATGTTATTTTCTTTTTAGGTTTTATTAGAGCGTAGGAAAAGGTAATGTACTCTAGAGTAAATGGAATGAGTTTATTACAATATATGTATGTCAAAAGTTACAAATGTGACTTTGCTTCTCTGTTTACATATTTTTCAATAGAGCCAAGAAATACGAGCTTAAATAAGATAAGATATTTAGTTTCTGTATTTGATTTTCCCCTACAATGGCTTGGTTTTACGTTTCAATAACAAGAATTTTTGTAAGTGTTTTGTCGGTAAATGAATGTTACGCTTACCTAGACAAAAATTCACTTTTTTAGCTGGTATAAAATGAAATTTATTTGCTGATCTTCCCTACAATATATCGTAAAAGGACCAAATATCTTTGTTTAGTTAAAGCTTTGGAAGAAGTAACGACCAAATTTTTCAAAAATATCAAATTATTGAACCTAAATTTAAAAAAAAACTTAAAAATCGGCATTTTTCTTTAATTTAAATGTTGTTATATGAATGGTTTTTCTAAATGTTTCTTACTTGATTCAGATTTGTATCTTTAGTCTGAAGGGCGAAGCTGGCTGGATGTCTGAGCTTCGCGAAGCCTTTGCTTTTATTAACCAGAAAATAATATTGTATTAAAAAATGAATATAAAAACTAATTATTTTAAAAATCTACATAGGTTTTGTAATCTTATTTTACTTTTGAATCAAAATTTATACTTCCAAATTACATTAAGCTCAAAAGTCCACTAGTAAACTATAATTTAAGTTAGTTCCAGGTTTTCCTTGGCCTCGCTTTGTATAGCATAAATCATCCAGAGATATTGGGGCAATTGCACATATGTAAAGCTTATTAAGGTCATTATACCCTGTATTCTACCAATTCCAAGGTCTTACAGTTCGGCTATTTTCAGGTCGGTACGTTATGCATGCACCAACAACGTAATTTCACCGTCCAGTAATTACGAAACTTTGTGGGCCAGCTGTTGAGTGTTTCAAAATCAACATTAATTTTTGCATAAAGATTTTATATAGAAACTTTGCAAGTTCATATATTCTCGTCCAATTATCGAGTTTCAGGGTGAGCTTCCTTATTACCATAGATTCCAATTTTATTCGTTTCCATTAAACTTAATTAAAAATTTATCTAAAACGTCATATTACGTTAAGTTTTAATTTAAATCTTTTAATTAAAAGCTAAATATAGCATATATTTGATTAAATGAACAATTTTGTGTTTATATATCGTATTATAATACAAGGCTGATCTGAAATAAAAACAAACACTATAAGTACAAGTACACAAATTAGCTATGCACTTTTTCTTAAATCGTTATGAAGGCTGCATGCAATTTTGTGTGAATCGGGACAAACAAAGTTTAAGAATAGGTACCTATTTTACAATCTTCGGAATCAAAAAGATCACCATTCTATTTGACTTTGCCCGATTTTTCCCTGAAAAATTTTTGAAACATTTTTAGCTTGAAATAACTATACGATCAATGAAATTTATAAGTATCTAATTTATTTTTATTCCGGCAACATTTTACTCTGCCCTTGTATTTAATAATTCCATCTCAAATATATCCTTAGCAAATACAGGTTTAGGAAAAATTACCAGAACGGTCGATTATTTCAAAATATACAGGGGTTATCAAAAAACGTCTTATATAAAAAATGTAGGGCTGTTAAAAATCTACATATCGGTGATAAATTGAAATATACAGGGTCGCCCACAAAGTTGTGAAGAATGATAGTTATTTTTTTTTAAATAGAGCATCCTGTATATTTTTACTTATTTTGATTGTCGACTCAATTTTAAACATTTTTTATTAACCATGTGTTATACCTAAATTCATTACTTTCCTAGAAATCGGCGTTTCAAATAATAACGTATAACGATGCGATTTTCGAACATAGTGAACAAGAAATAAGGCACGACCATGGTTACTAATAAATAATTAATAGTTTGACATCTGAAACTCAAATTCTGACAGAAATAGACAAAAAAGAAAATAGCATTGCATTTTTACTTACTGAAACAGAGAGAATTGATATTTTAATTTTAAGGGGTTTGGCGATAAACAGAGATCATATCAGGAGGTATGTAATATTTACAATAATTTGCATCCAGACAGGCACATTTAAAAAAATGCAGTTTTTCGAACTATTGAGCGTTACAGAATGACTGGTACTGTAAAAAACCGCCCAAGATCTGGAAGACCTAGGACTGCTACCTCCGAGGAAAAAAAGCTGGACATTCTGCTTGCGATAGGAGAAAATCTCAAACAATCCACCAATCAGCTTGCTTTGGATCATGAAATTGATCAAAAATCTGTAAAAACCGTTCTTCATACTGAGAAAATGCATCCATACAAAATTAATGTTGTACAAGACCTTTTTGACGTTGACTGTGATCGAAGGCTAGAATTTTGCGAAATAATTACTAGAAATATGGAAGAAAACCCGAATTTTTCAAACAATATTGTGTTTTCGGATGAAGCGACTTTTACACTACACGGAATGGTGAATAAGCAAAATTACCGTTACTGGGCGCGAAATAACCCTAACTGGTATGAAGAGCTGCATACACAGTTCCCAAGAAAAGTTAATGTCTGGGCTGGATTGTTTGCGGGACAAATAATTGGACCCTTTTTTATCGAGGGAAATTTGAACGGTGATCTCCGGCTTCTTCGGCAAGAAATAGTTCCAGCTATAAACAATTTAAATGCTGATATTAACTTAACCTGGTATCAGCAAGGTGGAGCTCCTCCGCAGTTTACTCGCGAAGTTAGAGAATTTTTGGATGTCACGTTCCCAAATCGATGGATAGGAAGAGGGCGTATCGAATGGCCTTCACGGTCCCCCGATCTTTCGCCATTAGATTTTTTTATTGGGGTCGCCTGAAAAACATTGTTTATCAAAATAAATCCAATAATTTAGAAGAATTAAGAATGAAAATTGTCAATGAAAGTGCGAGAATAACAAGGGAAATCTTTTTAAACACCTAAAGACGTTTTTGCGATAATTTGTATCATTGTCAGTTAGTAAATGGGGGTCATTTTCAACACTTATTAAAAAATAGAGCCGTTTTGCCACGATTTGTTATACGTTTTTGTTTAAAGTTAACTTAATAAATTGTTTCTTGAAATTTATTTTGTGTTTTGTAGCTGATCAATTTATGTAGGAAAGTAATAAATTTAGGTATAACACATGGTTAATAAAAAATGTTCAAAATTAAGTCGACAATCAAAATAAGTAAAAATATACAGGGTATTCCATTTAAAAAAATATAACTATCATTCTCCACAACTTTGTGGGCGACCCTGTATATTTCAATTTATCACCGATATGTAGATTTTTAACAGCCCCTACATTTTTTATATAAGACGTTTTTTGATAACCCCTGTATATTTTGAAATAATCGACCGTTCTGGTAATTTTTCCTAACCCTGTAGAAGCCGGCACTAGGTAAATTTTATAAAAATATTACAGACATGAAATAAAAATTTAATAAATTTGAAATTGAAAAAACTTAACGCTAATTGAGAGTAATAAAAAACCGAATTTTGTCTAAATGTTTTAGAGTTTTTTTTCTATTCCTAAATTAAACTTTATACTTTGACTGCTGAAACAATGTTTCAAAATGTTAAGTCAACCGTAAAAATTTTAACTAATTTATAAGTCAAAGAGAATATTCCTTAATTTAATTAAAATTTTATGAAATCATCACCCCTTGTTTAATTTCAATTTAATCGGCATTTAAGAGGTGCTAATTAATAAATTTGTAATAAAAGATGACGCAACACTTAAGATTATCGTTTCACATCTCTCTGTTAAAAAGAGTCATACATTCAGAATCGCATAACGTTTTTTGAACATTAATATTATAGTGACATAAGTTTAAAAGACTAATAACTATACGTATAATAGACTTAATTTGTAGCGATACTAAAGCATTTATAGCACGTTTAACTTTCGTGCTAGCAAGATCGTCAAGATATTTTTAAATTAATTGCACACTTTTGGCTGTCAGAAGATATTACCTGTGGTATTTAATTAATCAAATCACTTTTGGCTTTAACAGTAAAAATTAAAACTATTTTTTTGGAATAGCCTCTTAAACTATATCGTAACTTTTCTGTTTGTCCCTAACACCTATGATGTTATATTTTGTGTAAGAATAATGTCGATGTGGTACGTATAGTTGACGACTTATAAATTCGTACACTCCACCCATACATAACTCAATTACAACAAAATTGGGTAAAACGGGTTTCTCGCCTTGCTGCTTATACCTGGATAGAACACCAGCTATATACATAGCTATAAATTATTGTATGTGCGATTTTTTACCATAAGTAATAATGGTTATTTCTATTTTGTTCTTTTTTTTTATCATCAATCCCCAAACATTTTCAATTGGATTTAAATCAGGACTTCTTGAGCACCAAGGCAGACATGTTACGTTGTTTTGTCGAAACCAGTTTTCTATATTTCTTGCAGTATGCACAGGGCAGTTATCCTGCTGAAATATAAACTTATTTCCTTCAAAAACTATCGCGGCAGAAGGAAGAACAACATTTTCCAAAATCTGAAGATATATTAGTGTTCCACTAATATTCCAGCATACACCTGCACCGTAAGCACTTATCCATGCCCACACATTAACGGAAAAACGTCCACTGGTTTGCTTTTTTTGAGTATACTTCTCATCATATCGGGAATACTTGAATCCTTCCATTATAATATGTAGACTGAACAGTTTCTCATCGGAAAAGATAACATTTTGCCAAAAAAAAAAATTTCTGGTAAATATTGCATAGCAAACCCAATTCTTTGTTCTTTATCACTATTTTTTTAAAAACGGTTTGGATGCATCAGCTGCTCGATTTTGCGCAGTTCTAAATAAAGCAGGAAATCCTGTTATGTGCATAGCGGATACTGCAGTTTCAAATGGATTTTGCCTTAAATACTCCACCAAATTTCGGTTTTCTTCATTTGATGATCTTCTATTATTTAAACAAGACCCAACAGACCTTTCAAGTGTTTGATGATAGCGCCATTTTTTTACAATTCCTTGAACAGTACTTCTAGGTACTCTAAAATGATCAGCTATTTTTTCCATAAGACCACCCTATTTCTACTAAAAATTTTATTCTTGCTTTTTCAATAATACTTAAATGAGGCTTTTTTAAATCAAATAAGATAATGACAATACTTTGACAGATATCATGATAACAATTAACACGTTACAAAGGTAATAAAGGTAAAAAAAATGGATTTACAGTGTCACAGTTTAGTGTACGAATTTTTCTGTCGTCAACTGTACGGTCGCGCAGTTACTTTTTCAAAATATTTATAATAAGTGAAAAATGTTAATCGGCTTGCAGACAATGTTTTTTTTAATTCGATTAAAATTGTTCAGTTTTATTTATTATACAGACATTAAAAACTACCATTTCTAAAAAATACTTACGGCTAGATATTCAGAACAAGATTACAAAAGATACAATTCTGCTATGTAGATATAAATTTGACTAATGCACTTAACTGGATTAACTTAAGATAAATATATGAATATTTTACCGACCATATTCGACAGCATGACTTAATATACGAAAGATCAATTGGCCAAATACTGGCTTGGTCAAAGTACACGCCGGATGACCTATTTTTTCTGATACCCTTAAAGGACCAATGGCTCATGAATCCCTTTAAATAAGATTTAAAAGGTTTTTAATATAAATCTAACAAAAAAACATATATATTTTAACCCTGGTATTTTATTTCTCGGACTTGGGATTTATCAACTAAGCCGAATATATCCCTTTTTTCCAATTTTTGTGTATCGATGCTTACGAAGATATTGAGATGGAAAAGACAGCCAATAGTTCAGTGGGATACACACATAGTTTAGTGTCTGATAACACAGTTGTGACAAAATGGCATATTAAAAGATCATTCGGATTTATATATTTTTTAAACAAAATCACAAAATACAATTCATTTATATTATCCAGTTAAACAGTGCCATCCCAAAATTTTGGTTTAATTTTTTTAAATTTGTTATAAGGATTTTTCTTTCCTTAAACTGTGTTTTTCATATAACAAATTTTCCTATTTAACTTTTGTTTAATATAATAATAATAAGCTACATTTCGGAATTATTTTAATAAAAGTCCTAAATTTAAAATTTATTGGAGGACAACACACAGCAACGTTTAAAGCTTTAGCTGTCTATCTAGCGATGCCAAATTTTATACACGTTCAATTAAATTTTGCTCGCAGATATTTCTTGTGAGAGCCGGAACTAGAGCCCTGACCAGACCCGGCCCGCCAACCAAGACATTGATGCGGCCCGAAAAAATTATTATCTAAGAGATCTCCGTTTTCTATGGTTACCACACTCTTAAATAGGGGCGAATCCACGGGGGTGGGTGAAGGGAAATAGGGGAAATTCCATCCTAACCAAATCCCCATATTTGGAACAATAAACTTTGTATGTATAAACTAAAATGTATTATTAAGTCCAAAGTCACGTCAATTTCGTACAACTTTCCCATTTAACAGCAGCATCCTTGGTTTTAAAGCGTCCTAGTAACGGCTTGTGAGTGAGTATGCCTGCTGCACGAATACCCATTTAAGGATTTTTCACACAAAAGGACTAGTTAAAGTAAAGTTACCCATTTTTTTGATGTTGTATCTTAACATAGTATAAAACAAAGTCGCTGTCGCCCGTCTGTCCCTATTCATATCTGCTTAAATCTTTAAAACTACGCAACGGATGTTGAAGCGGTTTTTTTAATAGATAGAGTGATTTAAGAGGAAGGCTTTTATGTATAACTAGCGACCCGCCCCGGCTTCGCACGGGTGCAATTTCAGAAAGTGGCATGCCGGGTACTTATATATCGGGTTTGTATTTATATCAGCGGGTTGCAACACATGCCGGGTACACGCTAGTTATTTTATTATTTTACTCTTAGAGGTGGTAACTCTAGTCTATTGGATCATATTAAAAAGTAGATTTTTTTAAAATACTTAATTTTCATGTTGTTATATTGTTCCGGGAACAAATGCCCATTGTTAGAATTGTGCCAAAAGTCATTATTTAATCAACTGTGAAGTGAAAGCATGTGTAATAATGCCTCGAGTATTCGAAATCATGAAGCTTTCAATCCTGGCTTATGAGATTCGATTGCCGTGCATGTTACATAAGAGCTTTTGTCAAGAACATATTATATGTATAAGGTTCGCCTTTCTTCTGAACATGTCTAATAAGGCCTAACAATTTAGGTATTAAATTCCTTTTGCTGGGTCCAACCTCGATTTGGTTAGTTGATGTAAATAAATTTATAAAATGAAAGGAAATATTAATAATAAGGCTTGACGACAAAGCAAATAAAAAGGAACTAAAACATTGTCAAGTTGGAAAAATTTTAATCTTAGGGCCTCTAGGAGAAGGAGGAGGGCTTAATCCCAAGAGCCTCCCGTGGCTACGCCACAGATACCTATCCACATTTCAGTAAAAGTAAAATGTTACAGATATCCCTTCTTTTATAATAATTTATCTTTCAGTACTTGCATAATGAATTTCCATCAAATGAAGCCTTTAAAGAAAGAAATTGAAATTGGGAAAGAAACCGTTTTAGGCTGCCGGAAATGATAACAAAGGTTCCTTTTTGATGTGACGGAGGAAGCAAATATTTTTAGCCAATTTTGACAGAAAATTTTAATTACAAGAAATTTTAATAATAATTTCTTCAATGGGTTTCCAATTAAAAATATCTCTTCAAGAAAATGTCTGTTTTACGTCGTATTCACGGAGTTTATGACTCAAAGGGCTTTAAAATTTGCATAACTACAAAAAGTTTAAGCTTATTCTAAATAATGATCGCCTTTGTTCCCCAATATTTATTATAAAATAAATTAATTTTGCCTTCCGCTATGTGCTAATAACTGATTATAAATACTTTTTTTTAAATTTATTTAATAATTAATTTGGCAGGCAATTTTAATACTAATTAAACAAAAAAAAAATTTTTATCGAAGCGTTATGACATTATTTATTTAATTAAAATACTAGTTTTATCATTTACTCCTTAAGATAGAGTAGGTGAACTGTGTAATACTACTAAGAGAGAGTAGGTACATTGCTATTTTCGTAACGAGCAACTATTATATTGGATATAAAAAGAATACTATAGAAAAATGTTGATAAAATTAAAAATCCTCGTTTTGTTGTCTTATGTTAAAAGAGAGCCTTCCAAATGGTAATAAAACGGTTGGGAGAATGATGTTGCTTCTATATTGCCGATACAGGCGGCTCTATAGATCCCTATATTAAACTTTATGACACGAAGGGATTGATTTGCAAACTATGAAAAGTTTATGGCATATTGTAAATTATAATTGACTTTGTTTTCTAATGGGCATTTAAAAATATCAATTAAATTCACCCAGGGTTTAATCAAGTTTATTCAAAGGGAATTGTAAAATAAATAACTTATAAATAGCTTTTAGGACTTCAAATTTGCAATTATTAATATGAAGAAAACAATATTGCTTATAAATATAGTCTATAATTATTTTCTTTTATGTAAAAACTCCACGAAGCAGGCATAATAAGTCGTTTTTAAAAAAACGTTATATGTCTGAACAAAACTCCAGTTGGAAAATTGGTGTTTAATAGAAGAGAAGCTATTTATTCCACATAAAAGTTCTATTTAAAAAAGAAACACCAGGCTCTATAATCTAAATTGTACCCAACATGTATTGGCTAAACTCTAAACCTTTAAAAAAACTTAAGATAGTTTAGATATCTTGAGAATTTGGTATCTGTGACGTTATTTCTGAAAAAAATTATAAAAACGCATCAAGGTAAATAATTTAGTTTACAAGTTTAAAAAAATTCAAGGTAATCAATAAGATAATTTTAATATCTATTTATGCAATAAAATATCTCTAAAAAAATTAAATTTTATTCCCCGAAGGCATAAAAGTTACATATAAAGCTTATCAAGACGATCCTATAAATCAAGACGAGCAACATTTTAAAATTTGCTACAGACAGGAAGAAATAAATCTGTAATGTATTGCCGCAACGGCAACACTTGATTGACGTGTAGTTTAAAAAGACGCTGAGTTTTTATTTAGCTTTAAAATAGCCGCAAAATCAGTTTTAAATATGTTTATCTTTGAAATATATTACACTTCTTTGTGGTACCTTAATACTTTTCATTACTTTTAAGTATTTTGTGTTTTTATTTTGAAGAGCTTTGACAATATTTCCTTGTCATAAAATATATAAATAATACCAATGATCCGTCACAAATGCATACATTATTTTTTTTTTATTTCTCAGTATTTTAACTGTTTTTTTTTGCCAACAATCGGAGAGTAATGCAGGAACCACCGTATATAAAGAAAGCAAAAGAAAACATACTACATTCTTGTGTCGCTGTAAACTTATCGTATGATGTAAATTTTGTAGCAAGATACTAATTCAACTCCAACCATAAAGAATATCTATACGTGAGATTTTTCGCTTTATTTTACATAAGGTTACAGAAATAATAGTTCCTCCGGGAACAAGAAAGGACATATTTTTAATTTATCACGAAGGAAAATTAAGTTATATAACACTTCGTGGCTCAATTTCGTGTTTTTTAAAGTATAATACAAAATAATTTTTTTCATCTTCTTATTCACCGTCATCCATCAAGGGACTGGCTAAACAAAAAGCTTTAAATAATACTTAAACTAAACTCCTTATTCGATAATAATTCATCATATTTTACAAAGTTTTGCACAGTTTTCGGCTAGTCTATACTATGAGATAAGAAACCCATTGTTCATACGTACAAAGAATAAGAGAGCTAAACTTAATAACAGTTGATTAAAGTTTTATTTTACTATAGGAAAATACATTTTGCCAATTCATAAAGTTTATTTTGGAAAGCTTTTCAAATTTCCGGTATAGTAGATATACAAACTTTTACCGGAAAATGTAAGCTTTTAAAAGTTGCAGGGTGTAGGTAGAAAAAAACTATGATGATAATATTCATGAAGAAATGATGGCAAACCTGAACTTGCAGGGCTTTTAATGTAAAATAATTAATACAAAATGAGCTTAAATATTTTTGATATCGGAGTACATATAAAACAAACAATTTAAAATAATTGTTGCATTTTTCAATACAATATACCTGATATAGCTTTAACAAATTTTTTAAAAGCTAAATACGGTCCTGTGCATCAAAACATAGGCCGATAATAAGTCTGTTTAGGCTTATCTTTTTTTTAATGAGTCACGCAGAGGTAGATACGGGTTAGATATTTGTCAGTTGCGTGATGTTTATCTGACGTGAGTGTTTTGTTACTTTTAAAGTGTTAAAACGTTAAAATAGCATATTATGAAAATAATAAGCTAGTGAACATGTTGTTTATTTATCGGAAGTGCCGTTTAAGAGTTATTTGAACACATTATTTAAGTTTGTTTCGTTATAACATTAAGTAAGTCTCTTATTTTTGGGTTTTTTGATAAAAGGAAACGCTTTGACATTATGGTATTTAAATTTATACTATTTCATAAAGAACATGTCATTGTCGTCTTCAATATACGAGTACATAACACCCACCATTCAGTCAAGTCGACGTTGAATATAAAAAATAAAAATTAAAAAAATTATTTTGGGTAGTGTAATAATAGGTATATTATAAAATCAACAATCTAATCATAATATTTAACCTTCTAGAGTTTTTGTCTAAACTTAAGCAGGATAATGTAGGATAATAGATAATCCCTAAAGACATGACACAAACCCTATTTTTAGATATATAGGAGACGAAAAACGGGATAAAAGCTGAAGCTTGTTGAAGTAAAGTCACAAGTTGATTGACGGTTGGAAGAATGTTGCTATTTATCTGGCTTAAAAAGAGAGATATTTAGGAGAAGCCTGTTATTAAGAGACTCTTTCGTTAGTCATGCGAAAGAAAGGGAGTGGTAAAAGTCTGTGTTTTTATGCTTATCAGCAGTCGCGAATGATTAAAGAGAAGGAAAACCCGCAACAAAGCATCACAAGTTATTCTCTTAAACTTTAAAAGTAATCATTGATGCTATATATATATAAACCACTCTACTCCGGGCCATACTTTTGTGGAAAAAAATGTAAGCAGACAACGAAACCTTAAGTAAGAGAGAGATAATGTAAGGGGGGAGGAGAGGGTAATAGGTTCGGAGAACCTGTACATCAAAGAACATTTTGATAAATTTAATTTAAAATTTAACATTCTTTTTTAATACCTAATACAAATTCTGACAGGTTACAGAAAATAGTTTGCTACGCCATGCACCGGGAGAAAATGTCAAATTAGTAGTTAAATTAATGTCAAAGATTAGAAACAAGGTCTGTATTAACAAGTTTCCTTTGCTACTCTACAGGAATCGTAATTTTTACGTTGATCATTTAATTTTTATTTTAACCCTCCCTTGTTTACGAGACTTTCTTTCTGTTCTAAATTTAAAACATTCGATTTGAAAGTTGTTTTCGGAAGGACCTTTTGTCCTGTTTACCTGATTATCCCTTTATCATTTGAACGAGAAATGCCATTTATTAAAGCACTGGTTTATTGACACAGATTTTTTTTTATATTGTTTTAATGTAAATTTGCATTATTGTTAGTAATAATAACCTTCAACTGTAAAAAAGATATATACAGTGTGTGTATAAAGTCTGGAAACGGCTTAATAACATCACAATTTACTGGCCGATTTAAACCAAATTTGGTACAGTTGTGTAGGAGAATCTAACGCACCGAATGACGATATTGGCGTTGTTGCCAGCTTTTTAGTTTGTCTGGAATTTGAACGAATTTTATATTTTTAAATATAACACCCAGTATATTTTTACATTTCTAAATTCCACATAAAATTATAATTATTTTTTATTAAATGCATTATTAGTCTATACTTCATAGTTTCCGAGATATTGACTCTCGAAAAGTGACATTTTTGAACTTTGACAGCTTATAACTTTCTAACAGTAGGTCTTAGAGCAAAACGGCTTACATGTCCCTATCTTCAATTTTTATTATCTTCCCAAAAAAATCAACTTCCAGTTAAACCGGAACAACTATATTTCCTGCTTTCGAGTTACATCCGGTTTAACCGGAAGTTGATTTTTTTTGGGAAGATAATAAAAATTGAAGATAGGGACATGAAAGCCGTTTTGCTCTTAGACGTACTGTTAGAAAGTTATAAGCTGTCAAAGTTCAAAAATGTCACTTTTCGAGAGTCAATATCTCGGAAACTATGAAGTATAGACTAATAATGCATTTAATAAAAAATAATTATAATTTTATGTGGAATTTAAAAATGTAAAAATATACTGGGTGTTATATTTAAAAATATAATCGTTCGAATTCCAGACAAACTAAAAAGCTGGCAACAACGCCAATATCGTCATTCGGTGCGTTAGATCCTCTTACACAACTGTACCAAATTTGTTTTAAATCGGCCAGTAAATTGTGATGTTATTAAGCCGTTTCCAGACTTTATACACACACTGTATAAGACTTATTTTATTTTATTTTTTAATTGCTAACATATTTATTAATAAGTATTATAAACTTATTATTACTAATTTTGATCTAAGTGGATCGGCTCTACAAAAAGTTTTTAAGAAAGTAAGTAGGTACGAAAGTACATCTAAAACTTAAAACAACAGAATAGTATGTTATGAATTCTGAAGAGTACTTAAATATGTTATTTTATTTATTTTCTATGCTTTCCCAAGTTATTTCTCTTTTCAAAAAATAAATTAGTATTTTAACTTTGGTAAATTTTTAATTTTAATAAATTTGCTTTTCCGCAATCCCACAATTGAATTACTTTCAGGTTTATGTAATTTACCAGGTCTTGTATTATATAACTTGTAAGGAAATATTTTCCTTACAGGTAAAACATTTAAAAACTTATATTTGAAAATATAGAAAAGCCAACTGAGCAAAAGCGACTGCGTAAACTTTGTTAGAGGTATTTAAAAAAAAAATGCAAAATTAGTATTATTTATCAAAACATATCTTAAAAATGCTGGCCTTCTCTCTATAGGTGTCACCTGTCAAACTGTTCTTAAAATACTTATAAATCATTTTATCGCGGTAATTTATTCTTGTATAGTTATTTACTTATATAGGGCAAAAACTCTCCCTTACATAATTCAAATATAATGGAAACACACGGATGACAGAGGGTGTTATAAATTCAAGGACGCAAACGACATGATTCGCAGCGATCTTAAATAAACCTATAATATTCACCTTACAGGAAAATATTCGATCTTTCGCTGAGAAATTTTCTTGTGAGGATACTATTTCCCGCAGGATTCGACAAAGGGTACATTGATGTAATCATAAAAAGAAGCATAAAGAGGCAAACGTAAAAGTTAGAGATAAGAATATAGAGGGTGTCCGGAAAATACGTGTACAACGTTTGACGACAGACTCCTGACGTCAAAAGAGGTCGATCTAAGCCGACTTAGTTATATCCAAAATTGTATCGTTTAGCCGGTAGAGGGCGTCAAAAATTTGTAAAAATATTGGTTTTTTCTAAATTACGTGAAAACCTGCTAATCGATTTTAATGATTTTTAGTATGTAGACTAATACTATAAAATGACGTTTTCCAGTAGTATAGTCACCGGCTGTAAATAAGTGGAAGTGTTATAAAAGTGATATAATACGTCAACGTTTCTCCTCATTTTTTATATGAACGGCGTTATGACAACCCAGATATTTTTGTAGAGTGACTGGATGTATTTGGAAGCTATTTTACCTCTTTAATATTTTTCGTTGAATGAGCTGTTTTGCCAGAAGAAAATATTTACAATATTTAGTAATATTAGTAATAATATTAAAATCAAATTACCTGTAACAATAATTTTTTAAGTGAACTTGTTGCTATGGCATTTAATAATTTGACAATTATTGACAAATTGTCACCAGTCTATGAAATTTACTCAAGTATACGATCAACATTCTTGAATTACAAGTTCATTTTGCCATTAAAAATGGAAAATTATACGAACTCTGAGAAGGTTGACATGCTCCTGGTATACGGGTTTTGTTAAGGAAATGGGCGTCAGAGTGTTAGGGTTTACATGGAGAGGTTTCCTAACCGTCGAATACCAAACCACCAAACATTTGCCAATATCGAGCGTCATCTTCGGGAAACGGGCAGCTTTGAGAAAAACTTTGAAGGCAGGGGTCGTATGCGAACAACTCGAACTGTGGAAACAGAAGAGATGATTCTGGAAAGAGTTGAAGAAGAACCAAGTACCAGTACCTGTCGCTTAGAACGTGAGTTACATGTTCCTAAAACGATTGTCAATAAGGTTTTAACAGAACAGTTGTTACATCTTTATCACGTGCAAAAAGTCCAGGAACTTTTACCGACTGATCCCCCCATGCGGCTTACATTTTGTCAAATTATTAGAAACAAGAGAATCCGTGATCCAAATTTTTGTAGAACAATTATGTTTACTGACGAGGCGAGGCGTGCTTTACAAGATCTGGAGTAACCAATTTGCACAACGAACATATTTATTTCGATGAAAATCCACATGCCATTAAAGTTGCATCAATTTAAATTAAATATTTGGGCAGGTATTATTGATCGCTACCTTATTGGTCCCATTGTTATTCCAGACAGGTTAGATGGAAATATTTATTTAAATTTTTTGCAAGACACATTACCAATTCTTCTGGACAATTTGCCCCTTTTACTTCGGAGGGAAATGTGGTATATGCATGATGGTGCCCCGCCCTATTTTTCCGTTGCCGTTCGGCAATACTTACATCATCAATATCCCAACCGATGGATTGGAAGGGGCAATGATGCACCAGTAAAATGGCCACCACGGTCTCATGAGTTAAATATGTGTGACTTCTTTTTGTAGGGCGCTATTAAAACAGAAGTTTACAAGACTCCGGTAAACACACGCGATGATTTATTGCAGCGGATTTTAAATGCAGGCAACCATTTTAATAACCCCGAGACATTAGATAGGGTCCAATATCATTTTTTAAGGAGTGTTAATAAGTGTATTCAGCAAGATGGCGGTCATTTTACACATTTGCTTAAGTAATGTTTTTGTTTTACTTAGTTTCTTACAATACATACTTTCAACTTTGTTGTACTTTGTTTTATTTTTATTGTTAATAATTGATGTATGCAGGTAATTGTAAATATTTTCTTCTGGCAAAACAGCTTATTCAACGAAAAATATTAAAGAGGTAAAATAGCTTCCAAATACATCCAGTCACTCTACAAAAATATCTGGGTTGTCATAACGCCGTTCATATAAAAAATGAGGAGAAATGTTAACGTATTATCTCACTTTTATAACACTTCCACTTATTTACAGCCGGTGACTATACTACTAGAAAACGTCATTTTATAGTATTAGTCTACTTACCAAAAATCATTAAAATCGATTAGCAGGTTTTCACGTAATTTAGGAAAAACCAATACCTTTACAAATTTTTGACGCCCTCTACCGGCTAAACGAGACAATTTTGGATATAACTAAGTCGGCTTAGATCGACCTATTTTGACGTCAGGAGTCTGTCGTGAAACGTTGTACACGTATTTTCCGGACACCCTGTATAATTAGAAATTCATTTACTCACATCTTGGGAATACGAGAACACCTTCTCGCGTACTAACAAGGAAATAGTACAATCATGTCAATTACATTAAACAAAAACAAAAATTTAATTTAATAAAAGGAAATTATACTTAAACGCTATTTGATTAATATATGTTTAAAGAAAATGATGTTTCTACATGATAGAAGAGTTTTGTACTTGGATTGTCTTGTAGGCAATCTGGTCAGACAACTTGGTTGTTAGGTAATCGCCCAGTGAGTGGGTCCCTTATGGAAACATTCATAGAAAACTAATTTCTTAAACAATAAGTTTTACAACAGTGTTTTAAACTGAAAAATATTAACTTGTGGATTATATATTTAACGGAAAATAAAATTTATTATAAAGTTGGTATTGCCTAAAATATATTTCATTAATGGAGGATTGCTTGGCATTAAATTATAAATCAGACAACAAATTTCCTAAATCAGTTTTGGGGAAGTTTACAATATTAAGACGTAGGTTTAAGAAACTTGAGGTAAAATGAATGTTAAAGGAGTAAAAACGGCACTTCCCAAACGGTTCAAGCACAACTGTAATACGTACAAATACTTAAGTTTAATTACTTAAAGAAAAAAAAAATATTTTAGCTGTTTACTCTACTGTATAAGAAATCAAATACCTCACTTTTACCAAGATCCAATAGGTACTGTATAACTTTTTTGGGTTAGTTTTCCAAATCGAACAAATAAACCCAACTTACTCAATGTGTTTAAATGAAGTATTAATTTTATTAACTTTTATATTGGTGGAAAACGCCAACCAGAACCGTTTTTAAAGAACTTAAATTATCCAATAATACAATCGTATAAAAGATAATAATAAAAGTTTTCAAACCGGTTAAGTTTCACGAGATAATTAAAGCCCCTGCAGAAATTAACTGTCTCTTTTATAAGAATTTTAATAGTTTTAGAGTCTATTTGATTAAAAAGCACGAATATTAAATCCCTTAATTTGTTTCTGAAAAACAACGGATCATAGATTGGGTGAAATCATGAATTGTAATTAATTTTTTAAATCTTCAATTTCAGTTAATATTAAATTTAGTCTGCTTTAAGGAAATTACAGACAGATAATTATGAAATAATATGGTAAGAAAATAGAGCTTCGTAATCTAAATACACGAAATTCCTCCATATATACTGAGACACTTTATAACGCAACAGGTTTAGCTATAGATACTTATTGTACAGGTAGATATAATTGTTTTAAGCGATATTTTGCCAGATTGCCAGGAAATTTTTAAGCGCTTTGATCTCACGACTTGCTTGGTAATCGCCCAGTGAATGGGCTTCTTAACGAGAAATGTGTTAAATCATTTTGTTACACAGTTTGTTTTTTTAGTCCACAAGGCTATATTGAAATTTTTGGGAAAAACGTAAAAGTGGATTTTATAGAGCTCCTTGATTTCAATACAGCAACCTAGCTTGTTTTTTTTTAGTGCCTTCCTATTTAAAAGATGCCTTGTTCTAAATAAGACGACCATTTATTTGTATTGTTTATCAGACCTGAACAATACTGAACATAAAAAATCCCACATTAAATATAAATATTGAGTTTTAGGTAATGTACGTACAGTTGACGACAGATAATTTCGTACACTAAACTGTGACACTATAAATGAAACTTTTTTACCTTTATTACCTTTGTAACGTGTTAATTGTTATCATGATATCTGTCAAAGTATTGTCATTATCTTATTTGATTTAAAAAGTGCCTCATTTAAGAAAAAGCAAGAATAATATGTTTAGTCAAAATAGGGTGGCCTTATGGAAAAATTGCTCATTTTAGAGTACTGTTCAAGGAATTGTAAAAAATGGCACTATCATCAAACACTTGAAAGGTCTATTGGGTCTGGTTTAAATAATAGAAAATCATCGAATGAAAGAAGACCTAAATTTGGTGAAGTATTTAAGGCAAAATCCATTTAAAATTGTAGTATCAGCCATGCACATAACAGGATTTCCTGCATCATCTAGAACTGCGCAACGCCGAGTAAGACAATGTTCCGAATTAAGAAATCGAGCAGCTGCATCCAAACCGCTTTTAAAAAATAGTGATAAGGAACAAAAAATTGGGATTGCTATGCAATATTTACCAGAAAATGATTTTTTTGGCAAAATGTTATCTTTTCCGATGAGAAAACTTTTCAGCCTACATATAATGGAAGGATGTGAGTATATAGACCACCAAATTCCCGATATGATGAGAAGTATACTCACAAACAGTAAACCAGTGGACGTTTCTCCGTTGATGTGTGGGCATGGATAAGTGTTTACGGTGCAGGTGTATGCTGGAATATTAGTGGAACACTAATATATCTTCAGATTTTGGAAAATGTTGTTCTTCCTTCTGTCGCGATAGTTTTTGAAGGAAATAAGTTTATATTTCAGCAGGATAACTGCCCTGTGCATACTGCAAGAAATGCAGGAAACTAGATTAGACAAAACAACGTAATATGTCTGCCTTGGTGCTCAAAAAGTCCTGATTTAAATCCAATTGAAATTGTTTGGAGATTGATTGTAAAAAATGTACAAAATAAATTTTAAAATAGAATGAAATAGAGTTCTTTGATAAAATAGAAGAAATTTGGGAAGGGCTAACTCCGGATTACCGGAAGTATTATTTTGTCAATGCCAAGAAGATTACGATTAGTGTTAGAATCCAATGGCGCAGCAATAAAATATTAGTGTTTTGTTTATTGTTTGTTAATAAATTAACCCTTTTTGGCTTTATATACTTTGGTAGTTTTCTTGGTATTATTTTATAATTTTCTTATTTCGCGGCTGTAAATTAAACACAATAATATTTAGAAATAACCATTATTACTTATGGTAAAAAATCGTACATACAATAATTTACAGCTATGTTGCTGGTGTTCTATCCAGGTCTAGGCAGCAAGGTGAGAAACCCGTTTTACTCAATTTTGTTGTAATTGAGTCATGCATGGGTGGACTGTACGAATTTATATGTCGTCAACTGTACATGTTCTCTGATATAAAAAATAAGCATATCGGGTACATTCATAATGATTATGATCAATATGATCATATTGCCCAGTTGCACAATGTTAAGCTTTTTTATTACTTAAAACCGCTGGATTAAATATTATTATTCACTTTTATTTAATATGTTTGCAGCTGGGTTTCATGAAAAACAATAAATTATTGATTAAAAATTCGGCCTCTTCCTGATAAGTTTAGCAAGTTTAATTTTGTTTTATAATGAAATGAAATGTCGGGTGTCTTGAAGGACGAGTGTTAATTTTATTACTTGTTCGCGAACCTCTTCAAGGCATTTAATGGGGGTAAATTACAGAGTTCTGGTTAATAAATTAATCAAACCTAAAATAATGGATCACAAAAGTAATTAGTCAAACAGGTACCTATTTATCGAAATATAAACACAATATTGAATTTCAATCACTTCAATGATATTTTGTTGTCTTTCTTTAGGGCATATACAGGGTCGCTTTTATGTATGGAAACAATCGATGATTTGCTAAAGTAAGATAGCTAGCAAAGAATGTTAAATACAAAACTTTTAGGGTTTTCAGAAATCTATTACACTGCACATAAACTAAGTATACAGGATCAGTCAAAAAGCCATGGAAGAACAAAGTTACTTTATTTTAAATGGAACCCCTGTATATTATTCAATATTTCAATTATTTACAAGATTCTAAAAAAAATGTTAAGCCCACCACATACCCAATCTTATTAACCGTTTTCGAGATATCGAGTTTCGAATATCGTTTTCAAATAAATTATTACATTCATTCATTTTCTAGTCCGTCAAGTTACCTTAGAAAATATTTATCTTCGTAGCAATGTTGTTTTGTCATCTTGACAACAGATATGACAAAAATAACGAAAATTTTCCCCTTAAAAATGGCACGTTTAAGTGATACCGAGCGCATTGAAATTTTAATGATGATAGGTACGGCGATAGAACGCGGAGTTTTACCCAAGTGGTGAATATTTTTAATGAATTGCATCCAGATCGGGAACCTATAACTAAATCAACTGTTTCCAAAACATTGTAGCGTTTTCATTAAACTGAAGGTGTGAGAAATCGACCAAAAAGTGGAAAACCGGTAAGCGTTACTAATGAAGAAAATTCTCTAAATGTCATATTAGATGTGGTAGAAAATCCAATAAATTCGACGCAACAGCGGGCTTTAAATCATAACGTCGCTCGCATTAGGTAGGGGCCTATCCCGATTTTTGGCAAAAATGAGTTATACCCATATAAAGTCCGGGAAAGACTGCCTTAACGTTATGACAAACTGGCATATCTCAATACTACATGGTTTTTGTTTAATAGTATTATAGTCAGGCCTATCTTAAATTATCGATAAAAATACTTTTACGTAAAGACCACACTTAAGATTGGCCCCAATGCTATATTGTTTGTATGTGTCTTGCTGGGCGAATCTCAACATATTCCTTTTCGTTATAAAATATTTTTAAAGGATGAACAGTACTTTGCAGATATGCCTTATTAATTTATTTGCTGTCAATGCTGTATCCAAAATAAGCACCATTGATTTCTTTAAATCGCTCTACTGAAAAACTACAAAAACCGAGTTAGGCCCCTATGTAATGCGAGCGACGATAATATGAGTCGATATTCCATTCAAAAAATTACCAAAAGAGAAAAATTCAAACCATATAAAATTCATTTGTTACAAGAATTGAGTGAAGACGATTAGGATCGTAGAATTCAGTTTTGCGAAAACATTAAGGATAAATTGAATCAAAATGTCAACCTTGTCAACCACATTTTATTTTCCGATGAATCGACGTTTTGTTTAAACGGGCACGTAAATCGACACAACTGTAGATATTGCTCAGATCAAAATCCACATTGGATGGAACAAGTTCATACCCAACGACCACAAAAAACCAATGTTTGGTGTGGCATTATTGGTGAAAAAGTCATAGGACCCTATTTTATACATGGAAATTTGAACTCTGAACGATATTTATTACTTTTACAAGAGAATATTGTTCCACAGCTCAGACGATTATTCCCGAACCATAATAATCCCAATTTACCGGCTGAACAAATATGGTTTCAACAAGATGGGGCTCCACCACATTTTGGACGGATGGTGAGGGAATATCTAGAGGAAACTTTTCCTGGTAAATGGATTGGACGCAGAGGTGCAGTTGAATGGCCTGCTAGGTCTCCTGATATGACCCCTCTTGACTTTTTCCTGTGGGGCCATATCAAAACTTTAGTGTACAAAAATAGGCCACAAAATATTGAAGATTTGCAATAAAGAATAATGCATGAAATATCCAGTATTGGTCCCAATATCCTTTTAGATTCGCTACAAAATTTTATTCACCGAATTCATTACTGCCAGGAGGTAAACGGTGGACACTTTGAGCACCTTATAAAATAGGATTTCAAATTGTTGTTTACTAAAACTTAGTTTGTCTTTTTTATTATTGTTATTAGATTTATTTGAAAATGATATTCGAAACTCGATATCTCGAAAACGGTTAAGATTGGGTATGTGGTGTGCTTAACATTTTTTTTTTAATCTTGTAAATAATTGAAATATTGAATAATATACAGGGGGTTCCATTTAAAATAAAGTAACTTTGTTCTTCCATGGCTTTTTGACTGATCCTGTATACTTAGTTTATATGCAGTGTAATAGATTTCTAAAAACCCTAACAGTTTTGTATTTAACATTCTTCGCTAGCTATCTTACTTTAGCAAATAATCGATCGTTTCCATACATAAAAGCGACCCTGTATACATTACAACTTTGTTTTGCTGTTAGTCACAGTTTTATTTTGTTATACTTACACTTACTTATTATTTTTGGCCATGAACAAAATTTAATTTTTTATCTCATCATAATATTACCCAGAAATTGTTAACCACACAAAAATCTACATACATAGCTTAGCAACATAAAAATAGGTAATTTTATTTAGCAATACCTACTTAATGTTGAAAACAATTAGCTTTTCACTATAAATGAATTTATCTTATTCGGCACTGAAAACCTGAATCAAAATCGAAAATATGAATATTCCATGTCAAGTTTGATACACAACAAATCCTTCCATTTAAACTTTTTATGGAAAATTGCATTAAATTTTACGACATTCACTACTTACAAACTTTTACGAAAAACATTCTTAAGTTTTAATATAATATAATATTAAGTTTCAGTGATCAGCGAGAAAAGTTTAAAAGTCTTTTCCAGTTTAAAAATATTTTGCGGTACATCTTCAGCAAAAGTAACATAAATTGTAGACTTTTCGAATTAAATAAATGTAGGTACCTACTTAGGAAAAAGTTATTTTAGTAGTATTACCTATATAATATTTTACCTCCTTACCCAATAGTTAAAAGTTTATACGCGCTTTATCTAACACAGATTCTGTCAAAAAAATGTTGTTATATTATGCATTATTTCATTTGGTATGCTTTTCCTTTAATATAGGAATTCATACTTTTTTACTCAATATTAAAATACTATGCTATGGGGCAAAATTTACTTACTAAATTTTACATCACTTTTTTGAATAAATTTTATTTTCCTTGGTATCTAAAAGTGTTTAAAATTTAATATACTCGTATCCTACCTATGGTGTCTTTCAACAAAACGAATCTAGCTTTGGCTTATTTAAAATAATGTCTATTGCACTTCAATCGACAACCAACATTGCCACCCAAATTCTGGATCATCGTCAGGGCCAGATTATCCGGTTTAATATTTTTTTTATAAAAATACAAAGAAAGGCCAATGTTACCTCTCGGCACTAACAGCGATACTGTAGCGTCACATAGCTAATGAAAGGCAAAGATTTGTAAAAAATTCGAAAACAATGATATTCTAAGAGATATCCACCAGTGCTTTTCAAGTAAAATAATATTGTATATACAGAAAAAAAAACGTTAAATGATGATTTGTACTATAGGCAGTGGCGTAGCTAGACTTGACAGCGCCGGTTGGCAAGAGTTACTATGGCGCCTTAGGCGTAGAGAAAAATCTCCATTTTGTTCAAGTAATTTTTTTTTGGTTCATTTGTTCTCTTGTAAACGCCATCCGGGGCCATACTGAATAACGAACGTCTTACAGAAAGTACAAATAAAAAATCCAATAAATTCAATACATAATATGTATAATTAATAGTTATACAGGGTGTTGCCTAACGTGATGCTTTTTGTAAGATGTATAATAAAAAAAAAACTTTTTAAAATAACATTTCTTTAAACTCGAAGATATATTTGCAAGCAGGTCCCTGCAATAAATAGTGACTATTTAACATTGACGTCGAATTATCCCGAAAAGGGCCACTCTGAGACGCATTAAAAAGAAAACTTTTCAGTTTAAAAAGATAGGAGAAGCGATACTTAAATCAAAAATCCTAAAATACTAAAGAGCAAAAAAGTTACGGTTAATTAGTTTTAAATGTACACCGTATGTCGCCGATAGCAGTCACTGACATTCTCACATTCCAATTGAAAACATATTTAAATGTCTTATTTCTTTTGTCAAAAAGATACAAAAATATGAATTTTTGCAATAGTTACTGTAAAAAATTAAATTAAAATTTTAATTATGTCGCCTTATAGCTCCATTATTTCTTTTTGATATTTGAAAAAGTCGAGGAAAAAGTAAAAAACACCCACTTAACACCCTGATTACAGAAAAGTCCCATTTTCTCTAATATGTAGTATGTAGGTAATTCAAAAATATATATTAGGTATGTATTTACCTTATCCATAAAAAGCCTTCGCGGAGGACCACAGTTAAAAATTATTTTTGTTGTTAAAACTATAAAAATATTTTCATTCGCCTTTACTTTAAACCTTAACACAAGACAAAACCACACAGGAATGTGAGAAAATATGTAATAAAAGTATTCAATACTTACCGCTTACCACCACAAAAAATGCCGATCAAACGCGGTCCACCTTTAGCGGCATTTTTCAAACAAAATAGGTGCTTTTGACGGCACCTTTTGTCGGCAATTTACACAGGTCCCAACGCCTGGTCTTAAATATGATTATTTTTTAAAAATCCGACTTTTTGTTAAGCGCAATATGCATGTAACTAAATTAATGGTGAGGGTAAGAGTAAAATGTATAATATGTATATAAAAATCACTTGACGTAATAATTAGATTGGAACGCGACGGCGATGCGACGCCTATTGTGACTTGGCGCCGGGTGGCAATGCCACCCCTGCCACCCCGGTAGCTACGCCACTGACTATAGGTTTTTGTTTATAAATATGCCTCCCCATGTGGGGTATAAATTTAATTATATGTTACGCGTTGAAAAAAACAATTCTAATCGCTTTAAATTATAAATTAGTCTAATATACAAAGAAAAAACTAATAGTGTTTTCTTTGTATATTAAAATGGAGTTCCACCAAGTAAAGGCAGAATCAATTCAATTTATAAATTAGTCGATTTGTAAATTTTTGTATCCTTCTCTTTTGAACATTTTTTAACAAAGCTCTTAGAAACTCATTAAATAAATATTTCCGTCACCAGCTTTTTTCTAACTTTTTGTAAAATTTAATACGCAAAAAGAGTAAAGCTTGGGTCTTTCAACCTTCAAATTGAGTTACTGTTCTTTATTTGATTTAAGGTAAAGTGTCAGATAAACATTATTATTAACATTTTATTTCTCTGTCTGTTTGTTTAGGTTTGTTGTAAAGAAAAATTAACAATTTGTCGGAGGTCAGATTCTATACCGTCCAAATAAAATACTTTTATTGTTTTAAGTAATAATATACACACATCTTTATCGAGGAGCATGATGATTTTCATATGATGCATCAAAATTTATGATCTCAAATAAAAATAAGTAATTTTTCCATTTTGCTAGTAAATTTTAAAAAATACTTACATTCTACCCACCTCTTGTAATTTATTTTAGGCAGAGGCGGCTCGTGCAAAAGGGGCCACAGTACCATAGCCTTACCTTCCTACCTGTACACCAAACTATTATTATTTATTTAGTCTCCCGACGCTTATATCTTTTTGTTAATAATTTAAAATTTAAGACGTTGATACTTAACGGCTAACGATGTCTTGGCCTAGCCAGGCTGTCGCATAAAATACAGACAGATAAATATATGGCCCTCTCTTACTGTCTCATAGGGATTTCGTGCCTTGGCCAGAGCCTTAAATCAAGTCTTGATTGGCGGATTTTTACGTGCTTTATTTTGTCTAGCCGACTAGTACCAATCGGGTTAATCCCTTGTCTTTGCTACCGCTACTAGATACCAGATGGCAGCTGTTTTTATTACGGTTTTCCTTCTTGTCAAAATATTAAACTCAGAACATATTATTTCTATTATAATCTAGTAGTGTTGGGACATCGACTCAGTATGTCGATGCTCGACATCGATGATAACATGGAAAGCAAGCATCGATGTCGACAAAACATCTAGTATCCGCTATAACAAAACTTGTTAGGATAAAAAAAATAATTACAAAATATATTAAAAACAATTAAGACTAATGTTTTTTGCAGAGAGCATGAAAATAATGATTCCAAAATCAAGAACCGCAAGCACAAAGATCGATCTTTAATAAAAACGATCTCGATCAAACGTCCCTAAATTGCGGTAGTGCGTAGGAGAAGGTTGCCTATATTGAACCGCTACCTAAATTGGACCACAGTACATTTCACCGAAACTAATCAAGTGCCATATCATCTGGCAACACTGTAACATACTTCCACATATAACCTTTGATCGGCAACAAACTCAAAACTCAACTAGTTGGCCGTTAGTGCTTGGCGTGTACAGAGCAAAACGTAATTTACACAATTTTAATGTAATATTTTTTGGATTTTCCTAAGAATTTACCTTAGAACCATAAAACTCTAAGCAAAATATTTTTTATAGAATTTATCAAGTAAGTTCTCTTTCTATTTCTCCTATTACCATGCCATATTTGTTTTTTCTCGTTTCTTTCCTGGGTGGTTTTGTAAAACACGTGGTAGTTGCTTAAATTGGATCATTGGGTGATGGCCAAAATTGAACCACTCCAATTTAGGCAATTTTTTCAAATTGTGCAAAAATAATTTTTCTCTTTAAATAAGTTAATGTCATGAACTAACACCATTTCAATATTGCTAAAATCTTTTTTCTTCGAGTTAAAAAATTAAACTATGACTGGTCCAATATAGGAAACTAACAGGTACTTTTTTTGCATTAGGATGTCTTCTACCGAAATTTTGATTGCGAATTTGATGTTTTTTTGAAATATAAGTATAAAACTTCCTATACCAACAATTTTATTTTTTATTTATTTATTTAACACCTAAGCTTCCGATTTAAATCATGTATGCCAATTTTGGAACCCCCAGGTGCAATTTAGGCAACCGATTTCCTATTGTGAACCACTGGCAGAGGTTTTCTTATAGCCTGGTATATCATAGATACTTTGAAATAAAATTCTGCAAAAAATCCTGCACTTGAACAACATAATAAAGTATACTAAGGTATAGCTTCAAGATCGATTTTGCGTTATTACCAGGATCTATGATAAGAAATCTGGAAATTGGTCCAATATAGGAAACCTTCCCCTACTTGATTATTTCATAAGGTACTTTCCTTTTGCTTCTGTTAAACAGCAAAGCAAAGCAACTAAGGTGTTAAAGGAGCGCTTTGCGAACAACTTCGTATAATCAGCCGAAGTCCTTTTTAGTTACTTTCAAATAGCAAAACAAAGCTCAGCAATAAAATGTTCCTCTCCCCTTGGGGCCGTTCAGTATACCCCTCTATATTTCTCATACGATTATACGAAGTTGTTCGTAAGTTGTTCGTGAAGCGTTCCTTTAACAACTTAGCTAAGCAAATATATTTGCTTTGCTTTGCTGTTTAAAAGAAGCAAAAGGAAAGTACCTATCGTATGAGAAATATAGAGGAGCATACTTAACCGCGGCAAAGGGGGAGGGGGTTTAAAAGTGACTAAAAGAAACGCCATTATTTTCGATTGGAATTTATGGGGCACGTTTTCATGGTTAGTTACTTATTGCCTCATTCTTCCTCTTGCTCTGCCGTCTCAATAAATAATTATGCTTTAGGAAACCAGATCTATATTGCAGATTTTTTCTCTAACAGTAGCGCCATCTAGTAGACTAAACTAAAATGCTTACTTAAATCAGTTTAATTTGTTTTCTTAGTCCCTCGTTGATTGAAGATTAAATTCGGTTTCATAAAATATACCTCATTAAGCAAAAAAATATGTTGAGCTTTTGAGTTTAAAAGTTGCTGAGATAATTTATCTTTGTTAAACTGCCGTAAAACTATAATATTACATATATCACTGACTTTTCATTGTATGTATCAAATCACTCGTTCCATTATTTAGTTGTCTTTTCGTTAAAGATAATTTTATTTTCCGATATCTCGTGACAGCCCCCAGTGGTACATGAATATCATACTAATTTTCTTCTAAGCCTGTGGTACAACGGTATCCATTAAAGTTTTTATAAAAGAGACGTTTTCTAATAAAGTTACCAGGACCCAAAACTTTTTCTTTGAGTAGCGGCAACTGCCAAAAGAGGGTTTCTTATGAAATTTTAAGCCTATAGATTACCGAAAAAATACCCCCTAGCGTTTGACTAAACATCAGTTTAATTTGGAAGCTTTTTCTTTATTTGCTGACGTCGGAAAAAGACATGGACAATTATTTCGATTCAAGTCTTAGCGCATATTTTTTTACGATAAATCAAGAAATTCTTTGAAATTCCTATGCATTATAACTACCTAGAATAAATAATATTCTTAAAGTAATTTGTATAAGGTAATTTTTAGAAATTTTTTGGCATGAATGCGACGCGAAAAAATAGTTTATTCTTCTAATACAGTTATCCATACAGACAAACCCGAAATGACTTCACTTATATTAAATAAATACCACCAAAGAAAAATAACATAACTTCTGAACATTACACAAAAAAATTTAACATACAAAACGTCACTTCTGGGGTTTTAATTAGTTTTTTCTTGTTTGGGGTAATTTTACTTCTCGAGACTCCTTTAGTTAAGAGCCAGTTTAGGATTTTAATTTGGCATATATAATTTTAAACAAATACAGAATGCCCGGCTTATATTAATTAAAATAATAAGGTTTCCCATACAGTGAGGACCTAGAGGACCTAAAGTCCGTCCCCCCCCCCCTCTAACTTCTAAACCGTTCGGTATATTTTAATGAACGATAATATTTGAGCAAGTCTTGCACTTTTTGACATACCAATGACAGCTTTAAATGTCAAGATGACAGCTGGGTCCGCTTTTGGAATTTTTTTTTAAATGGAACACCATGTATATTTTTACATTTTTAAATTCCACATAAAATTATAATTATTTTTTATTAAATGCATTATTAGTCTATACTTTATAGTTTCCGAGATATTGACTCTCGAAAAGTGACATTTTTGAACTTTGACAGCTTATAACCTTCTAACAGTACGTCTTAGAGCAAAACGGCTTACGTCCCTATCTTCAATTTTTATTATCTTCCCAAAAAATCAACTTCCAGTTAAACCGGAACAACTATATTTTCTCCTTTCGAGTTACATCCGGTTTAACCGGAAGTTGATTTTTTTGGGAAGATAATAAAAATTGAATATAGGGACATGTAAGCCGTTTTGCTCTAAGACGTACTGTTAGAAGGTTATAAGCTGTCAAAGTTCAAAAATGTCACTTTTAGAGAGTCAATATCTCGGAAACTATGAAGTATAGACTAATAATGCATTTAATAAAAAGTAATTATAATTTTATGTGGAATTTAAAAATGTAAAAATATACAGGGTGTTCCATTTAAAAAAATATTCCAAAAGCGGACCCAGCTGTCATCTTGACATTTAAAGCTGTCATTGGTATGTCAAAAAGTGCAAGACTTGCTCAAATATTATCGTTCAAAATTTCAATAAAATATACCGAACGGTTAAGAAGTTAGAGGGGGGACGGACTTTAGGTCCTCACTGTATAAGGCCTAATGCTAAACAATAATGTACTTTTGGAAAATTTATACGATCCTATAATATACTACAATTTGATGCGTACTTATAATAAAAACAACGCAATATTCGGTATGCTTAAAATAATGTAATCAAACAAAAGTGTGTGATGAAAAGATATATTTTTTTATTAAAATACAAAAAGGTAACAATAATAATTACCCACGCATTAATCTGTGATTTTTTATTATTGCATTGGCCGAAAAACGTAAATATATTAACGCGTGATGGGTTTGTTTTGATGAGTAAAATAATCCATCATAAAACCCTAGACTCAATATGTTACGCTTTATATTGCGTCGGTTTTTATTATATCATTTTATAGGCCATTACTTCCACATAAAGAAAGTCAAAAACATTTCTTATGAAGGCTAGTGTCTAAGGTGTTACATATTAAATGAGAATAGAACCTTCATGCCCGTTACATTAGAGGCTGAAAAAAAACTCAACTTTGTAACTTTCTTACATTTATCACCTTCGTAAAGTGTTAACGTTGTTATCATGATAACTGTCAAAGTATTATCATCATCTCATTTGATTCAAAAATATGTGAAATTTGGTGGTGTTACAGAAGATGGCTGATCATTTTAGAGTACCTAGAAGTATACTGTTTAAGAAATTGTGAAAAAATGGCGCTATCATCATACACTTGAAAGGTCTGTTGGGACAGGCTTAAATAATAAAAATTCATCAAATGAAGAAATTTGGTGGGGTATTTAAGGCTATGCACAGAATAGGATTCCCTGCATCTTTCATCTAGAGCTGCGCAACGCCGAGTAAGACAAGGTTCCGAATTAAGAAATCGAGCAGCTACATCCAAACCGTTTTTAAAAAAAACAATGATAAGGAACAAAGGCTTTGTTTTGTTATGCAATATTTAACAGAAAGTATGGTTTTTTTTGCCAAATGTTATTTTTTTCGATGAGAAAACTTTTAAGTTCACATATAATGGAAGTATGTGAATGCGAATATATAGACCACCAAATTTCCTGAAATGATGAGAAGTAAAAAAAAGCAAGCCAGTGGCCGCTTCTTCATTAACGTCTGGGCATGGATAAATGGTCATGTTTCAGGTGTACGCTCGAATATTGTAGTAATCTATATCTTTATAGATTTTGAAAAATAGTTTTCTTTCATCGGCAACGATTGTTTTTGATGGAAATAATTTCATATTTCAGCACGATAACTGTTCCGTCCGTACTGTAAGAAATTGGTTTGAGCAAAGAATGTAACATGTCTACCTTGGTGCTCAAAAAGTTCTGACTTAAATCACATCAAAAACGCTTAGGGATCTATCGTAAAAAAAATATACAAAATAAATTGTAAACAGAATGAAGTAGAGTTATTGGATAAAATGGAAGAAATTTGGGAAAAGCTAACTCTGGATTATACCAGAAGTATTATTTTGTCATTATTAAGGAGGTTACGATTAGTATTAGAATACAATGGCGCAGCAATTAAATATTAGTATTTTATTTGTTGTTAATTTAGTTACTTTAAATTATTTGGTATATGTATATAGCGGGTGTTCTATCTAGATATGGCCAGCAACGTGAGAAGCCTGTTTTAACGAAATTTGTTATAATCGGGTTATGTATGGGTGGAGTGTACGAATTTATTGGTCGTCAACGCACATGTCTTGCCCCTACCCTATTTTAGACTTGGAAAGGATTAAATACGTTTTATTTTTAAATTAATCGGAATTCAAAAAGGGTCCAGTAATCCCAATAAGTGCATTGATGTTAATCCCATTAATTAAATTTCAAACGTTGGTAGCCCAAATTGCTTTTTTCCAATTTTCAAATCTGGCAAAAGTCAACATCAATCTACGAGTCGAGCATGGCGGACGCCATATGCAAAATGTAATAGGCGTGTAAACAATAATTTTTACCTAACTCGCTAATACGTTGGGGAAGCTTTTCACATTATGTGCAAAAAATTTTGATTTAAACGTCAACATTTTTGCATGGTCCATATGACCTAGCTATTATTGCGTTAACATTGATTGTAAATTGCTACATTTGATTATCATGGTTAATTAAAATTGATTTAATACAAATAAAATTGGCAGACTTCATTATGATTATAAATTAAATTTAATCATTACACCCAAAAAGTTAACCAGCGGTCATTTAACCAAAAACATGTGATTTTCAAAGTGGAAAGAAACATGATCTCAGATAGAAAGAAATATGTATTTCAGTTTTAAGGTTTAGATCAGGGGAAAAACTTCGACTATACAGGGTCCTGCACCTCACCTCCCGTCTTCAATAGCTCACTTAGGTTAGAATTTTCCTATTTTGCAGACCTTATGTATATCTTGGGGCGCATTTCAGGAAAATATTTTTTTTATACAGGGTGTTCCAAAAAAGTGTGACGTCATAAGGATGTATTTTTTTAAATTACATGCCATATATTTTCTTACTTATTTGGGAGCCTCCTATAGTTACCTACATATCCCTAAAATTTTATTGAAATCGATTCAGTATTATTGACGAAAAAAAAATAAAAACTAAAAAATATCAGTTTTGCACCACTGGTATTAAAAATAAATAAAAAATAAAAATAATGCCTCGTTAATAAAATTATACAAATGTACTTATTAAACAAGGTATAACAGTCTCAGTCAACAAAGTTTGATTATTACGAATTGTACAGGGTGTTCAAAGGTTAGTGTCAAACTTTGCAAACTTTAAAGCAATTTATTTTTCTTCTTTCAAATAAGAACCCCTATATCTTTTTATGTCATTCGATGCAGAATTAAAAATCAAACATTTTTTTTAATTGCAACCCTATCGCAATGTCTAACAGTCTAACGCATCAAGACTTATTTGCAGAAAACTCATTTTATCAACTATTCAAACAGTCATTATTATGAACAAATATCGAAGGTGGCTTTGAAAAACAATTTATAGGTATTAAAGTTTATTAAAGTGACCAGAGACCATTTTGATTTTAGTAATCTAAAAGTTTCAAATATTGTTAAATTGTTAGTAATTATTAACTGGAAATGATAATCGTGGATATGGTTATCCTTTAAAATTCGTTGAACTGTTCTTTCGATTACATCTACGGCATCAGCGACTGCTTGTTAAGTAACTGAAGTATTTTCTATAACAGATAATAGCACAGGCAATTGATTTTGTTCAGTTCGGACCGGTTTATTTCCCACTGGTTTTGGGTAGTTCACATTTGCTGTTTGTTCAAACCTCTCTAATATGTTTTGCAGGCTCCGTTTGTCTGGATGTCGTCGTTTCGGATAACGCTGTGCGTAAACTCGGCTTGCCAAAAAAGAGTTCTTTTCGCATGCTCCTAATATAAAAATCATATCTACGAGCTCTTCTTGGTTGTAGTCCATCACAAAAAACCATATAAAGTAATTATAACAGCTTAAATAATTACTAACAATTTAACAGTATTTAAAACTTTTAGATTACTAAAGTCAAAATGGTCTCTGGTCACTTTAATAAACTTTAATACCTATAAATTGTTTTTCAAAGCCACCTTCGATATTTATTCATAATAATGACTGTTTGAATAGTTGATAAAATGAGTTTTCTGCAAATAAGTCTTGATGCGTTAGAAATTGCGATAAGGTTGCAATTAGAAAAAATGTTTGATTTTTAATTCTGCATCGAATGGCATAAAAAGATACAGGGGTTCCTATTTGAAATAAGAAAAATAAATTGCTTTAAAGTTTGCAAAGTTTGACACTAAACTTTGGACACCCTGTACAATTCGTAATTATCAAACTTGGTTGACTGAGACTATTATACCTTGTTTAATAAGTGCCTTTGTATAATGTTATTAACGAGGCATTATTTTTATCTTTTATTTATTTTTAATACCCGTGGTGCAAAACTGATTTTTTTTAGTTTTTATTTTTTTTTGTCTATAATACTGAATCGATTTCAATAAAATTTTAGGGGTATGTGGTCACTATAGGAGGCTCCCAAATAGGTAAGAAAATATATGGCATGTCATTTAAAAAAATACATCTTTATACACTTTTTTGGAACACCCTGTATGAAAAAAAATATTTTCCTAAAATGCGCCCCAAGATATAGATAAGGTGTGCATATTATGAAAATTCTAACTTAATTACTAAGTAAGCTATAGAAGACGGAAGGTGAGGTGCAGGATCCTGTATAGGTAATGACCACTTCGTCTTAAAATAACTATGCTCTACTCCAGTGATTCCCAAAGTGGTCCAGGTGGACCCCCAGGTGTCCACAGGAGACTCGCCTAGGGTCTACGTTGGCGTGACAAAATATTGGGGGTTCACAATTCGTAAGAGAGGGTCCACGAAAATTTATCTGGTTTCGATATTGAAGAACTAAAATTTTTTGTTTTTATAGAAGTAACGTTACGTTACTAATGTTTAATTTTAATTATATCACGACTGTTCATATTACAGTGTAATGTAAACCTTACAATGTAATATAATAACAATAATAATTAATAGTGTAATAATTGCATATTTGAATAAATACAGCACAAGAAAATATACTCTTTTTATTTTTACCACTCCGGTAGTTTTCTAAATAAAATAAGTGAGAATTGATTGGTTTCTTGTGCTGTGAGTATATGCCAAAAAAGTAAAGTCTGATAAATTCACTTTTTTGATTGGCCAACTTTACTTTTTTGATATCCACTCACAGCTAGTGATGTAAAATTCTCGGTAATAATATTTTGGAGAATATTCTCGAGAATATTTTCAAGTCAGAGATGTTTCTGAGAATGGTAAGAAAACCGCTAGAAATGGCAATAAAAAGAAATTGAAAATTACCTTTTCTGCTTATTTTCGGCAAATGTCAAACGGCGAACGGCCTTACAAACAAAACGTAAATAAATAAAATTTTTATTTAAAAAACATAACATAGGTGCCTTTCCAAGAATAACTAAAAACTAAACAAAAAAAAAACAGTCAAATAAAGAAACATCACATTTAACTATTAAAAACATACGAGTATACGTTCGCGCTTCCAGGGGATTTCCCTGAATCACTGTTGCCAGACGTAAAACACTGTTGCCAGCGTTATAGAAAAGGTTGGAGAAACTCAAAATTTTAAAAATCATTGCAAAATTTTTCAGTGTAAATCGAGGCGGTGTAAATTATGTAGAAAAACTTCTCTAGAGAATATTCTTACAGAGAATATTCTCCTCTCACATCACTACTCACAGCACAATCAATTAATTAATTATTAACCAATCAATTCTCCCTTTTTTTCGAAAACTGTTAATTCGTGGTTGGAACTCAGCCGCAACGCAAATTTCCATAGTAAGATCTAATCTTCACAGTTCTTGTCGAGTTTTGGGAATATGGTAGAAATGTAGCTGCAGGGAATCCACCGGAACCAGCAAAATTTTTAAAGTGGTCTATGAGGAAAAAAGTTTGGGAACCTCTGCTCTACTCTAATGATATTAAATAATTAAGGGGTTTTCAATTAATAAGTTTTTTTTTTAAATCCTTTACAACATTAAATCGTGTCTCAATTAAAAAATGTACAAACGAATTGAGAAATTTTTTTTATACAATACAGTGGAAACATTATCGCTGTAATCTTTGGAGTTTATAAGTTATTAAAATCTTTGTTAATGCAAATTTTCGGTCTTACTCTCTTTTTATTAACTTCATCTTTCCTGAGGCACAGGCAGCTAAATTTCGTAAAAGACCCAAAATGCCTAATCATCTTCTAGACGCTGTCGAGGCTGTAGGGTATTTAACGAAGATCATAAAGTAATTAGAAAGTTATTATAGGTTGATTGGTACTTTGTGGAAATTTTATGTTAAAATATTTAGGTTTATTAAGTGTTCATTATTTTCTATAATAAGAGTAATTATGGTACTCTAATGGGGATTTATTATTTCTATTTATGAAAATAAATATTTGTCGTCGGGAAAACCATATTAAGAAACTTTATTGAATGATAGAAGTGTTTTGGACTTGCATTGTCTTTATTTGTTTCAAATCACAACGTTTCAACTAGTAAGCATGTACGGTCGTCTTCAGGTGAATACTAAATAAGCAAAGCTCTATTTATACTAGCTAGATGCACGGAAGCATAAGTAAGATAGGTGCAGTCATGCGTTTAATTCGTGCAGGATATTATACAGGGTGGTCCAACGAAAACTTATCACCTCGATTTTCCTGCTTTAAAATGAAAATGTGGAAAATCGCTAGGACCCGTCCATTTTTATTTCGAGGGGGACATCTTTTGCGTATATTGTTAATTGTTACTTCAAGCCCCTAGGAGGAAGGGGTAAGATCTAAATCTTAAATGGATACCCCTATTTTATATAATTTTTTTGGATTCTGCATAAAATTCTAAACATTTTTTAAAAAAAGCATTATTAGTCTATACTTAACAGTTTCCGAGATATTGACTCTTGAAAAATGACATTTTTGAACTTTGACAGCGTCTAGCTTTCTAACTGTACGTCTTAGAGCAAAACGGCTTACATGTCCGTATCTTCGATTTTTATTATCTTTCCAATAGTGTCAACTTTTGGTTAAACCGGATGTAAGAAATATAATACTTCCGGTTTAACCGGAAGTTAACACTATTGGAAAGATAATAAAAATCGAAGATAGGGACATGTAAGCCGTTTTGCTCTAAGACGTACAGTTAGAAAGCTAGACGCGGTCAAAGTTTAAAAATGTAATTTTTCAAGAGTCAATATCTCGGAAACTGTTAAGTATAGACTAATATTGCTTTTATTAAAAAATGTTCAGAATTTTATGCAAAATCCAAAAAAATTATATAAAATAGGGGTATCTATTTAAGATTTAGATCTTACCCCCCCTCCTAGGAGCTTGAAGTAACAAGATTGACAATATACGCCAAAGATGTCCCCCTCGAAATAAAAATCGACGTGTCCGAGCGATTTTCCACATTTTCATTTTAAAGCAGGAAAATCGAGGTGGGAAGTTTTCAAATGAACACCCTGTATATTACCATAAAGCATGGTTTTTCGCCTATGAGTTAATGTCCAGATCTTCCCGTTTACTAATATGGATCCTACAAACAGCAAAATGTTTAATTTAAACTGCAGGAAATAACAATAAATTGCTAGATGGTGTTTTCATTGTATGCACTGCGCCTTCAATTAAGACAAGGACCATTTAGTTTTTATAGTCTAATTAATTGTTAGCTTTTGTATATGGAACTTTTCATAAAATTACACAAATGGCTTGTTTTTATAAGTCAAAAGGCCTTGTTTTAAAAATTATTTTGGCAGTTAGTTCCAGGACAAAATTTTGTAGATACCTTTAAGGGAATATATTTTGCTAGTTAAATAAAAAAAATAAAACGTTTTTTTAGCCATTAAATTTTGCTACAAATAAATAGACTTGTTCCCCTGCAGCCATAAATATCGACCAGGTAAGCACACAAAAATGTATGATTCCAAATTCACATATACTTTAACGTAGGGTAAGGTTGACTAAATCGGATAATTTACATATATATTTTTTAATACATTTTTAAAATATTATTTTTTATTTCATTTTTAAGAAACAGTAGTTTCTGTAAGAGGCTGTAATTCAATTTTTGCAAAATTACAAGAAATTCCTAGGCTATATTACTAAAAAAATAATCTGTATAAATACTGCTTACCAATGATATAAGGCCTTACAAAAAATCAATAAAATTAACATGAAAATTGCCAAATTCTTTTAACTTGCTTTCCCCGTTTCGCAAAACACAACCGGCGCAAACCGATTTTTACCATGCAACAGACACACAACTATGTCCGATAAATGTCGTATAATTTACCGTCTAATTTGATAAATCGCTGTGGTACGATTTAAGTAATGGTACGATTTTGGCGACTTTACCGTAATGCGCAAAGTTTTATTTTTGGGAAACGGAGCTTTCCCAATCGAACACACAGTATTTCACTCAATGGCTTTGGCACTTCTTAGACAAGGTCTCATTTGGAAACCATATAACTTTGAGCTAGTGTAGTCATCATTCGGGTCTAAAGGCCGTCGTCGGTTGGAATTGCTTCCTAACGTTTCGCTAGCACGAGTGGCGAGCTTCTTCAGAGGTCCTTCCATCTCCGGTGCTGGAAGTAGACTTTCGCTAGCACGAGTGGCGAGCTTCTTCAGAGGTCCTTCCATCTCCGGTGCTGGAAGTAGACTTCGCTAGCACGAGTGGCGAGCTTCTCCAGAGGTCCTTCCATCTCCGGAGATGGAAGGACCTCTGAAGAAGCTCGCCACTCGTGCTAGCGAAAGGCAGTCTACTTCCAGCACCGGAGATGGAAAGACCTCTGAGGAAGCTCGCCACTCGTGCTAGCGAAAGTCTACTTCCAGCACCGGAGATGGAAGAACCTCTGAAGAAGCTCGCCACTCGTGCTAGCGAAACGTTAGGAAGCAATTCCAACCGACGACGGCCTTTAGACCCGAATGATGACTACACTAGCTCACCGACTGGCCGCGAAAGCCTAAATCAATTTGCCATATAACTTCCTTCGTACCTCGCCCGTTTTCCTTTGGTATCAATCTATTTGTGTATTAGTTAGTGCGGTTACAAAAGTATTTTCTTTGTTGCTTGCTTATTTTTTCATCACGGATTGGGCAAAATGGATGTGTTTAAAACATAAAGATAATAAGCACACACAATCAGTTTTAGATAACGAAGACTTTAAAAAGAGGGAACACTTTTGGTAACTGGAAACCCATCATAATTTTTTTAAGATCCCTTTGGCGAAGTAAGCTAATATTTTTAGAGATTATATTATAACTTCTTTGTTATATTAATAATAGTACTTGGGTGCGGGTAAACACAGAAAAACTAGAAAGATATATTTATTTTGTAGGAAATTCCAGCCAAATTAGATAATGACTCTTTTACAAAAGCATTTATAAAACCCTTTGCTTGATTTGTCACTCTTTGTATCCCCATTCAATTGGATTTAATTTTGACGTTATTCGATAATTTAAGGACGCCTTTGTTTTAAAAAGCCAATAATCCCCCATAACAAAAAAATATTAACAAAGGGTTAGATATAGGGGTAAATATTGCAAAATGTAATAATTACATTTTTGATTTATCTGTATTAGCTTTTAAGAAGTGATTAGCGACGTTTAACTAGAAGTTTTGAAATTATGCCATTGATGCCGTTACCAGAATTCGAATTTGGTTACATAATTGATGGAAATTGAGATTTGTTTCGAAATGGTATGTTACAAATAATTTTAATTATCCTGACTTTAGAACTACTCTAATACACGTATATATCTATACAGTAGTCAACTTTGTTTCACATATATATAAGATTGGAAACACGTGCACACAAATAAACAACTAAATGACTAAAACTGCAAATTGAGACTAAACTGCATAAATGCAAAAGTTTTAATTAAAATACTGATATTTCACTTTTACCTACTTATAAAATATACCAGTTAATAATAATTTAATTATACAAGTATTACAGTAAAGACAGTTTGTCTTGGTAATTTAAACACAGTTCGTGGAAATTGAAGAGCAACAAGTCTTAAATTAAACTAAAAGTCCTAAACTAAAGTAAACTAAATTAAAATAAATTTAATTATGGCAAAGAATTAGTTAACCCTGACAATCGAAAGATTTCAAAAGTACTACCATATTGTATTGGCGCGAAAGTCAAAATATGAGAATACACCACGGATTTTCCTGCTTTAAAATGAAAATGTGGAAAATCGCTCGGACCCGTCGATTTTTATTTCGAGGGGGACATCTTTTACGTATATTGTCAATCTTGTTACTTCAAGTCCCTAGGAGGGACGGGGGGTAAAATCTAAATCTTAAATAGATACCCCTATTTTATATAATTTTTTTGGATTCTGCATAAAATTCTGAACATTCCGAGATATTGACTCTTGAAAAATGGTTCGTAATCCAAATGCCGATTGGAAAACGACGATTGCAGCGTTACAAGCAGAATTTTCTTTTTCATCATACGTGAATTAAGCAAAATTGAAGTTAAGGTACGGGCGACAACAACCAGGCGAAAATGTTATGGTGTATTTATGAGAAATCTTGCGGCTTTGCAATTTGAAATGACGGTTAAACCGGATGTAACTCGAAAGCAGGAAATATAGTTGTTCCGGTTTAACTGAAAGTTGATTTTTTTGGGAAGATAATAAAAATTGAAGATAGGGACATGTAAGCCGTTTTGCTCTAAGACGTACTGTTAGAAAGTTATAAGCTGTCAAAGTTCAAAAATGTCACTTTTTAAGAGTCAATATCTCGGAAACTATAAAGTATAAACTAATAGTGCATTTAATAAAAAATAATTATAGTTTTATGTGGAATTTAAAAATGTAAAAATATACAGGGTATTCCATTAAAAAAAAAATAACGTCAACACTTGACAGTTGGTGACATTACTGACATATGGTATAATAGTTAAATAGTAAAATTTTAGTCCTATAGATTGCCCAAAACCCGGATCCGATATCACTTTTCGTTCACCTGTAATTAGGCCGTTCCGGAACATTTGCCCAACCCTGTATATATAAAAAAAAAAAAATTTTATTTATTTTTATATGTTATAGTGGAGGCTCGAAGCAACCAATTCATTAACGTCATGAAATTTTTGTTAGAAAATATACAATATATATAAAAGTGATTGATTCATTGATTAAGGTGGTAAAAGAGAAAAAAGTACAATAAAACAGAACCTGATATAATCGTTAATATGTTTTTAAGGAATGACATAATCAAGGCAACGATTAATTTCTAATAATCACTTTAACACATTACTAATCCTGAACAAACCCAAACACGATTATTTTTTGGTGATTATCATCAAAACAGTTTAGGCACATAATATTTTTAAATAAGAATTTTGTTAAAATTAATCCTGACATGCCTGGTTTATTGTGTTATACGGAAGGAATACATTTAAATAATAATTTTTTGCATTTGATGTTGCTTTAAATAAGTTTTATCATAAATAATATTAAAATTAATTATTAAATTAGCCTTTATAATATTTGTACACCCGGAATTTATTACCTTATATACTGTAGTCTGGCGGAATAAGGGCCAACAACGACTGGCCCAAGCAAAATTAGCCGGAGTGCAGAGACATGCATGCCTTGCGATCACTGGAGCTATTCGCACCATACCAACGGCATCCATGGAGGTCCTTTTGGGACTAATCCCTCTTGATATACACTTGGAGAAGGAAGCCAAATGGGCCACCTACAGATTGTACCAAGCAGCTATTAACACGCCGCACTCATGTATCCTAGAGGGTACCAGAATGCTAGAAAACACTATAAAAAAAATATATATTTTTTTGGCTTTGGCAGATCTGCCATTCAGCCAGCCGCTAAAAAAAATACCTAATAACGAACTGTCCTACACTATCGTCTGGGATCCATGGCGACCATATTTCAGGCTAAGGTCCATGCCATTGCAATGTGTGCGTGTAAGACTGCTGATAAATGTATGCAGACAAGACAATTAACTCTGACAGTCAAAGGCCTCTATAAACAGCCATAGAAACCAACAGCTAACTGACAAAGTACTAGATCTCAATAGGACGAACCTTAAAGCCCTGGTGAGATTGTATACCGGCCATTGTAGGTTGCGACACCATATTATGCACAAAATTGGATTAGCGCAAGATGAAGAATGCCGGCTCTGTAGAGTTGTTAAGAAAAGAACGGAACAGGTTCTTTAGAACAGGTTAGAGATAGCCTGTTCAGTGAACTGTTCTTTGTAAAAGAACTGAACCGGTTCTTTAGATAGAGTTATGACAGATGATTGCGGTCGAGTGATGTTAAAGAGCAGGGAAATTGCTGCGGGAGTTCAGCAGTTCTGACCACCCGGGAACCTGTTCACCTGTTCTATTGTCACAAAAACCGCTTTTTGTTAATCACTTTGTAAAAAAAAAAAAAAAAAAGGTCGTCAGTTCCGTAAACAAAGTTAAATCACAGAACACCGCTGCGTCCGCGTGTATGCTCTCACTGCTCTCTGTTCCCTGTTCTCTGTTCTCTGTTCTCTGTTCCCTGTTCCCTGTTCTCTGTTCTCTGTTCTCTGTTCCCTGTTCTCTGTTCCCTGTTCTCTGTTCCCTGTTCTCTGTTCCCTGTTCTTTGTTCCCTGTTTTGCTCCAAAAAAAGAACAGCCTGTTCTTTTTATTCTGAAACGACGACCCGCAAGCCATCTTTCATAAATCACCAATCACACATACGGCTCTGCATGGAAGATGCAGAAACAGCGGAACACATACTGTGCGCCTGCCCCGCAGTAGCTAGGATTAAATTCACCCTAGTCGGCGAAGTGACACTGCTGTCGGAAGACATGAAGAATGAATTATTGTATTGGGGGAGACATTCTTCATATCTCACTTCATTTTAGAAGCTAGATCCATTGGGAGAAATACGAACAAGGTGTGATATACGGTCACAGTGGAGGGTTAAATCTAACCCACTCAATTTAACCTAACTTAACCTACTTATATAAAGACACATTTTCAGCTAAAATAGGTGGCATTTTTTTTGATACTTTTATAGAATACTCTTTAGCTTCTTTTACAAATATTTACTTTACCCGGAGAAAAGATTAACTTTGAAATATGCGGGGTCTCAGTTCGTAATTTAATTTTAAAGCTATTTCTTTTTTACGGAGGTGAAGAGATATTGAATGATTTTCTGAAATATAAAAAAAACTTTTATTTTACAGCCTGTCCGGATTTGATAGAGATTTGGTGTATTAGTAAAATATTTCAGAAGAAAAAAATATTTCTTTTTTTACCATAAAAATAAAATAAAAGTTTACACGAATGGAGCTGCAAAAGTTTTTTTAAAATACTTTTTTTTCAAGCTTACACAAAACAGAAAATTTTCAGAATATCAAAGTTACGATGTTTCATGTCCTAATAACATTAAGTCAATAAGAAGGATCCTTGAGCTTTGTTTCTATTTTACTACGAGTGATGTTTTCTTAAGTTTCATGTTTTTTTGTTTATAATGTAATTTACCTAAAATCACAAATAATTTTTAAATTTCTATATAATGTAAAGAAATGAATACAAAATGGACATAGTTATAGTACATATTTAATAATTGAGAATTTATAGTTTTTCACTCAAATGAGAAATCGATGGAATCCACAAAACAACACACAGGAGTTATATGTTTGCATTTTCTTGGGCCAGAGCAAACACACTGATTTTACTAAACCTTTATAAAAAATCTGTCCATTTTCCAAGTTTCCAACAGTATTTTGTCTTTTTTTTGTAAACATCAAGACATGGCAGTTTTAAAAATTCAAACGGCACAAGCTTCTACCTAAAAATTCGCTTCTAATCAGTGGATTATTCTGACAGTTCCACAACCAACAATTCGGCTTCTGCGAACTGCGTTGTTTTAGGGTGGTATCCAAAAAAATGTCGCTTTTTTTTTAACTTTCGCCGCCATGGGGTGAAACTTAATAGCAGCAACCAAGGGTGTTACCCACCCTTACGTCACTGCATGAAACTGGAGTTGAATTGGTTTGAACAAAAGTTTTTTTCATTATCCCAAATAAAAGACGGGATACTGCAACTGACATCTAATTATGACCCTTAGTACAAATCCGAAAGAAATAATATTGTAAAGGCTGAAATAAAATTATTTCACCAACCGGATATGTTAAAAAACCCAAATTTAAGGGTGCTTAAATAAAAAAATGATAAATAACCATTAAATTGTTTTATCTTGCAGATTTACTGCGTTACGAAAAAAAATATAGTATTTCCTTTTATGTTTATTAGGATTTTCCTTAAAATTCAATTATTGACAGCCACACGGTTTCCGGCAAAAAGGGACAATTGTGTTTATTCAATACCAAAAAAAAAACACAAATTATGAGACTAAACTGGGGAACACAATACCTCACGCACCGTACTTGCCGGATAATTTAAAAATACAGAGTTCGTTCATCTCAATGTGTTTACTTTCTTACCAAAGTAAACATGCTGATGGAATTAAATAAAGTACGTAATCCTCCCCAAATTAAGTACAGATTTTCCTACTGTTTACTAAACAATTATATAATTATTGTTTTTCTATAATCTTGGTGCGGTCTTCTTTACTATTTCGTTATTTTAACGATTATTTTATTTACTATGCTTTTTTGTTAAATCCTGATCGTATTGTTCGTAAATAATAACAACTAGAATTTTTTTAAATTTGAAGTTGTAGATAAACTGTTCCCCATAAATTTATTTTAATTAAACTAATTTTTAGTAGGAAGATAACAAAAAAAATACTAAAATATGAATTTAATTTATTGAAAATGCGTATTTAAATATAATAAAAAACATATTTATATATAGGGGACGAATAATGTTTCCGATAAAATCCCTATGTTTTTGTTTAAAGTATACTAAATCCAATTTCCATATTTACCAATTGAATGCTAACTTCATTACAAATTAATTTATAGATGTTTCATATAATGTTTTACATATAATATATTATTATTGTATTAGATTTAATCCATCCAATATTTTTTTACGGCATTGGTGTTTCTAAAGTCAAATATATAAAAAAAAAATAGTATATTATACCATACCATATAGAAAATATTGCAAAAAATAATAATAATAATAATAATATGGTTCTAAAGTTAGCTTTTTATATACAAAACGGAATATATACACTTTTCTAATATAAAAAGTAAGATCACAAAGCGTACACAATTATTGCAACATTTTAATTTTAAAATATAACGCAGCAAATATTTGATAAGAGCAGAAATCTGCAAAAGAACTTGGCAAGAAATACTAAAATATCCTCAAAGATTGATAAATTAATTAATTGAGTAAATCTTCTGAAAGTTTTAGCTTGCCGCAGCCTAGAGATATGCGGATTTGAAACGTATAATATATATTGCTGTATCAATAATTATATGACAGTAAGATAGCTATTAAATAAAATTTTATTAGTTTTAAGGAATACAGAATAGACTATAAGTCATTCTGCCTAGTATTTTTAACACTATGCTAGCAGCTGCTCTAATATCCGGCTAACAACACACAACACAAAATTTAGTAGAAAATATGATATATTTTAATTTTAATTAAAAATTATTTAATATTAAAGTTATTATAAATTTCTTCTAACCATCCTGGATAACGAGATTTATTTTACTTTATACTTGTTTTATTCTAAAACTCATAATACAACTAAAAATTCCCAAACACGTGCTACCGTATACAGAAAACACAAATTTCATTAAAACATTTGTTTAGGTCTCATATACAGCGTTTATATTAATATAATAATATAAATTATATTACCCTCATAATTGCGAGTGCATGGGTCTCATGTGAAACTAGTTAAATATTTTGAATTAGAAATTGAATTGGTATGTAGATTTTAGCCTTTATCTTTATTAAATATCACTGGAGTTTCATTTTTATTGCTTGTTTCTTTAGGGCCCAACAACAGAAGGGTGGTTTAAATTTAGTATTTTAGGCTATATTTAATAAATTTGTAAATTTTTCTATCGCATACGGTGGCAGAAAAGCAATTTTTTGTTAAAACAAGCGAGAAGTTTATTGAACGTACCAAACTTTTTTATAGAATGTAACATCATACGTTTTGAGAATTTAAAGAGTAGAATATAAAAATTGTTTTAGTGTTATTAGATAATATTTATTAATATATTATACAATATTCTTATTAAAAATTAAGAGCGATTTCGTCATCTTGCCTACTTCGTCATCTTAGGGACCTTTTCCCTACCTAGTTAAGAAATTTTGTATATTCATATATTTTCAAATATTATACAGGTTCGCTTTTATGTTGGAAACGGTCGATTATTTGCTAAAGTAAGATAGCTAGCGAAGAATGCTAAATACAAAACTCCTAGGGTTTTTAGAAATCTATTACACTGCACATAAACTAAGTATACAGGGTCAGACAAAAAGCCATGGAAGTACAAAGTCAGTGGCGGCTCGTCAGGTGAAGTAGGTGAAGGGGCCCTTCACCAATAAAAATAAAACCAGGAGGAAATTTTTTCGACAATATTAAATATTAAATGTACCAATACAGCTACCTTAAAAAATAATTATGTTCGAATTATTAATTTAATCCGAATGTAGCTATGCATAATAGGACCACGGTTAACTCCGATGGACAATAATTCTATTATAAACACTCGTGCATTTTGGCGCGCCCCAGCCGACCGCGTGCGTCGCCGTCGCATCGAAAGGTCAAAGCAGCAAGTGAAGAGCGGCGAAAACCCAACATACTGAACGTACAGTCAAGTGGCTTTGATTTCCACCGTCGCTATGGTTACGTGACGTCAGGTATGCGACAGCATGCGAGACGTGATTGAAGTGCATCTAAAAATAGATCAGTCATATGCACTATTGTTTTAAGTATTGGTTCGGGTATTTATTTTGAGGCTTCGCGAAACTTACGGCTATAGATATCCTTTTTACGTTATTTATTGTGTGATTAGAAAGTTTTGTTTTTATTTTTCAGTTAATTCAGTAGACCTAAGTACTAATTTTTATTGTACGTTTTAAAAATAAACCCATTTAATGACATAGTTTGTAATTTGTTAGAAACTCCATTCAGTCGTGGGACAGATGAGGATAAGAGATACGACACGGGCGACCTACTGGAATCTTAAACATAGAATTAAAAAAAAGAATTGAAAAAAAGTGGCAGGTCCTATAAGATTAATTTTAAGTGTTCCCGGTTTTTAAAGTATAATTGGCTATGTAGTAGTGCCGCCTTACAAAAATTGTTTTGTAGGTCTAAAAAATTATATTAATTATTATTGTGGTCATTTTTTTTCGTTTATAAGTAATAAAGTAATAAATTATTGACCAAATTTGGGCGTGGTCCAAACAAATTTTCGCCTGCGGCGGGCTTTATGCCTCTGAGCACAAACTGCTACTAAGCTCTTCACCATTTTTTACAACCGCGAGCCGCCACTGTACAAAGTTACTTTATTTTAAATGAAATCCCCTGTATATTATTCAATATTTCATTTATTTACAAGATTCTAAAAAAAAATGTTAAGCACACCACATACCCAATCTTAACCGTTTTCGAGATATCGAGTTTCGAATATCGTTTTCAAATAAATCTAATAACAATAATAAAAAAGACAAACTAAGTTTTAGTAAACAACAATTTGAAATCCTATTTTATAAGGTGCTCAAAGTGTCCATCGTTTACCTCCTGGCAGTAATGAATTTGACAAACAAAATTTTGTAGCGAATCTAAAAGGATATTGGGAGCAATACTGGAAATTTCATGCATTATTCTTTGTTGCAAATCTTCGATATTTTGTGGCCTATTTTTGTACACTAAATTTTTGATATGTCCCCACAGGAAAAAGTCAAGAGGGGTCATATCAGGAGACCTAGCAGGCCATTTAATTGCACCTCTGCGCCGAATCCATTTACCAGGAAAAGTTTCCTCTAGATCTAGATATTCCCTCACCATCCGTCCAAAATGTGGTGGAGCCCCATCTTGTTAAAACCATACTTGTTCAGCCGGTAAATTGGGATTATTATGGTTCGAGAATAATCGTCTGAGCTGTGGAACAATATTCTCTTATAAAAGTAATAAATATCGTTCTGAGTTCAAATTTCCATGTATAAAATAGGGTCCCATGACGTTTCCACCAATAATGCCACACCAAACATTGGTTTCTTGTGGTCGTTGGGTATGAACTTGTTCCATCCAATGTGGATTTTGGTCTGACCAATATCTACAGTTCTGTCGATTTACGTGCCCGTTTAAACAAAACGTTGATTCATCAGAAAATAAAATGTGGTTGACAAAGTTGGCATTTTGATTTAATTTATCCATAATGATTTCGCAAAACTGAATTCTGCGATCAAAATCGTCTTCACTTAATTCTTGTAACAAATGAATTTTAGATGGTTTGAATTTTTCTCTTTTCGTAATTTTTTGAATGGAATATCGACTCATATTATGATTTAAAGCCCGCTGTTGCGTCGCATTTATTGGCTTTTCTACCACATCTAACATGACATTTAGAGAATTTTCTTCATTAGTAACGCTTACCGGTCTTCCACTTTTTGGTCGATCTTTCACACCTCCAGTTTCATGAAAACGCTGCAATGTTTTGGAAACAGTTGATTTAGTTATAGGTTCCCGATATGGATGCAATTCATTAAAAATATTCATCACTTGGGTAAAACTATCATCATTAAAATTTATCAATGCGCTCGGCATCACTTAAACGTGCCATTTTTACGCGAAAATTGTTCACAAATTGTAAATGTAAGTATTTTTGGCATATCTGTTGTCAAGATGACAAAACAACATTGTTATGGAGATAAATATTTTCTAAGGTAACTTGATGAACTAGAAAATTAGTTAATGTAATAATTTATTTGAAAACGATAAACTCGGTATCTCGAAAACGGTTAAGATTGGGTGTGTGGTGAGCTTAACGTTTTTTTTTAGAATCTTGCAAATAATTGAAATATTATATAATATACAGGGTAAAATAAAGTAACTTTCTTCTTCCATGGCTTTTTGACTGATCCTGTATACTTACTTCATATGCAGTGTAATAGATTTCTAAAAACCCTAAAAGTTTTGTATTTAACATTCTTCGCTAGCTATCTTACTTTAGCAAATAATCGACCGTTTCCATACATAAAAGCGACCCTGTATTTAATTGCACTTTATTTTTCACCATAAGCTAATAAAACAAAACATTTTAAATAAATGTTGCGTTTTAAATGGAATAATTAATTAGTTAACGACATAAAATGATAAGTACCTATATAAAAGAAATCGAAAATGCGAGGTACAACGTAAACGCCAAACATTACTGAATTACTAAAGTAAATATCTCTTGCATTTCTGTAGCAGAAAACAAATGATCTCCTCTATGGCCTCGCCATGCGTTATTCACGCGCAGAGGTCGTAGCTGTTTTTATTTGCAATCCAAAGAATGCTGACGCAAGTGTTAAAAAAGCTCTAAAAAGACTAGAAGAATTAAGTAAAGTTAAAATTCACAATAATGAAAGTGATTGTTCAATTTAAAGACATTTTTTTTATTTCAAAAATAAGGAGGAGGTTATTAATCATAAGCAATATGCTTTAAACCTTATCGAATTTATTTTAGTAAGCATTTTACTCCAATAAATTGTAAACTTTATATAGCTAAACGCTTTAAGCACCGAACAGCCCTAGATAGAACCTCATAACTCTTTAAACGAGGCGGCGGCATAATAGTAGCATACACTAACATTTCCTGCAGAGAAAAATATATTTGTCTTACTTTGCAACCCGCAAAATTAATTAATACATTGCTATAGATTTATTATAGCAGATAAAATAACAGCTTTTTTAAACTTTAAAACCAACTCACTTGAGTTTCGTGCGTTCCTTCCGATTCACCATGTATACGCAAAATAATAAAAATGTTGACTGTTTGAAGGTTGGAGACAAAGATGTTTCTTGAATGATGAAAGAGTTTTGGACTGCCATTGTCTTTATTTGTTTTAAATCACAACGTTTCAACTGGTAAGTATCTCTAGTCGTCTGCAGGTGAATACTAAATAAGTAAAGTAACTACAAGACTATATTTATACTAGCTAGGTGCACCGAAGCATAACTGAGGTGGGTGCAGTCATGCGTTCAGTTGGCACGCGATCTTATCCTAAGATTACATCTATCTAACAAAGGTTTCCAGATATTTGTTATGTCTAAGGCTGCTTTAGTAAACCATCATTAGATATAAGAAATATCTGGAAACCTTTGTTAGATAGATGTAATCTTACTTATTAAGTATTCACCTGAAGACGACTGGAGATACTTACCAGTTAAAACGTTGTGATTTAAAACAAATAAAGACAATGGAAGTCCAAAATTCTTTCATCATTCAATAGAAATGTTATTTCCACCAACATATTTTCAGTTTAAATGTTCACGAACATCTTTTCGTCGACTTATTTATTGTTCACATAAATTAACTCAATATGATAATTTAATACAATTTCCACCTCATTACTTCGCGCTTTGTCGGTGCTTGTCCCCGAATAGCCTTAAAGGGACATGACCCAAATGCCTTTCAAATTTGTGTAGTGTGTCTTTTTTACTAAGCTTAAAAACAAACCAACCATCCCATGCTATTCTCTTAAGGACAAAAACCTCTAATTACATTTGTGTCCCTAGCAACATACAAAATTTTTAGTATCCCTTTAAACATTGAAATTATATACTATTGTTAAACTTGTGGTTTTTTACAGTTAAATAGTTATTTTTGGCTGCACGAACAAATTTAACATAATAATTGAGGAGCGCACATGCATAAACCGATAAATCCACTTTTTGTCGTTTTCAAGATATACATCAAATCTAGCTATTTTTGACCTGCTCTATCGAATGGTGCACTAAAAATTAAACAAATCCCATTAAATCCATACCAAAATCACGGTTAAAGTAGGTCCTTTTAAGCAAAACTCCATAAATCCAAGCAAAACCCCTTAAATCCTGTATTCGCCATCTATGAACGGGAAGATAAAACGGGAAATTATTTCTTACAGTTTGGCAACAGAAAACTGTGGAGTTTAAACTATTATGTTTATGCTAGTTATAAAAGCATTTCATAGGTGGATACCAGCTGAAAAAATAATAAAACCGATCCTTAAGAATAATAATGTTTTTCTAATTTGGTATCATAACAAGTCTATATACGTATTTGCGTATCGTAATGAAGCTATTTCGATACGCGTTTTTTCTTTATTTGATGTTGGTAACATTTAAATGTTTTATTTCATTGACTTGCGCGGCCTTTGTGATTTACGAGAAAACCCATTTTTCGCAGAGGAAAAATAGCTTGATAACCTACTTTTTTATTCTGTGTGGATAACAGTCATGTATGTTGGTTGCATAAATCTATAAATCAATCTTTTGTAGATGCTTCAAGCTATCATTTTCTGCCAAATCCTATCCAGAATTCAATCTACTAACCTTCCAATGTCGATTTTAACTTCAACTTTATTTGAATTTTCCATCTTCCCTATACTAAATTGCTATGCCGTGACGTAAAATCAAGAAAAAAAGTAGCAAAATCGCCTGAATTTCCGAACGCTCTGTATATGTACCGAATGTACAAGGATCACACAACGTATTCCGTCCAATTTCAAATCTTATATCGCTAAAATAACTTTAGAATCTCGTGGTTAAAATGGGTCAATAAATCAAAAAATGACAGTTCGCAAAATAATTTTTGTTGTCCAGGGCCTACTATGATAAAAAATAGTATTACCAACATAAAATTTATACATAAAAATTTACAAAATAAGAAGGATTTATTTTCTTTTTAACTATGTGTTTTTTATTGAAAAACTACAAATTAGAAAAAATAGTATAACGTACGTGTTATATAAAGCAGTTTTAAACACTTGTCCCGTTATAAAACTCGCCGCAAGCGGCTCGTTTTTTAACATGGACGCGTGCTATATAATGATGCTTTATAAAACGTGTACGTTAATATACTATATTTTTTTTTTTAATAAATAAGAGTTATTCTTAAGTTATGTTTATTGTTATAGTACACTGTTAAAAGAAAAGAATCAAATTTAACTTTTTTTTATGTCCCAGAAAGTCCACTCCCGTTTTTTTGTCAATTTAACTAAAACCGCTTCAGTCAATCAGTTAATCAGTAACTAATAAAATATGTTATTACTATTTTGACATTAATCTGATTTTATTGTGCAGTAAAAATTACAACTTAATTAGTTAATTTGACACATTTTTTATGTTGGTATTAACTTATTTTAAAATGTTAACTAAAAAAGATATTGATAATGATTATAAACTTTATCAAAGTTACTAGTATTTGGTTCATTTGAACAGTAAAAGAATTGCATGTTAATTTTAGTTAGCTGTTATGTTAAAACAACTTCCAGAAAAGTTAGTTTTTAAAATCTGATTTTTACTAAACACAAAAGAGTTAAAATAACTATACATTTTAAGTTAAATTTGATTTATTTTAATTGATTATAAATTTTTTAGATTCTCACGTCCAGGATTTCTAACAGTGTATATTCTTTAATTAATAAATATTTTTAATAAACAATATTACTGTTTTTCTGTCCAAAGAATCAGCAAACTCCAACTTTCAAGCAAAAACCGATAAATCCAATTTTTTTTCTTTTAAAAAACAAAAAGTCTGAAGTAACTTCTCGAGTAACTTTCTCAACTTCATCTGACACCCAAATGTCACCAATATAAACGCTTAAAAGTTGGAATTTGTTGGGGGTTGGTCTGTGGAAGTTTTTGGCCTTTTTCTCGAAATCATAAATCCTGGATTTATCGGTTTTTGCATGTGACCTTCTCAATTATTGTCATTATAAGGACAGAGTAACAACAATGGTATAGAGTTAATAATCTGATTTCTTTGAATATTTCTCTCCCGTCATTTCTATCTAATAGGATATCCTTACAATCACTCGAAAAGGGATTTCTCTGCAATCCATGTCCATAAACTCACAAATTTAACTTTTGTATGATTATTAATATGTCATGTCTCGTTGGGCACAAATTCTGGGTTCATCAATAAAGTAAACTAAAATGCACATCCGATAACGACAATTTTAGTTTCGGTGATGTTTGTCAACAATCTAATTTTAAAGTTGATTAAAATTTGATGGTGCCTTCCACAAAAATCGTTAAGTTAAAATCCGGTATAGCCATTACTTTATTACTATTTAAATAAAAAATAAATTATACAGGGCCTGGAACTGACTCTTGGGGGACACCTCTATTACCCTCACTTATAATTTTTCATGCAATTACCGTCCACAAGACAATTAAATTTGTTAAGTGTGGTAAGAAAAGTGACGCAGCACTTGTGAACTATAAAAGTTTTAATATCCATAGCGATAAGACAGGCAATCTTAGTCTTTAAACTTTTACTAAATCTAAGGGATTATTTAGACTATTTTATGACCTCAGCGGGCTTTTAAAGTTTATCTCCCACTTGTGTGTCCTCGGGGTATAAAGATTAAGGTTTTCTTGGATGTATTTAAATTAAATAATTTAAAAATCTAATTTTTACCGCAGTTTAATGTAAAAGTTTTATCGCTTTTAGTTTTATATAGCAATAATAACTTGGATATATTATGGAGAATATCCAAAAATTAGTAGGTATTAGATATAGAAAACATTTATAAAATATTACAGGTGTACAATCCTTGTCGACTTGACAAAAACAGAAATAACCATAAAAGACGTACACCTATTATATTAAACCCAATTTTAAAAACCACAATCGCCATAACCCATACCATAGAATTATTCAAAAATTAAAAATCATCCGATGATCTCAAAAAATAATTTTAGTTTTCGCCAATCTACACACGTTGCTGGGCTAGAATAGGTGCATGTGGGAAGCATATATATATATTCTACTAAATGTGTGACAAGCTAGTTTCCCGGCTCTTATATTTATTTTGGAAAACCTATATATTAAACTCATATAAGTCAAGATGCTTTGCTCTTCAAGACGAATCGGCTGATCATAATATCTTATGTCAATGTTTTTTATATCTTAATTTTGTTTTAAATAAACTTTACTTTGTGACTAATTGACTAAACGCTATTAGTCTTTCGAAATTAAAAAAGTCATATATCGCTGTCAGTTAAAAGCAGCCTTTGCACCCTGCGACAAGTGACTGTCTATTACCGCACTTGTCAACGCCCAATTTCGACGATTTACAATCAACTCTTAATTTCCATATAGAACGTTTTCAGATGGTGCAAACAAGTTTAATAATGACATTTCCAATGTTATTTAAATTTCCGTTTTTATATTTGCTCTTATTGCAAATTTAATGAGTAAGGGAATCGTACTATGTTATTGGAAACTTGTTCATTTAACAAACCTATACCTATTTCCTTTTATTTAATAACTAAAATAGTAATCTAACTATGTATGAGGTTAAAATTTACAAAAATGTACCTACTTACTATGCTTTTTATGGTAAGTAAGTCAAAAGAATTACCAATTAATAAAAGTGAATTTAAGACGTTTTTTACGATTGTAGATCTTTACACTTCAATTATTTAGATCTTGAAAGATATTATATTTCAGACAGTGGTCTTAAACTCTGAAGCGAGATCCCTAGTTGGTAGTAATTGTTAGTACCAAACCATTGAGTTTCTCTGAATAGCAACGCTGTTCTCATTCTTATTATCGTCATTTTTACGTCAATTTTCTCCATATAAAATTGGATTTAACTCGGGACTTCTTGAGCACCAAGGCAGACATGTTACGTTGTTTTGTCTAAACCAGTTTCCAATATTTCTTGCAGTATGCACAAGGCAGTTATCCTGCTGAAATATAAAGTTATTTCTTTCAAAAACTATCGCGGCAGAAGAAAGAATAACATTTTCCAAAATCTGAAGATATATATTACTGTTTAGTGTTCCACCAATATTCCAGCATACACCTGCACCGTAAACACTTATCCATGCCCACACATTAACGGATAAACGTCCACTGGTTTGCTTGCTTTGAGTATGCTTCTTATCATATCGGGAACTTGGTGGTCTATATACTCGAATCCTTCCACTATGTGATACACTCAGTGCATTCTCATCATTAGGTTAAAATAAACCTATTGTCATGTCAGCCAGACAGGCGTAAGCCATGGGGTAATAGCGCCCTTCGCTTCCCCGCTCCTCACTGGTCAGCGCCCACAAGCCCATGTAATCAGCAATTTATTCATAAATTATATATAATTAGATTTGTATCCTGTTTCCTAATAAGGAGCCGAGATTAGCGATAGTTTAATTACTTTCTTTCAGTAACTACTAATAGTTTTGAGTAGGCAGTATTATTTATCCACGTTGTTGATAAGGAACAGCCTAAGGAACTGTACGTACCCCTTCCTCTTTATTGTACATTTAATAATTTATAAACTAGACTCAATACCAACTTTCCTGTTATCTGAGGTATGAAATAATGCCGCACGTGTTAAAGCCAATAATATAATTAATATACCTAAGTTAGCAACGCACCAACTTATTATAGATTTCGAGATCATACGTTGTTAAAGTTACTCTAGCCCTAATCCTAAAAGTCAGTAGCGTGCAATTTTCGAAAGTAAACGAAGCGATGCTTTCGTTTAGGTACTGCTTGAAATATCCCATCCATCCAAATATGTCTTTACATTCAAATTACATCGTAGAAGTATACTAAGGATATATCCAGGCCAAAACTTGCGAGAGCCGACCGATTACAGTGTTTCGCTGCCAGACTTTGGAAGGGGCTTTTCTATGCTCATTCCGGGTAGGGAAGAGTGGGAAGGCAATCAAGTAACAATGGAGGCGGATCACTCGATCTTCACAGACGGTTCAAAAATGGACGTCGGGGTGGGAGCTGGTATCTACTCCAAGAGCATGCTAATACAGAGGTTATACAGACTCCCTGACTGCTACTAAGAAATTTTTTCAGTGGATAAAACAGTCAGTACCCTGCGGGATCACCCTGGCTTGAGAGGACCTGCATCTATAGCTATCTATATAGACAGTCAAGCAGCAATAAAGGCAATTTGCTCCAGCAGCACTATGTCCAAATTAGTAAGGCGCTGTCGCAACAATCTCTGCACACTTGGTGCTCAACATCGAATCACCTTGTGTTGAGTTTCTGGACACAGCAACATATATGGCAACGAGACTGCTGATGCGCTCGCCAGGGAGGGCGCAAGCATGTCTGTCGAACTAGCAGAGAATACTGTGGCTAGACCACTGGGATCAGTCAAAGAAGAGATAGATCGAGCAGCTAAACAACTTGCGCAAAGCAGATGGACAGGGCTTACAACTTGTAGCATCTCCAGGCAATTGTAGTCCCTACTTGATAACAGGAAAACCGCAGCGCTATTACAGCACAGTCGGAAGGACCTAAGAAACATCACTGCCGTAATCACCGGACATTGCTTGTTCGGTAGACACGCTGAACGTATGCAAATACCAACTAACGACTTCTGCAGAAGTTGCAGAGATGAGGAAGAGGAGGAAAGTATTCAGCATTTCTTGCGTGAATGCCCCGGCCTCGCGAGAAGAAGGTTCAATGCACTGGGCGAACCATTTTTTAATGATCTGGAGGAAGTGAGCAGCCTGCAACTGGGTCGACTTACTAAGTTTATTAACAGCAGTGGCTGGTTTGAGTGAGCTGTCAAGATTCTTCTACGATCGTGTTAACCATCAGGAAGCTGATTCAATAGGTTCCGCGGAACATGTGTGGTACCACAACGGTCCTATAGGACTACGTGTGACTGTTTGGTCAATTCCAGAAGTCTGCCACTCTAACCTAACCTAATCCTAAAAGTCAGTAGCGTGCAATTTTCGAAAGTAAACGAAGCGATGCTTTCTTTTAGGTACTGCTTGAAATATCCCATCCATCAAAAATATGTCTTTAAATTCAAATTACACAGTAGAAGAGTTTAAAATATATTTTGTAGAAAAATGTTTAAAAGTCGTAAGTACATACTGGAAACTCAAATAATATAGATCATTACTTTCTTCACAATTGTAAAGAATTTTTTTAAATACTTTCTAACAAATTAAGGTTATTTTTCTTGGAGTCAAATCAATACAGAATTTCTTGGATTTAGGTAGTGGGATTTGAACTAATCAGAAATTATTTTCCTTAGTAGCGTGAAACTGTAATTAGGAGTTATTTTTATAAAATTACTTTTCATTCGGAAAATCTTACTGTAACGCTCCTGCTAATAGTGGAAAACTTATTGACTTAAATTGAGCACGCCATGCCATGATTGGTAATGAAAATTCATTAAACATGCTAAAAATAAACAACGGCTTTTAATGTTTGCACAATTATCGAATTGTTGGTACACATTAGAAAACATAAAGCCAAATTAGAAGTTAAATGTAATTGAACTTAAAATTAACCTAAAATTTAAACAGAAAGTGCCAAAATTTTACACAATTTTAAAATAACGATATTATTTCATAATCCCAGCCACATTTAAAATAAAATATAAGGAATGCTAAAAACCAGTGTTCTACCGATGAAATGAAATAAGCTCTATAAAGTGTATATATATTTTACGCACAAGTCCATTTCAACTTATAGGTATACGATTTATTTAAATTTTTTAACGTAAAAAATAAACATATTTAAAAGTATTTCTGTAGTGTTCTTTTATTGTAAATATTAAAACATTTGAGATTCTATGATGAGATATATATATATGTTTATTTGTCAAACTTCTAAACAAATATTTAATGGCAAAGGAATTTTTAATAAAATATGATTTATTTATACAGATTTGACATAAGGTACAGGAATTCCTGCTATCTACCCGTCCACGGACGCAAAATGTAAATATAAATAATAAATAACAATTTAAATCAAACCATATACGAACATCAGGAAAGAAATATATTATTTTTGAGTTAAAGCAAAAAATATTATTTAAGCAACCGCATAAAATACGTTCTTCATCCGTTTATTAACATAAAAAAGTAATATATTGTATTTATCAATGGTGGTCCTTCCGAGATAAGAAATTTTCAAGAACCTTTTATTATATGTTCAAAACATTATGTCAATTGCCTTAAAATATTTTATGGCGGATCATGTGATACCTACAATTGTGCATATTTTCCCAGATGGTTTCCAGTTTTTTTAATATTCATTTTGCTGTTCACACAAGTTCTTATTTTTAATTTGCTTACCAAAAAACATACAATTGTTTTTTAATAATTTAATTAGGGTTAAACCCACAACTATTAAAACAGCAAACAATTCGAATTTATTTTATAATCCTAGGTAGAGACATAACATAAATAGTTATTAAATCATTATACGTAATATTCCAGCAAAAAATGATGCAAAATCAATATTTTAAAATACCACTTATAATGTTGCTTACCATGTATGGTAGTAATGGGGTAGCATCCAGCAGAATCCAAAAGACAGAAAACAGTAAAACACATGAACACTCAATAAGTCTGCACAAACATTATGTCACTAAGTACTATACAAGGTATTATACAAAACGACCAGATCGTCGAGAGTTTTTTTTTGCAAAATCGTTTATAATTTCGTCGATATTTAATGTTTTAACAAACTCGTGTTCGATACTGATTAAGGATAAATCTGAAAGGCGTTGTTGTCCCATGGTGTTACGTAAATGGGTTTTTACTATTTTACTAACTGGTGAAGTTAGAAATAACATCACTGCACTAGATACATCTGGAAAATTTGAAGAAACACGCTGATTTTTTAGTAATAATTGATCCGCAAGTTCATGCACTGTTTTTAATTTTGAAATTTTAATGTTCCCTGCACAAAGCTTCGTGAACGAAATTTTTGAAACTGTTCAACTTATAGGTAGGTATACGAAAATCAGGTTCAAAACACGATGACACGAGATGAATAATTATTATCTCTTCCACTTATTTCCGTCAAGCTGTGAGTAAATTATGAATATGGACAAATAATAATATTAAATAGTTCTAGCTTATGTGTTAAGTTTATTTTTACAGGGTGGTCCAACGAAAACTTAATGCCTCGATTTTCCTGCTTTAAAATGAAAATGTGGAAAATCGCTCGGACCCGTCGATTTTTATTTCGAGGGGGACATATTTTGCGTATATTGTCAATCTTGTTACTTCAAGCCCCTAGGAGGGAGGGTGGGTAAGATCTAAGTCTTAAATAGATACCCCTATTTTATATAATTTTTTTGGATTCTGCATAAAATTCTGAACATTTTATAATAAAAGCATTATTAGTCTATACTTAATAGTTTCCGAGATATTAACTCTTGAAAAATGACATTGTTGAACTTTGACAGCGTCTAGCTTTCTAACTGTACGTCTTAGAGCAAAACGGCTTACATGTCCCTATCTTCGATTTTTATTATCTTTCCAATAGTGTCAACTTCCGGTTAAACCGGAAGTACTATATTTCAAGACGCCACTGAGTTTTTGGTAATTTTTATATTTTTTTCGGATTAAACAACAAAAAATACAACGTATTAATTATTTAATTTTTGTTTTCCAGAGATATGCAATAAAATTGTTTTATTTTTATTTCTCAAAAACAAAGCAAGATATGAAAACAATTTAACAGACAAGAAAAGGATATATTATTATTTAGTTGCTTAATCCGAAAAAAATATAAAAATGACCAAAAACTCAGTGGCGTCTTATTTTTTGCCAATATTATTTTTAAAGGCGCCCCCTGATACGTCACTGGACGCAATAAGTTAGCGCAACACGAGCGTTTTATCACTAAAATTATCATTACCAAAATTAAATTAAAATCTGCTAAAGGATATTAAAAATATTTATAATTAAAATACTCATTAAAATTATTTTTAAAAAAACCTAACCCCAAATATCTCCGTTCATGTTGGATTTATTAAAAAAATGTATGGGACACAATTTGATCAATAATTAATTATCTTTAAGAACCACAACATTTAAAAGTTTCTGTAATCGAAAAAATTCTTTGCACCGTGGCGCCACCTACATCTTGTATTATTCAAACATATTTTTTTACACAGTTGTGAAGCCAATCATAGAGGCTAAAAACTTGCGTTTACAGAATTTACATGTCACTTTTAGTTTTCGAAATAATTGGCCTGGGAGTTTTTATTGAAACACCCTGTATATTGATAAAAATGTTCTTCTTTTAACTTGAACTACAAAATTAATATACACAAACACATTATTTTAAAAATTAATTTAAAAGAAATGAATTCAGAAAACTGAATTTAGTCCGTTTGGCTAATTAGATTTCTTTTTAATTAAATTTTGTTTAATTCTCAATCCAGCTGCCAAAGATATTTCTCATTAAACATCGATAATATTATTGACAAGGAAACAGTAAATATTATACTATAAATATACACGTCAAAGCACGCTCAAAGTCAGACCACTTTATTTGGCCAAAATTCAATTTCAAATGTCGCTTTCACTCCTAATAATCCCTAATGGGTAACTTCTGCAAATTAGAGTTTTTGTTCTAGAGCCGTGAATTTAACCGGATATTGCTCTCCAAGGCCAGACGAAAAATAATAGCAAGTACGGCAAGACGTCATTAGATAATTTGTAGTTTTAATTACAAAAACCCAAGAGACTTAAGAGCCTATAATCGCTTTTACTTGCAAAATGCATTTATTTGACTTCTGACAACTGACAATGATGAATAAAATAAAAATAAATTTGGTGTTACTGGACAGTTAAAGGTTCAATCGTTGTATGTCTTGTAACAGAATTTTAATTAAAGCCTTTCTTTGGGAGAAAATAAATTTTAAAGTTGGCAGAGTTCAATATTTTTAAATTAAAGTAAATCGTATCTGTCGTTTCGGAGAAATGCGGCGACAGCGGGGAGCAAAAAATGGATTTATTTTACATGCAGTGATAAATAAACTTCTTAGAATCGACTACTTTTTACATGAATTAAATTTATACTTGTTTTGCTCTTATTATAAAAATTTAAAAAAGTGTAATGGGGTAGTTATTTGTCTACAAAGTATGTTTTATACAGGGTCGCTTTTATGTATGGAAACGGTCCATTATTTGCTAAAGTAAGATAGCTAGCGAAGAATGTTAAATACAAAACTTTTAGGGTTTTTAGAAATCTATTACACTGCACATAAACTAAGTATACAGGATCAGTCAAAAGCCATGGAAGAGCAAAGTTACTTTAATTTAAATGGAACCCCCCTGTATATTATTCAATATTTTAATTATTTTTAAGAATCTAAAAAAAAATGTTAAGCACACCATGGATATCTCGAAAACGGTTAAGATTGGGTATGTGGTGTGCTTAACATTTTTTTAGAATCTTGTAAATAATTGAAATATTGAATAATATATTTTATATATTCTATTTAAAATAAAGTAACTTTGTTCTTCCATGGCTTTTTGACTGATCCTGTATCGTTAGTTTATGTGCAGTGTAATAGATTTCTAAAAACCCTAAAAGTTTTGTATTTAACATTCTTCGCTAGCTATCTTACTTTAGCAAATAATCGACCGTTTCCATACATAAAAGCGACCCTGTATGTATAACACTATACATGACTAGTAAAATAATATTAAAATTGTATGTTTTCTGCTGTATCTTCCATACCCTTTATTCAAATATAATCAAAATAATGTATCTTAAGTAATAGATGTGTTTTGGACTTCCATTGCCTTTAGTTTTTCATATCACAACGTTTCAACTGGTAAGTATCTCCAGTCGTCTTCAGGTGAATACTAAACAAGTTACAGGCTCGTAGCTTTGTAACTTGTTTAGTATTCACCTGAAGACGACTGGAGATACTTACCACTTGAAACGTTGTGATATGAAAAACTAAAGGCAATGGAAGTCCAAAACACATCTATTACTCATAATCAAAATAGGCTCATTTTAAAGATATTTTTACCCTTATTATTAAAAATCCGACTGTAGTAGTTATTGCTAGTTCACACTATCTCGTCTAGCTAGATGTCACTGTTTAAGCAAGATGTAGTATCTTAAATTTTCTTATAGTATCTTTATTCGTTCTCTGGTTTATTACAAATAAAACCATTTTATTAAAAAAAATTAATTTTACTTCATAATCATGAAAACAAATTTTAGCCAACTCTGCTGGTTGATAGATAACTTCGATATTAAGTCAATTCTAAAATTTGTGTATTCAAAGCTTTCTTTATTATTTAAAAAATTACAAAAACTTTGGACTGGCCTTTGGTAGAGCCAAAATATCATAAGGAGAAATATATTGCTGGTCCTGTTCGTGAGTACGTATTTTTTAAAATATTTATTGTACCTATGTCCGAATACGCATACTCATGGGGCAAAACGCCCCAAGGTCATATTCACTGATATATAAAAGCGGCAAAAATTTATTTGCGAAGTTAGGGGTTATATTCATTTAGAAAAAAAACGGTCATTTATTGTTAATAAATATGCAGATAAGAAATATTCCAATAAAAAATAGTATATTGCCTAAAACTCAATAACACTTACCTAAATAAATTACATCAGATTACCAGATTTTAACAAAACAACAAATATTTTTGTCTCCGACAATACACAACTGCCTCACACAATTACTTGAGTAAAACTGACAGTTCTCGAAGAGATCCGCGGCAAATTTGAATATTTCACCATGCGATAAGGAAAATAAAATCATTTTTCATTTTGCCCCAACCTTTCATTTTGCCCCACACTCCCCTACTGGACTTACTAATTTTATACCAAGCTGCAAATACACACTGTAGGTATAATGTTTCAATGTAGTTTAAGAAAAGCTCCGGGGTTTTAATTCTTAAACACGGTTTTAAAAGTTACAATGCTGAACTACATGTTGGTTTTAAAATTGGATGAGATCGTATTTTCGTCATTAAACATTGAATATGTGTATCAACTTTACGATTGATTTTCAGTAATGTTGGAATTTTCTAGTAGGAAGTGCAAACAGCACGTACTTCGTACTTGCATACGTCTATTTAACATTTCTGCAATATTGAATTTTTATAGTCATATGAATAAGTAAGTAGTAAGTACCTACTTGCCTACTTTATACTCAGAATGAAATGGAGTACCGCGTAGTACTGACAGTTCGGATATAATATACATGTATCCAATATGTTTTCGAGAAAATGTGTTGTCATAATCCACAGTATGAATATACAGGCTTAAAGACCCTTTTATTGACACTTGAAAAAGCTTTTATATAAAACTAAACGTTGGGATAAATACAATTGTGTCATTTCATTGCCTGCCCTCATTCCCGCTATACTTATTCGAATTATAAAGATATATAAAATGAAAAAAAAATTTTATCCGCCCTAAATAATAAGTGTTGGGCAAATTAAAAGGGTCAGGTTAAATTTAAAGTAACAAAGGCCACTGAAAAAGCTAACCACATAAATGTAACAATTAAAGGCGTATTTTAAATGTATTTGACTGTATATGCACAAATATCAAGCACATAACTCACTAAAACATTGCAAAGCACTCAAAGATGATTAAATGAATTTTTTTTGTAGGTTTGGAAAATTTGTTATGTAAGCAATACCTAGATAATTTAATGTAAAGTCGTATAGAATAACGTAGAATAAAGGGGGGTCCAACGAAAACTTAACACCTCGATTTTCCTGCTTTAATATGAAAATCTGGAAAATCGCTCGGACCCGTCGATTTTTATTTCGAGGGGGACAATTTTGTGTATATTGTCAATCTTGTTACTTCCAGCCCCTATGAGGGAGGGGGGGGTAAGATCTAAATCTTAAATGGATACCCCTATTTTATATAATTTTTTTGGATTCTGCATAAAATTCTAAACATTTTTTAATAAAAGCATTATTAGTCTATACCTAACAGTTTCTGAGATATTGACTCTTGAAAAATTACATTTTTGAACTTTGACAGCGGCTAGCTTTCTAACTGTACCTCTTAGAGCAAAACGGCTTTAGCACACAGTTCTTGATATATAAGTGTCATATTTGTTTTTACAAATAATAATAGTAATTTTACATAATTTCTTTCTTGCTGCGGAATGAATTATACAGAACAGAAGAAATAGAAAGTGTCTCAACAGTTTTCATTATATGTTACAAAAAATACATACAGGCGGACGAAAAATATCTGCCAAAATATTTTTTTAATGTTCTTCCTTTAAACACATTTATTATAGCTCTTTCTATTATTCCAGCCTGCTAATGACTTCCTGGTTTATACTCTAACATTAATCAGAGACCACTCTAACCAGAGCTATTAATTTTACTTATTTAGGCTTCTCGCAGGTAATTTAATGAGAGAAAATAATGATGGTGAATGTTTATTCTATAAAAAATAAAATCCCTATATTTTTCTCAAAACACCTCACTATAAAACACTTACTTGTTCTTTTCAAAGACCTTTCAAGAAATTTTAAGATTTTTAATTTTTTTTAGGATTTAGAAATTTTACAGGTATGCGTAGGTACAGCTTTATCAATTCGGCAAGAAATGTTTCAAATAAATAATTTTTATTAAAGTACAAAGGTAGATTTTCAGAAAATAACTTATTCTGAAAAATATTGCACAATAAAACCTTAAATTTTTATGAAAGCAAAGTTAAAGGGAATATCGATTTATTAAAAATAAAATACTAAGATTTTAGTAGGTATGTCCCTACTTTAAGAAATAATAAAAAAATATGATTTCATAAAATTGTATAGTTATTATACATGGTGTTCCAATAAAAACTCCCAGACCAATTATTTCGAAAACTAAAAGTGACATGTGACATGTAAATTCTGTAAACGCCCGTTTTTAGGCTCTATGATAGGCTTCACAACTGTGTAAAAAATGTGTCTGAAAAATACAAGATGTAGGTGGCGCCACGGTGCAAAGAATTTTTTCGATGACAGGAACTTTTAAATGTTGTGGTTCTGGCGTTTACAGAATTTACATGCCACTTTTAGTTTTCGAAATAAGGGGCCTGGGAGTTTTTATTGAAACACCCTGTATATTATGTGTTTTGTATTTCATATTTTTTTTGGACAACAAATTAAAGTTTTATAAAATTTTTATTTAGAACGAATTCTCTGGAAGGTAAAATCACAAAAATTAACCCCCTCCTAAATACACCGGGTTGTTTTTGTAATTTTGTTTTGTATTTTTTATTTTTCCCACTTGAAAACCAAGCACCATGATTCAAAAAAGGGCGTGGCACCCAAAAAAATTTCGCCTGCGGCGCTATTTTTTTTAGCGCTACTTTCTTTGTGTAATCTAAGATTTAAATCAAATCTTAAATAAAAATATCATCACTAAGGTTTTTTTAAACAATTAATCCTATGTTTGAGTTTTAAAAAATGGCCAAAAATGGGTTTGTTTCTATGGGGCGATGAACTCTTACAGACTGTGCAATGTAAAAAACAATTTTCAAAATACAGCAATAAATTTAATATAACAAAAATAAGTTTCAGTTATCTAAAACTTTAATTAAGTAAAGGTTTTCTTTTCAGGTTTTACGACATACAGGTTCAACGCTACAGCGCATGCCTTAAGAATACCAGAAGACATATTGGCAGTAAAATACGATGATGGAAAGTGGTCCAAACCATATTATGATTGTGGGGGTGGCAATATTTGGATGCTTACCTATACTGTTCCTTTTTTCGGATATAAGAATAACAGCTACTTCTTTAAGTAAGTAATATTTAATTTATAAAATATCTTTAGAATCTCATATTATAAATAAATAAATGCACAACTTTGTGATGATAAACTACTATAATTATACAGGGTTAGGAAAAATTACCAGAACGGTCGATTATTTCAAAATATACGGGGGTTATTAAAAAACGTCTTATATAAAAAATGTAGGGCTGTTAAAAATCTACATATCGGTGATAAATTGAAATATACAGGGTCGCCCACAAAGTTGCGGAGAATAATAGTTATATTTTTTTAAATGGAATACCCTGTATATTTTTACTTACTTTGATTGTCGACTCAATTTTCAATATTTTTTATTAACCATGTGTTATACCTAAATTCATTACTTTCCTATATAAATTGATCAGCTACAAAACACAAAATAAATTTCAAGAAACAATTTATTAAGTTAACTTTAAACAAAAACGTATAACACATAATGGCAAAACGGCTCTATTTTTTTATAAGTGTTGAAAATGACCCCCATTTACTAACTGACAATGATACAAATTATCGCAAAAATGTCTTTGGGTGTTTAAAACCATTTCCCTTGTTATTCTCGCACTTTCATTGACAATTTTCATTCTTAATTCTTCTAAATTATTGGATCTATTTTGATAAACTATGTTTTTCAGGTGACCCCAATAAAAAAAATCTAATGGCGAAAGATCGGGGGACCGTGAAGGCCATTCGATAGGCCCTCTTCTTCCTATCCATCGATTTGGGAACGTGACATCCAAAAATTCTCTTACTTCGCGAGTAAAATGCGGAGGAGCTCCATCTTGCTGATACCGGGTTAAGTTAATATCAGCATTTAAATTGTTTATAGCTGGAACTATTTCTTGCCGAAGAAGCCGGAGATATCGATTACCGTTCAAATTTCCCTCGATAAAAAAGGATCCAATTACATGTCCCGCAAACAATCCAGCCCAGACATTAACTTTTCTTGGGAACTGTGTATGCAGCTGTTCATACCAGTTAGGGTTATTTCGCGCCCAGTAACGGTAATTTTGCTTATTCATCATTCCGTGTAGTGTAAAAGTCGCTTCATCCGAAAACACAATATTGTTTGAAAAATTCGGGTTTTCTTCCATATTTCTAGTAATTATTTCGCAAAATTCTAGCCTTCGATCACAGTCAACGTCAAAAAGTTCTTGTACAACATTAATTTTGTATGGATGCATTTTCTCAGTATGAAGAACGGTTCGTACAGATTTTTGATTAATTTCATGATCCAAAGCAAGCTGATTGGTGGATTGTTTGGGATTTTCTTCTATCGCAAGCAGAATGTCCAGCTTTTTTTCCTCGGAGGTAGCAGTCCTAGGTCTTCCAGATCTTGGTCGGTTTTTCACAGTACCAGTCATTCTGTAACGCTCAATAGTTCGAAAAACTGCATTTTTTTTAACGTGCCTGTCTGGATGCAAATTATTGTAAATATTACATACCTCCTGATATGATCTCTGTTTATCGCCAAACCCCCTTAAAATTAAAATATCAATTCTCTCTGTTTCAGTAAGTAAAAATGCCATGCTATTTTCTTTTTTGTCTATTTCTGTCAGAATTTGAGTTACAGATGTCAAACTATTAATTATTTATTAGTAACCATGGTCGTGCCTTATTTGTTGTTCACTATGTTCGAAAATCGCATCGTTATACGTTATTATTTGAAACACCGATTTCTAGGAAAGTAATGAATTTAGGTATAACACATGGTTTATAAAGAATGTTTAAAATTGAGTCGACAATCAAAATAATTAAAAATATACAGGGTGTTCCAGTTAAAAAAATATAACTATCATTCTCCACAACTTTGTGGGCGACCCTGTATATTTCAATTTATCACCGATATGTAGATTTTTTAAAGCCCTACATTTTTTATATAAGACGTTTTTTGATAACCCCTGTATATTTTTAAATAATCGACCGTTCTGGTAATTTTTCCTAACCCTGTATAACATACCAGGTGACTTTTTGAAAATTTGCAATGGCCTTATTTTTTATAAAAGCCAGTAGCTTCGAAACCAAACGTTATAATATTTTTATTCGTTCAGTTTGCCCAATAAAATAGTTTTAAGCTTTAAAACCAAATTCAAAGGAATCAAAATCAATCTATGGCTAATCCCCCTTTTCGAGAATCCTTTTACACATTGTTTCGTTTTAATTATATAAATCCTTTTAACAAAAAACAAATTTGTCGCTCTTTTACTTTCAAATATTCTTTTTCACGAGTATGCTGGTCAATGATGTGAAAATTTCTACAGTTCAAAGATTATAAGTACCAGTGTAGGTATACTCTATATTCTCGAAAAAATCTTTCTTCTTGACATTTATCGCTGTTGGCTGCGACATTTGGGAGAGCTGTATTTCAAGTTTTAATAGTAGGCAGTAAACTCGTAACAACAAGTTAACTTTTCAGGAATATAATAAAAGGAGAGTTTGTACTTTGTGAAGGCAGATATATTACAAGGAGATATAATTCTATTTAATCTAAAAATAGACATAAATAGAGTTAGGACGTAATTTTACCTTGGAGCTTTAAACGAACAGCTCTGTTTTAAAGTATTTTCTAAATTTGCGATGGAAGTTATTTAATTTATTTCTATCGGTTTTTTGCAAACATTGAACTGTATTTCTGCATAATGGCAAGAAGCGTCAAGTTATAAACTAAATAAAATATACCTGCAATAGCCACAATCTCAAAAATAAAATCTGCAATTTTACTTTTAAAAAAATCAAATTTCTATTATAGGTACTCCTAACCGGTGAAATAACTAGAATTATTTCTTCGACCAGTCTGAATGTCATCCAAGGTTACTCCTTTCATTCTAAGTACTTAACTTGGCTGTGTTATCTAGAATGATGAATTTTTGTTGTGGATGATTGATATGAAACATGTAAAGAAATCTTATGTTTTTTGCTATCAATAACAAACAAAGCTTAAAATAAAAAATGTTTTGTTTGTTTTGCTGTTGGTCTAGCGACTAGACAGGTAATGGGATCAATTAGCTATGAAAATACGTAAAATCTGAAAGGACAACTTTTCTATGTAATATAAAAAATAGTTTTTTATCCTTATGAGTTTCATATTTTAGTTTCGTTAATAAAGAAATTTAAAAATCGAATTGTCTCGGCTGATACTTGTTGTAAATCCATAACAATAAAGTTTGAAATGGTGTATACTCACTTTACACTCTAAGAAAATCAAAAATTGTTAGAAGATCCGGATGCATGCATGCATACATTTTATGTATCGATAGATTTATTGTCTTTTTACTGTTATTTTGCCAGATAATAACTAATAAATCCTATGGAAAGTTTGTTTTATAACGTTTGTGTCGATTTTGCAGGCAAATTTTGAAAGAAGAAAACTAATTTAAACACATTCTCTCTATAGTAGTATGTATCGGCACAGGGAATTTATTGCATCCATGCAGAGCCAGGCGTTGTTATTAATTGTTTCACTGTCATTACAGGATAATTTTAAATTTATGACTTGCAGATTCAAGCTCGGATTTACATATTTATAAGCAGGCTAAATACGTTGATTAAAGAGCAAACGGTAATATTTGACAATGCTAATATTATTTACATTCAAGTAATATTGTCAAATTAATTAAAAATAAACCGCATCTTCTATTATCAGTTTAATTTTAAATTATTAAAATAATTGAAGATAATAATTTGGCAAATTTAATTGACATCAATTGATAAGATTAAATAATTTGTCTTTGACCAATATAGTAGGGACATTTAGTTCAGGCCAATCGAATCAATAATTGTAAATATCTCAAAAACGGCTGGTTTCTGAAAAACAGCTTTTATTTTGCTATAGACAGAAAAAGTATTTACCCGAATACAAAATATGTCTTCATAAAACTATGTACCCTATTGTTAGGGTATAAACGATGTTGACTCCTTAACGATGGCATAAGAAAGTTCCAAAATATGCTAATAATATTAAGGCTATTACAATAAAAATAAAAGCTAATTTTATTAGCGTTATCTAATTTTTCCTTCTCACAAATAAGCATATTTCTTGTAAGAACCTTGTAGCTTCGTATAATGTCTTCAGCCCTTAAAGGGGCCTCTAAATAGCCCAATTTTAAATTACAGGTATAATCCTTAAAGGACCAGAAGTGCAATTACTGACTCTTTTACTCACTTGAAACTTTTTCCGGATATGTGATTATTTTTTTCGGCTGCGTTTACACCCCTAAGTAATGTTTACATTACCATAAATTTAAATAAATTTAGTAACATTTTTCGGCACATTTGGCAAATGAACATTACTGGCTAATTATATACATACAGGGTGGTCCAAAGAAAACTTAACACCTCGATTTTCCTGCTTTAAAATGAAAATGTCGAAAATCGCTCGGACCCGTCGATTTTTGTTTCGAGGGGGACATCTTCAAGCCTCTAGGAGGGAGGGGGGGTAAGATCTAAATCTTAAATGGATACCCCTATTTTATATAATTTTTTTGGATTCTGCATAAAATTCAGAACATTTTTTAATAAAAGCATTATTAGTCTATACTTAACAGTTTCCGACTTATTGACTCTTGAAAAATGACATTTTTGAACTTTGACAGCGTCTAGCTTTCTAACTGTACGTCTTAGAGCAAAACGGCTTACATGTCCCTATCTTCAATTTTTATTATCTTTCCAATAGTGTCAACTTTTGGTTAAACTGGATGTAAGAAATAATAGTAGGTACTTCCTGTTTAACCGGAAGTTGACACTATTGGAAAGATAATAAAAATCGAAGATAGGGACATGCATATAAGCCGTTTTGCTCTAAGACGTACAGTTAGAAAGCTAGACGCTGTCAAAGTTCAAAAATGTCATTTTTCAAGAGTCAATATCTCGGAAACTGTTAAGTATAGACTAATAATGCTTTTATTAAAAAATGTTCAGAATTTTATGCAGAATCCAAAAAAATTATATATAATAGGGGTATCCATTCCCTCCTAGGGGCTTGAAGTAACAAGATTGACAATATACGCAAAAGATATCCCGCTCGAAATAAAAATCGACGGGTCCGAGCGATTTTCCACATTTTCATTTTAAAGCAGGAAAATCGAGGTGGGAAGTTTTCAAATGAACACCCTGTATAATAATTGAGTTGGATATAAGAATTCCCTTTTAAAAATGTTGGACCACCCTGTATACTTACAGTAAAAAAGTACTAATAATCTGACTTAATTTCATCATACTAAATAAGTGTAAAATAGTAACCACATAGTTGGTCTTGCCAGTATTGTTTGTAGGTATACATCGTTGGGGTTTTGAATCAATGAAGCTTGTTCTCAAAAATTTTACCCCTTATTGACTTCATTTTTTACTTCACAGGCACTTATCTACCTACTTAATAAAGGATCTATTATATACGCATCCCTGTTTTTTTGTGCCCCAAAACCTATTCATAAAACTGTCAACTCTACTTATCTGAGTGAACTGAATTGTATGTTAAATGATCATTTAAGCTGTTCTGGTGAAAATAACCAAACGTGGCTTTGGACGGGCCTTAAAGAACGCTTTAAAATAGCTTCCAATTTAAAGATTATGTCATCTTATCAATAAAGTGTCTTGATTGGGCGTCTGATATTTTCAGATTTTAGGTAAACTACCAATTTTTTTCTTGCTTGTTTGTTTAGTTTATAACTATACAAATATGTCACACTTCCGACCTCTAGATCAAACCGTTTTTGAGAAAAGAACATATGCCAGATAGACAGACACACATCAATACAAAATGGTGTTTGGTGTGAGTCTCTACCAGTGTTTTCGAGTTGCAATTTTTTTAATGTGTAATAGAATTTTAGAATATTGATTTATTTTTATGCCGTGTTAGACATCCCCCTAAATTTGTTGAAATTTATGAGTATCATACAAAAGAGGTTTCCTTTATGTAGGGACAAATGATTCTTTCCTTTTTAATTTTATTCATTCTCGCATTTTGTCATATATTGAAAACAAAGCCTTTGTATTATAAGCATATTTTACAGATAACCATTTTAAATATGAAGCGTGTATAAATTATAAAAAGTTCTCAAATATCTTTATCAAAGTTAAAAATATATAGGGGCTTGCAAACTGTCAATTTTGTTTGTTTCCCGGTAACTATTTAGTTACGGTGAATAATTAATTTAAAATTTTGTAGGTACCTACTCTAAAACAATATAATACATTTTCCGGAATTTAACCACTCCATTTTTTGATTTTATTAGGTGCCATTCCTAATGAGTCGATGTTTTCTATAAATATTGGTTTTATCTTTAATTATAGAGGCGTTATCAGATAATAAATAACGATGTCTTTTAATAATAATTTGCACCCAATTGAACCTATAGAAAATCGCGTTGACATAAGAATAAAATAAATGCTTTTTATAAATCGTATTATAACGATATTTTTTCTTAGATATGAGCTACTAATAACTTTTTGTATTCAATGCCTAAGGCAAAACGATTAACCTTTATTCCTACTAAATCTTTATCTTTACACATAAAATGTTTGATTAGTTGTCGGAATGATATAAAACTTGAAAGAAAGTTTTTAAGCGAAAAAGTGTCCAAGCGGTTATACGATTCTGCCATAGACGTATGTAAGTTATAAGACACAAAAATATATTATTTTTGTCAACACCTACAAATTATAAAGTTGATACGAAAAGATTCGATTGTATACCCCTGAAATGGCAACATTTAGTTCAACCAAATTTTGATAATTTTTGTACAAAAAAAATGGTCTAATAATTCCGCCCAAACATTTACCTTTTGAGGATATTGAGTTCTAAACAAATATGTGTTTGTATTCGTGTTCTGTATTCCTGTCACAAACTTGATTAACGAGCTCAATAATTATTAAAAAAAGTTAATTGTGTAAACTGAAAATTATTTTCTAAAAATTATTAAATTGCGGACTCGAGAGAAAAGTATATAAAAGTATTCGAAATGCTAGGAAATGAAAATTTAGCAAGTAATTGAAATCTAACTTTACTTTTCTCAGTCGTTTCCAAACCTAAGAAAACTTGTAAGAAAAAATGATGTAAAGAAACGAAATAGGTCACCAGTAAGAAAAACGGGTGCATTAGATACAAAATTAATTTTATCTTAAATACATTGATAACAACATTACTTAAATTAATTGTCTATACAGGGTCCTGCAATAGTGCGTCAGGCTTCCATAGCTCCTATACGAATTTAGTTAGGAATTTCATTCATACTCTAACTTATACTGTATCATACGGGGTACTTTAGGAAAATATTTTTTCATAAACCCAAAAAAGTGTGGTCATAAAAAGTTGTAATTTTTTAAACGGCATACCCCATATTTTTTTGCATATTTAGATGTATGCTATCGTCCTTTATAAATGCCTAAAACTTTGTTTGATTTGCTTTGGTAGTTTAAGAGCAATCAATTAAAAATGAAAAAAAAATTATTTTGAAGTCGTGGAAAAAATATCAAAAAAAAACAATCTAAAATTAGTTTTTCAACCAAGGTATAAAGTGAGTTTAATGACAAGAGGTTTGAAGATACTATGAATAAAATAGTATTTATTTATTTTAAACAGGGTGTTCATAATAAGGTTTTAAAAATGACACATTTCAAACCTATTTTTCTCAACTTTTTTAAATGGAACACCCTGTATATTATTTTGGTATTTTATATAAAATACACAAGCAATTCTTTTTTGTAGTTGAAGCATATAAGTTATTTCCAACCGTTTTCGAAATAAATGCAAATTTCATAAATTATGTTGATTAAACAGAGTTTATTTTTAAAATTAAGTGTAGGCGACTAGACTAGATAATTCAAAACTACAGTAATTGTTCAAAATGTCTTCCATTTTGTTCTGTGCAGAAGCCAACATGCTTTCCAAAAGATCTGTTTACTCCCTTAACATTTCAGGGGAAATGCTAGCAAACACGTCTCTTATCCTTTGCTGCATTTTATAAGCAGTTGTAGGTGGATCATTGTAAACAATTTGTTTTACGTGTCCCCATAAAAAAAAAGTCCAGTTTTGTAAGACCCGACGATCTAGCTGGCAGGGGGTCCGTTTCTACCGATCCATTGGTTCGGAGAGGTATTATCAAGATAATTTCTTATAATTTATTCGCCCTATATTACACCTTTTTAAAATGAATTAAAGAATTTGTCAAACTAAGTATAAGAATCAATGTTTTGTTTCAAAGCTTACTATGGGTTTTAGAGATAAACCTTACTAATGAACCTCTTTGCTGGTATTGCAATTGAAATGTTAATAAAAGGAAAATAAATAGATCTTTTCAAAAACATGTTGGCTTGTGCACAGAAAAAAAATGGAAGACATTTTGAACAATTACTGTAGTTTTCAATTATTAGTCTAGTTGTCTACACTTAATTTTAAAAATATAAACTCTGTTTAATCAACATAATTTATGAAATTTGCATTTATTTCGAAAACGGTTGGAAATAACTTATATGCTTCAACTACAAAAAAGAATTGCTTGTGTATTATAAATTAAATACCGAAATAATATACAGGGTGTTCTATTTGAAAAAGTTGAGAAAAATAGGTTTGAAATGTGTCATTTTTGAAACCTTATTATAAACACTCTGTATAAAATAAATAAATACTATTCGATTCATAGTATCTTTAAACCTCTTGTCATTAAACTCACTTTATACCGTGGTTGAAAAACTAATTTTAGATTGTTTTTTTTTGATATTTTTTCCACGACTTCAAAATGTTTTTTTTTTAAGTTTTTAATTGATTGCTTTTAAACTACCAAAGCAAATCAAACAATATTTTAGGCATTTATAAAGGACGATAGCATAAATCTAAATATGCAAAAAAATATAGGGTATGCCATTTAAAAAATCACAACTTTTATAACCACACTTTTTTGGGCCACCCTGTATATGAAAGAATATTTTCCAGAAGTACCCCGTATTATACAGTTTAAGTTAGCGTATGAATGAAAGTCCTAACTTAATTCGTATAGGAGCTATGAAAGCCTGACGCACTATTGCAGGACTCTGTATAGGTAACTATACTAATGTATCAAATTTATTTCAAGAATATTTGTCTATGCAGAGATACTGAATTAATTTTTATAACCTTGTCGCTTGTACTATTAAAGATAATATAAAAAGATGAATATTTCTAAACTAGTAGTAATATTTAAATACACAATTATATAAATTTACTATTACTGAATAGATTCAAACGTTGTTTATCATATGATTTTTTAAATGGGACTTTTGTTGACTTTGAACAAAATAAGTTTTGAAGCTGCACTTTTAAAAAACGAAAGTTGTGACGACAGCAGAGAACAAAAGTAGTGCATAACTTGCCCGTCGTTACGAACCCTTAAAGAGAAAATACGAAAAATTATTTTATTGAAATTGTCAGTAATTATATAAAATGAACATGTTTATAAGAATCGAGGCCTCGAAGAAAGGTAGGGTATACCCGAAGGATTAAGAATGTCGAAAAGTTCAAATTGGCAGTTAGAAGGATATATTTTATTTTATTTCCCAGTTGCAGCATTTGTGGATACTTATACGAAATTGATGTTGGTATTTAGAGAAATATAATATACAGGGTCGCTTTTATGTATGGAAACGGTCGATTATTTGCTAAAGTAAGATAGCTAGCGAAGAATGTTAAATACAAAACTTTTAGGGTTTTTAGAAATCTATTACACTGCTCATAAACTAAGTATACAGGATCAGTCAAAAAGCCGTGGAAGAACAAAGTTACTTTATTTTAAGAGGAACCCCCTGTATATTATTAAATATTTTAATTATTTACAAGATTCTAAAAAAAATGTTAAGCACACTACATACCCAATCTTAACCGTTTTCGAGATATCGAGTTTCGAATATCGTTTTTAAATAAATTATTACATTCATTAATTTTCTAGTCCATCAAGTTACCTTAGAAAATATTTATCTCCATAACAATGTTGTTTTGTCATCTTGACAACAGATATGCCAAAAATACTTACATTTACAATTTGTGAACAATTTTCGCGTAAAAATGGCACGTTTAAGTGATACCGAGCGCATGGAAATTTTAATGATGATAGGGTACGGCGATAGAACACGGAGTTTTACCCAAGTGGTGAATATTTTTAATGAATTGCATCCAGATCGGGAACCTATAACTAAATCAACTGTTTCCAAAACATTGCAGCGTTTTCATGAAACTGGAGGTGTGAAAGATCGACCAAAAAGTGGAAGACCGGTAAGCGTTACTAATGAAGAGAATTCTCTAAATGTCATGTTAGTTGTGGTAGAAAATCCAATAAATTCGAGGCAACAGCGGGCTTTAAATCATAATATGAGTCGATATTCCATTCAAAAATTACCAAAAGAGAAAAATTCAAACCATATAAAATTCATTTGTTACAAGAAATGAGTGAAGACTATTTTGATCGCAGAATTCAGTTTTGCGAAATCATTATGGATAAATTGAATCAAAATGTCAACTTTGTTAACCACATTTTATTTTCTGATGAATCAACGATTCGTTTAAACGGGCACGTAAATCGACACAACTGTAGATATTGGTCAGACCAAAATCCACATTGGATGGAACAAGTTCATACCCAACGACCACAAAAAACCAATGTTTGGTGTGGCATTATTGGTGGAAACTTCAAAGACCCTATTTTATACATGGAAATTTGAACTCTGAACGATATTTATTACTTTTACAAGAGAATATTGTTCCACAGCTCAGACGATTATTTCCAAACCATAATAAATATTGCTTCAACAAGATGGGGCTCCACCACATTTTGGACGGATGGTGAGGGAATATCTAGAGGAAGCTTTTCCTGGTAAATGGATTGGGCGCAGAGGTGCAATTGAATGGCCTGCTAGATCTCCTGATATGACCCCTCTTGACCTTTTCCTGTGGGGCCATATCAAAAATTTAGTATACAAAAATAGGCCACAAAATATCGAAGATTTGCAACAAAGAATAATGCATGAAATTTCCAGTATTGCTCCCAATATCCTTTTAGATTCGCTACAAAATTTTGTTCACCGAATTCATTACTGCCAGGAGGTAAACGGTGGACACTTTAAGCACCTTATAATATAGGATTTCAAATTGTTGTTTACTAAAACTTAGTTTGTCTTTTTTATTATTTTTATTAGATTTATTTGAAAACGATATTCGAAAGTCGATATCTCAAAAACGGTTAAGATTGGGTATGTGGTGTGCTTAACATTTTTTTTTAGAATCTCGTAAAAAATTGAAATATTGAATAATATACAGAGGGTTCCATTTAAAATAAAGTAAGTAACTTTGTTCTTCCATGGCTTTTTGACTGATCCTGTATACTTAGTTTATATGCAGTGTAATAAATTTCTAAAAACCCTAAAAGTTTTGTATTTAACATTCTTCGCTAGCTATCTTACTTTAGCAAATAGTCGATCGTTTCCGTACATAAAAGCGACCCTGTATATGAAATATAAAGTAAATAAATAAGTTATTTGAAGATTCAAGAAACCATTTGCGGAAAAGGAAAAAATTAAAACCAGTTTTATATTTTAACTCCTGGCACTGATAGGCACTAATATCTTGGAACCTTATTTATTGCTTATCGCCATGGATATAAAACCTGAAATAACACTTTTCTTTTTAGCCAGTTATACTATAAGAAAAGCAAGTTAGTTGGTTTTAGGTGTTTCAAAATTATTCATGCCTTGATTCCATGTTATAATTTTAAGCTGCCAAACGGGAAAGTTTTCTTGTTAACAGACTCTGGAAGATGCAGAGTCATTAATAAATCATGACAAACAGTAAACTGTATGAGGATCACACCTGCAATCTCTCAAATATATTAACTTGTTCAACATCTTAACTATTAGTGAAACCTGCTTTGTCGTGGTTTTGGGCAATATATTAACCAATATAAGATTCATTTATTCGCACTATTTTCCCACCTCAACATTCTTGACATTTAGATAAGACTGACGACAAGATGCGTATACGTAGTTTAAATTATACGTCATATTTTACACGTATTTAACAGTGGAAATATTGTCTAAAAACGATCTAAAAGTTATAAAATATTAATATTTAAGTCCCAAATAGTCGTTTTTGCTACCAAAGTTACATAAAAATGTTTTTCTACTCCTTACTCGGTAAGTACTTCATTTTGATACTGATTTGAGGGAGGTAAGTACGTTTTACCTCCCTAGGGAAGTACAAAGTACGCCAGCATAGAATTCTCGGTGACTCTTTCATTACTTGCATTAATACTGCACCAATCCTTGAAGTCCTTGTAACACCGGTTGTACCGTTCCTTCGATTTCTGAGGTAATAGAGCAGCGCAAGCTGCATTCGCAACTGCATGGATATCCATTTTTTCGATTTCTTAAAAAAACTGACACTGACAGAACGTTTGTTTGATTATGAACATTATTAATTCCATAGCAATCAACGTGTGTGTCAACACTAGGAAACCTGTCATACATACAGGGTATTTCAGTTGGATAGCTCAAATTATAAAATTAAAAAACATTTTTTTTTAAATTTGAGGGAACTGGAGTAGAAAAAATATAATACAAAACTAGGGAGACAGTATTCTTGACCAGTCTCGGACTATTTTGCAAGCCCCCGCTATCGCTCGGGCGCAAACTGTGTCCTCGACTGGTAAGTATCACTTGCCTCCCTTGTAGTGTAAATAACTATTATTTTGTGACTTACAGAGTGATCGGGAAATAGAATTTTTGAATATATTATCGTGATTTGTTGTTGGTTACATTTTAACTTTGAATACAAATTTTTATAAGCTTATGTTACAGGTTATAACAAAAATACTTTTTAAAGTTGCCCATTTTGGCAAGCAAAACAAAGAGGATAATAATATTGACCTATACCAGAAAATAATTTAAAAAATTTTACACTTAAAATAAACCAAAAATATAACCCATAATACATAAAGCCAATAACAAAACATATAATAAACATTTTTTGTTTGGTATAGGTGCTTGACATACCGCCTTGTTCTAAACTTTTATCTTTTTAATAAAATTGAAGCATAATGGCAAGATGATGAATAAAGATTCCCTTAAGGCAAGCACTTTTGCGAATGCAATATGCCTCATATAAATAGCAAGTGTTTAAACAATGAATTTAGAAGTATTACAGCTTTTTATATTACATTTTTTTGTCAAGTTTAATACTTATTCTGTTGTATTGTTTAGTTTTACATTTTTGCGACGTTGAAATGTATTATTCGTATATCTTATATTATATCCAAAATATACAATTACATATTTCAAAATTTAAGAAACATAATTAAATTCTTTTTATAGATTTGTTAAAAATTTTATATATTATGTTACAACAAATTGAATTTTAGATATATTTTAACTATTATAGTATATTTCATTTGATGAAAATATTTCTAGCTTCTAAATTATTTTGAAAAATATTTAACGAGAGAATAAATTACATAGCATTTTACTTTAAAACTCAAGAAGTAGTTTTAAAATATAAGACCCTATTTCTCTTAAATTATAATATTTCTATTATGCCACATAAGCTCTAACTAAAATTTATATAGATACTCCCTTTTCTTGAAGTTTTTAAGTACTCTTTGTTCCAGAATTGAGCGCATTATTTTAACGAGTATTTTTAAAACTTATATATTATTAGGAATTTAAAAGACGTTACGTTGTTGTTGCATTTCACGTTCCCAAGTTTAAAAATAAAACCAAAGTTTAAGTATTTTAATTAGCAGAATCGCAGTAAACCTAAAATATTTACTACCCTGCAAAGTAAAATGCTGATTACTTAACCTTGAAATTATCTTCCATAATAAAGTACAGTCGCAGTAAAAAATAAAATATTTTTCTAAACTTTTTTCTTGAGACCACCACAAAAACAGGGTCAAATTACATAGTGTGTTCGCAATAAGCCAACTGTACCAATATCCGGTATAAACTAAAAAACGCAATTTTTGCGGGGTCGCAAATTTCTACCTTTAATATGATACTTTGAGATAATACTCATAGAGATTGTCACAGTGGCAAGCTCCGCAAGCATACCGGGAAGTGTAGAAATAGTTCTAATTATAACTAATAATGGAATAAATTTTCTATATAAAATATAATGTAATAACCTAAATTTTGATAGCTTACTTCATTTTAATAGAATATGCAATGGTGCACAAATGCTACCCTAGTTTTATCGCCACTTCATTAAGAGAAGTCGTAGTTACACTCGTAATAAGGCACATAAAGTTAATACAAAACTGTATGTACAAACACATATAAAGAACGTTTACCACAATGTTTTCGCTACTTTACTGAAAGGAAGGTAATAAAATATGCAGTTACCTTAAGCGAGGATTATAACTCTCTTTTGAAGTGTGATATCATTTTCCATTTAAATTTTTAATAGCTTAGCTCCTAGGCTTGCCGCTAAAATTTAAGGTTTCCCTTGTTTCACAGCCAGTCGGTTGCAAATAAATACTTGCAACTTGTACACCCTGTATTTTGGAAACTATTAACTCTTGGCCTAAGGTAAATTACACAGGAAGAAAAAATAATAACTACTTGTTATGTTTCACAAATTTAATCAGTTTCCTGACACGTGTTTCGGCCCTTTCGGGTCATTTTCAAAGGAGTACAAGAAGATACTAAATTCTACGTGACATTACAAACGTATTTATATCGTTATGGTAACTATAAACATGTCATAAAATTAAAATTACGATTAGAAGATTGAATGGTCAACTGTGGGGTTTCCAAATGTATTAAAGGTACAGATACATATTTAGTCCTAAATAAGTGTGCTATTGGGGGCTATTTAGGACTAAATATGTGTCTGTACCTTTAATACATTTGGAAAACCCACAGTTGACCATTCAATCTTCTAATCCTAATTTTAATTTTATGACATGTTTATAGTTACCATAACGATATAAATACCTTTGTAATGTCACGTAGAATTTAGTATCTTCTTGTACTTCTTTGAAAATGACCCGAAAGGGCCGAAACACGTGTCAGGAAACTGATTAAATTTGTGAAACATAACAAGTAGTTATTTTTTTTTCTTCCTGTGCAATGGAACAACAGTTTCACCAAGCATGTAGCCCAACACAAATTAATTATACAGTGTCCGCAAGAAAGTCCGCATCAAATGGGATTTTTTTTTATTATAAGCTATAGGCAAAAATTGAAAAGGCAGTTAGTTTTTGCTTACCTAAAAACCAAAAATGACGTATACTGAAGCAGCTGCACGACTTGCGTTACCTGTCAAATTTGACATTTTTAATAAAATAGGTTCAAAAATGCCCTTATTTACCAAAATATCGAAAAACTTTATTCGAAAAAGTTGTTTATTTGGGCATTTTTAGTTTCTGTACGAAATTTTGACAGTCTAATACAATTTTTATTTTTTGCCAGGTTCTTGAAAATTTTGATCAACCCTCGTAGATTAACTTTTATACATCGATGTAAAACTATTTGCCTTTACTTCATTTGTAATCTTAATGCAATTTTGTGTAAAATTTTTGTTTCCTATTATTTGTTTTGCTTCAAAAACTGAAATTGTTATTGATTAGTATGTAATATTTGATGCAAAATTTATCTAATTTCATCAGTTTTGCCAAAACCGACGTTTCTTATTTTTCTTAAGTTAGTAAACAGATGTACAAAAAGAAAATATTAGGAAGCTTTCGTTGAAATTTTACTTAATTAATATTGGATTAAAAAGAATAAATATTAATCGCTCGAAATATTTTATTCAACAAAAATATAGTTTAATATAATTAATTTAATTTAATATTAATTAAGTAAAATTTCGACGAAGGCTTCCAATATTTTCTTTTTGTACATCTGTTTACTAACTTAAGAAAAATGAGAAACGTCGGTTTTGGCAAAACTGATGTAAATAGATAAACTTTGCATCAAACATTACATACTGATTAATAACAATTTCAGTTTTTGAAGCAAAACAAATAATAGGAAACAAAAATTTTACACAAAATTGCATTAAGATTACAAATGAAGTAAAGGCAAATGGTTTTACATCGATGTATAAAAGTTAATCTACGAGGGTTGATCAAAATTTTCAAGAACCTGGCAAAAAATAAAAATTTTATTAGACTGTCAAAATTTCGTACAGAGACTAAAAATGCCTAAAGAAACAACTTTTTCGAATAAAGTTTTTAGATATTTTGGTAAATAAGGGCATTTTTGAACCTATTTTATTAAAAATGTCAAATTTGAGAGGTAACGCAAGTCGTGCAGCTACTTTAGTATACGTCATTTTTGGTTTTTAGGTAAGCAAAAACTAACTGCCTTTTCAATTTTTACCTATACCTAATAATTTAAAAAAATCCCATTTGATGCGGACTTTCTTGCGGACACTGTATAAGGTAAATTAGGTTAGATCCTCATATTTCAATACGTACACGTGTATGACACATAAAATAAAACCATTACTGATTTGTCTAACACCCATATGCACTGGACATACTAAATCCAGCTTTTGTAGATAATATGTATTAAACCAAAATGATTCACAGTTCCATTAGGTAACAAACGATGAATTGAAATGTAAAACTGTGTTCAGGGATAATGCAGTGGGTTTGTTTGAGTTTGTTCGGGTTTATTTCGATAACATTGCTTAAAAGTAATAGCTTTTAATTTCCCAACTGATCAATATCAGCCGATTGAGTTTGAAATTACTTACTACTTTCTGGGATACCCTATATTTTAAACATTTTTTGAATGTCGATGGACTAGTATGTTCACTTTTAGAACAACTTTAATCTATAAATTGAATTGTTCTATATATTTATACGAAATAATGGAGACCTTTAATTAATTAGATTTGCGCGGGATCATTGAAAGTAATAAATTATTTGAAGTGTCACCGCAAACTACTGGCAAGTTTCTAAATCTGTTTTTTTTTTAAGTAAGTAATTTGAGAATTTATGCGTTGAAATAACCTCTTTAAAGTTTTTGCTCCAACGTTTTAAAGTTACCTCATTAATACATACAACATCAACATTTAAAAATCGTACGTTTTGGGTTAAAACTTAAAACGGAATATGACAACGCCGACAACGAGTTTAACACTTAAAATGTTGTAAGGGTAAATGAACATTTATAATAACCAATATAGCACAAACTTATCTCAAAACCTACTCTATTTTCGAGCGAATACAGTTTGCTTAATTCTAAATAACTGTATTCTGTAAAGCTGGCCAAACCAACCATGTATTACATAGTAAATAAGGAACATAGTACGTTACAACTTGAATTAAATTCATTTCAACATTTAATTCACACTGATAGAACTTTCCAGAATTTTCGTAACTGAAACAAGTTTAGTTCAAGCAGCTCACTTCTTTATTAGAATTCTCCCCCAAAAAAATTACATATAATTCGTCTAGACAAATATTATTATATTTTTTACCTTTGGAAGTATGTATAGATATGTATTCATATACCCAATGATAGATACAGGGTGTCCGGGAAAATGTGGGAAATCTCCCGAATATGAAAAAAACACGTGAAAAGAAAACTACAAATTCATATAAACTTCTTTCGTATCGGCCTCCTCTTCGGAGATGTGGGCTCCCAAAGAGCTCCCATGGAATTAAGTTTTTGACACATAATTATTATTAAACCAACAGTTATATTTCAATTTTTTTTTTCCACATGATTTATACCAGGTGACGTTTCTTCGAAAACGGTTAGGTTTAGCGACATGAATGAAGAGTACTTAATTTTAAGTCAATGGTTAAAGGTATGTAAAAAACGTTGTCCAAAGTTTTATCATATAGGGCGTAAAAAAAATGGGCACATGAGTGTCACAGCTAGTCCATCCCTGCAGCTGTGAGTAATTCGCAACACTTTCTAGGACAGTTATTCGAAGGGTCTTACCTGGTATACATCATATGAAAAAAAAATGAAATATACCTGTTGGCTTAATAATTATGTGCCAAAAACTTAATTCCCTGGGAGCTCTTTGGGAGCCCATATCTCCGAAGAGGAGGCCGACACGAAAGTAGTTTATATGAACTTGTAGTATTATTTTCACGTGTTATTTCTATATCCTGGGGATTTCCCACATTTTTCCGGACACCCTGTATATAGTGTACATGTTTAATAAACTGTGTGCTAAGCAACATAATAATATGAACATAATAAATAAATAATAAAATAAACAAAAACTATATTGAACTAATAAAGAACGATTTAAAATGCAACAATAAAAATTTAGTGTTTCAAAAAATAAACCATAAAAATAAAGCCATATACAGATAATAAGATAACTAAGTAGGGTAACGCCAATATTATCTGTGCACATGGAGCCGTAAATTTTGCTAGAAGGAAAATTTAGTTTAAACAAACAACAAGTTTGCAAAATTTAAAAAACAAACAACGGGTTTTCGTGCAAACTCTGTGCTATACAAGTCCTATATTTTGGCTGCTTCGTAAAATCCACAATTGTATCAGTTTTTTATCCGCCATATTTTATATACTTTATTAAAAAATGCGTTATGATACACGAATACACATTTTTTGTGTTTTATTTGTGCAAGGAGAATTTAAGAATAACTCAAGGGGCCCATTCACTAGGTGATTACCCAGCAACCAAGTCGTTCCATCAAATATCTTTAAAAATTCCTGGCAATCTGGCTGCTCAGGAACTGCCCATTTATTAGGGTACTTACCAATTCAGGTCTCTGCAATTAGTTTTTATTTTTAAAATAATTGAAGTGCTCGTATTGTGATCAATTCTAATTAACAAATATGAACTTCTTATTGGGTTCAATCACTTTCTTGTTTATCTATCCATCTTCGTTATAATCATTCTCCATAAATACTAAAACACGATGGGGAACCTACTGACTTGCACCTTGCACTACAAGCAGTCACATGCAAACCTACTAAAAATGTCAAGGAAGTTGTGCAATCCGACTTCCATTTATACAGCAACCTTGTAGAAACTAGAAATAAATAAAAATTTTCAAAAAAATAAATTTTATACGTATACTTATATGTGTTAAAACGTTAGCTATAGTTGTACTATAAGCAAAAATAAAATGTTAAACAATTTTTTGCTTCTACCCTATGCTTTATAAAGTAAAACGTACCCTTCCAGCTTTCATTTGCCCTTAGTTAAATTTATACGTCGTGTTTCATTTTACATATCCTTTATTAAGTCACTTATATACAGTTCATGTTCAAATTCTATGTGTTTATGAGATTTAGAGAGACAACTGAGTGGTCTAACAAGGATTTATTTTTTTTAACAATATAAAAAAATATTATTAAAGATATATTAACTAAAATATAGTTTTACAAAGAAATAATTGAAACATAATTATGGAAACATTATTTAAATAACACTCAGGCGTGCAGTTAACAAGGTAATATTTTTTGCTATATAAGAAGGAGGCCTGCTATTAGTTTTTAATAACTGTTTTTAATAATAATTTGTGTCGTCCAAAGCCAATAAAATTACATTTATTTTTGTTTATACATGTTATACCGTGCGAGCAAAAATTATTTGCATCAAATAGGGCTTGGATTAAAAAACGTAGAACTTGGTTTAGATCGCAATAATATGGGGACGATATATCTAACCAAATCTAGGTTAAAATTTTGTCAAATTCATAATATGACATGATATATTATGCCAAACTAATGAGTAATAAAATAAGTAGACAAATACAAATTTATTTTTGTTGTTTACAAAATTAACAAAGTGCGAATATACAGAAAGAAAAAGAAAAATAATTACATAAATTGCTGAAATTGGCCACCGCCATGCTCCAAGCATAAATTCACACGTATCTTCATATTTTCAAAAGTGTTGTGTTGTGTTGTTTGCAACAAGTTCTTCTGTTCTTACAGATGGTCTTCCTGCTCCTTTTTTGTTGTTCTATAGAACCTGTTTCCCTAAGCACAGCCATGGTTCTTTTCAGGCAATGATAAAAATGCCCAGCAATAAAAGCAACGTTAGGAAAATGTTCGTAAAAATCGTCCATGCACTAACCCGAATTGTATTGCCACTTACCATTTACTCTAACCCCGTTTCGAAAATACGCTTCAACCATGAATGTTTTGTGCTGTTCCGTAAAGCCAATTGTGTAAATTGTTCAAGAAATTGGAAAAATTAGCGATGTATCAAATTACTTGTGATTGATTGTTAATTCAGGTAGTTACTGACACCCAAAAGGTATTAAGCTCTACGGCTAAGCATTACGTCCTTAGATGCAAGGCCCTCTTTGATGCAAATAATTTTTGCTCGCACGGTACTGACACCTGACAAAAAAATATTTTTAGATTTCAGGTTCCCTTAATATGATAAATCAGAGACCCCTTAATTGCTTGATATTATCTAATATATTTTTTTATAGAAGAAGTAAAAACATATTGTTTACTTTTTTATAGAGGAACAAGCGGTATAGACATTGATCTACGACACGTCGATATTGACCAATGTCCAACACCCGAGGATCAAACGCAACTAAATATATTTGCCGACTCAGCCAAATGTAAGAAGGAAACAACAATGGTAAGTTTTTAAAAACTGTTTAAGCAAAAGAAATTTATTTCCCTTGTAGTTCTCGTATTTTTCAATAAAACGGGGTAATGATATTTTGTACCTATTCTTATTCTCATGTAGGTCAAAGAAGCTATTCATATTATTTTGTTTGATGAATAAAATTATTTATCTTAGACCTATTAAGAATTCCATGTTACTGTACGTCGTAAAATAGCTAACCCTTGTGTGTCGAGTCACAATATTTAAGATATTGACAGTGCCATTTTGCTCTTTAAGTTTGAGACGTCAAAAAATGTTAGTAAATGTTAATCAAATTTGAATTTTCCTCTGTTGATATTACATCCAAAATGCGCCTCGCTGAAGAAGACCTCAAGGTAAATATTAGATGTTTATCGGAATACTGACCCTTTTGCATTATTTTATTATCAACTTCATAAAAATAAATCTTGTATTTGGCTGTTACGCTATTAGTTTTTCGCGAAAAAGAGTATAGGTACACTGCAATTTAAAAATATTCTATACTAAAAAGTCAAATGACTTTTTCTAAAAATATATTTACTTTGCAACGTTGAAAATTTCCAATTTAAAAATTCGTTTTATATTTCGCATGTAAAAATGAACATTTATTTCCTGGATGTGTTCGTCAAAAGCTAGAAATATAAATTGGTGTATAATTACAAACAGTATGTCATTTCGCGTAATGATGGTAATTATAAACAACCCAGCGAGAATAGGAGAATTCGAGCAAAAATATGTGCTATGCTAGAATTGACGAGTATCTGATTATTAAAAGCAAATATATAGGCCTAAATTTTGGTCATTATCAATAATGGCTTGCCCGAAATTTCCAAATCAATAAAAGGTATCATAACTTTTTTTTTTTTGAGAAGATCTCCCTTACCATTAAAAATGTCATCTGGACCTGACAATATACCAGAGTATTTATTAAGTAACCTTAGATTTAGTGTTTCTAAACCACTCTGTATACTGTTTAATAAGTCACTGGTTGAGGGTGAGCTTCCAGAGATCTGGAAAAAGAGCTTCATTATACCTATTTTTAAATCTGGGGAAAGGGAATGTGTCAATAATTACAGAAGCATTTCTAAGCAGTCAGCAATTCCTAAACTGCTTGATGGCCTTGTATATGATCAGTTAAGCTGGAAATGTAGGCAGTTTACTGATAATCGTCAACACGGTTTTATTAGTGGAAGATCTACTGTTTCAAACCTAGTCTCATATGAGACTGCCCTGCTGGGCGCCTTGGAGGGGGGTTGTCGGGTGGATGCGATCTACACTGACTTCTCCAAGGCGTTTGATAGGGTGAATCATAAATTGCTTATTGCCAAGCTCAGTGCGATCGGTTTTGGTACGCAATCGGTGAGATGGTTTCAGAACTTTTTGATAGGACGTACACAGAGGTTTAGGATTGGAAATTTTTAATCTGATAGCATAGAGGTGACCTCTGGTGTGCCTCAGGGTGGCCACTGTTCGCCTCTATTGTTTAACCTATTTCTCTGTGACATTGAAAATTACATTGGTTGCAGCGAGTATCTGGTCTATGCCGACGATCTCAAAATGTTTAGAATTGTAAATGATGAAGGTGACTCCACATTACTACAAGAATCTTTAACATCCTTTGTAGAATGGTCCGAACTCAATGGACTTTCCCTAAACCCTACTAAATGTTCTTCTATTTGTTTTTCTAAACACAAGGATAGAAATGGCAATCCTACTTATAACATTAACGGTAACGAATTGAATGTTGTCAACTCAATTAAGGATTTGGGGGTATTCTTTGATTCGGAAATTACTTTTAGGGATCATATAAAATACATAACAGGAAAAGCTCTCCAGGTATTGGGCTTTATTTTTAGGGTTGGTAAAGATCTGTCGGTCGACTCACTTCGTCTACTGTATTGCTCACTAGTAAGATCTCATTTGGAATATGCCTCAGTTGTGTGGTCACCATTCTACAACATTTATAAGGAACAACTTGAGAGAGTTCAACGAAAGTTTCTTAAATTCTGTGCTTATAAGCTTAACATGAATAATAGACTCAAAGAGGTTCAACAACATCTTCATCTTCCAACCCTTGAGTACAGAAGAAAAATTTCTGACCTGAACTTCATTTACAAATTGATTAATGGTTATATAGACTGTCCTTATCTTCTTAGTCAAATTTCTCTTAGAGTACCGTCCCGACTTCTTAGAAGAAATGAAGTATTTTCTTTGAATGTACATAGAACTAATTACGGCGCTCATTCTCCTTTAACCCGTAGCCTAGCAGTTTTAAATGCCTATCCTGAAATTGATCCCTTCGGAAGCTCACTCAACAGGTTCCAAAGCAGTATTATGTGATCAAAAATATGAATAAGGGTTATGTTTGGACATATTTAGATATTTAAATTATTTTAATTATGATTAGATTATTTCAATTAGAAATGTAAATTTATAAATGGGGCATCCCGTATATTGTTAATAAATAAAATAAAAATAAACTGGTTATTGTTACGTGCCAGAACCTGGATTTAAATCATTTCCCAATAGAAAAGCTTAACAAATTCGCAAATTATGATAATATTATGTATTGGAGTCAATAACCACTTGAGTGTTTTAAAATTGCCCCTCTTTTATTAAGCATAATTTAACTCAAATATAAATCTATTAGTTTTAATATAGTTGCATAAACCGGGAAAAACTCAACAATTTTTAAACACATTCTCTATAAAAAAAACGTATGCTGGGTATGACTACAAGACGATCCATATACATTTTGAGGTGGAGAAAAAGGAATATTAGGCATTTATTATTTTCTTTAGTCACACAACTAAAATAAATACTATTTTGTTTGTTTTAAATAACGATGTTGCAGTGACAACAAGCTAATTCGAATTGTAGCCCACCGAGACCACAGATTCACTACTTGCTGTCTGTTCGAGCTGGATATCTCAGCAAACAGTAACGGTTGTTTTTAAAATGCCAAGGGACATTAAAATTTGTCGGAAATAGAAAATGTTGTTATGCTTCTATATTTGGAAATATCATTTAAAATTAAATTTAACCAGGATACACATCAGTCTGTTCCTGTAAAGTGATATAATCGAAAGGTTATGGCTGGAAATATATTTTTGTTTGACACCTTATGTTTGATGAATCACCAATTGAAACTTGGTTAATTTGTTAACATTTGCCTGTGTCCGTTTATATTAATTAAAGTAATAAAATTTATTCATAAAAAAAATACCAAATTTTTTTTATTACTAAATCCCTTTAATAATATAGCTAAAAACTAACAGCCAAAACACCAAGTTGAATTCCCAAAAGTTTATATTTTTTAATATTGGGTATAATATCCGATTAACTGCTATTTGACGAGTTGTATCTGTCGATTTTTTACATATTACAATACCACTGTATATTCTTATCGTGTAAATGTTCCATATTCCAAACCAGAGTCTGTATAAAATAGACTAGATGCAACCGAATGGAACAGCGTACCAGAATAATATGGCTCCAGCGGGTTTTAGAACAAGTTTTAGGGGGTGGAAAGGGGGTTAAGGAAAAATTATTTTAATTAAAGTTTTTTAATGCTAATTAAATCGCTGTGTGTTAAGATTAATTTTAATAAACATCCTAGATTAAAGGAAAATAGAATAAAATATAATCTTAAAATAATAACGCCAACTATATGTATGTATGGACGTGAGAATCAAAAAAATTTATAATCAATTAAAATAAATCAAATTTAACTTAAAATGTATAGTTATTTTAACTCTTTTGTGTTTAGTAAAAATCAGATTTTAAGAACTAACTTTTCTGGAAGTCATTTTAACATAACAGCTAACTAAAATTAACATGCAATTCTTTTACGGTTCAAATGAATCAAATTCTAGTAACTTTGATAAAGTTTATAATCATTATCAATATCTTTTTTAGTTAAAATTTTAAAAGAAGTTAATACTAACATAAAAAATGTGTCAAATTAACTAATTAAGTTATAATTCTTACTGCACAATAAAATCAGATTAATGTCAAAATAGTAATAACATATTTTATAAGTTACTGATTGACTGAAGCGGTTTTAGTTAAATTGACAAAAAAACGGAAGTGGACTTTCTGGGACATAAAAAAAAAGTTAAATTTGATTCTTTTCTTTTAACAGTGTAGTGCTGTTTTCTTTAAAAAATAATACTGGATGTAAAGGTTTATCTTTTTTAATAGATTATATTATTAACGTATAATATTCTTAGGGTACAAAGACCCTTATTAAACAAACATTATTTCTTGTTTCAAGAAAAAATGAAGTACCACACATTGCCCAGGTACAGGTGGCATTTGTAACCAAAATTCTTAACCAAATATACAAAGCTTTTGTTACCTGTAGTTTTAGTTTATCTAGGTCTGGAATAAATAGAAATTAGGCAAATTAATGTAAAGAGGCCACCCAGATACCCCTATCTTTGTCCTAGACATGGTTATGCTAATAGTGACTAAGATACCCCTTTATCCTATGTATACACCATGATGATGCTCATTCAAAAACAAGCTAAATTAATTTATGTAATCTAGGTTGTAAATACGAAAATTTGTGCTAACGTTATATTTATTAATATTATTGTAATCACTGGCTTGGAAAAAACATGGACCCAGTACTTAGTTAGTATAATATAACTGAACTATTCTACACTATATACGACTACTAACATAAAAATTAAATAAGCTCTATGACAGAAAAATGCAGTGTCTTTATGGCGCAATTGAAAGCGAGTTGAACCGAAAAGCAATAGAGTTCAATTTCCAAAACAACTACCTATCTACATAAAATTAACGGCCAAAAATCTGATATATTTAATATTGTAGCCGATTCCTATCATAACAATTAGATAATTATCTAAAATGATTTATCAACTTTGATTAAAGTTGTTAGTTTTTAGTAGCATTTAACTCAACTTTTGTTCGAAAATAACAGCAATTTAATCTCATTAATTATTGACAAACTTTTAAAACATTTAAGCGTGTTTAAAGTGGCAACAAAGTCAATGACAAATTTATTTTTAGCAAATCTAAAGTTAAATAAAGGAAAGGAAAAGTTTGCGAAGTTAGGAGTAGCTCATGAAACCCATTAACTAGACTCTTTTGTCAATTAAAAGAGATGTTTGAGGTTTAATTCTAAATACATAGTAAAGAACTTAAAAACGAAATTTCCCAAATTGAATATATTAAAGATTTAACCTTGATGGTAATGTTCATATTCATATTCATATTCATATTCATATTCATATTCATATATTTATTCATGTTAGTACAAAATTTGTTTACAGTCGTCAATTATTCAAAAGTCAATTTCTATCTAGAATTAATAATTAAGATTGAAAAGTATAAAACACATTAACATACAGTCACACAGTAAAATTAAAACTTAAGGTGTATATTAAAAATCCAGTGATCAGGAACATTGCAGCAATATAAGTAATATTCCATATTCTATTTGTTTAGAAAGTTAAGTCCAAGAATTCCTTAAAAGAATAAAATTAGTTTTTTATCCGAATTGAACTTGATTTTTAAAAATTTTAAAAGGTAAATCTCTAACATTCCTAGGTAGTTTGTTATAGAATTTTATACACCAGTAACCAGGGCCATCCTGACACCTTCTCAACCTTCGATACATTGGAACCAGTCTATCTTTGTTTCTGGTGTTATGCTGGTGAACATCCTCATGCGTTACATAATATGAGTCCTCATCTCTTTTAACAAATAAGAGGTTCTCCAGTATGTACAGAGATGGAAAAGTCAAGATTTCCAGCTGTCGAAAAGCAGCCCGACAGTCCTCCCTGCAGCCCAGTCCAGCCAGCAGTCTCACTGCTTTTCTCTGCAAGCCAAACACTCTGCATGATTCTGCCGAATGTCCCCATGCCATAATGGCATATGTAATGTGGGACTGAAACAAAGCATATTATGCCATCTTTAGTACTTGCGTGGATACTGCGTCTGCTAAATTTCGAAGCACAAAGAGCCCGCTGCTCAGCTTCCTAGTGACACCGTTAATATTGTAGCTTTGGGTCCAAAGTCACACCAATCCAGGGCAATAAACCTGTATCCCTTAAGGAAAATACAACCCGTTTTGTTTTACTATTGTTTAAAATCAGTCTATTCATGCAAAACCACTCATCTGCCCTGCGCCGAGCAGCCTCATAATCCTCCAAAGCATCCTCAAGACTATCCGATACACAGGATATAGTGGTGTCATCCGCAAAGAGCGTGTGTTGTTCAGAAATTTTGATCACTGGTAAATCATTAATATAAATAAGAAACAAAATGGGGCCTAGAATTGAGCCCTGCGGCACCCCAATGTCTAGCAGGGTCTCCGCGGATTCAACCCTATCTATACTATTATATCAAATTGTTTTCTAGTTAATATCGTCAAAAACGTTTGCAAATTGCGATTAAAAAAAATGTTGCAAATATTCCAGATTTTAAATAAAACCTGTAGCCAACCTCCTAAAGTTTCTGTAATTCCGGTTTTCCCCAGAAAAAACAGCCTTTTTACTGTATTGCCTTTTTAATCTTGGCAATAAATAGTTGCTTACATTCCAGCCAACAGGACTAATTTCAAAAAGCTTTTACTTAAAATAAATAACCTAATAACGAATGGAAAAGTCGTAGTTTAATGTTTGTAATTTCGGGCAGTTAAATAAAAATATTACGGTTTTGTGGCATTATGCAAAATTCTAACCCATTTGAAACATTAAAGTTTTCTTTTGGTTAAATTTTTTCCTCTCTTCTCGCTGACGTCAAGACCTACGGTATAAAGGGGTAATTTGAACCTTTAGAAGTAAAGCGATATATGCATCATAAACTATAGCGTAATACATTTTTGACCCTCCATTTTTTTCTTATTGCCATATACCCTCTACCACTAAAATCTACCGGGATACGACTAGTAAACCGATGGTGAAGGTAATTTAACTTTATACCGGATAACTTAAAAAATTAATTAATGTTATTTTACCCCCTTCCCTAATTTTTATTAAAACAACTTGGTGCTTGGTGTTGTTATAAAATCATAAAAATTATGTTAAATTAAACAAAAAACTAACCTATAAATACGTACAGACGTGGTGGTTAAAGTTTCCAGCAATTATTGGTTACTTATTCATGCGGTTTCAGTCTTATTGCTTGTCTAAATCTTCATTACTGCAAAAGGGTACTGTATAAATGTAGTTGAAACAGGTCTAGCCGCTGAGGATATTAAATACAAAGCAGTGCTTTTAGGAAAATGGTTTAAACAAGGCTATGCGAAGAGGAAACCGCGCCTTGGGCATAGCTTGAATGGGCTTGAAAATGTGGAATGAGTTTTGACGCCTAGGTGACAGCGGCGCCTAAGGCCTACGGATCATTTGCAGGGCTTAATTTAGCTACTGTTTATTAAAGCTATGCTAGTTTTTTAGGTTGCACATGTATTTACAGTAAGTACACAGCTAACAAATATGCTGTAAATGTATTATGAATCTTTTCATCTTAGAAGACGCGGTATACCAATTGTCATTTACTAGCTAGGGCACTCTAGAAGTCATAAAAAAATGTTTGGGAAATGCTCATCCTGCGAATGCATGCGGCTTCTTTTAGGTTTATTCAATGCTTTTAATTATACTAATAATTGTTACTGTTAGGAAATAAACACAAATGGTAAAATCTAAGTTGCGTCCATTAAATTACTGTCGCGCAACGTAGACACAACGACCTTTCTTACACAAACTTACAATTGAAAGCATAAAAGTTTTCAGTTCGGAGAGAAAATGTTTTCTCACTTTCTTCTACCTTTTTCGTTTAATATTCTCTTCTAAAAGAGAACATGTGAAAACGTCAAGTAAAAATTCGTCTTTAGTTGTGTAAACAACTATAAACAAAAATTATCCTCCTAAAATAAACAACTTTCCTATTTTATGTATTTCAGATTTTGGAAATCAGTCAGATAAGATAAAGTATGTTTACACCTACCCACAGTCTATTGAACGTAAATGTCGCGGTCTAAAATTGTGGCAGCTTAGTTGGAACGAGCGCTGCCATAAAGCATTGTTATATAAAGCAAACTTGGTGGAAATTTCCTATTTTTGATCAGCGACATGGAAGTAACGATAGCGAGGCATAACAACATTTAGGACAAAAAACACAGTGACAAGTGGAAAAAAACCGTTTCAAATAGTTATTACATATAACCCGAGGTTATATTTAATTTAAAACCAAGAACAGCGTTTGACAAGTAAAAAAGTTCCATTAAATTAACCATGGCCGGAGAAGTAGTTCGTTTGTTTATTTTTACGTCACTATATTGATTGAAGAACTCACAGATATAAAATTAGTCCGTCACAGCATTTTCACAGTGTTAAGTTACTCCGGAAACAAAAAAATTAATGGGGGGGGCATCATCATAACCATATATGTACTTAATTTTAATTAAAAAAAAATATATTGATATATTAGTATATATTCAATAAAGGTGCTTAACAGTGACCACATAATATAAAACTAGGTTGCAATCAAAATAAAAACAGTGTTTGTTTTAAATTTTTTTCAATTAAACTGTGCGCTCCTGTTTTAGAGGAGATTGGATTTGCAAAAATGTCATAAAAAATAACATGGTTTGTATAAAACCGAGATAGGAAATTTGTAATAGTTAGATTTCATGATTTTCGCATAACGAATGTAATGCTATTTTCCGCATTTTTACGTACCTAATGGCATGAGATAAAATGCAAAATGTTCAATATTTATCCCCGAATACTGCGCAACGCAATCTCTCACTTAAATTCATTCTGGACTGCGAAATTTATTGGAATAAAGATTTGTTTACGTTAGGTGCAGTTTTATGATGGTCATAATAATTGTTCTTATTGGTGCTGCAAATAATAACCAATGGTTGCACGGGCACGGTATACCAATATCTCACTGTTTCCTTGATCTATAAGTTGAGACTGAAACTAACATTAGTCTTAACTTATTTAAATTGTAGGTATTTTTATTACCTATTTGTTTATACTGAAACGGCAAGTCCCAACTTACAGTTGCATTTTATTAAACTACACGGTGAAAAGTAAAATGCTGGTATGCATCTCGACTTCTTTGTTTGTTTAATATATTTTGGTTTTGCATAATTTAATTAATATGATTAAGGCTTCAAATAAAGCATTTTATTTCTATAGACAATCGTGATTTTTTGTATGTAGTTATAGGTCTTGCTTTAATTTTTTTTTAAATATGCTAAATATGTCAATCGATATCACCAGTCGAACTCATGTGACCCTAAACATATCTAATTACTACAAACGTTTTGATGTTCTGGCAAATTACTCTTTACAAGCTTCGGCTGCTTCACGGCAATCCATAGAAATTCGATCATATTAATCCCGCTACATTTTCAAACCACATTATACGTGTGGACCAACAGGCCATCATGTCAGTTAATTTTGATTGGCATTTATTGTAATTTTACATTACATACATAGTTTACGTTACCATTACCAATTAGTTATATAAACTAGTTAACAAACACTATTTAAATCAAGTATATTACAATTAAAATAGTTTAGTCGGTAAACATTTTTTTTAAAAACCGTCCAGAAAATATACACTTTCTGGACAATTTTTCGTCTAGAAAATAACCTTTTTCCGATCGCAAGACCGGAAAATTGACGTTAGAGACTGGAAAAGATTTTTCCGGTCCCTGTTTTTTGTTTTTCCAATCGCTCTTTGATAATATAAGCTACCTTGATTTCGTTACTATGACAACAACATTTCGATGTATTGTCGAGTGACAGTTCGTTGATTTTTAATTTGTTGTTTACTTATGTCAAACTTGTTTCGCGAGTTCGCAAATTTAACAATATGAATTCAGATTTTCAATTATCCGACACGGAAAATGAGATTTCAGAAAAAATTTTGGAAGCAGCAAGGAAAGCGACTTACGATATATTGCCAGTAAAATCAAAAGCCCGTTACGAAAAGTCATACGACGCATTTAAAAATAATATAAAATAATTTAATGTAAGTATATCGAAGTGTCGGTCTTCAAAAAAATATTGTACGTCACGCAACCGAAAATTAGTGTTTTCCAGGTCTCTCCAAGCTTCCAGGACTCGCCTACGGCTCGCCCTGGAAATGCTTGTCTCGACCTGAAAAACACTACTTTCCGGTCTTGTAACGTAAATTACTATTCCACACTTTTAAATCGCCCGAAAACATTACAGCAAATTAACTGACGATGAAAGGTGTAAAATATTGTGCGTTTTCGGGCTTTTTATAAATTTTTGTCGATATTCCGCAATAATCCTGAATAATTGATAAATGTAGATACTGGTAAAATTCGATAAGGTATAATGAAAAATACAAAACGCCAGAATAAAAAATACTGTCATATTACCAGCTTACTTTAGAGAGCAACAGTCGTACAATAAGCAGTAAAAGCATGAAATATAACAGTATAGTATTTGTAGAATTATACCGTTGATCTTTTGACTGCAATAAACCCTCATTATCCCTTTGACCATATAATAAATAATGAAATCCCAAATTTTAAAACCTTTTCGAGCAGAGCCGGACCAGGTACAAATTCAATTTATACCTATGCCTGATTCATATATAAATACAAACTGATTTTTAATAATTTTAGTCTTTAGTGGTTTTCCGGCGAGTAATTTTTAGTTAGGCTTATTAGTGGTAGAATGTGGCGTCCTTGGAATTTTGCTGATAGGGGGGCATCTTCAAGTGTAATTTTTAAAAGAAAGCATTTATCTACCGATGCCAAACTAATAATTAAAAATGTGTATTAATCTTTGTTGAGTAGAAATTTTAATTCGATGGATGCTTTAGCAGAGACGTCTACTTTGACAAAAACTCCTTTATCTTCGGTAAGAGACATAGTACTTAAACTTGTTAATCCTAGAAAAAATCGGAGTGATTCTGGCACATTTAGAAGCATTGACGAAAATTACATGGATTTATTAAGAAGAAAGATTTACCAAATGTATGAGGCACAAACTGTACCCACTTTGATTTCCCTCAAAGAGCGGCTGATTAAAGACGAAACAAATATCTCTTGTTGCCTTTCAAGCCTTAGGAAAATATTGCGTAAAATGGGTTTTAAATACCGAAGCATTAATAAAAGACAAGCATTATTGGAATCTCAACGTTTACGGGTATGGAGACTTAAATATTTAACAGCTGTTAAACAATTTAGAGAAGAAAATCGTCCAATTATTTACCTTGACGAAACATGTTTCGATACCCATGACACTCCAAGAAAAAGTTGGGATGATTCTTCCAAAAAATGTCAAACCAAGGCACCATTAAATAAAGGCAAAAGCAGAAATTCAAAATTTTATGATTGAAAATGATTTATATTTTAAAGAAACTTACAGAAAACGAGAACTGCTAGAAGTATTAAAAGCTTTTAAAATAAATAAGGAATACGAGTGTGACAAACTTGCAAAAGAAAATGGACATACAGTGTTGCGTCTTCCTCCATACTATTGTATATTCAATCCTATTGAGCTAATATGGCACCAATTAAAATCCAATATTAGGAGAAATAATATTTCTCCTACATTAAATGCATCTGTAGTAGATTTAATTAAAAACGAAGTAAGAAAAATTTCTGCAGATAGCTGGAAAAACTGTGTACAATATGTACTTAAGGTGGAAAATTCTTACAATTGTATGATTACAAATGTTCAACCCTTAATTATAAGTTTAGGCTTAGATGAAGATAGTGATAGTGATACAGAGTTAAATTTTTAATAAATTATCAATAGTTTTTTAGAATTTAATTAATTTTTATTGTACTTGTTATCCTAATAGTTATACTTTTAAATTATATTATTTTCAATTATCATTAATTGTTATCATTATTTTACATTTATTATAGGTATCTACCTAAAACTAAAAATACCTATCCAATTATTTTAAATTATAAAAATAAATCATGTAGTGTAGGGTACATTTTCAAGCCGACCCTGATCCCATTTAATCCCGTTTGAAGAGGCTGAGGCGTATACAATAGGGTTTAATCAGGTAGTTTATTTTTGGCAGTAAGAGTCAACGGTATAATTCTGCAAATACTATACATTCGACCTTTATTTAAGTAGTAATTAGCTTAACAATAAAAGTATTTGAAAGGTAGAAATTGTTTTGTGAAATTAACGTATAACCTAATCTGATCGGTTGCAAGGACTCTCTATCGGTGTCACGTTATTCATCTAATTAATTTATTAATTTTTGAATGTTTAGCCAATATTTAAGCATTGGTTCGGTTCTGTTAAACACACTTTCATTATGAAATATGAAATATGCTTAACATAAATTGATTAAAACACAGCACCATTATAATAATTTAACTGTCAATAATAGACAAAGACATACATATATATAGAATGATCGAGTGCCAAATATTAAACTGATTTAATAAAGTGTCAATTTAAATTTTCCCATGCAAAAAAGATATGTGATTGTATTCAAAGTTAAATATTATACCGTGCGAGCAAAAATTATTTGCATCAAAGAGGGCTTGCATTAAAAAACGTAGGGCTTGGTTTAGATCACAATGATATGGGGACGATATATCTAACCAAATCTAGGTTAAAATTTTGTCAAATTCATATTATATGCCAAACTAATGAGTAATAAAATAAGTAGACAAATACAAATGTATTTTTGTTGTTTACAAAATTAACAAAGTAAGAATATACAGAAAGAAAAAGAGAAATAATTACATAAATTGCTGAAATTGGCCACCGCCATGCTCCAAGCATAAATTCACACGTCTCTTCATATTTTCGAAAGTGTTGACTAGCATCTCTGGAGAAATGTTACCACATTCTTGGATAATCCTTTCTTGTAATTGTTCTCATTTGCAACTGGGATTTTAAAAATAGTGTTCTTTAAATGAGGAAAAACGAAGTAATCCATAATCGTTAAACAAGGTGATCTAGGTGGGAATTCAATGTCTGATCGAAAACTGATCAATCTGTCGTCAAAAAAATTGCGTAAGTAGTTAATAGTTTCGGCGGCTGTATAGGCGGTTGCACCGTCCTGTTGAAAATATCCAAAACGTAGTTTGTCGTCAAGTGATTGCTCCACAAATGGATTTAAAATATTGTCTCTATACCGCTGTGCTGTAACTGTGTCATGGAAAAAATAGGACCAACAATTCTTCTTCGGGAAACAGCTAACCAGACACCAATTTTTTGAGGGTGCAATGTGGAATCTACAAAAAAATGGGGATTTTCACTACTCCACATGCGTGTATTCTGAGAATTCAAATAACCGGAGTGGTGGAACCAAGCTTTATCCAAAAAAAATGTCAGGTCTAATAAATCATTTATTTCCAATACATTTTGGGTAAACCATTGAGAGTAATTCCTGCGTCTTTCAAAATCTGCGGCTTGTATTTCTTGGAATATTTGCACTTTATAAGAAAATAAATTTAGCTGCTTCTTAAGAATAGTCATGCATGTTCCATAAGATCCTCCCACTTCTTAGGACAGGCGTATTATACAATTTGTTGGCGTATTTTGCATTATTTCACGAACGTTTGCAAAAAGTTCTTCTGTTCTTACAGATGGTCTTCCTGCTCCTTTTTTGTGTTGTATAGAACCTGTTTCACTAAACACAGCCACGGTTCTTTTTAGGCAATGATAAAAATCCCCAGCAATAATAGCAACGTTAGGAAAATGTTCGTGAAAATCGTCCATGCACAAACCCGGATTGTATTGCCACTCACCATTTACTCTAACCCTGTTTCGAAAATACCCTTCAGCCATGAATATTTTTTGCTGTTCCGTAAAGCCCATTGTGTGAATTGTTCAAGAAATTGGAATAATTAGCAATGAATCAAATTACTTGTAACGACTGTCAAAGATGACGGAATAACTGATTGTTTCAGGTTTTCAGGTAGTTACTAAAACCCAACAGGTAGGTATTAAGCTCTACGGCTAAGCATTACGTCCTTAGATGCAAGGCCCTCTTTGATGCAAATAATTTTTGCTCGCACGGTAAGACTTCTGAACAGTGATGATTTTTAATGAATTTTTTTTATCTGTATTGAATATCATAACTGAAAAATGTTTGGCGACGTGCAGACAAAAATATATTTTTTTCCAATTTATTTAACTTAAATAAAAACATTATTAAATTTTGGAATGAAAGGATTAAAATATCAATTTGTAATTTTTATATATATTAAGTTATATATGTAGTATAAATTTACTAAAAAATTGCCAAAATCGCAAAATAAATAAATGATATACAATATTTAGCAGCGATGGAAATAAAATTTGAATAACATGCTTTGACTGCGTATGAATAATTATTTACACTGGTGTATTTTTTTGGCACTAATTGTTGTAATAGCTGAACCGCATAGATGACAAATAAAAGTTTTAAATTATCAATTTTATTTAAAACCTTTACGTTTTTCTTCAATTTTAAAACTATTAGAAGTAATAAATCATATTCTCAGAGTCTTCCATCGTTTTTACGCGCTACATGCATTTGTACAATTTACTCGAAACCCTCTAAACTTATCGAATTTATTTCTAGATGTATTTGTTTATTTAGAAACAATAAAGTGATTTTTGTACATTTCAATTTTATAACCTATTAACGATAGCCGAGATAACTATTTCAAAAATAGTTGGTGGCGCTCTACTGTCACCAAATATCATCAGTATAATTTAATTAAAACCTGGTATCACTGGACAGCTAATGGTTCTAATATTATTTCTCTTCAAAGAAATTACCTTGTTGGACTTACATTGTCTTTAATTTGGTACTTAACATAACGTTTCGGTTAGTTAGTATCTCTAACCGTTTTCAAGTGTAAACTAAATCATAATTCTAAGGCTACTGTCTTAAATACTATCCATGTGCGATGAAGCTTGATGACTCCGCCTACGTGCTTATTGGAGTGTGAAGTTTGAGCTGTTGGTTTTGGACAAGAAGAGGGTTCCAGATATTGGGGATAGCTATACTTGGTTTACTAAATATATGGGTATTTTAATTCATAAAAGCTGCTTCTTTGAATTTTCGTTTCCTCCAGTCGTGCTGTTCCGTGTCCAAAACCTTGGCTTATTCTGACCACTATATATTATGTTGGTTGGTCCATACATGTTCCGTTTGTGTTAAGTAACAATATAAAGACAATGGAAGTTCGACAAGGTAATTTCTTTGATATTACTTTATTGTCTACCACCGAGGGGGATATCACCTAGGAATTTTAGTGTACACCCCGTGGGAATTTATGAGGTATTTGAGGAATTTATTAGGAATTTGAGGAATTTATTGGGTATTGGGGGAATTTAAAGGCATTTATTGATACTGAGCATGCGCAGAAAACGTTACGAAGGCGTCGTTCGTCTTGTTTTCGGCTTAGTTCGGTATACATAAATGACGCGAGCGAGTAAAAAATCGCAAAAAAAAGTCACGAAAAAAATTTAAAAAATTATAGGCGTATTCCTTCTAGGGCGGAAATTTCGGAAAAAATAAGCAAAAAAATCCGCTGTCAAAATTTGACACCTGTAAGATTTTTTTTCCGAGAAACGCCATACCGTAGATCGTCGTACTTTCGGAAAGAGAAATATGAAAAAAAATGTTGGGTAAAAATCGTATGTACCGTGTGACCGGAATTTCTCACAGTACGATTTTTTCAAATTTTCTTTATGTAATTTCGCTCTAGCTTCCTTATAGTTTATCCGATTTTGACGAAATTTGGTATGATGGCTAAGGTAAACGTATACTATAAAATGTATATCTCAGATCTGTCAAAATGTTATTGACATCGGTATATAGAAAACCTGTCAAAATGTCAAATTTGGGACTTTTCGATATCTGTCAAAAAAAATAGCGGGTCGTATAGACAGTGACCCAAGGAATACGGGAAAAATACGCGAAAAATTCTTTTGTCAATTGGTGACACCTGTCAATGTCAATTTAAAAATTTGCGATTTGGATGAATTTAAAGTGGGGGGTCGTATGGACATAGAGGTGGAGATTTCCTGTCAAATTTTGACAGCTGTCAAGTATAAAAAAAAGTGCGATATTGACGAAACTAAATATGGGGTCGTATGGTATTCGAAGCGGAGACTTCGGGAAAAATACGCAAAAAATTCTCCTGTCAAAATTTGACACCTGTCAATATATCAAATCGATTTAAAAAAAATTATATTAATGTAAAATCTATATAGTCGTATGTATTGACAGTGGAAAGTTGAAAAAATATGCTCAAAATTTTACAGGTGTCAATATGTCACAATTATTAGAATAAACGATAGCAGTGAAATAAACGTGGAGTTATATAGATATTGCCACCTATCAAATTAAAATTTCGACAGATTTTTTTAAAAAATTATAAAAATTAGGATAAATTTTAGTCGTTTTTTAATTTTTTGCGAATAACTCCGTTATTGTACATTTGAGAGAAAAATGTTATATAACTATATATATAGAACGTTTAAAGATGCGTCTTTTTTATTTGAAAACTTTTTGTCTAAGTATTATCAGATCCGAGATATGAGCTAAAATATGAAAACTATAAATTGGGAAATATCTTGAAAACGGTACGAGATACAAAAAAATAATAAAAATCTAAGATAAAGACCTCATCAAGATACAACTTTTTAGTTATATAATTCTTTTTCCTTAAGTTTATACTTTGTGAGAAAAATGGCAATTTATGAATATTACGAAATTATGGAAAAATGGTCGAGTTGTGTGGGTAATAAAAACCGAGATTAAAACTTTGCAGTATTTAAGTAGGTATGGATATTTAGAAGAAATTGTAGGAATTTATAGGAATTTGTAGGAACTTGCAGGAAGTTATAGAAATTTGGAGACATTTAAGGGTAATTTATGGGGAATTACGGGAATTTGTTACAAAAATGGAATTTTAGTGTACAAATATTGGCAGGTGATATCCCCCTCGTCTACCACCTTCAAACAAATTATTTGTCTTGTAAGAGATCATTAATTTGGGCCTTTCCTTGGAAGGATATGATTTTTAACCTTGGATTATTTCCACTAACACAAATCTCTACCCCTTAATGTGAATGCAAGAAAATAATGCTTGTCCACTAGTTCCATCAAGTTTCTTATAAATATGCATTGCAGGTGTTCCTAATCTAATCTCCGATTATTTTTTTTATAATTAAAATGAGAAAAGGTTCCCGTTGAGCGCCAAAAGCAGCAACTCACAATGAATATAAATTATAAAAGGACGTATCGTTAAGGCTATGAATAACACCGAACCGAACTTTATTTATTAAAGATTACTCTTTTCTTTTTTAAATATTAGCATAACAAAGACATTAACCGAAGTTAAGCAATTTAAGTTTGCATTTGTATTATTTAATATTAATTAATTCAAGAAGTTTCTACCTTCTCGCGAAACATGAAAATTTACAGTGGTGTTGTATGACATTAACATTACCAGTGGCGTACCCAGGCAATAATACTAACTAGAGGAGAAGAAGTCAAAAAAAAGCGACTAATTTCCCTAAAGTTTATAGCAACCATGTGGTTGACGAGCTAAATTCCGTAGAGCCCGCTTAACTCTGGTAATTGAGAATATGTAAATGCGCCATCTTCTTGAATGATAGAAAACCCAACATAAAATTTATGGACGAAAATTCAATAAAATAAAATAACACTGGCCGACAAAAAAATTTTTTTTTGTTGTAACACAAAGCTAAATAGCATCTTGTGGTAGAATGGACCTATCCAAATACGAAAATGAGAAAAAAAAATTGTAACACGTAACGTTTTCTTGTTACATTTATAGAACCACATTTAATGTTACAATATTTAATATCTATTGAAAAAATTATTTAATAATTTTCTAACTGTGTATATCGACTATATTTAAATTTTTACACCTACTAAGCATACCTTACATCTAGAAAAAACACAAACATTACAAATATTAACTGAACACACTAATTAAATTTTATTTTTTCCTTTTATGAGGAGTCATATCTTCTCTTTTCAAAAACCAACAGGAATCACCCATCATGGCTGAATCCCATCGTCCTTGATAGCGAATTTCCATTGTCCTGATATCCTGGTGGAACCTTTTACCCTGCTCGTCACTGACAGCTCCTAAATTTTCAGGAAAAAATGACAGATGCGAATGGAGGAAGTGAATTTTTAATGACATTCGGGCACTAAGCGATTTGTGGGAATCTAAAAGTTCATCAACTACTAACTGTTGATAGTTTGCATCCATATTGTTGCCCAAAAATCCCCTTACTATACTAACAAATGAGTTCCATGCTCTGAGTTCCTGCCTGGTAAGCTTCTCTGTAAAGTTGACATCGTCCAGCAATTTTCTGATTTGTGGCCCAATAAAAATACCTTTCTTTAATTTGGCATCACTTAACTGGGGAAAGACTTGTCTTAGGTATTTGAATCCATCACCGTCTTTATTCATAGCTTTCACAAAGTTTTTCATTAGCTAAAGTTTAATGTGAAGAGGCAGAAGGACTTTTTTGGGGTCTACAAGAAGTGCAAACTTAACATTTTGAGATCCCGGCTGAAATTCACTTCTTTGTGGCCAATCTTTTATTACATAATGCTGATCTACTGCACGACTGTCCCACAAACAAAGAAAACAGCAATATTTTGTAAATCCCCCCTGAATTCCTACTAAAATTCCTACAGTTCAGGTAATTTTTCTGTTATAAAACGCATCCATTTTTACCGCCCCTAGTTAAATTGACTACCTGCTAATGTAAAATGGTCTTATTAAGCTATTGAAAAATTTTATGTATTGGGGCTTTCCCAATATTTTTTCTATTATTAGAAGGATATTTTCATTATAAAAATAAAGAGCTGACCTGTGTTAGAAAAATCTTGTCGGCCAGTGTAATCGACTCGACACCATAGATGATTTGGTTGACAGGAGTAATTTTGGCATGAGATATATGGGTTAATTTAGGTAGTTATATTTATAATATGTGATCGAATACGGAACTTGCATGAAAATTAAAGCTCCAAAGCGTAAGCTAATATTATCAAAAGACCCATCGTTCACAAAAAAATGTCTGGATTAAATAGAAGCGATTAAAGTTTGCTTGTGACATCAAAGCGTACTATAATAGGTACATAGCGCGAAAGCGGACAATTCATACTATGTGACGTCACAAGGCGAACTTTAGTTATTTATAAAAGTTAATGAGTGATATTTAAGACGTATAATTTTGTATGTTATTTTTTGGTGTAGCTAAACATATTTATGCAATTTAAAAAAATGTGCAAGTTCCCTTAGGTTACTCTAGTGCCAAACGGTAATATTAATAATGGTTCGGTACCGTGACATTCGCCACAACTATTTTAACAATAAAATTGTTACATTTGGGTTAAATGTGGTCCTCTATTAATTTAGGGAAATTAGGAAGTTCGTATATCAGCTGTTCGATGGCATATGTCAAGATGTCAACTGTAGAGAAACGATATAGTTCCCTGCGCCTAGATACATCGATATATGAGCCTAGGGGGCAAATATCCAACAGACCCTTCCGCCCGCCCCTTTCTAAAACACCACTGACCATTACTGTTAACTTTTTACGTTATGGTAATTAATAAAAGGAAGTTATTTCGCACAGAGGAAGTTTTAATGCTATTCTGGATACAGCTGAAGTTAACTTGAATAATTATTGTTTTGTCGGCAATGTCGTCCTTATTGTTTTGGAAAAGCACTCTACTTTGAGCATGAATAAAAGATCATTTAAACCTTTGGTAATAACTTGGTAATATTCATAATGAATCTATTCGCCAAAATTTATTTAAAAGAAACCCTGACCAACGCAACTTTAACAAATAATACAGCGTGTCCGGAATAAGGAGGTCAATCCGTTAACCATATATTTCTTGAGCAAAAATAATGTAAATCTTGTATCCATGGTAACGCCACAATGGCTGACTTGATTTACAATTTGAAAATTATGAGATTACCGTAAATCGCGTTGGCATCAGTTAGGAGTCCATACTTTTCAAATTATCTCCAAAAACCATTTTTTTTCAATCGACCGGAAAGCAAGCACTTTCTAGACAATTTTTTGATCGGAAAATATCACTTTGCTGGTCTAGACCGGAAAGTAATGAAAAATTGACCGGTAAAGTACTTTACCGGTCAATTTTTGTTGCGTTCCGCTCCCAATTTAAAAAAATTAACCAAACTCATTTATAAGTAGGCTTTGACATGTTTATGTTTTCTTGCTTCCATAGTAACAAACTGTCAGGTACGATATTGACTTTGATAAATAAACTTTTGTGGCTTTATAAAATTGTGTGGAAGACTTTAGATATGGAACTTAATTTGGATTGGGAAGAAAATGACGTTCCAGTTGAAATAACAGAGGCAGCTGCTAGAGCTACAGACGATTTGTTGCCGCATAAGTCCAGAGTGCGGTATGAAAAAACGTTTAGCGTCTTTAAAAATTGGTGTAGAGAAAAAAATGTCAGAAATGTTTCTAAGGATGTTTTGTTAGCTTATTTTGCTGAAAAATCCGAAAAATTAAAATCATCTACACTGTGGAGCTTGTACTCAATGATCAAATCTATGTTAAATTTAAAAGAAAACATTGATATAAGCAAATATTATAAACTGATAGCATTCATAAAGAGAAAATCTGTTGGATACATTCCCCAAAAATCGAACGTACTTACCAGAGAAGACATTGACAAATTTTTGCTGGAAGCCCCTGATAATGATTATCTTTTAATCAAAGTAAGTACTTAAATACATAATACGAGTTTTCTTAAAGTTCTTCTTTTCTTATGTTGTGTTTAAAAAAAATATATTTAAACTATTTCTTATTTTTTTTAGCTTTTACTAATAATGGGTTCGGCTGGAGCGTGTCGCCGTGAAGAATTGACCAATATGACAATTGACGATGTTAAAGATAACGAATCGATGTTGGCGGTAAAAATTCCAAATACAAAAACATACCAACCCAGGTCATTTATAGTTGTTGGGGAACGAAACCTAAATATATATAGAAAATATATTTCTTTACGTCCGCCTAGTGTTCCACATCGCAGGCTATTTCTTTTCTATAATAAAGGAAAATGCACTATTCAACCAGTAGGTTTGCATTCAGTAGGAAAAGCGCCATCAAAAATAGCATCCTATTTGGGATTACCAAACCCAGAGCAATTTACAGGGCACTGTTTTCGACGTAGTTCGGCGACACTGTTAGTTGAAGGTGGAGGCGATATCCTTAATTTAAAACGACATGGCGGCTGGAAATCATCCCAAGTTGCCGAAGGCTACATTGAACAGTCTCTACAAAATAAGATTGATATAGCCAGTAGAATTCAGGAAGCCGGAGGATCAAAAGTGGATATAACTTCACAAACATCCTATAAAGATGAATCAAAAAATTTCCCGTCATGTCTACAATTTAATATACCACAAAATTGTACTTTCAATATAACAATTAACAAATAGATATTAATAGATAAAATAGAATTAAGAACATTTGTACCAAATTGTATTTATTATTAAACATAATTTTCCCAACTATTAGAGTTTTCTGCTAAAACTATACCCATATAGTAAGCTATTATTAACGTTTTCTCGCACGCCACTGGTGTCTTGTGTCGATTGTAAAAAAAATATTGTACGTCACTCAACCGAAAAGTACGTTAACAGGACTCGCAGGCTCCCAGGACTCGCCTGGCGGCTCGCCCTGGAAATTGCCTGCTTCGTCCTGTAAAATAGTACTTTCCGGTCTTGTAACGTAATATACTATTTTTTTAAACCGACCAGAAAATATAAACTTTCTGGACAATTTTTCGTCCCGAAAATAACGTAAAGCATCCATCGAATTAAAATGTCTACTCAACAAAGATTAATACACATTTTTAATTATTAGTTTGGCATCGGTAGATAAATGCTTTCTTTTAAAAATGACACTTGAAGATGCCCCCCTATCAGCAAAATTTCAAGGACGCCACATTCTACCACTAATAAGCCTAACTAAAAATTACTCGCCGGAAAACCACTAAAGACTAAAATTATTAAAAATCAGTTTGTATTTATATATGAATCAGGCATAGGTATAAATTGAATTTGTACCTGGTCCGGCTCTGCTCGAAAAGGTTTTAAAATTTGGGATTTCATTATTTATTATATGGTCAAAGGGATAATGAGGGTTTATTGCAGTCAAAATATCAACGGTATAATTCTACAAATACTATACTGTTATATTTCATGCTTTTACTGCCCATTGTACGACCGTTGCTCTCTAAAGTAAGCTGGTAATATGACAGTATTTTTTATTCTGGCGTTTTGTATTTTACATTATACCTTATCGAATTTTACCAGTATCTACATTTATCAATTATTCAGGATTATTGCGGAATATCGACAAAAATTTATAAAAAGCCCGAAAACGCACAATATTTTACACCTTTCATCGTCAGTTAATTTGCTGTAATGTTTTCGGGCGATTTAAAAGTGTGGAATAGTAATTTACGTTACAAGACCGGAAAGTAGTGTTTTTCAGGTTGAGACAAGCATTTCCAGGGCGAGCCGTAGGCGAGTCCTGGAAGCTTGGAGAGACCTGGAAAACACTAATTTTCGGTTGCGTGACGTACAATATTTTTTTTAAGACCGACACTTCGATATATTTTATAATCTACGCGAAACAAGTTTGACATAAAGAACAAAATTAAAAATCAACGAACTGTTACTCGACAATACATCGAAATGTTGTTGTCATTATAACGAAATCAAGGTATCTTGTATTATCAAAGAGCGATTGGAAAAACAAAAAACATGGTGACCGCGACATTAGAGACCGGAAAAGTGACATTAGAGTCCGGAAAAGATTTTTCCGGTCTCTAATGTCACTTTTCCGGTCTTGCGATCGGAAAAACGTTATTTTCTAGACGAAAAATTGTCCAGAAAGTGTAAATTTTCTGGTCGGTTTTAAAAAAAAGATTTTTTCCAATCCCTGTTTTTTGTTTTCCCAATCGCTCTTCTTAACATAGTATAAAACAAAATCGCTGTCGCTGTGTGTCCGTCCGTCCCTTTCAGCTATATATGCTTAAATCTTTAAAACTACGCAACAGATTTTGAAGCGGTTTTTTTTTAATAGATAGAGTGATTCAAGGGGAAGGTTTTTATGTATACCTAGCGACCCGCCCCGGCTTCGCACGGGTGCAATTTCAGAAAGTGGCATGCCGGGTACTAATATATCGGGTTTGTTCGGGTTTGTATTTATACCAGCGGGTTGCAACGCATGTTGATAATACAAGCTACCTTGATTTCGTTACTATGACAACAACATTTCGATGTATTGTCGAGTGACAGTTCGTTGATTTTTAATTTGTTGTTTATGTCAAACTTGTTTCGCGAGTGCCAAATTTAACAATATCAATTCAGATTTTGAATTATCCGACACGGAAAATGAGATTGCAGAAGAAATTTTGGAAGCAGCAAGGAAAGCGACTTACGATATATTGCCAGTAAAATGAAAAGCCCGTTACGAGAAGTCATACGACGCATTTAAAAATAATATAAAATAATTTAATGTAAGTATATCGAAGTGTCGGTCTTAAAAAACTATTGTACGTCACGCAACCGAAAATTAGTGTTTTCCAGGTCTCTCCAAGCTTCCAGGACTCGCCTACGGCTCGCCCTGGAAATGCTTGTCTCGACCTGAAAAACACTACTTTCCGGTCTTGTAATGTAAATTACTATATTTTATCGAAATTTTATTGGAGACAAAAAATAATCAAAAATAAATGGTTACCTGAAAAAATATAGGAAATCACTTGAATATTTGACGATCGTTTTTGTTTTTCTCAAAAGATGTAACTCTTTATGTTGAAGCAATATACCAATTTTTTTAATGAAATATATTGTATATTTTTACATTCTGAAATCAATTCCAGACATTTTTCCTCAATCATGCCCTATGCCTATCAGTCTCTTTAACCGTTTACGAAACAAAAAGGGAAACTAATTCATGGTAAATGTATTTTCAGTGTGTCCCCATTTCTGGTCTTGGATTTCGTCGTGGAAGCTACAAGTGCCTATGCAAGCGGGGCTTTTATTTCCCAGATACAAGAGCTGACCAACGCTATTATAATGGCACTGAGATAGAGACCGAATATGAGAAGCGCCTATTGGTAAGCAAAAGATTTATGAATATAGATAATAGTAATGATAATAATATAGATATTTCTTTGTGCCAAAATATAAAAGTTATAAAATATAAACCTCTATAAACCTGGCAGAACAAGGTGCTCAAAATTGAAAATTTTTGGATGGAAAATTAGGTGCTAGTTAGGTGCTAATTAGGTGCCAACTTTAAAGTTTAGGTGCTCCTATGGTTTTTGAGAAAATTATATTTTTGTGTTGTTCTGCTAGATTAACGTTAAGCTAGCAGAACATTACTGTCAAATAAGCTAATCAAGAACAAAATGTAGTACCAAAATTCGGTGCTTTTTTGGGGCTTATTGAATATCTAAAAAAAAATTAGTTAGTTAAGGTTTTTAAAAAATACCGCCATGTTCTGCTAATTTTAAGAGGAACAAATTTCTTCTAAAAGGTATATCGGCAACCGGTTTGTTCGTTGTTACCCAGAGCATTTTTTTGTATTTAAATTCTATAAAATAATATTAGTTGAAAAAATTGAATTAAAAAAAATGCTCTGGTAACAACGAACAAGCCGGTTGCCGATATACCTTTTAGACGGAATTTGTTCCTCTTAAAATTAGCAAAACATGGCGGTATTTTTTAAAAACCTTCACTAATTAAATTTTTTTTTAGATATTTAATAAGCACCTAAAAAGCACCTAATTTTGGTACTACATTTTGTTCTTGATTAGCTTATTTGACAGTAATGTTCTGCTAGCTTAACGTTAATCTAGCAGAACAACACAAAAATATAATTTTCTCAAAAACCATAGGGGCACCTAAATTTTAAAGTTGGCACCTAATTAGCACCTAATTTTCCATACAAAAATTTTCAAAACGGAAATTAATATTTGCTCTATATATTTGATTTTTCTGGCTTTGGGAATGTTTTTTTGATAAAGAATTATAATAATTTTAAAGCACCTAAATAGCACCTAAATAGCACCAAATTTTGGATAAATAAGTTATTATTTGTTAATAGCGTCAACCGAGCAGAACATGGCGGTATTTTTTAAAAACCTTAACTAATTAAATTTTTTTTAGATATTCAATAAGCATCTAATTTTGGTACTACATTTTGTTCTTGATTAGCTTATTTGACAGTAATGTTCTGCTAGCTTAACGTTAATCTAGCAGAACAAAAACCATAGGAGCACCTAACTTTTAAAGTTGGCACCTAATTAGCACCTTACTAGCACCTAACTAGCACCTAACTAGCACCTAACTAGCACCTAATTTTCCATACAAAAATTTTCAATTTTGAGCACCTTGTTCTGCTAGGTTTATAGAGGTAAAATATAACATATAACATACTTCTTGGCGATCCATGTAAAGGGAATAAAGGCAAGCGGTGTGGAACGCAAAAAGATATTTGTCATCTTCACTTGAGTTCTCGTCTTTATTTTAAAATGAAATAACAGAACCTTGACTTGCTTGAACGACCGATAGTTTTTGTTTCTTTCGTGTGGAGTGCGAGGTTCCGGCACCGTTCGTCGCAATGTCGGGGGGGGGGGGGGGGCGCGTTAAACCCCCTAATCCCCTTCTCCCTTGGGTACGGCCCTGAGCATCGTAGTTAAACATTAGAATTTATTTCTTTCTTGTTATATGCAAAAAAATATTTTACAAGAAGAACAAAAATGTAAGAAAATGATGATTTTAGAAAATTTATATAACTTAAAGAACGCGTAATTAGTTAAAATTCAATGGCGAGAATGGCAATGTCGTGAGTACAGTAACTATTACTAACAATAAAAGTTAAAACTAAGTGCTTCCATTTACGTTAGCATTATTTTACGTACCTAACTATTCGTCATCAGATGTCATAAAATAACATATAATAAAAGTGGACATTCCCTTCCAAGCTATCGTTAAAATCTCTAAATTTTAAAACATTTTACAACCAATAAACTTAACATGTTGTTCCGCTATAAACCACAAAATGTCTTTAAGAGCGTGAAAATGAATCCTTGGTTTAACATATTTATCCCTTGGTGTGTTTTGCCTTGCAGCGGCTTGCTAATGGACATAAAATTGTAATAGCAATAAAATGATTTTTAATGGCTATCAGTAAATACACGATATTTGCAACTGTAAACGAGACTTTAATAGTACCCTCCCCCCTCTTCCCTTCATTTGTAACATTGATAAATTCGTCCTAAATTTCCTTCCAGCTAAGAGTATTTTATAAGTTTTGGGAACAAGTGGATGTATGATAAAGGATTTCCGCTATGTTTAGTTGGACAATTGCTCTTGTTTGAACTGGCGCGTTGATAATTAAAAAATCATAAAGGTCAATTAACGAAAAAGCAAACTAGTTGGCAGACCTTTTTGTTTTCTTTTAAAATACCAACCTACTCTATGGACGATCCCTAAAGTTTTTAATTTAGCCTCCTATATGGAACACCCAGGATTTACAAATCGCATTGTTTAGCAGAAAGTTTTATGAGAAATTTTCAGATATATGCCCCTTTGAATTAGCGCGGGAGCCTAAAATCCTTTTAAAACTTCTCATTTTCCTTTAGAGCTTTATAAGATTAAAAAGAGGCGTGTTGATTCCTTTATAGCAAGATGAAAAATTGCAAATCCAGTAAAAGTCTTAAAAAATATCTCTGGACATAAGCCAAAAAGAATGTTACCTCTTAAAAGAAATTCACTTTTAAAGGGTATTCAGTCTGTCAGCTTATTTCTTTCGGACGTGCGAAAATTTCATGAAAAGGTTTTGTTTCCTGCTAAAATTCGTCTCGGATATTGCCAGTTTCCTGGTACAAAATGAAAATTTATTTGAACTAAGCGCTGCTGCGAAACCAATAAGGATAGTCAAAACATCTTCGAGCTATTAGTGCTAAGAATGTTTTACAAACAGACTTATTTAGTCCTGTAGCTTTTTAGTAATCTGTTGGGGATACAGTATAAAACGATGTTAAGGCATTTAGAAATATAAAAATATATAGGGTGTCTTACGGTGAAGTTTTACTCTTATCTTTGAGAAAATATTTTAGGCTACACTCTGTCGAACGTTTAAATTCGAGAAACTTTGCAATTTTTTGGTAACCAAGGTTATTTCGTATAAATAATGTAAAGAAAGTAGCCGACTATCTCAGCAAGCACGTACCCCTTAATTAAAAAATCCACAGATCTTGCATCTTACGCAAGTATCATAGGCGTATTGAAAATACCTACCACATACAGTGGCGAGAAGTAACCCATTATGTCACAGATTACTCCTATCTGTGAGTATCACGCGTTATTATGACGGCATGGATGCTCCGATTTAGTTTGAAATAATAATTAAATTATTATACTTAGAAATGTGTAAATTTGACTGTTTTGTTAAAATAAAAAATATATGATAATCTGTATATAAAGTAGTACATATTGAAGAGAGCTCAAAACCACCTTTCCAAAAATAGCGACAAAATTATTTCTTTAGCTATACACAGCCATTTACCTGCTGGTCCTTGTTCATGAAATGTCTAAATCTTAAGTCGGCTATGAAATGTTTTGGATTGGTATATCCATATATATGTAAAAATAATAAGTTTATAACTTCTAAATAACATTTCACAGCTGTTTCAGAGATATTTACTTTTTAGTTTTTTTCACTTTTTTTATGTCTTTAGCCCCAACTTCCTTTGTAATATTTCGAGACCGCCGCGCTATTGTTCTTAGTTCCAGAGATATTCACTTTTGAGTTTTTTTCTGCTTTTTTGAAATATTCTCCCCGGACTTTCTGTGTAATACGTCAAGACCGCCGCGCTATTTCGCTTTGTTTCAGCCACATTCACTGTTTAGTTTTTTTTTTTTTTTTTTTTCAATTTTTTACCCCCAACTTTCTTTGTAATACGTCAAGACCGCCGCGCTATTACGCTTTATTTCAGAGATATTCACTTTTTAGTTTTTTCACTTTTTTTTACTTCCTTACCCCCAACTTCCTTTGTAATATTTCAAGACCGCCGCGCTATTGTTCTTAGTTCCAGAAATATTCAATTTTGATTTTTTTCTGCTTTTTTCGTATCTTCACCCCTGACTTTCTGTGTAATACGCCAACACCGCCGCGCTATTTCGCTTTGTTTCAGAGACATTCACTGTTTAGTTTTTTTCAACTTTTTTAAATTCTTTACCCCCAACTTCTTTTGTAATATTTCAAGACCACCGCGCTATTTTTCTTAGATCCGGGGATATCCACTGGTCTAAGTGACCCTTATGTCTAACTGACCTGTCAGTGGGACCTTTCATTATTACCATTACCGCTAATCACAATAAATTATTTATTTCAGGATTTACATATGTTATACAATCTTGACTAATTATTCTTAATTGATTTATTGGTTTATTTTTTTTTATTCCCACAATTTATAGAGCTTCCGATCAATAAGAATTACTCTAGCCGGTTCAACGTTTGGCTTATTACAGATCCGCTATGTTATTTATGTCCTTAATTTTGGCCTATGCAACTGTAAGAATATAGAACAATATTAAAGATAATCTAGTTTTTATTATGTCCAAATAAAGTTATATTCAAACATACAGGATAATATTTTAAAACCAAACTTATCGTCTCGGTATTTTTGTAACACTGCACCCATAACCCATAACGTTTTATAACGTATCTATAATATTTTTACCAAATACCTACTTATTATTAAATTAAATAGACTTATTTCATTTGGGCATTACAGGAGGTATAATATATTATAATATAATAGTATCCTCTTGTGAAAAAAATATAAGAGTTAAAATTTATGTAGGTATCCGGTTTTGTGTATTATTTTCTTTCTTTTCTTTGCGTACCTCTTAGACACCTGACAGGCTTGACAGTTTTATTATAAGTAATATCATTCATTTTTAGCCAAGACGAAATGAAAAATGCTGATATTTCCGGTTTTCACAATTTCAGAAAACATAAATAAAAATTAAATCTTTCGCTTTGTTAATTTAAGACCAAAAAGTTTACGAATTTTTTAAATTAACAAAACTTTCGTGTTCATAAGTTATCCAACGCTCAAAGGGTCTGTTCGAATTAAGACCGTTTTTAGAAGTTAGAATCAAGTAACAAAGTGGAGCGAAATGAAGATATCAACAACAAAAAAACTATCGCAGTACATTTAGCATTAATTTAAAGACTATCTCGATTTTGTATTTCTCAAAACAAATATTATTTTGACAGCATTATAGTTTGTTATCAAATCGAAAATATAATTGATATTGATTTGTTTTTATTATTAAAATAAAACTAAAAAGTGTATAGTTTGGCAAATATAAGAAAAATTTAAATATCCGCTCTTACCTAAGTATTTTATATTTAATCTGTAAGTTCTGGAGGAGTTTCAGGGAAGCAATAATTCAGAAGTCGAACAATATTGAGCTAGATCAATGTCAATGTTCCCACGTAGCTCTTAAAGAAGTATTCACATTTTTTTTAGCGATAGTCTTGTGTATTTAAAAAAAACGTTTAAACCTTTTAAAATGGTTACAAAAACCTTTTATTCGCTAGATTGTTTAGTTCTGAAAAGGAGTATTTTGACTTAGCTTTGAAAAGCAGCTTGTTCCGGAAATCTGTAGCTTCTTTGATCTTTCGATTGTCGTTTTATTTAGTTAGAATCATCGAATGTTACGAGTTTATAGTAGTTGGTTTTATTTACCTTCTCGTTATATTCGTCCAGCTGAATTATTATTAGTTTTGACGTTGATTTTTGCACTTTTTTTTGTATGAAATGACAATTATGTTTTTTGGCATGCAAACTTATAGGGGAAGGTTGCCCATATTGGACCAATTTCCAGATTTCTTATCATAGATCCTGATAATAACGCAAAATCGATCTTGAAGCTATACCTTAGTATACTTTAGTATGTTGTTCAACTGCAGGATTTTTTGGCAGAATTTTATTTCAAAGTACCTATCTATGATATACCAGGCTATAAAAAAACCTCTGCAAGTGGTTCAATATAGGAAACCGGTTGCCTAAATTGCACCTGGCGGTTCCAAAATTGGACCACATGATTTAAATCGGAAGCTTAGGTGTTAAATAAATAAATAATAAATAAAATTGTTGGTACAGGAAGTTTTATACTTATATTTCAAAAAAAAACAATTACCCAGTGGTCCAATTTAAGCAACTACCAAGTGTTTTACAAAACCACACAGGATAGAAACAAGAAAAAACAAATATGGTATATGGTAATAGGAGAAATAAAAAGAGAAAAACTTACTTGAAAACTTCCATAAAAAAGATTTTGCTTAGAGTTTTATGGTTCTAAGGTAAATTCTTAGTAAAATCCTAAAAATATTACATTAAAATTGTGTAAATTACGTTTTGCTCTGTACACGACAAGCACTAACGGCCAACTAGTTGAGTTTTTTGCCGATCAACGGTTCTAGGTGGAAGTATGTTACAGTGTTGACAGATGATATGGCACTTGTTTAGTTTCGGAGAAATGTACTGTGGTCCAATTTAGGTAGCGGTTCTATATAGGCAACCTTCCCCTACAAGGTTGCCCAGAAGTCCGGAATAAAATTAATATTGGGAAAAGCGCTCGGACCCGTCATTTTAGTTTTATATATGCTCACATTTTGACGTTATTCCTTTTTTTTTTTAAAGTCATTTGTCGAAGATATGACGACATCGATCTTTTCGGGCCATTGATCATTAATATCTATTTTATTTTTCATCCAGACGCTTGAACGACCCGATGCGAAATTTATTTTAAAAAGCATCTAGAAAAACTTTCTAATTACAATTTTAAAAGCTAGAATAAATACAATGTGTAAAAATGTAAAAAAAAGATAATGAAAACCTATTTCCAATAAGAATTTGTCGGAGTCCTTGAACACGAGCTGATAAAAGAGATTGGAAATTTCAGAAGAGAGAAATTTCGATGAAAAAGACATTTAATCTGTTTCTAATTAAATCAAACTGCCACGAGCAGACTTCCGAAGTTTTCTGGCAAGCAAAATATTTTAAACTTTTAAGCCGTTGTGTTTTCAGTTCGGGAGAAATAACACATTTTTTTTTCTTTCGAGGAGGTGAGAAAATAAACAAGAATTTAAACCATTTCAACTTAAATGTTAGTTCGTTTGTAAAAAATTTGTTATGAAAACAAATTTAATATGCGCACACATAATTAAAAATACTTGAGTTGTGTAATTTAATTTCATTCTAAATGTACTTTTTCTTTTTGAAGTTACAGCCTCATACATGTCTTAACATCTCTTGCGAGCATATAATACAATACAGGATTTTTCACTTAAAACTCCGAGGGTCTAGGGGAAGGTTGCCTATATTGAACTGCCACCTAAATTGGACCACAGTACATTTCTCCGAAACTAAACAAGTGCCATATCATCTGGCAACACTGTAACTTACTTCCACTCAGAACCTTTGATCGGCAACAAACTCAACTAGTTGGCCGTTAGTGCTTGGTGTGTACAGAGCAAAATGTTATTTACACAATTTTAATGCAATATTTTTAGGATTTTACTAAGAATTTACCTTAGAACCATAAAACTCTAAGCAAAATATTTTTTATGGAAGTTATCAAGTAAGTTTTTCTCTTTCTATTTCTCCTATTACCATGCCATATTTGTTTTTTCTTGTTTCTTTCCTGGGTGGTTTTGTAAAACACGTGGTAGTTGCTTAAATTGGACCATTGGGTGATTGCCAAAATTGAACCGGTCCAATTTACGCAATTTTTCCAAATTGTGCAAAAATAATTTTTCTCTTTAAATAAGTTTATGTCATTTCAATATTGCTAAAATATTTTTTCTTTGAGTTAAAAAATGAAACTATGACTGGTCCAATATAAGAAGCTAATAGGTACTTTTTTTTGCATTAGGATGTCTTCTACCGAAATTTTGATGTTTTTTTGAAATATATGTATAAAACTTCCTATACCATCAATTTTATTTTTTATTTATTTATTTAACACCTAAGCTTCCGATTTAAATCATGCGGTCCAATTTTGGAACCCCAGGTGCAATTTAGGCAACCCGTTTCCTATATTGAACCACTTGCAGAGTTTTTTTTATAGCCTGGTATATCATAGAAACTTTGAAATAAAATTCTGCAAAAAATCCTGCAGTTGAACAACATACTAAAGTATACTAAGGAAAAGAGTCAAGATCGATTGTGCGTTATTATCAGGATCTATGATAAGAAAACTGGAAATTGGTCCAATAGGGGCAACCTTCCCCTATACCTCAAAGCAATTAACATTTTTTAAAGATCACATCAATAGCGACATTATGTCGGTTCACGATTCCATTATTATGAAAGCGATTCTCGTCGCTTCATAAAATGTTAAACAAGGATATTTTCATTTTGGCCATACAATTCGGAAAATCTAGCTAAGAATTCCAGTCTTCGTTCGGGATTTCCTGGCTCCAATCTATAGACTAATTTGGTTTTGTATTGATGAATCTTGTTGTTTTGTAGAATCCCCTCCATGAAGAGCTTATGGAAACATCAGTAATTTCTGTGATTTTGACTAGACGAAAAAAAATGCATATACTGATGAACAAACTAAAATAAAAACCTGCCTTGAGTAGGGGAGGGTGGGGCAAGTGGGTCATAGGGGGCAAGTGCGTCTTTTTGAATAATTCGTACCGCGTGATGCCTAGACTGTTGCCAAATTTAGTTGTATTATTTTACATTAATTTTAAAGATTTTGAGGTCAGGCTGGGGCAAGTGAGTCTTAGCAATGATCCACTTGCCCCACGTTTGTGCGAACAGTATCTACGATAATTCAGTCCAATTCCAAAACCATCTCAGGAGAAAAAAAATACCAGAAAGGTGTCCAGAAACATCGAAGGGTCCAAAATAATTACCAGTTCCCCTTACAAGGACCAACTAGAAGAAAAGTTGAAAGAGAAATTGAACATACATAAAATTAAATTGGTCAAAAAGAATTTTGGTAAACCAGAGCCGAGTTCAGGCGTTGAAAAATTTATAAAAAATAAAAATTAAAAAAAAAACATGAAAAGTGCATCAGCAGTGCCAGCAATGATATCAGAAGAAGAGAAAGCCACACTATGCGTGTTTTATCACGAAACGAATGGATCAGTTGCATAAAATGTAATTCCTGAATGCACGAGGAGTGTTCAGATAACGAACCAGGTTCCAATAGTTATGTTTGTGACAACTGCCGTTAATAAATTGCATAAGGACTCACTTGCCCCGTATTAGTGACTCACTTACCCCATTCCCTGGGGCAAAAGAGTCGTTTATTTTTTTTCAAAGAATTTTTTTTTATAAATACTTGATATTTTGTTTGGTTTTTAGTAATGAGTTGATTGTTAAAGCATTGAAGATTTTTTCCATCCAAAACGCGTTGTTTAATTTATAGAAATAAAAAAGTTATATGCCGTCAAACCTTAAAGTGTCTCACTTGCCCCACCGTCCCCTACGTAATTTTTATGGCACCCGAGTCCAACACAGTAAATCTCCCTTCGACAGCTTAAATGGTACTAAATAGAGGTGGGTCGGTATTTAGATAACGCTATTTTGGAGCGGTATATTTTGATAACGCTCCAACGCGCTCCACAACGACTAAGTAACTAGTTACCGTGGAGCGACACCGGCAACGGAAACGTCAGCAGCAGTTTACAGAACGAACGGTCGAGACCGCTCATAGAGGACGCGACGCGACGGCTGCATTCTGCGTTACATTTCAATGCCGCTTTGCAGCAACGTTTCACGGTTTGGAGCGGAGCGTAAGATCTGGCAAGCCCACGTGCTTGGACCGCAACATAAAATACATCGTTAGGACTGGTTGTATATTGTATACCCTTAAATACGCATAAAGGTATCAGGCGATTTGGAGTGGACTGGAGCGTCACTCCGGTCGAAGCGACGCTGCACTCGTCGGAACCTACGTTCCGGCTGGAGCGAGCAAAACTTCAGGAACGAACAATAGTGAATCGCGCTGCAACGTGGAACTATGAAAAATGTCTTGCGGTGCGGTTTGAATTTGAAAGAAGACTGATGCTATTATAATTACTTTTAGATTATTAGATTTACCGAATTTTACTGTTAATAAAATAAGAATAGTAAAAATGAAATATAAAACCAACATTTTTATAAGTTTAAGAATAAATAAACAAACAGTAAAAACACTTTTTTAACGTCGATTTTTATATTTCTAAAGAAATATACCTAGTTGTGTAAATGAATCGTAATGAAAGTTATCCTATAAATACTATAATAAAAATCATGAATCATGTAAATCATCATACTGCACACGTCACGGCGACCCTTACATAAAATTGCAATGGGTTGTTTGGGATTTTAACAGTTCGTTTAATATTGTAGCCTATAAGCACGTGGTTGGAAAATTTTGGTCGCTCCAAAGTAACGTTGTTTTGGAGCGGTATTTTTTTGGAGCGTTCGCGATTGGAACGCTCCAGACGTGGAACCGTTTCTTCCACCACTAGTACTAAAATTTAAAATTCAGTCGAAGGGAGAGACGTGATTCCAGCAAAACTATCATCGACATACATGATAATATTTTTATTATCATGATCGACATGGTTGTACATTTATGTATTTTGGTTATTTTTTACATTAAATGACATGGTACGTACATTTGTGTTCGAAACTACATATACAGGGTGTCCCGAAATTAGCTGACAATATTTTAAGGAGATAAAGTACATCCAAAAATAAGACTAATACCCTTTATTAATATACCTTCAAAAACGCTTCGTTATGGGGCTAGAGTCCCCCGAATTGGAGCCATGATAAGCAGTTTTTTCACAATATCTCAAAAACCGATTAGGGTATCGAAACAAAATTTGATACATGTTTTACCCATGACAAGACGCAATAAACGATTTAGTTAGCTTAACTTTATTTCTTCCAGTGGCGTCCCACTGGGTAGGTAGTTGGGAGAATATTACCCTAAGTTTTTTATTTTTAGGATTTTTTAACTTCAGGTGCAATTTTTAGAAGCTTTAAAGTATTTTGTTGAAAAAAGGTACTCTTGTTTCATTGTGGTAGAATTTACCATTTTCCAGTAAAATCGATTTTAAAATTTTCGGTTTTTTGAAATCCGGTGAAAAGGCTAAGGTTTTTTTTTGCATATCTCAACAAACACTTAATATTAAAACATGAAATTTATTAGAAGTTCTACTAGCGACAAGGCATATGTATTAAAGAGTGTTACTTTAAAATATTTTTCCAGTGACGTCGCACGGGGTGGAGCCTTAAGTAAATATAACTATTCTTTTTTTTTTAATTTCATAGTTTTAATGTAATTCTTTTTTAATTTTAAATTTTTTCTTAAGAAAACCTTCTATTATTATAATTTGACAGAATGTAACGTTTTTAAATTAAACATATTTTTAGATTCCTTTGTTTTTTAAATATTTATTTTCATGGAGATTTTAAGAGAGTTTTAAAATAAAACAAATAAGAATAACAAATTGCAAATCAAATTTGATTGGCACGGAAAACTAATTCTTAAGCAAGTACCAGTCATGTGTCCCCAAAAATAATAGTCAAGGGGATTTAAATCAAGTGATCTTGGTGGCCAGGCTATGGCTACCAATCCACCTGGTAATTTTCTTCAAGCCAATTCCTCACTTGACGTCCGTAGTGAGCTGGGGCCTCATCATGTTGAAAGAAGTGCCCTGAACGTAAATCCAGTGGCACATTATCTAATAAATCCCCAAGTTGATTATGTATTATTATTACTTGTCGCTAGTAGAACTTCTAATAAATTTCATGTTTTAATATTAAGTGTTTGCTGAGATATGCAAAAAAACCTTAGCCTTTTCACCGGATTTCAAAAAACCGAAAATTTTAAAATCGATTTTACTGGAAAATGGTGAATCCTACCGCAATAAAACAAGAGTACCTTTTTTCAACAAAATACTTTAAGGCTTCTAAAAATTGCACCTAAAGTTAAAAAATCCTACAAAAAAAAACTTAGGGTAATATTCTCCCAACTACCTACCCAGTGGGACGCCACTGGATAAAATACCGTTAAGCTAATTAAACCATTTATTGCGTCTAGCTATGGGTAAAACATGTATCAAATTTTGTTTTGATACCCTAATCGGTTTCTGAGATATTGTAAAAAAACTGCTTGTCATAGCTCCAATTCGGGGGGCTCTAGCCCCATACCGAAGCGTTTTTGAAGGTATATTAATAGAGAATTTTAGTCTTATTTTTGAATGTACTTTATCCCCTTAAAATATTGTCAGGTAATTTCGGGACACCCTGTATATTTAAGCAAAAAGCCTCTTAAAATCTTAAAAACTTTTATTATTATTATTATTATTATTATTACGTTTTTAGTATTCTTCAAACCTTGTAATTTCCATTTAAACGTGCTACTGCGTCTGGAATCAGAGTAAACCCTTGGGAGAGACACTTAGCACTTAAAATTTTCATACATTTTTTAACAGTATCGGTTCAAACGTAACAGAGTTGTATTATTTCCGGTACAATATAACCATTCTGGAGAAATTACAGTGTGCAAATGAAAAAGAAATCTAATATTTTATTGTATATTTCTATAATAATAAGAATTTCTACAATGCTTAGGAATATTAAGGTGTTGCCGTTTTACTGTAAAGGCCAAAATTACAGAAAACGGTTTTTTTTTTACAATACTTTACAGGAAGAGTATTTACGACAGATATCCTGCGTTCAACGCGATATATCCAATTTAACTAGCTTAATGTCACCTTCACTGAGGAAAATGATCTAATACAAGTTTGCTAAGACATACTTTGTATTATTTTTTTATTAACCAATATTAAATAAATTGCTAGTGTATCAAACCCGTTTTAGTGAGGTTTTATTGGTAGTAATGAGTTCCATTAGCAGCACAGTCTTGTTGAATAATACTACTTTTAATACAGCAATTTTGTTAAGAAATAAATTGTATCTTCTCAATGCGACGCATTTTGTTCTCAGAAAAGCGCTTTCTCTACAATTAAGAAAGCAGAACAGCGTCCTCAAAAACGAATTGTATCCGTTAGAACCTATAATTCACAAGCCGTTGTTGGGGGTTCGTAACGATCGGCAATCACCGCGCGCTGTAGTATTAGTTTTAACGTAATTGTTGCGCAGGTCACATCGTTGTTCGGAGTCTTCTAGCTATCCTATCCGAAATTGAATTTTATTGATCGTACCAATACCCGTTTCAATTAATTTATTTTTACTTTGTATTTAAATTTTTTAAAACTTTGCATGTCAGATAAAGCAATAGAACATTCTTATTTCGAACAACCCATCATTAGAATTGGACTTTATAATCTATAGACGAATTTTTCCATCTCAGTAAACCATGTTGCATAATATATAATTATACAGTGTGTACATAAAGTAAGGAACAAATTCATTATTTAATAATCTAAAAACATTTCGTAAAAATCCTCGGACACGTATGTAATAACTTTTGATTGCGCATATTTTGACATATACACATATTATACAGGGTAGCTCATGTAGTAGATATGACATTATCGACCATTTTTTAAAATGAAAACCCCTATATTTTAGTTCAGATTTGTAATCTCCAAGAATAGCTGATTTCAAAAACATCACATACTTAGGGTCTAAAGTTGATAGTTTTGTAGCTACAGGGTAGAACAAATAATTTTATTTAAGATACATTTTTTAGGCTTATTTGCTGTTATGTAATTATGGTTATTTAGATAATGATGATATTATGCTGTCATTACAGTAAATTTTGCTATTAAGATTAGTAGAAGTAAAAGATTAATTTTAATATTTGTTAATATGCGTTTATCTAACACACAAAGAATAGAAATTCTAATGATGATTGGATATGGTGATAGGATTCGTACTCAGCAAGAAGTGTGCATTTTGTTCAACGCTAAGTACCCAGAAAGACCAATCACTAGATCAACTGTAAGTAAACTTGAAACAAAATTTCGAGAAACGGGTTCTGTGGAAGATATTCCCAGGAACGGCCGTCCAACTATTCCGGATGATAAAAAATTAAATATTTTATTGGCCATAGAAGAAAATCCCCATAACAGCGTCCGCCAGATTGGCATGGATCATGAGGCAGCTGATATGACCGTACATAACCTATTAACAGTAGAAAAATAGCATCCGTTTAAAATTCGACTGGTTCATGAGTTGAATGAAGATGATCCAGATCGTAGGATGGAGTTTTGTCAAATATTAATGGAAAGATGTAACGTAGATCCTTTGTTTGTTGAAAATATCCTATTTTCGGATGAATCTACTTTTAAATTAAATGGTGAAGTAAACCGGCAAAACTGTAGATATTGGGCAAAAGAAAATCCCAGGTGGATGCGTGAGCCTCATACTCAATATCCCCAAAAAATTAATGTTTGGGCGGGTATAGTGAAGAACAAAATTATTGGGCCATATTTCTTTGACAATAATGTAAACGGGCTAAATTACCTTCAGTTTCTTCAAGAATTTCTTATCCCTACGCTAGTTAACTTATACCCGAGTAGAAATAATCCTGGAATTCTAGATGAAAATTTATGGTACCAACTAGACGGCGCACCTCCACATTATGCAGCAGTAGTGCGCCATTATGTCGATCAAGTTTTCCCAACAGGTGGATTGGAAGACGTGGGTCTATTGAATGGCCGCCTAGGTCTCCAGACCTAACATCACTGGACTTCTTCTTGTGGGGTCGCCTGAAAAATGTCGTTTATAAAATAAGACCTGCCAATATTGAAGATTTGAAAAATCGAATCACAGCAGAATGCAGGAATATTTCAGAAGAAACCATAATAAAAGTCCAACAAGAGTTTATTGATCACTTGGGGTACTGCCAGGCACAAGAAGGAGGACAATTTCAACACTTAATTAAATAGCCTATTTAATTTTATTTAAATTTTTTTAAATTAAAAATACTTCACATTTTTTTTTCTTGCCCTGTAGCTACGAAACTATCAACTTTAGACCCTAAGTATGTTGTGTTTTTGAAATCAGCTATTCTTGGAGATTACAAATCTGAACTAAAATATAGGGGTTTTCATTTAAAAAAATCGTCGATAATGTCATATCTACTACATGAGTTACCCTGTATAATATGTGTATATGTCAAAATATGCGCAATCAAAAATTATGACATACGTGTCCGAGAATTTTTACGAAATGTTTTTAGATTATTTAATAATGAATTTGTTCCTTACTTTATGTACACACTGTATAGGCAATGTTAAACGACAAGAACAATATCACACTAGAAGCTATTTAAATTTTTGAGAACTACAGTACTGATTTTTAGTAGTAGTAAAGTATATGCTTTATTAACCATATATCAAGCAAATATTATTATGATTAATGTCAACGGATTTAATACAGTATACTTATATAAAACAAGATTACACCCCCAATAGAACTTGATAATTACTGTGAGTATTCAGAGCAATAATGGCTATAAACCATTCTATGGTAGCATTAACTCCTATTTCCTATTTGCTAAATTACCGTGATATTATTACTGCACAACGGTCTAGCAATTTTCGTTGTCATAAAGTAGGAAAGCGCGTTGCTGTCACATATAGTATTAAACAGTTGTATAAAGAATATGTGAAATCTTATAAGGAATGTATTGAAATCGGTAAAGTATACCTAAGATAAAAATTTTGTGAAAGAGACAACTCCTGTTTTTTTCTTCATCCGAAAATTTCTTTAATACGTTACATTATCGATTTCTATTTTATTTATTACCATGTGATAGAAGACGGACATTGTATGTTAACCAATTTTCTGAAAAATGTTTTAGTCCGATACTTTATCTCAAAGCTCGTAACCATAAAGAAGCTATTACTTTGATTGTTACTTGTAACACGTTTAAAGATGAAACCACAGCAAACAAAAAATATATTACATTTTGGCAAATAGGGAGAGGTTGTGTAACGCCAGGCGTTCTACATTTTTGTCCTGATTTTTTATTTGTAGAGATATTTTATAAATTCACTCCATTCCCTTAAGAGTATTCTAGATCCGTCCCTGAGTCCTACCCCTAAAGAACCTAATAATTTATTATGTAGCTGTTACCAATAAATTTACCTTCACTTCAATAAATAAGGTGGTTTAGTAAACCGTTTCCTGCAAACAAATTGAGTTGAAAAAATAATATTTGCAACACGGAGATATTTTTCCGTATATTAAGTTTACTTCCTTTTTCGCATTATATTTACTCTATCGTACTACAACTGCCTTCTTTCCACAGGTTTTCTTTAAAAATAATTTGCGTACTCTAACGCAAAAGACAGTGTACCACAACTACCTGTTTGCTCGATTAACTACAGACGCTACTACAACTCTACTGCTTTTTGATTTTAAAAGAGAAATATCCTCAAAATACTGAATTTTGAAGCCGATAAGTACCTAAGTAATAGATTGCTGTTGCTATTTTGCAACTAACTAATTAAACCAAGTTAGCGATACCAATTAGGTAGGCAATATTGCTCTCTGCGCGACGCAAATTTAATTTTCAGCTATTTCCTCAGTAATTCTCCCTGTAAAAAAATAATGTTTTTGGGAAAACATACTTAATGACAGTAATAAAACATCTTAAACTCTGTTTATTTTTCCATAACTTGTTTATACTCAGTTTTTGAGAAAAGAAATGCGAGTAATAAAATATAGCTATAAAACCCAACCTTAAAGTTAGTATATGCCAAGTCATAAAAATAACATAACAACAATCTCAGTATTAACCTAAAAAAAATAAAATTATTTTCAGGCAAGCATGTAATTTTTATGACAACAAATAAACAATCTTAAACCTAAAAAGTACCTACTGAAACTCAAGCAAATCATTTTAAAGGATTACCAAAAAAAGACAATTCATATAACTTTGCCGGTGGTTTAAAAAAAATTTTAAACAAAAAAATATAAAGAGGCGACTTTATTTAAGTCGTGCAAATTAATTTCTTGACTAAAAAAAAAACTCTGAACCTTGTCAACATAATGTATATTTAGGCTTACCTAAATACCCTGTTTTAAATGAGCCTGCTATATTGTTTCGGAGCAAGTTGTCGGGTAATAAAAGCCAAAAATTGTCCATATCGTTATTGGGAGCTTCCTTTTATTTAAGGTTTCACAATTCCTTTGGAGTACCTGATTATAAAATGTTAAAAATAAACTAAAGTTAGGGACGTTTTTACACAATAAAAGTTAAATAAAATTACGGATTCCGTGAATCGAGGCCGCAGTGGTGTAATGCAATAACATATGCTCCAATTACCCTAAAATCCACCATTTTAAATGTTACAAAATAACTAATACACACTATTCTCTAACTCCATCGTTAAACTTGAACCCAAAATATCGATTAAGACGAAGAAGTGTTGGTTCTATTTAAAAGTGATTTAAGCGTTTTTACTATTTGTAGTGGTTATTATTCCCCCCTGGCTCCCATACTCCAACGCTCCCCTATTATTTAGTATTTATTAATGGATATCAAACCAAAAGTGCGTCTTAACTAAATAATGAAACTAACCGTGCATCGGAAATAAGTGGAGGAAGATAAAATGACAAATTATAGAGTTAAATAATTTTGTATCTTCTTTTAATATTCGTTGCAGCTTTACAAGAGAGAATTTTAGGTTTCATATTCCCATAACGTAATATTGATACATGAAAAAGCTAGTCGTATAGGCGTAACATAACGATGCTTTAAAAAGACTGGCTTAATGCTAATTAATATAGAGTATCTGCTATTCAAAACATAAAATGAATAACAAATAATTTATAACTATTGGCGTGCATACAAAGTTTTTTAAAATAAAATATTGTAACCTCTTGATTACCAATCATTACTAGTATAGTTTGTTGTCAAATGTGCAAAAATTAGTTTATTATTTCTAATATGTGTTTTACCTTTTAAACGAAAAGCTATCATTACAAATTAGGCTACTGACAAGCAAATTACCTCTACTTGCATTTACGATAACACATAAATCGTTCTGAATAATTGCTGTAATTTTCACAGTAAAAATGCTAGTGGCAACATAAAATCTCTTTAGAGCTTCCGTAGAATCATGTCCATTAAACACCTTAATGGCAGGTTACCGAAGACATAAATAAGGTAAATCGGTAACAGTGACGGATTAAGAAGGTGCGGAGGGGGGTCATCAAGCACTAATGTGTGGCATGTGGGCATCACTTTACATTTAAAAAAAATAATTATTATTTTTCCTTCACTGTAAAAAAAAATGCCTGTACTATTTTCTTTATAATAATTTTAAATTTAACAATTACGGACTTGGGTGGCTCCATGTTTAACGCAGCAACGACTGGTATCAGTGGTATCTTGCGAGTCTACCATTGCTTAAGGATAGGTCCATCACATCACTATATTTAAATTGAAGTTATTCCGGTGACAGCAGAAGGTAAAAATTGGGTTTACTCTTAAGTAATTTGTGGGTTCGTATCCGCACCGCACCGCACCGCCCAGTGAATTTTAGTGGTATAAGCCATGGTTCATGATACAGCGCCTTGCAATAGGGAAGAGTGAAAAATGTATTATCCCCCATACCTACCCCATTCACGTCGCGGTAACAAGGCAGGATAAAATTAAGAAAAATTTATGCTCGCTGTAGTTGGGATGTAAAATTATTACCAACATATGCATCGAACTTAAAAAAAAAACCTTCAGTAAATTCAATTCAATTTATTTTTGTGCCGCTGACAAATACAGATATACAGTCGCAGATTTTACCCCAAGACCAAATAATAAAGTAAAGTAATATATGTATGGCTCTAAAATATATATTTTTTTCAAGGTTTCAAACAACTTGAGGTAGATATATGTTTTTGGGTTTATTCCGAATCACGTAGTACCTATATATTTTTTTATTTCAGGATTGGAATTTTAAATACAAAATATACCAAAAATTATACTTTTGCCAAAATTTCTGTCTATATCTTGGGCCAAACGATTTTTTCGACTTTTTAAACTTTTATTTAATAAATGAGCTCTTAAATAAAAATATTTCCTGCACTCCAACCTTAACAAACCAAACATTGTTAATTAAGTAATTCCACGGTAAATTGTAGATCCTGTCTGGCTGACATTAACCACACAATGGGCCTCTTTCTCAGGATACTGGCTCTTCCGCCAACCCCTGCTTACAAAAAAAAGATGTTGCTTTTAATTATTGGTAGAAACCTTACTTCAATGATTATACAAACTAAGATAAGTAGTATCTACTACTTATTTGTGTCTCATCTACAAATACAGTGCAAGTATTCCACTATAAAACATTTTGATTAATAAATCGATTTAGGAATAAAGTTAAGAACTTGTGATTCTCGTCAGCTATTCTGCAGGTGTTAGCTATGTCAAATCTTGGTGTTCAAAAGCTCTTGCAGCTATTGATTTATATAACTACGTGGACAGCACTTTTAACCAAACCCGAAGAAATCGTATATTTTTCTGCGACACCCAAAAATAAATGTCAATTTAAAAGAAAATCTTGTTCCCTTGTGGAAAATCCAACAATAAAAATCAGTAACATGACACAAAGAAGCACTCTAGAATGAGGATGGTGTTGTAAATTGTAAACTATATAATGTATATGACAGGAAGGAATTGATTTAAAAACAACTTATTATTAAGGTAAAAAAATAAGATCTAAATCACACTTTGAAAGTAGTATGTGGGAAATAATGATAACCTTGCTGAAACTAAGAAAACTAAGCAACACGTTGTCATTCTCAAATGGAGCACTGTCCACTTAAATCTAAATAGAAGTTCCGTTTTGTGTTAATATTTACTTTTCCCTCAAATTAGCAAATATTGTAATTATGTAACTTCAAAAAAAAATATCTTAGGAATTATTAGAAATCTTGAGAGGACGCTCTGGGCGCGTTTCCGCGACCAGGCTGCCAAAAACAATTAATTTTTATTACTTTAGATGGCCTTGTTGCCAAGGCCTACAAAAATTGGATCAAACTTCCCTCTGGTCAAAAGGGAAAGTAAGACCGTCCTCCCGGAAAGGGTTTTTTGGGTCTCATCCAACTACTACGCGTTATTTAAGAAATATACACGTCCCATCATTATCCACTGAGAATTTTGATTCACGTAGGATTTGACCCGGGGAAAGGACACCGATGCAATATTACAGTTTATTATATATGACTTTATTATAGAGCTTAGGCGGCATGACTCTTAACACTAGCGCCATCTATACGCGGAACATCGATATTCCCATTCATTGATTTGTATTGATTGTCGTTCGTGGATACAAGCCGCAATTGCACTGTTGCTAACCCCACGCTTTTCTTTGAATGAAATCAAAGATAGCTGAAATAATGTTCTAAACTACCAGGTACCTAAGGTAGGCTTCCTATTTTTAATTAAAATTAAATAAATATTGTTTTAGGGAATAAGCGTATTCTGTGGTATAATAATAGGTAATCTACTAAAAAAATTTTAAACCAATCTAAAACAAAAGTCAAAAAAGCAATCTAAAATTTAAATAAAACAAAGATAGAGGATTGATTCTCTAATCTTTGATAGGAAAAAAAGGGGGCATTCGGCCTTATCAAGGATAAAAACTATAAAATGTTGAAGCTATAATAAATAGTTCTATAAATAGCAGCAGTCAGAAAATAGAACTGTTGATTGTTTATTAAATTTTTTTTTTATTGTTTTACAAGGCCATTAGCATTATTGTATTGCCAAGGCCAACAAAAATTGGATCAAACCTCCCTTTGTTCAAAAGGGAAAGTAAGACCGTCCTCCCGGAAAGCAGTGTTGCCAGAGTAACAAAGCAAAAAGTCGCCATCGATCAGTATGAAAAGTCGCCACGTTGTCGCCACAACTTTTTTGAGATATTGGGGTTAGAAAACTGTCAATACTAAATTTTAAAAAAATGTTTTGTGGAAATAAACTTTATTATTGGTAGACAAAGAATAAAAATAAAAAACTTAAAAATTAAAAAAAAATTATTCTGATTCACTGTCTGAATCTGAACCTGATAGTTTTTTCCGGTTTATTTTTATATATTATATTATTCGTTTTTAAAAAGTGTTTTTGCCGATTTTATAACTTAAACAAAACAATCTCTATTTATTTTCAAGTCCAACTTTACTATATACTATCACTCAATAATTCAATGCTCATTTTATTTATTTTTTTTTGTCTTCACATCTAGCATATTTGAAAAAAAGACTCTTTCTACATCCGCATTGGGATAATTAAAATGGCCAAAACAATTTTCGATATATTAATATTGAATGCAAATCGAGATACAAATGCATCATTAAAATTTTATGTTTGTTCCAACTCTGTCCAAATTTTTTGTTTCTTCCTACGTATTGTTACAACGTGTATATTAAATTTTTTCACCTGTAAAAAGTCGCCAAAAATAAGCTTTTTATTAAAAATCGCCGCCAAAATCTCATAGAGACAAAAATTCGTCATTTTGGCGACTTGTCGCCCCAAATGGCAACACTGCCGGAAAGGGTTTTTTGGGTCTATTCTATTCCTTATTTAAGATAAGAAGTGTGCACACGTCCCATCATTATTTCATTATCCACTGAGAATTTTGATTCACGTAGGATTTGGCCCGTGGAAAGGACACCAGTTCGAATCGATATTACAGTTTATTATATATGACTTTATTATAGAGCTTAGGCGGTATAACTCTTAACACTAGCGCCATCTATACGCGGTACATCGATACGCCCATTCTTTGATTTGTATTGATTTTTCTTCGTAGATAGAAGCTAACATATTCTCTGGTATAATATTCATTCTCATGTTCGGTGGTATAATAATCTAAAGGTAATCTACTAAAATTAAGTAAAGGTAAATACAACTGCAAAGGTTATGATACTCACTAGCTTATCTCTCGCATTACCGCATATATTGTGACTCGCACTTATTTGTGATAGTTGTACTTACCACAGAAAGATTATAACTCTTAATTATAGTTATCAAAACTGTTTGTGTAAAAGGTGAGATATTAAAATATTGTTTTAGAGCTCATGTTTTTGAGCAGATGTTTACCATTTTTGTCGATCTGTTTCCCCCTATCCGTTTGTTCGCTCGAAACCCTTTGACGAGTTTTTATAGTAAGTAGGTAAGTAAAAATGTCAATCTATAAAATGGTAGGCATATCTAAAAGTATACGCCAGAGGCTACTTAGTGTCAAATTTTTATCATTTTTATCAATATGGAACCATATCTTTTTTGAATGTAAAATGTATATCAAAGAAAGGAAAATCCAGAATAAGATATCTTCAGGCTACAAGCGCTCAGGAGGGATTGCTATAATATGTATAATATGAAAGAAAATAAAAACAAAAAATATCTGAAACAAGGTTGATGGCTGTATACATTTCAATATTTTATTCCTTTGACTTAAAAACACAAACCATGGAAATTGAAATTTTATTGGTGAAACGAAGTATAAATAGATTCGTATTTTTTCAACGAACAAGGAATTATAAGAATAGCTCATTCAAACAAAGGATAATTTCAAATAGCTGTAGGCTGTCACAAAAGAGTTAAAGGTCATTTTTTTATTAAAATAATAACAAGCATAATCAACAAAGTTATTTTTAAGTAGATGATATTGTTGGTTTTAATACCTAAATTGAAATGCAGAGCGAACGCAGTGATTAGAAAATTAGTAATAGGTACATAACCCTTCTATTGGAACGTACCTATAGATGGACATTTAATTTAATGTTACATGTCGAACAAGATGAGACCAGTAAAATAGTGAAGCTTAAAGTAAATAGTGGTACTACAGTTGTGCTTCCTTACGAAAAAAATTGGAACCAAAACACCAATAGTTGTGTAAATACCATAAATCATAATACTATGATAATAGTATCATGTGTAAAAACACCACTTTTTAGTAAACATTATTAAAAAATATGCCTCTGTATCTTTGAAATTTTTTAAAACAACGATCAGCGTAATTTCTTTTAAAAATGATAAAAACACAATAGCAAAGAGCTGATTTCGCTCCTGGTATTCAAAAAGGACTTATCGAGAGGGGCGGGAAAGCTGTGGTTACCGGACTTGCATTCGGGTGTTAGAAAGTAAGAAATCTATTTACTTAATTCCTTATATTTTATTTAAATAAAATTAGTATATTCAATATTTTTACACAATAATTTATTTAATTCTCTATGCTGAACTTGAATGGCAATTTGTTAACGTTATCTACAAAAACTTAAGGTTATATCGGGTCATTAAAATAGACAAAACGGTTGCGTGTTTACCTGCAACTTATCGTTATGGTCGATTACAATCTAAACTGTTTTGATTCCTTTTTACATCAAAACTAACTAAATACAATTATTTACATAGTCGTTTAATTTTGAAAGTGGGTTTTTTTAATATTTACAAATTACAATAACTTTATATATTATTTATAAATCAAGTTTCGAAAAATATTTTGGTACCCATGCAAAGATAATAAGTCAGTGTCGCAGTCTACGGGAGCCAAGTAAGTAAAGCCACTGTATTTTTATAAATTAATATTGAAATATAAATGATTTGATTTTTTGTATTGTTTTAAAATACTTAGAAACATTTAGTAATTAAATGTGGGTTCCAGCAAGTATAATTAATAATAAACAATTATTTAGAGGTAATATGATTCCAAAAACTGTTTAACAATTAAGCAAAAATCATATTTATTTTATTTTTAAAACAACTTTTAAAAACAACAATATCAACAAACCTTTTTAAATCAACTTTACTGATAATATAACACAGGTAATATAAGTACTTTTAATGAATATATTTTTCGCTTTAACTCAGCCATTTCTCTTTTTCTCTAATTAAAACATCACCATGCCCAAAATTACATTAACTCTTTGCCTTCAGCCTAATATTTAATTATAATGATGTTAATTCTAGAACCTTTTATCATGTTATTATAAGCCCGTACGATATCCCCAAATTTTACTGTTTTTCAAAATAATAATCCTTAACCGTTCGGAATATATATTATGGGACAAACGTGACTTTATAAACGTTCTTCAGTTTTGTTTGTTAAAACTTGTTAATTTGTTTTCACCCTTTTTTTTAACTTGAATTAGGCACGCTGTTTTTCATGTTAAAACTTTCAGTGGGTTTTAAATGTCAATAAAATATGTTACAAATTTTTGCGATTAAAGTTTATTGATATATTACTTTTTAGTTACGAAAGTTTTACATTTACATTATTATTTTACATGTAGTATATACACACTCAACCAATATTGTGTATATGTCGTAGTCTTATAGTGAAATTCGTCTTTTCATAAAGAATCTAGTCATATCATGAAGCGTCGGCATATTGTGTAAAAACATGAAGCTACACAATATGCCTAGGCTTTTCAAGAAGAGCCCATCACATTTCGGCGAATTGTGTATACTACAACCTGCCTAACTTTAAATATTGCGGTTTCGTAAAATTTACACAAAGGCAAGGCATATTGTGTTAAGTGAATCTTGCGGCTTCGGAAGAATTTTTCTGGTCACACCAAAAATTAGAAGCATATCAATTTGTCCATTTCTAGTAAAACTAACCATTTTATCTGATTTACAATGTAAGTTTAATAAACGAATGACATTACAATTTTAATTTAAAACCATATATTGGTTTTCAAAAACACGGGGCGGCAATAATACATAACGCTTCTAAATTTGCGATTGGGACTTAAGACAAATTTTTTCATGTTAATTTTAAAATAGCATAGGAGTGGTATCAAATTGTTGGAAAAAAATAAATAAAAATATTCAAGATGTCCCATTTAAAATACCATACTCATGGCCACTTCCGGTCAAACCGGAAGTGCTAACAAATTGAAAATTATGCCAATAAATGCAGCATCTCTTATGCATAATCTCAAAATTTCATTTTAATATCTATAAATACAGAAAAGTTATAGGGGTTAACGTCTTTTGAAAAACACCCGGTATATGTTTTTAAAATTCGTGTTGTTTCGTGAAATTTCCACAAAGGCAAGGCATATTGTGTTTAAGTGAACTTTGCGAGCTTTTAATTGAGACATTGCTTTATATAGAGTGGACCAGTTTCAATATAGGGGTAGGTATGAGTATCTAGATATTCTAACAAAAAAATTGACTTCAATAAGAGGAATAACATCAAACATTTGTTTCTATTTATTAACACAGGGACCACTTTTGTGACATCGAGAATTACACTGCAATTTTGCTTTAAAGCATTGACATAGGAGGCGATAACTAGAGGAACAAATTCCGTCTAAAAGGTATATTGGCAACCGGTTTGTTCGTTGTTACCCAGAGCATTTTTTTAATCCAATTTTTTCAACTAATATTATTTTATAAAAATAAAATTTAAATTAAATTTAAAAAAAAATGCTCTGGCTAACAACGAACAAACCAGTTAACAATATACCTTTAGACGGAATTTGTTCCTCTAGTTATCGCCTACTATTGACATCTCGCACTTCACAAAGTGCCGTTCTTTAAATTTAGCCAGGTTATGTTACGACGTTATATGCCGAAGTGCTACGGGCTCTTCTTGAAAAACCTAGGCAGATTGTGTAGCTGCATGTTTTTACATAATATGCCGACGCTTCATGATATGACTAGATTCTTCATGAAAAGACAGATTTCACTATAAGACTACGACATATACACTCTTGAAAAATTCAGTACCTACATAGCTTTTAAAAAACTGTTTTAATGCAGTTTACAATTTCAACATCAATACAATTTAAATACAATTAAAAATATAGTACTTTAGGCCAACTGCCCATACATTTATAATTTACCTTAAAAAGCTCTTTTATTTGGTATTATCTTACTATGTATACCGGGTATTTCTCAAAAGACGTTCACCCCTATACCTTTTCTGTATTTATAGATATTAAAATGAAATTTTGAGATTATGCATATGAGATGAGTCTGCATTTATTAGCATATTTTTCAATTTGTTAGCACTTCCGGTTTGACCGGAAGTGACCATGACTTTGGTATTTTAAATGGAACATTTTGTATATTTTTACTTATTGGGATTCAGCATAACATTCTGAGTAAAATGACACCTCACTTGTCATTTTTTGGACGTGTTATAACATTCTTATGTTTATTTTTTATTTCCAATCTAGAGTGCTACAAATGAATTAAATCTGTTAATTTATAGTCAAGTAGTACATGAAAATTAAAATTACGAGTATGTCATAATAACTAACTTTCTAAGTTTCACAAGCGTTTAAAAAATTAAAATTTGTTTTCTTGACGTTTACCTCATTTTTTCCAAATGGAACGATGGTAGTTCACCAGGATATTTAAAACAAGCATTTTTTTTCCAACAATTTGATACCATACACTTCTATGTTATTTTTAAATTGACACGAAAAAATTTGCCTTAAGTCCCAATCGCAAATTTAAAAGAGTTATGCATTATTATTGCCTCTTTTCTATAAAAATATAAAGGCGGCTTTGATAAACAATGGAATGGTTTTGAAAAGCAATATTATGGCTTTAATTTAAAATTGTAATGTCATTAGTTTATAAAACATACAATACATACAATCTTGCGGCTTCGGAAGATTTTTTCTGGTCACACCAAAAATTAGAAGCATATCAATTTGTTTATTTCTAGTAAAACTAACCATTTTATCTGATTTACAATGTAAGTTTAATGAACGAATGACATTACAATTTTAATTTAAAACCATATATTGGTTTTCAAAAACACGGGGCGGCAGTAATACATAACGCTTCTAGATTTGCGATTGGTACTTAAGACAAATTTTTTCATGTTAATTTTAAAATAGCTTAGGAGTGGTATCAAATTGTTGGAAAAAAAATAAGTAAAAATATACAAGATGTCCCATTTAAAATACCATAGTTATGGTCACTTCCGGTCAAACCGGAAGTGCTAACAAATTGAAAATTATGCCAATAAATGCAGACTCATCTCTTATGCATAATCTCAAAATTTCATTTTAATATCTATAAATACAGAAAAGTTGTAAGGGTGAACGTCTTTTGAAAAACACCCGGTATATGTTTTTAAAATTCGTGTATTTGAAGCATCAAATATGAAATTCTAACAAATAAAAAGAGCTGTAAAATTATTTTAGAAAGCCTTTGTTAAAATATGTATAAAGCTTTTTAAAGGGATAAAGAATTGATTTGCCCATACAAAAGCGTTCTTCAAAAAAGAGCTTATTTTAACACAGTATCGGTAAAAGTACATTAAAAAAAAATGTGAACCGAATAACTGTCATTTAGCAGCCTTATAAATACCTTTTATTGGTCCCACTTTATTAAATAAATAACTTGTGAATTTTTGGCTAAAATAAGGTAGAATGTTTTTCAGACCCTTTTTCAAAAGTTTTTGTAATACAATACAGTAAATTGTTATGCCCATGTTGTCTGCTGTCTATAATTATCTTCAAGGCGCAATCACAAGGAACTTAGTGGAAGACAGTATAAATCCATTTACAATTATGTTTTCTGAACCTGAACTAAGCCTAAAAATAAATAAAATAGTTGTTGAAAATCTAGTTATTTTATGCAATAGTAGAGGTAAAAATATATCATCCCCTATACACAATGATGCATGAAACCAAAGGTTGATAGTGCTTGGTGTCCATATTTCCCCCCTGGAATGGCCTTCGCATTGAACGAAGGAAAAAAAGGAAATAAAAAATTTTGTTAATACTATTAGTTTGAATATGTGGGTGTCAATCCTAACGACCATACATACATAATATTTTTTTTTTAATTTCATTCTATTTCCCTATAATAATTAGTTTGGTAATTATGCAAGTGTACGAGTATAATATGCAAAGCTAAAATAATATCACAATTGGACGTAGATATGCAGAAAAGAACCAAGCGATAAAACGTTAATTTGGAGAAAAAAGGGTTCAAAGTTTTTTAAATACAATTAATTCATTGTAAAATTTTTAACACTATTTTTTGTTTTAACTTACGTGAAAAAATTAGTTCTTTTCAAGGGCATTAGTTAACTGTGCATTTATTTTTATTTTACGTTTTCTTTGCAAAAAATGTCGCTTGGTTCCTTTTTGCATATCATAGTTTGATTTTTGAGTAAGAAAATACATTTCATTCAAAATATGCGGCTTTATTTGAAAAAAAAAATACAAAAATGAATGCTTTTTAATCTTGCTCGAAATTCAGAGCACCTTGAAATCCCTCTACATCATCTTGAATTCTTTCATCTGCGAAAAGTCCAGTAAAATGGTTGGCAATCCTTGGGTATTAAGTGGCATATGGATCTAAAATCCTTCAGTTTCTCTTTCGAAATTCTTTTTTCTTCGGGCCAAAGTTGATTTAGGTCATGTTTGTAGATTCCGTTATTAGGAAGCCCACGTGTTCTTTTTGAAATGTCAACTTCTACTGAGTCTTGTTAGTTAAAACTTTGTTTCATAAATATTGAAAAAGGGGTTTCCTGCCATAAAGTAATTTCTCGTGTATTTAACCAACTAACCTCTTCACCATTGATACCCTTTTTCGATTAGTTATCTTGTTTTTGGCTATCCCAAAAAAGTTTTCTTTTTTTATTGGGTTTACAGAAAATGATTTTTTTTTGCATTACTGCATAGTAATCTTCGGGAATATAAAGACGCTGTTGCCTTTTCAATGCAGCCTTAACATTCCCAAAGTCATCGTCATTGGGTAAATAACTATGACCTGAGATTAGGAATCGTAATGAAATTTTTTCTTTCCAAAACACATTTTAACATAAGAACCATTTTCCTGTTTCGGTTCCAACCGCCACAGCTATCACTCCATAATACTAAATCTGTAACACTATTAGGTACTTTCTCGTTAATGTGTTTCAATAAGCACGAAGCCACTTCTTGTGCGCCGCGCCTTGCTGTTCATTCGACCCACGGATAGAAAAATCCTCTAACTTACTCTGGTAAGTAGTAAGTAAGAGTGCACACTTAGGTTGTACAACCAAATTATTTTATCATATTTTACTTACCCTCAATTCCGGCATCTGTAGTTTCATTTTGACACCTTTTTAATATATTTTTGGTTCGCAGTGATATAATTTTTCTCATCAAAATAATAATGTCCACAGGACTACCTTTTTAAAATGTGCCGATTACTTTTATAAATCCGTCGCACTACTGTGCCTCATGGAACCAAATACATATTATCGTATATTGTGAATTAGCAAAAAAGAACCATGTCGTCTGGGTCTTTTTCGCAAAATACACAACAGTGTAGTATTTTATTTTGCAGAAATGATCCGTGTCGCTTGGTTCCTTTTTGTACTAGGTCTTATGGTAATTTTTAGTTTTACAATGGTTTTGCATGCTAAAATCCAGTTATGATGGTAATATTTAAAATGGTTCTTTTCTGCATAAAAAACTACTTGATTTTTAAGATTGTTTAAGGTCAAAATCTACGTTTTTTATATTTTGTCGCTTGGTTCTTTTCTGCATATCTACGTCCAATTTAAATATTTAGTCGTAAAAAACAAACTTTTAAATAAAATTCATCATTTTTCATTCCTAACGCGCTGATTTCAGATTGTGAAATCTTTTGACAAATCAAATTAATTAAACCATTATAATTAAAGAAAGATAATTATTCATAATTAAATGTAAAAGTATAAAGCGTTTCAGTCATCGTCATCTTTTAACTTGTACGGCAGAATATTATACTCTTTTCACAAAACTATGGAATACTTAAATTATTTTTTATTTAGGTACTTACTAAAGGCACCAACCATGCTAAGTGCTAGGCTTAAAGAATTATAATAATTAAAATATATTATGTGATCGATTTAATTTAGTCACACATATATATATACAGGGTGTTTCAATAAAAACTCCCAGGCCAATTATTTCGAAAACTAAAAGCGACATGTAAATTCTGTGAACGCTAGTTTTTAACCTCTATGATTGGCTTTACAACTGTGTAAAAAATGTGTTTAAATAATAGAAGATGTAGGTAGCGCTACGGTGCAAAGAATTCATTCGATGAGAGGCACGTTTAAATATGGCGGTTCTTAAAGATAATTAATTTTTCATCAAATTATGTCCCATAAAAATTTTTGATAAATCTTAATTTTTGTGCGCTGCCTGAAGCAAACATTTTTTTAGGATTAAACAAAGGCTAGAAATTTAAAAAAATTATATTTTATCCACTAACATCATTATTTAAAAGATGTACCTATTCTTTTTAACATTTCCACCTAGCTCCATTTATTAATAAAAAAAATTTACAACAGAAGCAATTTGATATTCCAAAGAACTATTTTTAAATTACTGAGGAATTTTATTTTGTTATACAATAATTCATTGAATACTAGGAAACAAAGATATAAAATTACTTCGTCTATTTTTCTCTTTGCTCCTTCCTAACAATGTCTTGTAAAATTAATTCTGAAAATGTATTATTATGAAAATCAATTGTATTACTTCTAACAAATCAGTATTCTTATTTTTCAACTTGTAGAACAAAAGTTCAGGGAGCTTGAACTTTTTGCACATTTACGAATGTCTAGTCCGCGGCTATTTTGGTTGGATACACTATAGATCGTTTTCATATTATAGAGGCACTTTTATTTAATGTCTACGTCAGTGAAAATACACTCACGTCTGGCCGTGACGACGCACGTTGAAGTTTGTGACATATCTGACACTTTACACACTTAGCACGAAGTTCTAATTTGTAACTAAAGTTGCGAAAAGTTAAATTTATTAAAATGCTTTTTATTAAAGGCAAGTGACAATAAGTAAAACTGATTAAACCTTTACTAAAGAGTCACCTCTTAATTAACAAAGTTTTTTTATCGTTTAAATGCAGTTTTAAAACATAAGTAGGTACACAGTTTGAAAATATACAAGGATTTAAACATCAAATACAAAATAAAAAGTTGTTTTGCATAAACCCAATTAATAACAATATAAGTAGTTGTGTATTGATGTTAAGCAGCCATTTTTTGTCGAGACATTTTGTTACAATCTTGCTACAGCTCCTATCCACACCGTAATACTATGGTCAATCATCTTCGAGTGAATTATGTTTAAACTTTTATTAAAATATTAAAAACAACCTTCGTATGAAATTTAAAAAACAATGTCTAAAATCAATGGCAGCCAAAAATACATCGGTAGTCGCGAAAGATGCTTATTATGCTATACTTTTACAACGCTATACAACAATTACCGACAGACATCGCTTGTCACTACAAACTATACTTACTTGAACAATTTTTAAAAGTGAACTAGGCCGACTAGTTCGCCAATAGGGGAAGGTTGCTCATATTGGACCAATTTCCAGATTTCTTATCATAGATCCTGATAATAACGCAAAATCGATCTTGAAGCTATACCTTAGTATACTTTAGTATGTTGTTCAACTGCAGGATTTTTTGCAGAATTTTATTTTAAAGTATCTATAATATACCAGGCTATAAAAAAAAACTCTGCAAGTGGTTCAATATAGGAAACCGGTTGCCTAAATTGCACCTGGGGGTTCCAAAATTGGACCACATGATTTAAATCGGAAGCTTAGGTGTTAAATAAATAAATAAAAAATAAAATTGTTGGTACAGGAAGTTTTATACTTATATTTCAAAAAAACATCAAATTTAGAATCAAAATTTCGGTAGAAAACATCTTAATGCAAAAAAAAAGTACGTATTAGTTTCCTATATTGGACCAGTCATAGTTTCATTTTTTAACTCAAGGAAAGAAGATTTTAGCAATATTGAAATGGTGTTAGTTTATGACATTAACTTATTTAAAGAGAAAAAATATTTTTGCACAATTTGGAAAAATTGCGTAAATTGGACCGGTTCAATTTTGGCAATCACCCAGTGGTCCAATTTAAGCAACTACCACGTGTTTTACAAAACCACCCAGGAAAAAAACAAGAAAAAACAAATATGGCATGGTAATAGGAGAAATAGAAAGAGAAAAACTTACTTGATAACTTCCATAAAAAAGATTTTGCTTAGAGTTTTATGGTTCTAAGGTACATTCTTAGGAAAATCCTAAAAGTATTACATTAAAATTGTGTAAATTACGTTTTGCTCTGTACACGCCAAGCACTAACGGCCAACTAGTTGAGTTTGTTGCCGACCAAAGGTTCTGGGTGGAAGTATGTTACAGTGTTGCCAGATGATATGGCACTTGTTTAGTTTCGGAGAAATGTACTGTGGTCCAATTTAGGTAGCGGTTCAATATAGGTAACCTTCCCCTACTATTAAACTATTGAGTGATCCAAACTAGTTCTACCTCTAGTAATGACTATTATTTAAATATAAATAATATAAGTATAAAGTTTCTTGTATCATATCGTCGTACACATTTAAGTTAAGCAAGAGCATACCTTGAAATATGATTTCCGTGCCAAGAAGTGAATAAAGTGGTAAATCTTTACTTCTAAGTGGAAATGACATAAAATAAAACATGCAGTCAAACGTCTTTCTTTTTGGGAACCACATTTGCACCAACCAATTATCATCTTGGTTAATCTAAAAGAGGAAAAAAGTAATAAAAGTAGGTAGAAAAGTTGTTCTCTTTACATAAAAAAAATATATGCCAAAACAATAACGCCCTGCTCGTCTGACAAAAATTTAAACTTAGAGTACATCCAATATTAACTCTAATACTAATATAAACTTTTTTAATTTTGTATGGAAAAACTTTTAAATGTTTGATAAACATTTCTCGAAAAAAAGAAACATGAAATTTTTATTGCGAAACTGCGAAAAGTTAAATTAATTAAAATGTCTTTATTAATTTAGGGTTACAAGTTTAACATTAAAATTAATAAAGTTTAGATCATGGTTAATAATGAAACGTAGAACGAAGTTTGCCAAAGTAAGAAAAAACTGTTTGTGCAGACTTGTTGAGTGTTCATGTGTTTAACAGCTGTTTTCTGTCTTTTGGATTCTATGAGGCTCGATCACTGCTACCCCCGTTAACCATAATACATGATAAGCAACATTATAAGTGGTGTTTTAAAATTTTGATTTTGCATCATGTTTGCTGGAATATTACGTATAATGATTTAATAATTACCTATGTTATGTGTACTAGTCTACCTAGGATTATAAAATAAATTCGAATTGTTTGCTGTTTTAATAGTAAGTACTTAGCACATAATGCGGGTTTAACCGTAATTAAATTATTACACGATTAACGAATTCAAAAATTCACAAAACTTGAACCTAATAGTAATGAAAATAAGAATTATCATTTTCAATGGAATGCGTTATAGAGAGGGGCCCCTGAAAATGTTTGCGTAGGGGCCCACTCAGTTTTTGTTACGACATTGACAACCGATAGAAATAGTTATAACAATACTTTAGTTTACAATTATTTACATTTTCCTTTACACATTTAAGAAAAATATGTGTACCTACTTGTTGAAGAAACAATGTTCAACATCACTTAATTTGATTGTTACTTTTTTACCTATTGAGTGTAACATGTATTATTGTTGAGTTAGTCAAATAAAAATAATTTTCAACGTCAAGTTTTTACTCTTATTTCGTATGAATCTATAGAATATTTGAACAGGTTATGGGCCCAGACTAACGTGATCTCAAGAAGAAAAGTATCTTGTCCCAGAGAGAGTAAAAATAGCTGAAATTTTAAAAAATTGAAATTAAATTTATTTGAGAGTTGTCAAAATGGACAAATTTCCAAAATTTGAGAAACTACATGGAAAATCAAATTTTCATTCTTGGAAAATGATGGTTTTTGCATATCTGGATCTCAACAATATGTATAATATCGTCACAGGGATAGAAAAAGATCCAAGTCTTAAATCTGGCGCTGAAGGAAAATAATATGCCAGCTCCGTTGAAGACTATAGGTATCGGCATTCCTTGACTCGAGCTTTTATACTATTTAATGTAGATTCTGATATTGTACCCCAAATAACTTGCTACACCGAAGCTAGTAAAATGTGGGAAGCATTAAATAATATTTATGATAAGAAAAATGAGTATACTTTACACGCTTTGGTAAAATCCCTGGTTGGAATTAAATGTGAGTCAAGATATACCATAACTGAACATATTGCAAAATACAATGAACTATGGAGCAGATTAATTGAAAGAACAGTAAGCTCAGGTTCAGATAAAAATACTGATTCGTTAGAAGCAGCATTCCGGCCTTTAGCCCAGTCATTGAAGGCAAAAGGGTCATTATTTTTAACGACTTTACCTGAAGAATTAGACAACATTGTTGACAATTTGAAAACAAAACCTGAATTAACCTATGATGACATTTGTTCAAGATTGATGGAACTGTCGTTAACCAAATCCAACTCGGAAGATAATGAAGCTCTGGTTGGAATCAGACAAAAAAGAAATTATCTTCCATAAAATATCGAATGCACTTACTGTAAACAAAATAATAGATGGTATAGAGGTCATACTGTGAAAACCTGTAGAAATATTAAAAAAAGTATTGAGAATGCAAATATTGTATATGATATTAAGAATGCAAATATTGTAAATGAAACTGATATTAAAAGCGATTGTGCTTTCACCGCAACTGTTTTGAATACAAAGTCACAAAAATGGATTTTTGATACTGGAGCAACGTCACATATGAGTGGAAATAAAAATTATTTTTCCAACTTAAGAGAATTTGATGGTTTTATCAAACTAGGAAATGACAATAAAATTAAAGTTACCCATATAGGAAATGTTAAACTACATGCTTTATTATCAAATGGTGAAACTATGAACATAACAATGTATGATGTTCTGTATTCTCCTGAATTAAAATGCAATCTAATGTCCTGGGAGAAAATAAAATTAAAAGGAATTACCATGAGTGGCAATAGAAATGAAATTATATTTTTTAACAAAGGCAAACAAGTTGGGTGGGTAATATCTGATCACAAAGAACAAGTTTTTCAAGAAGTTCCTCTAGAAATTAGTAATGTTAGTGTTTTAACATGGCATCAACGTCTCGGTCATGTGCCAGTGTCAAGTTTTAACTGTACCAGACAAACTGTTGCTGATGGCCATATTCTACCAAAAAACCCCAAGCCAATTGAATGTGATGCTTGTGAAAAATCAAAAATGACAAGAACCATTGTAAAAGAGGAAGGTAATCACTGCAATGAAGTATTGGAGAAAATTCATTCCGATGTAGCAGGTCCATTTTCTAGGAAATCATTGGGTGGAAAGTATTATTATGTATCATTCACGGATGAATTTTCAAGATACTCAGAAGATAAATTTATTTCTCATAAAAGTGAAGTAGAAAAAGCAATCAAAGAATATGTTCTAAGAATCAAACGCCAAACTGGCAAGAAAATAAAAATTTTTAAAAGTGATAATGGTGGAGAATTTAAATCAAACTCATTACTAAGTTTTTTCTCTAATATGGGAATAAAACCAGAATACTCTATACCTAGAATTCATGAAACTAATGGTTTAGCTGAGAGATTAAATCGGACAGTAACGACAATGGCCAGAACGATTATTACTGATGCTGACTTACCTTTATCATTGTGGGCAGAATCAATTGCATTCTCAATTTATACAAAAAATCGATTGCCCCATTCGTTTCACGGGAAAACTCCATATGAGTGTTTTTTGGAAAAAAACCTACTATTGGACATTTTCGAAGATTTGGCGATAAAGCTTTTGTACATATCAATGAAGAAGAAAGACCCCCTGGAAGTAAGTTAAATCCAAGAGCTAGGGAAGCTCAAATGGTTGGATATACAGATAAAGTCGGGTGGTATCGTTTTTGGACGGGCAAGAAAGTCATAATTTCAAGAGATTTTAAATTTGTTAATAATGAAGACCCAAATATGTTTGAAACACCAGAAAATATTCCAGATAATTTAAGCGAAGATAGTGCACGTGAAACAATATCTACCTTTAAAACAAGTCAAGAAAATACAAATACCAGTACCAATAAAGAAAATCTGGTTGTGTCAATTGACACGAATATCAGAAATATGACTTTAACAGACAATATCACAACAGACAATGTCACTTTAAAAGAAAATAATCAATCAAATGAAGATCAAAATATTCATTTTAAAGATCTTGAAGAACACACTCAAGAAGATAGTTCAGTAAGCGAAAATAACAGAAATGAAATTGTAAATTTTAATTTACGTAGAAGTAATCGCCTCAAACATTGTCCAAAAAGTTATGATGACTATTACTGTAATTTTTCTTTGGAGGAACCAGCAAATTTTTTAGAAGCAATAAGTTGTTCCGAAGCAGAAAAATGGAAAGAAGCTATACAGAGCGAATTAGAAAGTATGGAAAAAAACCATGTTTGGTATCTCGTTGAACAACCAGCTTCAAATCATTGTTTAATAGGTTGTAAATGGATTTTTAAAAAGGAATTATCTGATAAAGGTGAAGTTATAAAATTTAAAGCTAGATTAGTAGCGCAAGGATTCAGTCAAGTACAGGGAATTGATTACGGAGAGACTTTTTCCCCCGTTGTAAGATATGATACAATAAGGATGTTATTAGCTCACTGTGTACATAGGAGAATGGTTGCCAAACAAATGGATATAAAGACGGCATTTTTGAATGGAGATATAGATTGTACAGTTTACATGAAAATTCCAGAGGGATTGATTACAAAATCAGGGAGAGTATGTCTACTGAGAAGAAGCATTTATGGACTCAAACAATCTCCTCGACAGTGGAATCAAAAATTAGTAGGTGTCCTAAAGAAAGTTAATTTGGAGCAATCATCATCAAATCCATGCTTGTTTGTATCAAAAGATGGTGAACAAATAATCGCTTTTTACGTAGATGACTTATTACTTCTGGCTGCAAATAACGAAAAAATGACGTTTCTTGAAAAAACGATATTTCAACATTTTGAGGCGACATCTTTGGGAACGCCAACTTTTTTGGTTTCATTTAAAATAAATTGGCATGCAGATTTTGTAACACTCTCACAAGAACAGTAAATTTTAAACCTTTTGGAAAAATATAATTTATTGCACTGCAAAGCGGCATCTACACCTATAGACTTGGGTGCTAAACCACAGAAACGTACAGAGTCTGAAAAAAAGGCAAATACTTTATTATACCAATCGAAAATAGGTAGTCTGTTATATTTGTCGATGGGAACTAGACCTGATATTGCTTTTGCCGTAAATTTATTGTCACAGTTTAGTACCGATCCTTCAGAAGCTCACTTGAATATGATACAACATATATTTCGCTATTTAAAAGGGACAGTTCACAGAAGGCTAATATACAGACACGAAACTGAAGCCCATTTAGTAATATATAGCGATGCTTCTTATGCTAATGACTTGGATAGTAGAAGATCAATTGGAGGTTACCTTGGTTTGTATGGTACAGCAGTAGTATCATGGTCCACAAAGAAACAGCAAAGTGTCGCAGTATCAACCACAGAAGCTGAATATATGGCCCTTTCACTTTCTTGTCGCCAAGCCATTTGGATGTCATATATTTTAAGGGATTTGAAAGAAACAAAAAAAACTCTACTGCTGTGTGATAATCAAGCAGCTATCCATATATCTGCCAATCATATACTTCACCAAAGAAGCAAACATATTGATGTTCATTGCCACTTTATTCAAGAAAGAATGGCAGAAGGAGATATCGAATTAAATTATGTCACTTCAAAAGAAAATTTAGCTGATGTATTTACCAAACCCCTTTCAAAAGAATGTTTCGAGAATTTAATTTCCAAATTTTTTGATGCTTCCATTAAGGGAGAGTGTTGAAGAAACAATGTTCAACATCACTTAATTTGATTGTTACTTTTTTACCTATTGGGTGTAACATGTATTATTGTTGAGTTAGTCAAATAAAAATAATTTTCAACGTCAAGTTTTTACTCTTATTTCGTATGAATCTATAGAATATTTGAACACTACTGACCCACTAACCTGTATTTACTGGCTCATTAGTTATTTTCCCATTATTTACAAAACTAATTAACTTAAGCGTTTGCTACATCCAGAGCCTGCAACATAATCCTGGATGACGTATAGCTTCTGTTATTAACACACGCCTATTAATAACAACGTTAAAAATTATGGAAAATAATATAAATCACATAACATAAGTAATATATCATTCAGAAATAACAAAATGGTTTAAATTATTTGGCAATAAGAATAATAAAAAGCTAAACCTGAATTAAATACGTTTGTATTTATTGTAAACTACATAATACAGGTTGATACAGACCATATCATTAACCGAATTATTTAGGTTTTTAATATTAAAGCTTGATGATTACAGAAATACATATTTAGATTTGGATAAGTTTCGAAACGCTATGTGGCTATTTTTTTTTATATCAAAATACTTTAGTGGTAATATAAATCCCTCATTTTTAATTAAAGATTAAATAAATATTAATAATTTATCCAACATCCAAGAACCGGCTTTCAAAAAAATATGTTTCGCTGTGTATGCAATTGATCCGGTAAAGCAGATATTTAACGATCACTAAAAACGTATTTTTTAACATAATAACGACATATACATAAGTACTATAGCGTAAATAATATTGTATTTACTATATACGCTGGTTAATATATCGAATGCTAGTTCTTGTAAATGTTTAACTTTACACATAAATATGAATAAAAGTAGAAAATGGAAGTTGATATATTTCCGTCATTTAAAATGTTTCGAAGTGTTTTAGCAGATTACAAAAAAACACTAACAGCAAAAATGTTTTCGTCTAAGGGTTATGAAAACGGTAGATTAAGTAGATATGGTTTTGTAATCCTTAAGGGTTGAGAACGTGTGATATTAATAACAAAAGTAAGATGTAACTAATTTTAATAAATACCAAAATGTATAATAAAACAATTTTTTGTAAGCAGAAAAATGGTCCATCACGTTTTGGGTTTTTATTTTAGATAGTAACTTACTTGCTTGTGAGTCTAAGTATCCAACATTGGTAGTAACAGCCGAAAAACAGCTACTTCTAGGCCTGCTCAATCAAAATACCTAAAACATTTTGTAACTTAAAAAGTTATAGATAAGAGGTTCCAAAATCAGGGAGTAAAAGTATCCAGGCCCAACCGAAACATTTAATTCTGATTTAAAGGTAAAATGATGAGGCACATTGTTAATACTTTTCGTAATAATATAAAATCCAAAGCTAAGCACAATACATTCAAGTTTGGTGTTTTAGGGTTGCTAACTTTGAGAAGTTCATAAGAAAGACAATAATTTTAAGGCATTGTTTTGATAAATTTTAATAGGCAGCCAGCGTAGCCGGGGAAACCAACTAAAGTTAAACAACAAACCAAGAAATCTGGTTTAAGGAATGCAATTTTCAATTTTTGTCGCAAAAAATCACTGCGATGTCTTCAACTTGTGCCTATATAGTGGTAATATTGAGAGTGGATAATATAGCTACATTTTTTAAAACATTTGTTCTACATACAATAACCTCCTCCACAAACCTACGAGACAATTTGTTCAAAAGGAGAAACGCTTTCCTGGCTGAAGAACGATTAGCAACCCTGGTGTTATACAAAGTAAATCGTAAAATCGTAATGTAGGTACAGTAGGGATATCTATGAAGTTTGGACACCGAATTGCATTGTAAAATATTTTAACTATAGTAAATTGTCTGTGAAAAACTTAAACTTACATGTTATAAAGTGTTGGACATAATTTCCTGGTATAGTAGATAGGTTACATTTCGTTCATTAACTCTGCCATTTCAGTCTGGTAAAGATCCATTTTTACAATATCAGACAGTAGACAGCTTAATCAAACAGCAGGGAGTGGTAAATAAAAGGGAGACAACCATTAATTTGCCATTGTTGTCATAAATCTTGAAAATTTAACGTCACTGATCCGTCGTTATAATCCTTAGCTTATTTGCTGGAAAACGGACCCCCTTAACCTAAAATATTTTCACACAAATTGTCTAAAATTAAAAATTGACTTTCATTAAGCTTATTATCTATTGCAGACATATACGGATTGTTATTAATAGACTCCAAATATTTATATACCCAATATTAAATTATTTATATTTACTAAACTTATTGGAAATTTTATATTTCACAGCTCGATTCTGCTAGATTTAGCTAAAACTCCATGCAATATTATTTTACAAAGGCTGTGCTAAGCATGGGAGTCAACAGATGTTGGGTACAATTACCAGACAATAATGTTACTAATATCCTTATACTATCCTAATGCGATATTACATATATATATATATATATATATATGTAGTATATATAAAACAAGGTGGGATTAAGAGTATTAAGACCCCAAAATAACTAATACACCATCTTAAAGAGAATTCCTTTTGTGTTTTAATTGTGTAATTCCGGACATTCTTATCTTACGCACGGAGAATTTCTATGTACCTATATAGAGCTTAAGGGATATAAGGGGACCACCTAGGAAGAAATTCTCTCTTTATTTGAAGCTATTTAGTTAAGGAGAAAAATTAATGTTTCCAAACGAAAAGCATATTTTCATAGTATTTGAAATAAAATTTAAACCATTTAGTAAAGTAAAAAGTAAAGTAAAGTAAAATAATCTTAATTCGTCATTCAAAATAATTTACAATATATATATAAATTAGCCTATCAGACTTGTCAATATGTATATCTGTACCCCAGAGGTAAAGTGTACTAAGTCCACTTTGCGCTAAAAATTAGTTAACTGTACTATGTCTGTACTATACGCTCTATCGGGGAAAAAATCCGTAATACACCTTATTACGTCTGTTGAGGAGCTAGTTAGTTTTAAATAATACCAAGTCACAACAACTAACAGTCAGAGGTAAACTATACTCTCGACTATACTAATTGGACATAGTATTGTATCACTCATATAATATGTCCAATACCCATGGACTTAGTACTGTTTTACTTTTTTATACTTTTATATTATGTATAATATTTTTGTTAATCCTAAGTTTAGTCTCGTTCCTTAGTAAGGATTAAATAAAATATGTTTAATAAACGTTTTTTTTAACATTTATGACTTTTGATCCGAAAAAACTTCCGTTATATAAATTGAACTGTACCAAGTCCACGTTGGTTACCAAAAATGTCAGTGGTAAAATATACTAAGTCCTTTTGATAAAAAACTAAAAGTTTTTTTGAAAACTAAGTTTATTGTACCGGGTGAACAACTAAGAATGGTCGTCGGCTATATCTCAGAAACTGGAAGTCCTAGAGCTATTAAGTAAAATATTTTTTAGTTAAAGTGCCCAAAAGAAAATGTTGGAAATTATTTTCGAGTTTCTAAACTCACCGCTAGAGGGCGTAAATCCAAAATTTTCCATTTTTTGAAGGGTACACCCTGTATGTTTTTAAATTTTCAAATTCCACATAAAATTATAATTATTTTTTATTAAATGCATCATTAGTCTATACTTCATAGTTTCCGAGATATTGACTCTCGAAAAGTGACATTTTTAAACTTTGACAGCTTCTAACTTTCTAACAGTACGTCTTAGAGCAAAACGGCTTACATGTCCCTATCTTCAATTTTTATTATCTTCCCAAAAAATCAACTTCCGGTTAAAGCGGATGTAACTCGAAAGCAGAAAATATAGTTGTTTCGGTTAACTGGAAGTTGATTTTTTTGGGAAGATAATAAAAATTGAAGATAGGGTCATGTAAGCCGTTTTGCTCTAAGACATACTGTTAAAAAGTTAGAAGCTGTCAAAGTTCAAAAATATCACTTTTCGAGAGTCAATATCTCGGAAACTATGAAGTATAGACTAATAATGCATTTAATAAAAAATAATTATAATTTTATGTGGAATTTGAAAATTTAAAAACATACAGGGTGTACCCTTCAAAAAGTGGAAAATTTTGGATTTACGCCCTCTAGCGGTGAGTTTAGAAACTCGAAAATAATTTCCAACATTTTCTTTTGGGCACTTTTACTAAAACATATTTTACTTAAAAGCTCTATGACTTCCAGTTTCTGAGATATAGCCGACGACCATTCTTAGTGGTTCACCCGGTACATAAAACAATACATATTTATGGACTCAGTGTAAACTACTTATCCCTAACTAGCTGTATAAAACAGCAGTAGACTAAATTCATGGTTTGGTTTCTTTATTTCGCTTTCCTGTAAAAATTACTTTATGTGACATAGTATTTTTACCTCTGGGGTACAGATATCAGTACCTATATCTTAAAAATAAAACAATGCACATCTTAAATTTGATAAAAGTAAAGACAGTAAAAGTAAAGACAATAAAAGTAAAGACAATCACACCTAATTTACAATGCTAAATACTCGTCCACATCATTAAAAGCCTGACCCACCAAGAAATTAAGGAAAGTACCTCGAAAACTGACAGTTTGATCAACAAAAAGTTGCAGAAACTTATTATATAAAATAATTCCATGAAAGTAAGGAGAGTTTTGACCTACACTCAAGCGAGAGTATGAAAAATGTAAATGACGCCGAGTTCTTGTGTTATAACTATGTATACCCGAATTTTTTGAAAATGCACTCTCATTCCTTTTGACATATAAGTAGAATCATTGAGTATATGTAAAGTTATGGAAGAGTCAAGAGACCCAGATCAACAAATGCCCTTCGACAATGAGCACTCGGCAGGAGGCCTAACAGCACAAGAATAATTTTGTCTAAACTGCTGCATATAATTATCGTTAAAAGAGCATTTTTTTAGTCAAATTTGATACCGTGTAATTCCTGATATGCTGAACGCATTTCAAAAAGCTGGTCACATTTCGAAAGGTATTTTCATCCTCTATTGAATTATTCGTAACAACTTCTTAGATTTTAACCGGGGGCTATAATATAGGGTAAAACAAAATGTCGTGCATTTTGAAAAAATTTCACTTGCTCCATATTTTGCAGGAAGACCATGCTGATATTTTTTTAACCTAACTTTCATAGATATTGATCATACCTCGGGACCTTTTTGAGATTTTGCGAATATCTACTGTCGTTTTCGAAAAAAACAATTTTTTTGAAAAATTTTTTTTTTTTTAATTTTATGTTTCTACACCAATTTGCTCGATTTTGTAAAGTGCATCATTAATTAAGTTATCTTTGCTAACTTCTATCCCTATCCTCCTCAAATAAAGAACTCACCCTGCGAATATACCTACAATAGTTTTTTTAGGAACTTAAATCAAGAATAAAATCAGTTCTTTGTTCATTATAATGATTCATGTAAAAAAAAATTATCTGGAGTGCTTCAAACAAAAATATTCGGCGGATGAACATTTAAAACCTTGTTGGACCGCCTCTATTTAGAAGGACGTCCCTTACTCTCTCGGGCATAGAATCCACTAATACTGTAATCATGTTTTGGGGAATAGCTTCCCATTCACGCAAAATCGCATTCACCAATTCTTGCAAATTTTGAAATTCATTTCCTTCCCGATTCAAACGTAACTTAAGATTACTCCACACATGCTCTATAGGATTCATATCAGGCGACCTAGCAGGCCAAATCATATGCGTGATATTGTTTTCCCTAAGAAAGTCGTCCACGATTCTTGCTCTATGAAGGCGAGCGTTGTCGTCGACTAAAATAAAGTCGCCCCCAAAATTATCTGCAAAGGGCAAAACAATATCTCTCTAACATATTTCTCTATACGTCGCGGCAGTCATATTTTCCCCAGTCAATACAATCAATTCAGTCCTACCATTCCTCATGATTCCACCCCAAACAGTTACTCCGCCTCCTCCAAACGCCACCCTTGCTTGTTTTTTTTCGAAAACGACAGTAGATATTCGCAAAATTCCAAAAACGTCCCGAGGTATGATCAATATCTATGAAATGTTAGGTCCAAAAAATATCAGCATGCAAAATGGGGAGCAAGTGAAGTTTTTTTCAAAATGCACGACATTTTGTTTTACCCTATATTATAGCCCCCGGTCAAAATCTAAGAAGTTGTTACGAATGATTCAATAGAGGATGAAAATACCTTTCGAAATGTGACCAGCTTTTTGAAATGCGTTCAGTATATCAGGAATTCCACGGTATCAATTTTGACTAAAAAATGCTCTTTTAACGATAATTATGTGCAGCAGTTTGTTTCACTCAGAGGTTTTCTTGTTGTCAATAATCAACCTTATAAAACCGTGTCATAATGTTGATATGTATTGGGATGTGCAGAATGCATTGCAAATTAGTTTCCCTTCGCAGCGTATGAAGTAATACGATTTATTTACGCACGTGAACCAGAGACAAGCTTTTCTAAATATTGAAAAATGTTTATTGAGAAATTCAAATCCCTATATGACAAGAATTGTACTAAATCTGGCAGGTATTTTTGGACTAAAACTAAATGAACCAAGTATCTGCTAAAATATGTACTTTGAAGTATTCCTTTTATCTGCGAGTCATTTTCTCCCCTTATTCACACAACATCGCATCTAACAAACACCTTAATATATGCTACAAGTAAAAGATCCCTTCTTCATGTTCAAAACAAGTCTTATGAACCAGCGCGTGATTTGTTTGTTAAGTCAGGTCTTTGGCCTAAAACATCTTAATTTAGCCTCTAGTTAACTAAGTTTGAGTTATAGAATTTTAATGTTATTTAAAGCGTATTGGAAAGTTATGAGCTTTCATTATCATTTGACCATAATATTATATTATACGGTTGTTTACTTGTAAAGGTAACTCTTCAGACCAGGTAATGATTCCCTGCTCCTAGTCCATGCCAACTTTAAAAGCTTTTATCATTTTATAAAAAATATATGTATATATATAAAACAGCCTGGAAAAGAAAATTTGTTTTTAAAATGCAGTAAAACAAAACATAAAAAAAGCTGTTTCTGAGAAAGTCCAATAAAAATATTCCCAATTCATTATTATCAGTCTAATACCGAGCCAGAAAGAAATATCAGAAAATAGTATTCTGGATGTCCAGATCTGCATACAAAAGGGATCTAAGGGATTTTAAGGGAATACAGCCGAATAACAATAAAATAGAAAGTGTTATTTATCAAAGCCCTACGAACCCAATATTTCCAGTTTATTGGGGATATTTTTTAATATGTCAATCCCATAAGAATGTATAGCCTTCGATTAGGAAAAAGCAGGAGTCAAATTTAAATAGGTTTACCATTTTGGGTTCAACTTATTTACGGACTTGTAAAATCATATTTTAAATTCTAAAAGTATTAAAATGTTATTTTTTGCTGTACTTATAGGTAGGGCTGCACCGAGCCCTGTTTTTTAACTTGACCGAGTACCGAGTACTCGGCTGAAGGTATTGACCGAGTACCTAGTACTCGGCTGCCGAGTAATGATATTTTTCAAAGGTCAACATCTCGGAAACTATTAAGTATGGACTAATAATGCATTTAATAAAAAATAATTATAATTTTATGCAGAATCTGAAAATTTAAAAAAACACAGGGTGTTATATTTAAAAAATGGAAAATTTTTACCGTTCCGCTTTTTGGAGCACCCTGTATAGTATAGACGGAATCTATTTTTCGAAAGATAATGTTGATGTTCGGCCAGAAGAACCAAATATGCAAAATGTGGTAGAATTAGAATATAGTTCATCAGAATCGGATGATATTCCTCTGAACTCTCTCGTTGCACGGAGTAAAGCACCTTCAACGAATGGGAGTCTATAATGGACCCATTGAATGTAGACTTTGCGGCGAAGAGGATGAAACCGCCTCCCATATCATATACAGCTGCGAAGCGCTAAACCGTAAAAGATTCAAAATCTTCGGAAACATTCGACGTGGCGATAACCTCCCGTACGACAAACTTGGAAGAAAACTACTGGACCTCATAGAAGGAACAAATCTTTTCTAACAAGACTGGGGCGCACAATAAGCCAGAAGGCTGCAGTGTAAGAAGCTTGGGCCACACGTCGAACCCGACCCCCGCCTTCAACCAACCAACCAACCAACGGAGTAAAAAAAAGATGAAGTCAGACATTTCTATTTGGGACATGTTTTCTTCAGCCTCAACTTCAAATTCTTCAAGTAAAATATTATCAAAAAGAGAAATACTACAAACTGAAATTGATACTTACTTGAAATTACCTATAATTGATAGAACGCTATCACCATTTGACTGGTGGCGAGCCAATCAACATACGCTTTCCCCATTTACTCAAGGCTATAAAACAGTTCTTGTCTGCTCCAGCTTCCACCATTTTCAGTGAAAGGTTATTTTCAGAGGCGGGAAACGTCTTCGAAACAAAAGGAAATGCGTTGAAACCGGAAAATGGAGAGAGACTTATACCTATATTTACATCATAATCTTCCTCTTCTAAATTATAAATATTACCTAAATTTATTAATGCCACTGTACTTTGCATAAGTATGTTATTGAAAATTAAAATTATGAAATATATGTCTCATTTCTTACTGTTTTTGACATGCCGAAAAGGATTGCTTCTAATATTCTACTATACTGGGCCGAGTAATGAATATAAGACCGAGCACCGAACTACTCGGTACTCGGTGCAGCCCTGGGTCTAGGTAACATGTTTTGACTCAACAATATTATACAGGGTGGAATTTTTAGCTGGAATAAATTCAGTATTAGAAAGCTTCTTTATTTGCTGAAAAAATACAGAACTACGGCTGCGTTTATTTTTAATTTGGCATACTTTTTGTGTCTTCATAAAAATTTACCCCTCTTTTTGGGGTAGAAACCGCCCGAACCAGACTTTTTTTTCAAATGTAGAGGTAAGTATTGTGATAACTCGTTGGAAAGGGCATAAAAAAGGGAATACGACCCAATAATTACTTTTGCATTTCGGCAATGTAGACGCAATTTGTTTTATTGTAAAAATTGTTGTTAATGTTGAAATGGATGGTGGAATGTGGAATTGGATTGATGAAAATTCGGCGGTTTCCAGCCCAAAAAGCGGTATAAATTTCATGAAGACACAAATAAAGTATGCCAAACTAAAAATTAACGCAAACGTAGTTCTGTATTATTTCCGCAAATAAAGAGGCTTTCTAATACTGAATTTGTTCCAGTTAAAAATGCCACCCTTATATAACATAGAATTGGACACATATATGATGTAGGTATGTAGTGTAGGTATTCTTTTGTAATTTGAACATACAATAAATAGGTACCTACATCTTTTCCAGCCAAAATTTATCTTTTTTACTAGTCATTTTTATAAAAAAAAATTAAATTTAGCGTAATAGTAAGGTTAGGAAAACTAGCTCCAAAAAATTTCAGCCATCCGTTTTCATATGTGAAATGTATGCTAGGTATAATAAGTGTCTGATGTAGAACAACACAAAAATAATTTGTTTTATTAATCAAATATTAAGCACTTGCTTACCTTAATTCTTATCACAAATTGTTTCTTTATCCACGAGCAACTTGCAAGGATCGATACTATATTATTATTCTATTCTCTCATCAGTCCCATCCCGGGGCCATCCCATCTGCAACTGCGGAACCACAGAAAAATAAAGGGTTTATTTGCGGAACTGCGCAAGACACGCTGAAGGAAGCTGGGTCTTGCTGGTGACCGGCGTATTCAGTCATCAACAACACAGAGGAATAATAGGTCAATTCTCGCTTGTTGCCCGACCAATGATGCCCTGCATCATGCTCCCTGTTAGACTACAGTGTTATTTTTTTAATTAGGTTGTCAAAACAAAGATGGCAAACTGATCGGCAAATTAGTCAATAATAAAGACGTATTTGGTTGAAGCTCCGACCGAGTTCTTAATATCAAATGCTCGCTCATTTCTTGTCTTTGTTTTTTAACATAGGAAGAAAAAAGATAGTTGTTCTTGTTATCCGTATCAGTCCGAGCACAACCTTAGTTTGAATGCCTTGGTTTTCAACTTTCAATAAATTTGTCGTTTTTAGAAAATAGTTTTTTTAAAAAGATACATTTAATAAGATAATAAATTAGGGTATATAGTAAAATGGACCTCCTTGAAGTACGAAGAGTTGTCAGAGAAAATTTTGGACTTTTTTTATGTATATGCAACGTCTAGTGATCTATAGGGAACGTTGCAACTGATACGAAAAAACTATATAGTGGTGATCGGCCATTTTGTGTCATTACAAAGGCTTCCAGTAAATTTACTTTAAATTTTGATGAAAAAAAAAGAAAATTTGGGACTTTTATTAACAAGAAAGAAATTTTATGTACCAACAAGATGAATGAGACACATATTGAAGCAGCCATTGCCGCTGATCCCAAGATGGATTTGCTGATATACCGAGAGAGCAAGTAAATTTTAATTCATTTTGGTTTTTATGTTTTATATCTTACAACTAAGTTATTTTAGAGAATGCGAACTGTTTAGGGATGCCATCGAAAGCTACTACAATACTTTAGATAAAGTAAAGGCCAAGCTACCTGGTGTTCCATTGGAATCCCTTGTTAAGCAATCGGAGACTGGTCACAATTACATGTAAGTGTTATTTTCATGTTTTTCATTTATTTTTTCTTGGTAGATCTTTGACATACTGTAGTAATTTGCTACAATACAACTGATACCAGCAAATACAATATAAATAATACGCTCTAGTTATATTAATAATCAACTATTTATAATGTTAAAATGCAATAAATTTTTATTAAATAAAACTCATTTTTGTAGGAAACTGGACCCCGATTTTATTCCCGACAGATTAGTAACCCTCCCTGACGCTGCAGGGCGCGAAATTCACAGACGTTCTTTTCAGGCACTTACTATGGCAAACCGAAACAAAAAAACTGATCCTTGCAGTCTTGGTTTTTTGCGTAAGCCCAATTAATAATGGTACCTACCTACTAACTTATGTACTTTTAATAGCACAGCTACATTCAAATCTATTAAATTAAACTATTTTCAGACCTGTATTTCTATAACCTACATGAGCACTGAGTAGTAATTATTTTTAAGTTGATTAATGATGTGTACCTATATATCTTATTGCGATTAATAAAAAAAAATTATATTTGAACTCCCTCGGAATTTTTGTAAATCTGCTATATTAAAAGTATATTTTTTTAATATTATTTTTGTAACCTGTAGTCTGTAGTCCCATTTAAATAATAAACGTTTTTTTGTATACCATTTGCTATTTTAATAAATGTATAATGCAAAACTGAATATAACTACACAAAAAATGAAGAAAATATGAGTAATGCTAATCTCAAAAATATTCGTAGCTTTTGTATGATGGAGACCCAGCCTTAGAAGGCATTATTTAAAAATTACCAATCTAGTTATCCATGAAAAAAAAATTGAAGTATATATATATATGTATATAACAATAGCAACCATTTAACAATTTCTGTCATTTTGCTGCCATTTCTTGTCCGTCTGTGGCATCATTAGTTTCCTTACATAAATTAATAATTTTTTGCTTTAAAAAACATCCAGAACTTGATATTAGTTGTCTTAAAGTCTTCACAATTTTTGTCAAGATGAATGACGAAGAATTAGCGGCTGCGGCTGCTGCAGATCCCAATATGAGCTTGTATTTGTACAAGGCAAAAAGGTAACCACATTTTTTTCGATTTACTTATTTTTTTATTGACCAGTAATACTTTTTAGTCAATTTGAAGTCTTCAGTGAGGCCAGGGAACGCTATCATCACGCAGTAACACAACTTCAGGCTAAAATAAAGGATGTTCCAACTGAACTTTTAATTGAGATATCCGAAAATTGCGGCAGGCCCAAGTAAGTTAGTTGTGTCTGTCAATATTTTACCATAACACATACTATACAAATAAGCTAGATATAGTCATAATAACGGCTTACTTTTTACAGGATGATTGATCCTGATTTTATTCCGGAGAAAAAGGTTACTCTTCCTGATGCTGCAGAGCGCGAGATCCACAGACGTGCTTTTCTGGCCTTTACCGCTGGGCCATCTCGCAAGGGAAAAATTGATCCCTACGTACTTGGTTTCTTGCGTAAACCAAAATTTTGAGTGGTTTAGCTTCATGAAGCATTGTTAAATTATTTGTTGACCTATTTTTGTATTGTTTGTAAAGTTAATAAAACAGTTTAATTACTCAAAAAATCTCTTAGTATATAAGAGAACCTCGGGAGTTTTGGGTAATTAAATTATTTTTGGAATGATTAATAATTATTTTGTATCCTGCATCTGCATGCAATGTTATTTATTATCAAATAAATGAATTGTTTCCCATCAATATAAGGTGTTATTATTAGAGAGAGAGAGAGAGAGTATATAAAGTTATAAGTACGTACTCTGTTGTACACTGTACTTACACCTGTAAATATTAAACATTAGAGCACCTATATTATATAGCTACATCCGGAAAATGTTGGGATGGATTTGTCTTAGGTTAAAATAATATTTTAAGCTCATTATTTTCATGCTCGTTTTGTGCTGTAATGCTTTTAGGGGAATATGTATTTTGTGATTGTTTTCAACCGTTAAATTCTTTGGTAATTTTGTTTGGTGTTTTGGAGACATTCGATTTTATGTAGGGGTCTTGGAAAACACGATCAGTACCAGCACCCCATAACGGTTTTCCGAAAATACTTCCAGAGGAAAGTTTTGGTGCTTTATCTAGTTATATAAAGTTTGTTTAATGCTTTTGGCGTTTTTAATATATCAATAGGCACATTGCACTACGCATAGCTTTTTGATAAGGGTAGGTACTCTGGCACGCTGAATTGGGGCAAAATGCTTAGCTGCCTTAAGCATTGCTCCAGTCATGTAATTAATGATAATTTTAAAAATGCTGGTCGCAGCACAAAATGTTTTATATAAGTATGCCAAAAAATATTATTAGCATAAATCATTTTTAATTTTTTAAATTTTTACCATAACTATATTGATGCTGAGGACATTAAACCAGTGTTTTTTTTTTCAGAAGATTGATTTTGTCGGATGCCTCGGTTAAATTGTATCTAAAACGTTTTCAAGTGACTTAAATTTATTTAACAAACCCGAGCAAAATAAAGACAATGCAAGATGAAAATAATAATACAACATTATTGTCTACCACTTTTATTATTGGTTTTTCAAATTGATTTTGAAAATATAATAATTTAAGAAACAAATTACAATTTTTGCCTACCTACAATTAGCAACAGTATGACCTCCTTTTTTTCTGTGCAAATATTTGGCAATTAGTAATTTGCAGTCCCGTGACAGGAAGTTCAGTGAAATCGTCCATTTTGTTAACTTCTGGCTGCCAGTTTTCACTTTTTAGTGGTTGATTCGCTGGTTTCTCCGCGTGAATTATTAATTTCTTTACCTGCATAAGAAAAAAAACTTGGAAACTACTGTACAAGAAAACTTCAGGCTTCACAATGATGTACAACTATGAGTTTCTGTTGTATTCCTCTGATTCCGAGACAAGTTTGTACGAGATAGACAGGTAAGACATTATTAACCTTTAATACCATTTACAATAATTACAATTAACATTTTTTAGTCATTTCGGCCAATTCCCTGATACCACAACATACTACCAGCATGTAGTGGCACAAGTCACATCCAAACTGCATTTGGCTCCATTGGATTATGTCACTGGCCTTGCCAAAACTGGCTACAGACGCATGAAGTAAGTTTTTTCTATCTATTTATTATACATAATCTACCTATCTAGTTACAAATAGTGGAGACCGACAGAACGCTTCCTTTTTGATTTCAATGAGATCTGGTCTCGGATCTGGTATATTATTATATGAGTTATTAATAATAAGTGAAGTTCCTTATGTATTTATGTATGATTCGGACATACCACCAGCCAAACTTTTTAAGCAGTTGATGGTTAAAAGTTGTGCCCTGTTTATAAATGCCAACAAACACCTAGCAGCGATGATTAAGACATATTCCTTGCTGTAGCGTTCTTATATGACCACGTGCACCGACATTTTTAACCCAGGTTTAACGCTAACTCACGGATTAACAATAAATTTCTAGTGCACCGCGTTTTAATCCTTAGGTTAAAACCCTAACACGGGATTTTATTTAACTCGTCAAAAACGACGAGTTAAAGGCGAGTTAACAAATCCTTTGCGGCATTGTGGTTATGTATACGTGTTTATTGTTTATAACTTCCGTATAAGCAAATAGAAATCAAAAATTTGAAGTATATATTATTCAAACAATGCTGCAATTCGAAGAGAAGGAGGAGGACAAGTGAAATATAGATGGTCATACACTTAACCACGGCAAGGGGGAGGAAAAATCTTTGTTATGCTTTGCTATTTAAAAGTAACGTAAAAGGACCTCGGCTCAGCAAATTAAATTCACGACAAATCAGTTTCCAAGCCTTATTTTTAGCTTGAACATACGTACCATCGGTTTTTTTTATCCTCAATAACTGCGCGATGCTTATTTGTTAAGTTTACTAGCAGGCTTTTTTCTCCCAGTGAAAAATTGCCTCCTATGGCTCTTTTTTTGTCCATGTTTTGACACCGGTCTTGTTTTAAAAAATATAACAATATTAAATAAAAAATAATCAGAGAAAAATTTTAGTTGTAATGTTAGGTTAGCTAGGTCACAAACGAAACTGGTGCGGTGCGGGTTAAAAAATCGCCAACAATAACTATTCCCACTACACTAAACCAAAAATTCCCTAAATTTTGCGACGTTGTCATGATAAAATTATATTAACTTCGGATTAGGTAACTCAAGCGCGGTGCACTTGAATTAAAATTAATCATCAGTTAAGTTTAACCCTCGGGTTATGTATTACTCGAGCTATAGCCAATCGGTGCACTTGGCTATTAAGTATGTAAGTAAGTATGTTTTTTTAATTATTTTATTGCACAAAATAGTCCGAAAGTTAACTATTGCTTATGTAAACTGCAACCAAAGATTCCAAAATAAATAAACCTATAACCACATAATATACCCACTCCCACAAAATATGTTTATGTTATAGTAATATTTTTCGAAACATCGAACACATTTTTGACAATCAAAAGACATTCAAGAATAAATTCACGAAGAACTTCACCAATGTAAAGACCGCAGTAGAACTACAGAACATGTAAATTGATATTGAATCGTAGGAAAGGGCTAGTGACCATTTTATGTGTATAATTACTGACGGATCTGATATAAATAAGTGTAGAATAACAAACTTAATATCATACATCTGCTATATATTTCTTTAGTAAAAACAGTTTCATAACTTATATATGAATATATTTTTCAGTAGGTACGCACCTACGTATTTTTGGTGGTACCTATATGAATTATTTTTTTAGCTAAGTTAGGTAGGTATAAAAAGTTCATAAGTAAAGGAACATTTTTTTTTTCATAGGAAGAAGCATCCCAAAGAGTTATTTCCCGATACTGGAACTCTTGCTGTTGCTGCAAAACGCGAGGTCATGAGACGTCGTGCAGAAAAGGCGCCCGCACCTACTAAGCCGAGCGGGAGTGAACGATTGGCAGAGTACAGACGCAGAGAAGCTGAGAAGAAACCAAAATTATAAGTTCGTCAGCACCATACCGTGTTATTAAATTCTTAGTTTGATTTTCTTAATTTTTTTATAATATTTAAATGACTTAGCTACTTAGAAGCTTTTAAGTATCTTAAGAAGCGCCCTCGGATTTTAAGTGGTTAAATAATTTTTTTAAATTTAACAGTTTGTAATATTGGAACAGTTTAATTACTCAAAAATCCCTTATTATAATTATTTTAAGGGAACCTCGGATTTTTGGGTAATCAAATTATATTTTTGGAATAATATTGTCGTATCCTGCACATGCAGTGCTAAATCTTTAAATAAAGAAGTTTTTCGTATCGTCGGCGTTTACTTATTTTAATTTAAGTCAAACCTCAACGCTTTCTTATCATTTTGTTTGAAACTATTTGTGTAAATATCCTGTCATGCATATTATATTATTACATATTAAGAATTATGACAGCATAGTTATCCAATCTACGTCTGTATTTATTGTTAAAGAAAACAATAGTTTACTTTATTAATTTCTACTTAAAAATGTGCACTTTTTGATATATATTGATAATCTCCTGGTAGGTACCTACATACCTAATATGGTAAATCAAGTTTTTAATGTATCTAGACTTAGAATCTTGTAAGTTAATTGGAACTAAAATATTTTCATCAGTTTTACCTACATACCACAGAATAAATAAACTTGTAACATAATATTGTAATTACCAAATGAAACATCGATGCCACGTTACCAACAAAAAATGCATATTTCTATGGTAACGGTTAAATTACATCACAAGAAATCAACAACCGTCAGAATCTCAACAATGCGCATGCTTGCTTCGCGAGCTACTCCTTGAGGCGTATGGATTGTACACTTTAGGCCCTGCTCTGGTTGTACCCGGACAATACGAAGTAAACTGGAGTTGCTTACTGGCGCTACCCAAAGTGTTGAAAGAGTGGTAAACCGAACTTGCCTGTAATATTCAGTTTAATAGACACAGGGCAACCGATTAGTAAAAAGCAATTATTGGTAAATAGGTTTAGTAGAAAGAGAGGCAGCGTTATCCCTGTAGCTCCACCCTTTGCATGCATGCGCTTTGGCAAAAAGCAGGTCCGTACTTAGCGTGTTGAGTGATCATTAATGTTTTGTATGTGTGTTTTTGATAGCAAACAAGGTAAACTACAGTTTTTATTTTATTTCTAATTATGTATGATACCTAGCATATTGTTGGTTTGGGTTTGTGGGGTAAGTCGTCAAAAATCATTAGGTGAGGTACCTATGGTACCAACCTGGTGTTAATACGCATCATATTCATCACTGCATGTGATCTGAACTATTAAATTGTGTGAAATATGAAGTGTTCTTTCCACTGACCAGTTTCAGTGAGTTACGAATTGCCGAGTAGGCTCAATCCTCATCTGCAGTCATCATATTTCCTTTCGGCCTAAACTACGGAGAGTTTTTAAAAATGTCAAATGACATATTGAAAGGACGACTAAAAATTATTATTTTTGACAGTTTAAATAAGAAATATATTTCTGACATTGATACGAATATTATTTTTTTGAAAAAATAAGTTACTACTAAAACAGGTGGAATTTATTACAGTCAGTCAAATTCCGCTTATTGAAATACCTAGCCTTGAAAGTCCAAAATGTTGGCGCCTTTAGCAGCCATTAAAAAGGCAAACGGTCAAATGTCAATATAAGTCAAAAGCTCACAATTTTTGTGTTCCAGTCATTTAACAGCCAACCTAAGTTTCCAGTTTTTTTCATCCAACAAAGCAGAATTATCATGTGTCAAATCGCTTCAGACTATTACTTGGATCCTGATGAGATGACATTGGACGAGTTGTGTATATTTTTCCGAAATAATATGCACACTATGTTTTGTTTTAAGGCTAACAGGTACATAAGTCACTGGTATTTTTACATATTTCATCGGATATTTCTAAATTACCGTTTTAGCCAATACCAGCAGTATATTGCTGCCAGGACTCGTTATTTTATGATACAAAACAAATTGAAGATGAGAATAAAAGATGTTTCACTGAAATATTTGATCGATTTAGCAAACGAAAATGACGCTTTGATGGGGTAAGCCATTGAATTTAGTTTTGTCCTTTGATTACCAATTTACGTTATAGATGTACCTATATCGTTCACAGAAAACCAATATTGATGAAATTCGACATGTGGTATAACCGTATAATGTCGCGTTATCCCATTGAAAGTAACGCAATCGCAATATTCGCAATCGTCGATAAATCAGCTAGCGACAAAATGGTCGCGACTGGCGACTGGACAATGGACATGCAGGGGTGCCAGATCTCACGATTTATCGTTACGTTAAGTAGTATTTTAATTTTTGAAGTGAAAACTTCTTTAGGCGCGTTTAGCACTTTTTGGGGGCACTGAATTAAACTGAGCCGTCACGCGTCAGGCGTCAGACTCGGGTGTGCTACGCTCGAATTCACCTGCTATATATTCAATCCGAACTGACCCTGACCGTTGAATGAAACGTTATATGAAAGAGCATGCCGCCATCGGTCGCATTCAGTATCGACGTGGAAACAGTCAGTGTGCGTTGTCTAGACACTCGTGTATTTGATATTGCTAATTTCACCTTGTTGAAGTTTTCACTTCTGTCGTGTGGTCTAAAGCACACACAATTTTTTTTATAGAATTATGGATCCAGATAATACTGCTGAGTCAGATGAGACTCTTTCAGATGTAGCCAAAAGAGAAATCCACAGACGTACTTTCCAAGGACTGACAAGGACATCAAAAAATCAAAAAAAAATCGATGCTGCATACATTGGGTATCCCCGTAAACCAAATTAAATTTTCTCTAATTTTTTTTTAATTTAAAATATTTTATTAAGTTACAAAAACTAAATACTAACTTAAATTTGCTTAAAACTTCATAGGATTTTAGCTTCAACCTCTTAGAGCCACATATAATCAATTTACTATAGTATAGATAAGTTTAAAACTAATCTGCAATTTATTATTTACTTAGTAATTTTTTTTTAATTCGATATATATTCTATTTTTCTATAGTAATTAATCAACTATATATTTTTATAATATATGTGATAATACCTATATACCTAATGAGTTTATTATATTATATTGAATTATTTTTTAATTATATACATGTACCATGTACGTGGGTACCGATATCAGGTATGTTAAACTTCTAGGCAACTATTTTTAGATTTTTTTTCTTGCGTAATTTAATAAATGTTTTTACTTCATAAGGTCAAGACCTCAATTTTATAACTTAAAAAATATAAAGGTAAAAGTGTAGTAGTCAAATCTAAAGTTTACAATTCTATATAGGTACATGCTTAGCTACCAGATTCTACTACCTAGTTCTACTCTATATATAAAATAATTATTGAATATATTTATAGAAGAAAATCATTTAATTGTCGTGCTCGTTTTTTTTATATGGACGTCTAAATCTAGCCTATATACACTATCCAGCCAATGGTTGGGCCGAAATGACATTTGACACCACTCATTGTGCCTACTGAATATTTAAGAAAAACTCCTAATAATATGTTCCGTTCACATTTGAAATAGGGAGACCTAGGTGTCCAGAGTAACACAGACTCGGTAAACATGTTTTGTAGAAAGAGATACAGCGTTTTCCAAGTAGCGGCGCAGGCGCTTTAATCCGTTTTTTTTTGGGGAGCTTTTTAGTCTTCCTGATTGTTTAATTTATTTCTAATTATGTATGGAGCCATATTGCTTACTCCCTGTCATCCCTGTGTAGCCACCATGATATTTAAACCTATAGTTACCATTGGATGACATATTTATATAAAGTGTCAACTGGTGACAGTTCTAATCTTCTTTTGTATTGTACTGGTTAGTGGCAGCTTTTAAAAGTGTCTTGTTTGAAATTAAAAAAAAGGTATTATCTAAACCCAGTTTATCTACTATGAATGAAGAGAATTTAACCTGCGAGTTTCTTGAGAGCACTATGGAAGTGTCGCTTTACGAAGAAGGCAGGTTAGTGCTTAGGTGTGTTTTAAAATAAAATTTGTATCCTCTACAATTAACGTTTCAGAGATAGCACACTGTCTAGTTCTACTAAAAAGCCGGAAACGCCTTCTGTACAAACTTTGAACTGCATTAAAGCAAATATAAGAGATGTTTCACTGGAAGACCTTGTTGAGCTTGTAGAAATACCCAATAAAATACCAGCGTAAGTTATTTAGCTTGGCTGCCCCGTATATTTAGTATTGATTCCTAATATTTGGAAGACTCTCCTCGTCCAAAAAGAGCATGTGAAACTTCACATGAGTAATTACGTAGGCTGAGTCATCAACCAAATTAACTATAAATGTTTCTTTTGTTGTAGAAGCAAGTTGCTAGAATTATCTCCGGAAAAAAAAGCAGCCATTGCGAAAGCAAAGTTTGAAATTCATAGACGGGCGTTTAAGGACTTTACGGTAGTGCCGTCCCGAAAATTCAATGGTTCGGAACTTGGTGCTCTCCGCAAGCCAAAACAATAAATCATCTTGTTATTTTATTACAATTATCTATCTATCCACAGTTAAAATGAAATAATTTAATAATTCTAAAAACCTCCTATTCATTGTAGGAGATCCTCGGAGTTATTTTGAGTAATTATTTTATTTCCAGTATGTTAATTCTGTATCTTGCTTATGCAATAGCTATCTAATATTAGATAAATACAATTTTTCTTACTAGTCTGTCTATATATTTATTATTAATACACACACATATAATATATACATCTTACTAAAAACTATACATTTACTTACTTACTTGTCAAATTGTCACATACTTTGTCAAAGGTAAACTTTACTACCTATATAAATTTATAATTCTTTTGCCTGTAGTACTTAAAATAAATACCTAACTAAACTAATATTTCTAAATCACTTTTTAAGAGCTGGTAATTTAATTTGGTTTTAAAACTACCATACGGTAAGGCTAATTCGAAATGACTTTATTTAACAGCATTTTTAAAATATTCATAAAACTGTCTTATATTTGCTTAACAAATAAGTGATGGTCACAACATATTGATAATTTTTGCCAAAGAGAAAAATTAAATGGACTATAATCAGTATTAAATGAATACTGAATGGTAAGAATAACGGATTGTCTATGAAGGCCGATAGATTTGAGAATTTTACAAATATGTTACATATATTTAAAATATAATAAACTCTGAACCTAAAAATCATTGTCCTAGTCAAAGCTAATTAAACTCTACAGAAATGTAAAAGTTAACTTTTAACACTGACATAACGGCTCTCCTGAATTAATATACATAACATCGGATATTAATATTCACAGGAGCTTTAGTGGGAAGAGAAATTAGCGATAGGTTTCCTTGGGGAGAAAACAGTTGTAGCCTTGGAAAACTTCAGGCACTTGGAAACACCAACGGTGTGATTGAACGAAAGGACTCTATGCTCTAAAGTATTAAAGGGTATACAGTAATAAAAAGATTTACAATTTTTGTCATAAAAAAGGCTACTATCGTTTTCTTAACTAAACAATTAAATTATAGTCTAACTTTATATAGTATGTAAAATTCCTTACATACACAGTGAAACGCATGTGCAGGGCCGGCTAAACCCGGGTGCAGCGGGTTCAAAACATCCGGGCGGCAACACAAGAGAGGCGGCAAAACGAAGCTAAACTCGAAAATAATGGGCATCAATCAATAAAGCAAAAAATCAGCGGCAGCGGCACATACGAAAATTTGATGACTTTTTCTTAGGTCGGAAACACCATAGCCTTCAACCTCCACTATTCTATTTGTTGATTGCAATTTCTTATTTCAATGTAATATCTGCCGGGCGCGTGGCGCAGTTTATAAAGAATTTTAAAAAAACAGATTTTTAGGGGAGCCGCTCCGCTTTTATCTATATATGCGGTGTGGTGTGACTGGCGGCGGCGGCTTTGAAGCCAAGTCGGTAAAGATTAATAAAGCACTTTTTAGCAACCATTTGTTTTTTTTTTCTTTCAAATATTGGAAGTAAATATATGGAATTGAAATCATTGTTGGCTTAGCATTCTACACTAGTCAAGATGATAAGTAAGATAGAATAAGATAGTGTTTAATATAAATAAGATTTTATTAGGTAACGCACATTTAGAAAAATTTTAATTTTGTTTTAAAAGGTAAGAAATATTAGTTTTGGTTTTAAACTTGCTTTCAATGCTTCTAACGTATACAATTTTCTTAGTAAAGAAATTCATACTTAGTTCAAAAAAGTCATCATTTTTCAGTCATGCCGTAAGTTGCGACATATAGTTTTTGTTTTGTTTGTTGTGCAATATACTATAGATAGGGTCAATATATATACTTCATATTTCCTGTTATTAAGTTCTACAACTTTCTTTATAAGAGAATAAAGTAGATACTGAATCCAAACCAAATTATTCCATCTCGGTTTGTCGCTTGAAGCTTGAAGGTGGTACTTTAGTAAGCAAGTGCCGAAGTTTTCAGTAAGCCATTTCGTCTTCCAAGTTTTACAGATAATACATTTAAGCCTAAAAAATACAAAATAAATTAAAAACAAACTAAACGGGTAACTCTATCCATTAAAAGTATTTATGAATACCTATAAGTTTTTTGAGTAAACCAATCAGATAGAGATGTTAAACATAAAGTCGAATAGGACCAAGTCATAATCTTCTTGCAGACAAAATTATATTTAATATATTATTATTACTATAAACCTCTAAATATTAAAAGTTTAAGCTTAATTACAGAATACCTATACAGCTTTGCGTAGCTATATATTCTGTGGCTTATAACCAACAGTTTTGTATAACTGAGTTTCAGTAACTCAATTGTTTTACTGCGGAGTGGACTTCTCTTTTTGAACAATTTTTAAAAAACCCTTAGAAGACCTCAGACCTGTTAAAATTAAGCATCAAGTTATTTATGGAAACAAATGCTACTATAGTTATGACCAATAGGGTCATTTACATTTATTGATACTTGTCAATTTGAAGATATCACATCAGTTTGGTAATATTTTCGACATTTTTAAATTTTGATCAATAATAACAACAGTTCAAGTTTAAAAATTCGGTTTATTAATTTAAAAAATATGTTCGATGAAGGATTAATTGTTATTTTTAAAATGATTACCATGAAACTTTGTTGGTACAGAAGCATCGGGTAAGTACCTATCAATGTGTTTACTTTAATCATGCCTACCTAATTAAACTTACTAGTGATATTTTGTGTTTCAGCTACGAACGAAAGTACGATAAAACTAAAACCAGCTACGATGCGATAGTGAATCTCTTGAAAGGGGACATCAAAGATGTTCCTATGAAGTTTCTATCTGAACTTGCTGTGGATACCACTTTCCCATCAAAGTAAGTTCTTTCCACTTCTCAAAATAACATGCTTAAACTTGCTGTTCCCAAACCTAAACAAATAAATATATATTTTGGTTAATATTGGCAATGACAAATCTAAAATTATGTCTATATTGTAAAACATGCATCTGCTTTTTAACAAATAACATTTTATACCACAAATATGGTTTTTATGTTTTAGTTCGTTCTTCTTCTGTAAAAGAAGAAAACTAACCTAAAAATGTGAAACAAAGCCATTATACCTATTTAAATAAAAACTTTTACAGAGACATAGATCCTGAATTGATAAAAGAAGGAGAAATGACCATTGCCGATATAGCAAAGCGTGAGATTCATAGACGTGCTTTTGTAGATTTTACACGTTCACAAGTGCAAAAACCAAAGATGGATATGTCGAAACTTGGTTATGTCCGTAAACCACAATATTAAAGGGATCCACAGACCCAATATGATGTTACCATGGGGTACCTTTTTTATTACTTCGTGTTTGTCCATTGTTATTTTAAGTTACTATACTTTTAAGGTTTATTAATTGTTACTATTTTGTTTTCTGCATGCGGATTGTTTACTGCTAATTCTTAAATAAATTATTTCAATTTATATCGTTTTATTACCAAATTATTTATTTAGTACTGATGCTCTCTCTTTTTCGACAGTGTAAAATAATACTTAAAAGCTCATTTAACCTTAAAACATCTTGTTAGCCGTGGAGAAAAAATTGCAACGGGACAAAAATTTAAGTATTCCTTGATTAGGTAAGGTTAAGTTTTAATTTCTGGTTTAAAAAGAATACCTTCCTTTATGTACCACAACCAGGAAACCTTCGTTGCATTCAAATAAAATTTTATCAGTTAACATGTTTGATGATAATGTGTATATTGCTCTCACAGTGATTACGATGAAGGTGTTTTATTTTAAAACAAGCGGGTAAATATTTTTTTCACTTCTACTATATAGGTATAGGCACTCTGTAAAGGTACTTACTTTAAAAATATTTTAGACAAACTGAGCTGTATAATAAAGCCAAAACTAGATACGACATCTTGGTGGGACAGGTCAAGGCTCAAATTGTGGAAATTCCAATTGAGATTCTAGTTGAGTTAGCTAAGGATACGATTGTAACTTCGATGTAAGTCTATTTTTAATTTTCAAAGACACAGGAAACTAGGAAATCCTTTAAAACCTAAATTGCATATAACACCTAAAAGAAATACCTAGTGAATTATGATTTTTTTTACAACAGAAAGTCTGAACTCAGTATGATGGCAACGGAAGAAATGACTCTAGCAGAAATGGCAATGCGTGAGATTCGCAGACGCAAGGGTTTGTAAAGGAGACTACCGTATGATTAACGGGCTTTGTTTTATTTCTTTAGTGTGTTATTGTAAATTTGAGGAGTTTCTTATGTCGTTCTGATTGTTCAATAAATTAATCGTTAATTTTTACATGCATTGTTTTATTAAAATATTATTTACTAGCCGTAAAGTGAGGTTAATTATTATTATAACATAACCCTGTAGTGTAAATATATAAAATAACAAAGACACCATTACACAATTTTACGGGCTTACGCAAGTATTAGTATAGTCACGTTTTTGGGTTATATAATTTATTAGGCAAATATTTCAGGCAAATCTTTAAAAGTAACAATGCATTTTACAACTTGACCACAGACGTTAAACAAACGATTTCTAACTATCCACTTTTAAATTTCCCAGACAGTCGGTTAAATTTAATGACAGTCGCCGAATGGTTAAATAAAAGCTTTTGCCCAGTGTTGCTAGCTTTACCATTAACGAAGTATAACACAGCTTTAAAATTTATTTCTGGATGAAAATCTAGAAATAATAATAAACTCATTCATCTACTTTGACTTTCTAACATAAGTAAAAAGAACAAAGGGCAATTTAGAATTTAAAATAAATGTGCTGGCATGTGGCATCATGGCTAGGCCAGCCTATTAACTATGTTTAATCAAAAGTCGAATAAAAAAAAAAAAAAAAAAAAAATTATATAAATGAAGACAAGTTGACAACACTGGCGGCATCTACCTTGAGGCCTTGAGTGCCTGCCGTTCAATATTATCGATCCAGCTGTTATGCAACCCTGCAGACTCTGCACCATGCGCAGGCGTGCAGCGGTGTTTTGTGTTGTGTATAGTGACTATAGTGTAACGGGCTTCTCTATAAAGTAAAAACAAAAAAGTAAGGCTAACTAAAGCTAAAACTGACAATTATTGTAAGGAGGACTCAAGTCCCGTTAAAAATATGTTTCTATCGACTGAAGTCTGTATTCTGTGACTCAAGTCCTCCATTGAGAAAACATTGAAACCTATTATTTGTCTTTGGGTCGTTAGTAGTGAATAAAAGTGATACTTTCAAGAAGCAATAAAGAATAAAGGTAAGTAGGTACTCATCTCTCCAAAACAGTAGCGACCAAGGTATTTCGTAGTTTGTTAATTGAATGCTCAAGCTTAAACTACTCCTGGTTTGACAATGAAAACAACCTAATTTGAAGTTATTAAGGGACGTTTATTAAGCATGAAAGGAAAACCGAAAATTTTTAGGATAAATAAAATGATATTTTAATAATAGAACTGGTTCACGTTCCGACATAAGAAACTTTGAAAATAAACCCTTCATTCAACTTATTTTTGTGCTTCCAAGTGTTGGTCCAATCTATGCAAATAATCAAAAAATACTAAAAAGTTCGCAAAAGTCTCCTCCCCCGCAAAATAACACTATATTGATCAGTGGCCAATGCAGGGGGTTGGGCTATTGTGCGTATGGCTGCAGCTCTCCCGGTCAGCTAAGCTCCTGTTAAAGAAATAAATTTATAACAATAATAAAACAGTAGTTTAAGAAAACATCTTTGTTTACTCCGTTTAAATTCGTAGACATCACAACGATACAAATGTTTTTGTCCTCCCCCAGACCAAAATCCTGAATTTGCCACTGCTATTGATAAATAAACATTTAGGGGAGCTGGTAAAAAAATTGTTTACTACATAGCCATAAAAACTTATCCCAAAAGGCATCAGAAAAGTTTCAGAGCGTAGACATCCAAATAAAGGCTTTTTAAAAGATAATGGAGCCATTTAGTAAAGTAAATATTATGTCATGTTACAAAAACAACCACGTTGGAAGGTTATAAATAGGTAACATAAATTAACATTTTTGAAGCAGGAATGAAAGTAAAACATTTTTAAATGTAATTTACGAATACGATCGTTATTAGTCGTAAAAGAAACATTATATGAAATGACGAAAAAATATATTATAAGTAGGTATCTACACATAATATATATGTATATATAGATGTTTGTTTATTGATTATCCGTATTCCTGGATTCCAGGGGTAATGGTTGGGCTTGGAGTTTCGCAAAAAAATTAGTTTTATGTATACATGGAGACGTTATCGAAATGAAACAAATAAGAAAATGTTTCTGGTAATAGGTGTTAACTATCCTTGCAGGAAAGAGCAACAGAAAATAATTCTCCACCACTGGTGACATGGTACCTACCTACATATTATTAGTATATGTACTCGCACCCTTAAAATTGACATATTTTTCTATGCAGTCTTCTAGATGCCACTTTTTTACCTTCCCTAAAGACAAACAAATATCAGTTTAATAGATGATCATATAAATCTAAAAATCAGGTTTTTATTTGTTTTTCTGGCTACATTTTTTTTAAGAATCACCTTTAAATCCCCACTTTTTCAAAGAAAATGTCATTGGTGAAGTGTGGCACTTTACGGACAGGGTCAAAGAAACCGACACATAAAAGTAAAGAAGACAAGTTTTATGGGTTTAATTTTGGGGTGGCAGACCCTTCAAATGGTTTTGCATATTAACCCGCTATAAATAGGCGATTATCTTTTCAATAAAGCATCGACATAATTATTTTAAAAAATTTACTGTTTTTGATTTTTTAGATTTGTGAACAAACTTTCTATCATCCCAAAACATTGACAATTAAACTTAAAAAGTTTATAAAAAAGTTTGTAAGTGCATGGTTATTATATGCTTTTTTTCTGACAGAGGCTAATTAATATTTCACTTCCAGTGGCGTAGCGACAAATTATGGGCCTCCCCGCGAAAATTGTGTTAGGGCCCCCTCGCCCAGGACTTCGGCCCCTTCGGGGCCATAGCAATAGGCTTTCGGGTCACGGAGCCTTCGGGCCCCCCCGCAACTGCGGTTGTTCGCGGTAGTAGCGCTACGCCACTGTTCACTTCCCCCCCACCCTAGTTACGTCGCTGCTGATATTTCATATTTTTATTTTAAACCTTTTTTTAATATTAAATGAACTCCTAAAGAGGGTGTCTTTGTTTACTGATACGGCAAGCTTAAATAAAAACTTCTGAAACTAAGTGAAATGGAAGAAAAATAGGCAATTAATCAACGCTTATACTTTCCACGGATTTTCCTATACTTAGGGGAGATCCGGAGTAAGACGAGCGCGAATATTTCGCTGCACAAGTACAACACATTATTAAAATGTGTGTTAGTCGTCCCATCTAGGAGTCACCATTATCAAGTATTAAGATTTAACTGTCATCTTTTTCTGTTTTTGGTTTCGGTAAAAAAAAAGCCCAAAAACCACAAAAAAGAAAGATAATCAACAAGAAAGGTTCAGCTATCAAATAGTTACACTATTTGACCGAACAGTCCTAGCGGACTTAGGAATCCACCACTTTTAAATAAATATATTATGTGTGCATATAAATATACAATGCCAATGAATATAAAGATTACCCCCATTGAACATTGGATACAGCGTTACTTTTGTCTTTGTGGTGATATAAAGAATGTACCAGCTATGATCAGGTTTGCGGTATAGGTACAATTAGTGCATTTAGTCTCTTACCCCAGTATATTCATCATCTTACCCGGGTATGGGGTAAAATGTTTTTGTAGGAAAGTACTTGTTTTAATGAGTATATACAATTTTGTTATTTAGAATATTCGGTGTTTAGTTTTAAATTGTATTATTTAGGTTTATCATAAATATTTTTAGCATACTGTAACAATAATTTTTTCTTCGTATCGTTATCTTACCCCGATCTCCTCTACTAGGGAAATTTAGAGCGAAAGGGAGTCGCTCTGAATGACCTGAAATCCCTTCATTAATTTTGGACTTTTTAAAAAGCTTGTATATTTGCCAGCAGTACTAAAATTGAAAAATAAAAGACACATTTCCTATGTTTGCTAGGTACTTCTTTAAAAATATTTAAAGTTATGTTTTGCGTACATAATAAGTAAATTCTTATGGGAACTTTATTGTGGCCACTTATCGTCAATTTACTCTGCCCTTATGGATTTCCTCTTTGTCCCAATTAACAAATAATAATTCTAAACCTAAAATTGTAAAATTGTAATTACATATTCAGAACATAAACAGATAAATTGTATTTATAAAAACATAAGTTACTGAGTATATAGAAAATAATTTTAGGGGCGTATGCATACTATGCTGCACCCACAGTTTCACAGTACGGCATTAAATTTGGAAACACCTACACAATGCACATGCTTTGTTGTTTGTCTACATATTTTATACATCTAGTTGTTGAATTTTCCAATGTCCCATTGTACCCCAAGACTCACTTTATCCAACCTTCCCCTATGCCTTGCCTGATCGTATTAGTTCCAGCAAAGTAAATCCCTGGTTGGAAGAGAGTGTGAACTGTTCTTCAAGGTCTTTGGTAAAATAATATAAAAGCAGTAAATTGAAAGACCGACTTTTTAGTCAGTTATAGTAACTATATAGCTAGTTAAAATAAAAATGCCTAAAACTCCAGACAGAAAAATCGGTGGACATTCACATTAGAAATGCCATTTGGCACCTTCAGATTTCTTCTCCCATCAAGACATATAAAAATCAGAGAGATTGTGATTTTATAAAAATGTGAAATGTATGACTATTTTTTTTGAATTTTAATTAGGTATGTTCTGAAATTATATCATTATACACTTGTACAACAATTTTTGGTATGTAGGTATTTTAATTTTCTTGTGCGTATATAGTCTATAATTTTTAAACTATATCTAAAATATTAAAAAAAAAACATAATTTAAATATATTTTCTTTAAATGAAACTTGGAAGTTCGAAGGAAAAATAACCATAAATCTTCAAATATAAAACCAAGATTTGAAATCAATATAGGCTGTCACTATTTCAAGCAGTCATTGACAAATTGGTTAAGAAGAACATTTTATAAACCAAGTTACGTGTGAGCCATATCGTTATCCGACTTTACACTAGAATTATGTTTTCACTAATAATTCTTCTTCGTTAAAAATGTGTCATGTCTAAATCCAATTATTGTTGCCTAACTTTGATGGCTCGTTGGTTAAAGCACAGTACTATTGGATGACAAGAGTTTGAGGTATTTCTAGCTTAACCACTAATTTTATGAGCCAGGGACCATGGTCGGCCCCCCTCCCCCGTATCGTATCCTGGAATATTTTACTGTTAAACTGTTTATATTCACAAAGAATGCGGCAACTTAACGAAGCATTCTGAAATAAAACGGCTTTTTTATTTATAGGCCGACAATTTTTTTTTATTCGCCACTCAAATATGTCAACTGCCAAAGTGGTCGGATCAGACTTTAAGCCCAATATTTATTATGCTCGGGTTAGCCGAAGGTTAACAATTTGGTTGGAAAAAGTAAGTAGAAATATAAAAAATGTAAGTTGTATATCGAATCATTTGCATAACATACGAGGTAAAAGATAAAGTTCTTGTAAAAATAAATCCATGTATGTCGTGGGTAATGTCTGTTGTTCTTTTAAAAGGATATATTTAAGAATTTAGGGCTAATTTGTATAAAATAAAAGTATTTTTCGTATTCAGTCTTTTTGTGAGAATTCGTGTTCAGTAAGAGTGAACTAATTGAATTTCTATGAATTTTAAGGTATTTTAGATAAGTTCACCTCTCTGAAGTTTTTATGCCCTAATATTACATTTCAAATCTTTAATCTTATTTTTATATGGGTTAAGTATATAAAAAAAACCGAGTATTCTAAGTAGGTAAAATATTAATTTTAAATTGAGTTAAATTTTTCCAATATTAATAATCTTAACTATATGATAACTCCGTTTCTAATTTACCTTGCACAGTTATGTAGAAATTCATTAAGCGCTACTTAACCAGTCAGTTGTAAAAACTTATCGGTTGTTGCGTTAGTATTTATGTCACAACACGGGCTTATTCTGTAGCGATATCATTGTGTTTTGAGGGCTTAAGTTAATTCGTGAGTTATTTAATATGGAATTTTAACCAAAACAACTAAAATTAATAATATTAAACATGTTTTTTAATTTGCGGCGTAGCGTTAGAACATTTAATTTTGTGTTCAATCCCCACAAATACTTAATTCAAAACCCTTTATTTTTCTAATAGAAGTAAGAATGTTCGATTGAAGTAGCTGATACTTAATGAAGATACATTTAAAAACTATAGAAATCATAACACAAACGTGTAACGCCTTCATCAATGTTTATTCCTTTCTTTAGAAGGTCTTTATGTGTCACAATATTTTAACATGTCACACTATTTTACAATATATTGGTATACGATTCCCATTTCTTCAATTTTATTGTTGTTAACCATAACAATTGTTTCGACACACAGGGTCTTCGTCAGATGGGTAAAAACTAACTAAATAACTTCTCTGTACATGTAAATGCGGGTAGGTTACATCCCATATTATAATGTTTTCTTCGCTAATTTAGGTCATATCAAAATTTCTTTCTACATCCCCCTAATAAATGTTTAAAACAACACCTTTGTTTCTATACAACGAACCCTATAGCTTTAAACAAAAGGTTCATTGTGCCTTGATATATGACACTTTATTTGCAAATTTTAACAGTATCCATTTTATCAAGGTTAAAATATTGTTCGATAATAATATTCCAATATCGTTTTCCCGCCACTCAGGAGGGAATGTAATCATTATTTGAAAATGGGATATAGGTATAACGCTTTATAAGATTATACAGCTACTACACAGAGAAAGTATACTTACCATAATCATCATTGATAATATGATATCTTACACTTGTAAGTAAAAAAATACTAATTGTGAATTTAATACATCCCACTGGCACATTCAGACGAGGTAAAATAAGACTTTAACTCAAGGTCGGTCACAGATATTTACACTGAAACAAAGCCTTCTATTACTTATAAGAATGCACATACTCTTTATAAAACTCTTTAATGTGACAGCAACGCGCTTTGCTACTGTAAGACAACGAAAATTGCTAGACCATTGTGCATGTAGTGATAATATCACGGTAATTTAGCCAATGGGAAATAGGAGTTATTGCTATCAAAGAATGGGTTATAGCTATTATTGCTTTGAATACTCACAGTAATTATCAAGTTCTATTGGGGGTGTAATCTGGTTTTATATACTGTATTAGTTCCGACTGGCAGTTCTAATAAAACGTGACATTAATCCTAATATTATTTGGTTGCTACGGTTAATAAAGCATATACCTACCAGTCCTACCACTAAAAATCAGTACTGTAGTTTTTAAAAATGTAAATAGCCTCTAGTGTGATATTGTGTGTGATTGGGTTAATAAAAAAAACAATCAATACAAACTATGTTTTAGCAAACCTGTTGTATTGGATCATGTTCCTCGGTGTAAAAACAAAAATAAACAATAGCATAACAATTGTAGCCATTTAACCGAGTGTTAAACTTACCTCAATATTCAGTTCTTTTATTTAATTTTAAGCAAATTTCTTAATTGCAGAGCTGATGTGAAAATTATTATAAAGAACTATTTTAAGTTACAATTTTGTCTCGGCAATCATATACAAGAACATGACGGACAACGAACATGTATACAACAAAATGTGCTAATAACTTCAAGGCGTATAGAATTCAACATACCAAATTGTTAAAAGAATGTTAAGTTAATAAAAATGTCATTTTCATTTCCTAATGAAAAAGAAATGAGCAATTGACCTAAAATTCTATAGCCAAACCAGCGTAGCGCAAAGGAGAAGTGACTATAATAGATGTTCGAAATGCTTTTAAAATGCCAGCAATTATCCCACAAACCTTTAAAAGACATCTTTAAGACGCTCATTGTTGGAAAAATGCACATTTCAAGTCATCTTTTACTGTAAACCGACAATATTGATTTTAATTATTTATAAAGTGACATTTTGTTTTAGTTAAAATTACTTTTCAGTATCATATCTTTCTTGGCAGCGTAAGACTATTATTACAAACAAAAATGTAAAACACACAAATTCCTTAACATAAACTCTAAAAAAAAAGCGGCGAAATAATAAACCAAGATAGCCAACATAAACATTATTAGAGGTGCTAAAGCTAAGACATCACTATAAATGTGTAAGTTTAGGATATATAAGACGTCTTTAAATTTATTATGGTATGTCGTATGTCCAAAGACGCTTAGACCAAACGAGGCTGTAAAGTATACATTTTAAGATGTTGTTTGCTATCTGGAAAATCTTGCTTAATGAATTGTCAGACTAAAATGTATTTTAATGCTTATGGCACCTGTGGAAAAGCAAAGTGATAAATCCTGTAATGTTGCGATTTAAACTTTACATAAATGCTTTGTACCATTTAATTGAAACCTTTGGTGCGTTATCTTTCAAGAGGCACATCATGGTTTATATTAATAATCTGTTGCTCTCTGTGTAAGTATACATCAGTGCTGTAACAAGAAGGCATAGGGTCCCTGTGCAAAATAATCATTAGCTCTCCTCCACCCCTCACCCCCCTTGGGGGTGTATAAAAACCACTACCAAATTCGGTTAATAATTTATAATAAATACTATTTCGTTTGTCGAAAACAAGATCCTCATGTAAAGCAGAAAAAGAAAAATAATAGTTTTTATGTACATTTAACAATTGCTTTTGATAAGTGAGTAAACGTTGATTAATTAATTGATTAAAAATTGATAAATAATGTATGGATAAATTCAATTACAATTCAGGTAAGACGGTTTGAGAAAAACGCTGAAACACGTCGACTAACTTATAAAAATGCGCTTACTTTGATGCTTACAATATTTATACGGGGTGTCGCGTTTAAAAGATATAATTGTATGGATGTTTTTTTTTTAAATGGAATGCCCTGTATATTACTTCAAATTTCGATTCCTCGAAAGAAGCCGCTTTCAAAAACCTAACACACATAAGGTCCAAAATTTGTTGTTTAGAAACCAGAGCAACTAGAAGAAAAATCATCAATTTATTTTCATGAAATCTAACAAAAGTTAAACTAAACAATTAATTAATTAGATGTTGAAATTGTCTTCCCTCTTGCGCCTGACAATATCCTAATCGATGAATAAATTCTCGTTGCACATTACTTATAGCCTCTTCACTTATTTTGGCACATTCGATTCTTATCCTACTTTTTAAATCATCGATACTATCCGATCTACTTTTGTATACTACATTTTTCAAATGACCCCACAGAAAATAGTCCATGGGAGTAAGATCCGGGGATCTGGGTGGCCATTCAATGTTACCACGCCTTCCAATCCACTTGTTGGGAAAAACTTGATCAAGGAATGCTCGGACCTCTACACCATAATGTGGACTTGCGCCATCTTGTTGATACCATAAATTTTCACAGTGCACCCCAGGTTCATTTCTACTTGGAAATAAGTTAACCAATTTAGGTACAAGAAATTCTTGCAAAAACTGAAGATATTTCTACCCATTTACGTTGCCGTCAAAAAAATATGGTCCCAAAATTTTATTTCTAACAATACCCGCCCACACATTTTATTTCTGTGGATATTGTGTATGATGCTCTCGCATCCACCTAGGATTTTCTTTTGCCCAGTATCTGCAATTTTGTTTGTTTACCTCGCCGTTTAATTTGAAAGTAGACTCATCCGAAAATATTATATTTTTTACCAAAAATGGGTTACCATTGCACATGTCCATTAATGTTTGACAGAATTCCATTCTTCTATCAGGATCGTCATCCGACAACTCTTGAACAAGATTTACTTTAAAAGGGTGCCATTTTTCCATCCTCAGTAAATTATGCACTGACATAAAAGAGGTTTCTTGTTCAAGACCAACCTGACGTGTGCTGTTGAGGATTTTCTTCGAAGGTTAATAAAATATTTAATTTGGTTTCCTCGTCAAGCGCTGGGCGTCCTGCTTTTGGTCGATCTTCTGCAGATCCAGTTTCTCGAAACTTTCTTACTATTTTGCTGGATATTTACCATTAAACAACGTACATACTTGCTGTTGTGTCCGAACTCTATCGACCATACCCAATCATCAAGAGTTTTTCAATTCTTTGTGTCACTGATAAACGCATTTTCTTTTGATTCTATGAACTTTAAACAGAACAGAAAAAGAAATGTCCTTGTCACAATAAGTTTATACCTGGAAAGTAAACATACAGGTAACTTCTAGTTGCTCTGGTTCTAAACAACGAATTTTGGACCTTATGTGTGTTAGGTTTTTGAAAGCGGCTTCAACATCCATACAATCATATCCTCTAAACGCGACACCCCGTATAAATGTTGTAAGCGTCAAAGAATGCGCATTTTTATAAGTTAGTTGGCGTGTTTCAGCGTTTTCTCAAACCGTCTTACCTGAATTGTAATTGAATTTATTCCATACATTATTTACACACTGTATTATTAGGTACCAATAAAGGTAATGGTAATTTTTACTATGATTATAATAATCGGAATCTGTGTTAGGCCACCCTGTATATAAAAGTAGATGCATCCAAGCAACCCATTAACAAAAATTTCAGTAATCAAACTTTGACTAAATTTAATCAGGGAAAAATTAATTAAGTTAGGTTAGCTTTGCGTTGCTGCCTCGGTTGCAGCTCTCGGGTCTGGCAATTTTCGAAATGGTTTTAATTGAATCAAAGAATTAAACTTCTTATACAGGGTGTCCAAAAGGTTTGAAATATTGCAAATATTTTAAAAACTACTGAATATAATTTTTTTGAAAGTTGGTATACTGCGCATCATATAAAACTAGTACAACTCTTGTAGGCTAAAAATTAGCTTTTTTAAGCTTTGTAAATTGGTCGTTTATAACGTTTGTATAACCATATATGACCATCATGATACGATTGAAACACTTTCACGTCAAAGAATATAACTCTCCCCAAAAATTTACTACATCATTTAACAGGTAATTAAGAGCAAAAATAATTCTACCTTGTTTTTTTTTCTTGGGAAAGTTTATATTTTTTTGCCGCTGCACAATTTTTTAATTCCGTTTTTCGAATCCTTCTTAACGCAGTTGTGACAGAAGCGGGGAAATTTGTTTGAACTTTAGCTTTTCTTGCACAATCAAAATGATGGTTAACTAAATTTGCATCTTGCTGTGCGTTAGTTATACACGATCTTCCTGTCCCTCTTCTTCTTTCAACAGTTTGTTCATTATCCCATCTTTCTTTTAAATTCTGGATAGTAGTTTTGCTTCTATTATATTCTTCGGCCAGTATTCTTACAGACCAACCAGCCTCTATTTTGGAAATTATTTGCAACTTTTCGAAATTACTCAACTGCCTTGGCATTGCTATAACGTAAAATGGAAATTTTTGACATAAAATCCTATTATTTGTCATAGTGACAGGTGTATTAGGTGTCATTCTTATGCAAAGCATGATTGATAGCGAATATTATAAAACCCGATTTACATTGATAAAATCAAAGTGTACCAGTTTTATATGACGCGCAGTGTACTTCCATATTGTTAAAAACCTAGGAATTACGATACCGTTTCTGTATCTGTACAGGGTTAGTCAGTTTAAATTTGGACACCATCAACCTTTTGAGCTGCTAGTTATCCATTCCCATGATGATAATAATGACTTTTTTTTCCAACCCTCCTAGAGAAATTTTGGATCTGTGGAAAATTTTAGAAATTACAATATATTTTTAGGTGGTTCTGAACAAGATTTTTTTTTATCTCCAAAGATGGACACCTGGTGGTCTCAGAGATTGATGGTGGCCACTAAGTTCGTCCTTGTGCTGCTTCCTTAATAATAATAGAATATTAAATTTATATGAGTAAAATGCTTTTCCCTTAAATAATAAAAGGGATTTTTTTTTCATTTTTGCGTAATTATATTGAAAAAGCAAACTGGGATAATTTTTTACAGAATTAAAAAAATTTAATTTAGCCAAATTATGTCGTTTAAATAAATATTATATAACCCGCCGTTATTTTAACTTTTAAAAATGTAATCTTGTTCCTTGTAGGGGCTCTCAATTTTTTTGTTATAATAACACTAATTGTCGTGTGTGCGTGTGGCGAAGGTCGAAGTATAAATAACAAAAGACTGTTGTTAAATTTGACTAGAATATTTTAAAGCGTAGGTATATGATAACTAGAAATAAGTAGCATGTTTTTCCTGAAAAAAAAACAACTCAGTAAGCATAATTCTTAAATTGCACTGATAGTTTTGCTTGAAATTCCAGTTACAATGCTACATTTGGCGCCAATTCTATAATGACCAACTTTCATGAATCTAATTAATTTACTTTTAAGCTAATCAACTCGACCACATGCTCTACATATTAATTCCTCATAAAATTGGTGTACCTAAGTGCAAGCAATAATAAGGTGTGTTTTATTACTTTATCAAGAAAAGAAGGCGTGCGTACGTTTTAGTACAAATTGTTACATTTTATATAAAGCCTGTTTAACATTATCATTGACTCCTAAACTGACATGTTCTTCATGCATACATAAAATGCACCTCTTCTGTATTAACAGCAAATTTGGCGTTAAAAACATCAGAATACTAAATGAAATAAATTTTTTAAAGCTCGTGAGAGTGAGAAAAACTCAACTTAAGTAAATAAATTTAATTAAATGTAAAATATCAAAAAACCAGCATAAGGGCATGTTACTTTTCACAAAAGTAGCGGACATTGAAAATTCTTGGTAAACTTTTGTTATTGGATTACTAGTTTGTTGTAAATCTATTTTTTGAAGGGTTTTTAATTTTTTTGATAATTTGGCTATAAAAAAAATAAGGGGGAAATTATCAGAATATAGTAAGATGACAGAAGAAACAAGCTGACCATTTCATAGTATTAGTACATTATAAACCTAAACCAGAAAGGTAACTGAAGCTAAGCCTGTTTTGCTTTCTTCACATCACTTTTATAAAGGATACTTACAGTATGAATGTTTGTCATTTGTTTGGCAAAAAGAGCGGAGAAAATTATCATTAGGGGCAATAACCTCGTCTTATGATAATGGCAAAGGCTTCTTACGTATCTGTAATAAAAATAAATAGCCTCTTTTGAAATTACACACAAATGGAAAAAATTGTTAGGGTGAAAGGAATCCTTAGATGTACAAGAAACCATATGTGATAAAGTAAACAATGACAATACATAATTTTGGCAACGAGTGAGTTTCCATATTATTTTATATGCATGTGTATGTACCGGAGTACCGGATGAATCAAAAATGACGATAAGATTTATGCCTTGGCGATAAGATTTATGCCTTGAGAATAAGATTTGTCCATAATAAGCTTTAGAGCACAATTTAAAAAATATTTTGAATTATACCATTCAAAAAGTATGATGTCACGAGGTTTGATTTTTTAAATAGGACCAACTATATTTAGGTTAGGTTAGGTTAGGTTAGAGTAGCAGACTTCTGGAATTGACCAAACAGTCACACGTAGTCCTATAGGACCGTTGTGGTACCACACATGTTTCGCGGAACCTATTGCATTAGCTTCCTGATGGTTAACACGATCGTAGAAGAATCTTGACAGCTCATTCAAACCAGCCACTGCTGTTTATAAACTTAGTAAGTCGACCCAGTTGCAGGCTGCTCACTTCCTCCAGATCATTAGAAAATGGTTCGCCCAGTGCATTGAACCTTCTTCTCGCGAGGCCGGGGCATTCACACAAGAAATGCTAAATACTTTCCTCCTCTTCCTCATCTCTGCAACTTCTGCAGAAGTCGTTAGTTGGTATTTGCATACGTTCAGCGTGTCTACCGAACAAGTAATGTCCGGTGATTACGGCAGTGATGTTTCTTAGGTCCTTCCGACTGTGCTGTAATAGCGCTGCGGTTTTCCTGTTATCAAGTAGGGGCCACAATTGCCTGGAGATGCTACAAGTTGTAAGCCCTGTCCATCTGCTTTGCGCAAATTGTTTAGCTGCTCGATCTATCTCTTCTTTGACTGATCCCAGTGGTCTAGCCACGGTATTCTCTGCTAGTTCGACAGACATGCTTGCGCCCTCCCTGGCGAGCGCATCAGCAGTCTCGTTGCCATATATGTTGCTGTGTCCATGAACCCAACACAAGGTGATTCGATGTTGAGCACCAAGTGTGCAGAGATTGTTGCGACAGCGCCTTACTAATTTTGACTTAGTGCTGCTGGAGCAAATTGCCTTTATTGCTGCTTGACTGTCTATATAGATAGCTATAGACGCAGGTCCTCTCAAGTCAGGGTGATCCCGCAGGTACTGACTGCTTTATCCACTGGAAAAATTTCTGCCTGGAAAATGCTGCAGTAGTCAGGGAGTCTGTATGACCTCTGTATTAGCATGCTCTCGGAGAAGATGCCAGCTCCCACCCCGACGTCCATTTTTGAACCGTCTGTGAAGATCGAGTAATCCGCCTCCATTGTTACTTGATTGCCTTCCCACTCTTCCCTACCCGGAATGAGCATAGAAAAGCCCCTTCCAAAGTCTGGCAGCGAAACAGTGTAATCGGTCGGCTCTCGCAAATTTTGGCCTCGATATATCCTTAGTATGCTGCTGTATCCGTAGTTGGTACTGGTCCAGCATTTCGACTCTTTCAGTCGTAGAGCACTTTTTGCAGCCACACTTTTTCCGTAAATATCCACGGGTATAAGATGCAGCATCACTTCCAGTGCCGCCGTCGGTGCTGAGTGAAGGGCACTGGTCACTCCTAAACAAGGTGCCCGTTGTACCTTCGTCAGTATCTTCATGTCTATTGCTTTTCCAAAGCAGTCCACCAGACCAGGACCCCGTAGGTTAGTATAGGTCTTACAATGGCTGTATAAATCCAGTGTACTATGTGAGGTTTTAGTCCCCACTTCTTACCAATAGCTTCTTTGCAGGCATAGAACGCGAACGCAAACTATATTTGGGTGGATTTTTAAATACTATTTGCCATTTCATAACTTTTTCATTTCAGAGACGAGAATAGGATATTCTTTACGAAAAGAAGAGTTTTTGACAAGCCATGGCAGCAAAATATATAAGGTGTTCCATTTGGCAAAAGTGATATATTTCTATTCGAAGTTTTCTGACTTTTGGCCTAGAAAGAAAAAATGAAATGTCACATATTTAATAGTGGATATGCTTTTGACTTAGTAAATTTAGGATAAAAATTATGAATCGCTTGTAGCCAAAATTTAAGTAAGTATTATCAGAACAAAGAAGCTTGCAAATTCTAAATTTTTATTAAAAGTCTAATTTTCTTGAAAAATATTACTATTTCGTATGTTACATCATAGTGAAAAAGGTATGAAATGGCACGTAGAATTCAAAACGCTACTTAAATATATGGTGTCCCATCTAAAAAATCAAACTTTGTGACATCCTACTTTTTGAGTGCACCCTGTATAACTCAAAATATTTCTAAATTGTGCAAAATATCCGGCCATACCATAACACTGAAGCTTATTATTGATTAATTTTATCTATAATGCATAAATCTACTCTCGCCATTTAAAATTATAAAAAAATAGGAAATTTGTGCGCAATTCTCTGTATCTAAAACAAAAGTGTATTTTAGAAGTATAGATTACACGCTCTAATTCTTCTATCATATATCATGCTCTGTTATATTTTGGCACATTTTCTTAATCTTTTCGTCAGGATTTATAACAGATCTCTGTGAGTGTTAATATCAGCTACAAATTTTATTAAATAAAACGTCGCATCAAAAAGTGTTATTTTCTTATAAATAAAAATAGCTTTTCTTCATTTCTCCTTTTTGTTGACGACTTTAAAAGCTAAAATAGTGTGTAACAAAATAATAACAATATATCTTTTGTAAACGTCGGCTAAGACATAAAAAGGCCATAATTTTAGTTTTAATAGCTGGTCTTTAAAGGGAAGTAATTGAAATGGTGCCAGTTTTTTCGGTCAAAAGCCATTTATTATGATTGATTTTTATCACTTTTCTGAAGAAAACATTTTCAAATCCGTTCCAAAATCGCTTAAGTATAATTTGATCTGTAGATTTTTCTTGTGCGTCACCAAGAAAATAATTCATAAAGTCGGTTAAAAAGAAGGTAATTTTGGTTAAAATTGGAAAATGTTATGTTTAAATTTATTTAGAGCACACCAGAGTAATTAATAAATCTGGTAGTTTGTTAATGACAAAACGGATTTTCTCAGGCATAAAAAGCAATATATTTTTGTACATAGGAATATTCAAGCGAAAATATGTAATATTTTGCACAGAAAGTGGAAGTTCTCGTTTGCATGCATAAGGCTGAATATATCACTTGAAATCTTTTCTGGAATTTAAGCAAATCCCGCGTCAAAAACGATCTATTTTTCTGGGGTATTACAAAACGGATTGAACGTTAAGTGAAGTGTTATTTTGCCAATTTTCCTATAATTTTTATTTGCCTTCTAAATAACCTCAAAATTTCTTCACAAAAAATTCATAATACGTAAAGATCTACAGGGTGTTTCAATAAAAACTCCCAGGCCAATTATTTCAAAAACTAAATAAATTCTCTAAACGCCAGTTTTTAGCCTCTATGATTGGCTTCACAACTGTGTAGAAAATGTGTTTGAATAATACAAGATGTAGGTGGCGACACGGTGCAAAGAAATTTTTCGATGACAGGAACTTCTAAATCTTGTCGATCTTAAAGATAATTAATTTTTGGTCAAATTATGTCCCATAACAAATTTTGATAAATCCCACATGAAAGGAGATTTTGGGGTTAAGTTTTTTTTTTAAATAATTTTAACGAGTATTTTAAATATAAATATTTTTAATATACTTTAGCAGATTTTAATTTAATTTTGGTAATGATAATTTTAGTGATAAAATGTTCGTGTAGCGCTAAATTCTTACGTCCAGTGACGTCTCAGGGGGCGCCTTAACAAATAATATTGGCAAAAAATAAGACGCCACTGAGTTTTTGGTAATTTTTATATTTTTTTCGGATTAAGCAACCAAAAATATCCTTTTCTTGTCTGTTAAATTGTTTTCATATCTTACTTCGTTTTCGAGAAATAAAAATAAAATAGCTATTTACCTAACAAGTGTGGAAAATGAATTTTTCCGCACGTGTCAGGTACAATAGTTTTTATACAGACGTGTGGAAATAAGTAACACATATATTTCAAAGAAATTTAATAATTTTTAATTAACTGTAACAATCACATACATATGTAACAGTAACTAATTCTGAGAAAAAAACCTACATCTTCTATTATTCAAATACATTTTTTTCACAGTTGTGAAGCCAATCATCGAGGCTAATAACTGGTGTTTACAGAATTTACATGTCGCTTTTAGTTTTCGAAATAATTGGCCTGGGAGTTTTTATTGAAACACCCTGTATATGTAAAATAAAATTTTTACAATATACAGTTATTTAGGTTCTTCAACCACTTTCCACCACGTTGACTCTCGAGATCGACACAATAATCCTCTACTTGTAAAAATATCGTGCCATTCTTTTTTTGAGCGATTGAAATTTTCTAAATTGTTTTGGAATTTTTCATCTTCTAACAGCCATACCTTGTTCTATCTTTTAGTGGAAAAGTCGTATTAGTAAGCCACGTTTTAAAGCCAATTACTATTAACATAATTGGAAGAACCCTTTTCGTATTTAACATTTTTCCACACCAATTTACTCGGCTTGTCATTTGTTCCTCTGTTAAATGAAGGACGATGGACCCAAAGTGAACAAACTTCTCGGATTCTGGTTTGGTCAGGTTTGAGGTTGGCAATTAGCAGGATGATAGGACTTTGCTGCAACTTACAAAAATTTTGGGTTAGAGTTTGTCAATTAACGGGAATTATTTTCTAATTTATATTTATTATTATTTTTTTTTTAAATTCATTTATACACACACCCTATATAGAAAAGAGTTTTTAAATGAATGGGTAAATAAATTTTGTTCCCACATAGGTACCATTAAATCTAAAAATGTAGGCAGTGTGTTTGAAGTTTAAATTATGCCCCCGCGGAGAGAAAAATGGGCTAGAATTTTTCTGGTAAATTATAGAACCACTTGAGTGGGAAAAGTCCAGTTTTATGCTTCTATTTAACAGGCATACTGCCCAAAGAGTAATAAATATAAAACACCAGTGACGTACACTTGGAAAATATAATCTTGTAATACCTGCTAAAATAATAAAGAAAAATATACATGTAATATATACCGTGAAATAGCTGCAAGCCTGTCACAAAATATTACTAGTAAAATTTAAATTATCAAACATAAAGTTGATATCATTAAATAGCGAAGGGTTGTTTGACATGTCAGAGATTTTTAATTTAGAGCTCTCAATGGGAGATTAACTGGATATAGAGATGACCGATTTATACTATTATAAAATACTGACGCATTCAATATCTTAAATGTAGAGTAAACCGTATGTCCCAGTTTAGAGAAATACAGTGATGGCAGTGGGTTTATTTTATATGCAGCAATGGAGTTTTCATCTCTCTCTTTTCTCTAATGCTATTCCATAGTGAGCGAATCTAAATGCGGCAAAAAACTTTTTAATTGAAAGGTCTATGTAATAAAGTTTGAAATAGTAGAAGTAAGCTTCAAGTGACCTAAATGTGGTAAATCTTGTTTAAAAGCTCGTTATTAACGCTATTTACATTCTATTAACGAATTTATAATGGAATCTCGTAATATTTCAGTTAATTAAAATACGTTCCAGGAAAAAATTTATACAATTTATTACCTGTATTTTACCCTAAAAATGAGTCCAATTTAAAAAAATATTATTTTGATAAAGATCATTGAAGCAGAAATACAGTACATAAATATAAAAATAAATGAAGATTGTATATTATTCAATTAAAGCAATTCTTGTTTAATGTATCAAATTGTCTTGCAAGCAATGTACTTACAGTTAACTTAATCGACAATAAATATATAGCATATAAAAATATATTATACTTATTTTGCTAACAAGCGGGTACCCGCTGCTTCATAAAGAAATTTCTTTGGTGGTTCCTTACAGTTTAGTTGTCTCTCTTCCAATCCAATGCCATTTATCTCTAAGCTTTGTTCATTGTTTGATTTTATGAATCCCTAAACTTAAAACATAGTGGCCATAGAACTACAATATATTAAATTCACATGTGTAGTAGGAATTTCACACGGACCAAGTGGAGGGCAACTAACAGACAGTTAAATTTATTCAGAGCGACCTCAGACCATGGTTTTAGGTCTGACAGAGCCATCCAGCAGTGTGTCGCCTCAAGGTGCTCGTTCGGATTGTAGCGCGTAGTAAATATGTCTACAAAAGGTCATTATTAATAGTTGGACCGCTCACAGAACGATTCCATGGACTTTTCGTTTGTAAACACCTTATGGGTTAAATTTATTAAATCTCTAACATACGTGTTTGATTATTTGTGAATATTTAGGCAAAGTTTCAAGAAAATCCTTCAAAATTTTGTTTTTTCCAATATACACTTTAACACCCACGTTTCCCTCTCTAGAAGCCGATTCACAAAAAATAAATACGTGTTTAATTATTTTTGTTAAAGAGTATTTATGCTTTGTTTCGAGAAAATTCGACGAAGCATAGAAACTTTTATAACCCCTTTTTATCCTTTAGTCCATAAAACCATTAAATATTGTTTCTTTATATAAACTTTACACCTCATTATGACCTCTTTAGGGACAGAGCTGTCGCAATTACTATTAAAAAGTAATTCAATTACAATTACCCATTACCCTCCGAAAAAGGCAGCTTCCTCAATTACAATTACCAATTACCCACTAAACACAGTATGATAAAAATATTTAAATTACCAATTACCCACTAAAAGTAATTGATTCCTTGATCAATTACCGCATTCGAATTACTGAGTTTAATTCAATTACTTTTATGCTAATTCAATTACTTTATAGTAATAGAACTACCCTAAAAGTAATTGAATTACTCTGAATCTATAGGCACTTTTTTGGCAAATAAATTACTCTGAGTAATTTAATTACATTTTGGTAAGTAATTGAATTACATTTTGGTAAGTAATTAAATTACATTTTGATCATTGAATTACATTCTGGTAATTTAATTACAGTTTGGTAATTGATTTACATTTTTAAAATTGAATTAGTATATGAGCAATGGAATTACCTTTTTTACATTTTACAAAAAAGAGTTGTATAGGTAAGGTATTATTTTTTTTAATAGTAGTAGGTCCTACTATCACACTTTATTAAAGAAAGAAATTTAAAAAATTTCGAAATTTATAGTTCAACTTGATCTCCTAATTTTGATAAGTAGGTACCTACTTACCTTTAACAAATTGACCAATAATAACAACTGTCTTTTTTATTTAATATGGTTTATTTGTTGAAATTAAACAAACCTAATATTCGGGAAAATAAAGAAACATTTTTTCTTTCTAGAGTAAAGGAATTATGAAAATTTTTAAAGGAATTGAATTATTTTGGAGTAATTCAATTACTTTTAATCTAATTGAATTATTCGGGAGTAATTAAATTACTTTTTATGTAATTGAATTATTTGGGAGTAATTCAATTACTTTTATTCTAAGTAATTGAATTATTTTGGTAGTAATTCAATTACTTTTTAAAATAATTGAATTACTTTTAAGTAATTCAATTACCTCAGATTTCTTAAAACCAATTACCAATTACAATTACTTTATCACAGTAATTGGAAAATTAATTACAATTAAGTACTATTTTCAAAAAGTAATTCAATTACAGTAATTCAATTACTTAAAAGTAATTGAACACGATTTTTCAAATATTTTAATTTAATTACGGACAGCTCTGTAAAAGAGTAAAAATTTTAAAACCCGTTACATGAAAAACACGTTCTAGAATTCGTTCTTTAATATCTTTAAACTGAAATCGTCCCCCATTCCCAATATCCCAACTTGGAAAAATTTAGTGACAACAGAGGACAAAAATGAGTTTATTTGACATGCTATAATGAGCTATTTTATCTTAAAATAATTACGGAAATGTACAATTGTGGCCGCTTTCATAAAAGTAGCCGGAAAGGAAAATTGAAAATTAAAAATAATTTTATATGCACTCGTATAAAAACTATTTATTTTAAAGTTAGTACAAGATAATCCTCAAGGCTCTTTTGGTATATCGTCACATTATTTGTCGACGTGGCAATGGCAGATTTAAAAAGCAGGTTATAACAAATATTATCGGGAAGACCCTCATCCTAAAAAATGAAAGATGTGTCAATTATAAATAAGTTTTTATAGCGAACGTCAGAAGCAGCTTCCTCTTACAAAAAAATGAATAAAAGTTTGCGAGAACGTGGATCTGGTCCATCCTAAAAAAAGTTATTTTAGCACATCCAGCAAATTTTTTTAAGGCTATGCCACAAAATACATTTACTTATCCACAGGATATCCCATGGTAATAATAGGACGTAGAATAAAGTATTTATCTACATTAACTATTAATATACGTAAAAAAAATCTACAGATAAAAAACGGCATATTAAAATTGACAGTTTTATAATATACATGAGTATTTGTATCCAACAAAAAATGTACTACTTGTGTTAGTTAACTTACAATCACAATTAAATTTTATTATGTTATAATGTGCCTAACACACATTTACTTGATTGTTGACCTCTTTAATAAGGGTGATTGTGCAACTCCAATCACTAAACTGAGAAAAAGCCGTCTATTCCTTATAAGAATTCACAAACTCTTTATACAACTGTTTAATACTATATGTGACAGCAATGCGCTTTCCTACTCTAAGACAACGAAAATTGCTAGACCGTTGTGTAGTGATAATATCAAGGTAATTTAGCCAATAGGAAATAGAAGTTAATGCTACCATAGAATGGTTTATAGCCATTATTGCTCTGAATACTCACAATGATTATCAAGTTCTATTGGGGGTGTAATCTGGTTTTATTAACTCTATTAGTTCCGACTAGCAATTGTAATGAAACTTGGCATTTATCATAATAATTGCTTGCTACGGTTAATACAGCATATACTTACCACTAAAAATCAGTACTGAAGTTCTCAAAAATTTAAGTAGCTCCTAGTGTGTTGTTCTTGTCATTTAACATTACATATATCTATATATCTATTATGCCACATGGTTTACTGAGATGGTAAAACTCGTCCATAGATTATAAAGTCCAATTCTAATGATGGGTTGTGCGAAATAAAAATCTTCTATTGCTTTATCTGCAGTGCCGGTTTAAGGTACTTTTGCGCCCGGTGCTACTTGTAAACATCGCCCTTCGCATTCCTAGTTTACCAAAGATTATTATATTATTAATTATTCTATGGTATATACAATCTGAAATTATTGTATTTTTATATTAGGTATGTTTAAAAAAAAGGTTTGAAAATCCGAAATAACATAAGTTATTATAAATAACTTCACAGAATACCTACATTAGTGACAAATAAAATAATCAGAAACAGCCAAAAACGAATACGAACATAAATACATACAAACAAAAGTGGATTATAAGAATACTAGCGTGTACCCGGCCTGCGTTGCAGCCCGGCATTATACGACGTCGCTTTCTCTGAGATAATACGGCGAGTTCACCATCACGTCAAGATTTATAAATACAAACCCGAACAAACCTCTAAATTTATCACTGTTTCTCTACAATATTATGCATGTATTATACATAAAAACTCCTCTTGAATCACTCTATCTATTAAAAAAACCGCTTCAAAATCCGTTGAGTAGTTTTAAGGATTTAAGCACATATAGGGACAGACGGGCGACAGCGACTTTGTTTTATACTATGTTAAGAAGATTAGAAGAACGAAATGACAACATAATACCATTCTGAAACATGCTTGCATTGCTTCGCTATTCCTGTTTTGCTACAGTCCACATTATCTTAGTCCTATCACTATCACTAATACATTTAGAAACTGAGTGAAAATACTATATAAAAAAAACACAAAAAAAATATTTTACGCTTAAAATCAATAAAAAAACACAAATGCAACGGTACTTATATTTTCTCTAACTATGTTCTCAAAATCAACAAGGTCCAAATAAATATATTTATATCAAAAAACAATACTGCTAATACCTAATGTCCAATATTGCAATAAATTCACATTTTTCACTACTAATATCAATAATAATATATTAGAACTTTGAAAATTGAGAAATAATCATATGTAACATGTGAGTTTTGAAATTCAGAAGAGAAGTTTCATTTAGATTTACTTACAAGAGTCGCTTCCTTGCTTTTAAATTTGAAACAATTTGTATTACCTGGTTAGTGTCGACAGTTTTTAAAATGTCTGAATTTATTGATAATATGGCCAAGAAATTCAGGTTTTCTTCAGCAACTGAATAAGATAGGTTTTAACTCGTTTCAGAGTGGAAAATTAAATATTTGAAACAGAACATGTTAATTTATTTCCATGCAACAATTTTACTAAATCTTTGGGGTATTCAATTCAATCTCATGACTTAGTTTGTTTAAGAACTTTTTGAAGTGAATGCACTTTTCAGGAAAATATTTGTCCATGCTAAGGTTTTTATTTTAACTATACAAGCTCTCTCCGCGCACTGCCCTTATAAGATTTACCGCCCGGTGCTACTGCACCCAATAGCACCCATGTAAAACCGGCTCTGTTTATCTGACATGCAAAGTTTAAAAAAATAAATGCAAAGTAAAAATAAATTATGAGTAATAGATGTGTTTTGGACTTCCATTGCCTTTAGTTTTTCATATCACAACGTTTCAACTGGTAAGTATCTCCAGTCGTCTTCAGGTGAAAATAAATTAGGTACGATCAATAAAATTCAAATTCAGCTAGAAGACTCCGAACAACGGTGTGACCTGCGCAACAAATCCGTTAAAACTAATACTACAGTGCGCGGCCATTGCCGGTCGTAAGAACCCCCAATAACGTCCGGTGGATTATAGGTTCTAACGGATACAATTCGTTTTTGGGAACGCTGTTCTGCTTGTTTAACTGCAGAGGAAGCGCTTTACTGGGAACAAAATGCGTCGCATTGAAAAGATACAATTTATTTCTTAACAAAATTGCTATATTAAAAGTAGTTCATTGTTCAACAAGACTGCGCTGCTAATGGAACTGATTACTACCAATAAAAACACTGTTCTAGCCAATCTGCAATTAATATAACACTAAAACGGGTTTGATACACTAGCAATTTATTTAATATGGGTTTGTTTGTTACCATTTTTGAAATTTGTTTTTATTACGTCTAAGTCTAAAAAGTATCGAAGCATTCAAGAGAAAATAAACCCAAAATAAAACATAAATTTGAATATTGGTACAATCAAATTGCAAGCTTTAATTTTTAACAATATGTCCGATTTGTCTGTTTTAGTCGCAGATAATTGTTTTAATATTAGCTATTTATTAAAGCCATATAAGTACAATTATAATGAAACCAAACTACAAGCGTTCATTCTCAAATGGGAAAAGGTAAACAAAGCTTACTCTTACTTAATTAAAAACACTATTCATTCTTTTTTATCGGAATCATCCATTTTGTTATCTTTCGGCTCAATGAACCCGTATCGAAAAATTCGCCGATTACAAACAGGTGTATCAATCATTAGCCTTTGTATTAGCTAAAGTTACATAGTATAGCCATTTAGAACGCCTCAACGTTAATCGGGACGGTGCCGATTTTAATTAATCATTCCCACCAAGCTTTGCCCGTGCTAGACTGGTTGCGTGATTTTTTCATTTTAAAATAAAGGACACCACAGTAAAAACTCATCTATAATTATTTAATTGAAAGTCATATCTATGTTTCACATGTAGCACAGAAAAATGTTAATCGGTAAGGCTAGGCTCCGACAAACGAAAGAAAAATATGGTGTACTACCTTATGTAGTACAAAGTAGAAGTACCTAGGTGGATGCAAAAAGCGGCGATGTTATACACCTTCAAAACATATCAATGAAGTTTTTGAAAGAGGTATCGAATGTTAAGAGAAAATCGCCTGCAGATGCTCACGTCACAATGCAACATGACTAGGCAGCGCTAAACCAGTAGGTTGTTTTTTTATTGAAATTGAAACCATAACTTTCCAATCACTTGTAATAATTTTCTTCCTCACACTTATGTGTGCCCATTTGTTCTTCGCCCTTTCTTTATTTAGGTAATTTGTCATTATGACAGCCCTTTGATCACTACAATGTAGTTTAAATTTCCCTCTATTATTTTCTTCCCATTTTAATAACAACCAGTCTTTTACATTTATACATAACCTTCTTCCTTATAATTTTATGTAAGTAATATCCTTCATTACATTCTATTTACGTTTCGAATGTTCTCCCTCCGTAGGTATTTATTACATTTGGTTCGGTGGTGTGTTACGTTTAAGTTCCCTCGTTATCCTCCCGTTAAGACGATTTTGAATTTCTTATATTTCTTTGTTCTCCTGACGATAAATGTTTATGCATTAGAAATATGTAAAGGATTTACCATCCTTTAGACTTCTTAACTTATTATACTGGTGGAGGAAGCCTTAAAGGGTATAATTTCTTTCCTTTCAAACCATAACTCTTTTTTAAATGCGATACGTCTTTAATTTAAACCTGTTATCTCCTTAATCTTTCCCCTTATTCTAAATTACCACGGTATTAGGCATTGTACTTATTTATTCTAAACCGATTTTCGCGATCTAAATTCAAGTGGAAGTAAATGAAAATGCTTTTGCCTCAGAATAGAAAAGCTCTTTACTGCAGCACAATACTGGGCTAACTAGTAATTCCGTTGACACCGTTATCTAGTTTTTAAAACGCCAAAAAGGTTTTTTTACTGTTTGCAGAGTGCTCTAGGAAATAATTTATAAAGCAGAGAGACAATTATTTGCTTCAAAAGTTTCTGTAATTTTTTAAAAAGTAAATATTTGCTTTTATTGTATTATTTTAGTTTAATATGGACAAAATAATGTGGTTATATTACTGATTAGTATCTAGTGTAAAACCAGCCTGAAAAGTCAGTTTTAATCGTATGTAAAACGCTATTTTATTATACTCTCGTTGTGAATCCGAAAAACATTTCATTGATTTATAATAAAATATTCGGTGGTTGTTAAGAATCACTTCAAACAACAAATACCTAAATTTAAGCCAAAAAGAAAGCACACGATATTTACTTATTTCGAGAAAAAAACAATTGGAGTCTGGGTGAAAAGCTCGTAAACCTTTTTTATTTGAAAAAATTTAGGGCCTCAAAGGCAAAAGATAAATTTAAAATAACTTTCGCGTCAGTCTTTACCAAAAAAAAAGTTAACTAAAATATTTTTGTTTATTTATACTAACAGACAGATATTTAAAAATGTATGAAACTATAAATTTAGAAATTCTTAAATGACAAATTCTAAGCGATACTGGGCCCGTCCTAAACAGTGATTATATTTTATGTAAAAGTAATATAACCTTCATTGGCAACATAACCCTTGAATCTCCTAGCTCCGATGAAAAACAGACGCAATTAAACTTTTTTAATGTAACTGGGACTTCCTAGACCAGGTTGAAGACGTGAATTCAGCTTGTAATTTATTGTACTCCGAAATCTATAAAACCCTTGATATTTTTGTACCTAAAACTGTTAGACGTAGGAAAAATTATCCTCCTTGGTTTAATTCTCCCATTATTAAATTAATTAAAAATAAGTTCAAAGCTTGGAAAAGGTATAAACTAACGAAGGCTCGTACGGATTTGTTAGATTTCAGGCAGCTAAGGCGACAAATTAAACATAATATAAGATATGCATATAAACAATATTGCGAAAATATGGAAAATCGTATCTCGTCTGACCCATCCAAATTTTGGCAATTAATAAACAATAAGAAACATAATAAACAACTTCCAGAAGTAATGACAATGGGTGATAATAACTTTAAAGATCATAGTGAAATTGCAAATGCTTTCGCCGAATTCTTTCAGAATTCATATGTTTTACCAACTCCGGTCGCCGATGGGGTAACTTTTAATTCCACTGATTCTCTCTCAATTAACAGTGCTACTGAGGATGATGTTCTGCGTTGCCTGAAAAAGATGAAGCCTAAAGCAACTGTGGGTCCTGATAAAATACCGTCTTTCCTCTTACGTGATTGTGCATACATCTTTGCAAAACCTCTTTGTAAAATATTTAATTTGGCCCTAAAAACCTCATGCTATCCTGATACTTGGAAAAAATCCAAAATAACTCCTGTATATAAAAAAGGTGATAAAACCAAAATCGAGAACTACAGACCAATAAGTATCATCAATAATTTTTCCAAATGTTTTGAAATGTTTCTTCATGAAAATTTGTACTTCCAAGTTAAGAGTAAGCTGTCAGATAAACAACACGGTTTTGTTAAGGGCAAATCTACAACATCCAACTTAGTTTGTTTTACACAATTTGTGGCTGAAGCCTTTGATCAGAACTGTCAGGTTGATGTTATTTTTACAGATTTTTCTAAGGCATTTGATAGATTGGACCACAAAATTTTACTTAATAAACTCAGCTCGTTTGGTATCTCAGATAATCTTATAAAGTTTTTCCATTCTTATCTAAATGAACGACAACAAATAGTGGAGTGCGGTGGCCAATCGTCTGTTCCATTGGATGCTACATCGGGTGTACCACAGGGGTCCATTTTGGGTCCTTTAATGTTTATAATATTTATTAATGATATAGTTAATAATCTTGACAGTGATGGTCTTCTTTATGCCGATGACAAGAAAATCTATGCTCGCATTCGTACCCTGGCAGACTGTAAAAAACTTCAATTGTCCATTGACATGATATATAGATGGTGTGTTCAAAATAAATTGCCGTTAAATATCAGTAAGTGTAACATAATGACCTTTTCATTAAAACGACATACCATTGTGTATGATTACAAAATTAATAACATTACAGTGGACAGAGCTGAGACTTTTCGCGATTTGGGTGTATTATTTGACAATAAACTATCTTTTGTTCCCCACATAAATGACCTTGTTGCCTCCTGTCATAGATCCTTAGGATTTATAATAAGACATTCTCGTGATTTTTTAAATTGTCATACACTAAAAATACTTTTTTATGCATTTGTAAGATCTAAATTGGAGTACGCCTCGGTTGTATGGTCTCCATATTATCAAGTGCACCTTAATCGCATTGAAAGGGTCCAACGACGTTTTCTAAAATATCTAAGTTTTAAAATTGATGGTCAGTATCCTGAAATCGGTATTCTAGAAGAAGCTCTATTGCAAAGGCACTCGTTTTGCTCCTTAGAAGATCGACGTACAGTTTCCCATCTTAAATTTCTTCACAACATCTTGCATAATAGAGTTCAATGCAGTGATATATTAGAAAACCTGCAATTCCTCGTCCCTAGAACACGTCATTCCCACACTTTTTATGTACCAACCGCGCGTACCAATATCTGTAAATACTCCCCTATTTATCGATTGTGCAACACATACAATCTGCACCAAAATAGATTTGACATTTTTAGCTGTGGTTTATCCAGTATAAATCTAAATTAGCGTGTTAGTGTCTTTTTAGGCATAATTAATCCGTATCAATATAATAATTTAAGTCTAAATTGTTATCTCACATTTTTGAATTATTGTTATATTATTACCTATTTTATTTTAAACAGCCTATATACCCATTTGTTAATTGGTTCATTGTAACTGTGAAATGGTGTAAAATAAATAAATAAATAAATAAATAAAAAGGTTCTTCGGAGTAATAGTAAGTAGGGGTAATATAAAATTGGCACATATTCATCAATAAATTGAAAAGGTCTGCGCGTTTTTGGCGTCATTTCGAAAAAAGAATGGGAGCATATAAGCGAGGATATGATTAAGCTCTTAGAATAACCTTTGCAAAACTAACGGAGATTATAGACATACCAAGTAATTGTTTGGCTGTTATTACAAATAGAAATTTTAGTTTTTTTTTTTGACCAGCTCTACTGTAGATATAAAACTTTTCTGAGTAGATTTACTTGTAAAAGTTATAAGTTAATATTATATACTTCATTTAGCACAAATAAGCATTAAATGCACGGCAATGATTTATCACATCATAATAAACATTTTTCCAGTGTAAACTACTAAATAGATAAGCAAAGCAAAAGTAATGTAAAATTTTATGCGCTTTTAAGACTATTAATGTAAAATTTTTGTAAGCTATACTTTGTTTTATTATCCGCCCAGACAAAATGCAGTCTCTTTGTTAAAAGTGATAATTGGGCCATGGATTTTTCTAGTTACCTATTATAGAACTTTTTAATAATTTCATATAGTGTTATATTTCAAAAAAAAACGACCAGTAAGCTGATCTACATTTTTCTTTTTTATACATAAAAAAAATATATTTCATAATTATGTTAAGTAAATATGATACTGCAAATACACGAACTGAAAACCAATAAGTCAACATAAAAAATCGACGTAAGATAATAAAATTTGAAATATTATTTCTTTTCGCGATTCCCTTTGAGCATCTAAAATTTTGTCGTTTAGAATTAAACGAGTTTTTCGGATAACCCCATTTCATGTGGTATTATATCCATTCCGAGACGTCAGAGTAAACATATCGCAAAGTCTGAATAAATATAAGATCAATATTTACTATAGGATCGAAAAAGGCATATCCTTGTTACTGATTTCTTGTATACGGTTTATCAAATACTACTTTCAAAATATCTAAAGCAAGAACGGTCGTCAACTTATACAGGGTGTCCGGAAACTTCGTTCGTATACTTTAAGGGGATATTCTACATATGAAAATATGAAAAAAAGTTCATATGAATGTAGGTCCTTAAATGACTTATAAGGAAGCTATGGCCGTCCAAAGGTGACTTCTAAAGATTAGTTTCTATTTTATATCTATTATGCAACCGCTTAAGGTACCGGTGTGCTTTTTGGCACACAAACGAATATTAACAATTGCTAATTTATGATATTGAGAGTTATTATGAAATTTAGTCAGGGACGTTCTTACGGGGGGGGGGGTGGCTTAGTTTATTTATTCCTAATTTTTTTACACGACACATTTAAAAAATTTTACCCAAAAATTATAATTCCAGTGATTTTTCTACACAAAAAGGTATTCTTAAAAAAAATTATTGGACCAATGATTTAGGAGAAAAATCGATTTATTTAAATCATTGCATAAACTATTATCGAATTGTGTTTAAACTAAAACATCACAGTAGTCTTATGACAAATACAAATTTCAAGTAAAAAACATCAAGAAGTACATGGTTAGCGTTAAAATAAATTGACAATGACAATAATTAAGTCAAAACGTTGTTTTATTGTCATTTTGAAACAAAATAAATTAAGAGTTGTTGGTTTAACAAGAATAATCTGAAAAAAGTAGAAAAGTTACAACAAATGTTGAAAATGGTTTCCATTCATATCAATACAACCAACTAAACGATTTCTCATTGATGTTCGTACTCTTGCGAAAACTCCTTCCTTATTACGAATTTCCCCGCAACAATAAATAACACGTTGTTTCAATTGTTGTACATTTTCAACAGGTACTGAATATACCAAAGACTTCAGATATCCCCAAAGAAAGTAATCCAATGGATTGAGATCAGGTGAACGGGGACGCCAGGCAATGGGCCCACCTCGGCCTATCCATCGGTCTGGATATGTTTGATTTAAATTATCTCGAACCAATCTACTAAAATGAGGTGGAGCCCCATCGTGCATAAAATAGTTTGTTAGTCTTTGCTGGTACGGCACATCTTCAAGTAGAACAGGCAAAGAGTCTTGTAAAAAATCTAAATATGCGGGCCCATCTAAACGTTGAGGCATAATGTATGGTCCTATTAATCGATCGCCCAATATACCTGCCCAAACATTAATTGAAAACTTATTTTGAAATCGACTTTCGAAAATTGCATAGGGATTTTCTTCTGCCCATACATGGTTATTATGAAAATTTACGATGCCTTCACGGGTAAACCCTGCTTCGTCAGTAAACAAGACTTTATGTAGAAAGAAACGGTCTTGATGACATTTTATCTGCATCCACTGACAAAACTCTGCACGAGGAAGTAGGTCTTGAGGCTTAAGCGCCTGAACTCTTTGTATATGGTATGGACAAAGAAGTTGTTCATGCAAAATTTCCCATGTTGTACTCTTAGGGATACCCTCTTGTAAGGCAATTCTTCTTGTGCTTATACCCGGATTGGCTGCAACGCATTCGAGCACTCTTTCTTCTGCTTATGGAGTCCTAGTAGTACGGCGTCTCCCAGTTTCATTCATATTTGGCATAAAAGTTTCGGTTTCTCTTAATCGTTGATGTAAATTAATGAATAATTTCTCACAAGGAATTTGACGGTTTGGAAAATATTCTTGATACAACCTGCGAGCTTCTCGAGCACAACCATTAGCTTTGCCATACATAAAATGCATATCAGCTAACTCAGCAAATGAATAACCTGCCATTTTTTAAAATTTGCACCTTAATTAATCAACAACACTTTGCACTTGATCAATGATCACTACAATACATCACAAAAACGTCATTGTCAATTTATTTTAATGCTAACCATGGGCTTCTTCATGTTTTTTACTTCAAATTTGTATTTGCCATAGGACTACTTTGATGTTTTAGTTTAAACACAATTCGATAATAGTTTATGCAATGATTTAAATAAATCGATTTTTCTCCTAAATCATTGGTCCAATAATTTTTTTTAAGAATACCTTTTTTGTGTAGAAAAATCACTGGAATCATAATTTTTGGGTAAAATTTTTGAAATGTGTCGTGTAAAAAAATTAGGAATAAATAAACTAAGCCACCCCCGTTAAAACGTCCCTGACTAAATTTCATAATAACTCTCAATATCATAAATTAGCAATTGTTAATATTAGTTTGTGTGCCAGAAAGCACACCGGTACCTTAAGCGGTTGCATAAATATAAAATAGAAACTAATCTTTAGAGGTCACCTTTGGACGGCCATAGCTTCCTTATAAGTCATTTAAGGACCTACATTCATATGAACTTTTTTTTCATATTTTTATATGTAGAATATCCCCTTAAAGTATACGAACGAAGTTTCCGGACACCCTGTATAACAAAAATTGTATGCACTAAAAATTAAAAGAAAATGCATCTACTATTATAAAATACTTAGAGATTAAGTATAGGACTTTATATTTTAATAAAATAAAGTTGCCGGATGCAGATCTTTTTTACATCCAGTGGATTAGTAAAATGCAATATTTTTATATACTGACTATATTTTTCAGGAAATACTGGCTATATTATTTATTCGACAATATTTAAAAGATTATGATACCAAGACTCATGAATAATCCTGTGAAATGAAAAATTCATATTTCTTTCTACGACTTTTTACGTTTTTTTTTTTGGAGAAAATATGTGCCGGGATTCTCGTAGCATTAATTTCAATTTGGTTATTCTTACCCTAGCAACTTTAAAAGTACATTAATTTAATATGAAAATGTTGCGTATTGATATCTAAAGATTTTAATTTTAAATAAGACCCATTACCTAATTAAATAAGTTTTTACCAAGATAAAAAGGCAAAAAAGCACGTCTAATTAGTGTAAAAGTCCTAACCGTATTTTTTGGGATAAATTGTCTGTTTCTAAACGAAATTGAATGTAAAAGCCGAAAAAAAAAAAAATATGTAATGCCAGAAACGCGCTGATTTAAAAAAAAATATTACGCTTATTACTTTAATTTACATAAAATCCTAACATTGGTATAATAAAAAAATGTCTATTCGCATTAAAAACTTGAAAAATATTTAGGGTTTCTTGTGTTATCTCTTTCCGAACTCTCTCCTACTTTTTAAAGGAACATACTTTTTATAAAATGTAATTTTACCCTCAAATTAATGAATGAGAATGGAAGTCATACTAGGACTAACACCACTAGATATACACATCAAAATGGAGGCCAACTGCAGCGCCTCTAGGATGAAAGCAAACGGGGAATGGAAACAACGCCCCGGGAAAATAGGGCACACAAGAGCCACGGACCTTATCAACGACGAGCTCCTGGAGATGCAACCCGATCGCATGAAAGCGAAATACAACTTTACAAAACCATTTAATGTCAGGTGTGACCCTGATATGTGGTCCAAAGGAAAATCTCCGTCACTAGACAATGGCCTAGTCTGGTACACTGATGGATCGAAAATGGCCAACGGAGTAGGCGCGCAGGTATATATGGGAAAAGACCCAGAATGGAAATCAGCATCCCCCTGGGAAACTACGCCACAGTATACCAAGCAGAAGTTCATGCGATACAAGCATGCATACAAAAGAATGTTGAAAAGGGCTATCACGACCACAAGATACATATCCTGTCGGACAGCCAAGCTGCCCTGAAGGCTCTAAACTCCTTCCGATTTACATCAAAAATCACAATGGAGTGCCTTAACGACCTAAAAGACCTGGCAGCCAGAAACAACAGGATTGAACTTCTACGGATTCCTGGTCATTCAGGGATAAAAGGCAACGAAAAAGCAGATGAACTGGCAAGAACCGGATCTGCTCAAAATTTCAGGGGCCCAGAACCCGCCCTTGAAATATCAAAAAAGGTAACCAAAACAACATTAGACAGATGGGCGCAAAAGCAACATCTATCTCGATGGAATGGTACACCTGGCCAGGCACACGCACGGGCCGTTATTGATAGGCCCTCGAAGATGCTATCAGCTGGAATGCTGCTCTTGACGCGCCCTCAGTTAAAACAAGTGACCGGCCTACTAACAGGCCACTGTCACTTAAGAAGGCACCTTCAAAGAATGGGAGTCTATAATGGACCCATTGAATGTAGACTTTGCGGCGAAGAGGACGAAACCGCCTCCCATATAATTTACCCCCCCCCCCCCCACCCGTTTTTTTTAAATAAATCTCATGCGACCATATCAGCAAGTCAAGAAAACATTGAAAAAAAAAATAAATAAAACGTTTTATTTTATTTATATATCAATCATCAGATAACAAGATAAGCAATTTAGCACTTAAGGCAAAATGACAAAACTTAAAATGTAGTAATGCTAACTAAACTAATATTCCATATTATAAATAAATTCTAACTAACCAAAGTAATTGAAATGCCCTTTTTCTAACTTTTCTTTCGGCAAACTCACGAACCAGTGATTTCAAGTCTAATTTGTCACTAACTTGGTGTTCTATAGCTATCATTGCCAATCCATTGAGACGATTTTGCGTCTGCATCGTTCTGAGATAATTTTTTATTATTTTTAGTTTTGAAAAGCTTCTTTCCCCTGAAGCCACAGTGATTGGCAATGTAAGTAGGATTCTTAATGCTATGCTGAGGTTTGGTGCGAATTTAAGTGTAGCGATAAACTTGAGAACTTCAACAGGGGTTTCCTTTTTTGTTAATAATGACGAAACAATGCTTATTTCATCGGCTAGTTCCATGGCGCTAAGATCGCTTGAATTTCCATCAGTTAAAACTACTTCCAAATCTTTGCAATGAGCCAGTAACTCATTTCTGGGCATGTCTTTTAGACCAAAAATATTATACAAAAAGCTGAAATAATTACTGTGAGTATTTAGCAAATTATATCTGGTTTCCAAGGCATTTATTGCTTGATCTATAGTGTGAAAAAAAAATCTATTTTATATTTTTGTTTGAGGTCTTGAACGGGTTCATCCGGGCCCTCATACAAAAACGTTCTTGTTTTGCGTCTGACACGATGACGTGGCGTGGTGGTTTCGAAATTAGCTTCCACGTCAATCTCTGAAGCAAGCTCGGTTGCTTCTAAAATGATGCTTTCAAAAGCTTCAACTGATCTCAGGTTTTCAAAGAAGAGTTTGCAGTTGCTAAGCATATCAATACCTTGTGACATATTAAAATTTACAGTTTGCAAAAGTTTGCTGATGGGGTTAATATGACTCAAAATTTTGTACCAGATCACAACAGAGCATATAAATTTGAACTGCTTCAAATTATTTAATAATCCGCTAGCCTCGTCTCTGATCATGTTATCGATTTCTGAATCTTCATACATGTTGTACAAAGCATCGTGAATTGGACCAATTTGAAACGGCAGAGCTTTTAATGAGTCGACTCGACTTTCCCATCGCGTATCACTCAATGGTTTTAGGGTGTAAGTATCAATATATTTCAGTAATATTGCCCAACGAAAAGAAGAGGAAGAAAAAAATGTATATAACTTTTGAACAATATTGAAGAAGTTGGATGCCTCAAACGAGGATTTTGCCATATCGTTTACAACCAAATTTAGCGAATGGCTGCTGCATGGAACATAAAATGCTCTGGGGTTCTTGTTTGTACTCCCGTATTTTTTCCTCTCATATTGGAACTATTGTCATATCAGAATGATAAAAAAATATTCTTTACTTTTTAGTGCATTTTATAAAAGCCTGTAACTTAATTTTTTTATCAGTTTATTTTCATTTTCCATGATTTTGGCTCCCCTAGATCATTGCGCTCCGGGCGGCCACCCGGATCACCCTACCCTGGGGCCGGCCCTGCCGACATATATTCTATCAAGACTCGGCGATAAAAAAAAAGACTGCACGCTTTTATACAATTCTACAGCTAGTTTTTCTTGGGTAAAACATCTTATTCTAAGATATTTGCAAAATTACAATTCTGATCATTTTTCCATTAAAACCATAATTATATTTATCTTTTTCTAAAAATCAGAAAAAAGAAATTTTTTTTATTAACCTTTCATTGGGTTCGTGACTGAAATGAGAAATTTTAAAGTTATTTTTAAATAAGGATTTTACAGAAAATGTTATTGTCTTATTCCTGCAGTTTCATTTCCGATTTTAAATTACGATATTTTTTTATTTTAATCGAATTTATGCTTTTTTTTATTACATTTTCATTTTACGATTAGGAAATTATTTAGCTTACCACTAAAAACATTATTTGTTAATTTAAAAGAAAAGGAACATTATTGAAATTTATAATTTTATTATTTTTTACGAACATGGGGTCTATTAATTTTTTTCATTTTAAAATAAACTCTATATCTATAACAAAGACCTTTTACGTTTAATAGAGAGATTTTGGAACGCTTAAAATAACAACAGTAAAACACAGTGTTTAACGATTACGGTGACAATTACAAGAATAGGTTTTGAACGCCTTAAAAATAAATAATTTGACAGGTGCAAACATAACCTTATTTTATTTCTTTAATTGTTTGTTATGTTTTGAATTCAAAATTAATGATCAAATAGAAAATGTTATTAGAAGACGAATTCCCAGAGTTGACGGCAACTTAATAAGGGCGATAATTCTTCACGATATTTTTCAAGAGCCAGTAAATGCGGTGGCACGTGGTATTGACTTCAACTTGAATAATATGGAACCAAAGTATGCTAAACTCAACTCTAGATTTAAAAAAGTAGACATTTCCCGATTAGCGAATGCGTTAAGAATTCCTGATCAGTTCAAGACAAGATCAGGATTTGTTGCTACAGGTAACTATAATAACTGGTAAAGATCGTAGCATAGGGTATATGATTATTCTCTTTTAATTGCCAGGTATTGAAGGATTGTGTATCTTGCTAAGAAGACTAACATATCCAAATAGACTTTGTGACTTGCAACAAAACCTGTTTTCCAGATCTCCCTCGGCTTTATCAGTATATTTTAACTATATTCTGGACCTCATTCCTAAATTAAACAAATTACGGTATTTTTACACCACTTTCATTTATTTATGGAAATCACAAAACAATCAACAATGGAAATGGTACAAAAATGTAAGGTTATGTTGGATTCCTGAGTTATGTTGCCAGGTCGTTTACAAAAAAATATAATTATATTTCTTACCGCAGCGTAATTTTATGATTTACAGTAATATTTTGAATTATGTATAAAAAAAAACCTTTTCTGTTCGGTTTTATCTGAACTATAGTTATAAAGTTATTTCAATTATTTTAAGTGTTTTCCGAAAAATGATCGCGTCCGAAATATATTCTTATTAAATTATATAGATAGGTAGGTATTGGCAACATTGCAAATTAAGCAAAATAAGAATAACCATAACGATAGCCTTCCTTATATCTCCGTAATTAACGAAGCTCGTTATCGTTAATAAAGGAATCGTTGCCTCGTTTTAGTACTGCGCATGCTCAGAATAACGATAACGATAACGATAGGCTAAAATAATTGTTCCAAAATCTCAAACAAGACGTCTTATTTATTCTCTTGTATTTACATAAAATGCCTCTGTAAGTGCGAGCCTGCCAAAACGGTAGATATTCTCCCATTGATTAATAATCTCGGGACAACTATTTTTCTTATTAATTTCCAGTACTTGTTTAAATGACATCAACATTTAATAATATTGTTGTACCTAGGATATGAGAAAATCATCGTGTCTCTGCCTGGCGGAGCATTTTTTTAAATTTTATTTTAATTTCTGATCAATGACATAGAGATTAAAAATGACAGAATTTCATTTCCAAATAAACCTTCATAATATTTTAACAAAATTTTATTCAGTCAATGGGGCCCAAAAGGCATTGTACAGTATAACTTCTCTCAAGTGAGTATTATACAAACGATTATCTCGTATCCTTCAATGTCAAGTTCGTATTATGAAACAAATTAACAAAGAAACAACTTAAAAGCATCTTTTTAGAGAATGCCTTTTTACTGACAAGGCAAGGTAAACCCATAAGCATTATAAAGAGGGTTCTACTTTATTTTAAATTACTTGGTTACAATAATTAATAATTTTTTGATAGATTCCTAATAGTATTTGAGTAATGTTATCAAAATAGTTTGCATGTGACGGATACTTCCCTTTCAACTTCACATACAAAATTAAATAACTGCATTGACTGACGTGAAGTAATTTGTAGTTCTAAAAACAAAATTCCATACCAATCGTGTCAAAGCCACAAAATTTCCAATTTTATTTATTAAAATAACGTTTACTAAAAAGTCACTGGTACACTGCAGTATTTGTACAAAGAACCCGAAAACTTATTAATAACTTTGTAAAACAACAAACAACGTTAACATTTAAAAAATTGTTGGTAAAGAAATGATATAATTTTAATAAGATCAACTGATTCGAACATAACCTATTTTTTCCAAATGCATAACATTCCCTACACCCCCATAATGTTTGATGTGTTCTTTTTGATGATAAATGTACATATTAATGGGTTATACCCCAGCTTTATACAATCCCTTGTGAAAACATAGAAGATCAGACCCTCAATAACGCTATAAGCTTCTACTGGAAAACTAGCAAACAAATACTAAACCGACGCATTGTATTTTGGTACGTTCCACTTACAAAATACTAAAGCCTTTTGTATTTATCCTGACGAGTTTTATATAGTATAGGATTTTGACAACGGCAGTTTTGATTGATCGAATACGTATAAGTATGATTTATCGAATGAAAGCTATTCCCACTAAATATTTTTACTGGCAGAAAAGTAATATTAGATTTTTATCATCCGATATATCATCGGGAATGTACCCCTTCAACGATCAAAATTATCCCGACTTGATTCAAGGTTTGTACTCAATAACATGTCGTAAGGTACCATCTTTATAAAAGAACTGCACCCTTTACCCTGCTTATTAAGTATTTGCCGATACAGGGCTCTACACGCAGAGCTCTCAGAACCCATATGGTTGAATTAATCAATTGATTATTTTCGTGGTTTATTAAAGCTTTACATTACCGCAACTAAATTAATTTTGACTTATCAGTTGTAAATCACCAAATTGCTTAATGTAAATAACGGAATATGTAACGTAAATAAATCAATAAAAACATTGAAATTGCAAATATCAATTAAATTTTAAACTAATCTCTGATGCTCATTAAGTTTTATCTATCACTATATAAGTGCCCTTAGTATCAGTAAAAAATAATGTAAATTGCCATTTCATTTTAACTATAAGTATATTGTTATTTTTTATTTAATACATGGTAGAAAGGGTAATATTACATTAGACGGAACCATGTAATTTTCTCTGAAGTTGTAATAACAGATAAGAATTATATGCTACATTTCCAAAAGTTTTAATGACAAGTAAGAAGTTGCGCTCCATTTTCCAGTGTAGAAATGACTAATAAGAAAAGTGTATCATATTACCGAAAGTCGTCACGACTAAAAAGAAATGTGGGTCATATTCAAACGAATTGTAACGACCAAAAAGAAATGGGTGTCATATACCCAAGACCTGTAACGACCAAAGAGAAATGTGGTTCATATCCCCACAAGTTGTATCTTTTAAAAAATAAATATGTGTATCATATTGTCAAGAACTATAATGCCAATAATCAATATGTCATCCCCAATAGTTGTAACGATCGCAAAGAAATATGGGTCATATTTTCAATAGTTGTAACGACCAGAAAGGAATAGTTGAACATTTTTTACTATTTCCGTGATATATTCGATGATATATGATCTAATAGTATCTTTCTAACAACTTTGCGAGATAAGGATATCAGTTATACAGACCAGAACAAGTTTTTTAGTTCTGGGAAGATATTTTTGTTGGAAATATAGATTCCTTTCAGTGTTCAAAAGTGTACGAAATGTAAAATTCAAAATAAATACATTTCTAAAATCAGTTTAGGATTCTCTTATATCTTTTTGGTACGTGGTTTAAAGCCAGCTGCGTGTATTCATCATTATTTGCAGCGCAAAATTTATATTGTAGCACGACAATATATTCTAGTTCTTAGTTCCTGCATGTCTATATCCAATTGTGGCTTAGTTTGTATTTTCTTTTTCAGGATCTAGCCTGATTTACGATATGATATAACCAACACGGTGCATACATACATAAGTCAGTTCCTAGAAAACAGGTCAAATCCGTTGAAACTAGGTTTAGGATATAATGCATTGTTTAGTTCGATAAATTACCAGATTAGTAACCTACGTCCAGCTGCATACAAATTTAACAGAGATTAATATTTAACCACAATACACCATCAGTACTGGAGAATAAAGATAAAGAGCAGCGATGCATTATAATAAACCTAGTCATCAGTTTTATGTACATTTACACTGATTTAATTACTAAAATTGCTACATTTGGTAAATAAACTTATTTATTTATAACGATTTTATTTGTAATTTTAGTTAACAAATATAAGACTCCAGGTTCTTAGGTCTTAATTTTTAATAGAACAAATTTCTTAATTGCGTTTTTAAAATTTTCTTTTAGAACATCATAAAATGAAGATTACCTGGATATAAAGGCTATTAAATTTTTTAAACTGTAGTTGCTTACCAATAAAATTTTATACATTGTAGAAAGGAATCAATTTTAAATGACTTTTGAAGCAGTTTGAGATTGTAGGTTTTAGTATTATAAACCCTGGTAACTTAAAACGTACGTTTTATGATAAAGGATTGCCAATTTGTTTGTATTTTCCTAGTAAGTAAATTCATGCACAGTATATGAATTTATTGTACATTTGCTTATTAAAGAACTGCTGGATTAACAATTATGAACGTATTAAATAATATACATAACTAATATAATTAAGCTTGGAATCATTTACAGTTCTTAAATATATTTTTATTAAGACTAAAAAAATTAAAACAAATATTTCTTTAATTACAGGGAGAAGCTAATAGATATGATATGCTAGGAGTTTTTGAATGCTTGGCTTGCCCAGAAGGCTGTGATGCATGTACTGATGATCGTCCCTGTGTCGTATCCCTCAATTGGTTGATGAGAAGCTCAATATTGGCTCTTTCTTGCATCATTGCTTGCTGTCTACCTATTGTTTTATTTTTTACTTGGAAGTGGCAACATATTAAGGTAAGTTAAAAAAAAATGTTTCAATGTACATATTATATTTTTAACTCAGGTATTTACAGTCTCATATTTTGCCTTGCGATCTATATGTAGCTCAACTAAGATAGAGCTCTCTCTAATACTTTATATCTAGGCCATAAGGTGGAAAGTCATAAGTTCGAAAGTCGTTCGATAGGAACCCAAGTTAAAAAAGGTACGTAGATACAAAATCAAAAGACATTTATAAAGCAGACCTGATACACCTGCACTTGACCAACCTTATTTTTATTTTAAACTCTAATATTCCAGGATCTAGTGCACAATAGTGGAACGTAAATTATAAATGTCTAATATCCATGTAAAGTTGAACAGTAAGCTTTTCGACTACTTGACCTCTCTGCAATCCATGATGTGTTAAGAAAGTTTGTTACCAAACTCGATTAGCTAATCGATTGATAAAACTGTTTAAATCGTTAGATAACACAGAATAGTAACTTATTTATAATAGTAAGTTTAATGCTAAAATTAAAACTAAATTAGCAGTTAAGATCAATTTCTTCCAGGCACATTCTTTTTCTTACTTTTAATATCTACTCACGGCAACTTGGGTTAATAAAGATATTAATTTTTCAAGATTAATGTTGAAAACCTTGCTCCTGCTTTTTATTAATATTTTAAAATTATGAAGCACACTTCAAAAATTCAAAATGCAAGTCTACAGTACTGTTTCGCATCAGGCACATACTGTACATACTGGTTTAATAAAATTATGTTTAATATTGTGTTTTAAAAAAAATATCTTGTATTAAAGACAGATATAAATATTTCCTCCAAAACCCTACCATAAAAAGCCAACTTAATTTCTTGTGCTTTACTTCAAAGTTAACAGGTCTATTAAAAACTATTATTACGGCAAATTATACAGGGTATCCGGAAATTCCGTACAAATATTTGCTAAAGTAGAATTTCCCCTATAAATATATGTACGGAATTTCCAGACACCATGTATCTTAAGGCTATTAATTAGAAAACTAGGTTTCAGTACATCTTCTTTCAAATTGAATTTTGTGTACTTTCAATAAAAAACTAAATAAAGGAACCTTCTTGTTCTCACTATAATAAAACCTGTTTAATAATTAATAAAAAACTAATATTGAATTTACTTTTTAGTCGTCTTTGGTTAAATATCATGTCATGTCTTGCTAAGAGGTAATTAAAAAATTGCCTGTTAACCAAGTAATTTGGGTCAAATTTTTAAAAGGGGATTTTAAAAGGCTTAGTAAATTTAAAAAAGAAGTACTTTGATTATTAAGTTATATTTAAGCATAAAGTAAATGTCCAAAGTGTTTTACTTTATTTAAAATTCTGCTTACTAATGAATAAAAATTGATATTTTACTTGACATAATAATAGCTATTGCTAAAGTGAAACAAAAATTTAAATCTAAGCTTCTATAGGTACATATTTCAGACCCACTAAAGTCATAAAAGCTAAAAGTGCCATGCTGAAGATAACGGCAGTTTATTGCGCTCAGATATTAAAATAGTAAATTTCTAAAAGCGAGCCAAATATATTTTTTCTTTTTGCGATATTTTGTAGATCATTTTTGCCTGGATTACATAATTTATAAACTACACATAAGAAAGTTGTGTTTTAAAAAGAATTGTAGTATTCTGATCCAATTAAAACACTGCTGAGCATTAAAAAAGGTTTACCTTTTTTATTAGAGAACAGCTCTAACTTGTTTAATAAAAAAATATGAACTTAGGAACAGAATGTAGGTGTATTGCTAATAAAAGTGAGCTCCGGATACAAGCATTTAAAACTTGGCACGTAGCATAATAGCAAATAATAGGAAGACATAGACTAGCGCTTTGGATAAAAATTAGCCAAATCGGACAAGTAATTTTTTATACATCCATAGGGTAATTTATTGTTAATAATTTAATTATATATAATAAGTAATTTAAATATTAAATAGTAAAATAATATTTTAGCATTAGGTTAAAATAATTCAAAAAACTGCTACCAATAAAATTTAAAATTGGAAATTATAGTTATTATTAGAACCAAATTAGATATTATTAAAAAAGTATTTGGAATTTTATATATTTGCACTTTTCTCTATTATTGCAACACTGGGTTGGTGTAATTACCGTTTTTCGCTATTTGTCGAACAAAGCGGTTATTGGAAACCACAAGCATCACGTTGTGTCGATAATTAACATTGGTACTTAACGTCAAGGAGACCGTTTAACGTAATATATTGCTATCGCCTCTCGACGTTCCTTTTTAATAATTTTTATTGACCACTTTTTAATAGCTTTAAGTAATGACTTTTAACTGAGGTATTTGAATTACCTATATTAAAATGTAAATATTGATGAAGTGGTTTTCGGCGGTTAGGTTTCAAGAAAAATTAGCAAGGAGGTCGCTAAATATACGTTAACGAAGTGAGGTTGAATATCAGTAATGTGAAAACTGTAGGGCCTCTATATCAAATTTTAAGATAGTTTAATTAGATTATTTTTCCAAGAGCAATTTTGATTTCGATTCTAATTAACCAACTAAACACGTTTAGATTGGTTATTGCTATAATTTCCAATTCATATTCATGATAGGTATATAAAATACATTGACAATTACAAAGTTATGATATAATTAGGTTTACAATAAATGAACGAGTGGCATGAAACATAAGATAATTGGATGATCATAAGAAAATTAAAGCACACACAGAAAAATATTTTATTGGTGTAAGATAATCTTAGCCTAGAATTATGAGGCCACTATTGGAATCTCCTTTAATAAGTTAAAAATTAAATAAATAAATAAAAACTATTAAATGTTTTCTTCAGTTTATAAATAAAATTTTTTATTCAATACAACAATTTAAATAAAACATAAAATACAAATTTGGTTTAGAATGGTTATTTCATTTTAAAATGTCCATATTAAATTTATTTTGGTTATTTTAAAATGCCAAAATTATTCATTAATAAATAACTTAGTAATTCAAAAAAGTGTTGTCTGTTTCCTTCCGCCAAACCCATCCCCAGACGCGTTTCGCCGTTATTACGGCTCATCAGTGAGGTGAGGCTCAGTTTGGCAGAAGGAAACAGGGCTTAAAGACAAATCACTTGTCAGGATCGATTATCGACGGGAATTATAAAACCCGGTGCGACATCTTGCGTCCCAGTACGGTACCTTAGAAAAGGTCAGTCGTAAAGGGGTTATTCTGTAAAAACAGAAAATTTTGCAAGAGTGCTCTCAAAACCGGTACAAGTGCCGGACCAAAGATATTAATTCAAAAACAGACAACACTTTTTTGAATTAATATCTGTGGTCCGGCACTTGTACCGGTTTTGAGAGCACTCTTGCAAAGTTTTCTGTTTTTACAGAATAACCCCTTTACGACTGACCTTTTCTAAGGTACCGTACTGGGACGCAAGATGTCGCACCGGGTTCTATAATTCCCGTCGATAAATAACTTAGTACCTACTCATCACCCACAAAAATAATTTAGTTGTAGAAACTAGTTTACACTTGAAAACGGTTAGAGGTACTAACTAACCGAAACATTGTGTTAGGTAACAAAATAAAGACAATGGAAGTTCGTCAAGGTATTTTTTTTGAAGTCGATAGATAATGTAATTATAAATGATTTTGTCATCAGGTGCTTTTTAGTGTTTAATTATTTAGAATGGAAATAAAACCATTGTGGTGAAATATCGGAACACTAAAAAAAAATTATAAAACAATTTTTCTGCGTGTAGAACATAAGAAAATTAAAGCATCACAGATGGGTGGTTTTTGGAAAAAGTGATGAAACTGGATCGACAAGTTAGTAAGATAAATTAAGTGACAGTAAAGAAAAGCTTAGGGGAGTTTTTGCTGTCCATTAACTTGATTTCCACAACGCAAAAACCTTAAATCTGGAACACTCAACATTATTAATAGTTTCCTTGGATCTAACAGTAACCTCTTTCCGTTTAACTGAACGTAAAACTCATTCTGTAATGATAGTAATGACAATTTCCACACCGCAGTTATTAATTAAGATACCGTGCGCCAAATTAAATTGAACGTAAGGATTTTTTTATGCATACCATTAATTAGTAGTTAGGTTTATCGACCCCAGTTAATATTTACTAACATTCCAATTAAAAAATTACAAGAATCGGTTAGAATTAAATTCCTATTAGTATTATGTTTATTGTTGCATGATTTAGGCCAATCAATGCAGATATGTATGCTTCGTACTCCATGAAATACAAGCAAGCATCAATTGTTTCTCAAGAATAGGACATTTAGACTTACATAGATAATTATGAATCGATACAATTGGGATACATGTTAGATTTAGGAACAAAGTAAGCTAAAGAAAAAGCATTATGTCTAATATATGTTAAATAGAGTGTACAACACACTTTGAAGATTTTAAACTACCTATTTTTAGGTCTAACCAACCTTTTATTTGTTTAACTAGTTAATTAACGAAAGAGGAGAAATAGTTATTTATTTGACATTCATAGGCGCGTTATTTAATAGCACTTAATAGTTAACTTTTAACTTTTTTTTTTACAAAACTTCATGATCTTCACAGACATGATACTAGACAAACTACTTTTTTACAAACTATTAAAACAAACAGTAACTTTGGAAAACGGTCATTGTTGTATAATGGATTAATATTATATACTATTTTACTCGAAAATATTAAAAAAAAAAAACTACCCTTATTAAAATTTCATATAAAAAATATTTCCTAGTATAATTTTTAACTGTATTTTATGTATATATATACCTACTAAGTTAGAGTAATGATAATTGTTAGTTATTTTTATATATTTATTTATCCCTGGAATAAACTTGTAAAGTTGGTTGGGAGTTAAGTAAAATAAAAAAATTAAAATATATATCAACGTTCCTATAATCATTATTTTATTATTTGTCTTTACGAAACAGTCTAAAAAAATACTAAAGCGCAACGTCCACTTATCTGTTTATTTTCAAAAGCGCATAATTCTCCTCTTGCTTTTTGGTCGACAGTAAGCTGGCAAATTAAATTTCAGTTAGTTAATTAAAACAAAACATAATGTCAGATAATCTTAATAACAATTATCATAGCTTAGAGAAGCCAAAATTATTTTGTGGTAAAGTTCGGCTTATAAACTATATAAAGGCTTGTATTGGATTTTAACAAATCCTCTTAATAATCCTTGTATAGCAAAAAGGATTTTAAAATTTTTGATCATGCTAGCTAGCTGTAAGAATTTATATTTTGCCAATTTATATCATTGAATCATTGAAAAATAGTCTGCTTTTGCACAAACTTACACTACGTTTTGTCTGATCTTGTAGCGATTTTAAGAAAGCAATTAACTACGTTACAGTCTTGGGTCTGACACAGTAACCTCTGCCCTTATTTCTATACATAGCCTTTAATATATTCCCCTTGTTATTCATGATAAACTATAAATTATATCGTAAATATCTTAACTTTGTGTAATTATTAAGCAAAATTAATTAATTATTTTCGCATTCACTACAAACCCTTATACAAAATGACCGCAGTTGTTGTCAGAATAAGGTTCCTTTTAACATAAGTTTAAACCAACTAATGTAGTTAAACTGTCCAATATTTAGAAACAATTCCTAGAGAATTCTCACTGTTTACAGAAATAAACGAAGTTAAATTCTAATTAAGTATTTATTTTTAAATTGGCTTTTCACAAAAATTACAAAGCCACTTAATTTAAATAAAAGTGTTCCATTTTTTTATTTGCAATTTTAATTATAAATTCCCTTGAATAGTAAAGAACACCGCCTTATTAGAAATTAATATATTAGTGCTTATTGAACTCTCGTAGATACCAATAAAACGTAACCTCGACTTTACAAAATCTTTATTCCGTTAGTTTTTAGGTTTGAATTACCAATGACTATACTTAACGCCTTAAAAATCGAATATACTGATATTCTTTGTAATTTTATTTTTTTACAGCTTATTCATATACCCGCTTTACAGTTCGCAATTTTCTATCGCCACGAATTATTTATTATTAATTTATTATTGACCTAGAATCAAAACAACCTGGTACCGAAACTAGCATTTACGTTGGATGTTATTTTTTGTCATTTCTCGAATTTGTTATTTGTTCAGCTCTAAAAAAGTGCTACTTCTCAAGCCGCTTTTACATTACTTGTAATCGACACTAAACGGAAGTTTTTTATTACTAACAATACGCAATGACTTGTCTTGATTCTAATAACTGAATAAATATTTATACATTCAAGCTGTTCAAAAAATAATTAATTAATTTAGAATGGTAATCAGTTATTTTATAAGCAATTTTACAGTTTATTTAGTTTTATTATAAATCATACCTAGGTATACAAAATGAAGATACCAGCTCAGCCTTTCGACGACGAATCGTAATTTAAACTTTGTATCAAAACATATTTATGACCTAAAATAACATTAATAACAAACTTAACAGCCGTTGTAATACTGTTATTAGTTTTGTCTATGGAATTATTGGATAAAGGTTGTAATTAATTCTAAACCCTTTATTTACTAAATTATAACTTAAATACCTTCCTGACGTAACCCATTGCCACCTTAGTGGTTCTATAGATTTTGGACTATAAAGACTTCATTTTCTTGAATTAAAATTACATTGACAAACAGAAAATCCGATAAAAACATTGCATCTGACGTACAAGCAATTTAAATTTTCAGGTCCTTCATTTTAATAAAACGGAATTCTACAAAAATTCGCCTTGCAACTGAATAAATTTGAATTTTAAACCACCAGTAAGGCAGAAAAAATATAATATTCTTAATTCCGTAAAAATACTTCCGGTCCTTAAGGCTGGGCGTACACAGCCAGAATGTTTATCTGAATTCAGAAACGGAATCCAGAATCTGAATTGCGGCCCATTGAAAATTTGAAAAATTCATAATCTGAAAAAATCAGAATGTGTTAATGTGTATAATAAAAATATATACAATTCCATACGTTCTGAATTCAGATTCTTAATTTCGTTTCTGAATTCAGATAGACATTCCGGCTGTGTACGGCCGGGCCTAACACTTTAATTTGAGGTTGAAATTATTTTATTACACAAATGCATAATTCCAGTACTAAGCTGTTTTTCATTTCACCGCACGTTTACCTGAAAAATTCAGTCCGAATGTGCTATGGGGGGGAATGCAGCGACAGCGGAATGTGATACGGCGATCAAACATCGAACAAAATTCACTCTTAATTTGTTTTTTTTATAATACATGATATTACATAATGTTGTATGTAATGTAATGTATAACTTTTACTTTTTAATGGATAAATGGGTCGACTGTTTTTCCTTATTTTTTAAAAATATTTTGCCTTAAAAAAATGTGGAGTTATGACTGACCTGAAGCCCTACATTATTTGCCTTTTCTGTGTAGGACAGGGCAATATGACATTTTTTACTCGACTGAAGAACAACAAGATGAATTTAGTGTATGCAAGTAATTTAACTTTATTGCATATTCTTTAGAAGGTCCTGAGACAAAATTCGGTTCGCTGACGATGCCTCCCATTTCTTTAATTCTAGTAAAAAAGGTTGTGGCTGTTAGGGAATCCATTTCCGGGTTTTCGGGAATTCCGTAAAAAATATAGCTATTTTATGAGCCCGGGATCCTAATTTGATATCTCGGGATTATATATAGCTGTAAATTTTATTTTTAAAAAGCCCATTTTGTAATTATCCCAACAAACGTTTATATACAGGGTGTTCATTTGAAAACTTCCCACCACGGATTTTTCTGCTTTAAAATGAAAATGTGGAAAATCGCTTGGACCGGTCGATTTTTATTTTGAGGGGAACATCATTTGCGTATATTGTCAATCTTGTTACTTTAAGCCCCTAGGAGGGAGGGGGGGTAACATCTAAATCTTAAATGGATACCCCTATTTTATATAATTTTTTTGGATTCTGCATAAAATTCTGAACATTTTTTAATAAAAGCATTATTAGTCTATTAACAGTTTCCGAGATATTTACTCTTGAAAAATGACATTTTTGAACTTTGACAGCGTCTAGCTTTCTAACTGTACGTCTTAGAGCAAAACGGCTTACATGTCCCTATCTTCGAATTTATTATCTTTCCAATATTGGTTCCGGTTAAACCTGTTGTAAGAAATATATACTTCTGGTTTAACCGGAAGTTGACACTATTGGAAAGATAATAAAAATCGAAGATAGGGACATGTAAGCCGTTTTGCTCTAAGACGTACCGGGTGGTCAAATAAGCGAGGACGTCGGCTTTATCTCGGAAACCATTAATCGTACAACTTTCGGAAAGATTTTTTTATGAGTAAAGTGGTCAAGAGAAATTGCTGGAAATTACTTTTAAGTTCCTCATTTCGCCGCAAGGGGGCACAATTAAAAATTGTTTTTTTAAATTCTTAATTTCTCCGAAAATTCCCATATTAAGAAATAACTCTGATTACATCATTGAAAAGCTTAGACAATTCTGCATCATTTTGGTTTAAGGCTCATTGGCGTATCGACCTTGATAAGAGTGGGAGAAGCTATTGAAAGTGTAAACATTAAAATCGCTGTAACTTCTAAACGACTTATCCGATTTTACTAAATTTACGCTTGTTTTCTTCTAGTTTTACTTCTGTACGTTATTTTCTTTAAAATATTTGATCTATTTTTATTCTTTAGGTGTCATTTAAATGGTTGTTAAGACTAGATATTTATTTTATCGGCAAGCTGAGATTATTTTTTAAATAAAATAAACACTTTAAAAATAACCTATCCTTAACTATTTAATCTCGAGCTCATTTCCGGGGACTAAAAATACCAGATCCCAATGTTTATCGGGACTCCCTAGAGGCTATGCATCATACAGTAGTAATGTATAAACTATTATATAATAAATATATTATCCTTATTCGTATTGGTCATGATGATATATGGATCAATGTCTACTAAAAAACCCAGATATTTTTTATGCGAAGTTATTTATATCGAACCTTTCCTGTATCAAATATTCACACCAATAAACCATTTTGCTACCAAACTTATACCACGTAAAGTAAATAAAGTATTTTTATTTCAGGTTGTCCGTGCAGCTAGTCCAGTTCTTTTGCGTGTCGTTGCTTTGGGGGCATTTTTTATGTACGGAACGGTAAGTATAAGCGAAAGCAATAAGGTGAAAACATTAATCACTTGAGCCTTTATTTTCACTGGCTTTTGCAAAATTAAAAATGTTTTTCGTTTAATTGCCACCAGGTTATGTTTTATTTTCTTTTTTATTTCCCGGTGTCTTTTATTAAAAAAGCGTGACGTAGTAAAGTTGTTATAAACTAACTACGTATTTAATTCCTTTAATACGGTATCGTGCCTAAGGAGATATGGTCCAATAAAGGAAACGCCTAAAAAGAAATTATTGATTTAATATAATTATAATGCTGCTTTTTTGGTGGACGGTACGTTTTATTATTTGAAAAGACACTTCGTTATTATTTTGTATTCAACCCTTGCACAAGAAATGCATTAAAATATTTTTTTACCCGTAAACAAACAACACTACTCCAAAGGACGACAGTGATGCCATATCGACATTTAAGTCCCATTTATTAAAGACTTGACCGAAAAATTGTGTTTGAACTTTATTCAACAACAAAACTTTTCTTTCATTTAAACACAGATAAAAAAAAACAGGCGTTAATTTTATTTAATAAGTTGTCTAGGTAAACATATTTTTGTAAACGAAAATGCTTGTATCATAGTTCAATACGTCACGCATACAAGTGCAATTCCATTTAAATATTAGTTTCAAAAATAAATATACAACTCTCAAACTTGAGAAATCGAGATATTGTGCCGTAGGCAAGTATCTTGGTTTTTATAATAGGTTAACGTAAACAAAATGTAAAAATTCGATCTATTGAATAACATTTTAAATCTGTATATGCTTTTCATTTTACAACTTATTTTGGCTCTCACATTTTCATGTACACAAAGTTCCTAGTTCACAGGGTTTATGAAAAAAATTGGGTCCAAAATGCTGCATGATAAAAATAGTAATATTTGCTACAAAAATGAAAAGTTTAGAAGTTGGAAGTATATTTGTTCGTAGCAATTTTTTATGTTCTTTTTACTGGTGTTATATTTGTTTAATTACACATACCGTTCTGCTAAAGTATGCTATTACATGCCTATAACTTGTAACATAAAAGAAGCATGGCGTTAAAATCAAATGCGAACTCCTTTATCGTTGGACTTATCCTCACTTCAAAACAAAATACACAAATAGATTGGGTTGAAGGTGAAGCATGAGATTGGTCCTTCTTTGATATATTCCGGACTTTTCAGCCACTATTTATTTACTCGTGTCGTTAAGTTTCGACATTTGGCAAGAAGAAATCCGTAAAATTTGGCCTAAACTAGAGGCAATAAATAAACGTATTAAATGTCTCATAAATGGAAAGACTTTTCTTTGCCGTTTTATTTTATGACTTGAGAAACAAAGCCAGCTTTGCAGGAAATATTCTGGGCTGTATATTTTCTCGCACTTCGTTTTCAAATCATGGTGACAAGTTTCCGACTTAATACAGCTTTATGTGCACCGTTGATGTTAATATATGAATCATTCCGTACGATTTATTTGAGATAATCGAGACTTATGACATTCGTGAAATACATGGACGCTATTTGGACATAAGTTAGGTTCTACCGCCACACAATTTGAACTAATGACCACCACGTTCACACAAGAATACTTAATTACAAATTTAAACAATACTTAATTTACCATTTTCATGTTTCCGCGCTTTAAAAAACATTTACCGAGTATGTTATTAACTCTACTTAAATATAAAAATAAATTTGCAGTAACTAACTCCATTAGTTTTGGAACCTTGGCACCATAAACGTGGGCCAGATGTGGAAACTTGTGGCTACATATTTATGGCAGCAAGCATAAAGGACTTGCTAACTTCTAATCAATATTTTTTTATTAAGTTTGCCGTAAAGTTGTAGTTGCTGCATTCTAAGTTTGTCTCTGACCCGGTCGAAAGTTTCTAGGGGAAGGTTGCCCATATTGGACCAATTTCCAGATTTCTTATTATAGATCCTAATAATACCGCAAAATCGATCTTGAAGCTATACCTTAGTATACTTTAGTATGTTGTTCAACTGATGCAGGTTTTTTGCAGAATTTTATTTCAAAGTATCTATGATGTACCAGGCTAAAAAATTATTTTTGCACAATTTGGAAAAATTGCCTAAATTGGAGCGTTTCAATTTTGGCAATCACCCAGTGGTCCAATTTAAGCAACTACCACGTGTTTTACAAAACCACCCAGGAAGGAAACAAGAAAAAACAAATATGGCATGGTAATAAGAGAAATAGAAAAACTTACTTGAAAACTTCCATAATAAAGATTTTGCTTAGAGTTTTATGGTTCTAAGGTAAATTCTTAGGAAAATCCTGAAAAGATTACATTAAAATTGTGTAAAATACGTTTTGCTCTGTACACGCCAAGCACTAACGGTTAACTAGTTAAGTTTGTTGCCGATCAAAGGTTCTAGGTGGAAGTATGTTACAGTGTTCCCAGATGATATGGCACTTGTTTAGTTTCGGAGAAATGTACTGTGGTCCAATTTAGGTAGCGGTTCAATATAGGAAACCTTCCCCTATATGGTAATGCCCCTTAACGATTTTAACATTACTTCGGTAGCATAAATTAAATAACAATATTTTATTTTAGATGATAGTAACATATTTCAAACCGACAGTATACTTTTGTACCGCCCGAATTTGGCTCCGAGAAATAGGGTTTGCTCTTACCTATGGAGCCCTTATGCTTAAAACTTGGAGGTAAGTTATTTACCATTATGTTTTTTATAAAAAAAAGTATCTATAATAAGTCTATACTTTTACCTAGACATACTTAACGTACAATGGTAATGGTATCTACAGTATACCACCAATACTAGGAAAAAAATTTGCTGACCAACGTTCATAGATAATGCTAGCTTAGCCTATATAACTGTTGGATAGCTTTAGTTTGCTAATAATTATAATTTTTATATAATACCCGGTGCCCTACTAAGAATAACTCTCGGCCGTACCTTAGAAAGTAGGTAGCATTTTTTTAAGCTAACTGCTAAGCTGGATAACTTTCGTTTTGGAGTTTTTGCTTTACCTTTTTGTTTAAGAAGGAGACAAATATTGCTATGCAAAAATATTCACAACTTTGGTTTGGCCATCGGATTTTGGCAAATTTGAAAAATAAGTTTTGGGCCACAGCAGTATCATGATTAAAGACATGATAATCGCACCTTCAAAAATTGTTCGCAATAATTTTCACAAATAAGTGTGTCATAATTTATTAAATTGAACTGAGCTTAACCGAATTTAACTTATTTGACTTTTGGGCAGTTAAATTACGTAGGATATACATATATTTGCCAATATCATATAATTTGTAAATATGTATAAAAATGTTAGTTTGCACCAACAAAATGACGTAGTACAAGAAATAAACGATTATGATCGCAAAGTATGATTTATTAAATTGAATTTAATAAAAATATTTAACATTAGGTTCCAAATATTTAACGGCACTGAGTAAATATTACAACTATATTGCCAACTCTGAGCCATGTTTTGTTAATTGACTGCAAGTATTTTCATGTCATTATTTTGAAAATGTTACAGCAGATGTTATTTTCATAGATATTAATAATTTATGACGAAATATATTTAATGGCCTTTATATAAGTATGTCATAAAGTTTAAACGTGTACTATATTATCATTACCACGTCATGCAATAAACTTTATTCACAACAGAAAATTGAGCCAAATGGCTAAAGGGAATTTTATCGTTATTCTCCAAGGAAGATTCAACGTTAACAACAAAAGATAAATTGTTATTGCGTCTTTTGAACGTCTCTCTTTTTATATACTTTCTCGTTAACAGTGCTTTATGTGATTCCTGCTAACAAATCCAAATACCTTTAGGTTACTATTATCATCTAGGGACTAGTTTTTTTTATTTTCATTGTTTACTGCAAACTAACCTACTTAATAACCGAAAAATATTTAACGGGGTGCAGATAAAGTTTTTAAAATTAAAAAATCCATATAACTTAGTGAATTTCTGTTTTAGTTGGAATATTATAAGTTATCAATTGCTTATTAATACCTTTGTATTTAAATACTCTACATTTATAATAATTTCGTTTGTAAATAGCTCAAATAGATGAAAGGGCCAATAATAATATATATTTAATTAGTAATTATTGCAATTATGCACTAATTGATAGCGACAAATTGAAACATAATAACGTAGATAAATAACTACAGTTCATCTAATTACAGCGCAAATTTTAACTTAGTTTGTTTTATGTCAATGTGTATAAAATATAGCCGGGGTTTTAACAAATAATTATTTCCTATCGCTCAAATTCATTGAACGAAGTGATAATTTAACCCAATGATATTAGACGCAGGGAATGATAACTCAACCATTATTATCTGTCCACAAATGGTCATGAAATAATATTGTAACTATGTTGTTATTGTCGACAAACCCTTTAAGTGGAATTATTTTTAAAAAATATATATATTTTTGATTCTACATAGAACACACTTTATTTTATAGCATTTGAATTTCTAAGGACCAAACCAAGTATAGTTGCCTATAAGTAAAGCTCATTATTAACAATATACTGCCATTTGAAGAATATACTTTTTACATTTTGACTCCGACTGTTAAAATTTTAAACCCAGTGCAAAAATATTGACACTAGTTCCTCTTTACACAGAATTTATTATAAAACATAGACATTTGTTTATATGTTACCCTGCTTTCAAATAACCTTATTAGATTGAATAAAGTATCACATACACCTTTACATTAAATACGTAGTCTTCTTTGTATATTGGCGGTGATAAATCTGTGGAAATTCAATTAGGAATAATTATGTCACAGTCAATGAGTCGATAAAACCCGAATAGTTTATAAACTAGGATGATCGGTGAATTTCAATTACTTCAATCGCGGCATATTTAAACGGAAATTATCATAGGACGTTTCCAACTTATTTCGCAATTAGTCATGGTGACGGTTAGACAATGCAAATGCGTTCCAACGGCGTCCAAGTATGAAGCAATTTATTCTGTTTTAGTATCTCAACAAAAATCTAAACGATTCTCATCCGCACCTCCTTTTAGAGTATTTTTTTAGGTTTGAATGGTTTAACCTTATTTCCATTTAAAACTCTTCGAATTTTAGATTTGCTTGTCAATTTTCAAGGATCTGTTACTCAACAATGTTTTTGAATGTTCTGCTACTGAGTCTAAAACTGGCATTGTGGGTATATCATGATCCTTGTATTCTTTCTTAGGCTTTTTTTATGTTTTCTCTCGTAAGATAAAACTCTCTAATTGGTTTTTTTAAACTCTGCCGACTAATTTGAACAACGAGATATTGTTTGTTGAACAGTTCAATCGCATGTCGGAAGCATTTAACTAAATGAATACGTTGCTTTAAAGTAAGCATTATGGCAATTTCAAAATTCAATGACAAGGATACTGACTATTATTTGACTGATAGTGCACTTCAAGTAGCAGGCAGGGATTTTGATTGGATTCCTTACAATCGGAAAACAGCTTAGGCATGGGAAAAATTGATTTAAACTAAATTTTCTTTAAATATGGAGTTATGACGTAAAAGGTAATTCTAACCAACATTTCCTAATGGCATTTTCCTTAAAAAAGGAAACATTAAGGTTGTTTACTTTGACCTCTCTGTATACAAAACTAAATTTTCTAATGACAAATCTGAATTTTTTATAAGCAAGTTTTTTTATAAAGAACTAAAAGATGAATATAAAAAATATAATAATATGACACTTATATCGGAAAAATCTTTACATGAGAAACACAGTTGAGAATGCGTTTTAAATACCTTTTAACTAAAGCAAACCTTATATGTTCCAATGTGGGGTACAACAAAATTAAGGCCTAAAGTAGAACTATTTTGTTAACAAGAGTCAACATTGTGCCCTCGAACTATATCAAATAGAAAGTCGTAGGGCTTCTTAAACCTTGTATTTTCAACTTTTCTTATTTTCAGAATATCAGTAATTTTCCGAGTTCGTTCAGCTAAAGCCATAAAGATCACTGATATGAACCTTCTAAAAAGACTAGGGATAATATTAGCCTTTTTTACTGCTCTACTGACCATTCGCACTTTGGTCGCCCCTCCAATAGTCATTGTTGGCAGAACGGAAGATGACCTTAAGGCATACTTGTGTCGGACGGACTTGTGGGATAACTTCTTTAGTGTGGGTAAGTAAGTACAATGTATTTTTATCGTAGATAAGTAATAGACTATTTTTGAGGACTCCGTAATATGACAAAAATGTTCAATTGTACAAGTATGGTTAATATGTGAGACCATTCTGGTACAAATAGCTTGGTAAATACAGTTAATTGTAAATGTTATATCGTCGCTGGACCATAAATGACATTTATATTACATTATAAGATTTGGTTTGTACGTGCAAGAAAAAGGTGCCTAAAATACGTTATAATAAATTTTTAAGGTTAATCTCTCGTTATATAAGAGTTCACTTCTTAGCGTATGTATATCAACTTTACTATTTTTAATAAAACATATTATATATTTTTACATTCTACCTATCTTTAACCGTTTAAGAAATATTAACACTTTAATGTTGGTATGCACCATTGATATGTTTCTCGTCGTTCTGAACTAAAGTCACAACCTTTAAGGCATTGACAATGACAATATTTAAGTTTGAGACGTCAAAAAATGCCAATGAAATTTAAATTTTGCATTGCTGATATTACATCCAAAATGCGCCTCGCTGAAGATGAATGCATAGAATTTTTAATTATGTTGGGTTATGGAGATAAAAGTAAAAGTCATAGGAGATAAGATACATAAATGGCCTGCCTATAAGCCAATCCGACAGTCGTTAGGGTAGCAATTAAGTGGATAACTTTCTCTACTGTTAAAGATATAGTTAAAAGTGGAACAAGAGGAGGAAAAATGAAGTATTATTATCACTCAGAAGTCTCATCCCAGCAAACCAGTAATTGTACAAGAGTTATTGGACGATGATCCTGATCTCAATGCAACAGCTCTGAATAACTCCATCGAATTACAGTTGTAGCATCGGCTCAAATTACTTAACTAGAAAACGCGTCTTCTTTCAATGCTCATCTTGCGTAGCATGGCCAAATTTTAAATTTGTTTTTTGAAACAAATATATCGTAAAGAAACTGAACTTGTATGCCTTGAGGACATGTAAGTGATAAAACATCCACAAAATGAAAAAAAAAACCTTAGATTTCATATTTGTAATATTTTTTTAAGAGCTAACAATAGTCGCGCCATCGCCATTTCGGTTGTTGATCAATACTTAAAGAGCCATAAATTGGGTAGCAATTACCTTTAGTTCTAATTAAAAAAAAAAATGTTTGAAATGATAAATTAATAAAAGCGAAAAACGAATATTGGTCTGATGCTTTTTCTTAATTTATAAATCCAACCTTTTGCAGCGCAAGACAGTCGGTAATAGTACCTACTCCAGAGACGGAAATTGGAAGGATTTTTCGACAAAACGAATCAGTAACGAAATGATGATCAAAAAACGAAATGGCGAAGGCATAAATAGTGTTTGCTCTTAACAGCCAATATTACTTATAAAATTTTATTTGCGTTGCAAAAAAGTATTATCCTGTTGACACGAGTATACTTTAATTTGCCAGCGGCTTATTTATATATTGATAGATTAAATAAGGTTTCATTTAATACGTTGCTTTGAGCCATGTTGGAAACAAGGTCCGTGTAGTGGGTGTTTTAACAAAATATAAAAATAAAATGGGAACTGAATAAGATAATAAAAAAAAAGTGAATATAATAAAAAATGTGAAAATATTCCCTATGTCTTAATATTAAATATAATACCATCTGAATTTTGCTACCCTCAAATATTGGCTTCATTTTATTCACATTACAGAATTGCGAATGTGTCGGGTCATATTATGTTGTTTTTTGTACATCAAATAAGGGCTTTAAACTGCAATCATTTAAACTATTCTTGTCAAAAGCCAGGGGTATCCTAATTTTGTATAATCGAGATGTTATTCGTGGTTAGAAACAATACATATTATGTAATTCTAAAACATAGGGGGAGGGGGGAGCTTGCCAATATTGGACCAGTTTTACGATTTTTTGCTATGGATTCTAAAAACAGCTTTATAAGGATTTCAGAATTACGAATAAAGATACTGTGATATGATATAATATAATATTTTTAATTGCGTATTGGAGATTAAGAGTTGTCGTTACTAAGATAATTTAATAAAGTTTCTACTAGTGTTGCCGCGAGACGAGAGACGACCTTCTCTCGTCTCGTCTCGCTTCTCTCGTGATTTAAACCAAATATAGTAAAAACCAAGCAAAATTTTAACGCGTTTAGGTTAGGTTCTATCATATATTTGACATAAATTGTGTGCAATATATGTCAAATATGACAGAACCTAATCTAAATGCGTTAAAACTTTGCTTGGTTTTTACTACAGGGTGGCCCATTAGTGCGACAAAGGTCAATATCTCCTGTACCACTAAGATAGCGGATAACTTTTGACGAAGCTTATTAAGGGTTAAGAGGTGCCTCTTATAAAATTATTTTTGTCTATACAGGGTGCTCCAAAACACCAGCACGGTAAGAAATTTCCATTTCCCAGATATTGACTTTTAATAAATGTCATTTTTAAATTTCGACAGATCTAACAGTACGTCATAGAGCGAAACGGCTCACATGTCCCTATCTTCCATTTTTATTATTTTCCCAAAAAAAACACCTTCCGGTTAAACCGGAAGAACTATATTTCCTGCTTTCGAGTTACATCCGGTTTAGCCGGAAGTTTGATTGATTTGGGAAGATAGTGAAAATGGAAGATATAAACATAAGATGCGCCGTTTTGCTCTAAGATGTACTGTTGGAAAGCTATAGGCTGTCGAAACTCAACAATACAATTTTTCAAAGTCAATATCTTGAAAATTATTAACTATAGACTAATAATGCATTTAATAAAATTAATTATAAATTTATGTAGAATCAGCAAATTTAAAAAATATTTTTTTTTTGGGACACAATGTCTATTATGAGATTTTTTAAATCTTCTTAAATTCCTCTTATCAAAAATATATAATGTCCATATTTGGACCGACGGTTTTCGAGTTATTTGACTGCAAATAATTTTATCCAGCGATAAAACGTCATAATAATATATTATGTCAAAGTACATATTTCTTTATTATACCGTGATTATGTTATTCTAAATGGCCAGGCACGGCTAACTAGATGAAACTATTTGCAGTTAAATAACTCGAAAACCGCTGGTTCAAATATAGACATTATGTATATTTTTGCAAACAGGAATTTAAGAAGATTTAAAAAAGCTCAAAAAAGTAACGTTTTTTGCTCGAGAGAGATCGGGAGAGACGAGAATTTCTCGACGAGAGAGGGTACTTCTCTCGTCTCGTCTCGGAGCTTTATTCGAGAGAAAATATCTCTCTCGTCTCGTCGAGAGAGGGCCAGACGAGACGAGAGACGAGAATCTTTCGTCTCGGCGGCAACACTAGTTTCTACAGCTTTGCATTTACCAACTAATGATGCAACAATTAACAATCTGCAAGCGAATTAAATTTATTTAAGGGTCCTGGTACACACTTGCTTTTCAATCGATAATTGATATGAATTTACACGCCACGCTCTCAGACAAACTTTAGATTGATTCAATTATTTAGTCAAAAACACCCGACGAGCCCTTTTGATACATAATTGACTAACGGGAGAGCTATAAGCAATTCTTTGTGAAATAAACAGTTTTGTTGATCGTCTAAAAGTGATTTCACGCAAACTCAATTAAAAGTTCTTCTCATTTTTGTTGTAAGTTATTATCTACACAAGGAGAGTATTTAAGCTAATTTTTAGCAAATTTTTTATCAGAACTGACTTTTGCTGATGTCTTCTTACCTAAAACATTAATATTACTTTTATCCTGGCTATGGTGACCATTTATTTTTTCAACTTTTTCTTTACAATTACAATTCATAATAAATATCAACAGGTTATTGGTAGTAGGTCGGTAACATCTTCTCCCGCAGTAATTGTGTCAAGGGAAATCAATTACTCTTCTGACTTTTTTTCTACCTTTAGTTGACATAATATCTTTGTTGCCGGTCTTCTTAGTACACTGCCATTTGCCAGCTTAACATTTACTATTCTCACTCTTCCATCTTTTCCAAGGTAAACTTGAATAATACGACCTTTGAGCCAACTATTCCTTGAGCCTATAGAATCTATTACAACTAAAACTGGACCTTCTTTAAGAGGCATCCTTTCTTCATGCAATTTTAATGTTTTTACCAAGAAATGCATATATTCAGAAAGCCACCCTTTTTTAAGAATAGTCTGGTAGTTAGTCGAGTTGACCGACATTGACGATATGCCAACAGCTTTACTATAAAACTTTCTTTTCCTAAGCTACTTGGTGGTGTCGCGCAACTTTCGGCATACTCCAATAATGTCATACAGATTACCTGTTTCATTTTTACGAGGTAAGATATTTTATTATATCCTTTCGTCATGCGGTCGTTCGCGTCGTGATTCTAATTCCATACCTGACTAACTCATAAAGATTAAATTGATCACTGATTGTCATAGATGGTAACATATTTTTAAAGCCCCAAATATTTTTTTTAAATATGCACTCCAATTATTTTTTATTTGTTTTGCAAAGGGCGCTTAATTTATTACCTCTGTTGTTCTCATTAAAATTCTTAAATTTTGTTGCAAACTTCTGGGAAACTGAATGGTTATATAATTGCATTTTTCCCAAAATCTGTTCCTCTAAAATACTTAATTCGTTTCCTTTTCCAATCTGTTTCGGATTTGAGCCCAGTAAAGACGACAAATTTTACATTAATTCACTTTAAATACAAATTAAAATGAAATTAATGCATTTTGTCGACGTCTTGAGTTATTTTGTTAAATTTTGTGAACAGCGTAGCTTGAGTAAACTTTTTGTAAATTTTATTTAAATCCATTTTCTCATTTCTCCATTATGATGTAAATTTTAATATGAATATGTACAAGCCGTTCATGGTGTTAATTTGGCAAGCTAAATACATATTCTGTTCTATGTAATATTAGTAGTAGGGAGTAATATATTATTAAAATGATTTATCACAGCTCAACTAATTAGAACTTCTAATACATCAACCCAAATTATGACTAGTGTACCCTTTTTCATTTAGCAATAATGTAGATACTAAGCATTAAGCAATCACTCTGTGTTTGGATAATTAACATAATAAATGTGTACGGAATGGCTAATATGCTGTCATTTAATTTGCTTAAATATCGTTAAACTTGGGTTTAAAAACGGGGCATTCGGGTTTCTCCAGCTGTAATTAATTACTTTTTGGAGGAGCCCGGTTTTTCAGACAATTTTGGGTTGGTCTGATTTTTCCAGGCTGGTAAAGCTTTGTCTTGGTTATTGGACTAATCAAGCCGTTTGGATAATACTAGTAATCTATCATTGCCATTAGAAACGCAAGCAAAATGTTTATCTTTAAATAAATTCGTTCTAGCGAAAAAGTCACACTCGCGGCAGACACTTTGGCATTGGACCGACCAGCGATCTTTTGTCTAGTCAAGCTTCTTTCGTTGATATTCTTTTAGATTTAATGCAATCTGATGAATGATTATGAATGATGAAATGATTAAAAACAACTCCCAGAGATAACCGGACACCATCAAAATAGTATACAGGGTGACAATTTAAAAACTTGAAATGGCCATATCTTAGGAACAAAAAACTGAAGAAAAAAACGCAAAAAACAGTTTCTATAAAACGAAGGGGGAACAAAAACAAGCGTATTATCCCACCCTTATCTGCAACCCCTTGGACAGGGTGAGATACACCCCTAAAATCTTAAATAGAAAGGGTGGTCGAGTGATACATCATTTTGAAGCCCTGAAATGCTTTCCAATGGTACCATAGAAAGATACATTTCAGGAAATTCTTCTCTGTTTATTTAGGAAAACAATAAATAAAAACACAATTTTGAAATTTTTTATTATTATTTAATTAAATGTTCAAAATGATTTCCGTTGTTTAGAAGACAATAATAAAACCTACTTTCGAATTCTTCACGTACATTTGCAAATGTTTCTCTGGATATAGCACGGCATTCCTGAACTATTCTATGCTGAAGTTGCTCTAGTGACTCAGGTTGCGTTTTAAAAACCACAGATTTTAGGTGACCCCACAAAAAGAAGTCAAGAGGTGTTAGGTCCGGGGATCTAGGTGGCCATTCAACAGGACCTCTCCTTCCAATCCACTGGTTGGGATAATTATCATCCAACCACTGCCTAACGGGAACTACATAATGCGGAGGTGCTCCATCCTGCTGGATATGTAGTAAGCGTTCTTCTAAAGTTAAATTTACCCTGTATAGTTTACTCCCCACATTTTGCTGCAAATGGCATAATATTATACTTACTTTGCGAAATCGATTACCGTTTATCAAACGTTATAAAAAAATTCACAGATCTGGCATCATACGCAAGTATCATAGGCGTATTGAAAATACCTACCACATAATATTACTTAGAAAAACTGATTGCATTTATTTATTGTAAACATCCGAAGGGACACTTTCGGATTCAGAATCTCCCATATTTAAATTATTTTTGGCCAACCCTTTGCATACAATAGAAAATTAGACGGCAATAATGACGTTGTCAAAATCGAAATTGAAACAATCAAAAATGCGGTTACCATGATATCGACTAACATGGACACCTGAAAATTACGAAAACGTTATATGATATCAATGAAATTTAGACGAATAAAATCTATTTGCACTGTCGTAGATTAAATTTTGAATGATACACGTTTGATATGAACTTTGTTGATGAAACTTGTGCAATTAAACCACTCGGCTAACGCCTCGTGGTTTAACGTTGCACACATTTCATTATAGTGTTCATCGAACTAGTATCATTAATAACTATAATGTAAGAATATAGAACAATAATAAAGATAATCTACTTTTTATTATATCCAAATAAAGTTAATATACTCAAAATTCAAACACACAGTATAATATTTAAATAGTATTAATATTTGGTCTAAATAAACATCCTGATAAAGCCGACGGGAGATCCCGTAACATGAAAGTAGGTACTGGCCGATTCAATACTAACTACTATATTATAATATAACTGTTCTCTCTCCCGGCCATATCTTAATATCAACAAATATAATAATAAATGCCGAAACCCAAAACAAAACAATATTAACACTCATGTGCTGCTCGGATCACTGCCGTGTTATTTTGCCAAAGTCCTAGCATAAACAAATCACACCCATATCAAATAACATAATAATATTATGCTCTAGCGTGACGGGCGTCACGCGTGACGCTTCCTGCATGTTGTTCATTTTTCGTGAAATATACCCGTATATACACAAGCAGTAGTATTTTCAATACTAAAAAGATTCCTTTTTCTTTTGGTCCTTGTTTCTCTTGTTTTTTGGTAACGTATCCCGATTTTTCCCTGGCTACCTTGCTATATCGGTAATAAAGATAGCTTTTCTAAATATGTAAACATTTTTACGTTTTTTTATGCCTTTTATAGGCATAAATACTCTTAACAGGAATTTGTTTCGTAAAAAATTGTGTGTGCTTAACACCACACGACAGACGTGAAAACTTCAACAAGGTGAAATTAATAATATCAAATACAATTGTAATTTTACTGCATACGAAAAAAGATATTTCCTAAAATTGAACAACCCTTGAAAAAAATGCGAGAACATACCTGAGACGCAACAAGTGTCTATCTTGTGATCTTAAACACACAAACAACGCACACTGTTTCCACGTCGATACTGAATGCGACTGATGCGGCATGCTCTTTCATATAACGTTCATTCGGGTCAGTTCGGATTGAATATAGGAGTCGAATTCGAGCGTAACACAGCCGAGCGTAACGCGTGACACATTGTAACGCGTGACGGCTCAGTTTAATTCAGTGCCCACAAAAGTGCTAAACGCGCCTAAAGAAGTTTTCACGTCAATAATATTTATCTTCGTTATATTAATTTTGGTAACTTTTAAGATTCGATGAAAAAGCTATAATTTTTTTTTAAAAAACACATTACGACAAATGCCAAACCCTTGATTTAATACCTACTTTAGGATTTGCTTGCGCCCCCCTCCCAGACCAACTCACACGTCCCTGTGTAGATGTACTCAAAAGTATTTATTTCAATGTATACAGTTATTGTTATTCCAAAGTCAGTGTGATGACATTCCATACGGCGGTAAACAGTCTCTGGAATGATTGGAATGTCATCACGCTGACATTGGATAAATTATACTGTGTCAGTTTTTTCAAGCTTCCTTTGGCCTGGCAAAAAAAAACACGCAATCTTTAACGGATAATATTGAGCCTATAAGGTCTTTTTGAGATTTAGACCTTAATTTACCCCAAATTAGGATACATGCTTGTCTGTTTTATTCCTTTTCTACACCATAACGCTAATTAGACAAATTCGGATAAAGGAATGTAGATTTTAGACAGGTATATTTTGGCCTTTTTCACAGACCCTTGTTAACGCGATTTATTTTAGGCTTTGTTTTGATGGCTGTATCAAGGATTTGCTCTAATTTTTTTTGCAAGTTTTTGTTCCGTATATGAATAGAAACACTCATGGTCCAAATGAAAAGGTTTTTTTTTTTAATTTTAATTTCTGAGCAATGAAACCAGTTTTGCGGTTTTAAACCCGCTATATAAAAGTTTTATATGCGAGAGTTTCCGTAGTTTCCAGCTTAATATTTCGTGGGATTTAACAATACTGATTAAATTAATGTGAAAAAAAGATACCTACTGAATTTTATATGCGATTAAATATTTAGATGGCAACAAAAAAAACTACCCTTTTTTCAACCTCTAAGTGAATTTTGAAAATTACCCCCAATCTTTAGACCTCCACCAGTTTTAGTTTTTCAGATAGAGAAATTCCTTAGGGGTTGTTTATCGAACCCCCCCCCCTCCCTCCTTAGTGCATGCCTACGTTATAAGGAGAAGACATCTTCAAAATTTCGTTATTCAAGGATTGTCAATTTTGATATTGAAATATACAATTAAAATGTTCCTTGGCAGATATTGTTTTTAGCTTATCCCTATGCACACATGCAACAGTTATTTTCCAATAGCATAAATAAACATAATAGGTAGACCCAAAAATGTACGCCTTATACCGTAAATGAAAAATCCTTTAGTATACGCTTCACGGCAAACAGGGTCATTTTTCCTTCTTACTTTTGCCTTTTAGGTCATTTTCCTTGACCTCTTCGTTCGGCACTTTAATCAAAAAAAAAATGATTATCGTAAATGTGATAATTTTTTCTTTTCAGAATGCCAGAAGCAGGAATACCCAAGTGGGGTTTTTTCGCATAATTATTAGGGAAATGATTTCATCTTTTTTGAATTTATAAAGATCAGTCTATACTATATTCAAATTTCATTTACACCGGGGTAACACACCTTAGCCAATAACAGCCCTTCCTCCTCTTCTGCGATGGCATCGAAAATATCATAAAATCTTATTTACTCTCACGAATTAACGCAGAAGTTACATAAAAAGAGTAAAATTAGTGGGATAGGTACTCATTATTCTCTAAATGTGTTCTAAATATTTCGCCATAAAATGAGTCTGCGTTTCTGTAAATTCATTTTATTCACGTAATTATTAACAGCATTGGTTATTTATTTATTCGACGCTGTATATAATCCGTTTAAACCACTGTATACCAATGAAGATTATGGCTGAATCTATACAAATTCTCTAGTGGAATTTAATGCAAAAACAAAATTTAAATTTTATCTTTTGGCCAATAGAAGCTTTGAAAGGAAATCACGTTTTTCCCAAAATTCAGATGTCCGAATAATCTTTTCCCCGAGAAAGATTAGGACTTAAAATTCGGATAAAATAATCGGTAAACGTAGGGATGCTTGTAAGCTTAAAATCACTGGGATTAAGTTTGATAAATTTTAATCATGTTTGTCTTCTTTTCTAAAACAAGTTAAGTTTGGTTATGAATTTAAAATAAGCAACGTCCCCACAGCGAAACGGATTTTAACCAATACGTAAAAAATTCATATAATTTTGAAAACATCAATTAGCTGTTAGTTAATCATGTAGTTAATCGGCTTGCACTTCTAGTTGATCCATCGTGCATACCATTTTTTTTGTTTGTTCGTCTTGTTTTCTTTTGTTAGGGTCACTAATTCCCCTTGACATTCCAATTAGGTTAGAAGTATTCGAATAGTCGTTTGGTATGTTATTCGAATAGTCGAATATTTGAATAGTCGAATATTTAGATAGTCGAATATTTAAATAGTCGAATATTCGAATAGTCGTCTATTTAAATATCGAAATACAGTCGTTTAATTATGGTAGAAGTGGTTTAACTACTTAAACATAATAAAGGAACATTTTTAAGTATTAGTAATTTTTAATATCTAAATTATCGAATAATAATAATAATAATGTGCATTTTGTCGAATAAAGTAAGATGACAAATAATTCTGTTAAATTATTTCAAGATATGAAAACTTGAGAACTCTATAATAAATAAAAAACTCTTAAACAAAATGATTATTTATTAAACACAATAAACAAATATTCGAATAGTCAAATATTCGAATTTCGAATAGTCGAATATTTGAATAGTCGAATATTTAAATAGTCGAATAGTCAAAAATTCGAATTTCGAATAGTCGAATATTTGAATAGTCGAATTTTTTAACTTACAAAAAATTCGAATTTAGAATAGTCGAATATTCGAATACAATTCCGAGCCTTAAGTCCCATGCCACTGTCGACGGTATACCTTGTGACTAGTAAATGCTGGCGCACTGCAAAGGTAGCTTATTCAGTAATACCGTATCATCGTATATCTTAATATTAAGAGGGGTAATGTTACCAACATGAGATCTAAAACTTGTGACTACAGTGACTATTTAATTCCGCATTTACAAATTTATGACTGAAACTTCAAAACTGAATTAAAATAGCAACACAACTTGCTAAGTATGATATACAAATGTACATGCATGCAAAATATCCAGAACTGAGAGGAAACAACAAATAGCGTTAATCGTAACATTTGGTAGTATGCTTTGTATGCATACTAAGCGATACGCAGACAAAGTTTATCTAAATCTAGCTTAGAAGTAAGTATTCGTGGACGTCCTAGATTTCCACATTAAGGTTAGACATAGGCGTCAGCGGTAAAGGGGCATTTACTCCCTTGGCCAGCTAAAGGGTCTGGCCAATTTATTATTTATCACAAAATATCGCTTAGTTTCTATTACCACTTATAGAGTGTGTATCAGCAAAAACTCTTTGTATAGGGTGTCATGTAACGGTGGCCAACACCAACTTTCTTATTTTAAATGCAACATCATGTACATTATTTAATTTTTGAATTCTTCAGAAATTTTTAAAAATATTTCATGTGGGTGTTCCACCTAAGGAGGTAATCGGCTATATCTCAGAAAGTAATAACACTAGGACTTTGGGAAAACATATATATCGATAAAAGCGGCCAAGAGAAATTGCTGGAAATTATTTTCAAGTTCGAAAAATGACCGCTAGGGGGCGTAAGAGAACTTTCGAAATATAAATGCCGATTTTCTCTGGATTTTTCTTAATAAAAATATTTTTAAAATATAAGCATTGTATTCTTCATAAAATTATGCAACTTTATGTCAGGAATCGTTTTTTTCTATTTTTAATAATAAAGTGGTGGGAGAAGGTCAAACCTTTTTTCTTTCAAACGCTGATATCTCTGCTTTGGATAAACCAATTTTATTCAACTATGGTCTCAAAAAAAACCCTTCTTTTCCTCTACACGTAGATCTATTAACTATACCATATTGATTCTGATGGTGGCCACTAGATGGCGTTTTTCCATAATTCCTCAATGAATAAGGATTTTCTCAAAAAAATCAAATGTTCTGATATGACTTTTTCATCATATTTTATTTTAGGCTTATAAAGGCTATTAAATAGTGGAATAAAAAATCCAGGTCCGTATTTAAAATAAAAAAGTTGATGATGGTCGCTCGAATCCGAAACGTCGGATTAAAAAACTAACTCCATCAGCTTGTAGAGGAGGAAAAGTTACTATAAGGAACTGAAATCCGCAACGTGATATATATATGGGAGACAGTTCGAGCATCTTGAACTTCATTAAACCAGTGATTTAATTGATTAATGAACGTTTTACAAAATGGCCTACTTTTCCATATTAATTATTATTATCCCTAATTTCTCTAGTTTAACAAAAGATATCACGTTGCGGTCTTCAGTTTTTTATAGTAACTTTTCCTCCTCTACAAGCTGATGGGGTTAGTTGTTTAATCCGATGTTTCGGATTCGATCGACCATCATCAACTTTTTTATTTTAAATACGGACCTGGATTTTTTATTCCACTATTTAATAGCCTTTATAAGCCTAAAATAAAATATGATTAAAAAGTCATATCATAACATTTGATTTTTTTGAGAAAATCCTTATTCATTGAGGAATTACGGAAAAACGCCATCTAGTGGCCACCATCAGAATCAATATGGTATAGTTAATGGATCTATGTGTAGAGGAAAAGAAGGGCTTTTTTTCGAGACCAAGTTAAATAAAATTGGTTTATCCAAAGCAGAGATATCAGCGTTTGAAAGAAAAAAGGTTTGACCTTCTCCCACCATTTTATTATTGAAAATAGAAAAAAACGATTCCTGACATAAAGTTGCATAATTTTATGAAGAATACAATGCTTATATTTTTAACATATTTTTATTAAGAAAAATCAAGAGAAAATCGGCATTTCTATTTTGAAAGTTCTCTTACGCCCCCTAGCGGTCATTTTTCAAACTTGAATATAATTTTCAGCAATTTCTCTTGGCCGCTTTTATCGATATATATTTTTTTCCAAAGTCCTAGTGTTATTACTTTCTGAGATATTACCTCCTTTGGTGGAACACCCGGTACAATATTATCCTATACCTATCTTTAACTGTTTCGGAAATATTAAGTGTTATCGGATTTATTCCATTTAGCTGATACACACTGTATATTATTACTAGTGGTTTCATTGAGATATGTACCAGAGCCGTATTAATTATAGTCAGTATCGTTTATACAGCTGGCGAAGTTATTTCTTCACACTTTGACAAAATTATTTTTGCTGGCAATCAATAATCTGCTTGTTTAATCACTTGAATTAAGCCAGAAATATTAATTACTTAAAAAGCTTCTGAAGTGCTACAATTGTTTATTTAAGTAATTTATGGTATTACTGGCTTTTATAAGCATTTGGATATTAATACTTAAATAAAAATAAATCTATTAAATGTATTATTTGCTTTGCAGCAAAGCAATAGAAACAAACGAACTGAAAATCAATAGATGCCGTAATTTTTGGAGTGTTAATCCCAAGATTTAGTACCTACCTACATAAAATAATTTCATTAAAAACTGTGTTTTTTAATTTGCGAAAAACAACACAGTGGAAATAATATAAGCTTTATAAGGACAGGATTAAGTGCCTTGCTATTACCTAATTAAATTTAAATGGATAATATGTTTCGAAACGATTTTATCAAACAGCTACAATGAAAAAGGGTTCCGCCAATCTGTTTTATTTGGTCTACAGTAATTTAGTACGATTAATTAAATTTTCTAATGTTGGATTTTCAGTAAACGAATTTTAATTATATAAGAATGTTTTATAATAATTGAAAAACCCCAAAACAGATGTGATTTTTAATTGTTTTTAACTTGTACTTCATGCGCTCGATAAGGTCATCTTACCATTACATAGAAAAGTATATTGACGTGAAGCTTAATACGAGTATAGTCAATAATTTTTGACTGGTCGCAACTAGCAACGAAAGAATTAATTTAATATTAATAACCTAAAAATAAATATATTGAAGTAATTTGCAAGTTTATAAGAAATTACGAGGATCTGTCAATTTTAAATGGATTATGGGACCGAATAATCCATCAATTAATTAATTCCGACCTTTGCTTAGCCATTTCGAGTGCCTGGAAATCTGATGTGCCCTTAGCATAAAATTATATTCTAAAATAAAAATTTAATTTTCTAATTTGTACCGGGTGTCCCACTAAGAATGGCTCTCGGCCGTATCTCAGAAAGGGTTAGTCGTATGGCTTGCGGAAAATTTGTTTTTTAGTAAAAGTGGCCATGAGAAATTGTTGGAAATTATTTTTAAGTTCCTCATTTCGCCGCAAGAGGGCACAATTAAAAAAATTTTTTAATTCTAAATTTCTCCGAAAATTCCTATATTATGGTATACTTCTAGTTACATCATTAGAAAGAATAGATAATTCTGCATCATTTTTGTTTAAGGCTCATTGGCGTACCGACCTTGATAAGAGTGGGGGAAGCCATTGAATGTGTAAACATTAAAATCGCTGTAACTTCTAAGTCACTTATCCGATTTTACTAAATTTAAGCTTGTTTGGAAGGGAAAGGTAAGTATCTTCAATCGCCGTGTCCAACAGTACACGATAGTGTTTAATAAAATTGCTAGAGGACGCAATTTGTAATAATAACAGTTTTTTCGATTTTATCCCAAAAATTCAAATCATACGGTATAACTATGACATCATAATCGAAAAGTAGATGAAATTTGCAAGAAAAAATGTGAAGACCGCTGTTCGATATCCTTGTTCGTTTCAGAGTTATCGCCAAAGTAATAATTATTAATACAAATAGCGCCCTCTAGCAATTTTATTAGAAACTATCGTGTACCATTGGATACGACAATTGAAGGTACTTCCAAACAAGCTTAAATTTAGTAAAATCGGATAAGTCGTTTAGAAGTTACAGCGATTTTAATGTTTACACTTTCAATAGCTTCTCCCACTCTTATCAAGTGAAAGTTTAAACATTAAAATCGCTGTAACTTCTAAACGACTTATCCGATTTTACTAAATTTAAGCTTGTTTGGAAGTACCTTCAATTGTCGTATCCAATGGTACACGATAGTTTCTAATAAAATTGCTAGAGGGCGCTATTTGTATTAATAATTATTACTTTGGCGATAACTCTGAAACGAACAAGGATATCGAACAGCGGTCTTCACATTTTTTTCTTGCAAATTTCATCTACTTTTCGATTATGATGTCATAGTTATACCGTATGATTTGAATTTTTGGGATAAAATCGAAAAAACTGTTATTATTACAAATTGCGTCCTCTAGCAATTTTATTAAACACTATCGTGTACTGTTGGATACGGCGATTGAAGATACTTACCTTTCCCTTCCAAACAAGCTTAAATTTAGTAAAATCGGATAAGTCGCTTAGAAGTTACAGCGATTTTAATGTTTACACATTCAATGGCTTCCCCCACTCTTATCAAGGTCGGTACGCCAACGAGCCTTAAACCAAAATGATGCAGAATTGTCTAAGCTTTTCGATGATGTAATCAGAGTTATACCTTAATATGGGAATTTTCGGAGAAATTTGGAATTTAAAAAAAAAATTTAATTGTACCCTCTTGCGGCGAAATGAGGAACTTAAAAATAATTTCCAGCAATTTCTCATGGCCACTTTAATTAAAAATTTTTTTTTCTGCAAGCCATACGACTAACCCTTTCTGAGATACGGCCGAGAGCTATTCTTAGTGGGACACCCGGTATAGTGACTCAGTTATATACCCTTCTCAATTTGAAAGGAGTGAGATACTCTGTTTCACTCGCTGCTTTTTATCCAATCCCCCTCTGGGGGAACAAAAATACATTTTTTCCAACTAAATGAAAATAAGTCCTGTCTAAAGCACTGAAATAATATGACTGCATTGTTTTAATTTTTAAAATTAGATCACGCAAAAAGCCAATAACTAGACATGTAAAAAAAACTTTTTTAAGTAGAGCTTAAAGCGGCAAATAAACATTTGTTTACACTTTTATCAATCCGTATTTCCTATTACAATTTCCTCGATTTATATTTTTTATTTTATGAGCGCAAACAAAAAACTGTCGGAAAAATGCGTTTTGAAATGGAATTATGAGGAACAGCTGTAATAAAGTTATCATATTCACCACTATTTATTGAGTTGTGTTTGTTTGTATCTAGGCCATTTTGTTATTACTCTAATTTATAAAAGTGTTTTTTTTTTCGAGGGCCCAGTTCCTTGCAATTAGCCTAGGTGAGAGTCCCAATGTTTTTCCGTACATTATATAGGAGTATGTCAAAAGTTTCATAGGCATTACCACTTCCAAGTACCTGCAATAATAGTAACCACACCCGACCACACTTTAAATTAACACGGATGAGAACCCTTATAGGATATATTTCTGTAATTCTGTACTAAGGAACTGATACATTCACGAAGAATAAAATTAAAGATTGCTTAAGAGTGATCCGTTTAAATTTCGAGTACCACCTTCTTTTAATTTACAATCCTGGTGTTTTTATTTTAACGTTACAATTGCTCCAACCCATTTTCCAGCAGTTCGTTGCCGTATAATGTAAAGAATTTCCGCTATATTTTAAAGAGTATATTCACCCTAGTTGACCGACTTAGATAGATGCCATATACTCTATATCCCCAGGGACTATAAATTCCTAACTTAAAGCGTTTCCTGAAAACAGTTTGAACTGCTAATTTTAACTCGCAAATCGACAGAATTTTAACTTGAGAAACAAATGTAATACGTTACTGCTGATAAGTTCATAAAAGGGAGAAAGAGTGCCGATTTTGTGGTAAAGTTGATAAGGATAAGCCAAATCGTTTTTGTATTAACTGAACTTGTAAAAGTTATCAAAACAAAGTACCGTTTTCTCATGCAAAATGCAGTTTAATTTGCCATTAAATATTTAACTTAACTACGATGCAGATGCCGATGGCTCAATTATATTTTACTATTGTCAGGCAAAAGCCAGATAATTTCTGACATCAAAACTTTGCCGTTTATAAAGCTATATAAAGCATTAGCGAGAACAAAGTTATAGGGCTTTCATATATACAGGGTGACTCGGATCTAAATGTACATACGTCTCCAGGAGATAGTGGACATCTTGGAGGTTCTAAATAATCTAACTTTAGTGGGTCAGTCTTCCCTCGTTACCTAGATACAGAGTGTTTTGTCATGTTTGGCCCATTTTTGTTTTTGCCATCATTCTGTTAGCACCTCGCATAATATGTTCATACTCGGTGGAAATATTTTAAGTACCTATAGCTTCAAGATGCCGTATGAACTTTTTTTGAAATTTAGGTCCGGACTTAAAAAAATTGACTGATTTTATTTTTGAAAATTGTGTTTTTTATTTGAAAGACACATAAAAAATTACTTCCAAAGATATACCTATCAAAAGTTCCGCATTCACCACTCTATCATAATAAATAGCTGTTCTTTAGATATTGAAAAAAATATTAACTGTTTTTATAACGACAATAATAACAATAATAAGACAAATAACAATAAAATAATTGAATTGATTCTGCCTTTACTTGGTGGAACTCCATTTTAATATACAAAGAAAACACAACAATATATTGTTTTCTTTGTATAATAAAATAATTATTTGAGAATATTTTCAAAATGCCGTCCATTAACTTCTTCACATTTTCTTCCTCTGATATTTAAATTTGAAACTGCACTTCTGGACATGTGGTCTAATTTATATTTTCTGAAATGAAGTGATAATGAGTTGCATGAGCTGGTCACGTGTGGTAATTTCATTCTCGTAAACTAAATTTTTCATATACCCCCAAAAAAAGAAGTCCAATGGGTTAAAGTCGGGGGGATCCATCTGTTGGGATATATATTGTTTAAAAATCCGGAAACAGGTCTTGCATAATGGAGAGGGGCTCCATCGTGTGAAATATATTCCTCTTAAAATAGCATCCTCATTTTAAAGAAGATTTGGCAAAATGTTTTCTAAAAAGTGTAAATATTGGTTTCCATCTAAATTTCCTTCAAAAAAGTGTGGGCCAATTAATTTACTATTCATTATATCCGCCCAAATATTTACTGAAAATCTATGTTGCGAATGCGACTGCCTAATAGCATTTGGATTTTCTAGAGACCATAGATGACAATTTCTGGAATTGTTGACGCCATCTCTGGTAAACTAAGCTTCATCGGTCCACAAAGTCCGGTGAAGATCTCTTCGGTGCCTTCTAATCCACTGACAAAAGACCAACCTGTTAGCATAGTCACCTGGTTCCAACCTTTGTACCTCTTGAATATAATAAGAATAAAGGCCTTCCTTTCGTATTGTTAAATGGGTTATTTTTTGCGTTATATGCAGACGTCTATCAATTTTCCTTGTGGATATTTTAGGATTTTCTTCAATCAAATTTAAAATGTCTTCTTCTTGTTGAACTGGTTGTCTCACAGGCTGATCAATATTATTTTGGGTCGGAAAATGTCCTTGTTCACAAACAAAAGAAAATACATTTGAAAATGTTTGATGGTTTGGATATCTTTTTCCAGGAAACCTTAATTCATATTCTCGAGAAGCGGCTCGTCCGTTGCCGTCGCAAAAACCATATACAAATATTATGTCAGCGTATTCTTGGTTTGAAAATTGATGGGGCATTTTAAACGAGAAATAAATGTTTATTAAAAATGTCTTAATAACACCCAAAAATCTGATAGGTTACAACTGGCAATGACTTTTTATTATGCTTGGTTGCCCCCCAATATTTTGTTTTTTCTTAGTCCAATTAAATTGAACATTTCCAAAATTTTTACAAGCCGCTATTTTATTACTTTTGTTTTTTTCTTATTATTGTTATTATTAGTAGTAATAGTAGTAACAAGATTTATTTTATTATTGTCGTTGTGTATTTTTTTCAATATCTAATAAACAGCTATTTATTATGATTGAGTGGTGAGTGCGGCACTTTTGATAGGTATATCATTAGAAGTAGTTTTTTATGTGTCTTGCAAATAAAAAATAAAATTTTCAAAAATAAGATATACAGGGTGTTGAATTAAACAAAAATAAAATCAGTCTATTTTTTTAAGTCCGGACCTGAATTTTAAAAAAAGTTTATACGGCATCTTGAAGCGATAGGTCGTTAAAATATTTCCACCGAGTATGAACATATTATACCACGTGCTAAAAGAATGATGGCAAAAACAAAAATGAGCCAAACAAGACAAGACACTCTGTATTTAGGTAACGAGGGAAGATTGACCCACTAAAGTTAGATTATTTAGAACCCCCAAGATGTCTACTATCTCCTGGTGACGTATGTACATTTAGATCCGAGTCACCCTGTATACAAACTCTAATTAAATGATATACAGCGTCATGATGATGAAATGGATCATTCTTTTATATAGAACTAGCGTGTACCCGGCCTGCGTTGCAGCCCGGCATTATACGACGTAAGATAATAAGGCGAACAAACCTCAAACTCAACCGTTTGCCGGCCCGTCCACAATTCAGATCCATGCATAAAACATAGTCAGGACTCTGTCTTCGTCTATTCCGGCTTCGGTGCTTCGGATCGATCGTTGAACAGGCCGGGGACCGGTTAGGTTGGGTCGTTCGTTCTCCCTACTCTAATTTATCAGTGTATCTCTATAATATTATGCATGTATTATACATAAAAACCTTCCTCTTGAATCACTCTATCTATTAAAAAAACCGCTTCAAAATCCGTTGCGTAGTTTTAAAGATTTAAGCACATATAGGGACAGGACGGGCGATAGCGACTTTGTTTTATACTATGTTAAGAAGATAAGATACCGCCCAAGTAATCATTCGGACCCGTCAATTTAATTTTTTTGAAATGCATTTCATTTAATTTTTTTTTGTGAAATATTTTAACTGTCAGGTATAATTAGTTTTAATAGTATTAAATTAACTGGACAATTTAGTCAAATAACGTATAAAAGGGATGGTTTTTGTTTGCCATTTAAGGGGTAGTTCGAGAGGGTTCGAAAGAATTTTCGTGCATTCGCAATACTTTTTGAGTCAAACTCGTACATGTACTAGACTATTATATGTTTCGCTTGTTTCTGTAAAGCAAAATAAAAAAGTTTTGAACCTAAACCATTTCTGTAATTTAAAAAAACAAATTAGAAAATGTTAAGGGGGTAACCCATTCGGACTAAAATTAAATGATCCCTGAAATTAAATTTTAATGTGCGTTGTAAAAAATAAATGAGGAAGTTAAAAGTGCCTTTTTGGATAAAATGAAGTAGTTAATGATTTCCTGATTAATTGAAAATAAGGCTGTCAATTAAATACAATAATAATTCAAACATCTAGGCGCGTTTGAGATTTTTTGTATATTTATGATTTGTTATGATATAACCCAGTATATTTATTGAATGGAATTTAATTTAGGCATCGTGACAACTTCCTTTTCAACTTCCAAATTTTAGCCTGATAAAAATGTTGTAGCCTCATTTTAATCAACTTACCTTTAAGACAAACGGCAACTCACTAGGATATTCAAAAAACTACTTATAAAATCGTGGATTGAAATAGTTACCAAAATATACCTTATACGGAAATAAAAATTTTTAAATAAATATTTCCATAACATAATTTTCCGTATATTTAGTGACAGCAAAAGATGTTGCACCATATGGGAAATCATATAAAAATTTTATTTATAGCAACTGCATATCATTATTCCAAATACAGAGCAGCAGAAACAGCTAAAACCTTCAAATTTTAATTTTTGTCACAGGTAACTGCGATGCTATATTTATGCATAGAAATTAATTCTAAACAACTTTTCTTAGTAACATTTTCACGTATTTTTAAAAATAAAGGTACTTTACTCTTGAATGAAAATCAAATATTTGCCCTTACCCTGTATACGGTTGGATTTTTCAAATTTCTTTTTATGTGTATTTCGATTTTAGGATATGCAGAGACTATCTCAACTATTAAAATTTTTTTTTAATCTTAATAAAAAAAAATTCCCATATGGTGCAACATCTTTTGCTGTCACTGTACTTATAAAGTTTGTTTAACTACTACCTATATTTCACAACATGTTGAAGTATTTCTTTAAACGGTACGGCAACCAGCTTTAAACTTATATACTCATAAAGGGCGGTTTAAAAATAAAGGTATAGTTAAATTCCACACTTTAATGCTGGAAAATCCAACATAAAGAAAGCGCACTTTGGAAAATAATAATTTTCCAAAATGATTCTCATTAACTTATTTAGAAGCTTAAGAGTGCTTCTTGATTCTTATTAAGTTGACTGTGGATACATTTTTGTAACAGTAAATTAGTTTAGATAAATCTGTGCTACCGGTAACGTAACCACACCAAATCACATTGAACCCTGGCAGTTTCTTAATTTATAAGGTTAAGTATAGATATCTAATATCTATACTATTATATGAAATTGTAAAATGACCGACTGTCTGATTTATCAATGTCTAGCCTAAAAACTAAAGGGGATATCAAATTTTCTACTGGAAGATTATTTTTTGTCAGATTTTCTTGAAACTTGAAAATATATAAAAAAAATCTCAAGATATTTGAATGAACTTATTATTATTATTATTATTGTTAACCAGTCTATTTGCCTAACTTTAAACTGCAGAAAACAGCTTTCATGCAATTTTGCTAATATATAAGCGGCGAAGTTTGGAATAAGCTTGCTTCTATTATTGGTTGCTGCTTCAGCAAAGTTCAGAACTCCTGCAATTAAAAACTGAACTGTGAAAGCAAATGCGCCTTAGAAATCGATTTACGAATGACATGAAACAAATTAGGATTGTTAGAAAATAAACATTTACAAATAGGTATTTTTTTCTTACGCTCAAAAAATGTTTTTTTGATATTAATCCTCCACAATAATATTGACTTTATTTAAAAAAATTGAGTTATATCCTAAAATGAACAAACCCGTACCTATATAGATGAGAAATCTTATATATAAAGGTATTTTTATATCGTTTACACTACCGTAGATATATTATTTCCCATCCGTGTAAGTGAAATTGAAAATTCCTTCATCCAAATAAGATAAAATATGATACAACAAAAAAATTCAATGCTTCCAGAAGTATAATGACAAAACTTGAAAAAATAGCCATATACTGACCAATGGTCGTGGTCATGTGCAGTGAACCATTAAATTGGAGAGATAAATGGGATCAAATCTTTGATAGAAAATAACCAAGGCTTAATTTTTTTGTATGTCAATTTGAAAATCAGAACATTTTATTTGATAGGAATAAACGGAGCATCAAAGGTTTTTTTTTATCTGTATCAGCCATTTGACCAGTGGTTTTGAATCATCTAAGTCTTGCCTTGGATATTTTAAATGAATTTTAAATAAATTGGGAATGGACGCGTCTAAGTTTTCATATTTATTAGGAATTCAAAAAATGTGAAAGGTTGTAGATAATGATGTTTCTTGAAGGACTTGCATTGTCTTTATTTGTTTTAAATCACAACGTTTTAACTGGTAAGCATCTCTAGTCGTCTTCAGGTGAATACTACAGTTGAAACGTTCTGATTTAAAACAAACGCAAGTCCAAAACTCTTAGATGATTCATCAAATGTTAATATTTCAATTACTTAAGCATCTAAATTTGGATTTTGGGTTCTCACCTAATTATATTTTTAAGGGAATTTATATTATTTATTTACTAAAATTTAAATTTTGGAGTGTAACCAATTCATGGTTAAAAAAAACCGTTTATATTATGAATTTTATATTTTTTCCTTTTAGGTATTAGAGCGTTAATTATTAATTTAAGCCGTAAGATATTTAAATCTGGTGTATTAAAATATTTAGGTTTTATGATGCTGCCGGCTTTATGGTCAGTTAAAAAACATTTTATAAAGCAGCGATATAAAATTTATAAAATTCTCTCTAATTTATAAAATTTTTGAAGGTATTCATCAGTAATGTACAATGAGCATGCACTAGACAGGAGAATTTTGTTAGCCCTTAAAAAACACTAGTGACGCCTTCGCTATTTCGTTTTTTGAATATTTTTTCGTTTATTTTTCGGTTTCTCTATAAACCTCCCTAATACCCGTCTTTGGGTAGCAGTTACCTACAGTTTAAAAAAAATTAATTGATAAATTAACAAAAGCAAAAAACTAAATTTTGTCAAATAAGCCCATATTTATTTTTCTGCTTTTATCAATTAAATCCACCCTTTTTTAACGCAAGACAGTGGGTAATTGTACTCCAAAAAAGGCCATCTGGTCGATTTTTGGATAAAACGATGAAGTAACAAAAGATAGATCAAAAAACTAAATGGCGAAGGCTCTTAATTTTACATAATACCATTTTAATATATTTTTTGTTTCAGTGGAAATATCATTCCTAATATGGGGTATCAGACTTTGTGTGGTGGTCAGAAAGGCACCTTCAGAATTCAATGAAAGCAAGTTCATTTCTTTGGCAATTTACAATGAATTTGTGCTTTGTCTGTTCCTAAATGTTACTACGTAAGTATAGAAAAATATTTTAAATTATTACACATCTAACTGTATCTAGATAATAAAAAATATTTTCAACTCAGAAAATCCATTACATGAAAAATACGGTTTTTGAAGATTCGTCTTTCAGTATTGTAAACTGAAGGAAACCGTATGCTCAGTGATGGGTAATATAAGCAGGGCCGTGGATAAATGGATAAAGCAAACGCATTTATAAGTATAATTTTTTACTTAAATGTAGAGATTAATCAAATCCAAAACATTAAGAAGCAAATCACCAAATCAGTGTTTAACTTTAATGGAAAATTAATTAGGGAAATAATATGTTAGCTTTTATAGGAATAATTTGTATGTGTGAATTGTATTTTACTTTATCCCTAAAACTGATTATTATTAGTATTTTTACTTGTTCCTCTAGTCTTACAACGATTATATTTGGACAGCTCATGGTCACCACTTTTGGGATCATGCAGGTGTCGGATAAATGCCAAAGTATGTTCTTAGACACAAAGGAACCTAACCAGCACTAATGTTAGTGTATAATGATATCCAAAGTGTATAAAATTACTAATAAAATATAAAACTATGAAACGTATAAAGAGCTTGCAATACAAGCAGTATACCTCGGACATAAACATATCCTTCCTGAAACCAGCACAAAACATTAGTTCCATTAACTCATTTATACCTTTAAAAATGACAGCTCATAAATAAATATTTCTTTATAATTCTCTAATAATTCCTTTATTATGTACAAAGAATGGACCAGCCTTTTAATTATAAAATTTCGAGTAGTCCTTATACAATCCCATTTAGCTCAACCTTTTTAGGGCTTTATTTTCTGCCAAGGAAAAACAAGAATGGCGTGAGTTAACGCCGAGATAAAAGCAAAAAATATGCGGTTAAAAATCTAAAAACAATTATTCTACAGACTTGGGATGACAGGGATGTTTCGTTGAGAAAGAAGGTCGAAAAAAAACTTGAAATGTTTAATTAAATTCCCACTGAGATCTCCGCTCTACGGTGTGCCAAGCCGTTTTAATCTCTAACCTCAGTTTATTTTTAAGGTTGTCAATTTAGTTTTTAACAGCATTTTTCTATAATTAAAATACATTTTTCTGAAAACAGAATCCATAAAAAGGAATTTTATTGATTTTTTATTTCCCTGTTGTGCATCAATGTGTTTTAAATCGCTAATGCAGCTATTTTTCTTTCTTAAATCGTTGATATAACTGTTGGAATGTCGAAAAAAGCCCTCTAGCGGCGATATGTGAAACTTACAAAACTTTAAATATAATGATGTTTGTAGCCCAAGAATAGCTCCTTTTAACGAGCCCAAGTTTGTTCAAATCGGCTTAGTCGTTTCGAAGATACAGGATGTTATTTACGGAAACGTTTGAATACCCCCCACCACTTTATTTTTAGAGATACTGCAAAAAGTGTCAAACAAAAAAGGTTCAGATTATCTTCGACTTTAATGATCAGGATTTTTTTTATTAGGTTAATGTAGCGGAATTTACAGAAACATCACTTTTTTTGGATTCAAGATTGCAGTTACACCCCCTAGCGGCCATTTCAGAAACTTGAAAATATTTTCCAGGTTTTTCTCTTGGCCGTTATAGTAATAATGTTTTTTGCCGCAAGCCTCTACGATGGATAGTTTCCCAGATACAGTACCTCGCATTCTTAGTTGGCCACCCTGTATATGCAGTTTTGTCATATTAAGGCGTTCGGGGTTTATTGTAAAACTAATTTCTAAAAATGTTTGTTAAGTATGCACTAAGACAAATTTACAGATAAGACGTCAAATTACACTATAATTTTTCCCTGTGTAATATGCCGATTCTGGAATGAAATTTACACGCTATAAGCTTGCAGTGACAGAAGAATGTGACCTATAAGAACGTAATCATCGCCTTCATATTCAATCTAGGCTTATATTATCTACTGTAAAATGGCTGACAGAATCGCACCATAAATCTTTCTCCTTTATTTTAATAAAAATAATCCATTTATTATCCCCATCGACCTTCGTACGAACAACAATGAAGGCTAGGCACAACACACGGAAACAAGGAGTATTTTGTTTATCAAAATGACATTCCCGTGAGATTTCCCATGTTCTTAATTAAATATTGCTCTTAAGTAAAGTAAAACGAACAAAAACCCTTGCTATTAAGTGCTTATCTTCAGATCTACATCCGATAGGTTTAAGCGTTGTAACCCAGAACCGATTTTGTGTAGGACATACTTTGCATGCACTAATAATGTGTTAGTAATAGAAATTATTAATAGACACCTATTAAAAATGTTAGATACAAGATCTGGATTGGCGCACAAATTTATTGAATATATCCCTTTTCGTAATTGTAGATCTGATTTTTTTATGCTTATTTTTACAAAATATCGTTGGGAACCCTACAGGTTAATGCTTTTGGTTGACGAAAACGCAAACGAATTATTTAATAAGTTTAAATGGTCTTAAAACACAAGTCGGAAAGAAAATATAGAGCCAATCATTTGAGGCAAAAGTCCTGAAAGTAATTACTACTAGAATAAGGGATTTTTAAGACTTTCAAAAAGATACTACCATGTACTTATCGTGAATTTGCAGAAAAGAAACGAAAGAAAAGAAGTTTACCTAATAGTTTTTTTTTTTTTATGATCGAGCACAAGCACTATAGGAAAAATCCTTTAAGGCGCTCTGGAAGCGGTGCGTGTGCGAAGAAAGCGATTCACGTTTTTCTTGAATCGTTGGAGGTTATATTCGGTTGGAAACACGGTCTCAGAAAGGCCGTTCCACAAAGATGACGTCCTCCAAATGAAAGAGTTCTGAAACAATGATGTTCGGGGTGTACTAAAGTTGAACCACATAGGGATGGGCGGCAGTGGTTCGTCGCGTGTTTCTGCTATGCATTACTCTAGGTGGAATCGAGCGGGCAATATCTGTCGAACACTTGCCATGGAAATATCTGTAGAAGAGAGTCAAATCACCAACCTGTCTTCGATGTTCTAAGCTGTCGAGGTTCTTAGTCAGCTTGTGGTCGCCGATTAGACGAACGGCTCTCCTTTGGATGGAATCCATCAACCGAAGGGTATGCTTCGGTGCAGAACTCCAGATATGAGAGCAGTATTCCAGTGATGGTCGAATCTGGGCTTTATAGAGTGTCAAAAGTTGTTGAGGTGTATACAACTTTTTGGTACGGAAAAGTATACCGAGCTTCTGAGAAGCTGCCCTGGCGATTGCCACAACGTGATTATGCCAAGACATATTTCCTCCCAGGTTGACACCCAGCAAATTAATAGACGAAGTCAGTGGAATTGCGTGTCCTGCCATAACGATATCGGGTTCTGCAATGTAAACCTTCTTAGAGAAAACTGCTGCCTGGGTTTTTTGAGCGTTAAATTCGACTTGGTTACTGTCACCCCAAGACAAAATTTCTTCCAGGTCTTTATTGAGGCGTGATACCTCATGTTGTCTGCGAAGATGTGCGTCAGCAGCCGATGTTTGAGATTTCAAAGTAAAAGATGAGATAAGTGTGCTGTCGTCAGCAAAGCTATATATTGGATTTTCTGTTTTCGCTAGAAGGTCGTTAATGTACAGTAAGAAGAGAGTGGGGGATAATATGGACCCTTGAGGAACACCAGCATTGATGGTGAAGGTGTCTGAGAGAAACCCGTCAATCGCCACTTGCAGAGAACGGTCCGTGAGGAAGCTAGACAACCATGAACAAAATCGATCGGGCATACCATAAAAACGCAGTTTACTTAGGAGCTCCTCGTGCCAGACACGGTCAAAAGGCTTTAGAGATGTCCAGTGCAATAGCCTGGGACTCCCCATGATGTTCGGTTTCGTTTTACTCTTTTTATTTACTTATTAAGTACTAGAATATGGGTGGACAACGCATTTTCATACCTGTACACAAAGATAATCCTGTTTAGAACGTAATCACATTTACTGGATTATTTTTTAATAAATAAAAGAAATAAAGCAAATGAAAACGGCCAAGAATGGTTCTCTTCGGGACCCCTATTGTAACATGTAGCTGATTTAAGGTTTTCCCGGAAGGCAAATAAACTATTTGAACTCTATTTTCTCGCTAAGCCTGGTATAACTTTATCATTGCTTCCCGAATACCAATTATAAAACTCTAACTGTTTTAATAGGTAGTAATGATTTATACGATCGAACGCTTAGTTAACTCTGGAATCATTACGCAAATTAGTGGCCAAATGAAGTTGATCTTTTTTAAAGATTTTCTTAAAGAATTTATTTTCTGAACACGCTTGTGTTGCAATCACGGGCTTACGCTCAGAAAAAGACCTAGCAAAGTGTTCCGTCAAAATATTGCCTGGACTCTAAATAAGTTCTTAGGAATATATGTATAGTGTCTATGTCTGTAGAATACACAGTCAAAAACTTGGTCGTGTGACAGTATCGTCTGTCATCGTCAAATTAGACTTTTATGTGACTGTTAATGTACAGGGTGCCCCATAACTTATGGGCCGTAGAGTAACTGGAGATACTAGACATCAAACTAAGCCGATTAAGTCATATAAGTTTTTTCGGATTGTTACTCGTTCTAGAGATACAGTGTGTTGAAAGTAAAAGTTTATTCTCGTAAATAAGCCATAATTTTAAAACGGTTTGATGAATCGAATTGAAAGTTGGCAGTATTATGTTTTTATGCGCAAGAAATAAGAATTTGTAGAAATTTTTAAGTTTCACACTAGAGGGCGCTAGTTGCATACACTGGGCTTCATAAATCTATGATTTTTTTTCTTACCTGTGATGTTAGGTTTTTTTCAATAAAAGTTTCTTACAAAAGGGCATTTTCTGAGTCAAAAAGGTGTACTTGATTGATCTTAATATCTTTAACGGGTTTGGAGATATTTCCCTTTAAACATCCCAAAGCATAAAAAAACATAGTACATAATTCAATTAATATTTTAATTATCACAACGCAATAAATTTGAAACAGTGGAACAAAAACAAGAAGCTCACTTTAGTAAATGTTGAAAGTGACCACCGTTGACCTCAATACACTTTATTAAATTTTAGCTAAATAAATAATAATATTAATAATAATAATAATAATAATAAACTTTTACGTTCAACTCTAGAACGAGTAACAATCTGAAAAAACTTATATGACTTAATCGGCTTAGTTTGATGTCTAGTATCTCCAGTTACTCTACGGCCCATAAGTTATGGGACACCCTGTATATGCCAGACTAAACTGCGATTATTAAACATTTTTGTTTTAATTAAAAATACCTACTACGAAGAATAACAAAAACAACTTTTTTGTTCGAAGTTCAATCCTTTGTGTCAATTTATTTTAGACTTTTGCTGTTATACCACCAAATCAGCTTCTGGAATGTTTTTGTTTTGTAATATTTTATTTAATTAATGAGAATTCTGAGTTTCAAAATACAGGGAAAAATATATAATACTTACTAACAATGCGAAACAACTTAAATTTTTCAAAGCAAAAATTTTAAAGGGCTAGTCATTTCTACCAAAATCTTCTTGAAATCATGAGCTACCAAGGCATTGTTAAAATTTTATTTAAATTTATAACAAGATATTTCCAACTTTGGGGTTTGTTCTTAAATCATAAGGGAGAAAATAACAAAACATTTATGACAATCTAAGCTGCAATAAGAAATTGCAAAGTGCCCAAGAATTATGACAAAATAAAGTATCTTATATAATTTTTGTCATCAAATTGATATATACGATTAAGTAATTTCTATCAAGGAATATTAGGAAAATATATTTATTTTATGGACACCACAAAACATGAATAGAGATTTTTCTCTGTTCATTGATGTAAGGAAGACATAAAACATACTTGACCCAAATTAAATTGCTTGAAGGATTCTTACCGCAAATGTAGGCAGTCTTATCTTGGATTTGTCAAATGTTTTTTGGGTCCTTCGATTGATGATAATCAGCAAACGACAAAGCACGACCTTAAAGCTTTTTTCGACCCAGTAAAAGTAATTTTTTTTAGCACGCTGATATGCTCAAAGGAATGAGTGTTGTCCATCGTCACAATGCGTGGTGCTAAGGAAACATTAATAATAAGAAAAAGAACGTGAGCCTGTGTTATTTTTCAATTTAAGCCAAACGTGAAAGATAAGACAAATCAATAACTAACAAAGTAATACTATACTTTTTGAAAACTTGAGGTAGGAAAAAATTAGGTGTTTGGCGGACCACCCTCCACCTAATCTTAAATTTGTGACACCTCTCTGGAAAGCTTATAAAAATGTTTTAAAACTTTTTACAAAATTTGGCAGGAAAAATAAAAAAATAAACATAAATCATGAAAATTTTGCAATAACGCACATACTTGTTTTTTGCAATCATTTTATGGTTTTTTCTAAAAATTTTAGTTACTTTTTAAACTTCATGGTCATTTACCGGTTTTTCCAATAAAATTTCGGAATAAATCTATAATGTGATACAAAACATATTTTGTGTACCAATAACTACCCTATATCCAGTTTTTAAAAATATTTTTAAGAAAGGTATTAATTTTTTTTACATTTTTTTGTTTTTTTCAGGTTCTTTCTTCAGAAACCTGCCAACCCTGATCTAATGTATATTATCTACTTTGTACATACTCAGCTGAGTGTTACTCTTCTGCTTGGGCTTATTTTCGGAAGTAAGGTAGGTTAGTCAAACAAGAACTGCAATCCATGTACCCTACACAACCTATCATAAAACCAAAACTATCATAAAAAAAGTTTTTAATTTTAAGAGTATTATTGTAAAAAAAGTCATAAGTCATCAGAACCTTCTAAACATTTTAAATTTATAATATAATACACCCATTGATGTCTGTTCCAGAATAATCCACATGCCGGATTTCGTGTAAAATATAACTGAGCGACGAGGTTTAGTGCTGAGTTAAAAGCATTGAATTTTTCCAATTCATGCTTATAGATAGGTAAACATTTTTACATCGAAACGTAGAAATATATATTTTTCTTTACTTTGCGATATCGAGTCCTCCAAAGTCAATAATTTCGTAAAACCGTTTAAATAAGGTTTTACGATCGTATAAGAAGAATAGTACAACAAGTGGTATAAATAAAAATGTAGATGTCTTTTATCAATGTTCTGTAATGTTTGTTTTTGAACCTATTCTGTAACAAAAATATATTCTCAATCTTCTATACGTATATAGTGCAGCAAATTTATTCATTGGTACCCTTGTCATAGGAGAAGGTATTCTTTGATATTGTTTAGCAATTTTCGCTGTATGCTACGTACTTACGTATACTAAATGTTTGTTTAATAAACCTTAGAAAATGTATTAATTTCCCCCTTATGAAAATGGCGATAAAGGGCGAACGAACTGATTCAAAAAGAGGTTTTCAACACAGTAGGAGTAAAATGCTTGCTAATTGGAAAATACCCTATTTTCACTGTAAGTCGCAGTCTGTTTTCGAAAAGGTATTATGTTTGCAATTTGGGGGTAAATACAATGTTTGTTTAAATTAGAAAATACATGAAGTTCTGTTCACTTCTAATTGTTATTTACTTCACCTTAGGGAAAATATTTACTTCGCATAATTGGTATGTAGCTCTTTTATATAGTTTGATTTTCTGCAAATAACCATGTGACAACACAATCAAAATTTTAATTACGTTTTGTTCCTAGAACAAATAAACAGAATGATGTCAAAGTAATGTAAATAGAAATGTACGGCCTTTAAGGGACTAAGAATTATTTTAAGACAAGTTGTTGAATTCAGTTAAGGTCGAATGATGCGTCTGTTCTTAATAGGTGACAAAATATGCAAACGATTGACTTTTACGCATTGTTTGCATGGTAGATAATATTCTGCTCCATATGTCACCAAATAATAAGATCTAGAGGCGATAAATACACCATATAGTACATAGTATCTTAACTTAGACAGAATTATGGAGTTTTTTGTTAATCAAGGTAAAATAATGTCAATTCGTGTAAAATAAGGAAACGAGAGTTACCGACTATGTACATTTTCCCACTACATATTATGTAATGGTACCTACATGAAAGATTACTTAGGTCACTCTACTTTTCCTTTATGCAACTTCCCTTTCCAAAGTGTACTGTAAAATCAAAATTTATCGATAATTATATTAAAATTTTCAATTCTTAAAGTAATTGGAAGAAGAAGAAGAAAAATAGAAATAGTATACGGAAATTAGGTATATTAGTCATTCCTTAAATATTATTAATTAAAAAATAATAGTAACACATTGTAAAAAACAAATCCTTACTACTGCTTATCTTTTTGTCAAGAAAAAAACTAATATTTCACCTATACGCTATAAAAAAATTACGGATATACCATTTGCGTCAAAAACTCTTGTTGATTTTAATCTACTTATTTATTGACATCCACGCAACGCACTGCATCACGTTCTTTCATTTTTTAGTAAATAAAATATTTTTAATAATCGGTTTTATCGAAGGCCCCTCCTTATGTAAAATATTATCATAATATAATAAGGTATGATAGGCCATTATTTAGCGGTGATAAAAAATGAGAGAGACATGAAATCGATTTGATAACTATTTTTAATACTTTTTATCAGCTCCCATTCAATCATCATCATCATCATCAATAAATTTATAATAATCGGATTTTAAGAGCAGAACTAAAAGTGAACAAAAATAAATATTATTTACATAGGCGTAGGTAGGCAGTCAACACTGGGGGTGCTGAAGTCCAGTGACGGCTCGTGACATGTTAATGTGGGGGTGGACAAAAAGCCCGGCGCAGGCCAAATTTTTTTTTAAGACCACGCCTAAATTTGGTCAATAATTTTTAGTAAATATTTTAATGTGATGTTAATAACAGGTTTAGGTCTTTTAATGTTCTTGACAATCACTTTCTCCTCCAACGGTAACTTGCTAAAAGATTTTTTCAAAAATTCCACGGTGTATTTTATATCCGACGACGAACTCATTGTTTTTTCGTGTTTATTTAACTTTAAACTTTAACTGAATTCAATAAAACCATATTAAACCTTAATAAACAAAAAAAAAATAGTCAAAATACCGGCTAAAAATTTCCGCGAATTTGAACGACTACGACTGGTTAAATTTAAATTATCAAATTAATGCAGAATTACAGAACATGACATACACAAGCTATTATGCCGCTCTCGTATTTTACGAAATTTTTATGATCATAGACCCGCTCTGACAAAGTAAACTGGGCGTGAACTACACGGTACACGGAGAGAAATTTTGAACAGAATCCGCAACTACCTAAATATACTTGAATTTGTACCAGAATTCGAATGCTTGAAATATTAATATGAAAAATTCATTACATAATAATATATTGTATATTATAAAAATAGGTTAGTTCTAAAATTAGCCTATATATTGTAAATTTTTTTTGGGGGTGCTAATTTAGATTTAGGGGGTGCTTAGCACCCCCAAGTACCCCCCTAACTACGCCTATGATTATTTATTATTTTAGGCAACTGCATACTGTATTTGATTGCAGGATTTTATATTTGCATAATAACAATTTTGGTTATAGAAACTACATATCGGTTAAAATAAATTAGTATAATACCTACCATTTTTAACCACTGGTCGTATTTAGAATTATTTATTCATATAGCAAAAACATAAAATCTATGGATACTTAAAATCGTAAACATTTATGTTTAGGCCTTTTTAAAACTGTTTAAGTAAGAGTAGGGGAACATGGTCTACAATGATTTAAAAAGTATCAGAATGTTTTCTAATATTTTCATGCACTACATTTTATTATTTACATACAGAACAGCTGTTTTAGTTAAGTAACCTCTTTGAAATCCTGCTTGCATATTGACTGCATTTTTATTTTCTGCTATAAAATCCAAGACTTCTTTATGAAGTAGTTTTTATAGTAAATCTTCGATGCGTCATAAAACATCCGTCAGTTTTATTTTATTTCAGCTTTCAAATCAGCGATATTGCAGGATATATTTAAGACATTGTAATACCATTACGTTCAAAGAACTCTTACATAGTTTATATGCATTCTTTAACTTAATAAAATATTTGCTTCCATGATTCTTCACTGCAAATAAGAAATTTTAAGTCAAAAATATTTATATGGGAAAGCTTCAGTACAAAACTCCATATAGTCAGAAGGATGCATGATAACTCAACGCACTGCTTCCCACAATGTTAAGTCTGATATGGTTTATGAAAATTTAATTTTGGATAAAGTCTAACGCATTTATAATTAGTTATGGAGGATAAAACGAAGCCTGTTTTCCAAAGGGCAAAAGTAAAACTCCTATATTCCTACTTAAAGTGTTCTGAGAAGGTTATTATCAGGGCGTTGTTGTTTCGATTTTTTAGTTTTCAGAGTTTTTAAGTCATAATTTGAGTAGCATGTATTTTTTTATGGAAACTAAATCTATTTCAGAATCTGGAATATATACAGTGTGTGTATAAAGTCTGGAAACGGCTTAATAACATCACAATTTACTGGCCGATTTAAACCAAATTTGGTACAGTTGTGTAAGAGGATCTAACGCACCGAATGACGATATTGGCGTTGTTGCCAGCTTTTTAGTTTGTCTGGAATTCGAACGAATTTTATATTTTTAAATATAACACCCAGTATATTTTTACATTTTTAAATTCCACATAAGATTATAATTATTTTTTATTAAATGCATTATTAGTCTATACTTCATAGTTTCCGAGATATTGACTCTCGAAAAGTGACATTTTTGAACTTTGACAACTTTTAACTTTCTAACAGTACGTCTTAGAGCAAAACGGCTTACATGTCCCTATCTTCAATTTTTATTATCTTCCCAAAAAAATCAACTTCCAGTTAAACCGGAACAACTATATTTCCTGTTTTCGAGTTACATCCGGTTTAACCGGAAGTTGATTTTTTTGGGAAGATAATAAAAATTGAAGATAGGGACATGTAAGCCGTTTTGCTCTAAGACGTACTGTTAGAAAGTTATAAGCTGTCAAAGTTCAAAAATGTCACTTTTCGAGAGTCAATATCTCGGAAACTATGAAGTATAGACTAATAATGCATTAAATAAAAAATAATTATAATTTTATGTGGAATTTAAAAATGTAAAAATATACTGGGTGTTATATTTAAAAATATATAATTCGTTCGAATTCCAGACAAACTAAAAAGCTGGCAACAACGCCAATATCGTCATTCGGTGCGTTAGATCCTCTTACACAACTGTACCAAATTTGGTTTAAATCGGCCAGTAAATTGTGATGTTATTAAGCCGTTTCCAGACTTTATACACACACTGTATGTACAGTTACGGCCATTTAATCTTGGGCAGCAAATCTGTCAGATTTTTACTTTTTACTAATTTTTGGTAAATTGCTCTTTTACCTTAATTTACATTTAATCATTAGTAATTACCAAGAGGTATCAGAACTTTTTTTTATTATTTCGAAAAATTAACAAACTATAAAACTATAACAAATTCAATCGGTACCTATTTACAATACATCATATTATTATAATTAATCAAATTTTAATATTTTAGCGCGGCTCCCCCTTTGTCCAAGACAGAGTTTATCCTTCTAGGCATTGAAGTTACCAAAGCCCTTGCGAAGTCCCGATTTAACTCATTCCAAGCTTGTGCAATTTTATTTTTTAATTCGTTCAAATTTTGTGGCCTAAAATTATTCTCACCATTAATTTTTTTTGACTAAAACACCCCAAACATTTTCCATTACATTTAAATCCGGACTGCGTGAGGGCTCTCGTAAAATGATAATTTGTTCCTGATCCATCCATTCCCCTACTTGTCGGGCCGTGTGAATGGGACAATTACCTTGCTGATAAATAAAATCCCTTCCTGGAAATCGTTCTAATACAGAAGGTAACATGGTATTTTGTAAAATATTCATGTATACCTCTGTATTAAATCGCCCTTCAATAAAGTGGCACACACTAAATCCTTGAGCACTCATCTATGCCCAGACGTTTACAGAAAATCGACCACTATTTCGATCCTTTTGGGTAAATCTTTCATCGAATCGAGTTCTTGGAGGCCTATATACTCTTAGTCTTCCGTTGTAGCAAGACTGAAACACTTTCTTGTCTGTAAATATTACCTTTTCCCAGAAAACTAGAGGTTCCAAGTAATACTGTAACGAAAAACCGACCCGTTGTTCCTTATTTTCGGTAGTTAAAAATGGCTTTCTAGCTGCTGGATGACAGCGTAATTCAGAGATTTCTCTAACCCTTCGTCGAGCTGTTCTCATCGATCCCGGGAAGTTTATTTCTATTTTAGCCCTTACAATGGATTTAAAAGGTTGGTCCCTTAATATGTTAACCAAATTGTTATCCTGTTCTTCATTGGATTGTTTGGGACCACCACTTCCAGGTCTTCTTTTCAAGGAATGCGTTTCTTGCCACTTTGTTTTGAAAAAATGAACCGTACTCTTTGGGATGTTGAGTCTTTCTGAAACTCCCCTTTCAGACCAACCTTCCTGCTCAATATAATGAATTATTAAAACTTTCTGCCGGGTCGTTAAATTTGGCATTTTTCATAAATTAAAACTGTGACATTTATTCTATAATGACATTTTTAATAGATACTTTGTTCAACAGGTGTTATAGGTATACTTATAGTAAAATGAGGTGTATGTGAAAATGTTACAAAGCTAAAAAGGTTCTGCCCAAGATTTAATGGCTGTAACTGTACCTTAATATCTCTAAATAATCTCAATAACAACGATGACAACAAATTTGTAACAAATTATCCAACTTTCTTTATTTTTAACTAAAAAAAATTTATTACGGAGCAAAACCAATATATTTTTTTATTTTTATGTTCTCAATTTTCATCTACTTAGAGACCCTCTGTTTAGCTAAATAACGCTTCTGAAACCCTGCTTGCATATTGATTGGAGTTTTATTTTCGGCAATAAAGTCCAAAACTCGTTTACAAACTGCTCTTTGCAAAAACTTTTCAATGTACTGTAAGCATCCACTGATTTTATTTCATTTTAATGCAGGGAAAATTTTACTTTATGCGTAAACACAATCAAATAATTCAAGTAAAAATAACCTGGAAATGTCATGAGTATGTTGATTAGCAAAACACGAGTGACGCTTTCATTTTATTATCAATATCGTCTTTATTTTTTTTCTTATAAAAATGTTCGCCTGCAGCGATATTTGTGACTGCTAAACACTGCAATAAAATTACAGAGTTATTTGGTCCCCTCCAGATAAATTTCATGAATACGCGACGCTACTGTTTCGATAATATACATTTGAAAACTTCCCACCTCGATTTTCCTGCTTTAAAATGAAAATGTGGAAAATCGCTCGGACCCGTCGATTTTACATGTCCCTATCTTCGATTTTTATTATCTTTCCAATAGTGTCAACTTCCGGTCAAACCGGAAGTACTATATTTCTTACATCCGGTTTAACCGAAAGTTCACACTATTGGAAAGATAATAAAAATCGAAGATAGGGACATGTAAGCCGTTTTGCTCTAAGACGTAGGTACAGTTAGAAAGCTAGACGCTGTCAAAGTTCAAAAATGTAATTTTTCAAGAGTAAATATCTCGGAAACTGTTAAGTATAGAGTAATAATGCTTTTATTAAAAAATGTTCAGAATTTTATGCAGAATCCAAAAAAATTATATAAAATAGGGGTATCCATTTAAGATTTAGATCTTACCCCCCCTCCCTCCTAGGGGCTTGAAGTAACAAGATTGACAATATACGCAAAAGATGTCCCCCTCGAAATAAAAGTCGACGGGTTCGAGCGATTTTCCACATTTTCATTTTAAAGCAGGAAAATCGAGGTGGGAAGTTTTCAAATGAACACCCTGTATATATATAGATCTCTTTGTGTACGTATATACCAGCGGCCTATAGTATTAATAAAACATATCTGCTGTTGAAATTTTTATTTGTCCCAAAACATACTTTGAATATATTTTTTTTCGCTCATTTTACACCTGACTGTGTAGGTTGCAAATCGCCTTTTTTCCATATATTAAAATTAAATTTATCTTGTGCGGTATTCTGCGGATCCTGCAAAAAACTGGCAAGGCAGTCAAATTTTAAATTTCGATGCGTAAGGGTTCCACTTTGTTTTTGTTCCTTTTGTGTACGTTCTTTTTTACAAGGGTCTACCCTTATGCTCATTTTGTCTAGACCAAAATATTCAAATGACAGAATAAAAAATAATATTGTTTTATTCGGTTTCATAAGGCAATCATGTCGAACTCTACCTTTTTTCAGTTGATATATCAAAAAAAAACAAACGCTGACTTAATTAAGTAATACTCCTGTCCTGTAGACACAAATTTTAGATTCTTACATGGCAAAATAAAATTATTTACACTAGGGTAAGTGCACCAGTAATGGACACTGAAGAGAAAATTCTGAACTATTCATGTTAGATCTAAGGAAGTATTTGACTTATTTTTTTTTTTGCGCACAGATATTTTTAAATTTATATACTTTTAGGAACATTCAAGTAAATACCCAAGAAAAAATTACTTTTTCCAAAAAATATTTTCCAGTATGTTAATGTCAAAATCGCCAGTAATGGTCACGGAGATCCTAGTTTTGGACACTGAAAAATTTAGTAATGGACACTTTAGCAACTATATATTTTTTATCCGTTACTTAGCTGAATAACACTCAAATCTTCTACAATTATGAAAAATAAACGCACTGAGAAAATACTTAAAGAGTAAGCAAGTAAGAGAGTAATTTTTATTAAAAAACTAGGTATATATATAATAATGTGCTTTAAATAAAACTAGAGAGTTCCGGTACAGAATAATGTCCCCGCTTGTTTTTAACAAATGGCTCATTTATAATTTGTTTAATGTCTTTATAAAAATAAAATATTCGATCTTCTCTGCTTTCTCCATTGATGAGACTTCTGCGCCTTCCTGGTTAACTTTTGTTGCTCTTCCTAGAACAAAGAAAAACTTTAATCATTAAAACATAATCCACACGATGACACACACAACTTAAAGGAAAATAAAAATTATCAAACTATTTTTTTAATCAGGAAATAGTTATAACTTAAGTTACCTGGATAAAGATGACCATTTGTATCTAACAACTACGAAATCCCCATCATGTATATTCTTGATTATATCATTTTCAACATCGCTCACATCCAGATCTTCATTGCTAAATTATAAGGTACATCATCGTCGTCATCAGAAGACTGGGAATCGCTTACAATTTTTTTCTTTACTGCAGGCTTTTTTTAAATTTTTGGTTCCTTTGAAGGGCTACTTTTAGATTTTAAAGTATTATAATGGGCTCTGTAAAGTGGAGTGGATACAACTGCTGGAAATACTTTTCGTTTTCTTTTTGGTGGCTCCTTTTCAGGTGTTTTAGGAAAAATTAGACATTTTTTGAATATATCCTTGCGGTCCCTGATATTCTTGGTCTTCTTTGCCCTTACAACACAACGTTTTCTAATTTATCTGGCGAGCAAAATACCTGAGAAATATTCAGCGAAGAAGTTTTTTCATGTAGTGACCATTAATAAATTGTAGTCATTTAGTAATGGACACTTACCATGTCCATTTATGAATTTCTAGCGAAATCTTTATTCAGTAATGGTCACCCTTAATCAAAATCCACGGTCGTTTTTTAAACTAAATTGAATAGAAAATACAAACTACTTACCTTTTAAAGATGTAAGGACACAAAAGAAATACTTAAACTTTAACACTGACTTTGCAACACTAATTTTCGTCGGGGGAGCCCACAACTTGTCGACAGTTCAAAACCAACTGTTTTACAACGCGCCAAAATTTTGACGTATGATAATGGGCGTTTTCACACTAGCCGACACGATACCGACACGACAACGACAACGACACCGGTGGACGCGTAATCTCATGTAAGTAAAGGGAATGCTTTCACACTTGCCGATATATCGTTATCGTGTCGTTACAGGCACCGACAGGTCGGCGAGCAGCAAGCGCTCCACTCGTGTCGTTAGCGGTTTTTCCTTTTCCTAGTTGTTTCTGTTCTGGTTTTTTGATTTCGTCAATTAACTTGCTCAGCACATAGTTAAATGTTTCATGACTCATTCGAAAGTAGTCGAAAAATTTGTCAGAATCCTTAGTCAATGTCTCAAAAAAAGTGTAATAGGTGCCGTGTAAGTAGCGCTCCTTTATTATTGGATGTATCAAAAATGTTCTTTGCGGTCTTTGCTTTTTGAGTCTTAAATGCAATAAATGTAGCAAATACAATTTATTTGCAGGAGCCATGTCTGCGATTACCGGCACAACACTACGACACGACAGAGATGGCTGTCGGCAAATGTGAAAATACTCGCCGATTTATCGTGTCGGTGTCGCTACCGTGTCGTGATCGTGCCGGTATCGTGTCGACTAGTGTGAAAACGCCCAATCGGGGAGTAAATGCCGTTGGATGGTGCTAATGTCGGCTTTGTATTTTGGGTTGTCTACGTTAGAATGTAACATAAAAACCACTGGTAAAACTTAAAGGAAATATGAGATAATAAGGTTAATTGGCGTAAGGTGACCATTACTAGCGGTATGTCCATTACTGGTGCACTTACCCTATGCATTAAATAATGTTTGGCTATCATGAGTACCTAATAATTGTATTTTTCTTAATTTTAGGTAATCATGGTGATCAAGAACAAAGAAAAACAACAAGAAGATAGCTCCAGTATGGTCTACAAAACTCCTTCCAAATTTTTGACAAAGGGTCGAAACGAAGCTTCCCAGTACACAAGCGCAAACTCTTCCGTAGTTGGTCAGGAAGTCATATACTCAAAGTACAGCGAGCAAGACATACAAGAGGAATTTTTAAGGCTTTATACTCAACTAGAGTTACTCAAGGAGCGTAATATGAGAGTCGGTAATCGACATCTGGCTTCAAAGATTAACGCGATGCAAGATGCAGCAAGAATGTGCGATCATGACATTGAAAAATCGTCCGGTATCATGCAAAGCAACAGCAGCCTATGTGTTTCTGCCGAAAGGTCAGTTACTGAAATACATGACGAGTCACTTGTAAAAATTAAGCGTCAGAGTGTATCATTTGCTGTTGATTCTAAATCAAATTGTGAAATCAATGCATCAAATAGTGACAACACTAGTAATCACACAAGCGAAGCGGTGTTACCGGTGATAGAAAGAGAACAAGATGTAGTTGTAAAAGAGAACAATTCAAAAAGAAAAAGCGAAGAACAAAAGGAAAAAGATAGTGATCAAACCAGCTCAACATATCCAGGTACTGATACGAAAAAGTCTAATACGACTGATACCAATGGCAGGCATCTAATGTCAGGCCATGCTAGAACACATTCTATTGTTATTAATTTAGATGATAAGAGCCGTTTTACAGACGAAATTACTGTTTAAAGATGTATTTGTTTTCGTTACTGTATGTGATAAGATGATGTAATATAAATGTAACTGATTCTTTTTTAATAAATGGTCCCCAAAATTATATTAAGCATTTTCTTACACCTTAAAGAATCTGTAGGAGTTAGTGCATAAAAGGGCGAGATGTGCTAAGGTTTCCATCTATCACTTCACTATTTCACAAAAGAGGGGCATACTTAACCGCGGCGAAGGGGGAGGAAAAAAATCTTTGTTGTGCTAAGTTAAATTTTTAAAAGGAACGCTTAACTTAGCCGTTGGCCTTAATTTGCTGTTTAAAAGTACCTAAAAGGAACTTTGCTATGACGGCGCCATTGTACCCTCGACCCACGCAGTCTATCATTTCTTCCTCTGTGGCAAGTCAATACTGCCCAATCGTTTTTTGATTACATTCGTATCCATCAGTTAAACGTAGCGAACTTGCACCCCTAGCTTAACACGCAGTTAGCTTAAGACACATTTAACTGCAAAACCCATCCTCCCATAAGAAAACCCGCTTTTTCCGGAAGCGAACCCCACTGTGATAATTCTGTATCCTTCTCAAAATGAGAAGAGTTTATATGTGTATCCTGAGCTATAATCCTTTAAATCGTTCGGGGGATAAGTAGGTAATGCTCCCGACGCACCTAGAATACGCTTATCCTCCTACCTTTCATATTTCATAAAGAAATGAGAAGAAAATATTGGCTGGAGGCTGAAAAGCTAGAGACCATTGTGGTCCTCGAACAGAACGGAACATCCTCTGTGGTGTTTTGATTTGATCGTTCGTTGTTGCCGCTAAAAAATTTAGGTTATGTTATGTTTGCTATCCTATGTTTATAGATATAGAAATTACCAGGGGGGTGTCACAAATATAGGAGCCTATGACAACAAACGAATTACCCGGCAGGACTAACGAAGCGGGGCAGGGGGGACTACGTATCAACTAGGGAATTGTGTTTTTACACTAAAAGTTTAGTTTTATTAATAATTCTCGTTGTTTATGCAACTTTTTGCAAAATTATTATTATTCGCGTTATTAGAAATTATAATCAATTCTTTTTAGCGAATTTACAAGATTTCTGTTGTAAATTTTATTAAAATCTCAACTTCTTTAGTGACAAAGGTGTTGGTTGGTCACACTGTTTTTAGCATCGCCTTATCGATCGCCTATTCATTCAGCATTCAGCCATTTTCTTAGTTTGTTTATGGTGTGTTTATGTCCGCTGATCGCTTATTTGTTGGAATAAGTAGACTGTTTCAAATGGAAGGAAGTGTTATATTTTTACGTAAGTTTAGGTGACAATTTTTTTAAAATTACCTTATGGTAATTGAAGTTTATCTGTTGTAGTTCAATGGTAAATGGAATTTTTATGGGAGACGCTACGCCACACCACGCCATCCTGGGTCTAGTTTTTGGTAGTTTGGATATTTTCTTGGGCAGGTAATGTAAGTATACCTTATATTTATTAATTTTTAAGGGTTTTCTTCACTACTCTTCCACAAAATGGCTTATTAAACCTTTAAGGTCAGTGGGTCAAAGTTTCAAAATACATAACAGGAACAGGTATTCAGCCTTCTTTAACTACATAATATCACCATCACAATCTAATTAACAGTTTCTTAATAAAGTTTCCTTTACAATCTATAAATTATTCATACAATTTTTGACCGAAGGTACACTTGGGTACCAGATTATTCTCATAAGAATAGTAACTTCTGTATAGACATGGACAAAGTGAGGTCTGATTTATCAATGGTATACATCATAGTAGTTCTTATTATTATTGCAATTTATACTCATATACATCAATTCATTTGCACAATAACAAGTAATTTGAAATTATTTTATTTAGTGTTTTTTATAATTCATTTGGGGGCACCAGTCAGACATGGCTATTAAAATGAAGACTGTATAGTATCAAAAATGCTGGGTTTACCAGTATAAATAAAAGAAAACTACGGACTTTATGGTTATAGCAATCTGTGCAGTAACTTCTTATTTCAATAATCTTTTATAATCTTTATGGGAAAATCACATAATAATATTTATTATAATAATTACAAACAACAACAAATTAGTGCCTGGGTTGGGCTGTCCAACTGTACTTGTGTTTTTAGTCATTATATTTTCTTGTGTTTGGCAGGAACATTGGAATTATTTACCAATGACCTTTATATACTTGGGTTTGTCACGTTTACACTATGCAATTAAATATTTTACCTATATAAAAGGTGTGTGTGTGAGGGTGTATATGTATGTATTCGTAGTATACAGTTGTACAATGTATTGTCTGGGGCACCCCATTGTTGCCGTTGCATTAAATTGTATCGGTTTGAAAAGAAATCAAGTGTTGGATGTTCACTGACCATTCTGCCTGACCTTAATATAAAATTATTTTGGCCATAGTTAGTTCTTATAACATTTCAAGACCTTTTATATTTATCCCGTCGTTGGCAAAGTGTTCTGATCTAAAAGTTAGATTTCAGCTGAGAAGAATACCTAGGTCAGTTGTGGTGCATTAAGTATGAAAGCTATGTATTTTATGAATTTATGTTGTACCGTTTCTAAATTCTGAATGTGTTTACCCTTTTGTACTAAAACTTACATATTCTTTCATTTTTATGTTACATTGTAAATTTTTTAGCATGGCACCTGTGATCTCATTAAACTGTTGTTACATTTATAATAATAATTTTCTCACTGACTATAGGCATGGTTGGGGATCTTGCATGGGTTGAAGCGGGATAGGTTGTATAGTAATAAGATATTTGTGTACCTTTTAAGCAAAATCTTAAATAATCTGAATTAGCATTGATTTTGGTTTCATCAAACTTTTGCATTTACTTTCGGGCTGTGTTAACTTACATTTTGCATAAGAGGCACACAAATCTAAAATCAAAAAAGTTTTAACATCATGGCGAAGGTAGGTAGAGCCAGGTATTCGTGTAAATTCCCAAATTGTCTGAGTAAATATTTAAGTTATTGCCCAATGTTTATTGAAAACTACGTTCATATAAATTTTTTTTCTTTTCCTGAAAAAAATAAACACCTGTGCAAAGTTTTATGTTTGCGAATACCCCTTTTTGCCATCTGATTTTTACAGCTCGATACGAATAGATACTGCTTTTGTTTTCCCTTTTTTTCAGGATACTTCCACTGCCCTGAGTGCCGCTGCTGCTGGCCCTGGCCCCTGGGACCATTTGGTGTCTGGTGGCTGTTGCAGTCAACAGAACTGCATGATTTTGCATACATAATTTTTGATCTGAGATTAGACTTTACGAATGGAATTTATAATATACATAGTAGTTGTTTTTAAAATGCTAATAAATGTTTTTTCTATATAGTCCTTGTTTCGTTTAGGATGTTTGTAAATATATTTAAGTAATAATTTATAGTCATAATAAGTAAAATAGGGTTTGTTTGTAATATCATAATTATTGAATTTTGAAAAATATTTCTTTAAGTAATTGTTTCAAAATAAGAAATGGGCACGCCTATACATATTTTAAAGAAGAAAAAAATTAAATTAACATTTAATTTTTTTGTTTTATAAAGCATAATATGTAGTCTTGTCCGTAATTATTTTGAAACAATTACTTAAAGAAATATTATTCAAAATTCAATAATTATGATATTACAAACTAATCTTTTTAAATATTCCCGCCAGTATCATTCGATAAAAACGCTATCTTTTTTACCGATACTGTCACCTGCTAAGTTGGTAAAGTCACTTGCCATTGTACCGATGATACCGACAAAATTAATAATGCAGGTGGCTCATAGATGGCCTATGATTCGACGCAATAGCATTAACGCGACATTTCTTAAACCCTTTTTTTTTCTGTGGAAATTACTGTTTAGTGCTTACTTTAAAAGGATTTTTTAAAATTCTTTGCAGTGCTGGGTGCCAATAGCTTGTGTTATGTATATAAAGAACATGTAACTTACCTTTAAAATGACTAACAACGATACACTACCGTAAGTTATCCCGAACCGTTGTCAAGAAATCTAGTAAAGTTTTAAAATTATTTCAGAGTATGGAAAAAATTCTACCAGGTGATCTCTGGAAACAATGAACATGTAACACGAGAATTAATAGACGATATCTTAGAAATATGCCAAGAAAAATTAGTTAAAGTTTTGCTAGACTTTAAACTGTACACCAAACAAAGCTTTGAAGAATGGAGAAAAGTCTGCCAGTCAATGTTAATATCTCAAGATGATGAGATGTGTAGTTTTATTCACCGTTTGAGCAGGGAGCTGGTAAATTTTCTGTTTAAAAATATTGCCAGCTGATTAAAATTCAAAATTTAGTACTGCTGTAATTAATTATCATACTTTTTCCAATATTAGTGTTTTTTTTAGGATTTAGATGTTAATACTTCATGGTCAGTTATATGTAACTTTTTAATTTTTGAGTACTTTGGGAAAGTAGGTGAATTAAAATCTATTATACGTTATGAGGCCAATATAAAATCAATTATTGATCATGTCTGGTACTTTTATTCTGCTGATCGTATGTTTTTACTTAAAACATTACGTTACATCTTTGAAAGACTTCCTGAAAAAGACCACACGTTTTTTGAACAATTCAACACTTTTGTTAAAGCCATAGATCTTAGGGTACTGTGGGAAAACTTGATTAAAACATTTGAGTACCTTTTAACGGAAATTAGCATAGAAAAAAGTTACCAAGTCCCAAGTGATACTTTAACCAAATGGATTCAAAGAAACAATCGAGAGCAAGTAGAAGTGCTGCTGTTAATGATACATGTCATCGATTTAGTGGAAGTAGATGGTGATGAATTAGTGGAGATACTTCAACTTTTTATGAGACATGGATTTGGTAGACATCCAGCTTTTTATGGAGCTGGTACAATGACCAGACCTAAAGATGTTATAGATGTTAAGAATGCTGAAATTGGGGTCATTTTAACTTTGGTTTATAAATATTTGTAAGTAATATTCACACCAATTTTTTATCACAGAAGTAAAATAATGTTATATTTAAAATGCATTTGGATTGCCTGACCCATTCTTTAGCCAATGAACAAAAATTAAAAGGTGTTCAGTTCAAACAAGCTAAGTAAATGCCATAATTAGCATACCATTGTAGTTATTAGAAAAATAATTTTTAAAGAGATTAGTTTCTAGATAGTACTGCCAGCATAACAGGACATAAACAGTATCTCAAAACAAAAATATTTGGCTTCTTGCATGTTTGAAGGTAGCACTCATCAGTTATGTGGAGGAATATAATAAACATCTGCACTACCTATTTATATTTATTCAAATTACCTATGAACTTAATGAACATGAACATTGTTTGAATATAAAGGGGTCTGTCTATCTGTATACAAGTTTGTTTCAAAACAGTCTGTTCAAAAAATTTTTTTTTAGTGTTTACCTCTGAACAGCTTTTTCACTCTTTTGAACTTTTTCATTCTCTTGGTCGATAAAGTAAAAGTTAAATGACATGTCACTTTTGTTTCTATGCTAACAAAAATAAGTGTATGTTTAATCTGGGCTTAACATATAATCAGGTACCTTTTCCTGCCATAGGATAAATGACGACATGATTAAGATGCTTCCCAAGGATATGGAAAGAGACTTGGAAACCTACCAAATTCAAGGAGACAACAGTGCCATTCTATTTATTTGGGTGGTCTTTAAATCAACACTCTCTCCTAATTATATGGATGGTTGTAAAGCTACTTTAGAGACACTGGTCAAGAAAAAATGTTTTAAAAGTTTTGCGGACTTTGTCACATTAGATATTTTTCAGGTAATAAGTAACAAACTTTTAAAACGCGACAATAACTGTAACTAGTGATGTAAAATTCTCGGTAATAATTTTTTGAAGAATATTCTCAAGAATATTGTCAAGTTAGAGAATTTTCTGAGAATGGTAAGAAAACCGCTAGAAATGGCAATAAAAAGAAATTAAAAATTACCCATTCTGCTTATTTTCGGCAAATGTCAAACGGCGAACGGCGTTAATAAAAAAAAACGTAAAGAAATAAAATTTTTATTTACAAAACAACATACCTTCCCAAGAATAACTAAAAACTAAACAAAAAAAACAGTCAAATAAAGAAAGATCACATTTAACTATTAAAAACATAGGACGCATATAGATATAATATAATATAGCTGCAGTTATCATAAAAAAAAGCATGTTCCACTAAAAGTATTGGCTGTATACGAGTATACGTTCGCGCTTCTAGGGGATTTCCCTGAATCACTGTTGCCAGACGTACAACACTGTTGCCAGAGTTATAGAAAAGGTTAGAGAAACTCAAAATTTTAAAAACCATTGCAAAATTTTTCAGTGTAAATCGAGGTGGTATAAATTATGTAGAAAAGCTTCTCTAGAGAATATTCTCGGGAGAATTTTCTTACAGAGAATATTCCCGTTCTCGAAAATATTCTCCTCTCACATCACTAACTGTAACAAAGTAACTAATTCCTTTTATTTTTCCAGAACTGCAAAGTCGGTGAAATTGTTGTTGAGGCCACAAACCGACTTTTTCAAGAATTCAAGAAATTGGTGGAGGAGCCAAGGTTTATCTTTGAGCAAGAAGGTTTTGTTAAAATATTGTGTGTGTTATTTAAAAGACCACACCTTCAAGCCCTTGAACAGTTTGGTCAATTTTTTGAAATTGCTATGGATATGTTTCCTTACCTTTTGGATAATTTTTTGGATATGGCTGAAGCTTTAATTTCATCTGATAAATATTACACAAAGGTATATCACATTTAATTTCTTCATCTTTTATTCATCAATTATGAAATGACATTTTGTTTTTCTGTCTCAATCTAATTGTGTATGTACCAGGTGGTCAAATAAGCGAGGACGTCGGCTTTATCTCGGAAACCATTAATCGTACAACTTTCGGAAAAAAAAATTTATGAGTAAAGTGGTCGAGAGAAATTGCTGGAAATTACTTTCAAGTTCCTTATTTCGCCGCAAGGGGGCACAATTAAAAATTGTTTTTTTAAATTCTAAATTTCTCCGAAAATTCCCATATTAAGGTATAACTCTGATTACATCATTGGAAAGCTTAGACAATTCTGCATCATTTTGGTTTCAGGCTCATTGGCGTACCGACCTTGATAAGAGTGGGAGAAGCTATTGAAAGTGTAAACATTAAAATCGCTGTAACTTCTAAACGATTTATCCGATTTTACTAAATTTAAGCTTGTTTGGAAGGGGGGGAAAATAAGTATCTTCAATTGCCGTATCCAACAGTACACGATAGTGTTTAATAAACTTGCTAGAGGGCGCAATTTGTAATAATAACAGTTTTTTCGATTTTATCCCGAAAATTCAAACCATACGGTATAACTATGACATAATCAAAAAGTAGATGAAATTTACAAGATGTGAAGACTGCAGATCGATATCTTTGTTCGTTTCAGAGTTATTGCCAAAACAATAATTTTTAATACAAATTACGCCCTCTAGCAATTTTATTAGAAACTATCGTGTACCATTAGATACGACAATTGAAGGTACTTCCAAACAAGCTTAAATTTAGTAAAATCGAATAAGTCGTTTAGAAGTTACAGCGATTTTAATGTTTACACTTTCAATAGCTTCTCCCACTCTTATCAAGTGAAAGTGTAAACATTAAAATCGCTGTAACTTCTAAACGACTTAACCGATTTTACTAAATTTAAGCTTGTTTGGAAGAAAAAGTACCTTCAATTATCGTATTCAATGGTACAAGATAGTTTCTAATAAAATTGCTAGAGGGCGCAATTTGTATTAAAAATTATTGTTTTGGCAATAACTCTGAAACGAACAAAGATATCGAACTGCAGTCTTCACATCTTTTCTTGTAAATTCCATCTACTTTTTGATTATGGTGTCATAGTTATACCGTATGATTTGAATTTTCGGGATAAAATCGAAAAAACTGTTATTATTACAAATTGCGCCCTCTAGCAATTTTATTAAACACTATCGTGTACTGTTGGATACGGCAATTGAAGATACTTATTTTCCCCTTCCGAACAAGATTAAATTTAGTAAAATCGGATAAGTCGTTTAGAAGTTACAGCGATTTTAATGTTTACACTTTCAATAGCTTCTCCCACTCTTATTAAGGTCGGTACGCCAATGAGCCTTAAACCAAAATTATGCAGAATTGTCTAAGCTTTCCAATGATGTAATCAGAGTTATACCTTAATATGGGAATTTTCGGAGAAATTTAGAATTAAAAAAAAAACAATTTTTAATTGTGCCCCCTTGCGGCGAAATGAGGAACTTAAAAGTAGTTTCCAGCAATTTCTCTTGACCACTTTACTCATAAAAAAATCTTTCCGAAAGTTGTACGATTAATGGTTTCCGAGATAAAGCCGACGTCCTCGCTTATTTGACCACCCGGTACACAATACTCATATATTTTTGCAAATACATATTGTGAACTTTCCCATTTTTTGGAGGGGTTCTCTGAGCTACTGTTAACGATCTGAACAACTGAAAATATTTAAACGCAATAAATTGTTTTTAGATGATGCGACTGCTACATAACTGTCCATCATATTGTACTGAACTTTTATGGCCCTATATGTCTGACGCAGTAAGCTCCATAGATGAAAGAAATCTGTTTCTGGGCACTAATAGATTTATTATACCTATAGGAACCCTTACAGAAAGATGCAACTGCTATGGCTATGATGTTATTAAATTTAATTATAAATATGATTATTTTGAAGTCATAGAACAGTACATGCGCTCGTTGACAATGTGGGCTGTTAACAGGGGAGAATACAATAAGTTAATATTTGATTATGTTGTAAGAGCATACAAGTTTTTAAATGTTCTTGTCAAGCATTATAAGGGCGATTTTAAGGATGATACTGTTATCAGACCGCTAATGCAAAGACTTGACTGTGTCCCAACATACTACAACAAAGGAAACTTTAGGAATTTCGAATTTTTTTACGTTTATTTTGAAACAAAGTGTACCTTAATTATGTATCAAGACATCGATATTCACGAAGCCTTTCCTATTATTATCAGAAAAACTTTGTTTCCAACTATATACGACTATAAGCATGCCCAAGAAGAATTAAAGACGCTGCAAACGACCAACGAATGTTTTTTGTGGAGATTTTTAAAACAAGAGGAAGGTTGCAAAGACCATAAACTGCTGTTAAAATATGTGGACATTTTATTGGATATTTTAAAGGTAAAATAAGCACTTTTCTAAAAGTCCAAAAATAATTATTTTGACTTTTTTAGAAAGATATTCTTCACAAAGAGGTTCTTTACAGTGGCGTTTGGTACCTTCTCAATATTGTTTTCCCCAATCATCAGCAATGGAATTTTGATGAGGGTGAACCTTTTCAGGAAGTAAAACTTGTCAAAGGTAGGTCTCAAAAATTATGCAAAATGAATCTCATTTTTGTCCTTTTGGTACATACGATTAGCTTTATTTAATACTAAAAGACCACACCCTGACACTGTGTTTAATGTGTAATATAATTTATAATGTTAATTGTCATAAAATAAATAGATTTATAAGCAGCAGAATAGGCAATAATTGTCATGATCAAAGTCCTAAATTAAGAATCTAATACATGATAAACAATTTTACCACTAATGAAAATTTACCCTCTAAGTTGTTAACGTTTTTAGGTTGTCTACAAATTTTTACAAAGGTTCTTCAAAAAAATTCGAGAGATTTAAATGGCGAAGAAGAACAGGAACTATATTTACTTGTCCACCAGTCTTTCCTGACAAACTCTTCAATTATAAACAGCCTTTGCAGTTTGTTTATAAAAAACAAGTTTTTCCTTCAAAATTTAATGCATCAAGAATCAAATTGGATTGGTGGCCCAACTTTAGTGGTGATTGAGTCTGTTAGACTGGAACTGATTTTATTGTTGTTGATTTTTAAGTGTAGAGCAAAAATTCCTAAAGAAGAATGTTCAATTGATGACAGAACGCAATTTTTTGCTAAGGCTGCAAGCGGATATTTCATAAATCCTTATAACCCTACATTGGCTGTACTAGCTGGAAGATTTTTAGAAATTCTAGCTAGGGTAAGTCTTATATATTGTATCTGGTGTAAAGGCCTTATGGAAAAGTGCAAGAACCATCTTTTATATGTAGAAGGTTTATGGATAGCACTAACTTGAAAAAATTAAAACATTTTAGCAACCTTTTCTCGGCAGCAAGCTCAAAAAAGCTCTAATAACCCTGTGAAATGTGACCAATTTTATGCAAAGTATTTATTGGTAACGCGAAAACGTCATATATGACACCTTAATGAAGTTAGCACAGCAACTTGCTTTGAAAAAGATGGGAATGCGTATAATGATTGCCCATTGTATGCCCACTTTTGCCCATACAATAGATTTTTTGCCCACAATTTGTTTAAAAATAAATCAATTATAAATTTTCGGGGGCCAACGTGCATTGAAAAAGTAAAGTAAGTATAAATGCCAATGCATTAGAAAAAACTTTTCGTTTACCCATCAATTTGTTTTTTCAAAATTAAATTTTTACAATTGTTAAATAAACAAAATAAATTGAAAAATTAAAAAAAACCTACTGTTTTTGCATTAATCCATAGATCTTTGTTTGCCCATCAATCAGTTTTCTCAATATTAAATTTTTACAATTGTTAAATGCCTAAACAAAATAAATTGCTAAATTAAAAAGCCATTTTTTTTTGCATTAATCCATAGATCTTTGTTTGGGTTTGTTCGGTTTTTTGTTTGTTTGAACAAACCCAAACAAAGATCTATGGATTAATGCAAAAAAATAGGATTTTTAATTTTGCAATTACTTTTGTTTATTTAACAATTGTAAAAATGTAAAATTGCGAAAAACATTGGCAAACAAAAATCTATGGATTAATGTAAAAAAATCGGCTTTTTTAATTTTTTAATTTATTTTGTTTATTTAACAATTATTGTAAAAATTTAATATTGAGAAAACTGATTGATGGGCAAACAAAAATCTATGGATTAATGCAAAAAAAATTGGCTTTTTTAATTTAGCAATTTATTTTGTTTAGGTATTTAACAATTGTAAAAATTTAATATTGAGAAAACTGATTGATGGGCAAACATGGGCAAACAAAGATCTATGGATTAATGCACAAAAAGTAGGTTTTTTTAATTTTTCAATTTATTTTGTTTATTTAACAATAGTAAAAATTTAATATTGAGAAAACTGATTGATGGGGAAACATGGGCAAACAAAGATCTATGGATTAATGCAAAAAAAGTAGGTTTTTTTAATTTTTCAATTTATTTTGTTTATTTAACAACTAGCGTATACCCGGCCTGCGTTGCAGCCCGGCATTATACGACGTGAGATAATAAGGCGAACAAACCTCAAACTCAACCGTTTGCCGGCCCGTCCACAATTCACATCCATGCATGAAACATAGTCTGTCTTCGTCTATTCCGGCGTCGGTGCTTCGGATCGATCGTTGAACGGGCCGGGGACCGGTTAGGTTGGGTCGTTCGTTCTCCCTACTCTAATTTATCAGTGTTTCTCTATAATATTATGCATGTATTATACATAAAAACCTTCCTCTTAAATCACTCTATCTATTAAAAAAAAAAACGCTTCAAAATCCGTTGCGTAGTTTTAAAGATTTAAGCACATATAGGGACAGGACGGGCGATAGAGACGTTGTTTTATACTATGTTAAGATTGTAAAAATTTAGTTTTGAAAAAACAAATTCATGGGCAAACGAAAAGCTTTTTTCAGATGCATTGGCATTTATACTTACTTTACTTTTTCAATGGACGTTGGCCCGCGAAAATTTATAATTGATTTATTTTTAAACAAATTGTGGGCAAAAAAACCTATTTCATGGGCAAAAGTGGGCATACGATGGGCAATCATTATACGCATTCCCATCTTTTTCAAAGCAAGTTGCTGTGATAACTTTATAATAATAATAATAATAATAATAATAATAATAATAATAATAATAATAATAATAATAATAATAATAATAATAATAATAATAATAATAATAATAATAATAATAATAATAATAATAATAATAATAATAATAATAATAATAATAATAATAATAATAATAATAATAATAATAATAATAATAATAATAATAATAATAATAATAATAATAATAATAATAATAATAATAATAATAATAATAATAATAATAATAATAATAATAATAATAATAATAATAATAATAATAATAATAATAATAATAATAATAATAATAATAATAATAATAATAATAATAATAATAATAATAATAATAATAATAATAATAATAATAATAATAATAATAATAATAATAATAATAATAATAATAATAATAATAATAATAATAATAATAATAATAATAATAATAATAATAATAATAATAATAATAATAATAATAATAATAATAATAATAATAATAATAATAATAATAATAATAATAATAATAATAATAATAATAATAATAATAATAATAATAATAATAATAATAATAATAATAATAATAATAATAATAATAATAATAATAATAATAATAATAATAATAATAATAATAATAATAATAATAATAATAATAATAATAATAATAATAATAATAATAATAATAATAATAATAATAATAATAATAATAATAATAATAATAATAATAATAATAATAATAATAATAATAATAATAATAATAATAATAATAATAATAATAATAATAATAATAATAATAATAATAATAATAATAATAATAATAATAATAATAATAATAATAATAATAATAATAATAATAATAATAATAATAATAATAATAATAATAATAATAATAATAATAATAATAATAATAATAATAATAATAATAATAATAATAATAATAATAATAATAATAATAATAATAATAATAATAATAATAATAATAATAATAATAATAATAATAATAATAATAATAATAATAATAATAATAATAATAATAATAATAATAATAATAATAATAATAATAATAATAATAATAATAATAATAATAATAATAATAATAATAATAATAATAATAATAATAATAATAATAATAATAATAATAATAATAATAATAATAATAATAATAATAATAATAATAATAATAATAATAATAATAATAATAATAATAATAATAATAATAATAATAATAATAATAATAATAATAATAATAATAATAATAATAATAATAATAATAATAATAATAATAATAATAATAATAATAATAATAATAATAATAATAATAATAATAATAATAATAATAATAATAATAATAATAATAATAATAATAATAATAATAATAATAATAATAATAATAATAATAATAATAATAATAATAATAATAATAATAATAATAATAATAATAATAATAATAATAATAATAATAATAATAATAATAATAATAATAATAATAATAATAATAATAATAATAATAATAATAATAATAATAATAATAATAATAATAATAATAATAATAATAATAATAATAATAATAATAATAATAATAATAATAATAATAATAATAATAATAATAATAATAATAATAATAATAATAATAATAATAATAATAATAATAATAATAATAATAATAATAATAATAATAATAATAATAATAATAATAATAATAATAATAATAATAATAATAATAATAATAATAATAATAATAATAATAATAATAATAATAATAATAATAATAATAATAATAATAATAATAATAATAATAATAATAATAATAATAATAATAATAATAATAATAATAATAATAATAATAATAATAATAATAATAATAATAATAATAATAATAATAATAATAATAATAATAATAATAATAATAATAATAATAATAATAATAATAATAATAATAATAATAATAATAATAATAATAATAATAATAATAATAATAATAATAATAATAATAATAATAATAATAATAATAATAATAATAATAATAATAATAATAATAATAATAATAATAATAATAATAATAATAATAATAATAATAATAATAATAATAATAATAATAATAATAATAATAATAATAATAATAATAATAATAATAATAATAATAATAATAATAATAATAATAATAATAATAATAATAATAATAATAATAATAATAATAATAATAATAATAATAATAATAATAATAATAATAATAATAATAATAATAATAATAATAATAATAATAATAATAATAATAATAATAATAATAATAATAATAATAATAATAATAATAATAATAATAATAATAATAATAATAATAATAATAATAATAATAATAATAATAATAATAATAATAATAATAATAATAATAATAATAATAATAATAATAATAATAATAATAATAATAATAATAATAATAATAATAATAATAATAATAATAATAATAATAATAATAATAATAATAATAATAATAATAATAATAATAATAATAATAATAATAATAATAATAATAATAATAATAATAATAATAATAATAATAATAATAATAATAATAATAATAATAATAATAATAATAATAATAATAATAATAATAATAATAATAATAATAATAATAATAATAATAATAATAATAATAATAATAATAATAATAATAATAATAATAATAATAATAATAATAATAATAATAATAATAATAATAATAATAATAATAATAATAATAATAATAATAATAATAATAATAATAATAATAATAATAATAATAATAATAATAATAATAATAATAATAATAATAATAATAATAATAATAATAATAATAATAATAATAATAATAATAATAATAATAATAATAATAATAATAATAATAATAATAATAATAATAATAATAATAATAATAATAATAATAATAATAATAATAATAATAATAATAATAATAATAATAATAATAATAATAATAATAATAATAATAATAATAATAATAATAATAATAATAATAATAATAATAATAATAATAATAATAATAATAATAATAATAATAATAATAATAATAATAATAATAATAATAATAATAATAATAATAATAATAATAATAATAATAATAATAATAATAATAATAATAATAATAATAATAATAATAATAATAATAATAATAATAATAATAATAATAATAATAATAATAATAATAATAATAATAATAATAATAATAATAATAATAATAATAATAATAATAATAATAATAATAATAATAATAATAATAATAATAATAATAATAATAATAATAATAATAATAATAATAATAATAATAATAATAATAATAATAATAATAATAATAATAATAATAATAATAATAATAATAATAATAATAATAATAATAATAATAATAATAATAATAATAATAATAATAATAATAATAATAATAATAATAATAATAATAATAATAATAATAATAATAATAATAATAATAATAATAATAATAATAATAATAATAATAATAATAATAATAATAATAATAATAATAATAATAATAATAATAATAATAATAATAATAATAATAATAATAATAATAATAATAATAATAATAATAATAATAATAATAATAATAATAATAATAATAATAATAATAATAATAATAATAATAATAATAATAATAATAATAATAATAATAATAATAATAATAATAATAATAATAATAATAATAATAATAATAATAATAATAATAATAATAATAATAATAATAATAATAATAATAATAATAATAATAATAATAATAATAATAATAATAATAATAATAATAATAATAATAATAATAATAATAATAATAATAATAATAATAATAATAATAATAATAATAATAATAATAATAATAATAATAATAATAATAATAATAATAATAATAATAATAATAATAATAATAATAATAATAATAATAATAATAATAATAATAATAATAATAATAATAATAATAATAATAATAATAATAATAATAATAATAATAATAATAATAATAATAATAATAATAATAATAATAATAATAATAATAATAATAATAATAATAATAATAATAATAATAATAATAATAATAATAATAATAATAATAATAATAATAATAATAATAATAATAATAATAATAATAATAATAATAATAATAATAATAATAATAATAATAATAATAATAATAATAATAATAATTTATTTACAAAAAACCCTAGTTACATTGGGAAAAAAGCAACATTATTTATAAATAAATAGAAGGAAGTGTTAAGTCCTAAATGGACTTGTACACGTTAACTTACAAAGTAATTTTCCTTTTTTAACCAAAAAACTATATATGACATGTTAAAACAATGTGACGGTGAAAACACAACTGAAAAACTATAAGATCTAAATATTTTGATGTCCTTAGTGAATACGGGTTTGTTAAATAATTCTCCATATACCTATTTTTAGGATGAAAGTATACCACTAATGTCTTGCCTCGGGCTAGGCCTTGACCAAATTCAAACATTGTTCTTAGAACGTCTACGAGATCCAATGGAGGATGGAGAGGTGAAACTAAACATTTTGAACCTCATAAGTTCTTGCATTGTACACCAGACTGGAATGACAGCAGCATTTTTTAATATTCAGTCTTCCAAGAAATGGTACAATGCCGATACAACACCAAGAATAGAGGCCGATACTGTTGGGGATTTTATGATCGATTATTTGCAAAATATTAAAAAGGTAGGGTATACACCCTGTATAGACAATCTTGTCCGCCTCTATTAATATTTTAAGTCATTCAGGAAATGGCCGTACATAATCAATCCGCAACATGAATTTATTTTATTAACGCCAGGTTTTTACATTTATTTTTAGTCTGTTTCATATCTTAAAAGTCCCCTCCAAGTAGGCGTTTTGAAAGTAATGGCAAACCTCTGGCAGTGTGGAAAACAACATCTTATAAAAGAGGTGACATCATTACCGACCTTCTGGCCGTTGCTAGCAGACCCTCTATTTAGGACCTTTGATCAAAGTCCGTTAGTTTACTCATACCTTTTGAAGATACTCGGTATTCAGTTTACGATGGCTCTAAGAAACCCAAAAGGACAAGACAAGTTCTTCAGTACTATCCAGAAGTTTTTAACTGATCAAAAGCAGCTTAGAATGTTTCAACAGTTTTTATTCAAACTGTACTCGACTGATGATTTAATAGAGGAACATTTTGAAGAGAGAGAATTGCTCTTAAATGCCTGGTCTGAAGTTTTGGTCACTGCCCAAAAACAGGACACAGTACTTCATTTTCCGAATAGCGAATGTAAATATTTGTTTATTGAACTTGCTTTGGACGGATTTCAAATAGACGCCGTAAACCAACATATTTTTAGTAGTTGGCTGGATTATATATTGGTCGTAGTGGACATGTTTGGCCTAAAATTTGAGCAACGATATAAAGAAATCGCTCAAAGAGCTGTTGATTTCTCTAGGATTATTAAAAATCGCTATGAAGAAATGTCATTAAAAGATAAAAGGGTTGCTTTAACTATTTTCATAAAAGTAATGACGGAGTTAAAAGAATTTTATGAGAAAAACTCTTCGCTGCTAGCAACATTACTAGATGACATAGGACTTATAATTGATCTCGAGCATGCCATTATAGAAGAAAAACTATGGAAAAAACTTAAAGAAGAAGATCCAATGGCAAAGGAGACTCTAGGACCGTGGGCTTTAGCTATAACAATAGCAAATCATGTACTGACTTTAAGTATCTGTAACGAATTTGCTGTGTGGTTTGCCTCTAGAAGGTATCTGAGCAACATGATGAATTGCACTTGCAATCTTTTAACCTACAAGGACTCTTTGCCAGCAGGAAAATTGGCACTTTATAGTTTAACACTCTACTTAAAGTCCCCATTAGCTTCTGATTTTTTGAACATGAATATGCTGCAGTTTTATGACCAAATTGAGCCTCTGGTTAGTAAGCTTTTGAGTGGGAATCGTAGTAAGGTAAATACCAAGAATTTCATTACTTCCTTTAAATTTTTAACCTTTCAAGTCAACATTATTTCTTGCTTACCATCTAGGTAGCACATACGCAGCAACATTAATATATTTCTACATTATCTAGGTTAACATATTGGACCTAAAAGAAGCCTGGCTTATATTTGCCCTGGTCATGAAGTTCAAGCAAGCCTTTATTCGAAAGTTCCAGAAGGGTTCCTTAGAAACGTGCTTCGCGTTTCTTACGCTCAACGAACTCCTTTTAGGACACGTTATGAGTTTACCAGAAAACACAGTGGACCTCTCGGCTTTGGATTTATTATCTCAAACTCTAATATTTTATGATGAAATTTTGACAAGCTGGAAAATCGAGTGGTACAGAAAAAGTAACAAGACGTTTACATTTATGATTGTAAGTTCATTTTGTAAATTCGCCGCCTTTAAAGGGGGCCCAGATTACTTCTTAACTACTTAAATCAATTTTTCTGCATAGTCTTTTTCTTAAATCCGTTATTAGTTTAGCAAAAAATGTCTATTCTATCCAAAATAACTTACCTTTAAAATTTGGTTAATACTCTGCTTATAAAAAATACGTATGAAGAAAAACTCGACGATTTATAATTTCTCTTTTAGCTTGAATATGATTCGTAATTATACTTTTTCAGGATGGCATAAGGAAAGTTATTAACGCCTGTATATACCTATGTCTCAGGCCAAAACACATAGGCTATTATTTTTTGGACAATCATTACAGATTAGTAGTTGTGGAAGACGATTCCGAAGCAATCAATGATCTCATGATTTCAGTTATAAATAGGTAAAGTAAACTTTTCTACTCCATACTTTTTCTCAGAAAACGGTGTGTAGTAGCTTGGAATTTTTAAAATATAAGTATTCGAATAGTCATTTGGTATGTTATTCGAATAGTCGAATACTTAGTCGAATAATTCGAATAGTCGAATAATTCGAATATTTGAATAGTCGAATATTCGAATAGTCGTCTATTTAAATATCGAAATACAGTCGTTTATAATCACGGTAGAAGTGGTTTAACTGCTTGCTGACTATATAATTTTATTTTCTTTTTACGTTAAAATTTACAGTTTCACAGAAAACACGAATAGTCGAACATATAAACATCCGAACAAAGTTAAATAGTTAAATATTCGAATGGTCGAATATTTAAATAGTCGAATTTTTTAACTAACAAAAAATTCGAATTTAGAATAGTCGAATTATTCGAATACAATTCCGAGCCTAGTGTGTAGTAGTAAGTAAGTATTTTTGCTGAACATCTTATAATAAAACTTTTTTTTTCAGATTAATTGGTATTTTAGGGTTGGCCTTTTCATGTCTCTACAAACTTAACTCCAACTTGCTACAATTACTTGAATTTTACGCACCCGATGAATCGATAATAGTCCTTATCCAAAATGACTTCAGTGTGCCCCGCTTTGAACTTCCCATTTCATGTGAACTTACCTATGGAAAGCTGCTATGCTTATCACATTTTCTTTGCAAAACTATGAACCAGTTACATCAGAAAAACGACGAAAAAAGTTTGGAGATTAATGAAAGCAAGTACGCTAGTTTCACCGGTCTTGTAGAACATCAGGATCCAAGCGAATATATGCCTAATCAGAAACTAAGTTCGTTTTTAAGATATATATACGAGTATTCAGGTAAGCGTTGCGTTTTATTTTCATTGCTTTATTCACTGCCGAAAATGACCTGCGGAGAACTGAATTATTTCAACTGGCTGAAGCAGTTTTATTTCTCTGTTTTGTACAACCCTTTTATCTACCCAATAAACATTTTCCGTAACTTATAGTAACACCAAGTTATATAATGGTTATATAAAGGTAATAGAGGTATATAAGAAGGTTTCGGAGTTTTATAATCTGTGCCTTTTGGTAACCTATTGTTATAACGGGTTTATAAAATCACTATAACCTACAAGTATATAAGAAGGCAACGTAACTATTTCCATCACCATTTTATAAAACTTGTAGTAATCGTTACCAATGGTTTTATAAACAGGTTATATAAGGTTTGCCGTTGACTCATTTATACAACTTAAATACTTTTAGTTATGTAGAAGTACTATTGATCACCATAATAAAAACTGGCAAATGGTAGTGTTGGCTATGGTATAATATGAAACTCTTGGTGATATATCAGTAACGACCGCTTCTTCTATACAACTTCGCCAACACTATAAGTAACACAAATTTTCCCTATAGGCCCAATAAACCTTCTTGTCTATAAAATGGCCGTCTGTCATATTTGAACGCAAACACGTAAGGTTTTTGTTATTTCTCGTATTTCACAATGAATAATTGGAAAAAATAAAACACAGCACTTCATTTCGCCGTAAAATTTCGAAAAACTTTAAGCAAATTTTAAATCCTGTGCCATCAGGCTTCTCAACCAGGATTATTAGTGGTCATAACCTTAAAATCCGTTGGCAGTGTCAAGTTTAAAAAATTATTTCTACTGCAGATGCAAGTCTATGTAATGTCTTGGAAGATGTTATAAGTAATACTTTTATTTTCATTTTTCATCAATATCTTTGATTTAAAGTATTTTTATTAGCAGTTTAAACCCGTACGACTAATAAACACACTCAATTTTTCTGATACGAGAATAACGAAGGTTGCCTATCTAAAAGATAATGTTAAATAACTTTAAGTAACATAATGGTGTTAAATGTATAAAATGTTACTATTCGTTATATAAGGTCACCATGGGTGATATTATGCATTCCAACGTTTATGTCGTTACTACATTGATTCCGCCATGATTGTTTAGTTAAATTTAGAACTATTAAAAAGGGACGTTACAAAAACACAAAATTTTACAACAATCAATACGAAATAAACGCTTACGTATCCAATGGTGGCATATACTAATAAAATTTGGTGTTAAATCGTCGTAAAATTTAAAAAACCATATATTTGACTGAAAACCTGACCTAAATTTGATTGTTATTGGGTATTTTAAGGGCCCCTGCATTTTTTGGAAGTATTCCTTCTATTTTTGCAGTAAATAACTGTTCCCACCTAAATTTTGGGTAATAAGTGAGTATTAAACATAAAATCAAACTACCTATAAAACATTTTCTTCTATATTTATTATTTAATTTAGCGACCGCCATCTGTAATAGCCTGTACAAAATCTGACCACCAATTCCGATTTAATATTGTGGAAACAGAAAAAGACAAATAATAATTAATAAAGTGTGCCTAAGAGAGAGAAATATATACGCCCTCAAGAAGTGACAGATGGGAATGACATAACAGATAGAAGTGACAAAATTTTGGTAACGGAAATATTTCGAGAACCTTTATACCACTAATTTATATCACTAAAGGTGTTAAGACGCCGTTATTTATTTTATATAATGCTTACTACAACCTTTCTGTTACTTTTAGTTAGATAACTTAGATTTATATAGCGTTACTAAACAAAGGTTTCCGCAACCTTTATAAACTCCCCATTTAAGTGTTTTAAGGGTTTTATAAAAGTAACAGAAATATTTCTATTACTAAATATATCACTCTAAGTTATTTAGGGTAGGTGATATAGCATTAACTGTAAATAATATACAACCAAAAATGTTTATTGGGTAAGTTTATCCTCTAAAGCGTTTAGAATGTAAGAAAAGGTAAGTCAACAACAGTCTAAACTAGGGCTGGGCGATATTGAAATTCCAATATCGATATTTAAAAAAATATCGATATAGTCGGCAATCACCAGGGCAGGGCAGCTTCTCAGAAGCTCGGTATACTTTTCCGTACCAAAAAGTTGTATACACCTCAACAACTTTTGACACTCTATAAAGCCCAGATTCGACCATCACTGGAATACTGCTCTCATATCTGGAGTTCTGCACCGAAGCATACCCTTCGGTTGTTGGATTCCATCCAAAGGAGAGCCGTTCGTCTAATCGCGACCACGAGCTGACTAAGAACCTCGACAGCTTAGAACATCGAAGACAGGTTGGTGATTTGACTCTCTTCTACAGATATTTCCATGGCAAGTGTTCGACAGATATTGCCCCCTCGATTCCACCTAGAGTAATGCATAGCAGAAACACACGACGAACCACTGCCGCCCATCCATATGTGGTTCAACTTAGTACACACCGAACATCATTGTTTCAGAACTCTTTCATTTGGAGGACGTCATCTTTGTGGAACGGCCTTTCTGAGACCGTGTTTCCAACCGAATATAACCTCCAACGATTCAAGAAAAACGTGAATCGCTTTCTTCGCACACGCACCTTAAAGGATTGTTCCTATAGTGCTTGTGCTCGATCATAAAAAAAAAAAAAAATATCGATATTTTATTTTTTAAATATTGTTATTCGATATATCGATAAAAATATGGATATATCGAATTTTTGCACATTTTTTGGATTGGTGACTCTAGTTTTTGGTTAGCGTTATTATAATTTCAAATTGTTGCCTACTTTTTTCAAGGGAAAAAATTAATATATACACTAAAGCCGGAGTCCCATGCATACGATTTCCGACGTCCGATATCCGAAAATAATTTGGTTTTCGTACGAAAATGTTTTGCATATCCCATGGACACGACTTTCGGATCTGAATTTCTGTAAACAGTACGTTAAAAAGAAGACGAAGAAGTCTGACATTTAAACATAACCTTCAAACTTCAAACATTAAGCAGTACGTTATTGGCAGTACAAATGTATTTTTTACGTTGTTTAATCATTATTATGTTAAATATCCAAAAAGCACCGAAACCACAGACCGAAACCAAATAAAAGTCAAATATGTAGTAAAGTGAGGTTAAAAAACTTCCAACATCGGACAAAAGTTAAACTAAATTCAACTCGTACGACGCGTCGTAAATTGTTAAAATTATTCGGATAAAATTTGACGCCAAAATTTTCGACCAATGACAGCGCCGACGTATCATCGTATCGTCGGAAATCGTATGCATGGGACTCCGGCTTTACTCCGTAAGTTTGCACCATATGGAAAACTTTTTTATTATTCATTTTACGAAAAAAAGTTATTCTTCATAAAAAGCTCTGCATGGTCTAAAACCTAAAATGCAACCATCAAATATCGAAATTTTCCAGTCATATATGAGGTTTGTCAAAAAATGTGAATTTTTCCCAAGAATAACTTTTTTTCGTAAAATGAATAATAAAACAGTTTTCCATATGGTGCAAACTTACGGAGACATACTGTATATCGAGAAATATCGATATTTTATTTTTAAATATCGTTATTCGATATATCGATAAAAATATCGATATATCGAATTTTTGCCCAGCCCTAGTCTAAACGATTATTGGCTAAACGATCTCCATCTCAGTAGCTTAAGCGCCATATCAATTTAATATTGTTAAGAATATAACACCTATAAATGCTTCAAATATAAAAATTTGTTGGGTTTAAAAAGATTATTAATGTATATCCGTTTTAAGGTCTAATCGATCCCTGGATAAATAACCTAAACTACAAAAACGTCCAAAAAACCGCAGATTTGCTCATGTTGTTCATAGCGCAACAAGCATTCCTAACAATTAGATTACTAGAAACTCACCAAGTGCCATATTACAAGAGAAATCTATATTCAGAGTTGCAGTTTTTCAACGATTTTGTCAAAAAACATACGTCCGAGTTGGAATCGTCGCAAATAATAAATCCGATTTATAAAGGTGATCAGGATGGTGTAAGACGATATGTCCTCTCTAGCTGGCACAAAAATGACAAGAACCAAGATAATAAGGACGCAGTGGCCGACGAGAACTTTTTACTGATTATATCATATTGGTTTTCAAACATTTGCCAAATCCAGTAAGAGACATTAGGTTTACAGTATTTAAAAAAAAATGTTAATTTTTTTGTAACGGATTATTCTACTACAATGTTTTTAATAAATTTGATTTTTCTATTTAACCTTTGAATATTTGTTCTTTTTCCTCTCCCTAGTGCGTTACTTCACGTTGAAGCCTTTAGCTATCCAGTTATATCAAATTTCGACTTGTTTAATTAAGCTTTACTGATATTTCAAATGTTAAGCCCAGTAGATAGATAGATAAATATTTATTAGTTCTCAAACTTTCAATTAAGGATAGAACATGTCAAAAAAGTAGTAAAAAGTAATAGTCAGAACAAAAAATAAATGGGTACAAACATAAATATATACAGGGTGTTTCATTAAGGGTGACTACCGGCCATATCTCGGAAACTACTAAGCACTAAGTACTCGCTGTAACTTCTAAACGACTTATCCGATTTTACTAAATTTAAGCTTGTTTGGAAGTACCTTTGGTTGTTGTATCCAATGGTACACGATAGTTTCTAATAAAATTGCTAGAGGGCGCAATTTGTATTAAAAATTATTATTTTGGCGATAACTCTGAAACGAACAAGGATATCGAACTGCGGTCCTCACATCTTTTCTTGCAAATTTCATCTACTTTCCGATTATGATGTCATAGTTATACCGTATGATTTGAATTTTCGGGATAAAATCGAAAAAACTGTTATTACAAATTGCGCCCTCTAGCAATTTTATTAAACACTATCGTGTACTGTTGGATACGGCAATTGAAGATACTTACCTTTCCCTTCCAAACAAGCTCAAATTTAGTAAAATCGGATAAGTCGTTTAGAAGTTACAGTGATTTTAATGTTTACACATTCAATAGCTTCCCCCACTCTTATCAAGGTCGGTACGCCAACGAGCCTTAAACCAAAATGATGCACATTCAATGTAAGATTATTTTTTATAAACCAGTCTTCAAGTACCTACGTTTAATGAATTACATGTCATCTTTGCATTCATTCTTTGAACCCCCACTGCATAATACCTTAGAAGTGTCATTGCCGGACAAAACGTTTGGAAGCTCTTTTACATACAAAATATACAGCTGCGACCCAACAATCGATCCCTCTGGCACTCCTCTCAAACCTAATTCCAATTTAGACCTCCTTAGGGAGCCCCTCTCATCATACTCCACCGCACGCTGCTGCCTACCCTGCAGGTACGATCTTAGCAAAAAAAAATATTGAAGCTGGAACGTCTAGTGTCCATGAATTGTTTGCCTACTTTTCCTCAAATAGGTTTATGTGGAGTACTCTTTAAGCTAAAATAGTCTACCTCGTCAACATCGGCGTAGCTAGGGGGGGGCCAGGGGGGGCCTGGCCCCCCCTGATGGCCCTGCGGCCCCCCCTGAAATATTCAATAGAAAAAAAATTGCTAATAATGTAAACAAGAAACAATAAAAAACAAACGTGTGTAATAATTAATATTGATTAATGAATCCACTAGATCACGGCGCACGCGTTGATTCCCAAAATCGGCACGTGGCGAAATCAGTCAGTCAGTTTTTAACAGAGATTTATAATATCGAGCACAATATACATAATCAAAGATTTTTTTAATGCATATTATATTGTTATGAATCGCCGATAGCCATCGGAATACAATACTGCGCAATTCGTGTTCATATATCACCAACACGGGTTCAAAGATCCCAAGTCTAGATTGTTACGGAATAGAAGAGAAAACAACGCGGGGAATTCCCGAAAAGTCGCGTCTGTTCCTCCGTAGTATTATATAAAGGCAAGCTGGGCCGCTAGAAGTCAGTCAGTTAGATAGTTTGACAGTGTACGGTGTACAGCAAATAATAAAGCGGCGATCGATAGAGTAGTGATACAACAAGTGTATTGTATTTGTATTAGTGAATTAGAGAAGTATTGGAGAACTGTGTTTAAGAATCCTTGGCGTATTACTACTGAAGTACCAAGTAAGTGTAGTAGTTAGTAAATTTGCTTTATTGTAAGTTATCAGTTGTGTTTTTTTATAGAGAATGCTTCTTTTTCTTGGTAGTACCATTCAATCTAAATTTATATTTTTTTGTCTAACAGTGTTAGTAAAAATACGGCAAATTTTGCTTATAATCAGTGGCGAGACGTGGTTTTTTTTTCTGGATAGACATAAAAAATAAAATTCAGCTTTGTTTTAAATACATATAATTTGTTTACCACGAAATTGGTAATTTTGGGTAGACAATCAAGTCTACCTTGTCTACTCGTACGCTTCGCCACTGCTTATAATTCAGCGCTCGTCGGGGTCCATAGCCCGAAGAATAGCAGAATAGCTGTTTAGCACTATTTGGTTATCCTTATTGTATAAGGTATCTTCAGGAGGTTAGGAAATAATTTTTCCATATATATTTATACTTTTAGTCTTTCAATTTTTTTTTGTTGCAGATTATGGACATAAGAACATTTTTCAAAAGACAAACGTCTTCACCATCTTTACCGTCTATACAGCCAACTACACTAGAAGAGGATAATAATAATCAGTCTGAACCGCAGCCCGGTACAAGCAAGGATCTGGATCAGAACATTCAACCAAAATCAATCATGCACGCTTACCATGTGAAAATAGACGCTTCTGACTTGGGCCAGCTGGAAGAAAACGCATCGCAACCAATTCTTAAAAGATTTCCACAAACTATGTTTGGTAATAAAAAAAGGTCGTTCAGCGCAAACTTTTATAAAGATTTTGATTGGTTGGAATACAGCGTCAAAACAGATTCCATTTCGTGCTATGCTTGTCGTCATTTTGGAGCTGCTATGGATGAAGAAACTTTTAGAATGCTGGGATTCCGCAACTGGAAAAAAACTGGTGAAAAATTAAAAAAACATGGTGTATCTTTGCATCACATTGAAAGTCTCAATAAATGGCATAACTATAAAAAGACAATAAAAAGCGGAAATGTTTTATCTCATCTTTCACAAGCTTATAGCACCCAGATAGAGAAAAATAGGAATTACTTGAGAATGTTGGCCGATATAAGCTTAACACTGGCTCGTCAAGGAATGGCTTTCAGAGGTCATGACGAAAGCGAAAGTTCATTAAATAAAGGAAACTTTAAGGAAATATGTAACCTAATAGCAAAGTATAACAAGGACTTTGACATTCTACATAATTCGCATAAAAACTATACCAGTCCCCAAATACAAAATGAAATTATTGCCCTCTTGTCACGGGCGTCTTTAAAAAAGATACTCGATGAAATTAGGCATTCCGGAACTTTTTCAATCATGTGTGATGAAGCTCGTTCTTTCAAAACGGAACAATTGTCTTTATGTGTTCGCTACGCATCGAAAGATCTAGAAATTCGTGAAAGATTTCTTGCATTTCTTGACTGTTCAGAAGACAGATCGGCCACGGATTTATTTACTTTAATCTACAAAAAATTGGAAGAGCTTAATCTTAGCGACTTGCAGATGGTAGGGCAATCCTATGACGGAGCTGCGGTGATGTCAGGCAATATAAGTGGTCTTCAAACACAAATGCGAGAGAAATATCCAGCTGCAATTTACACGCACTGCTTAGCTCATAGACTTAACTTGGCTCTGGTAGACTCCTGTAAAAATGTTCCATCAATATCGAAATTTTTTTGTACTTTGGAGGCACTTTACGAACATTTTTCAGATCCTCAAAACCATAAAAAATACAAAGAAATATTAAAGGATCTCAAAATTGTCCCCAGGGAGTTGAAAACTTTGTCAGATACTCGGTGGGTGTGTCGATATACAACTTGCCACGCTGTTAAAACATGTTTCGAGGGAATCGTCACAGCACTGGAAAACGAAGTTTCTCATACACGTAGCAAACAGTCAATCACAGCAGTCGGGATATTATCCAGCATTAAACAACCATCATTTATAATTCATCTTTTTGTATTGGACGAGGTGCTAAACATTTTAAATATATTATCAGAGCCTCCAGGAGAAAGGTGCAACTCTGGGAAAAGCATTTAAAGTTATTAAAAGTGTTATGACTTCATTAAATGGAATAAGAAATGAACAATATTATACCGATCTTCATACAAAAATATCGAACTTTGCCACAGAATACGAAATTTCATTGGAAATTCCGTCATCCAAAAGAAAAAAGCAAGCCAGTAGCAAGCTCGTTGACTTCGTCACCGATACAACCGTAGGATTGGGTTTGATAGACGCCACATGCTCCAGAGGTAACGTAGAAGTCATTGAGTACTGGAGGGCACACATATTTTACCGAATTATTGATACTGTAAGAGAATTTCTAAACAAAAGGTTCTCACCAGAAAGTATGGCGCTTGCCAATTCAGTAGATCATTTTTTTCAGTTAGATTTTGAAGGTTCAGAGAAATTCATTGAGCAATATCGCAAAATTTTGAATATCAACACTTTTGCCTTAAGAGCAGAAATGACCGTTTTAAAAAATTGTATTTTACAATCTAAAGAAACTGTTGATTATGAATATATCAAAAAAAACTTAATTGACTCAGAAAAAACATATCCCAATCTCTACCAACTTTTTAAAGTAGCGATTATTTTGCCTATTTCAAGCGCTACGTGCGAGAGGTCTTTTTCTGCCATGAGGAGGATTTTCAACTGGTTGAGAACGACAATGACTCAAGATAGGCAGTCAGATTTGGCTTTGTTGTATATAGAAAAAGATGTCGATATAGACTTGGAGAGTGTTGTAAATTCTTTTAGTGAGCAGAGTAGGAAATTTCTCTTGTAAGTAATATTTTGTTTTTGTAAATATTTATCGCAGTGTATTATATTATATGTATTAGGTATATAAAAAAAATAAAACCACTATACTATTATAAGGCATTTTTCTATAAATTTTTTCATTGCACGACAAATAAAAAAATATTTTTTTTTAATCCACCGTACACTGGGGCCCAGGCCCCCCCTAAAAACTAAGGCTAGCTACGCCGATGCTCGTCAATGTTTCGTGATTTGACTAAGGTTATGAGTAATTTTCCTAAGACAATACAGGGTGTTTTTTTAAGGTCGACGAGCGGCCATATCTTGGAAACTACTGGGCATAGAAACTCAGGAAAAGAAAAATGATAATTATAGTGGCCATGAGAAAATTCTGGAAATAATTTTTAAGTTCCGCATTTTGCCGCAAGAGGGCGGCAAATTTTAAAATTTTACATAACTCCGAAAATTCCACATTAAGGTATATGCTTGATAACACCATTTTAAAGCTTGGACAATTATGCATCATTTTGGTCTTATGCTCATTGGCGTACCGACTTTAATAAGAGTGGGGGAAGCTATTGAATGTGTAAACAATAAAGCAGCTGTAACTTCTAAACGACTTATCCGATTTTACTAAATTTAAGCTTGTTTGGAAGGGAAAGGTAAGTATCTTTAATCGCCGTATCCAACAGTACACGATAGTGTTTAATAAAATTGCTAGAGGGCGCAATTTTTAATAATAACAGTTTTTTCGATTTTATTCCGAAAATTCAAATCATACGGTATAACTATGACATCATAATCGAAAAGTCGATGAAATTTGCAAGCAAAGATGTGAAGACCGCAGTTCGATATCTTTGTTCGTTTCAGAGTTATTGCCAAAACAATAATTTTTAATACAAATTGTGCCCTCTAGCAATTTTATTAGAAACTATCTTGTACCATTGGATACGACAATTGAAGGTACTTACCTTTTTCTTTCAAACAAGCTTAAACTTAGTAAAATCGGTTAAGTCGTTTAGAAGTTACAGCGATTTTAATGTTTACACTTTCACTTGATAAGAGTGGGAGAATCTATTGAAAGTGTAAACATTAAAATCGCTGTAACTTCTAAACGACTTATTCGATTTTACTAAATTAAGCTTGTTTGGAAGTACCTTCACGATAGTTTCTAATAAAATTGCTAGAGGGCGCAATTTATATTAAATTTATTGTTTTGGCAATAACTCTGAAACGAACAAAGATATCGAACTGCGGTCTTCACATCTTTTGATGATCTATGATGTCATAGTTATACCGTATGATTTGAATTTTCGGGATAAAATCGAAAAAACTGTTATTATTACAAATTGCGCCCTCTAGCATTTTTTTTTTGAGAACTATTATGGACAACTAAATACGACTGGTGAAAGTGCATACATTTCTCTTCCAAATAGTCTTTAGTTTGCTAAAATCGGATAAGTCGTTAATAAGTTACAGCGATTTAAATGATTACACTTTCAACAGCTTCCCCCACTCTTATTAAAGTCGGTACGCCAATGAGCATAAGACCAAAATTATGCATAATTGTCCAAGCTTTAAAATTGTGTTATCAAACATATACCTTAATGTGGAATTTTCGGTCCTGTAAAATTTACTTTTCAATTACGCCCTCTTGCGGCAAAATGCGGAACTTAAAAATTATTTCCAGAATTTTCTTATGGCCACTTTAATTATCATTTTTCTTTCTCTGAGTTTCTATGCCCAGTAGTTTCCGAGATATGGCCGCTCGTCGACCTTAAAAAAACACCCTATATATTGTATGTATGGCCATATAAAATGATTAAAGAGCATATAAAATATTTAGATATTTATTAAATAATCCAAAATTAAAAGACAGCACTGTTTATACAAAAATCAATTGATAACAATTAATAACATAAAGTTCAGTTGTTATAAACACACAAAATAAGGACAATGGTAATATCCAATGTCCAATTAAACATATATGTGTTGAAAGTTTAAAATCTAACGTGAAATTGAAAGATATCTAGATAAAATTACAGAATAATATTTTTTATACACAGGCACCTACTATGTACAGGGCGATTAACTTTATCCATACTTTTAGAAACGAAACTTGGAATTTTTTACAAGATAGCAGCTTTTAAATGGAAAAAAATTAACTGCAAACCGTATCTTTTAAAAATAAGGTCACTTTACATGGAACTTCTTTAACTAATATTTTACCAGATTAATTTATACGAACTAGAGATCACCAACAGAAGTTCCTTATAAATTATAATAAGTTAATTTAAGGGGAAAGGGTTTAGTAGGGAACCTAAAAAAATCACCCTGTACACATCATATATAGCCATATACATTTTCTCTTAACCAACGAAAATATACGGGGAAAGTTTTCTAAGTAGCCATCTCTGCTGTTAAATACTTTCTTCATCTTCAAACCGCCTACACCCTGTACTCTAATCCGCTTTTATATAGACAAAATATAAAAAATTATGAACAAAGAAAAACACAGTATTGTTAATGTTATATTGTCAAAATAACCACTATGCGAACACCACTGCTTATAGTAAGTATTTGTTTTGTAAAGACCTAGTAAGAACTATTAAATGTTATAAATATAATTTCTACATACTTCAACCTTTACAAATGGAAGACTTAAAACATTGAATTTTTTGAAAATACTCCTAAACTTCTAAACACAAAACTTTTACTGAAGAAAGAGCCTTTACAGATATGACTGAATTTGCAAGATCACAAGATTAAGCTCTACCTTAAGCTGCTCTCAGTGGCGTAGCGTGGTTGAAGGGGCGAAAGCCTTAAAGGTAAGGGCGTGGGGAGGTTGCGGCACCAAAAGAAATAGCGCCGCAGGCGAAAATTTTTTAGATGCCACGCCCTTTTTTCAATGATGTCTGATTTTCAAGTATATAGAAAAAATATAAAATACACAAGGTCCGTAAGAAAATCACAAAAAAATTGATCAAGTAAAAAAGTGCTTCGTTTTTATGGCTCATTATGGGTCCTGGGGGGGGGTAATTACCCCCTTATCTACGCCCTTGTTCAAAGGGCGCTCCACTGCTAATGTATAATTTCGTTAATTTAGTAAATTTTGGCCTAAGAAATAAAGTTTTTGTTTCGTCATGTCTAAAATGGTCACATGAAAACAAAATATGAACCAGCAAGGGGTGGGAATTTTGTTAAAGCTCTGAGTATATATATTCTCATTGGCGACAATAACACACTTTTAAAAAGATTAAATTTAGTCTTTAGTAAATTAGATATTTCAAGCAATTTTTAATTGTTAAAGCAAAATAACTGAAAGAATACAAATTATATTGGTCGTGGCAAAATATTTTTATTATAAATTAAATCAAGTAGTGAAAATAAAATAGAATCTCGAAATAGGTAACAGGGTTCTTTTATCTATTTCTATAGTCTAAAAGTTATAAACAAATTACAACCTAATTAAAACCTGGAACTGGGAGAGTGGGAAGGGGGCGCCGTTTAGGAAAGGACTCAAAGGGCGGGGGGGGCGATCGCCCCCCCTGGCCCCCTGCACGCTACGCCACTGGCTGCTCTTTAAAAAGCGACTTTTTGAAGCAAAGGTTTTTGTTGTAAAATTTTAAGAGAAATAGGGTAATATGTAATATTGCGTTTTCCGCGCTTGAAGCAAAAGGAGCAGCAAACCAACAAGCTTCTAATGCACACATACACACACACACAAAAACTAACTTGTCAGGTTATATTGGCGCTCTTATATCAGATACAGTGAAGAGTAGGTTAGCCAAACAGGTGTTCGGAAAGGAAGCGTATATAATCCTAGCAAGACGAGCAACAAACTTTAACGAGGACAGTTTCCATAAAGGCTAGAAGTTTTATTTTAAAGTGGGAACCTTTCTACTATAGTTACACACGTGAAGAACATCAATAAAATAGCTAGTTAAAAGCACCAAAGGGGATTACTATCACATTGACACAAGGTCATAATCTAGTTTGCAGAAATAATTTTATCCGTCCTATTACTAATTTTTTTAAATTTTCGTTTATCATAAAAGGCATTTACGAAAACTATGATCGTGTGTGAAAAGTGTTCTCAAATCCATTTACCGCCGTGGATCCTAAATCAGCTGATAGTCATCTACCTGATTCTAGATTACAGTTTTCGTAAAGGCACGTATCCATTTATATAGAGTTTAAACCGTAGTTAGTCCCGCCACATATAATGTCCTCACTGTGGGCACCCGATCAGGTCCTGTCAAGATTGCGCAGTACGGACATTTCCTTACAACCACGCCGGCCCGGTTCTGCCGTATATTATGGCGACCGATAATATTTCCATCATTCTACTGCGCAAACTCCGCAGGAGTGGCGGTATCGCTGTTTGCGTTGGCAATATATTGTACATATGTGTTCTCGCGTTTGAGTTATAGATATAATGAACTTCCAGAACGTTTTGTGTTCCAATCCACAATATTTTAGTTCCTAGTCCAGTCAAAGAATGGCGCTGCTGTTTGCCAAAAAACTAACCCTACAGTTGGTTACCGCTCGATAGGTGGATACTTTTTATCTTTTATAAGCAGTGGTGAATCCCATGAACATAAAGTCCGATTAATATTTTATATTTAAAACGGACTTTAGCATGGCGTCATAGCTGAAGAATCTGCGCTTTGTAGGCAAAGAAACTCTGGTTTAGCAAGGTACCCAAGGCACCAGGCTATGAGTCCTTAGAAGATCTATTTCTATTTGACACCACAAATTGGCAGTATTTAAATACCCTATCACTAATAAAACTGCCGCTAATCAGCAACCTTGATTTGAAAAATGACGGACAAATGGCTGAATCGACAAACTTTAAAACAACATTTATATAGGGCTATGTTTATCTTTAAAATCCTAAATTTATTTGTGTTCACTGCAAGTCCGCACTTGCTCCACGATTTTACACTTTTACACCTTAAGTCTTGAAATTTTTTTATAATGTACTTTTTTGGTTCCAAGTGAAGTTATTTTACAGGAGCGCACAGAGCGATTTCTTTTTCTGCTTTATTTTCTTCTCCGGCGATTTTTTATTTATTTGTCGAACTAGATCATAAAATATCTGAAAAAAAAAACACTCGTTTAGAAATGACACTTAATTACAATTCTTATTATGTCGAAAAATATTTAACCATGGTTCAATATTCAACTAAACACCAGCGCAAAAAAAACCGCCACCCTAAAATTTTGGCATAATTTGATGCTTTGTAACCTTTTTATTTTTAATCTGATTTTTATGATTTTTACAGATTTGTAGATAATTTTGTTAAGAATATACCATGCTGCTCCAAAAATTAGTTCTACTTGCTGGAGTGGTATAAATATGTTTTCTGTACCAACTTTAAAACACCCTGTAGAAGATTTTTGAAGTGAAAACTTCTTTAGGCGCGTTTAGCACTCTTTGTGGGCACTGAATTAAACTGAGCCGTCAGGCGTCAGGTTCGGCTGTGTTACGCTCGAATTCGACTCCGCTGCCGCATCAGTCGACGTGGAAACAGTGTGCGACGCTTGTTGCGTCTCAGGTATGTTCTGGCATTTTTTAAATTATATATTTACGTAGGGTGAAGTAAGGTAATTAGTTTTACCGTAATTGCTTATTCCGTGGACCTAATTTATTATGATTTCTGACTGCTGTTGAAGATGTAAAAATTCAAGGGTTGTTCAATTTTAGGAAAGATCTTTTTTCGTATGCAGTAAAATTATCCCGTATTCCAAGTTTATGTTATTTTTGAAGTGAAAACTTCTTTAGGCGCGTTTAGCACTTTTTTGTGGGCACTGAATTAACCTTGTTGAAGTTTTCACTTCTGTCGTGTGGTCTTTTTTTTTTGACAAAGTTTCATCTATTCCTATTCCTAATATACAGGTTTTTAGATGATCTCGATATCTCAATTTTTAAAGGAAATATTCATTTATTTAAATAAAATGCGAACTACGATTTTTTTATGGGCAAAATTTAGAAATAATGATTCGCCTACCATTCATTTTAAAACTAAGTATATAAGCTTACGTCATTATTGATTAATATTAAGTAATATTGACAGTGACAGTGCTAAAATCATTTTTTGCGTCAACTTTCCAAGTGATGTAAAAAAACCGTTTTTTTGACCACCTGAAAAAAAACATGTTTTTTTTTCATGAAAAAAAACCAATCCACGCATCATTTAAAAAACCCACCATAAAACAGACCGCGCACGTCTGTCATATTGCCCGACTCGAAGTTGGTTGCATGCTTCTGTGAGTGCTGTGCGCTGTGGTGCGCCTGAAATCATTCTAATTCGTTCATCGAGTCGTTGTTTTTTTATATTTTATTTAATATATAATATTTATTATATTTTATTCTTAACTTTCGTTTCTGTTCTATTTAGTTTGATAACTTTGATAGAATGATAGGTTCTATTTTATGTTCCTGTTCAGTAAACCAAAGAGCATAGAGCATATAAAGAGTATTTACTGTTGTTACTGTATGTTAATAATATAGGTTACACTTTTTCTTTTTACATTGTTTGTATAGTGCAACTACAAGGTTTTTGTGTTATTTTTTTTATAAGTTGATGGTTTATGGTTTTTTTTTTCTTTAAATATATGTTTATTGACAAATGTAAAAATATTTTCGTGTTGATTGCACTTTATTTTAAAAACTCAACAAGATTTTTAATTATTGTGAAAAAAAAATGCAATTTAGAAAAAAAACATACCCCGTTTTTTTTTCAAAAAAAAAACGTCGAGTTTTGAAAAAAAAATCAACGTTTTTTTTCATTTACATCACTAGCTACAGCTAAAGAAAAAATTGTTGCTTTAATGGAGGGAGGGCATAGTAAAAGTGACGTGGTTCGTATGTTGGGATTTCCACGATCTACAGTTCGAGATACCTGGAACAGATACTAATGCATGATAATTCAGGGCCCCATGCTGCACAGATTGTTGTACCTTGATGAAGTTGCTATTAGAAGATTGGATTGGCCTGCTTGTAGCCAGGATATGAACCCAATCGAGCATCTCTGTCATTGCAGTTAAAGGGGGCCATACACGCTATTGAGATGCGTTCGCTACTTTTTTTTTATTACTTTTATTTTTATTTCATGTTTTGGTAACGTTCGAATAAAGGAAATCGTAGAAATTCCCATTTTATTTTAAAAAATTAATGTTTCCTTTAAAAATTGAGATATCGAGATCATTTAAAAACCTGTATATTAGGAATAGATGAAACTTTGATAAATGAGAATGAAACCAAATGTTTCGGATCTTCTACAGGGTGTTTAAAAGTTGGTACAAAAAACATAAATATTTTTACCCCTGTATAATACCACTCGAGCAGATAGAACTAATTTTTGGAGCAGCATGGTACGTCATTAACAAAATTATCTACAAATCTGTAAAAGAATTATAAAAATCAGATTAAAAATAAAATAGTTACAAAGCAACAAATTTTGCCAAAATTTTAGAGTGGCGTTTTTTTTTTGCGGGGAGTTTATATTAAAATAATAAATAAGTATAGTATTTGCAGAATTATACCGTTGACTCTTACTGCCAAAAATAAACTACCTGATTAAACCCTATTGTATACGCCTCAACCTCTTCAAAGGGGATTAAATGGGATCAGGGTCGGCTTGAAAATGTACCTACACCACATGATTTATTTTTATAATTTAAAATAAATAGATAGGTATAGGTAGGTTCTACCTATAATAAATGTAAAATAATGATAACAATTAATGATAATTGAAAATAATATAATTTAAAAGTATAACTATTAGGATAACAAGTACAATAAAAATTAATTTAATTCTAAAAGCAGTTCTCGTTTTTTGTAAGTTTCTTCAAAATATAAATAATTTTCAATCATAAAATTTTGAATTTCTGCTTTTGTATTATTAGAATTGGAAATGATTTTTGCTTGCCGACTATAATAACTAGCATTGTCCATTACAATGACGCTATTTTCAGGTATATTTTTAAGGAGTTTATGTTTAAACCAATCTTCAAAAAGTTGTGCGTCGGTATCTTGATGGTAATCTAAAGAAGAATCTGCTATGTTTTTAGCTAAAAGCAACAGACAATTTGGAACAAACCCGTTCTCTGAACCAGCATGTAATATTGTGATTATTTTGCCTTTATTTGATGGTGCCTTGGTTTGACATTTTTTGGAAGAATCATCCCAACCTTTTCTTGGAGTGTCATCGGTATCGAACCATGTTTCGTCAAGGTAAATAATTGGACGATTTTCTTCTCTAAATTGTTTAGCAGCTGTTAAATATTTAAGTCTCCATTTCCGTAAACGTCGAGATTCCATTAATGTTTGTCTTTTATTAATGCTTCGGTATTTAAAACCCATTTTACGCAATATTTTCCTAAGGCTTGAAAGGCAACAAGAGATATTTGTTTCGTCTTCAATCAGCCGCTCTTTGAGGGAAATCAAAGTGGGTACAGTTTGTGCCTCATACATTTGGTAAATCTTTCTTCTTAATCAATCCATGTCATTTTCGTCAATGCTTCTAAATGTGCCAGAATCACTCCGATTTTTTCTAGGACTAACAAGTACTATGTCTCTTACCAAAGATAAAGGAGTTTTTGTCAAAGTAGACGTCTCTGCTAAAGCATCCATCGAATTAAAATTTCTACTCAACAAGGATTGATACACATTTTTAATTATTAGTTTGGCATCGGTAGATAAATGCTTTCTTTTAAAAATGACACTTTAAGATGCCCCCCTATCAGCACAATTCCAAGAACGCCACATTCTACTACTAATAAGCCTAACTAAACATTACTCGCCGGAAAACCACTAAAGACTAAAATGATTAAAAATCAGTTTGTATTTATATATGAATCAGGCATAGGTATAAATTGAATTTGTACCTGGTCCGGCTCTGCTCGAAAAGGTTTTAAAATTTGGGATTTCATTATTTATTTTATGGTCAAAGGGATAATGAGGGTTTATTGCAGTCAAAAGATCAATGGTATAATTCTACAAATACTATACTTAATACTTACATCAACAACATTTATTTTAGCTTTGGCAGAGGTTTCCATAAAGGCACAATTGAACTGGCGTGACAGACTGCTTCCTTGCTCTTTGCCCACCACTCGTTCATCCTCCAAATCACATTTATTACCAACTAATACCATTGGAACATCATCTGTATCCTATAAATAATAATAATAAAATTACAATCGATTTGTTTTGTCTATAGGTTATTAGTGGGGAAGTAAATTCCAATAATGGGGGAATAAGTAAGAGCAAAGTGTTTTTTTTTTTTTATTGAAGCCCTTTTTCCCACAAATCTAGACACAAATTAAAATATTAAGGACGTAACTTACATAATTGTAATTTTTTAGCATTGCTATTCCTACTTTAAATAAATATATTAGGTACCCTGTCGAGTTATGACATGACAAGTTTAGGAATCATCCTGTACAATTCAAGATAATAAGGTTAATACCTAATTAATAACATACTCCACTAATGTATAAAGGATTTTGTTAATTCCATATAAGTACTGAGTAAATTAAGTTTAATAATCTCCCGACTCACCCTGTGATAAATAAAACCATTAAAATTTTACAGATTTTTTTAAAAATTAATTGACCTGAACTGAAGGTAGTTAAGCATATCCCAAGAATTTGGGGAACAATCGAAATAAGATTATGACCTTTACTACAACCCCATTATTAGTTAATGCCTTCCTGTCATTAATATTTGTTTCACTTTCATTGGATCCTCTTAACCACACAATTTTGGAGAATTAATTTCAAAATGGCCATTTTAGCGGAATAAGTAAACAGCATTACTAATAATTCAATTCTAAAAAAATTTGTTTTATTTTCATGGTAATTGTTAAAATTCAGTGTCTCTTGCCTGGTCACATTGACGGTGTAAAGACAAATAGCCGTTTTTAAAAATATTTTTATGCAAATCGATATCATATCAGGGTTTGATAATAAGTAATTTCCATAACACCGTGTACAAATGTACCTGTTCAAATTTTCAGCAGGAGTGTACATACATATCAACTAAATTAAAAAAGTCCTACCCACATTTAGTGAATCATCTATACTTATATTGTTATACCGGGAAAATATAATTAAAAAAATCCTGCCCGCCCCGACCAAAAATAATTAATTTAGGATATATCGTGTGCATTTTCTAATTAACCTAAGTGCGATGTTATCGCGAAATATTGTAGAGTATCGTCGAGTAAAATGGATGCAAAATAAAATAGTCCCAGGTCCCAGAAAAAATTCTAATTTCATATAAAACTAATAAACCGGGATAAAATAACTAATTTTCAATTTTTTCTTGAATTATAATACATTTTTTTCGTCACTTTTTTGTTTTATCCAAAAATCGGCGGTTTTGCACTACAATTACCTAGTTTTACGTTAAAAAAGGTTGGATTTATAAATTAATAAAAGCAGACAAGGAAATATGCGCAATATTGACAAAATTTCGTTTTTTGCTTTTATTAATTTATCAATAATTGTTTTAAACTGTAGGTACTTGCTACCCAAAATACCCGCAATATTGACCAAAAAACCTTGTTAGTTAAAATCAAACCGCATAAATTATCTTCCAACTTCATGGGGCAACCCCGTACATAATATTTACCACCTCCATTTAAAACAAAATAAACAAGACAGCTGAATTGATAAAGCTTTTAATCAATTCAAGCCCGGATATATTAGTTTTTCCTGGTAGATTAGAATAGAAACGCATACGACATATTATCATACTGATATTGCTACACATAATATCATAAAAACTACTGAACTGAACAAATGTTGTAATTTTAGATTTGTTCGTTTGTGACCCATAAAACTGCACTGTTTTATATTGAGAAAACTATTAATAGTTAATGATGAAGGATTATAATACATGGTGTGTATAGGCACGCATACTAAAAAAAAGTTCCATTCAGGCTAAACTCCTACCAATGGTCCTTCTAATGGCAGTCGCTTAGACTGTAAAGTAAATGCTATATTTTTACGCACGTAGGCGTAGAAGAGCCTACAATTTTTTTTTAAATATGCTGTCGTAAACAGACAAACGAATGAACCTTTTATCATAAAAACAATACGATTTATTTGTAACCTAAATGCGTCTGCCTCAATACCATAGGCCTCTTAAAACAAATATCTATACTAAATACCCACATTCCGGTTCAAATAATGAATAAATACAAGAATAATTTGTTTTCATTTTCAGATTACCAATTGGGTGTTGTAAAGCCTACTCATTTTCAATCATCTAATTTATATTATTGTAATGAAAATGGAGTATCTTGCTCTGCTAAAAAATTACCCGGAATTACAGTTATTGCTTTATTAATTATATAAATGACAAATTCTTTACGTTTTGTGTACAATATTTCTGCTCCAAAGTAAAAATATCGCCATCATTAATCTCTGTGGTACTAACACCTTTTTTGGAAAAAATATGCCAAGGAATAAGAATTTTTAACTAGAAATTTAATATACCGAGGCCCGAAAAAGTTATGAAACTAATCCTAAAAAACCCCAAAGTACCAACTTTCGTGCAAATCGTATAATTAATAAGACAAATATTTACAAAAACATTTAGAAGACTTTGAAAAATATCAACTTTTGAAATCAGGTAAATTAGGCTAGATTCTCAGAAATTTGAGCTAGGGTTTTGTACAGAGCTTTTAGAGACGCCCCTGTATTTATTTAGAAGGAACAATAACACAATTTTTTGGCACAGTTGAAACATTAACGAAATTTACGCTTTTAACAATAGAAACTGTTATAAATAATTATTATTCAGCCGATAGGTTGTAAATTGTGATACACAAATAATGAGTAACGCTTTTAATAAATTTATTTTTGTTGGCCAAACTAGAATATTCACTTTAGTCCATTGAAAACAATAAATTGATGCTTATTATTTGGCATTTTGAATAATTTTTATTATTTATCTCTCTCTGTGTCACGCACCATCACACAAATTGTAGAGTAATGTGTACCACATGTATAATTACTATTGTGACTGCAAACTTCTGGAATTTGTTAAAGGTAACATGTACCTACGTTATTCCTTTAAATTTATTTAGATGACATCGATAATTATTTAGTTATAGTAACGGCAATAAACAAATGTTTAAAAAACATTTCAATGTTAAATGTTAAAAATAGTAGTTTTTCGTTTTAAATAAATACTAAGGTTTACGTTTATAAACTGAAACTAGTTTCTTTTCTTTTTTTTTATTAATTATCGGATTAATGCTCGTCTAAATGCGAATTCCAGTTTTAAAAATGTCCATGGTACTACTAGAATACAAACTTAACTTTACAGATGAGCAGGCGCAGGTACCATTCTTTTATTAGAAGCATAAATATTTAATTTTTCCTTTATGATGTGCAGCAATAGTCAAAGAACAAAACCGGATAAGGACCCAGAAATAAACTTTAGATTTATGAATAATAAACGTGTCCTTATCAAATACATAACTTTGACAAAGCATTGTCTTGTAAAATATACGTGATTTAAAAAAAAAATAGGACGTAAATACCCAGATTCTTGCGGTTCGTTTATTTCCGGAATACATGGTTTAAAATAATAATCCTATATTCCTAACCATATCACCGGTATGCCAATACCCGTTAAACTAAAATACAATTTTACTTTTATTTATTACAAAAATAATGCCGGACAACTAAGTACACTAAAAACTATGTATACCTATTTAATCTTTGAAAAATAAATTAAAAGTTGATCTATGAAGTAACGGCTTTTAATGTTTTAATAAGTAAATAAAAACGCTTGACAACACAGACCCAAAAAAACCGTTATTACATTATTATTTTACCATTTTTTAAAAGTAAAAGTATTCCAGTTATTCAATAATTTAACATTGCAACTCTTAATAGGTACAGGTAAAATTTTATTAAGTTTAATATTTAAATTATTAGCGATATTATGAGTAGTTTTCTTGTTTCAGAAACTGGTTATAAGGTCATTATTTGTACACAAAATGTTTTAAAGCACACAAAAAGGTAGTAAAATGACAACGAAGCTGGCAAAAAGTTACTCTAATACTTAGAAAAAACTATGCAACTTTGAAGAATCTTTGAATAAAATAATTTTTAGGATTAAATTTTACATAATTATATATTTTTTATTTTATTTGCACTGCCTGTTATGTTTACTAAAAATTTACCCTAATTTTTCTGTATGCATCTGCCATTATCAATACTTAATATAAATTGTTCCCAATAAGTTTCAAACATTTTATATTTTTAATACCTATACTATGATTACTATGGTAAATTAATCTGTATTCCAAAATTAAACCAGAAATTTGCATTTCTAACCCATCAAAAATATAGGAGATTATCACTACCACTGATATTAACCAGCCAGTGCTGATAACGTCAAAATTAGTAATAATAGTAAGCATACAATTATAAAACTTAATATTGGATTCTGAAAATAAACAGCACATGCATGATTTTAGGCAATTAAAAATTGAGTCATAAAAAATAATTTCGCGTACTTACAGTTATTAGTCATTTTACTTAAATGGATAAAATTGATCATTTAAAAAATGACTTACCTTGACTCTAAGAATTTGCTCTCTCAGGTCTTGAAGATCATTAAAGGTTGACTGGGCTGTTATTGAATATACCAGAACAAACCCTTGGCCATTTTTCATGTACAGATCTCTCATTGCAGTAAATTGTTCCTAAATAAATTAAATTGATAAATGTACATGTACTTTGAAGTATATTGGACAATGTCACAGACACTCTGTGTCCCAAATACTATCAATACAGTCAAAGTCTAAAAAATTAGCATTCCATTACAAGAATATCGTAGTGACATATTTATTATTTGTTAAAAAGAGGGCTTGTCACGTCCAGGTATATTTTTTGTGTTATTTTCATGTACCGGAATACGAAAGAAAAGTAATATTCTATCTGAAGATTTCTTATACAATAAGGATTTATAATATTGTATAAAGTATAAGATATTCAGGCTGTTGGAATTTTTTTTTACATATAAGTATATCTATATATTTTATAGATAAGTACCTGTAGGCCTATTATATACCTATGTATTCATTTAGTATACAGTTCAGTATTACTTTCTTTAAATAGGTACTATATTTTTTTTTTATATTTACCAGCATGTTAGGACTTATCTGTAACTATGTGTTATCTGTATTGTTGATAGCTTGTACTGTAGGTACCTACACAGTGTACCTGCCCCAAAAATCATGATTATTATTATATATAGTTCATGGCCCAAACCCATATTAACCTACTTTCTTTTCTGTGGCATAGAAAAACGATCAAACCTAAACAAAACCAGTAGTTCTAGTTAAGTTAATTCATATTACTACTTACAGTTCCAGCAGTATCTAAAATTTCCAACATACATTGCTGCCCATCAACTTCGACTTGCTTCCGATAACTGTCTTCGATTGTAGGGTCATACTTTTCTACGAAGATCCCTTGTACGAACTGTACTGTTAAAGCTGATTTACCTACACCACCCGAACCTAGAACTACGATTTTGTACTCCCGCATCTTCAAGTGATTTTCTTTTGTCTGAAAGAAATTTTACCAATTAAGTAAATTGTAGGTACTTGATTTTTGGTGTTTACTGGTAACTTTATATAATATCTAACTACTCAAACTCAACATTACTTATTTGATGAGGGTGTAGAGTAGAACTCCTTTGCCATTAATGAATCTATTGACACCATTTTAATTACATAGTAGATTAGAAATCATTATCTATCATTATAGCTTTAAGGCCTGATGAATAACTAGTAATTGTATAACTAGGTAGTATTTTTAGAATATTTTAAGTACCTACGTTATTAATAATAAATAATTAACTGTCTTTTTGATTTTGAGAGTGATTACTCTGAGGGTTTATTAGGGTTTGTTCATTTGTAATTTTTAAGGTTTTATTTTATACTAAACTATGCTATGCTACCTACATCATTGACAAAATATGATTTCTGATGCATTTTATCAGTGCTAGAAACAGGACTAGTTACGTTTTAACTTAATACTTAACCTAGTAAAACCTTTTACATTCCTTAATTATAGCTTCGTACCTTGTTTTGTAGGCATGTGCTAGTACCTATAATGGGTATGGCAAAACCAATTTTGAAGAAGAAAACAGAAGTATCTGTTTTTAACATTTAGTAAAAGAAAATTTTCTTTGTATTGGGTTCAGTGTGAAATAAACCTCCTAACCCTACAGCATAAATTTTGGAAATTTATTTTCCTTTCTATAAATACCTACTATTATTTTTTGACTGGATATAAGGTAATTACTTATAAATGGTTTTTAATTATCTTTGGTCCTAAATATGAATATTTCCAAGTAAATTTCACCTTACACAATGTTTATATGGCATCAAATTGTAGGTTTATTATTTTAATTTACAGGTCCTATGTAATGGTTTTCAGTGTTACTAAAATAAATAAAAAAGAACCCCTACTGGGAAGCATGCTCTACTAGGATATTTTTGCACATTTTGACTACAGTATCACTAAGGGCCTACGTAATTTAAAAATAATGAATCACCAAGTCCAGGGAGGCAGTGCCCGCTTATTAAAAGGCCTACTATGACCGTTTTTAAAACTACAAAAACATAAAAGTACATACATTTCCGCGGCAACTGCAACTTCGGCTCTTGAGTCCCAAAGTTTATAATGCACTTCACAAAGACTATAGAATTAAACGTCAAATTAGTCCAAATCCACTTCAATTTACACTGTCATGGCTCAACAAATACTATTCTCATAACTCATTTCCGCACTCACTGTACAATGAAAAGAATTCTTTATTTCGTGTTTTCCAATGTAAGATGGTAATTTACAGAAAATTTTCAAACTTACCGTGAATGTTTAACCGTTATTTTGGGATCGGGCGATGCCGAATTTACTAAAAATTAGCCTATCTAATAAATATGTGATCGCTTCTCTTCACCACTATACGTTGACTTCTATTAGCTCTCAAGCGCATGCCGCGCCCGAGAACCGCTTTCAAGCAACTCCTACGTCAATAAACCACTAGATGGTGATTGACAGATGAAAATTTTTGTTCTTTATTAAGTCAAACCGTTTTTCTTGTTGCTTTAAGACATCGCAAACTTAACAAAAATATTTGAAAAAAACTACCTAGGTGAAAATTATTTTCCCAAAAATATATTTTTCTATACATAGAGTGTTTTCCAGTTTTTAGGATATATACTTGAAAAACTGCGACGCTGTTGTGATAATCGTGTCGTCACAGAATATATTTCTACGCGAAGCTTATATTCTGTGGTGTGTTGAGAACAAGAAACCGGCGCGGAGTTTAATTTTAAACTTAAAATGGCGTGGTGCATACATGTTAATATACACTTGCACGAACGTTTAATTTTGATAAGTTTGTAATATTATCCATTATCCACATAAGTATATATCTGTATTAAGGACGGATACTGCATATAGCTGTCAAACCAGACTTCTGGGAGTAGTCGAGTAATGAGAAACCAACAAACCGAATAAATGACTAATTAGTTTATGAATTTATGAGGTGCCCTATTTATTTCTCATTCAAACAAATTTTATAAGTATATAAACTTTCGAAGAAAGAGACGTGTATATTTAACGACAATGATTTTAAGTAGAGACCGACCGATGGTTCGGTTTCGGCTAGTTTCTATCAAAAAATCTAGTTTCAGTGACAGTTTCGGTTTCGGCCAATGCCGAAACTCAGTGTTTGTGAATTGTCGCACACCGTTCGGCTAACTTTATGTGGGTTCGTAGGCAGTGTTGTCTATATAAAAAAAAAATATTTTTTCTTTGTCGACCTTTTTTTTTAGTGGGAAGTGTTCAATCCGTTCCCAAGATCGATCTCGTCCTATATACCGTGCGAGCAAAAATTATTTGCATCATAGGGGACTTGGATCAAAAAACGTTGTCGTGGGGCTTGATGGTTTGGATCACAATGATATGCATGGGGACGATATATCTAACCAAATCTTGGTTAAAATTTTGTCAAATTCATATTATTATGACATGATAATATGCCAAAATAATGAGTAATAAAATAAGTAGACAAATACAAATTTATTTTTGTTGTTTACAAAATTATAACAATGTAAGAATAAGTATATTAAGGGCCGCCCATAGGGGGGGGGGGGAACTTGCCCTCCCCCCCTAGGATTTGGTTTCAGATCATAAATTATTATAAATTTAATATCATAATATTTAAAAATATCGATACTATGCGTAATCGATATGTTAAAATAAAACCATCACTACTACGGGAGACGTTTGACATTGCGGCGGACGTCAGACAGACTCCCAGCCTGGGAGTCCCAGGTCCCAGGCACAGGCATACCGCATACCGCATCGTGATCGTGGCCTCAAATATCCGAAGCCGGCGCAACCCGCAGTCCGCAGTAAATCGGAAAATATTTTAACTTGCGTTGCCCAGTAGTTATTTTATTTAATTAGCTTAGTGCATTCAAAATTAGGTAGAATATGTGTGAATATACCTACCTAAGATATCGTAATGTTTGGATTTTCATAGTTTTTTTTAAGAGAATGTAACCCCTTTTACCACAATGAAAATTGCCGAACGTTTTGCTGGTCAAACGGAAAGAAAAAATAAAAATTGGTATTTAGAAAATAAATTCTACTTTAAATACCCCATCCAGAAAAGTAAATGACGATCGAAAATATTCCCAAAATTTTTTTTAGAATTTTTTTTTATTTTTAGTAATTTTCCAATATCTTAAACAATTCTTTATTGGTCAAAAGCAAAATGACTTTCCCGGGTGTAGAATGTTGTACCAAACAATTTTTCTTAAAGCCATTTTTCAATATCGGCCTTACTTTTTTCTCAAAAACGTTGGGCGCGTAAATCCAGTTTACACGCTTAAATTAATTTTAATAAAGAATTGTTTAAGATATTAGAAAATTACTAAAAATAAAAAAAAATTCAAAAAAAAAATTTTGGGAATATTTTCGATCGTCATTTACTTTTCTGGATGGGGTATTTAAAGTAGAATTTATTTCCTAAATACCAATTTTTATTTTTTCTTTTCGTTTGACCAGCAAAACGTTCGGCAATTTTCATTGTGGTAAAAGGGGTTACTGCTCTTAAGGAAATAATCAAGTAGGTATTGTATTTTAGACAATTTAGGGAGTGGCCTTTAACTACTTTTTAATTTTTATGTTAAAAACGGCGGTATTATAGAAAGATTTTTGGGTTTTCACGATGTTTTAACAGTTTTTTTATAGTGAATTTTTGAGAAATTTTGGGCGTGGTCCCGAAAATTTTTCTCCCGACTATCCTGCTCGTCTCTTTGTAGGCAGGTCCGGTAGATATTTCAGTTTTTAGTTTAACTTATTTTTAACTTTAACATTTTTTTTCAGAGTGAATATGAAGTACACCAACTTTTACACTAGAGTACACTGTCGCCGAAGAATCCAAAGAATTTTGGGTCTTATTTGACGTTAAATTGACTCAATATTAGAATTATACATATATAGAATGTATGTTATAGAATTTACCACTTCTAATATGGTTCTATTCTAATGCTGTGTGTGAGTGAGAAGTGAAAATAGCAAAGTGAAATATAGCAATTTTTGATTTTGAAATAGAAATGATCGCAAATTATATAGGTCTTGTCGGCTTTATTGGGATAAAAAGAATGCGATGTCTATCTTTGCTTTTGCTTTATAAGCGTTGATGGAAATTAACTATATTAGGTAGAACGAAGGTCTATGGTAGAACGATTTATTCTTGTTTCGTACACTCGCGTTTCGTACACCTCGAAAATTTACCTGAAAAATTCTCGTTTCGTACACCAAATAAATTAATCCACTATTGGCTTCTCGTTTCGTACACCGACCATTGTGATGACCATACCTACCCCTTAATGGGTAGACACTTTCATAATAATTATTTAATAATGGTAATAAAATAATTTAACAATAATAGATGTACGCAAATTCCGCTGTCATTAACAGATTATTGCCACAAAATATAATTTTTTTCGTATTGAGGGTTACTGGAATTTACAGGTGACAGGTACTAACTTAAGTAATTAGGGAACAAAAACTTCTCATAATAATTTCATTAAAGGATACAATAATCGATATGGTGTATATAAAGGGTGTTGAATTTGCTTCTAATATTATTGTAAAAGATTACTTACTGCGACGCTGATATTTTTTATCATGGATATTCAAGTTATTGAAACGAAAAGAGGGAAGCCAGCTATTTTGCATTCAGGACATCGTTATACTATGAAACGTACATATACCAACATCATACTGTGGATGTGCACCAAGAGACCATGCCCTGGGACGTTGACAACCTTCAAGGACTACAAGTTGAGTCAAACAAAATCAAGCCATACATGTGTTCCTGACATAGCGAAAAATGAAGTTGACTTATGCTTGCAAAAGGTCAAGAAACGTGCTCGAGAAGAACTACTTCCAATACCACAGATCTACAGGCAAGAAATGATGGTTGCAAAAGACGCTCGGCTAGACTTTGTAGTTAATATTCCTGAATTTTCCTGCGTTAAAGATCGATTCTACAGAGAACGGCACAGGGCTCTAGGCATAGATGTTCTGCCAAAAAAACGAGAAGACCTTACCTTGACTGAAACCATGAAGTCTTATTTATTAGTAGACGATGGCCAAGAAGACAGAATACTAATTTTTGCGAGCAATGGAGGACACTTGCTTGCAAACTCATCAGAATTCTTCGTGGACGGGACATTTAAAAGTTGTTGCCCTCTTTTCGATCAACTCTACACCATACACGTAGACTTGGGAAGTACTCCAGATGCAACACGTATCATTCCTGCTGTTTACGCGCTATTGCCAAACCGCAGAGAAACGACCTATAAGAGGCTTTTTAAGTTACTACAAGATAAGGTACCTAATTTCATTCCAAAAAAGGTACACATTGACTTTGAGCGTGCCGCAATAAACGCACTAAGAGATGCTTTCCCCGAAGTTGTTATCAAAGGATGCAATTTCCATTTCAACCAAGCAATCTGGAGAAAAGTACAAGAACTTGGATTGGTCCCACAATACAAAGAAAATAAAAAAGTTCGAGATCACATACGTATGTGTGCCGCGTTGGCATACCTACCAGAAGATCATATCGGCGACGCTTGGCTAAACATAATGGAGAACGCACCAAACGAGGAAGCTGTTGTTAAATTCAACGATTATTTTGTCGAACAATGGCTGGAAAACGAGTTGTTATGGATATGCTATAATGAGCGACACCGTACTACAAACTCCGTCGAAGGCTGGCATAATAGACTGAACAGACGCATTGGCAAGTGTCACCCTAATATATTTGAGCTCTTCAACGTACTTACAGAAGAAATGCATTACTATGACATCGTACAGCAGCGGTGCGACCTACACATCTCTACGCCGAAACGTTCAAAGAAATACAGTGATTTGGACAGCCGCTTAAGCAAAATATTAAGTGAATATTTACTTCAAAAAATTGAAATTCGTGAGACATTAAATCGTTTAATATATATTGTAAAATTTGATTAGGTAGCTTACCTATATAACTTATATTAATGTAATATAATAAAACATCTAAAAAAAATACAAATCCAAAGCAACAAAGCGTATAATTATTTTGGTATTAGGTACCTACAGGTAGCCGTCACAATGGTCGGTGTACGAAACGAGAAGCCGATAGTGGATTAATTTATTTGGTGTACGAAACGAGAATTTTTCAGGTAAATTTTCGAGGTGTACGAAACGCGAGTGTACGAAACAAGAAAACACCGGTAGAACGCAGACGATTACTTATTTGTCCGGAGAGTAAACACACGGCCGACAGTCGACCGCTTAAAAAGGTGAAAAACGCATATGAACGTTAAATTAGTCGACGAGGGTGTTGCAAAATAAATAGTCAGACATGTCGTTGTGTTGCGTTATACTTAAGATACCGAAGAAAAAAATGGGAAACAGAGCATTTTGGGTGCACCCAGTAATTAGTCAGCGTTTATTGAAAGGCCAATTCCATACCCTTTTTGAATCCCTACAGGAACATCAAGACAAGTTTTTCAATTTATATAATGTCCTTGAATTCATTTAATGAGCTGTTAGCTGTCTTACAAACTCATTTATCGTTCCAAGTTACTAAATGTCGTTTTTTCTGTATTTCGCAGATAAGTTTTTCAATATCTATTTTCATTTTCAAAGAGCACTAAGCAACTGCTAGGTACCACAGCATCGATTTAACGTAAAAACTGACGGCCGTGTGCTTTAAAACAAACAAAACCCATCCCTTTATTTCACCCACCGACTGTCGGGTCGGCGCAAAAATAAAGCATGCTGCAACTTTTTTGTCGGTCCGTCTTTTTAGAAAGTCATGTGCATTACTGAATTTACATGCATGTTTTGCATTTCAACCTACAAATTAGTCGTTCGCCGACTGCCTGCCGTGTGCGTTCCACCTTAATGTAGTAGATGTAAGAATGGTGCATGCGCTAGGAAACTTAAAAATCCTTGGGATTCACGGAAAACATTTTTCAAACAGTAACTTCATGGATTAATATTGGCATAAAAATAAACCGTCCAGTAACATTCGACATTACCACAATGTTAATGCTGAATATGATCAATATGATGAATTCGATTATGTGGCCCATTATTTCTGGTGTTTCATTGAGATATGTATCAGAGGATTTTTTGTTTTAGCCTGGGAGTAGGTACCTACAAGAGTTTTTTTTCTTATATTTTATTACTATTCATCCCCTAAACTAAATTACTATGTAGGCAGGTAAACAGAAAACTATATTGTTCTATGATTAAAATTTTATTTCGAAATTATAATTTACACTTACAATTTTAGTAAAATGTGGTAAAATTATGATAAAATTTAGGGAGTATAAATATACTTAATATTATCTATTTACATACAACTTTGGTCTCTTAAAATTAATATTTATCGAAAAGGTCATGTACAGATTTTCACTTGTTGCTCGAATCGAGCAAAGTTGTATGTAAATAGCTCGATACGTATACAAAAATGCATATATAAACTAAATATTTGAAACTCAAAAAAAAAATTCTATTATTGACAACAAAAACAAATAACTAAAACAGAAGCACTACAATAAAATGGCGAATGATCGATTTTGGACAATGTATTTTCTAAATAAAAAGTACTTTTTTTTAAATAGTACCTATACTTTAATAAAAACTTGGAAAAGTTGTTAATCCAAAAAATCACCTAACCTATTAAGCCATTTTTGCAATAATAACTTGTATTGGCGAAATACATTATCCACATCTTCCTTTGGAGTTTCTGTGTGCTCTCGAAGGTAAGTAATCTCTTTCCCCATGCCTAAAATTTTAATATTACAAGATCATAAATAAATATAAACAGTTAAAACCATACATCAATGTAAACTATACACAAGAGCATTAACACAGAATATATATAGCTACGCGTAGCTATATACAGGGTGTAACAAATTCGTTTATCACTACAGGGATCTCGTAAACCGTAAGAGATACGAAGATGGTTAAATGGGGGCAAAGTTGCACAATTTGATGCCTAATCATAATCCAAAAAGAAATTATTTAGATTCCGAGTACTTCCGGAGATATTCGAAAAAAACCGAAAAACTGTCAATAAGATTTCTTTGTTTTGCGCCCTTAATGTAGGAGATAAAAGAAAACCAATCACACCTTTTCAGGGCCACTTTTAATCCTTTCTTAGAATATGTAATTAGTTTTGCCATACAACGTTTCATTTTCCTGAAACCATCATTAATTTCACTATTTTAAATACGGACCTGGATTTTTTCCATTTTTTAATAAAAGACCTAGGACATCTTTATTTAAAGCCTAGGCTAAATATTAATTTTAAAAAAGAATTAACGCTCTAATGTAGATTTTATTAAGATTTTTCTAATCCGACCCTGTGTTACACAATACCATTTCGTTTTAATAACGACATCTTCTTTGTGTAATAATTTAAACTAGCTTCTTAAAAAGAATAACAAAATTAAAAATCTCCATTAACATAATATTCAAAAGAATACCTTAAAAATGTTTTACATCTCAGTAACTAGGTATTTATAAGCATCAAAATACAAAAATTTTAAAAAATCGAACGGACCTTACTTTCTATTTACTAACATTGGTAACTGATTAATTAATCGGTGTCGCTGTTCAGGGAAACATTTTTGAACCGTAATTAATAATTAATTTTTATATGGCAACTTCTTTTATTCAGGAGTACTTTTTTTATTTTGCTAATATTGCTTATAATGTTTTTCGTAAGGTTTTAATTCATTTTATTATTATTATAAAATATTGTTTATTAAATAAAATCTAATATCATTAGCAAGAATTTGTATTACGATTATTGTCAATTTTACGAATTTTATAGTATTCTTTCAAGGAGTTTAAATTGTTACACAAAAGATGACGTGGGTAATAAAACGAATGGGTATTGTGTAACACAGGGTCGGATTAGAAAAATTTTAATAAAATCTACATTAGAGCGTTAATTCTTTTTTTAAATTAATATTTAGCCTAGGCCTTGAATAAAGATGCCCTAGGTCTTTTATTGAAAAATGGAAAAAAACCAGGTCCGTATTTAAAATAGTGAAATTAATGATGGTTTCAGGAAAATGAAACATTGTATGGCAAAACTAATTACATATTCTAAGAAAGGATTAAAAGTGACCCTGAAAAGGTGTGATTGGTTTTCTTTTATCTCCTACATTAAGGGCGCAAAACAAAGAAATCTTATTGACATTTTTTCGGATCTTAATAATTTCTTTTTGGATTATGATTAGGCATCAAATTGTGCAACTTTGCCCCCATTTAACCATCTTCGTATCTCTTACGGTTTACGAGATCCCTGTAGTGATAAACGAATTTGTTACACCCTGTATTCTGTGGCATATATAAAAATAGCGTTTGAGTGTGCAGTAGCTGAGTGTACAAGCAATAAACAATCTATTATTATAATAACCATTTATAGGCCACCCAACGGAAATATAGAAATATTTTTTCGAAAACTAGAACTTTTACTTAATAACACTTGTATAAACAATGAAATTATTTTATTGACAGGAGATTTTAATATAGAAATGAAACATAACAACTCACAAAAAACAGAATTATTTTCTATATTACACTATTTGCAGCTGCAAGCATGTATGTTTGACTATACTAGAATAACAGTTACTTGTAAAAGTTGTATGGATAATATTTTGACCAATGTAGCTAGTCAGGAAGTCAAATTTTTGAAAATTATATGTCAGATCACACAGCTCAAAGTATTTCTTTTGATCTAGGGAACACAAACAAGACGTTAGATTTTTTAGCAAGGAAGCAAAAACTAATTTTTTAGCTACATTAAATGATCAAGATTGGAAAAGTGTGTATATACTGTAAATATTTCTGATGTAAATAAGCAATGGGAATTGTTTATGAATAATTATTTAAATATTTTTAATGAACGCTTCCCATTAAAATGTGTTAATACTAATAAAAATAGAAGACAAAGAAAAAGTATGTATAGTAATAAAAATATTAAAACTATCAAAATAATCTAAATTTATTACTAGTGTTAAGTAAATATACCAATGATTACAAAGAACAATATAAAAGGCAAAAAGAGAGAACGATTGTGCATTGCGTAATGCGAGATTAGAATTTTATGCAAACAAAATTGTATCCTCGGACGATAAAAATAAAACAATGTGGTCAATATGTAACGAATTACAAGGTAAAAAAGATCCATTAAAAAATAATGTCAAATTAAGGGAAAGCCACTGGAAATATCCAAAAATTATAATAATTATTTAAGTACAAAATTTATTTAAAAATGTGAAAGACAATAATAATAAGTTCCTTTCCCTTTTTACTAAACCCTTTTCTATAGAAGAACAACAACAATATCTCAAAAACTAAAAAATAAACTCAGCTGTGGAGAAGATGAAATTCCTACAAGTATAGTAAAACTTAGTATAAACAATATCAAAACTGTATTATGGTAGGTTTTGGCATTTTTCCGCAACAACCTAAACTATCAATAATTAAACCTTATTATAAAAATGGTGATCCAGATTTATTAGAAAATTATAGACCCATAAGTTTACTACCTACTTTAGTTTCTTAAACATTTTTGAACTAGCAATGTGTAATAGGCTTTTAGACTTTTTAAGGAAGGAAAATTATTTAACATAACTCAGTATGGATACTTGCGGGTTGCGGGGTAGATCCACCCACACAGCAATCTTTCAATTCACTCAAACTATACTACGATTTTTGAAGGACAATAAACTTGCCACCGGGTTATTTATAGACTTATCAAAAGCATACGACCGCCTAAATCGGGAGTACCTTCTTAAAAAACTTGAATGTTACGGGGTTTGTGGAAATGCTTTGTAATGGATTGTAAATATAATGCAAAAATGGCAGAAACAAAATTTATTTTCCTAAAAATATGATCTTATTAAGTATTTTTAGGAAAAGCTGTTATAAAAAAAAATATGTAAATAAAAGCTAATTCGATCATTAAGTATGTAAATACCTCAGTAACTACTACCAAACTTACTGATTAGTTCTAAGACTTCATTGGCCATCCCTTCTAGAGCCTGTCTGCGTTTTTCTTTAAGCAGTGTTGATTCAGTAGTAAGTTCTACAAAGAATACAGTATTCTCATTGACAAAGCTTATAAGAGTTATATAAAAAGTATAATGGAAAAATGGCAAAAACAATCTGTTTTTAAAATTAATTTCCTAAAAATATGATCTTATTAAGTATTTTTAGGAGAAGCTATTATTAAAAAAATATGTAAATAAAAGCTAATTCATTAAGTATGTAAATACCTCAGCAACTACTACCAAACTTACTGATTTTTAGTTCTAATTCTTCAATGACCAACTCTTCTAGAACCTGTATTTCTTTAGTGAGTGTTAAATTTTCGTTTTTCAATTTTTCATAGTCTCTTTTAATTTGATCAAAATCTATAACACAAATCAAATTAAAACATGGTTTATTGTAGGTACAAATAATACAGTATTCTAATTGACAAAGCTTATAAGGGTTATAGAAAAAGTCTAAAACTAACAAAAGTATACATAAATATGCAAAAAAAAATATATGAACAGGAGGAAGCATGGATCCAACTATTTAAAAAAAATACACACACACGAAAGCTGGGTTGTGGCTTTAAAATAAGCCCAAAATTGTTAGAAAAATAATTAATTAAAATAATCAGCAAAAAACTCATTATAATAGGCTTTTGCTAATAGCAATTTTTTTTAACCCAATTCTGAACTTACATTCACTTTGTATTTGCCTCAGATCAAGGGGTATTTTACAACTTTACTGATCATTACATATGGTAACACAATTAAAAGATATAAGTATATAATAGATGTAATATAATATATTTACCAAAATCTAGAACACTTACCGTCTGATTTTGACCGCATTTTTTTGCTGTTTGACTGCATTTCTCTACTGTATTCTTTAGTCAATGTATAAACCCAAGGAGGATTTGTTTTTTGGGCTAAAGGTGATGGTGGCCAATGACTAGGAGGGAGTGGTCGGTTGGTCACTGATATATACCAGTTGAGTAATGTAAACCTGTAAGTTAAGCAGGGTTAGCAGATCCTGTTTTAACAGAACATTTCCTGTTTTCACTTTCAATCTCCTGTTCTACTGTTTTCACTATGAGATCTACTGTTTTAACCTGAATGGCTTTGCTTCTGCTTTCTCTATGAAATCTTCTGTTGATTTCAGTCATTTGAAACATACCAGTACCGACTTATAAAGAGGATCCTTAATAAAGTAGCAAAATCTGCCGAATGTATTTTGGCTGACCTTAACGAACAGCCAAAAATGTAGAGGTGACCTTTTTTTTTACCCTACATCCGCGAGCCGAAAGAATGTACTGGGTGTTCCACCTAAGGAGGTAATCGGCTATATCTCAGAAAGTAATAACACTAGGACTTTGGGAAAAATATGTATCGATAAAAGCGGCCAAGAGAAATTGCTGAAAATTATTTTCAAGTTCGAAAAATGACCGCTAGGGGGCGTAAGAGAACTTTCAAAATAGAAATGCCGATTTTCTCTTGATTTTTCTCAATAAAAATATGTTAAAAATATAAGCATTGTATTCTCCATAAAATTATGCAACTTTATATTAGGAATCGTTTTTTTCTATTTTCAATAATAAAGTGGTGGGAGAAGGTCAAACCTTTTTTCTTTCAAACGCTGATATCTCTGCTTTGGATAAACCAATTTTATTCAACTTGGTCTTGAAAAAAAGCCCTTCTTTTCCTCTACACGTAGATCTATTAACTATACCATATTGATTCTGATGGTGGCCACTAGATGGCGTTTTTCCGTAATTTCTCAATAAATAAGAATTTTCTCAAAAAAATCAAATTTTATGATATGTCTTTTCATCATATTTTATTTTAGGCTTATAAAGGCTATTAAATAGTGGAATAATAAATCTAGGTCCGTATTTAAAATAAAAAAGTTGATGATGGTCGCTCGAATTCGAAACGTCGGATTAAAAACCTAACCCCATCAGCTTGTAGAGGAGGAAAAGTTACTTTAAAGAACTAAAAACCGCAACGTGATATATTTTGTTAAACTAGAGAAATTAGGGATAATAATAATTAATTTTACTTGATATAGGTAAATTTACACGGTCATTTTATTTTGGTGTTTTGCTTGTTTTCAAAGTTTACTTGATAAAAGGCAACTCTACACGCTCAATGAATTCTTGTTTTGGTTTATCCAAAGCAGAGATATCAGCGTTTGAAAGAAAAAAAGTTTGACCTTCCCCCACCACTTTATTATTGAAAATAGAAAAAAAAACGATTCCTATCAAAAATTTGGATAATGTTATGAAGAATAGAGATAAGAGAAAAGAGATATTTTTAACATATTTTTATTAAGAAAAATCAAAATCAAAAAAAGTGATGGGAGACAGTTCGAGCATCTTGGACGTCATTAAACCAGTGATTTAATTGATTAATGAATGGTTTAAAAATGGCCTATATTTATTAATTATTATTATCCCTAATTTCTCTAGTTTAACAAAAGATATCACGTTGCGGTTTTTAGTTCCTTATAGTAACTTTTCCTCCTCTACAAGCTGATGGGGTTAGTTCTTTAATCCGACGTTTCGGATTCGAGCGGCCATCATCAACTTTTTTATTTTAAAAACAAACCTGGATTTTTTATTTCACTATTTAATAGCCTTTATAAGCCTAAAGTAAAATATAATGAAAAAGTCATATCATAACATTTGATTTTTTTGAGAAAATCCTTATTCATTGAGGAATTACGGAAAAACGCCATCTAGGGGCCACCATCAGAATCAATATGGTATAATTAATATATCTACGTGTAGAGGAAAAGAAGGGTTTTTTTCAAGACCAAGTTGAATAAAATCGGTTTATCCAAAGCAGAGATATCAGCGTTTGAAAGAAAAAAGGTTTGACCTTCTCCCACCACCTTATTATTGAAAATAGAAAAAAACAATTCCTGACATAAAGTTGCATAATTTTATGAAGAATACAATGCTTAAATTTTTAACATATTTTTATTAAGAAAAATCAAGAGAAAATCGGCATTTCTATTTTGAAAGTTCTCTTACGCCCCCTAGCGGTCATTTTACGAACTTGAAATTAATTTCCAGCAATTTCTCTTGGCCGCTTTTATCGATATATATATTTTCCCAAAGTCCTAGTGTTATTATACTTTTTCAGATATAGCCGATTACCTCCTTAGGTGGAACACCCGGTACAATCCACCTTTTTTTTTAGAAGTCGTCAAAACTATATACTGACGTTTGGCCGGTACCGGAGAAAAACCTAGATTCTTTGTAGGTATTCGATTCTGAAAATGACCCAAATATTATGATTTATTAAAATCTTCTGTTTAAAAAAGCAATCTCCTGTTTTTTAGGCCACATTCCTACTGTTACCAGAAATTTTCATCTGGAAACACTGGAGTATAGGAAAGCGTTATAATATCGTTGTTACTGGAAGTATTAAGTAAATAAATAAATATGGCAAGTGGATTACCAAAACCTTCAGGTTTTAATCTCGCTCATGAAGCCCCTGCTGTATCGTCGTCGTAATCCGTTCGAAGTGCTCGTCTGAGAAGATCTAAATCTGTCACGGATATTATGTAATCCTGCCAAGCCTCTTATAGACCTTGCGGCGGTGACGATTCATCAAGCCAAGAAAGCCCAAAAGTTTCAGAAAAACTGGGAATAAGCCTGTCCAACCAGGTACAAACAGATAGATCTGTTTCGGCATTCTTGGCTTGGTCTATAAGAGGCTTGGCAGGATTACAGCAGGGGCTTCATGAGCAAGATTAAAACCTGAAGGTTTTGGTAATCCACTTGCCATATTTATTTATTTACTTAATACTTCCAGTAACAACGATGTTATAACGCTTTCCTATACTCCAGTGTTTCCAGATGGAAATTTCTGGTAACAGTAGGAATGTGGCCTAAAAAACAGGAGATTGCTTTTTTAAACAGAAGATTTTAATAAATCATAATATTTGGGTGATTTTCAGAATCGAATACAAATACTCTAGGGTTTTCTCCGGTACCGGCCAAACGTCAGCATATATTTTAACGACTTCTAAAAAAAATGTGGAATGTACATTTTTTCGGTTTGCGGATGTAGGGCAAAAAAAAGGTCACCTCTACATTTGCGGCCGTGCGTTCAGGTCAACCAAAATACATTCGGCAGATTATCCTACTTTATTAATAAGGATCCTCTTTATAAGTCGGTATGTTTCAAATTACTGAAATCAAAAGAAGATTTCATGGAGAAAGGAGAAGAATAGCCATTCAGGCTAAAACAGTAGATCTCATATATTGAAAACAGTAAAACGGGAGATTGAGTGTGAAAACAGGAAATGGAAATCGCCTGTTAAAACAGGATCTGCAATATCTACATGGTATATAACACTGCCATACTTACAGGTTTACAATTACAGCAGTTCAAACACACGCTTTAAATATAAATTACTGTCGAAATACAAAAAAAAAGGGTCGTTGTATAGACACTATATAGTCACTTTCTTGGCAGCAACGAACAAACTGAAACTGAACCATAGATTAAGGTTTATTGGGGGGAAAATAAACGAATATTCAATTTCAATTCAATACTTACACCAGAGGCGTGTTCGATTGGCACAGTGATTTGGATCGATCAAATTTTAAAAATCAGTTCAGATCACTTTGACCGTGCAATCATTTACCAATCGAACACAAATCAGATCAGTTGGAATCAGTTAGATCAGTGGCGTATCTAGGGAGGGGGCAAAGGGGGCAATTGCCCCCCTCCCCCCCCCAGAACAACAATCTTATTAAAAGAGTAAGACAAACATAATAAATTATCAACTTGATCGATTTGAACGTTTAATTAAGTTTTACGAAGTTGATACAGAAAACGTGAGTCAGTCCAGTAGCTTGGGCTAAATTTAAACTGTGGTACGTACCTACGCAATACAACCAGTGAAAACCGACTTACTGGATTATCACTTTTGCAAAATGCAGAAAAAAAAACAAGGAAAATAAACATTTTGATTTAAAAAGAAGTAATTTCCTCTACTCTATGTTTGAATTTGGTCTTTTTTGTTCCTTTTTTTCAACTTGGATTTAATTAGACTGTATTAGATATAAGAATAATACTTTACAAATTTTATTTGATTATTTTTTATCTTGTGATTATCTTATATCTAGTCATATTCTTATTTATTATTTATATATTGACATATTCTTATTTTGTTTTTCCTTTTTTAAATAAATTATTAGTTCCTGTTTATTCCAAACTTGTTGGTTGTATTTATACTTAAAACCCAATATTATATGTAGTGGCATAGCAGCCGACACCATGGAAACTGCCAAAATACAATACTGTGTTATCATTGGCGGTTTGCCTTGATTTCCATGGTTTCGACTGCTACGTCACTGTATATAATATTGGGTTTTGAGTATAGTATTTGTTTATTTTTGTTGTATCAGCATTTATTTGTTATTTTTAATTGTTTAAAGAACCCCGCACTTCTCTTATGGAAAATGGCCCTCGGTTAAATTTTGAAAATTTTTAGTATGTTGTAGAGAATGCTATGCTGATCAAAAGTGTTCATGGCCACAACAATATCTGCCGACTAGTTGTTGAGATACAGGGTGTCTTAAGTTGCAAAATATGAATTTTCAATACATTATATTTTCGTAGTTTATAATATTAATTTGTTTTGTTTTTCTAAATTTTTGTTGCCCCTGTCGTAGATCGGATAGAATACTATAAAAATAGTTAAAATTTTTTTATTATATACCGGGTGAGTGACGAAAATTATTAAATATTTTTTGTTAAATCATTGTATTTTCAGCATTAAATTAAATGTTAACAAAGTAATAATGTGGATGACATTAGCTTGGAGCAAGCTATCAGAATTTATCTTATTTATATTTATACAGGGTAACTCAAAAAAGTTAACATTTTTTTAATTAGTTTTGGAAGAAATTTTGTACATATTTCTTTATGTAACACTTGTCGCTTATCGTATGCTTCCAAATAATCCAAATATATATAATTATCAAGGTTATACAGGGTGTTTCCGATGATAAGCGATAGAAAAATGACATAAAAATGTATGTATTTATAAATCACCCGGTATATTAAAAATGGATCGGTTAAATTTCGTTATTTTTTAATATTTTCTGCTTAAAGTGTCTTACTTACATGTTTGCTATCGATTTCCCTTTTCCTATGACCAGTTCTGGAGATATACAGCGTCGAACAGACTCAAAACTCAAAAAATAAGCAAATAAAATAACAATTTATTTTTATTCCAATAAAATTTGTTATGTAAGGTTATTTTATGGTTAAAAATAAATATATTTAATGCTATACAGGGTGTTTCGAATAATTAGGGGCCTACTTATAATTTTTGGATAAAATAATTTGGATATAATAAATTGTTCATAGTTTTTACTTATATATATTTCTTATTTGCGATACAGTGTTAGAATACCCTAATTATTCGAAACACCCCGTATAGCATTAAATATATTTATTTTTAACTATAAAATAACCTTACATAACAAATTTTATTGAAATAAAAAATAAATTGTTATTTTATTTGCTTATTTTTTGAGTTTTGAGTCTGTTCGAAGCTGTATATCTCCAGAACTGGTCATAGAAAATGGGAAATCGATAGCAAACATGTAAGTTAGACACTTTAAGCAAAAAATATTAAAAAATAACAAAATTTAACCGATCCATTTTTAATATACCGGGTGATTTATAAATACATGCATTTTTATGTTATTTTTCTATCGCTGATCATCGGAAACACAATGTATAACCTTGATAATTATATATATTTGGAAGCATACGATAAGCGACAAGTAGTACATAAAGAAATATCTACAAAATTTCTTTCAAAACTAATTAAAAAAAAATATTAACTTTTTTGAGTTACCCTGTATAAATATAAATAATATAAATTCTGATAGCTTGCTCCAAGCTAATGTCATCCACAGTATTACTTTGTTAACATTTAATTTAATGCCGAAAATACAATGATGTAACAAAAAATATTTAATAATTTTCGTCACTCACCCGGTACCTATATAATAAAAAAATTTAAACTATTTTTATAGTATTCTATCCGATCTACGACAGGGCCAACAAAAATTTAGAAAAACAAAACGAATTAATATTATAAACTACCAAAATATAATGTATTGAGAATTCATATTTTGCAACTTGGACACCCTGTATCTCAAAAACTGATCGGCAGATATTGTTCTGGCCATGAACACTTTTGATCAGCATAGCATTCTTTACAACATACTAAAAATTTAGAAAATTTAACCGAGGGCCATTTTCCATGAAGTGCGGGGTTCTTTATTAAGAAACACTTTTTTACTTTTTATGTCTTCTAATTTTTGTTTAACTTTGTTAAAAGCTATTAAATGATTATTTGGATTAAACTGATTTTATTATTATACAGAAATTGGTAATTTTGCGAATCGTAGTACCAACGACCAACCAATGACAAAACAAAATATTTTTTACCCACTTTTAGTAAGCACTATGCTGGATACGCCACTGAGTTAGATCGATCCGGATCGATCCGAACCTGCGAATCGAACACGCCTCTGGCTTGGCAGTTTGGCAAAAACGCAAAACGGCTCGACTTTAGTGCTGGGTGATGTTCATCGATGTTCTCGTTGAGGTGCAAGTAAATACTATAATACTAAACAGCAGAGAGTACAACAACATGGAATACAGACATTGCTTTTGAATTCTGTGTATCAAACTTAAAAGTTAGGAGAAGGTAGAAAACGCACAAATGCATAAATAGTAATAGCAGTGGCGTACCCACGGGGGGGATAAGGGGGATATATCCCTCCAGAGGGAGGACTATTGCTAATATTCTGTACAATACCGGTTTCCACAGCCACACCAGAGAGAACATTTTCTACTTTAAAAAGAATAAAAACCTATCTTCGAAATTCTACTTCTCAAAACAGGCTTAATGGACTAGCAATGATGTCTGTTCATAGAGAGTTATCTATCTCCGAAAATGAAATTATCGATGAAATGGCAAAAAAACCTAGGCGGCTAGATTTTATTATATAAAATAGAATACCCAAATTGGCAATAAAAAATTTTTCTGTTTTATTTTTTTTAAATGCTTTGCTTTTATATTTAAAAAAAGCTTTAGGGAACTCTGCTAATGGCTACAGTACAGGTTATGAAAATGTGGGGCAACTTAGCCACCTTAACCTTTCAATGGTGGTAAAATACTAAAAATAAAATAAAAGTCATATGTTTACGTTTTTACTCGACTCTTTGGTATAATAATAATTAACTGGAGCAGTAATCTAAAGCAAAAAACAATATCTAAAAATAATATAAAAACAAAACATATTTGTTGCAAAAAACGTACTTGCCCCACCTAGTGGGGTAAGTTAGCCAATGATCTACACATTTTAATTTCTGATCACATATGAAAGTGGCACTTTCTCAAAGTCAGTGCAATCCTCATGACCACTGCTTACACTCGCCACATTGTATCCATTCTACTTGCGTCAATCCATATTCCTCTTCACAATATGGACAGTAGATATTATTCTCTTCCTCGTTCTTAGCTTTTTTAGATACTCGCTCACTTTTTTTCCTTTCTTTTTTTTGTCTTCGACTTTGGACTCCGCTATGATTTTAGTTACCTTTTGTTTCTTTTGTTTGTCACTCATTTCTATTTCTAACTCGAATTTGTATGGAGAAGCAGTGATTTCTTCATCGGTGAACTTGCCCTACTATTCAGAATACAGATTAGGTATACTTACTTACTTAGCTCCGTAAATCGTAAAAATACTTTGTCAGCTAACCAAAAATAAATATTAGCACTGCTCAAATAAATTTTTAAACTGTGAAACTAGTTCTAGAATATTTGTAAACTCTTATACCGAAAACTTCGGTATACGAAAATGCTCAACTGTAACCACGTTCGTCTGTCTAGGCCAACGGTTTCTTTTGAATTAACATATATGGGTGATCAGGTGCATCAGTTGACTACATCCGGACTTTCCCGAACTGCTCCGATGTTAAGAAAATCGCATTGGCGTACTTGCCCCGTATGGCGAACTTGCCCCACCCTCCCCTAGTACCAAATAAATTTCAAAAGACAAGTGTTGCTGTGCTGAACTTTTCTTTCTTATTATTATATAGCAAAGCTACATTTTTTTTGGATATTATTTAATATTTATTAGTTCATTAGCTATTTTAAGTAAAAATTAGGACTGTCTAAGTAATAGGATGTGAAATGTGAGAATTGGGCAGTTGCAACTGTAGAGGACACACCGTACATTTTTATCTTGACAGAATGGTGATGGTTATGGTTTATTCAGCATTTAAGTCGCCGACGCATCATTTACCCTCAAAGGTTTTGCACAAACCGTTTTACCTTTTTTAAAACCAAGAAAATTCAAAACTACAAATGAAAATATATTTATTTTACTTATCCTAAAATTGTCTTCATACAGTATCCATTCGTTTCGTATAACTAAAAGCAAACAAAAAGAGACAAATAAATACATATACATACCTACTTACTTACAGTATACTCTAAGGGTAAACATAAACTTATCTGTACACTATTTAAGTATACTCGTAAACCATACACAATAACTAGGGCCGAATGCACCGTCACCGTTAGCCGCTTAAAGTTAAACGAGTTTAAACTTCTTGAGTCACATAACTGATTTCTTAGTTTAATGCTTTAAACTCTTTTAATTTTAAGCTAATATATAATTGCGTAAGGTGCATACGAAGTCCAAGAATGGGTGCACCTCACTGCTGGGCCGAAGGTCAGTGTATTGAGTTTCGTAGGATCAATTTTTCTTACGCTTAAATCTAAATCTAAACAGTGAGATGCAACCTTCCATAGGGAACTATTTTAAGTCACTATAGTAAATTTGGTAAGAAATTGTACACCCTGTTTATAAACACGCACTTAAAATTATGTAACGTACGTATATAACCAACTCTCTTCGACTATAAATGTAATCCTCATTATGTAAACACTCCGAATGCAAATAACTGTAAATGCGGTCAACACACAAAAATGGCAGCAGGGCGGGCAAGCATGGCTGATTGAATTAAGTCTTTTGGTTGAAATAATGTGCACACTTATTCAGTTCTTAAAAAATAATTTTATTTGTAGTTCTAATGGCAGCACTGAACAATATATCTCTTCCTAGGAGTTTCGTGTTTCCCTCATGAGGGTGGCTTTACTCGATAGTCTTTGAAATTTCTCTTAATCGTCGGTGATTACTTACTTCTAGTTTTCATTCTCAACTTCCAGGCGCTGATTTTTTAGTCTTTTGTGAGGGAGTTGGTTCTTTTGGAGGATTATTTGCATTTGTTATTGCTTCCTCAAGATTTCTTTTGTAAGTGCCTACAAGTTCTGGAAGATCGTAGGCGATTGCAATGTCCAACCTGTTAATTGGACAACCTGAAAAAACATATAAATATGTTAATAATGTATCCTTAAATACTTTTAAAGATATTTTATTCAAAGCTACAAACTTTCCGACGATAATAACAATAATTGTAAACAGAAATTCAGACCAGAATTAAAGAAAATCTAGAAAATAGAACCAATTTTGGACGTAGGATGGAGGTCTTGGGAAATCAAGTGAGATACGTAAACATAGCTATAATAAAAGTGCATTTACCTCTGAAATATGTACAAGTGGCAGATAACTGCTGGAACTCATACAAAGGATTTAATTTAAAGAAATCCTTGTAGACGTCTGGATCTGGCAGATCGTAACGGGATATATTAGTTAGCGTTGATAGACCTTCGTAGATATGATAGTCCTGTGGATGCTCAATAATTTCATTTGCAACTTGCTTGCGGTTGCCAAACACAGATTTGTGATTGTAATAAGTTGTTAAGTAGCAATCTACCATTTTCGCGTGATTCCTAACGCGTACCTAAAAATAACAAGCAATGTTAGATATACTTATTAAAAGCATTTAATCATAGAAACACCTTTAAAGTGTTAATTTTATTTTTTGAATATATTGCCACAAGTTGTTTTTTTAAATGTCATGTGCTTGAAAGATGTTAATTAGCTTAAGTATTAACTACATATACTTACAGCAAATCTACGTGCGCTAGCTATTTTGTTTTCAACGCGCCTATCTACAGCAGTTCTCAAATCTCTCAAAAATGCCCTCTCTTGGGCCTGCAACAGTCTTACTGGAGCCCAAGGTTCATACGGGCGGGACCATAAAGAGGTCGTGTACATTACTGGGGGCTGAGGCGAGGACATCAACGGTGAGATATTCCAGATCAGAGCTCCTTGGACTCGCATTAGTTCTTCTGGTTTTACTTGATCAGCTTTGTTGAGTATTATTCTCGTCTAAAAAAGAACAATTGTAAAAACATTTGATCTTTAGATATAATATTAATTATGATTGTAACGGACGCCTTACAATCTTCTGATTATTTATTGTTTACCTGGTGCTCTCTTCCTTTAAGTTGGTCCAAAATAGCTTCGGTTTCAGGTCCAACGTCCAACTTAGAAGGATCGTAGACCAGAAATATAATATCAGCTCTGTCAATAAACCATTGGCAAGCATCATTAAAAGGGAATACTCTAGAAACTTGCTTCCGAACCTCCAAGATTCCCGGGATTTCTACAATGTTAACTCTTTCTAGAATTTTTGATGGTAGTTTGACTCCCCTAAGGCGCTCCTCCAAGCCTTGTCCAAATTTCTGGAGTCCGGAAAACGTAAAGTCTGCAGCTAGTTCTGTTCCATCGATGATGTCTGGTTCGTCACCATACGTAAGGATGTTAAAGTAAGCAGGTGATGGTTCGGCACCTGATAAAAGATTGTATAAATATAAAAAAATATAGGTTTTTATAAAAATATACTAATGTACAAACACGCTTAAACATAAACACAAACGTGTTTATATTAAGATTTTAAATGTGTTTAAGTGGGTAATGTAATTTTACCTGTTCGAAGTGATGTTTCATTATACTCATTGTTAATCAGATAGTTAATAATAGAAGATTTTCCACCGCTCCATGGTCCCATAAATAAAATAAGAGGCTTTGAAAATATTTCAGCATCTCCAAAGTGCCGATTGCTTAAGTCTCTGTATTTGTATAAAGTTTCCAAAGGCTTTATAGCATGTTCGTAAAGCCTCTTTAACTCTTTGAGAGTCTCCTCATATACTTTGTTTTGCACGTTTTCCAATTTCGATGAATCCTTGTCTAATTTTAACAGATGCTCCACATGCTCTCTTGGCCTTAGGTCAGTCGGTATATCAGTATCTAAAGATAGATCCTCTACAGGTGCTTCCCCAACTAAAACAAACGAAAGTAACCAATAAATTTCTAATTAATTCGTTTTATTTTGGCACCGATTTAAAACTGTTTCATTATATTTCTGGAGTCCGGAAAACGTAAAGTCTGCAGCTAGTTCTGTTCCATCGATGATGTCTGGTTCGTCACCATACGTAAGGATGTTAAAGTAAGCAGGTGATGGTTCGGCACCTGGCGTCCGGAAAATACGTGTACACCGTTTGACGACAGACTCCTGACGTCAAAATAGGTCGATCTAAGCCGACTTAGTTATATCCAAAATTGTCTCGCTTAGCCGGTAGAGGGCGTCAAAAATTTGTAAAAATATTGATTTTTCCTAAATTACGTGAAAACCTGCTAATCGATTTTAATGATTTTTAGTATGTAGACTAATACTATAAAATGACGTTTTCTAGTAGTATAGTCACCGGCTGTAAATAAGTGGAAGTGTTATAAAAGTGATATAATACGTCAACATTTCTCCTAATTTTTCATATGAACGGCGTTATGACAACCCAGATATTTTTGTAGAGTGACTGGATGTATTTGGAAGCTATTTTACCTCTTTAATAATATTTTTCGTTGAATGAGCTGTTTTGCCAGAAGAAAATATTTACAATATTTAGTATTATTAGTAATAATATTAAAATCAAATTACCTGTAACAATAATTTTTTAAGTGACCTTGTTGCTATGGCATTTAATAATTTGACAATTATTGACAAATTGTCACCAGTCTATGAAATTTACTCAAGTATACGATCAACATTCCTGAATTACAAGTTCATTTTACCATTAAAAATGGAAAATTACACGAACTCTGAAAAGGTTGACATGCTCCTGGTATACGGGTTTTGTCAAGGAAATTGGTGTCAGAGTGTTAGGGTTTACATGGAGAGGTTTCCTAACCGTCGAATACCAAACCACCAAACATTTGCCAATATCGAGCGTCATCGTCGGGAAACGGGCAGCTTTGAGAAAAACTTTGAAGGCAGGGGTCGTATGCGAACAACTCGAACTGTGGAAACAGAAGAGATGATTCTGGAAAGAGTTGAGGAAGAACCAAGTACCAGTACCCGTCGCTTAGAACGTGAGTTACATGTTCCTAAAACGATTGTCAATGAGGTTTTAAAAGAACAGTTGTTACATCCTTATCACGTGCAAAAACTCCAGGAACTTTTACCGACTGATCCCCCCATGAGGCTTACATTTGGTCAAATTATTAGAAACAAAAGAATCCATGATCCAAATTTTTGTAGAACAATTATGTTTACTGACGAGGCGTGCTTTACAAGATCTGGAGTAACCAATCTGCACAACGAACATATTTATTCTGATGAAAATCCACATGCCATTAAAGTTGCACATCATCAGCATCAATTTAAATTAAATATTTGGGCAGGTATTATTGATCGCTACCTTATTGGTCCCATTGTTATTTCAGACAGGTTAGATAGAAATATTTATTTAAATTTTTTGCAAGACACATTACCAATTCTTCTGGACAATTTGCCCCTTTTGCTTCGGAGGGAAATGTGGTATATGCATGATGGTGCCCCGCCCCATTCTTCCGTTGCCGTTCGGCAATACTTACATTATCAATATCCCAACCAAAATGGATTGGAAGGGGCAATGATGCACCAGTAAAATGGCCACCACGTTCTCCTGAGTTAAATATGTGTGACTTCTTTTTGTGGGGCGCTATTAAAACAGAAGTTTACAAGACTCCGGTAAACACACGCGATGATTTGTTGCAGCGGATTTTAAATGCAGGCAACCATTTTAATAACCCCGAGACATTAGATAGGGTCCAATATCATTTTTTAAGGAGTGTTAATAAGTGTATTCAGCAAGATGGCGGTCATTTTACACATTTGCTTAAGTAATGTTTTTGTTTTACTTAGTTTCTTACAATACATACTTTCAACTTTGTTGTACTTTGTTTTATTTTTATTGTTAATAATTGATGTATGCAGGTAATTGTAAATATTTTCTTCTGGCAAAACAGCTCATTCAACGAAAAATATTATTAAAGAGGTAAAATAGCTTCCAAATACATCCAGTCACTCTACAAAAATATCTGGGTTGTCATAACGCCGTTCATATGAAAAATTAGGAGAAATGTTGACGTATTATATCACTTTTATAACACTTCCACTTATTTACAGCCGGTGACTATACTACTAGAAAACGTCATTTTATAGTATTAGTCTACATACTAAAAATCATTAAAATCGATTAGCAGGTTTTCACGTAATTTAGGAAAAACCAATATTTTTACAAATTTTTGACGCCCTCTACCGGCTAAACGAGACAATTTTGGATATAACTAAGTCGGCTTAGATCGACCTATTTTAACGTCAGGAGTCTGTCGTCAAACGTTGTACACGTATTTTCCGTACACCCTGTATATTAACATAAGTAGGTACCTACGTTTAAAATTTTCTAAAAATGCAGCAGTACTTATTGTCTAAATCGGAAAAATAAATTTATAAGAATGCTTACGTTGCTCTAAACTTTCATCGTCATCCTCTTCTTCGATTATTGGTTCAACAACCCTAATAGGCTTAGATGGTACCTTGGGCTCAACTTTCTTTACTTCAGGTTTCTTCATTTCGGGTGGCTTTACTTCAGGTGGCTTAACTTCTACTTTTTTGAGTTCGGGCTTTTTAGCTTCGGGTTGCTTAACTTCAGGTTTTGTAGCTTCTTTTTTGGGTTCTGGCGGAGGTGGTGTTGCTTTAACTTTAATTTCTTCCTTTACTTTCTCCTTTGCTTCTCGTAATGTAGATTCTGGAGCGACCTTCTGTACTGTTTCTTCTTCTTCTTCTGAACTATCGTCATCACCTACATAAAATTCCAATTAAATGATTTTACTTTAAACGAAAAAATAAATTCCTACCTCTGTCGGGACCAGGTACACACCGCTTCGTGTAACATTTGTTAGGACAGCATATTTCACTGGTACTACAATCTTCGTCATCGTCGCATTTTAGACCATCCTTGCAAGACACTTTATCTGGTGATGGGCAATCACCCTCTAAAAAAATGTTCAAATAAAGAACATCGATTAGTCCAATTATTCGTGTTTATATCTAGATGATATCCAATTAATACATTACAGGAATTTTAGATCAAATTATACTATTTCATTACCTTCTTCTGTCTCAGCAGATTCTGCTGCAGCTTCAGTACTTTTATCATGTGTGTCCTCTTCTGACGATTCATCTTCTTCCTCTGAGCCTGGGGTTCCTGGCACACATATTTTTCTATAACACTTATTCGCGCAACAGATTTCTCCAGTATCACACTCTTTATTCTTTGCACATTTCTCACCTTTACATTGTACTTCATTACGTTCTGGACATCCTTTATCTAAGAAATATAAACCATAAATGTCATAAAATGTATTACCTTGGGTTTTACACACCTTTACTCCTGGATTTTGTTTGAATCGTTTCTTCCTTTGAGTCTTCTTTAGAGTCTTCATCAGATTCTGCTTCTATCTCTGCCGCTGTAGCTTTACCAGGTATGCAACGTCTTCTGTAACATTTGTTTGGACAACATATTTTATCTTCTCCACACTGTTTATGTTTGCTACATAATTCTCCTTCTGTACAGGATATCTCATTCGGCCCTGGGCATCCAGTTTCTACAATATTCCAAAGTTAAAGATATATTACTTGCCTTTATAAGAAATATGTTAAGTTATTAATTAATTATATTTGCTTACCTATTGCGGTCGGTTTTTCTTCTGCACTCTTAGATTCATCTTCTTTTTCTTCATCTTCATCAGATTCTTCAGCAGCAAGTTCTTCTTCAGTTGCAGTACCCGAAATGCATCGTTTTCTGTAGCATTTATTGGGGCAACATATTGTATTTTCGTCACAGTTTTTGTGCTTGTTGCACAGTTCGCCTTCTGTGCAAGATACCTGATTTGGTGATGGACAACCCGTTTCTGTTCATACAGTAAAATAATTATTTTTAAAATTCTAAAAACTATAACGTATAGAACACCTACCTATTGTTTTACCGGTAGCTGCAGATTGTTCTGTTTCTTCTTGTGATTCTTCCTTTGAATCTTCATCGGACTCTGCTTCTAGCTCTGCTGATGTAGCAGTGCCATGTATGCAACGTTTTCTGTAGCATTTGTTTGGACAACATATTTTGTCTTCCTCGCACTGTCTATGTTTATTACATAATTCTCCTTCTGTGCAAGATACCTCAGTTGGTGATGGACATCCAGTCTCTAAAATTAGTGGACCTTAATAGTTTAATAATTTATTATTTAAAGTTTCGAAACTAAATTAAAAAAATTAAATGTTTGTTATTGATAATATTACCTGGCGTAGTTGGAACTGATTTTTCTTTACTTTTAGTATCTTCTTCAGATTCTTCAGATATTGATTCTGCTTCCAATTCTGCATCAGAGACGGTTCCTGGAACACATCGTTTTCTATAGCATTTGTTGGTGCAACATATCTTATTTTCTCCGCAACTTCTATGCTTATTGCACAATTCTCCCTCTGTGCAAGATACTTGACTTGGTTCAGGACATCCACCCTCTGAAAACCATATAAAGCAAAAGCTGTAAATTTATGAGGAAAAAAAATTACGGTTCAGAAAATGTCATCAGAACGTTTTTGCTGTAGCTGTGCTTGAAATTTATGTAAGGTAACTTACCCTCGGTGCTTTCTGACGATGCAGTCTTTTGTTCTTCACTTTTGTCATCATCATGAGATTCTTCCATTAGTTCTTTTATACTTGTTTTCGTTTCCTCTTCGTCGCTTTTATCGTCTGCCTTGTCGTCGTCGTCTCCTTCTTTACTGTCAGCCGTATCTTCAGCAAAATCTTCTTTGGATTTTGCTTCCCCACTTTGTTCTTTACTGTCTTCTTGTCGTGGAGCTTCGTCGCTTTCTCCATTATCTTCCTGACTACCATCCTTTTTTTCTTCGCTCTGTTCTGGGTTATCTTCTTCAGTGCTTTGATCATCATTTGTTGCTTGGACTGGTATTGATTGAATTATTTCTGCGGGTACTTCACGCTTGACTATTTGTGCTTCTTCTACTTGAGGTTCTTCTTGACTTTCAGCACTGGCTGTATCTGGGGCTTCTTGGTCTTCTTTACTTTCTGCACTTGCCTTTTCTGCCTGTTCCTTTTCTTCCGCTGATTCTTCTTTTGAAGATTCAGCTTTCGTATCTTCATCGGATTCGGCTTTTTCTTCGCTCTTGTCTACTTCCTAGAATAACGTAACTATTTTAAAAATTTAATTAATAATTAAATACTCAATGACTCAGTATTGTTTAAAGTTAAATCTGAGATTTGGGAGTATCACCGTGTAGGTATCCTTTATATCAAACTTTAGTTGTAATAATATGATTTGTAATGTTTAGTTCATAGTTGAATTGTATTTAGTCTGGTTACCTTTTCGTCGGGTGTCTCACCAGAGTCTTCTCCGCTCTTATCTTCCTCAGTTCTCTAAAATAAAGAAATTTTAGTTTAAGGTTGTTAATATTTGGCGAATCGTATATATAAGTATCCTTATCAAAAATAAAAAATAACGAACCTCCTTTGCAGCTTCTTGCTGCGCTTCGCCCTCCTCTCCGCTCTCAGCACTCTGTTCGTCTCCGGCTTCAGCTTCGTCGCTTCCTTCTCCTTTACCACTATCGTCTTCTTCTTGGTGACTGGAGTCGTCGGTAATTTCAACAGTAGGAATATCTTCAGCACTTTCGTCATTATCTGAAGGTTCCTTATACGCATATCCGACCTCACCTATCTCGAGCTCTTTAAGAGCTTTCTCGATGTAAGGTCGGCAGTCGGTTTCGGACGGTCCATCAGTCTCAGCTTCACCTTGCACGCCTAAAATAAAAAGTAAAAAATGAGTTGAAATATGAAAATGGTATGTTGGATTATTAATAATTAATATTAATTTAATACAACGAACCGTCACTGGCGAATCCGAAAATAACACAGAGAAACAAGAATTTGCAAAGTATATTTAAACGTAAAGAAATAGAATATTATGCTGCTTGAAAACTAGCAGAGATACGTCTGGGTGATGTTTTAAAAAATTATGTCGATTCCAGTTTCGTTTGAATGCTTTTATTTTTTCAACCTTTAAAAATAGGTTTTTATTTTTCGAAATTGTAATTTTAGTCCAGGAATTATTGGGCCAAATATTTTATACTCGTTTTTAAAATAATTAATGGACTCATTGTTAACTTATTAATTTCTTAAATTAAACGAAGTTTGTGAATTTATTACTGTTTTTAATATAAATTCTTTCTCTCATGTTACCTTTCGAATTTGGGGTGCATCGTTTCGTATAACACGCGTTCGCACAACATATTTCTTTTTCCTGACAGTCTTCATCTGAACTACATTTATTTCCATTCGTACATGAGACTTGGTCGGGTGTCGGACAGTCAGTGGTTTCTGAAAAATAAAAAAAAGCCATTAAAATGTATACAACAGAAAGTCAGACCGGACCTCTGGTAGCTAAAAGAAGCATTTTGTAAAGTAGCTTTATTTCAAGACAAGAAAACCCAAATTTGTGCCACTTTACCATATTACTCAACCTGTCGTTTGTTTTTTAAAATCAGAAGCCTATAAAAACCACCGAATTATTGCGCGTGATGATTTATAGGGTAAGATATCCGATTCTACTCTTAATAGATGAGCGTATTATAGGCTTGCTAAAAAAATGTCAGCCTGCATGGTTACTAAATTTAACATAGCACAAATACAATCGAAATATTATTACAGGTACCGTTTTTTGAGTTAAATTTAATAATGCCAATATTCTATCTTTAGCTAGAAACATATGGACTGCATAATACATAATATACAGGGTGGAATTTCCTCTTTATTTGCCGAAAAAATACAGAACTACTGCTGCGTTTATTTTTAGTTTGGAATATTTCCTTCGTGACTCCATGAAATTCGAATTTCGTGTATAAGTGAGTTTCTCTAAATTTTCTGGTTTTGTTACGTAAACTTTGGTTTTTAGGTGACCCCAGATTATCGAAATGCAAAAGTAAATAGCGGACGGGAACTGTAAGACAATGTTTCCATGGCGATTTGTCACAACCTATTTTAAAATTATTGTAAAAATATCCCTGGGGCCACACACAGTCAAAGAATTGTTAAAATTAAAAAAATGCAAACAATACTAGGAATTTTGGCCGAGTTCCTGGGCGCTGCATAATTCGATAGGTAATGATTCATCGATAATGAAAATATATTTTTAAAATATTTATTATTTTGACAACTACGTGCTATTAGAAAAAAAGCAACCATGGTAAAGTATTTTAATGTGATTCATTAAAATATGCTTTGTTATGAACATAAGTAAATTGGTTCTAGAGCTAAAAATAAAACAACACGTATAGGTACCCATCGGAGTATTGAACCTTCCAAAAATAATTATTTTCCTCTTATATGCTTGGAATAAAACCAAAAATCTTATTATCCCCACTGTCCACGAGGGAAAAAAATTATAATTCGGGATTTTTATGAATTTCAATGTTTTTAGTTATGTTCTAATTTATTTTTTTAAGCATTACATTGATAGACATTTATTTAAGTAAACTTGATTCATAAAAAGTTAATAAATGTTATGTTAAATTTCGACTTCAAGATCACATTTTCAAATGTGGGTAGGAAAGTTGATAATAAAGATTTTTCTTTCTACTTGGCAGTGAGAAAAACATTTTTTTGATGGTTTATAACATTAAATTTTTATTGGTGTAAATAAAACCGTTAAAAAATTAAATAGATTGATTAAGTGGGTAGATAATTATTGCAATGATTAGACTATAAGGTATCAGTGAATAAGCGATAGATTTTGAGCCAGTTGTGATATTTCTACAGTGTGACCAGTAAAGTCCGCATCATATGGGGTTTTTTTTTTATTAATACCTTTATTCGAAATTTGACTTTGGCATCAAGTTCCGCTTCGATCGAGATGAAAATTAAGCCGAAAACAGTAGTCACGTATCTGTCACGTTATCTGTCAAATTTTAATTTTTTTCAAAAAATAATTCAAAAGTGGGATTATTTCTGAAAATATCGAAAAAGGTTATTAGAAAAAGTTTTTTTTAAATGAAGTTTGTAGCCCACCTGCAAAATTTCAGCTACATAAGATAATTTTAATTGTTTATCCATATTTTGTAAATTGCACCACTTTTGCAAAATAAGACTCAGCTCAACTCAATATTAAGGTGTATTACTTTCAGACACTAACTACGTTTTCAAAAATACTTATTTTATGAAGTTATCTTATACAGGGTCAAAAACAAATAAACTTTGCACTACATGCGACCAAATTTTAATGGCCCAATTTTGATTTTGTAGAAAAACACACATTTAATATGGCGCTACTTTAAAGAAAATGTAGCTGAAATAAAGCATTGTCAAAACTAAGAAGTTTTATGTAGGTTGCGTTGAGTCTTATTTTGCAAAAGTGGTGCAATTTACCTTATTATCTGAGTGCTATTCAATATTCTGCTTTCTGTATGAGTTTCACACCATTTCTAATGATGACCTCATGAAAGCCTGCATGGACTTAGATATTAAGTTACAGGTACAGGAGGAAGGAACTATTGTGGAAGATATAGACGGTATACAATACAACCCTTTAATGAAATAACTTCATTTAAAGATATTTTTTCAGGTAAAAAACAGCCAATTAAGATATTAGAAATTTTAGTCAAAAATGATCTCATTCCCTGTTTTCCAAATTTTGCTCTAGCAATAAGGATTTTTTAACCTTACCTGTTTCTGTGGCTTCAGGTGAAAGAAGTTTCAGTAAATTAAAAATTATTAAAAATTACTTGAGAAATAATATGACACAAGAAAGACTTTCAGATTTGGCCATCCTCTATTGAATCCGAAATCTCTGAAAAAATTGATCTCACCGCAATTCTTGACAAATTTGCTTCTCAGAAAGCCAGAGAAATTATTTTATAGTTAATTATTAGGTAGTCTTCGAGGAAGGACTGATTTATATACTTTTCGTTTCGCGAGATTTATGCTTTAGTTATTTTTGTTATTTTATATTTTCTGGTAAATACTGTTGTTTTACATTTCTTAATATAAAATGTCAATTTTTGTTTCAAAAGTAATATTTTTGTTGGTTTATTATTTTGTTAAAGTAAAAAGAAAAAAAGGAGCTGTCGCTAATATAACATATTAGCTGGCCCAAAAATAAATTCTTTCCCGTAAATTTTTTTTTCTGTAGTTTGCATTGTTATTAATGTACTCTTATGTACATGTAGATGAGTTTATAACGTCAACGTTAAGTATTACTCAAAATAGGAAAAATTCTTTAGAGGGGCGGCATAATAGGTCTTTGCACGCGGGCGGCTGACACCCTAGGATCGGCCCTGGTGCTAGAAACTGCATTTAAAAAAACTTTTTCTAATAACTCTTTTCGATACTTTCAGAAATAAGCTTACCTTTGAATTATTTCTTGGAAAAAATTACAATTTGACAGATAATGCAAATCACGTGACGTTTTCCGCTTAATTTTCATCTCGATCGAAGCAAAACTTGATGCCAAAGTCAAATTTCGAATAAAGCTATATTAATAAAAAAAATCCCATATGATGCGGATCTTATTGGTCACACTGTATATAGGTAATATAGTGGATATTAAATTATGCCAAGTATTCCATGTTAAATTAATACACTTGGCATTAAAAAAAAACTATCAACACGAACTTACCTTTAAACTGCAAAAAAAAACCAACCCTAGGGGGTTTCGTTTTCCTTGCAGTGCAGTTTTTATGTAACAAAAGAAACAAGGTCCAGAAAAACTAAGGCAACAACAAAATGACAAAGTTATCACATGGCAGATTAAAACCCGATTTGTGGATATTTTATTTTACGGGATTTGAAAATATTTAGAATAATTTCGAACATTTTAACAAAGCTTCTAGCAAATTTTCTTAACTACCGGTAACATAATTATGTTTATTGCCGGTTAGACTGAGGCTGAGGCTGATAAGTAAAGCATGTTTCACGAAAAATGGATACGACTTAATGACTGCAGTAAAACTACCTGGGTCGGTCCCATTGTGGCGACAAGAGCTTGGCAATAAACAAGTGAAGTATAAAGGGACGGACTGTAGATAATTATGTAGATATTTAATTTATATAATTTAATAAGGATGAGTTTCTAAGGAAAACCAGTAATGATATGATTATATTAATGTAATCAAATGAAATAACATTTTTTTTAAATATTACTAGTCATATTTATTTACATTTATAATGTCATTTTATAGGTAGTTCTGTTTCGCTATCGTTATCGCTATCCTCATCAAAATAATGATAATTGAATTAATTATACGATCCAGACTAATATACGAATTTTCTACAGTTATTATGTGACGGACCGAATTTTTCCAACTACCTGGGGGAATATCATTAAAGCATTTTCGTATTAATTCTACAACACTAGAACTTAAAGTCGGAGAAATATTTTCAGACCAAACCAGTGATTTTAACTGGTGCCACATATGCTCTATGGGGTTAAAAATGCAATAATAGGGTGGGAGCCGTAGCACTGTATGTCCAATTTCTTCTGCCAATTTGTCACAAACATATACTTTTTTTTATACAAAATGTCTTTAAAACTTCTAAAATATCACTTTTTTTGTAACTTTCTTCAAAATATATATCATTCGCCGCCAGTTCTGAATCTCCAATTTTGTATTATTTGAGCTTGGAGCTTTATGTAATTGGCGGCTGTGATAGCTCGCATTGTCCATTACTATCACGCTATTCTGAGGAAAATTTGGTAAAAGACAATTCTTGAACCATTCCTCAAAAAGTTCGGCCGTTGTATCTTCATGGCAGTCCACACTAGAGTCTTTAATGTTTTTTGCAGAAAGCCACAAGGCATTTGGAACCCAACCGTGTTCTGACCCAGCATGTAAAATGGTTATTCTTTTTCCTTTATTTGACGGAGCTTTTGTTTTACACTTATCCGAAGAATCAGACCAGCCTGTGGATGGTGTTTCATGCATGCGTGTCAAACCAAGTCTCGTCGAGGTAAATTATTGGACTGTTTTCAGAACGGTATTTCCTTATTGAAGTTATATACTCATGACGCCATTTTTGTAAACGGTGGGATTCCATGAGTACTTGCCATTTGTCAATTTTGCGGTATCTGAAGCTAGTGCGGCTACAACTTATTTGGGTTTCATCATTGGTAAGCCGTTGCTTCAGAGAATCTAATGTAGGTACGCGTTGCTCTTCGTACATGGTGTATATTTTTCATCTTATCAGGTCCTTGTCGCTTTCGTCGAAACATTTGGTGAGACCGGCATCTTTACGCTTCTTTCTAGATTTAATGGGATTGGACGCGATTCTTTTCACTGTAGTCAGAGGTATCTTAGTCAAATCAGACGTTTCAGTCGCAGCAGCACTAGCATTAAGTCCTCTGTTGAGTAAAGAAGTATATACTCTTTTTACAATTTCCCTAGCATCGAGAGATAAATGCATTTTCTTCGCTGCAACATTAGAAGAAGCACCATCAATATTTTTCCACGGACGCCACATACTGTTTTTTTATACGTTTGGTAAAATGATATCGGTAATATAACTAAACTCTTCCAGCAAGCAATAAAAACTAACAAATTTTACCACGAAAAGGTATTTAAATATAAATTAAGCAACCTAACCTACCTGATGTGCCTATATTTACAATAATTATAATTCTTACAATCCGGTCCTTTCAAATAATTTTACCAAACGGTCATAAATAATGGGATCGCCCCCAGGTACTTTTACTGCAGTCATTAAGTCGTATCCATTTTTCGTGAAACATCCTTTACCTATTGGTGATAAATTTTTTTTTTCCATCGGCTAATTTAAAGAAAAATAGATTTTTTTTTCAGATAAAAGGTGGATCTTGGATCTTGAGGTCACGTCATTGACAACACTGCAAGATTGGTAAAACCATTGGTTATTTTCCAACGACACACTACAAAAGCATTTGGGCTCAAATATATTAGATAATGTATGATGTCTTTTGGTATTAACTTCAAACAATATTAAAATTTCAATGGATTTTAACTTATTAACTAACTGGCAACGATCCATATAAACAGCTGTTAATTTTATATATTAGAATAATGATATATAGAGGTAACAGCCTATCGATTTATATTTTTGGAATGGCTCCTATACTGTTTAGCTTAAAAATGTTAGCTGTATGTGGATTAGGTCACACATAACATAGTTGTGTATTGTACGATTTGATTTTGAAAATCAGTAATGACCTCTTTTTCAAAATTGGGCACTGACGCAAAGGTGTAATCTGTAAATTTTAGACCCACGTAAATTTAACTTTTATATATTTTTCTAGTCAGATCTAAATTAATATATCAGCAGGATTTATTTTGGTTTACAAAAAGCTGATAATAAAATCTGTTTTGTTGTAAACATGGTTATGTTATTTATAACAATTATCTGGTGGGAAAAAATAGGATAAACTTCAACAATGTGTGTTACGTCTTTATCATACAAGGGTTTTTCGAAATTTAACATTTGTTTTCAAATTATATATACAGGGTGTTCATTTGAAAACTTTCCACCTTGATTTTCCTGCTTTAAAATGAAAATGTGGAAAATCGCTCGGACCCGTCGATTTTTATTTCGAGGGGGACATCGTTTGCGTATATTGTCAATCTTGTTACTTCAAGCCCCTAGGAGGGAGGGGGGTAAGATTTAAATCTTAAATGAAAAAATGAATTTTTTTGGATTCTGCATAAAATTCTGAACATTTTTTAATAAAAGCATTATTAAATAATAAAAAAATGACATTTTTGAACTTTGACAGCGTCTAGCTTTCTAACTGTACGTCTTAGAGCAAAACGGCTTACATGTCCCTATCTTCGATTTTTATTATCTTTCCAATTGTGAACTTTCGGTTAAACCGGATGTAAGAAATATAGTACTTCCGGTTTGACCGGAAGTTGACACTATTGGAAAGATAATAAAAATCGAAGATAGGGACATGTAAGCCGTTTTGCTCTAACACGTACAGTTAGAACGCTAGACGCTGTCAAAGTTCAAAAATGTCATTTTTCAAGAGTCAATATCTCGGAAACTGTTAAGTATAGACTAATAATGCTTTTATTAAAAAATGGTCAGAATTTTATGCAGAATCCAAAAAAATTATATAAAATAGGGGTATCCATTTAAGATTTAGATCCTACCCCCCTCCCTCCCAGGGGCTTGAAGTAACAAGATTGACAATATACGCAAAAGATGTTCCCCTCGAAATAAAAATCGACGGGTCCGAGCGATTTTCCACATTTTCATTTTAAAGCAGGAAAATCGAGGTGGGAAGTTTTCAAATGAACAGCAGAAATATACTTTAAAAATCAATGTCCCAAGTCAAACCAGTAATATAAAATTTATTCTTGTTTAATTAAACTTTACAGATGATATCTTGTGGCAGCCGAACGCCTGCAACTATTTATTTTAATGTTTTTATTTGCAAAAAAAACGATTCTTTGTTTCATTAATTTTGTAAAAAATTTTCATGCTTAATTTTTAATAAATTATGTTTCCTAACGGTGGTTATTTAAATGTTTCTTGCCATCTGGCATTTAAACGCCAATATCTCAAAAGCAAATGCAACATTTTACGTACAAAATACCACTCTTTTAAAATTTGAGGTAATGCGTTCAGAAATGTGATGAGAGAGAAAAAAATATATGCGAGTATTTACCACCTATATTGTGTAACTAGAGTTCTCTAGGAGGTAACAAAACTAATTCTCAAATATTCATTCTTGCCGTCAAAAACATAACTTAACCAAATTTGATTCATAGCCGCTTAAACATTTTCAACTCATCATTAATTTTCTAAAATAACTTTTTACTTGGATCACCCTGTAGCTCTTTAATCGTGGATATTTTAACATAAGAAATTAAGTATAAATGACCTAATTTTAAGCCCTTTAGTAATTGGACGCCTTGTATATACATGTATATATATAAGAAACTAGAAATAAATCATATATATATATATATAATAATTGTAGGCCTCTCAAACAATGGAAGGCAACTTACAAAAAATGTTGAGAATCTATTATTACACCTCTCAAAGGTCTAACACAATTTATCTTACCTATAAATAAATAAATATTCTATTAATAAACAAAGAGTCAGTGCCAACATCTTAAACGAGAATTAATAGCTTGCAATTTTTAAAACATTTTTTAAAAAATTTTGAATTAAATTGGAATAGTGGGAATAATTAAATAGTTATCTGTATTAGTAAAGATACGATATATAAAGAATTATGGGTTTCCGGCAGTTCGGTGGTGTATGTAACCTTCAAGGGGACCGCCTGCCCCTATAGTAAAATTGCATCCTATCCATTTTGACAAGACTATTATTTTCCTAATTGTAAAGAACAGCCAAAGAATATAATAAAGTTAAATATGAGGTTTTTGAATCGTGATTCCCGTTATTCAAGATTTCAGCGACGACGAAGGGTGCCCTCTCACATCTAAATCATTTACAAAAATACAAACTTTTAAAGGTTTAAAGGTAAGGTACTCTCTAGAAAAATTTTAAAATATTCATTATAATATATATCAACAGGTATGAATTCTGATACCTATATAGAAAAATTGCACCGTTCCTCTTAAATTAATAACAGTGGTACCTACGTAGTTAAAGAGACAATATCAGTGCTGTGCAATCAACAACAATAATTGTTGCTTACCTATAATAAAATGAGCTTTCACATTTGTCTGACACCGAAATAATATCAACAGTGCATATATCTAATATTATTATTATTATATATTTTTAATTTTTTTATTATTCGGGTGTTATTATAATACTAATAATGGATTAACTTTTCTTTCATCACAGAAATCATCAGTGAAACCACTTAAAATTTTAATACAACTAAAACTAAATTAGGCACTTGCAAAGATAATACAGCAAAAACATAATAAAAAAAAATTTAAATTAAATAACTGGTTATAGAACTGATTTGACCTAAAGTAATGGCACATTTTTAGTAGGGCTTGTGCTCGATCATAAAAAAAAAAAATCATAAAGTGACTATCATAATCCAATCAGTTATGAAAAGTTTATAAAGGGTGCCCGAAATTGGTGCTGACAGTATTGCGATCTTGGAAACTATAAGAGATAGAAAGACGGTTAACTGGAAAAAGCTTAGGCACTTGGTACTGGTACTTCTGGCTTTAGAAATATTTTGAATAAAATAAAATGTTGCATTTACTTGGATCGGTTTTAAGTATGTTATAAGAATAGTATAATATACGGATATTGTTATTAAGCTAACTTTATTCTTAAGTAAAAGGATCATCTGATATGTCGGTGTTACCAAATATGTTTGAATTTTCCCTAAAAACGTTATTTAATTATATTTTGAGGTTAAAAAATTTTAATTTATGTGTTTAGTATTATATTATAGCAAAATGAAGTACTTTTGGCCATAAATATTAAAATATTACCAAGTAGGCATATTCTATGTAAAAAGTTGCCACGAAAATTTATTTACAGATTTAAAAAAATGTTGGAAAATAACATATCAGCAACCGATCCCAATCTAAGGAAACGCAACATTTTAGTTTATTTGAAATAGGTATCTCAAAAATCACATTTACATTTGAAAAAATTGTTAATGCTAGATATTAACGCTAGAACAAACAATAACAAAAAAAAATAAAAAATGTAAGGAGTCAGTCCTTAGCAATACTTTTTGCTCTCTAGTAAATGGCCTGGAAGTATGTTTATTAGGTAATTTGATAACAAACTTTAAAAAAAAATTATTTTTCAAATTTTTTGTGTTATTATCTGACTGTCTATAGGGTAATTATTTGTAGGCAAAATGTTTCATAGCACACTGTAGATAAATTCTAAAATTTATTAAAAAAAGTTTGAGTGTACCTAACAATGAATTTCAGAAAGTTACTCCTATTTCCACAAATGTTCATAATATTTTTGTCTCGGTACCACAGTTATGTAAGTAATATTTAAATCGAAAAAAAATGGGAAATCAGCCTTGAATAAAAAAATATTTGAATTTAAAACAAGGGCATGTATTGAAATGCTCGAGTCAAGTTCTAAATCTGTAACAAGTCTAGGGTATCTGAATCTGGCGTGTTGCCTGTTACCGAAAAACTGTAGGCTACTTCTAAATTTCGTCCAAATGATAATTATTTGACACCACTTTCGAAATTATAACCACTGGTTTTCCCACAGTTAACCTTGTTTAGTTATGATTTCGGGGCCTTGATAAGAGTTAATTAAGGGATGGTACTTGATTACCCAAAGGAAATGTAATTAGGATATAATTTTGAACTAATTAGTAAGATGATTATGTGCCTTTTAAATTAGAAATGAAGCTTAATGAAATAAAATATAAAAATGTTATTTATAGCAAAAACTAGTTTATTTGCGGCAAAATTTATTATTAGAAACCTGCGGATCCCAAAATAACGGAATATCGGATTATAGCACCTCGAAAAACGATGGCGACAAACTATTACATAATAGAAATTATTTAAATGCACTGTTGACACAGGATTTTTTTGGGTTTAAAGCACGTAGTTCACTATAAGCACTGGTACTTAGGGATTGTCGTTTCCTTTCTCGCGGGCCCAAACCGCATTGGAGGGTCACAATACGCGGCCGCTAATTTGAATATTTCTGGAAACGTACCCTGCAAGGTGGCAGCTATGAGGGCGAATCCAAGAAGCAGCAAAAACCATGAGGACCTAGGGTAGACCTCCATGGTTTTCTTCTTACCACACCAGTCACATAAAAGTCCCGCACTGACGACTACTACGTCCAGGTTACGGTGGACTATGGCATCGGAACGCATCGCGACGCCCGTGCTCTACCAGTGGCGGCACATATCATTTCTATTATTTATTACTTTGATTTATTTGGTAGCTTTTATATTTTATGCGAAAGCAGATCTTCATGATAATCGAATATGGTTACAGCAGGATGCTGCTCCGCCTCATTACGCCATAAATAATCGACAATATTTAATTGAAGTTTTTACAAACCGCTGGATAGGAAGAAGGGGTACCATTGATTGGCCGCCACGATCGCCAGACCTTAATCCTCTAGATTATTTCCTAGAGTCACGTAAAAACCAAAGTTTACGTAACAGTAGGGGAAACTGGGGATGGTTCAACCATTTAGTATTTAATTGTCTATATGCTGGATACAAATTCGAAAATGTTCCTGTATAACTAAATTACTATATAGCTGAATGCTTTGGGCACCTAATTTCTGTATAAAACAAGAGAAAAGCACTAAACTTTATTTTTGGTTATGCTTGCCAAAAAAGCTTACATTTGGTTGTCCCCCAGGTATGGGGTAGATCCATCCAGCGTGTGGGGTACATTCAACCAGTGTACAAAGACAACAAATTATAGAAATATTTTATTATTAAATTATAGAACAAATCGTAAAAATACATAGTATTTAAAAAAGCAATTTTTTCAAACAATAACTAACTACTACATTTTATTTTTAACGAACATTCCACCCTTTAAAATTAAATTTAAATTTATAAAGAGAAGAAATTCTAGCTGTGCCAGAATTTTGTTGCGTCGGTAAAATCATCATAATATCGTCTCTTTCTATGTTTGAAATATCAGGAATATCTGAAAAAGTAAAATTTGTCGAATTGTTTTTACGCCTAAAAAAATTTATTTCATAGTCGTTTAAATTCTTGGAGCAAACCTGACCTATGTAATAAATAGTGGATGTTTTTGTAGAAAACTTTTTTAAAACAAAATCTTGTACGTTAATTAGAAAGTCTTTCAAATATAGGAAATTCATCCAGAGATGAATCATTATCAGAATCAATAAGATCAACTAAAGATTCATCGCTGTCTGTGTCCTCATTAATTCCGGGAATTAGTTTACGTTTAGTTAATTTTGATTTTTTTAATGCATCCTTTCCTTGTTTTTCTTGTTGCTTTTTCTCTATTTCTTCCATAACCGGTGTAGACGTGTAGATTTTCGATTTAGATTGCCTTTTTTTATTTTTTTAATATCCTTTGCTTTGGAATTATTAATAAAATAGGTATGTATGGGGTAGATTTAACCGGTTTAATCTACCCCAAATTACATGGTTGAATCTACCCCAGACATACCTATTTTATTAATAATACCAAAGAATCACAATGTGATTTTTTTAGGTTATGTTTTTGTGGTAATAAGTTAGCTAATGCCATGCAGATTTAACTATACCCACCATATAACGGATACCAATAAGCAATAATGAATAATATTTCAAAGACTAGCGAGTAATATCTTACCTTTAATTTATAAAATTTTAACTTTTTGTGTCACATATTTGCACACTGCCGCTCCAGCCACCAAACTTTACACACAATAGTAACAGGCCAAAAGACAATATAGGTTAGTAAAAACACGCAGGAAATTTAAATATTTTTTTAGATAAAGGCACTGGTTGTATCTGCCCCGTGGTTGAATCATCCCCAGTTTCCCCTACCAGAAAATTTAGAGGAACTTAGGCAACGATATACACGAAATTACATAATGTCAAGAATGAATTTTACTTTAGATTAGTGGTTTGTCAAAAAAAAATGGGCAACTTTTCCAACAAAACAAATTGCGTCTACATTACCGAAATGCAAAAGTAAATAGTGGGTCGTATTCCATTTTTTATGCAATTTCCAACGACGCAATACATACCTTTACATTTGAAAAAAAAAGTTGGATGCTGTTTCTACCCCCGAAAGAGGGGTAAATTTTAGGCTATTACTAAAGGTATGCAATATTTCAAATTATCGTTTATTTTTTAGGATATGCATGGGTCTATTACTTATTACTACATGTATAGAAAAAGTGGCATCTATACGATTCCACGAAAGCGATTTTTGTGCTGCGAAAAAATACGTTAAAATATTAAACATTTATAAATTAGTAGGAATATAGGGGAGAATGGCCCAAAATGATCCCAGCGGGCAAAACGATCCCCCCCTATTATCGTTAATACGGATGGTGCCATCTATGGTTTTCGTAAGCCACTATATATCTTCCTTGTCTTCCGTCGAGTTGTGCTTGTCAGTTGACTCGAAACTTGTTAGCGGTTGGTGCGCTATCAATAAATTTTTGCTTATTCTGATCTAAAGTACGTACCTACAGACTTTTGTAACAGCTTTTGACAGATAACAGGAATGTTAAAATGTAGTATATTTCTTAGAAGCTTATTACTTTAACTATATTTGGAGATATTTGTAAAGTTTTTAAACTCAACGACTATGTGATAAACATGGCGGTTAGTAAATTTTGCACATTCGGGCAAAATGATCCCTCATGAGGTATGGTAAAACGATTCCGGGATCATTTTACCCGAATTTTTTGGTTTTATATAAGAAATATTATATAGTGTTAAGTTAGGTACCTAACTAGGCATTCTATGAAGATACAAGTTTTAACAATAGGTCTCTGTCTGTTTTTGTAAATATTGACTTATAATCAACAATTTTGCATTTTTTATTAAATTAAATTGGAGGATCATTTTACCCTACCTCAAGGGATCATTTTGCCCAACCAGGTAGGGTAAAATGATCCTTTTAATCAAGTTCATGATTATATAAATAACATTATTAGGTTTTTTTATTAAACACTCTGCGCATCCAAAACTGAAAGCATAACAATTGGGGAATCCCATAACTATGATTATGGATCTCCCTAAATCATACACTCGGATTACGAGGGGTTTTCCCGTTAGGGGGATCATTTTGGGCCATTCTCCTCTAAAGCACGGTATTTTATCTACCCCCCATTCAAATCAACTTCATAAAATAATTAATGTGGCACACTTAGCATAAAAATAATTAAATTTCCTGATATTTTTATATTTGGGCCCCGGTCCTGCCTAAAAAATTATCGAATCTTCATTTTTAGCTTCTAAAGACCTAATATAGGTTAATATTGCAAAGCATCTTCTAAATACCTTTCTGTCTCGTGTTAAGTGTAAAGAAACGCAAACGAAGATCGTATTAAAGGCAGGAAATTTTAGATTATTTAAATTAGCGTTCAGCTCACACAGACGATTAAAATTATCTTGAAACTTTTTCTCTCATATAATCGACGCCTCTGCTGAAAAACATTCAAAATTCGCTGCCCAATGACCCCCCCACCAAATTCAATCCGTTCGTTAAAATCCACAGATGATTGTAAAAATTATAATCGCGATCTTTTAGTTTAATTCATTCGTCCATTGTTCCAATTGTATCCCATTTATTTTTTTAAATGTTTGTGATTTTTAAATTTTAAGTTTTGCCACTGTACTGTTTTTTTTTTTTTGAAAATGAATTCGTGCATAGAAATTGGAATAAATAATGTTACTAGGTTTTCGGATTTTCGCCGGTATGCGCTATCGGGTCTACGTCAATGCGTATTTTGAGTTACAAATATTTATTTTGAGCTTTTTTTTTTATTTCGGAACCTTTTAGGTGTGATTTTGATTAAAAATTAATTTTCCTTATTTTTTCCAATTACTTTTATTGTTTGTTTGCGTAAGAAAAATTATTTAAATTTAAAACGTTTGGATATATTACATTGTATGGTGAAATTTGAAAACCTGACCATTACGTAAAATAATTACCTTTTTTAGCAAAGTACTACCAAAACAAAAAAATTAACAAATCCAAAACTTTGAAGGTTCCACGTCAATTTTATTATTTAAGATATTTTTGCGTACATGAGTCACTTTATGATACACTGATACTTACAGGTAACATTAAAATAAATTCAAATGTTTTTACCAAAGAACTTAGTAAGGATTTGGAATATTCTTTTTATGTAAATTTTTGCAGTTTTAATATTTTAAATAGGAAATTTTTCAATGAATTTTCATTCAATTACTTTATACAATTTTATATTATTAATAATGCCTTTATTTGGTAAAAAGGATATAACTAAAACAACAATAAAGTATTTAAACAAAACTGTATATTAAACAATTTGAACTATTCAACAGTAATATCATGGAAATCGTACAAAATCGTAAAAAAGCTGTTTACTGGTATATAGGTAGGGTAAGGTTGCCCAAATTCAACCAAGTTCTCTTGCAACAGCCCCAGCTGTTTATAAAAGTGGTACTTGTGGAAATACCCTGAGTCCCGACATAACCAAAGTAGAAGCAGAATAATATGTTATTCTGTAAACTTTGACATATCAATATCTGTACTCCGAAGGTATAAGACACTATGTCCAATTTTTACAAAAATTAGGTAACTATGTAGTTTTATTCAGAAAATTAAACTCTTTTGTGGGGCATATAACACCAAGTCCAATTAGTTAAGGTAGCTGAGAAACAGGGTAGACTTTTAACACTATGTGCATTTTTATTCAGAGGCCTAAGACACCAAGGTAATAATATCTGTATGCCTCGGATCTTTAGTAATATCTTTAGCAACACATTTAGCGGCATAGAACACTATATAATCACTTGGTCTTGGTGTTATATGCCTCTAACTAGATCTATATAATAGTAGGTAGGTGAGGATTACACATAATGTTAAACGCCAGCTGACTATCGACATTTAGGCGGCAATAAGTTTTTATTTGGTCTATTATTACTTTTCCTTTTACCAAAATGCATACCATTTCCATTTAATATACTCATTTTTTTTGTAAAAATTGGACCCTATACCAGTGACAGCTCGTGAGTTGTGAAACAGGTGAAGTGTTCGGGAAAGAAAAAGCCCGCTGCAGACGAAATGCGCCGCAGGCGAAATTTTTTTAAGACCACGCCCAAATTTGGTCAATAATTTTTAGTAAATATTTTGAAAATTTATGATTAGGTACCTACTTATTTTATTAAAAATGAAATTTTTTTCTGCAAAGCCAGTAAAGTTCCAACTACCTTTTTTTTATCCCCATTAACAGACACGGCCAACAATAAAGTTTATTTAAAAAATACTACCCGTCGACTATGAATAAAGATTGTACCATTTATTTCTGTAAGATAAAAAAAAATTTGGGTCAAATTTGCCGCCTCCTACAATCTGCCGCCCTAGGCTCCAGCCTACTCAGCCTAATGGTAAATCCAGCACTGCGAGTACAGATATATAACCTTAAAATTTCAGTGGTTTAATTTATGCCCCGGTTCTAGATTAGCGACCTTACCCTATATTGTTAGTAACTTTTTAGTAAATGTAACAAACATTGCAAAATGGATTTAAAAACAAAAAGCTATCTCTACCCAAAAACACAACCTATTTGTAATACTTGGTAAAAAAGTAATAATATCATAAGTACATGTATAGGAACAAAATTAAAAAAAACAACCTCATTGTAATACTTAAAGCTAGAACTTGTTGGTTTTGTGGTCCCATAATATGAACTGACTAAAATTTTAACATTTAATTTTGTATATGTTATATATTATGTCTATAAAATTATAATTTTAAACCAAATAAACCTGAACATCTTAAAATTGTATACTATTTGAGTTTTAGAAATTGGTTAGAAATTTTTATAGACTCATGGTTCTCCCAGGACGAGGAACTATTTTCTTATAAGTTATTTTTGATCAATTCCTCAATATCTGTACCAGAATACATATCAAAGGCATTAATTTCCAACATATGATGAGCAAGGTCTCGATCAACCTCCTTATATTTCGGATCTGAGGTAAACCAGATAGCTAATGCGCACCTCGTACCATTTTTTACTGCTTTTACTCCATGTAAATTTTCGTGGCCCGATGAAAAGGCCACCATTTTTCCACATTTTGGTTTCACAGAACTCTAGAAAAAAAAATTATTTGTTATACAGGTCTCGTATACAGGGTGTCCCAGATAAGAATGCACTCTACAGGGATCTCGTAAACCATAGGAGATACAGAGATGGTTAAATTAGAGAAAAGTTGCGCATTACTGAATCCTGTAACGTCATGTTTTCAAATTTAAAAAAAATCCGAATACTTCCGAAGATATTTAGATAAAACCGAATTTTCGCGATTTCGTTTTAATTGATTTATGATTCTATTTGAAGAGACATGTCAAAATAAATTATACATTCTTATTGCCACTTTTTCTCCCCTACAAGACGGTTTAATTACATTTTCGATCCGACGTTTCGTTTAGTCACAACCAGCATCAACTTTGTTATTTTAAATAGTCGGAAAATTTTATTTTATGCTTAATAAATTCTACGTTTTATTCTAAATCTAACGGTGTATCACACTTATTATTTATTAGACGTTTCAATATAGAAAAACTCATTATCAATGAAAATAGGCACCTTATCGAACATATTTTTGTTTTTATTGTTGTATTTAGACACTAGTTGGATTTTAAAACATTTTTTTAAAAGAAACTTATAATAAAACTTAATATCTAATAAACTTATCTGAAAAATGCAACAAGTAATAAGTAATTAATTTTAATAAAATTATTAAAAACAATTATTTTTTATTTTAAAAAAATGCATGATAATGTTCAAACAAAACGTACTTACCATTTAAATTCGGCATCATATGGGTGGCTATGAAATTGATTGACGTTCGCAATTGTTTAAATAGGTTCTTTAGATCTGTCACTTAGTTACAGAGACCTGTTAGTTTTAAATTTGATAATTATTATTATGTTTTTTTTTAATTTTTAACTGTTGCGTTGTGCAGTAAAATTTAAAATCATGGAACATTATTCTAACGAAAAAAAATTTGACATGATTTGCTGTTACATCGAGAGTCATAAGAATTGTGCGCAAAAACATAATAATAATTACCAAATTTAATACTAACACAGGTCTCTGTAGCTAAGTGACAGATCTAAAGAAACTATTTAAACAATTGCCAACGTCAATCAATTTCATAGCCACCCATATGATGCCGAATTTAAATGGTACGTTTTGTTTGAATATTATCATGCATTATTTAAAAATAAAAAATAATTGTATTTAATAATTTTATTAAAATTAATTACTTATTACTTGTTGCATTTTTCAGATAAGTTTTATTAGATATTATGTTATTATAAGTTTCTTTTAAAAAAATGTTTTAAAATCCAACTAGTGTTTAAATACAACAATAAAAACAAAAATATGTTCGATACTGTGCCTATTTTCATTGATAATGAGTTTTTCTATATCGAAACGTCTAATAAATAATAAGTGTGAAACACCGTTAGATTTATAATAAAACGTAGAATTTATTAAGCATAAAATAAAATTTTCCGACTATTTAAAATAACAAAGTTAATGATAATTGTGACTAAACGAAACGTCGGATCGAAAATGTAATTAAACCGTCTTGTAGGGGAGAAAAAGTGGCAATAAGAATGTATAATTTATTTTGACATGTCTCTTCAAATAGAATCAAATCAATTAAAACGAAATCGCGAAAATTTGGTTTTATCCAAATATCTTCGGAAGCATTCGGAATTTTTAAAATTTGAAAACATGACGTTACAGGATTCAGTATAAGCAAATTTTCTCTAATTTAACCATCTCTGTATCTCCTATGGTTTACGAGATCCCTGTAGAGTGCATTCTTATCTGGGACACCCTGTATATGTTATTTGGAATTTCCTAATGTTCTTTAGACTGTCAATAACATAAATAATTTTTATCTAGTCACACTGAGACTTACTTGAATGTTTTTCCCTTTTGAATCAGCTGAAAACAGAAACTCGCCCCCTTCGAAATCTTCATTCAAGTACAATATGGCACTATAGTCTCTCCAGAAGAAAGCTGGATCCTTTTTTTCACATAGGTCATCTGCTAGTAAATTACAGTTATCTGCATGGATCATGTGACTGAAATCACTTCTGTTTTGCGGAGAATCTAAAAAATTAATGGTCCAGATTTTTGAAATTTTATTAACTTCTATTTTTATAGCGTATACCTGGTAAAGATGATCTGCAAGCCAAATGGGTATATGAAAAATATAGGTTATTTTTAATATTGAACTTTTCAATTACTTGTTTTCGTATATCTTCAGTAAGTTCTAAAGTAAGTTTGAGATATTTGGGTTTGAGAACTCTAATGTAAACCAGAAATGTAATTCTGCTAAGGGTTATTCCTTTGAAGAGTTCAAACTTGGTATGTGGTGACTTATTTTTTATCGTTACCGCGCTACTAGTATATCCATCGTTCATATTTGCAAAATGATTTGCTATATATAATAAGTCTTCACAATCTGAAGCGGTTGCTATACCATCTGAAGAAAACCTTGCATTTCCTCCTAACTGGGTACCGTTTTTTGTTGTGTAAGAATTTGGGTTTGATATCTGTTGACAAAAAAAAACCTGCATTAATTTTAAATTTGAAAACCTCTGCAATAATTTTTGTTTGCTTTAAATCAGATATGTTGACACTCCCAAAACCTCATGCCATTAAATAACTTGCATGGGTCGGACCTAACCCTATAGAGACCACGATATTGATCCAGCTTAAAGAAGGAAAAAATAAACAAAAACCAATAAAACAAAATTTTTATTAATAAAAAAAACACTATGTAAAACAAATTATGTTACGTGGCACTGGATAAAGATAAAAAGACTGTTAAAAAGCACAAGAAAATGGCAACCATACGTTAATATTTACAAAAAAATGGCCCAGAAGGTACAAGCGTCATTCAGATTCAGTGTTGTTAATGTCATTGTCTGTCGATTCATTAGCTATGGCAGATTCTTCCTAAAAGTTAAAGAAACTTGGATAATATCATTCACATGCCTTAATAACTAAACTAAAGGAATTAATTAATATTCTGTGGACCCTTCATAGCAGTTCGAAGGGTAATTGCTAGACCTATTTGCTTTGCCCCCTATATAGATGTATATCCCTTTCCACAGTAGTTATATTTATAAAATTTGTTATTGTAGATGCTTAAGCCAAACCAATATTTTATCTATGCATTTATTATACAGGATTAATTGAAATGACTTATTATATACCATTTATATCAGCAAATCCTCATATTGCAAATAATTTTTTTTAATATCGCTTTGTTATAATCAGCGAAAAAATTTACCAGTATAAACATATCCGAATAAGACACCCAGGAGTATTTAAATATTATAAGCCATTTCCATAACACTCTGTATATAATTTCAAACCAATTTTGTTAATACACCATTCACCTTCAAATCAAAAAGTATTTTAAAATGTAGATAATTACCTCAGGCTCTTTTTTTTTAATTAGTTTGTTTTCAAATGAAAATTCATTTCTTATAAAGGAAAGAATTCTTTGTTCGTAGGTATCTCTTTGAGCGTATCTTACAGCTTCCTAAAAAAAAGGTGACAATTTTATGTTCAACAAAAATGTTTAGTATCAAAGTATAGGATATTTTGTTTCCAAATTTAATGATTTTTGTTCAAAAAAATAAGTAAGTGACGGACATATATTTACATATGTACATGTTTACCTCTCTTGGAGTAAAATATTCTTCCTGTACTTTTGGCAATGTCATATAATATCTCATATTAGTTAACATGGTATCATCATCAGGAAGAAACAAAAGGTAACTTGCTACTGCTTGGCAGGCTGCTTGAAGATTTCCTTCTAAAATTCATTACAAATTAACTTACTTTTTTCCTATTATGTGTTTATTATTAAAGCCAGAATTCACCATTTCGTCACGAAAGTTATAAATGATTTGTTGGCCGTGGTTTTTGCTCAGACACAGGTCTGTAGCCAGAGATTTCAAAGGGGCGAAAAACTTTACGTAATCATTTAAAAGGGGAAACAATTTTCATTTCAAGGGGGGTTATTGAACTAAAATGATTTTGGTTCATTTTCCTCAGCCACCATTCGTTCATTTCAGCCGTCCTCTGTTCTCCATCCTCCCCTAAGTATTGTTTGCATTGACATTGTTTAACTAATAGTTTCAGTATTTCTTTTTTATTTGACGATATACAGGGTGTTTCAATAAAAACTCCCAGGCCAATTATTTCGAAAACTAAAAGTGACATGTAAATTCTGGAAACGTCAGCTTTTAGCCTCTATGATTGGCTTCACAACTGTGTAAAAATGTGTTTGAATAATACAAGATGTAGGTGGCGCCACGGTGCAAAGAAAATTTTCGATGACAGGAACTTTTAAATGTTGTCGTTCTTAAAGATAATTAATTTTTGATCAAATTATGTCCCATAAAAATTTTTGATCAATCCAACATGAACTAAGATGCCATGCCAAACACCATGTATAGAAGCTGCTAAGTTAACACATTTTTACTTACTTTTAAAGTACGCAAACTGCAAATAATGGTAATGACTAGCGAGAAGATCTTCATAGACTTCTCCATTTAGAGAACCCAGTTTCCTTTTACAATTCCTCTTGCATTTAAGGACATAAGTAAAATGATCTAAAAAACAGTGAGCAGCTAATAAAATAGATAAAAAATAGTAATTTCAATCTATATGTATATTTTTTTTTTAATATGTAAGGTAAAATGCCTGTTTCTTACTTGAAATGGCAGGGATAAAATCCGGATACCAGCCAGGATCGAAAGGTCCTTCGCATTGAGCTCTGCACTCATCTTCTGCTTGTAAATAGGATACCAAACTTTCTTCCATATTATTTATCGCAACATCCCAGTCTTTCTTTTCGTAGGCATCAGCTCCATAGATGTATAAATATATGTAGTCCTAGAAAAAATTAATAATAATAAACCTTAATTTTTAGTACGTATAGTAGTAGTAAGTACATACTTTTCCTTCGAAATTGATCACTTCTTTCATATCGACTTCCGGCAATTCTGAGTATTGTTTAAGATTTTTTGCCATGACTTTGTGGTCTGGATTGGCGACCAAAAATGTGAATGCTGCAGAAGCTGCATTTTGTTTATCATTTATCTGCAAAAAAATTATCAAATGGTAATAAGATGGCATCTCATCCCTGTCATTTAATTTTTACTATGACTACAATCATAACGTAATTATTGTTTTGCTGCATGCATCATAGGAATGTAGATGTATATACCTGTAATAGCTAGGTTACCTAATAATTAAAGCTGGAATTGGTAAATTTACCATCATTTACATTATTTTTCATATCTTTGTAGGTAGGCAATCAATTGTGCACAATAAAGGGAAAAAGAGCAATTGACTATTTATTTTTGTCATGTAATACTTTTTTACTTGAAAGATCCGTGTAAGATTACATAATCACTCGTAAATCGACTTGAAGATCCTTGGCGTTTATGCGTAAATAAAACTGAAGATCATTGCATAACTAACAACAACTATAAAACTAAAGCAAACAATGAATATAATTTTTTTTCCTCAGTTTCAGACCCAGATTACAGATTAAATTTAAATAGATATCGTAAAACCTAACAAGCCATCATGTCAAAAATAACATTATGGTATTCTATATTTATAAATCCGTAACTATAACATCTACAAAATTGCCAGTTTTGATTGACTGCGAACATTGCGGATGGTTCTGCTTCGTTCAAATAATCTAAATAGATTTCTATTAAAATATTAAACTTTCGAATACAAAGTAACGCGCTCTTTTTGCTACAGCGGCTTATCACGAGGGGGGGGGGGTCCGCCACCGGATACCTAACCAAGGGGGGTGCCAGCAGCATTAGGCTTGAGCTCGTGCCACAATGGCCCCATGGCAATCGATGGCAATAATTTAATTTTTTTAAATTGCTTATTCTTTTGTCCTCTTTAAAAATCGAGGAGAATCTAACAAAAATTTAAAAGCAAAATTTTTGATAAAATGGAAATTTTGCCGCCAATAGCAAACCAAATGCATCACTGCTTCGTATAATGCTCCATAAAATATTTTAACAATGTATCAAAACTACCGATTGATTTTGCCAATAATGATTGATCACAACCAAAATAAACGACGTAAGTGACGTAGCCCCTTTTAATTTATAAATGCGAATCACTGTTATCACTGTCAGAATAAAATAAATTTCACCCACAACGTTATTAACAGATACCAAACTATCTTCCATGTAGGAGTAGATTTATTTTACGTGGGAGAATTACGTTGTTTGATTCTAGGTCTAGGCACTAGGCAGTAAATGTAATTAGGTATTGTCTTGCGTCACAGGTTACAGAGGACTAGCTATTTCCGGAAAACCCACAGCCCTTCATCATAATTATTGTTCGATGCGTGGTCTGGAAAATCACATAGCTACAAAAATAAAATCGAGAAACGGAAAATAACTAAAGATTAATTTCTGTTTGTACGTTACTTATACACAGTGGCGGAACTACCGGTGTTCAATGTGTGCGAAGCACACGGGCCCGGGCTAAAAAGGGGCCCGGGAGCGGAGCCACAAAAACATAAAAATGCAAAACAAAATGTTCTCATAGAAAAAAAAATGTAATACTCGGGAAACGTATCCGCAAAACAGCAAAACTACTCTACTCAATACTTTTATGGATAGTAACTGAAGTAATCACATAAAACGGCCTTTATTTTTTTTATTATTGTTTTTATTAAGACGCAATTCGCAATACCTGCATTTAGTTTAAAGGGCGGTGTTTGTGAAATTAGGAATTTCTACGATATAGTTAAAAGTGTCTATGTTTTTTTTTTTGGACACATAATGTTTGATGATGTTAATAACCATTATCAAGTTCAAACAAGTGATGATTGGTTTAGAATAAATGTGTTTTTTAAAACTATAGATATGATTATAGCTCAATTAAAAAATCGAAGTTCTGGCCTAACAGAAGCAGCGGCGCACCCAGGATTTTATGTTAGGGGGGGCCCGCCAACCAGTGCTGGAAGCAAATTTTTTAATAAACTTTTAAGTTACGCATTTTTCTAGAACTTTGAAGCTTTTTTAACAGGTACTCTCTTGCAGGGAAGATCGCAATAGCCTAGTCATGGGAGTCGTTAAACGGTTTCTTAGGGGGGGAGGCATTGGCGGCTTGTGACTTGTTATTTTGGGGGTGTACTAAAAGCCTGCTGTAGGCGAAATGCGCCGCAGGCGAAATTTTTTAAGACCACGCCCAAATTTGGTCAATAATTATTATAGTAAATATTTTAAAAATTCATGATTACCTTCTTATTCTATTGAAAATGAAATAAGATAAAAAATAGAAAGGCTAATTTATTTTTTATTAGTGGGTACATTGTTTAAAAGTAAAGTTCATTCATCTGTTTTTATTTGCAGCAAACGTATCAATAACAATAAAGTTCCTAGATTTACACTTTGTGGTATGTATCAAGTTAATTTCGAGAGTTTAGGTCTTCCCTTAATTTTAATTTCAATTTTTTGCTCAATACTTAATGAGCTAAAATTGTTTCTCAAACATTCATAGTCGTTTTGGCATTAAAACTGTTTATTTTTATTAAAATAAGTCTTTACTACCCCAAAATAATAACAAAAATATAAAGGAAAACTCGAAATAATAAATTCTTAAATTCAATCAAACCATATTAAACCTCAATAAGTCAACTTTTGTCAATAAGTCAACTTCCAGGGGGAGGGGGGGGGGGGGCAAATGCCCCACCTGACCCCCCTCAAACGAGGCCCGTGAGGTAAATCTAAGAAAATTGACTTTTTAAAATACTTATCCACTTTCATATTTTTTATTTCATTGGGGGTTTTGGGGGGGGGGCCAAGGCCCCCTTGGCCCCCCCCTGGGTGCGCCACTGAACAGAAGATGCGAAGCAGTCATTAAAGCAAGGGGAGGCAAAACTCGCTACTAATTATTTATATTTAATTTTTTTGAATACCTTTAGAAATTACAATTTTTTTCCCTGTATTTTTTTTGCCCTGTTTTGTGGATTCAATAAAATTAATTAATACCAGATATTGATTCTTTATTTACTTTATAATTTGTATTTTTTTGCTGTTGCATTAATCAAAGCATTTCATTTTGTATTTTTTAACTAAACATTTTTTTATGAAAATCACGTTGAACTAAAAATTGAATATTTCATGAAAAAACAGAGATGAACCAATGAATCAAAAAAGAAAATGTAAAGGAAACATGGGACTTTCATTTGGCTGTAATTGCGATAACTTGCAATGGCTAGTAAATCCTACAGGGTGTTTTGAATTTCCGTAAAAAAACATAACAGTTTTATAACACCCGGTATAATACCAAAGTTACCTTTTTAAGCAAAACAACAAAGGCAGTGATATGCTTAAGAAAAAAAACATACAATTAGAAAAAAAAATCATTAAAAACGAACCACAAATTTGGAAAATATATAACATCAAAATTGATGCAATTTTATCGTTATGCGTTAAATATGCCGCGCAGTGTAGTTGAAACAATTTTTGGCCGAATAAGCTGGAGGTATCGTTCACCGTTCAAATCTCCCTAGATGAAAAAGGGTCCAATTGCATGTGCTGCAAACAATCCAGCCCATACATTAATTTTTTCTGGGGACTGTGTATTTATGCAGCTCTTATTCATGCCAATTTGGCTAATTTCCCGCCGATTAACGGTAATTTTGTTTATTAACCGTTATGTGTAGTGTAAAGGTCGCTTTTTTGAAAATGCGGGTTCTCTTCAATCTTTTCCGTAATTATTTCGCAAAAGCGAAAAATTTTTGGGTGCCACGCCCTTTTTTGAATCATGGTGCTTGGTTTTCAAGTGGGAAAAATAAAAAATAGAAAATAAAATTACAAAAACAACCCGGTGCATTTAGGAGGGGGTTAATTTTTGTGATTTTACCTTCCAGAGAATTCCTTCTAAATAAAAATTTCATAAAATTTTAATTTGTTGTCCAAAAAAAATATGAAATACAAAACACATATATAATATCTGGGTATAAAGGGGTTAAAGAAAAAAAGAAAAAAGAAACAAAAAACAATTTAGATTGAGCGCTTAATGGCAATGTGGGAGCTTTTTAAAGAAAATTAGCCCTTTAATTTTTATTAGAGGTGTTTTTAGGTTCTACCTCCTGTGATTTCTTACTTGTTATACGTATTGTTATGCATTATAAAAAAAATACTAAAATTTTAAGAATAAGAACCAATAAATGTTTCACTACTTCCTATTCGCATCATGTGCTCCTTTTGCAGGCGCGCTTTCGGGCGCCTTCGTGGTTTTGATTTGCGCTTTGAGTTTTATACATCTAGCAACTCTATTACAATTTTATGAAATCATATTTTTTATTATTCCTTAAAGTTACTAAAATGTTAGTACCTATTTTATTTTTAGAAATCATGGATATAAGAACTTTGTTTGAGAAAAAACTGACAGTAGTGAAAAATCTCAATACATACCTAGTGGATTTTAAAAATTTTGCTCTAAATTATTGACCAAATTTGTTAAAATTTGGACGTATAGTTAAAAAAAATTTTTTTCACCTACCCACACTGACAAGGGTGCCCCGAAAAGGTTTTCCTTGCTCAGGGGGGGGGGGGGCAATTACCCCCATTGCCCCCCCCCTGTATCCGCGCCTGTAATATACCATTTACATTTAAAAAAAAATATAACTTTAATTCTCCGCAACTTTTTGGGCGAACCTGTATATTCCAATTTATTACAAATACCTATGTAGAATTATAAAAGCCTTACAACTTTTATAAAAGACATTTTTTGTTAACTCCTGTATGTTTTGAAATAATCGACCTATCTGGTAATTTCTTCTAACCCTCTGTATAGATAAATAAATTATTCGGTTTAATTAATTTTATTAAAACCAAATGCCCGTAGTTACTAACTTTATAGGACAATGACCTGCTTTGCTTCCGATTATTTTTGCAAAATTTGGCAGCTATATCTATTTTTAATCTTTTGAAAAGTAAACTGTATTAATTTTGTAAAATATTATTAAAACCGAAGAGATAGTTTATACTTATATATTATATACTAAACCTATATTATCGTTCTGTTTACAACTTTTAATTATAAAAATATAAACATCGGAACATTCAGAACCGTTTACTGTTTCATTTATTTGTGTTAGTTTATATTTTTTTATAAAGAAAACTGCCACCTTGTCTAGCTGATAAAACTATAGCTCTTTTTTTATACGCTTGTATTTTTCAGCTCACAGCAAAGTAAAATGCTAGTTTTGATTCCTGCTATGACTAATCAATGTTATTTTATTTGCTTATTATACCGATATTGCCATTACCAACCTTATAGTAACATAAATGCAAATATTCATAAGGCTTCCTGTCCTCAAAAACGAATTGTAAGTCTGAACTAACGTACATATTTCCATCATTTCCAACATTGTTAATTCGACAGTTTACAATACACAAAGTGTTTCTCACAGTTTTTTCATAAAATCTTAAATCTTCAATGTCCACCGGAAAAAGTGGCTCAGACGCATCTGTCTCATGTCTACATTTTAATCTACAATTTTGTAGACTCCTTCTTTGCGACCGGTACTGTTGCAACGCGTGTTCTAGATTTTCAACGCACTGCGGATATCGTTCTTCCAAATAAGCTTCTACACCTTTTTCATAGAGCTCAGCGACTGTCTCACTTTTTTTTAGCTTATCTGTACGAACATGTGTTACTAACGTTATTGTTACAAGTGCATACAACACAATCCTCGTGCCACTAGACATTATACACTTATACAGTACCACTGAACTCTACTCTATACATCAGCATCAGCTTTCGGTTTCTTTCCCGGCGCTTTACTAAGTCACCAGGCTATGAAGATAACTATTTAGTGATATTTAGTCAGGTATCATATGGGTTACTTCCAGCTCCTTTTTTATTATTATTATTATTATTATTATTATGACTGATTATAGTACTGATGAGTACTTAAATTACTTAAAATTGGTACTTGGATAAGTACTATATGTACCGGGTGAACAACTAAGAATGGTCGTCGGGTATATCTCGGAAACTACTAAACGTAGAAACTTGGGATAAAAAAAATTATGATTAAAGCGGTCATGAGAAAATTCTGGAAATAATTTTTAAGTTCCGCATTTTGCCACAAGAGGGCGTAATTGAAAAGTAAATTTTAAAATTTTACATAACTGCGAAAATTCCACATTAAGGTATATGTTTGATTATACCATTTTAAAGCTTGGATAATTATGCATAATTTTTGTCTTATGCTCATTGGCGTACCGACTTTAATAAGAGTGGGGGAAACTGTTCAAAGTGTAAACATTTAAATCGCTATAACTTCTAAACGACTTATCCGATTTCAGCAAACTAAAGACTGTTTTGAAGAGAAATATATGCACTTTCACCAGTCGTATTTAGTTGTCCATAATAGTTCTCAATAAAATTGCTAGAGGGCGCAATTTGTAATAATAATAGTTTTTTTGATTTTATCCCGAAAATTCAAATCATACGGTATAATTATGATACCATAATCGAAAAGAAGATGAAATTTTCTAGAAAAAATATTGAAACCGCAGCTCGATATCTTTGTTCGTTTTAGAGTTATTGCTAAAACATTAATTTTTAATACAAATTGCGCCCTCTAGCAATTTTATTTGAAACTATTGTATACCATTGGATAAGACAATTAAAGGTACTTACCTTTCTCTTCCAAACAAGCTTAAATTGAGTGAAATCGGATAAGTCGTTTAGAAGTTATAGCGATTTTAATGTTTACACTTTCAATAGCTTCTCCCACTCTTATCAAGTGAAAGTGAAAACATTAAAATCGCTGTAACTTCTAAACGACTTATCCGATTTTGCTCAATTTAAGCTTGTTTGGAAGAGAAAGGTAAGTACCTTTAATTGTCTTATCCAATGGTACACAATAGTTTCAAATAAAATTGTTAGAGGGCGCAATTTGTATTAAAAATTAATGTTTTGGCAATAACTCTGAAACGAACAAAGATATCAAGCTGCCGTTTTAATATTTTTTCTAGAAAATTTCATCTTCTTTTCGATTATGGTATCATAATTATACCGTGTGGTTTGAATTTTCGGGATAAAATCAAAAAAACTATCATTAATACAAATTGCGCCCTCTAGCAATTTTATTAAGAACTATTATGGACAACTAAATACGACTGGTGAAAGTGCATATATTTCTCTTCCAAACAGTCTTTAGTTTGCTGAAATCGGATAAGTCGTTTAGAAGTTACAGCGATTTTAATGTTTACACTTTCAACAGCTTCCCCCACTCTTATTAAAGTCGGTACGCCAATGAGCATAAGATCAAAATGATGCATAATTGTCCAAGCTTTAAAATGGTGTTATCAAACATATACCTTAATGTGGAATTTTCGGAGTTATGTAAAATTTTAAAATTTACTTTTCAATTACGCCCTCTTGCGGCAAAATGCGGAACTTAAAAATTATTTCCAGAATTTTTTCATGACCGCTTTAATCATAATTTTTTTTATCCCAAGTTTCTACGTTTAGTAGTTTCCGAGATATACCCGACGACCATTCTTAGTTGTTCACCCGGTACTTAAGTGTTTTACCTAGAAAGAATAACGGTACTAATACTTGAATATTTAAGTGCAAGAACAGGCCCAAGTACTTATTATAGTAATAATAAAATTTTGCTATAAACAAGTACAGTTGACGACATATAAATTCGTACACTCCACCCATACGTAACTCAATTACCTACAACAAAATTGGGTAAAACGGGTTTCTCACCTTGCTGCTTATACCTGGAAAGAGCACCAGCTATATACAAAGCTGTAAATTATTGTATGTACGATTTGTTACCGTAAGTAATAATGGTTATTTCTAAATATTTTTGTGTTTAAATTACAGCCGCGAAATAAAAAAATTATAAATAATACCAGGAAAACTACAAAAGTACCTATAAAGCCAAAAAGGGTAAATTTATTAACAAAATACTAACTACTAATATTTAAATGCTGTGCTATTGGATTTTAACATTAATCGCATTGACTTGGCATTGACAAAATAATACTTCTGGTGTAATTCGGAGTTAGCCCTTCCCAAATTTCTTGTATTTTATCAAATATAACTCTATTTCATTCTGTGGTTTAAAATTTATTTTGTAGGTACATTTTTTTACCAAACATTTTTAATTGGATTCAAATCAGGACTTCTTAAGCACCAAGGCAGACATGTTACGTTGTTTTGTCTAAACCAGTTTCCTATATTTCTTGCAGTATGCACAGGGCAGCTATCCTGCTGAAATATAAAGTTATTTCCTTCAAAAACTATCGCGGCAGTAGGAAGAAAAACATTTTCTAAAATCTGAAGATAAATATTACTGCTGCACCGTAAAAACTTACACATTAACGGAGAAACGTCCACTGGTTTGCTTTTTTTGAGTATACTTCTCATCATATCGGGAATTTGGTGGTCTACATACTCGAATCCTTCCATTATTATGTAGACTGAAAAACCAAATTTCGGTCTTCTTCATTTGATGATTTTCTATTAATTAAACCAGACCCAACAGACCTTTTAACTGGTTGACGAAAGCGCCATTTTTTTACAATTCCTTGAACAGTACTTCTAGGATCAGGTATTTTTCCATAAGACCACCTTATTTCTACTAAACATATTATTCTTGCTTTTTCAATAATACTTAAATGAGGCATTTTTAAATCAAATAAGATAATGACAATACTTTGACAGATATCATGATAACAATTAACACGTTACAACGGTAATAAAGGCAAAAACGTTGCATTTACAGTGTCACAGTTTAGTGTACGAAATTATATGTCGTCAACCATACGTACCTAAGCCTAAATTTTTGACTTGCAAGAACCAATATTGGCCTAATTTCTTATTAAATTGTTATCGAGTAGTAAAATTGAAAAGCAGTGCTAGTGCGCATGGTGCAAACACGAACCACTTGTCATGGACGTTCCATCCTCACATGACCGCTTTGTTACTTCTTAAAAAAAAACGTCGTTTAAAAAAGTTTAAAATCTTTCTCTACATTCACTTAAAGTTCATGAAGACATAAGACCATATTATTGGTATATTGGCACACTGACTATTTAAAATATTATTACCCACAGCTTTAATATGACTTAAGTTCTTTCGGCGTAGACGCGGGAAGCAGACGATGTAGAAATAAAAACACTGGTTAATTTTTCTGTCTCGTTTCCATTCGCGCCGAAATTTTATATCGGTCGTTCCTTTTAGTAACATATTCGTTATGGTTGTGTTTGTTCTTGACATATACAGGATAGATAACGTACGTCCAGATTGGTGGCCTAAACAGATCTGGAACTTTTCGTTTGTTCCGTTGCTTACAATATGTGAAAAACGTTAAACTAAAATTAGCTGTGTAGTAATAATAATTTAATTGTAATTGGTTTCGCGTTTCAGGACTGTTTAATAAATATACATAAGAGGAACTGTTCAGTAGCGCACTCTGGAAGGGGGGTTCACTCAATGCGCTGATATACATTCACAAACCCACAGGGGCGGATGGGCCCACCGGGACACCGGGAGATTTCCCGGTGCGCCGATCCCTCAGGCGCCGCCGCTGTTTGCGAACTTTTTTCTTTTCTTATTTAACACTTTACTTTTTTCACCTAAATGTGTTTTAAATGTAAAAAATAAGGTTTGTTTTTTTATTTATGAGTTATTATAAAAAATATGTCGTAAGTGGATGAAAAAATATATTATGTCTTTTCATTTTTTTATTGGATCGACACGACGCGGCGCAGTTTCAATTGACTTCCCGCGCCGGTCCGAGGTGTCTCATCCGCCCCTGCAAACCCAGATCCCAGATAAAACCTTTTAACGCACTTTTCCGAATTTTCACTCGTACTATAAAAATACATAAGGTACTTGTAAAGAAATAGAAACATTTTAATGAAAAACTATTCACCAAGCCTTGCATGGGAGGGAAACTACATGCAATCGGAATATAGCTACCTACTTTGGTAATGTTAAAGTTCACTATTGTGTTCGATGTTCATAATTTTAGATTATTGCTCACCATTCGGATATAAATATTGTAGGCTGTAGATTTCTTTAAGTTTCCCAGATATTGACGGTATCCTTAGCGTGTAATTGTAAAATTTTCTCTAATATATTAGTGGATCGCAAATTTTATTAGTGAGTTGACGTGTCTTACTAAGCAATAAAAATAAAATTCTTATAACCTCTATATATATATATATATATATATATATAGAGAGGTTTAAATCTAACGGAATCCTCAAATTTGTACATAACCGACTACTGGCGCCCTAGGAGGGGTTTAATATTACTGGGCGGCAACAGCCCATCCCCTTTGAACCAGTAACGTACCGAGAATAATCTTTCTATGAGAGGAGTTCAATCAATGCGCTAATACATTCACAAATTCAGATCCCAGATAAAACCTTTTGTACCTACAGAAGTAACATTTAAGAAAAGCAATTTACTGAATTTACAAAATTTATGTTAATTAACATATGCACCTTTATTATTTTCTCACCAGATCCTTGCGAGAGGTTCTAACATGGTAGTGCAGTTTTGATATGAAATACTCAGAGACCAAGGACTAAAATAACTATTGTTTTTTGTATACTTACCTGTTTTAAAACCCCGTATTTACAGATTAATAACCTTTAAAACGAATTATTATTAAATGGTATGACAATGACTAGCCAATTTTATCCCAGACTTCTTATTTGTGCGTGTTTTTATCACTTTTCCTTTATTTACTTCTTCGTCTTATGGGTGAACGACTTGTAACTAGACGGGCGAGGTTACAAATTGTTCTATGAAAAGCTGATTACGCATTTAGCAGCTCTGGTGAAAAAGTCAGGATTTTCTTTCGATTGTGGTGAATGCGCTGGATATATAACTCTTTTTTTGGTTATACCCATTTTCGGAAAAGAAATTTAGGTACTGCTATAAGTAAGCAAGAATCCACTGTTTGCTCGGTATTTTTTTCGTCAAAAAGCAAAATCGTGGTTTATTTGGTTAGTTTTGAGCAGGGCCGTAACCAGCTATATTGGCGCCCGAGGCGAATTACAAATTTTTCGCCCCTTCTTCCCTCAACAGAATTTTAAATAAATCGCACATTCTCAACACTATATTTTGAAGTCAAGCTTTTATGTTTATTTTGCTGCAATTTACAATGACAATATAAAGATAATTGTACACAAGAAAAGTAGAATTGCATTATACAAAATATATTCAATTTTCTTGATTCACAACAAAATTTTTCGAGATTTCATTGCAGCGAATTCATCAATTATATCGTCAAAATCAATACTCTGAGCAATTTCATAGTAAATCGACATAATTGCCAAGTTAGTCAATCTTTCTTGTCCTATGGTTGATCTCAAAGAATTTTTGATGAGTGGCTATTGTCACTGGAGTAGTCAAAAAAATCCTGAATGCAATTTCAATATTTGGGTATGATTCTTGTAGATTGTAATTATGGAGCAATTGAAGTAACTCTAGAGTGGTTGCAGATTCAATGTTGTCAGGCAAAATTGAGAGCGCCAAATGCTTACAGTCTGAAATTTCATCAATGAATTCTGCTGCATTGATATCTCTTTCATATTTCATTGCCAAATCAGTTGCTGCTTTTTCTAACTCGGTTTTGGTCATAGAATGCAAGGATTCGATTTTATTTTACGTTTCCAATGTTATGATATTCTATGGTTTTCACTCAAATGGGAAGAGGGCGCTTGTAAAATTTAATACAATTATTCTATATTAAGTTGGGCGGGAAAAGGTCCGCGAAATTTGAAAATTGCTAAATCTCAGATTATTTTGTCAATTTTTGGCTCCCCCTTGGTAATTGCGCCCGAGGCAAGCGCCTCAGTCGCCTCGCCCTCAGTACGGCACTGGTTTTGAGGCTGGGTTATGCAAATAAAACAATGATGGTTACCCATAATATTAAAATATATTTTTCGGGAGTCTACATGAAAATTTTGAAAGCTAAAAGTAATGAATGACCATGTTATGTTAAGATTTTAAATAAACATAACTAAATATATGTATCTAAAATCCTAGTATAAGGTATACAATAATAGCAGTTACAAAACAATTTGGTAAATGAAATAAAATAACATGGTGGTTTAATACCATTGGCTGCAATCAGAAAAATATATGTCTGAATGTATAATAAGAGTCTATAACTTAATATGCTTTAAAAATATAATAAGGTATTACACAAAACAGTACAATAATATAGGTTTCCCTAAGATAAAGAAAAAGAACTAGTATGTACTCGTCAAAATTCTATCAGTAAACAATTTTCTAACAATACCAGAATAAATAACAGTTATAAAATAATTGTAGGAATATTAATTACCTCGAATATAATAGTCGTATCTTAAGTGAGTTTGTTACCTACGTTTTTTTTTACATCTATAGATATTACTGATATCAGTGGCACCGGAACAAAGAACAGAGATGCAGGAGGACATGGTCCACTCTAAGCTCGGCTGGTCCTCCCCTCCCCGGAAAACGTACTTTCTAATACTATTTTAAATAAAAAGAATAACAACAGCTTTTAAATTTGACTAGTTCATGTAAATCTCAAGAATCGACTTCCAAGTGATTTCATAAGTACCTAACTTCTACATAAGTACTTGTGTGTACAGAAAAATATTATACAAAATATTTTTTAATTTTGAAGTTGAAATTGCTATAATATAAAAGTGCAATAATTGTGTGATATAAGCGTTCTTAAATACATTGTTTTTCTATATTATGGTGGTGTCTTTAAATATAGAAATATTTTATTCGTCCTAATAGCAAACGTAGTTTTATACACCTAGCGCAAATTTAAATATTGTTGGCAATACATTTTTCTAAAATTTCCAGTAAAATGTGTTCTATCTAAATGCTGTATAAGTCGGAAAATAGTATGTTATATATTTTTTACATGATTTTAGTTCCTACCTAATAATATAAAGCTATTATTAGTAATAAAACTCAATTTTTCTACAAGATTTCCTACAATTTTCGTAAAATGTATTGTCTGCAACGCAACAAAATAGTTCCAGACGCCCCTAAATAAAAATCGTTCCTGTGCCACTGATAAATGTTAAAGATCGTAACCAAAATTAACTAAAAAGGCGAAATTCTTTTGAGTTTAAGGTATGTTCGTACTAGCAGCAATTATTGTCACCATCTGTCTTCAGAACATACCTAAAGCTGAAACCAATCAACAAGTATACATATTATCCTACTGTCATATTTTATCAGTTAATCTCTAAGACATGTTCCACATCAATTCAAAACGATTTTCGATTTTTTTTTTTTAACTTAAGAGAGGAAGCGGTTTAAACTTACGTATATTCCACATATATTTTAAGACATTACTATTATTAGTGTCCTGTATATTTAAGAGATGAACACATATATTAAGTAGAGAATAAATTCTATGTGGAGATTTTTTACTGAACGCAGCAAGAATTCTTGTGTCCGTTTTTGGCTTTAAGACGTGATTTGGGACGGTACTTCTCCAAAAACGCTAATTGTTTTGCATTTATTGCACCTCGCCTTTTCCTGAAACAAAAAAAAATAAATATTAGTTAATATAACAACAGAAGTTATTAATAATATATAGTTCCTTAATGTCGTGCTAATATTTTAGGGTGTGATTCCCCAAGTCATTTCATGAAGAAAAGTTCAAATAAACATATATCCTAAGCGGCTTCAATTTTTTGCTAACGGGTGTTGAATTTTTTCTTTTTTAATACGTTTTTTGTAATATCTCCGAAAGTACTTTAGATAATATTTTTAATTTTGGCATGTCATAATAGGACATAAAACCACATGTTTTAGTTATAAAAGTTATTTTTTTGTCCCACCAGTGGCGTCCCTGCAAACATGTCCTCTGATATTTTTTAGGAAAAAAGTGGTACACCACTGACATGTGTTTTTTTTTTAGTTTAAAAGCAATGGTGTAGATTAAAATACAGAACTAAGTAAATGTTGCAAAATATATGGATTGTTTTTGATTCTAAAAAAAACATATGCCAATTGTGTAAGGATAACAGCTTACAACGATGCCTTTTAAAGTCATTTTTAAAGCCATCTTTTTCTAACTTATCCGAAAAAAATTTTTTGGTAATATTAGCCACTTTAATAACTACTTAAGATCTTATTGGTAATTAAAAATTGCTCCAATCTCCTAAATTCTGCCTTCCATACGAACTTGTTCAGGTTAAAACAAAACTTCCATGATTAATATTTTACTTTATCTTGTTAAAAAATAAATTTATACGTCATTTCTACGCAATCTTAGGTAACCCAATTTACCTTTTGCGTCATTCTACGATGTCATCACATTTATCACGGTTTTTTCACAATTTTCACAGTTTAGATGGTCTAAGCTTTTGCGTAAGCGGAATCTAATTTTTATAATTATTTAAATATTCCCCAAAAAATAATTATAGAAATAAGGTAAACAAATATATTTCATCATGTCCTTTAACGACATTGAACTTGAGAGGAAATCTAACTAACTATATAAACAGATAAGATTATGTTTTCTACACTAGGTTATCGGTATTTAGGACGCAAATTTGACTACAGGTCCCCTTTACCCTAGGGGCTGTGAAGGGTAGCCTCAAAATTCAAGAACCCTAATGTCTCTTTCATCAGGACTTAAAGCTATTTAATAAAAATCCAAATAACGTTACTGGATAAACCTTGTTTGCGAAATATTGGACAATATGACAGCATGATATATTTTTTGAATTAGGTAATTAATCAATATAAATGTAAAAGTACTGATTAACTATATTTTATGTTTAGTTCTCTGGCAGCTATTGATTGATATTAATGATTTATGGCTTATATTTCAGTATCGGTAAATTGCAGGTTATATAGTAGAAATATAAACAAAAAGGCAGTTACTGAAGCTACTTTTATTTAAATAATAATAATTATCAAAGCAGTATTTTCATTAGGTACCTACCTACATCAGGTTTAGAAAGGTTGCCAGTAGTAGTAGGTATAGGTACCTTAATAACCGTAACCCACATGGGTCAAAACATTGACACTGATAAGTTACCTTGAATATCCATGCACATAATAATGTGATGCTATTATGGAGATTGAACAAAACAAGCTATTTTAAATTTCAGGGTGGCATAAAATATATATTTTACCATAATAACCACATTTATTATTTTTTTAATTGTTTATTTCTATTCGTTTTATACCAGCCTTTTTCGGGAGTGAGTTTGAAGATAAAGATCCCAATATACAGGTTAGAAAACCTTGATCGATCAAAAAAAGGACGAAAATGACATTAGCCTTCCTGTGTAATATAGTATATATTTTAAAGCCTAAAATGCAATCCTTTCCCACGTAGGAGAAACCTGAGCTAGATCTCACACTTTTTTTCATAACTCTTGTAAACCAACCTAAAATAAAACAAACGATAATGGTCCATACCCAGGACCCATCGTCCAACAACATGCCAATTCGCGAAGGAGCTTCGCGATGTCTATGACTTGCTATTTCCCTATTGCCGATCAATTTGGTTTTGGTCAATTGACCAGTCAATTGACTGAAATAAATTAAAATTTAAAAATGCAGTGGATGAACCTAACTATACTTACCAAATTTCTTATTTTGTATTTTGGAAAAAATTAATTTTTTATAACAAGTTTTGCTTGTTCTGAAAAGTCTATTGCCATACCTAAATTTTATACAGGGTGGTCAAATGGATGATATAGTTAGGTCCATCCAGGTACACATTCTATAAGTGTATATCTCAATAGTTTATTTTTATATAACCATGAAAACATAAAAACATGAACACTTAAAATAAAATATCAGACTCGGGTAATTAGGTAGCTGAGTTATTACGAGTAGTAAAGTATGAAGCCAATGGTAAATTTTCATCTTCGGAGTCAGATTCTAGCTGCTCGGCTTCGGAAGACGAAGAGACAAGCTTCGGAAGATGAAGATAAATTTAAGTCGGGTATTCTTCCACATTTATTAATTATATTTAAATTGTATTTAACATACACCAGTTTTCCGGATCGTGTTTTCTTAACGATACACTAAACATTATCCTGGGTGGTAGGAGGTAATCTGGACAGATCACAAATGCATAAATAATAAAATAAAATTGATATATTTTGACCGAATTTGACCGGTCAAATACGTCATGGTCAATTGACCATGCCCAACTCTACCTATTGCTAAGCGGTTATAGAAAATGGGTTTTCTGTAAAACCCATTGTGACAAGTTACCCATGTGACAATAGCCTTGGTCTCCCCTAAACAACCTTGTGAATATCGTGAGACCTTTTTTAATACTAAAAGGAATACTAAGTCTTCATAAAATATTCGCCTGTCTTTCAAAATAAACTAAAAACAATACGGTTATTTTACTTTGAAAAGCATATTACTATAGAAAGCAAGAAGTTAAACCCATAAAGATTATACTGCACAAGACTGCTTTTAATGATCTTAGTTTAATTTTATTCACTTTTCACGAACGAAGGTGTGTTTTGAAAATGGTTTTAAAATTTACAAAAGAAAAATCAGCTGTTTCACGAGGTGGTAATTGTATTGGAAGATGAGAGTTTGGAGTAAAGTATTTATTTAAATCCGATTATAAGGTCTTTGTATAGAAAGTTTTTTTCATTGTTATCATAATTGTGCTTTATAAATGTTAAATTTGAAATTCTAATAAAGCTATATTACGTTTTTGAATAAAATAGATTTTTAAATTGCCAAAACGTAATAAGTAGGTAGTGTTTGCCTTATAATAATTAAAAAGAAATATTGAAAACATAACTTACTCCCTAATTAGCTCTACAGACTCCTCATACTTCAGACCTAGTTCAATGAGAGCTAGAGCCACCATTACTGGTGCTCTACCCAGCCCAGCAACGCAGTGAACTGCTACGCATCCGTCCGGGTGCTCATTGAACTGCTTCTTCAGTACTTTAAACCACTCTTCGACTATATCGTTAGGGGGGAAGGTTCCATCATCATACATAAGGTCGAAGACCTCAATGTTGACGTTTTTCAGTTCATCGGTCTTGTAGGAGGGTTCGCAGACCCGCACTACTGCCGTCACATTATGTTTTTGGAGCTCCTATACAAAAGAAAAGTTTTATTAACTATGGGTTGATACCAATAAGATTTATAAAGATATAGATCTTACTGTTTTACAATTACAAATCTAATCAGCATGTTTCATAAAACGGGGTAAGGGGTAGCTTTTATGGAAGCTGAAACTGTTTGCCAATAATCCTACAAAATCTTTAGGTGCTGTTGCTTATATCTTGCTTTTTAATGAACTTTTTTTTCAAGTGTAACACGCATACTCATAATATGCCAAACAATGTTAAAACTACATTATCATTATAATGGAACATAGCATTAATTGTTATATTTCACCTTCTAACATATAAATAAGGAGTGAACTTGCAGACTAGGCATTCTTTTAAGTATATGAGAGAATACTTATCGTTAAAAAAATTATAAAAATGGATCCGTACCAAAAGGCAAATTTTATTTGCCCTGAAGACAAATACCAATATATGAATTTAAACCCTGTTAGGTAAATCAAAAAAAGCTGTAAAGGACTTTACTTTTATCTATACCAACGCATACAGAGATCTATCATATTTTGTACTAAGGAATCACTAGATCAAAAGCAGCAATATTTTTTGCATAAGTAAAAGTAGTAAGAAAGTGTTATACGTTCCACTTTCTCAAACGGTCATGCAAATTAAAAAATCATTTAAAATATCAGAAGCAAGTGCATCACAACTAATATGCGAAATAAGAATGATAAAAAAAGACATGCAACTATATACCTAATATGGGTTTACTATATTTTCACACATGTAATGTTTTTACTACAGTCACACGAAATTACTTAACTCAAGATGGGGCTTGCCTACCGACTATTTATAGGATAGTAAATTTAAATGCAAATCAGGAATTCGCAGCAAAATTCGCATCCTCCTCATCCCTACCAATGAAATTGCTTCATTTTCAATCTACCAGAAACAATCGACGATAAACCTGATAAATATATTGAACAGTAAAGTGCCTGAGCTAAACAAAACAGTTTTTACATTCGGAAAACTATTTATATACCTCGGTACATTAATTATTAGATTTTTGAAAATTTATAAAAAAATACTTTACAATGTTTAGGAAACCGTTGGACATTTCAGCTTACTGAACGGAGTTTTGGGTTTAATTAATACACCTGGACTCTTTTAACGTCCTAATCAAGCCCTTAAGTACTTGGAAACGAGGCCAAAGGTATAAAAATCCTTTTTGAAACGTCTAGGTAGTTCGATTTATAAAATTGTGTAAGTTAAAAAACAAGCTATATGCTCTTTTTTATTGAAAGTTTCGGTTCAAACGTTTCAGGATTTCTGCTGTAGCCTTTTAAATCCGTTAAAACCGTAGAAACCATTAACACATGAATTCATAACTTGTCATTCATAAAAAATGCATACATTTCCAACCCTTCGTTGAATTTACATTTCGGCAAGGCTACTAAATATTTAATTTTGAATTCCCAATAATCTGCTTTAAATTATGAATTATGTTATAAATGCAACAAATCACGCTAGCTAAACGTACATATATAATCTATACCTAGGGAAATTAAATTCCTAGAGTTTGTAGGAATACAATTTATTATAGCTCACAGTTTCAGGGGAATTAGAAAAGGGCAAATTTAAAACTTGGGTCTTGGGTCTATGGGAAAACAAACATGAAATGAAAAAAATAATTGATAAATACATATTATAAGAAACTATCAATTACATAAAAGGTCGCTTTTTATTAATGTATATTTTTATCAGAGCTTTATCGATAAAACGTGTGTAATATGTATATTATATATTTTACCCTAACAATCTGTTTTATGTTTTTATTGGTAATCCTTTGTTTAATGCTATAATTATTATTTGTAACATCGTAATTTTTTTAAATAAATAAAAAAAAAAATAGGTTGCCAATGTGGTGCCATGCTTACTATACATGGTGTTACGAAAATAACTTAATATATTTAAATAAGTGACTCGTTGGGTACCTTGGTACTTCCTCGTCATTTCATCTCACGCCGCTGTGTTCATAATTTACCAGTAGCAGCAAAAACTCGCTTATTATGGCAAAGTGACATTTAAACATATCTTTCTGATAAAGAAATGTCTGTCTTCTGTCAGGATTTTCTGGTCTAAATGTAATAACTCATTGCCATAGCACCAAGTGTAAAATATTTTTTATTTACTTATAAATTTATAATAATCATTAATCCCTGGCAATATATGCAAATGAATTCCTAACATATTATATCTATAAATATTTTTTTATTGATTATTAACTTACAATAGATATGGTCATTATATTTACCTACTTAATTCCCTTGAAATTGTGTAAATGTTATAGAACTTATTTTGACAAAGAAGCTAAAAAAATATCGCAAATAATAATAGGCATTGTTTTATTTCAATACGTTTTTTTTGCGTAATTTTAGTGACGTAAATGCTGTATAACAGAAACAATTATGTTGTTATTTAATACGACTATATTACGTAACCTTTACCCGTTGTCAGATATAACCTTACCTGTTTGTAATTGCTACGTTACGCGATCCCTATTTTTATAGGGGTTGCTTAGGTTAAAATTAATTTTCTTTTGCCACGTTGTTTGGATTATGTCGTTTGGCGAACGTCATAACTTGACATGTTTCATTTTTTTAAACATATTTAATGCAGTTTAAATTTACTTAGTGTCAAGTCCTATGTACCTATGTCATTTATTAAACAAGCTTTACTGCATTTTTGGCATCTTTTAACATTTTATTTGGTTTCTGTCAAAAATTTTCTTCTTATAATTCAAAGGAACTATGGACTGCCATGGTGCCAACGGCGGTACTGGAACGTCTTTCTCGGGGGGGTACTTTTAAGGATTTGCGCTGGAGGCGCAATCTTTCATGCGCCGAAGGCGCTCTTTTGCACCGCAGGCGAAAAATTTTTGGGTACCACGCCCTTTTTTGGGTAAAATAACCGTAAAGCCTAATCTGCGGCGATATACCAGACTTTAAAACACTCTTTTAATTTAAAAGAATTTTGAAAAGGCGACAAAATAAACAAATTTTAAAAGCTTCGAGGGCATTATCCGTGACAGATGAACTTTGTTTATACAATAAAAATGTACGAGCCCCCTCGTAAATACGCCACTGATGTAGTATGTTTTAATATTGTAACATTAGTATGTATGTAAGTCAAAACACTAAAATAAAACAAAACTTAAATGTATATGTATAATAAAGAAATCAGAACATGAAAATAAAGCTAAGAAAAACTACAATTGTTTTTTAATATATTTTACATTGGATGCCGCTGCTTTTAACATTTTTTTTAAGTCATTAGAAAACCGGACATTCTTCGGTCCGGTTTACCAGCATTTTCGCGATATTATATCGACTTATCGACGGACTATAATAGAATATATCATATAATATTAAGATGTTGATATTTTTATATAAAAAATGTTTTTTCAAATTTATTGGTTTTGTTTTTTATTTAAAAATAATAAATATTTATAGTTTTTTGGACATATTATTTTTAGTTTTTGCGTCCTCAACCTGGTCTCTGGGGGGGGGGGTAATTACCCCCAGTAACCCCCCCCCCCCCCGTAGGACCGCCCTTGCATGGTGCTAACATAACAACTTAAGCTACGATTTTTTAACAAAATTGCAGATATCTATGGACATGACCATGGGCGTAGCCAAGGTGGGGCAGGGTGGGGCGCTTGCCCCTCCCTGGCTCAAGGGAAAAAAATTAAAAAACCTACCCAAAATTAAAGCGAGACCGCTTGGTCGGCGTTTCAACCGGTGAAACTGTAAATTAGGAATCTTGCAACACAAGTTCATATTTATCTTAAGCCGCGCAGCTGGCCACCAGAGTGAAATTGCCGCTGTCGTCGCATGATGATTCCCCAGCTGGCCGAGGAACCGGGTTCTGTCGCATATTATTGATGTATAGAAAAGGACAGTTATATTCTGACCTAGTATAACGCTTCCTAAACTGAGCCAGGTGCTAATTGGAACAAACCAGCCAGCCGGCCATATCAAAACTGTCAATTTTTCTTGTCTATGTTTTTTCCATGGTTAAGGTCAACAATGACAGAAAATCGGATTGTTGGCCTTTGCACCGGCGTAGCTAGGGGGGGGGGGCATCGGGGCATTTGCCCCCCCCCCCCCCCCCCCAAGAGCCATGAAAAAAAGGAATTATCAACAATAATTTAAAAACTTTTAATAGGTAGTTAAATTTAATTTTTATATTATATTGTATATTTTCTCTCACTGTTCTTATGTCGCTAGTTTTTACCATTGTTTGCCAGTGTATAAAAACAGCAACACTGCTAATACTGTCAAATTTCGCAAAATTTGGGCGTGGTCCAAAAATTTTTCGCCTGCGGCGCTTTCGGCCGTGGCGAGCTTTACACCTCTATACAACTATATCCCCCCCCAAGACAATATCCTAGCTACGCCACTGGGCCTTTGCATGGTAAGTATGCATAAGAAGAGGGTCAGAGGAATCAAAAGAAACATTTGAAAACGAAATTTTGTCAAAGGTTAGCCAGAACCCCGTAGGCTGGTTCTTAAATAGGGTTTAGGTTAGTTCGCGCGGCATTATTTATAAATAAAATTATTGTTTTATCGTTTAGAAAATTTCAGGTGGTTCATTGTCTATACGGACGACCCTCGCCTGCTGCAACTAATTAGTTTTAATGTTTAAATAAAAACTTTTTCTATAAGTTTATTTATATTACGTTTTCTTGTTTTTGCCCCACCCTGGAGAAAATCCTGGCTACGCCCTTGGACATGACCTATGGTTTATGAGTGGGAAACAAACCTATGATCAAATAAAAATACCTACTTAATAGGTTTTAATATTTTTATATAATTATCTTTTGGACGCCATTTATCGAATTATGATATTCTAACAATTCCGTTGATGTAGTGATGTCTGTTCTTAGCATTTATTTCGATTGAAAACTCAATAAATGGCATTGATATTGCCCATCTAATTTTTCTTCGATAACCAGACATCAGACATCGATAACAGATTAATCAATTTCACGTCTATTAAATATCCATTCATTTTAAGTGATTTCATCATTGATGGACTGGACGATTTGAATTTTGTGGTCGAGGATCTGCACGTAGGTATTGAACAAAGTACGGTATGCTGTATTTATTAATAAAAAATTTAGATCCCTTGTAACTAGTAGGTCTCTTTGGTTTTTAAGTTCACAATCGAGGGTTTTATAGTTTGGTTGAGAAGTAGTGGGTGGGTAAGTGTGGTCCGCAAATAAAACACCATATAAATTAATTTTCCCAGCACACACACAAATTATAAAACTAAAAAAAGGCAACTACAATAGAATAATTTCATTGTACAATTGTACGTACCAATCCCATTTTAGAACATAATGTGCTTAAACTAAACGGAAGGATGTGACGCAATAATAGACATCTGGGTTTGCCGTAAAATACTAAGTATTGTTTTTCATTTCAATTTCAATCAGTGCCTAGATAGAGATTAATTAAGAGTTCTAAAAAAGTATTTTTTTTTCGGAATACAACAAAAATAAATCGAACTGTAATTTCATTATACATACATATTTTATAGCTTTTTACGGTTATGAACAAAAGCACCCCACTATACGTCAACAACCAAATACAGTATTCTAAAGATAATATTTCTGTTTTAAACTTAAAATTTGGCGACCATCAATCTCTGCGGCTACTAGTTGTCTATCTTTGGAGATAAAAGAAACTTTTTCGCAACCCAACGTCCCAAATATGAAAAATTTAGTGCTCCCCTTTACCAAACCAACGCAACATTATTTTGTTTCCAGCATATTGTATCAGTCATGTCACGCCTTAACTTCTGAACTTTAAGAAAAAAATTAAACTTGTTCTTGTTAACTCTACAAGAAAAATATAACTCGTTGCCGTGCCTTCCCAATGCAAACTCCGGTTCGCGTGTCTGCTTATTTTCCTTTGTAGTGTGGTCGTCACTGAGAACGAAATATCTATCTCGTCTTTCATTGGTGTGTGTTAGTGAAAGACAGATTTAGTTTTTTATGATCTCGAAGTAAAGTGGTCCATTTACAAACAAACCGAATATGTGCCAACAAATGTGGAATAGAGCCAGAATGGAGAGAAATCCATCGACTGCCAGATAGCCAATGACCTCAAAAGCAATAAAACAGTATCGTCATCTGGGGTGATTTGGACGATTTTCGAGGTTTTTTTGCGATAACTGGAGTAAATTTTATCCAAATAACTTCAAATTTAAAATTTAACATTCTTAGAATCTCTAAAATGAGATTCCGTTAAAAAAATTGACCTTAGTGTCAACAAGCCCTAATTTTTTTTGGTCAAATGGTGTCCGGCTTCGCCCCTATGTGAGGGGTAAAGACGGACAGGTCTTTGTTTGCATTGAAACTTGCTTTAAACCCGTCTTTTTTTTTAAATGTTTTTTAATAATTATAGGAATTTTGATAGGTAAAATAAAACACGCATGATAAGTTTACAACAGTAAAATGTATTTTAAATACGGAAATTAATGCAAAACATCAAAACTAAAACATAAGCGCGTGAATAAACAGAACCAGAAACTTAAATCATTATTAAGTAAAAGGTAGGTTCAAACAGAAAAAAAAAACAACACAACTCAAACATTTTTTTATAAAAAAAAAACATAACTTTACTGTAGTTCATAGAATTACCTCCAATCTTTCTCTTGTATGACCTCACCATTTTGACCGGTTTCGCCCCACCTAAAACCAATTTTTGTTGTTAACGATTTTTAATTTTTAATCAAAGAAATTTGACGTTGAATTTTTGTACACGCATTGCCAAGACAGTGTCCAAAACGTTATTACTAACTCATAATCTAAATCACTGAAAGTTTTTTGTGTACAGAAGCTTCTTTTCTCGCTTTTTTAAAATATCTAAAACGCCATATTTACTTATTACATACCTGTACGCCACTGATGACGGCGTTTTCAATCGCAGCGATAGACTGTACCCCGTCGCCAACTGGTTACTAACATGATCCAACCCGAAAAAATGGCTAATCTCGCCGCCCTTGGAAGATCTTGAAATAAACATGTATAGATGCACGCTTGTCCGAGTCAACCCCTACTGTCCGCGGTCACCCCAGATGACGGTAATAAAATCTTTAGTTCTCTACGCCCTTTTGGTATAATTGAATTTTAATGAAAACAAGAATAAACAGGACAGATAAATAAATGGTATAACAATGATTTCTAAATTATTGTGGTGCCAACACCCTAGCGATATGGCATTGAGCTAGGAGGTACGACTTACCTATAAAATGTCAGGACTAGGGCTGGGCAAAAATTCGATATATCGATAAACGATATTTAAAAAATAAAATATCGATATAATCGATATTTATCGATAATATAATATCGATATATATATCGATAATATCGACTATATCGATATTCGATTGGAATTTCAATATCGTCCTTATAACACATTTAAGGACTAATATTTAATTCAATCTTTTTTCTTCATGTTTTCATAATTAGAGTATCCCCTTGAAATGAAGGTACGGAGTTTTACAGTGGGATTTTTTTTATTAATAGCTTTATTTACAAAATCAAAGATGGGCTATTAAAATTTGGCCGCATGTGATGCAAAGTTTATTTGTTTTTGACCCTGTATAAGGTAACTTCATAAAATAAGTATTTTTGAAAACGTACTTTGTGTCTAAAAGTAATACACCTTAATATTAAGACAAAAAAGAACACAGTGTCTTCAGTAAAGTGTTTTTTAAATGGAAAATAAATTTTAGTTTAACAACGTAAAGTTTCTATTTTCAACGATTTAATTTAAAACCCCTATATTATAATTTATTGTTAAGCTATGCCATAATAACGTTTTTGTAGAAAAACACACATTTAATATGGCGCTACTTTAAAGAAAATGTATCTGAAATAAAGCATTGTCAAAACTAAGAAGTTTTATGTAGGTTGCGTTCACCGGCGTATACAAGGGGGGGGTAATGGGGGTAATTACCCCCCCCCCAAGATTACTTAAGCGTTGTTTAATTTTTGTCCTTACTCCTTAAAGCTGCTATTATCTAGTATCCTAGCCAGGCACGTAGCTAGGGGGGAGGGTACAGGGGGCCTGAACCCCCTCCGAAACTCGAGCTCTGATTTCGGCAACATAGGCAATACATTAAACATTTCCTACACTATTACATTTTCTTCACCTCAATTATTACCAGGTTTGTTTTTGAGATTTTCTTGAGGATTTTGTGTTGTGTTTTTTATTTTTCCCACTTGAAAACCAAGCACCATGATTCAAAAAAGGGCGTGGCACCCAAAAAAATTTCGCCTGCGGCGCTTTTTTTTGCGCCTTCGGCGCGGTACCGATAGCCCCCCCCCCCGAAAGGAATCCTGGCTACGTGCCTGATCCTAGCCGATCGATTACCCCCCCCCCAGACGCATGAGCTGGATACGCCGGTGGTTGCGTTGAGTCTTATTTTGCAAAAGTGGTACAATTTACAAAATATAGGTAAAAAATCAAAATTATCTTAAGCAGCTGAAATTTTGCATGTGGGCTAGAAACTGCATTTAGAAAAACGTTTTCTAATAATTTTTTTCGATTTTTTCAGAAATAATCCATTTGAATTATTTTTTGGAAAAAATTAAAATTTGACAGATAATGCGAATCACGTGACTACTATTTTTTTGCTTAATTTTCATCTCGATCGAAGCAAAACTTGATGCCAAAGTAAAATTTTGAATAAAGCTATTAATAAAACAAAATCCCATATGATGCGGACTTTACTGGTGACACTGTATTTATAATATAATATTTTTATGTTTTATCGATATATCGAATAACGATATTTAAAAAATAAAATATCGATATATCGAATAACGATATTTAAAAAATAAAATATCGATATTTTTTTTAAAATCGATATTCTATATTGGAATTTCAGTATCGCCCAGCCCTAGTCAGGACTATGGTTCAAGTTTGTTTGTTTAAAAAGGTTTACTTTTGACTTAATCGAATTGGTTTGATAAACCTGGATTTTACAAAAAATGTCTAACCACTAAACTAATTGTAAGTTAAAGGTTGTGAGTTGTGACTGTTGTGAGGCTAATGATCCAAAATCCAAATGAAAATATACAACAAACATGCCTGTCGGTTGGCTGATTCTCGTAATAGCATTGTAGCCGGTAATGCTGACGATGGTTTTACTGGTACAATAAAATTTACATTATGCATACGTATAATAGCAACTAGGTGATGCAAATTAAAAAATACAATAAGCTAACAGACACTACAAAAGCTTGATCGGAATTTGCTTAGTGTGGTCTGATCATGTCAAGGGATTCCCTAGTTCTTAGCTCATCATTTTTTATTTGAGTGAATGACTCATTGAAAACGGCTCAAGGTCTAAATTAATTTCTTAACTGTTTGCCGATTAAAATTGTGACCTTATTGAACTAATTTACGATGGGTTAGTTTTATTAAAATACAGTTTATTCTGTTCTAGAATGATTTAAATATATCCAGACTATAATATTTATAATATTATCAATTTTGGTGAGTTCGACTTTTTTTCATGTGACTATAGCAAGATAAAGAGGATTTATTTACTTTACATTGCCAAAGATAAATATTTCAATGGCATAAATGTGCATGGGAGCTATGAATGACATGTCAATTCTTATACCGACTGATTGCCAACATTATCTACCATTTTTATATGAATCTAAAATATACAGTTGGTTTATAACTATCAGTATTATAGCTGACAGTATTACTGATGTCAATCCTAAAATATACTATTATATACTTATTAGCAGGGCCGATCCTAGCAGGTGTGCAGCGTGTGCGCCGCACGCGGGCGGCCAAAACAAGGGGCGGCCGTAGGCCGCAGATAGTTCTGTCAATCAGGCAATACTTTTTACGAGTTTCTCGAAATAACATAGGTGACATTTATCAAACTATAAAAGATAACTTTAAATTAACGTCGAAGAAGAAAACAATATTTTTGTGAATTATTTCAAATGGATTTATTTACAATCAAACGGTCGCGGTTTAAATCCCTTCCTGCAATTCAAGATTTCAATTTCTATTTTGCAGTTCTTGATTACGCGATCTCTTCGATAAATGAAAGATTTACCTTATTATCTGAGTGCTATTCAATATTCTGCTTTCTGTGTGAGTTTCACACCATTTCTAATGATGACCTCATGAAAGCCTGCATGGACTTAGATATTAAGTTACAGGTACAGGAGGAAGGAACTATTGTAAAAGATATAGACGGTATACAATACAACTCTTTAATAAAATAACTTCATTTAAAGATATTTTTTCAGGTAAAAAACAGCCAATTAAGATATTAGAAATTTTAGTCAAAAATGTTTTCATTCCCTGTTTTCCAAATTTTGCTCTAGCAATAAGGATTTTTTAACCTTACCTGTTTCTGTGGCTTCAGGTGAAAGAAGTTTCAGTAAATTAAAAATTATTAAAAATTACTTGAGAAATAATATGACACAAGAAAGACTTTCAGATTTGGCCATCCTCTATTGAATCCGAAATCTCTGAAAAAATTGATCTCACCGCAATTCTTGACAAATTTGCTTCTTAGAAAGCCAGAAAAATTATTTTATAGTTAATTATTAGGTAGTCTTCGAGGAAGGACTGATTTATATACTTTTCGTTTCGCGAGATTTATGCTTTAGTACTTTTTGTTATTTTATATTTTCTGGTAAATACTGTTGTTTTACATTTCTAAATATAAAATGTCAATTTTTGTTTCAAAAGTAATATTTTTGTTGGTTTATTATTTTGTTAAAGTAAAAAGAAAAAAAGGAGGTGTCGCTAATATAACATATTAGCTGGCCCAAAAATAAATTCTTTCCCGTAAAATTTTTTTGTGTAGTTTGCATTTTTATTAATGTTTAACTTTTTACTCTTATGTACATGTAGATGAGTTTATAACGTCAACGTTAAGTATTACTCAAAATAGGAAAAATTCTTTAGAGGGGCGGCATAATAGGTCTTTGCACGCGGGCGGCCGACACCCTAGGATCGGCCCTGCTTATTAGGCTTCTTTGAGAAAAAAAAATGGACGAATCCTTCCAAGAATAATGTCATTACTTTGTTATGCTGGCAGTACGAGGTACTCGAGGTACTGATCATGTAGGAGAATAAATATGATACGAGTTACGTAAAACGAACATTATGAAGTTAAAGTAACCGAGTTAATACCACTGCATTGGTATAAATCGTTGAATATTTGTCCGCTGGACCTCTAAAAACAAAATGTCATATTTTTTAGGCATTTGACATCCAGTATAGCTTAAAAATAAGTCCTACGCTTTGTACCGTGTGGTATCCATAGTAATTCTATTTTAGGAATTATAATTTTCCTTTTTAATATTTTATTTTTCCTGTATTGCCTGATCCGACAATATATTTAAACGACGATGTTATGTTGCGATTTCTTTACGTGTATAAAGTGTCTTTTACAACAAAGACCTACTAACCTACATATCCGTAAAATAAAGGGCAACTCAAACTACAATGCTATTAAATTTGCAATTATTTATAGGTCATGCGATGTCGATCCGGTTCGATCGATTGCTAAATTGCAATTTGGAAACTTTGACATTCATAGTATATTATCTACAAATATACCTAATCCTGTAAATACAAAATGGCATTGTGATTTAAAGTTATTTAATACATGATTAACTTTAATATGCTATATGCTATAAACACGAGAGAGGAGCTTCTATTACTTTGACCGATGAGAAATTGAAACAAAAACGGATTAATGCTTTTTAATGTTGTATCTAGGAGGCACTAAATTTTATCGACTGTCGACTTCATTTCTGTATATTGAACAATGCCTAAAAATGTGGACGAAAAAATAGGAAAAGTAGACGATTAAAATGCCTTTCTTTATCATTTAGAGATTGGGTCACACCATAATACCTAAACGAGTAAAATAACAATAAAACTTTAACTTTTTAGACGCTACACAAAAACAAGAACTATGGCGTGTATCGCTAGGAAACCCAAGGAGTCAGTATTAAGTTATTTTCATAACACTCTGTATAGTAGGCATATATTAAAGGTGTAATACCAAACAGGACCATGGTAATTTTTTAAAAACACTTTTTTACTAAATTTGTAAGTACCAAATAGAAGCAGTCTTACCTGAATATAAAGTAGAATGTTTTGGTCTGAAGGCCTATCAGTGATTAAAAATTTGAAGCCCTTGTATTCAATTTCAGCTGGTGCTGGGCGAATGTCCTTCTGTCTCATGATTCCGCTGGTCATTCCCCTTTCTTCAATTAATTCAGTCACTAATTATTGATTTTTATTGGCTTAAATTAGAGGGTTTTATACCGTCGTTTAAAAAATCAGTCTCTTCCAAACAATTTTTTAATTATTTTAATATTAAGTAACTTGCTTCAGATAGTGATTTACACTAGTTGATATGCTTCAGCAATGTAAAAAACTCAGTTAGAAAATGAAGACCATATCGTTCTCTGAGATGGCAAAAGCAAAAGTAATTTCGTATGACGCACAGCTTATTTGGCTCTGTGAGGTAAATCCAAAAAACTATGGCAATGTTGCAAAATGACTAAGTTCAATGGTTAATATTTTGCCCCTGCGAATAGTTTATTTGTGTTGAGCCTGGCAATATTCCGCACTGTCCAAGTGGAACTCCATGTATGCGAGAACAGGTTCACCAAAATACTGGAAAAGAACAAAATAAGAATTACAAAAAACCTAAAGATAACAAAACAGGCAAAGCCATAGATCAAATTTTAGTAAGTTTTTTGAATATATTGCTTATATATGTTATTTAAATAGAAGGTGTTATAAAACGTTGTTACGACATGGTGTATAAGCGTGAACGAATTATTGTTTGTTTATTCCTTATTTTATATAAAGAAGCCATCAAAACAAAAATTAAAGTCCTGGTATTTTTGACAAATCTACTGGTTTAAAAATACATACTAACTGTATCAAAATAACAACAAACAAAATTCTTATAGACCAGTAATATCAAAGCTTTGAATAAACAAAATATTTTGTTAATCATTTTTTGTAAAGCCAGCAATTATCCCTTTAATCCTGAGATTACCTAAGTCCTGGATATTTTGCAAACAAAACCAAGCACAGTGCTACATTTAAGCTCGCCTTTCAGGTTAAAATTTAATTACTTGTTAGGAATTAATTTAAATTAAATTTCTTAAGAAATGAGGATTGAGGCTCAGAGGAGGACGACATTAATTTTGTGGATTTAAAAGAAAAAAATTACGTTGAAAGGAATGAAGATAAATAGATAGCGCTAGATATAGGTATAGATAGGGTTGTGGATTTGACCGGTCAATTTGTTTTTGGTCAATTGACTGAAATAAATTAAAATTTAAAAATGCAGTGGATGAATAACCTAACTATACTTGCCAAATTTCTTATTTTGTATTTTGAAAAAAATTTATTTCTAAGTCTACTGCCATACCTAAATTTTATACAGGGTGGTCAAATGGATGATATAGTTAGGTCCATCCAGGTACACATTCTATAAGTGTATATCTCAGTAGTTTACTTTTATATAACCATGAAAACATAAAAACATGAACACTTAAAACAAAATATTATCAGACTCGAAAAATTAGGTAGCTGAATTATTACGAGCAGTAAAATATGTAGCCAATGGTAAATTTTCATCTTCGGAGTCAGATTCTAGCTGCTCGGCTTCGGAAGACGAAGATACATCAGCTTCGGAAGATGAAGATAAATTTAAGTCGGGTATTCTTCCACATTTATTAATTATAGTTAAATTGTATTTAACATACATCAGTTTTCCGGATCGTGTTTTCTTAACGATACACTAAACATTATCCTGGGTGGTAGGAGGTAATCTGGACAGATCACAAATGCATAAATAATAAAATAAAATTGATATATTTTGACCGAATTTGACCGGTCAAATACGGCATGGTCAATTGACCATGACCAACTCTACTAATGAGCCATGACTCTACTTCTGACCTATCTATAAAAAATTATTTTTGCAGACAAGGCACCTAAAAATACTAAAAAAATTATTATCAAAGAAATGATGATGCGGCGGAATAGTAACAATAACTTAAGGGACAATAACTAGAATATAAAACATGTAATTACAAGATCATTAAAATGATATGTAGACAAAACAATGTTTTACCAGAATGATATCGTGAGTAATTCGATCGGTGGGTATTGGATATCAAAAAGGAGATTAGCGTGTGCGACACTTTCTTGCGTATTAGGGACTTTTTGCGCCAGTCGTCAAGCTAATGCATGTAAAGACCCGAGAATCTCTTAAGGACAAACACTAGTTTCACATTCGCCATTTCGTTTTTTGATCAATATTTCGTTGATTTTTCATTTTATCCAAAAATCGGCCGGTATTTGGCCGTTTTTTGGAGAAATCGAAAAAGAAACGAAATATTGATAAGGAAATAAAAAGGCGAATGCGTCACTAGTGTTTGCTCTTAACTGGTTAGGTCCTGGACCAGGATTTCCGCCCTAATTAAAAGCGTTCACGGTAATTAATATGATATAGAGCTTATAATATATAGAATTGCATGTGGGGTACCGACAATTTTTACGTTTCAATAACATTACTGTACATTGAAATTACATTGCGTTATTTTAAGTTGAGCCTTTGTATTTTAATCTCTTAGACGGCTAGACATCGGCAACAACTGGAAAGGCGTTCAACTCCAGACGTTCGTCTCCAAAAATAGGTTGTCGGGTTTATACACTATTCGGTTGTTCTTGAGCGGTTGTACCTCGGCTGGTACTATAACATAAATGTTCACCGATTGGACTTTTATAAAATAGTATTTATTACACGTCCTCACTACCATTTACATATTGTAATTATAAAAAATAATAAGTTAGGTAGTGATGAAAATATAGGTAGGTATATTTAAAACAAAATTTTATATGGTTTTTCAAACCCCTATGAATACCCGATTATTAGGCCCTTGCCAACCGTTTTTTTTTTATTTTTTCTCCTACAGAAAATACAATTAAATTATACGGATTTATTTTTATTGTGTGCTTCCCACGGGTTTGTTGTTCATGCAACATAAATTAAGCATAAATATGATTTAAGTACACATCAGTACAACACACATATTATGCTGTATAAAATTGACTTGCATTTGCGTAGGTAATTTTAACATTATTCCTAGTTGACATTTTATGATGTCTGATGTCTCCCGCGACACGTAGGTACCAGACGTAGATGTATTTTTGGCATATTTTCAAAACTATTTTAGTTTTTTTGATTCCCAAGTGACAATTATTACGGATAAAAATGTATTCCAATGGTATAGTATAGATAGACAAACATATCGGGTAAACACTATGACCAAGACAATAGGTGATTTTTTAAAAACAAGTTTGTTTGCTTGTTTAGCTCATAGGGGGCGTCATAGTCTAACATTTTATTTTGGCTTTTTTCAAATTTCTTGAAAATTTGATTTTAATGGTTTTTGGTATTGTCTAACTAACGAGGAGCGCGGTGGACTTTTGTAATTGACTTTGAAATTAATCATTGTTGTCCCTTTCTAGGTTTTTTTGCCTATCTATTTTCACATCAATTTTTCAGTGTCATTAAGTGGAACCAAAAATAGCGGTCTTTATGTTTACGTTAACCCACACCTATTATTTCTAATTGAACAGTGACTCAAGGTCGTATTCAGACGCGCAAAACCTAAATAATAATTAATACTTCTTAATTAAACTGTTGCTTTACGAGGATCAGGGTAAAAGGGGGAATTTTAACCCCTTAATAATTTAAATTTTATCAATATTGTGCTAACTGCGATAAGACAAACTATTAGTCAACACAACCAAACGACGTCGGTCTTTATTTATAATAATAATTATTATTCTTATTAGTGCAGGGGAATCAGAGGCAAGACAGGACCATGGGGTAAGATGGGGTACCCCAGTTACTGCCAACACTGATGTGTGAGGACGGCTCTATTGCATAACCTTGGACTCGCTTGATAACAACATCGCTAGTCTTCGCAGAACAGGCGTTCAAAGCACACCGTTCGGAAGTTACGATCGATTTTTCAGTATTACGTGTCATTGGTCTTATTTTTTCTGGCTTAAAACAGAGTATGTCAAAAAGTGTACCTACATCAAATTAAAGCAAAATACGTTATTTTTCCTGGATTGTACCAGTATAGAATAACATCAGTTTATCAAAGTCGACTGTAAAGGGCAAAAATACTTTTTTTTTAAGTATCATTCGGGGCATGATGGGATGTTATATTTGTCGCGTATCCCATCTTGCCCCAACTAATATTTTTTTATCGACGGGAATTATAGAACCCGGTGGGACAACTTTCTTGAATTAATATTTTTTTGGTAAAAATCATACTAAAAAATTAATGACTTATTAATTAATGCATAATGAATTAAAAAAGTTATTTTTATTTTCAGTAATGGTTCGCAAATATAAAAAAAAACAGCGAGAGAAGAGTGGCCCAAAGAAAATATGAAACCACGGAATGTTTATATTGCGTGACATACTCGGAGTCCACGGAATGATGGACTGCCTGCATGCTGCATGTCAAATACGTCAAGAATAGTCCTACAATTTTTATGCCAGCATAGACGAAGGTGATCCCTTAGATATCATCCACACATAAATAAACACGTAAATAAACCCCATCATGATGCCCCGTACCCGGGGCAAGATGGGATAATTGTATGTTGTTAAATATAATAAGTATAGTTTTTAGTATTTTGGTGTCAGTTAAGCCAAACATTGTTATGCTAGAAGAGTTATGGATGGAATCCAAAAAATTTTTAGAATAAACTTTATTTTTTGATAATTTGGTTTTATTTTTATTGATGTAAATGCTTAGCGTCCCCGTCTTGCCCCGGGTTCCTCTACGAGATCATATCAACGTCGATTTAGGAGGGGAAAATAAGTCATGGATATACGTCGCGATTACGCCAATGGATTCTACTACAGTTTGGAATATTCCGAATATTAGGTACTTTCCTTTTGCTTTTTTTAAACAGCAAGGCACAGTTAGCTAAGTTGTTAAAGGAACGCTTCTGCCCTATATAGAAAGTGGAAGTTCTGCTTTTAAATTAACCTCTCCACCTTTATTGAATGTTCTCTGTGACAGTAGGTGCACATAATAATGGTTTGAAGCGTCAAAGGGCAGAATTTCAATTAAATTCTAAAAGAGGCGAGGACAACCTTAAAAACATAAGTGATTTTTAACAAAGTATTGGCTCTGGACCGTGTTTATTTTTTTTAGGGACGTTATAAATTAAACTTTTTCTTAATTATATTTTGTTGTTATTTATTTGTTGAGTCATATCAGCACATAGTGTGATAATCTTAACTCCATGCATTGTATGTACGACTAATTTTTTGATTGTTTATGGTTTGGCGTATTCTATGCACGACTGTAAAACTATAAAAGTGCTTTATTTTATTACTTGCAATTGATCTCTTTCCATGTCGAATCTGTGCTCTGATGTAGTACCCACTAATTTTTAAGCAGCTCCAACCCTGGCTATTTAATCTGCTTTTTCGTTGTCCAATAACTCAATGATACAGGGACACATATTAATAGGCGGTCAACAAACTTGTAAATTTTATCCCGAGTGATAAAATATAAAACGTAAGAAAGGGGTCTGCGTTGCAAACTTTACGATGAAAGGAAACCACCTATATGCCTAACCTAAAGTCGAAAACAAAAATTAAATTATTTTCAAATAATAGCTGAACTATATGGAGGAATATATTTTGGAAATCAAATTTTAAATTTCTTCTACATTTCAGTAATAATATTTACATTTCATTTAGGCACATTTTTAAAAGTCAAATACGTTCAGAGTTTTTAGCAACCAGTTATTTTTGGTAAACACATTAAGCTCTTAATGTGATAATATGTGGCTTCATACATTAACGTAAATGTCGCTTTTCAGACGCAATGTTTGTACTCAGCACGAGAAGAATGCAAAATATCGATATTTACTCTGAAAGAGAGCTTAATATGTACGATAATACGATATAGAGAATACGTATAATATGTACTAATATCTAGGTAATTGAGATATTACTTGCTTATCTCTGATTTATCGCGACTATCATTATAGAACCGATAACTATGTCATGTTGCATATTATTTTAAATAAAAACGATTTTTTCCAATTGGTGAGAGGTGAGAGGGAGGGGGGTAGTCATGATGCAATGACAGCTTGACAGCTCGTCTCGTGTGACAATGAGCTATGGCCGTATAGCCCTAGCAGCTCAGGCCACTCAGCACGTCAATCATCGACATTGACGAGCAACCGAATGAATGAATGACAATGAGCTAATAACTTAGCAATAAGTATAGTATGCAAAAAGGTTAATACTTTCTAAATTGGACTAGGTATTTAAATAGAGGAAATGAGGGTAATTTGGAATACTGTTGGTAATTTGGAATACTTAATTACTGATGGAATGCGTGGTGCCATCTCGTTCAATATGGCATAAACCACTAGCTTAGCATGCGTTTAGTGGACAACTGCTTTTCTAGTTACTTTGATTGATGTTAGATGTGAAAAATTTATTGTGGCGTGACTAAAACTTTTTAAGTGGAAATTAAATCGGCAATCATCGCATCCATTTTTGTTTTTAAATTAACTTTTATTGGTTCCTCAGGTAAGTAAAGGCTTAAATTTTAAGTTGTTAATTATATTTTTTCGGTATGTTAAAGCAGCATTTATTTTTTGCGACGCATTATGGCGGAAATCTTCATGTTGCTAATTTGGAATACTAGGTAGGTACATATGAAGCAAATTTGGAATATTCCAAATTATATTCATCTGTTTACGCCAGAAGGCGGTAGTGTTTTTCGATTGTATGTAGATTTACATTATATATAGAATGTCCCTATGTATGTGTGTAGGCATATTTCTTGTTTCTCTCGTTTCAGTTCAGTATTTTTGTAGTCAGGATTTCACCAGTGCCATTACAAAAGAAGCGAAATTCCAATAGAGGTCGAAAAGCAACAAAATCAACAATAGTCTTTAGTTCTCCATACAAAAGAGAACTTGAGGAGGCTGCAAAGAAAAAACCACCAAATAAGGTGGTCAAATTAACTTTGAGTAAGACTATGAAGAAAGTTAAACAAGTAGAAAAAATGGGAAAAGGAAAAAGAAAGCAAAAATCAGAGGACATAGAAACAGATAGCAAGTCTAATGCAAGCTTCAATATTTCCACTTCCTCAGAAGAACTTGCCCCGGGAATTTGATTTAGATAGAGAGCCAGATCAGGAGACAGTATGTTTTTTCTGCGATGGAAAATTTAGCGAAGATGCAAGGGGAGAGCAGTGGGTTCAGTGCCTCATAATATATATGACTCATGGGTGCACTTTGCTTGTGCCGGATATGACGCCGGAACATATATGTGTGCGACTTCTGTAAATAATCTACCTAATTTTCCCTTTTAATAAATGTTTGGTTACTAGTAGGTACTTCAACAATGTTTCATTTACCTCTTTAATAAAAAGGCATGTGCTGCTGTTTTGGAATATTCCAAATTGGTGGTATTCCAAATTAACTGCATGTTACGTAGACAGACATTTTTGACACTTTATTTTTCATTAGTGAACAAATACTTTTAAATTAATTTAAATACTTTGAAATTCTCGTATGGCGTAGTACATATTATCTAGACCTAAGACATGTTAATTTTATTTAATCAAAATATTCAACATTGAAATTTTTTGCAAATTTCTTTGAAAGTACTATTCCGAATTACCCTGATTTCCTCTACCTACGTCATATTATACCTATTTGGTTTTAGGAGATGATTTTTGATATAAATATAATGCTCATTTATTATTTTATTATCAATTATTGTCAAACACATCAAAATTAGGTTTGCAAATGACCTTCGGGAAATAACTAAAGTTGACATTTTATTCCTCAGGATGAACGCAGTAAGATGTTGTTGCCAAACGTAAGTCTATTTCGGTTTTCTTTAATAACGCAAAAATACGGTTTTGAGTCATGGGATTTGTTTGGGTTTTAAAAAAATATATTGTTTTAAAATAACTGAAAGTTTGGTTTGTAGGACTAAAAAAACTTTTGATTGCATTTTTATTTCCATGCCATAACCAAGACAAGAACGCGATGCATCCGTTGTTTAACGTTGATGATGAAAACAGAGTTTTTAACAAACATCTCAAACTAATGGTAAAACTCTAAGGTCTTAAGATCTAAACCAAACAGTACTGAATATTACAATCACTTTTATTGTATAGGTAGCCGTCAAATTCCATAATAAATAAAGCTTATACGTAAATATTTTGTTGAAAAAGTGATTATTATTGTCAATTGGTGGGAAAGTTATTTTAATTTTACAAATTTCTACAAACAGAAAATTTTAAGTAGAGATAAAAGTTTAAGTGAAGATCATAGGTGATTGACACTGAAGATAAAGGTATTTATGCAAACGATAAGTCAAACTGTATAAAACGGAAGCACTGTTACGAGATGGTTAGTAGGTAATTCGTTTAGCTTGGAGAAAACAAACAATTCAAAGCGGAGAAAAAACGTCAATCAATGAAAGCTTCCTGCTTCGATCAAAACCTACACCCAATTGACAAAGATATTTTTATGGTCCTTCCATCGAAATAATATTGCGCAATAATGCATACATAAATCATGATTACTATACTCTGTTTCTTAAAGCCTGACAGCACAGCTAGACCTTTAATTTGTTAACTCTTTTAAGTATGAACTGTTTTTGTATTGAGAAAATAAAATTAATTTAGTTAAATATACAAAACTTTTTTGCACACCTTAAAAACTACATACATATACAGGGTGTCCCATAACTTATGGGCCGTAGAGTAACTGGAGATACTAGACATCAAACTAAGCCGATTAAGTCATATAAGTTTTTTCGGATTGTTACTCGTTCTAGAGATACAGGGTGTTGAAAGTAAAAGTTTATTATTATTATTATTATTAATATTATTATTTATTTAGTTAAAAGTTTAATAAAGTGTATTAAGGTCAACGGTGGTCACTTTCAACATTTACTAAAGTGAGCTTCTTGTTTTTGTTCCACTGTTTCGAATTTATTGCGTTGTGATAATTAAAATATTAATTTAATTATGTACTATGTTTTTTTATGCTTTGAGATGTTTAAAGGGAAATATCTCGAAACCCGTTACAGATTTTAAGATCAATCAAGTACACCTTTTTGACTCAAAAAATGCCCTTCTTTAAGAAACTTTAATTGAAAAACACCTAATATCACAGGTAAGAAAAAAAATCATAGATTTATGAAGCCCAGTGTATGCAACTAGCGCCCTCTAGTGTGAAACCTAAAAATTTCTACACATTCTTATTTCTTGCTCATAAAAACATAATACTGCCAACTTTCAATTCAATTCATTAAACGGTTTTAAAATTATGGCTTATTTTCGAGAATAAACGTTTACTTTCAACACCCTGTATCTCTAGAACGAGTAACAATCCGAAAAAACTTATATGACTTAATCGGCTTAGTTTGATGTCTAGTATCTCCAGTTACTCTACGGCCCATAAGTTATGGGGCACCCTGTATATATAAATTATAAATAAAAATTACATATAGAAACCAAAAAAAATGAAAATAAGAACGTACCATAATATTACAATTTAAGAGGACAGGTAACTCCATTAAAAAAATGGGTTAAAACGGTCGAATTTTTTGGCAGACCTGTTCTCTTAAAACAATACACTATTTCACTATCACCTTGTTTTGTTAATGTATAGTCTCGGCTAGAACTAAATCAGATAAGGTTTTCACTATGTATAATTTATTTAAACCCTGGCAGGAAACAAAAGGAATTTATATTTCATAAATAAAAACCTAAACGACCGCAACTGTCTGAAGATTTATTCTAAATCATCGGCTTGCCTATTGTGAAAGGTAAAATTAGGGGTGTGCCAACCTATATATATATATATATATATAGTGTTTAAACTACCTATTGTTACTAAAAAGATCAGGCAAAAAATAATATGTTTAGAATGTAGAATTTCAACAAAAATTTAACTTGATGTGGGTACCAGGTACCTATACTAATGTTGAAAAATCAAAAATGTTCTGATAGCGAATAAAACGAAAAGTTAAAATACAGGGACTTGTATTTTCATATAATCATTTGACAATAGCCGTTAGGTGAGTTTTTTTAAAAGCTACCTCTAATTGGTTCCCGACTAAAATTATGACTAGTAAGAAAAAGTATCTACCTACTCCTGTATACATTATATATACTTACATCAATACGTAAAATAAGTGTCAATAAGACCACAATAATATACAAATTTCCTCGAAATGATAAGATTGTGATAAGCTAATGTATGTTCAAATCTATTTTTATCTACAACCATGAATTAATTACACCTACCTTAAATATAATGCAGAAATAAAATTTTAGGGACAATCCTACTATTTGGCTGAGAAAAAGATCTATATAATATCCAGGTTTAATCAAAACACTGCACTGCATGTAATATAAAAAAGCAGTAACTACACGTCAAACAAAGCCACTATATTAAAAAAACACTTTCAATTAAACAAAAGTTAACCGAATTGTTGATGTTAATTGCCAGACCAGATCTAACTTGTTGCGATAAGCATTTGAATCAAACAAGCAGGCCTCCTTATCCAATAAGACGGGTAGGTCCAACACGTGGTTCCATGGGCCGTACTTAAATAGTTATTAAGTATTTATACATTTTTTAATACATGGTACGAAAAAGGAACCTTTTTATGTAATGAATAATAGGTGCAATAAAAATTTAATTTTTGTCAGGAAAGCTCAGGCGCGGATCTAGGATTTTGCCCAGGGGGGGCAAAAAGCGCCAAGAAAATTTTTTGGGTGCCACGCCCTTTTTTGAATCATGGTGCTTGGTTTTCAAATGGGAAAAATAAAAAATACAAAACAAAACAGGTGCATTTAGGAGGGGGTTAATTTTTGTGATTTTATCTTTCAGAGAATTCGTTCTTAATAGAACGCTAAAAAAAATAGCGCCGCAGGTGAACATTCTTTGGGTGCCACGCCCTTTTTTGAATCATGGTGCTTGGTTTTCAAATGTGAAAAATAAAAAATACAAAACAAAACAGGTGCATTTAGGAGGGGGTTAATTTTTGTGTTTTTAAATTCCAGAGAATTCGTTCTAAATAAAAATTTCATAAAATTTTAATTTATTGTCCAAAAAACAAATTAAATACAAATCACATAATATATAATAGGCACTGTTTACAGGGCTGCCAGATTGAGCGCTTAATGGCAATGTGGGAGTTTTTTAAAGAAAATTAGCCCTTTAATTTTTATTAGAGGTGTTTTTAGGTTCTACTCCCTGTGATCTATTACTTGTTATACGTATTGTTATGCATATAAAAAAAATACTAAAATTTTAAGAATGAGAACCAATAAATGTTTCACTACTTCCTATTCGCATCATGTGCTCGTTTTGCAGGCGCGCTTTCGGGCGCCTTCGGGGTTTTGATTTGCTACTAAAATGTTAGTATTTTATTTTTAGAAATCATGGATATAAGAACATTGTTTGAGAAAAAACTGACAGTAGTGAAAAATCTCAATACATAGTCGATTTTAAAAATTTTGCTCTAAATTATTGACCAAATTTGTTAAAATTTGGACGTATAGTTAAAAAAAAATGTTCGGGCTTTTCGCCTACTCACACTGACAAGGGTGCCACGAAAGTTTTTGCTTGCTCAGGGGGGGGGAGGCAATTGCCCCCATTGCCCCCCCCCCTGTATCCGCGCCTGGTAAAGCTAATTTAAATTCAAAACGGCATAACGCTTCAATCAAAAGTCAATTGATTTCTAAATAAAGTTTCCATGTGTAATTAAATTGTATTTAAGAGCAAGTTTTGGGTGAGAAACTGGACGTTATGAAGCGAACACGTGTCTCCGTACGCCGTTTTTACAGTTACTTAGGTACCTCCCTCCTTGTGTGTGTTTTTTACTATTATACCTAAAATTAGGGTTGTGGATTTGACCGGTCAATTTGTTTTTGGTCAATTGACTGGTCGATTTACCGGTCAATTGATCAGTCAATTGACTGAAATAAATTAAAATTTAAAAATGCAGTGGATGAACCTAACTAGGTATACATACCAAATTTCTTATTTTGTATTTTGGAAAAATTAATTTTTTATAACAAGTTTTGCTTGTTCTGAAAAGTCTACTGCCATACCTAAATTTTATACAGGGTGGTCAAATGGATGATATAGTTAGGTCCATCCAGGTACACATTCTATAAGTGTATATCTCAATAGTTGCTCCACAGTAGATACATTTCCCTTTTACTTTGTTTTTTTTCTTATGTCGGTAAAACAATTCCAAATTTTGGTTTTGGACTTCCCCAAACTCATTGTAAATGCGACGTCGCGTCGTTAGTTCACAAAAATGCAATGCAAGTGTAAACTCTAACTCTGGCAAATACGAAATGAAAATAAATAGACAATAGACAGAAGGAAATGTCTATGAAAATGGTATAAAAAGAGAATAACAATAACTTCTCTATTCCTTTCCTTCATTGTGATTGAATCCGTTCCGGGAACCACTAATAAACGAGGCCGACTATTGGGATTTCCAGAATCAGGTGTTATTGTTTTCTTAAATAACGGCGCTATAACGATACACTAAACATTATCCTGGGTGGTAGGAGGTAATCTGGACAGATCACAAATGCATAAATAATAAAATAAAATTGATATATTTTGACCGAATTTGATCGGTCAAATACGCCATGGTCAATTGACCATGCCCAACTCTACCTAAAATTGATCCATTTGAAGAGAAAAAATGTCGTAACACAATCTAAGTAGGCATGTGTCATGTATTTAATTTTCGAGGGGACAGTGAGGCAATCTGTTTCTGGGTTCTGTAAGGCAATTTGCTTCACTTTTACACTATATGTGCTTAGGTACATAAAAGTATGTAGATACTTCTACATAGTCCTGTAGGTACTAAGGTACTGATACGTTATATTTCAAACAATGTTACTATTGCTACTTAATACTTTGGTATCTATTACGCTGCATTTACAGCACACTAGCACAGCAGCATTGAGTAATCGCTATGTTTCTAATAGCCTGTTTACATTAGGCGCGGTCAATGCAATTTGCAAGAAAAAAATTGCTTTGACGCTTTTGTGACTTTCTGATCAGTATATATCAATAATTTTAATACCAACCTGATAAAAAAGTAAATATAAACTCCACAAAATAAGTACCTATTTGTGTTTTGAATCGTTGGGTGTAGTTTTTTGTTGATTCTTGTGAATCTTAGGATCAGTGAAGAAAACTTCACGGACCTCGCCATTTCTGTATCCATTGCTTTAGTTCACAAATATAACAAAAACACACTTTTATAATAAAATCAGCTGATATTGGATGGATTTTGAAAGTTGGTTACATCTATGGTCCTGGTCCAGATGCTTGCATAAAATTAATCGCTTCATAAGTAAACGGTCATGCAATGCAATAATTGCCTCGCTATAACTTGCATGCAGTGATTGCGCCTAATGTAAACAGGGTTTTATGAAGCTATAAACTACTGGTTCCGGTTAGAAACTATGCTGATACCATCCTGCTCGTATTAATTTATTATTGTTTGTTAAATTGTGTACGCAGGGTTCCGACAAATCTATATAAGTACTTTTTATTTCAAGTTGAATAAATATTTTGATAGTTATTGTTATTACATACTCTTAATAAGGACAGTTTTTGGCCATTTCGGGTCGAATTTGATTTTGAATCCTATTTACCTATGATAAGTCCTATACGCAATTGATTTATTATGAGATGCGTACTAGTTTGAAACAAATTTTAAATTTGTTTTCAGAATTGCGGCCTAATTTAGAAAACTGGTATAGACATTAGAAACTCATTATGTTGTATTTTTGGTAATTTTATTAAGGGGCCGTTTTACACATTATAGTTCAGATTTATACATGAGCTGGTAATACGAGTATTTCCAAAAACTGGCTTTAGCGAATTTTTATATTTGGGGACAGCCGTACGTACACCTGCCAAACACTAACTTATTTTAAAATATTTAAGTATCTTGGCTATACTAATAAAAGTTAAATGTACAAAAATTACTTTATTATTTCAAAATAAAAATATCTTGAAATAAATTCACAGGAAGAGAAGACAGTCGAAAATATTAAAACCACTGGCGGTATTCTATTATAATAATACGCCGGTACCTACCTACTTAATCTTTACCCAAGAAAATGTTACTCTTTTTTACTAAATTGACTCAAAAAATTTATAAGAAATAAATTGTCCCCTTGCGTTTAGACTACAATTTGTAGGTGTATCTAGGTATACTTTTGTCTTAATAATGTTTTTAAAAATGACTTAAGAAAAAATTCCAAACAAAACCTCTATTAATATACCTTCATAACATAACAGTGATAAAGTAAAGTGATAATTATTAAATAAGATTTCCGTTTAAGTAACTAATCACTCGTTAATAGGTTTATGATAATAATATATATAATCAAGACGGGCAACATTTGTAGGGAAGTGGTTGTATTATAGATTATAGGTAAAGTAAGAATAGTAAGAACGTTAAGGTTGAAACAAATTCATTTAAAATTCAGGTGTTTTGTCAAAAAAAGTTATGATACTCATTTAATTTTTTTAAACACCAAAAAAAGCGTAACAAATATAAAAAACTTAGGGGCGTTTTTTCGAAAAAAAAAACACCTGCAATTTAATTAAATTTGTTTCAACCTTTGAGGCGATGACGCACACGGCGTTTTGTTAGCGGTACGGCAATAATTTGCTTTGGGTCTTACACGCTTCGAAAAGTGCCGTGTCTGATCAGTATAATTTAAAGGAAAAATATACCAGATGTAAAAAATGCAGTTTTATGTCGTATACAAATCCCCCAAATTTTATTCCATTATCTTGAAAAACAAAAAGTTGGAGGGGCGAACCACCTTCCGTGGACACGCGGTATATGCTAAAACCATTGGATAATAATTTATCTTGTAAGCAAACAGTGAAAATTGTTTTTAATGCAAACAACGCTTCACTTTGGCGTAAAAAAATAAACAATGTAGCAGTTAAATGGTTTTAACGACGCTAAAATAATAACGAAAAATATAATAATATGTCATAAATTATTATGAATTTAAAACCGTGTAAAGATTTACATAATCGTCGATGTGTAGTTTATGTGCAATGCATCTACACACTAATAGTCAAATAAGTTGACGTATTTTGATATACAGGGTGGACTTACATAATACAGGGTTGATTCAAGATGGATCGTCGACGTCATCAGTCAAGATATATCAGACAATATTGGCAAACATTCCATCTTTCCATGAAAATTGCGTTCAAAAAAATTATTAAGTTCTTTGCTAAAGGCATTGACTCAGTGGCGTATTTAGGGGGGGGGGGTCCGAGGGGTCTGGACCCCCCCGTGGGCTCAACATTAAAAAAAACTCAGAACAGATCAGATGCCTTGTTGCATTTAATTTCTAATTTAGGTGAGTAAAATAATATATACATGGTGATTGATAATTCGATTAATTCCTCGCAGAAGGTAATTTGTGATTTTTTCTTAAATATGACCTATTCCAAAAATGCTTGGTTTTAGAGTTATTTCAATTTTTTTCTTGTTTTTTACCTGCGTGTCTAATTTATTTAATTTAAAAAAATTGAAATGATGTTCACTTAGTTTCGTAATTTTTTTGCAAACTAGAACTATTAGCAATACTTTGTTTTTACAAATAATTAAGTAACTGATGTGTCACAGATAAAAAACCACATGGCCAAACTTGGCAAAAAAAAATGGCAAAAATAATTTGAAAACCAATCATTTTCGAAATCGGTCATATTATGTAGAAATATATATTTTTAAACATAAATATTTAAAAAAAATATATATTCCCATTATTGCGTTTATATTTAAAAATTTCTTAATTTCTTCCTTTTTTGGGTTCAGCTATCAAAACATAGAAATTATAAATTTTGATAGTTCAAAATAGGGCGTGGCATCGAAAATTTTTTCGCCTGCGGCGCTTTTTTAAAGAAAGGAAGAAAGATAAAACGAAAGGTATAGACCCCCCCCCCCCGTGGCAATATTCTAAATACGCCACTGCATTGACTTAACAATAACATTGCATTAGTATATTTGTGACAAGGTAGACCATCGTATCTAAAAAAATGGGCATCTTTCTATCACTTACGGTTATACTGGAAGCATCTGTCACCATTAAGTATTTCGAATATCATAATTTTTATAGCATTTTTGGATTTCATCTTTACACACTTCAATGAGCGAAACTTTTTTGAAATACCCACTAATAAAGATTTTTAAAAATTTATGCACAGAAAAGCTGATACTTGGGCGTTGCCCTGGCCCCTAAAGGATACTAGGATACAAAGGCGGAGAAAAAATTTACCGTAGGCGATTATTCGAAACTATCCTCGGTCTCCCTAGTCTCTAGTCTCCTATACCAGAGTACATATATCGACCTATTATACCGTGTCTATACTCTATACTGTACGCTACTGTAACTACACTGCGCGGCATATTTAACGCATAACGAAAAAATTGCCTCAATTTTGATGTTATATATTTTCCAAATTTGTGGTTCGTTTTTAATGATTTTTTTTCTAATTGTAGGTTTTTTCCTTAAGCATATCACTGCCTTTGTTGTTTTGCTTAAAAAAGTAACTTTGGTATTACACCGGGTGTTATAAAACTGTTATGTTTTTTTACGGAAATTCAAAACACCCTGTGGGATTTACTAGCCATTGCAAGTGATCGCAATTACAGCCAAATGAAAGTCCCATGCATGTTTCCTTTCCATTTTTTTTTATTCGTTGGTTTATCTCTGTTTTTCATGAAATATTCAATTTTTAGTTCAATGTGATTTTCATAAAAAAATGTTTAGTTAATAAATACAAAATAAACGAAATGCTTTGATTAATGCAATGTAAATTAATGGGTGGCATTAGTTAACATGCTCGCACGGAGTTAGTCGTGATTCAGGGAGGTCCTTTGACAGATAACCCATATATACCTATATCAGACATTTTAGAACCCCATGTGATACTATTAGCCCCATTTATAGGGGATAATTTTTTATTTATGCAAGATGATGCACGCCCACACGTAGCAAGAGTGGTACAAAATTATCTCCAAGAAACAGAAATTGTAACTTTGCCATGGCCAGCAAGAAGCCCTGACATTAATCTTAGTGAGCATTTATGGGATAACATGGGACGACATCTTAGAGCCTTGCTTCCTCCTCCTAGAACCTTAAATGATCTGTCGTTGAGGCTTATGGAAATATGGAATCAGATTAATCAAGATGAAATCAGAAATCTGATTTTAAGTATGCCAAGAAGATGCAATACTTCATATTTAATTTTTTTGAATACCTTTAGAAATTACAATTTTTTTCCCTGTATTTTTTTGCCCTGTTTTGTGGATTCAATAAAATTAATTAATACCAGATATTGATTCTTTATTTACTTTATAATTTGTTTTTTCTTGCTGTTGCATTAATCAGAGCATTTCGTTTATTTTGTATTTTTTAACTAAACGTTTTTTTATGAAAATCACCTTGAACTAAAAATTGAATATTTCATGAAAAAACAAGAGATAAACCAATGAATCAAAAAATAAAATGTAAAGGAAACATGGGACTTTCATTTGGCTGTAATTGCAATAACTTGCAATGGCTAGTAAATCCCACAGGGTGTTTTGAATTTCCGTAAAAAAAAAACATAACAGTTTTATAACACCCGGTATAATACCAAACTTACTTTTTTAAGCAAAACAACAAAGGCAGTGATATGCTTAAGGAAAAAACCTACAATAGGAAAAAAAAATAATTAAAAACGAACCACAAATTTGGAAAATATATAACATCAAAATTGAGGCATTTTTTCGTTATGCGTTAAATATGCCGCGCAGTGTATGTATATATCTTATACTTTCTCATAGAAACGTTACCTACGTATTGCCGTTATTGGTACTTTGCAGACAACGCATTGATGACCATTGACTGGCAGATCAAATGGAGGCCATTAACAAGGTCCTTATAATAGGTACCCTCTCGGGTACCCCGTATTGTCATTATCAAGCAATTACATTCTAATCATTCGGTTCCTCTAATACAATAATTATGTAGGTAGGTGCCGAAACTTTGTTAGAAATAATAATAATTAAAAATGAATTTTCTTTTAGTGACTATAACTAAAAAATGTTTAGTGGCAAGAAGAATTAAACTATTTTAATTTTAAAAAGTTAATCTGCTCGCCGCGAAACATTTTTCAGTTATAATAGTTTTTACTTTTGTATGTTTTATCGAATCATCAAGACATTGGTCAGGGAACTAATTTTTTTCCCCTAGAAAAAAATTGTCAAACGTCAACCATTAGAAATTATATTAACGCCAACCAAAAACCAAAGTCTCGCCGAACCAGGGCGAGTCGGCGAGCCAATCAACTATTGTTATTAACTTGTTTTCACGTCTTAATTGTGATGTTTAGCAAATTTGTTGTTATTTTTGTGAAACAGAAACTTTCAAAACAATGGATCATTAACAATGCCACTGTGTTATAGTGAGAAAAGTGCCGCAGAGGATGGATATCTCTTTTAACAGGTAAAATGAATCTCAATAGATGCATTGTTTTATTAAGATATAGGTATTATAAATAATATCATAATTATCATAAAGAAATTTTCATAATTGTTTATGATGTCCAGGTATTATTATTAGGTATTAGCTAAATTTGTTTACCTTTCAACAAACCTGGTGTGTTCATAACACTGTAGGTACTGTAAGTAGGTATAGGTAGGTATACGGCTTAAAATTAAAACTATATAGGTATAGGTGTACTTAAATAGTGTTTGCTATTATTTAAAATGTATTAAATATTTGAATTTTGACTCATTTATTATTACTATGTATTAATGGTAGATAGTTAATTTTATTATGACAAGACAAAGACCCCTTCTCGACGTGCCTGGGTATCGGATACAGAGAATGAACTAGTTGTATAGGGACGCATTTTATATTATACCTAGTACCTAGTAGTACCTAGGTACCTATCTATGAAAATATTTTATGGATAAATTTTGTCACGTTTTATCTCACTAATGTCATGTATATTTTTAGCATGGATTAGTTCCTAATTAAGCAGTACCTATACCTACTTAGTTGCATAGGCACCACAATTTAATATAATATTTCACATGGTTTTGCAATCATTATAAATCAAGAAAAGCAGTTGAAATATAGGTACTAGGTATAGTAAGGATGATATATAGGTGCTTTTATTACAATGGTACCTATTTATTTATTTATTTACTCTTTTTTAGTCTAAATTTGTGAAAGTGTACACCTATTTAATAAGGATTTGTTCTAATATTAGCCTCTGTTTGCACAACAGTTGTAATAAGTAATAACATTTTCTGGATTATATTGAGTAGATATAAATTAAACTAGGTACAAAGAATACAAAACAATTAACTGAAACGGCTTAGAATAAAACGTCTGAGAATTTAAATTCCAAAGAAAATGAGCTTTCCAAAATAGAAAATAAAATGCACGCTCTCACAGACGGGGTAATTTAATTAAAAAAACTTACCGGTATAATAGCCATACACATTGAAAATGGAGTTTCCGAAGTACCACGAAACGTGGATAAATATCACAAAACTCAAAAACACTACGAACGTCAAGCCCTAGAGAGGACGTTTTTACTTTTGCACACAGGATGGGCCTTCAAGATGGTTCTTGGACAAAATCATGAACTGACGTCAGTCGCTGGCCCCTCCCCCTCCTCCTAGTTTTGGTCGTTGTTGCCATATGCCCGAGATGTAATTATCGTATTGCGGAAAAAGTAAAGAAAAATTATTATCACATTGGAGAAAAAGCAATCGGTTAATTTGACATGTTTCTTGGGGGCTTGAAATCGATTATTTTATTCAAAGAAGAATGCTCGTTTTTTCCTTCATAATGGTCTGTTGTGCGTCCCACTCCACTTTCTCACATTAAAGCTTTTTACAATAAACATATTTTTGAAAATATTTTGAAATTTAATGGAAAAAAAATGCGCTGCAGGCAAATATAAGCTAAAATTTCCCTTTATTACCTTACATTGCACAGGTGAACATTGCTTTTGTATGACCCCGAAATTATCGTAAAATAGAATTATTCTAGTATTAATGGCAACACTGGTTACAATGACGAACCCTTTCCTCTGACGTCATAAATCACTTTCTTTTCTAACTCATTTAAACGCTATATAACCGTCTTTGTTTAGTCGCTCAGGGTATCGATTGAAATTGCAGAGTCACGCCCACATATATGCAACCCACAATACTCCTAAGTCTAAGGGGATTCTTATTTTTGTCTAGTACTCCCATTTCCCATTTCTAAATTTTGAATAATTATTTAATATTAAAGTATGCAACGCTCGGTTAAAGAACTTTGCGCTGTAAGTAATATCACTTTTTCGCGTGCCGGCAAAGCGTTGTCGCCAAGAAAAAACGTATGTGAAGCCAGGCTTAAATTTTAGGAAGGGCCGTTCACATTTCTGAAAGGGCGAACTTATTAAACTTTTTTTTTAAATATTAGTAGGTACCTATACATAGGTAAGTATTTTATATAAAAATGAAAAAAAAAATAACATAATAAATCAAAAAATATTTTAAAACACGTTTAGATAATTACTACTGCCTTAACACTTAAAACAGTTGTAATTTTATTTGCCTCTTTTATTAAATTTTTTTAAAAAGAGTTCAAAATCTAATTTTTCGGTCTGTTTTCTTTCAAAGGCCAGAAAGATCAGGTCAGCCATTCTCTGATATTCCATTGCCATACGTTGGGGGCGATTAATGGCCGTTAAGGCACAATTGTAATTGTTTCTTTCCAGGAAGGGCGAATTTTTCTCTAGGAAGGGCGGCGCCCTGCCTGGACCCCCCCCCTGGCTACGGCCCTGATGTGAAGAATAGGAGCATAAATGAATGGAATTTACATCAAAAACAAATCAATTTTTAAAAAGGAATTGTGGCAGTTCTAACTCCTCAAATTATTTCAAATTTTAACACGACATGTCGAAGAACATGTAAAAAAAGGGTTATATCTCCCTTTATTTTTTGATAACTTGACGTTAAGCGACTTTTGTCTGAAATTTGATTTTTTTTAATAGGCCTTTTTTGATTTAAAAAATTCTAGATGAAGAGCGAAATTGATTTATACCTGTTGTTAAAAGAATTATACCCTCTAGGTTTTATGTGGTCGCATCAAGAAGCACTAAAGCAGCATAGGGATGCGTGCATCGTAAGAGAAACATACGTCGATCTCGGACATCGAAAAAATAAATACTATCGATGTCAGAAGAACATTAAATTTAAAACATCGATTTTTTTTTGTGAAACTCGGTGTTTAAACAATTATACATCGATAAAGAATATAACTCACGCTTTGAAATATTCGAGCTTTCGGGGAAATACCAAGAACCAATAACCATTCATCCTAAAGTATACCTAGTGTGGGAAAAACGGAACTTTTGTGCAGACAATGATCATACAAAAATATAAAAATCCCTGGTAATATGTTCGTGTATTATATATGCAACTTACTGATAGATGGCGCCAGTAATATCGATGAACCGAATTTCTGCTGGCAAACTACAAACATGTTGAAAAAAATCAATTTACTAAAAACATCGAAATATCGACATCGATGTTCGAAGCGCATCCCTAGAGCAGTATTTGGGTGAAGGGTCCGCGCGGGTAAGGGGGTAAGGTGAAAGAGGTGACGTCGACTGGCGACTTCAGCTGCCGGTGTTCATACTCTATATTTTTCGCCATCGTTGTCGTTTTCGTTGCAATATGCGTTTGGTTTCTTTGTTTTTGTTAACTGAATATTTTTGTAGAGTTTTAGAAATTGTATAGATTTTATTTAGAATAAGCAGTATTGGTGATATTAATTACTGCATTGTTCCTTCTTGTTAGGTAAGTATAGGTATATTATAGCGATCAATTCACAATATTCATGGCATACCTACCATGCATGGCATCACAATATGTAAATATTTTTAGTTATTTTTTTTTTTTTTAATTTAAAGTAATATTATTTCTACATGTATTTATTTTAAAAAATATATTTCGAAAACTTTTTAAAAGCAAACACTAGTGATTCATTTTCCATGTCATTTTCTAAGTATATAGTTCGTTTATAATTTTCGTTTCTTCCAAAAAGCGGCCAAATACCGGTCTTTAGGTAGCGACTATATATACAGTTCTAAGTTAAAAAAATATTAAATTAATAACTAAATGAATAAAAGCAAAAAACGAAATTAGTCAAATTTGCCCATATTTCCTTTTCTGCTTTTTTAAATTTATTAGAAATCCAACCTATTTTTCACATAAAGCTGTAGGGAATTGTATTTTCCGAATTTTGGATGAAAAGAGTAACATAGTATTGCTCAAAAACGAAATGGCGGATGCGCCACTAGTGTTTGCACTTAGCTAACACCAACGTGCTCTTCTGTCGCATGGCCTTTGTACAGTAACGATCTTTACCTGAATTACCTAATTTTACTTTGTCTTATTTACGTAAATAAAAAGAGAGAAAATGAAATTTACACCACCCGCAGACACTAGATCAGCGACGGCGTTGCAACAACGCAACGCATTGCTATAAAACATGACCAGCCACGGCGATGCGGCCTACAATCGACGACCAAACAGGTTATTTCTCAAAATAACCAAACCTACTTTAAAGTTAAAAGGCCAGAAAAAAAGTTTAAATATTAAAAGTTTTTGAAATATTTTTGATAATTATTTTTTCCTGGCTCTTGACGGGGGGGGGGGGAGCAAATGCCCCAATACCCCTCCCTAGCTTGGTATATCAGAGTTTTTGAATTGTCATCGATTATAAATAATATATCAATACCCCCTCCCTAGCTTGGTATATCAGAGTTTTTGAATTGTCATAGATAATAAATAACTAGCGTGTACCCGGCATGCGTTGCAACCCGCTGGTATAAATACAAACCCGAAATATTAGTACCCGGCATGCCACTTTCTGAAATTGCACCCGTGCGAAGCCGGGGCGGGTCGCTAATTATACATAAAAACCTTCCTCTTGAATCACTCTATCTATTGAAAAAAACCGCTTCAAAATCCGTTGCGTAGTTTTAAAGATTTAAGCACATTTTTAGGGAGATAGCGACTTTGTTTTATACTATGTTAAGATATATCAATCCCCTCCCTAGCTTGGCATATCAGAGTTTTTGAACTGTCATAGATTATAAATAATATATAGGTAAACTTCATACGAAGTCAGTTGAGACAATGTAAATATTTGGGGTACGATCAATTTACTGAATCACACACTAAAACTACAATACTTACAAATATAACAAAATTTGTATTGATCGCTTCCTATACGGATGTTCGAAGATAGTCCACGTGGACTTGACAAGTCTGTCATCAAATTTTTTTTAGTTTTTTTGTCTGTCTCAACTAAGATTGTATACACTTTACTATAATATGCATTTACATAAGAGCTATTAAAAATTTCAAAATCTATTTATTCATTTATGTTTTAGATTTATTACAAAAATGCCGGGAATGATATGCGCAGTTGCGGTCTGCAATAATAGCAAACAAAAAAATCCAGATATCAGTTTTTGTCGGTTCCCTAAGGACAAGATAACTCGACAAATGTGGGTCCAAAGATGTCAGAGGACCGGGAAATGGAATCCCGACAGTTGCCGTGTTTGTTCTGAACATTTCAAGGAAGATGATTATGAACGTGATTTACAAGCGGAACTGCTTAATCTCCCAGCGAAAAAAAAACTTAAGGCCACAGGTAAAATACATTTTTTAAGTAAACAAGAAACCTCAAAGGACGTTACTGACAAATATTTTGTTTTCAGCTGTGCCTTCCCTAAATTTGGGAAAAATAAATTCACTGGTTTCTACAGCAGTTACAGAACAAAGCAGACATTTAGCTAAAATAGCAAGTGATATAAAATTAGAGCAGGAAATAGAGCAGAATATAAAGCAGGATATAGAACAGAATATTTTAAATAATCAGGACCTGGATCATTTCAACAATGATAATGATTCTGTTCCAACAGAAACTGTGCCTTCCTGTACGTCATCATCATCGCCACTGCCTTATTCTTTGTCTTATATCAAGGTAGAAAACTCACATGAAATGCTACATAACCAATACCAATCACTGCTAACGGAAAATGAGTATTTTAAAAAGCAACTCCACGACATAAACGAAAAAAATAACAACCTCAATCTAAAAGTACGGAACCTGGAAAAAGATCTGGAAAACATGTGTTCTAAATTGAAACTTGAGGAAGCCTACCGTGTACAAATAGAAAATTCTCTCAAACATTTTTTAAGTAAGGCTCAACGGGATATCGTTATCGATGGAAAAAAAAGGGTCGTTTGGAGCTCGGAGGATATGTCAAGTGCGTTTGCTATCAGATATTTCAGCAAAAGGTGTTACATCTACCTACGCGAAAAGAAAAAATACCCTTTGCCTGGAATATCGTCTCTACAGAGATGGGCTTCTAGAATTAATTTACAGCAAGGTCGACGATACCGACGAAACCGCCAGCATTGAACTAGACAAAGTTTAAAGATCTTGCAATACTCCAACATTGTTTACGATTATAGATACTTTTGTAAAAAAAAGTTGATATTCCAGCTACCCTATAGGTTCAAAATAGGAATTACCTGCCTACAGATTAGTGTCAGATTATGAGATTATGAGGTATGTGCATCACTCAGATCAATACCCAAACACGAGGACAAAATAAAACTAAACTTCGCCATTCTGTCAGAAAATTCAAAACATCGTTTTACGTTTATCTACATATTAATGTAATTATAACTAATAAATGCAATTTTTTTTATCAGAAATAACGATTTATATTTTTGGCTAAGACTTTTAAAACCGCCTTTGAAACATTTTTGAAAAAAATTAAATGAGAAGCGGACTGGCGCAATAATAATGTAAAAATGGAATCTGTGCGAGCACAATTTACAATTATTATTATTTTACAATATGTATATGTCGTAGGCTGATAGTGAAATCCGTCATTTCATGAAAAGCCTAGTCATATCATGCTGCACGCTAAAAGGTATATTTGCAACTGGTTTGTTCGTTGTTCCCCAGAGCATTTTTTCAACTAATATTATTTTATAAAACTAAAATTTAAATTAAATTTAAAAAAAATTGAAAAAAATGATCTGGGGAACAACGAACAAACCAGTTGCAATATACCTTTTAGCCACGCTTCATGATATGACTAGGCGTTTCATGAAATGACGGATTTCACTATTAGCCTACGACATATATACCCAGAGCCAATTACTAACAGTATGATAAAAATATGTAAATTACCAATTACCCACTAAAAGTAATTGATTAGTGTTGGGAAAAATCGACTTATTTTAATAATCGACTACCGAGTATTCGAGTGATTTAAAAAATCGAATGATAATCGATTTTTTTTCACTCAAATTCTAATATTAATTATTAATATTGGCGGTTCATCGTTCATGTTGATATACAGCATTTGTATTGGGAATAACTGACTCGGTGTTGTTAATCGATTGATTTTTTGCGGATTATTAAATGTGGCGGAGATATTTGTGGATTTTTTGGCATGGTTCCCAGATCTTACAACTTACAATTTAATTTAACTAACCACTTGACTACTTGACCTTGAGATGTCACGATATTGCATAACTCATGATATTTATGAATACTGAATACTCACCACTATAATAAATCCTACTATCCTACGCAGGCAACCCGTAATGCAGTATTTAATATGAATAATATCGCCAATAATAACCGAAAACCACTCGATGTAGCCGCTCGCTACGAGATGGCTCTGGCCGCAGTGAGTGATTGACAGGCGGGCAGCAACTTTGGAGACGCGTTGAAAAATAAAAACCATATGTTCGTCACTCGAGTTATTTCCGAAGATAATCGAATAATTCAAGTGATTGAAAAAATTGAGTGATCGGTTATTTTTCACTCGAGTTATCCCATCACTATAATTGATTCCTTGATCAATTACCGCATTCGAATTACTGAGTTTAATTCAATTACTTTTATAATAATTCAATTACTTTATAGTAATGGAACTACCCTAAAAGTAATTGAATTACTCTGAATCTATAAATTATAGGCACTTTTTGTTCAAATAAATTACTCTGAGTAATTTAATTACATTTTGATAATTGAATTACATTCTGGTAATTGAATTACAGTTTAGTAATTGAATTACATTTTAAAAATTGAATTAGTATATGAGCAATATGGAATTACTTTTTTTACATTTTACAAAAAAAGAGTTGGGTATAGGTAAGGTATTATTTTTTTTAATAGCAGTAGGTCCTACTATCACACTTTATTATAGAAAGAAATTTAAAAAATTTCGAAATTTATAGTTAAACTTGATCTCCTAATTTTGATAAGTACCTACTTACCTTTAATAAATTGACCTATAATAACAACTGTCTTTTTTATTTAATATGATTTATTTGTTGAAATAAAACAAACGTAATATTAGGGAAAATAAAAAATATTTTTTTCTTTCTAGAGTAAGTATAAGGGAATTATGAAATTTTTTAAAGGAATTGAATTATTTTCGAGTTATTCAATTACTTTTAATCTAATTGAATTAATTGGGAGTAATTGAATTACTTTTTATGTCATTGAACTAAATGAATTATTTGGGAGTAATTAAATTAGTTTTTATTTAATTGAATTATTTGGGAATAATTCAATTACTTTTTAAAATAATTGAATTACTTTTAAGTAATTCAATTACCTCATATTTCTTAAAACCAATTACCAATTACAATTAATTTATCACAGTAATTGGAAAATCAATTACAATTACTATTTTCAAAAAGTAATTCAATTACAGTAATTCAATTACTAAAAAGTAATGAAACACGATTTTTCAATTATTTTAATTCAATTACCGACAGCTCTGTATGTACCTAATAATAATAAATGTATTTTTATTTGATAATTCAAAGATCATATTTTTATAGACTCAAGCATAATATCTTATTTGGTATCATCACTGAGTGCATTGGCGGCTACTTTTTTTTAACTGCTTTACATGTCCAAGCTGGTGAAACTGCTTTTCTATTTTACTAATTTTCCGTTGAGTTATAGGCGGCAAATTTGGAATTTTTTCCTGAAATAAGCGAGCAACTTCCATTTGTGTCCGTGTTTTATCTCCATAACCAATCATCTGTAGAATTATTATTTTGTGCATTTTTGTTAAATAAACCATTTTTCTGATAATATGCGGTTAACGAAATTCAAACGACACTACTTGTTGTCTGTCATGCAGACAGACAACAATTTGCTTAGGTCAGGATTTTCAAAAAAAGTAATCAAAACCATTAATTTATACCTTCTTTTAAATTTTATATCGGTAAAAAGAAACGCTGAAATGCAATAAATCTGAAAACACTTAATATTTCCGAAACAGTTGAAGATAGAGGTATAATGAAATATCGCTTGCCTATATAGAGTTGTAAGTACATAAAAGCAAATTTTACAGGAGGGGTTTGAAAATTTTGGTGTTTCTACTTTCTACAAGACACATTTGACTTGAAAATAATGATGAAACTAAATTTATACTTAAGTTATCACAATTTAGTAAGGATTCGATAAAAAAAAAATAATGAAAAAATATTCTTATTAAAATTTAAAAATAACATACAATTTTGTTTCTCTAAACAAGATTTTAAAACTTAATTTTTGATACACATACAACTTTGCTGAGCTAACTAAAATATCAAACTTATAAGTACTTAAAGTAACGAAAGTTACAGTATTCTTACATACATAACATTTTCTAACTAACTAAAACATTTAAGTAGAAAAAATCAAATAATAATTTTGTTTTTTTAGCGAATCCAAGGTATTTTACCCTTACAAATCCTACTTAACCAAACAAAAAACGTTTGAAACATTAATTTGAACAAAAAAAAATAGTCACAACTTCAAAATAGCGGTGTTATAGTGTCTATCAACCTCGGGCGTATGGGTCAGCATTGCTTTAATAGCAGATACTTTTTCGGCGGATATAGAATTTTTGAAGTGAAAACTTCTTTAGGCGCGTTTAGCACTTTTTGTAGGCACTGAATTAAACTGAGCCGTCACGCGTAACGCTCGGCTGTGTTACGCTCGAATTCGACTCCTATATGCCGCATCAGTCGCATTCAGTATCGACGTGGAAACAGTGTGCGTTGTTTGTGTGTTTAAGATCACAAGATAGACACTTGTTGCGTCTCAGGTATGTTCTGGCATTTTTTTCAAGGGTTGTTCAATTTTAGGAAATATATTTATTCGATATTATTAATTTCACCTTGTTGAAGTTTTCACTTCTGTCGTGTGGCCTTAAGCACACACAATTTTTTTATTTTCCAAACATACACTTATGTATTCTTAGTTGCCTAACCCAGAAAACGTGCATATACAACTTTATTATTCCGAGAATAGTTAGAAACACGCACATACAACTCAGTTATTCCAAAATATCATTTCGCTTAAAACTGTGTAACATTAGGCAAGCGATATGTCTAAAATTTTCTGAAGAATCCAAACATTGAATAATATACAGGGTGTTGCATTTAAAATAAAAAAGTAGGTATTGGCCACTGTTACATGACACACCCTGTATAAAAAGTTTTGACTGAAAAAAATGCGCAATTAGAAATACCAATCGACGTGTCCGAGCGTTTTTGTCGGACACGCCCCCATGTATTTATTATCGAATTTATTCCATTTGACTGATACACACTGTATGGTCGAAGTTGTTGAGAAATTTTCAGGGTCTTCGTAGCACAAATGGCAGAGCGCTCGACCAGTGACCAAGAGGTTCAGTTAACTGGAATATCCTTTTTACAGATTCAGTAGATCGTAAAAACAACAGAAAATATAAATGTGGAGCAGAAAAACATGTCACCAGTCAGTTTTCACCAGATTTTCTTTAGGGACCCATTACCTACCTTCCTCTGTATTGTTCCATATCGACAATATAAATAATTGATGCTAAGCCGAATTCAAAGCACGATTGGTTAAAAAATTTCAACAATATCATTTTTAACAATACAATTTATTAAAATATAGTAAATACAAATTTGTTTGGTTAAAAATTTTTAAAGCTACCGTAACTCGTTAAATCACATTTAGGTTTAAATAAAACTCTTTCTATCGAGACATGGTAGGTAATAGTCAAAAATTACAAAAAAAAGTCCACGGTCAATTTCAAGTTAATGTTAAATAATATTACTATACATAAACAAAAATCAGCGCCTTAGCTAGGCCGGATGCTTGGTAATAAGAAACGATTGATTTTTATTTGTGTTGTCAAACATTATGTATAGTAATTGAATTGATTCGGCTTTTACTTGGTGGAAATCCATTATTAATTGTGTTAAATAAATGGTAATTTAAAACGCCAATTTTAGATTTATATTTTTCAAAATAACACCTTACTTACTAAATCAATCACGTCAAGATTTCGAAAGTTATTTGTCAAATTTACTTATTTTTTAGATAATAAAAAAGGTGTCAGGGTGGCCAGTACCTCGATACAGCAATGCCTTACATTATTGGTACACAAGCTTGGTAAGTTGGAAAAGGTAAATACATCCTTGCAGTACCAAATAGCGTCATTGAAACAGCAAGTAAAAAATGCAGAACCTAAATACCAGCAGAATTTCAACAAAAAACGTATGCCACAACAGCAATAAAAAATACTACTATAGTTACTCCCATAGAACAAAATTCAACACACAATACTATAAAATGGACTACGCCACCAACACATAAAAAACTCGAGACAGTAATCAGAATAGAAAACATTTCAGATTCAAAAGAGGTGACACAACAGTTAAAAAATACATTAAATCCGAAAGACATGGGTGGAGGTTTTAAAAGTATACGACATTTAAAAAACGGAGCAATAGTAGTGGAATCACATAGCAAATTACAACAAGACAAGCTAAAGCTTGCATTTAAGGACTTAAGGACAAGAGAAACGTGCAAATTAAAGATACCCAACAATCTGACCCTATATGTTTTTAATCACGGGTATCGAAAAAGGTTTTTCTGATAAGGATTTTGTTGAAGAACTCATACGTCTAAATGGTGAGTTTGAAATTGAACTATGGCTGCACGCTACTAGATAAAATAAAAGTAATTGCAAACAAAACGTCAATGTCGTAACCAAAACAAAGAAAACTGGATCTTGCAAGATTGCAAAATGGTTCCTCAAAAAAGAGATAATAAATTTTGATTTGGTAAAAGTATTTGTGCAGGAACATTTAAATTTAGCGTTATGTTTCCAGTGTTGCGGTTTTGGTCATGTATCCAAACACTGCAATGAAAAGCAATGTTGTCACAAATGCAGTGGAGCACATGCAGCAAAGGACTGTCATGAGTTTTTAAATGCCGGAATTGCACAAAAATTAAGTGTAACGACAAAGATTGCCAACACTCAGCACGAGACCCAAACTGCCCCGTATATACAAAAAAACTTGAAAGATATAGGCATCAAGTAAACTACACGGATGATTTTTTATAACTTCTGAAGAGGATAAAATTAAAAATAAGCAAACTAATAATTTCAGCCAAATAGAAGTAAGCATTATTCATCGGAACGTGCAATCAACTGGTAACTAAATTGATAAACTAAATGATATGCTACAAGATCATCTAGAATGTAAGATAGTGTGTGTACTGAACATTGGAAGTCTGAAACACAATTACGTAAACTGGCAATCGACAGTTTTGAACCCTGTGATTTTGAACATAGATGCCCAGAAATTTAGCCTCCGATGAGACTGGCACCATCTGTGATAGCAACATAGCACTATCTGGACAAACAAGCGGTATTTGTTTTGTTCTGAATATCACAAAACTTGATTTCTCAGCATTAAGGATAAGTTTATTCTGATCGAACCATCTCTGAGCAGACGCCAGACAGCGCCCAGAAACATCCAGGACCCCCTCCACAGCTGCTGCCCCTGCCAGTATGTTGGTATCATCAGCAAAGTTTACAATTGTCACATCCCTGCCCGCCACATCACTGATGCTCAGGTCATTGATGTAGCACACAAAAAGAAGCGGTCCAATCACGCTGCCCTGCGGAACGCCTATAACCAAGGGTCTATCCTCTGAGTAGTACTCATGCCCATTCCTTTGAATCACAACCCTTTGCACACGACCCCTCAAATAAGAGTCCATCCACCTCAGTGGAGAGCCTCTGACTCCATAGCGCCCAAGTTTTTCGAGCAGTATGCCGTGGTCCAAGCTGTCGAAGGCTTTTGAAATATCCAAGAAGGAACCCATGGCCACATTTTTGCTCTCAAGGCGGTCCACAATCTCACTTACAAAGTCAAACACCGCACTATTTATTGACCTCCCCGCCAAGAAGCCATGCTGCCTCTCACTAATCAAATTAAAGTTGTGTAGAAAGCTCAGCAAGCGAAGACACATAGCTTTTTCAAACATTTTTGAAAAGGAAGAGAGAAGGCTTATTGGTCTATAAGCCTCTGGTATAGTCGGGTCACCCTTCTTGTACAAGGGCTTGACCACCGCTAATTTTAGGTTTGTGGGAAAAACGCCCTGCTTGAAAGAATTATTTATGATGTGACAAAGCGGAAATGCAATCTGTTCAGCGCAACCCTTAATAAGATTGACAGATATCTCATCGTAACCTGAGCTCTTCTAGTTTTTTAGCCCGTCTACGATTTCCAGTATCTCCGGGACAGTCACTGGTGAGAGAAACATATAATTTGGGTTACGTAATATGTTACACTTAAATTCTTGTGCGGGCAAATTGTTTACTAAATTTGGTGCTGCATTCACCATAAACTGGTTCAAGTCGTTACTGACAACATGCGGATCACCCGGAATACCAAACTCCTTCTGTGATGAGCTCTTACCAATAACCTGCCAGGTGCATCTCGATCTATTGTCGCTGTTTAGTATTTTGTTAGCATAGTATTGGTTTTTAGATTCCTGCAGCACGTTGTTATATCTACATTTGCACTGATTATACGCATGTTTGTACTTTTCAACAGCCCTACTCAAAACCAAGAGCACATCCAGCTCCTGCCTACACTCTATCACCCTTGGGGAAGCGTAATAATTTTTATCCCTAGACCTTGAACGCAGTGGCGGCTCGTGGGGTAGAGCCACAGTGCCATGGCACTACCTGCCCTCCTGTCTAGCGTCCTGCCCTTTACAAATTACCAAAACCTATTAAAATTAGTATTCTCGTTTTTAAAGCAATTAGCAAAATAATTTAAAAATGGAACACAGTCGGGTGCAAATTTCCATCTAAAAGGAAGCGATTATGCGTAAAACGGTAACGTAGCTTTTGCGCCAAGCGCGACGAGGCACACGGGAGGTGACGAAACGCCATCACCTCAATAAAAAAAACATTGGAAAATGACCTTGAATGCAAGCAGGCAAAAATCTCGACGGCGTAGCCAGGCTCTCTTCGTTTCACCGTTTGATGTTAGACGTTTCAAACAGCTGATGTTCGCGTCGCGTCCCGATTTGTTTTTTGTTTTCGTTCGGCCGGCTGATTTAATGTACGGTTAACGAACTTTTTATTTTAGAAATACATAAGTAATTAATACTATTAGATTTTTAAAGGAAACTCTATTTTCTACCGTTTCCTTAAAACAGAAATTGGAAATTAAGGAATTAGGACGACCGTTACCAGATTTAAATATAGAAAAAACTCAGGGCGGACAGAAAGTGCGTTTGCGTTAATTTAATAGAAATATTTATGGAAAAAATACTTGGGTGTGCGGTTGTGATGGATCTAATAGACTATTTTGTTTTATGTGTGTTTTATTTGTTGGGGAGCAAACTTGGTCCCAAAAAGGTACAGATGATTTGGTCCATATCTGGGACAAAATGAAGACATGAAAAATCGAAGGTACATTTAAACAATATATTTAATTTCAGTATGCTTGGTAAAATTAACATTAAAACTCAATTAAATTCTGCATATCACAATGAAATAATGAAGAAAAACGAACAAATTGATAAAAACAGATACATATTAAACCAAATTATAAACTGCGTTCGGTTTTGTGGTGCATTTGAGTTGGCTTTGAGAGGTCATGACGAAAAAGAGACGTCGGAAAATAGGGGCATATTTCGTGAATTAATAAATTTCAGCTCAGAATTAGACAAAACTCTTAAAGATTATATTGAAAAATCGAAAGTATTTAAAGGAACATCAAAAACCATACAAAATAAACTTCTGGACTGTATGTTAGATGTCATGATGAAGTCATAAAAGAAATAAAGGACTCTCCGTTTATCGCTGTTATCGCAGATGAAACCACTGACATTGCTTGTGTGTTTCAACTTGTTATTGTGTTTAGGTATATTCAAGATATGATTGTAAATTCATAAATTAAATTAGGTGCCTTTTTGCTTATTTTTCCTACTTCAAAAGCAAGTACTATTAACAAAAAAGGGCGTGGCACCCAAAAAAATTTTGCCTGCGGCGCTAAGGGTTTGCCTGGCTCTACTTCACTAAAATGGCACGAGCCGCCACTGCTTGAACGTACCTTTAGACCAGGGTCGATAATTTTTGAAACAAAAAAAAATAATAGTAGGATGAAACCCATTAGAAAAGGAAGAGAATATAACAAAAATTAAAGGAAAAATAAATTACGGACGATCCGAGGTCGGGAAGTGGAAGGGGGTGAGTTTTTAAGGGTAGAAAACGATTTATCTCGATTTACGGCAAAACTACAAGTCCTATGGAAAAACGTTAAATGGCAAAGTTGTAGGTAATAAAAAGATTTACAACTTTTGTATTTGCACTTTTTTCACATAACCTCAAAATTTATGTGAAAAATTCAAATAACCAAGTTTTTGATTTTTATCTTTAACAAAAAATTTTTTTTATTTTTATCTTTAACAAAAAATTTTTTTTATACACGAAATTTGGTGAAAACTTTCCTTTTTATGTCCCAAACACACTGTAATTTTTTTGATTTAAAATATTTATTTTTTAACCTTATTTTGACTTAATATCGAAAAAGCAACCTAATTTTCAATCGAAAATTCTCACGTCAAAATATCTGCTGTTTTAAAAAAGTCGGTATTTTGACGTGAGAATTTTCGATTGAAAATTAGGTTGCTTTTCGATATTAAGTCAAAATAAGGTTAAAAAATAAATATTTTGAATCAAAAAAATTACGGTGTGTTTGGGACATAAAAAGGAAAGTTTTCACCAAATTTCGTGTATAAAAAAATTTTTTTGTAAAAGATAAAAATAAAAAACCAAAAACTTGGTTATTTGAATTTTTCACATACATTTTGAGGTTATGTGAAAAAAGTGCAAATACAAAAGTTGTAAATCTTTTTATTACCTACAACTTTGCCATTTAACGTTTTTCCCTAGGACTTGTAGTTTTGCCGGAAATCGAGATAAATCGTTTTCTACCCTTAAAAACTCCCCCCCCCCCCCCCCCCCCTTCCCGACTTCGGATCGCCCGTAATTTATTTTTTTTAAAACCCGAACAAATCCGATCGCAAGACCGGAAAAGTGACGTTAGAAAAAGGAAAAGATTTTTCCGGTCCCTGTTTTTTGTTTCTCCAATCGCTCTTTGATAATATCAAGCTACCTTGGTTTCGTTACTATGACAACAACATTTCGATGTATTGTCGAGTGACAGTTCGTTGATTTTTAATTTGTTGTTTATGTCAAACTTGTTTCGCGAGTTTGCAAATTTAACAATATGAATTCAGATTTTGAATTATCCGACACGAAAAATGAGATTCCAGAAGAAATTTTGGAAGCAGCAAGGATTACGATATATTGCCAGTAAAAGCAAAAGTCCGTTACGAGAAGTCATAATATAAAATAAAATAAAGAATTAAATGTATGTACTTATATCGAAGTGTCGATCTTAAAAAAAATATTGTACGTCACGCAACCGAAAATTAGTGTTTTCCAGGTCTCTCCAAGCTTCCAGGACTCGCCTGCAGCTTGCACTGGAAATGCTTGTCTCGACCTGAAAAACACTACTTTCCGGTCTTGTACCGTAAATTACTATTTCCTTTCATTTTTGTTATTATACTCTCTTCCTTTTCCAATGGGTTTCATCCTACTATTATTTTTTTTCACTACCAACAGAAAAGTGGACTATACAACACATTAAAATCAATAAACACTTATACAAAATAAAAAATACTTATAATAGAAAATATGCTATAAGATTTTTTTTCAACAGAATGGATTTCCGAGCAACCTTTTCACCTGTACCTAAGTCTACCAAACAGAAAAGTCGACTATACAACACACATTAAAATCGGGAAACACTTTAGTCTATCGTCAAAAAATATGCGTCAATACATTTAAATATTAGTTTAAAAGCCTCCAACTACGAAATATACAGGTACGACTAAGACAACATGTCGATTCGGTAAAATTCTATAAAATAAACTAATCTACTTAAATTAAAAATACTTATACATTTCTTATTACCATCCGGCATCCATACCTTAATCCGCTGGTTTCTAGGTTTAATTTTTCTTACTGAGTGTTTTTATGAAAAGGGAAAGAAAAACACAAAGTCTTCCTCCACAAGTTTAATGGAAAAAAATTCCAAGTATTAAGGGTATCTACATGTTTCGAACGTAGAAACGTTCATCTTCAGGAGACAGAAAGTTTTAAATCTATGCTGATGGTGTTAGCAAAAGAGAAACTGAAATTTAGAACCTTAATGGAGCTTTATGGATTTAAACAGAAGTGTAGAAGAAACATGAAATATTTGATAGTGGCGAAACCACAGAGCGATTAAAACATGATGAAGGGTTGTGAAACAACCAAAAAAGTGGGGAAGAAGAAAACCTGTCTAGGTGTCGAGGCTTATTTAAAATTTTTTTAAATTTGTTATTAAAGGAACTAATAAAGAATATTGTAGACATTATGAAGGTGTACACCTTGTGTTGTCGTATAAAATTGTTATAAAAACAAAACTTTTTGGGGACAACACAAGGTGTACACCTTCATAATGTCTACAATATTCTTTATTAGTTCCTTTAATAACAAATTTTAAAAAATTTTAAATAAGCCTCGACACCTAGACAGGTTTTCTTCTTCCCCACTTTTTTGGTTGTTTCACAACCCTTCATCATGTTTTAATCGCTCTGTGGTTTCGCCACTATCAAATATTTCATGTTTCTTCTACACTTCTGTTTAAATCCATAAAGCTCCATTAAGGTTCTAAATTTCAGTTTCTCTTTTGCTAACACCATCAGCATAGATTTAAAACTTTCTGTCTCCTGAAGATGAACGTTTCTACGTTCGAAACATGTAGAGATCCTTAATACTTGGAATTTTTTTCCATTAAACTTGTGGAGGAAAACTTTGTGTTTTTCTTTCCCTTTTCATACTTTCAACTCCACTTTAAGCATGGACTATTTCTTCAAATTAATAAGTGTTTTAACTTCTTTTATTTTTGATGCAAATCTTAGGGAACTTACAGTGGCTGGAAAAGATTCCTCCAATGGTGATATATATATTCACCATCATTATAGTTTTGAAAGTTCCTCCCAGGCATGGCTGTAGGAATGTTAGTTTTGAATTTCTGAAACAAATTATATAAATTTACACTCTTCAGTTTTTGATCGTTTAGATTTATATTTGTCTAAATAACACCATCAATCACGTCAAGATTTTAAAAGTTATTTTTCAAATTTTTCCTTGTAGCAAATGACAACAGATTTTTCAAATAGTTTTTTTTTAAACTTTTAAAATGTCCTTATTCCAAACTAACTTTTACAGTTTATTACCTGGAAAGTGACAGCATAATGTAGAAAATAATAACCATTAAAAAAAATAACAATAAAAAAAATAGTATAAATAATTTAATTTAGTAAATATCTCTTTAATTATTTTTTAAAAGGTGCCAATTTTTTTATTTTTCTGATATTTTCTGGAAGATTGTTATATTTTATTATTCCGTCATATAAAAGCGATTTTTTTCCGAAATTACTTTTTACTGGTATAGTTTGATCATTTCTACAATGTCTGGTGTTATGACCATGTAATGTCTTATTCTCCTGAAGTGTTATGTTTGGTTTTTTTCTGTTAAAATAATAGAGTGAATTAGAATACAAATTTTTAATTTATAAATGTTTTGAACGTGTAAATACCCTTTCGGTCTATACATATAGATTAACAGTTGGTTCTAAATGTGGTAATTTGTGTATACATTTAATAACCTTATTTTGCAATTTTTTAATGGTTTCATAAACAAGCAGATCCCCATGCAGAAGCTAAGTATTGTAATTTTGAATATATTAATGAAAAATATATATTTTTTAAATATTTCAAAGGAATGAAATATCTAGCTTTGTACAAAACAGATACCAAAGGAGATATCGTGTTGATAATATACTGGATATGGCCTTTCCCATTTAAATTTTCGTCTAAAACTAATCCTAAAAATTTGGTCGTTTTTGAATATTGAATATTTTCATTACTAAATGTTAAGGGGTTAATGATGGAATTTATTTTATTTTTAGTCATAAACATAAAACAAGATTTTGTAAAATTTAACGTAAGTTTATTTGATTGAAGCCCAGAAAGAAGTATTTTTAAATCATTATTAATATCAAAATACATTTCTGCAAAAGCCAAATAAATAATTGTTGTATCATCTGCAAATAGCTTTATATTGCCATAACAGCCTCAACAAAACCACCACTATGACAATGTCAAATATTACTACCGTGCGAGCAAAAATTATTTGCTTTAAAGAGCGCCTTGCATCTAAGGAGCTAATGCTTAGCCGTAGAGCTTAATACCTGTTGGGTGTCAGTAACTACCTGAATTAACAATCAATTAGTTATTCTGTCATCTTTGACAGTCGTTACAAGTAAGTTGATTTATCGCTAATTTTTCCAATTTCTTGAACAATTCACACAATGGGCTTTACGAAACAGCACCATAGTTGAAGCGTATTTTTGAAACGGGGTTAGTGTAAATGGTAAGTGGCAATACAATCCGGGTTTGTGCATGGAAAATTTTCACGAACATTTTCCTAACGTTGCTTTTATTGCTGGGGATTTTATCATTGCCAGAAAAGAACCGTGGCTGTGTTTAGGGAAACAGGTTCTAAACAACACAAAAAAGGAGCAGGAAGACAATCTGTAAGAACAGAAGAACATGTTGCAAACGTTCGTGAAATAATGCAAAATACGCAAACAAATCGTATAAGACGCCTGTCCCAAGAAGTGGGAAGATCTTATGGAACATGCAGGACTATTCTTAAGAAGCAGCTAAATTTATTTCCTTGTAAAGTGCAAGTATTCCAAAAAATACAAGCCGCAGATTTTGAAAGACGCAGGAATTACTCTCTTTGGTTTACCCAAAATTTATTGAAAATAAATGATTTATTAGACCTGACATTTTATTTGGATGAAGCCTGGTTCCACCTCTCGGGTTATGTGAATTCTTAGAATACACGCATGTGGAGTAGTGAAAATCCCCATTTTTTTGTAGAGTCAAAAATTTGGTGATTGGTTAGCTGTTTCCCGAAGAAGAATTGTTGGTCCTATTTTTTTCCATGACACAGTTACATCACAGCGGTATAGAGACAATATTTTGAATCGATTTGTGGAGCAATTACTTGATGACGAACTACGTTTTGGATATTTTCAACAGGACGGTGCAACCGCTCATACAGCCGCCGAAACTATTTACTACTTAGGTAGTACTTACGCAATTTTTTCGACGACAGATTAATCAGTTTTCGATCAGACATTAAATTCCCACCTAGATCACCTTGTTTAACGGTTATGGATTACTTCGACAAAAATGGCAATGTGAATTCTTAGAATACACGCATGTGGAGTAGTGAAAATCCCCATTTTTTTTGTAGAGTTCCCATTGCACCCTCAAAAAATTGGTGTCTGGTTAGCTGTTTCCGAAGAATATGGAAAGACGTGTGAATTTATGCTTGGAACATGGCGGTGGCCAATTTCAGCAATTTATGTAATTATTTTTCTTTTTCTTTCTGTATATTCTTACTTTGTTAATTTTGTAAACAATAAAAATAAATTTGTATTTGTCTACTTATTTTATTACTCATTAGTTTGGCATATCATGTCATAATATGAATTTGACAAAATTTTAACCTAGATTTGGTTAGATATATCTTCCCCATATTATTGTGATCTAAACCAAGCCCCACGTTTTTTAATCCAAGCCCTCTTTGATGCAAATAATTGTTGCTCGTACGGTACTAGAAGTTTTATTTTTCATTAGTTTCAACATATTTTACAGTATTCAGTCTTATATTATTGTTTTGTTATAATGTAAAGTAAAGTTAGATTTAATGATATGATGAATAACTCACCTGTAAGGTACATGCTTCGTTTTGCTGTTCAGCGCCGATATAACATCTCCCAGGGCCGCTAGACTTTTGTTTGTTTTTTGTCTCTATGCTTTGTCTTTCATTAACAGAATTTCTGATGTTCTCGGCACCTGCCAGATCAATTAAATTTAGGGATCCTTTAATACACTGTTTTTCGTTTAAGGTTCCTAAAAATAAAACAAACATAATATATTTCATAGTGTAACGAAGTTATTATATTTTTATGGGGTTTTTAATATTTTAACAGAATTTGTAATATTTTTAACAGTAGAATATGCGTGTCCGTCATTAACTTTCTCATTTCTCATGATTTGAGAAACGCTCCGTATTTTCGTGATAACTGCGTGTTCTCGAATAAACGAAAGATCAGACCACCATCGAGGAGTTGGCCAGCCGTTACTGAGCCTACGAAGCCAATCGACCAACTGCGAAGCTCAGGCGTGCTAGTTTGTCTGGAACTTTTCACCGATACCGTTAACGCTAATTGCCCGCACCAGTCTTCGCAAGTAGTTTACTGACACACCGTATATCGATAAGATATATAGACTGTGTTAGTTTACATTCTGCAAGTATCTATTTTTCCTCTGACCGATACCGTTACGGTAACCGCAATCACCGTTGTAGACCGCGACCGCTTTTGCAAATTATATGGGCACTTTATTAAGACCGATAACGTTAAAGGCATCCTTTTTTAAAGACACATTGTCGCGTTTGAATATTTCTCTCTTTTTACCGTTAGTAGCTTATACATAGCTGACCCACTCAGTTACATTATCTGCGTTTAAAAGGTTTACGATTTTATAGGTATAGCACAGGGTAGCATTCTGGGTCCTCTGCTGTTTATTGTATTTGCCAATGATTTGTCTACTATAATCAATAAATCATTTGAGTATATTGTAAAATACGCAGACGACACAAACTTAATTACGGGTAGTAAAGAATTAGAAGATCTGCTTGTGAAATCAAGGGCCTTTTTTGAGAAAGTCACAGAGTGGTTTCATAAAAATAGACTCCTTCTGAACAAAGAAAAAACAAATGCTATTGTTTTCAGTACAAAACAGGCTGCAATAACTAAACCAGAAATTATCAAAATAGATGATGTAAACATTCCAATATCCGATAAAGCTAAATTTCTAGGTATCTATATTAATGAGCATTTAGATTGGTCGGATCATATAAATAGTACCGTTAAAAAACTAAATTCAATATGTTATGGTATACGAATCATGGGTAAGTACATGGATGAGAGAACACTGAGAATAACATACATGGCAAATTTTGAGTCAGTGTTAAAATATGGCATAATATTCTGGGGTAGGCATAGTTTAACACAAAGTATTTTTGTAGCGCAAAAACGTGTATTAAGAGTTATTAAGAAAAAAAAATATTTAGAAAGCTGTAGAGGTTTATTTAGAAATCTAGATATAATGACTGTATATGCAATGTATATATATGAATGTTTACTATTTTTTATTAAAAATAAGGATCGTTTTGGAATTCAGTCTCAAAGTAGATATGAAACACGAACTTTAGAAGTAATGTATCCAAGTCATAGACTTACGTTTACTGAAAAATGTCCTCAATACATGTGCTTAAAGTTGTTTAATGCATTGCCTCGAGAACTAAAAATAATAAGTGTACCAAAAGTATTTAAAAAACGGGTGAGAAAGTTTTTGGTGGAACTGGAACCCTACAACCTGAATGATTATTGTAGCAATTTGTGAATATAATATATATGATTTTTTCTCTTCTGTATGACGCCATTTCACTTTGTGTTGCATTTATGTAAACATTATTTGAAATAAAGTTTATTATTATTATTATTATTATTATTATTATTATACCGAAATTCGCTTGGCAATAGAAAACGAGACATGTAGGCGAAACACTAAATGTATCCCACGTATCGTAACACCCTGTATATTAGCTCAAATGGTAGGTAGATCTTTACCAATACAACTATAATAATTCATTGTAAATAATTGATAGTACATACCTTCTAAATAAATTGTAGTAACGGCATGCGACCTGCTACTATGCTCGTTAAAACGTGGACGCAGTTACCCGGTTTTGGTGGGCCAGTTTCATATATTCCTTCAATTCACTGGCCGAATTAATCGGCTGGCTGGTTAAGTTTGTCACGCTTGTTCCTTTACCTTCGTTAAAACAAATTTCCAACTTTTTAGATTGGTTTTTGTTTAGCAAGTCCCGTGGTTGTTCGTTGTAGATCTCGAGAAAGCTAGCCTAAAAGTGAAAATTGCCGAATGGATACCATAATATAGGTTCAGTCGTTTACAACCGCTTGACTGCGTCAAGTCAGGTCACCTACATAAGATTCTGGACTGACTTGAATACAAGCTGATTAAACGAAACTGTACCATTGCGGACAAAAAATACTGCATTTGCTTTAATCTCCTGGATATATAACATAAAATGACAAGTTGCAGGTAGGTAAATTTAATTTGTTGTGAACAAATTGTCAAATATATAGTGATCAATATTTGCTAGATTTAATAAATAAAATAAGACCAGATGCAGTGTAGATCAAAAAGCCATGCTATAATTCACACCTGATTGAGCGATAGAGTACCTGCAAGGAATTATAGTCTGTTTCCTATCGCCTGATAGCTAAGAATCCTCATTAAAAATGCAAAACACGAAGTGTTTGAAGTAGAATTGATTGAAGTCTCAGAAATGGTGTCAAGTTTATCGCATTACTTAACCCCTTGAGACCTGACTTTTGTAACGAGAAAAAAAATATTTCGGTATATATAGTTATGTATTGTGCGTCTATAAAGGCTCTAGTTAGTGTACTTATTTAATAATTTTTTATTGAAAAAAAAAAAATTTTATATATATATTATGCAGTCTAAAAATTTAATTGACGTGGATAAAAAATCTATATATATGTTCGGTACTAACCTTTGTTTGCAATATTAGCAATAATAGAAAATTTATTCATATAGGTTCATCGATGATACAAGATTTACTATTCCTTACCTCTTGAGCCGTTCATCCCACAGAACTCCAATAAAGCGTTCATCATGGGTCATGGGAACCATTGAAATGTCAAAAACTCAAAAATTAGTAGTTCCCCACCACAGCACAGATACTCCAAACTCCAATAAAGTGGCGCACTCCGCGGCCTGCGCACTTTAATGTGTCTGTTACCTATAGCGATGGGCGGATCGGATCTGAGCCGGATCGGTGAGTCGGATCTTAAGAAAGATTCATACTGATCCGACTCTCAAAATAAAATAGACGGATCACGGATCTGACGGATCTATTTGATTTGATTGTCGACCGCTAGGTTCACGTTCGGCGTAGGGATAGAATTCACCACACCCCGGTGAAGCTTAAATGGACGATTTCGTAACACAGTAGAAAGAGAAAGAAGAGAGAGAGAGGGGTGTTAGTGTGCCCGCCGGCCATCAGGGCAAATTAGCGCTGTTGTCGCCAGCTGGCCGTGTAACCGGGTTCTGTCGCATATTTTTGACGTATAGAAGAGAAGGACAGTTATATTCTAACCTACTATAACGCTGCCCAAACTGCGCCAGGTGCTAATTGGAACAAACCCGCCAGCCCGCCATCCATCCATGTCACAATTAACTGTCAATTTTTCTTGTCCACGTTTTTTCTGAGGAAATTAATTAATTTTTTATTATCATTTTAATATACAATTCTATTAGTTTCTATTCTAGAAAACTTCGCCGATGTGTGTAATCTTTCAGTTATTATTCCAGCCTATACTATGCAGGTAATTATTTTTTATTGTTTATCAAATTGATTTTAAACTTCCTTTCCTATTTTTTATATAGGAATATAGGAAATGTAAGTTTACAATAAATAAATTAACATGAAATGTTTCACATACATAATAGGTGTTGGTTAACAAGCCAATCTTAACAAAATATCACTGGGCAACCTGCAGATAACTGCAACACATTGATAAGTTTAGTCTCTTGAAATGATAATTTTAACATTTTTGTTTTACTGAGTGGATTAAAAATTATAACATAATGGCACAAAGATAATGGTTTGAGCTAACTCGATAAGTAGATACTTGGCCATCGGTCATATTTTACAGAGAAATTTAATGTCTACCCGATACTGTTTCTTTTGTTTCAGAGAACGCTGTAAGAATCACCTAATAGTTTATGGATCCTTTAGTACGTGTCTCAATGCATCCTAGTGCTTATTGTGTTTATACAGTATTTGTGATAATATTATATGAATTGAGACAATTCCAGATGAGTGAGACCTGTGAGACGTAACCTAAGGACATTAGTTTATTCTAAACAGTTATTTTTTGTTATGGTTGTCAATGCAGTTTTTATTTATAAATAAACGTAGAAAACATTATTTACGATAAAGTGCTTCCATCTTTATTTTCTAAATCTTGATTAATATAAAAATGTGCATTATTTATTCCATAAAATAAAAACTTTTGTGCGTCTTTTTATTGATTTAATTTGTGATTTATTAATATTTATATTGAATCACAAATTAAATCAATAAAAACTCGTTCAAAAGTTAATAATTAAATTGAAAAGTCCTAAAACCGCTGTTCAAGTTTCCCGCCATTGCGCCTCTGATGGCCGGCGGGCACACTAACACCCCTCTCTCTCTTCTTGCTCCCTCTACTGTGTTGCGGTTTTTTAACAAGGAGTTAACATTTCTAACCCTATAAATTTTCTTTGGAATTCACTGCTACGGCGCCACGAGCTGCGATGGAGAGTGGCTCGTGGCTCTCGGATCCGTTAAAAGATTTTTTAAAGTCGTTCCGATGCCTGATATGCGGGTCGCAGCGTTGGAAAAGAAAACGAAGCGTGGCGATTTATTACTGTTGTGTTTATTGTATTGTGGGTTGCGTCACTTATTTCTTGATTTCATAGAGTCTGGAATATAAGTTTTTTCTATGAAACCACCATATTAAAGAATCTTCGTATCTTTTAATAAGCGGTTCTTTTAAATGTTTGTCCATTTCTGTGATCACTGGGGGGTTCTTATTTTTTGAATAATGTTAAATGGCGCTACCGCGTAAGATCGTTTAAAATAATGATCAATGACACGGATCGTGACTCAGAATAACCGAGCCGAGAACCGATAAGATTTTCTTTATGATTTTTGGGACAAGACCCGGGATCCGGCTCATTGAGTCGGATCTTTGTGCTGATTCGGATTTGGTGACCCGAATCCCAAAATAGATCCGTCTTGCCCACCACTAGTTACCTAGTTACAGGGATTTGGTTTTGGTTACTTTAGGTTGGAAGCATCAAACCCTTTTTTTTTTCTGTGGAAGCATCATTCCAACTGACCGTAACTTCGTAGCGATCGACTCGCTCAAGGTTAAGCTCAGGCTTGCCAGATGTGGCGATAAATCGCCATTTTGGCGTTTTCTATAGGGCAATTGGTGCGTACGTTTCCTATTTGGCTATTGGCTCCAATATTTGGCGGTACAAAAAGTGTTCTTGTTTATTTTTGGCGATATCACTAGCTCAATTATTAATTCTACACCAATGACTTTTATTTACTAATATTTCAATAACCCTTATTTCACGGGTGTAATGTATGTTGCCTACGATGAATACGAACTTTATGAAGTTTGCAACGAGTACAACAAACACTTATGACACACTTAAACGAATAACGGATGTACAAGAAATTAGAAAGAGATAAAATATTATCTAATGATGCGAGAATGAGAGATAGATGATTGATTGATTAGAATAGATTGATTTGATGGCGATAGAATTATTTCCCCGAAATTCCAAAAACCAATGTTACCAATAATACCAATTACCAAACCATAATAATACCATAGTACCATATTATAATGCCGGAAAACTTGTGGAAATTTTTAAATTGTGGTCCTGTGGCGCTGTATCAAATACAAATTTAAATTACTGCCAGTTTAACGTAATATTTTGATTTGCATTATTGAAGGTAGATGGCGCACCATCTTCAACCCATTGGCGTACAAAATTTAGAAACAATTTTTCGGTTTTTGTAAAAATAAATAAAAAAAACTCTTTCATATCTCCTATTGCCAATATATTAAGCATTTAAGTCATATCATAATAATATACAGAATTTCTGGCTATTTTGGCGATTTTAAATAACAATATTGGCGTTACTGAACTCTGAAAATCTGGCAAGCCTGGTTAAGCTTTGAAAATTATTAAGGAGTCGGTACTGTCGGTAGCAAGAGATTGAAGGAGGCCGAAATTTTTTTATCAGTAAACGTTTATTAGGTATAGTGATTTTAAAATGCCGTAAGTAATTATTACCTTAAAAAGGATTTTAAACGAACCGTGTTTTGTAGGTTTATATTAAAAATTGAAAGTATAATTTTTACAATAGAAGATTGGTTCTTTATACGCCACCATATTTTAAAAAAATTTAAAATGATAATTTATTTTGTTTAAAACTTTTTAAATGAGTGCATGCTTATGACAGTTTATATTCTCTTATTGGGTTAGTGTATTGAAAGAAGTGTATAAATAACTAGTGATGGGGAAAAATCGAGTTATTTCAATAATCGATTACCGAGCATTCGAGTGATTTAAAAAACCGAATGATAATCGATTGTTCACTCAAATTGTATATGAGGGGCAATTTAAAAAAAATTCATTTTTTAATCACTTAAATTATCAACCACATATATTTTTTACTTCTAAAAAAAAAAAAAGGTCGCCAGTTCCATACACTAACTGTATAGCCCCGCAATGAGTGATCGGTTATTTTTTTAACTCGAGTTATCCCATCACTATCAAACCCGCAATGAGTGATCGGTTATTTTTTTAACTCGAGTGATCCCATCACTATCAAAAACCATTATGTTCATCAGTCATTTCGTCACTCGAATAATTTCCGAAGATAATCGAATGATTCGAGTGATTGAAATAACCGAGTGATCGGTTATTTTTCACTCGAGTTATCCCATCACTATTAGTGATGGGAAAAATCGAGTTATTTCAATAATCGATTACCGAGAATTCGAGTGATTTAAAAAACCGAATGATAATCGATTGTTTACTCAAATGCTATATGAGGGGCAATTTAAAAAAAATTATTTTTTTTTTTAATCACTTAAAATAATCAACACCACATTTATTTTTAGACTTCTAAAGAAAAAAAAAAAAAAAAAAAAAAAGGTTGCCAGTTCCATAAACTAACTACTTTGTATAGCCCCGCAATGAGTGATCGGTTAGAGTGGTCCCATCACTATCAAACAAAAACCATTATGTTCATCACTCATTTCGTCACTCGAATGATTTCCGAAGATAATCGAATAATTCGAGTGATTGAAAAAACCGAGCGATCGGTTATTTTTCACTCGAGTTATCCCATCACTATCAGCTATAGCTAGGATATTAAATTTTTATTAAATTTAACTTTATTATTGCATCACATGCGCCCAAATTTTAATTTTGTAGAAAAACACACATTCAATAAGGCGCTACTTTAAAGAAAATGTATCTGAAATAAAGCATTGTCAAAACTAAGAAGTTTTATGTAATAAAATAACCCCTTTTGAATTATTTTTTGGAAAAAATTAAAATTTGACAGATAATGCGAATCACGTGACTACTATTTTTTTGCTTAATTTTCATCTCGATTGAAGCAGAACTTGATGCCAAAGTCAAATTTCGAATAAAGCTATTAATAAAAAAAATCCCATATGATGCGGACTTTACTGGTCACAGTGTATATCTTTGATATCGGACCGCTACATGTAATTTATTGGTTTAGTTATGGTTAAAAAAAAGTAAAATGGCGTCTTATCTTTCATTTTTGGACATCTGACATTTTTGACAATAGTGTAGCTCTGTCAAAAAAATTAACTATTAAAAAAAATTATATTTTCAATCCTAAAAGATCCATTTTTTTAAGGTGTAAGACTTTCAGAACAAAATCAAAAACTTGGAATCCTTGTATCTCCGGAACGACTGAAAATATATATTTGCAAGTACATATTTTTGAAGTTTAAATAAAAAATGGAATGCTTATAATAAAGTAGGGTTGACGTTAAAAAAATCCAATATGGCGTCTTATTTGTTAAACTTGTGAACCTATATAATTTTTCGCATAAAATTTGGCTTCTTCTAGAAAAACCATTAGGAAGTATGTAATTGTTTTAATATTGTAGTCTGTAGTAAAATCGCTAATCAGGAGAGACACTTAAAAAATGTCCCTGTACAGTAGGTAGTAAGATGAAAAAAAAAAACATTATAGTACTTGAAGTATTTTATTAAAACCACAACTTAAGCAAAATCACTAAAATTAACAAAAGTAAAATCATACATGTTTTGGTATTAAAATAAAAAGGAATAAATAATTTGGTCCTCAACTACATTATATACTCTCTCTTTATAATATCAAACATTCAAATCACACTGCTGTATTGCCATATTGCTTCCGAGTCCATTTAATTATTAACAATTTTTGATAAAAAATACATTTCCTGCCACTTTGCATAAAATATCGCTAACTTCTACAGCAAACCATTACAATACACATAAGCTTTGTTTTTACAAAGTCACTTTGTGATAACAGACAAGATTTATGAACAAAACACCCCGTTTTTTTTTGGAAACAAAACTTATTCTAAACTCCATATTTACAATAATTGCATTGTTGTTTCTAATTTTTTTTTTGTATAACGACTAACAATTTGAAGATTATTGAGAGGTAGCTTTAAGGTACGTGTACATTAGCAAGAAACTTGCGACATTTATTGCGCAAGTAGATGTCACGGTCTGTGTAAACACTCCCGAAACCAAAGTCCGGGAGGTGAGGTGTACTTGCGACAGTTGATCTCTGCAAGTCAATACGTATCAGTAGCCGCGTTCGGCAATTACCTCAGACCGCTTGGATTGATCTAAATCGTTCGTTTATGACATCTAAATGGAGGGAAAATAAATCTCAACAGTTCGGCAATTAAAATCGGAGCGCTCCGAGGATAATCTTTTTGCTCGGAGTATTTTGACCGAGGAAAGTGATTAATCTCAGCTGAATTTGTGAGGTTAAGTTTGATGTTTATATTAAGGTTTAAAATTTTGGTAGTTTGATTAAACAAAGCCTTTATTTTTCTGTGATTTGACTGAAAACAATATGCAGGAAGTGGAACTATATGATGTGGAAGAACAAAAACGCTATACCATGTTTATTTGACCATAAATACACAGAAATATTCTACATGTTCTATGTAAGACGTCCCAGCAGATTGACTTGGTTATTCCAAATCGATCAGTGACTGATCTAAATTGAAAATACACATTAGGCAAGGCTAAGGAAGGCATAAACTCTGGTGGATTTTACCTAAAACTTTCCATATTTGATAAACACCAGATTGCTATCATGGTCTGTTTATCCAATAACATTTCCGGATGGCCAGCACCTACAGCTATCAATCTTCCCTCTGAAACTGCATTTAATTAATAAATTAAATGCAGTTTCAGAGGGAAGATTGATAGCTTAATAAAGCAAGTCTTCCAAAGGTAGTTGGGGACAATCTAAAGTGCTGTCTGAACTGGTGATGTGCAAATCGGGGTACCGTTTCTTCGGCAAAACCGTCTAATACCTTTTCCAAAATCTTGAAGTATTCCTCATTATCGTCTTCAAACCTTAGTTGATATAGCCTCCTTCAATTAAGGCCAATACAACGCTAGGAATACTCATTTTTAGTAACTTTACAAAAAGGAAAAAAAGGTTGGGTTTCTTAGATCAAAACAAAAATATTACATTTTTGACTTTGACAGAGGTCAGCTGTTAGGTACCGTTCGTTTATTACAAAATTCTCCGACCGATCCGAGGTCACGTGACAAAATATCCATCGCATCTCAGATGTAATTGCCGAACGCGGCTAGTGTAGACGACGTATATTCTTCTCTCAGAGTTCAAGATTTTATTTCCATACCTGTTGGAAATTTTACGCGAGAGGGAATTGTATAAAGGTATAATATGGCAGAAAAAAGTATTGGTCGAAAGATGACACTTTTTCTTTAATAACACAGTGGGAATTATATCCAGAATTATGGGATGTCAAAAGTAAAAACTATAGAAACAGGATCAAGAAACAAAATGCATTAAAAGAATTAGCTGTTAAATTTAATTCAGTGGAAAAAAGTTTCAATATCCAATCTCTTGTTTATAATATCTTCTTTTTCTGATTTTTTTTCGTTAAACGTAAAACTATATATGCAGCGGCATATCGACCTTGTTGACCCGCCATTTTAAATAAGGTTTTGCTCTGCTTTTCCTTCACAAAAAATATTTAACAGTGCAAGTTCAGTGTAAACGCACCAGACATATTTTCTGCAATATTGCATGACATTTCTCTCACAACTACTTGCCAGACACGATTTGCGGCAAATAGTTGCTCTAGTGTAAACATGCATCCAAGTTTATTGAGAAATAAATGTCGCAAGTTTCTTGCTAATGTACACGTACCTTTAAGAAAAAAATGATTCATATAATAGTAGCTTCGTTTATACAGCGGTCAGAAACCGTCAGCCAATTAACGACGCATGCGAACGTGTTTTAAAAGCGTTCGCACACGACAAGTCCCAAACCGATGACAGAAAATCCGGCGCATGCGCAGAGAAAATTGGAAATCGCTTGTCCGAACGAAGATATTATTAGGGGAAAAATTACGTTGTGGCAGATTGAATCATAGTTATTTTTCATTTTTGCTTTAAAACCTATTTAATTTTATTTTTGTGGTACAAAGTTTAACACGAGTATTAACCCATGGTAGACTAAATCTCTGATTAAACTATAAGTACAATGTTAGTTGCAATTATATAATATGGAATGTTATATGACTAAGGTTTACTATCTAGAGTCGTTATCGTCGTTTTTTTGGTTAAAATTTGTACATCCCGACATTAAGCTTTTAATAAAGCCATAACGGGCCAAGAGTTCTCTTGAAAACAATTTTCTATCCTCAAAATCTGGTGAGGTTTGCAACTACTAAAAATGTCAGAAATCACTACAAGAAATTTCAATTTTTTGGCAAGAATTTAAATTTTAAAGCCCGACCTGTCTATTTTCCCATTCGTCAAACGATAATGTTGCAATGCGCATGTCTAATAGTGTCTAGCTTTGTTTACATGCGCGGGGCCATAAAACTGTCACTTTCGTGATTATTGTTTGCTTATCTAAAGGTAAATAATTGTCTATGATATGGAGGTGTGCAACACGTACAATTAAACACCACATAGCCAGTTTTCGGAATAATTTATAATAATAACATAAAAGGCATAAATCACATACAGAAAACATTGACCCATTCCCAAGTTATTTGGAAAATAATACAAATTTAAATAGACGACATCGTAGGTAGTAAATCTTAATAAAACTATCCAGGGTTGAAAAATCTTATCAATACTCGTAAGTACCTTAATATCAATGAGAGATCACTTTAGGGGAAAAATATTATGAAATAATTTTAAAAATATACCAAACCATTGACTCTTTTTAATTCATTTTTATACCTTGCATACCCTGCAATTAACTAAAATAAGAATTGACTTTTACCATTTCGCCAATATAATCTCAATTGGTACCAATTTTAGTAACTTTTTGCAGAATATTTTGCGGCAATACTGATAATTTTTGACAATTTTCCTGCACGTTATGGGGATTTTTCCTTTCCCTGCTAACCTCATATACAGGGTGTCCCGAAATTAGCTGACAATATTTTAAGGAGATAAAGTACATCCAAAAATAAGACTAATATCCTCCATTAATATACCTTCAAAAACGCTTCGCTGGGGGCTAGAGCTCCCCGAATTGGAGCTATAATAAGCGGTTTTTTTAAAATATCTCAGAAACCGATTAGGGTATCGAAACAAAATTTGATACATTTTTTACCCATGACAAGAAGCAATAAACGATTTAATTAGCTTAACTTTATTTCTTCCAGTGGCGTCCCACTGGGTAGGTAGTTGGGAGAATATTGCCCTAAGTTTTTTATTTTTAGGATTTTTTCACTTCAGGTGCAATTTTTAGAAGCCTTGAAGTCTTTTGTTGAAAAAAGGTACTCTTTGGTTTTTTGAAATTAGGTTTTTTTTGCATATCTCAGCAAACACTTACTATTAAAACATGAAATTTATTAGAAGTTCTACTAGCAACAAGGCATATGTGTTAAAGGATATTAGTTTAAAATATTTTTCCAGTGACGTCGCACGGGGTGGAGCGTTAAGTAAATAATACTATTATTTTTTTTTTAATTTCATAGTTTTAGTGTAATTTTTTTTTTATTTTAAATTTTTTGTTAATAAAACCTTCTATTATTGTAATTCGACAGAATGTAACGTTTTTAAACTAAACATATTTTTAGATTCCTTTGTTTTTTAAATATTTATTTTCATGGAGATTTTAAGAGAGTTTTAAAATAAAACAAAAAAGAATAACAAATTGCAAATCAAATTTGATTGTGTACCACACGGGAAAATAATTCTTAAGCAAGTACCAGTCATGTGTCCCCAAAAATAATAATCAAGGGGATTTAAATGAAGTGATCTTTGTGGCCAGGCTATGGCTACCAATCCACCTGGTAATTTTCTTCAAGCCAATTCCTCACTTGACGCCCGTTAGTGAGCTGGTGCCCCATCATGTTGAAAGAAGTGCCCTAAACGTAACTCTAGTGGCACATTATCTAATAAATCCCCAAGTTGATTATGTATTATTATTATTTGTCGCTAGTAGAACTTCTAATAAATGTCATGTTTTAATATTAATTGTTTGCTAAGATATATGCAAGAAAAACCTTAGCCTTTTCACCGGATTTCAAAAAACCGAAAATTTTTAAATCGATTTTACTGGAAAATGGTGAATCCTACCGCAATGAAACAAGAGTACCTTTTTTCAACAAAAGACTTCAAGGCTTCTAAAAATTTCACCTAAAGTTAAAAAATCCTACAAATAAAAAACTTAGGGCCATATTCTCCCAACTACCTACCCAGTGGGACGCCACTGGAAGAAATACAGTTAAGCTAATTAAATCATTTATTGTGTCTAGCTATGGGTAAAACATGTATCAAATTTTGTTTTGATACCGTAATCGGTTTCTGAGATATTGTAAAAAAACTGCTTGTCATAGCTCCAATTCGGGGGGCTCTAGCCCCACAGCGAAGCGTTTTTGAAGGTATATTAATAGAGGATATTAGCCTTATTTTGAATGTACTTTATCCCCTTAAAATATTGTCAGCTAATTTCGGGACACCCTGTATATACTTATATTTTTTTTAATGATAGTGATGGTTCGCTACACTATATTCAGATCTAACTTTTAAAAACTTGTGATATTTTTTTAATAATGTGAGATTCTTTTTATTTATTTACGAATAAGTCACAGACATGGAATATATAAGGAGACCAAATTGTTAACATTTTGTCACGATCAGAAATCGTTTTTAACAGAAATCAATGATAATAAATTTCTGCTGATTACATTAGATGCATGTGATGTGTACCTATTAGGTAAAAATAATATACCTAAATTTTCTACTAGTCAAATTATTTAAGTTTCTCAATGATGTCAAATTATAGTACTTTAGGGTGTGGTGTATAAAAGACCCACTATTCTAGCCCTGGATTAATATTTCGGCGGTAAGTAAGCTTATTTCAGGTGTAGATTTTTCTGTATTTTAAGTAAATGTTGCAAAATATATGGATTGTTTTCAGTGGCGGCTCGTGACTAGCGAGTCAGGGGGCGCTGGCTTCAAATAAAAAAAAATTTAAAATGTTTATTATTTTCGAAAGTACGTGTCTGATTTTTTTTAACTTTCTCGTTGTGAATTTTAATTTCATCAGCATAAGCAGCACTACTTAAAGAAGTTAAAGTTTGTCCTAACATCTGAAAACTTAGGTACCACATTATGACGATGTTTTGCACTATTTTCATGTATTTTTTATTTTCTCTGAAAGATTTTTGATGTCGTGCATCCCATTTATAGTCCAATTATCATCCCCGTCAAAAATAAGACACACGATCACACGAAACAAAAAAAAAATTTTGTCCTCACAACCGCATATCCAGAATTTTTTATTATAATATATTTCTTTGTCAAACTTACGCGTAAACTGTGCCTTACTTTTACATTTTGATTGCACTTGTACTACTGTACTATGTTCAATATTGATAGTGGCCGCTCTGCATTTTTTAAATCAAGTTTTTCACTTAAGCTCAGAGAACTAAACACAAGCTTCTGTAAATCACTGACCTTCATATTACATACGAACAGCTATTGGGCGCGGAAAATTGGAGCTCATCCGTGGCAGCTCGTTGTGCGATGTGTAGGTGACGTCACGCCTCTGTAGTCATGGCAACTCGCGCTGAATCGGGACGAATAATCGGTCGCCCGCGCTTAGTACAACCTTGAGAGCGCGCAACTCGCTTGTCTATGAGTATAGCCTGCCCGTTGGAATAGGGCTACGTTTGGTTTGAATTATTTTAATTGATTGCTAACATACATTGCGTTCTTGTTTTTTTAAGTAAATAAGTATTCTTGGATTCTGTTTGAAATAATTGCAGGGAGGGCGGCGCCCCAGAGCCCTTCATTAACGAGCCGCCACTGATTGTTTTTGAAACTAAAAAAACACATGCCAATGCACTGTAACGATAAGCGAGTTTTTACAGCTTACAGTGCTGCCATTTTTCAAGCAATCTCCTAACTTGTCTGAAACTTTGGAAGAATGGCCGATTGTAAAGAAATGATTAATTGAATCTTTTGTTCCCTTATATTGCATGTCTGTGGAATAAACTATATAATTTTACAAGACCTGTATTTTTAAAACCCTAAAAAGCTAACTAGAAATTCCTTTAACGTTAATTATGATAGTGTTCAGAATATAGGATAATAATAATGTGATATGGAAATAACAGTCTTTTAAAAAATAATTTACGTACGTACTTAAAATGACTGAAAATATATCAGGTCCACCAATAAAACTGGGACAAAAAATTGCTTTTATATAAAATCCACGATAGGTAAGTAATTAAATCTGAAAATTCTAGAAAACTTTAAGAAAAAGGTTAAGGTTTGATTATAAATTCAAACAGTTTGCTGTGTACAATTGTGTACATTGTACCGGGTGTTCCGCCTAAGGAGGTAATCGGCTATATCTCAGAAAGTTATAACACTAGGACTTTGGGAAGAAATAAATATCGATAAAAGCGGCCAAGAGAAATTGCTGGAAATTACTTTCATGTTCGAAAAATGACCGCTAGGGGGCGTAAGAGAACTTCCAAAATAGAAATGCCGATTTTCTCTTGATTTTTCTTAATAAAAATATGTTAAAAATATAAGCATTGTATTCCTCATAACATTATGCAAATTTTTGATAGGAATCGTTTTTTTTTTTTCTATTTTCAATAATAAAGTGGTGGGGGAAGGTCAAACCTTTTTTCTTTCAAACGCTGATATCTCTGCTTTGAATAAACCAAAACAAGAATTCATTGAGCGTGTAGAGTTGCCTTGGACGTCATTAAACCAGTGATTTAATTGATTAATGAATGTTTTAAAAAATGGCATATTTTTCCATATTAATTATTATTATCCCTAATTTCTCTAGTTTAACAAAATATATCATCGGTTTTCAGTTCCTTATAGTAACTTTTCCTCCTCTACAAGCTGATGGGGTTAGTTTTTTAATCCGACATTTCGGATTCGAGCGACCATCATCAACTTTTTTATTTTAAATACGGACCTAGATTTTTTATTCTACTATTTAATAGCCTTTATAAGCCTAAAATAAAATGATGAAAAAGTCATATCATAAAATTTGATTTTTTTGAGAAAATCGGAGGAATTACGGAAAAACAAAATCTAGTGGCCACCATCAGAATCAATATGGTATAGTTAATAGATCCACGTGTAAAGGAAAATAAGGGCTTTTTTTCAAGACCAAGTTAAATAAAATCGGTTTATCCAAAGCAGAGATATCAGCGTTTGAAGGAAAAAAGGTTTGACCTTCTCCCACCACTTTAATATTGAAAATAGAAAAAAACGATGCCTAACATAAAGTTGCATAATTTTATGAAGAATACCATGCTTATATTTTTAACATATTTTTATTAAGAAAAATCAAGAGAAAATCGGCATTTCTATTTTGAAAGTTCTCTTACTGCTAGCGGTCATTTTTCGAACATGAAAATAAATCACAGCAATTTCTCTTGGCCGCTTTTATCGGTATATATTTTTTTCCGAAAGTCCTAGTGTTATTACTTTCTGAGATATAGCCGATTACCTCCTTAGGTGGAACACCCGGTACAGTGAGGATAAAAAGGAATAGTAATCTGATAAAGAGGTTTAGATATTTTAAAATTATGCGGCATTTAATTTTAGATGCTATATACCACCTTAAAATTAATTAAATTTCAATCTTCTATCTCCTCATTGGAGAGACTATATCTATTATCTTAAAGTCAATAGTTTAGTTTAAAAACATTATTTAAAAATAGTTAAAATAATAGGATAAAATAACCATAGAGAATTAAAAGTTATTAATTGCCAATTGCTAAACTAGAAAACTAGATTTAAAATTAAGAGTGTTTTTCATTAAATTGCATTAAATTCGCTAGATGGCAAACAACTAAATTAATTAAAACATTTACGGGTAAGTTAGAATAGTTTTTTTATATTTAGGCTTACTTAATTTAGTACTTGGATCAAAGCTAGTCGGTGTGAAATTTTAGGCTCGTGTAAAATTATGCAGTAGTAAACATTAGAACATGTTTGGAAGATATGTAAAGTATTGCCCTCAGCTAGATTTATACTCCTGTAAAAAACCATACTTAGGGTATATACAGGGTGTCCCAAAAGTAATGGGACACAGAGCAACAGCAGACTCCTTAAGGTGAAATAATGCGATTTACTTAAACTTGCCTTATCCTAAAATTGATAACAACCAAGATACAGGGTGTCAAAGTTTTAATTTTGTTTTCGTTTTTTTGGGATTATTTCTTAACGAAACGACATAGCAGCACAAAATTAAGGATTTTGGGGTTTTTCGAGATGAGGAATTCAAATTTATCCATATTTTTTGTGTAACCAGTAGAGGGCGCGGCCTACGGCATTACCCACTACTTTTATCTGGCATAAGTTTGTTTAGGATTCTTATATCGATCCGACTATTAAAAAAATAAGTTACCATACTTTTTTTACATTAAAAATGTATAACTTATTGAAGTCGCTAGGAGCAACCATTTTCGAGATAATCATATGTCCTATGCAGATAAGTACGTGGTCCAAAAGCAGCCGAAAATCAAGCAACGATGAGTTTCTAACTTAAAATTATTGTAAATCAGCTACATTTGCTTAAGGTTGATTACTTTTTTTTAATAAAAACGCTTTTTCGTATACCTACGTAATTACTAATTTTACTCCAATCAAAAATTTTATTTAATACTTAGTTTAATAACATTTAAAAGTAACAAAATAGAAAAAAAATGGTAATGACGCCGTGATAGCAATTGTTCAACATGGCCACCATTGACCTCAATACATTTACCTGCGCCCTGCACTCCGACCGTTAAAATTTTCTTGTGCATAAATACAAAGCATATCACGCATTTCCGCATTGGAAAATAAATTATGTCGAGGCATTCCTAAAAAACTTATAATATCTACGTAGGTATTGTACGAAAATAATTAATAACTTTGACAGATGATACTTTATGTAACATGCTGTTGCCTTAGAAACGTCGTTGTTTTTAATCAAGGCTAGCTGTGATAAATAATACTAATACGAATACACAATTAATTTAAATATTTTAGGATTCTTGCATTAAAAATATCGAATGCGATTATCTCGAAAATGGTTGCTCCTAGCGACTTCAATAAGTTATACGTTTTTGATGTAAAATAAGCAAAGTAAATTATTTTTTAATAGACGGATCGATATAAGAATCCTAAAAAAAGTTATGCCAGATAAAAGGAGTGGGCCATGCCGTAGGCAGCGCCCTCTACTGGTTACACAAAAACTATAAATAATTTTGAATTCCTCACCTCAAAAAACCCCAAAACCCTTAATTTTGTGCTGCTATGTCGTTTCGTTAAGAAATAATCGCAAAAAAACGAAAACAAAATTAAAACTTTGACACCCTGTATCTTGGTTGTTATCAATTATGGGATAAGGCAAGTTTAAATAAATCGCATTATTTCGCTTTAAGGAGTCTGCTGTTGCTCTGGGTCCCATTACTTTGGGACACCCTGTATATGCTATTGCTACGTTTTAACATACTATGTATTCAATTTATGCCGGCTATTATAAATATCGTAAGATAAAAAGAAACGTCCTCGAATTATGCTGTGGAATCAATCAAACCTAAGTGTGTGTGTATAAGTAATTTTCAATGGCACTGGAAAACTTCCAACAGGCCAGCCGGTTCCTCAATCAAACCTAAGTAAAACGTTAATAAAAAATTGAACTGTCGAAACTCTAAAGTTCTCATAATTTTCAAACAAAATTTTCACATGATCATATTAATTTCAAACAGTTTCGCCTATTTTTGACTAGATATGAGGCTCTCTTTTAGAGAAATAGGAAGTGCGAATAAACAGAAAAGCAGTGGGAGTCCTAAAGTTTCCTGTACACAAAAGTAGTATAGCTTCTCCCACTCTTATCAAGTGAAAGTGTAAACATTAAAATCGCTGTAACTTCTAAACGACTTAACCGATTTTACTAAATTTAAGCTTGTTTGGAAAAAATATAAGTACCTTCAATTGTCGTATCCAATGGTACAAGATAGTTTCTAATAAAATTGCTAGAGGGCGCAATTTGTATTAAAAATTATTGTTTTGGCAATAATTCTGAAACGAACAAAGATATCGAACTGCGGTCTGTACATCTTTTCTTGCAAATTTCATCTACTTTTCGATTAGGATGTCATAGTTATACCGTATGGTTTGAATTTTCGGGATAAAATCGAAAAAACTGTTATTATTACAAATTGCGCCCTCTAGCAATTTTATTAAACCCTATCGTGTACTGTTGGATACGGCAATTGAAGATACGTATTTTCCCCTTCCAAACAAGCTTAAATTTAGTAAAATCGGATAGGTTTAGAAGTTACAGCGATTTTAATGTTTACACATTCAATAGCTTCCCCCACTCTTATCAAGGTCGGTACGCCAATGAGCCTTAAACCAAAATAATGCAGAATTGTCTAAGCTTTCCAATGATGTAATCAGAGTTATACCTTAATACTAGAATTTTCGGAGAAATTAAGAATTTAAAAAAACAATTTTTAATTGTGCCGCCTTGCGGCGAAATGAGGAACTTAAAAGTAATTTCCAGCAATTTCTCTTGACCACTTTACTCATAAAACAATCTTTACGAAAGTTGTACGATTAATGGTTTCCGAGATAAAGCCGACGTCCTCGCTTATTTGACCACCCAGTACAAGAATAGCTACTAAACGACCAGCAGCGAAAGCAATTTTCAGAGTGATTTGTCCGTTATTTGCAAAATAATGACAACCTCTCTGAAAAATCTTTTTTAGGTGGCCACACGGTTTTCTGGCGAAAATTTACAAGACGTTCGGGCTAAAATTATAATTAAATTTCAGAATAATTACCCTATAGCCTGTTTTCAAAAATATATGATCATAATAATAGCTTGCCATGCATAAATTGAATACATATAGAAAAGTTGCACCAATCCCCTTAAGTGTGATTTAAATTATTTTAATTATACAAGGTCCTGTACCTCACCTCCCGTCTTCCAAAAAAGTGTGACGTCATGAGGATGTATTTTTTTAGATTACATGCCATATATTTTCTTACTTATTTGGGTGCCTCCTATAGTTACCTAAATACCCCTAAAATTTTATTGAAATCGATTTAGTATTATAGACGAAAAAAAAAATAAAAACTAAAAAATATTAGTTTTGCACCACTGGTTTTAAAAATAAATAAAAAATAAAAATAATGCCTCGTTAATAAAATTATACAAAGGCACTTATTAAACAAGGTATAACAGTCTCCTCAACCAAGTTTGATTAATACGAATTGTACAGGGTGTCCAAAGTTTAGTGTCAAACTTTGCAAACTTTAAAACAATTTATTTTTCTTATTTCAAATAGGAACCCCTGTATATTTTTATGTCATTTATTGCAGCATTAAAAATCACACTTTTTTCCTAATTGCAACCCTATCGCAATTTCTAACGCATCAAGACTAGACTAGACTACAGGGGTTCCTATTTGAAATAAGAAAAATAAATTGTTTTAAAATTTGCAAAGTTTGACACTAAACTTTGGACACCCTGTACAATTCGTATTAATCAAACTTGGTTGACGAGACTGTTATACCTTGTTTATTAGGCACCTTTGTATAATTTTATTAACGAGGCATTATTTTTATTTTTTATTTATTTTTAAAACCAGTGGTGCAAAACTGATATTTTTTAGTTTTTATTTTTTTTTCGTCTATAATACTGAATCGATTTCAATAAAATTTTAGGGGTATGTAGGTAACTATAGGAGGCACCCAAATAAGTAAGAAATTATATGGCATGTAATCTAAAAAAATACATCCTTATGACGTCACACTTTTTTGGAACACCCTGTATGAAAAAAAATATTTTCCTGAAATGCGCCCCAAGATATAGATAAGGTCTGCAGAATATGAAAATTCTAACTTAATTACTAAGCGAGCTGTAGAAGACGGGAGGTGAGGTGCAGGACCCTGTATATTCATAAAATTGTTTTTATAACTTATAAAATTAATTAATTTTATTTTTTCTGTTAATGGTTGATAATTTGGTATTTTACGTCAATTTACACAATATATTATCGTTTAATATTATCACGTTAAGTAGAGTTTAATTTTAAAGAACAGATAATGTCTGTACCTATTATGTAGTACCTACTAGAACGGTAATTATTACCAAACAATTAAATAGCAAAAAGGATTTACTTATTTATTAGTGTTGACCCTTGAGTTGTTTTAATTTTTTCACAGCTCTGATTTTATGCAATAAAATGTAAGTAAATGTAGCCATAATAACTGGAGATTTAGACCTTTAGCTAACTTTTTAATCAATTTTTGTACCTTGCTAAATGAGTATTTAGTAAAAATATATTGTTCCAATTATTGTACAAACTTTGGGTTTCTTATATATATTAGCAAACCGATTTTTTAAATCTTATTGAGCCCACTGTATAATAATATGTATAATATCTAGACGACGGCTGTCATAATTTTTTTTAATAATTTTATTGATAAGATTCGATTAAATTAATAAGGACAGATCCCTGAGAGTGTCATTAAATAACCTGTTTTACACTTGTTAGATTATTTAGAATTTATTATGAAAATAAAATTACGTTAAAAGTTAAAATATCACGTTTGTACACCAAGAGGAACCTGTCACTTAACACTTGTTAAAATCCTAGTTACTAAAGAGAATAAGGTTAAAACTTTATTTATTTGTAGGCAAGTCGGTAGAGTAATATGCATATGGAGACATTTTCTACGCTCTATCATATAAAGAACAAAAATCATAATATCTAGACTTTTGTATAAACGCTTATTAGAAAAAACATAAAAATTTAAAAAAAATGTCGAAATTTTCCCTACATTGTGGCGACCATACACTACCCGATACTACAGTGTCACCAGTAAAGTCCGCATCATATGGGATTTTTTTTTATTAATAGCTTTATTCAAAATTTGACTTTGGCATCAAGTTCTGCTTCGATCGAGATGAAAATTAAGCAAAAAATAGTAGTCACGTGATTCGCATTATCTGTCAAATTTTAATTTTTTCCAAAAAATAATTCAAAAGTGGGGCTATTTCTGAAAATATCGAAAAAAGTTATTAGAAAAAGTTTTTTTAAATGCAGTTTGTAGCGAAATTTCAGCTGCATAAGATAATTTTGATTTTTTACCTATATTTTGTAAATTGCACCACTTTTGCAAAATAAGACTCAACGCAACCTACATAAAACTTCTTAGTTTAGATCATGCTTTAATTCAGATACATTTTCTTTAAAGTAGCGCCATATTAAATGTGTGTTTTTCTACAAAATCAAAATTGGGTTATTAAAATTTGGTCGTATGTGATGCAAAGTTTATTTGTTTTTGACCCTGTATAAGGTAACTTCATAAAATAAGTATTTTTGAAAACGTAGTTTGTGCCTGAAAGTAGAAAAATAAAAAATAAAGTAAAGGGGTTTTAAATTAAATCGTTGAAAATATAAACTTTATGTTCAGTTAAACTTAAATTTATTTTCCACCTAAAAACACTTTACTGAAGACACTGTGTTCTTTTTTGTCCGAGTTTTTGTCTTAATATTAAGGTGTATTACTTTCAGACACAAACTACGTTTTCAAAAACACTTATTCTATGAAGTTACCTTATACAGGGTCAAAAACAAATAAACTTTGCATCACATACGACCAAATTTTAATAGCCCAATTTTGATTTTGTAGAAAAACACACACTTAATATGGGCTACTTTAAAGAAAATGTATCTGAATTAAACATTATCAAAACTAAGAAGTTTTATGTAGGTTGCGTTGAGTCTTATTATGCAAAAGTGGTGCAGTTTGCAAAATATAGGTAAAAAATCAAAATTATCTTATGCCGCTGAAATTTTGCATGTGGGCTACAAACTGCATTTTAAAAAAATTTTCTAATAACTTTTTTCGATATTTTCATAAATAATCCCACTTTTGAATTATTTTTTGAAAAAAATTAAAATTTGACAGATAATGCGAATTACGTGACTACTATTTTTTTGCTTAATTTTCATCTCGATCGCAGCAAAACTTTATGCCAAAGTCAAATTTTGAATAAAGCTATTAATAAAAAAAATCCCATATGATGCGGACTTTACTGGTGACACTGTTTAAGGTTTTATATGTTCCTAGTAAATATTCAGCACTGTATAGCACTTTCATTTCTACAGCTCTACCGACCAATCTAGACGTAAGTAATTAATTATTTTAAACCTAAATAAGTCTTTAAGTGAACTTAAACGGCAGGAATAAATTAGGATTTGATATAATTGCACTAAATGTGACGCCTCTTTAGACTTACGTCGTTTGCATTCTCTGAAGAAACAAATTGTTCGCTAGTTATAGCTTCTTTAGACGCTATATGTGCTTCCAAGGCCTCTTTTACTAATTTCATTGAATTTGGAGGGGGGAAATCCTGTGTTGTCACGGAACTTGGGTTTCTGGAGTGACTACGCGAGTGTCCCCTGCTGTGCAGACCCTCAGCAAAAACTAAAACAATTCCTAGGATAAATCTCTTGTTTTATCAGATCAAATTTGGGAAATTTAGTATTAATTGTGTTAAATAAATGGTAAAATTTTTTAAAAAATTATGATTTTACACTTTCCACAGATTTTTATTTTCACTCGACATGTTCAGCAACACAGTTGCTTCTTCAAAGGAGTACTTGAAAATGGTATTTTAAAAGTTGTAACTTAAGTCTAACAATAAAAGTGCAGGTAATTTTCAGGTTGTTTAAAATTGTTTGGAAAAACCAATTATAATGTTTACAGACTAATTATAGAGATGCAAAAGAGGTGATTCGTTTAAATCCAATTGATCATTCAGAAGAGTATTGTTATTTTTAATTTAAGCCTATTTATTTCTAAGGATTCAAGCAAATTTAATTTTGTACTTTTGTTTTCAATATGCAAGATATCGTAGTTATGATTAAATGTATGATTTACTTCTAACAGATGGTTAGAATAGTTAGAATCTGTTTTGTTTTTTATAAAACTATCATGATGTTCCTTCACCCGTTTTTCGAAATTTCGGCCTGTTTGTCCGATATAAACTTTAGAGCAATCATTACGTTTTAATTTGTAAACACCAGATTTATTTCCTTTGTTCAATTTACTTTTATTATTTTTAATGTGTTTCCCTAGGGTATTGTTAGTTTTGAAAGCAATATTAATATTCAAGTTTTTTAAGAATTTTTCTATTTTAGTGCTAATATGACCCATGTAATTATGTATATTATAATTATAAAGTTATTTATTTCTTACATAGGTCGTATTAGCACTAAAATAAAAAACTTTTTAAAATTAATATTGCTTTCAAAACTAACAATAGGTACTCTAGGGAAACACATTAAAAATAATAAAAGTAAATTGAACAAAGGAAATAAATCTGGTGTTTACAAATTAAAACGTAATGATTGCTCTAAAGTTTATATCGGCCAAACAAGCCGAAATTTCGAAAAACGGGCAAAGGAACATCATGATAGTTTTATAAAAAACAAAACAGATTCTAACTATTCTAACCATCTGTTAGAAGTAAATCATACATTTAATCATAACTACGATATCTTGCATATTGAAAACAAAAGTACAAAATTAAATTTGCTTGAATCCTTAGAAATAAATAGGCTTAAATTAAAAATAACAATACTCTTCTGAATGATCAAATGGATTTAAACGGATCACCTCTTTTGCATCTCTATAATTAGTCTGTAAACATTATAATTGGTTTTTCCAAACAATTTTAAACTACCTGACAATTACCTGCACTTTTATTGTTACACCTAAGTTATACCTTTTAAAATACCATTTTTAAGTACTCCTTTGAAGAAGCAATGTGTTGCGAAACATGTCGACTGAAAATAAAAGTCTGTGGAAAGTGTAAAATTAATATTTTTTTTATTTTTTTACCATTTATTTAACACAATTAATAATGGATTTCCACCAAGTAAAAGCCGAATCAATTCTAAATTTGGTATTTTTTTATTGGAAATATTTCTACTTACGTTTATCTAAGCTGATTATTGACCCGACAATTTCATTTGCAGTTATTACTTTTGCGTCTTCAAGCAGTTTTCTTCGTCGAACCAACCACCAGTCCGTCAAAAATATTCCCAGCGCCAGTATCTTGATGCCGGCACATAAGCCCACATACCTATAGCGAAACTGTTCTATATCGTAAAGAAGACATCGCCCTAAAAATTACAATATTTTTCAAAAAAATTGTAACCGTATTATTAATTTCAAGTCATCCTGCGGACAGACAAAAAAATTATCTTCCCTAGTAGCTTTTTCTATATCAATGACTTACCGCCTTTAGACCCACATGTACTCTTCCACAATATGCAAGTAGAGTCGATAAGATTTCCAAAAAGAATCGGCGCTGGTATGTACCCAAACAATCGGAATATCACAAACTGCATCCCCAAGGCAAAAGATCGTTCTTCTTCATTGACAGACCTAAAAAGAACAATATTTTTGGAATAAAATTATGAAAAAAAGGATTATAGAATGCGAAACTTTTCTAATTTTTTTTTACCTTACTGAGAGATGAAAAACTCTTCAGGCATATTTTCTCGTGGGTAACGATAAAGAATTGTGTTTGACTTAAAGAATCTAGCCTTGATAATAATAAGTTTTATTGCAGCTCTGGTATTAAAGAATGGATAATTTTTATCACCAATCTAAAATTACCCGTTAAAACAATAAATTGTTTTGTCCAGCTTCATCACTTTAAACAAAACGAGCATTTCGTAAAACAAATCAAAAATTTTATAAAATAAAAACTACATGGTGTGAATATGAATGTCAAATTAGCGGTTACAATTATTAAAGCCGCAAGCATGTCTGTCGAACTAGCAGATAATACTGTGGCTAGACCACTGGGATCAGTCAAAGAAGAGATAGATCGAGCAGCTAAACAACTTGCGCAAAGCAGATGGACAGGACTTACAACTTGTAGCATCTCCAGGCAATTGTGGCCCCTACTTGATAACAGGAAAACCGCAGCGCTATTACAGCACAGTCGGAAGGACCTAAGAAACATCACTGCCGTAATCACCGGACACTGCTTGTTCGGTAGACACGCTGAACGTATGCGAATACCAACTAACGACTTCTGCAGAAGTTGCAGAGATGAGGAAGAGGAGGAAAGTATTCAGCATTTCTTGTGTGAATGCCCCGGCCTCGCGAGAAGAAGGTTCAATGCACTGGGTGAACCATTTTTTAATGATCTGGAGGAAGTGAGCAGCCTGCAACTGGGTCGACTTACTAAGTTTATTAACAGCAGTGGCTGGTTTGAATGAGCTGTCAAGATTTTTCTACGATCGTGTTAACCATCAGGAAGCTGATGCAATAGGTTCCGCGGAACATGTGTGGTATCACAACGGTCCTATAGGACTACGTGTGACTGTTTGGTCATTTCCAGAGGTCTGCCACTCTAACCTAACCTAACCTAACCTATTAAAGCCACTTACCTTAAAACTATCATCAATAAAGGCATCTGCGTGATCGCCACAATAAATGTCATAAAAAATAGTAATATCAAAAATGGATATATGGTATGACATTGTGAATTGCATGGTCCTGCCGTAGCTACAGGCACTATAGTCACCTCAGAGTAATCACTCTCGAGGGAGGAAGCGTAATTTATGGAAGAACCATTTTTTAAGCTCATATTTCCATGTATACCTGAAAAATAAATAAATGTAACAGCCTTTTGAATATGTAATGTAATTTAGAAAGGCTAAGGCATTTCGCCTACGAAGCGTACGGTCATGTACTAAGATCAAAATATAATAAGAGTTTCTATCAGTGGCGGCTCGCCCGATGACGCAGGTGAAGCGCTGCTTCACCTGCCTTTTCACCTACCTCATATTATTTCCAGACTGACTAAAAAATTATTTAAAAATTCATTCGTTTCTATAAAACTTTGTTTTCTGATATTATTTACATATATTATGATGCGTTTTATTCATGATACAAAAAAAGACGTTTTATTCAATTAACAGAATGCTACAGATTTGATTTTATAACACACTGGAAAAACCATTCGGCAACCTGTAAAACGCGCTGCTTCGCGCTGTGAAGCAGAGTCTTGATGACGCTTCCGCTGGCTCACGTCAGACACGAGGAATGCGGCGGTTGCCATGACAACACGACGCGCGGTCTCGATTCGGCCGGCAACAAGTGATGCAAATTTTCCACCTGCGTTTATGTCGCGTGCCGGGTATTGTTTCTTTGCGGTATTTAGTTTTATATTTCACAATGTTTGAGGCTGACACAACTTATCAAAAATTTCGATCGAAAAATAACTATTAAATGAACTTATACTTGCACAGCCATTTTACGAGGACATTATAAATAAGTTTGCAAATTTAAAGGACAGAATAATTTGCCTCACATTCAAACAGTAAAATATTTCTAAATTAGTCGTGTTACCTTCCTAATTTCCCTGATGTTACCGAATTTAGGTAAGTTTTTGGTAGAAAATTCATATTATTAACATATTGCAATATTATTTTATGTATGCACGATATATGATCCAAATTTAAGTATCAGGTAGGGGGCAAGCGCGGAGGAGTCATGCCCCCCCCCCCCCCCCAATTTATAGGTATGTTATGAAACTGAATAATTTATCATACACGTGTTCACTGCAAATATTAGAAAATAGTAGACAAAAACGAAATTTGGGCGTGGTCCCCAAAAATTTTCGCCTGCGGCGCATTTATTGAGCCTTCGGCGCTTCTCAAGCGATGCTGCATCACCTATTCATAATGTCACGAGCCGCCACTGGTTTCTATGATGATCTGCTTCGTGTGCGGTTGGTAGTACCTAGAGGTAATAGTTTTCAAAGTAATGTTTATGCTTACAGGCACAATTGGTGTAATTGGAGCTCAAAATAGACGTACATCCAGCATGGCAAGGACTGAAATACGTCAATCCATTATTTCCACACACAGGTTCGACGTCGTTCATGCTACATTCGCAACCAAAGTTACAAGAAGATGTAAGATTAACTTGGAACGGCTGAGTACTATTAAAGTAGGGAATTGTTGTTCCCGCCATCTTTAAATTGTCACAGCCCAAGAAGAACAGTAAACCGTAGCACAAAAGACAAATGGTATTGGAAATAAGCACGAACTGTACAGCTCCTTTTGGTCTTAGTTCCATCTTTTTTAGAACTAGTCCTCCCATGAATATTCCTATGCATGCTCCTGGTATCGCGATGGATCCTACAAATTTTTTTTTGTTAGGTTAATTACTTATTGAAAATCTCGACATTTGGGTATGTAATTACACAATTTATCTTACCGGTGAAAACACTGGCCTGACTTTTTCCTAAACTGAATTGAGTTTCGAGATATTTAGGGAGAAAAACCACAAATCCAGATACGATTATAAGTTCCATACACGCACCCAAACAGGTTATCATGTATATTGGATTCGAAGCAAGCCTCCACATTGACCTTGGTATATCTAAAATGCTACAATTAAAAATTGCCCTAGTCCTTCTCTGTCTTAATATCTACCTTTGATATCTTTCCCATAGGCATCTTCCTCCTTAGTAATTGCATTGGTCTGTTTTTCTTTTTCTTTCTCCTTGCTAGTGGAGCTAGTACTAGCCCCATTTGCAGCAGCCTGTTTCTCCATCAAACGTATCTTTTCCTTTTCGTGAGTAAGGACTTTTGGAAATGAGAAAAATGGTATTGCCACAACAATAAGAAGAAAGCCACATAGAAGAAATCCACCCCACCACATTCCTACCCACCTACTATCACCAGCGCTTATAGATATAATTTTTGAAAACGAATCCATGTGAAAGGAGAGTAGATATGCACCAAGAAGGAATCCAAGCACCGGACCGAATGCTGCCATACTATACATACATCCTAAAAGTAAATCATTACGTTTAATAATATAATAACAAAAAACGTATTTTTATTACATGTTTAAAAAAAACACAGTGTAATATAGACGACGAGATCCAACAATGCTACTCGTAACTTATTTAAAACCTATAATATATAATAATCAGTTATTTTTTTTATATACCTAGTTTATTGTGAATAAATTATTATTAATACCTATTATAATAACATCAATTTTAATTGGTTGTACGTAGATTTTTATAAAATTTGTGTACCGACCATATTTAACCTTACCTATATAAATAGACGAACTTTCTGGTCTTACATGATCATCTATATATGTAGTGCCTAAGGTAAAGAGCGGCGATCCTCCGCAACCTAACAGTAGCTGGGCTAAAACGAATAAAAGTACTGGACCGGTAGTAGAGGGTGATCCCTGAATACAATTGTCTCCCCTTATATTATTAGGCGCTAACCTCCCAAGTCCCATGTCTTGCTCATGCAAAGTCACTATTCGGCACATATTTTCCTCAGTATTGTTCACTATCGTAACACCAACGTTCTCGTCCGCGATAAAATGGGGAATCATAAAAATAAGAGATCCGATTCCCATTATCACTGCCCCTACACCAATCCATACGGGAATATGACGCCGGCTTCCCAAATAACTTACAAATATCACTGTTATCACATTTCCTATTTCATAAGACGAAGCTACTACTCCCGATAGACTTGAGGGTATCTCAAATCGCTTTTCAATTGTTGTTATCACAGAATTGATATATCCAGAACTCAATGCTTGTTGTAGAGTGACCAAAAATGACAGCAGCAACACAAAGAACTGTAAATAATAAACGAGTGTTAGTAATTGATTGGAGAAAATTGGTTACAATAAAAAATTTTGTAAACTATTAAACAACTCTATTTACGTTTTATTTTATTTATGGAATCAAGATGTGTAATTTTGAAGTGTTTATATTGAATCTATAAAAGTAAACCGTAGGAGTACCAATAATTCACAGAACTATTAAACATAACTATGCAGTTTCATAAATTTGGCGAAAAGGCTATTCAGCTTATGAGCCTAGACATGTTTGAATTTTAGAATAACTAAAAATATATAAAATAACAAACTGGTTTTGAATTATGGCTTATCTATTACCCATTCCCACTCCTGCCCTGTCTGATCTAAATACTTACCTTGATGCTAGCAAGACTTTGTACACAGGAAGGTCTAAAGTTAAAAATGCCACAGTCCTTTGAATCCCTTATTATCACAGGTGCCTCGTTGGTTCGGCCGAGAGTGCCAACGGTCGAATGGACTGCTCGAAGTGGATCGAATCCCGTTGAAGGGTTCCGACTGTGACATTTTATAACGGTGTCGGTACCATGGCAAAACGCTGTGGTACATTTGGTGTTGCCTGCGTCATCGGAACATGATTCGGCTTGTTCTTCGGGAATGCTTTCCGAATACAACCCGGTCATGGCGTACATAGATTCTTGTCGCCTGTTTGAAGGAAAAATAAATCAATTTTTCATTAAATATGTACCAATAACTCGTCACGTATAACATAATTTATTAAACAACTAAAAACAAGTCAAGGTAAAATACTAAAAAATATATATATATAGACTTATTTCGCAAAATACCTACAAGTTGATCTAGATATTAACTATGCATTTTTTACTATTTTTAAGGGAGTCGCTGCATTTTTTTTCTAAATATGTATCAATCATACTTATGCCTGTTGTGCATATATCCGAAAACTGCACTATATTTGATTTTGATGATGATTTGATGAAAATTTGATCATATTTCTCATACATTTAAAAATCTTAAGTGGCTAATAATGAACAACCGTAGAACTTTACATTTGGGGAATTTTGGGTTAAAACTCTAAATAATCCGGCTATGCCTTTTTCTTTAAAAAGTAGGTTTGTATTTCGTGAAAATATACTTTCACGTGATATGAGATTTCCTCAACATCAGAGTGCCATGTTTCAGAGATCATTTATCTACAACTCTGTTAAATTATACAACTCCTTACCTAATGAAATGGTTTCCCTCGACAGTAACAAATTTAAATTGCAATATAAAAAATATCTACTCGGTATTCAAAATGAACAATTAATTATTTTTGTTAAATTATTATTTTTATCAATGTTTTGCAGGCCATTCTTCATCAGGTCAGAATGTAGCGTAATTTTTTTTTTCTAGAATGTTAACTTTTTCTACATATAACTTTTTTTTCTTATTTCTTCTTTCCACGATATTTATATAATATCTGTAAATTCAGAATTCTTTATATATATTTTTTATTAATATTTTAGCAAGCAGTGTGGGGTTCAGTAGAGTAGCCTTGTGGCTAGACTGCGCCTCGCTTTTGCTTGTCTGCCTATTATTGTTAGTTTTTGTAATTGTTTTTTTTGTTTGTCCTAATAAAAGACGTTTATTATAATTATTATTGCTATGACTAGTTCAATTAGCCGGCTATTTGAAAAATGTATAAAACTAAAGTTAGACAGCTTTTTAAATCCGAACAATATTTTATCAAAGTCTCAGTATGGGTTTCTGTCAGGAGTAAGCACGGAGGAAGCTATGGTGCACGTCACAGATTATTTATTGCAAAATTACAATAACAAATTTAAAACATTGGGTATATTTGTGGATCTGGCCCGTGCGTTCGATACTGTGGCGCAGAGGTAAATCTTGGCAAGAGACATTTCAGAGGGCGGAGGACCACATTTCCAGAGTACGTTTGTGGATGGATCAGAATCTTTTAACAATGAATGTAAAAAAATCTGTTCATATCGCCTTTTCTATGAATAACCCGGGAAATGTGATCCATCCTGACCTTAGGGTGCATAATTATGAATGTGTTATGGATATGTCAGTGTGTAGATGTGAAGAGACGATATTAGCAAAAGATAGTGTAAAATACCTGGGGGTATTCATTGACAAAAATTTAAGGTATGAAAGTCATGTTACCTACCTACCCAAAAAATTCGTAAAACTATAAATTTTACCAACCAAGTAGGATCATGCACAATGCTCACACCAGATCTGTAAATAGTGAGTGTCTAGTCGTTCCACTAGCCTCATATACTGCCTCACAGAGGCACATTATGTATCTTGGCCCTAAATTGTTCAATATGAATGCAATTGAATTTGAAATCTGTTGTAAATTTACATACTTTCCTGTTGGGCATTTCTAGATGGATACAGATAAATTATCAGCAAATAACCCGTACGGCGCCTTTATTAAATGAGTACTAAAGGGAATTTTGAAGTTCTATTTGATATCGATTAATAATAACTTGCAGTGAATCATTCTAACTTTAGTGATATTGTGTTTGGACTAATTGAACTTGTGCTATGTGGTTTGTTTTTGGCATATCATCATGGTATTTTTTTCTCTTTTTTTTGTTTTTAAGAATTGTAAAAACTATTCATAACCTGAAGTCCGGACAAGCTGCCTGTAGCTTTGGATTTCAAACATGAATATTGTGTTATGGCATGTTATAGGAAATGTAATTTTTTTTTATGAATAAAATTATTATTATTTTTCGCAGCGAGTAAAAAAATTAAAACCATCAAACCAATTAAAAAATTAAAACCATTTTTATTATTATTATTATTATTATTATTAATTTTTATGCAAAAGGAAATTTTTGAAAATATTATGTCCGCTTTTTGGTTCTATAGATATACCTAAGCCTTAAAATTTTACATCTACATATTAATTACCATTATCAATTTTTATTTTGAAATTTCAAGACATTACAACCCAAAATAGATACAAAGGAGCAAATAAGTGTCCCTCAACTACTCTGAAAGAGGTATTACATGCATTAACAAAAAATGTGTGAAGGTATTTTGTGCATATATGTATAAAGGTTATAATAGTCAACATTCCATAATGGCAGTATGTACGTGTTTCTGAACAAAGCAAGATTTATACTGTATGATGACGATTTCTGGTTGTTTTTAAGCTGTGTGTAAAAGGTAGGCGATATAAGATGGAAACCATACAAAATCAGGCAATAATAATTTTGAAATTGATTCCTGCTGGTTAAGTATCAAACCAAAAGGTCAGTAGTCCAATAAACGGCTTGTTTAGCCCACGCTACTCTTGTCTTACACCAGAAACATTAAATGAGTCACTGAAATAATTCAAACAAATCTAAATTAATTTAAAATAAACCACTGTAAAGGGAATTGCAGAATAAAATGAAACGCCGTTTAATTTTTATAAGCTTACAAATTGCAAGTTTGAGTGATGGCACATTTCAATAAATGATTAGCCAATTTTTGATATTGATCAATTTTGATTAATGTTTTGACTATTATACCTATGAGTGACAAAAAGATAAAAAAAACTCTTGACTTGTTCTACGATTTATTAAAAACGGTTGAACATTGACGGTGCATGTTTTAGCATAATATATCAAAACTAAATTAATTGAAATACAAAAATTAAAGGAATTAAACTTTAATTAATTAATATTAGATTAACTAAACCCAAATTTGATGAACTTAAAAATAAAATATTAAAAAAAGTATATAAAGTTAAATTAAAACTTGGTTTAAAAAGCTTATAAAACTAAAAAAAACAGCGAAATTTTAATTTTGTTTAAATGTCGAACTGGTGATGGTAAATTCTAAAAAACAGAAATTTTCCATCTTTATTTCCCCATTTGCCCCTACACAAAAATTAAACATTTAGGCAATTCATTTATTAAGTTTTTTAAATCCACTGGAGGAAAGGATTTTTTCATTTAATTTGAGATTAATACCAGGGTCGATAATTTTTGAAACCAAAAAAAATAATAGTAGGATGAAACCAATTGGAAATGGAAGAGAATATAACAAAAATGAAAGGAAAAATAATTTACGGGCGATCTGAGGTCGGGAAGTAGAAGGGGGTGAGTTTTTACGGGTAGAAAACGATTTATCTCGATTTCCGGCAAAACTACAAGTCCTATGGAAAAACGGTAAATAGCAAAGTTGTAGGTAATAAAAAGATCTATAACTTTTGTATTTACACTTTTTTCACATAACCTCAAAATTTATGTGAAAAATTCAAATAACCAAGTTTTTGGTTTTCTATTTTTATCTTTTACAAAAAATTTTGTTCTTACGAAATTTGGTGAAAACTTACCTTCTTATGTCCCAAACACACTGTAATTTTTTTGATTTAAAATATTTTTTTTTCACCTTATTTTGACTTAATATCGAAAAAGCACTCTAATTTTCAATCGAAAATTTTCACGTCAAAATATCTGCTTTTTTAAAAAAGTCGGTGGGCTTTTTGTTCGTTGAAATCTCTACTTTCTGATGAGGCAAAAAAAAATGTACATTACTATGGGAAATGTTTTTAAAAAATGCAAAGAAATCCTACCTTTAATTATATTTAGATCAACTATTTTCGCATGCTTTTTGCGATCTTTATGTTTTATGGATTTGTAATCTTTTGATTATCAATGTAACATGGAATCTTACGTTTTTCGAGTAATTGAAGTATAAATTTTAATAAATAGCTCAAAATTGTACATAATAATTAAAAAAAAAAATTTCGGATTCGAGTTTTTTTCGTTTCTTTGCATTTTTTGAGAACAATTACCATAGTAATGTATATTTTTTTACACCATCAGAAAGTAGAGATTTCAACGAACAAAAAGCCCACCGACTTTTTTAAAAAAGCAGATATTTTGACGTGAGAATTTTTGATTGAAATATAGGGTGCTTTTTCGATATTAATTCAAAATAAGGTGAAAAAATAAATATTTTAAATCAAAAAAATTACAGTGTGTTTGGGACATAAAAAGGTAAGTTTTCACCAAATTTCGTGAAAAAAAATGTTTTCTTGTAAAAGATAAAAATAAAAAACCAATAACTTGGTTATTTGAATTTTTCACATAAATTTTGAGGTTATTTGAAAAAAGTGTAAATACAAAAGTTGTAGATCTTTTTATTACCTACAACTTTGCTATTTAACGTTTTTCCATAGGACTTGTAGTTTTGCCGGAAATCAAGATAAATCGTTTTCTACCCTTAAAAACTCACCCCTTTCCACTTCCCGACCTCGGATCGCCCGTAAATTATTTTTCCTTTCATTTTTGTTATACTCTCTTCCTTTTTCAATGAGTTGCATCCTACTATTATTTTTTTCCACTTTTTACCATTTTCAAAGGCTTCAGCCCTGGTCTATAAACAATTATTTATAGGAAAACGTTTATAAATTGTATACAGAAAAACCTCTATGCATAAAGTGAAAGGTGTGTTCTTTAGTCGAGCGGTAGTTTTACCAACACATGCGAATGATTGTTGTTTTCAATTAAACTAATTCGAGCGGGTCAATGTTACGATGAATTAAAAATGGTAATAATTAGTCTTAGTCGGTGACCACTCTTTTTTTTTCGTTTTTAATATTTAATTTCACATAGTCTGCTCGCATTATATCCTCATATTTTTAACTAATTGATCTTATTGGGCCATTAATTAATTTTGGAAATACAAAATGGCGAATCAAACGACCACCTTGGTTCCATTTCCAGTAGGAAACGAATATATAATTCTAAATAGGAATATCGATGATATATAGCTAGAAAAGACCAAGACACACACACACCTTTCTAGCGTATTAAATACTGGTGGCATTCTGAGCCCAGACTCTTAAAATAAAGAAACCCCAGTGTAGGGGTGAAATTAATAGGTTAGGAACGCTGGGGTACATACCGGGTGTTTCTCAGAAGACGTTCACCCCTATAACTTTTTTATATTTATAGATATTAAAACGAAATTTTGAGATTATGCATAAGAGATGATTCTGCATTTATTGACATATTTTTCAATTTGTTAGCACTTCCGGTTTGACAGGAAGTGACCTTGACTTTGATAGTTTAAATGAGACATCTTGTATATTTTTACTTATTTGGGTTCAGCATAACATTATGAGTGAAATGACACCTCACTTGTCATTTTTTGACGTGTTAGAACATTTTTATGTTTATTTTTTATTTTCAATCTAGAGTGCTACAAATTAATTAAATCTGTTAATTTATAGTCAAGTAGTACCTATATGAAAATTAAAATTATGTCATAATAATAATTGACTTTCTCTTTCATTTTCCAAATGAAACGATGGTTCACTAGGATATTTAAAACGAGCATTTTTTTCCCAACAATTTGATACCATACACTCCTATGCTATTTTAAAATTGACACTGAAAAATTTGCCTTTAATTCCAATCGCAAATTTAAAAGCGTTATGCATTATTGCTGCCCTCTCTTTTCTAAAGAAATATGAATGCGACTTTGAAAAACAATGCAATGGTTTTGAAAAGCAATATGGCTTTAATTTAAAGTTGTACTGTCATAAGTTGTTTATAAAACATACATACAATCTTGCGGCTTCAGAAGAATTTTTCTGGTCACTCCAAAAATTAGGAGCATATCCTGCATATCAATTTGTTTATTTCTAGTAAAACTAACCATTTTATTGATTTACAATGTAAGTTTAAGAAACGAATGACATTACATTATTTTAATTTAAAAACATATTGGTTTTCAAAACCGTTCCATTGTTTTTCAAAGCCGCCTTTATATTTCTTTAGAAAAGACGAATAATGCATAACGCTATTAAATTTGCGATTGGGACTTAAGGTAAATTTTATCGTGTCAATTTTAAAATAGAATAGGAATGTATGGTATTGGGGAAAAAATGCTCGTTTTAAATATCCTAGTGAACCACCATCGTTCCATTTGGAAAAATGGAGTAAACGTCAAGAAAACAAAATTTCATTTTTAAAAGGCTTGTAAAACTTAGAAAGTCAATTATTATGACATAATTTTAATTTTCATATACTATTTGGCTATAAATTAACAGATTTAATTAATTTGTAGCACTCTAGATTGAAAATAAAAAATAACCATAAAAATGTCATCACACGTCAAAAAATGACAAGAAAGGTGTTATTTTACTCAGAATGTTATGCTAAATCCCAATAAGTAAAACTATACCAGATGTCCCATTTAAAATACCAAAGTCAAGGTCTTTTCCGGTCAAACCGGAAGTGCTAACAAATTGAAAATTATGCCAATAAATGCAGACTCATCTCTTATGCATAATCTCAAAATTCCATTTTAATATCTATAAATACAGAAGAGTTATAGGGGTGAACGTCTTTTGAGAAACACCCGGTAGAAAGTATATGTTCCATCACTTTGATAGAAATATATTGATTGATATATTTTATGAAGTTTTTGTATTAAATATCTCCATTATGCCTGTAAATTATAATAATAATAGTAATTATTAAAAACTCGACAAAAAAATTAAAAATGAAATATAATAGAGGACGCTGGCTAGAGGTCAAATTTTATTAATGGAGAAAATATAAATTAGGAAAATAGATTAGTTTGAAATAGTATATAAACAAGATGACGGACACTATACGCCATACTGGCTAAATAAAATAATATACGACTATACTTGAAGAGTGGTCAAGCGAAGTGATCTAAGTGCCATAATCGAAAATTACCAGAAAATGTAAAAAACTGTTTTAAAGCTAAGAATACTACAATAGTATATTTTTTTATTGATATTGTGTTAATAAACATACACAAAAACATCCGTAGGAGAAAATTTTAATATCAGTTAATCGAAAAAAACGTTTGTACAGGGTTATCCAACCAAGACTAGACAAGGCGATTTTTTGACTTTTCCTGTACTTTTATAAAAAAAACTGAAATAGCCATCTTAAGTCATTTTCTCCCGCGAATTCGAATATCTTCAGCAAAAAACAATTGAACATCAAACAAAAGTACTAGGGGTCACTTTGATATTTTTTTAAATGGAACACCCTGTATATTTTTACATTTTTAAATTCCACATAAAATTATAATTATTTTTTATTAAATGCATTATTAGTCTATACTTCATAGTTTCCGAGATATTGTCTTTCGAAAAGTGACATTTTCGAACTTTGAAAGCTTATAACCTTCTAACAGTACGTCTTAGAGCAAAACGGCTTACATGTCCCTATCTGCAATTTTTATTATCTTCACAAAAAAATCAACTTCCAGTTAAACCGGAACAACTATATTTCCTGCTTTCGAGTTACATCCGGCTTAACCGGAAGTTGATTTTTTGAGAAGATAATAAAAATTGAAGATAGGGACATGTAAGCCGTTTTGCTCTAAGACGTACTGTTAGAAGGTTATAAGCTTTCAAAGTTCGAAAATGTCACTTTTCGAAAGTCAATATCTCGGAAACTACGAAGTATAGACTAATAATGCATTTAATAAAAAATAATTATAATTTTATGTGGAATTTAAAAATGTAAAAATATACAGGGTGTTCCATTTAAAAAAATATCAAAGTGACCCCTAGTACTTTTGTTTGATGTTCAATTGTTTTTTGCTGAAGATATTCGAATTCGCGGGAGAAAATGACTTAGGATGGCTATTTCAGTTTTTTTATAAAAGTACAGGAAAAGTCAAAAAATCGCCTTGTCTAGTCTTGGTTGGATAACCCTGTACATAAATTGAACAAAAAAATATAGAAAAGATCTAAGGCTCCTTTTATACTGGGATTCTGTATGCGAGATACAGTATCTGGGATTCAGATTATCGCCATCTATGAATGCTTTTTATAACGAATAGGATGAAATTGGCACTTAGATCTTCTAGTAGGACATTGGCATAGGTACATAGATCATATAAATAGAAAAAAAAAATTGAATTTTGGCACATAGATCACTTATCCATAAATATTAAACACCAGTCCCACAATCCACGATAGCCGATCCGATAGCTGAAAACTTTGGAAACCTAAAAGGAATCCGCAGAGAAGAGAAACCTTAAAACACAACAACAAAAATGGCGGCCGAGCCGGTTCTGGAGAGTATTCTTGAGCGCGTCGATTATTGTCGATAAAGTAGGACGGCCGATAACACGAGGTTTGTGCGCATGCACGAAGGTTCCCCGAATGAAGACAGCTGACCGACGAGTCATGCGCTCGGACGTATTTTTTCACCCATAAAACGTAACTTTTGTTTGCGCAGGAGATAAGCTGTAGGTATCTAAAGGTAAATTGTCTATGGTTCCCACTATAATACCTGTGTCCTTTGCAGTGTCCCTGTCCGGACGTCGCCGCGGTAACCTGACCGGAGTGGCCGGCAGGACCGCCATCTGCAGTACCAGTGGTGGGGGTGACCCCTGTTTTTTCGCTCGTCCCAGTCATTTTTCGGTTTTAGCGGCTCTACGTTATTTGCTTGACAAAATAGTGGTCGTCATTGTGACCTCATGAGTAGTTGCACTTCGATGCTAAAAGCTGAAAATAAAAACAAATATTATTGATCATGCCTTTATTATCAAAAACTTAAAAATGTTGTTAACCATTTCATTTCAACTTAATTAATTATTTCAGTACTATACTGAAATACTGATTAGATACCTGAGAAGAGGAATCCGCCTGCTAACCAAATATGCGTTTGTCTGCAACTCTATATAACTTATTAATTATATTATCTCTTTTGGATAAATTTAACTAAAACGTTGACCTGGGACCTGGGAGTCACTAAATTAACAATCATACAAAGTTTGAACTTAAATAAATATTTGGTTACTTGAAGTTTGCTTACTATTGTCAGATGCTATAAGGATAAGGATGATTATACGCCTGAAAATGCTTCGTTCCAGGGCCGGATCTACAGCGGGGCGGCGCCCCGGGGCCCCCCGGCATGGGTTGGGAAGAGGAAAGTATTTAGATTTATTCGAATACATTAATACATTGTCACTACTGCGAAAGCTGAACGGACTTTCTCCAAATTAAAGTCGATAAAAAACTACTTGCGTACCTCAATGGGACAAAATAGACTCAGTAATTTAGCGCTACTGTCCATTGAAAATCGAAGAGCGCGCATAATTGACTTTAATAAAGTGATAAACGAATTTGCCACTATAAAATCTAGAAAGAAGTGTTTTTAGTTGTAAGTTCTTGAGTTTGTGACAAATTATCATGAGAGCGCGGTTGTTAGAGTGTGCAGTTTTTCTGGAGCTTTTGAAAAGGAAAGGTGTGGGAAAAACAAACAACGTCCGTACTCCTAATGACAGTATGAAGAACTAACTTTATTTACAAAGCAATGCAATGATATGATATATACCATGTTAATGGCATGCTCACTGGCGTAGCTAGGACTCTGGATGCCCCCCTACTTAGCTACACCGATGTGTGTGCGCTACACTATTACTTAGTACTTACATAGAGCTATAGTGTTTCTTATATATGTACTAACAAGAACTATGTCTGTATTACGCAATTTGATTATTATTATTTTTTTGATAGAGCAGTCAATAACCTATGATGACTAAACAGTTTCTATGAATTTTTAAAGGGGCAACTGACCGAAAATCCATTAAAAAAATTCTGAATAGCCGGTAATTGGTAATCATTTATTTGTTCATCGTAGGTTTTTTTATTTCTTTTTCCAATTAGTTTTGGATAAATCTCTTATTAATTTATTTGTTGTAATAATTGTGTGTCATCGCTATAATATCTTATTACTTTTTTAAGGAGTTAAATATGCTAAACATTTGATAAGGAAGGGTCCACCTAACATTTATACAGTGTGTGTATAAAGTCTGGAAACGGCTTAATAACATCACAATTTACTGGCCGATTTAAACCAAATTTGGTACAGTTGTGTAAGAGGATCTAACGCACCGAATGACGATATTGGCGTTGTTGCCAGCTTTTTAGTTTGTCTGGAATTCGAACGAATTTTATATTTTTAAATATAACACCCAGTATATTTTTACATTTTTAAATTCCACATAAAATTATAATTATTTTTTATTAAATGCATTATTAGTCTATACTTCATAGTTTCCGAGATATTGACTCTCGAAAAGTGGCATTTTTGAACTTTGACAGCTTATAACTTTCTAACAGTACGTCTTAGAGCAAAACGGCTTACATGTCCCTATCTTCAATTTTTATTATCTTCCTAAAAAAAATCAACTTCCGGTTAAACCGGATGTAACTCGAAAGCAGGAAATATAGTTGTTCCGGTTTAACTGGAAGTTGATTTTTTTGGGAAGATAATAAAAATTGAAGATAGGGACATGTAAGCCGTTTTGCTCTAAGACGTACTGTTAGAAAGTTTTAAGCTGTCAAAGTTCAAAAATGTCACTTTTCGAGAGTCAATATCTCGGAAACTATGAAGTATAGACTAATAATGCATTTAATAAAAAATAATTATAATTCTATGGGGAATTTAAAAATGTAAAAATATACTAGGTATTATATTTAAAAATATAAAATTCGTTCGAATTCCAGACAAACTAAAAAGCTGGCAACAACGCCAATATCGTCATTCAGTGCGTTAGATCCTCTTACACAACTGTACCAAATTTGGTTTAAATCGGCCAGTAAATTATGATGTTATTAAGCCGTTTCCAGACTTTATACACACACTGTATATTTAAAAACTAAACAATATTGGGAAAATGTCTAATTTCGTGCAAAATAGTTAATATTTGTGGGCGTCTTTACCGCTATGGTAACTGGGAAAGTAGGTCATTTAAAAACCCAAACCGTAAAAAAATGTTGCATTATTTTATCTTGGCTGTCTAAAATTGAGAACAGTATACAATATTTATTTGCAGGACAAACGCTGAGAAATTTAATATATTATACCTAAGCTGTTTCAATATAAATACAAATAGGTACATTATTGCCGCCATCGTGATCTTTAATGGGACACTCTGTATATTTAGAGCCGATGACTGTCAAAGGCTAAAACATTACGCCATACTAGAAAGCAAATTTACAGTATGTCCACGGATGGGGTTTACAAGAGGACAAATGGACTAAAAATTGAAAGATACGAAAAAAAGTCACTCTTAATAAACGTTTTTGCTTGTCTAGAAAATACGATTCATCATAAGAAACTTCAATTTTTTTATACAGGGTGGGTAGAACCTGCAAAAATGTTACTTTGCTTAAGTATACTTTATTTTGAAAGATACGAAAAACAGTCACTCTTAATAAACGTTTTTGCTTGTCCAGAAAATACGATTCATCATAAGAAACTTCAATTTTTTTATACAGGGTGGGTAAAAACTGCAAAAATGTTATTTTGCTTAAGAGTAAACATACTTTATTTTGAAAGATACGAAAAAAATCCACTGTTAATGAATGTCTTTTCTACACAACAACCCGAAGTAGAACAATTCATTAAAAGGTTTACCTATGTAAAAATTATTTCCCAAAAAGTATACTCTGACTGGTAAACCTAGTTAAAATAATAATGACCCTTAAGGTGATAGGTACTTGTTGTCAATGTCTTTATTTAATGAAGTTATTATTTAAGTAGAAATGCTATCTACTGAACAAAGAGTTTTTATAATACAATGTTATGGGGATGGTCAAGTTTCATACCGCTACGTCATGGAACAATTTACCGAGAAATTTGTAGGAATCCCAATAACTAGGATGACAATCTGCAAGGTAATAAAAAGGTTAAAGAGAACTGGTTCGGTTTTAGATATCAAAAAAAAAAGAAGAAATACGACCATGATGATGCTGCTACAGTCTTAGTTCTTCAATCTGTTGAAGAAAATCCTATGACGTCCCTTAGAAATCGTGTTACTCAGTTGGAAGTTATGAAAAAAAGTCAAATTCAGAAGATCCTTTAAGCAAATAAATTGTATCCGTATAAACCGCACTTTAATCAAAGATTGGAAGAAGGAGGTGACGCGAAACGACTTAATTTTTGTTTGTGGATAGGAGACAAAATTTTAAGTGGAAATGTTGATTTTTATAAATGTATCATGTTTTCTGATGAAACTACATTTTCTACCAATGGAACCGTTGCAACCCAGCACGTTAGGTACTGGTATTTAGAAAATCCCGCATTCAGAATTATGACGAGAAGACAATATTTCACAAACGTGAACGTGTGGTGCGCGATATCCATCCATGGCATCATAGGGCCATATTTTATTGATAACACGTGCAATAGATTATAATATTTAGAAATGCTGGATACATTTTTCAATGATGAACTCGAAAATCTACCATTAAATTTTCGACAAAATAGGTATGTATTTTCAGCAAGATGGTTGTCCAGTCCATTTTGCTCGTGAGGTTAGAGAATGGCTTGACCGCAGATTGGGTCCAAGGTGGATTAGCAGGAATGGCCCAGTTTTGTAGCCCCCCAAGAAGCCCCGACTTAACCTTGGCGGATATGTTTTTATGGGGCCGTTTAAAACAAATTGTTTTTGCTCCCGCAGTACCAAATGACATTGAAGTGTTGAAGGGCAGAATTATCCAGGCTGTCCAATCGATATCTCAGGAAGAAATCAGAAATTCTTTCACTTAGGTATTTGAGAAAGCAATTAAAAAAATGTGTTGAGTATGGGGGTGGAGTTTTTGAATTATGAAATCGTTATCGTATTCTTTTCATGTTAATAAAAATGTTGTTAATCGTATAGAAGTCAAATGTACAAAAATTACTTTATTACTTTTGAATAAACAAATGGAACTTTCAATAAATTCGATAGGTTTAGACGAAAATGCACGTAGCGAGTAAAAGCGATGGTAGAGACTCTTAAAATGTTTTTAATATATTGATAAATGATAAATAAAGCATATAGTCCGTTTATATGTTTAAAAAATATTCTTCAAAGTACATTTTTTGACCCAGTTTATGTCTTATTGTTACCGTCAAATTTTTTGTTATGTTTATTTCCTGCTATCTGTCGCTTTTAATGATTCGATTCCAAAGGAGAATCTACTCGTAGATTTTCGTTTAAACGAATAAATTATTAAAACATTGTCCAAAAATTTAAAGAGCCATTTTCCAAACTCAAATAATAAAATATCTGTAATCTGCTTTCTATAACCTTAGCTTCGATAATAAATCCTTGAGAATAAGAATATCCAATATTGATTGAAATGTGCGCTGAAAAATTTAACAGAAACGTAGCTGATGGAGCTACAAACAAATTGTTATTTCGCCAAGAGTTTTAACCATTTTGATTACATTATTTTCGGCTTCTGATATTTCCATTACATAATTAGTTTTATGAGAGAAATTACAGGATATTAAAACATATATATAACAATGTTTCACAATATGACCACGCTTATTAACAACGCGTTCTTTAATGGTTTTATGACAATGAAGAAGGTTACATCGTGAAGAAACATCGTCTTTAATCGATCTAGGACGCCTTCAAAAAAAGGCTATAAATTACATCAAATGCATTCCTAATGTCAACGGGCCGCCAAAGCCAGCTTATTAGTAGGTACGTCATCCCATAATCCGTGTAAATCTTTTATTTGCGACTAGTGTAACCGATTATATTGTTATCTTTGTTTCGATTACTTGAATAGAAAAGAACAGGAACCTCGAGATATCAGTCAGGTAGATGCCGACGCGCGACGGGTCGACTTTCGGCCGGAATCCCTGCGACTGGTCGTTTTTATTGTGACGTAGGTAGCTGGTTTCCCGAGTTTTTATTGAGAGCGTAATTTGTTTAATTATTTCTCAGTAAATATTTCCAAATTTTAAAAACTAAAACAGTAGAAATTCGGACGCCCTGTATCTTAAGAACCAAGCCGTTGCGGTTCATATGCACTTTAAAATGAGTCAAAGAGTCGCCCTTTAAAGTTTGTACAAGTACTTAATAAACACCCTGTATATTGAAATAAATGATAATAAGATAAAGGGTTTTGAGTAAGTGGTATATAAATGCAGTCGCAAGTGGAAAATAACCAAAAGCGATTGTGGGGGTGCTCAAAAACGACTCAAAGCTATCGAATTTATTTCGAGAGTGTTTAATGAGAAAACTGCGAAGTAAATCGTATGTCCCAATTTTCCGAAAGTCAGTGACGGCGGAGGAAAAAAAATGGGTTAATTTTACATGGGGTAATGGAATCGGTAATAATATTATACAATTATTCATTAAGATACAGGCTACATCCGATTGGTTAGACAGGATAAGAATTTCAAGATGTATCCGATCTCTATAAAGTACAATACCGGATATTAAAGAAATATACATTATTATTAAAGCCCGGACGGCGGTAAAAAACTCCACAAAATTGTCTAAACATTGGATGTTTGCATCCAGTAGATATTAATATTGAAAACAATGTAAATAATTAAGCAGTCATATTCTTTAATCTAGCCCCCAAAAAACGTAAGGCACGAAGTAGTAGACAAACGAATTTAGAGATTTGCGCCAATGGTTTACCATAGGAGAAACATTATTTTTGTCAATATTAAGTACATTAAAAGCAATTTAAAATACATTTTTTTATTATTAAATTATGTTATACTTTTCTATTGCAGAAATATTTAATTTAAACTTTGTTACAGCCATTTTCTGTAGTTAACCAAGGTATTAACAAAAGGTAGTAATTAACCGCTGGTGCAATTATCAAACATCTGGCTAGTGCCGAGGTAGGTGAGAAAAATCAGTGACGTCGCCAAACGAAAAAAAATTCGACATGCTTTAACTAGAGTAAAAGATGCGAGTCGTATTTAAATAGTAAATTGATGACTTCCATTCGTGTTTTTTCAGTTTAGAAAGCGAGTTTAACTAGTGACAATTGTGATTCATCGCTAATTTTTCCAATTTCTTGAACAATTCATACAATGACCGGGCTTTTGGAAGAGCACAAAACATTAATGGTTGAAGCGTATTTTCGAAACGGGATTAGAGTAAATGGTGAGTGGCAATACAATCCGGGTTTGTGCATGGACGATTTTCACGAACATTTTCCTAACGTTGGTTTTATTGCTGGGGATTTTTATCATTGCTTGAAAAGAACCGTGGCTGTGTTTAGGGAAACAGGTTCTATACAACACAAAAAAAGGAGCAGGAAGACCATCTGTAAGAAGAGAAAAACGTGTTGCAAACGTTCGTGAAATAATGCAAAATACGCCAATAAATTTTATAAGACGCCTGTTCCAAGAAGTGGGAAGATCTTATGGAACATGCAGGACTATTCTTAAGAAGCAGCTAAATTTATTTCCTTATAAAGTGCAAGTATTCCAAGAAATACAAGCCGCAGATTTTGAAAGATGCAGGAATTACTCTCAATGGTTTACCAAAAATTTATTGGAAATAAATGATTTATTACACAGTTACAGCACAGCGGCATAGAGACAATATTTTGAATCCATTTGTGGAGCAATTATTTGACGACGAACTTCGTTTTGGATATTTTCAACAGGATGGTGCAACCGCCCATACAGCCGCCGAAACTATCAACTACTTACGCAATTTTTTCGACGACAGATTGATCAGTTTTCGATCAGACATTGAATTCCCACCTAGATCACCTTGTTTAACGATTATGGATTACTTCGTTTTTCCTCATTTAAAGAACACTATTTTTAAAACATCAATTGCAAATTTAGAACAATTACAAGAAATGATTATCCAAGAATGTGGTAACATTTCTCCAGAGATGCTGGTCAACACTTATTTGTATTGTATTTGTCTATCTATTTTATTACTCATTAGTTTGCTATATCATGTCAGAAAATGAATTTGACAAAATTTTAATCTAGATTTGGTTATATATGTCATCCCCATATCATTGTGATTTAAACCAAGCCCCACGTTTTTTAATCTAAGCCCCCTTTGATGCAAATAATTTTTGCTCGCACGGTATACTTAATGTTCTTATTACACATTTATTTCAGTTTAACTCATATTTTTACGCACGCCCTTGATTTCAATAAATACAAAAAATATCGAGGGAACGAGCTCGTTCCGAAATCCGGGCCTTAATTATTATACATAGAAAAAATATTTCGCAATAGATGTGCAAATAATCAAATACATACTACATACGTGTGACCACTATAATATATGATTGTCGTCATGGTTTAGATTGTTGATTGTCAATTTTTTTATTTTAACTTGTGCCAAAATCTTATCATAATTGTTTGTTTAGTGGCGTTTAAAAATGATTAACACTGAACAGGTGTTAACCTTGGTCACTTGTAATTTTATGAGTAACATTTTTGTGTTAAAAAATGTTTAAAAGTAACTATCAAAATGTGTGACATAAGCTAATTTTTTTAATCATTTTTATGTAGAATTGACCAGGCTAATCAGAAATAATATCCACGTGGAAAAAGTCAGTGGCGTACCACTTTTTTCTAAAAAATATCAGAGGATATATATGCAGGGACGCCACTGGTGGGTCAAAAAAATAACTTTTATAACTAAAACATGTGATTTTATGTCCTATTAGCACATGCCAAAATTGAAAATATTATCTAAAGTACTTTCGGAGATATTACAAAAAACTCATTAAAAAAGAAAAAATTCAACACCCTGTAGCAAAAAATTTAAGCCGTTAACGACATATGTTTATATGAACTTTTCTTCATAAAATGACTTAATAATGAATCACACCCTAAAATATTAGCACGTCATTAAGGAACAATATAACAATATACAGGGTGTCCCGAAATTAGCGTGCAATATTTCTAGGGCGTAAACTATATCCAAAAATATGACAAAAATGTCCTATAAACATACCCCGAGAAATGCTCCTTTAGGGGGCTAGAGCCCCTCAAAGAGGGTCGGGAAGGAAGTATTTTTTTATAATAGTATGGAAACCCTTAAAGATAATGACATGAAAATTGGTACGTACCTTACAACCAATAAGTTATACATAACAGTTAGTTTAGAGTGAAAATATTTCTTCCAGTGGCGTCGCACGGAGTGGGGCTGAGGGTAAATATTATCCTATATTTTTTATTTCTAGGATTTTTAAATTTTAAGTACAATATTTTAAGAAACTCGAGTTTTTTCTTTAAAAAAGTACCCCTTGTTTTATTTCGATAGGAGGCACCGTTTTCAAGTAAAATTAATTTTAAAATAAAACGTATTTTTCAAAATCTATGAAAAGATCGTGTCAAGCGATTTAAAGCAATTTTTTTTATTGGCAGGCCATGGAAACAAAAGTAAGTAAATTCTTTGTAGGTGTCAGATTTATTATTTTTGCCATTTGATGTTATCGTTCAGTAGTTCAGTAGCTGTTTGTTATTTCTCGTAACAAAAATGGCAAATTATTCAATCAGAGAAGAAATAGCACACATAATAAATCGAGCCGGAAACGAACTTAAGGAAAATCATTTTCAGATTCGGCGTGCTTCCCAACATATTAGACAAAGAGCCAGATTGTGCATCCAGCAAAAACGGAAATTATTTTGAAAACCTGATATAAGTTCACCCAATGCATTTTTAAAAATAAAAATAATAAAATTTGTTTAAAAATTTTTTTACTGATTTTAAATAATATTGTTTTTTAATTATTTTATACTGTGCATGTTCAACAAGTTTATAAAACACCCTACTATTTATTTATTTTTAATAGATAAAAATTTAAAAAAGTAAATTTACAATTATTAAAAGTCTTGTAAATTAAAAATATAGGATAATATCTACCTTAAGCCCCACTTCGTGAGACGCCAAGTATTATTTTCACTTTAAATTCACTGTAATTTACAACTTACCGGTTGTAAGGCATGTACCAATTTTCATGCTATTATCCTAAACGGTTTGCATGCTATTACCAAAAAAAAAAATTGCCCCCCTTTGAGAGGCTTTAGTCCCCTAAAGGAGCATTTCTGAGGGTATGTTTATGGAACATTTTTGTAATATTTTTGTATGTACTTTACGCCTTATTAATATTGCACGCTAACTTTCGGATTTACCTGAACTCATATGGACTAACCTTTCTTTTGAAAAATACGTTTTATTTTAAAATTAATTTTACTTGAAAACGGTGCCTCCTATCGAAATAAAACAAGGGGTACTTTTTTAATGAAAAAACTCGAGGTTCTTAAAATATTGTACTTAAAATTTAAAAATCCTAGAAATAAAAAATATAGGATAATATTTACCCTCAGCCCCACTCCGCGCGACGCCACTGGAAGAAATATTTTCACTCTAAACTAACTGTTATGTACAACTTATCGGTTGTAAGGCACGTACCAATTTTCATGTCATAATCTTTAAGGGTTTCCATACTATTATAAAAAAAGACTTCCTTTCCGACCCTCTTTGAGGGGCTCTAGCCCCCTAAAGGAGCATTTCTCGGGGTATGTTTATCATTTTTGTCATATTTTTGGATATTGTTTATGCCCTAGAAATATTGCACGCTAATTTCGGGACACCCTGTATACAGTGAGCTCAAAAAGGTTGGAATAAATTCGTTTAAAATTCAGGTGATTATTTTCTGGAAAAACGCTTGGACACGTCGATTATTATTTTTAATTGTGAATTTTTTGACATAAAAATTGTGTATACAGGTTGTCTCAAGAAGAACATCATCGCTGAATCCGCAAAAACTCGTATGAGGAAATATCAAAATTGTTAAGGAGAGTGAAACCTTAGACGAGGTACCTCGTCAAAGGAAAAAACCATTTTTAACCCATAATTTTTAAAAATCTTTGAACAAATTTTGATAACTGTACATTATTTGGATTCTTCAATCGAAGGAAAGTTAATAAAAGAAAAAAATAGAGGAAAACAATCGTTATATTATCTCATACGTGCAGGGCCGAATTAAGGTCGTTTGACGCCTTAGGCCAGACAAATTTTGGCGCCTATTTTTTTCAATTTTGAAACGGATTTTAAAAAAATTGAGCGAGTCATGATACGGATGATCAACTTTGTGCCTAAACGTAATCTCGTAAAAATATGTTTTTCAAGCGGAAATTTGCACGTTTTGTTGAAGAAAAAACTCATAGATTAATTTAATTGTAATAATCGTATCATACATGTAAGTACTCAGGGAAAATTATAAAACAAAAAATAGAAGTATAAACAAACAACTTAACATTAATGAATAATGTGAAATGAATAAAACAATTAACTCAAAATATCATAACTTAATAAGAGTTTGGTAGTTTCCAAAGTTCAAAAAAAACTAATCGACTAATCCAGCTAATTAGGATACAAAAATATAAAACACATAAAAACACAAATTCTGTGCTAAAATGATATTGGTAGATTGGTTATTGGTTCCTTAGAAATATACAAAATGAAATGATATAAACTAAAGTATAGGGATTACTTCTATAAGATCATTTTAATAACGACTCGTTATTAACGAGATCAATGACATCAACAAATAAAATACTATATGTTAATGTTCTGAGCAAAAAATATAAAGGTAATAAAGGAACAGTTTTCGTGGCCCAATGCCCAAAAACTTTTATTAAAGGTAATTTTAAAAATAACGACATATTTTTAAGAGTATTAAGCATAGACAATTTACTTTTAGATAAACAAACAATAATCACGAATGTGGCAGTTTTATGGCCTCGCGCATGTAAACAAAACTGGGAACTATTAGACATGCGCACTGCAACATTATCGTTTGACGAATGGGAAAATAGACAGGTCCGGGCTTTAAAATTTAAATTCTTGCTCATATGCCACCATAGAGGGTTTATTTTACCCCTATTTGGGCATAATACAATTATACAACGGCTGCAACTAGTACTAGTCATTGTTTATATTACAATCCGAGTCACTAAAAGCACAAACACAATTCACTAACTAAACTACACAAAAACCAGAAATCCATAAATATTAAACACCAGTCCCACAACCCACGATAGCCGATCCGATAGCTGAAAACTTTAGAAAACTACAAGAAATCCGCAGAGAAGAAAAACCTTAAAACACAACAACAAAAATGGCGGCCGAGCCGGTTCTGGAGAGTATTTTTGAGCGCGTCGATTATTGTCGATAAAGTAGGACGGCCGATAACACGAGGTTTGTGCGCATGCACGAAGGTTCCCCGAATGAAGACAGCTGACCGACGAGTCATGCGCTCGGACGTATTTTTTCACCCATAAAACGTAACTTTTGTTTGCGCAGGAGATAAGCTGTAGGTATCTAAAGGTAAATTGTCTATGGTATTAAGATACTAGAAATGTTTTTTTTTAAATTTTTTACTCGAGAAATTTTGAATAATGTCGTCGAAGGAAGTTGATTTCACAACATCTGATAACTAAATAGTCTTAATACTTTAATTTAGAATATTTTTCTTTAGATTCGAATGTGGAATGTTTTTTATACTTTATAGGTATGATAATTAGCAATTATGCCATAGTTTAAATAGTGATTTAAATGTATAAAATAATTATTATTATAGGTACCTACACTGAAATTCGTTAAAAAGCCTATTGCGTTCGTGGCGCCTTAGGCCATGGCCTATTTGGCCTAGTGGTTAATCCGGCCCTGCATACGTGGTTTTGAATTTTATTTTTGCTAGAAAATAGTGATATACGAGGATTTGAACTTAATATAATTGAACAGATTTTTATTTAGTTTAAGTATAAATAATCAACAAAGATTACAAAATGAACTGTTTAAAATGTAACAAAAATATTACAAAAACGTTTACAAATAATTTACATTAATGGGGAATTTCAACTCGTAAGAGAAGTTTCTTGACAGGACAAAACCTCTTATCAGAAAAAATGTAATCTCATACGAGTTTTTACCATGTTTTACACGTCTTTGACTGATACGTGGTTTAGATTTTAATTTGCAGCTCTAAAACTATTTGATTTTACGAATAGGAGTTTTTGCAGTTATGTGCGTTACGATAGGAGGAATTTAACGGGGCAAAAATATCATTTTGGTCAAAAATGTCTCATACGAGGTTTTGCGGATTCAGCGACGATATACCGACAACATTGATTTTTTTAAATAGAACACCCTGTATATTATATTATTTTTAAATTTTTAAACGGTTTTCGATATATTGACATTTTTTCTGGTACGAAACTACAATTAAAAATGAACTCTTTACATCTATTTAGTCTATAATATTTACATAGACTATATTAAATTTTTTAATAAATGCTGAAATTGACCGCCACCAACTTCCTAGCAATATGCAAGTCGATCTTTGAACTCTTCCAAAACGTTATGGATTACCTGGGGCTCTATTAATCTAACCTCATGCGTTATTCGAGCTTTAAGTTCATTAATATTGTTAGGTCTGTTAAAGTATACTTGAGATTTTAAATAGCCCCACAGAAAAAAAAATCTAGCGGGGTCAAATCTGGTGACCTTGCCGGCCATTCCATTGGACGCCTTCGAGCAATCCACTTGCCAGGAAAGAATGTATCCAAGTACTCACGCACCGGGCGTGTCTAATGGTCTTGAATTACTTGAAGTTAGATAGATCTACACAATTTGAAGAATTTTTGACAAGAAGTAAATGTCTTTGTCAAAATAAATTAATTTAGGTAACAGGTTAAAATAATAATAAAGAAATGCGCAATTAAAACTAAAAATCCACGAATCTCAGCATTTTTTCAGAAAAATATTAAAATGCCAATATATCGAAAACCGTTGATTTTGGAGATATGGTATGTTATACAAAAAGTGTTCAGAATCTATCGTAGAATTTAAAAATAATATAATTTTTAGAAATATGTTTTAATATTTCTGTAAATTCTAGTTATACTAAAAGAGAAGGTTTTTATTAAATATTTGGTAAACAGTACGAACATTTGAAAAATTACATGTTATAGGTACAGGGTTATCCAACCAAGACTAGACAAGGCGATTTTTTTACTTTTCCTGTACTTTTATAAAAAAAACTGAAATAGCCATCTTAAGAAATTTTCTCCCGCGAATTCGAATATCTTCAGCAAAAAACAATTGAACATCAAACAAAAGTACTAGGGCTCACTTTGATATTTTTTTAAATGGGATGCCGTATTTTTAATGAGCTTATCCGATTTCTCATATAAATTTTGATCTAAAATGTTGGATTTTTAATTCAAAAACGCCTTTTTTCTTCAGTTTTAAATTCGGAAAATGTTCGTCTACCGTACGATTAATACCTGATAGATGGATACCCGTTTCACCTGTTCACCCTTTAACCTGCTTTAAAGTGTCCGTCAGTTAGACAAAATAATCAAGTGTCAAATTTCTATATATTTTTCACGAATTAATTACAAATTTAGTAGTTTTTGCAAATCTATTATTGCTTACGTATAAAAAAAGTATGACATATTAGAAAAAACTATAAACTAAAGTGAATAACTTTAATCAAACAAAATAAATTTGTAATTAATTCGTGAAAAATATATAGAAATTAGACACTTGATTATTTTGTCCAACTGACGGACGCTTTAAAGCAGGTTAAAGGGTGAACAGGTGAAACGGGTATCCTTCTATCAGGTATTAATCGTACGGTAGACGAACATTTTCCGAATTTAAAACTGAAGAAAAAAGGCGTTTTTGAATTAAAAATCCAACATTTTAGATCAAAATTTATATGAGAAATCGGATAAGCTCATTAAAAATACGGCATCCCATTTAAAAAAATATCAAAGTGACCCCTAGTACTTTTGTTTGATGTTCAATTGTTTTTTGCTGAAGATATTCGAATTCGCGGGAGAAAATGACTTAAGATGGCTATTTCAGTTTTTTTTATAAAAGTACAGGAAAAGTCAAAAAATCGCCTTGTCTAGTCTTGGTTGGATAACCCTGTACAGTGTGGTTGTTTAAGTGTGCAATATATGGGAATTTTTTTTATTACCAATTTCTCAGAAAATTTTATTCTTGATAAAAGTTGGTGCATGATCGATAATCATATTAGGTGCACTTGGAATGGTTGCAAGTCAAACGGCGTACAGGGTAGGTCACAAAATATAAAACTTGTACAAGAATAAAGTACCCCTATTTCAGAAAATTCAGCAAAATGTTATGTTTAGAATTAAAAGTTATGCATAGATTCAAAAACGTGACCTCCTAAAATAAAAATATTATTTTTTTTAAAAAACATTAATAATTTCCGAAAAATCTTTTTTTTTCTTATATTCACCATAAAGACCTTCATAAATTAATCAAAATCAAATCAATTTCACATATCTTTGTTCAAATTCAAGCATATTTGTAAAATTTACTTGAATTTTTAATTTAGTAAAGAATCACAAACTTCATGTTTGTTGCAACGATATTAAACAGAACTTTAAAATATCCTAAAAATTCTTTTTAACAAGATAAAACATTAGTCATGATAATGTGCTAATTAAAAAACTATCATTTAACGTGCAAACTTTTTATTTTAAATGTTTATTAAAAAACTTTATTCTTGTGCAAGTTTTATATTTTTTGGCCTACCCTGTACGCCGTTTGACTTCCAATCATTCCAAGTGCACCAAATATGATTATCGAACAGGCACCAACTTTATCAAGAATAAAATTTTCTGAAAAATCGGTAATAAAAAAATGCCCATATGTTGCACACTTAAACAACCACACTGTATAGGTAAATGATCGGATTCACATTCGCTTTGCTTAGGTCAGATATGCTAATTTACCTTTTTATGAAAAACGTTCGCATAGTGGTCCTAATTCCGAACACTAGTTATTAAAGTCTTTCCTCGCTTTAGTAGCAAATCTGCGGTTTTCACTTTTTACGGAAATGTCGAAACTTCTTTACAACAAAGGTAAACTGTGTATCTAATAAGAACACATAATAATAATAAACAAAATATAACCTTAACCTTCCTTTTATAAAACTTAGAAAATCAATTTTTGCTTCACTGGAAATCAAATGTAAACACGTTTTCCCGCTTGTTTTGGTTGTAATGAAGTAATGACATTATAATATATTACAAACCCCAATAATTTCACAGTAAATTGTTTTTTAGGTATTGATTTCAACTAAAAGCTTTATGAGGTTAGTCAGTTTTGTTGTCAAGGAAGGTATAAATTAATAGATTTTTCTCATTTACCTGATTGTCACACTTAGACTATAAATACTCTAAGAATAACACTGCTACGTAACCGTTCGACAACTGCAGTGGTTCTTAGTCTCCGTCTACTTAATTTCAGTAGCGTATAGTGTACTATATTAATTTTTAGGTAACTTAAATAAAATATATACAGTGTGTGTATAAAGTCTGGAAACGGCTTAATAACATCACAATTTACTGGCCGATTTAAACCAAATTTGGTACAGTTGTTTAAGAGGATCTAACGCACCGAATGACGATATTGGCGTTGTTGCCAGCTTTTTATTTTGTCTGGAATTCGAACGAATTTTATATTTTTAAATATAACACCCAGTATATTTTTACATTTTTAAATTCCACATAAAATTATAATTATTTTTTATTAAATGCATTATTAGTCTATACTTCATAGTTTCCGAGATATTGACTCTCGAAAAGTGACATTTTTGAACTTTGACAGCTTATAACTTTTTAACAGTACGTCTTAGAGCAAAACGGCTTACATGTCCCTATCTTCAATTTTTATTATCTTCCTAAAAAAATCAACTTCCGGTTAAACCGGATGTAACTCGAAAGCAGGAAATATAGTTGTTCCGGTTTAACTGAAAGTTGATTTTTTTGGGAAGATAATAAAAATTGAAGATAGGGACATGTAAGCCGTTTTGCTCTAAGACGTACTGTTAGAAAGTTATAAGCTGTCAAAGTTCAAAAATGTCACTTTTCGAGAGTCGAGAGAGTTTTCGAGCTACCCTGTATACATGAAATTACCACAAAAAAAAAACACATTAAAAAATAAAAATCGACGGGTACGAGCGTTTTTTCAAAAACCTTACCGCTGAATTTTAAATGAATTTAGACATTACTTCTGGAACTCACTGTATATCACAAACTAAAACACCTTTAAATGAAGCTGTTATAAATGATTAAAAAGTATAATAGAGAAAAAACGAGACTACATAAATGGGCATAGAAACTAAACGGGCAACAACCCGTTGCTAAGTGAGGGTGGTGCTTGACCGACTGCCATTAGGCTGATGACGTAGCGGTGTTATTCTAACAGTACTTGGACTCTGCAAATATGGTTGCCCCGAAATTCAAAACGAGGACCAATATTCAGGTTTTAATTTCAAGTTAATGAACTAAATGAACGCCCACTTTAATAAGGATGGTTTGCTTTAATATCTAGAACAACAATTATTGTTGTTGATTGAAAAAGGTGAAGCCGTGTCAAAAAAATTGAGACCTCAATATATTTAGTCGTAAGCTAGACAACCTTTATCGGTGTAATTTTATAAAGTCAGCTCCAGATAAACGGGTTTCTACAAAGTTCAGAGGTTAAAATAAAAGTCTTATCATCTCACCAGCGAGTGTTGATGAATATCACTTATTACCAGTCTTATTAAGCATAATGGGCTTTTATTTTAAGTGAATTGGCAATAAGGAAATTAAAAATTAGAGTATACCCAGATATGTATAGCTAACCGAAAACTGAAACTCGGCGCGTGGGTTGCTGGGGATGGTTGCTACATATTATTATCAATAATTTGTATAAAATATCAAGGTATAGTATTTGTAGAATTATACCGTTGATCTTTTGACTGCAATAAACCCTCATTATCCCTTTGACCATAAAATAAATAATGAAATCCCAAATTTTAAAACCTTTTCGAGCAGAGCCGGACCCGGTACAAATTCAATTTATTTAGTTAGGCTTATTATTGGTAGAATGTGGCGTCCTTGGAATTGTGCTGATAGGGGGGCATCTTTAAGTGTAATTTTTAAAAGAAAGCATTTATCTACCGCTAATAATTAAAAATGTGTATCAATCTTTGTTGAGTAGAAATTTTAATTCGATGGATGCTTTAGCAGAGACGCCTACTTTGACAAAAACTTCTTTATCTTCGGTAAGAGACATAGTACTTAAACCTGTTAATCCTAGAAAAAATCGGAGTGATTCTGGCACATTTAAAAGTATTGACGAAAATGACATGGATTTATTAAGAAGAAATATTTACCAAATGTATGAGGCACAAACTGTACCCACTTTGATTTCCCTCAAAAAGCGGCTGATTAAAGACGAAACAAATATCTCTTGTTGCCTTTCAAGCCTTAGGAAAATATTAAGTAAAATGGGTTTTAAATACCGAAGCATTAATAAAAGACAAACATTAATGGAATCTCAACGTTTACGGGAATGAAGACTTAAATATTTAACAGCTGTTAAACAATTTAGAGAAGAAAATCGTCCAATTATTTACCTTGACGAAACATGGTTCGATACCCATGAAGCTCCAAGGAAAGGTTGGGATGATTCTTCCAAAAAATGTCAAATCAAGGGACCATCAAATAAAGGCAAAAGAATCACAATATTACATGCTGATTCAGAGAACGGGTTTGTTCCAAATTGTCTGTTGCTTTCAGCTAAAAACATAGCAGATTCTTCTTTAAATTACCATCAAGATACCGACGCACAACTTTTTGAAGATTAGTTTAAACATAAACTCCTTAAAAATATACCTGAAAATAGCGTCATTGTAATGGACAATGCTAGTTATCATAGTCGGCAAGCAAAAAGCATTCCCAATTCTAATAATACAAAAGCAGAAATTCAAAATTTTATGATTGAAAATGATTTATATTTTGAAGAAACTTACAAGAAACGAGAACTGCTAGAAGTATTAAAAGCTTTTAAAATAAATAAGGAATACGAGTGTGACAAACTTGCAGCAGAAAATGGACATACAGTGTTGCGTCTTCCTCCATACTATTGTATATTCAATCCTATTGAGCTAATATGGCACCAATTAAAATCCAATATTAGGAGAAATAATATTTCTCCTACATTAAATGCATCTGTAGTAGAATTAATTTAAAACGAAGTAAGAAAAATTTCTGCAGACAGCTGGAAAAACTGTGTACAGCATGTACTGAAGGTGGAAAATTCTTACAATTGTATGATTACAAATGTTCAACCCTTAATTATAAGTTTAGGCTTAGATGAAGATAGTGATAGTGATACAGAGTTAAATTTTGAATAAATTATCAATAGTTTTTTGGAATTTAATTAATTTTTATTGTACTTGTTATCCTAATAGTTATACTTTTAAATTATATTATTTTCAATTATCATTAATTGTTATCATTATTTTACATTTATTATAGTTATCTACCTAAAACTAAAAATTCTATTTATTTTAAATTATAAAAATAAATCATCTGGTGTAGATACATTTTCAAGCCGACCCTGATCCCATTTAATCCCCTTTGAAGAGGTTGAGGCGTATACAATAGGATTTAATCAGGTAGTTTATTTTTGGCAGTAAGAGTCAACGGTATACTTCTGCAAATACTATACATGCGTTTATATCCGCAATAAATAATATGGCTCTTTCAAAAAAATGACTGTTTACATCAGGTACAATAAGTTAATGCGATGCAATTAAATGGTCGGTTTTAAATGAGTAAAAATGCATCAGCTGATTAAAAAATCATCAAAGCACATGCTATTTTACTTGCAATTGCATCTAAGTAAACAAGAACTACAAGGCGTCTTAGCCGCCTGGCACTATTGAAAGACGAATTTCACCACGATATTTTGGGGCCATTGATTTTTCGTTCGGATGTGAACATAAATACGAGGTCAAATAATATTGATGTGATGTCAATGATGTCTATAAATCTGCTTCTTTTTCAACATACAGGGTGTTATATAAATGGCTTATTTTTTGTTTTTAATTAAAAGTCTAAATAGTCGGAAAAGAACCGTTGATATTTACCTTTACACAACCAAGCGTTTAACTTGTCATACCGCTGTGTTATTTATCATATCCCAAACATGTTACATACATCTGTTGCACTTTAGCCACAAAATTCCAACCTATATGGAATTCGGTGCTTTGGCCATCATATTTTGTTCACCGTTTACAGTTACCGAAATTCAACGAACTTGCCACAATAATACATAAAAAGTAATAACAGATAATAATACAATGGTTAATGTTTGATTGTTCTTTCAAGAGACTTAACCATAACCGAAAAAAAATAGGTAGTTAAGGTATTTTTCGTTGTAGCTAATCAACATAAGGTAGATGGGGATTTTACCACCGAAAAAAAAATATACAATGCCCACACTACATACAGGGTTAGTTGAAATAACTGGAATGGCTAATTTTCTTCAAAACTACCAAGGTAAATCAATGAATTTTGTTACAGGTGGATAACTTAAAAAATTGAATTGAAATAGACAATTGCTTATAATTTAGTTTTTTCTGTAACTCAAGGAATGTGTTTTTTTCAAAAGTAACACCACTATTTTTTTATTGAATTCGATTCCTCCCATCAACATTATCATTTCCTGATAGTATCAAATTTTTATCTCAAATAGTTCTATGGAAAAAAAGTTAATTAGTTACAACTCTTACTCTAAAATTTAAAAAAAAATCCAATCTATTTCCATTTAAAAACGTTTCAAATAATGTGAATAGGAAGGTTGGTAGACATAATGTACCTAATAGTATCGATAACGATAATAACAACAAACAGCTACTAACAATAACATAGCTAGTAAAAATTACTTACATATTATAGTACACAGAAAAAAACGATTACTTATATCAAGTAAATAGTTTTTCTCATTTTTCGAAGAATGACTTTTTATCGGACGGAATAAATACGTTTAAATGAAGAAATCTGAAACAATTAAAAATAGATAACAAAATATTTAAAATATTCACTTAAATAAAGAATATATTTTCGATTTAAATATATTAGTAATATTTACATAAATATATTTGTTCTCAAATAAACACTTTCAGTTTTATCAATTTGATCTTATAAAATATAATTTCAAGTCATTATATTCTCATAGCAAATTTATTAATGATATTCCAGTTTAAATTTTAAAATTATTTTGTTTAACCACATAATTACATTAATTAAAAGATATATATTCTTGTTTTTAAACATGAAATTTACAATATAAATAGTCTACTGCTTTATATTGAAAACCATGTACATAGTTTGAACCAACATATTCTCAAAACAAGCTTCAGTTGCTTCATAATATATCCTCCCTTCCAGTTCCACCACTCGATTGGCGGTGTGCGGGTGATCGGGTATTTTTTAACTCGACTGATCCCATCACTATCAAAAACCATTATGTTCATCACTCATTTCGTCATTCGAATGATTTCCGAAGATAATCGAATTATTCGAGTGATTGAAAAAACCGAGAGATCGGTTATTTTTCACTCGAGTTATCCCATCACTAGTCTCTACTAAGCCGGGTGAATCATTTGCAATTTGCATCTACGTCTGCTTGTGTTTGTTTTGTATAATAATATTATAATAGACATGGAAAGTGTGTTGCGGGAGTGGGAGCTGCCCGAAAATAATAAAGTTAAAGGGGGCGACATTATAGGGGATCACCCTGTACGTATTACATTATCTATACTCTAGTTATCTCGTAGGTAACCCCTACTTAATCTGTTACTGAACTTATTTTAATATGGATAATAATTATTGTTTGCTCTGTTATTGCAGTTTTAAAAAATAAAGATATTTTAGTGTAAAAAGTTGTTATATATATATTTTTTGTTGTTCTATTTTATCTGTGGTTAAAATTATTTTATTCGGGCCCATTACGTTTAAATCGTTGTTTAGTTGAATTATTAGTACTTAGACTTGCTTATTTAAAATGCAACAAAAAAATGTATTAGTCGACATACCTACAGTACTAGTGAAGTTCAAGTCTATTTCTGGAATACCTGGGCCATAAAGTAAAACTATAAACTGTTTTAGCTAAGCTTAAATGACCCCCCGAATAAATAAATATTATATTAGCCTTAAGCTACAAAAATATTAATAAGGAGTGTATTATATTTTTATATTTAATATAAAAATATTAAAATAAATCAATAATAATTTTAAATTATTACTTTTAAATACCTACTTAGTTTAATTCACAAAGTGGTTCACAGCAAATATTGATATCTTTAAACCAAGTTTGAAGTTAACTTTAACTGATAATAAACTGCCCTTGATTCGTTAAAACAAATCTCAAAATAATATATTCATAACTTTATTGGAAATAAAAATGTTGCTTAAATTAAAAATATGATCTCAATATAAATCAATTAAGTAGTTTGATGTAAAGCAAATAGGAATTAAAGTAAATAATGTATTTACTTAATTTAAAGTAGGAGATACTTTTTGTAAGAATAGGATATTCTCATAAAAATTTCTTGAAAATCTCAAAATACGACTTATATTATTTATTAGATCCAATATCGACTTAAACCAAATCTATGATAATATTTAAAAAAGAATATGATATTCTTATTTCGAACTTTTATTTTCTTGCGGATATACAATCCTAAGATATTATCAAACAAAATTGCGTATTCTTGTTTTAAGTTTTTAATATTTTGTGTGTACACTACATTAATTTGATTATGAAATCGATACTATTGGGTACATTATGTCCACCAACCTTCCTTTTTACATTATTTGAAACGTTTTTAAATGGAAATAGATTGGATTTTTAAAAAAATTTTAAGTTAGAGTTGTAACTATTTATTTTTTTTCCCATAGAACTATCTGAGATAAAAATTTGATACTATCAGGAAATGGTAATGTTGATGGGAGGAATCGAATTCAATAAAAAAAAAGTAGTGTTACATTTAAAAAAAAAACATTCCTTGAGTTACAGAAAAAACTAAAAACCTGGCAACGTCGCAATTGTCAATTTTCAATTCAATTTTTTAAGTTATCCACCTGTACCAAAATTCGTTGATTTAGCCATGGTAGTTTTGAAGAAAATTAGCCGTTCATGTTATGTCCACTAACCCTGTATACTTTTATTAAAAGCAAAATAATTTTGAGAATAAAAATTGAGCATTCAAATGAGTGGCAAACTGAGGACAATTAAGTGGACGAATGGCTTTGATTTAAAATACGCCACTGCTATTTATTCTGAAATACTTTGAGTCTGTTTCGATCGAATAAAATGTCCGTCGACCAGCCGCCGGCTGCCAACAAGTACGTAAGCTGTAGGCTCCTTTAAAGCTGCTACACCACCTTATTTTAGTGGGATAAACCATATAATAAAGCTAATGTCACCCAAACTTGGTTTTCTTCACTACAGAGTGTTTCAATAAATACTCCCAGGCCAATTATTTCGGAAACTAAAAGTGACATGTAAATTGTGAAAACGCCAGTTTTAAGCCTCAATCATTGGGTTCACAATTATTGTGTAAAAAATGTGTATGAATAATACAAGATGTATTATATATTAAAGAATTTTTTCGATGACAGGAACTTTTAAATGTTGTGGTTAGAAATCGAGAGGTTTTCCGCTATTTTGACACCAGATTTGGTTGCTACGAAAAATTCTACAACGAGGTAAATTTTTCCGCCTTTTACGAAAAAGTTAACTATTTTTTGAACGATCTAATTTTTTTTTAATATTTAGGATAAAATAAATGGTTTGGAGAATCGCTTTACTGGGCCGTTTTCAAAAATAAAAGATATAGAGTTAATGATTCGGAAAACATCTATTTTCATTATCCGCTAAATTTATTTACATCAACATTAGTCGCAGAACATCCCAAAAATAAATTCTCCAGTCTATCAAGATCTTATGTGGACAAAATCTTTCTAGTGGAAAATATAAATAAAAGAGAATTCAAAATTACACTGACAAAATGTATTTGTTATAATATGCTCATTATAACATAATAAAATACAGTGCTGTTGGCATTTTAAAACATTTTGCCACAGCTTAGCCAACACATATCAAAGCTTAGTTTGCAAGATTCATGCTTTTAATAGCCTAAAAATTACCTCTAAACGACAGAATACGCTACTCTGTTTTATCAATGGGACTTTCCTTATTATTGTTTTAAAATATTTACTATGCGGGGGCGGTGATAGTAAAATTCCGAAAAGTAGTACGAAGGTCAACTGTTTTATGAATGAACTCGGCTCGCCTTCCTTCGGTTGTCATGGTAACCCGAAATAAGGGCGAAGTAGTTTTCGACAAAAATCGTCGATTCAAAATGGCTTCTTCTAACGAGTTACAGGTGTTTTGAATATTTTTCAAAAACTTTCTGTGTTTAAGCGAACCTTTGACCATGTAACTGTTATTAAGTGTTAATATTGTGATATAAATAATATATCTTATGTAAATTGCCTGTTGAGTTTGTGATACTGGTGTGAAGTTGGCAGAAAAAAGTTAGCAGCCAAAATGCCGAACATTTCCGAATGGGCAGTGGCGTCGGATAAATCAAATGGAGAATATTATACATATACTCACAAATCATAAGTATGGCAATGGATAAGTATTAGGATTACTTAAATTTATATTCAGTAGCTTTCAATTGCAAACTGTTTGCCATTAGTGGCATTACTCGCAATGCAGTTTCAGTTTTTTCCATTTTCGGCTGCTAACTTATTTTACGTATTTTCTCAGAAACTAAACATAGCAACAGATTCATATTTACAGTGTAAGTAGGGGACTACTAGAGCTATAGTTTGCCATTAGAAGCATTACTCGCACTGCAGTTTCAGTTTTTTTCATTTTCGGCTGCTAACTTATTTTACGTATTTTCTCGGAAACTAAACATAGCAACAGATTTATATTTACAGGGTAAGTAGGGGACTACTAGAGCTATAGTTTGCCATTAGAAGCATTACTCGCACTGCAGTTTCAGTTTTTTCCATTTTCGGCTGCTAACTTATTTTACGTATTTTCTCAGAAACTAAACATAGCAACAGATTTATATTTACAGGGTAAGTAGGGGACTACTAGAGCTATAGTTTGCCATTAGAAGCATTACTCGCACTGCAGTTTCAGTTTTTTCCATTTTCGGCTGCTAACTTATTTTACGTATTTTCTCAGAAACTAAACATAGCAACAGATTCATATTTACAGAGTAAGTAGGGGACTACTAGAGCTATAGTTTGCCATTAGAAGCATTACTCGCACTGCAGTTTCAGTTTTTTTCATTTTCGGCTGCTAACTTATTTTACGTATTTTCTCGGAAACTAAACATAGCAACAGATTTATATTTACAGGGTAAGTAGGGGACTACTAGAGCTATAGTTTGCCATTAGAAGCATTACTCGCACTGCAGTTTCAGTTTTTTCCATTTTCGGCTGCTAACTTATTTTACGTATTTTCTCAGAAACTAAACATAGCAACAGATTTATATTTACAGGGTAAGTAGGGGACTACTAGAGCTATAGTTTGCCATTAGAAGCATTACTCGCACTGCAGTTTCAGTTTTTTCCATTTTCGGCTGCTAACTTATTTTACGTATTTTCTCAGAAACTAAACATAGCAACAGATTCATATTTACAGAGTAAGTAGGGGACTACTAGAGCTATAGTTTGCCATTAGAAGCATTACTCGCACTGCAGTTTCAGTTTTTTTCATTTTCGGCTGCTAACTTATTTTACGTATTTTCTCGGAAACTAAACATAGCAACAGATTTATATTTACAGGGTAAGTAGGGGACTACTAGAGCTATAGTTTGCCATTAGAAGCATTACTCGCACTGCAGTTTCAGTTTTTTCCATTTTCGGCTGCTAACTTATTTTACGTATTTTCTCGGAAACTAAACATAGCAACAGATTTATATTTACAGGGTAAGTAGGGGACTACTAGAGCTATAGTTTGCCATTAGAAGCATTACTCGCACTGCAGTTTCAGTTTTTTTCATTTTCGGCTGCTAACTTATTTTACGTATTTTCTCGGAAACTAAACATAGCAACAGATTTATATTTACAGGGTAAGTAGGGGACTACTAGAGCTATAGTTTGCCATTAGAAGCATTACTCGCACTGCAGTTTCAGTTTTTTCCATTTTCGGCTGCTAACTTATTTTACGTATTTTCTCAGAAACTAAACATAGCAACAGATTCATATTTACAGGGAAAGTAGGGGACTACTAGAGCTATAGTTTGCCATTAGAAGCATTACTCGCACTGCAGTTTCAGTTTTTTCATTTTCGGCTGCTAACTTATTTTACGTATTTTCTCGGAAACTAAACATAGCAACAGATTTATATTTACAGGGTAAGTAGGGGACTACTAGAGCAATAGTTTGCCATTAGAAGCATTACTCGCATTGCAGTTTCAGTTTTTTCCATTTTCGGCTGCTAACTTATTTTACGTATTTTCTCGGAAACTAAACATAGCAACAGATTTATATTTACGGGGTAAGTAGGGGACTACTTGAGCTATAGTTTGCCATTAGAAGCATTACTCGCACTGCAGTTTCAGTTTTTTTCATTTTCGGCTGCTAACTTATTTTACGTATTTTCTCAGAAACTAAACATAGCAACAGATTCATATTTACAGGGTAAGTGGGGGACTACTAGAGCTATAGTTTGCCATTAGAAGCATTACTCGCACTGCAGTTTCAGTTTTTTCCATTTTCGGCTGCTAACTTATTTTACGTATTTTCTCAGAAACTAAACATAGCAACAGATTTATATTTACAGGGTAAGTAGGGGACTACTAGAGCTATAGTTTGCCATTAGAAGCATTACTCGCACTGCAGTTTCAGTTTTTTCCATTTTCGGCTGCTAACTTATTTTACGTATTTTCTCAGAAACTAAACATAGCAACAGATTCATATTTACAGAGTAAGTAGGGGACTACTAGAGCTATAGTTTGCCATTAGAAGCATTACTCGCACTGCAGTTTCAGTTTTTTTCATTTTCGGCTGCTAACTTATTTTACGTATTTTCTCGGAAACTAAACATAGCAACAGATTTATATTTACAGGGTAAGTAGGGGACTACTAGAGCTATAGTTTGCCATTAGAAGCATTACTCGCACTGCAGTTTCAGTTTTTTCCATTTTCGGCTGCTAACTTATTTTACGTATTTTCTCGGAAACTAAACATAGCAACAGATTTATATTTACAGGGTAAGTAGGGGACTACTAGAGCTATAGTTTGCCATTAGAAGCATTACTCGCACTGCAGTTTCAGTTTTTTTCATTTTCGGCTGCTAACTTATTTTACGTATTTTCTCGGAAACTAAACATAGCAACAGATTTATATTTACAGGGTAAGTAGGGGACTACTAGAGCTATAGTTTGCCATTAGAAGCATTACTCGCACTGCAGTTTCAGTTTTTTCCATTTTCGGCTGCTAACTTATTTTACGTATTTTCTCAGAAACTAAACATAGCAACAGATTCATATTTACAGGGAAAGTAGGGGACTACTAGAGCTATAGTTTGCCATTAGAAGCATTACTCGCACTGCAGTTTCAGTTTTTTTCATTTTCGGCTGCTAACTTATTTTACGTATTTTCTCGGAAACTAAACATAGCAACAGATTTATATTTACAGGGTAAGTAGGGGACTACTAGAGCAATAGTTTGCCATTAGAAGCATTACTCGCATTGCAGTTTCAGTTTTTTCCATTTTCGGCTGCTAACTTATTTTACGTATTTTCTCGGAAACTAAACATAGCAACAGATTTATATTTACGGGGTAAGTAGGGGACTACTAGAGCTATAGTTTGCCATTAGAAGCATTACTCGCACTGCAGTTTCAGTTTTTTTCATTTTCGGCTGCTAACTTATTTTACGTATTTTCTCAGAAACTAAACATAGCAACAGATTCATATTTACAGGGTAAGTGGGGGACTACTAGAGCTATAGTTTGCCATTAGAAGCATTACTCGCACTGCAGTTTCAGTTTTTTCCATTTTCGGCTGCTAACTTATTTTACGTATTTTCTCAGAAACTAAACATAGCAACAGATTCATATTTGCAGGGTAAGTAGGGGACTACTAGAGCTATAGTTTGCCATTAGAAGCATTACTCGCACTGCAGTTTCAGTTTTTTTCATTTTCGGCTGCTAACTTATTTTACGTATTTTTTCGGAAACTAAACATAGCAACAGATGAACAGACTGAAACTGCAGTGCGAGTAATGCTTCTAATGGCAAACTATTATAGCTTTAGTAGTCCCCTACTTACCCTGTAAATATAAATCTGTTGCTATGTTTAGTTTCCGAGAAAATACGTAAAATAAGTTAGCAGCCGAAAATGGAAAAAACTGAAACTGCAGTGCGAGTAATGCTTCTAATGGCAAACTATAGCTCTAGTAGTCCCCTACTTACCCTGTAAATATAAATCTGTTGCTATGTTTAGTTTCCAAGAAAATACGTAAAATAAGTTGGCAGCCGAAAATGAAAAAAACTGAAACTGCAGTGCGAGTAATGCTTCTAATGGCAAACTATAGCTCTAGTGGTCCCCTACTTTCCCTGTAAATATGAATCTGTTGCTATGTTTAGTTTCTGAGAAAATACGTAAAATAAGTTAGCAGCCGAAAATGGAAAAAACTGAAACTGCAGTGCGAGTAATGCTTCTAATGGCAAACTATAGCTCTAGTAGTCCCCTACTTACCCTGTAAATATGAATCTGTTGCTATGTTTAGTTTCTGAGAAAATACGTAAAATAAGTTAGCAGCCGAAAATGGAAAAAACTGAAACTGCAGTGCGAGTAATGCTTCTAATGGCAAACTATAGCTCCAGTAGTCCCCTACTTACCCTGTAAATATGAATCTGTTGCTATGTTTAGTTTCTGAGAAAATACGTAAAATAAGTTAGCAGCCGAAAATGGAAAAAACTGAAACTGCAGTGCGAGTAATGCTTCTAATGGCAAACTATAGCTCTAGTAGTCCCCTACTTACCCTGTAAATATGAATCTGTTGCTATGTTTAGTTTCTGAGAAAATACGTAAAATAAGTTAGCAGCCGAAAATGGAAAAAACTGAAACTGCAGTGCGAGTAATGCTTCTAATGGCAAACTATAGCTCTAGTAGTCCCCTACTTACCCTGTAAATATAAATCTGTTGCTATGTTTAGTTTCCGAGAAAATACGTAAAATAAGTTAGCAGCCGAAAATGAAAAAAACTGAAACTGCAGTGCGAGTAATGCTTCTAATGGCAAACTATAGCTCTAGTAGTCCCCTACTTTCCCTGTAAATATGAATCTGTTGCTATGTTTAGTTTCTGAGAAAATACGTAAAATAAGTTAGCAGCCGAAAATGGAAAAAACTGAAACTGCAGTGCGAGTAATGCTTCTAATGGCAAACTATAGCTCTAGTAGTCCCCTACTTACCCTGTAAATATGAATCTGTTGCTATGTTTAGTTTCCGAGAAAATACGTAAAATAAGTTAGCAGCCGAAAATGAAAAAAACTGAAACTGCAGTGCGAGTAATGCTTCTAATGGCAAACTATAGCTCTAGTAGTCCCCTACTTACCCTGTAAATATGAATCTGTTGCTATGTTTAGTTTCTGAGAAAATACGTAAAATAAGTTAGCAGCCGAAAATGGAAAAAACTGAAACTGCAGTGCGAGTAATGCTTCTAATGGCAAACTATAGCTCTAGTAGTCCCCTACTTACCCTGTAAATATGAATCTGTTGCTATGTTTAGTTTCTGAGAAAATACGTAAAATAAGTTAGCAGCCGAAAATGGAAAAAACTGAAACTGCAGTGCGAGTAATGCTTCTAATGGCAAACTATAGCTCTAGTAGTCCCCTACTTACCCTGTAAATATAAATCTGTTGCTATGTTTAGTTTCCGAGAAAATACGTAAAATAAGTTAGCAGCCGAAAATGAAAAAAACTGAAACTGCAGTGCGAGTAATGCTTCTAATGGCAAACTATAGCTCTAGTAGTCCCCTACTTACCCTGTTAATATAAATCTGTTGCTATGTTTAGTTTCCGAGAAAATACGTAAAATAAGTTAGCAGCCGAAAATGAAAAAAACTGAAACTGCAGTGCGAGTAATGCTTCTAATGGCAAACTATAGCTCTAGTAGTCCCCTACTTACCCTGTAAATATGAATCTGTTGCTATGTTTAGTTTCTGAGAAAATACGTAAAATAAGTTAGCAGCCGAAAATGGAAAAAACTGAAACTGCATTGCGAGTAATGCCACTAATGGCAAACAGTTTGCAATTGAAAGCTACTGAATATAAATTTAAGTAATGCTAATACTTATCCATTGCCATACTTATGATTTGTGAGTATATGTATAATATTCTCCATTTGATTTATCCGACGCCACTGCCCATTCGGAAATGTTCGGCATTTTGGCTGCTAACTTTTTTCTGCCAACTTCACACCAGTGTTTGTGATTTCTTCCTGGTTTTCTCCAAAATGCGGAGTTTTGTCTTTAAAATAAAACGACGGAGAGGTACGTGAATCATATTATTATTGTAAATTTTTTATTTAAAATATTTTAAACCATGCATAATCTTTTATTACAGTGAACCTTTAGCCCGCTTTCTTCCTACGACACAGATTAAATCGATTGGTTTTCATTTATGTTGATTAAAATGTCGACAAGGTGTTACAGGTTGCCTAGTCCCAAAACAATCTTTCTAATAAGCCTTTATTTTTGCGAGGTTTAGGTACGTACAGTTACAGTACACTGTACAGCTTTTAGAATTTTCAAATATTTTCATGAAAAATAGGGCTAAAAAATCTGTATTTTTCAAAAGTTTGTTAATATTTTTACTGTCAATTTATACAAGTTAACAACCGGGCAAACAACAAGCCAAAGCAAGGGATCCCGCAACGGACCTAGTTAGAGGGTTAGCTGTTATCTGCAGCAGAAGTAGTGAAATACCTAAATAGAGGCAAAGCAAAAATGTTATCAGCAGTTTCCCTTCAGTGTCAATTGAGCGGCTCTTTATTCGTGCCTGAAAAAGTAGTATACGAACCAGGGCCGTATCTGAACCAAAAAATTTGGGAGGGGGTTAGACGGTTAGACCAGTGGCAAAAAAAGACTAGTTACACTTTAAACATACATTTAAACATACATACAAACAAACATATTAAGGATAATTAATTTTTGATCAAATTATGTCGCATAAAATTTTTTAATAAATCCAACATGAACGGAGATATTTGGGGTTAAGTTTATTTTTTAAATAATTTTAACGAGCATTTTAATTATAAATATTTTTAATATTCTTTAGCATATTTTAATTTAATTTTGGTAATGATAATTTTAGTGAGCTCGTGTAGCGCTAAATTATTACGTCCAGGGGGCGCCTTAATAAATAATATTGGCAAAAAGTAAGACGCCACTGAGTTTTTGGTAATTTTTATATTTTTTTCGGATTAAGCAACAAAAAATATCCTTTTCTTGTCTGTTAAATTGTTTTCATTTCTCGCTTCATTTTCGAGAAATAGTTAGTTTTTGGTATTGTTCTAATTTCATTAATAATTTTGTATAATTTCTCATTAGTTCTTTCATAAAATTTAAAATATTTATTTTAATTTTAAAGTTTTAACTTTGCTTTTAAACGACAAAAAATACATAAACGTATTAATTATTTAATGATTTTTGTTTTCCAGTGATATGCAATAAAATTGTTTTTATTTTTTATTTCCCGAAAACGAAGCAAGATATAAAAACAATTTAACAGACAAGAAAAGGATATTTTTAGTTGCTTAATCCGAAAAAATATAAAAATTACCAAAAACTCAGTGGCGTCTTATTTGTTGCAAATATTATTTGTTATCATTACCAAAATTGAATTAAAATCTTCTAAAGGATATTAAAATTCTTTATAATTAAAATACCTAGGTACCTACTCCTTAAAATTATTTTTAAAAAAAACTTTACCCCAAATACCTCCGTTCATGTTGGATTTATGAAAAATTTTAGGGGACATAATTTGATCAAAAATTATTTTTAAAAAACACAACATTTAAAAGTTCCTCTGTCATCGAAAAAATTCTTTGCACCGTGGCGCCACCTACATTTTGTATTATTCAAACACATTTTTTATACAGTTGTGAAGCCAAACATAGAGGCTAAAACTGACTTTTACAGAATTTACATGTCACTTTTAGTTTTCGAAATATTTGGCCTGGGAGTTTCTATTGAAACACCCTGTATACCTACTTAGGTAACATACTATTATTCCGATTTGATTAAAAAATAGCTACATCATACGAAATGATTTTTCAAATCGTTATAAATATAATATAATGCAACTTTTTTTTGGCAGCGAAAGTATAGTTACCCACGTAAATGTTTATTTTCCTGTTATTGTTTTGCAAATTTTATTAGTGCATTCAGGATTTAAATAACTAAATTTGAGAAGCATTGCAAATTTAGACTAAACATATTATCGAAAAATTGAAAGACAATAATGCAACGCGGAAAAAAAAGAATAAAGCTATTTTTACTGTTCACAAAAACCCCCCCATCACTTTTAATAAAAATGCACGTCAGCAGAAAAAGTTGTGGTGACAGAGCGGCCTTCGATGGCAGCCACCCCCTTGATTAGGCCGTCCCAGGGCGTCGCCCAGATTTGTTCGTCACAAGTTGGTGCTTCAAGGTCTCTTATCAGTTTTCGCAAAGCTTCCTTATGTTAATTAATATTAACGACGACGATAAAGCTAGATAGGCATTCCATTCTCTTAAACATAACAAGGCAATGCATCTAATGTAAAGGTTCGCCGTTGCTAACGAGTTCCACCATGAAACCACGTGAAAATATGCACCAAATTTTACTCTAGAATTATAAGCTGTTGCCACAAAATCCAAAAAATAATTAATAATTATTATTTGAGCTTAAATTGACTCGATTTGTAAATTTTCTAGAATATAATTTTGTTGACCCTTTCCTTAAATTTATATTTCCAATTTCTCTATTTGCAATAGGTTAGGAGGATTTTAGGTACAATATCCATCCATACAAGCTGTGATTAGGTTCCACCTTTTAAGCTACGCCACTACACAAATTCTTGACGCCGGCCCTGAACTAGCAAAAATGATAGAAAGTAGGTAGGTATGTAAAAAAAAGTATTGCTAGCCTAAAATCATAATCGTACTTGGGTGTTTAAAATAAGATTAAAAACACGGAAACATACGTTTATGACAAAATAAGAACCACATATTTCATAATACCCAACGAAACAGTGGAAAGTAACGTTCTTGTTCTTAGCCTATCTGCGCCCAGTAAAAAATATTGGTGTAAGAACAGCACCAAAACAAAATTATCGGTTTTGTTAAATATTAAAGCAGTGATTTACTCGATTTACCTACCCACTAAAACTAAGACGAGTGTAGATCGTAGATTTTTTAAGTACACTTTTTTCCCAAAAGGTGAAGGTACTTTGCCAATTTAGAAACTGAGTCAACTCAGTCAACCTACATGAAGAACAATTGAAGTTCACAAGGCCACCCATGCATTTACTTAACTGGTTTGTTGGTTTCTGAGATCCACAGTGTTGCCAACAATAATTTTTAGATTCCGTTAAGTTTACTGTAATTTTTCGTCAAAAAACTAAATCAAATCAACATATTTTATGCAATTCAAAACACATCGTGCAGTTCGTGTCGTAGTTAACTCTGCAGAGGTAGAGTTTAAAATAAACTTTTTGGCTGTTTTTAAATACCCAGTAATACCTATACCTAAATATATATTATAGCACACAAGTACGCACATCTCCATATTATAATTTTTACATTAAATTTAGGAAAATCAACGCTGAGCAAAATGAAATAACAGTAAATATTTAATTCAAAAACCGTAAAAAACTAATCGATCTTATCTATTTTTGTACAATTTGGAAAAAAAAACATTTTTTCATCCAAGGTTTTAAGTAGGTACGGGAAAATCTATCGGAAAACAAAATATGCGTCTAAATCCCAAACCTATGTTTGCGTTTATATACCTAATGCCAATATTATTATATCAATTCCGAGGTAGGCATCAAATACAGTACTTAATTTAGTTAAGTTTGGTAAATTTAAATTGCTTATTCAAGGCTCCAAACCATCAAGGTAGAAGTTATACGTATATACCTAGGTATATGAATTGATTTTTTAAAGTGGTTCACTTATTCATTGTAGGTATTACCCTCCTATTTTAATTTTATTTCTATATAGCTATAACTTATTGGTACTTTAAATTTTTACATTTTCTGTTTTTAACTAAATTTAAAAAATTCAATTTTGTATTTTATATAAGTATATTAATGATTTAATATAGAGCAGTAACTGCATCACTAAAATATGTATGAAAATAGTAGGTATATAAGATGTCAATCAATTAATTATTACTGTTACTTAAAAATATACCTAAGTACTAATAACTTTGCGGGAGCTTTACGTTCTAAAAACACATATTATACCAATATTACAGCGCCTATACAATATACATACATAATTGCACTCTTAAAAGAGAAGGGCAAATGATATTGACTAATAACAGCAATAATTTCTTTAATTAGATGTATCTTAGCAATTAATTTACAATTAATAAGTCTAAATCGAACACTACAAAAGCCAACAATAGGTACCTATAGAAAAAATCCGAAAAAGTTCCCCTGTAAAAAAAAACAAAGAAGTTGAGGACCTCTTTGACTAGTCGGAATTACTTACGAGGGTCAACGCTTTATTGAACCATTCTTGAAATCTGTAATGAAACTATGATTTTCTTCTATTTTCTTATTTATCACAACTCTTTTGAGATCACAGCTTTAAATTGAAACATTGTTCTGTTACAGTTAAAAAAAACAGTATTTTAGGATGCCACAGACACAGATATTAAGTCACTTCACGCATTTGCAACACACAGCTGTTTGAGTTTGACTGTCACTAGTGTCATGAATATTTTTCTTTCTGTGATTTTGCTATGGCAGAGCTGCAGGTGGACAATTTTTTGCGGTAGGGGAAAAACTCAATACTTTATAGCAACCCAATATACCATCACGAATATATCTGGTTGCATAACGACGAGGAAGGCAAATGGATAATATAGTTATAAAAGGAAATTTTTTTTTAGGTTTATTATTTTTCTAGAAGAGTAGAAGAAAAACATCCTTCATATTATCTGTACAAAAGCTAAAAGATGAAACTAATAGTCTCAGACCCCACCCCTCACCCTTCAGATAGAAAATACAATTATATAATAAATGGTCAATTTTTGGTAGCCCCAGCCCGGCCCTGCAAATCATTGAATTTTTGTTTGTATACATCGACCCCTATTAACGAGTAGCAAATCTATGCGAACCTTAAAAATTGCAAATCAATAAAGTTCCTTTGCTTTTTTACCAATCTACACAAACTTAAGTTTTCTGTTTTTGCCGGCCTATTACTTTTCATTTATTTATCGTGTGGTAGAGAGGGATAAATATAGTGCTGATCTAATCTTACTCTTTAACATACACCTGTAACGTCCCCTGCACTTTCATATATTTTTGTTTCCGTGTTAAGTGTTTATTATCGGATCGGTGTCCAGAGCCCTTTTTTTTTGATGTGATGTTTACTATTTTTATTTGTTCATCGGTCGGATCTTTTAAACCCTTTATTTTTCTGTGAGTGCTCTAAGGAAATATTTTTTTTTCTGTAAGTACATTGGGGGAACTAACGAAATAAAAAACATACTATCCCTTTTTTATTGAGTGTAAAATAGACCATTTGTTTCTTTAAAAGTAGTTAACCCAGAAGGAAAACAGAGACATAACCTAACTTTTAATCTTCATTCATAGGTGCTTAATTTGTGCTCTATGATCATTTTCTGGTTTAAAAACCATTGTTTTGGGGGAACTACAAGTTAACTAATTGCTAAGTTATCCATAATTAGTTTTTAGATCATGCATACAGATTTGTCTCGACATCTGCACACTGAAGAATGTAATCGAATAATAGACCTGTTAAGACAATGCCGTATTGATGTAAGTATAAAATCCTGGTGACTGCCAAGCAGCATATATTCTAAGAAGCAATGTCATCGCTATATACATATATAATGGAACAGGCAATAGTGTGGCACTAGCGATGTTTCATGCTCCCAATAGAGTGCTTAAAAAATATTTCTATTTTTTACTACACCATATTCAATTCAGTACCTACTTAATTGTTTCACACACTAAAAATATATATTACATTAAAATTTGTAAAGGGTTTAGAAATTTAAAAATTATTATTATTGTAATTTATTTATTAACCAACATATGGTTTTCTGTAGTCCTATTAGAATTGACATCTATAATACTAATCTTTTAGGGGTCTTAAAGCACTGTACTTTTTAGCATTCCATATCAAAATGGGTTGGAAAATGCAACCCTGAATATGATGAGATGACAAAGTGCTTAAAAAGGGAAAGATTGGCAAAAAGAAAAAGAAATTATGAGCTTTCATTGGAGCGCAAGGAACGTCTTAATAAAATATTTAAAGAAGAAGCAAAAATGAAAGATGGCAATATTTAAAATCGACCTGGTTATAGCATAAATAGTAATTAAATTCTGTGTATAATATCACTAAAATAAATCTTAGCATGTATTTTCTTTTATTGTGAGATAGATAACTTGTAAATACAATGGGTGGCTAATAAATACAGTAGAGTTTTAAAACATTTATTTTTCTTATGTGACATACACTTAATTATTTTAAACATAAAAATTCTTATCATTACTAACAATAATTAATGTAATTTATGTTTTCTAAACAAGAAATAAAACTCTTAATAAAAAATTTCTAAATCATCAATTGGCAGTTCTAATATAATTAAAATTAAAGACTGAATGAAAAACAAAATACTATGTAATAGTGACCCATTCGAATTTTACCCTAATGCACTTTAATTCAGTTTTATTATCACAGTGTAAAATAAAATGAACTTTTAGGAAACTGTTTTGAATGGAGTCACGTACCTACTACTTTAAAATATACCAGTAAAGCCCAGAAAAATTTCATGACGGAAAACGGCAAAATGAGGAATTGAAAAAGTTCATAAAGAAAAATTTGGAATGATAATATATTTATGATAAAACAAATTATGTGTTAGGTACTTACTTAGTTCTTAAATCTCTTACTTAAACTCTTAACTTTATTAAATATTTGGTAGATACCTTAATAATAAGCATATTTAAATTTTTTATAGATGTCCTTGTAGAAAAAAACTCCAAAGTGGATCAATATACTTGCTAGATTCAAATAAAACAATTGATATTTTATTTACAATAAAAATCTTAAGATGCAAATAAAAACACAAATAATGCTACAATCAAGAAAATTTAAATCTCTAGAATATCTTCCCAGAGAAGGTTTCTTACTGAAATAATTCTACTGCAGAATACTTTTTTTTATAAGAATTATTAGGATTTGTGGGGTCACAAGTTTCACTAAAATATTTATCTATTTTTCCATTCCTAGTCTTAAAATTTTACTAGACACAACTGATAAAAATAAAATTACCATGTAACATAAGCACAATCCCATTCTCCTAATTTTTTTTACTGATGATTCTAGAAGGATTTGCAAAAAGTATAGTAGGAAAAACTGTGAAAACACTGTCGACACAAATAAAAAATTGTATTAATATTTTAAGGCAATCTTTATTGAATTAATATCTTTGGCGACAATGACCATTTGTGTGTTTTCAGTTTATGAATTTGGGTTTTTGCAAATCACAATAAAATACCAGATGAACAGGAAATAATTTACAAAAGATTTTATAAGAAATTACTTAGGTAAATTACCTAAGTTAATTACAATGAAAATATCCCATGTTATTTTGTAAAAGCTGCAAATACAGCCCATATGACCTCACAAGTATTGGGTTTATTAGCTTCGTCCTCAAAATTTAGATCGAGAAGTTTTCTTACTCTTTTTGTGGCTAGTTCATAGTCATCATCATTAAGAGGGGCAAATGCATTCTCCAAAACATCACTGGCATGAGCAAGGAAAATTAATGCAAGCATCCGTCTGTCCATGTGATGAGGATTATTGACCCATTTAGTTAAGACCGCTTCTTGAATCTTTTTTATTAAACGTGTTTTTGTTACATTGTCTGTTAATGGATGTGTAGTCATATCAAAGAACAAAAAGTTTTGTTTTTCAGTTGTAAGAACACCTTTTTCTACTAAGTTCTTGGCTAACCTTTCCCTCACATTTTTCAGTTGATAACGTAACTTTAGGGGGTTCCATGTTTCCCCACTTAGGTATTCAATCCAGCTCTGAACACTTTCAGGAGGATCAGTTTCTTTAAGATGTTTCAATGCTTCATCCAGTAGGACATCTCCCACTGGGTTGTCACTCTTGACAATGAGCTTTCGTGCGAGGAGGCTTCTTCTTCGCATACCATTTCTTTCAAGTTCTATTCTTCCTCTTATACCTAGTTCTATAAGGATACATCCTCTTAGTCCGCTAGAAATGCAATCATTCCAGAATGAGGTGTAGCCTTCTTTATCCTTCAAACCCAGAAGTAAAACTTCTTCCATTAACGTTAATCTAGTTTCCTTGGAATCTCCATCCTCTACTTCTTCTTCGCGGCTGGGTTTTCTCTCATCACTTTCTTCTTTTGATAGTCCTTCGGTATTTTCTCGCGTTACATTTCGCCTTTTCACAAATCCTTCACTACGATTCATTTTTTTCACAGCACATATCTAAGTTATTATCAAATGTTGACGTTTACGGTTTTTGTTCGTGTGAAATGTTAGAAACGTCAAGTTCTTCCTTTCTGGTTTGTTTCCACGCAGTGTTGCAGATCAAAAGAGAAACGATGTCATTAAATTGTTTCACCCAGCATCAAACATTTTTATCTTATTTGGTGTATTTACTTGACTTCTGTAGCGTTTTCTGACTTCTATTGAAAAAATCAGTTGGAAAATGACCCGGCTGCCCCTTATTAACTGTTTCAAGTTACCGGATCAGTGGAAATATATTAAAATTGGATGGCAAACAAGGCAAAATGAGAAAGTCTGGCAAATGTGGAAAGTCTGGTATTTCGTTGTGACCAACGATATCGCTCGGTACATTTGCTTAAAAGACGTCACATACTGTGGCATCCCAAAAACTAAAAAGCCTAATATAGAAGCAGTGTTGCCAATGACATAGGTTTTTCACGATGCTGGATACTATTTGTTTTAAAATTTTCCAAGCTCGGTTAAACTCCTATTAAATTGAAGTTAGAAATAAAAATGCTTTTGTTAGTCTATTAAATAGAGCTTTTTAATTACTATTAAAATACCAGAAAAAGTGCACGTTTGTTTTGCCGATTTAGACATCTTATTGGCACGGAATTTCTAGATTAAAGTATCGGCAACACCCTGTAAGGTCCTTCCGAAGGAGTCATATTTAATAGGGACGTTTCGCATGTTTGTTATTTTAAATAGTAGTATTGTTACAGGATGCCATAATATAGCTACGCGAATCTATATTTTTTATAGTATTGTAGAACCTATAATTTGACATTGAAACTGATTTTAAAAAGTAGTGAGTTTAATTTAAATGCTGTTTCTTCAAACAAATAAGAAATAAATCATTAATCTTAACATCATATAGAATATAGATGATTTGGGCTGGGGATGGGATAAATAAAATTTGACAATTTATATGGGTAAAAATGTTTAATGAACATATAATATATATTATACTTTACCATTACCTAATAATAATACCGAAAATACAGATAGAAAGGCAAAGGGCATACTCATACTAAATACGTTAGGTATTATCTATATAATAATATATAGTATAAATACTAAGATGATAGGTACACAATTTGTATATTTTATTTCTAAAATAAAAATTACTATACCACAGGTATCTAACTGTACTATACACACAAAGTGTGGGCCTTTAGGTTCTACCTACACTCAATATTGATATAATTTTGCAGCGCGTATGCCTATTCCTGAATGGTTTTGTTTACATGCGCAATCGCAAGGCCATAAATTTGCCACTTTCGTGATTATTGTTTGCTTACTTTGCTTATCTAAATGTCTGTGGTTCTCTTGATATCCGATTATAAGCTGAGATTAAAATCCTTCTTGCTTATCGCGGAGATCCATTGATAAATGTTTTTTTTTTCAAAATAACACCCTGTATACGTAAGTCTAAATACGGGATGCAAGGACATACAACATACAAATCTATTTCTAATTATTACTTATTTAGACCTTACAGAGGCTTCTGTTTTTTTTGCCAATGGAATATTTGCGAAATTATAGCTTTTTTAAATACGTTATTAATATAGGTACCTACCTAGGTATATTGATTTATTTATTTTTTATGTACCTTATATACTATGGCTCTTTGGTATAAACTGCCTTCCATAGCAGATAGCTGCGATGACCTATTGATTTCAATGTATGTACGTAAAGATGATACTTATAGAATTGGTATTTTTTTAAATTAAGTACCTATACGAATTTTTAGATAGTCTTATAGTAGGTAGGTACTTAATCCTGCTATCCTAAAAATAAATTGCTTATATATTGCACACAAAGTTAAAAAGATCGATCAATTTTAATAAATATATGGTAGTCGGAATAAAATCTTTGAAAAACTTGCCTAATTGTGAAAAATGCTATAAACATAGAGGTAAGTATACCCATATTTTTTACAATTCATTTAGTATTTGAACAGATATTACTAAAAGCAAAAATATACTGACATGTATAGAATCACTAGAATCAGAGAGACCGCAGCATTCAGTTGCAACGGCTACAACTTTAGGATAATAGTCATTCCAGAACTCAAAAGCTTTATAATTTACACTAGTAGGATTACTCATATCAATATTATTGTCTATTATCAATATTCCTGGCTTTTCTTTTGTAAATGTATCCCATTTGATCGGATGAATTGTGTTATGAGTTGGATCGGAAGATTTGGCAAAATTCGTCCAAAAAGACATGACGGTATCAGATATTCGCTTATCCCGAGGATCCCATTCCTGTTCCTGTCTCCAGTAAGGAACTCCCCAAATATAAATTAAGTCAAATAGATGAGGTACTTTAACCCATACTGGTAAATGCTTAATTGCATTTCTGGTACTCGGTTTCATATCAAATCGATAAACGTATGTAGGCTGATCTTTACTCAAATACGAGGCCATTAAAACGGTCGATGAAGCATAAGTTTTCTCGAGCATAAAGTTAACGGTAATGTTCCGAAAAGTTTCGGAATTGTATTTGGGTATCGTCGGTGAATAAAAGAACATAACAGAATCGACTATGTGATCGTAATTATAGGCACAGGAAGAATCAGTGTCATTCATATTAGGGATATCGCCACTGATTAGCTCTGTGAACAGCTGTTGAAGGGTTTCCTTTGAATGTGTTATATTATCAAAATTACCGAACTCTAAGGCTTGCTCCATGTTAGTGTATCCAGTCAAGATGGGGATCTTTGCAAACTCCCCTCGTTCAAAAAAGTTCCGTGGGGGTTCTGGTAAAAACGGTGATGTGCTGTTACTTAAATCTTTGTCAATTAGAGGTCTCCAATTGACATTGGCAGTTTGCTGAACCAGAAGAGAACCATCGATACGTCTGAGACAGTCAATAAGTTTAGAAGTTGGTCTTCTGTTGCATGAAAAATCTTTGGCCAGGCGATCCATAATTGGTTTATCCTCTTGAGGATACCGAACGGCGGATGTTTCAAACAGGCTTCCGCTCATTATTATGGCCTTGTTGAAGAGAGGCCTAAAAAAATTATCGCTAATTACATCGAGGCATGTGACTTAATTGTGTTGTTTAGAGATATGTTTTTCTTAAATATTATAGCTTTATCTGACTATTTTCAGATACTGTTGATTACTGTTTCATACGTAGGTACTCCTACTATACTTGTGACATTATGTTATAGTAATTGAGTCTTTGTTAAGTTTGTAAAATGTTACCTACATATTTCAATATTTTATATAAAGGACGATATTATGTAAAAAAAATGCAAGTATGCATTTAAATGTTATATTTATGTTTTGAACAACAACATTTAACCATGATTAATACCTACTCATCAGTGGCGTAGCGTGCAGGGGGCCAGGGGGGGCGACCGCCCCCCCCCGCCCTTTGAGTCCTTTGCCAAACGGCGCCCCCTTTCCACTCTCCCAGTAGTTTCCAGTTCAATTTCACTTCACATGATAATTGATAATATTGTTTACCTATCGACTATCGCAGCAAGAGGAAATTTACTATGTTTATGAATATAAATAATAATTATATAACAAATCCCTCATCTTATCCGACTGAAAGTTTATATTGCCGACAGCCTTGTCCTGCAGTCAATATTACGGTCGTCTCTTCGCTCTTTGTCAGAAAAACAAAAATTTCATTTTAACAAATAATTCCCGCCCATGAGAATATATGCTCCTATTATTATGTAATATGCATAAAATATTTGATAAAGTTTTCACAAAATTCCCCTTGCATCATATTCTGTTTTCATGTGACCATTTTAGACATGACGAAACAAAAACTTTATTTCTTAGGCCAAAATTTACTAAATAAACGAAATTATACATTAGCAGTGAGGCGCCCTTTGAACAAGGGCGTAGATAAGGGAGTAATTACCCCCCCCCCCCCCCAGGACCCATAATGAGCCATGAAAACGAAGCACTTTTTTTTTACTTGATCAATTTTTTTTGGATTTCTTGAGGATCTTGTGTATTTTATATTTTTCCTACTTGAAAATCAGGTAACATCAGTGAAAAAAGGGCGTGGCACCCAAAAAAATTTCGCCTGCGGCGCTTTTTTTCCCCCTCTTTTAACCCATAGAAAAAATGTACGCCCTTACCTTTCAAGCTTTCGCCCCCTCCGCCCCGTTAACCACGCTACGCCACTGCTACTCATGACATATTACTCAACTTGTAAACATCATTTTCTCTAGCATGACATGAGTCGTTAAAGTTATTAAAATGTTTTGCCTGGTCGTGTTAAAAAAACGGAAACTTGGTCCTTGACTGATTATATTTAACTTCTTTTTCGTAACGATATCTGCATTAATTAAGTTTCAATGCCACAAGACCTTGCCTGGATTTTTTTTATTCAAAGTGGACTAATATTTATTTTACTAAATGAATATAGGTATAATACGGCTTTATTTCAGCTAAAAATATTATGGTAATGAAAAATATATGGCTTAATACTATGAATCTCATAATTTTCATTATTCATCAATTTTTCTATAAACATTATGAAAATTTAGGGAATTTATTTAAATAAACAGCATGGGTAACACTACAAACAAAGTCAATACTTGACTGACTAGTCACTGGGGCATCTCTACTATAGGTAGGGGAATCAGGGGCAAAACGGGACCATGGGGTAAGATGGGGTACCCCAGTTACTGCCAAAACTGACGTGTAAGGACGATTATATTGCATAACCTTGGACTGGTTTGATAATAACATCGGAACATCGCTCAGTCTTCGCAGAACAGGCGTTTAAAGCAGACCGTTTGGAAGATATGATCGATTTTCCAGTATTACGTGTCATTGATCTTATTTTCTGGCTTAAAACAGAGCATTTCAAAAAGTTTACAACAAGTTAAAGCAAAATACGTTATTTTTCCTGGAGTGTACCAGTATAGAGGCATCTTTTGGCAAAAACAATAATTTATCAAAGTCGACTGTAAAGGTAAGAAAAACTTTTTTTTTTAAAGTGTGATTGGGTTGGAGGCATGATGGGATGTTATATTTGTGGCGTCTTGCCCCAACTAATATTTTTTTGTTAAAAATGATACTAAAAAATTAATGACTTATTAATAATAAAATAAATAATGAATTAAAATAGTTATTTTTATTTTTAGAAATGGTTCGCAAATATAAAAAAAAGCAGCGAGAGGAGAAGAGTGGTCCAAAGAAAATATGGAACCACGGAATGTTTATTGCGTGACATACTCGGAGTCCACGGAAGGATGGACTGCCTGTCAAGAATAGTCCTACAATTTTTATGCCAGCAATAGACGAAGGTGATCCCTTAGATATCACCCACACATGTGATGTTCTTAAATAAACCCCATCATGCCCCGTACCCGGGGCAAGATGGGATAATTGTTTGTTTTTAAATACTTAAGTATAGTTTTTAGTATTTTGGTGTAAGTTAATCCAAACATTTTTATGCTAAAAGAGTTATGGATTGAATCCAAAGAATTTTTAAAATGAACTTTATTTTTTGATAAATTGGTTTTATTTTTATTGATATAAATGCTTAGCGTCCACGTCTTGCCCCTGGTTCTCTGCCTACTCAAAATAAAAGTTTACATTAACAAAATTCAACTTTAACAAAATAAGTAGAAAAATAATTACCTGGACTCTGGATTTATCATATGAATTCCTATACTAATAGCTCCTGTTCCATAGCCCATCAGGCAAATATTTTCGGGATTCCCACCAAACAACTTAATATTATTTTTTACCCATTGCATGGCTGCTTGTTGATCCATTAGACCATAGTTCCCAGGAGCTTCCCCATCCATAGTGGTAAAAAATCCCATAATGTTTAACCTCCAGGCAAACGTTATTACGATTAGTCTTTGTCGGTACACCAAGGTATGTGGGTTCCATATTGAAGGTAGTCCCGTCGTAAAGTTCCCTGGGTGGAGCCATATGATTGTCGCGAAGCCTTGAGGAGGTGGTTCGGCTAGAACAAAAAAAGCTACGTTAACTAACCAACGATTTTGGTAGTTGTTACGTAAATTAATAAAACATACAGAAGTTATTGATATAGGCGTTGAAATGCTAAAAATATTTTTTAATTGACTTGTTATAATGAGTTTTGGTCTTTAAAAGTATATCATATATACCTTTATTTTACCAAATACAGATATTTATGTTGTAAAGTATGTAATTTAGGGTGTTTTTTTAAGGTCGACGAGCGGCCATATATCGGAAACTACTGGGCATAGAAACTCAGGAAAAGAAAAATGATAATTAAAGTGGCCATGAGAAAATTCTGGAAATAATTTTTAAGTTCCGCATTTTGCCGCAAGAGGGCGTAATTGAAAAGTAAATTTTAAAATTTTACATAACTCAGAAAATTCCACATTAAGGTATATGTTTGATAACACCATTTTAAAGCTTGGACAATTTTGCATCATTTTGGTCTTATGCTCATTGGCGTACCGACTTTAATAAGAGTGGGGGAAGCTGTTGCTTCGATATCTTGGTTCGTTTCAGAGTTATTGCCAAAACAATAATTTTTAATACAAATTGCGCCCTCTAGCAATTTAATTAGAAACTATCGTAGACCATCAGATACGACAATTGAAGGTTCTTCCAAACAAGCCTTAATTTAGTAAAATCGGATAAGTCGTTTAGAAGTTGCAGCGATTTTAATGTTTTCACTTTCAATAGCTTCTCCCACTCTTATCAAGCGAAAGTGTAAACATTAAAATCGCTGTAACTTCTAAACGACTTAACCGATTTTACTAAATTTAATCTTGTTTGGAAGAAAAAGGTAAGTACCTTCAATTGTCGTATGGTACAAGATAGTTTCTAATAAAATTGCTAGAAGGCGCAATTTGAATTAAAAAGTAATCTTTTGGCAATAACTCTGAAACGAACAAAGATATCGAATTGCGGTCTTCACATCTTTTCTTGCAAATTTAATCTACTTTCCGATTATGATGTCATAGTTATACCGTATGATTTTAATTTTCGGAATTAAACCGAAAAAACTGTTATTATTAAAAATTGCGCCCTCTGGCAATTTTATTAAACACTATCGTGTACTGTTGGATACGGCGATTAAAGATACTTACCTTTCCCTTCCAAACAAGCTTAACTTTAGTAAAATCGGATAAGTCGTTTAGAATTTACAGCGATTTAAATGATTACACTTTCAACAGCTTCCCCCACTCTTATTAAAGTCGGTACGCCAATGAGCATAACACCAAAATGATGCATAATTATCCAAGCTATAAAATGGTGTTATCAAACATATACCTTAATGTGGAATTTTCGGAGTTATGTAAAATTTTAAAATTTACTTTTCAATTACGCCCTCTTGCGGCAAAATGCGGAACTTAAAAATTTTTCCAGAATTTTCTCATGGCCACTTTAAATATCATTTTGCTTTTCCTGAGTTTCTATGCCCAGTAGTTTCCGAGATATAGCCGCTCGTCGACCTTAAAAAAACACCCTGTTATAATAAAATAATTTAAAAATTATAATTTTAAAACGACCATTTTGTTTTAAATCTATTTATGTACTTTTATAAATACCAATTCAAATAAACATTTAAACTCCCTGCTGGATAAAATGTTTTAAAATACCAACTTTTCTGCTGATGTAGTTATTACGTAATAATGCCAAAGTTTGACATTTCTCTAAACTGAAATCGAAGTTACTGAAGCTAAAATGCTAACTTAAAGCAAAAACTGGTGGAATGAGGTTAATGAACTCGTAAAGAAACTGAAAGGGATCCCTGGGGAAGAGTTAACAAAATATAATTTTAATTTTTAAGGCTCAAATAAAATAATTTGCACTGGGCGTCACAGAATTTTCTCACAAACCGTTTCACTCAGAGAGCTGAAATTTGTCACGGTCATGGACAATAAACTAAATTCTAGGTTCCAGTTGTAAATTTTGGAAAAAATATGACCTAAATCATGAGGCATCGTCATCAATGATCACATAAGTACCACCGCCAAAAATAAACCTGTATGTCAATTTTATGGTCAAAATAACATTGGGGATTAGTCAGCAGCAGTTTTGGGTTAAACTTTAACCTTCAATTTGACGCAGACCTATAATATTCGAGGCTAGAAAATAACGAGTAAAACAGGCTAAGTTTTATTTTGCAATATATTTTTCACATGCAAGCAAGTGATTTCTTAAAAGACTAGTTTATCATTATATAGGGTAGATAAATATCTTGTGCAGCACAATAATACCACAAAAGGGCGAGGTAATCATCAGGATAAATGACAGGGCAGACACCTCTAAGACTTTAAAGTATTATTAGAGCGTTCTCAACTCTGACCTTTGTCTTCAATTTTAGTAATTCTCTTTTGATGATTTGGCACTTGCTAGAGATTTTAGTTTAACAATACCCAATAATGGGTATTAGAAAATGGAAATTGTACTGGATGATTTAAAAATTTTAGAATCAATAAAGTTGTAGTTATTTATTTTATGTACTGGTTAAACTTGCCCAATGAATAATATACAATATAATAAGCATTAGTATTAGTTTTCACTGGTTATTTTAAGTTTGAGGGAAAATTTAATAAAAAATACATTTTTGTTTTCTGCTATTTTTAATTTAAAAAACAATGCGTCCTTTGTTTCATTCATCACCTCGAAATATATAATGTTAGAAAAATTATCTTTCGCATAGCTCTTAGTTAAGCAGTGGAGCATTCTTTTTGCAGCTATTCCGATTTGAAAAACGAATTTTTTTTTTTCGACACGTATAACTTCACTCCGCCCTATACTATGCAGCATACTAGAATTTCAGCGACAATGACTACTGAGGGTCAAAACAAGTTTCAAATGTTTTATTCACAGTGACGAGGGGACCGAATTTTACATTTTACAAGTTTTTTTAACCGGAAAGTGTATGCACATAAGTTCTTTTTTTAATCTTTTATTTTGGTTTTACGAATAAGTGGTCGACTTATTTTGATGCGCATAAATAAATTTGAACACTGTCACATCAATAATCTGTTATTATTGCATGCACCTGTTGATACTTAGGTTTTAATTTTTTTTAGAAGTAAGCAAGAACCTTTTGAAATTGTCGACACATATACGCTTAAATTGAAGTATATAATAATAATAATAATAATAATAAACGTCTTTTATTATGATGAACAAAGACAACAATTACAAAGACGAATAATATTATAGGCAGACATGCAAAAGCGGCAGTCTAGCCACAAAAGCTATTCTACTGAACCCCACACTGCTTGCTAAAATAATAATAAAAAATATATATAAAGAATTATGAATGTACAGATACTATATAAATATCGTAGAAAGGAGAAATAAAAAAAAAATATTGGTTCAAATAGTTAATATTCTAAAAAAAGAAAAATACGCTACATTCTAACCTGATGGAGAAGACGACAAATACATGATTCGAAGAATGACCTGCAAAACATTGATAAAAATAATAATTTAACAAGAATAATTAACAAAGTTGTTCATTTTGAAAACTGAGTAGATATTTTTTATATTGCAATTTAAATTTGTTACTGTCAAGGAAAACCATTTCATTAGGTAAGGAGTTATACAATTTAACAGAGTTGTAGGTAAATGATTCTGAAACATGGCACTCTGATGCTGAGGCACCGTTAACCTATTAGGAAATCTTATGTCACGGGAATGTATATTTTCACGAAATACAAACCTACTTTTTGAAGAAAGAGGCAGAGCCGGATTATTTAGATTTTTAACCAAAAAATTCCTTATTTCCTAAAAGCATCAAGGATAACTTTAATGGATTCAACCTTCGATTGTGATCCAGAGAAAGTTGATTTAACACGCTTAAATCTTCGTTAAGCAAATTCGATGCGTTTATAGGAGAAGGTTGCCTATATTGAACCGCTACCTAAATTGGACCACAGTACATTTCTCCGAAACTAAACAAGTGCCATATCATCTGGCAACACTGTAACATACTTCCACCTAGAACCTTTGATCGACAACAAACTCATCTAGTTGGCCGTTAGTGCTTGGCGTGTACAGAGCAAAACGTAATTTACACAATTTTAATGTAATAGTTTTAGGATTTTCCTAAGAATTTACCTTAGAACCATAAAACTCTAAGAAAAATCTTTTTTATGGAAGTTTTCAAGTAAGTTTTTCTCTTTCTATTTCTCCTATTACCATGCCATATTTGTTTTTTCTTGTTTCCTTCCTGGGTGGTTTTGTAAAACACGTGGTAGTTGCTTAAATTAGACCACTGGGTGATTGCCAAAATTGAACCGGTCCAATTTAGGCAAATTTTCCAAATTGTGCAAAAATAATTTTTCTCTTTAAATAAGTTAATGTCATGAACTAACACCATTTCAATATTTTGCGTAAAATCTTTTTTCTTTGAGTTAAAAAATGAAACTATGACTAGTCAAATATATGAAACTAATAGGTACTTTTTTTTGCATTAGGATGTCTTCTACCGAAATTTTGATTTTAAATTTGATGTTTTATTGAAATATAAGTATAAAACTTCCTATACCAACAATTTTATTTTTTATTTATTTATTTAACACGTAAGCTTCCGATTTAAATCATGTGGTCAAATTTTGGAACCCCCAGGTGCAATTTATGCAACCGGTTTCCTATATTGAACCACCTGCAGAGGTTTTTTTTATAGCCTGGTATATCATAGATACTTTAAATTGAAATAAAATTCTGCAAAAAATCCTGCAGTTGAACAACATACTAAAGTATATAAGGTATATATCAAGATCGATTTTACGTTATTATCAGGATCTATGATAAGAAATCTGGAAATTGGTCCAATATGGGCAACCTTCCCCTACAGTCTTGGCAACCGAAATGAAGGTAAATTTATGTATCATCTGCATATGCCTGAAGCTTACAGTGCTTTAAAGATTTTAAAGTAGGTAGGTATTTAATTTATATAAATTCTTGGTTTTTCCATTTAGTTGCTGGTTTATTAGCTCCTACAATGTTTTAAAACATGATCTAATACGTGTCTGTAATTTATTATAAAACCGCCTAAACCAGAACGATGCAATCAAATTATACCAAGACCGTTGCCAAAATAACATTGAAACAATTACAGAGGTTTGCTGGCTTTTCAATCGTTGCATGAACATAAACAAAATGTACGTGCACAGGACCGGACATAGGTATAGCGCTAACGCCATTTTCTAGCGTGCCTGTGGCTCATTACCATACCTAGCACGCACTTCGAGTTATGGGAAAGATTAAAGCACCGACGACATATCTTTTTTGGGTTTTAATTTACGAGATTTTCTTGTAATATTACGATGGGACGATTCATGCATAAAGAGTTACGAGTACTCTTTTTTGTAATGTGAATAAAATCCTCCAGTCAACCTGGCTTCGATTATAATCTAGCCAGGGTTAATTAATATAAACAAGGCAATATTAATTATAGGTCCCTGTTAAATAAAAATGATGATTTATGTTACTGATATTTTAATTTTTAACAAACACTAAATTTGGTCAAGTTCAGAAAAATTAATTTTACATAGGAGTATTAGGGGAAGGTTGCCCATATTGGACCAATTTCCAGATTTCTTATCATAGATCCTGAGAATAACGCAAAAACGATCTTGAAGCTATACCCTAGTATACTTTAGTATGTTGTTCAACTGCAGGATTTCTTGCAGAATTTTATTTCAAAGTATCTATGATATACCAGGCTATAAAAAAACCTCTGCAAGTGGTTCAATATAGGAAACCGATTGCCTAAATTGCACCTGGGGGTTCCAAAATTGGACCACCTTCCCCTATATTCTACATAATAGGTATCTACTTAGATGATTTCCATTTAGATTTTTTTTTTAATGTAATTGATTACATATGTTAATTAAACTTGCAGTGACGTAACAAAAAGTGAGTGGGTCCACCCGCAAAAGTTTTCAGGGGCTCTATAACGAATGAAAAATAATAATTCTTATTTTCATTGCTATTAGGTTCAGGTTTATGAATTATTGAATTCGTTAATCGTGTAATAATTTAATTAGGCTTAAACCCTCGTATAATTCTTCTTCACTTAACGAAGTTAAATTCTCAGGATATAAAAAAATAAAATTAATTCTGAAATGAAATACCTCTGAAAAGCAAAGCTGGCAGCAAGTTTTGAAGGGGTCGTCGGTGTGCCCCCCCCCCCCCCCCCCTCCACAGTGTATACTTGAACATGCAAACATTGGTTTTAGTCAAATGTAAACATTTAGTTGCTTAAAAATCGGTTCTTTATAAACAGTCTCAAAGAGTTGTTTTTCAATGGACTTCCTTCGCGTGTTTTAGATTTGTCTTTGATTTCGCATGTAATCGTCTACACGTTTTCTTGCCTAATGACCTAGGGGGTAAGACAAAGACAAAGACATATTTTCTTAAGGTAAAAACCATAACAGGTAGTTTCATCGATCGAGGCGATTAAGATATGATTGTAATCTGCGATTGAGAAATTTAAAGTTGTAAATGCAGGAATTATAATTCAGCGTTTTGATTGCAGAATTTATTTATTAAAAGTAGCAATTTTTACTTTTTAATGGTTTGACGCTTAAAGCCGCTTACCTCATGTCCACCTTTGCTTTTAAAATCCACATGAACAATCTCACATAAGTCGTAAATAAGCCTTTTTCCCATAATGTTAACACAAGTTACATAAAACTGTTCTTGTATTGTAGTTTCCCTAAAGATGGTAATGGTAATAAATGTTTCCGAAAGCTTGGGCCAACTATATAAAAAGTACCTACTCTTTCATTTGCTGCAAAACCCAATATTTCCTAGTTTATGCTTAAATTTATACATAATACTAAATAAGTATATACAGGGTGTTTCAATAAAAATTCCCAGGCCAATTATTTCGAAAACTAAAAGTGACATGTAAATTCTGTAAACGCCAATTTTTAGCCTCTACGATTGGCTTCACAACTGTGTAAAAAATGTATTTGAATAATACAAGATATAGGTGGCGCCACGGTGCAAAGAATTTTTTCGATGACAGGAACTTTTAAATGTTATGGTTCTTAAAGATAATTAATTTTTAATCAAATTATGTCCCATAAAAATTTTTGATAAATCCAACATGAACGGAGATATTTGGGGTTAACTTTTTTTTTAAATAATTTTAACGAGTATTTTAATTATAAATATTTTTAATATCCTTTAGCAAATTTTAATTTAATTTTGGTAATGATAATTTTAGTGATAAAACGTTCGTGTAGCGCTAAATTATTACGTCCAGTGACGTCTCAGGGGTCGCCCCAACAAATAATATTGGCAAAAAATAAGACGCCACTGAGTTTTTGGTATTTTTTTTCGAATTAAGCAACTAAAAATATCATTTTCTTGTCTGTTAAATTGTTTTCATATCTTGCTTCGTTTTCGAGAAATAAAAATAAAAACAATTTCATTGCAATCTCTGGAAAACAAAAATCATTAAATAATTAATACATGTATTTTTTGTTGTTTAAAATCAAAGTTAAAACATTAAAGCATAATAAAATAAAATTAAAAGATGTTTTAAATTTTATGAAAGAGCTGATGAGAAATTATACAAAATTATTAATGAAAATTAGAACAATACCAAAAACTAACTATTTTTCGAAAACGAAGCAAGATATGAAAACAATTTAACAGACAAGAAAAGGATATTTTTAGTTGCTTAATCCGAAAAAAATATTAGAGTTACCAAAAACTCAGTGGCGTCTTATTTTTTGCCAATATTATTTGTTAAGGCGCCCATTGTTCAACCAAATTTTTGCAAAACATCGTAACGAAAAATTTAACCAATGTGTACATCATATAGCGGAAAGTTATGTTTATTTAATTCACATAAAACCAATGTGCGTCATATACAAAAATATTATGGAAATTTCAATATACCGATATTTCAATTTAAGGGAGCCTTTATTTCTATTTCTAATATTTTTTTGTGATTTTTGACATTACATTTTTAATCGTGTTTAAATCAGCAGTACTATACTTCAATATAAAATTAGACCTATGTCTGCTGGGGCTCTTATTATAAATATTTCCAAAAATTTGGTATATTGAATATAAGGGTCGATAGTTATTTGATTACAAAATATGTTTAGTTTAATATTCCGCTCTAGATAATTCGAATAATTTGTTAGAAACGCCGGAAATTAATAAGAAAGTTTAAAAAGTTATTCCAATTTTTAGAAAATTTTATTTAAAAATTTTTGTGTATCTATTTACAACAATTTCCAGACGTTGACGTGAATAATTTATATATCACCTCCTCTCTGCACTTATGTTTATATACATATTTAAATATTCTTGCTCTTTTATTACGGAAAAAATGGGTAGAGAGAGTTCAAGGATGTGAGTTGACATGGCATTTTTGCACCACGTCGGTTTGCTTTTAATTTTAGCATAAAATTGACTTTAACACGAAAACTGCATTAATTCTAGGTTGTTTTTTTTTTTAATTAAATTATAACCTTATTACTATTTGCATGTGGGTCAGGTATGAGGAAACATTCTTTTTAGGCACTTTAATTAATGTGCAATGTTTATTTGGGGCGCTATAATTATATTTTCTTTTATTATTTTTTTCTTTAATTTTCTGTAAGCACGAATGAAACTGTCGAAACTCATATTTACCAAAAGTCTGTTAAAAACGATAGAAACTGACGAAATTTGTGTAAGTTTATTATTTCAAATACAGAAGTAAAAAAAATATAATCCTGTGCCCTCTAAAATAGTAGGGAAGTATTGGTTTTTGCCTCACAAAAACGTACTACTTTTCTTCAGGTCAAGGTACGAGTTTACAAAGCCGCCAAAGTCCAACCCATTAACAGCAAGTATAACTTTGAGCTGTACCAACCGCCGAAAAGTACGGAATTGGCTGCGTCTGATTTTTTGATCGGAAATTTGAAAAATCACCTCGTCAGGGGCGTCAGCTTGAAAACGCTAACCGATTGATAAAGTATACTGATGGCCATTTTAAGGGCAAATAGGAATAATCTTTTCTGATCGAATAAAGTCGTTGCAAGACAAAGAAGATTACTTCATATGTCAAAAGCGAGTATTTTGTATTTCATTAGGTACTTACCTAACTATATTATATATAACAATTAGCATATAAGTATAATGCATTAAGATTAGTATAAGATATACTTAATTATTAGTTAATTAGAAACGTTCATAACACGTAAAAATTATAAAAGTGGATAAGTATTTTAAAAAGTCAATTTTCTTAGATTTACCTCACGGGCCTCGTTTGAGAGGGGCCAGGTGGGGCATTAGCCCCCCCCCCCTCCCCCTGGAAGTTGACTTATTGACAAAAGTTGACTTATTGAGGTTTAATATGGTTTGATTGAATTTATGAATTTATTATTTCGAGTTTTCCTTTATATTTTTGTTATTATTTTGGGGTATTAAAGACTTATTTTAATAAAAATAAACAGTTTTAATGCCAAAACGACTATGAATGTTTGAGAAACAATTTTGGCTCATTAAGTATTGAGCAAAAAATTGAAATTAAAATTAAGGGAAGACCTAAACTCTCGAAATTAACTTGATACATACCACAAAGTGTAAATCTAGGAACTTTATTGTTATTGATAAGTTTGCTGCAAATAAAAACAGATGAATGAACTTTACTTTTAAACAATGTACCCACTAATGAAAAATAAATTAGCCTTTCTATTTTTTATCTTATTTCATTTTCAATAGAATAAGAAGGTAATCATAAATTTTTAAAATATTTACTATAATAATTATTGACCAAATTTGGGCGTGGTCTTAAAAAAATTTCGCCTGCGGCGCATTTTGCCTACAGCAAGCTTTTAGTACACCCCCAAGTTAACAAGTCACAAGCCGCCAATGCCCCCCCCCCCTAAGAAACCGTTTAACGACTCCCATGACTAGGCTATTGCGATCTTCCCTGCAAGAGTACCTGTTAAAAAAGCTCCAAAGTTCTAGAAAAATGCGTAACTTAAAAGTTTATTAAAAAATTTGCTTCCAGCACTGGTTGACGGGCCCCCCCTAACATAAAATCCTGGGTGCGCCGCTGGTTAAAATGAATGTAAACTAGATTAAAGTTGATCTTACAACCTTGCATACGCATACGGCTTCACTAATATTTGCCTATATTATATTGTATTTTTTAGTTTGCACTTACCGTTAGGGACGAAGACATTTAAGTACAAACAATCTTCACTTATATTGCTGGGAAACTCAATATCTGCCAATAACTGCAGAAACGGCAATTCAGATTCCTTATAATCTTCTTTTCCCTGAAGACAAGACGGTTGATAATCAGTATCATTCTTTACATCATCCCAGCTGGGTAACGGATTAGTCACGGGAGGAAAAAACCTTAATTGCCCTGTCGGTGATCTGGCATAGGGAATTCCATAATAAGCGATAATTTTTTGAATTCTGGATTTCGACAATTCGACTCCTCTAATTTTTCCTTGATTCGGAATATCAACGATCACCTCCCGAGCTATGGTTGTGTAAAAAACTGTTAGAATACACAAAAATTTGAAATCTAAAGTAAAACTTAATTTGAAGTTTGCCAAATTCATTCTTGGAAAGTCGCGGTAACGTTGCAAGAGGTAAAATGACTCGTTGTTTCTTGAGTAAAATACCGTATTCGACTGCACGGTCTGGATTGCGTGATGAAGTTTTCCGCTACGCTGTTTATTTGCCGATCAATTCAAATTTTCACAAATGGGTCAAAAGGACCTAAAAATTGATAGCTTCTCGTCTATTGGCATCAGCAGTAATACTAAGAAATATTGCCATCTATAAAAATTATTAAAAAATTGCGATTAATGCAAAGAATATTATTTTATTTTAAAAAGTTTTAATTATAAAAATCACAATTCAACTATAGCAAAACAAATATATCGTCTTGCTTATGAAATCTGGACGACGAAGAACAAAAAACCATCAGGTGATAAATAAAATATAGTTCAATTCGTAGGCTTAGATTTCGGTTTCCATGGCAAATTAAATGATTTTTTTATATTTCAGTAGTTTTCTTTGTTTTGCGATTAGATATATTGTTCTCGAAAATTTTGGGAAACGTCATAGGTAGTACCTACCTAAACCAAAAATGTACGCAATTATCGAAATTGGTATATAAAGCAGATTTTTTATTTTCAAAACTTGCTGATCTCATTCAAATCTTGGTGGGACCAGCGCCGGATTTAGACTTCGGCGGCCCATAGGCAGAGCATGTGGTGGAGGCCCTCAAATCGTTTGTGGTTAACTGTTGAAAGTTTCTATTAAGGTCAAGGTAAAGAAGAAAGCAACTAAATAAGTTGGCTAACACAAAATTTATTCAAAATTAAACTAGAAAACAACTAAAATAATTTTAGTTTACCTACAAGCTAAATTATTTTTCGTCTGATTCTCACATCAATAAACGTATCGATAATATCGTCGAAGTCTGTTTCCCTCAAAACATCACTCTCTAAACTAAGGAGAGTTAAAAATCTATCCTCGGTCATGGAACTTCGGAGTTTATTTTTTATATGCTTCAGTTTTTAGAAGGATCTTTTAGCCGTACAATTTGTCACCATTAGTGTGAGATAAATTCTCAGAATTACCTCAACGTTGGGAAAGCACTCTTTAACATTGTTTTTACACAACAATTCATACATCCATCTCCCATAGCTAATCTCTTTTCTTCTCTTCCGTTCAAATTCTTCATACCAAGGGCGTCCGAAGGAACTTTTCCAAGGGGGGGGCAAATCATAATTGGAATTATTTTTGTTTCTAGCACTGCAACCTTCAATAAAAGAATAGAGCAAAACACCTAATACTTATATTAAATAACAAAAAATAACTAAACAAAATATTTAAAAAGGTTCAAATATAACAAAAAAAAAATACAACAAAAAACTTATACGTTATTCAGATTTATTGGAGAAAAGAAATGTTAATTTTCTTGAATCTTTTGCAAATTTATTAATAATTTTTTCAATTAAATGTCTTTTTTTTTCTTTTACAAATTTGCGATGAACACTCATCATACATAAACCGTCCAATCGGTGCTCAGTCATAGTCGAGCGAATCCAGGTTTTTACTCTTCTGAGAGTACTGAATGATCTTTAGACTGTACATGTAGTTGGAGGTAAACAAATAGCAATAAACAAAGAAGATTTTTTAATTCCACATTTCATTTTATGCAACAAGAGTTCGTTTTACCACTTTTGTCAATTGAATTGTATCTCAATAAATATGTATATCCCAGTTAAATAAAATATCTCAAATATACTTGGGCCAGGGGGGGCAAGTGCACCCCCTTGCCCCCCCCCCTTCGGACGCCCTTGCTTCATACTGAACTATAAATAGTTTGAAATGTATGAATTCGTTGCCAAGAGAATCATCTACGTCGTCGCAGTAGGTTTTCACCAAGTTTTGGCTGGCAGACAAAATTTCTTGATCAGAAATAGCAGTTAAATTTTTCAAAAATCCAAATCGTGCATTTAGAAGTGAGTACGCGTCCATTCTCTTCTGAAGAGCGGTCATGAGCTGGTCGACAACTGGGATGTAGCTTTGAGTCCTAAATTTGTCCGAGGGTGATAACTAAACTTCCGAAGCTTGCGGGCAATCTAAAGTGGACAACCGGACGTTTCTTTTAGTTTTTCTCCTTTTTTCTTCTTCGTAGTTTCGGCAATCAACTAGCTCGAAAGCTTTTACTTCATATTCAATAAAACTGGCTCTTTTATTTTCAATGGTTGCTTTTATAATTTTAATTTAAATTAAATTACATTTTTTTTTTGGTGTGGTGGCGGCCCCCTTGTGGTGGCGGCCCATAGGCAACCGCCTATGTTGCCTGTACTTAAATCCGGCACTGGGTGGGATTTTGGGAATCGAAGTCTATTAAAAGCCAAAATTTGAAAAAGGTACGTGTTTCTAGGCTCGATGACTTCGGAAATTTAGCCCCTAGCGGGTGGAGAAGGGGTATAAAAGTTTATATTGGAACCTTATTACCCCCTCCATTTCTATTCCCCAGGGACAAAATTTACCAAAACATGTACTTGCTTATTTTAACAGAATAAGCGTCAATTTTCAGCCATATAGCTTAAAATTATAAAAAGTTATATTATATCGTCGCCTTAAGATGCAAATGGCAAATTGTTCAGGAGACACGAAAAACTACTTAGGGGAAACTGGCCTAAAATGACATACCTTTAGCAAAAGCATTCACATAACTTAAAAAAAAATAATTTTAGCATCCTTCTCCAGTTCAATGGGTCAATTAGTTTATGCCGCTTCCTATTAAAGGCACAAAACCTAATTTTTTTGATTTTCGAAACAATGACACCCGAATTAACAAAAAACTGTACAGTATGTCATTTTAGGCTTATACTAGGGTAAAATGACATAAGAAGTCTTTCTATAGAAAAAATTGAAAAAAAAAATGAAAAAGCATTACAAAAGGGTTTTATTTTAAAAACAAAAGTAAAGGTGACGTAAACACAAGTAGAAGAGTTAACATGCTCAACTATCGAAAAACATAAAATCTTAAAACATAAAAAAAGTTTAGTCGCTAATAAGTAGTCGCACGTAAAAAACTTTTTTCGCGGGGGAAACATCTGCACATTCTCTATGACTCCACTTCTTACATTTTTGACACCGCAGCCAAAGCTGAAATTAAAATAAAAAGGCATTTTAGCCTAAAATGACATAGGTATGTCGTTTTACCCAAAATAAGGACGTCTTGGAAGTTATTAAATAAAATAAGTAAAAGAAATAAAACAAAAGTTTAATTATACTAAAATAAAGAAAAAAGTATATTTGTTTACCTGTATCAAGCCGACTTAAGCTTATTGCACTCTATCAATTATTACAGTCAAATTAGGTGACCGTACAAATATTTATTCGGATCAAGAAATATTACTTCTTGATATTTCTTCAAGAGGAGTGTCGCCTGCCACGCTGAATAAACTCGACTGAGGTTGCGGATGAAAACCATTTGCAGGTATTTGGGGCGGCGTTATCACGTCTCAAAGTAGCAATATGTCCCATATTATGTCATTTTACCCAAGTATGTCATTTTAGGCTAGTTTCCCCTACTTGAAACAATGGATTTTACACTATCAAAAGCGACAGTCTATTATCACACATTACTTATACTGAACACCCCCCTTTTTCGATCGCTAGGTGGATTTTGGAAAAACGACGAAACACGTATACCTATAATATTTTATTATAGGAACTAATTATTTGCCAATTTTTAAATCTCGACCAGTTAAAATTGTAGTTTCTGAGATACAGAAATTCTTATAAAAATTTAACCCCCGTTTTAACCCCCTTAAGGGGTCGATTTTCAAAAAATGCCTACGTTATAAGTTATAAGGAGAAGACATTCTCGAAATTTCATGATTCCAGGATTATGGGGTTTAGGCTGGGGCGTCGATGAATCCAGTTCACATTTAAATTTTCCGCGCCAGGCAGACGAAATTATTGTGACTGCGATCTATAGCATATCTTGTTTTCTTTTTATCACGGCTAAAAACATTTATTTTAAGTCTGCCAAAAGACGGAGAATGACAAAAAATTTTAACGTAAAATCTTTCCGTTTTCATTTGCAAAAGCGAAACGTCCCTAACGGGTTTTTGTTTTATAGGTTGTAGGAATCTTATATCTAAAAGCCCGCATTGTGATATAGCAGTTTCCTGCTTTACCGATTAATCGTAAAATTCGATCCAGGAGTGGGACAATTGTCAAAATATTTTCGATTCGATAACCATCAAAAAAAATCCTACCTGATTATTGTTTGATTAATTTCCCGGTATAGTTTAAACATATTCTTGCATAAACCAATAAAACTTAACTCAAAGAAAAGCCATGATGGATCTAAATTTCGCCGCCTTTCAAGAGCCCCGTGGGGTCATGAGAATTCTACATTTTGTAAGTATTTTTAGCGGTAAAGGTTTTTTTCAGCCAGGCATTTATTAAAAATAATTATTGTTGATGATGGCATAAGTGGGTGGTCCCCTACTTTACCTTTTACAGGTAGGGTCATTATTATTACTTAAGTAATTAATTGGGTAAAAAAATCATCTAAGTACTTACCATGTATTTTTGTGTTCACATTCCCACAATTACAGATTAATGTTTTATGTGCCTGAAATGGGAACTGAATATTCAATATCGTAATAATTATATTATTTATTTATTAACTACATATTATCCCTACTAAATTCATCTCAAAGATAATATATTGTAAACAAATGTCCAAAACATGATCAACGAGTGCCTATCGCATGATTTGAAAATGCAACCCCAGGATTAGGCAGGCTGTTTCACAGAAAAATAAAGGGTTTATGACTGTTTTAGGAAGACAACCGCTCAAATGGCACTCGATGTACATCTAACAGATCAGGGTAGCATGATCATTCACTGGTGGTGTATATTTGTTTTGATGCGACTTGTGTTTGAGATGAATTTAGTATACATTAATCTTGGAGCCGCATAATTTTTAGAAATCTTGTATATTATCCATACTTTTGCCTGGATTTATAGACCCAAATATTTTAATTTTTTTAACTTCATGTCTACTAAAATATATATTGTTTTTTGCAGGTTTTTTCAATTTGTGCTTTTGCAACTATAACTAGCTATGCAGGTTATATTAAATTTAAATGTTACAAAGACGCACCTGAAGACACACCAATTGAATTTTCATATCCCTTTTCTATAACTAAATCTGTGTCTGTGCCTGTATTACCTAATAATAATAATACCTGTACCGCAACAGTAAACAATGATTTTTCATCTGATGCCAAATTTTTTGTTGCCACAGGAGTGCTATCTATGCTTTATTGCATAGCTATTATTTTTGTTTATCTTAAAATGGATCAAGCATACAAGGCAAACAAAAAGTTTCCACTCTATGTAAGTATCTAGAGGTATATGTTGTAAAGTAGGTAATTTAAATTTGACAGTGAAAATTCACATTTCCAAAATACTCCCGGGTCCAGCTCAAGTTTTAAATAGAAAAATTGTGCAAATCTGCAACTTGGAGGTACCTATCTCGGGGTATACATTAATATTAATGTATTTTTTAGGACTTTGCAGTAACTGTCTTTTTGGCTGTACTATGGCTGTCAAGCAGTGCAGCCTGGGCCAATGGCCTAACTGGTTTAAAATCTGCTACAGGCTATCCAAGTTTTGTGCCAGAAAAGTGTTGCGATAATTATCATACAACTAGTTATTCAACACTTAACATTTCTGTGGTAAGTTTTGGTCTCCAAACACCTAAGCTATATTTATTGTGTTAGTATAAAAAATTACAGAAAAGCTTGGTTACTCAATTAACAATATAGGTATTATTTAAATTATTTTATATCATAATTTTTACCTTTTGCCTTTCAGTTCATGAAATGTAGTTAATAAATAGTGTAGTTAAATGGAAAAACTAAAAACGTTTGTTAAGCTGTTGCCCTTTATAGAAAAAGGTTTATTAGTACATATCCATTTAAATTCTTTGCAGATTTTTGGATTTTTAAACTTCTTTCTGTGGTCTGCTGACTTATGGTTCCTCTACAAGGAAACGGCTTGGTTCCAAGGCAATCAACCACAGACCGACGGCGGAGTATAAACTTAAATCTATTGAGATTAAGGGTGGCTCTAAATTATTATTTTGTGAGGTTTATCAGACGTCAATGTCATGTTTAAAATACTCATAATATTTTTAGTTGATAATTTTACCAAATTACCTATTTCACTAAACAAAACTTTCAAACATACCTGCTTCATTTATTCAGAGTTTAAATAAAATGTTTATTATTATTAATGACCTTAGAAGAATAATAGGGTGCAAATAACACTTTCTTCTCTATGAATTTATATTCAAATCAACAAATTATTGTTCCGACACAAAAGGCGTTTGGTGGTTGGCAGATGGCGAGTAAGCCACACCTAATAAATTAAAGCAGCTTATTTCTTAACATAGCTGCTTTTAATGATCATTTTCCCCATTGTTATTCTTCCATAAATCCATGATTATGGGTATTGATGCATTGTATCTTATATTTTGTGCTAAGATTTGCTACTAGTTTTTTTTTATAATTTACACACTTGTAAGTAGACAATGTGGGTTAGTAGTTGCCCAGTGGTTTGTTATTTATTTGCTGCCCTCCAACGAAAAAAAAATCAACATGAAGCTGTTAATTGTAAACCAGTAGAATGTCGAGCCTGATTTTTCCTATTATGTGCTTCAGTATTTCGGATATCAAATGAAAAGTAGAGGTTGCAATAACTGTAATGTAGTACTTTCTTTTGTTAGTTTTTAATATCCTAAAGATATAAATAGTTACATATATACAGTGTGTAAAAACTACCAGGGAATATAGCAGCAGATCAAAAAAAAGTTAGTGGACTGTGTGATTTAAGAAACCTATCTACTGGCAATCATTTTCTCATATATAATGAAGCAGTTTTAAATTACTTCTGAAAGTATTATTTTCTGCCTGTTTTGTACACTGTATATATTCAGATAGGGGTAGAATTTGCTTGGCATTTATGTTCAAATGATTTAAGTTTGTTTTTAATTTTAGAATCGTTAGTTTTTTGGTGAATGAACAATGTGCTATAGATGATAACAATATGAAATATAGAAATTCTAAAGTATTTTAAATGTAGTATTTAGGTTTAGGGAATATTGTAGAGTACAAGTACCAATGTAGAACCATTTAAGTCTGTTACCGTTCTAATGATTTAATATTTACCTACTTAAATATTGTATTAGGAAAAACTGAACTGCAAAAATATCAAGGAATATCAAGTATATCTTTAGCTCAAAATTATAAATTGTATCATTTAAATTATCTTGTGTTTTTTAGAATATCAAATAAAAGGATTGTTCATCCCGTTCATATGCCAAATAATATATTTTTATATCTTAACTTATTTAACAACAATGTGTCATAGTGAAACATTTTTATTTTTAATAAAACCATTTTTTGTTTAATATATTTTGTTTTTGTTTTTACTTAATTTTTATCTTTATTATCACATGAAGATAATAATAAGCTTAATATATCTGTATGGCCTGTTTACGTTATAGGTACACTGACTGACTGCCAAATTTTAAAGTACATTTCTTTTATAAGTAGGTATATCTATTATAACATCGAAACTGGCCATACTCTACAAATGAATCTGCAAATATCTTTGCATTGTAGATTCCTGGCTATTTTTTTGACGAATCAATATGTAACCAGCAGCAGTATAATTTTACCCCACCACGAGTATTGCCAGAATCTCTCCAACGACGCTGACCCCCTGCCAGTGCCATGGCTTGAAAATACAGCTAGGCTGGGCTGGTTAGCTAATTGTTTTCATTTACATCGTAGACGGGCATAATATGGAACAAGAGACACAGAGGAGGAGTTGATCGGCACACCTAAAAGAAGCGATTAACAGATATTTATACCTTTTCTTAAGGTCCGTCGAACGGACATCTAATTCCTACTTCCTTGCATGACAGTAGTACTTTTTAGGTTAGGTTTTGTCAATCTCTCAAACTCTCAATCCATGATGTAATTTGTCTTTGCATTGAAAATTTGATTGTATTTGCTCAGTTATGTTGTTTTTCTCAATAAAACACATTACGAAATTATTTTCTGGACTTTAGGCTTGGCAGAACAGCAATTTTGTTGAAATAGGTTGAAAGCAGCTGTCAAATCTGTGTGATAAATTGTGCGTTTTGATAATAATCTTTTGTTGATGTATTTAGTAATTATTGTGCGCGACTAGCTGGACATTGTAATACTTATCTCTTAATTTGTTCGATTCCTGCTACTGACTGTGTGTTTTGATTTATTCTTATAATATGTGTTATAATGGAATTTGATTCTCAAAGTCAGTGTTCAGATGAAGGAGTTGAATTATTATCATTTTCAGGTAGGTATATCAGTCTTGATATTTTTCTTACTGCAATTAATACATTAAAATTTCACCCTCTGTTTTGTAAGTGTTGTAAATGAAAGGTCATTTTATAGAGTTACTTGTTTGAAACTGCCATACCTACCAACATTTTGTACTTAGTTCTGGCAACATCTAATAAGAGTTTAGTAGGTGCCCAATACTCTGAGATTTTAAAAGTCTTTAGTACACACATGCATATTCTGGCATTTTCCTTTGTTCAGATTTTCACCTTCAATAATCTTACCGGTACTAAATTCCCTTCAACAAAAAACACTTGATGTGTTGAATTTTTAGAACATGGATTCAATATTCCAAATGACTTTATGTTCAGTGACGACCTCCTACCTGAATTTCTGGAAGCTCGGACAGTCTACCTACTTTTACCCAAAAATGTACCCATATCACGAGCTGCGAGACTACAATGGCTTTTGGATCACTTGAATACTACAATTTCTGTTTCAAATCCCAAAATGGTAAATATAATTTGAATTATTTGAGTACAAACTTACAAAAATCTATAGGTAGTAAGTACTACCTACTATTTATGTTTGTAATGTGCATGCATGGAACTAAGTACTTTTTTGCCAAAAAAGAAGCACTACAAACTTGAATTGTTTTAGTTGGAAAATTCCCATAATTTGGAAGTAATATCAGCGATACCAAGAGAACAGAACATAAACATGAAATGTACCCGTTTTTTAGTAACATATCGAACAGAACTAAAGTTTATTGCCCATGCCTACCGATTTGTGTATTGTTTAGATATGAGTCCCAGCCATGCTAATGTTGACATTGATGTTAGAGAAGTTTTATTTGACCAAATTTTACATACTTTTAAAATTAGTATAGAAGGTTTATCCAAACAGGTGAGTTTTATATTTTTTTAATATTTTAGAAGGTATTTACTGGTTTTTTGTATTATATTTATAGGCACTGAACCCTGAGACTTTGCTTTATATTTATATTTCTTATAGGTAGTGTTGATATTCTATTCCTTACACTTTAAATTGCATTGTACCCTCTGCCACCATACCCTATTTGTTTTAATTAAGTATATTCTTGTGATGAACACTCTTCTTGTTAATAGTAATATTGCTGTATAGATAATGTTCATATCTACTTTCTGGTAGAAAGAAGACATTGCGTTTGTAACGGATCAGTATTATTATGAAAATTTTATGATTAGGTACCTTTAAGTGAAAAATTAAAATTAAAATTAAAATATTACTAAATTTTTGATTTTCCTGTGGTGGTTGTACTACAACATATAATAAGATTAATAATATTATACCTACCTGCTCTTGACTACAGATATACTAAGTAAATAATCTAACATTAATACATGCAAAAATCTATACTTATTGATATGATTATTTTTTGCAGTCTAATTTTTTTCCTAATAAATATATTATATTCTTTTATAAAATGTAGTACCCATTTTAGTTTACAATACCTGGAAATTCGCTGGTATTTCAACCATGCATTTATATAACAATTTTGGCGAATACCCCATTTTTTATTACTCCAGCGCAGCAAGTTATTTTAAAAGGTATTCAAATGACCCCTCATAATATAGTGGAAATAATAAAGTGCGTTGAAGCGCATTTTCATATGCTGGAAGGAAAAATTGCTGATGCATGTATGCAGTCTTTGGACAAAATGGATAGCCAGAGCCAGAGGGTAAGTCCATATTTTTTTTTATATCGGTTTAAATCTCTGAACATGATGTTTCAGCATTTCTGGTGCCATGCTGTTTCATTCATTTTACTTTCAAACTTTTAACCAAAACCAGAAAATTGTGTTTTACTGATCTTGTATGGTTTCTTGCTCAAGACTTGATGTTGATGAATAAATTTCCAATTAAAATTATATAATTCTGCTTATAAATATCCGTTAGATATTTTTACATACCACAATTATTAATAACTACTTTATGGCTTTTTATTTATGGAAATTAATGTAAATTAAAGGTTATACTTACAAGGCGTTGGAAAAAAGTCTATCCCCTTTTGATGTGTATTGCATGCATATGTTTTCCATTAGTTATAGTGCCTGTATAAAAAAAGGTTGAAAATCGTTAAAATCGTTTAAAATGTATAATATTATGTACTTACTTTAAAACTTTGAAATATCTATTATTACTAATAACAATGTGCAAAAAAATTTAAAACTGGCTATTATCATTCTCTGTGGTTACTACCTAGTCCATAGTTTTTTTCAAAGCTGCTAGGAAGTGTATGAAGAGAAACCTCCCTTGAGTACAAAAAACCCAAAAAGAATTAAATTTTAGAAGTCAGGTCCTTGATTTTTAATAATTTCCGAATATCTTTGTGATAATAAATTTTAGGCTACTTCTGAATATGGGATTGGTGACGTTTTTGCAATATATGATATAGGAAAAATATCAAAAATTCCAATGGTAACGCCAGATGCAAATTTTGTAAATATGTTAAGATATTCAATGTTGGCAATTTCCTTATTACCTGAAACCACTCTAAGTCGTAAGTTTTTAATAAAATATGATTATTTTATGGTTATTTTTAGATTTGGCGTATTTTACTTAATTGTTATAGATGAGTGCTTTATTTTGGAATAATTCCAAATTCAACAACAATTTGTTTTAGTGGTATTGCCGGCAGTGCCGTGCAGTTTGTCAAAACCATTACCTAATTATATACACCTGTATATAATTATATCATCTTATGAATAATATTCATCTTTTGCTCTGTGAAATCTTTAAAAAGGGACTAGCTACCTTAAATTTGGCCCACATCGTGTTCTTTTACTATATGGCGAATTTTCTTTTTTTCCTTGTGAGCAAAAATAAAATTAATTGATAAAATTGTCCTAAAAAAATTGATTAGTTATTTTTGGTGTATTTTTGCATGGTTATTCTCCTTGTATATGAAGCATAATATGCTTTTTTTAATTCCGTTAGTTACAATCGGTTTGCCTTGTGAAACAGGTATCAAGTGCATTTATATTTACATATTTAGTTAATTATTCTACCAATCGTCTGACTATTAATATTATTATCAATCAATTTGAGTGTTGTGTCAGACAGAAGATGATATTATACATAATAAAATTGTTGGCACTACAGATAAATTGCTTTTTATTGTTATTATATTATATTTACTAATTAGGGTTTATCTCAACTTTCAAATTAATTGCTTAATTATTCGATCTTTGTTTGGAGTTATAATAATAATAATACACTTTTTATTATTATTTAAATCAATACATGTCAGAGGCAATTTGGAACAAATTTATTCAAAATTCAGGTGTTTTTTTTTCTTCGAAAAAACGCTGGGACCCGACAATTTTTTAATTTTTGTTTAAAGGTGGTAGACAATGAAGTATTATCCAAAAAATTACCTCGTCGAACTTCCATTGTTTTGTTACTTAACACAACGTTTCAGTTAGTTTGTATCTCTAACCGTTTTCATTGAGAACTGTGGGCCAAATAAAATTATTGGACCTTTTTGGAGTTTCATAACGTTTCTTCAAATTTATTAATATGTGGATATTCTATGGAAGTAACATTCCTATGGAGAACGTCCCTTTTTGTTTTTGATACTGAATTTGAACTCATCGCCAAAAATAACCATTTTGCAATAACATATTAGAAGAATTTCTGTTGAACAGATATGTTTAGGATTGTTTATTTGCTAGAAAAAGCGCATTTTTAGTGTCAGTCGTATATTATTATTATTATTATTTAGAGCATTAATCATTGTCCATTAATCAGCTTTTAATTTTAAGCATACATCGAATGCTGGTTAGTAATAGATACAAAATTCTCTTAGAGATACTACATCAACCTTTTCAAAATTCTTGTAAATTGATTATTTGAGAAGTAATTGCAGTTTTCAGATCTAAATATGTCTGAATATAACCATAGTAAATATTTTTAGATATTCTAGTCATAACTGATGGGATAGTTTCAATGCCAGATTCCAATGTAATGGAAACCATGTTACATCAGTTACATTATGATGCTGTATCCGTTTCATTTCTTAAAGTAGGATCTAGCTTTCATCCCCACTCGGGTGCTGGTCTGGTTTCATACACAGACTTACTACATTTCTTTGCTCATTCAACTCTGGGTATCTGTTTGGAATCTTTTCCAAAAATAGTAAGTTTTTGTGTTTAATAATGGAAAAATATGGTTTTAAAGGCGTTATACTTTTTTTTAAGGTTAGTGATTCCTCTATGGCAATGAATTTTTACCAAGGAACTTTTTTAGTTTGGTCTTTCCACAATACTAATTTTAGATATGCTATTACAAAAAACTGTGATATTTCCAGTTCCTGGACGGCAGTGTAAGTTAACCTATATCCTGTAGGTGTAGGTACCATTGGTTAGCGTTGATGTTGATAAAATGTTTTATTTTAGAAATGACAAATTTTTAAATCAAAGACTCCCTCCATTGCTGTTTAAGAGACAAACTGATGATAATACCATTGCTTCCATTGAACTTTTGCTAGCTAGACGATTGCGTGAAGGTTTTACAGTAGATGTAAGTGCCATACTTAGTATATATACAGGGTCTCCTAAAAGGTAAGGTCAATAATTTGGAATTGAGTGGATTCGTTAAAAATAAAGTAAGAACTTCATATAAAATTGTCAGCCCATGCATGCAGTGCATTTTAGGTTGTGGACCATGCAGAACTTTTTATGAAGAATAACTTTTTTTTCGTAAAATTAATAATACGTAGACACACTGTATATATAATTTTTTTTAGAATATCTTTTATATGAACAACAATTTGGAAATTAAGCTGATACATCAGTGGAAATCACACATTTACATCCATTATAAAGTTATGTCCTCATGGCCGGCAGTTAAAAATTTAACACATTTTGAAGTTTATATTTGTGGTAAGTATGTTAACACAAACTTCCTTAAACTTCATAAATACTCATTTTCTGTTCGTATGAATTTTTTCCAAATAAATTTTATACAGTGAGGACGTAAAGTCTGGAATAAATTCATTATTTAGGAAACGCTGAATGTTTTTAAAAATCGCTCGGACACGTCGATTTTGTTTTTTTAATACGAATTTTTTTCAATATTTTTTATTATACAGGGTGTCTCCGAAAGCACTCTGCTTGGACCAACTTTAATTTTTTAAATGGGAACCCCAATTTTTTTTTTAATTTTAGGATTCTGTGCATAATTGTGAACATTTTTTATCTAACATGTCATTATGATTTATCGACAGTTAAAGTTCAAAAATAAATACAACAATTAAATCAGTATCAGCTTAACTCAGTGAATAATTACGTGTCACATTGTTATATTTGGTCAAATTAGACAGTTTTATGCTTCGTGTCAAAATATCGTAATATTGTGTCATTATTTTCAAGATAGAATATTTTTACTCTAACGTTTTTCTAATTTTTGAAGTTTATTAATTAATAGTTAAAAAAAAATAGATGGATTGGAAGAAGGGGAGCTATTGAATGGCCGCCGAGGTCTCCCGACTTAACCCCCTTGATTTTTTTCTGTGGGGTTACCTTAAAGGTAAAGTTTTCCAAACTAAGCAAATGGACATGGAGGACTTAAAGAATCGAATTGTTCAAGAAATACGGTCAATCTGTCCGGAAGTTGTCAGAAATGCGTAGAAAGAATTTTTCGATCGTCTAGGTTACTGCCAATTAACCTTTGGGCAACATTTTCAACATTTATTAAAATGATAAATAATTAATTGTTGTACAGGGTTATCCAACCAAGACTAGACAAGGCGATTTTTTGACTTTTCCTGTACTTTTATAAAAAAACTGAAATAGCCATCTTAAGTCATTTTCTCCCGCGAATTCGAATATCTTCAGCAAAAAACAGTTGAACATCAAACAAAAGTACTAGGGGTCACTTTGATATTTTTTTAAATGGGATGCCGTATTTTTAATGAGCTTATCCGATTTCTCATATAAATTTTGATCTAAAATGTTGGATTTTTAATTCAAAAACGCCTTTTTTCTTCAGTTTTAAATTCGGAAAATGTTCGTCTACCGTACCTGATAGATGGATACCCGTTTCACCTGTTCACCCTTTAACCTGCTTTAAAGTGTCCATCAGTTAGACAAAATAATCAAGTGTCAAATTTCTATATATTTTTCACGAATTAATTACAAATTTAGTAGTTTTTGCAAATCTATTATTGCTTACGTATAAAAAAAGTATGACATATTAGAAAAAACTATAAACTAAAGTGAATAACTTTAATCTCAAATATATAATATAGAATATTTCATTATTTGTAATTAATTCGTGAAAAATATATAGAAATTTGACACTTGATTATTTTGTCTAACTGACGGACACTTTAAAGCAGGTTAAAGGGTGAACAGGTGAAACGGGTATCCATCTATCAGGTATTAATCGTACGGTAGACGAACATTTTCCGAATTTAAAACTGAAGAAAAAAGGCGTTTTTGAATTAAAAATCCAACATTTTAGATCAAAATTTATATGAGAAATCGGATAAGCTCATTAAAAATACGGCATCCCATTTAAAAAAATATCAAAGTGACCCCTAGTACTTTTGTTTGATGTTCAATTGTTTTTTGCTGAAGATATTCGAATTCGCGGGAGAAAATGACTTAAGATGGCTATTTCAGTTTTTTTTTTATAAAAGTACAGGAAAAGTCAAAAAATCGCCTTGTCTAGTCTTGGTTGAATAACCCTGTACATACATATTTATTTTCGAACTTTAACTGTCGATAAATCATAATGACATGTCAGATAAAAAATGTTCACAATTATGCACAGAATCCTAAAATTTAAAAAAAATAAGGGTTCCCATTTAAAAAATTAAAGTTGGTCCAAGCAGAGTGCTTTCGGAGACACCCTGTATAATAAAAAATATTGAAAAAAATTCGTATTAAAAAAACAAAATCGACGTGTCCGAGCGATTTTTAAAAACATTCAGCGTTTCCTAAATAATGAATTTATTCCAGACTTTACGTCCTCACTGTATAGGTAGGTACTTAAGAAATTATACGATATAAATATATCTACAGTATATCATAAGCCTTTATTTTGCTCAATGGGTTAAGATCCGTTTTAAACCACTGATTTTGTAGCTCCCTATGAATTTCTTCACGATATGACCTGCATGATAAAAAAAGAAACGAAGTCGGTGTTTAGGCAAGCAATAATACAAAGGTTTTGGAGTCGATTATCACAAATATCGTCCGGGGACCTAAGTTTGGCCACCCAACTTAGCCATTTTAATGATAGTAAGGACTGGTACACGTTGCCAGATAGTGTGAAGAGTGGTCTTCCTGTATTCAACGCAAATAATCCTACCTATTCCGATTCTGCTAAACTTATACTTCATCCAAGGTAACTTAAAGTACATGAAAATTGTGTTTATTGAGTTTAGATTGCGTCAAAAGAAAATGCCTTTTAGACGTTTCAGTTATACTTCATTGCACAAGACTTCTTCAGTGAAATCATAAAAGAAACTATCAATAACCGTTACATTTCTGGTAATAAAAAATATATATTTTTATGTGACTATATTTTGAGATTAATTTTTTAAGGGACATCACTTGTTTAAAATTTGTAAACGTTTGGCAAGGTATCAGTCAAATGGAAACAAACAATTGGAGGAAGTGGTTTCATACACATAAAATATCGCTTATTCTAAATCACGATACCCCACTCCCTACAAACTTGCATATGTCCAGTTGCTCATCACAACGTTATCAGGTAAATTATAGAATTATGTAGCAATCATCGTTCTTCAAAAGTTTGAATCACAAAAGTCGCTTTTCAACAGCCTGATGTGAAGATAATGCAATAATACTTTTTAAGGTGGTTCAATGTAGGCAAGCCGTTGTAGCACTTTATGGTATGCTAGCAGAATGGGCTTCTTTTATACTAATTGATAATCATACCTATCTCAGATTGCTTTATTGGGATGTTGATAAACCTCCAATAGGGTTTTGTATAGCACGTGTTAGCTCCAAGTTTCCAAGTGCCGTTCTCAATCTAGGATTTTCTACCAACACTCCTGGGCAAACTAGACATGAGGTGAGATCGATTTTTTAATCAATCAAGAAAACATGTAACCTAAAACGTTTTTAGATCTGTGACGAGCTTAAAGCAGAGTTAGCGTCTCTTTCCTACATACCTAAGGCTAAAGGACCATCTTGTTGCATTTTACTTCAAAAACCTTTGGAAAAAATTCTTATTAGATATGAACGAATACCGGGAAGTTATACGACAGTTGTATTTCCTGACGGTACTCAACCTCCCGACAACTTTAGCTGCTTTCCTTCTCCTGTAAGTGGTTCTCTTTTTACCACTTTATCGCGTTATCTCTTTCACAAGAGGTGGATATGGAGCGCTAGTCATTCTCCTAATCCTAGATTGCCAGATACATCTATATCCAGGATATTAAACACACTAACCAGGTAAATATCAAGTTTAGAAAATTAAGAATCAAATAAAACATGTATAATATATATTATTTACAGGACCCGTTTAAAAGAAGGGTATCATTTTGCCTATTCCTCATCTGGTATAGTCACAATGGTTCAAGAAGTATGGTTGCAACCCAAAGCAAGCTGTGTGGTGCAATATGTGTTGTTTCCCCCTCACTATAACTGGGGAGAAGACTACTATAGTGGTTCTGAAGAAGAGAATGAACCTATTTCTGAAATGGAAGCAGAACTACAGATGATAACAGAAGTTTGGATAGAACCACAGTATGGAAAAGTGGTACCTAGTCATTCTAGAATTAGTTATGTAAATAATAGGAATTATTATCAAATTGCCGATGCTGTAAGTACGTTGGTACTATGTTTGTTAATTTCACGGAGGTTTTATATATATTTGGTAGAGTTATGGTTAAATATTTCCTTTTTTTCAGATCTGTAAAATAGATTTTCGTTGTATCAACGCTCTGCTTACTATGGAGCACATGTCATTGATGTGCCAAAATAAGGCTGTACACAACCTTTCTGGGACGGATGTGAATACAGCCAGAAATAGTTTTAGTAAAAGAAGTTTTTCCAGGAAAAATAGTAGAATTCCTTTGACTGATAATCGCTCTAAACAAGTACCTGAAAATGGGTATGAAACATTTTTGAATGCATTTCCGATTATATCATAATAAATAATGATTATATCACAATAAATAATATTTATTTGTAGATCTCCGTGGTTTCCAATAGTTACTCCACGTATTGAACACATTCCGTTTAAGTTTGACCCAATAAGAATATTACATTTGTGTCAACAGACTGAGTTATTGTTTTCGATGTTAAGAGAAGAAAAGTACAATAATCCTAAGAACGGGACGAAAATAGACGAGGCTAACAAATTATTATTAGATAATATTTTTGAACATTTTTCCTTGCTTCATGATAGGGAACTAGAACTGTCCAAAGAAGAGTCTGATAACTTTACCCAAGAAATTATTTCAAGGCATAAAAATAAATTTCCGCATACTTGCCCTATATCGGATAGAAATCCGGGTATTGAACCTAGTTACCAATGGAGGTGCTATATTAAAGGCGTGTCAGTAACGCATGTCATTTTGACATTTGTTCCTGCTACAGTAAATGACCTTAGGTCTTTGACAGCAGCAGATCCAGTGATTATTCCGAACGATTTAACTGACAGCGATGATAGGGCTTCATCTAGGGGTAGTAATTTTAGTGATGTGCCTTTGAATATACCAAACTCCATAAATTTACCAGTTTATACATACGACTGTCCCCTAAAGCTGCTTGTAAACGCATATGTGGAGAACGAAAACGGGCAGAGTAGTGCCCCTCCAGATGTATATGAAGATCATAGATTTAAATTTACTAGTTTTATACAAGAGGAATGTATTCAGTAAGTTATTTCTGTATATCAAAATTTAGTGGATTGGAACTGGCTTTGATTATGTACTGTCGCGTCTTTTAAATATTTTCAACTTTTAAACATTTTTTAGGTTGAAAGGAAGCGATACTGAAAGTTTTACTGACAACACTGATCCTCCTGATTTAAAAAACGTTAAAGAACACTGTAGGGCCTTGGTATTAACGCATTCAAAATGTTTTTCTTTGTCTTTATTTCTTGCCCTTCATATGGGTATTTATGTCGACAACTCTGACGTTCAAAGTGCCATGGATTTATGTGAAGAAGAAATCACTGAAATCGATATAACTGATTATTTATTAAACATTTGCTCACACGTTCGACATGCTAAAACCGACCTAGTATCCACGCAGGTGTTACATGAAGCGTATCCTTGTAGTGAGGTTAAAAATCTTCACATGGCCATTAAAAAGAAATTTTTTAAAATGGTCTGTTCATCTTTTAATCCCGTTCCGAGTAATGGAGAATATTATTTTTTTAAACAGTTATGTATTCATCCGGAGGAGACTGTCAATGATAGTGATGATGAGGTCAGTGCTTGTGCATCTGATATTGAATTTAGATCCGAAAGGGATATGAGTATATACTCTGAAGGACCTCATTTACTCACCAAAAGTTTACATACAGGGATCACTGACATTGCCAATATGAGTGACGTGAGTCCCCTATTTCTTCACTTTATTTGCACATTAAGATACAATCATAGCGGGAATAGTAACACGTCTGTTAGAGTTATACCAACATGTCTAGGCGAGCTCATACAAACTCTGGAGACATGTACGGAGTACCTGGATAAATCAAAAATCCAGATTACTTTGGATATATTGTGTTTAACGTTGCCACCTGGAGTTCAAAATATCCTGAATGATTACTCCCAGCAGGGTCTGAGAAGTACCTCGTTTTGTTCCGAGTCGGGATTTCAACGAAGTTCTACTAGCTCTGTGTCGGAAGCCAGCTTTATTTCTGAGTAAGTTTCTTGTTTTATAATGTCTACCTTAATATCTTAAAATGTACATAAATAAAATTGACGACAGTAAATCTATAAAAGTTACTTGCTTTCATTTTGTACATAACTTTACATACGTTTATGTGGGACAATGTAGCAGCTATTACGGACATTTAAATATATTTTAGCATACCACAACAATTCAAAAACTTGACCACTCTTCAAAAACAGTCTGTGGATAACCTATGCGATGAGATAAAATGGCTTTTGGAAGATGAAATATGCACTACCTTACTTGATTACGATCCTATTATCACTGATACACTGGATTATGTAATTGACCATGTCGTAGAAGGCCACCCAACCAGAAAATCTTGTAGAATGGAGCAGATAATTTTAAACTTTGTTTATACTACCAGCCAAAGTCACGATAAGTTTCTAGAAGAATTTTCTCGATTACCGTTACCTGATGGATATAAACTTTGCCAGGAAGGGGACTACTACTACGTGGCTAAGGACCTATTTGTAAGAGAAACGTCAGAAACATACGTGAATCAGTCGTTCGCTGGCCGCTCGAATAGTACTGGAGATTTTGCTATGGATTTTCAGGAACTTTTTAAAAGCTCATCCTCACATCTAGGCAGCAGTTGTAGAGATGATACTATGTCACAACAAAGTGAGATTACCAGCGGCAGTATGACTGGCACTGATGGAGGTAAGTATTCACCACTCAATTTTTATTTCAAGCCTATATGTACTTACTTGGTGTGATTTTTGAGTTTAACTCGTCTTGATGCCTAATGTTATTACTGGTATTCTATTTTAGGATATGATGAAGATGATAGTGAAGACGAAGAAGATTGTGATTGGTTGGTAACTCTGAATAACAAAAGGTCATATATGCCAAATTTTTGGCTGATACTAAGGGTGGATCAGGATCTTGTACACGTGTACTATCATTGCAGGTATACATTTAAAAAGCAATGACACTACAGTCGTTCATACGCCATATTTTATTATTTTAGATTTATAGAATTGAAGACACAACACGTTGAGAAATATAATGAAGTTGCAAGAGCAGTATGTGATGCAATTAGTGATTTGTGTAAAAAAGTAAACCAACTACTATTGCTTCAAGCTCTGTATGATACAAAAAACTGTGACTTACTTTTAGAAGCGGATGAAACACCACATAATGAAGTCACTCTATCTAAAAATGCTTCTTATAATAAAGTTAAGGGATTTGATCGTAAGTGTTTGATAATATATATGACGAATAATAAAAATAAATTAAGTATTTCTTTTCCTCTAGGTTAATACCCAATACTTATTTTAAAGATTTTTGCTGCAAAATCCTAAAATTGTTACAAAAAACACTAATTAAATAGTGTGTGTGTTATTTTCTGTGTCCATGGGTTATGACGAAATTCCAATAGCATCGTTAAGGTCTGATTTAATTGCTGTCCCCCCTAACTCACATAATAGATCTGTGTTTCTCTTCTTCTATGTTTCCCGATGTGTTGCCCGTGTCGGTGTTTAGAATAAAGGATGTAAGAATGAAAGGAAAAATTATAGACCGATTTCACTATTGCCGAACATCAGTAAAATTTTTGAGAGATTGCTTTATGAAAGATTAGTTGGATTTCTGGATGGAAATGCTGTGGTCACGTCCCAACAAATAAATATTTATCTATCTATAAACTTGCTTCCTTTTTGTAGTTGACGCCAGTGATGATTCTGAAATCTTGTATTCTCAATCCATGTCAGAAGCATCATTAAATTTAAAGCCAGGTTACTTTAGTTGTCCAGTGGTTTGGGAGAAAATATTTGTCCTACATCCACGGTTAAAAACCGGCCAAGGAGGCAAATCTGGCATATCTAGGGGCATTACGGCTTTAAAGAATATTCTAGAAAAGTTTTCAGTATCGAATAGACACAATATGTTCGTGTATAGAGACCGAGAAGAAAATGTGTTCTACTTGAGGTTATACGAGAGTGGTAACATTAGTGGCAATAGATTATCGCTCAAACCAAATGATAATGAGGGCAGTACATTTTCACGAAGTCCATCGATTGCGTCACTACCTATTGGACAAAACAACAAACCAAATTTGGCTATATCCGATCAGAGCATCGCTTCCATTGTTTCAGTAAGTTCGTTAATACCTGATAAATAGAATGTGTTTTATAATACTTAAATTTGATTTTAGTCTGACATCTTACGACCAAGAGTAAGATCCTTTGGTGAAAGAGAAAGCAAACCTTTCGATCCAAACGATTCGAAAGAAAAACTCAATGAGGATACGTTAATATTAAAAGTGCATGGCATTAACAAAGCAGGTACCGATGTGCAATGTGATTTGGTTCAAGTATTACAGAATAGGCTTGACGATGCTGTTTTGGACTCTTTATCTGTGATGCTAGCGAGAAATGCGATGTGCCCTTTGTCACCTGAAGATGTCAGGTTTATTCAAAAACCTTTTCAGAAACCTGAATTTACTATTAGGGTGAGTAAAATTTATAATGTGTCATGATAGCTATTTTGTATTGTTTTAATGCTGCACTTGTTTTAATTTATTGTTTAAAAAAACTGTGATCAGCGTTTTATTATATTTTGACTTAAGGGCCAGGAGCAAAAATGAAACGGCGATTGCTTCATTAGTCCTAACTCTTAAAGAAAATATGGGTGCTTTTGATACATTTTCTTTTTGTTATTTTTAGTTAAGAATTCAAAATTTTGCTCTACAATGGTATAAATCACACGCATTTATCCATTACCTAAAACAAAATTTGCTGCAATTTTTGAATATTCCCAAGTATACCGATAATAGGTCAGATTACCACTTCAAAGATTATAGTGAAGAAAACGACAAGAATATATTAAGATCTGACAATATATTTATTTATAATCAAAGTCAGACGCCATCTGCAGGTAGTAGGGGAATTGCATGCATTGTTCTGGCTTTAATTTACAATCTTGAAAGTGTTTGTAAGCTCGAATGTGAAAACCATTTTGAGAATGTATTTATTACTAAGAATTACGATGCTTGCATTGACACAGATATTATTGAAGAAAAATATAAGTGCCCTGAATCATACATTGAGTTCAGACTATGGAAACAAGGTCGAATAAATTTAGACAACTTATCAAAAAAATTAAAATCTGCTGTAAGTCAAGCCACTTGGGATATTGTGACTGAATATTACCTTCTGAAAAAACCGCTATGTGTGGAAGAGTATAAAGAAAATCTTTACGCTTCAAAAAAGAAAGTTGATACAGACTCATTAAATATTGACTTGGATAAAGAAATCGAATATAACTGTGAGATAGACCTAGCTAGCCATAAGAACATCAAGGAAAAAGTAAGTAAATCTTTTTCGAAAAAAGTGGATGCTCACTTGTTCCCTAGTCGAAAGCACAACAAAAGATCTTTGCATCCAAACAATTTAAAAGCTTCGAGAATAATCACTTATGATATTGACAAGGATCAAAGTACTGATCCCCATGACAATGGGGTTTTGTCTATCGTATATTCAAGGTTCTTACCTTCTTGGATGGAATTTGGCCATAGCATTAGTACTTCTGCAGTTGGGAAGCATGTTATAAAGTTGGCTAACAGGCATTTGCCTAACGTTATTGTTAAAGAACTTATGACAATGCTAGATGATTCACCAAAAGCATTTAGAGCCAAGTCTACACATACCTTAAGCACACGAGGTGAAGATGTTTACGTCCCCTTTAATGATTCTGCTTTGATTCAAAAATACGTAATAATATCCAGGAACTTCCAAAAATGGCAAAATACATACGACGATGGTACCAGCGATATTCCTGATGCCTTAAACCCTCAAAATTTAAAGCATAGTCAAAAGTTTGTACCTGCGGTTTCCAACAATGTGATGATCCCAAGGCAAAAAATATTTTGGATTTCCGTTGAGAGTGATAATGTAAGAATTTACATATTCACTATTCATTCCTTTGCTCATTTTGTACCGTTTTTTAGATTGTCATCTATACTTATAACTGGGCGAAGGATAATATTCATAAACTTATCAATAATTGCTTTAATTTGACCCATTGGCTGTCTGTACGTTCTTGTTTCCTGAACTCGGCTACCTCGCAAAAGTTGGGATTGTTTTATAATCAACCATTAACCAGAAAGTCTTTTGTAAGTTTAGAGAATACACTTAATATACATAAGAACTATAAAAAAAAAAGTTTGAAATAATGTTTGTTCACTGATACTTAACTGCACGCAACTGAACTAAAATTCTCTTTCTAGTAGTACGCGTTTTTCACGGATAAGAGAAACAGTACCTACTAGTTAGCGCAGTTTCAGGCAACTTGTAGGCTCTACATTTTTTTTTAGATGTTGCCCAATAATAATTACTACAACCTTATTGGAAATTTGGATGCAATGTCGAAATTTCCTAGGGATCATAATACGCACAGAAAGAGTCATCAATCTAGCTTTAATCTGCCTGTAATTTTGGAAGCTTTCAGAGACAGTTTCTGTTACACCAAGTATACTTCCAGTGATATAGTTGCTATTTTTATCATTGAAATGAGGGAAATGAAATCACTAGAGAAAAAGAACAGAGGTACTTAATGAATTCTGCAATGCATAACTTTTGTTCTACAGTTTAAACTATTTTTATTTTATTTTAGACGAAATGAAGAAGTTACATTCAATGTACCAATCCAGGACGGGTACTACATCTGTACCTCAGTTAAGCTTACTTATGCAAAATTCGAGAATCTTACACTACGTTGACACTCCATTGCTCTTTCTGCCAAGATGGAGGCTAAAATCAGCTGCTACAAGAGACCATTCATTATATCCTTCTCAAGCTATACAGATAGCTGACAAGTTGTCCGATAAGGAGAGGGACTTGTGGCATTTAGAGCTATGTTATTCTTTCTTTAGTGAATACAGAAGTTATTTACATACATTGGGATTTACTCCACTGCAGATCGACAATCCCCAGTGCGGATCAACTGGGTAAGATTAACTTGACTGTCTCCATTAATTCTAAGTGTATAATTTATCCAAACTCAGTTTGAGGACATTCCATACGGCGGTAAACAGTCTCAAAGAGACCGACCTCACAACCAGGGTTGTCAGATCTTTCTTCTTCAATTCTTTAAGTTTTTTTATTAAAGATGTTTTATTTATATCAGTATTCAATTGTTAGTCAGTAACTTTCTTTGAAAACTAGTTTGCAAATATACTTTAAACCGAGGAGTTTTGAGTGTGACAGAAAAGAATAACAAGCCATTCCTTGTTATAATAATACATTCTTTAGTCCTTAAGAAACAATATAACTGAAATCAAGACAAAAAGTGTTTTCAGTGTTTAAAAACAACTAATTAACAAACCCTTGTTTCTCGTATACTTATACATAATATATTAACAAAACAGAAAATTTGGTAGAACTGGCAACCGTTCACAATTTATGCACGTTGTCAGGGGTGATATAAGCTGAAGCGGTTTCCAGTCCGTTCAACGATCGATTCTGTCAGACAGAGATAGGCCAGTGACCGCCGATGGCGTGCGAAGATAAAATATACGTGATTTGGAACTTATGGACGGGCCGGGGAATGGTCCCAGAATGGAGTTCTGGTAAAAAAATTAAAGCATTTTCTGAGCAGTGTCGTGCCGTGTCAGGTTTATTTTTCTGGTTTTAGTTTTGTGTATAGAATCTTTGAGTTACCTTATATTTATTATTTTAATATAATATTATTAAATATACAGTGGGTTTATAAAGTGTAGTATGTACAAACACCTAATGTTAAACAAACTTATAAGTGTGTATACGCATTTTAATTATTTGTTTGGGACGCCTATGGTTAGGAGTTTCATACTGTTTTATGTCATTAAATTGACCTAAGAAACACTATACCTATATAAATTATTGTTCATTTCTTAGGGTTTTGATTCGAGATAAATCGTCCTATAACTCAGTATTCTATATCCAAAGGACTATTTTGGGAGGAATCTTAATTTTTACAGTATCCTTTGAGGAACCTTTTTTTGTAACAAAACTTCATGCCATTGAATGTAATAGGTTACAGAATATTACGTCTAGAGCTTCTGTCAACGGGGTAAGCTTGATAATATAAAAAAATTAATAAATCGCTAACTGAATTTTTGTTTTTAGTTTACACTCAGTTTTCTGGATGAATGCGACAAAGTCAAAATTTTAATGCATCTACATTCATTTACCTATGATTATCATTTGCGGTGTATATATAACTACATTTCTGGACATCCAGGAAAAATACCGGAAAAATATAATGTCCACCAGTTTCTAGATGACTTTTTGAAATATTATAATAAGGCTCCCAACTATGCTAGGAACTTAGTTCATACAGGTACCTAATAGAATTGTATTTATAAATATTTTAGTGAGGGGGGGATCATAAAAAAAGGTAATTTATGAATATATAATTTTTACAGGGTACCCTGTACAGGGTTCCCCATTTAAAACGAAACAGGCTAAATATCTGGTTCCACGTTAATTTAAAAAAAAAAACGCTCGGACCCGTCGATTTTTATTTCGAGGGGGACATCTTTTGCGTATATTGTCAATCTTGTTACTTCAAGCCCCTAGGAGGGAGGGGGGGGTAAGATCTACATCTTAAATGGATACCCCTATTTTATATAATTTTTTTGGATTCTGCATAAAATTCTAAACATTTTTTAATAAAAGCATTATTAGTCTATACTAAACAGTTTCCGAGATATTGACTCTTGAAAAATGAGAATTTTGACGTTTGACAGCGTCTAGCTTTCTAACTGTACATCTTAGAGTAAAACGGCTTACATGTCCCTATCTTCGATTTTTATTATCTTTCCAATAGTGTCAACTTCCGGTTAAACCGGAAGTACTATATTTCTTACAACCGGTTTAACCGGAAGTTGGCACTATGGGAAAGATAATAAAAATCGAAGATAGGGACATGTAAGCCGTTTTACTCTAAGACGCTCAGTTAGAAAGCTAGACACTGTCAAAGTTCAAAAATCTCATTTTTCAAGAGTCAATATCTCGGAAACTGTTTAGTATAGACTAATAATGCTTTTATTAAGAAATGTTCAGAATTTTATGAATAATCCAAAAAAATTATATAAAATAGGTATCTATTTAAGATTTAGATCTTACCCCCCCCTCCCTCCTAGAGGCTTGAAGTAACAAGATTGACAATATACGCAAAAGATGTCCCCCTCGAAATAAAAATCGACGGGTCCGAGCGTTTTTTTTTTTAATTAACGTGGAACCAGATATTTAGCCTGTTTCGTTTTAAATGGGGAACCCTGTATAATGGCTGCATATGGATCTTTTTTTTAGATACATTAACAATCGAAAATTTAGTAACGGAAGGAAAACAGTTATATGATTATTTACTATCCAATGTCCAGCAATATGGTTTTAAAGTGTTAGAAATGCATGGCTGTACACCCGAATTTATACTTTTACAAGTGACTACGGCTAGACAAGTGTCATATAAGGATGCTCAAGATAGACAACATGTAGATGATTTCGACATGACTTTGGTGGTTTACAACCAGTGTACGCCGTTTAAACCAACTGATAATGTTTTACATCTTAAATATTACCTGATACTTACCTCCAAAAGGTATTTTCTTATGTACATAAGTACTTATAATAATAATAATAATAGTAATTTTTGTTGAGCTTTAGACTTGGCGGACATTTTTCCAAATACAAGTTAAAAATTATAATTTTTAGAGATACCTATCCCATGTATGAGAATGAACAAAAACTAGGAAAATTTCGAACAGTATCATCGACTGGTACATCCGCATATTTAGACAAATCCATTAGTGAAATTGAATCTAGTCTTCCCATGTCGGAGTCAAACGAAGATACTGATAATTTAGACAGCGCCAACGAAAATGATGAGAAATCATTAAGTAGAACTTCGGACGAGAAGGCCCCCAGTAAAGTTTTAACCACTGTAACAATTTGTCAAGAATCGGTCAATTATTTGGGATATTATTCGTCGCATGAGCAAATTATGCAAACTTTGATTTTAAACAAAGCTAAAACCACACAGGATGATATTAGAACTATGGTTTCCAAAGGTAGGTTATTAAAACTTCTCGATTTCTCAGAAAATGTTTCTTATTTAATTTCATTTCTTGGAAAATTTTATTCTTGATAAAAGTTTGGTGCATGCCTTAAAGTTATTAACGCATGTTTCAGATTTCAGGTGCGGTTAATATTAAGGGAGGAAATGGCATTTTTTCAAAATTACCTTAAGAGAAAAGTACCTTAATTTAAAAAATACAGCGAAATTTTATATGGAAATGTTGTCGCAAATTAAAAACTTAGTTTAAGTACGAAATTTAAATTATGCATCACAGTTTTTAATTTTTTCCCTTAAACCTCTATTTATTAGATTAGGGGGGTTTACCATCCCCCCTGAAATAAAATCCTAGTTACATCCCTGGTGCAACACGCTAATATCTAAACTCGTATCATTGAAAAATTTTAAAAGGTTTGCAACTGCTTAATACATTTTTATTATAAAGCCATGACTAGGTTGTTTGATAAATATGTTAAAAGTGAGTAAATAAAACATCAACCAGAGGCGTACCGTTTAGGAAAAAATAGAGGTTTAAGGGAAAAAATTAAAAAGTAAGATACATAACTTAAATTTCGCATTTGGACTAAGTTTTTAATTTGCAACAACATTTCCATATACAATTTTGCTGTGGTACTTTACTCTTATGGCAATTTCGACAAAATGGCATTCGCTCCCTTACTTTTAATCGCAGATGAAACCTGAAATCTGCGCTTATGGGCATGCACCAACTTTTATCAAGAATAACATTTTTTATAAAAAAATTTTAATAAAAAAGTTTCCCATATGCTGAATACTTTTTTTGACACACCGTATAAAACTTTCAAAATATTTTTAATTAAGATCTAATTTTTACACATTTTTTTTAGGAATGGTACATTGCAGAACGAATCTTTTATGGAACAGATTAATATCACTTCAGGACTCAGTTTCTCTAACTTTCGACGAATTTATTGAAATAAAAAGTTTTGCCAAATTAAAGCATTTGTGCCACCTGCATCCCAATTTGGGTCCCTTGTTGAATCAACCTTTAATATGGTACCAAGGTCTTGCCAAGTTGCTGCTAATTAAGTACGCAGATCAGCATAGAATATTTACTTCTGTTGATGGACATGCTTCCTATTATGTTATCCTCCACCCTCGATATTATGGCGCTTTTATGTTGTTGAGTATAGATATGCAAACGTCTAGAGGGGTGAGCATTTTTTTTTTAAATAGAGGTTGTACTATACAGGTCATTTACTTTATTTCCGGCCACGAAAACGCTTTAAGCTCATTTCTCCTAGTGGCATCGTTTCTGCTAACTAGTAATGGGATAACTCGAGTGAAAAATAACCGAACACTCGGTTTTTTCAATCACTCGAATTATTCGATTATCTTAGGAAATCATTCGAGTGACGAAATGAGTGATGAATATAATGGTTTTTGATAGTGATGGGATCACTCGAGTTAAAAAAATAACCGATCACTCATTGCGGAGCTATACAAAGTAGTTAGTTTATGGAACTGGCGACCTTTTTTTTTTTAGAAGTCTAAAAATATATGTGGTTGATTTTTTTAAAATTGCCCCTCATATAGCATTTGAGTGAACAATCGATTATCATTCGGTTTTTTAAATCACTCGAATTCTCGGTAATCGATTATTGAAATAACTCGATTTTTCCCATCACTACTGCTAACCCTACGGCTACATGGTCAATCATGAAGAAAATGACTTGTATACAGTTAGGACGTAACGTCTGGAATAAATTCATTATTTAGGAAACGCTGAATGTTTTTAAAAATCGCTCGGACACGTCGATTTTGTTTTTTTAATACGATTTTTTTTCAATATTTTTTATTATACAAAGCACTCTGCTTGGACCAACTTTAATTTTTTAAATGGGAACCCCCATTTTTTTTTATTTTAGGATTCTGTGCATAATTGTGAACATTTTTTATCTAACATGTCATTATGATTTATCGACAGTTAAAGTTCGAAAATAAATACAACAATTAAATCAGTATCAGCATAACTCAGTGAATAATTACTTGTCACATCGTTACATTTGGTCAAATTAGACAGTTTTATGCTTCGTGTCAAAATATCGCAATATTGTGTCATTATTTTCAAGATAGATCATTTTTACTCTAACGTTTTTCTAATTTTTGAAGTTTATTAAGTAATAGTTATTGTGAAATTTCTTTTTAACATAAATGAAACTTAATGAAGCACAGAGGATAGAAATTCTAATGATGATGGGATATGGTGACAGGGTAAGAACCCAACAAGAAGTGTGTCAATTATTTAATGAAAAATATCATAATCGTCCGCCAATTTCACAATCAGCTGTAAGTAAGATCGAGCATAAATTTCTTCAGCTTGCTCATGTTCGAGATGCCCCAAGAAGTGGTCGGAAAGCATTGAATGATGACAAAAAGATGGACGTATTATTAAGTGTTCAAGAAAATAACCATATTAACTCTAGGAACATGGCTACAAACTTAAAAATTTCGAAAACAACGGTTTGAAAAGTATTGCATGAAAATAAGTACCACCCTTTTAAGATGAAAGTCCTTCAAGAACTTTATGAAGAGGATTTTGACAGGCGGCTTGAATTTTGTGAAATTTTACAAGAAATATGCATTAGGAATCCCAATTCTGTTAAAAACATTGTTTTTTCTGATGAATCCACATTTTGCTTGAATGGTGAGGTCAACACACAAAAGTATAGGTATTGGTCCGATATAAACCCAAATTGGATGAGGGAGGGACATACTCAGTATAGACAAAAAATAAATGTGTGGGCAGGCATTGTGGGTGATTTTTTTAATGAGAATCTAAACTGTCAACGATATTTAAGTTTTCTACAAGATGATCTTACTCCAGCTCTTTCGACGATTTTTCCTGATGAAGAAAATCCCGATTTACCACATCAGAATATTTGGTTCCAACAAGATGGTGCCCCGCCTCATTATTCAGCAGAAGTTCGCGCTTATCTTAATGCTATTTTTGAAAATAGATGGATTGGAAGAAGGGGAGCTATTGAATGGCCGCCGAGGTCTCCCGACTTAACCCCCCTTGACTTTTTTTCTGTGGGGTTACCTTAAAGGTAAAGTTTTCCAAACTAAGCCAATGGACATGGAGGACTTAAAGAATCGATTTGTTCAAGAAATACGGTCAATCAGTCCGGAAGTTGTCAGAAATGTGCAGAAAGAATTTTTCGATCGTCTAGGTTACTGCCAATTAACCTTTGGGCAACTTTTTCAACATGTATTAAAATGACAAATAATTAATTTGTGTATCTATTTTCGAACTTAAACTGTCGATAAATTATAATGACATATTAGATAAAAAATGTTCACAATGCACAGAATCCTAAAATAAAAAAAAATGGGGGTTCCCATTTAAAAAATTAAAGTTGGTCCAAGCAGAGTGCTTTCGGAGACACCCTGTATAATAAAAAATATTGAAAAAAAATTCGTATTAAAAAACAAAATCGACGTGTCCGAGCGATTTTTAAAAACATTCAGCGTTTCCTAAATAATGAATTTATTCCAGACTTTACGTCCTCATTGTATAAGTGCAGTCAATGAGTCCAAGTAGAATCCCGTAAAGCGCGAATGCAACGATGGCAGTGTTTTTTAATCTCTGTATATTTATTATTTTAGGACTTGTATGCTGTATACCGAGAACCCAATAAAAAAGAGAGTGCTGATCCACTTGGTTTGGGTTATGAGAAGTCACTTCGCGATGGTTTCGTTAATTGCATTTGTTTCTATCTTTGGTCGGGTATGATTTGTAATAATTAATATTATCTTAAACCTCCATCAACTGACTATTTTATAAATAACCGTCCGCTCTGCCGCGTCCGTTGTGTCGAATTCTATAACTCGTTTAGGAGAGTTAAACATTTAAAAACTTCAGCTTTTTGTCCTACATTATCAAAACAACTAAAAATGGGCCTTTTCACTAAATTTTGATTTTGGTAGTAGCGTATAAAGGAACAAAAAATAAAATTTTCTGTGTTTTTACTTTTCTATACTTTTAAGCCATAACTGAGAAAATAAATAAATAAAAAAACTCCTTGAATAAAAACACGGACTTAAACATACCTACGTCATCGCGCCGGAAGATTGATGCACAGAGGAATGATAGGAATACCCGAGTCGCTGGCTTAAAATATCAAGAATTCACAAAATCAGCAGCTTGACAGTGTTGCCGATACTCTCAAAAATCATTTATTATAGTTTATAGTACCAGTGCAATGGTAATTGACTATAGCAATTATTAGTAATTATAATATACCAGTTTTCCATTTAATAGCTGCGGAATGAATTATTTTACCAGTATTATGTTTATATTTATTTAAAGTATCCAAATAAAGTTCTAAGAAGAAAGTATATTATTAAGATTATAAAACTTTCTACATATGGCAACAGCGGCTTAATTTGCCGATGGCAGTTCGACAGATCAGCATTTACGCGTGTGCGAGGTTAAACGCATGCGCTCTAGCAAGCTTTAAACATATCTACGTCATGAGTCGCGCCTGTTTTGAGATTTTCAAATTGGTTGAATTTTACCCGGTTTTTACTGTGCTGAAATAAATTAATGTTATGACGTAGCAATAATTTTATTGATGAAAAACACTTATTATAGCACCGACTAAACAATTCAAATGCCAAATGTATCAAATTTAAGAATAGTGAAAAGGCCCATTATCCGGTTAGCGGACTTGTGGCATCCCTGTGTGCTTCATTGCAAAAATAGGCAAGGTTTTTCACACTTAAGTCCGCTAGCCGAGATCATTTACGGACGCGATTCCTCTACTTTTTACTGATAACATTATCTAAATACAGGGTGTTTCAATAAAAACTCCCAGGTGAATTATTTCGAAAACTAAAAACGACATGTAAATTCTGTAAACGCCAGTTTTTAGCCTCTATGATTGGCTTAATAACTGTATAAAAAATGTGTTTGAATAATACAAGATGTAGGTGGCGCCACGGTGCAAAGAAATTTTTCGATGACGGGAACTTTTAAATGTTGTCGCTCTTAAAGATAATTAATTTTTGATCAAATTATGTCCCATAAAAAATGTTGATAAATCCAACATGGAAGGAGATATTTGGGGTTAAGTTTTTTTAAAAATAATTTTAACGAGTATTTTAATTATAAATATTTTTAATATCCTTTGGCAGATTTTAATTTAATTTTGGTAATGATAATTTTAGTGATAAAACGATCGTATAGCGCTAAATTATTACGTCCAGTGACGTCTCAGGGGGCACCTTAACAAATAATATTGACAAAAAATAAGACGCCACTGAGTTTTTGGTAATTTTTATATTTTTTTCGGATTAGGCGACAAAAAATATCCTTTTCTTGTCTCTTAAATTGTTTCTTATCTTGCATCGTTTTCGAGAAATAAAAATAAAAACAATTTTATTGCATATCTCTGGAAAACAAAAATCATTAAATAATTAAAACGTATTTTTTGCTATTAATCGAAATACACTATTGAGAGTTTGCATAACCGCATTATTATATCGATTTGCTATGTGTGTAGGTATATGAAAACGGCAATAATTTTGAACACCTCATTCGACCCCATTAGTTAATTTTTGGTATTGTTCTAATTTTCATTAATAATTTTGTATAATATCTCATCAGTTCTTTCATAAAATTTAAAATATCTTTTAATTTTATTTTATAATGCTTTAATGTTTTAATGCTTTTAAACAACAACAAATACAACGTATTAATTATTTAATGATTTTTGTTTTCCAGAGATATGCAATAAAATTGTTTTTATTTTTATTTCTCGAAAACCAAGCAAGATAAGAAAACAATTTAACAGACAAGAAAAAGATATTTTTTGTTGCTTAATCCGAAAAAAATATAAAAATGACCAAAAAGTGACGTCTTATTTTTTGCCAATATTATTTGTTAAGGTGCCCCCTGAGACGTCACTGGACGTAATAATTTAGCGCTATACGATCGTTTTATCACTAAAATTATCATTACCAAAATTAAATTAAAATCTGCTAAAGGATATTGAAAATATTTATAATTAAAATACTCGTTAAAATTATTAAAAAAAAAACTTAACCCCAAATATCTCCTTTCATGTTGGATTTATCAAAATTTTTTATGGGACATAATTTGATCAAAAATTAATTATCTTTAAGAGCGACAATATTTAAAAGTTCCTGTCATCGAAAAATTTCTTTGCACCGTGGCGCCACCTACATCTTGTATTATTTGAAAACATTTTTTACACAGTTGTGAAGCCAATCATAGAGGCTAAAAACTGGCGTTTCCAGAATTTTCATGTCACTTTTAGTTTTCGAAATAATTGGCCTGGGGGTTTTTATTGAAACACCCTGTGTATGGATAATTTGATCTTCCTACCTCATCTCGAAGAAGTTTTCCGCATGTACCTAGTCACATTTAGCTTTATATATGTACAGATTTATATTGCGACTTATACTCAAATTTTTGAAATGGCGAAAGTTTTAATTTATCTTAATGATAATTAAAAAATTGTGAAAGAAGTGAAAACTTCAACAAGGTGAAATTAACAATATCAAATACAATTTTTCAATTTTGTTTCTTTTAGGTTGGGTTCGTAAGCAATCATAAAAATAACATAAACTTGGAATACGGGATAATTTTACTGCATACGAAAAAAGATATTTCCTAAAATTGAACAACCCTTGAATTTTTACATCTTCAACAGAAGTCAGAAATCATAATAAATTAGGTCCACGGAATAAGCAATTACGGTAAACCTTACTTCACCCTACGTAAATATATAATTTAAAAAATGCCAGAACATACCTGAGACGCAGACGAGTGTCTATAGAACGCACACTGTTTGCGGCATGCTCTTGCATATAAGGTTCATTCGGGTCAGGGTCAGTTCGGATTGAATATAGCAGTTGAATTCGAGCGTTACACAGCCGAGTGTGACGCGTGACGGCTCAGTTTAATTCAGTGCCCACAAAAAGTGCTAAACGCGCCTAAAGAAGTTTTCACTTCAAAAAGAAAGATAGAAATATGTACAGCGGCAAGCGGACAGGTACATTTGTGATGTGACACGAATATAATGGGTTCCCCGGGGGCAAGGTACCTAGGTGCAGAATGAGACTGAACCGTATATTTCTTAATAATACTCATCTCAAATCAACGAGATAGAGTGATCACGAGGAAACCATACCCGATATGAGGGCTGCCAGACGATAGAGAATAGTTGATAAGCACAGTGGCGTATTCACAAAACCTCTCTGAAGGGGGGGGGGGGGGGGTCAGTCATTCTTAAACACACATTGAGCACACAATGGAATAGTTCCATCTGTTAGGCACACCAATTACAATTTCCAATTTTGCTGATGCAGACATAGATTGCACCGAAGTTGCTGGCCCCAGTGAACCCATTATTTTTGCGTCCCTGCGTACTATATAGTACTTAATACAGACTAATTATTGGTAATTAAATTAAAAGCACACCCTAGTGACGCATTCGCCTTATCGGTTTTTGATCAATATTTCGTTACTTTTTCTTTTCATCTAAAAGCAACCGAATAGCCGTTTCTGGGTAGCAATTACCTACAGTTGTACGTTAAAAATAGCTGGATTTATCAATTAATAATAGCAGAAAAAGCAATATGGGCAAATTCGACCAAATCCAACCATTTTTAATGTAAAACTGTAGGTAATTGCTACCCAGAGACAGCTACTCGGCTGCTTTTAGATAAAACGAACAAGTAACGAAATATTGATAAAAAAACGATATGGTGAATGTGTCACTAGTGTTTGCACGTAAACAATTTTTAAAACCATTACGACATTTCATAGATGATAAATAATTTTAAAATTTGTGTTTTTTTTTAAATTTTATTTTTGTACGTCATTCATAAGCTAGAAATTTATGTATCTACTTGCCAGAAATATTTTTTTTTGTATTGTAAATACGAGAGCTCAGTATACTGTGATATTTGTATTAACATGTGCCTGACAATTTTTAACGCTGTGGTAGCGCTAGTATACTGTAGGTAGGTAATATAACATAAAGTGTAATTTTTTACGTGCCATAAAATGAGCAAATGCTTCATTTAAGAAAAATATGAGTTTTATTTTTTTTTCTGTAAGTTCAGTATTTTCTCTCTAGGTATTTGAGGTGGTATCGAAGACGAATGTCTGGTTGAAACACACTATAAATATACAGGTCTGACAAAGGATCCTTTGGAATGACATTTGCCTATACAGGGTGTTTCATTAAGGGCGGCCACCGGCCATATCTCGGAAACTACTAGGCATAGAAACTTGGGAAAAAAATTATGATTAAAGCGGTCATGAGAAAATTCTGGAAATTACTTTTAAGTTCCTCATTTCGCCGCAAGGGGGCACAATTGATTTTTTTTTTCATTCTAAATTTCTCCGAAAATTCCCATATTAAGGTATAACTCTGATTATATCATCGAAAAGCTTAGACAATTCTGCATCACTTTGGTTTAGGGCTCATTGGCGTACCGACCTTGATAAGAGTGGGGGAAGCTATTGAATGTGTAAACGTTAAAATCACTGTAACTTCTAAACGACTTATCCGATTTTACTAAATTTAAGCTTGTTTGGAAGAACCTTCAATTGTATCTAATGGTACACGATAGTTTCTAATAAAATTGCTAGAGGGCGCAATTTGTATTAAAAATTATTTTTTTGGCAATAACTCTGCAACGAACAAACATATCGAACTGCGGTCTTCACATCTTTTCTTGCAAATTTCATCTACTTTTCGATTATGATGTCATAGTTATACCGTATGATTTGAATTTTTGGGATAAAATCGAAAAAACTGTTATTATTACAAATTGCGCCCTCTAGCAATTTTATTAAACACTATCGTGTACTGTTGGATACGGCGATTGAAGATACTTATTTTCCCCTTCCAAACAAGCTTAAATTTAGTGAAATCGGATAAGTCGTTTAGAAGTTACAGCGATTTTAACGTTTACACATTCAATAGCTTCCCCCACTCTTATCAAGGTCGGTACACCAATGAGCCTTAAACCAAAATGATGCAGAATTGTCTAAGCTTTTCGATGATGTAATCAGAGTTATACCTTAATATATGGGAATTTTCGGAGAAATTTAGAATTAAAAAAAAATTCAATTGTGCCACCTTGCGGCGAAATGAGGAACTTAAAAGTAATTTCCAGAATTTTCTCATGACCGTTTTAATCGTAATTTTTTTTTTTCCAAATTTCTATGCCTAGTAGTTTCCGAGATATGGCCGGTGGCCACCCTTAATGAAACACCCTGTATAGGAGCAGTGGCGTAACGTATAGAGGGCCGGGGGGTCCTACTATCATATTTTAGACAAAATGAAAAGTGGTAAAACCAATCGTCCTGATATGGTACATGCGTCATCCGTGCGGATGTCTTAAAACCACCATAAAATACTTATAACCGGTATTTTAATGGCATCTTGGAAGTTATGGCAGTGAACAGGCGGCTTTAAGATGTCTCGAATGCTGAAGGCGAACGGCGACGTCTTTGAGATGCCTTTTTATACTGCTTGGGTTACTTTGCTCTACAATGTAAATACTAAAGAAAATAATAATACAACTATTTATTTTTAATAACATTTATTGGAATGAACGCAATTGGCTGGGCTTATGGGGACCACTGAAAAAAATGCATGTTGGTAAACTTAGAATGTCTTTTAATTATGGCTAATGATATAAAATTAATGAAGTGTTTTTGTAGTGTCTGCATTCAGTATTATAACTGGAAAATGTTTAGCGTCTTGTGGTTTAAAAAAGCAGGAGCTTCCACACTTACAACAAGAGTTGGTGAGGGAATTTCACAGTCTCCGTAGCGCAATTGGTAGAGCGTTCGACTGGTAATCGAGAGGTTCTGGGTTCAACTCCCCCCCTTCCCAATTTTAAATCTTTGCTTACCGCTAAACATTTTTCAGTTATACGAGTTTGTTACTTGGAATAAATAATAAATTAAATGCAGTACAGTTTTGGAAAAATGCCTCCTAGTTTTTTATTGACTATTTTTAAAGTGCACATTAAGTTGTACGGTACTAAATTTCAAATTTTTATTTCTTATCAATAATTGTTGAGAAATGAACAGATAAGAAGTGAGTATAGGTTAATTTCTCCCGAAGGAGTTGAAATGCTCATACTGAGTTTTACTTGCCTTTAGGATATTGCCAAATAGTGATTGACAACATTTTGAACAGTTATTGACAAAAAAGTATTAAAAATGGATAGAATTTTGTTTTTATTCTTCAATTAATTCAATTTTTGTTTGTTTTATATCTTGTAAATAACAAGAAATAAAAATTTGAAATTTGGTACTTATGGAAAACCTAATATGCACTTTCAAAATAGTCAATAAAAAACGGATAGCCATTAAAATTTTTTTTTTGATATTGTCATCTCTAATTTACCTAAAGGGTGAAATATGAATTCTTTAAGTGCTTAACTTTCCTCTCAAGAGGAAAATTATCGCAAAAATAAAGTTTGAGATATTTCGGAAACCCATTACCTGCTGATATCCGGGTTTAATTTCGGTTTGCATTATACAAAGACAAGTTAGGGTAGAAAGTTAGTAAAAAAAAATAATCTTAAAACTGTTACACCCTGTAATTTAAAAGTTTAGATGTTTTGGACTAACGTTTATAAGAGTACAGTTTTTTTCTTAAAATGGAGTTAAGATTTGAAATATTGACATCAAATACAACCCTGTATATTAGCGGGCACAAAGGCAATAGCCGATTTTTTTAGGGAAATATTACTATATGGGTTTGTTTTCCCAAGAAACACGTAAATTAAAAGTAAATCTAAGTTCAACCGGCACGCGTACAAAGATAAAGTTGTACATTTAACATCAATTTTGATAAGCTCACATTGATTTTAACATTTATTTGTTATAATAAACACCATATTAACTATGTTATATAATATGCTTTTTGAGGCATCGGCATCGGTCAGATTTTTCTATGTATCATATTTATGATGTTACGACATAATTTAAGTATTTGGTGTTTTATATCACGCTATAGACAATTTGGGAAATTTATTGAAAAGGTCGGGAAATTACATGTTTAAGATGTATTTTCCAGTTGAAAAAGTATGAAATTAAAAAAAATTCTTGGATACAGTTTTTAAAATTAAATTTTACAGTAAAGATCGATTTTTGGAAAAAAAAACTCGTGGAAGTTATTGCAAAAATATTACATTTTTTTAAATTGAACTAACTATAAAATTTATTGTCATTTTCGGTGTTATTCTTTATTAATCTTTTCGAATTATCTATAGTGTGATAAGAAAATAACTTTATAGTAATTTTTTTTAAATGTTAATTATAACAGTAGGTATACCTACAACTAACTTAAGGGCAAACATATAGTTACGCATTCATCATTTCATTTTCCTATCAATATTTCGTTTATTTATCGTTCCAAAAAGCGGTCAAATATCCGGTTTTGGGTAGCAATTATCTACAGTTTTCAGTTAAAAAAATGTACCTAATTGATAAAATAATAAAAGGATAAAACGAAATTTTGTCAAATTTATTAATTTACAAATTCACGTAAAATTGTGGGTATTTGTACCCCAAAGAGGGGTATTAGCAGATTTTTGGACAAAACGAAGAAGTAACGAAATATTGATTAAAAAATTAAATAGCGAAGGCGTCACTAGTGTTTAGATACATATAAAAAATTTTACCGATCCACTCAGATGACAGAGAATAAAATCTATTTTATTTGTTCAAAATAAAACGGGCAGATAATCTAATAGATCTATGATATATAAACATTTAAACACTCTATGGAATATTTTGACAGATTGAAAAAGTATGTGTCAAATTTGAACTTTTTTATATTTATATTATTTTCCATTTTGTATCCTCCTTAAAGATAGATAATACGTGATTCATCCTTTATTAAAGAAACATTTTTAAATCGATAAATAAAGAACAGCAATGTTTTTAACTTTACTTTTCAGTGTTCACACCATACAAGGGCCCTGTGTTGAAAATATTTTCAGTCCAAATATTGGCGTTTTGGATGAAAATTTCCTTTTTGATTCTAATAAAATTTAACAAATCTTTAAGTTAGATACAATAAGTTTTTTGGGTTACATACAGGGTTCCCCATTTAAAACGAAACAGGCTAAATATCTGGTTCCACGTTAATTTAAAAAAAAAACGCTCGGACCCGTCGATTTTTATTTCGAGGGGGACATCTTTTGCGTATATTGTCAATCTTGTTACTTCAAGCCCCTAGGAGGGAGGGGGGGTAAGATCTAAATCTTAATTTTTTATAAAATACCCCTATTTTATATAATTTTTTTGGATTCTGCATAAAATTCTGAACATTTTTTAATAAAGGCATTATTAGTCTATACTAAACAGTTTCCGAGATATTGACTCTTGAAAAATGAGATTTTTGAACTTTTACAGCGTCTAGCTTTCTAACTGTACGTCTTAGAGTAAAACGGCTTACATGTCCCTATCTTTGATTTTTATTATCTTTCCAATAATGTAAACATCCGGTTAAACCGGTTGTAAGAAATATAGTACTTTCGGTTTAACCGGAAGTTGACACTATTGGAAAAATAATAAAAATCGAAGATAGGGACATGTAAGCCGTTTTACTCTAAGACGTACAGTTAGAAAGCTAGACGCTGTCAAACGTAAAAATTCTCATTTTTCAAGAGTCAATATTTCGGAAACTGTTTAGTATAGACTAATAATGCTTTTATTAAAAAATGTTCAGAATTTTATGCAGAATCCAAAAAAATTATATAAAATAGGGGTATCCATTTAAGATTTAGGTCTTAGCCCCCCTCCCTCCTAGGGGCTTGAAGTAACAAGATTGACAATATACGCAAACGATGTCCCCCTCGAAATAAAAATCGACGGGTCCGAGCGTTTTTTTTTAATTAACGTGGAACCAGATATTTAGCCTGTTTCGTTTTAAATGGGGAATATTAGAAAAAATACTACAAAATAATACATTGCCTAATTAATTTTTGAATTTACATTTTTTTCTAAAGTCCATTTAGTTTCCTATCGTTAAAATTTTCTAATAACAAAATTTTCTAATAACAATAAGATTCCTATTGCCAAAAATAATAAATATCGTTTAAAAATTATAAAAAACATTATTGGCTTTTTAGAGTAGGTTATTAGACATTATTCTTAATAGCAAATACTAGTGACGCATTCGCCAATTCATTTTCTTATCAACATTTCATTTCTTTTTATCCAAAAAGCGACCAAATACCTGTATTGGGGTAGCAGTTATCTACAGTTTTAAGTAAAAAACAAATGTAATATGATGAATAAATAAAGCACAAAAGGAATTTTTTTTCAAAGTTGCGCATATCTTTTTTGCTGCTTTTATTTATTTATAAATCCAACCTTTTTTAACTCTGAACTGTAGGTAATTGTACCCCAAAGAGGGGTAATTGGCCGATTATTGGATAAAATGAAGAGGTAACGAAATATTGATCAAAACCCGAATTGGCGAAGGCATCACTGGTGTTATTTGCTGTCAACCGCATCGTTTTTACATTTTAACTTTTCTACATTTGGCAAATTAGGAAAAAATTAAAAATCGAATATCATCGAAATACAAAAAACAGAATAACGAATTTTTAACCAAAGATATTTTATTTATTGAAAAATAAGCGTATTCATTTTTTGTCTAATTATCATATATTATGTATATATATACACCTTTTGTTACAAACTTATTAGTGTTATAGAGCCCTAACATACATTAAATTTGATATGTTCTTTTAATTATAAAACATTGCGAGCGAACCACGGGGTGAAACCAGTGCCGTTTTGTCAAAAAGTAACATAATAATCCTATGGAATATAGTTTTACCTCAAATACAATAATGTTACTGGAAAAATGCCAGCTGACACATTTTTTATAATTGAGTCAACTTCGTAGAAACTATCGTTTAGAAGATACCATTACTTAGTCTCGGACTAGAGGATCATTACGATAACTGGACATCGTACGTGTCACATTGCCAAGCCAGATCACTGATGATCATTCAGAATCAGAAACAAGGATGACCTCACATTCATTCTAAGTGAGGCAAGTAATATTTAACAACAAGATGTAAGCAAGCCACGGACAACTGTCGAGGTCGCCGGTGTTAACCGCCGTTGCCTAAAGTTCAGCCGTCAATGGCAGCGTCAGGGGGTTTCCACGCTGGGACCCCCGTCGTCTATTAGACAGTAGCCGCGTTCGGCAATTACCTCAGACCGCTTGGATTGATCTAAATCGTTCGTTTATGACATCTAAATGGAGGAGAAATAAATCTCAACAGTTCGGCAATTAAAATCGGAGCGCTCCGAGGATAATCTTTTTGCTCGGAGTATTTTGACCGAGGAAAGCGATTAATCTCAGCTGAATTTGTGAGGTTAAGTTTGATGTTTATATTTAGGTTTAAAATTTTGGTAGTTTGATTGAACAAAGCCTTTATTTTTCTGTGATTTGACTGAAAATAATATGCAGGAAGTGGAACTATATGATGTGGAAGAACAAAAACGCTATACCATGTTTATTTGACCATAAATACACAGAAATATTTTACATGTTCTATATAAGACATCCCAGCAGGTTGACTTGGTTATTCCAAATCGATCAGCGACAGCGACTGATCTAAATTGAAAATACACATTAGGCAAGGCTAAGGAAGGCATAAACTCTGGTGGGTTTTACCTAAAACTTTCCATATTTGATAAACACCAGATTGCTATCCTGGTCTGTTTATCCAATAACATTTCCGGATGGCCAGCACCTACAGCTATCAATCTTCCCTCTGAAACTGCATTTAATTTATTAAGCAAGTCTTCAAAGGTTTGGGGACAATCTAAAGTGCCGTCTGAACTGGTGATGTGCAAATCGGGGTACCGTTTCTTCGGCAAAACCGTCTACCTTTTCCAAAATCTTGACGTCTTCCTCATTATCGTCTTTAAACATTAGTTGATAGCCTCCTTCAATTAAGGCCAATACAACGCTAGGAATACTCATTTTTAGTAACTTTACAAAAAGGGAAAACAGGTTTAGGTTTCTTAGATCAAAACCATTGAATAAAATCAAAACAAAACAAATATTACATTTTTGGCTATGACAGAGGTCATCTGTTAGGTACCGTTCGTTTATCACAAAATTCTCCGACCGATCTGAGGTCACGTGACAAAATATCCATCGCATCGCAGATGTAATTGCCGAACGCGGCTACTCTACCTCGGTCTGACAACCGGATGAGGTCATCCTTGTTTCTGATTCTGAATGCTCATTAGTGATCTGGCTTGGCAATGTGACACGTTCGATGTCCAGTTATCGTAATGATCCTCTAGACTCCTTAGCTCATTTTTGTCGGTGATTTATTCGACATCAGGTAGGCAGCTTGGCTGCTCCTGAGTTCTAGTTAAGGCTGTAAGCCTTTTCCTTCAGATCATACCATTACTTAGTTACCACTCCGTATAACAAAACGTTTCTAGTGACCTTATGTATGTATTGTGATAACAAAAAGACAGTGACTTCACCACGTAAAAATTTAGAATATAGTTTAGAGATTCAAAATCTATCTAACATACATATATATTATTCCTCTAAGCCGTTATATACAACATTAATTATTAAATAACATTTTTAAGAGAAGCCACAGAGAGCTTTAACTAAAGCCGAAAATATACACGTAGGGAAAATGTTTGTCCGCCCATCTCTTAGTAATAAGTTAGAATAGTACAAATATGAAGTATCGCAAAGTAAACAGAAATAGGTAGATTATGTTTCCCCCACTCCATCGCATCGGATCTGGCTGACTCGATGCGTTTTGCTTGATCCTGATCCTTTGATTCAGGCGGCAACGTACGAAAGAATGAATATTTATTTGATATTAATAGAATCGAAGCGGCGCGGCGTGCCACCAGCGAGTGCCATGAGCGAGATGCAATACGATGGACCGGGGGAAACATAATCTACCTACCTCTGTTTGCTTTGCGATACTTCATATTTGTACTATTCTAACTTATTACTAAGAGATGGGCGGACAAACATTTTTCCTACGTGTACATATAGAGAGAGCCAATAATGAGCGACGCAGGCCGACGCCTGACATTAAATTTAGGCTACGAAGTTCGTAATGCCACCAACATGGTAGTGTTCCCTCTGATGTACAAACCGTTTGTCTGGCTAATACTTTCCGACATCCTATTTTTCACGAAAGAAAAATTCAGTTTTAAAAAAACCTGAAAGGGGTTTTCGGTTTTCTATAAAAAAAAAACAGGAAGAATAATCTACACATTCTAAGATATTATGACCAAAGTAGGGACAGATGGGATGTTCAACGCCAGATTCCACCCTGGTTTCTGCGCATGCGCCAGCAGTCCAAAGCTGTTTATTTGCTGTTTTTGAATGAAGCAAGAAGAAAGGGCAAAAACAGCAAATAATCAGCTTCGGACTGCTGGCATCCATCCCATCTATCCCCTACTGACCAAATTTGTTTTAGATAGATGGGTCAGAAGCGAAGGGGAGGGTACAGTTAGCATTATTTTTACACATTGATTTACTAGATACTGCATGCAAACTAGCCACGTTAAATTTCAGTTCCATTGCTCAACTTTGAAATTATTAACACTTCGTACCACTTTTCAAATTAATATAGTTTACTTTGATCTACCTATCTTGATCGTCATTTATGCGATTTTAATAATTTTAGATTGGGATCTCATCACAATTTGTTTGGCGGTTCTTCAGTTATGTGCTATGTTAGTATTTTTTAAATCTAAATATCCCTTTATTATATACATACGTTTATCGGTGATTTGTTTTCTATTTTTATTTTTGTAACTGGATCCAATATTTGGTACAAAACGATTTTTTTTAGGAAATAACAGATTTTTTTTTTACACCGTGATATATATATTAACCAATTAGACCGTTCGTCTTAAAACTAAAAATAATATAATAGTTATTAGATAACCAAATATCACATAATTGGACAGTCATTAATGTTTAACTAATGCAGAATATTTTATAGTACCTATTAAAAAATACAGTAAAATACAGGGATTTCCAGAAGTCCGCAGTAAAAAATGGTTCAACCAGAATTTAACAACCCCTTTTGGTTTTGTGATATTCCATTTTAAATTTCCTAATGCAGAAAAATACGTTTTTCTGTTCATATCGCGTAGAATATCAAATGACATTTATTTGTAACTACGTTTTTGCAGTCAGGAGACGTCCTTTTTATATGAAACTTGTGGGAAATCTGTATTAAAAACAAGACAGGAAAGTAACAGAAGACATCTGGACTAGGACCATGTAAATCAAAAGGAGTATACTGAGTCAAGATCTCCTGACGCGTATACTTAATATACCTTTATATCTATCTACTATACACCATTTACAATAAATATTTAGAGTATGCAGTGGCGCACCCAGGATTTTTTCGGTTCCTTAATGTTTTTCTTACAAAAAGTAAACTTTTCGTTCAAGACATATATTCACTAAAAGAGCTGGGACCCACTAGGCGGCAAGAGTTACGCGGCCACTACAATGTATTGACTTGATACGCGCAACGCGCCTATATAGGGCGTCACCGCAGGTACCTTCTACAGAAATCGCGAAGTTTTGTATTTATGTATTTAGGAATTGAAACCTTAATCATGTAATTCTAACCACGTTTTTAGCAAGTCGCATAGATACGTTTTATAAGTAGATTTTACATACATGTAGGTACATTTTTTTTTTGTTGTCTGCATAGAAAATAGAACAGCAACCATAAAAATCATATTTGATTTGTAATAAAATTATTTAGACCTGTCATTTTATTAAAAATATGCCAACATAATTTTACACCTGGTATATCGTGATTTCCGATTTTTTTACGTATTTAAGTATTTCACCACTTATACACCATAGTATACAGTGATCGGCAGAAAGTGCGCAGCATATGGGAAAGTTTTTTTTATCTTTAAGGTTAGAAAATTAATTTTATTTTAGATAGGTTCTGTTTGTTCTCAACCCAAAATAACACCCATTAAATCCGGTAAAAGTCTTATGGTATACGAGGTAGGATCAAAAACTTGAAATTCTGCCAAGAGTAAAGTACCTCCATCTTTCATTTTAGAATATTTTTTTACTAAGAATTATTGTTTTAATTTCAAAGTTATACCCAAATTCCAAATTTCGCTTGTTTTGGACAAAAAAATGGATTTAATCGGGCTTTCTGAATAACCCTGTAAAAAAAAAAATAAATGGCAACCGAACAGTACGAAAATAAGATTTTCTGCAGACTTTGTTAGAGATTACCATAATATTATGAAAACAAACTAATCGGACTTATGATCGACGGTTATCTCTAACAAAGTCTGCAGAAAATCTTATTTTCGTACTGTTCGGTTGCCATTTATTTTTTATACAGGGTTATTCAGAAAGCCCGATTAAATCCATTTTTTTGTCCAAAATAAGCGAAATTTGGAATTTGGGTATAACTTTGAAATTAAAACAATAATTCTTAGTAAAAAAATATTCTAAAATGAAAGATGGAGGTACTTTACTCTTGGCAGAATTTCAAATTTTTGATCCTACCTCGTATACCATAAGACTTTTACCGGATTTAATGGGTGTTATTTTGGTTTGAGAACAAACAGAACCTATCTAAAATAAAATTAATTTTCTAACCTTAAAGATAAAAAAAACTTTTCCATATGCTGCGCACTTTCTGCCAGTCACTGTATAAAATGGTTTCTGCGCTATTTTCTTTGCAGTAAATTTTCAGTCCCAATTTTTCAAAATCAACAAAGTATTAATTTGAACCATAAATTATATAATTTAACAACCATAACGTTATAAAGAATCATTTAATTCTTGTCAATAATAAATTTTTAAACTTGGAAAACAGTTTTAAATCAAATAATAAAAATAAGTACGGTAAACATTTATTTTACAATATCAGATATTGTATGAGGAATGTTTTTTAAAAACTCATATAAAAAATGGTCTTTCGACTTATATGTCCGCAGAGAGCATAAACCTTTTTTTTTTACTATATGTATTTCTGTTCTATTATTAAAATTTCTCCCGAGGGCTGCTACTACTACTACCTATCCATCTTTGAAGATAAGAAAAACACCCCTCCCTTCCAGAAAAGTTATGGGAATGATAGATCCAAATTTTAGCTGCAGAGATGGTCAAACTTTAATTTTAGAACAGAAATATTTTTAAAATTCCTAATCTTTATGCCCGAGGCCAGAACATGTAGGCTATATTTACAATATATTATTAAACTATATACCTAATATTTAAAATAAAGTATATACAGGGTGTTTCATTAAGGATGGCCACCGGCCATATCTCGGAAACTACTAATCATAGAAACTTGGGAAAAAAAAATATGATTAAAGCGGTCATAAGAAAATTCTGGAAATTACCTTTAAGTTCCTCATTTCGCCGCAAGGAGGCACAATTGAATTTTTTTTTTTAATTCTAAATTTCTCCGAAAATTCCTATAATAAGGTATAACTATGATTACATCATTGGAAAGGTTAGACAATTCTGCATCATTTTGGTTTAAGGCTCGTTGGCGTACCGACCTTGATAAGAGTGGGGGAAGCTATTGAATGTGTAAACATTAAAATCGCTGTACTTCTAAACGACTTATCCGATTTTACTAAATTTAAGCTTGTTTGGAAGGGAAAGGTAAGTACCTTTAACCGCCGTATCCAACAGTACACGATAGTGTTTAATAAAATTGCTAGAGGGCGCAATTTGTAATAATAACAGTTTTTTCGATTTTATCCCGAAAATTCAAATCATACGGTATAACTATGACATCATAATCGAAAAGTAGATGAATTTTGCAAGAAAAGATGTAAAGACCGCAGTTCGATATCTTTGTTCGTTTCAGAGTTATTGCCAAAACAATAATTTTTAATACAAATTGCGCCCTCTAGCAATTTTATTAGAAACTTGTACCATTGGATACGGCGATTGAATATACTTACCTTTTCCTTCCAAACAAGCTTAAATTTAGCAAAATCGGATAAGTCGTTTAGAAGTTACAGCGATTTTAATGTTTACACATTTAATAGCTTTCCCCACTCTTATCAAGGTCGGTACGCCAATGAGCCTTAAAGAAAAATGATGCAGAATTGTCTAAGCTTTTCGATAATGTAATTAGAGTTATACCTTAATATGGGAATTTTCGCAGGAATTTAGAATTTAAAAAAATTTTTTTAATTGTGCCCCCTTACGGCGAAATGAGAAACTTAAAAGTAATTTCCAGAATTTTCTCATGACCGCTTTAATGATAATTTTTTTTTCAAGTTTCTATGCCTAGTAGTTTCCGAGATATGGCCGGTGGCCGCCCTTAATGAAACACCCTGTATATTGTATATATGAATAAAACTAACAACTTAACTCTATTCTTTGGTTGACGATAGGGAATCATTAGATGTGACTATTTTGATTTTTTTCTTTTTCTTTTTGTCAGGCCCCTGTTCTAGAATTAAAAAAAATACTTTTCAATTTATATGCCATAAATTTAAAACTAAAAACTGAAAAACCGTGGTAACTACCTGCATAATTCGTGCTAGTGGGATTTACAACATTGCATTGATAAATTTGGTTGTTTTTGCACATTTCCTTTTTTGTATACAGTTAGAGAGCTTTAATACGAATTGTTGTCATAAAATGTACGCCATATTAATGATCTGTTATTATTACATGCATTTGTACTTAACTGTTGAAATTACTTTTAAAAGTAACTCGTTTTTACCTCAACCTTAATATTATTCCAATCTTCAAATACTGGGCAGTAAAAATCAACTTACTCAGGAGTTTTCTTAAAAGTAGGTAATAAAAAAACCTTAATATTTTCCATTCACCGTTACCCTTATTTTTACCGTTACATTCGCAAAATTGGTGAAAATGTCCGATTCGGTCTCCCGAGGTTTGTTTGTCGGGACTACGTCGTTGTTAAAAAAACTATTTGATCAGCAAAATAAAATTGTTAAACTGTCAAATAATTTTAGATCGTTTCGTTCGGTTATTTACATTTATTTAAGCCTGGAGGTAATAATTTTTTTAGTCGGGAAAAATAAAATGTATCTTCTTGATTTTATAGGTAATGTATTATTTTGCGTCAGAAATGTTACAATTTTCAAAAAAATTAGCCACCAATTTTTTTTTCAAATATATAGGGTACCTATATTTCTTCCCTTACAAAAAAAAATAGACTAAAATATAATATCGGCATAAAAAGATCGTCCACTAGCTGTAAGGTAGACTATGAGTTAGTTAAAACAATTTTTCACCTTATCTGTAAATTTTTGGTTATGCCTAACTTTTAATGTAATTTAAATGAATATAAAAAATGCTCACTCTGCAAGTCTCAAAGAAGCGATATGGCATCCGAAGGTTCTGCCGATTCTTGGGGATCAGTCTGAACTCCAGCGCATGAACTACGCGATGGAGTAGCCGCTCCTACTCGTTCCATTGGAATTGCCTCTCCTGGAGTCCCTAAAAATATTCATCTGTGATCATTATCACAACAACGTGGAATTATTTTTTCTGTACCGTAATAAAATGAAAAACTACCACAAAAACTAAAATTTGTATCGTAACGTGGTTTCAGTTTGTGTTTCAGAAATATAGGAGAAAAATAGTTTTTCTACCATTGCCTACCTACATGTTCCATGTAAACCCATCTGCGTATAAGAGAATTTTTAATATCTAATAGCTGGAATCAAATAAACAATAAAATCACCTTTTGTATTATATTGCCATGAGGCAAATAAGCCAATTAAAATTTGCTTTATACTCCTTCATATGCATAGCTAATTAAAATTAATTCTTAATTATAACCAATAATTTGGTTGCTATCATTTATTTTAATTAAACTAGATAAAATCTCGGTTTGAAATCTTAATAACACACGACGTAGTAATTTTCATTTATATTTTTACAGGCCGATCATAAAATCCGAACAAAAAGAGAGTTTTCCATAGAAACATAAAATATCCATCAAAACCTTTGCCCTTTTCTGCTTGTAATATTCCAAAAATTCATTGGGATGTTTGTGTCGTAGAAAATACCTATTAGGAGATTTATACAGTGTGTCTCAAAAGAATGGAATATCGCAAATATCTCCTTAATCAATGCATTTTCATAAAAACGCTCGGTTGGTTGGTTGGTTGGTTAAAGGCGGGGGTCGGGTTCGACGTGTGGCCCAAGCTTTTTACACTGCAGCCTTCTGGCTTATTGTGCGCCCCAGTCTTGTTAGAAAATATTTGTTCCTTCTACGAGGTCCAGTAGTTTTCTTCCAAGTTTGTCGTGCGGGAGGTTATCGTCACGTCGAATGTTTCCGAAGATTTTGAATCTTTTACGGTTTAGCGCTTCGCAGCTGTATATGATATGGGAGGCGGTTACATCCTCTTCGCCGCAAAGTCTACATTCAATGGGTTCATTATAGACTCCCATTCGTTGAAGGTGTTTTCTTAAGTGACAATGGCCTGTTAGTAGGCCGGTCACTTGCTTTAGCTGGGTACGCGTCAGGACCAGCATTCCAGCTGATAGCTTCTTCGAGGGCCTATCGATGACGGCCCGTGCGTGTGCCTGTCCCAGGTGTACCATTCCATCGAGATAGATGTTGTTTTTGCACCCATCTGTCTAATGTTGTTTTGGTTGCCTTTTTTGATATTCCAAGGGCGGGTTCTGGGCCCCTGAAATTTTGAGCAGATCCGGTTCTTGCCATTTCATCTGCTTTTTTGTTGCCTTTTATCCCTGAATGGCCATTAACCCATAGGAGTTCAACCCTGTTGTTTCTGGCTGCCAGGTCTTTTAGGTCGTTAAGGCACTGCATTGTGATTTTTGATGTAAATCGGAAGGAGTTCAGAGCCTTCAGGGCAGCTTGGCTGTCCGACAGGATATGTATCTTTTGGTCGTGGTAGCCCTTTTCAAGATTCTTTTGTACGCATGCTTGTATCGCATGAACTTCAGCTTGGTATACTGTGGCGTAGTTCCCCAGAGGGATGCTGATTTCCATTCTGGGTCTTTCCCCAAATATACCTGCGCCTACTCCGTTGGCCGTTTTCGATCCATCAGTGTACCAAACTAGGCCACCCAACGCTCGGACACGTCGATTTTATTTTTAATTTTTACACATTTCAAAGATATTTGTTTCTACAGGTTGTCCCACAAAAGCTTGGGACACGACAACTTCGTTTTTTCAAATGAAACACCACAATTTTTTTAACATTTCTGTGTTTCACGGGAAATTCTACACAGATTCCATGTAACATAGTATGATGGCAAATATAATACAAGGTGTAAAAAATTACTTTAAACAAAATTGATACGTGTTTTTAGTCTAATTCCTAGCTAAAAGTTACACTTGTTCAAGTACCCAGTAAATCAAGATGAGTTTTAATTATTTCTATTTTCGTGTCTCACGCTTGTCTTGTCAATCAATTGACATGACGTAAGTTTGAATTGTAATATTTACAAAAAGTAGTGATATTACTGCACATTATGGGTTATTTAACCGATAATAAGCGAACCGAAATATTAATATTGAGGGGCAGCGGCGACCGAAATCGAAGTCAACAAGAAGTTTGTTATTTGTTTAATGAAAAATATCCGAACCGGCAGATTACTCAGTCGACGGTGGAAATGTTAAGAATCTACCAAAATCCGGGCGAAGAAATTCCTTAACTGATGATAAAAAACTATATTTGTCTTTATCCATCTATGAAAATCCTCACTCCTCACTTAACTTATTATCAAGAAACAATGAATCGCATAGAAGTTCAATCCACAGATTTTTTAAAAGAGAAATACTTATTTCACCCGTATAAAGTGAATTACGTGCAAAAGCTTTTCGATAATGATTCAGTGCGGCGCCTGAATTTTTGTGAGCACATGATGGAATTGTGTGATCAAAATCCAAATCTCTTAGAAGGCATCCTATTTACCGATGAAGCAACTTTTTGTCTTAATGGAAACGTTAATAAGCAAAATCATCGTTTGGGCTCAGACTAATCCACATTGGATCTTAGAAAATAACACACAATATCGGCAGAAAGTAAATGTTTGGATGGGGATCATTAACAAAAGGATGTTGGGACCTTATTTTTTTTCAACAAACACTAACGGCCGAGAGATATTTGAATTTTATAACATTTGAATTAATTCCTTCTCTGGCAGTGATTTTCCCAAATGATCACGATCCAGATATTCCTGGACAACAGATATGGTTACAGCAAGACGGTGCCCCGCCTCATTATGGGCATGCAGTTCGAGAATATCTGAACACAATCTTTCCAAACAGGCGGATTGGAAGGAGCGGGGCGGTGGAGTGGCCGCCTAGGTCACCCGACCTTACCCCCACTAGACTATTTTGCTTGGGGATACTTAAAAGAAAGGGTATATCAACACCAACCGCAGAATATCGACTATTTGATTCGAATTCGCGAAGTAACGAGAAACATATCGCCAGAAATCGTACAACATACCGTACAACATTTATTTTCTATGAGAGATTAGGATATTGCCAAAAAGTCCACGGGGGCCATTTCGGACATCTGCTAAAGCCGAATGCTTTGTTTCACTAGTTTAAATATAATTTTCAAACTTATTTTTTGAATTTTGTTTAAAGTAATTTTTTACACTTTGTATTATATTTGCCATCATACTATGTTACATGGAATCTGTGTAGAATTTCCCGTGAAACACAAAAATGTTAAAAAAATTGTGGTGCTTCATTTGAAAAAACGAAGTTGTCGTGTCCCAAGTTTTTGTGGGACAACCTGTATAGAAACAAATATTTTTGAAATGTGTAAAAAATAAAAATAAAATCGACGTGTCCGAGCGTTTTTATGACAATGAATTGATTAAGGAGATATTTGCGATATTCCATTCTTTTGAGACACCCTGTATATGTATAAACATCATCTAAAATGACTTTTCGTCCTATCGTTTTTAATAAGTGAAATTATTGATTTTTTTTATCTACGTGTAGTACCTATCGAAGTACCTATATAGAAGTGTGACATTTATACTTTTATAAACTATATGACTAGGTTTTTAAGCCTATTTAGCCCCAAAAAACTAATAAACTTATATTATAGCCTTTTAGTTTTTTTTTTCATCAGATTAATTTTGAGTTATACTTACCTACACAAGATAAGTTTTTATAACATTAGTGAACGGGCCATCCGCTCATGTTGACAGCCTTTCTATTATCTATGACCGTCTAAGTATACAAAAACATCAATTAAGCTAGAGAAACCACGATAGGTTGTTTGCAAAATACTCTTGAAGCTATAGAGAAGCTACTACATGTTGTTTGTATTAATTAAACATCCTGTAAGCTAGATAAATCAGTTTGTGTTGCTATTAAATTGAAGTATTTTAATTTAAAAAAATGTTGGTGGCACGGTTTAGTTAATTTTATTATTTAATTTACCCTTTTTATTAATTTACATCTCTATCATAATATTCCTTCGAAATGAGGGTAGATACAGAATTATTGTCCTTTCTATAATGGCTACGCTACTATATAGAGTTAAAATAAACATGGTTAATTTGATTTAATAACACAAAATAACCTTCGGTTTCACAATTATCATTTAATGAACCTTACTCTGTAGGGTATTATAAACAAACCTATTTACGACAAAAGCAGTAAATAATACCCTCTCACTTAATATTATGTCTCTATAATAAAGGAAAGGTAATATCGACTTAACTAATCTTTATCCATATTTCATCCTGACGCTTTCTTAAATTAACCTTAGTTCCCCCTCAATTTCACGGTATATCTGATTACATTTTTATGGTACATTGACACGAAACTTTATTGCCAATACCATCAAGATACCTATCTATCGACTTAATATCGTTTTCGGGTTAAAATTAATAAAATGGTGTCTTCTAATACATACAACACATATTTATATTTACATCTTTGCGCATCGCTGCTACTTCTCCTCTATTAGCAGCGATAATATTGTTGTCTATTATATTTCTTGGCTTGCAATAATCTGACGCACAAAATTAGACAACTTTTAGCTGAAAATTTCTTCCAACCCAGCAAGAGATTGGTTCCTGATCGGTCATTCCCAGTCACGAAGTTCGAAATGTAATTGGCATGCTGGAAATGACCCCATCAGGAACGAATCTCCCGCTGGGTTGGACAAAGCTGATTCTAACGCTTTCTGCCATAAGAGATAGGTGGAGGGAAAATTTGTGTGAAATTTGTTTAGTTTGCTATGCACAGAAAATGAAATACTTCATACTAACCTTTCAATGAAATCGAAGAAGTAGCGTACGAAGTGGAAGGTTGAGCATTATATTTTTTGTAAGCAGCACTATTCATCGTAAGTTTTCTCACATTTTTATCTGGGTGAAACACAATAATGTAGACTTTGGGTGAATACAAACATACAAGTGCGACTGTGGCATTCATGCTTGTAGCGACGCACAAAGTGGTGATTTGAGTCTGTAACGAAAGTTAATAAATTAGATATCTAATAAAATCTAAAGGTAAAGTGAATAACCGAAAACATGTTTCTCCCCTCAGACGAACAAGTCAAAGAAACAAAGATATCTAATTATACATCGGTCTTTGTTTTTTAACACTGCCGACGCAACCCACTCTAGGTAGAGGGGTGAATATATTTGGGGGTCAAGGGCATGTATGAAGCGGATACTATCTGCATATATGCTATACCTATACGCGATTGCTTTATTAACTGAAACATCGCTTAGACTAGATAAACCACAACTTGTTAGAATGATGACTGTCAACAATATTTTTGGATTTATAAATTAATATTTAAATGTTGTAGGGGAGAGTCGGGTATTGGTGCGCACCTAAGCCAAAATTGTAATATTTCCGAAATGACATAAGATTGGACTTCTAGGTTCGCTATCAAAATTCTTTAACAATTTGGCTTTAATATTCTGTAATTAATTTTAAATAAAAATGCACATTGTGACTTTAAATTTCGAAATTCCAAAAAATGACACTACCCGACGTATGCAGCCAATGGTGCGCATGGATAGGATAATCGTGCGCATTGAAAAGGGAAACGAATAAAATAATTTATTGAAGCTAAGATTATACTTATTTGTTTAATAAGATTTCTGGATTCCATTACGCTTTTGTTGTTTTATGTTGGTATTTCGGCATCTGCAAAAATTCAAAATATTATAATCTAAGATATTTAAGACTGTAATTATGGGTTCTTTTGAGGTTATGCTGAAACTATGACGTGCTGACTTTTTTGGACCTCGGATTTGGATTCAGCGACCCCAAAAACATGTAGTAAACGTGGCCTGACCCCTTTTTTGTGTGGCTGTGTTATTTAAAACGCACTGCGCCCGATTAACCGAAAGTGGCAGATTCGGTTTTAAATTCTTTAAAACAATATAAAACATTTTTTTGCCTAAATTATATATATCAGTGTCAAGAGGACTCATTAAGCAATGTATTAACGCACTATCTCATTATCAAAAAATGTAAAAAGGGAAATACTTACGGCTTATTTTTTTCGAAGCATCTACTAGTACACGACATACGTAAACAACGAAGCGACCATTTTGGATAAGTAAAGTAAAGCGATCCACCTGACTCATGCCATACTACACAGGCTTGGCAAGGGATGGCGCCTTAATACCGATTTCGAATCATATACGCCGGGTATGGAAATAAAGACATGCGCACGATTAGCCGCCGCGCACGATTAGCCGACTCCCCCCTATTGCTGACGTTTTAAAAATTTCGAGAATCCTTTTAAGGTGATATTCAACCTCTACATTTTTTTAAATCGACAGAGTTCTTTGAATGCTAGATATTAAACTATATTTAGTACCTAAGCTACATAAACTCACTATTTCTATTGAAAAAGGTTCAAATGTAATAATTTTTATGAATTTTTTTATGAGTTCCCTACTGTACAGTTTTCGTGAGCGGTGGTTTATGTGCTCGCTGCTAGGCGACAAATATGTTAACAAAGTAAAACAAGCTAGTGCAAAGGTTTCTATTTTCCCAAACGTTAATAAAACCAGCACGGTGTCCTCACAAGTAGCCATAAAGAGTGGACAAACAGCCAATTTAGAGAGGGTCTAGGGTTAAATGTCTATTACAGGCCTATCAAGTGGGATTTACTGTTTTACCAAAATGTTTTGGAACAATGTCTTTCGATATACGATAAAATCAAATCGCAAATTATTTGTTATAAACTGATACCTAGGTATTGATGCAATCGTTCCTTCTAAGAAATTAAGAGGTAAGTAGCATATCTTATATTAAAACGTCTATAAAATTATTGGGCAATCTTAAATTATTTTTTTATAATATTTTGTATAAAATTTCAGTAAACCCCTGCGATCAGTTTATACTGTTATTTTCTCATAGCAGAGTACTAAGTAATAAAGTAATTATTTGCTTTACGCTGACCTTAATTATAGATGACGCATGTAAGTGACATAAAACTTGCCTTACTTTTATTTAATTAAGGCCGCTAGGGGTAGAAATTCGAAATAAAGTTTTCTGTGCAACCAAGCACAAATCTCCTCTGATACATCTTTTCGATATCATGGCCCATTACCCTTCATGATGATACTTTTCACGAACAAAGTAGCCCTTTCAGCGCAAAGGCGCTCGTGGCGGACAGGGCTATTCGTTCTGTTGCACGCATTTTTTCAAAGCTGCATGTCTAAGATAACTCGAATCCCCAATAAACCCCGCATTGGCCTCCATCAATAGGTTGTCAGTTTTTAATAGTTTCTTTAGCCGTCGAAAATCAAAACTTAGACTAAACAATAATGTTTTGAGGTAAATCGATAGTTTGCCGAATACCGATATTAGGGTCACAGAGATTCAACTTATTTCCGATTTATGCTGATTTAGAGGCTGATACCGGATCCCACAACTTTCACCTTTTGACATTTGTGTTGATCGATAAGGACTGATGGTGTTAGTGGAGCCCAGAAGTTTTATTTCGATTACCGTACACGTGTTAAAAAGTAATATTGATTTAATAAAATTTTCAATATTATGTTTGAAGGTTTTAAAAATCCCTCTGATGCCATAACTTTTATAACAAGGCGATATGATAAATAATAAAGAGCCAGTGTCCACAGAAACGAACCCTCACATAGAAAGGGTTTTGGTTTCTTATTTAACCATTTTTTATAATAAACTATACTACATTATTCAGGACCTTTATTTTTTTAAATTAATATAAAAGCATCCCTGCTTACCCCATTTTCCCCTGCTTACACGCATAATATAGCTCAGCTCAAGAATCGACGTAATTAAAGAAAGTGGTATTGAATTATTGCAATCATGTTAACTATGACATCGTAGTTCGTTTAATTAATGGGGTCTCATGTTATTTTAATATTGTTAACTTTCAGCGTTTAGTAGTAATTTCCACCATCGACATCGTTAAAACGCATTAGCACGGTGGAATCACAAAAAGTTACGGAAGTGCTCATATCCTAGTATTAAAAAGTATCGCAAACCAAACAGAAATAGGTAGATTATGTTTCCTTCATTCCATCGTATCATATCGCTCATCGTTCTCTTGGTGTCACTCCTCCCACTTCGATTCAATTAATATTAAATAAATATTCATTCTTTCGTAATACTTACGCAGTCGAAGGGAAACGTACTGTGTATAACACAGGTGCCATAAAAATTACGTACAGTACATTTCGGAAACGTACGAAATAATGAATTATTAAATCGAAGCCTGAGGATTGACACCAGGAGAATGATGAACTAGACGATGCGATACCATGGATACCTATTTCTGTTTGCTTAGAAATACTTAACATTTTTATTCTTTTAACTTATTATTAGAACGCATTTCAATAACTGTATACAGGGTGTTTCATTAAGGGTGGCCACCGGCAATATCTCGGAAACTACTAAACATAGAAACTTGGGAAAAAAAATTATGATTAAAGCAGTCATGAGAAAATTCTGGAAATTACTTTTAAGTTCCTCATTTCGCCGCAAGGGGGCACAATTAAAATTTTTTTTAAATTCTAAATTTCTCCAAAAATGCCCATATTAAGGTATAACTCTGATTACATCATCGAATAGCTTAGACAATTCTGCATCATTTTGGTTTAACGCTTATTGGCGTACCGACCTTGATAAGAGTGGGGGAAGCTATTGAATGCGTATAAACATTAAAATCGCTGTAACTTCTAAACGACTTATCCGATTTTGTTAAATTTAAGCTTGTTTGAAAGGGAAAGGTAAATATATTTAATCGCCGTATCCAACAGTACACGATAGTGTTTAATGAAATTGCTAGAGGGCGCAATTTGTAATAATAACAGTTCTTTTGATTTTATCCCGAAAATTCAAATCATACGGTATAACTATGACATCATAATCGAAAAGTAGATGAAATTTGCAAGAAAGGTGTACAGACCGCAGTTTGATATCTTTGTTCGTTTCAGAGTTATTTCCAGAATTTTCTCATGACCGCTTTAATGATAATTTTTTTTCCTCAAGTTTCTATGTTTAGTAGTTTCCGAGATATGGCCGGTTGCCACCCTTAATGAAACACCCTGTATAACCAATGGTATGCTATTTTTTATGCTTTCATTAACTGAACGTCCCTGGTAAATATATTTAAGTAGTTTTGGCCTCCTTCCTTGCTTCTGTTGTTTATTTGTTTTGTATTTAAACCTTTATATTTGCATTTGCATATAAGCTTCCGTGCTTTTTAATGTTTTGTAAATTACGTCTAATATAATATTATAAGGAAAATTTGCATTGTTAAACTAACAAAACAGTTCTTTTAAAAGTGTTTCGTTTACCGCGCTTAACTTTTTAATGAAGAATAAAATTATTAGAGTTTTGCAAAGCTAATTATGTTAAATTTAAAATTTAAAACTTGTTTCTTTTCAGTGTTTTTTTCTGTTATTTTAAGGAAATTTTGCTGTCAATTAGCAGACTTTTTAAAAGAAGAAACTTTTAAAGTTTCCATATAATTTTGTTAATGTTTTATTTTTGAGTTTGTATTTAAGGAATTTTAAAATACCTTTACTAAAAAAGGATTAAGTATTACGTCTAAATGACTGCTCAACCTTGATCCTGGTTGTCAGTTTTGTACCCTTTAACTCTACGTCTTTATATAACCTAAAAAAAGTAGAAATTTTTCCTTGGTAATATTATATAGGATCGACTGTATTTTACTACGTCGTTATTGGGCCAAAACTCCTGAAAATTACATTTTCATATTTTTTTATATATTTCATACTCTTTGTATAAAGCTGTTAAAAGTTAAACCAAATAAAACGACGCGACGTCTTAATTATACCAAGAAAAGTAATATAAATAAACATCTTAAAATTACAAAAAGTTAGGAAAAATTGCCGAAAGCATTTTAATACGTTTAAACAAGTCCTCAAATTTTATAAATTAAGGGTTTGTCCCTTAAATGGAGGTTTTATTTCTGTTTCAGAACATTATGAAATTTCCACCCTGGCTTAATTGGTTTGAAAACGCGTTGTAAATCTTTTGCCGACTTTAAAAGCTTTTAAACAGAAATGAAAATGATATAAAATAGGTAATAAAATACCTATTATCCTTATTGCCGTGGAAAGCTGTAAATATTTTAATCCTCATATTAAATTAAAAAGAACATTTTTTGGTAATACTTGCATACCTCTCAGGAAATATGTTTAAAAGGAATAGCTGTTTATAATTAAAGTATCTGTAACGCATCTTCTATTTCTGTTGCTTAAATGGATATAATCAACCCTGAAATCTAGTGATGTTGATGTGAGGCACCTTCAAAGCATATTGTATTATCATTATCACTATCTAACTTGGATTAAACAATAAAAGTATGAAATGTTACTGCGAATTCACTTAAAAAAAATCAGGTTTTCTACCAACCAAATTGATACTGGAATAAATATGTAAAGGCATAAAATATTTCTTGTTCTAACAAGATAAGAAAAGTAGCTTATTACCCCTAAAAAAAAGCCATCATTTATTCGCTGAATGAGTGAACGAGTCAGCAAAATAAAGCCTATGAAAAAGACGGTCATGCATTTGATTTATGCGAAGACAACTTCTTTGAGTAATAATTCCTTATAAAACATAAATATATCCAAATCTCTCTCATTGCGACTTGTCAGATTAACGCATAAATATGGTTACAAATTTTCATTAATTAAAATTTTCTGATTTATTGTGGACCCAACGTTTCCAAGGAAAACATTGCTGGAGTTCGCCTTTTTATTGGCCTTCCGGAGAGGATTAAAAATGCAAATGGTTTAAGTGATTTTACCTGAAAATTATCCTTATTTTGTGAGTTCATAAGTTAAATATTATATTAGTTCTGACATGACAGTAGTATTGTTGACAATGAAGACATTTACTTTTATAACTTTTTAAATACTAGTATTAGCTTCTAATACCGTTTAATTACTTATTACACAACTTAGGTATTGGCTTTTATTAGTTTGTTTAAAATGAAGAGATTTAATTAATTTTAGCAACGAATCCCATTCAGTCGTAGTGCCAGCTAAGTAATTTAAATTGAGTTTAATAAATATCAGAATTTTAGTTTGCACAGCTAAATTTTATTGAAAGCAACACCTTGTCGATTAAAAAAATTTATATGTGGCGCCTGTTATTTAAGAGTGATTTCCGTGGGGAGTCTGGGAAAGTCTGGTCCCTTGATAACCACAGCCTCTCGTAAAAGGCGGTATAAAGGGGGCTTTTTGTCCAGATACTAATGTCTAAAACACACTATGGAATTATAGTTTATTTTGATTCTTTAATTTTAATTGGTAACCTTACAAGGTGTAATATAATTTTCATTTTTGTTGATATTTTTCCCGTACTATTTTTATAAAATATTGAAGTTAAGGAATTTATAAATATTGAATATGTACCTATTTAGATTTATATAGAAATAAAATTGTCACGCACAGTAAAATATTCGAATGCCTTTAACTACACGTAACCTATTAGCAATAAACACAATTTTAAAGCCATATACATAATAATAAAATTGTTCCTAAATTCTAGGTTATCGTCAGTGGCGTAGAGTGCAGGGGGCCAGGGGGGCGACCGCCCCCCCCCGCCCTTTGAGCCCTTTCCCAAACGACGCCCCCTTCTCACTCTCCCAGTAGTTTCGCAGTTCAATTTGTGAAGCTCTCTTTCTCTTTGTTTTTAAAATATTTTTATGAGTTTTAATTAGGTTATTATTTGTTAATAACTTTTAGAGTAAAGAAACAGATAAAATAAACCTGTTACCTATTTCGATATTCTATTTTATTTTTACTACTTGATTTAATTTATAATAAAAATATTTTGCCACGACCAATAATTTGTATTCTTTCAGTTATTTTGCTTTAACAATTAAAAATTGCTTGAAATCTCTAATTCACTAGAGACTAAATTTTATCTTTTTAAAAGTGTGTTATTGTCTCCAATGAGAATATATGCTTATATTATTAAGTAATATGCATACAATATTTTATAGAGTTCTAACAAAATTCCCCTTGTCGTGTTCATATTCTGTTTTCATGCGTGACCGTTTTAGACATGACGAAACAAAAACTTAATTTATCAGGCCAAAATTTACTAAATAAACGAAATTATACATTAGCAGTAGATAAGTGGGTAATTACCCTCCCCCAGGGCCCATAGTGAGCGATAAAAACGAAGCACTTTTTTTTACTTGATCAATTTTTGTGGTTTTCTTGAGGATCTTGTGTATTTTATATTTTAAGGGCGTGGCACCCAAAAATTTTGGCGCTATTTTTTTTCTTTTATCCCCCATTAAAAAAAATATCTACGCCCTTACCTTAGAAGCTTTCGCCCCCTCCGCCCCTTTAACCACGCTACGCCACTGGTTATCGTATACAGGGTGTTTTATTAAGGGTGGCCACCGGCCATATCTCCGAAACTACTAGGCATAGAAACTTGAAAAAAAAATGATTAAAGAGGTCATGAGAAAATTCTGGAAGTTACTTGTAAGTTCCTCATTTCGCCGCAAGGGGCCACAATTGAAATTTTTTTTAAAAATTTTAAATTTCTGCAAAAATTCCCATATTAAGGTATAACTCTGATTACATCATCGAAAAGCTTAGACAATTCTGCATCATTTTGGTTTAAGGCTCATTGGCGTAGCGACCTTGATAAGAGTGGGGGATGCTATTGAATGTGTAAACATTAAAATCGCTGTAACTTCTAAATGACTTATCCGATTATACTAAATTTAAGCTTGTTTGGAAGGGAAAGGTAAGTATCTTTAATCGCCGTATCCAACAGTACACGATAGTGTTTAATAAAATTGCTAGAGGGCGCAATTTGTAATAATAACAGTTTTTCCGAGTTTATCCCGAAAATTCAAATCATACGGTATAACTATGACATCATAATCGAAAAGTAGATGAAATTTGCAAGAAAAGATGTGAAGACCGCAGTTCGATATCTTTGTTCGTTTCAGAGTTATTGCCAAAACAATAATTTTTAATACAAATTGCGCCCTCTAGCAATTTTATTAGAAACTATCGTACCATTAGATACAACAATTAAATGTTCTTCCAAACAAGCTTAAATTTAGTAAAATCGGATAAGTCGTTTAGAAGTTACAGCGATTTTAATGTTTACACTTTCAATAGCTTCTCCCACTCTTATCAAGTGAAAGTGTAAACATTAAAATTGCTGTAACTTCTAAACGACTTAACCGATTGTACTAATTTTAAGCTTGTTTGGAAGAGAAAGGTAAGAACCTTCAATTGTCGTATCTAATGGTCCACGATAGTTTTTAATAAAATTGCTAGAGGGTGCAATTTGTATTAAAAATTATTGTTTTGGCAATAACTCTGAAACGAACAAAGATATCGAACTGCGGTCTTCACACCTTTTCTTGCAAATTTCATCTACTTTTCGATTATAATGTCATAATTATACGGTATGATTTAAATTTTCGGGATAAAATCGAAAAAACTGTTATTATTACAAATTGCGCCCTCTAGCAAATTTATTAAACACTATCGTATACTGTTGGATACGGCGATTAAAGATACTTACCTTTCCCTTCCGAACAAGCTTTAATTTAGTAAAATCGGATAAGTCGTTTAGAATTTACAGCGATTTTAATGATTGCACATTCAATAGCTTCCCCCACTTTTATCAAGGTCGGTACGCCAATGAGCCTTAAACCAAAATGATGCAGAATTGTCTAAGCTTTCCAATGATGTAACCAGAGTTATACCTTAATATGGAAATTTTCGGAGAAATTTAGAATTAAAAAAAAAAAATTCCAATTGTGCCCTCTTGCGGCGAAATGAGGAACTTAAAAATAATTTCCAGAATTTTCTCATGACCGCTTTAATCATAATTTTTTTTTCCCAAGTTTCTATGCCTAGTAGTTTCCGAGATATGGCCGGTGGCCACCCTTAATGAAACACCCTGTGTTATGATATGAACATTAAAATTTTTTTAAATAAATAGTTTTACTTACTTCGTATGCATTTCCTGTACCAAAATAGATTGGAATAAAAGCTAGCCAGATGACGCAGGTTGTGTACATGGTAAATCCAATGAATTTGGATTCGTTAAAGTTCTCTGGAATTTTCCTAGTCTTTACAGCGTACACTGTGCAGATGGTAATCAGCAACATATTGTATAGTTGAGAGAAAAGGAACGACATGTCCTGAATTTTACATTTAAGAATTACCTGAAACAAAATGAAATTTTAAAGTTAATCTTCGTGATAATACCCTAGGATTTGTATTCGACATTTTATGTTTTGATATATAATTCTCCACTCTCCTCTTTTATGTAAAATAATACTCTGGAGCTCTAAAATAAACTCAATCATTTGTATTTTAAATTAAAGAAATTATTTGGCATCTCTTGATTAAATTTTGTTATATTTGGCTGTTATTGGTTTCTAATTTTTATTGCTAATAAAGCAGTCCAAAATGGAACTGTAGATGTTTATTCTTGTTCATGTAATATACTACATAAAAATTACAATATAATTTGAAAGAAGTGTCAAATGCACCACTGATCTTAACTAGAAAACGGAAATAAGAGTATGTAATTATTTGAAGTTCAAGTTCCACTAAACATATTTCTGGTATATCATAATCTTGCATATAATGATGTATTATTTATATAAAAAAAGGTGTATCATAGTATCTTGTATGGCGTCAGTTTATTACGAATGAAACAATGCGCATCATGTTCGTATAAATTGTAGTGTTATATTTGTTACATCTCTGAACCGAACATATAGATTTATTAATTATAATGAGATATTTAATTACAAATTTTCTTTTACATAATCGTTAAATAGTTATTGGTAAAATTCCAAGACCCTTAGGTTGTCCTTTTGAAACACGGAAACACGCATAGTTTTTCATTTGGACATTTCAGTTGAAGGGTATTATCTCAATCGTTGTTAGAAGGTACTACCATGAATGAAATATCGTTGGTAAGTAATTTATCAAGCAAGCACGTCCACAAAGATATGGCAGTGTGTGGGTTAGTGTGTGTCAGGATAAAAACCTACCACCCAGTCTAATAGGACCTAAGGGATCGAAACCGGTCAGAGAAGTAGTTGCTCATGACAAAAATAAAAGTCTATTTTTTCTATAAAAATGTTTGTTTCATTATATGATTGTCATCTCTATAAAACGTACCCGAAACAAGTACGAATAATATTTTCTTCTAGTAACATTAAAAACGATTTAATTAAAGGATTTATGTCAGGGCGGGATTAAACGAGTGGTTAATGGGCCATGAACAATAACGCAGAGTAAGCACTGTTTTATTTGATGGCTTCATTTTATATAAACCAAAATAAGCCACAGATAAAATAAGCGTTTTATTTTATTAGTGCCTTAAGAGTCATATCAAAAAATACGAATGAATCGAACGACCAAAGACGATAATGGCTACGGAAAATAATGAATTCTCGAAATCGGTATCTTTTGTTTTTGTATTATCAATACCGTTGTAATAAAAGGGGCGACAGTGCTCATCAAAATAAAACCGAATATTAAGCTAATAAACATAATTTCCAAAAGCTATAAAATGAAGTAAGCGCTGTTTTATAAGCGGTTTGTTTGTACATTAAAAGCCACATCAAGAATTTACAAATAAACTGAAAGCCCGCAGAGGATGACAGCTACAAAAAATAATTAATTCACCCAATACCATTTATTTGTTTTTGTGTTTCGTACTAATGATTCTAGACGGGGTAAAAGGCGTTATTAAACTTATCAACATATTGATACAATTCTGATGAACTTGATGGAAAATAAAGGGGGGGAGAAGTATTCTTAAAATCTAGTCACATAAGGTGCAAAATAGCAAGGAACTCTGCAGTCATCATGCAAAAATCCATAACAATCAATAATACCGTATAGGTACGCTAAGAACATGGATATGCGCATTAAGTAGATTTTAAGTTTAAGTATTTGTTAATAAACTGTCCTATACAGGGTTTTATAATAATTACTTAAAATGGGTATCCTTTTTTTGTTTTAACCATTTAAAAAGTTGGATAGGGATCCCTCAGTGCCGGTTTAAGGTACGTTTGCGCCCGGTGCTACTTGTAAGCATCGCCCTTCATATTCCTAACCAACGAATATTATTAATTATTCTATGGTTTATACAATCTGAAATTATTGTATTTTTCTATTAGGTATGTTTGAAAAAAAGGTTCAAAAATCCGAAATAACATAATTTATTATAAATAACTTCACAGAATAAATCAGTGACAAATAAAATAATCAGAAACGGCCAAAACCGAATACGAACATAAATGCATACAAACAAGAAGCGGATTACAAGAATAATAATAAGGTTAGAAGAACTAAATGACAACCTAATACCATTCTGAAACATTTTATTATTCCTGTTTTGGCACGGTTCACATTATCTTAGTCCTATCACTAATACATTTAGGAACTAAGTGAAAATAGAACATAAAAAAAACACAAAAATAAATATTTTACTTTTAAAATCAATAAAAAATCAACCACATCCAAATAAATATATTTATATAAAAAAAACAATACTGCTCCATACCTAACGCTCAATATTGCAATAAATTGACATTTTTCACTACTAATATCAATAATAATATATTAGAAACTTTGGAAATTAAGAAGTAGGTAATCACATGTAACATGGGAGTTTTGAAATTCAGAAGAGAAATTTCAATCAGTTTTATTTACAAGAGTTGCTTCCTTGATTTTAAATTAGAAAAAAATTGTATTATACCTGGTTAGTGTCAACAGTTTTTAAAATGTCTAAATTTATTAATAATATGGCTAAGGAATTCAGTTTTTCTTCAGCAATTGAATTTCTAAGATAGGTTTTAACTCGTTTTAGAGTGGAAAATGACCGCTTCCGGCTAGCATTCGTAACCATTATGGGAAAAAATACGAAGGCATACAGTTATATTTGAAAAAGAACTTGTTAATTTATTTTCATGCAACAATTTTACTAAATCTTTGGGGTATTCAACTTCAATTTCATGACTTAGTTCATCTAAGAACTTTTTAAAGTGAATGCACTCTTCAGGAAAATATTCGTCCCTGCTAAGGTTTTTATTTTACCTATACAAGCTCTCTCCGCGCATCGCCCTTATAAGATTTACCGCCCGGTGCTATAGCACCCATGTAAAACCGGCTCTGGGATCCCTAAAATTAGACCAAATGCGGCATTTCGGAGTAATTGGCGTTAAAAAAAAATGCCTAAAGGTGGAAATAAGAACCTTCTTCTTTTTGAACTCTGTTAAAAAGTAGTCGGGGACAACTTACCGTCTTTCTAGTAGGATAATAATATCTAGTTCCAGGAGGTTCAATAATCATCCACACCAACGTAAGAATGACTTGAACAGCAATAAGTGAACAGGTAATGCAGACTTGTGACTTAGGACTGATATAGCCGGGTCGTTTTGCTGATTTAGACGCTGAATCGAATATTCGAGATATCCTGTTGGTTTTGGTAAGTAGGGCCCCGTAAATGATCGAGAAACCGACCCCAACTCCGAATCTTTGGGTGATGCAAACTGCGGTTGAGGGTTTTGCCAGAAGTGCGAATGTATTTAGATAACAGAGCAAGATCCCAAACAGGAGCATGTAGCTTAACTCGCGGCCGGAAGCTCGCACCAGTGGCGTATCGTTGTGCTTTATAAACAACCCTGAAAAAAAAAATAAAGATGTGAAATATTCATGGTGATTGTTTCAGTAACAAAACCCTGAAATTTTAGAAATCTATTTGTTACATGCGTAGGGGGGAGTGGGGGAATCCCAGTCTGGTGGGGAATTCCAGTCACTTTAAATACTACAGTGTAAACGTACTCAGTTTGTTTAGTACCGTGCTGCCATCTAATAAACAACGGTCAGAGTTAAATGCATGTGGTTTCGCTATGATCACCCCATTGCACTGGCTCCAATTGAACCTAAAAGTTTTTGCTCTGTTTCGTTGTAACTTTCAGGCGAATTTAAACAAACTTAAGTACAAAAATAATGTATTTTTTTGCATGCCCTTATATGATACTTTCTCAGAATTAATTGGTCTAATGATTCCTGCGTTCGTACTATCTAAATCACTACGATTAATTTTACGGTTATGGTTTTTGTTGCGAGTAGCTTTTGGGTAATGCCTGTCAACCCGATTGGGGCAATACCAGTCTAAGTTTTGTATTCTTTTCTAGTTTAATTGTTTAATTTTTATATTTTATAAACATTTAGAAGAACTTAATGAAACCCTTGGTAATATATTACTTTATTATACATGGATTTGCTTTATTCCTTTCTTATTAAAAAAATATATTCTAGAGTAATTTTTGCCATATAAAATACATTTAAAATGGACTGACCGGAATTACCCGCAGGATGGGGGAATACTGGTCAATGACACCTCATTTGTCAGGTCCTAACTTCTCTTTTGAGGTGAATTATTTTGATTTAAATGGAAAACCATAATCTAGTGGATGGGTCAGGCTATCTTCTATTCTACTTACTTATAAAGTCGATTCACTCAGTACCTGCAAGATGGCCGACATGTCATATGACAAAAGTAATTGAAAATGCAAAAATTTATTTTATTTAGCTGGAATATGACTTTTGTCATATGAGATGTCGGCCATCTTGCAGGTTTACTGAGTGAATCGACTCTAGCAAAACACTACTATTTGTTTAACTATAAGTAATCTAGCTTAAGTGACCGCCATTCCCCCACCCTCCCCTACACAACATTTTAAGATGCAGTACAGTATTTTAAAAAAAAATCCTGGTAGCTGATATCCAAAAAACATCGAATTTCAAAACTAATAAACCTTATAATATTAGTGTAAAACATAAAAACTACTTAAAATATGTGCCATCTGTTTACCGTAACCTCAAAAATAAAGGCATTACAACCCTGTATTTTGTTTTTTCTTAAAAATTAAAAGTAATCGAAAGAGTTGCAATTTTCTTTAATTATGCCCCAAAATGCTAACGTTGCTTTCATTTAACTGTTGCTTGTAATCGTGTGTCTTTTAATGGTTTTGAGATCTCCATATACTCACACGAATTAGTAGTTCCATGGTATAGCAAATCTGCATTAAAATGGTAAAAATACATTTTCATTTCAGCACATTTAGGTGAAGATGCACAGAATATTAATTAGCAAAACTATTTTTGCTACAGTAAACCGATTCATTATTAATTCAAAAATACTTGGAAGGAATCCTAAAGCTGTTAAAAATTGGCATCCGAATGTGAAAATGTCGTTTCAATGGAATTCAATATCGAAATAAATTTATATTCTGAATGCAAATAAAAGTACGCTTTAAGTGGAGCAAATATATTTATTATTGAAAGGCGTGGAACATTTTTTTTTAAAAAGAAATAGTTTAGAAATGTTTGCACTTTTATTTTTGGTTTCTTGAAACGATGCAGAAATAAATAAGAATTTAAAGCATTTGTCGTAGCAATTGTATAAAAAATTTGTCTTTAAAGGATTTATGTAGAAATGTCCATAATTTTACTACCAAGTTTATAAAAATTATTTTTCCTGTTGATTTTGCAACAAGTAATTTATTTATTTATTTTCTTTCTTTGGGGTACATACAGGATACGCTCCCATAAGGGTACCCGCCGTTTACAATTATAATTAAGTCATACATAATCATATACAATACTATCTAATCTATGATCTAAAATAAGATAAAAAAAAAATTAAAACAATAGCATAATTAACTTACTTTATATACTACTGGCTAAACGTTTGGAAGTAATCTTTTGACTTTATTTTTAAAAGTACCTGAAGAGTCGGAGATAAATCTACTTCGTTGTGTATAAGATTCGAATATTTAAACATTCTGGAAAACGGTGAGTTTAAAGAACTGTTTGTTCGAGAAAAGCGTGATTTAAATAAATGTGTGTGCCGACACATTCTTTGGGGCACATCAAAGGTAACCAGTTCTAAGAGATCAGAACAATCAATTCTTGAATTTATTATTTTATGATGATTGACATAATTTCAAAATTAGTGCGTAGTACCTCAAAATTGTCGTACAATATATTTTCCCTAAAAGCCAAACATTTTAAGAATTTATTTTAAACAGAGTCTATACGTGATTTATATACATTACTAGCGTGTACCCGGCATGCGTTGCAACCCGCTGGTATAATTACAAACCCGAATATTAGTACCCGGCATGCCACTTTCTGAAATTGCACCCGTGCGAAGCCGGGGCGGGTCGCTAGTTATACATAAAAACCTTCCCCTTGAATCACTCTATCTATTAAAAAAAAACGCTTCAAAATCCGTTGCGTAGTTTTAAAGATTTAAGCATATATAGGTAGGGACGGACAGACAGCGACAGCGACTTTATTTTATATACTATGTTAAGATATTGTGGGTTCCAGACAGATGAAGCAAAATTTAGTCTGCTGAAGACGTAAGCATAATAAAGGGATATAAAGGTTTTGTTATGTCTAAAGCATTTACTTTGTCTATTTACAAATCCTAGCATTCGATATGCGATATTAACGGTATTTCTTATATGAACGTCGAACAACAACTTGTCATCAAAAACAACTCCAAGATCCCTGGCCAGGGTCTCCCGTTTTAAAGGACATCCATCAAGCTTGTAGCTGTGGACTATTTTATTGTGGTTCCGTGTAAAAGTGATACAAAAACATTTTTTGAGATTGGCAAATAAATGATTATCAACTACAATAGGCGTGAAACCTATCTAGGTCAGCCTGTAATTTCTCGCAATCGCTTGTTGTAAATACTTGTATGTATATTTTGAGGTCATCTGCATAGAACAGAAAGTTACAATTCTGAAAACACGACTGTATATCATTAATGTACCAGATAAACAATAATGGTCAAAAGCATTCGATCTACAACCGGCAACCAAAACAGTCTGGTCTTTGTCCGTCAAGTAGGACTTGAACCAATCCAGAACAACCCCTCCAACACCAACCTCAGACAACTTCCTTAGCAGTAACTGGTGACTAATTTAATCAAAAGCCTTGCTGAAGTCGGTGTAAACGAAATCGACCTGAACTCTGTCATCCATACTCTGAATTAGAAACTGTGAACTGTGAGTAACAAATGAGATTTGACTCTATGGATCTATTGCGGAAAAATCCATGCTGACGGCCGAAGTAATAATATATAAGCGTTAAATTAACTTTAACCTGGTTGTTATGCTTAAAAAATTTTCAATTTATTATTAATACAGAACGTCAAGCACTGATATTTAATAATACTTAGGAGTACAGGTATAAGGAAAATAGCTATTTTTGCAGGTTTATTTCCGTTTTACCTTTGCAAGGAAGCGGGACATTTTTTTGTTTTATTTCTCAATATTTTGAGCCAATATTTTTCGTTCCTAAGTTAAAAAGTCTTGTTTAGTTCACATTTGCTTTTAGCTATTCGTTCATTCTTCGAATTTATCTTGAAAACATCAATTTTTAATTTTTTTTGTGACATTGCTTGTTTTATTAATGTAGCCTTCAGTTAATTTAAGGGTTTATAAAGAGCTTAGATTTTAATTGCGGTACCCAAGTAAGTTGGCGTTTATTTTGTTTTACCGAAAATTGATGGCATAATAATTTAAAAAAAACATATTTATTTTGTATGCCTGATTAATTCTAAAGGCTTATTTTCTGAGTTAAAATTGCCGTGGGCCTAATTTACTACCCAAAAATAAAAGCTTTTTGAAGATTGAGCTAATTGAGGAAGTGGAGATACTTGGGGTGTTTACTGTTCAAGGAAAATTATTTGGTAAACAAAATTCTTTTTTTTTTTAATTTTAAAATGTAAGGCGTATGTATAGTGCCACTCTACTGGTTCATGAACTTTATAATGTCATACATTAAGTAATAGATGTGTTTTGGACTTCCATTGCCTTTATTTTCTCATATCACAACGTTTCAACTGGTAAGTATCTCCAGTCGTCTTCAGGTGAATATCAGGAAAATACTCAAGATACATCATTGTCTACAACCTTCAAACAGTCATACATTAACTTTTAACAAAATTTATAGTGTTAATCTGGTTTTATAAAAAAGTTTATAATGTTCTAAGCAGAAATTTTTAAGTTCATTATTAAACCAACTGTTAAAAAGTTTTGACTTGAGTACCGCAATCTAAAAAAAATGATAAATGAACATTAGATAAAAATTTTAAGTTCCCATATTTACCATTATAGCTGTAGTTTGTTAACACCATATACCTTAAATCAATTTGCAAGACATCGCTAAAGTAAAGCAAATAACTTTTAGACATTTGTCTCAATTTGTGTCCAACCATTCCAAGAATTCCAACTTGAAAACCAAATACTGACCTTTTACGAGTAGCTGCAATATGATCCCTAACTCCGGAATCAGGATGAAATCTCACCCACAGGAATTTAGTTTCAACCAACCTTTTGCTTTCAAAATCTTATAAATCGTTTTATAGTTAAATCATTTTTCCGTTCATTCTACACTACCGGCACTGTTCTTTTGCAACAAACTTTCTCAGCATAATTTACTACGTATCAAACAACCCTCTCCCTATTTACCTTTTATACAAGCAAAAAGAAAATAGGGTTTTGATTTAAAAATATTATTATTTTTCAGTTGTGTCTACTTTTTCGAACTTAAGCATCGCTACTTGTTTGTTTGTACTTGATGGGCCAATTTTGGCTGAAATGGGGTTTTCAACCCCGGCAATAATTAATTGACAGCCTAATAGTTTGTTCCAGGCGTTAATGTTCTAATCCTCCATAATGGATTACAAATAAACATGGTTTCAATAATCGAGCACCAATTGTGACATATGCATAAAGCAAATCAATGCACACATACAGTGTGTGTATAAAGTCTGGAAACGGCTTAATAACATCACAATTTACTGGCCGATTTAAACCAAATTTGGTACAGTTGTGTAAGAGGATCTAACGCACCGAATGACGATATTGGCGTTGTTGCCAGCTTTTTAGTTTGTCTGGAATTCGAACAAATTTTATATTTTTAAATATAACACCCAGTATATTTTTACATTTTTAAATTCCACATAAAATTATAATTATTTTTTATTAAATGCATTATTAGTATATACTTCATAGTTTCCGAGATATTGACTCTCGAAAAGTGACATTTTTAAACTTTGACAGCTTATAACTTTCTAACAGTACGTCTTAGAGCAAAACGGCTTACATGTCCCTATCTTCAATTTTTATTATCTTCCCAAAAAAATCAACTTCCAGTTAAACCGGAACAACTATATTTCCTGCTTTCGAGTTACATCCGGTTTAACCGGAAGTTGATTTTTTTGGGAAGATAATAAAAATTGAAGATAGGGACATGTAAGCCGTTTTGCTCTAAGACGTACTGTTAGAAAGGTATAAGCTGTCAAAGTTCAAAAATGTCACTTTTCGAGAGTCAATATCTCGGAAACTATGAAGTATAGACTAATAATGCATTTAATAAAAAATAATTATAATTTTATGTGGAATTTAAAAATGTAAAAATATACTGGGTGTTATATTTAAAAATATGAAATTCGTTCGAATTCCAGAAAAACTAAAAAGCTGGCAACAACGCCAATATCGTCATTCGGTGCGTTAGATCCTCTTACACAACTGTACCAAATTTGGTTTAAATCGGCCAGTAAATTGTGATGTTATTAAGCCGTTTCCAGACTTTATACACACACTGTATATATCTAATTTGTGAGTGGTTTTTCTGATATGGCCCAGCGTAATATTAATAAGTGCATACGATTGACTATCATATTAAGGGCTCTTTTACTCTAATTAATTATTAATTAATAAATATAACTTGACACATGTGTTAAAGAGCCCTATCAAAGATTGTTTATTCTAAACAGCAAAAAATTTAATGGAGTTTTATTTATAAACTGAGCATCCTGAAATGTTTCTTTGCCTATTTCATTTTTGTTATTTAAAACTGCTTGTCGCTATTCTTAGTTGAGAACGATATAACCATTCTTTAAATCCTATATGGAGACGTTAAAATAAATCAAAAAATACGGTATTTTCCGATTTTCCGTTATAACAATTTTCATAAGGATCAGGCAGTAAATAAGTAAAATTCCGCAAAATTAGCATAATTTATACGGAAAGAGAAAATGTAACTTTGTTTTTAATGTTTCGTTCCAAAATAAAAAAAATATTCTTGTGGTGAAATTCTATATAGATTCATTGAGGTATTTGCAAAATCCCTTAGAAAAAGTTTGAGCCTTTTTGCTTGTAATTTCCCAATGGGCATGGCATCGAAATGTCAGGCCTAAATTGTCAACTTCTATAAAAATATATATTTCGTTTCTCGTTAAAAGCCGCAAAGAATAAGCATTTTAACTTTAGAATTTTTGCGTCTTCTAAAATATTCTTCTTTGGAGTAAGATTATACCCATTCGAAACAAGATATTACTCTTCGTAAGAAATACACTTTTATTTAAGAAAGATACGTCTGGAACATTTTAATTCGATTTAACATTTACTTAAAACTAAGAAATATTCCCAAATAAACTGGTGGATCATTTTAAAAGTCCAGCGCTTTATCCGGTTTGCTTGCATTCCTAGCTTAGGGCTTAGGGCACACGGCGTTTTTGTAGCGGTTTCTGCCGAGGCTGCCGCCGACGCTGCTGCAGCAGTGACAAGACACATACAGCGGTTTCTGTCGAGGCGGGGGCATTGGCAAAACAAGTCTAGAAGCATTTTTACTAGTGTTGGGAAAAATCGACTTATTTTAATAATCGACTACCGAGAATTCCAGTGATTTAAAAAACCGAATGATAATCGATTTTTTTTTTCACTCAAATTCTAATATTAATTATTAATATTGGCGGTTCATCGTTCATGTTGATATACAGCATTTGTATTGGGAATAACTGACTCGGTGTTGTTAATCGATTGATTTTTTGCGGATTATTAAATGTGGCGGAGATATTTGTGGATTTTTGCATAACTCATGATATTTATGAATACTGAATACTCACCAATAAACATAAGTTTTCAGTAGACGCCGACGATTTCTAAATAAAATAATAAATCCTATTATCCTACGCAGGCAACCCGTAATGCAGTATTTAAATCTAAATAATAATCTTACACTACACAGGTAACCCGTAATGCAGTATTTAATTTGAATTATATCGCCAATAATAACCGAAACCACTCGGTGTAGCCGCTCGCTAGGAGATGGCTCTGGCCGCAGTGAGTGATTGACAGGCGGGCAGCAACTTTGGAGACGCGTTGGAAAATAAATAGTGATGGGATCACTCAAGTGAAAAATTCCCCTTTCATTCGGTTTTTTCAATCACTTGAATTATTCGATTATCTTCGGAAATAATTCGAGTGACGAAATGAATGACGAACATGTTTTTATTTTCCAACGCGTCTCCAACGTTGCTGCCCGCCTGTCAATCACTCACTGCGGCCAGAGCCATCTCCTAGCGAGCGGCTACACCGAGTGGTTTCGGTTATTATTGGCGATACAATTCAAATTAAATACTGCATGACGGGTTGCCTGCGTAGGATAATAGGATTTATTATTTTATTTAGATTTAAATCGTCGGCGTCTACTGAAAACTTAATGTTTAGTGGTGAGTATTCAGTATTCATAAATATCATGAGTTATGCAATATCGTGACATCTCAAGGTCAAGTAGTCAAGTTGTTAAATTAAATTGTAAGATCTGGGAACCATGCCAAAAAATCCACAAATATCTCCGCCACATTTTTAATAATCCGCAAAAAATCAATCGATTAACAACACCAAGTCAGTTATTCCCAATACAAATGCTGTATATCAACATGAACGATGAACCGCCAATATTAATAATTAATATTAGCATTTGAGTGAAAAAAAATCGATTATTATTCGATTTTTTAAATCACTCGAATGCTCGGTAGTCGATTATTAAAATAAGTCGATTTTTCCCAACACTAGTTTAAACGTGTTTATTATCCTGCTATTTTTAAGATAAAATACTTAACTCATTGCGTTAATGATTTTTCATGAATTACTATTATTTTCAATAGTTTTCTGTGTAAATAATAAATAGTACCCTGGAGATTGATACAGGGTAGTACCCTGTATCAATCTCATGCGATTTATGCTTATTAATGTAGTTTTTTTCATACTAAGTCATCCATTTGTCTTCTTCCCATCCCCAAATTTCCCAAGGGGCTATAGGAGCCAAATCCTTAAGATCCTCGGTGACCGAAGTTGACCAAAACTAACCAAAGAAAGCAAAAAATGAGGTAAAATGTAATTTTAAAGTATATAAGCCATGCAAGGTCGCCCAGGGCCTTTTTTGTTTTTCGAAAACTGTTTTAGGGAAACATTAAACATGTGAATGAGATCTGTAATAAGACAAAAAATTGAAATGTATTGCTTAAGCAAAAATTCCAACATTTTCTTAATCTGATTTTTTTTGCATAAAATTTTAATATAATTATTACAAGAATGTATCAATAAAAAAATCTTTAATAAATTTGCCTAATTACAAATTAATTTAAGAATATTTTATTAATTAATTCAAGAAAATTTCTGACAAAGCCTTAAATATTAAATTTTTATTTAAATTTTTTAGTCATTTAATGAAAACAAAGCGCTTTAAATGGAATTAATAAGAACAAGTGAAGGTATTTTTCCCGTTTTCCGTTTTTATTAAAAGAAATGTAGGTAATAATATATTTTTTTAAAACCGACCAGAAAATATACACTTTCTGGACAGTGGCGTAGCCAGGATTTTGGGGCGGAGGGGGGGGGGGGGCGAAGTCCTTTTGGGGCGCCTATATTTTTAAATACTCATTTTGTCATATTGTTTTTTTAAAATCCAGATTCAGTTAAACATTGACAAACTGTGGCGGCTGGTTAATGAAGGGCTCTGGGGCGCCGCCCTCCCTGCAATTATTTCAAACAGAATCCAAAAATACTTTACTTAAAAAAACCAATAACGCAATGTATGTAAGCAATCACTTAAAATAATTCAAACCAAACATAGCCCTATTTCAGCGGGTAGGTTATACTAAGCGCGCGCATAATAATTCAAACCAAACATAGCCCTATTCCAGCGGGTAGGTTATACTAAGCGCGCGCATAATAATTCAAACCAAACATAGCCCTATTCCAGCGGGTAGGTTATACTAAGCGCGCGCATAATAATTCAAACCAAACATAGCCCTATTCCAGCGGGTAGGTTATACTCATAGACAAGCGAGTTGCGCACTCTCAAGGTTACTAAGCTCGGGCTATCGATTATCCCGTCCCGATTCAACGCGACGACGGAGGCCTGACGTCACCTACACATCGCACAACGAGCGGCCACGGACGAGCTCCAATTTTCCGCGCCCAACAGCTGTTCGCGAATCGCGATGCGACCTGTCGATGCCGTTGACGTTTTGTTTATTTGTTTTGAGTAATTTATTAGTTACATTATAAAGTTGGAAAATTTCGTCTAATATGAAGGTCATTGATTTACAGAAGCTTGTGTTTAGTTCTCTGAGCTTAATTGAAAAACTTGATTTAAAAAATACAGGGCGGCCACTCCACTACCAATATTGAATACCTATAGTACCTACAAGTGCAATCAAAATGTAAAAGTAAGGCACAGTTTACGCGTAAGTTTGACAAATAAATATATAATAAAAAATCCTGGATATGCGGTTGTGAGGACAACAATTCTTTTTTTTTTGTTTCGTGTGTTTTATTTTGGACTATAAATGGGGTACAGGACTTAAAACATCTTTCAGAGAAAATAAAAAACATGAAAATAGTGCAAAACATCGTTATAATGTGATAAGTTTTGAGAAGTTAGGACAAAGTAATATTTTAACTTGTTTAAGTAGTGCTTATGTTGATGAAATTAAAATTCACAACGAGAAAGTTAGAAAAACAGACACGTACTTTCGAAAATAATAGACATGTTAATTTTTTTTTAATTTAAAGCCAGCACAAGACCGGAAAGTAGTGTTTTTCAGGTCGAGACAAGCATTTCCAGGGCGAGCCGTAGGCGAGTCCTGAAAGCTTGGAGAGACCTGAAAAACACTAATTTTCGGTTGCGTGACGTACAATATTTTTTCTTCTATATATTTTATAATCTACGCGAAACAAGTTTGACATACAGAACAAAATTAAAAATCAACGAACTGTCCCTCGACAATACATCGAAATGTTGTTGTCATAATAACGAAATCAAGGTATCTTGTATTATCAAAGAGCGATTGGAAAAACAAAAAACAGGGTGACAGTGACATTAGAGACTGGAAAAGTGACATTAGAGTCCGGAAAAGATTTTTCCGGTCTCTAATGTCACTTTTCCGGTCTTGCGATCGGAAAAACGTTATTTTCTAGACGAAAAATTGTCCAGAAAGTGTAAATTTTCTGGTCGGTTTTAAAAAAAGATTCTTTCGGTCCCTGTTTTTCCAATCGCTCTTTGATAATACAAGCTACCTTGATTTCGTTACTATGACAACAACATTTCGATGTATTGTCGAGTGACAGTTCGTTGATTTTTAATTTGTTGTTTATGTCAAACTGGTTTCGCGAGTTCGCAAATTTAACAATATGAATTCAGATTTTGAATTATCCGACACGGAAAAAAGAAATTTTAGAAGCAGCAAGGAAAGCGACTTACGATATATTGCCAGTAAAATCGAAAACCCGTTACGAGAAGTCATACGACGCATTTAAAAATAATATAAAATAATTTAATGTAGGTATATCGAAGTGTCGGTCTTAAAAAAAATATTGTACGTCACGCAACTGAAAATTAGTGTTTTCCAGGTCTCTCCAAGCTTCTGGAAATGCTTGTCTCGACCTGAAAAACGCTACTTCCCGGCCTTGTAACGTAAATTACTATTTCTTCACATTTTTTTTTGTCAACTTTAATTTTTAATAAAAGAACTAAATGTTATTTTTACTAGACTTTAACGAAATTTGATCTTTAAAACAATGAGCATAGCTGTTGTATAAATTGATACATTGATAATATGTACGTAAGTATCTGGTACCTACCAGTATTACCCAGAAAACCATTAAGTTCCACAACCAGTAAAACTTTATCTAATTTAGAACCAAAAGTACATAATACCTTAAGTACTTTTAGTTCTATATAGACGTTTCTAATATCTTCATCTCTTTTGCAGAAATAGTTTACAACAATTCTTCTAAAAAATTCCCTTATCGTGATTTTATTGTTAATAATAATAAATTATGTTTCTGGCATTTCTAAGAAAAGTTGGAAATTTAACTGTGGTCTTTAGTAGTAGTAGTAGTAGTAAAAAGATTTATTTAGCACGTGGCTACATGATACATTTTAACAATTTTATACCCGTTTTTTATTTATTTTTTGAATTAAATGACCTTTTGAAACTTTATTTGTCCTGTTGAGTTAATAAGAAAGATTTTAAACTTTTTTTAAAAGATTTTAAACTCTTTTGATTTTTAATTGACTTGTTTAATTTATTAAATTCAATAAGACCCTTATGAAAAACTGATTTATATGCAATATTTTTTGAAAAATTATTAAGAAAAAAATTATTGGTATTTCGTGTTAAATAATTATGTTGATCACTATTTAGAACAGTCAATTGCTTTAAATGTGGCGGTAACAAATCATTTTGAATTTTAAAAATAAATATTAGAACCAAAAATAATACTAAATTTTTTACATTTAACCATTCTAATTTTTTTAACATCACATTAATTTTTGTATATCTATCCATATTAAGTAAAATTCGCATTGCTTTATTTTATTCAGTCTTATTCAACTGATAAATTATAGTATCATTTGACATTTTCATTCTCCTGAATATAATACACACACCAGTTTCATATACCTAGAAGGAGGAAGGCCGAAGGTAAAACCGACCTGTTGTAATGTGTTCAGATTTAAACAAGGAGAAAAGTTAAGAAAAATAACGTCTTTTGTGTTCAATAATAATTAATGATCCACTCATTAATTACTTATTTTAATCAACTTAATGATTATTGTCCCCAATAGTCTCATAGTTAGACAGTGCTGATATGCTAATAATTGGTATAATGGAAAACATATTTTTATCAGAAACATTAACTACTAAATTATCTTGTTTAGTATTCTATATAATTGATGTTGAACGATGTTTTTTATCAATAAAACTGTAACTAAATATAACTATATAATTAGAAAAATATAATAAATTTATTTGTTTACTAGAAAAATAGGTGTAATTTTGTTATAGACCTTTGTATGATATTGATTTATTTTTATCTGTCTTAAGAGTTGGTAGGTAGTTAATTACTTTTAAATGCTTTGTTTGTATGCACATTAACTAAACAAAATTTATACAGTGAGGACCTAAAGTCCGTCCCCCCCGCTCTAACTTCTAAATCGTTCGGTATATTTTAATGAAATTTTGAACGACAATATTTGAGCAAGTCTTGCACTTTTTGACATATCAATGACAGCTTTAAATGTCAAGATGACAGCTGGGTCCGCTTTTGGAATATTTTTTTAAATGGAACACCCTGTATATTTTTACATTTTTAAATTCCACATAAAATTAGAATTATTTTTTATTAAATGCATTATTAGTCTATACTTCATAGTTTCCGAGATATTGACTCTCGAAAAGTGACATTTTTGAACTTTGACAGCTTATAACCTTCTAACAGTACGTCTTAGAGCAAAACGGCTTACATGTCCCTATCTTCAATTTTTATTATCTTCCCAAAAAAATCAACTTCCAGTTAAACCGGAACAACTATATTTCCTGCTTTCGAGTTACATCCGGTTTAACCGGAAGTTGATAAAAATTGAAGATAGGGACATGTAAGCCGTTTTGCTCTAAGACGTACTGTTAGAAGGTTATAAGATGTCAAAGTTCAAAAATGTCACTTTTCGAGAGTCAATATCTCGGAAACTATGAAGTATAGACTAATAATGCATTTAATAAAAAATAATTATAATTTTATGTGGAATTTAAAAATGTAAAAATATTCAGGGTGTTCCATTTAAAAAAATATTCCAAAAGCGGACCCAGCTGTCATCTTGACATTTAAAGCTGTCATTGGTATGTCAAAAAGTGCAAGACTTGCTTAAATATTATCGTTCAAAATTTCATTAAAATATACTGAACGGTTTAGAAGTTAGAGGGGGGGGACGGACTTTAGGTCCTCACTGTATAATAACTTTCGATGAACATCAACAATTTTCTAGGGGATTGGAAAGAAGTTTTTCTTATCTCTACGGTGTCCATTCAGCGCGAGCTATATAAAAAAGTATTTGACTTACCAATAACTGCAAACGTTCCGACAATTCCTAGACAGGAAAAGGCTGTTGGCACAATTGCGTATAACGAATCCCATCGCATGTATTGCAGTTCTAGTCGATAACAGGCAGTTTTGTCCGGGTAAGGCCAGTAACCAGGGCCGCAGTCCATGCAAGTAAACTCATCAAGTACATACTCATATTCTTCACATTTGTCACAAATCCAGCAACAAGTATCACCCTTAAAGAAAGATTTAGCTTAGAAAGGTTGGTTACAATTTTATAAAGATTATCGGTATGTTTATAGATTACGTCAGTAAGTCACTATTAATCTTGTAATATTGAATGTTTAACTATATAAAAAGCCATATTTTAATCCATAGATTTTTAATGTGAGATTCATTGTCTTCTTTTTAAAATTATTTGCCGTTAAATTTAATCATACATATGTATATTCAGTGTTCAGTGGATATTGAACTACCAAGTTTGTTTTAATATAAATGCAAATATTGCATGTTCATTGTAGGAGCCAAAATTTCCTAAAATAATAATATGGTGTAAAAGTTAATCTCGTGTTATGTCATGAGTTATCCCAATTTTCAGCGACTTTAAACGCGTTTCAAGTAAATAATTTAAATAGTATAAAAGTACAAATTCTGATTTTAAAAAATAAGTGTGAAAAATAACCTTATACTTTTATAAAAACAAAATTTTGAAATAATCCGGGTATTATAAATAGAGCTGCAGTTACATTGCCTATATAGTATTCACCTGAAGACGACTGGAGATATAAACCAGTTGAAACGTTGTGATTTAGAACAAATAAAGACAATTGTAGTCCAAAACTTTTCTTTTCTTCTAAACTTGTTAAATTATTAGTGTTTTTCGTTAATAATCCACATAGCCATACTACAAGTACCTGTACTTATTTAATTATTAATCTACTAATGATTTGAAATAACTTTTCCCAAATGACAGACTATTAGCATAACTGTTTGTAATTTATGATATAACATCAATGCCCTGCTAGTTCGTGTAACTGTTCACAATTAATGTATATATGATACGCATTTAGTTTAACTATTCATAATTAATTTATATATGCTATACCTTTTATATCTGTTAGAAACTATTACGCACAGCTTAAATCACCCCTTTCAGTGTAGCGAAAATTCAAGAAATGTTGCTGAAAATACACCCTTGCACTGTGGGAGAAATGGTAAAATTCGTGATAGAAATTTGAGCTTTTCTTTTATTTTGAAGTAAGCCCTACAAATAAGTAATAACATAACTTGTGATTGTCCAAACGATATCAAAGGTTACCGAAATGCAATTAAAGCAAAGAACTAACTCCATAAAATTGTACGACGAATGAATGTAATTACCCCGAGCCTTATATACCTATAGGTACATTTTAGTTAAATATGGTCCCAGGTGTAAGATGTCTACAAGAAGATTAAAAGTGATTTTGTTGATATTATTGTTACGTGAAAATTTTCATCACGTTTTCTGGTTTTTATCCCATAGCGCTTCGTGTTCGTTCAGCCCGGTAGACTTGATTTATAAAATTATGTGTTATCTTATAGCTACTGCCTTTTCTCACTGCCTGGGACGAAAAAAGATTGGAACAGTTTATCAACGAATGGAAGAAATATTACCTCAATGACATTATGATGAACAATTTTTCAAATTTTGTCTGTATTTTTCCTTCATTTTCCTCTTGAATTATTTCCTGAATCTGTATAAATTTAAATTGTGTTTTATATATAGAAATAATCTTTCTAACACTTGTAATTTAACTTATTTTTTATATTATGCTTAGATTTTTATATTAGGTTAATGTTTGCTTTAAAAGTTTTTGGATTTGCCTAATTTAAAACTAATTTGTTGATTTGTGTTTTATGACCCTGGAAGATTACCAATGTGTGTCGTTGACTAAAGTCAAAAATATTAAAGTTCTAGACGGGAATGCAAAATTTCCAATTAAAAAAAAAAAGACAAAAGCAACCCATACGACTAGTTTGGGCGTGGCACTCAATTTATCACCTGTGGCGTTTTTTCAAGGCCGTAGCCAGGGGGGGGGGGGGGGGATCAAGGGGGAATTGATCCCCCCCCCCGAAATAAAAAAATATCTTTATTTTAGACGTTTAATAAGTATTAATGAGACTGCAGTTATATACAGGGCGCCCGTCTCACTTTGTTGTTACACAACATAATAGTTAATCTTATTTACGGGCTACAATGGCTGCAGATCGCCTTAATGGTCTGGCTTTGCTATATGTCCACCGTGATATAAACGTCAGTGGCGCACCCAGGGGGGGGGGCAAGGGGGCCTTGGCCCCCCCCAAAACCCCCAATGAAATAAAAATTATGAAAGTGGATAAGTATTTTAAAAAGTAAATTTTCTTAGATTTACCTCACGGGCCTCGTTTGAGGGGGGCCAGGTGGGGCATTTGCCCCCCCCCCCCCTGGAAGTTGACTTATTGAGGTTTAATATGGTTTGATTGAATTTAAGAATTTATTATTTCGAGTTTCCTTTATATTTTTGTTATTATTTTGGGGTAGTAAAGACTTATTTTAATAAAAATAAACAGTTTTATTGCCAAAACAACTATGAATGTTGGAGAAACAATTTTAGCTTATTAAGTATTGAGCAAAAAATTGAAATTAAAATTAAGGGAAGACCTAAACTCTCGAAATTAACTTGATACATACCACAAAGTGTAAATCTAGGAACTTTATTGTTATTGATAAGTTTGCTGCAAATAAAAACAGATGAATGAACTTTACTTTTAAACAATGTACCCACTAATGAAAAATAAATTAGCCTTTCTTTTTTTTATCTTATTTCATTTTCAATAGAATAAGAAGGTAATCATAAATTTTTAAAATATTTACTATAATAATTATTGACCAAATTTGGGCGTGGTCTTAAAAAAATTTCGCCTGCGGCGCATTTCGCCTACAGCAGGCTTTTACTACACCCCCAAGTTAACAAGTCACAAGCCGCCAATGCCCCCCATCCCCCTAAGAAACCGTTTAACGACTCCCATGACTAGGCTATTGCGATCTTCCCTGCAAGAGTACCTGTTAAAAAAGCTCCAAAGTTCTAGAAAAATGCGTAACTTAAAAGTTTATTAAGAAATTTGCTTCCAGCACTGGTTGGCGGGCCCCCCCTAACATAAAATCCTGGGTGCGCCGCTGATAAACGTAGATGTAAACAAAATCATAAATATTTTCTCTTCTAAGAACAGGAAACTTGATTTTGTAATTTAATACAAAGTAAGAAGGTAGGTACTTCAGATATTTTTTTTGTTCTTGTTTTTTTGTCGACCGACCTTTTAAATTTCGAATTTCTTTTAAATTAAAAGAGTGTTTTAAAGTCTGGCATATTGCCGCAGGTTATTTTACCCAAAAAAGGGCGTGGCACCCAAAAAAAAACCCCCTCCCCCGAAATTATTTTCTGGCTACGGCATCGCTGGTCATGAAGTGATATCGTTAATACCCGCCCCGAGTGTCATCGACCCTTGCTACGCCACTGCTTACCATCCTCTAATTAAATTTTGTTTTTAAAAATATGTTCGGCTAATCGAGAACGATATTTCTTTGTTCAACCCGCTGCTAGAGCTCCTATCATAAAGATTTAGCACTGTGATGCTTTTAAACTAAATGCAACTGAAAATGCAGCCCTGAATAAAAAGAAAACACTTAAATTTTTCATATTTTATTTCTTTTAGCTGCGAAGGTCCTTGTAAAAAGGGTAGGGGAGACCGAGGCTAGTTGGCACACATTTTAGAATTTATTTTTTATTTACTACTACAGACAATTGAACTAAAATACAAAATATGCAGAACAGATTTGCACAATTTCCCTACACTTTGAGCTTTCTATATAAAAAAAAGTTAAACAGTTACAATTTTTAAAAAAACATCAGTGTTATTGTGCCAACTTACCCCAACGCGGGGGCAGGCTGGCACACTATTTGGGGTTAGTTGGCATATGTAAGTTATATAGACAAAAACAAGTATTTTTATAGTTTTTAATGTTTATTAGCTACTAAAAGGATACAATATAAAAAAGAATAAAAAACGTCGAAAAGCTAAAACAGAAAGTAGAATAAAGCTTACAGTTATATAAACATAAAAAATTAAAGTAAATGGTTAGTCAGAATCATCCGAGTCACAACTCGAACATATGTATCGCGGCTCGTTGTTTGTACATGCCTCATAAGACCACATATGGCATGCCATACATCAAACCCACTTTTCCCCTGGTTCACTGTTCGCAAAACTGTCCATGCAGACCAAGCAGAAAGTTTCCTCCTCTTCATCAGAAGTTGAATCTTCTGCACAAACATGTGTTACGGGCCTGGTTATCTTTTTTGGCTTTATTTTTTCTTTTTTTCCAAATACTTTCTTCTTTGCCTTTTCTGCTGCAGCTTCTTTTTTCTTTTTAGAAGCATTCTGCTCTTCGTCCAACGCATCTTTGATTGGGGTATCCGTAAGAATAGCTGTCGACCTCCTTTTTCGCCGCGCAGTGGCAGTTTGGCACTGTGTCATCGTGCCCGAAACTAATGTGCCAATCTGCCCGGCAGAGGTTTTACAACAAAATATATTTTTTACAAAAACAAACAATTATTCGATACCTTTGCCTGGCATAGTATGTCAAGCGGTGGTATTCATATTGGTATACTAGTTCATGTAATGCGTGTATGAAAAAGACAAAGTTATAGTGACATGTATATAGACAACATGGTGTGAGCATTGTAAATTATTTATTAATTTCTTTAAAAGTACCAAAAACCAATAGTTTTATTTTAAAGGTTGGCTTCATCGCGAATACTAATGTTTGCAAATTTGACTCAACTAACTCCATATATAGCTTTAAAAGTAATAAGAAAGTTGAAAATAAAACACGAGATACTTGACGACGCGACGTTGGAAAATGAATGTTGTAAATATGAGGATTATCAAAAGGTTAGTCAGTTGAATTGTGAACGCTAAGTTATTTTCTCAATTTATTAGTTGTGTTATGTGTGTGGATATTTAAAAATGAGAGTTTATAGGTACTATTCTTAAAATTATTCTTCAAACTAATAAAACATAATACAGGGCGTTTCAATAAAAACTCCCAGGCCAATTATTTCGAAAACTAAAAGCGACATGCAAATTCTGTAAACGCCAGTTTTTAGACCCTATGATTGGCTTCAAAACTGTGTAAAAAATATGTTTGAATAATACAAGATGTAGGTGGCGCCACGGTGCAAAGAAATTTTTCGATGACAGGAACTTTTAAATGTTGTCGTTTTTAAAGATAACTAATTTTTGGTCAAATTATGTTTAATAAAAAATGTTGATAAATCCTACCTGAACGGAGATATTTGGGGTTAAGTATTTTTTTAAAATAATTTTTAGCGTATATTTAGCGAGTATTTTAATTATAAATATTTTTAATATCCTTTAGCAGATTTTAATTAAATTTAATCTTCCATCGCCTGGTACACTCAACACCCCGTATAATACGCCAGTGTTTTCACTGTACACGATATACCATTCGCAAAAAACTTCATGTAGATAGTAATGCTTCATTTACTTCGGTTGTAAGACAGTTTATGGTTCATAAGCCAGGATTAAAAATCACATCAAGTAAGCAATTAATTTGATATGTATATAGTTAACCAGTCCTTTAAACTAATGGCACCCATTAAGGCCTCTTCAGTTTACAAATGACAGGCTTTAAAGCAGGTTTTATAGAAGAAAATAGGGCATTTAGTTTGACCGTGTTTTGGAATTCAGATTACCTACTTGATATTCGTATATTTATGCCCTCCTTCTTCTTAGATTAGTTTAAGCTTTGAACCTGCGTATATTGGTTGATAGCTTTTATTATCTAAACATCGTCAACTTAAATAGGAATTTTTTTTACAATTCAAAATGGAAGACATTTTGAACAATTACTGTAGTTTTTAATTATTAGTCTAGTCGCCTATGCTTAATTTTAAAAATAAACTCTGTTTAATCAACATAATTTATGAAATTTGCATTTATTTCGAAAACGAACTGGAAATAACTTATATGCTTCAACTACAAAAAAAAATTGCTTGTGTATTTTATATAAAATACCGAAATAATATACAGGGTGTTCCATTTGGAAAAGTTGAGAAAAATAGGTTTGAAATGTGTAATTTTTGAAACCTTATTATGAACACCCTGTATAAAATAGATAAATACTATTCGATTAATAGTATCTTTAAACCTCTTGTCATTAAACTCATTTAATACCGTGGTTGAAAATCTAATTTTTAGATTGTTTTTTTGATATTTTTTCCACGGCTGCAAAATATTTTTTTTTTAGTTTTTAATTGATTGCTCTTAAACTACCAAAGCAAATCAAACTAAATTTTAGGCATTTATAAAGGACAATAGCATAAATCTAAATATGCAAAAAATAATGGGGTATCCCATTTAAAAAATCACAACTTTTTATGACCACACTTTTTTGGGCCAGCCTGTATATGAAAAAATAATTTCCTGAAGTACCCCGTATGATATAGTATAAGTTAGCGTATGAATGAAATTCCTAACTAAATTCGTATAGGAGCTATGGAAGCCTGACGCACTATTGCACTTATTGCAGGACCCTGTACCGGGTGTCCCACTAAGAATAGCTCTCGGCCGTATCTCAGAAAGGGTTAGTCGTATCGCTTGCGGAAATTTTTTTTTTGTAAAAGTGGCCATGAGAAATTGCTGGAAATTATTTTTAAGTTCTTCATTTGGCCGCAAGAAGGCACCATTAATTTTTTTTTTAATTCTAAATTTCTCCGAAAATTCCCATATTAAGATATAACTCTGATTACATCATAAAAAAGCTTAGACAATTCTGCATCATTTTGGTGAAAGGCTCATTGGCGTACCGACCTTGATAAGAGTGGGGGAAGCTATTAAATGTGTAAACATTAAAATCGCTGTAACTTCTACACGACTTATCTGATTTTACTAAATTTAAGCTTGTTTGGAAGGAAAAGGTAAGTAACTTCAATTGCCGTATCCAACGATACACGATAGTTTCTAATAAAATTGCTAGAGGGCGCAATTTGTAATAATAACAGTTTTTTCGATTTTATCCCGAAAATTCAAATCATACGGTATAACTATGATATCATAATCGGAAAGTAGATGAAATTTGCAAGAAAAGATGTGAAGACCGATATATTTGTTCGTTTCAGAGTTATTGCCAAAACAATAATTTTTAATACAAATTGCGCCCTCTAGCAATTTTATTAGAAACTATCGTGTACCATTGGATACGACAATTGAAGGTACTTCTAAACAAGCTTAAATTTAGTAAAATCGGATAAGTCGTTTAGAAGTTACAGCGATTTTAATGTTTACCTTTCACTTGATAAGAGTGGGAGAAGCTATTGAAAGTGTAAACATTAAAATCGCGGTAACTTCTAAACGACTTAACCGATTTTACTAAATTTAAACTTGTTTGGAAGTACCTTCAATTGTCGTATCCAGTGGTACATGAAAGTTTCTAATAAAATTGCTAGAGGGCGCTATTTGTATTAATAATTATTACTTTGACGATAAATCTGAAACGAACAAGGATATCGAACAGCGGTCTTCACATCTTTTCTTGCAAATTTCTTCTACTTTCCGATTATGATGTCATAGTTATACCGTATGATTTGAATTTTCGGGATAAAATCGAAAAAACTGTTATTATTACAAATTGCGCCCTCTAGCAATTTTATTAAACACTATCGTGTACTGTTGGATACGGCGATTGAAGATACTTGCCTTTTCCTTCCAAACAAGCTTAAATTTAGTAAAATCGGATAAGTCGCTTAGAAGTTACAGCGATTTTAATGTTTACACATTCAATAGCTTTCCCCACTCTTATCAAGGTCGGTACGCCAACGAGCCTTAAACCAAAATGATGCAAAATTGTCTAAGCTTTTCTATGATGTGATCAGAGTTATACCTTAATATAGGAATTTTCGGAGAAATTTAGAATTAAAATTTTTTTTTTATTGGGCCCTCTTGCGGCGAAATGAGGAACTTAAAAATAATTTCCAGCAATTTCTCATGGCCACTTTTACCGAAATTTTTTTTTTCCGCAAGCCATACGACTAACCCTTTCTGAGATACGGCCGAGAGCTATTCTTAGTGGGACACCCGGTACATATAGTGGTTGCGGTTAGGCTAGACCGAAATATAACTTACTTGTTGCTTCTTTATCATTCCCACTTCGCAGGGCAATGAGCAAGCGGATACTGGAGTTGTGGTCAGGTTGTGATCAAATATTAGAAACTCTTGATTTAATTCTAGAAAGTTGAACCATTTTCCGACTACCTGAAAAAAAATTTGTCAATTAAAAAAAGAAAAAACGTGCTTGTCCTTTGTATATGGCATAACATCGATCAAAACTAAAATACTAGAGTTATCTTTATTGTGATGACATTCTGTACCGCAGCAAATTAAAAGAAAATTGTAAATTTAAAAAAAGTCAGATTTGGTAACGCGATATACAGGGCATTCCCTACTCGATGGTACATTAGAAGTATCTGGAGAACGAAAAGAAAAATAATTTTGAAATTTTCACTACGGCCATAGGAGACTGCGCTCTAGCTTTTAAAAATAATTTCGCGGTTGCAGTGTTGCCAGATCTATTGATTACTGACATCAACTTTGAAATTTTAAATGAGACACCCTGTATATTTTTACATTTTTAAATTCCACATTAAATTATAATTATTTTTTATTAAATGCACTATTAGTCTATAATTCATAGTTTCCGAGATATTGACTCTCGAAAAGTGACATTTTGGAACTTTGACAGCTTATAACTTTCTAACAGTACGTCTTAGAGCAAAACGGCTTACATGTCCCTATCTTCAATTTTTATTATCTTCCCAAAAAAATCAACTTCCAGTTAAACCGGAACAACTATATTTCCTTCTTTCGAGTTACATCCGGTTTAACCGGAAGTTGATTTTTTTGGGAAGATAATAAAAATTGAAGATAGGGACATGTAAGCCGTTTTGCTCTAAGACGGACTGTTAGAAAGTTATAAGCTGTCAAAGTTCAAAAATGTCACTATTCGAGAGTCAATATCTCGGAAACTATGAAGTATAGACTAATAGTGCATTTAATAAAAAATAATTATAATTTTATGTGGAATTTAAAAATGTAAAAATATACAGGGTGTCTTATTTAAAATTCCAAAGTTGATGTCAGTAATCAATAGATCTGGCAACACTGCAACGGCGAAATTTTTTTTAAAATCTAGAGCGCAGTCTCCTATGGCCGTAGTGAAAATTTAAAAATTATTTTTCTTTTCGTTCTCCAGATACTTCTAATGTACCATCGAGTAGGGAATACCCTGTACAGTACATGTGGTTTTTTTTCTGAAAATGGAAATAACTTTTTAAAATGCACATTCAATTTTTTATGCTCTGTACAAATAATTTCTCTATTTTTAAAATGGAAAACTTTTACTTGTAACTAACTTCCCTTTATGGATGGGACATACTCATGATACTATTTGTCCCTACATTTTTGTTCGCTAAAATTGAAGTTTAAATTATAAACAAAACAAAAAGGACGAAATACGTACGCTTGCAGGTAAGTTTGTTTCATGTCTCACGGCGCTTATTCTTTTTCCAGATACTTACTGCAATTTTTCAAACGATCTCATAACATTTGCTTGGTTATTTGCGTTAGAAGAATATTAATGGACATGATAAAATGTTTTATAAAACTACATTTGAATATTTATACAATAAATCTTGCTTTTGTCAGACAGTTTTTAGTGATTATCATATTTGTTATTTTTATTTGGTCTCTTGTTTAGAAAAATGGACAAATGTAATGCAATGCTGGGAACATATAAATTTATCTTGAATTTTTTACACATTTGTAACATTTTTATATTTACTACAAATATTAACTATCTTGTCACACAATTTGCCACTTTTAAAGTTTACGTTTGGCCCATGTTAAATAAAAAATATTATGATATACAAAATGTGTTTCTAAAACTTTACGGTTTACAACATGAGATTGCCTTATTAACAAACTTTAAAGTTTAGCAGCTTTTCCTGAAACTCTTACTTTCCTAAACTTATTTTTAAACCAAATAAGCAGTTACGCTAAAGTTCGATTAAGGAATAAATTGGAAGATTTCTGGAATTGGATCAGGCCCGGATTGCCCAAATTTTTCTAATCGAGCCATGTTCTTACACACTTCTAGCAATCGAACCGTTGCTTGTGACATTTAAGGTTTGACAGAAACAGGCATATATGCCTCCCAGGTAATTATTGTAAAATGTAGGTATGCCAATAAATTAATGGCTTTGAGTCTTTCTAAAAACTTAGCTAACATTGGGATACGCCCAAATTTTGCTTAATTTAGTCAATAATTTATGGTAAATACTTTTCAATCGTTCGTTTAATATAAAGTCTTCATTCCGTTGAAGTTAAATGTACCGGGTGTCCCACTAAGAATAGCTCTCGGCCGTATCTCAGAAACTGTTAGTCGTAGGGCTTGTGGAAAAAAATTTTTTTAGTAAAAGTGGCCATGAGAAATTGCTGGAAATTATTTTTAAGTTCTTCATTTCGCCGCAAGAGGGCACAATTAAATATTTTTTTTAACATTAAAATTGCTGTAACTTCTAAACGACTTATCCGATTTTACTAAATTTAAGCTTGTTTGGAAGTACCTTCAATTGTCGTATCCAATGGTACACGATAGTTTCTAATAAAATTGCTAGATGGTGCTATTTTTATTAATAATTATTACTTTGGCGATAACTCTGAAACAAACAAGGATATCGAACAGCGGTCTTCACATTTTTTCTTGCAAATTTCATCTACTTTCTGATTATGATGTCATAGTTATACCGTATGATTTGAATTTTCGGGATAAAATCAAAAAAACTGTTATTATTACAAATTGCGGCCTCTAGCAATTTTATTAAACACTATCATGTACTGTTGGTTACGGCGATTGAAGATACTTACCTTTCCCTTCCAAACAAGCTTAAATTTAGTAAAATCGGATAAGTCGCTTAGAAGTTACAGCGATTTTAATGTTTACACATTCAATAGCTTCCCCCACTCTTATCAAGGTCGGTACGCCAATGAGCCTTACATCAAAATGATGCAAAATTATCTATTCTTTCTAACGATGTAACTAGAAGTATACCATAATATGAGAATTTTCGGAGAAATTTAGAATTAAAAAAAAAATTATTTTGCCCTCTTGCGGCGAAATGAGGAACTTAAAAATAATTTCCAGCAATTTCTCATGGCCACTTTTACAAAAAAAAAAATTTCCGCAAGCCATACGACTAACCCTTTCTGAGATACGGCCGAGAGCTATTCTTAGTGGGACACCCGGTACAACCCTTCACCTCTACCTCTATCTGTTGTAACTTACGTTTAGATTTTAAAGTCAATTACAAAAATCGGTGAAATCTAAAGAGAGCTTCTTATAAATCGGTAAAAGAAACCCTTAGGGTGCGCCACTGCTCTGATTTGGGCGCATTGGAAAATTAAAACAAAGAAAGAGCTTTTATACTTATAGAAAGTCCTTACCTTATAATGATATCCCGAAGAATTAGGCAATCTCTGATAATTAAGGATATCATATCGAGCTAAACCATCTCCACTTTTATCGAATTTCACAGGGCTGCCGACTAAATCTGGAAAAGATAAAATCTCATTAAAAAATTCGGAAGGGTTGAAAATAAAGAGGGAAACCACATTTATTCTTTATTGCTTTTTATAGCTTTTACTTCTTTTGAACTAGCAAATAACAATTTTAAACTTCGTTATTCGCATAAGCTTCTTTGAAAAATATATTTAAACATTTTTTGATATGTAATTTTTTTGTAAAATTTTTGAATGATAATTATTATTTCTAATTTGTCATGCCAAATTTTTCAAAGCCAGTTTGAAAACTTTTTTTTAGCATTTTGTACTTAAATCTCATTTATTTTAGTATCGCTGAAAGGCATTTCTGATAAGCTAAGAGAGGTGTCACAAGTTATATGGCACTTGGGGGGGGGGGGGGGGTAAAGGGATATAAGTCGAAAGTTTTCAAAATTGAGATAAGTCGCCCACAATACTTATAAATTCATTATCTACCCCTGGGAAAAGAGATATAAGTCATTTAAGCCTTAAATATGTGCCATTTTTGATTGTGGAAAAGGATATAACTATAGAAAATGTATATTTTTTTGTGAAAAGGTGAAAAGTATTAAGATTTGTTAAAGCCTACTAACGAATTGAATTTTAACAAAATTATTTGTGGAAAGGGATATAAGTATATTTATCTCCCTCTCCCGTAAAAAGTTGTTTGGCCTTTTATTGAGGAAAAGGGTATAATTAAATGATAATGAGTCGAGCGATGAATAAAAATAATAATAAGTTTTGTTTTTGAACTCTGCGTTTATTATCATTTGTTTCTTTTCATATTTAATACAGTTTTGAAGAAAGTACAGTAGCAAAATTTTATTTAATTGGTGTAAAGAGGTATATCTAAGTTTTTTTTAGAATTTTTCATGTGTAAATGGGTATAAGTAATATTTTTTTTCATAATAGTTATTTTATTTTAATTACTGCTATATACAATGTATTGAGGATCAAAAAATGCCTATTTTAATTAAAAAATTGAGTTTAAAAAAAACCGTTATCCAAACGCGAGTATTATAACTTTAAACTTAATTTCCCAAAATTGTGGATTTAGGACATATACCCCTTTACCCCCCAAGTGCCAATTATAACGCCGTTTAATAACCTACTATTAAGTATAATAATATAAATAAGTCAATATCTCGGCAAGAATTATTCGATTTTTTTTAAAGTACAACTTTACTGTTTTGGACACAACTGAATATATCAGCCTGTTGATGACTAGTTACGCAGTTTATTTTCTATTTAATGCACTCATTTGGTTTATCTCTTAAAAAATAAAAAGAAACAATTTATGGAACTTTGTGATGAGAAGGTTATGCGAATATAGTTTTCAATTTTGCATTTAAATTAAATTTGTCAAAATATGTTATTGAAACCCTCTTTATAGCCGTATCTTCAACCTTTCAAAAACTAATTATTTTCAAAAAATCTTTCCTGATCAACATTGTTATTATTGTAGAAATGTTTATTAAAGAACTGTTGGTGAAATGATAAAAAGAGATTTATTTGGAAACTGCATTAGCCAAAGAAAACAAATGTATTTTGAAATACTAACCTAATGAAAAAATGCTTGTCTCTCTATAAATGAAAAAAACATCGCATAAAGGAAAAACCTTTATACCATTATACTAAAAAAATGTCCTTATTTGCTTTTCATTTTTAATATTTTCAAAATTAAAAAGTAAACAGTGGGGGATGAGAAATATGTGGATTTACTTAATTTTAAAATCGGCTTAAATAGGAATCTGCATTCAGGAAATGATTTTACATTTTCTTGATTTGATGGTGGGGTTTAAAAGTTGAAAGAATTGTTTTATAAAATAGTTTTCTGGTATATTGGATTATTAACTAAATCCTTAGTTATCCTGTATGAAGATACAAGAATTCATAAAAAAAGCAAATATTCACAAAATACATATTGTATTGAGAGAAATTCCTAATAACTGCGAATAAAAATTTAAACGCGAACGTGAACATTTATTTGTAGCGGTGGCTAAAAATATTTTTACTTTTTCAACACATATGTAACCTGTCAAGTAACAACCCTTAAAGGAGCAAATTGAATTTTTTTATTTATTTTGCAAAACGGAGTATACCTACCTGGAAAGGCAAGTGTCTTGGAAAATTGTATTACAAGTAAAGGACCTTCACCGAAAATTCTATAAATTGTTGTAATTATGACTACGTATCAGTAGCGTGTTATGGGCCCAGAGGCGGATCAAATTTTATAGGGAATTATACCTTTTTGACTCAGTCTGACTCTTCGAAACAAAGCGGCATTCCGATTTAAACATTAAAGAACAAAATATTCTTAAAATTACCAAAGAAATTAAACCATAAATTTTAGCGGGATCTTTAGTAAACGCCCTGTAACATTACTTACAACGGTTGTGATAATGTTCAAGTAAAAGAACTTGATTTAACACTCTCTGCAAAAAATTTTTAAAATCCATTTAAAATATTTCAGGTCATGTTTTACGCGAAAACCTTTTAAATCGTTTTAGGGAAATGAAAGAAATTAAAAATTACTTCGACCAGATGTTAAGTGTTACAAGAGAGAGTTCGGTTTCGTAGAAAGCCGATCGACCCTGGTTTAATGCATTTCGGGGATACAGTAGAACCGACCATTATTTTTCTTTAAACTTTCTCAGCGAACCGAATTTTAAACGACTGGAGTGTTTTAAAACTACACGTTTTTATTTTACACAATATATTTAAAATTTGCGTACTAAATGTTACTGAATTAGGTACATTAGTTGATGTAATAGCTATGAAACGGAATAAATGCTATTTTTTCTGCTTTAACATCCTTCTTCACATTGAAACTCTCCAAGAATTGACATCTACTGCTTCCCTATCACCTTATACAAATTTTGAATATGTTACACAAGTTTACATTCATTCGCAGATATTTACATCGGTTCGTGGAAAGTATAGTAAATCTAACTACAGTTGTTCAGAAAAGTATGATGTATCAATGTTCCATGGATACGCGTAAGATATAAACTATATGATGTAAATCTTATTGAACTTCTTAACAAATATTCAAGCAGCCTCATCAATTTTGTTTCCTTCCAAACATTAGGATATTTTTTTAGTATTGAAAATACTACTGGGTGCGTATATACGGGTCCATTTCATGAAAAATGAACGACATGCGACATGCGACATGCACATAAATAACACGGCGGTGAAGTCTAATCTAAACACCCGAGCAGCACAGGATCGATGACATCATCTGCTGAGTGTTAATATTGTTTTGTTTTGGGTTTCGGCATTTATTATTATATTTGTTGATATTAAGATAATATGGCCGGGAGAGGGAACAGTTAGTAGTTAGTATTTAATCGGCCAGTACTTGTACGGTATACGTTTTTTATTAAACATATGAAAACTGAATTATTCATTTTAATTCTCATCCCTTATTTACAATATGCCAAACGAAAAAAACCGGCTAGAGTAATTCTTATTCATCGGGAGCTCTGATAAATTGTAGGAATTAAAAAAAATAAACCAATAAATCAATTAAGAATAATTAGTCAAGATTTTATCACATAATATGTAAATCCTAAAATAAATAATTTATTGTGATTAGCGGTAATGAAAGGTCATACTGACAGGTCAGTTAGACATAAGGGTCACTTAGACCGGTGGTCAAAAGTGGATATCCCCGGATCTAAGAAAAATAGCGCAGTGGTCTTGAAATATTACAAAGGAAGTTGGGGGTAAAGAAATAAAAAAAACTGGAAAAAACTAAAAAGTGAATATCTCTGAAACAAAGTGAAATAGCGCGGCGGTCTTGACGTATTACAAAGAAAGTCGGTGGAGAAGATTGCAAAAAAGCAGGAAAAACTCAAAAATGCATATCTCTGGAACTAAGAACAATAGCGCGGCGGTCTTGAAATATTACAAAGGAAGTTGGGGGTAAAGAATTAAAAATATTGGAAAAAAAATAAACAGATAATGTTGCTGAAACAAAGCGAAATAGCGCGGCGGTCTTGGCGTATTACATAGAAAGTCGGGGGAGAATGGATATACCAATCCAAAACATTTCATAGCCGACTTAAGATTTAGACATTTCATGAACAAAGAGTACAATGACCAGCAGGTAAATGGCTGTGGATAGCTAAAGAAATAATTTTGTAGCTATTTTTGGAAAGGTGGTTTTAAGCTCTCTTCAATATGTACTAATATACAGATTATCCTATATTTTTTATTTTAACAAAACAGTCAAATTTACACATTTCTAAGTATAATAATTTAATTATTATTTCCAACTAAATCGCATCCATGCCGGCATAATAACGCATGATAGCGGCTCCATTGTGTCAACACGTTACATACTCACAGATAGGAGTAATCTGTGACATAATGGTTTACTTCTCGCCACTGTATGTGGTAGGTATTTTCAATACGCCTATGATACTAGCGTAAGATGCAAGATCTGTGGATTTTTTTTCACTCATTTGTACTGTCAGCTTTAAAAATGTTTTTGCATTTTAATTATAACATTTTTTGTATACTTTAAAACCGTGTTAATGTCGTGACTATGTGATGTTGAGCCAGGTGTATAAATGAATATAACGTAATAAAAAATAAAAATTCTCTGCCGTATAATAATAGCCGTAGCCTCTTTTGTGTTTCCCTCAGGCGAGATGAAATCTAAAGCTAAATAAGACTTTATATTTTATTAAAACTACATTTTATATGAAAATGTTACCCTAAATTTGTCTCTTAAAGTGGAAACTCCTGCCATTTCCTAGGGGCATTTTGGTGTTAAAATTTTTATATAAAACGTAAAATGGTTCTTAAAACACGAAAAAAATATTTACCATTAAAATATCGCTGGTAGATAGCTATAAAACCCTAACATGTAAAACCAGTTTACCGATTTAACTCAAAAATTAGAAGATACTCCCGTTTCCGGTATGATTTTAAGGAAATGGATTTAGTTTTGACGAAACACGTCATAAAAGTTTTCGTATAATGTTAATATTAATAAGGTTAGGTCAGCCCGACAATGGCAATTTTATTAGTTTCAACGTGTTTTACAGTATTCCACAAAAAATAATGATGATTTACTGGTACTACATGAAAAATAGTTCTCGGAGAGCAACCGAAATGTTCTCTGACATACCCATTGCAAACGGAACAACAGATACTCTTAGTAATTCTGAAGGTAGGTAAAGGTACGGTAATTAATAAATGCAATTGCTTAAAAAACTTTTAATTGGCGTATTAGAGATTAATACAATTTGGTATGCGAGTCCATCATACAATAAACTTATCTTAACATAGTATAAAACAAAGTCGCTGTCGCCCGTCTGTCCCCTTATGTGCGTACATTTTTAAAACTACGCAACGGATTTTGAAGCGGTTATCTGTCTATAAAATATAACGAAAATTATATACATTTTGGCGACAGAAGTTAAGATACCAAGGGCGGATTTACGGGGGGGGGGGGGGGGGAACGGGGTAATTACCCCCCCCCCCCCATGAATTTTAGGGGTTCCGTAATTATAGATTTTCAAACTCGACGTCTGCAATCCCCGACCATACGGTCGAAATAGGTACATACGTAAACGTCTGTAAAAAGCGTTTTATTATTATTCTTTATTTTAAAAGCTGGGAATAAAGCAAAATTAGGGCGTGGCCCCAAAAAATTTTCGCCTGCGGCGCTTTAATACCTATAGATTTTATTAAAAAAAGTCTTTAATTACCCCCCCCCCCCCCCCCCCCCCATGATTTGGACCTAAATCCGCCCTTGTAAGATACCAATGGCAAAAAATTAGTCTTTTTTCTGTATCCCCTGCCAAAAGAGCTTGAACTGGGCGGTACTTGTAAGGAATAAATTTGTGCTTTTTTAAAATCGTATGAACAGTACCATAAGACAAATTAGACTCCTTGACAATATCTGCAATGGAATTCTCACGGTAGGCTTCAAAATATGCCATAACTTCAATTTCCGTGGCCTCGCTTATTATAAAAAAATTTTTTGTCCTTGTTTTGGCAAAAATACTTTCATTGTCTCTAAATTTTCGGTAGAGTCTTAGAAAACATCGTTCATTCGGTTGAATGCGAAGTGGATATACCTCAGAGTAGTACAACCTTGCTCTCGAAGAGGATTTTCTGCACACTAAGTAAGTTTCTAACATATCACATTTTTCTGCATGGGTAAAAACCATATTTTTTTCAATAATAACTGACACAACAAAACTTATAAACGAAAAAAGAATAAAAACCGTACCTACTAAAACAAGATATTTCATATGAAATTACCATTGTTTTCCAAAGCCTTCCAGATGCCAAATAAATATTAAATAGTGCGATGATGACGAGGTCTTCATAGCCTCCTTATTATTTTACTACCATTAATATTAAGAAATTCAATATTGACGTTATTTTTGACTTAAGTAGAAAAGTCATTATAAGCTTTTTTGTTTAAAATTTAAAGCTTTATATGAAAGGTGGTATTTTTGAGCAAATTCTAAAAAAAAATTAGTGATTTTATTTTGTTTTGTCGTTCATCTGTATAATAAAGTTGGTAAATCTATCTTCATTGTTTCAATTTGGGCTTTATAACTTCATTAGTTTTTATCCTAGGAGAAACTCATTATAAGCTTTTTGTTTAAAATTTAAAGCTTTAACAGATAAAAATACAATATACAGGGGTTTCCATTTAAAAAAATGGCATTTTACTTCTAACCTCAAAAAGACGATGCTCTACTGTTTTTTTATTCTTGTCTCTTAATGAGGTGTAAAAATACTACTAGTTTGCTAATTTAAACAATTTTGTATCTTTAATAATAACAAAGTTACCAATGGTGGACACTTAATGTGGATAACCCTGTATAATATCGTAGGTATAATATATCATATCCCTTTAAGTTAACAAGAAAATATTTACAATAAAACTTACATAATGTGTTTACAATAATGTAATTTAAGTATGTATACCTTTTAAGTTTAAGTAAATTATCTACAAGTAATTTAAAACATCCCCCATATTTTGGGTCCGTTTATTTACCCATAAAATATATGCTGATAAATCCCGGGATCAGTTAATTATTATTAAAGTAAATATAACAAGCTTCATCTAATTTTGTAATGTGTTTGGAACTAAAACATAACAATGTTCTTTTTGTGTTATTTCAGGATGGGACTTGATTTCTTAAATTCATTGATGATAATTATAAATACCTATATAATAGTTGGCTCATTCTTATTGAATAATCCCTCACTTCTTTCTAACAAACAGTAATCAAACAGTAATCAAAAATTATTGGAACAGTTTTAAAACTCTTTGGTTTATTACTATTTAAAATCCTTATATATGAGTTCAGTTAGATTGTTGGAATAATTGGGTTTTGTTGCATTTAACACCACTGAGAATTTCGTGCTATTATCGTTTATATTACTCATTTAAAAAATGTTGTACCAAGAATAAAATATGTTTATGACAGCGATTTTGTACCGTTATTTGATTTATACGTCATATCATCATGGTGATCTTTGTACGTGTTAAATATGTTAAAACATATCAGGCATAAAACAGAGGGTAAAGACAAATCGTTATTTTATCTATAACACGCACGATATACACGTGAACGAAATGTATAAAATTTTAGTCCAGATAAAAAGTTTTCGGTCGTTTAGATGCTAATCCGATAAAGATAAAACATAGCGCAAACAAAAGAAAAACTGTTTGTCATGTTTTTTTTTTTTTAAACTTAGTCTTTTTCCTTCGATTTTTTCTAGAAATCCGCTCACAATTTATTTTACAGTATCCTAAATAGTAAAAAGTTTTATGTACAATTACCATAAACTAAAATTGTAATACATTTACAATGTACATATTGTGTATTTTTAAATATTACCCTTATGGATCTTGTACCTAATAAACTGTTGTGCAGTAGAATGAATAAACAAAATTATATAGTTCTATGTAAAGGATCTACTTTTTGTTGGTGTGTATTCATATGTCTTTTTCAGTTGGTAGTTTTAGTTTTTCAGATAATTTACCATTTTCAGATTAATATAGAACACACATGTCATGTAAAGAGTATATAATATATACATATACACTTTTAAAATTTAATTTCGATTTGCTGCATGGAAATTTAATTTCCTTCCACGTCATAAATCTTTTGTGTTGGTTTTAAATATTATCTACGGAAAAACTAACGACGTATAATTTTCCAAGTTTTCATACCCGATTTGGTCATAAATTTTGGTTAAAATTGTACGCCCGAAGGTGCAATAAAAATGATGTCATAAACTTTAATATTAAGTTATATTTTATTAAAAGGAACTTTTATAAGAAAGGTGTTTCATCAAACAATGATGTGAGGTATATTTTATTTCATACAAAAAAGATTATGTAAATATCTATTGATTTAGAACAAACACTAGTGACTCGTTCGCCATTTAATTTTTTCACCAACATTTCGTTTCTTCCAAAAAGCGATCGAATACCCGATTTTGGGACAGTTGTCAGTTAAAAAAATTTAATTAATACAATATTTAAAAGGATAAAACGAAATTTTGTCAAATTTACGCATACCTACTTCTTTGTCTGCTGTTATTAATTCATAAATCCAACCTTTTTTAACGTAAAAGTGTCGGTAATTGTACTCCTAAAAAGAGTATTTGGCCGATTTTGGATAAAACGAAGAAGTAACGAAATGGCGAAGGCGTCACTAGTGTTTGCTCTTAATATTTACTAGGATTGCAAATTCTTTATTCAATCTACCCTTTACCAAATGACATGAGAGATTAGTACAAATCGCAATAAGAGATGATGTTTCATTGCCTAGTCAGAATTCCCCTAATTTTTCCCAACTCACTTCAAAAGAAAATTAATTTGTCGCGTCTTAAGGAAAATATTTTTCCCGCTTTTCCAGTTAGGAAGGAAACGCTTTTTGTTTCAGAAAAGATTAAATTTCTATTCTTGTCATAAATTTTATTATTTCTTGGATCCTGATATTATGTGTTTACGGTAAAACTAACAAAGTTCAATTTTCGACATTCTCGTGCCGAGTACGGTCGTAAATTTCAGTTAAAGTTGGCCGCCTAAACTGGCATGTCCAAATTACTACCTTATAATTTATTAATGATTTAGATATTGCTAATAGCTTCTCTTGAAACTGTTATTTTAATAACATTTTATAAACACCAAGAATTTTTTTTAGAAAAGGTTTTTTAATTTCTGTATTAAATTTAACTCTCTCACCTCCCGTCTTCTATAGCTCACTTAGTAGTTAAGTTTGAATTTTCATATTTTGCAGACCTTATCTGTATCTTGGGGCGCATTTTAGGAAAATATTATTAGTTATATATAGTATTAAAAGTGTGACGTCATAACGATGTATTTTTTTAGATTACATGCCATATCTTTTCTTACTTATTTGGGTGCCTCCTATAGTTACGTACATACCCCTAAAATTTTATTGAATTCGATTCAGTATTATAGACGAAAAAAAATAAAAACTAAAAAATATCAGTTTTGCACCACTGGTTTTAAAACTAAATAAAAAATAAAAATAATGCCTCGTTAATAAAATGATACAAAGGTACTTATTAAACAAGGTATAACAGTTTCGTCAACGAAGTTTGATTAATACAAATTGTACAGGGTGTCCAACGTTTAGTGTCAAACTTTGCAAACTTTAATGCAATTTATTTTTCTTATTTCAAATAGGAACCCCTGTATCTTTTTATGTGATTCGATGCAGAATTAAAAATCAAACATTTTTCCTAATTGTAACCTTATCGCAATTTCTAACGCATCAAGACTTATTTGCAGAAAATTTTTTTTATCAACTATTCCAACAGTCATTATTATGAATAAATATCGAATGTGGCTTTGAAAAATAAATTTATAGGTATTAAAGTTTATTAAAGTGACCAGAGACCATTTTGACTTTAGTAATCTAAAACAATTTAACAATATTTGAAACTTTTAGATTACTAAAGTCAAAATGGTCTCTGGTCACTTTAATAAACTTTAATACCTATAAATTATTTTTCAAAGTCACCTTTGATATTTATTCACAATAATGACTGTTGGAATAGTTGATAAAATGAGTTTTCTGCAAATAAGTCTTGATGCGTTAGAAATTGCGATAGGGTTGTAATTGGGACAAATGTTTGATTTTTAATTCTGCATCGAATGACATAAAAAGATACAGGGGTTCCTATTTAAAATAAGAAAAATAAATTGCATTAAAGTTTGCAAAGTTTGACACTAAACTTTGGAACATCCTGTATGAAAAAAAATATTTTTCTAAAATGCGCCCCAAGATACAGAAAAGGTCTGCAAAATATAAAAATTCAAACTTATTTACGAAGTGAGCCATAGAAGACGGGAGGTGAGGTGCAGGACCTTGTACAGTTTAAAAAAACCAGTGATTTCTTACTGGGGAGGTGGTTATTAAGAGAAAAGGTAGGCAGGTAGGTAGAGCGTTCGACCGGTAATCGAGAGGTTCTGGGTTCAAATCCCAGCGGAGGTATAAAACTAAGAAACATGTTAACTGTAACAGAAAAAACAATCAGGCAAGTTCGGATCGAACTTTACACAATGAGTGAATGGTAAATTTTTGACTTTTAACTTATGAAATACCTACATGCATGGGACAATGATTTTTATGACTTTTTATTGCAAATTCTCGAATACTTTTTTTGTCTATTAATTTTTTTAGTAGCTTAGGCATTTTATAAAAGTATTGAAACATAATTTATAAATAAATAAATCTATTTTGGAAGATGTCCATCCGCACATTTTTTTCAGATTCTATTTATCTCGGACAGGACAAATATTTAATTTAAAATAATATATCTCTTTGTTTGTATCCAGTAATGTTTGTATTTATGTTTAACCATTTTATTTCATAAATCCTGTTATAAATTATCAGGCATTAAACAGTCGTATATCGGAACCATTTATTTTTGATAATTGCTCAGTAACTCTAACGAACGAAATTTGTGAAATTTAACAATCATTTTTTTATGAAAGGGATTAACTATGTTTTTACATCAGATTTATGCACGTTATTGTTATCATGATAGTTAGTTGTATTTCGTATTCACATAAAAAACGAAACTCTTTAAAAATTGCTTTGTACTTTTAGAAAATCTATTTTAATTTTTTTTAGTATTGAAAATACTACTGGGTGCGTATATACGGGTATATTTCATGAAAAATGAACGCGACATGCGACATGCACATAAATAAAACGGCGGTGAAGTCTAAACAAACATCCAAGCAGCACAACAGGATCGATGACATCATCTGCTGAGTATTAATATCGTTTTGTTTTGGGGTTCGGCATTTATTATTATATTTGTTGATATTAAGATAATATGGCCGGGAGAGAGAACAGTAGAAGTATGAGAACAGTTAGTAGATAGTTATTAATGATACTAGTTCGATGAATACTATAATGAAACGTGTGCAACGTTAAAATTTTTTTAAATTTTTTTGCTGTTTAATTGCACAAGTTTCATTAACAAAGTTCATATCAAACGTGTATCATTCAAAATTTAATCTACGACAGTGCAAATAGATTTTATTCGTCTAAATTTCATTGATATCAGATAACGTTTTCGTAATTTTAAAAATTTTTAGGTGTCCATATTAGTCGATATCATGGTAACCGCATGCATTTTTGATTGTTTTAATTTCGATAAAATTGGAAGAAAATAAACAGTGAATGTCGCTGAAACAAAGCGAAATACCGCGGCGGTCTGGCGTATTACACAGAAAGTCGGGGGAGAATGGATATATCAATCCAAAACATTTCATAGCCGACTTAAGATTTAGACATTTCATGAACAAAGAGTACAAGGACCAGCGGGTAAATGGCTGTGTATAGCTAAAGAAATAATTTTGTCGCTATTTTTGAAAAGGTGGTTTTGAGCTCTCTTCTATATGTACTAATATACAGATTATCCTATATTTTTTATTTTAACAAAACAGTCAAATTTACACATTTCTAAGTATAATTTACACATTTTTAAGTATAATAATTTAATTATTATTTCAAACTAAATCGGAGCATCCATGCCGTCATAATAACGCGTGATAGCGGCACGTTACATACTCACAGATAGGAGTAATCTGTGCTGTGACATAATGGTTTCCTTCTCGCCACTGTATGTGGTAGGTATTTTCAATACGCCTATGATACTTGCGTAAGATGCAAGATCTGTAAATTTTTTTAAATACCTAGCTTAGTTCAGTATTTTAAACCATTTATAATTACAGATTAACAGACTTAAATTTGATTAATGTAGAAAAATTGTACCAGAAAACTATTAATAAAATTAAAAATTTTAAGGAATCAATTTGAACAAAACAATGGCGGTAACTGTAAAAAGAAATTATTAGTAATTAAAAACGTTTAACTTATTTATATAAGTTTGCTGGAGGTGCTGGAGAGCTTTAGAAGTGTCCAACGTCGATACTAGATGGCGCTTAGTGCTGTATCATTTCGATTGTTCTCGCCGTAAATTGCTCTAATTTGTACTTTGTGTTTCCTTACATTTTCGTCGGATCCTAGCCTCACTGATGAGCGATCATATGGCGAGACGCGTCTGGGGACGGATGTAACGAAATGAAAGGAAAGGAAACACGAATTTTAAACTTAATTTAACACAAAGTGACTTTTCCTGTCTTTATAAATAATTAAATCAACTTTATATGTTTCTAAATTTAAATTTAGTTCATTTTATTAATTATGTATACAGGGTCGCTTTTATGTATGGAAACGGTCGATTATTTGCCAAAGAGATAGCTAGCAAATAATGTTAAATACAAATCTTTTAGGGTTTTTAGAAATCTATTACACTGCACATAAACTAAGCATACAGGATCAGTCAAAAAGCCATGGAAGAACAAAGTTACTTTATTTTATATGGAACCCCCTGTATATTATTCAATATTTTAATTATTTACAAGATTCTAAAAAAAAAGTGTTAAGCACACCACATACCCAATTTTAACCATTTTCGAGATATCGAGTTTCGAATATCATTTTCAAATAAATCTAATAACAATAATAAAAAAGACAAACTAAGTTTTAGTAAACAACAATTTGAAATCCTATTTTATAAGGTGCTCAAAGTGTCCACCGTTTACCTCCTGGTAGTAATGAATTCAGTAAACAAAATTTTGTAGCGAATCTAAAAGGATATTGGGAGCAATACTGGAAATTTCATGCATTATTCTTTGTTTGCAAATCTTTGATATTTTGTGGCCTATTTTTGTACACTAAATTTTTGATATGGCCCCACAGGAAAAAGTCAAGATGGGTCATATTAGGAGACCTGGCAGGCCATTCAATTGCACCTCTGCGCCCAATCCATTTACCAGGAAAAGTTTCCTCTAGAGTTTAGATATTCCCTCACCATCCGTCCAAAAGGTGGTGGAGCCCCATCTTGTTGAAACCATATTTGTTCAGCCGGTAAATTGGGATTATTATGGTTCGGGAATAATCGTCTGAGCTGTGGAACAATATTTTCTTGTAAAAGTAATAAATATCGTTCAGAGTTCAAATCTCCATGTATAAAATAGGGTCCTATGACGTTTTCACCAATAATGCCACACTAAACATTGGTTTTTTGTGGTCCTTGGGTATGAACTTGTTCCATCCAATGTGGATTTTGGTCTGACCAATATCTACAGTTGTGTCGATTTACGTGCCCGTTTAAACAAAACGTTGATTCATAAGAAAATAAAATGTGGTTGACAAAGTTGATATTTTGATTCAATTTATCCATAATGATTTTGCAAAACTGACTTCTGCGATCAAAATCGTCTTCACTCAATTCTTGTAACAAATCAATTTTATATGGTTTGAATTTTTCTCTTTTGGTAATTTTTTGAATGGAATATCGACTCATATTATGATTTAAAGCCCGCTGTTGCGTGGAATTTATTGGATTTTCTAACAAATCTAACATGACATTTAGAGAATTTTCTTCATTAGTAACGCTTACCGGTCTTCCACTTTTTGGTCGATCTTTCACACCTCCAGTTTCATGAAAACGCTGCAATGTTTTGGAAACAGTTGATTTAGTTATAGGTTCCCGATCTGGATGCAATTCATTAAAAATATTCACCACTTGGGTGAAACTCCGTGTTCTATCACCGTACCCTATCACCATTAAAATTTCAATGCGCTCGGTATCACTTAAACGTGCCATTTTTACGCGAAAATTGTTCACAAATTGTAAATGTAAGTATTTTTGGCATATCTGTTGTCAAGATGACAAAACAACATTGTTATGGGGATAAATATTTTTTAAGGTAACTTAATGGACTAGAAAATTAATGAATGTAATAATTTATTTGAAAACGATATTCGAAACTCGATATCTCGAAAACGGTTAAGATTGGGTATGTGGTGTGCTTAAAATTTTTTTTTAGAATCTTGTAAATAATTGAACTATTGAATAATATACAGGGGATTCCATTTAAAATAAAGTAATTTTGTTCTTCCATGGCTTTTTGACTGATCCTGTATACTTAGTTTATGTGCAGTGTAATATATTTCTAAAAACCCTAAAAGTTTTGTATTTAACATTCTTCGCTAGCTATCTTACTTTAGCAAATAATCGACCATTTCCATAAATAAAAGCGACCCTGTATAATAAATTAGGTGGAGTAATACAAAATTAATAAGACTAAATAATACAATTCGCCTTTTTGAAGCATGATAACTCGGAAATACAAAGGTGCGTTAATAACTTTGAAATTTACATCCCAAGAGGGGTAAGGGGGGGATATTTATTTACGCAAAAATTGAGACGTTATATTTTTAACCTTTATCGACTCAAATAGGTAATCCTTTTTTTTAACAAATTTTAGAAATTAATTTATTAAACCACTTTTACATAAAGCCGTGTCTTCTACCGTCTTTTTCCAAGTCATGTTTAAATAAAATCCAGACAATTATTAATCATTTTCTTCTCTACTTTAAATCTTTGCTGTTGTTACTATTCATCACTTACATACTTAAGCAGTATGTTTATGTCTAAAACAATAGAACGCCCGTAAGCTTCATAGTAGTTTTAAATTTGATTTAAAAAAGGAAACAATCACTTAAACCGCTCAAATTTTTGTTAATAAGGTATAGTATACACTAATATACAGGGTGTGTCAACAAGGTGTTCGCCTTCGATAGCGCCTAAACTATAAGAGATTTATAAAAAAGTGTTATATAAAAGTTATAGGATTGACAATGGAGCATAACGTTAAAATATTTTATGATATACAGGGTGGCTCAAAAAAGCGGAACAAGAAAAAATGTACTTTTTTCAAATGGAACACCTTGTATATTTTTACATTTTTAAATTCCACATAAAATTATAATTATTTTTTTATTAAATGCATTATTAGTTTATACTTCATAGTTTCCGAGATATTGACTCTCGAAAAGTGACATTTTTGAACTTTGACAGCTTCTAACTTTCTAACAGTACGTCTTAGAGCAAATCGGCTTAAATGTCCCTATCTTAAATTTTTATTATCTTCCCCAAAAAATCCAAAAAATATACTTCCAGTTAAACCGGAACAACTATATTTCCTGCTTTCGAGTTACATCCGGTTTAACGGGAGGTTGATTTTTTGGAAAGATAATAAAAATTGAAGATAGCGATATGTAAGCCGTTTTGCTCTAAGACGTACTGTTAGAAAGTTAGAAGCTGTCAAAGTTCAAAAATGTCACTTTTCGACAGTCAATATCTCGAAAACTATGAGGTATAAACTAATAATGCATTTAATAAAAAATAATTATAATTTTATGTGGAATTTAAAAATGTAAAAATATACAGGGTGTTCCATTTGAAAAAAGTACATTTTTTCTTGTTCCGCTTTTTTGAGCCACCCTGTATATCATAAAATATTTTAACGTTATGCTCCATTGTCAATCCTATAACTTTTATATAACACTTTTTTATAAATCTCTTATAGTTTAGGCACTATCGAAGGCGAACACCTTGTTGACACACCCTGTATAGGTATTTATTTTGATATTTGTTATTTAAAGTAATTATTTAATTAATTACCATATTAAGAAAATATTTTATTAAGAAATATGATCTACGCTAAAGGGGATAAGTTTATCATGTCATAAAAAGTCCGACAAAAATTAAATTTCATATTGGATCCTTACTATATTATTATGTGTTTACCGAGAAACTAACGACGTATAAATTTTAAGGGTTTGTGCTGTATTGAACATAAATTTTGGTTTAACTAGGTTACTCAAGCTGGCGTAGTAATAACAAGCGGTCCTGAAACTGTATTTCAATATTTTTTTTTCTACCACTGCTTATGGGATCTTAGGTAATTATAGCAACGCCATTAAAGAGTTCTATTTAAAGTTGCCGAACTGTATAAAGGAATTTCAATCGACAAACTCTGTTCTGGTCAGGTCCATTTTAGAGCTTATATATAAAATAATTAGTTAAGTGTCTAGTTAATGGTTGCTAATGTAAATTAAATAAAAACAAGTTTTCTTTTTACAAATAACTTAGCTAAATTAGCTGAATGGTGGGCGAGTAGTAAATAATTAGACCCGAAATTAATCCAGTTTAGTTAAAAAAGTAAATAAAATATATTAAATAGTAATGTTAAGATACAGTTGACGACAGATAATTTCGTACACTAAACTGAGATACTGTAAGTGCAACTTTTTTAACTTTATTACCTAAGTATCTAAATAAATATCTCTCAAAGTCTTGTCATTATCTTATTTGATTTTAAAATGCCCCATTTAAGTATTATTAAAAAAGGAAGAATAATGATTGAAAAAGCAAGAATAATGTTTAGTAGAAATAGGGTGGTCTTATGGAAAAAAAGCTGATCATTTTAGAGTATTTAGAAGTAATGTTCAAGGAATTGTAAAAAATGGCACTATCATCAAACACTTGCAAGTCTGTTGGGTCTGGTTTAAATCATAGAAAATCATCAAATGAAGAAGACCGAAATTTGTGGAGTATTTAAGGCAAAATTCATTTGAAACTGCAGTATCCGCTATGCACATAACAGGATTCCCTGATTCATCTAGAACTGCGCAACGCCGAGTAAGACAATGTTCCGAACTAAGAAATCGAGGAGCTGCATCCAACCCGTTTTTAAAAAATAGTGATAATAAACAAAGAATTGGATTTGCTATGCAATATTTACCAGAAAATGTTTTTTTTGGCAAAATGTTATCTTTTTCGATGAGAAAACTTTTCAGTCTTCATATAACGGAAGGATTCGAGTATATAGACCACCAAATTCCCGATATGATGAGAAGTATACTCAAAAAAAGCAAAACAGTGGACGTTTCTCCGTTAATGTGTGGGCATGGATAAGTGTTTACAGTGCAGGTGTATGCTGGAATATTGGTGGAACACTAAACAGTAATATATATCTTCAGATTTTGGAAAATATTTTTCTTCCTTCTGCCGCGATAGTTTTTAAAGGAAATAACTTAAGATGTCAGCAGGATAACTGCCCTGTGCATACTGCAAGAAATATAGGAAACTGGTTTAGACAAAACAACGTAACATGTCTGCCTTGGTGCTCATGTCCTGGTTTAAATCCAATTAAAAATGTTTGGGGATTGATGGTAAAAAAAATGTACAAAATAAACCACAGAATGAAATAGAGTTATTCGATAAAATAGAAGAAAGTTGGGAAGGGCTAACTCCGTATTACACCTGAAGTATTATTTTGTCAATGCCAAGAAGATTACGATTAGTGTTAGAATCCAATGGCGCAGCAATTAAATATTAGTATTTTGTTTGTTTTTTGTTAATAAATTTACTATTTTTGGCTCTATACTTTTGTAGTTTTCCTGTTATTATTTTATAATTTTCTTATTTCGCGGCTGTAATTTCAACACAACAATATTTAGAAATAACCATTATTACTTATGATAAAAAATCGTACATATAATAATTCACAGCTATGTATATAGCTGGTGTTCTATCCAGGTATAAGCAGCAAGGTGAGAAATCCGTTTTATGCAATTTTGTTGTAATTGAGTTATGTATGGGTGGAGTGTACGAATTTATATGTCGTCAACTGTACATCTGAAAAATAAAATTTGGTAGTAGATTTAAACACAGATAACTAAAATCTGTTTATTTAACAGCTTTATCTTCTAGAGATTCGTTTAAATTACAAAAGATATAGGTCATAAAACGGATATTTTATAAGTAAATTGGCAACTTACTCTTTAAAGGAAATTGTTTTCTATCATCATTAAAAGAATCTTTGTTTTACAGCAAATTAAAATCCCTTTCAAATTATTAATTTTATACAGGATGTCTCAATAAGTTATGAACCAATCAATAAACATAACTCCATTACAGTTATAGCTACTTGGACTTTTTTGGTATATTGACAAAATATTGTGTTTTAATTTAAAGATATTTTAACGTTATTTTGAGACATGCTCAACCTAAAACATTTTAGTGTTTAAAGAATGATGCAAAATTTTGCATTTTAAACATACAGTAGAAATAAATGGCTAAGAAAAGTAACATGAAGAAATGTATATCGTATTTATTGTAATTATGAAAGAAATTTGGCCAAATAAATTATTAAATATTTCAGAACAAGTTTCTATTAATATCATAATATAATTTGACGTTTATGAATATGTATAATTTATTTAAAACCTTTTTAAATATATTTAGGTAAATAAATAAAATTTGTATATTCATTTATTTAATATTTAGTAACGTATGTTACGTTCGTTTATGTCTGGTAACGATACAGCGCTTGTAATGAGTTTAATAAAATTTTTATTTCTGTCGTGACGGTGTCATATAATATTTAATAAATAAAACATGTCACCATGTTTTTTTTAATGTTGCTGGTATAATTTGATGTGGTATTTTTTTCAGGAGACGTGTTATATCTGATATAATTTTGCTTATTGGTTAAGGTTCGTGATAATTACTATAAAATAAAGATTATTGTAAATAATGTATTTCGAAAAAAGTATAAGATGATTCTAAGGAACTGTATACTTAACTGATCCGACAAAATCTTCTATATTTTTAACGTAATTATAAAGATTAAAACGTCAGCATATCTGTATAGTTACGGAAAGGATCTGCCATAATATTCGCCTTTATGCAAGGTGACTCTTTTGGACATTAAAGGTAGCCGTCTTTTTGGATTTTTGCAAAAAACGGAGGGATTCTTTGTTCATCGTATATTTTAAAAACCGATCCTTTAAGCAACTTTTAAAATCTGTTACTAACCAGTAAAGTTCAGGTTTAGTATGTACGTCTGATAAAAATCTCCTCCATCAAATTGGGTCATGGCAGGACATAAACCCTGCTGATCATAATCCACACATACATCTTTGTATAGTTTGTCCAGGGCCAGCGCAAATGCATATACCGCGTCTACAACGAACTGCACTTTACTTTCTTGTTCATATCTGAAACAAAATAAATATAGGGTTAGAATAAAAATTGTCAGAACGAATTACGATTTTCCAATACATAGCGAGAATAAAAAATAGTAAAATGTGATTATTACCAAAAAATATATTAACTGGGTACCAATTAAATTTTATATGTTTTATGGATAAGGATATCATAGCCATATCAGCTAGCCTTTCTGTTGTTCTAAGAATTATTGTTTTTTTTTTTATAAAACTTTGAAGGTAGGTATTTGCAAATCATAGTAATTTTATATAATTTTTTTCTCTAGATAAGCATGTTATATTCATATCAATATTAATAAAGATATTGATGGAAACAATATAATATATTATACAGGGTTAGGAAAAATTACCAGAACGGTCGATTATTTCAAAATATACAGGGGTTATCAAAAAACGTCTTATATAAAAAACGTAGGGCTGTTAAAAATATACATACCGGTGATAAATTGAAATATACAGGGTCGCCCACAAAGTTGTGGAGAATGATAGTTATATTTTTTTAAATGGAACACCCTGTATATTTTTACTTATTTTGATTGTCGACTCAATTTTAAACATTTTTATTAACCATGTGTTATTCCTAAATTTATTACTTTCCTAGAAATCGGCGTTTTAAATAATAACGTATAACAATGCGATTTTCGAACATAGTGAACAACAAATAAGGCACGACCATACTAATAAATAATTAATTAATAGTTTGACATCTGAAACTCAAATTCTGACAGAAATAGACCAAAAGAAAATAGCTTGGCATTTTTACTTACTGAAACAGAGAGAATTGATATTTTAATTTTAAGGGGGTTTGGCGATAAACAGAGATCATATCAGGAGGTATGTAATATTTACAATAATTTGCATCCAGACAGGCACATTAAAAAAATGCAGTTTTTCGAACTATTGAGCGTTCCAGAATGACTGGTACTGTAAAAAACCGCCCAAGATCTGGAAGACCTAGGACTGCTACCTCCGAGGAAAAAAAGCTGGACATTCTGCTTGCGATAGAAGAAAATCCCAAACAATCCACCAATCAGCTTGCTTTGGATCATGAAATTGATCAAAAATCTGTACGAACCGTTCTTCATACTGAGAAAATGCATCCATACAAAATTAATGTTGTACAAGAACCTTTTGACGTTGACTGTGATCGAAGGCTAGAAATTTGCGAAATAATGACTAGAAATATGGAAGAAAACCCGAATTTTTCAAACAATATTGTGTTTTAGGATGAAGCGACTTTTACACTACACGTAATGGTGAATAAGCAAAATTACCGTTACTGGGCGCGAAATAACCCTAACTGGTATGAAGAGCTGCATACACAGTTCCCAAGAAAAGTTAATGGGCTGGATTGTTTGCGGGACATGTAATTGGACCCTTTTTTATCGAGGGAAATTTGAACGTTGATCGATATCTCCGGCTTCTTCGGCAAGAAATAGTTCCAGCTATAAACAATTTAAATGCTGATATTAACTTAACCTGGTATCAGCAAGATGGAGCTCCTCCGCATTTTACTCGCGAAGTTAGAGAATTTTTGGATGTCACGTTCCCAAATCGATGGATAGGAAGAAGAGGGCCTATCAAGTGGCCTTCACGGTCCCCCGATCTTTCGCCATTAGATTTTTTTTATTGGAGTCACCTGAAAAACATAGTTTATCAAAATAAATCCAATAATTTAGAAGAATTAAGAATGAAAGTGCGAGAATAACAAGGGAAATGGTTTTAAACACCCAAAGACATTTTTGCCATAATTTGTATCATTGTCAGTTAGTAAATGGGGGTCATTTTAAACACTTATTAAAAAATAGAGCCGTTTTGCAATGATTTGTTATACGTTTTTGTTTAGAGTTACCTTAATAAATTGTTTCTTAAAATTTATTTTGTGTTTTGTAGCTGATCAATTTATGTAGGAAAGTAATAATTTAGGTATAACACATGGTTAATAAAAAATGTTTAAAATTGAGTCGACAATCAAAATAAGTAAAAATATACAGGGTATTCCATTTAAAAAAATATAACTATCATTCTCCACAACTTTGTGGGCCCTGTTGTATATTTTAATTTATCACCGATATGTACATTTTTAACAGCCCTACATTGTTTATATAAGACGTTTTTTGATAACCCCTGTATATTTTGAAATAATCGACCGTTCTGGTAATTTTTTCTAACCCTGTATGTATTTTAGGTATATAATATACTATCGTTTTATCATTTATATTGTTTTTAGCAGCTTTAAAGAATAAATTTTTTCATTGCATTGTTAATATATTTATAAATTCAATTCCTAATACCAACACCATCCGACATCGGACAATCACGGTGAATAACATTTCTTCCACATTTTCTTAAATTTCTAAAATTTGTTCGTATAAAATGTCCTTAAAATATTGCTGTATTTGAACTTTGAATGTCTCTGTTAAGGTTAATAACCACTTCTTTTGGCTATGTATTATACTAGTTTTACTTTTTATTGCTTTGTTGTTTAAGTTTGAAAATTCTTAACATTATTCTTATTTTAATAAAGAACTAATATTTAGTAAGTACTTAAAATTTTCAATTACAAAAAAATCGATTTATACTAGTCTATATTTTAGTGTCTTTGAGTTATTATTTCTTTGTAAAATTGTCCATTAAAAACTTGTATATAAATATTCATAACTAGCTTAAAGTTCAGTGCCTATTGCTGTACCTGTATAGTGTTGAGTTTATTTCTTTCTTAGTTCCCAAAAAAATCTTTTTCCACCATTTGCACCAGAGTTTATAGCGCTATTACAGTACAAATAAAAAAAATGATTGTAAACTTCGCAGACACGTCGCCTAGTTGTCATATTCCCTGTCGCCGAAAGCTTATAGGGTTATAAAAATTTGTTGCAGGAACTGTTCAAAAACTATTGAGTTTTATCTCTGTAAATTTTTAAATTTCCATCTAGTTTTACAGGTTTTAGTTCTTAAACTAAAACACTTATGCATCTTTATTCAAAGTCACAGTTATGTTATGTCACAGGGTGTTCATTTGAAAACTTCCCACCTCGATTTTCCTGCTTTAAAATGAAAATGTGGAAAATCGCTCGGACCCGTCGATTTTTATTTCGAGGGGGACATCTTTTGCGTATATTGTCAATCTTGTTACTTCAAGCCCCTAGGAGGGAGGGGGGTAAGATCTAAATCTTAAATGGATACCCCTATTTTATATAATTTTTTTGGATTCTGCATAAAATTCTGAACATTTTTTAATAAAAGCATTATTAGTCTATACTTAACAGTTTCCGAGATATTTACTCTTGAAAAATTACATTTTTAAACTTTGACAACGTCTAGCTTTCTTACTGTACGTCATAGAGCAAAACGGCTTACATGTCCCTATCTTCGATTTCTATTATCTTTCCAATAGTGTGAACTTTCGGTTAAACCGGATGTAAGAAATATAGTACTTCCGGTTTGACCGGAAGTTGACACTATTGGAAAGATAATAAAAATCGAAGATAGGGACATGTAAGCCGTTTTGCTCTAAGACGTACAGTTAGAAAGCTAGACGCTGTCAAAGTTCAAAAATGTAATTTTTCAAGAGTCAATATCTCTGAAACTGTTAAGTATAGATTAATAATGCTTTTATTAAAAAATGTTCAGAATTTTATGCAGGATCCACAAAAATTTTATAAAATAGGGGTATCCATTTAAGATTTAGATCTTACCCCCCCCCCCTCCCTCCTAGGGGCTTGAAGTAACAAGATTGACAATATACGCAAATAAAAATCGACGGGTCCGAGCGATTTTCCACATTTTCATTTTAAAGCAGGAAAATCGAGGTGGGAAGTTTTCAAATGAACACCCTGTATGTTGTTTACCACTAGTGTATTTTATAATTAAAGAAAACTTATTCATGTGCTTGTACGATTAAGTTTCATAATATAATTCAGAAAATTATGCCATTCTGACAACTTTATACAAACTTGAACAGTTTTATTGCAATTGAAAACACTACCTCTGTTATTATGTTTAAAGAGAAATTCTCAAGTTACAAGATTATTTATCTTGTTTATCTAAGTTATAAAGTCATCATCAATAACTAAAGCTATTGAACACAATTTATTAGTCTCTGCCAAAACTGAAAAAAAACACATTTGTAGAATTAATTCGGTATCAGTACACAAAAGTTAACTAGATAGATCTTTTTTATATTATGAAATATTCCTTGATAACAGACAAACGAACAAAAAGCATTCTATCTATGTATGGAATCCTTTGAACTATCAGGAGATCTAAAGCGAAAAGCAATCTCCCATGGAAAAAGTTCTGGGTCTTTTGGTAATTCTGTTATTGTGCCATTCACATCGTTTTAGGATAAGACTGAAGAAAATACAGAATTTATATTATTACCTTTACTGGAAGATTTGCAAGCTTACAGATCAATTTTCTTAAAAAGAAAGAAAGATCTCGATATAAGATTATTTTAATTTAAATCGTTTTTGGTGCAGATTTAACCTTGTCGAATAACTATATTTAAATCTCCAAGTTGGAAAACAGTACAAGCTTAAAGTTGTCTTGGAGTCATTAATTCGTCAAATAAATAAACCACATCTTGAAAATCTTGATTTTAAACAGGTGACCATTTAAAAAATATTATGTAAAAATAAACATTTGATTCAATAACCTACGGTCGATTTAACTTGTGGTTAAATTAACGGATTTTGTTAGTTTTAACCGAGGTTTTAACTAAATATTTGGAATAAAACGGCTAAGAGTAAAAAAGAAAACGATGTTACATTTGTAATAAAAAATACTTTTAAAAGTTTACCAAACCACAAAATTTCCAGAGTGATTTGGAAAAAGAATTATCTAATAATGACAAATTTTAAATAAAAACTAGTTGATGTACATTAAACCTTGAAAAGTGTTATATATCGAATAAAGAACGAAAATACAAAACATTTTAATTCTTATTTATCATGAGGGGATAGATCTGTAAAAAAATTATAAGTTTTTTTGACACAATAAATGTATTTTAAGTATAATATAGGATTTTTATCGTTTGTATCAAAAGCAAAGCGATGTTTAGTCGTACAATTACTTTTAATAAATTATTTCTTTAAATAACCAATTAATTTTCCATATAAAATAGAAATGCCATCGGCCCTCTTTGGGTATGGTAAACGACTAACCAAGTGATACAATTTATATTTTTGCTTACGTAGAATTCCTTCAAGCATAAAATTTAATTTTCCTGTAGGTAGAAATTTAATAATTGGTAACTTAGTTTTAAAAAAACTGGTTCATATTTTAAACGTTCAAAGAAAATAATAAATCTGTATAAACATTAATTTCATAATATTATTTTCATATGGGCTAGTTGTGATAAAACCACAATAGGTAGCATACACAGATCTAAAATATTGCTTATACAGGGAAGAACAGACTATTTAAATTTTACCGCCTTTACCCTTTATACAGGGTGTCCGGAAATGATGAGCAAAAAATTTAAATTTTAAAGTTTTAAAATACAGAAGTTACTAGAACAATAAATTAAATATTCAAATAAACGGTTCCAAGGGACGTCCTTCCTCTTCCAGGCATAAATTATTTCTTCTTAAAAAATTAAAATTATTTAAATTAAAAAATTATAAATTAATGTATATCACATGCAAGCAATGTTATTTTAGCGTTTTTCTCGAAACGAAAGTAGTATTCCTTTTTTTTATGTCAAAAGGTTAGGAGAATAAATACATTCAGTCAAAATGCGCATACAGCGAAGGACAAAAAAGTTGGGACCATTCAAAATAAAGTATAGGCTCCTATGTGGCGGCCTCTATAAAATGCGAAAAAACGGTGTGCAAATTTGTATTCCTCATCCCGAAAAACTCCCATATAAGAGATTTCGTCAAAATATTATGAGCGTGGAAAAAGGTATTACAAAAAACTACAAATAAAATTTAACTTTAACATATATAAAAATAGGAAGAGATAGCATTTATTTTCAGTCTAGAATTGTATCCTAAATTTTTTGCTCAAGATTTCTGGACACCCTGTAACTTTAAATTGAGCAAATTCACATGCATTTTTAACTGTAGTTAAAAGAGCTGTGTGATAACATTGAAATATTGAATAAAATATAATAAATTTTTAATTATTTAAAGAACCCATTTCTCTTATTCGCTTAAAAAATAACAATACCAATCTATACCGATTAGTCGCTACATTTACTTCCATCTTGTTTCCCGAAAACAACATTTTGAATTACATCAAAAATTAAACTCTCAATTGGACGAAAAGAGAGTAGAAAACAATATTTAAAATTCTAATTCCGGATTGGGGATTAGTCCTTAATTGATTTTAAATTTATTTTATCAAACAGTAATTTGAAAAACAAATCAGGTTCTAAAGAAAATGCATATTTAACCAACAAATTGTCTTGTTCGCCTAAGATAAAAGTTAGCTGCTTAAAATTTTCATAAATTTAAGTTTAACTGTGACCGATTAAGGCACAGGAGGTGTAGGATCCACCAAAGGTTGTTCATGGTTAGATCAAATAACGTATAGATTTACGTATAATATGCATAATATCCAAATTCTATTTTCTTATTGAAAAATCCAAAAAAGTTTAAATAGTAGCGTCGAGCTCTTTTGAGAATCACCCGGTATATTCTCGCCATTAAATAAGAAAGGCAAACATTCATATTTTGTTTTCCATTCATCCGAATCTTTTATTTATTTCTCGTAACCTAATAAAAATACAGTTTAAATAACAATACAGGCCTTTTACAGGCTCCATTGTTTTACTGTAATAAAACAGAACGGTGAGGAGCATGTATTTACCCGATCATAAGAACAAAACGTATTACTTCGTACCCAAACTTTAGGGCCCGTCATCAAAGTTCGATAAACCTTGCCCTTAGTGAGAGAAAATAGAAAGAATAATATCATTCTGGACAGCCCTGCACTGAATTGTAGAAAAGGATAGTCCTTTTTTCCTATCATTATTGCGATAAAACTTTTATAGAAGAACATCACAGCTTGGGTTAGGATTTGTATTAAAAAAGTTTATGTTTAAGATAGGTTTTTGGCCTAAAAATGTGTTTTAAAAGGTATTTATGTATGGCGGTAAAAAATACGAATATAAGATAGTATAGACAGTAAAGAATTCCCCATTTATTAATCCTCATTGGTTAGTTGCTTTGCTATATTAAGCGAGAATATTTACCATTTGTCTTCCGAAGGTTGAAGATAGATATAGATAGGGCATGATTTATGAAAAATATCTAGTATATATATTTCAATTTATTATCAAAAAAATTTTTACTGGAAAAGATACGTAGACGATGTTTTTTGCATTTGGACTGGTACGGATAGAAATTTAGAGCAATTTCTTCAATTCCTAAATTCCATAAATATCAACCTCCAATTTACCATGGAAAAAAGTATTGAAAATGAGATTAAGTTCCTGTACATCAAAATTAAAAAGACCGAAAACAAATTGGAATTTGATATTTATAGAAAACCAACCACCACTGACACGGTTATTCATTTCAATTCTAAACAATCTTGGCAAACTAAATCCACTCCGTTACACAGTCTCATTCATAGGTTAGTCACATTTCCATTAAATAAAGAAAATTTCGACAAAGAACTCAGTACTATTAAACAAATAGCAAAAAACAACGGTTACAAAGACAGTCTAATTGACAATCTATTAAAAAAGAAAGAAGGAAATTGTTAAAACGGGAATTTTATGGCGTTAGTGCGCCAAAAATTGACCGTTTCAAATTCTTAAATTACACATCTAAATTTAGTAATAGAATTACCAAGAGATTAAATAATTTAGGCTGTAAGACAATATGTGTGAATACACAAAACTTAGGTAGAATGCTTGTTAATAAAAAGGATAAAATAGACAAATTAGATAGGTCCGGGGTCTATAAAATTAATTGTTCTGATTGTGATGCAGTTAATATAGGTCAAAGTGGTAGGATCATTAAAACACGACTTAAAGAACATCAATTATAAAAAGAGATAAATGCACATAGACCACACATAGAGAACAACCATTTTATAGACCCAAAAGTTTACAATTGATCCATGCTGAAAATAAAAGTAAAATATTGGACCTTTTAGAGCAATTAGAAATAAAGAAATACTTACATAATAATAAAACCCTGACCACTAATGAACAACAAATGTTCTAAAATACCCCAATTTTAGATAGGTGTATTTTGTCAACTAACCCCGGAATTCCCAATAATAGGCCCCAATAAACAATAATAATAGCTCCCAGGTAACCTAAATAATTATTCTTTTCGATATTTTACAATAGTGGTAGGAAAATATAAATTTGTAAATTTAGAATTTAACTTTAATATCATAAGTACTCTTGAAAAAGCCCTAGAAAGGCTAAACATATGTAGAGCAATTCTATAATAAATACTAATGAAACATTAAAAAGCTATATGTGTGTTTTACTATAAAATATATATATTAAAAATGTTTCACAAGGAACCAACTGCTGAATCAGTAGAGTGTAAAAATATCTAGACTCGATTGTAGGATGTAAAAATATACTAGAATATGTTTCATTAAAAAAATTAAGGTTGATACACGTAACATCTAGCATTCACCAAGTATAATATCTTTTCTCGGAAAAAAAAATGCATTTAAAAAAACATTCGACCGGTCCGAGCGATTCTTGACCAAGTAAGCGGCACTCTATATAAAAGGCTGATGCATTTTTTTATCATAACCTCCTGTATACCTACATTAAAGTGAAAACATGCGATATTTGAAATATACAGTTTTTTCTTCCTTTCGTAGTTATTCCTACAATTTAATAAATTGCCTGGGTAAGTGGGTAAGCTACTTCTACTCTTCTACAACAATGTTTTTTATGATAAAATCTCTAATAAAAGCAGAATTTTTAAAGCCGGTGAACATAAAATTCGGACGTTTAACTGGATTTAAATTATATTTAATGTTAAAAATTTATGATTGCTATAGCCGAAGCGCTAAATACTGTATATAATACCGAATAAGAATAAAATCGTATAGTTGGCAAAATACAAGGAAAGTCAGTGATTCTAACAGTAATAATGAAACAGCAATACGGATCGTGCAAAGTTTGATTGAAATTCTGATGCGAGATTTTGGAAGAATTAGTGCTACCACTGATCACTGATTGGGGAAGGTCTGCTTACAAGAAATTGTTAAAATAATTCCAAAGTTGAAATTGACCTCAGTAATACATACTTCTGTAAAACTAAGTGTGTAGGGTCGCTATGTGGTAAATTTTAATTATAAATTTAAATAATATTTACCTCTAATTTATTTTGAAAACAATGCAAACAAAGTGTATATATTAGGGGAGAGCCACCAACAGTGGCCATGGCTGGTACAGTGGCCGCCAGTGAATATTCTCTTACAAAATGTACAGCGCTACCCCTCTCTTGTATCCGTGCTTAAGTATGATTTCGGCGCGCCGAATACTTTCAGTTAAAATAAATGGCCGGCTTCGTCTTAATAAGTGCGACATTGAAATTCGGTGTGGAAAGCTTTTTATTAGAGTGACTTTTCGTTTCAATCATTCAAAGCTGGTAAGTGTTTCAGTCACTTTATTGCATGCTTCTTAAGGATATGCTATTGCAGTACGAAGTTCAGTGGTAAAAGGCTAACGAATCTGCATTGTTTTTCTGTAAGGTTAGGTTTTATTTTTTATGTTCCCTTTCTTACAGTGGCCACCTTAACGGAAGGTACATTGGCCACTACTCTCATATATTATAAAGGGGTGGCCACTGTTCCTTACATTATTTGAATAAAATTTTTTGCATTTTTATGATACATGTTTCTTTTGTTTTTTGATGTGTATACTTATAAATTTCCTAATTAAATGATTTTGTATGAAGTCTTGTTACTTATTACCAACTTAAAAACAGTCTTAAGTATGATTTTCAAAGAAACCACTGTACATATATGGTTCGGTACAGTGGCCATAGGGGTATGTTTTTAAAAAATATTGAGGAAAAGATCCTATACTTTTTAAAATTAAATAAGTAGAGTCATATTTGTACAGCCTTATCGTATATGTAGTCAAAAATAATGGAAAAAGCATAAATTTCTTAAACGTTTTTGAAATACGTGGAAATGAAAAAAAGGATGGCCACTGTTGGTGGCTCTCCCCTACTCTGTTTTATAATTTTTATTCAGGCATAATGCTTGCTGCTTTACAGTGTTACACAAATTCTATTTGGCATGTGCACACTTTAGATGATAGACAGCGATGAAAAGAATAAAGATGGGTCTCTAACATGGCAAGTCTTAAGCCTCAAGAAATAAATTAATATATTTTAAGAAATTAACAGTGTACCCCATCAAATGGTTATCAATTCTTAATCTCCCTCTAAAGAATTTTAAAAAGTTTAAACGGAAAAGTTTTAAAAAATCTTCATCTGAAGTTGGCTGTATCCAGTAAAAATTTCTGTCAAATTGTCAATCAGCTTCTTATCTAAAAACTTGTGTTTTCAAATGTTTTTACTGTGATAAATTTTGTTTTAAACACTTGAGTTTTTAGACAGATCTATTTTTGTTTAATTTAAAGTTAAATTAATTACTAAAAGTTGTAACACGTGTGGAACCGAACAAAAGCGTTTTACTATCTTTGAAAATATGAAACCAAGTTAGAACATTTACGATATTCGCACTATTTGTTTTTAAGACAATATCAGAATTTAGGCAGGACTTTAGTTAATAAATAACTTTCAGAAATTAAAAAAATATTAGTGCAAGAATGGTTCTCCCAAGGCATTGAAACTTCTTTTCGCGAGGCCTTGGCATTCACACAAGAAATGCAGAATACTTTCCTCCTCTTCTTCATCCCTGTAACTTCTGCAGAAGTCGCGTTAGCTGGTATTTGCATACGTTCGGCATGTTTACCGAACAGGCAATGTCCGGTGACTACGGCAGTGATATTTTCTAGGTCTTTCCGACGGTGCTATAATAACGCTAGCATCGGCGTAGCTAGAGAGGGGGGGGGGGCTGGCCCCCATGAAACATTCAATAGAAAAAAATTGCACCCGATCTATCTCCTCTTTGACTGATCCCATTGGTCTACCCACAGCAGGGACGGACTGGGTCTATATAATGTGACGGGCTTTAGGATGGCAAAGGCGTCGGCATGTATTTATGATGGAAAAAAAATAGCGCCGCGGGCGAAATGTTTTTGAGTGCCACGCCCTTTTTTCAATGATGTGACTTGCTTTTTAAATATGAAAAATAAATAGTAGCGCCGCAGATGAAAATTTTTTGGGTGCCACGTTTTTTTTTTGTCAATGATGGTACTTTGTGCTCAAGTAGGAAAAATAATAAATAGAAAGTAAGATTACTTAGATTAAGTTTTTTGCTTGGAAAAATAATAATTTAAATCTCTTAACTAAGGAAAAATCATTTCAAAGATCCAAAAATTGAGTTATGATAACAACAAAATTGTACTTGCACCAGAAAACCGAATTATACAGCACAGCTGTTTTAACTAAAGTACTTTTGCTAAAGCAATTTATTTCCTTCAAATATATTTCTATTTTTTTCAGCTCGTTCGGGTTCCATTGCCCCATCCGTTTGGCCATCGCCGGGCGGCACCGAATAACAAGTTGTTTTTCATTGCGCATGCGGGCGCCACCAAAACATTTAATTATTAATTTATGTAATATTTTCGATTTTCGTTTTTGTTTTTCCTATTATTTTCATACGTTCACGTAAACCAAAACGGCGCCAGGCCAGGGCAAAAGGCGCAGCAAGGGCGCCAGAACAAAAGGCGCGGCGGGCTCCGCCCGCGCGCCCGCCAGGCCAGTCCGTCCCTGGTCCACAGTATTCTCTGCTAGTTCGACAGACATGCCTGCGCTCTCACTGGCGAGCGCATCAACAGTCTCGTTATCATATATATTGCTGTGGCCAGGACCCAACTAGTGTTGGTAAAAATCGACTTATTTTAATAATCGACTACCGAGAATTCGAGTGATTTAAAAAACCGAATGATAATCGATTTTTTTTTCACTCAAATGCTAATATTAATTATTAATATTGGCGGTTCATCGTTCATGTTGATATACAGCATTTGTATTGGGAATAACTGACTCGGTGTTGTTAATCGATTGATTTTTTGCGGATTATTAAATGTGGCGGAGATATTTGTGGATTTTTTGGCATGGTTCCCAGATCTTACAATTTAATTTAACAACTTGACTACGTGACCTTGAGATGTCACGATATTGCATAACTCATGATATTTATGAAGTAGACGCCGACGATTTAAATCTAAATAAAATAATAAATCCTATTATCCTACGCAGGTAACCCGTAATGCAGTATTTAAATATAAATAATAAATCATATTTGTCTTACACAGGTAACCCGTAATGCAGTATTAAATTTGAATTATATCGCCAATAATAACCGAAACCACTCGGTGTAGCCGCTCGCTAGGAGATGGCTCTGGCCGCAGTGACTGATTGACAGGCGGGCAGCAACTTTGGAGCTTTATTGGAGTTCTGTGCTTTGGAGACGCGTTGGAAAATAAAAACCATATGTTCGTCACTCATTTCGTCACTCGAATTATTTCCGAAGATAATCGAATAATTCAAGTGATTGAAAAAACCGAATTATAGGTTATTTTTCACTCGAGTGATCCCATCACTAGACCCAACACAAGGTGACTCGATGCTGAGCACCAGGTGTGCACAGATTGTTGCGACAGCGCCTTACTAATTTTCATTTAATACTGCTAGAACAAATTGCCTTTATATAGCTGCTTGACTGTCGATATAAATAGCTATAGATGTAGCTCCTCTCAGGCCAGGATGATCCTGCAGGATATTCACTGCTTTATCGGCTGCCAAAATTTCTGCTTGAAATATGCTGCAGTAGTCAGGGAGTTTATACGATCACTGTATTTGCATGTTCTCGAAGAATATACCAGCTTCCACCCCGACGTCCATTTTTGAACCGTCTGTGAAGATCGCTGGATCCGTTACAGTTATATTAAGGTTTTTTTAAATTGTTCCGGTTATTCTCAAAACTCAATTAGTTACATAATTGTATAAAAAAAACCTAATTGACATTCCTAAAATACTACGTTTCATATTGATTTTTTCGTAACATTCAAAAAAGAAAAAGTAGATATTCATAGTTTTTATTTGTTGACTAATTAGAAAATAATAAAATTTGTAATGAAAGTCTATCATACCAGGACTCAAAAAAGTCTTATACAATTTTGATGTAAAATTAATAGGAAAGCCAATATTTAACGGTAGTTAAATTTACATGGGACTTCCCGCGCCATGCACCATGCACCCGATATAAATGTTATACCTACATATGTAAAGAAATTTTTATTTTTTTTTTCTGTAATACATTTTGCAAGTCGTAATATAAGAATAGAAAAGAAGTCACAAAAATCGATTAATTAATTTTTTTTTGACAAGTAATACCGATAAACTATAAAAATTTATCTGATAATATATATTCCATTAAAACAAACCGATGCTACGATGTTTAAAACAGGAATAATGTTAAAAATAGAAAGAAAATTGACGAGAATGTTTCAAAATATCTGGAACAGCTTTTACTGATATCTGTCTTATACGAATTTCCATTTTCAAAGAACCATAATAAGTTTTCGAAAGTGTCCTTGTGTCAGTTACGAACTAAAATATTGTCGTCATTTGTATAATTTTAACGTCTGAATTCACATAAAAATTATACCAAGTAACTGTTTAGGTAAGTTTATCGCAGCTTTAAAGTTGACATTATCTTACATAAATTGCTTCCGTTATAATATTTTAAATTCTGTAATAAATTTTACTGAAGTTTATAAAGAATTTTCCTGTTGCTAATTTAAACGAATTATATACAGTAAAAGGTTATGGTAACGTTACAGGATAATTCGGTTGGTCGTAGAATTCCCAATAATTTAACCAAAAGACTTTGAATAAAGAGTTACAATACTACAAATAAATATGACAAATAATATAGGCTATAAAATAATTTAAATAGTAAAATATTACACTAATTGGGGTAACCAATGCAAAATTAGACACAGTTATAAAGAACGTTATTTTAGTTGTTGTTATTTATTAACAAATATGAGAATCTTCTATGGAAAAAAATAATTAAAATTAAAAGCGATTTCATTCTAATAATAATACCAAACTAAACACTGCAAATTTGTTTAAATTACCAATTTAAAATAAAACAAATTGTAAGGGTTATTCATATTATTTAAATATATATCAAATAAAATATTTGTTAAAGGTTTCAATAACGTTATATAAAGTATATTTATTTTATTGAAATTTTTATGTTTATTTTATACCAAGTAATAACAAAAAATATTATCAACAAAACAATTTACCGCAATGCTTTTATTTTAATAATAAACATTTAAATATATTTTAATAAATTCTGCTCTTTCTTAAATTAATTTTAATAACATACAATCACAACATCAATAACAAAAAAAATTCGCAAATTTTTCTGTAGAGGCATCCATTTAAATTCAGAATATGTTATAGACTGGTCTTTTAGCTATCTATCTGCGCAAACTAGAATCGGCTACGAGTCCGCGTTATTTTTTCACGGCTGTTTTCCCGACGGTCTTTGGGGGAGTTTTAAACTTTTTTTAAAAAAATATGAAAAATAAAATATTTCCCTACGACTAAGATCAAAATAAATGTTTTTTCGTCCTATTCATACTGGAATTGATAGGGAAATGACTGTTTTGGAAAAATATAGCAAAGGTGGGACCCTTTGAAAAATGTCTCAAATTTTTCTGTAGAGGCATTCATTTGAATTCAGAATATGTTATAGACTGGCCTTTTAGCTATCTATCTGCGCAAACTAGAACCGACTACGATTCGGCGTTATTTTTTTAAGGCCGCTTTCCTGATGGTCTTTGGGGCGTTTTAAACTTTTTTTAAAAAAATATCAAAAATAAAATATTTCCCGACGACTAAGATCAAAATATATTTTTTCTTCGTTCTTTTCATACTCGAATTCATAGGGAAATGACTGTGTTGGAAAATGTTTTAGACGAAAATTTTGGAAAAATATAACAATGTTGCTCCAATTTTTTGAGCTATCCTATATATCATAAAATATTTTGACGTTATGCTCCATTGTAAACTCTATAGCTTTTATATGACACTTTTTTATAAATCTCTTATAGTTTAGGCTCTATCGAATGCGAACACCTTGTGAACACACCCTGTATATAAGAAAACTTTACAATCTGACACATTTTTGAATTTATAAAATTTCTGCAAACGAAAAGTCAATTACACTTTTTTTGTAGGCTTTTTCCATTTTATGAAAAATATTGAATTTTTTGCTTTACCTAACCAAAATAATGAATCTTATATATCTCAAAACATTTCCGAAATAGCAGGGCGGACGATTTATGGACGCACTGTATAGACAGAAAATTAGCGTATTAAAAAATATACATGCATAAATTATTAAACAATTTTTTTTATCAGACTTGAAAATACATCTATTACTTTATGTTTTTAGGGCCTTTGAATTTTCTCCTAAAATACAAGCAGTCAACTGTATATTATTTAGGTACTTACCCATATTCAGCAGTTAATCTGAGATCGTCGGCGCATACGTTAAAAGAAATGTTAGTTTCCAGCGGTAAGTTTTTTTGAAGGGTGCATTGGAAAAAATCTTCCCAATACTGCTCGAACCAAGGATTTCTTTTGTTTTCATCCGGTGTTAAAGACATCATGTATGTATCGAATTCCGGTATGTTTGTTGACTGCAATTCTACTGTTATGGATCCTTCTGCTACTTCTTCAATTCCTTCTACCAGTTTCGACTGCTTACCCCAACCATCGCTTGCAACCCAATAAAAATATCTACTGGCGTTTGCTCTTTTGGCTGCCATTAATATTCGTCTGAAAATAATATTTATAATTAGATCAGATAGGTTTTCAGGTAATTTAAAAGAGCTTTAAATCTCCCATTATTTTGTTAATTATGGTTTTTCTTTCTCGGTAAAATTGATTAACTGATTTAATTTGTTTAATTGAATTAAATTGCTAAAACGAATTGATTAATTTATTTTCTTATTTATTTTAGATTTCGAAAAGATTAGCTTATTTTCTAACTAAACATATCCTTACCGAGAAAATGTATTGATGTGACAAGTAATTTTTACATTTTCTAGCATCCTTTTAAAAAAAAACTTAATTGCCTTTTAATACCAATAGCATCTTTTGTACGTGATATTTTAAAATATTATTTAATTTTATGAAAACAAAAGTCAGGTCGAGTCGTTACTCATTACACGTTTCATTCATGTCCTTCAATGGAAATACAAATCCCTCGACCTTAAAAAAACATTACCAGAAAACAAAGGTAAACTTAAACATATACTACGGTCTGTTTTTGAAATTCAGCTTTGTTACCTTTTAGTAATCTTCAAGGTAATGTTAGATTTTAGGTAGTAAACTACTTACATACACTGCATAAGTTTACGTTATTTTACTCAAATTTAGATGACGTCATTTACAAAAGTGTCTTATGTATTGTAAATATATCATTTTAAGTTACCTATTATATAGGAATCAAAAAGGAGCTATTTACATTCCTTGTAAAAATTGAAATTTATGAATGTTAATATCAAATTAAACAAATTTAAATAATTTTTTAACTCTGGGGAAAAACCCCCGAACTGTAAGTAATCTTACCGATTTAAGTAATATTGTAGGGCAATTTAGGCCCTTGCGCCAAGAAAATTTGCATAAAAAGGAAAAATTGCTTATAAATGTAAATATCTACGTTTTGCAACAAATAATCCTGAACTAATAAATGAGAATGTATAATAAAATGAAAACAATATATTAAGCATAAACCCGGACTTAAAAGTCCTAACTTTTTAAATTTAAAGATTAACAAACTTTCTACGAAAGCGTTTGCTTTAGGCCCATTAATCATACAAACTTTGACGAATTTTAAAGCTTAAATATAATAGAAACAAAGAAGCCGCCTACACTTCTCAAAAAAGAAATACGTTTTCATGTCTTAAATCGTGTTAATTGTAGTAAAAAAAAAATTATTAGGATTTAAATTAGTTAACATTTTTGTAACAAGCAGATTATGTTGTACTTATATATATTTCAATAATACCTTTTTTAGATTTTTTTGTTAATTTATTTTAACATTCTCAAAAGCAGAAAATTGGATCTACAAAATATTGTTAAAATACATTATTGACCACCTCCTTCTAATAACCTTAATCTTATTCAACAATAATAGATTTAATATGATCTAGACCCCTCTCTTTTTAGAAGAGGTTTCTTCCTTTGTTTAGGTCAAATGGGTTTTCTACAAGTTTATCAACAAGGAATTCCTCCAAATATTTTGAGTATTTCACAGGTTAGTGATTCGAAGCTTTATATACTATGTGAGGTGTTTTCACCACATCATTCGTTTGGTTTAGGCTGGTTTGCTTCTTATTGGCCACTCCTCTGTGATTTTAACTGTCAACCGATAGGAGTTTCGACTTTTTAGGCAGCTTGGCTGTCTAACAGAAGCAGATACAATGTTATAATTGGTATGGTTTTGATATTATTTGAAACACATGCTTGTATTGCATGAACTTTTGCTGGGTATACTCTGGCTTAGTTCTCTAATGACTGACATCCATTCAGGGTGTGTCTCAACATTTTGAATATTATAACAACGTTTTACTCTATATACTGGTTTTCTTATAAAATGTACACAATATTAAGTTATTTTTTAAGAGTATTGATGTATGGAGGTTGATAACGCTGATATAAATATGGGCCTGTTGTCTTTTTTTAAAATAAGTGCCGGACAAAAGAACATAAATAACATTTTCCTCGGTTTAATTTGTAAGTGTGGCTTAATATTAACCGACGATAATTCTTCTTCTGTTCTTGAGAGAGAGCGTAATAAAGCATACAAAAAGTTGTAAAATAGTTAATTTTAACTGTCTCGAAAAGTGCTTGTTCTCGGATTATTTATGGTGCCTCATAAGAACTAAGAAATGACTTAAAAAACTTTTAATTTGCTGGATTTGATTTTCTTTTGTTGGATTTTAATGTCTTTTTATAAACTGTCGAGGATTCTGTTGTAATTTCGAATAAAGATAATATCTATCAGTTTAATAAAAATAAGTAAAAAATTATCTTAAATACTTTCCTTCATTTTCCTTCTTTCCAAATAAGAAATAGTATATATGTAGTATAGTAAAAAAAAACCTTGGCTCCGAAAGAAGTGACCCTAGGGCCCACAGATATGTTTGACTTATTTTATTTCAAAAAATAAGATGGGATAAAATTTAAGATAAAAGAAACATTGATGTCTTGTTAGTAGGATTTGTTATAGGACGGATTACGTAACGTCTTTAATATGAGTTTTTAGATTTACATTTTTTTAGGAGAATAGGATTCATATTGTGTTTCAAATAAGAAACTTTGGGAACTGAGAGTGCCGAGGTTGCTTCATCTAAATTTATTTTGATATTTGTTAACCGAACTTGTGTTTCTACAACGAACAAGAAAATCGAGAAAAACGATTCTTTTTAAAAGAAAACACATTTTGTGTCTGTGTCATAACTTTACGATTTCGGTTCGACTCTTCGCATTTGGAGCATTGTTAATATCTAGGCAATTATAAGCCTAATTCTGCCTTGGGTAAAGGCACAGAATATATAGCTACGCAAAGCTATATATTCTGTGGTAAAGGGCAAAATATTTGAGTTGAGTTGTTTTGCAATTACTAACCTCGCAAGTTTTAATATCTGCTGCTAATTTTTAACTTCGTTACGTGTGTATAAATTGCGGCAACTGAATATTAATAATACAAATGGTTAATATGTCAAAAGGGTATATTTAATGAAAAAGCCCTGAAATTCACAATCAGAATTAGATAAAACAGATAATTGGGCATAAAAATAAGGCTCAACGCTCAACTCAAGGTACTTTTAGGTTGATATTTTGCGTATGTTCAGAGCCAGCTCGATTAATTTAAATTTGTTATATTTTTGTGATGAGGTGATATAGCAAATTATACAAGAAGATATCTGCACTATTTTTGCTTATTTAAGTTTTGCGATGTTTTAATTTCTATAGGTTCTTTACAAAAACTTGATACAGGCATTGAATCAAATCATTGCGACAGCGAGTGTCCGGCGAAAACCTATTTTTTCGATTGTCAATTCAGCTTTTAAAAAAATAAATAAATATACTATTTATAAATCAGTGTTTTGTAATGTATCACGTGGTAGTAAATCCCGATGTTTCAATTTTAACAAATAAAAGGGAGTTTCAGCACTAATCGCATCTTTGTTTGCTTAGGCATAATATCTAACTGGTTATGTTTTGAAAATTTAATATTTCCCTAACGTTTGTGCTTATGCTTAAATTGTATGTCTTATCATTACCTACTTGCCATGATTACAAACGCAGTTAGGTTTTAAATTTAAGTTGTTTATGAATTAATAAAGGGTTAATAGGTTGCGTAATGTTTTAGGGCATTTAAAACAGAACTTAAGTTCCTTTTTTAGTTAATTATTGCGGGATTGCCGCCACTCTTTTATAAAATATAGAAATAATTGTGTTGTAAGTATAATTAAATGATTTGCGGTCTAAAAATTTATATATAATGTAAGAAGTAATAAATTGGTCCTACATACGATTTCTATTCAATTACTGCCAACCCATTGATTTGGATAATTAATGATGGAAATTACTGAAGGCTCGCTCAGGAAACTCTTGTTATCTTGTTTGCACCCAAGATTTATGTTTCAACGAAACGCTTTGATTTATATGTTTTTATTGTAGAAGTAATTTCACTGACAGGAAAGAAATGAAATACACAAAATGCCAAAATTTAGCGTAGACCTTTTAACAAAACCTTTAACATTGTCTAAATGATAAAAAATGATATTTTTCTGTTTACGATTTTTATTGTTTGATTTCCCATTGGATAAAATGTAATTTTCTTTTCTTACGAAATAAATCTTGCTAGTTTAAATATTATACTCTTTTCACTATTTAGGAATATCCTATTGTTAGTCAATAAACCTTGAAATACAGAGTGTTATGAAAATAACTTCTATAAATCTATATCTATTCTATCTCTACTATTATATAAATCTACTAAAAAGGGATTTTTCGAAATCAACCCCTATAAGGGGGTAAAAATGGGAGTTGAAATTTAGGAAAATAGGAGTTTCTGTGGGGACAGCCCAAAATCGCCATCACTGTTATCTTTGGAATAAATTAAATAATAAGGAGCTTTTTGGGTATTTAATTTTATCGCACCTTAGATATGTGCTTGCAATTTTAGTTTTTCATATCCCGATCAGTATATGTCAAGTTCTTTTTTTTTAATTTAAATTTTATAAAATAATATTAGTTGAAAAAGTTGAATTAAAAAAAAATGCTCTGGGTAACAATGAACAAACCGGTTGCCGATATACCTTAAGTTCCATAAAGGCCCGTGGCGATTTTGGGCTAAGCGTGTCCAGGCACCTGTGTAAGTCGTGGCGATTTTAGGCGACGATTTTAAGGGGAAACAATCTTGGTGGCCATTTCGGGCAACCCTGGTTTCTGTATCTCAGAAACTAAAACTGGTGGGCGTCTAAAAATTGGTACGTATGGTAAAGTCGCCAAAATCGTAGCACCAAGATTTTTTAAATTAGGCGATAAATTATTAATCATAGGAAGTTCTTGTAATTTTGCTAAAATTGAATTTAATTTTAGATCTGATATTTCGAGAATTTTAATTATTTATTTTCATTGCCAGTTTCCTAAATCGGACCGGTACGAAAAAAGGAAGATATAAAAAGAGCAAAAAAGATTGCCAAGGAAGGTATCTTTCAAAGAGAAAATTAGAAAAACTAAGACAACTAAGCCATCACAGAAAAAATTGTTCTGCATAATATGCAAGGAGTGTATTGTTGAAGATATGGTATGTATCAAGTGTGGAAAATGGGCACATGAATTGTGTTCTAATCGGACACGTCCTCCCTTGATTGTAGATCTAAATTTAAAAAAAGAAATAACTGACTGGTGGTAGATTTATTTTTAAATTAAGTTAGTTTTTTTTTGTAAAATACTTAATATAAAAGCCAATTTGTGTAATTTTTTTTGTTTTTATAGGCGAACAACAAACTATTTATTTTTATTTAATATACCCCAAAAGAGGACTGTGGTACGTTTTAGAAACCCACTAGTACAATCTAGGCAACCAGTTTTCCCAATCGTACCGTTTGCAGCCTCTTACAGAAACTACAATTTCTAAAAAATAATATTTAAAAGTTGCAGTTATGTGTCCACAAGACCGACCTTTTTTTAAACTAAAAATATACATTTCATTTATCCGTTTGTAAGAAAAAAAAAAAAAAATTGGTACGATTTAGGCAACCTTACCCTATATGAGTTCCTTTAATAAAATAATATTTTACGTGTTGGGTAATATTTTGAATATTTAGATTTTCTTGAAACTCAGAATACAAATAATGAAACACGTGTATATTTTTTTTTGGAAATTGACCCCTCAAGGGGGTGAGAAAGGGTTAAAAAAATTAGATCGGGAAAATTGCCTTTGCCTTTAAAGGCAGAAAAAGCTTGCGACTCACTGGTATTTATATTTTGAAAACTAGCGTAGGTATGCCAAATATATTTTTTAGACTAGGGGAGGATCGGGGAATAAGAAACACATGGGGGAATAAGAAACCAATAAAATTTGTACAGGTGATAGTTTCAAGTATATAACTCTGATTTCTCTTTCTGGTATTAATTTTACCTGACGTACTCATTTATATGTAATATATCATTTTAATTCAAAAACCAAAAATTATAAGAATTTGTTTCTTATTACCCCTACTAAATGTTTCTTATTTCCCCCAATGGGGTAATAAGATACAACAATCGAACTGAACTGATTTACCAAGATTAAAAATGAACTTGGGGTATTAAGATACACTATTGAGGTGTATCTTATTACCCTGAAATTTTTAGAATTTTTATGGAAGTGGTTCATTTTTTACAGCAGCAACAAGAAATAAAGGCACAAAAGTTGTTTTTAATGTTTGAAAGCATCTAACTCCAGATTAGAAGAAAGAAAATGTCTTAAAAAGTACTAAGTACTTTAGGCTGGTTAAGTTTTATACAGACCCAACTTGTTAAGCAAAGAAACTATAGAATTTCGTGACATTGCTCGAAAAACCTTTTAGGTCTTGTGGATGAAGGTTATAGGTATTTTGTGTTCTTTTTTAGATTTTTTCCATGTACAAAAAAGGAAGGAAAAAAAATTATCTTATTACCCCTGTTTCTTATTCCCCCATCCTCCCCTAAGTTTGAACTGAATTTTGGATAGTACTGATTGTGAAGTCTAACTATACTTTCTTCTGTTCTAATTCAACAGGTGGCTCAGTAAAAAGTACGCTAAGGGAATTAATCTAAAAATATACCAGAAAATAAACTTTTTCCAATACTTCGACTTTTTCGATTTAGTATGGTTTTTACTGTTGTTTTTCGTCTTATAGGTGAAATAAATATTTTATGAACGTTCATTTTGTTTCCGACGTTAGAAATTGCGTAAGCAGTTTCAGGTAATTTTAGCTAAATTAATATACATAGATACCCATTTAGGTTACTACACATTTGTGACAATTTTAGAAGACGTTATAAAAATAATTAAGCTCACACTGTAAAAGATATAAAATAAAAGGGCACTATTACAAATGTTAGTCGCTTTTATGCATGGAAACGATCGATTATTTGCTAAAGTAAGATAGCTAGCGAAGAATGTTAAATACAAAACTTTTAGGGTTTTTAGAAATCTATTACACTGCACATAAACTAAGTATACAGGATCAGTCAAAAAGCTATGGAAGAACAAAGTTACTTTATTTTAAATGGAACCCCCTGTATATTATTCAATATTTCATTTATTGACAAGATTCTAAAAAAAAATGTTAAGCACACCACATACCCAATCTTAACCGTTTTCGAGATATCGAGTTTCGAATATCGTTTTCAAATAAATCTAATAACAATAATAAAAAAGACAAACTAAGTTTTAGTAAATAACAATTTGAAATCCTATTTTATAAGGTGCTCAAAGTGTCCACCGTTTACCTCCTGGCAGTAATGAATTCGGTGAATAAAATTTTGTAGCGAATCTAAAAGGATATTTGGAGCAATACTGGAAATTTCATGCATTATTCTTTGTTGCAAATCTTCGATATTTTGTGGCCTATTTTTGTACACTAAATTTTTGATATGGCCCCACAGGAAAAAGTCAAGAGGGGTCATATCAGGAGACCTAGCAGGCCATTCAATTGCACCTCTGCGCCCAATCCATTTACCAGGAAAAGTTTCCTCTAGATATTCCCTCAGCATCCGTCTAAAAGGTGGTGAAGCCCCATCTTGTTGAAACCATATTTGTTCAGCCGGTAAATTGGGATTATTATGGTTCGGGAATAATCGTCTTGGAACAATATTCTCTTTTAAAAGTAATAAATATCGTCCAGAGTTCAAATTTCCATGTATAAAATAGGGTCCTATGACGTTCCCACCAATAGTGCCACACCAAACATTGGTTTTTTGTGGTCGTTGGGTATGAACTTGTTCCATCCAATGTGGATTTTGGTCTGACCAATATCTACAGTTGTATCGATTTACGTGCCCGTTTAAACAAAACGTTGATTCATCAGTTAAAATGACAAAGTTGACATTTTGATTCAATTTATTGATAATGATTTCGCAAAACTGAATTCTGCGATCAAAATCGTCTTCACTCAATTCTTGTAACAAATGAATTTTATATGGTTTGAATTTTTCTCTTTTGGTAATTTTTTGAATGAAATATCGACTCATATTATGATTTAAAGCCCATCCCGCTGTTGGGTCGAATTTATTGGATTTTCTACCACATCTAACATGACATTTAGAGAATTTTCTTCATTAGTAACGCTTTTTTGGTCGATCTTTCACACCTCCAGTTTCATGAAAACGCTGCAATGTTTTGGAAACAGTTGATTTAGTTATAGGTTCCCGATCTGGATGCAGTTCATTAAAACACCACTTGGGTAAAACTCGTGTTCTATCGCCGTACCCTATCATCATTAAAATTTATCAATGCGCTCGGTATCACTTAAACGTGCCATTTTTACGCGAAAATTGTTCACAAATCGACCGTTTCCATACATAAAAGCGACCCTGTATATTGGGCCTTCATTAATAATTTCATTAAGGAAAGCCGCGAGAAATAAAAAAGCACTAATCCCAGCGACTGTCTGCCTATTACTGAGATTTATATATATATATTTATATCTAGTTTCTTATTCCATAACTTGTGATGATCAAACACAAAAAAAAAAACAATTTAGGTTGAATTGATAACCACCATTTTTGATGTCGGTTAAAAACTGGCAGCAGAGGATCAACCGTTTATTCAGTGTGTGTTATTAATGAAACCTTAAGTAAAACTGCAAATGTTTGTACTTGGGAGCTCCACTGACACCCCTTAATCAACTAAACCAAGTTGGGTAAGGGATGTAAAGTTCCGAATAGAATTTGGCGAGATAATGGTCTTAAATAAGCACTAAGGTAGGTAAATCGGCTTTGGAATACAACTAAAGTCCATTATATATTTTAATATCCTCTAATCGTGGCCGTCGTCCAACTGATGGTTTTAATTAACTTTGTGTCTCTTTAACTTTAACAATATTTTTGCTTCTTTATCATACAATTCTATTTATTTAATTTTTAAAGTTAATTTATTAATTTTTAAATTTACAGTAAATAGAAAATTATTATCATATTTTTTAGCTAAATTTTAATTCTAATAATATTTCTTCAGTTCACTTCGTCGTAAATATTCAACATTAATTCTATAATCACTAAATTTAATTGCTTCCAGTGTATCATCGACTGATGTACCAATTGCGCCACTGAGAAACTAAGATTATCTCACCAACTTCGGCAATAAGACTTGTATGATTTCAAACAGGGGAAAAAGGAACTTGCTCATACCCACTGATCATTAGGATCTGTTTTATCATTCACCCAAGGGCCTTGTTAATATGACGACTTCTGCAGGAATCGTTGTTCAGAGGTTTAATATCTGATTTTTCAGTTTCTTGAAAAAGATGATTTAAATTTGTTGTTTATTTTAATGATACAAAACTTCCGGTATTAAATATAACCGAACAATATTTAGCCGTGAAGACAAGGTTTTCTTATAATTTATCCAATATCTGTGTGATGACATTCCAATCATTCCATACGGCGGTAAACGTCGGTCTCTTTGAGACTGTTTACCGCCGTATGGAATGTCATCACACTGACTTTGGAATAACTATACCAACAATTATTATTGGAATAATTTTCCCTTTCTGGAAATCGAACTGAAAACCTCTTGCTTACCGAAGGGACGCTCTGCCAATGGCACCACGAAGACTGAACATTTTTTGAACTGTAAAACAAAACATTGTTCTTCGAAAACTATTTCCTTATTTATGAAAATTAGATCCGGAACACTTAGACGAGCCCTCCGTTAAAGCTCATTTACAAAATGCAATTTCAATTACGCCTCGACTTTAAAACACTAATTGAAAATTAGTAGTGTCACTGGTTGTAACTTCTTTTTTGTATTTTTAATTAATACTATGTCTTAAACGATAAAGTATAAAACGAAGAAAGTTTAATGTAAACTTATCAAATAAGCCAATAAAGTTCTGAGGAGAGTAGAATTCTTCCTCCCTTGAACATAGAATAAGGCAAAGTTCAATATGCTGAAGCCGTTTATTTATATCAATTTAACGGTATTGACCCAGGTTAATCAACTCCCTAATTCAACTGTTGGACAGAAAACGTATATTTCCTTATTAACAATATTTAAATTTTTCCTATTTAATAGATGTCGTGATATATCAGTAAAATAAACGAACATTCTGTTACATTCTCACATTAAAAAACGTTTTGTAAATTTAAATGTGCAAATAACGGATTTCAAAAAAATATATATTTTCCAGCTGAATGGATTTGGGGACATTGGATGCTTTATCCATTTATGTAAGGAAATTGAAAAAAGGCCAATGATGCCTTAAGGGAAAACCCGTTCAATACAGTTTTGTCGCTGCGATGCGTATTAGGGGATGGACTTACATTTATTGGACAATTTGTGTTGAATGTAGGTGTCAATAAATGTATCTATTAAGCTCTTGATTTAACATACAACTAAAAAGGTATGTCGACTTACCGATTTACACGAATAGACGTTATTATATGTTTTTTACCTTGTAATAGTATAAATCCCATTAAATAAACTATTCGTAGCCACCATACCAAATTTCGTCAAAATCGGATAAACTATAAGGAAGCTATACAGGGTGTTCCTAAATATTATGTAAATACGAAAAGGCTTATTTAATGACTAAAAATTCATATAAACATAGGTGCGCAAACGCTTCGTTGCCGATCTACAGGGTGTGGAAATTTCAAGATTTTTTTAGTTTTTTCTTTATAGCTCTTGTAGTTTTTGAGATAGTTAGCTCTAATTTGGAATGTAGGTTACGCTGTAGGACTTACATCATTGGGCATACACAATGGTTTTAAGAATCTACAGGGAGATATTTTTTCAAGGGTCATGTCCCCTTTTATTCCCCGTTATCGAGAAAAAAAAAGGTTTTCTGTGTTTCGCTAGATGAAATTAACATTTTTTAAATAGCCTAATAAGCTCTGGCTTGATTTAAATAACCTTTTGTTTGTATTTATTTTGACATTTTCAAAATATCAAATAATAACAATAACAAGGAAACTACGTTATAGAAATTGTTGAATGGGACCTCCTCTTATGCATGCGCCCGCTCTTCTTCTCATTGATGCCCGTACTTCTTCAAATACCTCCGGAGTATTTCTTATGGTTTCAAATCCATCTAATATTCAATTTCGTAAATGATCGACGGTATTCACTGGTGTTTATATGTCGTAGGCTGATAGTGGAATCCGTCATTTCATGAAAAGCCTAGTCACTTCATGAAGCGTCGGCAGATTGTGTAAAAACATGAAATTACACGATCTGCCGCGTCACTTCATGAAGAGACCTTGACGTATCGGCGTATTATGTATAACACAATCTGCCTAATTTTAAATATCGTCACTTCATGAAATGCCACAAAAACAAGGCATATTGTGTAATTCCGTCTAAAAGGTATATTGGCAACTGGTTTGTTCGGGTTTGTCAGAGCATTTTTTTTATTTTTATAAAATAATATTAGTTGAAAAAGTTTAATTTAAAAAAAAATGCTCTGGGGAACAACGAACAAACCAGTTGCCCATATACCTTTTAGGCGGAATTACACAATCTGCCGACTGACATGACATCGTTAGGGTTTGTTCGGGTTTGTTGTCGTCTGCCGACGCTTCATGAAGTGACTAGGCTTTTCATGAAATTACGGATTTCACTATCAGCCTACGACATATACACGAGAGTTTTAAGGTTCATAGGAAAAATCTAGAATATTTAAGTCAGGAGTCAGGGGACCATGTCGGAGGCCCACCCCGACCGATCCACTTGTTCTCATACACTTCATTTAAATACTCCCAAGCCAAAATTGAAAAATGTGCTGGGGCGCAATTATTTTAATTTAATTTACAAACACTTGTGGGCAAAAATTAATATTTCAAATGCGAACTGTCAAAATTAATAATAATAAGAGATTACCCAAATAAAGCCAAGGCATACTAGACCAATTATTTAAGAAATTTTAATTTCATCCAGCGAAACAGAGAAATCCTTTTATTTTTTTTTCTCGATAACGGTGGTAAATACGAAAAAACTACAAGAGATTAAAATGCGTTAGAACAAAACAAAAAATGTATTTTGTATTTTTGAATCCACCAGCGGCGCACCGAAAAAAAGTTCATGGAGAGAAAAGGGGACATGACCCCTGAAAAAATATCTCCCTCTAGATTCTTAAAACCATTTGGCATGCTCAATGATGTATGTCCTACAGCGTAACCTACATTCCAAATTAGAGCTAAATATCTCAAAAACTACAAGAGCTATAAAGAAAAAACTAAAAAAATCTTGAAATTTCAACACCCTGTAGATCGGCAACGAAGCGTTTGCGGACCTATGTTTATGTGAATTTTTAGTCATTAAATAAGCCAAAGAATTCGTATTTACATGATATTTAGGAACACCCTGTATAGTGTGAATAAGTGCTAGCGACGCATCCTTTGTGATATCCTAATTATTGAGCGCAACCTGCATATTTCGCAATTTAAAGATAAATTTAAACACACAAGAGTCACAGTTTAAGAATGCATATAGTATGTGCCAATGTGGGAACGTTGAGCAACAGCGCAGGGCAAAAATACATACAAATACATTTCTTTTATCATAAAAGAGTAAGGGAAACCTTACCATTACCAAGATAACTTATAAAACAAAAAGTATGTTGGTACTTTAATTAGCAAGTAGAAAATTCAACTGTAATCTGTTTATTCTGCTCCCCCGCGTTCGTTTAGTAATTCGCTTTGTACCAGTTTGTACTAATTGTTTCTAATTTTACTTTCATTTAATGCTTACGGGTTTTGCAGTTACTATTTTTGGCCAATTTTCATTATTTAATGAAGGATTTTTTTAATTTCCCAGCAAAGCGTCATTATAATATAAATTCGCATTGCGAGAAATTATATTTAAATACTATTGTTTGTTATTAATTTTGTCATACAAATGTCAGGCTGAGTAATTTAATTAAAAGCAGTGCTATTGATTCCTTCTTACACTTTTATTGTTGTGAGGATTATATCATTCATTGTAGGAATGGGCACATCGAAGAAAACATCGATGGTATAATATATACAGTGTGTGTATAAAGTCTGGAAACGGCTTAATAACATCACAATTTACTGGCCGATTTAAACCACATTTGGTACAGTTGTGTAAGAGGATCTAACGCACCGAATGACGATATTGGCGTTGTTGCCAGCTTTTTAGTTTGTCTGGAATTCGAACGAATTTTATATTTTTAAATATTACACCCAGTATATTTTTACATTTTTAAATTCCACATAAAATTATAATTATTTTTTATTAAATGCATTATTAGTCTATACTTCATAGTTTCCGAGATTTTGACTCTCGAAAAGTGACATTTTTGAACTTTGACAGCTTATAACGTTCTAACAGTACGTCTTAGAGCAAAACGGCTTACATGTCCCTATCTTCAATTTTTATTATCTTCCCAAAAAAATCAACTTCCGGTTAAACCGGATGTAACTCGAAAGCAGGAAATATAGTTGTTCCGGTTTAACTGGAAGTTGATTTTTTTGGGAAGATAATAAAAATTGAAGATAGGGACATGTAAGCCGTTTTGCTCTAAGACGTACTGTTAGAAAGTTATAAGCTGTCAAAGTTCAAAAATGTCACTTTTCGAGAGTCAATATCTCGGAAACTATGAAGTATAGACTAATAATGCATTTAATAAAAAATAATTATAATTTTATGTGGAATTTAAAAATGTAAAAATATACTGGGTGTTATATTTAAAAATATAAAATTCGTTCGAATTCCAGACAAACTAAAAAGCTGGCAACAACGCCAATATCGTCATTCGGTGCGTTAGATCCTCTTACACAACTGTACCAAATTTGGTTTAAATCGGCCAGTAAATTGTGATGTTATTAAGCCGTTTCCAGACTTTATACACACACTGTATATATAATATTGAAACTATAGTATAGACATTTATGCTCGAAAAATAACGAATTCCCAAGCTAAGGGCTAAGTCTCAACAAATCTCTGCGTGGAACCTGCTCTACCGAGTACAACACCTTGCCACCGTCTACAGACAATTCCGAGTTCAAACATCGAAACGATTGTGATGCCAGTGATCGACCGCCAAGAGGTTTGGTCGGACGCTGAAGATGAAAATGTCATTGTGTCAGAACATCGATGTTTATTGCTCATATCTAATTCAGAGCACTTTTTAATTAAACTCATGCTTTGCTCTTTGTAATAATGAGAGACGCTATGTTATCAGGCAAGTAGAAATATATTTTATACTATTTACAAATTGAGAATACTTCTTTTAAAGTTTCAATTTTCTTAATTAATGTTATAAAATTTAATACCTTTCTCCTGATTATGATTATACAATGCATTGTTGTACCGTGGAAGCTTTATATTTTAAAGAAAGGGGTTGTAAGTTTATATTTAACTTTACTAATAAGTACTTACTACTTTGAATTTTTGCAAATATTAAACCACATACCTACAAATATCTTGCAGTTGATACAACACCTTCGCTAGACACACAACAAAGGAAATCCTGCTTTCAGTCCGAGGAGGATCGAACTTATCTATTACGAAGGGTTTACTTTTCCACCCTTGTTCGTGATGGGACGGGTCTTCCGATTTAGTTACCACTCTTGGAGATGTAAGAGTTTCTTAAAAATACTTAGTAGTCTAAAGCTGTCGCAGAGGGTTGGCTTGGCAACTCTTTAACCACGTTAAGAACATAACGTTTTTTAAAATGAAAGTAAAGTCGTAGGTACGTTGCATTGTTTGAGAAAGGGACTAATGTAATTTACAAATTACTAACAAGAAGTCTGGCATGTTCGGTCCTTACCGATTTAAACGGGATTTGGTGTAGATATAGGACATCAAAAATTAAAAGACATGTATTTTTTTGAGGCTCTTTTTTTTCAATATTAACAGTGTGGCAAGTGACCATGAAATTTTGTAAAAAAACCAATATTCGCTATGTGTCGGAAATTATGGGAATGAAATAAAAAAGAATTTTAATTAGAATTTAAAGGGATAATTATTATTCTTGTCAGTGAATTAAAGACAATTTCTATTGCTACCTAGTAAAACTACTACATATGGACTAAGTTTCTTACCTGGCATCTTCTGCTCTTGTGAACAGCACAACTCCTCTTGCATTTATCTTCTTTTTAAGTTTGGCAATAATATTATCAAATTCCCTTTCATCTGCAGTACTAGGGACTTTTTCAGCAGCTGCAATGCACACATTGCGTTCTTGAGCCTCCTTATGAAACACTTCTATACCATATTCTCCGTAGGAACCTTCCGAGTACACCGTAGACACATACGACCAATTTACACTTTTTACAATATCTACTAACGCACTGGACTGAAACGTATCGGGGGGAACGGTACGAGCAAAGTATTTAAATCGCGTTTTGTCACTGAGGGCTTTAGCTGTAGAGGCAGGTGAAATTTGCGGAATTCGAAAAAGACCTAAAAGATTTGCGACTTGAAGTGATACAGAACTATAACTACCTCCAATTACTCCAAATACCGGACCAGAATAGTTATTTCGCGGCCTGGGTATTGAATGATCTTGACATTCAAAATTTGAGGTGTCTATATTGTTTAACGCTGAAGCTCTAACAAATTGTAAAGACTGATTTAACGCGTAAGTATCACGTGAACATGTATCAATAATATGTGCTCCTATTGTGATATTTGGCAGTATGTATGGATTTGCATTTATGCGATCTATTGCAAACATCATAGCTTCCATTCTTTGTATGCCTCGATGATATATTTTGTGTCCGCATGGTGTTTTGTCTCCTTTTTCATGCACGGGAAAAAGTCCTCCAAGAATAATATCACCGGGAACACTAGTGGACGCTTGAAACGGGTCGACTTGCGTTTGAGCTATTTCCTGCTGGGCGAACAGAAAAGGAATAAGGGGGATGAGCAGGAATCCCAATAACATCCCCAGTCGGCTTGTGGTTCTTTTTAAACTGTCGTCACACTGCAAATAAAGAGAGTACTTAAGTATATTTGGGCAAATTTCAATAAATTAAAAGATAAAATGCATTTTTACTATTGCTTTCGGTGAATATTGTTAAAATTAAACATTCGAAAATATTTATTGAATTCCAATTAACATTCTGCATTATTATATCTATACAGCATCAGCGTACAGCATTAAATGTTGTACATACCAATCATTGCTTTGTGTGCCTGGGGAAGCGTAATTACTAAATATTTTGCATTGAATCAGCTATATTGTAGATTAAAACAGTTTAAAATTAGGTTACTCTTTGTATATACTATTATTGTTAATTTAATCTAATTATCATTTAATCTCGTTGTAGAGCATGATAGTATATTATTTAACGAGTATAATATAGGCCATAATAAACGAAGGAGTTTTATAATTATCAGAGTGTACTTCTGTACTATGGTTCATTATATCAGAGTCAAATACTGTACCATCCACTTATACAGTGCCCCGAATTTTAAATTCTGATTAAGAAAACACGTAAATTGTGTCATACAAACTCATTTATTTATAATTTAGATGTTAAATCGTCGTTAAAAATAAAGCTTTGGAAAATATTGAATTAAGTATATTTTTATTTTGGAACAAAGCACAAGTTAGCAAACTTATTTCCATAAAAACATTTCTAAAAACATATTCAATTAAGTTAATTTTTTTATTTTCCAATTTAGTAACGAGACTAATTTGCAATAAGCTTTTTTACTTCTTAAAAGGCGCGGATCTGGGTCAAAATCTAGGGGGGGGGGGGGGGTAATTGAATCTCAAAGATATTTTTTTTATTATAGTTATAGTTAACCCATATCTTTTAAGTAGCTATATTTTTAGTGTCAAATTGTCTAATAATTATTGAAAAGTAAACAAACCATTACATTAACGAAACATTATTTTATTATATTAGGTACTATAGGTACCAACCTACAACCTACAACAAAATTTACAGGAACTTATAAAGAGAATAAAGGAAACATAATATTAATCAAATACTTAGTAAAAACACATTTATAAAATTAAATCTATTAAACGATTTTTGAGGTCAGCAAACCGATCAATGACACTTTCAGCATCGATGACAATATCGCGGTTAATGTGCATCAAAGCCAAACCAGACAGTCTTTCTTGAGCCATATTGCTTCTGGTCCAAGATTTCAACGGCTTAAGAGCAGAAAATGACCTTTCGCAAGATGCAACACTTGCTGGAAGAGTAAGTAACAGAATAAATAATTTAAGCAGAAGAGGAAAAACTCTTTACTTTCGTCACATTTCCTAAACAAAAAATCGATGGGAGAATCTTGATTTATCTCTGCATTTGATAATCTCCACAGGTCAGTTTTTGCTCTTAAACGTTGAAACAACATCTCTGGATCCACAAATGGCTCAAGAAGAGAGCACAAATTATTGATCGACTCGTCGTCGTCGTTGGGTCCTACAGTATGTAGATTTTCCAGAATTTTGAGGTCAAAAGTTGAAAAAAAATCCTTGTCAAATCTAAACTGTGTGTCTTCTATGATATGATCTATAATCGGTATATATGTCGAAATTCTGTAATAATCTTCAAAATGGTCAGCAGGTACGTTAACTCTGTGAATTTGCATATTTGCTCCCCGAGGCATAGTTAGAGTGATGGCTACAGCATTGTGCAATTCCGTAATTTTTTTAAAAACATTTAAAAAATGTTCAGCGGCGTTTAGTCGTTTCTCCTTTAGTTGGCTAATAACATTGTTTAACATATTTTTAGCAGAAACTCTATTAAGGCTTTTCGTTTGAAATATTTGAGTTATGTTAGGGGTTAGAGACAAAACATCTGAAAGACACAAAAGAGTTACAATAAACTGACTGTTTAAAAGTGATGTTTTTAAAATGTTTGCTTTTGTAGATGCCTCTCTATCCTGCCAGTTGGAGATGGTTTCTAAAGCTCCAATAATGGAAGGTAGTGCTGTACAAAATCTGAATATTGATTTGTGCCGCTCTACCCAACGTGTTTCGCACATTTTGATTAATTTTGAAGGACACAACTTCTTTAATACAATCAACCTCTTAGAGGACGATCCGAAAAATTCATTGGAACAAATAGGGATTTTATTATAAAATATAAGTATAAGAGGGCACTCAAGTTTGATTAGGTTTAGGATCCAGGGGGGGCATGGGGGGTAATTACCCCCCCCCCCCGAAATCCGCGCTTGCTTCTTAAAAACGATGTTAATACTTTAAATAAACGCTCGCTGTAAAAAAATCTACATACCAGAATACACACAAAAAGGTAAGTGAGAAACAGATGCCATCTAACCATTCAAGGAGAGTAAACAAGTCAGAAATAGGCTAATGTAAAGTCAACTCTGTTGATAACAAAAAGTGTTACATTTAATCATAAGGCTTACAAAAGTCAGACACTAGACTGTGTTCTATTTTTATCAACAACGTGTTTTTTGTTTTCTGAGTAACTTTTACCACTTTATATTTTCTTCAAAGTTTTCGCTTAACACTCAAAACGTTTTGCTTAAAAGTCGCTTAGATATAACTTTTTTCGGCGCGAACGTACCGGGTTTGTTTTAGGTTTATTCGAGGCTTGTGTTGTTTTATAAAAAAAAAAATTAATAGTCAAGTGAGGAGGCAACTTTAAAAAAAAAACATTATTTAAATTTTAGTGGATACATGAAAAATATTGTATGATCCCCAAAAGTTTATGGTAATATACAAGGTTGTGATTAGGGCTGGGCGATATTGAAATTCCAATATCGAATATCGATATTAAAAAAAAATATCGATATATCGATAGTTTATTTTTTAAATATCGTTATTCGATATATCGATATTTTATTTTTTAAATATCGTTATTCGATATATCGATAAAACATAAAAATATTATATTATAAATACAGTGTCACCAGTAATGTCCGCATCATATGGGATTTTTTTTTATTAATAGCTTTATTCAAAATTTGACTTTGGCATCAAGTTCTGCTTCGATCGAGATAAAAATTGAGCAAAAAAATAGTCAATGCGAATCACGCATTATCTGTGAAATTTTAATTTTTTTCAAAAAATAATTCAAATGAAAAAATCGAAAAAAGTTATTAGAAAAAGTTTTTCTAAATGCAGTTTCTAGCCCACATGCAAATTTCAGCTGCGTAAGATAATTTTGATTTTTTACCTATATTTTGTAAATTGCACCACTTTTGCAAAATAAGACTCAACGCAACCTACATAAAACCTCTCAGTTTTGGCAAGGCTTTATTTCAGATACATTTTCTTTAAAGTAGCGCCATATTAAATGTGTGTTTTTCTACAAAAACGTTATTATGGCATAGCTTAATAATAAATTATAATAGGTATAAGGGTTTTAAATTAAATCGTTGAAAATAAATAAACTTTACGTTGTTAAACTAAAATTTATTTTCCACTTAAAAAACACTTTACTGAAGACATTGTGTTCTTTTTTGTCTTAATATTAAGGTGTATTACGTTCAGACACAAACTAAGTTTTCAAAAATACTTATTTTATGAAGTTTATACAGGGTCAAAAACAAAAACAAATAAACTTTGCATCACATGCGACCAAATTGTAATAGCCCAATTTTGATTTTGTAGAAAAACACACATTTAATATGGCGCTACTTTAAAGAAAATGTATCTGAAATAAAGCATTGTCAAAACTAAGAAGTTTTATGTAGGTTGCGTTGAGTCTTATTTTGCAAAAGTGGTGCAATTTATAAAATGTAGGTTAAAAATCAAAATTAACTTATGCAGCTGAAATTTGCATGTGGGCTAGAAACTGCATTTAAAAAAACTTTTTCCAATAACTTTTTTTCAATATTTTTAAAAATAACCCCTCTTTTGAATTATTTTTTGAAAAAAATTAAAATTTGACACGGGACTACTATTTTTTGCTTAATTTTCATCTCGATCGAAGCAGAACTTGATGCCAAAGTCAAATTTTGAATAAAGCTATTAATAAAAAAAATCCAATATGATGCGGACTTTACTGGTGACACTGTATATCAATATTTTCTTATGTGCCCTGTAAAACTCCGTACCTTCATTTCAAGGGGAGACTCTAACTATGACAACATGAAGAAAAAAGATTGAATTAAATATTGGTCCTTAAATGTGTTATAGGGACGATATTGAAATTCCAATCGAATATCGATATAGTCGAAAAATATCATCATAGACATGCCAATTTGATTGTTTTTGTAATGCATTTGTTCAGAAAATTGCTACGATGATATAATCTGAACCAAAGCCCTGTTATGTAAGTTAGATCGAATTTCGAGTAAACCCTTTACCCGTCGTAAAGCGTTCAGATCCAAAAACAGGTTGTCAGTTCTTAACACTATTTCAATGTTCTTTGGCGTTTAAAATTCAAAGGTAACATTTAACCTAAGTTAAAACTGTTTTATTAAATACGGAATATCAGTGACGTTAAAAAGGTAGCTTTTATCCTTGGCTAACGACAACATATTTTTACCTTTAAGTGTTTTTAAACTGCTGTTTAAATCTGCATTACTTAAATTTACGATTACGAAATGGTGGATTTTTTCCACTAAACTGAAAACATGGAGGCAATAAATATCATGCGGTACGATGTAGTCTTACTGGTGTCTCTTACTGGCTTCCTTCGAGGAAGTTATTTTTTCGGGATAAGTTTGGAACAATATTTAAGTAAAAAACATTTGTTTTAGAAATTTTTTTTTCTAGGCTCTAATCTAAAAGATTTTGGACAACCATTTTTTTTATACAGGGTTGGGCAAATGTTCCGGAACGGCTTAATTACAGGCGAACGAAAAGTGATATCGGATCCGGGTTTTGGGCAATCTATAGGACTAAAATGTTACTATTTGACTATTATACCATATGTCAGTAATGTCACCAACTGTCAAGTGTTGACGTTATTTTTTTTTTAATGATAATAATTTTTTAAAAATTAAAATTATTTTTTATTAACTGCACTATTAGTCTATACTTCATAGTTTCTGAGATATTGACTCTCGAAAAGTGACATTTTTGAACTTTGACAGCTTATAACTTTCTAACAGTACGTCTTAGAGCAAAACGGCTTACATGTCCCTATCTTCAATTTTTATTATCTTCCCAAAAAAATCAACTTCCGGTTAAACCGGATGTAACTCGAAAGCAGGAAATATAGTTGTTCCGGTTTAACTGGAAGTTGATTTTTTTGGGAAGATAATAAAAATTGAAGATGGGGACATGTAAGCCGTTTTGCTCTAAGACGTACTGTTAGAAAGTTATAAGCTGTCAAAGTTCAAAAATGTCACTTTTCGAGAGTCAATATCTCGGAAACTATGAAGTATAGACAAATAGTGCATTTAATAAAAAATAATTATAATTTTATGTGGAATTTAAAAATGTGAAAATATACAGGGTGTTCCATTTAAAAAAAAAAATAACGTCAACACTTGACAGTTAGTGACATTACTGACATATGGTATAATAGTCGAATAGTAAAATTTTAGTCCTATATCACTTTTCGTTCGCCTGTAACTAAGCCATTCCGGAACATTTGCCTAACCCTGTATAAATAGCAGATATTTTTTTTTAAGTAAAAACTATTTTTCAAAAAACATCAGGCTTTATCAATAAACTGTAAAAAGCTTCATTGGGATATAAAAGAAACAGATAAAAGGTACCGGGGTAAATGGGATGTCAAAATGATGGCTCTTTATTTTCGAATGTTTGCAGAAAAGGAATGTGTAGGGCAAAACCGTTTATAAAGAAGTTACTGCAAAGCTAAGCTATTATGCCTTGAGGGATCCCTGACAAGAAATATGCAATATCCAGTGCTAATTTAAATTTTTTTGGTTAACCCGGTTTTTTTCTGAATAGGATTGGTTAAAAAATAAATTTTCTGAAGGAAAAAATTCTTTTACAGATTTGGCTTTTACTTCCTTAAGTTTTATTTAATTTCATTTTAGTTATGATAATAATTTAATGTAGAAGAGTAATAATTTATAAAAATATTATTTTTTCATTCCTACAGTCTATTTAAAATTTAAACTTTTGTTGTTGATAATTGAATGGTACATTAAATTTCTGACGATAAAATGTTGCACAAAACATGGTATAACTTCGCCAATTAAACCTTACACGTTTCACTATTACAGAAACACATTATTTTTTAACCTTCGTCGGCGTTTCTTTAAATTATAGGTTACTAAAGCGCTGACACAGCTATAATGTAGCTCTAGTTTCCGTTCGTTTTAGCCTTTTATTCTTTTGTAAACGTATTTTGCTATTTGCTTTGATTTTTAAACAAAGTTATATAAAGTTTAGAATAGTGTGTAGATGATATAGATTTTTTTATTATTGACAACTCTACTCACAGTTTCAATACACTTTACAATTTAAATATACTTTTAAAACGTGACAAATAAAACCTTTTTGTTTACTAATTAAATCATTAACTACGTATATTGTCCATAGACATTTACCTTTACATACGTACAGTTTATCTCCTGCGCAAACAAAAGTTACGTTTTATGGGTGACAAAATACTCTGAGCAGCATCGGGCATGCGCACAAACCTCGTGTTATCGGCCTGTCCTTCTTAAGCGACATGCTCAAAATACACTCCAGAACCGGCTCGGCCGCCATTTTTTTTGTTGTGTTTTAGGGTTTCTCTGTGGATTCCTTGTAGTTTTCTTTGCCATTGTGGATTGTGGGTGTTTATTATTTACGGATTTCTAGTTTTTGTGTAGTTTAGTGAATTGTGTTTGTGCTTTTAGTGACTTGGATGGGAATATAAACAATGCCTAGTAACAGCCGTTGTATGATTTTATTATACCAAAATAGGGGTAGTGATGTATCTTGATATATAACTTTATTTTATTATGATCAATTTAAACACATCTAACTAGGCCTAGGCAACACAAACAAGGTATAAAAATAAAGAGAAACCCACACCGAGACCGATTATCCCGATGCATGTTTTGGTATATTATTTGCAGCCTTGCAATCTTCAAAAAGTTTAAAAGACACTTTTCTCTATACTTATATTATATAAAAGAAAAAATGTAAATACCTAGGTACTTTATATTACTCCACGGGTAAAGTTCTCGGGCAAAAACTTTTTCAAGTTCTTGAACAAGAATTTGTGTTTGAAAATGTTTTACACGTACCCAAGTTTTTGCCAAATTGTAAAAATCAATACAAGTTATATACCAATTTGACTTTAGATAACATCAAAGATGGTTATTTTGCTGGATTTTTTTTTTATACGATTTTATAGGTTTTATAGTTTAATTGACTTGTTATCTTCACTTTCGAACTAAAAACACAACGACGAATCATTTTTAAACAAATTCTAGAAACAAAACCTTAGAAAACAATCTTTTATTCTCAAAATCTGATAGGTTTGCAACTACTAAAAATGCCAAAAATCACTAACTTAATTCCCAACCTGATCAAAAAAATTGAGAAGAAATTCCAATCGTTTGGCAAGATTTTAAATTTTAAAGCCCGGACCTGTCTATTTTCCCATTCATTCGTCAAACGATAATGTTGCAGTGCGCATGTCTTATAGTGTATAGCTTTGTTTACATGCGCGAGGCTATAAATTTGCCACTTTCCTGATTATTGTTTGCTTATCTAAAGGTAAATATCTTTTTCTATTTCACGTTCATGATAAGCTCAGTACGATACGCATTTGCGTATCGTAATAAAGCTATTTCGATACGCGCTTTTTCCTTATTTGATGTTGGTAACATTTAAATCGTTTATTTCATTGACTTGCGCGGCCTTTGTGATTTACGAGAAGCCCCATTTTTCGCAGAGGAAAAATAGCTTGCATGATAACTTACTTTTTTATTCTGTGTGGATAACAGTCATGTGTGTTGGTTGCATAAATCTATAAATCAATCTTTTGTAGATGCTTCAAGCTATCATTTTCTGCCAAATCCTATCCAAAATTCAATCTACTAACCTTTCAATGTCGATTTTAACTTCAACTTTATTTGAATTTTCCATCTTCCCTATACTAAATTGCAATGCCGTGACGTAAAATCACGTCTTTTGAAATTCGAAAAAAAATAGCAAAATCTCCCGAATTTCCGAACGCTCTGTATATGTACCGAATGTACAAGGATCACACAACGTATTCCGTCCAATTTCAAATCTCATATCGCTAAAATAACTTTAGAATCTCGTGGTGAAAATGGGTCAATAAATCAAAGAATGACAGTTTGCAAAATAATTTTTGTTGTCCAGAGGCTACTATGATAAAAAATAGTATTACCAACATAAAATTTAGAGATAAAAATTTACAAAATTTGAAGGATTTATTTTCTTTTTAAAATGTATTTTTCTTGATTATAAAAAGTGAAATAGAAAAAATGTATAAAGCACATGTTTCATAAGGCGTTTTAGCGCACGTGTCAATAAAAAAACTCGCCACTTTGTGGCTCGTTTTTTAAAATAGACGCGTGCGCTAAAACCGCTTCTTATGAAACGTGTACTTTAATATACTAATAATATTGTCCGATTATAACATTTTTGCTATGTAAAATATAAACATAATTTTATAAAGAGCTTTGCTACATAATACTTTTTCTAATTTATCTTTCACCAAATAAGCTTTCTTCTACCCGCAACAGAACATCGCAAAAAATAAATCGCAAGATCTGAACAGTAATACACAAAAAATAAAAAGGGGGTTCATCAAGACCGGGTTTCACTAAATGCTGGCGAACTTAAATCCCCAGTGGTATCTAAAAATTTTATAGGAAGCCCAGAAATGGGTAATGTAAGACAGGGGACTTCGCTTGCAAAAAATGCCAATAAGGATTTTATGTATGTAGGTAGTTCTGGAGTTAAAAAGACAAAGCAAAAAAATTAAATAAATCTAATAAAATTGGCAAACAAGTACCTATGTATTACTGCCGATCATTTTGTGAATATGTAAATTTTCGGTAATTTTTACACGATTATATTGAAATTGTTTGATTGTTAATTATGTCTTGATTTTGTTTTTAAACACAATGTTTCGGTTTGTTACTATCTCTCACCATTTTCATAAGTAAACTAAAATTTAATCTTAGGTTACAGTTACTGTATAACACTACGAATATAAAATTTTGCACTGGTTTATACCACTCAGAAATACAAAAGTCGATTCAGTCTAGTTAAATTTTTATATCTACTAAAAGCATTTTGCTTTTCTTGAAAATACTAGCTTTTCCTCAACACTAATCACAAGATGTTTTGACTTAACTGTTTTTAAACTGCTTCCTACATTTTTTTCTTCCACATTGCTGAAATTTACGACTCACAGATAGCAGATTTTTTACGACTAAACAAAGAAAAGGGTGGTTATAAATATCACGTGGTCCATTACGGAGGACTTACATACATTTTCCTGATCCTTTTCTAAAAAGGTTGTCTCCCTGCGTTTTAGGAACTTGTTTTTAAGTGATAAAAGCTATTTGTTATATGCGATTTGTTATCTTAAAATATTACGACTTCTATTGGACGATATTTAAATTTTGATTTAACACGAATAAAACCCCAACTACCAACAAATCCTTGCAAACTTAGGGTTATAGAATTGAAGACAACATGCTTTAAATTTAAACATTTTGGAAAGTGACGAATTATAAAGAAAAATGATTTAATAGAAATAATGTGGAATCGATAAGGTCGTCTTTACTATTTTTAACCAGATAGTCGGTGATTGTTGAGTTAGTAATTATCGCGTTATACGTCTAGTCAAAATAAATCTGTAGTTAAGAAAAAATGTATTACAGGTATGTGTAGGTATATTTTTGTAAACTTTGTAGAATTAAAAATATAAAGCCGGCTTGTCTGAAAGGCAACTCTATCAAAACCCCCTTTTATCCCTTAAATGAAGCCTGGGTATACCGGGTGTCCACGGAAGGTGGCTCGCCCCTTTAACTTTTTTGTTTTTCAAGATAATGAAATGAAATTCGGAGGATTTGTATACGACATAAAACTGCATTTTTGACAGGTGACTTAACAGTATGGAACTTCCGGTTTAACCGGAAGTGATATAAACTTTCGATTTTTAAATAGGACACCTGGTATATTTTTATTTTTTTTGACTCCATATGACATTCTAAATACAACGATGTGTCACTTGTCACTTTTTGTCACAAAGAAAAAATTTTTTTTCCAAATTTATTGTTTTATCTAGTGGGCTAGGAATACCTTAAAATCACTTATTTCAGTTCTTTAATCTTGGGAAAAATACAATTTTACTATTTTTGGTCCTATGCTATGTGCTATGTTAAATTTAATATTTAAAGTTGTATTACTCATTTTTTTTAAATGGCAACATGGTGGCTCGTCGGGTTAAGAAAAAAGAGGATTTTATTAAGATTATTTTGATACCATACACTATTAGGTTTTAGAAAAGCTGCCATTAAAAAACTTTAAAAAGTTAACTAAAAACTTTTCCAAAATAAAGCATTTTTTGAGAATAAATTTAGAATTAAATGCATCAAGTGGCCTGTGACCAGCAAAACTGATAAAACAAAATCATGCCTTGAAGAAAATTGAAATGCCAACAGCTTCTGGTAAATTAGTTTGTTGTTTAGGAAACATGGAAAAAAATAGATTTACAAGGAGTGAAAAAATTGATATGTTATTATTGTCAGGCTCATTTTGCATTTTCGGAACTAGTTTTGGGTACCTAATAGTGCCGGGTTGGATGACGCCAATTAAAATATCTTTGTGCGTAAAGTCGTGCAGCATCGGTTGAATTATTTCTACATTCTCCAAACACTAATAACATCAACTTTTTCACTCCTTGTAAAACTATTTTTTTCCATGCTTTTTAAACAACAAACTAATTTACTTTGGCAGAAGCTGTTGGCATTTTAATTTTCTTCAAGGCATGATTTTGTTTTGCTGGTCACAGGCTACTTGATGCACTTAAATCTAAATTTATTATCAAAAGATGCTTCATTTTAGGAAAGTTCTAAGTTAACTTTTTAAAGTTTTTTAATGGCAGCTTTTCTAAAACCTAATAGTGTATGGTATCAGAATAATCGTAATACAATCCTCTTTTTTCTTAACCCGACGAGCCACCATGTTGCCATTAAAAAAAATGAGTTATACAACTCTAAAGATTAAATTTTACATAGCACATAGCATTGGACGAAAAATAGTAAAATTGTATTTTTCCCAAGATTAAAGAACTGAAATAAGTGATTTTAAGGTATTCATAGCCCTTTAGATAAAACAATAAATTTGGAAAAAAAATATTTTCTTGGTGACAAAAAGTGACAAGTGACACATCGTTGTATTTAGAATGTCATATGGAGTCAAAAAAAAGTAAAAATATACCAGGTGTCCCATTTAAAAATAGAAAGTTTATGTCACTTCCGGTTAAACCGGAAGTTCCATAATGTTGGGTCACCTGTCAAAAAATGCAGTTTTATGTCGTATACAAATCCCCCAAATATTTTATTTCATTATCTTGAAAAACAAAAAAGTTAGAGGGGCGAGCCACCTTCCGTGGACACCCGGTATATTTAGTTTTTTTACAATTTTTAACAATTTCCTCACTCTAAAAGGAATTAAAAATCTAATAGATGTTAAATTAGCTAACCGCAGCTGTTTTAAACCTAATTTAGACAAAACTGTTAACGAAATTCCGAATATACCACAGTAGCATGTTTGCGAAACAACATAAGGCAGTATTTTGTCTTAATTGCTCCATTTCAGGGAAAATCAGTTAAATTTAGCCAATCCAAACCACAGGCAATGTTTATATTCGCTTTAAAATAAATATTTATTTTCTTTTCTGTACAACGCAAACGCGAGCAATTACAATTTTTGTAAATTTAGTTTTTGGTTCCATCTAAACGAAATTCCAAATAAACTCACCGACAAAAAAAACCGGCACCTAAATTTTTTTAGTAATTTCAATATGGCATAACTTTTTTATTTTTGACTTTATTGCAATGATTTTTCACTGGGCGATAGATCTATTTATTAAAATTACGCTGCAGTTTGTTCTGATGAAATTTTGGTTGCTTAAATGTTTATATACCAGGGTAAGTCAAAATTACGTTTTTAGTCGGAAGTTTAAAACTTCCTGTGGAAAAAACACGCCAGAGAACCTTGTTTAAACATGATTTACGATAAAGCTGGATGTATTTCTACCATTTTGTTTTTTGAATCATCTGATTATTTTGTTTATTTTACGAGCTACGCATTTTTAATTGAAACGCTGCATTTAAAAAACATATGTTACTTCAAACATTAAAAGTTGTCATCAGAGCACTTAAGATTAAAAAAACGAGTGTGTCAGAGAAGGACGTACAAACCTAATATTTGTGGAAAAGGGAGCTCTAAATGCCTACAGGAAGCTGTCATTCCATTTGCCCCTTTCATTGGAGAAGAGTTTATACTCATGCAAGACAACGCCAGACCACATGTTGCACATGTAGTAAATGAGTTTTTGTTACAAATTTTGTATGAAGTTGAAATTCAAAGATTAGAATCGCCATACTGTAGCCCAAATCTCAACCCAATTGAGCATCTTTGGGATGAATTAAAAAGACGCGTTCGTCACCGTCCCAACAAACCTACAACTTTACCAGAGCTTAGGTTAGCATTAAATGAAGAATATGAAGCTATTCCTCAAGAAAAAATAATCACTCTAATTGATTCCATGTCACGAAGAATGCAAGCTGTCATTGCGGCTAGAGGTGGACACACTCGTTATTAATATTTTATTTTAATTTTAAGTGCTCTAATGACAACTTTTAATGTTTGAAGTAAAAAATGATTTTAAAATGCAGCGTTTCAATTAAAAATGCGTAGCTCGTAAAATAAACAAGATAACCAGATGATTCAAAAAACAAATTGCTAGGAATACATCCAGCTTTATCGTAAATCATGTTTAAACAAGTTTCTCTGGCGTGTTTTTTTTCACAGGACGTTTTAAACTTCGGACTAAAAACATAATTTTGACTTACCCTGGTATATAAACATTTAAGCAACCAAAATTACATCAGAACAAACTGCAGCGTAATTTTAATGAATAGATCTATCGCCCAGCGAAAAATTATTGCAATAAAGTCAAAAATAAAAAAGTTATGCCATATTGAAAGTACTAAAAAAATTTAGGTGCCGGTTTTTTTTGTCGGTGAGTTTATTTTCCTTCAAAAATTCCAGACAGTTATTAAAAGGCAATGGTTTCGTATTTAGTTTAAAAAAGCTATTAAATTCTAGGACATTGTAATTAATGATATCGTTTAAAAAAATTGATCCGTAAAGTTTTTCTTTAGACCTGAATATTTTTCTAAAAAAGTAAGGAACAACATGGTTTTTCAAGAAAAACATAATAGTATATTAAAGTACACGTTTTATAAGAGACGGATTTAGTGCACGAGTCTATTTTAAAAAACCAGCCACAAAGTGGTGAGTTTTTTTATTGACACGTGCGCTAAAACGCCTTATAAAACATGTGCTTTATACATTTTTTTCTATTTCACCTTTTATAATCAAGAAAAATACATTCTAAAAAGAAAATAAATCCTTCAAATTTTGTACATTTTTATGTCTAAATTTTATGTTGGTAATAATATTTTTTATCATAGTAGCCTCTGGACAACAAAAATTATTTTGCAAACTGTCATTTTCTGATTTATTGACTCATTTTCACCACGATATTCTAAAGTTATTTTAGCGATATGAGATGAAATTGGACGGAATACGTTGTGTGATCCTTGTACATTCGGTACATATACAGAGCGTTCGGAAATTCGGGCGATTTTACTACTTTCTTTCGAATTTCAAAAGACGTGAATTTACGTCACTGCATTGCAATTTAGTATAGGGAAGATGGAAAATTCAAATAAAGTTGAAGTTAAAATCGACATTGGAAGGTTAGTAGATTGAATTTTGGATAGGATTTGGCAGAAAATGATAGCTTGAAGCATCTACAAAAGATTGATTTATAGATTTATGCAACCAACATACATGACTGTTATCCACACAGAATAAAAAAGTAAGTTATCAAGCTATTTTTCCTCTGCGAAAAATGAGTTTTCTCGTAAATCAAAAAGGCCGCGCAAGTCAATGAAATAAAACATTTAAATGTTACCAACATCAAATAAAGAAAAAACGCGTATCGAAATAGCTTCATTACGATACGCAAATGCGTATCGTACTGAGCTTATTATGAACGTGAAATAGAAAAACATAATTACATACCGGTATTTTCTTACTTATCCACAGAAAAGATTTAAACCCTGACACCCTGCTTTAAACTTCCCAAACAGCTTTTTTAAATAGCCAAAGTTTATTCATTCAGCTTCAATGAAGCTGCTGTTCTTCCGAAACTTATCAAAGACCATCCGAAACGGTAAGTTTTATGAGCATAAAACATGTTTTTGAAGCTCTTAACTTTTAAAAGTGCTTTATATATAATTTTTGTTTCTTGTTATATACAAGGCAATAATACTTTAAAAAGTTTACTTTGGGTTGTAGTGTAGGGAAATATTGCCAGAGCTGGAATGCATAATATATTAAAACATAAGAAAGTAAGGACCTAGTGCACGTATATCCAGCCGAAGTCTGTGGTACTTTTTAGGAAAACATCAAGGTCTCTTCGTGCTTCGATTCGGTTCTTTTCTATTGCTTCTTAGTACGGTTATCAAGAACCTTTTCGTGTTGCCTGTATATAAATATTTGTCGGACTATGTATGTGAAAGATCTAATTTGACTGTGGAATTTGTAGTTCAGCAGTAACGTTATGATTTTAACAGCAACGTTACAGAGGGCAATTTTGTATAATTGTTACAGTTGGTTGGTCGTAAGAATATAGACCTGCGGAGAAGCTGAATGTATTAAGGTAATCGCTGAACAAATTTGTTTATACGTTTCGTTCTGTTCTAGGTTTGTCTTTTTGTTACACATTTAAAGGCACGAATTTTGTGTACATTTTTTTTTAGAGATTTTCCTGCAAAATAACTACTAGAATTACATTCTGGCAAACCATACATATAACTATCTGAAAAAAAGGATCTAGGAGTAATAATATGTAAGTTTGTTCTGCCTACGGCCTCCCCTTTTCTGGTCACTGGAATAACGCATACTTACTATTAGATTATGATTTGTACGTTTTTTATAAAATTATGAAATCGGCGATATTTTTCATCTTACTGTATACAGGGTGGTCCAACGAAAAGTTAACACACCGATTTTCCTGCTTTAAAATGAAAATCGCTCGGACCCGTCGATTTACGTAGATTGTCAATCTTGTTACTTCAAGCCCCTAGGAGGGAGGGGGGTAAGATCTAAATCTTAAACGGATACCCCTATTTTATATAATTTTTTTGGATTCTGCATAAAATACTGAACATTTTTTAATAAAAGCATTATTAGTATATACTAAACAGTTTTCGAGATATTGACTCTTGAAAAATTACATTTTTGAACTTTGACAGCGTCTAGCTTTCTAATTGTACGTCTTAGAGCAAAACGGCTTACATGTCCCTATCTTCGATTTTTATTATCTTTCCAATAGTGTCAACTTCCGGTTAAACCGGAAGTACTATATTTCTTACATCCGGTTTAACCGAAAGTTGACACTATTGGAAAGATAATAAAAATCGAAGATAGGGACATAAAAGCCGTTTTGCTCTAAGACGTACAGTTAGAAAGCTAGACGCTGTCAAAGTTCAAAAATGTCATTTTTCAAGAGTCAATATCTCGGAAACTGTTAAGTATAGATTAATAATGCTTTTATTAAAAAATGTTCAGTATTTTATGCAGAATCCAAAAAAATTATATAAAATAGGGGTATCCGTTTAAGATTTAGATCTTACCCCCCTCCCTCCTAGGGGCTTGAAGTAACAAGATTGACAATCTACGTAAAAGATGTCCCCCTCGAAATAAAAATCGACGGGTCCGAGCGATTTTTCATATTTTCATTTTGAAGCAGGAAAATCGAGGTGTTAAGTTTTCGTTGGACCACCCTGTATATCCAATAAGAAAGAGGCACCAAAACTTATCTTAAATCTGGCCTTAATCCAACCCCTTTCAAGTTGGGGTGCCTTATCTGGAAAATATTTTAAAGACAATACTTTCCTTTCATGGCATTCTATCCTTGAACATAACTCTAATAAACTCTTTTAAAATTACATTAATAAAACCGAATGATATCGGGTTTCCTCTTCAAAAAACTCAAATTGAAGTTATTTCGCCGTATATTAGCAAGACTGTTTTAATGCGGAAAAAGAAATAAAGTAAAAATAAATAATTATATTGGTCAAATCTAATTATTTTCTTGTCTGTTATCGTTTTCATTATTTCATTCTCTACCTTCTACTCAATAAAATAAAAAAGCTCTTGGCCGATTAAGTTAAAAATAAATATTTTTTATCGTTTAAGTAATAAAAATAACCGACCGTTAAGCTGCGGCAATTACAAAATTAAATCAGCGCCTTTGGCGGCTTATGCCCCATACTAAACGAAATTTACCGACAGGATGGAAAACTAAACAGAGTAGCGAATTCAGCACTCAATTCGGTTAACGAAAATCGACAAAAGTCGATGAAAATGTTAAAGGTACGCTCCGTATCGAATGTCAAACAGACTTTTTCCCTTAACCAGTTTTTCCCATCAAATTGCCATATAAATTGTAATTGCCGCTTTCATTTTTCTGACTTTTTTTACACAGGAAAAAGTAATAGAAATAAATGGTCATTGGTGTACCAGTGTATTTTATTAAACTCAAATATAATAATATACCTTTTTATGACTGTCCTGAAGCTTGATTAAATAATGAATTGTAAAAATACAAATAGTTGTAGGCTTTCGGCTGTCACTAAATATCACCAAAAAAATTAAATTTAACAGGTTTAAATTTGGTATCACTGGATAGCTAAACGTTTAACATTGTCTAGTAACAGATTTTTAATTTATGCATTTCTCTGGGATAAAATAATTTTTAAAGTTGGCTTATTTATACAAAAACTAATTATAGTATATTTTGAAAACGAAAGGTTAATTGGAAAATCTACTACATCGGAGACATAGTTTAAGGATAGGCCTATCACTATGTTTAAATTGACTGAAATTCAGTGGCGCAACCAGGAGGGGAGGCTGCCGGGCTGCAGCCTCCCCCCGAGCTTAGAAACTTAGCCTATTCGTTTAATTGCAAACCAATTTTTCATGTCACGCCTTTTACTAATATTTTATATTCAGCCACATAATTTACATCAATCATGTTATCAATAGTGAAATTATCCTACGTCTAACTGAATGGACCGACCGCAATACTTCCACTGAGGCATCTGGATTACTGGCCAGCATTATAAGTCCCAAATTTGTGATCGCACGAATGTGTACAGAAAGAATATATGCCTACACACTGCCTTTAAGCAAGATTCTACAAACAATCGATTTAAACCTTTGTAAAGCATTACAGTTGGCTAATGACGTTACAGATCAAGTTAAAGAAATAAGAGGCCTGGCAGATGATAATTTTCAAAATATTTTTAAGGAAGCTCAAGATCTACTTTAGGAATACGATATTGAAATCAGAGTACCTATAGTTAAATTCACATAAAGTTTTAATGCCAAATGGCAAGACTTGTCATTGTCTAGTTACTTTAGATTTCACCAACTTACTAAATTTCTTATACAGCTGCATCGAGTTAAGATTTAAGGATACAGCTGAGGTTGGTCAGTGTTTTTTCTTTTCTGGAATTGTTCGGGTTTGTTCTCTTTTTATTTCTATCTCTTTTTAATCGTATGAAATAATACAAGATAGACATACTTTGTGTACAGTACAATTATACTAATTAAATATAGCCATTAGAAATTTATATTTTATGAGTTGCTGCAGTATTTGACAAGTATGACAGAACTGAAATGTCACGGCGTTAAAAGTTTATGTGAATTCAACTATACCTAGACTACCGCCAAGACAAACACAAAGATTGGTTATAAAAACCGATTCCGCTGCTGAGTATTTTAAAATAACAATTTTTATTCCGTTTTTAGATGGCCTCATAGCAAATCTCGAGGATCGGTTTTTAAAACATCGAGAAACCATTCAAAATTTTGAATGCCTCTTTCCATATGATAATCAAGATTTTGATAGTCAATTTAAATGTTTTTTGAAACTTCACAGCTTCTACAAGAATGAGTTCCTTGAAGAGTTTTCCAATAAAACAATGTTAAAAGCTGAACTTGAGCTGTGGTATAAAAAATGCAAAAACAAAAACTGAAGGAAGATTTGGACAAAGTGTATTCCGAATGTGATGCCAATATATTTCCTAATATAAAAAGGCTTTTACAAATTTATTTAACTTTGCCTATTACAACCGCCAACTCTGAAAGGTCCTTTTCAAATTTAAAATATTTAAAGACATATCTGCGTAGCACCACGGAAGAGGACAGATAAAATGGTTTGGCAGTTCTTTATGCGAACCACGATATTGATATTACCGTGGAAGAAATTCTGGACGAAAAGGCAAAAACAAAACGAAGAATTTTACTTTAATATTAGTATTATTAGTGATTACTTACAACTTATTGTATAAGGTTTTTGTTTTGTTTTAGTATAAGTATGATTAATATATGCGTTACTTATTTTAAATACATTTTTACTAATTAAAATGAAATCTCTAATTTTTTTTTCATAAGTATTTAGTTAGGGCCAGCGGCGTATTATCGCAGAGGTTTTAGGGGGCTGTCCCTCTCGTCAATCATACGTATTTTACCCAAAAAAGGGCGTGGCACCCAACGCCTTCGGCGCAAGAAGTTAAGGCCCCCCCGAACTAAATTTCTGGCTGCGCCATTGCTGAAATTGTATGTGCGGTGTCGGAGAAACTCGGTGACTGAGGAGGCAAAAATTGCATGCTGTCATGCTACGCGTCAGCCAGGAACTGTTAATAAATATGCAATTAAAATACGGCGCCGCAGGTGAATATTTTGGAGAATATCGTAAAAACAATAACTATTGTTCAAGTAAACAGGTTTATAAAATAGTTTTACTTTGTGTTAAGCTAACTATAATTTCATTTAATATATTAATTTTGCCACAAAACGGTCCGTTCTGGGAAGGGGTTTCCGTGAAATAGCCTAATGGGTGATAAGCACAAGGGTAACTACTTGTTTTAGTAGATATGTTTGGGTCTAATAACGTAACTTTTACCTTTATAAATGGAGCTTATGTCTTAAAAAATTAATATTAATATTGTTTCACATAGGCAAAAATATATCATTTTTCTTAAAAAGGTAAAATCAAGATATTAAAATAATAGCCCGGGAGGTAGCGTTGCATTTTTAATAGTGATTTCAGGTCGCTTAATTTTGTGTGTATTCGATAGTCTAGATATAGCTAGCAATCAAAACAAGCGTCAGCTGTCAGGGTCGTGGTGGACCTAGTCGTAAGAGAATGTCAATTATGTCAAAAAAAGAATATCTAAAAGAGATTTCAGGTCGTTTGAAAATTTGGACAGCAAATGTTTATATGATGACAATAAATAAATAAAAAAGTCAGCTGCAAAAATAATGGGGGATTATGCGTCAGCTGCTTATACAGGGCACTGCACCTCTTCTATAGCTCACTTATTAATTAAGTTAAAATGTTGATATTTTGCAGACCTTACCTGTATCTTGTAGTGCATTTTAGGAAAATATTTTTTTTATAGGTATAGGTTCCAAAAAAGTGTGACGTCATAAGGATGTAGTTTTTTAGATCACATGCCATATATTTTCTTACTTATTTGGGTGCCTCCTATAGTTACCTTCATACCCCTAAAATTTTATTAAAGTCGATTCAGTAATATAGGCGAAAAAAAATAAAACTAAAAAATATCAGTTTTGCACCACTGGTTTTAAAAATTAATAAAAAATAAATATATTGCCTCCTTAATAAAATTATACCAAGGTACTACTGTATAATTTAATTAACGAAGCATTATTTTAATTTTTTATTAATTTTTAAAACCAGTGGTGCAGAACTGATATTTTTTAGTTTTTATTTTTTTTCGACTATAATACTGAATCGACTTTAATAAAATTTTAGGGTACGTAGGTAACTATAGGAGGCACCCAAATAAGTAAGAAATTATATGGCATGTGATCTAAAAAAATACATCCTTATGACGTCACACTTTTTTGGAACACCCTGTATAAAAAAAATATTTTCCTAAAATTCACTCCAAGATACAGGTAAGGTCTGCAAAATATCAACATTTTAACTTAATTATTAAGTGAGCTATAGAAGAGGTGCAGGACACTGTATAAGCAGCTGACGCATAATCCCCCATTATCTTTGCAGCTGACTTTTTTTTAATTTATTGTCATCATATAAACATTTGCTGTACAAATTTTCAAACGACCTGAAATCACTTTTAGATATTCTTTTTTTGACATAATTGATATTCTCTTACGACTAGGTCCACCACGACTCTGACAGCTGACGCTTGTTTCGATTGCTAGCTATATCTAGAGCTAGACTATGGAATACACACAAAATTAAGCGACCTGAAATCACTATCAAAAATGCAACGCTACCTCCCGGGCTATAAAAAGATTAAAGCGATGGGTGTCGTGCCATGCCAATTGCTATGTTTTAATAGCAAAATTACACTTTAGGCACTGACTATACGGTGAAATAATCATTTATCTGCTTGTAAAAATATCCTTTGCTCCACTTCTGAATATGCTTCTACTCAAAAGCAAAACCGCAATTAACACTAATGTTGGTATTATTTGTTATTTACCTTACTAATTACAAAACAATCCACTTATGCCAATTAAAAATCCTTTAAAATCTTGTAATCTAACAACAGTATTTGTAAAGAAGAAATGTTACCGTACAAACTCAATGACATTTGAAGTTTTTAAAAGATTTTGACCTATAAAAAATGTGTATATATGGCAGTTGAAATAGCGAGTACAAGGGCGTCGCCAGAAAGGGGCAGGAGGGGGCAGCAGCCCCCCCAAGAGGATCTAAAAATACGGCTTACTGGAATTAAAAATAAAATTACGCGCACCCGGCTAATCGAAACAAAGCTCACATAAGCTCAATCTGGTCATCAATGATCTGAACGCCCTGCCCGACATCAGAAATACCGTTGGGACCATCAAGGATATAATAACATTTTTTCGAGAATCGGTTCTAAGAAGGAAATTAATACCCAATATTTCCCGGTTATGCGAAACAAGGTAGAGCGAAAAACACAAAAGCATCAGAGTTTTTAAAGAGAATTTTTGTGCTATAATGGAGGCTTTAGAAACATTGTCTCGAGATGGCAATAATGCGACAAGGAAACATGCGTGCTTCCAAAGCTTCATTTATTCCTTACAAGTACCTCGTATTGATATCCAAATATTCCGGTATTATAGAACCCACAGTAAACGTGCTCCAATCAGTATCCTTGGACACAGTTCAGGCATCGCAGCATATTAGTCGCATTTTACAACTGATCAAAGACCAGCGTAACGATCCCGAAAAAGACAGATACAGAAGATATTATCAAAGATGCTACTGCTATTGCGGAAAAAATTGGACTGACGGAAGATATGAAATCCATACCCCGTACTGTTGAAAGACAACAACACCGCAGCAACCACCCGGCAAAAAGCCCTTCAGAATTCTGGCGGAGGTCTATGACAATTCCTTATTCCAAATGAAAAACATATCTTTGGAAGACCTTAAAGAAGAATGCGAGGAATTCAGAAACTTTTACTGTATTTTGGATATCAAGAATGAGATAGAACTTTGGAAAAAAAATATGGGAGGAAAAACCAGAATCGACCAAACTAAGTGTTGTGGAAGTGGAGATTTTTTTCCTGCGATAAAGAAGGCCTTGAGGATTCTTATTGCTTTACCTTGTACCACTTGTACAGTTGAAAGATCATTCAGTAGCTTGAGGAGAATTAAAACCTGGTTGAGGAGCACGATGACTGGAACTCGCCTCAATGGCCTCGCCATGATGAGTGTACACAGGCAACACATTTTCAAGAACTTGGACGATTTTATAAACAAAGTAACCAACAAATTCGCTAGCAACCCTAGACGATTATGTTTAAATTGATTTTGTATGTAAATAATTTATTCGTTTTCTATTTTTTTTTTTTAATTAAAACTTTTCTATCTTAATGTTTTCTTCAGTTCTTCTATGCTTCCCCTCCCTAGCTCACTGGCTGGCGACGCCCTTGAGCGAGTATATGCAGTCGGCACACGAGTAACTAAATACTTACTTAATACCCAGTACTTATAAAACTTTACTGGTTTCTGGTTATGAAAGTTTTCTTCAAAACGAAACAGGTTTAATGAACAAAAATAAATAAACTTTAAATCTTTTATATTCTTGAATAAAGAATGGCTTATCTAAGACATTGCGTTTCCTTCTAACGCAGTAGGATGTGGGAGTTATTTTTTAACTATTGTATTTTGCCTGTATTTTGAGAATGTGTATGAAGTAATTTCATGGATTTACAAAATTTAATATATTGCTGTGTGTGTGTTGTTATTTGCCTCGAACAATATTACTACATTCGAGTGAACCTTGTGTTTGTTCGAAAAGAACAATTAAATATAAAGTTAGACCATTATGGATAACTATTAGCAACATTGCCAATTACAACTGCTCGTATCCCTACCCAATCAAAACAGCTGAACAGCGTATTAATTACCCAAATTGGAAAACGTCGGAAATAACACCTAAAGTAAATTTTGATTTCAGTTTATTGGAGCGTGCTCAATACCCAGAAAGTTTGATAAATTAAGTTTTTGTGCACAGATTTTTCGAAAAAGAACAATTTCTGAAACGCTTATTTATGGAACATAATTGGTTAAGAGCCTTAAAGAAAAATAAGGACGATTAAACTAATCTTATAAAATCTTTATGTTTAGAAAAATATAGTACGTAACGACGGAAAGCCTAAACTAAAAATTGTTATATTTTAATTGATAGTTAGGAAAACTAAAAGACTCGTTCCTATGGACGTAATTAGAAGAAAAGTTGGAAAAAATCATTTTAATGTAAAGCTCTATATTTGAACAGTAATAGCATATATTTAATGTTTGCTTATCCGAGTAACATTGATTACATTTTGATGACTCGGTAACATTTGAACAATTAAAGTATAATATAAACAATTTTACTATTGCCAAATATTGTATACAGGGTTATCCAAAGTAAGTGTCCACCATTGTTAACTTTGTTATTATTAAATATACAAAATTGTTTAAGTTAGCAAACTAGTAGTATTTTTACAGCTCATTATGATACAAGAATAAAAAAAACAGTAGAGCATCGTGTTTTTGAGGTTAGAAGTAAAATGCCATTTTTTTTATTGGAAACCCCTGTACATTATATTTTTATCTGTTAAAGCTTTAAATTTTAAACAAAAAAGCTTATAATGAGTTTCTCCTAGGATAGAAACTATAGAAGTTATAAAGCCTAAATTTAAACAATGAAGATAGATTTACCAACTTTATTATACAGATGAACTTATAACAAAACAAAATAAAAGCACGTGTTTTTTCTTAGAATATGTTAAAAAATACCACCCCGTTCTTCGATACATTTTTGTGCACGTTTTTGAACTGCTCTAACTGTCTTAAGTAAGGTCCTACCATCTATCTCGTTTATCGTTTCCCTAATTGTAGTATTTAAATCGTCAACGTTATTGTATCTTTGCTTGTAAACTTGGTTCTTTAAAACACCCCACAAAAAAAATCCAGTGGGGTTAGGTCTGGTGATCGGGGAGGCCACTGAATAGGGCCATTTGTTCCTATCCATTGATTATTAAAAATAGTACTTAGAAGTTGATAAGTACCTCTTTAGTTATGGGCAGGTGCGCCATCTTGTTGAAAATGAAGACTCTGTCTACTTATAAGATCCAGTTCGTCTAAGAAATTATTCAAAATTTCAGTCATAAATTCCACGTATCTTTCACCAGTTAGGGTGCCCTGATAAAAAAACGGACCAACAATTCTCGAACCAGTTAAACCGCACCAAACGTTAAAACTAAAACGGACTTGTGGAGCTCGTGGATGTACTAAGAAAAGATTTTGCCGTGATCAGTAATGATGATTTTTTCCATTGTACATTCTAGAATTTGAGAAATTGGAATTATCTGTCCATAAAATATAACGAAAATTATATACATTTTGGCGACAGAAGTTAATATACCAATGGCAAAAAATTAGCCTTCTTTCTGGATCCCTTGCCAAAAGAGCTTGAACTGGGCGGTACTTGTAAGGAATAAATTTGTGCTTTTTTAAAATCCTATGAACAGTACCATACAACAAGACAAATTAGACTCCTTGGCAATATCTGCAATGGAAATTTCACGGTAGGCTTCAAAATATGCTGCCATAACTTCAATTTCCGTGGCCTCGTTTATTATAAAAATTTTTTTTGTCCTTGTTTTGGCAAAAATACTTTCATTGTCTCTAAATTTTCGGTAGAGTCTTGGAAAACATTGTTCATTCGGTTGAATGCGAAGTGGATATACCTCAGAGTAGTACTCTCTTGTTCTCAAAGAGGATTTTCTGCACACTAAGTAAGTTTCTTACATATCACATTTTTCTGCATAGGTAAAAACCATATTTTTTTCAATAATAACTGACAGAACAAAACCTATAAACGAAAAAAGAATAAAAACCGTACCTACTAAAACAAGATATTTCATATGAAATTACCATTGTTTTCCAAAGCCTTCCAGATGCCAAATAAATATTAAATAGTGCTATGATGACGAGGTCTTCATAGCCTCCTTAATATTTTACTACCATTAATATTAAGAAATTCAATATTGACGTTATTTTTGACTTAGGTAGAAAAGTCATTATAAGCTTTTTTGTTTAAAATTTAAAGCTTTATATGAAAGGTGGTATTTTTGAGCATATTCTAAGAAAAAATTAGTGATTTTATTTTGTTTTGTTATAAGTTCATCTGTATAATAAAGTTGGTAAATCTATCTTCATTGTTTCAATTTGGGCTTTATAACTTCTTTAGTTTTTATCCTAGGAGAAACTCATTATAAGCTTTTTTGTTCAAAATTTAAAGCTTTACCAGATAAAAATATAATATACAGGGGTTTCCATTTAAAAAAATGGCATTTTACTTCTAACCTCAAAAACACGATGCTTTACTGTTTTTTTAATTCTTGTATCTTAATGAGCTGTAAAAATACTACTAGTTTGCTAATTTAAACAATTTTGTATCTTTAATAATAACAAAGTTACCAATGGTGGACAATTAATTTGGATAACCCTGTATACCTACTCATTTTGACAAGTAAGTACCTAATTAATCAATAACAGTGTCGTCTGACGACCGCTTTACCTTTACTTTCAATTATTTTCCATTTAAAAAATTTAATTTACGATCTCATTTCATTATTATAATTTATTAAATTATCTGAATCATAATTATTATATCTAATAAACAATGGTTTAAATGATAAAATACAAATTTTTCAGAATTTTCATTATTTATGAGTGAATCCTTACAGTAGTAATTTTTAAATAAAAAAAATTGTTAATGGTATTTAACTAAATGATTTTTATATCAATTAATAATAAAAAGTTTTACTTCCAGTGAAAACTTTCTCTCAGTAACTAAAATATCTTTAACTATACAATGGTTAGTATATTAAGCTTGATTTGTTTGTATTAGTAATATTTGTAACTGTATTTCTAATAATTTGGAATAACAGATCTCCTTTTCCCTACAAGAACCCTTATAAAATAAAATTGCGTACTTTCTACCCGCTTGTTTTGAATCCCTCCTCAGATCACTATAGTATTTGTTTATATACAAATTTACAAGTTTTATGGTTTTTTAAAAAGTTTTAAAATATGCTAATCTTGCCTTCTTTCCCTGTACACATTTACTTTTTCCGTACATATATAAAACAAATCAACGTCACTGCAATTATAGCGTATATGTTATACGTCTAAAATGGGTAAAAAATTATATGTTTAATTAGGAATATCCCATCCTGTCAAGCGTGATACAAAAAACAGATCCAGAGCCGAGTCGGTGCCAATGAAATAAAACATCCCGATACTGAAAAACAAAAAACAGTCTCGATCTTTACGCCGAGATTTTGTGCGTCAAATTATCACAACCGCAAAATGTTACACGCAACAACATCTGGTCTCGTGTCCGTAATAATAATTTTCTTTTCCTAAAATAGGGGCTTTCGGTTAGGAGTGTGCAAGTGACAGCTTTAAATTTAATATGATAATATTATTGTTTTAATATTTCGACTTTACGGTTGATTTCTCAAAGGTTTTTTTTAATAATTTACGTGTAATCAACACAGGATATTATTTATAATAGTAGAAATTATACTCGTTACATTTTCTTCTAAGAAACTATAATATTATAATTTGCTTTTCAAAAATCTTTTTAAAATGTTGATATATATATATAAAGAAAAGTTAGTGTACTTAAATACATAATTTATATTTGTGAAAAAAGTAATCCTCGAGCCGGGATCGAACCGACAACCTCTGTATCTCCAGTACAACGCGCTAACCAATTGCGCCACCGAGGACATAGGAACGCACCGACTTATTATTATTATTATTATATATACTAGCGTGTACCCGGCATGCGTTGCAACCCGCTGGTATAAATACAAACCCGATATATTAGTACCCGGCATGCCACTTTCTGAAATTGCACCCGTGCGAAGCCGGGGCGGGTCGCTAGTTATACATAAAAACCTTCCCCCTTGAATCCCTCTATCTATTAAAAAAAACCGCTTCAAAATCCGTTGCGTAGTTTTAAAGATTTACGCACATAAGGGGACAGACGGGCGACAGCGACTTTGTTTTATACTATGTTAAGATATATTTCAAGTTATTACTTTAAAGAATTGACGACGGTGTATCATTCTATAACATTAAAAAATACATATTGTGAAAATTCTGACGTGCAAATGTTTTCCTGGATATTTATTGCTCTTTTATGTCAAGTTGTAAAATATGGCGACTAAGAAGGCGGTAAAATTACACATTTCTCACAACTCACTTGGATATGATTTCCTCGTTCCTTTATAATTTGGAGATGTAAATGGTAAGACTTTTTAATAACGTTCACAACATAATGAATGGTTATTCATGGTTGTGATAGAGACTAATAAAATTACGTAATGACGGAAACTTTGTAAATTTAAGGTTGGTACGTATTCAGAATCAGTGGCCTAACTAGTAGATATATGATACACATATTATACTTATACAGGGTGTTCCGATGATCATGTTACAAAATTCTAGGGTAGATAAAACACACGAAAATAAGAAAAAAAGTTCATGTGAACATGGGTCCGGAAACGCTTCTTCAGGGAGCTAGGGCCCTTCGAAGATGACCTTCAAAAACTACTTTTCGTTTTATAGCTTCGGTACTACTGCAGCTATCGCAACCAATTTTGGGACATGAAATCTAGTTCGTAGGTTCATCAATTTGAGCCTTCCGGATTTGACTAACTTATAATGCTCACTATCTGTACTGAACCTCATTTTCATATTTCAACGTAATAATTGGTTTAAGACCAATAATTTATTATTGATTGGATTTAGCCATTTTCGGAGGAAACTGTGACAGATAGCGATTTTTACTAAGAGTACCTTTTTTATGTAAAAGGCATTGGAGAATCATAATCAGATATAAAAATGGTAAGAAATTAAAGCCTAAGAGGAGTAGGGTCAAATTTACTCAAATACCCCCTTGGTTTGTACGCCCCTGGTTAAAGGTGACAAAATCCGGAAGGCTCAAATTGATGAACCTACGAACTAGATTTCATGTCCCAAAATTGGTTGCGATAGCTGCAGTAGTACCGAAGCTATAAAACGAAAAGTAGTTTTTGAAGGTCATCTTCGAAGGGCCCTAGCTCCCTGAAGAAGCGTTTCCGGACCCATGTTCACATGAACTTTTTTTCTTATTTTCGTGTGTTTTATCTACCCTAGAATTTTGTAACATGATCATCGGAACACCCTGTATAATAACAACATACACATGTACGATACACATACATTTTTGTTACTACAATCCATACATATATGATACATATATTATATACGTTCACAACATAATGAATGGTTATTCATGGTTGTGATAGAGACTAATAAAATTACGTAATGACGGAAACTTTGTAAATTTAAGGTTGGTACGTATTCAGAATCAGTGGCCTAACTAGTAGATATATGATACACATATTATACTTATATAATAACAACATACACATGTACGATACACATACATTTTTGTTACTACAATACATACATATATGATACATATATTATATTATGTATGTAATGTAACGACTATTATTTCTGGTTTGTAGTTTGAAACCACCTATCCAGTTGACATTCAGCCACTCGACGAAAAAAAAACAAAGGCAAATTATAAATGTATTGTATCTCATCGTATTGTATAAACAGTAAGCTTTTTAGCTTTTAATATGTAAAAACGGTGTTTGTCTGGTGTCTTCTTATCTTCAACACAAATTTTAATTTGAATGGTTTTCCATTGTTCCCGCTCTTTTGAAACTCTCTTCACAATGCCTAAAGGCACAGTATGAATGTCGAAAGTAACCAGGGCATTGATTAAGCGTCACTATGTTAATAAATTCTTTTTAAGGTTTTTTTTTTGTGTTAGCGAATTGATCGACTGTTTTTGTTTGCAAAGTTTGGACTATTCAGTAGCGCACATTGCATAAACAGCGGCAATATTATTAAAATATATTATTTTTAAAATGCCAGACTTAATTATGTTAACATTCAATCGGCATGAGTATCATATTTTTATTACTTGTGTTTGTTATTTTACAAGTAATAAGTAGCAGTTATGATTTACTTGTTTAGTAAACCGCAGCAAATGTGGCAAAATTTTAAATATCGCAAAAACCGTTAACCTTTCTTTCTAATCACTTTTTGATTAACTCCTTTAAATTCCTTGTTTTACTGCTCCCATTTTAAATTTTTTCGTGTATATGGACCTCGCCTTACACCCGATCTAAATTCTGCTAAAAATACAAATGGCAGCCATTTAGCTTAAGAACTTAGCATCGTTGTCTTGAAAGACTTCTAATTTCAACGTTAAAATTCAAACTGCTGACTAACAAATATATTGTTCCTATGCTTTAAAGGCTAGCGCAATGTGCTCAGAATATTTATGAACCCTGACTGCCACCCTTAAGTTTCTTTAAAGAAAAAAATGAAGATTCCAGTTCTTTCTTGATCTTGTAAAGCTGTTTTTAAATGTGCGTTGTTATTTTTTATATATTGTATGTTTATTTTGTTTCTATTTCTATATCTATTTTAGTTATGTTCCAAAATGGGGGCTTTAATTCAAGTGGTATTTTAAAACCCTTACACGCCCGGCATAGAAATTTTAGTTTGGCATCCATGTTCTAATAAACTCAATAATACAAGGTAAATACAATTTTTTTAGCTAGAATTTGTCATCCTTTTGCGATTACCTACATGTGAAACTTCTGTGTATATGTCTTTGTGATAAAAATAGTTTTGTAAATTATGAAAAAGCCTTTTTATTTGTAGTTGCTTGCCATCCAATTTTATTGAATTAAATAGTATAACAATACATATTGGTCCTCGTTTGTTGGGTGAAAATCTCCATATAAAGAAGTGAGTAATTAGGGAATGCTTTTCCATTCGAAGTGAAATAGACTACAATGTGTTGTTGCCGGATATCGATGGGCGTGAGTCCCGTCTTGCTGGCAGGCATGAATGGCAACAATAGATTTTTCTCAATCAACTCCGCCTTATTTAATTTTTATGTCAGTAGATATAGTCTAGAACCTTTTAGGTTTGGAATCTGGGGAAAGTGCATATTAATAAGGGAAAGGAACACACTTTTGACCATCGATCATGAATATCTAATTTATCTTTTCTTCCAGATGCGTCGGATCGTCGCCACATAGCGATATCAGCTGGAATCCGATATATCTTTGGGCAGTGATATTTACCCATAATGATTTAGAATTACTTATGCCATTGCTTGTTATTTTTTTTTATTTATGAGTATTTTATGTTTAAATTTACGACAAATATGTAAAAAAGCAGTTCCATAGACTTTAATCAAAAGCAACTAGCGTCCGAAAATGAGGCCCCAGCATCCAAGATTCAAGTCGTGTTCTAATAAACGGAATAACACACGATGAATACAAAATCATATTTTTCTAGCTGCAATTGGGTATATACAGGGTGATTTATGTTGAGCGGCCTATTAAAAAAAACAGGAAAGGAGTAATCTTATTAAAAATTTGGGCACATTCATAATTGATTCAAAACCTTTAAATAAAAATTAATAATCAATAAATATGAAAAAAATTGATTTAGGGTCAGTATTTCTACACAGCAAAAGTTAAATGTTACCCTATAGAAAATTTAGGGGATTTAGAAATGAAAGGGTTGGTTTGGGGTTTTTAGAAGCAACAATAAGCAGGCAAGAAAGTTTAAAATAATTAAAATGATAGAAAACGTAAATAACTGGTTTTAGTTAATCAGGGCTCTTGTGGAAATATAAATATTTATTCTTTTTACATGTAAAAATAAGAATATTTTAAATTTTGTCCTATATGGGTAATACTTGTGCGCAGCCCAAGAACTGTTTCTGGAAACGCGAACATGCCTATTGTGTTATAAAGGCCCAAAACTACTTACAAAATGATTTTACAAAGGATATACCTTATATGGCTTCTGTACTTACTTCTAAAGAGTAATTACAACTTCCAGTGGCTAAACAGTTTTATACTTGTTGCAAATTTATATTGCGAAAAGTTATGAATATGAGAGAGTAGTATTCAGCGACTAATATTTGTAATTTAACTGTTTTGCAAATTAAATTTAAAAGCAAATGAGACATTTTGCAAAACTGGGTAACAGTCTATAAAGTACAACATTTCCAAATAGTTGGAATATTTTAGGGAGAAAGTATTATTTCACTTTTATGTGATTTGCAAAATAAAAATGGATTGTTTTACCTTCTTATAAAAATAACCAGGAATGTCGGGAATGATTCCAGTTACGGGCTAAGTAACTGAATGCAAAACGCGCCTCTAGTGCAATAAAACTTGATATAACGTCTTAGGAAAGTTCTGTATTGCTATTATATAAGCTTGCCTATAAGAAAAGATTCGTTAGTCTGTTTTTCTTCTACCTGTTGCAATCATCTAATACATCTAATACATCTAATACAAAAATAAAAAAATTAAATACAAAATGTAAATAAGACAATCAATTAACAGTAAAAGTTGCCTTAAAGCTAGTAATATTTTTTTACAAGATTTTTCAGTGAGTCCGCACTGCCGAACATTATGTTTATTATATTCTCCTACTGAAATTCCATTTTTAAATACATCATATTTTATGTTTTAAGATATTGGTAGCTAGTAATAATTATTCTGGAAGGTGAAATGACAAAAGAAAGAAGAGTTTCTTCTTGAAAAGAAAATCGATATTTTGACGAGTATTAAAAGAAGTTTTAGGGCAAGGGATGTCCTTTGCCAAGTGAAGCGTGAGGGCAAACTCTGGATAATATTCAGATTAAATTCACGAACGCTTCTTGTTTACATTGCACCCTTTCTCTATTATTTTACCGGAAAACAGTTTTGTAAATATAATCAAAACTCAAACAGATCATTCTAAAAATTTTAAATTTTATTAAAAGCTTTGTAGTCATATTACCGTTTAAAAAATATGCTTTTAACTTTTTAGTTGTTAGACCTGACACTAAGTCAAAAATATGCTTTATTGTCAGAAAGAAATTTCATATTAAGAGACCCACGCCTTGTATATACTGACCAAGTTGTCCAGTCACTTCAAATTTCTTACATAAACTTTCAATCTTTTTCATTGTTAATTTTCATCAATGGAATATCTTGAATAATACGAGAAATCAAAAAAGAACAAATAAATTAATTTTTATATACATAAAAAATGTTCTTCGGCGTGCCGACAAGTTTTCTTAAAATTAAAAAAGTTTTATGCCTCCGATGGGAGTCGAACTCAGAACCTCTCGATTACCAGTCGAACGCTCTGCCATTTGCGCTACGGAGACTATGAAATTATCTCACTAACTTATTCAATTTTATGTTAATAGTATACAGTTTGAAATCTCCTGCGATTTTTGTTCATTTTCTTATTATATCTGTATCTATATAAAATCTGTTTTATTGTTACATATTTCAGGTATTGGCCCGACGGGGACAATTTATCGAACCAAAGATAAGCTAGTCTATTGAATTTTGATCCCTTGGGAGTAATGCAATAAGTTCTGTTTATCACTCAAAACTTTAGGGAAAAAGGCAAAAAAGTATAGGGGAAGGTTGCCCATATTGGACCAATTTCCAGATTTCTTATCATAGATCCTGATAATAACGCAAAATCGATCTTGAAGCTATACTTTAGTATGTTGTTCAACTGCAGGATTTTTTGCAGAATTTTATTTCAAAGTATCTATGATACACCAGGCTATAAAAAAACCTCTGCAAGTGGTTCAATATAGGAAACCGGCTGCCTAAATTGCACCTGGGGGTTCCAAAATTGGACCACATGATTTAAATCGGAAGCTTAGGTGTTAAATAAATAAATAAAAAATAATTTTGTTGGTATAGGAAGTTTTATACTTATATTTCAAAAAAACATCAAATTTACAATCTAAATTTCGGTAGAAGACATCCTAATGCAAAAAAAGTACCTATTAGTTTCCTATATTGGACCAGTCATAGTTTCATTTTTTAACTCAAAGAAAAAAGATTTTAGCAATATTGAAATGGTGTTAGTTCATGACTTAACTTATTTAAAGAGAAAAATTATTTTTGCACAATTTGGAAAAATTGCCTAAATTGGACCGGTTCAATTTTGGCAATCACCCAGTGGTCCAATTTAAGCAACTATCCACGCGTTTTACAAAACCACCTAGGAAAGAAACAAGAAAAAACAAATATGGCATGGTAATAGGAGAAATAGAAAAACTTACTTGAAAACTTCCATAAAAAATATTTTGCTTAGAGTTTTATGGTTCTAAGGTAAATTCTTAGGAAAATCCTAAAAATATTACATTAAAATTGTGTAAATTACGTTTTGCTCTGTACACGCCAAGCACTAACGGCCAACTAGTTGAGTTTGTTGCCGATCAAAGGTTCTAGGTGGAAGTATGTTACAGTGTTGCCAGATGATATGGCACTTGTTTAGTTTCGGAGAAATATACTGTGGTCTAATTTAGGTAGCGGTTCAATATAGGCAACCTTTCCCTATATTGTAATATTGTTAAGGTAAAATAAAAAAAATTTAAATTTTTTGTTAAAGAGATAAAGTTGCAAGATCTTTCACATAATACGGTGCAAAATTCAAAACTCAATAAAAATGATTTATGTTGGTATGTTTATTGTTAAAAATATTTACCATTTTTAAAATTAAATGAAGTAGAATATTTGCATACATCTTTGAGACTTGATGTCGGAAGTAAATAACGGGCTAGACAAAAAAAGAATAAATTGATTCTATTTAAGAGCCAAAGCTCATTTGAGACAAAAAAGTTCTTTGGTTATACCAATTTATTTTTCTTATTAAAAGTTAATACTTTAAATATACCCCCGTATAAACAAAACTTTCGGATATAAACCCCCATTCCTTTAAGAGAATTAATCGATTATCGGTCGCATTAAAATTAGAATTATGTATGTTGGATAAACCAATGCCTATTCTAGTTTGAATATTTTGTCGTGAATGTGAATAAACCACCATATTTTACACAAATCCAAGGCTAAGCCGAGATAAACTGAGATTTGTGTTTTTGTGCAATTTATCTATATGACTTATATTGGCAAATGACAAATAAATATTTTCTACGAACATTTAAAATACTTTACTGAGGTTAGTTAAATATTGACAATAGGAATATTTACTCCAAGTAAACAAAATATTTTCATAATTATTGTTTAATACTCGTAGTATATGTAGCACATTATTTCGGTAGTGAGCAGTATAATAATTATTTATTAGTTATTACTATATTTAGATAGTTATTTATAGTTATGTATTCGAGCAGAAATGTTTAAGTTTCTTTAGTTATTATTAAAATGTTTCGTATTTAGAAATCTGATGTCCACAATCCGAAAGATTGCAGCCAGTCAAACCAGAGTACCTACATATATCGATATTTCTTTATTATACCGTGGTCAAACTATCAAAGTATCAAAAGCACAAGGACTTACCAGTCGCGATGACACACTGGAAAATAAAGAATCATGAATCTCCACGAACGAAGTTAGTCGCTCTGGGATTCAAGACTGTCGCCCCCACTCTCGACTTAAGTTTCAACCAATTAAAATGCTAGAACTTCTTCACACAGGAATTACGCTGACTCACCTATCTGCGCGTTAAAGATTTTTGGCTTGCTAAGAATCATGCGCCATAACTCATTTACAGTTATAAAACATATGTTTTCATATTTGAACAAGTAGTTCATACTCAAAGTGGAATTAAATGATATAGAAAACTGAAAAGCACAAATTCTTTTTCCACAAAATTGTGGTGTATTACCATTGGTTTCTTAGTAGCAGTTAGTTAGTAGCTACATTTTCATAAATTATAATACAATTTATGAAAATTCAGCTACTAACTAACTGCTACTAAGAAACCAATGGTAATACACGATTATATGACAGTTTTGTCCCATAAATATAGTTCTAGTGGTAGTTTTAGCACAACTGTTAAGGACATATATTTTTACTGTTGCAAATTTGTTGTAAAATTTTTGATACGGAGGTTGCTTGGCATGAGAACATATGAACAATGCCAATATAGGTACAAATGTTACTATATAAACCAGCGGAGAACGATGGAGAGTCATAGAGAAGTTCAAAAGAAGGTTTATTCGAATTCTAAAAGTGCTAAACAGTGTCAGTTGTTAGTTAGTAAAATTATGTTCTAATTCAGTGTATCAAAAATATGATATTTCCAAGTTTTGGTTATTGCTCATAATAGTATTTAAGGTACTAACAGATAGGACCAACATTTTCACGGGGATCTAATATATAATTGGTCTACTAGCTGCATAGGCGTAGTTAGACGGTCAACATTGGGGGTGCTGAAGTCCAGTGGCGGCTCGTGACATGTTAACGTGGGGGACCACGCCCAAATTTGGTCAATAATTTTTAGTAATATTTTAATGTGATGTTAATAGCAGGTTTAGGTCTTTCAATGTTCTTGACAATCACTTTCTCCTCCAACGGTAACTTGCTAAAAGATTTTTTCAAAAATTCCACGGTGTATTTTATATCCGACGACGCACTCATTGTTTTTTCGTGTTTATTTAACTTTAAACTTTAACTGAATTCAATAAAACCATATTAAACCTTTTTATAAATAAAAAAAATAGTCAAAATACCGGCTAAAAATTTCCGCGAATTTGAACGACTACGACTGTTTAAATTCAAATTATCAAATTAATGCAGAATTGCAGAACATGACATACACAAGCTATTATGCCGCTCTCGTATTTTACGAGATTTTTATGATCATAGACCCGCTCTGACACGTAAACTGTGCGTGAACTACACGGTACACGGAGAGAAATTTTGAACAGAATCCGCAACTACCTAAATATACTTGAATTTGTACCAGAATTCGAATGCTTGAAATATTAATATGAAAAAATCATTACATAATATAATGTATATTATAAAAATAGGTTAGTTCTAAAATTAGCCTATATATTGTAATTTTTTTTGGCGGTGCTAATTTAGATTTCGGGGGTGCTTAGCACCCCCAAGTACCCCCCTAACTACGCCTATGACTAGCTGGCCCAATTTTACAGTTTTGTTGTTGCTGTTCTTGTTTACTATAGACGTCGAAAACTGGGTTCTTATACGTTTTCATAATCAGGCGGCAAATGATGATAACTTTGGTGTTGTGTACAGAGGATAAGTACCCATAAATTGGTGCTACATGGTTACATACAATATCTAAGAAAATCCAAAAACAGACGTGACCCAACAACCATTTGTCAACATTATTCATAGGTGTTGTTTTATTTTGTAGATACCTTTTGCTCTAAAAATTTTACACTGCAATGGTTTCGATAAAAAAACACTATTTTTAAAATGAATAAAAAGAAAAAATTGTTATTATAGCAAATAGTATCGATAACATTACAACTACATATTCTAAAATGTATCTATGAAAGTAACATCATGCATTATATGAGTAGTAGTTTATATAGTTTTATTTTCGTGTAAGTATAATTTTTTAAGCAATAGAAAAAGCCAATGTATGGTTTCGGTTTAGAAAAACAATCCCTGGAGTATCAATAATTTCGAAATTGGTTTTCATTTTAAAGTCTCAAAACGTCATTAAGCATCAAAATATGTACTGGGTCTGTCCATTATCAGTGAAGCACTTAAAATGCTACATAAACTCGATTTAAAAAGCAATCGGAGTGGCTTTCGTTCGGGATCAAAAATCGAGAATCGTTAAAATCGTTGTGCATGAAAATCAGTTTATGAAAGAAAATTAGCGATTGCCGGGACTAACAACTTTTATTCAAATAAACCGTCTCAATGGACCCTCATTTATCTCACTAAAAGATCCCTGTAAAAAATATGGCCCTTTTTTCGCAATGGACAGACTTACTTTAATTTAAATATATAATTTAGGTTTAGGGAGCTTTTGTTGGCAATCAGCTTAATTTTTAAAATGCAGAAAATTCGAAATCTACCCAAACACAGAGTGTATGAAAAGTACAAGAAGCAAACAGAGTAGTTTAATTGGTGCAAAATATAGTCTGAGAAGAATTTAAAAAAAGTGTTGGTTCAAATCATGATATAATTTTACAGTTAATTACAAAGCCCAAAGAAACAATGTAGAAAACATAACATACAGCTTCAAAATTTTCATTATGGAACTTAAAATAAATTAAAAACTAAAACATATTTTGTGTACATTCATAAAACAGCTCAAGAGGCATTTCTGATACATATAAAAAAATTGTACCAATCCGCTTGAAAATTATTTTGAACACAAAACCATTCCAAACATGAATTGTTATGAAATAACTCTAAAACAGCGTTAACCTTTAGCATTATAAGTTTTTAAATTATAGTAGACATTCTTCGTTTAAGGTTTATTTTTCAAAGTCATTCTCGGTTTGAAAATAACAGAAGTTTCCTGTGTATTGAGTAATTGTGTATGTCCTTATGGATAACGTTACTTTTTTAAACTAATGCCAAAGTCAATGAAAACATGTACAAAGTATTTCATGATTTGGACAGATTGTTTGTTCGGGTTTTTTAACAAATGTAGACTTTATCAGACTTTTATTTTAATATATCGTAAACCTGAAAACAAGTACCGTTTGGTAAATTACTTTTTACGACGCGATATAAATATCTATTAAAGTTTTAAGTTTGCTGGTGATGCTCAAAAATGACCCAATATAGAATTAATTTGCTTAAACTTGATTTTTTAAACAATTTTGATTTAATCTAAAAACTTTGTTACAGTTCTGATGTGATATACATCCACTAATCATTTAACATCTATGTGGCAAATAATTATATTTGATCAATACTGTGTTTTAGGATGGCCCTAATTGTTTAATTTTTATGGAAGATTTGTGTAATAATTCGGTTTTTGTATACTGCTTTCTAAGTTTCAGACCTGTCGTTCTTTTCTTTCATGCATTACAGACTTGTTCCTATTATTGTATATGATATTTATATTAAAAATTTCAAAGCTACGACTAGTATTATAGAAGTTATCTTTCTGTAAAGGAATTCTTTTTATTGCCTTTCCGTCTAAGTTGATTATAAGATAAATTTCTACCTTTACACACTTAACAAGTCAAGTAAAACGAAATTTTCGAGCTCATTTCAAACCTTTTCAGTGAAACTATTTTTATTAGATTATTTCGTCATATCTCCAGTTTAATATCTTCATTCCTACAGATATCGATGCTGTAGCTATTCCTTTTCAAGCTAATTTTATGAAATTATTTCTCGGAAGCGTAGCCCATATTAGAGTAATATTTCAATTTTTCACATTTTTGTATTCTCGCGTAAGGCATTTTTTAAATTATTATTACAAATAGAAACGAGTTTAAAAATTTCCTAGTAATAAATACATATTCCTGGGCGTAATAAAGCTTAGCCCCGATGATCGCCTACAAATAGGTCGAAAGCGCTAGGCAATAAGATATTTTTGTTTATTAAGATTCCATATTAGAATTTTTCGACATTATTAGACTTTTATGCTGCTGTAGAATGCCAAGATTAATATTTAAAAAATAAATACAGGCTTTCGACTGTCGCAAAATATCACCAGTGATATATTTATTGAAAAGAGTATAATTTTTTTAAACTAAATAACAAATGCAAGACGCTTTATCCACAAACTCATTATTGAAGTTAGAGTTATTGAAATTTAATTTTTTATAGCCATAGGTCACTATAGATTTATTTTAAACAACCCCCTGTTTGCCATGTTTTACTTTAAAATTTCAATTTTGCGGCAGTACAGAAAATATTTACCAATGATAATATTTTTGAAGAAACAATTTATAAAAAATAAAACTCAAGACAAAAGTTTAAGCCACATTTCTATAGGAAAACGAACCTAAAATAGATAAATAGGTAGGTACTTTATCTTTTTTTATTACGAGATATTGTCATGTAGGGGGTGTAGCTAGGTTTTGCGAGAGGTTAATAAAGGTAGACAGGCTTTATAAAAACAAATATAATCTATTGTTGTAGACAAACAAACCAGTTATACATACATTATAATACCTATGATCCAGGGGCTGCTTTACTGGCTAGGGCGGTGAATGGCAGGTGCCGTGACAGGCAGTCGAGACGCGTCGAGAAGTGTCGTGATGGGACCTCACTAAGAGAGTGAGTGTACGTGACCCCGGACTCGGAGTGTGTCGGAGTCTGACCCAAGATGAGTTCTGTGACCCAAGAGTGAGTGTCGTCCAAGCTTGTCGGATTGCTATTTATACTGATCGTCCTCTTGTTTAATTAGATCAGTATAAATAAAACAAGCCGATGTTTATGTGCAGTTTGCAAAATAAGCTTGGACTAGATTTAAATTAGAAATAATAATAATTTAAGAAATAAATAATAAATTTGGAAAATGCCCTATTTTCATGACAATATTTTATTTTTATTTTGTTCGTTCATTATAAATATTTTCTATTTTTCTGTGGCCTGATGGATACTTTTTCTTTTTTGAACACTTAATATTTATATATACAGTGACAGCAAAAGATGTTGCACCATATGGGAATATTTTTTATTAAGATTAAAAAAAAAATTAATAGTTGAGATAGTCTCTGCATATCCTAAAATCGAAATACACATAAAAATAAATTTGAAAAATCCAACCGTATACAGGGTAAGGGCAAATATTTGATTTTCAATCAAGAGTACTTTACTCTCAACTCAAAACAAATCGAAATTAGCAATTTCTTTTAAAAAGACGTTTGGTTATGCATTAAAAGATATCTTTGTATTTGAAATTGCTAGTTTCGATTTGTTTTGCACAAGATATTCAAAATGGCGGTCATCGTGCACCACTTTTCTGCTAATTTTTACCAAAGTTTAATTATTTTTGACTATAACGATTACACTTATTTAAATTATTTATAACAAAAACAATTTTATGTATGAAAATCACATACAAATTTTATTTACAGCAACTTCATATCATTATCCCAAATACAGAGCAGCAGAAACAGTTGAAACCTTCAAATTTTAATTTTTGTCACAGGTAACTGAAATTCTATATTTACGCATAGAAATTAATTCTAAACAAGTTTTCTTAGTAACATTTTCACGTATTTTTGAAAATAAAAGTACTTTACTCTTGAATGAAAATCAAATATTGGCCCTTACCCTGTATACGGTTGGATTTTTCAATTTTCTTTTTATGTGTATTTCGATTTCAGGATATGCAGAGACTATCTCAACTATTAATTTTTTTTTTAATCTTAATAAAAAAAATTCCCATATCGTGCAACATCTTTTGCTGTCACTGTACATATTAATAAGCAACAAAATTATTCACCAAGAATCACATATATATCTGTTCTAATGCGATACTGATAATCTCTAAAAAACAACTCGCCAAATCGTTAATTCTAATAAAATTAGTTTATTTAACATGCGTTGATAAAACACCTTATTCCTCAATATTCAAAATCGAAGTTTGTTCTTTTTACCGAATGCACAAACTTAAGTTCTTCTTTCGAAAAACTTTCAAGCTGATTAAAATACTTTACCTTTACAGTATCAGGGCTTAAAAGTTCTGATCATAAATAAGCCGATAATTTCAAGCTAATACACCCAAGTTAATTAAATCATAATTATTAATATTAAATTAAGTAAACCCAGTTAGGGACTTTCGGTCATATTTTCCAGGCATTACGGGAAGAAATAATAATTTACAGCTTCTCGAACTTTTTTCCACACGAGAAGATTTATACGTATAATATATAAAATACTTTGCTCATCGATCAAAACACCTCTATAAATAACAATATAACGGAAAATCGGTAAATAATGGTATTAAATAACTTTGTCATAACTTCGTGTAATAAAATATGTTAAAACGTTTAAAAGGAAAAACTTTCCAACCGATACTGGACCTTACAATTAAATGTTTGATACTATGTAAGGTAATGTTCTATTAAACTTAAAATTTTATAGTTATAGCGATATACGATAGGCAATAGAAAAGTTATCTCCTTGGGACGAAATAATATGACGAAAATTTTTTTTGATAAATTTGATCTATACGTGGGCCAACTTAATGCCAGTGAGAAATTAAGCAAATTCCGACCACTTCTGAAAATATCGGAAAAAACCGAATTCTTCATTTTCTGTTTTTATTTTTTTGTGATTTCATTTATAAACATATTGAAAAATAGAAAGCACTTTCTGCAGCTACTTTATTACGACGCATTTAAAGATAGTTTCTAATTTAAAAAAACTACATTTCGGTTTTCAGATATTATCTACTATCAGATCAAAAACTTTAAGTACGGACCTGAAATTTAAATAATAATTTCGGAAGGCTTTTCCGTTTAAACGGCAGAAATGTTGTCAAAATTTTATTGATTTATGTTTTGGGGGAACAAAATACTTCAGAAAGTAATATTTAAATTTCAGGTCCCTATTTAAAAATTTTGTTTTGAAGTTGAAATCTGAAAACCGAAACGCCAATTAATAAATTAGAAACTGTCATTAAATGTGTGGTAAAAAAGTTCTTTTCATTTTCAATATGTTCATAAATAACGTCACAAAAAAACAAAAACGGTTTTTTTCAGATATCTCCGGAAGTAATCGGTATTCCCTTGATTTCTCACCAACATAAATTTAAGCTTCATATTATCCAACTTTGCCCCAGTATATTGCTGTATCTTTTATAGTTTCCGATATCCAAATGGTGAGCATCGAATTTTACAGGGTGGTCCAACGAAAACTTAACACCTCGATTTTCCTGCTTTAAAATGAAAATGTGGAAAATCGCGCGGACCCGTCGATTTTTATTTCGAGGGGGACATATTTTGCGTATATTGTCAATCTTGTTACTTCAAGCCCCTAGGAGGGAGGGGGGTAAGATCTAAATCTTAAATGGATACCCCTATTTTATATAATTTTTTTGGATTCTGCCTAAAATTCTAAACATTCTTTAATAAGAGCATTATTCGTCTATACTTAACAGTTTCCGAGGTATTGACTCTTGAAAAATGACATTTTTGAACTTTAACAGTGTCTAGCTTTCTAACTGCTTTTATTAAAAGATGTGTAGAATTTTATGCAGAATCCAAAAAAAATTATATAAAATAGGGGTATCCATTTAAGATTTAGATCTTACCCCCCTCCCTCCTAGGGGCTTGAAGTAACAAGATTGACAATATACGCAAAAGATGTCCCGCTCGAAATAAAAATCGACGGGTCCGAGCGATGGACCACCCTATATACACCCTTTACAGTATAATTATTTTTATTTTGTGAGTAGTTAATTATAATATTAAGGAAACTTTAAAATGTGAAGCTTTAATGGAACTAAAAGAAAAGGAGTTGGGACTGCTGAAAGTTAGGTGGTGTTTATAATTGCCAGTTTTGACCAACCAAATATTGTCAAATAAACAATTTGGTAAATACCTGTTGCATATTCAGCGGCAAAAATAATAATTTTTTCTTGTTCTAATTTCTAGTTAACCGACAATCATGTTTCGAGTATTACCAAATTAGCGAAAGAAAGATATTGGCGTTTAAAAATTTGATTGCTTTTTTAAAACCGTCAAATTTTTTCAATGTGTGAATTAAATAAATCATATAGATTTTCTCTTACAGGTAACCGCTATTTGCACGTTTAATCCTAATGCAAATTTCAAATCACATGTGTGAGATAGCTTTATAGTCTAACGACTTACAGATCATTAAAATGCAGAACATTCCGCTTTATTTCGTCAAGCGGGACTATTTGGGACAATGTGTAACCTGTACATTTAACAAAGATTTTTAACAGAAATTAGGAACTAACTGCACTAAAAAAAGTTTTAATTATTTAAAATACACTGCTCAAAAAATTAAAGGAACACTTTTGCATAACCGTGTAACTTATTAAGTGATAGTTATATACAGATGAACATTTATATTCTGAAAGACACATATTTTCTTCTAATAAAACGATTAATAGATCTTTCAACTAATTCTTTATTCGTAAACTAAGATTAACGATTTAAAAAAAAAGTACGAATAACAAAATGAAAAAGTAGAGGGAGAACAGGGGTTCACCATCAATTCCACAGGTCCAAACTGCGCATGCCCGGACAGTGCGCAAACACAACAACACAACAACACAACAACACAACGACACAACACAACAACAACACAACACCAGCACAACAACACAACACGCAGAAGGGAATGGTGGAATGGTGGATTGTTGTTGTGTTGTTGTGCTGATGTTGTGTTGTTGTGCTAACAAAAGGAAGAATGGATGATAAAAAAGATGACTTGATGGCGTTTACAAAAGGAAGAATGGATGAAAAAAAAAGATGACTTGAACAGAATGGAGATTTTTCTCTACGCCTAAGGCGCCACAGTAACTCATGCCAACCGACGCTGTCAAGTCTAGCCACTGATATCATAACACAGCACAGCGGTGCCACAAATTTTCTTTCTGTCAAATTTGTTCCAAGTAGCCCCATTTGACGGTTACACATCTTATCGTCCTAGTAATACACCATAAGTTACGAATAATCTAACCTATCCGATCAAGTTACTAGGGGTGGATTAGACGTGCTGACATTCACGGCACCAAACTTAAGATTAATTTGTTTTAATTAATTTATTAACACTTGGTTTAACTAAACTACTACTATTTTTTAAGGCTAACTTTATTTAAAAATTTAATTTAAGTAGGTAATTAGAATTGAAATTTGCTGACGGTATTAAATGGTAGGTCTTGCGTAAAATATCCTACAGCGCTGGAATATTTGTAACTAAGTTTTCCAATCGGAATTAAAACTATTTACTGTAAATCAAACTATGCCAATGGTAACTGTGTCACTTGCAATTTGAATGATTTCGGAAATTATTAGAAAATAAAG